>JAMRYA010000011.1:0-9881931 GCA_024447215.1 Panagrolaimus sp. LJ2400 | reverse complement strand
AATGATTGGAAAAATGTGAATTTAGTTTTAAATGACAGATATTTCATATAATTATCAGAAAAACTAGAATTTACATTATAGGTGTGTCCAGTTATCGTTTGAATAGCTGCCAAACTTTGCTGGCACACCAAGAACCTCTTTAAATAAATGAGGGTTTCCAATGATTGGAAAAATGTGAATTTAGTTTTAAATGACAGATATTTCATATTATTATCAGAAAAACTAGAATTTACATTATAGGTGTGTCCAGTTATCGTTTGAATAGCTGCCAAACTTTGCTGGCACACCAAGAACCTCTTTAAATAAATGAGGGTTTCCAATGATTGGAAAAATGTGAATTTAGTTTTAAATGACAGATATTTCATATTATTATCAGAAAAACTAGAATTTACATTATAGGTGTGTCCAGTTATCGTTTGAATAGCTGCCAAACTTTGCTGGCACACCAAGAACCTCTTTAAATAAATGAGGGTTTCCAATGATTGGAAAAATGTGAATTTAGTTTTAAATGACAGATATTTCATATAATTATCAGAAAAACTAGAATTTACATTATAGGTGTGTCCAGTTATCGTTTGAATAGCTGCCAAACTTTGCTGGCACACCAAGAACCTCTTTAAATAAATGAGGGTTTCCAATGATTGGAAAAATGTGAATTTAGTTTTAAATGACAGATATTTCATATTATTATCAGAAAAACTAGAATTTACATTATAGGTGTGTCCAGTTATCGTTTTAATAGCTGCCAAACTTTGCTGGCACACCAAGAACCTCTTTAAATAAATGAGGGTTTCCAATGATTGGAAAAATGTGAATTTAGTTTTAAATGACAGATATTTCATATTATTATCAGAAAAACTAGAATTTACATTATAGGTGTGTCCAGTTATCGTTTGAATAGCTGCCAAACTTTGCTGGCACACCAAGAACCTCTTTAAATAAATGAGGGTTTCCAATGATTGGAAAAATGTGAATTTAGTTTTAAATGACAGATATTTCATATAATTATCAGAAAAACTAGAATTTACATTATAGGTGTGTCCAGTTATCGTTTGAATAGCTGGCAAACTTTGCTGGCACACCAAGAACTCTTTAAATAAATGAGGGTTTCCAATGATTGGAAAAATGTGAATTTAGTTTTAAATGACAGATATTTCATATAATTATCAGAAAAACTAGAATTTACATTATAGGTGTGTCCAGTTATCGTTTGAATAGCTGCCAAACTTTGCTGGCACACCAAGAACCTCTTTAAATAAATGAGGGTTTCCAATGATTGGAAAAATGTGAATTTAGTTATAAATGACAGATATTTCATATAATTATCAGAAAAACTAGAATTTACATTATAGGTGTGTCCAGTTATCGTTTGAATAGCTGCCAAACTTTGCTGGCACACCAAGAACCTCTTTAAATAAATGAGGGTTTCCAATGATTGGAAAAATGTGAATTTAGTTTTAAATGACAGATATTTCATATAATTATCAGAAAAACTAGAATTTACATTATAGGTGTGTCCAGTTATCGTTTGAATAGCTGCCAAACTTTGCTGGCACACCAAGAACCTCTTTAAATAAATGAGGGTTTCCAATGATTGGAAAAATGTGAATTTAGTTTTAAATGACAGATATTTCATATAATTATCAGAAAAACTAGAATTTACATTATAGGTGTGTCCAGTTATCGTTTGAATAGCTGCCAAACTTTGCTGGCACACCAAGAACCTCTTTAAATAAATGAGGGTTTCCAATGATTGGAAAAATGTGAATTTAGTTTTAAATGACAGATATTTCATATAATTATCAGAAAAACTAGAATTTACATTATAGGTGTGTCCAGTTATCGTTTGAATAGCTGCCAAACTTTGCTGGCACACCAAGAACCTCTTTAAATAAATGAGGGTTTCCAATGATTGGAAAAATGTGAATTTAGTTTTAAATGACAGATATTTCATATTATTATCAGAAAAACTAGAATTTACATTATAGGTGTGTCCAGTTATCGTTTGAATAGCTGCCAAACTTTGCTGGCACACCAAGAACCTCTTTAAATAAATGAGGGTTTCCAATGATTGGAAAAATGTGAATTTAGTTTTAAATGACAGATATTTCATATTATTATCAGAAAAACTAGAATTTACATTATAGGTGTGTCCAGTTATCGTTTGAATAGCTGCCAAACTTTGCTGGCACACCAAGAACCTCTTTAAATAAATGAGGGTTTCCAATGATTGGAAAAATGTGAATTTAGTTTTAAATGACAGATATTTCATATTATTATCAGAAAAACTAGAATTTACATTATAGGTGTGTCCAGTTATCGTTTGAATAGCTGCCAAACTTTGCTGGCACACCAAGAACCTCTTTAAATAAATGAGGGTTTCCAATGATTGGAAAAATGTGAATTTAGTTTTAAATGACAGATATTTCATATTATTATCAGAAAAACTAGAATTTACATTATAGGTGTGTCCAGTTATCGTTTGAATAGCTGCCAAACTTTGCTGGCACACCAAGAACCTCTTTAAATAAATGAGGGTTTCCAATGATTGGAAAAATGTGAATTTAGTTTTAAATGACAGATATTTCATATTATTATCAGAAAAACTAGAATTTACATTATAGGTGTGTCCAGTTATCGTTTGAATAGCTGCCAAACTTTGCTGGCACACCAAGAACCTCTTTAAATAAATGAGGGTTTCCAATGATTGGAAAAATGTGAATTTAGTTTTAAATGACAGATATTTCATATTATTATCAGAAAAACTAGAATTTACATTATAGGTGTGTCCAGTTATCGTTTGAATAGCTGCCAAACTTTGCTGGCACACCAAGAACCTCTTTAAATAAATGAGGGTTTCCAATGATTGGAAAAATGTGAATTTAGTTTTAAATGACAGATATTTCATATTATTATCAGAAAAACTAGAATTTACATTATAGGTGTGTCCAGTTATCGTTTGAATAGCTGCCAAACTTTGCTGGCACACCAAGAACCTCTTTAAATAAATGAGGGTTTCCAATGATTGGAAAAATGTGAATTTAGTTTTAAATGACAGATATTTCATATTATTATCAGAAAAACTAGAATTTACATTATAGGTGTGTCCAGTTATCGTTTGAATAGCTGCCAAACTTTGCTGGCACACCAAGAACCTCTTTAAATAAATGAGGGTTTCCAATGATTGGAAAAATGTGAATTTAGTTTTAAATGACAGATATTTCATATAATTATCAGAAAAACTAGAATTTACATTATAGGTGTGTCCAGTTATCGTTTGAATAGCTGCCAAACTTTGCTGGCACACCAAGAACCTCTTTAAATAAATGAGGGTTTCCAATGATTGGAAAAATGTGAATTTAGTTTTAAAATGACAGATATTTCATATTATTATCAGAAAAACTAGAATTTACATTATAGGTGTGTCCAGTTATCGTTTGAATAGCTGCCAAACTTTGCTGGCACACCAAGAACCTCTTTAAATAAATGAGGGTTTCCAATGATTGGAAAAATGTGAATTTAGTTTTAAATGACAGATATTTCATATAATTATCAGAAAAACTAGAATTTACATTATAGGTGTGTCCAGTTATCGTTTGAATAGCTGCCAAACTTTGCTGGCACACCAAGAACCTCTTTAAATAAATGAGGGTTTCCAATGATTGGAAAAATGTGAATTTAGTTTTAAATGACAGATATTTCATATAATTATCAGAAAAACTAGAATTTACATTATAGGTGTGTCCAGTTATCGTTTGAATAGCTGCCAAACTTTGCTGGCACACCAAGAACCTCTTTAAATAAATGAGGGTTTCCAATGATTGGAAAAATGTGAATTTAGTTTTAAATGACAGATATTTCATATTATTATCAGAAAAACTAGAATTTACATTATAGGTGTGTCCAGTTATCGTTTGAATAGCTGCCAAACTTTGCTGGCACACCAAGAACCTCTTTAAATAAATGAGGGTTTCCAATGATTGGAAAAATGTGAATTTAGTTTTAAATGACAGATATTTCATATTATTATCAGAAAAACTAGAATTTACATTATAGGTGTGTCCAGTTATCGTTTGAATAGCTGCCAAACTTTGCTGGCACACCAAGAACCTCTTTAAATAAATGAGGGTTTCCAATGATTGGAAAAATGTGAATTTAGTTTTAAATGACAGATATTTCATATAATTATCAGAAAAACTAGAATTTACATTATAGGTGTGTCCAGTTATCGTTTGAATAGCTGCCAAACTTTGCTGGCACACCAAGAACCTCTTTAAATAAATGAGGGTTTCCAATGATTGGAAAAATGTGAATTTAGTTTTAAATGACAGATATTTCATATAATTATCAGAAAAACTAGAATTTACATTATAGGTGTGTCCAGTTATCGTTTGAATAGCTGCCAAACTTTGCTGGCACACCAAGAACCTCTTTAAATAAATGAGGGTTTCCAATGATTGGAAAAATGTGAATTTAGTTTTAAATGACAGATATTTCATATTATTATCAGAAAAACTAGAATTTACATTATAGGTGTGTCCAGTTATCGTTTGAATAGCTGCCAAACTTTGCTGGCACACCAAGAACCTCTTTAAATAAATGAGGGTTTCCAATGATTGGAAAAATGTGAATTTAGTTTTAAATGACAGATATTTCATATTATTATCAGAAAAACTAGAATTTACATTATAGGTGTGTCCAGTTATCGTTTGAATAGCTGCCAAACTTTGCTGGCACACCAAGAACCTCTTTAAATAAATGAGGGTTTCCAATGATTGGAAAAATGTGAATTTAGTTTTAAATGACAGATATTTCATATAATTATCAGAAAAACTAGAATTTACATTATAGGTGTGTCCAGTTATCGTTTGAATAGCTGCCAAACTTTGCTGGCACACCAAGAACCTCTTTAAATAAATGAGGGTTTCCAATGATTGGAAAAATGTGAATTTAGTTTTAAATGACAGATATTTCATATTATTATCAGAAAAACTAGAATTTACATTATAGGTGTGTCCAGTTATCGTTTTAATAGCTGCCAAACTTTGCTGGCACACCAAGAACCTCTTTAAATAAATGAGGGTTTCCAATGATTGGAAAAATGTGAATTTAGTTTTAAATGACAGATATTTCATATTATTATCAGAAAAACTAGAATTTACATTATAGGTGTGTCCAGTTATCGTTTGAATAGCTGCCAAACTTTGCTGGCACACCAAGAACCTCTTTAAATAAATGAGGGTTTCCAATGATTGGAAAAATGTGAATTTAGTTTTAAATGACAGATATTTCATATAATTATCAGAAAAACTAGAATTTACATTATAGGTGTGTCCAGTTATCGTTTGAATAGCTGCCAAACTTTGCTGGCACACCAAGAACCTCTTTAAATAAATGAGGGTTTCCAATGATTGGAAAAATGTGAATTTAGTTATAAATGACAGATATTTCATATAATTATCAGAAAAACTAGAATTTACATTATAGGTGTGTCCAGTTATCGTTTGAATAGCTGCCAAACTTTGCTGGCACACCAAGAACCTCTTTAAATAAATGAGGGTTTCCAATGATTGGAAAAATGTGAATTTAGTTTTAAATGACAGATATTTCATATAATTATCAGAAAAACTAGAATTTACATTATAGGTGTGTCCAGTTATCGTTTGAATAGCTGCCAAACTTTGCTGGCACACCAAGAACCTCTTTAAATAAATGAGGGTTTCCAATGATTGGAAAAATGTGAATTTAGTTTTAAATGACAGATATTTCATATAATTATCAGAAAAACTAGAATTTACATTATAGGTGTGTCCAGTTATCGTTTGAATAGCTGCCAAACTTTGCTGGCACACCAAGAACCTCTTTAAATAAATGAGGGTTTCCAATGATTGGAAAAATGTGAATTTAGTTTTAAATGACAGATATTTCATATAATTATCAGAAAAACTAGAATTTACATTATAGGTGTGTCCAGTTATCGTTTGAATAGCTGCCAAACTTTGCTGGCACACCAAGAACCTCTTTAAATAAATGAGGGTTTCCAATGATTGGAAAAATGTGAATTTAGTTTTAAATGACAGATATTTCATATTATTATCAGAAAAACTAGAATTTACATTATAGGTGTGTCCAGTTATCGTTTGAATAGCTGCCAAACTTTGCTGGCACACCAAGAACCTCTTTAAATAAATGAGGGTTTCCAATGATTGGAAAAATGTGAATTTAGTTTTAAATGACAGATATTTCATATTATTATCAGAAAAACTAGAATTTACATTATAGGTGTGTCCAGTTATCGTTTGAATAGCTGCCAAACTTTGCTGGCACACCAAGAACCTCTTTAAATAAATGAGGGTTTCCAATGATTGGAAAAATGTGAATTTAGTTTTAAATGACAGATATTTCATATTATTATCAGAAAAACTAGAATTTACATTATAGGTGTGTCCAGTTATCGTTTGAATAGCTGCCAAACTTTGCTGGCACACCAAGAACCTCTTTAAATAAATGAGGGTTTCCAATGATTGGAAAAATGTGAATTTAGTTTTAAATGACAGATATTTCATATTATTATCAGAAAAACTAGAATTTACATTATAGGTGTGTCCAGTTATCGTTTGAATAGCTGCCAAACTTTGCTGGCACACCAAGAACCTCTTTAAATAAATGAGGGTTTCCAATGATTGGAAAAATGTGAATTTAGTTTTAAATGACAGATATTTCATATTATTATCAGAAAAACTAGAATTTACATTATAGGTGTGTCCAGTTATCGTTTGAATAGCTGCCAAACTTTGCTGGCACACCAAGAACCTCTTTAAATAAATGAGGGTTTCCAATGATTGGAAAAATGTGAATTTAGTTTTAAATGACAGATATTTCATATTATTATCAGAAAAACTAGAATTTACATTATAGGTGTGTCCAGTTATCGTTTGAATAGCTGCCAAACTTTGCTGGCACACCAAGAACCTCTTTAAATAAATGAGGGTTTCCAATGATTGGAAAAATGTGAATTTAGTTTTAAATGACAGATATTTCATATTATTATCAGAAAAACTAGAATTTACATTATAGGTGTGTCCAGTTATCGTTTGAATAGCTGCCAAACTTTGCTGGCACACCAAGAACCTCTTTAAATAAATGAGGGTTTCCAATGATTGGAAAAATGTGAATTTAGTTTTAAATGACAGATATTTCATATAATTATCAGAAAAACTAGAATTTACATTATAGGTGTGTCCAGTTATCGTTTGAATAGCTGCCAAACTTTGCTGGCACACCAAGAACCTCTTTAAATAAATGAGGGTTTCCAATGATTGGAAAAATGTGAATTTAGTTTTAAATGACAGATATTTCATATTATTATCAGAAAAACTAGAATTTACATTATAGGTGTGTCCAGTTATCGTTTGAATAGCTGCCAAACTTTGCTGGCACACCAAGAACCTCTTTAAATAAATGAGGGTTTCCAATGATTGGAAAAATGTGAATTTAGTTTTAAATGACAGATATTTCATATAATTATCAGAAAAACTAGAATTTACATTATAGGTGTGTCCAGTTATCGTTTGAATAGCTGCCAAACTTTGCTGGCACACCAAGAACCTCTTTAAATAAATGAGGGTTTCCAATGATTGGAAAAATGTGAATTTAGTTTTAAATGACAGATATTTCATATAATTATCAGAAAAACTAGAATTTACATTATAGGTGTGTCCAGTTATCGTTTGAATAGCTGCCAAACTTTGCTGGCACACCAAGAACCTCTTTAAATAAATGAGGGTTTCCAATGATTGGAAAAATGTGAATTTAGTTTTAAATGACAGATATTTCATATTATTATCAGAAAAACTAGAATTTACATTATAGGTGTGTCCAGTTATCGTTTGAATAGCTGCCAAACTTTGCTGGCACACCAAGAACCTCTTTAAATAAATGAGGGTTTCCAATGATTGGAAAAATGTGAATTTAGTTTTAAATGACAGATATTTCATATTATTATCAGAAAAACTAGAATTTACATTATAGGTGTGTCCAGTTATCGTTTGAATAGCTGCCAAACTTTGCTGGCACACCAAGAACCTCTTTAAATAAATGAGGGTTTCCAATGATTGGAAAAATGTGAATTTAGTTTTAAATGACAGATATTTCATATAATTATCAGAAAAACTAGAATTTACATTATAGGTGTGTCCAGTTATCGTTTGAATAGCTGCCAAACTTTGCTGGCACACCAAGAACCTCTTTAAATAAATGAGGGTTTCCAATGATTGGAAAAATGTGAATTTAGTTTTAAATGACAGATATTTCATATAATTATCAGAAAAACTAGAATTTACATTATAGGTGTGTCCAGTTATCGTTTGAATAGCTGCCAAACTTTGCTGGCACACCAAGAACCTCTTTAAATAAATGAGGGTTTCCAATGATTGGAAAAATGTGAATTTAGTTTTAAATGACAGATATTTCATATTATTATCAGAAAAACTAGAATTTACATTATAGGTGTGTCCAGTTATCGTTTGAATAGCTGCCAAACTTTGCTGGCACACCAAGAACCTCTTTAAATAAATGAGGGTTTCCAATGATTGGAAAAATGTGAATTTAGTTTTAAATGACAGATATTTCATATTATTATCAGAAAAACTAGAATTTACATTATAGGTGTGTCCAGTTATCGTTTGAATAGCTGCCAAACTTTGCTGGCACACCAAGAACCTCTTTAAATAAATGAGGGTTTCCAATGATTGGAAAAATGTGAATTTAGTTTTAAATGACAGATATTTCATATAATTATCAGAAAAACTAGAATTTACATTATAGGTGTGTCCAGTTATCGTTTGAATAGCTGCCAAACTTTGCTGGCACACCAAGAACCTCTTTAAATAAATGAGGGTTTCCAATGATTGGAAAAATGTGAATTTAGTTTTAAATGACAGATATTTCATATTATTATCAGAAAAACTAGAATTTACATTATAGGTGTGTCCAGTTATCGTTTGAATAGCTGCCAAACTTTGCTGGCACACCAAGAACCTCTTTAAATAAATGAGGGTTTCCAATGATTGGAAAAATGTGAATTTAGTTTTAAATGACAGATATTTCATATTATTATCAGAAAAACTAGAATTTACATTATAGGTGTGTCCAGTTATCGTTTGAATAGCTGCCAAACTTTGCTGGCACACCAAGAACCTCTTTAAATAAATGAGGGTTTCCAATGATTGGAAAAATGTGAATTTAGTTTTAAATGACAGATATTTCATATTATTATCAGAAAAACTAGAATTTACATTATAGGTGTGTCCAGTTATCGTTTGAATAGCTGCCAAACTTTGCTGGCACACCAAGAACCTCTTTAAATAAATGAGGGTTTCCAATGATTGGAAAAATGTGAATTTAGTTTTAAATGACAGATATTTCATATAATTATCAGAAAAACTAGAATTTACATTATAGGTGTGTCCAGTTATCGTTTGAATAGCTGCCAAACTTTGCTGGCACACCAAGAACCTCTTTAAATAAATGAGGGTTTCCAATGATTGGAAAAATGTGAATTTAGTTTTAAATGACAGATATTTCATATTATTATCAGAAAAACTAGAATTTACATTATAGGTGTGTCCAGTTATCGTTTTAATAGCTGCCAAACTTTGCTGGCACACCAAGAACCTCTTTAAATAAATGAGGGTTTCCAATGATTGGAAAAATGTGAATTTAGTTTTAAATGACAGATATTTCATATTATTATCAGAAAAACTAGAATTTACATTATAGGTGTGTCCAGTTATCGTTTTAATAGCTGCCAAACTTTGCTGGCACACCAAGAACCTCTTTAAATAAATGAGGGTTTCCAATGATTGGAAAAATGTGAATTTAGTTTTAAATGACAGATATTTCATATTATTATCAGAAAAACTAGAATTTACATTATAGGTGTGTCCAGTTATCGTTTGAATAGCTGCCAAACTTTGCTGGCACACCAAGAACCTCTTTAAATAAATGAGGGTTTCCAATGATTGGAAAAATGTGAATTTAGTTTTAAATGACAGATATTTCATATTATTATCAGAAAAACTAGAATTTACATTATAGGTGTGTCCAGTTATCGTTTTAATAGCTGCCAAACTTTGCTGGCACACCAAGAACCTCTTTAAATAAATGAGGGTTTCCGATGATTGGAAAAATGTGAATTTAGTTTTAAATGACAGATATTTCATATTATTATCAGAAAAACTAGAATTTACATTATAGGTGTGTCCAGTTATCGTTTGAATAGCTGCCAAACTTTGCTGGCACACCAAGAACCTCTTTAAATAAATGAGGGTTTCCAATGATTGGAAAAATGTGAATTTAGTTTTAAATGACAGATATTTCATATAATTATCAGAAAAACTAGAATTTACATTATAGGTGTGTCCAGTTATCGTTTGAATAGCTGCCAAACTTTGCTGGCACACCAAGAACCTCTTTAAATAAATGAGGGTTTCCAATGATTGGAAAAATGTGAATTTAGTTTTAAATGACAGATATTTCATATAATTATCAGAAAAACTAGAATTTACATTATAGGTGTGTCCAGTTATCGTTTGAATAGCTGCCAAACTTTGCTGGCACACCAAGAACCTCTTTAAATAAATGAGGGTTTCCAATGATTGGAAAAATGTGAATTTAGTTTTAAATGACAGATATTTCATATTATTATCAGAAAAACTAGAATTTACATTATAGGTGTGTCCAGTTATCGTTTGAATAGCTGCCAAACTTTGCTGGCACACCAAGAACCTCTTTAAATAAATGAGGGTTTCCAATGATTGGAAAAATGTGAATTTAGTTTTAAATGACAGATATTTCATATTATTATCAGAAAAACTAGAATTTACATTATAGGTGTGTCCAGTTATCGTTTTAATAGCTGCCAAACTTTGCTGGCACACCAAGAACCTCTTTAAATAAATGAGGGTTTCCAATGATTGGAAAAATGTGAATTTAGTTTTAAATGACAGATATTTCATATTATTATCAGAAAAACTAGAATTTACATTATAGGTGTGTCCAGTTATCGTTTGAATAGCTGCCAAACTTTGCTGGCACACCAAGAACCTCTTTAAATAAATGAGGGTTTCCAATGATTGGAAAAATGTGAATTTAGTTTTAAATGACAGATATTTCATATTATTATCAGAAAAACTAGAATTTACATTATAGGTGTGTCCAGTTATCGTTTTAATAGCTGCCAAACTTTGCTGGCACACCAAGAACCTCTTTAAATAAATGAGGGTTTCCAATGATTGGAAAAATGTGAATTTAGTTTTAAATGACAGATATTTCATATTATTATCAGAAAAACTAGAATTTACATTATAGGTGTGTCCAGTTATCGTTTGAATAGCTGCCAAACTTTGCTGGCACACCAAGAACCTCTTTAAATAAATGAGGGTTTCCAATGATTGGAAAAATGTGAATTTAGTTTAAAATGACAGATATTTCATATTATTTTCAGAAAAACTAGAATTTACATTATAGGTGTGTCCAGTTATCGTTTGAATAGCTGCCAAACTTTGCTGGCACACCAAGAACCTCTTTAAATAAATGAGGGTTTCCAATGATTGGAAAAATGTGAATTTAGTTTTAAATGACAGATATTTCATATAATTATCAGAAAAACTAGAATTTACATTATAGGTGTGTCCAGTTATCGTTTGAATAGCTGCCAAACTTTGCTGGCACACCAAGAACTCTTTAAATAAATGAGGGTTTCCAATGATTGGAAAAATGTGAATTTAGTTTTAAATGACAGATATTTCATATAATTATCAGAAAAACTAGAATTTACATTATAGGTGTGTCCAGTTATCGTTTGAATAGCTGCCAAACTTTGCTGGCACACCAAGAACCTCTTTAAATAAATGAGGGTTTCCAATGATTGGAAAAATGTGAATTTAGTTTTAAATGACAGATATTTCATATTATTATCAGAAAAACTAGAATTTACATTATAGGTGTGTCCAGTTATCGTTTGAATAGCTGCCAAACTTTGCTGGCACACCAAGAACTCTTTAAATAAATGAGGGTTTCCAATGATTGGAAAAATGTGAATTTAGTTTTAAATGACAGATATTTCATATAATTATCAGAAAAACTAGAATTTACATTATAGGTGTGTCCAGTTATCGTTTGAATAGCTGCCAAACTTTGCTGGCACACCAAGAACCTCTTTAAATAAATGAGGGTTTCCAATGATTGGAAAAATGTGAATTTAGTTTTAAATGACAGATATTTCATATAATTATCAGAAAAACTAGAATTTACATTATAGGTGTGTCCAGTTATCGTTTGAATAGCTGCCAAACTTTGCTGGCACACCAAGAACCTCTTTAAATAAATGAGGGTTTCCAATGATTGGAAAAATGTGAATTTAGTTTTAAATGACAGATATTTCATATAATTATCAGAAAAACTAGAATTTACATTATAGGTGTGTCCAGTTATCGTTTGAATAGCTGCCAAACTTTGCTGGCACACCAAGAACCTCTTTAAATAAATGAGGGTTTCCAATGATTAGAAAAATGTGAATTTAGTTTTAAATGACAGATATTTCATATTATTATCAGAAAAACTAGAATTTACATTATAGGTGTGTCCAGTTATCGTTTGAATAGCTGCCAAACTTTGCTGGCACACCAAGAACTCTTTAAATAAATGAGGGTTTCCAATGATTGGAAAAATGTGAATTTAGTTTTAAATGACAGATATTTCATATTATTATCAGAAAAACTAGAATTTACATTATAGGTGTGTCCAGTTATCGTTTGAATAGCTGCCAAACTTTGCTGGCACACCAAGAACCTCTTTAAATAAATGAGGGTTTCCAATGATTGGAAAAATGTGAATTTAGTTTTAAATGACAGATATTTCATATAATTATCAGAAAAACTAGAATTTACATTATAGGTGTGTCCAGTTATCGTTTGAATAGCTGCCAAACTTTGCTGGCACACCAAGAACCTCTTTAAATAAATGAGGGTTTCCAATGATTGGAAAATTGTGAATTTAGTTTTAAATGACAGATATTTCATATTATTATCAGAAAAACTAGAATTTACATTATAGGTGTGTCCAGTTATCGTTTGAATAGCTGCCAAACTTTGCTGGCACACCAAGAACTCTTTAAATAAATGAGGGTTTCCAATGATTGGAAAAATGTGAATTTAGTTTTAAATGACAGATATTTCATATTATTATCAGAAAAACTAGAATTTACATTATAGGTGTGTCCAGTTATCGTTTGAATAGCTGCCAAACTTTGCTGGCACACCAAGAACTCTTTAAATAAATGAGGGTTTCCAATGATTGGAAAAATGTGAATTTAGTTTTAAATGACAGATATTTCATATTATTATCAGAAAAACTAGAATTTACATTATAGGTGTGTCCAGTTATCGTTTGAATAGCTGCCAAACTTTGCTGGCACACCAAGAACTCTTTAAATAAATGAGGGTTTCCAATGATTGGAAAAATGTGAATTTAGTTTTAAATGACAGATATTTCATATAATTATCAGAAAAACTAGAATTTACATTATAGGTGTGTCCAGTTATCGTTTGAATAGCTGCCAAACTTTGCTGGCACACCAAGAACCTCTTTAAATAAATGAGGGTTTCCAATGATTGGAAAAATGTGAATTTAGTTTTAAATGACAGATATTTCATATAATTATCAGAAAAACTAGAATTTACATTATAGGTGTGTCCAGTTATCGTTTGAATAGCTGCCAAACTTTGCTGGCACACCAAGAACCTCTTTAAATAAATGAGGGTTTCCAATGATTGGAAAAATGTGAATTTAGTTTTAAATGACAGATATTTCATATTATTATCAGAAAAACTAGAATTTACATTATAGGTGTGTCCAGTTATCGTTTGAATAGCTGCCAAACTTTGCTGGCACACCAAGAACTCTTTAAATAAATGAGGGTTTCCAATGATTGGAAAAATGTGAATTTAGTTTTAAATGACAGATATTTCATATTATTATCAGAAAAACTAGAATTTACATTATAGGTGTGTCCAGTTATCGTTTGAATAGCTGCCAAACTTTGCTGGCACACCAAGAACTCTTTAAATAAATGAGGGTTTCCAATGATTGGAAAAATGTGAATTTAGTTTTAAATGACAGATATTTCATATTATTATCAGAAAAACTAGAATTTACATTATAGGTGTGTCCAGTTATCGTTTGAATAGCTGCCAAACTTTGCTGGCACACCAAGAACTCTTTAAATAAATGAGGGTTTCCAATGATTGGAAAAATGTGAATTTAGTTTTAAATGACAGATATTTCATATTATTATCAGAAAAACTAGAATTTACATTATAGGTGTGTCCAGTTATCGTTTGAATAGCTGCCAAACTTTGCTGGCACACCAAGAACTCTTTAAATAAATGAGGGTTTCCAATGATTGGAAAAATGTGAATTTAGTTTTAAATGACAGATATTTCATATAATTATCAGAAAAACTAGAATTTACATTATAGGTGTGTCCAGTTATCGTTTGAATAGCTGCCAAACTTTGCTGGCACACCAAGAACCTCTTTAAATAAATGAGGGTTTCCAATGATTGGAAAAATGTGAATTTAGTTTTAAATGACAGATATTTCATATAATTATCAGAAAAACTAGAATTTACATTATAGGTGTGTCCAGTTATCGTTTGAATAGCTGCCAAACTTTGCTGGCACACCAAGAACCTCTTTAAATAAATGAGGGTTTCCAATGATTGGAAAAATGTGAATTTAGTTTTAAATGACAGATATTTCATATTATTATCAGAAAAACTAGAATTTACATTATAGGTGTGTCCAGTTATCGTTTGAATAGCTGCCAAACTTTGCTGGCACACCAAGAACCTCTTTAAATAAATGAGGGTTTCCAATGATTGGAAAAATGTGAATTTAGTTTTAAATGACAGATATTTCATATAATTATCAGAAAAACTAGAATTTACATTATAGGTGTGTCCAGTTATCGTTTGAATAGCTGCCAAACTTTGCTGGCACACCAAGAACTCTTTAAATAAATGAGGGTTTCCAATGATTGGAAAAATGTGAATTTAGTTTTAAATGACAGATATTTCATATTATTATCAGAAAAACTAGAATTTACATTATAGGTGTGTCCAGTTATCGTTTGAATAGCTGCCAAACTTTGCTGGCACACCAAGAACCTCTTTAAATAAATGAGGGTTTCCAATGATTGGAAAAATGTGAATTTAGTTTTAAATGACAGATATTTCATATTATTATCAGAAAAACTAGAATTTACATTATAGGTGTGTCCAGTTATCGTTTGAATAGCTGCCAAACTTTGCTGGCACACCAAGAACCTCTTTAAATAAATGAGGGTTTCCAATGATTGGAAAAATGTGAATTTAGTTTTAAATGACAGATATTTCATATAATTATCAGAAAAACTAGAATTTACATTATAGGTGTGTCCAGTTATCGTTTGAATAGCTGCCAAACTTTGCTGGCACACCAAGAACCTCTTTAAATAAATGAGGGTTTCCAATGATTGGAAAAATGTGAATTTAGTTTTAAATGACAGATATTTCATATTATTATCAGAAAAACTAGAATTTACATTATAGGTGTGTCCAGTTATCGTTTGAATAGCTGCCAAACTTTGCTGGCACACCAAGAACTCTTTAAATAAATGAGGGTTTCCAATGATTGGAAAAATGTGAATTTAGTTTTAAATGACAGATATTTCATATTATTATCAGAAAAACTAGAATTTACATTATAGGTGTGTCCAGTTATCGTTTGAATAGCTGCCAAACTTTGCTGGCACACCAAGAACTCTTTAAATAAATGAGGGTTTCCAATGATTGGAAAAATGTGAATTTAGTTTTAAATGACAGATATTTCATATTATTATCAGAAAAACTAGAATTTACATTATAGGTGTGTCCAGTTATCGTTTGAATAGCTGCCAAACTTTGCTGGCACACCAAGAACTCTTTAAATAAATGAGGGTTTCCAATGATTGGAAAAATGTGAATTTAGTTTTAAATGACAGATATTTCATATTATTATCAGAAAAACTAGAATTTACATTATAGGTGTGTCCAGTTATCGTTTGAATAGCTGCCAAACTTTGCTGGCACACCAAGAACTCTTTAAATAAATGAGGGTTTCCAATGATTGGAAAAATGTGAATTTAGTTTTAAATGACAGATATTTCATATTATTATCAGAAAAACTAGAATTTACATTATAGGTGTGTCCAGTTATCGTTTGAATAGCTGCCAAACTTTGCTGGCACACCAAGAACTCTTTAAATAAATGAGGGTTTCCAATGATTGGAAAAATGTGAATTTAGTTTTAAATGACAGATATTTCATATTATTATCAGAAAAACTAGAATTTACATTATAGGTGTGTCCAGTTATCGTTTGAATAGCTGCCAAACTTTGCTGGCACACCAAGAACTCTTTAAATAAATGAGGGTTTCCAATGATTGGAAAAATGTGAATTTAGTTTTAAATGACAGATATTTCATATTATTATCAGAAAAACTAGAATTTACATTATAGGTGTGTCCAGTTATCGTTTGAATAGCTGCCAAACTTTGCTGGCACACCAAGAACTCTTTAAATAAATGAGGGTTTCCAATGATTGGAAAAATGTGAATTTAGTTTTAAATGACAGATATTTCATATTATTATCAGAAAAACTAGAATTTACATTATAGGTGTGTCCAGTTATCGTTTGAATAGCTGCCAAACTTTGCTGGCACACCAAGAACTCTTTAAATAAATGAGGGTTTCCAATGATTGGAAAAATGTGAATTTAGTTTTAAATGACAGATATTTCATATTATTATCAGAAAAACTAGAATTTACATTATAGGTGTGTCCAGTTATCGTTTGAATAGCTGCCAAACTTTGCTGGCACACCAAGAACTCTTTAAATAAATGAGGGTTTCCAATGATTGGAAAAATGTGAATTTAGTTTTAAATGACAGATATTTCATATTATTATCAGAAAAACTAGAATTTACATTATAGGTGTGTCCAGTTATCGTTTGAATAGCTGGCAAACTTTGCTGGCACACCAAGAACCTCTTTAAATAAATGAGGGTTTCCAATGATTGGAAAAATGTGAATTTAGTTTTAAATGACAGATATTTCATATTATTATCAGAAAAACTAGAATTTACATTATAGGTGTGTCCAGTTATCGTTTGAATAGCTGGCAAACTTTGCTGGCACACCAAGAACCTCTTTAAATAAATGAGGGTTTCCAATGATTGGAAAAATGTGAATTTAGTTTTAAATGACAGATATTTCATATTATTATCAGAAAAACTAGAATTTACATTATAGGTGTGTCCAGTTATCGTTTGAATAGCTGCCAAACTTTGCTGGCACACCAAGAACCTCTTTAAATAAATGAGGGTTTCCAATGATTGGAAAAATGTGAATTTAGTTTTAAATGACAGATATTTCATATTATTATCAGAAAAACTAGAATTTACATTATAGGTGTGTCCAGTTATCGTTTGAATAGCTGCCAAACTTTGCTGGCACACCAAGAACTCTTTAAATAAATGAGGGTTTCCAATGATTGGAAAAATGTGAATTTAGTTTTAAATGACAGATATTTCATATTATTATCAGAAAAACTAGAATTTACATTATAGGTGTGTCCAGTTATCGTTTGAATAGCTGCCAAACTTTGCTGGCACACCAAGAACTCTTTAAATAAATGAGGGTTTCCAATGATTGGAAAAATGTGAATTTAGTTTTAAATGACAGATATTTCATATTATTATCAGAAAAACTAGAATTTACATTATAGGTGTGTCCAGTTATCGTTTGAATAGCTGCCAAACTTTGCTGGCACACCAAGAACTCTTTAAATAAATGAGGGTTTCCAATGATTGGAAAAATGTGAATTTAGTTTTAAATGACAGATATTTCATATTATTATCAGAAAAACTAGAATTTACATTATAGGTGTGTCCAGTTATCGTTTGAATAGCTGCCAAACTTTGCTGGCACACCAAGAACTCTTTAAATAAATGAGGGTTTCCAATGATTGGAAAAATGTGAATTTAGTTTTAAATGACAGATATTTCATATTATTATCAGAAAAACTAGAATTTACATTATAGGTGTGTCCAGTTATCGTTTGAATAGCTGCCAAACTTTGCTGGCACACCAAGAACTCTTTAAATAAATGAGGGTTTCCAATGATTGGAAAAATGTGAATTTAGTTTTAAATGACAGATATTTCATATTATTATCAGAAAAACTAGAATTTACATTATAGGTGTGTCCAGTTATCGTTTGAATAGCTGGCAAACTTTGCTGGCACACCAAGAACCTCTTTAAATAAATGAGGGTTTCCAATGATTGGAAAAATGTGAATTTAGTTTTAAATGACAGATATTTCATATTATTATCAGAAAAACTAGAATTTACATTATAGGTGTGTCCAGTTATCGTTTGAATAGCTGGCAAACTTTGCTGGCACACCAAGAACCTCTTTAAATAAATGAGGGTTTCCAATGATTGGAAAAATGTGAATTTAGTTTTAAATGACAGATATTTCATATAATTATCAGAAAAACTAGAATTTACATTATAGGTGTGTCCAGTTATCGTTTGAATAGCTGGCAAACTTTGCTGGCACACCAAGAACTCTTTAAATAAATGAGGGTTTCCAATGATTGGAAAAATGTGAATTTAGTTTTAAATGACAGATATTTCATATTATTATCAGAAAAACTAGAATTTACATTATAGGTGTGTCCAGTTATCGTTTGAATAGCTGGCAAACTTTGCTGGCACACCAAGAACCTCTTTAAATAAATGAGGGTTTCCAATGATTGGAAAAATGTGAATTTAGTTTTAAATGACAGATATTTCATATTATTATCAGAAAAACTAGAATTTACATTATAGGTGTGTCCAGTTATCGTTTGAATAGCTGCCAAACTTTGCTGGCACACCAAGAACTCTTTAAATAAATGAGGGTTTCCAATGATTGGAAAAATGTGAATTTAGTTTTAAATGACAGATATTTCATATTATTATCAGAAAAACTAGAATTTACATTATAGGTGTGTCCAGTTATCGTTTGAATAGCTGCCAAACTTTGCTGGCACACCAAGAACTCTTTAAATAAATGAGGGTTTCCAATGATTGGAAAAATGTGAATTTAGTTTTAAATGACAGATATTTCATATTATTATCAGAAAAACTAGAATTTACATTATAGGTGTGTCCAGTTATCGTTTGAATAGCTGCCAAACTTTGCTGGCACACCAAGAACTCATTAAATAAATGAGGGTTTCCAATGATTGGAAAAATGTGAATTTAGTTTTAAATGACAGATATTTCATATTATTATCAGAAAAACTAGAATTTACATTATAGGTGTGTCCAGTTATCGTTTGAATAGCTGCCAAACTTTGCTGGCACACCAAGAACCTCTTTAAATAAATGAGGGTTTCCAATGATTGGAAAAATGTGAATTTAGTTTTAAATGACAGATATTTCATATTATTATCAGAAAAACTAGAATTTACATTATAGGTGTGTCCAGTTATCGTTTGAATAGCTGCCAAACTTTGCTGGCACACCAAGAACCTCTTTAAATAAATGAGGGTTTCCAATGATTGGAAAAATGTGAATTTAGTTTTAAATGACAGATATTTCATATTATTATCAGAAAAACTAGAATTTACATTATAGGTGTGTCCAGTTATCGTTTGAATAGCTGCCAAACTTTGCTGGCACACCAAGAACTCTTTAAATAAATGAGGGTTTCCAATGATTGGAAAAATGTGAATTTAGTTTTAAATGACAGATATTTCATATTATTATCAGAAAAACTAGAATTTACATTATAGGTGTGTCCAGTTATCGTTTGAATAGCTGCCAAACTTTGCTGGCACACCAAGAACTCTTTAAATAAATGAGGGTTTCCAATGATTGGAAAAATGTGAATTTAGTTTTAAATGACAGATATTTCATATTATTATCAGAAAAACTAGAATTTACATTATAGGTGTGTCCAGTTATCGTTTGAATAGCTGCCAAACTTTGCTGGCACACCAAGAACTCTTTAAATAAATGAGGGTTTCCAATGATTGGAAAAATGTGAATTTAGTTTTAAATGACAGATATTTCATATTATTATCAGAAAAACTAGAATTTACATTATAGGTGTGTCCAGTTATCGTTTGAATAGCTGCCAAACTTTGCTGGCACACCAAGAACTCTTTAAATAAATGAGGGTTTCCAATGATTGGAAAAATGTGAATTTAGTTTTAAATGACAGATATTTCATATTATTATCAGAAAAACTAGAATTTACATTATAGGTGTGTCCAGTTATCGTTTGAATAGCTGCCAAACTTTGCTGGCACACCAAGAACTCTTTAAATAAATGAGGGTTTCCAATGATTGGAAAAATGTGAATTTAGTTTTAAATGACAGATATTTCATATTATTATCAGAAAAACTAGAATTTACATTATAGGTGTGTCCAGTTATCGTTTGAATAGCTGCCAAACTTTGCTGGCACACCAAGAACTCTTTAAATAAATGAGGGTTTCCAATGATTGGAAAAATGTGAATTTAGTTTTAAATGACAGATATTTCATATTATTATCAGAAAAACTAGAATTTACATTATAGGTGTGTCCAGTTATCGTTTGAATAGCTGCCAAACTTTGCTGGCACACCAAGAACTCTTTAAATAAATGAGGGTTTCCAATGATTGGAAAAATGTGAATTTAGTTTTAAATGACAGATATTTCATATTATTATCAGAAAAACTAGAATTTACATTATAGGTGTGTCCAGTTATCGTTTGAATAGCTGCCAAACTTTGCTGGCACACCAAGAACTCTTTAAATAAATGAGGGTTTCCAATGATTGGAAAAATGTGAATTTAGTTTTAAATGACAGATATTTCATATTATTATCAGAAAAACTAGAATTTACATTATAGGTGTGTCCAGTTATCGTTTGAATAGCTGGCAAACTTTGCTGGCACACCAAGAACCTCTTTAAATAAATGAGGGTTTCCAATGATTGGAAAAATGTGAATTTAGTTTTAAATGACAGATATTTCATATTATTATCAGAAAAACTAGAATTTACATTATAGGTGTGTCCAGTTATCGTTTGAATAGCTGGCAAACTTTGCTGGCACACCAAGAACCTCTTTAAATAAATGAGGGTTTCCAATGATTGGAAAAATGTGAATTTAGTTTTAAATGACAGATATTTCATATAATTATCAGAAAAACTAGAATTTACATTATAGGTGTGTCCAGTTATCGTTTGAATAGCTGGCAAACTTTGCTGGCACACCAAGAACTCTTTAAATAAATGAGGGTTTCCAATGATTGGAAAAATGTGAATTTAGTTTTAAATGACAGATATTTCATATTATTATCAGAAAAACTAGAATTTACATTATAGGTGTGTCCAGTTATCGTTTGAATAGCTGGCAAACTTTGCTGGCACACCAAGAACCTCTTTAAATAAATGAGGGTTTCCAATGATTGGAAAAATGTGAATTTAGTTTTAAATGACAGATATTTCATATTATTATCAGAAAAACTAGAATTTACATTATAGGTGTGTCCAGTTATCGTTTGAATAGCTGCCAAACTTTGCTGGCACACCAAGAACTCTTTAAATAAATGAGGGTTTCCAATGATTGGAAAAATGTGAATTTAGTTTTAAATGACAGATATTTCATATTATTATCAGAAAAACTAGAATTTACATTATAGGTGTGTCCAGTTATCGTTTGAATAGCTGCCAAACTTTGCTGGCACACCAAGAACTCTTTAAATAAATGAGGGTTTCCAATGATTGGAAAAATGTGAATTTAGTTTTAAATGACAGATATTTCATATTATTATCAGAAAAACTAGAATTTACATTATAGGTGTGTCCAGTTATCGTTTGAATAGCTGCCAAACTTTGCTGGCACACCAAGAACTCATTAAATAAATGAGGGTTTCCAATGATTGGAAAAATGTGAATTTAGTTTTAAATGACAGATATTTCATATTATTATCAGAAAAACTAGAATTTACATTATAGGTGTGTCCAGTTATCGTTTGAATAGCTGCCAAACTTTGCTGGCACACCAAGAACCTCTTTAAATAAATGAGGGTTTCCAATGATTGGAAAAATGTGAATTTAGTTTTAAATGACAGATATTTCATATTATTATCAGAAAAACTAGAATTTACATTATAGGTGTGTCCAGTTATCGTTTGAATAGCTGCCAAACTTTGCTGGCACACCAAGAACCTCTTTAAATAAATGAGGGTTTCCAATGATTGGAAAAATGTGAATTTAGTTTTAAATGACAGATATTTCATATTATTATCAGAAAAACTAGAATTTACATTATAGGTGTGTCCAGTTATCGTTTGAATAGCTGCCAAACTTTGCTGGCACACCAAGAACTCTTTAAATAAATGAGGGTTTCCAATGATTGGAAAAATGTGAATTTAGTTTTAAATGACAGATATTTCATATTATTATCAGAAAAACTAGAATTTACATTATAGGTGTGTCCAGTTATCGTTTGAATAGCTGCCAAACTTTGCTGGCACACCAAGAACTCTTTAAATAAATGAGGGTTTCCAATGATTGGAAAAATGTGAATTTAGTTTTAAATGACAGATATTTCATATTATTATCAGAAAAACTAGAATTTACATTATAGGTGTGTCCAGTTATCGTTTGAATAGCTGCCAAACTTTGCTGGCACACCAAGAACTCTTTAAATAAATGAGGGTTTCCAATGATTGGAAAAATGTGAATTTAGTTTTAAATGACAGATATTTCATATTATTATCAGAAAAACTAGAATTTACATTATAGGTGTGTCCAGTTATCGTTTGAATAGCTGCCAAACTTTGCTGGCACACCAAGAACTCTTTAAATAAATGAGGGTTTCCAATGATTGGAAAAATGTGAATTTAGTTTTAAATGACAGATATTTCATATTATTATCAGAAAAACTAGAATTTACATTATAGGTGTGTCCAGTTATCGTTTGAATAGCTGCCAAACTTTGCTGGCACACCAAGAACTCTTTAAATAAATGAGGGTTTCCAATGATTGGAAAAATGTGAATTTAGTTTTAAATGACAGATATTTCATATTATTATCAGAAAAACTAGAATTTACATTATAGGTGTGTCCAGTTATCGTTTGAATAGCTGCCAAACTTTGCTGGCACACCAAGAACTCTTTAAATAAATGAGGGTTTCCAATGATTGGAAAAATGTGAATTTAGTTTTAAATGACAGATATTTCATATTATTATCAGAAAAACTAGAATTTACATTATAGGTGTGTCCAGTTATCGTTTGAATAGCTGCCAAACTTTGCTGGCACACCAAGAACTCTTTAAATAAATGAGGGTTTCCAATGATTGGAAAAATGTGAATTTAGTTTTAAATGACAGATATTTCATATTATTATCAGAAAAACTAGAATTTACATTATAGGTGTGTCCAGTTATCGTTTGAATAGCTGCCAAACTTTGCTGGCACACCAAGAACTCTTTAAATAAATGAGGGTTTCCAATGATTGGAAAAATGTGAATTTAGTTTTAAATGACAGATATTTCATATTATTATCAGAAAAACTAGAATTTACATTATAGGTGTGTCCAGTTATCGTTTGAATAGCTGCCAAACTTTGCTGGCACACCAAGAACTCTTTAAATAAATGAGGGTTTCCAATGATTGGAAAAATGTGAATTTAGTTTTAAATGACAGATATTTCATATTATTATCAGAAAAACTAGAATTTACATTATAGGTGTGTCCAGTTATCGTTTGAATAGCTGCCAAACTTTGCTGGCACACCAAGAACTCTTTAAATAAATGAGGGTTTCCAATGATTGGAAAAATGTGAATTTAGTTTTAAATGACAGATATTTCATATTATTATCAGAAAAACTAGAATTTACATTATAGGTGTGTCCAGTTATCGTTTGAATAGCTGCCAAACTTTGCTGGCACACCAAGAACTCTTTAAATAAATGAGGGTTTCCAATGATTGGAAAAATGTGAATTTAGTTTTAAATGACAGATATTTCATATTATTATCAGAAAAACTAGAATTTACATTATAGGTGTGTCCAGTTATCGTTTGAATAGCTGCCAAACTTTGCTGGCACACCAAGAACTCTTTAAATAAATGAGGGTTTCCAATGATTGGAAAAATGTGAATTTAGTTTTAAATGACAGATATTTCATATTATTATCAGAAAAACTAGAATTTACATTATAGGTGTGTCCAGTTATCGTTTGAATAGCTGCCAAACTTTGCTGGCACACCAAGAACCTCTTTAAATAAATGAGGGTTTCCAATGATTGGAAAAATGTGAATTTAGTTTTAAATGACAGATATTTCATATTATTATCAGAAAAACTAAAATTTACATTATAGGTGTGTCCAGTTATCGTTTGAATAGCTGCCAAACTTTGCTAGCACACCAAGAACCTCTTTAAATAAATGAGGGTTTCCAATGATTGGAATAATGTGAATTAAGTTATAAATGATAGATAATAGTTATTTCTACCAGAAAAACTAAAATTTACATTATAGGTGTGTCCAGTTATCGTTTGAATAGCTGGCAAACTTTGCTGGCACACCAAGAACCTCATTAAATAAATGAGGGTTTCCAATGATTGGAATAATGTGAATTAAGTTATAAATGATAGATAATAGTTATTTCTACCAGAAAAACTAAAATTTACATTATAGGTGTGTCCAGTTATCGTTTGAATAGCTGCCAAACTTTGCTAGCACACCAAGAACCTCTTTAAATAAATGAGGGTTTCCAATGATTGGAATAATGTGAATTAAGTTATAAATGATAGATAATAGTTATTTCTACCAGAAAAACTAAAATTTACATTATAGGTGTGTCCAGTTATCGTTTGAATAGCTGGCAAACTTTGCTGGCACACCAAGAACCTCTTTAAATAAATGAGGGTTTCCAATGATTGGAATAATGTGAATTAAGTTATAAATGATAGATAATAGTTATTTCTACCAGAAAAACTAAAATTTACATTATAGGTGTGTCCAGTTATCGTTTGAATAGCTGGCAAACTTTGCTGGCACACCAAGAACCTCTTTAAATAAATGAGGGTTTCCAATGATTGGAATAATGTGAATTAAGTTATAAATGATAGATAATAGTTATTTCTACCAGAAAAACTAAAATTTACATTATAGGTGTGTCCAGTTATCGTTTGAATAGCTGGCAAACTTTGCTGGCACACCAAGAACCTCTTTAAATAAATGAGGGTTTCCAATGATTGGAATAATGTGAATTAAGTTATAAATGATAGATAATAGTTATTTCTACCAGAAAAACTAAAATTTACATTATAGGTGTGTCCAGTTATCGTTTGAATAGCTGGCAAACTTTGCTGGCACACCAAGAACCTCTTTAAATAAATGAGGGTTTCCAATGATTGGAATAATGTGAATTAAGTTATAAATGATAGATAATAGTTATTTCTACCAGAAAAACTAAAATTTACATTATAGGTGTGTCCAGTTATCGTTTGAATAGCTGGCAAACTTTGCTGGCACACCAAGAACCTCATTAAATAAATGAGGGTTTCCAATGATTGGAATAATGTGAATTAAGTTATAAATGATAGATAATAGTTATTTCTACCAGAAAAACTAAAATTTACATTATAGGTGTGTCCAGTTATCGTTTGAATAGCTGCCAAACTTTGCTAGCACACCAAGAACCTCTTTAAATAAATGAGGGTTTCCAATGATTGGAATAATGTGAATTAAGTTATAAATGATAGATAATAGTTATTTCTACCAGAAAAACTAAAATTTACATTATAGGTGTGTCCAGTTATCGTTTGAATAGCTGCCAAACTTTGCTAGCACACCAAGAACCTCTTTAAATAAATGAGGGTTTCCAATGATTGGAATAATGTGAATTAAGTTATAAATGATAGATAATAGTTATTTCTACCAGAAAAACTAAAATTTACATTATAGGTGTGTCCAGTTATCGTTTGAATAGCTGGCAAACTTTGCTGGCACACCAAGAACCTCATTAAATAAATGAGGGTTTCCAATGATTGGAATAATGTGAATTAAGTTATAAATGATAGATAATAGTTATTTCTACCAGAAAAACTAAAATTTACATTATAGGTGTGTCCAGTTATCGTTTGAATAGCTGGCAAACTTTGCTGGCACACCAAGAACCTCTTTAAATAAATGAGGGTTTCCAATGATTGGAATAATGTGAATTAAGTTATAAATGATAGATAATAGTTATTTCTACCAGAAAAACTAAAATTTACATTATAGGTGTGTCCAGTTATCGTTTGAATAGCTGGCAAACTTTGCTGGCACACCAAGAACCTCTTTAAATAAATGAGGGTTTCCAATGATTGGAATAATGTGAATTAAGTTATAAATGATAGATAATAGTTATTTCTACCAGAAAAACTAAAATTTACATTATAGGTGTGTCCAGTTATCGTTTGAATAGCTGCCAAACTTTGCTAGCACACCAAGAACCTCTTTAAATAAATGAGGGTTTCCAATGATTGGAATAATGTGAATTAAGTTATAAATGATAGATAATAGTTATTTCTACCAGAAAAACTAAAATTTACATTATAGGTGTGTCCAGTTATCGTTTGAATAGCTGCCAAACTTTGCTAGCACACCAAGAACCTCTTTAAATAAATGAGGGTTTCCAATGATTGGAATAATGTGAATTTAGTTTTAAATGATTGATAATTCATATCTGTATCAGAAAAACTAAAATTTACATTATAGGTGTGTCCAGTTATCGTTTGAAAAGCTGGCAAACTTTGCTGGCACACCAAGAACCTCATTAAATAAATGAGGGTTTCCAATGATTGGAATAATGTGAATTAAGTTATAAATGATAGATAATAGTTATTTCTACCAGAAAAACTAAAATTTACATTATAGGTGTGTCCAGTTATCGTTTGAATAGCTGCCAAACTTTGCTAGCACACCAAGAACCTCTTTAAATAAATGAGGGTTTCCAATGATTGGAATAATGTGAATTAAGTTATAAATGATAGATAATAGTTATTTCTACCAGAAAAACTAAAATTTACATTATAGGTGTGTCCAGTTATCGTTTGAATAGCTGCCAAACTTTGCTAGCACACCAAGAACCTCTTTAAATAAATGAGGGTTTCCAATGATTGGAATAATGTGAATTAAGTTATAAATGATAGATAATAGTTATTTCTACCAGAAAAACTAAAATTTACATTATAGGTGTGTCCAGTTATCGTTTGAATAGCTGCCAAACTTTGCTAGCACACCAAGAACCTCTTTAAATAAATGAGGGTTTCCAATGATTGGAATAATGTGAATTAAGTTATAAATGATAGATAATAGTTATTTCTACCAGAAAAACTAAAATTTACATTATAGGTGTGTCCAGTTATCGTTTGAATAGCTGCCAAACTTTGCTAGCACACCAAGAACCTCTTTAAATAAATGAGGGTTTCCAATGATTGGAATAATGTGAATTTAGTTATAAATGATAGATAATAGTTATTTCTACCAGAAAAACTAAAATTTACATTATAGGTGTGTCCAGTTATCGTTTGAATAGCTGCCAAACTTTGCTAGCACACCAAGAACCTCTTTAAATAAATGAGGGTTTCCAATGATTGGAATAATGTGAATTTAGTTTTAAATGATTGATAATTCATATCTGTATCAGAAAAACTAAAATTTACATTATAGGTGTGTCCAGTTAGCGTTTGAATAGCTGCCAAACTTTGCTAGCACACCAAGAACCTCTTTAAATAAATGAGGGTTTCCAATGATTGGAATAATGTGAATTAAGTTATAAATGATAGATAATAGTTATTTCTACCAGAAAAACTAAAATTTACATTATAGGTGTGTCCAGTTATCGTTTGAATAGCTGCCAAACTTTGCTAGCACACCAAGAACCTCTTTAAATAAATGAGGGTTTCCAATGATTGGAATAATGTGAATTAAGTTATAAATGATAGATAATAGTTATTTCTACCAGAAAAACTAAAATTTACATTATAGGTGTGTCCAGTTATCGTTTGAATAGCTGCCAAACTTTGCTAGCACACCAAGAACCTCTTTAAATAAATGAGGGTTTCCAATGATTGGAATAATGTGAATTAAGTTATAAATGATAGATAATAGTTATTTCTACCAGAAAAACTAAAATTTACATTATAGGTGTGTCCAATTATCGTTTGAATAGCTGCCAAACTTTGCTAGCACACCAAGAACCTCTTTAAATAAATGAGGGTTTCCAATGATTGGAATAATGTGAATTAAGTTATAAATGATAGATAATAGTTATTTCTACCAGAAAAACTAAAATTTACATTATAGGTGTGTCCAGTTATCGTTTGAATAGCTGCCAAACTTTGCTAGCACACCAAGAACCTCTTTAAATAAATGAGGGTTTCCAATGATTGGAATAATGTGAATTAAGTTATAAATGATAGATAATAGTTATTTCTACCAGAAAAACTAAAATTTACATTATAGGTGTGTCCAGTTATCGTTTGAATAGCTGCCAAACTTTGCTAGCACACCAAGAACCTCTTTAAATAAATGAGGGTTTCCAATGATTGGAATAATGTGAATTTAGTTATAAATGATAGATAATAGTTATTTCTACCAGAAAAACTAAAATTTACATTATAGGTGTGTCCAGTTATCGTTTGAATAGCTGCCAAACTTTGCTAGCACACCAAGAACCTCTTTAAATAAATGAGGGTTTCCAATGATTGGAATAATGTGAATTAAGTTATAAATGATAGATAATAGTTATTTCTACCAGAAAAACTAAAATTTACATTATAGGTGTGTCCAGTTATCGTTTGAATAGCTGCCAAACTTTGCTAGCACACCAAGAACCTCTTTAAATAAATGAGGGTTTCCAATGATTGGAATAATGTGAATTAAGTTATAAATGATAGATAATAGTTATTTCTACCAGAAAAACTAAAATTTACATTATAGGTGTGTCCAGTTATCGTTTGAATAGCTGCCAAACTTTGCTAGCACACCAAGAACCTCTTTAAATAAATGAGGGTTTCCAATGATTGGAATAATGTGAATTTAGTTTTAAATGATTGATAATTCATATCAGAAAAACTAAAATTTACATTATAGGTGTGTCCAGTTAGCGTTTGAATAGCTGCCAAACTTTGCTGGCACACCAAGAACCTCTTTAAATAAATGAGGGTTTCCAATGATTGGAATAATGTGAATTTAGTTTTAAATGATTGATAATTCATATCTGTATCAGAAAAACTAAAATTTACATTATAGGTGTGTCCAGTTATCGTTTGAATAGCTGCCAAACTTTGCTAGCACACCAAGAACCTCTTTAAATAAATGAGGGTTTCCAATGATTGGAATAATGTGAATTTAGTTTTAAATGATTGATAATTCATATCTGTATCAGAAAAACTAAAATTTACATTATAGGTGTGTCCAGTTATCGTTTGAATAGCTGCCAAACTTTGCTAGCACACCAAGAACCTCTTTAAATAAATGAGGGTTTCCAATGATTGGAATAATGTGAATTAAGTTATAAATGATAGATAATAGTTATTTCTACCAGAAAAACTAAAATTTACATTATAGGTGTGTCCAGTTATCGTTTGAATAGCTGCCAAACTTTGCTAGCACACCAAGAACCTCTTTAAATAAATGAGGGTTTCCAATGATTGGAATAATGTGAATTTAGTTTTAAATGATTGATAATTCATATCTGTATCAGAAAAACTAAAATTTACATTATAGGTGTGTCCAGTTATCGTTTGAATAGCTGCCAAACTTTGCTAGCACACCAAGAACCTCTTTAAATAAATGAGGGTTTCCAATGATTGGAATAATGTGAATTAAGTTATAAATGATAGATAATAGTTATTTCTACCAGAAAAACTAAAATTTACATTATAGGTGTGTCCAGTTATCGTTTGAATAGCTGCCAAACTTTGCTAGCACACCAAGAACCTCTTTAAATAAATGAGGGTTTCCAATGATTGGAATAATGTGAATTTAGTTTTAAATGATTGATAATTCATATCTGTATCAGAAAAACTAAAATTTACATTATAGGTGTGTCCAGTTATCGTTTGAATAGCTGCCAAACTTTGCTAGCACACCAAGAACCTCTTTAAATAAATGAGGGTTTCCAATGATTGGAATAATGTGAATTTAGTTTTAAATGATTGATAATTCATATCTGTATCAGAAAAACTAAAATTTACATTATAGGTGTGTCCAGTTATCGTTTGAATAGCTGCCAAACTTTGCTAGCACACCAAGAACCTCTTTAAATAAATGAGGGTTTCCAATGATTGGAATAATGTGAATTAAGTTATAAATGATAGATAATAGTTATTTCTACCAGAAAAACTAAAATTTACATTATAGGTGTGTCCAGTTATCGTTTGAATAGCTGCCAAACTTTGCTAGCACACCAAGAACCTCTTTAAATAAATGAGGGTTTCCAATGATTGGAATAATGTGAATTAAGTTATAAATGATAGATAATAGTTATTTCTACCAGAAAAACTAAAATTTACATTATAGGTGTGTCCAGTTATCGTTTGAATAGCTGCCAAACTTTGCTAGCACACCAAGAACCTCTTTAAATAAATGAGGGTTTCCAATGATTGGAATAATGTGAATTTAGTTTTAAATGATTGATAATTCATATCTGTATCAGAAAAACTAAAATTTACATTATAGGTGTGTCCAGTTATCGTTTGAATAGCTGCCAAACTTTGCTAGCACACCAAGAACCTCTTTAAATAAATGAGGGTTTCCAATGATTGGAATAATGTGAATTAAGTTATAAATGATAGATAATAGTTATTTCTACCAGAAAAACTAAAATTTACATTATAGGTGTGTCCAGTTATCGTTTGAATAGCTGCCAAACTTTGCTAGCACACCAAGAACCTCTTTAAATAAATGAGGGTTTCCAATGATTGGAATAATGTGAATTTAGTTTTAAATGATTGATAATTCATATCTGTATCAGAAAAACTAAAATTTACATTATAGGTGTGTCCAGTTATCGTTTGAATAGCTGCCAAACTTTGCTAGCACACCAAGAACCTCTTTAAATAAATGAGGGTTTCCAATGATTGGAATAATGTGAATTTAGTTTTAAATGATTGATAATTCATATCTGTATCAGAAAAACTAAAATTTACATTATAGGTGTGTCCAGTTATCGTTTGAATAGCTGCCAAACTTTGCTAGCACACCAAGAACCTCTTTAAATAAATGAGGGTTTCCAATGATTGGAATAATGTGAATTAAGTTATAAATGATAGATAATAGTTATTTCTACCAGAAAAACTAAAATTTACATTATAGGTGTGTCCAGTTATCGTTTGAATAGCTGCCAAACTTTGCTAGCACACCAAGAACCTCTTTAAATAAATGAGGGTTTCCAATGATTGGAATAATGTGAATTAAGTTATAAATGATAGATAATAGTTATTTCTACCAGAAAAACTAAAATTTACATTATAGGTGTGTCCAGTTATCGTTTGAATAGCTGCCAAACTTTGCTAGCACACCAAGAACCTCTTTAAATAAATGAGGGTTTCCAATGATTGGAATAATGTGAATATAGGTTTAAATGATTGATGATTCATATCTGTATCAGAAAAACTAAAATTTACATTATAGGTGTGTCCAGTTATCGTCTGAATAGCTGCCAAACTTTGCTAGCACACCAAGAACCTCTTTAAATAAATGAGGGTTTCCAATGATTGGAATAATGTGAATTTAGTTTTAAATGATAGATAATAGTTATTTCTACCAGAAAAACTAAAATTTACATTATAGGTGTGTCCAGTTATCGTTTGAATAGCTGCCAAACTTTGCTAGCACACCAAGAACCTCTTTAAATAAATGAGGGTTTCCAATGATTGGAATAATGTGAATTTAGTTTTAAATGATAGATAATAGTTATTTCTACCAGAAAAACTAAAATTTACATTATAGGTGTGTCCAGTTATCGTTTGAATAGCTGCCAAACTTTGCTAGCACACCAAGAACCTCTTTAAATAAATGAGGGTTTCCAATGATTGGAATAATGTGAATTAAGTTATAAATGATAGATAATAGTTATTTCTACCAGAAAAACTAAAATTTACATTATAGGTGTGTCCAGTTATCGTTTGAATAGCTGCCAAACTTTGCTAGCACACCAAGAACCTCTTTAAATAAATGAGGGTTTCCAATGATTGGAATAATGTGAATTTAGTTTTAAATGATAGATAATAGTTATTTCTACCAGAAAAACTAAAATTTACATTATAGGTGTGTCCAGTTATCGTTTGAATAGCTGCCAAACTTTGCTAGCACACCAAGAACCTCTTTAAATAAATGAGGGTTTCCAATGATTGGAATAATGTGAATTAAGTTATAAATGATAGATAATAGTTATTTCTACCAGAAAAACTAAAATTTACATTATAGGTGTGTCCAGTTATCGTTTGAATAGCTGCCAAACTTTGCTAGCACACCAAGAACCTCTTTAAATAAATGAGGGTTTCCAATGATTGGAATAATGTGAATTTAGTTTTAAATGATTGATAATTCATATCTGTATCAGAAAAACTAAAATTTACATTATAGGTGTGTCCAGTTATCGTTTGAATAGCTGCCAAACTTTGCTAGCACACCAAGAACCTCTTTAAATAAATGAGGGTTTCCAATGATTGAAATAATGTGAATTAAGTTATAAATGATAGATAATAGTTATTTCTACCAGAAAAACTAAAATTTACATTATAGGTGTGTCCAGTTATCGTTTGAATAGCTGCCAAACTTTGCTAGCACACCAAGAACCTCTTTAAATAAATGAGGGTTTCCAATGATTGGAATAATGTGAATTAAGTTATAAATGATAGATAATAGTTATTTCTACCAGAAAAACTAAAATTTACATTATAGGTGTGTCCAGTTATCGTTTGAATAGCTGCCAAACTTTGCTAGCACACCAAGAACCTCTTTAAATAAATGAGGGTTTCCAATGATTGGAATAATGTGAATTTAGTTTTAAATGATAGATAATAGTTATTTCTACCAGAAAAACTAAAATTTACATTATAGGTGTGTCCAGTTATCGTTTGAATAGCTGCCAAACTTTGCTAGCACACCAAGAACCTCTTTAAATAAATGAGGGTTTCCAATGATTGGAATAATGTGAATTTAGTTTTAAATGATAGATAATAGTTATTTCTACCAGAAAAACTAAAATTTACATTATAGGTGTGTCCAGTTATCGTTTGAATAGCTGCCAAACTTTGCTAGCACACCAAGAACCTCTTTAAATAAATGAGGGTTTCCAATGATTGGAATAATGTGAATTTAGTTTTAAATGATAGATAATAGTTATTTCTACCAGAAAAACTAAAATTTACATTATAGGTGTGTCCAGTTATCGTTTGAATAGCTGCCAAACTTTGCTAGCACACCAAGAACCTCTTTAAATAAATGAGGGTTTCCAATGATTGGAATAATGTGAATTTAGTTTTAAATGATAGATAATAGTTATTTCTACCAGAAAAACTAAAATTTACATTATAGGTGTGTCCAGTTATCGTTTGAATAGCTGCCAAACTTTGCTAGCACACCAAGAACCTCTTTAAATAAATGAGGGTTTCCAATGATTGGAATAATGTGAATTTAGTTTTAAATGATTGATAATTCATATCTGTATCAGAAAAACTAAAATTTACATTATAGGTGTGTCCAGTTATCGTTTGAATAGCTGCCAAACTTTGCTAGCACACCAAGAACCTCTTTAAATAAATGAGGGTTTCCAATGATTGGAATAATGTGAATTAAGTTATAAATGATAGATAATAGTTATTTCTACCAGAAAAACTAAAATTTACATTATAGGTGTGTCCAGTTATCGTTTGAATAGCTGCCAAACTTTGCTAGCACACCAAGAACCTCTTTAAATAAATGAGGGTTTCCAATGATTGGAATAATGTGAATTAAGTTATAAATGATAGATAATAGTTATTTCTACCAGAAAAACTAAAATTTACATTATAGGTGTGTCCAGTTATCGTTTGAATAGCTGGCAAACTTTGCTGGCACACCAAGAACCTCATTAAATAAATGAGGGTTTCCAATGATTGGAATAATGTGAATTAAGTTATAAATGATAGATAATAGTTATTTCTACCAGAAAAACTAAAATTTACATTATAGGTGTGTCCAGTTATCGTTTGAATAGCTGCCAAACTTTGCTAGCACACCAAGAACCTCTTTAAATAAATGAGGGTTTCCAATGATTGGAATAATGTGAATTAAGTTATAAATGATAGATAATAGTTATTTCTACCAGAAAAACTAAAATTTACATTATAGGTGTGTCCAGTTATCGTTTGAATAGCTGCCAAACTTTGCTAGCACACCAAGAACCTCTTTAAATAAATGAGGGTTTCCAATGATTGGAATAATGTGAATTAAGTTATAAATGATTGATAATTCATATCTGTATCAGAAAAACTAAAATTTACATTATAGGTGTGTCCAGTTATCGTTTGAATAGCTGCCAAACTTTGCTAGCACACCAAGAACCTCTTTAAATAAATGAGGGTTTCCAATGATTGGAATAATGTGAATTTAGTTTTAAATGATTGATAATTCATATCTGTATCAGAAAAACTAAAATTTACATTATAGGTGTGTCCAGTTATCGTTTGAATAGCTGCCAAACTTTGCTAGCACACCAAGAACCTCTTTAAATAAATGAGGGTTTCCAATGATTGGAATAATGTGAATTTAGTTTTAAATGATTGATAATTCATATCTGTATCAGAAAAACTAAAATTTACATTATAGGTGTGTCCAGTTATCGTTTGAATAGCTGCCAAACTTTGCTAGCACACCAAGAACCTCTTTAAATAAATGAGGGTTTCCAATGATTGGAATAATGTGAATTAAGTTATAAATGATAGATAATAGTTATTTCTACCAGAAAAACTAAAATTTACATTATAGGTGTGTCCAGTTATCGTTTGAATAGCTGCCAAACTTTGCTAGCACACCAAGAACCTCTTTAAATAAATGAGGGTTTCCAATGATTGGAATAATGTGAATTTAGTTTTAAATGATTGATAATTCATATCTGTATCAGAAAAACTAAAATTTACATTATAGGTGTGTCCAGTTATCGTTTGAATAGCTGCCAAACTTTGCTAGCACACCAAGAACCTCTTTAAATAAATGAGGGTTTCCAATGATTGGAATAATGTGAATTAAGTTATAAATGATAGATAATAGTTATTTCTACCAGAAAAACTAAAATTTACATTATAGGTGTGTCCAGTTATCGTTTGAATAGCTGCCAAACTTTGCTAGCACACCAAAAACCTCTTTAAATAAATGAGGGTTTCCAATGATTGGAATAATGTGAATTTAGTTTTAAATGATTGATAATTCATATCTGTATCAGAAAAACTAAAATTTACATTATAGGTGTGTCCAGTTATCGTTTGAATAGCTGCCAAACTTTGCTAGCACACCAAGAACCTCTTTAAATAAATGAGGGTTTCCAATGATTGGAATAATGTGAATTTAGTTTTAAATGATTGATAATTCATATCTGTATCAGAAAAACTAAAATTTACATTATAGGTGTGTCCAGTTATCGTTTGAATAGCTGCCAAACTTTGCTAGCACACCAAGAACCTCTTTAAATAAATGAGGGTTTCCAATGATTGGAATAATGTGAATTTAGTTTTAAATGATTGATAATTCATATCTGTATCAGAAAAACTAAAATTTACATTATAGGTGTGTCCAGTTATCGTTTGAATAGCTGCCAAACTTTGCTAGCACACCAAGAACCTCTTTAAATAAATGAGGGTTTCCAATGATTGGAATAATGTGAATTAAGTTATAAATGATAGATAATAGTTATTTCTACCAGAAAAACTAAAATTTACATTATAGGTGTGTCCAGTTATCGTTTGAATAGCTGCCAAACTTTGCTAGCACACCAAGAACCTCTTTAAATAAATGAGGGTTTCCAATGATTGGAATAATGTGAATTTAGTTTTAAATGATTGATAATTCATATCTGTATCAGAAAAACTAAAATTTACATTATAGGTGTGTCCAGTTATCGTTTGAATAGCTGCCAAACTTTGCTAGCACACCAAGAACCTCTTTAAATAAATGAGGGTTTCCAATGATGGGAATAATGTGAATTTAGGTTTAAATGATTGATAATTCATATCTGTATCAGAAAAACTAAAATTTACATTATAGGTGTGTCCAGTTATCGTTTGAATAGCTGCCAAACTTTGCTAGCACACCAAGAACCTCTTTAAATAAATGAGGGTTTCCAATGATTGGAATAATGTGAATTTAGTTTTAAATGATTGATAATTCATATCTGTATCAGAAAAACTAAAATTTACATTATAGGTGTGTCCAGTTATCGTTTGAATAGCTGCCAAACTTTGCTAGCACACCAAGAACCTCTTTAAATAAATGAGGGTTTCCAATGATTGGAATAATGTGAATTTAGTTTTAAATGATAGATAATAGTTATTTCTACCAGAAAAACTAAAATTTACATTATAGGTGTGTCCAGTTATCGTTTGAATAGCTGCCAAACTTTGCTAGCACACCAAGAACCTCTTTAAATAAATGAGGGTTTCCAATGATTGGAATAATGTGAATTTAGTTTTAAATGATAGATAATAGTTATTTCTACCAGAAAAACTAAAATTTACATTATAGGTGTGTCCAGTTATCGTTTGAATAGCTGCCAAACTTTGCTAGCACACCAAGAACCTCTTTAAATAAATGAGGGTTTCCAATGATTGGAATAATGTGAATTAAGTTATAAATGATAGATAATAGTTATTTCTACCAGAAAAACTAAAATTTACATTATAGGTGTGTCCAGTTATCGTTTGAATAGCTGCCAAACTTTGCTAGCACACCAAGAACCTCTTTAAATAAATGAGGGTTTCCAATGATTGGAATAATGTGAATTTAGTTTTAAATGATAGATAATAGTTATTTCTACCAGAAAAACTAAAATTTACATTATAGGTGTGTCCAGTTATCGTTTGAATAGCTGCCAAACTTTGCTAGCACACCAAGAACCTCTTTAAATAAATGAGGGTTTCCAATGATTGGAATAATGTGAATTTAGTTTTAAACGATTGATAATTCATATCTGTATCAGAAAAACTAAAATTTACATTATAGGTGTGTCCAGTTATCGTTTGAATAGCTGCCAAACTTTGCTAGCACACCAAGAACCTCTTTAAATAAATGAGGGTTTCCAATGATTGGAATAATGTGAATTAAGTTATAAATGATAGATAATAGTTATTTCTACCAGAAAAACTAAAATTTACATTATAGGTGTGTCCAGTTATCGTTTGAATAGCTGCCAAACTTTGCTAGCACACCAAGAACCTCTTTAAATAAATGAGGGTTTCCAATGATTGGAATAATGAGAATTTAGGTTTAAATGATTGATAATTCATATCTGTATCAGAAAAACTAAAATTTACATTATAGGTGTGTCCAGTTATCGTTTGAATAGCTGGCAAACTTTGCTGGCACACCAAGAACCTCATTAAATAAATGAGGGTTTCCAATGATTGGAATAATGTGAATTAAGTTATAAATGATAGATAATAGTTATTTCTACCAGAAAAACTAAAATTTACATTATAGGTGTGTCCAGTTATCGTTTGAATAGCTGCCAAACTTTGCTAGCACACCAAGAACCTCTTTAAATAAATGAGGGTTTCCAATGATTGGAATAATGTGAATTTAGTTTTAAATGATAGATAATAGTTATTTCTACCAGAAAAACTAAAATTTACATTATAGGTGTGTCCAGTTATCGTTTGAATAGCTGCCAAACTTTGCTAGCACACCAAGAACCTCTTTAAATAAATGAGGGTTTCCAATGATTGGAATAATGTGAATTTAGTTTTAAATGATTGATAATTCATATCTGTATCAGAAAAACTAAAATTTACATTATAGGTGTGTCCAGTTATCGTTTGAATAGCTGCCAAACTTTGCTAGCACACCAAGAACCTCTTTAAATAAATGAGGGTTTCCAATGATTGGAATAATGTGAATTTAGTTATAAATGATAGATAATAGTTATTTCTACCAGAAAAACTAAAATTTACATTATAGGTGTGTCCAGTTATCGTTTGAATAGCTGGCAAACTTTGCTGGCACACCAAGAACCTCATTAAATAAATGAGGGTTTCCAATGATTGGAATAATGTGAATTAAGTTATAAATGATAGATAATAGTTATTTCTACCAGAAAAACTAAAATTTACATTATAGGTGTGTCCAGTTATCGTTTGAATAGCTGGCAAACTTTGCTGGCACACCAAGAACCTCATTAAATAAATGAGGGTTTCCAATGATTGGAATAATGTGAATTAAGTTATAAATGATAGATAATAGTTATTTCTACCAGAAAAATTAAAATTTACATTATAGGTGTGTCCAGTTATCGTTTGAATAGCTGCCAAACTTTGCTAGCACACCAAGAACCTCTTTAAATAAATGAGGGTTTCCAATGATTGGAAAAATGTGAATTTAGTTTTAAATGACAGATATTTCATATTATTATCAGAAAAACTAGAATTTACATTATAGGTGTGTCCAGTTATCGTTTGAATAGCTGGCAAACTTTGCTGGCACACCAAGAACCTCTTTAAATAAATGAGGGTTTCCAATGATTGGAATAATGTGAATTTAGTTTTAAATGATAGATAATTCATATTATTTTCAGAATAAATTAAATTTACATTATAGGTGTGTCCAGTTATCGTTTGAATAGCTGGCAAACTTTGCTGGCACACCAAGAACCTCTTTAAATAAATGAGGGTTTCCAATGATTGGAAAAATGTGAATTTAGTTTTAAATGACAGATATTTCATATTATTATCAGAAAAACTAGAATTTACATTATAGGTGTGTCCAGTTATCGTTTGAATAGCTGCCAAACTTTGCTAGCACACCAAGAACCTCTTTAAATAAATGAGGGTTTCCAATGATTGGAAAAATGTGAATTTAGTTTTAAATGACAGATATTTCATATTATTATCAGAAAAACTAGAATTTACATTATAGGTGTGTCCAGTTATCGTTTGAATAGCTGCCAAACTTTGCTAGCACACCAAGAACCTCTTTAAATAAATGAGGGTTTCCAATGATTGGAAAAATGTGAATTTAGTTTTAAATGACAGATATTTCATATTATTATCAGAAAAACTAGAATTTACATTATAGGTGTGTCCAGTTATCGTTTGAATAGCTGGCAAACTTTGCTGGCACACCAAGAACCTCTTTAAATAAATGAGGGTTTCCAATGATTGGAATAATGTGAATTTAGTTTTAAATGATAGACAATTCATATCTTTATCAGAAAAACTAGAATTTACATTATAGGTGTGTCCAGTTATCGTTTGAATAGCTGCCAAACTTTGCTGGCACACCAAGAACCTCATTAAATAAATGAGGGTTTCCAATGATTGGAATAATGTGAATTTAGTTTTAAATGATAGATAATTCATATTATTTTCAGAATAAATTAAATTTACATTATAGGTGTGTCCAGTTATCGTTTGAATAGCTGCCAAACTTTGCTGGCACACCGAGAACCTCTTTTAATAAATGAGGGTTTCGAATGATTGGAATAATGTGAATTTAGTTTTAAATGATAGATAATTCACATTATTATCAGAATTAATTAAATTTACATTATAGGTGTGTCCAGTTATCGTTTGAATAGCTGCCAAACTTTGCTGGCACACCGAGAACCTCTTTTAATAAATGAAGGTTTCCAATGATTGGAATAATGTGAATTTAGTTTTAAATGATAGATAATTCACATTATTATCAGAATTAATTAAATTTACATTATAGGTGTGTCCAGTTATCCTTTGAATAGCTGGCAAACTTTGCTGGCACACCAAGAACCTCATTAAATAAATGAGGGTTTCCAATGATTGGAATAATGTGAATTTAGTTTTAAATGATAGACAATTCATATTATTATCAGAATAAATTAAATTTACATTATAGGTGTGTCCAGTTATCGTTTGAATAGCTGCCAAACTTTGCTGGCACACCGAGAACCTCTTTTAATAAATGAGGGTTTCCAATGATTGGAATAATGTGAATTTAGTTTTAAATGATAGACAATTCATATTATTATCAGAATAAATTAAATTTACATTATAGGTGTGTCCAGTTATCCTTTGAATAGCTGGCAAACTTTGCTGGCACACCGAGAACCTCTTTAAATAAATGAGGGTTTCCAATGATTGGAATAATGTGAATTTAGTTTTAAATGATAGACAATTCATATTATTATCAGAATAAATTAAATTTACATTATAGGTGTGTCCAGTTATCCTTTGAATAGCTGGCAAACTTTGCTGGCACACCAAGAACCTCATTAAATAAATGAGGGTTTCCAATGATTGGAATAATGTGAATTTAGTTTTAAATGATAGACAATTCATATTATTATCAGAATAAATTAAATTTACATTATAGGTGTGTCCAGTTATCGTTTGAATAGCTGCCAAACTTTGCTGGCACACCGAGAACCTCTTTTAATAAATGAGGGTTTCCAATGATTGGAATAATGTGAATTTAGTTTTAAATGATAGACAATTCATATTATTATCAGAATAAATTAAATTTACATTATAGGTGTGTCCAGTTATCCTTTGAATAGCTGGCAAACTTTGCTGGCACACCGAGAACCTCATTAAATAAATGAGGGTTTCCAATGATTGGAATAATGTGAATTTAGTTTTAAATGATAGACAATTCATATTATTATCAGAATAAATTAAATTTACATTATAGGTGTGTCCAGTTATCGTTTGAATAGCTGCCAAACTTTGCTGGCACACCGAGAACCTCTTTTAATAAATGAGGGTTTCCAATGATTGGAATAATGTGAATTTAGTTTTAAATGATAGACAATTCATATTATTATCAGAATAAATTAAATTTACATTATAGGTGTGTCCAGTTATCCTTTGAATAGCTGGCAAACTTTGCTGGCACACCGAGAACCTCTTTAAATAAATGAGGGTTTCCAATGATTGGAATAATGTGAATTTAGTTTTAAATGATAGACAATTCATATTATTATCAGAATAAATTAAATTTACATTATAGGTGTGTCCAGTTATCCTTTGAATAGCTGGCAAACTTTGCTGGCACACCGAGAACCTCTTTTAATAAATGAAGGTTTCCAATGATTGGAATAATGTGAATTTAGTTTTAAATGATAGATAATTCACATTATTATCAGAATTAATTAAATTTACATTATAGGTGTGTCCAGTTATCCTTTGAATAGCTGGCAAACTTTGCTGGCACACCGAGAACCTCTTTTAATAAATGAAGGTTTCCAATGATTGGAATAATGTGAATTTAGTTTTAAATGATAGATAATTCACATTATTATCAGAATTAATTAAATTTACATTATAGGTGTGTCCAGTTATCCTTTGAATAGCTGGCAAACTTTGCTGGCACACCAAGAACCTCATTAAATAAATGAGGGTTTCCAATGATTGGAATAATGTGAATTTAGTTTTAAATGATAGACAATTCATATTATTATCAGAATAAATTAAATTTACATTATAGGTGTGTCCAGTTATCGTTTGAATAGCTGCCAAACTTTGCTGGCACACCGAGAACCTCTTTTAATAAATGAGGGTTTCCAATGATTGGAATAATGTGAATTTAGTTTTAAATGATAGACAATTCATATTATTATCAGAATAAATTAAATTTACATTATAGGTGTGTCCAGTTATCCTTTGAATAGCTGGCAAACTTTGCTGGCACACCGAGAACCTCTTTAAATAAATGAGGGTTTCCAATGATTGGAATAATGTGAATTTAGTTTTAAATGATAGATAATTCACATTATTATCAGAATTAATTAAATTTACATTATAGGTGTGTCCAGTTATCGTTTGAATAGCTGCCAAACTTTGCTGGCACACCGAGAACCTCTTTAAATAAATGAGACTTTCCAATGATTGGAATAATGTGAATTAAGTTTTAAATGATAGACAATTCATATTATTATCAGAATAAATTAAATTTACATTATAGGTGTGTCCAGTTATCCTTTGAATAGCTGGCAAACTTTGCTGGCACACCAAGAACCTCATTAAATAAATGAGGGTTTCCAATGATTGGAATAATGTGAATTTAGTTTTAAATGATAGACAATTCATATTATTTTCAGAATAAATTAAATTTACATTATAGGTGTGTCCAGTTATCGTTTGAATAGCTGCCAAACTTTGCTGGCACACCGAGAACCTCATTAAATAAATGAGGGTTTCCAATGATTGGAATAATGTGAATTTAGTTTTAAATGATAGATAATTCATATTATTTTCAGAATAAATTAAATTTACATTATAGGTGTGTCCAGTTATCGTTTGAATAGCTGCCAAACTTTGCTGGCACACCAAGAACCTCATTAAATAAATGAGGGTTTCCAATGATTGGAATAATGTGAATTTAGTTTTAAATGATAGATAATTCATATTATTTTCAGAATAAATTAAATTTACATTATAGGTGTGTCCAGTTATCGTTTGAATAGCTGCCAAACTTTGCTGGCACACCAAGAACCTCATTAAATAAATGAGGGTTTCCAATGATTGGAATAATGTGAATTTAGTTTTAAATGATAGATAATTCATATTATTTTCAGAATAAATTAAATTTACATTATAGGTGTGTCCAGTTATCGTTTGAATAGCTGCCAAACTTTGCTGGCACACCGAGAACCTCATTAAATAAATGAGGGTTTCCAATGATTGGAATAATGTGAATTTAGTTTTAAATGATAGATAATTCATATTATTTTCAGAATAAATTAAATTTACATTATAGGTGTGTCCAGTTATCGTTTGAATAGCTGCCAAACTTTGCTGGCACACCAAGAACCTCATTAAATAAATGAGGGTTTCCAATGATTGGAATAATGTGAATTTAGTTTTAAATGATAGATAATTCATATTATTATCAGAATAAATTAAATTTACATTATAGGTGTGTCCAGTTATCCTTTGAATAGCTGGCAAACTTTGCTGGCACACCAAGAACCTCATTAAATAAATGAGGGTTTCCAATGATTGGAATAATGTGAATTTAGTTTTAAATGATAGATAATTCATATTATTATCAGAATAAATTAAATTTACATTATAGGTGTGTCCAGTTATCCTTTGAATAGCTGGCAAACTTTGCTGGCACACCAAGAACCTCATTAAATAAATGAGGGTTTCCAATGATTGGAATAATGTGAATTTAGTTTTATATGATAGATAATTCACATTATTATCAGAATTAATTAAATTTACATTATAGGTGTGTCCAGTTATCGTTTGAATAGCTGCCAAACTTTGCTGGCACACCGAGAACCTCTTTTAATAAATGAGGGTTTCCAATGATTGGAATAATGTGAATTTAGTTTTAAATGATAGATAATTCATATTATTATCAGAATAAATTAAATTTACATTATAGGTGTGTCCAGTTATCGTTTGAATAGCTGCCAAACTTTGCTGGCACACCGAGAACCTCTTTTAATAAATGAGGGTTTCCAATGATTGGAATAATGTGAATTTAGTTTTAAATGATAGATAATTCATATTATTATCAGAATAAATTAAATTTACATTATAGGTGTGTCCAGTTATCGTTTGAATAGCTGCCAAACTTTGCTGGCACACCGAGAACCTCTTTTAATAAATGAGGGTTTCCAATGATTGGAATAATGTGAATTTAGTTTTAAATGATAGATAATTCATATTATTATCAGAATAAATTAAATTTACATTATAGGTGTGTCCAGTTATCGTTTGAATAGCTGCCAAACTTTGCTGGCACACCGAGAACCTCTTTTAATAAATGAGGGTTTCCAATGATTGGAATAATGTGAATTTAGTTTTAAATGATAGATAATTCATATTATTATCAGAATAAATTAAATTTACATTATAGGTGTGTCCAGTTATCGTTTGAATAGCTGCCAAACTTTGCTGGCACACCGAGAACCTCTTTTAATAAATGAGGGTTTCCAATGATTGGAATAATGTGAATTTAGTTTTAAATGATAGATAATTCATATTATTATCAGAATAAATTAAATTTACATTATAGGTGTGTCCAGTTATCGTTTGAATAGCTGCCAAACTTTGCTGGCACACCGAGAACCTCTTTTAATAAATGAGGGTTTCCAATGATTGGAATAATGTGAATTTAGTTTTAAATGATAGATAATTCATATTATTATCAGAATAAATTAAATTTACATTATAGGTGTGTCCAGTTATCGTTTGAATAGCTGCCAAACTTTGCTGGCACACCGAGAACCTCTTTTAATAAATGAGGGTTTCCAATGATTGGAATAATGTGAATTTAGTTTTAAATGATAGATAATTCATATTATTATCAGAATAAATTAAATTTACATTATAGGTGTGTCCAGTTATCGTTTGAATAGCTGCCAAACTTTGCTGGCACACCGAGAACCTCTTTTAATAAATGAGGGTTTCCAATGATTGGAATAATGTGAATTTAGTTTTAAATGATAGATAATTCATATTATTATCAGAATAAATTAAATTTACATTATAGGTGTGTCCAGTTATCGTTTGAATAGCTGCCAAACTTTGCTGGCACACCGAGAACCTCTTTTAATAAATGAGGGTTTCCAATGATTGGAATAATGTGAATTTAGTTTTAAATGATAGATAATTCATATTATTATCAGAATAAATTAAATTTACATTATAGGTGTGTCCAGTTATCGTTTGAATAGCTGCCAAACTTTGCTGGCACACCGAGAACCTCTTTTAATAAATGAGGGTTTCCAATGATTGGAATAATGTGAATTTAGTTTTAAATGATAGATAATTCATATTATTATCAGAATAAATTAAATTTACATTATAGGTGTGTCCAGTTATCGTTTGAATAGCTGCCAAACTTTGCTGGCACACCGAGAACCTCTTTTAATAAATGAGGGTTTCCAATGATTGGAATAATGTGAATTTAGTTTTATATGATAGATAATTCATATTATTTTCAGAATAAATTAAATTTACATTATAGGTGTGTCCAGTTATCGTTTGAATAGCTGCCAAACTTTGCTGGCACACCGAGAACCTCATTAAAAAAATGAGGGTTTCCAATGATTGGAATAATGTGAATTTAGTTTTAAATGATAGATAATTCATATTATTATCAGAATAAATTAAATTTACATTATAGGTGTGTCCAGTTATCGTTTGAATAGCTGCCAAACTTTGCTGGCACACCGAGAACCTCTTTTAATAAATGAGGGTTTCCAATGATTGGAATAATGTGAATTTAGTTTTATATGATAGATAATTCATATTATTTTCAGAATAAATTAAATTTACATTATAGGTGTGTCCAGTTATCGTTTGAATAGCTGCCAAACTTTGCTGGCACACCGAGAACCTCATTAAAAAAATGAGGGTTTCCAATGATTGGAATAATGTGAATTTAGTTTTAAATGATAGATAATTCATATTATTATCAGAATAAATTAAATTTACATTATAGGTGTGTCCAGTTATCGTTTGAATAGCTGCCAAACTTTGCTGGCACACCGAGAACCTCTTTTAATAAATGAGGGTTTCCAATGATTGGAATAATGTGAATTTAGTTTTAAATGATAGATAATTCATATTATTATCAGAATAAATTAAATTTACATTATAGGTGTGTCCAGTTATCGTTTGAATAGCTGCCAAACTTTGCTGGCACACCGAGAACCTCTTTTAATAAATGAGGGTTTCCAATGATTGGAATAATGTGAATTTAGTTTTAAATGATAGATAATTCATATTATTATCAGAATAAATTAAATTTACATTATAGGTGTGTCCAGTTATCGTTTGAATAGCTGCCAAACTTTGCTGGCACACCGAGAACCTCTTTTAATAAATGAGGGTTTCCAATGATTGGAATAATGTGAATTTAGTTTTAAATGATAGATAATTCATATTATTATCAGAATAAATTAAATTTACATTATAGGTGTGTCCAGTTATCGTTTGAATAGCTGCCAAACTTTGCTGGCACACCGAGAACCTCTTTTAATAAATGAGGGTTTCCAATGATTGGAATAATGTGAATTTAGTTTTAAATGATAGATAATTCATATTATTATCAGAATAAATTAAATTTACATTATAGGTGTGTCCAGTTATCGTTTGAATAGCTGCCAAACTTTGCTGGCACACCGAGAACCTCTTTAAATAAATGAGGGTTTCCAATGATTGGAATAATGTGAATTTAGTTTTAAATGATAGATAATTCATATTATTATCAGAATAAATTAAATTTACATTATAGGTGTGTCCAGTTATCGTTTGAATAGCTGCCAAACTTTGCTGGCACACCGAGAACCTCTTTTAATAAATGAGGGTTTCCAATGATTGGAATAATGTGAATTTAGTTTTATATGATAGATAATTCATATTATTTTCAGAATAAATTAAATTTACATTATAGGTGTGTCCAGTTATCGTTTGAATAGCTGCCAAACTTTGCTGGCACACCGAGAACCTCATTAAAAAAATGAGGGTTTCCAATGATTGGAATAATGTGAATTTAGTTTTAAATGATAGATAATTCATATTATTATCAGAATAAATTAAATTTACATTATAGGTGTGTCCAGTTATCGTTTGAATAGCTGCCAAACTTTGCTGGCACACCGAGAACCTCTTTTAATAAATGAGGGTTTCCAATGATTGGAATAATGTGAATTTAGTTTTATATGATAGATAATTCATATTATTTTCAGAATAAATTAAATTTACATTATAGGTGTGTCCAGTTATCGTTTGAATAGCTGCCAAACTTTGCTGGCACACCGAGAACCTCATTAAAAAAATGAGGGTTTCCAATGATTGGAATAATGTGAATTTAGTTTTAAATGATAGATAATTCATATTATTTTCAGAATAAATTAAATTTACATTATAGGTGTGTCCAGTTATCGTTTGAATAGCTGCCAAACTTTGCTGGCACACCAAGAACCTCATTAAATAAATGAGGGTTTCCAATGATTGGAATAATGTGAATTTAGTTTTAAATGATAGATAATTCATATTATTTTCAGAATAAATTAAATTTACATTTTAGGTGTGTCCAGTTATCGTTTGAATAGCTGCCAAACTTTGCTGGCACACCAAGAACCTCATTAAATAAATGAGGGTTTCCAATGATTGGAATAATGTGAATTTAGTTTTAAATGATAGACAATTCATATTATTATCAGAATAAATTAAATTTACATTATAGGTGTGTCCAGTTATCCTTTGAATAGCTGGCAAACTTTGCTGGCACACCAAGAACCTCATTAAATAAATGAGGGTTTCCAATGATTGGAATAATGTGAAGTTAGTTTTAAATGATAGATAATTCATATTATTATCAGAATAAATTAAATTTACATTATAGGTGTGTCCAGTTATCCTTTGAATAGCTGCCAAACTTTGCTGGCACACCGAGAACCTCTTTAAATAAATGAGGGTTTCCAATGATTGGAATAATGTGAATTTAGTTTTAAATGATAGACAATTCATATTATTATCAGAATAAATTAAATTTACATTATAGGTGTGTCCAGTTATCGTTTGAATAGCTGCCAAACTTTGCTGGCACACCGAGAACCTCTTTAAATAAATGAGGGTTTCCAATGATTGGAATAATGTGAATTTAGTTTTAAATGATAGACAATTCATATTATTAGCAGAATAAATTAAATTTACATTATAGGTGTGTCCAGTTATCGTTTGAATAGCTGCCAAACTTTGCTGGCACACCGAGAACCTCTTTTAATAAATGAGGGTTTCCAATGATTGGAATAATGTGAATTTAGTTTTAAATGATAGACAATTCATATTATTTTCAGAATAAATTAAATTTACATTATAGGTGTGTCCAGTTATCGTTTGAATAGCTGCCAAACTTTGCTGGCACACCGAGAACCTCTTTAAATAAATGAGGGTTTCCAATGATTGGAATAATGTGAATTTAGTTTTAAATGATAGACAATTCATATTATTTTCAGAATAAATTAAATTTACATTATAGGTGTGTCCAGTTATCGTTTGAATAGCTGCCAAACTTTGCTGGCACACCGAGAACCTCTTTAAATAAATGAGGGTTTCCAATGATTGGAATAATGTGAATTTAGTTTTATATGATAGATAATTCACATTATTATCAGAATTAATTAAATTTACATTATAGGTGTGTCCAGTTATCGTTTGAATAGCTGCCAAACTTTGCTGGCACACCGAGAACCTCTTTTAATAAATGAGGGTTTCCAATGATTGGAATAATGTGAATTTAGTTTTAAATGATAGATAATTCATATTATTATCAGAATAAATTAAATTTACATTATAGGTGTGTCCAGTTATCGTTTGAATAGCTGCCAAACTTTGCTGGCACACCGAGAACCTCTTTTAATAAATGAGGGTTTCCAATGATTGGAATAATGTGAATTTAGTTTTAAATGATAGATAATTCACATTATTATCAGAATTAATTAAATTTACATTATAGGTGTGTCCAGTTATCGTTTGAATAGCTGCCAAACTTTGCTGGCACACCAAGAACCTCTTTAAATAAATGAGGGTTTCCAATGATTGGAATAATGTGAATTTAGTTTTATATGATAGATAATTCACATTATTATCAGAATTAATTAAATTTACATTATAGGTGTGTCCAGTTATCGTTTGAATAGCTGCCAAACTTTGCTGGCACACCAAGAACCTCTTTAAATAAATGAGGGTTTCCAATGATTGGAATAATGTGAATTTAGTTTTATATGATAGATAATTCACATTATTATCAGAATTAATTAAATTTACATTATAGGTGTGTCCAGTTATCGTTTGAATAGCTGCCAAACTTTGCTGGCACACCGAGAACCTCTTTTAATAAATGAGGGTTTCCAATGATTGGAATAATGTGAATTTAGTTTTAAATGATAGATAATTCATATTATTATCAGAATAAATTAAATTTACATTATAGGTGTGTCCAGTTATCGTTTGAATAGCTGCCAAACTTTGCTGGCACACCGAGAACCTCTTTTAATAAATGAGGGTTTCCAATGATTGGAATAATGTGAATTTAGTTTTAAATGATAGATAATTCATATTATTATCAGAATAAATTAAATTTACATTATAGGTGTGTCCAGTTATCGTTTGAATAGCTGCCAAACTTTGCTGGCACACCGAGAACCTCTTTTAATAAATGAGGGTTTCCAATGATTGGAATAATGTGAATTTAGTTTTATATGATAGATAATTCACATTATTATCAGAATTAATTAAATTTACATTATAGGTGTGTCCAGTTATCGTTTGAATAGCTGCCAAACTTTGCTGGCACACCGAGAACCTCTTTTAATAAATGAGGGTTTCCAATGATTGGAATAATGTGAATTTAGTTTTAAATGATAGATAATTCATATTATTATCAGAATAAATTAAATTTACATTATAGGTGTGTCCAGTTATCGTTTGAATAGCTGCCAAACTTTGCTGGCACACCGAGAACCTCTTTTAATAAATGAGGGTTTCCAATGATTGGAATAATGTGAATTTAGTTTTAAATGATAGACAATTCATATTATTTTCAGAATTAATTAAATTTACATTATAGGTGTGTCCAGTTATCGTTTGAATAGCTGCCAAACTTTGCTGGCACACCGAGAACCTCTTTTAATAAATGAGGGTTTCCAATGATTGGAATAATGTGAATTTAGTTTTAAATGATAGATAATTCATATTATTATCAGAATAAATTAAATTTACATTATAGGTGTGTCCAGTTATCGTTTGAATAGCTGCCAAACTTTGCTGGCACACCGAGAACCTCTTTTAATAAATGAGGGTTTCCAATGATTGGAATAATGTGAATTTAGTTTTAAATGATAGATAATTCATATTATTATCAGAATAAATTAAATTTACATTATAGGTGTGTCCAGTTATCGTTTGAATAGCTGCCAAACTTTGCTGGCACACCGAGAACCTCTTTTAATAAATGAGGGTTTCCAATGATTGGAATAATGTGAATTTAGTTTTAAATGATAGATAATTCATATTATTATCAGAATAAATTAAATTTACATTATAGGTGTGTCCAGTTATCGTTTGAATAGCTGCCAAACTTTGCTGGCACACCGAGAACCTCTTTAAATAAATGAGGGTTTCCAATGATTGGAATAATGTGAATTTAGTTTTAAATGATAGATAATTCATATTATTATCAGAATAAATTAAATTTACATTATAGGTGTGTCCAGTTATCGTTTGAATAGCTGCCAAACTTTGCTGGCACACCGAGAACCTCTTTTAATAAATGAGGGTTTCCAATGATTGGAATAATGTGAATTTAGTTTTAAATGATAGATAATTCATATTATTATCAGAATAAATTAAATTTACATTATAGGTGTGTCCAGTTATCGTTTGAATAGCTGCCAAACTTTGCTGGCACACCGAGAACCTCTTTTAATAAATGAGGGTTTCCAATGATTGGAATAATGTGAATTTAGTTTTAAATGATAGACAATTCATATTATTTTCAGAATTAATTAAATTTACATTATAGGTGTGTCCAGTTATCGTTTGAATAGCTGCCAAACTTTGCTGGCACACCGAGAACCTCTTTTAATAAATGAGGGTTTCCAATGATTGGAATAATGTGAATTTAGTTTTAAATGATAGATAATTCATATTATTATCAGAATAAATTAAATTTACATTATAGGTGTGTCCAGTTATCGTTTGAATAGCTGCCAAACTTTGCTGGCACACCGAGAACCTCTTTTAATAAATGAGGGTTTCCAATGATTGGAATAATGTGAATTTAGTTTTAAATGATAGATAATTCATATTATTATCAGAATAAATTAAATTTACATTATAGGTGTGTCCAGTTATCGTTTGAATAGCTGCCAAACTTTGCTGGCACACCGAGAACCTCTTTTAATAAATGAGGGTTTCCAATGATTGGAATAATGTGAATTTAGTTTTATATGATAGATAATTCATATTATTATCAGAATAAATTAAATTTACATTATAGGTGTGTCCAGTTATCGTTTGAATAGCTGCCAAACTTTGCTGGCACACCGAGAACCTCTTTTAATAAATGAGGGTTTCCAATGATTGGAATAATGTGAATTTAGTTTTAAATGATAGACAATTCATATTACTTCCAGAATAAATTAAATTTACATTATAGGTGTGTCCAGTTATCGTTTGAATAGCTGCCAAACTTTGCTGGCACACCGAGAACCTCTTTTAATAAATGAGGGTTTCCAATGATTGGAATAATGTGAATTTAGTTTTAAATGATAGACAATTCATATTATTATCAGAATAAATTAAATTTACATTATAGGTGTGTCCAGTTATCGTTTGAATAGCTGCCAAACTTTGCTGGCACACCGAGAACCTCTTTTAATAAATGAGGGTTTCCAATGATTGGAATAATGTGAATTTAGTTTTAAATGATAGACAATTCATATTATTATCAGAATAAATTAAATTTACATTATAGGTGTGTCCAGTTATCGTTTGAATAGCTGCCAAACTTTGCTGGCACACCGAGAACCTCTTTTAATAAATGAGGGTTTCCAATGATTGGAATAATGTGAATTTAGTTTTAAATGATAGACAATTCATATTATTATCAGAATAAATTAAATTTACATTATAGGTGTGTCCAGTTATCGTTTGAATAGCTGCCAAACTTTGCTGGCACACCGAGAACCTCTTTTAATAAATGAGGGTTTCCAATGATTGGAATAATGTGAATTTAGTTTTAAATGATAGACAATTCATATTACTTTCAGAATAAATTAAATTTACATTATAGGTGTGTCCAGTTATCGTTTGAATAGCTGCCAAACTTTGCTGGCACACCGAGAACCTCTTTTAATAAATGAGGGTTTCCAATGATTGGAATAATGTGAATTTAGTTTTAAATGATAGACAATTCATATTATTATCAGAATAAATTAAATTTACATTATAGGTGTGTCCAGTTATCGTTTGAATAGCTGCCAAACTTTGCTGGCACACCGAGAACCTCTTTTAATAAATGAGGGTTTCCAATGATTGGAATAATGTGAATTTAGTTTTAAATGATAGACAATTCATATTATTATCAGAATAAATTAAATTTACATTATAGGTGTGTCCAGTTATCGTTTGAATAGCTGCCAAACTTTGCTGGCACACCGAGAACCTCTTTTAATAAATGAGGGTTTCCAATGATTGGAATAATGTGAATTTAGTTTTAAATGATAGATAATTCATATTATTTTCAGAATAAATTAAATTTACATTATAGGTGTGTCCAGTTATCGTTTGAATAGCTGCCAAACTTTGCTGGCACACCGAGAACCTCTTTTAATAAATGAGGGTTTCCAATGATTGGAATAATGTGAATTTAGTTTTAAATGATAGACAATTCATATTATTTTCAGAATAAATTAAATTTACATTATAGGTGTGTCCAGTTATCGTTTGAATAGCTGCCAAACTTTGCTGGCACACCGAGAACCTCTTTTAATAAATGAGGGTTTCCAATGATTGGAATAATGTGAATTTAGTTTTAAATGATAGATAATTCATATTATTATCAGAATAAATTAAATTTACATTATAGGTGTGTCCAGTTATCGTTTGAATAGCTGCCAAACTTTGCTGGCACACCGAGAACCTCTTTTAATAAATGAGGGTTTCCAATGATTGGAATAATGTGAATTTAGTTTTAAATGATAGATAATTCATATTATTATCAGAATAAATTAAATTTACATTATAGGTGTGTCCAGTTATCGTTTGAATAGCTGCCAAACTTTGCTGGCACACCGAGAACCTCTTTAAATAAATGAGGGTTTCCAATGATTGGAATAATGTGAATTTAGTTTTAAATGATAGATAATTCATATTATTATCAGAATAAATTAAATTTACATTATAGGTGTGTCCAGTTATCGTTTGAATAGCTGCCAAACTTTGCTGGCACACCGAGAACCTCTTTTAATAAATGAGGGTTTCCAATGATTGGAATAATGTGAATTTAGTTTTATATGATAGATAATTCATATTATTTTCAGAATAAATTAAATTTACATTATAGGTGTGTCCAGTTATCGTTTGAATAGCTGCCAAACTTTGCTGGCACACCGAGAACCTCTTTTAATAAATGAGGGTTTCCAATGATTGGAATAATGTGAATTTAGTTTTATATGATAGATAATTCATATTATTTTCAGAATAAATTAAATTTACATTATAGGTGTGTCCAGTTATCGTTTGAATAGCTGCCAAACTTTGCTGGCACACCGAGAACCTCTTTTAATAAATGAGGGTTTCCAATGATTGGAATAATGTGAATTTAGTTTTAAATGATAGACAATTCATATTATTTTCAGAATAAATTAAATTTACATTAAAGGTGTGTCCAGTTATCGTTTGAATAGCTGCCAAACTTTGCTGGCACACCGAGAACCTCTTTTAATAAATGAGGGTTTCCAATGATTGGAATAATGTGAATTTAGTTTTAAATGATAGATAATTCATATTATTATCAGAATAAATTAAATTTACATTATAGGTGTGTCCAGTTATCGTTTGAATAGCTGCCAAACTTTGCTGGCACACCGAGAACCTCTTTTAATAAATGAGGGTTTCCAATGATTGGAATAATGTGAATTTAGTTTTAAATGATAGATAATTCATATTATTATCAGAATAAATTAAATTTACATTATAGGTGTGTCCAGTTATCGTTTGAATAGCTGCCAAACTTTGCTGGCACACCGAGAACCTCTTTAAATAAATGAGGGTTTCCAATGATTGGAATAATGTGAATTTAGTTTTAAATGATAGATAATTCATATTATTATCAGAATAAATTAAATTTACATTATTGGTGTGTCCAGTTATCGTTTGAATAGCTGCCAAACTTTGCTGGCACACCGAGAACCTCTTTTAATAAATGAGGGTTTCCAATGATTGGAATAATGTGAATTTAGTTTTATATGATAGATAATTCATATTATTTTCAGAATAAATTAAATTTACATTATAGGTGTGTCCAGTTATCGTTTGAATAGCTGCCAAACTTTGCTGGCACACCGAGAACCTCTTTTAATAAATGAGGGTTTCCAATGATTGGAATAATGTGAATTTAGTTTTAAATGATAGATAATTCATATTATTATCAGAATAAATTAAATTTACATTATAGGTGTGTCCAGTTATCGTTTGAATAGCTGCCAAACTTTGCTGGCACACCGAGAACCTCTTTTAATAAATGAGGGTTTCCAATGATTGGAATAATGTGAATTTAGTTTTATATGATAGATAATTCATATTATTATCAGAATAAATTAAATTTACATTATAGGTGTGTCCAGTTATCGTTTGAATAGCTGCCAAACTTTGCTGGCACACCGAGAACCTCTTTTAATAAATGAGGGTTTCCAATGATTGGAATAATGTGAATTTAGTTTTAAATGATAGACAATTCATATTATTTTCAGAATAAATTAAATTTACATTATAGGTGTGTCCAGTTATCGTTTGAATAGCTGCCAAACTTTGCTGGCACACCGAGAACCTCTTTTAATAAATGAGGGTTTCCAATGATTGGAATAATGTGAATTTAGTTTTAAATGATAGATAATTCATATTATTATCAGAATAAATTAAATTTACATTATAGGTGTGTCCAGTTATCGTTTGAATAGCTGCCAAACTTTGCTGGCACACCGAGAACCTCTTTAAATAAATGAGGGTTTCCAATGATTGGAATAATGTGAATTTAGTTTTAAATGATAGATAATTCATATTATTATCAGAATAAATTAAATTTACATTATAGGTGTGTCCAGTTATCGTTTGAATAGCTGCCAAACTTTGCTGGCACACCGAGAACCTCTTTTAATAAATGAGGGTTTCCAATGATTGGAATAATGTGAATTTAGTTTTAAATGATAGACAATTCATATTATTTTCAGAATAAATTAAATTTACATTATAGGTGTGTCCAGTTATCGTTTGAATAGCTGCCAAACTTTGCTGGCACACCAAGAACCTCTTTAAATAAATGAGGGTTTCCAATGATTGGAATAATGTGAATTTAGTTTTATATGATAGATAATTCACATTATTATCAGAATTAATTAAATTTACATTATAGGTGTGTCCAGTTATCGTTTGAATAGCTGCCAAACTTTGCTGGCACACCGAGAACCTCTTTTAATAAATGAGGGTTTCCAATGATTGGAATAATGTGAATTTAGTTTTAAATGATAGATAATTCATATTATTATCAGAATAAATTAAATTTACATTATAGGTGTGTCCAGTTATCGTTTGAATAGCTGCCAAACTTTGCTGGCACACCGAGAACCTCTTTTAATAAATGAGGGTTTCCAATGATTGGAATAATGTGAATTTAGTTTTAAATGATAGACAATTCATATTATTTTCAGAATAAATTAAATTTACATTATAGGTGTGTCCAGTTATCGTTTGAATAGCTGCCAAACTTTGCTGGCACACCAAGAACCTCTTTAAATAAATGAGGGTTTCCAATGATTGGAATAATGTGAATTTAGTTTTATATGATAGATAATTCACATTATTATCAGAATTAATTAAATTTACATTATAGGTGTGTCCAGTTATCGTTTGAATAGCTGCCAAACTTTGCTGGCACACCGAGAACCTCTTTTAATAAATGAGGGTTTCCAATGATTGGAATAATGTGAATTTAGTTTTAAATGATAGATAATTCATATTATTATCAGAATAAATTAAATTTACATTATAGGTGTGTCCAGTTATCGTTTGAATAGCTGCCAAACTTTGCTGGCACACCGAGAACCTCTTTTAATAAATGAGGGTTTCCAATGATTGGAATAATGTGAATTTAGTTTTAAATGATAGACAATTCATATTATTTTCAGAATAAATTAAATTTACATTATAGGTGTGTCCAGTTATCGTTTGAATAGCTGCCAAACTTTGCTGGCACACCGAGAACCTCTTTTAATAAATGAGGGTTTCCAATGATTGGAATAATGTGAATTTAGTTTTAAATGATAGACAATTCATATTATTTTCAGAATAAATTAAATTTACATTATAGGTGTGTCCAGTTATCGTTTGAATAGCTGCCAAACTTTGCTGGCACACCAAGAACCTCTTTAAATAAATGAGGGTTTCCAATGATTGGAATAATGTGAATTTAGTTTTATATGATAGATAATTCACATTATTATCAGAATTAATTAAATTTACATTATAGGTGTGTCCAGTTATCGTTTGAATAGCTGCCAAACTTTGCTGGCACACCGAGAACCTCTTTTAATAAATGAGGGTTTCCAATGATTGGAATAATGTGAATTTAGTTTTAAATGATAGATAATTCATATTATTATCAGAATAAATTAAATTTACATTATAGGTGTGTCCAGTTATCGTTTGAATAGCTGCCAAACTTTGCTGGCACACCGAGAACCTCTTTTAATAAATGAGGGTTTCCAATGATTGGAATAATGTGAATTTAGTTTTAAATGATAGATAATTCATATTATTATCAGAATAAATTAAATTTACATTATAGGTGTGTCCAGTTATCGTTTGAATAGCTGCCAAACTTTGCTGGCACACCGAGAACCTCTTTTAATAAATGAGGGTTTCCAATGATTGGAATAATGTGAATTTAGTTTTAAATGATAGATAATTCATATTATTATCAGAATAAATTAAATTTACATTATAGGTGTGTCCAGTTATCGTTTGAATAGCTGCCAAACTTTGCTGGCACACCGAGAACCTCTTTTAATAAATGAGGGTTTCCAATGATTGGAATAATGTGAATTTAGTTTTAAATGATAGATAATTCATATTATTATCAGAATAAATTAAATTTACATTATAGGTGTGTCCAGTTATCGTTTGAATAGCTGCCAAACTTTGCTGGCACACCGAGAACCTCTTTTAATAAATGAGGGTTTCCAATGATTGGAATAATGTGAATTTAGTTTTAAATGATAGATAATTCATATTATTATCAGAATAAATTAAATTTACATTATAGGTGTGTCCAGTTATCGTTTGAATAGCTGCCAAACTTTGCTGGCACACCGAGAACCTCTTTTAATAAATGAGGGTTTCCAATGATTGGAATAATGTGAATTTAGTTTTAAATGATAGATAATTCATATTATTATCAGAATAAATTAAATTTACATTATAGGTGTGTCCAGTTATCGTTTGAATAGCTGCCAAACTTTGCTGGCACACCGAGAACCTCTTTTAATAAATGAGGGTTTCCAATGATTGGAATAATGTGAATTTAGTTTTAAATGATAGATAATTCATATTATTATCAGAATAAATTAAATTTACATTATAGGTGTGTCCAGTTATCGTTTGAATAGCTGCCAAACTTTGCTGGCACACCGAGAACCTCTTTTAATAAATGAGGGTTTCCAATGATTGGAATAATGTGAATTTAGTTTTAAATGATAGATAATTCATATTATTATCAGAATAAATTAAATTTACATTATAGGTGTGTCCAGTTATCGTTTGAATAGCTGCCAAACTTTGCTGGCACACCGAGAACCTCTTTTAATAAATGAGGGTTTCCAATGATTGGAATAATGTGAATTTAGTTTTATATGATAGATAATTCATATTATTATCAGAATAAATTAAATTTACATTATAGGTGTGTCCAGTTATCGTTTGAATAGCTGCCAAACTTTGCTGGCACACCGAGAACCTCTTTTAACAAATGAGGGTTTCCAATGATTGGAATAATGTGAATTTAGTTTTAAATGATAGATAATTCATATTATTATCAGAATAAATTAAATTTACATTATAGGTGTGTCCAGTTATCGTTTGAATAGCTGCCAAACTTTGCTGGCACACCGAGAACCTCTTTAAATAAATGAGGGTTTCCAATGATTGGAATAATGTGAATTTAGTTTTAAATGATAGATAATTCATATTATTATCAGAATAAATTAAATTTACATTATAGGTGTATCCAGTTATCGTTTGAATAGCTGCCAAACTTTGCTGGCACACCGAGAACCTCTTTAAATAAATGAGGGTTTCCAATGATTGGAATAATGTGAATTTAGTTTTAAATGATAGATAATTCATATTATTATCAGAATAAATTAAATTTACATTATAGGTGTGTCCAGTTATCGTTTGAATAGCTGCCAAACTTTGCTGGCACACCGAGAACCTCTTTTAATAAATGAGGGTTTCCAATGATTGGAATAATGTGAATTTAGTTTTAAATGATAGATAATTCATATTATTATCAGAATAAATTAAATTTACATTATAGGTGTGTCCAGTTATCGTTTGAATAGCTGCCAAACTTTGCTGGCACACCGAGAACCTCTTTTAATAAATGAGGGTTTCCAATGATTGGAATAATGTGAATTTAGTTTTAAATGATAGATAATTCATATTATTTTCAGAATAAATTAAATTTACATTATAGGTGTGTCCAGTTATCGTTTGAATAGCTGCCAAACTTTGCTGGCACACCAAGAACCTCTTTAAATAAATGAGGGTTTCCAATGATTGGAATAATGTGAATTTAGTTTTATATGATAGATAATTCACATTATTATCAGAATTAATTAAATTTACATTATAGGTGTGTCCAGTTATCGTTTGAATAGCTGCCAAACTTTGCTGGCACACCGAGAACCTCTTTTAATAAATGAGGGTTTCCAATGATTGGAATAATGTGAATTTAGTTTTAAATGATAGATAATTCATATTATTATCAGAATTAATTAAATTTACATTATAGGTGTGTCCAGTTATCGTTTGAATAGCTGCCAAACTTTGCTGGCACACCGAGAACCTCTTTTAATAAATGAGGGTTTCCTATGATTGGAATAATGTGAATTTAGTTTTAAATGATAGATAATTCACATTATTATCAGAATTAATTAAATTTACATTATAGGTGTGTCCAGTTATCGTTTGAATAGTTGCCAAACTTTGCTGGCACACCAAGAACCTCTTTAAATAAATGAGGGTTTCCAATGATTGGAATAATGTGAATTTAGTTTTAAATGATAGACAATTCATATTATTATCAGAATAAATTAAATTAACATTATAGGTGTGTCCAGTTATCGTTTGAATAGCTGCCAAACTTTGCTGGCACACCGAGAACCTCTTTAAATAAATGAGGGTTTCCAATGATTGGAATAATGTGAATTTAGTTTTAAATGATAGACAATTCATATTATTATCAGAATAAATTAAATTTACATTATAGGTGTGTCCAGTTATCGTTTGAATAGCTGCCAAACTTTGCTGGCACACCGAGAACCTCTTTTAATAAATGAGGGTTTCCAATGATTGGAATAATGTGAATTTAGTTTTATATGATAGATAATTCACATTATTATCAGAATTAATTAAATTTACATTATAGGTGTGTCCAGTTATCGTTTGAATAGCTGCCAAACTTTGCTGGCACACCGAGAACCTCTTTTAATAAATGAGGGTTTCCAATGATTGGAATAATGTGAATTTAGTTTTATATGATAGATAATTCACATTATTATCAGAATTAATTAAATTTACATTATAGGTGTGTCCAGTTATCGTTTGAATAGCTGCCAAACTTTGCTGGCACACCGAGAACCTCTTTTAATAAATGAGGGTTTCCAATGATTGGAATAATGTGAATTTAGTTTTAAATGATAGACAATTCATATTATTATCAGAATAAATTAAATTTACATTATAGGTGTGTCCAGTTATCGTTTGAATAGCTGCCAAACTTTGCTGGCACACCAAGAGCCTCTTTAAATAAATGAGGGTTTCCAATGATTGGAATAATGTGAATTTAGTTTTAAATGATAGATAATTCACATTATTATCAGAATTAATTAAATTTACATTATAGGTGTGTCCAGTTATCGTTTGAATAGCTGCCAAACTTTGCTAGCACACCAAGAACCTCTTTAAATAAATGAGGGTTTCCAATGATTGGAATAATGTGAATTTAGTTTTAAATGATAGATAATTCACATTATTATCAGAATTAATTAAATTTACATTATAGGTGTGTCCAGTTATCGTTTGAATAGCTGCCAAACTTTGCTAGCACACCAAGAACCTCTTTAAATATATGAGGGTTTCCAATGATTGGAATAATGTGAATTTAGTTTTAAATGATAGATAATTCACATTATTATCAGAATTAATTAAATTTACATTATAGGTGTGTCCAGTTATCGTTTGAATAGCTGCCAAACTTTGCTGGCACACCAAGAGCCTCTTTAAATAAATGAGGGTTTCCAATGATTGGAATAATGTGAATTTAGTTTTAAATGATAGATAATTCACATTATTTTCAGAATTAATTAAATTTACATTATAAGTGTGTCCAGTTATCGTTTGAATAGCTGGCAAACTTTGCTGGCACACCAAGAACCTCTTTAAATAAATGAGGGTTTCCAATGATTGGAATAATGTGAATTTAGTTTTAAATGATAGATAATAGTTATTTCTACCAGAAAAACTAAAATTTACATTATAGGTGTGTCCAGTTATCGTTTGAATAGCTGGCAAACTTTGCTGGCACACCAAGAACCTCATTAAATAAATGAGGGTTTCCAATGATTGGAATAATGTGAATTTAGTTTTAAATGATAGATAATAGTTATTTCTACCAGAAAAACTAAAATTTACATTATAGGTGTGTCCAGTTATCGTTTGAATAGCTGCCAAACTTTGCTAGCACACCAAGAACCTCTTTAAATAAATGAGGGTTTCCAATGATTGGAATAATGTGAATTTAGTTTTAAATGATAGATAATAGTTATTTCTACCAGAAAAACTAAAATTTACATTATAGGTGTGTCCAGTTATCGTTTGAATAGCTGGCAAACTTTGCTGGCACACCAAGAACCTCATAAAATAAATGAGGGTTTCCAATGATTGGAATAATGTGAATTTAGTTTTAAATGATAGATAATTCATATTATTATCAGAATTAATTAAATTTACATTATAGGTGTGTCCAGTTATCGTTTGAATAGCTGGCAAACTTTGCTGGCACACCAAGAACCTCATTAAATAAATGAGGGTTTCCAATGATTGGAATAATGTGAATTTAGTTTTAAATGATAGACAATTCATATTATTATCAGAATTAATTAAATTTACATTATAGGTGTGTCCAGTTATCCTTTGAATAGCTGGCAAACTTTGCTGGCACACCAAGAGCCTCTTTAAATAAATGAGGGTTTCCAATGATTGGAATAATGTGAATTTAGTTTTAAATGATAGATAATTCACATTATTATCAGAATTAATTAAATTTACATTATAGGTGTGTCCAGTTATCGTTTGAATAGCTGCCAAACTTTGCTAGCACACCAAGAACCTCTTTAAATAAATGAGGGTTTCCAATGATTGGAATAATGTGAATTTAGTTTTAAATGATAGATAATAGTTATTTCTACCAGAAAAACTAAAATTTACATTATAGGTGTGTCCAGTTATCGTTTGAATAGCTGGCAAACTTTGCTGGCACACCAAGAACCTCATTAAATAAATGAGGGTTTCCAATGATTGGAATAATGTGAATTTAGTTTTAAATGATAGACAATTCACATTATTATCAGAATTAATTAAATTTACATTATAGGTGTGTCCAGTTATCGTTTGAATAGCTGCCAAACTTTGCTGGCACACCACGAGCCTCTTTAAATAAATGAGGGTTTCCAATGATTGGAATAATGTGAATTTAGTTTTAAATGATAGATAATTCACATTATTATCAGAATTAATTAAATTTACATTATAGGTGTGTCCAGTTATCCTTTGAATAGCTGGCAAACTTTGCTGGCACACCAAGAACCTCATTAAATAAATGAGGGTTTCCAATGATTGGAATAATGTGAATTTAGTTTTAAATGATAGACAATTCACATTATTATCAGAATTAATTAAATTTACATTATAGGTGTGTCCAGTTATCCTTTGAATAGCTGGCAAACTTTGCTGGCACACCAAGAACCTCATTAAATAAATGAGGGTTTCCAATGATTGGAATAATGTGAATTTAGTTTTAAATGATAGACAATTCATATTATTATCAGAATTAATTAAATTTACATTATAGGTGTGTCCAGTTATCCTTTGAATAGCTGGCAAACTTTGCTGGCACACCAAGAACCTCATTAAATAAATGAGGGTTTCCAATGATTGGAATAATGTGAATTTAGTTTTAAATGATAGGCAATTCATATTATTATCAGAATTAATTAAATTTACATTATAGGTGTGTCCAGTTATCCTTTGAATAGCTGGCAAACTTTGCTGGCACACCAAGAACCTCATTAAATAAATGAGGGTTTCCAATGATTGGAATAATGTGAATTTAGTTTTAAATGATAGATAATTCATATTATTATCAGAATAAATTAAATTTACATTATAGGTGTGTCCAGTTATCGTTTGAATAGCTGGCAAACTTTGCTGGCACACCAAGAACCTCATTAAATAAATGAGGGTTTCCAATGATTGGAATAATGTGAATTTAGTTTTAAATGATAGATAATTCATATTATTATCAGAATTAATTAAATTTACATTATAGGTGTGTCCAGTTATCCTTTGAATAGCTGGCAAACTTTGCTGGCACACCAAGAACCTCATTAAATAAATGAGGGTTTCCAATGATTGGAATAATGTGAATTTAGTTTTAAATGATAGATAATAGTTATTTCTACCAGAAAAACTAAAATTTACATTATAGGTGTGTCCAGTTATCGTTTGAATAGCTGGCAAACTTTGCTGGCACACCAAGAACCTCATTAAATAAATGAGGGTTTCCAATGATTGGAATAATGTGAATTTAGTTTTAAATGATAGACAATTCATATTATTATCAGAATTAATTAAATTTACATTATAGGTGTGTCCAGTTATCCTTTGAATAGCTGGCAAACTTTGCTGGCACACCGAGAACCTCTTTTAATAAATGAGGGTTTCCAATGATTGGAATAATGTGAATTTAGTTTTAAATGATAGATAATTCATATTATTATCAGAATTAATTAAATTTACATTATAGGTGTGTCCAGTTATCGTTTGAATAGCTGGCAAACTTTGCTGGCACACCAAGAACCTCATTAAATAAATGAGGGTTTCCAATGATTGGAATAATGTGAATTTAGTTTTAAATGATAGACAATTCATATTATTATCAGAATTAATTAAATTTACATTATAGGTGTGTCCAGTTATCCTTTGAATAGCTGGCAAACTTTGCTGGCACACCAAGAACCTCATTAAATAAATGAGGGTTTCCAATGATTGGAATAATGTGAATTTAGTTTTAAATGATAGATAATTCACATTATTTTCAGAATTAATTAAATTTACATTATAGGTGTGTCCAGTTATCGTTTGAATAGCTGCCAAACTTTGCTAGCACACCAAGAACCTCTTTAAATAAATGAGGGTTTCCAATGATTGGAATAATGTGAATTTAGTTTTAAATGATAGACAATTCATATTATTATCAGAATTAATTAAATTTACATTATAGGTGTGTCCAGTTATCCTTTGAATAGCTGGCAAACTTTGCTGGCACACCAAGAACCTCATTAAATAAATGAGGGTTTCCAATGATTGGAATAATGTGAATTTAGTTTTAAATGATAGACAATTCACATTATTATCAGAATTAATTAAATTTACATTATAGGTGTGTCCAGTTATCCTTTGAATAGCTGGCAAACTTTGCTGGCACACCAAGAACCTCATTAAATAAATGAGGGTTTCCAATGATTGGAATAATGTGAATTTAGTTTTAAATGATAGACAATTCACATTATTATCAGAATTAATTAAATTTACATTATAGGTGTGTCCAGTTATCCTTTGAATAGCTGGCAAACTTTGCTGGCACACCAAGAACCTCATTAAATAAATGAGGGTTTCCAATGATTGGAATAATGTGAATTTAGTTTTAAATGATAGATAATTCATATTATTATCAGAATTAATTAAATTTACATTATAGGTGTGTCCAGTTATCGTTTGAATAGCTGGCAAACTTTGCTGGCACACCAAGAACCTCATTAAATAAATGAGGGTTTCCAATGATTGGAATAATGTGAATTTAGTTTTAAATGATAGACAATTCATATTATTATCAGAATAAATTAAATTTACATTATAGGTGTGTCCAGTTATCCTTTGAATAGCTGGCAAACTTTGCTGGCACACCAAGAACCTCTTTAAATAAATGAGGGTTTCCAATGATTGGAATAATGTGAATTTAGTTTTAAATGATAGATAATAGTTATTTCTACCAGAAAAACTAAAATTTACATTATAGGTGTGTCCAGTTATCGTTTGAATAGCTGGCAAACTTTGCTGGCACACCAAGAACCTCTTTAAATAAATGAGGGTTTCCAATGATTGGAATAATGTGAATTTAGTTTTAAATGATAGATAATAGTTATTTCTACCAGAAAAACTAAAATTTACATTATAGGTGTGTCCAGTTATCGTTTGAATAGCTGCCAAACTTTGCTGGCACACCAAGAACCTCTTTAAATAAATGAGGGTTTCCAATGATTGGAATAATGTGAATTTAGTTTTAAATGATAGATAATAGTTATTTCTACCAGAAAAACTAAAATTTACATTATAGGTGTGTCCAGTTATCGTTTGAATAGCTGGCAAACTTTGCTGGCACACCAAGAACCTCATTAAATAAATGAGGGTTTCCAATGATTGGAATAATGTGAATTTAGTTTTAAATGATAGATAATTCACATTATTATCAGAATTAATTAAATTTACATTGTAGGTGTGTCCAGTTATCGTTTGAATAGCTGGCAAACTTTGCTGGCACACCAAGAGCCTCTTTAAATAAATGAGGGTTTCCAATGATTGGAATAATGTGAATTTAGTTTTAAATGATAGATAATTCACATTATTATCAGAATTAATTAAATTTACATTGTAGGTGTGTCCAGTTATCGTTTGAATAGCTGGCAAACTTTGCTGGCACACCAAGAACCTCATTAAATAAATGAGGGTTTCCAATGATTGGAATAATGTGAATTTAGTTTTAAATGATAGATAATTCACATTATTATCAGAATTAATTAAATTTACATTGTAGGTGTGTCCAGTTATCGTTTGAATAGCTGCCAAACTTTGCTGGCACACCAAGAGCCTCTTTAAATAAATGAGGGTTTCCAATGATTGGAATAATGTGAATTTAGTTTTAAATGATAGATAATTCACATTATTATCAGAATTAATTAAATTTACATTGTAGGTGTGTCCAGTTATCGTTTGAATAGCTGCCAAACTTTGCTGGCACACCAAGAGCCTCTTTAAATAAATGAGGGTTTCCAATGATTGGAATAATGTGAATTTAGTTTTAAATGATAGATAATAGTTATTTCTACCAGAAAAACTAAAATTTACATTATAGGTGTGTCCAGTTATCGTTTGAATAGCTGGCAAACTTTGCTGGCACACCAAGAACCTCATTAAATAAATGAGGGTTTCCAATGATTGGAATAGAGTGAATTTAGTTTTAAATGATAGATAATTCACATTATTATCAGAATTAATTAAATTTACATTATAGGTGTGTCCAGTTATCGTTTGAATAGCTGCCAAACTTTGCTGGCACACCAAGAACCTCATTAAATAAATGAGGGTTTCCAATGATTGGAATAATGTGAATTTAGTTTTAAATGATAGATAATTCACATTATTATCAGAATTAATTAAATTTACATTATAGGTGTGTCCAGTTATCGTTTGAATAGCTGGCAAACTTTGCTGGCACACCAAGAACCTCATTAAATAAATGAGGGTTTCCAATGATTGGAATAATGTGAATTTAGTTTTAAATGATAGATAATTCACATTATTATCAGAATTAATTAAATTTACATTATAGGTGTGTCCAGTTATCGTTTGAATAGCTGCCAAACTTTGCTGGCACACCAAGAGCCTCTTTAAATAAATGAGGGTTTCCAATGATTGGAATAATGTGAATTTAGTTTTAAATGATAGATAATAGTTATTTCTACCAGAAAAACTAAAATTTACATTATAGGTGTGTCCAGTTATCGTTTGAATAGCTGCCAAACTTTGCTAGCACACCAAGAACCTCTTTAAATAAATGAGGGTTTCCAATGATTGGAATAATGTGAATTTAGTTTTAAATGATAGATAATAGTTATTTCTACCAGAAAAACTAAAATTTACATTATAGGTGTGTCCAGTTATCGTTTGAATAGCTGCCAAACTTTGCTAGCACACCAAGAACCTCTTTAAATAAATGAGGGTTTCCAATGATTGGAATAATGTGAATTAAGTTATAAATGATAGATAATAGTTATTTCTACCAGAAAAACTAAAATTTACATTATAGGTGTGTCCAGTTATCGTTTGAATAGCTGCCAAACTTTGCTGGCACACCAAGAACCTCATTAAATAAATGAGGGTTTCCAATGATTGGAATAATGTGAATTTAGTTTTAAATGATAGATAATTCACATTATTATCAGAATTAATTAAATTTACATTATAGGTGTGTCCAGTTATCGTTTGAATAGCTGGCAAACTTTGCTGGCACACCAAGAACCTCATTAAATAAATGAGGGTTTCCAATGATTGGAATAATGTGAATTTAGTTTTAAATGATAGATAATTCACATTATTATCAGAATTAATTAAATTTACATTATAGGTGTGTCCAGTTATCGTTTGAATAGCTGCCAAACTTTGCTGGCACACCAAGAGCCTCTTTAAATAAATGAGGGTTTCCAATGATTGGAATAATGTGAATTTAGTTTTAAATGATAGATAATTCACATTATTATCAGAATTAATTAAATTTACATTATAGGTGTGTCCAGTTATCGTTTGAATAGCTGCCAAACTTTGCTGGCACACCAAGAGCCTCTTTAAATAAATGAGGGTTTCCAATGATTGGAATAATGTGAATTTAGTTTTAAATGATAGATAATTCACATTATTATCAGAATTAATTAAATTTACATTATAGGTGTGTCCAGTTATCGTTTGAATAGCTGGCAAACTTTGCTGGCACACCAAGAACCTCATTAAATAAATGAGGGTTTCCAATGATTGGAATAATGTGAATTTAGTTTTAAATGATAGATAATTCACATTATTATCAGAATTAATTAAATTTACATTATAGGTGTGTCCAGTTATCGTTTGAATAGCTGCCAAACTTTGCTGGCACACCAAGAGCCTCTTTAAATAAATGAGGGTTTCCAATGATTGGAATAATGTGAATTTAGTTTTAAATGATAGATAATTCACATTATTATCAGAATTAATTAAATTTACATTATAGGTGTGTCCAGTTATCGTTTGAATAGCTGCCAAACTTTGCTAGCACACCAAGAACCTCTTTAAATAAATGAGGGTTTCCAATGATTGGAATAATGTGAATTTAGTTTTAAATGATAGATAATTCACATTATTATCAGAATTAATTAAATTTACATTATAGGTGTGTCCAGTTATCCTTTGAATAGCTGGCAAACTTTGCTGGCACACCAAGAACCTCATTAAATAAATGAGGGTTTCCAATGATTGGAATAATGTGAATTTAGTTTTAAATGATAGATAATTCATATTATTATCAGAATAAATTAAATTTACATTATAGGTGTGTCCAGTTATCGTTTGAATAGCTGGCAAACTTTGCTGGCACACCAAGAACCTCATTAAAGAAATGAGGGTTTCCAATGATTGGAATAATGTGAATTTAGTTTTAAATGATAGATAATTCACATTATTATCAGAATTAATTAAATTTACATTATAGGTGTGTCCAGTTATCGTTTGAATAGCTGCCAAACTTTGCTGGCACACCAAGAACCTCATTAAATAAATGAGGGTTTCCAATGATTGGAATAATGTGAATTTAGTTTTAAATGATAGATAATTCACATTATTATCAGAATTAATTAAATTTACATTATAGGTGTGTCCAGTTATCGTTTGAATAGCTGCCAAACTTTGCTAGCACACCAAGAACCTCTTTAAATAAATGAGGGTTTCCAATGATTGGAATAATGTGAATTTAGTTTTAAATGATAGATAATAGTTATTTCTACTAGAAAAACTAAAATTTACATTATAGGTGTGTCCAGTTATCGTTTGAATAGCTGGCAAACTTTGCTGGCACACCAAGAACCTCATTAAATAAATGAGGGTTTCCAATGATTGGAATAATGTGAATTTAGTTTTAAATGATAGACAATTCATATTATTATCAGAATTAATTAAATTTACATTATAGGTGTGTCCAGTTATCCTTTGAATAGCTGGCAAACTTTGCTGGCACACCAAGAACCTCATTAAATAAATGAGGGTTTCCAATGATTGGAATAATGTGGATTTAGTTTTAAATGATAGACAATTCATATTATTATCAGAATTAATTAAATTTACATTATAGGTGTGTCCAGTTATCCTTTGAATAGCTGGCAAACTTTGCTGGCACACCAAGAACCTCATTAAATAAATGAGGGTTTCCAATGATTGGAATAATGTGAATTTAGTTTTAAATGATAGATAATTCATATTATTATCAGAATAAATTAAATTTACATTATAGGTGTGTCCAGTTATCGTTTGAATAGCTGGCAAACTTTGCTGGCACACCAAGAACCTCATTAAATAAATGAGGGTTTCCAATGATTGGAATAATGTGAATTTAGTTTTAAATGATAGACAATTCATATTATTATCAGAATTAATTAAATTTACATTATAGGTGTGTCCAGTTATCCTTTGAATAGCTGGCAAACTTTGCTGGCACACCAAGAACCTCATTAAATAAATGAGGGTTTCCAATGATTGGAATAATGTGAATTTAGTTTTAAATGATAGACAATTCATATTATTATCAGAATTAATTAAATTTACATTATAGGTGTGTCCAGTTATCGTTTGAATAGCTGGCAAACTTTGCTGGCACACCAAGAACCTCATTAAATAAATGAGGGTTTCCAATGATTGGAATAATGTGAATTTAGTTTTAAATGATAGATAATTCATATTATTATCAGAATTAATTAAATTTACATTATAGGTGTGTCCAGTTATCGTTTGAATAGCTGCCAAACTTTGCTAGCACACCAAGAACCTCTTTAAATAAATGAGGGTTTCCAATGATTGGAATAATGTGAATTTAGTTTTAAATGATAGATAATTCATATTATTATCAGAATTAATTAAATTTACATTATAGGTGTGTCCAGTTATCCTTTGAATAGCTGGCAAACTTTGCTGGCACACCAAGAACCTCATTAAATAAATGAGGGTTTCCAATGATTGGAATAATGTGAATTTAGTTTTAAATGATAGACAATTCATATTATTATCAGAATTAATTAAATTTACATTATAGGTGTGTCCAGTTATCGTTTGAATAGCTGGCAAACTTTGCTGGCACACCAAGAACCTCATTAAATAAATGAGGGTTTCCAATGATTGGAATAATGTGAATTTAGTTTTAAATGATAGATAATTCATATTATTATCAGAATTAATTAAATTTACATTATAGGTGTGTCCAGTTATCCTTTGAATAGCTGCCAAACTTTGCTGGCACACCAAGAGCCTCTTTAAATAAATGAGGGTTTCCAATGATTGGAATAATGTGAATTTAGTTTTAAATGATAGATAATTCATATTATTATCAGAATTAATTAAATTTACATTATAGGTGTGTCCAGTTATCGTTTGAATAGCTGCCAAACTTTGCTAGCACACCAAGAACCTCTTTAAATAAATGAGGGTTTCCAATGATTGGAATAATGTGAATTTAGTTTTAAATGATAGATAATTCACATTATTATCAGAATTAATTAAATTTACATTATAGGTGTGTCCAGTTATCGTTTGAATAGCTGGCAAACTTTGCTGGCACACCAAGAACCTCATTAAATAAATGAGGGTTTCCAATGATTGGAATAATGTGAATTTAGTTTTAAATGATAGACAATTCATATTATTATCAGAATTAATTAAATTTACATTATAGGTGTGTCCAGTTATCCTTTGAATAGCTGGCAAACTTTGCTGGCACACCAAGAACCTCATTAAATAAATGAGGGTTTCCAATGATTGGAATAATGTGAATTTAGTTTTAAATGATAGATAATTCATATTATTATCAGAATAAATTAAATTTACATTATAGGTGTGTCCAGTTATCGTTTGAATAGCTGGCAAACTTTGCTGGCACACCAAGAACCTCATTAAATAAATGAGGGTTTCCAATGATTGGAATAATGTGAATTTAGTTTTAAATGATAGATAATAGTTATTTCTACCAGAAAAACTAAAATTTACATTATAGGTGTGTCCAGTTATCGTTTGAATAGCTGGCAAACTTTGCTGGCACACCAAGAACCTCATTAAATAAATGAGGGTTTCCAATGATTGGAATAATGTGAATTTAGTTTTAAATGATAGACAATTCATATTATTATCAGAATTAATTAAATTTACATTATAGGTGTGTCCAGTTATCCTTTGAATAGCTGCCAAACTTTGCTGGCACACCAAGAGCCTCTTTAAATAAATGAGGGTTTCCAATGATTGGAATAATGTGAATTTAGTTTTAAATGATAGATAATAGTTATTTCTACCAGAAAAACTAAAATTTACATTATAGGTGTGTCCAGTTATCGTTTGAATAGCTGGCAAACTTTGCTGGCACACCAAGAACCTCATTAAATAAATGCGGGTTTCCAATGATTGGAATAATGTGAATTTAGTTTTAAATGATAGATAATAGTTATTTCTACCAGAAAAACTAAAATTAACATTATAGGTGTGTCCAGTTATCGTTTGAATAGCTGGCAAACTTTGCTGGCACACCAAGAACCTCATTAAATAAATGAGGGTTTCCAATGATTGGAATAATGTGAATTTAGTTTTAAATGATAGATAATAGTTATTTCTACCAGAAAAACTAAAATTAACATTATAGGTGTGTCCAGTTATCGTTTGAATAGCTGGCAAACTTTGCTGGCACACCAAGAACCTCATTAAATAAATGCGGGTTTCCAATGATTGGAATAATGTGAATTTAGTTTTAAATGATAGATAATAGTTATTTCTACCAGAAAAACTAAAATTTACATTATAGGTGTGTCCAGTTATCGTTTGAATAGCTGGCAAACTTTGCTGGCACACCAAGAACCTCATTAAATAAATGCGGGTTTCCAATGATTGGAATAATGTGAATTTAGTTTTAAATGATAGATAATAGTTATTTCTACCAGAAAAACTAAAATTTACATTATAGGTGTGTCCAGTTATCGTTTGAATAGCTGGCAAACTTTGCTGGCACACCAAGAACCTCATTAAATAAATGAGGGTTTCCAATGATTGGAATAATGTGAATTTAGTTTTAAATGATAGATAATTCATATTATTATCAGAATAAATTAAATTTACATTATAGGTGTGTCCAGTTATCGTTTGAATAGCTGGCAAACTTTGCTGGCACACCAAGAACCTCATTAAATAAATGAGGGTTTCCAATGATTGGAATAATGTGAATTTAGTTTTAAATGATAGATAATAGTTATTTCTACCAGAAAAACTAAAATTTACATTATAGGTGTGTCCAGTTATCGTTTGAATAGCTGGCAAACTTTGCTGGCACACCAAGAACCTCATTAAATAAATGAGGGTTTCCAATGATTGGAATAATGTGAATTTAGTTTTAAATGATAGATAATAGTTATTTCTACCAGAAAAACTAAAATTTACATTATAGGTGTGTCCAGTTATCCTTTGAATAGCTGGCAAACTTTGCTGGCACACCAAGAACCTCATTAAATAAATGAGGGTTTCCAATGATTGGAATAATGTGAATTTAGTTTTAAATGATAGACAATTCATATTATTATCAGAATTAATTAAATTTACATTATAGGTGTGTCCAGTTATCCTTTGAATAGCTGCCAAACTTTGCTGGCACACCAAGAGCCTCTTTAAATAAATGAGGGTTTCCAATGATTGGAATAATGTGAATTTAGTTTTAAATGATAGATAATAGTTATTTCTACCAGAAAAACTAAAATTTACATTATAGGTGTGTCCAGTTATCGTTTGAATAGCTGGCAAACTTTGCTGGCACACCAAGAACCTCATTAAATAAATGCGGGTTTCCAATGATTGGAATAATGTGAATTTAGTTTTAAATGATAGATAATAGTTATTTCTACCAGAAAAACTAAAATTAACATTATAGGTGTGTCCAGTTATCGTTTGAATAGCTGGCAAACTTTGCTGGCACACCAAGAACCTCATTAAATAAATGAGGGTTTCCAATGATTGGAATAATGTGAATTTAGTTTTAAATGATAGATAATAGTTATTTCTACCAGAAAAACTAAAATTAACATTATAGGTGTGTCCAGTTATCGTTTGAATAGCTGGCAAACTTTGCTGGCACACCAAGAACCTCATTAAATAAATGCGGGTTTCCAATGATTGGAATAATGTGAATTTAGTTTTAAATGATAGATAATAGTTATTTCTACCAGAAAAACTAAAATTTACATTATAGGTGTGTCCAGTTATCGTTTGAATAGCTGGCAAACTTTGCTGGCACACCAAGAACCTCATTAAATAAATGCGGGTTTCCAATGATTGGAATAATGTGAATTTAGTTTTAAATGATAGATAATAGTTATTTCTACCAGAAAAACTAAAATTTACATTATAGGTGTGTCCAGTTATCGTTTGAATAGCTGGCAAACTTTGCTGGCACACCAAGAACCTCATTAAATAAATGAGGGTTTCCAATGATTGGAATAATGTGAATTTAGTTTTAAATGACAGATAATTCATATTATTATCAGAATAAATTAAATTTACATTATAGGTGTGTCCAGTTATCGTTTGAATAGCTGGCAAACTTTGCTGGCACACCAAGAACCTCATTAAATAAATGCGGGTTTCCAATGATTGGAATAATGTGAATTTAGTTTTAAATGATAGATAATTCATATTATTATCAGAATAAATTAAATTTACATTATAGGTGTGTCCAGTTATCGTTTGAATAGCTGGCAAACTTTGCTGGCACACCAAGAACCTCATTAAATAAATGCGGGTTTCCAATGATTGGAATAATGTGAATTTAGTTTTAAATGATAGATAATTCATATTATTATCAGAATAAATTAAATTTACATTATAGGTGTGTCCAGTTATCGTTTGAATAGCTGGCAAACTTTGCTGGCACACCAAGAACCTCATTAAATAAATGAGGGTTTCCAATGATTGGAATAATGTGAATTTAGTTTTAAATGATAGATAATTCATATTATTATCAGAATAAATTAAATTTACATTATAGGTGTGTCCAGTTATCGTTTGAATAGCTGCCAAACTTTGCTGGCACACCAAGAACCTCATTAAATAAATGCGGGTTTCCAATGATTGGAATAATGTGAATTTAGTTTTAAATGATAGATAATAGTTATTTCTACCAGAAAAACTAAAATTTACATTATAGGTGTGTCCAGTTATCGTTTGAATAGCTGGCAAACTTTGCTGGCACACCAAGAACCTCATTAAATAAATGAGGGTTTCCAATGATTGGAATAATGTGAATTTAGTTTTAAATGATAGATAATAGTTATTTCTACCAGAAAAACTAAAATTTACATTATAGGTGTGTCCAGTTATCGTTTGAATAGCTGGCAAACTTTGCTGGCACACCAAGAACCTCATTAAATAAATGCGGGTTTCCAATGATTGGAATAATGTGAATTTAGTTTTAAATGATAGATAATAGTTATTTCTACCAGAAAAACTAAAATTTACATTATAGGTGTGTCCAGTTATCGTTTGAATAGCTGGCAAACTTTGCTGGCACACCAAGAACCTCATTAAATAAATGAGGGTTTCCAATGATTGGAATAATGTGAATTTAGTTTTAAATGATAGATAATTCATATTATTATCAGAATAAATTAAATTTACATTATAGGTGTGTCCAGTTATCGTTTGAATAGCTGGCAAACTTTGCTGGCACACCAAGAACCTCATTAAATAAATGCGGGTTTCCAATGATTGGAATAATGTGAATTTAGTTTTAAATGATAGATAATAGTTATTTCTACCAGAAAAACTAAAATTTACATTATAGGTGTGTCCAGTTATCGTTTGAATAGCTGCCAAACTTTGCTGGCACACCAAGAACCTCATTAAATAAATGCGGGTTTCCAATGATTGGAATAATGTGAATTTAGTTTTAAATGATAGATAATAGTTATTTCTACCAGAAAAACTAAAATTTACATTATAGGTGTGTCCAGTTATCGTTTGAATAGCTGGCAAACTTTGCTGGCACACCAAGAACCTCATTAAATAAATGAGGGTTTCCAATGATTGGAATAATGTGAATTTAGTTTTAAATGATAGATAATAGTTATTTCTACCAGAAAAACTAAAATTTACATTATAGGTGTGTCCAGTTATCGTTTGAATAGCTGGCAAACTTTGCTGGCACACCAAGAACCTCATTAAATAAATGCGGGTTTCCAATGATTGGAATAATGTGAATTTAGTTTTAAATGATAGATAATAGTTATTTCTACCAGAAAAACTAAAATTTACATTATAGGTGTGTCCAGTTATCGTTTGAATAGCTGCCAGACTTTGCTGGCACACCAAGAACCTCATTAAATAAATGCGGGTTTCCAATGATTGGAATAATGTGAATTTAGTTTTAAATGATAGATAATAGTTATTTCTACCAGAAAAACTAAAATTTACATTATAGGTGTGTCCAGTTATCGTTTGAATAGCTGGCAAACTTTGCTGGCACACCAAGAACCTCATTAAATAAATGCGGGTTTCCAATGATTGGAATAATGTGAATTTAGTTTTAAATGATAGATAATAGTTATTTCTACCAGAAAAACTAAAATTTACATTATAGGTGTGTCCAGTTATCGTTTGAATAGCTGGCAAACTTTGCTGGCACACCAAGAACCTCATTAAATAAATGCGGGTTTCCAATGATTGGAATAATGTGAATTTAGTTTTAAATGATAGATAATAGTTATTTCTACCAGAAAAACTAAAATTTACATTATAGGTGTGTCCAGTTATCGTTTGAATAGCTGGCAAACTTTGCTGGCACACCAAGAACCTCATTAAATAAATGAGGGTTTCCAATGATTGGAATAATGTGAATTTAGTTTTAAATGATAGATAATTCATATTATTATCAGAATAAATTAAATTTACATTATAGGTGTGTCCAGTTATCGTTTGAATAGCTGGCAAACTTTGCTGGCACACCAAGAACCTCATTAAATAAATGCGGGTTTCCAATGATTGGAATAATGTGAATTTAGTTTTAAATGATAGATAATTTATATTATTATCAGAATAAATTAAATTTACATTATAGGTGTGTCCAGTTATCGTTTGAATAGCTGGCAAACTTTGCTGGCACACCAAGAACCTCATTAAATAAATGCGGGTTTCCAATGATTGGAATAATGTGAATTTAGTTTTAAATGATAGATAATTCATATTATTATCAGAATAAATTAAAATTACATTATAGGTGTGTCCAGTTATCGTTTGAATAGCTGGCAAACTTTGCTGGAACACCAAGAACCTCATTATATAAATGAGGGTTTCCAATGATTGGAATAATGTGAATTTAGTTTTAAATGATAGATAATTCATATTATTATCAGAATAAATTAAATTTACATTATAGGTGTGTCCAGTTATCGTTTGAATAGCTGGCAAACTTTGCTGGCACACCAAGAACCTCATTAAATAAATGCGGGTTTCCAATGATTGGAATAATGTGAATTTAGTTTTAAATGATAGATAATTCATATTATTATCAGAATAAATTAAATTTACATTATAGGTGTGTCCAGTTATCGTTTGAATAGCTGGCAAACTTTGCTGGCACACCAAGAACCTCATTAAATAAATGAGGGTTTCCAATGATTGGAATAATGTGAATTTAGTTTTAAATGATAGATAATAGTTATTTCTACCAGAAAAACTAAAATTTACATTATAGGTGTGTCCAGTTATCGTTTGAATAGCTGGCAAACTTTGCTGGCACACCAAGAACCTCATTAAATAAATGCGGGTTTCCAATGATTGGAATAATGTGAATTTAGTTTTAAATGATAGATAATAGTTATTTCTACCAGAAAAACTAAAATTTACATTATAGGTGTGTCCAGTTATCGTTTGAATAGCTGGCAAACTTTGCTGGCACACCAAGAACCTCATTAAATAAATGCGGGTTTCCAATGATTGGAATAATGTGAATTTAGTTTTAAATGATAGATAATAGTTATTTCTACCAGAAAAACTAAAATTTACATTATAGGTGTGTCCAGTTATCGTTTGAATAGCTGGCAAACTTTGCTGGCACACCAAGAACCTCATTAAATAAATGAGGGTTTCCAATGATTGGAATAATGTGAATTTAGTTTTAAATGATAGATAATTCATATTATTATCAGAATAAATTAAATTTACATTATAGGTGTGTCCAGTTATCGTTTGAATAGCTGGCAAACTTTGCTGGCACACCAAGAACCTCATTAAATAAATGCGGGTTTCCAATGATTGGAATAATGTAAATTTAGTTTTAAATGATAGATAATTCATATTATTATCAGAATAAATTAAAATTACATTATAGGTGTGTCCAGTTATCGTTTGAATAGCTGGCAAACTTTGCTGGCACACCAAGAACCTCATTAAATAAATGCGGGTTTCCAATGATTGGAATAATGTGAATTTAGTTTTAAATGATAGATAATAGTTATTTCTACCAGAAAAACTAAAATTTACATTATAGGTGTGTCCAGTTATCGTTTGAATAGCTGGCAAACTTTGCTGGCACACCAAGAACCTCATTAAATAAATGCGGGTTTCCAATGATTGGAATAATGTGAATTTAGTTTTAAATGATAGATAATAGTTATTTCTACCAGAAAAACTAAAATTTACATTATAGGTGTGTCAAGTTATCGTTTGAATAGCTGGCAAACTTTGCTGGCACACCAAGAACCTCATTAAATAAATGCGGGTTTCCAATGATTGGAATAATGTGAATTTAGTTTTAAATGATAGATAATTCATATTATTATCAGAATAAATTAAATTTACATTATAGGTGTGTCCAGTTATCGTTTGAATAGCTGGCAAACTTTGCTGGCACACCAAGAACCTCATTAAATAAATGCGGGTTTCCAATGATTGGAATAATGTGAATTTAGTTTTAAATGATAGATAATTCATATTATTATCAGAATAAATTAAATTTACATTATAGGTGTGTCCAGTTATCGTTTGAATAGCTGGCAAACTTTGCTGGCACACCAAGAACCTCATTAAATAAATGCGGGTTTCCAATGATTGGAATAATGTGAATTTAGTTTTAAATGATAGATAATTCATATTATTATCAGAAAAACTAAAATTTACATTATAGGTGTGTCCAGTTATCGTTTGAATAGCTGGCAAACTTTGCTGGCACACCAAGAACCTCATTAAATAAATGCGGGTTTCCAATGATTGGAATAATGTGAATTTAGTTTTAAATGATAGATAATAGTTATTTCTACCAGAAAAACTAAAATTTACATTATAGGTGTGTCCAGTTATCGTTTGAATAGCTGGCAAACTTTGCTGGCACACCAAGAACCTCATTAAATAAATGCGGGTTTCCAATGATTGGAATAATGTGAATTTAGTTTTAAATGATAGATAATAGTTATTTCTACCAGAAAAACTAAAATTTACATTATAGGTGTGTCCAGTTATCGTTTGAATAGCTGGCAAACTTTGCTGGCACACCAAGAACCTCATTAAATAAATGCGGGTTTCCAATGATTGGAATAATGTGAATTTAGTTTTAAATGATAGATAATAGTTATTTCTACCAGAAAAACTAAAATTTACATTATAGGTGTGTCCAGTTATCGTTTGAATAGCTGGCAAACTTTGCTGGCACACCAAGAACCTCATTAAGTAAATGCGGGTTTCCAATGATTGGAATAATGTGAATTTAGTTTTAAATGATAGATAATTCATATTATTATCAGAATAAATTAAATTTACATTATAGGTGTGTCCAGTTATCGTTTGAATAGCTGGCAAACTTTGCTGGCACACCAAGAACCTCATTAAATAAATGCGGGTTTCCAATGATTGGAATAATGTGAATTTAGTTTTAAATGATAGATAATAGTTATTTCTACCAGAAAAACTAAAATTTACATTATAGGTGTGTCCAGTTATCGTTTGAATAGCTGGCAAACTTTGCTGGCACACCAAGAACCTCATTAAATAAATGCGGGTTTCCAATGATTGGAATAATGTGAATTTAGTTTTAAATGATAGATAATTCATATTATTATCAGAATAAATTAAATTTACATTATAGGTGTGTCCAGTTATCGTTTGAATAGCTGGCAAACTTTGCTGGCACACCAAGAACCTCATTAAATAAATGAGGGTTTCCAATGATTGGAATAATGTGAATTTAGTTTTAAATGATAGATAATTCATATTATTATCAGAATAAATTAAATTTACATTATAGGTGTGTCCAGTTATCGTTTGAATAGCTGGCAAACTTTGCTGGCACACCAAGAACCTCATTAAATAAATGAGGGTTTCCAATGATTGGAATAATGTGAATTTAGTTTTAAATGATAGATAATTCATATTATTATCAGAATAAATTAAATTTACATTATAGGTGTGTCCAGTTATCGTTTGAATAGCTGGCAAACTTTGCTGGCACACCAAGAACCTCATTAAATAAATGCGGGTTTCCAATGATTGGAATAATGTGAATTTAGTTTTAAATGATAGATAATTCATATTATTATCAGAAAAACTAAAATTTACATTATAGGTGTGTCCAGTTATCGTTTGAATAGCTGGCAAACTTTGCTGGCACACCAAGAACCTCATTAAGTAAATGCGGGTTTCCAATGATTGGAATAATGTGAATTTAGTTTTAAATGATAGATAATTCATATTATTATCAGAATAAATTAAATTTACATTATAGGTGTGTCCAGTTATCGTTTGAATAGCTGGCAAACTTTGCTGGCACACCAAGAACCTCATTAAATAAATGCGGGTTTCCAATGATTGGAATAATGTGAATTTAGTTTTAAATGATAGATAATAGTTATTTCTACCAGAAAAACTAAAATTTACATTATAGGTGTGTCCAGTTATCGTTTGAATAGCTGGCAAACTTTGCTGGCACACCAAGAACCTCATTAAATAAATGCGGGTTTCCAATGATTGGAATAATGTGAATTTAGTTTTAAATGATAGATAATAGTTATTTCTACCAGAAAAACTAAAATTTACATTATAGGTGTGTCCAGTTATCGTTTGAATAGCTGGCAAACTTTGCTGGCACACCAAGAACCTCATTAAGTAAATGCGGGTTTCCAATGATTGGAATAATGTGAATTTAGTTTTAAATGATAGATAATTCATATTATTATCAGAATAAATTAAATTTACATTATAGGTGTGTCCAGTTATCGTTTGAATAGCTGGCAAACTTTGCTGGCACACCAAGAACCTCATTAAATAAATGCGGGTTTCCAATGATTGGAATAATGTGAATTTAGTTTTAAATGATAGATAATTCATATTATTATCAGAATAAATTAAATTTACATTATAGGTGTGTCCAGTTATCGTTTGAATAGCTGGCAAACTTTGCTGGCACACCAAGAACCTCATTAAATAAATGCGGGTTTCCAATGATTGGAATAATGTGAATTTAGTTTTAAATGATAGATAATTCATATTATTATCAGAATAAATTAAATTTACATTATAGGTGTGTCCAGTTATCGTTTGAATAGCTGGCAAACTTTGCTGGCACACCAAGAACCTCATTAAATAAATGCGGGTTTCCAATGATTGGAATAATGTGAATTTAGTTTTAAATGATAGATAATAGTTATTTCTACCAGAAAAACTAAAATTTACATTATAGGTGTGTCCAGTTATCGTTTGAATAGCTGGCAAACTTTGCTGGCACACCAAGAACCTCATTAAATAAATGAGGGTTTCCAATGGTTGGAATAATGTGAATTTAGTTTTAAATGATAGATAATAGTTATTTCTACCAGAAAAACTAAAATTTACATTATAGGTGTGTCCAGTTATCGTTTGAATAGCTGGCAAACTTTGCTGGCACACCAAGAACCTCATTAAATAAATGAGGGTTTCCAATGATTGGAATAATGTGAATTTAGTTTTAAATGACAGATAATAGTTATTTCTACCAGAAAAACTAAAATTTACATTATAGGTGTGTCCAGTTATCGTTTGAATAGCTGGCAAACTTTGCTGGCACACCAAGAACCTCATTAAATAAATGCGGGTTTCCAATGATTGGAATAATGTGAATTTAGTTTTAAATGATAGATAATAGTTATTTCTACCAGAAAAACTAAAATTTACATTATAGGTGTGTCCAGTTATCGTTTGAATAGCTGGCAAACTTTGCTGGCACACCAAGAACCTCATTAAATAAATGAGGGTTTCCAATGATTGGAATAATGTGAATTTAGTTTTAAATGATAGATAATAGTTATTTCTACCAGAAAAACTAAAATTTACATTATAGGTGTGTCCAGTTATCGTTTGAATAGCTGGCAAACTTTGCTGGCACACCAAGAACCTCATTAAATAAATGAGGGTTTCCAATGATTGGAATAATGTGAATTTAGTTTTAAATGACAGATAATAGTTATTTCTACCAGAAAAACTAAAATTTACATTATAGGTGTGTCCAGTTATCGTTTGAATAGCTGGCAAACTTTGCTGGCACACCAAGAACCTCATTAAATAAATGCGGGTTTCCAATGATTGGAATAATGTGAATTTAGTTTTAAATGATAGATAATAGTTATTTCTACCAGAAAAACTAAAATTTACATTATAGGTGTGTCCAGTTATCGTTTGAATAGCTGGCAAACTTTGCTGGCACACCAAGAACCTCATTAAATAAATGAGGGTTTCCAATGATTGGAATAATGTGAATTTAGTTTTAAATGATAGATAATAGTTATTTCTACCAGAAAAACTAAAATTTACATTATAGGTGTGTCCAGTTATCGTTTGAATAGCTGGCAAACTTTGCTGGCACACCAAGAACCTCATTAAATAAATGCGGGTTTCCAATGATTGGAATAATGTGAATTTAGTTTTAAATGATAGATAATAGTTATTTCTACCAGAAAAACTAAAATTTACATTATAGGTGTGTCCAGTTATCGTTTGAATAGCTGGCAAACTTTGCTGGCACACCAAGAACCTCATTAAATAAATGCGGGTTTCCAATGATTGGAATAATGTGAATTTAGTTTTAAATGATAGATAATTCATATTATTATCAGAAAAACTAAAATTTACATTATAGGTGTGTCCAGTTATCGTTTGAATAGCTGGCAAACTTTGCTGGCACACCAAGAACCTCATTAAATAAATGCGGGTTTCCAATGATTGGAATAATGTGAATTTAGTTTTAAATGATAGATAATTCATATTATTATCAGAAAAACTAAAATTTACATTATAGGTGTGTCCAGTTATCGTTTGAATAGCTGGCAAACTTTGCTGGCACACCAAGAACCTCATTAAATAAATGAGGGTTTCCAATGATTGGAATAATGTGAATTTAGTTTTAAATGATAGATAATAGTCATTTCTACCAGAAAAACTAAAATTTACATTATAGGTGTGTCCATTTATCGTTTGAATAGCTGGCAAACTTTGCTGGCACACCAAGAACCTCATTAAATAAATGCGGGTTTCCAATGATTGGAATAATGTGAATTTAGTTTTAAATGATAGATAATTCATATTATTATCAGAAAAACTAAAATTTACATTATAGGTGTGTCCAGTTATCGTTTGAATAGCTGGCAAACTTTGCTGGCACACCAAGAACCTCATTAAATAAATGAGGGTTTCCAATGATAGGAATAATGTGAATTTAGTTTTAAATGATAGATAATAGTTATTTCTACCAGAAAAACTAAAATTTACATTATAGGTGTGTCCAGTTATCGTTTGAATAGCTGGCAAACTTTGCTGGCACACCAAGAACCTCATTAAATAAATGCGGGTTTCCAATGATTGGAATAATGTGAATTTAGTTTTAAATGATAGATAATTCATATTATTATCAGAAAAACTAAAATTTACATTATAGGTGTGTCCAGTTATCGTTTGAATAGCTGCCAAACTTTGCTGGCACACCAAGAACCTCATTAAATAAATGAGGGTTTCCAATGATTGGAATAATGTGAATTTAGTTTTAAATGATAGATAATTCATATTATTATCAGAAAAACTAAAATTTACATTATAGGTGTGTCCAGTTATCGTTTGAATAGCTGGCAAACTTTGCTGGCACACCAAGAACCTCATTAAATAAATGCGGGTTTCCAATGATTGGAATAATGTGAATTTAGTTTTAAATGATAGATAATTCATATTATTATCAGAAAAACTAAAATTTACATTATAGGTGTGTCCAGTTATCGTTTGAATAGCTGCCAAACTTTGCTGGCACACCAAGAACCTCATTAAATAAATGAGGGTTTCCAATGATTGGAATAATGTGAATTTAGTTTTAAATGATAGATAATAGTTATTTCTACCAGAAAAACTAAAATTTACATTATAGGTGTGTCCAGTTATCGTTTGAATAGCTGGCAAACTTTGCTGGCACACCAAGAACCTCATTAAATAAATGAGGGTTTCCAATGATTGGAATAATGTGAATTTAGTTTTAAATGATAGATAATTCATATTATTATCAGAAAAACTAAAATTTACATTATAGGTGCACTACGCGTTATTCGTTCCACTCACATTTTGCCAAAAATTGATTTAACAAATTTTTTTCAAAAAAAGATTCAACAATTGATTTGCAGAATACATCTATATTTTAAACCAAAAAATGTTATTTTTATATAAACAATTTAGCCACATAACGTACGGATCGAATGAACCCAAGGTATCGACAAACTATAACGCATAACTAAAATGCCATGAGTTCTACGATGTTGGACATGTTGATGAGCAACTTTCAATAAAATTCCTGAAGCCTCTTTACGACAGAATTTTTGTTTTTTTTATTAATTAGATACATTTTGATGCTGGCTATCGGTATTTCTCGCTAGAATTTTATATTTACCATTATCTCCATGTTTTTCTTCATGTTTTCTGATGTCTTATATAATTATCGTGTTTTATAGGTGCTAGTGAACTTTTTTTATCTAACATATGATGAAGAAGCTGCTACTATCACCTAAAAATAATAAGAATATCATAACAAAGAAGAAACAATTAAAATAATAAAGATTTTGCTTAATGGAATGTATGATCATCGGCTGTTTAGCATACTGTAAGTGACTTTTTTACTTGAATATTTTAATAAGGATATTTAATATTCTTTGCTTCTCAGCGATTGCAGATATATTTCATTAGATCAGAAATCCAGTTTAAAGCTGCTGATATAATAATATCATATTAAGATGTTCCATAATACACATACGGCTTTTACATTATATGTGCATCGTGTTATCCACATTGTTAAATTTTATATTTTTCAGCATTTGTGCTTTACAAGTATGTCCCTGACTTTTCCTACATATATCTGCAATCATTGAGAAGCAAAGAATATTAAATAACCTTATTAAAATATTCAAGTATAAAAGTCACTTACAGTATGCTAAACAGCCGATGATATATATTCCGTCAAGCAAAATCTTTATTATTTTAATTGTTTCTTCTATTTTATGATTTTCTTATTGTTTTTAGGTGATAGTAGCAGCTTCTTCATAATATATTAGATAAAAATAGTTCAACAGCACCTAAAAAACATGGTAATTATATAAGACAACGGAAAACACGAAAAAAAATATGGAGATAAAGGTAAATATAAAATTCCAGCGAGAAATACCGATAGCCAGCATCAAAATGTATCTAATTAATAAAAAAAACAAAAATTCTGTCGTAAGGAGGCTTCAAGAACTTTATTGAAAGTTGCTCATCAACATGTCCAACATCGTAGAACTCACGGCATCCTTGGTAGATGCTACAGTTTGTCGATATCTTGATACCGATCGATCGGCCATGGATAGGGGCTATTATTTTAAAATAATAAAAATGCAAAAAATAGTACATAATTAATAATTTTTGGGATTGAATTAAAGAAACTGTATTTTTAAAAAACATTAATATTTTCTTTGTGTTTTCGTGGTAAGAGTTTTCATAACGCGTAGTGTAGGTGTGTCCAGTTATCGTTTGAATAGCTGGCAAACTTTGCTGGCACACCAAGAACCTCATTAAATAAATGCGGGTTTCCAATGATTGGAATAATGTGAATTTAGTTTTAAATGATAGATAATAGTTATTTCTACCAGAAAAACTAAAATTTACATTATAGGTGTGTCCAGTTATCGTTTGAATAGCTGGCAAACTTTGCTGGCACACCAAGAACCTCATTAAATAAATGAGGGTTTCCAATGATTGGAATAATGTGAATTTAGTTTTAAATGATAGATAATAGTTATTTCTACCAGAAAAACTAAAATTTACATTATAGGTGTGTCCAGTTATCGTTTGAATAGCTGGCAAACTTTGCTGGCACACCAAGAACCTCATTAAATAAATGAGGGTTTCCAATGATTGGAATAATGTGAATTTAGTTTTAAATGATAGATAATAGTTATTTCTACCAGAAAAACTAAAATTTACATTATAGGTGTGTCCAGTTATCGTTTGAATAGCTGGCAAACTTTGCTGGCACACCAAGAACCTCATTAAATAAATGCGGGTTTCCAATGATTGGAATAATGTGAATTTAGTTTTAAATGATAGATAATTCATATTATTATCAGAAAAACTAAAATTTACATTATAGGTGTGTCCAGTTATCGTTTGAATAGCTGGCAAACTTTGCTGGCACACCAAGAACCTCATTAAATAAATGAGGGTTTCCAATGATTGGAATAATGTGAATTTAGTTTTAAATGATAGATAATAGTTATTTCTACCAGAAAAACTAAAATTTACATTATAGGTGTGTCCAGTTATCGTTTGAATAGCTGGCAAACTTTGCTGGCACACCAAGAACCTCATTAAATAAATGCGGGTTTCCAATGATTGGAATAATGTGAATTTAGTTTTAAATGATAGATAATAGTTATTTCTACCAGAAAAACTAAAATTTACATTATAGGTGTGTCCAGTTATCGTTTGAATAGCTGGCAAACTTTGCTGGCACACCAAGAACCTCATTAAATAAATGCGGGTTTCCAATGATTGGAATAATGTGAATTTAGTTTTAAATGATAGATAATAGTCATTTCTACCAGAAAAACTAAAATTTACATTATAGGTGTGTCCATTTATCGTTTGAATAGCTGGCAAACTTTGCTGGCACACCAAGAACCTCATTAAATAAATGCGGGTTTCCAATGATTGGAATAATGTGAATTTAGTTTTAAATGATAGATAATTCATATTATTATCAGAAAAACTAAAATTTACATTATAGGTGTGTCCAGTTATCGTTTGAATAGCTGGCAAACTTTGCTGGCACACCAAGAACCTCATTAAATAAATGAGGGTTTCCAATGATAGGAATAATGTGAATTTAGTTTTAAATGATAGATAATAGTTATTTCTACCAGAAAAACTAAAATTTACATTATAGGTGTGTCCAGTTATCGTTTGAATAGCTGGCAAACTTTGCTGGCACACCAAGAACCTCATTAAATAAATGCGGGTTTCCAATGATTGGAATAATGTGAATTTAGTTTTAAATGATAGATAATAGTCATTTCTACCAGAAAAACTAAAATTTACATTATAGGTGTGTCCATTTATCGTTTGAATAGCTGGCAAACTTTGCTGGCACACCAAGAACCTCATTAAATAAATGCGGGTTTCCAATGATTGGAATAATGTGAATTTAGTTTTAAATGATAGATAATTCATATTATTATCAGAAAAACTAAAATTTACATTATAGGTGTGTCCAGTTATCGTTTGAATAGCTGGCAAACTTTGCTGGCACACCAAGAACCTCATTAAATAAATGAGGGTTTCCAATGATAGGAATAATGTGAATTTAGTTTTAAATGATAGATAATAGTTATTTCTACCAGAAAAACTAAAATTTACATTATAGGTGTGTCCAGTTATCGTTTGAATAGCTGGCAAACTTTGCTGGCACACCAAGAACCTCATTCAATAAATGCGGGTTTCCAATGATTGGAATAATGTGAATTTAGTTTTAAATGATAGATAATTCATATTATTATCAGAAAAACTAAAATTTACATTATAGGTGTGTCCAGTTATCGTTTGAATAGCTGCCAAACTTTGCTGGCACACCAAGAACCTCATTAAATAAATGAGGGTTTCCAATGATTGGAATAATGTGAATTTAGTTTTAAATGATAGATAATTCATATTATTATCAGAAAAACTAAAATTTACATTATAGGTGTGTCCAGTTATCGTTTGAATAGCTGGCAAACTTTGCTGGCACACCAAGAACCTCATTAAATAAATGCGGGTTTCCAATGATTGGAATAATGTGAATTTAGTTTTAAATGATAGATAATTCATATTATTATCAGAAAAACTAAAATTTACATTATAGGTGTGTCCAGTTATCGTTTGAATAGCTGCCAAACTTTGCTGGCACACCAAGAACCTCATTAAATAAATGAGGGTTTCCAATGATTGGAATAATGTGAATTTAGTTTTAAATGATAGATAATAGTTATTTCTACCAGAAAAACTAAAATTTACATTATAGGTGTGTCCAGTTATCGTTTGAATAGCTGGCAAACTTTGCTGGCACACCAAGAACCTCATTAAATAAATGAGGGTTTCCAATGATTGGAATAATGTGAATTTAGTTTTAAATGATAGATAATTCATATTATTATCAGAAAAACTAAAATTTACATTATAGGTGTGTCCAGTTATCGTTTGAATAGCTGGCAAACTTTGCTGGCACACAAAGAACCTCATTAAATAAATGAGGGTTTCCAATGATTGGAATAATGTGAATTTAGTTTTAAATGATAGATAATTCATATTATTATCAGAAAAACTAAAATTTACATTATAGGTGTGTCCAGTTATCGTTTGAATAGCTGGCAAACTTTGCTGGCACACCAAGAACCTCATTAAATAAATGCGGGTTTCCAATGATTGGAATAATGTGAATTTAGTTTTAAATGATAGATAATAGTTATTTCTACCAGAAAAACTAAAATTTACATTATAGGTGTGTCCAGTTATCGTTTGAATAGCTGGCAAACTTTGCTGGCACACCAAGAACCTCATTAAATAAATGAGGGTTTCCAATGATTGGAATAATGTGAATTTAGTTTTAAATGATAGATAATAGTTATTTCTACCAGAAAAACTAAAATTTACATTATAGGTGTGTCCAGTTATCGTTTGAATAGCTGGCAAACTTTGCTGGCACACCAAGAACCTCATTAAATAAATGAGGGTTTCCAATGATTGGAATAATGTGAATTTAGTTTTAAATGATAGATAATAGTTATTTCTACCAGAAAAACTAAAATTTACATTATAGGTGTGTCCAGTTATCGTTTGAATAGCTGGCAAACTTTGCTGGCACACCAAGAACCTCATTAAATAAATGCGGGTTTCCAATGATTGGAATAATGTGAATTTAGTTTTAAATGATAGATAATTCATATTATTATCAGAAAAACTAAAATTTACATTATAGGTGTGTCCAGTTATCGTTTGAATAGCTGGCAAACTTTGCTGGCACACCAAGAACCTCATTAAATAAATGAGGGTTTCCAATGATTGGAATAATGTGAATTTAGTTTTAAATGATAGATAATAGTTATTTCTACCAGAAAAACTAAAATTTACATTATAGGTGTGTCCAGTTATCGTTTGAATAGCTGGCAAACTTTGCTGGCACACCAAGAACCTCATTAAATAAATGCGGGTTTCCAATGATTGGAATAATGTGAATTTAGTTTTAAATGATAGATAATAGTTATTTCTACCAGAAAAACTAAAATTTACATTATAGGTGTGTCCAGTTATCGTTTGAATAGCTGGCAAACTTTGCTGGCACACCAAGAACCTCATTAAATAAATGCGGGTTTCCAATGATTGGAATAATGTGAATTTAGTTTTAAATGATAGATAATAGTTATTTCTACCAGAAAAACTAAAATTTACATTATAGGTGTGTCCAGTTATCGTTTGAATAGCTGGCAAACTTTGCTGGCACACCAAGAACCTCATTAAATAAATGCGGGTTTCCAATGATTGGAATAATGTGAATTTAGTTTTAAATGATAGATAATAGTTATTTCTACCAGAAAAACTAAAATTTACATTATAGGTGTGTCCAGTTATCGTTTGAATAGCTGGCAAACTTTGCTGGCACACCAAGAACCTCATTAAATAAATGCGGGTTTCCAATGATTGGAATAATGTGAATTTAGTTTTAAATGATAGATAATTCATATTATTATCAGAAAAACTAAAATTTACATTATAGGTGTGTCCAGTTATCGTTTGAATAGCTGGCAAACTTTGCTGGCACACCAAGAACCTCATTAAATAAATGAGGGTTTCCAATGATTGGAATAATGTGAATTTAGTTTTAAATGATAGATAATTCATATTATTATCAGAATAAATTAAATTTACATTATAGGTGTGTCCAGTTATCGTTTGAATAGCTGCCAAACTTTGCTGGCACACCAAGAACCTCATTAAATAAATGAGGGTTTCCAATGATTGGAATAATGTGAATTTAGTTTTAAATGATAGATAATTCATATTATTATCAGAATAAATTAAATTTACATTATAGGTGTGTCCAGTTATCGTTTGAATAGCTGCCAAACTTTGCTGGCACACCAAGAACCTCATTAAATAAATGAGGGTTTCCAATGATTGGAATAATGTGAATTTAGTTTTAAATGATAGATAATTCATATTATTATCAGAATAAATTAAATTTACATTATAGGTGTGTCCAGTTATCGTTTGAATAGCTGCCAAACTTTGCTGGCACACCAAGAACCTCATTAAATAAATGAGGGTTTCCAATGATTGGAATAATGTGAATTTAGTTTTAAATGATAGATAATTCATATTATTATCAGAATAAATTAAATTTACATTATAGGTGTGTCCAGTTATCGTTTGAATAGCTGGCAAACTTTGCTGGCACACCAAGAACCTCATTAAATAAATGAGGGTTTCCAATGATTGGAATAATGTGAATTTAGTTTTAAATGATAGATAATTCATATTATTATCAGAATAAATTAAATTTACATTATAGGTGTGTCCAGTTATCGTTTGAATAGCTGCCAAACTTTGCTGGCACACCGAGAACCTCTTTTAATAAATGAGGGTTTCCAATGATTGGAATAATGTGAATTTAGTTTTAAATGATAGATAATTCATATTATTATCAGAATAAATTAAATTTACATTATAGGTGTGTCCAGTTATCGTTTGAATAGCTGGCAAACTTTGCTGGCACACCAAGAACCTCATTAAATAAATGAGGGTTTCCAATGATTGGAATAATGTGAATTTAGTTTTAAATGATAGATAATTCATATTATTATCAGAATAAATTAAATTTACATTATAGGTGTGTCCAGTTATCGTTTGAATAGCTGCCAAACTTTGCTGGCACACCGAGAACCTCTTTTAATAAATGAGGGTTTCCAATGATTGGAATAATGTGAATTTAGTTTTAAATGATAGATAATTCATATTATTATCAGAATAAATTAAATTTACATTATAGGTGTGTCCAGTTATCGTTTGAATAGCTGCCAAACTTTGCTGGCACACCGAGAACCTCTTTTAATAAATGAGGGTTTCCAATGATTGGAATAATGTGAATTTAGTTTTAAATGATAGATAATTCATATTATTATCAGAATAAATTAAATTTACATTATAGGTGTGTCCAGTTATCGTTTGAATAGCTGCCAAACTTTGCTGGCACACCGAGAACCTCTTTTAATAAATGAGGGTTTCCAATGATTGGAATAATGTGAATTTAGTTTTAAATGATAGATAATTCATATTATTATCAGAATAAATTAAATTTACATTATAGGTGTGTCCAGTTATCGTTTGAATAGCTGCCAAACTTTGCTGGCACACCGAGAACCTCTTTTAATAAATGAGGGTTTCCAATGATTGGAATAATGTGAATTTAGTTTTAAATGATAGATAATTCATATTATTATCAGAATAAATTAAATTTACATTATAGGTGTGTCCAGTTATCGTTTGAATAGCTGCCAAACTTTGCTGGCACACCAAGAACCTCATTAAATAAATGAGGGTTTCCAATGATTGGAATAATGTGAATTTAGTTTTAAATGATAGATAATTCATATTATTATCAGAATAAATTAAATTTACATTATAGTTGTGTCCAGTTATCGTTTGAATAGCTGGCAAACTTTGCTGGCACACCAAGAACCTCATTAAATAAATGAGGGTTTCCAATGATTGGAATAATGTGAATTTAGTTTTAAATGATAGATAATTCATATTATTATCAGAATAAATTAAATTTACATTATAGGTGTGTCCAGTTATCGTTTGAATAGCTGGCAAACTTTGCTGGCACACCAAGAACCTCATTAAATAAATGAGGGTTTCCAATGATTGGAATAATGTGAATTTAGTTTTAAATGATAGATAATTCATATTATTATCAGAATAAATTAAATTTACATTATAGGTGTGTCCAGTTATCGTTTGAATAGCTGCCAAACTTTGCTGGCACACCAAGAACCTCTTTTAATAAATGAGGGTTTCCAATGATTGGAATAATGTGAATTTAGTTTTAAATGATAGATAATTCATATTATTATCAGAATAAATTAAATTTACATTATAGGTGTGTCCAGTTATCGTTTGAATAGCTGCCAAACTTTGCTGGCACACCGAGAACCTCTTTTAATAAATGAGGGTTTCCAATGATTGGAATAATGTGAATTTAGTTTTAAATGATAGATAATTCATATTATTATCAGAATAAATTAAATTTACATTATAGGTGTGTCCAGTTATCGTTTGAATAGCTGCCAAACTTTGCTGGCACACCGAGAACCTCTTTTAATAAATGAGGGTTTCCAATGATTGGAATAATGTGAATTTAGTTTTAAATGATAGATAATTCATATTATTATCAGAATAAATTAAATTTACATTATAGGTGTGTCCAGTTATCGTTTGAATAGCTGCCAAACTTTGCTGGCACACCGAGAACCTCTTTTAATAAATGAGGGTTTCCAATGATTGGAATAATGTGAATTTAGTTTTAAATGATAGATAATTCATATTATTATCAGAATAAATTAAATTTACATTATAGGTGTGTCCAGTTATCGTTTGAATAGCTGCCAAACTTTGCTGGCACACCAAGAACCTCATTAAATAAATGAGGGTTTCCAATGATTGGAATAATGTGAATTTAGTTTTAAATGATAGATAATTCATATTATTATCAGAATAAATTAAATTTACATTATAGTTGTGTCCAGTTATCGTTTGAATAGCTGGCAAACTTTGCTGGCACACCAAGAACCTCATTAAATAAATGAGGGTTTCCAATGATTGGAATAATGTGAATTTAGTTTTAAATGATAGATAATTCATATTATTATCAGAATAAATTAAATTTACATTATAGGTGTGTCCAGTTATCGTTTGAATAGCTGGCAAACTTTGCTGGCACACCAAGAACCTCATTAAATAAATGAGGGTTTCCAATGATTGGAATAATGTGAATTTAGTTTTAAATGATAGATAATTCATATTATTATCAGAATAAATTAAATTTACATTATAGGTGTGTCCAGTTATCGTTTGAATAGCTGGCAAACTTTGCTGGCACACCGAGAACCTCTTTTAATAAATGAGGGTTTCCAATGATTGGAATAATGTGAATTTAGTTTTAAATGATAGATAATTCATATTATTATCAGAATAAATTAAATTTACATTATAGGTGTGTCCAGTTATCGTTTGAATAGCTGGCAAACTTTGCTGGCACACCAAGAACCTCATTAAATAAATGAGGGTTTCCAATGATTGGAATAATGTGAATTTAGTTTTAAATGATAGATAATTCATATTATTATCAGAATAAATTAAATTTACATTATAGGTGTGTCCAGTTATCGTTTGAATAGCTGGCAAACTTTGCTGGCACACCGAGAACCTCTTTTAATAAATGAGGGTTTCCAATGATTGGAATAATGTGAATTTAGTTTTAAATGATAGATAATTCATATTATTATCAGAATAAATTAAATTTACATTATAGGTGTGTCCAGTTATCGTTTGAATAGCTGGCAAACTTTGCTGGCACACCAAGAACCTCATTAAATAAATGAGGGTTTCCAATGATTGGAATAATGTGAATTTAGTTTTAAATGATAGATAATTCATATTATTATCAGAATAAATTAAATTTACATTATAGGTGTGTCCAGTTATCGTTTGAATAGCTGGCAAACTTTGCTGGCACACCAAGAACCTCATTAAATAAATGAGGGTTTCCAATGATTGGAATAATGTGAATTTAGTTTTAAATGATAGATAATTCATATTATTATCAGAATAAATTAAATTTACATTATAGGTGTGTCCAGTTATCGTTTGAATAGCTGGCAAACTTTGCTGGCACACCAAGAACCTCATTAAATAAATGAGGGTTTCCAATGATTGGAATAATGTGAATTTAGTTTTAAATGATAGATAATTCATATTATTATCAGAATAAATTAAATTTACATTATAGGTGTGTCCAGTTATCGTTTAAATAGCTGGCAAACTTTGCTGGCACACCAAGAACCTCATTAAATAAATGAGGGTTTCCAATGATTGGAATAATGTGAATTTAGTTTTAAATGATAGATAATTCATATTATTATCAGAATAAATTAAATTTACATTATAGGTGTGTCCAGTTATCGTTTGAATAGCTGGCAAACTTTGCTGGCACACCAAGAACCTCATTAAATAAATGAGGGTTTCCAATGATTGGAATAATGTGAATTTAGTTTTAAATGATAGATAATTCATATTATTATCAGAATAAATTAAATTTACATTATAGGTGTGTCCAGTTATCGTTTGAATAGCTGCCAAACTTTGCTGGCACACCGAGAACCTCTTTTAATAAATGAGGGTTTCCAATGATTGGAACAATGTGAATTTAGTTTTAAATGATAGATAATTCACATTATTATCAGAATTAATTAAATTTACATTATAGGTGTGTCCAGTTATCGTTTGAATAGCTGGCAAACTTTGCTGGCACACCAAGAACCTCATTAAATAAATGAGGGTTTCCAATGATTGGAATAATGTGAATTTAGTTTTAAATGATAGATAATTCATATTATTATCAGAATAAATTAAATTTACATTATAGGTGTGTCCAGTTATCGTTTGAATAGCTGCCAAACTTTGCTGGCACACCGAGAACCTCTTTTAATAAATGAGGGTTTCCAATGATTGGAATAATGTGAATTTAGTTTTAAATGACAGATAATTCATATTATTATCAGAATAAATTAAATTTACATTATAGGTGTGTCCAGTTATCGTTTGAATAGCTGGCAAACTTTGCTGGCACACCAAGAACCTCATTAAATAAATGAGGGTTTCCAATGATTGGAATAATGTGAATTTAGTTTTAAATGATAGATAATTCACATTATTATCAGAATTAATTAAATTTACATTATAGGTGTGTCCAGTTATCGTTTGAATAGCTGCCAAACTTTGCTGGCACACCGAGAACCTCTTTTAATAAATGAGGGTTTCCAATGATTGGAATAATGTGAATTTAGTTTTAAATGATAGATAATTCATATTATTATCAGAATAAATTAAATTTACATTATAGGTGTGTCCAGTTATCGTTTGAATAGCTGGCAAACTTTGCTGGCACACCGAGAACCTCTTTTAATAAATGAGGGTTTCCAATGATTGGAACAATGTGAATTTAGTTTTAAATGATAGATAATTCACATTATTATCAGAATTAATTAAATTTACATTATAGGTGTGTCCAGTTATCGTTTGAATAGCTGGCAAACTTTGCTGGCACACCAAGAACCTCATTAAATAAATGAGGGTTTCCAATGATTGGAATAATGTGAATTTAGTTTTAAATGATAGATAATTCATATTATTATCAGAATAAATTAAATTTACATTATAGGTGTGTCCAGTTATCGTTTGAATAGCTGCCAAACTTTGCTGGCACACCGAGAACCTCTTTTAATAAATGAGGGTTTCCAATGATTGGAATAATGTGAATTTAGTTTTAAATGATAGATAATTCACATTATTATCAGAATTAATTAAATTTACATTATAGGTGTGTCCAGTTATCGTTTGAATAGCTGGCAAACTTTGCTGGCACACCAAGAACCTCATTAAATAAATGAGGGTTTCCAATGATTGGAATAATGTGAATTTAGTTTTAAATGATAGATAATTCATATTATTATCAGAATAAATTAAATTTACATTATAGGTGTGTCCAGTTATCGTTTGAATAGCTGCCAAACTTTGCTGGCACACCGAGAACCTCTTTTAATAAATGAGGGTTTCCAATGATTGGAATAATGTGAATTTAGTTTTAAATGATAGATAATTCATATTATTATCAGAATAAATTAAATTTACATTATAGGTGTGTCCAGTTATCGTTTGAATAGCTGGCAAACTTTGCTGGCACACCAAGAACCTCATTAAATAAATGAGGGTTTCCAATGATTGGAATAATGTGAATTTAGTTTTAAATGATAGATAATTCATATTATTATCAGAATAAATTAAATTTACATTATAGGTGTGTCCAGTTATCGTTTGAATAGCTGCCAAACTTTGCTGGCACACCGAGAACCTCTTTTAATAAATGAGGGTTTCCAATGATTGGAATAATGTGAATTTAGTTTTAAATGATAGATAATTCATATTATTATCAGAATAAATTAAATTTACATTATAGGTGTGTCCAGTTATCGTTTGAATAGCTGGCAAACTTTGCTGGCACACCAAGAACCTCATTAAATAAATGAGGGTTTCCAATGATTGGAATAATGTGAATTTAGTTTTAAATGATAGATAATTCATATTATTATCAGAATAAATTAAATTTACATTATAGGTGTGTCCAGTTATCGTTTGAATAGCTGCCAAACTTTGCTGGCACACCGAGAACCTCTTTTAATAAATGAGGGTTTCCAATGATTGGAATAATGTGAATTTAGTTTTAAATGATAGATAATTCATATTATTATCAGAATAAATTAAATTTACATTATAGGTGTGTCCAGTTATCGTTTGAATAGCTGCCAAACTTTGCTGGCACACCGAGAACCTCTTTTAATAAATGAGGGTTTCCAATGATTGGAATAATGTGAATTTAGTTTTAAATGATAGATAATTCATATTATTATCAGAATAAATTAAATTTACATTATAGGTGTGTCCAGTTATCGTTTGAATAGCTGGCAAACTTTGCTGGCACACCGAGAACCTCTTTTAATAAATGAGGGTTTCCAATGATTGGAATAATGTGAATTTAGTTTTAAATGATAGATAATTCACATTATTATCAGAATTAATTAAATTTACATTATAGGTGTGTCCAGTTATCGTTTGAATAGCTGGCAAACTTTGCTGGCACACCAAGAACCTCATTAAATAAATGAGGGTTTCCAATGATTGGAATAATGTGAATTTAGTTTTAAATGATAGATAATTCATATTATTATCAGAATAAATTAAATTTACATTATAGGTGTGTCCAGTTATCGTTTGAATAGCTGCCAAACTTTGCTGGCACACCGAGAACCTCTTTTAATAAATGAGGGTTTCCAATGATTGGAATAATGTGAATTTAGTTTTAAATGATAGATAATTCACATTATTATCAGAATTAATTAAATTTACATTATAGGTGTGTCCAGTTATCGTTTGAATAGCTGGCAAACTTTGCTGGCACACCAAGAACCTCATTAAATAAATGAGGGTTTCCAATGATTGGAATAATGTGAATTTAGTTTTAAATGATAGATAATTCATATTATTATCAGAATAAATTAAATTTACATTATAGGTGTGTCCAGTTATCGTTTGAATAGCTGCCAAACTTTGCTGGCACACCGAGAACCTCTTTTAATAAATGAGGGTTTCCAATGATTGGAATAATGTGAATTTAGTTTTAAATGATAGATAATTCATATTATTATCAGAATAAATTAAATTTACATTATAGGTGTGTCCAGTTATCGTTTGAATAGCTGGCAAACTTTGCTGGCACACCAAGAACCTCATTAAATAAATGAGGGTTTCCAATGATTGGAATAATGTGAATTTAGTTTTAAATGATAGATAATTCATATTATTATCAGAATAAATTAAATTTACATTATAGGTGTGTCCAGTTATCGTTTGAATAGCTGGCAAACTTTGCTGGCACACCAAGAACCTCATTAAATAAATGAGGGTTTCCAATGATTGGAATAATGTGAATTTAGTTTTAAATGATAGATAATTCACATTATTATCAGAATTAATTAAATTTACATTATAGGTGTGTCCAGTTATCGTTTGAATAGCTGCCAAACTTTGCTGGCACACCGAGAACCTCTTTTAATAAATGAGGGTTTCCAATGATTGGAATAATGTGAATTTAGTTTTAAATGATAGATAATTCATATTATTATCAGAATAAATTAAATTTACATTATAGGTGTGTCCAGTTATCGTTTGAATAGCTGGCAAACTTTGCTGGCACACCAAGAACCTCATTAAATAAATGAGGGTTTCCAATGATTGGAATAATGTGAATTTAGTTTTAAATGATAGATAATTCATATTATTATCAGAATAAATTAAATTTACATTATAGGTGTGTCCAGTTATCGTTTGAATAGCTGCCAAACTTTGCTGGCACACCGAGAACCTCTTTTAATAAATGAGGGTTTCCAATGATTGGAATAATGTGAATTTAGTTTTAAATGATAGATAATTCACATTATTATCAGAATTAATTAAATTTACATTATAGGTGTGTCCAGTTATCGTTTGAATAGCTGGCAAACTTTGCTGGCACACCAAGAACCTCATTAAATAAATGAGGGTTTCCAATGATTGGAATAATGTGAATTTAGTTTTAAATGATAGATAATTCATATTATTATCAGAATAAATTAAATTTACATTATAGGTGTGTCCAGTTATCGTTTGAATAGCTGCCAAACTTTGCTGGCACACCGAGAACCTCTTTTAATAAATGAGGGTTTCCAATGATTGGAATAATGTGAATTTAGTTTTAAATGATAGATAATTCATATTATTATCAGAATAAATTAAATTTACATTATAGGTGTGTCCAGTTATCGTTTGAATAGCTGGCAAACTTTGCTGGCACACCAAGAACCTCATTAAATAAATGAGGGTTTCCAATGATTGGAATAATGTGAATTTAGTTTTAAATGATAGATAATTCATATTATTATCAGAATAAATTAAATTTACATTATAGGTGTGTCCAGTTATCGTTTGAATAGCTGGCAAACTTTGCTGGCACACCGAGAACCTCTTTTAATAAATGAGGGTTTCCAATGATTGGAATAATGTGAATTTAGTTTTAAATGATAGATAATTCACATTATTATCAGAATTAATTAAATTTACATTATAGGTGTGTCCAGTTATCGTTTGAATAGCTGCCAAACTTTGCTGGCACACCGAGAACCTCTTTTAATAAATGAGGGTTTCCAATGATTGGAATAATGTGAATTTAGTTTTAAATGATAGATAATTCATATTATTATCAGAATAAATTAAATTTACATTATAGGTGTGTCCAGTTATCGTTTGAATAGCTGGCAAACTTTGCTGGCACACCAAGAACCTCATTAAATAAATGAGGGTTTCCAATGATTGGAATAATGTGAATTTAGTTTTAAATGATAGATAATTCACATTATTATCAGAATTAATTAAATTTACATTATAGGTGTGTCCAGTTATCGTTTGAATAGCTGCCAAACTTTGCTGGCACACCGAGAACCTCTTTTAATAAATGAGGGTTTCCAATGATTGGAATAATGTGAATTTAGTTTTAAATGATAGATAATTCATATTATTATCAGAATAAATTAAATTTACATTATAGGTGTGTCCAGTTATCGTTTGAATAGCTGGCAAACTTTGCTGGCACACCAAGAACCTCATTAAATAAATGAGGGTTTCCAATGATTGGAATAATGTGAATTTAGTTTTAAATGATAGATAATTCACATTATTATCAGAATTAATTAAATTTACATTATAGGTGTGTCCAGTTATCGTTTGAATAGCTGGCAAACTTTGCTGGCACACCGAGAACCTCATTAAATAAATGAGGGTTTCCAATGATTGGAATAATGTGAATTTAGTTTTAAATGATAGATAATTCACATTATTATCAGAATTAATTAAATTTACATTATAGGTGTGTCCAGTTATCGTTTGAATAGCTGGCAAACTTTGCTGGCACACCAAGAACCTCATTAAATAAATGAGGGTTTCCAATGATTGGAATAATGTGAATTTAGTTTTAAATGATAGATAATTCACATTATTATCAGAATTAATTAAATTTACATTATAGGTGTGTCCAGTTATCGTTTGAATAGCTGGCAAACTTTGCTGGCACACCAAGAACCTCATTAAATAAATGAGGGTTTCCAATGATTGGAATAATGTGAATTTAGTTTTAAATGATAGATAATTCATATTATTATCAGAATAAATTAAATTTACATTATAGGTGTGTCCAGTTATCGTTTGAATAGCTGGCAAACTTTGCTGGCACACCAAGAACCTCATTAAATAAATGAGGGTTTCCAATGATTGGAATAATGTGAATTTAGTTTTAAATGATAGATAATTCACATTATTATCAGAATTAATTAAATTTACATTATAGGTGTGTCCAGTTATCGTTTGAATAGCTGGCAAACTTTGCTGGCACACCAAGAACCTCATTAAATAAATGAGGGTTTCCAATGATTGGAATAATGTGAATTTAGTTTTAAATGATAGATAATTCACATTATTATCAGAATTAATTAAATTTACATTATAGGTGTGTCCAGTTATCGTTTGAATAGCTGGCAAACTTTGCTGGCACACCAAGAACCTCATTAAATAAATGAGGGTTTCCAATGATTGGAATAATGTGAATTTAGTTTTAAATGATAGATAATTCATATTATTATCAGAATAAATTAAATTTACATTATAGGTGTGTCCAGTTATCGTTTGAATAGCTGGCAAACTTTGCTGGCACACCAAGAACCTCATTAAATAAATGAGGGTTTCCAATGATTGGAATAATGTGAATTTAGTTTTAAATGATAGATAATTCACATTATTATCAGAATTAATTAAATTTACATTATAGGTGTGTCCAGTTATCGTTTGAATAGCTGCCAAACTTTGCTGGCACACCGAGAACCTCTTTTAATAAATGAGGGTTTCCAATGATTGGAATAATGTGAATTTAGTTTTAAATGATAGATAATTCACATTATTATCAGAATTAATTAAATTTACATTATAGGTGTGTCCAGTTATCGTTTGAATAGCTGCCAAACTTTGCTGGCACACCGAGAACCTCTTTTAATAAATGAGGGTTTCCAATGATTGGAATAATGTGAATTTAGTTTTAAATGATAGATAATTCACATTATTATCAGAATTAATTAAATTTACATTATAGGTGTGTCCAGTTATCGTTTGAATAGCTGCCAAACTTTGCTGGCACACCGAGAACCTCTTTTAATAAATGAGGGTTTCCAATGATTGGAATAATGTGAATTTAGTTTTAAATGATAGATAATTCATATTATTATCAGAATAAATTAAATTTACATTATAGGTGTGTCCAGTTATCGTTTGAATAGCTGGCAAACTTTGCTGGCACACCAAGAACCTCATTAAATAAATGAGGGTTTCCAATGATTGGAATAATGTGAATTTAGTTTTAAATGATAGATAATTCATATTATTATCAGAATAAATTAAATTTACATTATAGGTGTGTCCAGTTATCGTTTGAATAGCTGGCAAACTTTGCTGGCACACCAAGAACCTCATTAAATAAATGAGGGTTTCCAATGATTGGAATAATGTGAATTTAGTTTTAAATGATAGATAATTCATATTATTATCAGAATAAATTAAATTTACATTATAGGTGTGTCCAGTTATCGTTTGAATAGCTGGCAAACTTTGCTGGCACACCAAGAACCTCATTAAATAAATGAGGGTTTCCAATGATTGGAATAATGTGAATTTAGTTTTAAATGATAGATAATTCACATTATTATCAGAATTAATTAAATTTACATTATAGGTGTGTCCAGTTATCGTTTGAATAGCTGCCAAACTTTGCTGGCACACCGAGAACCTCTTTTAATAAATGAGGGTTTCCAATGATTGGAATAATGTGAATTTAGTTTTAAATGATAGATAATTCACATTATTATCAGAATTAATTAAATTTACATTATAGGTGTGTCCAGTTATCGTTTGAATAGCTGCCAAACTTTGCTGGCACACCGAGAACCTCTTTTAATAAATGAGGGTTTCCAATGATTGGAATAATGTGAATTTAGTTTTAAATGATAGATAATTCACATTATTATCAGAATTAATTAAATTTACATTATAGGTGTGTCCAGTTATCGTTTGAATAGCTGGCAAACTTTGCTGGCACACCAAGAACCTCATTAAATAAATGAGGGTTTCCAATGATTGGAATAATGTGAATTTAGTTTTAAATGATAGATAATTCATATTATTATCAGAATAAATTAAATTTACATTATAGGTGTGTCCAGTTATCGTTTGAATAGCTGGCAAACTTTGCTGGCACACCAAGAACCTCATTAAATAAATGAGGGTTTCCAATGATTGGAATAATGTGAATTTAGTTTTAAATGATAGATAATTCATATTATTATCAGAATAAATTAAATTTACATTATAGGTGTGTCCAGTTATCGTTTGAATAGCTGGCAAACTTTGCTGGCACACCAAGAACCTCATTAAATAAATGAGGGTTTCCAATGATTGGAATAATGTGAATTTAGTTTTAAATGATAGATAATTCATATTATTATCAGAATAAATTAAATTTACATTATAGGTGTGTCCAGTTATCGTTTGAATAGCTGGCAAACTTTGCTGGCACACCAAGAACCTCATTAAATAAATGAGGGTTTCCAATGATTGGAATAATGTGAATTTAGTTTTAAATGATAGATAATTCATATTATTATCAGAATAAATTAAATTTACATTATAGGTGTGTCCAGTTATCGTTTGAATAGCTGGCAAACTTTGCTGGCACACCAAGAACCTCATTAAATAAATGAGGGTTTCCAATGATTGGAATAATGTGAATTTAGTTTTAAATGATAGATAATTCACATTATTATCAGAATAAATTAAATTTACATTATAGGTGTGTCCAGTTATCGTTTGAATAGCTGGCAAACTTTGCTGGCACACCAAGAACCTCATTAAATAAATGAGGGTTTCCAATGATTGGAATAATGTGAATTTAGTTTTAAATGATAGATAATTCACATTATTATCAGAATTAATTAAATTTACATTATAGGTGTGTCCAGTTATCGTTTGAATAGCTGCCAAACTTTGCTGGCACACCGAGAACCTCTTTTAATAAATGAGGGTTTCCAATGATTGGAATAATGTGAATTTAGTTTTAAATGATAGATAATTCACATTATTATCAGAATTAATTAAATTTACATTATAGGTGTGTCCAGTTATCGTTTGAATAGCTGCCAAACTTTGCTGGCACACCGAGAACCTCTTTTAATAAATGAGGGTTTCCAATGATTGGAATAATGTGAATTTAGTTTTAAATGATAGATAATTCATATTATTATCAGAATAAATTAAATTTACATTATAGGTGTGTCCAGTTATCGTTTGAATAGCTGCCAAACTTTGCTGGCACACCGAGAACCTCTTTTAATAAATGAGGGTTTCCAATGATTGGAATAATGTGAATTTAGTTTTAAATGATAGATAATTCACATTATTATCAGAATTAATTAAATTTACATTATAGGTGTGTCCAGTTATCGTTTGAATAGCTGCCAAACTTTGCTGGCACACCGAGAACCTCTTTTAATAAATGAGGGTTTCCAATGATTGGAATAATGTGAATTTAGTTTTAAATGATAGATAATTCACATTATTATCAGAATAAATTAAATTTACATTATAGGTGTGTCCAGTTATCGTTTGAATAGCTGGCAAACTTTGCTGGCACACCAAGAACCTCATTAAATAAATGAGGGTTTCCAATGATTGGAATAATGTGAATTTAGTTTTAAATGATAGATAATTCATATTATTATCAGAATAAATTAAATTTACATTATAGGTGTGTCCAGTTATCGTTTGAATAGCTGGCAAACTTTGCTGGCACACCGAGAACCTCTTTTAATAAATGAGGGTTTCCAATGATTGGAATAATGTGAATTTAGTTTTAAATGATAGATAATTCACATTATTATCAGAATTAATTAAATTTACATTATAGGTGTGTCCAGTTATCGTTTGAATAGCTGCCAAACTTTGCTGGCACACCGAGAACCTCTTTTAATAAATGAGGGTTTCCAATGATTGGAATAATGTGAATTTAGTTTTAAATGATAGATAATTCATATTATTATCAGAATAAATTAAATTTACATTATAGGTGTGTCCAGTTATCGTTTGAATAGCTGCCAAACTTTGCTGGCACACCGAGAACCTCTTTTAATAAATGAGGGTTTCCAATGATTGGAATAATGTGAATTTAGTTTTAAATGATAGATAATTCACATTATTATCAGAATTAATTAAATTTACATTATAGGTGTGTCCAGTTATCGTTTGAATAGCTGCCAAACTTTGCTGGCACACCGAGAACCTCTTTTAATAAATGAGGGTTTCCAATGATTGGAATAATGTGAATTTAGTTTTAAATGATAGATAATTCACATTATTATCAGAATAAATTAAATTTACATTATAGGTGTGTCCAGTTATCGTTTGAATAGCTGGCAAACTTTGCTGGCACACCAAGAACCTCATTAAATAAATGAGGGTTTCCAATGATTGGAATAATGTGAATTTAGTTTTAAATGATAGATAATTCATATTATTATCAGAATAAATTAAATTTACATTATAGGTGTGTCCAGTTATCGTTTGAATAGCTGGCAAACTTTGCTGGCACACCAAGAACCTCATTAAATAAATGAGGGTTTCCAATGATTGGAATAATGTGAATTTAGTTTTAAATGATAGATAATTCACATTATTATCAGAATTAATTAAATTTACATTATAGGTGTGTCCATTTATCGTTTGAATAGCTGCCAAACTTTGCTGGCACACCGAGAACCTCTTTTAATAAATGAGGGTTTCCAATGATTGGAATAATGTGAATTTAGTTTTAAATGATAGATAATTCACATTATTATCAGAATTAATTAAATTTACATTATAGGTGTGTCCAGTTATCGTTTGAATAGCTGCCAAACTTTGCTGGCACACCGAGAACCTCTTTTAATAAATGAGGGTTTCCAATGATTGGAATAATGTGAATTTAGTTTTAAATGATAGATAATTCACATTATTATCAGAATTAATTAAATTTACATTATAGGTGTGTCCAGTTATCGTTTGAATAGCTGCCAAACTTTGCTGGCACACCGAGAACCTCTTTTAATAAATGAGGGTTTCCAATGATTGGAATAATGTGAATTTAGTTTTAAATGATAGATAATTCACATTATTATCAGAATTAATTAAATTTACATTATAGGTGTGTCCAGTTATCGTTTGAATAGCTGGCAAACTTTGCTGGCACACCAAGAACCTCATTAAATAAATGAGGGTTTCCAATGATTGGAATAATGTGAATATAGTTTTAAATGATAGATAATTCATATTATTATCAGAATAAATTAAATTTACATTATAGGTGTGTCCAGTTATCGTTTGAATAGCTGGCAAACTTTGCTGGCACACCAAGAACCTCATTAAATAAATGAGGGTTTCCAATGATTGGAATAATGTGAATTTAGTTTTAAATGATAGATAATTCACATTATTATCAGAATTAATTAAATTTACATTATAGGTGTGTCCAGTTATCGTTTGAATAGCTGCCAAACTTTGCTGGCACACCGAGAACCTCTTTTAATAAATGAGGGTTTCCAATGATTGGAATAATGTGAATTTAGTTTTAAATGATAGATAATTCACATTATTATCAGAATAAATTAAATTTACATTATAGGTGTGTCCAGTTATCGTTTGAATAGCTGCCAAACTTTGCTGGCACACCGAGAACCTCTTTTAATAAATGAGGGTTTCCAATGATTGGAATAATGTGAATTTAGTTTTAAATGATAGATAATTCACATTATTATCAGAATTAATTAAATTTACATTATAGGTGTGTCCAGTTATCGTTTGAATAGCTGCCAAACTTTGCTGGCACACCGAGAACCTCTTTTAATAAATGAGGGTTTCCAATGATTGGAATAATGTGAATTTAGTTTTAAATGATAGATAATTCATATTATTATCAGAATAAATTAAATTTACATTATAGGTGTGTCCAGTTATCGTTTGAATAGCTGCCAAACTTTGCTGGCACACCGAGAACCTCTTTTAATAAATGAGGGTTTCCAATGATTGGAATAATGTGAATTTAGTTTTAAATGATAGATAATTTACATTATTATCAGAATTAATTAAATTTACATTATAGGTGTGTCCAGTTATCGTTTGAATAGCTGCCAAACTTTGCTGGCACACCGAGAACCTCTTTTAATAAATGAGGGTTTCCAATGATTGGAATAATGTGAATTTAGTTTTAAATGATAGATAATTCACATTATTATCAGAATAAATTAAATTTACATTATAGGTGTGTCCAGTTATCGTTTGAATAGCTGGCAAACTTTGCTGGCACACCAAGAACCTCCTTAAATAAATGAGGGTTTCCAATGATTGGAATAATGTGAATTTAGTTTTAAATGATAGATAATTCATATTATTATCAGAATAAATTAAATTTACATTATAGGTGTGTCCAGTTATCGTTTGAATAGCTGCCAAACTTTGCTGGCACACCGAGAACCTCTTTTAATAAATGAGGGTTTCCAATGATTGGAATAATGTGAATTTAGTTTTAAATGATAGATAATTTACATTATTATCAGAATTAATTAAATTTACATTATAGGTGTGTCCAGTTATCGTTTGAATAGCTGCCAAACTTTGCTGGCACACCGAGAACCTCTTTTAATAAATGAGGGTTTCCAATGATTGGAATAATGTGAATTTAGTTTTAAATGATAGATAATTTACATTATTATCAGAATTAATTAAATTTACATTATAGGTGTGTCCAGTTATCGTTTGAATAGCTGCCAAACTTTGCTGGCACACCGAGAACCTCTTTTAATAAATGAGGGTTTCCAATGATTGGAATAATGTGAATTTAGTTTTAAATGATAGATAATTCACATTATTATCAGAATAAATTAAATTTACATTATAGGTGTGTCCAGTTATCGTTTGAATAGCTGGCAAACTTTGCTGGCACACCAAGAACCTCCTTAAATAAATGAGGGTTTCCAATGATTGGAATAATGTGAATTTAGTTTTAAATGATAGATAATTCATATTATTATCAGAATAAATTAAATTTACATTATAGGTGTGTCCAGTTATCGTTTGAATAGCTGCCAAACTTTGCTGTCACACCGAGAACCTCTTTTAATAAATGAGGGTTTCCAATGATTGGAATAATGTGAATTTAGTTTTAAATGATAGATAATTCACATTATTATCAGAATAAATTAAATTTACATTATAGGTGTGTCCAGTTATCGTTTGAATAGCTGGCAAACTTTGCTGGCACACCAAGAACCTCATTAAATAAATGAGGGTTTCCAATGATTGGAATAATGTGAATTTAGTTTTAAATGATAGATAATTCATATTATTATCAGATTAAATTAAATTTACATTATAGGTGTGTCCAGTTATCGTTTGAATAGCTGGCAAACTTTGCTGGCACACCAAGAACCTCATTAAATAAATGAGGGTTTCCAATGATTGGAATAATGTGAATTTAGTTTTAAATGATAGATAATTCATATTATTATCAGAATAAATTAAATTTACATTATAGGTGTGTCCAGTTATCGTTTGAATAGCTGGCAAACTTTGCTGGCACACCAAGAACCTCATTAAATAAATGAGGGTTTCCAATGATTGGAATAATGTGAATTTAGTTTTAAATGATAGATAATTCACATTATTATCAGAATTAATTAAATTTACATTATAGGTGTGTCCAGTTATCGTTTGAATAGCTGCCAAACTTTGCTGGCACACCGAGAACCTCTTTTAATAAATGAGGGTTTCCAATGATTGGAATAATGTGGATTTAGTTTTAAATGATAGATAATTCACATTATTATCAGAATTAATTAAATTTACATTATAGGTGTGTCCAGTTATCGTTTGAATAGCTGCCAAACTTTGCTGGCACACCGAGAACCTCTTTTAATAAATGAGGGTTTCCAATGATTGGAATAATGTGAATTTAGTTTTAAATGATAGATAATTCATATTATTATCAGAATAAATTAAATTTACATTATAGGTGTGTCCAGTTATCGTTTGAATAGCTGGCAAACTTTGCTGGCACACCAAGAACCTCCTTAAATAAATGAGGGTTTCCAATGATTGGAATAATGTGAATTTAGTTTTAAATGATAGATAATTCATATTATTATCAGAATAAATTAAATTTACATTATAGGTGTGTCCAGTTATCGTTTGAATAGCTGCCAAACTTTGCTGGCACACCGAGAACCTCTTTTAATAAATGAGGGTTTCCAATGATTGGAATAATGTGAATTTAGTTTTAAATGATAGATAATTCACATTATTATCAGAATTTATTAAATTTACATTATAGGTGTTTAGTTATCGTTTGAATAGCTGGCAAACTTTGCTGGCACACCAAGAACCTCATTAAATAAATGAGGGTTTCCAATGATTGGAATAATGTGAATTTAGTTTTAAATGATAGATAATTCATATTATTATCAGAATAAATTAAATTTACATTATAGGTGTGTCCAGTTATCGTTTGAATAGCTGGCAAACTTTGCTGGCACACCAAGAACCTCCTTAAATAAATGAGGGTTTCCAATGATTGGAATAATGTGAATTTAGTTTTAAATGATAGATAATTCATATTATTATCAGAATAAATTAAATTTACATTATAGGTGTGTCCAGTTATCGTTTGAATAGCTGCCAAACTTTGCTGGCACACCGAGAACCTCTTTTAATAAATGAGGGTTTCCAATGATTGGAATAATGTGAATTTAGTTTTAAATGATAGATAATTCATATTATTATCAGAATAAATTAAATTTACATTATAGGTGTGTCCAGTTATCGTTTGAATAGCTGGCAAACTTTGCTGGCACACCAAGAACCTCCTTAAATAAATGAGGGTTTCCAATGATTGGAATAATGTGAATTTAGTTTTAAATGATAGATAATTCATATTATTATCAGAATAAATTAAATTTACATTATAGGTGTGTCCAGTTATCGTTTGAATAGCTGCCAAACTTTGCTGGCACACCGAGAACCTCTTTTAATAAATGAGGGTTTCCAATGATTGGAATAATGTGAATTTAGTTTTAAATGATAGATAATTCACATTATTATCAGAATTAATTAAATTTACATTATAGGTGTGTCCAGTTATCGTTTGAATAGCTGCCAAACTTTGCTGGCACACCGAGAACCTCTTTTAATAAATGAGGGTTTCCAATGATTGGAATAATGTGAATTTAGTTTTAAATGATAGATAATTCACATTATTATCAGAATAAATTAAATTTACATTATAGGTGTGTCCAGTTATCGTTTGAATAGCTGGCAAACTTTGCTGGCACACCAAGAACCTCATTAAATAAATGAGGGTTTCCAATGATTGGAATAATGTGAATTTAGTTTTAAATGATAGATAATTCATATTATTATCAGAATAAATTAAATTTACATTATAGGTGTGTCCAGTTATCGTTTGAATAGCTGGCAAACTTTGCTGGCACACCAAGAACCTCATTAAATAAATGAGGGTTTCCAATGATTGGAATAATGTGAATTTAGTTTTAAATGATAGATAATTCATATTATTATCAGAATAAATTAAATTTACATTATAGGTGTGTCCAGTTATCGTTTGAATAGCTGGCAAACTTTGCTGGCACACCAAGAACCTCATTAAATAAATGAGGGTTTCCAATGATTGGAATAATGTGAATTTAGTTTTAAATGATAGATAATTCATATTATTATCAGAATAAATTAAATTTACATTATAGGTGTGTCCAGTTATCGTTTGAATAGCTGGCAAACTTTGCTGGCACACCAAGAACCTCATTAAATAAATGAGGGTTTCCAATGATTGGAATAATGTGAATTTAGTTTTAAATGATAGATAATTCACATTATTATCAGAATAAATTAAATTTACATTATAGGTGTGTCCAGTTATCGTTTGAATAGCTGCCAAACTTTGCTGGCACACCGAGAACCTCTTTTAATAAATGAGGGTTTCCAATGATTGGAATAATGTGAATTTAGTTTTAAATGATAGATAATTCATATTATTATCAGAATAAATTAAATTTACATTATAGGTGTGTCCAGTTATCGTTTGAATAGCTGGCAAACTTTGCTGGCACACCAAGAACCTCCTTAAATAAATGAGGGTTTCCAATGATTGGAATAATGTGAATTTAGTTTTAAATGATAGATAATTCATATTATTATCAGAATAAATTAAATTTACATTATAGGTGTGTCCAGTTATCGTTTGAATAGCTGGCAAACTTTGCTGGCACACCAAGAACCTCATTAAATAAATGAGGGTTTCCAATGATTGGAATAATGTGAATTTAGTTTTAAATGATAGATAATTCACATTATTATCAGAATAAATTAAATTTACATTATAGGTGTGTCCAGTTATCGTTTGAATAGCTGCCAAACTTTGCTGGCACACCGAGAACCTCTTTTAATAAATGAGGGTTTCCAATGATTGGAATAATGTGAATTTAGTTTTAAATGATAGATAATTCATATTATTATCAGAATAAATTAAATTTACATTATAGGTGTGTCCAGTTATCGTTTGAATAGCTGGCAAACTTTGCTGGCACACCAAGAACCTCCTTAAATAAATGAGGGTTTCCAATGATTGGAATAATGTGAATTTAGTTTTAAATGATAGATAATTCATATTATTATCAGAATAAATTAAATTTACATTATAGGTGTGTCCAGTTATCGTTTGAATAGCTGGCAAACTTTGCTGGCACACCAAGAACCTCATTAAATAAATGAGGGTTTCCAATGATTGGAATAATGTGAATTTAGTTTTAAATGATAGATAATTCACATTATTATCAGAATTAATTAAATTTACATTATAGGTGTGTCCAGTTATCGTTTGAATAGCTGGCAAACTTTGCTGGCACACCAAGAACCTCATTAAATAAATGAGGGTTTCCAATGATTGGAACAATGTGAATTTAGTTTTAAATGATAGATAATTCACATTATTATCAGAATTAATTAAATTTACATTATAGGTGTGTCCAGTTATCGTTTGAATAGCTGCCAAACTTTGCTGGCACACCGAGAACCTCTTTTAATAAATGAGGGTTTCCAATGATTGGAATAATGTGAATTTAGTTTTAAATGATAGATAATTCATATTATTATCAGAATAAATTAAATTTACATTATAGGTGTGTCCAGTTATCGTTTGAATAGCTGGCAAACTTTGCTGGCACACCAAGAACCTCATTAAATAAATGAGGGTTTCCAATGATTGGAATAATGTGAATTTAGTTTTAAATGATAGATAATTCACATTATTATCAGAATTAATTAAATTTACATTATAGGTGTGTCCAGTTATCGTTTGAATAGCTGCCAAACTTTGCTGGCACACCGAGAACCTCTTTTAATAAATGAGGGTTTCCAATGATTGGAATAATGTGAATTTAGTTTTAAATGATAGATAATTCATATTATTATCAGAATAAATTAAATTTACATTATAGGTGTGTCCAGTTATCGTTTGAATAGCTGGCAAACTTTGCTGGCACACCAAGAACCTCATTAAATAAATGAGGGTTTCCAATGATTGGAATAATGTGAATTTAGTTTTAAATGATAGATAATTCATATTATTATCAGAATAAATTAAATTTACATTATAGGTGTGTCCAGTTATCGTTTGAATAGCTGGCAAACTTTGCTGGCACACCAAGAACCTCATTAAATAAATGAGGGTTTCCAATGATTGGAATAATGTGAATTTAGTTTTAAATGATAGATAATTCATATTATTATCAGAATAAATTAAATTTACATTATAGGTGTGTCCAGTTATCGTTTGAATAGCTGCCAAACTTTGCTGGCACACCGAGAACCTCTTTTAATAAATGAGGGTTTCCAATGATTGGAATAATGTGAATTTAGTTTTAAATGATAGATAATTCATATTATTATCAGAATAAATTAAATTTACATTATAGGTGTGTCCAGTTATCGTTTGAATAGCTGCCAAACTTTGCTGGCACACCGAGAACCTCTTTTAATAAATGAGGGTTTCCAATGATTGGAATAATGTGAATTTAGTTTTAAATGATAGATAATTCATATTATTATCAGAATAAATTAAATTTACATTATAGGTGTGTCCAGTTATCGTTTGAATAGCTGGCAAACTTTGCTGGCACACCAAGAACCTCCTTAAATAAATGAGGGTTTCCAATGATTGGAATAATGTGAATTTAGTTTTAAATGATAGATAATTCATATTATTATCAGAATAAATTAAATTTACATTATAGGTGTGTCCAGTTATCGTTTGAATAGCTGCCAAACTTTGCTGGCACACCGAGAACCTCTTTTAATAAATGAGGGTTTCCAATGATTGGAATAATGTGAATTTAGTTTTAAATGATAGATAATTCATATTATTATCAGAATAAATTAAATTTACATTATAGGTGTGTCCAGTTATCGTTTGAATAGCTGCCAAACTTTGCTGGCACACCGAGAACCTCTTTTAATAAATGAGGGTTTCCAATGATTGGAATAATGTGAATTTAGTTTTAAATGATAGATAATTCATATTATTATCAGAATAAATTAAATTTACATTATAGGTGTGTCCAGTTATCGTTTGAATAGCTGCCAAACTTTGCTGGCACACCGAGAACCTCTTTTAATAAATGAGGGTTTCCAATGATTGGAATAATGTGAATTTAGTTTTAAATGATAGATAATTCATATTATTATCAGAATAAATTAAATTTACATTATAGGTGTGTCCAGTTATCGTTTGAATAGCTGGCAAACTTTGCTGGCACACCAAGAACCTCATTAAATAAATGAGGGTTTCCAATGATTGGAATAATGTGAATTTAGTTTTAAATGATAGATAATTCATATTATTATCAGAATAAATTAAATTTACGTTATAGGTGTGTCCAGTTATCGTTTGAATAGCTGGCAAACTTTGCTGGCACACCAAGAACCTCATTAAATAAATGAGGGTTTCCAATGATTGGAATAATGTGAATTTAGTTTTAAATGATAGATAATTCACATTATTATCAGAATTAATTAAATTTACGTTATAGGTGTGTCCAGTTATCGTTTGAATAGCTGGCAAACTTTGCTGGCACACCAAGAACCTCATTAAATAAATGAGGGTTTCCAATGATTGGAATAATGTGAATTTAGTTTTAAATGATAGATAATTCATATTATTATCAGAATTAATTAAATTTACGTTATAGGTGTGTCCAGTTATCGTTTGAATAGCTGGCAAACTTTGCTGGCACACCGAGAACCTCTTTTAATAAATGAGGGTTTCCAATGATTGGAATAATGTGAATTTAGTTTTAAATGATAGATAATTCATATTATTATCAGAATAAATTAAATTTACATTATAGGTGTGTCCAGTTATCGTTTGAATAGCTGGCAAACTTTGCTGGCACACCAAGAACCTCATTAAATAAATGAGGGTTTCCAATGATTGGAATAATGTGAATTTAGTTTTAAATGATAGATAATTCACATTATTATCAGAATTAATTAAATTTACATTATAGGTGTGTCCAGTTATCGTTTGAATAGCTGGCAAACTTTGCTGGCACACCAAGAACCTCATTAAATAAATGAGGGTTTCCAATGATTGGAATAATGTGAATTTAGTTTTAAATGATAGATAATTCACATTATTATCAGAATTAATTAAATTTACATTATAGGTGTGTCCAGTTATCGTTTGAATAGCTGCCAAACTTTGCTGGCACACCGAGAACCTCTTTTAATAAATGAGGGTTTCCAATGATTGGAATAATGTGAATTTAGTTTTAAATGATAGATAATTCACATTATTATCAGAATTAATTAAATTTACATTATAGGTGTGTCCAGTTATCGTTTGAATAGCTGGCAAACTTTGCTGGCACACCAAGAACCTCATTAAATAAATGAGGGTTTCCAATGATTGGAATAATGTGAATTTAGTTTTAAATGATAGATAATTCACATTATTATCAGAATTAATTAAATTTACATTATAGGTGTGTCCAGTTATCGTTTGAATAGCTGGCAAACTTTGCTGGCACACCAAGAACCTCATTAAATAAATGAGGGTTTCCAATGATTGGAATAATGTGAATTTAGTTTTAAATGATAGATAATTCACATTATTATCAGAATTAATTAAATTTACATTATAGGTGTGTCCAGTTATCGTTTGAATAGCTGGCAAACTTTGCTGGCACACCAAGAACCTCATTAAATAAATGAGGGTTTCCAATGATTGGAATAATGTGAATTTAGTTTTAAATGATAGATAATTCACATTATTATCAGAATTAATTAAATTTACATTATAGGTGTGTCCAGTTATCGTTTGAATAGCTGCCAAACTTTGCTGGCACACCGAGAACCTCTTTTAATAAATGAGGGTTTCCAATGATTGGAATAATGTGAATTTAGTTTTAAATGATAGATAATTCATATTATTATCAGAATAAATTAAATTTACATTATAGGTGTGTCCAGTTATCGTTTGAATAGCTGCCAAACTTTGCTGGCACACCGAGAACCTCTTTTAATAAATGAGGGTTTCCAATGATTGGAATAATGTGAATTTAGTTTTAAATGATAGATAATTCACATTATTATCAGAATTAATTAAATTTACATTATAGGTGTGTCCAGTTATCGTTTGAATAGCTGCCAAACTTTGCTGGCACACCGAGAACCTCTTTTAATAAATGAGGGTTTCCAATGATTGGAATAATGTGAATTTAGTTTTAAATGATAGATAATTCATATTATTATCAGAATAAATTAAATTTACATTATAGGTGTGTCCAGTTATCGTTTGAATAGCTGGCAAACTTTGCTGGCACACCAAGAACCTCATTAAATAAATGAGGGTTTCCAATGATTGGAATAATGTGAATTTAGTTTTAAATGATAGATAATTCATATTATTATCAGAATAAATTAAATTTACATTATAGGTGTGTCCAGTTATCGTTTGAATAGCTGGCAAACTTTGCTGGCACACCAAGAACCTCATTAAATAAATGAGGGTTTCCAATGATTGGAATAATGTGAATTTAGTTTTAAATGATAGATAATTCACATTATTATCAGAATTAATTAAATTTACATTATAGGTGTGTCCAGTTATCGTTTGAATAGCTGCCAAACTTTGCTGGCACACCGAGAACCTCTTTTAATAAATGAGGGTTTCCAATGATTGGAATAATGTGAATTTAGTTTTAAATGATAGATAATTCATATTATTATCAGAATAAATTAAATTTACATTATAGGTGTGTCCAGTTATCGTTTGAATAGCTGGCAAACTTTGCTGGCACACCAAGAACCTCATTAAATAAATGAGGGTTTCCAATGATTGGAATAATGTGAATTTAGTTTTAAATGATAGATAATTCATATTATTATCAGAATAAATTAAATTTACATTATAGGTGTGTCCAGTTATCGTTTGAATAGCTGGCAAACTTTGCTGGCACACCAAGAACCTCATTAAATAAATGAGGGTTTCCAATGATTGGAATAATGTGAATTTAGTTTTAAATGATAGATAATTCACATTATTATCAGAATTAATTAAATTTACATTATAGGTGTGTCCAGTTATCGTTTGAATAGCTGCCAAACTTTGCTGGCACACCGAGAACCTCTTTTAATAAATGAGGGTTTCCAATGATTGGAATAATGTGAATTTAGTTTTAAATGATAGATAATTCATATTATTATCAGAATAAATTAAATTTACATTATAGGTGTGTCCAGTTATCGTTTGAATAGCTGGCAAACTTTGCTGGCACACCAAGAATCTCATTAAATAAATGAGGGTTTCCAATGATTGGAATAATGTGAATTTAGTTTTAAATGATAGATAATTCATATTATTATCAGAATAAATTAAATTTACATTATAGGTGTGTCCAGTTATCGTTTGAATAGCTGGCAAACTTTGCTGGCACACCAAGAACCTCATTAAATAAATGAGGGTTTCCAATGATTGGAATAATGTGAATTTAGTTTTAAATGATAGATAATTCATATTATTATCAGAATAAATTAAATTTACATTATAGGTGTGTCCAGTTATCGTTTGAATAGCTGGCAAACTTTGCTGGCACACCAAGAACCTCATTAAATAAATGAGGGTTTCCAATGATTGGAATAATGTGAATTTAGTTTTAAATGATAGATAATTCACATTATTATCAGAATTAATTAAATTTACATTATAGGTGTGTCCAGTTATCGTTTGAATAGCTGCCAAACTTTGCTGGCACACCGAGAACCTCTTTTAATAAATGAGGGTTTCCAATGATTGGAATAATGTGAATTTAGTTTTAAATGATAGATAATTCATATTATTATCAGAATAAATTAAATTTACATTATAGGTGTGTCCAGTTATCGTTTGAATAGCTGGCAAACTTTGCTGGCACACCAAGAATCTCATTAAATAAATGAGGGTTTCCAATGATTGGAATAATGTGAATTTAGTTTTAAATGATAGATAATTCATATTATTATCAGAATAAATTAAATTTACATTATAGGTGTGTCCAGTTATCGTTTGAATAGCTGGCAAACTTTGCTGGCACACCAAGAACCTCATTAAATAAATGAGGGTTTCCAATGATTGGAATAATGTGAATTTAGTTTTAAATGATAGATAATTCATATTATTATCAGAATAAATTAAATTTACATTATAGGTGTGTCCAGTTATCGTTTGAATAGCTGGCAAACTTTGCTGGCACACCAAGAACCTCATTAAATAAATGAGGGTTTCCAATGATTGGAATAATGTGAATTTAGTTTTAAATGATAGATAATTCACATTATTATCAGAATTAATTAAATTTACATTATAGGTGTGTCCAGTTATCGTTTGAATAGCTGCCAAACTTTGCTGGCACACCGAGAACCTCTTTTAATAAATGAGGGTTTCCAATGATTGGAATAATGTGAATTTAGTTTTAAATGATAGATAATTCATATTATTATCAGAATAAATTAAATTTACATTATAGGTGTGTCCAGTTATCGTTTGAATAGCTGGCAAACTTTGCTGGCACACCAAGAATCTCATTAAATAAATGAGGGTTTCCAATGATTGGAATAATGTGAATTTAGTTTTAAATGATAGATAATTCATATTATTATCAGAATAAATTAAATTTACATTATAGGTGTGTCCAGTTATCGTTTGAATAGCTGGCAAACTTTGCTGGCACACCAAGAACCTCATTAAATAAATGAGGGTTTCCAATGATTGGAATAATGTGAATTTAGTTTTAAATGATAGATAATTCACATTATTATCAGAATTAATTAAATTTACATTATAGGTGTGTCCAGTTATCGTTTGAATAGCTGGCAAACTTTGCTGGCACACCAAGAACCTCATTAAATAAATGAGGGTTTCCAATGATTGGAATAATGTGAATTTAGTTTTAAATGATAGATAATTCACATTATTATCAGAATTAATTAAATTTACATTATAGGTGTGTCCAGTTATCGTTTGAATAGCTGCCAAACTTTGCTGGCACACCGAGAACCTCTTTTAATAAATGAGGGTTTCCAATGATTGGAATAATGTGAATTTAGTTTTAAATGATAGATAATTCACATTATTATCAGAATTAATTAAATTTACATTATAGGTGTGTCCAGTTATCGTTTGAATAGCTGGCAAACTTTGCTGGCACACCAAGAACCTCATTAAATAAATGAGGGTTTCCAATGATTGGAATAATGTGAATTTAGTTTTAAATGATAGATAATTCACATTATTATCAGAATTAATTAAATTTACATTATAGGTGTGTCCAGTTATCGTTTGAATAGCTGGCAAACTTTGCTGGCACACCAAGAACCTCATTAAATAAATGAGGGTTTCCAATGATTGGAATAATGTGAATTTAGTTTTAAATGATAGATAATTCACATTATTATCAGAATTAATTAAATTTACATTATAGGTGTGTCCAGTTATCGTTTGAATAGCTGGCAAACTTTGCTGGCACACCAAGAACCTCATTAAATAAATGAGGGTTTCCAATGATTGGAATAATGTGAATTTAGTTTTAAATGATAGATAATTCACATTATTATCAGAATTAATTAAATTTACATTATAGGTGTGTCCAGTTATCGTTTGAATAGCTGCCAAACTTTGCTGGCACACCGAGAACCTCTTTTAATAAATGAGGGTTTCCAATGATTGGAATAATGTGAATTTAGTTTTAAATGATAGATAATTCACATTATTATCAGAATTAATTAAATTTACATTATAGGTGTGTCCAGTTATCGTTTGAATAGCTGCCAAACTTTGCTGGCACACCGAGAACCTCTTTTAATAAATGAGGGTTTCCAATGATTGGAATAATGTGAATTTAGTTTTAAATGATAGATAATTCACATTATTATCAGAATTAATTAAATTTACATTATAGGTGTGTCCAGTTATCGTTTGAATAGCTGCCAAACTTTGCTGGCACACCGAGAACCTCTTTTAATAAATGAGGGTTTCCAATGATTGGAATAATGTGAATTTAGTTTTAAATGATAGATAATTCACATTATTATCAGAATTAATTAAATTTACATTATAGGTGTGTCCAGTTATCGTTTGAATAGCTGCCAAACTTTGCTGGCACACCGAGAACCTCTTTTAATAAATGAGGGTTTCCAATGATTGGAATAATGTGAATTTAGTTTTAAATGATAGATAATTCATATTATTATCAGAATAAATTAAATTTACATTATAGGTGTGTCCAGTTATCGTTTGAATAGCTGGCAAACTTTGCTGGCACACCGAGAACCTCTTTTAATAAATGAGGGTTTCCAATGATTGGAATAATGTGAATTTAGTTTTAAATGATAGATAATTCACATTATTATCAGAATTAATTAAATTTACATTATAGGTGTGTCCAGTTATCGTTTGAATAGCTGCCAAACTTTGCTGGCACACCGAGAACCTCTTTTAATAAATGAGGGTTTCCAATGATTGGAATAATGTGAATTTAGTTTTAAATGATAGATAATTCATATTATTATCAGAATAAATTAAATTTACATTATAGGTGTGTCCAGTTATCGTTTGAATAGCTGGCAAACTTTGCTGGCACACCAAGAACCTCATTAAATAAATGAGGGTTTCCAATGATTGGAATAATGTGAATTTAGTTTTAAATGATAGATAATTCACATTATTATCAGAATTAATTAAATTTACATTATAGGTGTGTCCAGTTATCGTTTGAATAGCTGCCAAACTTTGCTGGCACACCGAGAACCTCTTTTAATAAATGAGGGTTTCCAATGATTGGAATAATGTGAATTTAGTTTTAAATGATAGATAATTCACATTATTATCAGAATTAATTAAATTTACATTATAGGTGTGTCCAGTTATCGTTTGAATAGCTGGCAAACTTTGCTGGCACACCAAGAACCTCATTAAATAAATGAGGGTTTCCAATGATTGGAATAATGTGAATTTAGTTTTAAATGATAGATAATTCACATTATTATCAGAATTAATTAAATTTACATTATAGGTGTGTCCAGTTATCGTTTGAATAGCTGGCAAACTTTGCTGGCACACCAAGAACCTCATTAAATAAATGAGGGTTTCCAATGATTGGAATAATGTGAATTTAGTTTTAAATGATAGATAATTCATATTATTATCAGAATAAATTAAATTTACATTATAGGTGTGTCCAGTTATCGTTTGAATAGCTGGCAAACTTTGCTGGCACACCAAGAACCTCATTAAATAAATGAGGGTTTCCAATGATTGGAATAATGTGAATTTAGTTTTAAATGATAGATAATTCATATTATTATCAGAATTAATTAAATTTACATTATAGGTGTGTCCAGTTATCGTTTGAATAGCTGGCAAACTTTGCTGGCACACCAAGAACCTCATTAAATAAATGAGGGTTTCCAATGATTGGAATAATGTGAATTTAGTTTTAAATGATAGATAATTCATATTATTATCAGAATAAATTAAATTTACATTATAGGTGTGTCCAGTTATCGTTTGAATAGCTGCCAAACTTTGCTGGCACACCGAGAACCTCTTTTAATAATTGAGGGTTTCCAATGATTGGAATAATGTGAATTTAGTTTTAAATGATAGATAATTCATATTATTATCAGAATAAATTAAATTTACATTATAGGTGTGTCCAGTTATCGTTTGAATAGCTGGCAAACTTTGCTGGCACACCAAGAACCTCATTAAATAAATGAGGGTTTCCAATGATTGGAATAATGTGAATTTAGTTTTAAATGATAGATAATTCATATTATTATCAGAATAAATTAAATTTACATTATAGGTGTGTCCAGTTATCGTTTGAATAGCTGCCAAACTTTGCTGGCACACCGAGAACCTCTTTTAATAAATGAGGGTTTCCAATGATTGGAATAATGTGAATTTAGTTTTAAATGATAGATAATTCATATTATTATCAGAATAAATTAAATTTACATTATAGGTGTGTCCAGTTATCGTTTGAATAGCTGGCAAACTTTGCTGGCACACCAAGAACCTCATTAAATAAATGAGGGTTTCCAATGATTGGAATAATGTGAATTTAGTTTTAAATGATAGATAATTCATATTATTATCAGAATAAATTAAATTTACATTATAGGTGTGTCCAGTTATCGTTTGAATAGCTGGCAAACTTTGCTGGCACACCAAGAACCTCATTAAATAAATGAGGGTTTCCAATGATTGGAATAATGTGAATTTAGTTTTAAATGATAGATAATTCATATTATTATCAGAATAAATTAAATTTACATTATAGGTGTGTCCAGTTATCGTTTGAATAGCTGCCAAACTTTGCTGGCACACCGAGAACCTCTTTTAATAAATGAGGGTTTCCAATGATTGGAATAATGTGAATTTAGTTTTAAATGATAGATAATTCACATTATTATCAGAATTAATTAAATTTACATTATAGGTGTGTCCAGTTATCGTTTGAATAGCTGCCAAACTTTGCTGGCACACCGAGAACCTCTTTTAATAAATGAGGGTTTCCAATGATTGGAATAATGTGAATTTAGTTTTAAATGATAGATAATTCATATTATTATCAGAATAAATTAAATTTACATTATAGGTGTGTCCAGTTATCGTTTGAATAGCTGGCAAACTTTGCTGGCACACCAAGAACCTCATTAAATAAATGAGGGTTTCCAATGATTGGAATAATGTGAATTTAGTTTTAAATGATAGATAATTCATATTATTATCAGAATTAATTAAATTTACATTATAGGTGTGTCCAGTTATCGTTTGAATAGCTGCCAAACTTTGCTGGCACACCGAGAACCTCTTTTAATAAATGAGGGTTTCCAATGATTGGAATAATGTGAATTTAGTTTTAAATGATAGATAATTCATATTATTATCAGAATAAATTAAATTTACATTATAGGTGTGTCCAGTTATCGTTTGAATAGCTGGCAAACTTTGCTGGCACACCAAGAACCTCATTAAATAAATGAGGGTTTCCAATGATTGGAATAATGTGAATTTAGTTTTAAATGATAGATAATTCATATTATTATCAGAATAAATTAAATTTACATTATAGGTGTGTCCAGTTATCGTTTGAATAGCTGGCAAACTTTGCTGGCACACCAAGAACCTCATTAAATAAATGAGGGTTTCCAATGATTGGAATAATGTGAATTTAGTTTTAAATGATAGATAATTCATATTATTATCAGAATAAATTAAATTTACATTATAGGTGTGTCCAGTTATCGTTTGAATAGCTGGCAAACTTTGCTGGCACACCAAGAACCTCATTAAATAAATGAGGGTTTCCAATGATTGGAATAATGTGAATTTAGTTTTAAATGATAGATAATTCACATTATTATCAGAATTAATTAAATTTACATTATAGGTGTGTCCAGTTATCGTTTGAATAGCTGCCAAACTTTGCTGGCACACCGAGAACCTCTTTTAATAAATGAGGGTTTCCAATGATTGGAATAATGTGAATTTAGTTTTAAATGATAGATAATTCACATTGTTATCAGAATTAATTAAATTTACATTATAGGTGTGTCCAGTTATCGTTTGAATAGCTGCCAAACTTTGCTGGCACACCGAGAACCTCTTTTAATAAATGAGGGTTTCCAATGATTGGAATAATGTGAATTTAGTTTTAAATGATAGATAATTCATATTATTATCAGAATAAATTAAATTTACATTATAGGTGTGTCCAGTTATCGTTTGAATAGCTGGCAAACTTTGCTGGCACACCAAGAACCTCATTAAATAAATGAGGGTTTCCAATGATTGGAATAATGTGAATTTAGTTTTAAATGATAGATAATTCATATTATTATCAGAATTAATTAAATTTACATTATAGGTGTGTCCAGTTATCGTTTGAATAGCTGCCAAACTTTGCTGGCACACCGAGAACCTCTTTTAATAAATGAGGGTTTCCAATGATTGGAATAATGTGAATTTAGTTTTAAATGATAGATAATTCACATTATTATCAGAATTAATTAAATTTACATTATAGGTGTGTCCAGTTATCGTTTGAATAGCTGCCAAACTTTGCTGGCACACCGAGAACCTCTTTTAATAAATGAGGGTTTCCAATGATTGGAATAATGTGAATTTAGTTTTAAATGATAGATAATTCACATTATTATCAGAATTAATTAAATTTACATTATAGGTGTGTCCAGTTATCGTTTGAATAGCTGCCAAACTTTGCTGGCACACCAAGAACCTCTTTAAATAAATGAGGGTTTCCAATGATTGGAATAATGTGAATTTAGTTTTAAATGATAGATAATTCATATTATTATCAGAATAAATTAAATTTACATTATAGGTGTGTCCAGTTATCGTTTGAATAGCTGGCAAACTTTGCTGGCACACCAAGAACCTCTTTAAATAAATGAGGGTTTCCAATGATTGGAATAATGTGAATTTAGTTTTAAATGATAGATAATAGTTGTTTCTACCAGAAAAACTAAAATTTACATTATAGGCGTGTCCAGTTATCCTTTGAATAGCTGCCAAACTTTGCTGGCACACCAAGAACCTCTTTAAATAAATGAGGGTTTCCAATGATTGGAATAACGTGAATTTAGTTTTAAATGATAGATAATAGTTGTTTCTACCAGAAAAACTAAAATTTACATTATAGGCGTGTCCCGTTATCCTTTGAATAGCTGCCAAACTTTGCTGGCACACCAAGAACCTCTTTAAATAAATGAGGGTTTCCAATGATTGGAATAACGTGAATTTAGTTTTAAATGATAGATAATAGTTGTTTCTACCAGAAAAACTAAAATTTACATTATAGGCGTGTCCAGTTATCCTTTGAATAGCTGCCAAACTTTGCTGGCACACCAAGAACCTCTTTAAATAAATGAGGGTTTCCAATGATTGGAATAATGTGAATTTAGTTTTAAATGATAGATAATAGTTGTTTCTACCAGAAAAACTAAAATTTACATTATAGGTTTGTCCAGTTATCGTTTGAAAAGGTGCCATACTTTGCTGGCACACCAAGAACCTCTTTAAATAAATGAGGGTTTCCAATGATTGGAATAATGTGAATTTAGTTTTAAATGATAGATAATAGTTGTTTCTACCAGAAAAACTAAAATTTACATTATAGGTTTGTCCAGTTATCGTTTGAAAAGGTGCCATACTTTGCTGGCACACCAAGAACCTCTTTAAATAAATGAGGGTTTCCAATGATTGGAATAATGTGAATTTAGTTTTAAATGATAGATAATAGTTGTTTCTACCAGAAAAACTAAAATTTACATTATAGGTTTGTCCAGTTATCGTTTGAAAAGGTGCCATACTTTGCTGGCACACCAAGAACCTCTTTAAATAAATGAGGGTTTCCAATGATTGGAATAATGTGAATTTAGTTTTAAATGATAGATAATAGTTGTTTCTACCAGAAAAACTAAAATTTACATTATAGGTTTGTCCAGTTATCGTTTGAAAAGGTGCCATACTTTGCTGGCACACCAAGAACCTCTTTAAATAAATGAGGGTTTCCAATGATTGGAATAATGTGAATTTAGTTTTAAATGATAGATAATAGTTGTTTCTACCAGAAAAACTAAAATTTACATTATAGGTTTGTCCAGTTATCGTTTGAAAAGGTGCCATACTTTGCTGGCACACCAAGAACCTCTTTAAATAAATGAGGGTTTCCAATGATTGGAATAATGTGAATTTAGTTTTAAATGATAGATAATAGTTGTTTCTACCAGAAAAACTAAAATTTACATTATAGGCGTGTCCAGTTATCCTTTGAATAGCTGCCAAACTTTGCTGGCACACCAAGAACCTCTTTAAATAAATGAGGGTTTCCAATGATTGGAATAACGTGAATTTAGTTTTAAATGATAGATAATAGTTGTTTCTACCAGAAAAACTAAAATTTACATTATAGGCGTGTCCAGTTATCCTTTGAATAGCTGCCAAACTTTGCTGGCACACCAAGAACCTCTTTAAATAAATGAGGGTTTCCAATGATTGGAATAACGTGAATTTAGTTTTAAATGATAGATAATAGTTGTTTCTACCAGAAAAACTAAAATTTACATTATAGGCGTGTCCAGTTATCCTTTGAATAGCTGCCAAACTTTGCTGGCACACCAAGAACCTCTTTAAATAAATGAGGGTTTCCAATGATTGGAATAACGTGAATTTAGTTTTAAATGATAGATAATAGTTGTTTCTACCAGACAAACTAAAATTTACATTATAGGCGTGTCCAGTTATCCTTTGAATAGCTGCCAAACTTTGCTGGCACACCAAGAACCTCTTTAAATAAATGAGGGTTTCCAATGATTGGAATAATGTGAATTTAGTTTTAAATGATAGATAATAGTTGTTTCTACCAGAAAAACTAAAATTTACATTATAGGCGTGTCCAGTTATCCTTTGAATAGCTGCCAAACTTTGCTGGCACACCAAGAACCTCTTTAAATAAATGAGGGTTTCCAATGATTGGAATAATGTGAATTTAGTTTTAAATGATAGATAATTCATATTATTATCAGAATTAATTAAATTTACATTATAGGTGTGTCCAGTTATCCTTTGAATAGCTGGCAAACTTTGCTGGCACACCAAGAACCTCTTTAAATAAATGAGGGTTTCCAATGATTGGAATAATGTGAATTTAGTTTTAAATGATAGATAATTCATACTATTATCAGAATTAATTAAATTTACATTATAGGTGTGTCCAGTTATCCTTTGAATAGCTGCCAAACTTTGCTGGCACACCAAGAACCTCTTTAAATAAATGAGGGTTTCCAATGATTGGAATAATGTGAATTTAGTTTTAAATGATAGATAATTCATATTATTATCAGAATTAATTAAATTTACATTATAGGTGTGTCCAGTTATCCTTTGAATAGCTGCCAAACTTTGCTGGCACACCAAGAACCTCTTTAAATAAATGAGGGTTTCCAATGATTGGAATAATGTGAATTTAGTTTTAAATGATAGATAATTCATATTATTATCAGAATTAATTAAATTTACATTATAGGTGTGTCCAGTTATCCTTTGAATAGCTGCCAAACTTTGCTGGCACACCAAGAACCTCTTTAAATAAATGAGGGTTTCCAATGATTGGAATAATGTGAATTTAGTTTTAAATGATAGATAATTCATATTATTATCAGAATTAATTAAATTTACATTATAGGTGTGTCCAGTTATCCTTTGAATAGCTGGCAAACTTTGCTGGCACACCAAGAACCTCTTTAAATAAATGAGGGTTTCCAGTGATTGGAATAATGTGAATTTAGTTTTAAATGATACATAATAGTTGTACCTAATAGAAAAACTAAAATTTACATTATAGGTGTGTCCAGTTATCCTTTGAATAGCTGCCAATCTTTGCTGGCACACCAAGATCCTCTTTAAATAAATGAGGGTTTCCAGTGATTGGAATAATGTGAATTTAGTTTTAAATGATACATAATAGTTGTACCTAATAGAAAAACTAAAATTTACATTATAGGTGTGTCCAGTTATCCTTTGAATAGCTGCCAAACTTTGCTGGCACACCAAGAACCTCTTTAAATAAATGAGGGTTTCCAATGATTGGAATAATGTGAATTTAGTTTTAAATGATAGATAATTCATATTATTATCAGAATTAATTAAATTTACATTATAGGTGTGTCCAGTTATCCTTTGAATAGCTGCCAAACTTTGCTGGCACACCAAGAACCTCTTTAAATAAATGAGGGTTTCCAATGATTGGAATAATGTGAATTTAGTTTTAAATGATAGATAATTCATATTATTATCAGAATTAATTAAATTTACATTATAGGTGTGTCCAGTTATCCTTTGAATAGCTGCCAAACTTTGCTGGCACACCAAGAACCTCTTTAAATAAATGAGGGTTTCCAATGATTGGAATAATGTGAATTTAGTTTTAAATGATAGATAATTCATATTATTATCAGAATTAATTAAATTTACATTATAGGTGTGTCCAGTTATCCTTTGAATAGCTGCCAAACTTTGCTGGCACACCAAGAACCTCTTTAAATAAATGAGGGTTTCCAATGATTGGAATAATGTGAATTTAGTTTTAAATGATAGATAATTCATATTATTATCAGAATTAATTAAATTTACATTATAGGTGTGTCCAGTTATCCTTTGAATAGCTGCCAAACTTTGCTGGCACACCAAGAACCTCTTTAAATAAATGAGGGTTTCCAATGATTGGAATAATGTGAATTTAGTTTTAAATGATAGATAATTCATATTATTATCAGAATTAATTAAATTTACATTATAGGTGTGTCCAGTTATCCTTTGAATAGCTGCCAAACTTTGCTGGCACACCAAGAACCTCTTTAAATAAATGAGGGTTTCCAATGATTGGAATAATGTGAATTTAGTTTTAAATGATAGATAATTCATATTATTATCAGAATTAATTAAATTTACATTATAGGTGTGTCCAGTTATCCTTTGAATAGCTGCCAAACTTTGCTGGCACACCAAGAACCTCTTTAAATAAATGAGGGTTTCCAATGATTGGAATAATGTGAATTTAGTTTTAAATGATAGATAATTCATATTATTATCAGAATTAATTAAATTTACATTATAGGTGTGTCCAGTTATCCTTTGAATAGCTGCCAAACTTTGCTGGCACACCAAGAACCTCTTTAAATAAATGAGGGTTTCCAATGATTGGAATAATGTGAATTTAGTTTTAAATGATAGATAATTCATATTATTATCAGAATTAATTAAATTTACATTATAGGTGTGTCCAGTTATCCTTTGAATAGCTGGCAAACTTTGCTGGCACACCAAGAACCTCTTTAAATAAATGAGGGTTTCCAGTGATTGGAATAATGTGAATTTAGTTTTAAATGATACGTAATAGTTGTACCTAATAGAAAAACTAAAATTTACATTATAGGTGTGTCCAGTTATCCTTTGAATAGCTGCCAAACTTTGCTGGCACACCAAGATCCTCTTTAAATAAATGAGGGTTTCCAATGATTGGAATAATGTGAATTTAGTTTTAAATGATAGATAATTCATATTATTATCAGAATTAATTAAATTTACATTATAGGTGTGTCCAGTTATCCTTTGAATAGCTGGCAAACTTTGCTGGCACACCAAGAACCTCTTTAAATAAATGAGGGTTTCCAATGATTGGAATAATGTGAATTTAGTTTTAAATGATAGATAATTCATATTATTATCAGAATTAATTAAATTTACATTATAGGTGTGTCCAGTTATCCTTTGAATAGCTGCCAAACTTTGCTGGCACACCAAGATCCTCTTTAAATAAATGAGGGTTTCCAATGATTGGAATAATGTGAATTTAGTTTTAAATGATAGATAATTCATATTATTATCAGAATTAATTAAATTTACATTATAGGTGTGTCCAGTTATCCTTTGAATAGCTGCCAAACTTTGCTGGCACACCAAGAACCTCTTTAAATAAATGAGGGTTTCCAATGATTGGAATAATGTGAATTTAGTTTTAAATGATAGATAATTCATATTATTATCAGAATTAATTAAATTTACATTATAGGTGTGTCCAGTTATCCTTTGAATAGCTGCCAAACTTTGCTGGCACACCAAGAACCTCTTTAAATAAATGAGGGTTTCCAATGATTGGAATAATGTGAATTTAGTTTTAAATGATAGATAATTCATATTATTATCAGAATTAATTAAATTTACATTATAGGTGTGTCCAGTTATCCTTTGAATAGCTGGCAAACTTTGCTGGCACACCAAGAACCTCTTTAAATAAATGAGGGTTTCCAGTGATTGGAATAATGTGAATTTAGTTTTAAATGATACATAATAGTTGTACCTAATAGAAAAACTAAAATTTACATTATAGGTGTGTCCAGTTATCCTTTGAATAGCTGCCAAACTTTGCTGGCACACCAAGATCCTCTTTAAATAAATGAGGGTTTCCAATGATTGGAATAATGTGAATTTAGTTTTAAATGATAGATAATTCATATTATTATCAGAATTAATTAAATTTACATTATAGGTGTGTCCAGTTATCCTTTGAATAGCTGCCAAACTTTGCTGGCACACCAAGAACCTCTTTAAATAAATGAGGGTTTCCAGTGATTGGAATAATGTGAATTTAGTTTTAAATGATACATAATAGTTGTACCTAATAGAAAAACTAAAATTTACATTATAGGTGTGTCCAGTTATCCTTTGAATAGCTGCCAAACTTTGCTGGCACACCAAGAACCTCTTTAAATAAATGAGGGTTTCCAGTGATTGGAATAATGTGAATTTAGTTTTAAATGATAGATAATTCATATTATTATCAGAATTAATTAAATTTACATTATAGGTGTGTCCAGTTATCCTTTGAATAGCTGCCAAACTTTGCTGGCACACCAAGAACCTCTTTAAATAAATGAGGGTTTCCAGTGATTGGAATAATGTGAATTTAGTTTTAAATGATACATAATAGTTGTACCTAATAGAAAAACTAAAATTTACATTATAGGTGTGTCCAGTTATCCTTTGAATAGCTGCCAAACTTTGCTGGCACACCAAGAACCTCTTTTAATAAATTAGGGTTTCCAGTGATTGGAATAACGTGAATTTAGTTTTAAATGATACATAATAGTTGTACCTAATAGAAAAACTAAAATTTACATTATAGGTGTGTCCAGTTATCCTTTGAATAGCTGCCAAACTTTGCTGGCACACCAAGAACCTCTTTTAATAAATTAGGATTTCCAGTGATTGGAATAATGTGAATTTAGTTTTAAATGATAGATAATTCATATTATTATCAGAATTAATTAAATTTACATTATAGGTGTGTCCAGTTATCCTTTGAATAGCTGCCAAACTTTGCTGGCACACCAAGAACCTCTTTAAATAAATGAGGGTTTCCAGTGATTGGAATAATGTGAATTTAGTTTTAAATGATACATAATAGTTGTACCTAATAGAAAAACTAAAATTTACATTATAGGTGTGTCCAGTTATCCTTTGAATAGCTGCCAAACTTTGCTGGCACACCAAGAACCTCTTTAAATAAATGAGGGTTTCCAGTGATTGGAATAATGTGAATTTAGTTTTAAATGATACATAATAGTTGTACCTAATAGAAAAACTAAAATTTACATTATAGGTGTGTCCAGTTATCCTTTGAATAGCTGCCAAACTTTGCTGGCACACCAAGAACCTCTTTTAATAAATTAGGATTTCCAGTGATTGGAATAATGTGAATTTAGTTTTAAATGATAGATAATTCATATTATTATCAGAATTAATTAAATTTACATAATAGGTGTGTCCAGTTATCCTTTGAATAGCTGCCAAACTTTGCTGGCACACCAAGAACCTCTTTAAATAAATGAGGGTTTCCAGTGATTGGAATAATGTGAATTTAGTTTTAAATGATACATAATAGTTGTACCTAATAGAAAAACTAAAATTTACATTATAGGTGTGTCCAGTTATCCTTTGAATAGCTGCCAAACTTTGCTGGCACACCAAGAACCTCTTTTAATAAATTAGGATTTCCAGTGATTGGAATAATGTGAATTTAGTTTTAAATGATAGATAATTCATATTATTATCAGAATTAATTAAATTTACATAATAGGTGTGTCCAGTTATCCTTTGAATAGCTGCCAAACTTTGCTGGCACACCAAGAACCTCTTTAAATAAATGAGGGTTTCCAGTGATTGGAATAATGTGAATTTAGTTTTAAATGATAGATAATTCATATTATTATCAGAATTAATTAAATTTACATTATAGGTGTGTCCAGTTATCCTTTGAATAGCTGCCAAACTTTGCTGGCACACCAAGAACCTCTTTAAATAAATGAGGGTTTCCAGTGATTGGAATAATGTGAATTTAGTTTTAAATGATAGATAATTCATATTATTATCAGAATTAATTAAATTTACATTATAGGTGTGTCCAGTTATCCTTTGAATAGCTGCCAAACTTTGCTGGCACACCAAGAACCTCTTTAAATAAATGAGGGTTTCCAGTGATTGGAATAATGTGAATTTAGTTTTAAATGATACATAATAGTTGTACCTAATAAAAAAACTAAAATTTACATTATAGGTGTGTCCAGTTATCCTTTGAATAGCTGGCAAACTTTGCTTGCACACCAAGAACCTCTTTAAATAAATGAGGGTTTCCAATGATTGGAATAATGTGAATTTAGTTTTAAATGATAGATAATTCATATTATTATCAGAATTATTTAAATTTACATTATAGGTGTGTCCAGTTATCCTTTGAATAGCTGCCAAACTTTGCTGGCACACCAAGAACCTCTTTAAATAAATGAGGGTTTCCAGTGATTGGAATAATGTGAATTTAGTTTTAAATGATACATAATAGTTGTACCTAATAGAAAAACTAAAATTTACATTATAGGTGTGTCCAGTTATCCTTTGAATAGCTGCCAAACTTTGCTGGCACACCAAGATCCTCTTTAAATAAATGAGGGTTTCCAGTGATTGGAATAATGTGAATTTAGTTTTAAATGATACATAATAGTTGTACCTAATAGAAAAACTAAAATTTACATTATAGGTGTGTCCAGTTATCCTTTGAATAGCTGCCAAACTTTGCTGGCACACCAAGAACCTCTTTTAATAAATTAGGATTTCCAGTGATTGGAATAATGTGAATTTAGTTTTAAATGATAGATAATTCATATTATTATCAGAATTAATTAAATTTACATTATAGGTGTGTCCAGTTATCCTTTGAATAGCTGCCAAACTTTGCTGGCACACCAAGAACCTCTTTAAATAAATGAGGGTTTCCAGTGATTGGAATAATGTGAATTTAGTTTTAAATGATAGATAATTCATATTATTATCAGAATTAATTAAATTTACATTATAGGTGTGTCCAGTTATCCTTTGAATAGCTGCCAAACTTCGCTGGCACACCAAGAACCTCTTTAAATAAATGAGGGTTTCCAGTGATTGGAATAATGTGAATTTAGTTTTAAATGATACATAATAGTTGTACCTAATAGAAAAACTAAAATTTACATTATAGGTGTGTCCAGTTATCCTTTGAATAGCTGCCAAACTTTGCTGGCACACCAAGAACCTCTTTTAATAAATGAGGGTTTCCAATGATTGGAATAATGTGAATTTAGTTTTAAATGATAGATAATTCATATTATTATCAGAATTAATTAAATTTACATTATAGGTGTGTCCAGTTATCCTTTGAATAGCTGCCAAACTTTGCTGGCACACCAAGAACCTCTTTAAATAAATGAGGGTTTCCAGTGATTGGAATAATGTGAATTTAGTTTTAAATGATAGATAATTCATATTATTATCAGAATTAATTAAATTTACATTATAGGTGTGTCCAGTTATCCTTTGAATAGCTGCCAAACTTTGCTGGCACACCAAGAACCTCTTTAAATAAATGAGGGTTTCCAGTGATTGGAATAATGTGAATTTAGTTTTAAATGATACATAATAGTTGTACCTAATAGAAAAACTAAAATTTACATTATAGGTGTGTCCAGTTATCCTTTGAATAGCTGCCAAACTTTGCTGGCACACCAAGAACCTCTTTAAATAAATGAGGGTTTCCAGTGATTGGAATAATGTGAATTTAGTTTTAAATGATACATAATAGTTGTACCTAATAGAAAAACTAAAATTTACATTATAGGTGTGTCCAGTTATCCTTTGAATAGCTGCCAAACTTTGCTGGCACACCAAGAACCTCTTTTAATAAATTAGGATTTCCAGTGATTGGAATAATGTGAATTTAGTTTTAAATGATAGATAATTCATATTATTATCAGAATTAATTAAATTTACATTATAGGTGTGTCCAGTTATCCTTTGAATAGCTGCCAAACTTTGCTGGCACACCAAGAACCTCTTTAAATAAATGAGGGTTTCCAGTGATTGGAATAATGTGAATTTAGTTTTAAATGATAGATAATTCATATTATTATCAGAATTAATTAAATTTACATTATAGGTGTGTCCAGTTATCCTTTGAATAGCTGCCAAACTTTGCTGGCACACCAAGAACCTCTTTAAATAAATGAGGGTTTCCAGTGATTGGAATAATGTGAATTTAGTTTTAAATGATACATAATAGTTGTACCTAATAGAAAAACTAAAATTTACATTATAGGTGTGTCCAGTTATCCTTTGAATAGCTGCCAAACTTTGCTGGCACACCAAGAACCTCTTTTAATAAATTAGGATTTCCAGTGATTGGAATAATGTGAATTTAGTTTTAAATGATAGATAATTCATATTATTATCAGAATTAATTAAATTTACATTATAGGTGTGTCCAGTTATCCTTTGAATAGCTGCCAAACTTTGCTGGCACACCAAGAACCTCTTTTAATAAATTAGGATTTCCAGTGATTGGAATAATGTGAATTTAGTTTTAAATGATAGATAATTCATATTATTATCAGAATTAATTAAATTTACATTATAGGTGTGTCCAGTTATCCTTTGAATAGCTGCCAAACTTTGCTGGCACACCAAGAACCTCTTTAAATAAATGAGGGTTTCCAGTGATTGGAATAATGTGAATTTAGTTTTAAATGATACATAATAGTTGTACCTAATAGAAAAACTAAAATTTACATTATAGGTGTGTCCAGTTATCCTTTGAATAGCTGCCAAACTTTGCTGGCACACCAAGAACCTCTTTTAATAAATTAGGATTTCCAGTGATTGGAATAATGTGAATTTAGTTTTAAATGATAGATAATTCATATTATTATCAGAATTAATTAAATTTACATTATAGGTGTGTCCAGTTATCCTTTGAATAGCTGCCAAACTTTGCTGGCACACCAAGAACCTCTTTAAATAAATGAGGGTTTCCAGTGATTGGAATAATGTGAATTTAGTTTTAAATGATACATAATAGTTGTACCTAATAGAAAAACTAAAATTTACATTATAGGTGTGTCCAGTTATCCTTTGAATAGCTGCCAAACTTTGCTGGCACACCAAGAACCTCTTTTAATAAATTAGGATTTCCAGTGATTGGAATAATGTGAATTTAGTTTTAAATGATAGATAATTCATATTATTATCAGAATTAATTAAATTTACATTATAGGTGTGTCCAGTTATCCTTTGAATAGCTGCCAAACTTTGCTGGCACACCAAGAACCTCTTTTAATAAATTAGGATTTCCAGTGATTGGAATAATGTGAATTTAGTTTTAAATGATAGATAATTCATATTATTATCAGAATTAATTAAATTTACATTATAGGTGTGTCCAGTTATCCTTTGAATAGCTGCCAAACTTTGCTGGCACACCAAGAACCTCTTTAAATAAATGAGGGTTTCCAGTGATTGGAATAATGTGAATTTAGTTTTAAATGATAGATAATTCATATTATTATCAGAATTAATTAAATTTACATTATAGGTGTGTCCAGTTATCCTTTGAATAGCTGCCAAACTTTGCTGGCACACCAAGAACCTCTTTAAATAAATGAGGGTTTCCAATGATTGGAATAATGTGAATTTAGTTTTAAATGATAGATAATTCATATTATTATCAGAATTAATTAAATTTACATTATAGGTGTGTCCAGTTATCCTTTGAATAGCTGCCAAACTTTGCTGGCACACCAAGAACCTCTTTTAATAAATTAGGATTTCCAGTGATTGGAATAATGTGAATTTAGTTTTAAATGATAGATAATTCATATTATTATCAGAATTAATTAAATTTACATTATAGGTGTGTCCAGTTATCCTTTGAATAGCTGCCAAACTTTGCTGGCACACCAAGAACCTCTTTAAATAAATGAGGGTTTCCAATGATTGGAATAATGTGAATTTAGTTTTAAATGATAGATAATTCATATTATTATCAGAATTAATTAAATTTACATTATAGGTGTGTCCAGTTATCCTTTGAATAGCTGCCAAACTTTGCTGGCACACCAAGAACCTCTTTAAATAAATGAGGGTTTCCAGTGATTGGAATAATGTGAATTTAGTTTTAAATGATACATAATAGTTGTACCTAATAGAAAAACTAAAATTTACATTATAGGTGTGTCCAGTTATCCTTTGAATAGCTGCCAAACTTTGCTGGCACACCAAGAACCTCTTTTAATAAATTAGGATTTCCAGTGATTGGAATAATGTGAATTTAGTTTTAAATGATACATAATAGTTGTACCTAATAGAAAAACTAAAATTTACATTATAGGTGTGTCCAGTTATCCTTTGAATAGCTGCCAAACTTTGCTGGCACACCAAGAACCTCTTTTAATAAATTAGGATTTCCAGTGATTGGAATAATGTGAATTTAGTTTTAAATGATACATAATAGTTGTACCTAATAGAAAAACTAAAATTTACATTATAGGTGTGTCCAGTTATCCTTTGAATAGCTGCCAAACTTTGCTGGCACACCAAGAACCTCTTTTAATAAATTAGGATTTCCAGTGATTGGAATAATGTGAATTTAGTTTTAAATGATACATAATAGTTGTACCTAATAGAAAAACTAAAATTTACATTAAAGGTGTGTCCAGTTATCCTTTGAATAGCTGCCAAACTTTGCTGGCACACCAAGAACCTCTTTTAATAAATTAGGATTTCCAGTGATTGGAATAATGTGAATTTAGTTTTAAATGATAGATAATTCATATTATTATCAGAATTAATTAAATTTACATTATAGGTGTGTCCAGTTATCCTTTGAATAGCTGGCAAACTTTGCTGGCACACCAAGAACCTCTTTTAATAAATTAGGATTTCCAGTGATTGGAATAATGTGAATTTAGTTTTAAATGATACATAATAGTTGTACCTAATAGAAAAACTAAAATTTACATTAAAGGTGTGTCCAGTTATCCTTTGAATAGCTGCCAAACTTTGCTGGCACACCAAGAACCTCTTTTAATAAATTAGGATTTCCAGTGATTGGAATAATGTGAATTTAGTTTTAAATGATACATAATAGTTGTACCTAATAGAAAAACTAAAATTTACATTAAAGGTGTGTCCAGTTATCCTTTGAATAGCTGCCAAACTTTGCTGGCACACCAAGAACCTCTTTTAATAAATTAGGATTTCCAGTGATTGGAATAATGTGAATTTTTTTTTAAATGATACATAATAGTTGTACCTAATAGAAAAACTAAAATTTACATTATAGGTGTGTCCAGTTATCCTTTGAATAGCTGGCAAACTTTGCTGGCACACCAAGAACCTCTTTAAATAAATGAGGGTTTCCAGTGATTGGAATAATGTGAATTTAGTTTTAAATGATACATAATAGTTGTACCTAATAGAAAAACTAAAATTTACATTATAGGTGTGTCCAGTTATCCTTTGAATAGCTGCCAAACTTTGCTGGCACACCAAGAACCTCTTTAAATAAATGAGGGTTTCCAGTGATTGGAATAATGTGAATTTAGTTTTAAATGATACATAATAGTTGTACCTAATAGAAAAACTAAAATTTACATTATAGGTGTGTCCAGTTATCCTTTGAATAGCTGCCAAACTTTGCTGGCACACCAAGAACCTCTTTAAATAAATGTGGGTTTCCAGTGATTGGAATAATGTGAATTTAGTTTTAAATGATAGATAATTCATATTATTATCAGAATTAATTAAATTTACATTATAGGTGTGTCCAGTTATCCTTTGAATAGCTGGCAAACTTTGCTGGCACACCAAGAACCTCTTTAAATAAATGAGGGTTTCCAGTGATTGGAATAATGTGAATTTAGTTTTAAATGATACATAATAGTTGTACCTAATAGAAAAACTAAAATTTACATTATAGGTGTGTCCAGTTATCCTTTGAATAGCTGCCAAACTTTGCTGGCACACCAAGAACCTCTTTAAATAAATGAGGGTTTCCAGTGATTGGAATAATGTGAATTTAGTTTTAAATGATACATAATAGTTGTACCTAATAGAAAAACTAAAATTTACATTATAGGTGTGTCCAGTTATCCTTTGAATAGCTGCCAAACTTTGCTGGCACACCAAGAACCTCTTTAAATAAATGAGGGTTTCCAGTGATTGGAATAATGTGAATTTAGTTTTAAATGATACATAATAGTTGTACCTAATAGAAAAACTAAAATTTACATTATAGGTGTGTCCAGTTATCCTTTGAATAGCTGCCAAACTTTGCTGGCACACCAAGAACCTCTTTAAATAAATGAGGGTTTCCAGTGATTGGAATAATGTGAATTTAGTTTTAAATGATACATAATAGTTGTACCTAATAGAAAAACTAAAATTTACATTATAGGTGTGTCCAGTTATCCTTTGAATAGCTGCCAAACTTTGCTGGCACACCAAGAACCTCTTTAAATAAATGAGGGTTTCCAATGATTGGAATAATGTGAATTTAGTTTTAAATGATAGATAATTCATATTATTATCAGAATTAATTAAATTTACATTATAGGTGTGTCCAGTTATCCTTTGAATAGCTGCCAAACTTTGCTGGCACACCAAGAACCTCTTTAAATAAATGAGGGTTTCCAATGATTGGAATAATGTGAATTTAGTTTTAAATGATAGATAATTCATATTATTATCAGAATTAATTAAATTTACATTATAGGTGTGTCCAGTTATCCTTTGAATAGCTGCCAAACTTTGCTGGCACACCAAGAACCTCTTTAAATAAATGAGGGTTTCCAATGATTGGAATAATGTGAATTTAGTTTTAAATGATAGATAATTCATATTATTATCAGAATTAATTAAATTTACATTATAGGTGTGTCCAGTTATCCTTTGAATAGCTGCCAAACTTTGCTGGCACACCAAGAACCTCTTTAAATAAATGAGGGTTTCCAGTGATTGGAATAATGTGAATTTAGTTTTAAATGATACATAATAGTTGTACCTAATAGAAAAACTAAAATTTACATTATAGGTGTGTCCAGTTATCCTTTGAATAGCTGCCAAACTTTGCTGGCACACCAAGAACCTCTTTAAATAAATGAGGGTTTCCAGTGATTGGAATAATGTGAATTTAGTTTTAAATGATAGATAATTCATATTATTATCAGAATTAATTAAATTTACATTATAGGTGTGTCCAGTTATCCTTTGAATAGCTGCCAAACTTTGCTGGCACACCAAGAACCTCTTTAAATAAATGAGGGTTTCCAATGATTGGAATAATGTGAATTTAGTTTTAAATGATAGATAATTCATATTATTATCAGAATTAATTAAATTTACATTATAGGTGTGTCCAGTTATCCTTTGAATAGCTGCCAAACTTTGCTGGCACACCAAGAACCTCTTTAAATAAATGAGGGTTTCCAGTGATTGGAATAATGTGAATTTAGTTTTAAATGATACATAATAGTTGTACCTAATAGAAAAACTAAAATTTACATTATAGGTGTGTCCAGTTATCCTTTGAATAGCTGCCAAACTTTGCTGGCACACCAAGAACCTCTTTAAATAAATGAGGGTTTCCAGTGATTGGAATAATGTGAATTTAGTTTTAAATGATAGATAATTCATATTATTATCAGAATTAATTAAATTTACATTATAGGTGTGTCCAGTTATCCTTTGAATAGCTGCCAAACTTTGCTGGCACACCAAGAACCTCTTTAAATAAATGAGGGTTTCCAATGATTGGAATAATGTGAATTTAGTTTTAAATGATAGATAATTCATATTATTATCAGAATTAATTAAATTTACATTATAGGTGTGTCCAGTTATCCTTTGAATAGCTGCCAAACTTTGCTGGCACACCAAGAACCTCTTTAAATAAATGAGGGTTTCCAATGATTGGAATAATGTGAATTTAGTTTTAAATGATAGATAATTCATATTATTATCAGAATTAATTAAATTTACATTATAGGTGTGTCCAGTTATCCTTTGAATAGCTGCCAAACTTTGCTGGCACACCAAGAACCTCTTTAAATAAATGAGGGTTTCCAGTGATTGGAATAATGTGAATTTAGTTTTAAATGATACATAATAGTTGTACCTAATAGAAAAACTAAAATTTACATTATAGGTGTGTCCAGTTATCCTTTGAATAGCTGCCAAACTTTGCTGGCACACCAAGAACCTCTTTAAATAAATGAGGGTTTCCAGTGATTGGAATAATGTGAATTTAGTTTTAAATGATACATAATAGTTGTACCTAATAGAAAAACTAAAATTTACATTATAGGTGTGTCCAGTTATCCTTTGAATAGCTGCCAAACTTTGCTGGCACACCAAGAACCTCTTTAAATAAATGAGGGTTTCCAATGATTGGAATAATGTGAATTTAGTTTTAAATGATAGATAATTCATATTATTATCAGAATTAATTAAATTTACATTATAGGTGTGTCCAGTTATCCTTTGAATAGCTGGCAAACTTTGCTGGCACACCAAGAACCTCTTTAAATAAATGAGGGTTTCCAATGATTGGAATAATGTGAATTTAGTTTTAAATGATAGATAATTCATATTATTATCAGAATTAATTAAATTTACATTATAGGTGTGTCCAGTTATCCTTTGAATAGCTGCCAAACTTTGCTGGCACACCAAGAACCTCTTTAAATAAATGAGGGTTTCCAATGATTGGAATAATGTGAATTTAGTTTTAAATGATAGATAATTCATATTATTATCAGAATTAATTAAATTTACATTATAGGTGTGTCCAGTTATCCTTTGAATAGCTGCCAAACTTTGCTGGCACACCAAGAACCTCTTTAAATAAATGAGGGTTTCCAGTGATTGGAATAATGTGAATTTAGTTTTAAATGATACATAATAGTTGTACCTAATAGAAAAACTAAAATTTACATTATAGGTGTGTCCAGTTATCCTTTGAATAGCTGCCAAACTTTGCTGGCACACCAAGAACCTCTTTAAATAAATGAGGGTTTCCAGTGATTGGAATAATGTGAATTTAGTTTTAAATGATACATAATAGTTGTACCTAATAGAAAAACTAAAATTTACATTATAGGTGTGTCCAGTTATCCTTTGAATAGCTGCCAAACTTTGCTGGCACACCAAGAACCTCTTTAAATAAATGAGGGTTTCCAATGATTGGAATAATGTGAATTTAGTTTTAAATGATAGATAATTCATATTATTATCAGAATTAATTAAATTTACATTATAGGTGTGTCCAGTTATCCTTTGAATAGCTGGCAAACTTTGCTGGCACACCAAGAACCTCTTTAAATAAATGAGGGTTTCCAATGATTGGAATAATGTGAATTTAGTTTTAAATGATAGATAATTCATATTATTATCATAATTAATTAAATTTACATTATAGGTGTGTCCAGTTATCCTTTGAATAGCTGGCAAACTTTGCTGGCACACCAAGAACCTCTTTAAATAAATGAGGGTTTCCAATGATTGGAATAATGTGAATTTAGTTTTAAATGATAGATAATTCATATTATTATCAGAATTAATTAAATTTACATTATAGGTGTGTCCAGTTATCCTTTGAATAGCTGGCAAACTTTGCTGGCACACCAAGAACCTCTTTAAATAAATGAGGGTTTCCAGTGATTGGAATAATGTGAATTTAGTTTTAAATGATAGATAATTCATATTATTATCAGAATTAATTAAATTTACATTATAGGTGTGTCCAGTTATCCTTTGAATAGCTGGCAAACTTTGCTGGCACACCAAGAACCTCTTTAAATAAATGAGGGTTTCCAATGATTGGAATAATGTGAATTTAGTTTTAAATGATAGATAATTCATATTATTATCAGAATTAATTAAATTTACATTATAGGTGTGTCCAGTTATCCTTTGAATAGCTGGCAAACTTTGCTGGCACACCAAGAACCTCTTTAAATAAATGAGGGTTTCCAGTGATTGGAATAATGTGAATTTAGTTTTAAATGATAGATAATTCATATTATTATCAGAATTAATTAAATTTACATTATAGGTGTGTCCAGTTATCCTTTGAATAGCTGGCAAACTTTGCTGGCACACCAAGAACCTCTTTAAATAAATGAGGGTTTCCAGTGATTGGAATAATGTGAATTTAGTTTTAAATGATAGATAATTCATATTATTATCAGAATTAATTAAATTTACATTATAGGTGTGTCCAGTTATCCTTTGAATAGCTGGCAAACTTTGCTGGCACACCAAGAACCTCTTTTAATAAATGAGGATTTCCAATGATTGGAATAATGTGAATTTAGTTTTAAATGATAGATAATTCATATTATTATCAGAATTAATTAAATTTACATTATAGGTGTGTCCAGTTATCCTTTGAATAGCTGGCAAACTTTGCTGGCACACCAAGAACCTCTTTAAATAAATGAGGGTTTCCAGTGATTGGAATAATGTGAATTTAGTTTTAAATGATACATAATAGTTGTACCTAATAGAAAAACTAAAATTTACATTATAGGTGTGTCCAGTTATCCTTTGAATAGCTGCCAAACTTTGCTGGCACACCAAGAACCTCTTTAAATAAATGAGGGTTTCCAATGATTGGAATAATGTGAATTTAGTTTTAAATGATACATAATAGTTGTACCTAATAGAAAAACTAAAATTTACATTATAGGTGTGTCCAGTTATCCTTTGAATAGCTGCCAAACTTTGCTGGCACACCAAGAACCTCTTTAAATAAATGAGGGTTTCCAGTGATTGGAATAATGTGAATTTAGTTTTAAATGATAGATAATTCATATTATTATCAGAATTAATTAAATTTACATTATAGGTGTGTCCAGTTATCCTTTGAATAGCTGGCAAACTTTGCTGGCACACCAAGAACCTCTTTAAATAAATGAGGGTTTCCAGTGATTGGAATAATGTGAATTTAGTTTTAAATGATAGATAATTCATATTATTATCAGAATTAATTAAATTTACATTATAGGTGTGTCCAGTTATCCTTTGAATAGCTGGCAAACTTTGCTGGCACACCAAGAACCTCTTTAAATAAATGAGGGTTTCCAGTGATTGGAATAATGTGAATTTAGTTTTAAATGATAGATAATTCATATTATTATCAGAATTAATTAAATTTACATTATAGGTGTGTCCAGTTATCCTTTGAATAGCTGGCAAACTTTGCTGGCACACCAAGAACCTCTTTTAATAAATGAGGATTTCCAATGATTGGAATAATGTGAATTTAGTTTTAAATGATAGATAATTCATATTATTATCAGAATTAATTAAATTTACATTATAGGTGTGTCCAGTTATCCTTTGAATAGCTGGCAAACTTTGCTGGCACACCAAGAACCTCTTTAAATAAATGAGGGTTTCCAGTGATTGGAATAATGTGAATTTAGTTTTAAATGATACATAATAGTTGTACCTAATAGAAAAACTAAAATTTACATTATAGGTGTGTCCAGTTATCCTTTGAATAGCTGGCAAACTTTGCTGGCACACCAAGAACCTCTTTAAATAAATGAGGGTTTCCAGTGATTGGAATAATGTGAATTTAGTTTTAAATGATACATAATAGTTGTACCTAATAGAAAAACTAAAATTTACATTATAGGTGTGTCCAGTTATCCTTTGAATAGCTGCCAAACTTTGCTGGCACACCAAGAACCTCTTTAAATAAATGAGGGTTTCCAGTGATTGGAATAATGTGAATTTAGTTTTAAATGATAGATAATTCATATTATTATCAGAATTAATTAAATTTACATTATAGGTGTGTCCAGTTATCCTTTGAATAGCTGGCAAACTTTGCTGGCACACCAAGAACCTCTTTAAATAAATGAGGGTTTCCAGTGATTGGAATAATGTGAATTTAGTTTTAAATGATAGATAATTCATATTATTATCAGAATTAATTAAATTTACATTATAGGTGTGTCCAGTTATCCTTTGAATAGCTGGCAAACTTTGCTGGCACACCAAGAACCTCTTTAAATAAATGAGGGTTTCCAGTGATTGGAATAATGTGAATTTAGTTTTAAATGATAGATAATTCATATTATTATCAGAATTAATTAAATTTACATTATAGGTGTGTCCAGTTATCCTTTGAATAGCTGCCAAACTTTGCTGGCACACCAAGAACCTCTTTTAATAAATGAGGATTTCCAATGATTGGAATAATGTGAATTTAGTTTTAAATGATAGATAATTCATATTATTATCAGAATTAATTAAATTTACATTATAGGTGTGTCCAGTTATCCTTTGAATAGCTGGCAAACTTTGCTGGCACACCAAGAACCTCTTTAAATAAATGAGGGTTTCCAGTGATTGGAATAATGTGAATTTAGTTTTAAATGATACATAATAGTTGTACCTAATAGAAAAACTAAAATTTACATTATAGGTGTGTCCAGTTATCCTTTGAATAGCTGCCAAACTTTGCTGGCACACCAAGAACCTCTTTAAATAAATGAGGGTTTCCAGTGATTGGAATAATGTGAATTTAGTTTTAAATGATAGATAATTCATATTATTATCAGAATTAATTAAATTTACATTATAGGTGTGTCCAGTTATCCTTTGAATAGCTGGCAAACTTTGCTGGCACACCAAGAACCTCTTTTAATAAATGAGGATTTCCAATGATTGGAATAATGTGAATTTAGTTTTAAATGATAGATAATTCATATTATTATCAGAATTAATTAAATTTACATTATAGGTGTGTCCAGTTATCCTTTGAATAGCTGCCAAACTTTGCTGGCACACCAAGAACCTCTTTAAATAAATGAGGGTTTCCAGTGATTGGAATAATGTGAATTTAGTTTTAAATGATACATAATAGTTGTACCTAATAGAAAAACTAAAATATACATTATAGGTGTGTCCAGTTATCCTTTGAATAGCTGCCAAACTTTGCTGGCACACCAAGAACCTCTTTAAATAAATGAGGGTTTCCAGTGATTGGAATAATGTGAATTTAGTTTTAAATGATACATAATAGTTGTACCTAATAGAAAAACTAAAATTTACATTATAGGTGTGTCCAGTTATCCTTTGAATAGCTGCCAAACTTTGCTGGCACACCAAGAACCTCTTTTAATAAATTAGGATTTCCAGTGATTGGAATAATGTGAATTTAGTTTTAAATGATACATAATAGTTGTACCTAATAGAAAAACTAAAATTTACATTATAGGTGTGTCCAGTTATCCTTTGAATAGCTGCCAAACTTTGCTGGCACACCAAGAACCTCTTTAAATAAATGAGGGTTTCCAGTGATTGGAATAATGTGAATTTAGTTTTAAATGATACATAATAGTTGTACCTAATAGAAAAACTAAAATTTACATTATAGGTGTGTCCAGTTATCCTTTGAATAGCTGCCAAACTTTGCTGGCACACCAAGAACCTCTTTTAATAAATTAGGATTTCCAGTGATTGGAATAATGTGAATTTAGTTTTAAATGATAGATAATTCATATTATTATCAGAATTAATTAAATTTACATTATAGGTGTGTCCAGTTATCCTTTGAATAGCTGGCAAACTTTGCTGGCACACCAAGAACCTCTTTAAATAAATGAGGGTTTCCAGTGATTGGAATAATGTGAATTTAGTTTTAAATGATACATAATAGTTGTACCTAATAGAAAAACTAAAATTTACATTATAGGTGTGTCCAGTTATCCTTTGAATAGCTGCCAAACTTTGCTGGCACACCAAGAACCTCTTTAAATAAATGAGGGTTTCCAGTGATTGGAATAATGTGAATTTAGTTTTAAATGATACATAATAGTTGTACCTAATAGAAAAACTAAAATTTACTTTATAGGTGTGTCCAGTTATCCTTTGAATAGCTGCCAAACTTTGCTGGCACACCAAGAACCTCTTTAAATAAATGAGGGTTTCCAGTGATTGGAATAATGTGAATTTAGTTTTAAATGATACATCATAGTTGTACCTAATAGAAAAACTAAAATTTACATTATAGGTGTGTCCAGTTATCCTTTGAATAGCTGCCAAACTTTGCTGGCACACCAAGAACCTCTTTAAATAAATGAGGGTTTCCAATGATTGGAATAACGTGAATTTAGTTTTAAATGATAGATAATTCATATCTTTATCAGAAAAACTAAAATTTACATTATAGGTGTGTCCAGTTATCCTTTGAATAGCTGCCAAACTTTGCTGGCACACCAAGAACCTCTTTAAATAAATGAGGGTTTCCAGTGATTGGAATAATGTGAATTTAGTTTTAAATGATACATAATAGTTGTACCTAATAGAAAAACTAAAATTTACTTTATAGGTGTGTCCAGTTATCCTTTGAATAGCTGCCAAACTTTGCTGGCACACCAAGAACCTCTTTTAATAAATGAGGATTTCCAATGATTGGAATAATGTGAATTTAGTTTTAAATGATAGATAATTCATATTATTATCAGAATTAATTAAATTTACATTATAGGTGTGTCCAGTTATCCTTTGAATAGCTGCCAAACTTTGCTGGCACACCAAGAACCTCATTTAATAAATGAGGATTTCCAATGATTGGAATAATGTGAATTTAGTTTTAAATGATACATAATAGTTGTACCTAATAAAAAAACTAAAATTTACATTATAGGTGTGTCCAGTTATCCTTTGAATAGCTGGCAAACTTTGCTGGCACACCAAGAACCTCTTTAAATAAATGAGGGTTTCCAGTGATTGGAATAATGTGAATTTAGTTTTAAATGATACATAATAGTTGTACCTAATAAAAAAACTAAAATTTACATTATAGGTATGTCCAGTTATCCTTTGAATAGCTGGCAAACTTTGCTGGCACACCAAGAACCTCTTTAAATAAATGAGGGTTTCCAGTGATTGGAATAATGTGAATTTAGTTTTAAATGATACATAATAGTTGTACCTAATAAAAAAACTAAAATTTACATTATAGGTGTGTCCAGTTATCCTTTGAATAGCTGGCAAACTTTGCTGGCACACCAAGAACCTCTTTAAATAAATGAGGGTTTCCAGTGATTGGAATAATGTGAATTTAGTTTTAAATGATACATAATAGTTGTACCTAATAAAAAAACTAAAATTTACATTATAGGTGTGTCCAGTTATCCTTTGAATAGCTGGCAAACTTTGCTTGCACACCAAGAACCTCTTTCAATAAATGAGGGTTTCCAGTGATTGGATTAATGTGAATTTAGTTTTAAATGATACATAATAGTTGTACCTAATAGAAAAACTAAAATTTACATTATAGGTGTGTCCAGTTATCCTTTGAATAGCTGCCAAACTTTGCTGGCACACCAAGAACCTCTTTAAATAAATGAGGGTTTCCAGTGATTGGAATAATGTGAATTTAGTTTTAAATGATACATAATAGTTGTACCTAATAGAAAAACTAAAATTTACATTATAGGTGTGTCCAGTTATCCTTTGAATAGCTGCCAAACTTTGCTGGCACACCAAGAACCTCTTTAAATAAATGAGGGTTTCCAATGATTGGAATAACGTGAATTTAGTTTTAAATGATAGATAATTCATATTATTATCAGAATTAATTAAATTTACATTATAGGTGTGTCCAGTTATCCTTTGAATAGCTGCCAAACTTTGCTGGCACACCAAGAACCTCTTTAAATAAATGAGGGTTTCCAGTGATTGGAATAATGTGAATTTAGTTTTAAATGATACATCATAGTTGTACCTAATAGAAAAACTAAAATTTACATTATAGGTGTGTCCAGTTATCCTTTGAATAGCTGCCAAACTTTGCTGGCACACCAAGAACCTCTTTAAATAAATGAGGGTTTCCAATGATTGGAATAACGTGAATTTAGTTTTAAATGATACATAATAGTTGTACCTAATAGAAAAACTAAAATTTACTTTATAGGTGTGTCCAGTTATCCTTTGAATAGCTGCCAAACTTTGCTGGCACACCAAGAACCTCTTTAAATAAATGAGGGTTTCCAGTGATTGGAATAATGTGAATTTAGTTTTAAATGATACATAATAGTTGTACCTAATAGAAAAACTAAAATTTACTTTATAGGTGTGTCCAGTTATCCTTTGAATAGCTGCCAAACTTTGCTGGCACACCAAGAACCTCTTTTAATAAATGAGGATTTCCAATGATTGGAATAATGTGAATTTAGTTTTAAATGATAGATAATTCATATTATTATCAGAATTAATTAAATTTACATTATAGGTGTGTCCAGTTATCCTTTGAATAGCTGCCAAACTTTGCTGGCACACCAAGAACCTCATTTAATAAATGAGGATTTCCAATGATTGGAATAATGTGAATTTAGTTTTAAATGATACATAATAGTTGTACCTAATAAAAAAACTAAAATTTACATTATAGGTGTGTCCAGTTATCCTTTGAATAGCTGGCAAACTTTGCTGGCACACCAAGAACCTCTTTAAATAAATGAGGGTTTCCAGTGATTGGAATAATGTGAATTTAGTTTTAAATGATACATAATAGTTGTACCTAATAAAAAAACTAAAATTTACATTATAGGTATGTCCAGTTATCCTTTGAATAGCTGGCAAACTTTGCTGGCACACCAAGAACCTCTTTAAATAAATGAGGGTTTCCAGTGATTGGAATAATGTGAATTTAGTTTTAAATGATACATAATAGTTGTACCTAATAGAAAAACTAAAATTTACTTTATAGGTGTGTCCAGTTATCCTTTGAATAGCTGCCAAACTTTGCTGGCACACCAAGAACCTCTTTAAATAAATGAGGGTTTCCAGTGATTGGAATAATGTGAATTTAGTTTTAAATGATACATAATAGTTGTACCTAATAGAAAAACTAAAATTTACATTATAGGTGTGTCCAGTTATCCTTTGAATAGCTGGCAAACTTTGCTGGCACACCAAGAACCTCTTTAAATAAATGAGGGTTTCCAGTGATTGGAATAATGTGAATTTAGTTTTAAATGATACATAATAGTTGTACCTAATAAAAAAACTAAAATTTACATTATAGGTATGTCCAGTTATCCTTTGAATAGCTGGCAAACTTTGCTGGCACACCAAGAACCTCTTTAAATAAATGAGGGTTTCCAGTGATTGGAATAATGTGAATTTAGTTTTAAATGATACATAATAGTTGTACCTAATAGAAAAACTAAAATTTACTTTATAGGTGTGTCCAGTTATCCTTTGAATAGCTGCCAAACTTTGCTGGCACACCAAGAACCTCTTTTAATAAATGAGGATTTCCAATGATTGGAATAATGTGAATTTAGTTTTAAATGATAGATAATTCATATTATTATCAGAATTAATTAAATTTACATTATAGGTGTGTCCAGTTATCCTTTGAATAGCTGCCAAACTTTGCTGGCACACCAAGAACCTCATTTAATAAATGAGGATTTCCAATGATTGGAATAATGTGAATTTAGTTTTAAATGATACATAATAGTTGTACCTAATAAAAAAACTAAAATTTACATTATAGGTGTGTCCAGTTATCCTTTGAATAGCTGGCAAACTTTGCTGGCACACCAAGAACCTCTTTAAATAAATGAGGGTTTCCAGTGATTGGAATAATGTGAATTTAGTTTTAAATGATACATAATAGTTGTACCTAATAAAAAAACTAAAATTTACATTATAGGTATGTCCAGTTATCCTCTGAATAGCTGGCAAACTTTGCTGGCACACCAAGAACCTCTTTAAATAAATGAGGGTTTCCAGTGATTGGAATAATGTGAATTTAGTTTTAAATGATACATAATAGTTGTACCTAATAAAAAAACTAAAATTTACATTATAGGTGTGTCCAGTTATCCTTTGAATAGCTGCCAAACTTTGCTGGCACACCAAGAACCTCTTTAAATAAATGAGGGTTTCCAGTGATTGGAATAATGTGAATTTAGTTTTAAATGATACATAATAGTTGTACCTAATAGAAAAACTAAAATTTACTTTATAGGTGTGTCCAGTTATCCTTTGAATAGCTGCCAAACTTTGCTGGCACACCAAGAACCTCTTTTAATAAATGAGGATTTCCAATGATTGGAATAATGTGAATTTAGTTTTAAATGATAGATAATTCATATTATTATCAGAATTAATTAAATTTACATTATAGGTGTGTCCAGTTATCCTTTGAATAGCTGCCAAACTTTGCTGGCACACCAAGAACCTCATTTAATAAATGAGGATTTCCAATGATTGGAATAATGTGAATTTAGTTTTAAATGATACATAATAGTTGTACCTAATAAAAAAACTAAAATTTACATTATAGGTGTGTCCAGTTATCCTTTGAATAGCTGGCAAACTTTGCTGGCACACCAAGAACCTCTTTAAATAAATGAGGGTTTCCAGTGATTGGAATAATGTGAATTTAGTTTTAAATGATACATAATAGTTGTACCTAATAAAAAAACTAAAATTTACATTATAGGTATGTCCAGTTATCCTTTGAATAGCTGGCAAACTTTGCTGGCACACCAAGAACCTCTTTAAATAAATGAGGGTTTCCAGTGATTGGAATAATGTGAATTTAGTTTTAAATGATACATAATAGTTGTACCTAATAAAAAAACTAAAATTTACATTATAGGTATGTCCAGTTATCCTTTGAATAGCTGGCAAACTTTGCTTGCACACCAAGAACCTCTTTCAATAAATGAGGGTTTCCAGTGATTGGATTAATGTGAATTTAGTTTTAAATGATACATAATAGTTGTACCTAATAGAAAAACTAAAATTTACATTATAGGTGTGTCCAGTTATCCTTTGAATAGCTGCCAAACTTTGCTGGCACACCAAGAACCTCTTTAAATAAATGAGGGTTTCCAGTGATTGGAATAATGTGAATTTAGTTTTAAATGATACATAATAGTTGTACCTAATAGAAAAACTAAAATTTACATTATAGGTGTGTCCAGTTATCCTTTGAATAGCTGCCAAACTTTGCTGGCACACCAAGAACCTCTTTAAATAAATGAGGGTTTCCAATGATTGGAATAACGTGAATTTAGTTTTAAATGATAGATAATTCATATTATTATCAGAATTAATTAAATTTACATTATAGGTGTGTCCAGTTATCCTTTGAATAGCTGCCAAACTTTGCTGGCACACCAAGAACCTCTTTAAATAAATGAGGATTTCCAATGATTGGAATAATGTGAATTTAGTTTTAAATGATACATAATAGTTGTACCTAATAAAAAAACTAAAATTTACATTATAGGTGTGTCCAGTTATCCTTTGAATAGCTGGCAAACTTTGCTGGCACACCAAGAACCTCTTTAAATAAATGAGGGTTTCCAGTGATTGGAATAATGTGAATTTAGTTTTAAATGATACATAATAGTTGTACCTAATAAAAAAACTAAAATTTACATTATAGGTGTGTCCAGTTATCCTTTGAATAGCTGGCAAACTTTGCTGGCACACCAAGAACCTCTTTAAATAAATGAGGGTTTCCAGTGATTGGAATAATGTGAATTTAGTTTTAAATGATACATAATAGTTGTACCTAATAAAAAAACTAAAATTTACATTATAGGTGTGTCCAGTTATCCTTTGAATAGCTGGCAAACTTTGCTTGCACACCAAGAACCTCTTTAAATAAATGAGGGTTTCCAATGATTGGAATAACGTGAATTTAGTTTTTAATGATAGATAATTCATATTATTATCAGAATTAATTAAATTTACATTATAGGTGTGTCCAGTTATCCTTTGAATAGCTGCCAAACTTTGCTGGCACACCAAGAACCTCTTTAAATAAATGAGGGTTTCCAATGATTGGAATAACGTGAATTTAGTTTTTAATGATAGATAATTCATATTATTATCAGAATTAATTAAATTTACATTATAGGTGTGTCCAGTTATCCTTTGAATAGCTGCCAAACTTTGCTGGCACACCAAGAACCTCTTTAAATAAATGAGAGTTTCCAGTGATTGGAATAATGTGAATTTAGTTTTTAATGATAGATAATTCATATTATTATCAGAATTAATTAAATTTACATTATAGGTGTGTCCAGTTATCCTTTGAATAGCTGCCAAACTTTGCTGGCACACCAAGAACCTCTTTAAATAAATGAGGGTTTCCAATGATTGGAATAACGTGAATTTAGTTTTTAATGATAGATAATTCATATTATTATCAGAATTAATTAAATTTACATTATAGGTGTGTCCAGTTATCCTTTGAATAGCTGCCAAACTTTGCTGGCACACCAAGAACCTCTTTAAATAAATGAGGGTTTCCAATGATTGGAATAACGTGAATTTAGTTTTAAATGATAGATAATTCATATTTTTATCAGAAAAACTAAAATTTACATTATAGGTGTGTCCAGTTATCGTTTGAATAGCTGGCAAACTTTGCTTGCACACCAAGAACCTCTTTCAATAAATGAGGGTTTCCAATGATTGGAATAACGTGAATTTAGTTTTAAATGATAGATAATTCATATTATTATCAGAATTAATTAAATTTACATTATAGGTGTGTCCAGTTATCGTTTGAATAGCTGGCAAACTTTGCTGGCACACCAAGAACCTCTTTAAATAAATGAGGGTTTCCAATGATTGGAATAATGTGAATTTAGTTTTAAATGATAGATAATTCATATTATTATCAGAATTTATTAACAAGAGTTTTACAAAGGTTGAATTTAAATTTTCTTCATAACCGCAACACTCAACTTCAACCCATTCCTTTTTTGCATTTTTTCTAACAATAAAACCTGCAACATATTCTTTTTCTCCATAACATGCACCGTATTCAGTTGTTTTTCGACATTTTATTTTATCTGGATTTAAGCATCGATGTTGTTTACATGACATCAACGGCTTATCACTTATCACTTCAAAACGAATTCCATGTGGAAATGTTTTTCTTCCACATGTAAATGCAGCACACTTAAGAAAACTTTAAGAGTGTTTTAGATAATCTTCAAAACTTACTGTATCAATGTGATTAACACTGTGATTTGTTTCAGGGTTATATTGTATAAAATGTTTTCCATCTTCAGATAGCACTTCTTCATCATGGGGATAAATTTCAGCAACATTTCTTTCAATGACTAAAATATGCCTATATTAATGGTTTTGTTTATTAAAGTTGCATATTACCTCCATTTGGTGTTAAATTAGGCCCTGGACAAATGTTATGTGCAAAAACAAAACTGAAATAAGACAACAGCAAAAATAAAATGCAACTCTTCATTGTTGATGTGAAAACAAAGATATGACCAAAAAGAATGGCAAAAAAAGTTGTTGATGGCAAAATACGGCAAATCAACAGTGCTATGGTGCAACAAAAATTGATGTTTACGACCATTGCGCAACCATGACCTTGAAAATTGTTTTGGTTGATTTTAGGTTTCTAAAAATGCCTATTCTTTTGAGTTTAAAAACAAAAACTCCTTTCTTCTGTTCAATAACAGCTATTATTTTAATTACAAAACGAGCCTGAAAATGCATACCATAACTTTCTTTTTGATAACACGTAATCTTGATTTTGCTCTCTTGTTTGAGTTTTTTTTCGTGACTGTGAAAATGCCCAAGCAGTTCTCATCAATTCTTTCTGTAAATGATTTTGTTAGCTAGACAACAAACATTACGACAATGTTGAACATAAAAAAATATGCTGTTTAGGGCATTTTCACAGTCATAAAAAAATGCCTTAAAGGATCAAATGCTTCCAGTGAGAACTTATATTATTAAAAGTGAGAAATCTTTCACTCCAAATATTTAATCGATTATATGATTAGACAAAACCATAATGTCCATCTTCAACGACAACAACTATTTTTTTATTTCTTCCAAAAAATGAAAAGAAAAGATGTTTTAAAATGGCTAATGCCTTGTTGGTGTCAAAGCAAGAATTCTGTAAAATCTCTAATAATGAAATTTAGAACAACTATTGTCCCTGTGATTATAGCCAATTGTATTATTGTTTCGTTATTTATTGGTTTTCGTTTTTTCACAAAAGAAATCAAATTTCCAAAAACACATATTTTACCTTATTGTCAAATTCCTGGACTTCTATCAGACGATAAGTATCTAAAAATTTATGATGATTACAAACAGTTTACAGATGTAAGTAAAAATGAGTTTTCTTCAGCGAAACACAACCTTTTCCCTAAATTACATTTTATTTTTTAGATTAAAAAAGCAATGAAAGAATTCAAGAAATACGATGACACACCGGCCTTTAAAGAAGCAAGCCAGAATGCTGCAATAAAACTTGAAAAAACTATATCAGATCTAGAGAAGCAAATGTTGCTTCAAAAAAATCTTCAAAAGGAATGTATTTTATCACGGCTAACTTCTTTGTACAAAAAGAAACCAAGCTATATTGCAGTCTTTTGTGCAGCAGTTTTTACTGTATTTTTCTTTTCCCGAGTGCTTATTTTTGTATTCAAATTTTGGACACATGATGCCGAAAGATTTGTTATAGCTGTGTTTGCTTCACTTATATTTACATTACCTTGGCACACATATATTTGTAATTACGGCATTCTTTATGACGCCTTAGAAGATACAGAAAACTATTTTAGTAAAAATGGGCTTTAATATTCATTTATAAGTTTTGTTTTTGTTCTATTTTTAACTTTTTGCTGAAATTTATTTGTTCACTTCAAAAATTTAAAATTTTTGTTAAATAAAAATATTTTTTTAATATTATAATTAAAGTTTATGTATATTAATTGACCACCATATGAACCCGTTGAAAATCATAGCCATCAGGATCAACTCCGTTGAACTATAAAATCAATATTAAATTCAGTTCTTTAGCTGTCAATGTATACTTACGGTTAATTTAGTTAATTTAAAACGTATTCTATGAATTTTTTTAAAGATTTGTCCCTTTTCTGGCACAGGAAAAGGACCTTCCCGTATCGACCCAAAAATGATACCTAGGTTTTCGAACATGCTTAACAAGCTCAAATCCAAAATTTTAGGGCTTTAACTCAACCTTAACCCTGATTTTTTGGTCTCGAAACGAAAATGTCAAGGTTTTTTCAAGTGGATGCCATATATTCATATTCTTTAAAGTTGCTAATATTCTTTCACCCATATAGGTTTTCGAGGTCGAGGAATCCGAATTTCGAGTTTTTGAACGAAAATTTTCGCTGCAAGACCCATTTTTTGCACAACGGCACTTTTTGTGCCGTCGTAACTTTTCGGCAAGGGCCCACGGGGCGGAATGGATAGCACCATCGGATTCGCGCCCTTTTTTACCCCAGGGGGGTCAAGAATGGTAAAAAAACCGGGGGAAGAAAAAAGGGTTCCGTATCATTGAACATAGAGTACTGTGAAAAATTTGCCTTGGTCCCCCCTGTGCTCAAAAAATGACAAAAAAAATAGAAAAAAATTTTTTTTCTGAAAATGCTTAAAAATGTTTATTAATAATTATAGTATTATTTTGAGATCAAAAAAAGGTGTTCAAACGTTTTTAAATGCTTCAAAACATGGTAAAACAACGAAAATTACGGTATTTCATCATGCTCTGTGTACAATGATACGGAACCCGTTTTTCTTCCCTCGGTTTTTTTACCATTCTTGACCCCCCTGGGGTAAAAAAGGGCGCTGAATCCGATGGTGCTATCCATTCCGCCCCGTGGGCCCTTGCCGAAAAGTTACGACGGCACAAAAAGTGCCGTTGTGCAAAAAATGGGTCTTGCAGCGAAAATTTTCGTTCAAAAACTCGAAATTCGGATTCCTCGACCTCGAAAACCTATATGGGTGAAAGAATATTAGCAACTTTAAAGAATATGATTATATGGCATCCACTTGAAAAAACCTTGACATTTTCGTTTCGAGACCAAAAAATCAGGGTTAAGGTTGAGTTAAAGCCCTAAAATTTTGGATTTGAGCTTGTTAAGCATGGTCGAAAACCTAGGTATCATTTCTGGAGAAAAAATTTTTTGGCTGTGCCAGCCGTTTTAAAAAAATTCATAGAATACGTTTTAAAAACATCTGGAGAAATTCCAAATGCATAAGAAATGTATTCATGTTTACATGTTTTTGAATCACGTAAACGCATTTCCTAAAAATATTTAGTCAAATTATATTGTACGCAAACATGTATATTTTACCAGATGCAAGCTAGATCCATTAGAACTTAAAGTAGCACTTTTAAGGATTCCACTTTTAGCTGGATCGGAGGGCATCAAACCATTAACATGTGCAATCAAATAATTATTAGCTTAAAAATTTAATTTAAAAAGTTTTAAATCATTTTTTCAACAACTTCCTGAAATTGGTGCTAAAGTTCCAATATCATCATGTTCATCTTGAACAAATGAATAATTTACAAATATATTCGATTGTGTTGTTATTCGGACGGAACAAGATCCTTCAGAAGATTTAAGTTTTACTGCCCAATATCCTGGTTTAATCGAACCTAAAAAAGATAGATTAAGCAATGTTAGGTTTAAGGGGTTAAAGGGACACAGATGCTTTAAATACAATAATATTATTCTGCTCAACTGCGCAAATGCTTTAAGAGAAAACCTATGCAAATTTTGTCATGCCATAAAAGCAAAATTGAAATTGTAAGAGTTTTCAGTATTTGCGCAACTAACAGGAATAACATTTTCGTATCGAAAAGCATGTGCATCTCTTTAAAGCAAAAATGTTTAAAAGCTATTATCACTGTTAGAAGATTCAAGAATTTGATCAAGCCTTGAACTTGATCCATAATCTGCATATGCGTTTGTTACTGCAGCATTATTAGTATTTCCATCTGGATCAATATATTGTGTGACACTTAATCCACCATCAATTAAAATATTAACTGCATGGGTTTGTGAATCCAATGAAAATGGGAATATTATTTCATTTGTGCAATCATTAAAAGTGACTTCAACAATTTGTGAACTTTTAAATTGATCAACGAATGTACTCATTAATGATCGAACTAAATATCGAGAGAGCACAAAAACTTCTCCACCACTTATTGATGAAATATTCCACATAAATAATGGCCCTTCTGTTGTTATGGATTCCCCACATGGCCAGACACTTGTTTGAACAAAGCTAACTTTTGATTGCGTTTCAACAATAAGGTTTTTAACATGACTGAATAGTGCATCATTATCATATCTCATGATTCCATCCATAAAAAAGTAAATATTTGAATTTCGTGATCCTTCATATGCACTAAGGTAGATATAGATGGCTTCAAGAACGGGAAGATCTTTGCAAGATTTCTAAAAATGTGGATCTAGATTTAACAGAAAACAATAATTAAAGAAAAAAGCGGTGAATTGTTCCTAATATCTCTTTTGAAGTTTCATAGCTGATAACGTTCACTACAGAGCTGCGGGACTGTTTTATTCTATTTTCCAACCTTTGACATTTCGGCCTTTTTCCATTTTTCTCCTAGAAAAATGTCTCACATAAAGAAAAAAAACACGAAATTTTTGACATCAGTTTGTGACAGATTGAAAAATAAACTGTGAACAACCCGTGGGTATTTTGTTGCAATATCGAAAATGGACATGTGATTTCTAGGCAAAAAACTTTTTTTTTAAAATTTAGCTTGTTGCCCTAGTATGTGTTGTGTTGCAACAAATAAAAAAAAATACCACAGTTGTATTATAATAATTTCGGTAAGCAAATTGCTTAAAGCTTTCTAAAAAAACATTTGAATCGTATGTATCAATAGGTTGGTGCATTGAAAAATTATTAAACACGATAAGTGTCAATTTGGTTTCAGGATGTTGATTTTTAATGTCATAAATTGTTTTTTCCATTTCCTTTTGCATTTCGTTAATCATTACACTAAAATTTTTATTCATTAGATAAAGTAAGCGTGCAGTGCCTTGCCGCGTACGGCCGTGCTAGCATGTTTACGGAATTATTGTAGAAATCAAATTGAGATGCTTGATTTCTATAGCGTATTACAAAAAAACCTAATCCCTCTAACGAGTATGCTTTAATGGAGCGACCTTTTAACTCTTTTACAGGATAGTATTAAAGTTAACTAACTTTGTCGTTACTGAATCATGAACAATGAATACCAAACTTTGATTACCAGGAGACAAATTAACTGGGCTCGTTGTATTACAAGTGAGTGTTTCATCTGCAAGATGATTTACATTTTTGAAATTTCTAACAGCAACACTTTGACATGACACAGTAATTGCCAATAAGGCAAGTAAAATAAAGTTATGATCCATACCTTTTTTGTGTAATCACAAATTTAAGGACATTTTATGTCTTTTTTTGTGTCGTTTTTATATTCCTTTTTTTAATGATCTTATGAAACTCTCTGAGATAGGAATTCAATGTGAACGCCCATTTACTTGCATTCTTTGAAAGGAGCAAAGATTAAACTTAAGCAAGCTGCTACTGCAGCAAAAAAAATTAAATTGATAAAACAAAAGTTTCCTTTTATGTCCTACTTTTTTGGTTAAATCTTTTGTGTAAACAATTGTTGATAAAAAAACATTAACTATCTATCATTACTTTAGCAAGAAAATGCATGATGAGAAAACTGGTGGGGTTATCATTCCTTTCCTCGACTAACAAAGAAATAACGATGCAATACAAACAAATAAAGATTTCGAAACTACCATTTTTTATGACTTTGTTTCACTTTTTTTGATACAGTGGTAACGTTCTCATTTTGTGTTGTATTGCATGCATGGTAATCAAAATTATGTCTTATCATAAAAAATGGTATTACTGTAAGGTTATATAATGATTTTTATCATGCTGCCAGCAATTATCGTCAATTATTATCCAGTTCTAAAAAAGTTGCATTTGCTAATCAATTGTTTAGTATAAATAACGATCATTGGTGAAAAAATGTGGCTGGGGACTTGTCCTTATAATACTCAAAAAGTTCAAAATAATCAATTTTAGTCGGTTATTTTGCACCACTCCACTTGGATGAAAATAAAGCAACCAAACTATCTGTCATATTCATAAGGTATGGTTTTCTCGTTCTCATATAATTTGATCGTTTATTTTTTTTAAATTCATATGTTAAAAAATATATAAATTTTGTTCTTTTCAGTCTCAATAAAACGTTGTTTCTTATTAGCATAAAATGTGTTTGCCAGCTGATCGCCAAAATCCTGTTAAAATAATTTTAATATCTGGTGGTGTAATGAGCGGAGTTGGAAAAGGAATTGTTTCTTCAAGTATTGGAGTACTCTTAAAAGCAAATGGCTACCGCGTAACTGCAATTAAAATTGATCCATATTTAAATATTGATGCTGGAACATTTTCTCCGTGGGAACATGGTATGTAAATTTATTAGAGGGCTACCAGATCTACTTTTGGCATAAAAAAATCAAAAGCTATCCCCTTAAAATAGATTACTCCTTTAATTAGTTGACTTCTATTCTAATTTTCTAAATGCCATAAACTTATTATTTTATAGGTGAAGTTTTTGTCCTTGATGATGGTGGAGAAGTTGATCAAGATCTTGGAAATTATGAAAGGTTTATGAACATTCGTTTAACAAGCGATAACAACATAACAGCTGGAAAAATTTATGATAAAATTATTCGTGATGAACGACAGGGAAAATATCTTGGAAAAACGGTACAAGTTGTTCCACATGTAACAGGTGCAGTCAAAAAATGGGTTAAAGATGTTGCTCAACGACCTGTGGATGGCACAGATATTCGTCCAGATATTGTTATTGTTGAACTTGGTGGCACAGTTGGGGATATGGAATCAGATCCATTTATGCATGCCATGGCGGATTTCACATATCCTGATGACTGTTCAAGATTCATGCATATTCATGTGTCAAAGTTGATTGATTTAAAGTCAACTGGTGAAATAAAAACAAAGCCTCTGCAACAATCAGTTGCCAAAACTGGTACATACAAACTTATGCCAGATTTGATTGTTTGTCGATCTGAACGTCCAATTTCAAGAGGGATAAAAGAAAAAATTGGAAATAGTTGTCGAGTTAAAATTGATCAAGTAAGTTTTTGGAAAAAAGAATTGTTAACGAATATGCAAATTTTCAGGTAATTGGAGTACATGATGTTTCAAATATTTATAGAGTACCTTTGTTGCTAATGCAACAAAATTTTTTGGAAGAAATCGAAAAAAAGTTTAGGTTGAAACGACCAGAATCGTCTGAATCTTTAAAAAATTGTCCTAATATTGAACAATGGACTCAACTTGCTCATCTGTATGTCTTAACTAGGTTTATTACCGTAACACATTTAAATGTTTTCAAGGGTTGACAAATATGAAACAATTGTAAAAATTGCATTTGTTGGAAAATATTTTCATCTTGAACAAACAACTGATGAAACTGAAGCTAAAATTTTTACAGATGCATACGCATCTGTCATTAAAGCACTGAAACATGCTGCAACGCATTGTGAAAGAAAATTGGAAATTAGCGTTAGTTATTTTGGTAGTTTGCTTAATGTTAATAACGCTTTTTTAGTTTGTTGTATCTGAACATTTGGAAAATGATGCATCAGAAGAGAAACGGAAAGCGGCTTTTAAACTTCTCGAAGAAGCTGAGTATGTTTTTAATTTGCATATTTAAATAAATGAATTTAAAGTATGCCCGCAGGGCACCACAATAAAATTCAGGTTATTTAAAAACAAAAGTAATAAAAGTTTTTTAATAGAAATGATTGATGACTTTTTCAAAGAGCCTTGATCCGCTTTCTCTAAAATTTTTAACAAAATTTGAAATCTGATTAACAGAAAACTTTTTTAGCGGTATCTTAGTCCCTGGTGGATTTGGGCTACGTGGAATAGAAGGAAAAATTCAAGCATGTAAATATGCTCGTGAAAACAATAAACCATTCCTTGGTATCTGTCTAGGAATGCAGTGTGCTGCAATTGAATTCGCTCGAAATGTTTGTAAAATTGATAGTGCTTCTTCAACAGAATTTTGGGAAGAACAACAACAGCAACAATCTTCTGACACATCTGTGCCATTCCAAGAATTAACAGAAAAACAAAAAATTGTTATAAAAATGTTAGAGCATTCTGGTGGAGATATGGGTGGAACAATGAGACTTGGACGTCGTGCAACTGAATTCCTTACAACTAATTCTGTTCTTTTTGATTTATATGGAAAGAATCAAACAATAGAAGAGCGGCATCGTCATCGATATGAAATTAATCCAGCGATAGTTCCAGAACTTTCTGCTGCCGGTCTTCGATTTGTTGGAATGGGAGTTGATCAAACAAAAGAAAATGGGAATATTTCAGTTTCATCAAATGATTTACTTCAAATTGCAAGGGAAAATAATGAAAATGGAGAAGTAAGAAAAATTAACGTAACATGATAGAAAAATAATTTACAACTTTTAGGAAGGCTTTATTGAAAAAGTTAAAGCTCTTTGTAATCGCGGTGAAGAAAATCATACAGCAGTTCGAATGGAAATGCTTGAACTTAAAAATCATCCATACTTTGTTGGGGTTCAATAGTATGTTTGTTTTGCTGATAATTTTGATGACATAAAAAATAAGCAAATTTTTAGTCATCCTGAATACACTTCGCATCCTTTATCACCTTCACCACCATTTTTGGGATTAATTTTGGCATCATCTGGACAACTTCAAAGTTTCTGTGATAAAGCACAAATTTTATCACCTGTAAATTTTGATAATGAAGCAAAGATGACTTTACCAAAATTTCAATATCTCTCATCAGCCGGCAACAATAATTCAACTACTTTTTTGAATTTAAACGGTGAAAAAAACAATAATTAAGAATTTGTGTCAGCAGTTTTAATTATTTTTACTTCTTTTTATTATTGTGTCATGCTTTGTTGGTATGACTTGAATGTATTCAAAAAAAATCGTTGTATGTATTTTTATATTTCGATTTACAAAATATTACTTCTATTAATCAATAAAATACTCAAAAGCAAAAATCTAAACATATGCAATGACAAAAATAAAAAAACCGTTCATCTTTTGGCTTACTGAAAAGTTTTTAAGAATACGTTCATTTTGCAGTAAAACAGTGCGTTTGCATTGTAATGAAAGAGTTGCGATAAAAAAAGGAAGAAAGTGTCGAAAATGAAAAAGATATTGACACTTTTTTCTTTGCTGTTTGCTTTTTTAAAACGACACATTCGAATGATATCGGTTTAAAAAGAAATTGGTCAATTTCGAAATGACAAGAAGAAAAATTTTCATGAAACCCATTTAATCGGCTGCCACATATATTTGGAGGATTCATGCAGTGCTGTTTTAAAACTATTTTGTTTAGAGGGTAATAATTATTCAACAACATTTGTGTATGTAAACATAAAAACCAGTTTTAAAAAACTTTTGTGTTTGATCTGAGCTTATTTTACAGTTTTTTTTATTATTGCGCATTTATCATATTTTTTCATATCGTATATATGATAATTTTTTTATTTATGTATTTGCCATTAAATGTAAAGACGTAAAGTGTTTCATGGCTAACATGCAAAATAGAATATTCAAAAAAAGGTAAATAGCAAGAAGCATTTTGTTTTTTTGCAGAATAAAAAGCTGTTTAACGGGCTATTATATTTTTGGTTGTTTCCATATGAAAGTAATAGCGACGTTGAAGATGAAAATAATGCGATAGGGAAAGAAAGAATGAAAAACTGAAGAAATCAAAAACGATGTTGCTGCCATTTTCGCCTTCTTTGTTGTCTGCTCTTTAAAAAAACGTCAACAACTGAAAAAAATATTAGACAATTTCGTAATATCAAAATATAGTAGAAAAAAAGGCAAAATAAAAATGCGAAGACTAAAGATGTTAGACGGACGAATATGCTTGTTCATAAAGTTTGATATTGAAGATGTGAGACGCGATAAGAAAGGAAGAAACAAAGATTTTTTTTTTAGTTTTATCTTTTTATATTTGAATTTTTGATTAATTTTTAAGAAAAATGAATATAAAGGTTTTCAACTTAGGAAACGCAAATTACTTTAATTAAAATTTAAATGACAAATCTGGAAACCGTAAGCACACACTATTCATTTTCTTTCGAACTTTGTACCACAACATTTATTTTTGTATAACAGTATTTTTCCGTTCAATAACAAATTTTTAAATTAAAAAATGTCAAACATAATTTAGAAACAGTGAATGTTAAACTTTAAAAATGTTTTTATCACTTTTGTGACGGCATTGATCTTATAATATCTATAAAAGGCTAAAAAAAAGTTCTTTTTATTTTATTTTCTAACATTAGATCCTTTGAACTTTCATTTTTAGTGCATGTAAAATGTTTTAGATGACACATTTTTTTAGAGTGTTTTAAAAGCAGTGTTAAGTAATCATAACTATGTCATAGCTTAAGATTTTTTTTCAAAAGTTGCATTTAAAAAAGTATTAAGAATCGGGACCATTGAAAATAAGGAATGTTAAACCTTTATTTTTATGTTTAAAATTGAGTATAAAATGCATCTTTTCCAAGTTGTTGACACTTTGAAATACGTAAAATTATTTTATTTAAACAAAAACAAAATTAATAATTCGTAAAAAAAGGTTTTTTAAATGCATGCTTCCATTATATTAAAATAAATTATATAAAAAAAGACACAAAAAATGCTTAGCGAATAAAAAGGACGCGGTGGATGTTAGAGTAGATGTTAAATGACTTGATGATGATGATAGTGATGATGATGATGACAAGATGACGATTGTTGGTCCTTAATGAAACGCTGAATACACTTTTTGGATGCATCAACAGAAACAATAAATTAAGAAACAAACAAAAAACTAAACTAATAAATTACAAAAAAATATGAGATTTTTGGACCCCAGTTTGGGCGATGGACAAGCGACGAGGAGCAGAGCGCCGAGACCGCGAAGGAGCTCTGTAGATGGAAAATAAAGTTGTTGTTGTTGTTGTGGTGTTGAATCATTTGGTGATATGATTGGGGCTTAATAGCCTGGAGGTGTACGTGGTTCGGGACAGTGATCACAGCCACCCTTTTCACCGTCATCACCAGAAGGTCCAGGTGGACCAACTGGGCCAGAACGGCCTTCACGACCAGGTTGACCAGCATCTCCGGGAAGACCAGGTGGTCCGTCGTAGCTGTTTCCAGCTGGTCCAGGTTCACCTTTTGGTCCAGGTGGACCTTTCTTGCCAGGGGCACCAGGTGGTCCTTGATTTCCAGGAACGGGGATTTGACGGCCAGGGGCTCCAGGAGCACCACGAGGTCCTTCTCTGCCGGGACGGCCTTGTGGTCCAGCTTGTCCTTGCATGCCGGGTTCACCGGGAACTCCATCACGTGGTGGTTCACCAGGGCTGCCCTTTGGTCCGGGTGGACCGCGAGCTCCCATTGGTCCAGTAGGTCCAGGGGGTCCAGGTGGGCATGAAATTGTGGTTTCTCCTTCTGATTGAGCAGGAAGAAGTTCAGCATCTTTGCCAGCTTTGCCGTCATTACCCTTTTCGCCGTCTTTTCCGTCATTACCATCTGGGCCAGGAGGTCCAGCATTTCCAGGTGCACCTTGATGGCAGGTGCATGCAGTACAGACGGGTTCAGCATTAACAGCTGGTCCACCATATCCAGGATTGGAAGCAGCAGGGGCGCTGCCATATCCTCCTGAAGAACCACCGGGATGATTTCCACCAGTGTTACCACCAGTAGAAGCTCCACCACCATATCCTGATTCTGGAACCCATTGACCAAAGAGCCATCCACGTTTAACACGGTTAGCATGACCTTTTCCAATTTGAAGAGCAGTCATTTCAAGCCACATATCACGTGAGCGAGCTTTGCAATAATCAGTTTCAACCATCAGATGTGATTGGAATGATTGAACATAGTTGTAAAGCATTGGAAGAGTAACAACTGATGCAATCACTGCAACTGTTGAAACAACAATTGCAACAAAGGCAATTCGTCGCATTTGGCGGTGCTCATCGGTCTCCTTGAGCGGTGCGGTCTGCACGCTCGACGTGTCCATCTGAAAATTATGAAAGAATTAATCAAAGCTCTTATTATTCCATTAAATCAGAATCATAAAAAAAAGTAAATCACGAATACAAAATGTAAAACCAAAGAAATCTGATATTTTTAATCAAAATCTCAAAAGCTTTTATATCATCAGATAACATCCTGTAGATCCGCCTTCTTCTTGCCCCAAGGCGATCAATCAACGCAATGAAAAACAGAAGAGTCCGTCTTAATGTCCTCGTTTTTTCTTCTCATCACAAAAAATAAAAAAAAATCAACTGAAACCGGGTAACCCAATTGCAGTAACGAATATAATATTAAAAGATAGAAGAATCAATATTGGAAGACCACCTACAAGATGGATGAATGATCTCACGAAATTCACTAATAAAAAATCTCATGAACTATTTTCACTTTGTTTATCTAATTTTTGGTGTTGTCATGTGTCCCCTTTCGTTGTACGTGACAGATAAAAGGTTTTTAAATAAATAAAATAAAACTTTTAGAAAAAACTCTTTTATAAAACATTGGAAAATAAATTCCAAGAAATCTTGAGAATGCCAGTAATAATATTGGAACAAATGGCACATATCGAACAAATCTCGTACAGTACCAGTTAAAATATTAAAAAAACCCCAAAGTGATGCGCTTGTAGTAAAATAAATGCAAGTATGAGATTTTTTCCAATTCACTGAATTCCAACCCATTAGCGTCGGCTTTTCACAAATAAAATCATAACAAACAAGTAAATCCCAGCATGCTTGATTTAACAGATACCAACGATAATTTTCTTTTATTCCACCAAATATTGAAATTAACAAAATTGGAATTACCACCAAAAAACAAATATATCCAAATTGAATATTTTCAAGAAAAAACGGAAGTTGAAATAAGAAGCATGTGAATGCTGAATCAACATACGCTTGTTTTTCAGAAACTGAACATTCATATGAACCATATTCAAGAATTGTAGAATTATCAACAACAATTACATTATCGGCCAATGTATAATTCGTGCTAAACATTATTCTACGCTTTTCAGCATTATACATGTCTCGAACATATATGTAAGTTGGATCCGTAAAATTTGAGTTTTGTTCGTAATAGGTTAAATTATCATAAGGCTTTTTAACTGCAACATTATCCATATTCCTACGTTTACGAAAAAATATAATTCTCAATAACAATAACAAAATACTGTGAATTCTTTTATAATAAAATTATAAAGGCGGAGTAATTGGAACAAAATACAGCGGGGGAACAAAATTTGTTAGTGGTCATAATTTATGGGTGCTTGTAAATGAAAACTGTAAGAGTACCAATTTCAAAAAATTTATCTTACATCACTTAAATAGTAGTCATAAAAACATGTGTACTTTCAGAACCAGGAAGCAGTTGTTAAAGTAACAATTTAATACAGTCACGCTTATATGAGGAGTATTCGCAAACAGGAACAATTTTTTTAGAGTGTTAATATTAAAAGTAAATAATTGCTTGAATAACAAAATTCATGTTTTATAAAATAATATTTTAAATAAAACAAATGTACTTTTTTACCATTATTTACAATGCAAATTTTTAGTCATCCTGAATACACATCACATCCGTTATCTCCTTCACCACCATTTTTGACATCATCTGGTCAAAATTTCCTTAATAAAACAAAAATTCCTGTAAATCTTATTATTAATGATGAAACAACAACTTTGCCAAAATTCCAATATTTCTCATCGGCTGTAAATAACAATTCTACAACTTTTTTGAATTAAAACAAAAATTGAAAAACATAATAATTAAATATTAATCTGCATCTAATTCAACTTTTAATTGTTTTTATTATCGGTACTAATGTTTCTGCATTGGTTTTTCAATGACTTGACTTGTGCTTGTTTTTTATATTCCATGTATTTTTTTATAAAAATATTACTTTTATTCGCCACAAAATATTCAAAAATAAAAATCTAAAAAAAGGCAATGCAAAAATAGAAAAACCATTCATTTTTTGGCGGCTGATTGACTGAAAAACTATTCAAAAAATATTATTTTGCAGTAAAACAGTGCTGTAGAAGAAGAAAACGTTGCGATAAAAAAATAAGAAAGTGAAGAAATCGAAAGCGATCTTGCTACTATTTCTTGCTGTCTGCTCTTACAAAACGACACGTTCGATTAAAGGTAGAAGACGGTTGCGTACTTTTTTTCATTACAACGTATTATTTCGAAATAAATTGTCCTGACAACCAGGCAAAATACGCCCAGTAAATTTATTACAAAAGTATCGTTAAAATGAAAAATAGTGTCGTTTTTTGCTAAAGTATTTGACGGGCAACGCAAAAAGTGGTAATAGCGTTGTAGATGAAAAAATGCGATAGGGAAAAAGAACGACGAAAAACTGAAGAAATCGAAAATAAATGTTGCTGCCATTTTTTTCTTCTTTGTTGTCTGCTCTAAAAACGTCAATGATTGAAAGAAAATTCGGCAATTTCGAAATACCAAGAATACAGAGGAATGACCAAAGAACAATTTTTTGTAAGCTGCATCTTTGTCGTAACTCTATGGAAAGACTGAACAAATAAATAATAAATAACAACAAGCCGCATTCCATAGTCACAATACTTTTAATCAAGGATGCTTTGGTTATCATTACAAGAAATTTAAATATAAACAAAATTAATTGTAATTTCATTTGAACAAAGTCAGCAAAAAATATTACCCATCTAATTTTTTCTGTTTAAACATAAGTTAAAACGCTATCGTTTTTCAGAATTTTGTAACTAGGGAAGGAATAGTTTCATTACCTCCCTTCAAGAGATGATGATCATCTTGACAGTTTTTTAATTTAAAAAATATATGTTGTTTATGTTTTAAGCTTTTTTTATAATTTTTTAATAATGCGTAATTTCCGAATGCGCTTTATTTGAAGTGTTAAAAAAATTGTTTCATCACTTGTTTTTTTAAAACATAAAAAATACTAAATATTCGCAAGCAAAATAAAATATTTAAAAAAAAGTTGAAGGACTTTTCATTTTTTTCAGAGGCTGAAAAGACGATTATGCTTCTTTGTAAAGTAGACATAAAGATTGCAATTGAAGATGTGAAACACGATAAGAAAAAAAAGGAAATCAAAAAATAATGTTGCCATTTTCTTCTCCTGCACAGTCTACTCTTATAAGAAGAAAAAATACTAAAACTTTGTTAGAAAAAAATAATGAAAAAAATTGACTCATCATAAATTTATGAAACATGTTTTTGGTGCAATTTTTAATATCAGAATTTTTTATTTGAATTTTCGATGAATTTTAAAACAATGATTTACCACTAATAAAACACAGATTATTTTAAATAAAATTATACTTTCTAACTATTTTGGAAACATTCGAATAGAACATCATTTTTACTTTCCTAACTTTGTACCTCACCATTCATTTTTTTGTTAATCAACATCTTTCAGTGCAACAAAGAATAAATGTCGAAAATGATTTAGCAGAATTCTAGCCAAGGTTGCAATAAACGCCAAAATTTTAATAGAAGTTTTTATCGCTTTTGTGGCAGCATTGGTCTTTAGATTTATTCTAAAAGACAAAATATATTTTTCTGTTTTATTTGTCAAACAGTTGTTCCTTTTTTGGGTTTAATGTCTTGATGCAAATAAAAATTTGGGTGAAACCTTTTAGAAAATATTTTTATAAGCAGGGTTAAACAATCATAACTACGTCATAAGATTTTTTTCAAAATTATTGCAACTAAAGAAAGTAATAAAAAAAATGCAAACCTTATTTTTATTTATTTAAAGTGGGGGCAAGGAATATGGGACTTCTGTTTTTTTATGTTTTAAAGTTTAGTATAAAATGTTTGCTTCTGAAGAGATTGTCAGTCCAATAAAGTTTAAAAACACGGTATTGCTCCGTTGTGTTTCATCACCTTCACTTGGATAAGTGCAAGTTGAATCAAATTTTCAAAAGCTTGATGTCAAAAATGTAAACTTTGCTGATCCTGAAATACAACATTTCACCACTCTGTTAAAGAAGAATGGTTTTAAGATTGCAGATTCTGTTGAATTTTTACAACGGTTTGGGTATTACTGAAATGCAAAAGAAAAATTAGAAGAATTTCAAACCAAATACAAAAGTGCAAAATCTGTTCTTAACGAATTCTCTTTAATGTCTGATGATGAACTTAAAGATGTATGTTTTTTTGTTTAATGAAAACTGTCTTAAAAATTGTAAAAAATTTAGTTTCTCATTGCCCAACCAGAGACAGCGGATACTTCCGGTGAAGTAATTGAACAAAATGCTTTTGATACAAAACTTGCTCTCACAAAAATTCCATCAGCTTTAGATTACCGTAAATCTGGAAAGGTCTCATCCATCAAAAATCAAAAGCCATGTGGTTCATGCTATGCTTTTGCAGCTGCTGCAGCCATTGAATCTCAATATCTTCTACATCAAAATATATCCCTTGATCTTTCAGAGCAAGCCATAGTTGACTGCGAGGTACATTCTTTCAAATGTAAAGGTGGTCAAATTGGAAAAAGTTTTAGTTATGTAAAAGAAAACGGAATCTCGCTAGAATCTTGTTATCCATATTTAGCTCAAGGTGGTACATGTAGTCATAGATGTGATTCAAAGAGATACAAAATAACCGGATATCGAAAATTTGGAAGCACTGAGTCTCTGTATGCTCTGAATTTGAATAATTATGGCCCATTTGTAATGTATTTAAATGTTCCCCGAGCTTTTGTGGCATATAAATCTGGGGTATTGGATATTCCTGGTGGTGAATGTGAAAAACTTGGTGCACATTTTGTTTTAATTGTTGGATACACTTCTGATTACTGGATTGCAAAAAATAGCTGTCGAACTGATTGGGGTAACAAATAAGAATGAATTAATTTTCTTTAATATTGTTTTCCTTTTTTAGGTGAAGATGGATATGTCAGATTTAAACGTGGACAAAACTTTTGTCATATGACTGCTCGAGTTGTGACACCTTTTTTATAATGGTTTTGTGCTGCTGTCTCCACTATTTGCATAACCGTTCTTTGTTTTCTAAAAACCATTCTTATAATGCCAAAACATTTCATTATAACTTATTAATGCTACAATAAAAAAATTCAAAGAAAAGATTTTTTTGCAATATCTGTAACATTGACATTTAATGTCAATGTTACAGATATTACAAATAGCAGCTGAAAAAAGAAGCAAAACTTTCGAAATTTCATCTTTTATTTCTGCCGATTTTTTCTTTGCATTGCTTTTTTCAACATCTTTGTTTTTACAAATGTTTTTCAATAAACCATTTCGACACTTTTATTTTTTCTTTGCGTTGATGCATTGACATTTGCTGCTGCAACAAAGTAATGACTGGTGGTTTTTTTCTGTTCTTTGAATATTTGAATGTGTAACACAAGTATGAGAAAAATATGCAATTTTATAAAAATTATTTAGTTTTACATAGAAAAATTCATACCAATGAATGATAAAGTTATGAATTCGTTATTAAAAAAAGAATTTTTCGATCATTCCATTACAGTTCTAGCAAGAATGTAAATATTTTATTCAACAATAATTTTTCCTGTGCTATTTTTAAAATATCTGATATTCATAAAACAGTTATTATCATAAATTTTTTCTTGGCAGTAAGTGTAGATTGAAAGGCGGCACTAATGTGTGAAATCTGTTTCTTACATTGTCTACATTATTCACTAAACTATTTTTGCTTTTATGTATGCCCTTATTTATTCTAGCAAAGTATTATGCTATCATTAACAATCTTTAACTTTTCTCTAAATATTCAAAAATTATGTTCACAACCCTTTTTTTAACTATGCATAAAAGAAAACGTTCTTAAAACTTTTAATCAACTGTGTTCATTGCATTTTCTTTCTTCAAAATATTTTGCTTTTTCTACCCCTTTTTCAAAAAAGAAAAAAATTGTTTATTTTGAAGCAATCGGGAAAAAAATGTATGTCATCATACTCTGCACTTTTTTAAAAAATTGTTAGACAATTTTTATTAAAGTTTTTCAAATTTCTTGGAATGCCCTTTTGCTTTTAAAAATGACCATGAACCAAATAACCATTAATTTTAACCGTTTTTAAATCTACAGTGGTACATTAAAAAGTCAGTAATTTTCTTCTTTTTTTTTATTAATAGAAAGAAACTTGTTAAAATTAGTTTTTTATTATTTTTGGGTACATGTATTAACAGATTTAAAGATTTAATCTCGCTATTCTAAATTCATTTTTGTTTCAACAAAATGACACCAAATGAATGGTGAATTTCATTACATAATGCAAAAAAGAATACGCCTTTTTTCACTGACTAAAAAAGATGCTAGACAAAAGAAAACTAGTAACATTGAGATGAGAAAGGCGCTAAAAGATTGGAAGAAAAAAGGAAGAAAATGAAAAAAATATAAATGTTTAAATTTGTTTCTTATTAGGGTTTGCCCTTTGAGAAAATATGTGTGATTTTTTTTCACATTGCTTTTTTCGGATGCTGTGTTTTTTTTCAATCAACATGGACATTTTGCTCTACAAGACAACAAACTAAACAACAACAACAGGTGGATCTTTCTTGTTTGAATATTTAATTGAGTATGTGAGAATGACATTTAAAAAAATTAAATTTGTTTAGCATAGTAAAAATCATAACAAAATATAAAAGGATTTCCACAAGATTACAACTATGGCATTATTTAATAAAAGTTTTTCACGAATGCACAATCACAATTTTTGTAGAAAATGTATTATTTGAAAACTATTATAGTGTATTATTTTTTTAATATTGTTTTAAATTGTTCTGCTGTTATATATGTCTCATAAGACTGTTTTTGCTTTAATGTATGTCATTATTCCAAGAAAAAAAATAATTTATCAGCATGATATTAAATAAATTTTAATTTATATTCAAATATTCAAAAATCTCCTTCACAACCGTTTTTTTAAACGACGCATGGCTGAAATTGCAGCGAGCTTTATAAATCACAAATGTATCTTGCAATGAAAAACACGTCCATTTAGTTTTTTCTTCACCCTTTCCAAAAACAGAGACAAAATGTTTTTATTTGCGGCAAAGTGAGAAAAATATATTTCATCACCTTCTGCGCTGATTCACATCTATGCCTTTAAACATACGCAATAATGCAGTCTTTTTTGCTGATGTTTTTCTCAATCGTCGCCGAACAAGTTTTCTGCTGTTGGACGTAAACAAAAACATCCTTTGCTGTGTCGTCTTTATAAACCAGCAAAATTTTTGATATTCTCTTATTATTGATTTTATTTAACATTGGCTTTTCTGAATATTTATATACTTATATTAAAATAAATATGGTTATAAAAAATTGGTGATGTTTTTTGTTTTATATAATTTATTTGTCAATGAAATGTTAAATAACAAAAAGATATATGAATGAATACAAAACAATTTAAAAAAAATGGAACTATCCAAATTTGTCTTTATACTTCTGGCTAAAAAGTTAAATGAATTTTTATTTACAGGTTTATCAAATTTTAATACATTTTCGAAACCATACGCAAAACTGCATCAAAGAAAGATAAAAAAATTTATCATAAACACAAAAAACACTTGAAAGACCAGCCATAAAAAATGCTGCGGTGTGGTTGTTATTTTTAATTATGGTTAATATTTTGCTGTAAATATACGGTATCATAGGGTCACGGGAATTTGAATGTTGTCGATACCATGAAAGATTAGTATTGAGTTCAATAAAATCATCTATTGGTGCCATCGTAAAGAGAAGTTTTGATAAATAAAACTGCGGATAAAAGCTTTAATTCAGTTAATGCATTTTTACTCAAAAATAATAAAAAATTTATTTTAACAAGTTTATTTTTAAAGATATATTGTAGAAAAAAACTATTATTCGTCTAAGGCATGAGAAAAAATACATTAAAATTATTAAATGTATATAATTAAGTGTAACACTTTTTAATTTAAACACAGTTTTCTTGGTTCATAGTCATTTTTAAAAGCAAAAGTCCATTCCGTGAAATTCGAAAAAGTTAAATAAAGATAAAATTTTTTAAGAAATTAACTAAAATTTAAAAAAAGTGCAGAATGTGTTGAAATATATTTCTCTTCTGAGTGCTGCAAATAAACGCGTGTTGTTACTTTTTTTATGAAAGAGAGGTACAAAAAGCAAAATGTTTTGATGAAAGAAAATGCAATGAACATCGTTGATTACACAATTCACGAACATTTTGTGTTGTGCATAGTTTAAAAAAGGCTGAACAAGCTTTTGGAATACTTAAATAAAAGTTAGAAATTTTATTCGATAAAATAATATTTTGCTTAGTAAAAGATTAATTTTTTTCAGTAATGACAGCTAATACTTCTTGTGGACTGTTCGGTGTGATATTAGCATAATTTTTATTATATTACATATTTTTCTTATACTTGTTTTCACATTCAAATATTCAAAAAACAAAAAAAAGCTATCTACATAGCATTGCTCTTTTGCAGCAGCAAATTTCGTCGCATCAACTATTTCATAATGGCTTATTGACCAATATTTGTAAAAACGGAGTTGTTAAAAAAAGCAATGCATAGAAAAAAAATCGGCAGAAATATAAATGCCAAGGAAATTTCGCAAGTTGTGCTCCCTGACGTCCTTGATCGAAAGAATCACAATTGAAAAAATCAAAAATAAAGATATTTTACAAGTTTGCAATATCACTTATAGAAACGATTACGTATTTTAAGTTCTTTATTTGAATTTTGTCAATCGTCATCTGCCGAAAAACCTGCATTAAAAAAATGGCATTAATTTTTTCCATACTAGAATTATTATTTTTATCTTTAAAGGTTAAATTTAAGATACACTGAGAAAAAACTGTCGAGAATTCCTGACAATGGTGTCAGGTTATCCTGACAAAAGTGGTCAACTTTTGAAGCAGACGTTTTGCTGGAACGCATCAAGAAAAAGTATCATAAACATGAAAAATCGGTCATGTTTTAGTCATGCTTTAGTCAAATAAAGCGTGACTTGAGGTGTTTATGACAGCGGTCATAAATGATGACTTAACCGAACCCTAATGGCCGAAACCCTGACTTTTTCTTCACGTTTTTTTTTCTCAGTGTAACTAAAAACAATTTTTGTCAAAGCATAATAAAGCCGAAAACAAAATATTCAAATCTTATTTTTCTTAATAATTTTGTTTTGATAAACAAGCAGTAGCTGTACAAATTATTATTTCAGCACGGCGATAAAAATCAAAAGCAATTGCAAAATATGTTCTTTTTTTGATATTTGTTTTTGTAAATAAATTTATTTCAACGTAATGTTTTGTGGCAATTGAAAGTTGCTAAAAATTAGTGTCAATATTATGCAGTCACTTTTTGTTGATGCTTTTTTTCAATCATTGTCGAAAATTTTTTCTGTGGTTGCAACAGCGATTGGACGTAGACAAAAAACAGTCGTTGCTGTGCTAGCTTGCGTCTTAATAAACTTGCAAAATCTTTGATATTTTATTATCAAAGATTGATATTATTGCCTTTTTTCTAAAACACTAGTTTTTTGAATATTTATAAATATATTATACTATTAATTAATATGCTATTGACAAACTGTGATATTTTTTTGTATTTCAGAAAAAATATCACAACTTTTTTAAACCAAATTTGTTTTGATAATTCTTAAAAGAACTTTATTTGATCTAACAAACGATGACAATTTTAAATAAAATGAACTGAAACAACCAATTTTGTCTTCATTCTCTGGCAAAAACTGAAATAAATCTTGTATTAACAGATTTGAACGTTTTTGATACATCATCAAAAGCTTTCACAAAACTGCATAAAAGAAAGATAACAAATTTGTCATAGAAGAAAAGAAAATTTAAAGAACCCGCCGAAAAAAGACTGCCGTTGAGCTGTTGTAAAAAATGCGCGGGATTTTGTCCTACTTCTTGGCGTTTGCTTTTTTTTTGTTTCAAACATTTTTTTGTTGAATGTTTACTTTTTTTTTATTTTCTTTCATTTAATTTTTAATTTTTAGTAACAATGTTACGTCAAACATTTCGTATTGTATCTTTATTTCGTGGAGCTAACATTAAATATGGTCAACAAAGATTACAATCACAAATTCGACAACTTTCAAGCTTCAAAAATGAAGAAAAACCATCAATAAATGAATCAAACAATGAACGTAAAATTCTTATTCCATCAAAGCTTCATAAACATCTTTTTCCGAATGCTTCAACCAACGATAAAAAGCTTAAAGAAACTACTGATGAAATCTTGGATAAACTTGTTTTACCGAAATTGAGTAAATCTGTTAAAAAGAATGGTTTAATGGTACATTTTGATGAAATTGGTAAAGAACAATTTGCAAGGTTGGTTTTATATTCTAGGGTTTATCTTATAAATAGGTCTTGTAAAAGCTTGACCACGTTTTACAACTAAAGCTGTATACGCATAAGCGTGTAAAACGGATCACAGTGGCTACTGCAGTGGTAGGATCATCCTTATATGTTTGCCATAAGTGTAAAGGTAATTTTTGACTCATATCTCCTTTGATGTTTGGGAAGAACAGTCGTTGTACGTAGAAGAAGTAAACACAAATTTTGAATGCCGTCTAACCTGGGCGATCCCATTTATTTATTGAAGTGTTTAACGTTTTAGATATGTAAAGCTTTTGGAAGCTGCAGCAAAAATGAAGAGTGCACCAGAAATGCCAAAAGAATGGAGATTTAAAGCTGGTTGGACAAAATATGATACTGTAACTGGAAAAGAAGAATCTGTTGAATATCCTGATGAAAAAGTGCTATTTTTTGATGTTGAAGGATATGTAAATGATAGCAAACTTCCATGTATGGCTGTTGCAATGTCCTCGACTTGTTGGTATTCATGGTGTAGTGATCGACTTGTCAATGATTCACCCATGCCTGATTTAACAAGACTTAAACATTTGATTCCGCTAGAACAAGAAAATGGATCAAAAGAACCTAAAATTGTTATTGGACATAATATTGAATATGATTGTCCAAGAATTCGTGAAATATATTATCAAGATGTAAGCCTTTGAATGTAAAGTTTAGTTCTAGTAACTAATTTTTAGAAAACTGGAACACGATTTTGGGATACACTGTATATGGCACACAAATTAATTCAAAGCTCGATTTTCCCTGAAACTTGCAGTTGGAATTTGAAGGTACTTCGGGAGAATGCTGATGAGCTTTTTTCCTGTGGAGAATATTTTCAAACGTTAAAGAAAGCGCAAGATATTCTTTTTAACGGAAATATTGATGATATTCGCGAAAATTTTCAATTAGTTACAACATATTGTGCTGAAGATGTTGAAGGAACTTTTGAGGTCTTTAAAGAATTTTATCCAATATTTCGTGAAAGGTATGTTTTACTTTGTGACATACTGTACTTATGATATCTATTAATTTTAGTTTTCCACATCCTATTACATCTATTGATATATTGGAAACAAACAGAGCTGGGCATTAGCCGGGCTAGCTTAGCCGTAGCCGCAAGATCCATAACGGCTACATAGCCGTAGCCATTTGATAGCCGTGGCTATAGCCGTAACTATAGCCGTAGCTGCGGCTATTTCGTGCCAAGAGCGTCTAAAAGGTGTGTAAAAAATTGTGTTTTCACTTTATTAAGCTTGTATCAACAATACCTAAACATGAAGTAATCATTAAATATTATCACTGATATTATTTTAGCAATATTTTAAAATGCTCTAAATATTTTTTACAAAAGAAAAATAAAACAAAAAACGAAAAAAATAGTTTTGCCAAAATGTTCTTTCAGTAGCTACGGCTATAGCCACGGCTAAAAAAAATGGCCGTTTGATAGCCGCGGCTAAAATAGCCGTTTGTATATTGCATGCAACGGCTAGCCGTAGCCGTGGCTAAACGGCTACGGCTAATGCCCAGCTCTGGAAACAAATTCTGCTTATCTTCCAATTACTGATAACTGGTGTCTTATCCGTGATGGTTTTAAACTTGAACGTTATGTTACAGACGTTAAATTGTTTTGTCAATTAATTGATTTTCAAATAGCAACTTTGAGAACCGTTATTGAGCGTCCAGATGATTGGAAATTTGTTGGTGCAAATGTTGATTCATTCGAAAAATGGTTAAATGATTTATTTCAAGATTACATTGCACAAGAAAGAATTCAAGCAAGAGAACGTTATGTTGTAACTCCAATTCTTGGTTACCGTATTGCCTTTCAAAACCCTTTCGCTAACTATGATGTCAAGGAAACGAAAGAAACAGCAGATATTATCTTTTCCGATTGGTTACGAGATTTTGCAGTTGATGATTGCAGAAGTATGTTGATTGGATGTATGAAATGGTTATGTGAAAAATATCAAATTAATGCAAAATATGTTTTTTCTTTTAATAAAGCAGTAAGTTTTAACCATATTTTTATCGCGTAACTTAAATTTTTTTACATTTATCTTATTTTAGATTCGATACATGGTACCTGATGAAGATAAATATCGTTGTGCCTTGGCTTTAAATCTTTCACATATGTATGTTCGAGCTGCAATTGCACATAAACTTTGTATTAATGAACTTTCAAAATCTGATGCATTCCTCTCAAAAATTGATGTTGATACTGTATTGCGAAAAAATGTTGATCAAACTTGTGAAACTCCTGATGGCAGAGATATCCCTTTTGGTGAAGCTTTAGATATGGAACAAATTATTGAAAAAACTGGTGGTACCCTCGTAAAGCGTTAAAATTTGTTTGAAGTTTAAAATTGTAGTGGTATTGTTGTTTTCTTTGTTACGTTCTAAATCATTATGTTTTGAAAAAAAATTCTACTTGTATATCAGCAATTTCACCTGTTTTTTAAACAGATTATTATCTTAAAAATATTTTTTTTTAAAGGGGTAGATGGAAAAACTTATTCCGTTACCTTTATCTTCCTGTATTGTTTTCCTTTTCAAAAAGCGTTCTGCTCTTGAAAAAATAAGGGAATATTACAACAGCATCTTTTTGTGCTAGTATTTTTTATAGACATATCATTTTTTGTCTGATATTTGTCTTTGCTATTGTTTCCACTATAGAACAACTTCATTTTTTATTTTATCGCCAAAGATCATCTGCCTGCTATAAAATCATCATTGTTGCGAAATTCTAGCTTCGTTCATTTTGCATCAATTCAGTCCATCTAATGTCGGTTGCATTTTTTGAGCATGCATTTTTGGTTTTTTATTTGAATATTTCGTACACTTTTAAGTGCTAAGTTTTAGTTTTTATAGTATGATCATACATAGCTCAAATGCTAAATAATAATAAATACCGTAACTGTTAAAGCAAAAAGGCGGTTACGCCGAATGCTACAATAATAAAAACATTCATCGAGAGCGATCTCCAAGCTTTAAAAAATTAAAAACAAAAATTGAGTTTCTTCTTCAAGTTATTCTCAGAGATACAGTAGTTTTCAAAATTGTTAATGATACCTTTTATATATTTACGCCATATTTACTGACTTTTTCCCTTATCAATGAATAAAACGAAGAAAACATAGTTTCCGAACTAAAATATGTTTTTCGTTCGTTTACTCTTTCTTTCCGTTTTGCAAACAACACATCAAACAACTTTTTTTCTTTCTGCATTTTTTCTATGCTATTTTTTTTCTGTCATGCACGTGGAAGAAAGAAACAAGAGAGCAAAAAAAACAAGATAAGAATAAAAAACTATCGAGTGAAAAAAGAAGTGTTTTCTTTTTACTTGCAAAAAAGAGTAATCGACCGGGATTTCTCATTTTTTTGTTCGTGGTTTTTGTTCTTTACTTTTATTCTCCTTGCCAAATTTTGTGTTTTTAAAAACTTTAATTAATTTAATATTTTTCAGTTTTAGAAAATTAAAGAAAAATGTTATCACGTTCAGCTGGTAATGCTTCATTTATGGCATGTAAAATTGGTTAGTTTTTGTTATAACTTTATATAATAAATTTTATTTCTTTTATTTTTAGTACAGAGTCAAACACAATTTCGTTTATTAAATGCCTCTGCTGTTACAATGAAAGATAAAAATGTTATTGATCAAGTTAAAGAGGTATGCAATTTTTGTACAAAGTTATATAAATGGATCTGTTAAAAACTAAAGTTTTTCGATATTAACCATGTTATTATAGACAGCTCAAAATGTTGGAAATAAAGTCAAAGAAACCTTTCAACAAACAAAAGAATCTGTTACCGATGCTTCAAATGATCAACATGAAAAAACTTTAACTGAAAAAGCTCAAGAAGCTTTTGATAAAGGAAGAGAAATGATTGCAAAAGGTTCAAATCCAACTCAAGCAGGAAAAATTCTCAAAGAATCTCCTAGTCCACAAGAACAAATTGATATTATGATTAAAGAAAATAAGAAAGAATTTGCAAGTGTTAAACATGAAAGTCACAGCAGCAGCAATAATCAATCTCAAGATAGTGAAAAATTTGATCCTGTTATTGTTAAACAATTTTTGCATCAAGCTTAATGGCTTTTGGATTTTTAAAGAAGTGGTATGTGTTCAAAAAATATGGGTTTTTGTGTATATTCAATTTATTATTACGGTATATTTCTTTCTTAGTTTATGTTAAATTTTTTTGCCAGTTTTTTTGTGAATACAATTATTTATTTGTATTTGTGATACAAAAGTTTGTCCAAATAAACGATAATTCTTAAATAATCTTCTAACTCAATCAACACAAATACATTTCAATTTCAATCAATGATAAAAAAACGTAAACAACATTTTCTTCACGTTTTTCTCTGTTCTTTTTGCTGCTGTTTTTTGTTACACTCAAAAAGCAGAGGAGAGAAGAAAACGACCAAAAACGAAAAAGCGTTGTTATTTTTCTCTTGTTTATTTGTAGTTTGCAGTATCAACACTACCCCAAGCAGCATTGGAAAAAAGAAAAGCACGAGGAGGAAAACAACAACATTGTTTGTAGAAAAACATTTGTGAAATTTTTTTATTTCATATTTTTTATTGTCTATTAATTTGTAACAAGCTTTTAAATTGAGGATATATTTATTTTAAATTGTTAAAAATGTATTCTCGTACTCTTGGCAATGCTTCTTTTATGGCATGTAAAATTGGTTAGTTTTCCGAGCTATTTTGAAGAAGTTAAATGGTGGTTTTAGTTCAAAATCATGCACAAATTAAATTACTGCATGCATCAACCGTAGCAATAAAAGATAAAACTGTTATTGATAAAGCTAAAGAGGTTTGTATTTATTTTGTCATTAAAAAACTGAGTAAAGCTCGCACAAAAAAATGATAGTGTTTTCTTTGTTTATTTTTTAATTATAATTTAAAATCAAGTCTGATTTTGTTAAATGGTAGACCGTACCCAAGATTGATATAAACCTACTTTAATGATGTGCGCTTTTGATATTTTTATGCTCTCGGCAAAAGATCAAAGGAATTTCTCTTCCTTTGATTTTTTGCTTTAATGTCATTCCTCAAATATTGGCTAGATTATAAGCTTCTAATCATCCGTGAAAAAAATTAGACCGCTCTTTTTGTTGCTTTTGGGTGTGGTGGTGAGCTCAAAAAATCCGCTACAGTAAAACAAAGATGTTAAGAAAAAAGTTGAGGCAACTTTTTTAAATTTTACAAAAAATTAATTGTTTTTCAGAAAGCTGAAAACCTCGGCCAAAAAGCAAAAGTAAAATATCATCAAACCAAAGAAAAAGTTGGTGAAAAAGATCTTGATGAAAGGATTCAAGAAACATATGAAAGTGCCAAAGAAAAAGTAGTTAACGCTGCAAAAACTGTAGGCGGCGAGAACTTCGCCAACTCCACCGACAACACCATTGAAGCCGCAAAAGATAAAGTTGTAAATGCTGCAAAATTCTTTGCTGGCCAAAATTTTTCTGAAAATGCTACCAAAAGAGCTCAACGTGCAAAAGAAAAAGTTCAATACATGGCAACCAGCATCAGTGGAAAAGATATTGCTGAAAAAGCTAGTGAAAAAATTGAAGATGCAAAAGACAAGGTCAAAGATATTGCAAGTAATATTCGATTCAAAAATGTATCTGACAAATTTAGCAATGCTGCGAAAGAAGTAAAACTCAATGCTCAAGATATCAAAGATAGCGCAACTGAAAAGATTAAGATAATGGCAACTGAAATTAGTGGAGAAGACCTTGCAAAAAGCGATAAAAGTAAAGTAGAAGAAAAGATTCAAAATCAAATTGAATCCAGTATTGCCACAAATGCTGTTGCTGAGCCAAATGCCAATGCTGATAATGATAAAGAAAAAGTTCATTTAATGGCAACAGAAATTAGCGGAAAAGATCTTGCAAAAAGTGATAAAAGTAAAGTAGAAGAAAAAATCCAGAATCAAATTGAATCGAGTATGGCAACAAATGAATCACCAATTATTAAAAAGTAGTATTTAAAATTTTGTAAATAATTTTTTTTGATGTTAATGGTTTTTTAAATTTTTTAAAAATGATGTTTTCTTTTGGGCTGCATTTGTATTCAAAACGTAAGCGTAATTACAGCTTTTGTATTATTGTAATTATTTTATTTTACCTTCCTCGTTAAACATAAATTTTTTTTAAAATATTCAAACAAAATAAGAATTGCCACAGCAAAACTGCAATGAAAAAAAGTCATCGATATTTTTAACAGAGCTTTTGGAAAAAAATGTCAAAAAAAAATGGTTTAGAGCACCAAACACACAGCTGGCACACCATCGATGACTAATTGCCCGTAGCAAAGAAACAATTTCTTTCAGCACTTACATATGACATCAATGACTAATCGTCAACAAAAAATCTTAAAACAAAAAAATTCAGAATCATATTGAATCAAGTGTGCAACAAATGATTCTTCGATTATTGAAAAGTAGTAAAATTAATTTTGTAAATAATTTTTTATTAATCTCAATGATTTTTTTCTGTTTTTCCTTCTATTTTTTTTATTAATGACCAAATGATCTTTAGATTCAAATTTTACACAATAAAATAAAAAACATTTTTATTCATATTTTTCAAACTGAACCTAACATCTTTATTAAATACATATTCAAACTGGCCAAAAATTACTAAAACAAAAAATGCATCAATGACTTTCAGCAGAAAAGCTTTTGAACAAATTGCAAAAAAGATGTTGAAACAGCAAACATAAAGTCGACACATTGTTGGTGATGAAATCAAGACAGCAAAGTCATCTTTTATTTCAATATTTACAGCAAAACATAGCCTTTACAATGCAGTAAATAGTCATCCAAAAGCCTTTGACTGCATTGTAAAATAAACGCTGTCAAATCACGAAAAAAGTTGCATTTTCGTTTACAAAAAATCGTATGCAACCACAAATTCCCCATAAATAAAAAAATATGAATGTTTTAAACAAAAATTTATATTCTATTTTTTTTATTAATGTTTTTTCATTTTTACATTTTCAGCTTTTCTAGTATGCAATTACAAACTTTGTACAATAAAATATAAATAATTTTGATTCACGTTTTTTACTCAAAACGTAATGCCTTTTTCAAATATTCAAATAGACTAAATAAAACTAAACTTGCATCGATGATTGTCTGCTAAAAAGATTTTGAACAAACTGAATAAAAGATTTTGAAATAGCCAATGTAAAAGCGAAATAGCGTCCGCGACAAAATGGGCGCAACACTGACTAGTAATGAAAAAAATGACAAGGATGGCTAGGCGCCATTTAAAAGGCTTTTGATTCAACAGCAAAGAATAGTAAAATAAAATTTTTTAACAAAGTGATATACAAAACGTGCACTTTTTCATATTTCAAATTTAGTTTTTGGAATAGCTTTTCATGTTCCAGATTTTCTTTTTTTTTATGCATCAAAAAACTATTCTTTCACTTCTTTTTTGTGAGTTCTTTTTTTGGTTTATGTGAAAAAAGAGGAAGCAAAAATAAAAAACAACAACATAAAAACAGCATTGTTGTTGACCAATTGAAAAAGCGTTTTTTCCCAACAACAAACGAACGCAATATCTTTTTTTAGTTTACTTTGGTTTTTATTCTTTGCGGTTTTTGTTTTTTTTTACTTTTATTCTAAAAAAGCTACTATTAATAAACTTTTTTTAGTTTAAAAAGGTTAATCAAAAATGCTTTCACGTTCAGCTGGTAATGCTTCATTTATGGCATGTAGAATTGGTTAGTTTTTGTTATTTCATTGATAATTCTTAATTTTCCATTTTTAGTTCAAAATCAAGCACAATTTCGTTTATTAAATGCTTCTGCTGTAACATTCAAAGATAAAAATGTTATTGATCAAGTTAAAGAGGTATGTATCTTTCATAAAAATTTGAAGCAGCATTAACAATTGCTTAACACTGTTAGACTGCTCAAAATCTCGGAAACAAGGTAAAAGAAACATTCCAACAAACGAAAGAATCTGTATCTGATGCAACAAAAAGCGGTTCAAATGCAACTCCAGCAGGAAAAATCCAAAAAGAATCTCATGAATCAAAAGATAAAGTTGATGAAGTTTTAAAAGAGAATAAGAAAGATTTCAATAAACACAAAGACACTAAGAAAACAGGCAGCGGATCCGGTTATGCTTAAATCTGTAGATACACGTGTTTAGGAGTTAAAATATTTTCAATTCTAACTTCATATTTTTCTTATTTTTAACACCATTAATTTATCTATTTACAATTATATATTTTTGCTTTGCTGTAAATAATTTGTTTTTTATGTTATCGTATAGTACCAAATACTAACACATTTACACTAAATTTATGTCTTGTAATATCTTCTTTTTTTATCATAATAAAATTGCTAAATCATTTTTGAAAATAATAAATTACTTTATTCATATTTTTGTTGCCATCATAAATTTAGTAATAATATCACATTGAAATCTTGAAACTTAAAAAGGGACACAGAAAACTAACGAAATCTGTAACCTATGTTTCGCTTTTCGCAAAAAATAGATTGTCTTTATTATATATGCAAAAACATTTTTTAAAACAAATAAAGCATCAAAAATTCACAACAGTTTATCTATAACCATCATCAAATCTTTTTCCCAATCACATAAAATTCACTTTCTTCCGATTTGCATATTTCGAAAGAAAATTTTGATAATTTGTTGTGTAAATCAGCGTTGTCACTAACAAGGTCAAAAATTTGGTCGAAATTTTGTAATCTTTTCTAAAAATCTTTATAAACTAAATCGGTTAAGATATTTATAACCAACCATTTTATTATCAGCCAAACAATCAAGGGATACTATATACATGGTTTTTACAAAAATCTTAAAATAGTTTAAATTTTTGCAACTATCTATAAGTCTTCCCAACCAAAACTTCTTGAATTCAATGTTTGAATTTTTTAATACCAATGTTTCAACATTTGGAATCATTTTTATGATAATTGAAAATTTAATTGTTGAAGTAAATTTCACCGTCGCGCATGTAAACACAGTAACTCTTGTGGATAAAAGATGAAACAAGGTCTCTGATGGAATAACAGAACAGTTGATTTGAACATCTTTTGCAAAAATAATTAATCGATTAGTGGTAATAGAAGTATTCAGATTATCAAATAAGTGCTGGGCAGCTTTTGAATAAGAAAATTCATATTTTGTATCACGAAAATGGAAGTTGCGATCAATATATCCAATAGTAACTTTTTCGGTCACCGCAATATTTGTATCATCAAAAATTGGTAAATATCGATAATGTTTATTAAAAGCCATGGTTTTTGTTACCATTAATGGCTTAAGTTTTACCATGTTCAAAATTTGTTTGGATGAAAATGCAAAAGAATATTGTTCAATACCATTAAGAATTTGAAAAAATCGTTGTAATAAATTTGCATCTATTTTCGGCAGAAACAATTTTTGCCGCCCTTCTGAAAGTTCTGTCGCAGTTGTAAATGACAGTGAAATCAGCTTTAACAGAGGAGACCCGCCTTGAACAAATTTGTTGCACATTGTTTCCTGATGGTTCAGAGACGAAGGGACTAAAAATTCCGGATCATAAAATTCTGATGACATTTTTTTTCTTAACTATTTTTTCTGATTCCAAAAATGGCATGAATGTAAAAAATTGGTTGGACATCAACAGAGTTTTAACTATCTGTAACACATACATGGGTCTTCGTGAAGAGTTATGACACAACTAATACCTAACCTATTTTTTGCATTCATATCAATTTTGAAATCAGAAAAAATATTAATGCAAGAAAATGTCATCAGAATTTTATGAATCGGAAATTTTAGAATATTCGTGACAATCATCTTCAAAAGAACTTGTTTAAGGGGATTCCCTCCTTTAAACTTCTTACCTGATAACTCTTTAGGATTAAACCATTCTTGAAGTGGTTTGGGAACAGTAATATTTGTGGGGTACAAACACGAAAATATTCGAGAAAAATATTTGGTTAGCCATAGGATTTTGTTAAATTTTGCTTCAAGGAGACGTTCCCGATTTGACAAAATTTTACTAATACAATACTGACAAGAATGCTTATTTCCAAAAAAATCTACTCTTTCTTTTTCTGTTGCAGCATAAGCATCCGTAGGAGGATCAAAATATTCTTTATGACAGAAGCAACAAAAAATTCTTAAAACCATTATTAATACTTTTTTTTCACAAATGGCAAAATAGTGGTTAATGAAGACAATATTACAGCTCTGGATGTAGTTTTTTTGAATGCTATATTTTTCACTGCCTCTCTGCTAAAAATCAATAAAGAACATTTCAGGCACATTAAAGGCAGAAACATTGTGACGTCTGTTGTTATAAACTGGGCTATGGCAAAAATATAGTTTTTTTTATTCAGTCCATATAATTAATTATTTAATTCAATTTGTGAGCCTGAAATATCTATATAACTAAGATTTGGAGCTTTTTCAAGAATTTTCCGAAATGTTAACTTTCTGTAAAAATGAACGTTCGCACATTTTAAAATTTTTGTTTTCGAAGATAAAAGTATCAAAAGATCAGGAGAAGAATAACTTCTTTATAAAGGTCGACGAAAGTCTCATAGATCAACTAAGTGCCATGGACAGACATGGAAAAACGGCTCATATAAAAATAAAGCATGGTTCTCGACTAGGATAGAAAACAAAGGGACATACATAAATACTTGCACAATTTTTGTAAACTTCAGCTCACCCTGCCATGATGTTACACCCCGGTATTAACTTTAATGAAAATACGATGTTAACTTAAATTTTACAAATGCTATCTTAATTGTGGAAAAGAAAATTGCTGATTTAAAAGATACATGTGATCAACAGCTTCACCTTCAAAAGGAATGTGTTAAATCTCATTTAAGTAACACTTTATCAAACTACCTTCTATTTATTTCGGATCATAAGGCAAGAAAGGTAAATAATGTAAATTTTATACTTATTTGGAGTGTCCATGAATAGAGTGGAGGATAATATACATTCGAACCACGTTATTACGTTTTTCAAGGGACCGTGAAAAAAAAGTAACAACTCTGTTAACGTAATAAGGAGGTCCATTTACACTGATTTCCTTTTGAAGAGACCACGCAGTGACCACGTAAGATCGAGGTGAACGTAACAACGAGGCACAAAATAACGAGGTTAGACTGTAGAAAGAGAAAATAACATGAATGCAATTTAAGAAATTGCTCAATAATTGTAGAAAGAAAAATAGGAATACAAAAACTTAACAAGATTAGATAAATGATAACCCACATTACAAAATTTTAAAAACTCTTATTTAGTATGCACTCCAACGATTCCAAAAATATAATAAAATTTTGAATTTCACAACTATCATCTCAACCATAGAAAAGAAAATGATTGAATTACACGACATATGTGATCGTCAACTGAAGCTTCAAAAAGAATGTGTTAAATCTCATTTAAAAGACATTTCAATAAAAGAAAAATCGAAAGTTTATTTGGTGTATTGTTTTTTTATGATTACAGGATTATGTGGTATTCGAACTGTTTTTATATTATGTAAACCACTTGATATTCCTGAAAAAATATTATTATGTTTTGGAATCGCAGGACCTATATTCTTAATTGTTAATTGTTTTTGGATTTTTTTATTAGCACATATGGTAAAACTCTTCTCAGCTATTGAAAATATCGATGAATTTTTCCGCAAAAATTGGTTAAACTAAATTTTTAATATTATCGATATATCTTGTTTAATTTAAATAAATGTTTTTTGTTCTATTTTTTTACCCCAAACAAAGATTTTTGAGGGCAAATCGGTTCTATTAATAATTTTTCGCAATTGTTAGAAAATAGTTATATTATAGACAAATTGATACATTGGTTTTAAAGGAAGCAGAGTTTCTTTTGGTTCACTGCTTGGGTAGAGAAAGTCAATGCATAGTTGTCCAGTTGCAAAGGTCCATACTGCATGCCATATATTTTTTCTATTTCTATAGGAACTTTTCAAATCAAAATCTCTGTTGTTATTTTGTTTGCCTCTCATTGTGTTACTAAAAATGAAAAAATTATTATTACCTTTATTCAGTCCATGTCAATGTCAAATTCAAACTTCTGAAAGAAAAATGTGTGTAATACTTTTCTTTGCTTTGATCTTTACATTTATAAATTGGGGTGTATCTATTTACTTTCATGATTTTTTTGTTGAACAGAAATTGCAAGATCCAAAGAAATATGTTTTATCTTATTGCAATAACTCGCATGCTGAATATTTGATACAGAAGGACAACTATCAAAATGCTCTACAAGTAAGTTAAAAAATATTTACAAATAAAATAAAAGAAGATTTAGAACCGAAATGCAGTTCATATATTTCAAGAATACGATGACAGTTTGAATTTCACAAATGTCATATCAATTGTAGAAAAGAAAATAGCAGATTTTAAAGATAAAAGTGACCATCAACTAAAGCTTCAAAAAGAATGTTTTAAATCGCATTTAAGCAAACTTTTAATAAAAGAAGAATCGAAAGTTAGTTTGGCGTTATTTTTTTTGTTTTCTACTGGATTATATGGTCTTCGAACATTTTTCGTATTACGTAAATCTCATGTTCCTGCAATTATTGATCTAGTGGGGCATATATTACTTGCAATACTCATATTTTTATTTGTTAATTATTTTTGGCTTATCAGTTTTGCATATATAGAGTTTCTTTCTTCATGTATAGAAAATATTGATGAATTTTTACAAAAGCATGGTTTACAATAAATTTCAAAAAAAATATATTTTTGTCATTGTTTTTTAAAAAATTTAGAATAAATATGTTTTTGTTAAATTAGTGATTCTCTGAATCTGTCACTGTTAATGTTTCCAAGCAACATTAGAATTAGCAAGCTATGGGTAAAATCTTAAGAAATATAAACAATCAATAACTAATCGGTTTTTTGCGTTTTGGTTTATTGCAATGGCAGGGCTTTGTCTGGTAGTTTTTTTTCGTTTACTTGTTAAGGTTTTTTTGACCACAAAAGTTCGCTAACAAATCAATACATTCATTAGAACAACTTATCTAGAATGAAGTTAGTATAATCTCTTGTAACTTCTTTTCTGTTTTTTTATTTGCAGGCTTAAATTTTATTTGATTGAAAAATGAATAAATTATATTTAAAATATGTTATGCCATGTTGGTGTCAAAGCAAGCCATCTACAAGAAGCAACCTGCTAATAGTCATAAGCGCTTTTATTGTTTTACCCATAAGTCTTATTGTATCTTTTTGTTACTCTGACTTTTCCATTGAAAGAATGTTAAATGATCCAAAGAAATATATTTTACCCAATTGTAATGATTCTAATATTATTTCGCATGATGAATATTTGATACTCAAAGACACTTATCGGTATGCTCTGCAAGTAAGTTTTTGGATGTTTTTAATTTTTCTTATAAAGCTTTTGAAATACTTGCATTGTTTAGGATCGTGTATCAATAAACATTCTACGAAAATATGATGACAGTCCTAATTTTGAGAATACTATCGAAAATGCTTTACGAAATTTGGAGAATAATATTACATGTTTCAAAGATGAAATTAATTATCAGCTTGAACTTCAAAAAGAATGTATCAAATCTCAATTAAGCTCCATTTCATTAAATCAAGAAAGGAAATTTTATTTGGCTTTATTCTTTATTATTTTTACATCTTTATACACCATTCGAGTGCTTTTATTATTTACAGAAGAGTTTTGGAATGAATTTGTCGAAAATATTTTATTTTGTCTTCCTATTGTTATTTTTAATGGTGGTTGGATTATCGTTGTAACGCAAATGTATCAACTTACATCAGCTCTTCAAAATATGGACGAATATATGCAAAAACATGGTTTCAACATGGTTTCGTTTTGATTGTTTGAAAAATGTAATTTGTTTTTTGTATGTTATGCATAAAGATGTTATTAAAAAAGAACACATTTTTACTGAGACGTTGATAAATTTCACAGTAGCTAAACTGTAAAACTTATCAGTAATGAAATAGTCAGACCATCTGTTTAATCAATACACATTACTTCTGCGTATAATTTGAAAAAGTTCTCATTCATATTTTCCAATAATTGTCGATATATATTATATAGGGTTCCACAAGTCTATGCACGACTTATTCAGTTGTATTTAAAAAAATAATTTTTTGTTTGTCTGCCTCTTGCTTTAAATAATAATTAAAAAGAAAGTATATTTAAATTAATTAGTACTGTGTTGGTGTGACAGTAGGCTTTCACACAGATACAGTAAAGTAATCATTTTTTTAAGTTATTCATTTTTTATTTGGACTTTTATAAATGATTCGATCTGTTAACACCAGTGTACTCCCGCTCCCAAAAAAATAGCAATCGCTTCCTCTTACAAAAAATCGTCAATTTTTTTTATTTTTAATAATTTTTGCAGAAAACATTAGCTGAGATATCCTAGTAGGCTGGGAAAAAGTTTCAGAATATTTGGATCAAAACTGTAAAAATGCCTTTAAACACAAATGTCAATTACTTTTGAACATAAATAATTTTATTTTAAACATAGTAAAACGGTGCCATTGATAACATTACAAAAATTATTCATTTTTTTTGACGAGACTCTTTTTTATGTATTTTGATCAACGAAAAAGCAATTAAAGAAAGAAAAGACAGTTGGCCTAATTTTTTATACACTGAGAAAAAGCCGTGACGAAAAAAACCTCACCGGTGATGCATCTGTAATGAATTCATCACTGATAATGACGCTTTAGTGATGGATTCATCACCGGTGATGGTTTTTTCGTCACTATCAGTGATGCGCGAGTGATGATTAAAACCCAAAAAAGCATTTTTGTTTAATGTCAAAAGCAATGAGTCAATGATAAGAAAAATTCTTACTGATAAATTTTAATTAGCTTGGTTAAAAATATATATAGAGCAGTCATTCAAGTTAAAAAAATTTATTTGTTTCATTAAAGTCTGTTTGGATTTTGATTAAAAATGTTTCTTTGGCTTCTTATTTTTGCCATATCCTTTGGAAGTAATGTTTTTGCCTCTGTTTATCCTGTTTGTACGGGCTACAATTTCAGCATAAAACATTATCGAAGTCAAGCATATACTGATCTGGTTCATTCATATAATTTTCAAGTTAAAATTAATTTGAATAAAACTTATACGGATAAAAATGAAATTATTATCTCAAATTACACTTCTTGGTCTTTCAATGATGCAGTATATTATCGAATTAAATCAAGTTATCTCTGTAAACTTGATAATCCATTTGATACTCCAGCTGTTCAGTCATGTATTGAATGGATTCCATCAACTGTTTCATTCATTCAAGAATTACCGTTTCAATCATACAAACTATATAATTATGTGAAAATTGATAATAATATTAGAATAGACAATTTGGAGTACATTTTTGACAAAAATTATATGGGTTTTCAAGGCCATGACATCCCTCTAGATAGGGGTGATTGCATTGATATTATGTCAGGTAAGATTAATTTAAATTTGAACCTCGTTAACATTCTTAAATACTATAATATTGAAATGGTTCTGAAGTAACATAATACATAATATTTATATAATATTTTTTTAATTTTTTGTAACTTTCCCTTTAGTTCAGTTTATAAATAACTGTCCAAAAGAGTTTATTGAATAATTTTGGATACATGTATAAAAGTGTAGTATATAAACATTATAGGTTCACGTGGTGTCTATCAATACAAAGTTTGCTGCAACAATTATCTTTCTACTAATATCCCGGATAAATATGATAGTATGTTTTTTTGTTTCGTAGCATATCAAAATATAATAAAAAGAAAAGAGAGGTATGGAAAGGCATAAGCGATAAAAGTACCGAAATTTCATGAGATATATTTTTCAAGTAAATCAGCATAATATAAAATAAAATTTTGAAACTTATTATGTAAAAAACATGTAATTTTAATTTAGGCACCTGCTTGGAATACAAAACAACTGCATCCGTTTCATTAAATTCAAGTAATCTGCTTAATTTTGAAGCCAATTATGTAAGCGTTCCAAACCAACTAAAAGTTAGCGGAAATCAAATGACAACTTCATTTTACACTGGTTATCAATTCTATGTGTACGGCAGTGAAGATGATGCTGTAATTACAGACTGTAATAATGGAAGAAGTAGCAGTACTAGTTGTTACTTGAATATTACAAGAAAAAGTTATGCATACAATTTTGTAGTTCAACCAAGAAAATATCAAAATGCCTCAGATAATTTTGTTACATACGGTATTATTGTATCAAAACTTCGGGTAGTCAATACAGTTCCGTTGAAAGAAAACTTTCAAGCTTTTACAAAAGCAGATCCATGTTGGAAGCCACCAAATTCAATTCCATTTGCAAATGGAAGTATGACCGCGAACATCTCATTCTGTTGTACAACATTTGGTCCAGTTTTACCAAATCCGTCAGCATATACAACAGCAGCGGGCACCACTTTTGGTTTTAACTTTGGCAGCAGCACTACCAAAAAGCATTCATCTTCTGATAATGATGGTGATAATTCTGCGTCAGCGTATGTGGGATTATCCAGTTTATTTTTGGTCATTGTTGGCACTTTTTTCTTTTAATTGTTTAAATTTAGTTATATGCAGTTGAGTGATAAAAGTGTTGTAATTGGAAATCAAGAATAAATATGGTATTTTTTTATTTTTTTTTGTTGATCCAACCATAAACACCATTGCTATTTGTACCTAATAGAATTTGCTGATGACTTTAAAACTCGAACCAATGGTAAAAAAAGCTTAAATGAGTCAAAATTAAGCTTTTAATGAATATAAATAAGCTTGAACATTTCCCAGGAAGTCAAAAAAGCAGAAAATTTACGAAGCTTTTCCCCGGAAATCCGATTTTAACCACGTGGCACCTATAGAATGTTTTATACCTTTATATTAGCTTTATTTAAATACGAAAATACAATGTGAGGCTACCTTTACTGATCAGATATGTTAATAAAAAACAGACAAATAGGTTTCAACAATTTTGTATTGCAACATAAAGAGATTCTGAAGTTGCTAAATTCTTGTGTTTTGTATGTCTAATATGTTTTAGAAGGGATATTTTTGTTCGTAAGATTGATATTTATTTCACAAGAAAAATACAGTTAATAATTCTCATTTTTAAAATAAAGTTGATAAAATTCAATAATCAATATAAACTTGTTTTGTAACTTTTAAAATCTCTCATCTGTTTTAAAGGCAATAACGGTCAACACTTATTTGGTTCCCTAGGCCAATGCACGACTTATTTTTTTATATCTGTCATTCAGTTCCATGAAAGAAAAGTTTAGTTTGTGTTTGTCTTCTTTTTACTTAAACAACTGATGAAGAAGAAAGTATGTTTAAATTTGCTGGTGCCGTGCTGGTGTGGAAGTAGGCCTTCTAAGAGATATAGTAAAGTAGCAATACCAATTACCGTTATCATTTTTCTAACAACACTTACTTTGTCCATCTTTTATTTAGATTTAGACATTGGACACAGATTAAAAGATCCAAAGAACTATATTTTACCTTCTTGTACTGACTCTAATATTTTTCCGTATAATCAATATTTACTTCTTAATCAAGATTATGAGAATGCTATAAAAGTAAGTAAAAAAATTTCAATTAAACATAAAATTTTTACTGCGATGAATGATGTCCCTTATCAACGTGTACCATTACATATAATAACTAAATTCAATTTTTAGGATCGTTATAATGCAATCAAAAAATCACAAACAAAATATAAGTGTGCCATTTTTAAAAATACTATTTTCCATGCATCTCAAGATATTATTGATTTAAGAGATGTATGTGACCATCAGCTTCAACTCCAAAAAGAATGTATTAAATCTAATTTAAGTTCTACGCTATTAAATAAGGAATGGAAAATTTATCTTTGTTCTTGCTTCATTGTCATTACTGTATTAAACACTATTCGGACGCTGTTTATATTACCAAAGTCATATTACACGGATATCATGATGTACATTTTATATATTTTTATCTTGAATGTTTATTGGATTTCTACAATTTTAGATATACAAAAGCTTCCATCAATCCTTGAAAATATAGACGAATTTTTTCTTGAACATGGCTTTATTTGAATATGAAAATTAAAATGCGTTGTTACCTCATATTTTTTTCATATTAAGTTTTTTTTAATAAAGGCTTTTAAAAATTATTGCTAGCAAAAATGACATCAGCAAAAAGATAAACGATATCAATCTTAAAAAATATAGGATATAGTTAAACCTTATATGTTACTGCTTTTTTAAATACGTAAAATAAATCTTATGAAAGAATAATTTAGATTAAAATCTATTTTTTGGGTGATTTAAATATTCAGAGACACATTAATCAATTTTTGGGGTATCGATACTTTTTTCTATGTCTATCAAATAACTACACATGCGCATAACTGTCATAATTTTTTGATTGAACAAAAAAAAACTATTGCCCCTTGCTATTTTTCTAAACTGCAACGTTTGCAATAGGAAACAATACATTCTAAGTGGAAAGGTCTATGGCATTTGTAATTGTTTTATTGTGGTGATTACCTCCCATCCTTTATTTCTAAAACTTTAAATAAAGTAATAATGAAAGAATTCTTTATGAATGTTTGGTTACCATGTTTATGTGAAAAGAAAGTCCGAAAAAATATTAACCTCTTGTTTAGAGCTTTTATCGTTACAACATTAAATTGCGCAATATATCTTTGCTTTTTTAAAGATGATTTAATGCAAAAATGTTTTCATCCAAAGAAATATGTTTTACCTTACTGTAATGAATCAAATTTAATTTTGTATGATGAATATTTGGTGTTAAAGCAGAATTATGCGAATGCCATTGAAGTAAGTAATAAATAACTACCAATGTTTTCCATTAAAATGAGTTGGCTTACTTTCATTAGTCTCACATACCTTGTTAGATTTGAACCATGAGAATTTTAAATGTACATGTTTTTTAAGGACCGAAATGCCATTGATAGAATTAAAAATTATCTTGAGGTAGCAAACTATGAAAATATCAAAAGTGGTATAGAAAAACGAATAACAACTTTAAGAAATGATTCTGAACGTCAATTTCAACTTCAAAAAGAGTGTGTGAAATCTCATTTCGACAGCATTTTATTAAAAGAGGAATGGAAAGTTAAATATGCTTCAGGTATTATTATTATTGCTGTAATATATAGTGTTCGAACTCTTCATGAATTGTATAAACCACATTTCTACGGGACGAATTTTTGGAATTTCCTTGCGTTTCTGTTACATGCTTATTTTGTCTTAGGATTGTGTCTATTAATGGGAGGGGGTATTCAAATAGTATATCTATATAAGCTTTCATTAGCTGTTCAAAATATGGATGAATATATGCAGACTCATGATTTTAACTGAATGTGCTTTGAATATTTCTTTACAAAATGCATTTTTCTAATAAATTTTTTATTGTCGATTTTTGTTGTGACTCGTTCCATGGGGCATTTTTAGCTTTAAAAGGGCAGATGGTCATTGCTTTATTTACTTGTTGGTGTTCATACATCTTTTACCAGAAAAATATGCTAGAATCAAAACACTCTTGAATTCAAAAATACAGTTAATTTTTTCAAATGTAAAACTTCCGCAGGATCGAAAACACAAAAAAAGACTTTGCAGCAAAATTTGAGAAAGTTGTGCTGATCAGAATACACAGCAAATTTAAAAGCTATTGTCATTGTCACAATTTTTTTTATATTTGCACAATTGTATTCGTTGCAACTTGCAAGCTTGTGCAAATGCTAACAGAAAAGGAGTAGCATGCATTGTTTAATAGAAAGCTATAATTTGTGCTGATAAACTTACAGAGCAATCGTATCAATAAATTTCTGCATACTTGTAACGTTATTTTTTTATTACGCCAATTGCTTAGTTTAATTAAAACAAAAACCATTTCATTTTTGATGAGTCATTCTTCATGTTTTGTAAATTATTCATTGTTTATCCACCTCACAGACAATAACAAAATTGAGAAATATATTCGTAAATATTATTTCTCATTAAATTTTGATTTAATTGATCTTGTCAACAAATAAATCAAGCGCAAACAAAATATTATAGCATAAACGGATTTCATAAAAAAATGGTTCACTGAAAAACAAAAATTTAAAAAATTACTTAAAAAAAATTTACAACTTTGATTGAGGAAATGTAGAAGAACGAATTAAATTCTAAAGATAGTTTTATGTTTCGTCAATACAAATTACAACAATTTAGCAGCAAAACTTTCTAAAATTAGACAGGGATGCATTTCGTGATGTTTACAATGCTGCTGCCGATGTTCAAAAGTAGCTATGCTTTTACAACTATTAGGGCTTTGCTTTGCAACTAAATTAGCAAACAACTAATATATGATTAATCCCATTTTTGGTCCATCTATTTTTTCTATTTGTTTAATTCTACTAATTTCAGAAACGACTCATCCCATTTTGAAATTAATTTTTGTTTGCTTTTTTAGCATGTTTTTGAGAGTCAGTATATAAATGCTTGTTCAAAAACTGAAAAGACATCAGTTTTTCAAAACCAAAAAACTTTCACTAATCAAAAAATGTTCAAAACTATTTTTATTCTTTTCATTTTCTCCAATACTGTTGCAGCCAGATCTGTAAGGCATTCGGACAATTCCATCGAAAATCATTCTGCCGCTATGTGTAAAAATGGTTTTATTACAACGTGTGGATTTTTAATTCTTTCTGCATTGATCCTGATAAATCTTAATATTGTTTCGGCTTTTATGAATTACACAATTAAATCATCATCAATAGTACCAAAGATTATTGTCAAATCCAGCAATATGAATCGATTAAATTTATGAATGTAAGATTTAATTAATGCCATTTGTACATTTCAACATTCATTTATTTCTGCAATTACCGCCACATTGTGACGCAGCAAGCATTCAACCCAACTACATTATTTGCGGTAACGCTTACTGATAGTCTGTTACATACTTAATGTTTTTCTATTTAATTTATGCATTTAATTTTTGTATATTAAAACTAATTTAAACTCCATCTTCTGTATAAAAGTGTAATTGCATTTCTTTATTTTTCAAAGCGATTTAAAAAGCAAAAGCACATAATCAAAGAAAACATCGCAAAAAATTGTTTCAAAACATCTTGTTTTTTTTCTCAACATCCCTTTGCATTTTCAATGTCTTTTTTGTATATTTCAACGAAAAAGCAGCGACGAAAAGCAGAAAAGGAAAATAGCGTTAAACAGGAAAACATTCAGGCGGTCTCGCAAGTGCAAAAAAGTCTGATATTTCATCATTTTAATGCAAGATAGCATTTACATGGCCGGTCTGTGACTTTCCTTTAAAATGATTTTGCGTTATTTGAATTTTTAATTATAAAACTGCCGTCCACATTTTTGTGTTTTGTTACAAAATCTTAAATTTATAAACATTCTTTTTTAAAAACATCCTGGACTATTAGCTGCAACACTAAAAAAATAATGAAAGTTGAAATTGTTTTATACAATAATTTTAGAATTTTTTGTTTTGTCAAAATAACAGTTTAATTAATCCCTTTTATTTATTCATATCTAGCAAACATATAATAATAGACAAAATAAAGCGAAACTATTTTTAACATTTATTTTTTCTTAAGAAAGTTCGATTTAACTAAGATGTGAACGGCAAAATTTTTTTTGAAAGGCAACAATTAAATATTTAAATATCACGTAATATCCGAGATTAAAATGAGTTCCATGGGTCAATCCACCAGGTTGCAATCCACCAGGTGATCAATCCACCAGGTGAAAGCCTCGGGGGAATATTCCTTTGTGAATAAATATATATATATGGGTGACACCCAGGTTAAAAGTGAGCCCTTTCTTAGGACGTTTGTAAAGTCGGCTCCGGGGTATCGCATTAGAGATCAGTAGATGTTAAGGCCCACACAGCATTAAGTTTTAATCTACGAACTAAAATAAAATTACTGTAGAATGGAAAAAAGGGATAAAAACACTTCAGCAGTAATAACTTTTTCGATGATAATCACGCTAGTGTGGTTTTTTCATTTCTGTCAGTGATGCGCAAGTGGTCAATGCCTCGCGGTTATTTTCTGTGTATCTTTAAAAAAATAAATATTAATATTTAAATGGATGTCAAGAAGAGTAATGATTTATGACTTATTTTTATTGCTCATAGGTTTTTTGTGATTGTCACGTACATTAATAAAGGCTACCTTCGTCTGGTTTGGAGGGGTGCAATGGAGAATCAATATATTTATTAGCAGTGCCAATTTCTCAAATATATTAAGTAGTTTCTTATTTATAGCTATAAGGGTTGCGACAGTAAGAATACGGCTTGTTTAAATTAAATATGAAAAAGGATAAATTATATCTAAGATATTTAATACCATGTTGGTGTGAAAGCAAGTCTTCTACAAGAAGTAATCTGTTAATGTTCATAAGTGCTTTGATTGTTTTATCCACAAGTTTTACTATTTCTAATTATTATTTCAATTTTTCCAATGGAGAAAAATTAAGAGAACCAAAAAAATTTATTTTACCATATTGTAATGATTCTGATATTATCAGATATGACGAATATTTGATACTTAAAGAGGAGTATCATTATGCTTTGCAAGTAAGACTTTTTTATGTACATAGCTTTGATATTTTAAAATAAAATGAATAAAACTTACTTTTTTCTTTTATGAGCTTTTAAAAATAGTTTAAAAATTCCTTTTTTTTGTTTAGGGTCGTGTATCAATAAATATTCTACGCAGATATGATGACAGCTCCAATTTTGAGTTAACTAACAAAAATGCTTTGAAAAATTTGGAAAGTAACATAACATATTTTAAAGATGAAATTAATTATCAGCTTGAACTTCAAAAAGCATGTGTGAAATCTCATTTAAGCTCCATCTTATTAAAAGAAGAAGAGAAATTAAATTTAGCTTTATTCTTTATTATTTTTACATCTTTATACACCATTCGAACATTTTTTATTGTATTAAAAAGAGCTATTTGGTTTGATTCTTTTGACAGCAGCATAATTTCGGTCTTTCCCATTGTTATTTTTAATGCTGGTTGGGTTTGTTTAGTAATGCAGATATATCAACTCACATCAACACTTGAAAATATGGATGAATATATGCAAAAACATGGTTTTGTTTAAAAATGCGAGTTGTTTTTTGTATGTTATGCAAAAACATTTTAATAAAAACAGAGTTAATAAATTATACATTTTAACAATTTTTTATTGCAAGATTAATAGTGCTTAAAATATAGTTAGTTATCTCTGATTTCAACAATTGAATATTCGTAGCACAAATCAATGCATGACGGTCTAGTTTGCTTGAAAATATGGATGGATTTTTAATGAAACATGGCTTTTATTGAACATGAAAAGATGTTTTTAGCTTTCTGTTTTCATGTATAGCTTTTTTTAATAAATGTATTGAAAAATTAATAACATAATTGACAAAAGAAAAACAGGGTATAAAATATTATTCTTGAGCAAAGGTTGGCAAAAGAATTTGTGTCAGCCCAATCTTGGTTCTCCTACTATTAAGCATAGTAAACTCGCATATTAAAAGCAAAAATATCGCATTGTAAATTGTGATTTAGCGTTCTGTTTACTGAGAAAACCAGTATATAAAAGATTGATTAGGCTGCCGCAGAGATATTTCAGGAATGGACGATTTGTTTGGTTGCGATTGTGCCATTTTCGAACGGGCAGCAATTTTCCTCTTTTTTAAATCGTATTTGTGTAATAAACAAAGAATGAAAAAAATTATGTTAAGTTTTTTTAACCTGCTGGTGTAAAAATAAACCATCAATAAGAAATGCTCCATTTTTGTTGTCGAGTACTTTATTTTTAGCTATCATAAATTTTGTGGTATCTATGTTTTATGGTGATACTGATATAACTGTAATTCAGAAATCTCAAGATATATATTTTACCTTATTGTAATGACTCAAACATTATTTCCTATGATGAATATTTAATTCTTAAAAATGATTATAAAAATGCCGTTAATGTAAGTCGCAAATTTTTAAAGCTTTTTTTAATTTTTTTTAAAAAATAATCATGCGCTAACTTTTTTTCACATTATTAATTTAGGCGCAAAATACAATTAAGAAAGATCGAAATTTTGACGACAATCCCGGTTTCCTCATTACAATAGAATAGCTTGTTACTGAAATGGACAAGAACACAACAACTTTAAAAAATTAATGTGAGCGTAAATTTTGACTTCAAAATCTTTTTTGAACTCCATTTTGATAGAGAAGAAACAGAATTTCTATCTTGCTTTAATTTTTATAGCCGTTACTGGTATCTATAGTTTAAGAACTCTGTTTTTGTTATGCAAAAATGAATGGTCATTGTGTCTTTATTTATCTCCTTTATATGGTTTTTTTGGATTACTAGCAAACGGTTTTTGGTTAGAGTAATAATTTAATAAATGTTGAAGGATATATGCAAAAACATGGCTTGGAATAAATAAAATAATTATTGCCGAAATGCATACAACTGCTTTTTTCGTATACCCTCATTTTTCTTTCTGTTTAAAAACTATGAATGTTGAAACGAAATCAGAAAGTTTAAATATGAAATTTTTTAGGTGACTGTCAAAAAGGGAAGCATTTGTAAATCAAACGTGTGTTTACGAAATGCTGAATTGCATCAAAAAACGTATTTTAGTCTATCATCTGTATAAATTAAAAAATGCGCTTAATGAATTTACGTAGAAGGTGATAACAATACTTGGATGACAAGTACGGATAAACAAATAATATTGGTAATCAGATTTTGTTATCTGTCAGCTTTTTAAGATTCCATTAAAATGTTAATATTTATGTAATTATTCTTGTAATTTGAATAAATCAATTATTTCCCATTTATTTTGTTATGTTGACGTATAAATTTGGTTGATGATAGATTTTGTGTTTTTGATAATAGCTGTGACTGCATTTTTCTTTTAGTGAGCTTGTCTCTTTTTTTTTAAATTTGGTAAATGAATTTTTTGAAAGATTATTTTAAAGGGGCATAAAAATCAGCAATGAAATGGGAAAGGTTCTCATTATTTTTGTAGTTTTGCATTTGGACCATATTTACCTATTTCTGCCAAGGAAATATTTATATAACTGCCAACAATTAATGCATCAGCGATTGAAATAAACCAACTGCCCCATGCTTTTTTTCAAATTACAACCTTTGCGATAGGAATCAATACATGCAAAGGTCTATGGCTATTTTTTATATGCTGGTCTACCATTTCTTACAATAGTTTTCTAGAATTGCTTGCAAAGTAGTAATGAAAAAATTTCTTATGAATATTTTCTTACCATGCTTATGCCGAAAGAAAGTTAGAAATAATATTGACATCATATTTAGTGCTTATCAGGGATGTGCGGAATTCCGGTTCCGGTTCCGTAAATGGCGGAATTCCGCCCATTTTTTAGGTTCCGCTTCCGGTTCCGGTTCCGTAAAAAAATGGGGCGGAAACCGGAATTTTTTTTTGTTTTCACAACACGGATTTTTTAAGAAAATTTATCTTGGAAAGGAACGTTTTTTATCTTTTGTAGAATGAAAAACAAAATTTTTAGTTAGTTTTTTTAAACAAGCATTTTTTTGAGCCAAAATATCATTATCACAATTTTTAAAAAGTAAAAATTTTCCGGTTCCGGTTCCGTAAATGGCGGAATTCCGCTTATTTTTTGGGTTCCGCTTCCGGTTCCGGTTCCGGAAAAAGGAAAGACTTCCGTTCCGGTTCCGGTTCCGTAAACGAAAATGAGTTCCGCACATCCCTGGTGCTTATATCGTTACAACATAAAGTTGCTTAATAGCTTTTTGTTTTTTTAATGATTATTATCTTGATAAATTGTATTATCCAAATGAACATATTTTACCCTACTGTAATAGCTATAGTAATGATTCAAGTATTATTTCGGATGATGAATATTTAATGCTAAAGCAAGATTATACGGATGCTATGGAGGTAAGTATGCTATTATTTTTTTAAATTAAGAGTTGATTTGTTTGCATTTTTCTCTCAGAATCATAAGGTTTTATTCTATGCCATAATATTTATACATTTTTAAGGACCGCAATGCCATTGATAGAATGAAAAAATACAACAATGATGCAAACTATGAACTTAGAAAAAGTAGTGTAGAAAAGCAAATAACATCTTTAAAAGATAAGTGCGATTGCCAACTTCAACTTCAAAAAGAATGTATTAAATCACATTTAAGCTCCATCTTATTAAAAGAAGAATGGAAACTTAACTTTGCTTTAAGCATTGTAATTATTACTGTATTATATTGTCTTGGAACTCTTTATGTATTGTGCAAACCATATTTCTACGATGCGAATTTTTGGTACCTCCTTGGTTTTCTGTCATACGCATATCTTGGGGGAGGAGTTTTTCTCGCTATGTTTTGGGGTTTTCCTATGTTCAGTATATACTCCCTATCATCAACTCTTCAAAATATGGGTGAATATTTGCAAAAGCATGGATTTAATTGAATATGTTTTGAGTATCTTTTTACCATGATGAAATTAATTAAATTAATTTTTTTTATTCTTTATTAGTATTCATTTCCCCGTCCCCGCCAAATTCCGGCGGCAAAAGATCATAGACGTGCCTTCCCCGAAAATTTTTTCTGTGTACGTCCTTGCCGATTTATCCCCGCGTCCCCTCCCGTTCTCGTGATGATTTTTGGCAGGGAAATGAACACTACTATAAAGCCATTTTAGTAAAAAGTCAGAAGATCCAGGAATTTAAAAACCCGATTAAACTTTTTTATAAACTTAAAATTGCATTGCTGAAAAAATTGGAAACACAGAACAAAACCCTTGCTGCAAAATATAGCAAATTTGTGCTGATCAGAATACAGAGCAAAACTAAAAAGCTATTGTCATTGTTGAAACAATTTTTTTATATTTGCACAATTGTATTTGTTTTTGCACAAGCTTGCAACCTGCAAGCTTGTGCAAATGCTAACAAAAAAAGGGCAGCACGCGTTGTTCAACAACTGTGCTGATCAAAATACATAGCAATTTTATTAATAACTTCCTGCAAAATTATAATCTAAATTTTTCATACAAAAAATTTCCACTTTAGTTATAACAAAAATTGCTTCTTTTTCGATGAGTCACTAGTCATGTTTGGTATATTATTCATTGTTTATCCACTTCGCAGACAATAACAAAATTGAGAATTATATGCGTAAATATTATTTCTCCTTTGTTTTGATTTAATTGATCTTGTACACAAATAAATTAAACGTAAACAAAAAACAAAAAGCACAAACGGATGACAGAAGTAATTTCATAAAAAAATGGTTCTCTGAAAAACAAAAATTTAACAAAATTTACAACTTCGATTGAGGAAATGCAAAAGAATCATTTAAATTCTAATGATAGTTTTATGTTCTGTCAACACAAATTACAAGAAATTTTGCAGCAAAATTTTCTGAAATTAGACAGGGATGCATTTCGTGATGTTTACAATGCTGCGGCTGATGTTCAAAAGCAGCGACGCTTTTGCAACTATTAAAGCTTTGCTTTGCAGCTCAATTAGCAAACAACTAATATATGATTAATCCCATTTTCGGTCCATCTATTTCTTTTATTTGTTTAATCCTATTAATTTCAAAAACGACTCATCCCATTTTGAAATTAATTTTTGTTTGCTTTTTTAGCATGTTTTTGAGAGTCAGTATATAAATGCTTGTTCAAAAACTGAAAAGACATCAGTTTTTCAAAATCAAAAAACTTTCACTAATCAAAAAATGTTCAAAACTATTTTTATTCTTTTCATTTTCTCCAATACTGTTGCAGCCAGATCTGTAAGGCATTCGGACAATTCCATCGAAAACCATTCTGCCGCTATGTGTAAAAATGGTTTTATTACAACTTGTGGCTTTATAATTCTTTCTGCATTGATCCTGATAAACCTTAATATTGTTTCGGCTTTTATGAATTACACAATTAAATCATCATCAATAGTACCAAAGATTATTGTCAAATCCAGCAATATGAATCGATTAAATGTACGAATGTAAAACTTAATTTCTGCTATCCAGTTTTGTATTTGTATGTTTCGTTATCTCTTAACTTCTGCGAAGCAGTAAGCAATCTGCTCAACTACAAAAATTTTGCGGTAACGCTTACTGACATTTTTTTACATACTTAATGTTTTTTGTTTATGTTTTTAACTTTTGTAATAAAAAACTAATTTAAACTCCATCTTCTGTATAAAAGTGAAATTTCATTTATTTATAACGAAGCGATCAAAAAAGCAAGAGAACGATGCGATAGAAAAAAAATTGTTTTAAAATATTTTCTTTTTTGTTTTCAACGTCTTTTTGATATATTTCAATGAAAAGGTAGCGATGAAAAAAAAAGAAAAGAAAAAGCCGTCACGAACAGGAAAACATTTAGCTCAATGGCAGTGTAACTACTGCAAAGAAAAATCTAAAGTTTCATCATTTTAGCGCAAGATAACTTTATTATATCTTGCTTTAAAATGTTTTTATACTTTTTGAATTTTTTATTATGATCTCGCATTTTTAAATTATTTGTTTGAAAATCCAAAAAAAAGTAAATATCATAATCTTTATATAATGCGAGCTACTGGAGCTCTACAACAACTTCGATCATTATAAAAAAATAAAAATAACTTAAAAACGTCTTAAACAATGCTTTTAAAACTTTCTGTTTTTTTTAAATAGTACATACATTCATTAATTCAATTAAACGATTCAAGCAGAAATCATAGCACACATAAAAAGCTATCAAACAATGAACATTCTAAAATAAAGCGTTGACTCTCGACATGTATTTCTTTTTTATCTTTAAAGCAGAAATGTTTTGCATTTTTTAATTTGGAAACGACATTAATCCACTTTTTTTCTGTCAATCAAAGTTTTAGTTCATGCTATGTTAATTTTTTGTTAAAGAATGTCATGCACAAATATAGAGCAACATAAAAAAACAGAGACAATGCACAAAAAAACAATATAAGCAAGAAAAAAATATTAAATCATACACTTTCTGTTTGAAGTTCGTAGTCCCTTTGACATTCAGATAATCATTCTGCCACTTTGTGTAAAAATGGTTTTATTACAACCAAGCCCGTATTTAAGGGGGGGGGGGGGGGGAGCGTTATGGTACCTGTGCCCCCTGAAATTGGCAAATTTTTTTGATGTCTTCCCGACGCGTGTCAAAAGCGGCAAAAGATCAAAGGCGTGCCTTACCCAAAAACAATTTCTGTCTACGTCCTTGATTATAACTTGCGGCTTTATAAAACAGTCATAGAAGACATCGCAAAAAATTGTTTCCAGACATCATGTTTTTTAACAGATTTTTATCGCTGACATTTTTGTATATTTCAATGAAAAAGCAGCGCTGAAAAACAAGAAAAACAAATGGTGTTGAGTAGGAAAACATTTAGCTCAATGGCAGTCTAACTAAAGCAAAGAAAAACCAGAAATTTTTTCATTTCAGTGCAAGATTTTAGACTGCGACTATGCTTTTAAATAATTTTGCGGTATTTGAATTTTTTATTATGATCGCATATTTTTAGATTATTTGTTTGCAAATTCTTTAATTTATATTTAAATTATTATATTTGAAACCGTTCTTTTTAAGAGATGGTATTCCAACATTATTTTAAAAAAAAAAGAATGGCCTTATATGGTAAAAACAATAACTTAAGAATTATGCATTTTTAAAAATATGACATAATGTAATTGATGGGTATTATTTATTCATACCTAGCAAACATCAAATAATATACAAAAAAATGTGACGCAATAAGTTTGTTCTTTATTCTTTTGTAATATACTCATTTAACTAGTTTTTGAATAGTATTTTTTAAGAACACAACTAATTTTCCTTTCTATTAAATAAATTTTCAGTCCATGAATCAGTGTTAACATTAAGTTAAACCATGCCCAATTTATTTATTTACCACGGTAATACCACACCGAGAAATGATAAAAGTACAGACATAAACAAGATAAATTAATAATAATAAATTTTTCCGCTTAGATCATATATGTGCTTTCAGTTTGCAAAACGTGGATTTCTAGGAATTCCATAATGTTGATTAAAAATATCTGTACAAATTTTATCAAATTTTGCTCTTGATTGCATCCCTTCAAAATATAGTCTAGTTGGGACAAAATCCAGTACTTTTGTTTCAATTATTTTATTAACAAATTTTTGAAGATGATTCACATAATTTACAGAAAGAATTTGATTATCTTGAAAACGAAGTATAATTTTGGCATAAATTTTATGTTCCTTAAAATGACATTAATTACACCTAAATAAAAGAAAAAAGAGCCACCTTTAAAAATTCATTTAATTCTTCTACATCAAAACCATCTGGTACATCTTCTATTAAAAGTTCTTTTATATTTTTAAAATGTTCAATTTTAACAAGTTTTTTCACAGTATCAGGTGAAACAATTGAATTAAAACAATAACTAAAGATAAGACAAGATTAATTAATTACAGTATATACATAAAACTCACGAATAAAGTTTTTCAATTTTTGGCATTGCTGCAAAACGTTCGGCAAAGGAAACATCTGTACCATTATCGTGTTTAATAATCGCACGAACAAGCATACATCTTTGTGCATGGAATCCAAGAAATTTAAACTGATCAAAAGTTATGCTTTGGTCATAGATATTCAAATCAATAACTTCGCATTGAAAAATTTTAGAAATTAGCAAATTGACATTTATTTCAAAGCTAATGTTTAACGTTCCAATCAACCAAAATCTACCCATAAAATAATTGAGCTCGAAAAACTGAGCATCGATTTCTCCGATTTTCCATTTCTTGTTTTTTCTATTAGCCAATGATGACGTAATAATTATTGGATTCTTCAAAAATAAAAGTTTACATGTTTTGATTAATTTTTGATATCCCTTTAGAGACTTTGGATGAAGCCAAATATATTCCATTATTGTTTTTGGAAATGAAAATGTTTGAGATTTACTTGAAGAATAAAAAGAATCATATGTTGGAAAACATAAATCATTTGATACAGAAGAAATAGCTGGATTATTATCCATCTTTTCTACAAATTAAGATATGATGAAACAAGTAATAACAAAAATAAAGGGATTTAAAAATTAATAAATTGTTTTAAAAAACATCTAACAATGAATAACGTTATTGTTATAACAGCATTGAAAATGCATGAGTGAAATATCAAAGAAACACACTTTGCCAAACGTTTAACTCCTCGCAATGTCAGTTTCAATAACAATGAACAAGCATTCATGGTGTTCTAAAATAACTCATTTTCCATCTTTAGTTTTCATTATTTGAATATTTGATTTATAAAATAACAACGCTATGTTAAAAATAGCAATAATAAATTAAAAATATGTATAATTTTGTTGTAATTAAAAGAAAAGATATCCAGTTTTCAACAATATCGCGAAACAAACAACATTTAAAAAAATTGAATGTATGTTGTTCATCGGTGTATTAACACATAAATCTGTTAGTTATAGTTATCATAAAATCTGATATTAGTAAATTACCGGCAAGTTAACGCTAATAACATAAGAAAAAAATGACAAACTATAAAAGCAAAAATTACCCAAATTATTGTTTATTTTTTCTTATTTTTTTTGAAAACTGCAGTCATGGTTTTGATTAATATGCGAAAAAAATAACTTTTAGGATATCACTCACTACTTTTTGGATTGCTATCGCTGCTCTCCGCTTTCCTTTTAAAAAAAATGATGGAATCGATAAACGTCAACACACTGATTATTACATGCGCAATTCTTTTAAACACTTTTTGTGGATTTATTAGTTAAATTTTTTATTTTTTACATGCTAATATATTAAGATAAATTATGTCAAATAAAAAGTATTTAGCACAAATTACACTATCAAACATTTCTTGAAGCATCTGTCAAACATCTTCCATCTCTGAAACATATTTCTTTCTTTATCATTTTAAAGACAGCATCTTGATTCTCTGATCTTTGTGATACATAAAATTGTATTTGAGGAATGGCATATACTCTTTGACATAGAAAAAGCATATTTGGGAATTTTGACATTAGCTCTGGATGAATGGCATTTAATGATTGAACGAAATATGCAACAGAAAAATCAGCATATGTTACTCCGCTATCAAATAAAAAGCCATTGACAGAAGGTGTTGAAGCATGTTTTTCTAGAACTGAACAATATTGTAATACTGCTGGTTTGAAGGTTTCTTTGAATATTTTTTCCTGAAAATTTGGTTATTATTTTATCTGTTATATATGCTGTATTCAACAGAAAGTGACACATGTTTGATAAAATTAACACAGGTTTATATATTTAATTCTATCACAGGAATTTCAAATGCCTTACCTTGTCAATTGCTTTGAAGCCAAGTATACCCTCGAAATATGGCATTGTTGTTCTATGAAGCTCTTTCACAACAGCAACAATGGCATCAACTTGAGCTTGCTCAAAAAATCCTTGCCCTGCTAAACCATACATCTTTGCCAACATTCTTGCAATTGCATCATTTTCACGAAGAATTTTGCCATTGTAATCTAATAGAGGAAATTCAACAGGACTTACATCTAAATAATTAATAATGAAATAAAAACCAATTCATATTACATTATAAAATTACCTGGTTCGTAAAATTTATAGTTTACCAAATTAATATCTTCATAATCAATCCCGGCGTAAGCAAATATTAGCCGAGTTGGTTCTGCCATATCCCATGTACAAAATGATATTAATCGAAATTGTGGTCTTTGAAGGATTTGTTGTTTTTTCTTTACTGCAATTAAATCATTTGCTGATTTTCTTTTTTGTTTCAATATCCATGGCATTAAAAGTGGTTCCATTTTTGAACTTTTTATTTTAGAAAAAAAACAAAACAAAAATGAGACGGCTGCAACAGTTGATAGACAAAAAAGAATCAATGTCTCTTTTAATGTTGAATTTTATTGATTTAAATGATTTAGTTTTTTTCATGTGAGGGAACTGTTGCTTTTATCTTTGTCCAGCAGTTGACTAAAATCACGTGAACTTGATTTTTGCGGTGAAAAAAAGCGACAAAATCATGACGCATTTTTTGTTTAATGAAAATTGAAAAAAATTGATTTTGAACTTTTTGGTCTCAAATTTTTCCTTAAAAATCTTTAAATATTGGGCAAATGAATTGTTATTTTTCTTTTTTTAGAAATAATAATGTTTTCGCACAGGTATATGGAAACATGCAAAACATGCTAGTGCCGTTGCTGGAGGAATTGAATGCTGTATTTTTATCATAAGCTTTCGCATGTGTTGCAATAATAATTATAAAGTTAAATAATTGCCTACAGCAATTTAAAAATTTTTATTGAAACATACAAGTGTTTTAAAATTTCTTACTTTTATTTTTCACACCGATTGCATTTTTTAAATCAAAGCTTCAACCGCTTTCAAACATGAGAAAGATGTTGTATAATTAAATGATGTGAAAAATTTTTCTTTGTTTTCTTCTTGTCTCTACAAATCATATTACGACAAAACTGTTGCAAGCGTCTCAATTGCAAATATGATCTTTCACGATGTTCTTCTGATCGTAGCAGTTGTGTTAATTTCACCTGCTTTTACTTATCCTGAAAGCTATCTTTGTAGTCCTGGATGGAGTTATAACCCTACAACGGGTGCTTGTTATGGTGTAAATGTTATACCACCTCGACCATCTTGGGAAGCTGCAGAAGCAAATTGTAAACAATCTGGAGCACATATTGCGAGTTTTGTAACCAAAGAAGAATATGAGCATATTTTGAGTAAGTTCTTGGAGTTGTTTAGGAATTATGTGTTCGTTGCCTTATCCACCCTTACATTAAAGCACATCGTAGGCGGCATGATTGTTGAATGTGCGAATCTTGGACAGCTTTCAGTTTTGAAAAAAGCCATTTTTTTTGTTAACAAAAATGCCTTTTTTAGGTTATTTTTATGTTGCCTGGGATAATATGTGGCTTGGAATTACTTCAATGGATGGAGGAAAAACTTGGAAAACTGTAGATGGAAAAGAGGTTGATCCATTCAAATTTGGAGATTGGTGTTCAAATGGATATCCATGGAAATTTACTGGTAAACATTGTCTCGGATTAGGCTCTGTTAATAATACTCAACATTGCTTCCATAATCATGATTGTCACACATACACGATGAAAATTATTTGCAAAAAACAAATTTTTTAATATTTTCCTGAGCTTTGAAGCTATTTAATTAATTATCAATATTATGAATTTATTAAACGCATTAAATAAATTTGCACACAAAGAGTTTTATTGAACAGTTTTTCAACAATTAAACTAGACATGACATTTTTCGAGTTGTTTCGACTGTAGCAATTGTTGTTGGCACAGTTTCAACTGCAGGAATCGACGGAAGTGCAGGATTTGCTTCAGGTTCAAAAATCTCCGGAACTGGATCTTCAAACACTAGCTCAGGCCTAGCTTTGCATAAAATTTGAGCATTGTTATCAGTCATACAGTCCATAGTAAAATAACAAACTGATGTTCCATCATAGCCTAAACTGACACAACGTCTCCCCCCTAGATTTGTCTGGGGATGACCAAGACACCAACGGCTATGTGAAAAATCAGGAGGAGTACTGAGATCAACGGATTGATAAACACCGCTAGCTAAACTGTCAGAAAAGACTCCATACCAGGTATTTCTGAATGCGACATGGAAATAGCCTAAAATACTATATATACTCTTCGAACAGAAATAACAGAAATGATAATTTAAAAAATAACTTTAAAACAGACCGCCTTTGATCTTTTAATGGTGTCATCAAAAGGTCAAAAGATTTTTACATTTGAAAAAAGTAAAAGTCCATTATACCCATTACCGAAAAAAACTTACTCAAAACATGCCGAAATTCTGTTAAACTTTGTGGGATTACTAAATGCCCTTTATTTTTTAGACACCAATTTTCTGCATCAAACCATGTGATGCTTGTTGTTGAGCCAGCACTTGAGCCATAGCAATACCCGGTAGATGGAAAATAGCTCCAACCAACTTTGCATTGATATTTTGGTGGAAGGCTGTAATCCCTTGCTGTTGCTTCAACATCAATACTAAGGGGTGGAGCTTTGCATAAAGCTTGCATATTATTTTCATTAAAACAATCTTGATCAAACCAACACACTCCTCCATCATATCCTAATCCAATACACCGTTTACCATGATATTGATACCATGGATGTCCACCACACCAACGTAGATATTGCAAAATATCTGTAGACGAACCATCTATAGTTGTCCATTTACCATACCGCAGATCATCAACCCAAAGCGCGATCCATGTATTTCGAAATGATACATGAAAATAGCCTTCAAGAAGAATTACTGTAGCACCTTTAAAAAACAATTATGCAAAATTTACTCAAAATATGTCGAAATTCTGCGAGACTTTCAATACCAGCTATATGACCACCATAAGATTGACACATATTTTCTGCATTGGTCCAAGTAATGCTCGATGTTGAACCAGCACTTGAGCCATAGCAATAGCCAGTTGATGGTAAGTAACTCCATCCAACATGACATTTATTAGAGACGATTAATGCGACATTGCAAATTAATAAGATAATACGGTAATAGTGTTGCAAAAACGCCATCGTTTTAAAAAAAACGTTTTTTAGGAAAGACAGTTGTTGTATAGCAAAAATTCACACACTTTATTTATTCATTTTTAATTGTTTGTGAAAAATGCATGCTTTTGTCGGCAATTCTTTTAAAGTAATAAACCATCATGTTTCAAAAAAAAGAGTTTGAACACAAGATATTTTCTTTAAAAGTAAAATGTTATTTTTCAACAATTAAACGAGACATGACATTTTGAGAGTTGATATTGCAATTGTTGTTGGCACAGTTTGAATTGCAGGAACTGGCGGAAGTGGAGGATTAGCTACTGGTTCAAAAATGTTTTGAATTTGATCTTCTGGTACAAGTTCTGGCTTGGCTTTGCATAACATTTGAGCATTATTATCAGTAACACAGTTCATAGTGAAATAACAAACTGATGTTCCATCATATCCGAGACTGATACAACGTTTACCAGGCAGATTTTTTTGTGGATGACCAATACACCAACGACTATGCGTAAAAACAACAGGGTTGCCATCAATTGATTGATAATGGCCACTTGCTAGACTGTTCGAGTAAACTCCATACCAGGTGTTTCTGAATGAGACATGGAAGTAACCTAAAGTTTAGCGCACATGTCTTCAAATAGATTAATAAAACCTCAAAAACCACTTACTTAAAACTACTCGAAATTCTACTACAGTTTGAGGCGTAACCAAATGCCCTCCAGACGCTTTACAAATATTTTCAGCATTAGTCCATGTAATACTTGTAGTTGAACCAGCATTTGCACCATAGCAATATCCCGTTAATGGAAAATAACTCCAACCAACTTTACATCGATATTTTGGCGACAGAGAGATATCCTTTGCTGCGGTAATACTAAGTGGCGCTGCTTTACATACTGCTTGCATATTATTATCATTAACACAATGTTGATCAAACCAACATACTGATTTTCCATCATATCCAAGTCCAACACAACGCTTACCAGCAAATTTTGTCCATGGATGTGAGGTGCACCAACGAATATATTTTGTTAACTCAACGGGTGAACCATCAATAGAATTCCATCTGCCATGATTTAAATCATCCGCATAAACTGCAAACCAAGTATTTCGAAATGAAACATGAAAATAGCCTATAAAGATTATCATAGATTAAAAATGTTATTATGCAAATTTACTTAAGATATGTCGAAATTCTGCGAGACTTTCAGCCGTTACTAAATGTCCACCATAAGATTGACACATATTTTCTGCGTTGGTCCAAGTAATGCTCGAGGTTGAACCATTTCTTGAGCCATAGCAAAAACCAGTTGATGGCAAATAACTCCAACCAACATGGCATTTATTAGAGACGATTAATGCGACATTGCAAATTAATAATAGAATACAGTAATAGTGTAGCAAAAACGCCATGATTCTAGAAGAACAACGTTTTAATTTGTTTTAGCAAGGATCTTTGTCATTGTAAAAAATTCACACACTTTATTTATTCATTTTTAATTGTTTGTGAAAAATGCATTCTTTTTGTCGGAAAATATTTAAGGAAAAAAATTAAGCAGTTCAAAAAGGAACAAAACAATAGTGTTCTATAGCTAATGCTCGAGCATTAGCTATAGAACACGTTGAAAACATGCACACCTGAAAAAAAACTGTATTATACAATGTCTGTGTGTTTTAAACAAAGAAAAAGTAATCACTGAAAGAAAAACAGCACATTTTGTTGTTCATAAGATGTTGCCCTGGAATAATGACTTGAAAAACGTTTTTTTGTTCATCGATTTTTTAAAAACAATGTGCCACTTCCAAGACAAGAAAAAAGGTCTTCAGCAATAAGAAAGATTTTATTGTTGCAAAAAAATAAGCGCAATTCAACAACACATCTTTGCCAGTGAATAATTTTTTCTTGCTTAACAAAAGAAAAAAATCAGCCTGTCCATAAAACAAAATGACCAAGTCAAAAATAGCATTTTTTTTACTATCAGTTCAATGGCATTCTCTTTTGAAAACATACCAGAAATCGAAGAAGATGTCAATATAAAAGCTTTTTTATGTTTGTGAGAAAACAATTTGTCAATTTTTGCTAGTTTGTTGCATTTGAATTGTTTTTATCAAGTGGAATTCATTTTGAAATTTAAAAACGCTATACATCCTTGGATGCATCCAAAACACTATCTTGGTGTTTTGTCATATTTAATAATTACAAATGCTTGACTTTTTAAGGTCAAAATTACTTGGGTAAAATAACTTTTAACCAAGTAATTTATCTTTACATTTACCTTGTATTTAACAGCTGTAACAATTCAACTGAAAAAAAAACAATAGCTTTGTGTAAATACCAAATCAACCTTTTACACACATTTTTATTAAAAATTTTAAAATTTTACTTTACTTTTTTTTGTAAAGTAAAATTTTAAAATATTTTTATTTAGAAAATGAAACCAGTAAAAAGGATTAGTGGACATTTTCTAGACCTTCTAAATTTTAAACAAACGAATTATCCATGATAACTGGGCGGTGGTCCAACTACTGTTGCTTCTTCATATTTTGGTGGAGAAACTTTCTAAAAACAGAGGTATTACAGTCGATCAAATTCTAAAGAAATGATTACATTTTCTGAAGTTATCAAATGTGCAACCGCTGGCTTGTATCTGGCTTGATTGTAATCTGGTAAAATATTTTCAGCAACAACTGATGGGCTAACACCAGAATTAATAACGCATATAGGTGGATATGGTATATTTTGATTATCCTAAAAATTTGTTTGATTAATTAATGAAAGAGAATTAAGTTAAAAGCAAATAACTGTGTGTTGACCTGAGAATGCAGAAAGAATAGAAAGTTTTCAAAGGTTCTTTATAACAATTACTCAGTTTATTGAGGTTTAAACTTTTATATATATCTTAAATACAACTAAGATGACTGTTAAAACTCATTTTTAGACTATATTTTTAAAAATAACAATAAGACTTACAGTGACAGAAATCTTGTTACTCTTGAACTTTTTCCATATAATATCAATACCAATTAAAAGTACTACTGTAATAGTTATTACTGCTGATATTATAAAAGCATATTCAAATATTTCTTTTCTATTATCCTAAAAATTTCAATAATAATTACTGTAATAAAAAAGTAAGCGTACTTTAGATTGTATAGTTACAGTAGTAAAAATAAAAACCAAAACAATAACAATTATTCCAAATTGCTTCATTCCACTTTTTTGAAAGTAACCAGTTTTAAACAACAAAGAATATAAACAAAAAAAACAGCCATAAATTTGTCAAATTAATGGCAATCAATTGGATACAGTACTTCACGACATTTCAATTGGTGTTGCAAAAAAAATCAAAAAGGTCATGAAATTTTATAATTGCGTTTTTTGTTTCCGCGACGTCATTTTTTTCCTTTTATTCATTTGGGTATTGTTTTAAATATAGAAATGAGAATAATGGTTTTGCATCGTTAATATGTATTTTCATTTTGCATTTGTCCCTGATGGAAAAAAACCTGCATCATCGCTTTTTGACCATGATCAAAATTTTCATTTTCTCAATGAGTGGTTAAAAAAGGCTCAAATGAAAAAACTGTTTGAAAAAAAAACTTGAGTACAATGTCAACATTTAATATATTTCCCCCTTCCCTTCTTCTTTTTTTTATTACACTTTCTTTCTTTCACGTGAAATGAATGAATGGATGAAAAAAAAGTAACCATTCTATTTAAAAAATGATTTCTCAGGAGAAAATACAAAAGTTCAAAGTGAAAGAGAGAGAGAAGAGAGACATAGTTCACTTGTTGCTGTTGTTCTTCGGTTAACCTCAATTGTGTACGGTCAAAAAAAACACATTAAAAAAGTTGATAGATCAATGACTTTTTTTGTTGATTTCCATAATTCGAGATTTAAAAACATGACGAACGTAAAATGATGCATTAAACATTATGTAAATAGCAGCGCTTAAATTTAGATCTGTAAATAAGAGGAGGAATGCACGAAATGGCACAAGCAATTTGCAGAAAAAATAAGTTTTTGAGATCAAAGATAATTAAATTATAAGAGTTTGAGGTCGCAGATATAGTAAATGCAATGGAAAATTAGGAGGGGCATCAATAAATAAGGATCAAACAAAGGAGTAACACAACGAGTAGCGATAATAAAGGATGGACGTATTTGCGTCATTTCCCGCCTTTTGTTTATGGATGCACCCATTCCTGGGATAACTATAAAAGTCAAAAATTTATTTACTGAAAAGCTATCCAAGAAATTTATAGTTGAATGCGCAATTTTTTAAGCCATAACTTCTTTATTGCTTTAAAGTATCTCGACAGCATTAGTTGAAGCTATCAGCTAAAATACATTATCGTAATCCCAAATCTATAGCTCAGATTTTTTTCATTTTTACAGTATTCCAATTTTTCTGTACTATTAACCTTGATAAAATATTTCAAATATTTATCAATATTATCGTTCTCTGATAGCTATCATTGTTATTGTCTCACTTTTCTTTTTTTTACTTGAAACCGAAACAAAGACATGAAAAAACTGGTTTAAAACCAACAATTTCATTTTTTTTTGTTTATTTTTTTAATCACTTTAATTTCGACGTTTTTTTTCTTTGTTTACGTTTTACTTTTTTTTCTGTCTCTGAAACACGTGAGCTTTATTTGAGTTTTTCTATTGTTGAAACATGAAAGGTATTACCGTAAGGTTTTACAATAATATTAACAGAATTCAAAAGATTTTGTTTATTTACTTTTTGAATGAATTTATTATACATGTTTACACTTTATTTCATTCCCCCAAAAAAGTAATTCTATTCCATAAAAAGAAAAAGTCGTGCCATTACAATATAACAAGCGGAAGTGTAATTTCTTATAAAATCTCAAAAATTTAAATTTTAACAAGTATACGTTTTATGTTTTTGAACTTTAAACAGCTATATAATACCTCGTAAACGGTACTACTTGTTACAAAAAAACATTACATTCTCTCATTAGCTTTAGTAAAATAATGGCATTGCTTTTCTTAAAATAAAATTTTACGTAAAAATAACTTTAAAAATTTATACAGCCCCTTGAGAAAAGCCATAAAAATTTCGTTGTTATTTTAAACTTTTTCCTTCCTTTGCCTTCTAATGAAAGAAGAAAGGAAGAGGAAGATGGGTGTCATGATCAAAAACCATAATCAATCTTTTTTCTTTTGTGTCAACTTCTTTTTTGCGTCAAATCGAATTAAAAAAGTAAACTCATCAAATGTTTTTAATTGTTAAATAATGTTAATGAAATACTAATATTATTACAATTTTGATGTTTTGTTATTTTTTCGATTATTAATTTAGGTATTTTATTATTATTATTAAAACAAGAAACAATGATAAGAAATGACACACAAAGAAATTCTTTAAAGCAAATAATTATAAAAACACACAATCTCAAAAAAACGTAAACTGCAAGAAAGAAAAATATACCCAATTTTTTGAATTAAAAAAGATAAAAAATAAATGCAACAATTTGTACAGTAACCGGAAAAAAATATGTAAATTGAAAAAAAAAGTTTGCAACAACAACTACCACGTGTGTTTTTCGTTTACCATTTAAATAGACGAACAATTTTATTTTTTGGATATTTTCGAATAAAGTATTTGCGAACTTCACCTTGCAAAATTAGAAGCCATCCAACCCCTGCTACTACAGCCCAAGAGGTCCATGGAATAGGTGCACCACCAATAAATTCATTAATTCCAGGGCAATAAACAAAAATTAGAATAAGAATTAGCTCAATGACAAGGGCAGCATTAGAATGGGCATTACGGAAGACACCATGTGTGAAGATAGATTGTCGACGAGTACGAGTAGCGAATAAATGCCAAAATTGTCCAAATACAATTCCCATATGCCATGCTGAACATGCTTGTCGACCAATATATAGTTGTTCAGGAACGGTAAAGGTACGGTTATTACTTGTAAATTCAGCACCACCATCTTGCCAGGCATCAATTGCAGACATCCATAGATCTGAGATATTAATATTGTGACTCCAAAATACACAGCAGTAAGCTAAGAAACAGCCAAGTGTTTGTAGAATGCCAGCATAGGTGTATGAGTAGGCGAGTAAAGTGTTAGAGACAAGAACTTTTGTACGTGGACGTGGTGGAGTTTGCATGATATCAGATTCAGCGGGTTCTTTGGACATTGCCACACCAGGTGGAATTTCAGTGCCAAGATCAATGCAAAGGATTTGGAGAGAAGTAATACCGACAGGCATGCCGAAACAGAAGTTGACAATAATTGGGAAAACCTAGAAAATGGATTATTAACAGATTATCGTATTTTTTATTAACTTCATTTAATGATTTAAAGCTAGGCTCAAAAAGACAACAACTTACTTCAGGATATGAATGAATTTGAGTATAACCAAGAAGCTTTTTCAAATTATCAAACATTAAACGACCTTCTCGAACGGCATCAACAATAGAAGCAAAATTATCATTCATCAAGATTACATCAGCCGAATCTTTAGCTACTTCAGATCCAGAACCCATAGCAATTCCGATATTTGCGCGTTTTAAAGCCTGAAATTTGAATAATTAATATCCCTTTAGTTCAGAGCTATAACATACCGGTGAATCATTTACACCATCACCAGTCATTGCAATAATCTGCTTTCTTTTCTGACATTCTTCAACGATCAATAATTTTTGTTCTGGAGTTGTTCGAGCAAAAATCAATGCTTTCATATGAATTAGCCGATCCCAATCAGCTGATGATAGACGTGAAACTTCTTCACCACAAATTGTTTCCCAATCTTTTTCAGCACCAGGTCGATCCTCAATCAAGCCAATTTCTTTTCCAATTGCAGTAGCAGTAATTTGATGATCCCCGGTTACCATAAAAACTTTAATACCAGCTTCACGGCATTGCTTAATAGCATCAGCGGTTTCTTCCTTTGGTGGATCCATAATAGCACAAAATCCAACAAATGTTAAATCATTCAAGGGGAAATTTTCTTGTTCTAAATCAAATTTAATATTTGGGGATCCTTTGAAGCGAGTTTCTGCAAATCCAATAATTCGACGACCATTTGAGCCATAGTAGCTGTAAGCTTCATCAAAAGCTTCCATTTCAGTGTCAGTGATAGCAGTGACACCATCTTTGGTATAAATATCAGCACACATTTTGATAACAATTTCTGAAGCACCTTTAATGAGAAGTTTATATTGGCATTCACCATTTGGGAGATCTTCTTCTTTGATAATAAGCAAATGCCATTTTCGTCGGGAGTTGAAGGGGATTTCAAAAACAACATCGTTTTCACGTTGTAGCTGGGCCAAGTCAACAAGCTTATCAGCATATCGGAGCATAGCTATTTCACTAGGTGATCCTGAAAATTAAAGGGTTGAGGAAACAGCAAGTAAGAATAATGTTATTGTCATCGAAGGAAATTTGCCGCACAGCAAAGGCGGCATGACTTTTTTCATCTAATATCGCGAAAAGCCACTTACCCAATGCAGATTTCTCAGATAGATCCAAAGCATTAACATCAACAACTTGACTTTCTTTATCCAAATTATTATCATTCTTTCCACAGATCATTGACTTTACAGCTGTCTTCATTCTTGCACCAGTTGAAGGCCCAATTTCAACCATTAAAGGCCCTTTCTTCTTTTGATCAGTAAATTTAGCAGAATTACAAATTCCCATAATTTCAAGCATTCGATACATTGGGTCTGTGAGATCTGCTTCATTTGGGATACCAGGGACATTGTGATTACAATACCATACATCGGTGACAGTCATAATATTCTTGGTAAGAGTACCAGTTTTATCTGATGCAATAATATTACATGATCCAATAGCTTCACAAATATCCAGCTTTTTAAGATAAACTTGTTTTGATGCAAGTCGTCGAGCAACAACAGTAATAATGGAAGTGACAGTTGCAGGAAATCCAACAGGAACCATTCCAATAGCACATACAAGGAAGCCGTTACATAAAAGTTGAATGACATTTTTCCATTTATGGCTGTAAATAAAAAAATGGATTAATAATTTTTTATTGCCTTTTATAAATGAATTCATTAAAAGGTTGTTTGAAATGTAGGTGAACTTATGCCCACTCAAAAACAACAAGATCAAAAAGATCAAAGGCGGCATATGAGAAATCCGTGTAGAGGCTTTGAGTTCATTTAAAATAAAAACTTACACAAATCCACCAATGATAAATGCAGCCAATGCAACAGTAGTAGCAAGAACAACCAAAAATTTAACAAATCGAAGCATCTGTTTTTCAAGCAATGATTTGTTATCCTTTTGTCCAGTAGTCTATAAATTTGCATAATTAATATCTCTATACGATCTATATCTCAACTCACCATTGTAGCAATTTGTCCTATAACAGTTTGAACACCTGTTCGAATAACAACTGCAATTCCTTCACCTTCAATAACAAGTGAACCATTTAAGATAATATTATGTCCTTCAAAGATATTAATGCTTGTTGGAACTGCTTCAACTTGATAATCAATAGGTTCTGATTCACCAGTAATAGAGGAAGTTTCAACTTTAAGTCCTGAGCATACAATTAGGCGAGCATCTGCTGCAACCTTTGTGCCACCAGTAACTTTTATCAAATCTCCAATAACCAAATCTTTTGCATCAACAAATATCTCTTCACCATCTCGAATAACAATACATTGTTCAGGTAGCAGATTTTCAAATGATTTTACAACAAGCCGAGCTTCACGTTCTTGATAAAATGATACACAACACTATAAAAGGGATTTTTTAATAATGGATTAAAGAAGTTTTTATAGAGTCATGTAAACAAAAAATATTTTATGGATGGCATGTTTTTAACCATGATGCAAAAGATCAAAGGCGACATGCGCCTTACTGTATTCTAATCAGTCTTTATGTACTTACCATGAATACAATCATAATAAAAATAATAATTGCACACCATAAATTAATCAGCTGTGAAGTATCAGCTAAATATGAAATAAATGACAAGACGTCAGCTGTAAGCAGCAAAGCCCAAAGTAAATTTGCAAACTGTGAAATAAATAGTTGAAAATCTGTAATTTCTTTTGGCTTTGGTAGCATATTTGGGCCATTTTTCTAAAATTTGATTTGGAGGTTGATTTCTTTTAGCTTAGATATAAGCTTACATTTAAAAGATTTGTTGCATCTGTAGTTGATAGACCTTTCGATCTAGCAGGTTGCTGCAGGTCAATATTTGTTTGATTGTAGTATGAAGCAATTTTATCCAAATCCCATGTATGCTCCGTAAAGGTACTAAAAAGGATATTAAAAGTTAGTTTTAAACAACAAAATTTTCTTTATGAATTAAATAGAAACTCGAAAATGGCCAAAATCAAATTGAAATTTGCCATCGATATGGTCTTGGTTAAACTTACTTCGTCATATTCCGATCATTTGCAGCTGCAACCTTTGCCTTTTTAAGGCAACAAAATCCACGCTTTATTTTTTCAGTAAAAGTAACGCTAACGCTACTCTTTTTCCTTCCTGTCATCTTTAAAAATTAATTTCTTCTTCTTCTGTAACAGAAAACAGAGCACTACTAAAAACAATGCTAAAGGTAAATCAAGTTTTAAAAGCTTGCTTTTATACAGAGGGTTGAAAAAAAATATTATATTTTTTTTATTATTTCTCCGCCTTTTTTTCACCATAAAAAAACTAAAATATATCAAAGGTGTCAAACAAAAAAGTTCCATTCTCTATCTCCTGGTCTCTGCTCTGCTTTGCTTTTTCAAGTAACGGAGCTCCGCCTGCCTTGTGTGAGTAATAAAAAAATAACACAAAACTTAAACAAACAAAATAAAAAAGAAAGAAGTAGCGATTGAACCGGAAATGCGCATGAACCCTTTTAGTAAACTTTTTTATCAATATCATATCAATGATGAGTTGTTGATCGGGTAAAATAGTAGTTTAAGGGTTCAAAAAGTTTGACCAATCAGTTTTACGTCTTTTTTACTTTTCTCTGATGATTCAAAATGTGTTGTTTTTTAACACATATCCAGTTTTTAGTTATCTCTCTTTTTTCGTAGAAGTTTAACCAATTTATTACTTTGTTTTTGTTGTCATTCATTTTTTTGGTAGCTGTTGTTTCTTTATTGATTTCATTAATTCAGAAATCACCCTGAAGCTGTTATCAAGAAAATGTTGTGAAAAAAAGTTGACGCCCAAATGTCTGGCAAAAGAAGAATATTAGCCCCGAAAATTCTTTAAAGTAGTCTTTGATTTAATCCGCTTTTCTTTATTGATAATAGGATTAAACTGATAAGAAGGATCATTTGAACTTCTTTGGTATAAAATTGTTGTCTTTCTTTAATTCGTTTTTGTAGCAGCTAATAAGAGATGCAGTAATTTTTTGTATTACCTTTTTTTCTGCAGTTTTTGTTTCTTAGTTTTGTTGTTTGATAAGGTTTTGTTAGCGTGCCTGAAAGTCTAAAGTCCCTGGATTTATGCTCAAATAATTTTTAATCCTTTTTTTAAAAGCTTTTTAATTTGAACAGAAGCTTACAAAATTTTTATTAAACAAATCCTTGCTTTATAAATTTTATTGTTTGTCATCCATTAATCATCAGCATCAAAAGAACAATAAATTGCAACTATAGGATTATACTTTGAGGATTAAAATTAAAATTCCAAAATAGTCAAAAACCTATTGAAGTTCAAAATATTTAGACTGTTTTTTGGTTTAAAAAGTTCATTTTCGTGTGTTGTTTTTTCAAGCACGATCAACTCACATGTAAAAACAAAAGTGATCATAGCTTGATTTATTGTTACTCTTTTAATCAAAAAACAAACAACCACGGTGATCATTTAATCTTGTAAAATTTAAGCTGATTTTTTCCCAACTCTTATTGTTGTAAGACGCTGTTATTAGACATTGCAAATAAAAAAGTAAATAAATTAATCTTCACTTTTTTTAATTTTGTTTACACTTCTTAAAAACAAATAAAGAAGCTTTTTAAAAGTCTAAGGGGTTCAAAAACTTATTTTTCATTGATTAAATTTAAAAAAAAACTGTAATAAGATTTAACATTTTTTGATAAAAATAAATGACACTGTAAATTTAAAAAAATTAAAACAATAAATCACAGTTTGCTGAACATCTTTTCTTTACGTAATTGAGTTCAAAAGTACGGATAAAAGTTTATTCATTTTTGTGCAGATTTTTGCTCTCGAATCAGATCAAAAAAAGTAGAGATGGTACGGATTTCTAAAATTTTCTAGGTTTATTTCTTTCATTTTCTTTATCTAATGTAGGAAGCGTAGGAAACGTCTCACTTTTTTTGCATTCACACCTTTCTTCTTATCATTGATTATTTTTTCTCAAACGAAATCAAAAAACACAATAAAAATTAATTGCTTTTTTGGTGTACAATTCTTCTTTTTTTGCGAAAGCCCACATATTTCAGTTATTGCGCCAACAAAAATGACCGATCAAAATCTGAGCCTTTTTTTCAAAAACTTTTTTTTGTCACCCCCTTTCACTTGATCACTTGGTTTTGCATGTCATCATCATCATCGTTCTGCAGGAAGAAGAAAGCTGGCTGGAGACAAAAAAAAAGATCACAAAAGAATTAAAATTGTTACAAGCAGAAAAATTGTCTCTCTATGCAAAAAAAGAAAAGCAGACGTCCAACAAATAAAAAAGAAAGAAGAGGGAAAACGGAACAAATGATTGTTCCATGAGTTCAAAGGGTTAACCCTTTTTGTCACCTTTTCGTATCAGCAACTACAAATGAAATAAAAAAAACATTCCACTTTGAAACAAAAGTCAGTTGGAGTTTGAGCTTCACCATTCGATTGATCAAGGTCAAAGTCATTGGAACATCTAATTACTGAAACCACCGTAATTGAGGAGTGTCACAAAAAAAGGTAACAGGCAATGAAACGGTTTAAATTAATTTAATGTATATATACTACGGTAGAACAAGTTTTTTAGAAATGAATTTTTGTTTTGCCTTCTTTGAAATCGTTTTCAATTAAATTTGCTAGTGACAAGGAAAATAATACTGTAACAATGATATAATTAATAAACATTCGTCATTTCGCAACAACACAAACACATCTAATTCAATGAAATTAATGCATATGTAATGTTTTAGTGTTAAAATAATATATATAGTGATACTTGTTTTAACCAGTTTCTTGCTTTAAAATTCAGATTATTGAAACCATCGTAATAAAGGACTTTTTTAAACAATGGTGTTCACTAATTTTATAAAAGATAGAAAGGCGCATCGAAAAACCAAAAATCGGACTATACTTTTAGCTAAATATAAATATTACCATGGTATCGTTTTACAGAAATCATCAATTCCTACATAACACTTTTAAGTTTCAATGTCTCCGTAGCGTGATTTTTCTATTGTCTCCTAAAAAGCAATAAAAAGTGTTAAAACAGATTGTAAAAAATTTTTGCTGATAAAATTTAACACCTAAAAATACCTTCAAAAAACTTGTCAAAACGTTATCACATCATTCCATTGTTTGAAGGAAACAACACCATACAAAAAGAAGAAGACAGAAAGTGTTTCGTTTATAGTCAACTAGAACAATGTCCAAAAAAGTGAAAAAAAGTAAAATTTGAGTAAAAATGCGAATTAAAGACAACGTATTAGATATATTTTAAAAACAAACTTTTTATTTAAATATGTTGTAAAATAGATTTTAAAATTTTTTTAATAATGAGCGATTTCCATTTTCGCTTTGTGATTTTTTAAATTGAAAATGAATTGTTTTCAAATACTGTGTTTTCAAAATGTTTCAAGCGTTTTTTTTTTAAATTTATCAAAAAATAAAATAATCAAACAAAATATTTGACACATATCATTCGTGACATTGAAGAAATAAAAAAAGTTATAAAAATGCTGTCTGCAAGATGGCAAAAAACGCGATTTTTTTGTGTTTATGTTTAGATAAATAGACAACGTTCAACAAACTGATGGACAAGATGCTCGTCTTTAATAAAACGTCGCCGCCATTCTGCTTGTTGCAATGACTTTTCTTTTCTCATTTCGCAACAACACAAACACTTTTCTGCTTTCATAAAAATGGCTTCGCAAAAAAATGTTTTTTGTTCCACATTTCAAAAAAAACATTATAAAAAAAAGATAGACACATTGCTTTTGTCGATATATCTTTTTTAAAGAAGTCTGGTCAGATTATTTGAGTAAGAAGATTTTATGACTGCAAAATCGGCGTAAGCGATGCACTTTATTGATTCTTCTTTGAATATTTTTTGAATCTTTTTTATGCAGATTAAAAAATCACTTTCTACTACGTAAAAAAGTGTGAACAATCTTATCGAATAAAAAAATTAAATCAAAAATGGATTGGATAATAATCCATTTTTGATTTAATAAAAGTGTTGATAATATTAAATAATTATCAAAATCTTTTTTACTCAATGAAGAGAAAGTAAACAAACGCAGAAATAAAATATTTTATAATGTTTACCTGGATTGGTTCATTGTTTTAACATACAAAGTAATATTACAAAATCGTGATTTATTTTATGTAACAATGTTGATTTAAAAAAGTTCGCCATTGAAAAATGGAAAAAAATATTTAATTTATCATAAACATATTTGTTAGCACACTCAATGCTTTTATCAGTTTAATATTGTTGTAATCTTCAGTGGAAAAATATACATGTATTGTACAATATTTTATTAATACTTCTTTAATCTGTTTTAGGAAATTTTAGTTTATTAAGTTTTAAAAAGGCCCTAAAATAACAATAAAGATTCAAATGCTTTAAACAATATGCAATGTATTGCTTCACTTTGGAATTTTAACACATTCAATCTTTGTTTTTTCGACCACTTTTCGGAAATGGAGAAGAATATTGTTATTTTGAAATCATCTTAAAGGCAAATTTGCAATAGCATTCGCCTGAAAAACATCAAAAAAAACAAGCTCTTTTTTGCGGTCTTTAAAAAAGCTCAGAAAAAACAAAAGTGTGTGTTACAAATCTTTGAATTTTTTGTTCTTGCTGATGCTCGTGTAAGCTCCTTACAGAATTTAAAAGATAAAATTTTTATAATATTTATGCAAGCAAGCAAAAAGCTGTATTGTTTTCCCACTTCTTATATCAGTCATTTTTTAAAATGAAACTAAAATTCTGAAATAAAGAAAAACCAAAACAGATTGCATCAAAGTAGATTGCAATGTGAATCTTTTTTCAACATGTTGTTTTGGGGGCAAGATGAAAAAAAAGATCTTATTTTTAAATCATCGTGAAAAAAGTTACGAAAGCATTTGAATAAAAAACATTAAAAAAGATCTTCTTATTTTGCTCAAAGAAAAAAATTGAAAAAGTACAAGCAGACATGTTTGTGACAAAAAAATTGCAAACCATTTTGTTTGAATATTTTGTTTATAGGCTCCTTTTTAACGATTATACATACAGAATAAAAGGTTTCATAGTTCTCATTTCATGTTTAAACTGAAGTAAAATATGCTATTTTAAAAATTAATTGATAAACAAGCAATAAATAATCAAATAAATTTAAAAAAAATAATTACTCAGTTTTATTCAAGACACTCCTAAAGTCAAGTCAACATTTCGAAAGCTTTTCAACAAGTCGCTTTTTTTGATTTTTAAATGTTGACATGTTTATTATGAAACGTTAGAAGCGACTAGTTCATTTCTATCTGAATATTTTATTTTAAAACATTTTACATGCTTTCAATTTTTTTTAATTGATCATACAATATAAAAGCATTCAAAATTCAGATTTCAAAACTCCACCATTATTAAAAAAATATGAGAAGAATTGTACAGTTCTATTTACGGTGGTGGCAAATTTGTGTTAACAAAATTAATTGGTAAGAAAATCTTATGTCTTCTTCGCCTTCTTTGCAAAACACAAGAGAAATCAAAATGCATGAGAATTTCTTTAAAAGAGACTTTCTGTATGGTTTTATATAACAAAAAAGACACAATGCATCAAATGTAATATGCATAGATACAATTGGTGGTACTAAATTTGCATACCAGCTTTCATTTTTTGATTGAGTCCAAACCAAAGCCACGAACTGAAATGGCAACAAAAACAAGCACAACTATCAAACAATCTCGTGAAAGACATGTTTTGCATAAGCGGATAGTTATTATATGTTATTACTGATCTGCTTTTTAAAAAAAAGAGATTTTGTAATTGATTGTAGAAATTAAATTTAAAAATGGGAAACAAAAAATGTGCAAAATTTAATTATGATTTTTGCCCATGCTGGAAAAGCTTTCCGTTTATGCAAACAGAAAAAAAGGATTGATTTTTAAAGAGCAACATTTTTGCTTACCACTGTGAATGCCAGTGTGTGCGTGTGGCCCTCAATGTCCACCCACAAAGACATTCATTTTTTGTGTCTCATTTTTTTGCCGTGGTCAGTAAAAATTTAAGTTTCATTTTCGTTCACAATTTTATGTTTAATTATTTAAGTTTTCCTCCTGAGTTATATTGTTATTGTTTTTATATTTGCATTATCTTTGATGCTAAAGAAACAACTTTAAAGTTTAACTTAAGTTTACACTTTAATAAAAAAATGTTTGTTTTTATTTCTTCTTTTTCTTTATTGCTTGTCATGATGACTCATAAAACTCAAGCTACATTTACTTTAGTTTTATCAGTTTTCCCTTTTTATTTGCTTTAATTTAGTTTTGCTTAACATTTCGCAACATTTAAGAAAGTATTTTTGATTTTAATGTGTACTCAATAATGACTGCTGTTGAAGAATTATTTAAGAAATATGGATTAAAAATGGATATAAAACCAAAATATAGTGTATGTATATATCTAGCATTTTAAACAATATCAAAGATAACTACTATTACAGCTTTACACCTACGATCAAATCATAAACGAAGTGGAAAAAGCCTGCCAGGATGCTTCTGAAATCTTAGAATTCTCTGCAGAGAATTGCAAAATTTTGCTGTATCATTTTAAATGGAATTCAATGAATTTAACTGAAAAGTAATTATTATAGAAGACTATTCTTACAATAACAATAAGCTTTAGATTTTTTGATGCTTCTTCAGCTAAAGATTTTATTAAAAAAAGTGGAATAAAATATATTCTTGATGATTCCCTTAAAGACGACACAGTAACTGTTGATGAATGCCAAAGTTGTAAAGAAATTAAAGATGTTGCAATTTTATCATGTTCACATTTATTTTGTTTTGATTGCTGGAAATGTATAGCACGAACTGTAAGCATTTTAATAACTGAAATTGTTAAATTTGCATATTACAATACAAATTATATTTTACTTACAACTAGTGAAAGGCAATTCGCTTCGCCTGGCAAAAATGCGAATGCGAATTGCTTAAGCGAATTGAAAATCTATGCGAAGCGAATTGGCGAATTTTACGCGAATTGGAAAACCAGGCGAAGCGAATAGGCGAATCCAATTCGGCGAAGCGAATTGGCGAATTATTCGCCGAAGCGAAGTGAATTGCCTTTCACTACTTACAACCAATCGAAGAGGGTTTTAACTCAAAGTGGAGTTGAGGTTTCATATTTTGCCTAAATATACCTATTTATATGGGATAAATAGGGACAAAATATCAGCAGCTGAATCTTCTTCTCTGGGTTTTAATAGAGATATGGATATAACTATTAAATAACAGATGATATTTTTTTCTGTTATAAAATATATAAAATTCTGCTTGATGAATACTTTTCAGATATTGCAAATGTCTTATAAATGAATTAATTAAGTTATCTTTGCTATTATACATCTGTAAAATCGTCATATATAAAAATAGATATCGTCTGCTATTTATTAGCTATATCCATATATCTATTAAATCCCAAGGAGTGGAATTCCGCATTTAATATTTTGCCCCTAACTATCCCTATAGTAGGCCAGTATTTAGGCAAAATATGGGGCCTCAACTCCACCATCAGTTGGAAACGTTTACGGTTAATATATAGGCAAAATATGGGACTTCAACTCCCACTATGGTAAATATGCAAATTTTCAGGCGAAAGATAAACTAAAAGATGCTGATGTCCTACCGTATTTAACATGTGATTTTGAAGGCTGTGAAGCTCCTGTTCCAGAAATCTTTACTCTTCAACTTTTTCGTGATCCAGATACATATCATTATTATCAGCATATGATTATTCAATCTTTCATTCAATCAAATCCTCTATTTAAATGGTGCCCAAATAAGCCTAATGGTTGTGCGCTGGCTGTTAAAATTGATACTTCAGAAGTTGAAGAAATTACCTGCGAATGTGGTTTTACATATTGCTTCAACTGCAATGATCTTCCACATTCACCATTTCCTTGTATTCTAATTCAGAAATGGAAAGACGAAATTGACGGTAGTCGTGACTATGTCAGATGTTCAGAGTGTCAGGTTGGTAGATATTAGATTTACTTATACAGATATAACATTAAACGTTTATAGACCCTTGTTTATGCAAAGTACGCGTCTGGATCCATGACATGTCCGCACTGTAAAAGTTCAATAAACGTCCCTTCGCAATGTTCAATTAGTCTTGATGCTAGATTTTCTCCAGATGTTAAAAGCTTTAAAGCGCAAAATGAATTACTCAAGGAAGAATTTAAGGTAATTTTTTATTAACTTAAATCATAGTTAACAATTGCTTTTTTTCATTTTTAAGAAACTTGTAAGCCTTGAAAAAGTGGAAGATGGCTCCGTTGATTTTCTAAAAACTGCTTTAAAATTTCTTCATTCTTTTCGTCAAACATTCCTGTATTTTTATGCATTTTCATATTACCTGGAAAATCGATTACTTTTTACCAAATTTCAATTTGAAATCCAACAGCTAATGGATACCGTAACCAATGTATTAAATATTCCGTTTTCCTTAAGACTTCCTGGATCAACTTCTTTTGGAAATATTTCTTTTTCGAAGGATAAAGAATTGGTAATACTTTTTTATAGATTCTTAAACGTGAAAGTTAAAACGTAAAATATTTTTAGGAAATTATCGAAATGTTGGTTAAACTTCAAGAAACAATAAATGCTCAAATAAAAAGCTATTATGAAGATGACTGGAAATTTCTAGATAAAGAAATTGAAAAAGCAATGTTAGAATGTAAATATTAATTTCTCAGGTTTATCATATGTTTGTTTATTTTTTGCATGGTATTATTTTTTGTGATTAATAAAAAAGTAATTTATTAAACTTTGTTTTGTTCGCTAAAAGTGTCAAAGCTCTTCTTGTATACTGTAATTGCAAGCCGCCGGCTATTTCACTGAAACATTTTTGGATTTTGTATGTACAAAAAAGAAAATTGGCCATTATTAAAAAAAGATTATTCTACATTTTTATTTAAATCTGTGCCAAATTTGCATTTGCAACAATAGCCGTTGAAACAAGTTTTTTACTTTTTAATATTTATCGGATAAATCAAAGGAAAGTTATTTTTTATTAAGAATCAAACAATGTTTTGGTGATGTACTTAAATAGATCTTTTTCAAATTATATAAATCAATCAAATCTTTAAAAAATAAATTAAAATATTAAGACAGAAAAAAAACATTTTCTGTCAAAACAAATTGCAATCTGTCTCTTTTTTCAGTGTGTTATTTTGAGAGCAAAATAAAAGGAAAATATTTTTATATTGAAATCATCGTAAAAGCAAAGTGGCGAATGCATTTCTTTGAAAAACATCAAAAAAATGTTTTTTTGCACAAAGCAAGAAATGGCAAAAGTAAAAGCAGACAAATTTTTGACGGAAAAAACGTGTGTCGTTTTGTTTGAATATTTCGTTTTTGATATAAACTAATTATGAAAAACAAGCTCAAGCTGAATATTTTCAAAAGCATGAAATATTATATTTTATTAAATCAAGGACGACACAATATTCATCATTATTAAAAGAATAAAAAAAACATTACAAACAATTAATTAGTGCAACAATGGTGTCTTCTTTGTCTCCTTCGCTAAATAGAAGAGAATTTTTTTAAAAGAAATTTTCTGTAGGGTTTAACATTACATCAAAAAGCATAATGCATCAAAAAAGAAGACTATTAGGGCCGAAATAGATTGCATCTCTTTTTTTTGTCTACATATTGTTCTAGAAGCCAAATGAAAGAAAACTATTTTTCTTTTGAAATAATCGTAAAGTCAACATTTCGAAAGCGTTTTAACAAGTCCCTTTTTTCTTTTATTTTTAAATGCAGACATATTTATTATGAAACGTTAGAGGCGACTAGTTGATTTTTCTCTGAATATTTTATTTTTTAGAATTTATTTTGTTGCTTTCAATTTTTTGATTGATCTTACAATATAAAAGCGTTCAAAATTCAAATTTTATCGAAACTCCGGAAGATCGATTGATTCATTATTAAAAAAATAAGAATAGAATAATACATTTTTATTTACGGTGGTGGCAAATTTGAATGAATAAAATTAATTGGCGGGGCAATTTGACGTCTTCGTCGTCTCCTTTGCAAGATACAAGAGAATTTCTTTAAAAGAAATTGTCTATACGGTTTAACATAACAAAAAAGGCACAATGCATCAAATGTAATATGCATAGATACAATTGGTGGCACTAAATTTGCATACCAGCTTCCATTTATTAATTGCGTCCATGCCAAAGCAACGAGAGCAAGAACTGGAATGGCAACAAAGACCAACACAACTATCATCTGAGAAATCAGTGTCCTGAAAGAAAAAACTATGATCACAACAATGAAATATGCAAATTATTTACCGATGAAGCATTTTATGCACTGCAAAAGTGTCACGTCGAAGAATGTGTTTAATTTTTTTCATTCGAAAATAAAATATTCCATTAAATACAATTACAATGGAAGCCGCAACACTCATCCAAAAGATGACTGATGATAAATGTACCTCCAAAAATGCACTGTTAAAACCCGGAATCGCACCATATGTATTCGGGAGAGATTTATGCAAATCTTTCATTGCTGGAATCAACTCTTCTATTTTTGCATTGTATTCTTTTGGGTTACGGTCAGTTTTATAGAGAGAAACTAAAAATTAAAGTTATAAAATGTTGCAACATGTTTTTAACAGTATGTTTTTCAGAAACATCTGCCAACTGCTTATTAACAAAAATCAAATTTTTAAAAAAAGTGTAAAAAATTGCAACATTTTTTAAAGAAAAGAAATCATTTTTTTTTCTAACAAAACATCTGTCAGATGTTTTTTGAAGGATACATTTTTTTCTAACTAACTGTAAATAACTCACTTAACAAATTTGCAAGTACTAAAATAAACATAAATACATTAAATAAAATGAATAGAATTTTTCGATGCGGAATTTTATAAAGAAATGGAAAATCAAATATAGCAATCACCCGGAAAAATAGAGTATTTAAAAAGGCAAAAGTTGCTCCCATGGTTACAACATAGAGTACTGTAGCTTGTGCATAGAGATGATCCATAGTGACAGGGAAATGACTATAGAATCCAACAATTGGCAATGGAAAAAGTACAATAGGACAATAAATAAATAACCAAAATTCTGCTAAAAAATTAAAAGTTGTTTGAAAAAATATTGTATATTTGAAGGTTTTCATTGCGGGGGTGGAGTGCGTGAAGATGACGTAAGTGGTAAAAGAATAAATACAAGCAGAAATAACAAATGTGAAATCCATAAATGCTCTGAGATAAGACAAATATGTTGGATGATAAAATTCTTCAACAGTAAGATTTTTCCATTTTTCAACTGGAAGCATTTGCTTCAAAATGCAACGCTTCTACAATTGAGAACCAAATAACAAATAATGGGAACTAAAAACTGCAAATAAAGTTTTTGTTTGCCTATAATAAAATTAAAAACAACATTTTGTTATTATTATTTTTTCATTTAATCATTAATGTTTTTTTAAAAATACGATTATAATAGTAACTTTGTTTATTAAAAAAATGCTTTGCATTAAAATGTCTACTTAAATTTTTACAGGTGAAAAAGTTTTGTATAATAAGATTAAAGTCCAGATTTATGTTTTTATTTTAAGCAACAGCTTTAGACGAGAATTTATTATAAAAAAACAAAATAATATTTATAATTCGGTAAGATAATAGTGATACTTTTCAAAATTAATAATGTTGTTACAGGACTAACAACTTTTTATTGTCACTAATTATTTTACTGTTTTTATTCAAAAGACAAATCGATAAATTGCGTTGCTGGTGCCGAAAATGCAAGACATAAAGTTTTTTTTTGTCTTTCGCAAATATGAAAAAAGCTAGAACAATTCTTTTTTCTCTCTCTTTTTTTGAATTTTTTGAAGATTTCAATTTTTTAAGCTGTTCCTATTAAATAACTTAATGGATGGCACACTGATATAAATTATATATAAACATTTTTAACGCGTTTATTTTATCGCCATTAAAAATATATTTCAAAAGTACTGTTGAAATCGTGATTTTTAAAATTATTAAGCTGTGAATAGCTCAACATTAAACTATTAAATATAAAATCTTTTTCCTCGCTGTTATATTATGTGAGAAAGAAAAACATTTATGACAGTAAGAAAAAATGAACTACCTTTGTCCCCCTTGGGATTAATTGTGTTTGTTTTCAAACCTCAGAATTTTCTTTGATTTTAAAAATTTTTTTTTTATTCCAAGATTATTTTTTTAAACCCCCAAATGATAAAGATCGATATTTTTCGAAACATGAAGAACTGAAAATGATGTTTGCAAGATGACAACAAAAACGTGAGCCTTTGTTTTCTTCTCTGCTTCTTTTTTAAGCATCAAAAACTGCCTACTGTTTGTTCATCAAATGTTTTTCAGTGTCTTATGAAATATCGCCGCCATTCAGGCTTTCATCTTTTATCGGCGGCGTAAACACTCTAGCGCTTTTAAAAAAAGTGTGTCGCTGAAAAAAATATCTGTTATACACAAAAACAACATGCTGAAAAAACAAATATAGCTTTTGTACCACTGAGATTTTAGTGAGTCATAACCTTAACATGAATGGAGGTAAAATTCATAAGATCACAAAAAATGAAAAGGCTGAAATGTTTATCAAAAACACATGTATTGATTAGCTGTTTGCAAAAAATATTTTATTTTATTTTGCTTACTACATTTGAATTTCGTAAGCCTAAAAGATGGACACTATTCCCAGGAAAAAAGAAATAGTGTCCACCTTTTCTTTTCCTAATAAACTGAAAGGTGCAGGCTGACCAGACTGCTCTAAAAAATAATGAAAGATATGCCGCCAAAAGCAGTGCATTTCGTGTTGCATCTACTCGTCTTATTTCAACATGTTGTTTTGGAAGCAAAATGTGTAGCAAAAATGCAAAAATTTAGAGCGATGTTTTTATCTTTGCAAAAAGATGAAAGGAAAACATTGTGAAAAACTAAATGGCGGCAATGCTTTATAAAAAACGTTGAAGAGCATTTGTCAAACTGTAACGTGCTATGTTTCGTAAACAACTTCTGTCTTCACGATTTATTTGAGCCCTAATTCATGTGGCCATATCTATAAACAAATCACAGGAAGCACAAAATTAGAACATTTTTGGAAAATTAACAAATTCTCGACGACTGTTATAGATCCTTTATAAACGGTATATAATGTCTGTGTTTTTTAAATAGCGGTTGCTCTAGGGGTATAATAAATCGTAAAGACAGAAAAAGTTGTCAAAATTTAGTAATAATCAATATTTAACATTTTGGTAAATTTGCCGGGTGAGACCGTGTGTGTTTAAAAATGAAAAAAATTTACACTAACTGAGACGCTCCCTTTAAAGAGAAGAAGTGCAGAAGCAAGAAAGGGAATTTGTGTTGTTTTTTGCCATTTTGCTAACAACATTTTTGGTTCTTTGATAAATGTGTCACGAATGATATGTGCCATATTATTATTTTTTCTGACCAATTTGTAAAATTAGTGCTTGAAAGTTTCAAAAACAGAGAACATAAATCTTTCTGTTGGGCGTTAAAAAATGATATTTCTCTTAAAAAAATTTTTTTATCAATATATATTTAACAAAAGTTATACAAAATCTGTGTCTGTACTTGAATAAATGAAATAAAAGTTTTTACTCTACAGAACATTCTAATATTAAAAAAGTATTGATTGTGTATTTACAATTCCATTTTATTTTTTATGACATGTGCATTTCATCAACGTCCTTAAAAATGTTGACGAAATTCTGACGCAATCGGGGAAAAGAGATATTGTCCATTTGCTTTATGCCCCTGATTTTTTCCCTTTAAAGATACGGAGAAATTGAATAAAAACTAAGAAATACGGCCCCTAAACAAATTGCAATGTGTCTATTTGTGTTTTTCCAACATGTTATTTTAGGAGCAAAAAAGAAAACAATTTTTTCACCGACACAAATATTTGAAAGCACTAGTGTATTAGCGCTGCTGAAAAAAACATCAAAAAAATCATTGGGAAATTTTGAATGTCGGCAGTGTTTCATAAAAGACATTGAAAAGCATTTGTTGAACGAGCATCCTTTTTTTGCTTTGAAAAAGCAATACAGAAAAAAAAATTCCATCAGAAAATAATCAAAGATTATTTTCTGATGGATATAAATATAAAATAAAAAATTAAAATTTAAAGCAATGCTTAAATTTGGTGTTTGAGCTTCTGGATGTAGACGAGTCGTTACGTCATTTAAAGGAATGTTTTTTGTTTTTCATTTGGTTCAAGTGATGACTAAAATGGATTAGTTGTCGGATTTGTAGCGGGTTGTCCTGATGGCAGTGGCGCACATTGTACTTCATTTTTTGTTACTTTCGAAATCCAATCACGATAATTAAGTATCAAAAAAATTGTTGTTGAAGGGGTAACTATAATTGTAAAATTCAGAAAATAAAGATTACGCCGTTATTATGTTTTTTAATCGCATGGTTCCATGACGAAGCGGCTTAAAAATATATTTGCATTTTCAAATGATCCATGAATGACATATATTTTGAAACAGAAGTATTATACATATGTCATTTTCATTTGTAATAATATTAACTGAGACAACACTATTTGGCTTTTCATTTTTTTCACCAAAGTAAGCAGTATGCCTGTGAGTAAAATAATTACTTTATTTTATTTGTAAAGTAATTACAAATATTTTCATTTTTACTGTTTTATTTAGTAAAATCGTTGCTTTTTATACACCAGTTGATGTTTGAATAAAATTTGTATAGGTACTTTTTAATTAATTCAAAGTAATAACGTCGATTTTAAAATTAAATATTCAAAATAATTCGAACAATAATGCTTCCGGAAAAGTAATGATGATGAGCTGGCGTCAGCGCAAAAACTGTCACCATCATTATAAACGCTTCTCTTCATTGATTCAAAAAAGCCATAAAAGTTTTACGGAAAAAAAACCAAAAAAGAAGGAAGAGACACTGCTTTTTGATGATGAATCATTACCACCTGTTCCAACATTCGCCGCGCCGGCTTTGTTTATGTTCCAACATAAAAAAGCATTTCAAAATGTCAAAAGTATTTTGCTTCTATTGCTTTGGTGCTGTTGACTGCAAAAATGTAAAAATCAATTTTTTCTTAACGGCTTCGAATTTTTGGTATTAAGTATTTTAAAAATAGCAAAAAAACAGATTGCAATCTTCACTTTTTTCATCGTGCTATTTTGGGAGCAAAATAAAAGGAGAATATTTTTATTTCGAAATCATCGTAAAAGCAAAGTTGCAAAAGGACTTTAATTAAAAATATCAAATAAAGATGCTCTTTTTTGCTCGAAAAAATGAGAATGTTAGGAAAAATAAAAATAATTTATGTCACATAAAAATGCATATAGCGTTTTTGAATATTTTGTTTTACAGAAATGTTAACTAATCATAAAAAATAAAATACGGATTTAACATTTTTAAAAAATAAAATTAATATAACACAGAAACGAACATTATTAAAAAAATTTACGAGTTCATATTCGCAGTGGTGGCAAATTTGTATTAAAAAAAAAGTTGTTGTGCATAGCAAGGATATCAAAACTGATGAAAGATTACTATCATCAAGTAAATATAGCACCAACACTACCAGGATATCCAAAGATGTTAAATTTCATTGAAAGTCACAAAGAGACACATTTTATCACACCGGATCACTGCGTAAAACCTAGAAGCAATACATTTTTAATTAGGGCTCCTACAACATTCAATTCTTTACCAAAAGAGATTAGGTTAAAATTTAAACAACGAAATTTTAAGGAGTTGGTAATGGCTCATCTGTTGAATGAAGATTAAATTGTTGAGTGATATTTTTTCTTAAAGTTGTAAAACTTTAATTTATTTGTAAACCGTCTAAACTGTATATATATTTCTCGAATTGTAATTTATATTGTAATTTGTGCTTTATGTATTGTAATTACATTTATATTGTATTGCATTTCTTGTTTATATTGTATTTATAATTATTAATGTATGTATCGATATGCTTCTGGCATGAATTTAAATAAAAAATAATTTTGAAAAAAAATGTGTTTGTAATAATTTACAAACTTCAATTATTACTGTCGATAAAATTAAGTTTTCAAAACAAACAACAACCGTTCTAATTGCATTGTTTGATAAATCTGTAACTTTTTTTATAAAAAATCTTGCTTAAGAAGTACTTTTTTATACTCAAAAAATATTAAAAATCGATGTGAAGGGCTGTGTTTGCAATAAATCTATAGATGCTTCTGCCTATACCAAGTCGTTCGTGCATTTTTTTTGTCTAAGAAAATGTGTCCTATTTTATGTCGTATTTTTTGCAGTTTTTCTTCACACAACCTTTTGCAAAAAAATACGCACAATCGACTTCGCTTTTAACTTTTTTTCAGTGTGCATTTTTAAAGAAACATTTGTGTAATAAACTTTTACGTCTGCTTTTATAAAACGCTTTTTTGATTTTTTTTCATTACGCATTTGAATATTTTATTAAATCAATAAATGATTTTTAGGGAAACAAAAATCTGTGACATCTGTTCTTTGTTTAAAATCTTGCTTTTTACTGAAAAAACAGCATTAATAATTAAAAAGTTATAGTTTTTGTGACATTACTGTTAATAAGTTTTGTACATTTTCAAAAAATGTTTTACATACAATGATTAAATATATAGTCAAATAATTACAAAAAAAATGTTAATTAATTTCGCCAAGCATTTTGTTGTCATTCAAAAAAGTCTTCTTTGCCGTTTTTTTGAAAAAATCGAACTGTAATTGCAAACAGACAGCTGAAACATTTTTGAATTTCGTACGTAATATTGATGGCACTTTGGTATCCATCAATTTCTCAATACAACCCGAATAAAGATAAAATCTGAAACAAAATCTTCGAGAGTTCAACAAAAAATAGGACTACAATTTATTTAACAAGATAATAACAAAAGAGCTAAAAAAACTGTTTAAATATACAAAAAAAAGAATTCATAAAGTATTCATTTTGTGTTAAAAAAAATTATGTTTGACAAAAAAATATGCTTTTTTTTATTTTTTTTTCTTTTTCAAAAAACATTAAAAATCGATATGAAGGGCTGTCTGCGATAGACGTATAGATGCTTCTGACGACAAAACAATTGTTTTCCACTTTTATATTTATTGTTCAAATCAATATATAGGCATCTTTTATTGAAAATCTGTTTTGTATTTTATTAATTCAATCATTTGCTTTTATAAAATAAATTAAGATATTGAAACAGAAGAAAGCATTTTGCACCAAAACAAATTGCAATGTGTCTCTTCTTTTTTCACCGCATTATTTTAGCAGCAAAGCGGTAGGAAAATATTTTTATTTTGAAATCATTGTAAAGGCAAAGTTGCGAAACTATTTGAACAAAAAACATTAAAAAAGATGCTCGTTTTTTGCTCAAAAAAATATAAACGAAAGCAGACATATTTTTGACAAAAAAATCATACTGAATTTTGTTTGAATATTCTATTTTTCAAAAATGATTTTGTTATCATAATTAAATTAAATTATGATAAAAAAATTTGACTTATCATTTTTTTAAATATAAACTATCAAAGGCAAAGTCAAATCATTATTAAAAAAAGTAAAAATAGTTAAGGAATTCTATTTATAATGGTGATTAACTGGTGAAATAATCTGGTGTCTTCTTTCTCTCTTTCGCAAAATGCAAGAGAAATTTTCTGTAGGGTTTTACATAACAAAAATGACACATTAATCAAAAAAGAGACTATTGACGACAAAAAAGATTGCATCTATTTTTTTCACATGCTGTAAGAAAAGTTAATTTTCTTTTGAAATAATCGTAAACTCAAGATTGCGAAAGCGTTTTAACAAGTCGCTTTTTTTGATTTTTAAATGCAGACATCGTTAGAGGCGACTAGTTGATTTTTCTCTGAATATTTTATTTTTAAGAATTCTTTTATGTTTCCAATTTTTTTTGATTAATTATGCAAAATAAAAGCATTCAAATTTCAAAACACCAATAGACCAAATACCATTATTAAAAAAAATAAGAAAAGAATTGTACATTTTTATTTACGGTGGAGGAAAATTTGAATTAATAAAATTAATTGGTGAAATAATCTGGTGTCTTCGTCGCCTTCTTCGCAAAATGCAAGAGAATTTTTTTAAAAGAAATTTTCTATACGGTTTAACATAACAAAAAAGGCACAATGCATCAAATGTAATATGCATAGATACAATTGGTGGAACTAAATTTGCATACCAGCTTCCATTTTTTGATTGCGTCCATGCCAAAGCCACGAGAGCGAGAACTGGAATTGCAACAAAAACAAGCACAACTATCATCTGAGCAATCAGTGTCCTGAAAGACAACTTTAAAAAAAATGAAGATATCCAAATAATTTACCGATGAAGCATTATATGTACAGCAAAAGTATCACGTCGAAGAATATGCTTAATTTTTTTCATTCGAAAATAAAATATTCCATTAAATACAATTACAATGGAAGCCGCAACACTCATCCAAAAGATTACTGATGATAAATGTAGCTCCAAAAATGCACTGTTAAAACCCGGAATTGCACCATAGGTATTTGGGAGAGTTTTATGCAAATCTTTCATTGCTGGAATTAACGCTTCTATTCTTGCATTGTATTCTTCAGGGTTACGGTCAGTTTTATAGAGAGAAACTAAAAATGAAAGTTATTAAAAATTGCAACATTTTTTAACAGTATGTTTTTCAGAAACATCTGCCGACTACTTATTAACAAAAATTAAATTTTTAAATATAGTGAAAAAATTGCAACAATTTTTAAAGAATAGAAATCAGTTTTTTCAAATAAACATCTGTCAGCTGTTTTTTGATGCATACATTTTTTCTAACTAACGGTAAATAACTCACTCAACAAATTTGCAAGTACTAAAATAAACATAAATACATTAAATAAAATAAATAATATTTTTCGATGCGGAATTTTATACAGAAATGGAAAATCAAAAATTGCAATAACCCGGAAAAAGAGAGTATTTAAAAATGCAAAAATTGCTCCCATGGTTACAACATAGAGTACTGTAGCTTGTGCATAGAGATGATCCATAGTTACAGGAAAATGACTGTAAAATCCGACAATCGGTAGCGGAAAGAGTACAATCGGACAATAAATAAATAACCAAAATTCTGCTAAAAAATTAAAAGTTGTTTGAAAAAATATTGTATATTTGAAGGTTTTCATTGCGGAGGTGGATTGTGTGAAGATGACGTAAGTGGTGAAAGAAAAAATGCAAGCAGAAATAACAAAGGTGAAATCCATAAATGCTCGAAGATAAGATAAATAAGTAGGATGATAAAATTCTTCAACAGCAAGATTTTTCCATTTATCAACTGGAAGCATTTGCTTCAAAATGCAAAGTTACAAGAAACTCCAACCAAATAATAAATAATGGGAACTAAAAACTGCAAATAAAGCTTTATTTTGCCTATAATAAAATTAAAAACAACATTTTTTATTTTTTTATTTAATCATTAATGTTTTTTAAAAATACGATTATAATAGTAACTTTGTTTATTAAAAAACTGTTTTGCATTAAAATGTCTACTTAAAATTTTACAGGTGAAAAAGTTTTGTATAACAAGATTAAAGTCCACTATTATGTTTTTATTTTATTTTAAGCAACAGCTTTAGATGAGAAATTTTTAAAAAACAAATTTTGATAAAACAGTAGGGACATTTTTTAAAATTAATAGTGATTGTAAACAAGCAAATAAGAATTTTATTTTTGTTAAGATTTTTTTCATTTCTTTTCGTAAAAAACACAACATGTTTATTTAAATTTGTACATCACAAATAAGCAAAAAATTCAAATTAATAAATTGCATAGCTGAATATGCTAGGTCTTTTTCCCAGATTTTTTTTATTTTTTTAAACACGGGAACAGACATCTTTGAAAAAAAAAGATATGTCGCCAATTCAATTTAATTTTTGAGCTACTGGATCATAATCTTGAACAGGAAATGTTACATCATTTGAATGAATTTTTGTTGTGTAATCCGACGTAATATTCGGATTTGTATCGAATTGATAATTTTGCGTTGCCTTGAAAATCCAGTCACAACAATCTGAAAGACAAGTATAAGTATTTAAAAACTGCTGTATCACGTAAATGATCTAATTGAAAGAACCTTGTTATCAAAGCGCATAAAAAGTTGTTGTTGAAGAGCCCGAATGTGATGTTGATATTTGGGCATTGTCAATAATAAAATTAAAAACAACATTTATTTCGTTTAATCATTAATTATTTTAAAAAGGCGATTATAACTGTAACATTGTTTATATTAAAAAAATGTTTTGCATTAAGTTGTTTACTTAAAATTTAACAGGTGAAAAAATTTTATATAGTAAGATTAAAGCCCGATATTTTGTTTTTATATAATTTTAAGAAACAGCTTTAGACGAGAAATTTTTGAAAACAACAAATCAAGATTTTCAAAACTATTAAGTTGCCACATTTTTTAAAATTAATATTGCATAATTAGCTTTGATTTCATTTTCATAAGAATGTTTTTTTATTATTATTTTATCGAAAACAGCAACATGTTCATTTCAGTCTGCACAAAAAAAAATCACAAAAAATTCAAAGGCAAATCAATAAAATGAAACGGTGACTATGAATATGAAAGTCGTAAATTGCCTATATGCTTTTTTCCTGTCATTTCTTTCTTTACGAAATAAAAAAAATTGTGCAAGCTGGTCTTTGATTTTGTATATTTTTTTGGAAAACAAAATGTGTAAGAAGAAAAACAAATCCTTCAGCGATACTTTTTATTTTAAAAAAACTATTCCAAAAAAAATGAAATAAAAATAGATTGCGAAATTTTGAATGTCGGCGATGCTTCATAAAAGAAACTGAAAAGCATTTTTTGAAGAAGTTTCAATTATAAACAAACATTTTTTATTCTCCGCGGACGCCCGAAAAGGAATAAGCACATTTTTTCCTTTGTTTGGAAAATTTTGTATTTTTTCAACAAACGCATTTTTCAACATATGCGAGAAAATTATGCACGCTGATCTGCTTTCTTCTGTATTTCTTTTTTAAGGCAACAAAAAATGTCTGCAGTTTGTTCATCAAAGGTTTTTCAGTGTCTTTTATGAAACGTCGCCGGCATTCAATTTTTCGCACTGATTTTTCTTTCGTCTTTTATTGGCCGTCTAATACTCTAATGCTTTTGTGGTATAGAAAAAAGCAATTGAAAAAAGTGTTTCGCTGAAACAAATGTCTGTTTTACACAAGAGCAACAGGCTTTGTAATATTAAGAGTTTAGCAAAATCATAATCTTGTCATGAATGAAATAAAGGAAAATTTTTTAAAATCACAAAAAATGAAAAGTTTACAGCATTTATCGAAAACACAAGTAAGTATTGACTCAATTTGCAAAAAATACTTCATTTTATTTTGTTTACTACATTTGAATTGCGTAAGCCTCTTAAACAGTCAGAAAAAAGAAAGAATGCCCCCTTTGACACTGAAGAGCATATGTTGAACGAGCATCCTTTTTTTGCTTTGAAAAAGTAGTATAGTAAATAACGAATGGTCGTGTGTTTTTTTATGTCATCTTGTAAAAAATGTTTTTGTTATTGTGGTTTTCGACAGGTATCATTCGTGACATATAAGCATATCAGAAATGATACGTGTCAAATATTTTATTTGAATATTTAATTTTTTGAACATGTTTTTAAATCTTAATATATTAACTGCTTGAAAATCTTAAAAACACAGAATGTGAAAACAAAAAACAACAGGAAGCTTTCAGCCAGACGTTATTAAAAAAGTTTTAAAATTTTCTCAGTAACGTTAATAAATTTTGAATTAAATTTAAAAAAAACAAAAAAGAAAAGATAGCATTATTTTATTTAATAAACCATGCCATACCGATTAAACATATAAAATTTTAGCAAAAAGTAAGTAAAGATAAAAGTAGTCATTCTATGGGTAAATGCATCATTTAAGTGCGGTAAAATAAATCGTTTTTTTTCTCCGATCGTCAGCTGTTCATCTCCTGGTCCCTTCCTCCTGTTCCCGAACCTGTAGACCTGGCCCGAACCTGTAGACCTAGAGACCTGCAATGAGACCCCTCTCAACTCAGACCTCTGTAAACTTCTGCAGTCACCCGGCTGTCCTCAAGAATCCCTCTTACGTAATCAATCATGTAAATTTCATGAGACCTTGGGACCAGAAGACCAGAGGTTAAAGGGTATGCTATTATAATGGGACCTGAAGACCTGACCCTATAATAAAAGTGAGAGAAGACTAGGTGACTAATTATCAATTAAGCTATTACGTAATACCCACTGTGACGTAACACCTATACTTTACTGTGTTTGTCCAATAAAAAAGTAAAATTTCTATATTTTGTATACTTAACTGTGTATTTTGGAGACTAAATCTGACTGAAATCATGAACGACGACTTTTTGTTCCTTAATATTGTCTTAACTTTATATACTTAACTGTGTAAATTGACGATTTTTTTACGACTATTCTTGCGTAACTTTGACATTTTTTGTTCTTTTTGCAACCGATATTTTTCACAATTTGCAGAAAAAAAGGCGCTTTTGAATGCGATTTTTGATTTTCTTAATATTTTCTTAATCTTATATGCTTAACCGTTGTTTTTGACGATCTTTTGACGGCTAAATGTATGGATTTTTGTCCTTAATTATGACTTTGGGTATCAAAACTAAGCAATTTTTGTGCGTTTTTGTAAAATAGTGGGGTATAGGAGGTGAAATGGGGTAGAGTGAAAAAGTGTGTCCGTGTGTCCGACCAAATATGGATATTAAAAAAAAGGTTTATCGAGGCAATTACATTATTACGTAACAAATACAATAATTATTTTTTGGATTTTTTGTGAAAAGCGGCACGATCAAAGAGATTGAATTACTAATAATTATTAAATTTCTTTTTATATTTCACAAATTCTAGCCACACATGTCCCGTGGCATTGTCGCCATATATGGGATTTCCATCTCTGTCTTTGAACTCGATGTCAACATGTTCGATTCTGTTAATATCCATTTTTGAGTAAACTGTTGGTCCACACTTTTCTGCGATACTGTCTGAAGTTACAGTAACAATGTCCAAAACATTTTGCTTTTCGGGACCACAACGAACAGGACAAATAATATCATTGAGATGAATGTATATCGAACTGTGTAAATTTCCTTTAGCTGGAGCAGAAATACCAACATCGCCATTGCTTACAACTTCTTTGAGTCCTAATGCCTTCGCAAATATAGGTGTAATATGAATTGCTCTTACGTATTCAATATCAAAAGTGACTTCATAACGATTAATTTCAGCGTTATACGTGAAGTTCACAGAATCAAAGGCATATTTAGTAAAATGATTTGCTTGAATAGGAAGTTCAGGTGAATAATAGAAAGCATCCTTGAGATTTTCGTATACTATATAATACTTATCACGACCAGCTTTTCCAGGTTCATCAGATGGATATGTTACGACTTTCATTCTATCGTCATTAATTTCAGGTTTTTCTTCTGGAACATCAGGAGGCATCATGCCAGGTGGAGGTGTAACAACTCTTTGCGGTTTTTCAGTATTATTCCGGGTATCGAGTCCTTTCGGATCAAAAGGATGAACTTCTGGCGGTGGCGTTACTTCTTTTACTTCTTCTGACTTTGTATCGTTAAAGGTAATCTCCTCAAATATATCACTTCTCTTTGCTCGTCGGTTTAAAAACATTTCATCTATGATACTGTCAAGTTCTTCCACAGAGTGTGTCACTTTTGGTTTTATGATTGATTTATATCCATTGGTATAGATAATTGTCATGGCTTCATTAATCAATGACCACTTTTTATCTATGCTGAAGTGTAATAAACCACAATGCCATCCTTGTCCTTTGAACTCCAAACTTCCAGGCAATTGAAAATGTATCTTTGAAGTTTTATCTAGCATAAAGGGTATACAAATATTTTCGGTTAGCATTATTCTGAAAAAAATATTGTGGAGAATAATCAAAAGTCAGCTGTTCACGAGTCAGCGCGAATAACAAAAATGAGGATAATCGCTTTAATTTGCTTTCAAGTTGCTTGGAAAGATGTCGCTTCCTATCTTGAATGAATATTTATCTTACGGAAGAGTTCCTATTGAACTTCGACATAATCGAGAAGATCTTCGTCACTTTTTTAGCCCTAATTGGATGAAATTATCTGATATTGCTAATTGGGATAATCTTGATTTACGTAAATTGTCCGTCAGAACCAATCATGTGCGCCATGTTGATCCAGAAATTACCTTCACAACCACCACTAAACGCGTTGCTCTTATTTATTATTACAAGTGTAAAGGAAAAGATGTTCATGTTCCTGGCTTTATTGTACGTGACAATCATTCTGGAAATATTTATTTGCCTCAAAATTGTTTTATTTCTACATAATTTTTCTATTGCATGTAAATTTTATCATAAACTTTTTTATAATTTTTTCCATTTTCATATCTACATTTTGATCCCTTTTGCCAATGTTAAGGAAAAAGAAGAAAAAATTTAGTCGTACTTTAGGCCAGAAAAACAGTTGTTAAGAATACGAAAAGAAGCAAACAGATAGTTGTAAATCATCGCCGAATCGTCGCATCAAAAAGCGATAATCGTAAAAATCAGCGGTTAGCTATACAAAACTAAGGGGGGAAAGGTTACTTTTTACGGAAGGAGAAAGAGAAGTGAAGGAGAAAAAAGTGAGAGAAGAAGAAAATGGCGCAAAAAAAATTGGCGGGAAAAAAGAGACGCGCGCGTCCTTTTTATATGCTGTCGATAAAAATGGAACAGGTGTTGTGGTCCCGATTTCGAAATATGAACAGCTGTTGTTGTGGTGGTCTGTTCCGCGGACCTAGAGAGAAGAGATTTTGTAGAGAACTGATAGAGAAGGAAAGATAAAAAACCAATTAATCAAGTAACTGTCGGCAAACATCAATAAAGATATTTTTTGAAAAAAGCCAAAGTCATCAATCATTGTGGTAAAAGCTGTCGTACAAAAAGTGGTTATTCGTAAACAATTTTTCAAATCGAGATCACTCGCATTTGTTTTTCTTTCGCAATATTTCAGCATTTAAATAAAGTATGTCGAAATTAGATCCCCAAAGTTTAGAACAACTACCAGAATCCATTGATTTTTTCAACGTAAAACCTACTTTAGCTGGGATAGAACAATGTTCTCTTGTTGAATATCCTACAGCTCACCCAATTAGCGATGGACCTATAAATTTTCGAGTTAATACAGGGCAATGTTTCGTAGATTTTTCAAAATCTTACATGGTCACACAATTTCGTATTCTAAAAAAGGAAGGACAAGAGTTCATCCCAATTAAAAAAGATGATCCAGTTAGTTTTATCCAAGGTTTTGGGGCAACATTTATTAGAAATATAAAAGTTTCATTCAATAAACGACAAGTTTATCACGGAAACGATTTGTATGCATACAACGCGTACATGAGGTAAAGATTTTTACGGTTTTTGATCTAAAATATAAGGAATTTTGTAGACGTCGGTTAGGCATTGGTGGTAAACCAAGACTTGAAGATTTACAATCTGTTGGGTATTTTGAAGATGATTCAAGTCTAGTTAGCGGTAGTGGTTTTGATGCTAGACGTGACTTATTTGCCGATGGAAAATCTTTTAAAGCTGTTTGCCCCTTAGATGTAGATATTTTTCAACAAAAGAAACTTTTACTCAATGACTTAATTGTCGATATAGAAATTATTCCTAATTCTTCTGCATTTACTTTAATTGCCCCTAGCACACAAGAATACAGATACCAAATTTTGGATTGCAAGCTTTTTGTTAAAACATATATGCTTAACCCAGAGTTACACAATCAAATTCAAGAAAATCTCGAAAAAGGTGTTTTTGCAAAGTACAATTATACAAGAACTTATCTAAAGAAGTACTATATTTCATCTGATAGACAAGATTTCGATACTATTCTTTTTACTGACAAACTACCTAAGCGTATATTTGCTGGTCTTGTCGATGCAAAAGCTTTTAATGGACATATTGGAATGTCACCTTTTGAATTTGCACATTATGGTCTCAAATCTATACATGTCACCGCAAACGGAATTCGTGTTCCTTGGAAATCTTATGATTTAGACTGGGATGATAACAACTTTATTCGTGCTTATAAGGACTTGTCAGATATCACAGAACATGGAATATCACTTGCAAAATACACAACGCATTCTACCTTCTACGGGTTTGACTTGCAACTTGAACATGATTATGAAATAACAGAGATTCAAAAAACTGGAACAACTAATATTTCACTCAGTTTTGCTGATCATGTTCCTGCAACTGGTCTACAACTAATAATTTTTGCTGAATTTGACTCTATCCTTCCCTTAAACTGCAGTCGTAATACTACGACATATTCTTCAATGAATTAGCTTTTCTGTATATTTTTTTAACGTGACAAGGGAAGACCTGTCCAATAAAGATTCTTTTTTTTTTACTTAAAAACTTTGTGTTTCGATTTACAATCAGAGTTTAGTTTCTCAGACCAGAAAGCTTGGTCTTATTTAATTATTTCGTGATTTTTTCTGTCGTGTTCTCGTGGTTTTCGTGTATATATATATATATATATATATAATATTATTTCGTGATTTTTTTCCTGTGTTTACCTTTTAATATGCCATCCTTGTCCCTCTAAAACAGAAATGTTTTAGCATGCAAAAATTAATAGCTGTGCCAATGCCACGTTATCATAACTTAATCGAGAAAGAAAAGTCCCAATCGGGATTAAAGCAGGCTGTAGCTGCCACGATGAAGTTGCGAGAAAGCCATGACTTATTACGAAGGCAACGATATTATGATGAAATAGACGAAGAAATGCCAAAAAATAGCAAGAAAATTATTCCCCAGACAGCTGTTACTGCTTTACCACCTCCACCGATCCATAAAATTCGAGAATATAAAAGAAGAAAACATATGCTCTCTGATGCAGAATTAGATGCCTTTTTTGGAACAAAAACCAGAAAAAACAAGAAAAATACAGTACCAAAGCCTGTAATCAAGAAGCAAACCAAGCCAAAACCCCCAAGTCCTGTAAAAATACAAAAATCTAAATTTAATCTCTTTGATCGTGCCGCTTTTCACAAAAAATCCAAAAAGTAATCATTTTAATTGTTACGTAATAATATATTCACAGCAATAAACCTTTTTTTTAATATCCATATTTGGTCGGACACACGGACACACTTTTTTCACTCTACCCCATTTCACCTCCTATACCCCCACTATTTTACAAAAAACGCACAAAATTTGCTTAGTTTTGATACCAAAAGTCATAATTAAGGACAAAAATTCATGCATTTAGTCGTCAAAAACTCGTCAAAAACAACGGTTAAGCATATAAAATTAGGAAAATATTAAGAAAATCAAAAATCGCCATCAAAAGCGCCTTTTTTTCTGCAAATTGTGAAAAATATGGGTTGCAAAAAGAACAAAAAATATCAAAGTTACGCAACAAAAATCGTAAAAAAATCGTCAATTTACACAGTTAAGTATATAAAGTTAAGACAATATTAAGAACCGAAAAGTCGTTGTTCATGATTTTAGTCAGATTTCAGTCTCCAAAATACACTGTTAAGTATACAAAATATAAAAATTTTACTTTTTTTATCGGACAAACACACAGTTAAGGATAGGTGTTACGTCACAGTGATGTATTACGTAATAGCTTAATTGATAATTAGTCACCTGGTCTAATATCCCTTTCAAAATATGGCCTGGTCTTAAGGTTCAGGTCTTCAGGTCCCGTTTACTTTACCCTTTAACCTCTGGTCTTCAGGTCTCATGGTCTCATGGAATTTGATTACGTAAGAGGGATTCTTGACTTCAGATTCTAGAAAAAAGTTTACAGAGGGTTGAGTTGAGAGGGGTCTCAAGCCAGGTCTCTGGTCTGCAGGTTCAGGCCAGGTCTACAGGTTCGGGAACAGGTCTAGAGAACAGGGAACAGGAGGAAGAGACCAGGAGGAAGGGACCAGGAGGAAGGGACCAGGAGGAAAGGATCAGGAGATGAACAGCTGACGATCGGAGAAAAAAAACGATTTATTTTACCGCACTTAAATGATGCATTTACCCATAGAATGACTACTGATAAAAACATAAGTAAAAAATTAAAAGCAAAACAATGGTTGAATTCGATGTTTGACCTTAGGGATTGGAATACTGTAGACGAGTAGTCATGGACGTAGACAGAAAAAATTTTCGAGGAAGGCAGCCTTTGATCTTTTGCCGCCTTTGGGACACGTCGGCAAAAGTCAAAGAAATTTGCCAAATTCAGGGGGGCACAGGTACCCCAAGCCCCCCCCCCCCCCCCTCCCCATAAATACGGGCTTGCGAGTAGTTGCATCATTTAAAGGAATTTTTGCTGTTTATTTATTTGGTTCAAGTGATGGTTGAAGTGGATTAGTTGTTGGATTTGTATCGGGTTGATCTGATGGCAGTGGCGCACATTTTACTTCATTTTTTGTTACTTTCGAAATCCAGTCACAATAATTATGTATTTAAAAAACCGTTGTTGAAGGAGTAACTGTAATCATAAAATTCAGGAAATAAAGATTTATTTACACCGTTGTGACTTGTCATCTTAGTTTAGTCACTTTTAGATATTAAAAACCAATACTTTTCGGTTGACTTATCATCTCTAGTTTAGTCAAATGAAACTTGCTTTTCTAACTAAAAAACCGTTGTTGAAGGAGTAACTGTTATCGTAAAATTCAGGAAATAAAGATTTATTTACACCGTTACTTTTCAATCGCGTGGTTTCATGGCAAAGCGGCTTAAAGATGGATTTGCATATTCAATGGCATATCTCTTTATTGGTTCAATAGAGCCATAAAAGTTTAAAACAAAGAAAACCCAAAAAAGAAGGAAAAGACACTGCTTTTTAATGATGAATCGTCATCGTCTGTTGCAACATTCGCTGCGCCGGCTTCGTTTATGTTCTATCATAGATGTAAGAGCGCATTTCAAAATGTCAAAAGTTGTCTGCTTTTATTGCTTTTTATGTCAAAAATGAATGTTTTCTTAATGGATTTGAATATTTAATTTTTAAATTTTTACGTTGTATCTTAAAAACAGCAATAATTATAAAAGCTAATTTTGCGAGACTTCCTTCTGGTAATATTAAAATAAAGAAGCTCAGCAAAAATAAACAAAAATATAGAGAAATAATTTGCTTATTGTGTCGTTTCGTGATTTTCAAAAATCTATTTTACATAACTGCTTTTAAGAGATTAGTTAATCACATAAAACCATGCTTGGCAAATTAAAGAAAAAACTTTTCTTATTTCACTGTTTGATGAGTTTGTAACTTTTTGTATAAAAAATTGCTTAACTGATATGATTTTTTATATTCAAAAAATATTAAAAATCGATATGAAGGAATGCGTTCACGAAAGATGTAGATGCTTGTGATTATGCCGAGTAATTTGTCACTTCTTTTTTCTTTTAAGAAAGCGTCCTATTTTGTGTCGTTTTTGGAGCTTTTCTTTTCTTCTAACGCCTCCAAAAATGCTGTACACAGTCGGTTTCACTTACCCCTTTAAAGAAACATAGATGCAACGGACGTTTCTGTCTGCTTTTTTAAAATGTTTTTTTGGTTCTTTTATTACGCATTTGAATATTTTATGAAATCAATAAACTATTTTTTATGGAAACAAAAATTATTGACTTGTTTTCTTTGTTAAAATTTTTTGTTTTTTTTCCACATCAGTGTTGAACATTGTATCAATAACTAAAAAGAGTTGTAACTTTTTGTTAATAAGTTCTTTACATTTACAAAAAAATTTAACATACAATGATTAAATATATAGTCAAATAATTAGAACAAAAGTTAATTAATTTGGTTCTGGAGTTTTCTTGCATGGATGTCCATGAACAAAATATGTGGAATGATCTGCTCTATCCCACTTATCCGGTGAAAGACTGTTGGAACATTTATCACTTTCAGCTTCGTCACATTCAATGAAAGGATCACTTTCATCCATCTGGAAAAACACTAATTTTTTTCGTTAATATGATAATAACTTACATCATTGTTATACCAAATTTCATTTTTATGATGTTGATATCCCATTTCTGTAGGTACAATATGTGGGATGTCATCATATCTATGAATGACTCGATAAGCCCATGGAACAAGAGAAGGGAATCGATCAGCAAAATCTTTATGACCATTTCTCGGTTCACCAAATGTCATTAGCTTTACAGAAGATGATGAAGCATATCCCATTTGCACAAGATAAGCTGCCATCACAGATGAAAGGGCACCGCCCATTGACCCACCAGTAACCCAGACTTCATAATCTGGATATTTATTTTTCGATTTTAAATATGCATCTTTATTTCCGCCATTCCAAAGTATCAAAACAGCATTGTAAAAAAATTTGGATACAACACCGCCACTAGGGAAAGGTGTTGTTTCAGATATTGTTGCTAAAATTGTTTCATAACAATGCATTGTTTCTACAACAAAACTCTTACCAATTTCTTCCATTAATTCATTTCCATTTGAAGTTGGCATAAATGTTAAAATAATTGCTTCATCGGTATGACTGACGACAATTGTTGAAGATGCAGTAATATTCGGATTATGATTAACAATGTCACATGGCAATTTTAAATGAAACGGAAGATCAGCATTATCAAAGCAATAACCCATTGTATGATTCATGGTTACTCCACCCATGGCTAAAAGGCTAATAGGAAAGAATTTATGACGTGCAAACCAATCAGTAAATTGTGGTGGTGCACGTGAATATGTTGATGGAATTAATATCGAAGTTATTAATAAAAGTAATGATGTTGTTGCAGACATACCTAAAATGGATGAATTAATAGAACATATTACGTTTACTAGTTTGTAGAAACTCGCGATACAGTTTTATGATCCGAAAAATTTTTGAATCCAATATAAATTTGGTATTTTTCAGTTTTTATCATTTCACAGTGGAAAAAAACTAAACGTACATACCGACAAGCTTAAGAGCAAATTGAGTTCCTATATTAAACAGGAATTTAGTTACCTGACGACAATAATCGTTAAGGAAGCAATATATCAGAAAGCATCTAATTTTTGTTTTTGATTTGAATGAACTTTTTCGTTAGCTTCCTGTTTTTACAACAATGAAAAAACTTTCTTATCTTAAGAATTTATAGGAAATGTACGTTCTTAAAGGACTTCAACCTTTAAAGTCTTTTAACGTCTAGATCAAATGTGTTATGTGTTTTAATGAATTTTCCGGCTGCTATTCCTTTTCCTGTACTTTTTTAGATAACAAGACTAAATTGTTCCGTGTTGAAAGAACCATGAAAAAGAAAGAAGTTCATTCATACCAATAACAACTTACTTGATTGTAATGGCCTCTCGAATATTGTTTCTATTGTTGGCAATTTTTGCCATTCAGGTGAATTCTCGTGTTCCTTCAAAATATACAGATTGGTATGGAAGACATAAATTTTTTCCAATGGGCTATCTTGCAAATGGTGGTTCATATATGATGGAAATCTTTGATAAATGTTTTGATAAAGCTGATTTTATTAAACATCTGATGCTTGGCGTTGATTTGCAGAATAAAAATCCAAATGTTACTGCTTCTTGTACGGTGGTTGTTAGTCATACAGATGAAAGTATTGTTTTGGCTTTTCGACCTACTTATGGTGTTGATGAACAAAATGAAGAAGTTTGTAAGTATTAGATTATTAAAAAGCAATCGTTAAATGCTGCGTCCACAATACCAAATTTCAATTGACGCTTTATTTAAATATGCAAATTGTTTTTTTAGTAACAGTCGCTGAAACCACTTCCTTCCTCGGTGGTGGCACTGTATCCAAATTTTATTACAATGCTTTAATGATCCTTTGGAATGGTGGAATCAAAGATGCATTTCTGACATCCAAAAATAAATACCCAGATTACGAAATTTGGATTACCGGTCACTCAATGGGAGGCGCACTTTCATCATTAATGGCAGCTTATCTTGTTCAAATGAAATATACTTCAAGTACTTCTGTAAAGTTAATGACAGTTGGAGAACCTCGAAATGGTCATAAAGATTTTGCTGAACGTTTCCCTTCTCTTGTACCATTTGCATATCGAATTGTTCATCGATATGATTTAGTGCCACATTCAATTCCTCAAGAACTTGGATATCAACATCATAAGAATGAAATTTGGTATAATAATACTGTGAGTTGTTGTCAAATATATTTGCATAATAAAATACTTAAATTTAGATGGCCGATGGTGATCCATTTATTGAATGTGATGAACCCGAAAGCCCAAAATGTTCAAATAGTGTTTCACCAGATAAATGGTCAATATTAGATCATGGTGGATATTTCAATAAAAAAGAAAGTTGCCTTAAAGCGGCTTCTCCTCCATTTTTGTAAAATATTTTTATTGTTGTTTTAAATGTTTATACTAAATTTTTTTAATGTATTTAAAATATTAATAAAAATAAAAGTAGTAAATATATCATGGTCCCTTTTTACGCATTTAACGCTAAAAATATGACTTAATTTTTGTCATTTTAATGTTTTTACAATTTAAAAATTCAAAAAATCAATGAAAACCGATACTTGCATTGAATCGAATTTATTTGTTTGCCACTCTTTTCACCTTTATATTACACTTGCGACAAAAAGCATTTCCTAAGACAGTGTGAAAAAAAGACCAAAAAAACCATGTTTATACAATTTGTTTATTTCCTTCTTTATTTCTTTCTTTAAACTTTTGTTACAAAAAAGATTTCCTTTGAGTTGTGCTTCTTTTTTTTTTTTTTTAAAACAAAAACATCAAAGAAATAAAATTAAACTACTTGAGTTTCATACGTAGGTACATAACAAAAAGCATTTTTAAGCAACTTCATAGCAAAATCCTTATCAAGAATATCAAAATCAGCAATTGGTTTAGATTTTCGAAGACAACGACGAAGGAATTCATAGCATTTTTCTTTAAGTTTTGTTGCATTTGAAAGGAGAGCACCATTTACAAGACGACAAACAGTGATTTCATTGACAACTGTGATCAAGTAAGTTTCAAGTTTATCCTAAAAATGAATGGTTTATTTAATTACAAAACTTAAAACATTTACCTTGAATTTTTGAATATCATATTTATCATAGAATTGAAGAAGTTTTAGTTTTTCATCAAGATTAGTATATGTGACAAAGGTATGATGGTAAAGAATTTTGATTGCCATTTCTACAATTTCAAATGTAAAATCTTTAATTTCAACTTTTTTCTCTTGAGCTTCTTTCATGCCAGATTCAAACATTTTCGCGAACACTGGAGAACGAGTAGCAAGAATACATTTATGTGCCTAAAAAACAAATATATATATACTTTTATCATTATAATAAAATAACTTACAGTAATTTCTTTTGTATCAATTACAATTTTGAAATCTTTATTTTCTTGTTCCCATAATTCAATACCCAATGAACCACTATAATTTTCACAATTCCATTTCGTATCATTTTCTTCTTCTTTTTCAATAATTAAAAATCCTTCCATTTTGATTGTCATTTTTCCATTTACAATATAACCATTTGCGAGATCAAGCATTTCATCACTCGTACAAATTCTTTGTCCAGTTAAATCATCAGACTCAATATAATCTTTACTTTTATTGCTATAATTTGCAGATTCAATTGTAACACAGAAATCAGTTTCAAGATTCATTTTATCGGCTTTATTAAGCTCTAAATAAATCCATGCTTCACCTTCATTTTCATGACGTGGTCCACAGATAGTAAATGAAACACAATATGTAGCATTATCAATATTTGAAGCTTTTAACCATTCGGTATACATATGTTTACCCTTAAATTCTTTTAATTTATTTTCTGAAATTGTTAATTCAACAGCGATTGGAGATTTGATTTTCTAAAAAAATATAAATTTCACGTTTAATAATTTTGAGAAAAAGCGACTTACATTTTTAGGAATAGACTCCATTGTTGAAGAAAATTTATTGAAATGATTCTCGGAATTGCTAAAAATGAATAACTAGAACATAAAAATTAAAAGATTTTTCGAGAAAACTTCTGGCACACTTTTTTTTTGTCTCGCTTATTGTCTATTCTGCTGGTTATTGTTCTCCATGATGTGCGGAGGTTTCATTTCATTATTTCAGAGTTTTCTTTAAAATGACGAAAAAGAGGTGTGTGAATGCAAAAAAAAAGTCAATAAATGCTACCTTATTGTAACAAATATAAGAACTGATCTGCATAATGCTGTTATTATCTCAAAAGAGCGTGCTAAGTTAAAACAATAAATTTCACCAGTGCTCCGTTTTTTTTTATACCAATTTACACGAACATGTGTTGTAGCAGAATATGAATGCTTAAAGAAACTTTTTTAATAACTTTGATTTTTGTTTCTTGATGTTTTCAATCTTTCTTTTTTTTAAAAGCGATTTTTTGTAAGAATCGAACTTTTTTGCCATTTTTTCGGATTTCAAAAAAATTTTTTTTCAAGTTTGAAAGCTAATTCCAGGTCTATATACCAAATCGAGGTCGTAGATCACGAATTTGAAGTCGGTTTTGCTCTCCGGTGCAGCTGCACCGAGATACGGCACCCCTTGCTCCAGAGGCTGCCAAAAATGACTGGCTTTATAAAATGCCACATATGGCATATCAACGTGTTCGTCTCAACCCCCTGAATCATAATATAGAAGAAATTATCGATAAAAGTTATTTTGACCTCAAGTTATTGGCTATCAAAGTTGGTGCAATGTCGTTTTTTGGCGTTTTGACCCCAATGCCAAAAAACGTGCATGGTTTTTTATTGTTTCATTGGATTCCCCATATGATTCTACATACATCTGGAAAAAAAAATTTCAAAAAGCCGGGGGGTCTGATGGTTTTTCAGCCCATTTTCTATAAAAACCTCTATCTCCAGCATCATGTCGGCGGCAAAACTCACGTTGTATGCAAGATATCGGCCTAATTTAAACTGTATTATGAAATACTATACTATTGGAGTATTCTGGGTGATTTTGGGCATTTTTGGATATCAGGGGGCAATATGGCGTCGATATGAAATCTCAAAAATTAGCAACATGGGTGCTTTTGGCAAAATGCTAATATATGGAAAATACCCCAAAATTAGCTTAAAATGAGCATATCCCCAGGACCTAAGAATCCTCCATGTATGACATTAAATGCTTTAATACAGTAATTTTGTATGTATTTTAAATTATTCAAGCCATTTCGTAGTCATTCTACAACAGAAAACGTCATTTTGAGCCATTTTGCCAAAAGCACCCATGTTGCTAATTTTTGAGATTTCATATCGACGCCATATTGCCCCCTGATATCCAAAAATGCCCAAAATCACCCAGAATACTCCAATAGTATAGTATTTCATAATACAGTTTAAATTAGGCCGATATCTTGCATACAACGTGAGTTTTGCCGCCGACATGATGCTGGAGATAGAGGTTTTTATAGAAAATGGGCTGAAAAACCATTAGACCCCCCGGCTTTTTGAAATTTTTTTTTCCAGATGTATGTAGAATCATATGGGGAATCCAATGAAACAATAAAAAACCATGCACGTTTTTTGGCATTGGGGTCAAAACGCCAAAAAACGACATTGCACCAACTTTGATAGCCAATAACTTGAGGTCAAAATAACTTTTATCGATAATTTCTTCTATATTATGATTCAGGGGGTTGAGACGAACACGTTGATATGCCATATGTGGCATTTTATAAAGCCAGTCCTTTTTGGCACCCTCTGGAGCAGGAGGTGCCGTATCTCGGTGCAGCTGCACCGGAGACCAAAACAGACTTCAAAATCGTGATCTACGACCTCGATTTGGTATATAGGCAAGGAATTAGCTTTCAAACTTGAAAAAAAAATTTTTTGAAATCCGAAGTGAAGTCCGTTTTTTACAAAAAATGGCTTTTAAAACTCCTCTTATCATTTTGATTGTTTTACGAAATAATTGTGACTCAAACACATTTAACTACCACACAAATACAATGATTCATAAATGTAATGAAAAAACAATGTTGCTCAAAAATTCAAAAAATAAAAACCATCTAAAGGCACTGAATGTATTTCAAAAATTATTCTGTCTGTTGGTATTGTCGCTTTCCTACTTTATGTGAAAAGATGTTGAAAGAAAAATGTTTTCGTCAATCTTTTTTTTGTGCATCTTTCTTTAAACTGCCGCAAAAGAGTCTGCCATGAAGTCATCGATCGAGGTTTTTTCACATCGTTAAACAAAATGCTGCAATGAATATTTTGTTATAACACAAGTATTAGTTGGTTATGACATTGTTCTGCTCTCTTTTTTGCTTTCCAAATTTTTGAATATTTTGTTTCCCGACCTTTAAAAACAGCATTAACATATTAATTTTCGACTAAACTTTTTATAATTACAGTTTTGAATACCTTGAATAAAACATTACTGATGTTGCTCACAATATTGATTAAATTAAATGGCATTCATGGTCCTATAAAACATGGATTATTTTATTTGCCACACCGCATTTATCTTTAAGCAATCATAAAATTGTTTTTGCACATCAATGAAAATTATATCATACATAGAACACGCTCTCTGAAAAATGTAAGCAAGAACTTGAAAGAAAAAGAAAAGTAGTTATGTTTAATGAAATAAAATAAAAAATTTCATAAGTTCTCTGGTTTTCCCTTTGAAGTCTCCACCTGTTTTCCACAGAATGACTGTGATTTTGCATTAGATACATCCATATTTATGCTTTTATCCGCTTGGATATGTAAGATTGCTGCCGCCAATATGTGCTCCAATTTTGCTCAATTTTGCTTTTCACATTGCGCTAGCTGTTATTGACTCATGCTCTGCTATGGCGCTAGAAAGATTCTTTGCAATGAGAAACTTGTCATCGAAAATTCCAGTAAAAATTTATGGGTTTTTGCTGTTTACGGACTTTGCTGCATTTTTAATTGTTTTAATTTTATTGATTAGTCCATCTATTAGAAGTTCGTTTCTACTTTTCGACATTGAAATATTCAATTTTATGAATGAACATTTCTCTGATTACGATATTATCGATTACCGCTATTTACTATTGCTAACTGGCACTCGAAGAAATAATTTACCGCAAAATTTTATTATTTTTGCCGTTTCTGCAACTTTACATTTAATGATAGCTTTTACAATATTGCTGCTAAATTTGTATTCATCAAAAATGTTAAAGCCAAAGCTATCAGCAAAACTACAAAAATATAATCAAATGTTACTTCGAATGACTTTCATTCAGTTTTTGGAATGTTTTCTATGATTGGATTAACTTTCATGACGTGCATTATTATGTATTTGGCCGTCTGGGAACCAAATAATATACCAACCTTTTTTCTGATGATAATGAATTCTTATTGCTTCTTTGATATTTTTATTACAGTATATTTTATTGACCCGTACAAGAAGTTTGTTATTAATTTTGTTAAAAAATCTTCTGCAAAGTTTTATTTTTCAACTGCAAGTATTTCGCAACAATAGAAAACAATCAATGTCAAACGCAAAAAACGAGAACGCTGATTTTAATTGAAATAACCTCGTTAGTTTGATTATCGAGAATAAGATATATCTCATCAAAATGAGGTAGAAAAAAGAGGACCGCTCTTCCCTCGTGAAACGTCCTTGACGTAACTCGTTTTTTTCTTTTATTTTGAATAATTTGATTGATCTTTTATGAATGAAACACTTTGAATTTTTAATATTTTATTTAAACAACAACATATTGATAATGTGATAAAAAAGATTTTAAAATAAAAGTTTCAACAAACAACTATTGTTAAACAAAAGTGAAAATGCAGTAGAATTAATAAGCAAGCCATTTTTAATTAAAGATGCATAAAGCTTATTACAAAAGAAAAATAATAAAAATATTTTTCCATTTCACAATCATTAAATACTATAAATAATTATTATTCACTAAAGTTCCGTCCGAAATTTGATGACATCTTTGTTTGAAAATGTTTAAAATTTACATCACAGTTTTATTAATGTGAAAAAAAATTGGTAATTTACATGTTGTATCAGTCTCATTGTGTATATATTTAAGTATAATAATGAATCAGAGTTGTGAAGAGACAGCAAATATAAATAAGAAATATTTATGCATCAATATTTCGCCGTAATAACAGCATCGTCAGGATGAGATAAAGTTAAAATGAAAAAAGAGTCAAATACAATCAAAACAAAAAATATGTGTTATGTAAACTTATTTTCTTTGTTCGCATTGGTAGCAAGGAAGAAATCAATGATCTCTTGCTACCAATGCGAACAAAGAAAATAAGTTTACATAACACATATTTTTTGTTTTGATTGTATTTGACTCTTTTTTCATTTTAACTTTATCTCATCCTGACGATGCTGTTATTACGGCGAAATATTGATGCATAAATATTTCTTATTTATATTTGCTGTCTCTTCACAACTCTGATTCATTATTATACTTAAATGTGAAAAAAAAGAAAGAAAAAAAGTCCTTGATACGACTTCTTTTTAACTCCGTTTTCATGGTCTTGATCTATTGAAAGTCATGTTCTACGTTGCTTGTGAATGAAACGTTTTGAATTTTTTATAATAAATTTTAATAAGAACAAATAAATATTCAAAATACAATATTCCAAAATAGCTCTAGAACATGAATTTTGTAATTGCATTTAACAGTTGCTCTAATTGCAAGCATTTTTAATCGTAATTATAGATACAAGAAAATAAATATTTTTTTAAAATAATTATTTCTGAAAATGCATGTTATTGATGTAAAAAAGCTCTGTACTTTTAAATAAATTACAAGTTTTATTAAAGTACAGAGCTTGTATGAATGTTGCCGATGTAGTACACAGCCGATACTCTGCAGCAAACTTCCGCAGAAAGTCAGCAGAAGTGACTATAGTCAGCATTTCTGCAGCAGTATTCCGCATATATTCAGCAGAAAAACAACAAATTCTTTTTCTTCAGCAGTATTCCGCAGAAATTCAGCAGAAGTGACTATAGTCAGCATTTCTGCAGCAGTATTCAAGCAGAAAGTCAGCATGTTTGACTATAGTCAGCAGATTTTCATAAATTTTTATTTTTGGCTAGAATTCCACAGCAATCCTGTACTTTTTGCTGAATTCTGGGTCAAAAATTAGGATTTTAGGCAAAAATAAAAATTTATGAAAATCTGCTGACTATAGTCAAACATGCTGACTTTCTGCTTGAATACTGCTGCAGAAATGCTGACTATAGTCACTTCTGCTGAATTTCTGCGGAAGTTTGCTGCAGAGTATCGGCTGTGTACTCTTTGCAGTAAAAATTTGTAAAAACCTGTTGTTTTTCGAAGTATTTTCTATTTTAACTGGAACACTATTTTACTTAAATGTAATATTAGATAATTTTTAACTCGTACTGGTTTTATTAATATTACTTACAGATTTAAAAAATAATAACAACCATTAAAAATAGTTTTTTCATTGATAAACAACTAAGGTATCCTAAATAATATTTTAAACACGAAAAGGTTGGTTAAAAAATGCAAAACAAAAGTTTTAAAAAGGAAGTGGCCTCCTTTTTTTTACCTTTAAAAAGGAGGTAAAAAATGAGGCCAATTTTCGTGTGTGTGTGCGGCAAACGACCTTGATTCAACTTGTTTTTCTTGTGAGCTATTGATCATTTTAAATTTTTTTTGCTTCAATCTATAAAAATTTTTGAATATTTTGTTCTAAATTTCAATAAGCCATGTCAGAAGCTTGTTTGAAGAGAATTCTAATGCAATTAATAAGGCATGTCAGAAGAATGACGGAAGAGCTTATACATTTTCAAGAGAATTCAAATACAATATAAAAATAGCATTAAAGACAAATGTCTTGTGTTGCAAGGGTGTATGGACCAAACTTGCTCGATTTAGCAACTGTGCTAAAAAGTGTTAAACTATTATCTACAAGTCCCATAGAAATGTAAAATATTTTTGTGTGGATTGCGAACCATTTTTAATTTTATAATTGTAAAATTTTATTACCTAAAAATGAATAAAATATTAGTTAACAATTAGCGTTTACTACAGCTCTATGAAAAATTAGAAAATATCTTTCTTGGAGTTGATGACATGACAGAAATTTTTCGTATTGTTGAACCGTGGCGGCGAAAATAAAATTGTTTATACTGGTAACGAACAGTGTGACTGAAATAAATTAGTTTTATACTTCATTGGAACACAAAAAAACAAACCTTAGAATGAACAATGAAGTACTGCTTGATAATTCAAAGATATCAGAGAAATACGGTTTCGTTTTTCAACAACCTCAACTGTACCACAATCAACTAGTTCAGGCTTTTTTATATGATGAACGTCGCATGTTCCACACAAAAATAATAATGAGTTTTTAAATTCAGTGTTTGTTTTTTTACACGTTGATATTTTTTGTCGAGTAAACTTGTTTTTCTACTTCTTAAAAAGGAGGTAAAAAAGGGTAAACAGTTTTTTGTTAGAAATGTCCTTGATGCAATTTTTTAAATATTCATTTTAATCTGTTGATCAGTGCATAAATACATAAACCTTGTTCAACAAATAAAACTTTTTGAATTTTTTATAATAAATTTAAACAGCAGCGTATTTTAAAGGTAACATACTTGTTTTAAAGATTAATTTTATAAATGCCTTTAGCAGTTAATTTTGTTACATTACTGTTTGAATTGTGAATCCACTTTCAATTTTAATTGTCAGAATTAAACTAGGTACTTAAAAATAATGATAAATAACTATGACTGTCAAGCACTTTTGAAGTAAATTAGTTCTTTAACATGCAGTAACTCTATGTAAAATTGGAAGATATTCTTCTTGGGGCTGTTGACATTACTGAAATTTTCCGTACTGCAGAGCCATGGCGGCGAAAATAGTACTGTTTATATTGGTCACGAACAGTGTGACTGAAATAGAATTATTGACGTCCGTGTCTCATATTATTATAAATACAAAAAAAAACAAACCTTAAAATAAATAATGAAATGCTACCTGATAACGCAAAGATATCAGAGAAATATGGTAATGCTTCAATAAAAAAGGCAGCCAACTCAGCATTAGATGGAAAGAGTGTTCGATTAATATTGTAAGAGCATCGAATTAACTGGGCAATAAATACTATCAGAGAGACAACTAAAAAAGTGTTTAAATCTTTATTAATGTGATTAAATTTTTCGATGAATAGAAAACCGCCAAATACGATAAAAACTTTTAGACCACATCTTATTCCACATGATTTCTCAATTACTAGAAAGAAGCAGTGCAATTGTTTAGCTGCACAAATTCATGAATATTTGAGAATCGACATGGTATATCTTCTCAACCAAGTTTTTATTGTAATATCTGGTCATTCTCTTTTAAACATAACTCACACAATAAATTCTTTTCATTCAGACTAATCCCAGAAGAAGTTTGTTTATGAAAATAAAACTTCGAGAATGACAAAATATTAAAAATTGCTGCAATAAAAGTTGTACTGACGTAAATGATAGCAGATATCAATAAGAATGTTGTCAATGCTTCTTTACTTTTTAGCCCAACACTTATATTACTGTCAGAAAGAATTAAAAATGCACCAGGTTCATGGATACGGAAAGCAACATGAATAAATGGTGCACCAAGCAATAACAATACATAACACCAAAGACGTTTCCAGATTCCTTTGTGTTTGAGGGGAAACCAAATAAGCGTAAAACGATTGAATGCCATAATTGTGTGGCTGAGGAATTGGATGGCGGAGACGTATGAGATGATGATGAAAGCAAATGAAGCAAAGAGTTCAGCATTTTTGTAATAGTCTCGGAGGGAGGATGAAAATTGTGGAAGCTTCTTTGAAACAACCATCTAGAAAATGAAATTGCGGTTATGCTTTATGGAAATTATATGCTAATTTTTAAGTTGTCAATTTTTGTTACAGGGATGTAAGCTTGGGAACAGAAGTGCCCTGAAGTGATTCAAATCAAAGTTACAGTTTGGAACCTCAGAGTTTTAACTCAAAAAGGAAAAACACAAAAAAAATGTATTTACATACACTAAAATTTTTATATCAGTTTCAGGAAGCCTAGTTAAGGTTGAAATTTTTTTCATTTATAAAAAGACTACAGCTTAGGATAAAACTGGTTAAAATGCTATGAAATAAGAAAACTAAAACTTACGACGATAAATGAAACCAAATCGGCAACAAGTACAATTTTAAAAATTGAATAAAATGGTCCTTTAAAAACACATCTTTGTTTAACGAATAATAAAATCAACACAGATAAATGAAATAAATACAGCAAAGTTTCAATGGCTAAAACCAGCAATATTGAAAAGTAATCCGCCATTTCAAAATCTGCAAAAAGTTTTACTGTAAACAAGACATTAAATAGATGATAATAAAATTGTACACCCGTGGAAATTATTTATTTACGTTTTTTATTTCTCAAAATTTGTTTGTGAATTTTAGCAAAAATACTTCCCTAACAAAGTTCATACAGGCTTATACGTATACAACTTAATAAATATTACGTAGCAAATATACTACTGTAATTTTCTCACAGTTTTGGTACATAGGTACTAAGAAAAGGAACTTAATATGCTAAATACGGAGAGAAAGCAAGCTTAATGTCTGTGAACGTAAAACTTTTTTGTTAATTAAAAGCGGCGAAAAAAAAGTAACCAAGACACGTTCTATGAATGCGAAAGAATGAACTACAAAAAATAATTCAAAAGATGTTTGCTTACAAATAATTAAAAAGTAAAAAATTTATTTATAGTTTTTGACATTTGATTTGTAATAACTGTATGTCAAAATTTGCATAATAGAAGATAATTTTCTTTGACTTTTGTGTTTGATGAATTTTTTAAAATGATTCAAGCAACAAAAATTTTGACAAATGTAACGTAATTTTTGACTGCTGCTTTGAATGAGCAATCTTTCATGCTTTCAAAAAGTCAAAGAGCAACAAAAAAGTATTCATGTTTTGACATTAAAAATACAGTAAACTTTAATTTTTGAGGTGTTTAGAAAATTTATATAAAGGCAAGTTAATTAACTGAAAGATCACAAAGCAGCTACATAATTTGTCTCTATAGTTTCATGTTAATACTATTAACTTTGCTGTTTTATTTGTGACATTTTTGTTTTATTTAACGTGAATTTTTTGTAAATTGTGCTAACTTAACATTTTTTAAACTTTATTGAACTACAAAAAAGCAAATACAATTTCAAGAAAGAAATTAACAGATAAATTTTGATATCGCACGTAATTTTATTGTAAACAAACATCTTCTTTAGTATCTGGAAATTATGATCGTTATAGCTGAAATAAACACAGCTGCTCAAATTAATGTCCTTGTTACAAAAACAGATCAATCACTTTTATTCCCTAATTTTTTCCTTCTTCTTTATTTTTCCTCGAAGGAATTTATTGTCGTTTTTTAACATTTTTTGTTGATTTGTATTCTTCTGATGACTTCAAAGTATGTATTCTTTTCTTTTGTTTGACGCATTGCTTTCATTTGGCGAAGCAAGAAAACTGCAAACGATGATAAAAAGGTTTTAAAATTTTTTAAAAAAATATATTTATTTTTACACTTTATTGAAAAAAAAATGCGGTGTTTATTCCTTATTTTTGCTCTTGGTTTCTTTTCATGTTTTATTTCTGTTGATTCTATCTCTTCTGCTTTCGAAGCCGGGTTAGAACCAATAGAATCGCATGGTTAGCTTTTGTACTTTTATATGTTTGTATGTATTCAATAATTTCAGGTCACAATGGTCTGCACTGGGATGGTTTAAGTGGGGAACTTCTAAGATCATGGTTTGCACCAAATTCACAATCATCTTATTCCAGCAGCAATAGTGGATATCAATATCCAAGTCAACAGCCTATTTATGGAAATGCAGGATATACAAATGGTCCCATTAATCAAATCAGAACTGTTCAAACAGGGCAATATAATAATTATAATGGTTATTCAAGCAATTACTGGACTTGCGTAAATAATTATCGAGGACAATATTATTATAGTTACACTTTTGGACATTATGTTTGTGATACAAGAGCTAATCGATATGGAAAATAAAATGTTTAAAAAACTTTTATAACATTTCACTTTTAATGTTGAATCATAAATGTATGTTTTGCGAAAAGCTTTATTTTTTGCTGTTACACGTGTTCTATCAAAAATACATGTTAAAGCCAAAACACAATTATCACCTATGATGATTTCTTTTATCACCTTTTATTTTTGCTTAAAAAACACACCTTAAAAGCGATTATTTTATGTACAAAGATTACATCTTTATCAGTGAATTATGCTTTTGGATGACAAAATAATTTTATTATCATCCAAGCACATGAGCGATGATATAGCCAGTGCAAAATAACTTCAAATTATGTAGTTCAAACGTGTGTTTCATTAAAATTTAATTTTTTCAAACAAGCGAACACTAAAACAAAGCAATGCATTTGTTTGAGAAAAAAAGAAAGTAAAATGAAAATTTGCACGTTTGTTTATATTTTATTTTTCTTTGCTGTTTTTCATTTTGGTGAAGCTGCATTTGGTATTGATATTAGTGCAGAGGCTACAGTAGCGCAACTACAACAATTTCATACAAATAATTCATTTTTTATTGCTCGAATTTATCGTTCTGCTGGTACAGTTGATCCAGCGGGGATTGCAAATATTCTTAAAGCAAGACAAGGTTTGTGATGTTTTTGAAAAGAAGGATTAGAGAGGCTACTTTATCTCATCATTATCGAAATTTATGCAAATATATTTATAGCTGGTTTTGTCGATGTTCATGCCTATATCTTTCCATGTGCAAATTCATGCCAAAAATCTGCAGCTGCACAAGTGACGGAAGCTATTGATGGTCTTGAAGCTCAAGAGGCACAAGTTGCAGCAATTTGGTTAGACATAGAAGTACCATTTTTATGGACTACAAATTTTACTGCAAATATAAATTTCATTTCTGAAATGTTATTAACTGTTGGAGATCGAGGATATACATGTGGAATATATACTGGTAAATTAGACTGGAAAGGAATAACTGGTAATTCAGAAGAATTTTCTAAATTAATGCTTTGGTGGACAAGTTACACAGGTGTTGCTGATTTAACGACAGAATGGGAAAGCTTTGGTGGTTGGACGTCACCAACTATTCATCAATACTCTGATGACCGAACTTCATATGGTCTTGGTTATCATTCAAACTTTAAAAATTAATTCATAAAACAATAAAATTATTTGAAGTGGGTTTAAATTATCATAAATAAAAACTAATCACAAATTAATGAAAGGGGCATGGTAAAATCCGGTACGGTATGGTAAAATCCGGTACGGTATAATCGGGTAAAATCCGGTACGGTACAAAAACTTAGAATTTTTTAAAATTTTGAAATTTGCATAATTGAGAATTTCAGAATTTGAAAAAACACCTAAAAACCACACAAGGTTCTCGTTCACAAAAATAAGAAAAAATAAGAATATTCTTTTAACAACAATTATTTTTGTAAAAATAAAGCTTTCTTTTTTACCACTTTTTGTTATTTTTTTATGAATGCAATAAAAATTAAAAACTTCAACTTATATTTATACTGACCGTTAATTTTTTATAAATTTTTCAAATTCTGAAATTCTCAATTATGCAAATTTCAAAATTTTAAAAAATTCTAAGTTTTTGTACCGTACCGGATTTTACCGTACCGGATTTTACCCGATTATACCGTACCGGATTTTACCTTTTCCGTTAATGAAATATCGCTATCATAAAACAACAACAAAAGAATAACATTTTCAAAAAAATAAATCGTAAAAAAGAAATAAATCAAACCAATAAGAAATAATTCAGCAAAATTTTATAAAGTTTTGGAATCAGAAATTTAACAGCATCAGCTTGATTGTCATTTTTGTTAAGCATACAAAGTTTATAAGTAATCCAAAGCTTAAATGGTGCATTCAATAAATTGATAACACATTTTGCACGACATGGAAGAGCGACCCAACCGTCAGATCTACTATGATGTAAATATGGAATAACCGCCACTGGATTTTTATCAAAAAACAGTTTGCAAGTTTGAATGAGTTTCTTCCATTGCTCAGGTGATTGTGGCTTTTTGATAATATAATCAATGATAAACTTTGGAAATGCAAGAGAATATTGTCGTTCAGATGATCCATGAATGAATACAGGTGTACCACGATGACGAGGATTAGCAATTGACAAAGCACCAACTTGTTCTGTAATATCCATATTGGGTTGAAAATCTAGCAAATAGTAAATTACAGAACCTGAAAAAAACAAATATTTCAAGCATATGTTTTATACGACAAAAATATTTGAGGAAGCGCAAAAAAAACAAATAAATGTAAGTTAGTACTAGTGTGCATCTCGACTTTTTGACAATAAATGGATTAAAAAACAAACCAAACGCAAATTTTGTTAGAACTAAAAAAGTAATGAGCTAGAGCTATCTCGTTTATATTTGTTGTTGTTACGGAAAAAAAAATCAATAAACTGGCATCTTTGAATAAAATGTTGTAGCCAAAAACATAATTTGTTTGAAAAAGAAAAAAGTTAGTTAGGAAAAAATTAATCGTAAGCCCAGTAACAACGATGCAGTTGTTTTTTTGCCAATAACTGCGCATTTACTGCAGTACACATCAGTTAGTTAATTCATAAATGTGGAATTTGTACCACTAAAAGTAAGACTAATTCTCAAGTGTATACGTCTTTCATAGATGTCCCATGTCTTTCTCTTGTTGTATCCATAAATTTAAATAGTTTTTAGTTCCAAACGGAAGCACTTTTAGACACAATAAAACATAGGTTTTGTAACCGTTGCTGAAAAAGGAAAGGTCACTTTCAGCACAAAGTACAAGCACAAAAACTTTTTATCATGACTGATAAAATTGATGTGTCATTATTTTGTCTAAAATTTTTTTAGTGTTTATTATGATAAAAAAGATGATGAAAAAATGACTGAAAAAATGAACTTTTTTTTTCTAATAGCAAAACCTCAGAAATGTATTATTTTTCATTAATGCGTAAGCTTTCAGTTGACGTCAACTTTTGTTGAAATATTTACAGCTGATTTTTTCAAGTCTTTTTTTACATGTACATTTTTTTCTACAATGTGTTAAAAAAAACTTTTTCATTCACTTGTAAGAAGATCACACACTTTTTTGTAGATTGTGTCAACGAGATATTGTTGAATGCATGATCACAAAGTAGAAAGAAAAAAAACTCGCATTTCACTTCACAGGTCAGACAAAAAAAACATGTACCCTTTTTTCCCTCCCAAAAATAAATCATATAAAAAGAAAAGAACATTTTGTCTCAATTTTCTTTGTCGATTGAGTAAATATTCTTTTTTCACTTTTTTAAAAACTCAATCATGCGGAAGACGACTCTTCAAATTTTTTGTGTTTTAACTTTACTTTTTTGTTCAACATTTGGCTATAAAATTTTACTTTATAATCCAAAATTTGCACAAAGTCATGTAACTTTTACGGGAAAGCTTGCGGATACGCTCGCTGCTGGAGGGCATGATGTGGTATGTTTATTTGTGTTTTCGTGATATGGAATTATGTAAATCTTCTTCTAGGTTGTATATCAGCCAGAATGGAATGAAAATATCACAATTTCCGGGTCAAAAAATAAGAATGTTAGATATTATATTAAACCGAGAGATCCCACTTTTGAACCTGGGCTAGTATTTGATTCCTTGATTGGAAATGTTTTTGAAGAAGAATCTTTTTCATCACATAAAACTGTAAGTTTATTTTTGTTGATTTAATAGCCTTTCTGATATTTTCATCATAGAGACATTGATAACATGAATTACCTCCAAATGGTTTTTCTGGATTAGCGTCGTTAAAAATTTATTTCTTATAAAAAATGTTTAGAAATTACATGCGATAAGTTTTGGAAAAAAATTCGGTCGCCACAAAGGTGTTTTTTGACAATTGAGAGTGCTCTCAAGAAATTTCATTTGCCCGTTTGACATTAAATTTGTCTCTCTGTCTTATTTAATTTAACTACAAAAAACCACTTTTTTACTACCAATTAAACAATGTTTAAAATTAAATTAAACAATTTTTAGATGGCATCAAATTTAAATCGAGTTAAATCAGGTTTTTGTGAACGTGAGTTACTTCACTTCCTGTTTTTCCCCCTTAAAATAAATTTTAAGGTGTACTAACTGACAATACAAACTTTGAAAAATTACGAGCAGAAAAATTTGATCTGGGAATTACTGAACACTTTGAATCTTGTGGATATGGTGTTTTTAAAAAAATTGGACTTCAAAAATACATTACTACTTATTCTGGATCAGTTTTTCCTTCAAGTGTTGAATTGCTTGGTGTCAAGGCACATCCATCATATCTTCCTGGTAAGAGCTTAAGTATTTAGTATTTTATGCAAATTTGTTAATTTACAGGAATAATGGGAACAACAACTGATCAGCTAAATTTTCCACAAAGAATTTGGAATTTTATTAATTATTTTATTGAAACTTGGATGATCAAAGCAATGTTTAATCATGGAAGTGAAAAAGCTATAGCAAAACATTATCCACAATTTACTATGGATGTAAGTTTTATTTTTTTCGATTACTTTGGCTTTTTTAAAAAAAAACGTATGTTTATATTCGTTTTTGTCTTTTAGGATGCCATTGCTGATTCAGCTTTCTATTATGTAAACAGTGATGAACACGTTGATTTCGCACAACCTATCACACATAAAATTATTTATATGGCTGGACTTGGAAAAATTCAAGCTAAACCATTGGAAAAGGTAACTATCAATTATCTTTGATTATTTTAATATTTACTAGCTTTAGGAATACACAGATATTTTTGATTCAGCCAAAAAAGGTGTTATCCTATTTTCATTTGGTTCAGTGGCACAAGCTTACAAAATGGATCCAAAAGTTAAAAAAGCATTTTTGGAAGCATTTGCTGAATTTCCTGATATTAATTTTATTTGGAAATATGAAAAAGATGAACATCAAATTGCAAAAGGATACAAAAATGTATACACAGGAAAATGGCTTCCACAAAATGATATCTTGGGTAAGCACTAGCTCTATAGACTATGTAGAAGAAGCAAAAGAACACAGAAAAAACTTAAATAATTTGTGTATCATGGGAAAGGCCTTTTAACTCTACCCGATAGCTTACAGTGTTAACAAAAGATCAAATAGTTTTCGAGAAATAAATTATAAAGTTAGATATTTAAAACATAAAATTGTTAAACAAAATTCCTCATATCATTAGTGGTTTTTAACATAACAAGTTTCAGATCATCCAAGACTTCTCGCTTTTATCTCTCATGGTGGAATGAATTCAGTGATGGAAGGCGCAGCAAAAGGAGTGCCAATGATTTGTATTCCACTTTTTGCTGATCAAAAACGAAATTCCCTAATGCTTCAAAGACGCGGAATGGCAATCAAACATGAAAAAACACAATTAACAAAAGAAGCCCTTGTTGCATCTATCAAAGAAATTATTAATAATGAAAAATATGCTAAAAATGCAAAACTTTTATCTCGAATGGTTGCAGCAAAACCAATCAAACCTGAAGAACGTGTTGTAAAATATGCCGAATTTGCAGCACAATTTGGTGATACTGGTACTCTACAAATTGAAGGACGACATCAATCTTTCTTTGTTTTATATTCGCTAGATGTAATTTTATTTCTGGTTACTGTCATTGTGCTCGTTGTAGGGGCTCTTATTTGGGGTATTAAGAAAGCTTTGAATTTTTTGAAGCGAAAACTTTCAGGTAAAAATAATGATAAAAAGAAAAGAGCTTAATTTTCTGATATGTGGGTAAGATGTATATGAAATGTATTCAATAAAGACTATTTTAATTTTTAAAAGTAAACTTTAACGAAATTTCACTTCTTAAGAAATTCTTAAATCTTATTTTAAAGCCGCTTAAATAAAAATAACAGTTTTATAATGGATTTATGTGGTTAACATGACACAAATATTTTTATTTACCAGCAATTTGGATCAAATTTTGATTTTTATATTTTATAAAAATGTAAGTGCAAAAATTTGCCACATTTTTTTGTCATTTTTTGAATCACCCTTTTTTTAAAGACAAAAAAAATAGTCACTTTCATATGGGCTCAAAAAATGAAAACCGCGTGGGCTGTTCTGATGGTCGAATGGTTAGTGCAGAAGCTTTTAACCACAGCGATGGCCCTAAAAACTTTCGCCCAGGATGCGCGCATTCACTGCAAAATGTGCATTGATTTTAGAATCAATAGTCATCGGCTGAAAAGCACTGGATAGCGGAGAAAAATTTTTTTTTATGTTTTTAAAATCTGAAAAAAACATAAAATGTTTGGAGTAGCAATTTTTTAAGCCTGAAATACTCAAACTGAAACATGTCTTAATGTTTCACAAAACTTTAGAAAAATAGAAAAAAAAATACATAGTAACTTAATATATAACCATAATGAACATTTAGTCGTTTCTTCAATTTGTGTTCTTCAGTAAACTATATTTAAATAAAACAGTTTTCTAATAAATGCAAAAGCAGTTTATGATTCCAACAAGATTGTGAGATATTTAAGGACTCTTACTTTTTAAAAACGTTTTTTGCACCATTTTTTTATGAAACTTTTCATTGACATTTTTATTTCCTTTGTAAAACATAACAGGAATATTTACTTCTTTATGTTTTGTTATTGAAAATAATAGCCAAAACATTTTTCCTTAAAGCAATAAACAAGAAGGTCTCTTCAAAATTATAACCAGACAATATATTTTATTAGACCCCGAAATTTGCCAAGCATATTGATTACATATTGACCTTACTGGTTTATTGTTGTATTCCTAACTAACTATAAATATCTCATTTATTTTCTCCAAAAATTATTCAATGCATAAAAATACCTTCCAAATGACCACCTCTACTTTTACCTCTCTTAAATCACAGCAATTTTCCTTCCCGTCCACTATTGTTTATTATATTCTTCAAAGCTGTTCTTCTTCAATTTACGAAAAACTTAATCAAACATGCAAATATTTTTTCGCTAAACATAAGCTCTTCATCGCTAATAATGCGCAATTCCAAAATTCCACTTGGCCAACTTGTACCTCTAAATTTAATGCTAAAGATTTGCAAAATTTTAAAGCTAAATTTTGGTTTACTGGTAATTTGGTAATCTTAGATATAAATCATTTTTTAAATTATATGATTGTTTCAAAAATTTATCGTTGTAACATTACTTCCTTGGCTGTACATTCACAATACATTCCCTTCAACAATTTTGTGGTCCTTACTTCGAATCCTGAAATGAAGCATATATCTATGATTAATTCAATGATCTTTAATGAATCAACTCATCAAATGGTCCCTCTTGATCAAATCTATAGCCTCTTGCCGAATATTGAAAACTTTTATTTTTCAAAACCTTCAAATTTAAATTTAGAAATTATTACGACGGAAACATTTACGAATATTATTCGCTTGACAAAACTTGATTCCATAAAATCTTTTAAGCTTGAAAATTTTAAATTATCTCCATTTTTTGATCCCCAAGCTTTTTGTGCATTTGTTCAACTTTCAGCTGCTTCTTCTGGATCTATCTTTACCTTTAATGTCAAATTTGCTTCAGCTGATCAAGAAAATGAATGTCTTGGTATAACTAATACATTCATTAGTAAATGGTCATCAAAAAATCGTAAAAAACCTATTATTAATATTCGTACCACTTATATTTGAATCTTTGTTATTTGTGTATGTGCTATATTTTGCTTGTCTATTTTTGCCTTATGTTGTTTACTACAAATTATATCATTTTTATTCTGAAAATATTAATAAAATTCAATATCCAACTTTTAGAAAAGGTCAAACATTCAAAAAAATTCATGCATAAGTCTCTCGTTTTTTAACAGAAGGACAAAATTAACTAAAAAATAGCTAAAATTGTTAAAAAAATTATGTTGCCATTTCGTTGCATCAACATTTTTGTTATTTCTTGATGCATAAATAACGAAAGAATACTTTTTAATAGCTGTTTGTTTTACATAATTGGTCAGAAAGAAATTTTTGAGCGGTGCAATTTACTTACTAAACTTAACTTTTTATGGTTTCTTTATTTGTTGTTTACATTATTTACCCCTCACATAATTTTCATTAAACTGATCTATAATTTTTGCACATACACTATTCTATAAGTTTCACTCTCATTGCAAAATAAACAAAAAAGGAAACAAAAATGCTCAAAAATCATTTTCCTTTTTCTTTTGCTGCAGAAGAACGAGAAAAGGAACGAAAAAGAAAGTGAACTCAAAAAAGTAAATAGATCTCTGATTTTTTGTGGGACTTATAAAAGGAAGAGAGAGAAATGGCAATGAATTTAGTTTTTAAGAACGTTATTTCAAAAAAAAATGTACATGTTTTTTACCGTTATTTTAGGTTTCATGATTGTCATAGAAAATGGAATGTTTTTGTAAAAACAAAACAGTTTTTGGATGATCGTTAGACGTACTCCAGCTGATTGAAATTTTTTTTAATATTTTGTTTAAAGAAATTTATGTTTAAACTTTCAGGCATAAGATTAAACGATGCCTAATTACTTTAACAAATGGTTGTCCAATTACAAATCGATCTGCAACGCTTACAGCTGGTCCACGTGGACCTATTTTAATGCAAGATATTGCACTTTTGGATGACCTCAGCCATTTTCATCGTGAACGAATCCCGCCTCGAGTTGTTGATGCCTCTGGTGCAGGTTCATATGGATATTTTGAAGTTACACATGACATTATACAATATTGCAAAGCTTCAATCTTTAGTGAAATTGGAAAGAAAACTCCAATGTTTGCTCGATGGTCGTTGGTTAAAACTGATAAAGGAGATTCTGATTGTATGAGAGATTTGAGGGGGTATGAAAGAGCAATGAGCTGATATTGTAATTTGTAAGGCTTTTAGATTCGCCATGAAATTTTATACTGAAGAAGGAAATTGGGATTGTAAGTTTCTCTTTTCCTTGACACAGAGTTGTGCAAGCATTCACTCTTTTTAGTAGTTGCAAATAATACTCCAATCTTTTTTGTTCGTGACCCATTACTTTTTTCACAATTTATTCGAACTCAAAAACGGCATCCGCGATGTTATGTCAGAGTCAGTGGGATTTTTGGTTTGCGATTTCTTATACCCCAAAATTAAGAATTTTTAACTTTTAATTTAAGGTCTCTCCGGGATGAATCTGTTCATCAAGTGATGTGGTTCTTTGGTGATCGGTAAATTTTTTTATATGTGAAGATTATGATAATGAAAAAATATTTGCAGTGGTACACCAGATGGATATCGTCATATGAATGGATATGGATCGGCTATTCCTAAAATGCGGACCGTGCGGACCAGGTTCACGGAAAAGCTTGCAAACCTTTAAATTAAAAAACATATATACTAAATCGATTATGGAGAATCTGAATTTTAGGTTTTTATGATTCTGGCACCTTCTGAATCCTCAGATTGTTTTTTACAATTCTGCCAGCATTTGCTTCCAAGATTCAGAAGGCCTGTTTTTTTAGACATTAATAGGTAGTGTTTTATGGGAAACTTACCTTCAATCAGTATGTTTATAAACCAAAAACGATCTCACAAACGGTTTGGCTAGTAACAAACAATAGCGTTGTTGTTGCATTTTATCCATATTTTTTCCAGCAAGTTTTTCAAATGTTTAAAATTTATAAATCAAAAAAATTAACACAGTTTAAAAATCAAAATGTCGAGAAATTGTTTTACGTTACCATGAGAAAAAAAAGTAGACAATGAATGTTGCAAGACAAATGTTAAAACTACCTGATGACACAATTAACCACAGATAAAATTTGCATATTTTGTAAATTGTCGCTATCTTTTTAATGCCATTTTTAGACTTGTCAAGGAATTAAAAATATGACCCGTCATCAAACCTGTAAAATGTCGGGCCTTGATTCAGAATACTCCCTTCGAGATATGTTTAATGCAGTTGAAGGTGGCAACCACCCCTCCTGGGAAATGTTCATTCAAGTGATGACATTTGAAGAAGCAGCAAAATATCGTTGGAATCCTTTTGATCTTACAAAAGTTACATTCTACATTACATTCTGACCACCCTCTTATTCCTGTTGGAAAAATTACATTTAATCGAAATCCTGAAAATTATTTTTCTGAAGTTGAACAAGCATGTTTTTCACCATCACATTTGGTTCCAGGGATTGAAATCTCACCAGATAAAATGTTACAAGCGAGAATGTTCTCGTTCACTGATACACAATATCATCGAGTTGGAGTTACTCATGGCCAGCTTCCTATTAACTACCCCCTTAGGGCATCAACAACAAATTACATCAGAGATGGATATATGAATTATCGGCAAGATTCCAAAGGGCCTCCATATTTCCCTAATAGTTTCCATGGCCCTGTTGAAGCTGACAAAGGCTTTAAAGATCATGTATTCCCTGTTACAGGAGATGTTGATAGATATGATGAACAAGATGAACTTTGCTCAACCAAAACTATTTTGGTCAAAAGTTTTGGATCAACCTGCCCGGGAAAGATTGGTGGAAAATATTGTTGATAATGTAGCCACGTGCACGGTTTTTCAAAGTTTGTGCAAATATTAAAATTTTTGTACCAAAAGATGCAGAATTTTATGAATATAAAAAAATATATCAGATAATGTCAAGGATTGCTATCCCCAAATCAGAGAAAGAATTTTTGATATGTTTTATAAAGTTTCACCAAATTTCAAGAAAATGCTAGAAGAAGAATATGATCGAGTTTCAAAAGAAGTAATCCCTGAAACAACTTTGCAAGGGGTTTGGAACTTAGTTGTTAATGCTGTTAAAACTGAAATGTAAATCAAAAAAATGTATAACTTTTTGCCTTTTTTTTAAATTTTTTATGTTGATAGTTAATAATGAATTTTAAAAAAATTTTATAGTTTTCAAACACTTCACCATCAAACGTTTTTCACATCATTAGTTTTTAAACAATCCCAAATTTATCTACAAAAACAAAAATATCAAAAAGCAAACCAGAATATAAAAAATAAAATTCAATTTTAATATTTATGTGTGCCTTGATTTGTGAAATGTTGTTTGCAGTACAACTGATACCGGCGCATTTCATTTACTTTTTCACAGAATGGTCGAGTATAAGTGATTATAGGCGGAACAAACTGAAATGATTCCGTGCTCAAAATTTCATCAATAACTTTTTCAATGACTTGAACTGGATTGCAAGAGTTAATTTGGAATGAGACTCGATTTTTAGTTTTCTGAAAATGAAAGAATTTTGAATACTTAAAAAATTGAGAAAATTGTAGACCTTTAAATGTTCGTAAAATTCAGAAACATAAAAATCATTCGGAACTTTATGTAAATAAACATTTTCTATGTTGGTACAAGCTTTGATAAAACTATCATAGCTCTTACATACAGCATTGGGAGGATTTTTGAAAAAGTTCCTGAAACGGCATTAGCATTATTGTTATTAAAGACACATTGCAATTTTCTGTTGTCGCAGTTGCAATATCGGTGTCGATAAAAAACGCTCTGATTGCAATTTTGAATCTTTAAGAACCATATTAAAAGAATCTTACATGAAAAACCTTTCACTGTTTGAAAACAGCCTAACAATATTTTCTAGTTCAACTTGTTCGCCATCGTCATATTTTACGATGCTGTGATTGAGAGAAACTTTTTCAACCCTCTTGGAAAAACATTTGAGATCATCGTAAGTAAGAGTTTGATAGTATATATTTAATTTTGACAAGCGACATTGATAAACTTTTGAAATAAATGCAGCACAAATGTTTGGCTGAATTTGATCAATAAATAATTCTTTAGTAACCCATAACTTGCTTTTAACTTTAGTAATGTCAAATTTTTGACAGCATACACCAAAACCATTACATTCAAAATTATTACAATATTTCAGTCCTCTGTTATTCCTATATTCCAAATTATTAATGACTAAAATTGGACTTTTGTTGAAAAAAAATTTACAGCTTTGGATTAATTTTTGATAGCCTTTTGCAGATGAAGGATATGTCCACATATGTTTCATTATTGGTGATGGAAATAAAAAATTTTGTGGCATACATGTCTCATGAAATCGCACTGATGTTGGAAAAAACAATTTTGGTGATTTCACTAAATCCATTCTCAATATAACCTTCAAAAAAGTGCTAAAATAAAAAAGAATGGAATGGCTATTCGTATAAAGTTCTTGCAAAAAATAAAGCTATGAAAAATATGTTAACTACAAAACAAGTCTTGCAAGCACTAGTTCTAAGAATGCATCTCATCAAAGTTTTGCCACGTTTGCAAAAACATCAATCCATAAAATTACTCAATGGCACACTGGCCAATGCATAAAATTGTCTTTCTCGTTATTAACGACAGAGAGACAATGATGCATGAGTGGAATGCAAACAATTTGGTTATAAGTAAGTTGTTTTGCAAAGCCATGAGAGGCGAAAATTTTGTAAAACTCTATCTTTGACAACAAAAAATAAAATTATATAAAATAATCATTTTTTATTTGCAAAATTGCGATAATTGTTTTTCATGTAAACAATGAAAAAAAAAAGTAAAAACAAATCATTTTTCAACTTTTTGATTTTCACGATAAGCTTGATACAAATTATCCATAGCCATTTTTTCTTTCTGCCTTTGACTTGAATAATGTATAAGTGGTGGAGGATTTTTACTTGCCTTATTGTCGAGAATTTCTTGGGCACGATTTCTTAAAAGCTTTTTCTGTGATTTTGGTAGTGGACCACGAAACTCAAAAATAAAACTGATTTCAGGACAATCCTAAAATATCTGTTCTAAAAAAAACCTTAAATATGAATCACCTACTGTTAAAAATGAAAGAAGTGGTTCCACATTAAAATCATTTGGGACATTTTCAATCCAAATACTTTTGAGCTTTGAAGAAGATTTTATTAACTGTGAAAGATTTGTTATAGCTTTAGGAGAAAAAACTCCAGCTGACCTTGGGATACGGAGACTGAAACATTAACTGTTTTTTAAAATAATAATAATGGTTAAACTCACAATGTAAAGTCTTCTATTTTCTTAAACAATGCAAAAATGCAATCTATTGGAACATTTTCACCGTTATTGTGCAAAATTGTTGTATATTCAAGTCTCGCGAAATCCACATTTGGAGTCAATATTTCAAATTCATCCAGTTTCATAACTTGATTATATAAATCCAAATATGCAATATCACACCTCCAAATTTTTTGTACAAACCTTGAAGCCAAGTCTGATTCAGGACTAAAGACTTCAAAGCCCAAAGACAACCATATTTTATAATTAATATTTTCCAAATCAAAATAGTAAATATCTTTGTCAGCAAATGTTGCGTACCATTTACTTTGAAGACCCGTATTTTTTACAGCGGCATAAAATGGAATTAGAAATTCTTTTCTTATACAAAAATATTTGCATGATGTTAACAATTTTCTGTAAACAATAATTGATGAAGATTGATTTTTAAGGTAGTAAATTAAAGCTGATGGAAAAGAAAATTCTTGGTTAAAAACATTTTCAGGTCTGTAAACAGATGAAGGGACTGCAATAGTTTGTTGATACATTTTTTTAACTTATTATTACCTTAGTCTTTTTTACCCAAAGTTTAAGGTATTAATGGGAAACTTACGACTAATCTTTAGTAAGAAATGAGCCACTTTATTGAAAATAGCAAAATAAACGTACGTGTTGAACTGAACAGAAATTTGGATGAGAAAAAAATGTTTTCAAACGATAACAATAATTAACTGGAGGGGGTACTATAGCTGAGGCAGATAAATTGTAAAGGCCATGAAAAACAATAATAAATTAGCCATTAGTTCCATTTTTGCTTTTTATGCTGAGTTTTCTGAATTTTTTATTTTACTGTTAAATATGTTTGTTATCATCATCACATTATGAACACTGAATCTGTTAAATTCAAAAATGAACCGCTATGATAGCTACTTCTTTAATATTAATTTTGTTGTATTTTATCAACTTTTGTTATTATGTTTTTACATATCATTGAAGCTACAAAAAATTTGGGCCAGTTTTTTTATCTTCTTTCTCTTACATGTATAAACGATAGAAAAAAAGAGATACGACGTGCTAAGAATTAATATGCAAAGATGTTTGAAAAAAATGGTGTCTGCTAGATGTTTGGTATGGCAGTACAAAAAAGTCAATAATTTTTGTAATAATATTTTTACAACACAGACAAATAACAAAAAAGCAGAATAAATACAAAGAATATTAAAGATATTTTTGAGCTTCAGATGCTTGAATTTGCCACATTTTTTCATATTCATCATCGTAATATCCAAAGCCGTCAATTATAGGTGGAACAAATGCAAACATCTTTGTATTTAAAATTTCATCAATAACTTTTCTGATATCTGGAGTAAATACTCCGCAATAAATTCTAATTGAACAACGGCTTTTGTTTGTCTAAAAGCAAGCGGATTTTTGAAATATGCTAATAATAACGAACCTTTAGATGCCGATAAAATTGTGGAACATTAAAAGTATTTGGCGGATGATATATTTTGATTTCTTTGATAGAGCTACAAGCAGTAAAAAAGGCATCATAACTTTTACAAAACCCATTTTCAGGTCTTTTATAAAAATTCCTAAATAAAAAGAATAATGAAGTTCAGTTTATGGGAAAAAAACTTGCATCAAAAATTTTTTGCTTTTAGAAAATAGTTTAACAATTTCTTCCAACGGAACATTTTCAAGGCTATTATATTTTACTACATTTGTAGCGACTCGTCTACAACTCGTCTCCAATAAGAAAGCAGAGGAATGAATGTAGTAAAGAAATTAACATATGTCTCTTTTATGAACCTCATTTTCTCTATATATACTTTGTTTGTATTGTAATTTGTCGTCATTGCATTATGTAAACTCTCTTAAGTGAAGTTGTCTCAATAAATCTCTCTCTGTTATGTTCTCGTCGTAACAACATTAAAAAGAATACTACATTCTTGGATACCTTCTGAAAGAAATTTGAGCTCATCATAAGAAATTCTTGTATATGATAAATCCAGTTGCTCAAAGTCATGTCGAAAAATTTTAGGAAAAACTGTTGTAGAAAAATATGAAGCATTAGAGTTATTAGTAAGAATAGAAAGACATCTGATAATCCATAATTTACTTTTTGTTTTTTCAATATTAATTTTGATTTTCCCAGGACAACAATATTGCTCACAATTACAGTACTTCCATTCAGTTATATCGTACGCATTTTTAGTATATTCCAATTTATTGATGACCAAAATTGGATTCTTGATAAAAAACAATTTGCAGCATTGAATTAATTTTTGATATACAAGGGGTGATGAGGGATTGTCCCATATATATTTCATTATAGGCAATGAAATGGAAAATTTTAGTGGTGAACAGGTTTCACGAAATTCATTTGAATTTAAGCAGCATGCCTGTGGCATTTTGAGACTCCCTTTATCAATTACAGTGTTTTTTGAAGTCATTTTCTATTTTAACTAGATATCACGTTAAATATGAGTGATAATAAGTTATTTTTTATTAAGTAAAAGTAAAATAAAAATAGAGGCAAGAAGTGCACAAGATAAAGTATCTTTGAAAAGTCAAAAAAAGCAATATATTGCAAAAACTGTTTTTCATGAATGCATGTGGACAAAAACGTGCGATTTCAAGAATATTTAAATCAATGGTACACACACACACTCAACTAACTGATGCGTATTTAACTAAGAAATGTTATTTTTAAAAAAACGTTTATTTACATGGTAAATTACTGATCACTAAAATACAAAATTTAAAGCAACAAAATAAATAAATGTTTTAAATTAAAAGATGGGATTTTTAAAAAGCAAATATCAAGTATCTTTTTAAGATTCTTTGATGCAGCTGATTACACCGCAATTTAAAATTCAGTACAAAAATCAAGATTAACTTTTGCTGCTTGATCCATTGCAGGCTTCATTGTTGTTGCTGCTGCTTCTGGTAAAGTAGTAGTATTTCCTTGAATGCCTTGAACTGGTGAAGTTACGGTATTCTTCGAAGCAACTTGTTTAGCAAATTGATCAAGTTGTTTCTTTTCTTTTGGTGATAAATCACGAGCAAATTTATTTGCAATGTAAACTTTGTAGTTCTAAAAGAATGTTTATGCAAGCTTATACATGCTTGGAGTATAACTTACTTGAACAGTGCATCCTCCAAAGATATAAAGGATTGTATCAGATTTTGAGCAGAATGCTGGCATTGAAGGTCGAAGAGGCATTGGTGGAATTGTTGAATTTGTTTGTTCTAGTTTTTCAGCATTAGCAAATGCATCTTCGATTTTCTAAATATTTTAATCCGAGTAAAATAAATTGTTTTATGAAAAAAATTGAGGCAAGTAGGAAATTAAGAAAAATATAAAGGGCAAAATCTAAAATTTTTTGTTAAAACGAACCTTTTTAAAAGCAGTTAAATCTTTTTTGTATTGCTTCAATTCTTTGTATTCTGTTTCATCAAGATCACGAATGAAATTTCCATGAGAATATAGTTTTTTACCCTAAAAAGTTAACAAAATTCTTAACAATAACTTTTTACAAATTTACTTACGGTTACAACACAACCAACTGCACCACCCATATTTGAAGCAGGATTATAAAATTGCTGTGCCAAAGCTACTGTTACCAAACTTCCAAAACATACAAAAATATTTAATTTCATTTTTAGAAATAACCTCAAAAAATATAAATTCAAACTACTTTTCACCTTCAAAAATTCTTTGATTGAAAAATAAAACTGTTTTTCCTTACTTTTTGAATGAAAATTTTTCCCGATCGGTTTTTTGCGATACTATTTTTTTCAACAAAGAGAAGTAAGCTAATCTTGATCGTATTTGCTTCTCTTTTTTCGGGAAAGGTGAGTAATGATTTTTCTCGAGTTATTTTTCTACCTCGATTTGCACAATCAAATAGACCGTTTTTGGTTTTTTTTAAACTTAGCCCCATTGAATTTGGTTGCTTCTTTTTTTTTCTGTGATGAGGTAGAGATGTTTATTTACTTAACTTCTTTGTGATGAAAGAAAAACAGGATTAATAATTGAATTTATTGAATTCATCGATGATCTTTCTTTGTTAGATAATAATCCAAGAATAAGAAAAAAGAAGTCAAAGATTATTCCAGAATATATCCATTGTATGAGTAATCTCAAAAACTGGTTAAAGTTGTTAAAGATATGTGAACAATAAAATTTCTGCTATTCATTGCTACTGTAGAAATTAGAAAAAAAAGATGATTGAGCAAATTTTTTAGAATTACTTATTTTATAAAATAGCTTGTACGAAGAGACGTTACATAATATGTTATTAAAACAAACATTTTAGTACACATGCATTGGAAAATTTTTGATTTTTAATGCACTCCCAAACTATAACTATTTTCCCTTTTATTAGCTTTATTGCTGCAATATAATAATGTAAAACAAAGCTTGTATAATTAAAATTTGATTTTGTGATAAGAAAATATAAAACATTCAAAAATAGAATGCCGAAACGTAAAGCTGCAGCCAAAAAATATACGCACCAAACCTCGATTTTAAAAATATCAATGTTTTTTTTGTTTGCTGGTTAATTTTTTCAGCTCTAGGTATCGGGGTCATACATATTCGATGATCACTACAGTTTATCATTATTATTGATTTGTGAATGAACTTTTATCGTCTGTTTACTTTTAAAGTACGATTTTTATAATGCAAATGACAGAAAAACAAAGTATTACAAAAAATATATTTACATTTAATTACGAGATTCAAGCTTTACGTTAACTGAATCAGGACGTAAAACTACAACTCCTAGCATTTTCAATTCATCACCAGTTTCAGGAGTTGCAACAAATCTGTATTTTTTCAAGATTCGAACCAGTGCCATTTTTTCTTCCAATATTGCTAATCTCATTCCAATGCAAGCTCTCGGTCCACCTCCAAATGGATAATATGCCATTTGTTGTTCGACTGTAAAATCATAAAATCGTTCAGGACAAAATTCATCAGCATTTTCACCCCATACAGTTTTATCATAATGCAAAGAATAAACATCTGCAGCAATGTTGTCTCCTTTGTTGATGTTGTAGTTACCAATAGTTGTTGGGGTCATGCATTCACGGGATACTCCACTAAAGATGAAACAAAAATCAAGATTAATTAAGCGCGAATAAAATTACCCAGCAGCAATTGGAAACAGTCTTAAAGCTTCTTTCATCACAGCATCACATAACCGTAAATTATTAATTTGTTCATATGTTATTTCATCATCAGGACAAATTTCATCTATCTCTTCAATCAATTGTCTTTGAATGTCTGGATGTCGAGCAAGTAGCCATGTTGTAGTACCCAGAGTATTTCCAGTTGTATCAAAACCAGCTAGCAAGAAAAGTGAACATTGCATAACAATTTCATCAGTTGTTAACTTTTTATTCACTTTCATTCCATTTTTTTCGTAAGCTGTATCTTGAACAGATGGAGCTTCGGCATCCAAAAATAAATCGATAAAATCAAGTGGACCATCTTTTGCTCCAGTTGCCTAAAATTTTCATATTTTTATTATTGTACTTTTTTAAATTAACAAACCCTTTGCAATTTGCGTTCTTCGATGGCATCATAGAGCTGCTTAAAAAGCACCCCTAAAGGATTCATCCCTAAATCTCCAGCAAAATCAAAGATCGATCGAATAGGTGTGCCAATAAATGGAAACATATGCGCAACTTTTTCAAAGAGATTATTTCCAGCTGATTCCATAATATCTTGTCCAATTTTAACAGCAGGGTTATTGAATTGCTTTGTGCCTTTTTGGCCAAAGGCAATTCGACAGATTACGTCCATTGAAAGCTCAAAGAAATACGGATGAATGTTAAAAGTTTTTCCAACTTGATTTTCGAGATGGGCAACAAGAACTTTGCAAGAGTCATCGATTGTTGGGAACATCTGAAAAATATAAGATTTGAATAAATGTTTTTAGGAGCTACAGCAGTCGGCATCGTATAAAAAAGCGAACCTGTTTTAAATTATTCACAGTGAAACTAGGATTTGCAATAGTTCGAAGTCTCTTCCATCTTGATCCACGGGCTGATAAAACATGTACTCTTTTTGCTGTATCAACGTCATTATCCATGGGAGATAATTTCCGTGAATGAAAATATTCAAATTTTTTGACCATAAATTCGTTAACCATTTTTGGGTCACTGACAATCAAAGTTTTTCGCCATCCTTGAAGTATGCCATATACACTTCCATATTTTTGAGTCCATTCTCGAAGTTTGTAATAGCCAGGTTTCTGATCATTGATTATTTCATTGTAATGATTTAAAAATCGATTGTTTGCTTCAGGGCATGGTATTCTTTGACGCTTCCAATAATTGGAATTGTAGATTGCTGCCCTAAAATGTTACTTAGATGATTATTGTGCCCTTCCAAAAGAATTATTCTTCCATCTTACAAATAACAAATTGCAGCAACACCTATCAAAAATGCAAAAATCAGGAGAATCATTTTTAAAACAAGTAAAGGTTACGATATAAAACTGATAAACTTCATTTAAACTACAGCAACCTTTTATAGGTTTCGTTTTATTTGAAAACTAGAGTATAGTTTTTCTTGGTCATTACATGGAAAATTAACTATATGTGTATTTTGACATAAACTATATTTATTTACTAAAGGAGTTCCCTTTGGTAATGTTAATGATCACAAATTTTGTTGTTTTCGTGTGTCGAATTTTTTCTATTCTCATTTTAAAAACATCAGAACTAGAGTATAGTTCATGAACAAATTAGTGTTCATAAAATTTGCGTGTTTAATATATTGGTCCTTCTATGAATCAGAAAAAAAATTTATTGCATTCAAATGTACCGGACTGAAGGAAACAAGCTGTAACGTAAATAAGTCATTAAGTAAAAATACAGTAGCAGACGTATTTTCAAAAACAATATTTGTACTAAATTTTATGCTCCCTTTAGAAATGAACGCTGCTTTCTGAATTCACTGTTTTTTTAAATTTTTATACTATAAAACTTTTATTAAGCTAATACTACAATAAATTAAAACAAAAAATGTTTCAATATTTAGCTACGACGTTCAAGTTTAACAATGACAGATTCAGGGCGCAAAACCATAACTCCCTTCAAGTTCAGTTCAACACCAGTTTCAGGAGTTGCAACAAATCTGTATTTCTTCAAGATTCGAACCAGTGTCATTTTTTCTTCCAATATTGCTAATCTCATTCCAATACACGTTCGTGGTCCACCTCCAAATGGATAATATGCCATTTGTTGTTCGACTGTAAAATCATAAAATCGTTCAGGACAAAATTCATCAGCATTTTCACCCCATACAGTTTTATCATAATGCAAAGAATAAACATCTGCAGCAATGTTGTCTCCTTTGTTAATGTTGTAGTTACCAATAGTTGTTGGGGTCATGCATTCACGCGATACTCCACTATAGTTTAAGCAAGCGTTAAATAAATCAAATGAAAAAAACGAAATTACTTTGCAGCAATTGGAAACATTCGTAAAACTTCTTTCATCACAGCATCGCATAGCTTTAAACTGTTAATTTGTTCATACGTTATCTCATCATCAGGACAAATTTCATCTATCTCTTCAATCAACTGCTTTTGAATTTCTGGATTCTTTGCTAACAGCCATGTCGTTGTTCCAAGAGTGTTCGCAGTTGTATCAAACGCAGCAACCAAAAAAACTGAACATTGCATTACAATTTCATCAGTTGTTAACTTTTTGTTTATTTTCATTCCACTTTTTTCATAAGATGCATCTTGAACAGATGGAGCTTCAGCATCAAGAAACAAGTCAATGAAATCAAGTGGACCATCTTTTTTCCCGGCTGCCTAGAATTTTCATATTTGACTAAAAGTTGCTTTAAGCAAAAAATTTACTTTCTGCAGCTTTTGTTCTTCTACTGCTTCATAAAGCTGGTTAAAAAGCACCCCAACTGAATTCATTCCTAAATCTCCAGCAAAATCAAAGATCGCTCGAATAAGTGTGCCCATAAATGGAAAAATGTGAGCAACTTTTTCAAAAATATTATTTTGCAATGCTGCCATAACATCTTGTCCTATTTGAACTGTCGGATTATTGAATTGTTTCGTGCCCTTTTGGCCAAAGGCCATTCGGCAGATTACATCCATAGAGAGTTCGAAGTAATATGGATGAATATTAAAAGTTTTTCCAACTTGTTTTTCAAGATGGGCAACAAGAACTTTACAGGAGTCATCAATTGTTGGGAACATCTGAAACATATGAGCTTTGAATAAGTTTACAGTTACCAAAAACGTTATTTATGGTGTATGGAAGTTCTATCGATTTGTTTTTGAAACTATTGTATCAACAATAACAAAAATTTTTGTAATTTTTGTAATATTAAAGTAACAACAACAAACCTGTTTCAAATTATTAACAGTAAAACTAGGATTTGCAATTGTTCGAAGTCTTTTCCATCTCGACCCACGGGCAAACAAAACGTGAACTCTTTTTGTTGTATCAACGTCATTATCCATGGGAGATAATTTCCGTGAATGAAAATATTCAAATTTTTTGACCATAAATTCGTTAACCATTTTTGGGTCACTGACAATCAAAGTTTTTCGCCATCCTTGAAGTATGCCATAAACACTACCATATTTTTGCGTCCATTCTCGAAGTTTGTAATAGCCAGGATTTTGGTCATTGATTATTTCATTGTAATGATTTAAAAATGGATTGTTTGCTTCAGGCGAGGGGATTCCTTGACGCTTCCAATAATTGGAATTGTAGATTGCTGCACTGAAATAATAAGTGATTATCGTAACTTCATATAAAATAATTACAACTCACAAATAACTAATTACAACAACACCAACTAGAATTGTAAAAAGCAGGAGGATCATTTCATATATACCATAACTGATAAATCCATACAAACTACAGCATCCTTTTATAGGTTTCTTTGTTGAAAAAAAACTAGAGTGTTGTTTTTTTTGTCATTACATGAAAAATTAACCATGTCTATTTTGTACTTTGACAGAATCTACAATTTTTAGAAGAGGTTTTTCTTTGGTTCTGACACAAGATATAAAAGAAATATGTTGTGTGTCGGATCCTTTTTTATTTTCATTTAAAAACAATCTGAACTAGAATGTAGTTAATGAGCAAATAAATGAATGTAATTATTTTTACTGGTTATTCAAATCAATTTTATCAATCAAAAATGAAAAAATTTATAAAATTCAAAAATACTAAACTGTCATAAAACAAGCACAAGTATAAATAATAATTTGTATACATTACTGATTCAAATACAACAAAAATTACATTCTCGAAAACATAAGATAAATTGATTTCCATCTTACGAACCATTTTTAGCTGCTACATCTTTCAAATCAGAAGATGGAGTTACCACAACACTACTACCATGTGATCGAATGGGTTGTGAATTTGAGGAAAGTGCATCAGCAGCTAATCCAACAGGATCCATTTCTTGTGTTTTATCTTTGGAAAAAATTGTTGCAGCAAATCCATTGAATAGAATGATAAAAATGTAGCAAAAAATTAACATTTTAGAAGCCATTTCTATTTAAGAGAATTAAATAAAATAGAGAAGAATAGAAGAAACAACAAAATCAAATTTTGTGAAATTGATTAAAGAAAAGCTCTAAAAATAACATTTGTTTTTTTGTTTATCCTTGCAAAACAAAAAAAACAAAAACAAATGTGTTCTTTAATGTTTTTCTGTTGATTTGATCTATCAAGTTTTTGCAAGAGACAAAATTTTTTGGCATCAGCTGTTTTATCACTTTTTAAAAAATGTCAGTTTTGAAAGTTTATAGTATCAGGTTGAAGTCAAGGAAGAAATTTTAATGTAACCAAAAATAAACAAAGTTGTACGTGAAAAACAAGAAATTATTATTATATAAAAATAAATTTTACTTTAAGTGATAATAAAATTTCTTTTACAAAATTAAGTTATTTAAATTGTGCCGCATGACTACGAAAAAATGATTATATAACACTTTTTTTCTGTTTTTGTAATCACAATTGTTACAGGATAAAAGTCATCAAAATTTAAAGGATTTCTGTGTGATGCTTTTTCTTTCAGAAGCTATTCGTCCGTCGACCAGGTTGCAATGTCTTCCAGTGTTTTTTTAAAAAACAATGCTGGAAAGTGTTATTTATGTTAGCATGTAGTTCCGAAGTCCACTCATATGTAACAAAAGTGAATACAGAAATAATAAAAGCTATTCTGTTTATTCCTTTTAAAGTTGTGTTAATACAATTTGTACAGTGACATTCTCGTAATCAAAATTTAGCTGTTACAGCATGTTGTTGACTACGTGCCGCTGAAGTTTCTTTCATCATATTTGAAGTGACATTAATTGAATTCCTTCTTGAAAAATGACAAATAATTTTAAGCATTGCACTACGATAAGATTTCACGACAATAATTGTAATGAGAGAATTTACTATTGGAATCCATGAAAGTAGCAAAGAAACAGAAATTCCAATTCCCCCGATGCTTGCCTTTGTAAACAGCATTAAAATTGTCACAGCAATGGGAAGTAACAAAACAAAGAGAGGAAGAATTGCCTAAAAATAGAAAAGAGCTTATAGTACAAATAAACTCTTTTTTGCGGGGTACTAAAAAACAAGAAAAAAAGATAATTACTTGTATAATTAAAGCAAGAGTCATTTGTTGATTGACATCTTTTGTATTAACGGTCATATGATGCTCCATATTTTTAAGATGTTTCCAAACTTTATAGCTTGTCCATACCACAATACCGTATGCTACCGTAATCAAGATAGTAGCATAAGAGACAATGCCCAAAAACGGAAGATCACGAATATCAGCTGTCATATAATTTGGAAATTCTTTATAATAAAAAACATCTGCCTCCAAAAGTTTTCCTTTCTCAAAATAATCACTTGAATATGGCCAAAAAATGAATAGTGAAAAGATGAAATATAAAAATGGAAAGAATATGGTAATAAGAAGCAGCGAAAGGTATTGTTTGTTGGAAATTTTTATGCTTCGAACAATTAATAAGTAACGGTAAATGAATTGTACGGGTAATTGCAGGACACATAAATATGCGGTAAATAGGAATAAGCAGCCGAGTATAGTATTATATGGTCGTGGAACTCGGCCGTAGGCATTTGTGATAAGTAAGAAAAAGGTGCCGCTTTTGTATTCAACTTGCTAAAAAAGAGCGGTGTGATTAAGAAGAAGAAATAGATATACGGAAATTTTCAGAGGTAATAATCGAGTTTAACATTTTTCTTGTGATTTTCACGCTATTAAATAATATTTATGCAAATTTGAAGCTTGATAGCATATTATATCATGTTGTTTTTTTCCGTTGCTTCTTATGTAATAAAATTATTTTAGCAAAAACTCAGCAGACACTTTTTGTGCTACCCGATAAAAGATAAACTGGTATTTCTACTTCAAAATCGCCAACATGCATAAAATACTGCTGAATAGATGAAAAATTTTGTGAAAATGTTTTAAACAAATATCTTAAATCCATCCCTTGCGGCTCATTTCCCAGTAAAACTTACTGCTCGAGTAACAAAATACACCAAATTATAGATAGTATCAGTAACACAATTTTGTAGCAACAATTTTTTATAATCTCTAAATCTTGAGCTTGTTTTATTTGTTATCAAATACAGTAGCAACAAATTTAAGAATAATCCAACAACAGAAAATATTCCATCAGAATATTCCAAAATTTCTCTTAAATCAACAACCGGTCTTCCAACAGAAGCTGACATCTTTTTCTGAAAACGAAATTTTTAAAAAACAGATTTTATGAATTTTATAAATTGAGAAAAAACAACGCAGCAAAGATCTAAATTTTTAAAAAGAAAAAAAATTATGTAAGAATTATTTAAACTTATTTTATTTTGAAAAAAAGCGCTGCAAAATTAAATTATAAGAATTTGTGTTTTCACCTATTTTAAAATAACATTTATTTAGCCTACTTATTCAATCTTACTTAAAAGATTTGAAAGTTATTTATTAAAAGTATATAATGATGTTTGAAAAAAAAGTGACAAAGAAAGCATTTGTGCAAAAAAAAAGTATTTCTTACGCACTTCCGTATCGTAAAAAATATAAATATATGTATGTGCAATTAAGTAAAAAAGTAACTCAAGATGAATAATGAAATAATTGATTAAAACATGTAAGTTTTTTGTGTTAACAATGTAATTCTTTCCAAGCCTACATCTTTTTTAATTACGACAAGCACTCCAACTTGAAGAAATAAATGGACGACAGCTCATCCGACAAAAATCCAAACTATAAACAAAAATTAGAATTTTTAATAGATGCAAATGACATTTCACTGAAATATTTTGTGTGAAGTCGCAGCACACTGATTTTGTCAAACATATTTTAGCATTCTGCAAACATGTTTTGTGTAAGTACTTGTCAGTGCACTGATTTTTAACTTTTAATATTATTACGTAATATTTTTTATGACTTTATGACAGCTGTTTTTTGCCTTGTTTTAAATTAGCTGAACTTAAAAATTTATGTAAAAAATGGATTATCAAAAACATACTTAGAACAAGACCTGCAGATATAACTAAGCTATATAAATGAGTCCTCCGTTTTTCTTCTATGCAAATCATTCACATGTAAATCCGCAAAAAGGTTTTGAGCAAAAGACACAGGGGGTAAAACAACAAAAATGTTTTGATGAATTTCTAAACATACTACAATGTAAACAAAGAATAAAAGTAAAACAGTTACAAAAACAACAGAGAAATTGTTTCGATATTTATTGAGTTCTGAATTTTCTTAGATCATATTTTCGAGGTTTACAAACATGTTCCCTTTCAGCAAGTTTAAGATATTTGTCACCAGCATCATTTTCGCAAACCTTTGCAGAGATGCTTTGTCTTTTACAACAACATCCATTGCAACAATAATATCCTGGTCTTACCATATAATATTGATACATAAAATCTTTTTTAACAGAAGTAAAAATAATAAGATATTTTTCTTTTTCACCATTAGTCCCATCATGAATTTTAAAAAGATCATTTAATATAATTTTAGGTTCTGAATAAATAAATTTTGTTGGATCATATTTTAGTGGCTGACAAATATGGTCTTTTCCTGTCATTTTAATAGATTTTCTACCCTTTTCATCATAAATAATTTTTGCTGAGACATTTTGGTTTTTATTTCTGCATCTGTTGCATTTATAATAGTCATCGTTTTGCTTACAATATTGATAAGCGAAGTCCTTCTTTTCGGATTTAAAAATAATCAAATAATTTTCTTTTTCACCATTTTTCCCATCATGAAATACAAAGTTATCATTTAAAATGATCTGTGATTCACGATAAATATATAAATATTTTGTTGAATCATATTTTTGAGGTTGACATACATGCTGTGTTGTACCACATTCAACAAATTTTTGGCCATTTTTAATTTCACAAAGCTTTGCAATAACATTCAGTTCCTTCTGAATGCATGACTTACATTTATATAAATCTTCGCTGATCCCACCATATTCGTAAACGAAATCTTTTTCTGCAGAAGTAAAGATAAGCAATATTTTATTTGCTTCTCCTTTAGAATTTGGATGTAGTTCAAATAAATCATTTGTAAAAACTTTCGGTTCGTATTTTTCTTTTATGTATTTTCGAGGTGAACAAATATGATTTTGCTTTGACATTTGAAGGTATTCTTGACCATCTTTTCTAGTGCAAAGTCTTACACCAACATATTTATTATGTGAACTACAAACACAGCATCGAAAAGAATTCTTTGATAGTGTTGTACCAAATTCATAGCAGTCATTCCTATTTGAATTTGTAAAAACAATTATCTTTGTTGTTTTACCATCTCTAGAAAATTTTATGAATTCATCTGCATTAATAATTTTTTCTTCCCATTCTACAGCTTTTTCATATTCAACAGGTTGACACTTATGTTCACTTTTTCCCATAATGAAACATTTTTCTCCATTTTCATTGATTTCTAATTTTGCAGCAGCATAGCAGCGATCCGGTTTGGCACTGCAACAGAAATATTTTTGGCCAACATTTGAATAAAAATATTTATAACCAGCAGTTCTGTCTTCAGTGCAATAAATAAATAACAATGCATCCGGTATATTTCTTCTATTAGGTCGAAGTTCGTAATTTTGAGGTTTGATGATATTGCATTCTTTGATTTCTGGCCTCCTCAAAGGTAAATGTATATCAGTTCTGTTAAGCTTAATAAAAGCAGGATTTAAAAGAGATTTTGCTTCGATTGGTTTACATATATGTTTTTCGTAATCATGAAGAAAATACTCCTTTCCATCTTCATCTTTTTTGATTTTTATAGTAAAGGACAACCCTTTAACTGAACATCTATGACAAACAAAATAAAATTCTGATTTGCGGTAATTAAACTTATAACATAAACCTCTATTTTTTGGATGGTAAAAAGCAACATTCACAGCTTCTTGGTAAGTTTTTCGACGAAAGAAAAAATAATCATAACATTTAGGAATTTCTTTTTCTTGAGATATTTCTGGTTCATATTTCTGTGGTTTACATAAATGCATGGTATCATTGCATTGAACAAAATATTCATCATTTTTATCTTTGCACAGCTTTACAACCAAATATTTACCACATCCTTTCTTTGCATTAGAATTTTGAGCTTGTAGATTCTGGCATCCAGGACAGTAAAAATAATTTTCTCTCTTGGTCAAGCGTGAAAATTTATAACATAAACTTTGATCATTGGAATCAAAAATAAATAGCTTATCTAATAAGCGATTGTTGTTTAAGCCATTCTCCACAAATTTAAAATCTGGTGGACGTATAATATGTTCTTTCTTAATCACTCCAGCATATGGCTGTAAATCACAAACGTGTTTCATAGGTGATAATATTACATAATCTTCACCATCGCCATTTTTTAATAATTTCGCAGAAACTTGAACTCGTTTTTTGCAACACCCAAGACAAATAAAACGTTTCTTATTATTTTGAAAAGAATAAATATAACACAGATTTCGATTTGTCTGATCAAAAATAATCAACCGCCTTTTTTCTTCCCCATTTGAAGATGTTGTTGTGACGAGCTCAAAATTTGGTGATAAAATAAAATCGTTAAATTGATAAAACTTTTTGGGTTCATACAAAACGAATTTGCATTTATGATTTGAATTTCGTAATTCAATATATTCATTTTCTGTGCCATTATTTCTTAATTTGGCTCTGGCATTACATTGACGACAATAAAAGGAACATTTTTCCATATGAAATTCCCAACATTTACTTTTTTCATTCGGGTCAAATACAATAAGTATACTTCCCGAAGCAGTATTACAATTCTCCAATATTTCATATTCTGGTTTTCGAAAAACTTTAATTTCAATATAATTTTCAGGAATATACTGTATTGGAATACAAACATGTTCTGTATCTTCAAGCTTAACATATTCAATTCCATTTTCATCTTTGTCCAAGGTTGCAACAACATCTTTTCCTAGTGATCTGCATCCATTACAATAATAATATTTCTTTCTTCGATAACTTCGGTTATATTCATAGCAATATGTTTTATCTATCGAAGTAAAAACTAACAACCTTTGTGCTATTCCGTTTTTTATTTTAACGTTAGCCCGTTGAAAACATTCTTGATTAACACTTTCAGAGAATTTTTTAAGCGACTTTTGATTTTTTGTTCTAACTCTAAAAATAACACATTAATGTGAATATCATATTTATAAAGCCTACGATTGTGTTGTTTTATCACAATTCTTTTTATTGCATTCACCAATCATTTTTGCATGTCGTCGCTTTCGAGAACTATGTCCCCTAAAAAAAAGATTACAAATAAGAACTATAAAAAAAAGTTATAATCTTACAAATAATGACTATCATTGTTACTAACAACACTATTCTCATTAATTTTGCTATAAAGAATATCATAAACATTATTTTCTTTCAACAATTCCACGTATTCCTCCTTTTCTTTGCTCTCATGTTTATCAATCCAATTTACAAAAGTTCTTTTCACTTTTAAATCCAAATCTTTCATAGCAATCAGTTTGCAGAAAGGAATAAAAAATCGTTGATTAAATGCTTCTTTGTCAGCATTATTAGCAATCTAACAAACATAATTAACAATTGTAAGCGTATTTTATATTAAGTTAGACATCAAATATTACCTGATGTTTGAAAATAAAATTATAAACTTTTTTGCATCGCTTTTCTGCATCAAAAAACAAAGCGAAATCATTCAATTTAATTTCATCAAAAATAAATAAAATATTCTAGAATAAAGTTTCAATACAAATTACAACATAACGAAAAGCATACCTTATCCATGAAAAAATTCCATTTAAACATTGCAGATTTCATTTCATGCTCTAAAAATCAGTGGTAAATGCCTTTAATAACAGCATAGTTTCAAAGACAAACCTTCATTTTCAGGTTCAACAAGAAGCATTTCAGAAAGTCGATTAATTCGAAGCTTGCATTTTCCTTCATATTGTAGATTATGATTCTTGTCAAACGCAAGTAATTCAATGAATTTTGGTTTCATCTGAAAAGGTTGTTGTATGATAATGAAAGAAAATATTAAATAGAAATGCAAAAACAGAAATAATAACGAAGGCAGTTTTTAGTTTTTTTCTTTTTTTGGAAGTGATTGTCCATCTTTTTTAAATATCTTTCCATATCATCAATAAATTCTCTGAGAGTACATCTGTTGTTTTTAAAACTATAGCCCTTTTTGGCGCCTGTTTTGCGGGCAGATAGTGTTGCACATTTCGAGGAGAAAAATTTAACAGTGTAAAAGACAAAGTCAAAAAAAAACACTTAGCGCAACATAAAAAGGAAAATAAGAAAATCGAGTGTTTTTGCCCCATTTCTGTTCTCAAAAAATACACTTGAGGATTATTTCTCTAAAGACATTTATTGACGATGTTTTCAGCAATCTTGGGCAGATTTTCAGCAAAAGTGAAGATTTTACAAAGTTTTGTTTTTTTGCTGAAAATCAACGGAAAATTGATAAAAAGAATCGACTGTGCTGTAAAAGAATCTGGGTATTATCCTTCTTTAAGTCATTTGGCAAAAAAGTATTTTAAAAAAAACGTCTCATTACCTACTGATAAATAAGTTATAGATTTTAATAGGAGGTCTACGATTGTGTGACCGGAAATCAAGATGTCAAGGTTTTTATTACCATTATCTCTCGGTTTATTTTTTATTTGTTACAATTTGTCTAACATTGAGAAAAAATTGTTTATGCAATAAATATGCCATTACAATAATGCAAGCAATAAATACGAAACAGTAATACAATAAAAAAATTTCTTTGAAGCCCAATTTCTCATTTCGTTTTCAGGAATCATTTTGTTATAAACTTTTCTGGATCATACTTTTGAGGTTCACAAACATGCTCATTTTCACCCATTTTAATTGACTTACTACCATCTTCATTTACTATAACTCTTGCAGAAACAGTTTTTTGTTTATACCGGCATTTATAACATTTATAAAATGCAGGTCTTACCAGGGACAGTTGATAAAAACGGTCTTTTTCTTTTGAAGTAAATACAATCAGATATTTGTCTTTTACACCATTTTCTCCTTCATGAAATGAAAAAGAGTTATTTGAAATAATTTTTGTTTTGTTATATTTCGTTGGATCATATATTTGATGTTCACAAATATGCTCATTTTCGCCCATTTTAATTGATTTGCTACCATCTTCATTTACTATAACTCTTGCAGAAACAGTTTTTTGTTTATACCGGCATTTATAACATTTATAAAATGCAGGTCTTACCAGGGACAGTTGATAAAAACGGTCTTTTTCTTTTGAAGTAAATACAATCAGATATTTGTCTTTTACACCATTTTCTCCTTCTTGAAATGAAAAAGAGTTATTTGAAATAATTTTTGTTTTGTTATATTTCGTTGGATCATATATTTGATGTTCACAAATATGCTCATTTTCGCCCATTTTAATTGATTTGCTACCATCTTCATTTATAATAACTTTTGCAGATACATGTAGCTTTTTATTTTTGCATCTGTTACATAAATATAACATTTTACTTTTGTCAAACGTATACTGATATACAGAATCCTTCTTTTTGGAAGTAAACAGAATTAAATTTTTATCTTTTTCACCGCAACTTCCATCATACAAGATAAAGTTATTACTTGAAATAATTTTTGCTTTAGGATCATACTTATATGGATTATATTTCTGTGGTTCACATATATGCTTTTGATCCCCAGATTCAATATACTTTTGACCATTTTTGTCTTCACGAACATAAACACAAACGAAAATTTTTTTCATATACCTGCACAAACCGCATGTAAAAGTTTTTCCACATTTCCAAAAATATTCATAGACCAAATCTTTCTTTTCGGAAGTAAAAATAATAATTCTTTTATTTTCTTCACCGATGGAGTTAGGATGAAATTCAAATAATTCAGAGGGAATAATTTTTGGTTCATATTTTTCTTTAATATATTTCTTCGGGGTGCAAACATGACTTTGTTTCGATATTTGAAGACACTGTTGACCATTTATATTTTTACATAGTTTTACACCAACATATTTATTATGTGAACTACAGTCATAGCATCGAAAATCATTATGTCTTTCTGCCATTCTACCATATTCGTAACATTCATCACGCGCAATTGTAGTAAAAAGAATAATTTTAGTTATTTTGTCGTCATCGGAATTTTGTGATAAAGTGATAAATTCAGAAGCATCAATAATCCTTTCATCACATTTAACAACTTTTTCATATGTGACACGTTCACATTTATGTTCATTTGGCCCCAAAATAATACGTTTTTCACCATTTTCATCAATTTCAAGCTTTGCAGTAGCACGGCAGTTATCAGTTTTTGAACATTTATAGCACTTATAAAAATTCGAATAAAAATATTTGTGTCCGAAAGTGCGATCTTCAGAATTAAAAATGAATAATGTTCCATCTTTAACACCTTTTGCATTTGTACTTAATTCAAAATCTGGTGGTCTTATAATATTGCTTTCATTAATTTGAGGTTTTTCCTTTTCTAAATTCAGTTCATTTCTTTTAAGCTTCTTAAATTTCGAACCGGAGGTTGATGAAACTTTAATAGGCTGGCAAACATGTTGTTTGTAATCATGATTGAAATATTCTTTTCTATTTTCATCTTTTTCTATCCGTACGAAAAATGATAGACCTTTACTTAAACATTTGTGACATTGAAAATATGATTTCTTTTTACGGTAACTAAGTTTATAGCATAAACTATGGTTTTTTGGGTGATAAATGGCAACATTCAAAGAATTTGGAGATCGTTTTAGTCCAAAGAAAAAATAATCATAGCATTTTTGAATTTCTTTTCTCCCATATATTTCAGGTTCATATTTTTTCGGCTTACAAATATGTTTTCCATCATTAAATCGAATAAAAGTTTCACCATTTTCATCTTTGCACAGCTGTGCTCGAACAAGATTACCAGAATGACGAGATCGTCGCAATGCATAACACCCGAGACAAAAATATCTATTCTTTGTATTTTCTGTCCAAGAAAAAGTATAGCATAAGCTTCGATCATTTAAATCAAAAATAAATAGTTTTTTTACTCCATTTGATGTGTTTTCCATTAATTCAAAATTTGGTTGACGTATAATTGCTTCACCTTCTTTTGAAGCAATAGAATGTGGCCGTAATTCACAGACATGTTTAGCTTTTGACAAAATAACATAATCAACTCCATCCGAATTTTCCAATAACTTTGCAGAAACACGGCTTTTTTTCTTTTGACATCCAGTGCACCAATAAACATTTTTCTTATCCATAAAATAAACATAACGTAAACTTCTATCATTTTCGTCAAAAATAATTAATTTTTTCTTTTCTTGACCATACATCGTGTATGTTTGAACTTCAAAATTAGGAGATATAACAAAGTCTTTGTATTGATAATATTTTTTTGGTTGATATGGAATAAATTTGCATTTATGGTTAGCATTCCGTAATTCGAGATATTCATTTTCAGTATAGGCATTCCATAATTTTGCGCGTGAGTTACATTTACGACAAACGAACTGACTTTTTTTAGGGCAACGTTTTTCAGAGCGAAATTCCCAACATTGATTTTTATCATCTTTATCAAAAATAATAATAAGTCTTCCAGACACAGAGGTGTTATTCTCCAAAATTTCATATTCTGGTTTCCTAAAGATTTTCAGTTCAATATATTTTTCTGGAGTATACGGTATTGGAATACAAGCATGTTCTTTATCTTCTAGTTTAATACATTCAAATCCATTTTCATCTTTATCAGAGATTGCGGTGATATCTTTTCTTTGATTTCTACATCCATTACAGTAAAACAAACGTCTTTGATTACTCAATGTATATTCATAGCAATTGTTTCTTTCTGATGAAGTAAAAATTAGCAATTTTCTCATTGTTCCTCTATTCTTTTTAACATTTACATATTTAAAGTCTGTGTGATTAACATATATGGTAAAGCTTCTAGATGAATGAACTCTAAAATTTATAGGTAACGCAAAGATCATCACCACTAAAACGTACGATTCTTCATTAAAGTTCATCATATCCCTGCCATTCATCTCTGAATGCCGTCGCTTTCGAGAACGATGTTCTCTGTAAAAAAAACATTTTCAAAGATAACAAGCATGCAAAGAAAAGCTTACCTTTTATTATCAACATTATTACCCACAAAAATACCTTCATCGGTTTTGCCATAAACAATATCATAAACATTGTTTTCTTTCAATAATTTCACATATTCTTCTCTTGTATTTCGTTCATGTTTATCAATCCATTTTGCAAAAATCTTTTTCAGCTTTGAAGCTGCACCATTTTTGACAATATTTTCACATACTGGAATCATAAACCTTTGACAAAATATCTCGTTTTCAATATTACTTGAGGTCTGAAAATAAGCAATAGCATAAGTCAAAGTGATTAATAATCACCTTATTTCTATGAATAAAATTATGAACTTTTTTGCATCGTTTTTCTTCATCAAAAACAAGGGCAAAATCAGATAATTCATGCTCAGCAAAAACGAATAAAATATTCTAAAACAAATATTAAATATCGATTATTATTTAAAGAAAATATACCCTATCCATAAAAAAATCCCATTTAAACATTGCAAATTTCATTTTAAACTCTAGAAATTAATGTTAAATGTTTTTTGTTGAATTGTATAGTCCAAACAAACACATACCATCGCTTTCAGGTTCAACAAGAAGCATCTTTGATAATCGATCAATTCGAAGCTTGCATTTTCCTTCATATTGTAGTTGATGATTTTTGTCAAAGGCAAGTAATTCAATGAATTTTGGTTTCATCTGAAAAACATTTTGTGGGAAAAAAACATATAATTAACACACATAAAGTTAACTACAAAAAGTAACGAAAAAGCGACTTTAAAAATAGAGTTTTCTCTAACAAAAAAACACAATGGCAAAAAATAAAAATTAGAAAAACCGATAATCGTTTGACTTAGGCCATTAAAAATACTTATGATTATTTCTTTAAAGGCATTGTTTGATAGGAATAAGTGGCTAAAGAGTCCAGGACCATGTTATCTTTCGTATTATCCCTATAACCATTATTTAATATAAAAGAGAAGAAAGGTCTCAGGGAGTTGTTATTATTTGATAAGTGACAACTTGATAACGGGATTGATGTAAGTATTCGAACAAACAACGAAAATTTATTGTCAGCTTTGAATTTGCTGGTAATGAAATTGTTAACAAAAAGCTACTCTGATAAAGTGCACATCAATGTGGCTCTTTGTACATGATTTACACTTTATATGTAGAATGACGTAAGTTGATAATAGATGCTATGCGTAAGCATTATATATTATCACAAAATGATTTCTAATATAAAATGTTTTGATAAATTTTATTAACTTCTACAACGTAAATAAAAAAGAAAAGTGAAACAGATACACAATACATCAAATTGGAAAAGTTTTCAACACTTGTTAGTTTTGAACTTTCTAGAATCATACTTTTGCGGTTCACAAACATGTTGCTTTTTTCCAAGTTTAAAAACTTTTTCACCATCATCATTTTCAAAAAGCTTTGCTGACACACTTTGTTGTTTACGTTTACATCCATTACAGTAATACCAATTTGGCTGCTTCAAAGAATATTGATACATGAAATCCTTCTTTTCTGTCTTAAAAATAATCAAATGCTTATCTTTTTCACCATTAACTCCATCATGCAATAAAAAGCGTTCATTTGTAACGAATTCGCATTGAACATAGTGTTGCGGATCATATTTCCGTGGCTCACAGACATGTTCATTTTTTCCAAGTACAACAGATTTTATACCACTTTCATCTTCAATAATTTTTGCTGTGACATTTTGTTTTTTATTATGACATCTATTGCAATGATAATAACCAGGTGTTGCCATAGAATATCGATAAACAAAATCTTTCTTTTCTGATGTAAAAATAAGCAAATATTTATCTTTTTCGCCATTGCCGTTGATGTGAAATACAAACATATCATTTGAAAGAATTTTTGGTTTTGAATAAATATATTTTTCTGGATCATATTTTCGTGGTTCACAGGCATGTTTTTGTGTTCCACATTCAATATAGTTTTCGCCCTTTTCATTTTCATGGAGTTTTGCAGAAACATTATGTTTCTTTGCATCACATGCAAGACATTGGTAAGAACTTTTAAAACAACCATATTCATAAACAAAGTCTTTTTTGGCAGATGTAAAAATAATCAATCTTTTATTTGCTTCACCTTTGGTATTTGGATGAAGCTCAAATAATTCAGTGGGAATAACAGTTTTCTGTCCATATTTTTCTTTAATATATTTTCGTGGTTGACATAGATGCTCTTGCTTCGACATCTCCAAATATTTTTGGTCATTTTTGTCTTTACAAATTTTTACCGTAACATATTTATGGAATCTCTTGCAACCCAGGCATTTGAAAATAGTTTCTTTTTGAGTAGGCCCATATTCATAGCACTCTTCGTGATTAGGTGTAGTAAATACAATGACTTTAGTTATTTTGCCATTTTGTGATAAAGTGATAAACTCAGAAGCATCAATTTGGTCACATTTAACAACTTTTTCATACCTCTTGCGTTTACATTTATGTTCATTTGGACCCAAAATAACACGTTTTCCATCATTTTCATCAATTTCAAGCTTCGCTGTAGCACGGCAGTTATCAGTTTTTGAACATTTATAGCACTTATGAAAATTCGAATAAAAATATTTGAATCCAATACTTCTGTCTTCAGAATGAAAAACAAATAGCGTTCCATCTTTAACACCTTTTACATTTGTACTTAATTCAAAATTTGGTGGTCTAATAATATTTCTTACACTGATTTCACTTGAAATTGCAGTGATCTTCTTTTTCTTTTGCTTTCTGTTAATATTTACTAAAGCAGGACAAGAAATTGATGAGCGTGTATTTGCATAATTTTTTGGCTCATATTTTGTTGGTTCACATGCATGGGTTGAATCATTTAATTGAACATGATATTCATCATTTTCATCTTTGTATAATTTCGCTGACGGAATTTTAACTTTCTCCTTTTTAACATTCCGGTTACGGTATTGTATATTCTGACAACCAAGGCAGTAATATCTACTGTGCTTATACGAAAATATACGGCATAAATTTCGATTCTTTGAATCAAAAATAAATAATTTTTTCACACCATTTTCTGTATTATCCATTAGTTCAAAATCAGGTGGACGTATAATAAATTCTTCATTTTTGGATACAGAAGAATATGGTCGCAATTCACATACATGTTGTTTCGGTGATAAAATAACATAATTCTCGCCATCGGAATTTTGTAATAATTTTGCATAGACTCGAGTTCTTTTGTTTTTGCAACCGTTACAGTAAAAAATGTTTTTACAGAATAAATAAATATAACATAAATTTCTATCATTTTTGTCGAAAATAATTAACATTTTTCTTTCTTTGCCATCTCCTCCTTTTGAAACCTGAATTTTGAAATCAGGTGGTAAAACAAATTCATTAAATCGATAATGTTTTTTTGGTTCATATGGAACAGAAGGACATTTATGATTTGCATTTCGTAATTCAACATATTCATTTTCAGTATTAGCATTCCACAATTTCGCGGCAATACTGCATTTATAACAAAGGAAATAATTTTGATAAGTATCTGCACGGAATTCCCAGCAGCGAGTTTTTTCATTTGGATCAAATATAACCAAAATCTTTCCTAAATCTTTGTTGCAGTTTTCCAAGATTTCATATTCCGGTTTTTTCAACATTTTTAATTCAATATATTTTTCTGGAGTATGCGGCGTTGGAGTACAGGCATGTTTTTTGTTTTCCATCTTTATGCATTCAAATCCATTTTCATCTTTGTCAATGATAGCGGTATTTTTATATCTATTTTTACACCCAATGCAACAATAATTTCTTGTGCGGTTGTTCCATGAATATTCATAGCAATGAGTTTTTTCAGCAGTAACAAAAATTAACAGTCGTCGTACAAGTCTATTGTTTATTTTAAGATTCACATATTTAAAATCTGCTTGTATAACAATTTTAGTAAAGCTTTTAGAAGATTTTTGATTTATCATTGCCACTCTAAAATTTAATGTATAAATTGTTAATGCTAATATTCTTTTGACAAAACGTACAACGAATTTTTGTTAACACGATTTCCATCGCATTCTTGCTTTTCTGAATGCCGTCGTTTTCGAGGATTATGTTCCCTAAAATTGCAAATAAAAATAGCCGACAAATAAAAACCTTACATTTTATTGCCAGCTGTTACATCAGTATTTTGCGTAATACTTTTATCATTAGTTTTGCCATAAACAATATCATAAATATTATTTTCTTTCAACAAATTTACATATTTTCCCTTTTCTTTGCTTTCATGTTTATCAATCCATTTTACAAAAGTTCTTTTTAATTGTGAAGGCAGATCATCCATAGCAATCAGTTTGCAAAAAGGAACCAAAAATCGTTGATTAAGCGTTTTTTTGTCAACATTATTAGTTACCTAAAAAAAACTCGATAAAGCTTATTTAAAAAAAGTTAGATAACAAATACTACCTTCTCCGTGGAAATAAAATTATAAACTTTTTTGCATCGTTTTTCTTCATCAAAAATCAAAGCAAAATCATTCAATTCATGTTCACCAAAAACGAATAAAATATTCTAAAATTATGCCTAACTAGCATTACCATTTAATAAAGAATATACCTTATCCATAACAAAATCCCAGTTAAACATTGCAGATTTCATTTTAAACTCTAAAAATAAATGTTGAATGCTTTTATCAACAATATTGTTCATAGACAAACCTTCATTCTCTGGTTCAACAAGAATCATGGAAGACAATCGATTTATTCGAATCTTACATTTTCCTTCATATTGTAGCTGGTGATTCTTATCAATTGCAAATAGTTCAATTGATTTTGGTTTCATCTGAAAATTATTAATACAATTTTTGCAAGAAGTAATTTCATGATTGATACGTGGAAAAAAAGAAAATTGCTGCAGTTTGCACACGTGTGCTGACAAACACAAGTTTTAATTTATTTTATGCAACCTCAAAAAAAGAGTGAACATGTTTTTTTGACAAATTTTTGTTAAAATTTAAAAAAATTCATTTACTTCTTTTTCGTCTTATCCAAAAATGTTTCCCCTGTTAATATCTCTATTCTCTCTCCCTGAGTTATTTTTCTCTAAGAGGTCGTTAAACTATGACTCTTTAAAAAATCCATCTATTTATCGAGTGATCTCTGTTGTTTTTAAAAACGCGAAGTCTTGCCGCCAATTTTGCATGGCCTCCAACATCTGTCAAATGTTATATCTTGATTTATTTTTCCTTCAATTATTTCAAACAAAATTGGGGGCCTCTGGTATTTTGTTTAGTTTCTTTCAGTATCTATAAAAGTCTTGTAATAGCAGATACTATTGGCATAACAGTGGCTCCAAAAAACATATGGTAAAAAACTAGGCAGTGTTGTACAAGAAGATCAGAAAATTAAGACAATGAAAAAAGCAAAGTCTGCTTTTAAAAAATATCAGTGCTATGGAAAAAAAGAAAACATCGAGTGTTTTTCTATTCATCTCTGTTAACCAAAAAGGCTTGAAGATTATTTTTCTTTAAAGGCATTTATTGATGTGCCACTTTTTCTACTTAGAGGTGTTCGGTGCCTTAAACATCTCGTGATCAACAGCAAAAGATCTTATGGCTTTATTTCCTTTTGTATCATGCCGATGGTATTCTTAATTTGAAAAAAAAATATTATATGATATGTGACCCATATGCATATCTATAAACAAACTAATGATTTTAAAAAAAAGTAAAGAATCGTTTGACCGGAAGCGACGAGGTCATGGATTTGATTGCCATTAAAGAAATCTGGACCAAAAATGTATCTCTTTCTTTTCGGTGTATTTTTTGTTTGTTTCATCTTATTTAATATTTTGGGTACTAAGCCAGTAACAATACTTACAGAAACTATGCCTGTAAAATTAGAAGACTATGTTCCCAAAAAAGATACCCAACAAGTATGTAATATTTTTTAACTAAAAAATTAAAATTAAAAGTTTAAATTTTTTCAGCGTAAACTTTTGAAAAAATACCCAAAATATGATGGAAGAGGACTTTTAATTGCCATTCTCGATAATGGAATTGATGTAAGTACGCCTGGATTGCAGCAAACAACAACTTTTCTTCCAAAAATTATTGATTGTTTTGATTTTACTGGTAATGGAAGAGTTGATACTTCAGTTGTTAAAGAAGTTAATGAAAAAAATATTTTGATTGGCCTAAGTGGCAGAAAACTGAAGGTAAAGAAGAAATATATTTAAATTTAAAAAATGCTGTATTCATTTTAGATTCCGTCAAAGTGGAAAAATCCGTCTGGTAAATGGCATTTAGGAAGTGTATCTTTATATGAGCTATGTTTTGGAAAAGAAAAAAAAGATGTTGGTTTTTAGCATAATTTTTAAAGTTGTAAAAATCCATTTTTTAGGGAAAACATGACACAGATGATCTCATAACAATTAAAAAAGAAACCGCAGAAAAACTATTATCAAAAAACACGCTATTAGATTGTATTGTATGGTTTAATGGTAAAAAATGGCAAGCTTGTTGTGATACCACTTTTGGAAGGGATCTTAAAAGCGCAAAAGTTTTAACAAATTATCGAGATGAACATGAATATGGGTTTTTGTTGGATGACATTTCTTATTGTGTTACAATTAGTAATGATGGAAATTTATTAGAAATTGCTGCATGTACAAAGGCTCATGGCACACTTGTTGCTCATACTGCTGCTGGATGTTTCCCTTGGGAACCCGAGAGAAATGGATTAGCTCCAGGTGCACAAATTGTATCAATGAATGTTATGACAACAAATGAGAAATATCATGAGTCGATAAGGAAAGCGGTAAGTTTAATTGAAGGATATAAACAGCTCTCACAAACTTTTTGTTAAAAAATTTTAAAAAAAAGAAATAGTTGGGTGGCACCTTTTGTTACTTTTTACCTATTTGATAAATTATAAAAAAGTTCTTAACTGAATGCCGAATCTTTCCCAGTGCCTAATAAAAGTTTTTGAGGGCTGCAAATCCACTCCCATATTCATGAAAAATAATATGTTAACTTTTTAGCTGCTTAAATGCATTGAATTACAAGTTGATATTGTTAATCTTTGTATTGCTATGCATGAAGGCCATGAAGCTTTAATTAAAGAAATGGTAGAAGAACATGGAATTATTTTTGTTAAATCTGCAGGAAATACTGGTCCTGGATATCGAACAATTCTAGCGTCTGAACATTCGTACAATGATGACATGTTTTTTATTGGTTCTGTACTTACACCAGAAATGAAAGAAAAATTTTACAAAGTTGAACAAAATTGGTGGGATAGCTCTTCAACTGTTTGCTTATATTCATCAAAAGGCCCGCTGCTATGTGGATCACGTGGTATCACTTTTACAGCTCCAGGAGGCGTAATTGTTTCTTTACCGAAATGGAGTACAAAAGTAAATGAATTATGTCTTGGAACAAGTTTTGCATGTCCTATTGTTGGTGGATCTATTGCATGTTTGCTTTCTGGATTAAAAGCAAATGCAATAAAGTACACACCAAATAAAATTAGAATAGCGTTGTCAAATACTGCAAAATTACCGTATTATGGAGATAGGCTGCAATTTGGAAGTGGTATTATTCAAATTTATTTAGCATTTAAATATTGTTGTGAAAATTATATCCCAAGTTATTTAACAAAAAGAATTATTAAACCATTACAAAATGACTGTTCAGACATGAGTGGAATTCTTTATAACAGAAAAGAAGACGACCCTCTAGTGAAAGCATATACTGTAAAACTGAAAATCCCTGCTGCTCTAAAAGACTACGCATGGAAATTAAAGATTTCATCAGAAGAGGCAGAAGAATGGATTGAACATCCTGAAACTACCACCAACGATTCATTTAATATTAAAATTGATACAACTTTTATGGAACCTGGGACCCTAAACTACGCTGAAATACATGGTTTTGATCCCATAAATCCTTCGATTGGCCCTTTATTCCATTTTCCGATTACTGTATTTTGTCCTGAAGAAATTTCAGCAGAAGAAAATTTTACATTTACAAGAAAAATGACGCTAGCTTCCAGAATCCCATACCGATTTTTTATGATCCCACAAGAACCCCTAAGAAAATGTGTAATTAAAATTACTGCATTACAAGATGTTTCAACCGAGCTTTACATTTCATTTTCCCAAAAAAGACAATCCAAAATTCTTCCCTTTACTTATAATGGACAGGTACAAGAGTGCATATTTTTATTAGGTATGACAGAAATGTGTGAAATTAGTATTTGTCACAGCAATTTATCAAATGGCGAGATAACACCGAAATTATTGAAATTCAATTTAAAAATTAGCCTGAAAAGTTTATTAAAAGATGAAGAAAATTCTGCAGATGAAATTTCCCGTGAAAATATTCAAAGTCAGACAGCACCGATATCATCGTTCTTGCTAATTTAAAATTAAATGTATTATTTATTTATTTGTTTATATTAAAGTTGTTAAATTATCTTTTAAAGTAATAAAATTTTAAAATAATTTTTAACTCAACTAATATAAAAAACGTAATTAAGCCATATACTTTTCTTTCATTAAACAGATCCCAGTGTACCCGTCTACCCCATCAGTAGCCCCAACAACACTCCAAATCCCGAATAATGACAAAAAAATGGAAAAAAGTTAAAAAAAGATTTGTGGAAATTCACGATTTTCTGCGATTTTCCACAACTTACCACGATTTTCCTCGAACTTTTTCCATTTTTTTGTCATTTTTTGGGGTTCTGGCTATCGTCTAGGTTCCAGATGGAGTTAAAGGGTACACAGGAGTTGAAAAGTGATATGGATCTGTTTCCCAGGTCCGTGTGTACAATTTCTAAAAGTTTCATGCAATTTGGGTAAAAAGCTTTGATATTTTGTCACCCAATGGGTGCGTGGGGTAAAAAATGACGCTTTTTGTGTCACGTGACATCTGGACAACTCCTTATAATTAAAAAATTGGAAATAAAAAGAGAAAAAAGAGTTCAACATTTAGTCACCCCTTTTAAGGCCAACATAAAAACATTCAGCAGATAGAAAGACGCGAATATATAAAATTCGAGCTCCTTGCCTGTGTGTTGCTTTTAAGAATCGCATGATTAATAATTACACACTCCTTTCTCACATCATGTAACATCTGAACAACCTCAAAACAAAAACCGCGTTAATCAATTTTACAATAACTACCGTAGCCACTGACTCAAACAATGACTTGTTTCAACAATTAAAAGTTATAAAAAAAGAATTTATGTAATAAAAAATATAACTTGCAAGTTACATAACAGTAATAAAAACAAAAATTAAAAAGATAAATAAAAAAATACTTCTTAGAATATTAATAAAAAATGTTATCTTAACAATTAAAAAAAATTATGCACAAACATCAACAAATGATTCTTCTTCACCATTAGCTTCTTCTTCAAAATCTTCATCATCAGCAGCTACGATAGTTATTTCTTCCATACCTTCTTCATCATCAATGAGATCTTCAACATCTTCTTCTTCACCAATGAGATCTTCTTCTTCTTCATCATCATTATCATCTTCATCGCCATCAGGATAAGCTTGTTGAATTTCAGGAAGTTTAAAAATCCATCCATCGGTCTTTTTAATAAATTCAAAAAATTTATCCAAATGTTGTTGAAGTGAATGCAAGGCTTCCAAAATTTCCTAAACAAACAAACATTTTACAAATAAATGCGTACGCATAAAAAGAGAAAGAGAACGTACATGTTGTAATTTTTCAGCAATTAAATAATCAGGTACACCAGAGATGCGCTTAATTTGTTGCATTAAAGCATTAAAAAGCGGTGAAAGCTCTTTTCGATGAAAATCAAACAATGGAACATTATTTGGAGTTGGAGAATCTTTCAATAGATATTCTTTATCAAGATAAAATGAAAAAGCATGTACAGGAAGAAGTTGTTGAAGAAGATTGAGAGTAACTTTGTATACTGTAGAAGTAAATTCAACATCTTTAACACCAATTAATGCATCTTTCTTCTAAAAAGAGCAATAAACAATTGTTATTGCACTTAAGCAGGCAAAAAAAAAACAAAAAAAAACTTACTGCTGCAATTTCTTCAAAATCTTGTAAAGCATAAAGATATTCAGAGTAATCAGGATAATTCAAACGTGTTAATCTATTATTAAATGCACAAAAATAATAGGAACAACAAAGACAAGTAAAATGGTCAGTGAGTTTATTACATGAATAAAATTGCTAAAAAGGAATATATATATTAGTATATAAACAAATGTGCAGCTAAAAACTTACACGACATTCAGGACAAATAACATTATTTTGTTCCAAGATAAATGCAAATTCATCTCGCTGAATCACCCATTCTTGAAGAAGAACACAAGGAAATTGTGAATGTGGAGCATCAAGGCATTGGAGACAATATTCAATACCACATTCGCAAGCAATATCTTGGACATCAGATGTATCAATTTTGACAGCTTTTTTACAACCATTTTGTTTATTTGGACACCATTTATTTAAAGGTTTTGCTTGCATGAAAGAATCGATCATCATTTTAGAAGGTAATGGAACAGAAAGATCGATCTTGTTATTGCTGAGAAAACCATCAAATGAGTCAGCTTCCAAGAACCTATAAAATATAAGAAGTTATTTTTATTAGACACATGCTTCGGAATTAATTAATCTGTGGAAAATACAGTAGTAATGCCACCTCCAATGCAACTACAGTTGTACCTCGCTATAACGATGTCACTTTACATTGATAACTTCTTGAAGGACCTTGTATTAAAGTTAATGTTATACCGAGAGTCGTTATAACGAGGTTCGACTGTATGTACATATATCATATATAAAAAGAGTAACATACTTTTGAAGCATACGATCATAATCCCATTTAAATTCAAAAAGCAATTTTTGGCAATCTTGTGGTGAAACATTTTTACTACCAAAGATTTCCATTGATTGATCAGCGAGGCCACCAATTTCTTTATTAATGATATCGGCGGTGGAAAGAATCTGCAAAAGATATAAGTTAAAAGTGCTGTAAAAGATATTAAAGAATGGCAAACCTTGTATTTTAGATTGTCATCTGGTAATTTCACTTTATGAAGTTCAAATATTTTATTGAGGAAAAGCATGATTCTAAAATATTAAAACAATTAATTAATAAATAATATTCACGGAGACAAAAAAAATGAATCACAAAAAAATAAAAAATGACGAGCGAGCGTTCGAGCGAGAAAAGAAAAAAGAGGAAGCGAGGAAACTTTTATCGTAAATGAACGCGAAAGCGCGGGAATTCAAACAGAAACAGAGTATTTTGAGATCGGCTGACAAATGGTTTACACACGAATTGCAAGATATAAAAAGCGAGAAAAAAAATTATTTCTTTTTGGGTACTTCACATATGTACCTAAACGACCAGGTACCAACTCGCACTTTTTACCGACTCGCACTTTTTTCAAAAAATTTAGTTTTTCAAATATAACAATATGTTTAGTGCTTAGACTTAGACACATTGTTGGAGAAAATGGATTAGCAACATCAATGAAACATTTCTATTGGGATTTTGGAAGTTTTTAAGCTTACAAATTGGATATTTTGAAGCTTAAATAGAAGTTTTCCAAATGTTAAAGTAAAACTATGCATTTTTCATGTTTAACAAGCGGTTTTAAACGAAATATGTTAATTAAATAATTCTAGCGGGTATAGTTTGTTAAAATATGTATATAAAGACGCAATGCTATTCAACATGTCAATACCAAAACACATAATACCTATTTTTTTGAAAAAAGTGCGAGTTGGTTCCCGCCCTACCTAAACTACTCATCCACAATTTACAAGTGTACGCTTTTCTTCCCACAGTCTTTTTTATGGAAAAAATTACCTCTGTTTTTTTTTCTATTGAAAGCCAGACAAGGGCACTTGGAGAAAAAGACAAAAACAAAAAACAACGGAGAAAAAAACAACCGGAGAAAAAAACAACGGGAGAAAAAAACAACGAAAAAAAAAACAACCGGAGAAAAAAACAAATTTATTATTAAGCTAGAAAACTGCTGTTGGATACAGCATAACCTAAGGGGATGAGATTCTACGGATGAGTGTAGCGACATCTACACTAAATGAGATGACACCTACACTAAATGTGATGACACCTACACTAAATGAGGTGACACCTATACTAAATGAGGTATGTCTGAGAGGCTCGGCCTTCGGCCTCGCGAGCCCATGCTTAGCTTGGGCTGAGATTTATCTAGTTACAGAGCTGAGCGCTGTTTAGTTACCTTAGGCCTTTAATAAATAGCTTAGAGCTAATATAATTAATTGTTTTTTTCTCCGGTTGTTTTTTGTTTTTTTCTCCGTTGTTTTTTTCTCCGTTTACGCAGACAAGTATGATAACATCTTTTTTGTTTATTTAGAATTCCATGTATTATTTGTTTATTTGTATTTTGCCAGATGCTTAATAAAAGAATAATAATTAACCAAATTTCATTTACACAATTTTACACACAAGCTTTTTGACCAAAATGAAGCCATTTAATTTTATGATTATGTGAAAAATTAAAAAATAAATGAATGCTTTAACGATCTCTTGTCAAAGACTATTAAAATAGTTGTTTTAATACAATAACAAAGCAGGCAAAAAGATATTAAGCATATAATTTGCTCCGTCATATCGTAGGCAGCTATAACAATTTTGAAAACATAAAATTTTGGAGAAAGATATTATTACTGAATGAGAACTATCAAAATAGCGCTTAAAAGAAAACGATAGCATTAATGGTTGTTGAGCTTTTAAAGCTAATATTGTAGTATGTAATTTTTTCTAATATCTGACACATTATATCTTATTTTTTTGAACAGTGTTGTTTTTATAAATTTATTTCTTCAAAAAGATGGAAGCTGTGCTAGCGGCTTATAAAAACTATTCATATTTAAGTATGACAGCTGATTCCACTGATCCTGTATATAAGGCGGCATATCAACTATACCAAAATGCAACTTTAACATTTACTAGAAGCTTACAACCAAAAACTGAATTTGTATTATTTGATAGTTATTATAGTGTTGACATTGGAAAAGTGGCAAATTATGGTTCCATTGCATGTTCTGCACCAGAAAAAGAAGCCTATGTTGATTCTGCTTTGTCGTGTTTTATATTTCAGCTACCATTTTTTCTTGAGCGTATTCAATTTGGTTATATTACTTTAGCATTTGTACTTTCAATTTTATTAATTTCAATTTTTGGTGGAATAAAAGAAAGCTATCGATGGTATTTTTTAAATCAAACAATATGGGATGGATTTTGTTGTTATCAGTTTATTTGTGGAAAACCAACTTTAATGGGATGGTCTTATGTAGAATATCAAACTTCTTCAACATGTTTCTACAATTACTATAGCACTGATCCCTTTTGGGCAGCTATAGGGGGAATTTTTCGAGATATTCCACATTTTGCGCTATTCATTCCCATTCTGCTATTAGCATTTTCAAGATTTTTAGGCATATATTTTCCATTGTTTTATAAAAAAGTTTTTTCAAGAACATCTATTACAATTTTATTTATTATACTTTCCGATATAATATTTATTTTGTTAATGAGCATTCGACGTTTATCTACTGCAGCTTTAAAGGTTATAGCTGATAACAAAAGATTAGCTTGTAAAGAAGCTTATTGCCCTCCAAATGATACAACTACAACATGCTTACTATCTAATAAAGCATATTTTAATTGTCATTCCCGGGCAAATGTTGAATGGATATATTGGACAGGTGTATACAGAAATGTTCCTAATTGCATCCCACCTATTATGTTTTTACTCTCAAATTTATTCATATTTTTGTTATTCATTAAAATTTTTCGTCAACTTCAATTCCAAATGAAACATTTATTTATTTGTGTGCATATAGCACTGCCTCACGAAGAGACTAAACATGAAATATATATACATACAAAAAGAAAATATATACAAAACGAAAAAAAGAGAGATTTTTTAGGAAAGATTTACCGGACGGAATCTGAGATCACCACCATTTGAGAAAGTTGAAAGATTGACTCTTGATATATGATTTTTGAGAGCATCATTTGTTTTGAGTTGGAGAATATTTGGGTTCTGTTGCAACAACGGCGACATGTAACGAGTAGTTCTTGGAATTGTTGAGTAAAAATGATTCGAATTTTGACATTTTCCAACAACATGGTATGTGCCACTGTCTCTGGTTACTGTATTGGTTTTCTGAATATATAAGTTTGAATCAATTGTTGGATTTTGAAGTAAGCGAATACCAAAAATTGCATCTGCTTCTAATCTTCTTGATTCTAAAGTTTGAAGTTCAAGCATTTGGCATCTTTCGAAATAATCGGGAATTCTTTGATTGTTTTGTACCAACTTTGATTTGCATCTTAGAAATATTTTTTGAGTTGCCTTTCTTTGTACACTTTCAATTAAATCAATTAGTCCAATTTCTTTTGGTGAAAATAATGTTGAACTTGATTCTAATATGGGTCGAACATATGAAGTGTATGCTTTGATAAGAATATTTGGATCATTTGTTGTTAATATTTTGAATAAAAGGTAAGACTTTTGTTTTGCTGCAGTGACAATTTTATTTATATGTGCATCCATGGAAAGATCATTTGACATAATAATACCAAGATCACGCACTTCAGTTTGAGGATTAAGTGGAGTATCATTGATGTTATATTCGTATTGTGGATTATTTTTTCCAAGATGGAATACAATTGATTTTGCTGGCGCCAAATTTAAACCCCATTTCAAACACCATTCTTGGATTCTTTGGAGAGCATCCAGTAATGGTTGAGGATCAAAATTTTTGTGATCAAAGCGGAAACTTAACTTTGAATCATCAGCAAATAAATCCAAGCGAATATTTTCGTCATCAATACATGCAGGAAGATCGGAGATGTAAATTGAAAATAGTAAAGGACCAAGTACAGTACCTTGTGGAACACCAGATGGAACACTTCTTTCACTTGATTTTGAATCACCAATAGTTACAGAATATGTTCTGTTGTTCAAAAAATCTGTAATCCATTTGAGCAGAAGATCATCAATGCCAATGTTTTGAAGCTTTTGAAGCAATAAATTATGGGGAACAGAATCGAATGCTTTTGAAAAATCCAAATAAATGACATCAACACATTCATTTCTTTCCATAGCTTGAAACCACCATTCTCGGCAAAGAGCAATTTGAAGCGTTGTTGAACGTTGTGGACGGAATCCATATTGACATGGAGGAATGATATCATTTTTTAAACAATGATTGAGAAGTTGCTTTGCAATGATTCTTTCATTAATTCGGCACACTTGGCTAGTCATAGAAATTGGACGATAATTTTCTGGATCGGAATACGGTGCTTTTTTTGACAAGGGAATAACATAGCTTTGACGAAAAACAGCGGGCACTTTTCCTTTGACCAAAAAAATTTCAAATAAATTTGCTAACGGAATGGCAATATTTTCAGCACAGTTTTTCAATATGATACCAGGAAGATCATCAGGAACAGATGCAGCGGAAGCTTTGACATTTTTGAGTTCCTTCAAGACCATGAATGGATGTATCGAATTGAGATTCATTTTTGGTTGATTTTGAAATTGATTTGAGTTTGTTTCTTCAAGAACATATTCTTTTCTGTTGAAATTCTTTTCAAATTCATCTGCCATCATTTCCACTCTTGCATCATTTGTAGTTGCAAGTTTACCATTTTTTTCAAGAACTGGAACTTGATTGTGGTCTTTAATGCGTTTTGAAATATGGTTGTAAAGTTGTTTGGCATGACGAGATTTGAGCATTTGATTTTCTTTGTACTTTTCAAAGTTCTTTAAATAAGAATTATATTTAATTGAAGCTCGAATATATCGACGTTTTGATCTTTCATCTGAAGCCTCTAAACGGAGTCGATTTCGAATTTCTTCCAACTTTTTGATGTGAGCTGGATATTTATCTTTTGATGAATTTGGAGTTGTTTTTGGAGTATGAGCGTGAACAATTGAAAGCAATTTTTCTTTGAAATTACTGTAGATTTTGTCCACATCATCCGAGTGTTTCCATTCTTCCAAATTCCATTTAATATTTTTCAATTCATCATTAATTTTATCATAATTTGACTTGAAATAATTATATTTTGGAGATGAAGGCACTTCTGGTGTTGCTTCAGTCCAAATTTTTATTTCAGCCATTAGATGGTCTGACTTGATGATTGAAGACGAAATTTCAGTTTCAGCATCAGGAAATAATGAACTTGATAGAAAGCAAAGATCAAGAATATTTTTGGCTTCTTTTACAACACGAGTAGGTTCATTAATAATTTGATGAAAATTGAGAATTGTTGAAATATCACGGATAGGTATTTCTTCTTTTTCATTTGTGGAAAGATTTTTCCAGTCAATTTTTGGACAATTGAAATCACCAAGAATGATATTGTTGTCATGCATTGAGGTTAATTTTTCTATTTCATCGAATAATAAAATTGATCCATCCACTTTGCAAGTACCAGGGGGACGATAAACATTAATAATTCTGATGAAAGAATCAGAATTTGGTAGATATATATCAACACAAATAAGTTCAAATGGTGAAGTTTCTTTTGGTGCTGGAATTTGCAATACCATACGCGCGTTGAATTTAGAGTTCACAATAAGGCATGCACCACCACCTTTCTTTCTTGGCCGATCAGCACGGAATACTTGATACGGCAAGTTTCCAATTATAGTTGAATTGAAAATTTTTGATTTGAAGCCGGTCTCGGAGATAGCTTAACATAATCGAAATGTTTTTCTGAGCACAGTCAAAATTGCATGTGTTGTTGCATTTCAATGTTTTACAACTTCTCTTCTTTTTGTGATTACGTCTATTCAAATGGCTCTCCAAATCAAGGCAATGGGAGCAAAAGAACATTTAATTTATGAACATTGGATTTATAAAGCTATTCCTCCATGGCTCTTCTTCTTGCAATATTACCCAACAACATCTTCGCTGAATCTTATTCGAATTTTGTTGGATTCTGTGATAGTGCTTACCCTTCTAAGTGGATATTCTTCAGCTGTAATATATTTTGTTAAATTTCTATTTTTATGTTTTACAAAACCAAAAAATGCTTTAAAAATAATATTAGTAAAATTTGGTAAAAACAAAAATTTATTGTTTGTTGTATCTTCTCAAAATAGATAGATAAAATGTTGTTTAATTACTTTCAAAAAAAATAAAAGCTTTTTATTATTTATTTTATGCTTACAAAACACGTCTGCAAAATGATAATAACAATTATTTGGTGAATTCTAACGGCGAAATGTTGATAAATATCATATATTTATGTACTGTCTCCACACAACTGTGATCTGCTTTTATACTTCAAATGCTTTATAATGAAAATAAGACTCATGAAACATGTAAATCGAAAACGTTGAAAATGTTATTTCAGTTAATAAAAACCAATTTTTAAAAAGTCGTTAGTTAGAGATAAATGAATAATAATAAAATTTTTTGGCAAACAGCATGTGTCTTACGTAGATACTTTAAGTAAATTTATCGTATTCTTAAGTTTTTTTTTGAACTTCAAAAGTTGCTTAAGCTGTAAGCGTGAGGCCTCTTATGACGTCGTAGTTCACGAACTGCAGAAAAGAAGTTTTCTGTTTGATCGATAATACGAATACAAAGCGTTCAATTTTCGTCTAGATAAAAATAAGAACCAATATTTTTCAGTAGCTTTACAGCAGTTTTCACTTACTTTACATTAGATGAGTAATATATTATGACCTACAGCACAAATACTTTCTTTGGAGGTATTTTCACATGAATATTGACATATACTGGACTAATCCAGTATAAGTCGATATTGATTCTCCCTAATTCTCAGTGATATTATTCCAGCATATCTTTTTTTTACCAAATTGCCCTCGCTTGTTTCTAATAACAGAAATTTTTATTCCTTAATTGAACTCAGTAAAATGGATTTAACTAAAATTTCAAGATCAAAATTACCGTATTACAAAGAATTTCGTACCTCTGCTTACTCACAACCCTTTGAATTTCCAGATTCTATAATTTATTATATTGCAAAAAATCCGCTTTCATCAAATCTTTATCAAAAACTTACAAATAGCTGTAAATATTTTTATGCTGTTAATCCGATACTTGTACTTCCCTGTTTACATTATGATGCTAATCAAATTGTTGAATGGAGAATTTGTATTAATCAAAAGCAGAAATGTAAGAATGCTCTTGATCGAAGGATTCAACTTGATAAAATTGCTGCAAAAATATGGGTTAATGAAGTCTTTGTCATTTATCTCACAAATGAAAATCCAACTCGCCCAAAACTTGCATCATTTGTTGCGTCAAAACTCTTTCAATGCAATGCCAAAAAACTAGAATTGCATTATCAAAATCTTGCTTTTAATGAATTTTTGTTCTTGTCTTCTTCAGCTAAAAGAGTTGTTTTGCAAAAAACTTCTTTGAAGCACAATGACGGCAGAGCTGTATCCCTTGAAGAGGTTGTTGTAAATCTTCCAAAAATTGAAGATTTACATTTGTAAGTAATTTTTTTGTCCATGAATAGCATTAAACTGGTCCCTTTTTAGGGATTGCAAAAACACTGACATCACTTCAGATACTGCTAAAAACTTGGTCCAGTTACAACAATTTAAAAACCTCAAAAATTTTTCTTTAGATAGTATACCTAGCAAATTCGATTTTGAAACATTTAGTAAATATATGAATGTAAGTTTAGTATAAAAAGAATTTCCAGTAAAAACAAATTTATTTTTTTCAGCAAAACATACAAACAAGTTACTTATTATGTTTTCTTCGAGCAGTTGGCCTTGAATATATTGCAGATCTGCAAGTTTATGTAGATGAATACAATTTAAAGCTGCTATCAGGGCATATATTACCAAAAGTGTCATTCGAATTATGCTAAAACTTTTTCGCTTGTTTCAAGTATTCATGACAATTGGTTTTAAACAACCTACAAAAGTTTTTAGTTGTCATTGGATATATTTTATATATGTCACTATTATTTTTGTAATCCTTTCAGTGTAAAAATACGTATTCTACATTGAATATTTTTATTGTTCCAAACTTCGCTTATATTGTATTTCAATATTTTGTACTTGTTTCCATTTCAATTTTGATTAATAAAATAATAGCATTTACGCAAAACCAAGCAAGAAAGTTCTCGGAGTAAAAACAAATAAATTGGCAACTATAAGATAGCATGGGTGTGTTTTGAAAAAAAAGATTACAATAAAATACGATAAAAACAACAGGGTTTATTTAACAAAGTTTATGCAAATGATACAATGAAAACAAATAAAACATACATGAAATTGATAGAAAAGCTTAAATATATTTTTTTATTTGATTTTGAACTTTTTTGGATCATATTTTCGTGGTTTACAAGTATGTTCATTTTTGCCAAATTTGAGAGACTTACTACCATTTTCATTTTCAATAACTGTTGCAGATACAAAATGCTTCTTACATCCATTACATCTGTATAAGCTTGATTTTACTTAATAATATTGGTAAAGGAAATCTTTATTTTCTGTAGTGAAAATAATCAAATTTTTGTCTTTTTCGCCATTAATTCCATCACAAAATCCAAAAAAATCAGAGGAAAGTATTTTAGGTTCTGAATAAACATATTTCGTTGGATCATATTTTGGAGGTTTACAAACATGTTCTTTTTCGGCAAATTTGACAGTATCATTTTCACAAACTTTTGCTGAGACAGTTTGTTTTTTACAATTACATCCATTACATTTATAATAGCCGGGTGTTGCCAAAGAATATTCATATATGAAATCTTTCTTTTCTGAAGTAAAAACAATGAAATATTTATTTTTTTCAGCATTTCTTCCATCTTAAAATTCAATATGATCATTGGAAATAATTTTTGACTCAGCAGGGATATATTTTCGTGATTGACAGACGGGTTCTTGTTCTTCACATTCAACATATTTTTGACCAGCTTTATCTTCACAAACTCTTGCACTAATACTTTTTCCCATTTTTCGGCAGGATTTGCATTTATACGAATATTTGCCAGTTACTTCAAATTCATAAATAAAACTTTTTTCAGCCGAAGTAAAAATGATTAATTTTTTATTTGGTGTACCATTGGTATTTGGATGAAGTTCAAATAATTATTATTATTATTATTATTATTATTATTATTATTATTATTATTATTATTATTATTATTATTATTTATTCTACATGCCCGATCGCATGCTGTTAAAAATACAAATTAAATACATACAAGTAAAAAAATACAATAAAATTGAACAAATTAAATTAAAACCTTAACAATTAAATTAAATAAATAAAAATTCCTTTTTGCATTAATAGAACAACAAATGTGATAATTATAAGTACAAATAATTACAGCAATACAATAGAAACAATAATGGCAACTTTGACAATAGAAATGCAATGGCAAAAAGTCCAATGAAGTTGACAATGGAAAAAAATTACAAAAAAGTACATTAAGATGAAAGAGATTTAAACTTTAAGTTATTAATGCTAGTCAGATAGTTTTTAAATTCCTGATGAGATTTGTATTGGATACTACGTGGTAATTTAATGTAATGAGACGTGACTCTTCTTGTGAAAAAGTTTTTGCGGACTCCCTTCTTGAAATCAGGGGGATAGATTTTGGAATTATTTATGGCACCTCTAGTTTTGGCGAATCTTTTTTCAATGTTAAGCTGAAATTTTAAGCTACCGTTTAGATAATTATTAAGAAAAGATAAGTCATACTTGTTTATCCTAGACTCCAACGTTTCAATATTAGTATTGATAAGATTTCCCAATCTGACCAACATATCCTCATAGGGTTCATACGCAAATTCTCTTAAAGGTTTACACCTTAAGAAAATGTTTCTAAAAGCTATCCTTTGGACCTTTTCAAGCTGGTCGATAAGTTTTTGTTTAGCGGGGTTAAAGACAGGTGAAGAAAACTCAACCAAAGGCCTAACATATGTCATATGATAAAGTAGTTTGGGGTCGGTGGATTTAAGGCCTTTGAAGAGGATAAAGCAACTGCTCTTGCATTTTTAGATATAGTGTTTACATGTTCATCCCAGCTCAAGTTATCAGAAACTATTAGACCCAAGTCCCTTACTGAAGTTTGATTGTTGGGTAGCTTTGTCCCATTAAAGAAATAAGCGATTTTAGAGTTTTTGCTTGGTAAGCAATTTAAAACATTGCATTTGTTGATTGCTATTTCTAGCTCATTTTCATAAACCCAACGCTCAAGTTTCAGTAAAAATTTATGCAATTCGCTGGAAATAGTCTTTTTCGGTTCATACTTTTCTTTTTCATATTTTCGTGGAGCACAAATATGAGCTTTTGTCGACGTTTTGAGGAATGCATTACCATTTTCATCTTTGCATAAATTTGCAGAAATACGTTTTGAAAGGTTTTTGCAACCAAGACATGTGAAGGAATTTTCAGTATCTGTAGAACCAAATTCATAGCATTCATTGCAGTCAGAAGATGTAAAAATAATAACTCGAGTAACTTTATCATCATCATCAAGATTTGCAGAAATTGTAATAAAATCAGAAGCATTGATAATAATTTTTTCTCCGTAATCAACAATTTTTTTATATTCCAAAGGTTCACAGGTATACCTGCAGGTATGTTCATTTTTTGATAAAACAACATGTTTTTCACCATTTTCATCAACATGAAGCTTTGCTAGGGTGGTCAAATCTCCCGGGTGAAAAGAAAAGCGGGTGAAATCCCCGGTGATCACCCGGGTGATCACCGGGGATTTCACCCATAATCACCCGAAATTTTAAAATTAATTTTTTTATTTTAAACAAACAAAAATTAGTTAATCCTTATTTTAAAAGTAGTAACAAACACTACGCCCTTTTAGAAGCATCTACAATTTAGTTTTTATCATAAAACTCAACGTTTGGTGTTTTTCTGTTAAAAATTAGATGATTTTACTGACACTTAATTAAAAAAATTACTTCTTAACAGCAGAAAGAAAAAAACTACGTTATTTCTTTCCATTTTTATCGTTTTTGTGCAAAAATTTATACCAAAAATAGTCTCCATAAGCTTTTCTATCGAAAAAGTTTCGGGTGATTATGGGAGATCACCAGGCAAAAAACGGGGGATTTCCCCGGTGATCACCCGATGGTGATCACCCGGGGGAAATGGGTGATCACCATTTGACCACCCTAAGCTTTGCACAACTTTGACAGCGACCTCTTTTTTTCGAGAACAGCGGTAACTATCATTATCTTTTTCATAAAAATACCGGTAGCCCATATTTTGATCTTCTGAATTAAAAATAAATAATGATCCACCAGGAATTCCATTTCTTTTGTTGCTCAATTCAAAATATGGAAGTTGAATCAAATGATGAATAGCGTTATTGACTTTGTTCTTCACTACTGGCTTCACTTTAGTTTCTATTACCATATCTTCTAGAAGACATGTAAGCCGATCAAAGTTTCATCAATTTGAGAATTCTCTATTAACAAGATCAAATTCAGGTGCACAAATTGATGAAACTTTGATCGGCTTACATGTCTTTTGTACATCCATGACATTGAAAACGCAAGCTTGTTTTATACTAAAACATATTTTTTGTTACTAAAAATTATTTATTTTTTGTGATAAATTCCAAGCATAAATTTCAAAATACGGGTCGGAAAAGCGTATAATTGCAAGATAATACTTTTTTCAAACTGTTTAAACATTCTTAGTTTTTTAATACATATTGTTTTATAAACATACTTCATTTTTAATAACAAAATACAAACATAAATTATAAAAATACAGGGTGCTTCAAGAAATTCCCCCCTCGTAATTTGGCGTTTAAATTAATACTGTTGAAGTAAACCAAAAACGGACTTCACAGTCGTTCTTAGCACCCCCAGGCATTGTGTTTTCATCAAAAAAGTTAAAATTTTGAGACAAAAAATTTTCAAGTTTAGCTTGGTCCCCCCTGTGAAAAAAATATCGAACTTCACTCAAGTGTGAAATTTATTATTAAACGAAATGTTTGACAAAAATTAATCTTCATTGAAAATAAATAAATTTTTTTTTCTTTCTAACATTATTTTTCTAAAATTAGAACCTTACCAAACGCTTGATATATTTGCCGTTTTTGAATTCTATTTTGTTTATAACACCATGCATATTTTAGCGTGTTATACGAATACTAACCCAAAAAGAGATCCAAGAAGTTATGGGATCCTTTGATGATGCTTCTAAATTGCCACCTGGTAAAGAAAGATTCGAAATGAAATATAAAGCTGATCGTGGTAGAGTTGAAACTCTTTGTTATACTGGTATGTGTTTTCTTGTTTGCTTTTGATGGATGAAATATATGTAACTTTGACGGGAGTATCATTTGCATGTGAAAATGTGGCATGTAGGGACACTTTCCCAAATGGCGCCAGATCCAAATTTGAGTTCAAAAAAAAATATGAGATTACAGAAGTTTAATGGAGAGATTGGGGGTCTTGGATATTTTCCTTTAACACAATTTATTCACACTGTTATTTTTTAGGTAATGTACGTCAACGATCACAAAGTCTTCTATTTGCTATGAAAGAATTCGCACAAAAATATGATAATGAAGAAGTTTCACTTAAAATTAGACAAGATGCTCTCAGCTTTATGGCAACTACTTATTTTCAACATTTAACAAAAACTGGTGGATATATGGATACTGTAAGTTTACCTTATATACAATCACTGCCGACGCTTTTCGAAAAATTTATTGGATCGACTAAAGCTGAACGAACTTTAGTTTACTTTTTTCATTCTTTTTTCCGTATTTTTCTCGCTGATTTTATGGATGCCGGCTGATTACCCGTTCGAAAGTCGTCGACAAGAATTGTAATTTGTTTATTAATAATATTATCTTTTTACAGGCTCTTGAATATGCTACACGTTCATTGGAATTACTCGAAAGCTTTGAAGTTAAAGAAGGTGTTGATTTTGAACTCTGTAAAATTAGTGTTACACATGTTTTGGCAAATATTTATTTGGATAAAGATGAACTTGGAAAAGCTGGAGAAATGTGTGATGTAGGATTAGCTTGTCAAAGGTAAGACTTTGCATATATGGACAATACACAAAAGGATTCATTTGTTGCTTCTGCAGCTCAGTTATTCACTGAAACCATACTGTATTAATACATAAATACTTTTTCAGCATTATAAATGATCCTGCTCTTCATATGGTACTTTTGGATATTAAAAGAAAATCTTTATCAAGAGAAAATCGACTCGAATGCTCTTTAAAGATGCTAAAAGTCTATCAAGCTGGGTTGAGAAGTAATAAGAAAGAAAAATTCGATGTTCATATTTTCCTGGGTGAAGATTACATCACTAATAAATGCTTTGCTGATGCTGAAAAATGCTATTGTGAAATCTACTTCGATCCTGCATGTCGTAATTTTGATAAAGATTCTTTTGCTGAAGCACATTTGATTGGATGTAAGTTTTTTCGTGGTAGTGAGCAGAAAAAATAACAGTATATTTTAGTGTATAAGCTTAACAAATGTCTTGAAAAATGTCATGAAATGGAAGGTGATGAAAGCATTGATCCAATTTTAATGGCAAGAATGTATGAAAAGGTTGCTGATTTTGCTGCAGAAAAGTTATGCGCTTACGAATTTGCAATTGAGTATTATGCTAAAATGTTACAGTATGCTTTATAAGATTTGTCAAAACTGTCCTCTACACTATACCTTTTTTTCAGAAGTGCAAAGAATCTTGATGAATCATTTCAACCTGAAAAATTTAATCTCATCCACGATTCTCTTGCATCACTTGCTGAAACTTTTTCCGATATTCATAATTTTCAACAATCTGTAAAATATTATGATGAACTTTATCAAATTGCACAAATTTCAAATGTTGCAAAAGAAATTTTGGCTGATATCAAACTGAATAGTGCTATCAAAATGATTAATTGTGTTCATGTTTCGTTTGATGAAAAAGAACAAGCTCTTTGTGATGCTTATCATTTGCTTAGAACGTCTATTCATCATGTATGTGATTAGTTTAGTAAATGGTTATAAAGAGGGTTAGCTGGGACCGTCTTTTTATTTATCAGATTATGGATATGAAAGGATTTAAACTCTTCCGCTCTGACCTGCTCGATTTTTCGCCATACAGAGCCAAAAAAATTACAATTTTTTGGCTTTGTATTTACTTAGAATATTGTATAATTACGTCATTGTTTTAGAAACATTTCTTTGGCAGTTATATGAAGCTTTTGGATATTTATGAAAAACAAACAACTTCTACAAATACACCATATGAATATTTAGCAAGAAGGTACGATGATTATAAAGAAGATGTTGCTGAAAATGAGTATGCAAGTGGTCAAATTTCTGCTCCAACATTCGCTGTTTTTGATGAAATTGATGCCATGCCTGATAAAGATATCATGAAAATCGTTGAACAAAAACGAAAGAATCAAGTAGAACTTGAAGGATTAAAGAAAAATATTTCTCATCGAAATTTGGCTGGAGAATCAGAACTTCATCGTGCTGTAAAAAAACGTGAAAATGGATTAGAATTTACAAAGCTTTTGATTGAAAGCTGTGGATATTGTGAAATCATTGATCAACAAGATTACCTTGGTATGACTCCGCTCTTTTATGCCTTGATGTATGAAAAGTATGACATTGCTAAATATTATATTCAAAATGGTGCAAATGTAAATATTTCAACAACAAAAACTTTTCCTCGTGAAGATGGTAGTGTTGTAAGTTTTTTTTGAAGGATACAGTATACATAGATCGTAGCAAAAAGTTGTCATAATATCTGACAGTTTTAAAACCTCAAAATAGCAAACATCCAATTAAATTACATTTTGATTGGGCGTTGTACATGTTATAGTATTGTTTGTAATAGCTATCTGTTTTTAAGATCTCTTCTGGTCAAACACCTTTGATGATTGCATCTGCTTATGGAAATGTTGAAATGACTCAAATGCTTATTGAAAAAGGTGCTGATCCTTTGATGAAAGATGAAACTGGTACTACTGCAGATGAGTATATGACAAAATATCATCGTCGGGTTAGTGATGTTTCAATGAATGAATCAAATGGAGAAACAAGAATAATCAAATCATTTATGTATCGTCAAGTTAAATATGAAAAGGGACTGTCAGAAAGTCCCGAGATCATAAGAGTAATAACATTTGAATGGAATGATGGAAGAAGGGTTCGAGAATATTATGAAAGAAAGGGAAGAAAAAATTTGCTTTGTATGGACTGTAAGGCTCGCTCTGCACAATTCATCGATGGCAAATTCTTTGTTAGAGTTGATCACGATTGTAGACCTCGCGATTATCTTAAAGTTAAAGAAATTCAATTATTATTAGCAAAAAATGAACTTAAAAAGGTACAACAAATGACTCGATTCAAGAATTATACGGCATATGTGGTATGTTAAAATTACAGTTAATTATTTTTATATATATATGAATTACATTATTTTAGGAAGAAGAAGAAGTTCCATCTGTTCAAGCTCTACTCCTTCAACATCAACATACTGTAATTCCATTATCTTCTTCACCAACTTCTTTTTCTCAACCAAATCTTCTCAATATGATTCCACAATTACCATCAAATTTCCCAAACCTTGATCTGGAAAATGCATTTGGATCTCATCCAACTTTAGTTCAATCACTCTCTTCCAAACCTGCACCACCAAATCGAGAATATTCTTCTACAAGAACAAAAAATTATTGTGATTTATGTAACAAAAAATACTGCACCAAATCCTATCTTCGAACACATATGCTTAAAATGCACAATATTCTTATGGATGAAAATGGAACTGTTATTGCAAATATTGATACACAAGAAAATGAAAAAGATTTAGCATCTTCATCAAAGCCACCATCAGCAATTGAATTTGGTGCATCACAAAATGGTGAAACAGCAGCATTACCGCCAACTTCTCAATCATCTGATTTTAAATGTAGCCGATGTGAAACAGATTTTAAATCATTCCATGCTTTGGCTGGTCATTTACATGCTGAACATTCTAATGAAATTTCTAAACAAGAAATTCTTGAACTTTTAACTAAATTTCCATCTTCTGTTTTATAACTGTTTTTTGTCTTTTTGTATTTATTATGCGTAGTATTATAAATTAACTGTTAACTTATTTTACATGTTTTTTTTTAAAAAAAGGAGAAGAGTTTGTGTTGCTGAACTAGCTTTCATAAGATACTGTAGTAATTTGGAGGAATAAACATACTTTGCAAATTGTTGCATTAAAGTTTACAAATTAGGTTGTGTAACAGCAACTTAGAAGCATTGAACAGCTATCGAAAATGTGGATCCAATGAGGCTGATAGAACAAATTGAAGCTCTGATGAAAGTTGAGATTCTGTGGTTTAAAAACAAGTAACATTGTTGAAAAACAAAAAATATACTACGTTTCTTCAAGTCCTAAAAAGCATTCAACAGTAAAAAAAATGACTGTTCAAAAAAAGTGTAAGATCCAAGAAAAACACAATTTCCACTTTTTTTATAATTAAATAAATTAATTGAAGTTTAATAATATATGAATCAAAAAAGAATAATATTCAAAAACAATCAAAAAATGAAGATAAAAGTGAATACAATAAAAGAAAAACAATATAAAAATGAATTAAAGATAGGAAATCATAGAGATAAAAGAGAATGAGGATAACTAAAAATAACAACTATAAATTATAAATAATTATATATAATAGAAACTTGAATAATATAGATGAAATGATAAGATGCTAAAAAAATAAAGTGAATTAAAAAGCTGGTTTAAAACTTTTCCACGCATTGTTGTTGATGTTGACATTGATAAAAGGGATTGAATAAGGGGTGATGAATTTGTTGAAATTTTTTGTGTTGTATCTTCTAACTGTAATTCTATTAGCGATGTATTATTATTATTGTATGTTGTATTACCACCACGTGGAGAGACAGCTGCAGAAGATGTGGATCGCTTGTGTTGAAGTTACAGTTAGCAAAGCAGTCTTTGAACCAAGTGGTCGAGCTTCTGTGCTAGCACAGCATTCATATTGTTTTCAATAAAACTTGACCAAAATTCCTAAAAAAAGAATGTGATACGGTTATTTAACATATTACAGTATCAAAGAAAACTCGATGGCATACTGTAATTAAAAGAGATACTTTACAACAAAAGTTTATAACCAAATATATTTACAAATTACAGTACCACAAAACTTGACGGTATACTGTATTTCACTAATCATCATTAATATTCAAAAAAACTCACAGCAATAAATCCACAGTAACCCTAATATCAAAAGCCCAAATATAAAGTAACCCCATAACCAAAACAAAAGACTGGTTAGAAGGTTCTTTTCATTGCTTTAAAGATATTAATATAATGTTACAGCGGTAGTTCCAACTTTAGTAGAATGAAATATTTTTGTTTTTGCATCATTCTTACAAAGATAAAAGTTGAAATATTCTTTTCTCGTCATAGGGCTGAAAGAAACCAATTAAAAATAAAAGTCAAAAAAGGATGCCCCACCTTAACAAAAATAGAAAAACACTTCCAACCCATGCAAAAATGTCACCAATAATTGGAAGCATAAAAATTAGCAATGCTGTCATAGTTTCATTTGATGCAAATAAAGGCCTTGAAAAATTGTAAGCCAGACGAATAACTTGAGTGACAAAAACCAAGCATGTCAAAACTAAAAATAGAGTAAAAAATTTTACAAAATCGTACCGTTTTTCTAAACTCACAAAACAGCGATTTTTCTCGAACAGTTGAAGAATGCTTATTAAAATAATATTTAATCAAAGATAAAACATTAAATATTGCAGCCAAAAATGTTGTTGCTGAATAAACTGTTGCAGATGTAAAATATACTATCCGCATTAGTTCTTTATTTACCAAAGTCACGTCAACGCTATTTTCAGTAGTACCGATAATAAAGATTACAGGCTCGGTTAGTCTGTAACAAATTTGAAAGAATGGCAACACAAACATTGCAGCAGTGTACCATTGATAATACCAAATTTTATCATGCTTAAGTGGGAACCAAAATATTGTAAATCTGTTGAATGACATCATCATGTGACCATAGAATTGCATGGCAGAGAAATATCCAAGTGAGATTAGAGTTATAGAGCCCATATATGTGTCAGTTTTAAAGAAATCCATAAAAAGTAGCGGTATTCTGTTTTGTAGAAGCATCTGAAGGTAAATATAAATACTAATTGTAAATAATTAATTATCAAGTCACAATTTTATGCGCAAAAGTTTTCCAACTAGCTTATAAACTTTCTCTGATTATAGGAGTCATCAAAACCCAAAACTCGCGATTTTTCGACTGTAAGGACACTTTGAGCACCCTGTATTATAAAACTTACCAATCCATAAACCACCAAATCCACGAATAAAACAGTTCGTAAGATATTGTAAAATGAACTTTTAAAAGTGGTTTTACGCTTGCAAATTAAAAGTACCAGCATAGATGCATGAAAAGAATATACTATCATTTCCACGCTTACTGTAATAACAATGGAAGCTGTTGACACCATTCTTAATATACAAATGTGCTATCGAGCGAGCTAGAGACTGAATGAATATTTTTGTCACATATGACTTTTCTTTTATAGCCTACATTGTGACTATGTTGACTGAAGGGATGCATACATTCAGATGATATAAAATTAATTAATAGCTAATTAGTGACGCACATTTTGAAAATTTATTTAATTAATTTTAGTTTAGTCATTCGAAGTCATTCATAAAAAAATTATAAAAATAATAAATTTGACACATGATAATTTTAAAAAAAATATAAAATATTATCGTCATGAGTGTGCTGCGAAGAAATAAAATGAAGTACAATTGAGCTACAAACTTTAATGGTGAAGAGAAATTCATTATTCTTCTTTTAATGATAAATTTGTTCCCGGCAATGAGAGCTTTGGCGTCACCAAAATCAAGACTGCGTTTTTCAAATGAAACAAATTAGGAAACCATTTTGCTGGTGCAATATAAGAAAGCTGTAATAAAAAAAGTCACACCGAAATATTTAAAATTTTATTTTGTGCAGGAAAGCAAAAATAATCTAAAAAATGTTTTCTAATTTTGTCTCACTTTATTGTTACTCTGTTTTGAAAATAGATGGAAATGGCTGCTTTTATGGTTAGCATAATTTAACATTGTCCACAAAATTTTAGCCTCGTTTTATTAACACCAGAAAAATTGAAAGACGACAAAATTTCTTGCAGCCTTGATTACACATCCTTGTAATTTTTAATATATTTTCATTGCTTTTTTAGGTGTTTTTAAACTACAAAAATTGAATCCTAAAACATTTTCGTGAAAAATATCTGCCTTTTTTATTAGAAAATTTTTAAAAAAGCTCTAATAAGTAGCAAACAATTTTCTCGTAACTAATTATTAATAATTATGTTGTTGTGAACAAATTAATTAATTAACATTTTTAAAACAAATCTATCACTATTAAATAAGTCATTTCCATTGTTCTTGTAATTGCTTAAAATATATTTCCCTTTCCTGCACTGGCATCGATTTTCCAAATGCATTCACAGCTACAGCAGAGGTAGTTGCATTCTTATTCTTTCTTTGTGGTAAGATAATTGCCGCGACTTGATTCTTCTTTTTTAATTCTCGGAAAAATACAACGAAAAATGGAAGATTGTAAAACTGAAATACCTTTCAAATAATAAATGGAAAGTTAAAAGAGTAAAACTTACAATGTGTGTAACACATAAAGGAAGCTTTGTGTCAAAATAAAATGTTATAACCAAATTCAAGATGGTTCCTAGTGGTGCAATTAAAGTGAAGGATAAAACAAATGGAAAAATGAAGGAGAGAACTTTAACGTTTTCAAAAATCTAAAAAAATTTTTGTTAACAAAGTTTTGCGGTTTTTTGATTATTCCCAAGAATAGAATTTTCCGATATTTAGTCCTTAAGGAGGTCACGATATTTGGTGATATGAAATATCAGATTTTTTACCTCCCTCTCCCGTCCAAAATATATTTTCCTTTGATTTTAAATCGCTTTTAATCAAGGGAATGGTATAATACTTTTTTCTTTAACTTTTCGAACTTTGTGCATGCCTTACCTGATATCTTTTTTGGAGTGTAATCTGATATGCCAGTAATTTATACAATCGTTTGTTCAAAAAATATAATATTGTGCAAATAATTAGCGTAATAAACTGTGTCGTAAACATAATCCAATAAAAATACTGGGTATATATGAATAGTGAAGGAGCATATACAACTGAAAAGGTAAACTTATTATCTTTAAAACTATTTTAATAGTAGTGTTGCCCAAAATCACTCAAAAAGAAACGTGTCCAAAGGTCAAATTATTTAATGCCCCTTGAGGAATGCCGTGTTAAACTGCTTACCACTAGAAGAAATGCCAGTTTGTGTTGCCGTTAATACAAAAGTGGTGATAGTTAAATACCAAAATAACGAAATTTTTAAAGATAATTTATAATTTTCAAGAAAGATAGTAGCAGCAGTTCGTTCGATTGTAACAAATAAATACGAGAAACGAAGCATTTGCGCTGATGCAGATATTACAGTTTTCATGATGTTTATTGTTACTTCAGTTTCATCATGTACTATCAGATATACTACTGCCATATAAATTGCTATCAAAATATCCAATAACAAAAATGGAATGAAACAAGCACTTATATATAATCTAAAGAACGTATTTATTGAACTTGAAAAAAAAATATTTGTGCACTGAGAAAAAAGCAGTGACGAAGAAAACCTCACCGGTGATGAAGCTGTGACGAATTCATCACTATCAGTGATGAATTCGTCACCAGTGAGGGTTTTTTCGTCACTGCCAGTGATGCAAAAGTGATGAATGCGTCACGCCTTTTTCTCAGTGTGTCTGAAAAATCTTGATAAAATTTTTTAACAAACCTTAAAACTTTTGGTAAGGTATAGAATTGAATTTTTATTCTTTTACAAACAATTAAGCCGATCAGTCCCGTCGAAATTGCTGTTATCAGGCTAATGCTGTAGCATATAGTATTCAGCAATGGGTAATAAGCCATAACCATTATATGTCTTTAGTATTAAAAAAAATATGTGTTCAAAAAGTCAAAACATTTTAGAGGCAAAAAGCAATTTAGAAGAGAAAACTTTTAAATGGTATAATAATTATAGACAGAATTTCTTAAAAGTCAATAATCTTTTTTAATGAAATAATGACAAAATTATAGACATTTATCAGAAGAGTTCTTAACATAATCCATAATTAGCACGCTAGAACCCAATTAAGTAATTTCTGCTTCCCATTTTTTGTCTTTCATTATTTTCTTTTTCATTTAAAAATTCCGCATAATAGAATTCTGAGAGCAAACAAAGAAATTGTAGTTAAGGAAATTAATGGAAATGAATGTATTAGACTCGAAAAAGTGCTTGCGAAATATTAAAATTCATTTTCTTCGAAAGAACAATAATTTTTGTATTTAAAAGAAATTTTCTACAAAAATGAAAAACCTTGAGTTTCGCAATATTGCAACATGGATTCATGGAAAAAACAAATTAATCCAGCAAGCTTTCCCATAAAATCATTTGTTGCATTTTAATTAAAACTTAAATGTTTATAGAATTTTTTTGCAGAAAATATGGCCATTCTGTAAAATGCGAAAGCCTGAATAATAATCCTTTTTTTAAGCTTTATCAAACAAAGAAATACATATTTTTTAGAATCAATCAGTTTTTTGATCATTTATCTTTACGCATAATTCCAGTTACCAAAAGAAAAAAATAAATATTCAAATGCAAAAAAAGTAACTAATTTTAAAACGAAAAAATCTACTTTTGCGTCACTGCTGACAAAAAAAGGCAACGTACTCAGGGGTCGAAAATGCGGCCGATATTTCCGGCCGGGCCGGCCGCGGCCGCGGCCGACCAAATTTCAATTTTTACTAGCGAAAAACAAAGAATTTTTCCAAAATCTTCGGCCGGCCGCGGCTGGCCGGCCGCATTTTCGACCCTTGAACGTACTAAAAAGGTTGAAAAGATACAAACGTCTATTTTTTAGTAAGGATCAAATGCAACACCATCAAAATGTTTCAAAATGTTGATTTTCACTAGTTCACATATTAAACGAACATAAATAGATTACTGATGATAGAATTTGTTTATGTCGAGTGTTGATTGAGGTTTTGCGCCCGGGCGCAAGCTCAAAAATCGGGCGCGCCCCCAACCCTGTTTATGTCAATCCTTGCAGTTTGAAAAAAACTTACTATTCTGAATGTGGAATTGTAAATATATAAATCTTCACACAAAGTTCAAAAAAGATTTCGCTCTTACCATTTTGCAACCAGAACCTCAAGTTTCATGAATAAAAATCAAAATCTCTGACTTCAAAAAAAAAGAATGAATTCAAGCAATATCTAATGAATAAACAAATAGAAAATTTTTATTCTACATAGTTTTTTATTAGTTAAATTGTTAAGATTTTTTTGTAAATTTTTATTTATTGTTTTTTCTTTGAATGTATTTTTTTTTCTTGTTTTTGTTTTGTCTTTCATTTGAGTACCATCAATGGGAAAAAATGTATAAAAATTATTATTAAAAATGATTATGATATATAAGAAGCTTTTATGATGATATCTGTCAAACAACAAAATATTAAAAAATTAGTAAAAACAGAAAATGCTTTTTAGCTGTAATTATATCGATTTTTTGGTAAGGTTTGAAAAAAAAATGTCTGCATTTTATCGTCGGTGGTTTCATTAAAATTGCAGGGAACACGACATTTGTTTTGAACATGACGAAATTTCTTTTTATTTTCCCACAAAAGCGAAAGAGATATAGGAAAAAATCGGCGGGCTTTCTTTAACAATATAATGTTTGGGAGAAAAATGTGGGGGGGGGGGGGGGGGGGGGATTCGACATTCTTAATATTTTTAATACTGTGAACGTGAAATTGTAAAAACACTTTACAAACAACTCATTTAATAAATTCATGAATAACAAATGGAGTTTTTGTTTTAAGCTTTTAGTTATTGTGTATGATGTAACAAATAATAGCTATTTTTATAATTATTGTTCATTCCATAATTTGGTGGACAGGTAATTGTTTTTTTTTATTATACAAAAACGGAACTCCTATGATGACATCTGTCAAATAACAAAATATTAAAAAATTAAGGAAAACACGAAATGCTTTTTTAGCTGCAATTGACAATTCTTGAAAAAAAGAATATTTGCATTTTATCGTCGTTGATTTTGTTAAAATTCCAGTGAACAAGATATTCATTTTCAACATGACGAAATTTCTTTTTACTTTTTCACAAAAACAAAAAAAAAATATAGACAAGATCGGCCGCCTTTTTTCAACGAATTATTTTACGAAAGTAGTGACACGCGTTTAATGTTCAGACATAAAAAACTTTCATCACTAATGAAACTGAAAAGCACATCTTTTCCTATTTTTCTTCTTTTTTTAATATTTTATTACTTTTTAAATTTTTGTTGCATTATTTAGGAAATGTAAAATTTATTTAAAAACCCACAGAACAGCATCGAACCAGAAAAAAATCCATCAGAAGATTCAATGTTATTGAACGATATTTAAAAACCAAGGAAATAAAAAAACGTTTTGTTTGCACTAAAAACTTTTGACAAACAGTTTTTCAGCAATCTGCGTATACCTAGAAAAGCAAAGAAAAAGATCCTGTTTTTAAAAAAAACACATGAATTTTTTTGTTTCAATAATTTATTTGATTATTTTGTTTTCTTAGACTTTCTCAAGTTTAATTTTTAAATATTTTTAAATAAATTTCACACCTCTTTTTTCTTTTGTTTTTCTATCAGTCGAGTCTGTCGTGATTATCAATAAATACTTTTATATTCTATTTTGCCATCCAGGAAGTTTTTGGTGCACTTACAGCCGAAGAACTAATTTGAATAATGAAGATGTACAAGTTAGAAGGAAAACACAACTCAGATTTTATTATATTTTCTTTTTTTACAAAATTTACTAAAAAGTGAATATTAAATTTAAGTCAAATTTTTTATTATTATAATTCTAAAAAACTTTTTTGTAAACAACAAAGTCGAAATCAAATTACCATAATCTTTCTTTCTTTTTACCGAATTAAATTGATTGCATGTGAATAAATAAAGTGCTGTGATGCTGTTGCATAGAACGTTTTTTCCATTTCATATATATTTGAGAACATGTAAAAAATAAGTTTTTGTATCCAACAGTAAAATGAAAAACTGCAAACGATGTCAAAATTAAGCGAATTAAATGCAGCATCTTTAAAGCAGGCTTATGTTCGATGATGGATTTTAGCCATAATGGTAAGCAACTGTTAAAATGAGAAGTAAATGCGATATCTGGCTCTTTAAAATATTCAACGATAAACATAACAAAAAGTAGCCAAAAATGAACAATTACAAACTTTAGCATTTTTAGGTCGAAATCTTTTGTTATCTGCTGAAAAGAAAACAAATGAATGATTAGCTTGCAATGACAAATACGAACCTCAGTTTTATTTTTCTTAATTGCTTTTTGAATCATTGCTACAATCATAATTACTACCATAATAAATATAATAATATGTATAAGCTTTTCAGCTCTTGTCATCATAATTACAAAATTTCTAATTCTTTGTTCAATTTTTAAACATTTTTGAAGAAGATATTTTTTTAAATAGTTACATCGTTTTTCAGATTGAGAATTTTGATTACAAATTAAATAATAATGTTGAAGTTTTACACTCGATATTTTTGAATCAACATAAGTAATTGTAAAGTTTTGAATTTTTTCATAATAATTCATGCATCCATATTTGAAGTCTTCTCCTCTATTACCTAAGATTTGACAATCGCTGGCAATACTTTGATTTGAGCATAAATAAAAAATAATATATATAATTTGCGTGAAAATTGCAACTAAAAAAATTTGAATAAAAATTATCAAATACAATCAAAACCAAACATACCAAAAGTAACTTTAAAGCTTCCAATATGTTGTTCATAAGAATTATTTTTACAGATTTTAAAGAATAAAAGTCCAACAATTAACAATAGTCCAAATGGTGGTAGTTTTTGAAAAACTGGGGTACTGTAAGCGCTTAAAATTGTATTTCCAAGATAACAGTTTAAGTGTTCAACTTTTTCATCCAAAGTGTTATTATTCACAAACATTTCAATGTTAATAACCAAATCAAAAAGAAGTAAGTTAAGAATTAACAGCCGAAATGGTAAATGTAAATGTTTGCAGGATAATAGTGACATCGCAAAAGTGAATGCTATTACAGGTATTGAAATATATCGCAAAATCGTATAAGTTTCAGTTAACATTTGTTTAGATGTTTCTGAGAGCATAGCTTTCTGATAATAATAACAACAACAATCTTATAAGACTACTTTTTAAAGAGTAGGTGAAAACAACATTTTTAAAAATCAAACAACAATTTCTTAATTAAATCGCCTACAAAGAGCAAATTTTGTTAGCTCTTGTTGTTAGAAGCTATAATTGCAAAAATAAAGAAAAAACTAATAAAAATTAGAATTATAAGAATAAGAAAGATCACTATAGCGCATGTTTGTTGTGAATTTGAACATTTGACACCTTAATGTCATGCAATCAAAGACTTCAGCAAAAGGCGGAGGCACGAAGGGAAACTAAAATTCACTTAAAATTAAAAATTTGATTTTAGTAATTTATGTATTTGAGCATTTGGCACCTTTTTGTCATGTAATAAACGAGAATTACCATTTTTAAATATAGAATGCCTTAAAACAGTTATTTCATCTCTGAACTTTTCATTCTCTGCTATTATCCTCTTGCTACAATACTGGTTTCCTTTTAGTCATTTTTAAAAATGGGAAATATTACTGGCAAACACGAAATACGAGAAGGCACAGTAGAATGTGGAAATTGGGATGTTGAAGTCGCATATTTTTCTGATCATTTTTCATGTTTTCTTTTTCAACTTCCATATAAATTGGATTCATTCAAAATTTCGTACCTTGTTACTGCTCTCGTCTTAACAATAATTACAATTTCAATTTTTGGTAAAATAAAAGAAAGCTATCGATGGTTCATTTTAAATTTATCACTTATTGATCTATTTCTATGTTATGATTTTATATGTATACCACATAAGTTTATAACAAATGGTGATGATAGAGATCGCTGCTATCCTGGTGGTCTTGCTGATTTTTTATATATTGGTGATTATATTGAAAATCTTCCATCTCTGGGGCTATTCTTGATAACTGGTTCACGATTTATGACCTTGTATTATCCAAGAACATTTAAAAAATTTAATCAAACATGGAAAATAATTTTAAGCAAGTTTTTTTTGAGAAGCTACATTTTTTTAAGAAAGATTTTTAGCAATTATCTTTTTTGATGCTTCATACATTTCTTTATTATTCTTAACTGTTTATTGGAATTCAACAACTGACATTTTCAAATGTGTTATGAGCGATTCATTTGAAGAATATTCAAAGAAACCGCAAACTTTTGAATTCGAAGATATTAAATGTGGAAAAGAAGCAAGTGATCCATTACTCTGCTATTATATAAGACAATTAGATTATGTTCCCTGTCAGATGGAAGAAGATTTTTTGCAAGCAAATAATGACCTCTATCGAGCCGCCTCAGAAGCAGCTTCCCCATTTTTGTTATGTTTTTCAGTAACTTTCATTGTGCTGATTATTGCTAAACTTATTCGTCAATTTAAATTTTTGGTATGTTTCGAAGGGCCTCTCTAAACGGTGGACTGTAGACTGGACTACTAAACGGTGGACAAAGCTATAAGCCAAATGTCTCGCGACGCTCAGCAATTATCTCACGACGCTCTCACATATGGTCGCGAGATATTTGATAAGCGTCCCAAGGCATTTAGCCTATAACCCGTTTAGTGAGGCCCTGCCTTGAAAAAAAAGGAAAACCTGAAATGATGAATGATAATCACACTTTTTTTAGACTTCGGCGAACACAGAAATGCTAAAAATTAATATTCGTCTTGTAATTCTTTTTAGTCTGCAAACAACTTTTTTAGTTTATATTGGTACAATGCGTTTTCTTCATTTTATCAAGGGTTCAACAACGGCTGGCTTACCATTTTGGTTTAAATGGTTATATATGGATAATACGCTGAGAGCCTTTCAACTAATCCGAATTTTGATTGATTCAGTGATAATTTTAACTGTTATGCCTGGATATCGAGAGAATTTTGTGAATTTTGTTTTATGGATTTTTAGAGGGATCAAAAATCCAAAAACAGTTTTAAAAAACACTTATTCAAGAGCAAGAAAATTTTCATTGTTTAAACTTAAAGGAGTTTAATAATTAAATTATACAATTAAATGTTAAGTTTTAATAAATGATTTTACTTTGTAAGAGATTGACAAATTACAAGATAAATAAAAAGCAAAATCTGTGATGTGCGATACCTCTAAGATGTTTTGTTGAAAGCGTGTTGTTTTAAGTTCTGCCACATGGGGTCCTCTTGATCTTATGACGCTTTTTAAAATGGCGTCATCTTTCTCTATCTATATGAAACATTATTTCTGTCGGTGAATAAAAAAACAGAATTCAATGAATAAATTTGTAAAAGTAATGTTGTACATTTTAACACTTCAAACATTAATTTAATTTATGCTGTATTGCTCTTATTTTTTATTAAACAAGTTTTGATTTTATTTTAAAACTTCTCAAATGAATTAGGTTTGACTAAAACTTTGAATTTAATTTTGCAAGCTAAACAAAAAAGGAAATATTCCAATCTTTGAAATAAGTACATGTTGTAATAAAACTTGAAAATTGACTTCTTTTTTTTTGATTTGTAAAATTTGAATACGTGCAGAATTATTATTAAAATTTATTTTCATTTAATTACTTAATCATTCTTTTATTTTTATTTAATTTTTTATCAAACAATGTCGACATGTTGGATTTTGTTATTATTGTATGGTAAATATTTAATGTATTATAAAAAGTAATAAACATGAAACTGATATTTTTAGTAATAACCAATATTTATTTTGTTGCAGCAACTTTGAAAGCTGTTAACTGTAGTGATGCTAACAAAATTCAAACTACCAATCTTACTGCTGGAGAATATGTTCGATTAGAAACTAAGAATTATCCGGAAAAAGACACAGCTTGTGACGTTAAATTTGTTGTAAGTTTTTTTAAAATCTTTAAGCTGGCGGCATATTATGGTGACCAGCTTATTAATGAATGAAACCCCTCGGTGTTTTATGACAATCGATTTTTGGTAAGCCTGGACGCGGTCGGGCCGAGCGGGCTTGAACTTTTTTTTGGTCCTTAATTTATCCATTCGGTGAAGCGCAAAAACCACAGATTTGGAGATGGAGGAATTTCGGCTTCATCTTCTTGGAAGTCTCTAAATACATTACACGAACTTTTTTACAGAGAACAGATGGAAAAGATAATATTTGGTTTGTATTTCTAAATGGTGTAATAGATTATTTTTCTTTGACTGGATATTCTTTAAAGGATTTTGCCGAATTTGAAACTGTTGAATATTTGTATGTTCTTGTGTTCTCTATGATTGTAATACTAAATAACACTTTAAGCTGGCAAACAGTTCCATCATGGTTTTCTGAAATGACTTCGTATCCAGAATTTGAATTTTATTGCCTTCATACTGTCAACTATAATAACATTGTTTGGAGAGGTTTTCAAGCTTTTGTTTATGCTCCAAGTAAGTACATTTTTATTTACTTTTTTTAAAAATTCTTGGTACTTAAATACAGCCTAGATCTCCGGCAGCTTTTGATAGATTGAAAATTCTCTCTTCGTCGTGCAACATGACTTTCAAATTTTAGGCTCAAATGAATTATCTCTATGTCCTTTATCAACCATGAAAACCTTCACCCTGGATAACACCGACGATGTAATTCCAATAACTTCAAATTTCAACAATGTCTTAAAACTTTCACCACAAAAATGTTCATGGACTTTTCAAATCCCCGTAGATTTTAAATTAAAAGTCCATATCAAAGCTTTTGATCTTCATTATCCAAGTGTTTTGAGTATTATGATTGATAATAACACAACTGCCCTTCAAATAACCGATGTTGGATTAAAATATTTAAATGGATCGATATTTACTGTTATTTATGATACACAAAAAAATATTGTTGGTAGCTTGGATTTTTTTGCTGCATTTGTGTCTGCGGTTCCTATTAATCCAATTTTGGAAGAAAATACCTGTAATCAAATTATTGTAACAAAAAATGATACGCAAACAATAGTTTTTGGAAATTATAATGAAAGTGTGGGATATGAAAATAATGAGGTATAACATCTATCAAAAGAGAACAAAGGGAGTTTTTTTCCCGATGTTTCGAATTGAGACAAAACTTGCAGTATTCAAATTTAAATTGATGTTTAAAAAACTTTTACAGGTTTGTCAGCTGTCAATTCCTTCAAACTTTTCTTCGCCAACATCGTTATCACTTTCATGGAAAGGCTATTTGGAAACTGGAGTGGACACTCTAACTATAGATGACAAATCTTCTGGTAAAACATATGACATTACAAAAAATACAAATTGGACAATTTTGAATCCCTCAAATTTAAGCAACTATCAAATAAATTTTAAATCAGATGAAAATGTAGTTTATCCTGGGTTTTTATTAAATGTAACAACTAAACCATGTAATTTTTTGTGGAAAATAAGAAACTGTCCAGAAATTAAGTGATTCGACGATAGGAGGAGGGATAAGCCGAATTATCACGCCGCTTTGAAATGCGGCATAAGATCAAAGCAAATAGAATCACCAATTGGATGGGAGGGGTTCACAAAACACGAAAAAAGGATCACGAAATTTCTGGACAGCCCTTAACTGTTAAAGTTTTTATTTAGTATTAATTTACAGCGCTTTGTAAATGTTCAAATACTTCCCAGATTTTTTCTTGCAGCAATTTTATTTATACTTTTGCTACTTTATTAAATGATGAATACTGTGACATTATTAATTGTACATTTACGGTAAATTTAGTGATTATTTAAAACTTAAACTTTTTTAGTTTTTATGAGTTAATAATTACTCTTTATTAAGCGACTCGAAAATAAGCTTCTCCCCCAAATTGTGAACAAATATTTTCAGGTAACTTCTGACAACAAGTGTGGAAATTATTCATCTCTTTTGATTCCAAAAATTTATTTACCTCAAAATTCAGATCACACTGTAACCATTTTTGAAGGAAATAATTTAATTACAATTTTAAATTCAACTGCAACTTTAAAACATTATTTGTTTAATCGAGACAGTGAGATCAGTATTAATGTACAATCTAATTCCTCTACATCTAATGCAGCTGTGATACCAACTCCATCGATATCTTTTGGAATCGCAAACTTGAATGGTAAGCTCTTTAACAATCTGAAAGAACTCTATTATAATAAATAGGAGGATGGTGAAGCTGTTTTTTATTGACCACAAGCCGCTTTTCTGATTTTCAGATTTTATTTAATAAATTACTCTTTAAGAGTTGAGACTTCTCTTTTAAAAAGGTTGACGATTATAATGAAAACATGTTTTTAGCTTCTCAAGCTGTAGTAAGTTTAACTCCAGAAAACTTTACCTATAGTATGGATGTGAATTTTATGGACCGAACATACTTGACAGTACAAGCACCAAAAAATTTTACATTAGATTTATACGTTTATAAAGTTTATCAAGATCCAACAACAGATGGTATTCTAAAAAGTGTTTTTGTATATGATTCAAATAAAATTGAAAACTTTGTTGGAGAGTAAGTTGCTCTTATATATTTTGGAGAGTGAGAGGCAATCGATGCTTTTCTCGCACCAGCAACAGACCATACGCGTGAAACACATGTATATAAACACGGTCTTGCTCCCATTCGTTTCTTTTTCTCCAGTTTTAACTGACCAAAAGTAACCACAAGCAAATATTTTCAGCTTATTTAATATCCCTCAGAACAAGAAATATCAATTACTTTCTTCGTATACTTCAAATTCAAATTCGTTAACGTTATTCAAAACATCATTTTCTAAAGAACAGGTTATTGCAACATTGTTTTTTCGTTTAAGAGAAGGTAAATTTCTACAGTTTTAAAAAACTTAGTAAAACACACTAATATTATAGTTCATGCAAAAAATTGTATTTCCAGTGACAACATTTATTGGGGTTTAAGTTCAACATTTCAAATGACAGCTTTAAAAACGGGGCCGTGTATTGTAACAATATTACAAATAAATATGTCCTCACTTACACACACAGAATTAAGTTATCTAAAAACTAATGCATCTGAAAGTGTCAAATATGTGGCAGGTATTGATCCAAAATATCAATTCTTTGAATTCAAGTTTGTTTTTTAATGCTTTTTTTGTTCAAATTATGGTATGTTTAGTTCAAAAACTGTATCATCATGGACAAAATTATATTTTTACGGAGCTTCAAATTCTTTTATTATCCCATCTGAATCTTATTTAAAGTTCAAAACAAAATTGGCAGTCGGTAAGTAAAACTATGGGCATCAGAGTTTGTCCAGAATCTGATCTGACGACAGTCAAAACAAAAACACATGTATTTCAAGCATTTTTAATAAAAAATCACTTTCAGATTTTTTAAGTAATGGATATGTCGATAATGACGTTAAAAAAGGAGTACTTTCTTCACAAACTTTTGCAAGTCCTTGGAAAACTTCGAAATACACATATAAAATATATATTAAAAATGATACATTCTGTTTGATGACAGTAAAATTTTTGGATTTATCTCCGACTGCTTCCTTAAATGTTACTGTAAAACGATATTTGAAATCAGATATTCCTGCACCAATGTAAGATTTTTTCAAGGGGATTTCCATGTAAAAAGTCGAAAAAAAACACACCAACGAATGCAGTTTTTTTCGAGTCCGTGAAGAGATATCATACTCAAAAGTAACCCTTTTTAATTTTATTTAATGTTAAATTTTACAGAATAACACATGTTAATCAAACTTTTAATTTTACAACACTTACATATCCGGATAATATTGAAGTATCTTTTGTTCATAATGAACCAATAGCTGGGCATCGTGGCTATGTAATAGAATATGAAATGATTTCATCTAAAGCATCTAGCATAATTCTTGTTTCAAATTGTCTTTTGGTTTCTTTTGTAATTTTTATTTTTAAACAATTTGTTGATTATTTATAAACATTTTTTTAGCAATTTAAAATCACTTTGTTACTTAGAAAAATCCTCTCAGAAATGTCAATGTGCTTTGGTGTTGTTACAATAAAAAATGAAAAAATTTATACCAAATATAAATTTTTTTAACTAAATATTGTTTGTTGCTTTAATTTTGTTTATATGTTAAAAAAATCACAAAATTAATTTCTAATGTAAAAGAATGTAGATAGAAACTGTAAAAAAGTTATTATGGCGGATTCTAGGAAGCCATACTTCAACAGTGTTTTTATTGAATTTTGTTTTTGTCAAATTTTTTTAGCAGAAGTATAAATAATTGAATTTTAAACAACACTACAAAACAATTCTTAAAAGAGATTTTATTAGAAAAACGTTGTAACATTTCAAAGATCAGGCAATAATGTTATTTGACGAAACACCATAAGTTCCTCATTTCTTTTTTTCAAATAGTTAGCAATGAAGTTATTGAATTCTTCTTTTTAATTATATGCTTTAAACTTTTCAATTTTTTCCATATTCTTTTTGGAAAGTACAGTAGCCATACAATTCCAAAAAACACATCTTCACGATATCCACCCATAAAAGTTAAAACTACAATCGAATCAATAAAAACTCGAATTAATCGTAAGCCGCGTATTGTATCCTCATGAATTATCCAATTTATCCATTTTGGATAACCTGGTGGAAGAGAAAAAGCATGGTTTAATCGCATTTCATTGAAAAAATCAACCACAAAAATAAATGCAAGAATAAAAGTTTGTATGCTGAAAACTATTGCAATTCGAATATTTGCCTTCAGCAATTCTTTGTTTGAATCTTTCTGAAAAACATATTTTTTTGTGGTTTGGGTAAAACATAAGAACTCTTGGCTATCAATACAGGGGTCTTCACGCCCAATTTCATGTTTGAGTAGCTGAGTGAAAAAGTGATAAAAGCTTACTTGAAAATTCATTTGTTTCCTAATTTTTGCAATTAATAAAATAATAAAAGTAATCGAAAAGAACAATGCAATAATCGGAAGATTTCGATCAATTTTTTCCTGCCATTGCATAACCATGTATAATCTATTTGTAGAAGCACAATTGATTGTTATATTATACATTTCATTTAAAGTTTGATTATTTTCTGAAAAAAAATTCAGAAATGTTTTTTTAGAAATGTTTGCAACGCATTTAGAAAACAAACATTTTTTAGCGATTTATTTTTATTTCTACCTCTTTTCAAATTTCTGTAAAACAAAATTTTCGGTATTTACAAAAGTGAATAACGAATCCAAGGTTTCAAAATTGAGATAAAAGAGCGCTAATAACTTTTAATCAAAAAGTTTGTAAATTACGTATAAAAAGATTTACCAGAGCTACAATTGAATTGACTGTAAGCAGGAGACCATTGAAAATAGAGTAAATTATTTGAAAAATTAAAAGAAATATACGCAATATCAATAAGGAAAATACCTGAAAAAACTTATTATGGTTTTTTTTCTAAAAACGTCCTATTCAAACTGGCGATAGAACACCTCTTTCTAAAGGTATATCCTTACCTAAAACAATAGCCCAGCTTTTTGTAACTTTTTTATAAATTCTTGAAAAATATACTGCTAAAAATCGTGAGCCGGTAAGCAAAAATAAAGCTAAACAAGGCAGCTTATAAATAACATTATTCCATTCTACACAGTCTCGCAACCATCCAGTATAATAACATGTTTGATAATTATGGCCACGATTTTCACCAAATTTAGAGCAAATAAAATCATGACATGTTAAAATATCAATTATTGATTGATTTAGAATAAACCACCGGTAATGAAGTTTTATTCGGCCAAATATTGATATAATAATTATAATAAATAAAAGCGCAGCAGAAATGAAAGAGAAATGAAGGTTTTCTAGCTGATATGGAAGCTGAAAAAAGAAGCATGAAACAAAATCTTCTAAATATGCTTCCTGGGAGGTCACAGAACATTTATAAATTCCTTCTTTTATCACTGAAGGTCCACTGCCCATTGTTAGTCACACTAGGCAATGTTGTAATAATTCTTTACAAAATCAGGATTCATTGGAGTAATAACTAATCCAATTGAAAAATCAACTAAAATTTTGTCACTAGTATGAATGTCTCTATAGAAACTAGCTTGTTTAGAAAAAAGAACCAAGTCATTTTTTAACACAATAATAAAAAAAATTTACGTATTCTTTCCTGCACTTATGATTAACAAATATTTCAATGTTCAAAAATTAATGTAACGGTAAATTCGTTTATTTTTTTAGTATTTTATTTTTTTAAACTAAATTTTTTTAAAATTATTAAAATGAAGAAAAGTAAAAAATTTAATTTTTCTTCTATTAAAAACATAGCTACACAAACGAAAATATGTCCGCGTTTTGTAGCCATTACAATGTAAAGTTTACAGGCCATAAAAAACATATAACTAGCAGCAAAACTATGAATTCCATAAAAAGTAATTGATTACAACTCAACATCATCCAAGATTTTCATTTGTATACGGTTTTTTTAACATTTAAAAAATAATCTTATTGTTAAATTTATACAAAAAATTATTTTAGATAAAACATAAATCAACACAACTGTTTGCTTCGGATGGCAACCACAATCTACAATATGAAGGAAAGTGCAAGCTCCAAAGTGATCGGTTATCTTCCATGCTATATTCAAGAAAATGAAGAAAAATATGTTATTTTGGGGAAAGCTGAACATAAATGTCAACCAGTCAGTTTTAGTAATACTTAATAAGGTTAGCTCTGTCAGTTTGATATATTTTTTATTTTGTTGTTATGTATTAATAAATTTAGTGAAAATAATAATTTTTTTAAGGTTTGAAAACATTTTTGAATGAAACGCTAGATTAATATGGCTATTGGTTTGAATTTTGTGGCTGCTTCCATGGCATAGGAATTGCTTCATTCCAATTTCGACTGTTTAATAAATTTTCAAATTCATTTTGTGGGATGCCTCCGGGGAATGATGGATTTGAATAGCCATGTGTTGCTGCTGGTGGTGGGCGACATTCTGGTCTAAATGTTGAAGTTCTTTCAAGTCCTCCGCCATCTTCATCTCTTTGTTGCTTACAGTAATAACAAGCACAACATTTTAGAATAACAAAGAAAAATCCAATCGGTATCCAGATTACTGTTGATGATCCTCCATAAGAATTAGAAGATTCGTATTGGTATTTATATGTTTGTACTGGAGGGTATTTTGGATATACAGTATCCATAGTACCATCTTCAAGAAAAACAGAAATTCCTTTTTCTTTATACAAATTTGGAAACAAAGAAAAGCTTTTACGAATATCAATGATGCTCTAAAAAGATAATATGTGTTATTATTGCAGCAAAAATAAAACGTTTACTTGATTATACTTTTTTAAATCATAATAATGTGTAATAGTTTTTTCTTTTTTAGAGAAAAGCTTTTCTTTCAAAGTGTCATTGATGAAGCTAAAAATAAAAACATAATCAGAAGAAATTCCAACAACTGCCGGGAAATCGTTGGTCAAGAATTTTTCATCTGCCTTCTTTTTATAGTGATTGAATGTTGCATAATATGCTCCAAGATTGTTTTCAAAAATAAATTCAAGTCTATCATACGAAGAATAAGTTAAAACAATCTAAAATCAACAATATCTATCTCTTAGATTACTGTAAGATAGACAAACTTTGCAAATTGTTTGATTATTAACAGAGAATTGAATAAAGCTTTTAGAGCTATTTGTAATATCCCATTTTTTGATTAATGTGTTATTGATTATTTCCAGGTAACTTTTCTGCAAATTTTAAAATATTTTAGGATATATAAAAATAAATGTTTAATTACTGTAATAGCATATGAATAAGTTCCGTCTATAGCAACCAAGTTTGAGCATTTTGTATCGTTGTAAATTTTTTGAAAATCTTTTTCAACATCACATTTTGGAAAGAGAATATTTCGGTCATCGAGTTTAAACAGCCCTATAAATGTGATATGTAATAGCTCGAAAGAAATAAGCTTTGGCAAATACTTACAACTACAGTAATGACTACCAGCTGCTAAATGAGAATAATAAAGAAAAATAAGAAAAAATAATATTTTCATATTTTCCGTCAAAAGCAAAAAATACAGAAAATAAAAGAAACAAGAAAAGAAAGCATACTTTTTAGTGCTATTTGAGAAAGTTTTTATCTTATCTTAATTGCTGTTTTTAAGAGAATATAAACGTTAAAACGAATAAAAAAAATAGGAACGATGATACATTGTTGACTGCATTTTTTTTCTTTACCTAATTCATGAACCGGAAAAGGCATCACAAAATGTTTTTAATGAAAGCAGTCAAAAAAGTATTACCACTTTTTCTCTCATTCCTTATCATTATTATTTCCCACTGCACTCTTGTTTACCATGCTTTAAGATGCTTATCTCTTTTTATGGTGTCATAAAGTAATGTTGTTATTGTATAAAAAGTACAATAAATATAAAATGTAGTAAATGTTTAGTAAAAACATAGCTTCAAAGCTTTGCACCTTTGCTGACGTTCTGCAAAATATTATTGGCTTTGTAAAACGTTTGAAAAGTTTTAGTTTTGGCAAACTGACGACACAATGTTCTCCCTCATCCGCTTTGAATAATTCAAATTGAATTTTTTTCTCCTGTCTTCTTTTTGTAAATGTGTTGTTTTAAATTTAATTTATTTACAATGATCTTCTTTTTTAATGTATAAAAAGTCTTTTTTAGATGAAACGTAAATCACTACAACTATTTGCTTCTGATGAGAATCATAATCTACAATATCAAGGAAGATGCAAGCTACAAATTGATCGATTAGCTTCCATGCTTATTGTTAAACCAGAAAATGAAGGTTTGTTTTACCGGAAGCTATAGCAGTTATATATTACTTTTTAGAATATAAGTAGAGACGTGCACAAGCATTTTTAGAATTTTCGTTTTTCTTTGATAACACCTGGACCGCTCACTTTCGCGCACTTAATTTTTATTTTATCAGAATCAGAAAAAAATTCTGCATCTGATATGCACAATTTCGAAGTGGGGATCGGAGGGGATCGAAATTCGACTGAAAAAATTACGGTATTTTTATTTCTTATTTATCAAATATCTTTTTTATCACAAAAGCAATTATTATTTTTTTTGTCAATTCTTACTATTAAAAAAATTCTCCATCGAATGGTATCAAAATTATAGTTTTTATGAAACTTTGAAAAAACGGTGCACATCTCTAAATATAAGGTCAAATTCGCTAAATTTGAATGCTGCTTTGTCATGAATAACGTATGTTTTTGTATCTTTAACTATTTAACTGATAAACCCTTGGTTATAGAATGTTTTATTCGTCGTTGCTGAACGAGAAATGAATGATTTTGTTTTAATTTTTGATGAAGAAGAACGATGCAAAAAGGTTTATGATTTAATTATGGGAAATAAGGTTAGGATTACCGTACCTACGTGGAATAATATTATATTTTAGGCACAAAGTAATGTAAAAGAAGAGATGCTTATGAATCGATTTCTGGTTCCACTTTGTAATAGATTTACTCCAAGCGATGCTGCAACTGTAAAGCTAAAGAATGCCGTGTCACAATTGATTGCTAAACAAGAAGATAAACTTCTGCTGGAAGAATATACAACGCCATTAAATAATGCTTCAAATTCTCTTTCTCCATCACATTGTGCTTCTTTATCTCCAAGTGTTGCTTTCGCTGAATCTGATAGTAATGATATTGAAAGGTATGCTTTTTCAAATGACTCGTTGAGCCTCATTGGTATTTACAGAAATTCGACAAAAAGGAATTTATGATAGCTTATTACCATTTTACGTTTAAATGTGATAAAATTTATGAAATATATTGAACGGAAAAGTTAAAGTTAAATTATAAAAATCTTCAATCACCTTCATTTTTGCTTAAGTTAAAACTAACAAAGCACATCAGCTGTTTTTTATTTATTATATTTCTATGAAGTTTTCAGATCACTGATTCATGGAAAACGACGACATTCTCAACTTGACATTACCCTTAATACTCGTGATAATCGTGATATACCGTAAGCTTATTTTTGTTCCGCTTATTTTATCTATCATTTGCATTTAAAGGAAACGACCTAAAATTCTTGCATTTGAACCGAAGAAATATGATCCAGAAAAGTATGCAAAAAAAGAAGATCAAAAATGCTATGATTATTTTTTCTTTCGACAAAAACTTTTTCCAAATTCAATAAATGTTGCCATCTATCACCCTGAAGACAAAACTTTGTGTTATCATTTGAATTACAACAAGTCATCATCTCGATTTAGATGCAATGGATGTAATAATAAAGAAAATCACTTATTTTATACAAGAATTAAAAAAGATGAAAATGGAAAAGAATATTTTATTCATGATTACAAGAAGCATGCATGTCAACCATTCAAAGTTTCATCAATTTGTGCTCCAAAATTTGTTTTGCTTGAAAGAAATGAAATAACTTTTAAGAAGATGTCTAAAATTGAAGAAAGAAGAATTATTAGATCTGAAAATTTTGAATTATGTCCGAATCAAAACGGGGTTCCAGATGCATCATTACTTATTTATCAATCTGATGATCGAAATGTTGGATATAAGTATATTTACAGAAATGATAAAAAAAATTACAGTTGTTATAAACGCCCTTTTTGTTGTGTTACTGCAAAACTTCAAATTCAAGAAAATGGAGAAATTTATGTTATTTTGGGGACGGCGAAACATAAATGTCAACCTGTAAATTTTTTGAAAACGTTTTGATGATAGCTCTTTTTGTTTGATATATCTATTTAATTTAATTTATTTTTCACTCCAGAAAGGACTGAGTGGGCAAACATAAAGAAAAAGTTATACAAAAAAAGATATAATACAGAGTAAAAAAAAACATATTAGTGAATAAGCAAATCAGAAAAGTCTAGAGTTAGAAGATGGGCACGAAGTTCTTTGGCAGTATCATATTTTTGAAGGTTAATTTTGTAATTGTTCAAAATAGGGCGAATTCTTGATGAAAAGTGAAGATCAGAATATTTGTTTGTTTGTATTAAAGTTTTCGTTGAGTAATGTCCCTCAGTTCTTGTTATAAAAGGAACAAAAACTAGATCAAGTCTATCATTAGGATGCAGAACCATCATATCATGAGTAATCATAATGTCGGCAATAATTCTTCTTTGTTGTAAAGACATCATTCCATATAGTTTTAATCTTTCAGAATAAGAAGGGACATCAAAGTATTTGACATGTGGATTGTTTCTTTGATATAAAATTCTCGTGAATAATTTTTGGAGTTCTTCCAATCTTTCAATGGATTTTTTTTGAGAAATATTAAATACTGGTGATGCGTATTCATAGTTTGGTCTGATATATGTAGTAAATATTTGTACAAGAATTTTTGGATCATTTGTGATGACATTTCTGAATATTGAAAACATTTTACCAGTCGCTGCTGCTGCAATATTATCAAAATGGGAATCCAAAGTCAAATCATTTTTAATGTATAATCCAAGGTCTCTGGTTACTTCTTTTTGAACAATTGGAATATCATTGACGAAATATTTTGCTTTTGAATTTTTTGGTCATGCACGGTTTTATCTGCATTTAAAGACATTGAATTTACTGTACACCATTGGGATACGGTATTAATGGCTTTTTGAAGTATAGTTGGATCAAAATTTTCAGTATAATAAGAATAATACAGCTTCAAGTCATCAGCAAATTTGAGGTGCTTGATCAATCCCACAAATTCATCTGCATTCAACAGTTCACTAATTTCACTAAAAAATATAATAAATAAAATAGCAGAAAGAACACCACCTTGAGGAACACCACTTGTTGCCTCTTCTAATCCAGAATGATGTCCATTAACTTTTACTAAAAATTTACGATTTAATAACAAAAAAGTAATTAATTTTAATAAATTTCCGCTAATTTTAGCTTTTTTTAACTTATCCACCATTTTTGATATCGGCATTTTATCGAATGCTTTTTCCATGTCATTATAAATAACATCGGTTGTTTTTCCATGATATGTTTCTTTGCTAATATCTTCCATAAAAATTATCATTTGTTTTGTTGTTGAACATCCATTTCTAAATCCATACAGTAACCAAAGAAAAATTCTTCATTTATGAAACTGCCGAAAAAGGAAAAGACTTGAAGATTCGGATAATCCTTTTTTGTGATGACAAAAAACAGCTATGTTATGATTTTCGAATGTGCGGTGCAAAACATCCATCAGCTTTCAAATGTAGCAAATGTGCAACTTTACAAAAACAAGTTGGGATAAAACTTTGCCGAAATTTGGATGGAAATGAATATCTTCAACTGAATACAACAAAACACTTTTGCAAGCCTATCAAATATTCAACGATCAAAGGAAATGTTAAGCGTGTTATTCAAGATTTGAGAGATTTAGTTCCAGAATTATGCAAATTTGAACATGAAAAAGATGAAAAAACCGGAGCACAAACTTTGATTGTTTTTCATTCATCCGATGATCAATCACAATGTTATAAAATGCATTGGTATTGATCATCAAAAAGTTTTCATTGTCGAAATTGTAAGAACTTAGATTCACAAGTAACTGCAAAGTTTGGCGTCGATAATAATGGTGAAAAAATTGTAATTTATGGGAAAAATAAGAAGCATATTTGTCAGCCTGTTAAATACAAAGAAGACGAAGATGAAGACAATGAAAAGAATCCAAAATTCACAAATTTTATTCTCTTTTTTAGAGATGACAAAAACAAAGTTCCAAAGCTTATCGTTTTTACGGATGCTTCAAAAACTCACTGCTATCTATATTCAACTTACAAAAGTGTTGATTATTATTTTTGTTTGGCTTGTTATCCCCAAAGAAGCTGCACTGCAAGATTGAAGAAAAACAAAAATGGAATGGAATATATTGAATTTGATGGAAAAGAACATATTTGTACTCCACAAATTTTTGATGAAGCTAAATATGAATCTACGGTAATCCCGCCATCACAATTTGAAGTCTTTCCAAATAGCAACGGAAAACCAAATGCAACAATTATTGTTTCTGCGGATGGATCAAATTTTGAACATGGATATGATTTTCGACAAGATCTGACAAGTAATTTTTTATGCGCTCGATGTGTGAATTTGGGAAATCGAGTTTCATTAAAGTGGCATCAAAATAGTGAAGGCAATGAAACACAGCTGGAGCAATCAAATAAATCTGTACATAAATGCATGCCAAAAAAATATTTAATTCGTGGTAGACTTGTATATCCTCAAAATTACAAACTTGAAGTGACCTCTAATGGAAATCAAATTATCATAACTTCTCATCCAAATGATAGAAATGCTTTCGTTAAATTTGAATATGATAAAGATGTCAAAGTATTTTACTGCACAAAATGCCGAGAAAAGAACCGATATCTTGCTGCAAGAATTTGTAAAAGAAATGACGTTGAATTTTTATTACTTGCTTTTGATCATATTTGTTTTTCATTATGCACGGAAAGGGAAGATTCTGTTGAATAAATTTATTTAATATTTTTATGAAAAAATAATAAAAAAGCTCCGTATAAATTAAATACTTTTGAAGTTGAAGTTGTATACACTATGACTTTTTTTTCACATCTTTTTCTGATCGGCCATTTGAATTTGTCATGTCAAGAAAAATCATCGTTTCTGCTGGTGAATATAATTTTATGTTACAGACGTTCAAATCAACCAATTCCACAAGCAATTCAACAACCAGCTGATCTATATGCTGCAATGTTCAATCGAAATCTACCGCAAGATTTTCTTCAAGCTCAACAACAATATATCAATCAACTTCGCTTTGCCAAAAAAAAGAAAAAAAGGAAAAGATGAAATTCATCATCATCAAATGTTGGATCAGATGTTAATGGATCCATTTCATTTTCTAAAGTAATAGGATTACCGTTCAAATAATTTTCATGTTCCAGTTCTTCATTGTAAGCCCATTCCTCATTAGTGCAGCTTCCAAATCAACAACCGTTACCACAACTTCCAAATCCTCGTCCACGAAATCAACAATATCCACAACAATTTCGTCAACTAAAGATTTAAATGGCCGATCAGAAAGAGATGTGGTTTTTAATAGGGAGTGAATTAATGGTTAATAGATCCAAAAAAAGTTCACAGTTGAAATCCGTCAGTTCAGCAAAAGATTAAGACAGGTTTAGGATTAATAACAGTAACGCCCTTAAAGGGGCTGTCCATAAATTACGTTATTTATAAAGGGGGTGGGTGGGGTAAGCCAAAAGATAACCAAATATCACGTTGTGGGTGAGTGGGGTTTGAAGAAATATCACGTTATTAAAATTTGCTTTAGAATTTTTCGAATTACAAAAAGATTTAATAATTAAACTTGCCAAAAAAGTTTGGTACATTAGTAACAAATGGTATAAAAGTCTTGTCAATACCAATAAGTTTGATTAATAAAGTTTTATTTTTTATAACTAAAAATATTTTATGCATGAAAAGAGATGGGTTTACGAAAAAATCACCTGTTTATTACATTTTTTACAGGGTGGGTTTGGAGCAAAATCACCATATGTCACATGGTGGGTGAGTGGGGTTGAAAAATGACGAAAAAAAGATAACGTAATTTATGGACAGCTTCTTATTCAGTTTTTCTTCAGTTTCTTTTTTTTTAAAGAAATTCGAACCAATGCCATTTTTTCTTCTAGTAGTGCCAATCACATCCCCTGCATTTTTTATTTGACACAATGTCACAGCAATCGGCGTTGTACAGTAGTATACATTAAGTTAAATTATTTCCCAAAAAAATCTTTTTTGAACTCAAAAGATTTTTTTTATTAAAAAACAAGCTATAAAATAATGATAAAAATTATTTTTATTAAAAGATTTTATAATAAAAAAACCATTTTGTAACTAAAAATTTTTTTACTGTGAAATTTGAAATATTATTTTTTTGGCAAACTGACGACACAATGTTCTCCCTCATCCTCTCTTTAAAATAATTCCTATCTTTTTTTGTAAATGCGTGTTATTTTAAATTTACTTTATATAAAATTAGCTTATTTTTTTAATGTCTCTTTTTAGATGAGACATAAAACAATACAACTGTTCGCTTTGGATGCCAATCACAATCTAAAATATGAAGGAAAGTGCAAGCTGCAAATTGATAGAATTTCTTCCATGCTTCTTGTTGAACCTGAACATGAAGGTTTGTTCTTGTTAACCTATTACTGTCGTTTTATATAAGTTTTTAGAATATAAAATCAAATCTGCCAAGCTTGAATGTGGTTTTGCTATGAATAATGTATGTTTTTGTGTCTTTTACTGACAGTTGATGCTAACATTTGCTTGTAGAATGTTTTATTCGTTATTGCTGAACAAGAACTGAATGATTTTGTTTTGATTTTTGATGAAGAACAACGATGCAAGAAGGTTTATGATCTGATTGTGGAAGATACGGTTAGGATTAGCAGCTTTACGTGAAATAATATTATATTTTTAGACTACAAATGATGTCAGTGAGGAGATGCTTCTAAATCGTTTCTTGCTTCCTCTTTGTAACAGATTTACTCAGAATGATGGTGCAACTGTAAAGCTCAAAGAAGTTGTATCACAATTGGTTGCTAAACAAGAAGTTCATAATCGAAGGAAAGAATGTACTACAACAACGATAAGCAATGCTGCTGATCTTCTTTGGGCTTCCACTTCTGCACCTATGTCCTCAACAGCTGATTTAACTAAATGTGATGATAATAATACTGAAAGGTAAGCATTTTTAAGAATTTTTAAAAATGGCCTTTGTTTTACAGTCGTTGCGTGCCATTGCAAAACTTTACCGTAGAGATCCCCAAGTGACGTCGAAATTGAGACCCTATATTTTCCTTTTATATCAGTGTCTCCACCGTTCCGTTCCAGAACGTCCGTTCTTCCGTTCCGTTCCCGTTCTGGAACGAACGGGAACGTATTCTTTTAAATTTTGGAACGGAACGGACGGACGGATGAAATTTTAAAAAGGAACGGAAGGAACGCGTTCGATTTGAATTTTTAGACGTTCCGTTCCTCCTCAATTTTCTTGTAATTTTTCTTTAAAAATTTAAAAACTTGGGCAAAATTTTGACTCCGGAAATATAAAATAATTAATTTTTAGTCATTTTTGGTGATTTAACTTTTCCCATTGTCCTAAAATTTCATTTATCGGCTTTTTTAAAGAAACTAAAATTTGATATCCTTTGAAATTTTAGACCCTTAAAAATCAAAATCACAATATTTGCAGGAACGGGAACGGAACGGGAACGTATACCCGTTCTTAACGTTTGGAACGGAACGGATTGGAACGTGTCCACTAAAAATCAGGAACGGAACGAACGGACGGATGATGCCCAAAAGAGGAACGGAACGAACGCGTTCTAAAATAAAGTGGAACTTTGGAGACACTGTTTTATATACAATCCCCGATTTCATTTTTCGGACGCAGTTCGTTTCGTTTCAAAAAAACGATTCTTGACGCAAAAGTAGGTCACGGCAGATGCATACGAAAAGCTAAAAATAAAATTTTGAAATTATAATTAAGATGTTTTAGTTTTTTTAGATTGTGATTTTAAGTCTTTTACGGGTGTAAAAAATATGACTTTTTATCATCATGCGACATTCTTAAAGTAGCCATATTTTTTACAAAAATGATATGGTTTAACAAACTATACCATTAGATTCCCCATTAAATTCTCTATCGATCGGTCATAGGATATTTTTATTTTAGATCCATGAAAAAAAACTTTAGCCGAAAAACTTTTTGAGTTTCAGCTAAAAATGCACAATTGTTATTTAAAGCCCGCTTGGTTTCTAGGATTTCGAATGAATAAATACTGGGTAATTTACATTTTTATTACTATTACGCTCTTCCAGAAATCATTACAAAAAATTCATATTATCTGCTGCTTATGAGCTATATCCATTTAGCTGTGGAATACACAAAAGAAGGAGATAGCAGATGATATGTTGTCCATAACTATCCTATAACAAGGCGTGTATTTGGGCAAAATATGAGTCTTCAACAACTCTAGCGTCACTTGAGGTCGTCTACGGTAAGTTCCGTGGAAAGTTTACGGCAAGAATCGATTGTGTATTATTATTCTTATTTTTCTAGTGTTTTTTCAGATCTTATGTTCATGGAAAGCGTCGAAATTCTCAACTTGATGGTATTCGTAATACTGGAGATAATGGAGATATACCGTAAGCTTTTTTTATATTTAAATTACTGTAGTTGTAATTTTTTATAGAAAGCAAACTTTATCAAGAATTTATTCAAAAACTGTGAATCAAGAACAGTATCAACTTCGTCATATTAAATTTGGAATGTACATTCGTCGAAGATTATTTATTTTTACAAATACTGCAAAAACTCATTGCTTTCTTTATTCATGGTCCAAACTGAGAAAACTATATTACTGTATTGCATGTGAAGCTCGAAGAGTTGATGTAACTGCAATCTTTGGTAAAGATGAAAATGGATTTAAATGTATCAAAATGGAAGATGTAGAACATATTTGTATTCCGTTACCATGTACTTCAGAGAATAATCCCGAAATGAAAATTTTGAAGAAGCCTGATTATGAAATTGTGGGAAATTCTGATGCTGGAATGATGCTTATCATTTTTGCTGAAGGTGACAAAAGCCGTTGTTGGGAATTTCATGCAGATAAAACAAAGTCTCTATTCTCTTGCAGCAAATGTAATACTCTTGCAAAATTAATGAATTACACAACTAAAAATGAATATGTGGAATTAAGAACTGTAATCCATGCATGCGAATGTATTTCATATGAACCAAACAAGTATCATCATTTCAACGATTTTTATCTGTCTACCGATTTTGAAGTTCAAGTATATACAAAGAATGGCAAAGAAAAGAAGAGATTGATTGTTTTTGATAAAGCTAATCGAAATCTATGTAATGTTTATTCTTCTCAAAAGTACCAATTTCTTTGTTGTGCTTGTCGTGTCAAAGGTTTTCAAGTTACTGCAAAATTACTTCAAAATCCAAATGGTGAAGAAAACATCATATTTTCAAAAACAAAACATATCTGCAAATTACGAATATATCCTGGATTGCCGAAAAAAGAAATTATTGTACGTCCACCAAATTTTGAATTAATGGATAATACAGAAAATGGAGTAAAGAAATTATTTATTTTTGATTCAAATGATCGAAGCTTATGCTATACTTTTTCTTTTGATAAACGAAGTCGGCAGAGATATTATTGTCAAAGCTGTAGCTATATGAAGAAAAAAAATAATGGTGTTAAAATATTTGCTGCGCATTTATGCAAAGATGAAAATGGCGAATACTATGTTCGATTAAGTTATGAATCAAAACATGCATGTGAACCGAAGAAATTTGAACCAGAAAAGTATGCAAAAAAAGAAATTCAAAAATGTTATGACTATTTTTTCTTTTGTCCAAAGGGATTTCCAAATTCATTAAATGTTGCTATTTATCATCCTGAAGATAACACTTTATGCTATCGATTGAATTGCAACAAATTAACATTTTTTTTTAAATGTTTAAATGCACTTCATGTAAAAGCAAAGGACATACTGTATTTATTGCTGGAATTGTGAAAGATGAAAATGGAAAAGAATATTTTATTCATGATTTCAATAAGCATATTTGTCAACCAATCAATGTTTCATCAATCTGTGCTCCTAATTTTGTTATTCTCAAACGTGATGAATTAAGTTTTGAAGAAATAAAAAGAAAAAAGACTGTGTTTGATGAAAGCAAAATTGTTGAATCTTCACTATTTGAAATATTTCCGAATCAAAAAGGTGTTCCAAATGCATCATTAATTATCTTCCTATCTGAAGATCGAAATATTGGTCATAAGTATACCTACAGAAATGATAAGAAATATTACACATGCTCTAAGAAATCTCTATGCCATGCTACTGCAAAACTCCAAATTCAAGAAAACGGAGAAATGTGTCTAATTTTGGGAAAAACTCAACATAAATGTGAACCTGTCAATTTTCTGAAAACTCAATAAGGTTAGATTTGTTTGATATATATGTTTTACTTTGTTAATGTTTTATATGCTGATAAATTTAATAATTAAGATTAAAACCGATTTTGTGAGTGACAATCAGGGATGAGAAGCGGCAGAAAAAAAGCCGCCGGCCGCGCCGGCGGCTGAATTTACGGCGGCCGTGCCGGCCGCGCGGCGAAGCATTTGCGGCCGCATAAAGCGAAAAAAAATGCCTAAAAATTTTTTTACGGCCGCATAAAAGGAAAAAAAGGCCGCCTTTTTAAAAATATCTGCCGGCCGCGCCGCCGGCCGGCCGGCACGCGGGCGGCAGTTCTCATCCCTGGTGACAATCTCTAAACGCTTTTGATGTCGTATGTGCGTGATTAACCATTTTTTTATTCTGCCAAAAAATTTATTTGAAAATTGTTTAAGCATTATGTTGTCGATATGCACGTAAAAGGATGATTCTGTTGATTAACTTTATTTTACAAAAAAAACAAGATTTGTAGAAAAAACATTTTTAAGAAATTAAGCCTTTTTTGATCTATTTAGAATTCTATACATTAGCTTTTACATACAGCTTCAATACGTTTTTTTAAAACAAAAATTTGCCAAAAGATTATTTTCGTTTTGCAAGTTTTATTGTAACTGCTTCAGGATTAACAGCTGTAACACCCTTTAAAATCAGCTTTTCTTCAGTTTCCTTTGTTGCAACAAATTTATATTTCTTTAAAATTCGAACCAATGCCATTTTTTCTTCTAAAATTGCCAATCTCATTCCAATACATTTTCTTGGACCACCTCCAAATGGATAATATGCCATTTGTTGTTCGAATGTAAAATCATAGAAACGTTCAGGGCAAAATTCATCTGCATTTTCACCCCAAATGCTTTTGTCGTAATGGAGGGAGTAGACATCTGCAACAACAAAAACTCCTCTTTCAATTTTGTATTCTCCGAGTGTTGTTGCTTCCATGCAGAACTTATCAAACATTGATCCCGAAGCCGGAAATAAATTTGCAGGCTTATCCAAAATATCATTCCAAAATCTTCCAGTAACACGTTTTGCAACTTCCAAATCAGGATTATTAAATTGTCGAAAACCTTTTTGACCATACTCAAGTCAAAAAGTCTATGAGATCCAATAATATTAGGGCTAAAATTGAATTTAATTTGAGTGAACAAATGTCTAAACATGTCAGATCGCTGTTAAACATAGGTTTATCACTATTCATTTCACGTATTTTCGACATATTTTGAAGGCAACTTTTTTGTAGTTTTCTAAAATATTCAAGTCAAAATGTCTATGAGATCCAATAATAGTAGGGCTAAAATTGAATTTAATTTGAGTGAACAAATGTCTAAACATGTCAGATCGCTGTTAAACATAGGTTTATCACTATTCATTTCACGTATTTTCGACATATTTTGAAGGCAACTTTTTTGTAGTTTTCTAAAATATTCAAGTCAAAATGTCTATGAGATCCAATAATAGTGGGGCTAAAATTGAATTTAAATTTAATGAACAGATGTCTAAACATGTCAAATCGCTGTTAAACATAGGTTTATCACCTTTATTTTTGGATATTCTCGATATATTTTGAAGGCAACTTTTTTGTAATTTTCTAAAATATTCAAGTCAAAATGTCTATGAGATCTAATAATAGTGGGGCTAAAATTGAATTTAAATTTAATGAACAGATGTCTAAACATGTCAAATCGCTGTTAAACATAGGTTTATCACCTTTATTTTTGGATATTCTCGATATATTTTGAAGGCAACTTTTTTGTAATTTTCTGAAATATTCAAGTCAAAATGTCTATGAGATCTAATAATAGTGGGGCTAAAATTGAATTTAATTTGAGTGAACAGATGTCTAAACATGTCAGATCGCTGTTAAACATAGGTTTATCACTATTCATTTCACGTATTTTCGACATATTTTGAAGGCACCTTTTTTGTAATTTTCTAAAATATTCAAGTCAAAATGTCTATGAGATCCAATAATAGTGGGGCTAAAATTGAATTTAAATTTAATGAACAGATGTCTAAACATGTCAGATCGCTGTTAAACATAGGTTTATCGCCTTTATTTTTGGATATTCTCGATATATTTTGAAGGCAACTTTTTTGTAATTTTCTAAAATATTCAAGTCAAAATGTCTATGAGATCTAATAATAGTGGGCTAAAATTGAATTTAAATTTAATGAACAGATGTCTAAACATGTCAGATCGCTGTTAAACATAGGTTTATCGCCTTTATTTTTGGATATTCTCGATATATTTTGAAGGCAACTTTTTTGTAATTTTCTAAAATATTCAAGTCAAAATGTCTATGAGATCCAATAATAGTGGGGCTAAAATTGAAACTAATTTGAGTGAACAGAGGTCTAAACATGTCAGATCGCTGTTAAACATAGGTTTATCGCCTTTATTTTTGGATATTCTCGATATATTTTGAAGGCAACTTTTTTGTAATTTTCTAAAATATTCAAGTCAAAATGTCTATGAGATCCAATAATAGTGGGGCTAAAATTGAAACTAATTTGAGTGAACAGAGGTCTAAACATGTCAGATCGCTGTTAAAAATAGGTTTATCACTATTCATTTCACGTTTTTTCGATATATTTTGAAGGCAACTTTTTTGTAATTTTCTAAAATATTCAAGTCAAAATGTCTATGAGATCCAATAATAGTGGGGCTAAAATTGAAACTAATTTGAGTGAACAGAGGTCTAAACATGTCAGATCGCTGTTAAACATAGGTTTATCGCCTTTATTTTTGGATATTCTCGATATATTTTGAAGGCAACTTTTTTGTAATTTTCTAAAATATTCAAGTCAAAATGTCTATGAGATCCAATAATAATAGAGCTAAAATTGAATTTAAATTTAATGAACAGATGTCTAAACATGTCAGATCGTTGTTAAACATAGGTTTATCTCCTTTATTTTTGTATATTCTCGATATATTTTGAAGGCAACTTTTTTGTAATTTTCTAAAATATTCAAGTCAAAATGTCTATGAGATCTAATAATAGTGGGGCTAAAATTGAATTTAATTTGAGTGAACAGATGTCTAAACATGTCAGATCGCTGTTAAACATAGGTTTATCACTATTCATTTCACATATTTTCGACATATTTTGAAGGCACCTTTTTTGTAATTTTCTAAAATATTCAAGTCAAAATGTCTATGAGATCTATTAATAGTGGGGCTAAAATTGTATTTGAATTTAATGAACAGATGTCTAAACATGTCAGATCGTTGTTAAACATAGGTTTATCTCCTTTATTTTTGTATATTCTCGATATATTTTGAAGGCAACGTTTTTGTAATTTTCTAAAATATTCAAGTCAAAATGTCTATGAGATCCAATAATAGTGGGGCTAAAATTGTATTTAAATTTAATGAACAGATGTCTAAACATGTCAGATCGTTGTTAAACATAGGTTTATCTCCTTTATTTTTGTATATTCTCGATATATTTTGAAGGCAACTTTTTTGTAATTTTCTAAAATATTCAAGTCAAAATGTCTATGAGATCTATTAATAGTGGGGCTAAAATTGTATTTGAATTTAATGAACAGATGTCTAAACATGTCAGATCGTTGTTAAACATAGGTTTATCTCCTTTATTTTTGTATATTCTCGATATATTTTGAAGGCAACGTTTTTGTAATTTTCTAAAATATTCAAGTCAAAATGTCTATGAGATCCAATAATAGTGGGGCTAAAATTGAATTTAATTTGAGTGAACAGATGTCTAAACATGTTAATTTGAGTGAACAGATGTCTAAACATGTCAGATCGCTGTTAAACATAGGTTTATCACTATTCATTTCACGTATTTTCGACATATTTTGAAGGCACCTTTTTTGTAATTTTCTAAAATATTCAAGTCAAAATGTCTATGAGATCCAATAATAGTGGGGCTAAAATTGAATTTAATTTGAGTGAACAGATGTCTAAACATGTCAGATCGCTGTTAAACATAGGTTTATCGCCTTTATTTTTGGATATTCTCGATATATTTTGAAGGCAACTTTTTTGTAATTTTCTAAAATATTCAAGTCAAAATGTCTATGAGATCCAATAATAGTGGGGCTAAAATTGAATTTAATTTGAGTGAACAGATGTCTAAACATGTTAATTTGAGTGAACAGATGTCTAAACATGTCAGATCGCTGTTAAACATAGGTTTATCACTATTCATTTCACGTATTTTCGACATATTTTGAAGGCACCTTTTTTGTAATTTTCTAAAATATTCAAGTCAAAATGTCTATGAGATCCAATAATAGTGGGGCTAAAATTGAATTTAATTTGAGTGAACAGATGTCTAAACATGTCAGATCGCTGTTAAACATAGGTTTATCGCCTTTATTTTTGGATATTCTCGATATATTTTGAAGGCAACTTTTTTGTAATTTTCTAAAATATTCAAGTCAAAATGTCTATGAGATCCGCCGCAGCTGATCTGAGTTCTTTTGTTCTTCCGTCGGCCTTTGTTCTCCCGCAGTTCTTTTGTTCTCCCGATTTGACTTCGGTTGACCAAGAAAAGAGCCAATAAAAAGCTTCCTTTTCGCGGAGGATCGCTGTTAAACATAGGTTTATCACTATTCATTTCACGTATTTTCGACATATTTTGAAGGCACCTTTTTTGTAATTTTCTAAAATATTCAAGTCAAAATGTCTATGAGATCTATTAATAGTGGGGCTAAAATTGTATTTAAATTTATTGAACAGATGTCTAAACATGTCAGATCGTTGTTAAACATAGGTTTATCTCCTTTATTTTTGTATATTCTCGATATATTTTGAAGGCAACGTTTTTGTAATTTTCTAAAATATTCAAGTCAAAATGTCTATGAGATCTAATAATAGTGGGGCTAAAATTGAATTTAATTTGAGTGAACAGATGTCTAAACATGTCAGATCGCTGTTAAACATAGGTTTATCGCCTTTATTTTTGGATATTCTCGATATATTTTGAAGGCAACTTTTTTGTAGTTTTCTAAAATATTCAAGTCAAAATGTCTATGAGATCCAATAATAGTGGGGCTAAAATTGAATTTAATTTGAGTGAACAGATGTCTAAACATGTCAGATCGCTGTTAAACATAGGTTTATCACCTTTATTTTTGGATATTCTCGATATATTTTGAAGGCAACTTTTTTGTAGTTTTCTAAAATGTTCAAGTCAAAATGTCTTTGAGATCCAATAATAGTGGGGCTAAATTTGAATTTAATTTGAGTGAACTGATGTCTAAACATGTCAGATCGCTGTTAAACATAGGTTTATCGCCTTTATTTTTGGATATTCTCGATATATTTTGAAGGCAACTTTTTTGTAGTTTTCTAAAATATTCAAGTCAAAATGTCTATGAGATCCAATAATAGTGGGGCTAAATTTGAATTTAATTTGAGTGAACTGATGTCTAAACATGTCAGATCGCTGTTAAACATAGGTTTATCGCCTTTATTTTTGGATATTCTCGATATATTTTGAAGGCAACTTTTTTGTAGTTTTCTAAAATATTCAAGTCAAAATGTCTATGAGATCCAATAATAGTGGGGCTAAAATTGCTAAATTAGGTTAGATTTGTTTGTTTTAAATTTTTTATTTTGTTATAGTTATTAAGTATTAATATATTTAATTAAAGATAAAATTGATTTGGTGAATTGTGTGAGCTTACAGTAATCATATTTCTGCCATACTTCTTTTTTATACTCCTTTGGTCTTTGATGCAGACTAAATTATTTCTTTCATTTCTTCATTGTTGTCATTAATAGATTCTGATTAAATTAAATTGTTAATGTAATTTTGCAATCTTAAAACAAAAAAAGATTTGTCATTTTAATTGATTTGTCAATGTCTACCGTAATCCCGTTGAAGCTCTCTGGCAATGCCGCCGGCTGGTTGTAGCTATTGCTTTCATTGACATTTTTTTATTAACACCGTTATTCATAAACATAAAATTACTGTAGAATTTTGAAATAATTAAAGTTAATTTCTGTTGACATAATTATTGTTTACATTGAAATATCATTGATTCTGTGCACACACACACATGTGGTCTGCAAATTTATTTTTGTTCCCTTTTCTCACTTGATAAATAGGGGGCGGCAGCGAGCACCATCTTTTTATTTTTTTAGACTGTTTTCGTTACCGTAACCCAAGTGCTGCTTTGGAGACATTTCTCTTTTTACAACTTATCTTTAATACCTAAAAGATTTAATTTTTTACGCTGATTCCAAAAATGCCATCCGGATTTAAAGAGTTTGTATGAGAAAGAAGCAGGCGATAAAAAAATGTTACTGCACGCTTCAGCACATGGTGGTTGATAATTAATACTGTTTTTTTGAGTAGAAGATCTTTTAAAAGTAAAAACCCTATAGCTTGGCAAAATGACGACACAATGTCCGCCACTTTTTCTGAATTTATATTTTTTTGTTTTTTTTTTCCATCGTTCTTGAATTTCCACAATCCGCTGTGTTCTTTGCAAATTATTATAAGCTTTATTTATTGTATTTAAGCTCTTTATCTTCTCTTTCTTGTAATGGCGTGTTATTACTTTAACATTGTGTGAAAATCTTCTGTGTTTTACATTATTAGTTTTTTAGATGAAAAAGCGTAAATCAATACAATTGTTTGCTTCTGATGGGAAGCACAATCTTCAATACGAAGGAAAATGCAAGTTGCAAATTGATCGAGTATTTTCCATGCTTATTGTTGAACCTGAACATGAAGGTTTGTTTTTCTTTAATCTGCTACTGTATTTATTGTTACTTATTTAGAATATCAAATCAAATGTGCTTCGTTTAAATGTGATTTTGTCATGAATAAGGTATGTTTTTGTGTCTTTAACTGACAGTTGATGCTGAAATTTGATTATAGAATGTATTATTCGTATTTGGTGAACAAGAATTGGGTGATTTTGTTTTGATTTTTGATGAAGAAGAACGATGCAAAAAGGTTTATGATTTGATTGTTGGAGATAAGGTAAGGATTACCGTACCTACGGGAAATAATATTATATTTTTAGGCTCAAAGTGATGTAAAAGAAGAGATGCTTATTAACCAATTTTTGCTTCCACTTTGTAACAGATTTACTGAGAATGATGATGCAACTATAAAGCTAAAAACGATCGTATCACAATTGATTGTTAATAAAGAAGATGAAAAAGAAAAGAATACTACAACGATGAATAATGCCTCTGATATTCTTGGTTCCTCAAACTCTGTTGCTTCGGCTTCAAATTATGCTTTCGTTGATGCTAATGCTAACGATAATGATAGGTGAGCTGTTTAAAGATTGTTTAAAACATAGCTACCGTGTTTTATGAAAGCCTTTGATAGTTTTCAGAAATCCTTACTTTTACGAATGTAGTTATAGTTGATATTATGTTTATGAAAAATACTCAAAATCAACAAAAAGAAAAAGATTGCTAAAGATTTTTGATGGCTATCGTTTTTGCATATTTTCTGTGGAAAACTAACGACACGCATCGCTTGTGCTTTATTATTTCATGGTTGTAAATATTTTTTTAGATCATATATTCATGGAAGACGACGCCATTCTCAATTTGATAGTATTCATATTTCTCGTGATAATGGAGATTTACCGTAAGCTTATTTATGTTCAGTTTGCTTCATCTGTCACTTACATTTATAGGAAACAACCTAGAATTTATTCACAAACTGTTGATCAAGAACTTTATAAATTTATTCGTATTCATTTAGGAATGTACATTCGTCGAAGATTATCCATTTTTACGAATACGGCAAAAAGTGAATGCTGTCAATATTCTTGGTCACAAGAACAAAAACTATATTACTGTATTGGATGTAAAGCTCATGGGAAAGATGTAACTGCAATCTTGGATAAGGATGAAAATGGATTAAAGTGTATCAAAATGGAAGATGAAAAACATATTTGTATTCCGATACCATGTCCCCCAGAGAATAATGCCGAAATGAAAATTTTGAAGAAACCTGATTATGGAATTGTGGGAAATTCTGATAACGGAATGGTGCTTATTGTTTTTGCTGAATATGATAAAAGTCAATGCTGGGAATTTCAACTAGATAGTACCAAATCTTTGTTCTTTTGCTGCAAATGTAGTTTTCCTGCAAAATTGATGAATTATACAACTAAAAATGAATATATTGAATTAAGAACTGCAAGCCATCGATGTGAATTTATTCCATATGAACCAACCAAATATTATCATTTCGACGATCTTTACTTACTATCAACTGATTTTGAAGTTCAAACATATACAAAGAATGACAAAGCGATGACAAGATTGATTGTTTTCGATAATACTGATAGAAGTTTATGCCATGTTTATTCTTCTCAAAAGTATCAATTTCTTTGTTTTGCTTGTCGTGCTAAAGGTTTTCAAGTTACTGCAAAATTATTACAAAATTCATATGGTGAAGAATATGTTATACTCTCAAAAAAGAAACATGTTTGCAAATTACGAATGTATCCTGGATTGCCGAAGAAAGAAATTATTTTGCGTCCACCTGATTTTGAATTAATGGAAAACTAGGGTCGAACCCGCTAAAGCGGGTTCTTGTTAGCAAAGGAATAGGCATAGCGATTTACAAACGTTTACCAAACGTTTACAATTGTTTTATCAATTTTTTTCAACACTATCTTATTACAAATTATCAATTTTACAAAGGGCGGCTTGCGGCCGCCAGGTACCTTAGCACTGATGTTGACAACAGATTCAACAACCTCTTTTTTCCTCCGTCATTTTGCAATGAAAGACAAAATGATTGCAATCTTATGCAAATCTATTTCATTCTTAATTTCATGGATTACACACTTTTTCACAGTAATTTTATCATCATTGGCATTCCTGACCTATTTAGGATCTCTTTTTCATAAACAACCTTAACTATTCACATCCTTGTGGAAGATAAAAACGGCACTGCTATTAAAATTTATAGTTAGAGCAGCATTATTACAAAAGGCGGCCTGCGGCCGCCAGGTACTTCTTCCTTACTATTAAGCTTTACAATATAAACTAAATGCATTTCCGACAACATCAAATCGCATGCGCCTGATATTATAATCCAGCACCTTTTAAGTTAAAACAAAGGGCGGCCTGCGGCCGCCAGGTAACAATGTTTGAGCACTGATGTTGACAACAGATTCAACAACCTCTTTTTTCCTCCGTCATTTTGCAATGAAAGACAAAATGATTGCAATCTTATGCAAATCTATTTCATTCTTAATTTCATGGATTACACACTTTTTCACAGTAATTTTATCATCATTGGCATTCCTGACCTATTTAGGATCTCTTTTTCATAAACAACCTTAACTATTCACATCCTTGTGGAAGATAAAAACGGCACTGCTATTAAAAGTTATAATTAACGCAGCATTATTACAAAAGGCGGCCTGCGGCCGCAAGGTACTTCTTCCTTACTATTAAACGTAACAAAATAAACTAAATGCATTTCCAACAACATCAAATCGCATGCGCCTGATATTATAATCCAGTACCTTTTAAGTTAAAACAAAAGGCGGCCTGCGGCCGCCAGGTAACAATGTTTGAGCACCAGTTTTGACAACAAATTCAACAAACTCTTTTTTCCTCCGTCATTTTGCAGTGAAAGACAAAATGATAGCATGCAAATCTTTTGCATTCTTCGTCCATCGCATTCTCTTTCCAACCTTCATTTCCTTTCATTTTCACTAACATTTTTTATTCCCCAAAAATTTGCATTAACTTTTTCATTCTCCTTCGGATCTCACTTTCAAAGCCCCAAAACTCAAAGTTCCGGGCGCCTCCGGAGCATCGGACTATTCAGGTCATTATCAGCATCACATTTCCAACATTTTAAGACCAAACATAACATAGCAATTCGAAGATGTAACAAACAGACAAACAAACACATTCTCAATTAGTACAGGGGGGACAAGCGAAACCCCGGCTAAAGCCGGGTTTCGAAAGTGAAACACATTATTTCTCACTCAAACCGTTCCTACAAATCTCATGCAAATTGTTTTTATTCTCTTTTTTCATCATCCTCATTGCTTTCGTTTTCACCCACACTTTTTTATTCCCCAAAAATTTGCATCAATTTTTTCATTCTTTTTTGGATCTCATCTTCAAAGGCCCTAAACGTGACTTTCCGGGGCTTTCCGGTAGATACGGTCACTCATTTCATTATCCTCATAACATTTCCAATCTAACAATACCAAATAACATATGTCCAAAACATTTTGTAAATCCCCACAGACAGACACATTCTCAATTAGACCAATTGGGATTTTATTCATTTCATCTCCTTCTTAGATTAAATACCTAAACATCCAGAACAAAACATCTTCCATCATTGTTTGAACAAAGAGTTTTATTTCAGTTTTTAACACAGCTTAAATAATTATCACACATTTTTCATTTAAATGTTTCATTTCCGTTTATTTCTTTATTGAGCTTTCTTCGTCGACCTGCGGTCGTCGAAGAAAGCCATTTTTTATTTCATTCCACAGATTTACATAATATTTTTGTTATTGGATTTAAGGGTATTTTTACAAAAAGCGACCTGCGGTCGCCAGGTTACAGTATTTTAGTGGTAATTTTAACAGCAGCTTGAACAAATCTTACTCCATCATGGCTTTCTTCGACGACCTGCGGTCGTCGAAGAAAGCCATCCACCGAAAGAAAAAACAGAATGCAATAATTTTTATTTAATTCGTACATTTCCTTCTCTCCACAAATATACATAATTTTTTATTATTGGATTAAAGGCCCTGGACATAGCATCTACCATAGCTCTTTTTTGAAAAGATCCATATTTTAGAGCTTTTCAAGTTAACTTTTGCCACCTATATATAAACTGCGTTAAATCTCACAAACATTTAGCATTAGATGTTGCATAAATTAAGGCCACATATAAAAGTCTGCACTTTTACAAAAGGCGACCTGCGGTCGCCAGGCTACACATTTTTTCATTAATTTTAGCAACAACTCCAATAATAAACGTTACTCTATCTATCACGTTGCAACAAATGACAAATTGATTGCAATCCTATGCAAATCTTTTGCATTCTTCGTCCATCGCATTCTCTTTCCAACATTTATTTCTTTTCATTTTCACTCACATTTTTTTATTCCCCAAAAATTTGCATTAACTTTTTCATTCTTTATTGGATCTCACTTTCAAAGGCCCTAATCATCACTTTCCGGAGCGTTCCGGAAGACCGGACCATTCATTTCATTATCCTCATCACATTTTCAACATTTTAATACTAAACACAACATGTCAAATCCAAAATGTAACAGACAAACAGACAGACAAACACATTCTCAAATAGACCAATTGGGACACTGAAAATGGAGTAAGGAAATTATTTATTTTTCTTCCGAATGATCGTGATTTATGCTATACTTTTTCTTTTGATAAACGAAGTCGGCAGAGATATATTTGTCAAGGTTGTAACAGTATGAAGTGGCATAAAGGGGATTTTGTTAAAAGAGTTACTATTGAATTGTGCAAAAATGAAAATGGTGAATATTATGTTCGATTAAATGATTCCAAGCATGCATGTGAACCAAGAAAATATGAACCAGAAAAGTATGCGAAAAAAGAAATTCAAAAATGCTATGATTTCTTTTTCTTTCGACAAAAACAATTTCCAAAGTCATTAAATGTTGCTATTTATCATCCTGAAGATAACACTTTATGTTATCGATTAAACTGCAACAAAGTAACCTCTCAGTTTAAATGCACTTCATGTAAACGTGAAGGACATAATGTATTTTTTGCTGGAATTAAAAAAGATGAAAATGGAAAAGAATATTTCAATCATGATTGTCAGAAGCATGTTTGTCAACCGACCAAAGTTTCATCAATTTGTGGTCCTGAATTTGTTATTCTTGAACGTGATGAAATAAATTTTGAAGAAATGAAGAGAACAATGATTAACTTTGATGAACGCAAAATTATTGAATCTTCACTATTTGAAATATTTCCGAATCAAAAAGGTGTTCCAGATGCATCTTTATTTATTTTTCTGTCTGAAGATCGAATTATTGGACATAGGTATACTTACAGAAAGGAAAAGAAATATTACACATGCTATAAAAGCTCTCTATGTCATGCTACTGCAAAACTTCGAATTCAAGAAAATGGAGAAATGTATGTTGTTATGGGAAAAACTGAACACAGATGTCAACCTCTCAATTTTATGCAAACTTAAAAAGGTTAAATTTGTTTATTTGATATTTTTTACTTTGTTAACGTTTTTGTGCATTATAAATAAATTTAATAACGTAGATTAAAATCGATGTTGTGAATGACGATCTTGATGTTTTACGTGTGAGATTAACCATTTTCTGCCTAACAATTTTATATGAAAATTGTTTAAGCATTGCGTTATGGGTATGTACGGAAAAGGATGAGAGTGTTGAATAAATTTATTTTGTTTTACGAAAAAACAAGAATGGTAGAAAAAACATTTTATTAAACATTTTTTGATCTATTTAGAAATGTACACATTAGCTTTTACATAGCTCCAATACGTTTTTTTAAAACACAAATATGCCAAAAGATTATTCACGTTTTTCAAGTTTTACTGTTATTGATTCAGTATTAACAACGGTAACACCCTTTAAAATCAAATTTTCTTCTGTTTCTTTTGTTGCAACAAATTTATGTATTCTTTGGTACACGTAAAAAGTGTAATTATACATTAAGTTAAATTATTTCACCAAATCTACTATGGCTTCTTTTAAGTTCAGAACATTTTTTTATCAGACAGACCACAAAATAATGATACAAAATAATTTTTTATTACAAAGATTTTAATCAAAAAAACTCCAACTATTGACAATAGCTAGATTTCTTCTATGCTTAGTCTATAGTCTTAAACGCTCACTCTTTGCTGCATCGGGTATTGTGCTTTAGATTTAAAATATTTTTGTTTTGGCAAAGTGACGACACAATGTTCTCCCTCATCTGCTTTGAATTTTTTCATATCCTTTTTTTGTGTAAAAAATGCAGGTTATTTTATTAAAACTAGCTTCTTTTTCAATTTATAAATAGTTTTTTTTAGATGAGACGTAAATCAATACGATTGTTTGCTTCTGATGGGAAGCACAATCTTCAATACGAAGGAAAATGCAAGCTGCAAATTGATAGAATTTCTTCCATGCTTCTTGTTGAACCTGAACATGAGGGTGAGGTTTTACTGTAAACTACAGCAGTTGTTGTATATTACTTTTTAGAATATAAAATCAAATCTGCTAAGTTCGAATGTGGTTTTTTCAAGAATAAAGTATGTTATTATCTCTCTAGCTTACTGTTGTTACTGTCGTTTGGTTATAGAATGTCCTATTCGTCGTTGCTGAACAAGAATTAAATGATTTTGCTTTGATATTTGATGAAGAAGAACGATGCAAAAAGGTTTATGATTTGATTGCGGGAGATAAGGTTGGAATTAGCATTTTTACTTGATATAATATTGTATTTTTAGGCTCAAAGTGATGTCAAAGAAGAGATACTTCTAAATCGATTTATGCCTCCTCTTTGTAACAGATTTAATCAAACCGATGATGCAACTATAAAGCTCAAAGAAGTTGTGGCACAATTGTTTGCTAAACATGAAGATGGAAATCAACCGAAAGAATATACAACGCCATTGAATAATGCTTTTAATCTTCTTAGTTCTTCAAATTCTGCTGCTTTATCTTCAAGTGCTGAATCTGATGATAATAATATTAAAAGGTAAGCTTTTCTTAGAATGTTTCAAAAAAGGCATTGTAACCCTTCTAATACTGGGTAATAGTAGGAATGATGTGCTTCTTGCGCGTCCAGCCGGCACCTTTCATGATGGCGCGCAATGTTTTTTATTTCTCGCTGCTGATTTTTTGTCTAATTTCCATGTTAACACTGAACATACAATGGGTGACAAATTTATGCTGACACTTTTCAGCTTTTTTTCGCTTTTTTCCGCGTTTTTCGGTTTTATATAATTAAAACTTATTTTTCGTTCTGCAAAAGTGGTAAAAACTACTAAAAAGTAGTTGGGGATCATTTTTAGTAATTTTTGGTAAAGAAAATTGCCATTTAGTAATAAGTAATATGTAGTAAAGTGGTAAAATTACAGTCATCGCTACAGTAACTTTTTTTAAACAAAATTTCGCATTGAAATAAGGTAATAACAATAAACGTGCATTAGAAATTTATTTACTGGTAAATATTTTTATTATTTTACAGTAATAAGTAATTTGTGGTAAAGTGGTAAAACCATTTTACTGGACCTACTGTAGCCGTCATTTTTCGTTTAATTGTTTGTATCTTAGTGGGATATCAGTGAAAAGCTAACGTAACCTAAAAATGTTAAATTCTTACAGTAATAATTAATTTGTGGTAAAGTGGTAAAATACCGTTTTTGGGGTACTGTAACATTTTTTCGCCATAAGATTGTTCAAAAAATCTTGTGGTGAGAAATGGTAATTATTTAATATTGAGCAGTTTTTCATTTTTTACAGTAATTATTAATTTGTGGTAAAGTGGTAAAACAGTATCACTATGCATACTGTTATAAATTTTTGTTTTATTTTTTCTTGATATCACATCATTTAATTTGCTTATAGAGTTTTTTTGCAGTATCAGGAAATATTTTTTGTAAAGTGGTAAACTCTCGGTACTGTAATTGTAAAAGTAATGGTAATATCAATTATTCAATAACCGTTTTATTCTAATGTACCGTAACCGAGCTGAAAATTAACCACATTACCACTTTACCACATATTACTTATTACCACCGAAAAAATAGTTTACTTAAAGAAAATAAAATTTTATAATTTAGCATTTAAATAAAAAACGTATAAAAATAGCTACAGTATGCTTGGTAAACAGTATTTTACCATTTTACCACAAATTACTTATTACTGTTAAAAAATTTGAAACATTAATTACAAAAAGTTAGCCATGCATTATTACCAATTTTTACTGTATTTGGTGGTGTAAAAAAAGGGCAAACGCATATAAACTAAATATTTTACCACTTTACCACATATTACTTATTACTAAATGGTTAAATTTTACCAAAAACATGTGAATAACTGTTACAAAATATCCACAGCTACTTTTTTGCTATTTTTACCACTTTTACAAGTCAAAATATTAATTTTAAAAAAGTTTTTTAAAAAAAAGCGAAAAAAAAGCGGAAAAAAGCTGCTTTTCTTTAGCAAAGTGTCAGCATAAATTTGTCACCCATTGTAAGACCACTTCGAAACTCCAGAAAAAATAAATTCTGTTGATGAATTTTACAAGTGCTACTATACTCTTTCCGGCGAAAGCTTTTGTGAACTTGGATGCGCCCAAATTCGCGTTCGACCCGAAATTTTTGCGTAATTAAAATATTTCAGTAATTGTGATGAAAGACCGCACTAAATGTCACCATAACTTGTATTTAAAAAGCGCTACTTCAGTGGACTTGTGTATCTGAGGTATACGGTAGCTTGCTAGTTTTTTTGCCGTCTGTCTAAGAGTGGTAAAAAAATATTTTCCTGATATCATTAATAGTCACTCTAAGAATTTTAGACACTATTCGCAAATATAATACATTGAAAAAAAATAAAGTCCGGACGCTCCTGGGCAGACGCAGTTATAATCCTACTAACGACGCGGATCGGCTATGTTTGATAATGGTATGTGGTTTTTAGGTCATCAATTTATGGAAAACGACGACATTCTCAACTTGATAATACTTCCGGACCTCAAGATAATGATTATATACCGTAAGCTTCTTATATGGAACTTTCAGAATTTAATAGTTTATTTTAGTAAACAAATGTTGCCAAGAACTTATTCTCAAATTGTTAGTCAAGAATCGTATAAATTTGTTCATTTCAAATCAAGAATGTACATTCGTCACGGATTATTGGTCTTTACAAATGTTGCAAAGAGTCGTTGCTATCATTATTCACGGTCTCAAGAACGAAAGCTATATTACTGTAATGGATGTAAAGCTCATAAAGCAGATGTAACAGCAGTCTCTGATAAAGATGATAATGGGTTTGATTGTATCAATATGGGAGACAAAGAACATGTTTGCTCTCCATTACCGTATACTCCTTCAAATTATATAAACATTTTAAAGAAACCTGATTATAAAATATTTGGAAATAAGTCTGGAATGCTACTTATTATTTTCGATGAAAATGATAAAAGCCGTTGTTGGGAATTTCAAGAAGATAAAACAAGATCTCTATTTATTTGCAGCAAATGCAATGCTGCTGCAAAAATGGTGAATAAGAACACAAGAAATGAATATATTGAATTAAGAGATGCAAGTCATAAATGTGAATATATTCAATATGAACCAAACAAATATTATCATTTTGACGATCTTGATCTATTACCGAAAATGAATTATGCTCCAAATAAAATTATTATACACCCACCTGATTTTGAATTAATGGATAATACAGAAAATGGAATACCCAAATTATTTATTTTTGATTCAGATGATCGAAATTTGTGCTATACTTTTTCTTTTATTAATCAAAGCAAGCAGAGATATATTTGTCATAGTTGTAACAATAAGCAAAAGTATAAAGGAAGTAATGTTAAAAGAGTTGGTGCTGAATTGTGCAAAGATGAAAATGGTGAATATTTTGTTCGATTAAATGATTCAAAACATGCATGTAAACCAAAGAAATATGAACCAGAAAAGTATGCGAAAAAAGAAATTCAAAAATGCTATGATTATTTTTTCTTCCGTCGTCAAATTAATCCAAACTCTGTCAATGTTGCTATTTATTACCCGGAAGACAAATCTTTATGCTTTAAATTTAATTATGATAAAAAAAGATCTTGTTTTAAATGCACTGTATGCAGATATAAAAGAGGAGGTTTAATTATTACAAGAATTGAAAAAGACGAAAATGGTGAAGAATATTTCAATCATGATTACAAGAAACATGTATGTCAACCATTCAAAGTTTCATCAATTTGTGCTCCAAAATTTGTCATTCTTGACAGAAGTGAAATAGCTTTTAAAGAGAAAGAAAAAAAGAAGTCTGAAATTGATGAAAGTAGAATTGTGAAATCTCCAAATTTTGCTTTACGTCCAAATGCTAAAGGAATTGTTGATGCATCATTAATCATTTTTCATTCAGAAGATCAAAATATTGGATATAAATATTCTTACATTAATGGTAGAAAATTTTACGTGTGCTGTAAACGTTCATTTTGTTATGCTTCTGCAAAACTTCAAATTCAAGAAAATGGAGAAATCTATGTCATTTTGGGAAATACTGAACATAAATGTCAACCTGTCAATTTTATGAAAGCTTTATAATGGTTTATACGGTTAGCTTGTTTGATTGTTTTTTATTTTGTTAATAACATTGTTACGTAGTAATAAATTTTATAGAAATTGAAAATCTGATCAAAAGGTTTTTTAAAACACAAATATGCCAAAAGATTATTCCCGTTTTTCAAGTTTAATTGTAATTGATTCCGGATTAACAACTGTAACACCCTTTAAAATCAGCTTTTCTTCAGTTTCTTTTGTTGCAGCAAATCTGTATTTTTTCAAGATTCGAACTAATGCCATTTTTTCTTCCAATATTGCTAGTCTCATTCCAATACATTTTCGTGGACCACCTCCAAATGGATAATATGCCATTTGTTGTTCGAATGTAAAATCATAGAAACGTTCAGGGCAAAATTCATCTGCATTTTCACCCCAAATGCTTTTGTCGTAATGGAGGGAGTAGACATCTGCAACAACAAAAACTCCTCTTTCAATTTTGTATTCTCCAAGTGTTGTTGCTTCCATGCATTCGCGAGCAGAAGTGCTAAAAAAAAAGGGAAGATTACTGTAGCTTCAAAAAAATAAAGACATCTAAAAACTTTAACATTGTGGCATTTACAAAAAAAGAATGTTCAGAAATGACTATTTTCAGCGCACGTAGATAGCAGACGGTAGCGGTTGTTTTTTAGCTTGCTTATTTTAGGGTTTATGGCTTATATATAGTTTTTTCGTAAAAAATCAGAACTTACAATGATGCAATTGGGAACATTCTTAAAGCTTCTTTCATTACAGCATCACATAACCGCAAATTATTTATTTGTTCATATGTTATCTCCTCATCTGGACAAATTTCATCTATCTCTTCAATGAGCTGCTTTTGAATCTCTGGATGTCGAGCAAGTAGCCATGTCGTTGTTCCAAGGGTATTCCCAGTTGTATCAAAGCCTGCAACCAAAAATAAAAAGCATTGTGAAACAATTTCCATCGTCGTCAACTTCTTATCAATTTTCATTCCATTTTTATCATATGGATCATCTTTAACCGATGGGGATTCAGCATCAATGAAAATATCGATAAAATCTATTGGACCATCTCTGGATACTGTAGCTCCATTAGCCTAAAAATTTGCATAATATTATAATTTGTACAAAAAAGTGTAAAGCTTACTCTTGCTTTTTTCCTTTCTTCGACCATTTTATAAAGAGTACCAAAGAGTTTTGCAAATGGAATTTTGCCAGTTCCAAATGCATAGAGCATAAACAGTTTATCAAACATTGACCCCAAAGCAGGAAATAAATTTGCAGGTTTATCCAAAATATCATTCCAAAATCGACCAGTAACACGTTTAGCAACTTCCAAATCCGGATTATTAAATTGTCGAGTACCTTTTTGACCAAGTGCCACACGAAAGATTACATCAATAGAAAGTTCAAAATAATATTTATGAATATTAAAAGGTTTTCCAGCTTCATATGCTTTATCAAAATGTGTAACTAATTCTTTACAAGAATCGTCAATAGTTGGCATTAACTGAAAAGTATAGATTTACAGTAGGATTTGACCCCTGAACTTTGTCCAACAGAGCTATACTAAGTCCTAATATCAAAGTGAAAATCATTTTAGGGTTTGAGAAATTAAAATAAAAGCTTCTACTTTTAACATCAAAACCAAAATTTTGAATCTAAATATCTTTAAACTCACACATCTTGCACCACTATTCAATAAAAAAACCCCAACAAACCTGTTTCAAATTATTAACGGTAAAACTTGGATTTGCAATTGTTCGAAGTCTCTTCCATCTTGACCCTTTTGCTAAAAACATGTTTGTGATAGTTGCAGTGTCAACATTCCCAGACATTGCTGATAGCTTTCTGCCATAAAAATATTCAAATTTTTTAACAAATAATTCATGAACCATTTTTGGATCACTTGTTACTAACACTTTTCTCCAGCCTTCAAGAAGTCCATAAACTTTTCCATATTCTTTTGTCCATTTTTGAAATGCTATGTAGCCTGGTACTTCTGGATTTATGATTTGATTGTAATGATTTAAAATGGGATTTTCAGGCTCTGGGCCTGGAATTCCACGACGCTTCCAAAAAGAAGAATTGTAAACAGCGGCACTAAAAGTGATATTTGTTCTCGCTTGGTTTGCATGAATGAGTTGTTAAAGATTACTTACAAGTAATAAATGGCAGCTGATGCAGCAACAACAGAAATCAATGTAAAAAGTAAAACAATCATTTTGGTACGTTGTCTTTTTAATGTTTTAATTAAAGATCGAAAGTTAAGCACTTTTATATAACAATTTTCTCTTATACATTACCGACCAAATATTAGATTGTGGTTTCATACGATAAACATTAAATGCAATGTGACAACTTATTGATAAAAACAATTTTTTCATTTCTATGACCTTAAATTATTTGATTAAACAAAAAGAAAAAAACATTTCTCGGCCGCAACAATGTTTTCTCTTGATTGTGACACAATCTACCTGGCAATGCACATACTACGAACATTGTTTTTGTGCTAAATGTCAGAGGAAAAATTACTTTGAACTGATTTTTTGATTCAAACGATCAAAGGATCAGTCACAGGAATATTATTGAAAATGCAATATGTTAATGATTCTTTTACACTTAACATATTGTTAATAGCAGCATTAAATACACTCAAGAAGTAATACAAATTGTATTACACAATATAAAATAATAGTAGTACAGAAAGCAAGCATTAAAATATAAAGGTAGATTCTAGAAAAAATATAATACAAAATAAATTAAAGCTTTTCAACTTTGAGAAAAAAGAACATTCAACATTTTAACTCTCATTCAACAAATGTGTCATTACCAACTCCTTAAAATTTCATTGTTCAAATTATTTATTTATTTATTTATTTATTTATTTTCATTCTCAACACATACATAGTAAAATGCAATTATATGTCAAGAAGTACAACACAAATGGCATAAAGCTCTTACAATGTGAGGCAAGAAAATCAAAATTTTCACTAACAAGGGACCGTTTTGAGATGTTACTCTCAGATTTTTTCACCATAGTGGGGAATCAACAGCTCATAGCAAGGTATGAAAAACCCCCAAGGGATTTTTGCTTGTTCGCTATTTTGTGATTTTAATGGCATTTTGCTATTACACTATAAGTAGCAGACGATGAACGCCTTAGTATATAAATTATTTTTGGGATGATTTTAGATGGTTGTAATGGCATGGAATATGATTAGTTATTTATGAAAAACTATATTTTGGCATCTACAACCATCTAAAATCATCCCAAAAATAATTTATATACTAAGGCGTTTATCGTCTGCTACTTATAGTGTAATAGCAAAATGCAATTAAAATCACAAAATAGCGAACAAGCAAAAATCCCTTGGGGGTTTTTCATACCTTGCTATGAGCTGTTGATTCCCCACTATGATGAAAAAATCTGAGAGTAACATCTCAAAACGGTCCCTTGTAAGAGATTTTATAAAATAGCATACAAATTAAAAGTTGATTAAGGATTTAGACACAATTTCATTGTCCGACAAATCATTTAATTTCGATTTAAATACTGACAAAGTAGGAGAAGATTTTACATTAAAAGGAAGATTATTCCAAGTTTTTGTGACACGGAAACTAAAAAATTGTACAACAGTATCATTGTAAGGAGTATAACGAGGTTTGAATGATAAAAGATCATAATTTCGCAAGCGAGTGTCAGGGAGTTGAACGAATTCAGAGAGCTTTAAATTAACTTTTCCATGAAGGATTTTGTAAAAGAAAATAAGGTCTGCTTTTGATCTTCTAACTTCTAGAGTATCGATTTTTAAAAACTTGCATCTGTCAAGATAATTTAAATCTTTTAGATGGCAGCGTTTAAAAATTCGATCTGTGAAAGAACGTTGAACTGATTCAATTAAGTTTATTAATCCACTTTTAAGAGGAGAAAAAATAATTGAATTATATTCAAGACAAGGTCTTACATAACCTGTGTAAGCAAAAATAAGTAAATTTGGGTCATTGCTTTTTAAGATAAGAAAAAGAAGGTTTGATAGTTTTGCAGCCTTTTTTACAATTTCGGTAATGTGGAAGTCAAAAGTTAATTCATTATTATAAATTATACCTAGATCTTTGAAATCGGTTACGGTAGGTAAAGTTGTGTTATCGAGGTCATATGATAGGCAAGGGTTATTTTTTCCAACATGCATAATTACAGAGTTTACAGTTGAAATAAATAATTGCCAGTCATTACACCAATTATTAAGACTAATGAGAGAACTTTTGAATCTTAAATTAACAATACTTACATCATCATGAAGTTTTACATCGTCAGCAAAAAGAAGGGAAAAAGGAGACAAAGTTTCGGGTAGATCATTAATGTATAAAAGAAAAAGAAGCGGGGATAGGACGCTACCTTGGGGTGTTCCAATATCTATTTTATAAGAAGTAGAGTAAGTTCCATTAATAAAGTATTTGAAACTTCTGTCTTTTAAAAAGCTTGATATCCACTTTAAGATTTTACCTTGGATACCGTATCGTTCACATTTAAACAAAAGTTTATCATGAAGAACAGAATCAAAGGCTTTTTTAAAATCAATAAAAGCAATATCAAGGGGAATTTTAGAGTTAAAGGGAGTGTCCAAGACAGCACAAAACTTTTTAGATGAAGTATCCCAACACGAAAGCAATAAAATTCAGGATTAACTTCTAAAAACTCCGAATCTTAAAATTCTGATAACTTCTACTTTCTTAATTATTTTTTCTGATTCCAAAAATGGTATGGATGTTAAAAAGTGGTTGGATAAAAGCTAAATTTTAGCATTACTTGGATTATCAAGTTGGATATCCAAGAATTAATCTCAAACGGCAGAAACTCAGCTTATATCCAACTAATTTTTACATCCATACTATTTTTGGAATCAGAAAAAATAATTAAGAAAGTAGAAGTTATCAGAATTTTAAGATTCGGAGTTTTTAGAAGTTAATCCTGAATTTTATTGCTTTCGTGTTGGGATACTTCATCTAAAAGTTTTGTGCTGTCTTGGACACTCCCTTTAAAGGATTCTAAAATATTATTGAAAAAAGTTAAAAGTTGAGATGCAGTTGATTTATTTCCCATGAAGCCAAATTGACGGTCAGAAATAAGGTTGAAATGAGTTAAAAATGAGAGAAGTGTTTTTTTAAGACAACTTTCGAAAGCTTTACATCCAATGCTGGTTAAAGAAATCGGTCGATAGTTCGCCGGATCTGCTGTTCCTCCTTTTTTGTAAATGGGAATGATCACCGAGGTTTTCCAGTAATCAGGTAAAATACCTGTAGACATTGACAAATTAAAAATAATTTCTAATGGGTACGCTAAGCTTGCGCAGCAGTTTTTGTAAAAGACTGAGGGGACATTGTCAGGTGTTAAAGACGATTTTGATGGTAAATCATGAAGAACTTTTTCAATTTCAAAAGCATGAAATGTTATGTTTTTGATTTTTTTGTTGGTACGTTCATCAAAAGACGGGATAATTTTGTTATCCGTGACAATTGATGTTGTGAAGCTTTTTGCGAATATCTCCGCCATTTCAAAATCATCGACAAAAATTTTTCCATCTATCGAAAGGGGTCCTATCTTGGAACAGGACGCAGTTTTGGATTTAACATGTGAAAAAAGATTGTTTTTATTTTTTATAAAAGCATTCTCTTTTTTCAAAACATATTGTTTAAGTTGAGCTTTAAAATGGGAATCGATTCTTTTAAAACTTTGACAATTTCCTTTTCTTTTCCAAACATTTTGGCGAGAAAGAAAAAGTTTATTTAAGTAAGAAGGATATTTTAGTTTCTTTGAAGAAACCAGTGGCACATAAGAGTCAATAAGACGATGAATGAGAGTTAAAAGTTTGTTGAAGGCAGAATTAGCATCACATCCTTCAAACAAAGCTTTGAAATCAAAATTTGCAATTATATAATTAATGACAGCATAATCCGCCTTTTTGAAATTAAAACGTGGCTTTTGAATAATTTCTTTAGATGGGAAAGCAATTTCGAGATAAACTACGACATGATCACTAATGGGACTTAAGGGTTTGATATTTGAAATAAGAGATTTGTTAGTAGAAAAGATTAAATCAAGAGTGTTATTTTCTCGTGTTGAAAAGTTAACAAGTTGATCTAATCCTTGAATACATGAAAAATCGAGAAGACTTTTACATATAGCATCGTCAGCTGTTGCATTAGACCAATTTATATGGGCACTATTAAAATCACCACATATTAAAACAGGATAAGAAATGTTAGTTAGAAGTTGATTTAAGACATTTAAGTAAGCCTCAAACGATATTTTATGATGAGGTTTATATACAACTATAAGACTCTTAGTTTAAAGTCACTTTTGGTACTGCACACGTTGATATAAAAAATGAATATTTATACATCTCTATACATTTATAAACAATGATAAAATCAAGCAATGCATTTGCTTTAGATGACACAACTCTTTCTAGTGACCATATCTCAAATAAATTGTTCAGCAGAAATTGTAGACTTTAAAGTTTCAACAAAAAATGTAATACCATTATTGATTGTTTTCCCCTTAACAAAACAAAAAAATAAACTGACAGTTTGATTACTAAATATTACAAAATTCTGGAGTTAAGGTGCACTAAAAATTGATCATTAGTTTTTTTAAATATTTTTGCTTAAGCTACAATATCCGTTTCGCATTTGTTTTAAAATAAAATGTATCAGTTGTTAAAAGCTTGTTATAAATTCGTGTGTCATCGTATGAAGAAAGATTATATAATGATTTAGGGAATGTTTTACAACTATCGATAAAAACAAATCGATTATTTTAAGCATTGAACTTAATATAACATGTAGAAGATAATTGCAATTTGTTTAGTAAATTTTATTGCTGATAAAAAAAATATTTGAAACTTGTTGAACATAACTCATACAAAAAATATCGACATTTAATATGGCAAAAAAAGAAAGAAAAACAAAGGTAATTCTTTTCATAAAAAAGACTGTGGTAGGAAAAGTCTACGCTTGTAAATTGTAGATGTGTAGTTTAGATACATGTGGGAAGTACCCAAAAAGAAACGATTTTTTTTCCTCGCTTACAATTCGTGTGAAAACCATTTGCTTGCCGATCTCAAAATACTCTCTTTCTGTTTGAATTCCCGCGCTTGCTTGTTCGTTTACGATAAAAGTTTCCTAGCTTCCTCTTTTTTCTTTCTCTCTTCTATCTTGCTCGCGCGCTTGTTCTTGTTCTTTTTATTTTTTTTTGCTCTTCGATACATTTTTTGTCTCCCTGAAAAATAATTGTTTTAATTTTTTAGAATCATGCTTTTCCTCATTAAAATATTTGAACTTCATAAAGTAAAATTACCAGATGATAACCTAAAATACAAGGTATATATTTTTTAAAATATTTTTTACAACAACTTTTATCTTTCTCTGTTGTAGATTCTCTCAGTCTCTGATATCATCAATAAAGAAATTGGCAGCCTTGTTGATCAATCAACGGATATCTTTGGTAGTGATGTTGTTTCACCACAAGATTGCCAAAAACTGCTTTATGAATTTAAATGGGATTGTGATCGTATGCTTCAAAAGTATGTTACTCTTTTTATATATGATATATGTACATACAGTCGAACCTCGTTATAACGGCTCTCCATACACCATTTATCTTGCTATAACGTCCTTCAAGAAGCCAGCAATGTAAATTAACATTGTTAGGCGCAACTTACTTGTCTTTGTTGTTCCATTGCAGGTGGTGTTACTACTGTATTTCCACTTGCAGATTAATTAATTCCGAAGTATTTGTCTATATATAATAACTTCTTATATTTTATAGATTCTTAGAAGCTGACACATTTGATGCTTTTCTTAAGAATAACAAGATTGATCTCTCTGTTCCATTACCTTCTCAAATGATGATCGATTCTTTCATGGCTGCAAAACCTTTATATAAATGGTGCCCAAATAAACAACGTGGTTGTAAAAAAGCTGTTAAAATTGATACATCTGATGTTAAAGATATTGCCTGTGAATGTTGTATTGAATATTGTTTCAAATGTCTTGCTCCTCCACATTCACCATTTCCTTGTGTTCTTCTTCAAGAATGGGTAATTCAACGAGATGAATTTGCACTTATCTTAGAACAAAATGACGTTATTTGTCCTGAATGTCGTGTAAGTTCTTTGTTACTTACATAAATATTTGATTTTACTTATATTTTATAAATCTGTTTTTCAGCAATATTATTCATCTGATAAATATAACTGCAAACTTACTTGTCTTAGTTGTTCCTATTATTTTAGTGCATTTAATAATAAACTAACACGTTTGAATTTTCCTGATTACTCTGAATATCTTTATGCTTTACAAGATTTGGAAGAAATTGCAGCAGTAAGCTTTCTTTGTTTCTTTTTACATTGATTAATTCAGCAATATTGTTTAGAAGAAAGATGCATTAATTGGAGTTAAAGATGTTGAATTTGCTTCTACCGTATACAAAGTCACTCTCAATCTTCTTCAACAACTTCTTCCTGTACACGCTTTTTCATTTTATCTTGATAAAGAATATCTATTGAAAGATTCTCCAACTCCGAATAATGTTCCATTGTTTGATTTTCATCGAAAAGAACTTTCTCCACTTTTTAATGCTTTGATGCAACATATTAAACACATCTCTGATGTACCTGATTATTTGATTGCTGAAGAATCACAACATGTAAGTTGCTTTTTTTTGTCTCCTCAGTTATTTGTAAGGTGTTTATTTAGGAAATTTTGGAAACCTTGCATTCACTTCAACAACATTTAGATAAATTATTTGAATTTATTAACAAAACCAATGGATGGATTTTTAAACTTCCTGAAATTCAACAAGCTTATCATGATGGCGATTATGAAGATAATGATGGAGAAGAAGATATTGTAGATCTCATTGATGACGAAGAAGATATGGAAGAAATAGCTGGCGTAGCCTCTGATGATGAAGATATGCAAGAAGCAGCTAATGAAGAAGAATCATTTGTTGATGTTGTTGTATAATTTTTTTCTTGTAATTGATTGCATTGTTTATGGTCTTCACATTGTTATTTTTAAATGTCTGTTTGTATTACTGTTATTTAACTTCTAAGTTATACATTTTATTACATAAATTCTTTTGATAACTTTTTATTGTTGAAACAAGTGAAAGCATTTGACCATGGTATCATGTTATGTTCTATACAAAACAAAAATAAAACAACTTTATTTAAAATTTCCATTATCAAAATTATTACATAGAAAACAGATCAAAAATCATGCATTTATAAGATTCAAATATTAAAAAGCAGCTATAGGAATATTAATGAATTTTTTGAATGTTTTGAAACAAGTTAATTTTTGTATCTTTTTCTAAAAACGGTAATATTATGCATTATTATTTAAATTAATAATAACTTACCATTCTTTTGTGCATTGCTGCAACTACCAAGTCCACCTTTTTCACCATTTGAAGTTACGGGGTTACAAAAATGTTGTTTTATTTCTTCTGAAATATTTTCGCTGCTACTTCTTCGTCGGTCATTTCCATTCATTTTTTCAATCATATATTTTACGCTATCTTTAACATTTTGAACTTTGCTAGGCTATAAAGGATTTGGTTATATTGCTGGCATTTAAAAGAATACTTGATTACCGTAATCTCAGAAAATCCATTGAAATAAGCTTCACTACTTAGTCGTCGAGCTGAATCACTGTAGGACATTGTTTTTTTTCTGAAAAAGTATTTGTAAGAAATTAATAATAGTTTTTATGGTTAATTTTAATGGTAAGCATAACGATGACACTCATGAAATGTTTTCAAAAGTTTTATTCAGCTCTCGACAAAAATAGAAAAACAAAAACTTTAAAAAAAGAAATCATAAAATTACAGCCAGAATGGAAATAATAGATGATCACAAGAATACGATCACAAGAATACCATTTCCAGATTGCTTTGAGTTTTTATACTCTTGATTTACCACTGCCACCCACACCACCTTCGCCACCCCTCACTTTATTGTTACAAAAATAACTTATTTTGATTCAAAATTGATATAAACAAGGAAGTTTTTTTCCCATTTCAATAACAAAATAGATCACTAATTTTGAAATTATCAAAGAAAAAATTAACAATAAACTGGTTTTGACACGTTTGATTTTGTTTATTCTCTTTTAGGGTTTTTCAAAAATTTTAACTTTATTGTTCTTTGGTTTATTTTTAAAGTGCGAAAATAATAAAAAGTTATTTCAAGATTTCGGTCTTTTGAACTTTAACAAGTGAGATTTGCATAAAAGACATAACTATCGTGAATTGAAATCGAATCCATTTTTTTCAAGGGGCAGCAGAACAAAGACTTAAAATTGAGGTTTTTGACCAGTTGCAATGGCCACAATTATTAGTGATAATAATCTTTTACTTGCTAAAACTTTAATTGATTATTTATACAAAATGATCAATTAAAAATAATGGCTAAATATGGTAAATGTAAGTATTACAAATTATTAATTCAAACACAAACATGTTTTATCAGCAGTTGCTATTTTTAGTTACTGTTCATCTGCAATGTTGACAGAACTGACAAAAATTGTGTATTAAATTTTAAAAAAAGCTATGTAAAAAAACTTTCAAGCATAAAAGCAACAATTAAAACACATTTAATGACAGCTGTTAATGACTGACACCAAAACAAAGCCATTTTGTTTGTTCCAAAAAGAAAGCCAAATTGAATTTGATGGATGTTTTTGTTGCATGTTTTTGACTTTTTTTTGGTTGACCCTTTGACGGTGTGCAGAGGGGTGTGTGACTCAACACTTATCAGTTCTTTTTTCTCTCGATCAAGGAGTGAGTCTATAAAAAAGTCAATACTTTGCTCATTTCTTGTTTTTTTGCTTATATTTTTCTTTGTTCAATACAGCAATGATGAAATCTTCAGCATTACTACAACAACTTCAAGAATCTCTTGATTCAGGTGATGATTATGATTTTACTTTTATTGTTGGCGGGGAAGTGAGTGTTACAATTTTGTCTTAAACAAGCAATATATTATTTTTAGGAAATTTACGCTCATAAATTTATTCTTAAATTGCGTTCACCTTATATGAAAGAAAAGCTTAGCAGAATGTCAACACAAACTCCTGGAAGAACATTGCTTAAAAATGTTAAGCCACATGATTTTAAAAGCTTTCTCAGCTTTTTGTATACTGATGATTGTGATCTAACTGTTTTAAATGTTGAAACATTGTTGTTTTTTGGTGAGCCCTTTATTATTTAATTTAGTTTAAGATATTTATCGTCAAAATGTGTGTAATTTCTTATGTTAATTATTATAGGACATGAATGGAACGTTCCAGCATTGGTTGAAAAATGTATTACATTTATGGAAAACCAAATTGATGAAACTACTATTATGCGTTTTGCTGAACTTGGGATGAAATATGCTGATTTGAGTGCACTCCTTTCAACATGTTTGTCCAAACTTTCTGATATTCTTCTTGATGTTAATTTTGTTTATCCAGAAAATGGTCAATGGGTTCCAATCTCTTATAATTTAGTGATAAAAATTGTAAAAGAATGTGACCGTTCAAGTATGCTTGAAGACGCTTTATTCACAAAGGTAAACTATATTTTGATAATTTGCATAAGCTGTGATTTTATAGGTTGTTGATTGGGCAAAGCGACATTGTGTAAGTAAAGGAGTTATGCCAACTCCAAACAATGTTAAATATATTTTGAAAGATATTTTACCGTTAATTAACTTTGAATATCTTCGACCAGTTACAATGGCAACAATTGTTCGTGACAATGATCTTTTACCTGCTGAAGCTCTGATTGATTATTTATGCAAAAGTATTATTGAATCATAAGACCTTTTTCGTGCACGTACTTCTGTTGTTTTGTTGTTTTCTTTATATTTGCTAATAAACATTTGTATTTTTTTTATATTAAAAATTATTGCTTACGTTAGTTACCCAAAATTATTTTAGGTAAAAACTCAAAAAGCAATAGGGAAACATTGTATCAGTTTTAAAAGTTAATTGCAGGACATAACACTTTTTTAAGGTAGAACATTAATTTTTACATGCCACTTAAAAAAAGTTCATAAAAATGAATTTTTTATTTGCACAAGTAAAAAGTTCTTTTTTCATCCAAAAGGAGAAATGCATTCATGAATGAAGTTGTTTGACTACAACATACCATATTTTCTTAAAAACGTGAAAAAAAAGTTATCTAAATTATTGTTTTTTCTTCGTTAATTACTTTTACGTAACCTACGTTATTAACCTTTTTTAGTTACTGTATTATTCGCTTTGTTTTAACTCCTCTGTCTTCTATGTAAAAATGTGTTAACAACAGAAATAATAATTAAAATTTTATAGTTCGTAAGCATATTAGGGATGCTTGAATGATTTAAAGAATTTTTCTTTTTATGTTTTTATGTATAGTTTCATTTTTTTATGAAATCGTCATAAAGATAGAGTGGGATATTTGCCATGGCGTTATTGTTGGATTTTAATGCTATTATGCATTTCTTTAATGGTAGTACTGCCATTATCGCGGTGCTATGTAGTATTTATTTGTACATGTTTGAAATGGGAAAATATAAAAGTTTTCCACGAAATCTAAGGTTAGCGATTTTTTCACCTGATAAATTTATTGTCAATTTTAAAAATTTTCAGAATCGTGGTCCTTTACTTCTGCTTCTGTATTGCTACTCTCCTTTCATCCTTCGGAATTCCGCTATCTGTAATTGCAATTTACACAAATAACGCAAAACCATTTATTTATCACATCTTTCGATGTTCCGTCTTTACAATTTCTCAACAACTTCGTTTTTCATATATCATCATAATTTTGGATCGAACTGCTTCAACGATATTCCTTGAAAAATATACAAAACTTTCAGCAAATCCTAAAGTTTTCATCATTTTTTTCATTTTATCAATTATTGCTCATTTACCTATTTCAATGCCAGTAATAATAGGTATGGTAGTTGACTTTTTGTACTTATGACTTCAGAAAACGATTAAATGTTGCTTAAAACTGGTAGTTATAAAAATGGCTGTACTGTTCAATTTTTTGGTCATAATAGACACATACGAATAATTCTAATTCCTAGAAAGTTTTACCAGTTTTTTAAATTATCTTGAATACCGTACTCTGAAACTAAAGTAATTTATTTCGCTTTGAAAAATTTAAGCAATTTTTTCAGCTTATGTAAATGGATATTCTGGTGGTACTGAATACATAGTATGGACGGGCTCTATCATGCATTTGTTTACTTTAATTAGCTGCCGAATTTTACAACTACAGAATCAGCAAATGTATAAACGTTTAGCTTATCACTGCACACTTCAACAACGTCATCAGGTAATTTTTTTGCAAAATATCTCTCTAAAAACAACCACAATAGTTTTTCAGATTGTTGAAAACATTAAAGTTCTAAAAATCCTATGGCCTGAAATCCTTGTTTTTTCACTTGTCGCTCCAATTGGTCCTGCCGAAACATTAATTCAATATGTTATAGTCGGAAATACAGGTCCCATTGGAATGTTTTTTACGGTAGGCATTAAAAAACTTAGACGATATTTATTAAAAAAAGAGTTTTAGACGTATAACTTAACTGCGATAATTATGACTGGATATTACGTTTATAACAATTACAAAAAAAGAAAAGTTTTTCCATCTGTTCGAATTACAAAGCCAGAAAAGTTAGTTGTTAGTCCCCTCGGAGCTTCTCTCCCCACTCATATGTCACAAGATAAATATTTTAATGATTTAAAAAATCAATGGAATTGAAAGTTTTATTTGTGTCATAAACGTTTTAGAAGTAGTAACAAATTGTATTTTTATTAATTGCAGTGTCTAATTCGAGAAAATAAAGACATTTTGTAAAAACAATTTGTATTTATAATGGATTGTTTAATGTGCTGAAGGTTTGCCCAGGATAGCACAACCTCACAAATGCTTCTCTGCATTGTGTCTTTCTGTGTCTGATGCGTTGTTGTTAGACAAAGCTTTCAAAAACAAATTAAATGTGTATGGCAAACAATTTTATAAACGTTTAGTTAATTTTTAAAACTGTATCCTTAAGGACTACAAGAATTGCGAAACATGGTAGACAAGTGCTTACAAGCTTATAGCGGCTGAAACACTCACATAAGCAATTACTTGCATTAACTTTTTTTTAATTAACAAAACATAATTTTTTCCATGCATGTAATTATTTATTTTAATAAACACTTGTACTCATTAATGTCTTAAATAAGCTTATGAAGAAGAAGAATAATAAATTATTTTGGAAGTAACAATATTCTTCGAAGATGACTTTTTTGTTGATAACGCACTGGATTAATGGATTTAGTGGAATATTTGCAATAATTTGTGGGCTATATTTAATGAAATATCATCCATTTCTATATTTGCCGAAAACTTTGAGGTTTGAAATTCTTCTTTGGTAGTTGTAGAAAACTGTAAATTTATTTTTCAGAATTCTTATATTATATTTTTGTTGTCCCATTGGAACATTAGTTTCAATAATCAGTATTTTGATTTCAATCTATGCATTATTCACTGGTGCACGTAAGTTTATAGTTTTATTGGCAAACAGCAAGACCGTATTTAGGGGTGGGCAAAGGGGCAATTCCTCCCTTCGAAATCGAGATTTTCCTTTGATCTATTACCGGCACGTGCCAAAAGCGACAAAAGATCAAAGGCTTGCCCCCTCCAGAAACTGTCAAAAAGTCATTTCTGTTTATGGCCTTGGCAGGCACTTTTCATTTTAATAATCTTTACTTTTAGGAGTTACAACAGATTCAATAGCCCCACAGCCACTGATTTTTGGGATTTTACGAATCTCTATTATAATTTTGTCACAACAACTTCGACTCTCATATTGTTTAATAATTTTAGAAAGGGTTATTGCTACACTGTTTTTGAAAAAATATTCAAAATATCCAATTTGGAAACTTTTAACATTTTTCGTTGTTTTATCAATTTTAGCGCAGCTTCCAATTACTGTGCCAGCATTTTTTTGTACGTCTTTTAAGAGGTGAATAAGAAACAATTATAATTCAAATTTTTTTGCAGGGATATTTTATGAAACTTCATCTATCGGCTATGAAGCCATTGTGTGGACATCTTTCGCAATGCATGTTGTAACACTTATCTGCTGCAAGGTTTTGTACGACAAAAATCAACAAATGTACAAGCGTTTAGCTTATCACTGCACACTACAACAGCGACATCAGGTAATTCTCATATACTGCTACACTGCATAGATTAAAAAAACAAATTGTAGATTGTAGAAAACATAAAAGCTTTAAAAACTTTATGGCCAATGATTATGACATTTTCTATGATAGCTCCAATTGGCCCAGTTATGACTTTGATTTTTGGTTTTATTACAAGAGCAAGCTTACCCATTGGACTCTTTTATACGGTAAATGCAAAAACTCAGTACTTTAATTTAATGTCCACCATTTACAGACATACAATGGCACAGTTATAATTTTGGCTTGCTATTACATTTTTGAAGAATATCAAAAGAATCAAGTACATCGTTCCCGGATCAGCATCCAAAAACCAATACACACAGTTTTAAGTCCACTTGGAAGAACTCTTCCCACTTATGTTACACAAGAGAATTACTTCAAAGCACTAAAAAATCAATGGACATAAATTAGAAAAATAGTATTTTTGTTTTTTTCGCCCACAATTTAATTTGTATTTTATCATTAGAAAAAATAATAAAAGAATTACCTAAGAATTTTAACACAACAGTATCATCTTCATTCATTACTTCTGCTATTAGTCATCATCAAAATATTAATTTACTTTTTAATTAATTATTTTACATGAATTAATTAAAAACGGGTTTATACGATTCTAGTAAATCATTATAAACCTAAAGAAATTTCTCTTGAAGTTCAAGAGTTTTCTTCGTTTTTTAGTTAAAAGGACATGGCTGCTTTAATATGGGACTTAAACTTATACATGCAGTTATTTAATGGGATTAGCGGGGTATTGGCTTTGATTGCTGGATTTTACATGTATAAATATCATATTTCGATATTTGATTCATGGCCGAGAAATCAAAGGTTAGTAATCTTTTGGAATTGAAGGCTTTTATTTATGATGAAAGTTGCTGCTAACTTTAAAAAATAAGAAATTAGCATAAACCATAGTTTTTTAGAATTTTTATGCTGTATTTTTGTTACTTGACTGGAATGTTTTTCGCAGCAAATTGTGCCATCGTTTCGACAATAGCTTTATCAACGAATAACTCTAAGCCCTTTATTTACCACATTTTTCGACTGATGATGCAGATTTCATGTCAACAGCTACGTTTTTCATATTTTATTATAATCATGGAACGAATGGTTGCCACCATCTATTTGGAACAGTATGCGAAATGTTCAACACCTTTTAGATTTTTTGGAATGTTTATTGTTTTGTCTATTTTTGGTCAAATTATCTGTACTTTAACATCGGTTTTGAGTAAGCTTTGTTTTTTGCATTTCGCTTTTCATTCTAACTTTGTCTTTAGCTTTTGTGGAAATACTCCCGCTTACGTTTCTCAATAATGGATATGACAATATCATTTGGATATCTTTTATTACACATGCCATAACATTAATAAGCTGTAAATTTTTATACGACAAAAATCAACAAATGTATCAACGCTTGGCGTATCAATGCTCTCTGCAACAACGGCATCAGGTAAGCACAAATTCACCCTCTGTCGTTTTAACACATTGTCATTTTAGATTGTTGAAAACATCAAAATGTTATCAATGTTATGGCCAGCAGTTTTAATGTTCTCTATTGTATCTCCGCTTGGCCCGGCTTCAACTCTGATTTTTACTCTTATCACACACAATGTTGCTCCAATTGGGCTGTTTCATATCGTATGCAAATTACTGTATTTTTCAATTTTTTAAAACACACTATTTTAGACTTATAATTTTGTACCTATAATTATGGCATTTTACTGCAAGTTCAAGAGTCAACAAAAATGCGGAGTTGGCCCAACTGACAGTATAATAAAAGAAAATCATTTGGTTATAAGTCCACTTGGAGCTGTCCTTCCCACACATGTTTCACAAGAAAATTACTTCAAAGAATTACGTAATCAATGGATGTAAAGCAATAAATCCTTTTTTATTCATTCATGTCTTTGCTTTAAAAGTTTTTTTTAAAAAGAAATAAACAGTAAACAAAAAATAAAGTAAATTAATTGCTTGCTCTCGAACTTACAAAATGCCTTTTTTATTGAGGTGTAAATTAAAAGCTATAAAAGAATTAAACGTGTTGTCAAATTAATTATTGGATTTTCATTAATTAGAAAAAGCATAATAATTTGGTTTTAAGAAATAGAAGAAAAGTTATAAGCTCATAAACACGTTGAATTTTTTTGTTCCACAAGTAAAAGGGCATGGTTTCTATAGTATGGGATTTCAATCTTTATATGCATTTACTTAACGGAATCAGTGGAATATTATCCCTGATAGCAGGTATTTATATGTACAAATATCATATTTATCTTTTTGCTTCATGGCCTAGAAATCAGCGGTAAGACTTCTTCCAGTATTAACCTTCTATCGAGTCTATGTATTTTTTCTGAACCTTAAAATATCTTCTTTTAGAATGTTTATGTTATATTTTTGCTTTCTAACTGCAATTTTATTAGCTGCAAACAGCGTTGTACTTTCTACCATTGCAATATTAACCAATAATTCAAAACCGATGGTGTATCATGTCTTTCGATTGATGCAAATTGTATCATGTCAGCAACTGCGATTTTCTTATTTTATAATAATCATGGAACGAATGGTTGCAACAATTTATTTAGAAGAATATGCAAAATTTTCAACAGCTTTCAAATTTTTTGGAATATTTATTATTTTGTCCATTTTCGGCCAAATGATCTGTACACTGACATCATTTTTAAGTAAATTTATTTTTTTTTTTAAACTTTTTGAGTTTGTGTTTACGTAAATTTATTTTTTTAGCTTTCTTCGAAATACTTCCGGCTACCTATCTAAACGGAGGATATGAAAATATTATTTGGATTGCTTTTATTATGCATGCTTTAACGCTTGTCAGTTGCAAGTTTTTATATGATAAAAATCAGTTGATGTATAAAAGGCTGCAATATCAATGTACGCTCCAGCAAAGACATCAAGTAAGTACAAAACTACCTAGATTACAAAATCAATAATATTATAACTATCGATTCCATATTTTGATCTTAATTGGATCTTAATTTTTTTTAGATAGTTGAAAACATTAAAATTCTATCAAGTTTGTGGCCGGCAGTTTTGGCATTCTCTATTATCTCACCAATTGGCCCTGCATCAACTCTTATCTTCACAGTTATAACAAACAATATGGGTCCTATTGGACTGTTTCATATTGTATGTTTTTTTCTAGGAGATAATTCTAAATATTTAAGTATCATGTTTTAGACATATAACTGTACACCAATTATTATGGCATTTTATTGCAAGCTTTACAGTAGACGTAAAAATAATGTTTATCCAACCGTGAGTGTTATAAAAGAAAATCATTTGGTTATAAGTCCTCTTGGAGCTGCGCTGCCCACACATGTCTCACAAGAAAATTATTTTAAAGAATTACGAAATCAATGGGATAAAATTTAATTAAGCTTTTAATTAATTAAGGGTTTAAGCTGAAACTACTATTGACGTGAAAAGGTATATAGTGTTCCGGGTAGTAAAATGTCTGTATTAAATTATTGTTGGCTATAGTTCCTTTTTTGTTTTTAGAATAAAGAAGCTTAATTGCACTACAATAAATAAAGAGATTAAGACAAAAGCTTTGTTCATTGAAATTGTTAAAGAGGAAGGAGACACGCACTCATGAACGAAGGCAAATGTTTTGTTACGAAAATGGGGGACCTCAAAATTCATACAAATTTGAGTCATAAATCTGTGAACAATTTTTTCTAGCTTCTGACAAACAAAGATCAACACCAAACTACTGAACTATAGTTGACGTAGAAATTTTTAACCTCAATGAAAAAGAGTACAATTAAAATTTGTTATCACTGAAATGAAACAAAACTGCTGATAATTTTAGGCGGTGATTAATGAGCATCAAAGCAAAGTAAAGTGTCATAATACATTCAATAAGCTAGCATTGCTAGAATTATGTTCACTGATTTTGTTGTGTCCTGTTTGATGATGACTTTTGTTTTGCTTTTAATTCGATGAAAAAATTTAAGGAATTAAAACTGATTAAAAAAGTTGTTGAATTGCCATCCTAAACTGCATCACGGTAGTTACCGCCATTTTCTCATGTACAAAATCTTTAAAAAAAGTTTACAGTTTGAAAACTATTTTTTTTCGAGGTTATTCCAATTTTTAAAAACCAATTATTATTTTTTAAAAAATTAATGGTTTCTTGAAATGCATACCTTTGTTCAAAAAAATTTCCACAAATCAGGGATTAGGTAATTTGCTGCAATGCAATGAAAACTGCATGCAGGGTAATTTGCTGCATGCAAGATAAACAGCTGCATGCAAGGTATTTAGCTGCAATGCATGGTAATTTGCTGCATGCACGCTCGTTTTAACAGGTTTAAAATTCATTGAACCCTCTGATACAAAAAATCATTTTTTCACCCTAAAAAAGGGTATCAGAATCTTCAGATTCTGAAGTCTTTAATACTTCAAGAATCCAAAGATTCTGCTTATCCAAAATTTATTTTTCTGTTTTTGACAATTGTCGAAGAACAAAAAATAAAGTTTTTAAAAAAGTTTTTTAAAGAGTTTCTGCTGTTACTTTTCACTTCTTTTGGCAGAATGTCGCATGACGAATTACAAAATGAAGACAGACAACGAAAGACATGCACTTTCTCTGTGCAAAAATTCGTTTCTTTTTCACTTGTTCTTTGTCGAATTTTTGCGTTGAGAAAGTGCGTTTCTTTCGTTGTCTGTCATCCACTAGAATTTATCATGCGGCATTATGCCAAAAGAAAAGAAAAGCAACAGCAGAAACTTTTTTAAAAATTTTTTTAAAAACTTTATTTTTTGTTCTTCGGGAATTTGTCAAAAACAAAAAAAAATAAATTTTGGAAAAACAGAATCATTGGATTCTTGAAGTATTAAAGGCTTCAGAATCCGGAAATTCTAAAACCCTTAATTAAGGGTAAAAAATTAAATTTTTGTAACAGAGGGTTCAATGAATTTTAAACCCGTTAAAATGAACGTGCATGCAGCAAATTACCATGCATGCAGCTTTTTACCTTACATGCAGCAAAATACTCTGCATTTGCAGCAAATTACCCTACATGCAGTTTTCATTGCATGCAGCAAATTACCCAATCCCCACAAATCATTCATCTTTTTTTCAATCAAACTTTTTTTCTTGTAAGAAAATTGCCGATCTGTCGCTTGTGGTTTTCCCATTTTCTTTTTTTTCTACCCAGAAATATCCCATTTGAAACGGTGGTTAATTGCAATTCATCTCCGCACCACAATTTTCTTTTTTCTTTTTTTTTCACTTGGAGGAATATGTCCTTGAAATCTTATGCATATTTTTTTTGTTTTCAATGTCTTTTTTCTTCCCGAAATTGGTATTCTGTTTTTTTCTGTTTTGAAATTTTAAGGTGCCATTTTGGTTTTTGCGTTTTTTGGTGCTTTCTTTTGTGGATTTAATGTTGTTGTTGTCCATCAAGTAGGGATGCTTTCATAATAGTTTTCGATGTAGTGGATATGAGAAATGTGTTTTAGATTTTAAAACTCTTGTTTTTTAAACAAAACATTGTACCAGATGACTACTTTCAAAAAACTATTGTGTTTAAAATTTGCGCAAAAACAGCAGAATAGATAGTTAAAATTGTATATATTTTAGTCTGTGACGAACTCCCTCAAATTCAATCATTCTCTTTTTTGCATTTTCTATAACTGTGTTTTGTTCATTTTTTTCCCTCTGCCTTTTTCGTCACAATCAAATTCCATTAAAAATCACTTTTGTTCCATTTTTTACAAATTAAAGTATTTCCAAATTTTGCAATCTTTGGAATGAGGTTAAAAAATTTTGTAACCAACTTTTTGACGTCACACAGTAGTATTTTTTAGGATTAAAAAAATCAATCAAATAAAAACAAATTAGGCATAAAAAAAAGATGGCCAATTTTTGAATCTGCTTTTGTCTGTTATGCTTTTTGTTTTATTATTTTTTAATATTATCTCTTCTAAAAATTGAAAGAAATGCAATAAAAAAAATGAAGAAAGTCAAGGATAAAAAATTTAAAGCAATAAGCTTTTCTTTTTGCTATATTAAATTTTTTAATCTTCCATAAATAGGATGTAAGCAAATTTTAGAAATGTACTTATAAAGTAGTAGACACAATTTGTCTGCATTCTTGATGGACTTAAGCTTTGCTTTAATTGCCTTTACAATCAAATTTGCAATTACTGCATATTATTTTGTTTGACGGAATTTTTTCATTTGCCAAAAAATTCATTTTACTGGATTTTTCTCTTTGCTTCTTCAATCTTTACCTTGCTTTAGAAAATATAGCTCTAACGAAAATTGCCAAAATTTGGTAGGTAAAAATTACTGATCACAGTTACAGCTTATGTAACGTTTATAGTGAAGTTAATGCGGGCCATCTTTAAAACGATATTTTAATAGTTCATTTTACTACTAAATAAATTCGCCTTACATGTACTATTAAGAACTTCTCGTTCCAATTCATTTCTAAAATTTTCAGCTGCTTGTGTTGTAGTAAAAAGGTTTCAATCATAAAAACTTCTAAAATGATTTCGTTAATTATTTATATCAGTAGTTGTATGTTCTGAATTTAAACACATAAATAGTATCCTCTATCTTAGGTCACGAAATTATGTTCCGATCTCAACCTTTTTAAAACTTTTTTTGGATTTAAAAATAACTTAGCTGAAAAAAGCTATTCACATTTACATTTTTATATTAGAGTTTTATACCAAGTAGACACAATCTGTCTAGTTTAGTTTACCTTGTAGACCTTTTATAAATAGAATGCATACTGTAAGATTTGCTTTTTCTATTTTTGGCTATCAAGTATCAAATAGATAAATTGTATGCTATTATTAGAACAAACAAATCGTGCAACACTGCGCCATCTCAAAAGCTGCATTTAATCCTGCAAAGCCTATACATATCTGTATCTCTTTTTTGTTTCAACTTAACCTTGGTCTTTTGAAGCTCACATTTATCAAAGTCTTTCAAAAATGTAATATCTTTTTTAGCATCGTTTTTTGGGTCATCCTTTTATATTAAAATTTATCAAAATCCATCATAGCTTTGCATTTCATTCATTGGATTTGTATGCTTTTTAACATTGTTTTATTCTTTCTTTTTTTTATCAAAAAATATGTAAAAAAAGACACGCAAAAAAAGGTTTCTTTGAATTTTGCAAAGTTAAATTAATTTTAGGAATTGCAAGATAAAAAGTATGTGGAGGCTTTGTATGATACTTCATTTTGAGCATGTCTTTTTTAAGACTTTTTATTAATATACTTTTTTTCTGTGGTAAGAACTTTTTTGCATGTATGTTTTTACCAAGTAAATATTACAAGGAAGTAAAAGTACAAAGTACCGGAAGTACTGTAGCTTACACTTGAGTCATTAACGGAGATAAACACTTACCTTTTTTTGTCGCTATTTTCAAAAACTAATTATAGTAGTTCCTTATTTCATTTCACTTTTAGAAAGATATTTTTTAATTTTTTATTAAAATAGTTTTACTTTTGTAAAATACTAAACCTTGAGGGGATATGATGTAAAACTAGAACGTGTTAAAATATGATAGTTTAAAATAACGCATCGGTTTTTCCCTATGGGAATGACCAAGTTTAGTTTTATAAAAAACCTCTGTGGTTTAAGCTTGCATAAAAACGTTTTTTAAATGTGTTAGGGAATTACACAAATAATATTTTGCTACTATAAATGACTTCAACTACCGTATATAAAACAAGTTGTAGTATTCCATCACCGTCCCCCAAGGAACATTTGTAGTAATATTAACCAATCAAACTTTAATACTCCATATTTTAAGGTTCAAAAAATCAGTCTAATATCATCGAAATTCATACCATCTTCATTTCCAGCAAAGTTCAAATCATGAAATAGCTTTCACACATACAATAAAAACTTATGACGCGGATCATTTCCCTCTCTTTTATTGTATATAATTTTTGTGTGAAACACATATTTTTCATGTGGTTTTTATGCCTCTCACATTCCTCTTCTCTTCTTCCTTGCAAATGATAATAATTAGCTTCAATTGCTTTCTTTGGCTGCAATGTAATAATCGGAGCCATTTCCTCTTCCGTTTTTGTTTTTCTGCAATCTTTCACTCCTCAGTTTTTTTTATTATTGAAAATACAAAGTCTGTTTTTTTTATGATATTGGTTTTATTTTTTTTTATTACTGCTGATAAGTAAAAAAGATGTCTGTTGTATGGTGTTTGATTGCAATGGTTAATAATTTTGATTTTTGCCGAAATTTTTGAATAAGTTGCTTATTCTATAGCTTCACATATTCATTTCTTAGATTATAAGGATTGAAGTGTACATTGCTCCTTTACATCTTCGTTGAGTTAAATGTAATTTAAGTTAAGTTGGAATAATGTACTTTTACCTTTTGTAAATTGTAAAGTTGCTAACGTATCTTTATGAAAGCATTTTGTTTACATTTCACTAAAAATTATCTATTTTCCAATATTTTGTAAGAGATACTGTTACTATTTTTAACTGTTGTTGAAAAGGCATGAGCCAAAATTTTGAAATCGTCATTTTTATGGAAGAAAAATAATATTTTTTGCATGCAGTCAAAAAAATATATGCAAAAAACAATGCAAGCCAAAAACACCGATAAGAAAAAGGAGAATCCTCAAGTGTCTGGCACTTATATTTTCTTTAATTTTTTTTTCAATTTTAAAGATTTTGTTTCAATGGACGATCTGTTTTTTTTAATTGATTAATGAAATCTCGTGCGCAAGTGTTTATTTCAAATCATCTGAGACGTTTAGTTCAAGCACACTTATCGAGAAGAAGGTGTGAGAAAGATCTCACGCGGATTTAAATTAATATTGACTTAAACTTAAAACCTGTAAATCGATAACATTTTAAAGTAAAATTAGTTTTGCTTTCAAAAGCACTGTAATCGTTTATTTTGAGTTACCGTATAACATTCTATAAAAAGCAACTTTCTTTGACGTTCTTTGTGGGTTATAATGACCCCAAGTGAATTACTTTTTCTAAACTACGCGTTCAATTATTTTCTTGTAAAGTTTTTCTTGCAAAACTTTTTTATAGCTTTTAATGACTCTTTAACTCCCTCTTTACATTTATATTTTCGCTTACTAACATAATTCTATTTTTACCTTTTCTCTGACGTTAATATTTTTTAATGAAATTTGCTACAACTTCTTTTACGTTTTTTAAAACTTCATTTCCGTCCAAAAACATTTTTTGCTAAAAAGCTTTATCTGGAAACTTCTAATCGCATATCTACCTGAAAAAATGTTTTGTTTAAAAGATGTTATCATTTTTTTATGTTTTTATAAACATCTTTTTTATTTGCTTTTTTACACTTTTTTTTCGTCATAAACTTTAAAATCAGATCAAAGAAGAAAAAATGATGGATAAAAAAGGGGGATTTCATTAATGCGATTTTAAACTTGGTTTGAAACATTTTTCGTCAACTTTTTCTTTATCGCGATTTGACCTTATTTTGCTGATCTCTCTCTTTATTATATGTTTATGCGTGTGTTTTCACATTTTTGTTTAATGTCTCTTTTTTTGATGGCGGTTATCAAAAGAGAGAAAAAACTAGCAAAGGCGTTAAAAGTTATTTGTCCATTTTTATTATCATAAAAATAATATCATAGATGACGTTATCATTTTTACGCTTTTCATTCAAGTTTTTTTTTCATTAGGCGATTTGACATTTTAATTCCCATTTTTAACAGCTTTAATTCTTATGAAGAGGGTGGATGCAGATAATAGGGTGATGATGTGAATAAGCATGCAAAACCTTTTAGTTTTTTTTTGTGCCGGAAATGATATCTATGGCAGATTCATTTTGAGGCTTATAAATAGCAGCTTTTGAGTTGTTAAGGAAATCAGATTCGGAAAAATGGATAGCTTTTCAAGCTTTTTCTTGTCTTGTAAAATATATGCAAATTCACAAATTAAGCTTAAAAAATGTTTCAATCTAAAAAAACGCTTAATAGTGTTAAAGCCGTTTCATTTAATCTTGTATTATAGCCTCAATTGACTTTGAAGCTTTTTCACGGCACTTTAAAATTCCACTGTAACCTCTGTCTGCTGTTCATTATTGACTAAAAATACTAATATTTTTAATATTCTACAACTTTATTAAAAATTGTATTTTTTTCCACTACACCTTACTAACATTTTCATTCATATTTTTATAATTAAATTTCCCCAAAGGCTGCAAAAATGCTACCACTTGTTTTTACTTTGCTAATTTTGCGGCTATGCAGCTTTTAGCAAATCTTTGAACTTTTTATTTGCTGCAGTTTTTTTCCCTATAGACAATATAGACCAAAAACAACAAGACCAGTGTTATTGAATCTTTTGCATCTAAATTTACCAATGCTCTAGATGTAATACTTTTTATATGGCGTTTTATTATTGCTTAATCCATGTTTTTTGTGCCATTCCTTTTTTAAAAATACTTTAATAACATCTATCTCGTTTACATATAGGTCTATGGTGAAGAAGATCTTTAAACGTTTACTTTTTTTTGAGACATTGGGTCATTGCTGTTTCATCTTTGATAAACACTTAAATAAGATGCTCTTCTAAGGATAAAGGTGATGTTGTTTTCTTCTTATAAAGATGCCCTATTTTTTTCTTTTGTTTAAAACTCTTTTCTATTTATCCTGCAAAATGCGTTTTTGGCACAAAGACCACCGATGGCATGCTGTAGAAAGGGTCTTTCTATTTTGTTTTTTCGTTTCTTATTTTGAGTCATGTAGTAGATATTTAATTTTAAACGTTGCAAAGATCATCATGTAGGGAGATGTAGTGGTTACGGATCTTTAAGCATCTTAGTTCTAAAACACTTCAATTATAGTTTTAAGCCATTGTTTTTATCTTGATATCTGTGTAACGGTTACAGATTGCGTTCAAGCTATTAGCAAAAGTAGCATTCTAAAATTTAAAAAACATTACGAATCTTTCATTTTTCTAAGAAATATTTTTTGTAGTCACATCTCATTTGAGTATAAAACACACATTTTTTACAACAAAAAAAGTTATTTAAATTTTGAAAAATTCGTAACCTCATATTTTTCTAGTAAAATGTTATGTTCATAAATAACAACGTTTTTATTTTTAACTAATATTATTAAACTTTTGCAAAAAAATTTTTTTTAATTTATGCAAAAAGAATTTATTCATGTGCTCTATTTGGGAAGTTTTTAGTTTAGCAGTTGTAAAAAAATAAACATGGTCATTGAAATAAATATACAACAAGGTGAGAGAACAACTTTTTTTACGCTACATTCTTTCTTTGTTGTTTTTGTTTTGATTGTTTTAAAGGGCAAGTTTTTATAGCATGAATTAATTAATTATCATAAAAATATTTGTTTTTTTTTATACAATTTTAGTGTTTTTAAGCATCTTACAAATTAATTACCAAGAATTTTGTTAAAAAAGTTATTTTTTGGAGTTTTATCAACCTTTTTTGAGTTCATAAAAGTTTAAAAGAGCTACTCATATATTTTTTGTTCAATTTTGTTACTCATTTTTTATTTTTGATGGTCTTGTGAGAGATGAAAGAGCAAAATTAAAAATATAAAACTATTTGACATTTTTGGTCATAAATCTCTTTCCTCTGTTAAATAAAAAATACTTTTATTACGTTTATTAAAGCTTTTGTAATTAAAGAATAGATAGAATTAGGCATTTATCTTCTTCAGCTAGCTTGTGTTTTGATGCTTTACTAATCTGAGTCACCCGTAACACTGGATTAAACCTCTGAGAAAATATTACAGTATCCTTTAAATTTTAATTTAATCGTTTTTATCACAATGTTATTAATATCACAATGTTATTAACAGAGATATCTATTAGTCATTCCAACGTCATCCAGATTTTCATAGGACGAAGATAAAGCGTGTCGGAAGAATATCTGTTAAACCGATACAGTTGCAAGAAATAAAGATTTTTTCTTCAAGTGAACAGTTTTTTTGTTGTCATTTTTTGTTGTCGCAGCGATTCAGGTCATAAATTTCAAAATTACCAAGTTCACTTTTTTATTTACCCCCTTCCATTTAATTTGACTCAAAATTACAACTTTTATTAAAAACTTTTTTTTTAAAGTAGACCATTGAAATGGTGTAATTTTGTATGACTGTGAAAATTATTGTTTCAGTTTTGTATGCTTGTAGCTTTTGTCCTACAATAATAGGTTCATTTTCAATGAAAGAACAAATTGTTTCATCAGTGAATGAAAATTGTAGGCTTTTATAAGATTGTATGCTTTTTTAATGATAGAATGTAGCGAGACATTTTTTTAAAAGGACATTGTCTGCTATTTTTTTCATTAGCTAATGGTAGCTGCAGATAATTGGGGAGGTCTATGATGGTAATTTGCAACTTGCGTAGAAAATTTTATTCAATTGTTTTATTGTGAGACCATTCAAACGAAAAAACGTTGATTTTGATTTGGAAAACATGTAAAAACTGTGATTTTGGTTTTTTCATTTTAAGTTTTCCATTTCGTAGTGCTTTCTTGCCACTACCGTAATCCAATGAGTAATTTTTTTCCAAACAAACAAATTATTAAAAAATTTAGTTTTTACAAGGTCATCGCAAATTAAATTTAAATCTAACAATTATTAATAAACGTGTACATTTCATCTTTTAACCTTTATTCTATTTTTCTTCGATGTAGTTTAATTAAAAATCACATTTTTTTCTTATTTTCTTTCTACTCTGATTTCCATTTTTCTTAACATTTTAAACATCCATTAAAACGTCACATCGTAAACATCTTCTTTATTCTCAGAAACAAAATCCTTTTCATCCCTTTAAAATCACATTGTTTTTAAACACATAAAAATTAATATCTTTGATTTTAAATGTTAATTAGCTTTTTAAGGATTTTATACATACATCCAATAATAATAATGTCTTAATCCTGTAACATTTAAGTCAAATGATAGTAAACAAAGTGAAGGTGTATAAGGAAGGGAGAAAGCGAGCGATTATCTTGTTGTTTGTTTAATTTTAAAAATGTTTATGACTTTTCAAATTTTTTTTAATTTTCATTGAAAATGAAAGAAATTAATCTTCTTCTTTTTCTTCTTCTACCTTGCGTTTCTTGTTTGAAAGACATCCTTTTGAGAAGCTGCGCTGCCACTTATCCCATAATATCAATTATAAAATAAATAATATACCGCTTTCAACCTCTTGAAAAAATAAATGTTTGTTTGTGCTACCTTCTTTTTTAATTTAAGAGACTTTCATTAATCCCGTAAATTATTTGATTTTTGTGTTTAAAAATATTTAGTTTAAAAAGTGAAATTGAAAACATCAGTTTTTGAGTTTTGGTTTATGTCAAGTGGATTTGGTATATCCGTTCAGATGTTAGGTAGATATATGAAATCCCTGGAAAGTAGATATATAGAACCACTGTTCACGATAGAACTCATAAATTTTTTCTATCCCCCGTTTCATTTATTCTTGGATATTTAAAATCCTATTTGAGCTTTCATATATCCTTTTCTAAACCCCTCTTGTTTACAAACTCTTTTTATTACTCTTTGATGTCTTCCCCGATTTAGTGTAATGTAGCATATTAAAAATTGTTATTTTAATTGCAACTCTTAATCAAAGATTTAAACCCTTTTTAATTCAAGCAGAAAAGACCTGATACACTATGGCACAAAAAAGAAATATAAAGCATTCCTTCAAAATGTGACTGACTTTTTAGAGTTTGATTATTGGTGAAGCCATTACGAATCCCCTTTATGAATTTCCTATAAAAAGGCATGACTGAATTTTAGACTTATTACGTTTTTTTTGTTTTATCTCTTTTTTTAAACTTTGAGCTTTGTTCCAGTATCCAAAAATTTTTAATAAACGTCGTGAAATTGCGGAAAATGTTTGTTAATGAAAAAGTTATAGGTGATTATTATTTTTTCTAAAAATCTAATTTCCATTCTCAGAAACCATTTTCCTGGATAAGTTTAATCGTTTCATGTAAACAAAATTTCCCGAATTTCCTTACTCCCACATATGTTTCTAATATTGAACATTCATTTTTTTCTTTGACCGCTTCAATCATTGATCATTCAAAATAAATTTAAAATGGAATGTAATTTTTTAACCTTACAATTTTTATAACTGTAACAGATTTGCAACAGTGATAAAAGTAGTATTTAATAATCCTATAAACTTTACTCTGAATGAACTGCTTAAAACATCTAAATTTTTCAAAAACCATTTTTTTGGGTAACATTGAATCCGATTACCTCTGTAAGCTTTGTTACTTGATAGAACAACGAACAATGAAAAAATAATTCATGATACCATTTTTGGTGCACTTTTTGATACAATTTCGGTTAGTATCCAAATTGTATGAAATCAGCTGTCGCGCTAATTAAAAAATTGGTTAAATTTAGATAAAATGTTTTTAAGCTGATTTTGTTGTTTAAAATGTCAAAAATGGAGCTATATAAGAATTAATGTGTTACAAAAAATTTATTAATGTATTTTGTTAGCAGTGTTTATTTGAACATTTTTGTTCTTGTGCTTCTGTGTAGTTTCATTTTCTTTGTAGAATTCAATCAAATTTTAATGTGTAACATGTGGTAAGAAAGTTAATCTTGCCGATGGAGAGTATTAAACTGTGAATGAAAATCTTCTGCAGTGGCAGAATATTCTTCTATGTAGTGTCTTACGGTACTTATCAGTGTATTTTGGTGATATTGTGTTTCTGAACAATCTCGATGTAGCTTCATTTTTAAAAATTTTATTAAAATTAAATGTGAAATAGGTGGTACGGATGTTACATGTAATTTTGTAAATGGAGGTTATTAAAATGTGATTTGAAGTCTTTTGCAACTGCAAAATCTTCTTTCATGTAGTGTCACATTTTTGAGAGTATTTATTTTTGAACATGTAGCTTTATAAAATTTATTAAAATAAAATCTTAAAGTTATGAATCGGAAGTTAATTTTGCAAATGGAGATTATCAAACCAGTTACCATATATATAAGGTATACCTTTTTTGCAAAATGCAAAACATTGTGTTTAGTATGAAAAATATTTTTCAATGGCAGCAGCAGCAAAGAAAAAGAGTTCGAAAGAGTTTCAAAAATGAAACATTTTTTTGTTTTGGATAATTAACAATTCTCAAGGTTTTTAAAAAAGAGACCAACGGACAAAAAACGTCATGTTTTCTTTTTTGGCATTCGGTGTCTGCCTGGTAAAAGGTTCATAAGTTTAGGTTTTTTATGAGCTCCCCTTTTTTGGCATGCAAGGCAATAAAATGGCATAACTAAATTGAAAAAATGACTTTTTTAGTCTCTCAAAAAGTTATTTCTGACGTTTTTGGTATTAAAAAATGGTTCAAGTGGTCAAAGTTCGAAAAAATGAATATTTTTGCTACCATGTTTTTTATGATGTCTTTTTTGGAGTATTTAAATGTTGTAGTTGTTTTTTTTCTGTATGTTGCTTTCTTTTTTTCCTGTTTTGTTTCCTATGATTCAAAGCTTTCAATGTTTCTAATAAAGCTTTTGGTTTTCTTATGCCTTTTTGAGGGGCCATTAATTTCCGGATTTTTTGACTGACTCCTCAAAAAACATTTTCAGCTGTTTTTGTTTTTTCTATGAATGATATTTATTTTTTTTGTTTTTGCTGCTTCTGATGCTTCTTCAAGAAGACGAAAGGACCAGTCACATTTTGCTTTTTTTCTCACAATATGTTTTTTTCTTGCTTTGCAATTTTAAAGGAGAAAAAAGTTATTGCATATTTTCTCCTCTCTCTAAGCAACAACAACAAATTTGTCATTCATTTATTATGAGAAGCAAAGATTTTTGGAAGAAAATCTCTTTTTTTTCTTCTACTGTTTTCTTTCTGTTTGTGTTTTGCTTTTTATCATAAATTTGACATTTAAATAATATTTCTCTTTTAATCACTTTGTAATATAAAAGATGGTTTATGTTTACATTTTTGTTTTTTCTGCAGCAACAGCAGTATTAGTTTTTCATATTACCGTAACCCTTTTCATAGCTTTTTGTTTTATACAATTTTTCGCTTCGATGCCGCAGCGACACAAAAAGTGCTTCATTCACAAAAAAAAGTGTTAAAAGAAATACTTTCTTTACGGATTAAGTAATATGTATCTGAAAAAAAAATTAAGAATAAAAAGAAGAATGTTAAAGTAGTATCAAAGCCATTTATTAGCTTGCATTTTAGTTATTTAATTCGCTTCAAGTATACATGGGTAGATTTGGCTAAATTTGCGGTTAATAAAGTAGAGCTTTTTTGACGTAAAATTAAGATTATGGTAGGTAGAAAATTTTTTATTAATGGAAAAAGAATGTTATAATTATATTCTTCTGGAACGTCGGAGATAGCTTATCTCTCTACAGACGTAGTTTTGGCTTAACTATATATGTCTATGCATAGCATGTTAGCGTAAAAAATGATATAATTAATTTTTTATAATAAAAAATTTATGCATTGAAAGTGCTAAAAAATTTGTAGTGACTTTCTTTAAATATGGAATGCTCCACTTTGTGAAAGTCTGCACGTTTTACACAAAAAATGTGACCATGAATCCTTAAAAATCTTTTCGGTTTCACTTTTTAGGTTTCGTCTGCTGCCGCAACAAGAGTAAAAGTGCAAACATTTTCTTTAAAATTTCGCTTTGTACTTTTAAGTCAAAATTATCAATCTCAATTTTGTAGTTTTTTTACTCTCACAGTTTTCTTCACTCTTCAATTTTTTTCCAAACTATTCATTAAAAACCCATCAACTTGTAATTGCTACTTTTCCTTCTTTCAAAGCCTTCACTTTTCCATTCAAAAACATTCAAAAAGCTTTCTTCTCACATGCTTTTTTGTTTGTTTTTTTTTTAAGTAAGAACCCTACGTTTCAAGGACCTGCTTCTTCCTCATTTACCAGCTTAAAACCGCTGATAAGCTTATTTTTCTTTTGCTTTAACCTTTTAAGTCAATCAAAATAAAATAAAAAAACAGACATCATAAACATTTTAGCAAGGTTAAAAACATGTAGCAGTCAGTAATAAGAGGAAGGTAACAAACAAAAACAATGTTTGTATATTTTTTTCCTCATTGCGTAACCTCTCTCTTTTTGACTGCAAAAATTATTTTTCATTGATAAAACTTAATCATAAAAATATTTTAACCTCCCTTTTTTGCTGCTGCCTGTATTTTTTATGTGAGTCAACAAAAAACAGAGTCTCAAAAGCGAGTTAGTTCTTTTTTTGCACCACAAAAAAGATTGTGAATTTTAAAATGTATTTTAAATAGATGCTAATAAGTTTCACTTCGCATTTCACTGTGATCTGCTTTTTAGCTCATAATCATGTGGCTTGCTTTCTTTCGGCTGCGGGGGAACACAGCTTTTTTTGGTTCAAGTTTTGTGCTTCCATTTTTTGTGTTTGTTTTTTTTTGCATTTTTTCACAGCTTTTTTTGTTTTTGAGTTTTTGGTCTGGAGCATGAAATACTCTTTTTTTGATTGATAAATTTGTGTTTTATTTTTGTATCAAAAATTTGTGTGCTGAATGGATTACTATGAAATTATTCACCTTTTTATGTTTTTGTATTTAGCCGTTTTTTGTACTTCTTTAACAAAAATTCACGCAGCTCTTGAAAGACTGATTTCTAGAACATATGTGTCAGTCAATCTTGGCTGTCAGTGATTTCTAGACTTCATCAAAAAAGAAACCTTTAAACTGAGCCTTCCCAAGATATCGTAGCTTCAAAATCCTCTGTCTCCAAGTCTTATGTATCCAAATCCGAGTCATTTTTAGCTCAAATCCAAAAAAGATTAGCAGTAGTTAAGCTATATGTCCTCTAAAATGTCTTTATCTCTTATTCCCAAATTTAGCAAACTATTTTATTTTCTTTTTTCTCCAATTGCTAATGTTTCCATTTTAGTCATTCTACAAATGTTTGAAGGCTAAAGATTTTATCATACATACTTATATTTCATTAATCTTTTTTTGACGCTTTTTTGATCCACAAAAAATTCTCCAAGACTTTCTTTTGGATGCTTTGGGACGGATTAAACGATAAAAAAAAAGTTATTCCTGAACACTTTTATCTTTTAACACTTTTTTCTTTTACATGTTTTTGACGTTGTCTCGGATTTTGTTAATTCGCTGCTGCATTTATTCTTTTAAGCTGACTATCGTCGTCTTCCAGTAGCTTTTTGATGGCTAAAGTTGAGTCAAACACTTTTTTGACGTCCTTTTTTTATGTTTAAGAATATATATAAGAAGCAATAAGCCGAGACGATGTATTTTATTTTATTGTAGATTTAAGGTGGGGTAGAAAAGTGGTTGAGCGTTAAATAAATTTCGTTTTATTAAATGTTTTTTATTGTTATACAATTTATAGCAGGAAAACAACTTGACTTCTGTTAATAAAAATTGTTTAATTAACAACATCACTCATCAAAACAATGAGAGTCCTTAAGATTTGTATTTTAATGTTTTTTGAAGTCATGCAAATTCAGTGATCACTTTTTATTATAAAAGTCCAAAGTTAATTATTTTGCTGCCAAAACGGATTTATTAAATCTCTTTATGTAATCACTAACATATTTTTGATCTTTCAGCTTTTAATTTATTCATCGCCAGACATTACTTTATAGGGTACAAGCAGCTTTTTTTTGATCAAAAGCAAATTAGTCATTTCTGATCATTTTTAATATTTCATGTTTTTGACTTCTGTCTGAATAGCGCCTTTGAATATTTTCTCGTTATGTACCTAATCTTTAAAAAGCAGCCCCTTTTCATCAGAAGTTAGTTAATGAATTAAACCTTCTTTTTCGACATTCATTCGTTCTGTTCAGAACAATTCTTACTCATTTAACATACACACAAAAATAAAATGACGATACTTTTTTCAGAATTATATTTTCCATTTTTCTTTTGTTTTTTTGTATCTTCTTTTTTTTATGGATTTTCTCACCTTTTTATTGCCCTCCCTTTACATATTTTATTTTCATGTTTTTTTGAAGTTTATGACTTCCGGAGAGAATGAGAAGAATAAGAAAAGACAAAAAAGAAGGAAAACGAATTTAAAGAAGTTCATAATAAAATATTTTTTGGCTTCTTCATTTTTTGTCGTTTGAGAACCCTCAGAAGGAGGTGATAATCTTTTGTTATTCGTGCGCGCGTTATTAAAATTTTCACGTTTTTAGTTTTTATTATTATTTTTTCTTGAATGTTCAGAGTGTGTAGTTTCAGGATTATTGAGGGAGGGTGGAGAAAATTTATTTAAATTAAAATTAAATGACTAAAAAATAGAGAGAGACATAAACATTTTTGAAATTTGAGAAATCCTAAAAAAATTTGTTTATAGCTGAGTAAATTTTTTTGTTATGATGGGAACTTCCTTATTTAGCTAGATTTTTTTATGTTAATGTTGCCAGAAAATATTTTCGTGCTATGAATAAACTTCATAAACAAAAATTTATTCCCAGAAACCCAAGTATTGCCCTTATAACTCCCTAACTCCCACAGATATTGTTCTTTGACTTTGTCGATGTTGGTTATTATTACCAGCTTAAAGACTTAATGATAGCTTACAAAAAACCAAATTCCATCTTTTCTGTTTCAAAAACATGCCTATTACCAAGAGCATTATTAAAAAAATGTCTGCACTTTTATTAATCTTAGATATCTCTCTTCCCAATGTTTCACTCGTGCCAGCCTTCCATGTCCTTACATTCAGAAAATTTTCGCGAATGTTTTTTATGTTTCGCTTTTATTGCTCTTCATAAATTGTTTTAATCTTTACCCTTAACTTATATACTTCTTTTTCAGAATATTTTTTATTTTATTAAAATTCGTCATTACCATCGACGAGCAAGAGAAGAAAAAGTTTTGTACAACTTGTTTTTTGCCATCACCAATAACAGATAAATAAAAAACAAAGAAAATGTTTGTACAAACATGGGGTGTTGCATTTGTATATGCATTTACAATAATAATTGGTGTATTTGGTAATACATGGGTTGCAATATCAGTGATACGAACGAGAAAGCCTAGATCAACAATGGGCCTTTCACCATCAGATCGACTACGAAGTTATATTGGTTTACTAGCTGTTGTTGATTTATTAGTTATTTCTGCGCTATTTATTAAATTTATTCATGTAATTTTACCTGATGTTCCTATTCGTAAGTTTTTACTATTATTGGCACATCTACTATAAACGAGATTCACTAGTCGTTGTTTCTGCAACAGCTTCTTCAAATCCATATTTTATCTTTGCATTTTTTTATATAGCAATATGGATTTCCGTTTATGCGTAGGAATCCTTTTTCTTTCATCTCTTTTTTATACATATGCATATAAATCTGCATAGATTTCTTACGTAATAACAAAATAGTAAAATCTTTTTGCAAAAAAAGCTTCCGTTGCTTCCAAAGAACGCACCAAAATTAATCTCCCCGTCTTTTATTTTGCTACAACCAGATTTAAAATATAACCTTTAAAATAAAATAAATAAATATTCATTTTCAGAAGGATTAAGCTGTCAAGCTGTATACATCGTTGATCAACTTGTTAAACTTGCATCTTTAACATGTTTGACGTGTATTTCATTTGAAAGATATTTAACCATCGCAAAACCTTTTAAAAATACTGTAAGTTTTTTTTTCTCACTTATCAAGGAAAGAATTCGTCTCAACACAAAATTAACAATATCTTATTCAAACTTTTTTTAGATTCGTAAAAGATTTATTCGTTTTACGCCACTTGTTGCCATTGGCATTATTACTGCAGTTCTATCAGCTATCATTGTATATGCAACAAATCTTACTGTAACAAAAGATAAAAAAGATTGTACACTTATTGATCCAGAAGCTATCTCAGTGATTGCATCAAAATGGGCAATTTCACTAACTTTCATCATTCAACTTATTGTTCTTTGCTTTAATTATGGCCAAATTGCACGACATTTAAGAAAAAAGTTTTGGCAGCGAAAAAGTCGAAGTAAGTTGAAATTTGAAAAGTTTGCAGAAACGGTTATTATAATGGAGATATTTCAGTTTGCACAAATCCTCGCTTGAAGCAGCCACTAGTTCAACAACCAAAATACATGAAAGATACCACCAACGTTATCCTTCGAATTGCAACCTTTCATTTTCTTTGCTGGTTTCCATATTGCTTAATTTATTTGTTACCAGCAACAATGGGCTCAATGTCTGTTCTACTTACAACAAAGCTTCGAATTATCTCAGATTTACAAAATATTTTTCAATGGATTGTATTTCTTGTTGGATGGCTTGCTTATCTTAATTCAGCTTTGAATTGGATCTTCTATGCTGTTCTTAATCGTGACCTCAGAACGATAATCCGTGAAACAACAGAACGTCGAAAGCGTTCAACAATGTCTCATCAAAGCCCTCCCTCAAATCTCCATCAAAGCTTACGACGACAAATTTCACAATCTATTCGATTCTTTTATTCTATCAATTCATATCGATCAACCTGCAATTCCTTTGATGAATCTTTTAATTCATATCAACATAATCGAGCTGAAAATAAATACAGTAATAGCATCGGTGGCTCAACAGGCGCCTTGAACAATGAAGAAAAATATGCAACAAATTCTTTCATTCCTGCAATCCGAAATGGTCGTGCACATACTTTTTCATCTCCAAGAACATCTCTAATGTCACAAGATTCTCAGGGTAGTTTAAGACTTCCAGGAAATGGCGCAAGATTTGTTGCAATTTCAAGCATCAATAAACAACTCAAAGATTCTCCTTTAAAAGATTCAGTTGAAAGATTTGTATAAATTCGAAAAACGTTGTTAATGTAAAAAATGGTAATAGTGTTTGTATATAATATTGTATTTTAATTACGTTTTTATATTTATTTTTATCTTTGATCTCTTTATGTTTAAACGGGTTTTTTTAAAATAAAGCAAATTATTATTACTCCTCGTTTATTATAAAAATAACGAAAAAAGTAAAATTATTACCATTCTAAAAAGTGTTTTATTTTAATTCATAGACAAAAACAGTTGTGTATAAGAATAGTGGCAGTATAAAGTGTTTAAATAAAAAGAGCGGAAAAAACGAGAAGATGATTGTTATTAAGTCAATGAATTTGATAATTTTTTGGATCATACTTTGTTGGTTGACAAACATGTTCATTTGAAGCCAGTTTAATGGACTGAGTACCATCATCGTTTTCACTCATTTTTGCAGACACAGTTCGTTTTGGGCTGCCTTTGGTACATTTGTATGAGCCAGATTTTAATAAATAATATTGATAAACAAAGTCTTTTTTTTTGTTGCAAAAATGATCAAATATTTATCTTTTTCACCATTCTTCCCATCATGAAATACAAAATAATTACTTGAAATAATTTTTGGTTCTGAATAAATATATTTCGTTGAATCATATCTTTGTGGATCACATATGTTCATTTTCACTGAGTTTAACAGATTGGTTACCATCAATATTTTTAAATACTTTTGCAGTTACATTGACGTTTTTACACATACATTTACCACATCTATAAATACCATTTTTGTGGAGAAAATATTGATAGCCAAAATCTTTCTTTTCGGATGTGAAAATAACCAAATATTTATCTTTGACGCCATTATTTCCATCATGATTCATGGAAGACTTTGAATGCTTGAACCCAAAAATTATTGAAGTTAATGTGGAACAAAAGCAAATAAATTTTCCTGAAAATGCAAATGAATTACATCGAAAACTTGCTGAACGTTTCAAAGTTAATTCACCCAATTTAGCAGTCCAACTTAAAGAATTATATGATGATGTGACACTTGAAATTGGACATGAAACATTCAAAACATGGACTTCTTATCCTGCAGATGAATTTTTTTACCGTATTTTGGAAAGATAATCTCAAAGTGGAGTGATTGAGATTAGCTCCGGATTGAAGCAATACCTCTCAAGCGCTTTAACAGTACCAGTCGGATCGAGCGATGCGGAAAGAGGTTTTTCAATTCTCTTTCATTCATTGGACAAACGCCGTTGAGCATTCCCAATATTGCTGCTATCCTAACCATTCGAATTAACGGACAACCATTTGGAAAGCTGGTGGACATTTTGATAGTGATCAACAGCCAGCAAGAGGCAAGGACAAAGAACAAGCCCTGGAGTCGGATGATCCAATCCACAGAAAATTGGAGCATAATGAATTTTTGAAAGCAATGTGGGAAAAACGTGATAACATTTTTACCAAAAAACGTGTTGAACTTTGAAACTGGCATAAATTCACATTTGCTTTGCATTGTCTTTTATTAATTTCCTTTAATTCATTTATTTAAGTTTTTAGCTTTTATCTGTATAAAATGAACTGTAGCCTTTTTGTAAAATAAAAATTGATCATGAAACTTATTTTGATGAAAAAATGAAATACTGTAAAGCATATCAAAATTATTTAAAAAACAATAATAAGTTTAAAAAAGGGTTAAAAGCTGTTGATTTATTTTTTGATAAACTGAGTTTTTATTACAGCAGACAATATATAACTTTTAACCGTAATTTGACAAAAATTGAAAGAATTTTTTAAACAAATTTGCCAAAATTTTTTCGAAGATTTCACAGGTAGACCTGTGCTCATTTTTTTACCGACCGCCTTCGGCGGTCGGTCGGTCGGCGGGGTCAGAATTCTGACCCCCAATTCATGTATGATCATGGATAACAAACATATCATTTGAAGCAATCTTTGGCTCTGGATAAACATATTTCATTGCATTATATTGTTGCGGTTCACAACTGTGTTCAGTTGTACCAAGTCTAATGGATTTACTCCCCTCTTCACTTTCAGTAATTTTTGCGGAAACTTTTTTGTCTAAATCACATCCATTACAATAATAATAGCCAGATTTCGTCAAATTGTATTGATAACCAACATCCTTCTTTTCCGATGCGATGTAAAAATAATCAGGTATTTATCTTTTTCATCATCAAAACCATCATGAAAGAGAAATTGATCAGGCGAAATAAATTTTGGTATTGAATAAATATATTTTGTTGGATCATATCTTTGAGGGTCACAAATATGGTCATTCTCACTTAGTTTAACAGATTGGTTATAATAACTTTTGCAGTTAAACAACAAATTTGTAACAATACTTTTTTTCTTCGGTTGAAAAAATAATCAAAACTTTGTCTTTCGTTTTTTGCATACATTGATTTATCAACAATACTGTCATCTTTAAATTTATCTGGATCAAATTCTAGAAGATTACATACATGTTCAGATTTGCTTTGAACCAAATATTCACTTAAATCATCATTCTTAATAATATTAGCTGTTACTTGATTTACCCATGGACAGTAACTGCAGTGAATAAATAAAACATATTTTTTGAGAGAAAAAAGACGAGTTGATTACAACACACAAAGATGATGACAAATGAACATAAAAAAAGAGACAAGAGAAAGGTATTTATAGGCGGCGAAAGCAAGCACGTTGCATAATGCAAATTTCACTTCTTTCATTCATTCCCCTGCTTTATTCTTGGTGGTTAGAGGCGAGAGTTAGAGGTGGTTATGAGTTAGAGGCGAGTGGCCACATTTGGGTTTTTGTATGTCACATATATGTTAACTATCATTCAATTGAATAAATTCTTGTTCATTTCTTTTGACAATTCTGGCAGCTAAATGTTTTTTGTTATCAGTTTATCATTCTAAAACAAGATGGACAAATTTTTCTGTGAGTAAATAAGCGCACAATGTTTTTTATTTATAAGAAAAAGAAAAACTTTGTTTGTTCAACATTCATAGAAAAGATTGACAAAAAATTATTGCTCATTTTTTTAACTATGGCTGATTTTGATGTGGGTATAGATGCTTATTGGGGTCGCGCAATAGCATCTAACGATGTCCAAGAAATTAAAATTGATTTTGAACCAGGTAATTTAAAATTTTTACTATCACGTTTTACAGCGCTAAACTTTTAGTGAATATAAATGACGTTGACCTAATTCTTTTAATGTATCACGATATTATCTCACGTATTGGAAAAAATTTGAGGAACTGTTGCATTATTGTAGAAAGGGAATATATCAATGATATTCGAAAGGAATTTGTTAAACAAGGATTGTCATGCGGCTTCAAAAATGTTGAATTACTCAATGTATATTGGGCATATTACACAATCGCGGTTTTAAAATCAAATTATGAACCAAAAAAAGAAGATACTGTTTTGATAATCACAGATCAAGAAGCTAACTATTTTAAGTTAGACGGTAAAGCACCTCGTTATCTTGGAGATCTCAATGAATATAAATTGAGAGAAAAAACATACTCCGAAGTAAGGAAAGCAAATTGTAAAGTAATATTGATCGAAAATACGGTTGAAAACAAAGAACGGTGTATTTTAAAAAAAACTTTCAAACAACAAGACATTTTTGAATATGAAAGATGCGACAATATAACTGTTGCGCTTTTAAGAGCGAAAATGGACCTTGAAGATTTTTACTACACTGTTAGAATAATCGACTTCAGTTTTGTTATTGAAGTTGGACAAGATATTAAGGTCAATATTGGTATGGACACCCAAGTACCTATGGTAAAAACACTCAAATTAAAAGCACACAACAATAACAAAGAGATGACGGTATGTTTACTCTCATTAATACCAGGGCTGCATGAAACTGGAAAAATAGGAACAGCTTTTTTGTTTGACAAATGGCTTCAAAAGAAAGGAAACGAATCTGAAAAACTCTTTGAAACTTCGCGAAACGCTAAACAAAATTTTCGTGCAGCCCGGTTTATTACAAAAATATTTTGAATACAAAACCCCAGTGTTTTTAACAAAATTGATAATTTTAAGTGTGATACCTGCAAAAACGCATGCACAATATTTCTTTCTCCGTCTCTAGTCGTTATTAATTAAAATGACAAATATTTAGGTTACAAAAAAGTTCCTTTGTATGGCTACGCTAAACGAAGAATATGTAGCAGAAACTTTTACACTTCCAAATTTTTCAACGTACTTTCTACGATTTAAGTTAGACGAAAACATGATCTATTCCATCGAATTTGTAGATGCTACTGATTGCGAAAATAATCAAAGAAAAAATGAATCAATTTCTACTATCCGCCAATCTTATATCAAAAAGCGTCGATACGAAAATTATGTCGATAGCAACTTCACATTTCCTTTTCCTGATAAAACTATTATAAACAATGAACAAATTAATGCAATTGCTATAGATTTTGGAACATCGCGGTGTTGTGTTGCTGCATATATAGAACAACATCTTGTAGTACTTCCCATTGGAGAAAGCTTGAGTAATAATATCATACAATCATGTTTAATATACGATCATGTTAACAATATGAGAGTAGCTACAATACAAGATAAACTTTGGGATAATCCAAATAATTCAGTCTTTGGTTTTAAAATGATGATAGGAAGAAAATATTATTCACTTATGGAAAACGAGAAATGGAAGTTAGATTTAATTGATTCGTCAAACAAGCCTCTCATTCGGTTGAAATTTGGTACAACTGAACTGAGACAAACGCCAGAACAGGTTGCAACAACTTTGATAAAAGAAATCAAACTAAGAGCTGAATATTTTTTGGGTAAAAAGGTGTCAGATGCAGTTATAACAATTCCGGCGGTGTTTACAAATGCTCAGAAAAAAGAAATACAAATGGCAGCAAGTTTAGCTGGATTTGATAAGGTAGTGCTTTTATTAGAACCTCTTGCTGCAACGTTTGCATATTTCCAAATATGTCCAAATGAGACGAACGTTCTTGTATTTGACATGGGCAGTGGGAAGCTAGACATTTGTTTAATGGAATTTAAAAAAAGTCAAGTTCAAATTGTCAGTAAGCATGCTTGTGGTTTTACATTAGACAGCTATCAAAGTGCCGAAGATTTCGATGATGTTTTGGTAAAATACTTTAAAAATAAGCTTGAAAGTGAATATGATATCACAAACATAAATTTTTATAAACTTCTAATAGAATGTCAAGGAATTAAGCATGATTTATCCTTCTCAAACGAAGCAAGGTAAGCGTGTCAAAATCATTAGTTTCATAATAAAATATAAAAATTGTAGATTAGACGTGGAAAACTTTGATCCTTCGAAAAAAGGTTTTATTTATATTTCCGTCGAAATATTTCAAAATTTGTCACAAAATGTATTTAAATCAATTGAGAGTTCAATACGTCACTTATTGATGGAAGCAAGGTACGCATATGGGCAAGTAAAAAATGTTCTTCGATGCGGTGGAGGTTGTCGAATGCCTGGGATACAAAAACTTTTACAAGAACAATTTCCAGAAGCAGAACATCACTGCAAAGAAAATTGGGATGAAATCATAGCTATTGGTGCTGCTTATCATGCACGAAATGCATTTTCTTAATTTACTTATGTCAATTTTAATGCCAAATAAATATTTTAACGTTGATTTTAAAAAATAGCATTTTATTTCACAGCAGTAATTTTTTAATATCACTTTAATATAAATTTACAATAGAATTTTTTCTTCTCTAGAATTATTATTGTTTGCTCGTTTTTGTGAGAGAAAATTAGTAGTGCTTTCATCGCTAAGAACACGTTTTCTTCGTGATGCAGGAGTTGGTGTGAGATGGAAATAAGTGCTCATTCCAAAGCGATCTATATCATAAACCGCTTGGTAATAAGATACATCATCTGCTGGAAGCTTTGTTAAATCAAATTTCCCCTCATGAACGTAGTTTAAATAAAAATCTGGCAATTGATTTTCATGGCAATGGGGGCGAAGTAAATAATGAACAACAAATGCGGCAACACTTTTACGATTGTTTTGTACTAGCATCTCAACGAAATTCAAAGTCGTTTGTATATGACTTTCCAACAAATTTTTTGGAACTTTCTTGCATACAGAACCTATTTGCGTTGAATTAGAAGGTTCATCAGCTTGATCAGAATTCGCACCAATGTTTGATTCGTCTTTCAACCTTAAGTAAATTCTTTTGTTTCAAACATAAAAAAATATAATAAAAATAAATAAATTGTTTTTACATACCAATCATGAAAATTTCTCCGCAAATATTTTAATTTTTCTTCGGTATCTTGAAATCGCCGCAGATTTCGTTTTTTTGCATTTAAATATTTTTCAATGATTTCTTCGCTTTTAAAAATACCATTTGCAGTAACATATTCTTCACCACCAATAAAACAGAGATGTTCTCTTACATCCCATATTGGTTTATGAGCTTTGTGATGTCTCAGTAAAGGTATAAAATCTTTTTTCACCTCTGCTCGTAACATTTTTCTAAACTCATTTAAGGGGGGAAAGGGCTCCATTGTCATTAGCTTTGTAATTTGACCGGGACTTAAGACATATTTGTTAAAAACAACGTCAAAATCATTAACATCAAATCCGGATGGAAGATCGGGAAATCTTTTGTACATTTTATTAAAGTCCGCATCCGAAATTCGAATAGATTTCCAGATGTTGCTTAATACTAATGACGGATGGCCAACATGAAAAAAATTAGTAATAGTTTGAACAACTTTTTTGCTGTACTGTTTTTGTTGGACCGTTGTAGCATCTTCTGGAAGAGGGTCTAAACCCAGTAGTGCAGGACATTTTTTTAGCAAGTATCTGGCATGGCTCATCTAAAACTTCATTTTTATTATTAATAAGATTATATATAGTAAGAACACTGAGAAAAAGCCGTGATGCATTCATCACTTTTGCATCACTGTCAGTGACGAAAAAACCCATACTGGTGACGAATTCATCGCAGCTTCATCACCGGTGAGGTTTCTTTCGTCACTGCTTTTTTCTCAGTGAAGATATAACTTACGATCTCATATTTGTTTAAAGGTTTTTTATTTTGATAAATTTTACTTTCTGCCATAGAGGTTAAAGCTAATTTATGTTCTAAAGGAACATCTGCCGATAATATATTGAATGAAATTGGAATAGAATTAATAAAATGACCAACTTGAGCCATATTATATCGAAGTGTTGCTTCAAGTCGATGATTTCCATCAATAACAAAATATCTTTTATACGAAAATGCGTTGACCACAGTTTGACCAGTAAAAGTTATAACTGGAGTTTGATTTAACAAATTATCGATGTCATTTGGACTATTTTTCATTCTGTTAAGAAGTAATTCAACATGTGCTACATCTATGGGCCGTATTGACACATCATTAATCATTGAATTAATGTTAACTGTAACATTTTCTTCAAAAATATAACTATTATTTATTAAAAATTCCCGTATACTAATCGAAGCATCAGGATAATTCTTAACAAGCGGAGAATTTATATTGCTAAAACTATTATTTGTTAAAACATTCAATAAATTATCTTTATTATTTTTACCACTTTAAATCAAAGAAATTACTTACATTTCCATTATAATCAGTTGCGAATAAATACAACTTAAAAAATATTTAAACTCAACTCGAATATCAAAAAATTCAACAATAAGTTGACCTTGAATTTATATATTTATTTAAATATCAGCAAAATATTTTCATTTGACGTTGAATATTTTTTGATACAAAACATCGAAATCAATAACACAAAAAAAGAATCATTTCTTATCTTTTTAAAACAATCAAGAATAAGCATGTAAAATTGTTGAATCATTTGTCTGAAAAAACCTGCTACGGAAAAAATCACAATAAGCGGCCAATTCTCGAAGACTTGAAAAATTTGCTCATGAGAAGAATACTTAACTCATTATATAAAAATTTGTTCTTTAGAAAGCGATATTAAATGCGGCAATTTTTTTATTTTATTGTTATCAGTTTTTAAAAAAAATAAGTGTTTAAAAATAAAAAAAATCAGAAGGAGGGCGGATCAGTTTTTGTTGTTAAAAACGAGTATAAATATCCTTTTGAAAGCAATCAAAAAATGTAAGTTCAAATATTGCAATAACTTTATTTTTTTATTCTTCCTCATATTATTTCCAAAACTTCTTTAATAATGGAGCTTCCTGAAGATCAAAATGATCCACAAAAACGAAATGACGACCTAATCCGGTAAGTGTCATTAATTTAGTATTAATTTAAATGCTGCATTTTTAAGTGCAAACGAAGCAATTCAATCTATTTTGGACGCATTCTACTTTAATAATTAATACAACTATGCAAGAATTAATCCGTTTATTTGTTGTCTAATATTTTATCATAAATATATTTATAATTTTATTGAATCTTATAAATAAAAATTATCAAATTAAATAATTAAATTTTACCCACAAACAAATTTGCCGAGTTCTCTTCCAATAGTTTTATTTCCAGGGAATTTATCATGTTTGCAAGATATTGACACAAAAACATTCATGCCTTCTTCTAAGCTTTGACATTGATCCAAGAATTTTTGTACTTGTTCATTATATGATGTACAAATCTGCTTTCGAAGCCTTCTAAGAGCGTCTTTAAGATTTATTAATTTTTAGTTTAATGATTCGTTTTTCAAACCATTGCTTTGCAGCTTGCCGACCTTGATGTTCACGCTTTCTTGTTTCTCGTGACTTTTTAGAAGCTTCATTTTACCGCTTTGCTTTATTCATTGCTCGAACTATCATACTTTCTTTATACTGTAAAAGAGTTTCTTTTGGTCGAAGATTTGTATCATAATCTTAATTGCCATCAATCAAGTATGTTTTACCACGCTCTGCAGAATCTGGTACTAATGGTCTTCCTGTTATTATTTGTATGTCTTTCTTCTGGATTTATAAATAATCTGTTGAGAGGGTTGTGTCAGTGTAAGTGGATATGAAATTTTTAATGAAATTTTTCGTGAAAATGGAATCAACGTTCTTGATGGACCAATTCGTGGGGAGAGCACTATTGCTTCTGGTATTGATGGTTCAGATGGTATTTTTGAAGTCGGAGGCGATGATGAAAGGGATATTGATGAAGATGGTATAGTTTTATACTGTTGATGGCAATCCATATCGATGGTGACAATTGTTGATGATGATTATTACTATTACTGTTTTCTGTACTACTTTATAATGATAATTTTGGTAAAAAGCATTCATTTCTTGCTGCATACAACTGTGCAAAACTTTAATATGCTTTTCTTTTCTTTTCAAAAATGTGAGGCCGATCATCAACAGTAATTTCAGCCAATGGCGGACGTCTTTTTGGTGGTGAAGCTGCTATTGAAGTTATTAGGGTTAGGTGATGTTGTAGAGGAGTTGTTGGAGGTACTACTTTGGAGTTAAGCTTTGAATTCACAATGCAGGTGAAAATCTAATTGGACTTAATTTTCTATAAATATTTTGCGTCATCAAAAGTATCAAAAAATAGCAGCAGTCAAACAAATAGTTTTAAAAAAACATTATTTAAGATTGAAACTGATAAGAAAACTCAACAATATGATATTTATCTGGATGCTTTCTAATGTGAAAAAAAATTTGTTTGTTTTTTTTGTTACATGAGCGGCCAATTTTCTATCACTTTGGAAAAGTGCTCTCCGTATACACTTTAAAGAGCGATAGTTCTTTTTGTCAGATTTTTTTGAACAAATATAAGAAGTACAAGCAAAATATTTTTTGACATGGTAAATTCTTTAATTCTTTCAAAAGAATTAAAAGAAAGTAGGAGGGGTTTATCATTGCACTCTAAAATTATTTGATATAAATATATATGTTTTACTGCAGAAATTTTAATTGTTTAAAGTTTTTGTTTAACAAAAAAAATTTGTTGTAAAATGCTGTGCTACAACCTCCCTAGCGATAATCAAGAAAACAACGATTCTACATGGTAAGCTCGTTCTTGTGGATTTATAAGTAAGATGAAAGATATTTTTAGGGAAAACAGTAGTATTCATTTTATTGTCGATGCACAAAAATAAACATTTTCATTGTTTAATGGCAAAATTAATGTAACCTATTCACCAATTTTTTAATTTTTTTAATGAGGAATATATTTATAAATGTGAACTTTGCATATGAAACAAAATTTTATAAAACTTGTTTATGCAGGCAAAGATTTTATCGTTCTTAAAATAAAACGTCTTATTAATTTTATTTTTTGTTCATTCAATTAAAAAACACAAATTTTAAAATAACACAAAAATATTTTTCAAATTACTTTAATTGTATCATTTGTAATTTAAATGAAACTTAATATTTGCATCTTACACATACTTAACTCTAGAATAGATCTCAATAGCCACACAATTTGAACACAGTAAAAATCCATTTTTACGACCAGATAAAAATTTTTCCGAATTTAGCACTAGCATTTTTGACCAAAGATTTTTTTGAAATGTTTTTTTAAAGTTTTCATCATCTTGAAATTTAATTACATGGCTGTAATATTCAACATCTTTTGAATTGTTATTAATCACGCTTTAATCTCTAATCAACTCTCTTTATCTTCTGGTCGTACTTTTGCAAAAACATCCCTTAACATTTATATTTTGATTTACGATAACGCTCGAATTTCTAGTTAGTAATTGTGTTTTAGCAAGCTTAAAAGCAAATTGCATAAGTGTTTCTAACTTTGGTGTTTTAGTTTTTTGTTATTTAATTTAATTTATTTATTCACTCCAGAAAAGCTGAGTGGGCAAAAAAACATAATAAAAAATACAATTAAAAGTAAAAAATAAGAAACATAAAAGTTTACAAAAAGTTTTTAAATGAAAGCAAAAAAGTAATATTTTTAAAACTAAAACAGTCAAACTAGTATTTAAGCCTTCATTAGAAAACACGGTTTAATAAAGATAATAGGGTGGATGTTCTATGACAACAAACAGGGCGCACACGTTATTTGTTGCATTCGAGACACTTTAAAGCCACCAGAGTCAGACACCATCGTATTTAATTAAAGTGAAATAAAAGTTATGACTGAATTAGGATTAAAGTATTACTGTAAATATACAATAAAAACAAAATTTAGTCCAAATTAACAAGAATTTCAGAAAAATTAAGCGATGCAAGATAGTGTCGAAGAGCATTTGAATTACAGTATTCGTGAAGATTAATTTTATATTTGTTGAGAATAGGAGCCATTCTAGTAGAAAAATGAAGATCAGATAATTTATCAGTATGAATTTTTGTTTTAGTCGTATAATGTCCACCATTTCTGGATATTGATGGAAAAAATAATAAATCCAGTCTATCGTTGGGGTGAGTTTTCATCATATCATAAGCAAGCATAATATCGGCAATAATTCTTCTTTGATGAAGAGATATCATTCCATACATTTTTAGTCTTTCAGAATATGGTGGAATTTCCCAATATTTGATTTGTGGATGGTTTCGTTGATATAATATTCTTGTAAATAATTTTTGAAATTCTTCTAAAGCTTCAATGGATTTCTTTTGATAAATATTAAATACTGAAGAAGCATATTCATAATTGGGACGAATATAAGTTGTAAAAATATTAATCAGAATTTTAGGATCATTTGTAATAACTTTTTTAAAAATAGAATACATTTTCGCTTTAGCAGTTGCATAAATAGTATCAAAATGAACATCCAAAGTCAAATCATTTTTAATATATACTCCAAGATCACGGGTAACTTCTTTTTGTGTAATAGGAATATCATTAATAGAATAATTGGCATTTGGATTTTTGGGTCCAAATTGTACATGCACTGTTTTAGAAGCATTCATTGACATATTCTTTGAATCACACCATTGCGAAATCAGATTTAAAGCTTTTTGAAGAAGAGTAGGATCAAATTTTTCAATAAAATAAGAGTAATAAAGTTTTAGATCGTCAGCGAATTTTAAATGTTTGACAAGTTGTTGAAGCTCATCATTATTTAAAATTTTGCTAATTTTCGAGAAAAAAATAATAAAAAATATAGCAGACAATACGCCACCTTGAGGCACACCACTGGTTGCTTCCTTCAAATCAGAGGAGTGTCCATTAGCTTTTACTAAAAATTTGCGATTAGAAAGTAAATAAATTATAAAGTTTAAAAGTTTTCCACCAATTTTCGCCTCTTTCAGTTCCTTTACAAGTTCTAAAATTGGCATTTTATCAAACGCTTTTTCCATGTCGATATAAATTACATCCGTTGTTTTACCAACAGATGTAGCACTTGTTATATCTTCCATGAAGATGATCATTTGCTTTGTAGTTGAACATCCAGTTCTAAACCCATACTGTTCTTTGGGTAAAAATTTAATGTAATTTAAATGTTTCATAAGTTGTTCTTTGATAATTCGTTCCAATGTTTTTAATAAATCACTAATACCAGAAATAGGGCGAAAATTACATACTGAAGTTGGATTAGGAATTTTTGGAATTGGTGTGACATGTGAAATCATAAAGACATCTGGTATATCACATTTGTTAAGCATGTGGTCGAATAAAATTGAAAGAGGAAAAGCAATGGTATGAGCACATTTTTTGAGTATAATTCCAGGAATTCCATCAGGACCAGAAAGATTCTTATTTGAACAATATTTGAGATATTTTTTAACAGATGAATAATTTAATGAAATATTACATAAATATCCATCCATATCATTAACATCAGAAGTATTTTCAATTGGAATCATTGGGTTATACACTGATTGAAAATAAAACAGCAATTTTTCAGATATTTGGTCATTTCTAAATAATAATTCACCATTTTCAATTAAAGTCGGAATAGGTGCAAATTTATTTTTAGTAATTTTCGAAATATAATCATAAAATACTTTTCTTTTTTTTAATAAAATATTTTGTTGTTTTTTGACAAATTTAAGATGATTCTTGAATAATTTTGAACCAACTTTTTGACTCAATTTTGCTTTTGATGAGTCTTTAATAATTTCTAAATAGAATTTCTTCATATCAGATAACATTTGAGGATAATATGAAAATTTCGATATATCCACTTCTTTTTTAGGAATAAATTTTAAATCATATATTCCTTCGAATAACTTTTGCTTAATAATTGTAAATTTTTCATTGGATGATGATTTAGCAGCTAATTCATTCTTCCAATCAACAGATGCTAAATAGTAATTTAACAACTCATACTCACCTTTATTGAAGTCTAGATGAGTAAATTTGGTAGGCTTTGGTTCAGGTGGAGTTAAATTGATATTAAAATGTATAATTCTATGATCCAATTTTGGGAAAAGAATATTTTGAGTATCATCGTCAAGCGGGAATATATTGGATAATAAAATTTTTGTCGAAGAAAATATCAAATCCAAAGTATTAGAGTTATTTGTGCTTGTTGGAAAATCTACCATTTGAATAAGTTCAAAATTATCACATAAATTTTTAAGATTCTTAAAAATTCTTGACCTTGATTTCTGTGTTAAAGGTAATCCATTATCCCATTTTATAGTAGGCAAATTGAAATCTCCTAAAATAAAATAGGAAGTAGGCTGAAATGGAGTATTAGTATTGAGAACAGTCGCCAAATCATTAATTTTGTTAACAGAATTAGCAGAATTAAGATTAGGTGGACGATAGGTTAACAAAAATCTTGAAACATTTTCTTCTATAAATAAATCAAAGGCAATAGTTTCTTCGACATTATTTTTAATAGGAATAAAGTGAATACCATTTTTGATTAAAGCTAATACACCACCCCCTGAAGTTTTAGTACGATCACATCGAACGACAGAATAATTTGAAGTAATAATAGCAGAATCAAAAATAGAATTATTTAACCACGTCTCACAAATAAAAATAATGTCAGGCTTTTTGGAATATAAGAATGAATGTAATAAATCAATTTTAGGATAAATACTTCTTGCATTAAATAAATAACAAGTTAAAAATTTTTGAGTAATATAATTAGAATTAATTTTGTTTTCTTGAATAAAGTTATTGGGTTGATTCAGTTCGGGGGGCACGAAAAAAATGTTGATATTTCTTGTTAATAAAAGTTCTAAGCTTTGGTTGGCCAGAATGTTCAACATTTTTAAGTGCATCCGCATAATTATTTGGATTTTTGCTTGATTGAGATTTTCTAGTTGAATTAGAAATAGGAATATTTTGAGAATTAACATTTATCTGTAGAGGTGAATTAAAATTATTTGCAAATGTGGCACTAATTTTTTCAGCTTGATTTATTTGTTTAGTTGAAATTTCATCAGGTTTCATTCCCAAAACATTAATACCATCTGGACCAGTAACATTTGAAGCATATTCTTGGCCATTTTCTCTGACTAATATTTCGAACTCAACTTTTTCATTTATGCGAAGAGTTCGAAGTTTTTCATCTTCAATTTTGGATTTAGAAATAGCAGACTTATGAACAAAAATATATTTAGTACCGCATTTAATAAATCCAAAACATCCTTTATAGCTATACCGTTTGACTATACCGTAATATCGTTTTGGAACTCCTAAAGGATCAGAATTAGTTGATGGATCGGAACTTACTTTTTCAGTTTGAATTTGTGATGCATCAGTCATTGTTATATCAGTTTCATTTGATATATTAATATTTCTAGTAGAATTAGTATTTGCTGATGATGGTTCAGTTCCTTGAGACTTTTTTGGAGCTTTCTTCTTTCGAACAGAAATTTCACCATGCTGTTGATTATATTTAGTTTTTAATTGAAGAAAAGCATTATTTATATCTTCAACAATTTTCTTTGCAACAGCCCCTTTCTTTTGTGGATTAGTAGCTCTTGCAAGTTTATTTTCAATATATTTAAGAATATCATCAATAGAAGAATCTTTGAAATCAGAAATATTATCACTGCCATGAATAACAACATTATGTTGTTTCAAAACTTTGGATTTTTTTGGAGTAACATCAACTTTATGTTTTTTAATAGCTAAATCAGAATCAGATAAAGAATCAGAATTATAACGATTTCTTTTTCTCCCCATGTTGTATTAAATGTTTAATAGTAAATAAATTGAGTAATAAATAAAGAATATATTTTGAATATATTAATCAATAAAATATAAAATTTTTGAATAAAATAAAATATTTTTGAAAATAAAAAGAAAGAAATAAAAATAAACAACCGTTCAGTAAACAAAAAATTTGAACTGAACAAAAAATTTGAACTGAACAAAAAATTTGAACTGAACAAAAAATTTGAACTTTTTTTTATACCCAGCGTTCTCATAAATAAGTATGAAATAAACATTTTTCATTGTTTAATGGCAAAATTAATGTAACCTATTCACCAATTTTTTAATTTTTTTAATGAGGAATATATTTATAAATGTGAACTTTGCATATGAAACAAAATTTTATAAAACTTGTTTATGCAGGCAAAGATTTTATCGTTCTTAAAATAAAACGTCTTATTAATTTTATTTTTTGTTCATTCAATTAAAAAACACAAATTTTAAAATAACACAAAAATATTTTTCAAATTACTTTAATTGTATCATTTGTAATTTAAATGAAACTTAATATTTGCATCTTACACATACTTAACTCTAGAATAGATCTCAATAGCCACACAATTTGAACACAGTAAAAATCCATTTTTACGACCAGATAAAAATTTTTCCGAATTTAGCACTAGCATTTTTGACCAAAGATTTTTTTGAAATGTTTTTTTAAAGTTTTCATCATCTTGAAATTTAATTACATGGCTGTAATATTCAACATCTTTTGAATTGTTATTAATCACGCTTTAATCTCTAATCAACTCTCTTTATCTTCTGGTCGTACTTTTGCAAAAACATCCCTTAACATTTATATTTTGATTTACGATAACGCTCGAATTTCTAGTTAGTAATTGTGTTTTAGCAAGCTTAAAAGCAAATTGCATAAGTGTTTCTAACTTTGGTGTTTTAGTTTTTTGTTAAAAGAGAAATAAAAAATTCATCAAATTATAGACAATAGAAAAGAAAAGTGAAATTTGACCATCTTTACAATAAATTTTGAAACTTCATCTAGTTTGTGAGTTTTAAATTTTTTATTATTTGAAAATTTGTGCATTTGGGATTGTTTTTTATGCCCTTAAAATATTCATAAATTTAATTTCAAGGGCATAAAAATGTAAGCTGCACATTTATTATCAAAATAAAAAACTTTCAACAATGAGCTACGTACTTGCATCAAAAACATCACTACGAACAGCAAAAGATAAGAAAGTATGTGATATAGCAAAAAACGCCCATTACTTGCAAATTTTCTAACACTTGGAAAATTGTGTGGCTGTTACAACAAAAAAGGAAATGAGCAATTGGAAAAAAAGATGTGAAGGTTAAAAAAGAATATCACTGTATAAATAAATGAAAAGTTATTAACATTTGGAGTATCAATACATATAGTTTTTCAATGGTTGAAATTCTTTTTTGAAAATATTAATCAATCAAAGTATTAATGTGTATAAATTATACGATCATCGTAAATTTTTTTTTTCATTAGTAAAAAGCAGGATATATAAGAAATGCGTAGCCCCACAACCGACAATTTTAGTTTTCAATATCCAAATTTTACAACACAAGGTCAAATTTATTTAGAAAACAAAACCAGCATGCAAGAAAAGTAATAACACAAACAATATATTTTTAAATTCTATATTTCTTTGGATCGTATTTTACAGGCTTACAAGTTCAATTGATACCATTAGCATCTTCAATAATCTTCGCAGTAACATGTGTTTTCATACGGCTACATCCATTACATCTGTATAATCCAGGTGTTGTCATGTAATATTCATAAACAAAATCTTTTTTTGAAGAAGTAAAAATTATCAATTTCTTATTTACTCCTCCATTGGCGTTTGAATGAAATTCAAATAGGTCATTTGAAATAATTTTTGGTGGAGGTTTTTCAGTTGTATCATATTTTTGAGGTTTGCAAACATGTTCATTTTTACATAGTTTAACATATTTGTTGCCATCGTTGATTTCTTGAACTGTTGCAGATATGCATCGTTTTTTACATTTGCATCCATTACATCTATAGTAACCTGGTCCATCCATAGCATAGTGATACATGAAATCTTTCTTTTCTGATGTAAAAATAATAAGATATCTATCTTTTTTGCCATCACATCCATCTTTAAAAAGAAATAAATTATTTGAGATAATTTTTGGTTGAACATATTTTTTTGGATCATATTTTCGAGGTTGACATGCATGTTCTCGTTGACCACATTCAACAAATTTTTCACCATTTTGACGTTCACAAATTTTAGCACTGACGACACCGTTTGTTTTTTTCGCAGCACATCTAATACAGGTATACGATTGATTCTTAACCCACGAATATTCATAAACAAAATCTTTTTTGTCAGAGGTAAAGACAACTAATCGTTTATTTGCTTCACCTTTTTTGTTTATATGAAGTTCAAAGAGTTTATTTGAAATAATTTTTGTTTCATACTTTTCTTTAATATATTTCCGAGGTTGACAAACATGATCATGTTTAGACATTTGAAGAAATTGCTGATCATTTTCGTTTTTGCATAGCTTTACTGTAATATGTTTGTTCATTCTTCTGCAGCCAAGACAACTAAAGGAATTTTCGGTGACAGTAAAACCATACTCATAGCATTCTTCACGAGCAGATGTTGTAAAAACAATAATTTTAGTAATTTTTTCGTCGGAATTTTGAGAAAAAGTAATAAAATTAGAAGACATAATGCGTCTTTCTTCAGATTGAGATAATTCTTCATATTTAATAGACTGACATTTATGCATATTAGGCCCAAGAAGAATGCATTGCTCTCCATTTTCTTGAATATGCAGTTTTGCAGAAGCATTGCAATGAATACGTTTTCTTTTGCAGCATAAATAACTTCCTTGTTTTGTAAGACTGAATTTATATCCCATCTCTCGATTTTCTGAATCAAAAATAAATAATGTTCCATTTTCAACACCATTTGCATTTGGGCGTAGATCGAAATTCGATTTAATTATTTGACTATTATCGATTCCAGGTACTTCTTTTTGGTATACTTTCAAATCCAGTTTATTTCTTTTAAGAACAACAAATTCTGGTGCACAAATTGATGAAACTTTAACTGGTTGACATATATGTTTTTGGAAATCATGGTTGAAAAATTCTTCTCCATTTTCATCTTTTTCAATTCTTATAATAACCGATCCTTCTTTTTTTCGACATTCCCAGCATCGAAAAGTAGATTTTGATTTTTCGTAAATCAGCTTGAAACATAGATTTTTCTTTTCTAAATGATAAATAGCAACATTAATTGTAATTGGTCGATTTTTGTGACGAAAGAAAAAGAAGTCATAGCATTTTTGAATTTCTTTTTTAACATATTTTTCTGGTTCGTATTTCTTTGGTTTACAAATATGTTTCGAATCATCCAATCGAATAAACGTTTCTTCGCTTTCATTTTTGCATATTGTCGCCCGTACAATTTGACCGCAATTTTTCTTTTTAGTATATCGAAGCACACTGCAACCGCAGCAATGATATCTTTTTTGACTTTTTTTATTCAGAGAAAATGTATAGCATAAGCTTCGATCATTTGGGAAAAAAATAAATAATTTGTTGATTCCATTTAAAGTATTTTCCATTATTTCAAAATCAGATGAACGTACAATAATTTCATTTTTTGGAGCATTAGAGTATGGACGCAATTTACATACATGCTTTTTAATTGATAAAGTAACATAATCTTCACCATCACAATTTTGCAATAATTTTGCCGTTCGACATGCACCAGCGTTATCACAACCAATGCAATAAAATATATTTCTTTGAAAAAAGTATGAATAACATAAATTTTGATCATTTTTGTCAAAAATGATTAATCTTTTCTTTTCTTCACCATTTCTGATATATGTTTGAACTTCAAAATCAGGTGATAAAATAAATTCATTGAATTGATAGTAGTTTTTTGGTTCATATGGAACATATTTACAATTGTGATCAGCATTTCTCAATTCGATATATTCATTTTCAGTATTTTCATTCCATATCTTTGCAAGAGCTCGACATTGACGACAATGATAAGCACGCTTTACTTCACCTGCACGAAATTCCCAACATAGACGTTTATCATTTTCTTCTTGAAATACTATTAAAACCCTTCCCAAAGTTGAACTGCAGCTTTCCAAAATTTCATAATTTGGTTTCTTGAAAACTTTCATATGAATATATTTTTCACGGATATACTGTAATGGAGTACAAGCATGCTTTTTGTTTTCCATTTTAACACAATCAAGGCCATTTTCATCTTTATCAGAGATTGCAGTAATCAATTTTCCATGTGCTTTACAATTAATACAGCAAAACAGATTTCTTTGATAATTCCATAAATATTCATAACATTCAGTCTTTGACAACGTTGTAAAAATCAGCAACATTCGACGCAAATAAAATTCTGATTTTGCAGTGACAATTAGAAATAGAGATTGTTCTACAATTTTTGAATAAATTTTTGGTAATTTTTGCTTTTTTGTTGGTGCTCTAAAATATAACAAGCTAAATGCCGTATTTTATATTTTAAGGACTTACAGGACATCACCATAATTTTTTACATCCGCATATCGTCGTTTCCGTGGATTACACTGTCTGAAAGATAAATGGTAAAGTTATCTAGAGTTTATTTTTTTATACTTACTTTATTCTGTTTGATACATTAACGACATCGACCTTTTCATTATTATCTTCGGGGGTATCAACAATTTGAGAAAAATATAGAATATCATAAACATTTTTTTCTTTCAAGAATTTAATATAATTTTCTTTTTCTTTATCATTATGATTATCAATCCATTTTGTAATAATATATTTCAATTCATAATTTGCTTCATCATTCTGGGATAGTTTGTTACATAGTGGAATCAAAAATCGTTCATAAAACATGTCTCGTCCAGTATTATTTTGTGCCTAAAATATATATTTTTATGTAACAAAAAACTTTACAGTTATTGCTTACTTTATCTTTGCAAATAAAATCATAAACTTTTTTGCATCGCTTTTCTTCGTCAAAGACCAATGCAAAATCAGAAAGTTCATGTTCACCAAAAATAAACAAAATATTCTATAATTAAATGTCATTAACGTCATGCTGAAAAAGCAGACAACATACTTTAGCCATGACAAAATTCCATTTATACATTGCAGATTTCATTTTACATTCTAAAAATCTATTTTAATAATTTATTTTGTATATAAAAAACCTCACCTTCATTTACAGGTTCAACAAGAAGCATTTCAGAAAGACGATCAATTCGAAGCTTACATTTTCCTTCATATTGAAGTTGATGATCTTTATCGAAAGCCAGTAATTCAATTGATTTGGGTTTTATCTAAAAATACTATGTAGTTAAAACTTTAAAAAAATCGGTATTTTAAATATTAAAAAAAAACGCGAACATATTTTTATAAAAGCGATGAGGATGAGTAAATGATTTTACAAGACAGATTTGTTATATTATAAAACATACTGGAAAACAACCCAATTACTTTTCCTATAATTTTTAACATAAATGTAAGTGTATGTGGATTTCAACTTAGAAATTCGTGAACAAATAACATAAAAATTGCTTATTTATAGGTAGTCTGCATAATTTTTGTAGCCCCCTACAAAGTAATTGATTTGTTACAAATTTTTGGGATTTACAATTTTGAAAAGAAGTACTATGCAAAGGTCATTAAATACCTTTAAACGAAAAACTTTTCGAAAGCATTCACTATTTACGATGGAGTTATGAGGTCACATTTTATTAATATACTCAGCAATTAGAAGAGATTATTTTGCTCCATACTCCTTGAAATCAATAGCATGCAAATCAATTTTTTTGCCGGTGTTGTTTGTATGAGATTATTCACTCTTTTTGTCTTCCTCTAATGAAGTATTTTAATATGAAAATTGTCATATACCAACGACATATGTTATAAATGTAGAATGTAGATTGAAATAATTGTTGCACTGATAAAACGAAGATACGCGTCCGCAAACTTCTTCAGAGCTTTAGCTACAGCGAAGAGCTTTCAATTTGCAAACAAAAAAAGAAGGTCTTCAACAAGTTTTATTGGAAAAAAGTAAAGTGCTTTGAAGTTTTTCCCTTTTAATGAAATTATGCCTAAGTTTGTAGGTGCAAAACAGTTGCTTAGCGTTTTTTTATTATTTAAGGATGAGAAAGTTCAATAACATGCGACTAGAAAATACCCTAATAAAGACGATTTGTTATTTGCTAAAATTACATATGTATCGTTTGTAAAATTTTATTAGAGGAACCATCAACGTAAAAGCAACATTCAAACAAGGAAAACTCCGTGAATTCGATCTTTTTTTGGATCATACTTTAATGGCTTGCAAATGTGTTCTTTTTTACCAAGTTCTACAAATTTAATGCCGTCGCCATTTTCCATAAGTTTTGCTATAACAAAAGTTTTCTTATTGCTGCAGCTGTTGCATTTATAACGACGTGGTTCATACCAAAAATATTGATAAACGAAATCTTTTTTATCAGAAGTGAAAATGATCATTCTTTTATTTGCGTCACCTTTACTGTTTGGCTGAAGTTCGAAAAATTCATTTAAAATAATTTTTGGCTGTCTATCAGTGTGGTCATATTTTCGTGGTTGACAAATATGTTCATTTTCACAAAGTTTAACACATTTACTGCCATCATTGTTTTCAACAACTTTAGCAGAAATATTTTTCCTTTGTAATCTGCATCTGCTGCATCTATAATAACCTGGTCCATCCATAACATATTGATACATAAAATCTTTCTTTTCTGAAATAAAAATAAGCAAATGTTTATCTTTTTTGCCATCACATCCATCTTTAAAGAGAAACAGATTATTTGAAATAATATTTGGTTTTGTAGGGATATATTTTTTTGGATCATATTTTCGTGGTTTACAGATATGTTCTCGTAGACCAAATTCAACAAATTTTTCACCATTTTTATCTTCACAAACTTTAGCAAGGACATTTGCAGTCTTTGAAACGCACCCGATACAACCATATGATTTAGCATGTTTCCAAGAATATTCGTAAACAAAATCTTTTTTATCTGAAGTAAAAACAACCAATCGTTTATCAGTTTCACCTTTGGTGTTTGGATGAAGTTCAAATAATTCAGATGGGATAGTTTTTGGTTGATATTTTTCTTTAATATATTTTCGTGGTTGACAAAAATGATTTTCTTTTGACATTTTTAAGAATTCTTCACCATTTTCATCTTTGCAAAGCTTAACAGTAAGGTTTTTTCGAAGCCTACTGCAACCGAGGCAGTTAAAGTGTTGTCCTCTTTGAGTTAACCCAAATTCATAGCATTCATTACGTGATGATGTAGTAAAAACAATTATCGTGGTAAGCTTATCTTCAGTGTTGACTGTGACGAATTCTGATTTCTTAATAATTGTTGCCGCACGACAAAAAGGTTCATATTTAACAGGTTCACATTTATGTTGATTTGGTCCCAATATTACAAGCTTTTCTCCATTTTCAGTAATTTCAACTTTTGCACTAACATAACACACAGGTTTTTTGCAACAAAAATATCTCTTGTTATTTGCATCTATAATGTTATAATAATATTTATATCCAATATTTCGATCGTTTGAATGAAAAACAAATAATGATCCATCTTCAACTCCTTTCGCATTTGGTCGCAATTCAAAATTTGGAGATTTAACAATTCTGCTTTCATCAAGTGCCGGCATTTCCTTCTTTTTCGCCTTTTCTTCAAAATTAATCTCCTCACGTTTAAGAATGATGAACTGTGGAGCACGTATTGATGAAACTTCCACCGGTCGGCAAGCATGCTTCTTATAGTTATGATTGAAATATTCTTTTCCGTTTTCATAACATAGCTTAGATTTAACGTAATTAAGTTTGAAACATAATGTATTGTTTTAGGATGGTAAAGCGCAACATTGACTGATTGCGGAAAACTTTTTCGTCGAAATAAAAAATAGTCGTAACATTTATTACACTGTTTGAACTTTTCTGGTTCATATTTTCGTGGTTTACAAACATGCTTTTTTGCATCATTTAAACGAACAAAAGGTTCACCACTTTCATTTTTACATAATTGCGCAGGCACACGTTTCCGATCATCATCTTTCTTTTTGCTGTTCCTGATAACTTGTCGACAACCAAGGCAGTAATATCCGTTTTGACAACCTTTTCTTTGAGAAAATGTATAACATAACTTTCGATCATTTGAATCAAAAATAAAAAGTTTATTTATTCCATTTTCATTATTTTCCATTAATTCAATAGCAGGTGGATGTAAAATAGTATCTATTTTGCATAGAGTAGAATACAGTCGTGGTTTACAAGTATGATTTTTATTTGATAGTATAATATAGTCTTCACCGTCAGAATTTTTTAGCAATTTTGCAGAAACAACCACCTTTTTGTTATCGCAGGATTGACAATGAAACATTTTGTGTCCATGGGAATAAACATGTTGATAAACATAGCATAAAGTTCGATCAGTTTTATCAAAAATAACCAGTCTTGTCTTTTCTTCACCATTTTTAGAATATGTTTGTACTACTTCAAAATTAGATGACAGAACAAATTCATTGAATTGATAGTATTTTTCTGGTGCATATGGAATAAATCTACAATTGTGATTTGCATCTCTCAGTTCAACATATTCATTTTCAGTTGCATCATTCCATAATTTGGCTGGAATATCGCATTTACGACAACGAAAAGAGCATTTATTGTCATGAACTCGAAATTCCAAGCATTGGTTTCTGTCATTTTCTTTAAAAATAATAAGCATTACTCCAGAAGTTGCATTACAATTTTCCAATATTTCATAATCTGGTTTCTTAAATATTTTCATCTCAATATATTTTTCATGAATATACCGTAGTGGAGTACAAAGATGATTTTTATCTTGCATTTTTATACATTCAACACCGTTTTCATCTTTATCTAATTTTACAACATATTTTCTTTTAGCTTTACATTCAATGCAATAAAATTGATTTCCTCTATTATTCCACGAGTATTCCAAACAATGGCTCTTTGAAGAATTTGTAAAAATTAGCAATCTTCGATGAAAACTAAATTCTGTTTGAACACTGACGATTTTAAAAAGTGAATGATCAGTAATTTGCAAATATTTCTTTGGTAATTTTTGTTTCTGTTCATTATTATTATTTTGAAAATCATTTGCTGCTGAATGTCTGCGTTTTCGAATATCATGTGCCCTAAAAATTTCCTTCTTAAAAATAAAAGTATTATTTTAAAGTTACCTTTTATTGACAATATTAGAAGCTGCAAAATCAGCTTCTTCACATAAAAATAAGCTTTTACTTTCACCTGCTTCTATGCATACTGATGGATAAACAATATTAAAGGTTTGTTTATCATTTAACAATTTGATTAATTCTTTTCTTTCTTGATCATTATGTTTTTGAACCCATTTTGATATAATTCTTTTTAAATTTGCAGTTGCTTCATTATTTTTGGCAATCTTCTCACAGATTGGATTTAAAAATCTTTGAAAAAGCATGTCTTTGTCTAACTCATTTTGAGTTTTATCTTTTGAAATAAAATCATAAACCTTTTTGCTGCGTTTTTCTTCATCAAATACCAATGCGAAATCAGAGATTTCATGTTCAGCAAAAATAAACAAAATATTTTTATCCATGATGAAATTCCATTTGTACATTGCAGAAATCATTTTATATTCTATAACTTAATATGTAATAATTAAATTAATTAATTCAAGAACTATGCCTTCATTTTCTGGTTCAACAAGAAGAAGTGAAGATAATCGATTGATTTGAAGCTTACATTTTCCTGCATACTGAAGGTTTTGATTCCTATCAAATGCAAGTAATTCAATTGATTTTGGTTTCATCTAAAAAGATTAAAACTTTAAAAAAAACATAAGCTGCTAACACATTTTGAGAACTCGTAGATAAGAAATTCCATAATGATAAAAAAGAGACGCAGTTGGGAAACAAGCAACGCTGGTTATTAGGAGGAGGGAAAGCCGTCGATCTTTTTCTTCTTCTTATACGGAGAGGAAAAAAGATAAAAAATGATTTTCTTAGTTTTGAGATAAAGAAAAAATGAAATTTTAGAACATAAATTAATCGTGGAGGAGACAAAACGAGAAAGAGAGAGGTTTGTGAAATAAAATATATTACAGCTGAAAACTAAAACTAGAAGATAATGGAAATATATGCATCAATTAAAGATTTTGGAAGAGTTTTTTCAATGTGTGGTTTTTTAGCAAATCTCTAAAAACTGTTATAATGGGAAATATCCCTAAAAGAATGATTATGCGATATGAAAAGGAACATAAGACCCATAAGTTTGTGCTTTAATTCTTAATAATAATTCCTTAAACTTTCTTATTGAAAGCCATTCACAAAAAACGATTAAACTCATACAAATGTTTAGGTAAAAAATTATTCATGCTCCGATAGAATCAAAAATCAAACAAAATTCCTTTTTTTAGCTTCAAACAATTTTTTTAAAATTTGAAGAAATTCAAAATATAATAAAAGTGTTACACTCAACAATTTTTTAAATTTCAATGTCTTTTTTTTATGCATTTTTTAAATTTTTTTGCTATCAGTTTAAAATTAAACACATCTATCAAAGAGAATTTAAAACATAACGGTAAAAGAAAAAAAAGCAGCCAGCATTGTTTTTAAATTTTATTTTTGCAAAGATGATTTTGTCAGAATGGTTGACATTGACAAATTTTTTAATTTTTTTGTTAGTAGTTTTTGGTGGTATTAGAGGTGTATTTTATACGTCTGCAAATATTATATTTGTCGAAGAATGTCTGTAATTGGAGCTATATGTCATTTACTATGTATTTATCTCTTATTTATGGCAATTTGTTATCGAAATCAATATCATCGTAGGTATATAACTTAAAAAGTGGTGGTGGCGGCGGTAGCAAAGAAACATTGTTTTTAACTTTCAAAGGTGTAAGAAAATCCATAGATTTGTTTGCAATGAAAGAGCAAACTTTGATGACATCAGATAAGTACTATTAATGGAAATATGTGATTATCAGAATTTTAAAATTTTATAATATCCACTTATTTCATATCCTTATTCATTTTTAAATCGTTTCTTTTAAAAGCACAATTTTCTTATCAGAAACTTGGCGCTTGTCACACTTATCATTATATACGTCATTGCGTTGTTTCCGAGCTGATAATCAAACACGTCCGCAGTTTTTTTCACACCTTGAAATTTTTACCGCTATAACTGCCGCAAAATTATCAAGCCAAAAAAAGAGAAAAAGATGTCAGAAAAAGAAATCAACGATAAAGAAAACGGCAACAATGATTCTGTATTTCCTCTTTTAGCATTTTCAAAAAACTCAAACTAAAAATGGATACTTTTTTGGGTAGAGAAACATAAAATACATGACGGTATTACTTCTGTAACGGCAGTATAAATATCCTTTGATTTTACACTTGAAAAGTATTACATCAACATCGTTAAAGTATTTGCCACAAAGTATGACCGACCTTAATCTTCCTGATGATAATCAACAAAATCAGAACAACGATTCTACATGGTAAATCTGATTATATTTTATTACAGTAACACAAGTAATGTTTATAGGGAGAATAGCAATATTCAATTCATTTTGGATGCTCAGCGCTAAATGATATTTTTTATATTTTGCCACATCGTTATTACTACCTTTCTCACTCACTTGTTTTTTCTATATTATATTTATATTAAAAAATTTGACTATTATGTTTGTTTAATATAATTTTTAGTTTTAAGATAATTTTTAACAACAAAATAAATGGTTTGTCAAAATAAGCTAGAGAACAACAAATATAAGAAGTATACTGGCAAAAACAAGTTAAAAGTTTTAGTTTTGTAATTACAAGATCATTAACAAAAAATTACGAAGATTTATTTATTTAAAAGAAAAAAATCATTATGCTTTACAGAAAAACTAAAGAAATAATTAATAACTAACAAATTTTTTTTCTATTTTGTTCCCTGTAGGTTAATTTAAACGTAGAAAAACTTTGTTTATCTGCCTCCTAGAATGCATGAATTTTTTGCTTCATCTTGAAGAGCCAATAGATTTTCAAAAACTAAAAAACTGAAATATTTTGGAAAATAGATCTTTTTTTTTGGACATTTGATTTAACTTTAACTCCACATTTTCATTTCAAAAATCTTTTGTTTGTGCCCTGTCTATTACAGACGAAACTTTTATGTTCATGGATAGCTAAAACCACCAAAAAAGGAAGTAGAACCATAAAAATGATTTTCCAACTTTTTTTTGTTGTCCAAAAATGTTTTTAAATTTTTGCGTGTAAATCAGGGCTGTCCGGTGCGCCGGATCCGGTGCACCGGAACACCGGAAACCGGCCATTATTTCGGTGTTTTTTGCTCCGGACCGGAATCCCGGATTTTTGGCCGGATTCCGGTTTCCGGTGCATGCATTAATCATACACTATTTTTTGCAAAATTGATGGTTTTTTTGTAAAATTTTGCTCAATCAGTTCCTCAACCATTATCCAAAAAGCGAAAACTTGATGAAAGTTCACTTGAAATCATTCCTGCACAAAATCCTCCAACTCCAGTTAAGTCAGATGATGATTTGTGATTTCTTTCCTTTTTTGTACCATAAATTAATTGACATTTTTTGATTTTTCCTTTAAAATTTACAGTACTTATAAAGAACCGGACACCGGAAACCGGAATCCCGGAAACAGGACAAATTTTCCGGTGCACCGGCAACCGGACCGGACCGGACAGAAAAGCCAGCACCGGACAGCCCTGGTGTAAATAAATGGTTTGGCAGTTTCATGGATGAACTAGAGGTGAAACTTTTATCGGAGTGTGTAACGACGTTTTCATATTTTTATTAATAAATAATGTAAAAATAATAAAAAAGAATCTAAAAAAATTAAAACATTAAATTTTATAAAAATTAATACGAACTCATTTGTTGAATGAAAAAGTAATATAGTTGCATATGTAGTTAGAAAAAATAAAAATGGTGTCGTTGCATATGGACGTAAAAATCTTGGAGATAGCAACATAATTCCATAAAAAATAGAGGTCAAAAAAGTCTAAAAGATTTTTTTACTGATTTTACAAAAAAAAATTTCAGAGTAACCTGAAAGAAAAATCGTATTTCTGCATTCATCATTTTTTTGTTGGAATGTTCTATAATAATTTTGTATTTTGCAAAAATTTAAGTTAAAATTTGTGACATACGTAATAGCCGTTTTCGAAACATTCTCAAATAAAAGAGCGTAATCCCATCAAAGAAAAGTGTCACTCCCAAAACACCAGCTCTGCACCATGTAAAATAATTATATGCAAATTTTTCTGTACATCCTTTAGCACTATAATTCCAAGTAAATTGCTCTGGATTTATAATTAAATAGCATGAATCAATGATATACGCCATGTCATACATTAAAGAGAATATGAAAATAAAAAATAAATAATATGTTGTTTTTTTGGTAGAAAATACACTTTGATATTTGGTTGGGAAAATGATTGCAATCGACCGATTAATGGCTTTTAACAATTGTAAATATGCAACTGCCCCATTGAAAAATATGCTTATCAATCCAGCGAAAATTATTGTAAAACTGTCAGCCGCTTCTGGATTTCTAAAAATTTATTTGGGTATACAAAGAATGATGATCAGGCAATCATTGGCATCAAAGAACGTTTCACCAAATGGCACCTGATTCAAATTTTTTAATGACAATTACTGAACGTTTTCACACAGTAAGAAATTAAACATACATAGCAATAATAGTATAAACAATAAAGGCATTATCCAATAAAATACTCCCTTCAACAATACTTTGAGCAGCACTAATTAAACCAAAAGCATTATGCAAAATTTTGTACTTATAAATAATCCATAGCGAAATTATACTAGACACAATTCCAAAAATAGCTATCTAAAAATTTGCATATTGATTTTTAGATTAAGATTACAAACTTACAGAATAACCGGTAATCAATATTGACAAAATTTCTGACATTTTTTACAAAAGTTATTATGAAACTTAACTGTAACATAGAAAAGTTGTTATCGTAGTTGAGCAAGCACAGACTCAAATACCAAAGAAAAAAATAAGAATATGCTTATAGACAATTAATTAATAAGCAATTGAGAAAGCAGACAAAACTTTTTATTTATTTATTTATTTTAAACCTTTTATCTGTCACGTAGGACGAAAGGGGACATATTACAACACCAATAATCAGACAAACAAAGTGAAAACAATTCATGAGGTTCTTTATTTAAAAATTTTGTGAAGTCATTCATCCATCTTGTAGGTGGTCTTCCAATAGGACGTTTTGCATTTGGCATCCATTCAGTCAATATTCGATTCCAGCGATTATCAGGAAGTGACATGAGCTTTTTGAGATATTTCCACTTTCTTTCACGAGCAATTTGGACGATATCTTTCAAATCTGTTCTTTCACGCAACCATTCACGAGAATGTCGATCAATCAGTCTTACATTTAGCATCCTTCTCTCCATTCTTCGTTGAGCTACGGCAAGTCTTGTTTCTTCTGTTTTTGTTAAACACCATGTTTCACAAGAATAAAGAATAGCAGGTAAACAACATTGGTGAAAATATTTTCTTTTCAAATTTGCTGGTACCCTTCGGGAAATAAGTAATTTTTTTGCCTTATTGAAAGCATTCCATCCAGCACTAATCCTTCTTGATACTTCCTTGTTAAATCTTCCCGGTTGTGATGGCCATTTTATCAGTTGTCCCAAGTAAATGAATTCTGTTACCTTTTCGACTGTTTCATTGTTTAGCAATAAATTTTCATCTGGATCAGTAACATTAGACATCCATTTTGTTTTTTCTATATTTATATGCAGCCCAACAGCACGGCATCTTTCAGCAACTTGATCAAGAAGTGATTGAGCACCTTCGAGTGTCTGTGATAATAGAACAATATCATCAGCAAAATCTAGATGACCGAGAATTCTTCCATTTATGTTGATGCCAGTACTCCAGTTGACTTGGTTCAGAGCAAGTTGTAAAACGAGGATAAAGAGTAATGGCGATAAAGTATCTCCTTGTCTGACCCCTTTTTGAACATTTATTGGAATAGAAGAAGAACCTACGTTTACACTTGATGAACCATTTGCATATATCATTTGAATAAGTTCAATAGTACTCGCATCAACACCAAATCTTCTAAGTGCTTCCCAAATAGCAGGAAGTTCAACAGAATCAAAAGCTTTCTTGAAGTCGATGAATACAGCATATAGAGGCATATTAAATTCACGACATTTCTCGAATAGTTGGTTGAGAGAATGGATATGATCCACAGTTGAGTAGCACTTTCGGAACCCAGCTTGTTCAGGAGGTATAGCACGAGCAGTTTCAACGGCGACAATAACACGATTGGTAACAACACGAGTCAGCAGCTTATACAAAACAGGAAGCAAAGAAATTGGTCGATAATTCCCAATGTCAAGGCGATTACCTTTCTTGTACAATAAAATTGTTTTTGAATAGAATAGTTCAGGTGGCATATTGTTTCCCTCGAATAAACCATTTAAAGCAGAAGCAAACCTTTCAGCAAAAGTTGAAATAGTTGATTTGACGACTTTAGATGGAATATTGTCGGCACCAGGAGCAGTGTTCGCTTTCATATGTCGTGCAGCATCAATCAGTTCCTCAGGAGATATTCTTTCCAGAGCAACATTTGGATCACGATCATGTACTGGATTGCCAGCTTCGGACGAATAGAGATCGTTGTAAAAGCGAGCAATTTCTTCCATAAGATCAGCTACAGTTTCAGTGATAGCACCATCAGGACGTTGAAGATGTATCATTTGATTCCGCTTTTGAACCATTTCAGATCTTCCACGCTTTATACGATTTTCTTCTATTGCCCTCCCCATCACTTTCTCATAAAATGTTGTTGATGGAACGTCGACGCCAAATGAAACATGCTATTAGTGGTGATGCTCGTGCTCTTGTTGAATATGCTGAAATTTCAAAGCTGATACAAAACTTTTTATTCATGAAAAAATATAATTGAAGGCGACATAAGCTTTTTTTCACAATTGATTAAAAAACATGGGAACTTTAATTTTTTTTCTCTTTTTTTATAATATTAATTTGTTGGTTTAGAGTTGTAAAAAGTAATAATGCTAAAATAAAGTTTAAGTAATTAAAAAACAGTTATGCAAATGACACAAAAGGTGAACATTTTACTGTTAAATGATCGTCTATTGACCAACCACAAATAAAAAAATTGTGAGAATACAAAAAATGTTTTTTAATATTTTCACCAACCCAAGTTTGCCCTGGCAATTACAAAAATAAGGTTGAAAATGTGAATTCTAACAATTAATAAATTTGGTATAGGTTCACATGTTGTTTCTTTTAACACAAATGAAGTAAAAGAATCTTACTGACTATAGTTAGTTAGTGATGAAACAATAGGCCCTCGGTGAAAAAATAAACAAACAAACGTTTCAAAAGGAACTTATGACCCAAAAGTTTGTTCTTTAATTCGTAAGAATATCCTTAAAACTTTCGTCTTCAAAAACTCCGAAAAAAGACTAAACCCATCCAAATGTTTAATGCAAAAAATTGTCTACGCTCAGAGAGAATCAAAAACCGAACAAACGTCCTTTTATGCTTCAAACAATTTTTTTAATATGCTTTAGTCTAACTTAAAGTAATTCAAAAAAAGAAAAAAAAGAGTCTCACTTAACCATCTTTTATAACACTTTTTAAGGTTTTAATGTCTTCTTTTTTAAGCATTTTTTAAATAATTTTATGACCTTTGCATACACAGTCATCAAAATTTTTATCAGTTTTTCTTCTTATAAAATTAAACAAATATATCAAAGAGAAGTTAAAACATAAAAGAAATGGAAAACAGCCAGGATCATTTTTAACTTTTATTTCTGCAAAAAATAATTGTGTCAGAATGGTCGACTTTGACTAATTTGTTAAATTTTTAGTTAGTAGTTTTTGATGGTATTAGCGGAATAGCAGTTATTTATATGTCTGCAAATCTTGCAATGTATATTTGTCGAGGAATGTCCTTAATTAAAGCTATATGTCTTTTACTATGTATTATTCTCTTACTTATGGCAATTTGTTATCAAAATCAGCATCATCGTAGGTATATAAATAAAAAAATCGGCGGTTTCAGAAACACTGTTTTCACTTTCAGTCCAAAGAATTGTACGCAATGAAAAAGTTAATAAAATTTGATAATATCACATAGGTGCTATAAATGGAAACATGTGATTATCAGAATTTTAAAATTTCTAATATCCGCTAATTTCATATCCTTATTCATTTTTAAATCATTTTTTGGAAAGCACAATTACGTTATCAGAAACTTTGTGCGTGCTAAAATTATTTTGTTACATTTATCATTCTACGTCATTGAGTTGTTTCCGAGCTGATAATCAATCAAGTCCGCAATTTTTTTTCACACTTTGAAATAACTGCCGTCAAGATCTTAAAGCTAAAAAAAGAGAAAAATATGTCAGAAAAAAAATCGACGATAAAGAAAACGGCAACAATGGTTCTGTATTTTCTTTTTTTAGTATCTTTGAAAAATTCAAGCTGAAAACGGATACTTTTTTTGAAGGTGGAAAAAAACTCAGCTTAAAATATATATGATGATGTTCCTTCTACAGCAGCAGTATAAAAATTCTTTAATTTTACACAAAAAAATATCATTTCTGCAATATTAAAAAAATTTTAACGAAAAGATGACCGACCTTGATCTTCCTGATGATAATCAACAAAATCAGAACACCGATTCAACATGGTGAACTAATTTGTATTTCATTATAGTAATAACCATACTATTTTTAGGGAGAATAGCAGCATTCAATTCATTTTGGACGCACAGCGCTAATTTATATTTTGCCGTAGCAGAATTATTACCTTACTCACTCATTTGTTTCTTTTTAAAAATATTTTATGTCTTACATAAATTATAATTAAATTACAAAAAACAAAATCTATTAAAATTTTAAATATAAAGAATTTAACTTCACCTGATTTTCTTCTTTTTTTTATCATCAGTGTTTCGGCCCATTACTCTAAATTTTGATTATTGTGAACAAATTTTGTTTTATATAAAATATTTAATCTTTTAAGTTTATTTACATTTTCAAAAACGCAAATACAGATATTTCTTTCACGTTTAATATATCATAATTATAATAATACAATTTCCTTTTTTATGTACTTTTATGACTGTAAGCAATCAACATGAGTCTTAGCAATGTTACTTTGTTTTGAAAAAACCATGTTAAAACATAAGTTATAAATAAAAACTGTGAATGAAAACAATTATCCGCAATTAACAACATAGACAATAAAAAAATTAATATTTACTTTTTTATATATAAATAAAAATTTATAAATAAAATGTACTGTAAAAATATATAAGAAATAACTACAGAACAACAAAAAAAATGATTTTTCAAAAATAAGCTTGAGAACAACAACAAATAAGAAGTATACCGCCAAAAACAAGTGAAAAGTTTTAATACTGTAATTTCAATATCTAACTAAAAAATTATGAAGATTAAACTATAACATTTTTTGCTGTCTTTGAAGCGTCACTGGAGTCGCAGTTTTCCTTTTTCGTTTTACTGCTGCGACTTTGTTGTTTTCTTCTGCTTCTTTAATGTCTGACATAAAAGCGTTCAAAATTATTTTAATAGTTCATACCATTCTTGAAAATGTCGTCGTAGATAATTAAGTTTTTCTTCAAATCCTGTAAATCTTCGCAGATTTCGTTTTTTAGTTGATAAATAATTTTGTAATCGCAGTTCTAAAGATTCGTTCCCTCCGTATCCTCTTTCTGCATAGTATTTTTCACCGACAATAAACTTGAAATGGTCGATATCATTCCATTCAAGGTTATAAGAACTGTAATGCTTGAGGGAAGGTATAACTTCAGGTTTACGTGTGCGTATGCGACGTTTCAATTCTTTTAATGATAACGGCTGGCAAGTATGTTTATTCGGCCATGAGTAATGCCAATGTTGTTGCTTACAGCCACTTGAAACCAATGATGTAATTTGCATTGGACTCAAAGGATATTTATTGAAAATGACATCGAAATCATGCACATCTAAGCCTGACGGAAGGTTTGGAAAATTTTTGTACATTTTATTGAAATCTTCGTCAGATATTCTTGTAGCTTTCCAAATGTTTCTTAATACCAAAGACGAATGTTGAACATGAAAAAATTTTGTGACTGCTTCAACAACTTTCTCTCCGTACTGCTTTTGTTCCTTTGTTGTTGGGTATTTCGGGACAGGTTCTACACCTAATGCAGATGGACACTTTAGTAACAAAAAACGTGTAAGTTTCATCTGAAGCAAATATCAAAAGTAAAGCATAAAAACGTAAACTAAAACCTACAATTTCATATCTATCTAATGGCTTTTTATTTTGATATGCTTTTTCTTCAGCCATCGAAGTTAATATTAATTTATGTTCAAGTGGAACATTGGACAATATATAAAAAGAAAGTGGAAATAAAAAAATTGGATGCTCAGTTTGTTCTCTATTGAATAAACGCGCAGCTTCAAGTCGGTGATTTCCATCTGCAATAAAAGCACCTTGAAAGAATGCCCCCATATAGGGTTGATAATCAGGACAATATCCTATAATTGGAGTTCTATTATGCAGATTGTTGATATTATTTGGTTCCTTTCGCATTTCTTCAACTAAATGTTGGACATGTTTTTGATCGATCGGACGAATTTCAGTGTCAACAACCAGATTTGCGTAATTGATATCAATGTTATAATTTTCAAGAAATAAATAGTTTTTCGATGTTAAAAATGCTCTAATACCTTCAAAAACGTCAGTATACCTAAAATTTGTGATTTTGTTATTTCTTTGATCAATATTTTGTGTACTTACGTTTTTGTTGTCGTTTCCATTTCTCGCATTCGTGATGAGCCTTAAATGTTATTCTAAAATATCAAAGTTAATAAATAATAATAATAAGCTCGTACATGCATTTAGCATACACGGAGAATTTCATTCCACTACAAAAACAATTAAAAATTTAAAAACAACACTTAAATCACACTTGTATTGAGTGATTTACGCATTAATTAACAAATTTTGCTCTACTGCTTACATTAGTGCTAAACGTTTGAAAAAAATAAATAGAGAGTGTGAGTGATAGTCAAATCAATAACAGGCACCTATTTTTGATGATAAAAATGATGAGCATAATATTATTAACCTCCTTCCTCTTTGATGCGTACGAAATTTTATTAGCTACCTCTGCACTCCTTTTTCATAAAAGCGACCATTTTTCACTCACTTTGAAAAAGTGCACACGTGAGATGATAGCGAACAAAACAATGAATAGCATCTTTGATATTAAGATGTTAAATTATTTTTTGCAGCATCTCTATTTTTTCTTACTACAATTTAGTGCAAAAATGATTATCAAAAGGTTGACTGAGGTGTAAATATTTTATTTTTCAGTTAAGTAACTATCCCATGGTGGTTGCTGTAATTATTTTTGCAATTTTTCAGTTGTTTAAAAAGGCGTGATACATCATGGTCACGGATGACTTTGCGAGTATAAATAGCTCCTCACACAAGCAGAAAAATAATTAATTCTTGCAAAAGATTTTGTTCAACAATATTTATAAAGGGTTTGTTATAAATAATGCTGTCCTATAATTTTCCTGAAGATAGTCAACATAAGCAGATCAATGAGCCAACATGGTAAACTCATTAAAGTTCTTTTACAGTAATACATGTACTTTTTTAGGGAAAACAGCAGTATTGGATTTATTTTAGATGGACAACAATAAATATTTTCAAGGTGATGTTGACAACTTACCAAAAATATATTTATGTTCTGTTTCTTGTCATATTCAACAATTTGAATTCTGGGAATGAAACCAGTATTGTAAAAAACATATTATGAGAAGATTTTCTCAAATAAATTATGACGTTTTACGAATGCCTTTGATAAATACAAATAGATGATAAATTGGACAAAACAAGATTTTGTAGCTAGAAAATAAACTTGTTGTCACAAGCATATAATTGAAAAAACTTTTTTATCATCCATGGTAAAACCTTTTAAGTAGAAATTCATTAAATAAACAGTGTCTCCAACGTTCCACTTTTTTTCGGAACGAGTTCCGTTCCGTTCCATATCAAGCGCTATCCGTTCCGTCCGTTCCGTTCCTGATTTTCGCTGGACACGTTCCAATCCGTTCCGTTCCTAACGTTAAGAAAGGGTTTACGTTCCGTTCCGTTCCCGTTCCAGCAAAATCAGTCAAAAATCAATAAAAGTTATTGTTTTCTCAGGTTTAGTTTACTTAATACAGCTTAAAAATGACATTTTTGAAAAGAAAGAGAAAATTAAGATAAAAAGGAAAGATAAAGTTAATTTTTCATAGTTGGGAATTTCAATTTGGAGCCACTTTTTATAATCAAAAAGTCCTTTTGACCAAGTTTTTATGTAATAATAGCCCAAAAATTGAAAAGAAACGGAACGCTCAAAAACGAAAAAGGAACGCGTTCCGTTCCGTTCTTCCTGGAATCGCATACGTTCCGTCCGTTCCGTTCTCAAATTTTGGAACGGGTATACGTTCCCGTTCCGGAACGGGAACGGAACGTAAGGACGTACGTTCCGGAACGGAACGATGGAGACACTGAACTTAAAATGAATATAATATTGACCTGACTTGGGTGTAGAGAGAATTGATCTTGGGGTATGCTTTATTGTGTGAAAAACCACGGGATGATATAAATGTATAATAGTGAGAGGGAGAAGTGAGAATGGATGGGCTTATCGAAGATAAGATCAGAGCTAGCATAGCTCGTTTTCATCACAACTGAAAAACAAAAATTTAAGAAAAAATGTAGTTATTTATTCGCGGAAAATCATGATTACTCATTCCACAAACATTCATATGGTTCCTCAGCATCTTACAATAATATTTCAAGCTGTTAAAAATTTGTGAATAACATTATACACTTTTTAAATTTGAATGTTGTTAAAATTATTTTTTGGTAAAGATTTTTGCTTTAGCATATTTTTTTTGATCATATTTTCTTAGAGTACAAAAATGGTCCTCTTTCATCATTTGAAGAAATTGTTGATCATTTTCATCTTTGCACAATTTTGCTAAAACACATTTATTAATATTATTGCAGCCCAGGCATTTGAAGGTATTCTTTGTTCTCATTAAACTGAATTCATAGCATTCATCACGTTCAGGCGTTGTAAAAACAATAATTTTAGTTATTTTTTCATTATCATTTTGAGAGAAGGTAATGAAATCAGAAGCAGCAATAATATTTCCTTTAAATATAAAATCATCATATTTCATAGGCTCGCATTTATGTTCGACGTTTCCTAATATAACACATTTTTCATCATTTTCTTGATTTCGATGCCTTGCAGTTGCAGTACAAATACGGCGGAAACAACATCTATAAATTTTATGTGTATTTGTGTAACAGTATTTATATCCAAGCTTTCGATCTTCAGAATGAAAGATAAATAGTTGAGCATCTGGAACACCTGCTTCATTTGGATGCAATTCATAATCTGGCACTTTAAAAATCTTTCTGTTATTTATTTTAAGCATCTTTATTTTATTGTATTTCAATTGTATTTTATTTCTTTGAAGAATAACAAATTCAGGACCACAAATTGACGAAACTTTCATTGGCTGACAAGCATGCTTCTCATAATCATGAACAAAAAATTCTTTTCCATTTTCATCTTTTTCAATTTTTGTAACAATAGATCTTCTTTTCTCATGGCACACGTTGCATTGAAAAAACCCAGATGTTTTATTGTAATTCAATCGATAACATAATGATTGATCTTTAGGATGATAAAGTGCAACATTTATTGAATTTAGAAAAATTTGACGACGAAAGAATAAAAAATCATAACATTTTTGAACTTCTTTTTTAGCATATTTTTCTGGTTCATATTTCTTCGGTTTACATGCATGAGATCTATTATCCAGTTTAACATAATTCTCACCATTTTTATCCTTGTACAAATAAAGAGAAACTTCTTTCATATTTTTATCTTTATTTGTTTTTATATAAGCACAAGCTAGACAAATATATGTGTAACCGCCTTTCCTTCTTTCAGAATATATGTAACATAAACTTCGATCATTTGAATCAAAAATGAATATTTTCTTAACTCCATTTTCAGTGTTTTCCATTAATTTGAAATTAGGTGGACGTAAAATAAGTTCATCTTTTTTAGAAAACTCGTCATAGAACCGTATTTTACAGACATGCTTGATTCTTGATAATATTATGTAATCTTCACCATCAGAATTTGTTAACATTTTTGCCGTAACTTGCTTTCCTTTGCACATACAGCGACCACACCGAAAAGCATCTTTCTTATATAAAGAATAAACATAGCACAAACTGCGATCACTTTTATCAAAAATAATTAATTTTTTTCTTTCTTCACAATCTCTTGTAGTTACGGTTGAAATTTCAAAATCTGGTTGTAAAATAAATTCATTGAACTGATAATATTTTTTGGGTTCATATGGAATAGATATGCATGTATGATTAGCATCACTTAATTCAACATATTCATCATCTGTATTCCCATGCCATAATTTAACCGATGCATTACATTGACGACAACAAAAGTACTGGCTATTCTGAGTCCCTGTCCGGAATTCCCAGCATTTACTTGTGTCATTTTCATCAAATATGATCAGAAATTTTCCAGAAACAGTATTGCAGTTTTCCAAGATTAGATAGTTCGATTTCTTGATAATCTTCATTTCAATATAATTTGCTGGAACATACGGTATTGGAATACAAACATGTTTTACATCTTCCATTTTAATACAATCAAACTTATGTCCATCCGAAATTGCAGTTACATCTTTTCTTTTGGCTCTGCACGCTTTACAATAAAATAGCTGTCTTGCCCAACCCCATAAAAATTCATAACAATGTGTTTTATCAGCAGTTGTAAAAATCAATAAATGTCTCCGCAATTGATCGTTTATTTTGGCATTGACGAATATAAATAATGGAGCATAAATAATTTTTGTGTAATTTTTCGATAATTTTTGCATTGTTCTTGAACACCTTAATTTGCAGTTAGTTTAAACCATTGGCAACATTTAGAACTTACTTTAAATCGCCACTTTCTTGGAAGTCGCTATAATTGCTGGAAAGATGGTAACGTCGCTTCCGAAGGTTGTGCTCTCTGAAAGTTTTAATATGTTTAAAGCAGGCTGTCACTAAAAGAAAAGCAAGCATGGTTTGTGAATGGGGTCAAATCAAAATAAAAACTTCTTATTTTTCATTTTCTGATATTATATTTTTCGACCTTGACTACAAACAGAATAGCCTTGTCGGCAAGCTGGCTAAGCTTGTCTTCTTCCACAGGCTAATAAAGCACACTGTATGTAAGCTTACTTTTGAGGTATACAGCTATCTCTTATTATATTATTTGAGGTGAGATCAAGAAATTTGCCATTATTTTGTTTCATATGCTTTGAAGAAGAATAAATACTATCATAGACCTTGTTTTGTTTCAACACGTTTGCATATTCTTCTTTTTCTTTGCTATCACGACTATCAATCCATTTTTTAATAATATTTTTAATCCTCGACTTTGTATCATTGTTTGTGGCAATCATTTTGCAAAAAGGAGTCAGAAATCGGTTACAAAACATTTCATTTACTAAAGTACTTTCCCTCTGAAAATATAGATTTTAATCCGTGACGTCTGGTTGTCTAATTACTTACACTATCATCACAAATAAGATCATAAACTTTTTTGCATCGAATTTTATTGTTAAATACTAACTCAAAATCATTCAATTCTTGATCAGCAAAAACGAATAAAATATTCTAAAAATGAATGATAGTATCATATTTTTGTAAAAATCAAACAAACTTCATCCATAACAAAATTCCATTTAAACGTAGCTGATTTTATTTTATATTCTAAAAAGTTAATATTTTTAATTGTCTTTTGTTAAAATAAAAAATCATACCTTCATTAACAGGTTCAACAAATAGCATGGAAGAAATTTTATCTATTGTAAGTTTACATTTTTCTTCATATTGAAGCTGACTATCTCTATCAAATGCAAATAATTCAATTGATTTGGGTTTCATCTGAAAATTATTCGATTAGAGAAATGAAATATTTTGAATTACATAGAGAGATGCAATTATGTTTTAAAAAACAGTTATGACTTATCGTTTAAGAAAATTTGGCATGGATTTGATTTTATTGTTCCTACTTTATTTATCGTTCATTCATTTAAATGCTCTCCAACTTTAACAGTTCGGTGTTAAAGTGTGGAAGCACTTTTCACTGGCATTTATAGGTAAAAAAGGGTGAAAAAGCTTTCAGAGGAAATACTCTGAAGAGATATTATTGTATAAAGTCTAGCATGAAAAAATGCTGATCATTCATTAAGAGAACGCCGTGACAAAAAGAACCTCTCCGGTAATGAATTCGCCACTTGCAGTGACGCTTTAGTGGAATCATCGTTGAGAGTATTTCCGTCACTCTCAGCGATGCAAAGGTGATTGATGCATCACGGCTTTTTTTTCAGTATCGTGTTTATTAATAGAGATTTGTTTAAATATCTATTAATAAACACGATACTGTACAAGAAAGAAACGTACATGATGAAAAAGTTAGTAAAATTTGACGATATTTTATTTCCTTATCAGACACTTTTTTGCTTGCTAAAATTGTTTTGTGACACTTATCATTCTGTATTTTCTTTTTTTAGGGTTTTTTCAGTTTTTGAAGTATGAAAAATGTTTCATTTGGCCATTTTCAGAAAATTCTGCGAAAACAAGCCTTTTTAAAAATTTAATAAAACGTGTGATAAAGTGCATTTACAAGGAAAAAATTTCTTTTTGAAAGCTATAATAAATAAAATGACAGCTTTATAGAAAAATGCATATACTGCTTTTTCGTTCGTGTTTAAAGGGAGCGGACTCTTTGATACTTTTTGTCAAAATCAGTCGCCTTGACAGTCAGGGAAAAAAGACGATCTCGAAAAGAAAAAGCTATTGGTTTCAACTTTTTATAGAAAAACAATAGCTTTTTCTTCCGTTCCCTTTAAAGACATTTATGACACACATGAAAAAGAAGTAAATAATATGTTATTATACAAAGTCATATAATTTTTGACTGTCGTAACCATAAATTTTCTTCTTCTTCGTTGCCCCCGTATCACTTTTTAGAAATATCTTTGTAGCTTAAATTTATAATAATGTATTAGAAATAAAGTTAGAGTAATTCAGGAAGTAATTTTAAAAAACAGATTTACAAGTGACACTTACATTTTTTCCGCTTAAAGAAATTTTAGATTATTATTTATCTTTCTATTACATTTTTGCTTCCTTATTTAAGCATCCAAAAATCTTTATAAATTTTTAAAACAGATACAGTAATGGCTACAAATTTGACCCAGATAGAAATCAATAAGCAAGCTTTTGTGGCAGTGGTTAAACTAATCCCACGTTTTCTAACCCCAGTTTTTTATTGGTTAACAATGGCTGGAGATGTTTTTATACTATTATTTTTCTTCACAGATTTCTGTAAAAAAAATTCGCAATATCGAAAACCATATTATATTTTGCTGGTGACGGGTTTTTCTATTCATTTCGTCGATAACATTTTTTACAAACATCTGCGAATTCTACTTCAAGATCAGCTAAAAGTACCGTATTACACAACGTATATAAATGTTCGAATTACATATTTCTTTTCGTTTTATACAGTTTGGAATGCAGTATTATTTTTGAATAAATTTACGGCACTTTGGTTTCCGTTAAAACATGACAAAGTAAGTCAAGGTTTAGATAACTACAGTTAAAACTTCAGAATCCTTGGTGTTGTGCCCCAAGAATTCCTATCACTAATTAGCATTTTCTTATCTGTGTCAATAATCCTTATCAGTATCAAATATATCTTTTAACAGGCTTTTTATGTTAAAAATCGAATAATGTTTTGAAAAAAAAATTTAAAAAAAATCACAAATTAGCAAAAAAATGTTAATTAACATTTCAGATATGGACAAAATATTTCAATATGATTATGTTATTCATGCTTTTATCTCCATTTTTGCCATTGATTTACACATTTTCTGATCCAAATTGTATCAGCCCGGATTTCTATTTTTACAATGGACAATTAATATTCGATACATGCAATAACCGTGTAAACATTGGATATCTAATTCCACAAATGTTCGGTTTTATTCTAATTACTTTTTCAATTGTTCTGGTCGTAATTTTTCATCGAAAAACAATTACATCATTTTCGCCTCAAATTGCAAAAATTGAAAAACGATTAATGTTACAAGCACTTATATCCCTCATATTTTATGGAATTTATCGTGTCATTGAATTAATTGGATTCCACATGTGTAGAATTGTTGGTGATTGCAGTAACAAATATGGTGACGATTATTATATTGTGAATTATTTGCATTTAGCACTTCGTGATCCAATTTCATTTGTCCCGTATTTAATTGACATTTCATTGTTAATTGTAATTTCAAATTTGTTCCGAAAAGATTTTTTCAATTTCTACACTTTCGGAGTTTATGAAGAATTACTTCGTAGACCACTCTTTTTCAAAACTGCAATTGTTGAAACAGCTCTTACAAGGAGTTAAATGTTTTGCGGCATTGTGTTAATAAAATAAATGCAAGATAAATTTTTAATATTATAAATGTATTTTATTTAGTATGTAAGAGAACTTGATATAATCAATAAATTATGATATGCTTAAAAACTGATAACTGTTGAAATTTAAAAAAAAACATTTTTATTCAAAAACCCAAAAAAACAATGCTTGAAAAAGAGACGCATAAAAATTCATCACTGAATCAGTGACACAGATGAATCATCAGCAAGTCATAAAAAATAATAAATACTTTACAGTAGAGGTCCAAACTTGGCAATTGAATTCCTAGCCCATATTCTGTCCATAGATTGGTCCACTAAAGAGATACTATTATGCAAAATTAAAATCATTTAATTACTATTTCTTTGATGCGCTGGGTTAATTTTTTCAAAGTTGAAACAAAAGAAGCAAAAACAATGAATAACATTTTAAAAAAACTTTCAGGTCAAACAAAAGCACGAAAATCGTTTGATTTTTTACAAAAAAGAAAAGTGGCAGTCGAATTAAAGAACATATTAAAATTTTTAATAACAGAAGAGGAATGAAAGGAAATTAATGCTTGAAGAATGGAAAAACAACCAATAAAAAAAATGAAAAAACAGTTAAACAATGAAGAAAAAGAGCATTATTTTTACAAATATGGTTTTGTTTTGTCCACTTTTGTTTCTTGTAAGATGTTTAACGATGGATTGCCCGGCAACGGCCTCTCGTTTTCGTTTTTGTCTTAGTTATTGCTGTTTGTTGAAGTTATTAAAGCAAGACATTACATCAAAAAATTTATGAAATCCATGTTAAGTATGATCCAGTTGTAATCGAAAGAACAGTTTTCCCAAAAAATCTTTAAGCATTTGATTTAACATCGATTTCTTTTCCCAAGGACCTCTGCCTTTGCTTTGTCTTGCCTTTTTTCATGTATATTTTTTATTTTCTTTGCCTTCTATTGACTAATTAATACTGTGTTAGTTAAAAAAATCTTTTTTTTGCCTTTAGAAAGGTACTATTTTTTTATTGTAAGCATCATGTTTTGTCATTTTAATCTTTTACTCACATTTTTTATGAATTAATTTGATGGTAGCAGGAAAATTAACACATATGTATTTCTTATACCAATTTTCCTCCTTTCGCTTTGAATACGGAAATATTTTTGATTCGTGATAAAAAAAATGTCTTCGCGTTCATTTTTTGTACATTGATTTTTGACTTATTTATATCACTCATCTTTATAGCATGATAGAATTGTGGTTGTTCATTGTTTTATTAGTATTAAACATTATGATTTACATAATCTTTTTATTAGATATGATGTTTAATCGTTTATTGGTTCCTTGGCGTTATGACAAACAGTTACCAGCTTCTTTGGATTATGATATTTCAACTGTGGCAAATCGTGATAATTTTCTTGCTACAGTACGTCGTCAAGAATTTGCCTTACCAGATTCTGTAATGTATTATCTTACTAAAAATCCATCATCCCCAAAATGTTATTTAAAAATTATTAAGACTTGTAAATATTTTTTTATCAAACATTCTGTTCTTATTATTGATGAAATGTTTATTCGATTTCGTGATAACAAATGGAATGTTGGATTTGGTGGAAGAAAAAGAAATTTAAAAAATATTGCAAGCACATTATGGATTACTGATAAATTTGATGTCATGAATCATTCCCAACAACATATTATTCCTTCATCTATCATGCTAAAGATTTATCAAAGTGATGCAAAAACTTTGAAATTTGATAATCAAAATATTTCACTTCAAAATCTTAAATTTATTGCATCAAAATGTACAGAAGTTAGTTTTAAAGGTGTCACAACTGTCATGGATGAAGATGGTTCAATTTCTAGCTTAGAGATGATTATTGAAGCTCTTCCTGATCTTAAAAAATTTGAATAGTAAGTTGCTTTTTACACGTGTACACAAGAATTCGCGCAAAAGGGCTATAAATATTTTGAGAAAAAATTGCTTCTTTTTGCTTTTCTGAGTTCGTACTTTCACCAGAAGGTCTTTATTGATGAGATTATCTTTCATAAAGAGCTTTTGTAAGCAACGATCTTACTAAATGGCGGTTTGATATTCAATAAAAAACACTTTTTGTCAAAGAAGCAAAAAAAACATTTTTTTGAATCTTGACATTAATCCATCCTTTATTTTCATTATAAAACTATATCTTTTTTCAGCGAACTTAAAAATAATAGTCATGCTTCAAAAATTGTTACATCAACAACTAGTAAAAAATTGCTTGGAATTCCTCATTTCACAAATCTTACTTATTTTCGTCTAGCACATATTCCTGAAGCTTTTGATATTGAAACATTTTTTGGTTTTATAAAGGTTAGTTTTTTTGACTATAAAATTTTATCAACTTTTTTATTTGTGTTTCATTTATAGGAAAATAAAAAAACAATATGTTCATTATTTTTTCGATTTCCAATTTCTCAAGAATATTGTGCTCGCCTTCAAAGCGTTGTCGATCAAATCATTGAAAATGACAATCGTGAATTTGAAGCTCCGGTAATTCTTTTTCATGGTATGACTCATTCTTCTCTAAAAAAATTGCTGATTTACGTTTTTGCACGTACTCTTTTTGTGTCCGACTAACATGAATATATCCAAAAATGATCCAAAATAGCTTAGAAAATCGAATTCAATTGAAGCGTTAATTTATTTTTTCTCTGTATAAGATGATCTTTTTTATGTACCATTGAAATCTTATTTAAAGTTACAAAATTTTTATATTATCCTTCTAACTACTCTATATTTTTGTTTTAAATTTAACTAATACAGTATGCTTTATGTGTAGTATAAAATCATAAAAGTTTTTTATTGTAGGAAATGTTTCAATAGCAGATTGTACACCCTTTTGATTTATCTAAAAGATATTCTAAATATCAGAAAAGACATTTTTTGCAAGTTTAATTAATGGAAAACGAAATCTACAAAGAAAACTTAGAGTTGAGCTGAGTCCAATTTTTAATCTAAAATAAATAAAACATTGATTGATTTTTACAGCTGAAAAAGCATACATCCTTCTTTTGTTTCTCATGGCTTTAAAAATTTTGAGGTTCATAACTTTCATCAATTAAACATGTCTTAAAAATAAGAATTATCATTCATCAAGTAAATTGAAATTATCATTAAATTTATTAACACATAATAACTTAAACATTTAAAATCAAACAAACAGAGCTGGCCATTCAAGTTTTTATAAAATTGAGAGGTTCACATTTATGTTCAGTTTTTCCCAAAACAACATACATTTCTCCATTTTCTTGAATGTGAAGTTTTGCAGAAGCATAACAAATCAGACGTTTATAGCAAGTATAACATTTTTTATCATTTCTGTAGGTATATTTATAGCCAATATTTCGATTATCAGCATTATAAATGAGCAATGATGCATTTGGAACACCTCTTTTATTTGGACATAATTCAAAATTAAAAGATTTAACCATTTTGCTTTCATCGATTTCAGGCATCTTTTTCGCTCTTTTTTTGAAATTAACTTCGTTTCTTTCAAGCATAGCAAACTTTGGAGCACAAATTGATGAAACATTGAGAGGTTCACAGACATGCTTCTTGTAATCATGATTGAAAAATTCTTCCCCATTTTCATCCTTTTTGATTCTTAAATAAAATGCATACTTTTCTTTATTTTTACATCCATTGCATCTATACCGAGATCTTGATTTGTCGAAAATGAAATGATAGCATAAAGTTTTGTCTTCGGGATGATAAATAGCAACATTCACAGAAATTGGAAATCGTTTCTGTTGAAAGAAAAAATAATCATAACATTTTTGATTTTCTTTTTTTGCATACTTTTCTGGTTCATACTTTCTTGGTTGACATACATGCATTGAATCAAAACTTAATCGAACATAATATTCACCATTTTCATCTTTGCATAAATGTACAGCAAATATTTTACCGCCTTTATTCTTTATCACCTTGTTATAACAACCTTGACAAATATATCTCTGCCGACTTCGTTTATCAAAAGAAAAAATATAACATAAATTTCGATCATTTGAATCAAAAATAAATAATTTCTTTACTCCATTATTAGTGTTATCCATTAATTCAAAATCAGGTTGTCGCAAAATAGTTTCTTTTTTTGGCAATTCTGAATACACCCTTAATTTGCAGACGTGCTTCTTTTTTAATAGCATAGCATATTCTTCACCATTTGGAGTCTGGAATAATTTTGCAGTAACTTGAACACCTTTGAGACGACAAGCACAACAAATAAATTGATATCTTTGAGAAGAATAAGCATGACACAAATTTCGATCAGTTTTATCGAAAATAATCAATCTTTTCTTTTCTTGTCCCTTACTGGTGTATGTTTGAACTTCAAAATCTGTAGACTGATAAAGATCATCGAAATGATAATACTTCTCTGGTTCATATGGAATATATTCACATTTATGGCTTGCATTTCTTAATTCAATGTATTCATTTTGGGTATTCTTATTCACAAGTTTTGCAGCAGCATTACATTTGCAGCAGAAGAATAAAGGTCCCGTGTTATCTAGTTGAAATTCCCAACATCGACTATTGTCATTTTGATCAAAAATAATAAGCACAGTTCCAAAACCATTGTTACAATTTTCGGCAATTACATAATTAGGTTTCTTTATTATTTTCATTTCAGTATTATTCTCTGGATTACACGGTACTGGAATACAGATATGATTTTTATCTTCCATCTTAATACAGAATAATCCATTTTCATCTTTACCAAAGATTGCAGTAACATCTTTTGTTTCAAATATACATCCAATACAGTAATATAGCTTTCTTAGTTTGGACCATGAATAATGATAGCAATGTGATTTTGCAGAATTTGTAAAAATAAATAATCTACGACGAATGTACATTCGAAATTTAATATGACGAAGTTGATATTGTTCTCGACTAATGATTTGTGAATAAATTCTTTGTTCATTTTGTTTACTATAAAAAAATACAACTACAGCAAATTGAAAATAAAAAAAGCTTACGGTATACTTCCATTATCATGAGAATTATGAAAATCATCAAGTTGAAAATGTCGTCGCCTTCCATGAATATATGATCTGAAAAAAAAACTTACAAATAAGAATAATAATACATTTTGTCACAAAGTATCCCATAGCAAGACGAGTAAATACGCAAAATATGCGGCCTCCACTCCGGCGTCACGGAGGGACGTCTTAGGTTAAGCAGAAAGGAAAGCTTTCAAAGATCTTAGCAATTTTTATTTTTTGCAGAATGTCGATATTTGCCATAAACATAATATCAATTAAAAATACAATTGTAAAATTTCAGGATAAAAGCTCTAACACATGTGAAACAAATCTCGGGTGAAGCATAGCTTTTTTATAAACATTTTTTAAAGAGCTCACCTTTCAATATCATTGTCATCAGCATCAACGAAAGCAATGTTTGAGGTCGAAGCAGCAGAATTCGAAAAGCAAGAAATATCAGAAGCATTATTCAGTGGTGTTGTATATTCTTTCGTTTGATTTCGATCTTCTTCTTTAGCAACCAATTGCGACACAACATTCTTTAGCTTTACAGTTGCATCATCATCTTGAGTAAATCTGTTACAAAGTGGAAGCAAAAATCGATTAAGAAGCACCTCTTCTTTTACATCGCTTTGAGCCTAAAAATATAATTTTATATCATGTGAAACAGATAATCCTAACCTTTTCTCCCGTAATCAAATCATAAACCTTTTTGCATCGTTGTTCTTCATCAAAAATCATAACAAAATCATCCATTTCTCGTTCGGCAATGACGAATAAAACATTCTACAAGTAAATGGTAATAACATCTAGTGAGACAAAAACATACTTTATTCATGAAAAAACCACATTTGAACATAGCAGATTTAATTTTGTATTCTAAAAAGTAATATTCAAAAACAGCAGTAGTAGGCAGATATAAAACACATACCTTCATTTTCAGGTTCAACAATAAGCACGGAAGAAATTCTATCGATGTTAAGTCTACATTTCCCTTCATATTGTAGACTACGATTCCCACCAGAAGCAAACAATTGTATAGATTTACGCTTTTTCATCTAAAAAAATCATACCGTTAAACATAGAAGAATTTAGCACATTGTAAAACGAATAGCACGCAGTTACAATAAAGAGCAGATTAAAATCTTAAATGCAAATAAATAAAGCTTTTAATTTGCAAAAAAACACAGCGGATTGTGGAAATTCAAGAACGATGGAAAAAAACATAAAAAAAGAAATTTAGAAAAAGTGGTTGACATCGCGTCGTCATTTTGCCAAGCCACAGGATTTTTACTTTTCAAAGAACTTCAACTCTAAAAACTATTTTAGTAAAAAGTATTAATTATCAATTACCGTGTGCTAAAGCGTGCAGTGACATTTTTTATCGCCTGTTTCTTTCTTGTACAAAATCTTTAAACCTAAAAGACATTTTGGGATCAGCTTACATCTTGTAGGTATTGAAGATAAGTTACCTTCAATTAGTTTAAAATTCTACAGTAATTTTTTGTTGATGATAAACAGTGTTAACAAAAGAATGTCAATGAAAGAAATGGCAACAATCAGTCGGCTAGCCGTGGCCGGCGACATTGCAAGAGAGCTTGAATGGGATTACGGTAGTCAATGAAAGCGATAAATTATTTTTAGAGTGCAAAATCACATTAAAAATTTAATTCGATCAGCTTCAAATAACGACAACAATCACGAAATGGAAGAAATAATTGCGTCTGGAACAATGACTAAATGCGTTTAAAGAAGAAGTATGGAAGACAGACGGTTACTGTACCCACCGTTAACCAAATCAATATTATCTTTAATCAAATTTATTAAAACATAACAATTATAACAAAATAAAAAATTGTCACATAAGCAAATCTAACCTTATTAAGTTTTCATAAAATTGACAGGTTCACATTTATGTTCAACCTTCCCCAAAATGACATAAATTTCTCCACTTTCTTGAATCCGAAGCTTTGCACTAGCACAACAAATATGACATTTATAGCAGGTGTAATAGTTTTTATAAGCCCTGTAGGTATATCTATAGCCAATACTTTGATCATCGGAATAATAAATAAGTAATGATGCATTTGGAACACCTTTTTGATTTGGACATAATTCAAAATATTCTGATGTAATAATTTTGCTTTCATCAATTTCAGGCTTCTTTTTTTCTTCTTCTTCCAAATTTATTTCATCACGATTGAGAATAACAAATTCAGGACCACATATTGATGAAACTTTGACCGGTTGACAAATATGCTTCTTGTAATCATGATTGAAATATTCTTTTCCATTTTCATCTTTCATAATTCTTGCAAAAAATGCATGAATTCCTTTACTTTTACACGAAGTGCATACAAAACGAAATGTTGATTTGTAGAAATTCAGTGGAAAACACAAAGATTTGTCTTCAGGATGATGAATAGCAAGATTGATAGAATTTGGATTAATTTGCCGACGAAAGAAAAAATAATCATAGCATTTTTGAATCTCTTTTTTTGCATATTTTTCTGGTTCATATTTTCTTGGTTGACATATATGCTTTGAATGACTATCAAATCGAACGTAATATCCATCATTGCCGTCTTTGCACAAATACACAGAAAACAGTCTGCCACCTTTATGTTCTTTGTTATCCGCACAACCACGACAATAATATCTTTGAAGACTGCGATCAGCAGAAGAAAGTGTATAGCACAAGCTTCGATCAGTTGAATCAAAAATAAATAATTTAGGTGTTCCATTTTCTGTATTTTCCATATATTCAAAATCAGGTGGACGCAAAATAATTTCATCTTTCTTCAATAATTCAACATAAGGTCGTAATTTGCAAACATGTTTCTTTTTTGGTACCACAACATATTCTTCACCATTTGGAGTTTGTAATAATTTTGCAGAAATATGACGACCTTTGTCAGCACAAGGATAGCACACAAAAAGATTATGATGTAATGAATAATAGTGACATAGAGTACGATCAGTTTTATCGAAAACAATAAATCTCTTCATCTCTTTGCCGTTCTTTGTATATGTTTGAATTTCAAATTCTGTTGAATGATAGAGATCGTTGAAATGATAATACTTGGTTGGTTCATATGGGATATATTCACATGGATGGCTTTCATCTTTTAATTCAACATATTCATTTTTAGTATTCTTGTTCACCAGCTTTGCAGAAAAGTTACATTTGCAGCAAGAGAAAATTTTCTGTGATTTACTATCTTCTTGAAATTCCCAACAGCGGCGTCTATCATTTTGAGCAAAAATAACAAGTATCATTCCAGAAGCAGCATTTAAATCCCTGACAATTTCATAGTCAGGCTTCGTTAAAACACTCGCACAATTTTCAAAATTATACGGTACTGGAGAACAAGAATGCTTTCGATTTTCTAATTTAATACACTCAATTCCATTTTCAGTTTTATCAAAGATCGCAGTCGTTTCATGCCCAGCACTATTACATCCATTACAGTAAAAAAGCTTTCTTTCTGGAGACCAAGAGTATTGATAGCATTGATTATTTGCAGCATTTGTAAAAATGAATAATCTTCGACGAATGTATTTTCCTGATTTAACATAGTGAAGTTGATATCGTTCTCGTTCAACGACTTCCGTAAAAGTTCTTGGTGCATTTTGTTTACTAGAAAAAAAAGTTACAGAAGAAACAAAGGGAATATTATAAGCTTACGGTATATCTCCATTATCACGAGTATTACGAATACTATCAAGTTGAGAATGTCGCCGCTTTCTATGGATATATGATCTAAAAAATAATTATTAAGAAGAAATACATAATAAAGCACAGTCGATGCGTGTCGTTAATTTTCCACGGAATTTAAGCAAAAACGAAGGAGTTCAGAGATCGTCTGCAATATTTCTTTAAAGTTGGTTATCAATATTTTCCATAAACTTTGAACAAGAAAAACGCACAATGGTAAAAAACGTATTGCATAAAATCATCAAACCCTTCAGGTCTATAGAAAAATGCGCAAACGCATCAGCTGTAAAGTCTTTTTAAAAACACTTTAAAGAGCTCACCTTTCCATATCATTATTATCAAATTCAACGACAGCAATATTCGAGGTTAAAGCAGCAGAATCGGAAGCATAAAGAAGATCAGAAACATTGTTTGACGTTGCTGTATGCCCATTCTTTTCTTTTTCATCTTCTTCTTTAGCAATCAACTGCAACACAACTTCTTTTAGCTATAATAATGCACCACCGTTTAGGGTAAAATTGTTAGAAAGTGGAACCAAAAATCGGTTAATGAGCATCTCCTTATTGACATAGCTTTGAGCCTAAAAACATATGTGATATTAGATCTCGTAAAGCAGCTAATCCTAACCTTATCTCCCAAAATCAAATCATAAACCTTTTTACATCGTTCTTCTTCATCAAAAATTAAAACAAAATTATCCATTTCTCGTTCGGCAATGACGAATAAAACATTCTATAATCAAATGGTTGCAGTGACAGTAATCTAGAGAGACAATAACGTACCTTATTCATGACAAAACCACATTCGAACTTGGCAGATTTGATTTTATGCTCTAAAAAATAATATTTAACAACAATATACGTAAACAAGAACAAACCTTCATGTTCAGGTTCAACAATAAGCACTGAAGATAGTGTGTCAATTGTAAGTTTACATATTCCTTCATATCGTAGATTGTGATTTCTATTCAAAGCAAACAGTTGTATTGATTTACGCTTTTTCATCTAAAAATAAATCAAAGTTATGCAAAAGAGTTCTATTCATTGTAAAAGTAATAACACGCATTTACAAAAAACAGTAGATTGAATACTTAACTTTAATTGTAATAACTAAAACTATTAAGTCGCAAATAACACATTAAAAAATCAAAGAAGATGAAAAAAAGTTCTTTAAAAAATTCTATTTTAAAGAAGGAGGCATTGTGTCGCCATTTTGCCAAACTACAGTATTTCTATTTTTAAAAAGTCTTTGTGCTGCTTGAAAAAAAAAGTTATATTTAAGTTTATTAATAACACAAAATAATTTTGACATAAAAAATTAAACTAACAAATCTAACGTAATTTAGCTTGCATAAAACAGTCAAGTTCACATTTATGTTCAGTTTTTCCCAAAACAACATACATTTCTCCATTTTCTTGAATTTCAAGTTTTGCAGTAGCATAACACTGAGGTTTTTTCCAGCAAGTATAATAGTTTCTATCATTTCTGCGATTATATTTAAAACCCATATTTCGATCTTCTGAATGAAAAATAAGTAATAATGCATCTGGAACCCCTTTTTGATTTGGACATAATTGAAAATTCTCAGATTTTATAATTTTGTTTTCTTCAGTTTCAAGCTTCTTTTTCTTTCTTTCATCAAAATTAATTTCTTCACGTTTAAGAATAACAAATTTTGGAGCACAAATTGACGAAACTTTGATTGGTTGACAGACATGCTTCTTGAGATCATGATTCACATATTCTTTTCCATTTTCATCCTTCTTAATTCTTGCAACAACTCCATGATTTTTTTTATAATTACATGACGCGCACAGAAAATAAAATTGTGTTTTGTTGTAATTGAGTTGATAGCATAAAGTTTTGTCTTCAGGATGATAAATAGCAACATTGATTGAATTTGGAAAAATTTGACGACGAAAGAAAAAATAATCACGGCATCTTTGAAGTTCTTTAACTGCATATTTTTCAGGTTCATATTTTCTTGGTTCACATGCATGTTTTAAATCTTTTATTCTAACAAAGTATTCACCATTTTCGTCTTTGCACAACATAGCTCTAACTTCTTTAACACAAATTCCTTCATTTTTCTTACGAATTCGAGCGGCGCAGCAACCTCGGCAGTAATATGTATTTTTACCATGACGACCGAAAACATAGCATAAATTTCGATCATTTGAATTAAAAACAAACAGCTTTTTTATTCCATTTTTTGTATTTTCCATTACTTCGAAATCTGGTGGACGTACAATAACTTCTTTTTTCGACAATTCAGAATACATCGTCATAAAAAACAGTATAAATACAAACACCAGAAGAATTTGGGTTTAAGCCAATAAAAGTAGTGAAATCAAAAAATCTTAAACCAATAAAAGCAAAGAAATCAATGAAGTTTCCACAAATTTTTAAATTACAGCACGTATAAAATTAGCACAATTTAAAAATTTGTGGAAACTTCATTGATTTCTTTGCTTTTATTGGTTTAAGATTTTTTGATTTCACTACTTTTATTGGCTTAAACCCAAATTCTTCTGGTGTTTGTATTTATACTGTTTTTTATGACGATTTCTCAGCTTTTATTGAAATCTGGTATTATATTAACAACCCTGACTAAATGACACGCGGGCCCATTTTTTGCTTTAATAAGTAACACCTATACTAAAGGAGGAGACGACTACACTAAATGAGGTACGAAATTGACTTTTCCAGTGCGCCTAAGCCTGAGGGCCTAAGCCCTAAGGCCTAAGACTAAGCCTAACGCTCGGCCTTCGGCCTCGCGAGCCCATCCTAAGCTTGGGGTCAAAATATGATAGAGTGCAGTGACAACTATACTAAAGTGAAGTACGATAAAAAGTTTTGGTGTGCTTAAAAATGTTGCAAAAAATTTGTAGGCCGGGCTTAAAAAGCGGCCCGGACCAGGTTTTGTAAAAACGGCAAACGGTTAATACCTTTTGTAGTTCAAAAAAATTAAATATTTATGGGAAAAATGTGAAACGCAAAAATTTTTAGTAAAAATTTTGAGTGGACTTTATGCGGCCCGGTCCACTACAGCAGCCCGTGGCTATGTTAGTAAAAAAATAAATTAAATAAAATGTGAAAAAGTCACATCTTTCTTTTTTTCTTTCATTTCTTTCTTAAATAAAACATTCGCGTCGAGAGCTTTTTCCCTTTTTCTTTTCTTTCTTTCAAAAAAGCATTTCGGACGGACACTACGAACATCAGCAAAATTTTTGTAACATTAAATCCTCAATAACTTTTTTTAAAACTGAAATTTTTTCAATATTTTTTTTAAATTATCACTACTAGGTGTGACAAAGTATGTATACAATTTTTGGTGATCATATCTTTACTTTAAACACGAAAAAATTCAATATCAAATTTCAAAAAGTATGCTAGTTAGCGAAGGAAACCCAAATTGCCCCAGACACCCTTCGGGTTGTCCTGGGGCCAATTCGTAATTTGCAGATATGTTTGTTTTTTGGTACCATAACACGTTCTTCTCCATTTAAAGTTTGTACCATTTTTGCAGAAACATGAATACCTTTAGCACTACAAGAATAGCATACAAAACAGCCATTATGAAAATGATAAATATGACATAGATTTCGATCAGCTTTATCAAAAGTAATCAACTTCTTCTTTTCTTGCCCATTCCTCATATATGTTTGCACAACAAAATCAGTATATAAATCGTAATCGCTGAAATGATAATACTTCTCTGGTTCATATAGAATATATTCACATTTATGGCTTGCATTCTTAAGTTCAACATATTCATTCTTACTATTCTTGTTCACCAGTGTTGCAGAAACACTGCATTTGCAGCAAAAAAATATAGATTTTGTATTACCAGCTTGAAACTCCCAACATCGGCTTTTATCATTTTCAGCAAAAATAATAAGCGTCACTCCAGTGTTAGAATTTTCCACAATTTCATAGTCCGGCTTCTTTAAAATTTTTGTATAATTTGTAGCAGTATACGGTAAAGGAGTGCAAATATGATTCTTATCTTCCATCTTAATAAATAATAATCCATTTTCATCATTATCAAAGACTGCAGTAACATCTTTTCCCTGAGCTTCACATCCAATACAGTAATATAGCTTCCTTTCTTGAGACCATGAATGTTCATAGCATTGGCTCTTTGCAGAGTTTGTAAAAATAAATAGTCTTTGACGAATGTACATTCCTACTACAACGTGGCAAAGTTGATACTGTTCATGACTTACAATTTGTGAATAAATTCTTGATGTATTTTGTTTCCTATGATAGTAATGATATAGTTCGATTAAGGTTAATATTAAAAAAAAGCATACGGAAAATCAAGATTATCACAAGCGTTATGAACACCATCAAGTTGAGAATGTCGTCGCTTTCTACGAATATAAGACCTAAAATTATAAAATAAAAATGACACTCGCGTTGTTTGTCTTTCTATATTCAAAAAATAGCTTACCTATCAATATCAGATTCAGCAAAAGGAACACTTGGAGATAAAGCAGCACAATTTGAAGGAGAAAGAAAGGTAGAAGCATTATTCATCATAGTTGTATTCTTTTCTTTTTCATCTTCCTGTTTAACTATCAGTTGTGATACGATTGTTTTTAGCTTTATTGTTGCATCATCGGGTTGAGTAAATGCGTTACAAAATGGAAGCAAGAATCGATTCAGAAGCATCTCTTCTTTGAAATCACTTGGATTCTAAAAGCATATAATATAATTTCACGTAAAGAAGCTAATCCTAACCTTATCTTCCATAATCAAATCATAAACCTTTTTGCACCGTTCTTCTTCTTCGAAAATCAAAGCAAAATCATTCATTTCTTGTTCAGCAACGACGAATAATACATTCTATAATCACGTGTGTACCATTAAATTAGTTAAAGATACAATAACATACTTTATTCATGACAAAACCACATTCAAACTTAACAGATTTGATTTTATATTCTAAAAAATAATATTTAACATCAGTAGTACGTTAATGTAAAAGCTCACCTTCATGTTCAGGTTCAACGATAAGCATGGAAGAAATTCTATCAATTTGCAGCTTGCATCTTCCTTGATATTGAAGATTGTGATTTCCATCCGAAGCAAACAGTTGTATTGATTTACGTCTCATCTAAAAAAGAAATGATAGATTTATCCACAAAGAAATTCAGCACATTGTTAAAGGTTATAATACGCATTTACAAAAAGGAGTAGAATTACAAGTTAAATGAAATAACTAAAACTTTTAGTTCCAAAAGAACAATGTGGATGGTGGAAAACCAAGGAAGCTAAAAAAAAATAAAAAAGAAGTTTCTGCTAAGAGGAATTGGCCGCCACATCAGTCCTCTGTATGATAGATTGACTTGAGCAGCTCAAGTCAAGTTGAGTTGAGAGTACATAAAAAAAATAATATTTCTTACCACAAATAACATTGAACACAACGCAATAAAAATGATGATATGAATGCAATAAGAAAGAGATAATGATAGAGGTATTTAAACCCAAACGAGATGAGCACGTTGTATAATGCTAATTTCACTACTTTCATTCTTTCCCCTGCTTTATTCTTTGTGACAACTTGTAACTGATGAGTCGCCACAGATTTGAAGTTCTTTATAAAAACTCTTCGTCAAAGTGGCAGATACTTTGTTGCTATTTTTACAAGCCAAAGTATTTTTACTTTTTGAAGATCTGCTGGAAAAATGAAACCAAAATGAAAAAAACTAGCAGACAAGAGAATCGATGATATTTTAATGTCAACACTAAATTTGCCATAAGAATTTTAGTGTAAACCATGCCCCAGGCAAAAGTAACATTGTTAACAAAAAATATTATTAACGTTACTTACCAATAAAAATGACTATTGACGTTTTTGTTGTTCCTAGTAAAGAAACTATTACAAAATGTTTCATTAAAATAACAGGTGAGCATTTATCGTAATAGAATGTTACTTGTAAAAAGGGAGATGGATACCTTAGTATATTGGTAACAAAGTGAGCAATGATGGTGGTGATGAAGCATTATGTTATGTTTATATATGGTATTGAGAAGGCGGTCTGTCTTGGACAGGATAATAGACAATTCCTTATTGTCACCTGATTGCAGCGCCGAGTTCGGGAGGTAAATACAAATCAAAACTTAACATTTTATCTGCACAGTACAGGTTACACAATTTTTGTTCACCTTTAAAGTAAAAAAAAAACATTTTTCATCATTTTGTATCAATCCCGTCTTGATATTGTCTCTTTTCGGTTCTAACAACGACAACATTGATTAACTGCCAATGTCACCCGGCTTATGACAGCAAAAGTACTTAAAGATTATCATTCATCAAAATGATTTCAACTGTAATAAAATTTATTAATAAATAACAACTTTAACAAAAATAAAGAAATTTAACAAACTAATAGAGCTAACCTTCAATAATTTTGCTTTCATCATTTTCAAGCTTCTTTTTTGGTATTTTCTTTTCTGGCTTTTCAAAATTAATTTCTTCACGTTTGAGAATAACAAAATTTGGAGCACAAATTGATGAAACGTCAGTCGGTTGACAAACATGCTTCTTGTAGTCATGAATAAAATACTCTATTCCATTTTCATCTTTTTCAATTCTTATAACAACGGAACTTCTTTTCGTATGACACACGTTGCATTGAAAAAAACCATATGTCTTGTTGTAATTCAATCGATAACATAAAGATTGGTCTTCCGGATGATAAATAGCAACATTTATTGAATTTAGAAAAATGTGACGACGAAAGAATAAAAAATCATAACAATTTTGTAGTTCGTGTTTTTTGGCATATTTATTTGGCTCATATTTTCTCGGTTCACATGCATGCTTTGAATCCTTCATTCGAACATAATATTCACCATTTTCATCTTGGTATAAGGCAGCAGTAACTTTTTTGACATGCTTATGTCTATTTTGCCTATTTTTACAACCACGACAGTAATATCTTTGACGACTGCGTTTATCAAAAGAGAAAGTATAGCATAAGCTCCGATCAGTTGAATCAAAAATAAATATCTTCTTCACTCCATTTTCTGTATTATCCATTAATTCAAAATCAGGTTGTCGCAAAATAATTTCTTTTTTGGATATTTCAGAATACAGTCTTAATTTACAAATGTGTTTTGTTTTTGATAACATAGCATATTCTTCTCCATTAGAATTTTGTAATAATTTTGCAGTAACTTGAAAACCTTTGGCACGACAAGCATAACACCGAAATGCATTATTATTATTATGAGGATAATAAACACGGCATAAACTTCGATCAGTTTTATCAAAAATAATCAATCTCTTCTTTTCTTGCCCATTCTTTTTATATACTTGAATTTCAAATTCTGTTGAGTGATAAAGATCGTCGAATTGATAATACTTGTTTGGTTCATATGGAATATATTCACATGCATGAATTGCATTGCTCAGCTTAACATATTCATTTCTGGTATTCTTGTTCACAAGCTTTGCAGAAGTATTGCATTTGCAGCAAAAGAATGAAGCATTTGAATTATCTGCTTGAAATTCCCAACATCGGCTTTTATCACCTTCAGCAAAAATAATAAGTACCATTCCAGCAACAGTGTCAGAATTTTCCACAATTTCATAATCAGGCTTCTTTAAAATTTGCGTAAATATTACAGGAGTAAACAGTAATTGCGAGCAAATATGATTTTTATTTTCCATTTTAACACATTCAAATCCGTTTTCATCTTTATCACAAATTGCAGTTACATCTTTTCCAAGAGCTTCACATCCAATACAGTAATACAGCTTTCTATTTTGGGACCATGAATAATGACAGCAACGAGTTTTTGCAGAATTTGTAAAAATAAATAATCTACGACGAATGTACATTCCAAATTTAATATGATGAAGTTGATACTGTTTGCGATGAACGATATGTTGATAAGTTCTTGGTTGTTGGCTAAAATAAAACTGGTAAATGCTTAAAATTCAACGTATAATAACTTACGGTATATCACGATTATCACAAGAACTATGAGCACTGTCAAGTTGAGAATGTCGTCGCTTTCCATGAACATATGATCTAAAAAAACACTTACAAATAAAATTAACAAAGCGCAGTAAATGAGCGTCATCCGTTTTCCCGTTGAATTTAAGCAAACAAAAAAGGCCACCAAAGATTTTTAACAACAACTACTTTTTGATCAAAATAATTGTTTAAAGTTTTTATATCAGTTGGAAGTACAATAGTAAAAGGTAAATAGGTAAGGTTTGCTTACATCGATAAGCATTGGATGTGAAGCAAAGTTTTTCCTTCTTTATTCTTTAAATATCTTACCTTGCAGCACTGAGTGCGTCTGATTCATCAAAAGGAACATTTAAAGACAAAGCAGCAGAATCTGATGTACAAGAAAGATTAGAGGCATTATTCATCGTTGTTGTATTCTTTTCTTTTTCATCTTCCTGTTTAACTATCAGTTGTGATACGATTGTTTTTAGCTTTATTGTTGCATCATCGGGTTGAGTAAATGCGTTACAAAATGGAAGCAAGAATCGATTCAGAAGCATCTCTTCTTTGAAATCACTTGGATTCTAAAAGCATACAATATAATTTCACGTAAAGAAGCTAATCCTAACCTTATCTCCCATAATCAAATCATAAACCTTTTTGCACCGTTCTTCTTCATCAAAAATCAAAGCAAAATCATTCTTTTCTTGTGCAGCAATAACAAATAAAACATTCTATAATCAATGGACAGTAACAATAGTACGCTAGAGAAACAACAACATACTTTATTCATGACAAAACCACATCTGAACGAAACAGATTTGATTTTATATTCTAAAATGTAACATTAACTACAGGAGCAGATTAAAGAAAAACAAACCTTCATGTTCAGGTTCAACAACGAGCATTGAAGATAATCGATTAACTTGTAGCTTGCATTTCCCTTGATATTGTAGACTGCGATTCCCATCAGAAGAAAACAATTGTATTGATTTACGCTTTTTTTTCATCTAAAAAGAAATCACAGATTTGTATACAAAAGAGTTTAGCACTATGTTAAAGTAAAAACACGCATTTACAAAAAGTAGCAGATTGAATACTAAAATTTATTTGTAATAACTGAAACTTTTAATCCGCAAATAATCCCGCTGCTTTAAAAAATCATGGAAGATGAAAAAAATTTAAAAAAAAGTTCTTTAAAAAACTCTATGTCAAAGAAGGAGACATTGTGTCGTCATTTTGCCAAGCTACAGTATTTTTGCTTCTCAAAAAATCTTAATGTTGCTTGAAAAAAATTATTATTTAATTTAATGCTTGAAAGCAATAAAATGGGAAGAAAATATTTAGCTGATCAGAGAACCGATAATATTTCAATATTATCGGTTCTCATTGATTATGTGAAAATGATACATTAGCTCTTAAAAAATTTAAATCAAAATGAAGTTGAATATTCAAAGCAACGTCTTTGTTGGTGCCATTAAAAATAGAACAATAGAGTTAGCTTTAAGTTTTTTTTCTTTAGGGTTCGCTATTTTTGTCAGATTAAGTAGATTCTTTTGGCACAAACACAAAAGTTTTCAGTTTCAATTCGAAAATGAAGCAATAAGCTTTTTAGGTGCGTCGAACAAAAGATTATCACATTTTTAAGAAAAGTGTTAAGATTTCAAAAAACATTAAAAAGAACTTTATAAAAACTTAAAATTATATTTCCTTTTGGTTTTAGAAATTGAATTTATTTATTTTTTTTAATCTCAACACTAAATACGCAAGAAAATATTTATTGATAGTCTTTTGGACATTCTACAATAGCTTTATTGATAAGCAACAACATCAATAAAAACAAAAAACATCAATGAAAAAGCATGGTTATAACAATTTCATTAAACCAGCAGGCATACATTTATGTACAGCCTTTCCCAGAAGAATATATTTTTCACCATTTTCATCAATATGAAGCTTTGCACTAGCATGACAAACACGACGTTCACAACATGAATAAGATTTGCTTCCTTTATTATAGACATATTCAAAGGTAAGTTTTCTATTTTCAGATTGTAAAATAATTAATGAAGCATCGGGAATACCTCTTTTGTTTGGACAAATTTCAAAAAATGGAGATTTCACTATTTTGCTTTCATCAATTTCAGGCTTCTTTTTTTCTTTTTCTTTAAAAGTTGTTTCATTTCTTTCAAGCATTATAAATTCTGGAGCACAAATTGATGAAACTTTGATTGGTTGACAAACATGTTTCTTGTAATCATGAATAAAATATTCTTCTCCATTTTCGTCTTTCTTTAAATGTGCAACAAATGATTTTCCTTCATTTTTACATGCGGCACAAATAAAATAGTTACCCGATTTATTGTATGTAATTTTGAAACATAACGCTTTATCTTCTGGATGATAAACAGCAGCATTAATTGCAGTTGGATGTTTTACAGAGCGGCAGAAAAAATAATCATAACATTTTTGAATTTCTTTTTTCGCATATTTTTCTGGTTCATACTTTGTTGGTTCACTGATATGTTTTCCATCATTCAGTCGAACAAAATATTCACCATTTTCATCTTTGCACAAATTACCAGAAACCTTTTTACCACGTTTTTCTTTGTACTTTTTTTTACTGGAACGTGTAGCAGCACATCCTTGGCATGTATACTTGTTTTCGCTTTGCTTATCAATGGTAAATACAAAGCATTGATTTCGATCATTTGAATCAAAAATAAATAATTTAGGTATTCCATTATCAGTATTTTCCATAAATACAAAATCTGATGATCGTATAATAGTTTCTTCTTTCTTTAATACATCAGAATATCGCCGTAATTCACAGACATGTTTTTTTGTTTGCAACAAAACATATTCTTCACCATCAGTATTCTTTACCAGTTTTGCAGGAACATAAGATTTTTTAATTTTTTTACACCCCATGCACGAACAATTATTATTCTTATCAAGGGAATAAACATGGCATAAATTACGATCATTTTTATCAAAAATAATTAATCTTTTTCTTTCTTCTCCATTGAGTAATACAGTTTGAACTTCATAATCCGGTGATAAAACAAATTCATTGAATTCATAATAATTTGATCGGCTGTATGGAACAGTTCGACATCGATGATTACCATTTTTAATTTCAATGCATTCATATTCAGTATTTGTATTCTTTAATTTTGCAGTGGTGGTTTTACATACAAGGCAACGGAATAAATCTTGTAATTCAGCAGTTCGAAATTCCCAGCATTTACTTTTATCACTTTCATTAAATACAATCAAGATCTTCCCAGAAACAGTATTGCAGTTTTCTAAAATTTGATAACCAGGTTTCTTGAAAATTTTCGTTTCAACATAATAATTAGAATTATACGGTAATGGATTACATATATGATTTTCACCACCGGGCTTTACACTTTTTAATCCATTTTCATCTTCCAAAACTGCAGTAACATTTTTTCTTCCATATCTGCATCTGTTACAGAAATAAAACTTTTTTTTATCACTCCATGAATATTCATAACAGCGTTTCATATCAGAATTCGTAAAAATCAATAATTTTCGCCAGGAGCGATTATAGTGTTGAACATGAACAATTTTAAACAATTTTTCATTAACAATTTGTGGAAGAGTTTTTGATGGTTTTTGTTTCTTGAATTGAATCCTTAAAAAATACCGCTTTAGAAAATGATACAGTACACCCACTAAGATTTTGTTCAAATGAAATGTGCTACACGTTTCTTGGTACTGTAAATGCGTCTATTTTAATATGAAAATGTATCTCATTTTCACTTAATAATATTAAAATAGACACATTTACAATACTAAGAAACTATATTGATGAGTTAAAACTTACGGCATATCACTATTATCACGAGATTTATGAGTACTTTCACGTTGAGAATGTCTTCGTTTTCCTTGAATTGATGATCTAAAGTGTCGTACAAAACAATAAATAATTGCTAAAAATTTGTTAAAGAAATTCTTACTTATAACTATCTGTATCAATCTGCACGATAGAAATATTTGGTGATGAAGCTTCAGCAATAGTATTTGAAGAAAAAACAAAATCATAAACATTATTATCTTTCAATAGTTGAATATATTCTTTCTTTTGTTCTTTATCTTCATGTTTAGCAATCCATTGTAACAGTATTTTTTTCAACATTAAAGCACACTCATCATTTTGACTTAGTCGATTACAAAATGGAAGTAAAAATCTATTAATAAGCATTTCTCTTCCAGTATCACTTTGAGTCTAAAAGTACATATAATATTATCTTTGCTAAATGAGTTAATTCTAACCTTATCCTTGCAAATAAAATCATAAACTTTTTTGCATCGTTTTTCTTCATCAAAAACCAAAGCACAATCAGATAATTCATGTTCACCAAAAACAAATAAAATATTCTAAAAACTTGGTTCTAATTAACCAGTGAAAAAACAAAAATACCTTATCCATAACAAAATTCCATTTGAACATTGCAGAGATCATTTTAGATTCTGAAAAGAAATAGAAATTTTAACATTTAAAACGTTAAAACAAAGATTCACCTTCATTTTCAGGTTCAACAAGCAGCATGGAAGATAATTTATCAATTCGAAGCTTGCATTTTCCTTGATATTGAAGATTGTGATCTTTTACGAAAGCAAGTAATTCAATAGATTTGGATTTCATCTAAAATAATAAAAATTACTTACACTTTTATTATTTTTAAAGTCAAATAACGCGCATTAAGAAAACGAAGAAGCTTGCAACAGTTACAGAGACAGCAAATTTGTTATAAATGCAACTCTCTGGATAAATTCATTTAAATACAAATGCAAAAGCGATGGTCAACGCTTTTTTCTCTAAATTCAAAAAGGCATGGGGAGAATTGACCACCCTAATATTGGATAAAAGTATCCCTAATATTTTCACCAGCCCTAATATTGGATAAAAGTGTCCCTAATATTTTCACCAGCCCTAATATTGGATAAAAGTGTCCCTAATATTTTCACCAGCCCTAATATTGGATAAAAGTGTCCCTAATATTTTCACCAGCCCTAATATTGGATAAAAAGTATCCCTAATATAAAATTGAATCAATGAACAATATTTATGTGTCCTTAATATTTTTTTATAAAATTTTTAAATAAGTGTGAAAAATATTTTTATTACTAGAATATTGGTTTGTTCTGTTTACAACTGCATCAAAAGGTGTGATATAGCAACATGAGTTTTAATTATTTTCATTATCATCATTTTACTTGCAATTGTCCAATTGGCACTCTTCGTCAACATTGCAAACATGTTCTCCTTGTCGAATGCATCTGCGGAAGAGAAGTTGACTTTCAGTAGGTTCTGTAGGTATTTCACAATACACAAATCTTCTTTGAGCAATGATTTGTTGAGGCATACTTTTGAATTGAATTCGTAATATGATAGAATGATTGAATGATATATTGGACAAGATCCGAATGATGATAATGAAAATAATTAAAACTCATGTTGCTATATCACACCAATAAGTGTGAAAAATAATAAAAATATTTTTCACACTTATTTAAAAATTTTATAAAAAAATATTAAGGACACATAAATATTGTTCATTGATTCAATTTTATATTAGGGATACTTTTTATCCAATATTAGGGCTGGTGAAAATATTAGGGACACTTTTATCCAATATTAGGGCTGGTGAAAATATTAGGGACACTTTTATCCAATATTAGGGCTGGTGAAAATATTAGGGATACTTTTATCCAATATTAGGGTTGCAAATTCCCTTTTTACCGAGAATGGCCAAATATTGCGTTATTGCGTCAAACAATCCAACAAGCTGAAAGAAATGGACCTGGAAGAAAACGAGGACATACTCGAGCATTAGTTGTTGATTAAATTTTTGTTTTTTTATTATTTATTTTATTTTTTTGTATAAATATTGTTTATTGATTTAGCATTTTATATCAGGGACACATTTAACCAATATTAAGGTGGTTAAAATATTAGGGATACTTTTAACCAATATTAGGGTTGCAAATTCCCTTTTTACCCTCAAAAAAATTTTATTTTGTTTTTAGTTGTTAATGGCGTGAAGATGAAAAGGGGTTAATTGCGCTAAACTTTTTTTTATTTTCGGTAAACTATAAATTTTCAATTACAAACAAAAGTAAAAATAATATTAATTTTACAATTCCTTTTTAATATTTTGTAATCCAAATATCATCAATATTTTTATGTTGATCAACGGACCATTGATATAAATGAATATCTGTGTGATTGTAGATCGTCATAATCGTATAACCATAATCATCTGATCTATATTAAGCAATTTTACATTTATACAAATTTACATTACCCCAGTTACCTATATGCACTACCAGGATGTGGTGAACCAAATGGAGTTTTTGGTGTATGACATCCAGCAGATCCTGTAGTGATATATACAGGAGCTTGAGCATTATGATATGGATTTCGGCCATTATCAAATGGAGTAAGATCTGCAATAGGATAAAATCTTTCATATGAATGCATGTGTCCCGAAAATTGTAGATCTATGCTATTTTTGATATAAACTGATTCAAGACCAGGAACATGCTTATCACCAATTCGAATCAGTGGAAAGTCATCCATTGGACAATGAGTATTTGAGCAGTAGAATGGTCGATGTTGATATCCAATAATCCAAGGACGGTTTTTGCGGTTTTTATTTGCTTCCTATAATAGCTTGTATAAACATGATGTAATAGTATTAAAAAAGTGGTTTACTTGAAGATCATTGGTAAGCCAGTTATATTGGGCTAAAACTGGTGCAGTTCCAAGGTCATCCATGTAGCCATAATATTCAGTGCTGATTCCAAAGAAATGTACTGGACCAACATTGAAGCTATAAAATTTGTATACTTAATTATGACTTTTGCGAAAGACGAATATTAGTAATTTCACACAAATTTTTTGATGTCATTTATCACTTACCTATAATATTGATTATTATGATGTCCACTAACTTCTCCAGGCATTCGAAAACGATTATGAAAATGACTAAAATTTTTTCCATCATTTTCATGATTTCCTGCAATAACCATATATGGATATTTTGAAAAGATCGGTTCTAGTTCTTTCATATATTTATCTCCAATATTTTTACCATCATCATCAGTTCCATGTAAATCATATGCAATATCACCAACATGAATAATCATATCAAACCATTCATTTTCTGCTGCTTTCATTAAATCTTTGGTTGAATTACCATGATGATATCCGAGATCTCCAAAAACACAAACACGAACTTTAAAGTCATTTCCAGAAGGAAAAGTTTTGAACTGAAATTGTTGACTCCAGCCATCAGCAGTGCCGACTTTGTAATCTTAATATGTTTATTTGGCAACTATAGCAACTGTGAATACTTACAATAGACTGTATTTGGTGAGAGATTTGGAAGAGTTCCATCATGAACATAACGAGTGACACCATTTGATGTGAAAGCATTTGTATGACCAACATGCTTGTAGGTCATTGAAAGAGTTGGTCCATATTGAATAATTGGTAAACCAGCTAAAAGAGATGAAACAGAACGTATTATAAGACGACATAAGTGGTTATGCAAGGTTTACTGTAGTAGCAAGAAGGCTACAGTGTAGGACCTCTTTTTGTTAAGGTGTTTACACTTACTTGGCTTAAATGTTACCCATGTAACAACCATTGAATCAGCATCCTGTCCAAGTGAAATATGAACTTGTTCAGGAATTACATCACCACGACAAAAAGATGCCAAAAGTAATACCCCAATCAAAAAGGAATACATATTTTAAAAGACACAATTCTTTCAATCTTATGAAAAAAATTCTATTCCAAAATTCTCTTAAATACTGTTACATAAGCATTTTTTTAATCGCTTTTCTGTCTCCTCCTTCAAAAATTTAAAATCGTTTTTTTATCACCACATGCTTCAAAATAATATAATACAGAAACAAATGGAAATTGAAAAAGATTAAAGAAATTTTTTGCAAGCAGTAATATGGTGATAGCAAGTATTTAAAGGTCAAAGGGTGCTTCTCTTTAAATTTAAGACAGAAAGCATAATAACTTTGCTTTAAGAAAATTGTTATCATCAAGCATTGTATGTTTTCTGGTTTTTGAAATCAAAGGAATAAATGTATTTGATATCAATTTCCGGTAATTTTATGTTTGTCTTTTGCTTGTTTTCAATAAAAATCGATGAAAAGCTTTAAGCATATTTTTTTAATTTTAAAAGAAGATAAAAGATTTTGCATTTTTGTTTTAAGGCCGTCAGTTTAGAAACAGTTTATAAAACTTACGATAAAAAAGCAACAAAAGAACAAAGACAAAAACAACTGTAATTAAAAAGATAATTCATCAACAAGAATGTTATGCGGAAGACGTGCAAGGTTCAAAGCACTAACTTCTTTTCGGTTTTCACACAAAATCTTTAAACATTTTTGTTTCAAACTTCCAACATTATTTTCGTATGCAATTTGAATATATTATATATATATATATTTATTCATAAAGAATATTCCCCCGTGGCCAAGACCAGGTGGATAGTTATACAATTTAAAAGTACAAAAAAGATAAAGATACAATAGAAAACAATAATATCTAACAATTAAGAAGATAAATTATTTTTAGTTTCTTTTTGGCGAGATTTTTGATTTCTTTTATAGAATTGAGCAGCTTCGATATTTTCATCACATTCAACAGGTTTGGTTTCATTTGTAATAGCATTATGCACGAAAATTTGTTTCTCTTTAATAAAATATTTGATTGAAGTATTTCCTCCACGAGCTTTATAAAGTTGATCCTTCTTTTTAGTAAGTTTCACTTGAATTTTATGAGCATCAGGAGATTCATAATTGTTCACAAATACTTTCCATTCTTTCAATTTATCATTTGATTTGATATATTGCGGAGCATTCTTGAGAACGGATTTCTTTTCTTCTTTGGTTTTGAAAGATACTTGAATTGGACGATTTTTGGAAGAATCTTTTTTCCCCATTCTTTTGACTGTTACAATTTTAGCATTTTGATTAATTTTTTGAACGAATTGTTCCATTATTTGATTATCAGTCAATTTTATTTTGTCATCATCACCAACCATAGTTTCTGGAATATTTGTAACCACAATAGATGATTTAGTATTTTCTTCAGTTTTTGGTGGCATTTGAGATGAAATAAAAATATTTTGATCCATTTGAATATCATCTTCTTCACATGCAGGAGGAATTGGAGTTGATTTTTCGTTTTGCGTATTTGAAATAATATCATGAAGGCGGCAAATTTGTTCATCTTTTTCCTTCAGTTGAGCTTGAAAATGATTATCTTTTTCTTTTAAATAAGCCCAGTTTTGTTTGTTTGTTTCATCTAATTCATTAAACCGATTTTGAATATTTTGAATTTGATTATCTTTTTCTTTTAGCTGAGCAAGGATTTTCTGAATTTGATTATCTTTTTCTGTGAGTCGATCATTTTTTTCTTTTTGAGTTTCATCAGTAATATGTTTGAAATGTTTTCTTACTTCGATTTGGAATTTAGTCATAAGCTTTGATACTTCGGTTCTCACTTCATCATTCTTTTTTAAATTTTGTGGTATTTGATAGTTAACACTCACATAACTATGATATTGATCAATAGCACAAGGATGCCCATCTGGTGTTCGGATCATTTGAGAAATAATAAATGTTTGATTGATGAGAATATAAATAAAAATTGATTGATTTTAAAATAATAAATAAATATTTTCTTTTTTATTTAATGCAGAGCAAAAAAAGAGATTCGCAGACATTTGATGGATCAACACATTTTTCCAAGCGGGTACAACAAGCTTCAATTAACTGATGTATATCATATTTAGCAGCAAATTTGAATACATTCATTTCTTTGCCATTGATTGCATCATTCTTACCATACAAAGATTGTAATCCAGCTTTAACAGTATCAGCTTCAATATCTTCAACTTGGATTATAACCGGAGTTTCCAACATTTCTGTAAATATTTTAGCGAAAATAGGTGAAAATTCAGCAAGAATATTACGATGTGATGGAATTTTTATGCCATCAGAAGTGACAAAGAAAACATCAGCAAAGCGATCATTTGTACCAATTCTATACCAAATTGAAGATTCATTTGTTGTTGATGGTGTAGCAATGACAGGTAGTTGATCATTGGTTAAAGCAGTTTGCAGTGACGCATCTTCGTTTTCTGGAACATCAGTTGTAATATGAAAAGTTAAATCATAAGTGGTAGTTTGTGATAAACGAATTGTTTGATTGTGTTTTATATATGCAACAAACATTTCAAGGCTACCTGAAACTGGAATTAAATTTTAATTAATTATATTTCATAAAAAACGTACCATAATTTTCTGTAATTTTCGTAATTTTGAAATTGCCTATAATATCTTTAATTTGAAAATAATTATAAATACTATTCTCTTTCTGATCAGTTTTTTCAATGCTGAATTGAAAGTCTTCTCCGAATTTGACCATCGTTTTATCATCCGGAGAAACTGAAACTTTTTTAACAAAATCTTCAGCTTTTTTCTTTTGGCATTCTTTGACCGGGATAACGGGCTTAAAAGGTTTATCAGCTTTTATATGAGACCAATAAAAATTTAAGTCGAGGGTGCTAGTTTCTGATAAATGAAATGTATTATTATATTTCATATATGGAACACGCTTTTCAAAGTCATCTAAAAATATAGTTTTATTTTAGCAAATTAATAAAATTCAAATTAAAACTAACCATCATTTTCTGTAGTCTTTGTTATTTTGAAATTACCTTTAACATCTTTTATATGAAAATAGTGATAATAATAACTCATTTTTTGATCGAATTTTTCAACACTGAATTCAAAATTATCTCCAAATTTGACAGTTGTTTTTTCATTCAATGAAATTGAAACTTTTACTCTCTTTTTTTGTTTAATGTATTTTTTGATGGCCATAAATCCAATTATCAATATCAAAGGAGTAATAATGATACATGCAACAAGAGGATCGTTTGGTTTTTTCCCCATTATAACAAAAAAAGTAACAAAAATACAGAAATTAAACAACCTTCTTTTTTTTCTTGTTAGTCCAAAATTCTTATATTTTTCTAAAAAAGCAAAGTTTTGAGAAATGGTCAATTTAATATGAATGAGGTTAGCAGAAGTATGAGCATAAAACCTTTTTATAACCATACAGGAATGCTCAAGTAAAGGCAGTAAACAACTTATTCTGTAGGTGCCAATCTGTCATTCATTCACTCAATAATAAATCCATCACGCATTAAAATTTATGTCTCCTTTCTCTTTGTTCAAAAAAGCGAATTACTTTTATGCCATCCAATGTCTTAAGAGAAGATTGCCATACCCATGTGTTTTTAAAAAGCAATAAATAACTTCATTTTCTTATTTCATATAAAATCAAGTTCTTGATAAAATGAAACAAAAAAATCTCAATAACATTCAAACACGAAATTTAACAAAAGGTGTTAATGCTTACGGATAAGTTTATAAAAAAATTTCAATCATTAATTGTCTTCCCCCTTCTTCATACAAATACTACCACCAACGTAAAGAAACTAATTCACAAAAACAAGCTATCATATTTACTCATCGTGTCATATTATAACTCTGATATTAACTTAAATAAAGATATTCATTTAGATATGATAAATGAAGTCAAAAATTAACACAAAAAGACTAAATTTATTCATTTGTTATTCAATAATTTAGTTCTGTAATTTGTTTTTCAATAAATAAAGCTGCCAATATAGTTTATGTTAGAACAAAACCGAAAATCAAAAAACATAAGCAAAATAGAAAAATGAGAAAAACAGATTGCAATTAAAAACAAAAAGCATCAGTAAGAATGTTTTGGGGAAGGCTTGCAATTTTCGAAGCACTAATTAATTTTCTATTTTCAATCATAATTTTTAAACATTTTTGTTTCAAGGCTTCAAAATTATTCTCATATGCAATTCGAATATATTCGCAGACATTTACTGGATCAACAAATTCCATCATGCGAGCACGGCATTGTTCCTGAAAAGTGCAAAAAAGTATATCATAATTTATTATTCATAAAAAACAAAATAAACTTACAATTAATTTTTGAATGCCATATTTGACAGCAAATTTGAAAACTTCCGGTTCTATGACATCGATTGCATCGTTTTTACCATAGAGAGAACTTAATCCAGCTTTAACAGTATCAGCATAAATATCATCAACTTGGATTATAACTGGGATTTCTGAAGTTTCATCAAATATTTTTGCAAAGATTGGAGAAAATTCAGCAAGAATACAACGATGTGACGGAATTCTTGTGCCTTCAGAAGTGACAAAGAAAACATCGGCGTAGCGATCATTTGTACCAATTTTATACAAAACTGAAGATTCATTTGTTGTTGAAGGTGAAGAAGTGACTGATGGTGGACGACTTTCATTCAATACAACTACTTGCATAGATTCACTTTCAGTTTCTTCTTTCACACTTGAAACATTTGCAGTAATATGGAAAGTTAAATCAAAAGTGCTAATTACTGATAAGCGAAATGTTTGGTTGTATTTGATATAGGGAACAAACATTTCAACAATATCTAAAAAATTTTAGTTTAATCAGATAAATTTAATAATTTTAACTTACCATAATTTTCTGTGATTCTAAAAACTTTGAAATCACCTTTTGTATTTTTAATTTGAAAACTATGATAAATGGAACCCATTACCCCATCAATTTTTTCAACATTAAATTCAAAATTATCACCAAATTTGACGATTGTCTTTTCATTCGGTGAAATTGAAGCTTTTTCAACAAAATTTTTAGCTTCCTTCTTTTGACATTTGTTATTGAGAAGTGCAGCTTTAAGCGATTCATTTTGTTTTTCTGCTGCATTCTCAGTGTTGGTAAAATTTTGGTTACTTTCATTTCCAGCGTTCAAATGAATATGAGACCAATAAAAAGTTAGACTCAACATGCTGGTATATGGTAATCTAAAGGTGTTGGTATTTTTTGTAAATGAAACAGGTAGTTCAAAACGACCTAAAAATAAAGCTTTTCTCTAACAAATTAATGGATTTCAGATTAAAACATACGAAAATTTTCTGTAATTTTTGTAATTTCAAAAGCACCTTTGATATCTGTAATTATAAAATGGTGATAGCTATCATATATTCCATTATCAACTTTTTCAACAGTAAATTCAAAATTTTGACCAAATTTGACGACAGTTTTTTCATTTATTGAAATTGAAACTTTTATTTGCTTTTTTAGAATTTGTTTTAATACAAATATTAATACGGTAATAAAAAACAGACAGCACAAAATAAAGTCGGTCGTTTTGTCTACCATTGTAAATACCAAAAGTACTGAAATCAGAAAATCTTCTTCTTCTGGCAAAAAAATTGTTATTTTTCAAAAAATGCCAAATTTCGGTTTTTGGATAGTTAAGGATGGATTATTATTCAATAACCAATAATCTTGGAAGATAGAAGTACACCTAGAAAATCTTTTTTTATTACTTGACGGGAATACTAGAGCAGCAGTTGTAAAATCTTCATACAACAGGGCCTAATCTGTCATTCATTGAATCTCGCACTAAGGTTTATGTCATTTGTCCAATTGTTCAAAAAAAGCGAATTACCTTTATGGCATTCTAATATCTTGAGAGAGAAACATTTCTTTTCGTTTTGCTTTAGTTTTTTATTTTTCCTAAAAAATTATGTTTTCTATCTTTCTCTAAGAACATTTGTATATGGCACTCACAAAAAGTTACCACCTCTGTTTTCAAATGAAAAATCTCTTGTTAAAAAGAAACATCAATTTTTTCCGCTCTTTTTTTGCGAATCAGGCATCGCGGTGGATTGCTTTATCCCATGACCCTTTATTTCAAAGCATTTAGCTGCAAAAACAGATTCTTTCATAGGATGTATATCTGTAAAATGAACAGTAAACGGATGAGTTGATAATAAGTCATCCTTTTTTTATCTCTGATTTTCTGTCACTCTTCGTAATAACATTTATTCAAGTTGCAAAATGACGCTTAAAAAACAGAACATCGATTTTTTTACAAAATAAAAGTCAAACATCACAGTTTAAAGCAACACAAGAGACGAATAAAAAAAGATAAAAAATTGTAATTAAAAAGATAAAGCATCAGAAAGAATATTTTGAGAAAGGCTTGCAATTTTTGAAGCACCAATTTCTTTTCGGTTCTCAACCAAAATTTTTAAACAATTTTCTTTGAAGCTTTGAACATTATGTTCATATGCAATTTGAACATATTCGCAGACATTTGAGGGATCAACCAGTGTTTCCAAGCGAACACAACAAGCTTCAATTAATTTACGTATATCATATTTATCAGCGAATTTGAATACAGCCATTTCTTTGCCATTGATTGCATCATTTTTACCATACAAAAAATTTAATCCAGATTTAACAGTATCAGCTTCAATATCTTCAACATTAATCTCCACTGGAGTTTCTAACTTTTCTGTAAATATTTTATCGAAAATAGGTGAAAATTCAGCAAGAATATTTCGATGTGAGGGAATTTTTGTTCCATCAAAAGTGACAAAGAAAACATCAGCAAAGCGACCATTTGTACCGATTTTATACCAAATTGGAGAATCACTTGGTGGCGAAGGAATTGCAGATATTGGACAGCTCACATTGATTAAAGGAATTTCAATTGATACTCTTTCGTTATCATATTTTGCGCATGGAAGATCAATCGTAATGTGAAAGGTTAAATCAAAAGTGCTAATTCTTGATAAGTGAAATGTTTGATTGTGCTTTGTATATGGAACAAATGTCTCAAAACCCATTTTAAGAAGTTAAAAAAAACAAAAATCTTACCATAATTTTCTGTAATTTTTGTAAATTTAAAACTGCCTTTGGTATCTTTGATTTGGAAATAATAATAACCATCTTTCTTTTCACAATCTACTTTTTCAACGCTAAATTCAAGATTATCTCCAAATTTGACGATGGTTTTTTCGGCTGGTGAAATTGAAACTTTTTCAATAAATTTTTCGGCTTTTTTCTTTTGACATTTCTTATTAAGAAAAACAGATTTCAGTGATTTCATCTTTTTGGCGGCACAGCTTGTCGCAGTTTCATTTTCAGAATTTGTACAATTTATGGAATAATATATATTTAAATTAAGACTACTATCTGATGGTATACGAAATGTTTTATCATATTTAGTATATGGTACAAAGGTTTCAATACCACCTAAAAATAAATGTCTCTTTTAAAAAAATAATTTTTTTATTTTAACTTACAACAACCTTCTGTAATCTTTGTAATTGTAAACCCCCGTGCAGATTCATTGTTAACATCTTTAATTTGGAAAAAATGATATCCATAAAGAATTTTATAATTGACGCTTTCAATACTAATTTCAAAATTTTCTCCAAATTTGACATTCGTTGTATCATATAATGAAAGTGAAACACGTATTTTCTTTTGTCGCAGATTTATTATTAATAATACTATAGCAGTTGCTACTAACGCAACAAGGAATACAACTAATATAAGAAATACAGCGAAATTGTCTTCCATTCTTTGTGGAAATGAAAAAAAAGGTAGGAAAAATAATAAAAATAATGAAATAAAAGAACTTTCTTCTTCTTGCTAATACAAATTGTAATACAGAAAGGCTAAGTTTATGGTTAAAAAATTATGTAATAACCAATAGTCCTTGATAAGTGAAAGTGTACCCCCAGAAAACTAAACAGAAATGCTCTAGTAAAAGTAGGAAAAGAATTATGCTGAAGGGTTCAATTTGTCATTCACTCAATCAGTTATCAGTCACTCTTGCACTAAGGTTTATTGCATTTTTATGCGCATCTGGTATCTTAATAGAAGATTCCTCAATCCAAGTAAACATAAAATAAATAAAATTATTAAAAAAAAGTATTTATTTGGCTACGACATATGTGAGAAAAAAAGTAACATAAAGAAATTTAAAAAAAATTTGCGTAGACAAAAATACAACAAAAACAAAAAAAATAACATTATAAATTTTGTTGATACAAAAATGAAATATCTGCAAGAATATTCTGTGGCAGACTGCTTGTTTCAGCATAGCTAAATTTCTTTCCATTTCCAATCCAAACTTTTAAACATTTTTCTTTAAAGTTTTCGATGTTGTATTTGTATGCAATTTGAATGTATTCATGAGCATTTGATGAATCAACAAGTTTTTCGTATCGAGCACAGCATTCTTCCTAAAATAACGGTAAATATTTTTATTCTAACATACTCAAAAAACGAGAATAAAAAGTTTTTAAATCGTTTTAAGCCATTTTAGATCTTTCATGGTAAAATATGTAAAAGGCAACTTACAATTAATATTGGAATTTCGTATTTTACAGCAAATTTGAACACTTCCATTTCTTTTCCGTTGACTGCACTCTTTTTGCCATATAAAAAATTTAATCCAGCTTTAATAGTATCAGCATCAATATCTTCGACATTAATTTCGACAGGAATTTCCATAACTTCATCAAATATTTTAGCGAAAATAGGTGAAAATTCAGCAAGGATACAACGATGTGAAGAGATTCTTGTCCCATCAGAAGTGATAAAGAAAACATCAGCAAAGCGATTATTTGTACCAATTTTATACCAAATTGAAGTCTCATTTGTTGGTGATTGTGAAGGAGAAACAGATAGTGGATGACCTTCATTCAATGCAGCTGCTTGAAATAATTCATTTCCAGGTTTACTTTCATCATTGGCATAATTATTTTCTGTTTCTATCACACTTGGAACATCGGTTGTAATATGAAAATTTAAATCAAAACTGCTTATTATAGATAAATAAAATATTTGATTGAATTTTGTATATAAGACAAATCGTTCAATTCCGTCTAAAAAATACATGTTAACAACATTTGTCTTTAAAGAAGTCTTACCATAATTTTCTGTTATTTTTGTAATTTTGAAATTTCCTTTAATATCTTTAATTTGAAAATAATAATAGCCATCATTCGTTTCATCATCAAATTTTTCGACACTAAATTCAAAGTTATCTTCAAATTTGACCATCGTTTTTTTATCCAAAGAAATTGAAGCATTTTTGATAAAATGGTCCACTTTTTTCTTTTGACATTCTTGAGTATAAAAAACAGCATTCGTATGTGGTGACATCTCAGTGGTTGTAGTGCGGTTAATTATTTCATCTTTAGCATTTAAAATGGAATAATATATATTTAAATCAAGAGTACTATTTGTTGATACACGAAATGTATTGTTATTATATATTGTATGTGGTACCATTCTTTCTATACCATCTAAAAATAGGACTTTTATTTTAGAAGATACAATTTATAGTTAGAATTTTACCAACCTTGATTTTCACTAATCGCTGTAATTGTAAACCAACTTGCAGAACCTCCGGTAGCATCTTTGATTTGAAAATAATGATATCCATGAGTAATTTGATGATTGACGTTTTCAATAATAATTTCAAAATTTTTTTCCGATTTTACACTCGTTTTTTCATTCAAAGAAAGCGAAACACGTATCTTCTTTCGTCGCAGTTCACTTACTATTACTGCTATTAACACAACACAAGAAATAACAAAAAAGAGAAGCAAAATGTTAGGATCCACTTCTTCCATTATTATAAAAAGTTATAGCAAAGATTTTAAGGAATACTCTAATTGAATAACTTTTTATTCTTTTTTGAAAAATTATTGCCAAGCAGGATAGAAAGACTGAAAGTTTGGGAAAAAATGGCCAAAGAATTCAAAAAGCAAAAAATGAGGTCAGCAGAAGTATGCCTACAAAACCTTTTTTATTACTAGAAATTGTAAAGACACCATGATGCAGGGTGAAATCTATCATTCCATCCCGCACTAAAGTTTATAACAGCTTTCCCATTGTTCAAAAAGCAAATTACCTTTATGGCATCCAATATCTTGTGAGAAAATTCCCCAAATATCTATTGCGCGAGTCTTGGCCAAAACTTTTTTTGCTTGTTTAATTGGAAAACTTTCCTTCTACAAATGGTACATTTACTATATAATGCTGATACTTCTGTTTTCACCTTCTGTTTATCATTTACATAATAGCGTCATTTCTTGTTTACGCATTTTAAATTTTAAAATAATCAAATATTTTTTAGATGAAATCCAAGTCAATTGAATTACTCGCATTTGACTGGAATTATCACCTTCAATATGAAGGAAAATGTAAACTTCGAATTGATCGATTATCAAAAATGCTTCTTGTTGAACCTGAAAATGAAGGTAGGCATTTTTCTGGTTTAACTTTTTAACAATTTGTTTATTACTTTTTAGAACATAAAATGAAATCTGCTATGTTTAAATGGAATTTCGTTATGAAAAAGGTATAAAACTATTTCTAAAATTTGCATAAATTAATACTTTAATTTTAGAATATATTGTTTGTTTTTGGTGAACATGAACTATCTGATTTTGCTTTGGTATTTGATGAAGAAAAGAGATGCAAAAAAGTTTATGATTTTATTTTCAAAGATAAGGTTAGCATTAACTATTTTAATTTGTTGGATATCGATATGTTTTTCAGGTTAAGAATTATACCGTAAAAGAATTGCTTTATAAAAGATTTTTGATTCATCTTTGTAACAGACTTTCTCAGCAAAATGAAACAGCTTTGAGAAAAATTATGTCTGAATGGATTGATAAACATGTAGCTAAAGAAAAGGAAGAAATTTTGAATTTCTTAAAAGATAATAGTATGTATGATATTTTATATACTTCAAAAATTACTGAAAACAAATTCTCAGTCTTTAATGGAGAGGTTCATGATGAAGCGCATACATCAAATGATAAAATGTAAGTTGTTGTACATGTTTTATATCAGTTTTAGTAATCGCATGTTTTTAGACCATGTAATTTTCGAAAGCGACGACATATTAAAGAGCAAAGTGTTAAGGAATCTAACAATATTGTTAATTTACAGTAAGTTCATTAAATATAATATATGGTGTTATCTGTCATTTGTCTTTTAGTGTTCCATCCCAAAAGCCAATATTATCAGAAAAATTCTCAATAGTTGTTGATCCATCACTTTTTAAAACTGTTTATTTCAAATCGGGGCAACATATGCTACGGAAATTACTAGTTTTTACAACACCCGAAAAATTGCTTTGCTATGAATATTCTTGGAGCTTTAAAAGAAATCAGTTTTGCTGCATTGGATGTAGAGATAAACGAAACTCCATTGTTGCAATCTTAGATAATGATGAAAATGGTTTTGATTGTATTAAAATGGAAGATAAAAAACATGATTGTACTCCAATACAGTATATTTCGGAAAAATACCAAAGATATTTGAAAAGCCAAATTTTGAAATTTTGGATAATTGTAACACAGCGTCTGGAAAACTTCTTATTATATTTGACGAAAATGATAAAACTTTATGTTGGGAATTTGAATTACGTCCTTCAATGAAATATTTTAAATGCCGTCAGTGTTATACTGCTGCAAAATTGTGTAATCAAAATCACTATAACGAATACCTGGAACTAAGAAATGGTAATCATCAATGTAAATTTGTTTCATATCAGCCAAAAAAATATTATCAATTCAATGATTTTGTTTTATCACCGGATTATGAAGTTCAAACATATACAATGGATGGTAATGAAAAGAAAAGACTAATTATTTTTGATAAAAAGAATCGGAGTTTATGCTATTGTTATAGTATCCTTAAGAAAAATAGTTGTTACTGTATTAGATGTGAAGCCAAAGGATTGCGAGTTTCTGCAAAATTAATAAAAAACTGTGATGGTGAAGAATACGTTATATTATCGAAAGTCAAACATGTCTGCAAATTACGGACATATTCTGATGTTCTGAAGAAAAAAGAATTACATTTACCAAATCGTGTAATAAAGGAAAATACTGTAAACAGAATAAGCAAGTTATTGGCTTTAAATTCAGAAAAATATGCAAAAATTCAAATTCAAAAAAGCTATGATTATTTTTACTTTCGACTATTAAACCAACCGAATTCTTTCATTGTAGCTATTTATCATCCTGAAGATAACCGTTTATGTTACCAGCATGATTATAATACAGCAGAATCTTTCTTTCGATGTTTTGGGTGTAAAGAAAAAAGAAAATTTAACATTATAAGAATTCAAAAAGATGAAAATGAAAAAGAATTTTTTGCTCATAATTACAAGAAGCATGTTTGTCAACCGATCAAAGTTTCAACAATTTGTGCTCCAAAATATGTTATTCTTAATCGTGATGAAATAAATTTAGAAGTTATAAAGAAAGAAATCCCTGAAACTGACAGAATTATTAAATTTCCAAATTTTAAACTACGTCCAAATGAAAAGGGTATTGAAGATGCTACTTTATTTGTCTATCACTCTGAAGACCGAACTATGGGGTATAAATATTACTGTTCAAAAGGAAGAAAATATTTATGCCAAAAAGCCCGTGTTTGTCATGCTAGTGCGTATATTGAATTAGATGCAAATGGAGAAAAATGCGTTGTATTGTGCAAGTACAATCATAGATGCACGCTTGTCGAATCTACAAATGAAACTGAAAATAATATTTTGAATGCTTCATAGTTTATTATTGTTTCACAAAAGACTAATGAAAAAATAACTAAAATTATTGTTTTTACAACGCCAGAACGTGACGAATGCTATGAATACACTTCAACAAATGAAAAAAATACTTACGTATGTCTTGGCTGTAAGACGCTTCGTAAATATACTGCATTAAAGCATTGCAAAAATGAGAATGATCATGAATATTTGAAAATGTCAAAAACTAAACATGTTTGTGAGCCTCAAAAATATATGAAAGAAAAATACGAAACAAAAACTATTTCTTGTGACTTATTCCAATTATATTCAAACAACAGAGGCGTTGCTGATAAAAGGTTGATTATTTTTACTTCAGAAAAGAAGGATTTGGTTTATGAATATTGTCGGACATACAATTATTCTTTTAAATGTCTTGGGTGCTGCTTAAAGAAAACAAATGTTGTTGCAAAAGTAATAGAAGATAGAAATGGCAAGAAATTTGTTGAATGTGGTTCCACAAAACATATCTGTCAACCTTGAAAATATAAACCTCATAAATATTTAATTTCTTGATTATTATTTTGCTAACTGTTTTTGCTAGTAACATTTTGTTTCTTTATGTTTTTTGATTTTGTTCATAAACGTTACACTATTAAAACGGACAACATTTGTTGCCGCTCTTTTTTTGTCAATCAGACATGAATTGCTTTATTTATGACCCTATTTTTTCAAAGCAATCAAGAACATTTGGCTGAAATATCTGCAAGAATATTCTGTGGAAGGCAGCTGGTTGCGGCATAGCCTATACAAACTTCTATTACATATATCAAATAGATTTGAAAAAAATAACGTATCACACGCAAGCAGATGTTTTACAGAACTTAACATCTGCAGTTTTTTGGGATTTGCTTTTTTGAAGAAGCACTATTCCAAATTTTATTAAACTATATTTTTTTATTTACGCTGTTCCAGCATGGATTGCACGAAATTTTCTCCGCCATCACAACCATTTGTTGATTTTTATTTTTATTATACAAATTTTATATTACTTTTATCTTTGCTTATTACTCCATTACAACTATATATAATTTTAACCAAATCTACAACTTTAAAATCATTTAAATGGCTAATTTTAAATCATTTATTTTGGTCTTTAACATTTGAAATATCTTTTACCCTTATGAAACCAATATTCTTACTTCCATCGCTAGTTGTTTATCCAATTGGGGTAATTCGATATTCTAGCTATTTTACAACTCAATATGTTTTTAGCAAAATTAATATTCGAAACCCATGAAAAATAGCGAATCCTAAAAAATGTGTTGAGTTTTATAAAACACCTGCTTGCATGAGATGTTTTCGTTTTTAAATCTTTTTGATATATGTTATGTAAGCTTCAATAAATGTCTATTTCAACGTTTCCTTTTTTGTTTTAATAATACATATATTAACAGATGCATTTCATTTTTTAAAGCTTATTAAAATAACCATCTGCTATCCTTTTTAAAGGCATCACGATTGGAAAGAAAAACTGCAAACTGTGTAATTTAAATTTAATTGAATTATAAAGATTAATCCATTTAGAATTACAACAAGTTAATAAAAAGTAATTAATTAACTTCTTAATTAGAATGATTGTATTTTTATAAAAATTCCTATCGCTCAACTAATTTAACTAAAGTTACAAAGAACATTTAATTATTGAAAACAAAAAAAATCACCTTTTAATTAGCGCAATAATTGTAGCAAAGTTTAATAATTTAATTTTACTTCTTGTTTAAGCATAATTTAAAGTATACTCAAGAAATGTTTAAGTGGCTTCTTTAACTAATTCTAAGAATAATATAAAGTCTTAATTAACTAATTAAAAAAATTCTTTCTGCTTTTAAAAAAATTTTTGAATACCTTTTAAAGCCATAAAAGTTAACAATATGGCCGTCGACACATATTTTATAATATTTTTAGTTGCAGAAATTTTTATTTACACTTTTCATTTATCAGTGTTGCTATTGGTAATTGTAAGACGGAAGAAAAGCTTTAAAGGTTCATTTTATAATATTTTGCGAATTGTTTTGATTGCTGATTTTATTAATTTTTTGATTGTGAGTTTTTTTTAGCAGTATGATAATTTAAAGAAGACAGATTTTTTTATTTTTTGAATCCGAAAATGTTTTTCATAATACTGACTTAAGCTTGTTTTCTTTCTTCTCCGATTCTTACTGATCATAAAATTTTGTAGTTAACAATTGGACTCAAAATTTCATTAATCCCATATTTTACTGTATTCTATTTGTCAAATCCATGGTTCGCATCACTGTTGTCTCTTTCATTACAGTTTTTCGTTACTATTCAATTTTTTGGTCGTTTTATAATGGCATTTAATCGATTTACGGCAATGTTTTTTCCATTTCAACATCAAAACTTATGGCAAAAACAATGGTATACTGTATTGACTTTGTTGATCGCATTTTTGACAATTTGTTGGAGAATTCATGAATCAATAAAATACGTTTCTTTCTCAAATGGAAGCATTGTTACACTTTATGCAAATTCAAATATTCCACAAGTAATTAAGGCTTTATCTGCGTTGGTGTTATTAAGCACGACAATTATCGCTGGAATATAAAATGTTTTGTCATTTATTAAATTTTATTTTAACAAAGGAAAATCGTCTAATAATAACTTGAAAGAACAAAATTTATTATGTTTGTTTTTTTAAGCACTGAGAAAAAATCAGTGACAAAAAAAACCTCACCGGTGATGAAGCTATGACGAATTCATCACTATCAGTGATGAATCGGTCACCAGTGAGGGTTTTTTCGTCACTGTCAGTGATGCAAAAATGATGAATGCATCACGGCTTTTTCTCAATGCAGGCTATACAGAAATAAAATTTTAAGTGGTACGGCAAAATTTTCTTAGATGTAGGAAGCATATATCTGTTTTTGTAAAAATGTGATTTCTTATTAATTTTTTACTTGATACACATTCCATATTATTAAAACATTTTTTAGATATGTCAATTATAATATTTATTGTTCAATTTTTGCGAGCATCCTTGTACGTGCTACCCTCAAATGAAAGCATTAACGCTATTTTTGCAATAATGACTCCAATTATTTTCGATCTCCTTGCTTTATCCGGAAGTTTATCATTTTTGATTTTGAGGTTAATCTTTTGAAAATTAAAATTAATTGTTAATGAGATTCAATGTTTTTTTACAGTAAAACAGCTCGAAAAGAATTTGCATCTTTTTACTTTAACAAAAAAACAACTCCAGTATCACAGTTTAGAACTCAAAATGCTATGCCGAAAATAACAACAATCAACGTATGAAGCGTCATTCAGTTAAAAATTTTAGATAATTTAATTTTATTAGGTAAAAAAATATGATAAATAAATATTAAAATTTAATTTAGCATTTTTGACCTATATGTTTTTTTTATTTTCAAGTCATTTATCGTTACATGATTAAATCATTTTAAAACAAACAACAACAATTTATAGAATAAATGAAAGTATAAAATGTGAAAAACAAAACACAAGAATTTCTTCAATAGCATTAAAAAATTTGTATTAGATGGCAAGTGAAAATTTAATTAAAAAATTAAGACAATTTTTTAAAGACCCTAAAAATCATAAATTCTTGGCTAAATTCTAAATTCTTTTTTGAGGCACAATAATTTTAAAATAATTAAAAAAATAAATATTTATTTGATTTTGACAAAGACGATAAAAAAGTAGCACAAAAATTTTTTAAAAAATGTGTAGACAAAAATACAATAAAAACAAAAAAATAACATTATAAATTTTGTTGATACCAAAATGAAATATCAGCAAGAATATTTTGTGGAAGGCAGCTGGTTTCTGCATAGCTAAATTTCTTCCCATTTTCAATCCAAATTTTTAAGCATTTTTCTTTGAAGCTTTCAATATCGTATTTGTATGCAATTTGAACATATACAAGAACATTTGATGAATCAGCAAGCTTTTCGAAACGAGAACAGCATTCTTCCTGAAAGAGAAAATCATTTGAATTTCTACATATTCAAAAAATTAAGAGCATAAACTCCTAAAATTGTTTTTGAATAAACTTACAATTACTTTTTTGATATCGTATTTATCAGCAAATTTGAATACAGCCATTTCTTTTTTTGCATTTTTTTACCATACAAAAAATTTAGTCCAGCTTTAACAGTATCAGCAGTAATATCTTCAACTTGGATTATAACAGGAATTTCCATAACTTCATCAAATATTTTAGCGAAAATAGGTGAAAACTCTGTAAGGATACAACGATGTGACGGAATTCTTGTGCCCGCCGAAGTGACAAAAAAAACATCAGCAAAACGATCATTTGTACCAATTTTATACCAAACTGAAGATTCATTTGTTTGCAATTGTGAAGGAGTTAACGATAGTGAATGACTTTCATTGATCGCAGCATTCTTTATGGATTTATTTTCAGGTTTACTTTCATTACTGGTAATGCTTTTTTTAGATTCGGATTTCGGAGTTGAAACATCCGTTGTAATATAGAATGTTAAAGCAAAGGTGCTTATTATCGATAAGTAAAATGTTTGATTAAATTTTGTATATAATACAAATCTTTCCTTTCCTTCTCAAACATTTAACAAATCTAATTTATAACAATATCTTACCATAATTTTCTGTAATTTTCGTAATTTCACAATTTCCTTTGTTATCTTTAATTTGAAAATAATAATAGTCGTCATTCGTTTCATGACAAAATTGTTCAACACTGAATTCAAAGTTATCTCAAAAATTGACAGTTGTTTTTTCATCCAATGAGATTGATGCATCTTTAATAAAATTTTCTACCTTTTTCTTTTGAGATTTTTTAGTATTAAAAAGTTTAGTCGTAATTGATTTTGTCTTATTGGTAGTGATTTTACCATCAGTATTTAAAATGGAATAATATATATTCAAGCCAAGAGTACTATATGATGATACACGAAATGCGTTGTTTCTATATATTGTAGAGTGTACAAATGTCTCATTACCGCCTTAAAACAATATTTTCATTTTAGCAAAAGTAAGCTTCAGTTTTCAACTTACCACGATTTTCTGTAATATCTGTAATTCTAAACCAACGTGCAGATCCACCGGTAACATCTTTTATTTCGAAATAATAATATCCAGGAGTAATTTGATGATTGACATTTTCAATAACAATTTCAACGTTTTCTGCTAATTTGACAATTGTTTTTTCTTTTGTTGAAATTGAAACACGTTTCTTCTTTTTTGGAAAAAATATCCATATTACTAAACCCGCAGTCATGCATAACACAAATATAGAAAACAGTATAATGATATGACGATTTGGCGGCGGTGCCATTTTTTTATTTTATTATAAAAAAAAGAACCTTTCTATTTTTAGGGTACAAGACTATTTAGTCAAAGCAAAACAAAAATGTCAAATTTCTGGGATAAAATATTTCATAAATTTTTCAATAAAAAATGGTTTAAATAAGTTGAAGTATAACTAGAAAGCCAATTCTTTACTGCCGTAAGGGACCGTTCAAGTAGAAGTTCTAAAAACATTATGCTGAAGGGTTTAATCTGTTATTCACTCAATCACTAACCAATCCATCTCGCAATAAAAATTTTGCCACATCTGCCTTTGTCCAAAAAATATTGTCTCCAATATCTCCAGAGAAGATTCCCAGATGCAAAAAACTGGTTTTGTTAAAAATCAATGATTAACAAATGTGTGAAATTTGACATAAAAGGGACTGGCAATGCTTACAGTTTTCATCGAAAGGGATCTTAATAAAAATGCTTGTCGATAATTATTTAAATTTGCTGATTTTTATGTCATAAAAACTTTGATAGCAGTTCAAAAATAAATATTTATTTGACTTTGACAATAAATATGATAAAAAAAATAACACAAAAAAAATTTTAAAAAAAATATGCAGACAAATATACAATAAAAACAAAAAATAAAATAATTAATTAAAAATAATATCGTTGTTGATACCAATATGCAATATCAGCAAGAATATTTTGTGGAAGACTGCTAGTTTCTGCATAGCTATATTTCTTTCCATTTTCGATCCAAACTTTTAAGCACTTTTCTTTGAAGCTTTCAATATCGTATTTGTATGCAATTTGAATATAATCATGAACATTTGATGAATCAACAAGTTTTTCAAATCGAGAACAGCATTCTTCCTAAAAGATTAAATTTTTACAAAAATGATTGATCTCTAAAACATTTAACAAGCTCAAAGAAAAACTTACAGCTAATTTCAGAAAACCGTATTTATCAGCAAATTTGTAGACTTCCATTTCATTACCATTGATTGCAATCTTTGTACCATACAAGAAATAAACTACGGCTCGAATTGTGCTAGCATTGAAATCATTGAAAACAATTACATCTTTTTCACACTTGAATGAAATTGGCCAAAGGGTTGATGCTTTAACAAAAATATTTCGATGAGTTGGAATTTTTGTTCCATCTGCTGTAATCAAGGTAAGATCAAGAGTATCTGCATATTTTGGGCGACATTCTTCAACTGGTGGACTTGTAGGTTCTGGCATAACTGGAGTTGTTGGTTTAGATTTGATACATATTGGTTCATTCTTGAGAGAAATTTCAATATTTGCAGTAATATAAAATGTTAAATATCGACCATCAATATCTGAGATGCTGAATTTATTGTTAACAATTGGAATATTCTTGGCATGTGCAGCTAAAAAATAAACATTTATTATTAACAAAAATAATAAAAGAATAAAAAAACTTACTTGATACAATCTTTGCGATTTCAAAATCACCTTTAATATTTCGGAGTTCATATGTAGTTTTACCATCTTTTTGAAAAAATATGGCAATAGTAAATCCAAGATGACGATGTTCACCAAATTTGACATCCGTCGCTGTTGGGTATAGCGTAACATTTTCAGTAAAATGAACCTTTTGATCCATTTTTATTTAATAAAATAAAAGCAGTTTCTTGAGTAAAATGAAGATATGGCTTTTAATTTGATTAAAATAAATCATAATTTTTCAGACAAACTGAAAATTAAAAACAGTTTTTTTAAACAATAAGTGCAACTATAATAGTCGCAAGGGTCACATTTTTGGCAAAAAAAATTTGTTTGGCTTATTTGGCTAGTAAAGACAAAAAATATTGGAAAATGGTTGTTTTATTGATTTGTTAGGTATATATGAGAAAAACTGAAAAAAAATCTTTACTTATTATATTTGGATAGATTCCCCGTCACCAAAATCTTACCAAAAATTAATCCAGTGTTGAAAATTAATTTTTTTTATAAAAAAATTCAGTAATTGCAAATTTGAGCTACGGTTTGGATGGGGATATTGTAATGAAAATGAATGCAGTTTTATGCATCACATTTGCAAAACAATAAACCATTTTTTAGATTTAACTGAAAAAAAATGTCTGATTCAACATCAATGTTTTTTTGCGTTTATTTTGTTCGTTTTTAACTTAAAATTTACTTTGAAAACAATACATCAAATGTTTTTTCGCATTAAAGTCGCTGCTTCTCGACATACCTATAAAAATAACGTTAAGCTCTACAAAAGCGGAACAGATTTCACGTTATCTATGTTTTCACTTTGCACAAATCATTATCAACAAAAAAAGATTACGTTATTTTGAATAAATTTGTTTGTTACGCTTTTCATATACTCCTCCAAAAGATGATTTGGAGTTTAATATCTTAAAAAAATAGTTTCCAATGCATATTCATGCTGTCTGTAACCGTTTGTGTACACAGTTATTTTTACGACTATTTTTTATCAATACAAAATAAACAATAAAATCACAGATTTAAAAACTACTTTTTGGAATTTGTCCACATTTTGTTGCAATAAAAACGCATACTGCAAACAAAATTATGAGTAACAAACATAAGAAAAATATTATTACTTCTTTGTTTTGAATGTCTTTCATTAATTGAGAAACTTCGTTGTGCTCTGTGCGCATCTTTTCTTTTTGAACGCTTTCCAGAGTTTTACATGCTTGGGCATAAAGTTGCTTTTGGACTTCCAATGTTTTCAATAGTTTGCTTTGATCCTAAAAAAAGGTAGTCATAAAACAAATTATACAAAGTTTTTTTTAGCCATTTTAACAAATTAAATAAAATGTGAACCCATGATAAAACCATTTATATTTATAAAATTTTATGTGAACGACTCACCTTTGTTTGTGGCATTCCATTGTTTTGTGTTGCTACAGGGTGTGCAAAAAAAAAGTGCAATTCAAGTTTTAAACAAAGGGAAAGGGCTGTGAAGATCCAAGGTATGGGGGGATATATACCTTGGTCCAAGACAATTTCGACCCTACAGTATGACTTCTCGGAAGTTTTCGTGTCGGGAGTTCTGATGCCGCCAAGTTTTGAAAGTACCGTTTTTCGACCCTTTCGTAGAACAAAGTTCCTGGGGGAACCAGAGGTGCTGGAAAAATTCTGTGGGTGGGGTTGAATAGCCCATAGACCAGACTCGTAGACCCACAGGAGTCTGGGTCCCCCAGGCCAGAGGGTTTTAGGGTGTAATATTTGTTCACAATTAACTTCAGACATAATGTGACATTCCTGCAAAGTTTGGGACAAATCTGAGAAAATCGACTTTTAAGCTGCTATAATTGCTATATGCAAGTAGCAGACGATGAAAATCATATCTATTTTTAACACACTTAATAAAGTCAGGAACGCCTAAAATGTATTTCATATGTGTTTTCATAGCATGATTTGCAATATTAAAGCAAAAAACCGCATTTAAAAATTTTGAGTTTAACGTCATCGTCTGCTACTTAACCAGTAATAGCTATTTTGAGCTATCGAAAAAAATTCGATATCTCAGATTTCAAAGTTTGGGGGTGGAATCGACCACATTATGTCTGAAGTTAATTGTGAACAAATATTACACCCTAAAACCCTCTGGCTGGACTACACCAGCTGCTCAAAGTTGACCGAAAAGTGAAAAAAATGGAAATCGGTTTTTTGAAATCGCTGTGTATCTCGACACGAAAGCCTGGGGGACCCAGACTCCTGTGGGTCTACGAGTCTGGTCTATGGGCTATTCAACCCCACCCACAGAATTTTTCCAGCACCTCTGGTTCCCCCAGGAACTTTGTTCTACGAAAGGGTCGAAAAACGGTACTTTCAAAACTTGGCGGCATCAGAACTCCCGACACGAAAACTTCCGAGAAGTCATACTGTAGGGTCGAAATTGTCTTGGACCAAGGTATATATCCCCCCATACCTTGGATCTTCACAGCCCTTTCCCTTTGTTTAAAACTTGAATTGCACTTTTTTTTTGCACACCCTGTAAAGTAGCATATTGAAGAACTTCATCAAAAGCGTAATTTGGTATTGTATCATCAGATAATGACAACGATTTGATACATAATGGACATTGAAATTCCTAAAATACTCACAATAATTTTACATAATCTATTAAAAATTCATTTACATGAATTTGCTTGCAGCTTGCTTGTGCACGAATTAAATTGATACATTTATAGCAAAATGAATGTCCACATTTAAGCAAGCCAGGAATTTGGTCAAACAAATCATAACAAATTTTACATTCTAATGCTTCAGCCGAAATTGCGATTAAATTTTCGTTATTCAATTGTCTCATGTTGTGATATTGCTGAAAACAATGTGATGTTAAATTTGTGGACAAACAAGATGGTAAACTTACTTTATTATTTTGCTGAAATTTCATGGCAGAAAAAAATAAATTGGGGACCAAAAAACTATGAAAAAATGGCAGTAAATAAAACGATTAGGTGTGCATTTGTAACAAATAAGGTCATTTTCTCATCAATAAAAAATGTTTGAAGTGCACCCTTAAAAAACTTGCATTTTTGGTTTACTGCCATTACAATTAATAATCAATATATTGGTCAGAATTTGCCAAACATATTAAGTTTATTAATCCTTTTTCCGATTCAAAGGTTTTTTGATTCATCAAGACAAAAGCCTATAAAAAAAAAGCCTATATGTTTTTAGTCTTTTATAATTATAAAAAAGTGAAGCTTCAAAGATTTTCTTCTGCTTAGCCATCCCTGTCTGTCTGATTTTTTTCGCAAATCAGTATTTAAAACGTTTTTAATCGTAAGAAAATCACTATGATGCTTCCTGAACATTGATAAGATTGACAGGAAATAACTATTCAAGTTTAAACACTTTTGTGAAATGTTTACTTCAAAAATGAGTAATTTGCCCTTATTGTTTGTTTCAGGGTGATAAATGGCTTATATTGTGTTTTTCAAGGCAGCAGTAACACGCAAATTTTTATATCCAATAAATAATGATTTTCAATGTTATGTAAAATGTAGTTTTTAAAATACTTACAAACTCACTTTTTGCACATTTGGGTAATTCAGTTTAATTTAAAAATGTATCATAAACAAATACTGTAAATACTAGTAGTAAACAAATTTTATAAAATCAGTGAAAAAAAACAGAAATAACATGAAAAATTTACAAAATTTTATTGTTGTTTTCAAGTCCTGCGCTTGCAACAATAATAAAGCACATTAAAATCAAAACCAATATACAAAAATTTAGTGCAAAAATTACGGTCTCTCTTTCTTGAATGTCTTTCTTCATTTGAGAAATCTGAAAATCAAAATCCCAAATTAAAATGTACTTATATTATTATAAAAACGTCTAGTTACGTTAAAAATGTTTTATATTATTGACACATTTTTTATGAGATAAAAGAGGTTACAACTTACAGCTTTAGGTTGAGTTTCGCAAATTAATGAATAATTTTCTCTATTATTTGAATCCCAATATCCTACACCGCAAGCAACATAGCAAATACAAAATTCAATTCTTGTTACCTTAATAAATAAATATTACTTTTTGAAAAAAAAGAATTAGCTTACACTTCCTACATTTTTCGGAATATAAATCTCAAATGCAAATGTATCAAATGTTTTAGAAGATGATGATTGATAAATTCCTTGCCGATCATGATAGCTTTTCCATCCATTTGAAGTCCATCGAACAAAAACATATTTTGCAAAGGACATATTAGCAACCTCAAAAATTTATCAATGGATTCATAATAAATTCTTAAAAGCGCAAACCTTAATTGTTCCATACATTTTGCAACGATCATTACTTAGCCTAACACTTTCAAGTGCAACTTTATTCTTTTCTAATGTTTTACAAAATTCAAGATATTCTGATATTGGTTGTGTAAAACCAATTTTCCATGATGCATGTTTTGGTGAAAGATTGAAAAAATTATCCATTTTGTTAAATAAAATTTGCATCCATGACAAAAATTTTAAAAATTTAATATTTTTCAACTTTTGAGTAAACGACTTACCTTTTTCTCTGGCATTAAATTATTTCGGGTCGCCAAAGTAGCATACCGGATAACGTCATCAAAAGCATAATTTGGTATTGCAACATCAGTTAATGACATTGGCTTGGTACATAATGGGCATTGAAAAGACTAAAAATAGTTTCAGATACATTGACGCGATAGTTAATTAAACTTTTTGCTCACATGAGTTTCATTGCAACTAGCTTTAATACGAATCAAATTGATACAGTTATAACAGAATGAATGGCCACATTTAAGTAAGCCAGGAATTTTATCAAATAAGTCATAACAAACTTTGCATTCTAAAGCCTCAACAGAAGTTGCGATAACATTTGCATTACTTAATTGTTTGACGTTTTGATATTGCTGAAAAGGGGTTTATAAAAGTAAACGATAATTTTAAATGACAAACTAACATTATCATTTTGTTGAGCTTCCATGATTGAAGAAAGTAAGAAAAATCAAAAATTATCGAAGAGTGGCAAGAAAAAATAAATGGATGCCTATGTTTGGCACAACTAAGGTCATATTCTTGTTCTCTCAAAAGATTTGCCATTTTGCTTTTCTGCCCTCCATTACAATCGATAATCAATATGTCGGACAAAATCTGCAATAATGTCAAGTTTATTAGTTTTTTTTATGATTTATAACTGCTTTGAATGAACAGACAAAAGTTCCCATGTTTTTTGCATCTATTAAAGAAATTTAATCAACAAAGATTTTCTTCCAAAATTTTTGCTTCACTTTGTCATCTCTTTTTTATCTTTCTGGTTTTTTTAGAATCAGTTTTTTTTGATTATAAGAAAATCTCACTTTTTTGCAAAATTGTATAATTCATTTAGGTAATTTTAAAAAAGGAAACGCAAAAAGTAAGCAATACACATAAATGGTAAACAAGCTTAATAAAATTATAAAAAATAAAGACAAAGACCATGAAGTTGTGAGGCTGAAACAAAATCCTGTGTTTCAACGCCTTGACGAAAAAATGAAAAGCTTAAAAATTTCTGGAAATTCTTTGGTCAAGGACCATTAATACCAAAAACAAGATAAAAAGAACTAATGCAAATATTATGTAATCTCTTTTTTGAATATCTTTTTTCGTTTCTTTTTAAATGCTTTCGAGAGTTGTGCATGCTTTGAAATAAAGCTGTTTTTGAGCTTCTAATTTTTTTAATAGTTTACTTTGATCCTAAAAATGGGTAGCAGTAAAATAAAAGGTACGCAATTAATAAAAGTAACTTACAGCTTGTGATTGAAGAGCTTTAGATTGTTGAGTTGTTTCAAAAATTAATGAATAATTTTCTCCTTTATTTGAATCCCAATATTCCACACCTCTGGCAACATAGCATATACAAAATTCGATTTTTGTTACCTAAATAAATAATAATTTTTTAGTTTTTTTCACAACAATAGCTCACATCTTCATCATACATTGAAACATCAATTTCAAAAGTAAATGTATCAAATGTTCTAGAAAATGACGATTGAAATGTTCCAACATGATCATGATAGCTCTTCCATCCATCTGAAGTCTATCGAACAAATACACGTTTTTGATAGCAAATATTTGCAACCTTAAGCAATAAATTTTGGTGATAAAATTTTAAAAAAACACAAACCTTAATTGTTCCAAGCATTTTGCAACGATCAGTACTTAGCATAACATTTTCAAGTGCAACTTTATTCTTTCTTAATGTTTCACAAAATTTAACATATTCTGATAGAGGTTGTGTAAAATTGATTTTCCATGATGGCATTGCATTATTTTGAGTTGTCATAGCACGATGAGTCGAAGCGTCCCGCGAACACTTTTTTGATCGTCTGCTATTTTCCTTTTTTTCAAAGCAAAATTCAACCCAGAATCCTGAGAGAACGAAGCTATCTAAACGAATTCTGTAAACGCAGAAAAAAAGCTGATGATCGAATTAGTATAGTTTTGCAGGGATATCAAAAAATATGGATTCTGAATTCAACGGATTCAGAATCCTGATACTAAGTTTCTCAATGTTTCTTCAAAAATCACAAATTTGTTATCATCGGATGCACCTCGGCGAGCTGATTACAATGATAACAAAATTTTTATTTTTTAAGGATTCTGAAGTCGTATTCAGCTTCATAAAGGTTTTCTTACTTATGACGGAGAATCCGACTTCAGAATCCATTAAAAATAAAATTTTTCGTTATCACTGTAATCAGCTCGCCGAGGCGCATCCGATGATAACAAATTTGTGATTTTTGAAGAAACATTGAGAAACTTAGTATCAGGATTCTGAATCCGTTGAATTCAGAATCCATATTTTTTGATATCCCTGCAAAACTATACTAATTCGATCATCAGCTTTTTTTCTGCGTTTACAGAATTCGTTTAGATAGCTTCGTTCTCTCAGGATTCTGGGTTGAATTTTGCTTTGAAAAAAAGGAAAATAGCAGACGATCAAAAAAGTGTTCGCGGGACAGTTTATAAGGTATTCGACTCATCGTGATAGAAGTATATTGAAGAACCTCATCAAAAGCATAATTCGGCATTGCTTCATCCAAAAGCGTCATTGATTTGCTACAAAAGGGGCATCAAAATTTCTAGAAAACTAAGTACGTTATTGAGATAGTTAATTAAAATTTGCTTACATTAGTTCCGATACAGCTTGCTTGTAAGCGAATTAAGTTGATACATCTGTAGCAGAATGAATGACCACATTTAAGTAAACCAGGAATTTTATCAAATAAGACATAACAAATTTTGCATTCTAAAGAATCAGTAGTAATTACAATATTATTTTCGTCACTTAATTGTTCATTGTTTTGATATTGCTAAAAAAGGGGATATGTAAAATTCTGGGATAAGTACCGCTGTTAAACTTACTTTTTTATTTTCTTGAGTTTCCATGATTAAGAAAAATAATAAAAATCAAATAATTTGGAAGAATGACAAAAAAATAATGGATGGATATGTCGATAACACATAAGATTATTTGAAGAAAAATATTTGAATTTAAGAGTGCCCTCAAAAAATTTGCCGTGCCAGCTTCTACGATTTTTATTAATAATCAATATATCGGTTTAAACTTGCCAAAAGTTACAAGGTTATTAGTTATTTTTATAATTTATGGTCCCTTTGACTGAACATGGATAATTTGCATTTATTTCTATATTAGTGATTTGAAAAACTTAATTTAAGTATTTGAACAGCGACAAAAATAAATGCAAAAATATAGATAATCCAACTAGTTGTTTAAAAGTTGTAATTCTTTAACTATCAAAATGTTTGTTCATTGAAAAATAAATAAATATTGTCAAATACAAGGTAATCAAAGTATTTTGAGATTCGAAAAAAAGTAGACACAAGATTTTATGGACTCATATTAAAACATGAAAAAACTCCTAAAAAATATTAGTCTTTCAAAGAGAATATTTTAAAAGAAATTTCAAGCCAAATGTTTAAAAAGATTAAAATCAAAATTTTATCCCAAATGATAAACTCGCAACTATTTTATTATTTGTAGAATTTATTTTATTCTTTATTATCTCTTCAACAGTGCCGTAACTTCGCCAAAATCGGTCGAGTGACGGAGGCGACCGCTCTTACAAAATTTCTAGTACGAATTCAAATTTTTGCCTTAAATCAAAAAAAATTCACGTTTTACTGTGTGATTTTTATGAATTCAAAAATCGGTCGGGTGATCAGTCACCCCAATCACACTCTCCAAGTTACCGCCCTGTTCTCCAAACATAACTAAAACCAACAACATAAAAACAAAAAATTATAACAAAAATTATGGATGCTTTGAGTGTGTTTAACTTTTGTTGAGTTATAATTATATAAAAAATAAAACAAAAAGAAGACGGGGAAATAAAGTAAATAAGCACTTTAACAATAGAAAATTCATAAAAATATTTATCAGCTATGTAATTACTTTTTTCTCTTAATTTCGGGTATTGGCTATCTTTAAACAATAAAATAAAATTATAACATGTAATAGTCGGATGACTAATTTTGTACCATATATTGCGATTTAAGAAAATACTTCTAATTGCTTGATCACTAATATCGTTACCAAATTTTTCAAAAATATATGCAAATGTTCCAAATATATCTGCATCAATATCGTCATTCTTTAGCTTATTTGCATAATAATCAAACAGAAAATCACATAAACGCCGAGCACTCCAGAAATGACTTAATGATATTTCAGGAATTGAATTTTTGTTATAAGTTGGAAACTTTGAAATATTGCTGTAATATGATGAAACAAAATTATGCAAATATTTGAATATTTTTTTATCTTGGAGTAGTATTGCTTTAAATCCACCTTTCCAACTTAATGCAGTTCTTAAAAATATTAAATTTACACGAATTTTGATTTCATCATCGTCATTGTATTGTACTAAAACATTTCTGAATTTGTCCAAAGCTTCTGATTTAATTATTGATTCAATGCCATCATCATTTAAAGCAAAGCTATTAAAAATTTTCACGACTTCAGCAACAATTGTTTTATTTTTGTGCACAAGAAAGGGGACTAGAGCTTTGGTGATCTATAAAATGACGTAAGTTGAAAGTGATGAACTAAAAAAAACAAAGTGAAAAAAGTTGTCAAGGAATCAAAAGTTAAATTTGCATATTTCACAGGGTATTTCAAATAAAAAAATGAAATCGCCGACACCAGATCGCAGAGTTTGGCTTCTGTGAAATCGCATTTTCAGGAAAGGCTCATGACTGATAACAGCATCTTTTGTATCAATCAAGGACGTCAGCAGCAGCAGACACAAGAGGCACGTGCTCCCTCCGAAATTGAAGAATCTCTTTGATTTTTTTCCGACGCGTTCCAAAAGCGCCAAAAGATATCGAAGGCATGCCCTCCTCGAAACTGTTTGTGCTCATCCTGAAATTTTTTTTTGCTGACGTTCTTGGTATCGGTATCAATCAAAGTTAATTTTTAGCTAGTACTAATGCGAAATTCAAATATGATGCCGCTAATGAAGTTATGCTTCATGCCAAAATTTTAAGTGCAAAATGATGCTACCATCAGTGATGAATCTTTTCTAAAAAAATGAGCTTACAAAAGCCAAAATGGACAAAAGAATAAAAAAAAGCAATTTCAAATTTCACTTGGACTGCTTTGCACTTGAATAAATTCATGATTCTCAAGATCTCTCAAAAAAATTAGGAGAAAATCTCGATGACAACTTTACTGCAAAAGATTTTAAACAAAAACATACATTACTCCGTAGAACAACGTTCAGTAATCTTGCCCTTTTTGTTAAATGATATAAAAGATTCATAGAAATTCCAACAGTATTATCGTCATCCGGGTTATGTAAATATTTTTCTAATGACGGTATCAAAGTTGTAACATCTTCTTGAAACACACGTAATGCATTTTCTGGTTGCAGCAAATCCATAATTTTAAGTAATATTTGATTTTGATTATTTTCAGAAGTTGTAAGTTTTGCTATTAAATTTTTGAATTCAATATGTATTTGATTATTGCTAAATCTATCTTCTACAAATTGGATATAATAAAAAGCTTCATTTAAGCAAAACGAAATTTACCATAAACGTCCATGTAAAAACTACTACGTGGCATCAAAGATCTGTCAAACACAAATTGTGGATCATCTAATGCTTTTTGAATTCTTAAAATATAATGTTTTTGTTGATCAATTAAATGAAAAACATCAATAAAAACTTTTGGTTCTTCATAATGATTAAAGATAAACGTTTCTACTTCAACTATTAAATTTTCTATTGTTCCGATTTCTCGTTGAAGTGATTCCTTTCTTGTTTTGATCCGCGGTTGTGGTCTATAATCATCATCGCAAGATTTCCAGCTGAAGAAAAATGGATTATTTAAAGATCCTTTCAATTCCAAAGTTTTGCAATTATAATATTGAATTTTTTTAATGAGGGGAATAACTGTTAAATCTATGATATAAAAATCATGTAAAACTTCTTCAATATTTTCATCGATGATTTGCATTTCTTCAAGTTGTTTAATAATAAAAGCATCATCAAGTTTTTGATATTTTTCTACATGGGCTGTTATCGAAGAAGACGATGTAATTAAAATAAATACAACAATTATTTTGAGCAGCATTCTAAAGTAATTTTTAACGTTGAAAAATACAGGGTGATCCAATTATGTATGTACAATGTACAATATGCAAATTTTTATAATCAATTATTTAAAACCATACATTAATTAACAATACTTTTACAACAATGTTTTTTTGACACCAAAACAAAAATTAAAAAACCCAAATCGATCAATATGCTTTTTTGTGAGAAACAGGCAAAAACAAAAAAGGCAGTCGCTCTTAAAATTTGCATGTTTGACCTTTTTTTGTTATCGGACAATTTTTTGTTTGCTTTAGCCCTGTCGGAGCTTGAATGAAAAAAACAACAACAAACAATACCGATAAAAACTTAAATGCATTTAGCTTTTGTTTTAATGGTGTAAAAGTCTTAGGCATCATGTCTTTCAAATCAGTAGTGATTTTATATCATTTAATGCGGCTATTTTTTAATCCAAGTGAATGTTTTACATTTCCAACAAAATTTAAAATATTATAACGTCATTGTTCTTTTTTGGAAAAAGTTTTAGAAAAAATATTTTAAGAAGGGTAGATGTACCTTCTCGATATGGGGCAATAAAATACAGAGTTGCAATATATTCAAAAAGAGAATGAGATGAAAAGAAGCAAAAGACGACAACTAAAATGTTTTGCATATCAGTTATCCTTGATCCCATCAATACTACAATAATGAATATCGTACATGGATAGGCAAAAAATACAGCCGAAATTCCCATTTGAATACATGATGATGTAATTAAAAAGCGGTGTCTGTTTTGTATGCTCTTTGTTCTTTTGACTAGATATAAAAAATAAAATGAAGCTATCGTTGTTGAAATCCAAAGCAGGATTGTTACTGTTAGGTATATGTATGAAATACTTTCGGTAATTTTACCAGGATTAAACAGAAAACTAGGCTCATGTTCAATATATTCAGCAAGACATGGATCGAAATCAACTGCAAGCTTATGTAATTGTTCAACGTATTCATTTTGAAAATTTCTATATAAAATAAATCCTATCCAAAGATAGCTGAGAACAGTTAAAACTCCACAAAATATTATCCCATATTGGAGTTTGAACCAGTTTGTTGATGGAAAAACCAATAAATATCTGCAAAGAATTGTTAGTGATAAGGACATTACAGTATTTATGCCAAATATGAGACATAAAAATACAAAGACAGCTGATATTTTTTGATTTCCATTTTTTAGGATACCAAGTGAATAAAAAGCTTTTGTTGGAGGTAAGCATAACGGTTTTACTGTTGCAATTAAAACTTCGAAAATTAAGCACCAAATGCAATAGTTTAAGTTTAGCGTTTTAAAGTTTTTCAAGTTATCAGAATATCTAAAAATTATGTAGAATAATAAAGGTGAAATCAATACAGTTAATATCAAAGTTATACTTGAATAATAATAATAGAAAGTAACATAGGAATTTAAGGGAGGAATAAGTTTTGTGCAATTCATTAGAAATTAAATAGCAAAATGTTGTAAAACCTTTATTTTTAAGAAAAAAGCAGCATTCAATGGTTACATGCAATTATTTCTTGTATGGTAAAAGATTAAACAACTTCTTCCTGTTTAGAAATTTCGTTATTAAATATATACTTTTTTAAAGTGAAATAAATGTAATAAAAATTTGTTTTTCTCTATGATGTAGCTCTTGTTTTAAAGCATTTATGGAAAAACACTGATTTCATGAAAAACTAATTTGGATTTTATTAAAAAATGTTATTATTTACTTAATTTTTCGACAAATAGAAAATTAACGTGTAGACGTCAACGAATTTTTTCTCTCACTTTTGCAAAAATTACCGTTTGATAATATCATATTTTGTGTCAAATTAAACTAATTTCCAGTCATTTTTTATTCGTTGTATTTTATAAAAAAATAAACATACTTTTATTAAAATTTCATCAAAATAAAGCCATTATTATAAAATTAAACACAGAAATCGATATGAAAATGACAAACAAAAGAACTAAAAAAAATATATACAAATTTTTTTAAACAGTAATTTTTCTTCTTAAACGTTTAAAGGGATATGGTGGAGGATAATATAAAATTTGTTGTCGATTCCATTGAAATCCATTGTTAGCACTATTATCCAACGGTGACGCCCAAACCGGAGCCGACTCCGACACCATATCCATACGGGAGTCCAATATTGAGGCCCGACCCAATGCCAAAGGTGAACGGCTGCCGATAGCCATATCCGCCCATATAGCCGGTATTTGAATAGTAGTCGCTTGAAGGATAGCCGTAAGACGGGTAGTAAGAGGGGTAGTAATTGCTTCGATAATAGCTGTCGTAAGCCGATCCGTAGCTTGTGTACGAGTCACGGGGATAATGCGATGATGACCTGAAAAATAGCGACATTAGTTATTAGAAATTGTTGCTTGAAAGTGGCAAGGACAAGGACAGCTAATTTTGTTAAGGCAAAATTTTAAAACAGCTTAAAGGGTGTAATAGAAAGAGAAACCTGTGATAATGAAGTTGATCAGAATCAAGATCATTAAGCTTTCGAAGAAGTCGTGCACGACGTTTCCGATATTCAATATAATCAAGATCATCTGTATCATCTAAATATACCCAATCACGTTGTCGTTTACGATTATTAGTTATTGTGCGAGGTGCGGCACTTTCTAATGGTAATACTGGTGCAGGAGGTTGTGGTGGCTGTGGTGAAAAGAAAGCACGCTTGTGGCGGGAAAGAAAAAGAGCTGAAAGAAAGAGAAAGAAAGTGATAAATGAAAAAGTGAAAGTGTCACAAATAAGACAGTGTTTTAAAAAAAATTGGAACTTAAATGATAAACTGATTTTTTGCTGTTACAGTACTTTTGTACAATAAAATAGTGATTACAGAAATTGAAAAAAAATCATCCAAACTCAAGAAAACGAAAAAAGTTACGTTGTATTTTTGGTGAAGTAGTATCCGAAACTTCATTGGATTCAGTTGTTGTTGAAGTTGTTGGATCATCTCGTTGTAGTTCACCCATTTCCCTCGCAACATCTTCTGCATTTGGTCGAGATAAATCAATTGGTTTTGTAGTTGGCTTTTTTGTTGTTCCACGCCAACCATCATCATTGCCATCTTCAACTGCCATCTCTTTTTCCTTTGCTGCACGAGGTCTTTCAAGAGGCCCTTGATCAGGATCCGATTTTAAATCTGCTCGAGATTCATCAATTTCTGGAGTTTGCTGTCGTGATTGGAAGAATCCAACATTTTGTTCTTGACAAAATATTAAATATGGTTTTCTTTTGCATAAATTTTCTGAAACAATTTGCATATTTAAACACTTTTTTCTTCAAGCAAAAGTTAAAAAGCTTACCATCTTCAAGTGGAAAACAAAAAATCAATAAAATATTTGACAGCAAAATTACAATTAAACGCATTTTTTTCAGTCTGAAAAAAATATCATCAAATGATCAATACATTCTACCTTTTTTTCTGGTGTTATTTTGCTAAATTTAAGTATGTTATTGAGATAGTTTGTTAATGAGATAGTTAGTTCAATGTCATCGTTTGGTGAATAAAAAGCGGTTAATCAGCAGACAAGAGAAAGAAAAAATGAAGAAGTCACAAAGAACAAAAGAGGTCAAATATGGCTGTTTTTTATGTTTGTTTTCGCGTAATCACAGCTGGTAGAAAACTTAAAAAAAACTTTTTTGGTCCACAAAATAGTTATTATCATAAAAATTAAAGAAAAACTGAAAAAACTTATAACTGTAGCAGCACGTCTTGATTTAAAGAATAAAATTTTTTTAAACTTGCAAAAAAACTCAAACAGCTCAAAAATCTTAAAAACCTTGAAAAGTCACAAAAATTTAAACATAAAATTTTTTGCATAAAAGGTCATTAAAAAGAAGTTCCAGAATGATGACAATTCAGTTCTCATGGCATCAGAAAACAGCACTTGTAAAAAATCATAAAATGCACAAGTCTCAAAAAGGAGTAAATATAAATAAGAGATAATTGTGGAGGTTAAATGCTCCGATAAAAAAAATAAACAACAGGAGGCCATAAATAAGTTTTTTTGAAGTCAGAAAAAAACAGGTTAAGGAACTCAAAAAAAAGTGTCATCTTTATTCTCAATTGAGAAGAATCGAAAGAATCATTGAAACTAAATTTTTCTTAGAAATTTCATAATTGTGGAGTGAGTGACAACAAAGAAAAGAAAAAAAGAGAAATCACAAAAAACAATCGGAAGTTTTTTTTGTGGTTTTCGATTTGCATAAGAGAAAGTAATTCATCGACGGTAAAAAAATAGAACAGTTAAAAATGGTAGCCAATTAAATTCAGTTTTTTGAAAGTAAAATTAGATTAAAGCAACAAAATGCAGCAGTAAACCTTGTTTGAGAAGAAACTTGCTACAAATGACTAAAAATAGAATTTTAGATTTAAGAATCAAACGAAATTAATAGTATATGCAAAAAAACATTTGCATACGGCATCAATGCTCACTACAGTATTGTGCACAACCATTTTGAAAGACTCCAACGCCGGGGTTGAAAACAATAAAGAGCCAACTCATTAACTCGGATTAAACAAAAAGAACAACTCTGGAGTTGGAAGCGCAATTTTTTTTAAATTTGCGTTATTCGCAAACGCAAATTTTAAAAAAAATAGATGGGTTTGAAAATACACTTGTAATAGCATTCTAGCAGCAAAAAAATGGACTTAACAAACAAAGCCTAGTAAAAATTTTAAGTTAGTTTCTGTAAGTTTACCAAAAGATCACTCATTTCTCGCTTACAAAACATTGCTGGAGTTATTTCAAAGCTTTTCAGATTTTTTAAATTACGAAAGCTACAAAAATGCAACAAAGATCTATCTTTTTCTTCTCAAAGACAATGTTTTTTTTCAAATTTTGTGTTTTCTGTTTGCAAAAAAATCAGTATCTTGCTTTATTTTTTCTTCTTCAAAAAGTGCCTAAAACCCAATTTTGAGATTATCTTTTTTAAATTGTTGCGCAAGTTTTTTTGTTTTCTTTCCCCCTGTTTTGTTGTTTCTTTCTTCTTTTTTTTGCATAAAACAATCGCCGTCATGTGTTTTTAAAACAGATAGTCCTTGTTTTCCCAAAAAAAAGTTGTAAAAATTTCAATTTTGGACCTTGAATGGTTTTTCCTAAGGGAAGCAAAAGTGTCAAAAGATGAAAAAAATTGTTGATTGCGGTGGTGGAAATTAATTAACAAAAAACTTGTAAAACAATAGAAGAAGAAGAATCAATGATGAAATTTACGCAATAAATCGATTATAAATTTTTTCTTTTTTTTGAACCGTAAAAAAATTGTGTAATAAAATAAAGTTGAAAAAGTGTTAAAAAAACTAGAAGTGGAAAATTCCGTTTTCATTTTGGTCTTGATCTTAATAGTCTTATAATGAGTGAATGATTGAACACGGGAATAATTGCATGTTAAAGTAGTTGCTGCCAAAAAGCTTTTTTGCATTGTTATTTTTTATGGCTTCATTGAAAATTTTTAAATTCACGGAATTGCTTTTCTGTTGTGACAAAAGCGCATACGAAAAATTAATGTGAGTAGGCTACATACAAACTAAGAAACGCATTAAATTTTCTATGTAGTTTAGTTTCGATCATGGGTTGTTTACTGCAAATTCATTGTTTTAACAAATCGAGAAAAAACTAAACTATCAGAAAAACAGGAAATATATTTTCGTTTAAAAATGTCGAGCTTTAAGTATTCTACCAAATATCATGTAGTTTATAGCTCCTATATACACTGTAGCTTGACACCTCTAAAAATCATCACTTGTGCTAATAATATGATAGCCTCCTTTTTCATATGGCTATTCGGCCATTTTTCATAATAAGACAACCTTTGTTTCATTTATCTGTTCTTGTCTAGGTAACCATTCCATGTAAATCTATCAACCACTGACTTACTCATTTGTTAGTGCACTAACGCGTCACCGGAACAAGCGCACTCTTTTTTCGGGTTTCAGGTTTTTCTTACAAACCATTCACATTTTTGCAAGAAAAAACTGTGTTATTTGGCGAAGACTGCAACAAAAATTAGATCAAATTTGCAATAATGTTACAAAAAAAACAAAAACATAAATTTGATTCGGTTGTTTTCTTGAAAGATAATATAAACATTGACTTATGACTTTATTTAAGAAACTGATAAACATTGTGCACAGTAAATTTATCATCCACCCTCGCATCTTACGAAATATAATTAATTACATTAAAAATTAACAGTACAAAAGAAGTAAACAGTTTTCATATCTTGTTTCTGAAAAACGATTACAAAATACAGAAACATTATGGTTGATGTAGATGTAATTATATGTGCAAAGTTTTGTTATGCAGTTCAATTTTTTTTATCAACAACTGTCAAGAAAAGGAAGTAAAGGAAAATGACTTTTAGTTTTTGATTAATTTTTCCTCTTTTTTTATCGTTGGGAAAAATTACACTCTTCATTTTTCATTAAAAAAAGAAAAGTTTTATCGCACTAGGCAATTTTGATTAGTCACTAACTGTCATTAATTTTGATTTCATTGATTTTTTGATGTATTTACAGTCAAAATGATTTTTAACAAATATCATTTATTCATTTTTCTGAGACATTGTCACAGACAATACAACAATTATTTAAACAAAAATACCGGTATAAAAAATATTTGCAAAAATGTCCAAATACAAATAAAGCAGATTCTGCTATTACTTATTAAAGGTTCAAAAATATATATTGTAAAACAATGCTATTCAAATTTAAACATCCGTTAGATCATTCTCTGAATGTTTAGGGAATAGTGATTCACTGTCATCTCGTTCACTGCGATAATGATAAATTGCTTGACTATCAAAAATTGTTTCAACTGGATCTGAATATCTCTTGCAAATAACGGATTCCCCGGGCATTGATTGACATAATCGAGTTATTAGCTTTATTGTTTGTGCATGAGAATCTGAAAAATGGGGCATAAGCAAATGTCGAGAAAGAGATTATGTAACAAAATGTTTCAGTAGAGCTGATTTTCACAGATCATTATCTAGGATTAATTTTGGATGGACAAAATTTATTTTGGTGAAAGTCGCCTTTGATATTTTTTTCTGAAGATCAAAGGCGGCTTTGTTGGAGAATGCATAGCCTAATATAATGCAGTTGTAAAAGTTCTTACCTCTATTTTCAATGCAATAAAATAAATCTAATTGCAAGCATATCACCAAAACAATAGCAAATACAGCTTTCATTTTTAATATTCTTTTATTCTTTTGTTGGACACAATTTTAACAATATCACCGCTCAATGTTGTTTGAAGCAACAATAAGAATAATACCCCTTTTATTTCCTCCTTTTATTACCAACTTTTTTTTATTGTTTAATTAAAGAAAAAGTTTGTGCATTTTGTAAGAAGCAAGCACCGCCTGTCTTCGTCTATCTTTCAAAAAAGTTAATTAACCTGTTTTTTTCTCGTATTTTCCCTAAAAAAATAATCACAAAAAATTATAAAGAAGTCAAGATCAAAAAAGTACCTTCCTTCTCTTTTCCAATTAACAATTGTATATTTTGTGGCAGAGTTTTTTTTATTTCTTCGTACAAAAAAATTTAATTTCTCAAAATATTACTGCAAAAAAAGACAGATTAAAATGTGTAACGAAAATTGACTAAAAAGTGTAATAAAAATGAACGAAAAAAAAGAACTTTTTCATGATTTTCTTTGCAGATGAAAAAATATATAAGTTCCTTGTTTGACAGAATGATAGATAAATTTTGTGTTCATTTTTTTCAGACGGATGACTTTAACGAATTTGTTTATTTCTCCACCCCCACTCAATATATATGGTGGGGGTGGATTGAGTAATCAAATTAATTTATTGTTGCGTTACGTAAGATCAATTTCCCAATTAAAAGCAATTAATAAAAAAGTAAAAACAATTCTATTAATGGACTTTGAATTGAAGGAAGAAGCAAATTTCACGAAGGTGGAAGAACTTTATTGAAATTTATTAGATCTGTTTTGTTTTCCTACAAAAACAAAATGTTGAAATAAAAATAAAAAATTACAAGAGTATGGTTAACAAATGTAAGTTCAACAAGTTTTTGCAGTGAAATAAAGCATCACATTGGCTTTATGTGTTGTAATGCAAAACATCAACACCATTTTTCTCTGTTGAAAAAATGTCTCTCTCGTTTTCAAAAAAAGCAATAAATTAATATTAAAAAGTATGACTAATGCAACTAAAAAAATTGTTGACGAAGCTCTGTCACCGGAAATTAAAACAACAAATAAAAAATCAGGTAATATTTTACTATTAGCTATTAAAAACTTTTTGTTCATTTCAAATCTTTATTTCTAACAACAAAATTATTGCAGATAATATAGATTCTTCGTCAGCACAAACACTGGCGAATAATTTTTCGCTATTCCAATCACCAACAAATGAAGAGCTATCACTAATTTACACTCCTGAAACTCGTTCCAAAGCTTTATCTCTATTACTTTATTTTAGTATTTTAATGGTAGCTATTCCATTTTCATCAATGTGTTTTTGTTATAAATACATTTTTAATGGTTTGTTTATCATTTTTTAAACATAATGTTCAAATCTAAATTAATTTCAGGCTATGACGAAGCAACGAATACATTATATTCTGGGGTAGCAGCCATCGCAATTGTCTATATCTTGGTGTTTATCTTTGTTTATATTGCTTATAATGATGAAAAAATTATTGAAAAACAATTAAAGAAAAAATATGAATAAAATTTAATGATAATATACTGCTAATTAAAATTTTTGGAAGCTTAATAAATAATTTTATGTATCTAAAGATCTTTTTATTCTTACAAAAAGCTTTTATTTTTTAAAAAAAATGTCACCTATGTTTTCTCTTTGATAAAAAATGTTTTTGCTCGTTTGTTCAACAATTCACAGCTGTCACTTTCATCTTTCTTTTTTTCTGCTCTTTGATCCAACTTTTTTAATGTATTGATTTTAAAAATCTTCTTTTGAAACGCTTTTCAAAAATCGTGTTTTCTTTCAGCTTTAAAAATGTCGTTAGAAAATGAAATAAATTTTTCGTTTAATCTTCTTTCTCTGTTACATGATGATGCAACAAAAGAATCTATCATCTTTTCTCCAAAATCTATTCTAACTGGACTTGCGATGATTTTCCCGGGTGCAAAAGATGAAACAGGTAAACAAATTCAAGAAATTATTGGTAAAGGTAAGATTTTGTTGAAAATTTATGAAATTATTCTAAACGTTTTTGCATAATATGTAGTATACTTCTGTCACATTTTGGTAACTTTTTTTCTCATTATACTTATTATTTTTTAGATAATAACGTTCAAGAAATCCTAGAATATTATGCAATGTTCTTGAAACAACACAACAATAAAAATGGTAGCGGTATTAAAGTTACACTTGCAAATCAAATATTTGTTTCGGACAAACTAAATTTGCTTCCAAAGTTTTGTGAGATAGTGGAAAATAATTTTGATGTAAAAGTAGAAAAAATGGATTTTGACAATGCCAATGAAACTTCAACAGTAAGTTACTTTGCTACGGACTTTTGTCGTCCACTAACTTTTATGCAAATGCAGTGATTGCAGGCTATCTGTCGCTTACATCCATTGCGCTGATAAAAAGAGTCAAAATTTTATACAAGATAGCTCACTATCATTGCCAAGAACAGGTTCAGGAATTAAAATTCATAATTTTGTTTTGCAGAAAATCAATGAAATCATAAACCGAAAAACAAGTGGTCAAATAAACGATATTACAAAACCATCTGATATTACCCGAGATTTAGCTGTATTTCTTATAAATGCAATGCATTTTTCTGCAAAATGGAAAGATATTTTTCGTCCACCAAAAAAGGGTATTTTTTATTCATCAGATTCTGCTCAACGTGAAATTGATATGATTCATAGACATGCAATGGAAGAATGCGAATGGAACTATATTCAAAGTGGTGACTGTTGTGTACTGGGAATACCGTATGAAAATAATGAAGCATGCATGTATATTGTTTTGCCAAATGAAAGAAATGGTCTGCAAGAAATTTTGAAAAAGTTGAATACAGAAAATTTTTATCAATGGACGAAAAGGTAAGAAAAAAGATGCTAATTTGGCTTGACCAGTTCGTGGTTGAGATTTACTTAACTTATTTTAAAAGTCATAAATTTTCTAGGAGTCCAAATCCTTACACAATAGTCCGTATTCCAGCTATGGATATTTCAAAGGAATTTGAATTAAAAGAAAACCTTCAAAAACTTGGAATAAAAGATGCTTTTGAAGACATTTGTAATCTTAAAGAAATGATTGCACAGCCTTCTAAATTGGAAAAAATAATTCATAAAGCTGTTATTAAAACAAATGAATATGGCACAGAAGCAAGTGCTTCGACGTCTGTTTATGATTTACTGTGTGGCGGCAGAACTGAAATATTTATAGCAGAACGTCCATTCTTATTTTTCATTACAACAAATGATCCAGGAGATTTAAAGCCTTTAAATATTTTGTTTATTGGAACATTTTGTTGATGAAAGTAATTCATCAATTGTAAAAATTTATCTTTTTCTTTTTTCATTCATCAATACTTATTCCACTTTGTGCTAAAAATAAATTAAACTTCTTTTATACTTAAGAAACAGCTTTTTACTCGGATAATTTGAATATTCAAAAAACATTTCAATGTTTCTTGTGTACATTTTTAAGAATGATATGTTTTTTTACATTTTTTTAAGAATGTCTAATTTTTCTTCAAAACTTTTTAGATAGAAGAAAAAGACATTTTTCATTTGTCAGGACAAAAATGGAGTCATTTTGCAACAATGAAATAATTGATATTGTAGATAAAATATAAAATTTATAGTGACGCGAGTTTCTCTCTTTTTTGACGTTTTCTACTTCTATTTTTTGCCCTCTAACATTTATCGTAATTAAATGTTAGAGCAGCTCGAAGCCGTAATTGTTTGTCATGCCTTTTGTGCAACATTTATTCACATGAATAAGCGATCTTTAATTGAAAAACGATAAAAAGTTATGATATAAAAAGGAGAATGATTTCTAAATTATTATCAATTCTTAAAAATGCTGCTTATAAAAATCTTTATATCCATTTCCTTGTTGGGAATGCATTTTCATACTGTGGTAAGTTGCACTGGCTATTTTTTTCTATCCATTAGGATAAAATAAGTTAAAAAATTCTTTTCAGGAAGCTATTCATGATGGAACACCTGCTGGTCCGGATGAATTCATTTTTGCCGCTGCTCTCGTTTTTCTACCAAATTCATTTGAATGTGGTTGCACCATTGCTGATGAAAAAACTGTTGTCTGTGGACGACATTGTTTTACCACGTAGCTGTTGATGTTTTTTTATTTATAATGTTTTATTATTTTTAGTTTGGATGTTGATTCTTGGCAAATCCGGGTAGGTGATCATAAATTTTTGGAAGGTACTAGGCATTCTGTTGAAAAGCTTATACCTCATCCAAGGTATGATCCGTTAACAAAGCAATTTGATGTGATTGTGGTTAAGTAAGTTTGTTTTTCTCACAAAGATTTATTTTATTTTTTTATTAACATGTTTTTTTAAATCTAATTACAATCCTTTTTCAGATTAAATGTAGGAATTGATTTTCATGATAAAGAAAAGCCAGCAGGGAGTGTTACATTGCCTCTTTACAAAGCAAAAGATGGCGACTCTTGTGAGTTCGCCGGATGGGGTTTCACAAGTGAATATGGTGGCTTTCCAACGACATTGCTTAAAATGAAAACTTTATTTATCACAGCTCCAACATGCAAAAGATTACTTCATCAATGGATAGAGTTTCAAGTTTGCTCAGGGTACACATCTGGAACACATACCGCTAACCCCTGCCGACATGATTCTGGTGGACCACTTGTATGCTTTATTCCCAAAACTGGAAAGTGGTCCTTGATTGTACATGCTAATTGTTTTGTAAAATGATTAACTTTCTATGTTTTAGGGAACTTTATCTTTCTCTTCTGATTGTGCTGTACCAAATGGAATCGCTCGATATGTTGATGTACAAAATGCTGAAGTTCGGAATTTTATTCGAGATCATATGGAAAAACCACCAGAAAAAATTGTTAATGGACAGTATCTAAAATTATCAGTGATTCTTGCTCTTTTAGCTTTTGCTTTTATTTTATAATTATGAAAAGGTATAGAAAAAAGATTGGAGAAAAAATTCAAATAAATTTTCATACATCGGGATATAATTTTGCTAGCAGAACAAAAAAGCAGCTAAATTAAATTGTCAACTGTGTTCCCATTACATATTAACCAAAACTGATGAGTTAAACTTTCAATTAAAAATTAAAGAAGCAGAGAGGCTTTTTAAATACCTCAAATCCAAAAACTCAAACTGCTGTTCATTACTATTTACAACTAAGGAACAACACTTCGATGTTGTTGAAGATGTATTACCCCAGATTTAGCTGTACTTCTTATAAATGCAATGCATTTTTCTGCAAAATGGAAAGATATTTTTCGTCCACCAAAAAAGGGCACTTTTTATTCATCAGATTCTGCTCAGCGTGAAATCGATATGCTTTATAGGCGCGTTATGAAAGACTGTCAATGGAATTATATTAAATCTGATGAATGCTGTCTAAGAGGTAAGAAAAAGCTTCTGTTATGAATTAAGAATAAAGTTTTGTCTAAAAAACTAACTTAAAAAACTTAACTAGAAACACTGTTTTTCTGGCCATGTTCCCAGGAAATTTGGTCTGAGAAATTCATTGTTAAATGTCTTGCATGTTTTTAGAAGCCTGAATCCCTACACAGAAGTACGTATTCCAGCTATGGTTCTCTCCAATGAATTTGATTTAAAAGAATACCTTCAAAAACTTGGAATAAAAGATGCTTTTGAAAATACTGGCAACCTAAAAGGAATGGTTAAACAGCCTTCAAAATTGAAAAAAATAATTCATAAAGCTGTTATTAAAACAGATGAATATGGTACAGAAGCAAGTGCATGGACGTCTGTTTATGATTCAATGTGTTGTGGATGCACTGAAGAATTTATAGCAGAACACCCCTTTTTATTCTTTATTACAATTACAACCAATGATCCGGGAGATTTAAAGCCTTTAAATATTTTGTTTATTGGGACATTTTGTTAAAAAGCGCAAATACAGAAAAGCGGTGACATGTGTTACGAAAAAAAGATAAAACTTCTTTCAAAAAATGATTAAATTTTTTTTAACTATTTCTGTTTAAACATTCTCTTTTACATCACGAAAAAAATCAGCAGCAATAATTAACCTTAGACTTATCGCTTTGTGTTTTACAATAAAGTAGCTTGAATATTTTTTGTGTTAAGGCGTTCAAAGTGTATTTATTCAAACAAAAAAATTTCAACAAAATCATCAAACATAACATTCAAAAATGTATTTATGTGATGGAATATCAATGCCAAGTGACATTCAAGCATATGAAACTTTTACACGTGGAGCAAATGTCTCAATAATTTCAATGGGTAGAATTCGTGCAGCTGGAGATGCAGAAGATGGACGGCTTTTTTCGTTGTCTTGAGTTACCTGACGTTTTTCATAGATGATGTGAAGTAGTAAATTAACATTTTCACGTCCATTTGTAGTGAAAATGTAATTCCCAGTTTTGCCTGAAACAATTATTAAAATTATTCAAGTGACCAAGATTTTGCTTCACTTACCATTAATTCTGATACCATATGTATTTTCAATTTCAATCTCAATTTTATCTTCTGCAATCTTTTTGATGTAATACTTAAATTGTGCATGTTCAATAGTAAAAGCTCTTGTATAATAATCATAAATATCAAGCAATTCCATATCCTTTGCTAATACACCAATGTGAACGTCTACTTCAACATAATGAACATTTCTCATTTCTATTTTTGCTAGAAGATAAAGTTTGACAGGACCAGTTGAGCCTTTGCTGCATTTAAATGTGTTGCTTCCTTTATTAAATGGAATTTCAATGGAAAATTTATCTAAAAACATTTTTTTTGCAGTTAAACGGTTTCCAGTCAATGAAATTTTACTTTTGTTCTTACCATCAGTTCCAATTTTGAGGATTTCAAATTTTCCAAGGACATCTTCAAAATGAAATTCATAAACATCAGCGCTCAATGATTTTGGAACAAGTGTAAATCCAAATTTATAGTTAACAGAAACAAAAGTTTTTCTATCAAAATTAAGAATAAATGATATTGTTTCCTTGTGAAACATAATTTTCAGCAAAGTTTTAAGAACAAGAAATAATTTGTCGCCAAACTGTGAGGGAACTGACCACAATAATAAATGAATAGTTTTTAGGAGTCCTGCAAAAAATAAAGGCTACTGCAGTTATGAATTGCATTAGCCTTTATTTTTTAAGTGTTGCTTAAGAACTTCTTCATAAAAAAGATGTTACTAGAAAAATCAAAATTTAAAAAAGTGACTGGGAAAAGTGTTCGAAAAGAAAATTCCCATGCTCTGAGAGGATTCCTGTCTGCTTAACCTCCAGCCATTTAGACACAGGCACTTGAGACGATTTATTGTTGTTTGGTTAAATTTTATAGTTGAATTTTATCCTTGGTGTTCACAATATTTCAATAAATATTTGTCGAATTTTATTTTTTTTAAAGAATGTGAAAGATTGTCAGAATGATGTAGTTAATTACTTTTTGACGATAGAATCAACAAAAATCTTTAGAATTTGTAAATTTTTTTGTTGACTTGATTGTAATGGACGCAACCAAATTGGATACCATATGCTAACACGAATTTCAAAAAATTTCCACATAAAAATATTTAGCCATTGATTAATGAACGTCTCTACCATCTCCATTGAAAGAAATATAGCCACAGTAGCACAATCAAAAAGAATTACAATAGCAATTCGAAGAGAGCTTTTTAAATTTGTTTTATTATGTTTGAATTGATACCTTAGTTGGCGAAAGATTTTTACAAAAATTAAAAATGTAAAAACAATTGAAAAAATTAACCATAAAATCCAAAAAATGAAATCAAAATTATTGCAACACATAATCCAAATCAAATATATCCTATTCCAATTGTTTCAAGAATAAATGGAAGCTGAAACGTTACACATGTAATCCAATTATCAACCCATGCAACTTGTCCATTTGCATGACATGCAATATATAGCACGATTCATTATCATCGATATACAAATATTTTGGATGACCATTGTGGGTAAAATTTATTGCACTTGTTTGACTCATAGCTGGTTGTGTCTTTTACACCTAATTTAAACACTGCTGAAACTCTAAAAATTAATGTTTTTTATACATGTATAGAGCTCTTATAACTTTGAACTTACAAGGTTCTTTTGTTAACTTGAAAAACCTCGTCAATTGCTTTTTTTCTAATGTCGATGATTATAGTTTGATTTTGTTTTTTGCACACTGAAAAACTTGAATGTCAAAGCTACATTACCATTTCGCTACAAAACTAATTGTAGACTTTGGTATATCAGAGGTTACAAGTACAAATTTGTATTTGAATTTTTAAGTTGTTATAACTATAAGGCATGAACATTTTAAATCTTATTATCTTTTAGCTTTTGCAAACCTTTTAGTAAATTCTTGAATGAAATGTGACAAATATGAAGATACTATTTACTTTATGCTTTAAATGTTGAAACTTTTCTTGCAAACGCCGAGAGATAGTGTTCAAAAAAATTTTTTTGTTGTCGTTTTATTGAAATTAAAACAAACTCAAATGTTAAACTTAAAATGTAAAATTTTGACAGCTTGATGTAAAAAAAATTATTGATTTCAAAACTTTATTTATTGTTGATTCTCATTCCTTTCTTCATTTTCCTTTTCTTTGTTATTATGATGGAAAAAATGCCTTTGAAACAATCGTGCGTTTTTTATTTTCGACAACAATTTGTTGCAGATGGCAGAGAATTACGCGATGATGAAACACGGGCATTACACAGTGCTTGCTGCAAGCATTTTAGGTGAAAAACTTGGTGTGGTATGTGAGCTATGTTATGCTTTGTTTCGAACTGTGGTTTAAACCAAAAAGTTTTAAACATTTTCCGATTGTTTCTAAAGAAATTTCTTTTATTTTAACTTTAACTTCTTCTTTATAAATCTTGTGACTTTTTCTCACCTTATTGTTTTTTATTGTGTCAAAAAATATACCCTGAAATTTATTTTTTTTGCTATCACGTTTGATTTGTAATATTTCTGTTTGTTTCAAGTTGTAAAATCCTTAATTAACAAAAAAGTTAATCTAGATAAGGTTTGCAAATAAAAACATGGCCAAAAAACTTTCTCAAATTTATTATGAAACAGGTTACACAAAATTGTTTGGTTGTTTTTTTGCGAAGTTTTTTTCTCACCAAAAACTAGGGGTTCGCTCCGCGAACCCCCGTATATACACAGTAATACTGTGACAGTATGACTCGGAGCCTTGTATGCTAGAGAAATTAAAAAATATGAAAAAGAAATAGCAGCTTTAGAGAAACTCTAAAATTAGGCATATCATTAATTTTTATCCACAATTTTTAGTCACAGGAACTTTAAAAAATAACTGCTTTTAAATAATTTTGATGCCAATAATAAAACAGAATAAAGCTTATTTTCAGGTACAGGAGACTTGAATACGTATATCAGAGCTTAACTTTTTGATCATAGGCTAAGGCATATGCAAATTAAGCAAAGCTGGGTGATAAACACACGTTTAAGGTATGATACAGCTAAAGGGGTGAAGTTCTACGGCTGAGTGCAGAGACACTACACTAAACGGGGTACGGATAAGAGGCTCGGCCTTTGGCCTCGACCTAAGCCTAACTTAGTATTGATCGCTTATACAGTAAAACGATCAATACTGAGTAATGTAAAACTTGTACTAAATAAAGTGACATCTATAAAAGAAGTGACAATTTTACTAAATGAGGTATGAAATAGAACAATAAAGTAAAATTTTTATCGAATTTACTCTTCAATGCTATTACCTTAGCTTCATTTTAAAGAAAATTTATCAAAAATCATTATTAATCCATAAGTGCCCCTTTGTATAGATATCAGCCCCTTTTATTTTGTATCAACCCATTTTATCCTCTATCAGCCCATTTGAATGGCTATCAACCTTCACTTTTTGCCTCCTTTAAATAACTCCAAATCACTTCGTGCCTTCATTAAATAGCTAAGATTCACTTCATGCCTTCTATGAAAAAAACTTTGATTACATCCCTAAAATATTAAATTTTTTACAACTTGAGTTTTTTGTCAAAAAAATATCACAAAGTACCCCCTACCTAAAGAAAGATTCTTAAAATTAACAACATGAAAGAAAAGAGTACCCTCTTTTTTGAGAAAAGAATTGAGACCCTGAATTTTGACTCATTTCACCATGCATAAAACAACAAAAGATATAATCATAAAAAGGTAGAAGCGAAAAAAAAGGCCAGATTTTTCTTCTCAAAAAATGAGCAAAAATTTAAGTCCCTGAATTTTAGCTCACTTAATTTTTGAAGGATGATATAAAAATGATAAAATGCGTAAATGCGAAAATCCTTTAGTGTTTTGCCACAGCCATGTTAAAGCGGCAAAAGATCAAAGGCATGCCCTCTCCGAAAAGAAATGTCCCCACCTTGAAAAATAATCCTGCTGACGTCCTTGCTTGTTAGACTCAGAAACCAATGTCATGGACGGAGAAAACTGTACGTTCAAAAAAACGGAAAAAAAAATTTGCATATTTGTACATGCACAGACGAAAGATTTTTTGTGTTTTTATTCTTTTATATAGTAACTAGGGGTTCGCTCCGCGAACCCCCATATATCCCCAGTATGACTCTGAGCCTTGTATGTTACAGAAATTAAAAATTTGAAAAAGAATTAAGCACCAAAAACATATTTTCAAGTACTGGAGACTTAAATACGTATTTCAGAGCTTAACTTTCTGATCAAAGGCTGAGACATATGCAAATTAAGCAAACCGGGGTAGATACACACACTTTTAAGGTATGATACTGCTAAAGGGGTAAAGTTCTATGACTGATTACAGTGACAACTACACTAAATGGGGTACGCCTGAGAGGCTCGGCTTTCTGCCTCGCGAGCTTATGTTTAGCTTGGGGTTTGAATTATGAGTATTGTAAAGTCATAGGACAGAGAAATTTATGTTTTTATCTTAGGCTTATGCTTATATTCTTAACTTTAAAAAAATTGAAATTTTTCTTTTGCTATTTAATTGTTACAACTTAAAGCGCGTCTATATTATCTATAAAAAGTAACATCAAATATTAAAATATCATCTTGATCTTCATTAAAAAGCAATAAAAATATCGAGGAAACCCCAATATGTGGCTCTATTGGAGTTTAGTAAATTATTTGAAATTTGATGGCCCTCAGTGAATATGATTTCCCGGCGATGGAGCCACTAAAATATCATAGCCCGGACCATAAAATTTGGTGGCCCTTAAATTTGATTGGCTTCAATTTTCAAAAAATATTTTCGGACCACTAAAATTTTTAAACGGTAAATTTGATGGCTCTTTTATAAAATTGTTGCTGGGGCCGCGCAATTTTAGTAAATTTAATGGCCCCACTATCACCAATTTTCGCAATGACACATGCATTAAATGAGGTAACGCCTACACTAAATGGGGTGACACCTGCACTAAACGCGGTTCGCCGAAGGGCCTAAGCCCTAAGGACCTAAGCCTAACGCTCGGCCTTCGCCCATGCTTGGCTTGGGGTTGAAATGACCTCACCGGCTGAGTGCAGTGACACCTATACTAAAGTAAGGTATGAATCAATATTATTGTGTTGTTAATTTTAACAGTTTAATTTATTTACTTATAATATTACTGTATTGTAATTTTTTGTTTCAACACCTGTTTATTTAGATTCGCCAAAATATGTTTATCCTTACGGTGAAAGAACATATGAACATAGATTATTTGCTGTCACATCGGAAGATGATTGAGAAATTGTCTTTCTTCCAAAACCTACTCCACTTGCTCAACCTTCTGCTGATGAAACTAAACAACTTGTGGTCAATCACCTTCGTGATAACAGTGTTGTTATTGCCGATGAAGCATTTTTTGATCGTGTTGGAGACGTTAGAAAAAAGGAAATTAAAGGAATCACCTATTGCCGAAAAATTTGGTGGCCCCGTAATTTAAAAAAAAAATTATATTTTACAAAAAATATGGTTGTTCCGTAGTCGATAAAAAAAATTTGTCAGCATGGCCATTAAATTTAATGGCCCGCCACTAAATTGTGGTGCCCCTGGGCCATCAAATATCATGAGGCAGTCATATTCACTGGGGGCCACCATATTCTCTGGGAGCCATCAAATATAAAAAAGTCTCATAGTACCGTACCCTCAATAAGTATGAATTTGAGAGAAAAATGTGACTCTGAATTTTCACTCATTTAATTTTTTTAGCGCCATGCAAAAAAACAACCAAAATTATAATGATAAAAAGGTAGAAAAAAATTTTGAACCAAAAAAGGGCCAGATTTTTCCTCTCCAAAAATGAGCAAAAAGTTAGGACCCTAAATTTTGGCTCACTTAATTTTTTTAAAAATTACGTGATCTTTTTCTACCGCCACGTTGAAGCGGCAAAAGATCAAAGGCATGCCTCCCGGAGATCAAATGTGCACACCTTTAAAAATAATCCTGCCGACGTCCTTGCTCTGATTCAGAAACAAATGTCAAAAAAACGTTTCGTGCACTTTAAAAAACGGTTGACAGAGAAAAGAAGATTTGTGCCTGCACAGACGACAGTTTTTTTTGTGTTTTTTTTCTTTTATATAGTAATTCGCGAATATTCTCTTCGTTTTTTAGAATGGCAAATGTGTTGATTCATTCTTTGTTTACAACCGAGTTTTTGTCTGCTCTGTGTCTTTTATTTGTTGCGCTGAACTAAATGTCATATTTTTTGTCGATCTTTTCCCCGTTTTTTTAAAAGAAAAGAACATTTCAAAATTAGTATTTTTTAAAGTTGCGTTTTCTTTGCGTAATTCGTTTCCCATTTTTGTGCCTTCTTGTGTTATTTTTTTTTAAGATTTCGTAATTTCTTTGTAAAAAACAATTTCTGAAATTTTTATCCCCTTCCCATTTCTTTAGTTGGATTAAAAAAATTTGCCAATGAAACCTTATTTTATGAAAAGTTTTTTATTTGAGACTTTTTTTCAGGGTATAATTATTTGCTGGTTTGATTTTAATTGAAAATGGATGTTACTAAAAAAGTTGGTGGTTTAAAAATTGCTAATCGTCGTCGACCTGTATTTGTTCATGGATCAGCTGAACGTCAATATTCTCTTGCCTTTCCAAAGCATGTCATTGATTATATTGTCCAAAATCCAAAGTCACCTGCACTATGGAAGAAGCTAATTCAAACATGTAAAATGTTCTTCGATAAAAATCCTATCGTTGTCACTCCATGCTTACATTCTGTTATGAGCCTTGAAGGAGATTTTTGGGAAATCTGTTCAGCTGCTGATTGTAATAATGGTCGTAAAACTCGTATTCATTTGGATGGTACATCATTCAAGCTTTGGATTACTGAAAATTTGTGTCTTAGGAATAATACTGTTATGAAATGGTTTATTCCTAGTCTTGGCGAATTTGCGAATTTATTAATCCCTCGCCTTTTCAAATGTGAAGTTAAAAAATTGGAAATATTTAATCAATTTCTTAACATGCAACAACTCTTTTTATTAACATCAAAAGTTGTCAATCTTGTTTTTGCTTCCTGGATTTGTCCTGATAGCAGCGAAAATCTTAATTATGATAACATTGTTCCATTTGAAACACTTCTTGAAAGCTTACCAATGCTAAAAGAAGTTACCTAGTAAGGACTTTTGATTTACGTTTAGTTAAAATATGCTCTTGGTTTATCCAGATTTGACGTCATCAAAAAAATAGTTTTTTTCGTCTTTCCCACCTTAAGCGTGATATTCTTGTTTTGATCTTGCTGTATTTTCAAAGCAGCGTTATATATCTTCGACCTCCTCCCTATTCTTGAATGACGTCATATCCGGATGAACCCTTTTTAAAGAAAAAAAATATCAAATTTAGTAATAACATCGAAAAAAGTAAAGGTTGTAACATGAATTTTTATTCTCGATGATGACTTAACAATTTTACTATAACTCTAAAAGAGCTTAATGAAACAGTGAGAATAAGGGTTTACATGTCATCCAACTCATAGCATTAAGAATCTCTTTAATCTTTCATAAATATGTTTTCTTCTAGTTATCTCCGTTATGGTGGAATTGACATTACTCCTGCTACAACACAAAAACTTGCTGCAATACAACATGTTAAAAGCCTTCGAAAAATGACCCTTCGCCATATTCAAACATCTTTTGATTTTGGTTCTTTTTCTACTTTTATGCTTGTAAGTTTACATTTTTTCCGATTATTTAAGAATGAAGGTACTCCCCATTCAGTGAGGAAAAAAACCTCATCGGTGGTACATGAATTATCGGTGAAGGTTTTTTGTCACACTTTTTTTGATTCCAATGTACAATCACCGTCCAATGGCCCAATGACATTTTTACTAATAAAGAAATAGAAAAAAACTTATGGACGGTAATTGTGCACTAGAACCAAAAATTCTGTACTTAATATATTTTTGTATAAAAGTAAAATAATACTATTTTTTAGGATAACAAACAAATTGAATTTGTTCTTCTCCTCGATGATTGGTTACTCTCAGAAGAATATATTGAACAAGTTGAAGCTTTTGTTGAAAAAGTAAAGAATGAAGATTATGGTGTTCATCGACGACCGAGTATCTGCTTTAATGGCCATGATTTAGTTAACAGCAATAATCATTAACTCTTTGATTGCATTGTTGTTAAAAGCTGATAAAGCTTGCACGTGTATGCCTTTTGTTGTTTTGTTTTAAAAAAGTTAATAAATTTTATTTTGATAAGAAACTATACTAATATTTTTAAAAAAAACATACTTACATTTTTGTTTAAATTTTTGTGGTAAAAGTAAATAGAAATTTTTCATTTTTTCGCTTTTAGCTCGAGATATCTGAACAGTGTGTAAAATAGCTCTATTAATGCAGATGATACAAAACATAATTTTTATTTAAAACAAACATCTGACGTCAGCTTACCCCTGCTTCATAATTTGGAAGCAATGTTACACGTACTGCTCATTATTGTAATCACAAAGCATTGTTTAAAATTTATAAATCAACAAATAAAAGGTTATAACATTGTTTTTTGCTAATTTTCAAAAAAGACAGGAAGCATTTTGGTATAAAAAATGTTTGCTCAAATGTCATCAAGAATTTCCGTGCATAATTAAAACACAGAAAATGACAGTTGAAAGCCACGTTTGTTTATTCAGCTACTGCATTTAATTATTAATTTTTGATTAAACTATTGCAAAATTTAAGAGTACAAATGTTTCCTGCTCTTTAGATATGGATATAAAAGCAGCTTTAATAAACTCAATTTTTATAATGTGCATGTTTTAAAATAATAAAACATGAAAAACTGCAACATATTTGTTCTTTTTGCTTTTTTCTCCACCATCTCTATCGTTCTCTCCCAAACAATTCCAGTTGGTTCATCACTATTTAATGTTGTCTCTCCAGCCAATAATAAACCGATCGCTGTTTCAACATATGTTCCAACAGGCATTACAAGCACTTCAACAATTGTAATTGTCATGCATGGTGCTGGAGATAATGGAAGCGGAATGCGAAATGCATGGGTTGCATTAGCTAATCAATATAAATTTGTTATTCTTGCTCCTTATTTTGGTACTCAATGGTTTGGAACTTATCAACTTGCTGGTCTTGATGGTCCAACAGAAGATTATGAAATTGATTCATTGGATTTGGTTTTCGATGAAGCTAAAAGAAGATTGAGTTCAACGTAAGTTGTTCAAAGGCGTCGGCAACGGAACACAAAATTAGAAAAACTCTTTGATGTTTTGCCGCCAACATAGCAAAAGATCAAAAGAGGGGTGACTTTGTTTCGATTTCGATATTTTGATAAGGTGCAGCTTTTTGAAACCAACCGTCATAATTTTGTTTAAATTCCATGATTTCTAGTGTCTCAAAGTATTACCTCTATGGTATGTCAGCTGGTTGTCAATATGTTCATCGAATGTCCACATTTACTTCTTCAACAAAAATTAAGGCTGTTGTATGTGCTTCTGCTGGCTTTTATACTTTCCCAACAGACATGGAATGGTATCCCTATGGTCTTTTTGGATCTGGTGTAGAGCCAAAACTTGCAAAACATTTTTGTCGAAACACTTTAATGATTGTTGGTGGAGCTGATACTACCCGAGATTCAGCACTTTTAATGTCTCCTGAAGCTGATGCACAGGTAATAGTTTTTTTAACAGCCAATTCCACTTTATTGTTTTTAGGGTCTTACTCGAACAGCTCGAGCTCAAAATTATTTTGATTCTTCAAAAGCTACTGCTGCTCAAATGGGATTGACTTTTAACTGGAGATTCTATGTTTCACCTGGAGTTACACATGACAATGGCCCATTAGCCACCTATGCCGCTGCAGAATTTGCTAAATGGGGTAATTAAAATTTATATGTAAAGATTAAAAAAATCCTATTAGATCAAACTGGTGTCATCGAAACATGTGGTGTTACTACCACCACAACAACAACTACGACAACCACCACTACAACCACCGCTCCATCAGGTTGGACAGAATGGACTGCCCTTTCATGTTCAGCAAATTGTGGAAAATGTGGCCGACAAGTTATGAAACGAATTTGTCGTGGGGGTACTTGCCCGTAAATTTCTGTGTTTTAGTTTTCCTTTAATTATCTTTTTGCTTTTAAAGTGGAGCTGATACAATGACTTCAACAACATCATGTGGTGCAGCATCTCTCTGCGCTTTTGGACTTGGATTTCCTTCATGTTGTGAACCAGCAAAGCGCGTCATTCTTAATGGCGTTATTACTTGTGCATAAATATTTTCACAAATAATTATGTTATAAGTTTTTTTAAAGATCGATTTTTAGAATCATCTGTAGCATGTTTTACGTTTTGCTTACATTTGTTTAATATAAAATAAACAGATTTTGTCAGTTTGCTACACAAACTGTGCTTCACTAAAATCCAAAACATCCGTTTCGTTTTTTCCCATTCTTTGCTCGCATATAAAATAGCAAAGGATCTTTTTCTTTTTATCAGTTTTTAGTCAGTTTCAATCAGTATCAGTTCATATCCGTTTTTTATCATTCTTTTTTCATACACTTTTTTAAATCTTAAAATGTATTAATCGAATAAAGCAAAAGAAGTTAATCTCTTCTTCACATGGGGGCTCTGAGTCGTTGTATGATCGAAACTTGGAGCCAATACTCTTAAATTACTCCAATATTTAATTATTATTATTATTATTATTATTCTTATTACTATTTAAAACTGTTTTTATTCGTTTATTTACTTAATTACACCACTCTTATTCAAAAATTACTACTACTACTACAACTACTACTATTATTACTTTTATTATACAATACACTTTAACTACTTTACTGTACTACTACAACAATTTTCATTTACTTAATTACAATATTTTTTATTTCAAGAAGATATATTACTACTACTACTACTATTTTTACTATTATATTTGTTATACAATACAATTTCACTACTTTACTTTACTACTACTACAAATTTTAATTGAAATATTAATTACTACTACTCCTACATTTATTTTTTATTACTGAAAAAGCAATTTTATTTTTGATCAAATTACAATTAAATTACTACTTTATTCTACTATTACAAATATTACTGTATTAGCTACTACAATTTTTACTTTTTAATTTATTTACTACAATATTTTTTATTACTTATTACTGATCAAATACATTACAATTAAAATTACTGAACTGAATTACTACTTATTATTATTACTACTACGATTTTTATTACTTATTACTGAAAAAGAACATTACTACTGATCAAAAATATTGAACTTTATTACTTGGAGCACATTGTGCTGTGGCGTATTTTTTCGGTTATTTTTCGGTAATTTTCTCATTTTATTACTACTTTTATTTTATTTTATATTACTGATACTGAACTACTACAATTTTACTTGCAAAGAATTATTTTGAAATTATTACTATTTTGTTATTTACTAAACAACCTTATGTTTTATTTCTGATTTACACAAATTTATTAGTTACTATTATTCAAGAAAAGATATATTAATTACTCTCTATTTTGATACTGTTTTATTATGAAATTCTCAACAGAAATTCAAATTCATTGTGTTGATAATGCAATCCAAAATTTAAAACGTGTTTTTGAATCTGTTAATTCATTTAATTTTCCTGAAACTTTTTACGATATGTTATTGGCTGAAAATGAACTTACACATGATAAACTACAAATTCATTCACTCGTGGAAACATTACAAAATATTGATGCTCAATGGCAAACTTATTTACTTAGAACTGAATGCGATGAGAATGATGTTAATGCTTATTATGATAAGTATTATGATGAAGAAAATGGATTATTAGCAACTATGAATGAAGCTAATTCTCAACTACGTAAAATTTGGATCGAAATGACATTAATTGAAATTAAAAAATCACCTGGAACAACTTGGGACCTAACCACTACAGCACCAGATCATGTAAGTATTATTCCACCTAACCCCAAAATTCCCGTACCCCCTAAAAAACAAAATATTGATGATAATGCTGTTACCAAAATTATTGAATCTGTTGAAATTCTTCATGTTGTTGATAATCCTATTACTACTGTATTCTCAACTCCCATTGATGATCTTCCACTTGTTAATATTATTATCGACAACTCACTTGCAAATGATACTTATACTGCTACAGCTAAATCTGCAATTAAATGTCCTACTACTACAACAACAGCAGCAACAACACCATGCCACTTACAAATGCCTGATTATAATTTAGCTGAAAAATTTATTGCTTCAACTTATGATCCAATGGTAATTATTAATTTTATTGCAAGATTTGAAGCTGGAATTGCTCTAGTTGAACATCAAAATGTTCATTTTTCTTCTGTTTGGGAGGGATATCCTCATCGTGAATGCTCATCGATTTCGGATTTTTTGCAACTTTCTGAAATCGCTCAACAATTTTTGTTGAAAATGCTTCGTCTCATGTTCACATGCCATGCCACAACTTTTGGATGCTCATTCACATTTGTTCCATGTTCAACTCCAATCACTTTTCATTGCTCACAAAACCCAACACCAAATTATCCAAATCATAAAATTAATTAAATTTCTTTTTTTTTAAATTTTCACTGTTTTTAAATGTTTTTTATCTTAATTGTAAAAGCTGTAACCCCAATTTTATGAAAACTAATCTACATTAATTGTAATTGCCTTTTTTGAAATTTATCTTTAACTATGTCATACTTGTAAAACTTTATTGTACTTCTCTTTTTTCTCTTTTTTAAGTCCGGAGTGTCAGTTTGCTACACAAACTGTGCTTCACTAAAATCCAAAACATCCGTTTCGTTTTTTCCCATTCTTTGCTCGCATATAAAATAGCAAAGGATCTTTTTCTTTTTATCAGTTTTTAGTCAGTTTCAATCAGTATCAGTTCATATCCGTTTTTTATCATTCTTTTTTCATACACTTTTTTAAATCTTAAAATGTATTAATCGAATAAAGCAAAAGAAGTTAATCTCTTCTTCACAGATTTTGCAAATTAATTTATTGAATGTTACATTTTTTTCTGCCATACCTTGTATAATATAAATGTCAGCTTTTATATTTATTTAAATTTTTTTGGTTATCGTTTTTTTCAAAAAATGAAAATATCCATTAAAAAAATATTTTCCTTAAACATGCAATTTTATTCTTTTTATTTCAATGAACTATTGTTTATTTATACATCGCATAAGCTAAATTTTATTCACATCAATTAACCAGTGGATTTAAATTTAATGCCACAGAAAAAACACAACATTTTTTAACGTTTATCATTTAAACACTATGAAAGCATTGTGAAAATAGAGTTCATATGTACTTATAATGGTTTTACAAGAAAAAGAAGACACAAAACCCCTGAGAGAAAAGCATACATATTTTGGACACAACTTTTTAGCTTTGTGTTTCTTTATGCTACAAAACAAAAATTGAACACAAAACAGGAAATTTTGAGTTGAAAATAATAAGAAAAGAAGAAGGGTTAAAGTTATAGGAGTCGTTTTGTTGACTATAATTTATAGTCAATAAAAGCAAAAAATATGCTATTTCTCTTCAAAAGGTTGCTACCTGACTAAATAATTTTATCTTTAAAAAACAAAAAAAATGTCTGCTAAACTATTTTTAAATTCTAATTTAACTTTTTCAGCATGTTTGCTGTTTCTAAAGCTTTCTCTCAACATGAAGTTGTGCCTGACGTAATTCCAGTTGCACCTGAGCAAGTTTTAACCGTCGTTTATGAAAATGATGCAAAGGTTTGTTTTATTTTTAGTTTTGTTTTTTATTTACGTACTCTAACAAATATATAAATTACTATTATTTAATTATAATATAGAATAAGCTAAAAAAATAATAATAGCTGTATGTTTTGACTTTTTTTCTAGTATTATTTCAGGTTAATTTTGGCGCTCCTCTTACTCCAACTCAAGTAAAAGATTTACCGAAGCATATTGAATGGAGGGCTGTTAAAGATTCATTTTATACCCTCATTATGACTGATCCAGATGCGCCTAGTCGCCATGATCCTCAATATCGAGAATGTATGCATTGGTAGGTAATTTTAAGTTTTGATTTTTGAGATTCCCTTCAATTTGCTTTTTATGTTTTAGGCTCGTCATTAACATTCCTGGTAATAACATTGATGCAGGCAACACTCTGACAGAATTTGTTGGATCAGGACCACCCAAAGACACTGGCCTTCATCGTTATGTTTTTTTAATTTACAAACAACCGGGAAAACTATCTGAAACAATTCAAAACCATATTTCGAATACCTGCCTCGAAGGCCGACCAATGTGGAGTGCAGCAAAATTTGCTGAAGCTCATCACCTTGGAAATCCAGTAGCTGGGAATTTTTATCAGGCTGAATACGATGCATATTGTGATGAACTTCGTAAGCGAATACATGGACAAAATGCATAATTGCAAATTGTGGAAAAATTTTGCAATAAAAGTTTCATAAAAGTAGTATTATAATTTTCAACGTTTCAAGTTCACATGTACTAATAAAATGGTTCTTAAAATCTAATTACAAAGAGCTGCATTTAACAGTAACAAAAAAACAAGACACAAAACCACCGTGCATATATTTTTGGACATAACTTTTTTGTTTTGAGCTTTTTTGTGCTAAAAGAAAAAAGTGAACACAAACCAGAAAATTCTCAGTTGAAAAATAACAAGAAAAAAGAGGAGTTGAAAACTGAAAGTGTCTTGGTATAAAAGCAAAAAAACAGATGGTTTTGCTTTTCAAAAAGTTGCTAGCTGACTAAAAAATTTTACCGTTAAAAAAAAGAAATATTGACTGTTAAATTTTCTTTTTAATTTAATGATTTTCAGCATGTTTGCCGTTTCTGAAGCTTTCACTCAACATGAAGTTGTGCCTGACGTAATTCCAACCGCACCAGAAAAAGGTTTAACAATCATTTATGAAAATGACGCAAAGGTTCGATTTTTTTGGTTTTAAGTTTTTTCTTACTTTTCTTTAGGTTGACTTTGGCGCTCCTCTTACTCCAACTCAAGTAAAAGATATGCCGAAACATATTGAATGGGAAGCTGATAAAGACGCATTTTATACACTTATTATGACTGATCCAGACGCTACTTCCCGCAAAAATCCAAGATATAGAGAATGTATGCATTGGTAGATACTTTTTTGAGTTCCTCTGATTTCCAATTTAATAATGTGAAAATTTCCATTGTTAGGCTTGTCATTAATATCCCCGGTAATAACATTGCTGCAGGTCATATTCTGACTGAGTATGCTGGATCTGGACCACCAAAAGACACGGGCCTTCATCGTTATGTCTTTTTGGTTTATAAACAACCGGGAAAACTTTCTGAAACAATTCAAAACCGTATTTCAAATGTTCATCTTGAAGGTCGACTAAGATGGAGTGCGGCTAAATTCGCTGAAGCTCATCACCTTAGAAATCCAGTAGCTGGGAATTTCTTTCAAGCTGAACACGATGCTTTTTGTGATGTACATCGTAAGAAAATGCTTAAACATAATATATTTTTTATTATAAAATCTATTTTTTGCTGTAGGTTATAAAAAACTTTGCAATAAAGTGATACAAAAAGACTTATTTTTAACATTTTTAAACAAGATAAAGAAGGTTAAATATATTCATCCCATTGACCTTGCAGCTGCCTAAAGTAGACATCAGTTGTTTGATTCGTTGGTAGATTACTACCTAACGGGCCAATGATAAAGCTAGTGCTTGATGCTTTGATGGAACGGCTAGTTCTGATATTCTTTTTTAACATCCATATAAAAATAAGAAAAAATGCAATAATGTAAAACTAAAAACTTTTATATTGCATTGAAATCAAAATCATTGCTTACCATATGTGAAGTACCAGTTGGAGCAAAAAGCCCTGTTATATGAATATAAATTGATATTGTTACAGGTCCTAGAAATCCACAAACAGAATATATCAAAATTGGTGGCCAAAGGGCATGTAAAACTTTAATGTTTTCTAATATCTAAAAAAACTTTTTACTTAAATAGGCTTTCGGAAGGAATTAACCTGATATCGCTTTCTGAGAGTAACATTGTAAACAAGCATTTGATATAATGTTCGATTTTTTGAATGTAAAAATTTACAAGCAATAAATGCAATTATATGCATCACTGTTACAGCGTGTACAACCATTTCATATATAAATAAATCATTCCCAAATACCCCTTAAAATGAATGGATAAAAATTACAGTTTTAATGAGTATCCAAATTTTTAAAATAGGGGACTTATAAGCAATCCAATAAAAAATTTTTGTTGCTTTTACGAAACCAAAATTTCGCTTTAATGAAAAACTTTAGTTTGATTTTAGATACCCCTTTTGATCTCGATTATTTTCTGTCGAAATGCTAGGTCGAAAACGTTATTTTTAAATGAAAATTAATATTTGCATTTTTAATATTTGACAACCAGTTTTTATGCCGCTTAACTCCAATAAGCAAAAAAACGTATCCAAAAACATTTTTAAAAAATTTTTAAAACTTACACAGACTATTTTGATAGCAATATGCAATACTTAAAAAATTTGAAAAAACCAGCATTATTTGCCATACAATTGGATTTGATGAATATAAATGATAATTCTCTAGATAAAACGTTGATAAAATTCGTTCAAGAAGTACTGTAATCAATGAAAATCGAACTTGTTGGGCAGCATAGGTAATTAACGTTCGACAACATTTATACCAAAAATTACTAGTATCTTTGGTTAATAAATGAAAAAGTGATAACACAATAGACAGACTGGTGAGCAAGAGAGCTTGTGGAAGGCAAGACGTTAAAAGAAATATCCTAAAATTTATAAATTTTAAATAGTATTGTAAGTTGTTTCATGAATGATTAAAAAAATTTTTTTTTTCTTTAAGTTTACTAATTTTTTTTAAGTTTCATTTTTAAAAACTATGATTCAATGGTAAATAAATTTATTTTGTTTTCGATATTTTGTTTCGGTTACTTTTGGATAGCCATTTAGATCAAATTTTGATATTAGGATCTAAAAAATAACGTAATTCGCTGTTTAACATCAAAATTATTTTGATTTCGAAAAGATATGGTTTTGTTTTAATTTTAACTTAATGGATTCCTCGGACCCTTGATTCGAACTCGTTCTTAAAAGAAAATTTTACGCTGTATTACCATAAAGAAAAAACTCACTTCAACCCATGTGATGGTATAGAAATTGTATATTTTCTTTTTATTACGCATACAAAAAACAAAAACAAATTCATAATCCCAAAAACTAAATTACAAATGCTTACAATTCCAAAGCAGACATCTGCAACACTCATTTTTTTAAAAAATTAAAAAATGAGTGAAAACTAAAATTTCTGCCACTGGCTCAATCCGATATTTTCAACACGTTATCAAACACAATTATGTCAATTAAAATGTAAAACCTCACTTTTTAAATTATCTCCGGAAGACTTTTGCTTTTAATTGTCAGCTTGTTGACGTCTTGCCTCAATTATAACTTGTGTTAGAATTTTGTTTGATTTCAAAAGTTTGTAGCTTCTGACGGCTTTTTAAAAAAACGTGGTTTTCACAAATTCGCAATAAAAATACTGTTATTTTAAGTGAACTTAAAATTTGGTAAAACGCCTTTTAGTCACGGGGGCGAACTACAGTTGTCACAGCTACACTTAAAAAATTTTATGCTCATAAAAGTATCTAATAACATGATACTTTAAAATATAATTAGAAAACACCTTTTTAAAGTAGCAATTTAACTCATTTTTGGAAAAAAAGTTACAGTATTTACGTTTTTTTCAAATACATTTTTTATTGTTTTTCAAAAATTTCCTTATTTTCTTTAAATTCAAAAAAGAAAACAAGAAATGGGACTTGTCGAAATTTATTCTTTGTATTCACTGATACACCATTTTTCACCATCATCAAATTTTTGGGTTTCATTGATTTACTTGAAAATTCCAGGATGCCTTTTTTATATTGCATTTTTGTATCATTTATTTACAAAACATTCCCCAGAAACTAAGACACCATTTTTCACCATCATCAAATTTTTGGGTTTCATTGATTTACTTGAAATCATATTTTCTTCTGTCTTTACTCGGATGCGATCAGTCTTGGCTCAAGTTTCATTTTTTCTTCCACTGGGTAGTAGTAATGCTGTGTTAACTCTTATCATTTATGCAATGCTAGTGTTCGCAGGAGCACAAGCATGGTTACAAGTGGTAATAGCATTTAATCGGTTAACAGCAATTTTGTTTCCAATGAAGTATAATTCAATTTGGAAAGGAAAAAACTTTTTTGGAATTATCTTGTTGTCAATAGTTATTCCAGGAATATGGTTTTCTTGGGTTATTGTCGTTGGTTCTGCACTTAAACATAATACATTTTTTTATGTAATTGACACTTTTAAAACTGGTATAGAATGGGTAGGTTGGTGCTTGTTTTTGTAAATATTACTATTATCATAATATCATTTTTGCATAACATGTCAAAAGTCGTTAAAATCCGACCAGGGAAATTCTTGAAACATACTGTACTAAAAACGCTTTATTTATTTTCAGTTTCGAAAAGCTACATTTGTTATTGGAAGCGTTGGAATTACAAGCATCCTAACCCTGATATTTAATTCTGTCACATTTATTTTACTTCGAAGAGGACACTTAATTATATCAAATAAGAATAAATATAAACAAGAATTTCGGCTTTTAACAATTTCATTTGCATTTTTTGTCGTACATGCATTATTTCTTGGAAATGCTGTAAGCTTTTTTATTTATACACACTACTGTCGAACCTGTTACTACGTTTGGCTCGATCTTACGTTGTTTTTCCGCGATACCTTGAAATACGTAATAACGAGGTTCGACTTTTACTTTTTGAGTAAAATATTTTATTTCAAATTTAGGTGTTAACATTTTATTTTGCATATACTGAACCAACAGTTGTTGTGATTATTCATCGAATTGCTGTAGATATTCAATCCTTGATTTTACCATTTTGCATTTTATTACTTACAAAAGATCTTCGACATTCATTTTTTGGATTAGACAAAACACGAGTGCTATCAGTTCCATCCAATAATTCAGTACCACATCATTAAGTGTTGAAAAATACAAAATGTTCAAAATAATATAAAAAGTGCTGTATGTATTAATAAAAGAATTTTTATCTTTTCTCATTGGTTATGAATCATAAGTTATAATACACGCACACATCAGCAATACACTTTTTTTGAACAATGTCTTTAATTTTAAAAACATGTAATGCTGTATCTTCAATAACATTCTTAAAGAAAGATAGCATCATTTTTTAACAAAGCAATTCAGTGTTCGAAGGGGACATGCAGACACTTTAAAACTACTTTTTAGAAAAATGTAATGCATTAAACTAATGTAGAGACGGTAGTTACTAATGCTTTGCTTTTTTTAATGGAGCAACAGCCATGGAGTGTTTCTTTCAATTGTACAAAATCTTTTTGAAAAACATTAGCTTGCAGCTGGCAAGAAAGAACATTTTGCCAAATCTTGTTTAACACTTTCTAACAAATTTTTTTGCTACGATTTTTTTGCTTGTTTTTTCTCGAATTCTTCTTCTGGAGCTTAAATTCTTTTAATTCCTCCTTTTTCAGAAATAACCCCAAGCATGGATGTAGATAAAAGCGAAACAACAATAATTCATGAAACTTCAGATGATTCTGAACATCCACAATTACAATTACTTGCTGCTAAATTTCAAGAGAGATATGCATTTATACAAGAAGATGTAAATATTCGATCACAAAATGGTAATCTTCCAACCATTGAAGCACCAAAACCAGAAGTTATGGCTTTTATTGCAAAGTTAAAGCAACATCCTGCTAGTATTATATCTGAATATGCTAAAGCAAAGAATTTACCAATTTGTAATTATTTTATTTATGAAATTGCTGGACCACAGAAGTATGTTGAAGCATTTTTGTATTTTATAGTTTATTCAGAGAATATCACCACGTATTATGAGCTTATGTCTTTCCGCATTTGAAGTAAATATAATCTTTTTTTATAGGAACTATATATGTGTTATGGAATACGATAAACAACAGATTTATGGATGTCTTAAAAAATCAAAGAAAGAAGCTAAAACATCAGGAGCAATGAAACTTGTCCATCATCTTTTTGAAGCAGGTGAACTTACAATTTTGGATAAAGAAGATAAAAAGAAGCACCCAAAGGCTGGTGTTGAGCAAGAAGATATTCGAGAAGTAAGGCTTTAGTTTGATAGTTACCTAGCAAGTTACATTTCATTCCTCTTTTAGGCTTTTGAAGAAGCAAATCCAGCACCAATGGTTGATTGTCCACCAGAATATACAACAATTCGGGATGAAATTTGGAAAAGATTTGAATATGAAGGTTTACCAGATCCTGTTTTTTGTCCAGATACCGAAAGAATTTTATCTGAAGCTGAAAGTGGTGCACTTAGTTTACTCAATTCTCATTTAGCATTAACAAAAGAAAAATTCCCAGATATTATTGTTTATCAAGCTCCATGTATTCGTGATGGGTTCGTTTTGCTACAGTATACTATAATGTTTTTACCATATATATTTTAGTAACAAGTACATTGCTGGAACAAATTATGAAGAAATGTTAATTATTGGAGCAATTTCCCGTTCAAAAAATCTTGCAAAACAAAATTGTGCTGCTGCAATAATTGATTATCTTGTTCGAACAAATAAATTTAATATTCTTCGAAAGCTTAAAGGAAAAGCTGGATTTGAGCATGAAGATACACGAGAAGTAAGGGATTTGTTTTTTCACTACCTTGTAACTTATTTTGTGTTTTAGGAATATGAAGGAGCAAATCCGGCGCCAATAGTTGATTGCCCAGCAGATTTTACAACAATTCGAGATGAAATTTGGAGAAAATTTGAAGATGAACGCTTACCAGATCCTGTTTTTTGTCCAGATACCGAAAGAATTTTATCTGAAGCTGAAAGAGATGCAATTAGTTTACTCAATACTCACTTAGCGCTTACAAAAGAAAAATTCCCAGATGTTATTGTTTATCAAGCGCCATGTATTCTTGATGGGTTGGTTTTTGCTACAGTATACTATAATGCTTTCATCGTATATATATAATTTTAGGAACAAATACATTGCTGGTACAAATTATGAAGAAAAGTTAATTATTGGTGCAATTTCACGTTCAAAAAATCTTGCAAAACAAAACTGTGCTGCTGCAATAATTGATTATCTTGTTCGAACAAATAAACTTAATATTCCACGAAAGCTTAAAGCTAAAGCTGGATTTGAGCATGAAGATACTCGAGAAGTAAGATATATAGTTTAATTACTACCATGTAACTCACTTTGCATTTTAGGACTATGAAGAAGCAAATCCAGCCCCCATTGTTGACTGCCCAGCAGATTTTACAACAATTCGAGATGAAATTTGGAGAAGATTTGAAGATGAACGTTTACCGGATCCTTTTTTTTCTCCTGATACAGAAAAGATTATATCTGAAGCTGAAACAGCTCCACCTGGATTACTTAATGCTCATTTGGCATCAACAAAAGAAAAAACTCCTGAAATTATTGTTTATCGAGCACCATGTGTACGTGAAGGGTACGTAGATTTTTTCAATACAAGAATCTCAGCTAAATGGAAAACGTAATTTTCTGAGATTAAGCAAATGTATTCTTTGATTGCCTATTAAAAGAAGCAAAAGATTGAAATAGTTTCTACCTCTATTTTGCTGACTTTCTTATTACTGTATTCAGTTAATCTCTTATATCTCTTATTTTTTAGCAACAAATACATCGCTGGAACAAGTTACGACGAAAAGCTAATTATTGGTTCGATTTCACGTTCAAAGAATCTTGCAAAACAAAATTGTGCTGCTGCAGTAATTGATTATCTTGTTCGAACAAATAAATTTAATATTCCACGAAAGCTTAAAAGAAAGATTGAATTTTCTGAAGCACTGGGTGGTGGTGATGATTCACCAGGAGCAAAACAAACACGCTTAGAAGCTTTACATCTTGATCTTGATGGACGAACAATTTGTTTTCTTTCTTCTGGAAAATCTCCCCAATCAATTCTTAATGAATATTGTGCAAAGAATCGTATTCGTCAAGCAAAATATGATATAATTCAACATGGATTTTTCTTTAAAGCTAAATGTATTGCTGATGGAATTGAGTCTGTTTCAGCACTTCCAGAAGCATCAAAACGAAAGGCAAAAGATTCTGCTGCAACAAAGCTTATTGATCTTTTTGTTAGAGAAGGAAGATTTGATACTAAGAAAGGAGATAAATCATCTGCAATGAGAATGGAAGTGGAAGATTTTGAGGTTCCAGAATTTAATGATCTCAAAGCACAAGAATATACTTCAAATTTTGGTGGTGAATCTATTTTTGATGTTACGCAGAATTTGGTTTATAATGCTGTACAAGAAGTAAGTTGTTTCTTGGATACTGTAGTAATGTTTTTATTGCAATTATAGGCACTCGAAGCAATTCCTGAAATGTCATGCTCAAGCGAGCAATTTGCTGGGTGTGTTATTCTTAATTCGAACAATGATCAAGCTACATTAATTTCATGGGCAACAGGAAATGGATATAATTCTGTATCAAATAATGAAGGGAATGTTTTGAATGATTGTTATGCTGAAGTTTTATGTCGTCGTGGAATTGTATTGTAAGCTCTTTTTCTTAGTTGTCAGTAGTACAGTACCCCACATAATTATACTACATCCATAAAATCTGCAAAAACTTTTTTATATTTTGTCGACTTCATCATCGTTTATCATTTTGCCGAATGGAATTGTTTCACCTACCGTATACCGTAATTTTAAGCACTTAAACAAACTGTTTTTACTACTAGTGCTTCAAACGATTTAAATGAAACTTAAAAATAATCAAAAGTCCATATATAATTTATGAGGTCGTACAGTTATGTGAAGCACTGTACTATTGTGGTTACGTTAGATTATATAAAAAATTATTCTCTCATTTTTTAGATATTTACTTGATGAAATACAAAAACATTTGGAAAGCTTACATTCCATTTTTATGCTCGATGAAGGAATTTTAAAAATTAGACATGAATATTCTTTTCATCTCTATCTATCACATTCACCAAATGGTGATGCATCTCGACTTGAACCAATTCCATGGAAATTTGATCTCGTCTTTCCTGTTGCAGATTATCCAATTCCACCTGGTCTTGGACAAATTTCTATCAAAAGTGATGGACTGAGTTAGTTAATATTCTGCAAATATAAAACTTTTTTAAATTTTAGATGCTCTTCGAATTCATTCAGATCCAATGGGATATCCACCCATTGATTGTTCAGTTTCATCATCGGAAAAGATATTAAAATGGAATGTTTGCGGAATTCAAGGTGCAATTTTATCAAAATTTATTAAACCTGTACATTTTAATTCTATTTCAATTGGAAATAATTATGATTCAAGACATGTTTCAAGAGCATTATATTGTCGTGCAAAAGTTGATGGCCAACTTCATTATCCATATTATTTAAATAAGCCAATTTTGGTTTCAGCTTCTGAGGTTTGTATTTTATGATATTTATACTGTAGTTAAAGTAAGAATGAACAACAACATTTTTAAAACTCTCTTTTTAGAAAAAAATTGTTTTTCCTGAATCAAATGAACCTAAAATTTTTTCGGCAAATTGGAATTATGTTGATGAAACAATTGAAATTATTAATTCTACAACTGGAACTGTTGCAAATGAACCATCTCGTTTATGCCGCCTTTCAATTTACAGTCGATTTCAACAAGTAATGCAAAGCCATCTTCCTCAATATGTTTCAATGCCATATACAAAACTTAAAATGGAAGCACATTTATATGTTCAATCTGCAATTACTCTGAAACAATCTCTTCAACGGAATGGTTTTGGTGTATGGCCTTGTAAAGGACCTTCAGCTTCTATGTCTGGAATTCGTGCAAGAGCACCTGATTTTGCTTCTGATGATATTTATTCCTAAATCTTTTTTTTTGTTTGGGAAATTATGTTTTTTATTTATTGTATTTTTTGAAATGAAATAAATTACATGGGCTCGTTTTGGAGCTAAAAATTATATACTGTAGAGACTGCATGATATCTTTAACTCATTTCTTTAAATAATTTAATAATGAAATGAAAAGAATTCGATAATTTACAACAAGAGTAATATGTTACCGTAACCTGAATAGTTTAAAGCTACGAAGAACGGCTAAGGACAGAAGTAAAATGCAAGCGAGCGCTCGCTTATTTGTTCTCTCCATCCAAATACTTTTTTTAGTACCGTATCACCTTTTTTGTAATCTACTAAAAAGAGCTAGTACACTAGTACATTACTAAAAGTTTTTTCTGAATATCAAAAATAAGAAAAAGAGTTTATTATCAATTTTAGCCGCAAATACATGATACTTTTAAATAACAGATTATGCGAAATTTTGGCAAAAGGTTTATCAACGTCTTTTCTATTTTTACAACAAAAAATGAATTTGAAATTATTCACAAGAAGATTTTCTCATATTTACTTAACACATTTAACCGTATATACTTATCTTTTTTTTAACTACTAATCCCTTTACAGATATCACTGATTACAAAATGTCTGTTATCGTTTGTAGACTTATATTTCATGAATTTAGTAATGAATGTATTAATAAATTTTTAAAAGTAAGCATCTTGTTTTTCTAATTCATCCAGCATGAATCACGCTACTGTAAAATATATTTTAGTTAATAAAAGAGACACATTTTGATAAAGTTACTGACCTCGACATTCAACCAGTTACATTGGATTCAGATGGCGCAGAAAAGGAAGTTGAAGTTCAATTTTCATTTCGTCTTAGTGCATCTTCTATAGGACAAGGAATAGATAAAGATGAAAAATATAAGCTAAGATGTTTAGCTATTTGTGAATTAACAAATATCTTTGAACGTATTCGAAAAGATTTTTACCATCAAAGATTGTTACCCGATTCTGCAACAATTACAATGTCTCTGCTATCTAAAAATATTTATCCACAACATTTTGAGTATGTCTTATTCTGCTTGAGATACTGTACTACCCATATTTCTTTTTAGCCTTCAAAATGTTTTTTGTATGGATAAATTTTTGCTTGGAAGTATTGTAAATCGACAAGCTTTTGCTCCAACATTCTTTTTTAATGCCGCTCCAAGCAACGATCAAAATCGGCATGAAATTTTTAAATTATATTTGAAAGAACAACGTGATCTCGAGGAAAGTGTTGGATCAAATATGGTTATCTGCTTTGATCATGATCGTGAATGCTTTAGCATTTGCTTTCCGGATATTAATCATAGTACAAGCAGCAAGCGTGTAGTTGAAATTAAAGTTGCATATAATGCTCTTCGACGAATAATTGTTTGTTTATCAAAAGATGAAAAAGATAACATTGAAGCAACTTTTACATTTCAACTTAATTATCCAGCAAGTATTTATATTAATGAAATGGCTGGTGAAGTCAGTAGCAAAAGCGGTAGTGGAACAAAGACAAAATTTAAACAAGCTCGTCGATTTTTAACTTGGAATAATCTTTTATATAATGAAAATTCAATCAAACATGGATCATGCTTAGTTGCAGATAGCTGTTACATTGGTGATGTAAGCTATATAACAATCCTATATCTTTAAAGAAGATCTTTCAGGCTCGTACATTCCTTAACTGCTTGGATCGCCTACGAAAAAGTAATAGCTGTGTAATTGAATTTCGGCATCTTCATCGAAAGAAGTGTGATAATTTTAAAAGTTATATTCCTAATCCATTTAAACATCGTGATAATTTACCATCAAAATATGAAATGTTAAAAGAGAAAAGATATTTTCCACTTGTTTATGCTGTACAAGCTTTAACTACAAGAGGTGGTGAAGTTTATGATTATTTTTTTCGACCTGAATTTGGCAAATTTTATGAATTTCTGGATACTGTAATTGATAATTATCATGATGATCTTAGAACAAATCCTGGTGCAAGTAAGTGTCTCATATATTTACAAAATTGATTAAGAGAGTTTAATGAATTTATAGAAGTTGCAAAAACTGTTGCTACATTGGAAAATATGTTGCTTGAAATTGATAAATCACATGATTGTGAAGAACCTATAAGCTTCTTCCAAAAACTTTATGCCGATCCTGTACAACAAATATCTGCTGAAATTACCGATGAACTAGCTCGTGATGGATATATGCGAGTTCGTAAAGTAAGTTTTGCATTTTTCTGCAGTACACTATTTTTAGTATATATGTTTTTGTTTCAGATTGTTGTAACACCAACTCGAAAAATATTTCTTAATCCTGAAATAATTATGGGTAATAGATCTTTGAGGAAACAAGGTGCTGATAAAATGTTACGGATTATTTTCCGTGATGATAATAATCAAAAAGTTTCTGCTCTTCCTTCTGTTTTAATTAAGAAAGCTGTAACTGATACTTTATCAAATCCATTGAATGTTGGATGTAAGTTTGCTTTTTATAGCTGTATTTTATAATATATTGTTTTAATTTAAATATAATATTACAGTTAATATAATTTATATTATAATATACTGTATTTTTAGTTACAAATTTCTCTTACGTATGTTCATCAAATTCTCAGCTACGGGATCATGGTTGCTATGTTAGTTTTTCACTTTACCGTAATCCCTCTTGAAGAAAAAGATTTTCAGTTTTTGGCTGGTTCAGCACAAGAAGTAGCCGAATTTCGGAATTCATGTGGCGTTTTTAAAATTGAAAGTATTCCAAAAGTTTGTTATTTATTTTATTTATATTCTTCTATTTTGTTTTGTTGCAGATGATGAGTCGAATGGGACAATGTTTTACACAAGCTCGTCAACTTGGCATTGAAATTGAGGAAAGAATTTACTGTTCATTGAATACCATAAAAGTTTCTTATTTTAGCGTGGAGCATATTCTGAAATTTTTGATTATACTGGTGGAGCTGATAGCAATGGCAAAGCATATACTTTTAGCGATGGAGTTGGAATGGTAATCTTAAAACTAGCAATAATCTGTTATTGTTATTCATTAACCGCTTTCAGATTAGTGAAGAATATTGTCGTAAAATTGTTAAAGATTTAAAGCTTGGTGATTGTCTTCCATCTTGCTATCAAATTAGATTTCGTGGATATAAAGGTGTTGTTACACTGAATACTCTAATTGATGAAACAAAAGCATTGATGCAAAGCTGTAAGAGTATTCCACCTCCACAACCTGGTGTTCCATTACCATGGTATTGTCAATCTATCATTTTTCGAACAAGTCAAAAAAAATTTTATGCACCAAGTAAGCTTATTGGTTGCTGTTGTATTTATATACCGTATACTTTTAGGAGAAAAGAATGTAGAAATTGTTAAAATTAGCGCTCCCATTTTGGTGTCATTAAATAAACCATTGATTAATATTCTTGACCAAGTAAGGCTTATTTTTTTGCTTTAACATTTCTGTTATAAGAATACTTTTAGGTATCTGAAATGCAAAGCCCGGAATCACATCAACGAATGAAAAATCGTATTTTTGAGCTAATGGAACAACATCTTGAAACAGCTATTGGAAGTTTAATTAATGAATCACAAGCCTTTCTAACTTTGAGTGAATTTCCAAAGTATATTTGTTATGATCGTCTTCGAGATTTTAATGTTACTGAAGAACCATTCTTTCGTTCAATGATTCGTTCAGCTGCACTTGTTGGCTTACATCGGCTGGTTGATAAAATGCAAATTCGTATTCCTGCTTCACAAGGTCGTATGATGTTTGGTGTGGTTGATGAAAGTGGACTGTTACAGTATGGACAAGTCTTTATTCAATACACGACAAATGCTGCTTTGAAATATCCAAGTCCAAATGCTGATAAAATTGTTCATACTGGTGCAATTATGATTACAAAAAATCCATCTGTTGTTGCTGGTGATGTTCGAATGTTTGAAGGTGATTGCTGCATTTGCTTTTATCCGTCTAATACCTCTATTTTTAGCTGTTGATCTACCAGCTTTATATCATCTTGTAGATGTTGTGGTTTTTCCACAAAGCGGACCTCGACCACATCCAGATGAAATGGCTGGCTCGGATTTAGATGGTGATGAATATTCAATTTTTTGGGATCCTCAACTATTTTTGGATCGAAATGAGCCTGCCTTTGACTTTACAGCACCACCAAGCACTGCTGCACCTGTTAATAAAAGAGAAGTTAAACAAAATTTAACTCCATTGATGGTAGAATTCTTCACGAAATATATTGAACAAGATGCTATTGGTACAATTGCAAATGCGCATTTAGCAAATTCTGATCTTTATGGTATAAATAGTGAAGTAGGGAATTTTTTAAAGTTTTTTTATAGTAAAAGTTTTTTTTAGCATTGTTACAATATTGCTAAAAAGCACAATCAAGCTGTTGATTTTGCGAAAAGTGGAGTAATTCCTGATCCGTTAACAAAAAATAGATGGCAAGATGGTCTGTTTATTACACTGACTACATTTCTATTATTTGTAAATAACTTTTTAGGCTTACCACCAGAGAAAGTTGAACGCTTTCCAAACTTCATGGCCAAGGCAAATCAAGCATCTTACAAATCTCATCGTTTACTTGGTAAACTTTATGATCGTGTTATGGATGTCAAAGAAATTATTCGAGTTGAAGAGATTGTATCAACAGATGAAAAAGTTAAACTTGATAATTCTGTTTTAATGCCTGGTGATGTTGTATATGAAAGTGTTGCTCATGCTGCATACAAGGAGTACTGTACTTTAATTGAAGTAAGTAATTATAAATTATTTTAATCGAAGAATCAAAATTTTTGAAGTATTGAAATTTTATTTCAATGCAATTTCTACCAGCGAGTAGTTTATATCATTGTTTTTTAGCTAAAATTTTAGATTATTTTCGGGTTATAAAAATTTCTAATTCTGCTAGTAAAAATCGTAATTTTTTCCCAAAGCCTTTATTTTACTTTTACGCTTATGTTTTAGAGTATTTGTGAAAATTACGGTATTCTAAATGAAGGCCAACTCTTCTCTGGTTGCTTTACTGCATTAAAGAAACGTATTTCTGATAAAGATGACGACAACATGTCTCTATTCAATACAAAACATATGATTGAAGAACATGTTGCTGCTGTATATGGAAAATTTCGTACAACATTTTTTGATGATTTTGGTGGTATTGAAGCAAACACACAGTTGGATGAACGAAGCCATTACAATGGTATTCGAGAAACATTTCGTCGAATTTGTGTTTTTCCATCTGAACAAATGCGAAAAAAAGCTTCTGCATATTATCGTGTAGCATATGAAAATGGCAAATATCTTTCATTTGCTTGGTTGATCTCTGACATTCTATCTTATAATCGTCAACAACATCTTCTTAAACCTGAAAACTTCAAACTTTCACTTTCACCTTTAATGGATTATTTATCTGAACATATTAAAAATACTTGTAACTCAAATTTGTGCAAAGATGAATTCAATGAATTTTGTGCTTCTCTTAAGAAATCATATGCTGCTCAAAAATCTATCACGGATGTTTCATTTTTTGTTGCAAAAATGTGTCATTATTTTAAAGGTAAAATATTAAAAAGTAATTTTGTTTTTCATAATCAAATATCTTAGGTCTTGATAAATTACTTTATTTTTGTCGAAAATGGGCTGGACGACATCAAATTGGTTATACTCAAATGGATGAAAGTGGAAATAAAAGCTTAATTAAACCAAAGATTATGGATGCTTCAGTAATAATGTTTGGATTGGGTGATTTAAAGAAAGGAACTGGTGGATGGCTTGTTGTAAGTTTTTGTGCCTATGTACTGTCCGTTCAATTTTGCGCCTTCTAAATCTATGCATTAAACATGCTTTTAAATCTCAAATGTTTTACACTCTCAAAGGCAAAGTCGAAAATTGTATGGCGGAAAATCGGCACTGCGCACACGAGAAAGTAAAATGCTTATAAATATCTTTTTTAGATCCCTGATAATTCAAGTCCAATCATTGATCTTGAAGAACAACTCAGTGGAATTGGAAAACATTTTTGGAATTTAATTAAACTTTTTATGACTCGAAGCTTTGGTTTCTCTGAAAGGATTTCCCTTGATCCCGTTACCAAAAGATTCCTTGAACCATCACAGTGTCTTGCATTATATGGTGCAGCTGAAAATACTTTCTATCCAATTGCTGTTAATCGTCGATTTGATTGTTTACCTGGTCCATCAGAAGATCGACAAGCAATTCAAAAAGTTACAGAAGGAAATATTTATGTTGTTGAAATTCCAAAGAATTCCCCAAATTACAAAGATTTATTTGAACGTCTTGCCTTAAAATGTGGCTGCAAATATCTTGTTTTACGAAAAAAATCTGATAGAATGAGTGAGTTTTGTTTATTTATTTTATAAAATTATAAACAGTGTTTTTTGTTTTTTTAGATGATAAAAATATTCGTGTTTCTTTAAAACCTGTTGGAAGTTTTATGGCTGTAAGAAAATTTCGAAATTTATTGGATGTTTCTCCATGCATGGATGAACCAGATCTTCGAAAACGTTCTGAAAAGATTGCTGAAGAAGTTTATTCAAGATTAGTATTTTACACCGGAGAAGAATGTAGTGTTGATGATGTCTTTGTGCAATAACGTGTTTTTCTTACCGGTATTTTTCGTACTTTCTTCTGTAGCACATATGGTTTTTTGGTGATTTAACTTTTATTTTTAAAGTCTTTCTTATTTCTTTATATTATGTTTGAAGATAATCATAAAATATATTAATGACATATTTCTGATTTATTTTGGTATTTTTATTGTATGGTTCCATCGATTACTAACTCCTTTGTTTATATTACAACCAAAAGTTCACTCCTAGGGGTGCGCCCTTTTGTTAAAAAAGTGCTTTTAAAAGATGGAAAAACGACTATCTTGGAACATTTAATTTTGTTTATTGAGCAACAAAAATAGAGTATAGTTATGGTGATAAAATTTGATAGCGAGAAAAGCAATCTAACCATATAATTATTGATTGAAAAACAACAAAAAACTTTAAAAATTAAAAAAAGAATTTTTCCAAAAGCATCTTGTAAAGCAAAAGTGCACCAATACTTCCAGTGATAAAGATTGAACTAGCAGAACAATGAACAGTGCAACCTGCAGGTACTGGATATGCTGCATTCATTTGGTTACAAAAATCTTTTGCTTTAGAATTTCCACAATCTTTGTATGCAACATCCCATGCACAATTAAGAAGATCTTGTAATCCTCTGAAAGTTTTTTGCAATTATAATAAAAAATCTTGCAGAGTATTAAAATTATAAAATTTTACTTGCAATCAGCACTATAATTTTTAGTACATTTGTTTTCGAAATCTGATGAAGCGTCACTGCATGATGCAGAATCTAAAAATTTTTGTATAAAAGTTTTCAGAACTATTTTCAGGTTCACGCTTTCTTTAATGAGCAACAATTGCTCATAAAAAATTAATGTACACCAAATTATTTTAAGCCGTTAAACACTTGCATGCCTTTAATGGCTTAAAAACTTACTTGAAGGTGTTACTTTATTGTTTACGGCAGATAAAAACAATTGCTTCACGGATTCTGCACTGTATGCAGTTTCTCCATAAATGGCAGCAGCAAAAGAAAAGAACAACAAGCTAATAAAAAATCCACGCATTTTGACGTTGTACAAAAAAGAACTTCTTAATTTTTGACAACTATGTTTTAAAGTTAAGAAAAAGCACTATTTATATCATCATTTCCTCTTTTACACTAAAAAAGGGTGTACCCTTGAAGGTGTGGAATTCTATTATCTCCTATTCGATGACATTGTCTTCAGTGAAGACAATCAAGAAAGGCTTTAACACACCCTTTTTTACACCTCTACCAAACCTTCCATTTCAACACTTGAAATTTAATCATGTTTTTGCGACAATGTTTTAATTCTTCCTATAATCCTGAAGAAAAAAATATTGTTAAGCAAGTGGAAAAAAAAGTTATCAGTGTTTTAAAACTATAATCTTTAGTTGGCAATTTTGAATGTATTGTCATTGGAATTATTTTTCTGTTGGCACTTCAAAGACTTATTTTTGGGATTAAAACACATTGAAGAAACAATGTGTTAAAAATCTCTCTCAAAAATCACGAAAAAAAACATGTTAAAAGTTATTTTGTTCAATTTTTTAACAGTTTATTTTCATGAAAAATTGTAATAGTTACTACAGTATACTGTTTTAAAGCAGTAATCCATTATAAAATAACTGTAAACTTAGACTTTCAAATGCAACAGATGGATAATTACAAAAATAATTTTTAAAAAAGAAAAAAATTATAACCTTACCAAAAACCCAATCAGTCATACAAAATTCAGATAATTTTCTATAATTATAACTGACATCAAGACATCACCCTCCTGATTCCTGAAAATAATTAATTTCAGTGTGATAAACGGTATCTCGATGGACTTTGTAAACACAATTCTGGATAGATCATACCAGAGATATATTTTTTATAATAATTTATGAAACCGAAAAAGCTTTCCTAGTCGGATATTTTTTGGACAACCCTAAATTGTTGTTGCTGTTTTATTTATTTTGATAGTTAGTAGCCGTCTTCTCTGTGACGTACTTAAACAATTTCTTTCTTTAAGAAACAAAACAAAAAATCAAAAAACTTGAATTTTGCAGCTGTCTTTTAAGCAAACAATTCCTGAAACATGTAAGACACGGAAATACAAGGCTTTTTTGAAATGATCTTGTTTATTTAGCTGCAAATTTGCATTTCCTGGATTTTTGCTGTTGTTTCATTTTTTATAAACATAAAATATAAAAGCTCTATAATTATTAACAATAAAACATTTGCAAAAAAATTCTCATCCGCTTTTAAAAAAAAGTAATAAAAAAATGAGAAGACCTGAATCTTTTACGTTTTTTGCATTTATTTTAATTTTCGCTGTAACTTTTGCACTTACAAATGCTCAAATAATTGACCAAAATACATGTGCGGAAGATGACGAATTTTTTGCTGACAATGCAACAAATTGTTTGGATGAAGATCCTGTTGCATGTGGAATACTTTTTGTTTATGGCGATGAAAGAGATCCAAAATGTGAAAATCCAGATTTATATGTTGAAGCTTTGCGATGTGCAAATACTTGTTTAGCATGTTGCGCGAGACCGGAATTCAGTTGCACCAATGATCCTAGTAAGTAAATTATTTTGTCTTTAACAAATTTGCATTTTTCTTTACTTTACAACTACGACATGCTTTTGTTCACGTCTCACGTTTTACGTCTATCTTCCAAAATGCTCCACATTGCCGAAAAAAGATTTTCTTTTGTAATAATCTCTAAATTTCAGCATCCCCTATCAACTGCACTGCAAATATAAGATATTGTAAAAATTCAAATTGGACAACCGTGATGAATACCTATTGCCCCAGTACATGTGGTACATGTTTATCAGGTAGTAACTGCAACGACAAAATTGCTGGTTGTCGTGAAAATCTACCTTTATGCAATGACATCACATTCCGACCATATATGCTACAAAACTGCCCAAGAACATGCAACTTCTGTACTGCTTCAACAAATTCAACTGCAACAACAACATCTCCATCAACACCAACATGTCCAGATATTGCAACAAATTGTGCAACAAATAGAGCCCTTTGTAATAACAGTATTTACTATTCAATAATGACACAAAAATGTGGAAGAACATGTGGAAGATGTCCTGGTTCTACATCAAATCTAATAGCAAGTACATGTGTTGATTCAAGCACAAACTGCCCAGCATGGATTAGAAATGGGTTTTGTAGTAATACTTTCTATACAACAGCTCAAAAGCGATCATATTGTGCAAGGAGTTGCAATCTTTGTTAAATTGTTGTTGTTTTAGAATTCGTATACCTCTGTTAATCTCATGGATACTTTATGCCAGTTTGCAATTGTTTTATGATTTTGTAGAATAATAATAATAACCTTTTTTTTAACAAAAACAAGTTAATTTTTTTTGAATTTAAAGACACCTGCAGTTATTTGTTGGAGAAAATAAAAGAAACAAAAAAATTTTGTCAAAAAACATTTTAAACAAAACATTATCGATTGAAAGATAACAGAATTCATCAAGAGTGCATCTCTTTTTTGAGCCTTTTTTAAAAACAACTTATAAACGTTGTTTTTTTTAAGTTTCACATTTTAAGGGTATCAAAGAATATTTTTTGAGCTGTGTCTTTGTCCAAGATGCATAGACTTTTAATTAGCACGTTAGTGCTTTCTTCTATTTTTGTCGTTTATGGTGATGAAAATTTCAAAGGTAAGGCATTCCGTGAGCATGCTTTTTACGCCGTAAATACATGAAGTAAATTTATCTCTTCAAGAAAGTCCAAATTTTTTTAAAAATTTGAATAATTTTTTTATCTGATATAGGGTTCAAAATTTTGATGCTATATAAAACTTTACAAACTTTAGACAACTTCATATACCATAACTATTTATAGAAATACCAACCCAATGTGATTATGCTCAAGAAGATGTCAACAATAAATGTAAAGCTGCTGTTACTGATTGCAAGTAAATTTATAAACCTTAGAAGCACTTTCTTAATTTTTTTTATTATCTTTTTTTAGAAGTTTACAAGATTATATCGTTTGTGCAAGAGATGTAATGCACAAAGAATGTGGAAGATACAAAGCCAATGAATTTTGTGATAGAATTAATTCACAGTTCGGGAGATCAATTACGTCATGTGAAATTCATTGTCCATTTACAAGTAAGTTTGGATAAAATTTATTAACAGCTTTATCTTTAAAACGTAAAAATCTTGCTTTATCATGTGTCCAGAAAAGCGTTATATAACATTTTATAGACATTTCATGCAGTGATGTCACAGAAAAGATTACCAAAAAGTGTGGCCCCCAACCAAGAGAATGCAAGTACGTTTTCAATCTCTGTTTCTGCAGTTTTATTTTTAAATTTTTTTAGAGAAGGCCAGAAGTTCATTAATTGTGTTCGGGATGTAACAAGGGAAGCTTGTGGAAACACTCGTGCAAAAGCATATTGTGAAAGTGTCAATAAAATGGTTGGAGGATCTCTTACTGCATGTAATATATGGTGTCATGAAACTGAGGAACAAAACAATTTTGCAAGCTCAATCATGATCTCTGGCAATATTGGGGCTCTTTTAGTGTATAAAATGGTTTTGGAAAATTTTTTTTCTAATTTTTAAAGTTTATTGTTTTCTATGAAATTATGCTATGATTTCTACCTTTATGTCAATTCACAATTAAACTATGAAATTTTTTTTGTAAAATTTGTTATGAAATGGTGCCGTGACCGTTAGCCCCATGACACTTGGCCCCTGACAGTTAGCCCCATGACCGTTGGCCCCATGACAGTTGGCCCCCCGAAAACCCCCATGACGGTTGGCCCCATGACATTTGACCCCTTCGTGACAGTTAGCCCCCAAATTCAAAAAATATATATTTATTCAGCAAAAGTAGCAATATTTTTACTAACTTTTCAATCGTTTTTTGAAAATAAACCAAAACAGAAATCTTTAAAAAAACTAATAAAAATAGATGACAAAAAATTTGGAAAAAAAACAATAAAGTAAAAGCTGGGGTTTGTTTATAATAATATAAAGTTGTTGTTGAAAACTGTGTTTTCAACAACAACTTTATGAAAATCACACATCAAAAAAAAGTCTCGATGTTAGCTAAATCTAGCGGCAATTGTGAAATGATTATATACGAAAGTTCATTAAATCACTTTTGGACATCAGCAACTAATAATCCTGTGACATTTTATACACCCGTTAGCGACAGAAAAATATTTGAATTCAAGTAAAAAAAAACTTTTCTTTGACATTAACATAATAGTTTTAGCAAATATGATGCTGAATTATGGAAAGCTGATGTCCATTATACATGGCAAATTTTTAAAATTATGATACCAGCAAATGAAAGTATAATTTTGAACATATTTTCTTCTGAGGAATCAATACCTTACAAAACCATATGGGTTTCTAGAGCATACGTAGATTATTTACCTGATCCAGAACGTACATACAATGAGGAACAACTGATAGTAAACGAAAACTTTACTGCTTTCTTTGAAGTTCGAAAATTGAACATTTCTAAATCTGCTACGCTAACAATAAATGAACAAAAGTAAATCCATTTTAGGATTTGTTTGAAAATAATTAAATAAACATTTTAGCATAACATTTATTGGACAGACTTTTCAATTTACAGACACTAGAGTTATCCTATATCACAATGAACCTGAACGTGGCTACTTTGGTTATTTATTTGATGTTGAACAAAAGTCAAACTTTGACGACGTTCTAACTTTAAAATAAATTTTTTTTGATAAAACTAATTCAAAAATAAAGTTTTTAATGTATTCTAAAATAAACATTTTTTTGATAAAAACAGAGCGAATAATGAAGTTTGTATTCTTTAACATTTTATTATTAAATTACAAAACATTATTACTGTGGAAGCATCCCAAACGTGGTTCCTAGTTCTTTAACTAATGGTCCTGCAGCAGATTTAAGGAAACATGTTCCACCGCCATCAATATCTTTCCAAGAAAATGCAACACATCCTTCTTGAGCTTTACAAAAGCCACAGCACTCGTCTAGTCCACCATTTTTTGAACCGAGATCGGCTCCTTTAACGTTTTTGTTATGCCAAAATCCACAACCTGAAAAAAATTATTCTACATTTTTAATTAAGTATTCTTCATGTAAAAGTCTAAAGACAGCAAAATTACATTAATTAGCATTAAGAAGTAATAGTGTGTTAATTACAGGTGTACTTTTTTGTTGACTTTATGGCCAACATGTAAAAAATAAAATTAAACTAACTTTTTATCTTATTTACTGTGATCAATAATAACAAGACTAAAAATATGTATTTCATTTTTATAAATAAAGGTTTAACTGAAAAAATGAAAGGAAAAACTCTTTGAGATGTTATTCCAAACAAAAACCAGTTTTCTTAACCTTGAATGACACGCTTGCTTTCAAGTGTTATTACACACAAAGGTTGAAGTGTAAAAATAAAATGCAATGTAATCAGTTTAATATTTATTTTTAACATTTTTTTTGTCATAATCAAAACAAATCAATTTATTTTCCAATTAAAATGGGTCAGACTTTGTGGCTCCACCACAATCATATCCATTTGGACACCTATGATACGTTTCACATTTCATCTTTTTATCAACACAGATATTTTGGCATACAGGAAATGGAGTAGGAAGATGCCCTTCACATACTCTAAAACATCCCATTACACTTAGATTTTTATGTCCACATCGGCGGGGGGATCAATATAAAAACAAAAATTCTAAAACATGGAGGAAAATAACTATTAAGAAAAAGTGACTTACTGCTATAGCAGCAAAAACTGCAGAGACAAAAAATGAGACAGAAAACATCAGAATTCATTTTTTGATTAGATAATAACCTTTCAATCGGACCATAAATATTTAAATATAAAAGTGTTGTTAAAAGTTCTTGACGGGTGTCTAAAACTTTACTAGAATACTCTAACAACCTTATATTTTAGTATACAAGTCACTGCAATTCAGTAGGTTAGGTATTTCGTAAGTTATTGGTATCACAAGATGCTATATTTGTATTTGAAGAAATTTTTTGATACGTTTTTCATGTAAAAATGAAATTGCTCTCGTTTTTATTTTTACAGGAAAAACGTATCAAAAAAAACATTCAAAAATAATTTAAAATAATTATACCAACTTGAATTTCATTTTGGCTTTTTCACACAGTTTCGCTTTTGCCCAAATATATGAATATTTTTCACGAAAATTTGATCACATTTACATCCGCAATTCCAGTGTTTTTGATTTCTTGCTCTAGACTCTATTATCACTTGCAACGTGGCATTTAACATTTTTTTATGTGATAAATATAAAAATTTTATAATTTTTAAAAGCCTCAATTCAATTAAGAAATTATTTTTCCATTAAGTATGTCTACTACTTTTATGACGCGTTGCAAAAGTGCGTTTGCAGATTCTTGCAAAACAAAAGAAAACAAGTGAATGCTGAAAAAAAAGCCGTAATGAGTTTATCACTAAAGCGTCACTATCAGTGACGAATTTATCACCGGATAGGTTTTTTTCGTCACGGTTTTTTTTTAGAGAACCACAATTTTGCTTTAATCTAAATCTTAAAAAATGCATAAATAACGTCATATCCGACAATAAGAAGAAGAAACGACATCATTGATGCATTTGATCACTTTATAACAAAGATTTGATATTTTCAAGTCTTCTAGAAAGTGGCAAAAATTTTTACTCTTACATTTTGTTTTTTATTTCAAAAATCCGTTACCAAACATTTGCAACGCGTCATGATGACAAATGTGTAAGAATTCTTTAAGGCGTCTTGAAATTTTTACATATGTCAAAAATATTAATAAAAGTAAGGAAACGCAATCCTTTTGACACATAATATGTTATTATGAAAAACGAACAATCTTCAAATAAGTTTTACTAATAAACTGTCTGTGTTCAAAAATTTTGTGTTACAGTGCCTATCATTTTATAAAAACATTTTGTTTCATTATGTATGTTGCAAAAGAAAGTATGAATGCTTTTTTATTTCATGAAACTTATAAGAAAAAAGATATACAAACAAAGAAAAACATTTTATTTTTTTTAAGTGGTTGGCTTATGGCTTACATATGCCGAGGAAACAAGTCATTGTAAAAGGACATTCATCTGAACTTAATGTCTGTCTCGAACGCACATGTGAAAATCACATTTGGTACCAGCTGGACATTCATCTTGACTTGTGCAAAATATTATTCGACTGTTTTTTCTATTTTCAATAGCATCAGGATTCTGTTTTAACAATGAATTATATATTTGACTTTAGATTAAAATTTAAATCAACTTACTGTACATGCACCCTTGTAGCATAGCTCACCTGAATGACAGTCATTAGTGGTAGCACAAAACTTTTTATAACCGTCGACAGCTACTGCACAGAGACAAAAAATTGCAAAGACAAGAACAGTTTTCATTGTTCCGTGTTCACAAGGTTAGCCTAAAAATTAAAAAAATGTTAAGAAATTTTATGCTGCTTTCACCCTAAAATAGGATTGTTTTTCACGAAAATTTGAACGCTTTTATATTTGTAAGCCAGACGCGTTTTATTGCTTTCTTCTAGAATCCATTAACACTTGCAACGTGGCATTTGACACTTTTTTTATGTGATAAATAGAATTTTTTTTATTTTGAACGGCGTAAAAAGCTTCAAATTCAATTAAAATATTATTTTTCCATTTAGTATGTCTACAAACTGTTGAAAAAGTGATAACAGATTTTTGCAGAGAGATAGAAAAAGTGAGAATTACGATTTTGAAGTAAGGGATGAGAGATGTGGGTTATGGCCATCCAGAAACCATAACCCACAATTTTCGATATTTTATGGTCGATATCGGGCATCACAGTCGGTTTTATCCAGGACCAGAATATACATAGTAACGGGACTTTTTTTTGCGTGTATTAAGAACATATAAATTTTCCTGTGCCGCCCCTTTTTGAGTTTGTCACAGACTGCGTCTTAAAATACTATGCAATCAGTTTAATATTTATTTTCACATTTATATTGTCTTAATCACAAGAAACAAATTTATTTCCCTATCATAATAGGCCTACAAAATCCGGACTTTGTGGTTCTCTCAAAGTTTTCACAATCATATCCATTTGGACAATTCAAATTCGTTTGACATTTCATCTTTTTATCAACACAGATATTTTCGCATACCGGAAACGGAGAAGGAAGATGCCCGTAACATACTTTGAAACATCCCATCGGTGCATCACATAGATTTTTTTGATCACATTGACGAAGTAATGGGTGAATCTTGAAATTTAAATTGTAAAAATGGATGAAAATTGCTGTTAAGAAAAGGTGACTCACTGCATTGGCTGTAAAAACTGCACAAGCAAAAACAAAACAGAAAACAGCAAAAGTCATTTTTTGATTAGATAACAAAGTTTCAACTGGAGCTTAAACATTTAAATATGAAAATGTTGTTGAGACTTTTTTTTAATTGGTTTCATAGTTTTAAATTAAAAACACATTTATGACTGTCTAGGAAAAGTTTTTGCAATCTTTTAAAATCTAATTTAATTATTTTTCTATTTTCTCTGCAAAAATCAATTAACATTTGTCTGTTCCATTTCATTATGATACTTTTTAACACGCCCACACACTTGTATATTTTTGCAGAATATTACACAATAAAATAAAAGCGAATAAAAAGAGCAATTTTATTATTATGGCAAGCAATCACAGAAAACTACACAATAAAAGTTTTAAAACAAACAAGCAAAACGCTTCGTCATCAATAACATATACCGTTTCTCCCTTAAGATCAGTCATATGAGGCCCCCGCCCTTTCCCCGCCCCGGGGGCCCCTTTTTCCCCCGCCCCGGGGGATTGGGGAAGGGGCGAGAATTTAAAAACTGGAGGGAAAAGGGCGGGGGAAAGGGATGCTTCTTGTTTGTCGAGGGGATTAAAATTTTTTTGTAAATTTATCAACAAAACTTTGCAATTTGTTAGTTAATTTTAATTATTTGCTGCCTATAAAACACTTATAATTCTATCTTTTGTTCGGTGTTAGCCTTTATTGTACAATTTAAGTCGAAATTTTCGGTTTTTAGCTCTTTTTAAAAAAATTTTTCTCAAAAATCACTTGTTGAAAAAAATTTGAAGGGGAAAAAAGGGGAAAATGGAGGGGAAAAGGGCGGGGAAAGGGGAACTTTTTAAAACCCGAAGGGGAAAGGGCGGGGATTGGGGAAATTTTTTGGTACAAGCGGGGAAAGGGGAAGGGGAGGGGGACATAAATGGCCACTTCACATGACTGGTTTATTTGGTAAAACTCATGTGTAAAAATACGAAAATCACTTCACATGACTGGTTTATTTGGTAAAACTCATGTGTAAAAATACGAAAATCACATAAGCTTAAGATGTCACAAACCTTACACCATACTGAAACTATATTGAATAAATAAAGGAATAACTGACCCTGTTGCATTTTTCTCATGTTTTTGTGCATGGCACTTTTATTTTTTAAAATCCAACACAAAATGCATTGCTGACATGAACAGAACGATAAAAAAATGCATGCAAACCTAATGCGACGCATTTGGAGGTTCAATAGAATGCTCTTTGCCAAAGTTTAACGATTTTTTCAAAAACTGAACTTGCCATTGATCATTTTTGTTGCTTGAATTGACTAAATTGATTCATATTTCCACAACATAATTATTAGCAACTTAAATTAAAATGGCTGTAACATTACTAAAAAGTGAATGGCTAAAAATCTCCCAAGATCAACCACCTTTGTGCTATGCTGAACCAAATGATAATGATGTTTTTCACTGGAAAGCATTAATGATGGGCCCACCAGGATCACCATTTCAAGGAACATCATTATTTCTTGATATTGTGCTACCAACTAATTATCCATTTAGACCACCAAAAATTAATTTTGTTAATCCCCTTTTTCATCCCAATGTTAGGTAATGTCGTCTGTTTAATATTTTACAAAATAAACATTATTTTTTAGCAACACTGGCTATATTTGTATGGATGTTCTCAGCAGTGAATGGTCTCCTGCTATAGGAATTGCTAGACGTTCGTTTTCTTAAATAAGAATGAAAGACATTTTAGAGCATAACTACAAAGAAAGCATATTTTAGTATTAATTAGCATTACTTCTATTCTTTCTAAACCATTACTTGATATGGATGGAACTCCATTCAATAAAGATGCAGCAAAAATGTATGAAAATGATCGAGAAAATTATAATAAAGTGGCAGGTGATTCCTGTCAAAATCGGTTTACTATTCCCCAATATCAACATCTATATTTTAAATTTTATTTTCGGCAATTCGGTAATTTGAGAAAGAAGTTGCTAACTTTTAATTACGGTAATGAAGTTTTAATGGAAGATTTGTGTTATCCAAATGATAAGCTGGATAAAAATTTTGTTATTTTTGAGAAGGAAACTTGTAAGTGATAATACATGATATGTTGTAGATAGCAACTAAGTTTTTCAGGCAAGTTTATTCCATCTCATGTTATTAAAGCTCATGAAAAGGCAAAGCTAATTTATGAGGAAGTCAAAGGAGCAAAAAATGATATTAGAAGATTGATGAGTGCGATGGTAAAAAGTGGCGATGTTGAATTTGTTGAAAATAACATGGAATTTATGATATGTGAAAATGTGCATAATATTGTGCTATGGAAATTATATTTTATGTTTTTGAGAGAAAACAATACTAAAGTAAGTTCTTTTTTTATGGTTTTGAGAGTAAAATGCTATTAGGGAATCCATGTTTGAAATCAAGAAGCTTTTTCACGTTTCACAGTAAATGCGCCTACTTAATCTTTATTGCTCGCTTTTTGCTAAACTAAGAAACTGTTGACTTCAGATCTGATTTTTTTACACTGTCTTTATTTTTAGAAATTGCTTCAAATGTATTCTATTTACTGCCGGTTTTTTCCAAGTGATGAAGATACCTTTGAAGAATACAGAAAAGCAGCAGCAGAATTCGGACCAAGTTTAATTTTGTGGAAAAATCCATATGATTTCGAAATCTTTGATGAAAATGTTTTGTATGCTAGATTTGGTGTACCTTTGAAAGATAAACAGCCAATCACATGTTACTTCACTGAAAGAAACGCTATCCTACAAAACTTACCCTTTAAATCACCTCTGATGAATTATATTTTGCAAACCTCTGCACCACAAATCCTTCAAAAATTGCATAAGTCATGCAAGTATTTATTTATCCAAGTACGAACTCCTGTATGCTACAAATTGGAAATAACAAATGAAATAATATATCCATGCCCTCTAATTGAATTCGAAGAAAATTCAGCAAAAATTTATCATGAATTTCCACCAAAATTTCAAAATATTCGGGTTTCAAGGGTTCTTACTGTAAAAGAAACCGTTGATACAGGAATATTATCTAATTGTCTTCCCAAAATTCATCGATGTGATGCAAAATATATTACAATTTCTCATCAGAATTTGACTACAGCAGAAATGAAATTTTTAATTTGCATGAAAAACCTTGTTGAACTTTATCTCAAGAAATGCAAATTTGTTGATGTTGATGGAAACGGAATAGTGCTTGAAGAAATTTTAAAAAATACACCAAAAATTAGGAAATTGAAGTATTTTTTTAAACTAAAACTTTAAGCGATGTTTAAAAGTAAACTTTTTTTTAGCACTGATTGCGTCATATATGGCTCACAAACATCAGAGATACTAGCTCAATTATCATTTATTAATAAAATAGAATTATTTCGTGTTGCTTCAGATGTCTATCTTGAACCATATGGATTCGCTGAATTTGTTAAAGTAAAGTTTTTGCAACGATATTCGTAATATCACACTTTTTTCAGAAAAACGCAGCATCAAAAGGTGGCATTGTTCTTCAGTTTTTACCAAATATTAACGAAAATTACGTAAAAAATTTCACGGACGTTATTAAGAATTATGCCTATAATAAATGGTCAGCCAGTGAACGGCCTAATATATCTATAATACAAGATGTGTGATATTTTTCATCCAAAACTTTTGTTGTCTGTAAAAGTTTTACAGAATTATTTTGCAGTGAGGAGAAAGTTGTGTTTTTGAAGATATCAATTTTTTTCATTATGTTTTTACTTTCGTTGAAAAAATGCTTCTTACATAAAGTTTTGTTTCTAATAAAAAAGTGTTGTTATTTTTACATTATATGTGTTAAAAATGCATCTAAGCTAGATTCTAAGCCTGCGAAAACAGCCGTTAAATGTAATTTTGTCTTTTTATTTGTCTTTGTTTGCACATTCTCTTAAATGAATAAATTGCGTTTACTTACAAGTTAATAAAATCTTGATTTTTCTTTTTTGGTTACAATCATCCCAAAAAGAAACCCAAAAAAATAGAATTGTCCTCAATCTGAGTTAAAATGATTGATTTTGGTGTTGTTTAACTTTAGGTCTTGCAAAATAGGCAACACTTCTTTGTGCGGTTATTTTTTGTGGATGTGAATGAAAAAACTTTGAGGGGATGGAGGGCACAAACTAAAGAAGTACCAAATGGGCACCCAAAGTTGCTTTAAAAACAAGAGAGATTGTTCGATTAACAGACGGGGTTTTTTTCTTTTAAGTGTCACTTTCAAATATATTATGCTCTCTGAGAATTCAGTGACAAGGTGCAAAAAATGAGGAAAAATACCATTCTTCAAATGCATCTTTGAAAAAAAATATACCACTGTTATGTCAAAATAATAGCCCTTGTGTTTTTTTCCTTCCTTGGTTGAATTCAGTCTAAAAAAAGTTTTTATGCTAAGATTTTTAGCGATGAAACCCAGATCAATTGAATTGTTGGCATTTGATAGAGATCGTCACCTACAATATGAAGGAAAATGCAAGCTTCAAATTGATAAATTGTCAAAGATGCTTCTCGTTGAACCTGAAAATGAAGGTATTGTTTTTTTCTGTATGAAAATTGCACATTTTGCTGACTAACGTTTTTAGAATTCAAATTAATTTCTGCCATGTTTAAATGGGATTTTGTAATGGATAAAGTATGGTTTTGATTTTTTAGTGACTATAGTCTATAGATTGCTTTAAATTTTAGAATATTATATTTGTTTTTGGTGAACATAAATTGAACGATTTTGCATTAGTTTTTGATGAAGAAAGACGATGCAAAAAAGTCTATGATTATATTTGCAAAGATAAAGTATGCCGTTATATACTTTGGTTATGAATAATTTTAAGTTTTTAGGTCCAAAATGAGTTTAAAAAAGAAATGATTTTTCAACGATTTTTAACCCCAATCTGTGAAAGAATGGCCATAACCGATGAAACAACGTCAGAATTGAAAAGAATTCTCTTACTTTGGATTGAAAAACATGATGATGAAGAAAGAGAAGAATTAATAAAATTGTTAAAAGATAAACAAATTTTTGATATTATTTATCTTTCAAAATGTGCTGTAACTGGAAAAAACAGAAACATATCTTCATCTGATGGATCTGCTATAGCTTCAAATACTGGCAATAAAAGGTATGCTTTAAATAATGTTTTTATTTTTAAAAAGAAACTTTTTAGGACACATGATATTCGAAAACGAAGACATTCGACAGCAAATCGTTTTCAAGATAATAATGATAAGCAGTAAATTTTAAAAAACTTAAATTCATTTACATTACTTTTACCGCTGTTTTAGAGTCAAGAAACAAAAATTATCAAAGAAAGATTTACAAATTGTTGATCAATCACTTTTCAAAATCGTCAGTGTTCAAACAGGATTTAATTTTCATCGAAGATTGCTAGTTTTTACAAATTTTTCAAAGAGCCATTGTTTGGAATATACATGGAATCATAGAAGAAATCAATTTTATTGCATTGGATGTAAAGATAAAAGAAAAAAATTTATCGTTGCAATCTTGGATAAAGACGAAAATGGTGCTGAATGCATTAAAATGGCTGACAGGAAGCATGTTTGTAATCCAATACCGTATATTCCTGAAAATTATAAAGAGATGAAAGTATTCAAGAAGCCTGATTACGAAATATTGGAGAACTGTAACGCAGTTTCGGGAACCATCCTTGTAATATTTAATGAAAATGATAAAAATAAATGTTGGGAATTTCGAACTGATGACGTAATGCGTTCATTTTTTTGTCGTAAATGCAGAACTGTGGCCAAATTAATGAATAAAAATACTGAAGATGAATATCTTGAATTAAGAGATGGAAGCCATAAATGTGAATACATTTCATTTGAACCAGAAAAATATTATCATTTTAATGACTTTGTTGTGTCACCTGATTTTGAAATTCGCACAGTAACTACAAAAAATGGTGAAGAAAAGAAAAGATTAATAATTTTTGATAAAACTGATCGAAATTTGTGCTATGTATATTCATCTCAGCGAAACATGTTTAACTGTCAGTCATGCTTTAACAAAAGAGTGGTAGTTTCTGCAAAATTGCTAAAAAATGCAGAAGGCGAAGATTATGTAATCTTATCAACGAAAAAACATATTTGTAAGCCACGTTTATATTCTACTCTATCCAACAATGCTGAAATTATTTTGCATCCATCTGCTTTTGAATTAATGGAAAATAATGAAAATGGAATAAATAAATTATTTATTTTTCATTCAAATGATCGAAAGTTATGTTATATGTTTTCACAAAGAAAAGGTTGTCAAAACGGATATTATTGTCTTGGGTGTCGGCAAGTTATAAGAAATAGTAAAAAGAAGAATGATGATCGAAAACCTGTGTTCGCTCAATTATGTAAAAATGAAAATGGTGAATATTATGTTCGATTAAATGATTCAAAGCATGCATGTAAACCGAGAAAATATGAACCAGAAAAATATGCAAAAAAAGAAATTCAAAAATGCTATGATTATTTTTTCTTTCGACAAAAACGTTTTCCAAATTCTGTGAATGTTGCTATTTATCATCCTGAAGACAAAACTTTATGTTATCGATTGAATTACGTTAAATCTATGCTAAGTTTTGAATGTAATGCCTGTAAAAGTAATAACAAAACTTTACGTATTAAAATTGAAAAAGATGGAAATGGAAAAAAATTTTTTAATCACGACTTCAAGAAGCATGTATGTAAATCCATAAAAGTGTCAACAATCAAGGCCCCAGAATTTGTTATCCTTAAATGTGAAGAAATAAACATAGAAGAAAAAAAGCAAAAGAAGCCGGAAATCGATGAAAGCAGAATTGTTAAGCTACCAGATTTTGAATTTCGACCAAATACAAATGGTGTTGAAAATGGAGCATTGTTTGTTTTTCATCCAGACGATCGAAATATGGGATATAAATATTTTCGTAACAGCATAAATTCAACTGACCAGCGATATTATTGTTCCAAAAAACATGTGTGTCATGTTACTGCAAAAGTTGAAATTAATGAGAATGGAGAAAAGTATATAATATTAGGACGAAATCAACATAGCTGTGAAGCTGTTAAATATGAAACCTTCAATCGTGGAGAAAAGATTATAAAGAAATCGGAATTTATTACATTCAACACTGATGACAAGGTTACAGCAATTATTGTTTTTACCACACCGGCTCGAAATGAATGCTATGAATTTAGTTTGAATCAAAGAGGAACTCTTTTTAACTGCCTTGGCTGCAGCATGCTTCGAAAAAGTCTTACTGTTAAGCTCTGCAAAAATGAAGATGGTGAAGAGTATCTTCAAGTGTCAAAAGAAAGTCATTTTTGTGAACCACGAAAATATATTAAAGAAAAATTTGAACCAAAAATTATCCTACAAGAATTGTTTGAACTTCATCCAAATTCCAAAGGTGAAACTGATAAAAGATTAGTGGTTTTTACTTCTGATAAAAAAGATTTTGTTTATGAATATTCTTGGAATAGTGGCAAATCTTTTGGATGTATTTTTTGTGCTTCAAAGAATACGAGCGTCATTGCTAGAGTTTGTGAACGTCAAAATGGAGAAATGTTTGTTGAATTGGGTTTACGTGAACATGTCTGTAAGCCACGAAAATATGATTCAAAGAAATACATCCCTACCAAATCTAAAATCATTACAAATGATCTGTTTATTTTTAAAGATGGATGTGATGGCAAAAAAGATAAACATTTGCTTATTTTTACTTCAGAAAAGAAGGATTTCATGTGTCAATATGTTATGGATGGACCAGGTTATTATAGATGCAGCAGATGCAGATTACAAAGAAAAACTATTTCTGCTAGGGTAATAGAAAATAATGATGGTAGTAAATCTATCAAGCTTTGTCAAAATGAACATATTTGTCAGCCTAGAAAGTATGAACCCACTGAAAAACAACCAAAAATTATTTTAAATGATTTATTTGAACTTCAGCCAAACAAAAATGGTGGCACAAATAAAAGACTAATTATTTTTACATCGCAAAAGAAAGATTTTGTTTATCAATATTATTTATTTGAAAACCGTTGTTATAGATGCAATGGCTGCAGCAAAATGAAAACACATGTAACAGCAAAAATCCTTGAAAATGTTGATGGTAGTAAATATGTTCAACTTGGTGAAAGGGAGCATATTTGTAAACCATTACAGTACAATCCAAAAAAATAACAAATTCACTGTAATACTTGTTTATCCAAATAAAGTTATTATCAAACTGTTTTTTTTAGTTTTTACCTTTTCTATATGCTATTTTCATTTCCTTTATAAATGTTGTGTTTTTCTTCGTACATTAAAAAAAGAGATTTTATTCTTAGAACAAGCGAAATAAAATATTTTGACGGTATTCGAACTTCAATTGTTTTAGTTGAGTGCTTTTTTCCCTTGTTACTGCCTAAATACAATCCAAAAAAGTATCAAATTTATTGAAAATTGTAACAACATATATATTTTACAACACTGATTTTGCTATTTGTGATATTACATTGTTTGTAATTTGTTTTTTGACATTAATTATAAACTTTATTTTCTTTTTCAATACAGCGCAAACAAAATTTTTTGCAGATGCGTTTAATTTAACTAAAATTTTTTTAATCATGTATTTATCGACAATATTTAAAATGAACAAATGATATTTTGCAATAATTAAAAAGTTTCTTAAAACTTTTGAGATTGTATTTTTAATATGTTTTCGCATACCCAGCACTGCAGCATTTGGCACTTTTATTTCTTAAAATCACTACAAAATTTCAAGAAACAATGCCGTTCCTTTATATGGTGACGTTTGAGGTGCCATGATTAAAGCAATCCATTGAGATACGTTGTTATCTGCTGGTTCTACATAATTAAATTTCATAGTTAAACCAGACATGAGCTTTAATTACTCAAGCTACAAATATAAAGCATTACAATAATGTGTTCTTTAATTCTCTTGCGCCTCTATCATCACGAGTATAATTTTTACTAATTAAAAAAGCAGTAATTAAATAATTAAAAAAATAATAGAACACTGACAGCCATAAGTGTAAAGTCAACATAATCTATTTTAATACCTCTTATAATTAAGTTTCCGCTTATTTTTAAATACATTATTATTCTACATCAATCAATCATCTAAAAAAGGACTTGCTTGCTTAGTACATCAGATTACTTTTCACCTTTTGTTTTTTAAAATACTTTATTTATCTTATTATATAGCCGAATGATGGCCGTAGATGTTGTCGTTTTGGCGATAAGCATTCCATTATGGCTGTTTCAATTTACTATGATGTATTTTTTAATATTAAAAGGCTCAATAAAGCTTAAAGAATTTAGAAGTGGATTTTATATTATTTTTATTGTACTTGGCTGCATGGATTGCATGTATTTTTTAATTGTAAGTTTGTCCGAGAAGAGTTATTTAAAAAAAGAGACATTCCATAAAAATTCTGTTAACAAATGACAGAATATGCATAAAATTTTCTCAGTATAAATCTTTCCTATAAATAGAGAGCGCAAATTTCTTCGTTCATTACATCTCATTTTAAGCGAATACGTTGTGTATAACAGTTTTTTCTGTAATTTTGAGATGTATTGAAAGCAATACATGATGCATCGGTAACCACCCCGAAGGGAAGAGTTACTTCTTGTGTTTCATAGAATAAACCTGGAAAATTTTCAGAAGTTATTGGGAGTATATTTTGTATATTATAAAATCTTTTTATCCTTTTTTCAATCTGATGTTGGAATTTTATTCATTATTATTGTCAGCAAACTTTCACCATTTTGTTTAAATTTTGAATATTTTGCACATTCTTTATTGTCCTTTAATCGATACACTACATTTTGCTGGATTCATTCACATAAAAAGGTAAGGGTTCTTTGGTTTTTGTTGGCATGAATCTAAGAAAATATTTAGATATGGCAAGGAAAACCTCTCTTCTTCATTATCATTTTATTATTCTTCTTTGCATTCCTGTCTGTTATTCATCGAGTTTTTAGTCCGGCTGTTGTAGATGTACCGAAAAGTGGGCTTGTTGCTGTTTATGATTCCAATGCATCAGCAATCTCAGTTCTTTCCGGGTTTATTGTTTCTAGTATTTCAACGATTTTAGAATTAATTTTTGAGTTACTTACATGCTATAAAATTTATGTTCTTCGACAATCAACTCAAAATAATTTGTTGAAGAATAAGCCACAAGAAATTAGGCTTTTTAGTAAGTTACTTTTTATTACAGCAGTCAGCCAAATTAATTACCAAATATAAGTTTTTTAATTAACTTTAAATGAGCCAGTTTTAAAGCACTGTGTTGAACTTGAAATCACGAGCACTGTACTCATAAACTTTTTTTGCCCAAACCTGAAAATCGGGCATTAATCAAACTTGCATTTCCTAATGCACCGCGAAGCAGTTCAAAATTTTTGCATGATTTGGTAATGTGGTCAAGGCGGTACACAGAAACAAATTTCGGGGTGGGCAAATCGATTTCGGAGGAGGCAAGCCTTTGATCTTTTGCCGCGGTTAGCAAAAGATCAAAGGAAGTTTTTCATTTACGAGGAGGCAACTGCCCCTTTTGCCCCCCTTAAATACGGCTGTGTTCAAAAGAAAAATGCTTAGATGCACTACCAACGCATTCATTCAAATATATAAATGTTAATTTTTCAGTTTACCTTACAATCTGCTTCATCTTACATCTCATCCTTACCCTATATTATGTATTTTTTTATTTAAACTCATTAAAATACATAAGCAGAGATTTGTTTGATGTTAGCAAAGACGTCGTGGATATTACTCGAGCGGTATACACAAATTCAAATTCTTTGTTATTATTTTTAATAAGGTATGAATGATAATCATCAGTTTTATGTGTATCAATAAATTAACAATTAATTTTTAGCAATCACGTTAGAAAAGAATATTTAATGTTTTTTAAAATCATCCCTTGCAAAAAGCTCTTTACAATTAAAACAGCAGCGTCAACAATAAGAGTAAAATAAAGCTTAACTTGTATTTTGTGTATTGTATTCGCTAGTAAAATTCTGTAATCATTTTTATTTTATCATATAAGTGCAAGTGCAATTCGGCAGAAGAATAATAATTACTAAAGCTACAATTAATTAAAAAAGGAAGATAACAATAAGGAAACATTTTTTTAATTTTTAATTATTATCACTTTTAAAATTGTAAATACGCTACACTTAATTGCCCAGACTAGAAAACATGTTCTTTCTATCTCCGGTATAATGTAGTTTTTCCCATTTAATTTATAATCAATGAATCAATCAAAACATTTTATTACAAAAAAATCAATAACAAAAAACACATAAAAAAGGAAAAATAGCAGAACGCATCAAAGTATTAAACATAAATTCATCTACAATATTTAGTCCAGCAATCAAGTAATAATCCTTTCTTTCAACCAAAAATTTATGTTTGACGGTTAAAACTCCATCAGCTTCAAAACACAAAAACTATTGCAAATTATTTTCCTTCCTTACTACTGTAGAAGAGATAGAAGGCATTTTAAATCTCCAACAAAATTTACAAGTAATTTTACTACAAACAATATTAATAAACGACAACATACTTTTTAAAAAACCTTAAGATTTTATTCAAAAAAAAATTAACCAAATAAAAAAACCAAAAGATCATAATTTATGCAATTAAACAGTAACATTTTGCACGTCCGAAATGCATTTTTTGTTTTTAAGACTAATAAGTTCTAAAACTTTTATTCCAACTCTTGCGGAAGCTTTGGGCAAAAATTTTTCTTATCATGTTTTTCTTCAACATGTTTTAATCTTATTTATTTTCAATCGATAGAATTTCAATTAAATTTCAAAGCTTATAATTCGAATTCAGTACAACAAAATTTATTAATAGATTTTTTATCTTTTCCAAATGTGTAATTTGAATAAAGGCAGGCATTTGAAGCTGTATATGGAACGCCTTCTTTCATTAAAGTTTGATCACCTCGTAAAATAATTCGGCCAATCATTGGAATGGCGTCACCGAAGATATCCGTGCCATTTCGTTTTACGATTGATGAAGAAATTATAATTTTTTGATCACCATTTATAAGTTCACCTGTGCATTGTTTATATGTGCTAAAAAAGGAAGAAGGATATATTACAGGATGATTAAAGTTTTTGGAGCAAAATTGGATTAACAAGTTTTTTTTGGCTTAAAACACATTCTGAGACAAAATCTTGACACATAGGTTTAGGCATGGCACAGTAAAAAATAAATTTTTTTAAAAGTTTAACCCTGTTTTTGAGCATGCTTAACAAGCCCAAAACCGAAGTTCTTTGAGCTGAAAGTATCGTTTTGGCACTTTTTGCCGGTAATCAAAAAACCCAGTTTTTTGATTACATAGCATTTTATGTTTGTTAAATATTTTTCAAGTCTTAAAGAATTTGCATACCTGTAACAATCATCTCCATTAGTATAATAAAGAACAAAATACTCAGGGGGTCCTGTAAAATTTGCCATTGAAGTAATATATTTTCCATTGATAAAATATGAAGCTGTATAATTTGCATAAGTGGTGTTATCAGGATTGAGAATGACAGTTTGACTTTCAAAAGCTTTACATTTTGGAGATTTTGCAGTTTCCACTGGTGCAGGTGCAAACTCAATGCACTGTTGGGTAAAGTTGTAAGACCCTTTCATATTAAAGTGATAATATGAATATGAAGAATTTTGCGTAGTGAATAACGAGCCATCTCCGTAACTGAAAGTCCCATCATCAGCATATCCAGAATAAATTTCTTCCCAAGAACCACCAAGATGAGCATGAAGATAAAAAGATGGATCTTGAATTGAGAAGGCAAAAGTTGAATCTAAGCCAGCGCTGCATTTTTGTGGATCTGGATCATTAATTGCAAATGGAACATCAGCACAAATATAATTTGGGTAATCTTGACCTGTATGGTTACAGGAAAAATTGCTGACATAGATCCATGTCGTACCACCCAAGTTTAATATTTTTAAATCCATGGAATATAATCTGTAACCATCAACGTCAAATGAATAATCTTCTTTTGTTGCCCTTAGGGTTGTGCAGCTTTGGGGTGGTGGTGGTGCATCTGTGGCAGCAGTAAAAAGCAGGGGAAAAGAAACAACAAAAATCAATAAAATTAACATTTTTGTTAATTAAATTTTATGCAATAAAATTTCCTTAAATACATTTTGAAAAGTCATCAAAAAAGAATTGTAAGCATGATGTAAACAATCTTTGAAAAATTACCTGAGAATATAGACAAAAAGAATGATAAGAAAGTAGTTTTTGATCTTGGTCTTCCCCAGGAAGTCATCATTCCGTTTTATCATGTATCGAAAAAATCAAAAGATCAAGTGCACATGTTTTGCTGCTTCTCCATGCAGTTATTACAAGAGTTTTTAAAGCAACAAATGTTTGTAACATATAAACTTTTTACAGCAAAACGCAGTGCCAAAAGGTGGCATTGTTCTTCACTTTTTACCAAATATTAACGAAAATTACGTAAAAAATTTCACGGACGTTATTAAGAATTATGCCTATAATAAATGGTCAGCCAGTGAACGGCCTAATATATCTATAATACAAGATGTGTGACATTTTTCATCCCAAAGTTTTTTGTATGTAAAAGTTTTACAGAATTATTTTGCAGTGAAGAAAGTTGTGTTTTTGAAGTTATTATTTGTTTATTTTTGCATTTTCGTGGTGTTTGTGTTTTCGTTGCAAAAATGCTTCTCATATAAATTTTTGTTTCAAATAAAAAATATCGTCTTCTACATTAACAAAACTCATTTGTTTTTGACTTCTAACATACCGTAGATTCCTTTGATACAACATTGCCAGACCAGAAAGTCTTATGCTCACTTTAAAAAAAGGATGAGATCTTCAAAAATGTAAGCCAATATATGATAAAACTACCAATGAAATTCTCTTATTTTTCAACTTCTTACAAATTTTAAAAGTATAATTTTAGTGCTGGTTGTATCATTTATGGTCCACAACCTTCCCAAATTACTAGCTTGCGTTAACTAAGAAACAGTTAACTAGTAGTAAAATTCAATTATTCCGGGTTATGCATACCTTGAGCAATACGTATTTGCTGAATTTGTCAATGTAATTTATATATTAACGAAAATCTGTTACAAACATATTTTTTTAGAAAAACGCAGCAACCAAAGCCAATTTCAGTCTTAAATTTTTAGCAATTGTTATTAAACAAAATTACGAAAAAAGTTTTGATGAAGTTTTTGAAAAAAATGCCTTGAAAAAATGGTCATATGTCAAAAGACCTAAAACATCTAACTTACAATAACGAAATTTCATGACGATGTTTTTTCTTCATTGTTTAACAATATGTTAGACCTGTTTTTTTTAATAAACAATGAATTACTATTATTCTAGAAAAAGAAATAACAAAAAATAAATGTTCAAAAATGAGTATATTTTTATATCAAAAAGTAGTACTTTTAGATTTAATTTAAAATATGAGAAATATTATAATGAAAAAAAAAACAATATCTTAACCTGCAACGGCAAACGTTAAACGCAAAATTTATTTTTTCCTTTGTATTGTGTTTGTGCATGTTTTTTTTAAAAGCAGTCATTTTATAAAATCTTGATTTATGCTATTTTCGATAACGATCTGTTAAAATAAACCAAAGAAAAAAAATGAATTGTTTTGGGTTGAAATGATTGATTTTGATTTGACAGTAGGCTTTATAAAAGCGGCGCGAAAATTTCATGTTATACTTAAAACAAGAGAGAGATCGCTCGAAAAGCAGAAGGGGTTTCTTTTTTCAAGTGTCACTTTTAAACATACTCTCTGAATGACAAGACGAAAAAAAAAGAGAAACAAAGCCAGTTTTCTTTGAAGATAAAAAATGCATTTTTCCTTGAAAACTCCTGTTGCGTCAAAAAAATTGGTTTTGTTTTTTTCCTCTCTTGGTTAAATTCACTCACAAACAACATTTTTATGCTCAAATTTTTATATGAAACCCAAATCAGTTGAATTACTTGCATTTGACAGAGATCAACTACAATATGAAGGAAAATGTAAACTTCGAATTGATCGATTATCAGAGATGCTTCTTGTTGAACCCTACAATGAAGGTTTGTTTTTTTCTGTTATTGGATTCATTAATTTACGGTATTTTTTAGAGTTCAAAATGAAATGTGCATTGTTCAAATGGGATTTTGTTATGGATAAGGTATGTTTTTACTATAGAACCAGCTTGTTGATAGCTTTCAACGCCTAATTTATAGAATATTTTATTTGTTTTTGGTGAACATGAACTTTCTGATTTTGCTTTGGTATTTGATGAAGAAGAAAGATGTAAAAAAGTACATGATTTTATTTGTAAAGATAAAGTAGGACATTTCTAACTTTGCAATATAAAATAGCGTGGAACATTTTTAGTCTCAAAATGAGGTTCATAACAGCTTCGTTTATCAACGCATCTTATGTCCCGTTTTCGAAATGATTGTAAAAAAAGAAGAAAAATCTTTAGAAATGAAAAAAATTATTGCAAAATGGATTGATAAACATAGTGAAGAAGAAAAACCTGTATACATAAAATTATTAAAAGATAAGAATATTTTTAATTCTGTTTATTCTGACATGATAATCCGCGATGATGGTGAAAAAGATTCAGTTTCTGGTTCAATGACAAGTGATAAGCATAGTGGTGCCATTACATATGCTGACATTAACAAAAGGTAAGAAATTTAGAGATTTGTTTTAGTTCTTTTTAGTTACAAATTTTTAGAAACAACAGTCGTAAACGAAAACGTTCCCTTACTAACAACAATAGTCAAAATAACAATGATATCCCGTAAGGGTTTTTTAATAACTTACATATTAAAATTAATAATACATTTTAGTAACCCCAGAAAAAATCGTAAAACTTTGAAAACAATGCCGAAATTTATTAATCAAAATTTATTTAAAGTTGTTAACGTCACATCTGGAAATGGAATTCTTCGAAGGCTATTAATCTTTACAACGCCTGAAAAAACGCATTGTTATGAATATGGATGGAGTTGCCAAAGACAATTATATTTTTGTAAAGGATGTAAAGCTTTAAGAAAGCATCCTCCTACTGCAGTTTTTGATAAAGACGAACTTGGTTTTGATTGTATTAAAATGGAAGAGAAGAAACATGTTTGTACTCCAATACCTTATACTCAAGGAAATTATGTTGAAATGAAAATTTTTAAGAAACCGAACTATGATATTTTGGAAAATTGTAATACAAAATATGGAAAAATGCTTATTATATTTGATAAGAATGACAAAAAACGATGCTGGGAATTTCGAGTTGAACATCAAGTAAAAGATTGTTTTCGTTGTTGTCAATGTAATACTCCTGCAAGGGTGTGGCATGGGGGTACTGATGATGAACATATTGTTTTGAAATATCCAAATCATGAATGCAACTATGTTCCATATGAACGAAAGAAATTTTATAAATTCAAAGATTTCATTTTGTCTCCAGATTTTGAAGTTCAAACTGTAACTACTGAAAATGGTGAAGAAAAGAAAAGACTCATTATTTTTGATAAAAATGATCGAAATTTCTGTTACGTTTATTCATCTTACAATAACACTTTCCTTTGCCTTGGTTGTTTCAACAAAAAATTATGCGTTTCTGCAAGATTATTACAAAATTCTGATGGTGAAGATTATGTTTTATTATCAAAAAGAAAGCACATTTGCGAATTACGGCAATATTCTGGTTTAGCAAAAAAAGAAACTATTATACGCTCACCAGATTTTGAATTAATGGAAAATACTGAAAGTGGAACACGAAAGTTATTCATTTCTGTTCCAAATAATCGAAGCTTGTGTTATGCATTCTCTTATAGAGTCGGTGACAAAAGGTATCAATGTAATGGTTGTAATTCCATACGCCGTAAGAGAAGCAGAGCAAATTCTTTCAAAGTAGTATTTGCAAAATTATGTAAAGATGAAAATGGTGAAAATATTGTTCGATTAAATGATGCCAAACATGTTTGTGAACCAACAAAATATGAACCAGCAAAATATGCAAAAAAAGAAATACAAAAATGCTACGATTATTTCTTCTTTCGACAGAAACGATTTCCAACTTCAGTCAGTGTTGGCATTTACCATCCTGAAAACAAAAATTTATGTTTTAAACTGAACTTCGATAATCATCATTGTTATTTTATTTGCAACAGATGTGGTCATAAAAGAAGATCAGTTATTACCAGGATTGAAAAAGATGAAGATGGAAAAGAATATTTTAATCATGATTACAAGAAGCATCTTTGTCATCCAATGAAAGTTTCATCAATCTGTGCTCCAGAGTTTGTTAAGCTTGAAAAAAGTGATTTTAGTCTCAATGGAAAGAAAATGACAAAAACTGATGACAAAAGAACAATCAATTCATCAAATTTCGAACTACGTGGAAATGCAAAAGGTGTTCCTGATGCTTCGTTATTTGTTTTTAATTCTAAAGATCATAACATGGGGTACAAATATTACTACACCAATGGTTATAATAAATATGTATGTTGCGCTAAAAAAAGTCATCAATGCCATGCTGCTGCTAGAATTCAAAATGATGAGAATGGTGAAAAATGTGTAATTATGGGAAAAGCTGAACATAAATGTAAACCGGTGAAATACGAAAAAATTGAAGAAAAACAGATTATAAATGCTTCAGATTATATTTTTGTTCCTCAACATGGTTGTTTTAAAGTGCCAAAAATAATTGTTTTTGCGACTCCAGCTCGTGATCTGTGTCATGAATTTAATTTTGTCAAAACAAGGAATTATTATCAATGTATTGGGTGTTACACAACAGTGAAACTTTGCAAAGATGAAAATGGAAAGGAATATTTAAAAATGTCAAAACAAAATCATGCGTGTACGCCAAGAAAATATAATAAACCGAAAATTATTCCACAAGAATTATTTTTTTTTCATCTAGATACCAAGGGTGAGCCAAATAAAAGAATGATCGTTTTTACTTCTGACAAAAAAGATTTCGTCTATGAATTTGAATCAACGAGCAAATATTCATACAGATGCAACTCCTGCAGAAGTAAGAAAATTGGCGTGACTGTAAAAATTTGTGAAAATGAAATTGGTATAAAATATTTGGAATGTGGTGATAAAGAACATGTTTGCCAACCTCATAAATACAATCCAGAAAAATATAAAATACAAAGCAATGAAATAACGTGATAATATAATCTATTATCATACCTCAATTATTTTGTCATTCTATTAAATTTTAATGTTTGATTTTGCGTTTTGTTGAATAAAAATTATGACAAAAGCGATAAAGTTTTTTATGCTTGACTTGTCCTACAGTAGTCTATGACATTTGTGCAGAAAAAATAGATTATTATTCTTTTTTAAATGTATGCCCCAAAACCTTCGATTTTGAGGTTGTGGTATATTTTTGTGGATCAATGTAGTCCTGTTTTTGCCAATGTTTGCTTATTGCAAATTATTTTAGTTCAATTTTTAAATTTGCTGGCATGCACATTCTCTGAAGGCACACTTTTCTCTTAGGGCATGAGAGAACAAAGTCCGGGAGAGTACATTTTCTATAACACAGTGCATTATCAAGTTATTTTTTGGCAAAACCAATGATTGTTTTTTTGCAATTTTTTTGGAATGGATATAAAATGTCAGACTTTCTTACCGCATCCATAATGGCGCGTGCTAAATGTCTTAACCTCTTTCTCTTCATGCAACTGAACATTTTGTATATATGTTACAGCCGATCTTGTGGACCCGCCGATCTTGTGGTCGGCTAGCCGATCTTGTGGACGGCTAGCTGATCTTGTGGTCGGCTAGCCGATCTTATGGATTTTTTTCGTAAAAAGTGACCATTCAAAAAATTTATGAAAAAGTGATAAAATGATAAAAAAACAATAGGTAACAATAAAAAACAATAAAAATCGTATATTTTACTTATTGTGACAACTTGAACTGTTGTGGCATCTTGAATTGCACTTTCTATCTGCCTTGAAACATTTGCATCGACGACTATCACAAGGTTGTTTGCAGCTACAATGAAAATGGCCTTGCCCTCCAGATAATGATGCAGCAGTAGCAGCAGTTCTTACAGATCCAATTTCTGTATCGGGAACATCATCAATTGTCATGAATGGTTGTTCAACAGGTTCAATTTGATTTCTTGAAAAGGATCTTGAAAATCTCCCACTTTTTGTTCCAACTCTGTAAAGACCATTTTCAATTCTTTCATTCATTACTAATTGGCGACATTTTCTGCCAAACATTGCTTCAAATGGAGAAAGCCCTTCAAGTGCTGAATGCCCTCTTCGATTCTTTGCAAGTTGGGCTTTTGGAAGCAAATGTACCCATTTGGCTGTTCCTTCATCTGACATCATTGTTTGAAGAATATCCTGAAAAAATGAAATGTTAAACTATTTTTTTTTTCAAAAAACATACTTGAACATCACGGTTTGCTCTTTCAACGGATCCTTGCGATTGTGAATGACGAGGAGTACCATGAATAACTTTAACGCCAAAACTTTCTGCTAGCGCATCTACTGTTGCATTTTTAAATTCCTTCAAACAATGATGTCAGATGAAGGAACAGCCAAATGGGTACATTTGCTTCCAAAAGCCCAACTTGCAAAGAATCGAAGAGGGCATTCAGCACTTGAAGGGCTTTCTCCATTTGAAGCAATGTTTGGCAGAAAATGTCGCCAATTAGTAATGAATGAAAGAATTGAAAATGGTCTTTACAGAGTTGGAACAAAAAGTGGGAGATTTTCAAGATCCTTTTCAAGAAATCAAATTGAACCTGTTGAACAACCATTCATGACAATTGATGATGTTCCCGATACAGAAATTGGATCTGTAAGAACTGCTGCTACTGCTGCATCATTATCTGGAGGGCAAGGCCATTTTCATTGTAGCTGCAAACAACCTTGTGATAGTCGTCGATGCAAATGTTTCAAGGCAGATAGAAAGTGCAATTCAAGATGCCACAACAGTTCAAGTTGTCACAATAAGTAAAATATACGATTTTTATTGTTTTTTATTGTTACCTATTGTTTTTTTATCATTTTATCACTTTTTCATAAATTTTTTGAATGGTCACTTTTTACGAAAAAAATCCATAAGATCGGCTAGCCGACCACAAGATCAGCTAGCCGTCCACAAGATCGGCTAGCCGACCATAAGATCGGCGGGTCCACAAGATCGGCTGTAACATATATAAACATTTCTAGTTTTATGATTTTTAGATGAAGTCAAAATCAATTGAATTGTTGGTTTTTGATCATAATCATCAAATTCATTATGAAGGAAAATGTAAGCTTCAAATTAATCGATTATCAAAGATGATCCTGGTTGAACCTGTAAATGAAGGTACGGTTTATATTAGGATTACCTTTTTGTAATTAATTCTAATTTTTAGAGAACAAAATGAAATGTGCATTGTTTAACTGGAATTTTGTTATGGATAAAGTATGTTTCCTCTATTTTACTTAGGATCAAAAGTATTTAATTTTTAGAATATTTTATTTGTTTTTGGTGAACTTGAATTGTCTGATTTTGCTTTAGTTTTTGACGAAGAAAGAAGATGTAAAAAAGTATATAATTTTATTTCCAAAGATAAGGTAAGATATAACAACTACATACACTACATAAAATTTATAAGTTTTTAGTCTCAAAGTGATATTGGAAAGGAGATGCTTGTGAATCGCTTTTTGTCTCCACTATGTGATAAAATTGCCGAATTTAATGATACTGCTTTAAGATTAAAAAAGATTATAATGAAATGGATTGATAAGCAAGGAAAAGAAGAAAAAAAGAAATACATTCAACTTCTAAAAGACAAGAATATTTTTAATAGTGTTTATCCTAAAGCTGATAGTGTTCATGACATGGATAACATGAGGTTAGAAAATCTATTTTCTTATCTTTTTGTGATTCTGATCTTTAGTGAAATTTGCCACACTCGTAAACGCCGACATTCTGGCATTGGCTATGGTGAAGAAAAGCAGGATAATGAAGATATTTCGTAAGTATGTGATAAATACTGTACACATTCTAATTGTTACATATTTTTTAGATTTGATCAAAAAAAGCAAAAATCCTTAATCATTTACTCAAAGTTCATTAACGAAACTCTGTTTAAACTTGTCAACGCAAAATCAGGAATTGGAATTCTTCGAAGATTATTAATTTTTACAACACCTGAAAAAACGCATTGCTATGAATATGGATGGTGCTGTAAAAGGCACTTATATTTTTGCAAAGGATGTAAAGCTTTAAAAAGAAAAGATGTTACTACTGCAATTCTTGATAAAAATAAAGATGGATTAGAATGTGTTAAAATGGAAGAGAAGAAACATGTTTGCACACCGATTCTGTATATCCAGGAAGATTATGTTGAAAGAAAAATTATTAAGAAACCGGATTACGAGTTATTGGAAAATTGTAACACCTTTTCTGGAAAGATTCTTATTATATTTGATCTAAATGATAAAAATAAATGTTGGGAATTCAGAACAGAAAAGCAAGTAAAAAATTGCTTTCGCTGTCGGCAGTGTAAAGCTGTTGCAAGAGTAATGAACAAAAATACTGAATATGAATATGTTGAATTAAAATATCCAAGTCATGCATGCAAATATGTTCCATATGAGCCTAAGAAATTTTATCAATTTAAAAATTTCATTTTATCTCCAGATTTTGAAGTACAAACTATCTACAGAACTGGTGGATTAAAGAAAAGGCTGATAATCTTTAACAAAAATGACCGAAGCAAATGTTATGTTTATTCCTTTTCTACTAATATTTTTCTATGCAATGGTTGTGGAATCGAAGGTACAAGAGTTTCGGCAAAGTTGTTGCAAAATGCGGATGGAGAAGATTATGTCATTTTGTCATCTAAGAAGCATATCTGCGAAGGACAATTATATTCTAAAGTTTCAAAGAATCAAATTATTTTGCGACCACCTGATTTTAAATTAATGGAAAATACAGAAAGTGGAGTAAAAAAATTATTTATTTTTGATTCAGATGACCGCAGTTTATGCTATGTATTTTCTCAAAAAGGAGAAGAAAAAAGATATCATTGTTGTGGCTGCAGCAGTAAAAACAATTTGGTTAAATCTGTTTCTCTACCATATGCCTATTTATATATTGATGAAAATGATAATGAAAAGCAAATGGTTTATTTAAAGAATGTGAAGCATCTTTGTAATCCAACAAAATATGAACCACAAAAATATGCAAAAAAAGAAGAAGCTCAAAAATGCTATGATTTCTTTTTCTTTCGTCCAATAAATGTCGCTATTTATCATTCTGAAAACAAGAATTTATGTTTCAAATTACAAATCATATTGTTATTTTGCATGTAGCATGTGTCGTAATAAAGGAGCCTCAGTTATAACAAGAACTGAAAAAGATGAAAATGGAAAAGAATATTTCAAACATGACCATAAAAAGCATGTTTGCAAACCAGAAAAAGTTACATCAATTTGTGCTCCACTTTATGTTATTCTCAAAAGGAATGAATTAATTTTTGGAAAGAGAATAAGGAAAATGCCAAATGTTGATGACAACAAAATAATTAAACTTCCCGATTTTGAATTACGTCCAAATGCTAAAGGTATTCCTGATGCATCATTGTTTATCTTCCAACATGACGATCGAAATCTGGGATACAAATTTTATTATATAAGTGATCACGACAGATATATATGCGGCGCAAAAAGAAGTGGTAAATGTTACGCAGCTGCAAAACTTCAAATAGATGAAAATGATGAAAAGTATTTAATTTTGGGAAATCATGAACATATATGTCAGCCAATTAAATATGAGAAATATGCTCAATATGAAGAACAGATTATAGAGGCTTCCAATTTTATTATTATTTCTCATGCTAAACCCCCAAAAATAAATGTTTTTACAACCTCCGAACGTGATCAATGCTATGAATTTAATTTTGTCAAAAGCAGAAACTATTATCAGTGTATTGGATGTCATGCTAAAAAGAAATATACAACAATGAAACTTTGTGAAGATGATAATTGCCAAGAATATCTTCGAATGTCAAAATCTGCACATGTTTGTACACCTAAGAAATATGATGAACCAAAAATTATTCCAAATGAACTTTTTGAACTTCATCCCAATACCAAAGGTGAAGTAAATAAACGATTAATTGTTTTTACTTCTGATAAAAAAGAACTTGTTTATGAATTTGAAGCAAGAAGTAAGTATTCCTATAGGTGTAAGCTATGTTGTAATATGAAAGTGAAAAGGGGTGTTACTGTAAAAGTATGTGAAGATAAAAATGGTAAAAAATTTTTGGAATGCGGCCCGCAAGAACATATTTGTCAACCTCAAAAATATGATCCTCAGAAATATATTCTTAAAGAACCGAATATTATTTCAAGTGATCGCTTTATTGTGCATAATGGACAAAATGGTGAAAAAAATAAATATTTAATTATTTATGCATCAGAAAAAAAAGATCTTGCTTATCAGTATAATTGGAGAATAGACGGTATTTATTATTGTAATGAATGCCGCAAGAAAAAAGTATATGTATCTGCAAAAGTTATTGAAAATGATGATGGTACTAAATCTCTTAAACTTGGAGAAAATGAACATGTTTGTCAACCTCAAAAATATGATCCGAAGAAATATCAATAAGATAAATTTGTTTTTTCAACTTTATTTATGACTTTTTGACAATAAATTCTTTCTTTGCCTCATTTTATAAAACAGCATGTGATCGAGCACGCATTATGTTAAAAAATTATCCCTCATAGCAAGTTTCACACCAAGAAATTGTATAAAAAAAAGAAAAAAAAACTTGGGTCATTTCGTTAATAAAAATATTTCGAGTATAAATTCAGATTTCCCCAATTACAATATTTCACTTTAAGGAAAAATCCAGATTATACCTCAGCAGTATGGCCCCCTTCTTTTTTGAGGACTAAAACTTTAATTTTGATTATACAAAAAAGGCAATAATTGATTTTATAGAGAAAAACCTTTGCATTTTTTAAACCTTTGCTCTCTGTTTAAAAAATGCAAAGGATAATATGTTTGCCAAAATAAATCCATATTTTTCATTCTTGTTATCGTTTTGTATTTACATGTTTCTGTTTGATGTTAAATAACTTAATTTTATGTATAATTTAAAAAAGTTTTAGATGAAACTCAAGTCAATTGAACTGCTTGCTTTCGATAATAATCATCAACTACAATATGAAGGAAAATGTAAGCTTCGAATTGATCGTTTATCAAAGATGCTTCTTGTTGAACCTGAAAATGAAGGTATTTTTTTTGTAGTAATTCGCATTTCTAGTATAATATAATAAGCATTGCTTTTAGAATATAAAATGAAATCTGCCATGTTTAAATGGAATTTTGTCATGGATAAAGTGAATATTTTTTTCTATACTGGTAACTAACGACACTTATTTTAGAATATATTGTTTGTGTTTGGAGAACATGAATTATCTGATTTTGCTTTGGTTTTTGATCAACAAGCTCGTTGCAAAAAAGTTTTTGACTTTATTTGTGAAGATAAGGTAAGCCTTGAATACGTTTGCTGTATAAAACTTGTATTTTTAGGCTAAAATTTACATTGAAAAAGAAATTATTCATCAAAGATTTTTGTTTCCAATTTGTGACAAACTTGTCAACGATAATAAAATAGAATCAGAATTAAAAATTATTTTTGCAAAATGGATTGAAGATCATGAAGATGACGAAAAAGAAGAATATAAAAAGCTATTAAAAGAAAGAAATATTTTCAATATTGTTTATTCAACATTAGACAAAAATAGACGAGAAGATCGTGGTAAATTATCTGGCTTGCAATTAAATGGTCGACATAGTGATGCTGATAGTTGTGATAGTGATAACAAAAGGTAAAATAGCAAGAACGGTTTTTTGTTTTTATGAATGTCAGTTTTAGAATCGCTCATCAAAATCGTAAACGACGACGTTCTCAAGTTTGCAATAGATCTCATATTTATAGCGATGCATCGTAAGTATACTTTAAATATTACGCAAATATTATATTTTATTAATGTTCTAGAATTTCACGAAAAAAGCAAAAAACTTCAATAAATTATTCAAAATATCTTGATAACAGGCTATTTGAACTTGTGAATGTAAAAACTAAAAGAATGGTATCAAGATTATTAATTTTTACCTCATCGGAAAAAACGCATTGCTATGAATATTTTTGGAGCCATCAAAAAATGATTTACTGTTGCATTGGATGTAAAGCTGAAAGAAAACAAATCTCAGCTGTTATGGTCTTAGATGAAAATGGAATTGAATACATCAAAGCTGAAAAAGAGAAGCATTTATGTACAGCAATATCATATCTTCAAGAAAATTATATCAAAACAAAAATTTTAAAAAAACCAGATTATGAAGTATTGGAGCATTGTAATGTAAACCCTGGGGCATTCATTATTTTATTTGATAATAACGATCGAAATCAATGTTGGGAATTCCGAAAAACAAAAGCCAAATACAGATTTGAATGTCGCCAATGCATGATGGTGATAAAAATATTCAATCAAAATGCTGATAATGAATACGTTGAAATGATAGATGCGGGCCATGAATGTAAAAGTTTCCCATATGATCTGAAAAAATATTATCAATTCAAAGATTTTGTTTTACCTCCAGCTTTTGAAATTAAAACTGTATTCCAAGATGGAGAAGAAAAGAAAAAATTAGTTTTATTTGACAAAAGTGATCGAAGTTTATGTTATATTTATTTTTTAAAGCACAAGTGTTTTTACTGTAGTGGTTGTGTCAACAAAGGCATACGTGTTTCTGCAAAATTATTGCAAAATTCTGATGGCGAAGAATATGTAATTTTATCAACAAGAAAACATATTTGTGAATTACAGCCTTATGCAAAGGTATTGCAAATGGCTAACAAAGAAATAATTTTACGCTCAGCACATTTTGAATTAATGGAAAATACTTCAAATGATACAAAGAAAATATTCATTTTTGATACAGTTGATACAAATTTATGTTACACTTTTTCAAATAAAGAAAGTCAACAAGATTCTTTTGTATGTCTTGGATGTAGATATGTTCGACAAAATAATAATAATTCAAATCAATTTGGTAGAGATGTTAGAATTAAATTATATCGAGATGAAAATGGTGAATATTTCATTCGACATAATGGCTCGCAACATATCTGTAAACCAAAAAAATATTCACCTCAGAAATATATTAAAATGCCGAAATGTTATGATTATTTTTTCTTTCGTCGAAAAGAATATTCAACTTCAATAAATGTTGCTATTTATCATCCAAAAGATAAAAATTTATGTTACAAACTTCTATACAATAAATCTTTATCGAATTTTCATTGTATTTCGTGTATAAAAATTGGAAAATTCTGTTTTACAAGATTTAAAAAAGATGAAGAAGGAAAAGAATATTTTTCTCATGATTATCAAAAACATGTTTGTCAACCAATCAAAGTTTCATCAATTTGTTCCCCACAATTTGTTATTCTTCAACGAAATGAACTGGATATCAAAGTAAACCAGAAAGCAATACCTGAAGCTCATGAAAGCAAAACTGTCAAACTTCCAAATTTCGAATTAAGTCCAGGCAAGAACGGCGCCTCTAATGGACAATTATTTGTCTTTCATTCTGAAGATAGAGATATGGGATATAAATATAATTGTATAAGTGAAAAAAATTATTTATGTTGCATAAGAACACCTATTCGCTGTTACGCTACTGCGAAGCTTCAAACTGATGAAAATGGAGAGCAATGTATTATTTTGGGACCAAAAAAGCATACGTGTGAACCAGTAAAATATCAAAAAGCTAATGAATGTGAAGAAAATATTGTTAATGCTTCTGATTTTTGCATAATTTCTCAAAGCTCAAATGATAATATTAAACGAATTATTGTTTTTTCGAACCCTGAACAGACAGAATGTTATGAATTTGGTAGTGCTGCCACAAAGAATGTCTTTCAGTGTCTAAGCTGTGCATCTCTCAAGAAACATGTTACAGTGAAGTTGTGCAAAGATAAAAATGGGCAACAGTATCTACAAATCTTAAAAAAAGAACATATTTGTCAACCCCGAAAATATATTAAAGAAAAATATGAATCCAAAACAATTATTTCAAATGAATTATTTGAATTTCATCCAAATACGAAAGGTGAAGTAAACAAAAGATTGAAAATTTTTACTTCAGTTGAAAAAAATTTTGTTTATGAATTTTCTTGGTATAACAAAGACACTTATCAATGTGCTGCATGTATAAAATCAAAAAATAAGTATGTAACCGTAAAACTTTTTGTGGATAAAAATGGTCAAAGATTCCTTCAATATGGTTCGAAAGAGCATTTCTGCCAACCAAAAAAAGTTATTCAACAAAAAATTATTTCAAATGAATTATTTGAATTGCATCCAAATTCCAAGGGTGAATCTGATAAAAAATTGGTTATTTTTACTTCAACAAAAAAAGATTTTTATTATGAATACACTATGGAGAGATTCGGGTATTATAGATGTAGTCGATGTCATAATAACAGAGTAAATGTGTCAGCAAAAGTTATCGAAAATGATGATGGTAACAAAACGGTTAAACTCAATGAAAAGGAACATGTCTGTGAATCACAAAAATATGATCCAAATAAATTTATCCCCGTTGAACCAAAAATTATTTTAAATGATAATTTTGTGTTTCATGATGGAAGTAATGGAGAAAAAGATAAATATTTAATTATTTTTACATCTGAAAAGAAAGATTTCATGTATCAATATTTTCATCAAGAAATCCGACCAGAATATTATATATGCAATGGATGTATGTGTAAAAGTCAAAATACATCAGCAAAAATTATTGAAAGTGATGATGGTATCAAATCAATTAAACTTGGAAAAAATGAACATGTTTGCAAACCTCGAAAATATGATCCGAAAAAATACCATCCTTAAAAATAACGTTTTTTTTGTATCTTTAGTTATGTTGTTGCAATTTTTGCTGTTGTCATTGAAAAAAATTTAAGTCTCGCTGCTTTTATATGTTTTTTCAATATTTAAGCTTATTCTATATTGTATTATTTTTATTGTATATATTCAATGTGTGTTAGGGCACGTAAATAAATAAAAAAAAACAAGCAAACATTTTAAACTTTTTGAAGAGCAAATTTATGAATTTTCTGTAAAAACTTATTATTTATTTAAATTTTTAAAAAATTAATTTTTTTCCAAAAAAAAAATAAAATTTTGAACTTTTTGTTTTTTATGGTCTTTCTGAAATCTTTAAATGAAAGTAAACATTTTTGTATGATGTAAAAGATTTTTTGTTAATCCAAAAACCGTTGTGATTTTCATGATGTTGTGATTTTTGAATGAGGCAACAAAACAGAAAAAAAGAGAGAGAGCAAAAGAATCAATGAAAGAGGTACATGCATGAGAAGGTTATGTTTTGTATTTTGTGCATCATCAAATTTGACGACTTTAATTGTTTTTTTCTCTTGTTGGGTGTGTTGTTGAAGTTGTTTACGTGTAGGAACTGTTGTCTTTTCTCGTTTTTCTTGCTGACTTTTTTCTAACACCGGCACGCTGACAAAGTTAGTACAAATACCAAAGGTAAAACAACACTTTTTTGTTACTTATTGTGGAGTTTTTTTACTTTAATTATTACCCCTTTTTAATTGTTTCACTTTTAATTTTTTCTTGTATGGGACTTCGAAAAAATGACAAAAAGTGATACACTTGCTTTTGCATCAAATTGAACTAACTGCTTTCATTTCTTTTGCTGAATTTACCTTTGTCCATAAACTCTTGTTTAAAATAAAAAATACCTTTCTTGTCTGTCTTACATTTTATACTTTTTTGATTAATGATTTTGCTTTGCTCTATCCTTTTTGGTTGAAATATAATCCGTTTATTTTTTAAAAAAGTGCAAAGTACCTCATTCAAGATTAATGTGTTTTTCTTTCTTTTTTACCTTTAAAAACAATTTTATTTTTCAGATTTATATTATTTTTGTTATTACTTTTTTCCTTCAAAAATGGCAACTTCAAAAGTACCAACAGTTAAAATGCACAATGGCGTTGAAATTCCCATTGTTGGATTAGGAACTGCTGGGAATCTCGAGGCACCGGATGTAAAAGAACTTAAAACTGCTTTCCGTGCTGCCATTGATGCTGGATATCGGGCATTTGATACGGCTGCAGCTTATAATAATGAAGAAATTATTGGAGAATTTTTGGAAGAATTATTCAAAGAAGGAAAGATAATGAGAAGTGAAATTTTTATCACAACAAAAGTAGGTTTGTTTGAGCATTAACTTGTTTATTAAGGTTTTTAAAAATAAACTGTCAGTAAAGAAACTTACTAATTTTGTTAATTTATTAAATAATTTCAGGTATGGCCAACAGAATTTCGGCCAATGATGGTCGAAAAATCAATAAAATCATCGTTGGAAAAATTACAACTTGATTACATTGATCTTTTCCTTCTTCATGGCCCAACTCCAGTTAAGGTAAACATGACCACCCAAAAATGTTTCTTAAAATATACGTAATTCCAGGAAGAAAACGGCAAATATGTGCCAGATTTAGTTCCACATATTGGAACATGGCATGTACTTGAAAAATATTACAAAGCTGGTACATTCAAGTCTATTGGGCTTTCAAATTTTACAATTCCACAAATGGAAGACTTAATTCAAAAAGCTGAAATTAAACCACATAATTTACAAGTTTGTTCTTTTATGATCCTAAAAACTATTTTAATTTTTTATTTAGGTTGAATGCCACGCTTGTTTCCCTCAATATGAGTTACATGACTTCTGCAAAAAGAATGATATTACTTTTACATCATTTGCTACCCTTGGATCACCAACAAGAAAACTTTATGATCCAACAGCAAATTGGGGAGATGCAAGTCCAATGGAATTACCAATTGTAAAAGAGCTTGCAGAAAAGTATGGCAAATCTCCAGGACAAGTAAGAACTTTTTTTTAAGAATGTTCCTTGTGTATATGACTATATTTAATTCAGATTTTAAATCGTCAAATGACTCAACGAGGAATAATTATAATTCCACGCAGCACCAATCCCAGACGAATCCATGATATTATTAGCATTTTTGATTTTACTTTAACAGAAGAGGAAATGAAAAAGTTTGAAGAAATTAAGGAAAATAGTCGACTTTTCTTATGGGATAAGTAAGTGGTTTTGTTTTATCCATAGCTAATAAAAAATACATAGAAGTTTGACCACCACAAATTTCTCACAAATTTAAAACATTGATTCACGAACTTTTTTCAGCTTTAAAGGTCATCCATGGCACTTTGTTGATGAAATGAGAGCAGCAGATAAGTAAAACTTCCTGCCTAAAAAATACATTTTGCTAAATTAAGGCACCTTTGTTGTAACAAATATAATTGTAGCAGATTTTTTGTTCTTTTTAAATGATAAAATAAATATAAGCTTGTTAGCAATATATCATTTTTCAAAAAAGTACGTCCAATTTGTTTTAAATTTGTTTTGTTAAATCTTTAAAAAAAATAAAAATAAAACAAAATAAAATGTTTTTTTGCTTCTGTTAAAAATTAATTGTATTAAATAAATTTTTGGACAACCCATTTGATACCTATCAATAAATGCCATTTTTTGGTACAGTTCAATAACTTGAAAAGAGTGACACACCTTTTATAAAGAAAGAGAAAAACAAAACAAATGACATTCCCAAAAAAACTGCATTTGCCATTTTCTCATTTAAAGATAAACAATTGAGTTATATCTGCCAAAAATGTCGCAATAGTTTACATAAGACCAGTGTCATTGATGACATAAGGTAACACAAACGTGGTGTTTTTTATATTAGTGTATACAAAAGAATGCCAGAACGGCATTTTTAGTTAACATGTTTGCTTTTGCGCAAGTGTCAAAGTTAAGGGAAGACGCTAGTTTTAGCAAGGGTCAGCTGTCGATGATTTTTTCTGCATTCCACATCGAATCGAAAGGGAAATTTCATGTTCTTCACTTTGCTATTTGTTTTACATTGCCAACGCGTAAAATTCAAATTTTCCTGGAATTCCAATAACAAAAAAGTAAGAAAATAGGCATAAAAAACCCCAAAGATTTATCACTCGGATTTTTTTAATATGGGCTAAAAATGTGCAACAATAGATCAAGTATTTTTTTATCTTTATTTCTTTGAGGTTACATCTTTTCACCTTCTTCTTTCCCATATCTATCATCTGTTTGTCAGTTTGTCACAATGTTTAAGTTTAGAAAATAGGAGGTAAAAACGGTCTGCAAGTGCTGCAATCTTTTTGGCGCCTTTTTTTTAAAACAAATGGTGACATTGGGTCTTCATTAAAAACAAATTGTTTTTTTAAGATTGTTTTAAACAGTGTAAAAATCGTATAAAAGGCTTTGATTTGTTCCCATTTTATTTCTCCGCTTATTAACAACGTGAATTGCTTTCATTCATGACAAGAGAATGTGTTGAAAGATTTATAATATATGTAGTTTTTTTAGATGAAACGAAGATTGATTGAATTACTTGCATTTGATAGGAATCATCAACTACAATATGAAGGAAAATGCCAACTTCAAATTGATCGGCTCTCTTCTATGCTTCTTGTTGATCCTGAAAATCAAGGTATGATTTTTATTAAGTTAACTTGTCGCGATTAATTTTCCTTTTCAGAATACAAAATGAAATCAGTAATGTTTAAATGGAATTTCGTCATGGATAAGGTAATCATTTTTATTAAACCAACAATCACACAACACGGATTTATTTACAGAATTTCATTTTTGTATTTGGTGAACATGAATTGAATGATTTTGCCCTTGTTTTTGATGAAGAAAAACGATGCAAAAAAGTTTATGATTATATTTGCAAAGACAAGGTATGCGTTTATAAAGAGACAAACAATGTAATTATATTTGTAGAAACAAGATGATCCTGGAAAAGAAATGCTGTTAAATAGATTTGTGATTCCATTGAAAGAAAAATGCTTAAAAGTTATGGAAGAAAATAAAAATGCTTTAAAAAGCGATAAGAATAAGAATAATAAAGATCTCGATTCAACTTTTAAGAAAACAATTGACGTTATTGAATTAACTGATGATGATAGTGATAGGTAAATTATTTATGATAATGTATTTTTTTCATCTGTGATACATTTTTTAGAACATCTAATAATCGAAAAAGAAAACGATCTCAACTTAAAAAAGCTAATAAATCTCAAAAAGATGGCAAAAAAATGTTAGTCCTCATGAATTTTCATTTTGCATAAAATGTATTTATTTTTATTTTAGCATCCCGACCGACGAGCAGGAACCTGAACAACAGTTCTTAACCGTTGTTGATAAATCACTATTTAAATTCGTCAATGCAAAATCAAGAACTAAATTTCCACAACAGTTATTAATTTTCACATCATTAGAAAAAACACACTGTTATGAATATGGATGGAATCATATGAAAAAGCTTTATCACTGTACGCGATGTAAGGCTCTAAAAAAATCACATGCTGCATTTTGTGATAAAGATGAAAATGGATTAGAATGTATGAAAATGGAAGATAAGAAGCATGTTTGTACTTTAATGCCATATATTGCAAAAAATTATATTGAAGTTAAATTATTTAAAAAACCTTATTATGAAACTGTGGGAAGCTGTAGTGCTAAAACTGATTCTTTGAACTGTCTCATCATATTCGACCAAAACAATAAAAGTCAATGTTGGGAATTTCGAAGAGAAAAAGATAAACTTACATCGTTCTTTTGTCGTAAATGTGCAGCGGTTGCAAGACTGTGGAATGAAAATACTGAATACGAATATGTTGAATTAAAAAATATAAACCATAACTGCAAATTTATTCCATATGATCCGAGGAGTTATTTTAATGATTTTATTTTACCACCTGATTTTGAAGTTCAAACCGTCAGTAAAAACGGTGCTGAAAAGAAAAGATTAATTATTTTCGATAAAAATGATAGGAATTTTTGTTACGTTTATGCGCTTCAAGGTAATCGTTTTCGTTGCTACAGTTGTAACATCTTGAGATTATCTGTTACTGCAAAATTATTACAAAATTCTGATGGTGAAGATTATGTTATTTTATCTAAAACAGAACATGGCTGTAAATTACGTCCTTATGGAAGTGTACAAAAATTACCTACTAAAGAAAGAAAAAAAATTATTTTACGTCAACCCAATTTTCACTTAAAAGAAAGTGCTGAAAACGGAGAAAAGAAATTATTAATTTTTGATTCAAAAGATCAAAGCTTATGTTATGAATTTTCACACAAGAAGCACAACAAGTATTGCTGCTATGGTTGTGAAAACGTTTGTTCTCAGAAATATCAACGTAAAAAAGTTAAACCTATTGTGGCTGAATTATGTAAATATAAAAATGGTAAATTTTATGTTCGATTAAATGATTCAAAACATGCCTGTAATCCGAAAAGATATCAAGAAAATATGAATGAAAAATTACCTGATAATAATTGTTTTCGTCATCGAAATTCGTTAAATTTCAACATAAGAAACTCGTCAGATATCGATGAAAGCAAAATCATTAAAGTACCTAATTTTGAGTTTTTGCTCAACAAAGATGGTGTTGAGAATGGTCCTTTATTTATTTTTCTTCCTGAAGATCGAAATGTCGGATATAAATATTACCGAGATGGAAATGGTTATTACTGTCAATATCGCAATTGTCGTGCTTCAGCTAAACTTTTTATTAACAATGATGGTGAAAAGTGCATACTTTTGGGACCAAATGAACATAAATGTCAACCTGTTAAATATGGCAAAAAAATAATTAAATCTTCCGATTTTATTACTATCTCCAAAAAAGGTAACAGTAAAGTTACGAATGTGATCGTTTTTACATCATTATCTCGTGATGAATGTTATGAATTTTCTATATTGGGAAAAGAAAATGATTTCCGATGCTCGGCCTGCAAAAATGTTTGTCATCATGTTGGTGCAAAACTTTTTAAAAATGAAAATGGACAATACTTTTTTCAAATTTCAAAGCAGCAACATATTTGTTCTCCGCGAACATATATTAAAGAAAAATATGAATCTTTGATTATTTAATGAAATTGAATATGATTTGTAAAAAAGTGTTAATCCCCCCCCCGTTTTTGGAAAATCACGGGGACGGAGATGAAAACGAGGATAAAATATCACAAGGAGCGGAAGGAGAATTAACATTGTAAAACCTATAAAATGTAGTTACAGTGGCAATTTATATAGTGGTGTCACCATAACCACATTTGTTATGCTTAAAAATCTTATTATTTTCTATTATACTAATGAAATAAAATGTTGAATTTTGATTTTTTGTAAAATATTGCTGTCATAAGTATATTATATAATTAAGTTGTTCATCTTTTTCGCCGAATTCTAACAGTTAAATAAATATTAAATCAGTAGATACTTAAAAACATTTCTTTTATCTTGCTCGAGTTGTCGATGATTTTCATCTTTTTTTTGTTGAATTAAGTCGAACTCTTTGAAAGGACAGGTTTGTCCAGTTGAAAAAAAGGATTCATGGGAAAAGTAATTTTTACATGTCCTAAGTATATTTAATGAGGTAATAGACACTTTTTGGTGCCAAAATTTTTTTTGGCTAATTTAAAACATTTGCTTACAAATGTCACCCATGACACTTTGTTGATGAAATAAGAACACCAGATAAGTAAAACTTCCGACCAAAAAAATTACACTTTTAATATTATAAAATGCATATTTTTGTAAAAATATAATTGTAGTTGTTTGCATCATTTTTTAAAAAATGGTAAATGAAAAAAAGTTTCGATTTTTCGTAAAACATTGCAGACATGTCATTGTGGAAGATTGTTGCGTTTTTGCTGAATTAAAAAAAACAGTCGAACATCCTTTTGGGATAAGGAATTTTTACATGTTTTAATCAGGTAATAGCCTTTTTTCGGTCCCAAAAATTTTGGACTTATTTGATACGGGAAAGCCAATGCAAAGTTATCCTTTTTTTAATTTAAAGGAAGCCTAAAAGTGCTTTTTTTTCTCAACAACTTTAAAGATGTCTAAAAAGCATCTTTGAATAAAAAAACACAGCAAAAACAAGCGCCAAAAATGATATTGGAGAGAGGTTATAACATGCAACAAGTGGTGGATAATTTTCAAGTATCGTTTGCAGGTACAGCCTTAAAAAAATTCACCAAAAAAGTTTTTCTTTTTCTCTACTAATAGTGTATGGATAGTAGTGTAGATTGTCATTGTGCAATTGATTGAAACTAAACCACTGCTGCAGTTTTTTGTTTTTTAAAAAACCCAATTTTTTTCATAAACCAAAAAATTTTTTTGATTTATATTTTTTATTGTTTGCGATTTACATGGCTTACAAGACATATATTTCAGAATTCCAAGAAAAAAGCGTAAACTCATGAAGACTTATCCATTGTGTATTGATCAAAACCGATTTAAAATTGTCAGTACAAAAAAGGGTGTTTATCGAAGATTATTACTTTTTACTGTTTCTGAAAATAGTCATTGTTATGAATATGGATGGAGCTGTAAAAAGAATTTATATTTTTGAAGAGGGTGTAGCTCCGTAAGAAAAGATCGTACTGCAAATTTGGATAAAGATGAAAATGGATTAGAATGCATTAAAACTGAAGATAAGAAACATGCTTGTGCACCAATACCGTATCTTCCAGAAAATTATACTGAAATGAAAATTATCAAAAAACCCGACTATGAAATATTGGAGAATTGTAACACTGCTTCTGGAACAGCTCTTATAATATTTGATGAAAATGATAAAAGTAAATGTTGGGAATTCAGATCTGTAAACATGAAACAATCATACATATATAAATGCCGCCATTGTAATACTTTATCAAACTTATGGCATGAAAATACTGATAACGAATATGTGGAATTAAGAGGTGCGAATCATACATGCAAATTTATTCCGTATGAACCAAGCAAGTATTATCAATTCAAAGATTTTGTTTTACAACCGGATTTTGAAATTCAAACTATTGCAACATTAAATGGTGAAGAAAAGAAAAAACTAATTGTTTTTGATAATAATGATCGCAGTTTATGCTATGTTTATTTTAAGGATGGCAATTATTTTCGGTGTGGAAGTTGTCTTTCTAAAAAAGGTGTTTATGCAAAATTATTGAAAAATTGTGATGGTGAAGATTATGTTATATTGTCAACAAAAAAACATATTTGTGAATTACGCTCATATTCTGAAGTTTCAACAAAACAAATTATTTTATGACCACCAGCTTTTGAATTGATGGAAAATACTGAAAATGGAGTGAACAAATTGTTTATTTTTGAATCAAATGATCGAAGCTTATGTTATGTGTTTTCTCAAGTAGCTGGCAAAAACAGATATCAATGTTATGGTTGCAACGGCATGAAATCATCCAGAAGAATATCGAATCCCATAAAACAAGTTTATGCTAAATTAAGCAATAGTGAAAATGGTGAATATATTGTTCATTTAAATGATACAAGTCATAGCTGCAAACCAAGAAGACATGAACCAAAAATATTTGAAAAAAAAGAAGTTCAAAAATGTTATGATTATTTTTTCTTCCGGCAAAAACGATTTTTAACCTCAATTAATGTTGCCATTTATCATCCAGAAAACAAGAAATTATGTTTCAAGCTACTTTATAACAAATCAAAATCTTATTTTCAATGCCAAGGATGTACCAATATAGGAAAATGCTTCACTACAAAACTTGCAAAAGATGAACACGGAGAAGAATATTTTAATTTTGATCTTATAAAGCATGCTTGTCAACCATTCAAAGTTTCATCAGTTCAAGGAACTGAATTTGTTGCTCTTAAAAGAAATGAAATAGTTTTGGAAAGGAAAAAAAGTTTGCCTGAAAGCGATGAAAGCAAAATTATTAAATATCCAAACTTCGTGGTAGATCCAAATTCAAAAGGTGTTAAAGATGCATCACTTTTTATTTTTCATGTTAAAGATCGAAATCTTGGATATAGATATTATTACTCAAATTCAGAAAAGCGGTATAAATGTAACAAAAGGAATCTCTTTAATTGTAATGTTTTTGCAAAAATTCAAACTGGCGAAGATGGTGAAAAATATATTGTACTGGGACCAAGTGAACATAAATGTGAACTTGTAAAATATGAAAAAGTTGATGTCTATGAAGAAAAAATTATTTATGCCTCGAATTTTGTTACATTTTCTGCAAAGTCTAACGAAAAAATAACCAAAATTATTGTTTTCACAACTGCAACTCGTGATGAATGCTATGAATTTGGTGTTGATACTACAAGAATCTCTTTTTCTTGTCTAGGGTGTAGAAAGAAAAATAAATTTATAACAGTGAAACTTAACAAAGATGAAAGCGGCCAAGAATATCTCCAAATGTCAAATCAAGAACATGAATGTCAACCACGAAAATATGTGAAAGAGAAATATGAACCAAAAAAAATTATTCCAAATGAATTATTTGAACTTCATCCAAATATTAATGGAGAAGTGGATAAAAGAATTATTATTTTTACATCTGCTGAAAAAGATTATTTTTACGAATATTCATGGATAAAATCAAGAGGCTCTTTTTGGTGTGTTTCATGTATGTCAATACGTAAATGGGTGCCTGTAAAACTCAAAGAGAATGATAATGGTGAAAAATATGTTGAATGTGGCGAAAAAACTCATGTTTGCCAGCCTCGTAAATATGAAAATGATGAATGTGACCCAAAAAGAATTATTTCAGCTGAATTATTTGAGCTTCATCCAAATACTAAAGGTGAAGCCAATAAAAGATTGATTATTTTCATTTCTGTCAAAAAAGATTTTGTTTATGAATATCGCTGGGTGTATGGCCGTACTTATTTCTGTATCAGTTGCAAAAAATTGAAAACCAATGTTGCTGCAAAAATTTGGAAAGACAAAAATGGTCAAAATTGTTTTAAACTTAGTGAAAGAGATCATATCTGCAAACCTCGAAAATATGATCCTAAAAAGTATCGTACTCATTAAAGTGGTATAACAACGTTTTTTAATGTACTTTTTTTGTGTTTATTATTATTTCGATCAATAAAATATTTTCCTGAATGTTATAACTTGAGATTACAAAGCTGTTAATATGTTATTCGTGTCTATATTAATAGCTATCTGTTGTTATGAGCGTAAAGGCGATTTTAGATTCGTTATTATCACTCTGTATTAACATAGTGCTGAATCTATATCTTTCATGTAACTATTATTAAACATTGATACATTTTTAAAGACGTACTAAAAGTCAAAGTTTAGCATTAATTATGTTGTAAAGAAATGGAACTCAGAATTGCTTTTTTTTGTGAAAAGAAAAGATTGCTTGAAAGATTTTTTTAATGAGTTCCTTTTCTTTCTAGAATATAAAGCAATGAAGTTGAAAGAACATTTGATGCTTTGAAAAAGATTGTTCTCTCCAATATTGTTTTCACAGAGCTTACTTATCAAAAGTTTATGAGGGGTCTATTTTTGTGATAAGTACAAAAACATTTTTGCATAAAAAAGCAATAAAAAGCAATGTGCTCTTTTTTTTATTTAAAGAATCGGTTCATGTTTACCATTGTTTTTTCGTCGGGTTACAGTATGTCAAAATACATATGATAAAAATAATTTTAGGAATTCTCAGAATTACTAGATAATTGAAGATGGATGAATGTACACGGCCAAGCTTGGGTCAAATGGCTGAAATTGGAAGCTTGTATGATGTTCGGACCGAGAAACTTCTGATATCAACTGTATTTAATGAGTAAGTTTAAAAAACCTTTGAATTATGTTACTTGGATATTGTGTTTCTTTTTCTGAGAATAAATATTATCAGGGCAAATGGTGATTAAATTTTTGATTTTGTTACACGCTTTTTTATATCTGGATAGCATTTACGTTCTTACATACTAATAAACTCTACGTTACAGCAACATTGATAAGTTTGTTGAAACGGAGACTTCTGATGGCATTTTTTCTGATTCGTTTCTCTCTACAAAAACATCTGAAAAGTTACGTAAATTAGAAATTGACGCCAACGCTTCTTTAAGTTTATTGTGTGGTATTATCAAAGCCTCAGGTACAGTGAACTTTGTTGATAATATGGAATACAGCGAACGCGCTGTTCAATGCAATATTGTCGTTCAAAAAACAACAAAAAAAGAACATTTAAATTACAAACAATCAAAACTTAGAGAATATTTTGAATTGAGTGGACATGAACATGCTACTCATGTTGTCGTAGGAATTACATGGGGAGCTAATGCTATTATTACCTATACGGATTCAAACATAAATGGACACCAAAAAAATAAAGTTTCGGGAAAAATGAAAGTAGAACTCCAAAAATTGCAAACCGTATGCCCAAACCTTGGTGATATTACAGCTGAAGGTAAGTTATTTAATTAAATGACTTTTTAATTTATCGAAAAAGGCAATTTTCAGTTGACGTAAAGGCAAATGATGACAATCATGAATGGAAAGGCGCAGAAACTAAATTAAAAGTATACACTGATATTACATCCAATAAAAAACTACCCAACACAATAGATGAAGCAAAAGAATTTATTGAAGATATGTCAAAAAGTGATAAAGTTGGTAAACAGCAAATGTTTCATTTACTACCAATAGATAGCTTGAAAAGCTTTTTACAAATGAATACAAGTTCTATTTCAAAATTTTCCACCATCAATCATTCTAGAATCCAAAAAATTGAATCTCTGTTTGATGAATTCGATGAAACATATGGGAAAATGAAAGACAATGTTGAAGATATCAAAAAGACATCAAGTATTCCACTCAAAGAAAAGAATGTGTTTCAAAAGCATTTACAAAATATGGCAAATGAAATTTCAACAATCAAGGAAAGTGTTAATGGTTTGCTTAGGGTGTTGGATGGGGCGAACCTTATTTTTTATATTTTATAAAAATGAACTAAATAGAAAATCAGCTTCCATATACTGCTACTAATGTTAATCCACCTTTTGAAAAATCACGGGGACGGGGATTAAAATCTCGTGGGGAACAGTGGGGGGGATAAACTGCGACTGTGTGGCTACGAGCTGATCCAGAAATCAAAAAAATCAAGCTTAAGTGCTTGAATACGCTCATTACTCCTCCTTCTACCTTCTAATAGTAATTGCCTATAAACTTGACAAACCATGAACACCTTTCAAGGATGAAATTCGTGAATTGGTTTTAAAAGTTCGAACAACCGAAGAAAATCCAACAAAACTTGATGAAAAATATAACTACATTCAAGACAAATCCATCGCATCCCGATCAAACCTTCAAAACTTTTTGGATAAAAACAATGGCATAATTGAAAGAGCAAAATTTTTACGAGAATTCGAAGAAAAAGGAGTTAAAACAGCAGGCAATAAAAATCGTTTAAATGAAATTAAACGAAACAATATTAATAAAAACATATATATTATGTATTGCTCATTTGAACGTGATCAAAATAGCGAAAGAATTAATACTTTCTGCAAATTGATCAATGAACAAAAACCACAAGATTGTTTCGTTGTGGTTGAAAGTGATTCATGGGAGGGTGATGAAATTCCACAAACAGCAACAATTCAGCTGATTGTTGATGGCATACTTGTGGATGCCGATTATAATCCAAATACACGATACTTAACAAAAAAAGATTTTGCATTGGAAGAACTTGAAAGTATTCTCAAAATTACTGGCTCATATGAGTGTGATTACACTAATGTCGTAATTCAAGCTTCATGTTGTGTAGAAGTTGACAATTTTACAAAGTAAGAATGGAATTTTGAAAATGTTTTTATTTTTTCGAATACTATTTGTCCAAAAATAAAAATAAATGTTTTCTAGAGAAACATTGAATTTCGTTGGTTATCAAGAACAACATGGCTGGTTTATTTTTGATACAAAAGACAAAAACATTTCACCTGGATATCGATTTGTTTTTGTAAGTTCTTTCTAAATAGCAAGAATGATAGAATGTGTTTTATTTTTATTTAGTTTTTAAAATTTGAATTTTTAGCATACTCAAAAACAAAAAATGTCATTATATGGTGTTGCAGTAATGTGCGCATGGAAGTACCAAAACACACTCATTGCAGCAAGTTGGCAAGTACCATTGTCATCTGCTGGGGGTTTAAACAGTATTTGTTTTGGAATTACAAAACCTGGTTTGTTTTGAGTAAAGAGTATAGCTTTTTAAAAACACACTTTTTTAGGTGTCACTTTTGAACAAATTTCTCAAACAGTTTTGGAAGGTTTACTTGAGAAAAAACAAGGGTAACTTATCTCTTTTAAAACACTATCCATAATCCGTCAAAAATATATAGGCTAGTCGATGATTACTTTGAAGGTGGTAAAAAGAGTGGACTGTTTACTTCAATAAAGAAACGAACATTTAAAAAAGGTGTCGAAAATGAAAGTGTTAAAGACAATGATATCAGCGTTTCTGTAAGAATGACAGCAACTTCCGCATGCAATTTATCGATTCAAATTCATCCTCGAAATGTTAACAATTATGCTCCTGAATTGCTTAAACATGTTTCTATTTAAATGTGAATTGAGAAAAATAATTTTCACCTGTAATAGCATTTATTGAAAAAATATTTTTGCGTCGTTGTAAAAAATATTTATTGCTTATTGATAAACATTTTCACAACCTTGCTTATGTGGCATGGCTATACAAATCTATATTAAAAAAACGTTAATCCTTCTCTTGGCTGAAAACTAAAGTTCTGATTGTACAGAAGAAAAAACAATAATTGATTTCTTGCAATAAATGGCTATCCAAATATTTTATGATATGAAAAGGAGGGAGAGCTGTTATGGCATTTATTATTTTTTTTCTTACAGTGGCAACTGATCAAAGGAAAATATATCACGCACGCAAGAGGTAAGAAAAAAGTTAAAATTCAATATTACGTATTTTCAATAAGATGTTTTTTGTTTGCTATTTTTGTTTTTTTATTTAAATGTTTATTTAAAATATTTATGAACTTGCTGTTTTTTCAAATATTAAATTTTAAAACAAAAATGGATCGAATCATTTGCCTCCTAGTTGTGTTGACTGTGCACAGATTAAAAATTTTTCGTTAAAACTAATAAGAAAGCAGACATCTCCTTAAGTCCTCTTTAACTGAAAATGTCAAAGAGAAATAAAGAGTGTTGCAGGCCTTTCCCACAACATAACAGGCGCCAAAAGTTTTTTATTTTAATTTTAAAAAAACAAATACTCTTCTCTCTTTCGGTATATTTTTAAGTATCATATTAAAGTATGCTCATAAAGAAAACACTTCAAATTTTTTGGAGCAAAAGATTAAGGAAAGAGAGAAGAGAAGTTGTGCCACAATTTTTTTAAGACCAAATAGCATTTATTCCTTCTTTTTTCCTCCAAAAACGAGCTAGATTTTTTGTCAGCAAAATCTATAGTTGTTGATACTTCCATAAACCCATCTTTTTGGTTATTAAAAAACAATTTTTTAGATGAAACCAAAATCCATTGAATTATTTGCTTTTAACAGGAATCATAATCTTCAATATGAAGGAAAATGCAAACTTCGGATTGATAAATTATCAAAGATGCTTCTTGTTGAACCTGTAAATGAAGGTATGGTTTTGGAATTGCTAGTGACAATTTTTTAACATCAATTTTCAGAGTTTAAAATGATTTCCGCTATGTTCAAATGGGATTTTGTCATGAATAAGGTATGTCCTTGCTTCTTTAAAAAACACAGACGTCTTTCTTATAAATTTGTTCGATCAACAGAACATCACATTTACATGCATCCTTATAACAAATTGCCCAAAAATTTTATTAGAAATGCATCACTTTTAAATTAACAGTTACATTTGATACTTTAACTTTAGAACATTATGTTTGTTTTGGGTGAACATGAATTGAATGATTTTGGTTTGGTTTTTGATGAAGAACGTCGTTGCAAAAAAGTTTATGGTTTTATTGTTAAAAATAAGGTATTAAATATACCCAAAAATATAAGCGCAAATTTTTTAGGAGCAACATGATGTTGAAAAAGAAATAATATGTCAGCGTTTCTTGCATCCATTTTGTGAAAAAATTGCCAAAAATGATGGAACAACTGCTGAATTGGAAAAAGTTTTGGTTCAATGGATTGATAAATGTGAAAATGAAGAAAAAGAAGGATGTATTGCATTACTGAAAGAAAAAAATATTTATGATATTATTTATCCACAAAAAAAATTTAAAGAAAAAATGCTTGAAAATGACATTCAATATTCTGCTACTTCTCATTTGTTTGCTAATGAAGACAGCAAAGGGTTTGCCATTTAAAGACACGTTCCGCTTAAAATTGTGATTTCTAGAAAATATCATCGCAATCGTAAAAGACGATGTTTTAAAATTGATACTGATAGCAATGCGTCGTAAGTATCATGAATACTACAGTATACTCAGCGATGACATCATAGACTTTTTAGGATCCCATGTAAAAAGCAAAAATTCTTGAGAACTTATCCATTATGTATTAATCAAAATCAATTAAAAATTGTCAATTTAAAAAATAAACGTCGTCGACAATTATTAATATTTTCTACTGCTGAAGAAAATCAGTGTTATCAATTTTCATGGAATCATAAAAGAAATATATATTACTGTATTGGTTGTAAAACTCAAGGAAAAGAAATTGTTGCAATCTCAGATAAAGATAAAAATGGATTTGAATGTGTAAAAATGGAAGATAAGAAACATATTTGTGCTCCAATACCGTATATTCCTGAAAATTATACTGAAATGAAAATAATCAAAAAACCAGAATATGAAATATTGGAAAATTGTAATGTCAAATCTGGAAAGCTTCTTGTTGTATTTGATCAAAATGACAAAAATCAATGTTGGGAATTTCGACTTTTTAAACCAAAACTTCTATTTCGTTGCCGAAAATGCGGTATTTCTGCAAAGTTGGTGAACAAGGATTCTGGAAATGAACTTATTAAGTTAAACAGTGCTAATCATACATGTAAAACTCGTCCATTCAACCGCCAAAGCTATTATGAATTCAATGAATTTGTTTTATCACCAGATTTTGAAGTTCGAAATATTTTCATGCTGGGGAAAGAAAGAAAACGATTGATTATATTTGATAAAAATGATAGAAATTTATGCCATGTCCACAATTATTCCAATAACGGCTTTCTTTGCTATGGATGCTATAAAAAGAAATTAACAGTTTCCGCAAAAATACTGCAAAATTCTGATGGTGAAAATTATGTTATGTTATCAAAAATAAACCATATTTGTAAATTACGACCGTATTCTGAAATTGCTACAAAACAAATTATTTTACATCCACCAGATTTTGAATTAATGGAAAATACTTCAAATGGAGTAAAGAAAATATTTCTTTTCAAATTGGGCAATAGAAACTTGTGCTATTTATTTTCTGAGGAAAAGAAAAACCGTAAAAGATACGCTTGTCAAGGTTGTGCGAATATAAGAAAACAAAAAGATAAAAATGCTAAAGAAGTTTTTCTTTATTTATGCAAGGACGAAAATGGCAAAAATTATGTTCAATTAGATGATAAATCACATATATGTAACCCGAGAAAATATGAACCAGAAAAATATGCAAAAAAAGAAAGTCATGATTACTTTTTCTATTGTCCCCGGAAACAACCATCTTCTGTTATTGTTGCTATTTCTCATCCTGAAAACCCAAATTTATGTTTCAAACTCAATAATACCAGATCAACATCTCTGTTTGTTTGTAATGCATGTAGCGCTAAAAGAAAACGTTGTAATGCAAGAATTAAACAAGATTCTGAAGGAAAAGAATATTTCAGTCATGATTATAAAAAGCATGCTTGTCAACCTGTTAAAGTTTCATCAATTCGTGGTTCTGAATACATTATTCTCAAACGAGATGAAATAAATTTGAAAGAAAAAAATAAGCTAAACGATGGATGCAAAATTATCAAACTTACAAATTTTGAATTACGTCCAAACAAAAATGGTATAGAGAACGGATTATTGTTCATCTTTCATTCTAAGAATCGAAATGTTGGTTACAAATATTGTCTTATAAAAAATGACAATCGCTATCGATGCTCTAAAAGTTCTGTTTGTACTGCTACTGCAAAACTTCAAATTCAAGAAAATGGAGAGCAATGTGTTGTTATGAGAAAGAAGGAGCATACTTGTCAACCTATTAATTTAACGAAAATGTGTTAGCTGTCAGTAACTTTTTATTTTGGTTATCATTTTTTTCTATTTTTTATTTTACCGCATGTATTTTGTTTTATTTATTATAATAGTAATTACATAAACAAAGGTAGCAATATTCACTAAAGTTTTTTTAAAATAATTTTATAAACTCAACCATTTTTTTTGTGAGCAGAATTATCCGAAATACAGCTAAACAAACATGTAAAAAAATAAGATTCATGTTGAATGTTGGATGGAGGCATTTACCTTGAGCATAAAGTGCAGTATCATGCTCGTGGTGTATTAATTGAACTAAAAACGTTTTCTTGTAAATTATATGATTTATTTTGGATTTAATTTTATTTTGATTTTAATTGCTTTCATTTATTTTGTTTTTCTAAATTATTTTTGGTGCATCATTTAATGTAATTCAAATTATTATGCATGAGCCGTTAACCAACAATAGATTAGTTATACACTTGACGACATAAAATATCCTTTATTTCCGCAAAAATGAAAACTCAAAAATTGATTTTTCATGATAAGCAAAAATTGCTTGCAACGTTTTTTTTAATGAGTTATTTTTTCCTTTTTAATTTAACAAGCAAACAAGAAAAAACGTTGTAATCACAATTAATGTTTTAGACAACCCCAATTTATAAGAGGTTTATGTGGCACCTCATTAAAAAAAATTTCGCAAGCGATTGTTTCTTATCATATAGAAAGCTATTTTTGAGTTTAATTCTTAACGACACAAATCGTGGTACATAATTTAATTTTTTAAAGAGCTATTTTTTCGCTTCTAAAATAAAAAGCGATCATAAAGGTAAAACATTTTATGCTACGAAAAATGTTGTTATCACAAATAATGTCTTTGCTAAATTTCACTAAACAAAGTTTTATGCGGTACCCATTGTTGTGATAAATGTCGAAGATCATACAAGAAATAACTTGTTGCTGTCGTTAAGATATCAGTGTATGTTAGCTTGTAATACAAGCGTGTAAGACTTTCACACGATAATAAGTTAGGAAAACTTCCTATTTTTTGAGAACATTAGTAATGTAATCAAACTAGTTTTGAAAAGGGAAAAATTACTTAGAAATTCTACATGAGTGAATGCAATCCAGTCAAAGTAGCTGATATACATGTCGTTTACACCAAAACATTTATCTTCAAAAATAAGATTAAAGAGATGATCAGCAATTATGTAGAAACAACTGTTGGAATAAAGCATGTCGGCAGCGACAACTAATAAGAATACGTAAACAGAGCATTTATTATCTTATACATGAATAATGTTATAATTGCAACAACAAGTCCGGTGAAAAGAATATTCCCGACTGCATCATTTTTAATCAAAAAAATTTTAAAAATTCACTCCAAAAAGTTTTTAAAAAAACAGACATTGATTTAAACGGAGTACATTCTAAAATTAAAGAAAACAGTTTACAATAATTTTAAAAGAAAGCGATGATAAATAAACATAGAAAAACATTTATAATAAAAAAATACATTTTTTATTCGTCAATGATATCGTCAGCAGTAGATTGAAGGTTATCACCCATGTCCATTACTTCATCTTCAGTTAAACGACCAGTATAAGTTAAAACCTTAATCGAATTTGAACTTCCATTGAGACTATCCCTAGCAGAAACAGTCAAAATTCCATTGTCATCAATTTTGAACGTAGCTTCAATTGAAACATGTCCAGCAGGAGCAGCAGTAATATTTTGTAATACAAAATTACCCAATAAATTATTGTTTTCATAATCTGGATCTTCACCTTCCAGGACATCAAAATTCATTTCAGATTGATTATCTGTTGCTGTAACAAAGCTTTCTTTCCTGTTACATGGAATGTTTGTATTCCTTGGTACAACAACATTATAAATTTTTCTACCATTTGCATCCACGCAATCAGTACCAAGTGAATGAGGAATGACATCTTTTAAAGAAATACCACGAAGACTAGCACCAGGTGTATTACTTAAATGAGCTGCACATAATGCTGCACCTTGCGCAACAGCTTCGTCTGCACTTATATTTAATTTCATCTTTTTAGCGCCAAAAAACGTTTTAATTGTTGTTTGAACAAATGGAATTCGGGTTGATCCACCAACTAGAATAACACAGCTAACTTGATCTTTTGTAATATTAGCATCTGCCAAAGCTTTCTTAATAGGTTCTTTTGTTTTGTCATTTAGTTTTCGACAAAGCCCAGTGAATTTATCTCTTTCAATAGTACACTTTAAATTGATATTACCATAAAGTCTATCAACTTCAATTAAAGTTGATTTTCTTTCTGTTAAATGACGTTTTGCAGCTTCACATGCAGCTTTTAATTGACAAAGAGCTCGAGGTTCCAATGTAAGCTGATCACCGTGTTCTTTTTTGAATTCATTGACACAATAATCAAAAAGAATATTATCAAAATCTTCACCACCAAGATGATCGTCTCCTGCTACCGCTAAAACTTCACAATATCCATCGTGGGCTTTTATAATTGAAACATCAAAAGTTCCACCACCGAGATCAAAAACGAGGAGAATTTCTTCTTCTTTTTCTTCTTTATATCCGTATGCCAATGCAGCGGCAGTAGGTTCATTTATGATTTTTAGAACATTTAATTTAGCAATTCTTCCGGCGTCAATTGTTGCTTGTCTTTGAGCGTCATTGAAGTAAGCTGGAACAGTAATGACAGCATCTTTTACGGGATGACCAAGATATTTTTCAGCACTTTTTTTTAAATCTTTTAAAATAAATGCACTAATATGTTCAGGATCATATATTTTTTTCTTATCCTTTATTTCTACTTCAACAACGGCCTTGCCATTTTTTTGATTTTTCCGAACTTTGAAAGGCCAATTTTTAATATCGTCTTGAACTTGTGGATCATTGAATTTCTTTCCCATGAGACGCTTTATGCTGAAGATGGTGTTGGTTGGGTTTCTATGCATTCGATCTTTCGCCGTTTGGCCAACATCAGCTTTTCCATCATTATCAAAAGCAACGACAGAAGGAGTAATACGAGTTGAACTATTGTTGTCGACAATTACAGGTTTTCCTTTTTCATAAACTCCAACGCAAGAAAATGTTGTTCCCAAATCAATTCCAATAGCTCTTGATGTTGCCATTTTAATCTTACTGCTAAAAATTAAAATTTATTACAAATTTAAAAAAGTTATTCTCAAAATCATTTGCTAAAAAACCCGCAAATAGCTCTTTTATATTATCAAAAAATTATTTTTTCAACAGAATATGCTGATGTATTCCATGTGAAAAATTATCTAGTATAAAATGTGTAAGACAACCCGTCTCGTCAAGCGAAAATTCGAGTCGAGCTGACCAATGTGTTAAAAAAATAGTGGTATCTTAAAAGTAACATAGTATGATTCAAATCAAGCTGATATAAGGATTTTTGGACATGGGTAGCAATTTTCAGCCGATATGAGCTTTTAAAACTGAACAAAATCACAATGCAAAAAAATTAACAATGTTGGTCTTTAAAGATATAGTAATCATAGCAACTAAGATGCGTAAACGAATATCAACTTGATTTGAATCATACTTTGTTGCCAAAAAACGAATATGGCTAGCGATTCACAAATTCGGCCGATTAACAAATAACATATATATTTGCCGCAGAATTTGTGAAAAATAAAAAATATGTTTAACGCATTAACGTTGAAAAATAAAGGCAAATATAGATTATGGTTGTCACGGTACTGTAATTCTTCTTAAGATATTAAGACTCAAAAAAAATTAAAAAAAATCTTTTAAATCCAAAAAAAATTTAGTAGTCGGGAGATAGAAACAAAAATAATGGTGCTGTAAAGAGAGAAATAAAAGATATAAAATAGGGGCGTTAGATGCTGAAAAAATTATTTTGCAACTGAAAATTTGAACGTGAAAAGAGAACGTTTTATATGATTTATTTAAAGCAAAAAGCTTCACTTTTGTCTAAACAAGCTCCTCCTGTTTGTGTGTCTGTTTTTTGAAGTAATCAGTCTTCGACACACTATCGCCCCACCTTGTCAATTCATGAATGCTGCATCGCCACAAAAAAATCCAAGAAAATTAATATCAATATCATGATAGACGGCAGTTCCATAGCTGTTAGGTTTCTCATTGCAGTCAGCATTGAAATTCAAGAAAGAAAAAATTTTAAAAAGCACGTAATAAACGAGTAAACAGAAAGGTAATTTACAAAACAAAAGAAGTTAATAAAAAAATTAAACTAAAAGTTTTATAATAACTTCTAAATATAGAATATATTATTATTAAATATCATTTTTGATAGAACAAAAACATCTTTTTCAGTAAAAAGCAAGTTAAAATTAAACAAAACAAAAAATATAGCTCTGTCCAAAACTTTTAGGTGATAAAAAAGAAAATGCTTTTCCATTTATTAGGGGGTAATGTTTATTCTCTCCAAAATGGGAAACACAGACGCTTATCAAATAATGTTTTTACAGATGGTTTACCCTATTTTAAAAGCAACCCTAAATATCTTAGAGAGAATTATATGTTCTTTAAATTTGTTTCTGCAGAAACAAAACAAAGATAAATAAAATGAGTACTTTGTAAAAATGGATGATGAAAGAAAACATATTTGTAAACCTCAGAAATATGACCCTAAAAAATATGAGAAAAAAGAAGTTCAAAAATGCTATGATTATTTCTTCTTTCGTTACAAAAATCGTCTCACTTCAATTAATGTTGCTATTTATCATCCTGAGAACAAACATTTGTGTTTTAAATTGTATTTCAGTAAGACGTATGGTGGTTTTCAATGTAGTTTTTGCTGGAGAAATGGAAAATCAATTGCTCTCAGAATTCAAAAAAATGAAAACGGAAATGAATATTTTAATCATAACTAAAAATCCCATTTTTGTCAGCCGGTCAAGTTTCGTCAGTTTGTGATCTTGTTTTCACTAACAAACTTGTAAACTTAATAGAAATGAACTCATATTGGAGAGAACAAAGAAGACTAAAAGGACATTTTATGAATTACGTCCAAATGAAGCTGGTATTCCAGATGCAGTTTTATTCCTCTTTCGTTCTGAAAACAAAAGTATGGGATATAAGTATCGTTATTCAAAGACTTCAAAATCATATTCCTGTTGTCAAAATCAATGCAATGCTTCTGCAACATTTCGAACTGATAAACGTGGTGTTAAAAGAATTATCTTTGGAAAGAATGAAAATAAATGCGAACCTGTCAAAGACGACAAAAATGAAGAAATAAAGGAAAAAGTTATTCCAAAAGAATTATTTAAATTTCTGCCAAACTCCAAAGGTGAACCAAAAAAAACATTGATAATTTACACTTCTGCAAAAAAGAAATTGGTCCATAAATATACTTCTATGAGCAAAGATTTATACAGGTGCATGTCATGCTTTGCTAAGTCAAAGAATGTTAATGCAAGAATTCGTGAAAATAAAAATTGTCAAATATTTGTTGAATGTGGTGAAAAGGAACATGTTTGTCAACCACAAAAATATGATCCCAAAAAGTTTTGATAATGACGTGATACATTGGTTTTCTTAATTTCTTATGTTATAAAAATATTATTGTTTCCCTTATTTTATTGTTTTCGTATATTTTATAACTTTGTGTTGTATAAAAACTGCAATTGAAAAAAGCATCTGTGGGCATATTTTTGTCTGTTTTTATTTTTTATTCATGCAATCATTTCTAAGACTTTTGTTTTCAAGCTAGAATTTTAACTTGGAAAGACATAATTGGCGTATTCATGAAAGCATTGAAAATTAAGTTCATAAATTTTTATTTAACTAAACTTTCATAAAGGTTTACAGTCAAAATTTATGCATATGTAAATAAGAAGGCGTTGGTTCAATTTTACAATGCATGTATCGAAAAATTCTCTCAGATTTTTTCTGAACGAATTTCTTGTAAGGTTTAACAAAATACAGTAAACACAGTGCATCAAATATGATATGGAATGAACATATAGGAAGTCCTAAATTAGCATAAATACTTCCATGTCGTAACTGCAGTGTAAATGCAACAACTATCAACATTGCAGGAATTCCACAGAGAATTAAAAATGTAAATAACTGTGCGACAAGAGTCCTAAAACAAATATTGTTACTAAAAATGACGCAATGAAGAGAAACTTACTTGTATAACATTTTGCACATTGTAAATCTTTCTTTTGAAGATTTTGTTGCGAGAGTTTTCAATCGCATTAAATAAACAATGTTTAAAATTATTAGCAAAATTGCAGCAAGAATTATCCAAAAAACAGCTAAACAAAAATATAAATAAATCAAATTCATGTTAAAAGTTGGATGAAGACCGAATGAGTTGGGTAAAAGGTGGAAAAGTTGTGCAATAGCAGGAACTTCTTCAATTAGCTTTGCTTGATATAGTGCTGAATCACGTTCGAGGTATATTAATGGAACTAAAAATGGCTAAAGATCGTAGAAGTGAAAATCAAATTCTTAGTATAAGTTTTGTCAGATCCTTTTTTTCCCCATTAACTAACAGTACAGACATGTCATGAAACCATAAACACTTTGTGTCTTTTCTTCCAGCAGCACACATCAATCGTGGCTACATCCACGTCATAAACAAAAATTTTTTAAAATAATGTTAGCTTTCAATGTTTTTGTTAGAAACATTTTTATATAATTGGTTTATGAACATTTAATAAAATATTTTTTTTAAAAAAATTAAGGGTTTGTTTATTTCATTTTCTATGCATAATGTAACATGTCTAACTTGTAATTGGGTTATAAAGCTAAACATTAAAGGTTATTTAATTTTCTTACTGTAACATATGTATTTTGTGTTCTCAAGCAATAATCATACAAAATTTCAGCATAAATGTCTACTTTTATAGATAGACTTTTGACGAGGAGATATATACAGTAACTTGTGGGTGCAGCTTTAGGATTTTTTAAAGAAAAGGTTTTCACAAAATGAACCCGTTTTTTGTCGTTTTCTTTTTAAATAAGTCAACTTTTAAAAAAAGATCTACAAAAATCGTAATTCCAATTTTTTTTTAAGATTTGTCGACAATTGTCCCAAAAAGCCCTCAAAAATTTTCTCTTAAAGAAAATGAACAGAATATTTAAATATTACTAAGAAAACGACTTTGCACTCAAACATCTGCCTATTCAGTCTTAAAACCCACATTGAAATTTCAAAATTTTCATATTTCTTATGACCTCATTTTTGTGTTTTGACATACATTCTAGGTAGCACTCAACTTGTAACTGAATCATTTCGACGATAAAAAGATTGCCATAACTTACTAGTAAAAGTAGTACCAACAAATAAAAAAGCAATAACAAAAAATCCAACAATAATCCACCAAAATCTTGTAAAAACTGCAAGCATATTAAATTGAAATGATGAAATGATTCTAAGAAACAACGAGACAAAAAAGGCAATAATAAAACCAATCGCCGAGAGAATTATAAAATTTGCTTGAAAAAATGGATGACTTTGTGATAGTGGAAAATGACTGTAAAAACTCAGCATCGGTAACGGCCAATGAAAGACCGGACAATAAACAAAGAATAACGATTCCATGGCAAAATTAAAAGTTGTTTGAACAAAAATTGTATATTTAAATGTTCCCATTTGGTGCGTAGACTGTGTGAGGATGATGTAAGAGATAAAAATATAGGTGATGGTGGAGATAATATAAACGTAATCCATAAAACATCGTAAGTAATACTGTAGAACTGGATGATAAAATTCATCAAGGGTAATATTTTGCCAATCCCTAAGAGACAACATTCATTCAGCATTCCAAAGAAAAGGAAGTAAAATTAAATGTGCTACAAAAATGAAAATTTTATTTAAGGAAGTTATTTTAAAGGTGTTAATTAAATTTCGTTAAAAACACAAACATTAATTCAAAAACAGCATAAAAGAATTTTTTACGTGTAGTAAAAAGGTATTATTTTAAAAAAGTTATTTTTTTCTCAAAGTGCATGTTGAAAACGAAAAACGGTAGACAGGTGTTTTGGTTGCCATTAATAAAACTAAAAAAAGTTGAAGCAAGGGCGAGAGAAATAAATGTCAGAATTTAACCAATTCCGAAAGTCGATGAACTTTGGCTTAGCCATTCTCTGTTTCTCTTTTTGAGTCTTCGAGAAACGTCACTTTCTCATGGTAGTCACCTATAGCTTTTTTAGCCATTTTATATTCATCCAAAGGCTTGTAACTGCTTTCAGATTCACAAATAAGTTAGCCTTTGTGTTTATAACAAAGACAAATGCCACGGTTCATATAAATGTACAAGAAGAGAGAAAATGAAATGAAAAAGTTCAAAGAAAATCAATCGTTATTACTCTTGAATAAATGTCTAAACCTAAACCTTGGTATCAACAGAAGCGCGAAATACCTCTACTTCCCTCCCTTAAAAACCTAAAGAAAAAACTGCTAAAAAGTTCTATGAAAAATTTTATTATCTCTAAATAACACAATTAACAACATTCAAACATACGGTATGAAAATAACAAAATCAAAAAACTTTAAACCGCTTCAATAAAACAACATTCAAGATTCTTCAACATTTGACAGCTTTCTTTTAATCCATTTTCAACTCGTTCTTTTGCTTCTGGATCATTACCAAAATCTTCAAAAATACAGAATCCAATTTTGTTAGGTTTTGCTCCACCAGACATTGCAGCTAATTCTTTGAGATGTTCTTTGAGGAGCATTGCCATTAAAAAGGTTGGAGTTGCGGCTTTCTTTTCTCCACAGTGATTTTTCATATTGACCAAAACTGAATCAGGATTACGTGAAAGCGAATAACCGAATGTTTGAATAGATGAAAGATTATCAGGTGAAGTTGACATAATTTTGATGAGATCTATAAAATAAGCAGCTATAAAACAGGACAACAGCAGTAAAACATATACTGTAGCCGAAATCATACAAGCACATAAATTGATAAACCCATTTGTATAGTTACAGTAACCCAAATGCTTACCATGAACGACACATTTACCAACATCGGATACATATGCTTTAACAGCATTTTCAAAAAATTTGGGCTTCTTTTCATCAAAGCTAATATAGAGATCTTTACCAAGTTTGCCTAAAAATTCATCCATTAATTACCTGATAAAACACGCATATATAAAAAACATACCATTCCAGCCATCCAAAAGCTTATAACCAGCATCATCTTTAACATACATAAATGAGAGTTCACCATAAAAGCCAATGACGGCAATAGAAAGATTTTCAGCATCAAGTTGAGCAGGTAAAGTTTCGACTTTATCACAAATAATTCCTTCAACTTTTGGATGCAGAAAGTTATTGACATCAACTCTTAATGAAAATTTCAATGCATGAACATCTTTTGGAATTTCAAGAGGATCATCACGAAGAAGATCTTTATCAGTAGTAGTAAGCTGAAAAAAAGAACACAGTTAAAGATTATGATACAAAAGGAGTTTATGTTGCTTAGGTTAGATGCTTAAAGTTCAGATGGATTAAAGACAGTCAGCGGGGAGAAATCCAGCCATCATTGCAGCAACGGAAAAAATATTGGTCGCGAGGCCCGGCCACAAAAGTTTTGGCCGGCCGGCGGCAGCCAGCCCGCAGTACTTCTTACTCCTGATCCTAATAAGTAAACCTAAGCATTGAAACATATGTGAAAAACAACTTACAAAAAATGGAAGATAAGACTTAGAAACAACAACTTCTTGCTTGAATGGTACAGCTTCACCTTTCTTACATAAAATCAAAGGATAAAACTTTCCACAATACTTGAATCGGATCATATAATTTCTGAATGATAATAAGCAGACATAGAATCTTGTATAATCATTATCAAACATCCATTTAACAGTTTCAAAAACCAATTTTTCATTGTATTTTCCCAATCCTCCTTCAATTAAAAGCACCTTTGATGGATCAACATTGTTCAAAACTTTCTTCATCAAAAACTTTGTTGATTTCATACCAGGAGAATTAGCATGGAAGACAATTTTAGCAGGATTATTAGGACCAAGGATTTGTTGACGAATAAGCTCTGGCTTCATCTTCTTGTAAGGCTTGCAGTCACGTTGTTCACGTTCAAAGTAGCCTTGTTCAGTGTATTCCATTTCAGAGACAACAAAACCATTTGCGTCAATCAAAACTTCAACATATCGTTCACCAACTTTGAGAGAAAGATCTGCTGCAGCCAAAATCGCAGCTCTCATATACTCTTCACCAGCAAAATACATATATGGAATACCAGTAAAACCAACATGAATACTTGAAGCTTTAACAAAGTAGATATCTTCTTGTGAGCTGAAGACATGAAAGATAATAGCTTTTAACTTTGAATTCTTAAAAACAGGAATAAATTGTTCAAGAAATGAAATCTTATCACAGGGAATTTCGAGAAGTTCTTTTTTAGTTTGAGCACCATAAAGTGATAAAGTAATGATACTTTTGTCAGTACTATCTAGCCGAGCAAAGCCATAAATTTCTTTATCATCTTTTGATAATTCATTGATACCATTGATGCCAAGTCGTAACATATCTCTAAAATATCATACATGTAATTAGAAGAAGAAGAAGCAACAAGTAATAATGTTTATCGAAAGTAGTTAGAGGAAAGATTTAGTAAATAACAAATCGAATTTAAATCGATTGCGTTGAAAAAGCTAAAGTATTGTAGTGGCAGTATTATATATTACATTAGAAGAAGAACATACAACACGTAATAATATTAATAAATAAAAAAGTTAATATAAAAAAAGAGGAAAAAATTAGTAAATAATAGTCAATGACGTTGAAAAAAAGGAAAACTTTTTTTTGCCGAGTACGAAGAAGAGAGAACACTGTTCTTTTTAGGGACAAATGTACAACATACAAAAAGTTCCCTTTGCTAACAGCGCGTTCAAAAAAAAGAAGCAAGCTTATCTTCTGTTTTTTTTTTACAAAAATTATTTACTATCTTTATCTTTGTTTTTTTTACTAGATTAACTCGTCAATATTGCATTTCGATCTTTAAAAGGGGTCGCTAGCATAAAATTTGTTGCTTTTTTTTACTTTACTTCATTTTTTGTTTAGTTTACTTTTTTTTGTAATTCAACAATGACTCCTCCATCAACAACTATGATTTCTTGAACTCAATTTTGCATTATTTAAAAATTAAATATTACCATCAACATTGTTGTCAACATTAAAATATTACTTTCTCATTTCTAGCAATCTTGTTTTTCTCTAAGCATTTAAAGAAAAATGCCTACTGTAACGTTTAAAAAAACATTAATTTTTATTAACCCATTTTACAAAATTTGATTTTTTTAATAAATTCTTTAAAACAAGAAAAATGAAGAAAAGGGATACAAAAAAAGTGAGATAATCATTCAATCAAAAAGAACAGCATGCGCAAGGATGATTAACCGCAATATCCATCCGCGTCAAGGTCAATCCCGATTTTAGTTAAAAACAAAAAGAAATATGCAAAAATTTATTCTTCTTTTTCTTTTTTGTTTATCACATTTCTCGCAGTTGAGTCAATTTTAAAAATTTTATGTGAAAAAAAGATTTAATTAAAATTCGTATAATTTTAGGCTCACCAATGAAAGAATGAATCCAAATCGACGTTCACGATCACCCTCAAGATTTTCACCCATTGATGAACATCCAAATGAGAATTCACTAAGAGCTCATTCACCAAAGCATCATCATTCTCCACAATCAAATGTTCAAACAGCTCAGATAGATTTCGAGCCAGAAAAATACGATACTTATCGTTCAAATGGCACCCAGCAGTCAGCTGCTAATGATCCTCTAAGCCGTCGATCAAGTGGATTCCAAAATAAAGGAAGTAAAGAAAATTTATTCAATGATCCAATTGTTATTCCAATTACACACGTAAACTCTATTCCACGTCTTAACTCGATCCCGCGACTTTCTGTAGACGTTAAAACAGGTGGTAACAATGGAAATGATGAATGGGTAAAGCACGAAGTTCAAGTCAATTATCATAATGAACGAACAGCATATCCTGCAGCTTATCATCATCCAATGTATTATCAAGATTACGGCTATAATAATCGTCTACAATTCCCACATCAAACTATGCTATCTCCATCATTCCAGTATCATAATTATTATCCACAACCTGATTATCCAATGAGTCCTAGAAGTATCAGAAAAGGAGAACATATTGTTTCTAATGGTACTATGCAACTTCACAAAAATGGTACTCTACCAAAGCCACTACCATCACCTCATCAAACAAATAAATCTTTAAAATCTCAAAAGTCTAATACAACTAAAAAACAGAAGATTCCAAAGCAACCGAAACCTCTGAAACAAACAATTTATCGAAAAATTCATTGCTGCTGTTTTTCATGTATTTGGCCGCCATTTGCTTATGAGTATTGTGAACCTCCGCAACCAATGTATGCTTCAAAGAAGCCAAAGCCAGATAATCGACATGTGCGGTAATCTAATTTTAATTTAAATAAAAACAATATATTTTTTTGACGATGTTTTTTCATTTATGATTATTATACTCATTTATCTGTTTCTATAATAATAAAAATTTAATGATGCCCCAAATTTTGCCCAAAAACGTTGACCATGTCTCCGATGATTTCTTTATTTGTATGAGCATACCTTAACCAAAAAAGAAAAAATGTCAGGAAAAATTGATTATTGATTTTGAGAAATGCCATTTAAGATTTTTGTCCATTTTTTTCTGTCTGCTGTCTGTCTGTATTGGCATTTTCCTTTTAAAAAATTTGACTGCGTTTCATTTTCATTAAACAAATATTTTGCAAAAATGTATATTCTTCAATCAAAAATTGATGGTCAAAATTTTCATGTGAATCAAAAAGTCATTGACGCGTCAATGTTGTTAAAAAATCTTGCTGGTATGTTTTAGATGACTTTTGCACTGTTTTTGTTGAAATTCTAACTATTGCCGTTTTTAGAGTTTACAGAAATTACTGAACCAATTGTATTAGATTGTTCATCACAATGTTTGGAGATATTTATTAATCTTGTCAACCATTATGATAATACTAATTATCATCTTTCGAAATTTGAGAAAAACCTGTTCAAAAGTTTTAATGTTGCCATGATTGCTGAATTAGTTAAAGAAATAGCTTATTTGGACAGTGATATCTTTATTGATGTTATTGCTGATTTAATTTTGAATAGAATGAAAAATATGAGCCTTAAGAAAATGCAAGATTATCTTGGCCTTGAAGATGATTTTACAGCAGAAGAACGAGAGATGATAAAAAATAATAAATTAGAATATTTAATTGGATTCAGCAAAGAACATTTACAGTTTCCGTTCCCTAACACGAACTTTATAACTTTAAAGAACAAATTTTCGTCACCAATGAATGCCATTCTTGCTCGAATAATTAAAAGATCAAACGCAAGAGTAGCATATAGATTGTCCATGATTAATAAAACTCTTAAAAATGAAAATGATCGACATCCAATTAAAGTTTCAACATTTCATGGAGGCTATCAATGGCTGTTAAAAGTTGATAATAATAGTTTTTATTTAAAGGAAAAAGATGATATTAAAATGTTTAATGCTATCAAGTCCCGAAAAATAATACCTTATTTTAAAGCGAACATGGACTATGATCGTTTTATCCCTCTACCAACAATACATTCTACATCCCTCGATTTTGTTATTCCAGAAAAAGTTCCAACTGTTACAATTTCCTTCTCTCGAAACAATAATATTTATCATTTTGATATTGAACAATGTCCATTTCCTACAGTTGGTTTTCGTTTGATGCCTCTTACAATAGACTTTGATGAACTTTATCAGCAATTAATTGCAAAAGATTTATCTAAAGAAATCAAGTTTGCTTTATGTCATTTTGTTTAATCTTTATCGTTTTGGATTTAAGGATTGATTCCTGGCATGCTCTTAATATTTTTCCCAATGAAGTCTTACACATTTTTAAAAAACCAGATGCATCAAAATTTCATGAAATGTTATTTTTTTCGGCACAGAACAACGCAAACTTACAAATGTTTAAGGATTTTGTTATTGTAAGTATAAAAACTATTTTCGAAGAATAAAAGCTTTTATTGTACAATAAATATAATTATAGAAATATATGGAAGATGATGGCATTATTCGATCTTATCGTGAACTCTTTGAAATCCCAAATGGCTGTAAAACGAGAAAAGGTGAATACGCTTATAAAGTTGCAACAGTCAAAGAATATTTGGAAAATTTAAATCTGTTGTGAATTTCGTGAAACCTGTGAGATGCTGTAAAGAAGTGCAATGCATTAAAAACTGCATACTTGTTTTTTTTGTTCTTTATGTCTTGTTATTTATATTAAGTAGATTGTGGGATATTCTATGGTGTAGTATTATTTTTACTTTTTCTCAAAAGGTTAATATTGCTTATTTCTTTTTGATAAAAAATTTTTAAGCATTTCAACAGTAGCTACAGTCTTGCAGTTTTTGACATAAATAATCAACATTTTTGATAAAATTAACTCCAACCTAAAGCGGATCACAATTCAATCCATGGTTCAACTCTCGAACAAGTTTTAATTTGTTCGAGAGTTATCAGATCCAGAACTCAAGGTTATAAAGCTCGCGGAAATGGATAAAAAGCTCGCGGAATAGATATGAAAATGAGGTCAAATCATATCAGACCTCGCGGCTGGGATATTTTGGGACCCATTGGGGGTCATTAAAGCCATCCCTGATGCATCTAACTAATTTGTGGTCTCATTATGCGAAACTTTTTAAAGCTCGCGGAATTTCGCATAATCTGACCACAAATTAGTCCAAAATTTCGCGGCTTTATAACCTTGAGTTCAGTTGTAAAATCTATTCCACGACTTTCTTGTGAAGTTAAAAATGTTGACAATGGAGATAAGCAATGGAAAACGAATAAAGTTCAAGTCAAAAAATAATTGCATTGCACAAGGACAGCCCTTTGTTGACTATGTTTCTTACACATGGATCTCGTTTTCAATGTCCCTTTCTTTGTAGGTGGAGCTTATTTAAATCAAAAAAGGAACAGATTTCAGGAAAATATTGATTATTGATTTTGAGAAATGTCACTGTTTTAAGATTTTTGTCCATTTGTTTTTTGTCTTCAATAGTGGCACTTTTTTCCAAAAGAATTTGACTGTTTTCGCTAAACTAAAATTTTTTTAAAATGTATATTCTTCAATCAAAAACTGATGGACAAAGTTTTGACGTCGATCAAAAAGTTATTGAGGCATCAGTGTTGTTAAAAAATTTAGCTGGTATGTTCTTTTGAGTACTCTTTATCACAGTTTGTTGAAAATCTTGCCATTTTTAGAGTTTACAGAAATTACTGAACCAAATATATTAGATTGTTCCTCAAAATGCTTGGAGATATTTATCAAGCTTATCCAGCATTACGATACTATCACAAATTATCATTTTTCTACATTTGAAAAAAAACTTTTCAAAGAATTCACTGATGCCATGATTGCTAAATTAGTTAAAGAAATAGCTTATTTGGATAGTGATGTTTTTATTGACGCTGTTTCGGATGTACTTTTGGATAGAATTAAAAGTTTTGGTTACAAAAAAATGCAAGAATATCTTGGACTTGAAGATAATTTTACACTTGAAGAACGAGAATTGGTTAAAAAAAATCGATTAGAATATTTAATTGGATTGAATAAAGAACAGCTACAGTTTCCGTTCCCAAATACAAATTTTTTAACTTTGCAGAATAGATTTTCTTCACCAATGAATGCCGTTCTTGCTCGGGTAATTAAAAGATCAAGTGCAAAAGTATCATATAGATTATCAATGATCAACAAAACTCTCAAAAATGAAATTAATCGACATCCAATTAAAGTCACATCGTTTTCTGGCGGTTATCGCTTTTTGATAAACATTAATGGAAGTGTTTTTGGCTTGCGTCAAAAAGATGATATTAAAATTTTTAATGCCATTAAGGCCAGAAAAGTTATACCTTATCACCAAGCCACTATGCACCTTGAGGATGTCATTTCTACAAAAGCAATACATTCTGCCTCCCTTGATTTTGTTTTTCCAGAAAAAATTTCAGAGTTAACAATTTGGTTCTCTCAAAACAAAAACCAAATATACAATTTTGATGTCAAGCGATGTCGATTTCCTTCACTTATTTACATGTTTACGGCAATTACAGTTGATTTTGATGAATTTTATCAACAACTGATTGACAAAGATTTATCAAAGAAAATCATGTTTGCTTTTTGGCTATTTTAGTTTTTATAAGTATGATATTTTTAAAAATTTTTTAAGGATTGAGTCCTGGATAGCATTTAGCTTTTTTCCCAATGGCTATTTTCGCATCTATAAAGAACCAGAGGCATCAAAATTTCATGAAGTCATTATTCTGTCATCGATGGACAAAGCACTTCCTCCAACATTTAAGAATTTTGTTATTGTAAATTAAAAAACAGTTAAGCGTAAATAATATTTAAGTAATTTTAGAATTATATGGAATATGACGGCATTATTCGATCTTATCGTCAACTCTTTCATATCCCAAATGGCTGCAAAAGAAAAAAAAGTGAATATGTTTATAATGTTGCAACTGTTAAACAATATTTGTAAAATTTTAGTAATTTTTGTTTTTATAACACATCCGAATTGTTGAATAAAAGCAAAATGGAATAAAAACAGAATATCAGCCTTATGTGCCTTTTTGTTCTTTATTTGAGCTAACAAAGCAGTGGGACATTGTGTAATAACATTTTTTCAAAAATTGATATTGCTTATTTATTTTAACAAAAAAGTTCATGTACATTAACAGCAGTTTTTGACAAAAATTAATATACAGCTAAAAAAATAAATATTTCTGCCTTAAAGATTTAATTAAACTCCAACCCAAAGTGGATCACAAATTAATCCAGGATTTTTAGCTTGAAAGTGTGCAAGAGTTAAATCAGCTCCAGTTGAAATACTCTTGCACACTTTCAAGTGAAATACTGAGAATTTGGTTTTCACAAAACAGAAATCAAATTTATAATTTCGATATTCTACAGTGTTCGTTCCCTGAAATTGTTTACATTTTAACGCAAATTACTGTTGATTTTGATGAATTTTATCAACAGCTAATTGCCAAAGATCTGTCAAAAGATATCAGGTAGGTTTTCGCCACTTTTCACAAATGTAATTAATCATTTAAGGATTGATTCTTGGAGTGCCTTTGATTTTGTCCCTGGTGAATTTATTCATTTCCTGAAAAAACCAGACGCATCTAAGTTTGATGAAATATTTATTCGGGGTTCAAGGAACAAAACAGTCCTTCCAAAGTTTAAAACTCTTATCATGGTAATATTTTAAAATAATAAAACGTAATAAGTAAATAATTTTAGAACTACATGGAAGATGATGGTATTATTCGAGCATATTGTGATATTTTTCAAATCCAAAATGGCTGCAAAAAACTAAACAATGAATATGTTTACAAAGTTGCAACAGTCAAAGAATATTTAAGAAATGTGTAAATTTTATCATAAGTGTTGAGTAATAAAAAAACTATGTAATAAAACCATTTGCTTTCTCCTTTTTTTTTATTTTAGCAAATCATGCTGCAAGTTTTACAATAATTAATCCAGCATGGTTTAAATTAACATCTTAGCCATACTGACGGATTCGGTCATTTAGGTCAACTTTTTAAATAAATCTATAGAGAAAAAGGCCAAATTGCTCATTTATTTTTAACACTCAATAACAAAAACCTTCATTGACATATTACAATTTACGACAAAAGCTAGTATACAACAAAAAAAATTTGTAAAGAAATTTATAGGTCTAATTTAAAGCCAATCTAAAAATTAAAAATGAATCAACAGAGAAATTTAAGGAGAAATTTTTCAATTAGAGTTTTTCGAGAAAAAGTTTAATTCCGCTCAACAATGCAAACCTACTAAAATTTAAGCACTTTATTACTGTAAGATTTAAAAGATATATTCGAGCAACAATAGCATTTATCACCATTAACGTGTTAATAAAAACTTTTAGAAATATATGGAAGATGATGGCATTATTCGATCGTATCCTTAGCTTTTTGAAATCCCAAATTGCTGCAAAAAGAAAAAAGGTCAATATGTTTATGAAGTTGCAAAAGTCAAAGAATATTTGGAAAATTTAAATATATTGTGATTTGTGCTACAAATATTGAGTACATGTTATAAAGATCTTTCACGTTAAAGCTGTTATGTGTTTCTATTTTTCATTTTTAATTTATCCTATGCTCGATTTGCAAAAATTGTTTTTATGTGATAATCGGCAGCCTTTGTTGCAAACAAATCAAAGAAAGTTAAAAATGCTCTTTTATTATTAATTACAAAAACAAAACCTTTCGTGTACATAAAAAGCAGTTTTCTACAAAAATCAGCATACAGTAAATTAAATTTGCAGGAAACTTAGAGATTTAATTTGACACCAACCTAAAAATAATTTATGTCATTTCTAAATATTTTGCAAAAAATAAAGCTTACCCAAAGTGGGTCACAATTTAATCCAAGATTTTTAGCTTTAAGCTCTTCAAGCGTTAAACGAGCTCCAGTTGCAATACTCCAGCAGCTATCACCTGCTTTTACAGTATATTGTTTATCATTTGTTGGTGGATCAGGTTTTGAAGTAGCAGGTGGATTTGGGCTATCTGGAGGAGTCTAAAATCGGGAACTATGTATATGAAAAAAATTTTATGTTGGTACTTACATTTTCTTCTAATCCACTTTTGATAGTATTCAACAAAGGATACTTTGTGCCCTCAGGGCATTGACCTTTAAAGTCATCCATATCAAGTGTCCAAACAAATGCACCACCAAAACCATTTTGTTTTAACCAGTTTACTTTTTCTTTGATTGAATCAACGTCATCATAGCCGTACCATAAATTATCTTTAACCATGTAAGGAACTTTTTGAACATCATCCCATTTACGTGTACCACCAAGTGTACAAATCTGAAACTCATAGATTTGCATAACTTTCTCCTCCTGCAAATACACTACCTCATAATAAGATGCAATTCCATCTTCACGAGTAAATTCTCTCTTGGGTGCTGGCTTTCCAGGTGATCCAAGTCCAGTGTTACTTGGATCATCCAAAGCCCATCCACGACCATACATTGCCATTCCAACAATAAGCTTATTCTTTGGCACACCTTTTTCAGCCCAATGATTCATGCCATCAGAGACACTAAACTTGGAAGTATCACCTTGTGAAACAAAAAGTGGACTATTTTGACCAGTCTTGGATTCCCAGCCACCGTGGTAGTCATAAGTCATGACATTAATGAAGTCGATGTGTTGAGCAATTTCTGGAACATCAAAACTTGAATCAATTTTTTCAGGGTTAGCTGTTACAGCAATTGTGACGAGTTTGTCTTTTAATGCTTCTTTGAGCTCCTAAAAAAGCAACTGATGAACGATGGTTTTTAATAACATCTATCGTGTTTATGCAAATTTTATGTGACAAAAAATTTAAATTTCAAAAAACTGACCTTAATCATACTAGCAAAATTAGCTTTATCACTTTCATCTGGATGTTCCCAATCAATATCAATTCCTAAATTTACCAATTTATCAATTTTACCAAACCTTAGATTTACCATCAAAATTATATTTATTCAAAAAATCTACAGCAGATTGCACAAACTTTTGTCGATTTTCAGGACTTGATGCCATTTGCTAAAACGCACAAATTATTATCATTACCGCCCAACAAAAACCTTACCTTAAAAATCGCAGTTCCAGCACTCCATCCTCCCACAGAAATCAATGTCTTCAAGCCAGGTTGCTTTTCTTTTAATGCATTAACTCTTGCATAATTTCCACCTTGAGCACCCGAGGGTAAATCTTCTGGATCAAAAGCATCAATAGTAAAATCTTCTTTAAGCTTGGCAAAAGCAAAAAAGATATGTGTACAAAGTCCAGGAGCATAATCTTCTGGTTCATATTTACCAATACCAGGACGATATCGTGCCCAGTTGGTGAAGTAGCAGCCACGAATGTATTCAGATGAGACTAAAGACATTGAATTTATTTAGTTTATGTTTGATTAAACTATAGGTTTTCTTTCACAGCTTTTTCTTCTGATAACTCATTTAACAATATCGTGTCGAGAAAAAAATGTTGGTCAAAGAAAAAATTTGAACGGCTGCTCGTTTTTCTAAGTCTAATAAAAATCCTTGGCTCGACAGTGGTAAATAAGCTATCAGAAAGACTTATGATTTTTATGATGAAGTGAATTAATAGTGCTTTTTTAGTAACTTTCACCAACCTTGACAGAATACTATCAAAAATACAGTACTCAGCAACACTTTTTGAGTCATCTGTTTTTACACGTTTAATATTAATTATTCCAAAATTATCGAACATGTTTTTGTTTAATAAAATTATTCCTTTTATACTATTTCAGTAACAGTCATTTTATGTAAATAAACACGTTTTAAACAACGCATTTTCACCTCCAAGACTGAACGGAAAAGGAAATAACACGGGGGTTTGTTGTTTTAGCTGCTGTAATAATCCAACTATTTTTTATTGAATCACACTCTTGTTTTTTTTAAAAATTTTAATCAAAACATTTGCACAGATTTTAAATGTGTCATTTTATTTTGAGTTAACCAAATTGAAACAGAACGATGACAAACAGTTTTTTCCCACGTTTTAAATTAACCGTAAAAACTGAAAACAACGTTAAGATTAAAATGTTAAAACATTAAATAACAAAAATCAAGGTTGCAGTTGCGTGAAGACATTAGTCATATTTATTTAGGATTTTTATTCCAAATAACTAATTAAGTGCAAAATAGTCAAAAAAATCTTTTACAAAATTTTATGATTACTGTTAAGTACTTGTTATTAATGTAGCAAGAAATATATTGGGTTGTCCAAAAAGTCTTGTCACCTGTTTAACTGGCTTGCATTTTAAAACATTTTGAAATAATTTTTATGACCCCAAATTATACTAATCCACTCAAAAATCATTTAATTTTACTTTTTACCAGTTTCTCATGCAATTCCTAAAAAATTAACAATTGTAATAGAAAAATCTCCTTTAAATACTCAAATTTTCATTAACTAACAGTAATGGACTTTAAAAACTCCGGAAGGTTCGATAAAATTCCTAAACTTATAAATTCTGTTAGGGCGTGTCTTGACTACCCCCACAGGCTATATCGGCCCATGCAAGCTTCACATTTTAATTTTTATAGAGCTCTAACAACAGCTTTTTGGCTTAGAAAATTGGTTCCGCCACGAAAATCCCTCAGAATTCCATGGAACTTCCGGATATCCAAAATACCAATCCGGCACCCTTCACACAACCCCTGAGGCTGCCCTTATGCAAAGTTTCATATCACATGGCCTCCTAGTTTCAAAACGCCAGCCAGTTAGACAGGTACAACACTTACTGGACAACCCAATATTAAGTTATTCAGTTATTATTATTTTATGTTTAAAATTATTGGTAATTCTGATATATCATAAACATAAAACAATCAAACATAACAATAAATCCTTTTTCTGCAAAAATCTTTAAAATATGGCGGGGGCCATCATCTGCGGCTTTTCAAAATCCACCCTCAAAAGAACACTGTATATCACACTAATGCAATTCTATTCTTATCAAAGGCATAAGATATTTATCATTTCACAATTAAAGTAAAACAAAAAACACATAAAATCAACGTGGAAGATTTGCAAATTCTACTTTTTTTGGCTGACAACTATGTTCATTTTGACCCAATTTGAGATACATATTTCCACCATCGTTTTTGATAATTGTAGCTGATACAGTTTTCTTTTGACATCCAGTACAAACATAATAATTTTTGGAAGGACTTTTTGACATGTGATATTCATACACAGAATCTTTTTTATCTGAAGTAAAAACAATCAATGTTTTGTTTGCTTCATTTTTGGTATTTGGTTGAAGTTGGAATAATTCTTGTGGGATAATTTTTGGTTCATATTTTTCTTTAATATACTTTTGAGGCTGACAAACATGTTCTCGATCAGATTTTTGAAGATATTCTTGGCCATTTTCATTTTTGAAAAGTTTCACAGTAATGCGTTTATTTAAATTCTTGCAGACACTACAGATGAAAGTATTTTGCGATTTTATTCTGGGATCTTTAAAAAAATTATAGCATTTTTGATGATCAGCTGTAGTAAAAACTATAACGTTTGTTATTATTTCATCAACATTAGCAGATATCGTAATGAAATTTGATGTTATAACATTTTTTTCTTCACATTCAGCAGTGGATTTTTTGAATTCAACAGGTTCACATTTATGTTCAATCGTTCCCAGGATCACATATTTTTCACCATTTTCGTCAACTTGAAGCTTTGCGTTACCATTACATGGAAGTTTTCGAGACGTCGATAAACATGTGTAGCCTCGTCTGGATGCTACGTAATAAAATTTATGTCCAATACTTTTGTCTTCTGAATGAAATATAAATAGTTGTCCATCTTCTGCACCTTTTGCATTTGGATGAAGTTCAAAATTTGAAAGTTTGATAATTCTGCTTTCATCAATTGCAGGAATATTTTTGATTTCCAGTTTTATTTCATCTCTTTTCAGCATTATAAAATTAAGTCCTTGAATCGATGAAACATTGACAGGATCACAAATATGTTTCTTGTAATCATGATAAAAATATTCTTTTCCATTTTCATCTTTTTCTATTTTTATGGTAAGTGTTTTTCCTTTAAATATGCATTGATCACATCGGAATAAAGAATTTGCTCTCTTATAATTGAATTTGAAACATAACTTCTTGTTCTGAGGATGATAAAAAGCAACATTCACTGAGTTAGGCCATCTTTTATTTCGAAGAAAAAAGTAATCATAGCATTTTTGTTCTATTTTCTTTGCATATTTTTCAGGTTCATATTTCGTCGGCTTATAAACATGTTTGACATCATTTAACCGAACTACATCTTCACCTTTTTCATCTTTACATACTCGAGCCCAAAGGTCTCTCTTTTCTCGGGTTTTATCCCTTTCACTTTTTGTGTATTTTACATAATGACAGGCCATGCAATAATAACCATTTTGCATTTTAAAATCGTGAGTGAATACATAACATAAGCTTCGATCATTTGAATCAAAAATGAATAATTTTGGCGTTCCATTTTCTGTATTTTTCATTAATTTAAAATCAAGTTGACGTAAAATTATTTGTTTTGTAGAAACTTCTGAATATTGACGTAGTTGACAAATATGTTTTGCTTTTGATAATATAACATAATCTTCACCATCAGAATTTTGTAACAATCTGGCAGAAACATTCAGGCGTCTTTTGAAGCATGACTGGCAAAGAAACCGATGATAATAAAATGAATATAAGTAACATTGGTTTCTATCATTTTTATCAAAAATAATTAATTTTTTCTTTTCTCGGCCATCTCCTGTTGTTGATGTTTGGACCTCAAAATCAGGTGGCAAAATAAATTCTTTAAATTGATAATATTTTTCTCGGATAAATGGAACAAATTGACACACATGGTTCGCATCCCATAATTCAACATATTCATCATCAGTATTTTCATTTAAAATTTTTGCACGAATACGACATTTGCGGCATATGAATGTATTTTTCACTTGTGCATATCGAAATTCCCAACATTGACTTCTGCTATTTTCATCAAACATGATTAAAATTTTATCAACCGAGGCACTACAATTTTCCAATATATCATAATCAGGTTTTTTAAATATCTTTATTTCAGTGTAATTTTCAGGAATATACGGTATCGGAGTACAAGCATGTTTCTTTATCTTCCATTTTAATACATTTATTGCCATCTTCATCTTTATCAGAGATTGCAGTAATTTCATTTCCTTTAGCTCTACAGCCTTTACAATAATACATTTTTCTGTATTTTTTAATCCATTGCAAAAGAATCTGTTTCATTTTTAAAGACGCTTCATCATTTTGAGAAATTGCTGTACAAAATGGAACCAAAAATCGTTGATGAATCATTTCTTTTTCGACAATATTTCCAATCAAAAACCACTAAAATTAAACAACAGCAAGAAATTTATTATATGTGCTTAGCTTATCTTTACAAATAAAGTCATAAACTTTTTTGCATTGTTTTTCTTCATCAAAGATCAGTGCAAAATCAGATAACTCATGTTCACCAAAAAAAAAAAATTGTGAGCCTCCACAACCAATGTATGCTTCAAAGAAGCCAATACTATCAGATAATCGACAAGGAAATTAATCTAACTTTAATTTAAAACAAAATATTATATTTTTAAAGTGTTTTTGACGACATATTTTTATTTTTGATACTATACACATTTATCTGTTTCTATACATGCTATAATAAACAATTAAATTTAATGATGTTCAAGTTTTGCAATGCATTGCACAAAGTCAAACCTTTGTTGTTTATGTTTCTGGCACATGGACCTTGTTTTCGATGTCTCTTTCTTTGTAGGTGGAGCTTATTTAAACCAAAAAAGGAGCAATTGCCAGGAAAACATTGATTATTGATTTTGAGAAATGCCACTTTTTTAAGATTTTTGTCCATTTGTTTTCTGTCTTCATTAGTGGCACTTTTTTCAATAAGAATTTGACTGTTTTTGCTGAACGAATATTTTGTTAAAATGTATATTCTTCAATCGAAAACCGATGGTCGGAATTTCACCGTTGATCAAAAAGTTATTAATGCATCAGTATTGTTAAAAAATCTAGCTGGTATGTTTTTTGAGCATCTTTTAGCACGCTTTGTAGCAAAAAAATGCTCATTCTCATTACCTTCATTTTCAGAGTTCACTGAAATCACTGAACCAATAATATTAGACTGCTCATCTCAGTGCTTGGAAACATTTATCAAGCTTATCAGTCACTTAGATAGTATCAAAAATTATCAGATATCTAAATTTGAAAAAGAATTGTTCAAAAATTTTGATGATGACATCATTGCTGAATTAGTTAAAGAAATGACTTATCTTGACAGTGATGTTTTTATGGATGCTGTTGCAGATATAATTTTGGATAAAATGAAAATTATGAGCTTTAAGAAAATGCAAGAATATCTTGGTCTTGAAGACGATTTTACAGTCGAAGAACGAGAGATGATAAAAAATAACAAATTGGAATATTTAATTGGAATGAAAAATGGGCTATTTCAGTTTCCGTTTCCTAATACAAATTTTTTAACATTAAAAAGTAAATTTCCATCGCCAATGAATGCAGTCCTTGCTCGAGTAATTAAAAGATCAAATGGAAAAATAGCATATAGATTGTCAATGATCAATAAAACTCTCAAAAATGAAATTAATCGACATCCGATTAAAGTAACAACATTTCATGGTGGTTATAATTGGGTGCTAAATGTTGACAGCAAGAGTTTTGTTTTAAAAGAATATCATGATGTCACAATTTTTAATGCTATTAAAAAGAGAAAAGTTATACCTTATCATCAAGCTAGCATGAACTATGATTATCATAATCCTCAAACGACAATACATTCATCGTCACTTGATTTTGTTATTCCAGAAAAAGTTCCAAGATTAACCATTTCCTTCTCTTTCTCTCAAAACATAAATCAAATTTATGATTTTGATATTAAGCGATGTCCCTTTCCTTCAGTTGGTTATCATTTTATAATGTCCCAAACAATAGATTTTGATGAATTTTATCAGCAATTAATTGCAAAAGATTTATCTAAGGAAATCAAGTTTGTTTTTATTTCATTTTTGTTTAATCTTTGTATGATAATTTTTAATTCAAGGATTGATTGTTGGAATGCCTTTAACTTTTTTTCTAATGAATACCTACATATTTTTAAAAAACCAGATGCTTCTAAATTTCATGAAATATTGTTTTTTTCATCGCTAAACAATGCGAACCTATTAAAATTTAATCACTTTATTGCTGTAAGATTTAAAAGATATATTCGAGCAACAATAGCATTCATCAATATTAACGTGTTAATAAAAACTTTTAGAAATATATGGAAGATGATGGCATTATTCGATCGCATCGTGAACTCTTTGAAATCCCAAATGGCTGCAAAAAGAAAAGAGGTCAATATGTTTATGAAGTTGCAACAGTCAAAGAATATTTGAAAACTTTAAATCTGATGTAAATTTTGTGAGACATACAAACAGAGATGCTGTAAAAACTGAATACCTGATTTTTTTGTACTTTATGTCTTGTCTTTTATATTAAGTAGATTGTGGGATATTTTGTACTGTAGTATTATTTTTATTTTTTCTCAAAAGGTTAATATTGCCTATTTCTTTTTGATAAAAAAATTTCATGCATTTTAACAGTAACTACAGTCTTGCAGCAGTTTTTGACATAAATAATCAGCAATTCTGAAAAAATTTAATTTAACTCCAACCTAAAGCGGATCACAATTTAAACCAGGATTTTTAGTTTTAAGTTGTTAGAGAGTTAAATCAGATCCAGTTGTAAACACTATTCCTCGACTTTCTGTTGACGTTGAAAATGCTTGCAATGGAAATGAGCAATGCGAAACGCATAAAGTTTAAGTCAAAAAAAATTGCATTGCACACTATGTTTCTGACACATGGACCTTGTTTTCGATGTCTCTTTCTTTGTAGCTGGAGTTTATTTAAACCAAAAAAGGTGCAAATGTCAGGAAAATATTGATTATTGATTTTGAGAAATACCATTTAAGATTTTTGTCCATTTGTTTTCCGTCTTCAATAGTGGCATTTCTCTTTTAAAAAGCTTGGATACTTTTTGCTCATCAAAGATTTTGCTAAAATGTATATTCTTCAATCGAAAACTGATGGACAAAGTTTTCAAGGGGATCAAAAAGTTATTGATGCATCAGTATTGTTAAAAAATCTTGCTGGTATGTTCATGAGTACCCTTTCGTTTGGCGTATTAAAATGATAAATATCGCCATTTTTTTAGAGTTTACAGAAATTACTGAACCAATTATATTAGATTGTTCATCACAATGTTTGGAGATATTTATCAAGCTAGTTAGTCATTATGATAACATTAAAAGCTATCGTTTTTCAAAATTTGAGAAAGAACTCTTCAAAGGTTTTAGTGATGAAATGATTGCTGAATTAGTTAAAGAAATATCCTATTTGGACAGTGACATTTTTATTGACGTCGTTGCAGATGTTGTCTTAGATAGAATTAAAAATTTTAGCTACAAAGAAATGCAAGAATACTTTGGACTTGAAGATGATTTTACAGCCGAAGAACGAGAGATAATAAACAAAAATCGTTTAGAATATTTAATTGGAATGAATAGCGGACCGCTACAATTTCCATTTCCAAATACAAATTTTTTGTCACTGAAAAATAAATTTTCATCTCCAATGAATGCTTTTTTTGCTCGTGTTATTCAAAGATCAAATGAAGCGATTGCATTCAAATTGTCTATGATCAATAAAACTCTTAAAAATGAAAATGATCGATATCCAGTTAAAGTAAGCGAATTTAGTGGTGGCAATTATTGGGTAATATTCGTTGATGGAACAAAATTTGATTTAAAAAAAGAAGGAGTTGCCAAATTTTTTGAAAGAGTTAAGTCAAGAAAACTTTTACCTTACGATAATGTCAATGTGCATTTTGTTTATAATAGTTCTACAAAAACAGCACACTGTACATCCCTTGATTATGTGATTCCAGAAAATGTATCAATTGCAAGAATTTGGTTTTCCCAAAACAGAAATCAAATTTATAACTTCGATATCCAACACTGTCCGTTTCCTGAAATTGTTTACATTTTAACGCAAATTACTGTTGATTTTGATGAATTCTATCAACAGCTAGTTGCCAAAGATCTATCAAAAGATATTAGGTTAGTTTTCGCCGCTTTTACACAAATGTAATTAATCATTTAAGGATTGATTCTTGGAGTGCCTTTAATTTTATTCCTGGTGAATTTATTCATTTCCTGAAAAAACCAGACGCTTCTAAATTTTATGAAATATTATATAAATTTTTATAAATTTTTTAACGCTGCAAAATAAATTTTCGTCACCAATGAATGCCATTCTGGCTCGAGTAATTAAAAGATCAAATGCGAAGATTGCATATAGATTATCAATGATCAATAAAACTCTCAAAAATGAAATTAATCGACATCCAATTAAAGTTTCAACATTTAATGGCGGCGATTGTTGGCAGTTATATGTTGATAGTAATAGTTTTTATTTAAAGGAAAAAGATGATGTCAAAATTTTTAATGCTATAAAGAACAGAAAAGTTATACCTTGTTGTCAAGCTAAAATGTGCTATGATCATTATTCCCCTCCAAGAACAATATATTCTACATCCCTCGATTTTGTTTTTCCAGAAAAAATTTCAGAGTTAACAATTTCGTTCTCCCAAAACAAAAATCGAATTTATGATTTTGATGTTGATCGGTGTCCTTTTCCTTCAATCAATTATTGTTTGACGATGTCCCTTAAAATTGATTTTGATGAATTTTATCAGCAACTGATTGCAAAAGATTTATCTAAAGAAATCGAGTTTGATTTATGTCAAATTAACGATTTACAGCACTAAATTTATTCACACAACAATACCGTCGTTTTCAGGTTCAACAAGGAGCATTTTAGAAAGTCGATCAATTCGGAGCTTGCAGTTTCCTTCATATTGAAGCTCATGATCTCTATCAAATGCAAGTAATTCAATTGATTTTTGTTTCATCTGAAAAAGCTTATTAATTAAAACAATAGAAATGACTATACTAGTTGAATAAATAAAAACACGCAAGGAATGTAAAAAAAAGAAACAATGTTTAGCAAAATCTCTGTCCATAATTATTACTTTTCTGCTGCCTTTCGCCTTGCTTAGGATTCCCTCTAAAAATATTTTGCGGTCCGTAAAAACGTATTTCTCAAAGAAAGTGAATGACATTAAAAAAACGAACATGTCCATTTTTTAGAATAATTTTTACCGCCAATTTTCAAAACCGCCTTGAAAAGAGTTAGACTTGATAAAATCAATCATTTGTCCTGACATTGATGGTAACCTCATTGTTCGTCTAGTCTCTTTTGACATCACCATAAAATGAAGAGAAAAATGTCTTTGTGTACGCATTTTCTTCAACAAAAAATAAGTCTGAAACAGTTTACATTCGCAAAAAATGAAAACATAAATTTACAAGATGAAGCACAAAAATATTGTCGTTGGCAGTTCATCTCATCTATTTTTTTAAAAAAAGTAACAACCATGAAATCGATTTTAGGAGTCACTCCAATCAACTTCATTATCTCAATATTCATCTATAATAAGTATTTTATAACTGTTTGTTTAGAAAATTTGTTAATTTCGAGTTTAATTCTAATTTTAAAGTAAAATGAGGCCGAAATGGTGAGTAATTGTTTTTTATTAACTTGTCTGCAGAATGATTGTACCAGTATGAAAAAGCATTGTTCTTACCTTTAGCACCAAAGCTGCTTCCGCACAAAAATTATCGAAGTGTTAGTTACCCGGTATACAAAAAAAGATGTTGCATTTTTGTTTTTTGAAACAATTATTCACCGTAGAGATATTTCGGTAGCTGCGACCCCATATTTTGCCTGTATACTCGTCATAGTAAAACTGCATATTTTCTTTTGTGAACGCAACACTTCCCTTTAACATGGATAAAAAAGTTATTATTGCACTATTAGCAAATATATAACTATTACAAATTTCAAATTTCAGAACAACCATTATCACAAGATGTTATTTCAAAATATGAATCATGCAAAAAATTATATGATGAAATAATGGCAGTTGAAAATGATGTTGAAAAATGGATAAAAACTATATCAAAAGCAGAATTTGTTCGACATAAAGTTGAATATCGTCTTGTATCAAATTTATTGAATGTTAAATTATGGAAGCTTTATATTGAATATCTTCGATATCATGATCCAAAAGAAATGTTACAACTTTATTCAAAGTATTGCCGATTTTTTCTTGATGATAAAGAAATGAAAGAAAAATATGAAAAAGAAGTTGAAGAATATGGACCTGTATATGTTTCATGGGAAAATTTATTTGATTTTGAATCGGAGAAATCAAGTGACGACGAAGAAAGTGAAGCTGAAGATGAAGCAGATGTCCACGAAAACGTTCACGTCTCACATATTCACAAGACGCTGCTGAAAAGAAATCAAATGAACAGCCAAGACCTGGCAGCAAAAAATCTGGTCGTGTTTTATGCCATCGATTTTATGACAAAAGCTTTAAAAGAAGCTTTAAAATTGGTAACAGAGTATCAGTCCAAAATTTGCATATTACGACAACATTTGATGCTAAAAATATTTATCAAAGTGATTTACAAGCAATAATTCCAAAACTATATCGTTGTGATGCCAAATATGTTTTTCTTCAATGCATTTTAAGTTTTGATGAATTAAAATTTCTTATTCAAAGTGGAAATGTTGTTGTACTTGAATGGGATAGACACATGGATAACAAACAATGTCACGATTCTGTTCATGATTATAGGACAAAAGAAGCAAAACTCATTAGTGATAAAGCTTTTACTGCATTGGAAGAAATTACACAATATTTACCAAAAATTGAAAAATTAAGGTACTTTTTATTTTTGATTAACAATGAAATTTTTAAAATTATCTTTTTAGAATTTCTCCACTTCTTGTAACTTCTGAAACCTTCACTGAATTGTTGAATCAACAATTTTTACAAAAAATTTATTCTTTCCGATTGCATAAAATAATTGGTGAAGCATTTAATGCAAATGATTTTTTGGAATTTTGCATAGTAGGTTTTCATAAATGTCTTTTTTTGTTATTACACAAATGTTTATTTTTAGAAAAACAGAGCTAGACAATTTACTTTAAAGTTAAGCTTCCATCATAGTTTTAAAAATCGTGATTTTGTTAAAGCATTGAAACAAAAAATGGAAACTTATGCATACCATGGTGTTGCTAACAAAGAAACTATTGTTACAGTATGGTGATGCTCTTCGATAATTTCATTTACGTTTTAATCCACTTTCTTCACATTTTTTTTTCTTCTTGTATCACAATTTTTCATTTTTAACACTGCGTTTTTTCTAGTAAAATTACTTAACACATATCATTGTAATGTCATTTCCGTTCTTTTTTATCGAATTTTGTGTTTTTGTAGTGTTTGATTTGATAATCCATAAACTTGATTTTATCATAAAACTTGTTTTTTTTTGTCTAAAATTTTATTATGCAATAAAGTTATTTACAGTTTTTACGAATTCATTAACTTTTTTATAAAAAATTTTAATTACGTTTTTTAACTAAATCTTTGAAAAACATTCGCTTTACAAATCTAAGAACAGCTTTAACAATAAAAACTAAAATACTAAGAACAATGCTAATAACTGTTACAAAGAAAACAATTACATCTAAAGAATAGAGAACCCAAAATGATTGATATCTTTCTTGAGTTTGTAGTGTTCCAGTATCACTAAATTCTGCTGCAAATTCTGCATTGCGATAAAAGTGATTGCGGGAACACACTGTTCACGATAATTTCTTTGATTGATGCAACAATCGATTCTTTGGTAATTTCAGTTTTATCAAGTTTAAGAGCAGTTTCGCGACAATCAATTAATATCGAATTATGAGTTTGATCAATGAAAATTGAGAAAGAGATCATCAACAAAATGAAAACACATTGTTTTGTGGAGACTACAACAAGAAAAACTCTTAATCGATTCCGTATTTCTTGTGTTTCTCATGAATACAATCTTTTCTATGGATCTGACCCAACCGGCTTTTTTATTTTTGCCAAAAAAATTTTTAGTCTTTCTTTTTCTTGTGTTAACTTTTTTTTGTTTCAGTGAAAAAAACAAGTTATTAAACGGACAAACAAAAAAGAGATCCGATGAGTTTTGCAGACCTTTTTCATAAAAAAAGGCGCCAAAAACTTTTGTTTTAGTTTTAAAGAAGCAGATGTTCTTCATGTTTTATGTATCAAAAGACATTATCTCTATTTTTGAACACGTGAATAAAAACAGGCTTTTTTCTGTGCCCATGAGTTGGTTAAAAAAACTGCAAAAAAAATTTTGATTCTTGATGCCAGAGATTTTGATAGTAATAATTTTTTAACCATTTGCGCCCCTTATATTTGCAATTATTTTTTTTCTTCAAGCCTGCGGACCAAATTCTTTTTGATACGAAATTTTTTGGTTGATTCTTTTTCCATAAACCTTTCGTTTTTGTTTTAACCTGTATTAAAAAAAGATATCTTTAATAGTATATTTTTTCAGATGAAACCTAAATCAATTGAATTACTCGCGTTTGACAGGAATCATGAGCTACAATATGAAGGAAAATGTAAGCTTATGATTGATACATTATCTTCACTTCTTCTTGTTGAGCCTCTAAATGATGGTATTGTTTTTTTAATTTTCTTACAATTAAATAGTTGCTTTTTAGAATGTAAAATGAAATCAGCAATGTTCAAATGGGATTTTGTCATGGATAAGGTATATTTTTTAAGCTATGATTGTTAATAAAGCTTTATTTTAGAACATTCTGTTTGTAATAGCTGACCATGAATTGACTGACTTTGCTTTGGTTTTTCATGAAGAAAGAAAATGCAAAAAAGTTTTTGATTTCATTTGTAAAGATAAGGTAACAAATATTAGCTAGCTTGTTGAATGACTGTTAAGGAGAAATTTTAGGCTAAAAATGATAGTGGCATGATTTTTCAACGATTTTTGGTTCCAGTTTGTGATAAGATGGCAAAAAATGATGGAACAACTTCTGAGTTAAAAAGGATATTGATAGAATGGATTAACAAACATGAAGAGAAAGAAAAAGAAGAATTAATGAAATTTTTGAAAGATAATAATGCTTTTGATGCTGTTTATTCCACACAATTTGGTGAAAAAGAAGTTTGGAAAAATGGAGATGAAGCCACTTGTGATAATGGAACAAATAATGTTGATAATGCAAGGTTATCCCTTTATAAAAATAATATTCATTTTTCTATCGTTACCTTTATTAGGGGAAACAATCTCCGAAAGCGGCGACATTCTGTAATAAAAAGCAGCAAGAAAAATGTTGTATCGTAAGTTCTATTTTTAAACAACTTTGCTGAAACTATTGCTCGTCTTATAGCTTTCAAAATAAAAAACAAAAAGGATCAAAAAATTGTACAGTAATAATTCGTCAATCAGAATATGAAATCGTCGTTCCGGTGCTAAGAATTAAAGTTCGAAGATTATTAACTTTTGCTGGTCCAGAAAAAAACAACTGTTTTGAATTTTTATGGAGTCATCAAACAAATCAATTTTATTGTATTGGATGTAGAGAAGAAGGAAAAGAATTTGTTGCGATATTTTGGAAGAAAATTTATTTATTGTATCGGCTGTGCAAAGAAACGATGGTACGTTACTGCAAAGATATTGCAAAATTCTGATGATGAAAATCATGTTATTTTGTCAACCAGAAAACATATTTGTAAGTTACGAATGTATTCTGAATTGTCCAGAAAAGAAATAATTTTGCGACAACCTGATTTTGAATTAATGGAAAATACTGAAAATGGCACCCCCAAATTGTTTATTTTTGATTCCATTGATAGAAATTTATGTTATATATTTTCTCGGGATAACGACAAAAATAGATATTTATGCTGTGGCTGCAAGTGTATTTCGCGAAAACATAAAAGGGGCAAAATTTTATCGGTGAAGCTGCTAAATGATAAAAATGGTGAATATTATGTTCGATTAAATGATTCAAAACATATTTGTCAACCAACAAAATATGAACCAGAAAAGTATGCAAAAAAAGAAATTCAAAAATGCTATGATTATTTTTTCTTTCGCCCGAAAAATCGGCTAAACAGAATTAATGTTGCCATTTATCATCCTGAAAACAAGAGGCTATGTTTTAAATTAAATTACAACAAAACACGTTGTCATTTTTTATGTAACGCATGTAAGGTGAAAAGGAAGTCATTTAAAACAGAAATCGAAAAAGATGAAAGTGGAAAAGAATATTTTATTCATGATTACAAGAAACATGTTTGTCAACCGGTCAAAGTCTCATCTATCCGTGCTCCAGAATTTGTTATTCTTAAACGAAATGAAATAATTTTTAAAGAAAAAGAAAAAAAGAAGCCTGAAATTGACGAAAGCAAAATTGTGAAGCTTCCGAACTTTGAATTACGTCCAAATGCAAAAGGTGATGAAGATGGATCATTATTTATTTTTCTTTCTGAAGATATGAATTTTTTTCTGTAAATGGAAAATATTTGTGTTGTAAAAAAAGTGTATGTTATGCTAATGCTAAATTACACTGTGATGAAAATGGAGAAAAATATGTAATCATGGGGAAAAGTGAACATAAATGTGAACCTGTCAAATATAAAAATGAAGAAAATACTATTAATTCTTCTGATTTTATTGTAATACCAAAAAGTGACGATAACAAAAGCTCAAGGATTATTGTCTTTACGACACCTGAAAGGGATCAATGTTATGAATTTATTTCTAACCAGATAAAAAACACCTTCCAATGCATAGGATGTTGTACACTTCGTAGATATGTTTCGGTAAAGCTTTGCAAAAATGAAAATGGTCAAGAATATCTTACAATGCCGAAAAAAAATCATGAATGCCAACTTCGAAAATATATAAAAGAAAAATATGAACCAAAAACTGTTATTAATAATAATGAATTATTTGAACTTCGTCCAAATACTAAAGGTATACCAGATAAAACATTAGTAGTCTTTATTTCTGCCAAAAAAGACTTTGTTCGTGAATATATTTGGTATTACAGTGATTGCTACATATGTACTTCTTGTAAAAATAGACAACATAATGTCACTGCTAAACTTATTGAAAACGAAAGTGGTATTAAATCGATTCAATTAAGTGAAGAGGAACATATATGTGAACCTCGAAAATATGATCCAACAAAATATGTATATTCTCAACCAAAAATTCTTTCATCTGATAGCTTTGTATTGCATAATGGAAGTGATGGTGAAAAAGAAAAATATTTGGTAATATTTACATCCGAAAAGAAAGATTTAATGTATCAGTATTATTTGCATAAATTTGGCAATTTTAATTGTATAGAATGTAAAAAAAAGAATCGAGGTGTCTCAGCAAAACTTATTGAAAATGATGATGGCAGCAAGTCGGTCAAACTTTCTCCAAAAGAGCATGTTTGTGAACCTAAAAAGTATGATCCAACAAAATATATAAAACCGAAAATTATTTCGTATGATCTCTTTACATTTCATGAAGGAAGCAATGAAGAAAAATATAAATATTTGATTATTTTTACATCTGAAAAGAAAAATGTTGCTTATAAATTTGTAATGGAAAAAGGTGGCTATTATAGATGTCATGAATGCAAACGTAAAAATCTGCAAAGTGTCTCAGCAAATGTTATTCATAATAAAGATGGTACTAAATCTATTAAACTTGGTAAAAACGAACATGGTTGTAAGCCTCAAAAGTATGATCCGAAAAATTTCAAAGCTTAAAGTTTGTATCGAAAATTAAATTTTTTTTATTACTTTTCTATTGTATCATTGGATATGTTTTTGTATTAACATTAAATAAAAACTTGTTATAATAATATTTATTTCATGTTCTAACACATGACGACAAAAAGATAATATACAAATTAAAACAGAACATAAATAAATTTGACAATAAAATTACAGTTTGAAAACAGATATGTACAAACAATTTTTTAATAAAATAAATGTATACAAAAACAAAAAAATAAATACATTTAAAAGTTGTCTCAATGCTTAAAGCTAAAACAATAAAACTAGAAAAAGAGAACTAGAAAAATGGGGGAATTTTAAATTTTTAATGCCATAATGTCTCTCTTGAAAGGTTTTGAATTAATGTATTGTATGTGTCGGGGAAGTTTAATGTAACTGGAACTTGCTCTAAATGTAAAAAAATTCCTTTTTATGTCTTTTTTTGAATTTGGAAGCTCAATTTTTCTTGTGGATCCTCGTGTTATAGAATCGCGAACTGATAAATTTAATTCACAATTAATCTTTCCGGTAAGATAATCATTTAAGAAAATAAGATCAAATTTATGTCTTCTAGTTTCAAGTGATTCGATATTTAACATTTCTAATTTTTCTTCATATGGGGCATTAAAATATGGTCGTAATTTTACAGATCTTAAAAATATAAGCTTAACCGCTACTTTTTGAACTTTCTCTAATTTGTCTATCAGTTTTACTTGTGTGGGATTAAAAACAGGTGTAGAAAATTCAACTAAAGGTCTAACATAAGTTTGATACATATGAACTAGAAGTTTAGGTGAATTTGATTTTAAAGCTTTAAAAAGAATAAAAAGACGGGCTAAAGCGTTTTTAGAAATGGTTTTTATATGAGTTTCCCAACTTAAATTTTCAGATACAATTAAACCGAGGTCCCTAATAGATGTTTGGTCATTGGAGATTTTTTGACCATTTAGATAGTAAGAAATTCTAGGGTTTTTATTAGGAAGACAATGTAAAACGTTGCATTTTTCAGTTGCAATTTCGAGGTCATTTTCTTTCATCCAATTTTCAAGTTTTCCAAGAAAGACTTGAAGAGGTGGATTAGTAAAAGATAAGTCTGCAGTTAAAGCTTTTAAATCATCGGCAAAAAGTTTAGTTACAACTTCTGGGGTTTCACAATAAGAAATAAGATCGGCGACGAAAAATAAAAATAAAATAGGACCGAGCTTAGAACCTTGTGGAACTCCGGAATTCGCATTAAAGAAATCAGAAAGTGTCTCACCTATTTTTACCCTAAATTTACGATTAGTGAGAAAAGCTTGAATCCAAGCAATTACTGAATTTGGGACATTTGCTTTCTTAAGTTTTTGATAAAGTAAAAAATGTTTCATTCTATCAAATGCTTTCTTAACATCAAAATAAATAAGATCAATGGGAATATTTTTCTCAGCTTTGTCAGTAATGAAATCAAAAGTCTCAATCATTTGGGTGGTAACAGATTTACTTTTGGTAAACCCGTGTTGACACGAAGGAATTAAGTTATTTTTAGTAAAAAAATCATCCAAGAAATCAACTACAATCTTTTGAGGAATCATTGATATGGAACAATTAAGAGAAATAGGACGGTAATTAGAGGCTAAGTGTTTATCACCTTTTTTAAAAACAGGGATAACATGTGCTATTTTCCAGATTTCGGGAATTTTGGATTGTAAAAATGATAAATTAATGATTTTAGTAATAGGTTTAGCTAAAGTTGAAAAACATTTCTTTAGAACAATGTAAGGAATTCCATCAGGAGAAGTTTTGGTTTAAGTTTTTGGAGGAATTCCTTAACTTGTTCTACAGTAAGAAGAGGGAGGTTACTATCTCTAACAGGATAACAGTCTTCAAAGTATAATGATTTTTCAGCATGAAAGTTATTCAAAAAAGATTGCCCCAATTCAGCAGTTTTTTCAGTTTCAGAAAAAAGAATTTTCGTTTCAGTAGAAATGGAAGGAATAAAATTATCGTTTTTAATATATTTTCCTAGATGGTTAAATATTCCTTTAATACCATGTTTTTCCAAAATAACTTTTTCTTTTTCTCTTTTTTCTTTAACTGCTAATTTAGTAATTTTCTTTGAAATAAGTGAGATTTTTGAAAAATTTTCTGCTATCTTAGGTATAGATTTCTGATATTCTATAGTAGCTTTTATCTTAGGAGAAAATGGTTTTATAGAGAACTGGTTTTATAGAGAACAAAAAAAACTGATTTCTTTAATGCAAATTGTTGAAGCTTTTTTTATTGTGTTTAATGTGACTTAACATTTATTGTTGACTTGTGAATTGCATTTATTATAATTAATTTATTTTTCAAAATAAAACTTTAATTATGTTTCTTAACTAAATCTTTAGAAAACATTTGCTTTAAAAATCTTAAAAACATTTTAACAATAAAAACAAGAATGCTAAGAACAATGCTAATAACTGTTACTAAGAAAACAATCACATCTAAAGAATAGAGAACCCAAAATGATTGATATCTTCCTTGAGTTGAAAGAGTGCCAGTATCACCAAATTGTGCTGCAAATTCTGCATATTTTACGACCCTTTCGGCAGCAGTTGTTGGCTTGGCATTAACCATTTTTGAAAGCATTTTTGCATTTTTTTGATATTTTTCATTTCCGATAATTTCTTTGATTGATGCGACAATGCTTTCTTTTGTAATTTCAGTTTTGTCAAGTTTAAGTGCCGTTCCCCGTCGAACAAGTAGCATGGAATTATGGGTTTGATCAACAAAGATTGGGATACAAATCATTGGTACTCCTTTTGTTGATCCTTCCATTACTGAGTTCATTCCACCATGAGAAATGAAGGCAAGAAGCTTGGGGTGATCTAAAAATAATCAATTAAAAAAGTTTTAGTACATGAGCTATGCAGTCATTCCCTTGAGGAACTTACCCAAGATATCATTTTGTGGTAGCCATTTTCCAGTAAAAACATTTAGATATCCTTTTGCAATCTGATCTTCATCTTTTTCATATTTCCACAAAAAATTAATATCAGGAAATTCTGCAAATGCTTCCAAAAAGGCTTGCTTCATCTCTGGTTTCATTTGTGAACTTTGAACATTTGAGCCAAATGAAAAAAGGATAACGCCTTTCTTTGCAGAATCGAAGATATCAATATATTTCTAAAAATATGCAAATTTTTTACTCATGCAATAATAAAACTGCTTGTTACCTTTTCAAGTGGTTGGGCTTGAACTTTTCCTAATCCAGCAATAAAAACAACTTTATGAGTAATTGGTTGTGGATAATCAATATGTTCATCAGTATTGATATAAAAGAATGCTGAATCTGAGATTGCATCCTTAAAAATATTAATATAAAGCATTTCTGCAAAGCTTTTAGCATACATTTAGATTAAAATCAGGGAATTGTTTTTGGACAACTTCTTCAATGCCTCTTGTAGACATTTGACCAATCCACAAATGTTCAACAAAATAATTAACGAAATTTTTAACCCTTTGAGGGAAGGTCATTTCATCGGTGCTCTTTGACATCATTCCTGTAAAAGATAAATTGGCATAGGTTTTATCTAAATCAAGGCACTATTGGCGTTTTATATTTATTAGACATTTCGTTTTCGAGATTTCGAATACAAAAATTATGTTTATCATCTCAAATGAAGGGTTTTGATACAAAAGAAGAAACGTGTATTGCCCTGAGAGTGTAAAGCTATCAAATATGCTAAAGCCTTACCAGGTAGATACGATGGATGAAGTTTTACTCCTAGCAAAGACGAAACTTTTGGAAACATAGACGATGCAAAAGTTGTAATATATTTTTTGATTCCAAGCTTTTTAAAAACTCCCAAACCACAACATTCAAAAACTTCTGTTATTCCCAAATCAAAATTTTCAGCTTTCAGCTTTTCCAAATTTTTAACATCGTGCATTACTTCTAAAAAAAAGAACATTTGCATATTAAGGTAGCTGTTGTAAAAAAGCTTACGTTCACAAAAATCTCCTCTTATGGCTGCCATCCTTGTCATCATCTGTAAACAAATTTTATAACCTTCAATTTGCTATTAAAAAAGTCACCTACCTTTTTAAGATCTCCCATAGAATCCATTTCCCATATTTTTTGTGTTGTTGAATCCATTGAAAAATCAGGTGCCAGTGAATAGTTTTTAGGTAATGTATAATATCGTATACTTTTATGTTTTGTACCACTAAATGTAATATTTTCATTTAGAACAGGCTGGTAAACAACCTAAAAACTATCCATCCAATCTATTTATTATTAAAAATAAACTTACCACTTCATGCCCAGCAGCAGCAAGTGTATCAGCAATTTTACCCGAAAATGTCATATGACTAATTCCAAATTTTGGATTATAAAATAATATTTTATAACATGTTGCAGAATAGACGAGAGTAAAAAATATCAGTATTTTCATGGTTTTTAATTTGATATTAACTTTTACTTTAGTGATGTTTTCTTCAAAAAAATTTTGGACTCTTTTATATTGGTTGCATCAAAACATCACACATAAAAAAAACACATAATTTTTGTGCTTGAGCTTGGCTGATATTTCTGTATTGAACACAAATGTGAACCAAAAAAAGCAAAAGAGACTTTTTTTTGCGTTTGAAAAAGCAATGTTGTAATTGAACACAACATTACAACATGTGGAAAAGAGAGAAGAATTAGATGCAAAAAAGGAATGAAACATCGTTAATTATATTTTGATCAAAATATTGCTGCTTTTTCATGAAAAAAATTTTTTAAAAGGACATAATATTAAATTTATGTAAAATGAGGTTTTTTAGAAAACCAGCCCTATCAAAAAAATGTAACACCTATTTAATAAAAACCACTGTTCAAGTGCATTTAGATGGAAATATTTTATTGTTAAAAAATGAGCAGATGCATTGTCTTTAAAATTGATTTACATTGTAACTAAAGCTGCGAAAGCAGCAGCACAAAAATTGCAAAAAAAAATTATCTATTATTATTAGTAGAAAATTTATTTGAACGTATTATTTTTTATTCAAGAAATATTCAATTAATTTTTAGTTTTGCTATTTTTTATTTCAACTGTCAATTATTGCTAATACTTTGACGTCAATGTCTCCACCTGCAGCAATTTTTTGGGATAAAAGTATACTATTATGTTTAAGATTTGTTGTTTTTTTTGACAAAAAAGAATGCTTGTAGTATTTGCAGTAATTTGGTTTTTTGACATTATTATTAATCGCTTTTCTCGAATTCTAAATGTAACTTTCAAGGTGAATGAAGTTTACTCTAAAAAGAGTGTTTTTAAAAAATACAGCAAATACTTTACCCAAAGAAATTTTCTCTTTAAAATTAACTTTTGTGCTTAAAAATCTTGTATTTTTTGTGTAAACATAAATGTTGTTCGCTCTTTTGAAACTCAGAACAATGGTAAATAAACACCCTTTTTTCCAACAACCTCTCCCTTTTTTAAAATTCTTACAAAGTAACCCAAAATGAGTGTAGGTGGAAAAGAAGAAAAATTTTTTATCAAAAAATAATAATGCAACCAAACAATGATTCAACAATTGAAAATACACATTATTGCAATGTAAGTTAAACAAATTATGTCATTGTTTAAACAAAAGAAACTTTGTAGCATATTTCATATTTTTTGTATTTAAATGTGACAAAAAATGTTAAAAAAAACTATTTTAACAAACTGTTAATTGAAAAAAGATCATGCTGTTTAAACATTGTCTTTACTTATTTTTGTTTACAGTTCTAACGATAAATGCCGCACCTGCTTCAGAAAGGGGTAAGCTTTTTTTTGTTTTAACTATACAAGTGTTTTGACAAGTTTAATTTGCAGCACAAAAATGGTCAAAACCAGTATTAACATATTCATTCAAAAACTCTCCAAAAACTTTATCTTTGGATGATACGCGGTAACTGACCTTTATCTAACAAAAACCACAATCTAGTTATGTCTTATGTTCTTTTAGTGCTGCTTTCCGATATGCTTTTAATCAATGGTCAACAGTTGTTCCAAAAACATTTCAAGAAGTTCCATGGAATCAAACAGCACCGATTGATATTAAAATTCTCTTTGAACCTTTTAATGGTGCAAGTCTTGGTCATTCGCTAAGTGATGGATATATTTGGATTAGTGATACAAGAATTTATAAAAAGTATAATCCAGGCGAAATTATTGATCCCCAGAAAAAAGATATGACGTTTATTGCAATGGTTCACATTCAAAGTATTTTAGTATGGAATAATATTTTAAGTGATAAAAATCCAGCATTAATTCAGTATAATTCCAATGGAGCATATGTTCTTCCGGTTATTAAAAGAGAAATATCAAGGTTTCCAATTTTGTAATGTATATATTGTTGATTTATAATTTATTGATTTTTTAAGATTTGAAAGAAGTAAAGTTTCGTGCATTCTAAAGATTCAAGTTTTTCTTTTTACGCATACTGTAACTTCAATGACGTAACAAAATGTATAGATTTGATGTCACCGTATTTTTAGATTATAGTTCTTTAGTTTTTAAATTTTTCTTGTTTTCATTTTTCAAAAACCTTTGGGTAAATACACTTTTTTTCGAACATGTTTAAAAAGTTTGACGTCAATAGCTTCAAAGCGTTTAAGAGGATTTGAACAACAGAAAATGAGTTGATCAAGCTACACGCACATATCTTATTTTTTAAACTGATATACTTAGCACTAAAACAAATACAACATCTCTTCAGGTTTATCTGTTTTTTTTGAGTTTTGAACAAGGTTTTTTTGCAAATGTTAAAGCTGATGTTTGAAATAGTAAAGAAAGAAAAACTGTAGCCTAAAATTCTTTAAGTTTAACATTTTCATTATTTTCTTTAGCCTCAGATCGTCAATTAGTTTTAATTTTGTTTGAATAATAACTTTGCGATTTCTTAACATTTCTCTACACATTTTTATCGTAACTAATTAAAAAATGTCATTCATGCTAATAGCGCTTGAGTTCAGTTTCTATCTAAACAAGAAAAACAGTTAATAAATTTTAGCTCAAAATAATTTTAATAAAGAATAATATTTTAAATTTAAATTTTTTTAAAAACAACTTAATTTTCGGGTCTGGAATAATTCGTTAAAAGTTGTTGCTTCGTTGAATAACAGTTTAAAACTTTCGCATGCTGTGGTAACAACAAATTACTCATCGCGACCTCCTTAAATTTTCATTTTCGCAAAATTACAAAAGTATGATTTTGTTTTTGGATACAAAATGTGTTTGTTTATTTTGCACAGGTTTTATTGATGATTAATAAACTACAAAATATCACTTTAAAATTTAACAACGAGTAGTAAAAACAGTTCTTGGGTATGAATAATAGAGCAGTTCTTGTTCTATTATTCATAACCAAATAAAAGTATGTCGGTGGTTTTTATTTACTTTTAAACTATTACTTCTTTACTTATTCAAAAAACAATTCTTTAAATTTTTGCGGGCTTACTTACTTGCTTGCTCACTCTTAAATGCGAAAGAAGGCCTACAAACTTAAACAAACAAATGAAAAAGAAAGAAATTAGCTGCTGTTGCTGATGTTTTAATTGTACGTGCTTAAGAAAACATGCAGATACAGAAATAACAGTTTAGATACAATACTCCTTCCCGTTTTTTCAGTTCTTATTTTGTCCTAAAATTGTGCAACTTTTCTTTCAACCATTGGTTAATTTTGGAATCTTTCTGTTTCCTTTTATTTTTTACATTTTATTTTGCAAGATTTATTACCTCTCTCTTTTTCCGTGTTCGTGTTACATGACATTGTTTGATTTTATTCTTAGTTAAAAAAGTTACCTATTCCAAGTGACTATAAATATTTAATTCTTTTTCTTAAAATTGCTTTATTTCTTCTACAGTTGTAGGCTATTGCTAGGGATATTTCAGACAGTTGGGTACAAACTTGGTTCAAAATTCCTGAAAACTATGCCGCCTCACCAAGTTGTAGAGCCATCAAATCATCAAAATCATAGTAATAATAAAACTATTGTTGATATTAATGATGACATTCGTCGAAAGTTATTTGCTAAATCTGATACTTCAAGTTCATCAAATTTATCTGAAACTTCTACAATGGTTGAATCAAAACATTCTGGTGGAACTGGGACTTCATCTTCTTCATGGACAAAAGATGCATATGCAAAGTAGGTAACACTTCTTCAAGCATTTGAAAATTTGCATAAATACTTGGAGTTGTAAAAAATTATTTGGATTCGAAAAGCTAGTTCATCATCTACAGTACCCCCTATTTTAGATACTACCTTCTACAGCTACTAACAGTTTTTTATTTGGTCATTTTGGTGATATATGGAATTGTGTTAGAGCTTTCTGGATGGCTAATTGATAAAAAAGATGATGATAGTCTTAAACGAATTTACAGAAATTCATTGGGATTTAATCTTTACATGTATATTGTTTCATTTATATTTATTGTTTATTGCTATCTAATGTTTATCCTTAAACAAAGAAGAGTTAAACTTTTATTAAAAAAAGCTCAACGAAAAATCTGGAAGCAACCTATTGAAGTTGATACTACATACCAAGAAGATGAACATGTTCATCACGCTTTGCCAGTTGTTGGGAGCTTTTATCTAAGATTTGGAGCATTGAGTAAGTTAATCAAAAAATCGAAATTTCGTATTCCAAAAACACGTTATTGCAATAATGCCGTATTTTTTTAGTTTTTGCAATTGTTGCATGTGTTTATTATGGATTTGCTTCTTATTGGGGCGTCTTCCCGGCATTAGATATTTGTGCCATTATTTTTACTATTCTTCAAACACATTTACTTTTTTTCAGTTCAACGGTTTGTTTTTAAACAAGCATTCAAAAATAAGAAACAAAATTTCAGATGTTCGATGAAAAAATTTACATAATTTCTTGTTTTGGTACCATGCATCTTGTTGCAACAAACTTAGTTACATGGGTACAATTTTTATTTGCAAAGAATCAATCAACAGAAAAAAGTATTAAGTAAGTTTTTTTACACCTTTAAAAGGAGACTACAAGTTGCATCACCTTGTTTCATTATGTTCTTAAAAATCAAAAATTTATGTGAACCTTTTTTTTCGGTACTTTTTGCTGCAAAAATTGACGCAAAAACGATCAAAAAATTTTTTAGAAAATCGTTTCAAAAGAAATTGAATTTGGGCGTTAAAGTACTTACAACAACAATGAGCAGCTTGGACTCTGATGAAAAAGATGAAAGCAGAAGAGCTGTTAATGAAAACAGTCGAAGCCGAATCCCATATTCAAAAGAATCAGATTGCATGGGATTAGATTGTGTTTTTGGTAAGCTTACTTTGCCATAAAAAAACAGCAAAAAGGCTTTTTAGGAAGTTTCACAAAAATCTTTTATACTGCTGTTGTTGAATATTCACTCATTGCGGCAGTTGTAATGTTTATTGTTTGGCATAATCTTGGCCGGAAAAAGAGTAATCGAATTGGTCATTCTGAACACACAAAAAGTCCACCATTTCCTCTTAAGCGATTAGTTTTTGGTATGTCTTTCACTACCGCATGTAAAATTTATGCAAATTGTTTTTTAGGACTTATTGCCGGATTGCTATTTGTTATTGGAACTGCTCTTTCAATGATATTCTTCTATGTTGATTGGCATCAAGAAGAGGATTTTAAAGCAGCTCTAAACTTCAATATCACAGATATTGTTCATAATGCTATTGGAATTGCTGCTTGTATCTTTGCATTTTGGAGATTGAGATTATTAGATTTTGCTGATCGTAGCTCACATGATCCACATCATGATGCACATGCTAATCAGGTTTGTATTGTTTTGTGATAAGTGGTAATGTTTAATGATGAAAGTTTAGGAATTATTGGATATGATTTTGTTAGCGATTGGAGTCATTGGGGAACTGTCTTATTCTATCGCAGGACTATCGGTAAGCTTTTTATGCAAATTTTTCTTAACAAAAATGCATTGATAATAAAACCTTTTCCATTTTTTCTATCAAAATCTTTTGCAGGGTGTCTGCTCCAGTAAAGCCTGGAATGCATTAACTGTTACGCTAACAATAGGACGAGTGCTTCGAATTATTCAGTCAATTTCTCAATCATTTTTAATTGCCTTTGCCTTAAAGTTAAAATCAACTGCACCAGATAGACACCCCGGAAGGCAGACAGTTACATTTTTAATTATTTTAAATATATCTATGTTCATTTATCAATGGTTCATTTCTGATAAAGCTGGCACATATGAGGGTATCATATCTTTATATGGTCAAGAATCTTGGGCCTTCTTTGTCAGTATATTTAGTCCTTTAACAGTCTTTTTCCGTTTTCATTCTTCTGTTTGTTTTGTTGAAATTTGGAAGCATACCTATGCAACATCTCATCATTAATATTTTGTGTTAATAAAAAACTTGTAAATAAATGTAATGTTTTGCTGTAATAACATTTTTCACAATAGAGTAATCTAATGGCGTCAAATGGTCAGCCCATGAAATCCTAAAAACATCAATTTCGGATGAAGACTTAATTATTTTTGCCCCTTTTTTGTCACTAATTTGTTTCGTTTTAAACAGTTTGCAAGAAAAAAGCTTTATAATCTTTTTTGTCATTACATGTATTGGCAACACGAATGTTACCTTTTTTAAAACTATTCATTTTTTGAAATATTTAAGAGCAATCCATGGTTGTTCTTCTTACACTATTATACTACTACAACATACTTAAATTTAATTCGAGTATTTTTGGATTCTTTTGTTGTTTTAGTGGTCTTAAGTGGATATTCGTCAAAAGTTATCGAAACGATTAACTTTGCATTTCTGTGTTCATTGATTGATCAGCAAATGAAGTACTTTTTTGTGTAAATTTTTGGTTTCTGACACAAAACTTTATGAAATAAATAAAAACAACAACAAAATAGTACTGTAAGATTTTACAAATCAAGAACAACAGAATACATTCCGTATGCAAATAAAAGAATCAAAGTTAAAGCATTATTTTCTGTTTCCCATTTTCCATATTTCTTTAATTTTCCACCTTCATAAATTCCAATTCGGCATGACAAAAAATTTGCAATAAATTCAAGCTGTTCTTTGCTTAGAGAAGTATCAAGAAATATTTGATCAGCTTCAGAACAAGACACATTGTCTGAAAATTCAATTAATACATAAAGAAATATAATAAAATCTTACCTGAAGCTAATAATCTATCATAAAATGCATTATTCAAAGTGTTTTGGATCAAGTATGTACTCTTAATATTTCCAGTAAAGAATAACGAAAAACATGCAAAAATATTTGAATGTTTGAATTCATGTCTTTGAACATTATCAGATTCGGGAACAATCTTTTGAAAAATAATATCACCCCAAAGTTTATAGGCGTCATGGTTGTAATCAATTTTGAGCTTCTTGCACATTTCTTTCAAAACAGAAGCAGATGGATGATCAAATGAATAAATTTCGCCATCGTTTGATTCAAGTTTTGGTCTAAAATTAGCTTTTATTCATGGGTACATTTAATATTAGGATATTTAAATTACCTTTTTGCAGGAGGTTCAAGTACCGTACATTCATCATTTTCATTTGTTTCAGCTTTAACACTTGATCGAGCAGAAGATTCAGAAGCAGGCGGTGTTGAGTTTGCGTTAATACTAGCAGTGGTATCATTGCTAAAAATGTTAATTGACAATAATATAGGGATTGCAAAATACTTACGAAATATATTGATCAAGAATTGATTGATTTCCAGTATCAGTTATTGTTAATAGCGTAGATTCATCAAGCATCGAAGCTGATAGTGATGCATTAGAAGTATTACTAAAATGCTTTGTTTTTTTACTAGTTTTTAGAGACAGCACATACCTTTGAACTTTTTTCCTATTAATCAAACCTCTTGCTTCTTTCAGTTTTCCATCCTCTAATAATTTTTGAACTTCAATAGCAAAGGAATAATCTCTTGTTTCACAGATGCTGCTATGATTAATTGGAGCAAAAACAATACCATATTTAATTATTAAATCTGATGAAGTGCATTTTTGACGTTTAGAAGTACGATTAGAGCATTGCCATATATTTGCAATTTTTAGATATTCTCTAACTTTTGAAGGTTCTTCTTTTTCCTTGACAATGAGGCGATGATCTTTTTTCAAAGCAATAGATCGTCCATATTCATAATCTGCAAGTTTAACAGGGCGACGAATTTTTAATAATTCAATAATTTCTTGTTTAATTGTTTCAGGATCAGGAATATCTTCCATGGAATATTCTTTAGTTGATTTCATAATTTCCACAAATAATTTCTTTCGATCACGTTCACTTGTTTCAGCCATTTTAGAATTAAGATAGGACAAAAGTATGCTAAAAATGAGAGGATTAATTTTTTGTTTAAAAAGCAACAACACGGTTTAAGAAAAACGAATTTATCTCAAATTTTTGAGCAAATAATATTGTTTGTCGCAACAATTTAATAATGAAATTTTCGCTCAACGAATTAAGAAAAGAAGCATTATTTAAACCACATTTTGTTAAGATAAAGGATAACCTCAAAGGTAAAAAAACAAAAAAAAATATTTTTTCTGTCCAAATGGCGCCAAATTTCTAAAAACAAGTGTTCTTTTTACCGCTAAAAACATATTTTTTTGAAAAAAACAACCTCCGCTTCTCTCATAGAAATGTTTTTATGGTCTTCTTCTTCTATTTTACTAACAACCATAAGACCACTTGGTTGTAGACGACCATCAATTGCCCGACTAGGCAATGTATTGATTTTTTTTAAAAGCAAAAAGGCATCGCAAAGAATAAAAAATTGAAAAAAACAATCCCCTTTTTCGTTTAAGTGAAAAATTGAAAATAATTGAAAAACTTTACTTTGCATTAGACTGATCTGTTCGAAATATTGAACACTATCAACATAAAAAACATTTTTTTGATTTGGCTTAAAGATTAAATGATTTTTTTCTCACAAATGATTCGTAAACAATATAACTTTTCTGTAACGCAAGCTAATTAAAAAGGTTAACCTTAGGCAACAATGGCATTTGCCCTTACAAAATTGTGTGACGTTTCGTTGATCAGGCTAACAAGGAAGTCATAAAGATTGCCCATTTTACAGGAAACTTTTAAGGTGCACAACTCCCTTAATGTTTTGCAACAGATGTTTGAAGGCGACAAAAGATTAATGTCAGAACCAATTTTATTAAAAAACAAAATTACATAAATTTACATAAATAGTATTTTTAACACCCGGCTATCAGCTTATTTGAAAGGCTTTGTTGTTGACCAGATAAATGTTGGAAGTTCATTTTCTTGCAAATTATTAAAAGGTTTTTTAAAATAAATAAATTCCGCACCTTTTACTTTATTAAATTGCAACACTTTTCGAACAGCTATCATTGCTTGAAATGTAATATCATTAGATCTTTCGTAACCCTTCCCTTCTCCATTTCCATAATACTTCCATTGTCGCTGTCCATCCAGTGCAATGATACCATCAGCAAGATTTTCAACCTGCGAGACATTTTTAGCAAAAAGAATTCTAATATCAGCTATTTCATTTGAAAGAATAAAAACTTCTTCAAATTTTTGTGGAATTATAGCTGATATTTGAGCAAAAGCATAACGAAATGCTGCTCTAAAAATTAAAAATCAGATTACACTGAAAAAAAACTTTAACCACATAGCGGCAAATGCGTTTTGCCACATTTTATTTGGCCAATCTTGGCCACATTGTGGCCAAGATAGCATTGCGTCTTTATATACATATTTTAACAAACTATACCCGCTAGAATTATTTAATTAACATATTTCGTTTAAAACCGCTTGTTAAACATGAAAAATGCATAGTTTTACTTTAACATTTGGAAAACTTCTATTTAAGCTTCAAAATATCCTATTTGTAAGCTTAAAAACTTCCAAAATCCCAATAGAAATGTTTCATTGATGTGGCTAATCCATTTTCTCCAACAATGTGTCTAAGTCTAAGCACTAAACATATTGTTATATTTGAAAAACTTAATTTTTTGAAAAAAGTGCGAGTTGGTACCTGGTCCCATTTTTTTGCCAAAATAGTATCAATTTGGCCAAATTTTCCGCCATTTATTTTTTCTCTGACGAGAGAGCGCCTCTTGCGCTGTCTGGCACCATTTTGGACCATGGCTCTTCACTTACCTTCTTCTGTTGAGATAAAGATTGATGGGTAATTAAACCGGCAAGCTTTTTCCACATGCCTTTTTTTAAAGGACACCTTAATAGGGTGGAAAAAAATTCTGGGTTCAGTGGGTGACCCAGAATTTTTGCGGGCTTCATTTGGAGCCCGCACCGCAGATTTTGCGAGACCTGACTCCGGGTCAAAAAAGTGGATAAATTTTGGATATGCGGAGGGTATCCTGCCCGAAGCTTAAGTTGTAATATTTAAATTTTTCGAAAAAAATTAGCATATTTAATTTAAAAATGTGGCCAAGAATTAGCCATAATTTGGCCAAAAATTGATCAAAATGTGGCCTATTTTTGACCACATATGGTTTGGCCAATAATTTTGGGTTGGGCGGCTATTTGACATAAATATTGGCCAAAATTTGCCATATTTTGGCCAATATTTGGCGAATTTTTTTTTCAGTGATAAGTATTTAAGGAAAGAAATGTTTATGGCTTACTTTGCATCGCTTCTGGAAATTCCTTGAGGATTTGTTAATATTTCATAAGTAAATACGGGTTTAGACCATTTGTCTGCTGAAATAAAAGCTTATTAAAATATTATAACAAACACAAAGAACTTACTTTTATTTGACACTGGGGCAGCATTTATGAATCCTAGAAATTGAAAGAGGAATACAGCAAAAAATACTTTAACCATTTTGTGTAAATGTTTTTTGTTAAATGAGAAAATTTAGCGGCTCTTAAATACTAAACTGTTTAAAAAGTGATGTTAGTGGGCTGCTAAAAACGTAATTTCGTAAAGTAAATAAAAAAAAGGTGTGGGCTTTTTTTTATTTACTACATACTTTTTTGTTGGTAGATTTTTTGAATGATTCAACACTTCACAAGCATTCCGTTTAACTGTGAATATCATTTAAACAAACAAGACACATTTTCAATATTTAAGCACTGAAAAAGTTTTCAACACTGAACTTAAAATTTGTGGTCTAATCTTAAAAACATGACAATCAATTTAGCCATGTTGCTGCAATTAAGTTGTTTATTTATTTGGCTTCAAATTGTTGAAGCAAATGCGCCCCTGCTCTATACAACAGTAAGTTTGATATAATTTAAAAACATATTTATCTAGAAACATTTTTTTAGCAGCAGCTTTTCCACAATTTATAATAACTTATGCAATTGAAAAGCCTTCAAGAAATTTGTCACTGAGGGATACAATGTAAGTAAATGACTTTTTAGGCTACTATGTAGTCCATATTTATACTAGGTTATTGTGCAAAGAATAAGCTGAATTTGATACTTTTTAATCGAAATAGCTATTTTTTATGTTATTCCAAAGGAAACTACTTCCCTTCATTTCCAACCATTCGTCTTTAAACAGTCTCAATTTTTTAGGTCTGCTTTTTCTTATGCTTTTGATCAATGGTCAAAATTCATCTCAAAAAAATTTGTACAAATTTCATGGAATTCGTCAAAACCATCTGATATCAGAATTATTTTTGAATCATTTGAAAAAAATAACAATTCATCTCGTGCCCGAAATAATAAAAACATTTGGATCAATGATAATATAGCTTATAAAAATACAATGTCGGAGAAATAATTGATGTTTCGAAACCAGACATTATTCTCGCTGCAATGAAACGTATCAAAATGGTTTTGTTTTTGAATAATAATAGCTGGATTGGATATAACAGTTATAGAGTAAATGAAACATGTTATGATTCTAATTTTAAATATATTTTACCTACAATTGTTAAATAAGAAAGAAATACAAGTATTATTGGTTAGAATTTAATAATACTTGTGTCGATTGACATTGTTGATTTGTTGGCTTTTATAAAATTACAAGATATTATCTTTGTGAATGTTTAAGAATTAATTTTATTAATTTTTTAAACATTTAACAGCTTTTCAAAATTCAATTAAAAAATTTTTTGTATTTTCAACGGTGTTAAAAAATAGAATTTTATTTGTAATACAATAAACAAAAACAAAAGTTCTTAGAAAATTTAGAAGCAGTACTGCTTCTTAAAATAAAGACTAGTCTTGGATTGCCTAAAGTTTTATCAGTGGTTCGATGACACAAATAAATTGCTCGTATTTCTAGCAGGTTTTATCACATTCTTTTTTTGATTCATGAAACCCCAAACAAACTTAAAGAATTTGAAGGCGGCTTCCCGATACCCCGTCATAAAAGCTAAAATAATAATGGAATCCACGAAAATTCAAAATTGTTCGAGCATCTGTACGGGAACAGGGTCGGATAATCCATAGCTGCCATCAAGCCTAAGCGGAAGTCGAAAATTCATTGTTGCATTGCGAATATAAAAGCGTGACGTTAAAATTTTAATCTTCAAAATAATCTTTAAAATATATTCAAATTTGTCAAGACTATCCACGAATAGCACAAAACCATTGACAATAGTCTGCAAAAAAAAAGATTTCAGCAATTCGAATCGTTGAATAAAAGGTATTTGGATTATTTTTTCGTTGAAATTTTGCTTGTTTTAAAATCTTGCATAGCACTGCAGGGGCAACAATCATGGAAAGAATTTGCAGCAAAATTGGAAATAGAAAAATTACAAACTCCAAAATTGTACGTATTTTTTCAAGCACTGGATCCTCTGCTGCACCTTTTATCGGATTAATAATCATTGCTGGAAGGGCATCCAAAAAATGAAACAAAAAAATAATTATGTTAAAAATAAAAATAATATATAGCACTTTTGGTTTTTGGGTAATTCGGTCATAAAAAAGTGGATAAAATAAGGCAAAAAATCGTGAAGATACCAACAGAAATAAAGCCGACTTTGGATAAAATCGGATATATCTTCTAATTTTTGAATTTATATCTGCATTTTCAAAATTATACATAGGACATTTTCCATCCAGCATTTCTCCAGTTAAAAAATGAGTACTGTAATTTTCACAGGTGTAATCAAAGGTCAAAATTAAATCCCAAAAAACTTGATTCAAAATAAACCATCGATAATTTTCTTTAATTTTTTTAAAAATAGCAAGAAGCGGAGCGGAAGCAGTTCAAAATGGAAGGGCTCCCGGAAGCGCTTCGAAAGCGGAAGCGATTCCGAGAAGTGGGAGCGGAAGTGATTCATTTGAAGAAACAGAAGCGATAAAACTGGGAGCGGGAGTACACTGTTTGTCGCAACTAACTAAAGAGCAAAGTTTTAAAAGCATTTATTTTAACAATTGTGTTAATTTTTATGGAAACATAAAACAGTAAAATATAAAAGTTTTCTGAATTGAACCAAAATCAAAATGTAAATGTTTTCTCACATTTTCGAAGGTTTTACCGAAAACCATTTAAACTGTAAATTTTGAAATCTTTTTCCTACAAAACCCTTCTAGAAAATAATAATTCAACAATAGAATCTTCTTTTTGTTATTACATGTAATTCCAAAACATCTTTTTGCAACACAAAAATTTGCATAATATAAATTTTCCTCAAAAAATACATTATAAATGTTTGGATCATGAAAAATTCTATAAAACATAACGGAATCTCACAAAGTCAAGCCCGTATTCAAGGAAGGGGGGGGGGGGGGGGATCAAGAAAAAAATTTGAAAATTTTTTTCTTGATCGTTTGCCGACGCGTACCAAAAGCGGCAAATGACGAAAGACGTGCCTTCCCTGAAAATGATGTTTTGTTTCTTTCGAAAAAAATCAAAGAAAGCTTCTAGAAAATAAGAATATTCGCAAAACATCAAAATTTTCTTTTTTTTATTTTTTTTTGACAAAGAGTTTTTGTCTCTGATGTTAAACATTCAGAAGAAATTTTAAGCTAAAGATGTTGTGTTTCAGCATGGTTTGAAGAATTTTTATGCAAAGAATAAGGATTTTTCAAGTGTTTTTGCCGTGCCATTTCTTTACTTGAAAATTTCATCTAAATATTTTTTTTCAAAATTTTGTTAAACGTTTTTTATTGCTTGTCGTGGCGGTGTGTTGTTCAATGACTGAGTGTTAGACTTTTCCTCCACAAAAGTTAAAATCCAACACAACAATGCTTTCTTGTGTAAGCATTACATTAAACAAAAAACTGTTATCACACGTCAGTTTAGATTAAATCCATTAACGACAAATCGGGACATCTAAAGAAAGAATTGACAATATTGTCATCTTTAACACTTTTGCACTTTTGCTTTTATTTTTTAAGCAATTTTAAAAGCAACGCTCAAATATTTTAAGGAGATAATCTATTAAACTTCTCTTTCAAAATGCTTTCAGACAAAAAATGAAACGATTTTTTTTATAAAGTTACACGTTGACATCAGTTTTAACAGTAGTGTTTTTTTCAATTGTCATCAGCACAGCATTGATAAGCCACTTCTCCTTTTCTTGTATGTTCTTATACATATGTATATATATTTTAACAAAAATTTTAAACAGTGTGAATTTGTTTTTCCTTCAGCAGAGTGTCGCAGATAAGCAAAATGTTTTCTTAACACACGCGCGTCCGGCATCAGTGATGGGGAATGTATATTAATGCATTGCATTCCCCCATATATTAATATACAGACGTGCGTGTGTTAAGAAAAAACTTTGCTTATCTGGGACAGTCCCTTTAAATAAGATAAATAATACTAAAATCCTTAATAAGTATAACGTTTCAGAGAAAATGAACTTCACTTTCTTCCTCGGAATAGCTGTTTGCGCCTTTGTTTTTACAGCAACTTATGCGAATGAAAAATTGCCTCCACCGGAATGTGTTACTGATGCTGATTGCAAGTGGCACCTTCGTTGCATCAATGGCAGATGTGAATTTAAGAAAGAGAAAGAACCTCTTGAAAAATTGCCTCCACCGGAATGTCAAACCGATGCCGATTGCCCATGGCAGCTTCGTTGCATTAATGGAAGATGTGAGCTGATGAAAGAAGATAAATAATGTACAACCTAGTGTACAAGGGTTGTAACTATAACTATTACTTCTTCTAAACGCGTTAATGTTTCGCATATTAATCATTATTTTTTCACTCTACAAATAAGTGCTATCGTAATATGTAAAATAAATAATATCAAACAAAAAAAATGTTTTACATTTAAAAACAATGTTATGTATTTTTCGTCAACTGCATTGCCTCAATCGATAAGAACCATCCCTGGTTATTACAATTTGAATTAAAATAATAGTAAGGAAAAGAAAAACAAATGCCAGCGTTTTTTCAAATTTTGCAAGTTCAATAAATATTTTCACAATTTTTAAACAAAATCATGAATTTTTAGCGTTTTACGGTAACTTTGAAGCCGGGCCTGGAGAAGTGCGTAAGTGATAAAGCTACAAAATTTTGAGGACTTGTTACCATAGGATAGGACTATGAATTGGCATATTCAAATTTTTTATAACATTTTCTTCGCCATTTTGTGGGCATCTAAAAAGTGCCAAAAATGGCAAAATCGTGATTTTCAAAGCCACGCCAAATCGGCGCCAATGAATATTTTTTCTTGTTTTCTTTGCTAATGAGCTTAAATAATCATGTTTAACAACCCCCAAACACTGGTTACTCCATATCTGGCCGAATGCAAATTTTTTCGAAGTGGTTCCAAAGTTTTGAGACACAACAATTTCGAACTTTTTTGAAATACCAGAAATCCTCATCAAAAAATTTGGGTATAAGCCGTGATTTCTAGGTTTTCGAAGATGTTTAACCTTATGGTATAACTGGGGTTTGGATAAAGTGAGCAGAAAAACCAGTTTGCTCAATTTCAGGGTGGTTCCATAGTTTTGAGACACACTTTAGTTGAATTTGATATTGCTTCCCCTGTTAATCGAAATAGCCATTTTTAAGTTATTCATGAGCTTTATGTATCAAACGTTTCAAAATTAATAAACTAGGCACACCTATAATGTGAATTTTGTTTTAATAATAATAATAATAATTTTTATACATTCTTTCCCATTGCTGGTAATCAAATCAGTGTTGTCGGTCTTTCGGTCAACGATCCGGTCAATCGGTCATTTCGGTCCGGTCCGGTCAGGTTTTTCGGTCGACCGTGACCGAAGACCGAAAAGTTTCGGTCACGGTCCGGTCGACCGAGACCGGTGGCCGGACTTTTTCGGTCTCGATCAATTTCGGTCAGAAAAATTTGTTGGTTTTGCTTTGAAAAAGTTATATTTTTTGTTGTGTGGACAAACAAATATAGAAAAAGATTGATTTTTTTTAAAAAAAAGTAACGTAAATATGCCAGTCTGGCATTCAATCTCATTTGTATGTATCGGAATACATACCATTAAAAATACGAACATTTTTTTGACCGCAATCGAACCGGTCCGGTCCGGACGACCGTGACCGATGACCGAAACATTTCGGTCCGGTCAGGTCGACCGTGACCGAAGACCGAGAAGTTCCGGTCACGGTCCGGTCGACCGAGATCGTTGACCGGAAAATTTCGGTTGACCGACAACACTGAATCAAATGAAAAAGAAGAAAACAAATACATACATACAATTTAAAAGTACAAAAAAAGATAAAAATACAATAAAAAGAAATGATACCTAACAATTAAGAAGATAAATCATTTTTAGTTTTTTAGAGAACATTTTTGACTTGGATTTTATGAACTTCTGAAGATTCAAAATTACTAACAACTACTTTCAATTTCTTTAATTCTTCATTTGATTTAATATATACTTAGTAATAGTGTGTATAACACATTTAAAACAAGATGCAGTTGGCATTTTTTGATAATACCAGAGATTCTTAAAAAATAACTTTTGGGGTTCTCATCTAGAGAATTCAGCTATTAAAGCAATTTTCCAACTGCATCTTTTCATTTTTATGTTACTAATAGTGTCTTTTACACATTTTAAACAAGATGCAGTTGGCATTTTTCGATAATACCAGAATTTCTTAAAAAAAGAACTTCTGTGGTTCTCATCTAGAGAATTCAGCTATTAAAGCAATTTTCCAACTGCATCTTTTCATTTTTATGTTACTAATAGTGTCTTTTACACATTTAAAACAAGATGCAGTTGGCATTTTTCGATAATACCAGAATTTCTTAAAAAAGAACTTCTGTGGTTCACATCTAGAGAATTCAGCTATTAAAGCAATTTTCCAACTGCATCTTTTCATTTTTATGTTACTAATAGTGTCTTTTACACATTTAAAACAAGATGCAGTTGGCATTTTTCGATAATACCAGAATTTCTTAAAAAATAACTTTTGTGGTTCTCATCTAAAGAATTCAGCTATTAAAGCAATTTTGCAACTGCATCTTTTCATTTTTATGATACTAATAGTGTCTTTTACACATTTAAAACAAGATGCAGTTGGCATTTTTCGATAATACCAGAATTTCTTGTATTGCTATCCTTTGGGGTTCTCATCTAAAGAATTTAGCTATTAAAGCAATTTTGCAACTGCATATTTTCATTTTTATGATACTAATAGTGTCTTTTACACATTTAAAACAAGATGCAGTTGGCATTTTTCGATAATACCAGAATTTCTTGTATTGTTATCCTTTGGGGTTCTCATCTAAAGAATTCAGCTATTAAAGCAATTTTGCAACTGCATCTTTTCATTTTTATGATACTAATAGTGTCTTTTACACATTTAAAACAAGATGCAGTTGGCATTTTTCGATAATACCAGAATTTCTTGTGTTGTTATCCTTTGGGGTTCTCATCTAAAGAATTCAGCTATTAAAGCAATTTTCCAACTGCATCTTTTCATTTTTATGTTACTAATAGTGTGTATAACACATTTAAAACAAGATGCAGTTGGCATTTTTCGATAATACCAGAATTTCTTAAAAAATAACTTTTGTGGTTCTCATCTAAAGAATTCAGCTATTAAAGCAATTTTGCAACTGCATCTTTTCATTTTTATGATACTAATAGTGTCTTTTACACATTTAAAACAAGATGCAGTTGGCATTTTTCGATAATACCAGAATTTCTTGTATTGCTATCCTTTGGGGTTCTCATCTAAAGAATTTAGCTATTAAAGCAATTTTGCAACTGCATATTTTCATTTTTATGATACTAATAGTGTCTTTTACACATTTTAAACAAGATGCAGTTGGCATTTTTCGATAATACCAGAATTTCTTGTATTGTTATCCTTTGGGGTTCTCATCTAAAGAATTCAGCTATTAAAGCAATTTTGCAACTGCATCTTTTCATTTTTATGATACTAATAGTGTCTTTTACACATTTAAAACAAGATGCAGTTGGCATTTTTCGATAATACCAGAATTTCTTGTGTTGTTATCCTTTGGGGTTCTCATCTAAAGAATTCAGCTATTAAAGCAATTTTCCAACTGCATCTTTTCATTTTTATGTTACTAATAGTGTCTTTTACACATTTAAAACAAGATGCAGTTGGCGATTTTCGATAATACCAGAATTTCTTAAAAAATAACTTTTGTGGTTCACATCTAGAGAATTCAGCTATTAAAGCAATTTTCCAACTGCATCTTTTCATTTTTATGTTACTTATAGTGTCTTTTACACATTTAAAACAAGATGCAGTTGGCATTTTTCGATAATACCAGAATTTCTTAAAAAATAACTTTTGTGGTTCTCATCTAAAGAATTCAGCTATTAAAGCAATTTTCCAACTGCATCTTTTCATTTTTATGTTACTAATAGTGTGTATAACACATTTAAAACAAGATGCAGTTGGCACTTTTCGATAATACCAGAATTTCTTGTATTGTTATCCTTTGGGGTTCTCATCTAAAGAATTCAGCTATTAAAGCAATTTTCCAACTGCTTCTTTTTATTTTTATATTACTAATAGTGTCTTTTACACTTTTAAAACAAGATGCAGTTGGCTTTTTTTGATAATACCAGAATTTCTTAAAAAATAACTTTTGTGGTTCACATCTAGAGAATTCAGCTATTAAAGCAATTATCCAACTGCATCTTTTCATTTTTATGTTACTAATAGTGTCTTTTACACATTTAAAACAAGATGCAGTTGGCATTTTTCGATAATACCAGAATTTCTTAAAAAATAACTTTTGTGGTTCACATCTAGAGAATTCAGCTATTAAAGCAATTATCCAACTGCATCTTTTCATTTTTATGTTACTAATAGTGTGTATAACACATTTAAAACAAGATGCAGTTGGCCATTTTCGATAATACCAGAATTTCTTAAAAAATAACTTTTGTGGTTCACTTCTAGAGAATTCAGCTATTAAAGCAATTTTCCAACTGCATCTTTTCATTTTTATGTTACTAATAGTGTGTATAACACATTAAAAACAAGATGCAGTTGGCACTTTTCGATAATACCAGAATTTCTTGTATTGTTATCCTTTGGGGTTCTCATCTAAAGAATTCAGCTATTAAAGCAATTTTCCAACTGCATCTTTTCATTTTTATGTTACTAATAGTGTCTTTTACACATTTAAAACAAGATGCAGTTGGCATTTTTCGATAATACCAGAATTTCTTAAAAAATAACTTTTGTGGTTCACATCTAGAGAATTCAGCTATTAAAGCAATTATCCAACTGCATCTTTTCATTTTTATGTTACTAATAGTGTGTATAACACATTTAAAACAAGATGCAGTTGGCATTTTTCGATAATACCAGAATTTCTTAAAAAATAACTTTTGTGGTTCTCATCTAAAGAATTCAGCTATTAAAGCAATTTTCCAACTGCATCTTTTCATTTTTATGTTACTAATAGTGTGTATAACACAATTAAAACAAGATGCAGTTGGCACTTTTCGATAATACCAGAATTTCTTGTATTGTTATCCTTTGGGGTTCTCATCTAAAGAATTCAGCTATTAAAGCAATTTTCCAACTGCTTCTTTTTATTTTTATATTACTAATAGTGTCTTTTACACTTTTAAAACAAGATGCAGTTGGCTTTTTTTGATAATACCAGAATTTCTTAAAAAATAACTTTTGTGGTTCACATCTAGAGAATTCAGCTATTAAAGCAATTATCCAACTGCATCTTTTCATTTTTATGTTACTAATAGTGTGTATAACACATTTAAAACAAGATGCAGTTGGCCATTTTCGATAATACCAGAATTTCTTAAAAAATAACTTTTGTGGTTCTCATCTAAAGAATTCAGCTATTAAAGCAAATTTCCAACTGCATCTTTTCATTTTTATGTTACTAATAGTGTGTATAACACATTTAAAACAAGATGCAGTTGGCACTTTTCGATAATACCAGAATTTCTTAAAAAATAACTTTTGTGGTTCTCATCTAAAGAATTCAGCTATTAAAGCAATTTTCCAACTGCATCTTTTCATTTTTATGTTACTAATAGTGTCTTTTACACATTTAAAACAAGATGCAGTTGGCATTTTTCGATAATACCAGAATTTCTTAAAAAATAACTTTTGTGGTTCTCATCTAAAGAATTCAGCTATTAAAGCAATTATCCAACTGCATCTTTTCATTTTTATGTTACTAATAGTGTGTATAACACATTTAAAACAAGATGCAGTTGGCCATTTTCGATAATACCAGAATTTCTTAAAAAATTACTTTTGTGGTTCACATCTAGAGAATTCAGCTATTAAAGCAATTTTCCAACTGCATCTTTTCATTTTTATGTTACTTATAGTGTGTATAACACATTTAAAACAAGATGCAGTTGGCACTTTTCGATAATACCAGAATTTCTTAAAAAATAACTTTTGTGGTTCTCATCTAAAGAATTCAGCTATTAAAGCAAATTTCCAACTGCATCTTTTCATTTTTATGTTACTAATAGTGTGTATAACACATTTAAAACAAGATGCAGTTGGCACTTTTCGATAATACCAGAATTTCTTAAAAAATAACTTTTGTGGTTCTCATCTAAAGAATTCAGCTATTAAAGCAATTTTCCAACTGCATCTTTTCATTTTTATGTTACTAATAGTGTGTATAACACATTTAAAACAAGATGCAGTTGGCACTTTTCGATAATACCAGAATTTCTTAAAAAATAACTTTTGTGGTTCTCATCTAAAGAATTCAGCTATTAAAGCAATTTTCCAACTGCTTCTTTTTATTTTTATATTACTAATAGTGTCTTTTACACTTTTAAAACAAGATGCAGTTGGCTTTTTTTGATAATACCAGAATTTCTTAAAAAATAACTTTTGTGGTTCACATCTAGAGAATTCAGCTATTAAAGCAATTATCCAACTGCATCTTTTCATTTTTATGTTACTAATAGTGTGTATAACACATTTAAAACAAGATGCAGTTGGCCATTTTCGATAATACCAGAATTTCTTAAAAAATAACTTTTGTGGTTCACATCTAGAGAATTCAGCTATTAAAGCAATTTTCCAACTGCATCTTTTCATTTTTATGTTACTTATAGTGTCTTTTACACATTTAAAACAAGATGCAGTTGGCATTTTTCGATAATACCAGAATTTCTTAAAAAATAACTTTTGTGGTTCTCATCTAAAGAATTCAGCTATTAAAGCAATTTTCCAACTGCATCTTTTCATTTTTATGTTACTAATAGTGTGTATAACACATTTAAAACAAGATGCAGTTGGCACTTTTCGATAATACCAGAATTTCTTGTATTGTTATCCTTTGGGGTTCTCATCTAAAGAATTCAGCTATTAAAGCAATTTTCCAACTGCTTCTTTTTATTTTTATATTACTAATAGTGTCTTTTACACTTTTAAAACAAGATGCAGTTGGCTTTTTTTGATAATACCAGAATTTCTTAAAAAATAACTTTTGTGGTTCACATCTAGAGAATTCAGCTATTAAAGCAATTATCCAACTGCATCTTTTCATTTTTATGTTACTAATAGTGTCTTTTACACATTTAAAACAAGATGCAGTTGGCATTTTTCGATAATACCAGAATTTCTTAAAAAATAACTTTTGTGGTTCTCATCTAAAGAATTCAGCTATTAAAGCAATTATCCAACTGCATCTTTTCATTTTTATGTTACTAATAGTGTGTATAACACATTTAAAACAAGATGCAGTTGGCCATTTTCGATAATACCAGAATTTCTTAAAAAATAACTTTTGTGGTTCACATCTAGAGAATTCAGCTATTAAAGCAATTTTCCAACTGCTTCTTTTTATTTTTATATTACTAATAGTGTCTTTTACACTTTTAAAACAAGATGCAGTTGGCTTTTTTTGATAATACCAGAATTTCTTAAAAAATAACTTTTGTGGTTCACATCTAGAGAATTCAGCTATTAAAGCAATTATCCAACTGCATCTTTTCATTTTTATGTTACTAATAGTGTCTTTTACACATTTAAAACAAGATGCAGTTGGCATTTTTCGATAATACCAGAATTTCTTAAAAAATAACTTTTGTGGTTCACATCTAGAGAATTCAGCTATTAAAGCAATTATCCAACTGCATCTTTTCATTTTTATGTTACTAATAGTGTGTATAACACATTTAAAACAAGATGCAGTTGGCCATTTTCGATAATACCAGAATTTCTTGAAAAATAACTTTTGTGGTTCACATCTAGAGAATTCAGCTATTAAAGCAATTATCCAACTGCATCTTTTCATTTTTATGTTACTAATAGTGTCTTTTACACATTTAAAACAAGATGCAGTTGGCATTTTTCGATAATACCAGAATTTCTTAAAAAATAACTTTTGTGGTTCACATCTAGAGAATTCAGCTATTAAAGCAATTTTCCAACTGCTTCTTTTTATTTTTATATTACTAATAGTGTCTTTTACACTTTTAAAACAAGATGCAGTTGGCTTTTTTTGATAATACCAGAATTTCTTAAAAAATAACTTTTGTGGTTCACATCTAGAGAATTCAGCTATTAAAGCAATTATCCAACTGCATCTTTTCATTTTTATGTTACTAATAGTGTCTTTTACACATTTAAAACAAGATGCAGTTGGCATTTTTCGATAATACCAGAATTTCTTAAAAAATAACTTTTGTGGTTCTCATCTAAAGAATTCAGCTATTATAGCAATTATCCAACTGCATCTTTTCATTTTTATGTTACTAATAGTGTGTATAACACATTTAAAACAAGATGCAGTTGGCCATTTTCGATAATACCAGAATTTCTTAAAAAATAACTTTTGTGGTTCACATCTAGAGAATTCAGCTATTAAAGCAATTTTCCAACTGCTTCTTTTTATTTTTATATTACTAATAGTGTCTTTTACACTTTTAAAACAAGATGCAGTTGGCTTTTTTTGATAATACCAGAATTTCTTAAAAAATAACTTTTGTGGTTCACATCTAGAGAATTCAGCTATTAAAGCAATTATCCAACTGCATCTTTTCATTTTTATGTTACTAATAGTGTCTTTTACACATTTAAAACAAGATGCAGTTGGCATTTTTCGATAATACCAGAATTTCTTAAAAAATAACTTTTGTGGTTCACATCTAGAGAATTCAGCTATTAAAGCAATTATCCAACTGCATCTTTTCATTTTTATGTTACTAATAGTGTGTATAACACATTTAAAACAAGATGCAGTTGGCCATTTTCGATAATACCAGAATTTCTTGAAAAATAACTTTTGTGGTTCACATCTAGAGAATTCAGCTATTAAAGCAATTATCCAACTGCATCTTTTCATTTTTATGTTACTAATAGTGTCTTTTACACATTTAAAACAAGATGCAGTTGGCATTTTTCGATAATACCAGAATTTCTTAAAAAATAACTTTTGTGGTTCACATCTAGAGAATTCAGCTATTAAAGCAATTTTCCAACTGCTTCTTTTTATTTTTATATTACTAATAGTGTCTTTTACACTTTTAAAACAAGATGCAGTTGGCTTTTTTTGATAATACCAGAATTTCTTAAAAAATAACTTTTGTGGTTCACATCTAGAGAATTCAGCTATTAAAGCAATTATCCAACTGCATCTTTTCATTTTTATGTTACTAATAGTGTGTATAACACATTTAAAACAAGATGCAGTTGGCATTTTTCGATAATACCAGAATTTCTTAAAAAATAACTTTTGTGGTTCACATCTAGAGAATTCAGCTATTAATGCAATTATCCAACTGCATCTTTTCATTTTTATGTTACTAATAGTGTGTATAACACATTTAAAACAAGATGCAGTTGGCCATTTTCGATAATACCAGAATTTCTTAAAAAATAACTTTTGTGGTTCACATCTAGAGAATTCAGCTATTAAAGCAATTTTCCAACTGCTTCTTTTTATTTTTATATTACTAATAGTGTCTTTTACACTTTTAAAACAAGATGCAGTTGGCTTTTTTTGATAATACCAGAATTTCTTAAAAAATAACTTTTGTGGTTCACATCTAGAGAATTCAGCTATTAAAGCAATTATCCAACTGCATCTTTTCATTTTTATGTTACTAATAGTGTGTATAACACATTTAAAACAAGATGCAGTTGGCATTTTTCGATAATACCAGAATTTCTTAAAAAATAACTTTTGTGGTTCACATCTAGAGAATTCAGCTATTAAAGCAATTATCCAACTGCATCTTTTCATTTTTATGTTACTAATAGTGTGTATAACACATTTAAAACAAGATGCAGTTGGCCATTTTCGATAATACCAGAATTTCTTAAAAAATAACTTTTGTGGTTCACATCTAGAGAATTCAGCTATTAAAGCAATTTTCCAACTGCATCTTTTCATTTTTATGTTACTAATAGTGTGTATAACACATTTAAAACAAGATGCAGTTGGCATTTTTCGATAATACCAGAATTTCTTAAAAAATAACTTTTGTGGTTCTCATCTAAAGAATTCAGCTATTAAAGCAATTTTCCAACTGCATCTTTTCATTTTTATGTTACTAATAGTGTGTATAACACATTTAAAACAAGATGCAGTTGGCACTTTTCGATAATACCAGAATTTCTTAAAAAATAACTTTTGTGGTTCTCATCTAAAGAATTCAGCTATTAAAGCAATTTTCCAACTGCATCTTTTCATTTTTATGTTACTAATAGTGTGTATAACACATTTAAAACAAGATGCAGTTGGCACTTTTCGATAATACCAGAATTTCTTAAAAAATAACTTTTGTGGTTCTCATCTAAAGAATTCAGCTATTAAAGCAATTTTCCAACTGCATCTTTTCATTTTTATGTTACTAATAGTGTGTATAACACATTTAAAACAAGATGCAGTTGGCACTTTTCGATAATACCAGAATTTCTTGTATTGTTATCCTTTGGGGTTCTCATCTAAAGAATTCAGCTATTAAAGCAATTTTCCAACTGCTTCTTTTTATTTTTATATTACTAATAGTGTCTTTTACACTTTTAAAACAAGATGCAGTTGGCTTTTTTTGATAATACCAGAATTTCTTAAAAAATAACTTTTGTGGTTCACATCTAGAGAATTCAGCTATTAAAGCAATTATCCAACTGCTTCTTTTTATTTTTATATTACTAATAGTGTCTTTTACACATTTAAAACAAGATGCAGTTGGCATTTTTCGATAATACCAGAATTTCTTAAAAAATAACTTTTGTGGTTCACATCTAGAGAATTCAGCTATTAAAGCAATTTTCCAACTGCATCTTTTCATTTTTATGTTACTAAAAGTGTGTATAACACATTTAAAACAAGATGCAGTTGGCCATTTTCGATAATACCAGAATTTCTTAAAAAATAACTTTTGTGGTTCACATCTAGAGAATTCAGCTATTAAAGCAATTTTCCAACTGCATCTTTTCATTTTTATGTTACTAATAGTGTCTTTTACACATTTAAAACAAGATGCAGTTGGCACTTTTCGATAATACCAGAATTTCTTAAAAAATAACTTTTGTGGTTCTCATCTAAAGAATTCAGCTATTAAAGCAAATTTCCAACTGCATCTTTTCATTTTTATGTTACTAATAGTGTCTTTTACACATTTAAAACAAGATGCAGTTGGCATTTTTCGATAATACCAGAATTTCTTAAAAAATAACTTTTGTGGTTCTCATCTAAAGAATTCAGCTATTATAGCAATTTTCCAACTGCATCTTTTCATTTTTATGTTACTAATAGTGTCTTTTACACATTTAAAACAAGATGCAGTTGGCATTTTTTGATAATACCAGAATTTCCTAAAAAATAACTTTTGTGGTTCTCATCTAGAGAATTCAGCTATTAAAGCAATTTTCCAACTGCATCTTTTCATTTTTATGTTACTAATAGTGTGTATAACACATTTAAAACAAGATGCAGTTGGCATTTTTCGATAATACCAGAATTTCTTGTATTGTTATCCTTTGGGGTTCTCATCTAAAGAATTCAGGTATTAAAGCAATTTTGCAACTGCATCTTTTCATTTTTATGTTACTAATAGTGTCTTTTACACATTTAAAACAAGATGCAGTTGGCATTTTTTGATAATACCAGAATTTCCTAAAAAATAACTTTTGTGGTTCTCATCTAGAGAATTCAGCTATTAAAGCAATTTTCCAACTGCATCTTTTCATTTTTATGTTACTAATAGTGTGTATAACACATTTAAAACAAGATGCAGTTGGCATTTTTCGATAATACCAGAATTTCTTGTATTGTTATCCTTTGGGGTTCTCATCTAAAGAATTCAGGTATTAAAGCAATTTTGCAACTGCATCTTTTCATTTTTATGTTACTAATAGTGTCTTTTACACATTTAAAACAAGATGCAGTTGGCATTTTTCGATAATACCAGAATTTCTTAAAAAATAACTTTTGTGGTTCACATCTAGAGAATTCAGCTATTAAAGCAATTATCCAACTGCATCTTTTCATTTTTATGTTACTAAAAGTGTGTATAACACATTTAAAACAAGATGCAGTTGGCCATTTTCGATAATACCAGAATTTCTTAAAAAATAACTTTTGTGGTTCACATCTAGAGAATTCAGCTATTAAAGCAATTTTCCAACTGCATCTTTTCATTTTTATGTTACTAATAGTGTCTTTTACACATTTAAAACAAGATGCAGTTGGCATTTTTCGATAATACCAGAATTTCTTAAAAAATAACTTTTGTGGTTCTCATCTAAAGAATTCAGCTATTAAAGCAAATTTCCAACTGCTTCTTTTCATTTTTATGTTACTAATAGTGTGTATAACACATTTAAAACAAGATGCAGTTGGCACTTTTCGATAATACCAGAATTTCTTAAAAAATAACTTTTGTGGTTCTCATCTAAAGAATTCAGCTATTAAAGCAAATTTCCAACTGCATCTTTTCATTTTTATGTTACTAATAGTGTCTTTTACACATTTAAAACAAGATGCAGTTGGCATTTTTCGATAATACCAGAATTTCTTAAAAAATAACTTTTGTGGTTCTCATCTAGAGAATTCAGCTATTAAAGCAATTTTCCAACTGCATCTTTTCATTTTTATGTTACTAATAGTGTTTATAACACATTTAAAACAAGATGCAGTTGGCACTTTTCGATAATACCAGAATTTCTTAAAAAATAACTTTTGTGGTTCTCATCTAAAGAATTCAGCTATTAAAGCAAATTTCCAACTGCATCTTTTCATTTTTATGTTACTAATAGTGTCTTTTACACATTTAAAACAAGATGCAGTTGGCATTTTTTGATAATACCAGAATTTCCTAAAAAATAACTTTTGTGGTTCTCATCTAGAGAATTCAGCTATTAAAGCAATTTTCCAACTGCATCTTTTCATTTTTATGTTACTAATAGTGTTTATAACACATTTATAACAAGATGCAGTTGGCACTTTTCGATAATACCAGAATTTCTTAAAAAATAACTTTTGTGGTTCACATCTAGAGAATTCAGCTATTAAAGCAATTATCCAACTGCATCTTTTCATTTTTATGTTACTAATAGTGTTTATAACACATTTAAAACAAGATGCAGTTGGCACTTTTCGATAATACCAGAATTTCTTAAAAAATAACTTTTGTGGTTCTCATCTAAAGAATTCAGCTATTAAAGCAAATTTCCAACTGCATCTTTTCATTTTTATGTTACTAATAGTGTCTTTTACACATTTAAAACAAGATGCAGTTGGCATTTTTTGATAATACCAGAATTTCCTAAAAAATAACTTTTGTGGTTCTCATCTAGAGAATTCAGCTATTAAAGCAATTTTCCAACTGCATCTTTTCATTTTTATGTTACTAATAGTGTTTATAACACATTTATAACAAGATGCAGTTGGCATTTTTCGATAATACCAGAATTTCTTAAAAAATAACTTTTGTGGTTCACATCTAGAGAATTCAGCTATTAAAGCAATTATCCAACTGCATCTTTTCATTTTTATGTTACTAAAAGTGTGTATAACACATTTAAAACAAGATGCAGTTGGCCATTTTCGATAATACCAGAATTTCTTAAAAAATAACTTTTGTGGTTCACATCTAGAGAATTCAGCTATTAAAGCAATTTTCCAACTGCATCTTTTCATTTTTATGTTACTAATAGTGTCTTTTACACATTTAAAACAAGATGCAGTTGGCATTTTTCGATAATACCAGAATTTCTTAAAAAATAACTTTTGTGGTTCTCATCTAAAGAATTCAGCTATTAAAGCAAATTTCCAACTGCTTCTTTTCATTTTTATGTTACTAATAGTGTGTATAACACATTTAAAACAAGATGCAGTTGGCACTTTTCGATAATACCAGAATTTCTTAAAAAATAACTTTTGTGGTTCTCATCTAAAGAATTCAGCTATTAAAGCAAATTTCCAACTGCATCTTTTCATTTTTATGTTACTAATAGTGTCTTTTACACATTTAAAACAAGATGCAGTTGGCATTTTTCGATAATACCAGAATTTCTTAAAAAATAACTTTTGTGGTTCTCATCTAGAGAATTCAGCTATTAAAGCAATTTTCCAACTGCATCTTTTCATTTTTATGTTACTAATAGTGTTTATAACACATTTAAAACAAGATGCAGTTGGCACTTTTCGATAATACCAGAATTTCTTAAAAAATAACTTTTGTGGTTCTCATCTAAAGAATTCAGCTATTAAAGCAAATTTCCAACTGCATCTTTTCATTTTTATGTTACTAATAGTGTCTTTTACACATTTAAAACAAGATGCAGTTGGCATTTTTTGATAATACCAGAATTTCCTAAAAAATAACTTTTGTGGTTCTCATCTAGAGAATTCAGCTATTAAAGCAATTTTCCAACTGCATCTTTTCATTTTTATGTTACTAATAGTGTTTATAACACATTTATAACAAGATGCAGTTGGCACTTTTCGATAATACCAGAATTTCTTAAAAAATAACTTTTGTGGTTCTCATCTAAAGAATTCAGCTATTAAAGCAATTTTCCAACTGCATCTTTTCATTTTTATGTTACTAATAGTGTGTATAACACATTTAAAACAAGATGCAGTTGGCATTTTTCGATAATACCAGAATTTCTTAAAAAATAACTTTTGTGGTTCTCATCTAAAGAATTCAGCTATTAAAGCAATTTTCCAACTGCATCTTTTCATTTTTATGTTACTAATAGTGTGTATAACACATTTAAAACAAGATGCAGTTGGCACTTTTTGATAATACCAGAATTTCTTGTATTGTTATCCTTTGGGGTTCTCATCTAAAGAATTCAGCTATTAAAGCAATTTTCCAACTGCATCTTTTCATTTTTATGTTACTAATAGTGTCTTTTACACATTTAAAACAAGATGCAGTTGGCATTTTTCGATAATACCAGAATTTCCTAAAAAATAACTTTTGTGGTTCTCATCTAGAGAATTCAGCTATTAAAGCAATTTTCCAACTGCATCTTTTCATTTTTATGTTACTAATAGTGTGTATAACACATTTAAAACAAGATGCAGTTGGCATTTTTCGATAATACCAGAATTTCTTAAAAAATAACTTTTGGGGTTCTCATCTAAAGAATTCAGCTATTAAAGCAATTTTCCATCTGCATCTTTTCATTTTTATGTTACTAATAGTGTCTTTTACACATTTAAAACAAGATGCAGTTGGCATTTTTTGATAATACCAGAGATTCTTAAAAAATAACTTTTGGGGTTCTCATCTAGAGAATTCAGCTATTAAAGCAATTTTCCAACTGCATCTTTTCATTTTTATGTTACTAATAGTGTCTTTTACACATTTTAAACAAGATGCAGTTGGCATTTTTCGATAATACCAGAATTTCTTAAAAAAGAATTTTTGTGGTTCTCATCTAGAGAATTCAGCTATTAAAGCAATTTTCCAACTGCATCTTTTCATTTTTATGTTACTAATAGTGTCTTTTACACATTTTAAACAAGATGCAGTTGGCATTTTTCGATAATACCAGAATTTCTTGTATTGTTATCCTTTGGGGTTCTCATCTAAAGAATTCAGCTATTAAAGCAATTTTCCAACTGCATCTTTTCATTTTTATGTTACTAATAGTGTCTTTTACACATTTAAAACAAGATGCAGTTGACATTTTTTGATAATACCAGAATTTCTTGTATTGTTATCCTTTGGGGTTCTCATCTAAAGAATTCAGCTATTAAAGCAATTTTGCAACTGCATCTTTTCATTTTTATGATACTAATAGTGTCTTTTACACATTTAAAACAAGATGCAGTTGGCATTTTTCGATAATACCAGAATTTCTTGTATTGTTATCCTTTGGGGTTCTCATCTAAAAATTCAGCTATTAAAGCAATTTTCCAACTGCATCTTTTCATTTTTATGTTACTAATAGTGTCTTTTACACATTTAAAACAAGATGCAGTTGGCATTTTTTGATAATACCAGAATTTCCTAAAAAATAACTTTTGTGGTTCTCATCTAGAGAATTCAGCTATTAAAGCAATTTTCCAACTGCATCTTTTCATTTTTATGTTACTAATAGTGTGTATAACACATTTAAAACAAGATGCAGTTGGCATTTTTCGATAATACCAGAATTTCTTAAAAAATAACTTTTGGGGTTCTCATCTAAAGAATTCAGCTATTAAAGCAATTTTCCAACTGCATCTTTTCATTTTTATGTTACTAATAGTGTCTTTTACACATTTAAAACAAGATGCAGTTGGCATTTTTTGATAATACCAGAGATTCTTAAAAAATAACTTTTGGGGTTCTCATCTAGAGAATTCAGCTATTAAAGCAATTTTCCAACTGCATCTTTTCATTTTTATGTTACTAATAGTGTCTTTTACACATTTTAAACAAGATGCAGTTGGCATTTTTCGATAATACCAGAATTTCTTAAAAAAGAACTTTTGTGGTTCTCATCTAGAGAATTCAGCTATTAAAGCAATTTTCCAACTGCATCTTTTCATTTTTATGTTACTAATAGTGTGTATAACACATTTAAAACAAGATGCAGTTGGCATTTTTCGATAATACCAGAATTTCTTGTATTGTTATCCTTTGGGGTTCTCATCTAAAGAATTCAGCTATTAAAGCAATTTTGCAACTGCATCTTTTCATTTTTATGATACTAATAGTGTCTTTTACACATTTAAAACAAGATGCAGTTGGCATTTTTCGATAATACCAGAATTTCTTGTATTGTTATCCTTTGGGGTTCTCATCTAAAAATTCAGCTATTAAAGCAATTTTCCAACTGCATCTTTTCATTTTTATGTTACTAATAGTGTCTTTTACACATTTAAAACAAGATGCAGTTGGCATTTTTTGATAATACCAGAATTTCCTAAAAAATAACTTTTGTGGTTCTCATCTAGAGAATTCAGCTATTAAAGCAATTTTCCAACTGCTTCTTTTTATTTTTATATTACTAATAGTGTCTTTTACACTTTTAAAACAAGATGCAGTTGGCTTTTTTTGATAATACCAGAATTTCTTAAAAAATAACTTTTGTGGTTCACATCTAGAGAATTCAGCTATTAAAGCAATTATCCAACTGCATCTTTTCATTTTTATGTTACTAATAGTGTCTTTTACACATTTAAAACAAGATGCAGTTGGCATTTTTCGATAATACCAGAATTTCTTAAAAAATAACTTTTGTGGTTCACATCTAGAGAATTCAGCTATTAAAGCAATTATCCAACTGCATCTTTTCATTTTTATGTTACTAATAGTGTGTATAACACATTTAAAACAAGATGCAGTTGGCCATTTTCGATAATACCAGAATTTCTTGAAAAATAACTTTTGTGGTTCACATCTAGAGAATTCAGCTATTAAAGCAATTATCCAACTGCATCTTTTCATTTTTATGTTACTAATAGTGTCTTTTACACATTTAAAACAAGATGCAGTTGGCATTTTTCGATAATACCAGAATTTCTTAAAAAATAACTTTTGTGGTTCACATCTAGAGAATTCAGCTATTAAAGCAATTTTCCAACTGCTTCTTTTTATTTTTATATTACTAATAGTGTCTTTTACACTTTTAAAACAAGATGCAGTTGGCTTTTTTTGATAATACCAGAATTTCTTAAAAAATAACTTTTGTGGTTCACATCTAGAGAATTCAGCTATTAAAGCAATTATCCAACTGCATCTTTTCATTTTTATGTTACTAATAGTGTGTATAACACATTTAAAACAAGATGCAGTTGGCATTTTTCGATAATACCAGAATTTCTTAAAAAATAACTTTTGTGGTTCACATCTAGAGAATTCAGCTATTAATGCAATTATCCAACTGCATCTTTTCATTTTTATGTTACTAATAGTGTGTATAACACATTTAAAACAAGATGCAGTTGGCCATTTTCGATAATACCAGAATTTCTTAAAAAATAACTTTTGTGGTTCACATCTAGAGAATTCAGCTATTAAAGCAATTTTCCAACTGCTTCTTTTTATTTTTATATTACTAATAGTGTCTTTTACACTTTTAAAACAAGATGCAGTTGGCTTTTTTTGATAATACCAGAATTTCTTAAAAAATAACTTTTGTGGTTCACATCTAGAGAATTCAGCTATTAAAGCAATTATCCAACTGCATCTTTTCATTTTTATGTTACTAATAGTGTGTATAACACATTTAAAACAAGATGCAGTTGGCATTTTTCGATAATACCAGAATTTCTTAAAAAATAACTTTTGTGGTTCACATCTAGAGAATTCAGCTATTAAAGCAATTATCCAACTGCATCTTTTCATTTTTATGTTACTAATAGTGTGTATAACACATTTAAAACAAGATGCAGTTGGCCATTTTCGATAATACCAGAATTTCTTAAAAAATAACTTTTGTGGTTCACATCTAGAGAATTCAGCTATTAAAGCAATTTTCCAACTGCATCTTTTCATTTTTATGTTACTAATAGTGTGTATAACACATTTAAAACAAGATGCAGTTGGCATTTTTCGATAATACCAGAATTTCTTAAAAAATAACTTTTGTGGTTCTCATCTAAAGAATTCAGCTATTAAAGCAATTTTCCAACTGCATCTTTTCATTTTTATGTTACTAATAGTGTGTATAACACATTTAAAACAAGATGCAGTTGGCACTTTTCGATAATACCAGAATTTCTTAAAAAATAACTTTTGTGGTTCTCATCTAAAGAATTCAGCTATTAAAGCAATTTTCCAACTGCATCTTTTCATTTTTATGTTACTAATAGTGTGTATAACACATTTAAAACAAGATGCAGTTGGCACTTTTCGATAATACCAGAATTTCTTAAAAAATAACTTTTGTGGTTCTCATCTAAAGAATTCAGCTATTAAAGCAATTTTCCAACTGCATCTTTTCATTTTTATGTTACTAATAGTGTGTATAACACATTTAAAACAAGATGCAGTTGGCACTTTTCGATAATACCAGAATTTCTTGTATTGTTATCCTTTGGGGTTCTCATCTAAAGAATTCAGCTATTAAAGCAATTTTCCAACTGCTTCTTTTTATTTTTATATTACTAATAGTGTCTTTTACACTTTTAAAACAAGATGCAGTTGGCTTTTTTTGATAATACCAGAATTTCTTAAAAAATAACTTTTGTGGTTCACATCTAGAGAATTCAGCTATTAAAGCAATTATCCAACTGCTTCTTTTTATTTTTATATTACTAATAGTGTCTTTTACACATTTAAAACAAGATGCAGTTGGCATTTTTCGATAATACCAGAATTTCTTAAAAAATAACTTTTGTGGTTCACATCTAGAGAATTCAGCTATTAAAGCAATTTTCCAACTGCATTTTTTCATTTTTATGTTACTAAAAGTGTGTATAACACATTTAAAACAAGATGCAGTTGGCCATTTTCGATAATACCAGAATTTCTTAAAAAATAACTTTTGTGGTTCACATCTAGAGAATTCAGCTATTAAAGCAATTTTCCAACTGCATCTTTTCATTTTTATGTTACTAATAGTGTCTTTTACACATTTAAAACAAGATGCAGTTGGCATTTTTCGATAATACCAGAATTTCTTAAAAAATAACTTTTGTGGTTCTCATCTAAAGAATTCAGCTATTAAAGCAAATTTCCAACTGCATCTTTTCATTTTTATGTGACTAATAGTGTGTATAACACATTTAAAACAAGATGCAGTTGGCACTTTTCGATAATACCAGAATTTCTTAAAAAATAACTTTTGTGGTTCTCATCTAAAGAATTCAGCTATTAAAGCAAATTTCCAACTGCATCTTTTCATTTTTATGTTACTAATAGTGTCTTTTACACATTTAAAACAAGATGCAGTTGGCATTTTTCGATAATACCAGAATTTCTTAAAAAATAACTTTTGTGGTTCTCATCTAAAGAATTCAGCTATTATAGCAATTTTCCAACTGCATCTTTTCATTTTTATGTTACTAATAGTGTCTTTTACACATTTAAAACAAGATGCAGTTGGCATTTTTTGATAATACCAGAATTTCCTAAAAAATAACTTTTGTGGTTCTCATCTAGAGAATTCAGCTATTAAAGCAATTTTCCAACTGCATCTTTTCATTTTTATGTTACTAATAGTGTGTATAACACATTTAAAACAAGATGCAGTTGGCATTTTTCGATAATACCAGAATTTCTTGTATTGTTATCCTTTGGGGTTCTCATCTAAAGAATTCAGGTATTAAAGCAATTTTGCAACTGCATCTTTTCATTTTTATGTTACTAATAGTGTCTTTTACACATTTAAAACAAGATGCAGTTGGCATTTTTTGATAATACCAGAATTTCCTAAAAAATAACTTTTGTGGTTCTCATCTAGAGAATTCAGCTATTAAAGCAATTTTCCAACTGCATCTTTTCATTTTTATGTTACTAATAGTGTGTATAACACATTTAAAACAAGATGCAGTTGGCATTTTTCGATAATACCAGAATTTCTTGTATTGTTATCCTTTGGGGTTCTCATCTAAAGAATTCAGGTATTAAAGCAATTTTGCAACTGCATCTTTTCATTTTTATGTTACTAATAGTGTCTTTTACACATTTAAAACAAGATGCAGTTGGCATTTTTCGATAATACCAGAATTTCTTAAAAAATAACTTTTGTGGTTCACATCTAGAGAATTCAGCTATTAAAGCAATTATCCAACTGCATCTTTTCATTTTTATGTTACTAAAAGTGTGTATAACACATTTAAAACAAGATGCAGTTGGCCATTTTCGATAATACCAGAATTTCTTAAAAAATAACTTTTGTGGTTCACATCTAGAGAATTCAGCTATTAAAGCAATTTTCCAACTGCATCTTTTCATTTTTATGTTACTAATAGTGTCTTTTACACATTTAAAACAAGATGCAGTTGGCATTTTTCGATAATACCAGAATTTCTTAAAAAATAACTTTTGTGGTTCTCATCTAAAGAATTCAGCTATTAAAGCAAATTTCCAACTGCTTCTTTTCATTTTTATGTTACTAATAGTGTGTATAACACATTTAAAACAAGATGCAGTTGGCACTTTTCGATAATACCAGAATTTCTTAAAAAATAACTTTTGTGGTTCTCATCTAAAGAATTCAGCTATTAAAGCAAATTTCCAACTGCATCTTTTCATTTTTATGTTACTAATAGTGTCTTTTACACATTTAAAACAAGATGCAGTTGGCATTTTTCGATAATACCAGAATTTCTTAAAAAATAACTTTTGTGGTTCTCATCTAGAGAATTCAGCTATTAAAGCAATTTTCCAACTGCATCTTTTCATTTTTATGTTACTAATAGTGTTTATAACACATTTAAAACAAGATGCAGTTGGCACTTTTCGATAATACCAGAATTTCTTAAAAAATAACTTTTGTGGTTCTCATCTAAAGAATTCAGCTATTAAAGCAAATTTCCAACTGCATCTTTTCATTTTTATGTTACTAATAGTGTCTTTTACACATTTAAAACAAGATGCAGTTGGCATTTTTTGATAATACCAGAATTTCCTAAAAAATAACTTTTGTGGTTCTCATCTAGAGAATTCAGCTATTAAAGCAATTTTCCAACTGCATCTTTTCATTTTTATGTTACTAATAGTGTTTATAACACATTTATAACAAGATGCAGTTGGCACTTTTCGATAATACCAGAATTTCTTAAAAAATAACTTTTGTGGTTCTCATCTAAAGAATTCAGCTATTAAAGCAATTTTCCAACTGCATCTTTTCATTTTTATGTTACTAATAGTGTGTATAACACATTTAAAACAAGATGCAGTTGGCATTTTTCGATAATACCAGAATTTCTTAAAAAATAACTTTTGTGGTTCTCATCTAAAGAATTCAGCTATTAAAGCAATTTTCCAACTGCATCTTTTCATTTTTATGTTACTAATAGTGTGTATAACACATTTAAAACAAGATGCAGTTGGCACTTTTTGATAATACCAGAATTTCTTGTATTGTTATCCTTTGGGGTTCTCATCTAAAGAATTCAGCTATTAAAGCAATTTTCCAACTGCATCTTTTCATTTTTATGTTACTAATAGTGTCTTTTACACATTTAAAACAAGATGCAGTTGGCATTTTTCGATAATACCAGAATTTCCTAAAAAATAACTTTTGTGGTTCTCATCTAGAGAATTCAGCTATTAAAGCAATTTTCCAACTGCATCTTTTCATTTTTATGTTACTAATAGTGTGTATAACACATTTAAAACAAGATGCAGTTGGCATTTTTCGATAATACCAGAATTTCTTAAAAAATAACTTTTGGGGTTCTCATCTAAAGAATTCAGCTATTAAAGCAATTTTCCATCTGCATCTTTTCATTTTTATGTTACTAATAGTGTCTTTTACACATTTAAAACAAGATGCAGTTGGCATTTTTTGATAATACCAGAGATTCTTAAAAAATAACTTTTGGGGTTCTCATCTAGAGAATTCAGCTATTAAAGCAATTTTCCAACTGCATCTTTTCATTTTTATGTTACTAATAGTGTCTTTTACACATTTTAAACAAGATGCAGTTGGCATTTTTCGATAATACCAGAATTTCTTAAAAAAGAATTTTTGTGGTTCTCATCTAGAGAATTCAGCTATTAAAGCAATTTTCCAACTGCATCTTTTCATTTTTATGTTACTAATAGTGTCTTTTACACATTTTAAACAAGATGCAGTTGGCATTTTTCGATAATACCAGAATTTCTTGTATTGTTATCCTTTGGGGTTCTCATCTAAAGAATTCAGCTATTAAAGCAATTTTCCAACTGCATCTTTTCATTTTTATGTTACTAATAGTGTCTTTTACACATTTAAAACAAGATGCAGTTGACATTTTTTGATAATACCAGAACTTCTTGTATTGTTATCCTTTGGGGTTCTCATCTAAAGAATTCAGCTATTAAAGCAATTTTCCAACTGCATCTTTTCATTTTTATGATACTAATAGTGTCTTTTACACATTTAAAACAAGATGCAGTTGGCATTTTTCGATAATACCAGAATTTCTTGTATTGTTATCCTTTGGGGTTCTCATCTAAAGAATTCAGCTATTAAAGCAATTTTGCAACTGCATCTTTTCATTTTTATGATACTAATAGTGTCTTTTACACATTTAAAACAAGATGCAGTTGGCATTTTTCGATAATACCAGAATTTCTTGTATTGTTATCCTTTGGGGTTCTCATCTAAAAATTCAGCTATTAAAGCAATTTTCCAACTGCATCTTTTCATTTTTATGTTACTAATAGTGTCTTTTACACATTTAAAACAAGATGCAGTTGGCATTTTTTGATAATACCAGAATTTCCTAAAAAATAACTTTTGTGGTTCTCATCTAGAGAATTCAGCTATTAAAGCAATTTTCCAACTGCATCTTTTCATTTTTATGTTACTAATAGTGTGTATAACACATTTAAAACAAGATGCAGTTGGCATTTTTCGATAATACCAGAATTTCTTAAAAAATAACTTTTGGGGTTCTCATCTAAAGAATTCAGCTATTAAAGCAATTTTCCAACTGCATCTTTTCATTTTTATGTTACTAATAGTGTCTTTTACACATTTAAAACAAGATGCAGTTGGCATTTTTTGATAATACCAGAGATTCTTAAAAAATAACTTTTGGGGTTCTCATCTAGAGAATTCAGCTATTAAAGCAATTTTCCAACTGCATCTTTTCATTTTTATGTTACTAATAGTGTCTTTTACACATTTTAAACAAGATGCAGTTGGCATTTTTCGATAATACCAGAATTTCTTAAAAAAGAACTTTTGTGGTTCTCATCTAGAGAATTCAGCTATTAAAGCAATTTTCCAACTGCATCTTTTCATTTTTATGTTACTAATAGTGTGTATAACACATTTAAAACAAGATGCAGTTGGCATTTTTCGATAATACCAGAATTTCTTGTATTGTTATCCTTTGGGGTTCTCATCTAAAGAATTCAGCTATTAAAGCAATTTTCCAACTGCATCTTTTCATTTTTATGTTACTAATAGTGTCTTTTACACATTTAAAACAAGATGCAGTTGATATTTTTTGATAATACCAGAACTTCTTGTATTGTTATCCTTTGGGGTTCTCATTTAAAGAATTCAGCTATTAAAGCAATTTTCCAACTGCATCTTTTCATTTTTATGATACTAATAGTGTCTTTTACACATTTAAAACAAGATGCAGTTGGCATTTTTCGATAATACCAGAATTTCTTGTATTGTTATCCTTTGGGGTTCTCATCTAAAGAATTCAGCTATTAAAGCAATTTTGCAACTGCATCTTTTCATTTTTATGATACTAATAGTGTCTTTTACACATTTAAAACAAGATGCAGTTGGCATTTTTTGATAATACCAGAATTTCCTAAAAAATAACTTTTGTGGTTCTCATCTAGAGAATTCAGCTATTAAAGCAATTTTCCAACTGCATCTTTTCATTTTTATGTTACTAATAGTGTGTATAACACATTTAAAACAAGATGCAGTTGGCATTTTTCGATAATACCAGAATTTCTTAAAAAATAACTTTTGTGGTTCTCATCTAAAGAATTCAGCAATTAAAACAATTTTCCAACTGCATCTTTTCATTTTTATGTTACTAATAGTGTGTATAACACATTTAAAACAAGATGCAGTTGGCACTTTTCGATAATACCAGAATTTCTTGTATTGTTATCCTTTGGGGTTCTCATCTAAAAATTCAGCTATTAAAGCAATTTTCCAACTGCATCTTTTCATTTTTATGTTACTAATAGTGTCTTTTACACATTTAAAACAAGATGCAGTTGGCATTTTTCGATAATACCAGAATTTCTTGTATTGTTATCCTTTGGGGTTCTCATCTAAAAATTCAGCTATTAAAGCAATTTTCCAACTGCATCTTTTCATTTTTATGTTACTAATAGTGTCTTTTACACATTTAAAACAAGATGCAGTTGGCATTTTTCGATAATACCAGAATTTCTTAAAAAATAACTTTTGTGGTTCTCATCTAAAGAATTCAGCAATTAAAACAATTTTCCAACTGCATCTTTTCATTTTTATGTTACTAATAGTGTGTATAACACATTTAAAACAAGATGCAGTTGGCATTTTTCGATAATACCAGAATTTCTTAAAAAATAACTTTTGGGGTTCTCATCTAAAGAATTCAGCAATTAAAACAATTTTTCAACTGCATCTTTTCATTTTTATGTTACTAATAGTGTGTATAACACATTTAAAACAAGATGCAGTTGGCACTTTTCAATAATACCAGAATTTCTTGTATTGTTATCCTTTGGGGTTCTCATCTAAAAATTCAGCTATTAAAGCAATTTTCCAACTGCATCTTTTCATTTTTATGATACTAATAGTGTCTTTTACACATTTAAAACAAGATGCAGTTGGCATTTTTCGATAATACCAGAATTTCTTGTATTGTTATCCTTTGGGGTTCTCATCTAAAAATTCAGCTATTAAAGCAATTTTCCAACTGCATCTTTTCATTTTTATGTTACTAATAGTGTCTTTTACACATTTAAAACAAGATGCAGTTGGCATTTTTTGATATTACCAGAGATTCTTAAAAAATAACTTTTGGGGTTCTCATCTAGAGAATTCAGCTATTAAAGCAATTTTCCAACTGCATCTTTTCATTTTTATGTTACTAATAGTGTCTTTTACACATTTAAAACAAGATGCAGTTGGCATTTTTTGATAATACCAGAGATTCTTAAAAAATAACTTTTGGGGTTCTCATCTAGAGAATTCAGCTATTAAAGCAATTTTCCAACTGCATCTTTTCATTTTTATGTTACTAATAGTGTGTATAACACATTTAAAACAAGATGCAGTTGGCATTTTTCGATAATACCAGAATTTCTTGTATTGTTATCCTTTGGGGTTCTCATCTAAAGAATTCAGCTATTAAAGCAATTTTCCAACTGCATCTTTTCATTTTTATGTTACTAATAGTGTCTTTTACACATTTAAAACAAGATGCAGTTGACATTTTTTGATAATACCAGAACTTCTTGTATTGTTATCCTTTGGGGTTCTCATTTAAAGAATTCAGCTATTAAAGCAATTTTCCAACTGCATCTTTTCATTTTTATGATACTAATAGTGTCTTTTACACATTTAAAACAAGATGCAGTTGGCATTTTTCGATAATACCAGAATTTCTTGTATTGTTATCCTTTGGGGTTCTCATCTAAAAATTCAGCTATTAAAGCAATTTTCCAACTGCATCTTTTCATTTTTATGTTACTAATAGTGTGTATAACACATTTAAAACAAGATGCAGTTGGCATTTTTCGATAATACCAGAATTTCTTGTATTGTTATCCTTTGGGGTTCTCATCTAAAGAATTCAGCAATTAAAACAATTTTTCAACTGCATCTTTTCATTTTTATGTTACTAATAGTGTGTATAACACATTTAAAACAAGATGCAGTTGGCATTTTTCAATAATACCAGAATTTCTTGTATTGTTATCCTTTGGGGTTCTCATCTAAAAATTCAGCTATTAAAGCAATTTTCCAACTGCATCTTTTCATTTTTATGATACTAATAGTGTCTTTTACACATTTAAAACAAGATGCAGTTGGCATTTTTCGATAATACCAGAATTTCTTGTATTGTTATCCTTTGGGGTTCTCATCTAAAAATTCAGCTATTAAAGCAATTTTCCAACTGCATCTTTTCATTTTTATGTTACTAATAGTGTCTTTTACACATTTAAAACAAGATGCAGTTGGCATTTTTTGATATTACCAGAGATTCTTAAAAAATAACTTTTGGGGTTCTCATCTAGAGAATTCAGCTATTAAAGCAATTTTCCAACTGCATCTTTTCATTTTTATGTTACTAATAGTGTCTTTTACACATTTAAAACAAGATGCAGTTGGCATTTTTTGATAATACCAGAGATTCTTAAAAAATAACTTTTGGGGTTCTCATCTAGAGAATTCAGCTATTAAAGCAATTTTCCAACTGCATCTTTTCATTTTTATGTTACTAATAGTGTGTATAACACATTTAAAACAAGATGCAGTTGGCATTTTTCGATAATACCAGAATTTCTTGTATTGTTATCCTTTGGGGTTCTCATCTAAAGAATTCAGCTATTAAAGCAATTTTCCAACTGCATCTTTTCATTTTTATGTTACTAATAGTGTCTTTTACACATTTAAAACAAGATGCAGTTGACATTTTTTGATAATACCAGAACTTCTTGTATTGTTATCCTTTGGGGTTCTCATTTAAAGAATTCAGCTATTAAAGCAATTTTCCAACTGCATCTTTTCATTTTTATGATACTAATAGTGTCTTTTACACATTTAAAACAAGATGCAGTTGGCATTTTTCGATAATACCAGAATTTCTTGTATTGTTATCCTTTGGGGTTCTCATCTAAAGAATTCAGCTATTAAAGCAATTTTGCAACTGCATCTTTTCATTTTTATGATACTAATAGTGTCTTTTACACATTTAAAACAAGATGCAGTTGGCATTTTTTGATAATACCAGAATTTCCTAAAAAATAACTTTTGTGGTTCTCATCTAGAGAATTCAGCTATTAAAGCAATTTTCCAACTGCATCTTTTCATTTTTATGTTACTAATAGTGTGTATAACACATTTAAAACAAGATGCAGTTGGCATTTTTCGATAATACCAGAATTTCTTAAAAAATAACTTTTGTGGTTCTCATCTAAAGAATTCAGCAATTAAAACAATTTTCCAACTGCATCTTTTCATTTTTATGTTACTAATAGTGTGTATAACACATTTAAAACAAGATGCAGTTGGCACTTTTCGATAATACCAGAATTTCTTGTATTGTTATCCTTTGGGGTTCTCATCTAAAGAATTCAGCTATTAAAGCAATTTTCCAACTGCATCTTTTCATTTTTATGTTACTAATAGTGTCTTTTACACATTTAAAACAAGATGCAGTTGGCATTTTTCGATAATACCAGAATTTCCTAAAAAATAACTTTTGTGGTTCTCATCTAGAGAATTCAGCTATTAAAGCAATTTTCCAACTGCATCTTTTCATTTTTATGTTACTAATAGTGTGTATAACACATTTAAAACAAGATGCAGTTGGCATTTTTCGATAATACCAGAATTTCTTAAAAAATAACTTTTGGGGTTCTCATCTAAAGAATTCAGCTATTAAAGCAATTTTCCATCTGCATCTTTTCATTTTTATGTTACTAATAGTGTCTTTTACACATTTAAAACAAGATGCAGTTGGCATTTTTTGATAATACCAGAGATTCTTAAAAAATAACTTTTGTGGTTCTCATCTAAAGAATTCAGCAATTAAAACAATTTTCCAACTGCATCTTTTCATTTTTATGTTACTAATAGTGTGTATAACACATTTAAAACAAGATGCAGTTGGCACTTTTCGATAATACCAGAATTTCTTGTATTGTTATCCTTTGGGGTTCTCATCTAAAGAATTCAGCTATTAAAGCAATTTTCCAACTGCATCTTTTCATTTTTATGTTACTAATAGTGTCTTTTACACATTTAAAACAAGATGCAGTTGACATTTTTTGATAATACCAGAACTTCTTGTATTGTTATCCTTTGGGGTTCTCATCTAAAGAATTCAGCTATTAAAGCAATTTTGCAACTGCATCTTTTCATTTTTATGATACTAATAGTGTGTATAACACATTTAAAACAAGATGCAGTTGGCATTTTTCGATAATACCAGAATTTCTTAAAAAATAACTTTTGTGGTTCTCATCTAAAGAATTCAGCAATTAAAACAATTTTCCAACTGCATCTTTTCATTTTTATGTTACTAATAGTGTCTTTTACACATTTAAAACAAGATGCAGTTGGCACTTTTCGATAATACCAGAATTTCTTGTATTGTTATCCTTTGGGGTTCTCATCTAAAGAATTCAACTATTAAAGCAATTTTCCAACTGCATCTTTTCATTTTTATGTTACTAATAGTGTCTTTTACACATTTAAAACAAGATGCAGTTGACATTTTTTGATAATACCAGAACTTCTTGTATTGTTATCCTTTGGGGTTCTCATCTAAAGAATTCAGCTATTAAAGCAATTTTCCAACTGCATCTTTTCATTTTTATGATACTAATAGTGTCTTTTACACATTAAAAACAAGATGCAGTTGGCATTTTTCGATAATACCAGAATTTCTTGTATTGTTATCCTTTGGGGTTCTCATCTAAAGAATTCAGCTATTAAAGCAATTTTGCAACTGCATCTTTTCATTTTTATGATACTAATAGTGTCTTTTACACATTTAAAACAAGATGCAGTTGGCATTTTTCGATAATACCAGAATTTCTTGTATTGTTATCCTTTGGGGTTCTCATCTAAAAATTCAGCTATTAAAGCAATTTTCCAACTGCATCTTTTCATTTTTATGTTACTAATAGTGTGTATAACACATTTAAAACAAGATGCAGTTGGCATTTTTCGATAATACCAGAATTTCTTAAAAAATAACTTTTGTGGTTCTCATCTAGAGAATTCAGCTATTAAAGCAATTTTCCAACTGCATCTTTTCATTTTTATGTTACTAATAGTGTGTATAACACATTTAAAACAAGATGCAGTTGGCATTTTTCGATAATACCAGAATTTCTTAAAAATTAACTTTTGGGGTTCTCATCTAAAGAATTCAGCTATTAAAGCAATTTTCCAACTGCATCTTTTCATTTTTATGATACTAATAGTGTCTTTTACACATTTAAAACAAGATGCAGTTGGCATTTTTTGATAATACCAGAGATTCTTAAAAAATAACTTTTGGGGTTCTCATCTAGAGAATTCAGCTATTAAAGCAATTTTCCAACTGCATCTTTTCATTTTTATGTTACTAATAGTGTCTTTTACACGTTTTAAACAAGATGCAGTTGGCATTTTTCGATAATACCAGAATTTCTTAAAAAAGAACTTTTGTGGTTCTCATCTAGAGAATTCAGCTATTAAAGCAATTTTCCAACTGCATCTTTTCATTTTTATGTTACTAATAGTGTCTTTTACACATTTAAAACAAGATGCAGTTGGCATTTTTTGATAATACCAGAGATTCTTAAAAAATAACTTTTGTGGTTCTCATCTAAAGATATCAGCAATTAAAACAATTTTCCAACTGCATCTTTTCATTTTTATGTTACTAATAGTGTCTTTTACACATTTTAAACAAGATGCAGTTGGCATTTTTCGATAATACCAGAATTTCTTAAAAAAGAACTTTTGTGGTTCTCATCTAGAGAATTCAGCTATTAAAGCAATTTTCCAACTGCATCTTTTCATTTTTATGTTACTAATAGTGTGTATAACACATTTAAAACAAGATGCAGTTGGCACTTTTCGATAATACCAGAATTTCTTGTATTGTTATCCTTTGGGGTTCTCATCTAAAGAATTCAGCTATTAAAGCAATTTTCCAACTGCATCTTTTCATTTTTATGTTACTAATAGTGTCTTTTACACATTTAAAACAAGATGCAGTTGACATTTTTTGATAATACCAGAACTTCTTGTATTGTTATCCTTTGGGGTTCTCATCTAAAGAATTCAGCTATTAAAGCAATTTTGCAACTGCATCTTTTCATTTTTATGATACTAATAGTGTGTATAACACATTTAAAACAAGATGCAGTTGGCATTTTTCGATAATACCAGAATTTCTTAAAAAATAACTTTTGTGGTTCTCATCTAAAGAATTCAGCAATTAAAACAATTTTCCAACTGCATCTTTTCATTTTTATGTTACTAATAGTGTGTATAACACATTTAAAACAAGATGCAGTTGGCACTTTTCGATAATACCAGAATTTCTTGTATTGTTATCCTTTGGGGTTCTCATCTAAAGAATTCAACTATTAAAGCAATTTTCCAACTGCATCTTTTCATTTTTATGTTACTAATAGTGTCTTTTACACATTTAAAACAAGATGCAGTTGACATTTTTTGATAATACCAGAACTTCTTGTATTGTTATCCTTTGGGGTTCTCATCTAAAGAATTCAGCTATTAAAGCAATTTTCCAACTGCATCTTTTCATTTTTATGATACTAATAGTGTCTTTTACACATTTAAAACAAGATGCAGTTGACATTTTTTGATAATACCAGAACTTCTTGTATTGTTATCCTTTGGGGTTCTCATCTAAAGAATTCAGCTATTAAAGCAATTTTGCAACTGCATCTTTTCATTTTTATGATACTAATAGTGTCTTTTACACATTTAAAACAAGATGCAGTTGGCATTTTTCGATAATACCAGAATTTCTTGTATTGTTATCCTTTGGGGTTCTCATCTAAAAATTCAGCTATTAAAGCAATTTTCCAACTGCATCTTTTCATTTTTATGTTACTAATAGTGTGTATAACACATTTAAAACAAGATGCAGTTGGCATTTTTCGATAATACCAGAATTTCTTAAAAAATAACTTTTGGGGTTCTCATCTAAAGAATTCAGCTATTAAAGCAATTTTCCAACTGCATCTTTTCATTTTTATGTTACTAATAGTGTGTATAACACATTTAAAACAAGATGCAGTTGGCATTTTTCGATAATACCAGAATTTCTTAAAAAATAACTTTTGTGGTTCTCATCTAGAGAATTCAGCTATTAAAGCAATTTTCCAACTGCATCTTTTCATTTTTATGTTACTAATAGTGTCTTTTACACATTTTAAACAAGATGCAGTTGGCATTTTTCGATAATACCAGAATTTCTTAAAAAATAACTTTTGTGGTTCTCATCTAGAGAATTCAGCTATTAAAGCAATTTTCCAACTGCATCTTTTCATTTTTATGTTACTAATAGTGTGTATAACACATTTAAAACAAGATGCAGTTGGCACTTTTCGATAATACCAGAATTTCTTGTATTGTTATCCTTTGGGGTTCTCATCTAAAGAATTCAACTATTAAAGCAATTTTCCAACTGCATCTTTTCATTTTTATGTTACTAATAGTGTCTTTTACACATTTAAAACAAGATGCAGTTGACATTTTTTGATAATACCAGAACTTCTTGTATTGTTATCCTTTGGGGTTCTCATCTAAAGAATTCAGCTATTAAAGCAATTTTCCAACTGCATCTTTTCATTTTTATGATACTAATAGTGTCTTTTACACATTTAAAACAAGATGCAGTTGACATTTTTTGATAATACCAGAACTTCTTGTATTGTTATCCTTTGGGGTTCTCATCTAAAGAATTCAGCTATTAAAGCAATTTTGCAACTGCATCTTTTCATTTTTATGATACTAATAGTGTCTTTTACACATTTAAAACAAGATGCAGTTGGCATTTTTCGATAATACCAGAATTTCTTGTATTGTTATCCTTTGGGGTTCTCATCTAAAAATTCAGCTATTAAAGCAATTTTCCAACTGCATCTTTTCATTTTTATGTTACTAATAGTGTGTATAACACATTTAAAACAAGATGCAGTTGGCATTTTTCGATAATACCAGAATTTCTTAAAAAATAACTTTTGGGGTTCTCATCTAAAGAATTCAGCTATTAAAGCAATTTTCCAACTGCATCTTTTCATTTTTATGTTACTAATAGTGTGTATAACACATTTAAAACAAGATGCAGTTGGCATTTTTCGATAATACCAGAATTTCTTAAAAAATAACTTTTGTGGTTCTCATCTAGAGAATTCAGCTATTAAAGCAATTTTCCAACTGCATCTTTTCATTTTTATGTTACTAATAGTGTGTATAACACATTTAAAACAAGATGCAGTTGGCATTTTTCGATAATACCAGAATTTCTTAAAAAATAACTTTTGGGGTTCTCATCTAAAGAATTCAGCTATTAAAGCAATTTTCCAACTGCATCTTTTCATTTTTATGTTACTAATAGTGTCTTTTACACATTTTAAACAAGATGCAGTTGGCATTTTTCGATAATACCAGAATTTCTTAAAAAATAACTTTTGTGGTTCTCATCTAGAGAATTCAGCTATTAAAGCAATTTTCCAACTGCATCTTTTCATTTTTATGTTACTAATAGTGTGTATAACACATTTAAAACAAGATGCAGTTGGCATTTTTCGATAATACCAGAATTTCTTAAAAAATAACTTTTGGGGTTCTCATCTAAAGAATTCAGCTATTAAAGCAATTTTCCAACTGCATCTTTTCATTTTTATGTTACTAATAGTGTCTTTTACACATTTAAAACAAGATGCAGTTGGCATTTTTTGATAATACCAGAATTTCTTAAAAAAGAACTTTTGTGGTTCTCATCTAGAGAATTCAGCTATTAAAGCAATTTTCCAACTGCATCTTTTCATTTTTATGTTACTAATAGTGTGTATAACACATTTAAAACAAGATGCAGTTGGCATTTTTCGATAATACCAGAATTTCTTAAAAAATAACTTTTGGGGTTCTCATCTAAAGAATTCAGCTATTAAAGCAATTTTCCAACTGCATCTTTTCATTTTTATGTTACTAATAGTGTCTTTTACACATTTAAAACAAGATGCAGTTGGCATTTTTTGATAATACCAGAGATTCTTAAAAAATAACTTTTGGGGTTCTCATCTAGAGAATTCAGCTATTAAAGCAATTTTCCAACTGCATCTTTTCATTTTTATGTTACTAATAGTGTCTTTTACACATTTTAAACAAGATGCAGTTGGCATTTTTCGATAATACCAGAATTTCTTAAAAAAGAACTTTTGTGGTTCTCATCTAGAGAATTCAGCTATTAAAGCAATTTTCCAACTGCATCTTTTCATTTTTATGTTACTAATAGTGTGTATAACACATTTAAAACAAGATGCAGTTGGCATTTTTCGATAATACCAGAATTTCTTGTATTGTTATCCTTTGGGGTTCTCATCTAAAGAATTCAGCTATTAAAGCAATTTTCCAACTGCATCTTTTCATTTTTATGTTACTAATAGTGTCTTTTACACATTTAAAACAAGATGCAGTTGACATTTTTTGATAATACCAGAACTTCTTGTATTGTTATCCTTTGGGGTTCTCATCTAAAGAATTCAGCTATTAAAGCAATTTTCCAACTGCATCTTTTCATTTTTATGATACTAATAGTGTCTTTTACACATTTAAAACAAGATGCAGTTGGCATTTTTCGATAATACCAGAATTTCTTGTATTGTTATCCTTTGGGGTTCTCATCTAAAGAATTCAGCTATTAAAGCAATTTTGCAACTGCATCTTTTCATTTTTATGATACTAATAGTGTCTTTTACAAATTTAAAACAAGATGCAGTTGGCATTTTTCGTTAATACCAGAATTTCTCAAAAAATAACTTTTGTGGTTCTCATCTAAAGAATTCAGCTATTAAAGCAATTTTGCAACTGCATCTTTTCATTTTTATGATACTAATAGTGTCTTTTACACATTTAAAACAAGATGCAGTTGGCATTTTTCGATAATACCAGAATTTCTTGTATTGCTATCCTTTGGGGTTCTCATCTAAAGAATTCAGCTATTAAAGCAATTTTCCAACTGCATCTTTTCATTTTTATGTTACTAATAGTGTCTTTTACACATTTAAAACAAGATGCAGTTGACATTTTTTGATAATACCAGAACTTCTTGTATTGTTATCCTTTGGGGTTCTCATCTAAAGAATTCAGCTATTAAAGCAATTTTCCAACTGCATCTTTTCATTTTTATGTTACTAATAGTGTCTTTTACACATTTAAAACAAGATGCAGTTGGCATTTTTTGATAATACCAGAGATTCTTAAAAAATAACTTTTGGGGTTCTCATCTAGAGAATTCAGCTATTAAAGCAATTTTCCAACTGCATCTTTTCATTTTTATGTTACTAATAGTGTCTTTTACACATTTTAAACAAGATGCAGTTGGCATTTTTCGATAATACCAGAATTTCTTAAAAAAGAACTTTTGTGGTTCTCATCTAGAGAATTCAGCTATTAAAGCAATTTTCCAACTGCATCTTTTCATTTTTATGTTACTAATAGTGTGTATAACACATTTAAAACAAGATGCAGTTGGCATTTTTCGATAATACCAGAATTTCTTGTATTGTTATCCTTTGGGGTTCTCATCTAAAGAATTCAGCTATTAAAGCAATTTTCCAACTGCATCTTTTCATTTTTATGTTACTAATAGTGTCTTTTACACATTTAAAACAAGATGCAGTTGACATTTTTTGATAATACCAGAACTTCTTGTATTGTTATCCTTTGGGGTTCTCATCTAAAGAATTCAGCTATTAAAGCAATTTTCCAACTGCATCTTTTCATTTTTATGATACTAATAGTGTCTTTTACACATTTAAAACAAGATGCAGTTGGCATTTTTCGATAATACCAGAATTTCTTGTATTGTTATCCTTTGGGGTTCTCATCTAAAGAATTCAGCTATTAAAGCAATTTTGCAACTGCATCTTTTCATTTTTATGATACTAATAGTGTCTTTTACACATTTAAAACAAGATGCAGTTGGCATTTTTCGTTAATACCAGAATTTCTCAAAAAATAACTTTTGTGGTTCTCATCTAAAGAATTCAGCTATTAAAGCAATTTTGCAACTGCATCTTTTCATTTTTATGATACTAATAGTGTCTTTTACACATTTAAAACAAGATGCAGTTGGCATTTTTCGATAATACCAGAATTTCTTGTATTGCTATCCTTTGGGGTTCTCATCTAAAGAATTCAGCTATTAAAGCAATTTTCCAACTGCATCTTTTCATTTTTATGTTACTAATAGTGTCTTTTACACATTTAAAACAAGATGCAGTTGACATTTTTTGATAATACCAGAACTTCTTGTATTGTTATCCTTTGGGGTTCTCATCTAAAGAATTCAGCTATTAAAGCAATTTTGCAACTGCATCTTTTCATTTTTATGATACTAATAGTGTGTATAACACATTTAAAACAAGATGCAGTTGGCATTTTTCGATAATACCAGAATCTCTTAAAAAAGAACTTTTGTGGTTCTCATCTAGAGAATTCAGCTATTAAAGCAATTTTCCAACTGCATCTTTTCATTTTTATGTTACTAATAGTGTGTATAACACATTTAAAACAAGATGCAGTTGGCATTTTTCGATAATACCAGAATTTCTTGTATTGTTATCCTTTGGGGTTCTCATCTAAAGAATTCAGCTATTAAAGCAATTTTCCAACTGCATCTTTTCATTTTTATGTTACTAATAGTGTCTTTTACACATTTAAAACAAGATGCAGTTGACATTTTTTGATAATACCAGAACTTCTTGTATTGTTATCCTTTGGGGTTCTCATCTAAAGAATTCAGCTATTAAAGCAATTTTCCAACTGCATCTTTTCATTTTTATGATACTAATAGTGTGTATAACACATTTAAAACAAGATGCAGTTGGCATTTTTCGATAATACCAGAATTTCTTGTATTGTTATCCTTTGGGGTTCTCATCTAAAGAATTCAGCTATTAAAGCAATTTTCCAACTGCATCTTTTCATTTTTATGATACTAATAGTGTCTTTTACACATTTAAAACAAGATGCAGTTGGCATTTTTCGTTAATACCAGAATTTCTCAAAAAATAACTTTTGTGGTTCTCATCTAAAGAATTCAGCTATTAAAGCAATTTTGCAACTGCATCTTTTCATTTTTATGATACTAATAGTGTCTTTTACACATTTAAAACAAGATGCAGTTGGCATTTTTCGATAATACCAGAATTTCTTGTATTGCTATCCTTTGGGGTTCTCATCTAAAGAATTCAGCTATTAAAGCAATTTTCCAACTGCATCTTTTCATTTTTATGTTACTAATAGTGTCTTTTACACATTTAAAACAAGATGCAGTTGACATTTTTTGATAATACCAGAACTTCTTGTATTGTTATCCTTTGGGGTTCTCATCTAAAGAATTCAGCTATTAAAGCAATTTTGCAACTGCATCTTTTCATTTTTATGATACTAATAGTGTGTATAACACATTTAAAACAAGATGCAGTTGGCATTTTTCGATAATACCAGAATTTCTTAAAAAATAACTTTTGTGGTTCTCATCTAAAGAATTCAGCAATTAAAACAATTTTCCAACTGCATCTTTTCATTTTTATGTTACTAATAGTGTGTATAACACATTTAAAACAAGATGCAGTTGGCACTTTTCGATAATACCAGAATTTCTTGTATTGTTATCCTTTGGGGTTCTCATCTAAAGAATTCAACTATTAAAGCAATTTTCCAACTGCATCTTTTCATTTTTATGTTACTAATAGTGTCTTTTACACATTTAAAACAAGATGCAGTTGACATTTTTTGATAATACCAGAACTTCTTGTATTGTTATCCTTTGGGGTTCTCATCTAAAGAATTCAGCTATTAAAGCAATTTTGCAACTGCATCTTTTCATTTTTATGATACTAATAGTGTCTTTTACACATTTAAAACAAGATGCAGTTGGCATTTTTCGATAATACCAGAATTTCTTGTATTGTTATCCTTTGGGGTTCTCATCTAAAAATTCAGCTATTAAAGCAATTTTCCAATTGCATCTTTTCATTTTTATGTTACTAATAGTGTGTATAACACATTTAAAACAAGATGCAGTTGGCATTTTTCGATAATACCAGAATTTCTTAAAAAATAACTTTTGGGGTTCTCATCTAAAGAATTCAGCTATTAAAGCAATTTTCCAACTGCATCTTTTCATTTTTATGTTACTAATAGTGTGTATAACACATTTAAAACAAGATGCAGTTGGCATTTTTCGATAATACCAGAATTTCTTAAAAAATAACTTTTGTGGTTCTCATCTAGAGAATTCAGCTATTAAAGCAATTTTCCAACTGCATCTTTTCATTTTTATGTTACTAATAGTGTGTATAACACATTTAAAACAAGATGCAGTTGGCATTTTTCGATAATACCAGAATTTCTTAAAAAATAACTTTTGGGGTTCTCATCTAAAGAATTCAGCTATTAAAGCAATTTTCCAACTGCATCTTTTCATTTTTATGTTACTAATAGTGTCTTTTACACATTTTAAACAAGATGCAGTTGGCATTTTTCGATAATACCAGAATTTCTTAAAAAATAACTTTTGTGGTTCTCATCTAGAGAATTCAGCTATTAAAGCAATTTTCCAACTGCATCTTTTCATTTTTATGTTACTAATAGTGTGTATAACACATTTAAAACAAGATGCAGTTGGCATTTTTCGATAATACCAGAATTTCTTAAAAAATAACTTTTGGGGTTCTCATCTAAAGAATTCAGCTATTAAAGCAATTTTCCAACTGCATCTTTTCATTTTTTTGTTACTAATAGTGTCTTTTACACATTTAAAACAAGATGCAGTTGGCATTTTTTGATAATACCAGAGATTCTTAAAAAATAACTTTTGGGGTTCTCATCTAGAGAATTCAGCTATTAAAGCAATTTTCCAACTGCATCTTTTCATTTTTATGTTACTAATAGTGTCTTTTACACATTTTAAACAAGATGCAGTTGGCATTTTTCGATAATACCGGAATTTCTTAAAAAAGAACTTTTGTGGTTCTCATCTAGAGAATTCAGCTATTAAAGCAATTTTCCAACTGCATCTTTTCATTTTTATGTTACTAATAGTGTGTATAACACATTTAAAACAAGATGCAGTTGGCATTTTTCGATAATACCAGAATTTCTTGTATTGTTATCCTTTGGGGTTCTCATCTAAAGAATTCAGCTATTAAAGCAATTTTCCAACTGCATCTTTTCATTTTTATGTTACTAATAGTGTCTTTTACACATTTAAAACAAGATGCAGTTGACATTTTTTGATAATACCAGAACTTCTTGTATTGTTATCCTTTGGGGTTCTCATCTAAAGAATTCAGCTATTAAAGCAATTTTGCAACTGCATCTTTTCATTTTTATGATACTAATAGTGTCTTTTACACATTTAAAACAAGATGCAGTTGGCATTTTTCGATAATACCAGAATTTCTTGTATTGTTATCCTTTGGGGTTCTCATCTAAAGAATTCAGCTATTAAAGCAATTTTGCAACTGCATCTTTTCATTTTTATGATACTAATAGTGTCTTTTACACATTTAAAACAAGATGCAGTTGGCATTTTTCGTTAATACCAGAATTTCTCAAAAAATAACTTTTGTGGTTCTCATCTAAAGAATTCAGCTATTAAAGCAATTTTGCAACTGCATCTTTTCATTTTTATGATACTAATAGTGTCTTTTACACATTTTAAACAAGATGCAGTTGGCATTTTTCGATAATACCAGAATTTCTTGTATTGCTATCCTTTGGGGTTCTCATCTAAAGAATTCAGCTATTAAAGCAATTTTCCAACTGCATCTTTTCATTTTTATGTTACTAATAGTGTCTTTTACACATTTAAAACAAGATGCAGTTGGCATTTTTTGATAATACCAGAGATTCTTAAAAAATAACTTTTGGGGTTCTCATCTAGAGAATTCAGCTATTAAAGCAATTTTCCAACTGCATCTTTTCATTTTTATGTTACTAATAGTGTCTTTTACACATTTTAAACAAGATGCAGTTGGCATTTTTTGATAATACCAGAGATTCTTAAAAAATAACTTTTGGGGTTTTCATCTAGAGAATTCAGCTATTAAAGCAATTTTCCAACTGCATCTTTTCATTTTTATGTTACTAATAGTGTCTTTTACACATTTTAAACAAGATGCAGTTGGCATTTTTCGATAATACCAGAATTTCTTAAAAAAGAACTTTTGTGGTTCTCATCTAGAGAATTCAGCTATTAAAGCAATTTTCCAACTGCATCTTTTCATTTTTATGTTACTAATAGTGTGTATAACACATTTAAAACAAGATGCAGTTGGCATTTTTCGATAATACCAGAATTTCTTGTATTGTTATCCTTTGGGGTTCTCATCTAAAGAATTCAGCTGTTAAAGCAATTTTCCAACTGCATCTTTTCATTTTTATGTTACTAATAGTGTCTTTTACACATTTAAAACAAGATGCAGTTGACATTTTTTGATAATACCAGAACTTCTTGTATTGTTATCCTTTGGGGTTCTCATCTAAAGAATTCAGCTATTAAAGCAATTTTCCAACTGCATCTTTTCATTTTTATGATACTAATAGTGTCTTTTACACATTTAAAACAAGATGCAGTTGGCATTTTTCGATAATACCAGAATTTCTTGTATTGTTATCCTTTGGGGTTCTCATCTAAAGAATTCAGCTATTAAAGCAATTTTCCAACTGCATCTTTTCATTTTTATGATACTAATAGTGTCTTTTACACATTTAAAACAAGATGCAGTTGGCATTTTTCGTTAATACCAGAATTTCTCAAAAAATAACTTTTGTGGTTCTCATCTAAAGAATTCAGCTATTAAAGCAATTTTGCAACTGCATCTTTTCATTTTTATGATACTAATAGTGTCTTTTACACATTTAAAACAAGATGCAGTTGGCATTTTTCGATAATACCAGAATTTCTTGTATTGCTATCCTTTGGGGTTCTCATCTAAAGAATTCAGCTATTAAAGCAATTTTCCAACTGCATCTTTTCATTTTTATGTTACTAATAGTGTCTTTTACACATTTAAAACAAGATGCAGTTGGCATTTTTTGATAATACCAGAGATTCTTAAAAAATAACTTTTGGGGTTCTCATCTAGAGAATTCAGCTATTAAAGCAATTTTCCAACTGCATCTTTTCATTTTTATGTTACTAATAGTGTCTTTTACACATTTTAAACAAGATGCAGTTGGCATTTTTCGATAATACCAGAATTTCTTAAAAAAGAACTTTTGTGGTTCTCATCTAGAGAATTCAGCTATTAAAGCAATTTTCCAACTGCATCTTTTCATTTTTATGTTACTAATAGTGTGTATAACACATTTAAAACAAGATGCAGTTGGCATTTTTCGATAATACCAGAATTTCTTGTATTGTTATCCTTTGGGGTTCTCATCTAAAGAATTCAGCTATTAAAGCAATTTTCCAACTGCATCTTTTCATTTTTATGTTACTAATAGTGTCTTTTACACATTTAAAACAAGATGCAGTTGACATTTTTTGATAATACCAGAACTTCTTGTATTGTTATCCTTTGGGGTTCTCATCTAAAGAATTCAGCTATTAAAGCAATTTTCCAACTGCATCTTTTCATTTTTATGATACTAATAGTGTCTTTTACACATTTAAAACAAGATGCAGTTGGCATTTTTCGATAATACCAGAATTTCTCGTATTGTTATCCTTTGGGGTTCTCATCTAAAGAATTCAGCTATTAAAGCAATTTTGCAACTGCATCTTTTCATTTTTATGATACTAATAGTGTCTTTTACACATTTAAAACAAGATGCAGTTGGCATTTTTCGATAATACCAGAATTTCTTGTATTGTTATCCTTTGGGGTTCTCATCTAAAAATTCAGCTATTAAAGCAATTTTCCAACTGCATCTTTTCATTTTTATGTTACTAATAGTGTGTATAACACATTTAAAACAAGATGCAGTTGGCATTTTTCGATAATACCAGAATTTCTTAAAAAATAACTTTTGGGGTTCTCATCTAAAGAATTCAGCTATTAAAGCAATTTTCCAACTGCATCTTTTCATTTTTATGTTACTAATAGTGTCTTTTACACATTTAAAACAAGATGCAGTTGGCATTTTTTGATAATACCAGAGATTCTTAAAAAATAACTTTTGGGGTTCTCATCTAGAGAATTCAGCTATTAAAGCAATTTTCCAACTGCATCTTTTCATTTTTATGTTACTAATAGTGTGTATAACACATTTAAAACAAGATGCAGTTGGCATTTTTCGATAATACCAGAATTTCTTGTATTGTTATCCTTTGGGGTTCTCATCTAAAGAATTCAGCTATTAAAGCAATTTTCCAACTGCATCTTTTCATTTTTATGTTACTAATAGTGTCTTTTACACATTTAAAACAAGATGCAGTTGACATTTTTTGATAATACCAGAACTTCTTGTATTGTTATCCTTTGGGGTTCTCATCTAAAGAATTCAGCTATTAAAGCAATTTTCCAACTGCATCTTTTCATTTTTATGATACTAATAGTGTCTTTTACACATTTAAAACAAGATGCAGTTGGCATTTTTCGTTAATACCAGAATTTCTCAAAAAATAACTTTTGTGGTTCTCATCTAAAGAATTCAGCTATTAAAGCAATTTTGCAACTGCATCTTTTCATTTTTATGATACTAATAGTGTCTTTTACACATTTAAAACAAGATGCAGTTGGCATTTTTCGATAATACCAGAATTTCTTGTATTGCTATCCTTTGGGGTTCTCATCTAAAGAATTCAGCTATTAAAGCAATTTTGCAACTGCATATTTTCATTTTTATGATACTAATAGTGTCTTTTACACATTTAAAACAAGATGCAGTTGGCATTTTTCGATAATACCAGAATTTCTTGTATTGTTATCTTTTGGGGTTCTCATCTAAAGAATTCAGCTATTAAAGCAATTTTGCAACTGCATCTTTTCATTTTTATGATACTAATAGTGTCTTTTACACATTTAAAACAAGATGCAGTTGGCATTTTTCGATAATACCAGAATTTCTTGTGTTGTTATCCTTTGGGGTTCTCATCTAAAGAATTCAGCTATTAAAGCAATTTTCCAACTGCATCTTTTCATTTTTATGTTACTAATAGTGTGTATAACACATTTAAAACAAGATGCAGTTGGCATTTTTCGATAATACCAGAATTTCTTGTATTGTTATCCTTTGGGGTTCTCATCTAAAGAATTCAGCTATTAAAGCAATTTTGCAACTGCATCTTTTCATTTTTATGTTACTAATAGTGTGTATAACACATTTAAAACAAGATGCAGTTGGCATTTTTCGATAATACCAGAATTTCTTAAAAAATAACTTTTGTGGTTCACATCTAGAGAATTCAGCTATTAAAGCAATTATCCAACTGCATCTTTTCATTTTTATGTTACTAATAGTGTGTATAACACATTTAAAACAAGATGCAGTTGGCGATTTTCCATAATACCAGAATTTCTTGTATTGTTATCCTTTGGGGTTCTCATCTAAAGAATTCAGCTATTAAAGCAATTTTCCAACTGCGTCTTTTCATTTTTATGTTACTAATAGTGTCTTTTACACATTTAAAACAAGATGCAGTTGGCACTTTTCGATAATACCAGAATTTCTTGTATTGTTATCCTTTGGGGTTCTCATCTAAAAATTCAGCTATTAAAGCAATTTTGCAACTGCATCTTTTCATTTTTATGTTACTAATAGTGTGTATAACACATTTAAAACAAGATGCAGTTGGCGATTTTCCATAATACCAGAATTTCTTAAAAAATAACTTTTGTGGTTCACATCTAGAGAATTCAGCTATTAAAGCAATTTTCCAACTGCATCTTTTCATTGGGCCATGAGCAACCGGCACTTTTCTCAACTCGCACTCGTTCAACTCGCACCCCGCCTCGACTGGCACCCGTTCGACTCGCACCCCGCCTCAACTGGCACCCGCTCAACTCGCACCCACTCAACTCGCACCCGATAGTAATTCAAAAATTCAAAAAACTTTTTAAATATTTTATACAAAAAAACAATAAAAGTAATACATAAAGAACAACAAAATTAATCAGATTCTTCATCATTTGATCCAGATCCAACAGATTCATCATCTTCACTTGATTCGGATTCTTCATCATTTGGTTCAGATTCATCATCAGTAGCTTCGAATGCAGTCATATATCCAGATGTATCATCATCAACAATAACTGGAACAACTGGAATTTCTTCTTCATCTTCTAGTTCATCAATAAATGTGAGCAATCCACCAATTTTTCGAAGATATTTTCGAACAGCTTTTGCAATTTCATCATTAGTTAAATTTTCTGCAAGTTTTTCATCAAGCTTTCCTTTAAATTCATTAATACGAGCATCAATTTCTTCAGTGTCAGGATCAACATCTGGTATAATGGTTTTAATTTATTTTGATGGACATATTTCATCAATCCTTGTTGAGCATGAAAAGTGCATAATTTAACTTGAACATTTGGGAAAAAGATCATACAGTAATGGCGCTGTTCGGTTGTACAGATGAAGTAACTGCATTTAACAATGAAGCAACAAAACAATTAAAGTTAAATGCCGTATTGATTGAAGCTGAAGAAAATGAAATTGTAAAAAAATCTATAGAAAACATTTCATGTATTTTGGAAGGATAATTTCCGAGTTTTTTATTTATTGAATAATAGGGAGAATGTAATTTTGATTGATAAAATCTGTGATTGCTAATGAAATAATGCAAAACTTTTTAAATCAAAAGTCACTCAATATTTGCTTTACTGTAATAAAATTTATTCTGAGTTAACAGCTTTTATGCCAACATATTGAATTTGATTTTGAAATTCACGCCTTAATCCAAGTCCTCTAATTGAAAACATATCTTGTGGACCACATTCTGGAAAATGTAGAAATTGTGAGGGATCAGAATCAACTTCATTTGTTTCAACATTATACTTCATAGCTGGAATATTGCTAAAAGGATATGTTTTTGTATTTCTGCCATAAAGACCACGACATTTTTGGCACATCATATTTCGAATATTTCCAATCTTCTTATGAATATTCCATAAATAACACATTTCTTGATGATCTGGATGCTTTGATAAAAGTACAAATTTTTCTGTTTTTTCAATAGCACATATCATTTCGCCTTGAACTCTTTGAGAATGCATTTTGATAATTCCAGTATCACTAAAACCAACAAAACCAGAGCGTCGAGTTGGTGCCATTTTACAAAAAATTTAAAAAAAATTAAATGATATAACTGAATATAATTTAAAATTTTAGCTTTTACAAGCATATTTATGACCTCAAAAAATTGAAAAAATTTCTAAGTTATTGTTAGCTGGTGCCAGTTGACCCGGGGTGCCAGATGAGCAGGTGCCGGTTGAGGCAGGGTGCCAGTCGAGCAGGTGCCGGTTGAAATTGAAAAAGTGCGAGTTGAGAAAAGTGCCGGTTGCTAGTCGGTCCTTTTCATTTTTATGTTACTAATAGTGTCTTTTACACATTTAAAACAAGATGCAGTTGGCATTTTTCGATAATACCAGAATTTCTTAAAAAATAACTTTTGTGGTTCTCATCTAAAGAATTCAGCTATTAAAGCAATTTTCCAACTGCATCTTTTCATTTTTATGTTACTAATAGTGTGTATAACACATTTAAAACAAGATGCAGTTGGCACTTTTCGATAATACCAGAATTTCTTGTATTGTTATCCTTTGGGGTTCTCATCTAAAGAATTCAGCTATTAAAGCAATTTTCCAACTGCTTCTTTTTATTTTTATATTACTAATAGTGTCTTTTACACATTTAAAACAAGATGCTGTTGGCATTTTTCGATAATACCAGAATTTCTTAAAAATAACTTTTGTGGTTCTCATCTAAAGAATTCAGCTATTAAAGCAATTTTCCAACTGCATCTTTTCATTTTTATGTTACTAATAGTGTCTTTTACACATTTAAAACAAGATGCAGTTGGCATTTTTTGATAATACCAGAATTTCTTAAAAAATAACTTTTGTGGTTCTCAACTAGAGAATTCAGCTATTAAAGCAATTTTCCAACTGCATCTTTTCATTTTTATGTTACTTATAGTGTCTTTTACACATTTAAAACAAGATGCAGTTGGCATTTTTCGATAATACCAGAATTTCTTAAAAAATAACTTTTGTGGTTCACATCTAGAGAATTCAGCTATTAAAGCAATTTTCCAACTGCATCTTTTCATTTTTATGTTACTAATAGTGTCTTTTACACATTTAAAACAAGATGCAGTTGGCGATTTTCGATAATACCAGAATTTCTTGTGTTGTTATCCTTTGGGGTTCTCATCTAAAGAATTCAGCTATTAAAGCAATTTTCCAACTGCATCTTTTCATTTTTATGTTACTAATAGTGTCTTTTACACATTTAAAACAAGATGCAGTTGGCATTTTTCGATAATACCAGAATTTCTTGTGTTGTTATCCTTTGGGGTTCTCATCTAAAGAATTCAGCTATTAAAGCAATTTTCCAACTGCATCTTTTCATTTTTATGTTACTAATAGTGTGTATAACACATTTAAAACAAGATGCAGTTGGCATTTTTCGATAATACCAGAATTTCTTGTATTGTTATCCTTTGGGGTTCTCATCTAAAGAATTCAGCTATTAAAGCAATTTTCCAACTGCATCTTTTCATTTTTATGTTACTAATAGTGTGTATAACACATTTAAAACAAGATGCAGTTGGCATTTTTCGATAATACCAGAATTTCTTAAAAAAGAACTTTTGTGGTTCTCATCTAGAGAATTCAGCTATTAAAGCAATTTTCCAACTGCATCTTTTCATTTTTATGTTACTAATTGTGTCTTTTACACATTTAAAACAAGATGCAGTTGGCGATATTCGATAATACCAGAATTTCTTAAAAAAGAACTTTTGTGGTTCTCATCTAGAGAATTCAGCTATTAAAGCAATTTTCCAACTGCATCTTTTCATTTTTATGTTACTAATTGTGTCTTTTACACATTTAAAACAAGATGCAGTTGGCGATATTCGATAATACCAGAATTTCTTAAAAAATAACTTTTGTGGTTCTCATCTAGAGAATTCAGCTATTAAAGCAATTTTCCAACTGCATCTTTTCATTTTTATGTTACTAATAGTGTCTTTTACACATTTAAAACAAGATGCAGTTGGCATTTTTCGATAATACCAGAATTTCTTGTGTTGTTATCCTTTGGGGTTCTCATCTAAAGAATTCAGCTATTAAAGCAATTTTCCAACTGCATCTTTTCATTTTTATGTTACTAATAGTGTGTATAACACATTTAAAACAAGATGCAGTTGGCATTTTTCGATAATACCAGAATTTCTTGTATTGTTATCCTTTGGGGTTCTCATCTAAAGAATTCAGCTATTAAAGCAATTTTCCAACTGCATCTTTTCATTTTTATGTTACTAATAGTGTCTTTTACACATTTAAAACAAGATGCAGTTGGCATTTTTTGATAATACCAGAATTTCTTAAAAAATAACTTTTGTGGTTCTCAACTAGAGAATTCAGCTATTAAAGCAATTTTCCAACTGCATCTTTTCATTTTTATGTTACTTATAGTGTCTTTTACACATTTAAAACAAGATGCAGTTGGCATTTTTTGATAATACCAGAATTTCTTAAAAAATAACTTTTGTGGTTCTCAACTAGAGAATTCAGCTATTAAAGCAATTTTCCAACTGCATCTTTTCATTTTTATGTTACTTATAGTGTCTTTTACACATTTAAAACAAGATGCAGTTGGCATTTTTCGATAATACCAGAATTTCTTGTATTGTTATCCTTTGGGGTTCTCATCTAAAGAATTCAGCTATTAAAGCAATTTTCCAACTGCTTCTTTTTATTTTTATATTACTAATAGTGTCTTTTACACTTTTAAAACAAGATGCAGTTGGCTTTTTTTGATAATACCAGAATTTCTTAAAAAATAACTTTTGTGGTTCTCATCTAAAGAATTCAGCTATTAAAGCAATTTTCCAACTGCATCTTTTCATTTTTATGTTACTAATAGTGTCTTTTACACATTTAAAACAAGATGCAGTTGGCATTTTTTGATAATACCAGAATTTCTTAAAAAATAACTTTTGTGGTTCTCAACTAGAGAATTCAGCTATTAAAGCAATTTTCCAACTGCATCTTTTCATTTTTATGTTACTTATAGTGTCTTTTACACATTTAAAACAAGATGCAGTTGGCATTTTTCGATAATACCAGAATTTCTTAAAAAATAACTTTTGTGGTTCACATCTAGAGAATTCAGCTATTAAAGCAATTTTCCAACTGCATCTTTTCATTTTTATGTTACTAATAGTGTCTTTTACACATTTAAAACAAGATGCAGTTGGCATTTTTCGATAATACCAGAATTTCTTAAAAAATAACTTTTGGGGTTCACATCTAGAGAATTCAGCTATTAAAGCAATTTTCCAACTGCATCTTTTCATTTTTATGTTACTAATAGTGTCTTTTACACATTTAAAACAAGATGCAGTTGGCGATTTTCGATAATACCAGAATTTCTTGTATTGTTATCCTTTGGGGTTCTCATCTAAAGAATTCAGCTATTAAAGCAATTTTGCAACTGCATCTTTTCATTTTTATGATACTAATAGTGTCTTTTACACATTTAAAACAAGATGCAGTTGGCATTTTTCGATAATACCAGAATTTCTTGTGTTGTTATCCTTTGGGGTTCTCATCTAAAGAATTCAGCTATTAAAGCAATTTTCCAACTGCATCTTTTCATTTTTATGTTACTAATTGTGTCTTTTACACATTTAAAACAAGATGCAGTTGGCACTTTTCGATAATACCAGAATTTCTTGTATTGTTATCCTTTGGGGTTCTCATCTAAAGAATTCAGCTATTAAAGCAATTTTCCAACTGCATCTTTTCATTTTTATGTTACTAATAGTGTCTTTCACACATTTAAAACAAGATGCAGTTGGCATTTTTTGATAATACCAGAATTTCTTAAAATATAACTTTTGGGGTTCTCATCTAGAGAATTCAGCTATTAAAGCAATTTTCCAACTGCATCTTTTCATTTTTATGTTACTAATAGTGTCTTTTACACATTTAAAACAAGATGCAGTTGGCACTTTTCGATAATACCAGAATTTCTTGTATTGTTATCCTTTGGGGTTCTCATCTAAAGAATTCAGCTATTAAAGCAATTTTCCATCTGCTTCTTTTTATTTTTATATTACTAATAGTGTCTTTTACACATTTAAAACAAGATGCAGTTGGCATTTTTCGATAATACCAGAATTTCTTAAAAATAACTTTTGTGGTTCTCATCTAAAGAATTCAGCTATTAAAGCAATTTTCCAACTGCATCTTTTCATTTTTATGTTACTAATAGTGTCTTTTACACATTTAAAACAAGATGCAGTTGGCATTTTTTGATAATACCAGAATTTCTTAAAAAATAACTTTTGTGGTTCTCAACTAGAGAATTCAGCTATTAAAGCAATTTTCCAACTGCATCTTTTCATTTTTATGTTACTAATAGTGTCTTTTACACATTTAAAACAAGATGCAGTTGGCATTTTTTGATAATACCAGAATTTCTTAAAAAATAACTTTTGTGGTTCTCAACTAGAGAATTCAGCTATTAAAGCAATTTTCCAACTGCATCTTTTCATTTTTATGTTACTAATAGTGTGTATAACACATTTAAAACAAGATGCAGTTAACATTTTTTGATAATACCAGAATTTCTTAAAAAATAACTTTTGTGGTTCACATCTGGAGGATTCAGCTATTAAAGCAATTATCCAACTGCATCTTTTCATTTTTATGTTACTAATAGTGTGTATAACACATTTAAAACAAGATGCAGTTGGCATTTTTCGATAATACCAGAATTTCTTAAAAAATAACTTTTGTGGTTCTCATCTAGAGAATTCAGCTATTAAAGCAATTATCCAACTGCATCTTTTCATTTTTATGTTACTAATAGTGTCTTTTACACATTTAAAACAAGATGCAGTTGGCACTTTTCGATAATACCAGAATTTCTTGTATTGTTATCCTTTGGGGTTCTCATCTAAAGAATTCAGCTATTAAAGCAATTTTCCAACTGCATCTTTTCATTTTTATGTTACTAATAGTGTCTTTCACACATTTAAAACAAGATGCAGTTGGCATTTTTTGATAATACCAGAATTTCTTAAAATATAACTTTTGGGGTTCTCATCTAGAGAATTCAGCTATTAAAGCAATTTTCCAACTGCATCTTTTCATTTTTATGTTACTAATAGTGTCTTTTACACATTTAAAACAAGATGCAGTTGGCACTTTTCGATAATACCAGAATTTCTTGTATTGTTATCCTTTGGGGTTCTCATCTAAAGAATTCAGCTATTAAAGCAATTTTCCATCTGCTTCTTTTTATTTTTATATTACTAATAGTGTCTTTTACACATTTAAAACAAGATGCAGTTGGCATTTTTCGATAATACCAGAATTTCTTAAAAATAACTTTTGTGGTTCTCATCTAAAGAATTCAGCTATTAAAGCAATTTTCCAACTGCATCTTTTCATTTTTATGTTACTAATAGTGTCTTTTACACATTTAAAACAAGATGCAGTTGGCATTTTTTGATAATACCAGAATTTCTTAAAAAATAACTTTTGTGGTTCTCAACTAGAGAATTCAGCTATTAAAGCAATTTTCCAACTGCATCTTTTCATTTTTATGTTACTAATAGTGTCTTTTACACATTTAAAACAAGATGCAGTTGGCATTTTTTGATAATACCAGAATTTCTTAAAAAATAACTTTTGTGGTTCTCAACTAGAGAATTCAGCTATTAAAGCAATTTTCCAACTGCATCTTTTCATTTTTATGTTACTAATAGTGTGTATAACACATTTAAAACAAGATGCAGTTAACATTTTTTGATAATACCAGAATTTCTTAAAAAATAACTTTTGTGGTTCACATCTGGAGGATTCAGCTATTAAAGCAATTATCCAACTGCATCTTTTCATTTTTATGTTACTAATAGTGTGTATAACACATTTAAAACAAGATGCAGTTGGCATTTTTCGATAATACCAGAATTTCTTAAAAAATAACTTTTGTGGTTCTCATCTAGAGAATTCAGCTATTAAAGCAATTATCCAACTGCATCTTTTCATTTTTATGTTACTAATAGTGTCTTTTACACATTTAAAACAAGATGCAGTTGGCATTTTTTGATAATACCAGAATTTCTTAAAAAATAACTTTTGTGGTTCTCAACTAGAGAATTCAACTATTAAAGCAATTTTCCAACTGCATCTTTTCATTTTTATGTTACTAATAGTGTCTTTTACACATTTAAAACAAGATGCAGTTGGCATTTTTTGATAATACCAGAATTTCTTAAAAAATAACTTTTGTGGTTCTCAACTAGAGAATTCAGCTATTAAAGCAATTTTCCAACTGCATCTTTTCATTTTTATGTTACTAATAGTGTCTTTTAGACATTTAAAACAAGATGCAGTTGGCATTTTTTGATAATACCAGAATTTCTTAAAAAATAACTTTTGTGGTTCTCAACTAGAGAATTCAGCTATTAAAGCAATTTTCCAACTGCATCTTTTCATTTTTATGCTACTAATAGTGTGTATAACACATTTAAAACAAGATGCAGTTAACATTTTTTGATAATACCAGAATTTCTTAAAAAATAACTTTTGTGGTTCTCATCTAGAGAATTCAGCTATTAAAGCAATTATCCAACTGCATCTTTTCATTTTTATGTTACTAATAGTGTGTATAACACATTTAAAACAAGATGCAGTTAACATTTTTTGATAATACCAGAATTTCTTAAAAATTAACTTTTGTGGTTCACATCTGGAGGATTCAGCTATTAAAGCAATTATCCAACTGCATCTTTTCATTTTTATGTTACTAATAGTGTGTATAACACATTTAAAACAAGATGCAGTTGGCATTTTTCGATAATACCAGAATTTCTTAAAAAATAACTTTTGTGGTTCTCATCTAGAGAATTCAGCTATTAAAGCAATTATCCAACTGCATCTTTTCATTTTTATGTTACTAATAGTGTCTTTTACACATTTAAAACAAGATGCAGTTGGCATTTTTTGATAATACCAGAATTTCTTAAAAAATAACTTTTGTGGTTCTCAACTAGAGAATTCAGCTATTAAAGCAATTTTCCAACTGCATCTTTTCATTTTTATGTTACTAATAGTGTCTTTTACACATTTAAAACAAGATGCAGTTGGCATTTTTTGATAATACCAGAATTTCTTAAAAAATAACTTTTGTGGTTCTCAACTAGAGAATTCAGCTATTAAAGCAATTTTCCAACTGCATCTTTTCATTTTTATGTTACTAATAGTGTGTATAACACATTTAAAACAAGATGCAGTTAACATTTTTTGATAATACCAGAATTTCTTAAAAAATAACTTTTGTGGTTCACATCTGGAGGATTCAGCTATTAAAGCAATTATCCAACTGCATCTTTTCATTTTTATGTTACTAATAGTGTGTATAACACATTTAAAACAAGATGCAGTTGGCAATTTTCGATAATACCAGAATTTCTTAAAAAATAACTTTTGTGGTTCTCATCTAGAGAATTCAGCTATTAAAGCAATTATCCAACTGCATCTTTTCATTTTTATGTTACTAATAGTGTGTATAACACATTTAAAACAAGATGCAGTTGGCATTTTTCGATAATACCAGAATTTCTTAAAAAATAACTTTTGTGGTTCTCATCTAAAGAATTCAGCTATTAAAGCAATTTTCCAACTGCATCTTTTCAATTTTATGTTACTAACAGTGTCTTTTACACTTTTAAAACAAGATGCAGTTGGCATTTTTCGATAATACCAGAATTTCTTGTTTTGTTATCCTTTGGGGTTCTCATCTAAAGAATTCAGCTATTAAAGCAATTTTCCAACTGCTTCTTTTTATTTTTATATTACTAATAGTGTCTTTTACACTTTTAAAACAAGATGCAGTTGGCATTTTTTGATAATACCAGAATTTCTTAAAAAATAACTTTTGTGGTTCTCATCTAGAGAATTCAGCTATTAAAGCAATTTTCCAACTGCATCTTTTCATTTTTATGTTACTAATAGTGTCTTTTACACATTTAAAACAAGTTGCAGTTGGCATTTTTCGATAATACCAGAATTTCTTAAAAATAACTTTTGTGGTTCTCATCTAAAGAATTCAGCTATTAAAGCAATTTTCCAACTGCATCTTTTCATTTTTATGTTACTAATAGTGTGTATAACACATTTAAAACAAGATGCAGTTAACATTTTTTGATAATACCAGAATTTCTTAAAAAATAACTTTTGTGGTTCTCATCTAGAGAATTCAGCTATTAAAGCAATTATCCAACTGCATCTTTTCATTTTTATGTTACTAATAGTGTCTTTTACACATTTAAAACAAGATGCAGTTGGCATTTTTTGATAATACCAGAATTTCTTAAAAATAACTTTTGTGGTTCTCATCTAAAGAATTCAGCTATTAAAGCAATTTTCCAACTGCATCTTTTCATTTTTATGTTACTAATAGTGTGTATAACACATTTAAAACAAGATGCAGTTGGCATTTTTCGATAATACCAGAATTTCTTAAAAAATAACTTTTGTGGTTCTCATCTAGAGAATTCAGCTATTAAAGCAATTATCCAACTGCATCTTTTCATTTTTATGTTACTAATAGTGTCTTTTACACATTTAAAACAAGATGCAGTTGGCATTTTTTGATAATACCAGAATTTCTTAAAAAATAACTTTTGTGGTTCTCAACTAGAGAATTCAGCTATTAAAGCAATTTTCCAACTGCATCTTTTCATTTTTATGTTACTAATAGTGTCTTTTACACATTTAAAACAAGATGCAGTTGGCATTTTTTGATAATACCAGAATTTCTTAAAAAATAACTTTTGTGGTTCTCAACTAGAGAATTCAGCTATTAAAGCAATTTTCCAACTGCATCTTTTCATTTTTATGTTACTAATAGTGTGTATAACACATTTAAAACAAGATGCAGTTAACATTTTTTGATAATACCAGAATTTCTTAAAAAATAACTTTTGTGGTTCACATCTGGAGGATTCAGCTATTAAAGCAATTATCCAACTGCATCTTTTCATTTTTATGTTACTAATAGTGTGTATAAAACATTTAAAACAAGATGCAGTTGGCAATTTTCGATAATACCAGAATTTCTTAAAAAATAACTTTTGTGGTTCTCATCTAGAGAATTCAGCTATTAAAGCAATTATCCAACTGCATCTTTTCATTTTTATGTTACTAATAGTGTGTATAACACATTTAAAACAAGATGCAGTTGGCATTTTTCGATAATACCAGAATTTCTTAAAAAATAACTTTTGTGGTTCTCATCTAAAGAATTCAGCTATTAAAGCAATTTTCCAACTGCATCTTTTCAATTTTATGTTACTAACAGTGTCTTTTACACTTTTAAAACAAGATGCAGTTGGCATTTTTCGATAATACCAGAATTTCTTGTTTTGTTATCCTTTGGGGTTCTCATCTAAAGAATTCAGCTATTAAAGCAATTTTCCAACTGCTTCTTTTTATTTTTATATTACTAATAGTGTCTTTTACACTTTTAAAACAAGATGCAGTTGGCATTTTTTGATAATACCAGAATTTCTTAAAAAATAACTTTTGTGGTTCTCATCTAGAGAATTCAGCTATTAAAGCAATTTTCCAACTGCATCTTTTCATTTTTATGTTACTAATAGTGTCTTTTACACATTTAAAACAAGTTGCAGTTGGCATTTTTCGATAATACCAGAATTTCTTAAAAATAACTTTTGTGGTTCTCATCTAAAGAATTCAGCTATTAAAGCAATTTTCCAACTGCATCTTTTCATTTTTATGTTACTAATAGTGTGTATAACACATTTAAAACAAGGTGCAGTTGGCATTTTTCGATAATACCAGAATTTTTTGTATTGTTATCCTTTGGGGTTCTCATCTAAAGAATTCAGCTATTAAAGCAATTTTCCAACTGCTTCTTTTTATTTTTATATTACTAATAGTGTCTTTTACACTTTTAAAACAAGATGCAAACCCCAAAGGATAGCAATACAAGAAATTCTGGTATTATCGAAAAATGCCAACTGCATCTTGTTTTAAATGTGTATAAGACACTATTAGTATCATAAAAATGAAAAGATGCAGTTGCAAAATTGCTTTAATAGCTGAATTCTTTAGATGAGAACCACAAAAGTTATTTTTTGAGAAATTGTGGTATTAACGAAAAATGCCAACTGCATCTTGTTTTAAATGTGTAAAAGACACTATTAGTAACATAAAAATGAAAAGATGCAGTTGGAAAATTGCTTTAATAGCTGAATTCTTTAGATGAGAACCCCAAAGGATAACAATACAAGAAGTTCTGGTATTATCAAAAAATGTCAACTGCATCTTGTTTTAAATGTGTAAAAGACACTATTAGTAACATAAAAATGAAAAGATGCAGTTGTAAAATTGCTTTAATAGCTGAATTCTTTAGATGAGAACCCCAAAGGATAACAATACAAGAAATTCTGGTATTATCGAAAAATGCCAACTGCATCTTGTTTTAAATGTGTTATACACACTATTAGTAACATAAAAATGAAAAGATGCAGTTGGAAAATTGCTTTAATAGCTGAATTCTCTAGATGAGAACCCCAAAAGTTATTTTTTAAGAATCTCTGGTATTATCAAAAAATGCCAACTGCATCTTGTTTTAAATGTGTAAAAGACACTATTAGTAACATAAAAATGAAAAGATGCAGTTGGAAAATTGCTTTAATAGCTGAATTCTTTAGATGAGAACCCCAAAGGATAACAATACAAGAAATTCAGGTATTATCGAAAAGTGCCAACTGCGTCTTGTTTTAAATGTGTAAAAGACACTATTAGTAACATAAAAATGAAAAGACGCAGTTGGAAAATTGCTTTAATAGCTGAATTCTCTAGATGAGAACCACAAAAGTTATTTTTTAGGAAATTCTGGTATTATCAAAAAATGCCAACTGCATCTTGTTTTAAATGTGTAAAAGACACTATTAGTAACATAAAAATGAAAAGATGCAGTTGGAAAATTGCTTTAATAGCTGAATTCTCTAGATGAGAACCACAAAAGTTATTTTTTAGGAAATTCTGGTATTATCAAAAAATGCCAACTGCATCTTGTTTTAAATGTGTAAAAGACACTATTAGTAACATAAAAATGAAAAGATGCAGTTGGAAAATTGCTTTAATAGCTGAATTCTCTAGATGAGAACCACAAAAGTTATTTTTTAGGAAATTCTGGTATTATCAAAAAATGCCAACTGCATCTTGTTTTAAATGTGTAAAAGACACTATTAGTAACATAAAAATGAAAAGATGCAGTTGGAAAATTGCTTTAATAGCTGAATTCTCTAGATGAGAACCACAAAAGTTATTTTTTAGGAAATTCTGGTATTATCAAAAAATGCCAACTGCATCTTGTTTTAAATGTGTAAAAGACACTATTAGTAACATAAAAATGAAAAGATGCAGTTGGAAAATTGCTTTAATAGCTGAATTCTTTAGATGAGAACCCCAAAGGATAACAATACAAGAAATTCAGGTATTATCGAAAAGTGCCAACTGCCTCTTGTTTTAAATGTGTAAAAGACACTATTAGTAACATAAAAATGAAAAGACGCAGTTGGAAAATTGCTTTAATAGCTGAATTCTTTAGATGAGAACCCCAAAGGATAACAATACAAGAAATTCTGGTATTATCGAAAAATGCCAACTGCATCTTGTTTTAAATGTGTTATACACACTATTAGTAACATAAAAATGAAAAGATGCAGTTGGAAAATTGCTTTAATAGCTGAATTCTTTAGATGAGAACCCCAAAGGATAACAATACAAGAAATTCTGGTATTATCGAAAAGTGCCAACTGCATCTTGTTTTAAATGTGTAAAAGACACTATTAGTAACATAAAAATGAAAAGACGCAGTTGGAAAATTGCTTTAATAGCTGAATTCTTTAGATGAGAACCCCAAAGGATAACAATACAAGAAATTCTGGTATTATCGAAAAGTGCCAACTGCGTCTTGTTTTAAATGTGTTATACACACTATTAGTAACATAAAAATGAAAAGATGCAGTTGGAAAATTGCTTTAATAGCTGAATTCTTTAGATGAGAACCCCAAAGGATAACAATACAAGAAATTCTGGTATTATCGAAAAGTGCCAACTGCATCTTGTTTTAAATGTGTAAAAGACACTATTAGGAACATAAAAATGAAAAGATGCAGTTGGAAAATTGCTTTAATAGCTGAATTCTTAGATGAGAACCCCAAAGGATAACAATACAAGAAATTCTGGTATTATCGAAAAGTGCCAACTGCATCTTGTTTTAAATGTGTAAAAGACACTATTAGTAACATAAAAATGAAAAGACGCAGTTGGAAAATTGCTTTAATAGCTGAATTCTTTAGATGAGAACCCCAAAGGATAACAATACAAGAAATTCTGGTATTATCGAAAAGTGCCAACTGCGTCTTGTTTTAAATGTGTTATACACACTATTAGTAACATAAAAATGAAAAGATGCAGTTGGAAAATTGCTTTAATAGCTGAATTCTTTAGATGAGAACCCCAAAGGATAACAATACAAGAAATTCTGGTATTATCGAAAAGTGCCAACTGCATCTTGTTTTAAATGTGTAAAAGACACTATTAGGAACATAAAAATGAAAAGATGCAGTTGGAAAATTGCTTTAATAGCTGAATTTTCTAGATGAGAACCACAAAACTTATTTTTTAAGAAATTCTGGTATTATCGAAAAATGCCAACTGCATCTTGTTTAAAATGTGTAAAAGACACTATTAGTAACATAAAAATGAAAAGATGCAGTTGGAAAATTGCTTTAATAGCTGAATTCTCTAGATGAGAACCACAAAAGTTATTTTTTAAGAAATTCTGGTATTATCAAAAAATGCCAACTGCATCTTGTTTTAAATGTGTAAAAGACACTATTAGTATCATAAAAATGAAAAGATGCAGTTGGAAAATTGCTTCAATAGCTGAATTCTTTAGATGAGAACCCCAAAGGATAACAATACAAGAAATTCTGGTATTATCGAAAAATGCCAACTGCATCTTGTTTTAAATGTGTAAAAGACACTATTAGTAACATAAAAATGAAAAGATGCAGTTGGAAAATTGCTTTAATAGCTGAATTCTTTAGATGAGAACCCCAAAGGATAACAATACAACAAATTCTGGTATTATCGAAAAGTGCCAACTGCGTCTTGTTTTAAATGTGTAAAAGACACTATTAGTAACATAAAAATGAAAAGACGCAGTTGGAAAATTGCTTTAATAGCTGAATTCTTTAGATGAGAACCCCTAAGGATAACAATACAAGAAATTCTGGTATTATCGAAAAGTGCCAACTGCGTCTTGTTTTAAATGTGTTATACACACTATTAGTAACATAAAAATGAAAAAATGCAGTTGGAAAATTGCTTTAATAGCTGAATTCTCTAGATGAGAACCACAGAAGTTCTTTTTTAAGAAATTCTGGTATTATCGAAAAATGCCAACTGCATCTTGTTTAAAATGTGTAAAAGACACTATTAGTAACATAAAAATGAAAAGATGCAGTTGGAAAATTGCTTTAATAGCTGAATTCTCTAGATGAGAACCCCAAAAGTTATTTTTTAAGAATCTCTGGTATTATCAAAAAATGCCAACTGCATCTTGTTTTAAATGTGTAAAAGACACTATTAGTAACATAAAAATGAAAAGATGCAGTTGGAAAATTGCTTTAATAGCTGAATTCTCTAGATGAGAACCACAAAAGTTATTTTTTAAGAAATTCTGGTATTATCGAAAAATGCCAACTGCATCTTGTTTTAAATGTGTTATACACACTATTAGTAACATAAAAATGAAAAGATGCAGTTGGAAAATTGCTTTAATAGCTGAATTCTCTAGATGAGAACCACAAAAGTTATTTTTTAGGAAATTCTGGTATTATCAAAAAATGCCAACTGCATCTTGTTTTAAATGTGTAAAAGACACTATTAGTAACATAAAAATGAAAAGATGCAGTTGGAAAATTGCTTTAATAGCTGAATTCTTTAGATGAGAACCCCAAAGGATAACAATACAAGAAATTCTGGTATTATCGAAAAGTGCCAACTGCGTCTTGTTTTAAATGTGTAAAAGACACTATTAGTAACATAAAAATGAAAAGACGCAGTTGGAAAATTGCTTTAATAGCTGAATTCTTTAGATGAGAACCCCAAAGGATAACAATACAAGAAATTCTGGTATTATCGAAAAGTGCCAACTGCATCTTGTTTTAAATGTGTTATACACACTATTAGTAACATAAAAATGAAAAGATGCAGTTGGAAAATTGCTTTAATAGCTGAATTTTCTAGATGAGAACCACAAAAATTATTTTTTAAGAAATTCTGGTATTATCGAAAAATGCCAACTGCATCTTGTTTAAAATGTGTTATACACACTATTAGTAACATAAAAATGAAAAGATGCAGTTGGAAAATTGCTTTAATAGCTGAATTTTCTAGATGAGAACCACAAAAGTTATTTTTTAAGAAATTCTGGTATTATCAAAAAATGCCAACTGCTTCTTGTTTTAAATGTGTAAAAGACACTATTAGTAATATAAAAATGAAAAGATGCAGTTGGAAAATTGCTTCAATAGCTGAATTCTTTAGATGAGAACCCCAAAGGATAACAATACAAGAAATTCTGGTATTATCGAAAAGTGCCAACTGCGTCTTGTTTTAAATGTGTTATACACACTATTAGTAACATAAAAATGAAAAGATGCAGTTGGAAAATTGCTTTAATAGCTGAATTCTTTAGATGAGAACCACAAAAGTTATTTTTAAGAAATTCTGGTATTATCGAAAAGTGCCAACTGCGTCTTGTTTTAAATGTGTTATACACACTATTAGTAACATAAAAATGAAAAGATGCAGTTGGAAAATTGCTTTAATAGCTGAATTCTCTAGATGAGAACCACAAAAGTTATTTTTTTAGAAATTCTGGTATTATCGAAAAATGCCAACTGCATCTTGTTTTAAATGTGTTATACACACTATTAGTAACATAAAAATGAAAAGATGCAGTTGGAAAATTGCTTTAATAGCTGAATTCTCTAGATGAGAACCACAAAAGTTATTTTTTTAGAAATTCTGGTATTATCGTAAAATGCCAACTGAATCTTGTTTTAAATGTGTTATACACACTATTAGTAACATAAAAATGAAAAGATGCAGTTGGAAAATTGCTTTAATAGCTGAATTCTCTAGATGAGAACCACAAAAGTTATTTTTTAAGAAATTCTGGTATTATCGAAAAATGCCAACTGCATCTTGTTTTAAATGTGTAAAAGACACTATTAGTAATATAAAAATGAAAAGATGCAGTTGGAAAATTGCTTTAATAGCTGAATTCTTTAGATGAGAACCCCAAAGGATAACAATACAAGAAATTCTGGTATTATCGAAAAGTGCCAACTGCATCTTGTTTTAAATGTGTTATACACACTATTAGTAACATAAAAATGAAAAGATGCAGTTGGAAAATTGCTTTAATAGCTGAATTCTCTAGATGAGAACCACAAAAGTTATTTTTTAAGAAATTCTGGTATTATCGAAAAATGCCAACTGCATCTTGTTTTAAATGTTTAAAAGACACTATTAGTAATATAAAAATGAAAAGATGCAGTTGGAAAATTGCTTTAATAGCTGAATTCTTTAGATGAGAACCCCAAAGGATAACAATACAAGAAATTCTGGTATTATCGAAAAATGCCAACTGCATCTTGTTTTAAATTTGTAAAAGACACTATTAGTAACATAAAAATAAAAAGCTGCAGTTGGAAAAAATCTTTAATAGCTGAATTCTTTAGATGAGAACCCCAAAGGATAACAATACAAGAAATTCTGGTATTATCGAAAAGTGCCAACTGCATCTTGTTTTAAATGTGTTATACACACTCTTAGTAACATAAAAATGAAAAGATGCAGTTGGAAAATTGCTTTAATAGCTGAATTCTTTAGATGAGAACCACAAAAGTTATTTTTTAAGAAATTCTGGTATTATCGAAAAATGCCAACTGCATCTTGTTTTAAATGTGTAAAAGACACTATTAGTAACATAAAAATGAAAAGATGCAGTTGGAAAATTGTTTTAATAGCTGAATTCTCTAGATGTGAACCACAAAAGTTATTTTTTAAGAAATTCTGGTATTATCGAAAATCGCCAACTGCATCTTGTTTTAAATGTGTAAAAGACACTATTAGTATGTTAGTGTCTTTTACACATTTAAAACAAGATGCAGTTGGCATTTTTCGATAATACCAGAATTTCTTGTATTGTTATCCTTTGGGGTTCTCATCTAAAGAATTCAGCTATTAAAGCAATTTTGCAACTGCATCTTTTCATTTTTATGATACTAATAGTGTCTTTTACAGATTTAAAACAAGATGTAGTTGGCATTTTTCGTTAATACCAGAATTTCTCAAAAAATAACTTTTGTGGTTCTCATCTAAAGAATTCAGCTATTAAAGCAATTTTGCAACTGCATATTTTCATTTTTATGATACTAATAGTGTCTTTTACACATTTAAAACAAGATGCAGTTGGCATTTTTCGATAATACCAGAATTTCTTGTGTTGTTATCCTTTGGGGTTCTCATCTAAAGAATTCAGCTATTAAAGCAATTTTCCAACTGCATCTTTTCATTTTTATGTTACTAATAGTGTGTATAACACATTTAAAACAAGATGCAGTTGGCATTTTTCGATAATACCAGAATTTCTCAAAAAATAACTTTTGTGGTTCTCATCTAAAGAATTCAGCTATTAAAGCAATTTTGCAACTGCATCTTTTCATTTTTATGATACTAATAGTGTCTTTTACACATTTAAAACAAGATGCAGTTGGCATTTTTCGATAATACCAGAATTTCTTGTATTGCTGTCCTTTGGGGTTCTCATCTAAAGAATTCAGCTATTAAAGCAATTTTGCAACTGCATATTTTCATTTTTATGATACTAATAGTGTCTTTTACACATTTAAAACAAGATGCAGTTGGCATTTTTCGATAATACCAGAATTTCTTGTGTTGTTATCCTTTGGGGTTCTCATCTAAAGAATTCAGCTATTAAAGCAATTTTCCAACTGCATCTTTTCATTTTTATGTTACTAATAGTGTGTATAACACATTTAAAACAAGATGCAGTTGGCATTTTTCGATAATACCAGAATTTCTTGTGTTGTTATCCTTTGGGGTTCTCATCTAAAGAATTCAGCTATTAAAGCAATTTTCCAACTGCATCTTTTCATTTTTATGTTACTAATAGTGTGTATAACACATTTAAAACAAGATGCAGTTGGCATTTTTCGATAATACCAGAATTTCTTGTGTTGTTATCCTTTGGGGTTCTCATCTAAAGAATTCAGCTATTAAAGCAATTTTGCAACTGCATCTTTTCATTTTTATGATACTAATAGTGTCTTTTACACATTTAAAACAAGATGCAGTTGGCATTTTTCGATAATACCAGAATTTCTTGTGTTGTTATCCTTTGGGGTTCTCATCTAAAGAATTCAGCTATTAAAGCAATTTTGCAACTGCATCTTTTCATTTTTATGATACTAATAGTGTCTTTTACACATTTAAAACAAGATGCAGTTGGCATTTTTCGATAATACCAGAATTTCTTGTGTTGTTATCCTTTGGGGTTCTCATCTAAAGAATTCAGCTATTAAAGCAATTTTCCAACTGCATCTTTTCATTTTTATGTTACTAATAGTGTGTATAACACATTTAAAACAAGATGCAGTTGGCATTTTTCGATAATACCAGAATTTCTTGTATTGTTATCCTTTGGGGTTCTCATCTAAAGAATTCAGCTATTAAAGCAATTTTCCAACTGCATCTTTTCATTTTTATGTTACTAATAGTGTGTATAACACATTTAAAACAAGATGCAGTTGGCATTTTTCGATAATACCAGAATTTCTTGTATTGTTATCCTTTGGGGTTCTCATCTAAAGAATTCAGCTATTAAAGCAATTTTCCAACTGCATCTTTTCATTTTTATGTTACTAATAGTGTCTTTTACACATTTAAAACAAGATGCAGTTGGCATTTTTCGATAATACCAGAATTTCTTGTGTTGTTATCCTTTGGGGTTCTCATCTAAAGAATTCAGCTATTAAAGCAATTTTCCAACTGCATCTTTTCATTTTTATGTTACTAATAGTGTGTATAACACATTTAAAACAAGATGCAGTTGGCATTTTTCGATAATACCAGAATTTCTTGTATTGTTATCCTTTGGGGTTCTCATCTAAAGAATTCAGCTATTAAAGCAATTTTCCAACTGCATCTTTTCATTTTTATGTTACTAATAGTGTGTATAACACATTTAAAACAAGATGCAGTTGGCATTTTTCGATAATACCAGAATTTCTTGTATTGTTATCCTTTGGGGTTCTCATCTAAAGAATTCAGCTATTAAAGCAATTTTCCAACTGCATCTTTTCATTTTTATGTTACTAATAGTGTCTTTTACACATTTAAAACAAGATGCAGTTGGCATTTTTCGATAATACCAGAATTTCTTGTGTTGTTATCCTTTGGGGTTCTCATCTAAAGAATTCAGCTATTAAAGCAATTTTCCAACTGCATCTTTTCATTTTTATGTTACTAATAGTGTGTATAACACATTTAAAACAAGATGCAGTTGGCATTTTTCGATAATACCAGAATTTCTTGTATTGTTATCCTTTGGGGTTCTCATCTAAAGAATTCAGCTATTAAAGCAATTTTCCAACTGCATCTTTTCATTTTTATGTTACTAATTGTGTCTTTTACACATTTAAAACAAGATGCAGTTGGCATTTTTCGATAATACCAGAATTTCTTAAAAATTAACTTTTGTGGTTCACATCTAGAGAATTCAGCTATTAAAGCAATTATCCAACTGCATCTTTTCATTTTTATGTTACTAATAGTGTGTATAACACATTTAAAACAAGATGCAGTTGGCGATTTTCGATAATACCAGAATTTCTTAAAAAATAACTTTTGTGGTTCACATCTAGAGAATTCAGCTATTAAAGCAATTTTCCAACTGCATCTTTTCATTGGGCCATGAGCAACCGGCACTTTTCTCAACTCGCACTCGTTCAACTCGCACCCCGCCTCGACTGGCACCCGTTCGACTCGCACCCCGCCTCAACTGGCACCCGCTCAACTCGCACCCACTCAACTCGCACCCGATAGTAATTCGAAAATTCAAAAAACTTTTTAAATATTTTATACAAAAAAACAATAAAAGTAATACATAAAGAACAACAAAATTTATCAGATTCTTCATCATTTGATCCAGATCCAACAGATTCATCATCTTCACTTGATTCGGATTCTTCATCATTTGGTTCAGATTCATCATCAGTAGCTTCGAATGCAGTCATATATCCAGATGTATCATCATCAACAATAACTGGAACAACTGGAATTTCTTCTTCATCTTCTAGTTCATCAATAAATGTGAGCAATCCACCAATTTTTCGAAGATATTTTCGAACAGCTTTTGCAATTTCATCATTAGTTAAATTTTCTGCAAGTTTTTCATCAAGCTTTCCTTTAAATTCATTAATACGAGCATCAATTTCTTCAGTGTCAGGATCAACATCTGGTATAATGGTTTTAATTTATTTTGATGGACATATTTCATCAATCCTTGTTGAGCATGAAAAGTGCATAATTTAACTTGAACATTTGGGAAAAAGATCATACAGTAATGGCGCTGTTCGGTTGTACAGATGAAGTAACTGCATTTAACAATGAAGCAACAAAACAATTAAAGTTAAATGCCGTATTGATTGAAGCTGAAGAAAATGAAATTGTAAAAAAATCTATAGAAAACATTTCATGTATTTTGGAAGGATAATTTCCGAGTTTTTTATTTATTGAATAATAGGGAGAATGTAATTTTGATTGATAAAATCTGTGATTGCTAATGAAATAATGCAAAACTTTTTAAATCAAAAGTCACTCAATATTTGCTTTACTGTAATAAAATTTATTCTGAGTTAACAGCTTTTATGCCAACATATTGAATTTGATTTTGAAATTCACGCCTTAATCCAAGTCCTCTAATTGAAAACATATCTTGTGGACCACATTCTGGAAAATGTAGAAATTGTGAGGGATCAGAATCAACTTCATTTGTTTCAACATTATACTTCATAGCTGGAATATTGCTAAAAGGATATGTTTTTGTATTTCTGCCATAAAGACCACGACATTTTTGGCACATCATATTTCGAATATTTCCAATCTTCTTATGAATATTCCATAAATAACACATTTCTTGATGATCTGGATGCTTTGATAAAAGTACAAATTTTTCTGTTTTTTCAATAGCACATATCATTTCGCCTTGAACTCTTTGAGAATGCATTTTGATAATTCCAGTATCACTAAAACCAACAAAACCAGAGCGTCGAGTTGGTGCCATTTTACAAAAAATTTAAAAAAAATTAAATGATATAACTGAATATAATTTAAAATTTTAGCTTTTACAAGCATATTTATGACCTCAAAAAATTGAAAAAATTTCTAAGTTATTGTTAGCTGGTGCCAGTTGACCCGGGGTGCCAGATGAGCAGGTGCCGGTTGAGGCAGGGTGCCAGTCGAGCAGGTGCCGGTTGAAATTGAAAAAGTGCGAGTTGAGAAAAGTGCCGGTTGCTAGTCGGTCCTTTTCATTTTTATGTTACTAATAGTGTCTTTTACACATTTAAAACAAGATGCAGTTGGCATTTTTCGATAATACCAGAATTTCTTAAAAAATAACTTTTGTGGTTCTCATCTAAAGAATTCAGCTATTAAAGCAATTTTCCAACGGCATCTTTTCATTTTTATGTTACTAATAGTGTGTATAACACATTTAAAACAAGATGCAGTTGGCACTTTTCGATAATACCAGAATTTCTTGTATTGTTATCCTTTGGGGTTCTCATCTAAAGAATTCAGCTATTAAAGCAATTTTCCAACTGCTTCTTTTTATTTTTATATTACTAATAGTGTCTTTTACACTTTTAAAACAAGATGCAGTTGGCTTTTTTTGATAATACCAGAATTTCTTAAAAAATAACTTTTGTGGTTCTCATCTAAAGAATTCAGCTATTAAAGCAATTTTCCAACTGCATCTTTTCATTTTTATGTTACTAATAGTGTCTTTTACACATTTAAAACAAGATGCAGTTGGCATTTTTTGATAATACCAGAATTTCTTAAAAAATAACTTTTGTGGTTCTCAACTAGAGAATTCAGCTATTAAAGCAATTTTCCAACTGCATCTTTTCATTTTTATGTTACTTATAGTGTCTTTTACACATTTAAAACAAGATGCAGTTGGCATTTTTCGATAATACCAGAATTTCTTAAAAAATAACTTTTGTGGTTCACATCTAGAGAATTCAGCTATTAAAGCAATTTTCCAACTGCATCTTTTCATTTTTATGTTACTAATAGTGTCTTTTACACATTTAAAACAAGATGCAGTTGGCATTTTTCGATAATACCAGAATTTCTTAAAAAATAACTTTTGTGGTTCACATCTAGAGAATTCAGCTATTAAAGCAATTTTCCAACTGCATCTTTTCATTTTTATGTTACTAATAGTGTCTTTTACACATTTAAAACAAGATGCAGTTGGCGATTTTCGATAATACCAGAATTTCTTGTATTGTTATCCTTTGGGGTTCTCATCTAAAGAATTCAGCTATTAAAGCAATTTTGCAACTGCATCTTTTCATTTTTATGATACTAATAGTGTCTTTTACACATTTAAAACAAGATGCAGTTGGCATTTTTCGATAATACCAGAATTTCTTGTGTTGTTATCCTTTGGGGTTCTCATCTAAAGAATTCAGCTATTAAAGCAATTTTCCAACTGCATCTTTTCATTTTTATGATACTAATAGTGTCTTTTACACATTTAAAACAAGATGCAGTTGGCATTTTTCGATAATACCAGAATTTCTTGTGTTGTTATCCTTTGGGGTTCTCATCTAAAGAATTCAGCTATTAAAGCAATTTTCCAACTGCATCTTTTCATTTTTATGTTACTAATAGTGTGTATAACACATTTAAAACAAGATGCAGTTGGCATTTTTCGATAATACCAGAATTTCTTGTATTGTTATCCTTTGGGGTTCTCATCTAAAGAATTCAGCTATTAAAGCAATTTTCCAACTGCATCTTTTCATTTTTATGTTACTAATTGTGTCTTTTACACATTTAAAACAAGATGCAGTTGGCACTTTTCGATAATACCAGAATTTCTTGTATTGTTATCCTTTGGGGTTCTCATCTAAAGAATTCAGCTATTAAAGCAATTTTCCAACTGCATCTTTTCATTTTTATGTTACTAATAGTGTCTTTCACACATTTAAAACAAGATGCAGTTGGCATTTTTTGATAATACCAGAATTTCTTAAAATATAACTTTTGGGGTTCTCATCTAGAGAATTCAGCTATTAAAGCAATTTTCCAACTGCATCTTTTCATTTTTATGTTACTAATAGTGTCTTTTACACATTTAAAACAAGATGCAGTTGGCACTTTTCGATAATACCAGAATTTCTTGTATTGTTATCCTTTGGGTTTCTCATCTAAAGAATTCAGCTATTAAAGCAATTTTCCATCTGCTTCTTTTTATTTTTATATTACTAATAGTGTCTTTTACACTTTTAAAACAAGATGCAGTTGGCTTTTTTTGATAATACCAGAATTTCTTAAAAAATAACTTTTGTGGTTCTCATCTAGAGAATTCAGCTATTAAAGCAATTTTCCAACTGCATCTTTTCATTTTTATGTTACTAATAGTGTCTTTTACACATTTAAAACAAGATGCTGTTGGCATTTTTCGATAATACCAGAATTTCTTAAAAATAACTTTTGTGGTTCTCATCTAAAGAATTCAGCTATTAAAGCAATTTTCCAACTGCATCTTTTCATTTTTATGTTACTAATAGTGTCTTTTACACATTTAAAACAAGATGCAGTTGGCATTTTTTGATAATACCAGAATTTCTTAAAAAATAACTTTTGTGGTTCTCAACTAGAGAATTCAGCTATTAAAGCAATTTTCCAACTGCATCTTTTCATTTTTATGTTACTTATAGTGTCTTTTACACATTTAAAACAAGATGCAGTTGGCATTTTTCGATAATACCAGAATTTCTTAAAAAATAACTTTTGTGGTTCTCATCTAGAGAATTCAGCTATTAAAGCAATTTTCCAACTGCATCTTTTCATTTTTATGTTACTAATAGTGTCTTTTACACATTTAAAACAAGATGCTGTTGGCATTTTTCGATAATACCAGAATTTCTTAAAAAATAACTTTTGTGGTTCTCATCTAGAGAATTCAGCTATTAAAGCAATTTTCCAACTGCATCTTTTCATTTTTATGTTACTAATAGTGTGTATAACACATTTAAAACAAGATGCAGTTGGCATTTTTTGATAATACCAGAATTTCTTAAAAAATAACTTTTGTGGTCCACATCTGGAGGATTCAGCTATTAAAGCAATTATCCAACTGCATCTTTTCATTTTTATGTTACTAATAGTGTGTATAACACATTTAAAACAAGATGCAGTTGGCATTTTTCGATAATACCAGAATTTCTTAAAAAATAACTTTTGTGGTTCTCATCTAGAGAATTCAGCTATTAAAGCAATTATCCAACTGCATCTTTTCATTTTTATGTTACTAATAGTGTGTATAACACATTTAAAACAAGATGCAGTTGGCATTTTTCGATAATACCAGAATTTCTTAAAAAATAACTTTTGTGGTTCTCATCTAAAGAATTCAGCTATTAAAGCAATTTTCCAACTGCATCTTTTCAATTTTATGTTACTAATAGTGTCTTTTACACTTTTAAAACAAGATGCAGTTGGCATTTTTCGATAATACCAGAATTTCTTAAAAAATAACTTTTGTGGTTCTCATCTAGAGAATTCAGCTATTAAAGCAATTATCCAACTGCATCTTTTCATTTTTATGTTACTAATAGTGTGTATAACACATTTAAAACAAGATGCAGTTGGCATTTTTCGATAATACCAGAATTTCTTAAAAAATAACTTTTGTGGTTCTCATCTAAAGAATTCAGCTATTAAAGCAATTTTCCAACTGCATCTTTTCAATTTTATGTTACTAATAGTGTCTTTTACACTTTTAAAACATGATGCAGTTGGCATTTTTCGATAATACCAGAATTTCTTAAAAAATAACTTTTGTGGTCCACATCTGGAGGATTCAGCTATTAAAGCAATTATCCAATTGCATCTTTTCATTTTTATGTTACTAATAGTGTGTATAACACATTTAAAACAAGATGCAGTTGGCATTTTTCGATAATACCAGAATTTCTTAAAAAATAACTTTTGTGGTTCTCATCTAGAGAATTCAGCTATTAAAGCAATTATCCAACTGCATCTTTTCATTTTTATGTTACTAATAGTGTGTATAACACATTTAAAACAAGATGCAGTTGGCATTTTTCGATAATACCAGAATTTCTTAAAAAATAACTTTTGTGGTTCTCATCTAAAGAATTCAGCTATTAAAGCAATTTTCCAACTGCTTCTTTTTATTTTTATATTACTAATAGTGTCTTTTACACTTTTAAAACAAGATGCAGTTGGCATTTTTTGATAATACCAGAATTTCTTAAAAAATAACTTTTGTGGTTCTCATCTAGAGAATTCAGCTATTAAAGCAATTTTCCAACTGCATCTTTTCATTTTTATGTTACTAATAGTGTTTTTTACACATTTAAAACAAGATGCAGTTGGCATTTTTCGATAATACCAGAATTTCTTAAAAATAACTTTTGTGGTTCTCATCTAAAGAATTCAGCTATTAAAGCAATTTTCCAACTGCATCTTTTCATTTTTATGTTACTAATAGTGTCTTTTACACATTTAAAACAAGATGCAGTTGGCATTTTTCGATAATACCAGAATTTCTTAAAAATAACTTTTGTGGTTCTCATCTAAAGAATTCAGCTATTAAAGCAATTTTCCAACTGCATCTTTTCATTTTTATGTTACTAATAGTGTGTATAACACATTTAAAACAAGGTGCAGTTGGCATTTTTCGATAATACCAGAATTTTTTGTATTGTTATCCTTTGGGGTTCTCATCTAAAGAATTCAGCTATTAAAGCAATTTTCCAACTGCTTCTTTTTATTTTTATATTACTAATAGTGTCTTTTACACTTTTAAAACAAGATGCAAACCCCAAAGGATAGCAATACAAGAAATTCTGGTATTATCGAAAAATGCCAACTGCATCTTGTTTTAAATGTGTAAAAGACACTATTAGTATCATAAAAATGAAAAGATGCAGTTGCAAAATTGCTTTAATAGCTGAATTCTTTAGATGAGAACCACAAAAGTTATTTTTTGAGAAATTCTGGTATTAACGAAAAATGCCAACTGCATCTTGTTTTAAATGTGTAAAAGACACTATTAGTAACATAAAAATGAAAAGATGCAGTTGGAAAATTGCTTTAATAGCTGAATTCTTTAGATGAGAACCCCAAAGGATAACAATACAAGAAATTCTGGTATTATCGAAAAATGCCAACTTCATCTTGTTTTAAATGTGTTATACACACTATTAGTAACATAAAAATGAAAAGATGCAGTTGGAAAATTGCTTTAATAGCTGAATTCTCTAGATGAGAACCCCAAAGGATAACAATACAAGAAATTCTGGTATTATCGAAAAATGCCAACTGCATCTTGTTTTAAATGTGTTATACACACTATTAGTAACATAAAAATGAAAAGATGCAGTTGGAAAATTGCTTTAATAGCTGAATTCTCTAGATGAGAACCCCAAAGGATAACAATACAAGAAATTCTGGTATTATCGAAAAATGCCAACTGCATCTTGTTTTAAATGTGTTATACACACTATTAGTAACATAAAAATGAAAAGATGCAGTTGGAAAATTGCTTTAATAGCTGAATTCTCTAGATGAGAACCACAAAAGTTCTTTTTTAAGAAATTCTGGTATTATCGAAAAATGCCAACTGCATCTTGTTTTAAATGTGTAAAAGACACTATTAGTAACATAAAAATGAAAAGATGCAGTTGGAAAATTGCTTTAATAGCTGAATTCTCTAGATGAGAACCCCAAAAGTTATTTTTTAAGAATCTCTGGTATTATCAAAAAATGCCAACTGCATCTTGTTTTAAATGTGTAAAAGACACTATTAGTAACATAAAAATGAAAAGATGCAGTTGGAAAATTGCTTTAATAGCTGAATTCTCTAGATGAGAACCACAAAAGTTATTTTTTAGGAAATTCTGGTATTATCAAAAAATGCCAACTGCATCTTGTTTTAAATGTGTAAAAGACACTATTAGTAACATAAAAATGAAAAGATGCAGTTGGAAAATTGCTTTAATAGCTGAATTCTTTAGATGAGAACCCCAAAGGATAACAATACAAGAAATTCTGGTATTATCGAAAAGTGCCAACTGCGTCTTGTTTTAAATGTGTAAAAGACACTATTAGTAACATAAAAATGAAAAGACGCAGTTGGAAAATTGCTTTAATAGCTGAATTCTTTAGATGAGAACCCCAAAGGATAACAATACAAGAAATTCTGGTATTATCGAAAAATGCCAACTGCATCTTGTTTTAAATGTGTTATACACACTATTAGTAACATAAAAATGAAAAGATGCAGTTGGAAAATTGCTTTAATAGCTGAATTTTCTAGATGAGAACCACAAAAATTATTTTTTAAGAAATTCTGGTATTATCGAAAAATGCCAACTGCATCTTGTTTAAAATGTGTAAAAGACACTATTAGTAACATAAAAATGAAAAGATGCAGTTGGAAAATTGCTTTAATAGCTGAATTCTCTAGATGAGAACCACAAAAGTTATTTTTTAAGAAATTCTGGTATTATCAAAAAATGCCAACTGCATCTTGTTTTAAATGTGTAAAAGACACTATTAGTAATATAAAAATGAAAAGATGCAGTTGGAAAATTGCTTCAATAGCTGAATTCTTTAGATGAGAACCCCAAAGGATAACAATACAAGAAATTCTGGTATTATCGAAAAATGCCAACTGCATCTTGTTTTAAATGTGTAAAAGACACTATTAGTAACATAAAAATGAAAAGATGCTGTTGGAAAATTGCTTTAATAGCTGAATTCTTTAGATGAGAACCCCAAAGGATAACAATACAACAAATTCTGGTATTATCGAAAAGTGCCAACTGCGTCTTGTTTTAAATGTGTAAAAGACACTATTAGTAACATAAAAATGAAAAGACGCAGTTGGAAAATTGCTTTAATAGCTGAATTCTTTAGATGAGAACCCCAAAGGATAACAATACAAGAAATTCTGGTATTATCGAAAAGTGCCAACTGCGTCTTGTTTTAAATGTGTTATACACACTATTAGTAACATAAAAATGAAAAGATGCAGTTGGAAAATTGCTTTAATAGCTGAATTCTTTAGATGAGAACCCCAAAGGATAACAATACAAGAAATTCTGGTATTATCGAAAAGTGCCAACTGCATCTTGTTTTAAATGTGTTATACACACTATTAGTAACATAAAAATGAAAAGATGCAGTTGGAAAATTGCTTTAATAGCTGAATTTTCTAGATGAGAACCACAAAACTTATTTTTTAAGAAATTCTGGTATTATCGAAAAATGCCAACTGCATCTTGTTTAAAATGTGTAAAAGACACTATTAGTAACATAAAAATGAAAAGATGCAGTTGGAAAATTGCTTTAATAGCTGAATTCTCTAGATGAGAACCACAAAAGTTATTTTTTAAGAAATTCTGGTATTATCGAAAAATGCCAACTGCATCTTGTTTAAAATGTGTAAAAGACACTATTAGTAACATAAAAATGAAAAGATGCAGTTGGAAAATTGCTTTAATAGCTGAATTCTCTAGATGAGAACCACAAAAGTTATTTTTTAGGAAATTCTGGTATTATCAAAAAATGCCAACTGCATCTTGTTTTAAATGTGTAAAAGACACTATTAGTAACATAAAAATGAAAAGATGCAGTTGGAAAATTGCTTTAATAGCTGAATTCTTTAGATGAGAACCCCAAAGGATAACAATACAAGAAATTCTGGTATTATCGAAAAGTGCCAACTGCGTCTTGTTTTAAATGTGTAAAAGACACTATTAGTAACATAAAAATGAAAAGACGCAGTTGGAAAATTGCTTTAATAGCTGAATTCTTTAGATGAGAACCCCAAAGGATAACAATACAAGAAATTCTGGTATTATCGAAAAATGCCAACTGCATCTTGTTTTAAATGTGTTATACACACTATTAGTAACATAAAAATGAAAAGATGCAGTTGGAAAATTGCTTTAATAGCTGAATTTTCTAGATGAGAACCACAAAACTTATTTTTTAAGAAATTCTGGTATTATCGAAAAATGCCAACTGCATCTTGTTTAAAATGTGTAAAAGACACTATTAGTAACATAAAAATGAAAAGATGCAGTTGGAAAATTGCTTTAATAGCTGAATTCTCTAGATGAGAACCACAAAAGTTATTTTTTAAGAAATTCTGGTATTATCAAAAAATGCCAACTGCATCTTGTTTTAAATGTGTAAAAGACACTATTAGTAATATAAAAATGAAAAGATGCAGTTGGAAAATTGCTTTAATAGCTGAATTCTTTAGATGAGAACCACAAAAGTTATTTTTTAAGAAATTCTGGTATTATCGAAAAATGCCAACTGCATCTTGTTTTAAATGTGTAAAAGACACTATTAGTAACATAAAAATGAAAAGATGCAGTTGGAAAATTGTTTTAATAGCTGAATTCTCTAGATGTGAACCACAAAAGTTATTTTTTAGGAAATTCTGGTATTATCAAAAAATGCCAACTGCATCTTGTTTTAAATGTGTAAAAGACACTATTAGTAACATAAAAATGAAAAGATGCAGTTGGAAAATTGCTTTAATAGCTGAATTCTTTAGATGAGAACCCCAAAGGATAACAATACAAGAAATTCTGGTATTATCGAAAAGTGCCAACTGCGTCTTGTTTTAAATGTGTAAAAGACACTATTAGTAACATAAAAATGAAAAGACGCAGTTGGAAAATTGCTTTAATAGCTGAATTCTTTAGATGAGAACCCCAAAGGATAACAATACAAGAAATTCTGGTATTATCGAAAAATGCCAACTGCATCTTGTTTTAAATGTGTTATACACACTATTAGTAACATAAAAATGAAAAGATGCAGTTGGAAAATTGCTTTAATAGCTGAATTTTCTAGATGAGAACCACAAAACTTATTTTTTAAGAAATTCTGGTATTATCGAAAAATGCCAACTGCATCTTGTTTAAAATGTGTAAAAGACACTATTAGTAACATAAAAATGAAAAGATGCAGTTGGAAAATTGCTTTAATAGCTGAATTCTCTAGATGAGAACCACAAAAGTTATTTTTTAAGAAATTCTGGTATTATCAAAAAATGCCAACTGCATCTTGTTTTAAATGTGTAAAAGACACTATTAGTAATATAAAAATGAAAAGATGCAGTTGGAAAATTGCTTTAATAGCTGAATTCTTTAGATGAGAACCACAAAAGTTATTTTTTAAGAAATTCTGGTATTATCGAAAAATGCCAACTGCATCTTGTTTTAAATGTGTAAAAGACACTATTAGTAACATAAAAATGAAAAGATGCAGTTGGAAAATTGTTTTAATAGCTGAATTCTCTAGATGTGAACCACAAAAGTTATTTTTTAAGAAATTCTGGTATTATCGAAAATCGCCAACTGCATCTTGTTTTAAATGTGTAAAAGACACTATTAGTAACATACTAATAGTGTCTTTTACACATTTAAAACAAGATGCAGTTGGCATTTTTCGATAATACCAGAATTTCTTGTATTGTTATCCTTTGGGGTTCTCATCTAAAGAATTCAGCTATTAAAGCAATTTTGCAACTGCATCTTTTCATTTTTATGATACTAATAGTGTCTTTTACAGATTTAAAACAAGATGCAGTTGGCATTTTTCGTTAATACCAGAATTTCTTGTGTTGTTATCCTTTGGGGTTCTCATCTAAAGAATTCAGCTATTAAAGCAATTTTGCAACTGCATCTTTTCATTTTTATGATACTAATAGTGTCTTTTACACATTTAAAACAAGATGCAGTTGGCATTTTTCGATAATACCAGAATTTCTTGTGTTGTTATCCTTTGGGGTTCTCATCTAAAGAATTCAGCTATTAAAGCAATTTTGCAACTGCATCTTTTCATTTTTATGATACTAATAGTGTCTTTTACACATTTAAAACAAGATGCAGTTGGCATTTTTCGATAATACCAGAATTTCTTGTGTTGTTATCCTTTGGGGTTCTCATCTAAAGAATTCAGCTATTAAAGCAATTTTCCAACTGCATCTTTTCATTTTTATGTTACTAATAGTGTGTATAACACATTTAAAACAAGATGCAGTTGGCATTTTTCGATAATACCAGAATTTCTCAAAAAATAACTTTTGTGGTTCTCATCTAAAGAATTCAGCTATTAAAGCAATTTTGCAACTGCATCTTTTCATTTTTATGATACTAATAGTGTCTTTTACACATTTAAAACAAGATGCAGTTGGCATTTTTCGATAATACCAGAATTTCTTGTATTGCTATCCTTTGGGGTTCTCATCTAAAGAATTCAGCTATTAAAGCAATTTTGCAACTGCATATTTTCATTTTTATGATACTAATAGTGTCTTTTACACATTTAAAACAAGATGCAGTTGGCATTTTTCGATAATACCAGAATTTCTTGTATTGTTATCCTTTGGGGTTCTCATCTAAAGAATTCAGCTATTAAAGCAATTTTGCAACTGCATCTTTTCATTTTTATGATACTAATAGTGTCTTTTACACATTTAAAACAAGATGCAGTTGGCATTTTTCGATAATACCAGAATTTCTTGTGTTGTTATCCTTTGGGGTTCTCATCTAAAGAATTCAGCTATTAAAGCAATTTTCCAACTGCATCTTTTCATTTTTATGTTACTAATAGTGTGTATAACACATTTAAAACAAGATGCAGTTGGCATTTTTCGATAATACCAGAATTTCTTGTATTGTTATCCTTTGGGGTTCTCATCTAAAGAATTCAGCTATTAAAGCAATTTTCCAACTGCATCTTTTCATTTTTATGTTACTAATTGTGTCTTTTACACATTTAAAACAAGATGCAGTTGGCATTTTTCGATAATACCAGAATTTCTTAAAAAATAACTTTTGTGGTTCACATCTAGAGAATTCAGCTATTAAAGCAATTATCCAACTGCATCTTTTCATTTTTATGTTACTAATAGTGTGTATAACACATTTAAAACAAGATGCAGTTGGCGATTTTCGATAATACCAGAATTTCTTAAAAAATAACTTTTGTGGTTCACATCTAGAGAATTCAGCTATTAATGCAATTTTCCAACTGCATCTTTTCATTGGGCCATGAGCAACCGGCACTTTTCTCAACTCGCACTCGTTCAACTCGCACCCCGCCTCGACTGGCACCCGTTCGACTCGCACCCCGCCTCAACTGGCACCCGCTCAACTCGCACCCACTCAACTCGCACCCGATAGTAATTCAAAAATTCAAAAAACTTTTTAAATATTTTATACAAAAAAACAATAAAAGTAATACATAAAGAACAACAAAATTTATCAGATTCTTCATCATTTGATCCAGATCCAACAGATTCATCATCTTCACTTGATTCGGATTCTTCATCATTTGGTTCAGATTCATCATCAGTAGCTTCGAATGCAGTCATATATCCAGATGTATCATCATCAACAATAACTGGAACAACTGGAATTTCTTCTTCATCTTCTAGTTCATCAATAAATGTGAGCAATCCACCAATTTTTCGAAGATATTTTCGAACAGCTTTTGCAATTTCATCATTAGTTAAATTTTCTGCAAGTTTTTCATCAAGCTTTCCTTTAAATTCATTAATACGAGCATCAATTTCTTCAGTGTCAGGATCAACATCTGGTATAATGGTTTTAATTTATTTTGATGGACATATTTCATCAATCCTTGTTGAGCATGAAAAGTGCATAATTTAACTTGAACATTTGGGAAAAAGATCATACAGTAATGGCGCTGTTCGGTTGTACAGATGAAGTAACTGCATTTAACAATGAAGCAACAAAACAATTAAAGTTAAATGCCGTATTGATTGAAGCTGAAGAAAATGAAATTGTAAAAAAATCTATAGAAAACATTTCATGTATTTTGGAAGGATAATTTCCGAGTTTTTTATTTATTGAATAATAGGGAGAATGTAATTTTGATTGATAAAATCTGTGATTGCTAATGAAATAATGCAAAACTTTTTAAATCAAAAGTCACTCAATATTTGCTTTACTGTAATAAAATTTATTCTGAGTTAACAGCTTTTATGCCAACATATTGAATTTGATTTTGAAATTCACGCCTTAATCCAAGTCCTCTAATTGAAAACATATCTTGTGGACCACATTCTGGAAAATGTAGAAATTGTGAGGGATCAGAATCAACTTCATTTGTTTCAACATTATACTTCATAGCTGGAATATTGCTAAAAGGATATGTTTTTGTATTTCTGCCATAAAGACCACGACATTTTTGGCACATCATATTTCGAATATTTCCAATCTTCTTATGAATATTCCATAAATAACACATTTCTTGATGATCTGGATGCTTTGATAAAAGTACAAATTTTTCTGTTTTTTCAATAGCACATATCATTTCGCCTTGAACTCTTTGAGAATGCATTTTGATAATTCCAGTATCACTAAAACCAACAAAACCAGAGCGTCGAGTTGGTGCCATTTTACAAAAAATTTAAAAAAAATTAAATGATATAACTGAATATAATTTAAAATTTTAGCTTTTACAAGCATATTTATGACCTCAAAAAATTGAAAAAATTTCTAAGTTATTGTTAGCTGGTGCCAGTTGACCCGGGGTGCCAGATGAGCAGGTGCCGGTTGAGGCAGGGTGCCAGTCGAGCAGGTGCCGGTTGAAATTGAAAAAGTGCGAGTTGAGAAAAGTGCCGGTTGCTAGTCGGTCCTTTTCATTTTTATGTTACTAATAGTGTCTTTTACACATTTAAAACAAGATGCAGTTGGCATTTTTCGATAATACCAGAATTTCTTAAAAAATAACTTTTGTGGTTCTCATCTAAAGAATTCAGCTATTAAAGCAATTTTCCAACTGCATCTTTTCATTTTTATGTTACTAATAGTGTGTATAACACATTTAAAACAAGATGCAGTTGGCACTTTTCGATAATACCAGAATTTCTTGTATTGTTATCCTTTGGGGTTCTCATCTAAAGAATTCAGCTATTAAAGCAATTTTCCAACTGCTTCTTTTTATTTTTATATTACTAATAGTGTCTTTTACACTTTTAAAACAAGATGCAGTTGGCTTTTTTTGATAATACCAGAATTTCTTAAAAAATAACTTTTGTGGTTCTCATCTAAAGAATTCAGCTATTAAAGCAATTTTCCAACTGCATCTTTTCATTTTTATGTTACTTATAGTGTCTTTTACACATTTAAAACAAGATGCAGTTGGCATTTTTCGATAATACCAGAATTTCTTAAAAAATAACTTTTGTGGTTCACATCTAGAGAATTCAGCTATTAAAGCAATTTTCCAACTGCATCTTTTCATTTTTATGTTACTTATAGTGTCTTTTACACATTTAAAACAAGATGCAGTTGGCATTTTTCGATAATACCAGAATTTCTTAAAAAATAACTTTTGTGGTTCACATCTAGAGAATTCAGCTATTAAAGCAATTTTCCAACTGCATCTTTTCATTTTTATGTTACTAATAGTGTCTTTTACACATTTAAAACAAGATGCAGTTGGCATTTTTCGATAATACCAGAATTTCTTGTGTTGTTATCCTTTGGGGTTCTCATCTAAAGAATTCAGCTATTAAAGCAATTTTCCAACTGCATCTTTTCATTTTTATGATACTAATAGTGTCTTTTACACATTTAAAACAAGATGCAGTTGGCATTTTTCGATAATACCAGAATTTCTTGTGTTGTTATCCTTTGGGGTTCTCATCTAAAGAATTCAGCTATTAAAGCAATTTTCCAACTGCATCTTTTCATTTTTATGATACTAATAGTGTCTTTTACACATTTAAAACAAGATGCAGTTGGCATTTTTCGATAATACCAGAATTTCTTGTGTTGTTATCCTTTGGGGTTCTCATCTAAAGAATTCAGCTATTAAAGCAATTTTCCAACTGCATCTTTTCATTTATATGTTACTAATAGTGTCTTTTACACATTTAAAACAAGATGCAGTTGGCGATTTTCGATAATACCAGAATTTCTTGTATTGTTATCCTTTGGGGTTCTCATCTAAAGAATTCAGCTATTAAAGCAATTTTCCAACTGCATCTTTTCATTTTTATGATACTAATAGTGTCTTTTACACATTTAAAACAAGATGCAGTTGGCATTTTTCGATAATACCAGAATTTCTTGTGTTGTTATCCTTTGGGGTTCTCATCTAAAGAATTCAGCTATTAAAGCAATTTTCCAACTGCATCTTTTCATTTTTATGATACTAATAGTGTCTTTTACACATTTAAAACAAGATGCAGTTGGCATTTTTCGATAATACCAGAATTTCTTGTGTTGTTATCCTTTGGGGTTCTCATCTAAAGAATTCAGCTATTAAAGCAATTTTCCAACTGCATCTTTTCATTTTTATGATACTAATAGTGTCTTTTACACATTTAAAACAAGATGCAGTTGGCATTTTTCGATAATACCAGAATTTCTTGTATTGTTATCCTTTGGGGTTCTCATCTAAAGAATTCAGCTATTAAAGCAATTTTCCAACTGCATCTTTTCATTTTTATGTTACTAATAGTGTGTATAACACATTTAAAACAAGATGCAGTTGGCATTTTTCGATAATACCAGAATTTCTTGTGTTGTTATCCTTTGGGGTTCTCATCTAAAGAATTCAGCTATTAAAGCAATTTTCCAACTGCATCTTTTCATTTTTATGTTACTAATAGTGTCTTTTACACATTTAAAACAAGATGCAGTTGGCGATTTTCGATAATACCAGAATTTCTTGTATTGTTATCCTTTGGGGTTCTCATCTAAAGAATTCAGCTATTAAAGCAATTTTCCAACTGCATCTTTTCATTTTTATGATACTAATAGTGTCTTTTACACATTTAAAACAAGATGCAGTTGGCATTTTTCGATAATACCAGAATTTCTTGTGTTGTTATCCTTTGGGGTTCTCATCTAAAGAATTCAGCTATTAAAGCAATTTTCCAACTGCATCTTTTCATTTTTATGATACTAATAGTGTCTTTTACACATTTAAAACAAGATGCAGTTGGCATTTTTCGATAATACCAGAATTTCTTGTGTTGTTATCCTTTGGGGTTCTCATCTAAAGAATTCAGCTATTAAAGCAATTTTCCAACTGCATCTTTTCATTTTTATGTTACTAATAGTGTGTATAACACATTTAAAACAAGATGCAGTTGGCATTTTTCGATAATACCAGAATTTCTTGTATTGTTATCCTTTGGGGTTCTCATCTAAAGAATTCAGCTATTAAAGCAATTTTCCAACTGCATCTTTTCATTTTTATGTTACTAATAGTGTGTATAACACATTTAAAACAAGATGCAGTTGGCATTTTTCGATAATACCAGAATTTCTTGTGTTGTTATCCTTTGGGGTTCTCATCTAAAGAATTCAGCTATTAAAGCAATTTTCCAACTGCATCTTTTCATTTTTATGTTACTAATAGTGTCTTTTACACATTTAAAACAAGATGCAGTTGGCATTTTTCGATAATACCAGAATTTCTTGTATTGTTATCCTTTGGGGTTCTCATCTAAAGAATTCAGCTATTAAAGCAATTTTCCAACTGCATCTTTTCATTTTTATGTTACTAATAGTGTGTATAACACATTTAAAACAAGATGCAGTTGGCGATTTTCGATAATACCAGAATTTCTTGTATTGTTATCCTTTGGGGTTCTCATCTAAAGAATTCAGCTATTAATGCAATTTTCCAACTGCATCTTTTCATTTTTATGATACTAATAGTGTCTTTTACACATTTAAAACAAGATGCAGTTGGCATTTTTCGATAATACCAGAATTTCTTGTGTTGTTATCCTTTGGGGTTCTCATCTAAAGAATTCAGCTATTAAAGCAATTTTCCAACTGCATCTTTTCATTTTTATGATACTAATAGTGTCTTTTACACATTTAAAACAAGATGCAGTTGGCATTTTTCGATAATACCAGAATTTCTTGTGTTGTTATCCTTTGGGGTTCTCATCTAAAGAATTCAGCTATTAAAGCAATTTTCCAACTGCATCTTTTCATTTTTATGTTACTAATAGTGTGTATAACACATTTAAAACAAGATGCAGTTGGCATTTTTCGATAATACCAGAATTTCTTGTATTGTTATCCTTTGGGGTTCTCATCTAAAGAATTCAGCTATTAAAGCAATTTTCCAATTGCATCTTTTCATTTTTATGTTACTAATTGTGTCTTTTACACATTTAAAACAAGATGCAGTTGGCACTTTTCGATAATACCAGAATTTCTTGTATTGTTATCCTTTGGGGTTCTCATCTAAAGAATTCAGCTATTAAAGCAATTTTCCAACTGCATCTTTTCATTTTTATGTTACTAATAGTGTCTTTCACACATTTAAAACAAGATGCAGTTGGCATTTTTTGATAATACCAGAATTTCTTAAAATATAACTTTTGGGGTTCTCATCTAGAGAATTCAGCTATTAAAGCAATTTTCCAACTGCATCTTTTCATTTTTATGTTACTAATAGTGTCTTTTACACATTTAAAACAAGATGCAGTTGGCACTTTTCGATAATACCAGAATTTCTTGTATTGTTATCCTTTGGGTTTCTCATCTAAAGAATTCAGCTATTAAAGCAATTTTCCATCTGCTTCTTTTTATTTTTATATTACTAATAGTGTCTTTTACACTTTTAAAACAAGATGCAGTTGGCTTTTTTTGATAATACCAGAATTTCTTAAAAAATAACTTTTGTGGTTCTCATCTAGAGAATTCAGCTATTAAAGCAATTTTCCAACTGCATCTTTTCATTTTTATGTTACTAATAGTGTCTTTTACACATTTAAAACAAGATGCTGTTGGCATTTTTCGATAATACCAGAATTTCTTAAAAATAACTTTTGTGGTTCTCATCTAAAGAATTCAGCTATTAAAGCAATTTTCCAACTGCATCTTTTCATTTTTATGTTACTAATAGTGTCTTTTACACATTTAAAACAAGATGCAGTTGGCATTTTTTGATAATACCAGAATTTCTTAAAAAATAACTTTTGTGGTTCTCAACTAGAGAATTCAGCTATTAAAGCAATTTTCCAACTGCATCTTTTCATTTTTATGTTACTTACAGTGTCTTTTACACATTTAAAACAAGATGCAGTTGGCATTTTTCGATAATACCAGAATTTCTTAAAAAATAACTTTTGTGGTTCTCATCTAGAGAATTCAGCTATTAAAGCAATTTTCCAACTGCATCTTTTCATTTTTATGTTACTAATAGTGTCTTTTACACATTTAAAACAAGATGCTGTTGGCATTTTTCGATAATACCAGAATTTCTTAAAAAATAACTTTTGTGGTTCTCATCTAGAGAATTCAGCTATTAAAGCAATTTTCCAACTGCATCTTTTCATTTTTATGTTACTAATAGTGTCTTTTACACATTTAAAACAAGATGCAGTTGGCATTTTTTGATAATACCAGAATTTCTTAAAAAATAACTTTTGTGGTTCACATCTGGAGGATTCAGCTATTAAAGCAATTATCCAACTGCATCTTTTCATTTTTATGTTACTAATAGTGTGTATAACACATTTAAAACAAGACGCAGTTGGCATTTTTCGATAATACCAGAATTTCTTTAAAAATAACTTTTGTGGTTCTCATCTAGAGAATTCAGCTATTAAAGCAATTATCCAACTGCATCTTTTCAATTTTATGTTACTAATAGTGTCTTTTACACTTTTAAAACAAGATGCAGTTGGCATTTTTCGATAATACCAGAATTTCTTAAAAAATAACTTTTGTGGTTCTCATCTAGAGAATTCAGCTATTAAAGCAATTTTCCAACTGCTTCTTTTTATTTTTATATTACTAATAGTGTCTTTTACACTTTTAAAACAAGATGCAGTTGGCATTTTTTGATAATACCAGAATTTCTTAAAAAATAACTTTTGTGGTTCTCATCTAGAGAATTCAGCTATTAAAGCAATTATCCAACTGCATCTTTTCATTTTTATGTTACTAATAGTGTGTATAACACATTTAAAACAAGACGCAGTTGGCATTTTTCGATAATACCAGAATTTCTTTAAAAATAACTTTTGTGGTTCTCATCTAGAGAATTCAGCTATTAAAGCAATTATCCAACTGCATCTTTTCAATTTTATGTTACTAATAGTGTCTTTTACACTTTTAAAACAAGATGCAGTTGGCATTTTTCGATAATACCAGAATTTCTTAAAAAATAACTTTTGTGGTTCTCATCTAGAGAATTCAGCTATTAAAGCAATTTTCCAACTGCTTCTTTTTATTTTTATATTACTAATAGTGTCTTTTACACTTTTAAAACAAGATGCAGTTGGCATTTTTTGATAATACCAGAATTTCTTAAAAAATAACTTTTGTGGTTCTCATCTAGAGAATTCAGCTATTAAAGCAATTTTCCAACTGCTTCTTTTTATTTTTATATTACTAATAGTGTCTTTTACACTTTTAAAACAAGATGCAGTTGGCATTTTTTGATAATACCAGAATTTCTTAAAAAATAACTTTTGTGGTTCTCATCTAAAGAATTCAGCTATTAAAGCAATTTTCCAACTGCTTCTTTTTATTTTTATATTACTAATAGTGTCTTTTACACTTTTAAAACAAGATGCAGTTGGCATTTTTTGATAATACCAGAATTTCTTAAAAAATAACTTTTGTGGTTCTCATCTAGAGAATTCAGCTATTAAAGCAATTTTCCAACTGCATCTTTTCATTTTTATGTTACTAATAGTGTTTTTTACACATTTAAAACAAGATGCAGTTGGCATTTTTTGATAATACCAGAATTTCTTAAAAATAACTTTTGTGGTTCTCATCTAAAGAATTCAGCTATTAAAGCAATTTTCCAACTGCTTCTTTTTATTTTTATATTACTAATAGTGTCTTTTACACTTTTAAAACAAGATGCAGTTGGCATTTTTTGATAATACCAGAATTTCTTAAAAATAACTTTTGTGGTTCTCATCTAAAGAATTCAGCTATTAAAGCAATTTTCCAACTGCATCTTTTCATTTTTATGTTACTAATAGTGTGTATAACACATTTAAAACAAGATGCAGTTGGCATTTTTTGATAATACCAGAATTTCTTAAAAAATAACTTTTGTGGTTCACATCTGGAGGATTCAGCTATTAAAGCAATTATCCAACTGCATCTTTTCATTTTTATGTTACTAATAGTGTGTATAACACATTTAAAACAAGATGCAGTTGGCATTTTTCGATAATACCAGAATTTCTTAAAAATAACTTTTGTGGTTCTCATCTAAAGAATTCAGCTATTAAAGCAATTTTCCAACTGCATCTTTTCATTTTTATGTTACTAATAGTGTGTATAACACATTTAAAACAAGATGCAGTTGGCATTTTTCGATAATACCAGAATTTCTTAAAAAATAACTTTTGTGGTTCTCATCTAGAGAATTCAGCTATTAAAGCAATTATCCAACTGCATCTTTTCATTTTTATGTTACTAATAGTGTGTATAACACATTTAAAACAAGATGCAGTTGGCATTTTTCGATAATACCAGAATTTCTTAAAAAATAACTTTTGTGGTTCTCATCTAAAGAATTCAGCTATTAAAGCAATTTTCCAACTGCATCTTTTCAATTTTATGTTACTAATAGTGTCTTTTACACTTTTAAAACAAGATGCAGTTGGCATTTTTCGATAATACCAGAATTTCTTGTTTTGTTATCCTTTGGGGTTCTCATCTAAAGAATTCAGCTATTAAAGCAATTTTCCAACTGCTTCTTTTTATTTTTATATTACTAATAGTGTCTTTTACACTTTTAAAACAAGATGCAGTTGGCATTTTTTGATAATACCAGAATTTCTTAAAAAATAACTTTTGTGGTTCTCATCTAGAGAATTCAGCTATTAAAGCAATTTTCCAACTGCATCTTTTCATTTTTATGTTACTAATAGTGTTTTTTACACATTTAAAACAAGATGCAGTTGGCATTTTTTGATAATACCAGAATTTCTTAAAAATAACTTTTGTGGTTCTCATCTAGAGAATTCAGCTATTAAAGCAATTTTCCAACTGCTTCTTTTTATTTTTATATTACTAATAGTGTCATTTACACTTTTAAAACAAGAAGCAGTTGGCATTTTTTGATAATACCAGAATTTCTTAAAAATAACTTTTGTGGTTCTCATCTAAAGAATTCAGCTATTAAAGCAATTTTCCAACTGCATCTTTTCATTTTTATGTTACTAATAGTGTCTTTTACACATTTAAAACAAGATGCAGTTGGCATTTTTCGATAATACCAGAATTTTTTGTATTGTTATCCTTTGGGGTTCTCATCTAAAGAATTCAGCTATTAAAGCAATTTTCCAACTGCTTCTTTTTATTTTTATATTACTAATAGTGTCTTTTACACTTTTAAAACAAGATGCAAACCCCAAAGGATAGCAATACAAGAAATTCTGGTATTATCGAAAAATGCCAACTGCATCTTGTTTTAAATGTGTAAAAGACACTATTAGTATCATAAAAATGAAAAGATGCAGTTGGAAAATTGCTTTAATAGCTGAATTCTTTAGATGAGAACCACAAAAGTTATTTTTTGAGAAATTCTGGTATTAACGAAAAATGCCAACTGCATCTTGTTTTAAATGTGTAAAAGACACTATTAGTAACATAAAAATGAAAAGATGCAGTTGGAAAATTGCTTTAATAGCTGAATTCTTTAGATGAGAACCCCAAAGGATAACAATACAAGAAGTTCTGGTATTATCAAAAAATGTCAACTGCATCTTGTTTTAAATGTGTAAAAGACACTATTAGTAACATAAAAATGAAAAGATGCAGTTGGAAAATTGCTTTAATAGCTGAATTCTTTAGATGAGAACCCCAAAGGATAACAATACAAGAAATTCTGGTATTATCGAAAAATGCCAACTGCATCTTGTTTTAAATGTGTTATACACACTATTAGTAACATAAAAATGAAAAGATGCAGTTGGAAAATTGCTTTAATAGCTGAATTCTCTAGATGAGAACCACAGAAGTTCTTTTTTAAGAAATTCTGGTATTATCGAAAAATGCCAACTGCATCTTGTTTAAAATGTGTAAAAGACACTATTAGTAACATAAAAATGAAAAGATGCAGTTGGAAAATTGCTTTAATAGCTGAATTCTCTAGATGAGAACCCCAAAAGTTATTTTTTAAGAATCTCTGGTATTATCAAAAAATGCCAACTGCATCTTGTTTTAAATGTGTAAAAGACACTATTAGTAACATAAAAATGAAAAGATGCAGTTGGAAAATTGCTTTAATAGCTGAATTCTCTAGATGAGAACCACAAAAGTTATTTTTTAGGAAATTCTGGTATTATCAAAAAATGCCAACTGCATCTTGTTTTAAATGTGTAAAAGACACTATTAGTAACATAAAAATGAAAAGATGCAGTTGGAAAATTGCTTTAATAGCTGAATTCTTTAGATGAGAACCCCAAAGGATAACAATACAAGAAATTCTGGTATTATCGAAAAGTGCCAACTGCGTCTTGTTTTAAATGTGTAAAAGACACTATTAGTAACATAAAAATGAAAAGACGCAGTTGGAAAATTGCTTTAATAGCTGAATTCTTTAGATGAGAACCCCAAAGGATAACAATACAAGAAATTCTGGTATTATCGAAAAATGCCAACTGCATCTTGTTTTAAATGTGTTATACACACTATTAGTAACATAAAAATGAAAAGATGCAGTTGGAAAATTGCTTTAATAGCTGAATTTTCTAGATGAGAACCACAAAACTTATTTTTTAAGAAATTCTGGTATTATCGAAAAATGCCAACTGCATCTTGTTTAAAATGTGTAAAAGACACTATTAGTAACATAAAAATGAAAAGATGCAGTTGGAAAATTGCTTTAATAGCTGAATTCTCTAGATGAGAACCACAAAAGTTATTTTTTAAGAAATTCTGGTATTATCAAAAAATGCCAACTGCATCTTGTTTTAAATGTGTAAAAGACACTATTAGTAATATAAAAATGAAAAGATGCAGTTGGAAAATTGCTTCAATAGCTGAATTCTTTAGATGAGAACCCCAAAGGATAACAATACAAGAAATTCTGGTATTATCGAAAAATGCCAACTGCATCTTGTTTTAAATGTGTAAAAGACACTATTAGTAACATAAAAATGAAAAGATGCAGTTGGAAAATTGCTTTAATAGCTGAATTCTTTAGATGAGAACCCCAAAGGATAACAATACAACAAATTCTGGTATTATCGAAAAGTGCCAACTGCGTCTTGTTTTAAATGTGTAAAAGACACTATTAGTAACATAAAAATGAAAAGACGCAGTTGGAAAATTGCTTTAATAGCTGAATTCTTTAGATGAGAACCCCAAAGGATAACAATACAAGAAATTCTGGTATTATCGAAAAGTGCCAACTGCGTCTTGTTTTAAATGTGTTATACACACTATTAGTAACATAAAAATGAAAAGATGCAGTTGGAAAATTGCTTTAATAGCTGAATTCTTTAGATGAGAACCCCAAAGGATAACAATACAAGAAATTCTGGTATTATCGAAAAGTGCCAACTGCATCTTGTTTTAAATGTGTAAAAGACACTATTAGGAACATAAAAATGAAAAGATGCAGTTGGAAAATTGCTTTAATAGCTGAATTCTTTAGATGAGAACCCCAAAGGATAACAATACAAGAAATTCTGGTATTATCGAAAAATGCCAACTGCATCTTGTTTTAAATGTGTTATACACACTATTAGTAACATAAAAATGAAAAGATGCAGTTGGAAAATTGCTTTAATAGCTGAATTTTCTAGATGAGAACCACAAAACTTATTTTTTAAGAAATTCTGGTATTATCGAAAAATGCCAACTGCATCTTGTTTAAAATGTGTAAAAGACACTATTAGTAACATAAAAATGAAAAGATGCAGTTGGAAAATTGCTTTAATAGCTGAATTCTCTAGATGAGAACCACAAAAGTTATTTTTTAAGAAATTCTGGTATTATCAAAAAATGCCAACTGCATCTTGTTTTAAATGTGTAAAAGACACTATTAGTAATATAAAAATGAAAAGATGCAGTTGGAAAATTGCTTTAATAGCTGAATTCTTTAGATGAGAACCCCAAAGGATAACAATACAACAAATTCTGGTATTATCGAAAAGTGCCAACTGCGTCTTGTTTTAAATGTGTAAAAGACACTATTAGTAACATAAAAATGAAAAGACGCAGTTGGAAAATTGCTTTAATAGCTGAATTCTTTAGATGAGAACCCCAAAGGATAACAATACAAGAAATTCTGGTATTATCGAAAAGTGCCAACTGCGTCTTGTTTTAAATGTGTTATACACACTATTAGTAACATAAAAATGAAAAGATGCAGTTGGAAAATTGCTTTAATAGCTGAATTCTTTAGATGAGAACCCCAAAGGATAACAATACAAGAAATTCTGGTATTATCGAAAAGTGCCAACTGCATCTTGTTTTAAATGTGTAAAAGACACTATTAGGAACATAAAAATGAAAAGATGCAGTTGGAAAATTGCTTTAATAGCTGAATTCTTTAGATGAGAACCCCAAAGGATAACAATACAAGAAATTCTGGTATTATCGAAAAATGCCAACTGCATCTTGTTTTAAATGTGTTATACACACTATTAGTTTGGGGTTCTTTAGATGAGAACCCCAAAGGATAACAATACCTTTGGGGTTCTTTAGATGAGAACCCCAAAGGATAACAATACAAGAAATATAATTGCCTCAAATTTTGGATTTGGTTTTTCAACCTTCGCTGGTCGAATTATTTTGCTTGATGGACAAACACTAATCGAACAAGGAGTCCCATACACTTTTGAAAACAGTTGTTTAAATACTACTGAATCTTTTCATGATCCTTTCAACAATGTGGATATATTTGTGATTAATCAATTTTGTTGTGAAGATTTTTTAACTGATGAAACAACTGCAACAGTTTCGTCATCTAGTCTTTCTACAACTGCTTTAGTTTCGTCGTCAAACGCAGTTTCCGAGACAGCAACTCAATCAACAGTCAAACCAACCACAAGCTCTGCTTGCTGTATTAACTTTTCATTGTTTGTATTTATAATTTCTTTTATAACTTGTGTATAAATAAATGAATTGTTATTGAAAGAAAAAATGGTATTTGCAATGTTTTTAGTTTCCAATACTTTACCTATTTTTTGATTTCTCACTAAACCACGTCAAGTCTTTATTTGTACTGCGCGCTTGTAAAAATTGCTAGAAAAAGATGCAATCCATCGCTTCAAAAACCAAAAAAGGGGTAAAATCTTTTTATCTTTTTAGAATGTGCTAACAAAGCGAAAATAGCACCATCTTATCATTGTAGAATGAAGAACAAAAATATTGTTTAAATTGTTTTGAAATAACTTACTATTGTCTTTTCAACAAATTTATAAACCCGATTTTTCGCACAAAATATTACAAAGATACAATAAATAATTTAAGAGATAGTTTAGGCTGCATTTGCTGCAGATTCTTTAGTGTATGCTGGTGGTGGAGGTGGGGGTTGTGATTGTAATGTAACAGGATAAAAAGCTTCTTCAACATTGTTACGTGATGATTGAGAAGTTGCAATTAAATAATTTCTTGTTCGGTAAATAACAACGAATGCAAAAACGTTATAAATATCTACAGCTAAAACAATTCCAGCCAAAATGAAAAATGCAATTCGAACTTCTAAAAAAGTATTTTTAAGTATTTTTATCGAAAAGTGAGCATTTAACTAACCTGCTTCAGCTACAAGAGCTCCGAGAACAATAAATAAAATAACAACTAATAAATTTAAAAGAATGTGTAAGCCCTGAAAAAGTAATTTGCATAAAACAGTCAAAAGATTTCATAAAAAGAATGCTCACAAAAATAGTTAAAGCTGGTAATAAATAATCGGGTCGCTCTTTTTGTAGCCCAATTAAAACAAAAGCATAAATAAAAAGTGATAAAATTCCTGCTGGAAGATAGTACCATGCCACTATTGCCGAGACTAATGACATAGCAGCGCTAATAAATCCAAGAATTACAATTATTTTTGCACATGTCTAAAATTACATAATTATGAATAAATGTGAAATTATAATATCACTTACAGTAATATGCATACAGCAGCAGTTATGATCAGAAGAAGTATCTTGAGAAGACATTTTAAAATTAAGAGAAATAAAAGGTTTTAATACAACGACAATAAAGTATAAAAATTTGTAATGAAGAATTCTATCAAATTTTGAAAGCTTTTATACCAAACTTTTCAGCAGTATCGGACTTCCCTCTTTTTTCTACAAATATTTGAATGTTAAACAAAAAAGTGACGAATATTTTTACCTTTAAACATTCTTCCAAATTACTGGAAACAATCTGTTTATGAATCAGAGTTACTTCTTTTATAAAATCTCTTTAGTTTGTTCATAGCGTCAGTCGTATTTTACTGCTTTAAGAAAGCGTGGGAAGTCAAGGGGAAAGTCAACATTTAACATTGAAGGAACATCAAAAGGAAAAATAAAGTAAATAATTTGAACGTCAAGAAAAGCTCTTCCGATATTTATCCTATTTACATAACAATGCGGAAAAGCTGAGTTAAACTAGAAATCTTTTTTTAATGTAGCTTACTTTTATATTTAGTTGCATTGTTTTTGTAGGTTGAAAGATAAGTGTAATAACCTGGCTTATTATCTTTCCCTGAAGATATATTTATTTTGAAAATTCAGATAAGTTGAGAAGAAAAAAATTTCCATTTTTTTGAGGATTGGTTTCCTGTTAGAAATAGTAGTATTACATTTTTTAGAAAGCTAGAATTCTTTCAAAGTCTCGAACCTAAATGTAAAAATCACCTTATGGAATTTTTTATATTGTTCTGACAAACATTTTTTTAGAGTTAATTTAGCGTAAAAACAAATATCCTTCTGTTTATTTTTTAAACTATTGTAAGAATGTTAAAAAAGCGTTGTAAATATTATATAGGTTAAGCAAAAACGGCAATAACAGTAGTAGGAAAGTTCGCATTTATTATGACATTTGATACAATATAAAAAAGTAAAATTCATTCTTATACGACATTTCCAATGAACAGCTATATAAAGAAGCGATTACATATAAATACAAAAACAATAAAACACAGAAAACATATTTATTTAACACTGATGGAATAAGAAACGACGATTACTCTTTGAATTTCATGTTTTTTGGATCATATTTCTTTGGTTCACAAACATGTTCATTTTTACCAAGTTCGATAGATTTGCTGCCATTTGGCTCGCAATAAATAAATTTTTTGGGGTCATATTTTCGCGGCTGACAAGCATGCTGTTTCGTACCGTATTCAAGAAAATTGTGACCATTTTGATCTTTATGAAGTTTTAAACTCATAAAATGTTTCAATCTGGAACATGCAAGACATTTGTATGAACCTTCGCGTTTCTCATAAAATTCATAAACAAAATCTTTTGCAGTCGATGTAAATACAACTAATCGTTTGTTGGCTTCCCCTTTGGTATTTGGATGAAATTCAAACAATTCTGATGAAATAATATTCTTTGGTTCATATTTTTCTTTAACATATTTTCTTGGTTGACAAATATGATCTTGAAGCGACTGTTGAAGATATTCTTGCCCATTTTCTTTTTTGCATGGCTTCACCCAAATCAATTTGTTTAAAAGTTTGCATCCGCGACATCGGAAAAGATTTTTGTTTTTTTGAAAAGCAAATTCATAACATTCACCACGAGCTGGTGTAGTAAAAACAATAACTGCAGTAATTTTGCCATCAGAGTTTTCAGAAACAGTTTTAAACTCAGATGAAGAAATAACTTTTGCATTAGCATTTTTAATGGGTTCACATTCACTTTTATTCTTTTCCATTATTACTTGTTTGTGGTAACATCTTTTTTTCTTTTCCAAATTTATCTTTTCTCGGTTAAGAACTAAAAAAGCTGGTCCATGAATTGACGAAACTTTAATTGGTTGACAAATATGTTTCTTGTAGTCATGACTGAAATATTCGACTCCATTGTCATCTTTTTGAATTCTTACAGAAAGCGATTTTTCTTTGTACTGGCATCCATTACATTTAAAATATGAATAAACATCTTTGTAATTGAACTGGTAACACATGTCTCTCTCTTCAGGATGATAAATTGCAACATTTATTGAAGTTGGAAAAGCTTTTCGACGATAGAAAAAGTAATCGTAACATTTTTCGTTTTCTTTTGTTGCAAATTTTTTTGGTTCATATTTCTTTGGTTTACATATATGTTTTGATCCATTTAATCGAACAATATCTTCACCATTTGCATCTTTGCGCAACTTTGCAATCATTCCATCAGTACGTTTTAATTTATTTAAACGCTGGATAAATCTTTTATTATAACAACCCAAGCAGTAGTAACAATTGTCAGATCCAGTTCTATGAGAAAACGTATAACATAAATTTCGATCATTTGAATCAAATATAAACAGTTTTTTTACTCCAGTTTCGGTGTTTTCCATTAATTCAAAATCAGGTGTTCGAATTAAAACTTCTTTCTTTATGTTTGAATACGATTGTAATTCACAAATATGCTTTGTAGTTGATAGTAACACATAATCCACGCCATCAGAATTTTGTAATAGTTTTGCAGAAACTAATAATCCCTTTCTTCTGCAACCAGTACAATGAAAGTAATTTTGATAATCAGAATATACATAACACATCTTTTTATCGTTTTTATCGAAAATAATCAGTTCTTTTCTTTGTTTACTTTTCTTAAATAAAGTATGAACTTCAAAATCAGGTGGTAAAACAAATTCATTGAATTGATAAAATTTCTTTGGTTCATATGGAACAAATTTGCATTTGTGCTCAACATTTGTTAATTCCACGCATTCGTCTTCAGTGTTTTCATTCCATAATTTTGCTAATGTGAAACATTGACGGCAGACAAAACTACTTTTTGATTTGTATGGTAGAAATTCCCAGCATTGGCTTTTATCATATTCATCAAATATTACAAGAATTTTTCCAGATGCAGTGTTACAATTTTCCAATATTTCATATTCTGGTTGTTTATAAATTTTCATTTCAATATAATTTTCTGGAGTATACGGTATTGGTGCACAAACATGTTTTTCATCTTCTATTTTAATGCAATCAAATCCATTTTCATCTTTGTCTGAGATAGCAGAAATATATTTTCCTTTGGCTTTACATCCAATACAAGTAAACAAGTTCATTTTAATACTGCATGAAAATTCGTGACATACTGTTTTTTCAGAGTTGACAAAAATTAGTAATTTCCTTTGCAGTCGCCATCGCAATTTTGATGATGTACATTTGACATTTACGAATTTAAATTGAGATTGATCGATTGTTTTTGGAAAATCCTTTAATAATATTAGGCTGGATATTTTTCTTTTCTTTGAAGCACTAAAATAAAAACAATATCATTACGAATGCTAGTAAAAACACTTACGGTTGAAGTTCCTTTTTATCACCATAATATTCAGCAATACTTTCATTTCGAGGACGACGTCGCTTTCGAACATTGTTTTCACTTTCTATTTTTAATAACGAGAGATTCTTAAACAAATTATTTTCTTTAAAAAATATCAAATATTCTTCTTTTGCTTTTCTTTCGTGAATATTAATCCATTTAATCATTAACTTTTTTAATTTCACAGCTGAATTATCGTTCTGGGCAATTTTGTTAGAAATTGGTAGCAAAAAACGTTGACAAAGCATTTTTTTTCCAACAATGTTTTGAGCCTAAAAATGCAATCTTGTACATGGTATTTTAATAAGCATGCTTACCTTATCTTTACAAATAAAATCATAAACTTTCTTGCATCTTTTTTCTTCATCAAAAATCAAAGCAAAATCAGAGAGTTCATGTTCACCAAATACAAATAAAATATTCTAAAAAGAAATAAATTGTATCATATCGTTAACAAGAAAGAACATATCAATAGGATACCTTATCCATAACGAAATTGCATTTGAACATTGCAGTAATCATTTTATATTCTGAAAGGTAATATTAATTAAATTAAGTGGCGGCAAAACATGAATATACCTTCATTTACAGGTTCAACAAGAAGCATCTTTGATAACTTATCAATTCGAAGTTTACATTTCCCTTCATATTGAAGTTCATGATTTCTATCAAATGCAAGCAATTCAATGGACTTTTGTTTCATCTGAAAAATGTTTATTATTTTAAAGATAGTTTTAAGAGTAGTTATATAAAATATAAACTCGCAGACACTGAAATACAAATCGCAATCTTATGGTTTATGAAAAACAAATTTAAAAAAAAGAAGCAAAAACTGCTGCAGTGCTTTAGTTTCAATCAATTTCCCATAGACAATTTATAGTGCAGTCATAGGACCATTGAACAAAAGATTTTTTGTGGTCAATTTTTTAAGATAGTATATGTATATGAAATATATCTTTAGTATTACAAATAGCAAATAATTTATCATATAAAATTTTTATTTTTTTGTTTATTTAACCATGTAATTAACAAAATAAAAAAAACGTTTCAACAAAAAGCACAAATAAATACATTATATTATTTTATCGTCTCATAATCCTTGGTAGAATATAAGTTCCATTTAAGCTGTAATTTGGAGTAACATAATAGTTTTCCCATGATACTGGAATTGAATTCTTATCTCTTACATTACCCATAACTAATAGATTTCCAATTTCTCTCATTGCAGTGGCAGTAATATCTTTTACAACAGGGATAATTTGATTTCCAGGATAATACAAAGCCCAATTTTCATGATCATTAAATGTCATAAAATCACCTGTAATTGCAGTTTTGCTTAATGTATTTGTTGGAAGACGTGGTGAAAAATAGATAACAATATCAGCAGTTAAATTTGAAATTTGTTGAAATTTATTTGGAATTACTGTAGACCATTGATCAAAAGCATATTGAAAAGCTGGTCTGAAAAGGGTGGAATTAATGTGATGGATACAAGCTATGCAAGAAACTTACGATAAATGTTGCTTAGAAGGATTTTTTATGGAATATGTTATTATAGGTTTTGACCACATTGCTGAAACAAAATAAGTTAATTAATACACTTTAAAACTGAGCAAAAACCAACCATCTGCAACAGCAGGAGATCCAGCAGGATATACAGTTGGAGCAGCATCAGTGAAAGTTGATAATTGAAAGAAAAAGAAAGTCAAGAGTAATTTAAAGAACATTTTTAAGCTTTTATTGAATTGAAATTGTTGTTGTAATTGTCATTTTTTCAAACCTTTAAATACTACTTTAAAATTTTTCTTTGTTTAAACAATGACATAATTTTGTTAGCTGTCAGGATGTTAATGGAATGCATATATTTGATGAATCACATATAGTTAGTTATTTTGTTAAAAATTCTTTTGTACCCTTTGACACCCACTTTTATGCTTGAAAAAAAAGTGAACAAACTAGAGTGAGACAGAATATTTACTTTTTTTCTCAAAATTTCATAAATCAACACAACTTCTTTTGTGTTTATTCAAAAAGACTACAATTAAAACAACAAAAGTCAAAATACTTTTTACTGCATTTTACGTCATTTTCTAAAAGCTATTTATAAAGTTTTTTTTAAGATGAAGGCTGTATGCAGAAATGACTTTATTGACAATTTAAATGGGGAAATTTGAGCATTTTTCACGATTCACGGGGGGGGGGGTGCCCCATTGTCGCCTTCAATACGGCCTTGAGAAGGTCTACCTAAATTTTCTTCAAAGTATTAAAAAACTGAAGTGCATAAATGAAATAAAAAATTTATTTACTAAACAATATTCTACAAAAAACAAAAAATTAGTATGTTTCATTACTGGTCGCATAAATATTGACATTGATTAAATGATTAAATAATGGATTTGCTGAAATTTAACATTATTATTCAAAACTTTGTAAACAATCTCACTTACGCATTCTAAAATGACGAATCAGCTGTCTGAAATATGGTAACGCTATTCCAACTAACAAAAACCCTACTGTAAAAATCAGCAGAATTGTAATAAACCAAAATATAACATTATACCACGGGCTTGGACATGCTCGATATGAACTAGCTCGATCATTGAATCCACAATATACAAGTGAATCTGGTGAACAACAACTGCCATCTGTACAGCCCGGCTTAATTATAACAGATTTACCTTGACATCTCCGATCTTCATAAAGTATAATACAAGCTCCATTTGTATCAATAGATGTAATTTTATCATGAACATTTTGTAGCTCACCACATTCATCATCAATTAAATATAGTTTCTCAGTATTACCTCGCATAAAAGAATTTTGTTCTCCATGTTCATAGGCAGTGAAAGATATATTTAAAGCATTTGATAGTGAAAAAACCGCTGCAAATATAAATTTTAGCAACATTTTTGGAGAGAATAAAAATGTTGCTTTTGCAAATGGAAATTTGATTGTTGCCATTTTTGAAAATAAATAAACTGTTTCATATTTATAAAGCCAGTAATTTGATATAGAGAAACGTGTGAACAAAAACGAATAATTTTTATATTTATATTTCAATTATAAATCATAGCTGTTTTTTAAAGCTTCTAATAATATGATGCATTTGCATTAGGTTGTGATGTAAAAATATTTATTAAGTTTCCATAAATGTAGTTGGTCAACATAACATTAGGAATTGTAAAAGTTAAGAATGAGAAAATGTAATTGGAAAGCAAAAGTTAAAGCAATCGCGTCTATGATTAATAGAAAAGAAAGGTGTCATTCTATTAAACTTTAACAGGAAGATGTTTTGGTTTTATTTGGAGTAAAAAGGAAGCATGATTCATTTCTGCTCATTGTTTCATGCCATGGTTTCCTAAATATGGTGCTTTGTGGGACCCCTGCTCCAGATTGCTCCGGCTTGCTCCAGCTTGCTCCGACCTGCTCTAGGTTGCTCCGACCTGCTCCTCTCTGCTCCTGCTTGCTCCGACCTGCTCCAAGTTGCTCTAAATTATGGTTTTTTGAAATAAATGAATTTATCTATAAAAAAGAAATTTGATCCACATAAAGTTTATGAACAAAAATGTATCATTTTTATATTCCCTGCTTTGTATGTAACAGTTTAGGTGTTTTTTTATGACTGCAATGTGATACTTTCGGATGTGTCAAAATTATAAATTCATCTACATTTTGCTGCCTCTAAGCAAAAAATATTATATTTTTGACCATAAACATTCTGATTTTGACTTCCATTTCGCTAAAATGCTTAACGTTCATTTTCCTTTTTCAACCCGTTGATCACTGGATATCTATAAAAACTGAAGTTTTTTTTGTATATTGGAATGATATAATTAACAAAAACAGATAAATATATGGTTTAATCATGTAATTTTCTTAGGCAAAATGCATAAATGTTATTCGAGTTTTTTTTGTCTCGTTTTTTCTTCTTATTGAAAAACAGATATATCTATAGTTGTATTTCATCAGTTAGCAAAAAATAAATGGAAATAAAAATCGTTTTGACAATGATAAATGGGAAACGAGAACACACTATAGTATGTACATGTGATTCACCATTGGGGATGGTTTTTAAATCAGCCAAAAGATAAAAAGGAAGAACAGCATATTGCAAAACTGAAAAAAAGAACCAACACACTGTTCACAAGTGTGATGTTTTTTATCGTGAAAATTTGTTGCATTAAATTTTCACCTCTGCAGTTCAAGTTTGAATTTTGCAAAGGAAAGATAAAAAAAACAATTTTTTGTTTGCGGTAAAATTATTTGCTAATAATTTCTCATCCTTTTTATTAAAGATCGTGTTTTTATAAATCAATACAAGTAACCTTTTCCAGCGTGTTTTTTTGTAACTGCGATCGATAACACATAAAAAGTGTAAACTTTTATTTTTTGGAAGAGCGACATCCACCTTTTAAAACTTTTAACATTAATTGAAAGTCTCGAAACGTGTAAAGGATTTTTTCGTCTTTTTTTTTTCTTGTGAAACTTACAAGAGGTTAAATTCATTTGTTATTTGTAGCACTTTTCGTTTTCAGGTTTATATTTAATGATGACTTTAGTCGTACCGGCCTTGGGACAAACCGGCAGCTTTGGTGATATTTTTGACGCACGAAAAAATATCTTTGTTGGAATTAATATTTTTAAAAGGTTTGTTTGTTCTTTTTGAAAAATGTTCTCTTGAATTTATGATTTTCAAAAGATCACTTTCTATTCACTTTCTTGCTGTTTTTTAAAAACATTTATTTGTTTTAGAAAGATACATGAAGAAAATATTGAAGTTGTTGAGAATTTTCATGCTTCCTCAAAAATTACATATGCATCGAATGAATATGAAAAAATGGAAGATATGGATATTGGAGCAGAGCTTAAATTGAGCATACTTGGTGATAAAATTAACGTTCACGGTGCTGCTAGTTACATTAAAAATCGTTGTGAAACGAAAAAAATTGTTCAGTGTAATTATATTTTAAAAACATTAACAAAAAAAGCTAAACTTAACTGGAGGCTTGAAGAACTACGAGAACATTTTGATTTAACTGGTTTGGAAAATCATGGGACACATATAATTACTGGAATTCAATATGGAGGCAATGGGGTCGTATCTTTGAGTTATAATGTTGCTGATAACACTGACAAAGAAGATATTAAAAAGAATTTACTGGCCAAATTTTCTGGTTTTCCTTGTACCACTGATGTGCATAATAATGATACATCTGCAGCCAAAATCAAAAATAATGAAATTGTGGTGAAAGTGGAAGCTGATGTAAGTATTAAACCATCTGATGATGTAACAACTCTTGAAGGTGCAAAGACATTTATGAAAGAATTAGGTGGTCGACTAAGTGAATATAATAATGGAAAAGGAATTCAAATTAATTTTGAATTAGTTCCTGTCAAAACAATTATGGATCAATTTAAAGAAACTTTTACTCCAAGTATTAAATATTTAATGATAAAACCTCCAGTTTTACGAACAATTGATTATTATATAAAAGAAATCGAAGAAGCCAAAGAAAAATTTAACGAGCGTATTAATGAATTGAAAATTAGTAAAACATATTTTGCTCAAAATGATATTGATTACTACAAAAAAGAAGAAAATAAATTTAATAATGAAATTACCATACTTCATACTGAATTAGACGATATTATTGAAATTCTTCATCAAGAAGCAGTATGTGCTGACACTTTATTATGCAAGCAATTAGAAATAGTTAAAAGTAAGCTTTATTCATAGTCCTATTTATAAAGCTATATTCTTTTCAGAAATTAAAAAAGATGTCGACAACTTCATTTCAAACACAGAAAAACTTATTTTGAAAGTATTTTATATAAAATCTGTCGAAGAAATTGGGATTAACTTTGTTTGCCAAGAGAATGAACTTGCAAAACTCAAATTGAAATTTCCGAAATTGCATTTCTTGGTTTATAGTACGGATTTGTATCACAAATATTTGGAATGCTTCATGGTATCTAGATTACTGGAAAAGAAAAAAATGAATTCAACAATATGTCATTTTGTTATAATAAATGCCGAAATGCTTGAAAGCTTTGTTCCACATGAATTAAAAGATGTATTCTTATTCTGTAATCCTCCAGAATATACTTTTCAATTTAACCGGTATCGTCTTCATTCAGAATATAACCTTTTAACGAGTCGCCATTGAATTACTGACAGCAGAAAAAATGTTTTTGGTTGGTAGTTTTATTTTTGTAGTATTCTGTAAATCTTATTAGTCTTTGCAATAAAAAACTTATCGTTAATAACTACCATGGTAATTTTCAAAAAACTTTTTATGCATTGTTTCTTTATTGTTGATGACAAGAATAGCTTTTAAGCAACTTGCAAATAATTTTTCAGCATGCTTTTTGTTTTTTTTTCTTGTAGAAGACATAAAAGATGCAACGAAGAAGGCGAGACTAATAGCCCTTTGAAGGAGAAGTGCCAAAAACCGACAACGCCAGCAGCGACCGACCTTCTTTTGTTCCAATAAAAAATTCTTTAACGAAAAAAAAGAAAGAAAAGAGAGATGAGAAAATTTGTAAAAAGAGACACATAAAGTTGAACTTGAAAAATGAAGACGAAGACGAAAAAAGGAAAGAGTGGACTTCGGTGACGCGAAACGAGAAACAAAAAAAATTTAGAAGGAGCAGAAGAAAGAAATAAAAGAATTCAGGAAAGAAAACAAAAAATGAAAGAAGAAAGAGGACACTGCTGCCAGCCTTTTTTCAGGCTGGTAACATTTTGCCCCCGTGAAAGCTAAACATTTTTTTTGTGTCCTGCTCTTTCCCTTTCTTTTTCTTTTTCACTCACAAATATATTTTTTTACGTTTATGGCGGCTAAATCGATTCCCCTTTTATCTTTTTTAGGATGGAATGTTCCTTTTTTCAGCTGGAAGTTATTTCTGGAAGATTTTTTAATTTGTCTTTTGTTTTTGTTTTTTACAGCAGAAAATTTGGTTTCGAAGTCTTTGGTTTAAAAAGGTCGCAGACCATGAAGCGTCATTGTTGCTGCTGCTGCAAAAAGTTAATTTAATTTCTCACATTTGAGCTGCAGAAAGGAGCAAGAAGTTGGCTGTAATCAGATTTTAGAACAAAGCTCATTAGAAAAGCTTTGACGTTAGGACTGTTGCAAACATGTCATTAACTTTGTTCAAATTTTTATTCTTTTATTTTCCTTTTGTCTCCTGTTTTTTTTTCTTTTACAGTACCACTCACGTAAATGTCTCCTTTTTTGATGGAATATTGCTAAAATACGTTTTTTTAATGATTAGCTTCAATACAGTACTGTCTTCAATATGATTTTTACTGTTGGATTGTTTCTAAGCAGTGGATGTTGAAAACCATCCAAATCCAAAAGTTTATTCCAACACCTGCAAAAAGCTTAAACACTTTTTGCAGTTTGCTAAATTTGCTTTTAATTTAAACTTTAAACTTTGAAAATAGGTGAAATCATAGTAATTTTTAGTTTTTATAGAACCATGTGAACAAAATATTTATTTTTGTAGCATTTGTTTTTACTTTAAGCCAAAGGCGAAAAACTAGTTAAAAATCATGTGGTTCATTTTCTCATGGACTACTAGAAATGTATTTCAGGTTGCTGGCAAAAATGTAAAAGTAGACAGCTTTTCCAATTTTTTAGTTAATACCTCTTTTAGTTAATTTTTGTTTTTCTAATTAATTAAATTTTGCACTTTTTTTTAAAAAAACACTATCTATTTTTTCTCCATAAAATCCTTTGCGCTTCTCGGTGATTCTCAGAACTGAAATGTTTCAAATACTTTTCTATTTTTAGACAAAAACACTTTATTTCAATTTTGTTAAAAACATTTTTTAAAATAAAAATTCTCAAAATATCGTCATAAAAATGTCGTAACTTCCTGCTCTTGTAACCATTGTTGTAAAACTACATCCTTAAAACGTAACAACCAGAAAAAAAACTATTGTTCAGCTTTTAAATGTGTTTTAGCCTTTTTTTTCAGGAAGCTATTACAGTAGTTTTATTCTCTGTTTTCTAGTGTAACATTGTTATGTGACGCGATACTTCAACACCACAAAAATTTTACACCTTCTCTGAAGAAAACATTTAAATATTCATCTACTTTTTTTCTTTGGTATTCATAACAAAATTTTTTCTTTATCTTGTTAACCTCTTGAAATCTTTTGTTGTATCTATTTAAAAATTCATAAATCTTTTGTTTGAACAAAAAAGGTGGATTACATCAACCATGGCACCATTATTTGGACGAAGTTTTTTGGCCCTGAAAAGTGTTGAAATCACATATCCGTTTATTTTTTAACAAATTTATTGTGGTTACTTTTTTGGTTGTTTTTGTTTTTCATTTAATCAAATTGACGCTTGTCTTTATTAAGTTTTTGAACAAAAATTTTTGCATATTTGTTGAAAGCAAAAAAATATGATCGTTGATCAAATCTGTTTATAATAATATTAAAGTAATTAAGTTTCGGCGCTTATGTAGTTGTGATCACAGTCAAAGATCAAAAATATTTTCACTGTTTTTCAAAAAGCTATTTCAAAAAAAGCTTTGCTTTTTTTGTTTTCCAGTTATTGTGTTTATGCGGCAATAACTGAATTTCTTAACTTCATCAATGACATCAAAAATCTAAATTTAATTAATTCCATCAAATACTTCCAAAATCTTTTTTTGCAGCCTCCACCTCTTTTTCCCCTTTCCACCCCACATTCCCAGAAACCATTGAAATATATTTTTAGCTAAACTTAGTTATGCTATTTAAGAAATGAGCAAAAAATAGTATCACTTCTGCTGTGTATCAAATTAACACTTATTTGCAAATATAATAAACTTTTTTTATGCAATTTTACGGTTTTTTTTATATGTGTATCACATTCACTTTCATTTCAGTTCCGGAAACTGCGTTTGCAACCGAGAAAAAGCTTTTAACTGTTTCAAAGAGTGTCAAAAAATAATTGCGTGATAAAAATGCATTTAAGATTTTTTAGGGGAGGGAAATGATGGAAAATTAAAACTTCCTTCCTTAATGAAAGATAGATATATAGTAAATTTTGGATGTCCAAAAATTGTGTCATTTTCTCAGACTTGAACAGGAAAATGCTTTGGTTTTAGTTGATAGAAATAGGAAGTATGATTCACTTCTGGTCATTGTTTCATGCCATGGTTTCTTAATACAGGAACAATGACTTTTTATTATTGTGCTATTGGGACATCTTAAAAGCTAATTTCGACACTGTTCAGATGGTTTGTTTGCCATTTTTGTATTAAAATAGTGACAGATTAAGCAATACGTGCTACTTATCGCAATAAAATTTAAGCGTCATTTATAATTGCATTACAAAATATTCCTAAAATTAGGCTGTATATTTTTGTGTTTTTCTATTTAAAACTTAAATTAATGTTTTTTGATTTTACTTTTTTGCCATATTAATTTTCATCGTCTTATTAGCTTATAAACACCAGATGTTACTTATTTTTAAAAACTTATTTTTAAGCAGCTTTTAATAGCCATAAAAAACTATGATAAATTTTGTGATGTCTCAAAATTGACAAATCTCTTCTTATTCAAAATATTTTAAAATAAAACTTATTGCTGTCGCATTTCCTCTTCTGTCATTTTCTATTAAAGTTTCTTTGATATTCTTTCTTGCCATTTTTGTCAGAGAAAAAAAGATACATCCATCAAATCTTCACATAGAACTGCAGCAGCAGCTATTTTTCATAGCTTATTTTTTGTTGCCAAGAAGGGCAAACAACAGGAAAAGCAATCATGTATTTTTTTATATAAATCTTCGAGATTTTTTTAAAAGTAAGCAATTTTTTATTTAACAACATCTGTTTATGTGTGTTTCTATGAAAAAGATGTGTATTTTGTTTGGTTAAAAATGAGATATATCCGGAGAAATTTCATTTTTGCACTTTAGCTGTGGTATATCATAAAAAGAGAGACAGAAATTGTCTCTATTCGTGACATAGTGGTTAAAGGTGAAAACTATTAAATTGATTTACGATGGCACGCTTCTATATATAAAAAAGGAATAATCGGTGTTTGGTTGTTTTGGCACTTTTTTTAGAAATGGATAAGCTGTTGTTTTTCATATTTTCGTTTTCCTTTAAAATAAAGCAATACCATCTGGAAAATTCAATTATATTTTGATTAAAGGTGTTTTTAAATATCATAAAAAATATTTTTAGCATTTCTCAAAAAGTGTAATAAGGAAATTCAACTTTCTAATTTTCATTTTAAATTTAAACATAAATTTTAAAATTGGTGCCATTCTCTCTTTCTCTCTTACTTCCTACCTTTACGACCCCATAAAAAACTAAAATAATAAAAAAAATAATAGTTATTTTTTGCACAATTTATTTTTTGGCAAATTGCTTTCTTTTTTTTCTCCCTTCGGGCCAATTTTAAAACCGACAACAAAACAGCTTTTTTTCTCCCCCAAGTGGTCAACCAAAACAAAACAATGAAAAGCCAGCAGCAGTTGCTCTTTAATCTTTTTTCTTTCATTTTTTGTCGTCCAAAAAAAATAGAGTCCAAGATTTTTTGAAAAGCACACCTGTTGGATTGTTTGATTGACAACTTTCCAAAGAAAGTAGCCAGCAGGCATCAAGGCGTTTGGTTCTTTGAAATCAGACATCTCTCAAAAAATGCTGCTGCTGACCATTATCTGCAAATAAAAGCTTTTTTGCAAAAGTAAGTCGTTTTTTGAGAATATTTTTTGCCAAATGTCGTTGAAAAAAATCTGTTTTGACAGCGAACATTGCAAAAATATCAAAATATAGCGTTCTTGAGTTTTAGAGTAGTGCTAAAATTTTTTATTCTGTTAAAAGCGTAAAATCATTTTGAAGATGTTTCCCTATTATTCGTCTTTTAGGCTAGAAATTCGTTTCTTGGTCTAAATAATTCCGTGTTTCTGGGATTAATTTAAACGCGTGTCTGTCTGAAATGAAGTTTTGATGACGCATGAGGTGGATTGAGTTTGATCCTGTAAGCTTTAAGAAACAAAACTTAACTAATCCCCTTTTCGCCAGAAACTCTATGCTTAAAACTTTTTTTGGATTACAGCTTAATCCAACCCGACAATGTCAATATAAAGGGTTCGTAGTCTTTGTCTTTTTTATTCAGTTTTTACTGGTTTTATTTTATAGATGTTTTTTAACAATACCGTAATGCCTCATTAATATTTTATTTTGTAAAAACTTTCTTATAGGTGTCTATTACAGATTCATATAGTTGTGAAGGTGTTGTTGTTTTGTTGAGCTAGTTAATTGAATTTTTTTCTGTTGTTTTTTTATGAAATTTGATACCATTTTTAGATTTTTTACTGTTTTTGTTCGAGCTATATGTGTACTACACGATCCCTTAGAGAATTGTAAATAATTAATAAGATAAATGGAATCCAACATCAGGTGTAAAAATTGTTTTTCCGACTAGTTTTTAATCTTCTCTTTACTGATATAAATACAATTTAAGAAATTTTTTGGAAGTAATAGTTCTTGTTAGATTGAACTTCTGCATAGAAAACATAATCGTTGGTCCTGCTTACAGTATGCTTGAAGCATTTCAGCAAGCCATAGAATATTCTTGCAAAAAAAACTGTTTTCATGCTTGCAAGTGTCAACCATTGTTTTTATCTTCCTTCTTCTTCATATCTCTCTCATTTTCTGCAATTGTTGAATGCATTTGTTATTCATTAACAGCTTTCTTTCGCTTCTTTTCTTGGCAATCTAATTTAAAACTTTTTCCGGTTTATTTCCCCCCATGCGTCTTCTTCTCCACTTTATTTGGCACATGTCAGTTCAACAACCCCTTGTTGTTTTTGTTTTAAAAGAACAGGAATTATATTAGCCCCATTTATCTTTCATCTCCTCCCCATTTTCATCTTCCCTGTTTTCAGTCTTCTGAATTCTATTCTTTTTTTTCTCATTTCCTTTCAAGAAAACTTGAGTTTCAAATAAATAAAACTTGACATGCTTCTGTGTTTTTTTTATATATTTCAGTGCTTTTTTCTTTTACTCCATGTCATTTGACACATTTTTTTCAACTCTCCTATTTTTTGAGTAGTATCCATTTTTGGAAGAGACAAGCAATTTACGAATTTTAGAATGCCATTCAAAAGAAAATAAACGTGTGTTTTACATTTTGTTCGTTTCATCTTACAATTGTCGCGGAAAAAAGAATCTTACATCATTTTTATTACGAATTTTTTTAGACATTTATCTTGGCACGACTACAAAAACACTTGATGAACCATGGCTTCAGCTGGTGCAGCAATCACGATGCAAACATTTTTGGCTTCATCTGCTAAACATGATGAACCGTTAAATGCTAATCGACTTCGAAATCATGATAAGAGGATGTGTGATGAATTGGAGATTAAAAGCTTATTGCCGAATGGTGAACATCGTCGATCCATGTCTAATTCACTGTTACATTCACCTGGTGGAGTTGGACAAGCTTTTGGTTTTTCATTGGGAGGAGGTTAGTTTTTGTTTGCTTTGATTTTGATTTTTGAATGCTACAAGCCACAGAACAGAAAAATCATGAGATATAAGGTCAATGATTATGATGGTGTTACTAGGCCTTTAAAATCTTCGAAGAACAAAAACTTTATCGCTTTGTATTACTTCAAAGGATATAAACATCATCTTCACAGCTTTTTAATTCCGATCTTATTTACTGACGACTTTTGTTTCTAGAATCCCAGAAGTTTCTGTTTCTGAACAATATATAAGAACGGTATTGCATCTATAATAGTTTAAAAAAGCTTTTAGTTTCTTTTCTTGCAAAGTCTCAAAAAAGCAAAAGTTATTCTTTTTCTTCTCAAAACTAAAAAGCTGCCCACCTTTTAGCATAACCTTTTTAAAGTTTTAAAATTTTTTCTTCCCCCTAAAATCACATGAAATTTTTCATGCTTCGCTGAAAACACCTTTCCCATTTCTTTAAATAACAAATCGACAAAACTTTAAAAAGCTATTATAGATGTCTAAAATGCACCTGAGAAATAACAGTCGTGACTGGTACTATAATTGAAAATCAGCCATATAGCCCTTTTTCAACTTTTACTAGTAGTCCCGCAGGGATTTCGGTTGTTATTTACTTCCGTATTTCGAAATAAAAGTAAAAACAAATAGTTAACATAAATTTATCTAAATAACAGCCTTCCTCAAAGTTAGTTAAATTCCACAAATAACTAACATTTTTTCATTAAAAGCTTTTGGCAATGAGATTTTTGCTTGTTTGTGAGCTTAAGGAATTTGATCCACTTGAAAACAACAAAACAGCAAGTGTCCATCGGTCAAGGGAATTGAGTGAGCGTCCATTTCGTGAGGATTTGTTTTTGAAACTTTTTTTTAAAACAAAACTCTTGCAATTTGTCAATTTTTACACCTTTTTCTTGAGCATACCTGGGAGACGCTGTCAGCTGCCTAGTAGTCAACCAGCAGCTTGAGCTTGCAACAACAGCCAAAACTGACCATTATCAAACATTTTTTATTGCGCTATTCTCCGTTCAGCACTTTTGCCGTTCATGACAGCCGTTTAAGAAAATTGCTTGAATGACTTTGTCAAAATTCTTTTTTCTTTTCAAAATTTTTCCCATGCCATAAGAAGGAAAGGACAAAATAATGAAAAAAGAAATAGTTTTTCCCCTGCAAGAAAGTGGTCAGTCTTTTTTCCTTTTCTTTTTTTTAATGTGCCGAAATTCGTTTTTCCTTTTTTCTTCTTTGTGTGTTAGCCTTTTTTGAAAGTAAACAATTTTGGAGCATGTTAGTTTCGATTGCATTACTTTTTCCTGTGTCCCCATACATGTTTTAGCTTCTGTGAAAATAAAGTTGTTTCTTTACATTTCTCAGAGTTTTTGGGATATTTACAAAGTTGAGTAAATTTGACTTACTTTGTTTTTGGGCATTTTTGAACTACGTGAGAGACTGATTTTAACGAATTTAGCAAAAAATATGCAAATTTTTTACTTTGCATATTTTGGTTAACATGCTTGTGATAAGTTAGCTCTGCATATCTTTGGTTTACTCCATTACTTTTTAAAGCCTCCATTATAAAATTTTTTCTATCAATTTATCTGATCATCCAACTTTTTCAGAACCCAGTCCCAGCACCTCCTCTAAACCATCACATATAATTCATCGCCCATCACCCCTTAACGGTTCAATTGGTGTTACTTCGAATGGAATAATCCCTGAACTAAAATCACGTGTTAGACATAAAACTACAGCCACAATGAATAGTGATGATGATGGAAGAGGTAGCAGTTGCTCGGACAGAGTTGCAGATAATGAAGTCAGTGAAACTCTAAAATCATCAGAATCCGGAGACAAAATTCCTCGAAGCAAAGGCATTCTTGTTCCTACCAAATGGCAAGTACTATATTTTGTTGCACATACAAAAGCATTAATTATTAAACGAACTGGTTGTGAGCTACAAGTAAGTTAAAAAACGATTCAATAAATTCTTGTCAAAAAATATTTCATCATGAAAGTGCTAAACTGCTAAAATTTCAGGTCACTGATGCTGCAAGCTTCCCGCTATTTGATATCTTCCAAAAATCACATTGCTTCAGATCTACTTGGATTCTGGAATCTTACAGTCGACAAGTTTTAGTCATTTCTGATGTTTCAAAAACATTTGCTTCAAGACGAAATGAACCACAAAGATTTACCGTAATTAATGCAGAGAATGAAACAATGGGATTCTTTGTTACTGGTAAGAATTTCATATATCCCCCTTATCCCACTCATTAATCATCTATCAAATTATGCAAATTCTTAACCCACCCTCAAATTTAGGTGATCCATTTATTATTCAAAATTCTGAGCGTGCTACTGTCGCTCATTTCAACTCTTTTAATACCCCAGAATCACGCCTTCGAAATTGGCATTGCATCATTGATGGCACAGGACAAGAAATTTGCATGTTAGAACATCGAAAACGTGATATCTATGTTGTTAAATTTTCTGGACAACTTGGTTTCTCTCTGAAGCTGATGGTTTTAGCAGCCGCTGTACAAATTGCTGCAACACCAAATATGCAAACAAAATCTTGCTGTACACTTATGTAATAATTACATTATATATTTTAAAATAATATTATTATTTAAAAATTGCATTTATTTTTTTATTATTATTATTGGAAAAAAAACATGTTATTTTTTTGAAACATTATTTTTTTGTGCGCATAACCGGTGAAATAAAAAAAAATGAAAATAGTCTCTTTTCTTACACTCCCTTTGCTTAGCGTCAATGGCGCAGTTGGTAATGCAAAGGATTTGCATGCAAGAAAAAAAAGAAAGGTATAAAAGTTCGAAGGCAGTGATGACAAAATAGCTCCAATGTTGACTTTTGCTGATAGTTGATTAGTCTTTCTGAGGCCTTTTTTATTTTTTGATTAAAAAAATTTGCATAATAGCTATCACATAAATTTGTATAACACTTTTCATGCTGAAAAAATAATTTGTTTTGTTTTTTCACAGCAGAAACTTCCAATATTTTTAACACACTGTTTTTGTTCCGTTTTTTTTTCTTCATTTGTTTTTCATTTATATTTTCCCCCCTTTCATGTAGTCATTAACAACTTTTTTCTCCGTTCTTCTTCTTTTTGTCAATTTTTTGTGTTGTTTGTCGGTTTATCGTTTTGCGTGGTTCTGTTTTTTTACAGTTCTATTTTTTCCCGTTTTATTTTTTTGACGTTAATGTTTTTTTTTCTTCAAAAACTCTTCAATCTTGATTTGTCAAAGATAAAATGCATACCTTTTTTTTACCAATTCAAATAACGTCAGATTCTTTTTTTTCATCATCGACTCGTTTTTCTTCTCCTTTTTTGCCATTACGGAAAAAACATGTTAGTGATTTTTTATTGAAAATATCAATGAGGAATCATTATTAGGAACAACATGAGGAAGAAAATAGTAAATATCAAAGCATTAAATATTACAGCTAGAATAAGAGAATAGTGATATGAAAAATTATTATGATAACATAATGTTAGAAATGTTTTGCTTAAATGTTGTAGTGGTAAATAAGATATGATAAATCAGTTTTAAAATAAAACTTCAAAAAAGTGTATCGTGTTTTTTTTTCCAACTAATCTAATATATTTTTGGTGACTTTGTTTAAAAAGTGTTTTATCAACTAGTAGCACAACATTTTGTCTGCAACTTAGTTTTTTAAAAAGGATTATTAAAAGTAAACCAGCAAGATACGGAGCTTAAGTAGCACTCGATATCGTAAAAACATCGATTAAGTTAAAAAAATAGCATTCCTCAATCAGAAACCCTGCTACTAGTTTTCATGAACTCTTTTCAGCTATTTGCTCATAGCATGAAATAAGGAGAAATACGTGTAATAAAAATCTTCCGTATCTGTTTTTTTTTTCAATTAGAGCTTTCTTTTCCTAAAACTGTCTTACAGTATCACATTGACCATTCAATTATCACTTGACCTGGCAAAAAATTATTCATTGCCAAATGCGTACAAAATACATGTGCTGTAATGTAGTCGAGTTGCAACTTTTTAAAGGTGCACTTTAAATCACAAACTTATTACAAAAGCTTTTATTGAACTTGTGGACTACATCATCACAAAAAAGAAGTGAATTGCACAATTGTCCTCAAAAAAATTTTTTACTCAAACTTTTTTTCATTTTTCCGGAGTTTTTATTTTAAAGAAAAAAAGGTTCAATTGCTTTTTTTAAGTTTTTTTTATTGCTTACTTTTCTTTTAACGTATTTTTTTAATGTTGAATACACTTTCAACTCTTTCTCTCTCTTTTCTTTCTTTTGTGGTTTTTTCTTTCTTCTACAAATATATATAAAAAACTCAATCAATCGATTTTTAACAACAACAATAGAGGGGGCCACAACAAAAGTATAAAACTTGATTTTTTAGTTTTTAAAAAAAGAGATATGTATTAACGCTTGTTAAATTTTATACGCCCTTTTTTTATTTCTGTCTTACTCTTGATGATCAAATTTATTTATTTCAGTAAATTAAGAAGAATCATTATTACGTGAAAGAAAACTTGTATTTTAAGTAATTCTCACAAGAAGAAGAAGAAGACATTATCGTTTGTCAAAGTAGTATTTTTGGAAGTTAAGTATGTATTGGAAATGGTAGAATCAAATCAACGTGTTACGCATTTTTGCGAACGAATCTTTTGCAAACGTTTTTTTTTGTTTTAACCAAAGAAGTTTTTGTAAAAATCTTTACATTACATTTTTACCGTTGGGTTACTGTAACTCTCCTTAAAAACGAGTTTTTCTTTGATAATTATTGATAGAATTTTTTGTATTTGATCGAGTCTTACTTTTGACTTTTTTTTAATATAACCATTTCAAGTTCATAGTTTGTAACCCTTTTTTAAAAAAAACAAGTTAGAAAGTTTTGCTGAGGATCTTATTTCATCTCATTTTTTTGATACAAAGGTGTGTTTTATTGGATTTTTTTACTCATATTTTTATTTCCAAATGTAATTCAATACCATTTTATTTTTGGGCTCTTTTTGATTGTCCCGAAAAAACACCGGTTTTAATGTCAAATAAAACAGGGTTATCAACAGTTTTATGACACAAAATTTTAATTTGACAAAATTTCTTGCATCACTTCCTGCAACTTTATTATTGTCCAATCCACATTCTAAATTTTTTCCTTCTGCCTGAAAAATGATGGATGATTGTAGATAGCTTTCTGATTGAAGATGTCATTTCTGATTATAATATAATATTATTTTAAGTTTTTGCTAAAATGCACATTTTGGAAACCCTGCTTTTTTGTTATGTTGTTCTTCAATGTAAACAGCATAAACAAGCCCGTAAATCAAAGCATATTGTTCTGTTTTGATTGTTCCAATGTTTTTGTTTAAATAAACCAAAACAGATGGCTTTAAATGCAAATACGCTACAAACTTTTTTAAGTTTCACTATTTCTTTCAAACTTTTTTGCGCAGATATATATGTCTTATGAGAAGAAATCAAATGATCTAAAAGTCATTAAAATTTTAATTTCCAAAACTATAGAGAAAAGAGAGCAAATTAGATCGTTATTGCAATTTTATCGTTTAATTTCCCATCAATTTCTTTCTTTTTTGTGGGTACTGTAACTTCTGACAATTAGATTTTGCATCATAAAAATTATTTTTTTTAGTTTAAACAAAAAGATGACGTTGTTTTTAACTAGGTTCGAGTTTATAGTTTTATCAAGGTTACCTTCAACCAACAAATATTTCCATTGTTCTCAATGCAAAAACTGATGCTGCTTTTTTTTTAAAAACTAATAACCCCTCTAAAAAACACTACTGCAAAAAAAAAGAAACTTTTTAAATAAAACAAAAAATTTAAACTTTATGAAAAAAAATATATGCGCATATTTTATCCAAAATAAATGTCAACTTTTTTTTTAAATTTAATATTTGCATTTTAAAAAAGGCTTCAAAATGTTGCTTCTTTTTTTCACCTGATTTTTTTGTTGCATAAAAAATTTTAAGATTTTATGGATTTTTGATATTCCTTTTTTATATAACATTTTTCACCCATAATTTAAAGATCTTAAAAAGCATAAAGCAATTTTTTGGTGATGTTTGTTACATGGCAATGTTCACAGCATACTGTAAATTAAAAAAAAGTTAATTAAATTTTTTGTTTTTCTGATTACTGCAAAAAGCATATAATGTACCCTGGAGGAAGTAATTAAATTTACACGGAAAAAATTATTAGTTCTTGAAATTGCATAAAAGTTTGTTTTTATTTTGTTTTTAAAAACAAAATAAAAACAATCTTTGTTTCTAATTTGTTTTTCATTATTTTTTGTACTTTTTCGAAGAAACAGAAATCTCTTATTAATGAGTTCTTGTAATTGAGAAAAGTTATAAACCTTAATCCTTCTTTAATCCGTGTAATTTTTTTACTTGTTTTTTTCTGTCATCCATTTTTTTAAGTGAAAAAGATTCTTTTGAACTTTTGTTAGTAATAGCTGGGCTAAAAGAGGAAAGATTAATCATTTTATGTTTTTTCACATGTAAGTGTTGTGTTTTTTTGTTATTTAAAAATTGTAGTAGTACAATGTGAGCCAGCGAAAAGTAATGTCAAATTTATAAGGTACTGTAGTGAACATTAAAATTCGAATTTTTAGGTGAAATCTTCAAAAGTTCGAAAAAACGAACTCAAAGTGGGCGAGCCCTAAGATTTGCCTAAGACCTAAACCTTATGGGAAAAGGGGATAATTGTGAGTGCCGAGAAACATACAGAAGAGGGGCTCATTTTTAACCTGTTTTCCACCCATAATTTTTTTTAACCTCGAATTCACCGAGCACCCAACCACTCATGGTTTTTTCAGTGGTAGCCTTCACCAAGATTCGCACCTGGGACCACCAGGTCGCACATCCAACGCGCTAACCACTCGATTACTTGAGCTGGCTTTTTAAACTTTTCTACAATTTTTATTGGAAACTTCTTACAGATTTTTAAAAATGAGTTTAATTACACAGAGATTATTGCAATATTACTTTTAAACGTATATATTTTCCCTCGCTTTTTATAATAACAGCAATTATTGATCATTGATTGATATAAAAGAGAAAAGTAACGCCACCATTTCTACCGCTGAAAAAAAGATGAACAAAAATATCTTCTGTAAACTCTTTTTTTTATGTCATTGAAAAAAAATTGAAAAAATGCACGTTGCAACGTGGTTTTCTTTTTTCTTTACCCCACTCATTATTACCAACTGCAGCTGATAACACCTGTGATACTGATATTGAAATATAAGTTGTTTATTGTTCTTCTTTTCCTTTAATGAAAAAGGGTTTTTCTTTTGTTTTTTCATTAAAACATTTGGTTTTTTGTAGGATTACCTTTCAAGGTTGGTTTTATTTTTTTTAAATTTTACTACCCCTTTAGCCCCAATATTTCTTAATTCATTTTTTGTGAATGAAACTCAGTTTTTCTTTAAGATTTACAGTGCTCTTTTGATTTACAGGTGAATTGTAAAGCTAACACCTGAAGCAAAGAAAAAGGATTCAAATAAAAAATTTCTTTTAATTAAACCTTGACTTTTATTTGCATTTTTTCTTCTTTTTTGTGTTGCAGCAGCTAATTTCAGCGTACTTTTCTGAAAAAACTACATTAAAGAACTACATCTTTCTTTCTTCGCTTTGTTGTTACCGTAAATTCTCCCTTTTTTGAATGTACTTTTTTAGCAGCTGCATTTTTTCAAAGATACAACTGCTTTTTTTTTTAATTTTTGCAAATCTGCTGCTTTTTTTTGTACATCTTTTGGGATTTGTAACAAATTTGTGTATTCAGTTTTAAAGTAATTTTAAAATTCTTTTTAATGCCAAACAGCGTCAAAACTATGTGGAGTTTTTGAGTACAAGTGTTTATATTTTTTTATAACAATTATAAAGCATACAGTAATATTCTTGAATAATATTAGTAGTGCAAGTTTTCCCAAAGGATGGCTCGAAATACATATGTTTTCGAAAATTTTAAAGCACAATACAGATTTCAGAACTACCGTATGCAACAATAATTTTGCTGAAGGCATAACTACAGAAAAACATTCCACTTATTTCAGCTAGCAATTGAGGGATACTGTAAGATATTTAAATTTTTACTATTTATTTGTAGTACATCTTTTCCTTAAGGAGGACATAACATACATATCTATTTATAAGGTTTTGAAGCGTTTTTTTTGGTTATTAGAACTACCGTATGCTAATGACAACTACGTAGAAAGTACAAGAATTTAGAGTATGAGAAAATCTTGTACATGAAGTACCATAAGAAATTGTAATTGTAATCATTTTTTCTGAATTACAAATGTTTTGAAAAACATATTTTCTTTTCTCGCATTTTTCAATTATTCTACAACTTCCTGTTTCCATTTTCGGCAAACATATCTTTTTTGCAGCTGAAAAAAGAGTTCTTTGCGTACTTTCACTTAAACACAATAATTACCACGTACATAAAAACCCAAAAATAAATTTTCATTGATAATATTTAAAAACAAAGAACTCTATATTTAAATAGCCAATAAGTACGGTAACAGATGGAAAAGCAAAATATTGTGTTTTATCTTTTAATTTTTTATGTTTATTTTTGGAAATTTGAAAGTTCTTTGATTTTGGAAGAGGATATTAGTGTTTTTTAGATGAACAAATTTGTTATTAAAAAATATTCTTTAATTTTAAAGATTTTAATTAATTGAAGAGAAATCTTTGTTTTTTACAATCTTTTTGAACTTCTAAGATTTTTTCATTTTTGCCCCCATTTTGCTTTCTTATAACCGTAATTTATTCTTCCCCACTTTCGTGTTACAAAACAAATTTTGATGCTACATTACTTAGAAGAAAAAAAATTTGTTATGTTTTTCTTTTTTGTATTCGGTAATTTGCGTGTGTTTTTAATATTTTCACACTTTGTTTTTGTGTTGCTCATGCCATGCCATCCATCTCTTCGTACCTTTGAGTGCCATTCCACGCTTGTCATTTTTCTTCCTTCTTTCCTTTTGCTTTTTTCTATTCTCAGCTGAAAGAGCTTATTATCTTTTACTTACTTACATTTGGGTAAAAGAAAAAAACAGAGTAAAATACAAATTTTTATTTTTTGAATGTTATGATTTTGATGAAGCGAGAAAAAAGAATAACAAGGAAAAAATGCTTTTGCAATTTTGAGCTTGAAAGAGATAGAAGCACATATATTTATGATAGATAATGAATGCTGATGAATTTTGACACGCATTTTTAAGCATTTTTAAGCAACTTTTTTGGAAAAAAAGAGAGATGAAAAGAAAGTAGCATACAAAGATGCATAAATGAGATTAATGTGTGCATTAATGTAGTAGCAAATTTGCATTTTTATGTTGCACACATTTTTTTGCGTTTGAATTTTTAAAGATAGAAGTTGAAAAAGCGCTTTGACTTCAAAGAGCCTTTCATCTTAGATAAAGGAAGTCGTTAAGAGAAAGATGTGTTTTGTTTTGAGAAAATTTTCGCACATTGGGTTTTAAGGTTATTAGTTTTATTTTTTTTCTTTTTTTTTGTTGAAATTGCTGTGAAAATCAAAAAAACAACAATCACATAAAAGTATGGTGTAGAAAGGGTTGAAATTTCAATGGTTTTGAAACATCTGGCATTTTTTGTTATGTTTTTAATTTCAGATTTTGGAGAGATTTGGTGGAGGAAGATTATCACCTCCACATAACGAAACAATTTTTTTTCATGAGAATGTCGATCGAAACTGTTTAAATTTAATTTTTATGTTTTTGTTATCTCTGTTTTGGCACTATACAAATGCGGCTTTTCAGTTTTTTTCTGTTTTCATTTTTTCACCATTACAGTACCCTTTCTATTCCCATGCCACATATTCACAAAAATACATAACAACCAAAAATATTTTTACATATATTTTTAGTCATTTAATTAAATCCCAATAGTATTTCACCACCTTTCCCTAATAAGAAATTTTCTGAGAAAAAGAAATAGCATAAATGTTTAAAATACAAAAAAGCTGTAATTATATTTTTCTTTCATAGTGACCATTCTAAAACTATAGCTAAAGAAAAAAAGTTAATCCAACTATTAACAGAAAAATCTGCTTAACATTTATTCAAAAAAATTTAAATAATACGGCATTTGTAGTGTTGTGAAACATTATTATTTTATTTAATGAGAGTTAAAAGAAGAAGAAGAAGAAAAAAGTAGTTAACAAGTACTATACGATAAAAAAATATATCAAAACTACAATAAAAAAATATAGTCTAATTTTCTTTTAAGATCGTGTTAAGAAAAAAAGAAATAAAAAATTTTATAATTATTTCCGATTTTTTTTAAACATTTGAAAAAAATTGGAGTAATAAGGAAGTATCAAAAGTTTAAAGAAAAAAGGAGAGCAAAAAAGTGTTCATTGAATACTGCTTTTTGCTTTTGCCGTAAACAATAATAATAATGCACTTTAAGACATTTATTACATTGTAGTGACCACAAAGCATTACTACTGCTGCTGCTGCGTGGTCACTATAATATGATGCTTAGAAGTTAGTTATTATTGCTTATTTCCGGTCAGAAAAAAGGTGTTTTTAAAAACAATATTAGTTATTACTATTCTCGGTACCGTACATGCTTTGAAGGTTATCGGCCTTTCCTTGAAAAATTATTTTTGAAGAATTAAAAAAAAGTAATAATAGCATTTCAATTCGTTGTGGTGGTCTGCGCTTTTTTAGTTCACAAAACTCACGTATGTAAAAAAGTTTTTGAATTTTTATACAATAGAATAAAAATTTATTCACTTTTAAAATACCCTAAAAAGTTATAAATGTTGATGTTAAGTTTGTCTTATAAATTTGGATACAAATTCACCTTAACTTGTATATTAGGTGATACCATGTGGCTGACACTTAAAACAAATTTTTTGATTACCTTTTTGGAATTTCGATTCATTTTTTATTTTTTTAAAAATGTATGTCGCAAAAAGCTTTTGAAAAATGCAAAAAACGACCCCAAATATTTGTTTATAATATCCTTTTTATAGTTTGTACATGGAATGTTCTCAAATTTAATTAAGTCCACGATTTATGCGAAACATTTTAACACAATTATATTTTTTGAATAATACAATTAATTATAACCAATTCAAAAAAAGTGCGCTTTTTAAAAGTTATTTGTTTAATTTTGTTAAAAAACAACAAACTTTTTTTTCTTTTGCTTTTTATCAAATTTGTTTCAAATTTTGTCTTAACAAATTTCTTTCTTTTTTTTCAAAAAATGATCAAACAAGTCACCAAAAAAATCTGCCATAAATCATTCCCAATCATTTTCTCTTTTTGCATTGCTTGAGGCAAGTTTATTGCTGCTGTTGTTTCTGTTTCTAGCTTGCTTGTTTGCATGCTGGCAGCAGAGGGTTTTTCGGTGTTTGTTAGATAGAGATAATATTGCAAAAAACCAAGCGTTTATCTTCACTTCATTTTCTCTTTTTTTCTTTTTTTTAAAACATTTTTTTTTGTCAGCAGCAAGCGAGAAAGCGTGTGCCTTCTTCGTTGTTGCATTTTTTTCTTTTTTTTCTTTTTTTGCCGGTTTCTTTTTTCATTCCCTTAGGACACAAAAAAAATGAAACTTCTTTTTTCTTTCTTCTAACTCGCCCCTAAGGGTGTGCCAGCAAGTGCCGGGCCACCACCACCAACACCATCACCAACAGCAGCAGCAGCTCTACCGGGCGGAGTTAAAAAAATATAAAAAAAAATAAAATAAAAATAAAGAACTCAGATAACCTTCTTTTTTTGCGTGCTTTTGTTGGGTCACATCATCATCGGCATTTGTATCACTATCAGAAGAAGGATTAATACTTGGGGAAGATTTGCATAAGCTATGGTGGCTTTGATAAAAAATGGACTTTTGGTAGCAATGAAGATGGCTGTTTGGTTGGTTTGAATTTTAAACTTCTGTTAAAGAGGGACTTCAGACGTACTTCTTCCACTGTTTTTCGTTTCACTAGATCTTAGGTTCCAAGAGGCCATAAAGTTCTTTTTCTATATGCTACTCCTCTAGGCTATGGTCTGACCAGTTGAACATCTGACCTTTCAAAAAAATTTTTTTGACGCTATCAGTTTTTGCAAAAGGCTTCCTAAATTCAAAAATTGCATCATAAAAAGCTCCAAAAATTAAGCAGCAAACATTTTTTTGGCATAAAATCTGATATCCATATCTGTAAAATAATCTTTTTATTACGCAAATCCTGTATTCGCTATTAATTACTGAGAAGAAGAAAAAGTGGAACATTAAATGTTAAATTTTTTAAGCCTTAAAGATTAACATAAAATTCAAAAGAAGTTTTTTTTTCTTGAATGCTTCTTGGAAATTAATATGGGATTAAAAAAATGATAGAAAAGAAGAACGGGATGAGATTTTGTTTATTTTCTCTTTTGATAATAATTTTGTGGAAAAAAAGTGTTTGTTTGTGTGTTTTGCGATAAACATCTGTTGATTAATTTTTTGTTGTGGAATTAACTGATGGATAAGGTATGTAAATTTTATTTGAACAGATTTAAAAGGGCTTTTTGGTTAAGTGCATGGATGATGATAATAAAGGATCATCTGATATTTAAAAAAAGATAGCAAAAATTTGCGTCATTTATCTGTTTCGAATACAATGTTCGGAATTTTGAATTAGAATAAATTTTTTTAGAGATTTCCAAAATTCTAATTTTAGAAAACTAAAAAAAAAAAAGTTTAGAAAGTTCTTTGAGTTTCTTACATAAGTGGCTTAAGCTAAAGATACCACAATTAATAATTTCAGTGACCAAGTAATTTTTTCGAACTTGGTTCTTGATGTCTTATGAGAAGTTTTCAGAGACAGATTTACAGCTATTCTTAGCAAGCAGGGATGGGCGGAAATACAGTATACCTAAGCCTAAATTGGTAATAACTTTGGCGCATGAGTTTTTTTTCACACAAAATGTTAATAATACTTTGAAGAATACTATTTCAGTATTGGATATACCAACAAAAAGTTTAAGCCTAAGCTTTTTCAGAAAATAGAACACATTTCCGTAAAAAAATTTCCGCCAGTAAAACGGAAATTTTTTTTACGGAAATAGATATTTAAACAAATACTGTCTGATAATTTAAAATATTATTGTGGCAAAAGTGACCGCTTAGGTGCCAAAATATGCTAACACCATTTGCTAAAAGTTTAAAATCACACATTTAAAAGTTATAGGCGATTTCCGTAAAAATTTCCGTGTTTGCTTCCGCCCATCCCTGTTAGCAAGCCTTAATTTTTTACAATCTCAATTTCAAACGTTACTTGCGCTTTCAAAACTTTTAACAAATTCTAAAATGTTGCAAGCCTTCCCTCCCCATAAATAAATTCACGCATAAATTAAAAATATATTTTTTTAATATCCTTAAAAAGGAATATATTTTGCGCTGTTGCATTTATCTCTCTGTGTTTTTTTGTTTAGAAAAAGAGCAAATTTGTGTCAAATTTTTGTGCTTTGAAGTTTTGATGTCGCAAAGCATGTGAAAGTTTTTTCTACTTTTTTCTCGAGGCTGTATTTATAAAAAGAATTTTTTAAAAAATGTTCATTAATGAATGAAAAAGAATAAAAGTGAAAAAAGTTTGTTTATACTTTTTTTTAAAAAACACAATTAGAGAAAAATTAAGGGTGGATATATTTTTTTATGTAGCTGTTTGTTTGTTATTAATCAGCTATGGTTTTTTTTCTCATAGTTTATGGTGTATTATGAATAAAAGGGTAAGAAAAGTTTATTTTCTCATAGGGAATACAAATATAGAAAGAAAAAATAGAGGATGAGTAAGATTATGTGAGGATTTTAGCGTAATACTGTAGCTTTGAAATTGGTATCAAAAGATTATGCCAGATTTAGAAATAATGCCATATTATTCAAATATGTTTTTGCTGTGTGCAACATGCGAGTGTAAAAAGTCAATAAAAATAAATTACCCGTATAATGACCCCTACTTTTATTTAGTTTTTAAAATTTTGGTCATTTAAACTTAACTTACTTTAGCACTTTTATTTACCTAAAGCTGAAATTCATGCAAAAAGCTAAAAAAATGCTTCTAATACTTTACACCCCTCAATTAAATTAGTACATAATTGCTATGTAATGCTATTATCTTATTTCCTATTTAATTTATTAAGTTATATAAGTCTGCGCATAATCTTTTTATAAAACATTTTTATTTTACAAAAAAAGTTATGTTATTAATTTACTAAAATTAACATCACAAAATATGCCCATTTTTGTTACATATTTTGTTATTACATACAAAAAAAGATAAAAGTGCTAAAATAGATTGAGGTAATTAAGACTCTATAGAACATATCATTTTGTTAGTTATGTTTTTGCAGCAAAAATAACTTAATAAAAACTTCCTCATTTTTTGTTGTTTTGGAATAAAGCTGCAAAAGTTTTGCACTTTAAAAAAAATTTTGTATGAGATCTTTGAGTTATTTATAAATTTCTAGGTTGTATAAGTTACAGTATGCTTATGGGCAGTAAGTGTTATGCAAAGTTTTAGTTAGTAAGACTTCTGCAGCAACTTCTAAAAACAATATGTTTTTGTGTAACAATCTTTCTTCGTATCTTTTTTTCTTCCGCATTGGGTGCAAAGTATTAGGTAAAAAGGAAAACAATGATATTATCACACAAAAAAAAGATGTGTGCAAAAAATAACATCATCATTTTTTATGTTTAACAACTTTTTTAGCATCGAATGTTTTTTTTTTCTCTCTTCCTTGAACACACACAGATTTGTTTACAAACCTTATCAGTTTTCTTTCCTCTCTTTTTTTTCTGCTTTGTTTCCTTCCTAAAAAACATCATCCCATCGAAGTAAAAAAAGAAATCAAAGAAATATGTACCCAAAACAGGCATATAAGGGACAGCAATATACACACAGAATGCGTCATCCATGAAAAATATAAGGTAGCCCAGTTTTTTGGATGATTCTTTTTTTTCGAAGCAGCTTGTTATCTCTTTGTTTTTACCTTTTCTGTTTTCCCTGTTTTTAACCGTTCTCATAGGGCAAGCCTTAAAGCCATGATAGAAGCTATCTTATCTTCTTCTCCTTCTTTTTCCTTTCCCCAAATTTTCTCTCAATTGCTTTGTTAAGGTTTCTTTCAAAAACTAAGATTGAAAACTCTTTTTTAGACATTTTTTTGTTCAATTTGTACTTTTCTTATGGGATTAAAGCCATTTTTTTAAATTGCTTTAACTGGTATATACGTGTATAATGGCAACAGATATTTTTTGTGGTGAAAGTTATGAAAAGGGTACAATTTTGTCTTTTTAGAGAATTTTTAATGAGAAAAAAAATAGCTGTAGCAATTATAGAATGGCTTCTAGAATTCATAAATGTATATGTACTATAATCTACATGGGAAACTCAACCTCTTTGTGAAAAAACTTTAAAATATAGCTGTTTTTTGTTAGCTTATTGAGGTTTTTAAGCTACAAGAGTACACCAGAATTGCGTTTTTAAAGCTTAGCTAGTTTAATTAATGTTGCCATAAAATTCAAAGACATTGACAGCAGCTATCATTGCTTCTTAGCATTTCTTTGTTTCAATTTCACATTGTCAGACTTAAAAAATTTCTTTGATTGATGTTTGCCGTCAAAAAGAATAAAATAAATGGCATCATTAAATCATTTTTCTTTCTTTCTTTTTTCGGACATAAGTTTAAAACACAGAAGCTTAACAAAAAACAGCTGACAGCAGCTTTAATTCAATTCGATTGCAACTTGAAAGCTAATATGTAACTTTTAATTGAATTTACAACAGTTGTTCTGCAGCTATTTTTTGAAAAGAGCTATTTGAAGAAAAAAGTTGCGATTTTAATTGATTCAATTATTCTTTGGTTTAGAAATGGAAACATAAAGAAAATTTAGGGGTGTAAAATAGCTATAAAAATTTCAGTTATTTTTTAAGATTAAGCTTACATTTCAATGACATTTTTCGGTTTATAGTGCTGAAATCATTATGGCATTTAAGCGATCCAAAACACATGATTTTCCTTGCTTTTGTATTTACCTGACCAAATGTCTTCCTGATCTATAGCTATTTCAAGTCTATTTTTACTTACACCCTTTTTTCTCTTTCTCTCTTTACCAAAAATGACTATGATCTTCGCCTTCTAATTTTTCAGATTCTGTACCCGAAATATCACAAAATGAAAAAAAAGTTTGACATTTACAAAATCATATCACAAAATCATACCTTTAATAGCATTCACGAGATTTTTTAATTTTCTTTTGACATTTTTTCGAAACATTTACTGTTTTTTTCTTATTAACTGTCTTAACTTGCAGCCATTTTTTAAGTAATTTTGTATTCCATTTTTTCTTCCAAATCTTATAATTTTATATTTTAGCGTGTTTTTGTAGCTTCAAAATTTTTGTTCAGTTGCTTTTAAAAAATTATAGATGTTTTTTGTGTGCATGTATTTCTTCATTTCGCAAGCTAGAAAAATTGTTACTTTACTGCTTCTACTGCTTTGTAGATAGTATTTAAGGCAGGCAATTTTTATGCAATTTGAGGCAAGAAATTGAAATAAAGCTTGCTGAAGCAGAAGAAAAAGAAATTGAGAAAACGGAAAGTCTCAAAAGTGCGAATGTTCTTTTTTAGGTTTTGTTTGAAAAGAAACGTGCAGAAATTTAAGTTTTTTTTTCGCTTGCTTGCTTGAATGAAAATGTGGTTAGCTGGTGAGCTTTAAAAATAGATGCTTAAATAACTAGCTTGGGAAAGATAATTGGACATGACAAGGTCAGCAGTTGAGAGACTTGAAACTTTTTTTGAAATGCCCTTAGGGAATGTAGCTGCTTTTTTTGAAACTTTGAACTTCAGAAGCCATTTTTTGTCAGCTGATTTTTTAAAACTGTGGCGTAGTTGATGGCACTTACAAGGTATACACTTTTAAAACATTTGTATTCTAATTTTGTGACCATTAAGGTGATGTTTCCCCGGAGGCATTAATTTAAAATATTTTAGTTAAATTTGTTAAAAAATACAGTATATCTTATAGTTCTTTAGCACTATCAAGACTTCATTTCTTTTGAAACACATAAATCTTTTTTCCTCAAGACATTACCGTTATCACATGTTTTTCTCATGACTTTTTTAATATATTTAAATTAAAAAATCTCGCTTATATATGTGTCAAGCATTGTAACAACTTTGTGGTGACAGTAAACATTCATTCATTCAAAAACGGCTTCATTCTTGAGCCTTTAAAAAAGTAAATTTCAAAATCCATGAATTGTTTAACAATATTCTTTCAAGCTTTGATAATTGCTCCATTAAAAAAAAAGTTTTTTTATTTTTATAGTTTAGAGTTTCAATTACAAATGCTGCTCTGTTTGTCCGGTGAAAAAAAAAGTTTTCTCGCATTTATTTTTTTTATGTTTGAGAGAAAAAATTCTTCAAAAGCACTTTTTTTCTGATAGATAGAAAATGCAAGAAAGAAAAAAGAAAGAAGGTTTGTCAGCAAACTCAGTTTGTCCACTCTTTTTTTTCTTCTTCTTTCAAAAGTGCTTGCTTTTAAGCTAGTATCCCTTCACGCAAAAAAAGGCAGCAACGAACATGCAAAAAATAAAAATGGCACACGCAAAGCTTTGCCTCTTTTTTTATTCAAAAAAAGGCAGTACATTTGAAAGAAAAAAGAAAGTAAGTGGAAGAAGGCGCTTTTGAATTTATAATATTCTTTCTCTTTTTTTCGTTTGCTTTTTTTGAAAAAAAAAACTGAAACATTTTTTTAACACAAAAAAAATCTCCTTCTTTTTCTTTTTGTGCCTGATTTGTTTTTTTAAATGTGTGCTTGTAAAACTTCTTTTTGCCGAAATTGCTTTTACTTGAAGGAGAGAGATAATAGCCCCGTGGCTTTTATATATCCATCAGCTGAAAAAAAGAAAGAAAGTGGATTTTTAAACGGTTGAATTTATTATCTGTCAAAACTACATTTTTCTTCTTTGGCATAAAAAGAAAGAGAAAAAAAAAAGTTGAAAGTTTATGTTTTTTATTCTCTTTTGACATTGATGAATTTAGTTTTTTTTTGCAAGAAGAAGGGAGAATGAATTATCGGTGTAAGCATAGTTAAAACAAAGAGGGAGTTTAGAATTGAGGGAAAAAGATTAGAAAATTGAAAAAAGTTTGTTAACAATTTTCGGTGTTAAAGGTTTTTTAATCATTAAGAAGATCACATTTTGTAATCAATAAATTAATTTTATTTTAAACTTGTGATTAAAACAATGGTCAAAAATAATTATTTTTAAACCCTCTAAAGCAATAATTGCTATTGTTTGAAACAAAAGCTACCGTATCCCTTTCAATCGCATGTTGTTTCTTTCTTCTATCGCTTCCCACTGTTTTCTTTCACACTTTTTTAATATTGCTTTTTTTCTAAAAACAAAGAAAATTTAGTTTAAAACAAAAAAGAGAGCTATAAAATCGTGCAACCAAACCACCTAAAAGTGTAATGTTACATAATTTTGATGCTGGTTTTGCAAGATTTTCGGCAATAAAAAAAAACAACTTTTTTGTTTCAGCAACCATTTTTACACTGTTTTTTCATTCGTTCTTATTTTTCCTTACAGGCTTTCCTTTTCCAAAAAATCATAACACCTTTTTTATGTTCATATCTGCTTCTCTTGAACATGCAATATCTCGTTTTTTGGCAAAACATCGAAAAAAATTCTTTAATTTTTCTAGTGAATTTATTTTAAAACCCTTTTTTCTATTCAAAATTTAAAAGAAAATGAAAGAAAAAAACGCAATGAGTTCTTCCTTCTTTATTTTCTTTTTCTTTCCTTCCGTGAAAAAAAGCATTCAAAAATTTTAAGGGGTTCCTCCGGTGCAGCAGCAACAGCATTGTTGTGTCCAAAACGTGTTTCAACTTTCAAATAGGCACAAAAAAAAAGAAAAAAACATATACACACAAAAAATAACAATTGAGAAAAAAAAACATACTGGGCAAAAGAAGAAAGAAGAAGAATATATGCAGCAACAGCAGTAGCTCGCTGTTTTTTTCTTTCTCGTTTTTCTCCCATTTTTTTTCTGCCTTTGGGGTCGTCGATGGGTCGATTGAAGGAACACAAGAGGGGAAGGCAAGAAGAGAAAATGAGAGATAGATGAAATCGATTTCAAATATATTTTTTTGTTATTTTTTTTTGTTTGTTGTTGCCCCTTCTTGATTTTTAACAAACGCTCCTGCTGATCAAGAAAATTTTATTTTAAAAATTATTGCTTTTTTTCTTTAAGGACTCTTTAACAGAAGAGGGGTATCAATATTTCCTTATCAAAAATTTTCAATCTCTTTTCTTTTTCGAGAGAAAAAAACTCACATGTTTGATTTTTTTTGTTCGCTACTTTAAAACTATTATTTCCTTTTTTTCTCTTTCTTTTATTTTCCTTTTTTTCAAATTTACAAATATAATTTTATTAATCCTTATTAAAATGCCATAAAGCTTCTTTCTTTTTCGTAAGTCTATAATCTTTAGCTGTTAAGCTTTTAGATACCTCTTTCTTTGTATTTTTTTTTTGTTGTTGCAGTAGGTACTACTGTGGCTTTAAATCTCATGCTAGACAGAACAAAGCTTTTTTTCTTTTTCACAACAATTTTGTGAGTTCATCAAGTACTCAAATACACGGCATTTAAAAAAAATGTGTTTCACTGTCTTGAAAGGGCAGTTTTTAGCAATTTTCTTTGTCGATAGCTGTAGCGGCTTTATCACTTTTGTGTCGACTGGATTAAACTTATCGTAGCAAAATTAATTTCCGCTTATTTGCAAAATTGCTATTTTATAAAATGACACAATTTTGTACTTTTTTGCTATCTTGCCAACTCTGAAATCAAGCAATCAACATTAAGTTTATCCCATCAGATTAACTAGGCTTAAAACTATTAAACAATTTTTTATTGCTTTAATTTAAAAAACACACATCACTTTAAGCTGTTTTAAAAACTTACATGATCACATAAAACTTTAGTTTTATTAATATTTTTATTGCTCTTACTTTTTTTCTATTTAGAAAAGCGATGGGAGTTATTCTTATTTACAGTCTTTTTAAATTTTTCTTAAAAAGTTTTGGGAGCTTTTGGTTAAAATTTTGTTGAATTCCCCCTCTTCTTCTTAGGAACATAAGAAGAAAAAAAGAAGAAACAAGAAAGTTTTGAAATTATATTTTTTTGAACATTTGACACCCGTTTATTTTTTTTCGGAAGGAAAAAGTTTTTTTTGGTTTAACAAATTTTTTTGTGTAATATTTATTTTTTGGGGTGGTTAAGTAGCGTGATTGGGTTAGTGGTTATGTCATGGTTGAAAAGATAGCAGTAGGAAAAAGGAGGGAGGAAATAACGGGGAGAGATTATTGGAATTTATAAAATTTCATAAGCAGCTGAAACTTTTTTTCTGGGAGGAAATATGAGTCATACAAGAAACGTTTAAAAATTTATATGCCCTGAGGCAAAGTATTATGTTATTCTGTTTTTTGTTAGAGTTGGTTACGGTGTCATGGCACTGCTTAAGTAGCACTTTTATCAAGCTACATTGTAAATTTGTATTTAGAGCATTTGTGTTGTTGTTGTTCAGAATACAATGTTATTCAAATTTTGTTTTTCACAATTCTCATTCCCATCACCTGTAACTTATATTTTCTATTTCATCTTTGCTTCATGCTTTTTACTCTTCTTGCCTTTGGCGATTTTAAGCACTTATGCCATAAAACACCTTCAACAAAAAAGTCATATATTCTTTACTAATAAAACTGTCATCACCAGACATGTTTATCACCCCTTTTAAAACAAAATTTGTAGCTTTTCCTTTTCTTCTTTGAACTTTTTAGACTTTCCTCTTCTTGCTTAAAAGTCCACAAATCCAAATATTTTTTACGACAATATTTTTATGCTTTCTGTTTAGTCATTAATCACTCGACTGTACCATAATTAATGCATGTATGCAAAACATTTCGCCACCCTTCACCTTTCCCTCCCTCACTTATCTTTAATCCCAATTCCAATAAAACCGTTTTTAAACATTTTAAACTTCTTTGAAACAATTTTTTTCGCTTCAAAAATTTTTATGATTTTTGAGATTTTAAATAAACTTTAAAAACATTAATTTTCTTTGAAAAAAAAATAAGCAAAAAACAAGAAGTTTTGCATTTTTCGGTAAATGTTTTTAATTATTATTAAAAGAAAATTTGCATTTTAAAATCACCTGTTTCGTGCCACTCTTCTTGAAGGTACTGTAGTTTATGTTACTATGAAAATGGGCTGGGCCTACATTTTCGATAATAAGAAAAAATAATATTTATTCTTATAAAACCTGACATTCGTAAAATAAAATAACTTTATAAATTGCACGTTTCCGAATTGGAGCTCTTTAAAAATATTTTGTGTTTTGCAACTTTTTTGTTGTTTTTTTATTTAAATGATCCGAGATTATTTTTATTAAATCCGCTCTTTTTTTAATTTGTTCTTTCGTGTCTTTTTTGTGCTAAATTTTTTACGAATTTTTATTTTCTAATAATTATTTAAATTTTATTCAAATCATTTTTTTAGGGAAAAACACAGAAAAGAAAAAAGAAAAATGGATTTGCTGTTGATGACAGAAGGAATTTGTAGTGTATGTGGTGATAAATCAGCTGGAAAACATTATGGTGTTGCAGCGTGCTATGGTTGTAAGGGCTTTTTTCGGCGTACAATCCGTGCAAAACAATCGTATTCTTGTCGATTTGAACAGAGATGTCTAATTGATAAAGATCAAAGAAATGCATGTCGAGCTTGTCGATTTCAAAGATGCCTTGAAGTTGGAATGGAACCAGAAGGTTTGTTTTAATTTTTTTTATTTTGTTTATGAATGTACTGTTGCTTATTGAGCTATTGCATGTTTTTATATAAGAAAATAATCGTGCAATAAGCTTTTTTTTCAAAACAAATTTAAAACAAAAACGAATTACTGTAGCGAATTAGATTTCTCAACTTATAATTACATTTTATGCCTTTTTATAATGCCCTTTTTACACGCTATTTAGCTCTCTACAGTACCCCTGCACTTTTTTGTTAACACTCACAAAAAATTAATTTTTTGTAAAAATTAAAAATTGCAACAAAAAGCAGCTGCTATTTTTGAAAACATCCGTTGTTTTTTTTTTCAAACTTTAAAATGTCAATCCAACTTTTCAGCTTGTTTCCGTTTGACACATTAATCACTTTAACATTTTTAAAATAATAATACATACATAATATTTTTTTATTCACGTCTTTTGCAAAATCGCATAATTTACAAAAAAGCACTTTTCTTGCAAAAACTTTGCTTTCCAGCTGCCAGACAAAAAAACTTTTTGTGGTTTAATTTTGTTACGAAACTAACAAAATTTGTTATAACATCTGTTGTTTGCAATGTACTGGGGCACTGTAGCCTTTAAATACAAAGTATATGCTCAATTTTAAATGCAAAGTAGAAATTAAAGCACAAAAGGAAGTAGCAAAACATTTACTTTTTTAATTTTTAAGCTTTTAAAAATCTTTGACCTTTAAATTGAGAAACAAACAAAACAGAGATTGTACAAAGATGAAGCCTTAAAAAAATAATTAATAAATAAGATGTTTACATGTTTACTAAATAATCTGCAAATATATATTTTTCAGCAATTCGACCAGATCGAGATGTAATTGGAAAACAAAAAAATCCACGCAAAAGAAAGCTTAAACGTGAAGAAAATAATTGCCTTCCATCCCCAACTGATGATAATCTTGATCATAGGTAAGAGAAACAAGCGATCCTAAAAACCTTATTTATGCAAATTTTTCTCTTTTTAGTTTCAATTTCTTTGATCGTGCAGATATGATCTTGAATATGCTAACAACAATTGAAACAAAAAATCCTCTGCAACAAGATTATTCAAGCCCAATTGGAATTGCATCAAATTTTCTAAGAATTAAACCAGATCCTGATTCATCTGTTCTTACACTATTTCAAAATCCATCAGCTCTAAATGCATGCCGTGTTCCAATGCCTGGTGAACCGGGTCGTGTTGCAACAATTGAACAATTTCATCATGCTATGCGAAGATATGTTGTAATTGCATGTGATTGGATTAATGCAATCTTTGATATGGCACAAGTTTCAAAAGTAACTCCTTCAAATGAAATGGCAACGGAAAAATTGATTATGTTGAAGAATACATTCAGTTCATTTTGTGTCCTTCAAAAAGCAACTCAAACTGCAAGAATGATGGCATCAACTGATATTCATGATTGCTTGGTTCTTTCTAATGGCTCGCTAATTCCACGTGAAATGCCAAGGCATTTACATGAACTTCAATTCTTTTCAAATAATATTATTTCAAAGCTGATCGATGAATTAGTTCTTCCATTCCGAAAATATGGGATAAATGAAACCGAAAAAGCTGTCTTGACTGTTTTCACTTTGATGGAATCAGAATCACGTGGAATGTCAGAGACTACTGCAAAAAAACTTGCCGAATTTAAAAATAACCTTCATTTATCATTCTTTGGACAACCATGGGAATCAATGAATTCAATGAATCGTTATGCTGGGCTGATCCTTTTGTTGCCAACAGTTGCACGCTTCTCAGCAACATACATTGAAAATGTTCAAATGGCAAAGATGTTTGGTGTACAACCAATTGATCCATATGTTCTTGAGATTATGTTGAATGATGTTAGTGATCCATCAGAAGCAAATTCACAGCATGAACTTGAAAAGAATCGTCGCTTTGATGTTACCACTCAAACAAGTTCATATGAATCAGAAGAACTTGGAAGAATTGGGAATGAACTTGTTGCCTTAGGGCTTGATCTATCAGATAATCCACCAGTTGTTATTCCATCTACACATACATCTGCTCATTCATCTCCACTTCATCGACAACAAAGCCTTATCATTGATAGCAACAGTCATGAAATGATTTCACCACCATGCTATTCACAATCATCTACCACTTCATCTGTCATTTCATCAACTGCTACCCCTACATCAGCATCTTCAACATCAAACATTTCACATAAACCACCGCCATTGATTGTTAATCAAAATGGATCAAGCGGACATTTATCAAATAGCAATTTTCATTCACCATCTCATAATCCTATTGTCTCAGCACCAGTTTATCCATTCTATTTTAATTATCAACAACAACAAAATATTACAACTAATGGCTTTAGCTTTGATAATATTCATACAAATGGTATACAATCTGCTGGACCTTTCAATAATCAAACATTCTTTGATCATCATCATCCACAACATCAGCAACAACAGCAACAGATTCAACAACAGTCAAATAGCAGCAACAATGGCTATCAACAACATGATTTTAAATTTTAGAAGAAAAATTAGCATAGATGTTTTTGATTATTTTGATTTTTGTCACATTTCTTTTTCATTGTTTTCCCTCAAATGTGTTAATTTGGGTTTTCATCAAATTTTAGGAGTTTTCTTAAAGCTATTTTTTAATCGAAAAAAAACGTAGTATTAGTTAATCTCAGGTATATAATAATTTGATATGTTTTTGGTCTATATGTTGGCAAAGTGTGATACAACAGTAATTGGTGGTCCCAACACTGTTACCATTAATTTTGATTAATTTCAATTTTGAATCATTTGTTGGACCTAAAATTACTTCATATCCACATTTTCCAGTTTTCGATCAAAAACTGTCACAAAAAATACGTATTTTTCTCTCTCTCTCTTTTTTAACACTTCAAAATTAATTATTATTTGTTTCCATTAGGTCTTCTTCTGTTTTAGGATCATTTTTTCTCTCCAACACTTCCAAATCCCTAAAAAAATCTATTTTCGAATCTTCAAGAAAAAAATATAAGCGGTTCAAAAATTAATATTTTTTTTAATTAAGTATAAATTCTTAAAAATCTAACTCATTTATTAAAACTTATAAAACTGGTTTAAAAATATATTTTGATTTCTCAGTGTTTTCTCTCTCTCTTGTAGTTCAAGTTTTTTTATAATATGCAAATTTGCGGGCATTTTTAGATTATTTTCATTAATATTTGTTAGCTTTTTTATTTTTTGATTTTTGAGAGCCCATATTTGTTTCTTTATTTGTTTTTTCCATAGCCAAAAAAAGTCGACGCGCGCTGGCGCTTGTCGCCTTTTTGGTATCATTCAAATTCTTATTTTTTTATATCCGGTGTCATGATTTTTTTCTGATTTTTTTACTGGTTTTATTCCTTCTTAAAAAAATTTTGGTAACCTTTGAAGATTATTATTATTTTGTAAAAGCGTTTATCCGAGTTTTGTCTGCTTTTTTGTAAAACTATTATTATTTTTCATATCTATTTCTTTGTCTTCTTGTTTCCGGTCTTATATTTTTTCATTACAAATCTTAATTAACAATGATTATTTTATTCTTCTTTTTATTGTTGCATTTTTTTTCATTTTCGATTATCTTCTTTTACAGTAATCGAAAGAAATTACTTATATTTATTTGGAAAATTTTGAAATATATTTTATTTTTTTTGTTTAGATTAGTTGTTATTAATAAATTTATTTTAAAAAAATACTCGTTTCATTTTTACAACAACACTTAAAATTACATGGTTTTGTTTAAATACTGTTAAAAAGGAACAAATCTTAGATTACACAAATAAAAAGAAAACGAGTGCAATTTATAAACTAATATCAAATACTTGCAGCTAATATTAGTTTTTTTTATTAATTGCAAGAAAAGCTCTTTTACAGGAAGGAAATGAAGAAATTAAAACACGCAGGAATTACCCACGATTTTTGTAGATTCCATGTGAACTTTGTGAGCTTCAAGAAGTATACATAAGCTGAAAATTGTTATAAAAAGAAAAAAGCGCTAATTGCAATAGAACAGTTTTTTTAAATAATTGAATTCAATTCTGTTATCGGAAAACGCGTTTTTATCTAGTTCAAAAACTTTAATAAACTTTGTTTTTTTAACTTTCATTGTTAAAAAAGAAGATGTCTTCACTTCCCAAGCTGACCTTGTATGATACAACAAAACAATTTGTTCCAGTATATTGGACATATTGTGGAATCGGCTTGTTTGCATTCGTTGCAAATTTATTTATCGTTTTTATTTATTTATCATCTCCACAACTTCGAAGTCGATTTACTTTACTTATTGGAATAGCTGTTGTTGAAGGGATTAATGGCGCTGCATTTTTATTATCTGGTTAGTGACTTTTTTGTTAGTAACAATAGAAAATTGACAAAAAAAAAGTTTCTGTTTTATCAGTTATCAATTTTTATAACAAATAATTTCTTAGTATCTTACTACAAATCAAGATGTTCTTATCAAAAAAATCTGATTATTAATTGTTACGTTTTTTGATTTAGCTACTAGAGGAACGTCAAGGATTTTTACGTTGTAATGAGTTTCTCGAATCACTGTAAGATTTCCTTTAATTAAAAAAGCTTTTCACAAAGTTTACCAAAATACATTTTTTTGTTTATTAGTTTTTCACGTAGGTTGTGAGAAAACTTTGAATTCCAAAAATGGAAGTGTAAACATTTAAACTTTATGTTACAAATTTACTGTAAAATTTGGCACGTTTTAAGATAACAATTCTTAAGAACACCCATGCATAACATACAATTTAATTTCCAGAACTTTAAGGAAATGCAGAAAGTTTGAATTCTTAATAAATGAAAATCATTGAGAAAATACAGTAGATGGATGTTAAACGATTAAAACAAATATAAAATATAATTCAAAATATAATAACATTTTCAGGCATTGAAAGACTGTTAATGGAAGATTCTTTCCAAACAATGTATACATATCCACGAACAACAAGAGCAGATTGTGCTGCACAAGCTGAAAACAGCCTTTTAATTATCGGAAGTCAAGGACCTGCAATGCTTTCACTAGCATTGGGAATCGAGAGATTTTGTGCTATCAGATTTCCAACTTCATATCGTAATTTTAAAGAAAAGTAATTTTTACACATTAGAATTACACAGTATATCAACAGTAATTTTTAGAATGTTTCATGTCTTGTTAATTTTAACTGCTGCAATTTGTATCACTTCTGTTTGTGTTGCATTATACACCGGGCTGGTTATTGAAAAAGATCTACTAGCTTCTTTGCCATGTACTTTGAGCAATGCTTTTGGTTTTACATATACGTGAGTTCATTCATTAAAGATTTGTAAAATTCAGGGGCAATATTTTGGTGTTGGTTTTTAATGCCATTGAATTTTTAGGACCTTTAATTACTTTTTTACTTCCTTTGGTCACACTGCTGGATTTGTATTTAATTTTGCGGCATTTTGGATTATTCAAAGTTTTAAAAATAAAGGACGAAATAGTCAAGTCATTGCAAAAGAAATTGAACAAATTAGGTAAGCAGTTAAAGTAGTTTTGATAGCTAACGTGAAGTGACGAGGTTTAAACAAGTGATACTCTCTATGCGCAAGTGTCTCATGTCTATCCTTTCTTGTAAAAGTCGCATCACTTCAACCATCTTTTTGAAACATTATTTACTACCTGCTAAACACTGCCATTTCAGATTAATGCATTTCATTTCCATCTGTTCTGTAATAATGGTCGTCATCCCCAACATGTTTCTCTACGTAACTCGATTCAACTTTTTCTCCCTCGATTACGTCATCCTTGGATGGCTTAACTGTGCTTTCGTTTTTCGAAGTGCTTTTAGCCTTCATTTACTTGGTTTCAGGTCACCCCGATTTCGACAACGTGTTTCTGAAGTAGGTTGAAATTTCAACTGTTTATAAAAATCACACTAAAAACTTTTTTAGCTTTTTGGTTTTACCAAAATTGGCACAAGATCTTCACAAACGGATGTCATAAGATCGGTTTCAACGCCAGTCCCTCCACTACAATCCCGCCAATCTCGTAGACCAACTGAAAGTATAACAGTCTTTTAGCTTTCAGATATTTGTGTTTTTCGTAATAATGTAATACAACAACAAATAGTATATTCAAACACGTATATTTTTTTTCAAATAACAAAAATACTAACAAATAAAATGAGTTCAACAAAAGATAAAAGGTGTCACTATCATATTACAAAAAAAGTGGTGTAACTTTAAATAATAAACTTGGATGCATATCAAAAGAAACTGTTAAATTGCTATATAAAGGATGATTACGGCAACCTTCGTGAATAATAAATTCAATAGATCCTTGAAGATTTGAAAAAATTTGAGCACATGACATTAATTGAAAGTTGTAAGTTTTACATTCTGGGTTGGATTTCCAGTATTTTATGGGACTGCTGAATTCAGATTTGATATATTTGAGATTTGGGAATTTCAATGAAAGAAATGTTGACATTTGTTTAATTTTTTCTTCATCAAACTGTGTAATTTCAAAATCACCACGAAGATAAAGTTCTTGAACTTGAGGAAATGGTTGACTAAATATAGCAATATACTACTCTAAAAATAAATAAATAAAACTTACACATGGTTTTTTCCTCCAACAAGTTTAGCAAAATTACACCCATTAAGTTCAAGAATCTTACAAGATTGAGGTAGTGTGGAAATAATCTAAAAAATATCAATGTACTAACACGATTTAATCAAATATATTGCATACCGAAAGATCATCAACACCACAAAATGAAAATTTTTCAGCACTATTAAAATAATTTAAAATTTGATAAAATTCTGGAGGAATATCACTTAAATAATGAACTTCTTTTAAATCTAAAAATTTAGGTTATTAAATTTACATTAGTAAAAGTTAGAGATAAACTTAGTGACAAAAAATAGCTTACTTGTTCCACTTAATTTACCAATAACTGCATCAGTCATATATTCAGGGAAATCACTTCTTACAACCAACTTCTTGACAGTGTTTCCAATTGCAGTTAAAAATGGTCTACAAAACCCAAAATCATATCGAATTCTGTAAATTCGAGTAACACGTTCATCATCAACCTAAACGTTCAATGATTGTTAGCAGCTGCAAAAAAATATATAAAAACTTACAGTTGTAATTCTCATATCATCATGATAAAATTCAATACCATATATAACACGACCAAAATATTTTAGTGTCACATCAAGTGGCTGTTTTCCAGATACTATAAATTTTTGTAAATTTTCAGTTAAATCATTCTTACAATGTGTTTCAAAAGTTTCAATCCATTTCTTCCATTTTCTACTGAGATTGGCTGATGTCAGCGGAGAACTCATTGCCAATTGTTATGCATTTTTAGAAAATTTTAAAATCTTCAAAATTATTGTTTTTCCGGGTTTTAAAGGTAATTAAACATAAAAAACTTATTATTTTTTTAGTAATAATTAATTTGTGGTAAGTTTAGTAATAAGTAATATGTTGTAAAGTGGTAAAATGTTATAATAATCAAATTTTGCTGTTTTTTGGGTAAAAAACACGGGGAATTACATCCTGCAAGAAGCGAACCAGCCATTACTAGTATGCTCCAGAATATTATGAACATAAATATGTGTATTCCAATGAAAGATCTAGGATTTACCGAATCATCTCGTTCCGCATCAGAAAAACTTGATATTTGGGATGGTACAAAGAACGATGGGTATGCAATTCAAACAATTGTTGAAGCAGCAAAAGCTAAATGGATTCAACGACTGATCAAACTTACAACTGCCCTTGTACATTATCAAAATGATAGTAGTAATCAAGATCAACAATCTGCTTCTTCATCATCACACAATCATTCAACTTCATCATCATCTTCTCGACCACAATCTTGGACTTCTGATGGTACTGTTTCTTCACGGGGTTCTGGTGGATATGATGATATGTCAGCATTAACATCTTCATATTTTGAACTTTTTTTTGGTTGAATTAGACTCTTTCTTTTTTAGTACACCTGTTAATCCAAATGGTAATCCATCATCATCTCTTCGAAGACAATCATCTTCTGCAACTTCAACATATTCTGATGTGGATAATCGATAAGGAAATGGTCATGTAACTACAATTCAAATTTACCACAAATAAATTATTACAAAATAAAAAATGGCCACTATTATGTAATTCCCCGTGTTTTTTACCCAAAAAACAGCAAAATTTGATTATTATAACATTTTACCACTTTACCACATATTACTTATTACTAAACTTACCACAAATTATTTATTACAAAAAAATAATAAGTTTTTTATGTTTAATTACCTTTAAAACCCGGAAAAACAATAATTTTGAAGATTTTAAAATTTTCTAAAAATGCATAACAATTGGCAATGAGTTCTCCGCTGACATCAGCCAATCTCAGTAGAAAATGGAAGAAATGGATTGAAACTTTTGAAACACATTGTATTTTCAAGTAACTCGAGAAGAACATCTTCAATGATTTCACGATTAGGCATAGGCATTTTTTCTGGAGATCTAAAAGAAGAAAAATTGAAATACACCACATTTTACAGAAAAAAATTATCAAACATTAAAGAAAATCACGAGAAATAAATTGATGGAAAGAAAAGCAGATGGAAAAAAATAGTTTAAAAAAAGTGTAGCAATTTGGGGAGGAAGCTTGCGTTATCATAAATGTGATAAAGAAATAGCATACAAAAATTAAACAAAATTTAATCGATATGAATTCTTGCAAAAATAAAAATAAAGGTCACACAAAACAAGAATATTACCTCAAAGTTAAAATTGAATTATCAATCGAGATTCCCACTCTCAGTTTTTTTAAAGAACATTAAAAGAGCAGTTATTTAAATATTTGAGGTGTTTTACTAGGTACAACTTTAAAGGGAGTGTCTCAGTCAAGCAAAAAAAAAATCCATCGCGGATCAGGCAAAAAAATATGAAGAAAAATAGCTAAATCTCGAGTTATATCAAACAGTTTTTTTAAGTTAATACCATTTTGGAATCTCCAAAAAAAGAGAAAGATGGTATTTTTAGAATTTTACGATTCTGCTTCTGAAGCGTTTTCGTGTTGAGACCATCCGTCGTGGTTTTTTTGCTTGACTGATACACTCCCTTTAAAAAAAGTAATGAAAAAAGCAATTAATTCTGACATAAAACATGCAACCGTTTAAATCTCTCAGATCAGAGAAAGTATTTTTAAATAGTTTTGAAATGCAGTTAAAATCGTAACCATGTTGAAAAGCTGTTTCTTTACTACTATTGACTATTTAAAAAATGAAAAAACTATTAATGCAAAACTGAAAATGATTTCTCCACGTGAATGAAAAATTTTGAAAAAATGTTCTTTTCCTTCATACGTTACTGTAAATGTTTTTAAATTATTTCTTTGCTGAGTAATAGAAGAAATCAAAAACTCTTTTTAGCAAAAAATCCTTTGATAAATGGTATATGGTTTCTGTTTAATTAAATACTTTTGCAATCGTTATTCCGAAAGCATCCACACTGTTTCTAACATTTATCTCTTGCTATTGGGATACAATAAGTTATTGTCAATAACTGTTAAACATTTTCACAGATCTGTTACATTATTATTTTCAATGTAATGGATGTATACATAAAGGAAAATCATTTGTTACAAGAATTCAAAAAGATGAAAATGAAAAAGAATATTTTAATCATGATTTTCAAAAACATGTATGTAAACCAGTCAAAGTGTCATCACTCCGCAGCCCAGAATTTGTTATTCTTAAACGTGATAAAATTAATTTGGATACAAATAAGGCAAAAGCTCAAAAAATTGATGATAGCAAAATTGTCAAGCTTCCCAATTTTGAGCTATACCCTACCAAAAAAGGTGTTGAAGATGGATCATTATTTATTTTTCATCCAGATGATCGAAACATTGGATATAAGTATTATAGATATAATGGCTCTTTCCATTGTACTAAATCTAATTGCTTTTCTTCTGCTAAGCTTCAGCTTGATGACAAAGGAAAAAAATGTATAATTTTGGGTAACCAAAAACACAAATGTGATCCTTCTAAGAAGAATGAATGCGCAGAAGGAATTATTGAAGCATCTGATTTTATTAAAATTTGTCAAAATAGTGATGACTTAATAACTAAGATTGTTGTTTTTGCAACACCTGACCGCTTACGCTGTTATGAATATCGGACAACTAATACAAAAAACAAGTTTAGCTGTCTTGGCTGCAAAAATCTTAATAGATTTGTTACAGTCATGTTCTGTAAAGATGCAAATGGTATAGAATTTCTACAAAAATTGAAACAAGATCATGTATGTCAACCACGAAAATACATAAAAGAAAAATATGAACCAAAAATTATTTCTCAGGAACTATTTGAACTTTATTCTAACTCCAGAGGAGAAGCAAATAAAATATTGATTGTGTTTATTACCAACGAAAAAGATTTTGTATATGAATATTATTCGACATTTAACAATACTTATCTTTGTCTGGCATGTTTAAAGAAGAATAAATCTGTTGACGTGAAACTTCTCAAAGATAAAAATGGCCAAAATTATGTTGAATTTGGTGTACAAGAACATGTCTGTCAACCTCAGATGTACAATCCGAAAAAATATGACCCAAATGCGAAATTCGTTCCAAAAAACCTTTTTGTTTTTTATGATGATAAAAATGGTAAAGAAAACAAGTATTTAATTATTTTTACTTCAGAAAAAAAGGATCAAGCTTATCATTACACTATACTAAAACCTGGTCATTATTATTGTTTGGAATGCAAAAATATGAAGAAATTTGTTACTGTAAAAGTTACTGAAAATCTAGAAGGAAGTAAATCTATTAAACATGGTAGAAATGAACATCTCTGTGAACCACAGTGTGTCTACTACGAATAAAAAAATCTTTGTGTGTAACTTACAATCGACAACATTTTTTTATTCTTTATTTCTGATTTTTTTCGTGTCTTGTTGACAACTTTGCCTTCTTCTTCAACATAAAGCTTCGAATTACTTTGATTTTATTCTGCAAAATAAAAATTCTTCAATCGGGAATGCAAAAATTTGATATATTTTGATAATTTAGCTTATATCCAACTACGTTTTGTAAACAAAAAAGCGAGGTCTCTTATATTATTTTCTTAAAAATTATTGCTGGCATCTTTCTAGTATCCTTGCTTGGATTTTATCGAAAACTTCAAAACAAAAAGATCTGCAAAGCTTCTAACGTTGTTATTATTATTGTTGGAACAACAGTAATTTTTGATGTTTTACCAACAATTATGGCACTATGCTTTTTGGATGTAAGTTAATTTATTTATTTATTGAATGAAATTAGAGCCAAAAATTTTTGTAGTTTACATTAATGACTATAAAATAATTGGGCACATATGCTGCAACTTTGACAGCCATAAATGTTTGTTTATGTTCAACAATTTTTTCAAGAATAGGATTGTCGATTTCTCTTTCCCGGGAAATTTCCTGGAAATTTTTATATTGTAACTAAAATTTTTTTACGGTAAATTGATAAAACAAGGTGGTCGTTATTGCTTTTAAAACATAAAAGTACTTTAATTAAGGGTTATTGAGTTAAAATAAAGCTTTCAAGCTTATTTAAGCGTCAAAGTTTTAAAATTCCAAAATCGGATTTCCAGGGAATGGCAGAATTGAAGGTTATAAAACCGCGAACTTTCGAAAGTTCGTGGATAATGATAAAAAGCTCGCGGATTAGATATGAAAATGAGGTTAAATCATATCAGACCTCGTGGCTGAGATATTTTGGGACCCCTTGGGGGTCATTAATGTCATCCCCAATACGTCAAACTCATTTGTGATCAGGTTATTCCAAATATGGCAAAAATTAGAAAAGTTCGACATTTTTTTTTATGAGTTCAGGAAATTTCCCGATTTTTTCGATTTCCCTGAAAATCGACAACCCTATTCAAAAACCATAAGAAAATCATGCAATGAAGCATCATTTAATAGTCGACAGATTGCTGCTACAAAGATTCAAAAATTTTAGTCATTTGGATTTTTTGTTTTTAATGTTATCTCCCACCAGATTTGATTTGCTGATAATTTTGTAAGGGTTGCGCATGCTGTCCACGAAACTTGTAAAAACATTAATAGATAGATGCAAAATAGAGAAACACACACAATGAATACATTTCAGTATACAACAGAGGCAATAACAAAGTTTTTGAAAGATTGCAATCTTGTTTATCAATGATTTCGTTATAATATTGTAATTTATTTCAAAGGATAGTTGTAAAAATACGGTTATAATAAATAGTACAATAAAAACGATAAAAAAATATTTTTAAAAATTGATACATTATTCTTTTAGTCTCTTATTTTTGGTATCATACTTTCGAGGTTCACAAACATGTTCATTTTTCCCAAGTTCGATAGAATTGCTGCTATCTTCATTTGCAATAACTTTTGCAGCAACGTATTTCTTTTTATTACTGCATCTGCTACAAATATACCCATTTGGTTTTGATAAACAATACTCATAGACAAAATCCTTCTTTTCTGATGTAAAAATAACCAGATATTTATCTTTTTCACCATTTTTTCCATCATGAAAAGCGAATTGATTTTTTAATAAAATTGTTGGTTCGGAATAATTATATTTTGTGGCATCGCGGCTGACAAACATGTTCTTTTAAACCGCATTCAAAAAAAGGTTGATCATTTTTATCTTTTTGAAGTTTTAAAGTCATATAATGTTTCTTCCTTGTGCATGCAAGGCAATTGTACAAACCTTTATGTGTCTCACGAAATTCATAAACAAAATCTTTTTTATCCGAAGTAAAAACGATTAATTTTTTGTTGGCTACACCTTTTGTATTTGGATGAAATTCAAATAGATCATTTGAGATGGTTGTTTTTTGTTCAAATCTTTCTTTAATATACTTTCTTGGTTGACAAACATGATCTTGCAGTGATTGTTGAAGATATTCTTGTCCACTTTCATCTTTACAGAGCTTTACCCAAAGAAATTTGTTAAATATTTTGCATCCTCGACAACGAAAAAGTTTTGTGAATTTCTCAAACGAAAATTCATAACATTCATCACGTTCAGGGGTAGTAAAGACTATAATTGCAGTAATATTCCCATCAATGTTTTTAGAAAAAGTTGTAAACTCAGACGAGGAAATAACTTTTGCATTGTTTGGTTCCATTATTACTCGTTTTTGAACTGTTATGTTTTTCTTTTCTAAATCTATGTCTTCTTTATTAATGACTGAAAATGTTGGAGCACAAATTGACGAAACTTTAGTTGGCTTACAAACATGTTTCTTGTAATCATGATTGAAATATTCCTTTCCGTTTTCATCTTTTTGAATTCTTACATAGAAAGTTTTCCCTTTATACTGACATCCATTACATTTGAAATATGAATAAACATCTTTGTAATTGAACCGGTAACACATGGTTTTGTCTTCTGGATGATAAATTGCAACATTAATTGCATTGGGAAAAGATTTTCTTCGAAAGAAAAAATGATCATAGCATTTTCGGTTTTCATAAACATGTTTATAAGCATTGTGTTTTTTAGGTTTATATTTTTGTGGTTTGCAAATATGTTTTGAACCAAGTAGCCGAACATTGTCTTCACCATTTACATCTTTGCATATTTCAGCGGACATCCCATCAGTACTTTTTAGCTTATCTGAACAGTTTTTTTGTTTTTATTAATGCAACCTAAGCAATAATATCTATGAGTTCTTTTTTTATGAGTAAACGTATAACATAAATTTCGATCATTTGAATTAAAAATATGCAACTTTTTCACACCATTTGAAGTATTTTCCACTAATTCAAAATCAGGTGGACGAATAATCATTTCATTATCATTGAATAAATCAGGATATGGTAGTAAATGACAGACATGCTTTGTAGTTGAGAGCAATACATAATCTTCACCATCAGAATTCTGTAATAATCTTGCAGAAACTGCTAATCCTTTTCTACGACATCCAGTGCAATTAAAGTAACCTTGAAAAGCATGGTAAATATAACAGAGTTTTTTTTGAGTCTTGTCAAAAATAATTAAGCGTTTCTTTTTTACATCATTTTTAGTGTACGTTTGAATTTCAAAATCAGGGGTTAAAATAAATTCTTTGTATTGATAATATTTTTTTGGTTCATATGGGACATATTTGCAGCTATGCTCTGCATTTGTTAATTCAACATATTCAGCTTCAGCATTTTCATTCCATAATTTTGCAAGTAATGTACATTGACGGCAGGTAAAAGGTTTTCTTGATTTATCGAATCGAAATTCCCAACATTTGCTTTTATCATTTTTATCAAACATAATAAGAATCTTTCCAGAAGCTGTGTTACAGTTTTCCAAGATCACATAATTTGGTTTCTTGAAAATTTTCATTTCAGTGTAATTTTCTGGAACATACGGTATTGGCAAACAGATATGTTTTTTATCTTCCATTTTTATACACTCAGATCCATTTTCGTCTTTATCTGGAATTGCAGTAATACATTTTCCTTTGGCTTTGCATCCAATACAAGTATACAAGTTCATTTTAATATTGTATGAAAATTCATAACATAATGTTTTTTCACAGTTGACAAAAACGAGTAATCTTCGTTGGAGTTGACATCGCACTAGTGATGTACATTTGACATTAACAAACTTAAACAGAGATTGGTCGACTGTTTTTGAAAAATTCTTTAATAATATTTTGCTTGATATTTGTGCTTTCTTTGAAGCCCTAAAATAAAAATAATTGCGCACTGAACAGTGTGCTCCCGCATTCGCAATCGCCATTCGCAATCGCAATAGCAATCGCGATTCAAATTATTGCGATTGCGATTGAAAAGATTGCGCAACCTATAAAATGTTGCGTTTTTTTGGAAACAAAAGGGCCTGTAAATATCTTTTTCTGTTAGCCTATCGCTGGCAAGTAGAAAAAGATACAAATTAAGGCTTTTATGTAAATTTCTTACTTTTTAACGGCTAAAATAGACAATTTTTTCTAAATATTCATTGCTATTTGCGATTGCGCAATAATTACGATTGCGATAAAAGTGATTGCTGAAGCACACTGCCACTGAACATTAGTCCAAGCATTTACCTTTGAGGTTCTTTAACGTCATAATTTCCAGGAACACTTTCATCTTTAGGACAATGTCGCTTTCGAAGATTATGTCGACTTTCTGTTTTTAACAACGAGAAATTTTTAAACAAATTATTTTCTTTGAAAAATTTTAAATATTCTTCTTTTGCTTTTTCTTCATGATTATTTATCCACTTAACTATGATCTGTTTCAATTTCGAAGCTGTTTTGTCATTTTGAAAAATTTTGTTAGAAATTGGTAGAAAAAAACGTTGGTCAAGCTTTTCTTTTTCAATATAATTTTGAGGCTAAAACTATAGTCCTGTATACAGTATGCTAGTAAAAAATTACCTTATTTTTAATAATGAAATCATAAACTTTTTTGCAGCGTTTTTCTTCATCAAATACCAAAGCGAAATCATTCAATTCATGTTCACCAAATACAAATAAAATATCCTAAAATTAGCCAGTACTTCATGGATAACTTCTAAAGAAACAAAAATTACCTTATCCATGAGAAAACTCCATTTAAACATTGCATTAATCATCTTATATTCTAAAGGTAATATTAATTAAATTATTTTGCTACAATATATAAATATACCTTCATTTACAGGTTCAACAAGAAGCATTTCAGAGAGACGATCAATTCTAAGTTTACATTTTCCTTCATATTGAAGTTGATGATTCCTATCAAATGCTAATAATTCAATAAATTTTGGTTTCATCTAAAAAGCTATGAATATACATAGAAATATCATACTATTTATCAGGTGAAAATATATAAAGATAAAAAGCACGAAAATGTTTTAAAAAATTAGTTGGAGAGAAGGTATACACAACAACGACATAAATAAAAATAGAAGCACAAAGACAAATTGCTTTTACTATTTTTGAAGTAAAGGGTATAATCTTCTGGCTAATTATCCAGGTGATAAAAGATGATTTTAAAATGAAACGTTACCAAAATAAAAAGTACAAAAATGAAAGACATTAAAAGCAAATAGCGCATCTGCCAATTATAAGAGAGTAGATTACTGCTTCTGCATCAATGGAGAAACATAAACATTTTTATTTGACTAGAAATATGAAAGGAAAAGAACCAAAAATTTATACAATTAGAGTTATAATTGTTATATCTCATCCACGTATAAGGTTGAACAAAGCACAAAAATAGTAAGCAGTAATAAGTTATTGATCATGCCAATGAGAAGTACTGCAAAAATAATCCACCAGGTTTAAGTGTTTATTTTTTTTATAAAAAAAATGTGTTTTTAAAGTGTGTTTTGCCCGTAGAACAAGAAAAGGCGCGAAATAATTTTCCTCGGTACTGTTTTAAATCTGTTTTAAAAACTGAGGCTGATCAATAGACTCTTGAAAAAAAATGACAAAACAAAGTCAACTTTTATGGCACACCATTGCCATTAAAAACAATTTTCCCTTTTTTGGAAAGAGACCATACACTCATAAAGAAAGAGTTAAACTACAGGAAGCAAATCTTTTATCGGTATATTTTTTAAAATTGTTTTTCATAGATGAAACAAAAGTAAAAATTTTAATTTTTTAAATTCTTTTCTTGTTGAATGTTATTTTCCGCCAGATCTGATTTACTGATGATCTTTTCAAGATTGTGCATGGTGTGACCAAAGACTTTTAAAAGCAAAAAAGGAAAGAGGCAAAACAGTGAAAGACAAATGATTCAAAATATTGACAAAAAAACTAATGAGAAAAAAATAATTGACAAATTACTTTCTTCTCAGAGGTATTGCTGTCCTCACCAAAACAATAAAGAATTTTTTCCCTGTTTTTATTTTAAAAATCTATAAAATAGTGTTCTTATTTTTCTTAATAATAAAGTTTTTATATTGCATTCTATTTTATGCATTCCTTGTTCTTTAAAGAATTGATTGTTATAACAATTCCGGTAGCTTGGCCAGATTTAAGCTTGCTTTGTTGTGCCAAAAAACTTGCTAACAGTTGAAAATTGTTTTACAGGTATTGGGTTTTGTACAAAAACATCCGTTTGAAATATTAGCAGTATAAATGAAACCAAAATCAATTGAATTACTCGCTTTCGACAGAAATCATGAACTTCAATATGAAGGAAAGTGCAAGCTTCGAATTGATCGTCTTTCAGAAATGCTGCTTGTTGAACCTGAAAATGAAGGTATAATTTTTATACATTATTTTGTGATTTTAGAAGATAACTTTTTTTAGATTACAAAATGACATCTGCTGCATTTAAATGGAATTTTGTAATGGATAAGGTATTTTTACTCTTTCAATTTAATGACTACGTTTCTGCGTGAATTTTAGAATATTTTGTTCATTTTTGGTGAACATGAACTCTCCGATTTTGCCTTAGTTTTTGATGAAGAAAAAAGGTGCAAAAAAGTTTATGATATTATTTGTAATGGAAAAGTAAGCATTAATTGCATAAGTTATTTTTCCCAATATCGTTTGTTTTTTCAGACTAAAAATAATGCTGAAAAAGAGTTGCTTTATCAACGTTTCTTAATTCCAATTTGCAAAAGAATAAATGGGACTGATAATGCTGAAATTTCATTCTTAAAAATGATTATGGTACAATGGGTTGATAATCATGACGGTGAAGCACGAGAAGAATTTATAAAATTGTTTAAAAAATGGAATATTTTTGATCTTGTTTATTCTAAAAATATCAAAGATGTGAATAATAGCGAGGGATGCCATTCTGATGTATTTAATGAAAAAATCAGTGCAACAACTAATAAAAGGTATATGCTTTTAACTCCAATCTTTGGTACATAAAATTTACCATATTTAGAAACTGTAATCATCGAAACCGTAAACATCGGGATGCCAGTGAACCTGAACTATCTAATCAAAATGTAAAAGATTTTACTGACAATGAAATAACGAAGTAAGCTTCTAAACATGAATTATCTGCTTACTGTATTATCTTAGGATATCTTATAACAAACAAAAATTACCCAAAAAGTTCTCGAAAACGATTCCTTTATCGGATGTTAAGATTGTTAATATCAAGTCCGGATCAAGAATGCATCGACGAGTGCTAATTTTTGCTTCATCTAATAAAATAGAATGTTATGAATTTGTATGGAGTACTCTAAGAAAGCTTTATTATTGTGCAGGATGCAAGATTCGAAGGAAAGAATTGGCTGCAATTTTTGATAAAGATGAAAATGGATTTGAATGTATTAAAATGGAAGATAAGAAGCATGATTGTTCTCCAATACCGTATATTGCAGGAAATTACATTGAAATGAAAATTTTCAAGAAACCAAATTATGTGATCTTGGAAAACTGTAACACAGCTTCTGGAAAGATTCTTATTATATTTGATGAAAATGATAAAAGCAAATGTTGGGAATTTCAAAAACATCATGACGAATCATTCACATGCCGTCAATGTAATACACCTGCAAAGTTGTGGAATAGAAATAATGAAGATGAATATGTTGAGTTGAAATACGCCAATCATAAATGCAAATTTGTTCCATATGAGCTAAATAATTATTATCAATTCAACGATTTCGTGTTACCACCGGATTTTGAGGTTCAACGAATAAGTGGCTTGAATGGTAAAGAAAAACTAAAACTGGTAATTTTTGATAGAATAAATCGAAATTTTTGTTACTTCTATTTCACTAAATTACCTAATTCAAATCACTTTTATTGTTCTGGATGTTACGGAAAGGAATTAAGAGTTTCTGCAAAATTATTACAAAATGCAGATGGTGAAGAATATGTTATATTATCAAAAAGAAAACATATTTGTGAATTACGACCATATTCTGATGTATTAAAAAAAGAAGAAATTATTATTCGTCCACCGGATTTTGAATTGTTGGAAAATACTGAAAATGGATCACCTAAATTATTCATTTTTGATTCAAAGGATCGAAGCTTATGTTACACGTTCTCTTCAAAAGATGGCAGATCAGGATATTATTGTCTTGGTTGTCAATATATTAAAAGGTACAAGAAACATTCGATTAAGAATTCCTGCACTGTTGCAATTGTATTTGCTAAATTAAGCAAAGATAAAAATGGTGAAATTTATGTTCGGATGAACAACAATAAACATATTTGTCAACCAAAGAAATATAAACCTGAAAAATATATAGCAACTCAAAAATGCTATGATTATTTTTTTTTTCGTCGAAATCGGTTTCCAAATACAATTTGTGTTGCCATTTATCATCCCAAAGATAAAACTCTGTGTTTTACATTGACATATGGTAAAGAGCAATTTAATTTTTGTTGTTTTGCTTGTAAGAAAAAGGGAAAATCATTGGTTACAAAAATAGAAAAAGATGAAAATGGAAAAGAATATTTTTATAATAACTATAAGAAACACATCTGTGAACCAATTAAAGTTTCATCATTACGTATGCCGAGGATTTCTGTTATTAACCGTGATGATATAAAATTGGAACTTCAACGTCAAAAAAAACTGCCTCAGGAAATTGATGAAAAACGGATTATAAGATTTCCTAATTTTGTGTTACAAAAAAATGAAAGAAACAATTCATGTTTTTTATTTATTTTTTGTAAAAATTATGGTTATGAATTTTATTTTTCAAAGGAAAAGAGGCGCTATAGATGTAGACGTCAACGTTGTTATGTAACTGCTGAACTTTTTATTAATCAAAATGGTGAAAAACATGTAATTATGGGAAAGAATGAACATAAATGTGAACCTATTAAATATGAAAAAGTTGTTAAAACTGAAGAAAAAATTGTTAAAGCCTCAGATTATATTACAATATCAGATAACTCTGATGGCAAAATTACGGTAGTTATTGTCTTTACAACAGGGGCTCGTGATGAATGTTATGAATTTAGCTATCATAATAGCACAAAGCTTTTCCGCTGTCTGGGATGCAAAAATTTAAATAAATATATTTCTGTAAAGCTTTGCAAAGATAAGAATGGTCAAGAATATCTCGAAATGTCAAAACATGATCACATATGCCAGCCACGAAAATATATAAAAGAAAAATATGAACCAAAAATTATTCCATCTGAATTATTTAAGTTTCATTCCAATACCAAGGGAGAAGCAAATAAACGATTGGTAGTGTTTACTTCTAACAAAAAGGATCTTGTTTATGATTTTTATGAGAAACGCAAAAATTCTTACAAGTGTCTTGGATGTGTCAGAAAAAAGTTTACTTTAACCGTAAGACTTCATGAGGAAAAAGATGGTCAAAAATTCGTTCAATGTGGACCAAAACAACATGTCTGTGAACCTCAAAAATATGATCCTAAAAATATGAAATTCAAGAATTGATGTAATTTTTTTTACAAGTGTACCAATGTCGGAATTTTTGTTTTGCTGAATTGTTTTTCTTATATCCGTTTATAACTTTGACTTTTTTTCCTGTTTTTTCAACGAATATTTAACTAAAATAAATTCTTTTTTGATATTATTTTGGTTTGATTTTTGGTTAACCTTTCCATTAGGTATTATTTTTTTTGGAAAAATTAATCGAAAGTCAACAGCTTCCAAACGATTCATCGGCCGACATCTTTTTGGCATCTGCAAAAAGCGGGATAAAAGAAAGCAAAAATAGAAGAGACAAATATTGTAATTTCTTTTTCTTTCTATTTTCCTAGCTTTTGCCGAAACGATGTCATAGGAAAGCCGTCGGCAGGGATTATATATGATTTTTAGTTACTCAACAAAAATTTATGGATCATTTATAGCACAAAAAGAAAAATAGTTTATGGGACTAGAACAGACGCGCAAAGATTTTCTTAAGTTTTAGAGACAGAGGTTAATCAATAGAACTTTGCAGAAAAACTGACAAGACAAAGGCAACTCTTTGACATTAAAAACATTTTCTCAGTTTTGGAAGAGGATATACGCACAATACGAAAGAGTTAAAAGTCCAATTACGTCTTTATTTTCGTTATTTATTTATATATTTTTTAAAATAACTAATTTTTTTTCGGATGAAACCTAAATCAATTGAACTGATTTCTTTTGGCCAGAATCATGAAATACAATATCAAGGAAAATGTAAACTGCGAATTGATAGATTATCAAAAATGCTTCTTGTTGTACCTGTGAATGAAGGTATAATTTTCATTTAATTTTTGCTATTATGTCTAGTATTCATGTGACCTATGTTTTTATGTAGTGTGCTGAATTTAACGTTATATTTGTAGGTTCCAAAATCATTTCTGCATTGTTTGAATGGGATTTTGTCAGTGATAAAGTATGTTTTGTATCAAATTATAACACTCTGCGACATCAAATTTTAGAATATTTTATTTATTTTTGGTGAACATGAACTCTCTGATTTTGCTTTGATTTTTGATAAAGAAAAAAGATGCAAAAAAGTATTTAATTTTGTTTGTAATGGAAAGGTAAGTATTTACTACCGTGTCACCTACGCGTATGAGATTGTATTTTTAGGCTCAAAATGATAATCGAAAAGAAATGCTTCATCAACATTTTTTACTACCAATTTCTAATAGAATAATCCAAAAAGATGATGGAGCCGTGAAGTTAAAAAAATTAATAGTGCAATGGATAGATAATCATGAAGAAAAAACAAAAGAAGAATACTTGAAATTGTTACATGAAAACTGTTTATTAGATGGGGCCTCTTTATCGATTACAAAAAATGAACCTAACGAAACTGTTGAAAATAAAAATGTAAACGCTGAAAAGTAAGTTTTTTTGTATGAGTTTGAATTTCGGAATACGATAATCCCTTTACAGAGACTGTAACATTCGAAAGCGACGTAGTCCTGAAAATGGAAATTTGGCTGAATCTAAAGGTGGTAAAGAAGTTCAACCGTAAGTGCTTAGACTAACTTACTTATGATATGCAATAATTTTTTTTAGAATTTCAAAGAAAACAGAAATTTCACCCAAACTTATATCAAAAATAAATTCTATCGATCAAGCTCTGGTTAAAATTGTTAATGTTAAATCTGAGTCAAAATTGCGATCGCGACTGCACCGAAGATTATTAATTTTTTCTAACATTGAAAAAACTCTTTGCTACGAATTTTCATATAATTTAAATGGAAAGCTGTATACATGTATTGGCTGCAAAGAAAAAGGTAAACAAACCACTTTCGTATCTCAAAAAGATGAAAATGGAATAACCTGTGTCAAAATGGATTGTGAAAGACATGTTTGTACTCCAAAACCATATATTCCACAAAAATATGTTGAAATGACAATTATCAAGAAACCTGATTACGAATTATTAGAAAATTGCAACACATTTTGTGGAAAGATGCTGATTATATTTGACAAAAATGACAAACAGGAATGCTGGGAATTTCAGCGTGACAGTAAATACATTTTCAAATGTCGTCAATGCAATGCAGCAGCAAAGGTGTGGAATGAAAATATGAAAAATGAATATATTGAATTAAAGGATGCAAGACATACATGCAAATATATTCCATATGAACCAAAAAAATATTATCAATTTAATGAATTCGTTGTGTCACCAGATTTTGAACTTCAACTTTCAAAGGCGGAAGATGGTAAAGAAAGAAAAAGATTAATCATTTTTGATCCTAATGATAGAAAGCAGTGTTATATTTATCACTTTAATGGCACATGTTTTCAGTGCCGTGCATGTCGCGGACATAATGTTACAGCAAAGTTATTACAAAATGCTGATGGCGAAGAATATGTTATATTATCAAAAGCAAAACATTCTTGTCAATTACGATCGTATCCAACTGTATCTACCAAAAATGAATTCCAGACAAATTCTGATTTTCCAAAAATGGAAGAAAATATTATACGTCCACCTGCTTTTGAATTAATGGAAAATACAGCAAATGGAAAAAGCAAGTTGTTTATTTTTGATTCAAATGATCGAAACTTATGCTATACGTTTTCTCAAAAAGATGAAAATCTTGATAAATATTATTGCCTTGGATGTTGTCGAACAAAACTAGAAAAATGTTCATCTGCGAAAAAGGGTGTTCCAAAGATATATGGTGAATTATGTAAAGATGAAGCTGGTCTATATTTCGTTTTCTCAAATAATCAAATGAAACATATTTGCAAGCCGGAAAAATATGAACCAGAAAGATATGCAAAGAAAGAAGAAGCTCAAAAATGCTACGAATTCTTTTTCTTTCGGCTAAAGAAATTTAAAACTGCAATAAATGTTGCTATTTATCATCCTGAAAACAAAAAGCTATGTTTCAAAATGACATACAGTAGAGCACATTCTTATTTTTTTTGTAATGAATGCAAGAAAAAAGGGGAATCATTTATTTCAAGAATAAAAAAAGATGAAAATGGAGAAGAATTTTTTACCCATGATTATAAGAAGCATGTTTGTAAGCCTATTAAAACTTCATCACTTCGTTGCCCTGAAATTGTTATGCTTAAACGTGATAAACTCAATCTGGATGTAAAAGAAAAAATGGAAGATCGCAGAATTATCAAGCATCCAAATTTTGAGCTTCATCCTAACCAAAATGGTGTCAAAGATGGAATATTATTTATTTTTGATTCAAAGGATCGAAGTCTTGAATATAAATATTACAGATATAATGGAAGTTATCATTGTAAAAAGTCATCTTGCTGCTGGGCATCTGCTAAATTACAAATCAACGAAAATGGCGAAAAGTATATTATTTTGGGGAAAATAGAACATAAATGTGAACCTCTCAATTTGCAAAAGAAAGATGATTTTGAAGATGAAAAAGAAATTATTAAAGCATCTAATTTTTTTAAATTTTGTCAAAATGATGATGACAAAATAACGAAGATTATTGTATTTACGGCATCTGATCGTGAACAATGTCATGAATATGGTGCACCGGAAAAAAACAACAAATTCAGCTGCCTTGGTTGTCAGAGAATCAATAAAAGTACTCCATTGAAGCTTTGCAAAGATAAAAATGGTGAAGAATACCTCAAAATGTCGAATCAAGAACATGCATGTCAACCACGAAAGTATTTGAAAGAAAAATATGAACCAAAAATTATTCCACCTGAGTTATTTGAACTACGTCCGAATACCAGAGGTGAAGCAAATAAAAGATTAGTTGTTTTTACATCAACAGCAAAAGATTCTGTTTATGAATTTTATTCGACATTCAATAACAGTTACGTATGTATAGCTTGCCTTTCAAAATATAATAAATCTGTTGGTGTAAAAGTTCTCAAAGATAAAAATGATCAAAATTACGTCAAATGTGGTGTACAAGAACATCTTTGTCAGCCTCAATTGTATGATCCTAAGAAATATGACCCCACAGCAAATCTTGTTCCAAAAAATCTTTTTGTATTTCAAAATGGAAATAATGGTGAAACAGACAAGTATTTAATCATTTTTACTTCAGAAAAGAAAGAATTTGCTTATAAATATTCCATGCTAAAATCAGGTCGTTACTATTGTTTGAAATGTAGTGCCATAAAGAAATCCGTTAATGTAAAAGTTGCAGAAAATGAAGATGGCAGCAAATCAGTCGAACTTGGTAAAAATGAACATGTTTGTGAACCTCAAAAATATAATCCCCAGAAATATGATCCAAATGCAAAATTTATTGCAAGAAATCTTTTTGTATTTTATGATGATAAAAATGGTAAAGAAAACAAATATTTAATTATTTTTACTTCAGAAAAAAAAGATTTTGCTTATCATTTTCGTATGCAAAAACTTGGCCATTATTATTGTTTGGAATGTAAAAATAAGAAAAAATCAACTTCTGCAATAGTAATTGTGAATGAAGACGGGAGTAAATCTGTCAAACTTGGTAATAATGAACATATTTGTGAACCTCAGTGTGTTTATTACGAATGAATTTAAACAAATGTATGTGTGTAACTTACAGTCTACAACACTGTTTGATTACATCCAAATGCCAGGTTTTATTTTATACTGTGTTACTCTTACGTTTCAGTTTCTCTAGTTTTACTAAATTTTTATTTGTTGATAATCTTGCTTGTTTATAAAATACTGAAAATTTAAAGAATAGCCTGGACTGGTGATGACCTCAAATTTTTGTCTTTCTTGACTGAAAATAGAAAAAACAATATAAAAAATTTTAAGCTAATTTTAAAAGTTCTATTATTGTCGAGAATTGTCAACGACAAATCTCGAATTTTCGCTTTTTTATTTCAAATGAAAGAAAAGCAATCTTTTTTATTGTAAAAACATCCGTCTTCTTATCTTTTTTCTTTTCCATCGCTTTAATATAAAAGCGATGGTTTTTTACATTTTTTCACCCACTTTTTTCAATCCTTTGTCATCTTTGATAAAGCCAAACAGCCCCGGCCGGGAGCTAAATAAATATGTGATAAAACCCAACTCAAATTCCCACAAGTACAAACGTTTTGACAATTATTGTTGTTTTTGTTGTTGAAATTACTCCTGTGTAGCCAAAGTAACGTGTCATCCAGTAAAAAGAGAGAAGGTTTTCTATGGAGTCCATAATATGGAAACAAACACACGACAAAGTAATTCTCTTTTTTTTGTTGCAAGGACAACTCACAAGGCGTTCGACGCACAATGATTTTTTCCTAGACATACATGCTACCTACTTATATTGTTAAAAGCTTGTATTGCTTTCTTTTAAACAACAAAAAAAGCGCGCGAAAAAAAAAAAATTCGACCAGTGGCAAGCGGTTTTGTTATGTGTAAAAATTTTGTTTTTCAAATAAGGAAACACTTAGGAAACAAATTTTATTAATCTGAAAAAGTTGACATTTCAACATGGCGTATCATTTTTGTCCGGTATTTTGGTACCGTAAACTGCAGTTCAAAATGACCCTTGTATTTATTGTAATGCGGGTTCAAATCCCCCTCAAACTGACAGGACCAAATTCTTGTGTTTTTTTTTCCAGTTTACTTGTAGTTATTTAAAGACTTCCGTACTTTGCGTGTCTATTATATTATCGCTGAATGAACTGAGGTAATAAGTTAATTCACAACTTTTTAGATGAAACCCAAATCTATTGAGCTACTTGCATTTGATAGTAGCCATGTTTTACAATACGAAGGAAAATGTATGCTTCGAATTGATCGTCTTTCTGAAATGCTTCTCGTTGAACCTGTGAATGAAGGTATATTTATACTTTGGTGTAGCATAGTTAATATTATTTTTTAGAATATAAAATGATTTCTGCGACATTCAAATGGGATTTTGTCATGGATAAGGTATAGACCACCCTGTATTATCGAGATAATAGTGGATATTTTTTTAGAATATTTTATTTGTTTTTGGCAAACATGAATTGAGTGATTTTGCATTGGTATATGATAAAGAAAAACTATGCAAAAAAGTTTATAATTTTATTGTTGAAGATCAAGTAAGCTTTTTCTAACAATTCACATTTAAGACTGTATTCTTAGGGTCAAAATGATATTGGAAAAGAAATTCTTCATCAACGCTTTTTGCATCCAATTTCTAATAGAATTTTTCAAAAAGATGAAACAACTTCGAAATTGAAACAGATCTTGGTTGAATGGATTGATAATCATGAAGAAAAGGCAAAAGAGAAATTTTTAAAAGATTTTAAAGAAAATGATTTGTTTGATAATGCTGCTTCATTGAACACAAATAGTGAAAATAATCTTCGCAAACGAAGTCGTCCTCAAGATGATAGCGTTCCTGGATATTCGGGCGATAAGGAACTTCCACCGTAAGTGTTTGACCAACTTTCAAGATGCAATAGTTTTTTTAGTACTTCACAAAAAACAAAATTCCCACGCAAAAAATTATCAAAGAACTTTACAAAAGCTGTTGATCAAACTATGTTCAAAATTGTTAATGTAAAATTTGTTACGCAATTGCGATGGCGGCTTTATCGCAGATTATTAATTTTTTCCAATGTTGAAAAAACATTTTGTTATGAATTTTCATGCGGTCTTAAAATGAACTTATTTACTTGTATTGGATGTAAAGCTAAAGGAAAATATCTTATTGCAATCTTGGATAAAGATGAAAATGGCAATGAATATATTAAAATGGAAGATAAAGAACATATCTGTTCGTCAATACAGTATATTCCAGAGAATTATATTGAAATGAAAATTATACTAAAGCCTGATTATGAATTGTTAGAACAATGTAATACAGCTTCTGGAAAAATTCTTATAATATTTGATCAAAATGACAAAAGTCAATGTTGGGAATTTCGATTTGATAAATCAAAGAACCTTTATGTCTGTCGTCAATGTAGAATGCTTGCAAAAGTATGGAATGAAAGCACTGAAGATGAATGTGTTGAATTAACAAATGCAAAGCACGGCTGCAAATTTGTCCCATATGCACCAAAAAAATATTATGAATTCAATGACTTTGTAATATCACCTGATTTTGAATTTCATGCTGTATTCAGAAATGGTGAAGAAAAGAAACGATTAATTATTCTTGATAAGAACGATAAAAAGTTGTGCTATATTTATTCTACTTATCAAAATTACTTTTATTGTATTGGATGTAAAAAAAAGGGATTAATAGTTTCTGCAAAGCTATTACAAAATTCTGAGGGTGTTGATTATGTGTTATTGTCGACTACAAAACATGTTTGTGAATTACAATCGTATTCAAAAAATATAAAGAAAGAAATTATTTTACATCCACCAGATTTTGAAGTGATTGATAATACAGAAAATGGAATGAAGAAATTATTCATTTTTAAATCAAAAGATCGAAGCTTATGTTATACCTTTTGCCAACGAAGGAGAACTCGTCATAAATATTACTGCCTTGGCTGTAATAATATAAAAATTAAAAATTATTCAAATAATTTACAATGTAATGATGAGATGTCTGCAGAGTTATGCAAAGATGAAAAGGATGAATATTATGTTCGAGTAATGGGTTCAAAACATATTTGTAGGCCAAGGAAATATGAACCTGAAAAATACACAAAAAAAGAAGATCAGCGCTGCTATAATTTCTTCTTCTTTCGACGATGCCGTTATCCAAATTCAATAATTCTTGCAATTTATCATCCAGAAAACAAAAAATTATGTTATCAATTGACTTACAATAAAAGGCATTGCTATTTTGCTTGTAATGGATGTCAGTACAAAGGAAAAATAAATTATGTAAGAATTAAAGAAGATGAAAACGGAAAGGAATATTTCAATCAAGATTACAAGAACCATGTTTGTGAACCAATTACAGTTTCATCAATTTGTGCTCCAACATTTTTAATCCTTAATAGACGAGACATAGATTTAGAAAAGAAAAACATTCCAACGCAAAAACGAGTAAAAATGAGGAAGAATAAACATGAATGTGAACTTGCTAAAAATGATAAAAACGCGAATACAAAAGTTATTTCTTCTTCTGATTTTATAACGTTTTCCGAAAACTCTGATGGCAAGATTACGGCAGTTATTGTCTTTACTTCAGCAGCTCGTGATGAATGTTATGAATTTACTTTTCATAAGAATACAAAACTTTTTCGATGTCGAGGATTTTAAATTTTACTCTAACAAAAAAGGTGTTGAAGATGCAATCTTTTTTATTTTTCATTCAAAAGATCGACGTGTTCGATATAAATTTTACAGAAGTGATGGCCGTTTTCGTTGTAAAAGTTCATCGTGTTTTGCTTCCGCTAAACTACAAATCAACGAAAATGTTGAAAAATACATTATAATGGGACAGACTAATCATAAATGTGAACATTCTACTTTCCAAGAAAAAGAATTTATTAAAGCATCTAATTTTATTAAATTGTTCCAAAATGATGATGATAATGGCAAAATAACAAAGATTATTGTTTTTACAAAACCTGATCGTGAACAGTGTTATGAATACGGTACTACCCATACAAAGAACAGATTTGCCTGCCTTGGCTGCAAAAGATTTAATAAAAAAATTTCTGTAAAGCTTTGCAAAGATGAAAATGGTGAAGAATTTCTTCAGAAATTAAAAGAAGATCATTTCTGTCAACCTCGAAAATATTTGAAAAAAAATACGAACCAAAAATTATTCCATCTGCATTAATTGAGCTTCATCCAAATGCCAAGGGAAAAACAAATAAAAGAATGGTAGTTTTTACTTCAAAGAATTTGTTCGTGAATATTGTTGGACGTATAACAATTCTTTTCTTTGTGTTGCATGTCTATCAAAAAGCAAGAAGTCTGTTGGCGTTAAAATGCTTCAAAATGAAAACTGTGAAAATTATATTGAATGTGGTGTGCAAGAACATGTATGCCAGCCTCAGTTGTACAATCCAAAAAAATACGACCCAAATGCAAAATTCGTTCCTAATGATTTTTTTGTTTTTTATGATGAAAAAATGGCACAGGTAACAAATATTTAATTATTTTTACTTCAGAAAAGAAAGATCAAGCTTACCATTTTTCTATGCAAAAGCCTGGTCATTACTATTGTTTGCAATGTAAAAATAAGAAGAAATTCGTTGCTGCTAAAGTTATCGAAAATGAAGATGGTAGTAAATTTGTCAAGCTTGGTAATAATGAACATATTTGTGAATCTCAGCGTGTCTACTATGAGTAAATTTAAATGAATTTTTACCGAATCTCTGCATAAATATTCATCATTTTTTTGCAGCAAGATTTAACAAATTTATAGTTATAAATTATACTTTGTTATATTACTACAGTGCTCCGCAAAAATATAGAACCACCCCAACTTTGGGGAATTCTGTAACTTCTCGAAACATAATTAGTTCACATGTTTCAGATTCGGATTCAGCATGTTCGAAAACCTATAAATACGGGAAATGAGTCTGTTTAATCAAAAACTGTCGATTTTTCTTATTCGAAAAATGGGGTGTGCAAAATTATAGCACCACCCTTGAAAAATTTGCATATGATAAGATATGGAGTAACCAATGTTTGGGGGTTGTTAACCATGCTAAATTAAGCTAATTAGTGAAGAAAACACGAAAAAATATTCATTGGCGCTGATTTGGCGTGGCTTTGAAAATCGGGTTTTTGGCTGTTTTGGCACTTTTCAAGTACCTGTTTAACGGCGGGAAGGTTGTTCTAGGGAAAACCGAATATGCCATTTTGTAGTTCTATCCATGCTTAACAAGTCCACAAAATTTCACAGCTCGATCTCTTACACGCGCTTCCAGTTCCGGCTTCAAAGATTGCGATTTTAGATGTTTTTTTGCTTTTTTTACGAAATTTAGCATTTTTTGGCTAAAATCGCAATCTTTGAAGCCGGAACTGGAAGCGCGTGTAAGAGATCGAGCTGTGAAATTTTGTGGACTTATTAAGCATGGATAGAACTACAAAATGGCATATTCGGTTTTCCCTAGAACAACCTTCCCGCCGTTAAACAGGTACTTGAAAAGTGCCAAAACAGCCAAAAACCCGATTTTCAAAGCCACGCCAAATCAGCGCCAATGAATATTTTTTCGTGTTTTCTTCACTAATTAGCTTAATTTAGCATGGTTAACAACCCCCAAACATTGGTTACATAAAAGACTGGACCGAATTGCTTTTGTCACTATCAAAAAACATATGATAAGTTTTTCATTTTTAAGCAAAACTTTTAAAAAATTGGGGAAAAAAATTAAATTTCAAGATAGCTTTGAAAATTTATTGATTGCCTTTATTGTTGAAAATTACAGTAACAAAACGGTTATGTTGCCATTTTTACAGCAGAAGTTCGTTCTATGTTGCTCTATTAAAACGTTAAGAAGAGCAGTGTTAAATTAATCAAAATAAAAATTTAAAGAATACAATTACAAGTGAAAAAAGTTTTGTATTAATTTTTGGTGTTGTTGTTGATGTCGGCAATGTCATTGCTTCTGTTGTCACTTTTTGTGATTGCGTGATATATTTTTTAGTTGTTGTTGCTTCATTCATATGATCAGTTCCACCCAGAGATTCAATAAGAATTACAACATCACCTGCATAAAAGTATGCGTTTTCTACATCATAATTATAAGTTAATAAAACAGTGGCATTGGAAAACGTTCTTGAACCAAGAGCAGAAGTAATACTAAAGAATAAAAAAAATTAAGAATAAATGAAATAAAAACTAACTTATATATTGTTTTATTAGTGGTTGAAAAATAGTAATGTAAATCTGGCAAGTAGATGTCTGCCGGTGGCATTTTATAATATAATATTGAAAATTTAACATCGTATTTAGAAATTGGGAAGTAATTCAAATAATTATTATCCGTCAACAGGGAATTAACATTATCACCATAAAATTGTGATGTAATTATAGAGCGGTAAGGATATGTTGAGATAGTTGAATACCAGCATTCATTTAGTTCCCCAGGATAATAAAAGTTAAAAGCGATTATAGAATTTGGTGGTACATCTATGATATAAATGAAAGAATACAAGGGAATATCATGCCAAGAGGATGCCGTTTTAGCACTAAAAATGTTTAAATATTTTGCAAAATAATTATTTGTTAACGAGTACCTAATTGTTATAAGTTCTTTCTTCATATATCCGGCAAAAATTGTGATATTTTCTGATCTTGGGCCCATCCATATATCTTTTATTTTTGTGAAGACACCGGTAAGATCGACCAAAATAAAAGCGGTACAAGATGTCTTATTGTTTGACATGATTGTTGCAACCTTTGTTTGGCCATCAAGACTTATTACATTATTTTGAAATACACATCCTTCGGAATGAACTGAAATCCATGTTATAAATGTAAAAGTAACGCTGAAAACAAATTTAAGGACGCAATTTGTTAAATCTTTTTAATTTTAAATTATAAAAACATCTCATCAACAATTAAAATTTTTTACTAACTCACCAGTGGAGGCTTGAAACAGTAGAACATGACCTTCTACATATCTTGTTCTTACAGATTGTAGTACGACGAAATAAGAAGTATTAGTCTTGCAAATATTTTTAAAAGTGGTGTTTGGAACAAAACTAAAATAATGAAAGAAATTACTTTCTTAAAAATTAGAAAAGATAATCACCAATCTTTGAATTTAATTTCATGGGTTAATGTTGTTGTCGTGTAAAAAGATGTTTTGGCTAATGTTTCATCATTGACAGAATGTACGTCAATCGTTGCTTTCTTCGAGATCTCAAAATATGTTCAATATCATTAAATAGATTACCACAATAATTTGATAAATAACTTACAAGTTCATCAGATAAAGCTATTTCAAAAATGTATGGCACTTTTTTCGAATACATGTAAAAAATGTAATATGGGTTTTCTTCTGTTAACACAATTTTTGGAATGCTTTTTTGTGCTAAATTTTTCAAGCTGTTGAAAACGAAATTTCACAAAAATGTTATCCCTTACCCTCAATAGCTTCAAACTTTACTTCAAGAGTGCGATAATATATTGAAGGAGTGGTTACAACTTGAAAAATGTTTTCAGTGATGGAAGGCAGAAATACTGTAAAATCCCATTTTTTACGATTAAAATGATTAATCTCCAAATGTGATACATTATTTGAGAAAATTCTAAAAACATCATAAATATAGGCTCCTGCTTCATCATGATTTTGAGGTACACCGTTGTTGCTGCGAATACTTAAATCCATTTTAATGTTTTTTGTACTGCATGTATTATTAATCTGAATCTAAAATATGTCCTTAAGAATACATTAACCATAATAGATTTACAGTAAAAATGCATTCTAAATTTCCACAATAAAAACCCCCAGTTAGGGGATTACCCATAATATATAAATAGGAAGTATATTGACAAGGAACGATAACCAATGCGTTAGAACATGAGCACTCTAAAAAGACATTTTGTTACAATAAATAACTGTGTTATTTAATCACACCGTATCGCGAGTTATCTTGAGTGCCCTCTCCGAAAGTGATAGGTAAACACAACCACTTTCGGAGAGGGCGGTCCTTTTATTTTTTTTATTCAAATAATTTAAGAATTTTGAAACTGTGAGAAAGTGCACTTGTAAAGGCCTCGAATGCCCCTATCCCCAAACACTAACCAACTTTTTCAAAGGTTATTTCAAATCCAAGTGATTGCCAATTCCCATCACTCATAAATTCCCATGGTACGTGTCTATCGGTGCCATCTTTGTTACCAGAAAGAGTAAGAACTTTATCTACTGTTGAAAGCAAATTAAAATCAACAGGAGAATTTGTGATTCCATCAGGATAAAAGTTTAGCTGATCAAGATAATCTTCAAGCAACATATGCTTTTTTGTTACAATAATTTCAGTATTTGGATGCACGATACAGTCATCATAATAACATCTTGAATTTGGTGTATAACCATTAATTAAATCTAAATTAGTCCACGTTGTCATGCGATAGCCAACAGTAAGTGTACAGTTTGTTGGAATTTTATCTTCATCATATTTCACAATACTAATATAAGTAGTATCTATCAAGGTTTTGACTCAAGTTTGCGGTTAAGGCTTTAAAGGTGTCGGCAAGCCTTTGATCTAATTACACGAATTTGCGGTTTCGGGTGATTGATTGACAGGTTTGATTGACAGGTGATTAATTACTATTTTGATTGATTGACAGGTGATTAATCCCACTTTGTGGTTTGGGATTATCCTTTTGGCGGATTAACTTTGTGGCAAGGATTAACTTTTTTTTTTGTGGCTTGGATTATCTTTATCCTTAAACTTGAGTCAAAACCTTACAAATTCTGAAAACAGCAAAAGGGAATCGAACTTGTCCTTCCAAACTCTTGGTATGAATGTTACGCCCGAAACCACTATACTACAGAGGTATCACTCCAAAGCCTCCAAATGTTTTAGTGTATGCTTTCCTTCCAAAAAATGCGCGAAACTTTCTTCAAAGAAAGTGCGCGAAATTAGTATTTTCAAAAAATGTGTGTACTTTGATCACAAAAGTTTTTTTTTTCTCTTGGTTTTCGAGATTCAGGTATTATTGGAAAGCTTATTTTATTTAAAATATGTTGTCATCAAAAATAGATATAAGTGATGGAGGCAAAATACTTAAAAAATGTGCAAAACTTATTCCTTCAAAAAAATGTTTGTACTTTGATTGTGAAAATCTGTAAACCCTCTTTTAAAAACACTTTGTTAAGAACAAAATGGTTTTTTAAAAATAATTTATTGGTCAAAGGAAGAAACTGAAATCAATAAATGAAAGTTTAAAATAGATAAATCAAAAACTTAACACAATCAATAAATCAAATAAAAATGAAAAGAAGGAAAAAAATGAGATCAATAAATGAAAGTTTGTAAAAGATACAATCTATAAATCAGGAGTAAAAATAAAAAGAAATGTAAAGAAAGAAGAGAGACATCAAAAGACAAATGTGCAATAAATGAATTAAGATTCTTTAAAGCCAAATGGGAGAATTTTAAGCGAGGGAAGTGAAATTATTGCTTTGTCAAAGAAAGGCCTATAAGATTTTTTAGTGACTTTAGATACAATGAAACCAGCCTTGTTGGGTAAGATCGAATTGTATTCAACAGTGACCTTGGCCTCTTCATCATACTCTTTTACCATATTATACAAAGTATCATAATGAATACTTTCAGAAACTTTTGAATTTAAAGTAATGCCCCGAAGTTTTATAGCATGAGAAATTTCCCCAGTTGTTTTGTGCTTTAGTTTCAACCCATATTGCTTAGCCCCTGATGAAATAAACTCTACTATTTCATGATCCGGTAACTCATTTGACATTTCTCCAAGAAACATGCCGCAGGGAATAGGATCAAAGCCTCTACGACACGAATAAATTACGGAGTCGGTATCGCAGTACAAAAGTTGACAGTCTTCTGTACTGTTAACCATATCTAAATATTTAAATAATACACATCTAGCGGCCGAAGTTGTCCAAAGCTGAAAAAAATTTTTTGTTTTTAAAATAAAAAAATTTGAAGAAAAAAAAAACTTACACTAAGGAGAACATTTGAAGCGTCGTGGGTTGAAATGAAGTCTTCATGTTCTTTATAACTAACCATGACAGAAGTATCGCTTATCCAATCAATATCAGAAATAATTTTTGTGTCATCGTTGACCAGACTATAAAGTTCAGTTGAATTTTGTGTGACAATTGTGGAGCTGAGATTATTTCGAAGTGCAAATCGACCCCTATAAAAATTTAATTAGTTTTTAAAGATAAATAAAGAGATTGAGCTTACCAAAGGCTGTTAAGGCAGATCTTGGAAATGAAACGAAAACCCTTATTAACACGGATTTTATCAGCTTCAATATCAACATCAAATTTTTCTTTATAGCTTCTGATATATGCTTCTTTTTCAGCGTCTGTTTGAACTTCTGCTGGCCAGCCACTATTCTCAACCTTAAGCTTAAGGAACTTGCGCACATATGATTTAAAAACGTTGGAAGACCAGTGAGTAAATTCATAGGCCCTAAATAATTGATTTACAACATAGCCATGTTGCAATGCAAGGTTAAGTTCAAGATGAGTCACAGTTGTAACAAAACCTCTTTGTTTGTCAGTATGCTTGCATTCATAATTTGACATACGCGTATTTTTACCTTTGAAAGCATCTCCACAAGCAGCACAAAGAGGGAACAATAAACGTTCTTTTGATCTTAATGGAAGAACTGGCAAAGTGATATGTTGAGGAGGGATAACACAGCACTTAATTAATCCACGATAAGGGTTATCTTCAGGACAAGTCCAATTAACATTATGATTAATAAATTTATGGATTATTGGCTTTCCGCATGGATACTCTGTGAAATAATTCACACTAGGATAAAGTGAAACTATATCTTTGTACAAAATTTCATAAATCTCATTACTAACAGCATGCAAAGCCATAGGATGAGTTCTACCTCCAGTGAAAGCTTCTCTAAATGAAATAGGAGTACTAATCAATGTTTCTTTGAAATGTTTATCCAGTTCCTTGTTTTTCTTTCTCATTGTAGCAACTTCACAAGATTTTATGGTTACAATTTCATAGCCTTCACCACGAATTTTTTCTTTACGAGCTTCAGTTTTAGCCATAGCTTTTTCATTAGTTACTCCTGAACGAATTATAGTATCCGGTTGAAAGCACTGGCTGCATCCATGCCAAGGACACCCATCATACTCATAGACTGTATTGCCTTCAATACCATCAACTTTATAATTTAAAATTCTAAATTCACCTTCTTCACTTTCACTATACCTAATATTTTTGTTTTCCTTATCATTCAACCATTTAAAATAGACTGTAGCCTCTCTTGAAGATTTTTCAATGTGTTCAAAACCAGTTTCAGGGATAACCATATGTTCATTTGGTTCCATATGATCTTGGCGCCAATACTTTTGAACTAACCCTGCTATTGTTGTTGAAGAGTAAAATGCATCAATTCCTGTAATCTCAAGAAAAGACTTTCTAAAGGATAAAATAGCTGCCTCGAGAATGGAAACATCCGCTTCACAGTAGGTTTCCAGTTCTTCAGATAATAAAAATGGTGTATTATAATTTTCTTCATACCACTTCAAAAACTCTTCTTTTTTCTTAGGCATAAAAGATTCAAAGAAGTAGTCCTCTTTTGGAGGAAGATGAGGGAGTGAGATATGATAATTACAGGCACGATTATATTTGTGTGGAAACCAGGGTTTCGGAGTTACATCTAAATCAAAAGTAGAAACTAAACTATCTAAGCTTCCTTGAAAAAAATTATAACTATCCTTGAATACCGTATGCGCCATCTTCCCTTTACAGCTTACATCAACTTGGAAAAATTTATTACCATTGCGGATTACTCGGGTTCTTAATCCTGGACGGCTGTATATCTCTTTTAGTAAAAGTATAAAATCATACCTGCCTCCGCAATGCGCAATACTAATCGTTTTATACTTTTTATTTAACTTAAAGAACATCCACTCGACGAATTCTTTCAATATATCAGCGTCTTTTGCAGCATTCCATTTTTTCAACTTTTCTGGACCACAAACAGTACAGTTAGAATTTTCAGGGTTATCTATACACACTGTACAAGTGAGTTTCGCGACTATACAGTTTACTTCGTGGAGAGTAACATTTTCTACATCAGTTTCCTTATCCTGCGAACATTCAAAGTCAAAAGTTAGAATTCTATGAGGTTCAGCTTTTGTACTATCAATTTTTTTTATATAACAATCTCTTTTTTCATGATAGTCACCACAAGTACGGCAATAAAGCAAAAAGCATCTATGGGGTTTTTTGGCAGAAACTTTATAAACAACAGCACAATGAGGACATTTCTTATATTTTTGACATATTTTTTGTTTAAGATGATGATCGAAACAGGCCTTATTCCAAAATGACTTGAGACAAATAGAACACTGTGTATTAGACCCCCCGTCAGGCTGACATCCAAAATTTGGACCCCAACGGCAGCAAGAATTGCATTTACGAGGACATTTACTATTGTGTCTTGGGATATTAGTGAAGGAACACTCACAATCAAGACAATAATGTGAGTGTTCCTTAGAAGACTTGGTTAAAGAAGAGACTTTTTTAATAGCAACATAGTGATTTTTAAAAAACAAAACATGCAATGAAAACTTAGCTGTAGAAGGTCCATATTTGTAGAATGGTTTTTCAGCAGATGTTGCATCAAATGCACCAAGACGAAAAGTATCAGTTCCAAGGCTGTTGAAATAATCGATCACACGAGCACCATAATCTTCCATTGCAAATGATACACCATCCAAGGGAGCCCCAACAGCCAACATCAAATCTTCAGCTTCCTTTTTCCAAAAGGCTTTTTTGGCAGGAGTATCAGCTTCAAGCTTTCTGGATAATTTCATTCGTTGTACTTTGGTGCCTGCTGCAAAAATTTTGGCAGCAATCAAGGAATTAAATAAACAGAGATTGTTATCTATTTGAACATCAAGAAGAGCATTTTGATTGATGTTTTCTTGATTGAGCAGTTTTGAAATTCTCCCTTAAAAACATAGGTTAGTTAAGGGAGAAAAATATTAATTAAGTGTTACCTTGACCATTTCGTTTCAAAATCTGGTTAACATGTAATTCCACCTTGCCATCAGAAAAATTGGTGTAACTGTCGGACTGCTCAAGATCCTCGAACTTGGCCATAATTTCATCATAATAACTTTTCTTTGGCTTTGCATAAGGAAGATTAATATCGAATTCCGTCTCCAAATTTCTTATTTTAATGGAAACCTTTAAACAATCAATAACCAATTCTTTAATGATGTAATTATCCAAAATTTGAACCATATCTTCAATAGGATTATTCAGTACTTTCAAATTAAATTGGAAAAGAAGGGTTTTAGATAGTAAATTGAATTTTTCGTTTCTTTTCACATCCTTCTTGAGCATGGAATATGCAGCACCGCCAAATTGATCAGTTGATGTGCACGGTGCAAGAATAGAATCCATTGTAAAATTGGTAGTTCTTCTTGATGGAGTTGGTGCAGGAGCAGGTGTTGGAGCAAGTAGCTTTTCTATCGAAAAATCTGTTCGTTGGACAGGATCATTTAAAATATTATCAATAGAAAATCTTGGAGCCGTCTTTGGTTCAACACTAAGCTTAAGTCTCTTTGGTTTTGGCCCTGTAGAAGAAGAAGCGTTAGGCCTTTTTCCAAGAATATTTTCAATTCCAAAAAAAGTTGTTGGCTGTCCAGACATATTTAGAAAAACAACCGTTCAAGAGTTTTATTTTTTCAAAAAATGAAGCGTTTACAGCTTTTTTCCGTTTTTGTCCTTGCTTTTTTTCTTCAACTGTTTTTTATTAGTAAGCTGTCAATCATACCTTTTTTGGAGGAGGTCTGAAAAGTTTCAGCTTTTCGCGCCCAATTAGTTTTTTTGTATGGATTATGTTTAAACTTTTTTGCTATCAAGAAAACCTATCTCCTTCTTCGCGCCTAAAAGAGTTTTTTTTAGCTAGACTCTAATACTTTTAGGATAAAACTTGGCGGTATTTTTCAAGGCTTTTTACCTTATACTTAAACAACTCCAATCATGAAGTAAATTGTCATTTTTTGGAGAATCAGTTTCTGTTGGTTCTTCAAAAATGATTGTTGAGAACTTGGCGCAATTGCCTGATGTATTCCTAAATCATATGGTAACTTTTCTTCCTTTCGATGATGCTGCTCGACTGGGACGAACTTCAAGGAAATTTAATGAAGTTTTCACACAAAATTTCAAACATGTGGAATATGAAGTTAATAACAACGTAAGTAACTCTTTTTTTAAAGGGTTTTTTTGAAGGCTTTGTATTTTTTAGAATATTCTTGTTGCCTGTCGAAGCAATCGCTCTAATATTCGTCCAGTTGTTGTTCCTTCACATGTTTTGTTAAAAGATCTTTGCTCATTACAACTTCGTCGATTGGATTTGAATTTCAAGAAATTGAGAAAATTGGAATTAAAGAATGTTAGACTTAATGATAAAGATCTTAAAATGATCTTACATCCTGAACTTGAAGAAGTCAGCTTCTCACTGTGCAAAATTCAAACTCCTCTAAATCGTATACTGCCGTTGATCCCAAACGTTGAAAAGTTTATGTAAGTTTTTTTTTGTCCACCATTTATTAGTAATCCTGTTTTTTCTTTTAGTTTTGTGGACAATAATAAGAAAAAAACTTTGCCTAAGAACCTATGCAACCTTCTAAGACGCTGGTACAAAGGTCCGGTAAAACTAACATATCTTGAACTTGGTCCTTTGCCAATAGGCATTCGCTGCAAGCAATTTGCAAGAGTCTTGTTCGTAAGTTGCTTTCTGTGTCAAAATTAAAGTTTTATCTTTTTTCAATCTTTAGTTAAAATGTGTGTTTGTTGATGATATCGCTCCCTTTGCTGTCACGTTTCCACCTCATCACAGAACTTATGCTGCTTTTTTTAAAGACATTGTCAGTTTTTACCTCCGTAATATGTTATGATCTAATAAAATAACTTTAATTGACCGTAAAAATAAAGTTCTGAGTTTATATATATTTTGTGACAAAAATCATCAGTAAAAAAGCAACATCAAACACAAAACTGAAAGTGTTTTAACTGTTCTCAATTTTGGGCCTTGCCTTTTTTTTTCAACTGTTTTTTATAAGTAAGCTGTCAATCATACCATTTTTGGAGGAGGTCTGCAAACTTTTAGCTTTTCGCGCCATTTAGGTTTTTTTATATAGATATTGTTTAAACCTTTTTTTGCTATCGAAAAAATGTATCTCGTTCTTCGCGCCTAAAAGAAATTTTTTAGGACTCTAAAACTTTAGGATAAAACTTGGCGGTATTTTTTTGTAGGATACGTGAACAAACATGAAGGAAATTGTTATTTTTTGCAGAATCAGTTTCTGCTTTCTTAAGAAACATAAAGAGGGGGGCCCCGCCAAAGAATTATATTGAATAAAGAGAGAAAACTGTAAATGTTTGTATATCAGAAGCATTTTGTCCTGGGAAACCAGGACAAAGTGCGAAAACAGAAAATAACAATAAACTGTTGTTCAATATAAAATTATTTAACTGTTATTTAGTCAATACATACATGTTGACTCCTATTTCTCGAAAAAACTAACAAATGAAATAATATATGTTTGTGAAGAAAAAAATCTCTATTATCAAACCTTGCTATCTTTTTACTAACTCCCCCTTTTTTTCCCCTCCCTTTGTCTTTAAAATAATCAAGTTTACATTTTATTGATTCAAAAAACAAACAACGAAAATAGAGTTTTAAAAATCAAACAATGAAAAAAAGAGTTACAAAACAGATTTCCAAGCAAAAAAACAGATTCACAAAGTAAAAAAAAATCACAATTAAAAATTTACAACTTTTGCAATACGTAAATTACCAACAAAGCAATCATGACACATTTTCAGAGAGACATAAGTTTCGTTTGAGGGTTCCAAAATAGTAACTTTGTTGGGATGATTGAATTGTTGCTCGGAACAAGAATGGCAAAGATGGAAGGTGACTGATGGACGTTTTTGAAAGAGCTCAAAGAAATCCTCTTCAACAGTTGCAGTAACTGTAGAAAGAGGAGTTGCAAGAGGTTTCTTTTTCTGAACGAAACATTCAGAATATAATACACCACTTTCAGCATTCTTTGAAGCACAGGAGCTGCAAATCTTTAATACAAGAGTACCATTTGTATATTGAGCACCAACATGATTTTTGATGCAACTATCGCAAAGATTGAGAGTATAAGCACGTTGTGGTTGACAAATATGCCATCGGCGCTTGATGGTTAAATCACCATTTGAAACAGGTTCTTCTTCAGCAGCAACAGGGATATCAGCAGAACGACGTTTACGAGGTGTTTTTGGAACAATGGCTTGTTGGGTGTCAGGGAACTAAAAAGATACAAAAATCAACTTAAATTAAAAAAATTTTTATTAAAAAACTTACATTGGACATATTAAAGAAAGAGTGAGAAGCAACTATCCGAGAAATGAGCAAATATGGATGAATGAATTAAAAAAGTAAAAAAAGGAACTTGAGCGGGGCCCCGCCTTCAGTTTCGAAACAGATATTGAAATTCTTCAGTGAGGGCGTCCATTTGTTGTTGAAATTTATCAAAATGGCGGGATTTTAGTTCACTAATAATGGCATCGGTGCATCTTGCAGCTTGAGTGCGTTGTGCGTATTCAATATTCACAGGTTGAACAAAACCAACAGCTTTGGGACAACTTCTTGTACGCAAAAGATTTCGAAATCTTTCGTCTGATTGTTGAGCATGTGTCATAAGAAACAAAATACCATCTGCTTCTTCTTTGAAAGGAGTCCATTCAAAGGGCCGTGCCACACCTCTTTTTTCATAAGCATCGTTGATTTTAATTCTTACACTTTTTCTTGTTAATGGACCAAAACCATATTGACCATCAATATAAATAAGGAGAGGCTTGGAAAAACGTCTATCCATGACCAGCTTTGAAACACACAACTAAATAAAAATGTCAACACCCCTAAAGAAATTAGGAAACTTCTTTTTTCTTAATTAATTTCATAATCATGTCTGTCCATTTTGTAGCCTTATCAAGTGGGGTATCTTTAATGTTGACAGGGACAGCAAATCTAATAACTCTAGGATGAACTTTTAATTTTTGCCACTTACGCTCAGTTGGACAACGGCTTAATTGATGATGAATCAAATACAGTATACCGTCAGCCTTATTTTCATTGTTTGTCCATTCAAACGGTTTTTCCTCTCCTTTCTTCTTATAAGCGTCTTCAATTTTAGAATAGACAAATCTCCTGACATTTTCGTAACAACCCTTGTTTTGAAGTCTATACTTGATAAAAATCTTTGGTTTTTGACTGTCCATGACAACTTCTGGAGTAACAGACTGATTTTTTTCACAAACACAGACTGGTACAGTCGATTTCATAATCATGAAGGGCCACATCGTCAATTGTTTCAAGTACATTTTGAGTAAGACTATCAAAAAATTCAATCAAAAGTTCAAGAATTTTATTTTTTCTGACTTCAAATGAGCGCCAATTAAACACTAAATGACCAAGGTGTTCCATCGCATAGGGGTGTAAATAAACAAAGGCACTGTTTAAATAATATTTCGCAATAAATTCGTCTGCTTCTTGAACAATTACATCAACTGGTTTAATTGTTGTTTTTAGGTATTTCGTAAAATAATTGTTTTTGACTATTAACTTGTAAAGGGTACAATAAATCACTGAGTTGTCAACAAACATTTTCAAACAAAATCACTTTCTTTTATCCACTGGTTGGCTTCAGAAGGTAGTCCTACGAAACGGACGTAACATTCCTTAATACCCTTCCTTGTCCTCGTTTTTAAAATTTCTTGAATGCGAAAAGCTGTTTCCTCACTAGAGTGAGTTAATTGTTCTGCATAAAACCTTCCTGCAATTTTTTGCCCTTGCATATTTTTAAGAAAATATGTTGGAGGGCTGCCTCTTTTTACTTTGTAAATAGTATACAAAGCATCTGAATAATTGGCTAAAAATCCCTTATCAAATTGATTACGAGGCTCCGCTTTTTTCACAATATCGTTCTCCTCGAATCTGCTCTTTGCTTCCTTTTTATCACTGTAAAGCCTATCCCAAAGCTCTTTCCAGTTTTTCTCTGTAATTTCTAGGGGTTTAAGACCCGTCGTTTTATTGACTGTCCGGTTGATACCTCGAACAAGCTTCTGAACAACATCGACCCAATTTGTTGTCTAAAAGAAATTTTTATAATAAATTTTTGAAAAAAGACAACTTACATTGTGAGCTGCAAAGTAATGAAAAATTCTGCCTTTTAGTGTTTTTATTGCTCTTTCCGCTAAAAAAATTCTTTTTTTTAAAAAAAAGCAAAAAAATTATTTTACCGTATGCTGCTTTAACTGCTGACTTTCTGGCAACAAAATGTTCAATTGCATATTCCTCATAAAGTTGTTTTAACCTTTTATTAAGAAACTCCTTTCCTAAAAATAATTTTTTAATCGTTAAAAAGAAGTCTAAAAACAAACCAGCATCGCTAAAAATACTTATTGGCGGTTGTCCCATTTCTTTGATAATGTCTTCTAACGCTGGAGCTACTTCTTCAGGGGTCTTTCTTTTCAAGGGTCTACAATAAACCCTTCGTGATAAAACGTCACATGCAACTAGTCCATATCGCATACCATTATTTGTTGCATAAAGTTTTTGCATGTCCATTATATCTATTTGTAAATCCTAAACTTTTTTTATTATTTTTTTAAAAAATTTTCTAAAACCTACCGTCAAAAACCCACAAGGAATAGTTTTAAGTCTCTTCCATCTAACCCTTAAAGGCTTGTACAAGGAATAAACAAAATTTCCCCTTTTAAATTTTTCAAGTTCACTTTTTGTTGGTTTTAATTCGCGTTGTAAATTATTTATTCCTGTGAAACTAGCAGGATTATTAATATTTTTATATTCTTTATCTAATTTAGATGGCGCTGATTCCATTATTAATTGGTCTCTCAGTGTTTCAAACACCTGAACAGTGTACTTTTTATAACAATAAACTAGCTGTCAATGTTTCAACTGTCAATAATCAAGCAACTTTACGCTTTTACAACTATGCTACACGTCAACAAAATTCTTCTCGTCCTGTTATTTTCTCAAGTGCTGAAAGTGTTTCTGCGGTTACAGCTTTTGAGTGTGACCGAACTGAATTTGTTATGGTCAAAGATCGTGACGTCTTACTTATTCATGTAAAACCTTATAAATTTTTACACTACCGTCTAGAATTTGATATCATTCGATATAATGTTTTTAATAAAATGTTATATGTCAAAAATAAACACAAAATTCAAGTATTCTATCCCCATAAATTTATTTCTCAAATTGAAAACGATTTACATCCAGAAGTTTTATATGAATATATTGTTACAAATGAAGTACAAGATTTTCAATTTGCTAATAACACAATTATTTTTTACTCAGAAGGAAATTTCTTTGCTCAACAATTACAAGAAAATTATATTCAAGGAAGAGGGGGTATGGTCACTCTAATTGTGGAAATACTTATAATGGTACATGTCATCTTGTTGTCAATCTATGTTGCTTGGAAGAAAAAAATTACCATAAGGACACCATTCTCCGTACGTAGCCGTCACCGTGTTCTCGTTTCTTCAAATGTTTGATTATTTGTTGTGAAGTTTTGCCTTGTGATCGTAAAAATAAATAAAACAAAGCATATTGACCACAGGTTACTGAATCAGGGGATTGGGCTGAAAAAGTATTGATCCATTTCTTGGGGAATCTTTGCATCCAATGATGTAAAGGTAAAGGAGGTGGAGCGCCAAAACTGTCAAAATATTCGACACTGTCTGGGGAGGGAATATAAATAGATATCCAATGACTTCCTAAATTCATTATTATTATTATTTTTAAAAATACGGTAAATCTTTTTTACCTTCCATAAAACTTGGATCTAAATTAAAAATATACGCAGAAGGATACTGTAGATTCCTCGGTAAGTAATCCAAGGGGTAAACACCTCGGAATATTTTTGCAAGTGAGGATTTTTTTCTTGCTAGATTATAGAGTTGTTGTGTCCTCATTATAAATTCTCATCAGTATAGATATCTCTGAACTGGTTTATCATCAATAACCCATCATACTCTGCATATATAATCAAATTTAGGCCGTCTGTAGGTACTGGACTAGAGAAGCGTAAATATAAAGCGGTGGTCCCGTTTTTTAATAAATTGAAGAATTCTGATGAGCTCTCCAAATCATTTGTCAAATTTACACAGAATAGGCATAAACGACTCTTGAAAATATCTAGAGTTATTCCAGGTGATTCAGTTAGAGCAAATCCGAGGTTCTCGTACAAATCCGCAAAAGCTAAAAAAATTAATTAAGTTAAGAAAAAAATATTTATGTTTTTACCTCTTGTGAAGGCATAGTTTTTAAAATCAAGTTTGTAAGGTACTTGAGGGTATCTCTCGCCATTTGCTGTCACGGAAACTTCGGAAATATTGTGGTTTCCAAAAATAAAAGGAGAAGTTTTCATATCCCCAATGTAAGCAGGTGTTGGCACAAAGCCAAACAGTATACGTTTAGGAATACTTCCGTTGAAAACATTTGAGCTGAATTCGTATCTTCCTGGAGAAATAAAGAATGTCTTTAACTCTGTTTTTTTGAGACTATATTTTGCGGGTGTAACTTCTAACTTTCTTGCAATTTCTAGGGATAAACCGTCCATTAAGTTTATTGTTTTTACAAACAATCTGCTGGAAATATATTCTATGATATATTTTTCACCTTCTTTTGCTTTAGGTACATGTAAAAGAAAAGCTGCAGAGTTAACCATGATTTCCAAATCCACTTGAATTTGATTAAGCAGAAGCAATTCTTGATTGAACATGTCCACACTGAGTTTGGACACTAGCTCTACTTCTTTACCATCAGTAAACATTTTTACCCTTTTTTGAAAATTTTCATCTGTTACGCTATTAGGGTCCTCTCCTTCTTTAAAATACATTGATGCTTGCATAAACGAAGACTTAACGTCTGCCGTTAAGCTAAGTTCTGTGTCAAGGTAGGCTTTGTAAGCAAAAAGCCCGTTAGAATTATAAACCTCTTTGTTATTGAGGTCTAACTTGATATTTTTAATTAGAGAAGAGCCAGGACAATTAATTAAAGTAGCATTATCTGCCTCTTTTGTATTAACATAAGCCTTTTTTTCTTCGTCCCATTTTTGTATTTTTGCTTTTACAACTAAATAACATTTTGATAAGTCCACATATGAAGACCCTGGATCTATTTTAAAATGCCAGGGGTAACTAGTGACTGGATTTAAAGTGAGTAACTCTTCATATTGTGCTGAATTAACACTAACATTGGTAGGGCGGGGTTCAAAAAATTGAACAGCTGATGTAGAACATCCTTGACTTTTTTCATCAATAATTTTAAACAACATGATTAGTATATACCAAAAATATCTTTTCTTTGTTTAATTGCAGATGCGGGTACCGAACGTCCTTTTATACTTTTTTTAGAAAAAGTGACAATTTTTTGTGATACAGGTTTCCCTTTTGTACTTTTTCTTTTCCTTCCTTTACCGTATTGACCCACTTTGTTTGCAGCAGCCTTTAGTAAATTTTCTGTTGTCTTTGCTGCCTCTTTTTTTAATAGTTCATTAACTGGTTTTCCTTCTTGTAGACCAGTCAAAACATTGACCCCTGCAGAAAGCCCTTGTTTTCCAAATTCATTGGCCACACCTTTGGCGAGGGGAATCATGTGCCTCCACACAGATCTAAAAAAATCACCTAATTTTCCACCTCCTCTTTGAAATCTGTAGCCTTCAAAATATCCTGCCCCAGTTTGTTTTATGATAAACAGGTCATCATATTTGACAGTGTTAGGGTTAAAAAAACAATGTACCATGATTGTGTGCGATAATGATCTCTTTTTTGTTCTCTTTAAATACTTTTTTCCTTTAAAAACTGTAACGTGACAATTACTATTCCATGATCCATTGGTACAAGGTTTCCATCAAGTGTTCTCAGAGAGATATCAATCTCTGAAATATTTTTGGGAACAACACGTGAAAAAATCGGGGTGTCATAAATAATTTCTATATTTTCACCGGGGCTTGAATTTGAAGTATTAACTACCCTTAGTAAAGGAGCTACCATATCTCCTATAACACTGTTTTCAACAAGACCTTCAGCATAAACTCCAAATTGTCTTATCCCTTTTAAATCAGGGCTATATTGCGCTGGAACGTTTAACAAAACAAAATTTTTATAGCCTAGAGCATATGAAAGATGCTCAGACATCTCTACTCGAACATTATGAGGAGAAGTGATTTGAAATCGATTAATGTCTTCCAACCATTCAACCGTGAGAGTGAAAGGCAAACTCTTTTCAAAAAGTGGAGGGTCTTCTAAAATAGGAGATAAAATCGTTTTTTTAGGAGTTTCTGTTTGCACTGGTTTTTCAGGAGACTTGACAACTGCTGGTGGCTGTGGTTTTTCTGGTGATGAAGGGGCAGGAATAACAAGAGGTGGTAGCTTTTTCCCAGACTCTTTATTTTTTTCTTCAGGTTTCTGTGACGTTTCTTTAACAGGGGTGACTTGTGCTTTTTCAGGAGATTTTTGAGCTGCAGGAGGTAAAGGTTTTTCAGGTGTTTTTTCTTTTTGTGGTGGTTTTTCAGGTTGAGCAGTCACAGTTTTTTCAGGCTCTTTTTGCACTGTTTTTTCTACTTGAACAGAAACGTCTTTTTCAGACGTTTTTTGCACTGTTTTTTCAGGAGATTTTGGCGCTGGTGGAGGCTTTGGTTTTTCTGGGGACTGTACTTTTTGAGTTACACTTTGTGTTGCTTTTGTTTTATCTTCGGTTTTTGCAAAGGGGGCCCCCTCCAAAGTTTTTGTATTTTCCCCAGGTGAATTAGCAGGGGGAGGATTAGCAAGGGGTGAATTAGCGAGGGGTGGTTCACCAAGTTCAGGAGATGTTGTTGCTGGTGGAGGTTCGGGTAGAGTAGGAGAACGTTTTGCCAACGTTTTTGGAGGACTAGCTTTCCTTTTTAATCTTCTTGGAGCAAATTTTGAGTTAATTAAATTTGCTAAACTTTGGGGAGTTGCAGGAGAGAAAGGCGGAAAATAATAGAAATATTTTTCATTATTAGGACCTGTTACAATAATAAATTCTTTTTCTTTAACCCCTATTGAGGGCCATGAGCTGACGAATTGAACTGAGTGTAAAGAACAAAACCACACTGACGAAAAATTTAATGCACGCGGCAAAATAACTCTAAACTTATTAGATTTATTGTCCGGAAAAGATTTTGTGTTGCTTGGTAATACAATAAAAAATGACATTTTTTCAGAGAAAAATGGAAATAATTCCCAAAGAAGACTTGCTTTTTAAAGCAAATTTTACAATGACAGTAAGCGGAAGCACTGGAGCAGGAAAAAGTCAATTTATTTTGAGACTTCTCGAAAATTTAGATCAAATGATAGATAGACAAGTCACAAAAGTTATATATTTTTATGGGGTGTATGGATCAACAGTCGAAGCAATAGAAAAGCTTGGACACACTTGTGTTGCAGGATTCCCACAAGAAGATAACATTAAAAATTTTCAAAAAGATTCTCTAATAATTCTCGACGATTTAATGCTAGACTCTAGTGAAAGCACAAATCAAAAATTATTGAATAGCATGTTTACAAGAGACAGTCATCACGTGGGATTTTCAATAATTAATGTTATTCAAAATTTATTCCATAACAAAAGTGTCCAAATTTGCAGGACCAATAGTCACTATATCTACCTTCTAGGTTCAAAAAATGCTGCCTTAAGTGTGCGCACATTAGGAAGTATGCTTTTCCCTGGAAAGCTACAGTACTTTCTTGACGCTTACTCAAAATCTATAAAAGAGAAGTACAATGGCCTACTAATAGATCTTCACCCTGGGAGTAATTCTAAACTAGCTCTACGAACACACTTGTTTCCTGATCAAGAGACGATTGTTTTTCTACCTGTATAAATAATGAAACAGAATTGTCAAATACCTCAGTCTGTTATTAAAAATAAATTGTTTTTGCAGAAGCTCGCAAAAACCAAATCGAAGAATAAACGAGAAAAAATTTTAAAAAACGCTACGAGCGAAGAACTATCAACTTTGACAGAAGTTATTTTTAATATTTTAAAATATCGATTTGTACTTGATAAAAGAAGAAAAAGAAGTTTGATTCCTCACGCAGAAAATTTGAGAAAAATATCACGCGTAAAAACAGAAAAAGGGGCTAGAATTATTTTTAATCAAACAGGAGGATCTATTCCTTTTTCCACCCTTCTCATACCCCTTCTTGTTGAAGCTGCATCACAACTTTTAAAATGAGTAAAAGCTTTATTCTTGTCGATGAAAATAAATATAGCGCACTGACAAATCAAAGACCAATGGGTACAATAGATGTTTTGAAAAATGAACATGATAATTTGCTTTATAAAAAAAGTATTAAAAAAGATGCTCAAAATTTATTGTACAATGAGGCGTTAAGAAATTATTTGTATCAACTTAAAGAACTTCATGAAAGACCAATTCCTGTCACTTTTAAAGAGCCTAAAGAAAATCATAAAGTTAACGAATATTCTATAGATTATGAACCACCACCAAAACAATATTACACACCTATAACCACTGCTAAAACACGATCAAGTATATCAAATTATTCGATTCCTGAGGTGTCTGCAGAAGAAGAAGAAGAAGAAGAAGAAGAGATTCCTAGCACTCCTAAAGCAAGATATCCTAAAAGAGTGCGCCGTAATAAAACTGAAAAACAAAAGGAAAAAATAAGTAGAGCAATTAAATTAGGGGATCATCTAAGGCAAACAACTGGTAGATTTACAGATGACGGAAAAGTATTAAATAATAGAGGTATTCCTGTCGCTAAAAGTAACGTATACAAATCTGCGAAAAAAATTCTTTTGAAGACACCCTCTTTGCCATCCCCAGCAGGTCATTCTCTTATTAAAAAAATTATAAAAGAAGATCCTGAAAGTCTAAAATTTTTTAAAAGTCCAAGCATGTGGCCTTCTTCTAAATAAAGGTAAATTTTTTTATTTAAAAAATTAACAATGCTTGTTTGGAGGGCGAGTGACATTGTTTCAATTTGTTGGGTTTTGAACTGCTGTAACACTTTATTTTTTATATTCCAGCGCATTAACCATTATGACATAGCACCAAGTGAAAGGGAACTGAAAAAAGGAACGAGGAAGAACGCAAAGGAGAAGTTAATCAAAAAAGTATTTGGAAAATAAGATTTCTTTATGTTTTTGGAACAAAAAATTTAATTCTTATGTAAAAAACTGTAAAAATTTTATATTTGCTTTTTTTTAATTTAAAAAATAATAAATTTTATGTTTTTTTTAAATAAAAAATAATGTATAACTTTTTCCCCCTTTATCATATCGTCAGACTGCGAGGTTTTAATAACCTTGGTTGCAAAAAAAAGGAGCAAGGAAAGAAAATAACAAGCGAGAAAGGAGAGGAGAAAAAAATCAAAGGTTCTCGCTATTTTACCAAAACTCAAAGTATCAAGGCAAAAACAAAGAGAAAAAATTTTTATTGCGCAAAAAGAGGAAAGTTGTTTAAAAAAGGAGGAAAAAATTAAACCTTGAAACTTTTTCATTCGTCGTTGGTGGTCTTTCAAAAAGTGAATATAATGAGAAAGAGAATTTTTTTTGAGAAAAATAAAGAACCTTGAGTCAAAAAAAGCAGAAGAGTATAAACAAAGGAGTGAAAAAAATAACTTTAAACGGTTCATATAAAAAATACTTGTAAGATTTACATTTATTTTTGCTCTCTAAAAATTTTTGTTCTATAGACAAAAAGAATATACACTTTTTTAACATGTTTCTATAATTGGTATCGAGCTACCAGATATACACATTGGATGGAAGAAATTTGAATCGTGTTAAGACCTTGAATTGGAAAAAGGAGTAAAGAAAGGTTGATCAAAAAGGAATTAAAAAAAGAGAGTAAAAAATAAAACAAATGTGAGAAAGAGAGAGTGCGCAAAGAAAGTAAAGGAGTTAAAAAAAGTGAGCAAAAAATAAAATAACCTAAGCTTGCTTAAAACAGTGAAAAAATTTTTTAAATTATATTACTGTTCATATTTTTCATTGTTTTAATTAAAAATAATTGTGTTTTTGCTTTTTAAAAAGAAAAAAAAAAAGATAATATACACTTTTTTTAACATGTGTGTATATCTGGTAGTTCGATGATTTTTTGGATGGAATAAATTTGAATCGTGTTAAGACTTTGAAGTGGAAAAAAAGAAGTAAAGAGCGCAAAAGGAAAAAAGTGAAAAAAATAAAAATTGCAAAAATATAACTTCATTATTATAAAACAGATGTCTCTAAAACGGTTGATTTTGTTTTTTTTGTCATTTATTAAAATTATTTTTTTAGATGATGGACCCTTTTTATCGTTATAAAATTCCGGAGATAGAGATAAAAGTCGAAGGTAGAGGCAATGGTATTAAAACTTGTATAGAAAACATAATTGAAATATCAAAGTCTTTAGAACGACCCCCTGTTTTTCTTTTGAAGTTTTTCAGTTATGAGCTTGGCACACATCCAAATATAGATCAAAAAGTTAACCGCTTTATGATTAATGGTTGGTACAGTAAACAGACCCTTCAAGATTTGATAGACAAATTTGTTAAAATGTTTGTTCTTTGTAAATTATGTCACAACCCTGAAACAGTTTTGGTATGAAAGATAATATGCTTTAATCTTCTTTGATGAATTACATTGTAGGTGTCAAAAAACAAATTACTCAAACAAAGATGCAAAGCTTGTGGTCATTCATTCCTTTTTTCGGATAAACATAAATTAGAAAAATATATAAGAAATAACGTGTGATAAATCGTTTTTTTCCATTTCGTAACTTTTTTCTATGTACAATTTTATTTGTTTTATTTATTCTTTTCAGAAATGTGGCACGAAGACTTTCAAAAATCAAGGATGTTGCCATTCAAATGTTATCAACAATTACGACGCGTATATTTTAAAAACAATATCTTTAAAAAGAAACTCTTTAAACTTTCAAGAAAAATGAAAGCTGATGAGATAATTAAAGAAACCGAAAATTATTTGAAAACTCTCAATGCAGAATGTTTAAATAAAATGTGCCGCAATTATTTGGATGACGCGTTAGATGAACACATTAGCAGATGTGACACTCCTAGAAAAAGACAGATAAAAAAGTGGTTGATTGGTTTTATTGATGGCATTAATCTTGATATTAATTATACTATTGAATTCGCGAAAACAGAAAAGAATACAAGAAAAACAATTTTTTTCTGGGAATATTAATTAAAAGCTGTTTACATGTTTCTTGTCCTTTTATTAAAACAAATAAATATTAAATTATATAAAGAAATTTGTTTGCAAGGTTTTTGAAGGACATACAGTTCACACATTTTTGAAAGAAAAAATTCGCGCCTTTTTTGATAGCATGTCTTTGAACCCCTTTAATGTTTTTAAAGGTGAGGAGAAAAAAAAGTATAGACTAAAACATTTGGAGGCTCTGGAATGATACTTCTATAGTATAGTGGTTTCGGGCGCGTTCCTTCAAGCCAAGAGGTTTGGGTGGACAAGTTCGATTCCCTTTTGCTGTTTTCAGAATTTGTCAGGTCTCAAGTTTAAGGATAAAGATAATCCCAGCCACAAAAGATAATCCCAAGCCACAAAAAGATAATCCCAAGCCACAAAGTTTAATCCCCAAAGGATAATCCCAAACCACAGGGGGATTAACCACCTGTCAATCAATCAAAGAAGTAATTAATCACCTGTCAATCAAACCTGTCAATCAATCACCCGAAACCGCAAATTCGTGTAATTAGATCAAAGGCTTGCCGACACCTTTAAAGCCTTAACCGCAAACTTGAGTCAAAACCTTGATAGATACTACTAATATATGCTTGAAAAATATTATCTACACCTTCAGGAATATAATTAACGCTTAAACTAACATATCCGCCATATTGGTAATAAACATCATACATTTCGACATTTTTGCCCCTGTAAAAAAATACTGACTTATCAAAACCCTATAAGGGTAAAACTATACTTTATTCTGTTATCTGTACCAACGGTTTTATTCCTGAAAAAAATGGAAGGATGATATCATTTGCTGACCCTTAAAACCTTACACGAAAATTTCTTCATGGTGATCTTTTATTTTTAATACATAATTATACATACTTATGATAACAATTTTGAACCAATATTTTGGCGGTGCTGTAAATTGCCAAAAGCAATGCCACCAATCTATTTCCAGAAAAAGAACTTGAGTTTCATCCGTAAAATGAAATGGATCAACTGTACTAACAGATTCTAAAGGACATCCATTCCCGTCATCAAATATTGCATAACCTTGGTATGCTAGAACCTTGGAGTCAATAAGACATTCATATGATGACATATTGCGTATTCGAATAGTTCTTGGAATGCAATCTTCCACGGGTTTATTGTTATACCCTTTACATACGACATTTGTAAGATACAACCAGAAAAGTTTATTCTAAAAAATTTAGTTATAACCACTATTAACTTGGTGAAATAATAGTTAACTTGTTCCTCCGGTATCAAATCCTTAGTAAAATTTATAAAGCATTGACTTCTTTCTTCATCAGTTAATACCCTTGGAAAATCAGGTGTTTCAATAAATTCCACAGTATCTGCTTGTAAATGAACAACAGTATTGGAAGAGCAAATATGTTTTCCTTTCACCACTGCAATTACAAATGTAAGACAACAAAAAATAAAATTAATTTTTAAAATCATTTAAAGACACTTCAATCAAAAATATTGAATAAAAATATTGTTGAAATCATTTCATTTTTATTCATTCGTGATTAACTTTTTGATTTACTTTTCATGATAAGAAGCTTAATAACACTTTTTTGGAAGAAAGCACTTAAGCTTCCTTTTTTTTCCCACAGATGTGTATCGCTTTGACGTTGAAACGATTAAAACGCGCGTCAATGATAAAGGTGCAAGCAGATTGCCTAATTTTGTTTGTTCAAGTCCACATTCAGGGATTCTTGTGTCAAAAAAAAACTTTAAATAATGACTATTAGAAAGAGTGATTATTATTTGTTACGATTTTTAAAATTATAATTTAATCACACCGTATCGCGAGTTATCTTGATTTAAATAAAAATTTTACCATGTCATGCTGTTAAAATTTGTGTTAAAGTGAGAAAAAAAAGCGAGCGAAAAACATTGATCAATTCTTAAAATAAAACTGCAGCTGCATTGGTTTTTCTACAAGTGGAGGGGTTTTTGCTGTTTTGTTGCAGCGGCTGCAGCTGCAAGGGGTGAGAAAACACTTAAAAATTTTATTCCATCAAAAAAAGTTGACACTCTAACCTTGTGGATCATTTTTTCAATACTCCTTTTTAGAATGAATAATAAACAGTTTTTTTTATAACACTATGTTTTTTGCATACTATTTTTTGTGCTCTACCCAGCTGAGATTTAACAATCAATGCATAAGTTTTTTAGTTCTTTTCGTTCCACGCTTACAAGCAAATAGAAAATGTTTCTGCTTTTCCAGTGAAGCGATATTAATTTACCTCTATTTTATTACCTTTTGCATAAACGACGTTTGAGTGTATACCTTTTCTCTCCACGTGCTTTTCATATTCTTACCCTTGTATTTTTCTGTATATTCATAGCTTTTCAGATGAGACAAAAATCTATTGAATTAATTGCATTTGATAGAAATCATAAATTTCAATATGATGGAAAATGTAAGCTAAGAATTAATCGAATTTCTTCAATGCTTATTGTTGAACCTGAAAATGAAGGTACGGATTTTTTTGCTGTAAATTATATTATTAAACATCATATTTTAAGAATACAAAATGATATCAGCAATGTTTAAATGCAATTTTATCATGGACAAGGTTTCTTTTGCCGTTAGCAAAGTGGCACTAATTATTTTTTTAGAATATTTTATTTGTTTATGGTGAACAAGAATTATCGGATTTTGCTTTGATCTTTGACCGAGAAAAACGATGCAAAAAAATGTATGATTGTATTTGTAAAGATAATGTAAGCATATTATTAAGATACCATATACAAGGCTGCATTTTAGGCTCAAAATAATGTTGGAAAAGAATTGCTTCATCAACGTTTTTTGCTACCAATTTCTAATAGAATCTCTCAAAATGATAAAGCAGCTTTGAAATTGAAACAGATCATGGTTCAATGGATAGATAATCATGAAGAAAAGGCAAAAGAGAAATTTTTAAAAGATTTTAAAGAAAATGATTTGTTTGATAGTGCTGCTTCATTGAACACAAAAAGTGAAAATAATCTTCGAAAACGACATTGTCCTTTAGTTGAAAGAAATGCTGGATATAATGGCAATAAAAATCTTCATCCGTAAGGGGTTTGACTAATGCATTTCCAATATTCAATAATTTTATTTTAGCATGTCACGAAAAGCAAAAATTCTCCGTATAAAATTATTACCAAAGAATTTATCAAAAACACTCGATCAATCTCTTTTTAAATTTGTTTATCTCAAATATGAATTACCACTGCGATGTCATCTCCAACGAAGATTATTGATTTTTTCCAACCATGAAGAAAAAATATTCTGCGTTGAATTCTCATGTAGTCATAAAATGAACTTGTTTACTTGTCTTGGATGTAAAGCCCAAGGAAAATCTATTACGGCCATCTCTGAAATAGATGAAAATGGATTAGAATGTATCAAAATTGAAGATAAAGAACATGTTTGCAATCTAATACCGTACATTCCAGAGAATTATGCTAAAATGAAAATTATCAAGAAACCTGAATATGAATTATTAGATAATTGTTATGCAGCTTTAGGAAAATTTCTTGTAATATTTGATGGAAATGATAAAAGTCAATGTTGGGAATTTAGACTTGACACAACAAAAAATTCATTTGTTTGTCGTCAATGTACAACACTTGCAAAATTATGGAATGAAAATACTGAAGCTGAATATGTTGAATTAACAAATCGAAAGCATAGATGTAAATTTGTACCATATAAGCCAAATAAATATTATCAATACAAAGAATTTATTTTACCACCTGATTTTGAAGTTCAAACATTTACAAAAAATGGTAAAGAAATGAAACGATTGATTATTTTGAACAAAAATGATGAAAAACTGTGTTATATTTATCATGCTTTCCAAGGTTACTTTAACTGCACTGGATGCAGTCGAAAAGGATTAGCAGTTTCTGCAAGATTATTGCAAAATTCTGATGGAGAAGAATATGTATTACTATCAACTACAAAACATGTCTGTCATTTTCTTCCGTATCCTTATGTATCCAATGAAATTATAGTAAGGCCATCTGCTTTTGTATTAATGGATAATACAGAAAATGGAGTGAAAAAATTATTCATTTTTGATTCAAATGATCGAAATTTTTGTTATACCTTTTCTCATAAAAAAGGAACTCATAACAGTTAATACTGCCCTGGTTGTAAACATATAAAATTTTACAAACGTTCAAATAAGCAAAGAATTACTGGTGCATCAGCTGATGGAATGATTGCAAAGTTATGCATAGATGAAAATGGTGAAGATATTGTTCGAGTAAATGGTTCAAAGCATATTTGTAAACCACAAAAATATGAACCTCAAAAACACATTGTTTGTGAAACCCAAAAATGTTATGATTTCTTTTTCTATCGACAAAGACGTAATGGATGTATACATAAAGGAAAATCATTTGTTACAAGAATTAAAAAAGATGAAAATGGAATAGAATATTTCAATCATGATTACAAAAGACATATTTGTAAACCAACCAAAGTCTCATCAATCCATGGTCCATCATTTATAATTCTTAATCAAGAAGAGATAAATTTGGAAATAAAGGAAAAGAATAAACAAGAAAATGATGATGCCAAAGTTATCCATAAATCTGATTTTATTACGGTCTCTGATGGCAAGATTACGGCAGTTATTGTTTTTACTTCAGCAGCTCGTGATGAATGCTATGAATTTGCTTTTCGAAAAATTTCAAATCTTTTCCGATGTCGCGGGTGTAAAACTTTTAACAAAACTCTAGCAGTAAAGATGAAAGTGGTCAAGAATATCTTCAACGATCACTGCAAGATCATGTTTGTCAACCAAGAAAATACATAAAAGATAAATATGAACCAAAAAATATTATTACAAATGAATTATTTGAATTTCATCCAAACACAATAGGTGTAGCCAACAAAAAATTAGTTGTTTTTACTTCAGAAAAGAAAGATTTTGTTTACGAATTTTGTGAAAAACGCAATGGTTCTTCTTACAGTTGCCTTGCATGTAGGAAGTTGAAATATTTTACGACTGTTAAGCTTCATAAAGATCAAAATAATCAACAATTTTTGGAACGTGGGTTAAAAGAACATATTTGTCGGCCTCGAACATACAAGCCTAAAAATAAGAAATTCAAAAAATAATGTATCTGTTTTCTTATTGTATCAATAAATTATTTCCTCTAATATGTTTTTTATCGCTTCTTTTGTATTATTATAACCGCTATTTTATCATTGTTCATTGGTAAATAAATTTTCTCTTTGAGCGGTCATTGCAGAACAGAAGAATATCCATTAGTTTTGAGTTCAACAAAATTAGTTATTTCATAAAATTAGCGGGTTTTAAAAAAAGAATGAAAAAGACTCGAATGCTAAAAAAGAGCTTGATCAATCATTAGTTTTTCTTGAGTATACCTGTAGAGACAAGATCTTGGAAAAAACACTTGACATTATATTATCAAGATGAGAGAGTCTATTACATTATTGCCATCAGCAGTGAACGATTTTTTAAAGAACTCCTCCTTTTTTTAACTATAATTGTGACCAAATAATAATATGTACTGCATTTTTTGTTTGGTTTTATTTCAGTGAAAATGAAGGACAAAATATTGTTTTTTTAACTAAAAAATTTTCAATCATATGCTGCGTGTGCTTTTTTAAATACGATATTTATTATTGTTATTTCTTGAAATTATTTTTTCAGATGAAGCAAAAATCAATTGAATTACTAGCATTTGATAGAAATCAGAATCTGCAATATGAAGGAAAATGCAAGCTTCGAATTGATAAATTATCGAAGATGCTTCTTGTTGAACCAGAAAATGAAGGTACGGCTTTTTTTGTTGTAAATTGTATTGTTTTACATAAAATCTTTAGAATACAAAATGAAATCTGCAATGTTTAAATGGGATTTTGTCATGGATAAGGTACACTTTTATTTAATCTTTATTATTGCCAACATCAGTTTTCAGAATATTTTATTTGTTTTTGGTGAACATGAATTAACTGATTTTGCTTTGATTTTTGACGGAAAAAAACGCTGCAGAAAAGTTTATGATTTGATTTGTAAAGATAAGGAGGTAAGCATTTATTTACAAGCCATGTATAAGACTGCATTCTTAGACTCAACTTGATGTTGGAAAAAAATGCTTCATCAACGTTTTTTGTTACCAATTTCTAATCAAATTTCTCAAAATGATGAAGCAGCTTCGAAATTGAAAAAAATTATTACAAAATGGATAAATAATCATGAAGAAAAAACAAAAGAAGAATATTTAATATTTTTTAAAGGAAATGGCTCTTTATGTGAAAATCAAAAGTAAGATATTGTGTTTGTATTTTACTTTAAAATACAGTAATTTATTTACAGAGATCAAAATCCACGGAAGCGACGTCATCCTGATAATGCTGGTGCTAAAGGAAATCATCCGTGAGTATTTTTACTACTGCATTTTTAATACCCAATTGTTTTTAATTTAGATCTATAAAGATAACAAAACTTTCCCAAAAGAAAATATTAAAATATTGTTCAAAAACTATGGATGATTCTCTCATAAAAATTGTAAATGTTAAATCTGATGCACAACTGAAATCACGACTGCATCGAAGATTATTAATTTTTTCCAACACTGAAAAATCATATTGTTACGAATTTTCATGTGTTTACAAAATGAGAATCTATAGATGTAATGGATGTTATGAAAAAGGAACATTAATTCCTGCAATCTCTGAGATAGATGAAAATGGATTTCCTTGTATCAAGATATGTAATGAAGAACATGTCTGTACTCCAATACCTTATGCTCCTAAAAATTATGTCGAATTGAATATATTTAAAAAACCTGTTTACGAAATTTTGGGAAATTGCAACATTAAATCTGAAAAACTTATTATTTTTAAGCAAAATGATAAAGGTCAATGCTGGGAATTTACACGAAAAAACAAATTCATTTTTAAATGTCGTCTATGTAATGCAGCAGCAAAATTATGGAATAAAAATACTGCAAATGAATATGTAGAATTACAGAATGCGAATCATACATGCAAATTTATTACTTATGATCCGAAAAAGTATTACGAATTTAATGATTTTGTTGTGTCACCAGATTTTGAAATTCAAACAAAGACAACAAAAAATGGTAAAACAATTCAAATGTTAATCATATTTGATCCAAATGATAGGCAGAAATGCTATGTTTATAACTCTATTGGAAAACGTTTTCGTTGCCTTGCATGTCGGGGACATAATGCTACGGCAAAATTATTGCAAAACTCGGATGGTGAAAATTACATTATATTATCAAAGAAAAAACATGTTTGTCAATTACGTCCATATTCTGATCTTTCAAAGAACGATGAAATTTTCAAAAAGGAAGTGAAACTTATTTGTCAACCGCCAAAATCTGCTACTGAAAACTGCGAAGAAATTCAAAAATGTTATGATTACTTTTTCTTTCGCCGTCAAAGTTATCCAAATTCTGTGTATGTTGCTATTTATCATCCTGAAGATAAGGCATTGTGCTACCAGATGAATTACAATAAGACACATTATTATTTTGTCTGCAATGCATGTCAGAAAAATGGAAAATCATTTGTTACAAGAATCAAAAAAGATGAAAATGGAAAAGAATTTTTTAACCATGATTACAAAAAACATATTTGCAAGGCAGTTAAAGCTACGACTTATCATGGTCCTGAATTTATTATTCTCAAACGTGAAGAAATAAATTTGGATAGAAAAAATGCAAAAGTCCAAAAAACTGATGATTATAGCAGAATTGTCAACCATACTGATTTTAAGCTTTATCCTAGCAAAAAAGGTGTTGAAGATGGAACATTATTTATTTATCATCCTGTTGATCGTAGTGTTGGATATAAATATTATATATGTAATGGCTTCTTCAGTTGTAAAAATACATCTTGCTCTGCTTCTGCTAAACTCCAACTTGATGAAAATGGTGACAAATCTATTATTTTGGGGAAAAAAAAACACAAATGTGATCCTTCGAAACCTCGAAATGAAGGTTCTGAAGATCAAATTATTAAGGCATCTGATTTTATTAAAATTTGTCAACCCAATGATGAATTAATAACAAAGAGTGTTGTTTTTACAACATCGGACTGTGAACAGTGTTATGAATACGGTGCATCTGATACAATCAACAAGTTTAGCTGTCTTGGATGCAAAAGTGTCAATAAAAGTACTTCTGTGAAGCTTTGCAAAAATGAAAATGGTGAAGAATATCTCAAAATGTTAAAACAAGAACATGTATGTCAGCCACGAAAATATATCAAAGAAAAATATGAACCGAAAATTATATCTCATGAGTTATTTGAACTTCATCCGAATACCAGAGGTGAAGCAAATAAAAGATTAGTTGTTTTTACATCGACAGCAAAAGATTCTGTTTATGAATATTATTGGACATATAACAATTCTTTTCTTTGTATTTCATGCCTTTCAAAGAATAGGAAATCAATTGCAGTAAAACTTCTTCAAGATGAAAATGGTGAAAATTATATTAAATGTAGTCCAACAGAACATGTATGCCAACCTCAAGAATATAATCCAAATAAATATGGTCCGAATTCAACAATTATTCCAAATACAAAAAGTGTACGAAATTCAAAACGTGATCGATATGCAACATTTGTTCCTAATGATCTTTTTGTATTTCATGATGGAAAGGATGGTGAAAAAGATAAATATTTAATAACTTTTACTTCCGAAAAGAAAGATTTTGCTTATGAATATTCCATTCAAAAATTGGGTCGTTACTATTGTTTGAAATGTTGTGCCATGAAGAAAATTGTAACTGCAAAAGTTATTGAAAATCAAAATGGAAGTAAATCTATTCAACATGGTGCTATAGAGCATATTTGTGAATCACAGAAATATGATGCAGCGAAATATATTTATCATAAACCAAAAATTATTTCAAGTGATTATTTTATGTTTGAAGATGGAAAAAATGGTGAAAAAGATAAATATTTAAATATTTTTACATCAAAAGAAAAAAATTTTGCATATCAGTATTTTATGGAAAAGGGTCGTCGGAATTATAGATGTCGTAAATGTATGTATATGAAACTCCATGTAACTGCAAGACTTATGGATAATGAAGATGGCAGCATATCAGTTAAACTTAGTGAAAACGAACATATTTGTGAACCCCAAAAATACGGTAAATGATTTTTTCAATATTCAAGAAGTCATGTAAATAGAACGAATAAAGCTGTTTCAGATGCTTCAATTAACCAAAAATCTTGAACGAATCTGCGCCACTGCTTGCTTCTCATCTCACCAGCCTATTCTTCAGTAAAATGTGTTTCTCATCTAATATACATCCATTTTTTGGGCATCAACAGCTTGATCCGGTTAGATTGCATAATCCCTTTCAACCAAATTTTAATTAGTTTTTAGTTTGTTGTTTTTTTAGTGTTATAATTTGTGTTTTACAAAAAATCTTTTTCATCATTTCAGTTTCTTCATTTATATCATTTATTTGCTTTAAAATTACTGACAATATTAAATAAAAGCAGTTGCATTTAAAAATACAGGCTTCTTGAATAAAATTTTATAAAAGACATAGCTTAAAAGGAAATTTGTAAAAATCAATTTGTCTTTATTATAGCTTTTATCATCAATTTTATCTACAACAATTTTAAAATCTTAAAAAGCATATTGAACAAAATACAACGACAAATGAAAAAATATTTGTATTAACTTTTGATGTTGGCAAAGCCATAGCTTCCGTCGTCAACTTTTCTGTACGCGTAATATATTTTGTAACTGATGCGATTTCATCCTTTTTGTCTTTATCAGACAGGGATTCGATTAGAATTACAACTTTGCCTGCATAAGCGTTTGTGTGAGCGTATTGTAGGTCATAATTACAAGATATTTCAACAGAAGTGGAAAAGGTTTTTGAATCAAGAGTAGGCATGGACGCGGGCCGAGAGCGGGCCGGTCACGGGCCCGGCAAAAACAGAATCAAAAATTCATGTTTTTCGCTACTTTTTTTAACAAGAAAGTAGTTTACATCCAGGGCTACCATTTCGAAGAAAAAAAAAGTAGCTATCTATTTTTTGTTGATATGATATCAGCCTCACGGGCCGAAAAAACGGCTAAAAAACTCGGCCCGGCCACGGGCCCACTCTCATATCTCGGCTCCCAGGTCATATTTTTTTATGCTCTCTTTTGGAACAGATAGCTGGGCCCAGGGCCCGGGGGGGGGGGGTCATATTAATCAAAAAATGTTTTTATCACTGATAAAAAAAGATATGACTTGTCAGCGTTCAGAGACACAACGCCACGTCCATGCCTAATCAAGAGTGGAAGTAATACTAAAAAAATAAAAAATTTCGAATAAATGAAGTAATAATTTACTTATATATTGTTCCGGTATCAAAAAAGTAATATACTTCGGGTGGCACATCGTATTTTAGAATAGAAAATTTTGCATAGTTATAAATCACAAAAATATTTTCAAAACGATTGTCGCTCGTCAGAGAATTAACATTATCACCGTAAAATTGTGAAGTAATAGTAAAACTGTAAGGATATGTTGAGATGATAGCGTACTGAGGACGATAAAAGTTAAAAGCGATAATAGAATTTTGTGGTATGTCTAAGATATAAATAAAAGAGTATAAGGGAATATCGTGCCACGAAGATGCCGTTTTAGCACTGCAAATGATATCATGTTTCTGCAAACAAAGCCTTAAACACAATTAAATTTTTAAAAACACATAGCTTATCTGAAACTTTATTATTGTAAGCACTTTATTACTATTTTTTTAAACTACAGGATAATTAATCTTAAAAAAAACATTGAAAAAAATTTAATAACAACTATGATAGATTAGTATAAATTTTCGTTGTCGTTGAAGTTGAGAAAGTCATTAGTTACTTTTTCTGTATGGGGATATATTTTTTTCAGTTAATGTTGCTTCATTCTTTTCATTATTACCATTTAGAGATTCACTAAGAATTACAACATCTCCTACACAAATATCTTGTGAATTACAATTAATAGAAACATTAGTATTTGCAAATATTTTTGAATCAAGAGTTGAAGTAATGCTAAAAAAATATTAACGGATCATTACATCTTTCATAAATTTTTTGATAGAGATTTCTAGAGGGGGGGGGGGGGGGGGTGCTTTTTTGGTTAGACAATATTATTTCTATTACTGGCTTTTTTGTAACGCTATTGCTGAGAAGTTTTCTAAATAAAAACTTACTTGAATAATGTATTATTGCTGATTCGAAAAAAGTAATACACATCAGGAGGCACATTATAATTTAAAATAGAAAATTGTACACTGTAATTAGAAATTGAAAAGTAATTGCTGTAATCATAAACATTAAATGGAAATAGAGTATTATCGCCATAAAATTGTGATGTAATAAAACTACGATAAGGGTATGTTGAAATCTGCGTTTCCAAACAGTTTTGTACGCAAGGATAATAAAAGTTAAAAGCGATAATAGAATTTGGTGGTATGTCTAAGATATAAATAAAAGAATTCAAGGCAATATCGTGCCACGAGGATGCTGTTTTGGCACTGAAAGTAGAAAAGCATTTTCAAAATATAAAGTGGTTACATAATACCTTATTGTAATCAATTTTTTCTTCTTATAGCCAGCAAACAAAGTGACATTTTTTGAAGTTGGACCCATCCATATATCTCTTATTCTTGTATAATCCAGAATATTGACCAATATGAAAGCGGTACAAGATGTTCTGCTGTTTGACATAATAGTAGCAACATTTGTTTTCGAATCAAGATATATTACATTATTTTGGAATGCACATCCCTCGGAATGAACTGAAACAAATGTATGAAATCTTAAAAGCACTCTGGAAAAATACATGAAATAGCTAAACTGTTATTATTTAATACACAACACTTGTTCAAAGAAAAATATAATTTTTAAAAAAAATCTGTTCTTTAAGAAAATAAACTATTTAAAAACTTTTTTACATTAGAAGCTACGATAAGACAACAAACCCGTGGATGCTTGAAAAAGTAATACATGACCTTCTATATATTTTGTTTTAAAAGATTGTAATACGGTAAAATGTGAGCTATTGGTTTTGCAAATATATTCATATGCTGTATTTGTCACAAAACTAAAATAATACCGTTTATTATTAAAATTATATTTATAAAATTGTAAATAAAACAATTACCAGTTTTTGAATTTTATTTCATTGACTAAAGTTGTTGTCGTGTAAAAAGATATCCTGCCAAATGTTTCATCATTGATAGAATGAACGTCAATTCTTGCTCTTTTTAAAATCTTCAAAAAAGTGCAAAGTATTATGATCACAATTATATATCTATAGGTTACTCCAGATTTGATTATATGTAGTTAATCGAATTTGCAAAATTATAATTATTATTTTTGATTTTTTTTACTATTACTTACAAGTTCATCAGATAAAGCTATTTCAAAAATATACGGCACTTCTTCAGAATACATGTAAAAAATGTAATATGGGTTTTCTTCTGTTAACACAATTTTTGGAATAACTTTTTGCGCTAAACTATTTTATTATTAAAATCGGACAATAGCCGCAAACCTTCGATTGCTTCAAACTTTACTTCAAGAGTACGATAAAATATTGACGGCGCAGTTATTACTTGAAAAATGTTTTCTGTGATTGAAGGCAGAAATACCGTAAAATACCATATATTAAGATTAGAATGACTAATCTCTAAACGTGATGCATTATTGGAAAAGATTCTAAAAATATCATAAATGTATGCGCCATCCTCATCAAAATATTGTAAAACATCATTATTGCTGAGAAGAGTTAAATCCATTTGAATATTTTTTTCACGGCAGTTTTTATCGATTTGAATCTAAAGCTGTAAGTGACAAAACATTAGTAATGATAGAAAGACTTTCAGTAAAATTGCATTCTAGATTTCCACAATAAAAACCGTTGTTGTTGGGAATATCCATTACATAGAAAGTGGAAAAATTTTGACATGGAACAATAATTAATGAGTTGGCACAAGAACATTCTAATCAAATTTTAAAATGACATTATTAGGATATAGCTGTTGATGGTTTCCAAGATAGGGAGAGAAGACTAAGTTCAAAAACCGCGCCACTTTAAAAGGCAACACAAGATCATAGCAAAAAATTTAATTTAATTAAGCCAAAAAAGAGCTCATATGAAAAGGATTCAAAAAATATAAAAAAAACGGGATTGTGATTAGCTTCTTATTTTGTAATACATACCAATTTTTTCAAATGTTATTTCAAATCCAAGTGATTGCCAGTTCCCATCACTCACAAATTCCCAGGGTACATGTCTATCAGTGTCATCACTGTTACCAGAAAGTACAATAACATTATCAGCTGTTGAAAACAAATTAAAATCTACAGGTGAATAAGTAATTCCATCAGGATAAAAGTTTAGCTGATCAAGATAATCTTCTAGCAGCATATGCTTTTTTGTTACAATAATTTCAGTATTTGCATGCACAACGCAATCATCATATGTGCATCTAGCATTTGGGAGATAACCATTAATTAAATCTATGTTAGTCCAAGTTGTAATGTTATCAGTGATAGAGATGGTGCAATTTGTATGGATTTTATCTTCATCATATTTAACAATACTGACATATGCTTGAAATAATATTAATCTATCATATACATCATTAGAAATGTTGTTAATTCTTAAACTGATATATCCTCCATATTGATAAAAAACATCATACATTTCAATGTTTTTACCCCTATAAAACAGATTTTATTATTTTTTAAACAAAATGGCCTAAAAACGTTTTCAATTTTTCTCCTTCAATTTTGTGCTTTCTTTCGGGACACAAATATTCAGACATTCAAAGGATATCAATATCAGAAACTTTCATCCATTTTTTAGGGGGGAAGCGAAACAAAAAATACATCATGTAAAAAAAACTTCTCCTTACAAGCTTCCCAAAGATGTACCGCGATATGTTCCAATAGTATTATTCCTGAAAAAAAAAGTAAATTATGACTTTATTTGCCAACCCTTAACGCTTTACACGACAATAGCTTCATGATGATTTTTTATTTCTAATAAATAGTTGTGCATATTTTTAATCACTATTTTGAACCAATATTTTCGTGGTGCTGTAAATTGCCATAAACATGGCCAATTAGATACTTCGAGAATTAGTACTTGTGTTGTATCAGTAAAAGCAAATGGGTCTACTTTGCTGACAGATTGTAGCGGACATTTATAACTTCTCCAGTCATCATATATGGCATAACCTCGGTAGGCAAAAATTTTGGAATCAATGAAATAGTTATATGACGACATATTTTGTATTTCAATAGTTTGCGGATTACAATCATCCGAGAATTTACCGTCATTTCCTTTGCACACAACATTTGTAAGAAGCAACCGGAAAACTTTGTTCTAAAAATAAATGTCATTTTGATTATTCATGTTCATTATCAAACAACCTCTTCACCAGGTTGAATTTCTTTGTTAAAATTTATAAAACATTGACTTCTTTCTTCATCAGACAATATCCTTGGAAAATCAGGTGTTCCAATAAATTCTACAGTATCCGCTTGCAAATTAACAATAGTATTGGAAGAACAAATATGTCGTCCTTTTACCACTGCTATTACAAAAATAATAACAAACAAAACAATATTAATTTTCCAAATCATTTGAAGACACGTTTTTGATCAGTATAAGAAAAAACAATGTTAAAAGTTTTCTTTTATTTGTCTTTTAATTCTTTTTGTGACGATTTTTTTGTTTTTTTGGGCGTTATGATAAGAAGCTTATAATAATAATTGTTTGGAAAAGGAGCTTAAGCTTCTTTTGCATTTTTTTACATACGAGTAATACGTTAAAACGAAAATGAAATATTTAAAAAATTTGGTTTTGGCAAAGTGACGACACGATGCTCTTCCTCATTCAATTTGAAATTCAAGAGTTTGAATTTTTTCTTGCAATTTTTCTTTAACTCTAGAGCTCTTTTTTCTCAGCATCAAACAAACTAACTTTTATTAAAATTACAACAATTTACTGCTTTTTGTAAATGCGTGTTATTGCTTTTAAACAAAGCAACTTTTTCAATAATTTAAGAACTTTTTTAGATATCTCGATGAACTAGATGAAAATCAAGTCAATACAATTGTTTGCTTTCGATCAGAATCACAGTGTTCAATACCAAGAAAAATGCAAACTAGAAATTGATAGAATATCTTCCATGCTTCTTGTTGAACCTGTAAATAAAGGTATGTATTTTATTTACACAAAAACATTATCGTTGTTGAATATTACTTTTTAGAATATAAAATGAAATCTGCTAAGTTTGAATGTGATTTTGTCATGAATACAGTATGCTTTTTATCTCTTTAATGCCAAAAACAGCTTGATTATAGAACGCTAGAATGTTTTAATCGTCGTTGCTGAACAACAAATGAATGCCTTTGTTTTGATTTTTGATGAAGAAGAAATATGCAAAAAGGTTTATGATTTGATTATGGTAGACAAGGATATGATTTGCACATTTACGTAGAATAATTTTAGGCTCAAAGTGGTGTTAAAGAAGATATGCTTATAAATCGATTTTTGCTTCCACTTGGTAACATATTTACTCAAACTGATGTTGCAACTATAAAGCTAAAGAATGTTGTGTCACAATTAATTGCTAATAAAGAAGATAAAAAATAAAAGAATACAACAACGATGAATAATGCCTCCTTGTTTTTCGAATGCTGCAATCAACTTTTCTTCTGATACATTTGATAATCATGACAAACAGTAAGCTTTTTAAAGAGTTTAATAAATGTGGTGGATTTATTCATTGCGGCACCCCACATTGAAAAGTGTGTGTATTTTATGCATGTTCGTTTTCTATTAACACTTTTTAGATAATGTGCTTACACTTCATCCTTCCATTTCTAATGAATACAAGATTTAGCTCAATAAACTTATCGATGATGTAATTGATGGAGAAATTTAAAATTGTGTTATTATGGACATGATAAAGAAAATTTAAAATTATGAAAAGTCGTTGTATTTGGTAGCTTTTTTAGTGTAGCGTTTACAGTATTCTATTTTTTTTTGTTGTTTATCTTTGTGGCTGTATCTTTTTTATTATTTCCTAGTTTTTTAATATCATCTACAGTATTTTTTGAAATATACATTTCTATTGCTTGAGCTCTTAACCATTGTAATATTCTGTTATTCGTTTTTGGCGATTAATTACTTTTATAAAATTGTAAAATGCAACAAGCAATGTTTTACAACAACGTAGAAAGGTTGCGGTATACTTTTTAAATACTCGCGTAAAGTTGGCAAGATGGTTAATGCAAGAAGAAAGAAGCTTTTGTGTTTACTGTAACTGATATTGCGTTTAATTTTCTATTTTTACTAAATTAATGTTGTGTTTTTTAGTTTTACTCTCTTTTGTTGATAAGAAAATGGATCAAATGGATTGTTTGACTTCAGCTGCTGCTCCAGCTTCTATATTTGCTTTACCACCATCAAATTATCGTGGAAAAATTGCATGGCCTAGTGGACCTGCAAAGAAACAAAACTTCAGCCTTCCTGATGGAATTATTTACTACATCGCACGTAATCCAAAATCTCCTGAAATCTACCTCAAGCTCGCTTTCAGTTGCAAATACTTCTTTGAAATGCTTCCTTTGCTTATTGCAAAACGTATCATTGTTGCTAAAGCTGGAAGCAGAATTTGTTTAAATAATGCTGTAGAATGCAAAAAGAAGAATCAAAAATGTTGTGTTAAAATGAATCTTGCAACAATTACGAGAAGCAAAATTTGGCTTATTGGTTATCTCCGTATTTCTTTCAATGAAAATATTTCTTCAACTCTTCTCCCAAAGCTTCATTGCTCCAAAAATGCTTCACTTAGATGTAATCTTAAAGAAATGACTATGGATGAATTTAAATTATGGGCATCAGTATTTCAAAAAATTATGATCTATAAAACTAAAGTTATTGATAGTGATGGAAGTATCGTAACTCTTGATTCATTGTTAGAAGCTACGCATGATGTTAAAGGTTTTCGTTAGTATGTTTATATCATACATTTTTTTGCATTAACATTATATCATATTTTTAGCTGGTTAGATGATGGTACTCCTGCAGCTGTTACATCTACAACCATGAAAAATATTATTCAACTCAAGAATCTTGTTAAACTTGAACGTTTTGTTTTAATCAATATTCCAGAAGCTTTTGATGTCAAAGATCTCTCTGCATTTATGAAGGTAAACTGAAAACAGTGTTTCAATTAGTATATATTAGTTGTTACTTTTTAGACTTACAAAGATACAAAATTTTATCTTGCTTTTCAATGGAATATTTCTGCCGAATACAAAGTTCAACTTGATTCTCTTGTTGTTGATGTAATTGCTTCTGGACTTCCTAATCGCATTATTCATTATTATGGTCAAGATGATGAAAAATTTAGATATATGGAAATCCGTTATCAGTGATTGATTTTTAATTTCCTGCTTGCTTTTCGTTGTGTTAAATACTGTATTTTCTTTTATTGATATAAGATATATTGTTTGATTAAAAATAAAGTATCATGTTGTTAATCAGCTACAGTATCTTTTGAAATAAATTCATAGATCACATTTTGACGTATACATAAACTCAACTCAAGAATCTTGAAAAACTTCGAATCCTTATATTAAAAAATATTCCTGAAATTGTTGCTGTCAAAGATCTTTCTGCTCTTATTAAGGTAAAACTGTTACATTTTCCAGTTTTACTTTTTTTATCTATTTTAGGCTTACAAGAATACAGCGATTGAGCTCGATTTTCATCGTAACATTTCTGATGAGTACAAGTCTCATCTTATTGATGATGTTATTGCTTCAAAATCTTCTAAATGTCTTATCTGGTATCCTGGTCTTGATGGAGAAAAATTTATAATTATGCATAGCCGTTTTTTGGGTTGTTTTTAATGTCACACATCTTTTGGCATTTAATACGGTCTTTACCTTTTATCATTTAATAAAAAAGTATTATTACGCTCTATTTTTTTGTTGAACAATTCCATCAAAATTTACTCTGATCTTTTTGTTGATCTTTGCTATTTTTTTTTTAATAATTTTGTTTTTCATTTATAAGCATAAAGCACTGCCTCAAGAAGAGATTATTGTAAAAGTATACAATACAGATAGGAATATATTTACAAAAATAACATTATACAAAAAAGAGAGATTTAGAGAAGATTTACCGGACGAAATATGAGATTAACTCCATTTGAAAAAACTGAGAGATTGAATTTTGTGATATGATTCTTGAGAGTTTTGAGTTGGAGGATGTTTGGATTCTGTTGCAACAAAGGTGACATGTAACGGCTGATTCGCGGAATTGTTGAATTGAAATGATTTGGATTTTTATTCTTTCCAACAATATAATAAGTTCCGCTATGACGGGTTACTGTAGTATTCCTTTTTTTCTAACGCTATGAATAAACCTTTTATTTGTTTTATCCTATTCATTAATGAATTTATTACGAAAATTCTTCACAATTTTCAACAAATTACTTTGAAAAACTTTTAACGTAATTTGTTTGCTGTATCTAATTAGTTCAATGCGAAATGATTTAGAATTAATACATGTACGACAAACTTCACAGGAAGCTTGTTGTACATGTTTTAATGACTAAAAAATGAACACTTTAATTACGATATTTTATTGACCGAAATCTTTAAAAAAAATAAAGAAATAATAAAAATACCGTAATTTTTTCAATTGTAAATTGATTGTTTCTTAAAAAATTTAGTTTTGGCAAACTGACGACACAATATTTCTCCCTTAACTGCTTGATTTTTTTTTCTTAGGTTTAAACGGTGATTTTTCTTTCTGTTTTGTTTCTTCGCAGCATTCAATGCTCTAATCTACAGAAGTCATAATATAACTCAGACTTTAGTCAAAATTATAACAAGCTACAGCTTTTTGTATATGCGTGTTATTAGTTTAAAAACAAAGTAACTTTTTCAATAATGTAAGAATTTTTTTTAGATATCCAGATGATCTAGATGAAATCTAAATCAATACAATTGTTTGCTTTTGATCAGAAGCATAATCTTCAATACCAAGGAAATTGCAAGCTGCAAATTGATCGATTATCTTCTATTCTTCTTGTTGAACCTGAACATGAAGGTTGGTTTTTGCGTTAACCTATTACCTATTATTAATGTTGGACTTTACTTTTTAGAATACAAGATCAAATCTTCTAAGTTTGAATGTGGTTTTGCCATGAATAAAGTATGTTTACGTCTTTCACGATGACAGTTGATGCTAACTTTTGATTGTAGAATGTTTTATTCATTGTTGCTGAACAAGAATTGAATGATTTTGTTTTGATTTTTGATGACGAAGAACGATGCAAGAAGGTTTATGATTTGATTCTGGCAGATAAGGTTAGGATTAGCACTTTTACGTGGGATAATTTTGTATTTGTAGGCCTCAAATGATGTAAAAGAAGATATGCTTCTTAATCGATTTTTGGTTCCACTTTGTAAAGGATTTACTCAAAATGGTGAAGCTGCTTTAAAGCTAAAAGAAGTTGTGTTGCAGTTGATTGCTAAAGAAAAATATGAAAAAGAAAAGAATAGTACAACAGCGATGAATAATGCCTCTAATTTTCCTTGTTCTTTAAATGCTGCACCTTTAACATGTGGTGGTGCTGTCGTTGAATCATCTGATACATTTGATAATCATGGCAAACAGTAAGCTTTTTAAAGGGTTTTTAATAGAGTTGTCAATGTGTTGTGGGAATGCTGAATACTAAGGATGGACAGGGGGCCGGGCGGGGGCGGAGTTTTTGGCGTTTTTACTAAAGAAAGCCCCGGTCCCAAAGGGATTTTGGGGGCCGGGGCTTGAAAATTTCGGCCCCCTTCCATCCTTACTGAATACAAAATTAGTTCAATGACTGTTTTTTGAGGCTGTTAAATGTGTGTAGAAGCAGGAATAGCCTTCTGATTATTTTGAGCCACTAGAAAAATAAAAGTTTTGATTCCTGCTCGAAAATGTTTCTTTGCGGCACCCCATATTTAAAATTGTGTTATTTTACTCATGTTTATATTCTGTTAACACTTTTTAGATTATTTACTGTTGGAAAAAGACGCTATTCTCAACTCAATACTATTTCTAATTCTCCTGGTAATGGTTATATACCGTAAGCTTATTATGCCAAATATATTGCAGCTCTTATTCACTTTTATAGGAAACAAACTAGAACTTATTCACAAACTGTTAATCGAGGATCGTATAAACTTATTCATATAAAATCTGGAATGTACATTCGTCAAAGATTATTCATTTTTACAAATGCTGCAAAAACTGAATGTTATCAATATTTTTGGTCTCAACAAAGAAAGCTATATTACTGTATTGGATGTGAAGTTCAAAGAAAAGATGTAACTGCTATCTTTGATAAAGACGAAAATGGTGCTGATTGTATTAATATGGAAGAAAAATATCATATTTGTTTCCCGTTACAGTATACTACAGAAAATTATACGATTATTTTAAAGAAACCTGATTATGAAATTGTGAAGAATTCTAGCGCTATTTTTGAAATGATACTTATTATTTTTGATGAAAATGATAAAACTCGATGTTGGGAATTTCAAGCAGATTATACACGACCTTTATTTATTTGCTGCAAATGTAATAATTTTTCTGTTAAATTAGTGAACAATAATTCCAAAAATGAATTCGTTGAATTGAAAAGTGCAGGCCATAAATGTGAATCTATTCCTTATCAACCCAACAGTTACTCTCTTGATCTGTCAACTGATTTTGAAGTTCAAACTTATATCAAAAATGGACAAGAAAAGAAAAGATTGATTATTTTCGATAAAACTGATCAAACTTTATGTCACGTTTATTCAGCTCTTAACGGTCTTTTTATGTGCTATAGTTGTCATCTAAAAGGTATTCAAGTTTCTGCAAAAGTATTACGAGCTCCTAATGGTGAAGAATATGTTATGCTATCAAAAATGAAACATATCTGTAAATTACGTGTGTATTCTGAATTACCGCCAAAACTAATTATTTTACGTCCACCTGATTTTGAATATATGGATAATACTGAAAATGGAACACCAAAATTGTTTATTTTTGATTCAACTGATCGAAGCTTGTGCTATAAATTTTCTTTTGCTAAAGGCACCAAACAGAAATATTATTGTCAGGGTTGTGAATATAAAAAGAAAAAACATGAAGCTGTTAGGGTAGTTTCTGTATATTTGTGCAAAAATGAAAATGGCAAATATTATCTTCAATCAAATGATTCAAAACATGCATGTGAACCGAAGAAATATGAACCAGAAAAATATGCCAAAAAAGAAATTCATAAATGTTATAATTTCTTTTTCTTTCGCCGTCAAAATTATCCGAAAACTGTCAATATTGCTATTTATCATCCTGAAGATAATGCTTTATGTTTTCTATTGAATTATATCCCATCGACATCTCGTTTTGTGTGCAATTCATGTAAAAGCAAAGGAAATTATGCATTTATTAGAAGAATTGAAAAAGATGAAGATGGTAAAGAATATTTCAACCATAATTATCGAAAGCATATCTGTCAACCTGTCAATGTTTCATCAATATGTGGCCCTGAATTTGTTATTCTCAATCGTGATGAAATAGATTTGGAACAAAAAGAAAAAAAGAAGCGTGAAATTGATGAAAGCAAAATTATTAAATCTGAACATTTTCAGTTACGTCCAAATCAACGAGGGACTCCAAATGCATCATTAGTTATTTATCATTCTGAAGATCAAAATGTTGGATATAAATATTATTACAGAAGTGATAAAAAATGTTATACTTGCTGTAAATCTTCTTGTTGTGCTAGTGCAAAACTTCAAATTCAAGAAAATGGAGAAATTTATGTAATTATGGGGAAAGCTGAACATAAATGTGAACCTGTCAATTTTATGAAAACTTAATAAGGCTTGATTTGTTTATTACCATTTTTGTAACGTTGTTTTGTGTAATAATGAATTTATTATATAATAAAAATTTCTTGGTTAATGATAATCTTAAGACCCATTTGATGCCGTAAATGCGACAGTGCCTCTTTAAAAAAACATGTTAACTTCAACGATGTTTTAGTGAGAAATTATAAATATACTATAAATTCGATTAAGAAGTTGTCCAGATTCGCAAATTCCTAATTGGAGATGTTGAAAATAGTGATTACGATAGGATGGAATTGATGCTTGATTTGCAATAACTCTTTTACATTCTGTACATTCAACTGTAGCAGAATTAAGTACCGGTGATGAAGCGGTTGGTTCTGTTGAAGCTGCCGATGACGCAGAAGAGGCAGCTGAAAAAGATGAATTATTGACTAAAATTTTTAATAAAAAAAGTATAGAATTAGATAATCAAACTTTGATTGATTTTGAAGAAATTGTGTTTTGGCGAACTGACGACACAATGTTTTCCATCATCGGCTTTGAATTTTTTTGTTTTCTTTTTTCTCCTCGATGAGCAGCACTAAAAAAGTCACAGTTTAAACTGCAGTTTATGCATTTTTTTTATGTTTAATGCAATCTTTAGTATTAAAATAACTCTAACTAAAATTGTAATATATTATAGTGTTTTGTCAATGCGTATTATTACTTTTTAGTAAAGCAATTTGTTCATTACTGTAAGAACTGTTTTAGATATTCAGATGATCTAGATGAAATCCAAGTCAATACAATTGTTTGCTTTTGATCAGAAGCATAATCTTCAATACCAAGGAAACTGCAAGCTGCAAATTGATAGAATATCTTCCATGCTTATTGTTGAACCTGAACATGAAGGTTGGTTTTTGCGTTAACCTATTACCTATTATTAATGTTGGACTTTACTTTTTAGAATACAAGATCAAATCTGCTAGGTTTGAATGTGGCTTTGTCATGAATAAAGTATGTTTATGTCTTTCTTGATGACAGTTTGTGCTAACTTTTGATTGTAGAATGTTTTATTCGTTGTTGCTGAACAAGAATTGAACGATTTTGTTTTGATTTTTGATGACGAAGAACGATGCAAGAAGGTTTATGATTTGATTCTGGCAGATAAGGTTAGGATTAGCACTTTTACGTGGAATAATGTTGTATTTGTAGGCTACAAATTATGTAAAAGGAGATATGCTATTTGATCGATTTTTGGTTCCACTTTGTAAGGGATTTATTGAAAATGATGATGCTACTATAAAGCTGAAAGAGGTTGTGGCACAACTGATAGATAAACAAGATGTTAAAAAAGAAAAGAATGCAACTGCGTTCATTAATACTTCTGATCTTCCTTGTTCTTCAAATTTTGTTGCTTCACCGTCGAATGTTGCTTTTGTTGAAGCTGATGATTACGATAACGAAAGGTAAGCGTTTTAAAAAAGAAATTTCAAGTTCGTGGTGATTACAATTTGATAAAAATAAATAAACTAGCCGCTGCTTGAACCAGTACCCTTTTTTATCAAAAAGCTTGCGCGTTGACCCACTGCGACATTCAATCGACTTATTAAAAAGATAGATTTCCGCTTTTCTTTCACGGGAAAACGGCTAACTCCGGGAGCGCGTTTAACCATTCCCTAATTATAGTGCTCCTTTAAAAATATGGAAAAAAAAACTTTAGCGTTTCTTTACAACGCTTTATCTTTTTTGTAAGAGCGCTGCAGTAAAGAAACAATGAGTTTCTCTTTTTTTTGTGGTGTTATGATTTAATAGAAAACAGTTATCTCGTTGCAACACCACATTCAAAGATGTTTGTATTTTACTGTATCAATTTTTATAGACCATATATTTATAGAAAAAGACGACATTCTCAACTTGATAGTATTCATATACCGAATGGTAATGGTGATGTACAGTAAGCTTTTAAAGTTCAGTTTACTGCATTTATCTTTTACATTTATAGGAAACAAACTAGAACTTATGCTCAAATTGTTAGTCAAGAATCGTACAAACTTATTCATATTAAAGCAGGAATGTACATCCGTCGAAGATTATTGATATTTACAAATGTTGCAAAAACTGAATGCTATCAATATTCTTGGTCTCAAGAAAGGACGCTATATTACTGTATTGGATGTGAAGCTCTTAGAAAAGATGTTACTGCAGTCTTTGATAAAGATGAAAATGGATCTGAATATATCAAAATGGAAGATAAAAATCATATATGTATTCCAATACCGTATAATCCTACAAGTTACACAAAAATTTACAAGAAGCCTTTCTATGAAATTGTGGGAAATTCTAATACTGGTTTGATGCTTATTATTTTTGCTGAAGATGATAAAAGCCGTTGTTGGGATTTTCGAGCAGATAATACAAGACTATTATTCTCTTGCTGCAAATGTAATACTTCTGCAAAACTGGTGAACAAGAATAGTAAGAATAAATATGTTGAACTTGAGAATACGAGTCATGCATGTGAATTTATTCCATATGAACCAAACAAATATTATCATCTCAATGATTTTGTTTCATCAACTGATTTTGAAGTACAAAGATATACTAAAAATGGCAAGGAAAAGAAAAGGTTGCTTATTTTTGATAAAGCTGATCGAAATTTGTGTCATGTTTATTTTTCTCGTCATAATCTGTTTATTTGCTATGGGTGTATTTCCAAAAATGTTTATGTTTCTGCAAACTTAAAGCAAACTCCATCTGGTGAAGAATATGTCATATTATCAAAAAGGAATCACATTTGCAAATTACGAATTTATTCAAAAAATGAAATTATTTTGCGGCCACCTGATTTCGAATATATGGATAATACTGATAATGGAATACCTAAGTTATTTATTTTTGATTCAAATGATCGAACTTTATGTTATACTTTTTCTTTTGATAAACGAAGCCTGCAAAGATATTACTGTCGCGGTTGTAACAACAAGAAAAAGTTTGAACCGAATGTTAAAAGATTTGTTGCTGCTTTATGCAAAGACGAAAATGGTGAATATTATGTTCGATTCAATGATTCAAAACATGCGTGTGAACCAAGAAAATATGAACCTCAAAAATACGCGAAAAAAGAAATTCAAAAATGCTATGATTATTTTTTCTTTCGCCGTCATATTTATCCAAAATCTGTCAATGTTGCTGTTTATCATCCTGAAGATAAGACTTTATGTTTTCAGTTGAATTACAGCAGGTCACAAACTTGTTTTGTGTGTAATTTGTGTCATAGCAAAGCAAAGCATTCATTTTCTTTAACAATTAAAAAAGATGAAAATGGAAAAGAATTTTTCTATCATGATTACAAGAAGCATGTTTGTCAACCAGTCAAAGCTTCATCAATTTGTGCACCATGTTTTATTTTACTTGAAAGAAATGAAGTAATATTTGAGAAAAAAAAGAAATGTGAAATTGATGAAAGCAGAATTGTTAAATCTTCGAACTTTGAATTACGTTCAAGAAAAAGAGGTGTTCAAAATGTATCATTATTCATCTTTACTTCTGAAGATCGAAATATTGGATATAAATATGGCTACTTAAATGCTAGAAAATATTATACTTGCTGCAAATCTTCTTGTAGTGCTAGCGCAAAACTTCAAATTCAAGAAAATGGAGAAATTTATGTTGTTTTGGGAAAAGCTGAACACAAATGTAAACCTGTCAATTTTATGCAAACTTAATAAAGGTTTGCTCTGATTGTTTGATTATTTTGTTATAGTTGTTATGTGTTATAATAAATTTTATGAAAATTAAAACGGATTTAGTAAATGGTAATCTGTTACCGCTTTTGATGCTATAACTGCGACATTGCCTTTTTTTAAAAAAGCATCATGCCATGATTATCTTGAACTTAGAAAGTGTTTTGAAGCATAACCTTTTGTATAAAACATTTGTAAAAAATGGTTTTTAATTCTTAGTAGGTACTGTAGTTTGGAAGCAATTGGTTAAAGAAGAATGAATTTGCAGTAGTTTATTTTTTAAAAACTATTATATAAAAACAAAAATGTATAATATTTTATAATCAGAATTTTTTTATTCTGTATTTTTATTCAGCTTCAGTAGATTCTTCGGTAGCTGAATTATCATAACATTTTCTTTTAGAAACCATGTGGCCTCAATTGGGAAAAAGTTGACGGCATTTTTCTTTGATTTTAATAATTTGTTTTGCTTTTTTCTCAAAGATGACATTTTATATCATTATTATAAAAATTTTCTTCAACAGATCAGATCGAGAAATTGTTGTCCAGATTCTTTTACATGGAGTACAAGTTAAAATTGGCAATTGGAGATGTCTGAAAAAGGGGATTTATTAGTTATACCATGTTGAACATCTGTAATACCGTAATCCAAATATTCGTCGAAAAAGCTGCATTTTGCTATATCTTAACCATTCTTCTTGTTTTAAGGTTTATATGGGTAATTTATATAGTTATTATCACTTATTAAACTTAAAAATGTCTAAAAGTAACGCTTATACGCTGTTTTTGAAGATTCTGAGATCAAGGATTAACGAACTTTAATTTTTTTGTTGAGTTTTGGCAAAATGACACAAAAAAAAACTTTTTTCAAAGTAAAATTTTTCTTAACGATTCTCCTTTGAAAAAATGAGTTCCTTCAGATTCCTCCTATTTCTGAATTCATTTTTGTTTTTTCTTATTTTTTTATATTCTGTGGTTTTTACGTATAAAATTCCAATATTTCGAGCCATTGCTTGCTCTGTATAGTAAAGTATGAGCTGAGATTTTGGTAAACGAAATTTTTTACCCTAACGTGGATACGTGATAAAGAAGGAAAAAAATACCGTAATTTTTTCAATTATAAAGTGGTTGCTTTCACAGCGTGGTCATCGGTTGTGTCACACAATGCCAAAACCGTGTTTTTCAGTGTTGAACATGTTGATTGAATAATGTTTAACAGCAATATTCTCTGATAAATTTAATTACTATTTATGTTTTTTTTGTTGCTTAACCACAAGAAATATATAACAAAGGTGTAGAAAGTCACCGTTTGCATTTAAATGCAATAGCGGAGAAATGAGATCGATTTTAAGTTGATGCTTACTTTCGAGTAATATTTTATTTTTTAAATCAGATTTTTTTCCACGCTTGTTGTAATAATTTGTTATTTAAAATATGTTAATGTGGTCCTAAAGATATATAAGATCTGTTTTTTTTTAATTTTCATTTGTCAATTGCTAAAATATCATTGATTTTTGTAAAATATCGTATTTTTAACATATTTGTTGTTGTAATAATTTGTGGACCACATTAACATATTTTAAATAACAAATTATTACAACAAGCGTGGAAAAAAATCTGATTTAAAAAATAAAATATTACTCGAAAGTAAGCATCAACTTAAAATCGATCTCATTTCTCCGCTATTGCATTTAAATGCAAACGGTGACTTTCTACACCTTTGTTATATATTTCTTGTGGTTAAGCAACAAAAAAAACATAAATAGTAATTAAATTTATCAGAGAATATTACTGTTAAACATTATTCAATCAACATGTTCAACACTGAAAAACACGGTTTTGGCATTGTGTGACACAACCGATGACCACGCTGTGTGCTTTTGAAAAAATTTAGTTTTGGCAAACTGTCGACACAATGATCTCCCACACCTGCTTGAATTTTTTCGAGCGCTGATTTTTCTTTCTGTTTTGTTTTTTCGCAACATTCAATTCTTTAATCAAAAGAAGTCACAATCCTTGCATTTATGTTTAATACATGAACACTGACTTACACTAAAAGTATAATATACTACAGCTTTTTGTCAATGCGTGTTATTACTTTTTAGTAAAGCAATTTGTTCATTACTGTAAGAACTGTTTTAGATATCCAGATGATCTAGATGAAATCCAAGTCAATACAATTGTTTGCTTTTGATCAGAAGCATAATCTTCAATACCAAGGAAATTGCAAGCTGCAAATTGATAGAATATCTTCCATGCTTATTGTTGAACCTGAACATGAAGGTTGGTTTTTGCGTTAACCTATTACCTATTATTAATGTTGGACTTTACTTTTTAGAATACATCATCAAATCTGCTAGGTTTGAATGTGGCTTTGTCATGAATAAAGTATGTTTATATCTTTCTTGATGACAGTTTGTGCTAACTTTTGATTGTAGAATGTTTTATTCGTTGTTGCTGAACAAGAATTGAACGATTTTGTTTTGATTTTTGATGACGAAGAACGATGCAAAAATGTTTATGATTTGATTCTGGCAGATAAGGTTAGGATTAGCACTTTTACGTGGAATAATGTTGTATTTGTAGGCTACAAATGATGTAAAAGAAGATAAGCTATTTGATCGATTTTTGGTTCCACTTTGTAAGGGATTTATTGAAAATGATGATGCTACTATAAAGCTGAAAGAGGTTGTGGCACAACTGATAGATAAACAAGATGTTAAAAAAGAAAAGAATACCACAGAAATGAATAATGCCTCTGGTCTACTTTGTTCTTCAAATTCTACAGCTTCACAATCGTATGTTGCTTTAGTTGAAGCTGATGATAATGATAATGAAAGGTAAGCATTTTAAATAAAGTTTCAAGTTGGTGATTATGATTTGATATAAGTAAATAAAATCCCTCTTTTTTCTTTTTTTTTACTAGCTGCTGCTTGACCCGTACTCTTTTTTTAATCAAAAAGCTTGCGCGTTGACCCACTGCGATGTTCATGCCAGATACACGTAGACCCACCTTTTAAAAAAAGATAGATTTCCACTCTTCTTTCAATGGAAAACGGCTAACTCCGGGAGCGCCTGTAACCATTCTCCAACTGTAGTGCTCCTTTAAAACCATGGAAAAAACTTTCTCTTTTTTTTGTGGTGTTATGATTCAGACGAGAACAGTTATCTCGTTGCAACACCATATTCGAAGATGTTTGTATTTTATTGTATCATTTTTTAGATCACTGCTTCATGGAAAAAGACGACATTATCAACTTGATAGAATTCATATACCGAATGGTAATGGTGATATACAGTAAGCTTATTATGTAATGTTTAACGGATCTGCAATTTGCATTTATAGTAAACAAACTAGAACTTATGCTCAAATTGCTAGTCAAGAATTGTACAAACTTATTCATATTAAAGCAGGAATGTACATCCGACGAAGATTATTGATATTTTCTAATGCTGCAAAAACTGAATGCTATCAATATTCTTGGTCTAAAGAAAGGAAGCTATATTACTGTATTGGATGTGAAGCTCTTGGAAAAGATGTTACTGCAGTCTTTGATAAAGATGAAAATGGATTTAAGTGTATTAAGCTGGAAGATGAAAAGCATTCTTGTACTCCAATACCGTATACTCCTACAAGTTACACAAAAATTTACAAGAAGCCTGACTATGAAATTGTGGGAAATTCTGATGCTGGATTGATGCTTATTATTTTTGCTGAAGATGATAAAAGTCGATGTTGGGAATTTCAAGTTGATAGTACAAGACGATTATTCTCTTGCTGTAAATGCAGTGCTTCTGGAAAGCTTGTGAACAAGAATACTAGAAATGAATATGTAGAAATGAGAGATGCAGTTCATGTATGTGAATATATTCCATATGAACCTAACAACTATTGTCATCTGAATGATTTTGTTCCATCACCTGGTTTTGAAGTACAACTATATACTAAAAATGGACAAGAAAAGAAAAGATTAATTATTTTCGATAAAACTGATCGAAATTTATGTCATGTTTATTGTACTGATAGACTTCGTTTTGTTTGCTATCCTTGTCGTGTTAAAGGTATTCAAGTTTCTGCAAAGGTATTTCAATATGCCAGTGGTGAAGAATATGTTATGTTATCAAAAAAGAAACATATTTGCAAATTACGAATATATTCTGAATTGTCGAAAAAAGAAGTTATTGTACGTCCACCAGATTTTGAATTAATGGATAATACTCATAATGGAATAAAGAAATTATTTATCTTTGATTCAAATGATCGAAATTTATGTTATACTTTTTCTTTAATTCCCCAAAGACTGGATAGATATTATTGTCATGGCTGTAAAAATAAGAAAATGCATAAAGGAAGTTTTGGTAAAAGACTTAGTGCTGCCTTGCACAAAGGTGAAACTGGTGAATATTATGTTCGATTAATTAATTCTGAGCATATATGTGAACCAACAAAATATGAGCCAGAAAAATATGCTAGAAAAGAAGATCAAAAATGCTATGATTTCTTTTTCTTTCAACAAAAACGATTTTCGAATTCAATAAATGTTGCTATTTATCATCCTGAAGACAACACTTTATGTTATCAGCTGAATTTCAATAAATCACCCTCTCAATTAAAATGCAATAGATGTTATAAGAAAGGAGGTTGTGTTAATACAAGAATTGAAAAAGATGAAACTGGTAATGAATTTTTCGTTCATGATTACAAGAAGCATGTATGTCATCCAGTCAAAGTTTCATCAATTTGTTCTCCAAAATTTGTTATACTTGAAAGAAATGAAATAAATTTCAAAGTTAAAGAAAAGAAGAAGCTTAAAATTGATGAAGACAGAATTGTTAAGTCACCCAATTTCGAATTACATCCCAACAGAAACGGTCTAAAAGATGGATTTTTGTTTGTTTTTCATTCTGAAGATCAAAAAACTGGATATAAATATTATTACAGAAGTGATGAAAAATCTTATGTATGCTCTAAGCGTCTTTGTTATGTTTCTGCAAAACTTCAAATTCAAGAAAATGGAGAAGTATATGTAATTATGGGGAAAGCTGAACATAAATGTGAACCTGTCAATTTTATGAAAACTCAATAAAGGTTTGCTCTAATTGTTTGTTTATTTTGTTATAGTTGTTATGTTTTAATAAATTTAGTGAAATTTAAAACAGGCTTTGGTAATTATTTGATACTGTAGTATGGCGCTAATCGGTTAAAGAAGGAAAAAATTTATTTTTTTTTGAAAACTATTATGTAAAAAACAAGAATATAAAGTTCCATAAGCATTATTTTTATTCAGCTTCAACCGATTCTTCGGTAGCTGAGTTATCATAACATTTTCTTTTAGAAACCATATGGCCTCGGTTTGGGAAAAGTTGACGGCATTTTTCTTTGATTTTAATAATGTGTTCTGCTTTTTTGTCAACGATAACACTCATATCATTATTATGAAAATTTTTAACATGCTTCAGTAAATCAGATCGTGAAATCGTTGTCCAAATTCTTTTACATGGGGTGCAGGTGAAGACGGGTAATTGAAGATGTCTGAAAAAGAGGGTTACTGTAAGGTAGAGAAAAAGTTGCAGTAACTAAGTAGCAAGGCAGGGGCAAAAGGGTTTTTTAAAAGTAATTGTTCTACTGAGATTTAGAAAGAAACTGTACCTCGAATTTGTATGATACATAACACTTGTAGCTTGATTTGCAATAACTCTTTTACATTCTGTACATTCAACTGTAGCAGAATTAAGTACCGGTGATGAAGCGGTTGGTTCTGTTGAAGCTGCCAATGACGTAGATGAAGAAGATGATGGAGTTGGTTCAATACTTTCAGCAGCTCTTTTTCTCTTCTTTTGTTTTAAAGCATCTGAAGCAACATTTTTTGATTTTCGATTGGTCGATGTTTTTTTAGTTTTAGCAATAGGAATTTCAGTATTATCATCATTACTACCTCCAAGACTTGTATTGGCATTTAAATCATTAACATTTCCAAATAGCTGTTTTAAAACAGGTGAAATAGATTCTGATGGAAAATTTCCATTTGTTTCTGTAATTGTTGATTCAAGATTTGGTTTTTCTTCAAGGGCTTCATTATCGTAATCGGCATCTGAAGAAGATGTTTTTAGGGTATTTTGGTGAGAGGAAAAAACTTACTTTGGCTTGGTACTGTAGCTTGTCGATCAACACATTGTTGTACGTAGGTGTTAATTTCTTCACGCTTGTTGATAAGTTCAGGTGAAACACGATAGCGGATCTGAAACAGGGATTACGGAAATTTTAGAGACAACGTTAATTTTATGGCAAATGAGAAACAGAGAAATTGGAAGCAAGTAAAATTTGTCTTTAAAAGCTGATATCTCTTTGACTAGTAATCAGATAATTTTATCACTTTTCAGAAAGTATAATTTTCTAGACGAACAAAAACAACTCTAATTATTGCTCTCTGCGGTTTTTTTATCTTAATATTTATTTGGACAATATCTTATCACCATTTTCTTCAATGAAAGCTTGGTTGGCATAGAAGATAGAAGGAGAAAAAAATACTATTACTTTACAATTTTTCCAATTTTCAATAATATCACACATTTTTTTTCTTTTTTGAAAGCAACACTATCAATGACTTATTGCCTCAGGCAATGTTATTCTTCCTTTTTCTTTTTTTTCTTCTCTTCTCTCAATTATCATTGTCATAATTCTTTTTCTTGTCAGAAAAAAAGAAAGCAAGCAATGAGAAATCAAAAAACATAGCAATAAAAAGATGATAGGTACGTACAAAAAAACTTACACAATATTCAGTTATTTGATGTTCAAATTCCCAATGATATCTTATTGCATATTCTGTAGGGAATTTTGCGAATCGACATTTTTCACATTCATACGGTAAATAATTAAAATGATTCGCTGCAACATGGGCTTCTAGATCAGGCTTGGATTCAAATTGAAGTGATGGACATCCAATACATTCAAACATTTTTTTAGAGGAAGGAAGAATGTTTTTTTAACACAATTTTTAGTTTTGTTTTTAATTTTCAGGAAAAAAAGAAAGGATGAAAAAAAAATATTTCTTTTTTCTTCGTTTTTCTTCTTGTGATGCTGGTGATGAGACGACGACTGAAGCACAGCAAAACAAAGCGTTAGGGGGGAAGAGAAGAAAGGAGAAAAGAATTTTATACGTTTTTTTTACTGGAAAAAAAGAAGAGAGGAAAGAAAGGAGAAGAAAAATGAATGAAAGATCTCTCTTTTGTGTTTAAGGGTTGAAATAAAAAAGGGGGGTAAAAAAGAGAAAAAGGAGGAGAGAAAAAGAAGAACCGAACCACCACCACCAACAAGGAGAGAGCAACAAACGTCGGAAAAAGAAAAATACATAGCTGCGATCAATAGTAGTGAAGAAAAAAGAAAAGAAGAAGAGAAGAGGAGAAGAAGAGTTAAAGAAGAAGAAGTGCTGAAGAAAAAAAGCAAAGCAGCAAAAAAAGAAAAGAATGTCATGAGCATCGTCGTCTTTCATCTCTCTTTTCTTCTTCCTAGAGTTTTTGGTGGTTCTTAGATTATATTTTTTTACCAAAAATAAGATAGATAGAAGAAAAAGCAAGGAATATTTTTTTGTTGCATCAAATGAAGAAAAAAGGAGAAAAAAAAGTATAATGAAGTGAAATGTTACCTAAAAAATAATAGGGGGAAGGAAGCAAAGATTAGAAAAGGGTGAAAATATGTTTTTGTTAGGGAAAAAGAAATAATGATTATGTATGTTTTTGAAGGTGTTGGAAATGTTTTAGTTTGATTTAAAAGTTTCAACGGAAAATGAAAAACTCAAAGAAAATGCCGAGTTTGTCAAGGAAATATCGAGCAAAATGAGATTGCCTGATTATCGACAGATGCTCTCCACACGGAAGAAGGAATATTCTTGATTTATTTAAGCCTTAGAAATGAAGTCTTTGATTTTTCTTTACCATCAACCTGTTTAGCCATTTTCCAGGGAAAGCTATAAATGGAGCACAACTTTTGCTATTTTTCTTTATTCTTTATCCAAAAAGACAGTTATAAATTATTTCTGTAGTTTATTGTAACTGTTTATTATTTTCCAAAACAACAATGTAATGTGTCAAGTTTTCGACAACCATTTTGACAACATTCCAACATTTGTCCTAAAAAGCAATAACAGTAAAATAAAATGTTCTTTGTACGGTATAAATTTTACCATTACATGAACCCACTGGAGGTGCTTTATGACAAACATTTTCTAAAAGTTGATCAAACTCTTTTCCACAGTAAAATCCAATTGGGGCATCAGCTGGTGCTGGTGCTGCCGTGGCATATGCAAGAATGGCAGCAAAGATGCAAAAAATGACAAAAAATTTTGACATTTTCCTATAAATGGATGGATTAACGCTTATAAACAAATTTTTTGTGTTAAAGTAAAGAATTGCGTGATACACAAAAATCTGGTCATTTATGCAAACTCGAGATTAATATTTTTGGGGAATACTCTGCACATCATTGATTGGGAAAAAATCTCTAACCTAACAACTTCTTGAAAAATTTAAAAAACTATATTTTTTAAAACACAAAACCAATATAAATATGCAGAGCAAATACAGACATACATGACTAAAACACTTTATTGAATGCATTATGTTTTTATTATTAAAGGGTTAAATGCTTTTTTTGCTGTCTGGCAGTTTATAAAAGTCTTGCCATAAGCTTTTATGTAACAAAAATCATGAAAAAAATGATATTATAAAACACGTTTTAAGATAATAATATATTTATTTAACACCCTTCATACACGTATTTTTTACAACAAAGATTTGTGCTTCAAGTATAAAAAGCGAACAAATGAATCACCAAAAGCATAAAAAAATAATTTTTAAAATACCATATTTATCCTTTAAGGATTTTACATACTCTATAAAAACTTATTATATTTTATTGTCGAATTTTGGACATTGCTAATAATGCTTGTTAAATACTGTTGCAAGTAAATATTTCGACATTATTATTATTTTCCAACTGGAGTTGTCTGGAGTAAACACTGAACACTATCAATTTCAAGCGTAGCACCATCTTGCGTAAAGAACCATGCTCCAGCATTACACGACAGCTGGCCTTCCACGCGTAACCCAACAACCGAAGAAGGGCCACCAACTTCATCATTGAACTAAAATTGAAGTTTTTAGTTCTAGGGTTGAAATTCGTCAGTATATGCTCACCTGCATAAAAACAGCTTCACCATTTGGAGTACCAGTACCATCACAAACTACTGTAAGTTGTTGACAACCATTTGCATCAACAGTGATACCCGTCGAAGTAGGTGTAATATCAGCACCAGGATCAAGGGAAGGTGGAGGGAAAGTGCAAGAATTGCAGTCAGTGGTTGCTAAAGTTGTAGTTGTTATACCAGTATCTTTAATGTAGGTGTTAAGTAACATAAGAAAGGGTTAAAAAGATAAAAATTTGCATACCAGCACTAGAGAAACATTGAATTTGATTAATGACAACTTCAGCTGTACCAGGCTCAGAATAAACCCAATTTCCATTTAAATCACAGCGTAATGTGGCAACAACAAGTGGACTGTTATTAGTATCAGATGGACCACCAATGAAGCCATTGAACTGAAAATTGGCAGTGTTAAAAGAATTGAAACTCTTTTTGTTAAACTCACTTCCATCACTGCATCAATATTTGGATCTCCGGTTGCACAGATGACAGTCAGTTGATTACAACCATTCACAACTTGTATCCCTGCAGGAGCATTAGGGTTTTCTCCTGGTAATGTTCCTTGTATCAATGCAACATCTGCAGCTGCACATGTCTGGCATAGCACTGTTGGTGCAGCTGTTGTCGTTGTAGTAGTAGTGGTGGTTGTTGTTGTGGTTGTCGTGGTATTTGGTAGCGCTGTTGTAAATGTTGCAAGTGGAGCTTCATAGGTGGTAGCAGTGGTGGGATAACTGCAGAAACATAGCTGTTGTGAAACTTGATGACAGCCAGGTCGCATTGATTGTTTCATACAAACTGATAAGAAACCGTTGAGGGCTAAAATGGATCGATGGAAAGAGATTGTTGCTTACAAAAAACATTTTTTTAAAATGTAAAATCGAAATTAAAATTCTTCCGGGATAATCCAAAATCAAAATAAACGGAATTTCAATGAATTAAATGGCCAATATTAAAAGTCGAAATTTTCATAATTTAGTAAAATAATTTATTTAAACATCAAAAGTTCACTTACGATTTCCATTTACTGGTGCTACGGTTGTTGTTGTAACACTTAACAATGTTCTTGGACAACAAATATATCGACTTGTTCCATCTATGATTGAATGAGTACATGAATATCCACGTGCACATGACCTTGCAATACAATCAATCGGTAAATTTGTGCCAAAACTTAGCTGCGGTCTTTCACCATTTGCACACACCAGCGCGTTGGTTAAAGATGCCGTACAACAAACATATGCGTTTTGTGACCTTAGATAATTACAAACAGGAAATGTTGTTGGACATGTATCAGATTCACATGACCTCAAAATACATCCATAATCAGCGTATCCAACACAAACTCCATCAAGTTCAAGTTGATTTGTAGCACAACCAGAATAACATGTGCCATTGATGCAAGTTGAACCAGAAATACACTGAAGGGTTGTAGCAGTGCAAGATTGTCCAGTGGCAGAATATTTGACACAAGCATTGTTGAATCGAAAATATCCAGCACTGCAGATAATATTCAGCTGGCAAATATTGTTGATGCATCGATATGGAGTACTAACAGCAGCACCTGTAGTTGTTGAAGGACATTGTGCCGTGAAAGTACAGCCTTGGCCAGCTGCAACTCGGGGATAGCATTGATTACCAATTTGCACTTCAGCATAGGTAACACAATCTGTAAAAACATTTTATTATCATGGTTAGAAATTAGTTAATTTTTGTTAAAATCGTTTTTAAAAAATGAAGGATAGTAAACAAATTTATTATACATATGGACCTTGAGAAAATATCTATATCAGTTTTATATATATTTTGACCCCATCTGGAAGTCAAACTCCGAAAAATGACAAAACAATGGAAATTTTTTTAAAAAATTCGTAAAAAATCGTAGGAAGTCGTGGAAAATCGTGGAAAACCGTAGAAAGTCGTGGAAAATAGTGAAAAATCGTAAACAGTCGTAGAAAATCGTGGAAAATTGAGCACGCTTTTCCACAATCTTTTAAATCTGTTTTTTTTTATTTCTTGTCATTTTCTGGATTTGGGGTGTTCTTGGGGTTCCAGACGGGGTCAAAGGAGACATAGGGGTTCAAGAGTGATATATAATTGATTCCCCGGACCAATTCCTAAAAGTTCCATGTAATTTGCTCTTTGTCAAATCCTTTAATTAAAAAATGAAAAAACGTGATAAACACGCATTGTAGTTTTTTTCAACTCCATTTTAAATTTGATAAAAAAGTAAAAAAATCTTACTTGTTAATGACAACGTTCTTGGAGTTGGAATTGTTAGCGTTGCCAAAAACGGTGAAATTGTAGCAGTATTCACTGTATTAATCGATCTCACTACATTGCTTGTTGTCCTTGGAGCAGGTTTATAGATGTAAATATTTGTTCCTGGTGATGGTAATATCCTTTTCCGCGGTTTTGCAATACTGAATTTTGTAAATGTTGCTGGCAATATCCTTGGTCTCCTTCTTTTCACAGGACGTTTTTGAGCTTCAATTTGTTCTTCAAATATTTCATCAGTACTTTTTTCAGCATGCCGATTTGCCCTTCTCGATGACTTTGGCTTACAACATTGATAGACATTGCTGGAATCATGTAAGGTACAAATGGGATAATTTGTTGGACAACCATCTTCTTCACAATTTGTATCAATACAATCGGGTTCACCATGATATTCACATTTTCCATTCACTAATATTTCCCCTTCACCACATGCCCCCAGGCATCTTCCATCCACACATAGTAGCCCTTGTATACATTGCTCGGAACCAGCTGGACATTTTTGATTTGCTGAGGCATACGGGAGGCAACCATTTTCCCATGATAAATATCCTATTGGACATTGTAATATTGACCTGCATCGATTGCTAATACATTCAGATTTAATATTAACCGTATTAAAAATTTTACAATCATCTGTTATTTGGCAAGGAAATGGTGATATTATATGACCCGGTAAACATGTGGCATCTATATGAGCATTACAGATATCTGTAAAAAGAAAAAGGGGATTATTACTGATTTTCATTTTTTTTTGATTGCTATTTTTTTCTATTGTATTTAGAAGTAAGTAATAAAACTTAAACTTTTGAAACATGACCTTTATTAGAAATTTTTTTAAACGTGACAATGCAAGTCTTTTAACTTGCTCATTGCATAAAAAATTTTTCACTAAATATCTTCTATAGACTATAGTGCAAGATTTCTGGAACTTTGTTTATCAAAAGAATCATTAAAAATGTTTTTACAAAATACATTTTTATTGGATACTTGAAATTTGCAAGAAAATAGCTTTACAATAACTGATGCACTACTATAAAAGGATCAAGTTACCATTGCAAATAAAAAAGCAGAAACACTCAATTTACGCAATAAGTGGCTTATTAAAATTGCAATTAAATAAAGGTGTTGCACAGAAATCAAACTAAAAACATAAAAAATTTGAAGCAAAATTTTGATATTAAATTTCTATGATTGCAAAGTAGTTACGTAAGCGCTTGCATAAATTTTTATTATACAATACTTGCATACAAAAATTTTACAATCCTATTTTTTGTTGTAATGTTATCGAAATTTGCTTAAGAAAAGTAGAAGCATGCTGTAAAACAAAGACAAGCAATTTTTAAGTTCAGTTTTTTCAAAATTGAAAGAATTTTATGTCAAATAATTAAAATTTGGTTTTTGCTAAAATAAACTTACCATCTGCTTTAACAACATAAAAAAATAATACTAAATAATTTATAATACATATATCAATAAACCCGTTTATAAAAGTACTGTATTTCATTACTGTAGCCAAAACAGCAACAATAAAATGAATAACGAAAATTATACTGCAAAATGCAGCAACACCAAAGATCACGGTGATGATGCTTCTTCTTTGATTCAGGAACAAAGCCTTTTTTATATTTTGAAACAAAAATTCTTTCTCCACCAATAACAATGAATAAAAATAATAAAAATATGGATCACATAAGTGTCAGAAGATGAACACGAGAACTTTTGTAAACAATAATAATTGTAAGCAGCAACAAATAAAACTTTTTTACGCAAAATTTTTTGATTCAAAAAAGCTCTCTCTAAAAAAGGAATCATCAGACGGCTGCAAAAAAAGGTGTTAAGCTTAAAATTCGCGCATTTGAAAAATCAACAAAAGTTTTTTTTTAAAAAAATCGAAAAAAAGTGAAAAAAAGCATCAAAGAAACATATGTAGTTATTGACCCCCTCGGGCAGTGGTGTTTGTTGCAACACCAGTAGCAGCAAAAAAAGATGGTTTATTATTTTTGGTATCCGAAAAAAACCCGTGAACTTGGATTAAAATTTTGGGAAAATGAAATGGAACAAAGGCGGCTTGCAAGGGACCAGTTAAATAAGAAAGTGAGAGAGCAAAAAAACCAAGCTTAAAATCGAAGTTGAATCGAATAAAAATGCGTGAAAAAATTGAACAATAGGTTTTTGGGGGTTTAGTCATAGGGTTAAGAAATAAGTGAAATGCAGAAAAAAAAGTTGTAAGCAGTTAAACCATAAAAGGATTTCTTGCATAAGTTGAAGATTATACTTGTTGCTTAAAAACGTGACAATATTAGAGCGATGACTTTGCAAAAAGTGCTAAAATGAGAAAAAAAGTAAGGAAAATTTTCTAGACATTTATGGAAACTTTAACAACCACAAAAAGTTGTGGAAAAAATTTAAAAAATTAAAATTCGTTGTCTCGAGTCATATTTATTGCCACAAATAACAACAAAGCGCTAATTCTTAGATAAAAAACAGTACTATTAACATCCATCACAAAGCTCTCATCGAGATGCTCTGTATAGAAATCGTTAAAATGGAACTGTTAAAATGCTGTATTTTTTGTTATTATTTCAGTTATCCTATAGTTAGAGTTGCTTCAAATGCACATGCACATGCTAACAAAAACTGTAACAAAAGAGCTTGAACTCGTTTTTTTGCAAAAAAAGGTTTGCAACAAAAAACAACAAAACCTATTTAAACGTTTTTTGTCAGTTTACAATTACATTTTGAAGATCCATAAAAAGCATTTAGTCTTTAAAATACGTAAAAACAATAAAAATCCAAGAAAACAGAATCGAACGACAAAAGATAAATTACAAAAGAAATAAAAAAAATCAATGTTTGTTTGCTCTTCAAATCTCAAGTATGACAGGCGGTCATTAACAGAGACGACAAAAAAACACATAACCATAAAAAAATAGCCGCAACAGCAAAGGAAAAAAACGGTAAAATGAAACTTTTCAGATTTTGAATAAGAAGAAACCGTTTAGCTTCTTGTCTGACTCAGAAAGTGCAAGCAGCTAGAAAAGGGGTAAAAAGGTTTTTATATTTTTTTTCAAAATACAAAGTTTGGAAGCTCTGAAGAAAAAAATATCTTAAAAAAGGATTTCAAAGAGAAACAATTAAGTACTAAAGTAATTAATTGTTTCTCTTACAGTAAAAACTGGAGAAAGGCTCGCTTGTCACCTTTGAAGACCGCTTTAGCGATAGAAGCTCTTCTATTAACGCATTAATCTAACACAAAAATAGACAGGAGCTTTAAACCAACACTAATCGAACGGTAATGAAGGTCTGCAAATTAAATGACCCTCACACCTCCAAGCTTTTATATAGTCAGAAATATAGATATAAAAAAACAAAAACATTAAACAAATATTTAACGTAAAAATTACTTTCACATACTTACTTCAAAAATAATATTTGCAAAAAAAGAAGTGACCTATTGTTAGAAGACACCTTTCTTTATTTAATCCACCCTCTCACTTTTTTTTACCTCTATTATATTCATCTAGCTTACTCACATTTGCTTACTCAGTCACTTGCTTGTTTTTACGTGAGCTTTATTCTATTTCGGATAACAAAGAAAACTCATATATTCGCTTGCGCAATAAATGTTTTAATTTAATTTCTTTTTTCATTGTCTACTTTTTTTCTGTTCGTTGATTAAAAACAATGATCCCCGTTGTGGATGATGTTTGAAGATTTTGAAATTAAAAAAAAGACTCTTTAAAAATTCGTTAAGTGATAGTTACCCATACTTGAGAGAAATCATTAATGAGACTTGAGTTTATTAAATAAGAAAAAAGATTGAGAAAAAGTTTTTTTATGAAAAGGTAAATAAATATGAAGTTGCTTAAATAAGATAACATGTCTACAGTAATCTTATGTTTACATACAGCTTCTATTAGGACATTGACAATAGGTAAATTATTAATGAATTGTTTAAAAAAAGCAAAACAAATGTTATCCAATACCGTAATCAACTTGATGTTAAAAAACTAAAAAACCAAACCAAAAATTTTTAACATTATTTAAAGTATGATTTTCCTCTGATATTTCTAATGTCGAATATCCGTCCGAACACAACGTTTCATTTAGCGAAACAAAAATAAAAAATGAATTAAAACCTACCCAAATGCCACTTGATGATTCCTCAATTAAAACTTTAAAATGGAAATGGTACGAAACAATTGAAATGTTTTTTACACCTTAAGTTAAGAAAAAAACACGTATTTAAAAAAAGGTAAAATGTAAATAGGTGCTAAATAAAAAGTGACACAGATATCCGTTCCATTTAAAACAAACAATAGATATCCTTCATTATTTTTTATTTTGGGGATTTGCTTTGAGTCAATTTTTAGCAACCATGGTTTTCCAAAAAATGCGCAAAGATTTAGTTTGAGTACAAATGCATGTCAATCTTCTTTTGCTTTTTTTAATCAAGGTGAATATAAATCCATTTTGAACTTTTGTCCTCTTCTATTTTTACATAATAACCTGAAGACGTTAAAACCCTCTCTATTCTTTGTGCTTTCATTTATGGTGTTTTTATAGATAGAAATCAATTTTTTTCGTATCTACATGAACGATGATGACAAAAAGAACCAAACCTTTTAAATGAAAGAAAAAGGACAGCAGTGGTTTCAGTAGTATCATAGTAATGCTCAAAAAAGATCATTTTCGAAGGTAAACAAATACAATAAAATTGAAATGCGCGAGATACATTACATTCTCACGCTATTTGATCTTTCTTTTTCTCTTGGTACAAAAAAGTGAAATATGAAAGAGAGAGGGATCTGTGACATCATTAAATAATGTAGTCGTCGGTGATTTTCAACCTTTTCTACAACAAAAATGATGTATGATGTAGCCTTGCGCAATAACGTTTTCTTTTCAGCTTTTTTGCTCTGTAATGAAATCAATGGACAACGGCACAATTATGGCACAAGATATACTTAAAGATTATCTATCTATTATTCACAAAACCGGTTTCAATTTTCATAAAATTTATTACAACATTAAACATAAAAAAATCAAACAAATGTAATAATATTAGGTTTTAATAAAAGTGATAGGATTGCATTTATGTTCACCTTTTCCCAAAACAACATACATTTCTCCATTATCTTGAATTTGAAGTTTTGCACTAGCACAACAAGAAGATTTACAGCAAATATAATATGTTCTATCATTTCTGTAGCTATATTTATATCCAATATTTAGATCATGAGAATTATAGATGAGTAATGATGCATCAGGAACACCCTTTTGATTTGGACACAATTCAAAATTTGAAGATTTCACAATTCTGCTTTCATCAATTTCAAGCTTCTTTTTCTTTTTTTCATCAAAATGGATTTCATCACGACTAAGAATAACAAATTTTGGAGCACAAATTGAAGAAACATTAATTGGTTCGCAGGCATGCTTCTTGTAATCATGATTGAAATATTCTTTTTCATCAGCATCCTTTTCAATCTTTATTTGAAAGTATTTCCTTTTTATGTCGCACCTTATACATCGAAAGATATCTTTTTTGCGCAGAAATTGATAGCATAAAGTTTTGTCTTCAGGATGATGAATGGCAACATTAACTGAAGTTTTGAACTTCTTTAACCGAAAGAAAAAATAATCATAGCATTTTTGAAATTCTTTTTTCGCATATTTTTGAGGTTCATATTTTCTTGGTTGACAAGCATGTTTTGAATCATTTAATCGAACATAATATTCACCATCTTTATCTTTGCACAAAGTAGCAGTAATTTTTTTAACATTACTTCCTTTATACCTTTGTTTATTGGCACAACCTTGACAATAATATTTCTGACGGCTGTGTTTATGAAAAGCAAACATATAACACAAGTTGCGATCATTTGAATCAAAAACAAATAATTTCTTTGTACCATTTCCAGTATTTTCCATTAATTCAAAATCTGGTGGATGTAAGATAATTTCTTCTTTAATCACTTCTTCAACATATGGTCGTAATTCACAAACATGTTTTCTTTTTGAAAATATGACGCATTCTTTACCATTTGGAGTTTGTAACAATCTTGCAGCAACATGAATACCACTAGCCCTACAACCAAGGCATTTAAAATTCTTTCGATTATTACAGGTATATTTATAGCACAATTTTCGATCAGTTTTATCGAAAATAATCAATCTTTTCTTTTCTTGTCCATTTATAATATATCTTTGTACTTCAAAATCAGTTGATAGATCATCGCTGAATTGATAATACTTGTCTGGTACAAATTGAATATATTCACATGCATGGCTAGCACCTGTTAATTCAACGTATTCATTTTTAGTATTCATATTCAACACTTTTGCAGAAGTATTACATTTGCAGCAAGAGAATAAAGATTTCGTTTTAGCAGCTTGAAATTCCCAGCATCTACTTCTATTATTTTTAGCAAAAATAATAAGCATCATTCCAGAAGCAGTATTAGAATTTCCATAAATTCTATAATCAGGTTTAACAAAACTTTTCATTTCAATATAATTCTCTGGTGTATACGGTATTGGAGTACAAACATGTTCTTTATCTACTATTTTGATACATTCAGATCCATTTTCATCTTTATCAAAGATAGCAGTTACATCTTTTCCAAGAGATTCGCATCCAATACAGTAATATAGCTTTCTTGGTTGAGACAATGAATATTCAAAACAATGATTCTTTGAAGCATTTGTAAAAATGAATAATCGTTGACGAATGTACATTCCAGATTTGATATAAATAAGTTTATATAATTCTTGATTAACAGTTTGAACATAAGTTCTAGTTTGTTCCCTATAAATGTAGATGATATATGCAGTAAATACAACACAATAAGCATACAGTATATCACCATCATCAGCAGGTATATGAATACCATCAAGTTGAGAATGTCGTCGCTTTCTTTGAATATATGATCTAAAAAGAATTGATACAAGAAAGAATAATAAAACACATCCGATGATCATCGCACAGTTGCCGTACCACCTGTTGCTTCTGGTGGCGCCACCGCTGGAGATTTTGCGAAAAGATCATAGGCCGATCAAAGCGACATGCCGCCCGGTGGCGATGGCTCTGCTTCTTAAGAAACCGAGCGTTACCACTTTAAAGATGTGGAAGGTCAACGTTACTAATGCATTAGCTAATGTCAAGCATCGATAGGGTAGGGTGCAGAAACAGCTTTTTAAAATTCTCTAACGAACTTACTTTTCAGTATCTTGATCACCACATTCAAAGAAAGTCATATTGGAAGAAGAAGTAGCAGAGGTGGAAGAATAAAGGAGATCAGAAGCATCATTCAATGCAGTTGTGTATTTCTTCGTTTGATTTTCGTATACTTGTTTATCCATCAATTGTGCCACAACTTCTTTGAGCTTTACAGTTGCATCATCAGTTTGTGTAAATCTGTTACAAAGTTTAATCAGAAATCGATCAAATAGCACGTCTTCTTTGACATCACATTGAGTCTAAAAATGTTATACTAAACTACGAAAAGCAGCAAATCCTAACCTTATCTTCCATAATTAAATCATAAACCTTTTTGCAGCGAGTTTCTTCATCAAAGATCAACACAAAGTCATTCAATTCTTGTTCAGTAATAACGAATAAAACATTCTATAATCAAAAGTTAGCACAAACTGTCATCAAGAAAGACATTAACATACTGTATTCATGACAAAACCACATTCAAACTTTGCGGATTTGATCTTACATTCTAAAAAGTAATGTTTAACAACTTTAGAATCTTAACGGAAAATCTCACCTTCATGTTCAGGTTCAACAATAAGCATGTAAGAAATTCTATCAATTGTAAGTTTACATTTTCCTTCATATTGTAGATTGTGGTTTCCATCAGAAGCAAACAATCGTATTGATTTATCTTTCATCTAAAAAGAAAGATATATACAAAGGAATTTAACGAAATGCAAAGGTAATAACGCGCATATACAAAAATGTTTAGATTTATAGCTTAAATGAAACAACTAGTTAATTAGAAACTTTAATGTGAAAAGAAGAATGTGGATTGTAGAAAATGAATTGAAGAGGAAAAAAAATTTAAAAAAAGTTTCAAAGCTTTTTTTAAAGAGCTCTTTGTTAAAGTGGTGGGCGTTGTGTCGTCATTTTGCCAAACCACACTATTTTTCTTTATCGAAGATCTTTTTCATTGCTTGTTACTGTAACAATGTTACATCATCGGCTTTATCTTCCTATAAAAATATCCATATTATTTTATTGTATTTTTAAAGCAAATATGACCATAGTTAAAATGTGTTTCTGTTTCATTATTTTTTGTTGATTAAAAGTATACGATAAAAATTAGTACCTTTTTTCACAACTGTATTTCTTCATGTTTCATATGATTTTAAGTGTGATATTGGGAGCTGAAATGAGAAAAGAAACATAGCTTATATAATTAATAAAAGTTTGTTAAATTCGTAAGAAACATAATTATAAATAAAAAATGTGTAAAATATCAAGCAGTTTTTTAAATTATTATTGGTGAGATTATTATTAATTCATTCATTTTCTGAAACTGATTTAGACAGATTTTTCATTCTATAAACTAAAATTAAATGCATACATGCATAAATGTGATAATGAAATATCAAATATTCAAAATTAACGGACACGCTTTAAAAAGTTAAATGTTTTTTGAAACATAAATTGCGAGCTCCTTTACTTTTTCCAGCTTTTTTTCTTTTTGTAAAGATAAAAAAATTATAGATCGTTTTATTTAAGATTGCGAAATAGCGACAATAAACGAACGTTCGTTTGGAGCAACCTTTGCAACAGACACAACCCTTTTTTCACTGTGCTGATGTAAGCAAAAAGTGTAATGTGATTTTCAACCGAATTTGTTGCTTGTTTTTTACCAAAAGCACAGAAAAAAGGGGAAAACTAAAATTTTATGTTTTTTTTGTTTCTTTTTAGCATTTTGTCGTTGCATTTCTTTACGTTTCATGTGTTTTTTAACGGTGATGTTGGGAGTTTAAATGATAAAAGGAACATAAATTACAGAATTAATAAAAGCTTATCAAATTTGTGAGAAACATAGTTATCAATAAAATGACTGTAAAAAATCAAAAATTTTATAGATTAATATTGTGCGAACATTTTGATTCATTTTCTTAAAATTCATTTGAAAAAATTTTTTATATTTTTTAAAAAATTAACGCATGAATGTATAAACGTAGTAATGGGATATCAAATATTCAAAACTATTAGACATATGTACTGTAAAAATTAAAATATCCTTTGAAACACAAGCTGTGAGCTTTTTTCAGCTTTTTTTCTTTTTGTAAAAATGAACAAATTTAAGATCGCTTTTTTAAGATTACAAAACGCCGACAATAAACGAACGTTCGTTTGGAGCAACCTTTGCAACAGACACAACCCTTTTTCGATGTGTGTAATGTAATTTGCAACAAACTCTACTGTTTCTTTTTTGCTAAATGAACAGACAGAAAAACGCGAAAAATCAGTTTTCTGTTGAATATTTTAATAATTTTTATAGCAAATCTTTGATATTTTTTCTTAAAAGTTTTTTTATTTAATTAGAAAATTATTCTTTTACAGCAAATTAACCAGCCGCATGAAGAACACATTATTTAAAAAAAAGATATCTTTTCCGAAGATTCACATTTACCTTTAAATTCTCACAAACAAGCACACAAAAAAAGAGTTAAAATATTTATCTATCATCACAAAGTTATATATATATTCACAAATTTGAAAAAATAGTCAATATAAATTCATTCATACATTCTTTATTGTTGTTGTTGTTATTCTTTGTTGTTGATATTAACCAGCTGGAGCATCATCTTTTGCTGCAGGTTGAGCCAATACAGAAATAGGATTGCCATCTTTGTCAACAAATACGCCATTTCCTTTGCTAATAAATTTGTTATCATTTCCAACTGGAACAATTGTTGACATCGGTGTAACTTCAGCAGGTGCAGGAGGTGGTGGTAGAGGTCTTTTATCAGTTGGAAGAGATTTAAGATCAGTATCATCGAATGCTCCTGCAGCTGCCTATAAGAATTTATATATATTATTAGTAAAAACAAGAGAAGCATAGGATTACTAGAATCATTGATACAGTATGATACCCTGATCACTCCCAAATTTATCCACCAATTATCCCTTCCAAAAATAAAAAAAGACATACCTTTTTTTCAGTTTTTGCTTTTTCTGCTGATGGTGCTGCTACAACTGCCCCACCTTTATTTGCTGCTGCTGCTGTTTCACCACCGCCGCCACCACCAGCAGCACCACCTTTTTGAGCACCAGTAGGAGAGGTAGCAGCTGTCTTGTCCGCAGTTTTATCTTGTTGTTTTTTATCACCTTCTACTCCAGGTGTTGCAGTTGTTGCAGGTGTAGGAGGTGCTAAAAATACATATACAAACATTAATTAAATCCAACATGCTTAAATAAAGTATACTTACCTGCTTTCTTCTTTTTACATAAAGTTAAAGTTGTAATAGCCAAAAATCCTTGAATAAAAATAAAAGAAATCCATAAAAATTGAATAATCAGTGCCATAATTTTCTGTCAGCTTTTTCAGTCAAAAAAAATCAATCGGTGCAGCAGCGGCAATTTTGTCGGCAATCGTTGAAAAGGAATGAAGAAAAATGAGTCGATGTGAAAGTGTTGTTGGAAGTTGAAAATGAAGAATAGGATTATGCAAATTTGAATGAATAAATATTACCATTTTGAAGACGAGGCTGGCAAAGAAAATGTTGAAAATCTAGAGATATCTGATACTAAAAAAATATAATAAGCATACACATCGAATCGAATGTAAACTTTTGTGTTCCATTTTGGCATTCAAATTTGAATTTTTCCCCGAGAAAAAATTTGTTTTTCCCGAGGTGTAACACTTAGCCAAGGGAACACAAAAGTTTACAACTTCTTTTAAAAAAATTCGATGTGCATAAATAGAAACGGAACAAAAAAACGTTAATGAAAACATCAACAAAAAATAACACGAAAAAAAGTAAAAAAAGTTTCATATTTGAATAGTATTTTGTCATACATTGCCAAAGACGTTTTGCTCGGTACACTAACTACAGTAAGAGAATCATAAACCTCCAGCAATAAACAAAACATTAAGAATAAATAGCCCTTGTTATTTCATAACGTTTTTTTCTTCAACTATTTTAAAAAAAAATTTTTTTTCCGATGAGAAGGCGTTAACATTAAAAAATTAAAAAACACTTTTTTTTGTGATCTCTGAAATAAAAGTTTATCTATTCTAAAATTATTCATTAATTTTGACCATTTTCACGCAGCAAAAAAGAGAGACACAAAATAAAAACTCATCTTTTATTTTGTGCTTTTTATTGCAAAAATTTCTTTGTACACTACATTCTTGCGAGGCAGCAAAGAGAACTGCTGCATTGACACAAAGTAGAGAAAAGGTAACACATAAAATAACAAAGCACAAACGTGAGTATTTTTAAAAGAAAAATAAATGGACAAAGTTCAAGAACATTTTTTTTAGTATTTAAGTGAGAGAGTTGAGGGTGAGTAAGCAAAACACATTTGATTGAGTTTATTATTTCTTGATTTAATTCAACTTTTTGCAAAAACTCTTCTGTAAAAATGAGTAAAAGCTATGAACACCCTGATGATCCAGTTGTTGGTTACTGCACAAAGGTATGTCTTGCTTTTTTTAATGGATTTTTCATATCCCAAACCTAGCCGAAAACTAATTCTGAAAAGAAGATTTTGGGGTTTCCAAAAGCTAAAAAAAAGTAAATTCTTATTCACTTTTTTGACGTGACAAAATTACCGTATCCACCAGATGTGTCATCACATTTATCCTTGTATTTTTAGCTAACTGTAAATCAAACTCCTGCTGAAAAAGAACTTGAAGATGCAACCATCAAAAATTGCTCCATGTATTTTATGCTTGGTGCTCCAGAAGTTCTACAATTTGGCAAAAACTTCATTCATTTAATTGGCGCCAAACGTGTCCTTGATATTGGCACCTTCACTGGTGCTTCTGCATTAGCCTGGGCCACAGCACTTCCAGCAGATGGCGAAGTTCATTCATTTGATGTTGACCATACAAATTTAAAAGCGATTGGGCTTCCTATCATTCAAAAACATCCTGATCTTGAAAAAAAGATTACCTTCAATCTTGGACCTGCTGTTGATAAACTTGATGAGCTAATTACCAAAGGTGAAGCAGGGAAATTTGATTTGGCTTTTATTGATGCTGATAAAAATAATTATACAAATTATTACAAAAAATGTATGCAGCTTTTACGTCCAGGTGGTGTAATTCTTGTTGATAATGTAAGTCTTATTGTTGTTGATTATTTTTTCATCTATAGTAAAAATTATTTTAGGCACTTTGGAACAATTCTGTTACAAAAGATCCATCAATTTTTGATGAATCAACAAAAGCCATCGACGAATGCAATAAATACATTTTTGCGGATGAATCAAGCCATAGTACTCTTTTAACACTTGGAGATGGACTTCATGTTGCTTTTAAAAAATGAGTTTTTCTCGAACTTTCTGATGATTTTATTCTTTTGTGTTAAATTATATTTTTAAAACTTCATTTTATAAAAATATGCATTTAATAACTTTGTTTCATTGCTTACTCAATAAAAAGTAAGGGGACTTTGACGTACATGAAAATTGTAAAACTTCAAATAAAATACATGAAACAATCCCTTTTTTGAAATTTTGCTAAATAAATTCAGACTCTTTATTTCTTCAAAACCACAATTTTAAATCAACAAACAAAAACATTAAGAAAAAAAGAGAAAAGAAACAGCAACCAGCTAACTAAGAGAGTAGCTCCGACGAAATGACGAAATTTACGGAATTGCGGCTCCTTTTAAAGGACTAAAACAAGCAGCACGGCAATTGCCAGGTCCAGCTCCGCCTCTAGCAAAAAATGACAATCTTTTTGAACTGCCAGTTTGCAGACACGGATGCCCAACAAGAGAGTCTAAGGAAAACAGCAGCGCACAATAGCCTTTACTTTTTACGGAGCCAAATTAAGAAAAAGATAGATAGAAAGAAGCACTAAGGAAGCACAAAGAAAGAAACATAAAATGAATCATCAAAAGAGACACTTTTAAACTAAAGAAATGTAACGATAAAAAGAAACACAAAAAGACATATAAATTTTTCAACAAAAGATAAATTTCCTTCATATTACTACAACTACAATTCTTACTTGGGAGTACATAAACGAAAAATAACACTATAAGAAAGCTCAATAAAAGTTTGATTTAAAAAGCAAAGTAAAGAAAAATCAAAAAAAAGGTAACACTAAAAAACAAACAGAAGTTAACGATATTTTGCTGCTTCACGTAGCTGAACTTCTGCCGTGCTTCTTACATTGATTGCAGGAGGAATAAAATCAAAAGTTTCAGTTTGTAAAATTTCCTTGATAATATCATTAACAGCAGGATTACGATACTGATTTGGAGCGTGAATGGCAATTAAAGCACGACTTTTGCTATTCTACAAAAATACAACTCGAGTAAAACGACTAAAACAAAATCGATACAATTGGAATTAAAAAAAGAAGCATCCAAATTATTAGTAAAATTGTATTAAAGATCTAAAATCCTTTTAGCTCATTTTATCTTTGAATTTTTTTAAAACCTCAAAGATCAACCTTTATTAAATAAACGAACCTTTAATTGTCGATAAAATTCAGGGATATTAAAAGTATCAGGGATGAACCATAATTTGACGTCTTTACAAGCATCAACAAGATCAGCATAGCTGTTAACAGTAGCATTGTAAGGATTCTTAGAGAAATTACTGTAAAATTTAGAATTAACCGACATTACCGTGAAATAAAAAACTTACAGAAAAAGTTTTACGCCTTCCGGAAAAAGTTTAATAAGATTTTCCAAAAGAACCTGTTCACCATTATCATATTTCACAACACAACTGTCAAGTTTACAACTCTCTACACCAGTTGAAAACCATTTAAGTTGATTATAAGAAAGATGTTGATTAGAAAATACGATTCTTTTAACTTGACATTTATAAATTTTAGGAATTAAATTTGAAGCAATAATTGAGCGTTCGCTGAACCCCCTTACACTAAATTTTTTAGTTAACCATAGTTTACCAACAAAGTTATCGATGTCAATTTCTTTTTGAACATGCAAACAATTATAATGACTTTCACATTCATCATTATCACAATATGCCCATCCAATCCTACTATGTGACAATATATCAATGATTAATATTGGATTCTTAATGTAAAAAAATTTGCAGCACTGAATCAACTTTTGATAAGCTTTTGGTGATACTGGATTTTCCCAAATATATTTCATAATTGTCATTGGAAAGGGAAATTCTTGTGGTAAACAGGTTTCGCGAAATTGTTTTGCACTTGGAAATGATAATTTGTATGCATCATGTGAAGCTGAATCCATTTTTGACGAATCCATGATAACTGTTCAAAAAAGATGTAAATAGTTAGAGATGGAAACAGTAGTCTACAAAATTAATGGTGTTTGAAAGTTAACAGCAACAAAAATAATACAAACAATAAACATTAATTGCTGAGGGGTTGACCAGATATCTCGAGATAGGAGAGAGGGGGTAAATGACCGTGCATCCTTTGATGAGCGGCAAAAAGTGTCTTTGATGTTGGGAGTAAAAGTGGGACTGCATATCACGAGATATTTGAACAGTCTCTAAAAAGTTACAAAAAATATTGCTCGATTGAATTATTCGTTAAAAAAATCAATCGAAAATCACAAGAAAGAAATTGGATAGAAAGAAGACCTTGCGTTTGTTGTCGTTATGAAAAGAAATAGTTCACTTTACGCATTTTCTCTTTACTTCTGCAAAAAACACACGTTAATTTATTTTATTTTTCAGCAAACAAACAAGGAAAAAATCAGGGAGAGACAAACTAACTAAGTGAATACCAGCAATGACTGACTGATCAGTATTTATTTAAACTATTTATTGTATGTTATTCTTTTTATTTTTTACCCTCTCAACCTTCAAGAGTGAAATAAATAAAATTAAATAAAATTAAAATCATCCGAAGAAAGAATGACCTTTAACCAACAAAATAAAACTTTGCAAATGAAGAACTGAATTTAATACATTTTTAAAAATGTTTGTGCAAAAATTAAATCTTTTTAAGTTTTTCTTATTGCGATAAAAAACAGCTGCACCGGAAATGATTACAGTTTCCCGGTGTTGCAAGCTTTAAATCTCATTAAATAATAATCACAGAGTGGTTAAATAGAGTACTGTATTTTTAAATGGATTTCTGCAACTGACAAATTTGGTTACGGCAGTTATTTCCGGAATAGAGACTTTTGTAGCTTAAAAATGGCAACTAAATTTAATAACTCTTTGACAGTAAATAAATGAAATGTAACTGTATCAAAGATCCATTTTTAAAAATTAACACAAAAGCAATTAAATAAAAAAATTGTGTTTTGCTTGTTTTTGAATATTTGACACAAAGAAATTTCTTTCATGACAGTAACACTGACTTTCCCTAAAAATGTGCATGTGCTTTTTTCATACTGTTAATCAAATATGAATAACGGCACATTTTGAAATCTTATTCACCAACTTTTGTTTAAAATTAAATTTGTTAAAACAGAAGTAGATGGTAGAATAAAATTTCTAACATCAACATCAAACTTCTGTGGAAGCTTAGAAACTGCCTTTTATTAAATTAATAACATTCTTAAATTTAATTTGAAAAACGCTTTACCATAGTAATATATAAGACAAGCATTTCCTTTTTTTCATATTTATTCATTCTGTCAAAAAGAAATTTTAACTTGCTATGGCTCGTTTCAAGCTTTTTGCTGTCTTTTTTGCACTCATTTTGAAACTAAGCTTTCTATCTGCAAGTGATGAATGCAAAGATAATCTTCAATGTAGTAATGGAGCGTCATGGATGACAGTATTTGGGTTTCGTGTTGAAATTCCATCAAAATATGAAGACATTGATCAACAACAACAAAATTTAACAACATCAGATAATGACCTCATGAAACAAAATGCTACTGAAAATACCGTAGTTGAAAGCACTACCACAGCATTTGACAACATTTCCATCCCTGAAAACTCTACTGAAACTGGTGAACCTCCACTTGAATGGTCAGAAGTTTATGAACATATTGATTTAGTTCAGCGTATAATGTTTGCAATTATCATAATTTTTCAAATTTTTACTGTTGCATTTTTCTTTGAACAGTTTCACCAAAGAGAAAGTGAATTCAAAGCTTCTTACTATGTTATGCTTGCTGTTGGAATGTGTACTGATATCATGGGTCATACTTCTGAACTTGTTCAGTATTACTTTTTTAATGATGTTGGTAAGTTAAAAACTCTTTTTATAAAAGTGAGCAAAATATACAATGTTTTTATATAGCTGTTAAAAGTCAATCTTGTGCCAGGCTTACAATTTTTAAAATGCGTTAATGCACAAACAAAAGACGCCAAATACGAACTACCATAATTTTATTTTTAGCATTTAGTGCTTCAAAAACTCTCACATCAGGAGAGATTTTCGTGTTTCTTTTGCTGCTGAAGCTTGTCTTTTGGCTTTTTACGCTCTTTGGTTAGAAAATGATAAATAGAAAAGACCGATGTTCCGGAAATAAAAACAGTAACAAGATTTTGCAAAAATTAAAATTTAATTAAAAAAGGCAAGTTTTAATTTGTTGCATTTTTGAGGCTTTAAAAAGAGAAAAAAGCTGCGGCATTCTTTTAATAAAATTTGCTAAATCTCGTCATTATATTTAAGCTGTTAAAATTCTATTAGGAACTGTCTATGCATTAGAGACAAAAAACTGCTGTTCATTGAAATACTAACAATAATTACATTTACCAAAATCCAAATTTTTTTAAGAAATCCCGTAGTCTATTTAACTAATTTGCAGTATTTTTTTAATACAATTTGCAATTTTTTAAGTTTTGGTACCGTAATCATTTCCGGTACAGCTGTTTATTTCTTAATTTGAATATCAAACTTTAAAATAATTAAGTTTTGCAAAAATAAAAAAAGTATGAAAAACTTAAACATGAATTTTATAAAGCCAAAGAAAGACAAACTAAAAGTCTAAATGTTTGCAGTTGGTACACCAGGATATGAAATTCTAACATATATCATGGAATTTCAAGTTTATCATGGTGCAGTATTTATGGTTTCAATGAATGTTACCTTTATCTTTGAAAGAGTTACAGACATTTGGTACAAACATTTATATGACCGAATTTGGAACAAGACTGGAACTACACTAGCACTAATAGCAAATTTCATATTACCATTTATTGTTATTGGTTATATTCTTTATCAACCGGAATGTGTCGTCTATTTTACAGGATGTGAAGAAAAACTGATGGCAGTTGCTCTTATATTAATTTCATATACATTTGTTGCGGCATTTGTTATGATAGTAATCGTTTGGAAATTATTTCATAGACAAAGAAAAGGCAAAAAGATTAGTCATATTGATAAAGCATTTATTATTGAATCCCTCATTGGTTTACTTCTGCTATTCATTTATCAAACATGTATGACAATTTGGACATATGTATGGCAATTTAAATATCGAAATTGGGATTTTTATAAACCGCTTGAAGATTTTGCAGTGTTTAGCTATCTTACGTTACACGCGATTGAAATTTATGTTTTAGTTACATATCAACCATTTAGAGATGGAATGTTAAGGCTATATACTGGTGGAGAATGGAAGAGAAATGAAGTGATAGTTTTAACATCTAAAGAACAGCAGGCATAATAATAAAATGTAATTGGCTCTTTTTTTTGTGAAATAAAACTGATTTTTTTAATGTTGGAATTCTTAGTTTTTATCACATATACAAGCTTACAGTATACCAGTAGCAATGGTTAAAACCATTGTAAAAAATTCCACTTAATTAAAGTTAAGTATAAAACATAAGTATATCAAAGATAATGTTAAAAAGCACAGATAACAAAAAGTTTAATATGTAAATAAATCAATTGATGAAAACCCTCTGAATTTCTACAAGTTATTAATAACAGTTAAAGTAATTCAATTAAATTATTTATTAACAAAGCACAACAAAGAAAAACCAAAGAAAGGAAGTAACATAAAAGAACAAATAAGAGTTAACCATATTCTAAGGCCTGAAGACTAGATTGCATAACAAAAAAAAGAGAGTTAACGATATTTTGCAGCTTCACGTTGTTGAATTGCCATCATTTTATAAAGGTTATCAAAATTTCGAAGGATATCAATAACTGGAGGAACAAAATTAAATGTTTCTGCTGCTAAAATTTCATCGACAATTTCTTGAATTCCAGGAATTTGATGCCATATATTAATAGTGATTGAAGCACGGCTTTTGTTTTTCTAAAAATATGGTTAATAATAAACATTTTTCCTAATATGGGATTATTCATATTTATATGACGTTCTAGACAATTTAAGCTTCCTCCTATACATGGAAGCGCGCTGCACGCATTTACTGGAATTAAATGCGCATTAAATGCATCAGACATTTAGTTAAGCTTGGGTAATCGTGTTTGAATTTTTTATATTTTCTTTAAAAAAGAATAATGAAACAAAAATGCAGCAATTCTGTTTTGTATTTTTTTCATCAGTTTTCAGAACTAAACAAAAATTAAATATGATAGTTTTTGATAATCTCTATATCCTGGAGACAGCGGAGGGGGATTACTTTGCATAAAATATTAAAACAAAATGAATTTCTTCTGCTTTTGTTTGTTAAAAAGCTATTTGTCTACAGAAACACATTCTAAAATATTTGTAAAAATGTAAACTCTTTTATTATTTAAAAAAAAATTGAAAGAAAACCTTCTGAATCAAATAATTTATAACAAAGAAACAACTCACTTCATCGTACCTAATCTTTTTTTTATTTAAAAAAAGTAAAGATTTGATTCAATTTTTGTTTTCTCGTCATTTAAGCAAGCTTTTGTATTTTGTACCGAGCGCTTTTTTTGCCAATGCCAAAACTTTGGCAAGCAATTTGCTAAAAAGTTGCCTCTCTTTTTGTGAATAAAAAATAATTGAGTTGTTTTTAAGAGCTGAATTAAAAACTGACAGCTTGGTAGTTTCTTGTTTTTTTAGATGAAGTCGAAATCCGTCGAGTTACTTGCCTTCGACAAGAATCATCAGCTACAATATGAAGGAAAATGTAAGCTACAAATTGATCAACTATCTTCCATGCTTATTGTTGAACCTATAAATGAAGGTATGTGTTTTTGTTAAAATACATTATTGTGATTATGCGCTAATTTTTAGAATACAAAATGATATCTGCTATGTTCACATGGAAAATCTATCATGAATAAAGTACGTTTTGATTTTTATTTTTTTGGCTAATTTTTACTGACTTCCTTTTTTTTAGAATATTATATTTGTTTTTGGTGAACATGAAATGAATGATTTTGCTTTGGTATTTGATGAAGAAAAACGATGTAAAAAAGTTTATGATTCTATCGTAAAAGAAAAGGTAAGCACTTACTTATTTTCTTCTTATCATTTTTCTTTCTTAGACTATCATTGTTTTTGAAAAGAGTTGTTTTTTCAGCGATTCTTGCTTCCATTTTGTAACAAAATCACCCAAAACGACAATACAACTTCAACAATGATAAATATTTTTGCAAAATGGATTGATAATCATGAAAAAGAAGAAAGGGAAAAATATATTAAATTGTTGAAAGAAAATAATGTTTATGATGCTGTTTATTCGTTTAACAAAAATGCTGCTGTTTACAATAATTATTCTGATTCACAAGCTGGCAATGGCGATGATGATGGTTTAAGGTAATCTATTTTAACTAATAATGTTTTACAAAAAAAATTTAAGGTCAGATAATCTTCGAAAGCGCAGATACAATGATAGAAATATGATCAATGTTGAGAAAGTATCAAGCAAAGATAAAAATGGCTGCATAAAAGCAAGTACTTCAATGCCTCGTGGAAACAAAATGCAAATTTTTAAGAAACCTGATTATGAAATTTTTGAAAATTGCAATACAAAATCTGGAAGACTTCTTATTGTTTTTAATCCAAATGATAAAAAACTATGCTGGGAATTTCGAGGAATGCAAAAACGTCAACAGTGTTTTCAATGTCGTCAGTGTGGTAAAACAGCAAAATTATGTAATGAAAATAGTGAAGATGAATATGTCAAAATGAAGAATTCAAAACATTGTTGTGAATATGTTCCATATAATGCTGAAAACTATTACCGATTCAATGAATTCGTTTTATCTCCTGATTTTGAAATTCAAACAGTTACTGCAAGAAATGGTGTAGAAAAGAAAAGATTAATTGTTTTTGATAGAAATGATAAAAGAATGTGTTGTATTTATTCATTTAATAATAACTACTTTTACTGTAATGGCTGTAACGTTCAAAAATTAAGAGTTTCTGCAAAGTTACTGAAAAATTCTGATGGTGAAGATTATGTTATACTTTCAAAAACCAAGCATATTTGTGAATTACGACCATATCCTGTTGTAATCGTTAATAACAAAATTGTTTTACGTCCACCAAATTTTGAATTAATGGAAAATACTACAAATGAAATGAGAAGAAATAATCCAAATCTCCATGAAAATGCTCTTCCAAGTACAGCAAATAAAAATAATGGTGGTATTCCTGGTGGTAGCAATGCCACAGCTGCTGAACAAAATAATCCGTTGACAACATATGCTCTCCAAAATCGAAAAGTTAATGATGATGTGAATAACTTCAATGTTGAACATGTTCGAGCACTTTCACGAGCGGTCCGTTGTTACAGCTGTGGCAAAATTGTTACTTCTGCAATTTCTCGTCATTACAATCCTGGAAGACATGACTGTAATATTATTGCTAAAAATCTTGAAGAAGCTCATAACATGGAAAAACGGAGTCTTCTTTGGAAGGCAAATGTTCTAAAAGATTCTGTAATAACTGCTGACCGAATTCGTGATTTGATCACTTCTACCAGTAATGATTATGCTCGTGTTGCTTCACTTTTGGATGGTGCAATTGTTTTCGGTCATTGTGTTATGGCAGTATTTTCTGATGAATTTAATGCAATTCGGCAGCATATGAGACAATCATAATAATAATTTTCTTTTGTAATTATTTCACTTGATTTTTAATACGCTATTCTTTGTTATTAAATTTTTTTGTGTTTGTAAACTTACGTGTTGTTTTTTATCAAAATAAATTTTATTCAGTGGCACCATTAAAAACTTTCATCAAAAAGATTTGTACGATAAAGTTCCTAAATGACATAATGAACATACATTTAGCTTCACCGAACACACATAGAACTGTTGCTTGCATTAGTCGTCATCATAGAAACTAACGATTAGGCTGATATCGTTTCTTTTACCAGCACAAATGTCACGTATATTCTTCGTTTTAATGCAGACTGCAATGACGAATATACGTTCACACCTAAATTTCACTGATAAAATTTCTTTGTCGGAAAAGCATATATAAAAGCTATAAAAAATACAATAAATTTAACGATATTAGTTTTCCACTTTTTTGATTACAAGCAACATGAATTCAGTCATTTTTGTTTCCCTTTTTCTTTGCTTCACCATTGCTTCTGGGCTTAAATGTGTTACAACTTCTGATGACGGTAAATCAACAACAAATGAAAATTGTGCTGCAAAATATTGTTATACTGCACATGTAAGTGGAAATGTTGATGGACAGAAGATTGATCAAACTGGTCAAGGTTGCGGAGATCTGATAACGACAGATGAAGTCCGTCCATATGGTGCAAAAACATGCGAAGAATTTGGAGTAAGCTTTAAAAATGAAAAACTTATTTTTAAAGTTGTTTATTAAATTTAATTATTATTAGGTTGGCAAGCAGACATATGACAAAAACGGCCTTCACGCTGATTTATATTGCTGTAATAAGGATTTATGTAATTCAGCATACAAAAATTATTCTTTTATTGGTTTGACTGCTGTTGTAATATTTGCAAAAATAATTTTGTCATAAAAAAACTATAAAAAATAATAATTAATAAGTTTTTAGAAAATTTGATGTATACTATTTTTGATAAAATGTAAATAAAACAGTTTTTGAATAAATATATTAAACACTGGATAAAACTCTATTAGTTTTGGAAAAGTTTCTGTTGGCTGTAAATAAGTTTTAAACTTTTGGGCCATAGCACGTGAAAAAAAAAATTGCTTTTATGCAGCAGAGGATCATAAAAAACATATTTTATTATTGCAAAATAAACGATAAATTTTTGAAAAAAAGTAAAAAAAGTTTAATAAAAGTTATTTTTGAAGTTTTTTTGGACATGAAAAAGTTTGACGTTTCTACGTTAACCCTAGACGTCTTTAGGTCTTTAAATTATAGGTCGAAAATTAGTATCGCTTATATTCCGGTTGCGTCACCAGTAGGTACCCGGAATGCGATTAAAAGTAAAAAAGTTTTTTGGCATTATTTTTATAAAAGTAGAAATGTGAACGTTGATTATAAATAAACGATAAAACGCTTTTTCTAATCTAACAAAAATTTTATAAAATTATCCCTTTCCCTTGATCTTTTTGTTAAAAATAACTATCAAAAATCGATTTCCTTCACAAGCAACCATTTTCACTTTTTTTGCAATTTCGAACGAAACAAGTTTTTCGGAGCTTTGTTTTTTATTGTGTGTCATTTGTCTCTATTTATAAAAAGAAAAATTAAAAATTATGAACTTTTTTGAACCACTTTTTTATCAAAAAACATTGTGTATTTTGTGGTATACAATAAAATTAGAATATTATTGAAAATTGTTATTAATTAAAATACTGCAGAATAACTACTTCCAGAATACAAATACTGATCCAATGCAATCACCACTGCTAAAATAAATGCCGGATCTTCATTATCATCAGCAATTTCGACGCCGTAACAATCTCGGAAAGTTGCAAGCTTTTTGCTGACATTTGCAACAAGATTTCCATTTTTTTCTAGTGTAAAATTTTGAGCTGTTATTTCTGGACTTTTCAAAGAATATTCACCATAAATTGATTCAATTGTAAATTTTGGATGAAAAAATGAAAATATCTTTTTCACAACTGCTATTTCTTCATCGGTTTGAGCTGATAGAATAGAATATCTTGGACAATTTTCTTGTCGAATTTTCAGCAATGGACTATAAAAAAGTAATAGGAGTTCAGAAAATACAAAGCCGATCAAAACTGAATTATCAGAATCACCGAAAATTTTCGAAACCGGAAAACTGAAATCCATATTAACCCAAAATTTATGACCAAAAAGATCAAAGTCGGATATATGAAAATTTCGATTTTGGTCTTTCCAAAATACTTTGACTGCTTCACAGACTATCTTGTTTATATAAAAAATGACCTACTTTCCTGCCATATCCTCCATTAGAAGTTTATCGCCGATAGTAAAAACTTTAGATCGGACTTTATAAACTTTTTTGCCGTTATCATCTTTTATACTAAAATCACCATTTGAAAAGCCGTGTTCACGAATATTAAACTTTTGAGGAGGCATATTATTATTGAATTAGTTAAAAATCAAAAAATCTGTAAAAAATTATATTAAACGTTACGCAAAAAGGAAAAACATGGATATAATCAAAAAATTTCCATTTCAAAAACCGGAGTAAAAACTTTAAATTATGATTATAAATTTAGGTTTTGTATTTAATTGCAAAAAAAAATAAAAGTGACCGTGAAAAAAATATATTTTTTATACGTTTTTTCATGCCCGCTTTCCGTGGTAGTATATATTTGTACTTTGATGAAAAACAAAAACAACAAAATCAAGAAGGAAGTTTAATATGTTTTTCTTTAATTAGAAATCGAACCTATTTTTGTAATGTGTTTGTTTTTTATTTTCTTTTATGATTTTGATCTATTTTCTTGTGTTTCAAAAGATTCAAAAAAAACAAGGAAGTAAATCTAGTTTATTTTCTTGTTGAAAAATTTTGTTTTTATCACACATACACGCTTACAGTATCCCTGTAGCTATGGTTAAAACATTTCACAGATAACCATTAGTTTAACAAATAAGTGAATTAGTGAAAGCCCTCTGGATTTCTACAAGTTAATAATAGCTTTTAAAGTAATTCAATAAAATTATTTATTAACAAAGCACAACAAAGAAAAACCAAAGCTTTTTTACACCGACAACAGAAAAACTTTTCAACGCTGCTTTCGAAAATTTGAGAAAAAAAACTTGTCTGTTGAAGAGTCTGTCAAAGAAAGACATTTTGCCAAAAATAATAATAAACTCCTTATGATTTAATGTTTACAAACCGACTTAGATTTTGGCATTGTAGCAGACAAACGAGGTTAAGTCAATTTTGGAATTTTGTTTTAAAAATGGCTTCGGAAATTTATGCATTAAAAATAAACAACGGCATTGTTACTATTAAAAGCAGCAACTTCCTTCTATCAATATAATTCCTCTTTTTTTAAATTAAAAAACGTTTTCCTTTTTTAACACTTTTTTTAAGTTTTTGTTTATCGATTTTGTAGACATAAAAAACACACATATATTATTTCAGCATTCATTTCTCTTCTTTTGCATTTGTCGTGTTTGAATTTGATATTTTCTCTCAAAAAATAAATACTAAAACAAAAATGCAGCAACTTTGTTTTACATTTTTTTCAACAGTTTTCAGAATTAAACAAAAATTAAATATGATAGTTTTTGATTATATCAAATGTCTATGTATTGGGGACAGCGGTGGAGGGTTATATTGCATAAATTAAAAAAAAACAGGTTTAATTTTTTCTACTTTTGTTTGTTAAAAAGCAGACTGCCTAGAGAAATACATTCTAAAATATTTGCAAAAATATAAACTCTTGTTTTTGAAAAAAAGTTGCTATTTCAACGATTCTTGCTTCCATTTTGTAACAAAATCACCCAAAACGATGATACAACTTCAACAATGATAAATATTTTTGCAAAATGGATTGATAATCATGAAAAAGAAGAAAGGGAAAAATATATTAAATTCTTGAAAGAAAATAATGTTTTTGATGCTGTTTATTCGTCTAACAAAAATACTGCTGTTGACAATAATGATTCTAATTCACATGCTGGCAATGGCGATTTAAGGTAATCTGTTTTTGCTAATAAATTTTTTTACAAATAATTTTAAGGTCAAGTAATTTTCGAAAACGCAGATACAATGATAGAAATATAATCCATGTTGATGCAATATCAAGCAAAGATAAAAATGGCTGCATAAAAGCAAGTACTTCAATGCCTCGTGGAAACAAAATGCAAATTTTTAAGAAACCTGATTATGAAATTTTTCAAAATTGCAATACAAAATCTGGAAGACTTCTTATTGTTTTTAATCCAAATGATAAAAAACTATGCTGGGAATTTCGAGGAATGGTGAAAAAACAACAGTATATTCAATGTCGCCGGTGTAATAGAACAGCAAAATTATGTAATGAAAATAGTGAAGATGAATATGTCAAAATGAAGAATGCAAAACATTGTTGTGCATATGTGCCATATAATGCTGAAAACTGTTACCGATTCAATGAATTCGTTTAGTCACCTGATTTCGAAATTCAAACAGTTACTGCAAGAAATGGTGTAGAAATAAAAAGAATAATTATTTTTGATAGAAATGATAAAAGAATGTGTTATGTTTATTCATTTAATAATAACTACTTTTACTGTAATGGCTGTAACGTTCAAAAATTAAGAGTTTCTGCAAAGTTACAGAAAAATCCAGATGGTGAAGATTATGTTATACTTTTAAAAACCAAGCATATTTGTAAATTACAACCATATCCTGCTATAACCGTTAATAACAAAATTGTTTCACATCTATCAAATTCTGAATTAATGGAAAATTCTACGAAAGAAATGAAAACAAACGATCAAAATCTTGATGAAAAAGCTCTTCCATAAGTGCGTGAGTATATGTTCATAGCAAAAATTAATTTCGGAATTTCTCATTTTGGTAAACACTGCTAGCTTTTAAATAGAGCCAACTGAATTCTAGACTATATTTTGTTACAAATCCTTAAATAAAATCAAATCAAGGACTTGTAAAACAGCCTAAATGCCATAAGTGCGTGAGTATATGTACATAGCATAAATTAATTTTGGAATTTCTCATTTTGGTAAACACTGCTAGCTTTTAAATCGAGCCAACTGAATTTTAGGCTAATTTTTGTTACAAATCCTTGAATAAAATCAAATCAAGGACTTGTAAAACAGCCTAAATGCCATAAGTGCGTTAGTATATGTACATAGCATAAATTAATTTTGGAATTTCACATTTTGGTAAACACTGCTAGCTTTTAAATCGAGCCAACTGAAATTTAGGCTATATTTTGTTACAAATCCTTAAATAAAATCAAATCAAGGACTTGTAAAACAGCCTAAATGCCATAAGTGCGTGAGTATATGTACATAGCATAAATTAATTTTGGAATTTCACATTTTGGTAAACACTGCTAGCTTTTAAATCGAGCCAACTGAAATTTAGGCTATATTTTGTTACAAATCCTTAAATAAAATCAAATCAAGGACTTGTAAAACAGCCTAAATGCCATAAGTGCGTTAGTATATGTACATAGCATAAATTAATTTTGGAATTTCTCATTTTGGTAAACACTGCTAGCTTTTAAATAGAGCCCACTGAATTTTAGGCTATATTTTGTTACAAATCCTTGAATAAAATCAAATCAAGGACTTCTTAAATGGCCTAAATGCCATAAGTGCGCGAGTATATGTACATAGCATAAATTAATTTTGGAATTTCTCATTTTGGTAAACACTGCTAGCTTTTAAATAGAGCCAACTAAATTTTAGGCTAAATTTTGTTACAAATCCTTGAATAAAATCAAATCAAGGACTTGTAAAACGGCCAAAATGCCATAAGTGCGTGAGTATATGTACATAGCATAAATTAATTTTGGAATTTCTCATTTTGGTAAACACTGCTAGCTTTTAAATAGAGCCAACTAAATTTTAGGCTAAATTTTGTTACAAATCCTTGAATAAAATCAAATCAAGGACTTGTAAAACGGCCAAAATGCCATAAGTGCGTGAGTATATGTACATAGCATAAATTAATTTTGGAATTTCTCATTTTGGTAAACTCTGCTAGCTTTTAAATAGAGCCAACTGAATTTTAGGCTAAATTTTGTTACAAAACCTTGAATAAAATCAAATCAAGGACTTGTAAAACGGCCAAAATGCCATAAGTGCGTGAGTATATGTACATAGCATAAATTAATTTTGGAATTTCTCATTTTGGTAAACACTGCTAGCTTTTAAATAGAGCCAACTAAATTTTAGGCTAAATTTTGTTACAAATCCTTGAATAAAATCAAATCAAGGACTTCTAAAACGGCCTAAATGCCATAAGTGCGTGAGTATATGTACATAGCATAAATTAATTTTGGAATTTCTCATTTTGGTAAACACTGCTAGCTTTTAAATAGAGCCAACTAAATTTTAGGCTAAATTTTGTTACAAATCCTTGAATAAAATCAAATCAAGGACTTGTAAAACGGCCAAAATGCCATAAGTGCGTGAGTATATGTACATAGCATAAATTAATTTTGGAATTTCTCATTTTGGTAAACACTGCTAGCTTTTAAATAGAGCCAACTGAATTTTAGGCTAAATTTTGTTACAAATCCTTGAATAAAATCAAATCAAGGACTTGTAAAACGGCCTAAATGCCATAAGTGCGCGAGTATATGTACATAGCATAAATTAATTTTGGAATTTCTCATTTTGGTAAACACTGCTAGCTTTTAAATAGAGCCAACTGAATTTTAGGCTAAATTTTGTTACAAATCCTTGAATAAAATCAAATCAAGGACTTGTAAAACGGCCAAAATGCCATAAGTGCGTGAGTATATGTACATAGCATAAATTAATTTTTGAATTTCTCATTTTGGTAAACACTGCTAGCTTTTAAATAGAGCCAACTGAATTTTAGGCTAAATTTTGTTACAAATCCTTGAATAAAATCAAATCAAGGACTTCTTAAATGGCCTAAATGCCATAAGTGCGCGAGTATATGTACATAGCATAAATTAATTTTGGAATTTCTCATTTTGGTAAACACTGCTAGCTTTTAAATCGAGCCAACTGAATTTTAGGCTAAATTTTGTTACAAATCCTTGAATAAAATCAAATCAAGGACTTCTTAAATGGCCTAAATGCCATAAGTGCGCGAGTATATGTACATAGCATAAATTAATTTTGGAATTTCTCATTTTGGTAAACACTGCTAGCTTTTAAATCGAGCCAACTGAATTTTAGCCTAAATTTTGTTACAAATCCTTGAATAAAATCAAATCAAGGACTTCTAAAATGGCCTAAATGCCATAAGTGCGTGAGTATATGTACATAGCATAAGTTAATTTTGGAATTTCTCATTTTGGTAAACTCTGCTAGCTATTAAATAGAGCAAACTGAATTTTAGGCTAAATTTTGTTACAAATCCTTGAATAAAATCAAATCAAGGACTTCTAAAATGGCCTAAATGCCATAAGTGCGTGAGTATATGTACATAGCATAAGTTAATTTTGGAATTTCAATTTTGGTAAACACTGCTAGCTTTTAAATAGAGCCAACTGAATTTTAGGCTAAATTTTGTTACAAATCCTTGAATAAAATCAAATCAAGGACTTCTTAAATGGCCTAAATGCCATAAGTGCGCGAGTATATGTACATAGCATAAATTAATTTTGGAATTTCTCATTTTGGTAAACACTGCTAGCTTTTAAATAGAGCCAACTGAATTTTAGGCTAAATTTTGTTACAAATCCTTGAATAAAATCAAATCAAGGACTTCTTAAATGGCCTAAATGCCATAAGTGCGCGAGTATATGTACATAGCATAAATTAATTTTGGAATTTCTCATTTTGGTAAACACTGCTAGCTTTTAAATCGAGCCAACTGAATTTTAGGCTAAATTTTGTTACAAATCCTTGAATAAAATCAAATCAAGGACTTCTAAAATGGCCTAAATGCCATAAGTGCGTGAGTATATGTACATAGCATAAATTAATTTTTGAATTTCTCATTTTGGTAAACACTGCTAGCTTTTAAATCGAGCCAACTGAATTTTAGGCTAAATTTTGTTACAAATCCTTGAATAAAATCAAATCAAGGACTTCTTAAATGGCCTAAATGCCATAAGTGCGCGAGTATATGTACATAGCATAAATTAATTTTGGAATTTCTCATTTTGGTAAACACTGCTAGCTTTTAAATCGAGCCAACTGAATTTTAGCCTAAATTTTGTTACAAATCCTTGAATAAAATCAAATCAAGGACTTCTAAAATGGCCTAAATGCCATAAGTGCGTGAGTATATGTACATAGCATAAGTTAATTTTGGAATTTCTCATTTTGGTAAACTCTGCTAGCTATTAAATAGAGCAAACTGAATTTTAGGCTAAATTTTGTTACAAATCCTTGAATAAAATCAAATCAAGGACTTCTAAAATGGCCTAAATGCCATAAGTGCGTGAGTATATGTACATAGCATAAGTTAATTTTGGAATTTCAATTTTGGTAAACACTGCTAGCTTTTAAATAGAGCCAACTGAATTTTAGGCTAAATTTTGTTACAAATCCTTGAATAAAATCAAATCAAGGACTTCTTAAATGGCCTAAATGCCATAAGTGCGCGAGTATATGTACATAGCATAAATTAATTTTGGAATTTCTCATTTTGGTAAACACTGCTAGCTTTTAAATAGAGCCAACTGAATTTTAGGCTAAATTTTGTTACAAATCCTTGAATAAAATCAAATCAAGGACTTCTTAAATGGCCTAAATGCCATAAGTGCGCGAGTATATGTACATAGCATAAATTAATTTTGGAATTTCTCATTTTGGTAAACACTGCTAGCTTTTAAATCGAGCCAACTGAATTTTAGGCTAAATTTTGTTACAAATCCTTGAATAAAATCAAATCAAGGACTTCTAAAATGGCCTAAATGCCATAAGTGCGTGAGTATATGTACATAGCATAAATTAATTTTTGAATTTCTCATTTTGGTAAACTCTGCAAGCTATTAAATAGAGCAAACTGAATTTTAGGCTAAATTTTGTTACAAATCCTTGAATAAAATCAAATCAAGGACTTCTAAAATGGCCTAAATGCCATAAGTGCGTGAGTATATGTACATAGCATAAGTTAATTTTGGAATTTCAATTTTGGTAAACTCTGCTAGCTTTTAAATAGAGCCAACTGAATTTTAGGCTAAATTCTGTTACAAATCCTTGAATAAAATCAAATCAAGGACTTCTAAAACGGCCTAAATGCCATAAGTGCGTGAGTATATGTACATAGCATAAATTAATTTTGGAATTTCTCATTTTGGTAAACACTGCTAGCTTTTTAATAGAGCCAACTGAATTTTAGGCTAAATTTTGTTACAAATCCTTGAATAAAATCAAATCAAGGACTTGTAAAACAGCCTAAATGCCATAAGTGCGTTAGTATATGTACATAGCATAAATTAATTTTGGAATTTCTCATTTTGGTAAACACTGCTAGCTTTTTAATAGAGCCAACTGAATTTTAGGCTAAATTTTGTTACAAATCCTTGAATAAAATCAAATAAAGGACTTGTAAAACGGCCAAAATGCCATAAGTGCGTGAGTATATGTACATAGCATAAATTAATTTTGGAATTTCTCATTTTGGTAAACTCTGCTAGCTTTTAAATAGAGCCAACTGAATTTTAGGCTATATTTTGTTACAAATCCTTGAATAAAATCAAATCAAGGACTTCTAAAATGGCCTAAATGCCATAAGTGCGTGAGTATATGTACATAGCATAAATTAATTTTGGAATTTCTCATTTTGGTAAACACTGCTAGCTTTTAAATCGAGCCAACTGAATTTTAGGCTAAATTTTGTTACAAATCCTTGAATAAAATCAAATCAAGGACTTGTAAAATGGCCTTAATGCCATAAGTGCGTTAGTATATGTACATAGCATAAATTAATTTTGGAATTTCTCATTTTGGTAAACACTGCTAGCTTTTAAATCGAGCCAACTGAATTTTAGGCTAATTTTTGTTACAAATCCTTGAATAAAATCAAATCAAGGACTTGTAAAACGGCCAAAATGCCATAAGTGCGTGAGTATATGTACATAGCATAAATTAATTTTGGAATTTCTCATTTTGGTAAACTCTGCTAGCCTTTAAATAGAGCCCACTGAATTTTAGGCTATATTTTGTTACAAATCATTGAATAAAATCAAATCAAGGACTTGTAAAACGGCCAAAATGCCATAAGTGCGTGAGTATATGTACATAGCATAAATTAATTTTGGAATTTCTCATTTTGGTAAACACTGCTAGCTTTTAAATCGAGCCAACTGAATTTTAGGCTAATTTTTGTTACAAATCCTTGAATAAAATCAAATCAAGGACTTGTAAAACGGCCAAAATGCCATAAGTGCGTGAGTATATGTACATAGCATAAATTAATTTTGGAATTTCTCATTTTGGTAAACTCTGCTAGCTTTTAAATAGAGCCCACTGAATTTTAGGCTATATTTTGTTACAAATCCTTGAATAAAATCAAATCAAGGACTTGTAAAACGGCCAAAATGCCATAAGTGCGTGAGTATATGTACATAGCATAAATTAATTTTGGAATTTCTCATTTTGGTAAACACTGCTAGCTTTTAAATCGAGCCAACTGAATTTTAGGCTAATTTTTGTTACAAATCCTTGAATAAAATCAAATCAAGGACTTGTAAAACGGCCAAAATGCCATAAGTGCGTGAGTATATGTACATAGCATAAGTTAATTTTGGAATTTCTCATTTTGGTAAACTCTGCTAGCTTTTAAATAGAGCCAACTGAATTTTAGGCTAAATTTTGTTACAAATCCTTGAATAAAATCAAATCAAGGACTTCTAAAACGGCCTAAATGCCATAAGTGCGTGAGTATATGTACATAGCATAAATTAATTTTGAAATTTCTCATTTTGGTAAACTCTGCTAGCTTTTAAATCGAGCCAACTGAATTTTAGGCTAAATTTTGTTACAAATCCTTGAATAAAATCAAATCAAGGACTTCTAAAACGGCCTAAATGCCATAAGTGCGTGAGTATATGTACATAGCATAAATTAATTTTGAAATTTCTCATTTTGGTAAACTCTGCTAGCTTTTAAATCGAGCCAACTGAATTTAGCGCTATATTTTGTTACAAATCCTTGAATAAAATCAAATCAAGGACTTCTAAAACGGCCTAAATGCCATAAGTGCGTGAGTATATGTACATAGCATAAATTAATTTTGGAATTTCTCATTTTGGTAAACTCTGCTAGCTTTTAAATCGAGCCAACTGAATTTTAGGCTAAATTTTGTTACAAATCCTTGAATAAAATCAAATCAAGGACTTCTAAAACGGCCTAAATGCCATAAGTGCGTGAGTATATGTACATAGCATAAATTAATTTTGAAATTTCTCATTTTGGTAAACTCTGCTAGCTTTTAAATCGAGCCAACTGAATTTTAGGCTAAATTTTGTTACAAATCCTTGAATAAAATCAAATCAAGGACTTCTAAAACGGCCTAAATGCCATAAGTGCGTGAGTATATGTACATAGCATAAATTAATTTTGAAATTTCTCATTTTGGTAAACTCTGCTAGCTTTTAAATCGAGCCAACTGAATTTTAGGCTAAATTTTGTTACAAATCCTTGAATAAAATCAAATCAAGGACTTCTAAAACGGCCTAAATGCCATAAGTGCGTGAGTATATGTACATAGCATAAATTAATTTTGAAATTTCTCATTTTGGTAAACTCTGCTAGCTTTTAAATCGAGCCAACTGAATTTTAGGCTAAATTTTGTTACAAATCCTTGAATAAAATCAAATCAAGGACTTCTAAAACGGCCTAAATGCCATAAGTGCGTGAGTATATGTACATAGCATAAATTAATTTTGAAATTTCTCATTTTGGTAAACTCTGCTAGCTTTTAAATCGAGCCAACTGAATTTTAGGCTAAATTTTGTTACAAATCCTTGAATAAAATCAAATCAAGGACTTCTAAAACGGCCTAAATGCCATAAGTGCGTGAGTATATGTACATAGCATAAATTAATTTTGGAATTTCTCATTTTGGTAAACTCTGCTAGCTTTTAAATCGAGCCAACTGAATTTAGCGCTATATTTTGTTACAAATCCTTGAATAAAATCAAATCAAGGACTTCTAAAACGGCCTAAATGCCATAAGTGCGTGAGTATATGTACATAGCATAAATTAATTTTGGAATTTCTCATTTTGGTAAACTCTGCTAGCTTTTAAATCGAGCCAACTGAATTTTAGGCTAAATTTTGTTACAAATCCTTGAATAAAATCAAATCAAGGACTTCTAAAACGGCCTAAATGCCATAAGTGCGTGAGTATATGTACATAGCATAAATTAATTTTGAAATTTCTCATTTTGGTAAACTCTGCTAGCTTTTAAATCGAGCCAACTGAATTTTAGGCTAAATTTTGTTACAAATCCTTGAATAAAATCAAATCAAGGACTTCTAAAACGGCCTAAATGCCATAAGTGCGTGAGTATATGTACATAGCATAAATTAATTTTGAAATTTCTCATTTTGGTAAACTCTGCTAGCTTTTAAATCGAGCCAACTGAATTTTAGGCTAAATTTTGTTACAAATCCTTGAATAAAATCAAATCAAGGACTTCTAAAACGGCCTAAATGCCATAAGTGCGTGAGTATATGTACATAGCATAAATTAATTTTGAAATTTCTCATTTTGGTAAACTCTGCTAGCTTTTAAATCGAGCCAACTGAATTTTAGGCTAAATTTTGTTACAAATCCTTGAATAAAATCAAATCAAGGACTTGCAAAACGGCCAAAATGCCATAATTGCGTGAGTATATGTACATAGCATAAATTAATTTTGAAATTTCTCATTTTGGTAAACTCTGCTAGCTTTTAAATCGAGCCAACTGAATTTTAGGCTAAATTTTGTTACAAATCCTTGAATAAAATCAAATCAAGGACTTGTAAAACGGCCAAAATGCCATAATTGCGTGAGTATATGTACATAGCATAAATTAATTTTGGAATTTCTCATTTTGGTAAACTCTGCTAGCTTTTAAATAGAGCCCACTGAATTTTAGGCTAAATTTTGTTACAAATCCTTGAATAAAATCAAATCAAGGACTTCTAAAATGGCCTAAATGCCATAAGTGCGTTAGTATATGTACATAGCATAAATTAATTTTGGAATTTCTCATTTTGGTAAACAATGCTAGCTTTTAAATCGAGCCAACTGAATTTTAGGCTAATTTTTGTTACAAATCCTTGAATAAAATCAAATCAAGGACTTGTAAAACGGCCAAAATGCCATAAGTGCGTGAGTATATGTACATAGCATAAATTAATTTTGAAATTTCTCATTTTGGTAAACAATGCTAGCTTTTCAATCGAGCCAACTGAATTTTAGGCTAATTTTTGTTACAAATCCTTGAAAAAAATCAAATCAAGGACTTGTAAAACGGCCAAAATGCCATAAGTGCGTGAGTATATGTACATAGCATAAATTAATTTTGGAATTTCTCATTTTGGTAAACTCTGCTAGCTTTTAAATCGAGCCAACTGAATTTTAGGCTAAATTTTGTTACAAATCCTTGAATAAAATCAAATCAAGGACTTCTAAAACGGCCTAAATGCCATAAGTGCGTGAGTATATGTACATAGCATAAATTAATTTTGGAATTTCTCATTTTGGTAAACTCTGCTAGCTTTTAAATCGAGCCAACTGAATTTTAGGCTAAATTTTGTTACAAATCCTTGAATAAAATCAAATCAAGGACTTGTAAAACGGCCAAAATGCCATAAGTGCGTGAGTATATGTACATAGCATAAATTAATTTTGGAATTTCTCATTTTGGTAAACTCTGCTAGCTTTTAAATCGAGCCAACTGAATTTTAGGCTAAATTTTGTTACAAATCCTTGAATAAAATCAAATCAAGGACTTGTAAAACGGCCAAAATGCCATAAGTGCGTGAGTATATGTACATAGCATAAATTAATTTTGGAATTTCTCATTTTGGTAAACTCTGCTAGCTTTTAAATCGAGCCAACTGAATTTTAGGCTAAATTTTGTTACAAATCCTTGAATAAAATCAAATCAAGGACTTCTAAAACGGCCTAAATGCCATAAGTGCGTGAGTATATGTACATAGCATAAATTAATTTTGAAATTTCTCATTTTGGTAAACTCTGCTAGCTTTTAAATCGAGCCAACTGAATTTTTGGCTAAATTTTGTTACAAATCCTTGAATAAAATCAAATCAAGGACTTCTAAAACGGCCAAAATGCCATAAGTGCGTGAGTATATGTACATAGCATAAATTAATTTTGGAATTTCTCATTTTGGTAAACTCTGCTAGCTTTTAAATCGAGCCAACTGAATTTTAGGCTAAATTTTTGTTACAAATCCTTGAATAAAATCAAATCAAGGACTTGTAAAACGGCCAAAATGCCATAAGTGCGTGAGTATATGTACATAGCATAAATTAATTTTGGAATTTCTCATTTTGGTAAACTCTGCTAGCTTTTAAATCGAGCCAACTGAATTTTAGGCTAAATTTTGTTACAAATCCTTGAATAAAATCAAATCAAGGACTTGTAAAACGGCCAAAATGCCATAAGTGCGTGAGTATATGTACATAGCATAAATTAATTTTGGAATTTCTCATTTTGGTAAACTCTGCTAGCTTTTAAATCGAGCCAACTGAATTTTAGGCTAAATTTTGTTACAAATCCTTGAATAAAATCAAATCAAGGACTTGTAAAACGGCCAAAATGCCATAAGTGCGTGAGTATATGTACATAGCATAAATTAATTTTGGAATTTCTCATTTTGGTAAACTCTGCTAGCTTTTAAATCGAGCCAACTGAATTTTAGGCTAAATTTTGTTACAAATCCTTGAATAAAATCAAATCAAGGACTTGTAAAACGGCCAAAATGCCATAAGTGCGTGAGTATATGTACATAGCATAAATTAATTTTGGAATTTCTCATTTTGGTAAACTCTGCTAGCTTTTAAATCGAGCCAACTGAATTTTAGGCTAAATTTTGTTACAAATCCTTGAATAAAATCAAATCAAGGACTTGTAAAACGGCCAAAATGCCATAAGTGCGTGAGTATATGTACATAGCATAAATTAATTTTGAAATTTCTCATTTTGGTAAACTCTGCTAGCTTTTAAATCGAGCCAACTGAATTTTTGGCTAAATTTTGTTACAAATCCTTGAATAAAATCAAATCAAGGACTTCTAAAACGGCCTAAATGCCATAAGTGCGTGAGTATATGTACATAGCATAAATTAATTTTGAAATTTCTCATTTTGGTAAACTCTGCTAGCTTTTAAATCGAGCCAACTGAATTTTAGGCTAAATTTTGTTACAAATCCTTGAATAAAATCAAATCAAGGACTTCTAAAACGGCCTAAATGCCATAAGTGCGTGAGTATATGTACATAGCATAAATTAATTTTGAAATTTCTCATTTTGGTAAACTCTGCTAGCTTTTAAATCGAGCCAACTGAATTTTAGGCTAAATTTTGTTACAAATCCTTGAATAAAATCAAATCAAGGACTTCTAAAACGGCCTAAATGCCATAAGTGCGTGAGTATATGTACATAGCATAAATTAATTTTGAAATTTCTCATTTTGGTAAACTCTGCTAGCTTTTAAATCGAGCCAACTGAATTTTAGGCTAAATTTTGTTACAAATCCTTGAATAAAATCAAATCAAGGACTTCTAAAACGGCCTAAATGCCATAAGTGCGTGAGTATATGTACATAGCATAAATTAATTTTGAAATTTCTCATTTTGGTAAACTCTGCTAGCTTTTAAATCGAGCCAACTGAATTTTAGGCTAAATTTTGTTACAAATCCTTGAATAAAATCAAATCAAGGACTTCTAAAACGGCCTAAATGCCATAAGTGCGTGAATATATGTACATAGCATAAATTAATTTTGAAATTTCTCATTTTGGTAAACTCTGCTAGCTTTTAAATCGAGCCAACTGAATTTTAGGCTAAATTTTGTTACAAATCCTTGAATAAAATCAAATCAAGGACTTCTAAAACGGCCTAAATGCCATAAGTGCGTGAGTATATGTACATAGCATAAATTAATTTTGAAATTTCTCATTTTGGTAAACTCTGCTAGCTTTTAAATCGAGCCAACTGAATTTTAGGCTAAATTTTGTTACAAATCCTTGAATAAAATCAAATCAAGGACTTCTAAAACGGCCTAAATGCCATAAGTGCGTGAGTATATGTACATAGCATAAATTAATTTTGGAATTTCTCATTTTGGTAAACTCTGCTAGCTTTTAAATCGAGCCAACTGAATTTTAGGCTAAATTTTGTTACAAATCCTTGAATAAAATCAAATCAAGGACTTCTAAAACGGCCTAAATGCCATAAGTGCGTGAGTATATGTACATAGCATAAATTAATTTTGAAATTTCTCATTTTGGTAAACTCTGCTAGCTTTTAAATCGAGCCAACTGAATTTTAGGCTAAATTTTGTTACAAATCCTTGAATAAAATCAAATCAAGGACTTCTAAAACGGCCTAAATGCCATAAGTGCGTGAGTATATGTACATAGCATAAATTAATTTTGAAATTTCTCATTTTGGTAAACTCTGCTAGCTTTTAAATCGAGCCAACTGAATTTTAGGCTAAATTTTGTTACAAATCCTTGAATAAAATCAAATCAAGGACTTCTAAAACGGCCTAAATGCCATAAGTGCGTGAGTATATGTACATAGCATAAATTAATTTTGAAATTTCTCATTTTGGTAAACTCTGCTAGCTTTTAAATCGAGCCAACTGAATTTTAGGCTAAATTTTGTTACAAATCCTTGAATAAAATCAAATCAAGGACTTCTAAAACGGCCTAAATGCCATAAGTGCGTGAGTATATGTACATAGCATAAATTAATTTTGAAATTTCTCATTTTGGTAAACTCTGCTAGCTTTTAAATCGAGCCAACTGAATTTTAGGCTAAATTTTGTTACAAATCCTTGAATAAAATCAAATCAAGGACTTCTAAAACGGCCTAAATGCCATAAGTGCGTGAGTATATGTACATAGCATAAATTAATTTTGAAATTTCTCATTTTGGTAAACTCTGCTAGCTTTTAAATCGAGCCAACTGAATTTTAGGCTAAATTTTGTTACAAATCCTTGAATAAAATCAAATCAAGGACTTCTAAAACGGCCTAAATGCCATAAGTGCGTGAGTATATGTACATAGCATAAATTAATTTTGGAATTTCTCATTTTGGTAAACTCTGCTAGCTTTTAAATCGAGCCAACTGAATTTTAGGCTAAATTTTGTTACAAATCCTTGAATAAAATCAAATCAAGGACTTCTAAAACGGCCTAAATGCCATAAGTGCGTGAGTATATGTACATAGCATAAATTAATTTTGAAATTTCTCATTTTGGTAAACTCTGCTAGCTTTTAAATCGAGCCAACTGAATTTTAGGCTAAATTTTGTTACAAATCCTTGAATAAAATCAAATCAAGGACTTCTAAAACGGCCTAAATGCCATAAGTGCGTGAGTATATGTACATAGCATAAATTAATTTTGAAATTTCTCATTTTGGTAAACTCTGCTAGCTTTTAAATCGAGCCAACTGAATTTTAGGCTAAATTTTGTTACAAATCCTTGAATAAAATCAAATCAAGGACTTCTAAAACGGCCTAAATGCCATAAGTGCGTGAGTATATGTACATAGCATAAATTAATTTTGAAATTTCTCATTTTGGTAAACTCTGCTAGCTTTTAAATCGAGCCAACTGAATTTTAGGCTAAATTTTGTTACAAATCCTTGAATAAAATCAAATCAAGGACTTCTAAAACGGCCTAAATGCCATAAGTGCGTGAGTATATGTACATAGCATAAATTAATTTTGAAATTTCTCATTTTGGTAAACTCTGCTAGCTTTTAAATCGAGCCAACTGAATTTTAGGCTAAATTTTGTTACAAATCCTTGAATAAAATCAAATCAAGGACTTCTAAAACGGCCTAAATGCCATAAGTGCGTGAGTATATGTACATAGCATAAATTAATTTTGAAATTTCTCATTTTGGTAAACTCTGCTAGCTTTTAAATCGAGCCAACTGAATTTTAGGCTAAATTTTGTTACAAATCCTTGAATAAAATCAAATCAAGGACTTCTAAAACGGCCTAAATGCCATAAGTGCGTGAGTATATGTACATAGCATAAATTAATTTTGAAATTTCTCATTTTGGTAAACTCTGCTAGCTTTTAAATCGAGCCAACTGAATTTTAGGCTAAATTTTGTTACAAATCCTTGAATAAAATCAAATCAAGGACTTCTAAAACGGCCTAAATGCCATAAGTGCGTGAGTATATGTACATAGCATAAATTAATTTTGAAATTTCTCATTTTGGTAAACTCTGCTAGCTTTTAAATCGAGCCAACTGAATTTTAGGCTAAATTTTGTTACAAATCCTTGAATAAAATCAAATCAAGGACTTCTAAAACGGCCTAAATGCCATAAGTGCGTGAGTATATGTACATAGCATAAATTAATTTTGAAATTTCTCATTTTGGTAAACTCTGCTAGCTTTTAAATCGAGCCAACTGAATTTTAGGCTAAATTTTGTTACAAATCCTTGAATAAAATCAAATCAAGGACTTCTAAAACGGCCTAAATGCCATAAGTGCGTGAGTATATGTACATAGCATAAATTAATTTTGAAATTTCTCATTTTGGTAAACTCTGCTAGCTTTTAAATCGAGCCAACTGAATTTTAGGCTAAATTTTGTTACAAATCCTTGAATAAAATCAAATCAAGGACTTCTAAAACGGCCTAAATGCCATAAGTGCGTGAGTATATGTACATAGCATAAATTAATTTTGAAATTTCTCATTTTGGTAAACTCTGCTAGCTTTTAAATCGAGCCAACTGAATTTTAGGCTAAATTTTGTTACAAATCCTTGAATAAAATCAAATCAAGGACTTCTAAAACGGCCTAAATGCCATAAGTGCGTGAGTATATGTACATAGCATAAATTAATTTTGAAATTTCTCATTTTGGTAAACTCTGCTAGCTTTTAAATCGAGCCAACTGAATTTTAGGCTAAATTTTGTTACAAATCCTTGAATAAAATCAAATCAAGGACTTCTAAAACGGCCTAAATGCCATAAGTGCGTGAGTATATGTACATAGCATAAATTAATTTTGAAATTTCTCATTTTGGTAAACTCTGCTAGCTTTTAAATCGAGCCAACTGAATTTTAGGCTAAATTTTGTTACAAATCCTTGAATAAAATCAAATCAAGGACTTCTAAAACGGCCTAAATGCCATAAGTGCGTGAGTATATGTACATAGCATAAATTAATTTTGAAATTTCTCATTTTGGTAAACTCTGCTAGCTTTTAAATCGAGCCAACTGAATTTTAGGCTAAATTTTGTTACAAATCCTTGAATAAAATCAAATCAAGGACTTCTAAAACGGCCTAAATGCCATAAGTGCGTGAGTATATGTACATAGCATAAATTAATTTTGAAATTTCTCATTTTGGTAAACTCTGCTAGCTTTTAAATCGAGCCAACTGAATTTTAGGCTAAATTTTGTTACAAATCCTTGAATAAAATCAAATCAAGGACTTCTAAAACGGCCTAAATGCCATAAGTGCGTGAGTATATGTACATAGCATAAATTAATTTTGAAATTTCTCATTTTGGTAAACTCTGCTAGCTTTTAAATCGAGCCAACTGAATTTTAGGCTAAATTTTGTTACAAATCCTTGAATAAAATCAAATCAAGGACTTCTAAAACGGCCTAAATGCCATAAGTGCGTGAGTATATGTACATAGCATAAATTAATTTTGAAATTTCTCATTTTGGTAAACTCTGCTAGCTTTTAAATCGAGCCAACTGAATTTTAGGCTAAATTTTGTTACAAATCCTTGAATAAAATCAAATCAAGGACTTCTAAAACGGCCTAAATGCCATAAGTGCGTGAGTATATGTACATAGCATAAATTAATTTTGAAATTTCTCATTTTGGTAAACTCTGCTAGCTTTTAAATCGAGCCAACTGAATTTTAGGCTAAATTTTGTTACAAATCCTTGAATAAAATCAAATCAAGGACTTCTAAAACGGCCTAAATGCCATAAGTGCGTGAGTATATGTACATAGCATAAATTAATTTTGAAATTTCTCATTTTGGTAAACTCTGCTAGCTTTTAAATCGAGCCAACTGAATTTTAGGCTAAATTTTGTTACAAATCCTTGAATAAAATCAAATCAAGGACTTCTAAAACGGCCTAAATGCCATAAGTGCGTGAGTATATGTACATAGCATAAATTAATTTTGAAATTTCTCATTTTGGTAAACTCTGCTAGCTTTTAAATCGAGCTAACTGAATTTTAGGCTAAATTTTGTTACAAATCCTTGAATAAAATCAAATCAAGGACTTATAAAACGGCCAAAATGCCATAAGTGCGCGAGTATATGTACATAGCATAAATTATTTTTGGAATTTCTCATTTTGGTAAACTCTGCTAGCTCTACCATTGCCTTAGGCAATCGGGGGAAATATGAGCAATTTCATCTTATTCCAACTCATGTTAAAGCTGAACAAGGTTCAGCAAAAGCATTAATGATTACGATTCTTTTAAACGAGATCGGAGCTAAAACAGAAGAAATTCAAGGCTTCTGGTTAGCCATTTGCAATTTACATAAATTAAATTGTGGTCCCATTGGCTTACCTGCTCCGATATTTCTTGCTGATGAAGCTGCTTACATTTGTCATAGGATGCTAACTGCGTATGAAAAATATATGCCAGAAGAGGAAAAAATTCAATTTAATGTCACTGCTCCTAGGTTCATCAAAGAATTAACAACAGAACTGATGAAACGCTTAAATATCAGCGATCAACAGCAAGAATAACTGACATCAGCATCATAAGTTTCTTTTTCTTACTCTTTTTTAGAGCAAGACTGTCTAGATATAACTAAATTCATTTTTTTGAATTATTTTTTGTAAACTCTTATTGATTTATTTTTATTTCATTATAACTGTATTTAAACTTTTTTGCATATTTATTTCTTTTAATTATCTCTATTTATCACATTTCATCACATTTTAAATGTATACTTATTTTTCTCATTTTTTATCACTATCTCTCTATTTTATTGTAATTCTTATAATTATTTGTTTTCTTTGTTTCTTTGTCTCTGAAGCTTATGGGGTTTTTTCAGTGTTACTTTTGTTTGTTAAATTTTTAGCAACCATGTAATGCTTTTTTCTTGTAAATTTCAATAAAAATACAAAAAAAAGAGTTACTAAAGCGTTTTTCAAAAATCAGAGCATAAAACAAACAACGTTTTTTGGTCAAAAAACTATTTCATCTACTGACATTTTTAAAGCCTTATCAAACAAACAATGAATAAAGAATCAATCACCAGCATAATGTTAAAAAGCTTTCAGCTGTCGTATATAAAAATTTTTAACATGGCTGATAAATCAAGCATTGCAGTTTATAAGAAAGTTAAAAGCTTTGCTTTTTTTAGCTGAAGTCGCTTTTGAATTTTTAAAATATATTACAATGAGAGAAAAACGTTTTACTTTTAATTCAATAAGTAAAAAATTAAAACAATCAGCCAGAAAAACTGGTAAAAAAGGAATGTAAACGGAGACAGTGGTGGACCGCTCTACATTATAAATTTTAAAAACTAAAAGATAAACAAATCAATAATTTTATATTGCTCCTGTAATCAACATATTTTTTATTCTATCAATCTATCAAGAAGCATTATTACTATTAAAAATAGCAGCTTCAGCTATTAAAATTCGACTTTTTGCAATATAAAAAATTCTACATGTTTGACCGACCACCAATCGACACTTTTTTCAACAACTTTTTAGCATTTTTTAATATTAAAAATGTTTCCACTTTTTGCTTATTGATTTTGCAGACATAAAAGAGCACGTGTTTTTTTTCTTTTCAGAGTTCATTGATTTTCTTTTGCTTTATTAATGCTTGAATTTTTTATATTTTTCCTCAAACAATAAATATTAAAACAAAAATGCTGCAATTTCGTTTTATTTTAAAAAAGATGTTTTAATGAAATCAACTGTTTGAAGACAGCGGAGCAGAAATTATATGCAGAAATTAACAAATGAAAAAAGGTTTTTTAAAACAAGAATTTTAAAAATAGAAAGTATAAATTTTGGTAACTTTTTTGTAGATAAAAAATTACTCCATGTGGGAAATCAAAAGCAGTTTTCAAAGAAAAGAATCTATAATTTACATCGTCACTAAGTAGTATTAACAAAGAATCAAATCAAAATCTGGTAGTTTAGTTTTTCAAGCTATTTTTGTCATGCTAAGCATACTCCAAATTTTTATTCACAACTTTAAAAAAAAACAATAAGAAATATTACAAAAAATTTTCAAATCAATTTCAACATTTAGGATTTATTTTTTGAGGTTGAAAAACATGTTTTATTTTATTGCATTCAACATACTTTTGATCATTTTTTCAGATGGTTGGAAACGTTGAAAATGTTTAATTATTTTGAATGCCAAAATGAACACAAATTTTTGCACTCCTTTCGATGAGTATCATTAATATATGTTGTCTATCGTTTCACAACTTTACGCCATGGAAATAAAGTCATCAATTTCAGAAGATCAAGCATCGGTACCGATTGCTATGATAATAGTGATTAAAAAATTATTCAATTTAATTTATGTTTAGGTTAGCAGAACTATGAAGGAAAATGTTATGCAACCTATATCGATTTGTCTAGTATCGTGAATTTAAATGATGTTTATCGTATTTTCATTTATAGTTATAAATAACTTTTTGCGAAAAAGCTAATTTTTACAACCCCTTGCTAGTTCTTATGAAGTTTTAGTATTATAAAAATTTTACACTTTTGCTTAATTTAAGGGAGTTAATGTAGATTTCAATTTAAGTTCTTCTAGAGCTTAACAAAAGTGTTGACAATTCATTGTGTGATAGATAACCAAAAAAAAGTTGAATTGTGCACAAAAGGATTAAACAATAAGCTTGTTTGGCTACTGATAAAGAAAAGTTGTTATAACATAAAAAAAATTTTTTTAACATAAAAAAACAATCAAACATTATTCTCTTCTAACATGCGTGAAATCAATATATTCATAATATTTTTGTTGTTCTTAGGTACCAGTTTTGGCAATGCATTTTATAAAATTTATGAAAATCCAAAATATGAAAAGTATCGGGGTATTGCTTTTAATGATTTCATTTTGGCAATTGCAACCAATGATTCCGTGATTTTTGGGATGATTGGTACAAATTTTACTTTTGTTGAAGTCGGAATCAAACATTTGACATCTTATGTAATTAGTGATAGTGAAATAATGGAATTTAAATTTATTCAAAAACATATTGTAATTCTTTGTAGTGATTATGATTGTTGGTATGTTTTTTTGGAATTAGATTTCATGGATGTTTTTTTGACATTTTTTTTAAGTTATTGCAAAATGTATGATGCCGATGATAAATGTAAAATATTAATAGATAATCGAAAAAATCATATGCCACATTATGATAGTATCAATGCGCATCAGGAAAATGATATTCTTTTCCTTCGATACACAATGTTCAAGTATATGGCTTTTTTTAATATGTATGAATATGTTGGTGATGAATATCGTTTAATTAGAAGACACCCGGATCGTCTAATGCCTAAAGTAGTATTTACGTCGCTTTATTCATTTGTTCAAGATAATCATTTTTATTTTATCACTAAATTTGAAAAATCTAATATGTCAACTTGTTTATTTCCAAAGAAATTTGAAACAAAATCAAATGAAATTTATTTTATACTTACACAGTTTTGCACTATAAATTCGGACGCCGGATCGCTCACCCGAATGGACCTAATGCTGTCGTGTGGCACTTCAAATTCTTCTGATACAGAAAAATTAAAATATCGAGGAGTTTTTTATAATATACAAAAGGATACGTTAACCTTTACGCTAGAAGATTCAACAAATTCAACGTTTTTTTGTAATTTTGAATTGATCACAATCAAAAAGTCGTTTTGTAACACATGGAATTATTGCCAAGAAAACCCTTATAAAGGGCTTAGAAAATTTTCAAAAGTGAGTTTATTACATAAAATATATATAGAATCGCTTGTTTATATATTGAATTTTGAATAATAAAAAAAAGTGGCCAAGTCCGTTTTGACCAGCAACTTGTTGCTTTTAACTTCTGACAGGTCATAATTTCAGTATCATTATTGCTGGAAGCATTCAAGAATCTTTTGCCAATTTATTTGGTCACCTTGTGTTTACACAGAGTGATCATAAAAATACACAAGAACTTTTTGTAATTTTATAAAAACATTAGTACTTCTAGGAATGTGAAGAAGATGAAAAGCGATATGGTGCACTATGTTTCAAAGAAGATACTTCCACGGATTACTGTGAAAATCCAATACTGGTAAAAAATAATTTTTAGGTCATATTTTTAAACAATGGTAAAAAAATTGCAGCATCAAAAATATCTTGGTAATAGCTGTCAAGTAGCAGAAATTTTGAATAGTTCCTATGTTGCAAAGGAAGACACTAATCTTATTTATGGCATAAATACCCACACGTTTGGGAAATGGCACAATTACGGAATGCTAGCAACTCGTGAACAATTTATTATTCTTCGAAAACGTCAAATAAATAGCAGCGTAAGCATATAAATGCACTGTAAAAAAACTTTACCAATTTTTTTGCCAACGGCTCTTTGATAAAGCGTTGACAAAAATATTTTTTTTTTTCGGTGTGTACAAAAATATATCCTATCTTCTTTAATGCTTGTTGATAGATAATTTTTTGAGCGTGATAATTACAGATTTTTGATGAACCTCTTATAAGGTATCAAAGCCAAAGAATTTTGGTTGCATTTGATATTGACAGTGATAAATTTATTGTACCATGGGATTCCCAGAAAGGTGTATTCTACATTGACGCAAAAGCTCAAAACGCAGTTAGTTTAATAAACATAATTAATTTAACATAAAATTTATAATTTTTAGATATATTTTAAAACAACATTTTGTCCAAACGGCAAATGTTCAGAATATCTCTTTGATTTGCATGTAGAATGTACACACTCGCTTTGCAACGAAGAAGACAAGTGTTTAAAAAAAGAACACTATATTTTTTGTGGACCATTATGGCTTAACATAACTGCCTATAATTTAGAAAGCACAATTACATCCGAAAACGGTACCAAAAAGTGCGTACCGCGAATGGTAAAAAAAACGTTCTTAATTTTTCCTTTTTTAGGATAGAATGTCTGCCTGTAAAAAGTAAGGGAAAAGAAAAATGTACCAATAACTTACAAGATCAACATAAAAGTTTTTTAACAGGTATATCCCTGGTTTTTAAATACCAAAATAATTTCTTTTTTTCAAGCTCCAATAATCCCTTCACCGATTAAAAAATTTAATTCAGACAATTTTCTAAGGTATAAAATTAAATTTTTTTGTTTATTCGGAATTAACAAAATGTTTTTAAAAGCTCAACTACAATTTTTTAGCACGACCCTGATAATTATTACAGCTTTTGTTATTTTTTTGATAATAATTATATGCAGTGTATTCGTAATCAAGGTACAACAGTTTTTATTGCGATTTTGAAATTTTTGAAGTGTTTTATTTTAGAAGGTAATACCGAGACGAAAAGGTCATGAAAAACCTTCAAACAACATTCAATTGAATGATTTGCAACAAACATCTATTTTCCAACCAACTGAAATTCCGATTACTCCTATTATAGAATATGACAGTATTGACCAATACGGTGAAATCAATAGGGATAAAATGGTGAAAGATAAAATACTTGGACGAGGTAATACAGAAATATATTTTTATCACAACAATACAGTTGCTTTAGGAGTATGTGGATATGTTCGAATGGAATTCCTTATTGTTAATAACAAAGTTAAAAAAGTGGCAGTGAAATACCTACATAAACCATATGATGAAAGTGACCTTCTAAGAGAAATAAAAGCTATTAAATCTTGTAAACACAATTTTATAGTTAGCTTTATTGGATGGGTACAAAATGATGATGGTGTGGGTATTGTTACAGAATTTATGGAAGGTGGTGACCTTCTCCAACATTTGATAAATCCAAATAAAGCAATAATGGTATCACAGATTTTTACTTATATTACACAAATTGTTGATGCTATGGTTTATCTTTATCATATGCACATTTTGCATCGAGATATTGCAGCACGAAATTGTTTGTAAGTACCCAGATAATATAATAAACATAAACAGTGATTTAAGGTTGAATGAAGCTCATACGGTTGTAAAAATAAATGACTTTGGGTTAGCTCGTGAAATGGACCAATTTTACCAATATTACACTGAAGAAAAACGCCCTTTACCATTGAGATGGTTTCCTTTGGAAGTTATGGATGCAGTAAATCGAAAAAAGGTTTGCAGATTTTGATGAATATTACCTCATGGCAATATTCTAGTTTACATCAAAAACGGATATTTGGTCTTTTGGAGTGCTTATTTGGGAAATGTTTGAAAGGGGTGCCACACCGTATTATGGCATGGATTTCGAACAATTCAAGCAGTTCCTTCTAAACGGTGAAAGACTTCGACGCCCCCAGCACTGCCCTGACGAATTGTGAGTACAGACCTGCCTTTTGTATTCGAACTTATTTTACACGTTAAGTGTATAATAAGTTTGAACTTATTATGATTTCACAATCTTAAAAAGGCTAAAACTTTTAAAACTTGTCTCTCAAAAGAGTTATCCCAACCAAAAAAACTGAAACAAAAATTTTATTCTTAGATATGCAGTAATGATGCAATGTTGGCATGTAAATCCTCTGGAACGCCCTACATTTGATACGTTAAAAGAACGTATTACGCTAATCATAAATGACATCGAAAACAATGAGCCGGCAAAGATGAACGTCGTTACCGAATTTAAAGCAGAATATATATATGAATATGCACATGCAACAACAGATGCATCTCGGAATGCAGAGCATTTAGATATCAAGGTAACAGCGGCATTCAATGATGAAGACGGTTATGAAATTCCAAAAAATGATGCAGCTGTTGAAGAACCCTTATTATCCCGAGATGAAAACAATTAAATTGGGAGTTGTGTTCTTGGGAAAATTACTGTCAGTTTTTTGGTAAACGATTTTTTTAAATATGAATGAAAAATAAGTAATAAATAATAAATTGTGATCAAATGAGAAAAATGAGAAAAATGTGTTTACCACTGTTTTTTAATAAACATGCCATTTTTGAATTTACTGTGCAGAGTCACATTACTCAAAAACATTAAAGAATATTGCTGCACATAAAAATATTCATCAGAAAAAATTAAATCTTTAAAAATTTTCCTAAATGACAATGAATTTGCAATTTGCTTCACAGAACACACATAAAAATGTTGCTCGCATTAATCATCATCATAAAAAGTAACAATTAGGTTGATATTATTTCTTTTACCAGCACAAATGTCACGTATATTCTTCGTTTTAATGCAGACTGCAATGACGAATATACGTTCACACCTAAATTTCACTGATAAAATTTCTTTGTCGGAAAAGCATATATAAAAGCTATAAAAAATACAATAAAAAGCAACAATTCGTTTTCCAGTTTTTTGCTACAGCAACATGAATTCAATTATTTTTGTTTCCCTTCTTCTTTACTTCGCCATTGCTTCTGGGCTTAAATGTGTGACAACTTCTGACGATGGAAAATCAACAACAAATGAAAATTGTGCTGCAAAATATTGTTATAGTGCACATGTAAGCGGAAATTTTGATGGGAAAAAGATAGATAAAGGCGGCCAAGGTTGCGGAGATGAAATAACGACAGATGAAGTTCGTCCATATGGTGCAAAAACATGCGATGAATTTGGCGTAAGCTTTAAAAAATAAAATGTTAAATGTAACCTTTATGCTAAAGAAACTATTTTAAGGTTGGTAAACAGACATTTGACAAAAACGGCCTTCACGCTGATTTATATTGCTGTGATAAGGATTTATGTAATTCAGCATACAAAAATTATTCTTTTATTGGTTTGACTGCTATTGTAATATTTGCAAAAATAATGTTATCATAAATAAACTTTAATAATATAATTTTTAAGTTCATGCTAGATTTGATTTGTATTAACAACTTTTGAATGTAAATGAATCAACTTTTGCAATAAGTGTTTTAAAGCTGTTAATTAAATTAAAACAATAAATAAAACTGTAGTAGCCTTTATAAATCTCGATAGCAAGTGATATTATAAATTAAACTTTTCTTAACTTTTCAATGTGTCAAAATAAGAAAAAGAGTCAATTTCGAGTTCGATATCTGAAATTTTGTGAAGGCTAATATTACCCCAAAAAGTGGCACATTGTTTTTTTTTCTCTTTTTTTTCATTATGTTTGTGTTTTGCCACTCCTGGTATTACACGTGGATTTGATGAAGCAAATCTGTATTTTGAAATATGTTTCTTTTCATTTCAAAAAAAAAGTTTTCCAACAAAGGTATTACACGTTTTTTTCCGTTCTTCGTTTCTTTTAATTCGCACACACACACCTTTATTTATCTCTGTTCTTTTTCTCCCTTTTTAGCAGAGGGTGAAAAAAAGGTAATACCTTTTCAACACTTTATGGCTTCATTTGTCATCATTTTTTCACAAAAGTAAAACATTAAGATTAAAAAATACTTTTTCAGGTAAAAGATACTTTGTATACTTGACGTAAAAAGTAAGATCTAAAATGTCTGGAAAAAATAAAGATGTAAGCTTTTTCATAATTGTTTAATGTCTTGCATAATATAATAAATATTAATTTTCAGCCGGACGAAAAGCTTTGCGAAGTTTCTCAACAGAAAATAAGCATCAAAACTGGATTTCAAGTGTTCAAATATATTGTTTCAGTCATGTTTATTAATGGTGAAAAATCTAAAAATTTGTGTAAGGCGTAAGTAGTTTTTTTCATTATTACAACAATAATCATATATAATTCTAATTTTTAGAGGACAAAATGTTGAATATAAAAGACGGTGCAAGGAAGCTATTAATGAGATATTAACTGGAATTGATTATGTTTATGACAATCGCGAAACGCTTTATCTACCTAAGAAGCTAGATAAAGATATTGAAGAAAGTATCACTGATCAAAATCTTCAAATAACAATTACCTTCAACTCGGCTTTTGGTTTCGCAAATGTTGATGAAACTCGCACATTCTTGAATATGGCCTTAAATCAATATCCTCTAAGCCAAAATGAATATTCCTCTGTTGGCAAAGGAGAAGTTTATGAAGTGGCTAATGATAACTCAAAGGAAGCTGAATTTTTTGGAAAATACGGACTTGTTATTCGTCATGGTAATAGCAAAGGTGTTCATTTTATTAATAACGGAACTGAAGCAATACTTGCAATGGATTATAAGAAAAGTGTATTCTATCACGGGAATGCAAGTTTTTTGGATGTCGTAAAGACATGCCAATCAAACCGATGGAGCTACGATAAAATAAATGAATTATACAAAAATGCTAAGTTACAAGTTAAACATCGTCCATGGGAATGCTTTAACTTTGATAATTTCACGAAAGAAAATGTGAGCGATCTTAAAGTTGAAAAGCAAACGATGGTAGAATATTTTCGTGGAAAACATGGCATTCATCTGGATGCCAATTATAAAGCTGTTCAACGTAATTCTAACTGCATATATCCGTTAGAAACGCTTGTCATTGTTCCGGATCAAAAAATTTCTAAAGAAAAGCTGTCGAAACTTGGAATTGATAAAATTAAAAAGTTATCTGCAAGCGAACGTTATAAAGCTATAAAAGATCAACATCAAAAAATGAAATTTGATAATCCTATCATCAAGGCATTTGGAATCAACGTGTCACCTGAAATGATAAAAGCCCAGTATGTTCAACATTCTTTGCCATCCGTTATTCTTGGAGATGGGAAGCAAATGACACCCAAAGAGGATGGTTCATTCCAGCTTAGTAAGTGCTATGAAACTGCTAGCATCAGAAATTTATACATTTTTGACTGCCCCAAAAAGTGGAATAATATTCTGAGGAATCAGCTCCAAAAAATGCGCATTAGTTTTAACAATATTAAATGCATCCAAGGGCCTGCAGATATTACGAGCTTTGCGCAATGGAAAGATAAATTTGCAAATATTAGTTCATCTAAAGATTACGTTATTGTTGTTACAAAAACGCAAGAAATCCATGATTTGCTAGAATTGCTTAAAATTAAAACTGGTATTAGAATCCAACATGTTTTGGAAGAAACAACCGAAAAATATTGCATTCATAATATTGTACAGAAGCTGAATGTCAGAGCTGGAGGCTTTAATTGGAAATTGGATTACAAATCGTAAGTTAAACGCTAGCTAAAAGCTTATGTTTATGTAAATCTATTGTAGGGATAAGCTTGATTTAAATTCCACAACCCGACATAAAATTGTAATTGCCATTGATACTTGTCGTCCATTTACCAAAAGTAGTAATGCTCGTAATCTAATTGATAAAGCTGCTTGCGTTGGGATTGCTGCCAATTCAGAAAAGAATCCATTTGGTTTTAACAAAAGCATATTTTATCAAAAAGCTGGCCAAGATATTATCACTTCAGAAATGGAAGCAGTAGAACCAGAATTGTTCTATGAGAATATTACTAAGATCTTAAATGGATTTTCACGTGATAAGGAAGCAGACATTATTTACACACGTGACGGAGTTTCTGAAACTCAATATGGTGATGTGATTGATAAAGAAATTTCTGTCATCAAAAAAGCAGCAGAAGCATATTTTGGCGCAACAAAGTTCAAAATTCTTGCCTTAATTGCAACTAAAAGCGGTAACACCAGATTTTTTGATACTTCTCAAAAAGGTATCATCAATAACCTTCCACCACGTTCTGTTGTTGCCCTTGGCAATCGAGATATTTATGAACAGTTTCATGTCATTCCACATCATGTTAAAGCTGGACAAGGTTCAGCAAAAGCATTAATGGTTACAGTTCTTTTAAACGAAATTGATGCTAAAATGGAAGACATTCAAACCTTCGTACTCGCTCTTTGCAGTATTCATCAATCAAATTGTGGTCCAATTAGCTTACCAGCACCAATATTTTTAGCTGATGAAGCTGCTTACATTGGTCATAGAATGCTAACTGCTTATAAAAAATATTTCCCTGAGGAAACTGAGTTCAATGTCACTGCTCCTGGTTTCTACAAAGAATTAACAACAGCAATTACAAAACGCTTGGATGCCAATGATCAACAGAAGCTGCAACAACAACAGACATCATCATCATAAGTTCCTTACTCTTTTTTAGAGCAAGACTGTCTAGATATAACTCAATTCATTTTTTGAATTATCTTTTTATAAACTTTTATTTATTTTTACTTGTCTATTTTTCTTTTTGTTATTTTTATCTTAATTTTGTTTTAATTTTTTGCATATCCATTTGTCTTAATTATCTCTATTTATTTGTATTTCATCATATTTCAAATGCATATTTATTTGTCTCAATTTTTACCATTATCTCTATTTTATTGATAATTCTTATATTTATTTGTTTTCATTGTCTCTGAAGTTTACAGGTTTTTTTCAGTGTTACTTTTGTTTGCTAAGCTTTAGCAATATTGTAATGCTTTTTTCCTGTAAATTTCAATAAAAATACAAAAAAAAAGTAATTCTTTCAAAACAAGGTATATCACAGCATTTAACACACTCCATTTCATATCACAAAATTTTTTTGTTGAGGAAATTGATGTTTTTACAGCGTTTTTTAATTGACTTTTTTATCAAACAGACAATGAATAAAAGAATCACCATAATCATAGAAAACTTTCAGCAGTCGTATATAAAATGGCTGAAAAAAATCAAGCATTACATTTTAAAAAAAAGTTGAAAGCTTTGCTTTTTTTAGCTGAAGTCGCTTTTGAATTTTTAAAATATATTAAAATTAAAGAAAGAAAAACAAACTTTGCTTACATTTTAAGCTACCAAAATATTACACGTGTTTGCCATAAAAAATCATAAAATAAAACGTTGAAGCAAATGGGGATAGCGGAGGTCCCATTATAAATTTTAAAAATTAAAGTAGAAGCAAATAAATAATTAGTATTTGCAGTGACAGTAGCGAACAAAAGTATTTGCCCACTTAGTATTTTCGATGTATAATTAAAGGTAAAAAATGTTTATGAAATAAAAATTTTCACCGTAGTCCAAAATAAGTAATTAAAAGTGGTTATTTCTGCGCCATAATTTTGAGTTTGCAATCATAACTTTTTACTTTTATTTTTCCCACAGACTAATAAACAAACAATTTATTGCAAAAACACTTTTACACATGGCTGAAAAAGTTTATTTGTATTCATTGGCATTAGTTTTAATTAACTTTAATACATTAATTTACTACAATTATTATATGTGGTTAATTGCTACAAATTACTTTTTCTCAAAAACAATTTTTTCTCTCACCTTTTTTCTCCATTTCATTCCATTCGTGCCAAAATGGAACCTACAACACAGCTGCTATATAAAATATTTGTTTATATTGCTTGTGTAACAGCATTTTTTGCACCAATTGGATTAATTTGCTCTATTTATTGCCTCAAAACTGTTCATTTCAATCTTCGAGTATTAATTGTGTCACTTGGAATTCTATGGTGTCTAACTTCTATTGGCGGTATTTTATTTTTTCTTATTCTAGAAGCTAAAGAAGATCCACCATTACTCTATCAGCTACCCCAGTATCAAACTGCAAAGCTTATTGCTACTTCTGCAGCATATGGTTTTCGAGTTACTGAAACTTCAATAAGTTTTGAAAGATTTTTAGCAACATATTATTACAAAAATTATGAAACTGTTAAAATTTTTAAAATTTATTCTTTTATTGCTGTAGCATTTTCTGTGCTAATGGGATTTTGTTTTTCATTTTTATTTAATATTAGTAAGTTTAATGAAGCTTAAAGATATATAAAAGTGTTAAAATATTTTTAGTACGTGTTCATGCAAATGTTGTTTATGGCTTTTTAATTACAGTGGAAACAACAAATTTTGTTGTAAGTTTTTTTTAAACGTTCGATAATCGCAGGGCATTATTCAAGAAATGTAAAGAATTGATTTTGTAAGGCAAGTTGACTTCGGAGGCACGGGCTATCACTAGTGGGAGCATTTGTTTTACCTTTGGCAACAGCTTCACAAACGGCGCCAAATTCAAATCAAAAAATCCACTTTTTAATTTGAAAATGGCAAAATAGCATCCATTCGAAAAATCAATTTATGAAATAATAACAGTTATTTTTTAAAAAATGTCATTTTTGAAGCTAGATGATTGATTTTTCAAAAATTGTGTTTACATGAGTCTAACTTGACATAATCCAAGTATATTTTTTAACTAATTTTGAGATCAGATTTGAGTTGGTGACATTAGTCAAGTTCCCAAATCCTCACAGTGACATGTTCCCAAATCCTAAAATTACGGAGCACGCTCACAGTAATGACTTTTATCTAAGCAAATAGAAGCAATTTGTCGTAAAACACACTTTTTTGAATCACTCTTTAAAACTATTGGTAAAATGGTAAAAAAAGCTGTTAAAAGCAGAAAAAATAAAAACAAGTTTTTATCGATTTTTCCTTTTTGTACTTCCGGTATTTTATTTGTAAGCATTTTTTTTCTCGTCCCCATGAAATGTACAAACATTGTGTCATAAATATTAGCGTGTTTTAAGAATGACATGGAAAAATACAAATTTTACTATAATTTTTCCACGTTTTTAGTTATTGCACGTTCTACGAAAGCAAAACCGTTTACTTCGAAAACTCAGTAATTCTCAGAAGGCATTACTTACAAGCAAATATCAACTTATTGAAAATATACGTTCCCTCAATTTACTGTTTCCACAAGCAACAATAAGTTTTATATATTCAAATTTTACAATTGTTTCAACTTTTATTATTGGAAATATTTATGAACCTTATCGGGTGCCATGTTTTCTTTCTGTAAGTTTTTGCTGCAGCTGTCTTTGATAAAAAAAGATTAATTTTTAGTTATATTGTTTGAATGTTATTACATTATCGATTTATTGGATCTATCGAACAGCATGGTTTTCATCGCAGCTGACAAAATTTTATAACATTATTCAAAAACAGTTAAATGACTCATCTGAAGTTATAACAATAAAAGTGAGAACTGTAAAAACGACATTGGGACAGACAATAAATGCCAATCAAACTGTTGATGAACATTTTAATGGATTAAAAGATGTGTGGAAATAAATAAAATAATTTTATACTGTTCACAAATTTCTTCATCATTAGTGAATCATTTTCAAGTTTTTTGTAATTAAGAAAACAGTTTTTTGTTATTGACGCTTTAATAAGTATTTATTATATAACCCCTTTTTATAAAAAAAATATTCAAAGGTTTTTCTCTTCAGTTTACTGGTATCCACAAATAAAGCGAAGGGGGTTTTTTACAAAAAGCAAAAAGTTATTGATTTATAGTTTGTTGCTTTTCAACAAATCACAACATATTCGTAAAAGCAAAAGGCAGAAAAAAACTTGTTATTGCTCTTCCTTAACATGGTTTATTACTAAGAGTTTTGTATAAATATAAAAAATTTAAGTGCATATAAAGTTCAAAATTTTTATTGATTTTTATTTTGACATGTTTATGTGTCATGGGAACCATTTTTGACAGATGTTTTTTTTTTACTATTTGATTACTCATCATTATTTCTCTTTTTAGTAAAACCACAGCTTTTCTCTCTAGCCACATAGATATTCCACTCCGGCAATATTTTGATTACACAACACCTCGATATTTCTTCATCGCGATCTGTCTGTTTCTTCAACAGCAATAAAAAGACATATATAAAAAGAGCCAAAAAGACGTTCATTTTCTACATTTCTCTTTTGAGCTTTTCAACGGACTGTCTAAAAAAACGTCTATTGCGGAGTAATCTTTGATCTAGCAGTTTGAAAAAATTCCAATAAAGAAAAGTATCTATTGTTGAAAAAATTAATATGCATTTTATTTTTACAACAATAATAATAAATTTTGCTTATTACATTTAAATAAAATTTTTTGTTTCTTAAAACTTTCTTGTACTCGCAATGCATTAAAAAATCGTTCGATTGATGTCTAATCCTTTCTCGATTATTGTTGTTTTTTTCGATCGATTGTGCCTGTCCGTATCACAAGATACTATCGCTTGAAGAAAGTCATAGCCGTTTAAGCTGCAAACGCAGTCTTTCTTCTTTTTGTTGGTGGCTTTTTGATTGTGACAGTTTTATTGTGTGGCTCTTGTGAAATAATATCGTTAAAAATAGAGAAATCCTTTTTTTTATTGTATAGCTTTTACGAAATTTTATAATTTCTTGATTTGTTTAGTATGCTATCTTGATTTCGATTCATTATGTGTTATATCCGCGAAAAATTGATATCTAGAATTTTTCCGTTTTATTCGCATTTGCTATTACCGAGTTTGTGGATCAGCAGAATTCGGTTTTGTTTCAAATTTATTTTTATTTTTTTTTTAAAAAACTCTTCATTATTGGTTAGACTCCACGAATTCAACTGGTCCGCTAATTCGGCTATAACATGTCAATTTTTGTATTTTTTTCGTTTAACAATTATTTGATGACAACACAATAACCGTTACCCCACAAATCCGTATCGAAATTATTGTTGTTACCATTGTTTATTTGTTTAGCTTTTTTACGTGCGATAAACTGTTTGCAAGCATTCTAATCATGTTTTTATAAAACGAGTTAAATCGTGCACGATATTATTTTTATCCTTAATTGTTACATATTTTAAGATAAAATGTAAGACCCTATCATTTTTTAGGATTTTATATATTCTCTTGGTAGTCGATCTCTAATGCCAGACGATAATTCTCTTCCCCATCCAGATGATGTTTTGGGTTATTTACTCAAAAACTGCGTTAGTTTACAAGAACTTATGTAAGAAATGTTACACTTTTTATCGTCAATTACAATTAAGAAATATTTTTAGGCTTTCATGGCAACATGGTATTATGTCATTTGGAAGATGTGCAAATCAAGATAGCACAACATCAATGAGATTATTAAAGATTGATTGCATCTCTGAACTTCCACCCCCACAAGATGTTGCAGCATTTATCAACAAGCATATGACAGCTAATGGATATTTATGCTTATCTTTCATTATTCCATTTCCAACTCATTATGCTGATGAAATTCGATCATTTGTTGATTCACACAATTTTCATGTTGAAGTTGCTCGTGAAGCTATTGCATAGAAATTTGAATCGTGAAATAATATTTTGCGTTTGAGCTTATATTATTATCAAATTTTTATAGCTTTCTTTAATTATATCTTCCCTTTTCTTGCCTCTTCGATATTTTTTATAGCGATAAATGGCTTTTATGCTTTCAATAATTTTTAACGTTGTTTTTTTGTTGAAACCATTTTTGGCCCAAATATTTGTTTTAAATAAAAAGAAAATTTTAAATAAGCCTAATTTGTTTTCAATTCACTCAAAAATTTAGATATTTATCGATAATGAAAATTTCATTTTGAAAAAGGGATCAAGAATTCTTCAACTGTTATGCTGCTGACATCTTGAAAGTGTTTCCGTTTTTTATGATGTCAGCAGCATAACTAATAGTTAAAATGCATGTTTACCATGCATCACTTTTTACGAACTGAATTTTTAAGACTTTTTCGTCTTTTATAATTTTTTAATATGTTTAAAATATTCTGAAACTAATGTAGCAAAACAAATTGTCAAAACAAAAATGATTTTTTTTCTTTTTTTTCCCAGTAGACAATCGATGAAGAAAAAAACTAAAAAGATAACACATTTGACAAAAGCATGAAGAAAAAGATGTTTTCCTCTCTTTTATCACTTTATTACATTCGACATTCACAAACAAACAACAAAAAAACAAAAATGTTTGAATTTTTTAAAAATTTTTAAAGAGCGAAAAGTATAGTAACTATTGTAATGAAATTTTAAAACATCCATATTTGGGTACATACTATGTACCCACATATTGATGTTTGTTACTTCCTATGAACTATGATAAAAAAACAATGGTGATTTCGGCGGGCCCTCACAATTTTAAAAAAGCGGTTTAAAACATTATTACAAAAATGAAAAAAATAAACACAGTTCTGGAGTACCCCTTCAACATAAACATGTTAAACATACTATACAGCTTTGTACTTTATCAAAAATAATTTCTAATCTGTTAGAAATTATTGTTAAGTGTCTTTCAACATCTCTTTAAGAAATTAAATTCAATTTTTGTTTCAACACGATTTCTGTCAAAATTATCCTTAAAAATATTTATAAAAATTATAACTTTAAGCAATGTTAACTTACTTTCATTCTTCTTCAACATTTAATAAACCGTTTATGTGACGCAAACACAGAGTGGATATTTTTATATCACGAACTTTTGATGAATTCAATTTTTGCATTGTTTGATTGTTAACATAAACAGGACATAACCTAAAAATTTTTTAATTTTTTGTGAATTATAAATGGAAATAGCAGCTTTATCTACGCACTAAAATAACGTTGTTGTATTTTCTAGGCGTTGCTTATGGGAATAAAAAGAAAATCAAAAAGTATTAAGACTTTGCATACATAGAATTTAAAAAACAAATTTAATTATAGTAGCATTGGGAATACACTTGTATATTTCTTCGAATGGCACTGGAGTACCATCTGAGTAAACGACTGCAGTGTTGCAAAGATGTATGTCATCAATTGTTCCTGCTGCAGTAATTTGTTTGAAATATTCAAATAGAATTCTTTCATATTCATGATGTGAAAAGTACACTTCATATGTATGAATATTTAATCTTTTAATATCACAACGGCTAATCTTTGGCATCATTGATTGATAAAAATTCAAATCAGCGTCAGCAAAAAAAAGTTGTTTTGTCACCCATAAATTTGAAGGAAGGATTTTAAATTCATCTTGGCGACGTGCATAAAAACTGTAACACCTAAATCGTGGTGGTATAAAATCAGTATTGTCAAGTAAGTGATCAATAATGACGAAACGAAATTTTGCAAAAAAATATTTACAGCTTAGATTAAATTTTTTAAAGATGTTGGAGTTGGCATTTTCAAAAATGTAATTCATTATTGAATAAGAAAATGGAAATAGCTGTTGATGAACATGTTTGGCAGCGAATGATATTACTTTTTTATGCGTAACTTCTTTTTCAAAAAGTTTTTTATATAATGCTCGAAAACACATAATAAAATGTTAACAAAAAATGAAATAGGGAAAATATTTATTTGCTGTAGTTGCAAAAAGAATCAACTGATTTTTTGTTTGTCATGATAAACAAAACTGACGAACAATCCTAGGTGCAATCAGCAACCATATGTTCGTCTTTTTGCTACACAAAATCTGTATGCAGCAAAAATACATGAAGGAAAGATCATTTTGGCATTGACTTTTTGAACCTTAAGCAAAGTATGTCACAAATTTTAAATAATTATTGTGCATACACAAATGCTTCTTAGCGCACACTTGAAACTCTTAGAAAAATAGAAATGCTAAAACAATTTTTTCTTTAAAAATTTGTTAAAAACAATTTTATTATACAAAATAAAACATTGAATCATTCGTTATAATGAAACATAGCATACTGTAAAATTTTCCTTTCAAATTCTGCAATATTTTCAGGCATATCCAATCCACAAAAGCTGTGTAAAAATGATAATAACCAAAGAAGCAATCCAAAAACAATTTGCAACACCGAATACATTATTAGCGACAGTTGATATTTACTTTTTTTAAATTCAGATTTCATTAAAAAATATCCTAGGAGCTTAAAAACTGACGTTAAAGCAATAAGCGTTTTCAATGTTGTCCAGAAGGATTCTTTGCACAGCTGATGTAAAATCTTTTTCTGTATAACATCAATTTTCTTAAAACATTCAAAATAGATTTCTGCGTTTTGATGAAAAGCTTCTTTACTTTCTGCTAAAGATGAATTAAACATATGATGAAATTTTGGGTTTCTTTTATGATACTGCATGTATTCCTCCATCTAAAAAAACATAATTTATTTTTTGATAACTATCATTCAACCCAGATTTATTGTTATAAAAACTTAAAAACTTAAATTTTCCAGAGCTTTTTTTGCATTTCGATTCTCATAAAACACTTTAAGGGTAACATTTTGTGTATTATTGCATTTGATCAGATATTCTTCCCATTGTCCTGGTACAAGAATTTTTATAGGTGATATAACCACCAACTGAATATAACAAAAAACGAATAATATGAAGATGGGAACAAAACAATCATCATCGTCTAAAACTACTTTTTTATGATGATGCATTTCTTTTGTACAAAATCACTTTTGACTTACAATTAAATCTTCTTGACTGTTTTTGATAAAACATTTACAACCAATAAAATTAAAGCTCCAAAAAAGTTTGAACTGCTTTTTCATCCTTCTTGGTTGCCATTTCATAACTTTTTTAAAATATTATACAAAAGCTTTAAAAAAGCAATCAGAGTTTTCTTGGAAAAAAAAGAGTACACATGCCATGGTATTTTTTTTGTTTCTAATCAATAAAGTTTGGCAGACACTTGCTTAATTCATAGTAAAATGATAGAGGTCAACCTCAATTAAGTTTTGGGCATTTTTGATCCTTTTAAAGCATAAAGTGTAGTTTGAAAACAGCCGTTATTAAAGATAATAAATCATGCTCTGTTGATTTTTCTTTAATCAATATGACAAAAAATACAGCCGAACAACAACGTAACTCTATTTATTTGTTTTTACTTGATGATCACCAATAAAATGTGACAACTGGACAAAAGATAGTTCGTTATGGTCCCCTGTTTATAGCAATATTAACAAATCAAGTGTTTACTGAATATTGAAAAAAAAATAACCTGAAGTCTCTGTGGTTAGTCACAAAATATACATCTTCATTCTTTCTTTTCATTATTTTAGGTCATGGGGAGAATTGACCACCTTAATATTGGATAAAAGTGTCCTTAATATTTTTTTTATTAAAACACACCCTTTGTTGCAGTTGCAAACAGAAAAAACCAATATTTTAGTAATAAAAATATTTTTCACACTTATTTGATAATTTAATAAAAAAAATATTAAGGACACTTTTATCCAATATTAGGGTTGCAAATCCCCTTTTTACCTTATTTTAGCTTCTTTCGACTATTTGACAAATTATTATCTAATCAAAACAATTCTTGTTTAGTTGCAAATGAATTCAAAGGAAATTCCGTTATCATTATTCCCTAATTCATTCCAATTTCGTCAAACATGTACATCTCAAGAATTTTCACTTTCAATTCCAATAATGAAATATATTTGGGCAAATCCATCATCAGCAAAAGCCTACAAAAAATTAATTCAAAGCTGCAAGCTGATTTTCATCAAAAACCCAATTTTGGTAGTGGCGAATTGCATGTATCACGAACTTGGAGGATGGAAATATCTAGGGGATGGATGTGATTATCGTAATCACGAAATTATTACAATGCAAAACATCACTACAAAATTATGGGTGACAAAAAGAGTTTATATTGGTAGGGGCTTGAGCAAGCAAAGTTTGAAGCAATATTTCAAATATTGCTTCAAACTTTTATCCCAAAGTTCATCGTTATGATGTCGAAGTTTTGGATATTTTTCATCTAAATCGGTGTTATGATGAACGTTTTTTCTTTCATCTGGTGTAAACAGTGTTTCTTCATTACAATACAGTAAAATATGATAACGGTGAAATGGTTCCATTAGAAAATATTATTAAACTGTTTTCTAACAGCAAACAAATCTTATTGTCAGTTTTCTATGTCATTGGTTCGTTTGAAGTTTATTTTTCATTCTTTTAGAGATTTCTTTTCTGGGGCTAGTGCTTTTTGTAAAAGTTACCAGGATTTCGTTAATGCTTGTAATTCTATTAATGAAGTTAACATACGTTATACACCTGTGGGTTTTGATGTTCCTGAAATATATAAATATATAAAAGTATGCTACCATTTTCACATTGAATCTTATTTTTACACAAAAATCGTGTGACAATAGGAATAATAATCATTATTGTTTTTTTGTAACAGTGATAGTGTATTTCCAAAGTTATTTCCTTTTTTTATTGAACTTCGTCCCTTAAAGTTGAAAATAATATTTATTACACGGCAGCCCTTAAAAAAAAGAGGTGTGAAAAATTTTCATTCGCAATTCCTTTTCCATTGTTTTTTTTGTTTTCCTATTGTTCTTCTGTTGTCTTTTTGAGCTTCATCTTAAAAAGCTAATATGTTTTTTTAAAATTTATTAATTTAAAAAATGCCGAGCCAAAGTCAAGATAAGATCCTAACAAATTGATATATCTTATAATCACAAAAAAAGATAACGTATAAGCCGTGATCTAAGGCTGTGAAAAAGAGCAAAAGAACAAAGAAAAGAAGAAAACAAAGTGCGAAGAAAATTTTTTTCACACCATTTTTTTCTTTCACTCACTTTTTTTCTGTTAGACGGATCTGCCGCGTAGTTGCTTTTTTCATTTCCGCTGATTCATTGTGGGAAAGCAGCAAGCGATGTTTTTTGAATTAGACATATATAAACATTGTGAGGAAAAAATTATAATTTGTTATTTGAAACAAAAGAAGTTTTTTGATTGAATGCACAGTTTGAATTTTTAAAAATTTATTCTAATGAACAACAATGTAGAACTAGTATATGATCCTTGAATGATTCGTCGATATCCTGGCAAATCTTCTGGTGATATTTAAAGCTTTTCAAAAGCGCAGATATTGTCGTCTTCATTGATGCTTTTTAATCTCCGTCTTTGTTAAACTTCAAACACCTTCAAAACGATTTTCTAAAATTTTATCGAAGCATTTGGAAATCAAATAGTACATTTTTACAGAGATATGTAATTATAAAAATTCAATAATATTAGACTGCTATGAATAATATATTCTGCAAAAGATTCACATTTTATAACGTTAATTATTTAAAGCAATTAAAGCTCCTCAACATGATGTTACAGTATGTAAATGAAATACTTACCAAGTTGCATAAAAACAGGACTTTCAACACAAATAGCATTTTGTGAATCCATTCTGTTTGTAAGGTTTTATAATTTTAATCATAAAATTTGGTCTAAATAGCTTCATGATATCACTTTTTAATTTTCGCGTAAATACATAACGCAGAATAGCAACCCTAAAATAGGATATAAACTTACTGTAATGAATTGAAAAAACATAATCAAGAAGTTTGTAAACCTCTTAAAGCGCTTTTACATAATATATTTATATATTGTTAAAATTTGTTTTAAAAATCTTGAATTTGCTAGCTTTTCACTTAAGCACTTTGACCATCCATAATATTGTGGGACAAACATTTTGCAGTAATGAAAACAAACAGTAAAAACTTTTAGTAACACGCTTTTGTTTTTCTTTCATTTCTTCTTCTTAAAAATCCCTCTCTTTTTATTGATTACTTTCAAGAAGAAAAAGAGACGACAAAAAACACAACTTTTAACGTTGCTAGTGAACACTTTTGCATTACATTTTTTTTGAATATGTAACATTTCTTTAAAAAAATGGATAAAGCACAAAAGCTTGTTTTTGCATTTATACATACATAATCGTTTTTTCACCAAAATTAATTTTTTAACTGCAGCTATTAAAGCCATTTTCCAACTGCATCTTTTCATTTTTATGTTACTAATAGTGTGTATAACACATTTAAAACAAGATGCAGTTGGCATTTTTCGATAATACCAGAATTCCTTATATTGTTAACCTTTGGGGTTCTCATCTTAAGAATTCAGCTATTAAAGCCATTTTCCGACTGCATCTTTTCATTTTTATGTTACTAATAGTGTGAATAACACATTTAAAACAAGATGCAGTTGGCATTTTTCGATAATACCAGAATTCCTTATATTGTTAACCTTTGGGGTTCTCATCTCAAGAATTCAGCTATTAAAGCCATTTTCCGACTGCATCTTTTCATTTTTATGTTACTAATAGTGTGAATAACACATTTAAAACAAGATGCAGTTGGCATTTTTCGATAATACCAGAATTTCTTTTATTGTTTACCTTTGGGGTTCTCATCTAAAGAATGCAGCTATTAAAGCCATTTTCCAACTGCATCTTTTCATTTTTATGTTACTAATAGTGTGTATAACACATTTAAAACAAGATGCAGTTGGCATTTTTCGATAATACCAGAATTCCTTATATTGTTAACCTTTGGGGTTCTCATCTAAAGAATTCAGCTATTAAAGCCATTTTCCGACTGCATCTTTTCATTTTTATGTTACTAATAGTGTGAATAACACATTTAAAACAAGATGCAGTTGGCATTTTTCGATAATACCAGCATTTCTTTTATTGTTTACCTTTGGGGTTCCCATCTAAAGAATGCAGCTATTAAAGCCATTTTCCAACTGCATCTTTTCATTTTTATGTTACTAATAGTGTGTATAACACATTTAAAACAAGATGCAGTTGGCATTTTTCGATAATACCAGAATTCCTTATATTGTTAACCTTTGGGGTTCTCATCTCAAGAATTCAGCAATTAAAGCCATTTTCCAACTGCATCTTTTCATTTTTATGTTACTAATAGTGTGTATAACACATTTAAAACAAGATGCAGTTGGCATTTTTCGATAATACCAGAATTCCTTATATTGTTAACCTTTGGGGTTCTCATCTCAAGAATTCAGCTATAAAAGCCATTTTCCAACTGCATCTTTTCATTTTTATGTTACTAATAGTGTGTATAACACATTTAAAACAAGATGCAGTTGGCATTTTTCGATAATACCAGAATTCCTTATATTGTTAACCTTTGGGGTTCTCATCTCAAGAATTCAGCAATTAAAGCCATTTTCCAACTGCATCTTTTCATTTTTATGTTACTAATAGTGTGTATAACACATTTAAAACAAGATGCAGTTGGCATTTTTCGATAATACCAGAATTCCTTATATTGTTAACCTTTGGGGTTCTCATCTCAAGAATTCAGCTATAAAAGCCATTTTCCGACTGCATCTTTTCATTTTTCTGTTACTAATAGTGTGTATAACACATTTAAAACAAGATGCAGTTGGCATTTATCGATAATACCAGAATTACTTATATTGTTTACCTTTGGGGTTCTCATCTCAAGAATTCAGCAATTAAAGCCATTTTCCAACTGCATCTTTTCATTTTTATGTTACTAATAGTGTGTATAACACATTTAAAACAAGATGCAGTTGGCATTTTTCGATAATACCAGAATTCCTTATATTGTTTACCTTTGGGGTTCTCATCTCAAGAATTCAGCAATTAAAGCCATTTTCCAACTGCATCTTTTCATTTTTATGTTATTAATAGTGTGTATAACACATTTAAAACAAGATGCAGTTGGCATTTTTCGATAATACCAGAATTCCTTATATTGTTTACCTTTGGGGTTCTCATCTCAAGAATTCAGCTATTAAAGCCATTTTCCGACTGCATCTTTTCATTTTTATGTTATTAATAGTGTGTATAACACATTTAAAACAAGATGCAGTTGGCATTTTTCGATAATACCAGAATTCCTTATATTGTTTACCTTTGGGGTTCTCATCTCAAGAATTCAGCAATTAAAGCCATTTTCCAACTGCATCTTTTCATTTTTATGTTATTAATAGTGTGTATAACACATTTAAAACAAGATGCAGTTGGCATTTTTCGATAATACCAGAATTCCTTATATTGTTTACCTTTGGGGTTCTCATCTCAAGAATTCAGCTATAAAAGCCATTTTCCGACTGCATCTTTTCATTTTTATGTTATTAATAGTGTGTATAACACATTTAAAACAAGATGCAGTTGGCATTTTTCGATAATACCAGAATTCCTTATATTGTTTACCTTTGGGGTTCTCATCTCAAGAATTCAGCAATTAAAGCCATTTTCCAACTGCATCTTTTCATTTTTATGTTATTAATAGTGTGTATAACACATTTAAAACAAGATGCAGTTGGCATTTTTCGATAATACCAGAATTCCTTATATTGTTTACCTTTGGGGTTCTCATCTCAAGAATTCAGCAATTAAAGCCATTTTCCAACTGCATCTTTTCATTTTTATGTTATTAATAGTGTGTATAACACATTTAAAACAAGATGCAGTTGGCATTTTTCGATAATACCAGAATTCCTTATATTGTTAACCTTTGGGGTTCTCATCTCAAGAATTCAGCTATTAAAGCCATTTTCCGACTGCATATTTTCATTTTTATGTTACTAATAGTGTGTATAACACATTTAAAACAAGATGCAGTTGGCATTTTTCGATAATACCAGAATTCCTTATATTGTTAACCTTTGGGGTTCTCATCTCAAGAATTCAGCTATTAAAGCCATTTTCCGACTGCATCTTTTCATTTTTATGTTACTAATAGTGTGAATAACACATTTAAAAAAAGATGCAGTTGGCATTTTTCGATAATACCAGAATTTCTTTTATTGTTTACCTTTGGGGTTCTCATCTAAAGAATGCAGCTATTAAAGCCATTTTCCAACTGCATCTTTTCATTTTTATGTTACTAATAGTGTGTATAACACATTAAAAACAAGATGCAGTTGGCATTTTTCGATAATACCAGAATTCCTTATATTGTTAACCTTTGGGGTTCTCATCTCAAGAATTCAGCTATTAAAGCCATTTTCCGACTGCATCTTTTCATTTTTATGTTACTAATAGTGTGAATAACACATTTAAAACAAGATGCAGTTGGCATTTTTCGATAATACCAGAATTTCTTTTATTGTTTACCTTTGGGGTTCCCATCTAAAGAATGCAGCTATTAAAGCCATTTTCCAACTGCATCTTTTCATTTTTATGTTACTAATAGTGTGTATAACACATTTAAAACAAGATGCAGTTGGCATTTTTCGATAATACCAGAATTCCTTATATTGTTAACCTTTGGGGTTCTCATCTCAAGAATTCAGCAATTAAAGCCATTTTCCAACTGCATCTTTTCATTTTTATGTTACTAATAGTGTGTATAACACATTTAAAACAAGATGCAGTTGGCATTTTTCGATAATACCAGAATTCCTTATATTGTTAACCTTTGGGGTTCTCATCTCAAGAATTCTGCTATTAAAGCCATTTTCCAACTGCATCTTTTCATTTTTATGTTACTAATAGTGTGTATAACACATTTAAAACAAGATGCAGTTGGCATTTTTCGATAATACCAGAATTCCTTATATTGTTAACCTTTGGGGTTCTCATCTCAAGAATTCAGCAATTAAAGCCATTTTCCAACTGCATCTTTTCATTTTTATGTTACTAATAGTGTGTATAACACATTTAAAACAAGATGCAGTTGGCATTTTTCGATAATACCAGAATTCCTTATATTGTTAACCTTTGGGGTTCTCATCTCAAGAATTCAGCTATAAAAGCCATTTTCCGACTGCATCTTTTCATTTTTATGTTACTAATAGTGTGTATAACACATTTAAAACAAGATGCAGTTGGCATTTATCGATAATACCAGAATTACTTATATTGTTTACCTTTGGGGTTCTCATCTCAAGAATTCAGCAATTAAAGCCATTTTCCAACTGCATCTTTTCATTTTTATGTTATTAATAGTGTGTATAACACATTTAAAACAAGATGCAGTTGGCATTTTTCGATAATACCAGAATTCCTTATATTGTTTACCTTTGGGGTTCTCATCTCAAGAATTCAGCTATTAAAGCCATTTTCCGACTGCATCTTTTCATTTTTATGTTATTAATAGTGTGTATAACACATTTAAAACAAGATGCAGTTGGCATTTTTCGATAATACCAGAATTCCTTATATTGTTTACCTTTGGGGTTCTCATCTCAAGAATTCAGCAATTAAAGCCATTTTCCAACTGCATCTTTTCATTTTTATGTTATTAATAGTGTGTATAACACATTTAAAACAAGATGCAGTTGGCATTTTTCGATAATACCAGAATTCCTTATATTGTTTACCTTTGGGGTTCTCATCTCAAGAATTCAGCTATTAAAGCCATTTTCCGACTGCATCTTTTCATTTTTATGTTATTAATAGTGTGTATAACACATTTAAAACAAGATGCAGTTGGCATTTTTCGATAATACCAGAATTCCTTATATTGTTTACCTTTGGGGTTCTCATCTCAAGAATTCAGCAATTTAAGCCATTTTCCAACTGCATCTTTTCATTTTTATGTTATTAATAGTGTGTATAACACATTTAAAACAAGATGCAGTTGGCATTTTTCGATAATACCAGAATTCCTTATACTGTTTACCTTTGGGGTTCTCATCTCAAGAATTCAGCTATAAAAGCCATTTTCCGAATGCATCTTTTCATTTTTATGTTATTAATAGTGTGTATAACACATTTAAAACAAGATGCAGTTGGCATTTTTCGATAATACCAGAATTCCTTATATTGTTTACCTTTGGGGTTCTCATCTCAAGAATTCAGCAATTAAAGCCATTTTCCAACTGCATCTTTTCATTTTTATGTTATTAATAGTGTGTATAACACATTTAAAACAAGATGCAGTTGGCATTTTTCGATAATACCAGAATTTCTTTTATTGTTTACCTTTGGGGTTCTCATCTCAAGAATTCAGCTATTAAAGCCATTTTCCAACTGCATCTTTTCTTTTTTATGTTACTAATAGTGTGTATAACACATTTAAAACAAGATGCAGTTGGCATTTTTCGATAATACCAGAATTTCTTTTATTGTTAACCTTTGGGGTTCTCATCTTAAGAATTCAGCTATTAAAGCCATTTTCCAACTGCATCTTTTCATTTTTATGTTACTAATAGTGTGTATAACACATTTAAAACAAGATGCAGTTGGCATTTTTCAATAATACCAGAATTCCTTATATTGTTAACCTTTGGGGTTCTCATCTAAAGAAGTCAGCTATTAAAGCCATTTTCCGACTGCATCTTTTCATTTTTATGTTACTAATAGTGTGTATAACACATTTAAAACAAGATGCAGTTGGCATTTTTCGATAATACCAGAATTCCTTATATTGTTAACCTTTGGGGTTGTTATCTAAAGAATTCAGCTATTAAAGCCATTTTCCAACTGCATCTTTTCTTTTTTATGTTACTAATAGTGTGTATAACACATTTAAAACAAGATGCAGTTGGCATTTTTCAATAAAACCAGAATTCCTTATATTGTTAACCTTTGGGGTTCTCATCTAAAGAAGTCAGCTATTAAAGCCATTTTCCGACTGCATCTTTTCATTTTTATGTTACTAATAGTGTGTATAACACATTTAAAACAAGATGCAGTTGGCATTTTTCGATAATACCAGAATTCCTTATATTGTTAACCTTTGGGGTTCTCATATAAAGAATTCAGCTATTAAAGCCGTTTTCAAACTGCATCTTTTCATTTTTATGTTACTAATAGTGTGTATAACACATTTAAAACAAGATGCAGTTGGCATTTTTCGATAATACCAGAATTCCTTATATTGTTAACCTTTGGGGTTCTCATATAAAGAATTCAGCTATTAAAGCCGTTTTCAAACTGCATCTTTTCATTTTTATGTTACTAATAGTGTGTATAACACATTTAAAACAAGATGCAGTTGGCATTTTTCGATAATACCAGAATTCCTTATATTGTTAACCTTTGGGGTTGTTATCTAAAGAATTCAGCTATTAAAGCCATTTTCCAACTGCATCTTTTCATTTTTATGTTACTAATAGTGTGTATAACACATTTAAAACAAGATGCAGTTGGCATTTTTCGATAATACCAGAATTCCTTATATTGTTAACCTTTGGGGTTCTTATCTAAAGAATTCAGCTATTAAAGCCATTTTCCAACTGCATCTTTTCTTTTTTATGTTACTAATAGCGTGTATAACACATTTAAAACAAGATGCAGTTGGCATTTTTCGATAATACCAGAATTTCTTTTATTGTTAACCTTTGGGGTTCTCATCTTAAGAATTCAGCTATTAAAGCCATTTTCCAACTGCATCTTTTCTTTTTTATGTTACTAATAGTGTGTATAACACATTTAAAACAAGATGCAGTTGGCATTTTTCAATAAAACCAGAATTCCTTATATTGTTAACCTTTGGGGTTCTCATCTAAAGAAGTCAGCTATTAAAGCCATTTTCCGACTGCATCTTTTCATTTTTATGTTACTAATAGTGTGTATAACACATTTAAAACAAGATGCAGTTGGCATTTTTCGATAATACCAGAATTCCTTATATTGTTAACCTTTGGGGTTCTCATATAAAGAATTCAGCTATTAAAGCCGTTTTCAAACTGCATCTTTTCATTTTTATGTTACTAATAGTGTGTATAACACATTTAAAACAAGATGCAGTTGGCATTTTTCGATAATACCAGAATTTCTTTTATTGTTAACCTTTGGGGTTCTCATCTTAAGAATTCAGCTATTAAAGCCATTTTCCAACTGCATCTTTTCATTTTTATGTTACTAATAGTGTGTATAACACATTTAAAACAAGATGCAGTTGGCATTTTTCGATAATACCAGAATTCCTTATATTGTTAACCTTTGGGGTTCTCATCTCAAGAATTCAGCTATTAAAGCCGTTTTCAAACTGCATCTTTTCATTTTTATGTTACTAATAGTGTATATAACACATTTAAAACAAGATGCAGTTGGCATTTTTCGATAATACCAGAATTCCTTATGTTGTTAACCTTTGGGGTTCTTATCTAAAGAATTCAGCTATAAAAGCCATTTTCCAACTGCATCTTTTCAGTTTTATGTTACTAATAGTGTGTATAACACATTTAAAACAAGATGCAGTTGGCATTTTTCGATAATACCAGAATTTCTTTTATTGTTAACCTTTGGGGTTCTCATCTCAAGAATTCAGCTATGAAAGCCGTTTTCCAACTGCATCTTTTCATTTTTATGTTACTAATAGTGTGTATAACACATTTAAAACAAGATGCAGTTGGCATTTTTCGATAATACCAGAATTTCTTATATTGTTAACCTTTGGGGTTCTCATCTCAAGAATTCAGCTATTAAAGCCGTTTTCAAACTGCATCTTTTCATTTTTATGTTACTAATAGTGTATATAACACATTTAAAACAAGATGCAGTTGGCATTTTTCGATAATACCAGAATTCCTTATGTTGTTAACCTTTGGGGTTCTTATCTAAAGAATTCAGCTATAAAAGCCATTTTCCAACTGCATCTTTTCATTTTTATGTTACTAATAGTGTGTATAACACATTTAAAACAAGATGCAGTTGGCATTTTTCGATAATACCAGAATTTCTTATATTGTTAACCTTTGGGGTTCTCATCTCAAGAATTCAGCTATGAAAGCCGTTTTCCAACTGCATCTTTTCATTTTTATGTTACTAATAGTGTGTATTACACATTTAAAACAAGATGCAGTTGACATTTTTCGATAATACCAGAATTCCTTATATTGTTAACCTTTGGGGTTCTTATCTAAAGAATTCAGCTATTAAAGCCATTTTCCAACTGCATCTTTTCTTTTTTATGTTACTAATAGTGTGTATAACACATTTAAAACAAGATGCAGTTGGCATTTTTCGATAATACCAGAATTCCTTATATTGTTAACCTTTGGGGTTCTTATCTAAAGAATTCAGCTATTAAAGCCATTTTCCAACTGCATCTTTTCATTTTTATGTTATTAATAGTGTGTATAACACATTTAAAACAAGATGCAGTTGGCATTTTTCGATAATACCAGAATTTCTTTTATTGTTAACCTTTGGGGTTCTCATCTCAAGAATTCAGCTATTAAAGCCATTTTCCAACTGCATCTTTTCTTTTTTATGTTACTAATAGTGTGTATAACACATTTAAAACAAGATGCAGTTGGCATTTTTCGATAATACCAGAATTTCTTTTATTGTTAACCTTTGGGGTTCTCATCTTAAGAATTCAGCTATTAAAGCCATTTTCCAACTGCATCTTTTCATTTTTATGTTACTAATAGTGTGTATAACACATTTAAAACAAGATGCAGTTGGCATTTTTCAATAATACCAGAATTCCTTATATTGTTAACCTTTGTGGTTCTCATCTAAAGAAGTCAGCTATTAAAGCCATTTTCCGACTGCATCTTTTCATTTTTATGTTACTAATAGTGTGTATAACACATTTAAAACAAGATGCAGTTGGCATTTTTCGATAATACCAGAATTCCTTATATTGTTAACCTTTGGGGTTGTTATCTAAAGAATTCAGCTATTAAAGCCATTTTCCAACTGCATCTTTTCATTTTTATGTTACTAATAGTGTGTATAACACATTTAAAACAAGATGCAGTTGGCATTTTTCGATAATACCAGAATTCCTTATATTGTTAACCTTTGGGGTTCTTATCTAAAGAATTCAGCTATTAAAGCCATTTTCCAACTGCATCTTTTCTTTTTTATGTTACTAATAGCGTGTATAACACATTTAAAACAAGATGCAGTTGGCATTTTTCGATAATACCAGAATTTCTTTTATTGTTAACCTTTGGGGTTCTCATCTTAAGAATTCAGCTATTAAAGCCATTTTCCAACTGCATCTTTTCTTTTTTATGTTACTAATAGTGTGTATAACACATTTAAAACAAGATGCAGTTGGCATTTTTCAATAAAACCAGAATTCCTTATATTGTTAACCTTTGGGGTTCTCATCTAAAGAAGTCAGCTATTAAAGCCATTTTCCGACTGCATCTTTTCATTTTTATGTTACTAATAGTGTGTATAACACATTTAAAACAAGATGCAGTTGGCATTTTTCGATAATACCAGAATTCCTTATATTGTTAACCTTTGGGGTTCTCATATAAAGAATTCAGCTATTAAAGCCGTTTTCAAACTGCATCTTTTCATTTTTATGTTACTAATAGTGTGTATAACACATTTAAAACAAGATGCAGTTGGCATTTTTCGATAATACCAGAATTTCTTTTATTGTTAACCTTTGGGGTTCTCATCTTAAGAATTCAGCTATTAAAGCCATTTTCCAACTGCATCTTTTCATTTTTATGTTACTAATAGTGTGTATAACACATTTAAAACAAGATGCAGTTGGCATTTTTCGATAATACCAGAATTCCTTATATTGTTAACCTTTGGGGTTCTCATCTCAAGAATTCAGCTATTAAAGCCGTTTTCAAACTGCATCTTTTCATTTTTATGTTACTAATAGTGTATATAACACATTTAAAACAAGATGCAGTTGGCATTTTTCGATAATACCAGAATTCCTTATGTTGTTAACCTTTGGGGTTCTTATCTAAAGAATTCAGCTATAAAAGCCATTTTCCAACTGCATCTTTTCATTTTTATGTTACTAATAGTGTGTATAACACATTTAAAACAAGATGCAGTTGGCATTTTTCGATAATACCAGAATTTCTTATATTGTTAACCTTTGGGGTTCTCATCTCAAGAATTCAGCTATGAAAGCCGTTTTCCAACTGCATCTTTTCATTTTTATGTTACTAATAGTGTGTATTACACATTTAAAACAAGATGCAGTTGGCATTTTTCGATAATACCAGAATTCCTTATATTGTTAACCTTTGGGGTTCTCATCTCAAGAATTCAGCTATGAAAGCCGTTTTCCAACTGCATCTTTTCATTTTTATGTTACTAATAGTGTGTATTACACATTTAAAACAAGATGCAGTTGGCATTTTTCGATAATACCAGAATTTCTTATATTGTTAACCTTTGGGGTTCTCATCTCAAGAATTCAGCTATGAAAGCCGTTTTCCAACTGCATCTTTTCATTTTTATGTTACTAATAGTGTGTATTACACATTTAAAACAAGATGCAGTTGGCATTTTTCGATAATACCAGAATTCCTTATATTGTTAACCTCTGGGGTTCTCATCTCAAGAGTTCAGCTATTAAAGCCATTTTCCAACTGCATCTTTTCATTTTTATGCTATTAATAGTGTGTATAACACATTTAAAACAAGATGCAGTTGGCATTTTTCGATAATACCAGAATTCCTTATATTGTTAACCTTTGGGGTTCTCATCTAAAGAATTCAGCTATTAAAGCCATTTTCCAACTGCATCTTTTCATTTTTATGTTACTAATAGTGTGTATTACACATTTAAAACAAGATGCAGTTGGCATTTTTCGATAATACCAGAATTTCTTATATTGTTAACCTTTGGGGTTCTCATCTCAAGAATTCAGCTATTAAAGCCGTTTTCAAACTGCATCTTTTAATTTTTATGTTACTAATAGTGTGTATAACACATTTAAAACAAGATGCAGTTGGCATTTTTCGATAATACCAGAATTTCTTTTATTGTTAACCTTTGGGGTTCTCATCTTAAGAATTCAGCTATTAAAGCCATTTTCCAACTGCATCTTTTCATTTTTATGTTTCTAATAGTGTGTATAACACATTTAAAACAAGATACAGTTGGCATTTTTCGATAATACCAGAATTTCTTTTATTGTTAACCTTTGGGGTTCTCATCTTAAGAATTCAGCTATTAAAGCCATTTTCCAACTGCATCTTTTCATTTTTATGTTACTAATAGTGTGTATAACACATTTAAAACAAGATGCAGTTGGCATTTTTCGATAATAACAGAATTACTTTTATTGTTAACCTTTGGGGTTCTCATCTCAAGAATTCAGCTATGAAAGCCGTTTTCCAACTGCATCTTTTCATTTTTATCTTACTAATAGTGTGTATAACACATTTAAAACAAGATGCAGTTGGCATTTTTCGATAATACCAGAATTTCTTTTATTGTTAACCTTTGGGGTTCTCATCTCAAGAATTCAGCTATTAAAGCCATTTTCCAACTGCATCTTTTCATTTTTATGTTACTAATAGTGTGTATAACACATTTAAAACAAGATGCAGTTTTCATTTTTCGATAATACCAGAATTCTTTATATTGTTAACCTTTGGGGTTCTCATCTAAAGAATTCAGCTATTAAAGCCATTTTCCAACTGCATCTTTTCATTTTTATGTTACTAATAGTGTGTATAACACATTTAAAACAAGATGCAGTTGGCATTTTTCGATAATACCAGAATTCCTAATTTTGTTAACCTTTGGGGTTCTCATCTCAAGAATTCAGCTATTAAAGCCGTTTACCAACCGCATCTTTTCATTTTTATGTTACTAATAGTGTGTATAACACATTTAAAACAAGATGCAGTTGGCATTTTTCGATAATAACTGAATTACTTTTATTGTTAACCTTTGGGGTTCTCATCTCAAGAATTCAGCTATGAAAGCCGTTTTCCAACTGCATCTTTTCATTTTTATCTTACTAATAGTGTGTATAACACATTTAAAACAAGATGCAGTTGGCATTTTTCGATAATACCAGAATTCCTTATGTTGTTTACCTTTGGGGTTCTCATCTCAAGAATTCAGCTATTAAAGCCGTTTTCAAACTGCATCTTTTCATTTTTATGTTACTAATAGTGTATATAACACATTTAAAACAAGATGCAGTTGGCATTTTTCGATAATACCAGAATTCCTTATGTTGTTAACCTTTGGGGTTCTTATCTAAAGAATTCAGCTATAAAAGCCATTTTCCAACTGCATCTTTTCATTTTTATGTTACTAATAGTGTGTATAACACATTTAAAACAAGATGCAGTTGGCATTTTTCGATAATACCAGAATTTCTTATATTGTTAACCTTTGGGGTTCTCATCTCAAGAATTCAGCTATGAAAGCCGTTTTCCAACTGCATCTTTTCATTTTTATGTTACTAATAGTGTGTATTACACATTTAAAACAAGATGCAGTTGGCATTTTTCGATAATACCAGAATTCCTTATATTGTTAACCTTTGGGGTTCTCATCTCAAGAATTCAGCTATGAAAGCCGTTTTCCAACTGCATCTTTTCATTTTTATGTTACTAATAGTGTGTATTACACATTTAAAACAAGATGCAGTTGGCATTTTTCGATAATACCAGAATTTCTTATATTGTTAACCTTTGGGGTTCTCATCTCAAGAATTCAGCTATGAAAGCCGTTTTCCAACTGCATCTTTTCATTTTTATGTTACTAATAGTGTGTATTACACATTTAAAACAAGATGCAGTTGGCATTTTTCGATAATACCAGAATTCCTTATATTGTTAACCTTTGGGGTTCTCATCTAAAGAATTCAGCTATTAAAGCCATTTTCCAACTGCATCTTTTCATTTTTATGTTACTAATAGTGTGTATTACACATTTAAAACAAGATGCAGTTGGCATTTTTCGATAATACCAGAATTTCTTATATTGTTAACCTTTGGGGTTCTCATCTCAAGAATTCAGCTATTAAAGCCGTTTTCAAACTGCATCTTTTAATTTTTATGTTACTAATAGTGTGTATAACACATTTAAAACAAGATGCAGTTGGCATTTTTCGATAATACCAGAATTTCTTTTATTGTTAACCTTTGGGGTTCTCATCTTAAGAATTCAGCTATTAAAGCCATTTTCCAACTGCATCTTTTCATTTTTATGTTTCTAATAGTGTGTATAACACATTTAAAACAAGATACAGTTGGCATTTTTCGATAATACCAGAATTTCTTTTATTGTTAACCTTTGGGGTTCTCATCTTAAGAATTCAGCTATTAAAGCCATTTTCCAACTGCATCTTTTCATTTTTATGTTACTAATAGTGTGTATAACACATTTAAAACAAGATGCAGTTGGCATTTTTCGATAATAACAGAATTACTTTTATTGTTAACCTTTGGGGTTCTCATCTCAAGAATTCAGCTATGAAAGCCGTTTTCCAACTGCATCTTTTCATTTTTATCTTACTAATAGTGTGTATAACACATTTAAAACAAGATGCAGTTGGCATTTTTCGATAATACCAGAATTTCTTTTATTGTTAACCTTTGGGGTTCTCATCTCAAGAATTCAGCTATTAAAGCCATTTTCCAACTGCATCTTTTCATTTTTATGTTACTAATAGTGTGTATAACACATTTAAAACAAGATGCAGTTTTCATTTTTCGATAATACCAGAATTCTTTATATTGTTAACCTTTGGGGTTCTCATCTAAAGAATTCAGCTATTAAAGCCATTTTCCAACTGCATCTTTTCATTTTTATGTTACTAATAGTGTGTATAACACATTTAAAACAAGATGCAGTTGGCATTTTTCGATAATACCAGAATTCCTTATATTGTTAACCTTTGGGGTTCTCATCTAAAGAATTCAGCTATTAAAGCCGTTTACCAACTGCATCTTTTCATTTTTATGTTACTAATAGTGTGTATAACACATTTAAAACAAGATGCAGTTGGCATTTTTCGATAATACCAGAATTCCTTATATTGTTAACCTTTGGGGTTCTCATCTAAAGAATTCAGCTATTAAAGCCGTTTTCCAACTGCATCTTTTCATTTTTATGTTACTAATAGTGTGTATAACACATTTAAAACAAGATGCAGTTGGCATTTTTCGATAATACCAGAATTCCTTATATTGTTAACCTTTGGGGTTCTCATCTAAAGAATTCAGCTATTAAAGCCATTTTCCAACTGCATCATTTCATTTTTATGTTACTAATAGTGTGTATAACACATTTAAAACAATATGCAGTCGGCATTTTTCGATAATACCAGAATTCCTTATATTGTTTACTTTTGGGGTTCTCATCTCAAGAATTCAGCTATTAAAGCCATTTTCCAACTGCACCTTTTCATTTTTATGTTACTAATAGTGTGTATAACACATTTAAAACAAGATGCAGTTGGCATTTTTCGATAATACCAGAATTCCTTATATTGTTAACCTTTGGGGTTCTCATCTAAAGAATTCAGCTATTAAAGCCATTTTCCAACTGCATCTTTTCATTTTTATGTTACTAATAGTGTGTATAACACATTTAAAACAAGATGCAGTTGGCATTTTTCGATAATACCAGAATTCCTTATATTGTTAACCTTTGGGGTTCTCATCTAAAGAATTCAGCTATTAAAGCCATTTTCCAACTGCATCTTTTCATTTTTATGTTTCTAATAGTGTGTATAACACATTTAAAACAAGATACAGTTGGCATTTTTCGATAATACCAGAATTTCTTTTATTGTTAACCTTTGGGGTTCTCATCTTAAGAATTCAGCTATTAAAGCCATTTTCCAACTGCATCTTTTCATTTTTATGTTACTAATAGTGTGTATAACACATTTAAAACAAGATGCAGTTGGCATTTTTCGATAATAACAGAATTACTTTTATTGTTAACCTTTGGGGTTCTCATCTCAAGAATTCAGCTATGAAAGCCGTTTTCCAACTGCATCTTTTCATTTTTATCTTACTAATAGTGTGTATAACACATTTAAAACAAGATGCAGTTGGCATTTTTCGATAATACCAGAATTTCTTTTATTGTTAACCTTTGGGGTTCTCATCTCAAGAATTCAGCTATTAAAGCCATTTTCCAACTGCATCTTTTCATTTTTATGTTACTAATAGTGTGTATAACACATTTAAAACAAGATGCAGTTTTCATTTTTCGATAATACCAGAATTCTTTATATTGTTAACCTTTGGGGTTCTCATCTAAAGAATTCAGCTATTAAAGCCATTTTCCAACTGCATCTTTTCATTTTTATGTTACTAATAGTGTGTATAACACATTTAAAACAAGATGCAGTTGGCATTTTTCGATAATACCAGAATTCCTAATTTTGTTAACCTTTGGGGTTCTCATCTCAAGAATTCAGCTATTAAAGCCGTTTACCAACTGCATCTTTTCATTTTTATGTTACTAATAGTGTGTATAACACATTTAAAACAAGATGCAGTTGGCATTTTTCGATAATACCAGAATTTCTTTTATTGTTAACCTTTGGGGTTCTCATCTCAAGAATTCAGCTATTAAAGCCATTTTCCAACGGCATCTTTTCATTTTTATGTTACTAATAGTGTGTATAACACTTTTAAAACAAGATGCAGTCGGCATTTTTCGATAATACCAGAATTCCTTATATTGTTTACCTTTGGGGTTCTCATCTAAAGAAGTCAGCTATTAAAGCCATTTTCCAACTGCATCTTTTCATTTTTATGTTTCTAATAGTGTGTATAACACATTTAAAACAAGATGCAGTCGGCATTTTACGATAATACCAGAATTCCTTATATTGTTAACCTTTGGGGTTCTCATCTAAAGAATTCAGCTATTAAAGCCATTTTCCAACTGCATCATTTCATTTTTATGTTACTAATAGTGTGTATAACACTTTTAAAACAAGATGCAGTTGGCATTTTTCGACAATTCCAGAATTCCTTATATTGTTAACCTTTGGGGTTCTCATCTAAAGAATTCAGCTATTAAAGCCATTTTCCAACTGCATCTTTTCATTTTTATGTTACTAATAGTGTGTATAACACTTTTAAAACAAGATGCAGTCGGCATTTTTCGATAATACCAGAATTCCTTATATTGTTTACCTTTGGGGTTCTCATCTCAAGAAGTCAGCTATTAAAGCCATTTTCCAACTGCATCTTTTCATTTTTATGTTTCTAATAGTGTGTATAACACATTTAAAACAAGATACAGTTGGCATTTTTCGATAATACCAGAATTTCTTTTATTGTTAACCTTTGGGGTTCTCATCTTAAGAAGTCAGCTATTAAAGCCATTTTCCAACTGCATCTTTTCATTTTTATGTTACTAATAGTGTGTATAACACATTTAAAACAAGATGCAGTTGGCATTTTTCGATAATACCAGAATTTCTTTTATTGTTAACCTTTGGGGTTCTCATCTCAAGAATTCAGCTATTAAAGCCATTTTCCAACTGCATCTTTTCATTTTTATGTTACTAATAGTGTGTATAACACATTTAAAACAAGATGCAGTTGGCATTTTTCGATAATACCAGAATTTCTTTTATTGTTAACCTTTGGGGTTCTCATCTAAAGAATTCAGCTATTAAAGCCATTTTCCAACTGCATCTTTTCATTTTTATGTTACTAATAGTGTGTATAACACTTTTAAAACAAGATGCAGTCGGCATTTTTCGATAATACCAGAATTCCTTATATTGTTTTTCCTTTGGGGTTCTCATCTAAAGAAGTCAGCTATTAAAGCCATTTTCCAACTGCATCTTTTCATTTTTATGTTTCTAATAGTGTGTATAACACATTTAAAACAAGATACAGTTGGCATTTTTCGATAATACCAGAATTTCTTTTATTGTTAACCTTTGGGGTTCTCATCTTAAGAAGTCAGCTATTAAAGCCATTTTCCAACTGCATCATTTCATTTTTATGTTACTAATAGTGTGTATAACACTTTTAAAACAAGATGCAGTTGGCATTTTTCGATAATACCAGAATTTCTTTTATTGTTAACCTTTGGGGTTCTCATCTAAAGAATTCAGCTATTAAAGCCATTTTCCAACTGCATCATTTCATTTTTATGTTACTAATAGTGTGTATAACACTTTTAAAACAAGATGCAGTTGGCATTTTTCGACAATACCAGAATTCCTTATATTGTTAACCTTTGGGGTTCTCATCTAAAGAATTCAGCTATTAAAGCCATTTTCCAACTGCATCATTTCATTTTTATGTTACTAATAGTGTGTATAACACATTTAAAACAAGATGCAGTTGGCATTTTTCGACAATACCAGAATTCCTTATATTGTTAACCTTTGGGGTTCTCATCTAAAGAATTCAGCTATTAAAGCCATTTTCCAACTGCATCCAGGAAGAAGAAAGAGTCAATTTTTGACTGTTTTGACTGTTTTTCAAAACGGTCATTTTGCCAAACAGTCATTTTTAAAAAAAATGACTTTTTTGCAAAAGTTTTTTTTTTAAAAATGAAAGCTCTATTTTGAACAATTTTTTTTAGTATGTGCAACAATACTTTTTTAAATACAAGGTATAACATCAATAAACTTTATTAATAAGAAAAAACAACAATTTATAAAAAACATGAACAATAACAATGAAGTTTAAATAATAGTTTTACAAAATTTTTCAATAGCATTAGAGATAATAATGTTTGAAATTGTTTCTTGTGAGAGTTGAGGACGTTCATCATTATCAACTTTATTTAAAACATTGAATGATCTTTCTAATGGACTACTTGAAGCAGGGATACTAAATAAAAATTTAGCATAATAAGACAAATATGGATAATATAGAGCATTCTTCCAGTATCCAAGCAGTGTTGTAGCATAAGTATCTTTATCCAAAAGATATCTGTTAACTTCAGCATCAATTGTTCTTTTAAAATCATCTTCGGGAGCTTCAATATATGCTGCAAATGGTGAATCATTATCAACAGCATCTTGTGGTAGTTGATATTTGCCACTACTAACAGCATAATCATAAACAGCTGTTCGTAATCCTTGAAGAATCTATAATTTTGACATGAGATATATAAATTGATAAACATAAAAAACACTTACATCGGGCAATAATTTCTTATTTCCTTTACGATCTGGTAAAATAAATTTTGCAATTTTAAACTTTGCATTTGGATCAAGGATAACAGCAAAATAATGATAATCATGCAAGAGGGGAACTTTTTCTTGAATTGCATATTTTCCTGCTGTCTTCATGCTTCTTTCAATCCAGCTATTTTGATCAACAGCATTACAAAAATGTTCATATAATTCATAAAATCCAGGAACAACCAAATGAAGAGTTGGTGATTTATCAGCCTAAAAAAGAAGCATTAGTGATATTAAAAACGAAAAATGCTAACTTCAAAACTTCGAAGCAAATGACGAGTTGGGTGAAGGACATCAAAAATACATTTCAAATCATCTTTTGCTTGAACAACATCTAAATATTTGCCATATGATGCATGATTTTCGAGTTCTTTACGAATTAAGGCATGATCCTTTTCGTGCAAATCCAAAAACGATTCAATGGAAGTCAATGATGATAACCATCTCGTAATATTACTTTGGTGAATAGAACTAATAAGCTTTTCACGAATGTAAATCCGTCCTCTAAGAATCGTTACAACTTCTTTGAGCTTTTGCAATAATGCACGAATTCTTTCTAATAGCTTTTCAAGTTCTGGATATTTCTTTTTATCTCCAGCATATAATTCACATGTATGCTTTGATACTGTAGACATAACATGACAGGAACAAATAATATGTGCTTTAGACTTTTGAAAAGCAGCTTTCATCGGTGCAGCTTCATCACTTATAATTGCATTTAGCATTCAAGAATTCTTCAACTTTAACAACAGCATATTCAGCAGCTTGTCCACCTTTTTCTGCATCAGCAATCAAATCACATAATACCTTTTTGAGTTGCCTGTAATACAAAAACATTAATTGTAATAAATGAGAATACTTACCAGTTTTGATCGATATATGTCAAGACAATTCCAGTGTAATGAAAAGATTTCGAAGTACCATCAATCATAAGTGCTACACCACTATTTTCAGTTTCTTTTCTTAAGTAAGCATAAAATTCTTCCTTTTTTGATGCAATATTATTAATATGATTTGACAATGTTGTTGGATGAGGAAGAAGGTCTTTAACAAGATCATATGTAAGATTTTTTGTACCACCAATACCAAGTTCAGCTCTAAAACAAGTAACCGTATACGCATTTAATATATATTACAAACTGAACTTACCCCAACTTTAACATTTCTTTAGTAAATCCAATAAAACCTTCTTTTCTTACTGTATTGAATGTCGTTAAATCTGTATTAATCATTTGAAGTGCAGCATTCTTTGCAGTTTCTTTTTGTGAAGATGAAAATTGCAGAGATTTTTTAACACATTTATGTTGTCTTTGACTTCCCCCAATATTTCCTTTGAATATGGTTTCGCATATAACACAAATGTGACCAATAAGCTTTTTATCTGGATCATTTGTAAAGATTTTAACAAAATTGCTCTTTATAACAGGACTTGTTTCTATCAGTTTGTTTCTATACATTTCAATGTATTCTTCTTTAGTGATGTTAGGATCCATTTTTGATATGTACGATAAATAATTATTAAGAACAAAACAAAAAATTAAGTAAAAAGCAAAAAATAGTTAGCTAAAAATGGAAAACTTGTAATAAAATTTGTTAAAAAAAGGTGTTTTGGCAAAGTGTCTATTTCTCTTTCATAGCAGTCAATTTTAAAAAAATGACCGCTGAAAAAAAGAGTCAGCAGTCAGCAGTCGACTTTTTTTCTCTTTTTGAAAAGAGTCGTCGCGTTCGGTCATTTGACGACTTTTTCTTCTTCCTGACTGCATCTTTTCATTTTTATGTTACTAATAGTGTGTATAACACATTTAAAACAAGATGCAGTTGGCATTTTTCGATAATACCAGAATTCCTTATATTGTTAACCTTTGGGGTTCTCATCTCAAGAATTCAGCAATTAAAGCCATTTTCCAACTGCATCTTTTCATTTTTATGTTACTAATAGTGTGTATAACACATTTAAAACAAGATGCAGTTGGCATTTTTCGATAATACCAGAATTTCTTTTATTGTTAACCTTTGGGGTTCTCATCTCAAGAATTCAGCTATTAAAGCCATTTTCCAACTGCATCTTTTCACTTTTATGTTACTAATAGTGTGTATAACACATTTAAAACAAGATGCAGTTGGCATTTTTCGATAATACCAGTATTTCTTTTATTGTTAACCTTTGGGGTTCTCATCTCAAGAATTCAGCTATTAAAGCCATTTTCCAACTGCATCTTTTCATTTTTATGTTACTAATAGTGTGTATAACACATTTAAAACAAGATGCAGTTGGCATTTTTCGATAATACCAGAATACCTTATATTGTTAACCTTTGGGGTTCTCATCTCAAGAATTCAGCTATTAAAGCCATTTTCCAACTGCATCATTTCATTTTTATGTTACTAATAGTGTGTATAACACTTTTAAAACAAGATGCAGTTGGCATTTTTCGACAATACCAGAATTCCTTATATTGTTAACCTTTGGGGTTCTCATCTAAAGAATTCAGCTATTAAAGCCATTTTCCAACTGCATCATTTCATTTTTATGTTACTAATAGTGTGTATAACACTTTTAAAACAAGATGCAGTTGGCATTTTTCGATAATACCAGAATTTCTTTTGTTGTTAACCTTTGGGGTTCTCATCTCTAAAATTCAGCTATTAAAGCCATTTTCCAACTGCATCATTTCATTTTTATGTTACTTATAGTGTGTATAACACTTTTAAAACAAGATGCAGTTGGCGTTTTTCGACAATACCAGAATTCCTTATATTGTTAACCTTTGGGGTTCTCATCTAAAGAATTCAGCTATTAAAGCCATTTTCCAACTGCATCATTTCATTTTTATGTTACTTATAGTGTGTATAACACTTTTAAAACAAGATGCAGTTGGCGTTTTTCGACAATACCAGAATTCCTTATATTGTTAACCTTTGGGGTTCTCATCTAAAGAATTCAGCTATTAAAGCCATTTTCCAACTGCATCATTTCATTTTTATGTTACTAATAGTGTGTATAACACTTTTAAAACAAGATGCAGTTGGCATTTTTCGATAATACCAGAATTTCTTTTGTTGTTAACCTTTGGGGTTCTCATCTCTAAAATTCAGCTATTAAAGCCATTTTCCAACTGCATCATTTCATTTTTATGTTACTTATAGTGTGTATAACACTTTTAATACAAGATGCAGTTGGCGTTTTTCGACAATACCAGAATTCCTTATATTGTTAACCTTTGGGGTTCTCATCTAAAGAATTCAGCTATTAAAGCCATTTTCCAACTGCATCTTTTCATTTTTATGTTACTAATAGTGTGTATAACACTTTTAAAACAAGATGCAGTCGGCATTTTTCGATAATACCAGAATTCCTTATATTGTTTTTCCTTTGGGGTTCTCATCTAAAGAAGTCAGCTATTAAAGCCATTTTCCAACTGCATCTTTTCATTTTTATGTTTCTAATAGTGTGTATAACACATTTAAAACAAGATGCAGTCGGCATTTTTCGATAATACCAGAATTCCTTATATTGTTAACCTTTGGGGTTCTCATCTAAAGAATTCAGCTATTAAAGCCATTTTCCAACTGCATCTTTTCATTTTTATGTTTCTAATAGTGTGTATAACACATTTAAAACAAGATACAGTTGGCATTTTTCGATAATACCAGAATTCCTTGTATTGTTTACCTTTGGGGTTCTCATCTAAAGAAGTCAGCTATTAAAGCCATTTTCCAACTGCATCTTTTCATTTTTATGTTACTAATAGTGTGTATAACACATTTAAAACAAGATGCAGTTGGCATTTTTCGATAATACCAGAATTTCTTTTATTGTTAACCTTTGGGGTTCTCATCTCAAGAATTCAGCTATTAAAGCCATTTTCCAACTGCATCTTTTCATTTTTATGTTACTAATAGAGTGTATAACACATTTAAAACAAGATGCAGTTGGCATTTTTCGATAATACCAGAATTTCTTTTATTGTTAACCTTTGGGGTTCTCATCTCAAGAATTCAGCTACTAAAGCCATTTTCCAACTGCATCTTTTCATTTTTATGTTACTAATAGTGTGTATAACACATTTAAAACAAGATGCAGTTGGCATTTTTCGATAATACCAGTATTTCTTTTATTGTTAACCTTTGGGGTTCTCATCTCAAGAATTCAGCTATTAAAGCCATTTTCCAACTGCATCTTTTCATTTTTATGTTACTAATAGTGTGTATAACACATTTAAAACAAGATGCAGTTGGCATTTTTCGATAATACCAGAATTTCTTTTATTGTTAACCTTTGGGGTTCTCATCTCAAGAATTCAGCTATTAAAGCCATTTTCCAACTGCATCTTTTCATTTTTATGTCACTAATAGTGTGTATAACACATTTAAAACAAGATGCAGTTGGCATTTTTCGATAATACCAGAATTTCTTTTATTGTTAACCTTTGGGGTTCTCATCTCAAGAATTCAGCTATTAAAGCCATTTTCCAACTGCATCTTTTCATTTTTATGTTACTAATAGTGTGTATAACACATTTAAAACAAGATGCAGTTGGCATTTTTCGACAATACCAGAATTCCTTATATTGTTAACCTTTGGGGTTCTCATCTAAAGAATTCAGCTATTAAAGCCATTTTCCAACTGCATCTTTTCATTTTTATGTTACTAATAGTGTGTATAACACTTTTAAAACAAGATGCAGTCGGCATTTTTCGATAATACCAGAATTCCTTATATTGTTTACCTTTGGGGTTCTCATCTAAAGAATTCAGCTATTAAAGCCATTTTCCAACTGCATCTTTTCATTTTTATGTTTCTAATAGTGTGTATAACACATTTAAAACAAGATGCAGTCGGCATTTTTCGATAATACCAGAATTCCTTATATTGTTAACCTTTGGGGTTCTCATCTAAAGAATTCAGCTATTAAAGCTATTTTCCAACTGCATCATTTCATTTTTATGTTACTAATAGTGTGTATAACACTTTTAAAACAAGATGCAGTTGGCATTTTTCGATAATACCAGAATTTCTTTTATTGTTAACCTTTGGGGTTCTCATCTAAAGAATTCAGCTATTAAAGCCATTTTCCAACTGCATCTTTTCATTTTTATGTTACTAATAGTGTGTATAACACATTTAAAACAAGATGCAGTTGGCATTTTTCGATAATACCAGTATTTCTTTTATTGTTTACCTTTGGGGTTCTCATCTAAAGAATTCAGCTATTAAAGCCATTTTCCAACTGCATCTTTTCATTTTTATGTTTCTAATAGTGTGTATAACACATTTAAAACAAGATGCAGTTGGCATTTTTCGATAATACCAGAATTTCTTTTGTTGTTAACCTTTGGGGTTCTCATCTCAAGAATTCAGCTATTAAAGCCATTTTCCAACTGCATCTTTTCATTTTTATGTTTCTAATAGTGTGTATAACACATTTAAAACAAGATACAGTTGGCATTTTTCGATAATACCAGAATTCCTTATATTGTTTACCTTTGGGGTTCTCATCTAAAGAATTCAGCTATTAAAGCCATTTTCCAACTGCATCTTTTCATTTTTATGTTACTAATAGTGTGTATAACACATTTAAAACAAGATACAGTTGGCATTTTTCGATAATACCAGAATTCCTTATATTGTTTACCTTTGGGGTTCTCATCTAAAGAATTCAGCTATTAAAGCCATTTTCCAACTGCATCTTTTCATTTTTATGTTACTAATAGTGTGTATAACACATTTAAAACAAGATGCAGTTGGCATTTTTCGATAATACCAGAATTTCTTTTGTTGTTAACCTTTGGGGTTCTCATCTCAAGAATTCAGCTATTAAAGCCATTTTCCAACTGCATCTTTTCATTTTTATGTTTCTAATAGTGTGTATAACACATTTAAAACAAGATGCAGTTGGCATTTTTCGATAATACCAGAATTTCTTTTGTTGTTAACCTTTGGGGTTCTCATCTAAAGAATTCAGCTATTAAAGCCATTTTCCAACTGCATCTTTTCATTTTTATGTTACTAATAGTGTGTATAACACATTTAAAACAAGATGCAGTTGGCATTTTTCGATAATACCAGAATTCCTTATATTGTTTACCTTTGGGGTTCTCATCTAAAGAATTCAGCTATTAAAGCCATTTTCCAACTGCATCTTTTCATTTTTATGTTACTAATAGTGTGTATAACACATTTAAAACAAGATGCAGTTGGCATTTTTCGATAATACCAGTATTTCTTTTATTGTTTACCTTTGGGGTTCTCATCTAAAGAATTCAGCTATTAAAGCCATTTTCCAACTGCATCTTTTCATTTTTATGTTTCTAATAGTGTGTATAACACATTTAAAACAAGATGCAGTTGGCATTTTTCGATAATACCAGAATTTCTTTTGTTGTTAACCTTTGGGGTTCTCATCTCAAGAATTCAGCTATTAAAGCCATTTTCCAACTGCATCTTTTCATTTTTATGTTACTAATAGTGTGTATAACACATTTAAAACAAGATGCAGTTGGCATTTTTCGATAATACCAGTATTTCTTTTATTGTTTACCTTTGGGGTTCTCATCTCAAGAATTCAGCTATTAAAGCCATTTTCCAACTGCATCTTTTCATTTTTATGTTACTAATAGTGTGTATAACACATTTAAAACAAGATGCAGTTGGCATTTTTCGATAATACCAGTATTTCTTTTATTGTTTACCTTTGGGGTTCTCATCTGAAGAATTCAGCTATTAAAGCCATTTTCCAACTGCATCATTTCATTTTTATGTTACTAATAGTGTGTATAACACTTTTAAAACAAGATGCAGTTGGCATTTTTCGATAATACCAGAATTTCTTTTATTGTTAACCTTTGGGGTTCTCATCTAAAGAATTCAGCTATTAAAGCCATTTTCCAACTGCATCTTTTCATTTTTATGTTTCTAATAGTGTGTATAACACATTTAAAACAAGATACAGTTGGCATTTTTCGATAATACCAGAATTCCTTATATTGTTAACCTTTGGGGTTCTCATCTCAAGAATTCAGCTATTAAAGCCATTTTCCAACTGCATCTTTTCATTTTTATGTTACTAATAGTGTGTATAACACATTTAAAACAAGATGCAGTTGGCATTTTTCGATAATACCAGAATTCCTTATATTGTTAACCTTTGGGGTTCTCATCTCAAGAATTCAGCTATTAAAGCCATTTTCCAACTGCATCTTTTCATTTTTATGTTACTAATAGTGTGTATAACACATTTAAAACAAGATACAGTTGGCATTTTTCGATAATACCAGAATTTCTTTTATTGTTAACCTTTGGGGTTCTCATCTCAAGAATTCAGCTATTAAAGCCATTTTCCAACTGCATCTTTTCATTTATATGTTACTAATAGTGTGTATAACACATTTAAAACAAGATACAGTTGGCATTTTTCGATAATACCAGAATTTCTTTTATTGTTAACCTTCGGGGTTCTCATCTCAAGAATTCAGCTATTAAAGCCATTTTCCAACTGCATCTTTTCATTTTTATGTTACTAATAGTGTGTATAACACATTTAAAACAAGATGCAGTTGGCATTTTTCGATAATACCAGAATTCCTTATATTGTTAACCTTTGGGGTTCTCATCTCAAGAATTCAGCTATTAAAGCCATTTTCCAACTGCATCTTTTCATTTTTATGTTACTAATAGTGTGTATAACACATTTAAAACAAGATGCAGTTGGCATTTTTCGATAATACCAGAATTCCTTATATTGTTAACCTTTGGGGTTCTCATCTAAAGAATTCAGCTATTAAAGCCATTTTCCAACTGCATCTTTTCATTTTTATGTTACTAATAGTGTGTATAACACATTTAAAACAAGATGCAGTTGGCATTTTTCGATAATACCAGAATTTCTTTTATTGTTAACCTTTGGGGTTCTCATCTCAAGAATTCAGCTATTAAAGCCATTTTCCGACTGCATCTTTTCATTTTTATGTTATTAATAGTGTGTATAACACATTTAAAACAAGATGCAGTTGGCATTTTTCGATAATACCAGAATTCCTTATATTGTTAACCTTTGGGGTTCTCATCTCAAGAATTCAGCTATTAAAGCCATTTTCCAACTGCATCTTTTCATTTTTATGTTACTAATAGTGTGTATAACACATTTAAAACAAGATGCAGTTGGCATTTTTCGATAATACCAGAATTCCTTATATTGTTAACCTTTGGGGTTCTCATCTCAAGAATTCAGCTATTAAAGCCATTTTCCAACTGCATCTTTTCATTTTTATGTTACTAATAGTGTGTATAACACATTAAAAACAAGATGCAGTTGGCATTTTTCGATAATACCAGAATTCCCTATATTGTTAACCTTTGGGGTTCTCATCTCAAGAATTCAGCTATTAAAGCCATTTTCCAACTGCATCTTTTCATTTTTATGTTACTAATAGTGTGTATAACACATTAAAAACAAGATGCAGTTGGCATTTTTCGATAATACCAGAATTCCTTATATTGTTAACCTTTGGGGTTCTCATCTCAAGAATTCAGCTATTAAAGCCATTTTCCAACTGCATCTTTTCATTTTTATGTTACTAATAGTGTGTATAACACATTTAAAACAAGATGCAGTTGGCATTTTTCGATAATACCTGAATTCCTTATATTGTTAACCTTTGGGGTTCTCATCTCAAGAATTCAGCTATTAAAGCCATTTTCCAACTGCATCTTTTCATTTTTATGTTACTAATAGTGTGTATAACACATTTAAAACAAGATGCAGTTGGCATTTTTCGATAATACCAGAATTCCTTATATTGTTAACCTTTGGGGTTCTCATCTAAAGAATTCAGCTATTAAAGCCATTTTCCAACTGCATCTTTTCATTTTTATGTTACTAATAGTGTGTATAACACATTTAAAACAAGATGCAGTTGGCATTTTTCGATAATACCAGAATTCCTTATATTGTTAACCTTTGGGGTTCTCATCTCAAGAATTCAGCTATTAAAGCCATTTTCCAACTGCATCTTTTCATTTTTATGTCACTAATAGTGTGTATAACACATTTAAAACAAGATGCAGTTGGCATTTTTCGATAATACCAGAATTTCTTTTATTGTTAACCTTTGGGGTTCTCATCTCAAGAATTCAGCTATTAAAGCCATTTTCCAACTGCATCTTTTCATTTTTATGTTACTAATAGTGTGTATAACACATTTAAAACAAGATGCAGTTGGCATTTTTTGATAATACCAGAATTTCTTATATTGTTAACCTTTGGGGTTCTCATCTCAAGAATTCAGCTATTAAAGCCATTTTCCAACTGCATCTTTTCATTTTTATGTTACTAATAGTGTGTATAACACATTTAAAACAAGATGCAGTTGGCATTTTTCAATAATACCAGAATTCCTTATATTGTTAACCTTTGGGGTTCTCATCTCAAGAATTCAGCTATTAAAGCCATTTTCCAACTGCATCTTTTCATTTTTATGTTACTAATAGTGTGTATAACACATTTAAAACAAGATGCAGTTGGCATTTTTCAATAATACCAGAATTCCTTATATTGTTAACCTTTGGGGTTCTCATCTCAAGAATTCAGCTATTAAAGCCATTTTCCAACTGCATCTTTTCATTTTTATGTTACTAATAGTGTGTATAACACATTTAAAACAAGATGCAGTTGGCATTTTTCGATAATACCAGAATTCCTTATATTGTTAACCTTTGGGGTTCTCATCTCAAGAATTCAGCTATTAAAGCCATTTTCCAACTGCATCTTTTCATTTTTATGTTACTAATAGTGTGTATAACACATTTAAAACAAGATGCAGTTGGCATTTTTCGATAATACCAGAATTCCTTATATTGTTAACCTTTGGGGTTCTCATCTCAAGAATTCAGCTATTAAAGCCATTTTCCAACTGCATCTTTTCATTTCTATGTTACTAATAGAGTGTATAACACATTTAAAACAAGATGCAGTTGGCATTTTTCGATAATACCAGAATTCCTTATATTGTTAACCTTTGGTGTTCTCATCTAAAGAATTCAGCTATTAAAGCCATTTTCCAACTGCATCTTTTCATTTTTATGTTACTAATAGTGTGTATAACACATTTAAAACAAGATGCAGTTGGCATTTTTCGATAATACCAGAATTCCTTATATTGTTAACCTTTGGGGTTCTCATCTCAAGAATTCAGCTATTAAAGCCATTTTCCAACTGCATCTTTTCATTTTTATGTTACTAATAGTGTGTATAACACATTTAAAACAAGATGCAGTTGGCATTTTTCGATAATACCAGAATTCCTTATATTGTTAACCTTTGGGGTTCTCATCTAAAGAATTCAGCTATTAAAGCCATTTTCCAACTGCATCTTTTCATTTTTATGTTACTAATAGTGTGTATAACACATTTAAAACAAGATGCAGTTGGCATTTTTCGATAATACCTGAATTCCTTATATTGTTAACCTTTGGGGTTCTCATCTCAAGAATTCAGCTATTAAAGCCATTTTCCAACTGCATCTTTTCATTTTTATGTTACTAATAGTGTGTATAACACATTTAAAACAAGATGCAGTTGGCATTTTTCGATAATACCAGAATTCCTTATATTGTTAACCTTTGGGGTTCTCATCTAAAGAATTCAGCTATTAAAGCCATTTTCCAACTGCATCTTTTCATTTTTATGTTACTAATAGTGTGTATAACACATTTAAAACAAGATGCAGTTGGCATTTTTCGATAATACCAGAATTCCTTATATTGTTAACCTTTGGGGTTCTCATCTCAAGAATTCAGCTATTAAAGCCATTTTCCAACTGCATCTTTTCATTTCTATGTTACTAATAGAGTGTATAACACATTTAAAACAAGATGCAGTTGGCATTTTTCGATAATACCAGAATTTCTTTTATTGTTAACCTTTGGGGTTCTCATCTCAAGAATTCAGCTATTAAAGCCATTTTCCAACTGCATCTTTTCATTTTTATGTTACTAATAGTGTGTATAACACATTTAAAACAAGATGCAGTTGGCATTTTTTGATAATACCAGAATTTCTTATATTGTTAACCTTTGGGGTTCTCATCTCAAGAATTCAGCTATTAAAGCCATTTTCCAACTGCATCTTTTCATTTTTATGTTACTAATAGTGTGTATAACACATTTAAAACAAGATGCAGTTGGCATTTTTCAATAATACCAGAATTCCTTATATTGTTAACCTTTGGGGTTCTCATCTCAAGAATTCAGCTATTAAAGCCATTTTCCAACTGCATCTTTTCATTTTTATGTTACTAATAGTGTGTATAACACATTTAAAACAAGATGCAGTTGGCATTTTTCAATAATACCAGAATTCCTTATATTGTTAACCTTTGGGGTTCTCATCTCAAGAATTCAGCTATTAAAGCCATTTTCCAACTGCATCTTTTCATTTTTATGTTACTAATAGTGTGTATAACACATTTAAAACAAGATGCAGTTGGCATTTTTCGATAATACCAGAATTCCTTATATTGTTAACCTTTGGGGTTCTCATCTCAAGAATTCAGCTATTAAAGCCATTTTCCAACTGCATCTTTTCATTTTTATGTTACTAATAGTGTGTATAACACATTTAAAACAAGATGCAGTTGGCATTTTTCGATAATACCAGAATTCCTTATATTGTTAACCTTTGGGGTTCTCATCTCAAGAATTCAGCTATTAAAGCCATTTTCCAACTGCATCTTTTCATTTCTATGTTACTAATAGAGTGTATAACACATTTAAAACAAGATGCAGTTGGCATTTTTCGATAATACCAGAATTCCTTATATTGTTAACCTTTGGGGTTCTCATCTAAAGAATTCAGCTATTAAAGCCATTTTCCAACTGCATCTTTTCATTTTTATGTTACTAATAGTGTGTATAACACATTTAAAACAAGATGCAGTTGGCATTTTTCGATAATACCAGAATTCCTTATATTGTTAACCTTTGGGGTTCTCATCTCAAGAATTCAGCTATTAAAGCCATTTTCCAACTGCATCTTTTCATTTTTATGTTACTAATAGTGTGTATAACACATTTAAAACAAGATGCAGTTGGCATTTTTCGATAATACCAGAATTCCTTATATTGTTAACCTTTGGGGTTCTCATCTCAAGAATTCAGCTATTAAAGCCATTTTCCAACTGCATCTTTTCATTTCTATGTTACTAATAGAGTGTATAACACATTTAAAACAAGATGCAGTTGGCATTTTTCGATAATACCAGAATTTCTTTTATTGTTAACCTTTGGGGTTCTCATCTCAAGAATTCAGCTATTAAAGCCATTTTCCAACTGCATCTTTTCATTTTTATGTTACTAATAGTGTGTATAACACATTTAAAACAAGATGCAGTTGGCATTTTTTGATAATACCAGAATTTCTTATATTGTTAACCTTTGGGGTTCTCATCTCAAGAATTCAGCTATTAAAGCCATTTTCCAACTGCATCTTTTCATTTTTATGTTACTAATAGTGTGTATAACACATTTAAAACAAGATGCAGTTGGCATTTTTCAATAATACCAGAATTCCTTATATTGTTAACCTTTGGGGTTCTCATCTCAAGAATTCAGCTATTAAAGCCATTTTCCAACTGCATCATTTCATTTTTATGTTACTAATAGTGTGTATAACACATTTAAAACAAGATGCAGTTGGCATTTTTCGATAATACCAGAATTCCTTATATTGTTAACCTTTGGGGTTCTCATCTCAAGAATTCAGCTATTAAAGCCATTTTCCAACTGCATCTTTTCATTTTTATGTTACTAATAGAGTGTATAACACATTTAAAACAAGATGCAGTTGGCATTTTTCGATAATACCAGAATTTCTTTTATTGTTAACCTTTGGGGTTCTCATCTCAAGAATTCAGCTATTAAAGCCATTTTCCAACTGCATCTTTTCATTTTTATGTTACTAATAGTGTGTATAACACATTTAAAACAAGATGCAGTTGGCATTTTTCAATAATACCAGAATTCCTTATATTGTTAACCTTTGGGGTTCTCATCTCAAGAATTCAGCTATTAAAGCCATTTTCCAACTGCATCATTTCATTTTTATGTTACTAATAGTGTGTATAACACATTTAAAACAAGATGCAGTTGGCATTTTTCGATAATACCAGAATTTATTTTATTGTTAACCTTTGGGGTTCTCATCTCAAGAATTCAGCTATTAAAGCCATTTTCCAACTGCATCTTTTCATTTTTATGTTACTAATAGTGTGTATAACACATTTAAAACAAGATGCAGTTGGCATTTTTCGATAATACCAGAATTTCTTATATTGTTAACCTTTGGGGTTCTCATCTCAAGAATTCAGCTATTAAAGCCATTTTCCAACTGCATCTTTTCATTTTTATGTTACTAATAGTGTGTATAACACATTTAAAACAAGATGCAGTTGGCATTTTTCGATAATACCAGAATTCCTTATATTGTTAACCTTTGGGGTTCTCATCTCAAGAATTCAGCTATTAAAGCCATTTTCCAACTGCATCTTTTCATTTTTATGTTACTAATAGTGTGTATAACACATTTAAAACAAGATGCAGTTGGCATTTTTCGATAATACCAGAATTTCTTATATTGTTAACCTTTGGGGTTCTCATCTCAAGAATTCAGCTATTAAAGCCATTTTCCAACTGCATCTTTTCATTTTTATGTTACTAATAGTGTGTATAACACATTTAAAACAAGATGCAGTTGGCATTTTTCGATAATACCAGAATTTCTTATATTGTTAACCTTTGGGGTTCTCATCTCAAGAATTCAGCTATTAAAGCCATTTTCCAACTGCATCTTTTCATTTTTATGTTACTAATAGTGTGTATAACACATTTAAAACAAGATGCAGTTGGCATTTTTCGATAATACCAGAATTCCTTATATTGTTAACCTTTGGGGTTCTCATCTCAAGAATTCAGCTATTAAAGCCATTTTCCAACTGCATCTTTTCATTTTTATGTTACTAATAGTGTGTATAACACATTAAAAACAAGATGCAGTTGGCATTTTTCGATAATACCAGAATTCCTTATATTGTTAACCTTTGGGGTTCTCATCTCAAGAATTCAGCTATTAAAGCCATTTTCCAACTGCATCTTTTCATTTTTATGTTACTAATAGTGTGTATAACACATTTAAAACAAGATGCAGTTGGCATTTTTCGATAATACCAGAATTCCTTATATTGTTAACCTTTGGGGTTCTCATCTCAAGAATTCAGCTATTAAAGCCATTTTCCAACTGCATCTTTTCATTTTTATGTTACTAATAGTGTGTATAACACATTTAAAACAAGATGCAGTTGGCATTTTTCGATAATACCAGAATTCCTTATATTGTTAACCTTTGGGGTTCTCATCTAAAGAATTCAGCTATTAAAGCCATTTTCCAACTGCATCTTTTCATTTTTATGTTACTAATAGTGTGTATAACACATTTAAAACAAGATGCAGTTGGCATTTTTCGATAATACCAGAATTCCTTATATTGTTAACCTTTGGGGTTCTCATCTCAAGAATTCAGCTATTAAAGCCATTTTCCAACTGCATCTTTTCATTTTTATGTTACTAATAGTGTGTATAACACATTTAAAACAAGATGCAGTTGGCATTTTTCGATAATACCAGAATTCCTTATATTGTTAACCTTTGGGGTTCTCATCTAAAGAATTCAGCTATTAAAGCCATTTTCCAACTGCATCTTTTCATTTTTATGTTACTAATAGTGTGTATAACACATTTAAAACAAGATGCAGTTGGCATTTTTCGATAATACCAGAATTCCTTATATTGTTAACCTTTGGGGTTCTCATCTCAAGAATTCAGCTATTAAAGCCATTTTCCAACTGCATCTTTTCATTTCTATGTTACTAATAGAGTGTATAACACATTTAAAACAAGATGCAGTTGGCATTTTTCGATAATACCAGAATTTCTTTTATTGTTAACCTTTGGGGTTCTCATCTCAAGAATTCAGCTATTAAAGCCATTTTCCAACTGCATCTTTTCATTTTTATGTTACTAATAGTGTGTATAACACATTTAAAACAAGATGCAGTTGGCATTTTTTGATAATACCAGAATTTCTTATATTGTTAACCTTTGGGGTTCTCATCTCAAGAATTCAGCTATTAAAGCCATTTTCCAACTGCATCTTTTCATTTTTATGTTACTAATAGTGTGTATAACACATTTAAAACAAGATGCAGTTGGCATTTTTCAATAATACCAGAATTCCTTATATTGTTAACCTTTGGGGTTCTCATCTCAAGAATTCAGCTATTAAAGCCATTTTCCAACTGCATCATTTCATTTTTATGTTACTAATAGTGTGTATAACACATTTAAAACAAGATGCAGTTAGCATTTTTCGATAATACCAGAATTCCTTATATTGTTAACCTTTGGGGTTCTCATCTCAAGAATTCAGCTATTAAAGCCATTTTCCAACTGCATCTTTTCATTTTTATGTTACTAATAGTGTGTATAACACATTTAAAACAAGATGCAGTTGGCATTTTTCGATAATACCAGAATTTCTTATATTGTTAACCTTTGGGGTTCTCATCTCAAGAATTCAGCTATTAAAGCCATTTTCCAACTGCATCTTTTCATTTTTATGTTACTAATAGTGTGTATAACACATTTAAAACAAGATGCAGTTGGCATTTTTCGATAATACCAGTATTTCTTTTATTGTTAACCTTTGGGGTTCTCGTCTCAAGAATTCAGCTATTAAAGCCATTTTCCAACTGCATCTTTTCATTTTTATGTTACTAATAGTGTGTATAACACATTTAAAACAAGATGCAGTTGGCATTTTTCGATAATACCAGAATTTCTTTTATTGTTAACCATTGGGGTTCTCATCTCAAGAATTCAGCTATTAAAGCCATTTTCCAACTGCATCTTTTCATTTTTATGTTACTTATAGTGTGTATAACACATTTAAAACAAGATGCAGTTGGCATTTTTCGATAATACCAGAATTCCTTATATTGTTAACCTTTGGGGTTCTCATCTAAAGAATTCAGCTATTAAAGCCATTTTCCAACTGCATCTTTTCATTTTTATGTTACTAATAGTGTGTATAACACATTTAAAACAAGATGCAGTTGGCATTTTTCGATAATACCAGAATTTCTTTTATTGTTAACCTTTGGGGTTCTCATCTCAAGAGTTCAGCTATTAAAGCCATTTTCCATCTGCATCTTTTCATTTTTATGTTATTCGTAGTGTGTATAACACATTTAAAACAAGATGCAGTTGGCATTTTTCGATAATACCAGAATTTCTTTTATTGTTAACTTTTGGGGTTCTCATCTCAAGAGTTCAGCTATTAAAGCCATTTTCCAACTGCATCTTTTCATTTTTATGTTACTAATAGTGTGTATAACACATTTAAAACAAGATGCAGTTGGCATTTTTCGATAATACCAGAATTCCTTATATTGTTAACCTTTGGGGTTCTCATCTCAAGAATTCAGCTATTAAAGCCATTTTCCAACTGCATCTTTTCATTTTTATGTTACTAATAGTGTGTATAACACATTTAAAACAAGATGCAGTTGGCATTTTTCGATAATACCAGAATTTCTTTTATTGTTAACCTTTGGGGTTCTCATCTAAAGAATTCAGCTATTAAAGCCATTTTCCAACTGCATCTTTTCATTTTTATGTTACTAATAGTGTGTATTACACATTTAAAACAAGATGCAGTTGGCATTTTTCGATAATACCAGAATTTCTTTTATTGTTAACCTTTGGGGTTCTCATCTCAAGAATTCAGCTATTAAAGCCATTTTCCAACTGCATCTTTTCATTTTTATGTTACTAATAGTGTGTATAACACATTTAAAACAAGATGCAGTTGGCATTTTTCGATAATACCAGAATTTCTTTTATTGTTAACCTTTGGGGTTCTCATCTCAAGAATTCAGCTATTAAAGCCATTTTCCAACTGCATCTTTTCATTTTTATGTTACTAATAGTGTGTATAACACATTTAAAACAAGATGCAGTTGGCATTTTTCGATAATACCAGAATTTCTTTTATTGTTAACCTTTGGGGTTCTCATCTAAAGAATTCAGCTATTAAAGCCATTTTCCAACTGCATCTTTTCATTTTTATGTTACTAATAGTGTGTATTACACATTTAAAACAAGATGCAGTTGGCATTTTTCGATAATACCAGAATTTCTTTTATTGTTAACCTTTGGGGTTCTCATCTCAAGAATTCAGCTATTAAAGCCATTTTCCAACTGCATCTTTTCATTTTTATGTTACTAATAGTGTGTATTACACATTTAAAACAAGATGCAGTTGGCATTTTTCGATAATACCAGAATTTCTTTTATTGTTAACCTTTGGGGTTCTCATCTCAAGAATTCAGCTATTAAAGCCATTTTCCAACTGCATCTTTTCATTTTTATGTTACTAATAGTGTGTATAACACATTTAAAACAAGATGCAGTTGGCATTTTTCGATAATACCAGAATTTCTTTTATTGTTAACCTTTGGGGTTCTCATCTCAAAAATTCAGCTATTAAAGCCATTTTCCAACTGCATCTTTTCATTTTTATGCTATTAATAGTGTGTATAACACATTTAAAACAAGATGCAGTTGGCATTTTTCGATAATACCAGAATTCCTTATATTGTTAACCTTTGGGGTTCTCATCTAAAGAATTCAGCTATTAAAGCCATTTTCCAACTGCATCATTTCATTTTTATGTTACTAATAGTGTGTATAACACATTTAAAACAAGATGCAGTTGGCATTTTTCGATAATACCAGAATTCCTTATATTGTTAACCTCTGGGGTTCTCATCTCAAGAGTTCAGCTATTAAAGCCATTTTCCAACTGCATCTTTTCATTTTTATGTTACTAATAGTGTGTATTACACATTTAAAACAAGATGCAGTTGGCATTTTTCGATAATACCAGAATTTCTTTTATTGTTAACCTTTGGGGTTCTCATCTAAAGAATTCAGCTATTAAAGCCATTTTCCAACTGCATCATTTCATTTTTATGTTACTAATAGTGTGTATAACACATTTAAAACAAGATGCAGTTGGCATTTTTCGATAATACCAGAATTCCTTATATTGTTAACCTTTGGGGTTCTCATCTAAAGAATTCAGCTATTAAAGCCATTTTCCAACTGCATCATTTCATTTTTATGTTACTAATAGTGTGTATAACACATTTAAAACAAGATGCAGTTGGCATTTTTCGATAATACCAGAATTCCTTATATTGTTAACCTTTGGGGTTCTCATCTAAAGAATTCAGCTATTAAAGCCATTTTCCAACTGCATCATTTCATTTTTATGTTACTAATAGTGTGTAAAACACATTTAAAACAAGATGCAGTTGGCATTTTTCGATAATACCAGAATTCCTTATATTGTTAACCTCTGGGGTTCTCATCTCAAGAGTTCAGCTATTAAAGCCATTTTCCAACTGCATCTTTTCATTTTTATGTTACTAATAGTGTGTATTACACATTTAAAACAAGATGCAGTTGGCATTTTTCGATAATACCAGAATTTCTTTTATTGTTAACCTTTGGGGTTCTCATCTAAAGAATTCAGCTATTAAAGCCATTTTCCAACTGCATCATTTCATTTTTATGTTACTAATAGTGTGTATAACACATTTAAAACAAGATGCAGTTGGCATTTTTCGATAATACCAGAATTCCTTATATTGTTAACCTTTGGGGTTCTCATCTAAAGAATTCAGCTATTAAAGCCATTTTCCAACTGCATCATTTCATTTTTATGTTACTAATAGTGTGTATAACACATTTAAAACAAGATGCAGTTGGCATTTTTCGATAATACCAGAATTCCTTATATTGTTAACCTTTGGGGTTCTCATCTAAAGAATTCAGCTATTAAAGCCATTTTCCAACTGCATCTTTTCATTTTTATGTTACTAATAGTGTGTATTACACATTTAAAACAAGATGCAGTTGGCATTTTTCGATAATACCAGAATTTCTTTTATTGTTAACCTTTGGGGTTCTCATCTAAAGAATTCAGCTATTAAAGCCATTTTCCAACTGCATCTTTTCATTTTTATGTTACTAATAGTGTGTATTACACATTTAAAACAAGATGCAGTTGGCATTTTTCGATAATACCAGAATTTCTTTTATTGTTAACCTTTGGGGTTCTCATCTCAAGAATTCAGCTATTAAAGCCATTTTCCAACTGCATCTTTTCATTTTTATGTTACTAATAGTGTGTATAACACATTTAAAACAAGATGCAGTTGGCATTTTTCGATAATACCAGAATTTCTTTTATTGTTAACCTTTGGGGTTCTCATCTCAAAAATTCAGCTATTAAAGCCATTTTCCAACTGCATCTTTTCATTTTTATGTTACTAATAGTGTGTATAACACATTTAAAACAAGATGCAGTTGGCATTTTTCGATAATACCAGAATTTCTTTTATTGTTAACCTTTGGGGTTCTCATCTAAAGAATTCAGCTATTAAAGCCATTTTCCAACTGCATCTTTTCATTTTTATGTTACTAATAGTGTGTATAACACATTTAAAACAAGATGCAGTTGGCATTTTTCGATAATACCAGAATTTCTTTTATTGCTAACCTTTGGGGTTCTCATCTAAAGAATTCAGCTATTAAAGCCATTTTCCAACTGCATCTTTTCATTTTTATGTTACTAATAGTGTGTATTACACATTTAAAACAAGATGCAGTTGGCATTTTTCGATAATACCAGAATTTCTTTTATTGTTAACCTTTGGGGTTCTCATCTCAAAAATTCAGCTATTAAAGCCATTTTCCAACTGCATCTTTTCATTTTTATGTTACTAATAGTGTGTATAACACATTTAAAACAAGATGCAGTTGGCATTTTTCGATAATACCAGAATTTCTTTTATTGTTAACCTTTGGGGTTCTCATCTAAAGAATTCAGCTATTAAAGCCATTTTCCAACTGCATCTTTTCATTTTTATGTTATTAATAGTGTGTATAACACATTTAAAACAAGATGCAGTTGGCATTTTTCGATAATACCAGAATTCCTTATATTGTTAACCTTTGGGGTTCTCATCTCAAGAATTCAGCTATTAAAGCCATTTTCCAACTGCATCTTTTCATTTCTATGTTACTAATAGAGTGTATAACACATTTAAAACAAGATGCAGTTGGCATTTTTCGATAATACCAGAATTTCTTTTATTGTTAACCTTTGGGGTTCTCATCTCAAGAGTTCAGCTATTAAAGCCATTTTCCAACTGCATCTTTTCATTTTTATGTTACTAATAGTGTGTATAACACATTTAAAACAAGATGCAGTTGGCATTTTTTGATAATACCAGAATTTCTTATATTGTTAACCTTTGGGGTTCTCATCTCAAGAATTCAGCTATTAAAGCCATTTTCCAACTGCATCTTTTCATTTTTATGTTACTAATAGTGTGTATAACACATTTAAAACAAGATGCAGTTGGCATTTTTCAATAATACCAGAATTCCTTATATTGTTAACCTTTGGGGTTCTCATCTCAAGAATTCAGCTATTAAAGCCATTTTCCAACTGCATCATTTCATTTTTATGTTACTAATAGTGTGTATAACACATTTAAAACAAGATGCAGTTGGCATTTTTCGATAATACCAGAATTTCTTTTATTGTTAACCTCTGGGGTTCTCATCTCAAGAGTTCAGCTATTAAAGCCATTTTCCAACTGCATCTTTTCATTTTTATGTTACTAATAGTGTGTATAACACATTTAAAACAAGATGCAGTTGGCATTTTTCGATAATACCAGAATTTCTTTTATTGTTAACCTTTGGGGTTCTCATCTCAAGAATTCAGCTATTAAAGCCATTTTCCAACTGCATCTTTTCATTTTTATGTTACTAATAGTGTGTATAACACATTTAAAACAAGATACAGTTGGCATTTTTCGATAATACCAGAATTTCTTTTATTGTTAACCTTTGGGGTTCTCATCTCAAGAATTCAGCTATTAAAGCCATTTTCCAACTGCATCTTTTCATTTTTATGTTACTAATAGTGTGTATAACACATTTAAAACAAGATGCAGTTGCCATTTTTCGATAATACCAGAATTCCTTATATTGTTAACCTTTGGGGTTCTCATCTAAAGAATTCAGCTATTAAAGCCATTTTCCAACTGCATCTTTTCATTTTTATGTTACTAATAGTGTGTATAACACATTTAAAACAAGATGCAGTTGGCATTTTTCGATAATACCAGAATTTCTTTTATTGTTAACCTTTGGGGTTCTCATCTCAAGAATTCAGCTATTAAAGCCATTTTCCAACTGCATCTTTTCATTTTTATGTTACTAATAGTGTGTATAACACATTTAAAACAAGATGCAGTTGGCATTTTTCGATAATACCAGAATTCCTTATATTGTTAACCTTTGGGGTTCTCATCTCAAGAATTCAGCTATTAAAGCCATTTTCCAACTGCATCTTTTCATTTTTATGTTACTAATAGTGTGTATAACACATTTAAAACAAGATGCAGTTGGCATTTTTCGATAATACCAGAATTTCTTTTATTGTTAACCTTTGGGGTTCTCATCTAAAGAATTCAGCTATTAAAGCCATTTTCCAACTGCATCTTTTCATTTTTATGTTACTAATAGTGTGTATAACACATTTAAAACAAGATGCAGTTGGCATTTTTCGATAATACCAGAATTTCTTTTATTGTTAACATTTGGGGTTCTCATCTCAAGAATTCAGCTATTAAAGCCATTTTCCAACTGCATCTTTTCATTTTTATGTTACTAATAGTGTGTATAACACATTTAAAACAAGATGCTGTTGGCATTTTTCGATAATACCGGAATTTCTTTTATTGTTAACCTTTGGGGTTCTCATCTCAAGAATTCAGCTATTAAAGCCATTTTCCAACTGCATCTTTTCATTTTTATGTTATTCATAGTGTATATAACACATTTAAAACAAGATGCAGTTGGCATTTTTCGATAATACCAGAATTCCTTATATTGTTAACCTTTGGGGTTCTCATCTAAAGAATTCAGCTATTAAAGCCATTTTCCAACTGCATCTTTTCATTTTTATGTTATTCATAGTGTGTATAACACATTTAAAACAAGATGCAGTTGGCATTTTTCGATAATACCAGAATTTCTTTTATTGTTAACCTTTGGGGTTCTCATCTCCAGAATTCAGCTATTAAAGCCATTTTCCAACTGCATCTTTTCATTTTTATGTTACTAATAGTGTGTATAACACATTTAAAACAAGATGCAGTTGGCATTTTTCGATAATACCAGAATTTCTTTTATTGTTAACCTTTGGGGTTCTCATCTCAAGAATTCAGCTATTAAATGAATATTTTTTACAAGAAATTTATTTTGAATTAAAAAATATATTATCTATTACAAAAATATAACTACAAATGCCTTAATCCTAAACACGTTTAGACTGTCGAGGTCGGAGCGACGAAGGAAGCGAGAGCTTGCACGTTGCGGTCGACGTCCATATAAGAACGGCCGTTCATTGATGCTTCACTTTTTTCCGGAAGCAATCATTATAGAAAATGTGTAATCCAAGAGATTAACTAGATTTTAATGATAAGATTTGACTTGATTAATCAAGCAACCAACTGGTGGAAGCATGTATAAACAAGATGTTAAACTTGTCAATGCAAGTGAACTTCTTAGGAAGATGAGCTTGGCCCATAGTACAGAAGTTTCAAGTGACAAAATTGTATATTAGCTTTATCCAGGGGATATGATATAATTTTGAGCACTGAAGATCGCGTGATGTAAGAACTTGAAAAAGCTTTGTTGATGTTTGAGGGTGGGTAATAATTGAGAAATTGAGGGTGGGAAATTGTAGTTATATTTTTGTAATAGATAATATATTTTTTAATTCAAAATAAATTTCTTGTAAAAAATATTCATTATCTATTACAAGAAATATAACTACAAATGCCTAGTTCAACACAGAACACATCAACGCTTTGAAGGTTTTGCAGCAAGACTGCTTAAGCGTAAAGATAAATGTACCCATTCTATTGTAATGTAGACCAAGGGTCAAAAAATGTTTCTTCTGATAGTTATGGCTATCAATCGAGCTTTTAACTATTGCAGTACAGTAGATATAAGTTTGTGTTACCATAATCCCAGGGATACGGCATTCTATTCTGCTCGACTTTTTCTTATGCAAGAAAATGTTGTTACAACTGCATTTCGATGTACAAATTGTTGTACAGCAGTTTCAGCACCATTAATTCAAATATTTTTCCTACATTTGAAACCTTCTTTAGCATACTTCGTTTTGCTGAAATGTGATTTGATAGGTAGCGTTATGACGAAATTGGACTCGATTCCTTTGAAAGAGTCAGGGCAAGTTTGATGCATGAATATGCTAATGTTCATCAAAATGCGTTTGCCGATAGTAAAGACTTCATTACTGTAGGCTTCGGGAGCGCACATTATTTCCAATTTGGTATTGACGATCATTCGGTTTGTGTCGTAAGATGCAAAAAATTTCTGTATTGTTTGATGGTAAAGTAAGACGTCAATTTCCAATTCGATATAAAACAACTAATTTGAATAAATGCAGGCTGCTTTTGCAGTTTAAAATCTTGACAAATATATTCATCTGGTGAATATCAAGTTCCAATTCGCAAGATGAAAGACGTTCAATATTTCAATAGAGTGTAAGAATGATTTTGGTTCTCGGGGACCAAGTATTGATTATAGTTTCGACCATATTTCGGTCTAGGTATTACTATTTTAATTATAGTGTTTTTGTCTATGTTTATTTAGCTATAAACACGAGCAAGAAACTAGCTAATACGATAGCTCAGGCTGATAATGTCGATCATGAGTTTTTATGGTATTTCAAGCATATAAATGTAACAAAATGCTTGTCAGTGATTGATGACTCAATTATTTTCCGCTTGCATTGATGCAGAAAAGATGTGACTTATTGTGCTGGCTTAACAGTTATGAAAGCTTTCTGGAAGCGAAGTTATAGCCGATACAATAATTCAAGTGTCTAAAGTTGAGACAACATATGGATGACAAGAGCATCCTACATATTTCTCGTTGTATTAGAAGAGCATGACTCAACAACGTGTGTACAGAGCAACAAATTTATGTGGCGTTTAATTGATACAGTAATCCATGATTTTGAAACAATGGCGTTGTTGTATTGTTAATAATTGCCGAGGTTACTGTAACCATATTTTTGTTGTATCTGTAGAGCATGGCCCAACAACAATTTTCGTTCTAAACAGTTTCTAAGTGTAGAAAGCAGAAATCGCTAATTGCACTGGTATAATGTAAAATTTGTTGAAAATAAGATATCAACCCATCGCCACTTTGAATCTTGATGATGAAAAATTGACGTTGTCTGAGAATTCATATTTCGTTTGGATACGGTAAAGCAAACTACCAAATTGTTAAACTGTTAACAAGGTTAACATACAATAAAAGCAGATTCACTTATCTTGGCACACAAAAGATATAACAGAAGATCAAATTTGAGGAAATAGATTATTCCTTATGATAGCTTCAGACTTATTGTAAGTCATAAAGAAAAGAAATTAGTATCTCACATTTTACTTGCAAATTCTTTAGAGAAATTGCCATGCCCTGGACTTCTTATCTTCGTCCAGGGGACTAAAAGCTTTGTGGCAAAGTTCGTATGGGAAATGATTCATTCACTTCAAATGAATTTGAGCAATTCTTTGCCAAAGAAGAGGGTAAGTTAAGATTACCGGCAAAGTTTGAATTAATGTAATCTTAATCTAACTTAGAGATAAAACTGAGAAACAAAACTCTCACACGGTGGAGAAATTCTCTTTTATATTTGGATATATAATGAAGTAACAATAACTGTATGTTATGTACAAGCTTGTAAGAATGTTCAGGACATCAGCTTCCAACTTCCTTGAATGAATATACCGTATACGTTTATGGTTAAGTCATATCGGCGTGTAAATGTATCAAGGATACTTGCCTTCAAAGTACCAATTCAAGGTTCGATTAATAAAAAAAAAATAAAAAATTGACCATTAAAGCAGTAACAAAAATGTAAGAGGCTCCAGGACACCAGTTTTGGATTTAATAGTTCATCATACGGTATACATTTATGGTTTGTTTTATTTCGGCTTGTAAAAGTATCCAGGATACCCGCGTTTTTTAAACGGTTCAAGTCTATAATAACTTTATGATAGCTGTGATATTCAAGGAATTTTCCAGAGGAGTCGGTGATAGAGCTTACAAGAGTGTTCAGGACACCGGCTCTCTAATTGAATTTTAAAATAACAGAATGTAGATTCTAACTTTAAAAAGTACGCGGGGTACATGCATTTGAAATACCTAGATGTAGAATACAGCATATAAGTCGTTAATAGCAGGCATCGTTAGAGATGTTGAATAAACGTAGTAGCATTGTTCTGCAATAAAAGGCAGAGAAGTGTTGGACCTCAACGCCACTGCAATAAAATTTAACAACAAAGTGACAGCGATAATATTTAGTAAACACGAGTTTCCGTTATCGTATGCTTTAATCACTACAATTTTAGAGCAATTGTTTGAAAAATTTGCAAGGCAAATAAAGCTTTTCATAACTATATCAATTATCAATAAGCTTGTAAGAGTGTACGGGACACCAGCTTTCATTTTTGATATTTGAGCATACTGTATCTATTATGATGCTGGACCAGAACTTGTGAGCAGCACAACATTACATTGGAAGAAAAGAGACACTTGATCAACCATTCATTAGATAGAAATACATTGATCATCATTAAAAGCGAAGGATTCGAACCCAAGCTCTTTCCGTTCTTCATTCCAACGCGCTAACCACTATGCCACAGAGACATCTGTGGAAAAAGCTATTAAAGTTTGTAACGAATTTCCACAATAAGAGTTGATTTAAGTTAATAGCTGTATTGTATCTATGAAGCGATAACCAACATAATCTTTTAATCTATTATCATCATTAGTTTAGAGCATTTTTCAGCTACTTTGTATTGCATAGATATCGAAAAGTCCATGGGAATTTCGCAGCAAATATTCTACACAAATGGCAATTTAGTTAAAGTCTATTTTGCATGTATGTGGGTTTGTGATTAGTGTCTACCCACAGATGACAGGGCAAGCAGGGCTTGACTCAGAATAAAATTAAATTGAAAAGTTGTTACCAATGCATCAAATACGTTGATCTTCATCGAAGAGATAAACATTCATTAACAAAAACTTACACTTATCTGCCAGTTATCGATATATGTTAATAATAGAGTTAAGAGGTGTTATTCTACAAGAATAGCTAAAGATCACACAAATGAGCCGAGGTTCAATTATTGTAAGCCAGCATATATATTTGTGTGGAAAGGACAAGGTCTAACAATAGCTGAAGATGCGGTAACTTGTAAAAATTGATCCATAAATGTTAGAAGAACATTCAGTTAGCAGAATCAAGAGGGCCTGGGGCAAACTTTCATAGACAATCATATATACCATTGAATAAAAATGAGAAAGACGGGCTTCTCTGTGATAAAAGTAAGATGAAAGAGCATATTCCACCATTTTTCGAGAATGCCGAGGGCACATATCATTGAACTTATATATATCAGTTGTACATAACCGAATATAGCCATATATTTAAGCAGGGCTAAAAATGAATAATCAAGAGTAAGCGAGGCTCACAAAGAAAAATGTCGCTAATGCGATTCGTTGATAAATTTCTACTAATGATAAAGCAGGGCTTTACCGAGAAATATAACTATGTTGAATGTTTTTGAAGAAAAAAGAAATTAAGTAATTAAATAAAATAAATAAACAAAAATAAATAAAATGAGAGCATTTTATTTATCCGACCACAGTCACCACTGTCGAGGAAAAAAGTGAAGCATCAATGAACGGCCGTTCTTATATGGACGTCGACCGCAACGTGCAAGCTCTCGCTTCCTTCGTCGCTCCGACCTCGACAGTCTAAACGTGTTTAGGATTAAGGCATTTGTAGTTATATTTCTTGTAATAGATAAGCCATTTTCCAACTGCATCTTTTCATTTTTATGTTATTAATAGTGTGTATAACACATTTAAAACAAGATGCAGTTGGCATTTTTCGATAATACCAGAATTTCTTTTATTGTTAACCTTTGGGGTTCTCATCTCAAGAGTTCAGCTATTAAAGCCATTTTCCAACTGCATCTTTTCATTTTTATGCTATTAATAGTGTGTATAACACATTTAAAACAAGATGCAGTTGGCATTTTTCGATAATACCAGAATTTCTTTTATTGTTAACCTCTGGGGTTCTCATCTCAAGAGTTCAGCTATTAAAGCCATTTTCCAACTGCATCTTTTCATTTTTATGCTATTAATAGTGTGTATAACACATTTAAAACAAGATGCAGTTGGCATTTTTCGATAATACCAGAATTCCTTATATTGTTAACCTTTGGGGTTCTCATCTAAAGAATTCAGCTATTAAAGCCATTTTCCAACTGCATCATTTCATTTTTATGTTACTAATAGTGTGTATAACACATTTAAAACAAGATGCAGTTGGCATTTTTCGATAATACCAGAATTTCTTTTATTGTTAACCTCTGGGGTTCTCATCTCAAGAGTTCAGCTATTAAAGCCATTTTCCAACTGCATCTTTTCATTTTTATGCTATTAATAGTGTGTATAACACATTTAAAACAAGATGCAGTTGGCATTTTTCGATAATACCAGAATTCCTTATATTGTTAACCTTTGGGGTTCTCATCTAAAGAATTCAGCTATTAAAGCCATTTTCCAACTGCATCATTTCATTTTTATGTTACTAATAGTGTGTATAACACATTTAAAACAAGATGCAGTTGGCATTTTTCGATAATACCAGAATTCCTTATATTGTTAACCTCTGGGGTTCTCATCTCAAGAGTTCAGCTATTAAAGCCATTTTCCAACTGCATCTTTTCATTTTTATGTTATTAATAGTGTGTATAACACATTTAAAACAAGATGCAGTTGGCATTTTTCGATAATACCAGAATTTCTTTTATTGTTAACCTCTGGGGTTCTCATCTCAAGAGTTCAGCTATTAAAGCCATTTTCCAACTGCATCTTTTCATTTTTATGCTATTAATAGTGTGTATAACACATTTAAAACAAGATGCAGTTGGCATTTTTCGATAATACCAGAATTTCTTTTATTGTTAACCTCTGGGGTTCTCATCTCAAGAGTTCAGCTATTAAAGCCATTTTCCAACTGCATCTTTTCATTTTTATGCTATTAATAGTGTGTATAACACATTTAAAACAAGATGCAGTTGGCATTTTTCGATAATACCAGAATTCCTTATATTGTTAACCTTTGGGGTTCTCATCTAAAGAATTCAGCTATTAAAGCCATTTTCCAACTGCATCATTTCATTTTTATGTTACTAATAGTGTGTATAACACATTTAAAACAAGATGCAGTTGGCATTTTTCGATAATACCAGAATTTCTTTTATTGTTAACCTCTGGGGTTCTCATCTCAAGAGTTCAGCTATTAAAGCCATTTTCCAACTGCATCTTTTCATTTTTATGCTATTAATAGTGTGTATAACACATTTAAAACAAGATGCAGTTGGCATTTTTCGATAATACCAGAATTCCTTATATTGTTAACCTTTGGGGTTCTCATCTAAAGAATTCAGCTATTAAAGCCATTTTCCAACTGCATCATTTCATTTTTATGTTACTAATAGTGTGTATAACACATTTAAAACAAGATGCAGTTGGCATTTTTCGATAATACCAGAATTCCTTATATTGTTAACCTCTGGGGTTCTCATCTCAAGAGTTCAGCTATTAAAGCCATTTTCCAACTGCATCTTTTCATTTTTATGCTATTAATAGTGTGTATAACACATTTAAAACAAGATGCAGTTGGCATTTTTCGATAATACCAGAATTCCTTATATTGTTAACCTTTGGGGTTCTCATCTAAAGAATTCAGCTATTAAAGCCATTTTCCAACTGCATCTTTTCATTTTTATGCTATTAATAGTGTGTATAACACATTTAAAACAAGATGCAGTTGGCATTTTTCGATAATACCAGAATTCCTTATATTGTTAACCTTTGGGGTTCTCATCTCAAGAATTCTGCTATTAAAGCCATTTTCCAACTGCATCTTTTCATTTTTATGTTATTCATAGTGTGTATAACACATTTAAAACAAGATGCAGTTGGCATTTTTCGATAATACCAGAATTCCTTATATTGTTAACCTTTGGGGTTCTCATCTCAAGAATTCTGCTATTAAAGCCATTTTCCAACTGCATCTTTTCATTTTTATGTTATTCATAGTGTGTATAACACATTTAAAACAAGATGCAGTTGGCATTTTTCGATAATACCAGAATTCCTTATATTGTTAACCTTTGGGGTTCTCATCTAAAGAATTCAGCTATTAAAGCCATTTTCCAACTGCATCATTTCATTTTTATGTTACTAATAGTGTGTATAACACATTTAAAACAAGATGCAGTTGGCATTTTTCGATAATACCAGAATTCCTTATATTGTTAACCTCTGGGGTTCTCATCTCAAGAGTTCAGCTATTAAAGCCATTTTCCAACTGCATCTTTTCATTTTTATGCTATTAATAGTGTGTATAACACATTTAAAACAAGATGCAGTTGGCATTTTTCGATAATACCAGAATTCCTTATATTGTTAACCTTTGGGGTTCTCATCTAAAGAATTCAGCTATTAAAGCCATTTTCCAACTGCATCTTTTCATTTTTATGCTATTAATAGTGTGTATAACACATTTAAAACAAGATGCAGTTGGCATTTTTCGATAATACCAGAATTCCTTATATTGTTAACCTTTGGGGTTCTCATCTAAAGAATTCAGCTATTAAAGCCATTTTCCAACTGCATCATTTCATTTTTATGTTACTAATAGTGTGTATAACACATTTAAAACAAGATGCAGTTGGCATTTTTCGATAATACCAGAATTCCTTATATTGTTAACCTCTGGGGTTCTCATCTCAAGAGTTCAGCTATTAAAGCCATTTTCCAACTGCATCTTTTCATTTTTATGCTATTAATAGTGTGTATAACACATTTAAAACAAGATGCAGTTGGCATTTTTCGATAATACCAGAATTCCTTATATTGTTAACCTCTGGGGTTCTCATCTCAAGAGTTCAGCTATTAAAGCCATTTTCCAACTGCATCTTTTCATTTTTATGTTACTAATAGTGTGTATAACACATTTAAAACAAGATGCAGTTGGCATTTTTCGATAATACCAGAATTCCTTATATTGTTAACCTTTGGGGTTCTCATCTCAAGAATTCAGCTATTAAAGCCATTTTCCAACTGCATCTTTTCATTTTTATGTTACTAATAGTGTGTATAACACATTTAAAACAAGATGCAGTTGGCATTTTTCGATAATACCAGAATTTCTTTTATTGTTAACCTTTGGGGTTCTCATCTAAAGAATTCAGCTATTAAAGCCATTTTCCAACTGCATCTTTTCATTTTTATGTTACTAATAGTGTGTATAACACATTTAAAACAAGATGCAGTTGGCATTTTTCGATAATACCAGAATTTCTTTTATTGTTAACATTTGGGGTTCTCATCTCAAGAATTCAGCTATTAAAGCCATTTTCCAACTGCATCTTTTCATTTTTATGTTACTAATAGTGTGTATAACACATTTAAAACAAGATGCTGTTGGCATTTTTCGATAATACCGGAATTTCTTTTATTGTTAACCTTTGGGGTTCTCATCTCAAGAATTCAGCTATTAAAGCCATTTTCCAACTGCATCTTTTCATTTTTATGTTATTCATAGTGTATATAACACATTTAAAACAAGATGCAGTTGGCATTTTTCGATAATACCAGAATTCCTTATATTGTTAACCTTTGGGGTTCTCATCTAAAGAATTCAGCTATTAAAGCCATTTTCCAACTGCATCTTTTCATTTTTATGTTATTCATAGTGTGTATAACACATTTAAAACAAGATGCAGTTGGCATTTTTCGATAATACCAGAATTTCTTTTATTGTTAACCTTTGGGGTTCTCATCTCCAGAATTCAGCTATTAAAGCCATTTTCCAACTGCATCTTTTCATTTTTATGTTACTAATAGTGTGTATAACACATTTAAAACAAGATGCAGTTGGCATTTTTCGATAATACCAGAATTTCTTTTATTGTTAACCTTTGGGGTTCTCATCTCAAGAATTCAGCTATTAAATGAATATTTTTTACAAGAAATTTATTTTGAATTAAAAAATATATTATCTATTACAAAAATATAACTACAAATGCCTTAATCCTAAACACGTTTAGACTGTCGAGGTCGGAGCGACGAAGGAAGCGAGAGCTTGCACGTTGCGGTCGACGTCCATATAAGAACGGCCGTTCATTGATGCTTCACTTTTTTCCGGAAGCAATCATTATAGAAAATGTGTAATCCAAGAGATTAACTAGATTTTAATGATAAGATTTGACTTGATTAATCAAGCAACCAACTGGTGGAAGCATGTATAAACAAGATGTTAAACTTGTCAATGCAAGTGAACTTCTTAGGAAGATGAGCTTGGCCCATAGTACAGAAGTTTCAAGTGACAAAATTGTATATTAGCTTTATCCAGGGGATATGATATAATTTTGAGCACTGAAGATCGCGTGATGTAAGAACTTGAAAAAGCTTTGTTGATGTTTGAGGGTGGGTAATAATTGAGAAATTGAGGGTGGGAAATTGTAGTTATATTTTTGTAATAGATAATATATTTTTTAATTCAAAATAAATTTCTTGTAAAAAATATTCATTATCTATTACAAGAAATATAACTACAAATGCCTAGTTCAACACAGAACACATCAACGCTTTGAAGGTTTTGCAGCAAGACTGCTTAAGCGTAAAGATAAATGTACCCATTCTATTGTAATGTAGACCAAGGGTCAAAAAATGTTTCTTCTGATAGTTATGGCTATCAATCGAGCTTTTAACTATTGCAGTACAGTAGATATAAGTTTGTGTTACCATAATCCCAGGGATACGGCATTCTATTCTGCTCGACTTTTTCTTATGCAAGAAAATGTTGTTACAACTGCATTTCGATGTACAAATTGTTGTACAGCAGTTTCAGCACCATTAATTCAAATATTTTTCCTACATTTGAAACCTTCTTTAGCATACTTCGTTTTGCTGAAATGTGATTTGATAGGTAGCGTTATGACGAAATTGGACTCGATTCCTTTGAAAGAGTCAGGGCAAGTTTGATGCATGAATATGCTAATGTTCATCAAAATGCGTTTGCCGATAGTAAAGACTTCATTACTGTAGGCTTCGGGAGCGCACATTATTTCCAATTTGGTATTGACGATCATTCGGTTTGTGTCGTAAGATGCAAAAAATTTCTGTATTGTTTGATGGTAAAGTAAGACGTCAATTTCCAATTCGATATAAAACAACTAATTTGAATAAATGCAGGCTGCTTTTGCAGTTTAAAATCTTGACAAATATATTCATCTGGTGAATATCAAGTTCCAATTCGCAAGATGAAAGACGTTCAATATTTCAATAGAGTGTAAGAATGATTTTGGTTCTCGGGGACCAAGTATTGATTATAGTTTCGACCATATTTCGGTCTAGGTATTACTATTTTAATTATAGTGTTTTTGTCTATGTTTATTTAGCTATAAACACGAGCAAGAAACTAGCTAATACGATAGCTCAGGCTGATAATGTCGATCATGAGTTTTTATGGTATTTCAAGCATATAAATGTAACAAAATGCTTGTCAGTGATTGATGACTCAATTATTTTCCGCTTGCATTGATGCAGAAAAGATGTGACTTATTGTGCTGGCTTAACAGTTATGAAAGCTTTCTGGAAGCGAAGTTATAGCCGATACAATAATTCAAGTGTCTAAAGTTGAGACAACATATGGATGACAAGAGCATCCTACATATTTCTCGTTGTATTAGAAGAGCATGACTCAACAACGTGTGTACAGAGCAACAAATTTATGTGGCGTTTAATTGATACAGTAATCCATGATTTTGAAACAATGGCGTTGTTGTATTGTTAATAATTGCCGAGGTTACTGTAACCATATTTTTGTTGTATCTGTAGAGCATGGCCCAACAACAATTTTCGTTCTAAACAGTTTCTAAGTGTAGAAAGCAGAAATCGCTAATTGCACTGGTATAATGTAAAATTTGTTGAAAATAAGATATCAACCCATCGCCACTTTGAATCTTGATGATGAAAAATTGACGTTGTCTGAGAATTCATATTTCGTTTGGATACGGTAAAGCAAACTACCAAATTGTTAAACTGTTAACAAGGTTAACATACAATAAAAGCAGATTCACTTATCTTGGCACACAAAAGATATAACAGAAGATCAAATTTGAGGAAATAGATTATTCCTTATGATAGCTTCAGACTTATTGTAAGTCATAAAGAAAAGAAATTAGTATCTCACATTTTACTTGCAAATTCTTTAGAGAAATTGCCATGCCCTGGACTTCTTATCTTCGTCCAGGGGACTAAAAGCTTTGTGGCAAAGTTCGTATGGGAAATGATTCATTCACTTCAAATGAATTTGAGCAATTCTTTGCCAAAGAAGAGGGTAAGTTAAGATTACCGGCAAAGTTTGAATTAATGTAATCTTAATCTAACTTAGAGATAAAACTGAGAAACAAAACTCTCACACGGTGGAGAAATTCTCTTTTATATTTGGATATATAATGAAGTAACAATAACTGTATGTTATGTACAAGCTTGTAAGAATGTTCAGGACATCAGCTTCCAACTTCCTTGAATGAATATACCGTATACGTTTATGGTTAAGTCATATCGGCGTGTAAATGTATCAAGGATACTTGCCTTCAAAGTACCAATTCAAGGTTCGATTAATAAAAAAAAAATAAAAAATTGACCATTAAAGCAGTAACAAAAATGTAAGAGGCTCCAGGACACCAGTTTTGGATTTAATAGTTCATCATACGGTATACATTTATGGTTTGTTTTATTTCGGCTTGTAAAAGTATCCAGGATACCCGCGTTTTTTAAACGGTTCAAGTCTATAATAACTTTATGATAGCTGTGATATTCAAGGAATTTTCCAGAGGAGTCGGTGATAGAGCTTACAAGAGTGTTCAGGACACCGGCTCTCTAATTGAATTTTAAAATAACAGAATGTAGATTCTAACTTTAAAAAGTACGCGGGGTACATGCATTTGAAATACCTAGATGTAGAATACAGCATATAAGTCGTTAATAGCAGGCATCGTTAGAGATGTTGAATAAACGTAGTAGCATTGTTCTGCAATAAAAGGCAGAGAAGTGTTGGACCTCAACGCCACTGCAATAAAATTTAACAACAAAGTGACAGCGATAATATTTAGTAAACACGAGTTTCCGTTATCGTATGCTTTAATCACTACAATTTTAGAGCAATTGTTTGAAAAATTTGCAAGGCAAATAAAGCTTTTCATAACTATATCAATTATCAATAAGCTTGTAAGAGTGTACGGGACACCAGCTTTCATTTTTGATATTTGAGCATACTGTATCTATTATGATGCTGGACCAGAACTTGTGAGCAGCACAACATTACATTGGAAGAAAAGAGACACTTGATCAACCATTCATTAGATAGAAATACATTGATCATCATTAAAAGCGAAGGATTCGAACCCAAGCTCTTTCCGTTCTTCATTCCAACGCGCTAACCACTATGCCACAGAGACATCTGTGGAAAAAGCTATTAAAGTTTGTAACGAATTTCCACAATAAGAGTTGATTTAAGTTAATAGCTGTATTGTATCTATGAAGCGATAACCAACATAATCTTTTAATCTATTATCATCATTAGTTTAGAGCATTTTTCAGCTACTTTGTATTGCATAGATATCGAAAAGTCCATGGGAATTTCGCAGCAAATATTCTACACAAATGGCAATTTAGTTAAAGTCTATTTTGCATGTATGTGGGTTTGTGATTAGTGTCTACCCACAGATGACAGGGCAAGCAGGGCTTGACTCAGAATAAAATTAAATTGAAAAGTTGTTACCAATGCATCAAATACGTTGATCTTCATCGAAGAGATAAACATTCATTAACAAAAACTTACACTTATCTGCCAGTTATCGATATATGTTAATAATAGAGTTAAGAGGTGTTATTCTACAAGAATAGCTAAAGATCACACAAATGAGCCGAGGTTCAATTATTGTAAGCCAGCATATATATTTGTGTGGAAAGGACAAGGTCTAACAATAGCTGAAGATGCGGTAACTTGTAAAAATTGATCCATAAATGTTAGAAGAACATTCAGTTAGCAGAATCAAGAGGGCCTGGGGCAAACTTTCATAGACAATCATATATACCATTGAATAAAAATGAGAAAGACGGGCTTCTCTGTGATAAAAGTAAGATGAAAGAGCATATTCCACCATTTTTCGAGAATGCCGAGGGCACATATCATTGAACTTATATATATCAGTTGTACATAACCGAATATAGCCATATATTTAAGCAGGGCTAAAAATGAATAATCAAGAGTAAGCGAGGCTCACAAAGAAAAATGTCGCTAATGCGATTCGTTGATAAATTTCTACTAATGATAAAGCAGGGCTTTACCGAGAAATATAACTATGTTGAATGTTTTTGAAGAAAAAAGAAATTAAGTAATTAAATAAAATAAATAAACAAAAATAAATAAAATGAGAGCATTTTATTTATCCGACCACAGTCACCACTGTCGAGGAAAAAAGTGAAGCATCAATGAACGGCCGTTCTTATATGGACGTCGACCGCAACGTGCAAGCTCTCGCTTCCTTCGTCGCTCCGACCTCGACAGTCTAAACGTGTTTAGGATTAAGGCATTTGTAGTTATATTTCTTGTAATAGATAAGCCATTTTCCAACTGCATCTTTTCATTTTTATGTTATTAATAGTGTGTATAACACATTTAAAACAAGATGCAGTTGGCATTTTTCGATAATACCAGAATTTCTTTTATTGTTAACCTTTGGGGTTCTCATCTCAAGAGTTCAGCTATTAAAGCCATTTTCCAACTGCATCTTTTCATTTTTATGCTATTAATAGTGTGTATAACACATTTAAAACAAGATGCAGTTGGCATTTTTCGATAATACCAGAATTTCTTTTATTGTTAACCTCTGGGGTTCTCATCTCAAGAGTTCAGCTATTAAAGCCATTTTCCAACTGCATCTTTTCATTTTTATGCTATTAATAGTGTGTATAACACATTTAAAACAAGATGCAGTTGGCATTTTTCGATAATACCAGAATTCCTTATATTGTTAACCTTTGGGGTTCTCATCTAAAGAATTCAGCTATTAAAGCCATTTTCCAACTGCATCATTTCATTTTTATGTTACTAATAGTGTGTATAACACATTTAAAACAAGATGCAGTTGGCATTTTTCGATAATACCAGAATTTCTTTTATTGTTAACCTCTGGGGTTCTCATCTCAAGAGTTCAGCTATTAAAGCCATTTTCCAACTGCATCTTTTCATTTTTATGCTATTAATAGTGTGTATAACACATTTAAAACAAGATGCAGTTGGCATTTTTCGATAATACCAGAATTCCTTATATTGTTAACCTTTGGGGTTCTCATCTAAAGAATTCAGCTATTAAAGCCATTTTCCAACTGCATCATTTCATTTTTATGTTACTAATAGTGTGTATAACACATTTAAAACAAGATGCAGTTGGCATTTTTCGATAATACCAGAATTCCTTATATTGTTAACCTCTGGGGTTCTCATCTCAAGAGTTCAGCTATTAAAGCCATTTTCCAACTGCATCTTTTCATTTTTATGTTATTAATAGTGTGTATAACACATTTAAAACAAGATGCAGTTGGCATTTTTCGATAATACCAGAATTTCTTTTATTGTTAACCTCTGGGGTTCTCATCTCAAGAGTTCAGCTATTAAAGCCATTTTCCAACTGCATCTTTTCATTTTTATGCTATTAATAGTGTGTATAACACATTTAAAACAAGATGCAGTTGGCATTTTTCGATAATACCAGAATTTCTTTTATTGTTAACCTCTGGGGTTCTCATCTCAAGAGTTCAGCTATTAAAGCCATTTTCCAACTGCATCTTTTCATTTTTATGCTATTAATAGTGTGTATAACACATTTAAAACAAGATGCAGTTGGCATTTTTCGATAATACCAGAATTCCTTATATTGTTAACCTTTGGGGTTCTCATCTAAAGAATTCAGCTATTAAAGCCATTTTCCAACTGCATCATTTCATTTTTATGTTACTAATAGTGTGTATAACACATTTAAAACAAGATGCAGTTGGCATTTTTCGATAATACCAGAATTTCTTTTATTGTTAACCTCTGGGGTTCTCATCTCAAGAGTTCAGCTATTAAAGCCATTTTCCAACTGCATCTTTTCATTTTTATGCTATTAATAGTGTGTATAACACATTTAAAACAAGATGCAGTTGGCATTTTTCGATAATACCAGAATTCCTTATATTGTTAACCTTTGGGGTTCTCATCTAAAGAATTCAGCTATTAAAGCCATTTTCCAACTGCATCATTTCATTTTTATGTTACTAATAGTGTGTATAACACATTTAAAACAAGATGCAGTTGGCATTTTTCGATAATACCAGAATTCCTTATATTGTTAACCTCTGGGGTTCTCATCTCAAGAGTTCAGCTATTAAAGCCATTTTCCAACTGCATCTTTTCATTTTTATGCTATTAATAGTGTGTATAACACATTTAAAACAAGATGCAGTTGGCATTTTTCGATAATACCAGAATTCCTTATATTGTTAACCTTTGGGGTTCTCATCTAAAGAATTCAGCTATTAAAGCCATTTTCCAACTGCATCTTTTCATTTTTATGCTATTAATAGTGTGTATAACACATTTAAAACAAGATGCAGTTGGCATTTTTCGATAATACCAGAATTCCTTATATTGTTAACCTTTGGGGTTCTCATCTCAAGAATTCTGCTATTAAAGCCATTTTCCAACTGCATCTTTTCATTTTTATGTTATTCATAGTGTGTATAACACATTTAAAACAAGATGCAGTTGGCATTTTTCGATAATACCAGAATTCCTTATATTGTTAACCTTTGGGGTTCTCATCTCAAGAATTCTGCTATTAAAGCCATTTTCCAACTGCATCTTTTCATTTTTATGTTATTCATAGTGTGTATAACACATTTAAAACAAGATGCAGTTGGCATTTTTCGATAATACCAGAATTCCTTATATTGTTAACCTTTGGGGTTCTCATCTAAAGAATTCAGCTATTAAAGCCATTTTCCAACTGCATCATTTCATTTTTATGTTACTAATAGTGTGTATAACACATTTAAAACAAGATGCAGTTGGCATTTTTCGATAATACCAGAATTCCTTATATTGTTAACCTCTGGGGTTCTCATCTCAAGAGTTCAGCTATTAAAGCCATTTTCCAACTGCATCTTTTCATTTTTATGCTATTAATAGTGTGTATAACACATTTAAAACAAGATGCAGTTGGCATTTTTCGATAATACCAGAATTCCTTATATTGTTAACCTTTGGGGTTCTCATCTAAAGAATTCAGCTATTAAAGCCATTTTCCAACTGCATCTTTTCATTTTTATGCTATTAATAGTGTGTATAACACATTTAAAACAAGATGCAGTTGGCATTTTTCGATAATACCAGAATTCCTTATATTGTTAACCTTTGGGGTTCTCATCTAAAGAATTCAGCTATTAAAGCCATTTTCCAACTGCATCATTTCATTTTTATGTTACTAATAGTGTGTATAACACATTTAAAACAAGATGCAGTTGGCATTTTTCGATAATACCAGAATTCCTTATATTGTTAACCTCTGGGGTTCTCATCTCAAGAGTTCAGCTATTAAAGCCATTTTCCAACTGCATCTTTTCATTTTTATGCTATTAATAGTGTGTATAACACATTTAAAACAAGATGCAGTTGGCATTTTTCGATAATACCAGAATTCCTTATATTGTTAACCTTTGGGGTTCTCATCTAAAGAATTCAGCTATTAAAGCCATTTTCCAACTGCATCTTTTCATTTTTATGCTATTAATAGTGTGTATAACACATTTAAAACAAGATGCAGTTGGCATTTTTCGATAATACCAGAATTCCTTATATTGTTAACCTTTGGGGTTCTCATCTCAAGAATTCTGCTATTAAAGCCATTTTCCAACTGCATCTTTTCATTTTTATGTTATTCATAGTGTGTATAACACATTTAAAACAAGATGCAGTTGGCATTTTTCGATAATACCAGAATTCCTTATATTGTTAACCTTTGGGGTTCTCATCTCAAGAATTCTGCTATTAAAGCCATTTTCCAACTGCATCTTTTCATTTTTATGTTATTCATAGTGTGTATAACACATTTAAAACAAGATGCAGTTGGCATTTTTCGATAATACCAGAATTCCTTATATTGTTAACCTTTGGGGTTCTCATCTAAAGAATTCAGCTATTAAAGCCATTTTCCAACTGCATCATTTCATTTTTATGTTACTAATAGTGTGTATAACACATTTAAAACAAGATGCAGTTGGCATTTTTCGATAATACCAGAATTCCTTATATTGTTAACCTCTGGGGTTCTCATCTCAAGAGTTCAGCTATTAAAGCCATTTTCCAACTGCATCTTTTCATTTTTATGCTATTAATAGTGTGTATAACACATTTAAAACAAGATGCAGTTGGCATTTTTCGATAATACCAGAATTCCTTATATTGTTAACCTTTGGGGTTCTCATCTAAAGAATTCAGCTATTAAAGCCATTTTCCAACTGCATCTTTTCATTTTTATGCTATTAATAGTGTGTATAACACATTTAAAACAAGATGCAGTTGGCATTTTTCGATAATACCAGAATTCCTTATATTGTTAACCTTTGGGGTTCTCATCTCAAGAATTCTGCTATTAAAGCCATTTTCCAACTGCATCTTTTCATTTTTATGTTATTCATAGTGTGTATAACACATTTAAAACAAGATGCAGTTGGCATTTTTCGATAATACCAGAATTTCTTTTATTGTTAACCTTTGGGGTTCTCATCTTAAGAATTCAGCTATTAAAGCCATTTTCCAACTGCATCTTTTCATTTTTATGTTATTCGTAGTGTGTATAACACATTTAAAACAAGATGCAGTTGGCATTTTTCGATAATACCAGAATTTCTTTTATTGTTAACCTTTGGGGTTCTCATCTCAAGAATTCAGCTATTAAAGCCATTTTCCAACTGCATCTTTTCATTTTTATGTTATTCGTAGTGTGTATAACACATTTAAAACAAGATGCAGTTGGCATTTTTCGATAATACCAGAATTCCTTATATTGTTAACCTTTGGGGTTCTCATCTCAAGAATTCTGCTATTAAAGCCATTTTCCAACTGCATCTTTTCATTTTTATGTTATTCATAGTGTGTATAACACATTTAAAACAAGATGCAGTTGGCATTTTTCGATAATACCAGAATTTCTTTTATTGTTAACCTTTGGGGTTCTCATCTCAAGAGTTCAGCTATTAAAGCCATTTTCCATCTGCATCTTTTCATTTTTATGTTATTAATAGTGTGTATAACACATTTAAAACAAGATGCAGTTGGCATTTTTCGATAATACCAGAATTTCTTTTATTGTTAACTTTTGGGGTTCTCATCTCAAGAGTTCAGCTATTAAAGCCATTTTCCAACTGCATCTTATCATTTTTATGTTATTAATAGTGTGTATAACACATTTAAAACAAGATGCAGTTGGCATTTTTCGATAATACCAGAATTCCTTATATTGTTAACCTTTGGGGTTCTCATCTCAAGAATTCAGCTATTAAAGCCATTTTCCAACTGCATCTTTTCATTTTTATGTTATTCGTAGTGTGTATAACACATTTAAAACAAGATGCAGTTGGCATTTTTCGATAGTACCAGAATTTCTTTTATTGTTAACCTTTGGGGTTCTCATCTAAAGAATTCAGCTATTAAAGCCATTTTCCAACTGCATCTTTTCATTTTTATGTTATTAATAGTGTGTATAACACATTTAAAACAAGATGCAGTTGGCATTTTTCGATAATACCAGAATTTCTTTTGTTGTTAACCTTTGGGGTTCTCATCTTAAGAATTCAGCTATTAAAGCCAACTTGTGAGCGCTGCGTTATTTATTTAAAGCGTAGTTTGATTTTAATTCATGTGTGGTTGAATTGCAAGAAGAAGAGAAGACCAACAATCAAATTTGGTAGTTTCCTTTCCCTTGAGTTAACGAAAATGCAAAACTTTCAAAGTCAGAAGTAATATAAAATGAATGATCATTTGATTTAACCCATTATAATAAATGTTCATTGTGTAAATTGGAAAAATTTATTACAAGAAAAGGTTTGATCTAAACAATGTTTGATTTGCACTTTTTTATAAACTATGAAAAATTCAGATAAAACATTAAACTTAATGAAGCTAATGCACTTTTTATGTTGTCTATGTTATCACTTTTAAAAGCATCTTTGAAGGACAAACATGATTTGGATTCGAGTTTATACACACAACGACATCAAATGATTCATCGCTACACCATGATCCCACTCGTGATACAAGATATCAAAAAGTATACAAATCCTCACACAAAATTTCAAACAAATTTAAATCTTACCATTTTGCAAAAAGAACATCCAGCTTTATGAATAATCTAAAAATCAAGATCTCAGACTTCAAAAAAAAGAATGAATTCAAGCAATATCTCATGAATAATGAAATAAAAAATTTTTATTCTTAAATGTTTAGCTAAATAGTTAAGATTTTTATTTTGTAATTTTTATGTATCTTTTTTCTTTATTTATTTGTATGTACATATTTTTATTTTTGTTTTCATCTTCGGATGTATAAAAATTATTAGTATTATTATTAAACATAACTTTAAACTGTTTTCAATGAAAAAGTGTATTGCTTTTTTATTTTCACTTGTTTTTTGGGATGTGTGTTTTTTAGCAACAACTGACTTTATCACTTTTTTAAAAGAAAGAATGTTAAAAACATTTTTTTAACAGATTTGTTTCTGCCACGTGTAAGATATGTTTGAATATTTGATTTAAGCTAAAAAAAGATGCCATAAATCTGCAGTAAATATAAATTAAAATTTTTACGCTGATGTCATTTTTAAATGCCATTTGACAGTGATAGCGGAGCACCACTAATCAGTATAGAAATTGCTAATGTTTTTTATTGTCAAAAACGTAATAATGAAACAAGAATCAGAAATACCATTGCACTTTATATGGTTTTGATATAGCAACATGTAAAACTTGAGTATTTACAAATATGCGAATTGAAATTCTGTCTAGAATGTTTTATTTTTCTTGATTAAATGAAACACGGATTTGAAAATATCAGTCTAGGTTAATATTTTTTAAGGTCCAAGAAATATTTTTAAGTGGATTTAGATGGATGAAAATTGACAGTTGCACTGTCTTTGCAGATCAAACAGGAAAAAATTTTCCAAAAAAAAGGCTTGTACCAACAATGTTTTAAAACGATATCTGCTAGTAACAATAATCAACTACAGAATGGAACCTTCACATTGTTCAAAGAATTCCTAAATAATTTTAAAATTAATATTGTCTGCTTTTTTCAATGTTTATTGATTCTTACTGTTCACAAGCGCAGGATTATTTAATGGCCCAACACTTCCATTTAAGATATGCCTGTTAAAAGCTCTCCAATAAAAATTTACACAAAGTGTTATATTCATCCATACAGTTAACATACTGATATCTCCAATGTATTCCGTTAGATTAACTCCCGTAGTCTGAAAAAGAAAACTTTTTTTCACTCAATTTTTTTGAGTTGAATGAAATAAATCATAAGTGAAAGGGCTAAACTCAAAAAAGGCTATCTGAGAATTATTTGTCATCACTAGCTAGTGCACTAGTAGAACGAGCACATGGAACTAGCTTCCAGTTAGAACTTACCCTTTGAAAAATATCATATGTTATATTTGGAAGTAGCAAAAAAGCCAAATTAAAAAACGATATTATCAAAACTGGGCGATTCAGCTTGTTTGCTGCTGTTGCAATAGAAATTTTTTTCTTGATAAAAAATAAAAGTAAAATAGCCGTGACCGTATTCAAAGAACAGAAAATGTATTTTACATAAAACATTACAATTGGATATTTTAAATGATTCACAAGACAAATATAAAAGACACATGTTGTTGTAGAATCTGTTGTTGAAAATGCAAAATAATTTGTTGCAATGAAATATATTAAATATATTCCAGCAGAAGTTGCCACATATAACCAGCCAATAACTGAAACATATAAAATTGTATTGAATTTCATTTGACAAAAATTTACCGTGTTTGAGTTTATTGTGCCGAAGTGGTACTGCAACAGCAAGACAACGATCCAAACAAAGATAAAAATCAGCAACTGGAACAGAATTTACATAAATTGTTGATAACCCAATTAGGTAATACAATATCATTGGATGATAGGCAAATACTTCCGAATTCCACCAAAGTATTACATAAACAGCACCAAAAATGAATAAAACACTTGTAGAACCGGTAAACCAAAAAAAGAGTAAAACCATTGGGGTTTGAGATGCCGGATGCGTTTTTGGAAGTCTGCGATAGAGCATATTGAAGGAAGTATAAATTATGTAAATGGCACAAATCATACAGAACATAAATTGTAGAAGGATTAAAACGTTCAAGTATGACATAGCTATTCAGAATGTTCAAAATATTACTTCTAAAAATTGTGTTTTTGCAGATCGAAAAAAACATTTTTCAAAACTTCGCGAAACTTTAATTAAAGTTACGATAATTACCGATTTGAATTTATCATTTTGATGTTTTGAAATGCCATGATCATTGTAGATTGTTATTGTAAGACGTTTAAATTTAAATTTTTGTGTCAAAAAGAGAAGCAATTGGCGGTGACAGCAGCAAAACATGGCATTGACTCTCCGGATCTGAGAGGTTCAGGCCTCACTTAGATTTTTATTTTTAATTTTTTTAAAAAGGGCCGCATTTGGAAGCCCCGTACCGTTTTTAGAGTTTCAATTTTTTCGCATGAAAGTTAGCTAACTGACTTTTTTCTAGACACATTTAGAAGCATTTCTTTTGCAGTCCGAAAGAAAAATATTACTGTACAAAAATAGAAACCTTTCCATTCTGAGCATAAAAAAAGCTAAAAAAATGACCCGGTTCAAGCTTTTCTATTAACAAAGCTTGAACAAGGAAAGTATTTCCAGTTCTTATCAATAACGCTCGCCCCCCCCCCATTTTTTTATTACCATCTTTCAATTTTATAAAACGAAAAAAATTTAAAATTTTACAACAACATTAAAAATTTTTTCCGTATGTTAAAAAAAGAGCCAAAACGTAAATTTTATTTTTACAAAAAATAGAAGAAAAAAATTGTTAATAGCTGCATTTATATTTATTACCACTTAACCTTCCCCTAAAAGTATTTGTCATTTTGCAAGGTAACCTATATTTTTCAACAAAGCTGTTACATAAAGAAGTAAAATTCATTTTCCACATAGAATAATAGGTTATTATTAAGATGGAAACTTGCTGCTGCACTTGTGCATTTTACGCCTCGTGATAATAACATGTCTTCTTCTGTCATTATTTTTAAGGGGTGTTTAAATTAATCGTTTTGTGTTGTAACAAGTACATGGTTTCTATGAACACTCTATTTTTATCAACGTTTTAAAAAAAAGCCTGAGTTCGAATTTATAGAGGTCGAATTTTTAACTTTTTTATTTTTTTTGGAGTGCAACTTAGGTAAATTAAGTGTCTAATCCTCGACGATTGATATTATGGATATATATAGAAGCTTCTATAGAAGGGTACTTTTGAAGGCGTGGTTTATTATTATCATTGAACAAAGCATATTTCTCATTTTAGAACATTTTTACAAAAATTAGTAAAATCAATACAATTTTAGTAAAAACATGAACTCTTTTAAAAAACATGACAGCCAGGCAGGTTGCAAACTTTATGGTAAACTAGTTTGCCATAAACATTAGGTTGCTGCTACAAGTTCTTTTAACATCTCCATGAAATCATTGTAAAAATTTTGTTGCTCATTTTTAAAATCAAATTTAATTTCTCTATGAAAATTATCTCTATTATTAATTGCTTTTTTCTCTCAAAATTAAAAGTATGTTGTAAAATGCAGAAAGTTTAAACTATTATGTCACTTACCCTAATAAATTGAAAAACTTCTTCAACATTTAATACACCGCTTATGTCACGTAAAACCAAGGCGCATATTTTTGTGTCATCCGATGAATTCAGTTTTTGTATTGTTTTATTATTAACGTAAACAGGTTTTAAACTAAAAATTTATAAGCTACTTTTGGAATTAACAGTTTTATTTATGTCTTAAAATGTTTATTAGGCGGCGTTGTAATACGCAAATTTACATAGCTTTGGAGCCTATTCCCTTCATGGGATTAAAAAATCGCTTGAAAAACTTTTTGGCTGGCAAAAAAATTTCGAGTGATTTTTTATTTCTATGATGGGAAAGGCTTTAAGGTTCTGCAATAACAGCGTCGAGTTTGTAGGCGTACTTATTAATTGTAAAAAGAGGAAAGTCAAAAAGTTTTAATACTTTGCATAAATAGAATTTAAACGACAAACCTAATTTTCGTAGCATTGGAAATACACTTATATATTTCTTCGAAAGACACAGGTGTACCATCTGAAAAAAAAACTGCAGTATTATAAAGGTCAATATCTTTGATTGTTCCAGCTTCTGTAATTTTTTTAAAATATTCAAAGGGAAAGCTTCCATATTTGTCATAATAAAAGTATGTATGAATACTAAATGTTTTAATATCACAACGAATAATTTTTGGCATCAATAATTGGCAATAATTTAAATTTGCGTTTAGAGAAATTATAACAGAAAGTCGATGTGTCACCCATAAATTTGATGAAAGCATATTAAACTCATCTTTGCTACGAGCATAAAAACTATACTTTTCGAATGCCGGAAGTTGTGGTTTATAACCAGTAAAATCAACTAATTCATCAATAATGTTGTAACGAAATTTTGCAAAAAAATATTTACAAGTTTGATTAAATTTTTTGAAGATGTTGGAGTTGGCATTTTCAAAAATGTAATTCATCATTGAATAAGAAAATGGAAATATCTGTTGATGAACATCTTCGGCAGCAAAGGAAACATCTCTTTTAAACAATTTTTTAAACAAGGCTCGAAAACAGGTCCGTCTACACTTACAGGAATGCGGGAATTCCCGCATGGCTGTGTGATTCCCGCATGCCCACACCGACTCACATTCCTGCATACGCACACGCAGAGAGCTCTTGCAATCTTTTTTGCCAATGTTTTTCTCTTTTTTTTTAAAGTTTTGTGAAATAAATTTTTTAATAATAATAATTATTTACTGTTAAAAAACCTTTTATTTTTAATATCAGTAATAAAAAAATATATCAGAGATGTATTTAAGAAACATTTAAATTTGTTATTTATATTTACTAAATGCTTCTCTTTTATTTTTTTATTACTTTTGATAAACATTATTACTTGTTGCTTCTTCTTCTAATCACATCTATGATATTTTAGAGATATGTTACGTCTTGGCATCAATGATATCAATGAATTATCAAAAGATGATAAAGAAATTTATGGCTTTGCTCGGCTAGATAGACAAAAGTACTCAGTTTTTAAATTTTAGAAGGGATTAAAAGTACAGAAGTTCAACTACAGTATGCCACAAAATGTGAAGAGCTTGCAAAGCTAAAGAAAGGAGCGGTTGATAAAGATTTTTGGGCTGGCACAACAGAACTTTTAGGACTTGCTAGTCTTTTAAGTATTAATGTTATAATTTATAATCCTATGGGAAATAATGGCCAACCTTTCTTCACTCGATGTTCACCTGTTGGACTTCGATATACCTCTGGCTGTCCTTCTATCTTCTTGCAATCAACTCCAAATCACTATCAAGCTATTGTTGGTATTCGTCCACCTGCAAATTAACACTTTTCCTTTGTTGTTTAACTTTCAATTTACTTTATACAATTTTATCCATCTAAAATTTAATGTACCTTCTCTGCCAATTTTTCATAAACCAAAAATCAAAAATAAATTTTAAATATTTGCTTAATATTGACTCCAGCTACAATCCATAAACTATTGAAATTCATATTAACTAAAATAAGAGGAGCTGTGTTTACATATTGCTGTAATAAATAGGTATCTATAAACTTTATAAATTTTAAACTGTAAAAATTACAAAAATTTTAAAACATTTTTTTAAAAATATTACTTTCTTATGTATAATAACATTAAAATGAATAATCTAATCATTTTGTAATCATCTGCTGTGAAGAAAGACAATAATAAAAAGTAATAAAAAAACGGTAGTAATTTTTTAAAAACATTATTATATATAATTTATTATTTATTAAAACAAACAAGAACATTATTTATTTGCAAAAAAAAGCAATGCTTCAACCTTTTTTGAAATGCGGTTGGCATTCATTAACGTTTGGCCACATTCCTGTAAGTGTAGACAGTCACTCATGACCCAATTCCTGTAAGTGTCCACTGACCCGAAAACACATAATTGAATGAATGCAAAATATTTAATTGCTCTTATTAAACCACCAAACAGGAAGAAGAAAAAGTCGTAAAATGACCGAACGCGACGACTCTTTTCAAAAAGAGAAAAAAAGTCGACTGCTGACTGCTGACTCTTTTTTTCAGCGGTCATTTTTTTAAAATTGACTGCTATGAAAGAGAAATAGACACTTTGCCAAAACACCTTTTTTTAACAAATTTTATTACAAGTTTTCCATTTTTAGCTAACTATTTTTTGCTTTTTACTTAATTTTTTGTTTTGTTCTTAATAATTATTTATCGTACATATCAAAAATGGATCCTAACATCACTAAAGAAGAATACATTGAAATGTATAGAAACAAACTGATAGAAACAAGTCCTGTTATAAAGAGCAATTTTGTTAAAATCTTTACAAATGATCCAGATAAAAAGCTTATTGGTCACATTTGTGTTATATGCGAAACCATATTCAAAGGAAATATTGGGGGAAGTCAAAGACAACATAAATGTGTTAAAAAATCTCTGCAATTTTCATCTTCACAAAAAGAAACTGCAAAGAATGCTGCACTTCAAATGATTGATACAGATTTAACGACATTCAATACAGTAAGAAAAGAAGGCTTTATTGGATTTACTAAAGAAATGTTAAAGTTGGGGTAAGTTCAGTTTGTAATATATATTAAATGCGTAAACGGTTACTTGTTTTAGAGCTGAACTTGGTATTGGTGGTACAAAGAATCTTACATATGATCTTGTTAAAGACCTTCTTCCTCATCCAACAACATTGTCAAATCATATTAATAATATTGCATCAAAAAAGGAAGAATTTTATGCTTACTTAAGAAAAGAAACTGAAAATAGTGGTGTAGCACTTATGATTGATGGTACTTCGAAATCTTTTCATTACACTGGAATTGTCTTGACATATATCGATCAAAACTGGTAAGTATTCTTATTTGTTACAATTAATGTTTTTGTATTACAGGCAACTCAAAAAGGTATTATGTGATTTGATTGCTGATGCAGAAAAAGGTGGACAAGCAGCTGAATATGCTGTTGCTAAAGTTGAAGAATTCTTGAATGCTTTTGGAATTAGCATTGAATTTTTAAATGCAATTATAAGTGATGAAGCTGCACCGATGAAAGCTGCTTTTCAAAAGTCTAAAGCACATATTATTTGTTCTTGTCATGTTATGTCTACAGTATCAAAGCATACTTGTGAATTATATGCTGGAGATAAAAAAAAATATCCAGAACTTGAAAAGCTATTAGAAAGAATTCGTACATTATTGCAAAAGCTCAAAGAAGTTGTAACGCTTCTTAGAGGACGGATTTACATTCGTGAAAAGCTTATTAATTCTATTCATCAAAGTAATATTACGAGATGGTTATCATCATTGACTTCCATTGAATCGTTTTTGGATTTGCATGAAAAGGATCATGCCTTAATTCGTAAAGAACTCGAAAATCATGCATCTTATGGCAAATATTTGGATGTTGTTCAAGCAAAAGATGATTTGCAATGTATTTTTGATGTCCTTCACCCAACTCGTCATTTGCTTCGAAGTTTTGAAGTTAGCATTTTTCGTTTTTAATATCACTAATGCTTTTTTTAGGCTGATAAATCACCAACTCTTCATTTGGTTGTTCCTGGATTTTATGAATTATATGAACATTTTTGTAAAACTGTTGATCAAAATAGCTGGATTGAAAGAAGTATGAAAACAGCAGGAAAATATGCAATTCAAGAAAAAGTTCCCCTCTTGCATGATTATCATTATTTTGCTGTTATCCTTGATCCAAATGCAAAGTTTGAAATTGCAAAATTTATTTTACCAGATCGTAAAGGAAATAAGAAACTATTGCCCGATGTAAGTGTTTTTTTTGTTTATCAATTTATATATCTCATGTCAAAATTATAGATTCTTCAAGGATTACGAACAGCTGTTTATGATTATGCTGTTAGTAGTGGCAAATATCAACTACCACAAGATGCTGTTGATAATGATTCACCATTTGCAGCATATATTGAAGCTCCCGAAGATGATTTTAAAAGAACAATTGATGCTGAAGTTAACAGATATCTTTTGGATAAAGATACTTATACTACAACACTGCTTGGATACTGGAAGAATGCTCTAAATTATCCATATTTGTCTTATTATGCTAAATTTTTGTTTAGTATCCCTGCTTCAAGTAGTCCATTAGAAAGATCATTCAATGTTTTAAATAAAGTTGATAATGATGAACGTCCTCAACTCTCACAAGAAACAATTTCAAACATTATTATCTCTAATGCTATTGAAAAATTTTGTAAAACTATTATTTAAACTTCATTGTTATTGTTCATGTTTTTTATAAATTGTTGTTTTTTCTTATTAATAAAGTTTATTGAAGTATTTAAAAAAGTATTGTTGCACAAGCTAAAAAAAATTGTTCAAAATAGAGCTTTCATTTTTTAAAAAAACACTTTTGCAAAAAAAGTCATTTTTTTTAAAAATGACTGTTTGGCAAAATGACCGTTTTGAAAAACAGTCAAAACAGTCAAAAAATGACTCTTTCTTCTTCCTGCCACCAAATAGCAAATTTTTTGTGCATTTTCTCATTATAAAACCCTTCCTTGGTATTTTTATAAGGTTTGTAGAGTTATGGCATGTTTAGCCAAAAAATGTTTTAGGGTCTATGTTATTGTGACAAACAATCCTAAGCACAGTTGGCAACCATATGTTTGTCTATTTGTTGCACAAAATCTGTATGCATCAAAAAAACAAAAAGGACAGATTATTGTAGCATTGATTTTAAAATATTAAACAAAAAAAATACCACACATTTTGAAAAACAAGTGTCTCTTGGAGTTCACTTGATCAATGAAATTTGGCAGACACTTTAATTCATGGTCCAGGGATAGAGGTAAATATTTCAAATATGCATAGTTATAATAAATTGTTATCGATTTTTAATAATGCATTACCTCTAATAATAAAAGCAAATATTGCTTGATTTTTTTTATTTATTCTTCATTTCTTTTTTAGTGGAGCCGTCAAAATAATCTGACTTTTTTTACAAATGAATTCAAAAGAACAAAAGTCATCAAATTTTCCCAATTTTCTTCATTTCCGTCAAAAATGTTCACCACAAGAATTCTCATTCCGTCTTCCAATAATGAAATATATTTGGATGTGTCCGTCATTAACTAGTGGTTATGAAAAATTAATACAAACTTGCAAAATCTTCTTTGTCAAAAATCCTATTTTGGTTATTGATGATTTAAGATATAGTACACCTATATTGAAATATAGTAATAAAAGCAAAGGCTTTCAAAAACAACTACAAATTTAAATGACTCAAATTTGCTCCAAAATTTGGATTACAAAAACTTTAATAATTGAAGGTGGTTTTCGCGGTGTGATCTCCAGTCATGAACATACAAGTGCTATTTCTGATTTTATTCATAAAGTTTACCGATATGATGTCGTCGTCGCTAATCGTACTCTTTTATATGATGAACTGAAATGTCTATCCTCGAATATTAAAGAATGTTCTTTACATTTCGTTAATATAAAATACGATAATGGCGAACAAGTTCCATTAGAAAATATTGCTAAACTTTTTTCAAATGCCAAAAAACTTTTTATGTAAGCTTTACTTTAACAACAATTTTAAAGTTATTATTATTTCAGATCTTATTCATCGTATTCTAAGCCTTTGTGTATAAACTATGCCAGTTTTGTTGATGCTTGTAAAAGTATTGATGAAATTAATCTATATGATACTCCCAACAATTTTGATGTTACGGAATTTTACCGGCATTTAAAGGTGGATTTTCATAAAAAAATGCATTTTTATAAATATAAATTTAGAACAGTAAAAATCGTGTTTTGTTCTTTGTATGTTCCGACAATCCGAGTGAGCGTTTCGATGAAATTATTCATGAAATTTTACAAACAGAATCATTTTCTTTTGTTCCACCAGTAGTTTATCATCATGAGATTGGTGAAAAAAAGTTTAAGAAACTGAAAGAAATTCAATCAAAATTAGCTGCAAAATATCACTAATTTATCATGCGCTTGCTGTTGTTATTCGCTTTTTTGATTGTTGTTGTTTAATAAAGTAAACTCCTTGTATTGCTTTGGAAGATAAACTCTGTTGATAAAGTCAAAGCATATATCAACATAAAAAATCTAAAGACTTTGTAATAATACATTTATATCATTTTTGATGTTGTTTTTTCTTATATGTTCAAATATAAATGTTAAGTTTTGAACTTGTTATTTTCTCACGTAAACAACTTCAAAATCCACAATCACAAAAATCTTAAAAAAAGAAATACTGAAAGAACTTACGTTCTTTGTTTTTCAACCAAGCTTATTTTAAATAAAGTTCTCTTTTTCTTATTGATTATTTTTAAAGAAAAAAGAAGAAACAAAAAACACATTTTTTAAAATTGCTTTTAACCAATTGTGCATTATTTTTTTTAATATTTCATTTCTTTTAAAAAAATCGCTAAAACTTGTTTAAAGGTAGCTTTTTCTATCGTGATTTAGCTATTTGTCCGAAATTCATTTTTTTAATGCCCAAAAACATGTAGAAGGTGCATTATAAAAAAGCATGTTTCGATTTAAAATCATTCCACAATAAAATACAAAAGCAGCAAAAAATGACCGAAACTTTTGTATTTTACACTGCATTAAACTTTAACCTAAAACACCAATACAATAAAAATTTTTCCTTATATAATGTGAAAGAAAGAATTGTCAAGTATGCTGATATTTTTTTTATTATCAAAAATTATTTTAGCTTCCCGTTTTGCTCCTCTTGTGCTTTAATCTGTATCCCATTTTTTCTATTACCAAAACACATTTAGACAGAAGTGTAGTTATTTGATAAAAAAATTCAAAGTTTGCTACAAAAAAATTCTTTAACACTTTTAAACCATGCTAATTTATTATGCTTTGTTGTTAAATTTTGTAAACTTGCGTATATGGAATTGCCCGAATGGATCAATTCCATATACGCATAATCCATCAAAATGTTATTTTTTTGAATCACAAGAATTTAGTTGGTCGATTGCGGATCAAAATCGGAATTTTTTAGGGGGAAACTTGGCTTCCATACACGACATGTTTGAAAATATATTTATTAGTGGTATGTTTGAACGATCTATATTTTGGCTAAAACAATTATTTAAAGGCGAGACAACCATTCGATTCACTAAAAGTGTTGTAAGTGGTTTCTGGATTGGAACAAGCGATATTCAAAGCATAAATTTGCATGGACGAATAATACAACTTTTGATTTTTCTGATTGGGATAAAGGCCAACCAAGTAATGCCTCCGGGCCGTCATGTGTTTCATCAATGATGAATGGAGCAAAGTGGAGTGCTGTGGATTGTTTTATTACCACGCCATATGTTTGTGAAGTTAAAGCTCTCGTTTGCCCTGAAGGATGGACATATTTTGATAAAACAAATTTTTGTTACAAAGTTTTCCGACCAAAAACATTAACATGGTCAGACGCAGAAATATTGTGTAAAAATGAGGATGCTCATTTGATCTCTTTACATAGTTATGATGAAGCCCTTTTTGCTACATGTAAGCTATTTCTATTCATTTTAACAAGGGGGGGGGCATTAGGGTCACATGATAGCACTTGTAATGACTATGATCAAATGTGGATTGGTCTTTCAACTCTTGATAACAATACATCTTGGGAATGGACAGACGGAACTCTATTTGATTATACGAATTGGGGCATGAATGAACCTGATAATCCAGGTATACAGAATTGTGTTGTTATGTGGATAAGTCAACCTTGTGAGATTGGTTGGAATGCAGCACCAACAGAATGAGATAATTTAGAATGCTTTGCAAAAATATTAAATACTGTGTGCAAGAAAGAAATTAATGAGTAATATGTTTAATGTTGAACTATAAAATTTTGTGAATGAATTTTTTACAATCATATCTTGACGTAAAACAATTTTTTTACATTTCATTCTATTTCAAGACTACTTGCCTACAATAAAATTCATTTATTTGCAACCTCCATTTCTCATAGCTAATATGAGGATGGTCTTGTTTTATTACCTTTTTTTGATACCCCACTCCTTTGTTAATAGTGTTAAAAGGCGTAAAAAAGTTGAAAGCAAATTTTTCATGTTTTCTGTCTCGTCGACACCTTTTATACAAACAAATTGCCTATAAAAATTCGTGAATTGAAACATTTTTATCACTGCAGTCTAACTTGTTGACAATGAAATCTTTATTTGTTGTTGCACTCTGCTGCTGCTGCATAAGTGCTACTGTTGCTCTAAGATGTGTCTTTAACGCTCAAGGGTATTCTGTTGACAACAATCATCAATGCCCTTCTGGTGATAATTAATGTGTTGATTTAAACTACAAATTTCAAGGACAAACAGTATCAGTTCAATCATGTTCAATTCAACTTGATTTTGAAATAAACAATGTTCGTCAATATTGTACCGCAAGATTTTAACAGTTTCAAAGAAATATTCTTGATTCAAATTTAGGGGGTTGGAAGGAAATCACGATAACGGCGTTGTCACTGGCTACATGAATTGTTGTAATACAAATTTATGCAATTCTGCAGTAACATTTTCTCTTTTTGGGACAGCTGCTTTTATTATTATCGCAAAACTTTTTGTTTCCAGATTTTAATATCCCCAGCTTTTTTAATCCGTGTGTAGCTTCATTTATGTGCAATAAACAATTAAACACTTTTGTTTTATTTCTTAATAAAAATCAAGAAAAAAATTAAAATCTTCACAAAAAATGTAGTAAAACCTAAAGCTTGAACAATTTCAACTGAGCATTCCTTTTGCATGAGCGTCTGGAAGAAATAAATAGCAATTCTTGAGTTAAATGAAAGACATTTCTTCTCGATTTTAAGCAACTTTTAATGTTGTATTTCTAAGAAATTAAATATTCAAACAACAGCAAACTGAAAAATAGAACTAAATGCACTTTTTATTTTGTCGCTTAAAAAAACATCTTTGAAGGACAAACGGGAGCATACTTCAAACTACTTTCTCCGAAAGAAAAATGCATTTGCTACGATGACACACAGTTGAACTGTTAATGTTTTTGAACATTTATTTTGTTTTAATATAACATAAAAAAATCTTCTTTCAATGTCATCATAAAAAAAATATATTGGAAAATTAAAAGCCTAAACAATTTAAAATGAGTGATCCTTTGTGTGATCCCATTTAAATTCAGCTTTAAATTTATATTTCAATCTACTGGAAGATATTTTCACTTGTTCAGTTGAAAATTTTTTGCTTTGCATTCCATTTTTCCAATATTTTAAATATTCAAACTGAAAATTGGGCAAAGTGAAAATTATACACTTTTTCTGCTGCTTAAAAACATCCTTGAAGGACAAACAGATACATGCTTCAAATTATTATCAGTGAAAAACTGCCTTTAAAACGACACACAGGCTGTTCCTTTGTTTTCATTTATTTTTGCGATGTGTGTTATTTTAACTGTAACAATTGACTTTATCATACTTTAAAGAAATTAGTGAAAATTATCAGAAACTTTTTGCTTTTACCTCTTGCAAGGTATGTTTGAATATTTGATTAAAGATGCTAAAAAAGACGACATGAATATGCATAATAATTTTGATCAAATATTTAAATAGATGCGACGGTGATAGTGGTTCACCATTGATAGTATATAATTCATTTTTTTAAATGATAATTATGCCTTTAGCATGTGAATGTGAATAATATCCGTAAATGAGTAACAACTTTGAGTTAAATAAAAGGTCTAATAGAATTTTAAGCAGCTATTGATGTTGTATTTTAATAATATTAAATATTCAAACAGCATGTTGAAAAATAAAACTAAATGCATTTTCTCTGTTTTCACTTTAAAAAACCACTTTAATGGACAGACGAGAGCATACTTCAAACTACATTCACCAAAAAAAAATACATTTGCAAGGATGACACACATGCTTCTTCAGTTTCTTTTTTTGTCAGACTTAAAAATTTTTATAAAGCAGTCTTTCTTAAACACTTTTTGTTTGTTTGCAAAAAAATGGCAAAGATGAAAATGTTTACCTCATCTTCCGGAGGTGCTCATTTTAAAAAGTTATGGCCATTTGAAAGTGATATCCAAAAAAGAATGAAAAAGTTCATGCAAATTTTTGGGGAATAAAAAATGTGAGTGAAAATGAAAGCAAATGAATGGTGAAAGGGGAATGATGAAAATTATTTGCATGAGATTTTGAAAAATGATAGAGTAAATTAGAACTACTTTGGCGGCCGAAGGCCGCCCTTTGTAAAAGTTCTGATTTTTGTAGCAGGTTATTGTGTTGAAACTAGAAAAGCGCCGGCTTTAGCCGGGGCTCTTCTAGTCACATTATAAATTTGAATAAAATTATCTCAATGTTTCTAATCTTTTTTGTAACTAATGTTTCACTTTTTCAACAAAAGATTCAAACATTTTAAAAGGCAATTTGTTTAACAAAAAGAGTCAGCAAAAGAAGGAACAAATCATTGCTGCAGCTTTTTTCTCTTTTTTTGATTCGTCATCAATTTGATTGTTCTGAAAAAAGCATGCAAGAGCGAGAAAGTTTTTTTTATTTCTTTTTGGGATGTTTGGTTTTGTTTGAATATTTGATAAAATAAAAAACTGCCAAGCTCAAATCGTAAGAAACAAAAACGCAAGAAATATAAAAAATATTTTATTACAATTTTAGCGCCGGTGACAGTGGAGCGGGATTGGCCATTTAAAACACAATCTTTGTTCGCAAATAGGCTTACATTATTTTTTTCTTGATTATATGGAGGGGGGGAAGGTTTCTATAAATTTTATAAGATGATTGAATATGATTTTTCTTGAATGTTTTAAATAAAAAACGAACAAAGAAAGTAAGCAATGGCAATCATTATTTCAAAAAAATGAATGTGGAAACATAACAAGGGGGAAACTGCAATTAGTCATTTTAAATGCATTGATGATTTCATTTCACAAAGGAAGCATTATTGAATCAATTTGTTTTCATCAAAATTTTCATTTCTTATTATATTCATAATCAAATAATTCATTCCATTCTAAACACCATTGATCTTGGGAAAAGAGCTGGGCCGATTCGGTAAAGGTTTTCATTAATTCAGCTGCAGCCGGTCTTTTTAATGGATTTTCTAACCAACAGTTGTTAATTATTTCAAATCTAAAACCTACAATTAATTGTTAAAATATTTGCATTTAATACACTTTCATTTCATTCGAACAAAACTCAGGCTTCTTCAACCGTTTACCGTTTTCTAAGTACTCTATTAACTCGATGCCTTCAAAATCTGCATAAGGAGATTCTCCGATACTGTACCTAAAAATTTTTTTTAATAGCTACACACGTTATAACAGTAGTCTTACATTTCGAACAAAACAATGCCGAATGCCCATCTAAAATTGAAATAAAAACTATTTAAAAAATGTGCAAATTTAAAATAAAACTTTACATGTCAGTTTTAAAACTGAATTCATAGGTTTTTAGTGATTCAAGTGCCATCCATTTGATGGGTAGTTTTAGTGATGCAACAGCTGGAACGACAATTATTTTTTGATAAGATTCAATAGATAGGCCAAAATCTGTTATCTAAAAAAAGAAAACAATTATTAAAAATCATTGGTTGAATGTCAATAATTCTTGTGGTACTTTTTTTAGTGTTGTAATTTTTGAGTCTTTCGAGAATTTTTCGTCAAGAGATTTATGTCTTTTCAAATGCGCATTAAAAAGCCATACCTTTGCCTTTTTATTTGCGTCCACTAAAATGTTCCTTGCTGCCAGATCTCTGTGAATAATGCCTTTTGTCTCCAAGAACTCCTTAAAAATATTTATTAAAGCATTATTGATAGAACGGTTATAAAATTTAACTCTACTTACCATCCCTTCTAAAATTTGTAAAATGAAATGGAAGAATGTTTTCTGTATATCCACTTCATTTTCTTCGATCTAAAGAAACAATTTTGTATTATTTTAATTAGCTAAAGAATTACTTCATTTTTCAAGTTTTTTACAAATTTCAGTAAATCATAATTTTCGCAGAACTCTAGCACCAAACAAATTCGTTCTCCAACGGTAATGCAACCCAGCATTTGCACAATGTTCTGATGGCCGCATATTTTTGTCATCTGTAAATGACTTCGTTAGAAATGGGATTTCGAGTTGAAGTTGAACATGAAAAAGTTACCACAAAAATTTCTTTTAAGAATTGTTGCTATAAAATTGTTCTTCAGATGTAGATATAATGTCTCCAGTGAATATGATTATCTTCAATTCATTAGAAGTCAATTTACTCGGCATTTTTATTGCAACTGCAATATCAGATTCTGCAGGAACTCTATTTTGAAGTGTTCCCATTGAAATTTGGCCATATGCTCCAGATCCGATTTCTTCTTTAATGGTTAATTGATCCCATACAAGCTGCCATTCATCGAAAATTGCAGTGCTTTCATCATGTTTTTGTGATTCTAAATTTATGCAAATTAATTCTGGTAAAACAGCAGGACAAATTAAGTAAAATATAATGTTTTCATTGATTACTTTATATATAGTTACGCAAAATAGGAATTTTAAAAAATAGGACTGATCGGAATCAAAATTTTCTTCCGCTCAGTTTTGCTTACGATATGCGTAACGGAATCAATTGAATTCGATTTTCACCGAAAACTACCTTTTAGGAAACTTTCAAGAAATAGTTTTTGTATTATTTTTTCTTGCCTTCTTCTTTTTCTCCAACAGACAAGTAACCCTGTGAAGAGAGCAATGAAAGTTCCGCCAATCGATCCACAGATTATTATTATTATTGCATGATTTGCCGAAGTATCTTTAAAAAGTAAAAAAAGTAAATGTTGCCATTGTAATATTAAAGATCTTACGTTGATTATTTCTAATCGCGGAAGTGATAACTTCAGACGCTCGTCACTGTAACAGAAGAAGATGTTGTTGTGGTCATTTTGCTAGAAGAAAAAGATGTTGTTGAAAGTTTTATAGGAAGAAACCCTCCATTCTCAATAGGAATTATAGAAATGACATTATTAGGCTCATGATCAACATTAGAAAAATTCTTTTGAGAAATATGGAAATTAACAGTGTTTTCAAATCTTTTAGAATAAAAGCTGTATGCGTCTTGATCAAAAACATATATTTGAGCGAACAAACTTTGATCATCATTATAAGGGATCAAGTAATATGTGGCATAATCTGTTGCAATGATCACAGACAAGATTCCTATTCTTGTCTCAATCAATGTCCCGCTCCATGGAATGAATGTTAGTCTATGTCTTGTATCATTGAAATCATAGTATCCTAAAAAATGAAGAAAAAAAACTTAATTTACCGAACAAAAATTTTTTTCAAAAAATTAATTGAACTGGCTAAATGGAGTGTCTCAGTCAAGATATCAAAACGGTATCAACATAAAAAAATGATTGGATATAATTTGATTTTCAGCTGATTGTTTTATGTGTTTTTTTTGATTTTTCCAGATCTGACGAATGTTTTTTTGCTTAACTTAAACACTCTCTTTAATTAATTGGTTAATTCTATGACGGAGACTTTTTTTCGTACCAAGTGGGGCAGGAACACGTTGGAATTCAGTGGAACAATCGTCAGTTGAAAATTCGTAAACATTCTCACATACTTTGTCGATGGTATTTAGTCCACTGACCATTCGAAATCTAATTTGTGGCTTCCCATAGGTATTCATATAAGACAATATGCCTCTTTGCAAACCCAAAAATACTTGGCTATGATTTGTTAAAAAAGAAAAAGTTGGAATAAACCAAATATGCAAAGTTTGTTCCTGAAAATGATACACTCATGCAATTTTTTTACAACATTTTCTTACCGGATTTTTATTTGGTGTTAGAATTGAAAAGCTATGGCAGTCATCGACGTCAGTTTGTAGGCAGTCAATTGTCTCATTCGAACATGGTAAAATGCAATAAAGCAAATAATTTAAACAATCAAAATTTGCAAAATTTAAAGTTTTTGCATTTGGAAGACTTTTGTATGCCTCTTCCAAATTCATTGTTGCATTCTCGTCATCACTTCCCAAAAGTATTACTGTAAACTGCAACAATGAGTTTTCAATCATTTGTAAAAAATCCTAAATTATTAAAAGCAATTATAACTTTTTACTTATTTAACAACCTTACATTTTCAAAATCCATATAAACAATTCTATTTGTAAGCAACAAAACTGAACTTCTATCACTTGAATTTATTACTGATAAACTTGCATTCAAAAATTGCAAATAGCTTTGTGAAACATCTGTGTCATTCTTGTATATTCCATCAAAATACGAAATCGTCATAGTATTGTAATCTATGAGTTGAATTTTGTTTTCACATCCAGCTGCGTCTTCACAGTTGTATATTGTAATATTTGTATCTACTTCTGCAAAACTTTTTTCTTCCCACATTGTTGTGTATTCAAATTTTTGACAGAATTGATTTATAAAATTTAAAAATTTTTTAATGGTAATATTGAAAATTGCTTTTGACGTCACACGTTTTGACAGATCAAATATAATAAAAATCTCACATTCATTTGTTGGGGTTTCTAGATAGAATTCACTGTTTTCGGATGTGTGAAAAGGAACACTGCATGACAATGTTATTACTGAAACTAGGAACAGATCGGTATTACCACTGTTTTAGCAAAAATTTTAAACAAATTAACACCAACTAATGATGCTGCTTACAGAGAAAATCGCACATAATTGGCAATGCAAAAGAGTTCAACAAAATGAGTTTTAAGGTAGCTATGAACTTACAGTATAACGCTGTAACAAATTTTAAATATTTCATATTATGAAAGAATATAAAAATTATATTAATATATAAAAGTACAAATGTTTTTAAAATGTGACAAATTTTAACCATCAACTTATTTTCAATTTTTTTGTCTTTGATAAAGATTAAAGTCACACCCTCATGGAACAATTTCAAACAATAAGTAACACAATGCGTCAATAATACCGACAGAATTGTTTTTGGGTGATGAATTTTTTTTCAAGCCGATTATAACACATTGATAAGAATCATTTTCTCCCCCAAAAGAAATGAAAATCTAAGCTCTTCGAATTTTTCTAAGAAATAGATCAAAATACGGACTTTGAATTCATCATCGTTAAAATTGAAAATAAAAAAAAGCTCTTTAAATTTTTAAAGCGATATTTCTTTAAATTCATTGACGTTAAGACAAAAGAAATAAAAATAAATGTTTCTTATAATTGTTGCTGCAGTTTTATTTCAGCAAATAAATTGTAAGCAATTGCTTTTAACGACAACTTTACAATATTTTGGAGAATATTATATTTCTGAAAATTTGGGATATAATTATAGCTTTGTTTTGCATGCTACAAATGAATCGAAATTGAATCCAGTCTTATCAAATAAAATCCAAATTTTCGAATTTACTTTGACTTCTTCACCTCCAAATTACTTTGAATTCGTACCTCCATTACGATTATATTTTAATGAATTTCGGAATTTTTATAACTGCACTCTCATTGATGCACCAAATCAATGTGAGGTGAACGATTTTGTTCCAAGTGGAAAATTGCTTTGGTCATTTAATTTATTAGCAGCAAATTCTGTGAAGAGTGTCACACTTGTAAATAGCAGCTCAGCTATAGATTCAATTGGTATATTTGTTCGTGATGGAACTATGTTTAAAGCTGAAAATGGAAAGTTTTTTACAAATGATGAAAAGTGCATAGCATCTAAAAGCGGTAAGAATACATCCATAAGTTTTTGAAATTATACACGACAACTCACATCTAGATAATGGAAGTCAAAACATTTGTATTAACAGACTTATTCCCCATGAACTTCCTACTCCTTTAAATGGTTCGTGTTTTGAAAAATCTTTTTTTTATATAAAAATGTCAAAGTTGTTTAGTTCAGTGTAATGCATTTCAAACAAATGCAACGATTGTTGACGAAACAAAAAACATTATCGTTACATTTACCATAAGCTATATCAAAATTAATCATAACTGGAACATAGATTTTGAAATTGTGGTGGCTTCAGATATTGAATATTCATTTTCTTTTGGACCAAGTTTTGAAATCAATTTGTGCAATGGAAACAATACCTTAAAAAAAGCCAAATGCATTTTGAAAGATATTTCAGAAAAGGACAACGTAAATCTTGAAATGATATTTACTTTTCAAGGCCAAGGAAATCATGACGAAGTTTATTACGGCGGAATAGTTGTTGGGGAAATTATTTATGCATTCGGAAAATATTATAAAAATACTTATGTTCAATATACTGAAAATGATGACTGCTGGGAAAGGATAAATGGAACAGTGCCATTTTCGGATGCCTTCTATTCTGCACAGTTTTGTTGTACACAGTTTGAGAATGAGACTTTAGAAGCTGAAACAACATCTCCTGCAACAGAATCGACCACTATTATTTATAAGCTTGAAGCTTCAACTGAATCATCGATGAAAGCGGATATCGAAACTTCGTCAACTATTGCTATTTTTGAATCCACGTCTTCACAGGCAGTAAAAAGTGATAACACGATGATACAGTTGTAAATTTGAGCACATAAATTTTAGATGAATCATCAAATAAGACAACAATTATAATCATTTGTGGATCGATTGCTGTTGTTTTTATGCTCATTTCAGGGATTGCTGTGTTCATATACCGTAGAAAAAGAAAACGTGCAGCATTTAATGAACAAATGCAAGCTGCTATTCGACGTACCGCTCTTCAAAATTTAATAAAAAGTAACAAACTTTTTTTAATGGGATTCGAACTTTAAACGAAGACATTAATTATAGATCATACAAAGATGTTTATGTCTCTAAACAATGATATCTGGGAGATTACATGGAATAGGATAATTGTTAAAGAAGAGTTATCAGCAGGTTTGAATGAACAAATTTCTCGAGCAATTTTTATTGATGGCTCTAAAAGCAGTGTTGAAGCAGTAGTTAAGATGCCAAAGAAGGATGCTTCTGTGGAAAATAAGGTAATAAATATTTGTAATTTCCACTATGTATTTAAAAATATTTTAGAATAATTTCTTGAATGAAATTAAAATGGTATACTGCATTATTGCAATTTAACTATGACTTTCCATAATGTACGTTTAGATGAAACAAGTAAATGCAGAAAATAGTAACATTGTTAAAATGTATGGTTGCATAACATCAGAAGATAAGCCATGTTTAGTTTTGGAATTTTGTCTATATTTGGATTTATTATCCTATGTTAGAGAGAAAAAACATGAGGTATGTAATCCGATTAAATTTTCAATTAGACATTCGTTAATGGATTTATAATATTTTGAAATTTTTTTACATGCCCTTTATCTCTTCTTGGATAAAGCACGTCAAGTTTAGATTTGTGATCAAATAAATTTACACTGGTTTAAATGTTATCTCAAAAGTTTTTAGAAAGTAGCGGAAGAAAAACAAAATCATACAAAGAAAGAATTTTTTATATTTGCTTGGCAAGTTTCTCATGGTTTAGTAAGCTTTTTCCCTTATTTTAACGATGACAGTAAACTCATTTCAGCAATATTTGGCAGCTAAACAAATAATTCATCGTAACATAGCTGCTTCAAATATTTTAATTGATGTCGGACATAATGCAAAGGTGAAATCATTTGCATTAATTTTTTTTAATTTAAAAGGGATTATGATATAAGTATCCGGTTTTTACAGATTACTGATTTTGGTTTTTCCATTAAAGCAATTGATGATAACATTATTGCTCCAATAACAGAGAAAAAAGAATGGTTTGCAATTGAAACATTAGAAAATTGCGAATTTAGTTTAAAAACAGACATGTAACTAATACATTTCACAAAATTTTTTAAATTTTAACAAACTTTTCAGATGGGCATTTGGGATTATGTTGTATGAAATGTAAGACAAGATTTTAAAGAATATAAACTAAAACGAATTTATTTGTAGGTATAGTTTCGGTGAAACACCATATGTAAATTTCGACGACTTAACAGAGCTGTTGATACATTTGGAAAACGGGAATAGACTTCCGAAACCCATTTTTTGCTCAGATGAAATGTAAACTGTTAAAATAAAAAACAAGAATGTACACTTTTTTCAGGTATGAAATAATGCAAAATTGCTGGAAAGCTGATCCTGTGACAAGGTCGACGCCAACAGAATTAATCAAATGTTTCCGTAAATTTTTGGAGCGCATTACTGAAGGCTACGGGTACCTGGATTTGCTCCAAATTACGAATTCCAGAAATAACAATGAATTGCAGCGACAACTTTCCGCTTTTGCCAATGATTCGTAAATAACTGCTCCATTTAATTGAGTCTTAAATAAGAGGATTGAATCAATTTATATTTTTTTTTAATAAAAAAGCGATAAACAATTCTTAATTAATTAGTTTTTTTTTAATTTATTGTGACTGATTTATTCCACACTAATGTGTTGGTTATTGACTAAAAAAATGATAACTTTGTTTTAAAATAGAGAAAAAATGAGAAATATTGAACAATTTTAAACGATCATGCCTTTTGTATGTGCGAATTAAAGATACCCGTAAATTAATAACAACGCTTGAGTGTAATGAAAGATATTTTTATCCGTAATATTTCAATTTGAAGCAACAACTTGTTGCATTTCTAAGAAATTAAATATTCAAACACCATGTTGAAAAATGAAACTAAAAGCACTTTCTCTGTTGTCGCTTTTTGTCGTCGCCGTTCCTCGAAGCTCCGCCTTTTTCATCGAAAAGAAGACAATTTCTATTTCTCTTTCTTTCATAAATTTTCTCTCTCTCTTTTCGATCACTTTTTTTATGCTTTAAAAAACTATGTTCTTTTTTATGATTTATACTTTTTTGTAACTAAAAATATGTTTTATAATTTCGTGTAACTTTTATTGTTTTTATCGTGTTATTATAATAAATGGTTTAATTACCCAAGTTTGAGGTCCCTCTGCCAAACACAAAACAAGTACGAAATCGGGTCAACTACAGTAATCATCACTGATAGAAATTATATGGTGCATCGACCAACTTGTTAACATGGCTCCCTCAACGATACCAGCGCGACTTGCTCAAGCAAAGAATTATGCCACAACCAGGTTAGAAGCTGCGAATCAGATCGATCCAGAACAAACATTTGATAATTTTGAAGATGCTTCAAAAGCTTCAAGTAATTGTAATAAAAGTGCTATGCAATTAATGGATAGTTACAATACCCTTCAACGTTTGCATCATGAATGGGAAATACTTATTGATGATCTTTCAAAGTCTGAAGATGAAGCAGAACAGCAACGATCACAAGAAGAGCAAAAAAAGTTAGATGAAGTGCTACAAAGTGAAGATAGTTTTCCATTTTTTTATGCCCAACTAACACAAGCTCAAATGAAGATGTATCAAGCTGTACAAAATGCCGTTCAACAAAGTCATCAATTTTTTCAAAGCGGAATTCATGCAACAAGTACAACTACAGAAGAAACCTTAAATGGTTCAAGTAGCCGAAATGAAGGTGGTCAAAATACAATTTTACAAGCAGATGAAGCACAAAATTCAAATAATGGTTCAAATATTTTTGGAAATTTCTTTAATCGTAGCAGTAATTATCAACAACCACCACCAGGTAGCTTTAGTTTTTTATCTCCACCTGTAGGTGCACAAGATTCTGGTTCATCTGCACAAAATTCATGGGCTCCAAAACCTGCTGATAATCGAAAAGTGTCATTTTTGGATACGACTTCAACTTTACGTCCAGTAATTTCTCCAACGTTTGAACCATTGACAAAGCCAATATCGTCATCAACAATAGCTCCAGCTACAGTACTCCAAAATCAATCTTTATTTGGTAGTAATAACCAACAACAAAGTGGCTCATTTATGTTAAATGTTAAACCACAACCATCAATTTTTGGCACACAGTTGCCTACAGTATCGGCACAATCTCAACCAAATTCATCATTTGTTCCACAAACGAATACTGTAGGCTCAAATGTTAATGCTCCTCAAAATTTTGTTCCACAAAATTTTGCTCCACCTGGCTTACAAAGTCAAATTCAACAACAAAATTTTCAAGGTCAACAAATCCCAGGAGTTATTTATCAACCTACTGTATATCCGGCTTACCAACAACCTCAACCTCAACATCTTTCATTTGCTATTCCAAAGATTGCACCTCCAAAATTTGATGGAAATTCTGTAAATTTTAGAAATTTTTGGCAAATTTATTCATTGATTCATAACAATCCTAATTATTCAAATGCCGAAAAATTAGCATATTTGCTTGGATGCTTGACAGGTTCAGCAAAAGCTGCCTTTGAAGGATATGATATCTGTGATGTCAATTATCAACCTGTTGTTGATGCCCTTCATCAAATGTATGGTCAGCCAAATCAAGTTTTATCAGCACTTTACAAGCAATATGACCAAGTACCAGTTGCAAATAATAATACTACTGATATTGCAAAAGCTATTAATTCTATGGAATGTTATCTTCGACAACTTCATGCACTTGGAATAAATACTGAAGATATGGGCCTCCAGCAAACATACATGAAAAAATTGCCGAATGCTTTTTTGCTTAAAGCTTGTTCAAATGGTTTTCCTTCAACGTTTCAAGCTCTTCGTGATACTGTAAGAGTTCAAATGCAATTAGAACTTCAATTTCAATCAACAACTTCGAACAAAGAAAAAACTTCCGTTAATGCAACATCTGCGGCGCCAGTTGCAAATGTCAGACGAATTCAAAAGGAAGGAAAAAGTGAAAACAAAGAAGAGAAAAGCGAAGAAAAGTTTCAACAAACAAAAGAAAAGAAATATCCTTGTATTTTTTGTGGGAAAGAAGATCATCGCTCAACAGATTGCAACAAATTTTCAACTTTGAAAGAAAGAAAAAAATGTTTGAAAGAAAAGGGCATTTGTGAAAGTTGTTTAATGAAACATGAATCACCACAATGCTGTGAACAAAAATTCTGCCGCAAATGCAGAAAGAAAGGACATCCAACTTTGATGTGCGAAAAATTGCGCAAGTATGAAAAAGAAAAGGTCGATGAATCAAAGCCTCATCACAAATTTTCAACAAAATCATATGCTGTAAAAGTTGATGTTAGTGTTTCAAAAGCAAGGGAAACTGCAATGCCAATCGGGGAAGCTAAAATTTTTCATCCAAATAAAGAAAAATTTGAAACATCGAGCATTTTATTAGATTCAGCATCTGTATCAACATTTATCAATGAAGAATTAGCAATAAAATTGAAATTGCCGATAATAAAAGATAACGTTGTCTTGGAAATTTCAAGATTTGGTGATACAGTAGAAGATACCATTCAAACTGATTCTAATGTTGTACAGTTTGATATTGAAGCCGAAAATGGTGATTTTATTGCTGTTGAAGCATATACAATTCCAACTTTAACACAAGCCTTGCCTACAATTGATAAAGATTTAAAGTCAAAAATTATGGTGATGCCTAAAATTCTTATTGGTAATGACTATTATTCCAAAATTGTATTATCAGAAGAACTTCCAAATGGATTTTCAAAATTACCATCTCGAATTGGACCTATCATTTGTGGGACCGGAACATTTGTTAATTCTCTTTCAACAAAAGTTGTTAAAAATGATGAAACCCTTGAAGAAAAGCATGCAATGGCTGAAATTCCAAAATTTTGGGATACTGAAAATTTTGAAGATGATCATTGGCAGGATGATGAATTAGTGAAGCATTTTTGTAAAACTGCAAAAATTGTTGATGGACGAATTCAAATTGAACTTCCGTTTGCAAAAGATCCAACAACTCTACCAACAAATGAATTTTATGCTTTAAAATGCTTGATATCATTGTTACAACGGTTAGCTGAAAATCCTGACAATCTTCGAGCTTATGATGAACAAATACAATATTTGATTCAAAATTTGATGATTGAATTGATTCCACTTAAAGAAAAGCTTCTTAAAGGTCATTATTTAAGCCATCATTGTGTTTTAACCCCTGAAAAAACAACACCCCTTCGAGTGGTTCATAATTGTTCTGGAAGAATGTCAAAAACTGCTCCATGTTTAAATGATTTTCTGGAACCTGGACCTCCATTAATGCCGAAAATTCTTGATGTATTGTTACGATATCAAATGGCACCAATTTTAGTTGTTGGTGATGTTCAAAAAGCCTTTTTGCAAATTCGAGTAGCTCCAGAACATCGACGATATTTAAGATTTTTCTGGCTTAAAGATATCGAACAATACTTAAAAGAAGGTTTTCAAAAAGGAAATATTCTTGCATATCAATTTGCTGTTGTTTTATTTGGTAGTAGAATTTCACCATTTTTTCTTAACATTGCTTTGATGGTATTGTTTAAAAGCATGGAAGATAAAGAATTAGGTGAAGAACTTCAACTCAACACTTATGCTGATAATGGTGGGGTTGCTGCAAAAACTCCAGAAGAAGCTATCTATAAAACAAAAGCAACAATTGAAGCATTTGCATCTGTTAAAATGAATTTTCGAGGAATTATGTCAAATGATGCTACAGTAAGACAACATTTTGGAGTTGAACCAGTTTCAATGTCAATGCTTGGACTTAAATGGGATCCTTCAAATGATATTTTGCAAATTATTATCCCTGCAACAATATTACCATCAAGCAAAGCTGAAACAAAAAGAACTGTTACAGCTGAAATAGGAAAAAAGTATGATCCACTTGGACTTGTGGCACCTGTTGTAGTACGGTACAAAATTTTTTTACAAAAGTTGTGGACATCAAAACTTAAATGGGATGATAAATTACCACCTGAAATTGTTCAACGTTGGAATGAAATTTTGGATGATAAAATTGAATTTACAACTCCGAGATTTGTTGGTTCACCATTTGCAAATACTGTTACAGAAATTCACGTTTTTGCTGATGCTTCAAAGCTTGCATATGCTGCTGTAATTTATTTGTTACATAAAGATATGGATAGCAGCCAAAAAGAAGCAAAATTTTTGATATGCAAAACAAAAGTTGCACCTGTGAAACCAATGTCCATTCCAAGATTAGAATTATCAGCTGCGCTTCTTGCAACAAAACTTGTGAAATATATTCTGCAAACTTTGCCTCAATTAGCAACTTCTGAACAATTTTTATGGACTGATTCCAGTGCTGTATTTTATTGGCTTCAATCAGATAAAACTTTAAAAACATTTGTTAAAAATCGTGTAAATATGATTAAAGAAGCTAATTTAACAATTCGCCATGTCCCCACAGCTGACAATCCTGCAGATATTGCATCACGTGGATGTTCAATGATTGAATTAAAATCGAATTTACTTTGGAAAAATGGTCCTGCATGGCTTGTTACAAATCAATGGCCTTCAATTATTACATTTACTCCAAAAATTGATTCACAAGAAATTTTAAGTGAAATTGTTTTGGCAGTTAAAGCTGATGTTAAAGAGCCTCCAGAATTGTTATATTCAGCAGAAGAAGCAACTTCATGGATAAAACTTCTTCGAGTTACTGCAACCTGTAAAAAATTCAGTGATCGTTGCCGCAAAAAGACAACTGCTGGATCATTACTGGCTTCTGAAATTCAAAGTGCTGAAAAATTAATTATTAAACAACTTCAACAAAAATATCCCCCTTCAACACAAACTTCTGCAAATTTGAAACTTGCAATGGATGATGATGGCCTGATTCATATGCAATCACGTATTCAACATTGTGGTGTTGATGCATTAGCTAATCCATTATTTTTGCCTGACTGCCCTGAAGTTCGACTACTTATTCTTGGTGAACATCAAAAGATTATGCATGGTGGACCAAAAGCAACTTTAGCAAAAGTTCGTGAAAAATTTTGGATACCTAAAGGCTTGCTTGTGGTTAAAAAAGCTATCTCCAAATGTCGAATTTGTGTGCGATATAAAGCACTTCCATATTCTTTACCTACAATGCCAAATCTTCCAACTGCAAGGGTTAATGAACATATTCCATTTTCATATTGTGGAATTGATGCAGCAGGTCCATGGAAGTTAAAAGGCTGTGAAACAAAAAGATGGATACTGCTTATCACTTGTTTTACAACACGTGCTGTTCATCTTGAAGTTCTTGAAGATATGACTGCAAAATGTTGTATGAATGCAATTGTTCGATTTATGGGTGCCTTCAATACAGCAACAAATTTTTTAAGTGATCATGGAAGTAATTTTAAAGCAGCTTCAACTTTGATAACAAAATGGCATGCAGTTATTCATGATCCAGATTTAATTAATTTTAATGCCAATCATCAAATCACTTGGAATTTTATTACAGAACGTTCTCCATGGAAAGGTGGCCTCTATGAAAGATTAATTGGAGTCATGAAAAATTGTTTAAAATTTGCTATGGGTCGTCGACAATTAACTCCAGATGATTTTCATACTGTTGTTAAACAAGTTCAAGGCATTATGAATTCTCGTCCAATTGTTGATATTGATCCTGAAAAACAACCTTTACGTCCAATAGATTTTTTGGTACCACAAGCTCGACTTACAGTACCTGATCTTGAAGGATCGGAAGCTGATGATGATGATCCAACTTATAATCCAAAGCCATCAACTGCTGAAAAACTACAAGAAAACTTTAAAATTGTTAATGCTTGTTTATCTCGTTATTGGGAAAAATGGATTCAAGAATATCTTCCTCAACTTCGAGATACTTCTGCTCTTCTTCACAAGCAAAAAGGTCTTAATGTTCGACCTCAAATTGATGATGTTGTGCTTATAGAAGAAGAAGATTTAGTCCCGCGTGGCGCATGGCGACTTGGAAGAATTGTTGATGTGAAAGAAAGTGCAGATGGGAAAGTTCGAGAAGCTGCTGTAAAAGTTGGAAATGGAAATATTTTAAATAGATCTCCAAGCCAGCTGTATCCCCTCGAAGCAAATTTAGAACCTCGAATTGCATCTGCTCGAAAACCAATAATTAATCCAATTTATCTTACTGTATTGATGTTAATTTTATTACCAATGGTTACTGCTCTTCCAGCAATTGATAGTGCAAGCTGTATTGGTGATATGCTTACAGTAAATTCAACAGATGTTCGAAAAATTGTTGTTCGGTTCCCTCATCGAGCAAAAGATTTTGAAGTTAATTCAACAACATTTAATATTTCTTTGCCTCCTGAGATTGCAATTACTGGTGGAATTTTAAATTTAATTGCTTATTCATCAGATGGAATTTTTGTACAGCAAGAAATATTCTGTGAACCACATGGTGATCATTGTTCAATAATTACTTGTTATTTTTGTTACAATTATTTGATTAATTACCATTGTTGGCATAGGGCTGTATGGATTTTAATTGCCGTAATATTTCTTATTCTTACACTTACTGTTTTCAAAGTTTGTAAGAAATCACCAAAGAGAAGTCTTTTTGCGGCGGGAGCGGCTCGCTTATTTAATTTAGTAAAGCGATCAAACAAAAATGATTCTGATGAAATGGAATTACAGCCACTTCCAAAAGATCAAACTGATAATAAAAGCTGTTTAACAAAAATTGAAACAAATCCATTACGAAATAAAGCAGAATCTACTTCAGCAGATCGATCATTAAAATATATGAGACGAACATCTCATCTTGCTGTTGGAATCCTTGTTATTTTTATGGTATTATTTCAACCAAGTGATGCATGTACAAAATCTGTTGTTATTCAAGCTGGGAAAGAAAGCTGCATCATTGATAAAACTGGTTGGACGAAATGTCAATTCACACAACAGCATGTAATTACTGCCCATTCCGAATCAGAAGTATGCATGCTCTTTCAAAGTGATGCTGCCCCTGTTGCCACACTTACTCTTCAGACTTTTGTTCAAGCTAAATGTGTTAAAGCAATAAGCCATATTACAGCCCTTGGAGATATTGATATTGAATCATACAAGCATTGTCCAGGAATGGGTCAATGTCAAAATCAATTTTGTGCTGAAATATCTCCAACTGAACATGTTACTGAATTAACAACAGCAAATAAACATGTTGGTATTACTGGATGTGTTGAATCTTGTGGATCATTAACATGTGGATGTCCTTTATTTGGAACTGGCTGCACTTTTTACAGATATTTCATTAAATTAAATGAACCGAATATCAATGTATTTTCATGCAAAGAATGGACACCAGAAATCCATGTTAAAATTACAATTCAATCCAGCAAAACTACAAAGAATGAAACATTTCATCTTTATGAAGGTGAAGAATTTAAATTCCAAAATATCACATTTCATCTTAAAAGATTGACTTTGCCATTTTTGGATATCTTCCAAGCAAATACATATTTTCTTCAAAATAAAACTCGATTATCCTGGATTGATCATAATGCTAAAAAGCAAGCAGATATTGTAAAATGTAAAGTTCAAGATGGTTGTTCATTAAAACCAGATGTTTGTCGCTGCTTACCTGCTGATTCAACTGTAAAATGTGTTTGTGGTTCACAAAATGAACTTAAACGGCAATGGCGGGAACATACTTTACCGTCTGTTGTTGGACAACATATGATCTTACATGATGAGAAGCTTGATCCTATTGCTCATTTACCTGCTATATATGATATGATCATTGAAACTGTTGGCTTTAAAGCATCGGAATATATCCTCAATGCATCCTGTGAAGTTCAACAAACAAGTTTGAAAGGTCGAATTGGTCCTGAAGGTGCAATATTGAATATTACTTGTGTATCATCTTTTGGACAAATTATGGGTCATATTGAATGTTTACAACAATCATTTTATGCAAAATGTTCACCTAATGGAACTGTTATTCTTCATCGTTGGTATTCGACAAAGAAAGTTGTTAATGAAATTTGTAATTTGAAATGTTTTGAAACTTCATCGTCATTCAAGGTATATGGTATTTTATCTTATATTGATGCTGATGATTCATGGAATTTTATTCATGGAAATGGAACGAATACCGGAACAGATATTCTCAATATGATTGGTCATGGATTTGAATTCATATATGATCGTATTTTATATCTTGTTGGTGGATTAGGTGCAGTTGCAATTATTGTATTTATTTTAAAATGATTTCATTTGCCCCCGGGAGTGTCGTCGCCGTTCCTCGAAGCTCCGCCTTTTTCATCGAAAAGAAGACAATTTCTATTTCTCTTTCTTTCATAAATTTTCTCTCTCTCTTTTCGATCACTTTTTTTATGCTTTAAAAAACTATGTTCTTTTTTATGATTTATACTTTTTTGTAACTAAAAATATGTTTTATAATTTCGTGTAACTTTTATTGTTTTTATCGTGTTATTATAATAAATGGTTTAATTACCCAAAGTTTGAGGTCCCTCTGCCAAACACAAAACAAGTACGAAATCGGGTCAACTACAGTAATCATCACTGATAGAAATTATACTTTTTAAAAAAACATCTTTGAAGGACAAACGTGTACATACTTTTCTCATCACAAGAAAAACGCATTATCTTTGATACACATGCTTCTTTCTCTGACTTCATTTTTTTGCTAAGCTATAAAAATTTGTTAAAAAGCCGTTTTTTTGTTGTTGTTTTTTTGCACATAGCATTTGCCGCTTTTATTTGAATATTTGATATAAGGAAAAAACTGATACCAAGTTAAATAAACTAAAAAAAGTGGTTTGTTATTGAAATTTAATTTAAGAAAATATACCGGAGACAGTGGAAGCACAGTGATCAGTAAAAAAATTATTTTTTATTTGTTCTAGATAAGATTATGCAAATAAACATTAAAACATCCACAATCACATTTTTTATAATTTCTTGGTATAATAAAATAAATCAATTTTTAATTAAACAATGCTTGTAATCAACATAGTCTAAAATTTTATTGTTGTAGACTCCGACATCTCTTTACCACAATAAATGCGGATAAAAACTTCTAATATTTTTTATCTGTTTTATGGCTATCATACCATCTTCCAAACAAAAGACACAAATGCTTGAAAAAGCAATTGTTTGATCGAACAAAAAGAATCAGCAAAAGAATGAACAAATGATTGCTGACTCTTTTTTAAATGTTGTGTTTTCTTTTTTTCTTGATTCCTCATCAAATTGTTCTTTCTGAAAACACACTCAAAAAACGTAAAAACAATTTTTATTAATGTATTTTAGCATTTGTTTATTTGAATATTTGATTAAAAAAACTGCCAAGCTCAAATGATATGATACAAGCGCACAAGAAATATTAAAAATAGTTTATTGCAACTCGAGTGCCGGCGATAGGGGAGCCGGAATAGTCATTTGAAACACAAACTTCGTTCACAGATAAGCTTACATTTTTGTTTTTTATTACAGGTTTTTATTCGAGCTACTTTTATTTCACAGTACCTTTAATGTATTAATTATTGACTAAAAATATGTATGGCAAATTTGTTTCTAAATAGAAAAAAACCAAACACTTTAAAATTTTCGCTAAAAATTTTGTATAACCTAAAGCTTATAAAATTTCAGATGCAAATAGCCTTTTGCGTGTGCACGTGAAAGATAAGTAAAAAGGCTGGAGCTTTATAAAAGATATTTATACTCAATTTAAAGCAACTTTTGATGTCGTATTTTTGTAAAATTAAATATTCAAACAGCATGTTGAGAACTGGAACAAAATGCACTTTCTCTGTTGTCGCTTTAAAAACCATCTTTGAAAGACAAACGGGAGCATACTTCAAACTACTCCCATCAAAAGAAAAACGCATTCTCTGTTACATACTTTTGCTGTTTTTTTTGTTACACTAAAAAAATTCTTTAAAAAGCCATCCTTTTTATGCACTTTTTGTTTTTTGCACTTAGCATTTGCAGTCTTTGTTTGAATATTTGATATAACAAAAAAAGGCTAACAGATTAAAATAACTAATAAAAGTAATTTGCTATTGACATTTTATTTAAGAGTTGCAAACGGCGACAGCGGAAGCCCAGTGATCGGTTAAAAATTTGTTTGTTTTTATTTGTTCATAACAAGACAATAAAAAAAGACATAAATTGTTTTACTTTGTTTTTTAAGGAATGAAAATGAGAACATCAAAAATCACATTTTTATAATTTCCTTGTTCAATAAAACACATTTATGAAAATTAAACAAAGATTTTATTACTGTATACTCCATCATCGCATTACCAAAATAAAAGTGAATAATATTATTATCTCAATGTTTCTAATCGTTTTTGTAACTATTAATCCATCTTCTAAACAAAAGATTCAAAAGCTTTAAAAAGCAATTAAATGATATAGCAACAACAGTCAACGAAAAAACGAAGCAAATGATTGCTGCTGTTTTTCAAATTTTTTTCGCCTTTTTATGACTCGTCAGCAACACGTTTTGTTTGTTCTAAGAAAACATCTAAGAACGGGAAAACAAATGCTTATCGACGTATTTTAGCAGTTCTAATTTCTTTTCGATGTTTTTTTCTAGCCTTGTTTGAATATTTGATATAACAAAAAAAACTGCCAAGCTCAAATCATAACATATAAAGGTTAAAGCGACCTTTTTCCAGTGTATTTACAATCTTTGTGCAGGTGATGCGGCACATGAATATTCAGTTTAAACCCAATTTTGTTCGTTGTTCGTGTATAACATAAGATAAATGTTTCTTTGATTACCAGTGTGGAAGATTTCTCCAAAAATTTTAACAATAATAACAATCTGTATACAATTTTTTTTAAATGACCATCCCTTTTGACAGATACTCGTAAATAAGTAACAGTGTTTGATTTTAATGAAAGGTACAGGGTGGTCCATTTAAAATGTTAAAATGTTTTTACTCGGCAAATGAGTTCTAGAAGGTCCCAGGAGCTCATATAAAGTAGTTATGACATACATAAACTCGAGCAACTTTTCCATATAAAATTTTGGCATTTGGGAACATTTCGCCAAATGGCGCCAAATTCAAATTTGACCTCACACCAGCTTAAAATTGACATAGATAATGTAAATCTAGACTCTCCTACACACAATAGTCGAAAAATCAACCCTCTAGCTTCAAAAATGATAAAACTGCAGCCATTTGAAAAAATGCATTTTTAAAAAAAATAATCAAAACACAGAAAAATTTTTTTTGATTATTTTTCTCATTTACTTAAATTTTCAAATGGCTGTCATTTTGTCATTTTTGAAGCTAGGGGGTAGATTTTTCGACTATTGTGTGTAGGAGAGTCTAGATTTACATTATCTATGTCAATTTTAAGCTGGTGCGAGGTCAAATTTGAATTTGGCGCCATTTGGCGAAATGTTCCCAAATGCCAAAATTTTATATGGAAAAGTTGCTCGAGTTTATGTATGTCATAACTACTTTATATGAGCTCCTGGGACCTTCTAGAACTCATTTGCCGAGTAAAAACATTTTAACATTTTAAATGGACCACCCTGTATTAATACACAGTTTTAAGCAACTTTTGAGCGTGTATTTTTAAACAAATTAAATATTCAAACAGCAGCTAATTTGAAAACTGAAACTAAATGCAGTTGCTCTGTTGTCACTTTAAAGAACCTTTTTAAAGGACAAACGGGTGCATACTTCAAACTACCCTCACCAAAAGAAAAATGCATTTGCTACAATGACACACACACGCTTCTTTGTTTTCGAACTAAAAAATTTTAAAAAGCCGTCTTTCTTAAACTCTTTTTATTTTTTGCACCTAGCATTTGCCGCTTTTATTTGAATATTTGATTTAAAAAAGGCGATGCTCAAATCATAACATACATGCACTTAATATATCTTAAAAAAACTTAATTATAATCTTTGCGCCGGCGACAGGGGGGCTGGAATTATCAGTTTATACCTAGCTTTAATTTTTATAAAGTGTTAAACTTTTTACTATGTTTCTGTAATTTCGACAATCGAAAAACATATTTCACAAACAAAGCATTGATGAATCAGTTTTTTCATTAAAGATTTTATTCATCTTAGCAGCAGAAACGATTGCTATTTTGTTGTCAAAAATGAAAGCAATGTGATCTTTAACATAAAAGTAAAAGAAAAAATGCAAGAAAATTTAGTTCCATGATTTTTTTTGTAATCAATCTAAACAATGTTTAGTTTTTTTAATATTTATATCTTTCAACCTCTGTTAAAAATTAAAAAGTCGATTATTGCAAACAATAGTGGCTTTTCGGTTTGCAAATTTTTATGTTTGATCTAAAAACACATGTTCATTCAAGTCATTTTTTAGAGCGTTAATTGTTCCTTTAATTTTTTCTTTTCAGACCAACATATATATGAAATTATTTTTTCCAAATGAAATATGCTATACTAATAAATGCCACAGCAAAATAAAAAATTTTGAATTTATTGATATGTTTTATAGTAAAACAGTAATTCGGAAAACTAAAAATTTTTGCTATTTAAAATGAATGATCTATTGTGTAATCCCATTTAAACTCAGCTTTAAATTTACTTTTCAAACTACTAGAAGATATTTTTAAGTGATATCCAGTTAAAATAACTTTTTTACTTTGCATTCCATTATCCCAATATATTAAAGATTCAAAAAGAATATTAAACAAAGTGGAACCAATGCACTTTTTCTGCTGCTAAAAAACATCTTTGAAGGACAAACAGATACATGCTCTAAATTATTTTCACTGAAAAACTGCATTGGTAGTGACACACAAGCTTCTCCTTTATTCCCGTTTATTTTTGTGATTATTTTAACTGCAACCACTGACTTTATCATTCATTAAAACATCATTGAAAATTATCAAAAATAATGTCACTATTTGTCTTTGACAAGCTGCGCTTCAAGTAAACAAATAAAGTTACACAACAACAATTTTAAAGTTCAACATTTTTTAATTTTTCTTCTGCTTTTAAGTTATCAAAAATTTCAATTATTTGTTCTGAGTACTCGCTAATGATTTTATTTGGCCGTTTTTTAAGACGATACAAAATTCTAAGGCCATCACATTCATCCAAGATATCATAAACTGGCTTGATATGACTTTTAACATCTTTTAAAATGACACGATACACGGTGACAATTGCTTCAACGATATGATCAACTTTTTCAAACCATTTAATATTATGACAAAGTCCATGAAGTGCTTTGGCGTTGATCAGATATATAATTTCATCTTCATCAAAATGCATAATGATAGAAATAGGAACCAGTGCAGCAGAATTTTTAACATTGATATTTTTGTGGTACATGAGTTTTATGACTTTTGAGAGAATTTCATCTTCAAAAACATCTCGAGTGTGATTTGGAGCACTTCCTGCTAGCCTTGCAAGAACGACTAATGATTTTTCGAGAACCATTTCATTACTTCTTGCCAGCAAAGATGGCATTAAGGCCATAATTCCATTTGCAAGAAACATTTCAATGTCAGCCGGTTTTTCTTTTTCGACGATAGTTTCAATGACATTCAGCGTAGCATATTTAAGGTCATCATCTCCCTGCTCCAGAAATTCTACGTATTTTTTTGCAATTTCATTGATTATGTAATATTGATATTTCCTTGGTGGCATTGTTAAACGATAATAAGCTGCTACACTATTGAAGCGAATCTTCGGATCAGAATTCTTCAACAAAAAATGTTCTATCATTGTTGTAAGCTTTGTTTTGGTTTTTTCTGTCATAATTTTGTCACCAGAAAGACAGAGAAATTTGATCACTTCAGTAACTTCTTGCATAATTGGAAGTGGAAGTGAATCATCGTAAGCAAGACGGACTAGCTGATCGTCGATTTTGTATGAAAATGACCAATTTCGGTGTTCAGAATCTTGGGATATGATTGCTGAGAGCGCTTTTAGAGTTTTTAGAAGGATAGTGGGATCTTTTGATTGCATGTAGTCTTGGATCAATGCTCGAAGAACATCTTTTTCAATGTGATCTATTCGGGCTTCGGCAAGAACAGCAATAACTCGAAGTGCTTCCTTTTGACCCGGAACACTGAAAAATAGAAAGATATTAGTTTATGGAAATGTCAGAAGATGGGTTTAAAAGTGGATCAAACATTTAAAAAATTTAAATTTTTTTTTTAACGAAATCTAAAAAAGAAGGACAATTTCTTTTTTTTCTTTAACACTTAATTCAAGTTAGATCCACTTCTTGTCCTCAATCATTACTGATTAACTTACTAACTATCCATTAAAGCACTCAAAATAACTGGCTTAAACATGGTAATACTATCATCTGTTTTATACCCCTTCAATAAAATTGCTCGAAAAATTTTAAGCATCTTATTTGGATCTTGCTTTTGAGCCAACATTACATTCATAAACTTTATAGGATCATATTCACCAGCTCCAAAACCCATATCTGATATATCAAAAGGCTTCTCGTCATCCTCCTCATCATAATTGTTATCTTCAATGCCATAAATCTAAAATATCTTTGATTATATTCATCTTGAACTAAAAAGAAATAAACAAACTATATGTAATGAAAGCAAAAGCATCAATAAGAAAATAAACTTCATTGTTGTTGTTGCTAATATAACAGTTTAATCAATAAACATTAAGATACTTTTCTTCACCGCTTTTTAATGATATTTTTTACAAAGTTATCATTGCTTTGATTGATCAAATCAATGTCCATTTGGCACTTTTTAAAATTGTACATTAAAAAAATGTCCGTTGTCATTGGTCACACAAAAACATATTTTCACTTGCTAGGAGAGAAAAGAAGAGTTCGTTTAACACATATTCTTTTTCTAGTTAAAAAGGCGCAAAAAAAATTTTCAGCTGTTTTAATGTTAATTTTATTCTTATTAATGTGCTACAAAATGAACAACAGTAAAGTAATTTTTAATGGAATATTTCACTTAGAGCAATTAGTAAACTGTAATTAATAAAATGTTGTTTAAAAAATGATTTTTGTTTACAATCTTAATGTTTTTAATCAACAAGATTAACATAAAAGTATTATAAGTGGAAAATCGTATTTGTAGTTCTTGGTTTAATTTGTGAGTGTTTATCTGTATGGCTTTAAAATCGGTTTTTTTCATGCCTTTATTGAAACCAAAATATTCAAACCTTTGAAAAAACAATGACAAATAAAATTAGTTCGTGTTTTTTTCTTTTACATTTGCTGAAAGACGAACAATCATAAGAAACAAAGGGCTGCTGCTGTATTTTTTTAATGTTTTCGTTTTTTTAGTTGCATCAGCGTATTTTGCCTGTCCTTAAAAATTGTTAAAAACTTGTAAAGACAATGTTTAGCACTTTTTTTTCTGTTGCAATCATGCAATTATTATTTGAATATTTGATGTGTAAGACAAGAAAAAATGGATGTAAGTAACAAAAGTACTGAAAACCCTTTTTAAAAATTATTCTATATACATGGACTGAAAATACAGGACCTGGTGTTTACATTAAAAAAAATTTAAAAACCTGTTTTAACTGTATTTTTTTTTAAATTCCAAATAGCAAAAACTTATATATTATTGGCAACTGTTTTTTCAGTTTCATGTCTGCAATTCATAAGAATTTAACAAAATTGACAAAAGATAAAAAGACAGTATAACAGCTTGAAAAAAAAGAAGAAAATGGTTTTTCAAAACATTGTTGAGCCCCTCGGATTTATCAACAAAAACTAACGCAAACATCTTGAAACGTTTTACTCATTTATTGATGTTAATGTTTCGATCTTTTACATTTTTTGTAAGAAAAAAACATGCTAATACAATATAATCCTTTGTTGCAGGTAGCAGAAAAATTTAATTCAAAATCTAATTATTTTAGCAAAAAATAGTACGTATTTACAGCAGTGATAACATGATGTGAGAATCTTGAAAGTTTTTCCCCGTAACATTAGCATTTAATCCTTTCATGGTATTCTTTAAATTGTAAAAAAAACTTTTCTGCTTATCAAATAGTAAAAAAATTCTTTTGGTGCTTTTCTATAAAAGAAAGAATGGAAAAGTCTTCGATTTTTTCTTTCATTTTTTACATTACATTTTTGAATATTTTATTTTCTAATTACACACATAATTATCGCAGTTAATAATGATGTTTTAATTTAAAACTCAATTTAATCATAAATATGAGCTTTTTAATGCTGAAAATACATCCTTACCTGCGATAATTGATTTAAATTATAAAGCTATAGATGACTTGTTTAATATAAATTAACAAAAAATTTAAATTCTTTTTCATTTACCTGTCAAGAGATGTGCTACGTCTACAATAATAATAATTATTATTGCAAAAGAAGTTGCTCTGTTTTTATTTTGTAAAAAAAGAATCACAACAATTAAGTTTTGAAAAATCTTTTGCCTTATCCATCAGGGATGTGCGGAATTCCGGTTCCGGTTCCGTAAATGGCGGAATTCCGCCTATTTTTTAGGTTCCGCTTCCGGTTCCGGTTCCGTAAAAAAATGGGGCGGAATCCGGAATATTTTTTTGTTTTCACAATACGAATTTTTTAAGAAAATTTATCTTGGAAAAGAACGTCTTTTATCTTTTGTTGGTTAAAAAACAAAATTTTTAGTTAGTTTTTTTAAACAAGCATTTTTTTGAGCCAAAATATCATTATCACAATTTTGTTAAAGTAAAAATTTTCCGGTTCCGGTTCCGTAAATGGCGGAATTCCGCTTATTTTTTGAGTTCCGCTTCCGGTTCCGGTTCCGGAAAAAGGAAAGACTTCCGTTCCGGTTCCAGTTCCGTAAACGAAAATGAGTTCCGCACATCCCTGTTATCCATATTTTAAAAAATTAAAAAGGTATTATTTTGATTAATTTTAAAGCTCTTAAATATCAACAAAGTTGTCTTCTTTACTTAAGCAATAACATGCAGAAATTGTATAAATTTTTTTCTCTGTAGCATTAACATTTTTTTCATTCATGGTATTCTTAAAATTGTGAAAGAATTAAATTTTTCTTTCTTATCAAATAATAGAAAAATTCTTTTGCTGCTTTTTCTATAAAAAAGAACAAATTTATTTCTTTGATTTTTTCTTTCATTCTTCGCACTACGTTTTTGAATATTTTATTTACAAATTACACACATAATTATCGCAGGTAAGAATGACGTTTTGGTTTAAGACTAAATGTTTTCATCAATATGTGCTTTTTAATGGCAACAATACAGTCTTACTTGCGATAATTATTCTTTATTATAAAACTTTAAATTTTCTTGTCCGAGAGAAATTTTTAAAAAGTAAAAAAAAATCAATTTTTTTCCATCAGTATGTCGACAAATGTGTTACACCAGTAATAATGCTGCTAGCAAAAAACATCAATTTCGTTTTCAATTTTGTTTAATTATCAGTCACAACACATTCTTTCATGTGCATACACACGTTATAAAAAGTTTTGTCAAAGTTAACAACTTTATTTATCTTTATTCACATTCTCCTTTGAGTTATCAGTTATGGATAGCTCAAGCGGAACACAAATAGGTAACCATAAATTATCAGAATCTGATTTATTTTTTGTTGAAGCTATTTGTTTTTGAATATTGTAAGGAGAATGATCATATGCCCCAGGACCAGTTGGCCATACACTTGACATATCCAAGACGATTACCCTTTCATTGTAAATTCGACGATGCTGTTGCATTTCACCAATTAGCAAAATTAAGTTCCCTAGTCTTACTGCAGCTTCACCATAATTTTCATTGTAATGTTTTTGCAGCGCATTCATTAAAGCTCGTTGATATGGTTGTAATCGGGTTCGAATGGCTTGGGCGTCAGGCAGGACTTCAACTGCTGGAAAAGAAGAGCTTGTAAGAAATAGTGTATGCAAATTTCTAATAGTTTACCTATAGATATTAGTGTTAGCTGCACCAATGCTGCAAATTCATAATCATCTAATTCGTGATCGACGATAGTTTTGGCACCACACAGCATTTTATAGTAATAGCTTTTTTCAACACTAAAAAGAAAATTTGCATATTTCAATTTATACAAAACATTGTTACTTTGCAAGTTGTTTTGGATTAGAAAGCGATGGTTCAGCTTTGTAAAAATTTTCTAAGAATCCCATCTCCAGGTCAATATATTCTTCATTGAGACAATATATTCGATTAATACTAACTCCACCATTTTTTGCAGTATTTTGAAATGTTTCCATTTTTGCCCAAGTTGGAAGGAAATGCCGCATTAGAATTGCCTAAAATGTATAGAGTTATCACCGGATGCTATTATCAATGGCTTCAAGTTGAATGAATAACATGTTATTTCAGTGGCTTCATATAGCATTAATCAAGAATGGCCATGTAAAATAACTTACAACGTTATCACTCCCTCCAAAATAGTCCATTATTTTACTTGTTTGTAAATAATTCAAGCATACTTGTGCTTCTGTTGACATTAAATGAAGCATTGATAATATTGTTGCACCAGTATTTCGAGCAGCAGATATATCCTAAACTTTTTCCTTTTAAAAATGCAAGTTTATAGTTTCAACTTACCTTGCTTTTAAACATTCCACATTTTACTCGATCATAAAATATTGCTCTTCTAGCTTTCAACAAATCTCCCAAAACATTATCTGGAACATAAATTGCTGGTGACAATTCTATAAGTGCTGGTGAGCTTGATGATGAACTCGCTTGATCGGAAGCTGCTGGTAGTGCTATTGCTGCCCCATTTGATTTAACTTCTAAAGAACTTATTTTTACTACAGCTTACAAAAGCGTAAAAGTTAACCTGATATAAGCATTCCTGCAGCCAAGCATGTATGCATTCGACAAAATCGGCACATTTGTCTTGCTGGTACACCTAGTAGCTGACATTTCCGTTGATTTCGACAAAAATATGTTCTCTTAAATGCTACCGATCTATAACAATGTGTTTTTACTGGTATAACCTATATTATATACCGTCGAAAAAATGCAGCACATGCATGACAAGCAATAGCACCAAAATGACGACTTTCACTTGGGCCACCACAAATTGAACATGGTTTTAAATCTGGATTTGTTTCTTTACTACCAGGCATCTTCATTTCTAAAATTATGTTTTATTAGATAATATTATATAGTTAACTAAGAAATTAAGATAAATAAAACAGCGGGAAAATTGCAGTTATAAAAATGAATTTATCTAGGCAGGTGAAACATAAAGTTAATTTTAAAAAGGAAAAACTGCAAAAATTAAAATGACTATTTTTAAAGCTGAAATGAAGTCTTCAATATTTTTTAAATTTAAATAAATGTTAAAAAGGGTCGAGAAAGTTTTTTTGGCAAATTTTATTTAAACTTATCAAAGATTGCTTTTTCATATAAAATAAACAAAAACTAATGAAACATCTGGTCATGCTTATTTTAAAAGCAAAAAAATAGTCAATAATTTTATCAGCAAAAATGAGGTAATTTTGTCTGCTGACTCAAAAAAATGCAGCAGTTTATCATGGGAGAAACTTCAGGAAACGCATTGTTGTAAAATATGTAAATATTACTGTAACGAAAAAATTTCTTGCAAAATATCAAAATGTGTTTTAAAAGAAAATACACTTTTTTACTAGACACAAATGTAAAACAAACATTAAAAACCAAAAGCACAAGTACACAAATTTCTTTTAAGTAAATTTTAACAAAGTAGTTATTTTTTGTGTTCCTTCTCTTTTTTTTTTGTCTGGGGTGAAAAAAAAGGAACACAAAAAACACCAAGAACTTTTTTTCTAACAATTGAAAGCTTTTATTTTCTTTGCTTTAAATTTCCTCTTCCATCTTATGGGCCTTAAGACGCAGGAGTAGAAAAGAAGGAAGAAAGTCCACCAAAAAAGAGTACCATTTTTTTAAAAGAAAAAAAGGTGACAATGAAGCTTCGTTGAAAAAAAAGTAGCCGAAAAATTAAAAAGGTTAAAAACTGTCAAAAAAAAGTCTGCCCCTTACAAAACATTCTTTTAAAAAAAATGGATGAATGGAAGCACAAAAAATAAGTGTGAACAAATATTTAACAATTGACTCATTTAAAGAAGAATTTTAAAAAAAAGAAGAGTTTGCAAAATGCAACAATTTATTTACGTAAAAAAACCATTGAAAAAAGTTTTTTGGGGTTTCACAAAGTAAATAAAACTTCTTTCAATTTTAAAGAATTTTTTGAGGAACACCAATGATCTCTTTTTAAAAAAAAACAAACGAAACTGAATAAATAATGAAAATAGAAGGAGCTCAAATAACTTTCAAAAACGGAATTGTCTTGTGCAAAAGAAAGTGAAAGCAACAGAATAGGCTACAAAAGTGAACTATGATGCTCCTGTTCCTTACTTTGATCAACTATTGATTGGCATAAAACAAATAAAGAAGTTAGCATATTTATGTTGTGTTCACATGATAATTTCCTGCTGATTATAGTGTTATCTAGTTAGTGCTAAAAATGAAAAAACGGTAGTTCAATTGATTGCTTTCTTTTGATAATCGCAGAGTATTAGGCGAAGTCTGATGAATGTGTGGTAATTAAAGTTTTTCGAAGATCAAAAAACAAAAATATAAAGAATCTATACATGTGCTAACAAGAAGTACCCAAAATTTTCTGTCATCAACGAAAGCGATTGATTAAGAATGTGTTACTTCAAAAATATTATATTGTTGCTTATGTTTATTATCGCAACCTTGAATAAAGCTGACGCTCTCTGTTCTGATGAAGATTTAAAAGCAAGTTAGATTTTTTCTTTATTTTTGAATTTTCGTATCATAAAACTTTATTGTTCGTTGAAATTGAGATTTTAGAAAATTTATGATTGTTACAAGCTAAATATTTTTGATCCATATGAACTGCCTATGTCACCTAAAGAATACATCTATTTCTATGTTATTGCTTCATACCATCTTAATAATATAAAGGAGATTTGTCAAGCAAAAGAGTATCTGACATCTTGTTTGAAAAATTCTGTTATTCAAAACTGCTTTAATGTCAACGACTTTTCAAAAGTTAAATTTATTGCTAATGAAAGTGATGCAATTGCCATGATTGCAAATTATCTTCAACTTGATTATATTTGTGGTTCTGCAAAAAAATGTAAGTGAGAAACTCGTATTCATTTTACATTATTATATGACATTTTAGTAGCAATGGATAAAGCAGAATGTGCTTTAAATATTTTTACAGGATGTCAGATTACTATAATGCATTCAAACTGTAAAATAGATGCTGTATATGATGAATGTATAGTAGAAGAAAGTAAAAAACATTGTGGAGCCATAGCTGGTTGTTTCACACAAAAATTTTCATCACTTCAAAGTTGTTATTTTATGCCAAATTGTAGCATTTGTCCAAATATTGATTTCAACAAAAATCCTATCAACTCAATGTGTTTCGATGATGCCAACTACTCAAGTACTAGAAGTAACCTAAATATCAGTTTCGGATTAGTTATTGCGACACTGTTTTTGAGCTTTACCAGACAATTTAATTTCAAACAAATCTGTGTTTAAACTGTAAACTTTCGACAACTCTTGGTGCAATAAAATGCTTAAAAAATATTTATAAAAAACAACAGTGTTGATCTGTCATAATAGTGGGCAAAGACAATTACAGTCGAACTTCGTTATAATGCGCCTCGTTATAATGATAAACCGCTCTATAGTGCAGTTTTTGTGCGGTTCCTTCAAGCGAATTTAATGTAAATTGACCTCGTTATAACGCGAACCTCTCTATAATGCGCTTTTTTCGCGGTCTTTGGACCGCATTATAACGAAGTTTGACTGTAATTCTTTGTCGATGTTAAATCAAAAAAACCTGGCAATAGCTTTTGACCATTGTTTCAATAAATAATCGAAGACATTCAGTAATTATTTATTTGGAATTATGATCAGTTGGCTTTATTTTTGGATGTAAAACACGGAAGAGAAGTAAAATGTCTAACGAAATTTTTTGAACCATTATAATTGCAAACTTAACATTAAAAATTTTATATGAAACAACGCATTTTATTTCGATAGTTTAAGTAAAGGCCCTTAGTTTTACGGTAAACTAATTTTTTTAGTTTGATATTTCTTCATTGCTTTCATCATAACGCAAAAAAAAACAAGCGATTAATGTTATTTTGAAAGACATACAAATGTGAAAAATAAATTTAATCTGTCACAAAAAGTGGTATCGTTAAGGAAAAAAGTCACCACCCAATTCAGCATCACTGTAAAAAGAAATCACTTTACTGTCAAATAAGAAAATGATAAAATAATCATTAAAATAGTCGTTTTAAGCTTCTTAAAAAATCAAGAAACCACAAAAGACGTAGAAATCAAGGAATTCAAGGTTAGATATGTTTCTATAAATAAGCCTTCATTTTAAAAGACCTTTCACATAAATTTTTTTTATTTGAAAAGAAAAGGTGTCCTTCATAATGCTGTCCTTGAAAAGAGCGGTGATCACCGTGGGGATTATTTTGGTGGTCTGGCAGGAAGTTAATGCTGTTTGCAGTGATGCTGACATAAATGTAAGTATCTCGTGCATGAAAATATCGTAGAATAGTGATGATAAATGAAAACATAATTTATAGAGTAAATAAATACCGTATATAATCTAGAATATAAAATTTTAGAAAGTTTATGATTGTTACAAAAGCAACGTTTTTGATCCAAATAATCTGCCGATGGAACCTTTGGCTTACATTAAATTTTTCCTCAGCGTTACCAAAAATGTTAGGAATATTAAACAAATTTGTGATTCAAAGGAAAGTTTAACAACGTGTTTATCGGATTCTGTCGTACAAAATTGTTTCAATGTAAATGATTTTGCAAAAGTCAAATTTATTAATTTTACTACTGACGCTAATGCAATGATCGCAAATTATCTTCAACTTGATTATGCGTGTGGTTCTGCAAATAAACGTTAGTTTAAAATACTTCACATATTCGTAAATATAACAATGTAAAATTTTAGTGGCTATTGATAAAGGTCAATGCGCTTTAACTATTCCACAAAAATGTAATACAAATGATGCTCAGAAAACTTGCACCAATGAAGCCAAATATATTAATTGTACAGTACAAGGAAATAAAGATCAATGTGGTGCTCCTGCAAGCTGTTTTGCCCAAAAATATTTATCACTGCAAGCATGTTATCCATTACCAAATTGTGGAATATGTTCTAATATTGATTATGCTAAAAATCCTTTAATGGGTATTTGCTCCGATGATGCAAATTATAGTCCTGACGACAATGGAAATGGTGGAAACAAAGGAAATAATGCACTTGTTAGTTTAGGATTAATTTTTGCAATGTTTTTCAATGTTGTCTTTTGGAATTAATTCCAAAAAATTTTGTTTTGTTATATGCTTTTTTGTCGATATATAAGGATACTTTATAAACACATTCATTTGCAAAATGAAAAGACATTGCCGCATTCAACTATGAAACAAATGCAGTGTTATAGTAACAACATTAAAAACAAAAGAGAAGAGAGCAACATGTCTGGCCAGTTACAACGCAGTGGGGTAACTGGCGAGACATGCACACAAATTTAATCTAATAATTGATTTTTGTTGAAACCATTGTCAAATTATGAGTGGCCAAGGAAACATTTATTCTATTTTTTGGTTTTGTCTCACGATCAATCCATTTTTTTATATTCACATTGTAGATTTTTCTTGTTTTTAGCAAAAATGGCATTTGCTGTTGAAACTCCGACCTCTACTTTTACTTCTCCTCAAAGACAGTATTTTTCATTGCCTTCTGTTTTTATTACATATCTTCTTGATAATCCTAAATACCCAAATGATTTGTTAAAATTATATCGAACATGCAAATATTTTTATTCAAAACGGCAAGTGTCATGTATTTTGAATGATGCAGAATATGGACCAGATTATGTAGACATTGGCTCAACAACTATACCATTAAAAAACCTTAAAGCTTCTTTATGGCTTGACAAATATGTTATTTTTCGAGATGTATCTAAGCTTGCAAATATTTATCGTTCTACTCTAAAAGAACTATCGTTATGTAATACAACGTTATTGCTTTCTGAGTTTTCTAAATTGGTAAATGAAAATAAAATTTTTCACTTCTACACAGATTGCCAACCAGCTCGATATGTTGATGATACAGCTGTTTCAATGGATGTAATTTTACAAATGCTACCAAATCTTGTGCGATTATATTATTATGACAAAAACGAAAAATATTTCTCAACGACCCTTGAAAAATGTTGTCAAATAAAATTTTGGAATAAACTTTATCTATGCGGATTATTTTTATTTTCAAATGATTTTGATCCAAAGATGTTATTCAAATTTGTTACATATAATCCTGCACCAAAAATGCATGTATCATTGCATATTGGTCCAAATGTTTTTGTTGATAAAAAAGCAGAATTAAAATTGTTATTTGACAATGTTTCTTTTAACATGAAAATTTCAGCAAATTGGTAAAATTCTTTTTGTTTATTTGTTTTTTATGTATTTGAAAAAATAAAAAGTACTTGTTGAAAAATCTCTCCTGTAGAGGTATCACACCACTGACAAAACAGAAAAAAAATGGGGATGCTCCTGTTCCTTTTTTTGCTTAAATATTGATTGACAAAAAGGTGAATGTAAAAAAGTTGCTAATTTATGTTGCGTTCATGTGACCGATTGATGCTAATTATAGTGTTATCTAACTACAGCTCAGAAAAATAGAAAAAACGGTGGTTTTTGTTGATTAAATTTTTTCTTCGATTATCAGAGATATCATTTGAAACAAAAAATCTGACAGTTTTGTCGTTAAGTTATCACAAAGTTGATGTCATTAAGCACACATTTAATACGATTTTGCTTAAAACACATTATTCGCTGGTTCTTTTTTTTTAAAAGATGAGACTTTGAATATTTAATATATATTTCAAATAAAGACAACAAAAAAAATATGCTAATTTTTAAAAGTGTAAAAACGTATCGTTAAATTGTTTGAACGCATTAACCTTAAAACATTTTCTTCATTATTATTGATGTTGTATGTTGCCCATTCGTTTTTAATCAATTAAGCAATACATGTTTACTGTAATCAATTAGTTGTATTTTTCTAAAAAAATTATATTTTGTTGTCTTTATTTAAAAAATATTTTAAATATTCAAAGTCTCATCTTTTAAAAAAGGAACCAGCGAATAATGTGTTTTAAGCTTCTTCACCATTTCCATACTTGACAGAACTGCACCAAAGAACACTTTCTTCTGAACCAGATGCCAAACACTGAAGATTTTTATAAGAAATAGTTTGATTATAAATTTCTAATTTTGTAATACTTGATCGATAAACTTTTGGAGTTAAATAAGAAATTAAATTTGAGGGATTATGATGACGTACATTAAATTTTCCAGTAAACCAAATATTATCAATGAATTTATCCAAACCAATTTCTTTGCTTTTCTCAAAGCAACAAACTAAATTGCATTTTTCTGCAGTACAATATTTCCATCCATTTAAGTCTTCACTGTATCTCAAATTAGGAATAACCAAAATTGAGTTCTTAATGAAGAATAATTTGCAGCATTGAATTAATTTTTGATAAGTATTTGGTGATAATGGATTTTCCCATATATATTTCATTAATGGAATTGGAAGTGAAAGTTTTTGAGACAAGCATGTTTCAAGAAATTGCGTTGAATTTGGAAAAAATAAATTTGATGAAATAAATTTTGATTTCTTTGAAATATAATTTGATGGAGCAACAGAAGTACGTTTGTATGATTTTTTAGAATCCATTTGTATAAAAGATAATGATGTCTTAATATAAAAGTCGCCTAAAATTTTTTATTTTAATATTTTTTAATAAAAAATCCCGAAATTGAAAAATAACCAAAACAATAACCCTCATTAAATTTAAAAAATGCTAGAATTGGTGCGATTTATGCTTAAAGTGACACCTATTGTGTAGTTTAGGTAAAAGGCTTTCTTTCATATTATTCAAATTAGCTTTTAAACTTAATATTTTTCCCATAAAGAAAAGTCAAAGAATTTTTTTAATTTTTGATGAGACTAATATCACTTCGGTAACGCCACATAGAGTTTTCAAAAACAATGTTTTTATTTAAGCAGATATGCGTTTCCCCGTTTACTGAATAAGATAATGTACGCGTTCATAGTTAGTCTACGTAAAGTATCCCAATTTTCAGCATTTAATAAGCCTGTTTTAATGTTTTGTTTTTCACTGGAAATTGATATTGGTGCTTACTGTTTTTTAACTATCAATAATATATTTTGTTGTATTTTTGGTTTATTGTTAAAATGTCTGTTGTATTTTCATCTGTTGTGTTTTCGTCCGTCAACCCTGCTTTTTGTTTATAACATTTTTGGTTAAAACAAGAAAAATTTTTTTATCAGCATGATAAACAAAGTATAAACATGGAAAATGAAAATAATAATCTGCTACACCAGAAGTTTAATTGTTCAAATGTCATCACTAAATAGCGTTAACGGTTACATACTTTTTTTCAAATTTTACGAAAATATTCGTTAAATTTTCATAATCAGACAAATAAAAAAAGAATGATTTAGACACGAAAAAGAATGCATTTCTGCAGAAAAAAAAGCTTTCTCATACTTTCTGGATGATACGAATATTTTCTTAGAAAAACAAATATTTTCGTAAGATTTGAAAAAAAGTGTAATTACAACAAAAGAAGCTATTGGCAATTATAGAAATGATAAGATAAGTATTAGTTGAACATTTTAAGCTTCTTATAGAAAATCATGAAAATAGAATGAATAAAAAGCATAAGTATTTAGGATACCAATTTCTTGTTTAGAAAATATCTGAACATTTGTGTAAAAATGTTTTCATTCAAAAATACTGTTTTGATTTTTGTGTTTATCTTGGGATTGTTGAAGGAAATTAATGCTGTTTGCAGTGATGCTGACAAAAATGTAAGTTGACTTTCATTGTAAAACAAGATAAATAAAATGGTCAAAAAATGAGTTGTTGAAAAAGGAAATATGATTAGAAATTAAATATTAATTCGGTATAAAAACAAATTTACATAAACATTTTTTTAGAAAATATATGACTGTTACAAGGAATATGTTTTTGATCCATATAAGTTGGATATGTCGCCTACGAAATACATAAATTATTATATAAGTGTCACAACCAATGCCACAAATATCAATCAGATCTGTAATGTAAAACATGCTTTATCAGCTTGTTTAACTGATTCTGTGGTTCAAAATTGTTTTAATATCTATGATTTTGCATATGTTCGATTTGTTTGGAATGACAGCTATAGTAAAAATTATGGAATGATTGAAAACAAAATGATTGCAAATTATCTTCAACTTGATTATGCTTGTGGTTCAGTAAACAACTGTAAGTAGAAAATTTAGGGGTTCTTTAACGGCAATTTAGGGAGGCTTCAAATTAAAGCAATACTACATACACGAACTAATATAATATTATTTTAGTGGTTATCGATAAAGCTGCATGTGCTCTAAATATTCCATCAAAATGTGGAAATTTCGGAGCCCTTAAAGCATCATGTCAAGATGATACCGCATACATAAAATGTGCAGTTGAAGAAAGCAAAAATTCGTGTGGAGCACCAGCTAGTTGCTTTGTACAAAAATATTTATCTTTTCAAGAATGCTATTACTCACCTGGTTGCAATACTTGTCCACATATTGATTATAACGAAAATCCTCTTAATTTAATGTGTACAGACGACGCAAACTACAGCAGTTTCGGAATAAAAGCAATCATCGCTATCAGAATCAGCGTCTTCATCACTCTTCAACGCCGTCAAAGTGATCAAAAATTGCATAAAATCTCAATTTCATATTTTCATGAATTCTGAAACGTTTTTCAACAAATTTTTCTGTCTCTGAAACCAATTTTCAGCAGGAGTTTTCCTTACCAAAATGATCAGTAAGCTTTTATCCTTCCCTATCAGAATATTTTTCTTTAATCTGAAAAGAATACTAGTGTGCAAAACTAATGCTCTTGAACATACGAAATAAGCGAATAATCAAATTTTTTTGAAGTTATAGATTAATGAATGTCTGTGAACAGAGTAATCGAACAATTCTAGTTTTTAATCAATTGTGGTGTTTCTTTTTTAACAAACGCTTTTAACTGCTAAACGTTAAAAAGAAAAAACTTGCAAAAAAGTAGTCATTTTTTGCAACAGACAAACGAATAACAAACACCATCGCTTTTAAAAATTCCATAAAAAGAGATCCTTATGTTTGTGTCATCATATTTTTTCCATATGCTGCAAAAATCATTCATTAATATTTCAAGATTGTAGCCATAACTGCTGGAAAAAAGTAAATAGTTATTTCCCTGACGTTATCGTTTTCACAATTGTGCACTAAATTAACCCCATACATGAATTTTCTGTAGTCATTTAGTAACCTTTCATTTCCTTAAGTGTTTTCAAGGGCATTACTAAAAACTCTCCTGGCATTTAAATGGTTGTGATTAATGGTAACCCTCAAAAACAAAATTTTCATCTGCTATATTTTTTGATCAAAAACAATGAATTCTTTTCATGCGTATTATAATGCTTGTGATTCTTCTTATGTTCTTCAAAATATAACTATTCAAAACTTTTCTCTTCCGTCAAACATTGTTTATTACTTAGCTAAAACTGCTAATTCCACTGTTTTCTCACAGTTAATCAACACCTGCAAATATTTCTTTTCAAAACAAAGATTTTCTATGATCAAAGATTTTGCCACTTATCGAGGAGCACTAAAAAATCCAGGATCTTTTAATCGAATGAAAGTTGTATCCGCTGAAAGGAAAATTTGGATGTTTGGTGAATTTCATTTTGAGGCAAAACAAAATTTAATATTGTCAACAATTCTCCCCAAATTTTTTCGTTTTGATGTTTCGGATTTATGGATCTCTAATCAAAGATTAACTTTTAAAGAATATTGTTTTCTTGTTTCATCAAATATTATTCAAAATCTTCAAATTTGCAAATGTGAAATAAGATTTAGCGATGATGATTTGGTTCCTTTAGCAGATGTGATGGAAAGAGTTCCTTTTATACATTGGTTTTCATTGCAAGTTTATAAAATATAACCGAAAAATATTTAAAAACGACAAAATAGACTAACTGTGAAAAAAAAATAAATGGGCTTTTTGGTATGATAGTTAAATAATGAACAATAGTTATTAATTTTTGTCATTTTTTATAAAGCATACCGAAGTGTCCATGTTTTTCGAACAATAAGTAAATAAAACAAAATTGTGAGAAAGATATTACTGTATAATTCAACTTTATTTCCAGTGTTTTACAATGTTATAATTTTTTAGTCAACCTCACATTCAGCATTCTGATATCATTTATTCCACAGATACTGCCAAAAAGATGTGGGATTTAGCACCATTCAGAAATTTGGGAGCAATTGAACTTATGGATGTGCCTGAATCATTTAAAACATGTAATTATTTAAAATGCTTTGATGTTGTAAGCTTATTTTTCTTTTACTTTACATATTTCTGTTATTCTTTTAGAAACAACGTATACTAGGCCATCGTTCTTTTCAAATAAGTGCTTATAGCTATTAAATATGTATGCCTTGTGCTTGTTTTTCTTTTTATATCCTTTTGTTACATTCTTTGCATGATACCATTGTTGTAATTTACACTGGGAATTATGTAGGTTTTTCTATTTTATTTGCAATAAAAAAGATAACGTGTTATAACAAATATATAAATTGGGTTAAAAAACTATTGAACGACAATAATTGGTAAAATCACAAAAGCGAAAAAAAGTCACAGAATTCTGAAAAAAACGCAATATGTGCCTTTTCTTGCTTTTTTATAGTAAAAATTGTATGCATTTTAATGTTGTAAAAATCTAATTGGTAAGTACAAATATATTTGCAAATATTGCCATCCAATAAAAAACATTAAGGACAGCAAAAATGTAACAATGATAAAAAAATGTTCAAAAAATACTGTAAAAAAGCTTGTGTTTAAAAATGTCTTTTTAAACGAGTTGCTGTATATGCATATCCAACATCAAAGCCTCTATTTTTTTCTACTATAAAAAAAATTAAAAATTAGCACAAGCGAACTCAAAAAATTTTTGTATTCCGCACCAGAAAATTGCTTGAATTTTTTAATGCAATTAATCGCTCATTACAAGAACCAAAAAATGTTAAAGCAGCATTAAAATCGTTATTTGACACTGTTTATTATGAAAATTTCAGCAAATTGATAAATGTGGTTTTGTTTATCTGGTTTATATGTAAAATAAAAAGTATTTGTTGAAAAGTCCTCCTCTTAAGGAATCTCAACATTGACAAAACAGAAAAAATAGGGTGGCCGCAATCGGAAAGTTTTTGATTTTTGACATCATCAAATTTAAAAAAAAACAGATCCCACAACTATTCGTTTTTACTTTTTAACATCAGTGTGTTTTAGTGCAGAGGTTTATGTTTAATAAAAAAAAGAATATTATAAAAAAGCTTCATATGATTTCTTCGAAATAAACATTTGTCTGACAAAAGGTAAAAACAAATAAGAAAAAAGCACCAAACAAAATTTGTTAATGATCCATTACTACAACTTTTTCATTTTCTTCATCAGATTCCATTTCAACGTCGTCGCTATCAGAATCAGCCTCTCCATCACTTGCACTGTGATCATCTTCTTCTACGCCATCAAAGTAATCAAAAATGGCGTAAAAGTTAAACTGCATATTTTCATGGATGCTAAAATGCTTTTCAACATATTTTTCTGTAACTCTAAATCCTTCTCTGTCAGCATATATTTCATTAATCTAAAATTTATTCAAAGGTATTAAATTAATGCAATTTCACAAAATTTGATACTATGTTTGATTTTTCTTCATGTAACAAGAAAAAATGCCTAATAATGAAAAAACATACGTTTTCAACATCTTTTTTATCAGTGAGACATTGAAAGGTAAAAATTCCTTTTACATGTTTAGGAATACAGGCAAACATTTCAGCATTTATAAGCTCCATAGTTTCGAGAATCAGCTTTAATGATGGTTCAAGACGATCGTATCCAAAAATATTAATTTTATGTTTTATAAAATTCCCAAAAGATGCTTTCAAAGTTTTGAGACTTGGAAAAATTTTAAATATTGTTGCAATAACTTGCTGGATCGATTGTGGGTTATCAACAGAACAATCAAAGTCTCCAATGATATCAAGGGTTTCAAGCTGGGGAAAATGGACGCTAAAAATTTTGAAGTTTATGTAAGTTTTCAATTTTAAACATACTTGTCAAGCTTTTGAGAAATTAAATTAGCAAAGTTGACTTTAATAAATGCTTCGGAACATGGTGGTCGAATAACAGCAAGATCCTAAAAGAACATTTGTGCATAAAATTGGATAGGAAAATTTTTATGAGATTATTAAACTTTGTAATAAGAATCTGATCATATTATGTATTGCAACTGTTAAAAAAACTTACTGAAATGTTCAATATTTTATCATCAAAGTTTGCACTTTCAAGAGAGACAAGACTTTTTATGCTATCCATATAAATTTCTGGTAGATCATGTCCACCGCAAATATAAACACTTTTAAGGCCTTAAATTTGTCATAAGAATTTATATGCACTAAAAAAGAAATTTACCTTCTTTAATCAATGCTTCATATACAATATTTTCTCCAGCTCCAACAGGTCTTTTACGAAACTCAACTGATTCAACAGATTTTGCAATTGCTTTTAAAATAGGTTTTAAAAGAACACAATCATATGCCATTAGCATATGATGACCACTTGGAAAAAACTAAAATTTTAATTTTTTTTGTTTATTTTCAATTTAATAATCAGACATACAACAACGAAATCATCTCTAATAAGGGTAACTTTTTTAGCAGTTGCAAAAAACTTTATCGCAACTTCATAAGATTCTTTACAAGAAAGCATAAATTTTTCAGCATACTTTGCATCTTGGAAATTACTGTCAAGAAGATGAATAAATACTTCTCTAAGAATTTCAGTGATAAGCTTCGGCATTTTTTTATCAACAGAAATAAAATGGAGGAAAATGAAAGTAGCAACGTAATGGAAGGAGTAATAATAAAGCTATAGGTTATTGCCCAAGAAAGTACAGTTGTCACAAGCGAATCGATAATAATGGTAATGAGATATTAATTTGAGGTCAGATAGATAAATACAACAGAGGACGCACATAATCACATCAATTCGTTTCTTCGCTAGCTCATGTGATCAAGTGGTTAGCGCGTCTGACCTGGTTATCCTTGGTTCGATTCCAGACGGATATAGTTATTTAAAAAAATGAGTGGTTGTGTGCTTGGCGGATTTAAAATTATCTTAAAATTTCAAACTAGCAAAAATGTGCATGTTGGAACTAGAGCCATCCCTAAAATATACAAAAACGCTGCCATCGGTGACAACTGTGTTAAAAAAATAGCCCATCCATGTTTCTCTTGACTCACGGTTGTCACATTAGGTTTAAATCATCAGCAAGTGTTGGGGCTTGTACAATGGGTGCTAAAACTCTCTGCACATTTTTGTCATGTTTTGTCATGTTTTGTCATGTTTTTGTCATGTTTTGTCATGTTTGGTCATTTTGGCTTAAATTGTACTTAAAAATACCAAATTTTGAGTCAGAATTGTAAGAAAATGTATGAGGATTCAGGGGAAAACAAAAAATATGTTTTTAGAAGCCTGGTGCCTTCAGAATCTTGTGATTCTGAAGGCCTCCTTTTTGTCATGTTTTTGTCATGTTTTGTCATGTTTGCTGCTTTTGGCTTAATTTTTGTCAAAACAATTTTATTTTCAGTCAGAATTGTTAGAAAATCTTGGAGAATGTATGTGGAATCAAGAAAAGGTGTTTTTAGGATTCAGATGCCTTCAGAATCCTCAGATTCTGAAGACCAAACAATTTTTTTCCCGTTTTTTATGTATGAAAATACTTTTCAGGGTAGAATTTTATGGAGAATCTGAAAAAAATATTTTTAGAATTCTAGCGCCTTCTGAATCCTCAGATTCTGAAGTCTAAGGTTTTTTTCTTGTTTTTGATGTATCACTGCACTTTTCGGGGTAGAATTTTATGGAGATTCTGATAAAGCTATTTTTGTCATTCTGTTGTCTCCAGAATCCTGAGATTCTGAAGCTTAAAAAATTTTTCTTTTTTTTATGTGTAGAAATATTTTCTTTTTTTCTGTTGCAAAATTTAATTTTTTTTGCGTTCAAATAACATTGATTTTGTAAACGTATTATCATAAAAAAATATCTTTATCAGAATCTCGATAAAATTGTACCCCGAAAAATGTTTCTACACATGAAAAAAAGAAAAATTTTTTAAGCTTCAGAATCTCAGGATTCTGGAGACAACAGAATGACAAAAATAGCTTTATCAGAATCTCCATAAAATTCTACCCCGAAAAGTGCAGTGATACATCAAAAACAAGAAAAAAACCTTAGACTTCAGAATCTGAGGATTCAGAAGGCGCTAGAATTCTAAAAATATTTTTTTCAGATTCTCCATAAAATTCTACCCTGGAAAGTATTTTCATACATAAAAAACGGGAAAAAAATTGTTTGGTCTTCAGAATCTGAGGATTCTGAAGGCATCTGAATCCTAAAAACACCTTTTCTTGATTCCACATACATTCTCCAAGATTTTCTAACAATTCTGACTGAAAATAAAATTGTTTTGACAAAAATTAAGCCAAAAGCAGCAAACATGACAAAAACATGACAAAAAGGAGGCCTTCAGAATCACAAGATTCTGAAGGCACCAGGCTTCTAAAAACATATTTTTTGTTTTCCCCTGAATCCTCATACATTTTCTTACAATTCTGACTCAAAATTTGGTATTTTTAAGTACAATTTAAGCCAAAATGACCAAACATGACAAAACATGACAAAAACATGACAAAACATGACAAAACATGACAAAAATGTGCAGAGAGTTTTAGCACCCATTGTACATTCTAATTTCTCAATAAATTTTATTTGAACAACAATAAAAATAGGACTATAAAAACTATACAAAAAATAAATAAATAACACCAATAAAAATAAAAAGCATTTATTAATGATCTGCTGCCACAACTTCTCATTCCTCATCATCAATTTCCATTTCGCTATCATAATCTTCATTTTCAGAATCTTCATCGCTTTCTTCAACAACATCAATACATACGTCTTCACAAATTACACAAAAGCTTAATTGCATACCTTCATGAATAATAAAATATTTTTCAATGCAGTGGTCAGTAACCTTATATCCTTCTTTATCAGCAAATTTTTCTTTAATCTAAAATTTATATATACAAACGTTCAAAACTAATGCTCACGAGATAGAGAAGCAAAAAATGAAAAACATACGCTGAAAACATCTTTTTTTCCAGGTAAACATTGAAAATTGAAAACTCCATTAACGTTTTCTGGAATACCGACAAACATTTCAGGATTTACAAGTTCCATAGTTTCCAAAACAGCTTTTAATGAGGATTCAAGACGATTGTACCCTTCAAGCCTTACCATATTACCGAAAGTAGCATTAAAAATTTTTAGATTTGGAAAGATTTTGAATATTGTTGCAATAAGTTTTTTAATAAGTGCTAAATTCTTTTTCGTACAATAAAAAATTCCAGAAATATCAAGATTTTCAACGTGAGGAAAACAAATGCTAAAAATTTTGAAGCTTTTTTTAGTCGATTTTTCAGTTTTAAACATACCTTTCCAATTGTGAATTTAAATCAGCAAAATCTAAATGAATGAATGCGCTTGATTGCAGTGGTCGAACAATTGAAAAATTCTGAAAAAGATTTTAATTTTTGGCATTCAGATTATTTCTGAAAGCAGCACTAAAAAAGCTTATTCAAAAATACTTACGTAAAGACTCAATGAATGTTCATAAAAGCTTGCACTTTCAAGTGAGACGAGATTTTTTATTTTTTCCATATAAATATCTGGTAAAACATGTCTATAAGAAAAATGAACACTTTTAAGGCCTTAAATTTTTTATATATTATATTTGTATTTATTTAAAAAAGATAGATTACCTTCAGTTATTAATGCGTCATAAACGGTTTCTTCTGCAGCGCCAGCAGGTCTTTCTCGAAATTCAACTACTACCGATTTTGCAATGGCTTTTAGAATTGACTTTAAAATAACAGTGTCGTAAGAAACAACAAAACTTTGTTCACTTGGATACAACTAAAAATTTAGATGCCTTTAGAATTTTTTTCTACCAAAAAACATACAATACGGAAGCCATCTTTAATAATAATAAATCTTTTAGCAGTTGAAAAAAAGTTAAGCACTGCTTTGAAATTTTCTTTTCCAGAAAGCATCAATTTTTCAACATGTTTCACATTTTGTAAATCATTTCCAAGAAGTTGAATAAAAACTTTATTAAGAATTTCGGTAATTAATTTTGGCATTTTTTGGGAATTACAAGCTGACAAAAATGATCGCCGTCGTCGTCGCCAATACAATACAAAACGAGAATTAAAGTGAATGTGGTCAAAAGAATGGAAGGAAGATAAACTGAACTATAGCTGTTGCTTCTGCAAATAATTGCACGTGCCACTAGACAGACAATCAATAAAAGTGGCAATATTGTCACTTTTATTGATTGTCAATACCATTTATGGGATACTACTTTGGGCTCCCATAGGTTGATATATAGGGCACAATGGCCTCAATATGTCATAACTCCAAATGCGGAAATATAACAGCGAAGACAGTCTTTTAAAAGTTCTGCTTCGAATGTTTCGTTTCCAGATTGCATAAATTTTTCGAGATGTTTTCCCTTTTCTAAATCATTCCGAAGAAGTTGAATAAAAATTTCTCGAAGAATTTCATTAATATTAAGTTTTGGCAAAGGTAGAAAAAATGAGAGAAACAGAAATGACATCACCGATAAGTTGTTTGCAGCAGCCCTGGAATCGGGGTTCGAATCCCCGAGCTCTTTTTGCAAAATTTTAAAACCATTACCAAGTGATTACTAAGTTTTACCTGGACAATAAATTTTTCAATTTTATTTTTCTTTTGCAGAAAAACTTTCTTATATGTGCTATAAATAAAGCCGCTTATGGCACGTTTCTTATCTTTCAACAAAGAAAAAAAGTTTAACAAGGATATATTCGCAAAAGGGCTTAAAGTATAAGAGTATTAATTTTTATGAGTGATAAAGACAGCCTCTCAAATTTTTATCCAAGCATTTGAAGTGCCCATTTTTTGAAGAACTGTCAACATTCTAAATATTCGGATTGAAGAAGTCGACCATTGATTTTCACTTTTTTACATGATGCATCAATTTTTTCTTTTTCTTATGTTAGCTGCATTATCATCTGCATATGAGAAATATATTTGTACTTTAAATCATACTGTGGAAATGAAATCTGATACTGTAATATTTTTTGAATCGCCGAACTTTCCAAGTCTTGAAAATTTCGGTATGGATGAATATTGCGATTTAAATTTTGTGAAAGCATCGTCTGTCGAAGAACGAGTAAATGATGTATTTACATTACTTTTTTATCATAATCTTTTTTTTGTAGAAAAAACGATTTTTTATTGCTACTTCGAATATTATTTGTGATGAACGACCTGATGATTGCTTTGAACTTTACGATTATTGTTTCAATTTTTCTTCTTATCACAATTTATTGTTCTATGATGCATTTCAAGGATTTGCATATTTAGATGACTGGGGTGATGACTGTCCATTAGAATCTGTTTCCAGAGTAAAACCTTTCCATTTTACTGATTTGACTCAAGTTCTGGTTTTATTATCAACATTTGACCCTGAAGATCTTAGAAACCAGTCATGTCTTTGGCAGTTTAAAGCTCCTGAAAATTATGGTTTTAAAATTGTTATCACAAGTTTTAATATTCTTAGTACTACGGAATTTAAGGTCGAAAACAATCAAGATATAATTATAACGTAAATTTATTGTCAAATTTAATTTAATGAAATTACGTCCCTTTGCACACACACATATTGCAGTGCCGCAACTTCCCCGAAATTCCGTTGGGGGAAATCTGATTTTTTGTCTTACACGTATTTTTTAATCTTCTTTGCTAGTCACAACTAAAAATTTACTTAAAATTCACGTACCCCCTTTGCGTTTTTTGACGATGTCGAAATTTTCCCATGCGTCCTTCCCCGAGGTTGCGGCACTCTCATATTGGCTTCCTATAGCTCTGCTCCACGATAGGTTTACTTCGGACAACAAAGTGCCTGATGATAATTATTTGATTTAAGCATAAACTGAACACATAAAATAATTTATAACAAAAAAATTGATGTTGGAGATGATGGTTGACTAACATTAATTTCAAGTTAAAAGCAAATTTTTTTGTACATTTGGATCAAAAATCTCTCGCGTCATTCTACTAAACCGGTCCTGTTGAACAATTCTTGCATTTTGTGACTGTGCCCCCCAAAATTCAAAAAAGTCCTTTGAAGCTTTGACAAAAAAAACGGCGGCAAAAGATCAAAGGCGGAGACCCCTCCCCAAAAAAACAGCAAAATTTTGTTCTTTTTACGGCCTTGAGCCGAGAAATGGAAAATTTTATTTTTGTTTATTGATAACGGCGTTACAAAACGTTTTAAAAATTCCGTTGCAATATTTTTCAGGGCATCAAATGTTAGAATATTTCAACCACATTACAGTATTGACAACTATCTTAAAATATATTTATCAGAAAACAATATTCCATATATACCGACGGCAGATGGCCGCCCTACATTTGAATTTAAAGCATATATAACAATAGTCGAAAATTATTACAGAAATTCATTTAACTGCAGCAATAGTGCAGAGCCTCCATTCCAAAATTCAAAGTTTTTTGTGTGGACTTATTTGAGTGACGAAGGGTATCCAAGTAATGCTCGGTGTGTTTTTACGCTGACGGTTAAGCCGAAAACAGAAGTCATCACAAGTATGACAAAATTTCAATTGGAACAAAGTGTAGATAAAATTAATTATTATTATCCAAATGGCAGCTTGCCGAATGTTGGTATGTTTATTTTTTGCAAATTACGAGCTCAAAGAAAAGGCGGGTTACTTAAAAAAAAGGCTATTAATAATTTATTACAAGTCTACTCTTTAGACGGGGATTTAAGAAACGGTGATCTCGTTTTTTATACTGATGATGACAAGGAAGAAAGAAAAATCTTTTGGGAATTTATCAGTGATGGAAGCATACAATTAAGAGGCTTTGAAGTTTCATTCGATATAAGAGGTTAGCAGTGTAATATAAAGTTTTTCCAACTTGTTAAAATAGTTTTTTTTGAAATGATAGACTTTTGTGTCTTTCATCTGTCGTCCATTAATTTTTCATATTTCAGATTGCAACTGTGCAAATTCTCTTGTTCTTGTTCCTTGTGATGATGTAATATACACTTACATCATGGAAGGTCCTGACCAATTTTATTGCGGAAATTTAAATTGCAATTTTACAGTAATAATTACCGAAAAAAAATTTCGTAATTTTTGTCACTTCAGATCAAACTTGACCGACCTTGTAAAAGTCAATTAATTGTTTTAACCATGGACAATTATTATAATATTGATCCGTACGATGTGTTTAATATCATTTCAAACAATATTATTATTTACGAAATAGACCATGACAATGCAGATAATTATCAAATACCTTCTGCAAATGACAACATTTTACAAATAATTACCACTTCTTCAAGCAAGCTTCGAGAGCTAAAATTTAGCTTTACTGATTTAAATAGTAAGTCAAAAATAATTTCGTGCTGTTTTAATCTGTTTTTGATAGAAGTTCTTTGGTGAAAATTAATTTTTTCGACTCTGTTTGAAAATTATTATCGAGAACATTTCGCTTAAAGGAGATGCGTCACTTGCTGCATATTTCGGAATTTCGTGAGTAATCGATTTTTAGGAATCTATTGTTATGTTTTGCGATTGCTATAAATGCCCTTAGATTACAAAAAAACAATAGAAAAGAAATTGCTTCAAATCATAACAATCGATTCCTGAAAATCAGTGCAGTAGAGAGCATCAAGGGTTTTATATAGTACAGTATTGCAACAACTTTTGGGTTTTTTTTAAATAAATTTTATTTCATTTAAAATAATAAAAATAGGAAAAAATGTATTCTTTTGCGGTTTTGACCTGTCACACTGAGAAAAAAATGTCTCTTAGTGTCACAACAGGAAAAATGGCTCAAACAAAAGACAAAACTGTCACAAAACAAGCGAGACTCCCCACCTTTTTTGTGAAGAAAAAGAGAGCGTCACTTTGTTTCTCTGCTTTCTTGGTTGAATTTGTTGAAGATTTGTTTAGCTGTTTTTATAAGTTTTTTAATTTTTCCAACCAGAAACCAAAAAAAACTTCTTCATTCCTGTCTGAACTTCAGACTCTGAAGGATACCTATCGGTATAATCAAATGAAAAAAAGTAAAATGGCTTTACGCCATGCATGGCACATGCCATTAGAATATTTATGCAAGTTTTGCATAACCTTGCGCATTAATGCGTTTAAGGTTATGTAAAAATAAATTTTGGATTATAAAAAAACATGTATATTTTGATAAAATAAATAACTATTACTATTACTTTTCTTTATATTTAGTTTCTATGTCATTGCCTCCGGTTATTTTAAACAAAACAAAACCATATTATTTTTTTCAAATATGTATGCATAATGATAAAGTTCCGTATATGCAATCAATTGAATTATCTCCAAATCTTGTAAGCTTTTTTTTATGTCATTTTTTTTCATTTGCTTTTTTGAGCATAAAGCAATGCAAAACTTTTACATGCTTTGCATTGTATATTTTGATTCATTGAAAATTTTAGAAAAAAAGAAATGCACAAATTGAAATTTCTGTTTTTGATGAAGAATTAATATCATGGCTTTCATTTTACAAAGACAATTTATCATATCCGCTGAACTTTCGCAAATGGTTAATTTTTAATATGAATCTGAATTTGTTTCATTAAAATGAATTTTTTAGTTTCATGTTTGTTGCTGATGATGTTTATAAATGTAAAACAACTTTAAGTTCTCTTTTAATTGTTAGGGAATTCGCTGATGAGGAATGCAATAGTTACATTCTTTTTCAAGTTGCAATTGGTATGTTTGAAAATATTATTCTTTTAAATTCTGATAACTAAAAAAATAAAGCATAAACTATAAAAATCAGGGTATAATTTAGATAACCAATTTGGAATATATTTTTTTTGGTATCAGATTCTGGTTTTCACACATTTTTTCTTGCTTTTCAACTTTATATGAAATATTTGTGGTGTATGATATAAAAATGCTTAATTCTCGATTGCAAATAAAAAATGTTGAATTCTAGACGGCGGAAAACTAAATACGAATTTCTGGATGGCGAATCCAAAATGATAATTTATGGGCAAGCACTTATTGGATGCTTATTTTAGGACGGCAATTTGGGCGTATGCAAAACTTCGAATTACGGAATTTTGGGCCCCGGGTTTGCACTTTATAAAGATCCTATCAAGGCTACAACACCATGCATACGAAACAAAATATATCCCAAAATGGTTATCTGAAATCAATTATCCAGAATTAAGCCATCCAGATTTTTTATTTGTTTTTGATTTTTTTACATCAAATTTTCGAAAACCATCAGAATTTAAAAATCTGCTAGTCGAATTTCTGTGTTATAATTGGCTTAAATCACATAAAACATTTTCCACTGTTCAAGGTTTCTGAAAATTCCAAATTTCAATGAAAAATTTTTTACCATTTTTTCCTAACCTTTTTCATCAAAATTTAGGAGACAATCTTATCGGTTCTGAAGGATGTGTTTTTAAAAAAAATAATGTTTTCAATGCTATAAATCACAACGGTAATGGTGAAAGGATTGTTTCTGCAATGTCAAATGGCAATCAAACATGTAAAATTTTTTGCTATGCTCATGGCGTCATTAAGAAAATTTGGATAAGTCCCAATTCCAATGGTTCCATCAAAATTTTTTCTGGTGTTGAAGAAAAATTATCAACAATTATTGAGTAAGCGTTTTACAGCGTGACCCAAAAAAAATGAATTTTTGTCTGAGAATTCTGAAAAAGTAATGGCAGTTTTGATGGGAAATTTGCACATTTGCTTCTGATAGGTGAATTAACTTTTTTCGCGAGATTACCTTGTTCCCTGGGTATAACAAATTTTTAAGAAAATTTTCAGAAAATTTCTTTAGGTTAAAAAATTAAAAATTCCAAAAAACTTGCATATTTCAAAAATTCCGGTAAAATTATTAAAACATTTTTTTTGTTAAATTGTGCAAAAAACTTATTTTAGGATGTGCTTTATTCATTTCGATCAATAACATAATTTTTAAGTGCCAAAAAAGGTGTCAATTCTTTTTTTGAACATGCGCACTTTTTTTGCGAGACGTTTTTCCTCTTTTTCAATAAAAGCAACAGTCGATGCGCTGTGGATTGCTGCTAGTTATGCAACAGTGATGAATTCATCACCGGTTTGGATGGCTTAGTAACGAATTAACCACCAACACATCATCGATGAAAGTGTTGGCGGTTAATTCTTCTAAGTTTACGACGCTTTTATACCTAAGACGTCTGAAGAATTTTGTTCCTTATAAATATATAGTAGGCGATTAGGACAAATTCATAAGAAATGAAAGTGAGTCAAAAGTGTTTGTAAGTACAGTGCACCACGAAATACAAAAATACTTAATTCTCATCTGAGACGTATGATTTGATTGAGCTTCTAGTGATAATAACTTTACCTAATTTTTGAGGCGGGCTTTTATTTTTATAGAGCACTGTAGAAACTGAATTATGCTCAAGAGACTCACTGTATGTTTTTAGAATCGATCAGCAAAGAATTAAACAAGAACCCCCTTTTCACACGATAAATTTTTAGTACAATATCTTTATCACCTTGGCGCAATTTATATTTGTTTCAAAATATTTACGTGATTGAAATACCCTTAAATATTGCTATGATGATGACATTTTATTTTGATGTAGACGTAGAATTTGATGACTGGATTTTAGTAAATTTAACAAACATTCCATATAAAACTATTTTGACATCACCATATTACGGCAATAATGCAATTATACGATATACTGAAGGTCCTGATCTTTGTCACGGAAAGTCGAGCAAATTTAACATATACCAAACAACTGTTCAATTTACTGTATTAAACTTTGATGTTTTGGAACCAAATTATTTTTATTTTTCTATAACTGAACTTTTTTATATGGAAACACATCAATTAAAGTATGTTTTATTTTACCTGATTATTTTTTATTTAAATATTATTTTTCTTTCCCTTTCAATTTAAATTGACTTGGCTAGGTCCATGTTAGTCGGGTGGAGTGTCTTTAAAAACGATTTTTAGTATAACTTCTGAACGAAAGTCATTCAAATTTGGTCCATCTCACGTCAAATTCAGCTGTTTTTGTTATTCCAGTGTTAATTGCAATATTCGAATTTTCGTTGAAACAATTCAATCGAATGAACCAACTACTACACCTTCTATAATCAACACCACAGCATTACTCACGACAACAAAACAATCCCAACCAACAACAACAACATCACATTCTTTGAATTTTACAATAAATTTTTTCTTTTTATTTGTAATAGGATTCCTTGCGTTGTATGAAAGGTGTATTTAATAAGATTACATTAAACGGCATTTTTTAAATTTTATTAAAGTCGCACTATTGAATGTAATAAATTTTTGGGATATTTATCCTGGTAAAACATGGTCATAATAAAAATGAACACTTTTGAGGCCTTTAAATTTTTATTTATTAAACTTATAATAATATTTAAAAAGGATAGATTGCCTTCAATAATTAATGCATCATAAACAGTGGTTTCAACAGCTCCAATAGGTCTTTTTCGAAATTCAATTAATTTAGAACTGCTTTGAAAGTATCTTTTCCAGAAAGCATTAATTTTTCAGTATCCATTAATTGTACTTTGCATTTTCTAAATTACTACCAAGAAATTGAACAAAAATATCTCGAAAAAGTTCATTGATAAGTTTTAGCATATTTTTTTGTAAGCAGAAACAGAGAAGTAAAATGAGGGAAACAAAAAATAAAACTGAACGGAAAAGTTGCTCGCAGCAGCCACATAGTAATGATACACTTGATATTAGGTCAAATCCATATTGGCCAAAGTACTATCGGTAAATACATATTTATTACAAGCAACAAAAAATCAAAAACAACATGATAAAAATCTTATTCACAATATTGTAAACAAGAAAAACAACAATGGTTTACTTAATGTGATAGTTCTTTGGATCATATTTTCGAGGCTTACATGTATGTTTCTTTCGACTACATTCAACAAATTTTTCACTATTTTCTTTTTTCAAAAGTTTTGCAATTGTGCATTGATTTTTTAAATTACATTCAAGACATCTATAAGATTCTCCGTATATCCAACAAAATTCATATACAAAATCTCTTTTGGCAGAAGTAAAAATGATTAATCTTCCATTTGCATCACCTTTAACATTTGGATGAAGTTCAAATAGATCGTGAGAAATAGTTTTTGACTGTACATATTTTTCTTTTATATATTTCCGAGGTTTACAAACATGATCTTGTTTTGACATTTTGAGATATTCTTCACCAGTATCATTTGTGCAAAGCTTGACATCAATGTATTTGTTTTTTAAAGCACAGCCGAGACATTTGTAAATTTTGTGGGTTATATTGTAACTAAATTCATAACAGTGATCATGTTCTGGAGTGGTAAACACAAAAATTCTCGTAACTATAGCATCATCAGAAAATGTCACAAAGTCAGGAGCATTTACAATTTTTTGTTCAAATAGTTGAGCTTCGTATTTGACAGGTTGACATTTGTGTTCAGTTTTTCCCAAAATAATAAATTTTTCACCATTTTCGTCAACTTCTAATGTTGCTCTGCCATTACAACGAGGTGATCGTTGGCTGCATGCATAACGTTTTTCAGCTTCTCGATAAAAATACTTGTATCCAGTTGTTCTTCGTTCATCAGAATGAAAAATAAATAGTATTGCATCTGCGACACCTGCTTTATTTGCACGTAATTCAAAATTTGGTAGCTTTACAATTTTCACTTCTTTTATTTCAGATTTTTTATTGATTGCTCCATCCACATGGATTTGATTTCTTTCAAGTACAATAAATTTAGGTTCACAAATTGATGAAACTTCGATTGGTTCACAAATATGCTTTTTATGATCGTGAATAAAATATTCTTTTCCATTTTCGTCTTCTTCAATTTTTGAAGTAATAAATTTTCCTTTATGCTCACATTTGTTGCATCGAAAACAAGATTTTGATTTACTATAATTCAATCGAAAACATAAATTTTTGTTATCGGGATGGTAAAGAGCAACAGTAATTGAATTTGGTAGAGCTTTTTGTCGAAAGAAAAAGAAATCATAACATTTTGCAGTGTCTTTATATTTTTCTGCTTCATATTTTCTTGGTTTGCAAACATGTTTTCTATCAATTATGCGAAGAAACAATTTACCATTTTCATCTTTGCATAAACTGGCATATACTCCAACCGCGTCATTTTCTTTCTTAACTGCAGTTCTTCGAACATATTCACATCCAAGGCAATAATAACTATCTCCTTTTCCTCTTTGAGAAAATTCATAACATAAATTTCGATTATTTAAATCAAAAATAAATAATTTCTTTATTCCATTTGAAGTATCTTCCATTAATTCAAAATCTGGTGGACGTAAAATAATTTTTTCTTTTGGAACATTTGAATACGGTCGTAATTCACAAACATGTTTTTTGGGTGATAATAATACATAGTTTTCACCATCAGAATTTTTTAATAATTTTGCAAAAACATACTGTCTTTTGTCGATGCAACCAAGGCAAATAAAATTGATAACACAAAATGAATAAACGTAACATAAATTTCGATCATTTGAATTAAAAATTATCAGTCTTCTTCTATCTTTTCCATTTTTAAATACATTTTGAATTTTAAAATTTGGAGATACAACAAATTCATTGAATTGATAATATTTTTGTGGTTCATATGGAATATATTTGCACTGGTGATTTGCGTTGCCTAATTCAACATATTCTTTTTCAGTATTTTCATTCCATATTTTTAGCCATGTCTTACAATGACAACATTTGAATCTTTTATAAAATTTACATTGACGGAATTCCCAACATTCACTTTTATCAATTTCATTAAATATCATAACAATAATACCAGAAGCAGTGTGACAGTTTTTTAATATTTCATAGCCAGGTTTTTTGATGGTTTTTGTTTCAATAAAGTTTTCGATTGCATACGGTATTAGAGCACAAATATGTTTCTTATCTTCCATTTTAATACATTCATTACGATTTTCATTGATATCCAAGAACGCAGTAGTATCTTTTTTTCCAACATAACAACCCTTACAGTAATAAATCTTTCTATGTTGAGACCACAAATATTCGTAACAATTAGTTTTTTCAATGGAAGTAAAGACAAATAATTTTCGTTGCAACCATCTCCCGCGTTTCACATAACCAAGTTTAAACTGAGATTCATCAATTGTTTTTGAATAGATTTTTAATGATTTATATTTTTTGCATGGGATTCTAAAATGCATATAAATTAATAGACATAAAGAATAAAAAAGCTTTTACGGCAGTTGAGCAACAGTTTCGTTATCATCCTTACAGTCAAATGTATGATTTTGATTAACATTTTTTATTTTACTATGACGTCGTTTTCTAAGATTACATTTTCTGAAAAAGTTTATATACTATTGCTGATTAATATTTAAATCTTACTTTTTTGCATTGTCAGTTTCTGTAACTTTGTCACATGCTGAATGATTCGCAATTTCAGTTCCGTTTTCGCTATTTTGAACTGTAAAAAAAATTAGATCAAAAACATTATTTTCTTTCAAAAATTCTATATGCTTCTTCTTTTCAATATCATCATGCTTATCAATCCATTTCAGAAGAACTTTTTTCATTGCTAAAGTTGTATCATCATTTCGAGTAATTCTGTTGCAAAAAGGAAGCAAAAATCGTTGAAAAAGCATCTCTTTTTCAAAAACATTTTTTTCCTAAAAGTAAAGAATTTTATAGTAGATACATAATTAGTAATAATATGCCTTTTCTTTAACAATAAAATCATAAACTTTCTTGCATCTATCTTCTTCATCAAAAATCAAAGCAAAATCAGATAATTCATGTTCACCAAATACAAATAAAATATTCTATAATTTGATGTAAATAATTATTGGCAAAACAAACAAAGATATACCTTATCCATGAGAAAATTCCATTTAAACATTGCAGATTTTATTTTATATTCTAAAAAACGATATTCAAACTAAAACAAATTATTTTAAAGCCCATTACCTTCGTTTACAGGTTCAACAAGAAGCATTTCAGAAAGACGATCAATTCTTAGCTTGCATTTTCCTTCATACTGCAGATTGTGATCTCTGTCGAAAGCAAGTAATTCAATTGATTTGGGTTTCATCTGAAAATTACTGAAATTAAAAAGGGTTAACTATAGTAATGTAAAAAACGGATGCAGAACAAAAATTATGGAAACAAATAAGATAAATAACTTCAATAAAATTGTCAAAACATTGGTCAAAAAATAACAGCATGTTGCCGCAATCTCAATCAACATGGAATACGTAACATTGAAACTCAGATTGTTGCAATTAGTTTCAATGAAAAAAAATTAATGTTCCCCATTCTTGTGAAATTTTCTAAGAAATTAATTGTGCAATCATTGCAAGCTTGCATTTATTATAAAAAATTATTTGCTTAAAAAAAGTGACCTAATTTCAGTAATATATGACAAATATGCATCAAAGAGATACACACATCAAGTAAAGTTTTCCTGGACAAACAAAAAATTTTTCTGTTATTTTGCTGAATATATGCAGAAGATAGATGACGCTCATTGTCTGTGATCCGTCGTAAAACTTTATTAATTACAATTTTTACAGAATTAATCTATTTTTTAAATGCCTTGTTTTTTACCCTGTTTCTTATTACCAACTCCAAAAATATCGCGAATGTTAATGATCTCTATTATTCTTTTGTTTAAAATTTTCTTTTCGTTTATTTTTATTAGAGTATCTTTTAGAGCTATGGCAGTTAGCAATAAATTTGTTCATTTACAACAAATAAAATATGATTTATTCAAAGCCCAAGATCCTGAAAATGGTCGTTTTGATGTTATGCTTGAAGTTGAAGGAAAGGTTTGTTACTATTTATATCATCACTTTTCTGACAATAATATATTTTAGATACTTTATGCTCATAAGAATATGCTCAATTTGCTTTCTGAAACTTTTAATGTAATGCTCTCTGATCGATGGAATACCAAGAAAGATGAGCCCATCAAAATAAAAAATTATTCTTATGATGATTTCTATCAATTTATTACATTTTTGTATTCTGCACAATGTCAATTAAGTGATGGCAGCATTCATGTTATGCTTGATATGGCAGAATTTTATGGTGTTGATCTCTTCAAAACTTATTGTACTGATTACATGTCTTCCATGAAAATTACCATCAAAAATATTTTTGCTATAATGGAATTGACAGATAAATATTCAATTATTCAACTCAAAGCTGTTACACGCTACTTTATTGCAAAAAATTTTCAAAGCATCTTTGATGCTGATGGATTTATGATGCTTAGGAAAGACCTTGTTGAAGAAATTATTGTTGCTGCAAAGGATAAAGCAAAACCAGAAAATCTTTTTCAAGCTGTTAGTGTTATGTTTGCTTAGTTACTTTGTATATGATAATATTACCCTTTTAGGTATATAAATGGGCTGAAAAACTAGCTAAGGATAAACAAGTTGCTGATCCAAATTTAAATCTCAATGATACAATCAAAGCTCAAATCTCTGTTTTTCTTCCACATATTTATTTTCATGGAATGACATTGAAATTTTTGGAAGAATTTGTTGGTATGTTTTTTTTGTTACTTTGCTAAGAACCTTATACATTTCTATTATTAGTACCAAAACGCTTTATTTTTTCACCTGCTGATGAATTAAACAAAATTTTAAATGATATACGTTCACAACCAACAGGTTTGCTTTTTTAGTTTTTTTTAACTATTGTTTAATCATTTTTGTTCTTAGTTATAGTAACAAATGTTGGTAGACAAGCATTGTATGGAAAACTTATCCCTTATAAAACTGTTATTGATGATGTTAAATCTTTACGTTCAATGAATTCTGCAGATTCTGATACAAAAGGATGTTGGTGGAAACCAAAATTCAAAGTTCCTTCTACTCCAAGTCCGCTGGAAAAAAGAATTTCATGTCCAAATGCAAAAGGAGCTGGCGATCTCTGGTATTTAATTTATTATCCTGATGGAAATATTGGTGTTTTGCATTCATCCTTGATTACCGAAAAGTGTTATTTTATTGCTGAACTAACTGCAAAATTGGGATTCCAAATGAGCCGTGGTTGTGAAGTTCAAATTGTATAATAATTTTTTCAAGTGTTCTATTACTTTTATACAAATGTTTCTTTGTAATTTTTTCTGATGTTGTTTTTTGTTACCTTTCATGTTTTTTTCTTTATCGACAAAAAATAAAAAATGTATCACTTTATGTTAATTACCGAACAATCAATAAGTTTATGCAACTTTTTGATGTTAACCAGACAGCGACAAATCATAGTTCTTAGTTTAACACGGAAAAAAACATTAAAAAGTTTTCTTCGATTTTCTAAAATATTTTTATAAAATTTCAGCCTAAGGGTTCGTCCAGATCTGACGTCGGCAAAATATCGAGGAGCCCCCACTCCCTCTGTCAGATTTTTCCTTTGATCTTTGCTACTAAATTTATTACTGATTACAAAAGATTTCTAACAGATCAAAAATCTTAACTAAAAGTTTTCATCTGTGATTCTTCCACCCCAAAACAAATGTTTTGTGAACTTTTACATATATAATGTACAAAACTAATGGATTTTTTAGCACAAAAAAAAGGGGCAAACATGACTCCATTAACACTGTCTGAAGTTTTTTTTATTTATTCATTCATTTTGGACGAAAAAAATCATTCAAGCTGAATAACCAAAAAAAAGATGAAATTCGTTATTTTTGCTCTTGTCTTCTTTTTTGCAGTAATTTTTGTTGTCACTGCACAAGATGATTGCTGTGACACAGTTCCTACTGCAAGTGTAAGTTTACTTTTGTCAAAACGCATAGAAATAATAAATTGTATTAAAGGGTCGAATTTGTGGTGGGCCTGATAAGGTTGAGTGTCCAAATGGCTACGCATGTAAACAACCAATATGTCCCACGTGTTGTGCCGATTGTATGGGTACATGTGTACCGTTTCGTCCATTATAAACTAAATATATATTTGAATGAAAATAAATAAAATTTTTTTTGAACATTTTGGTTTTTTCACATATACAGAGAAACTTTTTGTGTATTCTTAGGGACTACCAAGACCTGACGTCGGCAGTTTGAGGGGTGAGAGAGGGGGTCAGCCAAATTATGACGCTTCTTATAAATGCGGCAAAGATCAAAGGAAAAATCTGACAGAGGGAGTGGGGGCTCCTCGATTTTTCGCCGACCTCAGATCTGGACGGACCCTTAGGCTGAAATTTAATAAAAATATTTTAGAAAATCGAAAAAAACTTTTTAATGTTTTTTTCCGTGTTAAACTTGGTTTTCAAATGGCTGCCATTTAGTCACTACTGAAGTCAAAAGGCTGATTTTTTTTTACTGTTGTGTGCATAATCTAGGCAAGTTTTTTTTTATTTTAAAATTTACAAAATTTAAAATTTATCCTTATATTTTCTCATCAAATTTATTGATTATAATTTACTTCAACTATTAAAAAAAATAATATACTATTTTCTATTTTAAACACAGTGATTCTCCAATTTTTTTAAATTAGTGTGAGATTTGATACATCTCTATAATTTAAATTAAAAGGTTTATTACTATTTTTACTATAAATTACTCAACATGGAACATACTGATACCCCAACATTTATTGCTACAATTCAAAATGCTACCGATCTTAGTGAAAGTTTTAAATTTTATGTTATTAACCATGTAAATAATTTATACTCCAAAAATCAAGTACTTGAAAAGGAAAATGCAATGTATGTTAAATTAAGTGACTTCCAAGAAAAACGACTCGAACTTGCAAAACAACTTGTGGAAGATCAACAAAGAAAAATCACTGCATACCAAACTGATGATAGTGATGCTCCTATGGATCAAACACCTACTCCCAATGTACCAGCTGGACCAACTATTGTTCAAGAAGGAATAAATGGTATCGTTAAATCTTTTTGCGTAAATCAACGACGTGGTATTATTGAATTTAAATTAAATGAAAGTGAAGACGTAAAAGAAGCTATTGTATTTGCAAATAATATTTCTAAATCGGATATTGTAAAACCTGACTACCGTACTCTTCGACCAAAAGAAAATGTTGTATTTGATTTATGTGATATTGGACATGGTACATATAGTGCTAGAAATGTCTCCGGTCCTGATGGTGCAAATGTTCAAGGCTATTATGTTAAAGTTAAAGTTATTTATCGTGATAATCATCAAAATTCTCGTCCACGTCATAACAATCATCAAACTCCAAAATCAAATCACTCTGAACATCGTGCAAACAACCATCAAACTCAGTATCGCAATCCTTCACAACCACGCCCACTTCCAATTCGTCCCAGTCAAAGTCAATATTATCAACAAACTAATAGTGATCGCTCAAATATTCGTACTCCATCTCGCACAAATTCTTCTGCATATCGTAACCAAAGTCAAAATTATCGTCAAAATAATACTACAGATCAACAACAGCATCGCAATAGTAATTTTCGTCCTCAACGCCAATCCTAAAAAACCATTTTATTGTATTATGTTCAATGCTCAATCTCTCTGCAATAAATTTCAACGTCTCACGGATTTGCTCTCTACCTTATCTCCTTCACTTTTATTTGTCACTGAAACTCATTTTAATGATACAATTACAAATCATGCTGTTATCGGCGATTTACCATATATATTATTAAGAAATGATCGCATCGAAAGAAAAGGCGGTGGTGTTGCTATTTTTATTTATTCCAAATTGCATTATATTCCTGTTATTAATGATAATCCAAATATTCTTGCTGTTGACATCATTCAAAATCAATCATCATCAACACGTTATATCCTCGTCTATCGCCCACCAAAATTTAAAAAATCTGAAAGTACTTCTGTATTTGACAATGTTCGTGCTGTAATGAATGTCCCATCTATATTTCCTGTTAAAAATTACATATTACTTGGGGACCTCAACTATCCTGATATCAAATGGGATGCTGATTTATGTGATCAATCCGGTAATGCTTCACCTCTCATTGATCTGATATTAGAAAAAGAACTTCAGCAACATGTTCTGCAACCAACAAGAAAAGAAAATATCCTCGATTTAGTATTTTCAACAGATCCGCAAAGTGTTATTGATGTTAAAATTAAAGATCCTATTGGTGACCACAATGTTATTCATTTTCAAACGTCTGATGAATTTGCTGCCAATATTGAACCTATTACATATTCTGATTTCAAAAATGGTGATTATGATGCTTTAAACTGTTATTTCAAGTGTATCAACTGGGAAATTATTAAAGATTTTATTAATTCAAATGATATCTATGCTTATATTCGAAATGTTATTATTGATGGTATTTCCAAATTCATTCCGACTCGCATATATGATCCAACAAAAAATATCCCGGCAAATCAACAAAAAGCAATGAAATTCTATCTCAAAAATTCTAATGATCCATCAAAAACTACTGTAGTCAATAATTCAATAAAGAAGTTAAACAAAGAATTTATTAAACTTACTAAAAACCAGCAACGAAAATTATTCCTGAAAAATATCAAAAATGCAAAAGAAGAAAGAAAAAACGTTAATAATATTTTTAACTATGTTTCTCCATTTTTAAAGCAAAAGTCATCAAACGTTCCAGTATTCTTATTTGAAGGAAAACCTGCTATCTCAAAAAAAGATCAAGCCAGTGCTCTTGGAAAATATTTATCGTCTGTATATAACCCATATTCACCACCAAATATTCATGATGAAACAACATCAAATGAACTTCTACAAAATATATGTTTTTCCGAATTCGAAATTTCTAAAATGCTGAAGAAATGCAAAAGCAAAAATGTTAATGGTGTGGACAATATTCCTGGTTATGTTTTAAACAAATGTTCTGATTCCTTATGTAAACCATTTAAAATATTATTTGATTTTATTATTAATGAGAATATGGTACCCGATTTGTTTTTATTATCTTATGTCACACCATTACCGAAAATACCAAACCCAACAAGTGCTGAACACTTTCGACCTATCTCCGGAACTCCAGATGCTTTAAAAACATTCGAAAGATGTATTGCTCCTGTATTGGTCAAATTTCTTGATGAAAAAAATTATTTTCCAAAACAACAATATGGATTTCGTGCAAAAATGTCAACCATTCAACAACTCATTCCATTCCAAGAATTCATCATTTCTTCTGTATCCAAGAAAATGACAGTGGATGTTATATATTTTGATTTCGAAAAAGCATTTGACAAAATTCCGATTGACCGTCTCATTCGTGCTCTCATAAAAGCTGGTATTTCTGGATGCTTATTAAAGTTAATTATTTCTCTTCTATCATTCCGCAAATTCAAAGTAAAAGTGGGAAAGGAATTATCTGAAGAATTTGAGGCCACAAGTGGTGTCCCACAAGGTTCTGTTCTTGGACCAATATTATTTATTATCTTTATTACTGAATTGAGTGAAAAATTATCAACTTTACCTGGAATTCTCCACCTTTTATTTGCTGATGATTTAAAAATTTATTTTGCTTACCATAGAAATGTGTTTGATATTTCAATAATTCAAAATGCAATTGATGCAGTATTTAACTGGTCTTCTGAAAATTGTATGCCTACTTCAACTTCAAAAACATTTCATATTCAATATGGTCCAAAAAATGAAGCAGCAAAATATATGATGAATAATGTCCCGATTTCTACCGTACCTGTTATTCGAGATCTTGGTGTTATGCTTGAAAATAATCTCAAACCAGATGCTCACATCAAAAAGATTGTCCGATCTGCAATGTCTTCTCTATTTTCAATTATGAAGCGTGTTCTGATTTCAAATCAAGATGTTCTTATATTTTTATTCAATGTTTATGTGCGACCAATTCTGGAATACGGTAGTCAGCTTTTTAATATTCAAGTCAAAAAAACTGCAGATTATTTGGAACGTCCTCAAAAAATTTTCACCAGAATGTTGTATCGAAGACAAAATAGAATTACCAACATTAAAGATTTTCCATCTTATCCAGCTCGACTTAAACTATACAACATGAAATCTCTCCATGAAAGAAGAAATATTATCGACCTTCAAACTGGTTATGAATTCATTCACACAACTTTATCAAATGACTCATCGCTGCAGCATGAACCACTTCGTGATACAAGATTCCAAAAAGTATATAAATCATCACACAAAGTTCAAAAAAGATTTCGCTTTTCCCATTTTGCAACCAGAACCTCAAGCTTCATGAATAACCTAAAAATCAAAATCACTGATTTCAAAAAGAAGAATGAATTCAAGCAGTATCTAATGAATAAAGTGTTATACTTTAAATGTTTAGTTGTATAACTTTGGAAGCTTAGGTCTCGATTTTAAAATAATATTTTATTTGACAAAAATATAAAAAAGAGCAAAGAAACACAAACGGATAAAAAATGATAAACTGATAGAAAACTGATAGAGACTGATTCGAAAAGGTGAATTTAACTGACTTTAAAAAGTGCGCAGTTGTTTCGATGTTTAAAAAAAGGAAGAATTTTTTTGGAAGTAGTTCTTTCATGGCAGTGTTAAAAGAAATGCCTTACTCTTACCACAACTTGTGGAATGCATATTTAAAAAAACAACAACAGCAAAAAAAACGATTAAAAATATTAACAAAAAAACCTTCTAATATGAGAAGCCAAATGTTTTATAAACTTTAATATCGACTAATACCTTTCAAAATAGCATATGTAAGATATAGTAGCGCTTAAAAAATAGAGCAGATTTAAAATTGCTATAACTTTAGAATACGCATCAGTGAGGACAAAGCTTGCTTTCCGTTGGTATTTTTCCAATAGTTATTGCTTACTATTTTTTGGCAATAAAAATTGTGCAATCGAATCTCTCAAATAGAACTAGTTACACTCTTTTTTACAAGCATGTTTAAGTAAATATTCATAAACTTTTAATTAATGGGCTTAGACCTCCATTTAGTGAAGGTTCATGCATTTTTGAATTTCGCATTTACAGAAATTATATGGTTTTTAACCCTTTGCAAGTGAAAATTTTTGGTTAATTGTTTTCGGAAAGCTGATAATCAAAATAAAAACAATATTCTGAAATTTCTACTTGAAAGAATATAAAAATTGTTAATAATTCCACAAATAAAAAATCACAAAAGTTGTTTATTTTGTTAACCCCTTCCATTTTTATTGTTTTAAGATTTCTCAAATATTCAAAAATAAGCTTTCCGTCAAGTATAAATGTAAAAAGACAGCAACTGTTGAAATGCATTTAGTTAAAAAAGAAAAAGATCTCTTGGCAGCACTTTTTTCTTTTGAAAAGTTTGTCATTCATGGCAATGCAAAAAGAAATGCTTTACTCTAACCATTGGTTGGAAGCAGAATTTGTTATGACCACAAAATACGCATTTTTTACTAAAATGTATCTTTGAATATTTGAAAAATATTACAACAATAACTGAAAAATTTTTTAATTTAAATATTTATTTATGTAAATCAGATGATTTTAAATCATTAACGGGTCGCTAATTCTAGAAGTGGCTGTATTTAAATAATGGTAAAAGCGGGTTTTGAAAACTATGCTTAATTACATATTTTAAACAATTAAATCATCCAAATGAAAAAAAATATTTGTTTCATCGCAAACAAATTCAGTTAAACATGGATTGTTAATTTTTGTTTGACTTCATTTGGATCATTTTGTCTAATGTATAATTTGCAAGAATACAATGTTCCACAAAACTAAATTCTATTTTCAATTATTGTCCTAGCACCACCATTGAATGGAGTATACGATCATGAAATGATGTTAGTGAAAACAAAATTACAGTTTATATATTGATAATAAGGATAAAAAAATTTGTGCAAACAAAAATTTCTGTAGCTTTCTAAATGTTTTTATTAAGCTGCAAAAAATTGTTTCACTTGTTTTTTACCGTTCTATTTTTAATGCTTAAACATTTTTTAAATATTCAAAAAACCCTGTTTCTTTTTACTAAAATCAACGTCAATAACAAATAATGTTAACTTAGAAAAGAGTGTGAACGCTGTCGCTCTGTTAAAAAAGAAATAAAAGAAAAGAACAGATTCGTCCGGCCACCTTAAACGTTGTGGCGACTCGGCAGCAACTCGTCACCAACAATCAAGCAGAAGAAAGAATGAAGGTTAAGAAATTAACATAGTGCAACATGCTTGCTTTATTTGTCTATAAATACCCTCTTTGTTTTGTCTCTTTTTATGTTCATTCGTATCATCATTTTGTGTTGTAATCAACTCGTCTCTATCTGTGGTAATAAATATATTATTATTTATTTCTCTCTCTTCTTAAAGTCCCGCGTGGCAATTGGTGGATTGGTGTGGCAGCATTTCTCCACAAGTGGTGCATCGACCAAATCAAAGCTTACTGGATTTTGGCTGGTGTTTAAAGAAAGTGCTTCAAGCTAAAAGAAGTGCTGTTATCAATATTTGGCAAAGCTTTGCTGTTGAATCAAACTTTTTATTTTTCTTCAGCTGTCTGATATTGATATTTTTTCAACAATGAATATGGATTATTTGAAAGCTCAAATCAATTCAATGAAAGCATGTGCAAAACCAAATGTTACTTCTGCAAGATTAACATTGGATGATTATTTTGGTGATGGATGTAAGTATCTTGATTTAAAGGGGGATATGGATGTGTTGGTGGATTTTCGAGATAAAATAACTCGACTATTGGATAAGATTGATGATGTATGTAGCAGTGTTGTTACTCCTGAACAAGAACAAGAAGCTTTGGAGATATATGAAAAAGAATTTTCACCAGGTGGACTTAATTCAATACGAATTGATATTATTCGTCTACTGTCAAATATTCAAGACATTGTATCTTATCCAAAGTCTGCTGCTTCTATGGATTGTACTGGTGTATTGAAGAAAAAGTCTGATTCTCCTGTTTCTTCTGGTGGTTCTGTGGCTTCAAATAAATCATCAATTGGTGGTACTCAAAGAAAGATGGAACATGATTCATCTTCAATCAAAGTACAAGCTAACGTACTACTTGAAGTTCCACCTGGATTTGAACAATCGCCGCAAAGCTATTTGGATGCTCCTCCTGGATTTGAAGTTGCTGTTACTTCAACATCAAAATTATCATCTGCTCCAACAGATATTGTTCAAATTCGTGATCAAGGCTCTTTTGGTGTACAAGATCGTGGTATGTCTTTCAATCTTGTTGGTGGGGAGGGTCTCTCCGAGAAAGCTTCGTTTATATCGATGCCTATCTCTCGTGATGGCAAAGTTATGGAAGGTCGAAAGAAGTATGGTATTTTCCGTAGACCAACTGTTCGTGATACTGGTGTTGCAAGATCTCATTCATGTAAATCAAATGTTCGTGGTGATAGTAACGTAAGATCTTGCTCAAGTGTTTGGGTTACCGTATGGTATGAAGTTGATCGTGGTACTTTGTTTGCTCATGATCGTGGTACTTTGTTTGCTCCTTTTATTATTATTGTATTTGATGGTGGCGGAAATATATCTTCTATTATCGTGATCTTGGGTGGTGTTATGAATATGGAACACAAAACATTTCGTGGTTCAACTGTTCTTTGTCCAATGGAAGTGTTCTCTTCAAGCCCTCGGGAGTGTGGCGACTCGGCAGCAACTCGTCACCAACAATCAAGCAGAAGAAAGAATGAAGGTTAAGAAATTAACATAGTGCAACATGCTTGCTTTATTTGTCTATAAATACCCTCTTTGTTTTGTCTCTTTTTATGTTCATTCGTATCATCATTTTGTGTTGTAATCAACTCGTCTCTATCTGTGGTAATAAATATATTATTATTTATTTCTCTCTCTTCTTAAAGTCCCGCGTGGCAATTGGTGGATTGGTGTGGCAGCATTTCTCCACAAACGTTAAAGAGAAACAAAGTTATTTATCTTGTTTGTTGTGCTTCAAACAGTTGTTTAAAAACGAGTTTTAGTTAACAATTATGTGTTGTAAATGATTGCTGTGACATTTTTGTAGATGATAAATTTTCAAGGGTAACGAAAAAACCAAACTGAAATGATTATTATCGATGCAAAGGAAAAAGTGTTCAATCAAAATTATTTTTAAAAAAAAAATATTTAAAAAATATTAAAAGTTTTGTGTTCTTAGGGAAAATTGTGAAAAATAGTGACAATAACAAAATTAAAAGCATAAAAATAAAAAGTGGCTCAGGAATTAAAAAAGAATAAGGTCAAATTTGCAAAGCGTGAGCTTGTTCATAAAATATCTCATTTGTATAATTTATAAAAACTATCACGAGAAAATTATAGACTTTTTTTCTGAAATATTTTTGTAAAAGCATTTGGCTCTTCTTTCTTAATAGAGTAAACATGAATTGGAAAGATGCTGATTTTTCTGGTGGAACTTCTCTGGCTGCAACAAATGTCTACAAAATGCAACGCGTTAAATACGAAACTTTCATTGCACAAAATCCTGAAAATGGTCATTTCGATGTTGTTTTTGAAATTAATGGAAAGGTATGTATTAAACTTTTTGAATTAATAATGTTATTACTATTTTAGAAACTTTATGGTCACAAATTTTATTTAATATTGCTATCAGAAACATTTAATGTAATGCTCTCTGACCGATGGAATACAAATAAAGATGAACCAATTAAAATTCAAAATTATTCTTATGATGATTTCTATCAATTTCTTTGTTTTGTTTATTCTGGAAAGTGTCAGTTATCACATGAGAATGTTTTTCTCTTGGTTGATATTGCAGAATTTTATGGAGTTTCTGTTTTCAAAGATTATTGTGATTTGTTTTTACATCAATCTGAAGATTTTATTAACACGGATAATGTTCAGAAAATGGCTGAATTTGCAGAGCAATATTCATTATCAAATTTTAAGAAATCTATTTCTTCTTTTATTACCAGCAATTTTAAGACGTTTATTCGAGATCCAGGGTTTGTGAATTATGAAAAATCTTTTGTTAAACTTTTATCTACACATCCAAGACGTAAAATGCATTATGGGGAAACTGATGAAGAATTATTCTTTGAAGCAGTAAGTTGAATTTTTGTCTTTACATTTACCTTTTAAAAAATGTGTGTTTTAGATTTTTAAATGGGCAGAAAATCAAGCAAAATTGAAGCAAGATGAGTCAACGGATAAGAATTTTAACTTTCAAGAAGCTTTAAAACAAGAATTATCTGACTTTTTACCGAATATTAACTTTTGTCAATGGAGTGCTAAATATGTTGCTGATTCAATTGGTAAATTTTAAATTTTTTTCTCTTACAGTCTCTAACGTTTCTTTTTAGTAAAGGAAAAAGCATTTCTTTTTTCCTCTTTACAATTGCGTGAAATTTTAATTACATGTATTCGTCGTCGACAAGAAGACAGTTTCTTCAATGCTGTAAGTAACATTTTTTCACATCCTTTTAAATGAAAAATTAAATTTAGGCATATGAATTTGCAGAAAAAGCAGCATTAGAAAAGAAAAAAGAATCCCGCAATTCCGAATTCAATGTTGAAAATGAAATTAGAACAGAACTAGCTGATATACTTCCTGGTATTCAATTTAGAGAAACGAAGCTTGATTTTATAATTGAATATGTTAGTAAGTGTTTTTGTAATTTACAGAAAGTACATGTACTTTTTTAGTTCCAAGAAAGTTTCTGTTTAGTATTTCAATATTATATGAACTGATTTGGAATTGTCAACGTGTTCCAATTGAAGAAGAAAAACTGTTTGAAACTGTAAGCTCTTTTTTCTTCAACAAATATTACCGATAAAACTATGCTTTTACAGCTTTATAATTTGGTAGAAAAAGAAGTCTTAGAAAAGCAAAAATCATCAATGGAAGATAATTCTGATCTAGCGAATGCAATCAAAACTGAGTTGGCCAAATTTTTGCCTGATGTTAGATTTTATGATATGAGTACAAAATTCTTAATTGACTTTGTTGGTAAGCTTTTTGCATTTACAATGTTATATCGAATTTCATTTTTAGCTGCAAAAGGTATTATTTCTTACCAAGATGCAATCCATGCCCATGATATTAATGGTAAGTTGTCTTTTTTATTGTTGGCACTTTTTAACCATTATTTGCATGTTTTAGCTGAAATCAAAAATGGTGACAATGTCCTTACTGCCACATTCAAAGATAATTTACATATTTATGGTCGCTTTTCATTGGGACAACAACACAGTGCAATTCGCGGCAACTGTTACAAACAACGCTTTTTGGATTTAAAATTCAGTATTCCAAAAACTCGAAGTACTGTAATCAAAATGAAAGGTAATGAATGGTATTTATGCTTGGAAAAAGATGGAATATTAACTGTTAAAAGATTCAACAACATTGCAAAAACTGATTATTTAATTGCTGAAATGACTTCTCAAAATGGTTTTAAGATTAGAAATGAATATTCAACTTTTATTTCTACTTCTCATTATAAAATGTTTTAATTAGTGTATCTCTTTTTTTGTTGTTACATATTATGTTTATTGTTGTTCTATGTTTTGTTGATGATGATGTTTTTTATATATTAAATACATTTTTTTGGTGAATATCCTTAAAAGCATGCACATTTTAGACAGAGACACTTAAAATAATTTTTTAAGTTCGGATGCTGAAGAAAAATGCTCTTAAAAAAGTAGGTTCATGGCATTGCATAATAAAATGCTTTCCTCCTGCCATATTTGGGAAAAACGAACCAAAATGTGAAAAATGCTAAAAAAACTAAAGCTTTTGCTTTTATAACAAATAATTCTGTTATTAGTTTGAACAAACCCAAAAAAACATAATTGCAAAAATTTTATTGAGATAACACAAACATTGAACATAAAAAACATTGCAAAAATGAGAAAATCACACAAGTCAAACAAATTAAACATTAACAAATTTGCAAGAAATTTTTAAATGTTCACATGCTTCCGTGAGCTTTCCTTCAACGCGTCTTTTTTCAACAGCATTAAATTTATCAAAGATGAAAAATCCAATTTCTTTCGGTTTTTGTCCGAGCTCTTCTTTAATTCTACGAAGTTGTTCTTTGAGAATCATTGCCATAAGAAAAGAAGGGGTTTGAGCACCACGTGTTCCATCAGATTTAACAAACTCAAGCAAAATTGGATGCGCAGAATCTTTGGTAATTTGAAATTTCCATTTTTGATCTTTTTTAATATTGTTAACAGGCATGGACATGATTTTGATGAGATCTGAAATTGTTTATTAAAAGAGGCAAATAACAGCAATAAGCACGTACCAAATACAACAGAATTCATTGAAGTTTTGAACGGTAAAATAGCAGATGAACCAAATGTCACGGGTTCTGTTCCAAAATTAATAAAAAGTTCATCCCCGTATAATCCTGTAAAATAAGCACATCTAAGTACAAATTGCAACACAGTTAATTAACTTACCACCCCATTGATCCAAAAACTTATATTCCTCACCATCTTTGCAAACACAAATAACAGAAGAATTTTCAAATAATCCAATAACAGGGATTCTTGATTTTTCGCTTTCTTCTAATTTATTTGGTAAGCCTTCAATTTCCGGAATAATAATTTCATTGGCTTTAACAGTTAAAAATTGATTAATATCCATTGCAACACTAATTTCAACTTTGTGGCAGCTTTTTGGTAATGCTCTTTTACAGAGGAGATCAGTTTGAGCTTTATTGCTTTCATTGATTGAATGAACCTAAATATAATAGATGGTGTTTTTAATGACATAAAAAACTTTGGGTAGTTTGTAGTGGACGATGCAAGTAAAAAAAACATTTTTGTTTCTGTTAATTCATATTCATAAATCATCACAAACGGGAAAATGCTTTGAACATAAACTATTGGCATTTCAAATTTGGACTGTCTGACCAATTGTTTTCAAAGGCCAAAAATTTAAGAGCAAAAGATATTCACCACAGTGTTTTTATGAAAAAATGAGTTCACAAAATCCAATACAAGTAATTTATAGTCGAAAGAGCAATGTCTATTTTACTTGATCTTTTGTACTACAGTATACTTAGTATCAATAAATTATTACTTACCAAATAATGAGAATAAATCTTTGAAACGATAACACTTTCTTTCAGCGGTAATTGCCAATCACAATTAAGATATAAAATTTTACATAAATCTTTTCCCATAATTCCACCAATTCCTGTATTCTTCCATGCAATAGGTTGAATATAAAATTTTACATAACTTTTATCAAGCATCCATTTAACTGTTTCACCAGGATATTTATAACCATGAAGCTTAAGATCAACCATAACAAATCGATTTTCTTCTTTCATTATTGAAGCAAGTTTAGCAGTTGAAACATCGTTAAATGGAGAAAACCCAACAATCACTGTAGGATTAGAATTACCCATAATTTTTGCTTTTGTAGTAGATATTGTTTCGGTTTCATATGGAACACTCCAATTATTGATTGAAATATATCCATTTTCAGTAAACTTATATTCAATAACAATGAACATCTTTTTTCCGACAAGAACTGAGAGAACAATATCATCCAGCTTTGATGAAATATTTGCCCCAATTAATGCTGAAGAAGTATTCTTTTCTGTTCGAGCAGAAAAATGATATGGAATTTTGAGAGCAGTAAGGCGTTTACGAATTTCACAACAAAATTCATAATTACTTCGAAAATTTGTTGGTTGAAATTCAAAGAGATGAATAATAACACCTTTAAAGCGTGAATCAAGAACGCTTGAAAGTGATTCAAGAAAAGCTGTATCATCCATCTGTTGAATATTATCAGGACTTTTAGGATTTTCTTCATTATAAATTATAAAATTAATAATTCCACGTTCACCATTCTGTGCTAAAGCATAATAGCTTTTTCCATCATTTCGATTAAGCATACATTCTGGAGCAGCTCCAGACTTGTTGGTAGAAAATGGAAGGATTGTACACATCCTAAAAATTATCTTTTCATCATAAACTTGCAAAGTAAGGAAAAAAAACATGATCGCAAGAAAAATGGAAACATTTATTTGAGGAAAAAGTTAAAGTTTATGCAATGACTCCACAGCGGATACATCATCAGTAATAAGAACCTGTCAAAATAGTGAAACAAAGATGGCAGCTGCTCGCATTATTGAAGTGAACGGACGAACATAAAAAAAATCGATGTGCGCAAAAAAGGCCAACAGTGAATGTGCAACAATCCAAAAAAGAAGAAGGAAGCAACACTAAAAAATATTGTCTAGTTTTTTTCCACAGAAAATAAAAAAGTTCATTTATTTATAACGCTGTTTTTCTCAAAATCGACTACCCTTGTTCAACACGATTTTTTTAAAGTGATCGTATCGACTTGAAACTTTTAGGATTAGTTCATATGGACAAAAAATAATATTGTAGGGGTTTTCTGGTCACTACCGTATCCCGGAAACGAGATACCGTAACCCAAGTACCGTATACTGGGAAAAATGGAAAATGTCGGATTCCACAAATTTTTATGATTGCAATCGATTAAGGGACTCAAACTGAGTCTAAAAATAAAATTCCAGAATTTGTTGACATCCAAAACTAAAATGGCGACAACTTGAAATTTCAAAAAATTTTCATGTACAGTAAAAAAATCAGTCTCTGTGACACGGAACTTTTGATATTCTTGAAAGATGCACAATTATATGAGGCTAAAGATGGTATATGACTCACTTAAAAAAAAGCGGGGGAACCCGGTTTTTCCAACGAAATACCGCTAAAAACAACTAGCATTTCCTCAATCTTTGTGGGATGAATTACATGCAAGGACGTCAACAGGAATCTCTTAAAGGTTGATCAATTTGCTGTACCCAAGTTGTCACAACATCCTAATAATTTCAGAGGGGGCATGCCTAAAACCATCCGGATGCCGCTCAAAAAAACAAACGTGCTAAAACAAATGACATAAGCGTAATGATTATCATTTGGTGGACCACAAAAGTGACGGCAAAAGAACTATGTAATATAATGAAAAGGAGAATAGTTTAAATAGCCGAAAAAATGGTAGAAACGACTAATTAAGATGGCAGAGAGGCGATGATTAGACATCTTACTAGCATGATTACTAACAAAAAGAGGGTAATAAGCAAAATAGTTTTAAATTTTTGGCATTTATAACTGGTTCGATAATGCTTTTACTTTATGAGGTACAATCTTCTTTAGTTTTTTAAAATTTTTCGTAAAGAAAAGTCAAGCAGAAATTAATCCAGATGATAAATATTATTCCCAATACATCAGTGTAACTTATTTTTGTCATATCAGAACGTTAAAAACAACTGGCGCGAATTGCGCACTCTTTAAATTACCACTTTTTGTTGTTGAGGTACAACCTTGTTTAGTTTTTAAAAATTAGTCGTAAAGAAAAGTCATGCAGAAATTAATCCAGATGATAAATATTATTCCCAATACATCAGTGTAACTTATTTTTGTCATATCAGAACGTTAAAAACAACTGGCGCGAATTATGCACTCTTTAAATTACCACTTTTTGTTGTTGAGGTACAACCTTGTTTAGTTTATAAAAATTGTTCGTAAAGATAAGTCATGCAGAAATTAATCCAGATGATAAATATTATTCCCAATACATCAGTGTAACTTATTTTTGTCATATCAGAACGTTAAAAACAACTGGCGCGAATTGCGCACTCTTTAAATTACCACTTTTTGTTGTTGAGGTACAACCTTGTTTAGTTTTTAAAAATTGTTCGTAAAGAAAAGTCAAGCAGAAATTAATCCAGATGATAAATATTATTCCCAATACATCAGTGTAACTTATTTTTGTCATATAAGAACGTTAAAAACAACTGGCGCGAATTGCGCAACCTCTGAATTATCACTTTTTGTTGTTGAGGTACAACCTTGTTTAGTTTTTAAAAATTGTTCGTAAAGAAAAGTCAAGCAGAAATTAATCCAGATGATAAATATTATTCCCAATACATCAGTGTAACTTATTTTTGTCATATAAGAACGTTAAAAACAACTGGCGCGAATTGCGCAACCTCTGAATTATCACTTTTTGTTGTTGAGGTACAACCTTGTTAAGTTTTTAAAAATTGTTCGTAAAGAAAAGTCAAGCAGAAATTAATCCAGATGATAAATATTATTCCCAATACATCAGTGTAACTTATTTTTGTCATATAAGAACGTTAAAAACAACTGGCGCGAATTGCGCAACCTCTGAATTATCACTTTTTGTTGTTGAGGTACAACCTTGTTTAGTTTTTAAAAATTGTTCGTAAAGAAAAGTCAAGCAGAAATTAATCCAGATGATAACTATTATTCCCAATACATCAGTGTAACTTATTTTTGTCATATCAGAACGTTAAAAACAACTGGCGCGAATTGCGCACTCTTTGAATTATCCCCTTTTTGTTGTTGAGGTACAACCTTGTTTAGTTTTTAAAAATTGTTCGTAAAGAAAAGTCAAGCAGAAATTAATCCAGATGATAACTATTATTCCCAATACATCAGTGTAACTTATTTTTGTCATATCAGAACGTTAAAAACAACTGGCGCGAATTGCGCACTCTTTGAATTATCACTTTTTTGTTGTTGAGGTACAACCTTGTTTAGATTTTAAAAATTGTTCGTAAAGAAAAGTCATGTAGAAATTAATCCAGATGATAAACATTATTCCCAATACATCAGTGAAACTTATTTTTGTCATATAAGAACGTTAAAAACAACTGGCGCGAATTGCGCACTCTTTGAATTATCCCCTTTTTGTTGTTGAGGTACAACCTTGTTTAGTTTTTAAAAATTGTTCGTAAAGAAAAGTCAAGCAGAAATTAATCCAGATGATAACTATTATTCCCAATACATCAGTGAAACTTATTTTTGTCATATAAGAACGTTAAAAACAACAGGCGCGAATTGCGCACTCTTTAAATTACCACTTTTTGTTGTTGAGGTACAACCTTGTTTAGATTTTAAAAATTGTTCGTAAAGAAAAGTCATGTAGAAATTAATCCAGATGATAAATATTATTCCCAATACATCAGTGTAACTTATTTTTGTCATATCAGAACGTTAAAAACAACTGGCGCGAATTGCGCACTCTTTGAATTATCACTTTTTTGTTGTTGAGGTACAACCTTGTTTAGATTTTAAAAATTGTTCGTAAAGAAAAGTCAAGCAGAAATTAATCCAGATGATAACTATTATTCCCAATACATCAGTGTAACTTATTTTTGTCATATCAGAACGTTAAAAACAACTGGCGCGAATTGCGCACTCTTTGAATTATCCCCTTTTTGTTGTTGCGGTACAACCTTGTTTAGTTTTTAAAAATTGTTCGTAAAGAAAAGTCAAGCAGAAATTAATCCAGATGATAACTATTATTCCCAATACATCAGTGTAACTTATTTTTGTCATATCAGAACGTTAAAAACAACTGGCGCGAATTGCGCACTCTTTGAATTATCACTTTTTTGTTGTTGAGGTACAACCTTGTTTAGATTTTAAAAATTGTTCGTAAAGAAAAGTCATGTAGAAATTAATCCAGATGATAAATATTATTCCCAATACATCAGTGAAACTTATTTTTGTCATATAAGAACGTTAAAAACAACTGGCGCGAATTGCGCACTCTTTGAATTATCCCCTTTTTGTTGTTGAGGTACAACCTTGTTTAGTTTTTAAAAATTGTTCGTAAAGAAAAGTCAAGCAGAAATTAATCCAGATGATAACTATTATTCCCAATACATCAGTGAAACTTATTTTTGTCATATAAGAACGTTAAAAACAACTGGCGCGAATTGCGCACTCTTTAAATTACCACTTTTTGTTGTTGAGGTACAACCTTGTTTAGATTTTAAAAATTGTTCGTAAAGAAAAGTCATGTAGAAATTAATCCAGATGATAAATATTATTCCCAATACATCAGTGTAACTTATTTTTGTCATATAAGAACGTTAAAAACAACTGGCGCGAATTGCGCACTCTTTAAATTACCACTTTTTGTTGTTGAGGTACAACCTTGTTTAGATTTTAAAAATTGTTCGTAAAGAAAAGTCATGTAGAAATTAATCCAGATGATAAATATTATTCCCAATACATCAGTGTAACTTATTTTTGTCATATAAGAACGTTAAAAACAACTGGCGCGAATTGCGCACTCTTTGAATTATCCCCTTTTTGTTGTTGAGGTACAACCTTGCTTAGATTTTAAAAATTGTTCGTAAAGAAAAGTCATGTAGAAATTAATCCAGATGATAAATATTATTCCCAATACATCAGTGTAACTTATTTTTGTCTTATAAGAACGTTTAAAACAACTGGCGCGAATTGCGCACTCTTTGAATTATCCCCTTTTTGTTGTTGAGGTACAACCTTGCTTAGATTTTAAAAATTGTTCGTAAAGAAAAGTCATGTAGAAATTAATCCAGATGATAAATATTATTCCCAATACATCAGTGTAACTTATTTTTGTCATATAAGAACGTTTAAAACAACTGGCGCGAATTGCGCACTCTTTGAATTATCCCCTTTTTGTTGTTGAGGTACAACCTTGCTTAGATTTTAAAAATTGTTCGTAAAGAAAAGTCATGTAGAAATTAATCCAGATGATAAATATTATTCCCAATACATCAGTGTAACTTATTTTTGTCATATAAGAACGTTAAAAACAACTGGCGCGAATTGCGCACTCTTTAAATTATCACCTTTTTGTTGTTGAGGTACAACCTTGCTTAGATTTTAAAAATTGTTCGTAAAGAAAAGTCATGTAGAAATTAATCCAGATGATAAATATTATTCCCAATACATCAGTGTAACTTATTTTTGTCATATAAGAACGTTTAAAACAACTGGCGCGAATTGCGCACTCTTTGAATTATCCCCTTTTTGTTGTTGAGGTACAACCTTGCTTAGATTTTAAAAATTGTTCGTAAAGAAAAGTCATGTAGAAATTAATCCAGATGATAAATATTATTCCCAATACATCAGTGTAACTTATTTTTGTCATATAAGAACGTTTAAAACAACTGGCGCGAATTGCGCACTCTTTAAATTATCACCTTTTTGTTGTTGAGGTACAACCTTGTTTAGTTTTTAAAAGTTGTTCGTAAAGAAAAGTCAAGCAGAAATTAATCCAGATGATAAATATTATTCCCAATACATCAGTGTAACTTATTTTTGTCATATCAGAACGTTAAAAACAACTGGCGCGAATTGCGCACTCTTTGAATTATCACTTTTTGTTGTTGAGGTACAACCTTGTTTAGTTTTTAAAAATTGTTCGTAAAGAAAAGTCAAGCAGAAATTAATCCAGATGATAAATATTATTCCCAATACATCAGTGTAACTTCTTTTTGTCATATAAGAACGTTAAAATCAACTGGCGCGAATTGCGCACTCTTTGAATTATCACTTTTTTGTTGTTGAGGTACAACCTTGTTTAGATTTTAAAAATTGTTGGTAAAGAAAAGTCAAGCAGAAATTAATCCAGATGATAAATATTATTCCCAATACATCAGTGTAACTTATTTTTGTCATATAAGAACGTTTAAAACAACTGGCGCGAATTGCGCACTCTTTGAATTATCACTTTTTGTTGTTGCGGTACAACCTTGTATAGTTTTTAAAAATTGTTCGTAAAGAAAAGTCAAGCAGAAATTAATCCAGATGATAAATATTATTCCCAATACATCAGTGTAACTTATTTTTGTCTTATTAGGACGTTAAAAACAACTGGCGCGAATTGCGCACTCTTTAAATTACCACTTTTTGTTGTTGAGGTACAACCTTGTTTAGATTTTAAAAATTGTTCGTAAAGAAAAGTTATCTAGAAATTAATCCAGATGATAAATATTATTCCCAATACATCAGTGTAACTTATTTTTGTCATATAAGAACGTTTAAAACAACTGGCGCGAATTGCGCACTCTTTGAATTGTCACTTTTTGTTGTTGAGGTACAACCTTGTTTAGTTTTTAAAAATTGTTCGTAAAGAAAAGTCAAGCAGAAATTAATCCAGATGATAAATATTATTCCCAATACATCAGTGTAACTTATTTTTGTCTTATTAGGACGTTAAAAACAACTGGCGCGAATTGCGCACTCTTTAAATTACCACTTTTTGTTGTTGAGGTACAACCTTGTTTAGATTTTAAAAATTGTTCGTAAAGAAAAGTTATGTAGAAATTAATCCAGATGATAAATATTATTCCCAATACATCAGTGAAACTTATTTTTGTCATATAAGAACGTTAAAAACAACTGGCGCGAATTGCGCACTCTTTAAATTACCACTTTTTGTTGTTGAGGTACAACCTTGTTTAGATTTTAAAAATTGTTCGTAAAGAAAAGTCAAGCAGAAATTAATCCAGATGATAAATATTATTCCCAATACATCAGTGTAACTTATTTTTGTCATATAAGAACGTTTAAAACAACTGGCGCGAATTGCGCACTCTTTAAATTACCACTTTTTGTTGTTGAGGTACAACCTTGTTTAGATTTTAAAAATTGTTCGTAAAGAAAAGTCAAGCAGAAATTAATCCAGATGATAAATATTATTCCCAATACATCAGTGTAACTTATTTTTGTCTTATTAGGACGTTAAAAACAACTGGCGCGAATTGCGCACTCTTTAAATTACCACTTTTTGTTGTTGAGGTACAACCTTGTTTAGATTTTAAAAATTGTTCGTAAAGAAAAGTCAAGCCGAAATTAATCCAGATAATAAATATTATTCCCTATACATCAGTGTAACTTATTTTTGTCATATAAGAACGTTTAAAACAACTGGCGCGAATTGCGCACTCTTTGAATTATCACTTTTTGTTGTTGCGGTACAACCTTGTATAGTTTTTAAAAATTGTTCGTAAAGAAAAGTCATGTAGAAATTAATCCAGATGATAAATATTATTCCCAATACATCAGTGTAACTTATTTTTGTCTTATTAGAACGTTTAAAATAACTGGCGCGAATTGCGCACTCTTTAAATTATCACCTTTTTGTTGTTGAGGTACAACCTTGTTTAGTTTTTAAAAATTGTTCGTAAAGAAAAGTCAAGCAGAAATTAATCCAGATGATAAATATTATTCCCAATACATCAGTGTAACTTATTTTTGTCATATCAGAACGTTAAAAACAACTGGCGCGAATTGCGCACTCTTTGAATTATCACTTTTTGTTGTTGAGGTACAACCTTGTTTAGTTTTTAAAAATTGTTCGTAAAGAAAAGTCAAGCAGAAATTAATCCAGATGATAAATATTATTCCCAATACATCAGTGTAACTTCTTTTTGTCATATAAGAACGTTAAAATCAACTGGCGCGAATTGCGCACTCTTTGAATTATCACTTTTTTGTTGTTGAGGTACAACCTTGTTTAGATTTTAAAAATTGTTGGTAAAGAAAAGTCAAGCAGAAATTAATCCAGATGATAAATATTATTCCCAATACATCAGTGTAACTTATTTTTGTCATATAAGAACGTTTAAAACAACTGGCGCGAATTGCGCACTCTTTGAATTATCACTTTTTGTTGTTGCGGTACAACCTTGTATAGTTTTTAAAAATTGTTCGTAAAGAAAAGTCAAGCAGAAATTAATCCAGATGATAAATATTATTCCCAATACATCAGTGTAACTTATTTTTGTCATATAAGAACGTTTAAAACAACTGGCGCGAATTGCGCACTCTTTGAATTATCACTTTTTGTTGTTGCGGTACAACCTTGTATAGTTTTTAAAAATTGTTCGTAAAGAAAAGTTATGTAGAAATTAATCCAGATGATAAATATTATTCCCAATACATCAGTGTAACTTATTTTTGTCTTATTAGGACGTTAAAAACAACTGGCGCGAATTGCGCACTCTTTAAATTACCACTTTTTGTTGTTGAGGTACAACCTTGTTTAGATTTTAAAAATTGTTCGTAAAGAAAAGTTATGTAGAAATTAATCCAGATGATAAATATTATTCCCAATACATCAGGGTAACTTATTTTTGTCTTATTAGGACGTTAAAAACAACTGGCGCGAATTGCGCACTCTTTAAATTACCACTTTTTGTTGTTGAGGTACAACCTTGTTTAGATTTTAAAAATTGTTCGTAAAGAAAAGTTATGTAGAAATTAATCCAGATGATAAATATTATTCCCAATACATCAGTGTAACTTATTTTTGTCTTATTAGGACGTTTAAAACAACTGGCGCGAATTGAGCACTCTTTGAATTGTCACTTTTTGTTGTTGAGGTACAACCTTGTTTAGTTTTTAAAAATTGTTCGTAAAGAAAAGTCAAGCAGAAATTAATCCAGATGATAAATATTATTCCCAATACATCAGTGTAACTTATTTTTGTCTTATTAGGACGTTTAAAACAACTGGCGCGAATTGCGCACTCTTTGAATTGTCACTTTTTGTTGTTGAGGTACAACCTTGTTTAGTTTTTAAAAATTGTTCGTAAAGAAAAGTCAAGCAGAAAGTAATCCAGATGATAAATATTATTCCCAATACATCAGTGTAACTTATTTTTGTCTTATTAGGACGTTTAAAACAACTGGCGCGAATTGCGCACTCTTTGAATTGTCACTTTTTGTTGTTGAGGTACAACCTTGTTTAGTTTTTAAAAATTGTTCGTAAAGAAAAGTCAAGCAGAAAGTAATCCAGATGATAAATATTATTCCCAATACATCAATGTAACTTATTTTTGTCTTATTAGGACGTTAAAAACAACTGGCGCGAATTGCGCACTCTTTAAATTACCACTTTTTGTTGTTGCGGTACAACCTTGTATAGTTTTTAAAAATTGTTCGTAAAGAAAAGTCAAGCAGAAATTAATCCAGATGATAAATATTATTCCCAATACATCAGTGTAACTTATTTTTGTCATATAAGAACGTTTAAAACAACTGGCGCGAATTGCGCACTCTTTAAATTACCACTTTTTGTTGTTGAGGTACAACCTTGTTTAGATTTTAAAAATTGTTCGTAAAGAAAAGTCAAGCCGAAATTAATCCAGGTAATAAATATTATTCCCTATACATCAGTGTAACTTATTTTTGTCATATAAGAACGTTTAAAACAACTGGCGCGAATTGCGCACTCTTTGAATTATCACTTTTTGTTGTTGCGGTACAACCTTGTATAGTTTTTAAAAATTGTTCGTAAAGAAAAGTCATGTAGAAAGTAATCCAGATGATAAATATTATTCCCAATACATCAGTGTAACTTATTTTTGTCTTATTAGAACGTTTAAAATAACTGGCGCGAATTGCGCACTCTTTAAATTATCACCTTTTTGTTGTTGAGGTACAACCTTGTTTAGTTTTTAAAAATTGTTCGTAAAGAAAAGTCAAGCAGAAATTAATCCAGATGATAAATATTATTCCCAATACATCAGTGTAACTTATTTTTGTCTTATTAGGACGTTAAAAACAACTGGCGCGAATTGCGCACTCTTTAAATTACCACTTTTTGTTGTTGAGGTACAACCTTGTTTAGATTTTAAAAATTGTTCGTAAAGAAAAGTTATGTAGAAATTAATCCAGATGATAAATATTATTCCCAATACATCAGTGAAACTTATTTTTGTCATATAAGAACGTTAAAAACAACTGGCGCGAATTGCGCACTCTTTAAATTACCACTTTTTGTTGTTGAGGTACAACCTTGTTTAGTTTTTAAAAATTGTTCGTAAAGAAAAGTCAAGCAGAAATTAATCCAGATGATAAATATTATTCCCAATACATCAGTGTAACTTATTTTTGTCATATAAGAACGTTTAAAACAACTGGCGCGAATTGCGCACTCTTTAAATTACCACTTTTTGTTGTTGAGGTACAACCTTGTTTAGATTTTAAAAATTGTTCGTAAAGAAAAGTCAAGCAGAAATTAATCCAGATGATAAATATTATTCCCAATACATCAGTGTAACTTATTTTTGTCTTATTAGGACGTTAAAAACAACTGGCGCGAATTGCGCACTCTTTAAATTACCACTTTTTGTTGTTGAGGTACAACCTTGTTTAGATTTTAAAAATTGTTCGTAAAGAAAAGTTATGTAGAAATTAATCCAGATGATAAATATTATTCCCAATTCATCAGTGTAACTTATTTTTGTCTTTTTAGGACGTTAAAAACAACTGGCGCGAATTGCGCACTCTTTGAATTATCACTTTTTGTTGTTGCGGTACAACCTTGTATAGTTTTTAAAAATTGTTCGTAAAGAAAAGTCATGTAGAAATTAATCCAGATGATAAATATTATTCCCAATACATCAGTGTAACTTATTTTTGTCTTATTAGAACGTTTAAAATAACTGGCGCGAATTGCGCACTCTTTAAATTATCACCTTTTTGTTGTTGAGGTACAACCTTGTTTAGTTTTTAAAAATTGTTCGTAAAGAAAAGTCAAGCAGAAATTAATCCAGATGATAAATATTATTCCCAATACATCAGTGTAACTTATTTTTGTCTTATTAGGACGTTAAAAACAACTGGCGCGAATTGCGCACTCTTTGAATTGTCACTTTTTGTTGTTGAGGTACAACCTTGTTTAGATTTTAAAAATTGTTCGTAAAGAAAAGTTATGTAGAAATTAATCCAGATGATAAATATTATTCCCAATACATCAGTGTAACTTATTTTTGTCTTATTAGGACGTTAAAAACAACTGGCGCGAATTGCGCACTCTTTAAATTACCACTTTTTGTTGTTGAGGTACAACCTTGTTTAGTTTTTAAAAATTGTTCGTAAAGAAAAGTCAAGCAGAAATTAATCCAGATGATAAATATTATTCCCAATACATCAGTGTAACTTATTTTTGTCTTATTAGGACGTTAAAAACAACTGGCGCGAATTGCGCACTCTTTAAATTACCACTTTTTGTTGTTGAGGTACAACCTTGTTTAGATTTTAAAAATTGTTCGTAAAGAAAAGTTATGTAGAAATTAATCCAGATGATAAATATTATTCCCAATACATCAGTGTAACTTATTTTTGTCATATAAGAACGTTTAAAACAACTGGCGCGAATTGCGCACTCTTTGAATTGTCACTTTTTGTTGTTGAGGTACAACCTTGTTTAGTTTTTAAAAATTGTTCGTAAAGAAAAGTCAAGCAGAAATTAATCCAGATGATAAATATTATTCCCAATACATCAGTGTAACTTATTTTTGTCTTATTAGGACGTTAAAAACAACTGGCGCGAATTGCGCACTCTTTAAATTACCACTTTTTGTTGTTGAGGTACAACCTTGTTTAGATTTTAAAAATTGTTCGTAAAGAAAAGTCAAGCAGAAATTAATCCAGATGATAAATATTATTCCCAATACATCAGTGTAACTTATTTTTGTCTTATTAGGACGTTAAAAACAACTGGCGCGAATTGCGCACTCTTTAAATTACCACTTTTTGTTGTTGAGGTACAACCTTGTTTAGATTTTAAAATTTGTTCGTAAAGAAAAGTTATGTAGAAATTAATCCAGATGATAAATATTATTCCCAATTCATCAGTGTAACTTATTTTTGTCTTATTAGGACGTTAAAAACAACTGGCGCGAATTGCGCACTCTTTAAATTACCACTTTTTGTTGTTGAGGTACAACCTTGTTTAGATTTTAAAAATTGTTCGCAAAGAAAAGTCAAGCAGAAATTAATCCAGATGATAAATATTATTCCCAATACATCAGTGTAACTTATTTTTGTCATATAAGAACGTTTAAAACAACTGGCGCGAATTGCGCACTCTTTAAATTATCACCTTTTTGTTGTTGAGGTACAACCTTGTTTAGATTTTAAAAATTGTTCGTAAAGAAAAGTCAAGCAGAAATTAATCCAGATGATAAATATTATTCCCAATACATCAGTGTAACTTAATTTTGTCATATAAGAACGTTTAAAACAACTGGCGCGAATTGCGCACTCTTTAAATTACCACTTTTTGTTGTTGAGGTACAACCTTGTTTAGATTTTAAAAATTGTTCGTAAAGAAAAGTCAAGCAGAAATTAATCCAGATGATAAATATTATTCCCAATACATCAGTGTAACTTATTTTTGTCTTATTAGGACGTTAAAAACAACTGGCGCGAATTGCGCACTCTTTAAATTACCACTTTTTGTTGTTGAGGTACAACCTTGTTTAGATTTTAAAAATTGTTCGTAAAGAAAAGTTATGTAGAAATTAATCCAGATGATAAATATTATTCCCAATACATCAGTGTAACTTATTTTTGTCTTATTAGGACGTTAAAAACAACTGGCGCGAATTGCGCACTCTTTAAATTACCACTTTTTGTTGTTGAGGTACAACCTTGTTTAGATTTTAAAAATTGTTCGTAAAGAAAAGTCAAGCAGAAATTAATCCAGATGATAAATATTATTCCCAATACATCAGTGTAACTTATTTTTGTCATATAAGAACGTTTAAAACAACTGGCGCGAATTGCGCACTCTTTGAATTGTCACTTTTTGTTGTTGAGGTACAACCTTGTATAGTTTTTAAAAATTGTTCGTAAAGAAAAGTCAAGCCGAAATTAATCCAGATGATAAATATTATTCCCAATACATCAGTGTAACTTATTTTTGTCATATAAGAACGTTTAAAACAACTGGCGCGAATTGCGCACTCTTTGAATTATCACTTTTTGTTGTTGCGGTACAACCTTGTATAGTTTTTAAAAATTGTTCGTAAAGAAAAGTCAAGCCGAAATTAATCCAGATGATAAATATTATTCATAATACATCAGTGTAACTTATTTTTGTCATATAAGAACGTTTAAAACAACTGGCGCGAATTGCGCACTCTTTGAATTGTCACTTTTTGTTGTTGAGGTACAACCTTGTATAGTTTTTAAAAATTGTTCGTAAAGAAAAGTCAAGCCGAAATTAATCCAGATGATAAATATTATTCCCAATACATCAGTGTAACTTATTTTTGTCATATAAGAACGTTTAAAACAACTGGCGCGAATTGCGCACTCTTTGAATTATCACTTTTTGTTGTTGCGGTACAACCTTGTATAGTTTTTAAAAATTGTTCGTAAAGAAAAGTCAAGCCGAAATTAATCCAGATGATAAATATTATTCCCTATACATCAGTGTAACTTATTTTTGTCGTATTAGAACGTTAAAAACAACTGGCGCGAATTGCGCACTCTTTAAATTATCACCTTTTTGTTGTTGAGGTACAACCTTGTTTAGATTTTAAAAATTGTTCGTAAAGAAAAGTCAAGCCGAAATTAATCCAGATGATAAATATTATTCCCTATACATCAGTGTAACTTATTTTTGTCGTATTAGAACGTTTAAAACAACTGGCGCGAATTGCGCACTCTTTAAATTATCACTTTTTGTTGTTGCGGTACAACCTTGTATAGTTTTTAAAAATTGTTCGTAAAGAAAAGTCAAGCCGAAATTAATCCAGATGATAAATATTATTCCCTATACATCAGTGTAACTTATTTTTGTCATATAAGAACGTTTAAAACAACTGGCGCGAATTGCGCACTCTTTGAATTGTCACTTTTTGTTGTTGAGGTACAACCTTGTTTAGATTTTAAAAATTGTTCGTAAAGAAAAGTCAAGCAGAAATTAATCCAGATGATAAATATTATTCCCAATACATCAGTGTAACTTATTTTTGTCTTATTAGGACGTTAAAAACAACTGGCGCGAATTGCGCACTCTTTGAATTGTCACTTTTTGTTGTTGAGGTACAACCTTGTTTAGATTTTAAAAATTGTTCGTAAAGAAAAGTCAAGCAGAAATTAATCCAGATGATATATATTATTCCCAATACATCAGTGTAACTTAATTTTGTCATATAAGAACGTTTAAAACAACTGGCGCGAATTGCGCACTCTTTAAATTACCACTTTTTGTTGTTGAGGTACAACCTTGTTTAGTTTTTAAAAATTGTTGGTAAAGAAAAGTCAAGCAGAAATTAATCCAGATGATAAATATTATTCCCAATACATCAGTGTAACTTATTTTTGTCTTATTAGGACGTTAAAAACAACTGGCGCGAATTGCGCACTCTTTAAATTATCACCTTTTTGTTGTTGAGGTACAACCTTGTTTAGTTTTTAAAAATTGTTCGTAAAGAAAAGTCAAGCAGAAATTAATCCAGATGATAAATATTATTCCCAATACATCAGTGTAACTTATTTTTGTCTTATTAGAACGTTAAAAACAACTGGCGCGAATTGTGCACTCTTTAAAATATCACCTTTTTGTTGTTGAGGTACAACCTTGTTTAGTTTTTAAAAATTGTTGGTAAAGAAAAGTCAAGCAGAAATTAATCCAGATGATAAATATTATTCCCAATACATCAGTGTAACTTAATTTTGTCATATAAGAACGTTTAAAACAACTGGCGCGAATTGCGCACTCTTTAAATTACCACTTTTTGTTGTTGAGGTACAACCTTGTTTAGATTTTAAAAATTGTTCGTAAAGAAAAGTCAAGCAGAAATTAATCCAGATGATAAATATTATTCCCAATACATCAGTGTAACTTATTTTTGTCTTATTAGGACGTTAAAAACAACTGGCGCGAATTGCGCACTCTTTAAATTACCACTTTTTGTTGTTGAGGTACAACCTTGTTTAGATTTTAAAAATTGTTCGTAAAGAAAAGTTATGTAGAAATTAATCCAGATGATAAATATTATTCCCAATACATCAGTGTAACTTATTTTTGTCTTATTAGGACGTTAAAAACAACTGGCGCGAATTGCGCACTCTTTAAATTACCACTTTTTGTTGTTGAGGTACAACCTTGTTTAGATTTTAAAAATTGTTCGTAAAGAAAAGTCAAGCAGAAATTAATCCAGATGATAAATATTATTCCCAATACATCAGTGTAACTTATTTTTGTCATATAAGAACGTTTAAAACAACTGGCGCGAATTGCGCACTCTTTGAATTGTCACTTTTTGTTGTTGAGGTACAACCTTGTATAGTTTTTAAAAATTGTTCGTAAAGAAAAGTCAAGCCGAAATTAATCCAGATGATAAATATTATTCCCAATACATCAGTGTAACTTATTTTTGTCATATAAGAACGTTTAAAACAACTGGCGCGAATTGCGCACTCTTTGAATTATCACTTTTTGTTGTTGCGGTACAACCTTGTATAGTTTTTAAAAATTGTTCGTAAAGAAAAGTCAAGCCGAAATTAATCCAGATGATAAATATTATTCATAATACATCAGTGTAACTTATTTTTGTCATATAAGAACGTTTAAAACAACTGGCGCGAATTGCGCACTCTTTGAATTGTCACTTTTTGTTGTTGAGGTACAACCTTGTATAGTTTTTAAAAATTGTTCGTAAAGAAAAGTCAAGCCGAAATTAATCCAGATGATAAATATTATTCCCAATACATCAGTGTAACTTATTTTTGTCATATAAGAACGTTTAAAACAACTGGCGCGAATTGCGCACTCTTTGAATTTTCACTTTTTGTTGTTGAGGTACAACCTTGTTTAGATTTTAAAAATTGTTCGTAAAGAAAAGTCAAGCAGAAATTAATCCAGATGATAAATATTATTCCCAATACATCAGTGTAACTTATTTTTGTCTTATTAGGACGTTAAAAACAACTGGCGCGAATTGCGCACTCTTTGAATTGTCACTTTTTGTTGTTGAGGTACAACCTTGTTTAGATTTTAAAAATTGTTCGTAAAGAAAAGTCAAGCAGAAATTAATCCAGATGATAAATATTATTCCCAATACATCAGTGTAACTTATTTTTGTCTTATTAGGACGTTAAAAACAACTGGCGCGAATTGCGCACTCTTTAAATTATCACCTTTTTGTTGTTGAGGTACAACCTTGTTTAGTTTTTAAAAATTGTTCGTAAAGAAAAGTCGAGCAGAAATTAATCCAGATGATAAATATTATTCCCAATACATCAGTGTAACTTATTTTTGTCTTATTAGAACGTTAAAAACAACTGGCGCGAATTGTGCACTCTTTAAAATATCACCTTTTTGTTGTTGAGGTACAACCTTGTTTAGTTTTTAAAAATTGTTCGTAAAGAAAAGTCAAGCAGAAATTAATCCAGATGATAAATATTATTCCCAATACATCAGTGTAACTTATTTTTGTCTTATTAGAACGTTAAAAACAACTGGCGCGAATTGTGCACTCTTTAAAATATCACCTTTTTGTTGTTGAGGTACAACCTTGTTTAGTTTTTAAAAATTGTTCGTAAAGAAAAGTCAAGCAGAAATTAATCCAGATGATAAATATTATTCCCAATACATCAGTGTAACTTATTTTTGTCTTATTAGAACGTTAAAAACAACTGGCGCGAATTGTGCACTCTTTAAAATATCACCTTTTTGTTGTTGAGGTACAACCTTGTTTAGTTTTTAAAAATTGTTCGTAAAGAAAAGTCAAGCAGAAATTAATCCAGATGATAAATATTATTCCCAATACATCAGTGTAACTTATTTTTGTCATATCAGAACGTTAAAAACAACTGGCGCGAATTGCGCACTCTTTAAATTACCACTTTTTGTTGTTGAGGTACAACCTTGTTTAGTTTTTAAAAATTGTTGGTAAAGAAAAGTCAAGCAGAAATTAATCCAGATGATAAAAATTATGTCCAATACATCGGTTTAGCCATTGTATGTCATATAAGAACGTTTAAAACAACTGGCGCGAATTGCGCACTCTTTGAATTATCACTTTTTGTTGTTGAGGTACAACCTTGTATAGTTTTTAAAAATTGTTCGTAAAGAAAAGTCAAGCCGAAATTAATCCAGATGATAAATATTATTCCCAATACATCAGTGTAACTTATTTTTGTCATATAAGAACGTTTAAAACAACTGGCGCGAATTGCGCACTCTTTGAATTATCACTTTTTGTTGTTGCGGTACAACCTTGTATAGTTTTTAAAAATTGTTCGTAAAGAAAAGTCAAGCCGAAATTAATCCAGATGATAAATATTATTCCCTATACATCAGTGTAACTTATTTTTGTCGTATTAGAACGTTAAAAACAACTGGCGCGAATTGCGCACTCTTTAAATTATCACCTTTTTGTTGTTGAGGTACAACCTTGTTTAGATTTTAAAAATTGTTCGTAAAGAAAAGTCAAGCCGAAATTAATCCAGATGATAAATATTATTCCCTATACATCAGTGTAACTTATTTTTGTCGTATTAGAACGTTTAAAACAACTGGCGCGAATTGCGCACTCTTTAAATTATCACTTTTTGTTGTTGCGGTACAACCTTGTATAGTTTTTAAAAATTGTTCGTAAAGAAAAGTCAAGCCGAAATTAATCCAGATGATAAATATTATTCCCTATACATCAGTGTAACTTATTTTTGTCATATAAGAACGTTTAAAACAACTGGCGCGAATTGCGCACTCTTTGAATTGTCACTTTTTGTTGTTGAGGTACAACCTTGTTTAGATTTTAAAAATTGTTCGTAAAGAAAAGTCAAGCAGAAATTAATCCAGATGATAAATATTATTCCCAATACATCAGTGTAACTTATTTTTGTCTTATTAGGACGTTAAAAACAACTGGCGCGAATTGCGCACTCTTTGAATTGTCACTTTTTGTTGTTGAGGTACAACCTTGTTTAGATTTTAAAAATTGTTCGTAAAGAAAAGTCAAGCAGAAATTAATCCAGATGATAAATATTATTCCCAATACATCAGTGTAACTTATTTTTGTCTTATTAGGACGTTAAAAACAACTGGCGCGAATTGCGCACTCTTTAAATTATCACCTTTTTGTTGTTGAGGTACAACCTTGTTTAGTTTTTAAAAATTGTTCGTAAAGAAAAGTCAAGCAGAAATTAATCCAGATGATAAATATTATTCCCAATACATCAGTGTAACTTATTTTTGTCTTATTAGAACGTTAAAAACAACTGGCGCGAATTGTGCACTCTTTAAAATATCACCTTTTTGTTGTTGAGGTACAACCTTGTTTAGTTTTTAAAAATTGTTGGTAAAGAAAAGTCAAGCAGAAATTAATCCAGATGATAAAAATTATTCCCAATACATCAGTGTAACTTATTTTTGTCTTATTAGGACGTTAAAAACAACTGGCGCGAATTGCGCACTCTTTGAATTATCACTTTTTGTTGTTGAGGTACAACCTTGTTTAGTTTTTAAAAATTGTTCGTAAAGAAAAGTCAAGCAGAAATTAATCCAGATGATAAAAATTATGTCCAATACATCGGTTTAGCCATTGTATGTCATTTCAGAACATTTAAAACAACTGGCACGAATTGCGCACTGTTTGAGTTATCAACTCTTTACCGGTTTAATAACACACTTTCCGCTCATGTTCTTTCCTGGCTCATAATATGATAATATGATGATGTAAGATCCTAATAAACAACTTATTGATACCGCTACACCATACTTTCCACACATTTACCAATTTTTAGGTTAATATGTGGCACACTATGTGTTTAACTACAAGTGTAACATTATCTGATAGCTTAATCTTATGAAATGCCTTATTTTTTGATTTGCTGTAATTGTTATAACAATTATATAATGTTGTTGGAGTATTCCAGCCAAGTTTCACACCTCCATCATCAAAATTGAGGACCTAAGGTGAATTACTACGTTTTGTCCTAAAAATTTATCAAAAGTGTACCAAAATGAATATCATCCTGTAAATATCTTTTTGAGGTCCGCTAGTAGCTCTCCTGAAAATTTCAGCCAAATCGACCAAGGAATGGCTTCGTAAACGTCACTTATATTTGCTGGAGAACTAAATAAGGGAAAATTCGATATTTAAAATTTTTTAAAAATATGCTTTTGATGTCATTTTTTAGCTTTTTGGATGTAGTATTTTATAGAAAATCTAAATCTGTGATAGATATGAATGCGGAAGCACGCCAAGCGTTTGTCCTTCGTTTTCCCGGCCTGAGAGAGCTGTGCCTTAACTTCAAAAAAATTCGTGGGGGTGTTTTGGCGGTCAAAGGGGCGTCTTACCATATAAAATGCCAAAAAAATGTCATTTTACCTTGTATGAATGTCATTTTTGCATGTTAATTTGGAAATTCATGGTGGTGTCCGGACACCCGTGACATCCCCTCAAGCTGCGTGCCTGATAGAGAGGAAAAATTTCACAAATTTTTTTAATGACCTCTATGTAATGATATGGTGTTTATCAAGAAATTAATGTTTTACAAATTTATAACTTAAACAATTTTAGTGCGTTCTTTTATAAAAAGTTGGTTTTGGGTTTTACATTTTCTTAAATATTCAAAAGGATTTTGTAACGCAAAAATGTCAACAAAATTTTTTAAAAAATGCTCTTTTTGCGGTTAAAATTTGAGTCATTTATTTTACGTTGTCATGACAACTATAATGTATGTGCTTTTGCACTAATTCGAAGAAGTAAAAATAAAATGAAGCATTTACTTTTTTTGCTGAGTAAGAGTGTTTATTTTTTAATTTCAATGTAATTAACAATTTAATACATCATAATTTAAATGAATTGACAGTTATCAACAATGACCAGAAGGTTACACACTACACAAATTTTCATATGCATTAAAAATGTTTGATAAAAATTAAGACTATCTTCTTTGATTTATTCTTCGGGGTTAAATTCAAATCACAAAAGACTTAAAGAGAAGCAAGAATCACAAACTTTATTATAGTTTCTAGTAACAAAAGTTAATTTGATTAGTATAAAAAGTGTCTTCCGCGTTTCTGTCAATACTCAGTTTTCTAAAAATGTTGGTTTTACTTTTGGGTGCTTTTGTTTTTACTTATTTCTTTTTTCATTTATATTGGAAGCGAAGAAATTTACCACCAGGTAAGTGATTCGATAAGGATAAGGGGATATATGAAGGCTAAATGAAAGCACAAAATTAAATTTATGGATCAAAATTGAAAGTGAATATTGATTTTAGTTTATGTTTTGTTTCTATCCTCTAAAAAAGCAATTTTTGAACAGAAATATTTTAGGCCCAATTCCAATCCCATTCTTCGGTAATCTGTGGTCCTTTTATTTCACTGATACTGATGTACAACTTCGAAAATGGAAAAAGCAATACGGTGATATTCAAACAATTTGGTTTGGAGGCCTTCCAGTTATCAGCCTTCATGATGCTCCAACAATTATTGAAACATTTTTAAAAGATGGTGAAACATTTGCCGGTCGAGCGGATTTCAAATGGGATGACATAATCCGTCTTGGAAAGAACGGCATCGTTGGGTCTGATGGTCCAAAATGGCGTGAAAATCGAAGATTTGCGCTACATGTTTTTCGAAATTTTGGACTTGGAAGGAATTTGATGCAAGAAAGAGTGCTGGTAGAAGTTACAAATCTAATCAGCGATATTAAAGATGACCTTAAATATGGCAGCAAAGATATCAGCATCCAAAATGCCATTGATTTGGCAGTTGGTAGTATTATCAATGGATTAACTTTTGGATATCGATATGGAAAAGAGAAAGAAGAAGAATTTTTTAAAGTTAAAAAATTTGCACAGTATCTTGTCAGTGAAATTGGGAATCCTATTTTTAATATTATGAATCCTGACCCCGAGTACTATAAGAAGTTTCCAGTTTGTAGCGCCTATTATAAAACCTATACTGCTGAAATTCAAAAGATGAAGGATCACTTTTTTAAGTTGATTAGTGATCATAGAAAAGCAATTGATTTTGATTCAAATGAAGAAGCAACAGATTTTGTTGAAGCATATATGCGGCATCAACATAAGCTAAAGATGGATGGTGTTATTGATGGAAATTATGAGTAAGTCATTTTTTAGAAGAATGGCAAAATATTGAAGCCGCACCCTTTTTCGTTTGAAATCCTTTGATTGTTTTCAAAAGATCAAAGACGTGCCGTAACCCAAACTTATGATGCTTATGCCAAAAATTAATCTTGAATATGGCTTTAATTTTACCAAAAAATTAAGCTATTTTTATTTTTTGTTTAAATTGTATGTTGATTTTGCTAAACTAACCCTCAGGGGATAAGAGAAACTTCGCATAAATTTATTCCAGCTACATTCTTGGAAATTCAGCTTTTCGGATCAGGAATAATATTGAAATAATCACATTTTAGTGACGCTCAACTCTATGCTACTGTCTTGGATCTATGGGTTGCTGGACAAGAAACAACTTCCAATACTCTTGCATGGCTATGCATTTATCTCGTTCAAAACCCACAAATTCAAGCAAAGCTCCACAAAGAACTTGATGAAGCAATTGGAAGTGATCGAGTCATAACCCTTGATGACAAAAATAATCTCAACTATGTCAATGCTGTAGTAGCTGAAACACAGCGATACTGTAATTTAGTCCCCATAAATGTTCCACATCGAACAACAAAAAACACGGAAATCAAAGGATATAAAATTCCTGCTGATACAATTATTACTCATCAAATTTCAACTGTGTTAATGGATGAAAGATATTTTCCTGAACCAGAGAAATTTAAGCCTGAAAGATTTTTGGATAAAAATGGGAAGTTCTTTCAACCAGCTGAGTTAATGCCATTTGGAATTGGTAAACGAGCATGCTTGGGTGAAGGGCTGGCAAGATTGGAGCTGTATCTGTTTACAGCAAATATGTTAAATCATTTTAAGGTAAGGATTTTGAGAGTTATTGCAGTGAAAATTAATGAATACTTTTTAGCTTGATTACCCATCTGATAAAGCAGAATTTGGAAAACGACTCATTGGTGCAACTCTTACTCCAGTACCATTTGTGTGTAAAGTAACTAAAAGATATTGATTTTTTGTCTTTTTTGGCTGTTTAATAAAATAAATACAAAAAATATTTATAAACAAATAGCCCCAAGGTCATTTTAAAAACAATTTAACATCGAAAATGACGGGTTTTCTATTAATGATGTTGTCGAGCATTTAAAAGCACCATAAAATGAAGAACAAAGATCAGTTGAATAAATTTGTATTAAAAAATTTGATCGAATTATTGCTCAATATTAGATAGAACTGACACAACAAGTTCAGTCAGACGAAATAAAAGAGAAAATTGTTTGCTGTCTTTTTGTTCGTTTTTCTCCCCATCAAAAGTAAGCAAACTACAAATTTAACTGCAGTTCAAACTACAACTCTTGTTTTTTTCTTTCAAAATTGTGCATGCAAAAATAAAAAGTCTTTCTTCATCGTTTTTATTATTCCTTCTTTTTTTTTAAATTATTTTTATTTATTATTTTTAATCATGGATGAAGAATCAACATCATCGACAGCTCCAATTGCTATCCCAGTATATCCACCTTCAAGCGATTTTCCAGCAGATGTATTAAAATGGATGAAAATCAATGCCACCTCATCTCCACAACTTGCATTAAAGCTTATGAAATCAAACAAATATTTTGTATATAATCAATTCCCATTCAATTGCCTCAAATGTATTATTACTCCATTAGCAGAAAATGATGATGAATGGTATATTAAAAAGTTGGATAATAGCTGGCATTCTGATATAGAATTTGAAGAAATTCCTGACAAGTTATGGATAACTGAAAGTTTAATATGTGATAAACCAAGTTTAATTCCGCTATTGCTACCAAAGATTGCTGTATGGGATATTAATGAATTATCATTGATGTTTTCAAATAATGATAGAATTTGTTCTTTCAATGATTTTAAGATGTTGACAGCTGGTGGAAATATTCAAAGATTATATATTCGTCATATATTGATTAATGATGATAATGGTCAAAGTGTTCCATTTTATGAAGTGCTTGAATGTGTACCAAATCTTTATTTTTTAAATATGTAAGTCTTATAAGACTTTTGTAGCATGTAAATGTAGGGTTACAGTATTAATTCATGCAAAAATAGAGGGAATTTTTACTTAAGCTTCGGAGCTGAGCATTTTTTCCAGAATTGCTCTGTCGTTTTTTTTATAATGGAAAAGATGAGCTATGAAAGTCATATCCTTGGGATTTTGGTAGTATACTGTATTAACTATTAATATAACAACCGTTTTCAGGAGCTTCAATTACTTAACCTTCAGACTATCAAATGTTATTGCAAAACTTATCTCATCAAAATTACAACGTTTAATGTTAACTGATATCCCACAATCTTTTGATTTTGAATCATTTTTGAATACTATTAAGGTACGATTTCTTTATCACTGTCTTTGTTTATCTCACATTTTAGGAAAGTAAACCACACCTATATGTTCGATTACAATTTGTCAATTTTCTTTCAACAGGATACTGTAACAAACTTCAAACATTTGTAAATAAAATTATTGATGCTGGTTTAGCTGCTTATTTTCCACCTCGATTTGATTTCCCTGGTTTAACTGAATCTTCAATGCTTGCTTTAAAACAACTTCGACATGCTTATAAAATGAATCTTCAACAACAAAATTTTCATAGCGGGTAATTATTTATTTTGATATTTATAGTGTTTTACTTTCAATAAAGATGATATTTTTTTCTTTAACTTTATTTTAGTAGCTCTCAAACAACAAAACATAGATCGGCTTGTTTTATTTCGAGGCGCCATGTTGCTGCATCGACAACAAATTATACATAGAGCAGAAGACAATGTGAAAAATGATATGCATCAGGAAAATAAGTAACATAAAGATCCTTCATTACATACTTGAAAAAAGCAATCAAAAGCACTGTAATTGTCAAAATTATAGCAAAAATACCACTGTTATGCATTTGAATATAAATATTTGCATAGTAATGCTTTTTCAAAAAAAAAATTTAGTAGTTAGAAAATTGTTCTCAAACTATTCACCAACATGCTTCATCTTAGAACTGAAATCTTGAATGTCACACACATTATGCTTTTAAAAGATGGTCAGAAAAATTTTACAAAACTAAACTTAGTTAATCGAAATTAAATCTGTATTTATTTACTTTGTTAGATATTAAATTTCACATTTATATCCTTAAACCAAATTGAAAAATTATCATAAATGCAGATTCAAACATTAATGAAATGAAAAATTATGATGTGCAATGTTTTGTTTTATGAAGATGATATGACATGGATATATTCTGTTTCCAAGGTTTTGAAACAATCATTAGTCATCATAGGTTGTTTCTTTGTTTGTATTTTTCACTCTTTGTTTCTATCTTTTGAACCAATCTTTTCCCACGATTGCACAACATTATGAGTAGTCATACACCTAGTTATCCCGGCTGTGGGCTACCGTAACCCTCTACTGTGGGGGGCGGGGTAAAAGCGGTTAAGTACCCTCTGCTACTTATGGCTACTTAAAGCTTCCGGACTGAAAAAATTTACTGTAAAAATATTACTGTAAAGATTACTGTAGAAAAATTACTGTAAAAATTACTGTAAGCTTTAAGCAGCTCTTATCAGTAATAAAAATTATCAATTAAGCTTAAATCTTTTTCAAGGTCAAATAATGATAGAGCCGCAAGTCAATAAGCCAATATGTTAGCCGCTTATCGGTGAAGCAGCCCTTATCAGCAACTCTTATCAGCAGCTCTTATCAGTGACCCAATATTTTTCATTAAGCTAAAAATATTTATCAAGGTCAAATAGAGATTCAACTCAAAAAGCCAAAGCCAAAATATTAGCCGCTTATCAGTCATGCCCTCAGGCGATGATCTTATCACCTTTTTATCAGTGAAGCAAAATTTTTTCATTTTTCATTTTTATATCGATTTTTATCAATGTGTTCAATTTTTTCTTATCAGTCCTTATCAGTCTTATCACTAATTCTTATCAATAAAATTTTTTTTCGTTTTTTCGCTTCAATTGAGCAAGGATTAGCTAGATTATTATTTTTTCAATGTTTTATCAATTATGCCCTAAGGCGATGTTGTTATCAGTCTTATCAGTTGCATTGAAAAATTTTATTAGATCGATTATAATAAACAAAAAACAATACAAAAAAAGGGGATTAGCGTTTATGGTTAGCAAATACAAGGGTAAAATGGCCGTGAGCATTGTCACAAGCAATCGGATTGCCAAAGAAATCTTTAAATTCAACAGAGAGAAGATTGATTCTTGTAGTTTCTAGTTTGAACCAAATTGGATTGGCAAAATATTCATAGATAGTCTTTGTTTGATCATAGAGGGGAATTATTCCAACTTCTGCGCTTTCTTCATCGTTCAGCGGACGCAAAATATCATTGATTGACAAGCAAATGTGACTAATATCAGTTTCAGTTGAAGGATAATAATATGCAATTTCTCCAGTTGTGATTGTTTGACCTATAGGAAAACCTAAAGCTTTAGCAAAACCATTACTTAATTTTATTTCTCGCACGTAATTTGGATCAAAGGTAACAGTATAATAATTATGTACATTTTTAGAAATTCTAACAGAATTATATCCTTTTTGATTAAATTCCAGCACTTCAGGTGAGATTTGCTCTTTTTCCTTTATAATTTCTTGTTTAACTGTTGGGAAAAAAGATTTTTCTTCTTGCGGCTCTATTTTAACCGTTGCAGGATTTGGATTTATCTGTTCGCCTTCCAACAAATCTGGCTTTTTATCTTCTATTTTAACAGGTTCAATTTCTTGTTTTGGCTCTTCTTTTTTAGCTTCTTCAATAGGCCTAGGCTTTTTCGGAGTAAAATCCGGAAGTGTTGGGGCTATTGGAACAGGATTTTTAGAGGGGATATTTATTGGTTTAAGTTCATCAAGTGCTTTTGCTAATTCTTTATTTTTTTCGGCTTTAGTGTCAGCGCTTTTTTCTTCTGTTTTTGTTTCAACATTTTTTTCTAAGGCTTTATTTTTTGCAGCAGCTTTTTTCTTTTCAAGTTCTGCGGCAGCTTCTTTTAAAGCATCGAGACTTGCAACTGGAGGTAACGCTTGTCCAGCAACCAAACTTTCAGCAACAGGCAGAGCAGGAGAAACGACTTCTGCGTGTTCACCGACTTTTTCAATTGAGACAGGTTTAGGATAAATTTTATCAGGAGTATCGGGAAGATGACCAGTTTGTGGAATCCAATGCAATTTCACTTGACCTTCTTTTCTGAAATCTGTTTCAAGCGTTTCTGGGTTAATTTTTGATTTCTTCGCTTCAGGCTCTTTTGCTTCTGGTTTAGTCTCGGGCTCAGATTTAGTTTCCACATTTGCTGCAGGATTTGCTGTTTTTGTGTCGGATTCTTTTGCATCTGTTGCTTCAGTGTTTGTTTCAGTAACCGTTTCTGTCTCCTCCTCTTCTTCATCTTCTTCGACTTCCTCTTCCGTTCGATTGTTTCTTCTAATCCCTAACATTCTATCTAAAGCTTTTCTTCCTCCTCTTTTTACACGCCGCATAGGGAGGAATAATTCATCCAAGATATTATCAAGATCAGCAACAGAGTGATAAAATCCAGGTTTAACAATAGAGTGATGACCGTTTTGATAATAAATTGTAATTTCTTCATTGGCTAAAGACCATTTTTGTTCTATACTAAACTCACGCAAACTACAATACCAATTATTTCCCGGTAATTCTAAAGGTGTATCGAGCCTCAACTCAAGCTTATTATCCCTTCCCAAAGTAAACTTTTTTCGGATATATTCCATCAGAGCTAATAATTTACCGACTGATCAGTAAAGATATTTTTTATTCAAGTGAGGCAATGCAAACTTCATCCTTTTATAGTTTCAGTTAAATGTTCATCCGTGTGTCTGCTTTTACAACCAGTTGGCATCTAGCTTCGAGTATTTACGACTTTGTAGTTTCTTTTGATTTTTGTCTACAAATTTTTACGACTTTTACCATAATTTTTACGACTTTATCGACATTTTTTACGACTTTATCGACATTTTTTACGACTTTCAGTGAAAAAACTCTATTTTCCTTTGATCTTTGCCAAAAAATCCGTGTGTGTGCGCGTTTCGTGTGCGCGTGCGCGTTGGGGGCGTGGTCTAGTTTTTCTGTTCACATACATATAACATCAAGTATGCATGTGCGTCACGCATTTTCTTTGCGAGAAAAGTAAATAGCAGCGAAAAGTTGATTACGTCATTCATACGTTTCAAAACGTCTACTATACAGTCGGTTTTTAATTTCTCTCTGATTAAATTAAAATCATGCAAATCGATAACGAAAGCTCTCAGCAAATCCCAAACAATTTAGATCTTTTTTCTGCCAAACCTGTTAACATTGCATTTCAGCAAACAAACATTGTCGAGTATAATCCTGTAAACACGGCAGGAACTTGGCCTTCTCGTTTTACTATCAATACTGGTAGCTCTTATCTTAACCTTGCGCATTGTTATCTGCAAACAAGCTTTCAGCTTATTAAAAAAGTACCAAAAAAGGTTGACGATAAAAATATCATTTTTGACATTCCCGTAACTGCTGCGGATAAAGTTAGTTTTATTCAAGGTTTCGGCGCAACGACTATCAAAAATTTAAAAGTTGTCTTCAATGGTCGTCAAGTCTATAACTCAAACGATCTTTACGCTTATGATGCATATTTTCGACGTCGATTAGGTATTGAAACACCACGTCACGAAGAAGATTTGCAACTTGCTGGCTATTTTGAAGATGCTGAAGATAGTCAAATTTCTGGTGTAGGTTTTGATAAACGCCGCAGATTCTTTGAAAAATCAGGAGAATTTCATACAGTTACGCAACTTGATGCAGACATTTTTCGGCAAAATAAGCTTTTACTCAATAATATAACTGTCGATATTGAAGTCACGCCACATAATAGAAACTTTTATTTAATCGTAAAAGATAATACCACATATGCCGTAAAAATCACTGCTCACAAACTTTACTTAAAGCATCATCAATTGATGCCAACACTTGATTTGGCCCTTAACAAAAACTTATATGAAGGAACTCATGCAAAATATCCTTATACGCGTAGTTTAGTTAAAAACTTTTTTATTGGTGAAGGTCGTCATGAATATACAACAACATTGTTTACTGACTATGTCCCAAAACGAGTCTTTGTCGCTCTTGTTGAAGATTCTGCTTTTAATGGAAGTGAAAGCACTTCACCTTTTGAGTTTAAATCTCATGGCTTAGACAGAATCCATGTTAGCGTTAACAGTAAAATAGTTCCAGCTTACCCTTATGATTTGGGAAGAGGAGAATACGCGCGCGCTTTTAAAGATCTTATCGATATCACTGATAATACAGGAATAACCTATGAAAAATTCCTAACTCATTCTTGTATTTTCGGCTTTGATTTGCAACATTATCATAATGACAAAGCAAAAAATCCACAAGAAATGGGAACAACAGCATTGTCACTCAAATTTGCCGCGCCAGTTGGCAAAAATGGCTTACAGGCAGTTGTTTATACTGAATTTGATTCACTTTTAACCTTTGATGGTATGCGCAATTTTACCACTGCTCTCCCAGTTTAATCATAATTTTTGTTTAACTTTTTATATTTCGACACTATTTGTGTAAGTTTATCGTTTTGTCATGATTTTAATTTAACATTTTTCTCATAAAATTTCAATAATTTTGTTTTATTTAGATAAATGAAACTAATTGCTATCCCTTACGAGCGCTATAAAAACATGGTTCAACGGCAAAAAGAAGACGATTCAAGCTCAAAAGCAGAGAATAATCTGAAAAAAGATGTCGCAGCAACTATAAAAGCGCAAGAAACTCAAGAATTAATCTCTCGAAAGCAAGAATACAAAGAAGCACATGAAGAAATTCCAAAGAATTTGGATAAAAAAATTCCTCAAACAGCAGTAACATTGCTTCCTCGGCCCTCCCTAAACGCCGGCCCGGCTCGTATTCCGGTCCGGCTTACTAAATGCCGGCCCGGCTCACTAAACGCCGGCCCGGTTGACTAAATGACGGCCCGGCTCATATAAAAAATGGCTTTAAAGGCTTCTAAAATGTCAGTTAAGACACCTCCTTAGTAAATCAACCATCAGGATTCTAATTTTTTTCGTTTCAGAATCCTCTGACTTCAGAATCTTCGGAATCTGAAGCCTCAAAACTTTTTTTTCGTTTTTTATGAATAAAATATGTAGTATGGGGTAATCGACTACGTAGATTCCAAAAAAATCACTTTCAGAATCTTTTGGCTTCAGAATCTTGAACTTCTGAAGCCAAAAAGTGAATTTTTTTATATGTTGAATGTATATACTTTATATATCAGAATTTTGTGAGAAATCCGAAAATGATAATTTTAAAATTTTTCGCGCACCAGAATCTTAGGATTCTGAAGGCTTAGGTGGAATAACATTTACTTTAAAAATAAAGTGAAAAAAATTAAACAAATTGCACCCTGAAAATGTTATCAACCTAAATACTTCTAAGCCTTCAGAATCCTAAGATTCTGGTGCGCGAAAAATTTTAAAATTATCATTTTCGGATTTCTCACAAAATTCTGATATATAAGTATATACATTCAACATATAAAAAAATTCACTTTTTGGCTTCAGAAGTTCAAGATTCTGAAGCCAAAAGATTCTGAAAGTGATTTTTTTGGAATCTACGTAGTCGATTACCCCATACTACATATTTTATTCATAAAAAACGAAAAAAAAAGTTTTGAGGCTTCAGATTCCGAAGATTCTGAAGTCAGAGGATTCTGAAACGAAAAAAATTAGAATCCTGATGGTTGATTTACTAAGGAGGTGTCTTAACTGACATTTTAGAAGCCTTTAAAGCCATTTTTTATATGAGCCGGGCCGTCATTTAGTCAACCGGGCCGGCGTTTAGTGAGCCGGGCCGGCATTTAGTAAGCCGGACCGGAATACGAGCCGGGCCGGCGTTTAGGGAGGGCCTGCTTCCTCCGCCTGAAAAAAGAAAGAAATCAACCAAAACCATCAAAGAAAAGCCGCCAAAACCTAAAAAAGCCGTTGCGAAGAAGACAACAACCTTGAAAACTCAACCAGTTTTGCCAAAATATTTGTCTTTTGTCAACAGTCAACCACAAAAAACCTTCCATCAATGGAAATTTATCGAGGATTAACCTCTTTTTTTTAATGAAAATCTACAAATAAAAATCAACTGTGAAAAGGACAAAATGTTCCCCAAAATTTATGCAATACCAAAATTTCATAAAACACCAACAAAATTTAGATTTATAACAGCAGCAAAAAACTCAGGTATTAGAGAAATATCAATAATTTTACAAAAGATTTTAGCATTCCTTAAATCACATTTCAAATCTTACTGCAAAAAACAAGAGAAAACCGAAAATAGCAAAGTTTACTGGTCAATAGATAACAGTCTTGAAGTATTACACAGCATTCCAAAAAATGCAAAAAATATTAAAATATACACAGCTGATTTTGCAAGCCTTTTTACCAATTTACCACACGAGGTTATTAAAAAATATATTATTAAACTTGTAGACAAATGCTTTAACAATGCTAGAAAAACATTCATTAAAGTTGGATATAAAACATGCTATTACACGGATCAAGCTAAAACTCATAGTAATGAAAACTATCGAAAAGAAGATATAATTTATATGGTTGACATGGTCCTCCAAAATTCATTTGCAAAATATGGTAACATCCTTTTTCAACAAACAGATGGAATTCCTCAAGGACATAATTGCAGCCCATTATTAGCAGATCTCACATTAACAATGATGGAATATGAATACTGCAATAAAAAAACAAATAAAGATAAAATTAAAGGACTGATAAATGCCTCAAGATATATGGATGATATTTTGGTACTAGAAAATAATAACTTTGAATTTGAAAAAATTGCTAAAGAGATATATCACGAAAGCTTAACATTAGAAAAAACCAATAAAAACTCAAACGAAACACAATTTCTAGATTTAGAAATCAAAATCATCAGTCAAAATTTCGACATAAAACTGTATAATAAAACCAATGATTATAACTTTGGTGTAATACGTTTTTCACACTTTTCTTCAAACACTCCAAAAATTTTTAAAACAAATATCATTGCCGGCGAAGTATTAAGGACAGCCAGAATATCCTCAAACGTAAACAACTTTAAAGAAAGCATGAGAAATCTGCAGACACATCTTGAAACTAACGGCTTTCCACAAAAGCTTATTTATAAAGTCGAAAATAACGTTCTAAAAAAACACAAATTTTGTAATTTTGTGACATAAAAATTAACCAAAATTAAACTCATAAATAACGATATACCCCTTAGCAAAATCAATATTTATAAGGATTATTAAAAATCAAGTGCTTTTGGCGGCAAATAGTAAACTTAATTAACAGCATCCATTTTTCATTTTTTCTTTTTTACAAAAAATCTTCCTTTCTTCTTTCTTTCAAATATTTTTCAAAAATATTTCTGCTTAATCAAATTAAGGTGCCCTACCGACGAGACAGCCAAAACAACAATCAACACAAACAAGATTAAGATACTAAAAACGGTGTCTAGGGACTAATTGGTCGAAACACACCCTACAGGTAAGTAATTATAAAAACCAAAATAACAAATAATTTTAGATTATTAAAATCTCAATTTTTCAACCATCTGAAATTCAACTCAAGTTCAATTCAAGCTTTACTTTTTATTTGTAATTTAATCGTCCCTTCTGATGACGTTGAGGTTTGCATAAAGCCCGACTCTCTCTTTGTGGATGGTTCTGTAGATAACATTCAAATATCCATTCAAATATCAAACATATATCATATTTCATATAATCTACAGCTACAGCTTTATCATATATATTTTTATTTCAAAAACTTATATATTATATCAAGAACTACAATCAATTTATTTTTCTTTATTTCATTACAACCATTACATTCAATCGACCGCCGATCCCGCGTAAGTTTTTTCTTTAAAAAGTGTATGTCTTTTAAATGTTTTTATGTTTGTCATGTTATGTCCACTTTATATTTGTTTTCTATCGAAAATATGTTTTTTCTTTACCATTAAGCCAAATCTCTAACTACATCGCTGATTAAGTGATTAGTTTAAGATTTCAACGCATAAAGAACAAAAATGCTTTAATTTTTTTCTTTACTGCGGAGTCGGATTTAATTACATTGCTGTTTTAAGCAATACTTTTTCCTTCTCATGGCATTATTTAAAAAATTCTATAAAATCTAATTTAAATAAAAGAAATAACAACAACGAAATTTCAACTTTCTAACATATATTTATTCATAAATTATACTATTTTGTCCTCTCCATAATTAATTTTTTCTTCACCATTAAGCCAAATCTCTAACTACATCGCTGATTAAGTGATTAGTTTTAGATTTCAACGTTAAAAAGAACAAAAATGCTTTAATTTTTTTCTTTTTAACGGAGTCGGATAAAGGATCATTGCTGTTTTAAGCGATACTTATTCCTTCTCACGGCAATAATTAGTCACCATTTTTCAAAAAATTAAAATTCAATCCCAAGAAAAATATTCTCATAATTTCATTACTACTAAATCAAATTTAAAAACCTTTTTCTCTCAAAAATTTAAATAATCGCATTTTGAATAAAAGAAATAATGTTACATTTGCAAAATACTAAATTCATCTTTTCTTCCAATTCCAAACACATAAAAAAAGAATGGGTAATAACCCATCCAAAACAACTAAAATCCATTCACTCATAAATCTAAAGTATGTTAATGCTTCTTACTTCTTTCCTTTTTTCTACATATATATAAATAAACGACTAAAGCCTTAATGATAAAAGGTCACAGAGATTTGTCGATAGATATATTTAAATAGAATTAACGAACATGGAATTTTCTTTGTTGAAGGTACCTTAAATGTTCAAATTCATAGCAAGCGGGGGAAATACCTCGCGCAGCCTCCTGATGGGCTTACACAGGGTTTAAGGACACGTAGGCAGTCTACCCAGCTCCAGGAATAACTGCGAAGCCAAAATTAGGGTAACCGTTGGGATGCCCCAGAGTCCAATTCTCTGGAAATACCGCCTACGCCATTTACGGACCTGGACCAGGACGATCTGTGGTAACAAAAAGAGGTTCAACAAAAATCAACAAGTCTCTCATAATTCAAACTCTAACTATCATAACTCTTATATTAGTGCGGTATTCAGGAAGGAAAGAAAAAGAACAATTCAACCACAAAAATTTACAATATTTGAAGGAAGTAAATGTAACAGAAAAAATTGCAATGTATGCCCTCGCATAAATTTCAGAAATTACGTCACAAGCACAACTACAAATAATCGTTATTTAACATGCAAACCAGAAAATTTCACTTGTGAATCGAAAAATCTTATTTATTGTTTAACATGCAAAACATGCGGAAAACAATATACGGGACAAACATGTCAAACTCTTCACACGAGAATGATGCAACACATTAATGATACGTCTAAAAATAAAAAACAAACACTATTATGCAACCATTACCGTATTCACGGCAACAATGATTTTGAAATAGATGTGTTAGACGCAATTAATCTAGAAAACGAAACGGAAAGACGTAAAGTAGAAGAAATTTGGATTAAACTACTTATAACAGCTTATCCTTTTGGACTCAACGATAATATATCAAGCTTAGGAAACCTTACCAATAGCAAAATATGGGATACTGTTAACAAAGACCCCACAAAATTACCTTATTTTAATTTCAAATTTCCAAGAGTAAACAAAACTAGAGGAAAGAAAAGAAAAAGGAGATCTAAAAAATCAAAAAATATTAAAATTGAAGACATAAAAAATCTAAATTCCACAGAACTATTCAAAAAATATTTTCAACTTTCAATAAAGGACAAAATAAAAATTAGCAAATTAATTAATAACATTGACAACAGTCATGAAACAAGACTTAAAATAGCTAGTTTAAGTCAAACCCAACCAAGGATTGACAAACCTACTTATATAAATATTAAAGAAGATTTTTTCCACGAAATTCAAAGCGAAATACCAATAAGCAAAATGTTAAATCAAGCTATGAAAAAAGCCAATATACAGCTGCATGAAAATAAAAAATTCAGATTAATACAAACTAGCAAACCTCCTATCAGTCTAAAAATATTCAATTATCATAAATTCCTTCAAGATTTTAATTTATCAAATTACAAAGATTACAAATGCGACTGTAAACCAAATCACAAATATTTTGATAACCATCACAAACATATTATTTCTGGAGACTATAACTTTATTACGAACGAAAATCTAAGAGAATTAATTAAAAAAGGTACTAAATATCGTGACCAAACTATTATCACATTTAAAGAAATCAAAAACTGGAGTAGTAAAGTACTTGAAAATGCCAAAAACAAACTTAAAAAATTGAAAATCAATTCTGATAAAATTTTTATCTTAGAAAAAGAATTCCAAAAAATAACTAAAAAAGAATTATATCCAATTTTTAACAAACAATATAAAAAGCGCTTCCCACTCTTAAATTATCAAGCAACACGAGAACTTAAAAAACTTCAAGAAAAATTTATTATAACTAGTGTTGATAAAGCAACAAATAATTACGCATTCATCTGCAAAAAACTATATATAGAAATACTAAATAAAGAATTGGGTATTACGGATAACAACAATGATTGGCAAATTCAGGGAAACCAAACTTATAAAAGAAGTAAAAAACCAATGGAAGATATAATCAGCTCTCACTTGAAACTTAATGAAAATCTACAAATAAAAATCAACTGTGAAAAGGACAAAATGTTCCCCAAAATTTATGCAATACCAAAATTTCATAAAACACCAACAAAATTTAGATTTATAACAGCAGCAAAAAACTCAGGTATTAGAGAAATATCAATAATTTTACAAAAGATTTTAGCATTCCTTAAATCACATTTCAAATCTTACTGCAAAAAACAAGAGAAAACCGAAAATAGCAAAGTTTACTGGTCAATAGATAACAGTCTTGAAGTATTACACAGCATTCCAAAAAATGCAAAAAATATTAAAATATACACAGCTGATTTTGCAAGCCTTTTTACCAATTTACCACACGAGGTTATTAAAAAATATATTATTAAACTTGTAGACAAATGCTTTAACAATGCTAGAAAAACATTCATTAAAGTTGGATATAAAACATGCTATTACACGGATCAAGCTAAAACTCATAGTAATGAAAACTATCGAAAAGAAGATATAATTTATATGGTTGACATGGTCCTCCAAAATTCATTTGCAAAATATGGTAACATCCTTTTTCAACAAACAGATGGAATTCCTCAAGGACATAATTGCAGCCCATTATTAGCAGATCTCACATTAACAATGATGGAATATGAATACTGCAATAAAAAAACAAATAAAGATAAAATTAAAGGACTGATAAATGCCTCAAGATATATGGATGATATTTTGGTACTAGAAAATAATAACTTTGAATTTGAAAAAATTGCTAAAGAGATATATCACGAAAGCTTAACATTAGAAAAAACCAATAAAAACTCAAACGAAACACAATTTCTAGATTTAGAAATCAAAATCATCAGTCAAAATTTCGACATAAAACTGTATAATAAAACCAATGATTATAACTTTGGTGTAATACGTTTTTCACACTTTTCTTCAAACACTCCAAAAATTTTTAAAACAAATATCATTGCCGGCGAAGTATTAAGGACAGCCAGAATATCCTCAAACGTAAACAACTTTAAAGAAAGCATGAGAAATCTGCAGACACATCTTGAAACTAACGGCTTTCCACAAAAGCTTATTTATAAAGTCGAAAATAACGTTCTAAAAAAACACAAATTTTGTAATTTTGTGACATAAAAATTAACCAAAATTAAACTCATAAATAACGATATACCCCTTAGCAAAATCAATATTTATAAGGATTATTAAAAATCAAGTGCTTTTGGCGGCAAATAGTAAACTTAATTAACAGCATCCATTTTTCATTTTTTCTTTTTTACAAAAAATCTTCCTTTCTTCTTTCTTTCAAATATTTTTCAAAAATATTTCTGCTTAATCAAATTAAGGTGCCCTACCGACGAGACAGCCAAAACAACAATCAACACAAACAAGATTAAGATACTAAAAACGGTGTCTAGGGACTAATTGGTCGAAACACACCCTACAGGTAAGTAATTATAAAAACCAAAATAACAAATAATTTTAGATTATTAAAATCTCAATTTTTCAACCATCTGAAATTCAACTCAAGTTCAATTCAAGCTTTACTTTTTATTTCATATTTCTTGTTCTTTACTTTTATTGTATTTTTTTTATTATTATGTTTTTTTTGCCACTCAGCTTTTTTCTGGAGTGAATAAATGAATTAAATTAAATTAAAAACTAATTTTTGAAATAACAATTGGTTTTATAATGCCAAGAACATTTTTTTATTCAAATATAGTTTTAATAATACTTTATTAATAAAATTAAAATAACAAAAAAATTGTGATAAAACAATTCCATATTTATTAATCAACAACAATTTCTGGATTTGCAGCTTTAAAATAATTAATATAGCCGAGTGTTTCATCTTTGCTAAATGGAATTTTGTTTTCGTTCATTACTATTGAATTAATCAGAGATATACGTTTAAGAAAAGGAGATAAAACAAAATATCTTAAGACATGAAAAGAGAATGAATCATTTTTGACATAAACTGCACCAAAATGGGTTAAAAGAGGTGGCATCGAAGATAAATGAGTTCTTCTTTCATCATTAGAAATAAACATAAAAAGCCCTGCAGACTCAACTTCAGACCACTTAAGTTTTGGTAAACTTGTAAGGTAATCAACCAATTTAATTGGATCAACTGGTAATGTTGATTCGGAGATGTCGACACATCTTATTTGAAGCATTTCAACAGAATCAGTAACAATAAATTTAAATTCTTCAAAAGTACAATTTTCACCTAGAATCGAACAATCTCTAACTTCAATACGATAAATTTTGGTAAGAAATCTTGACAACATAGTTTTGTCGCTCTTGAATGTTCCATGAATTCCAAATCGATGATAGACGTAAAGATTTTTGACGTTGAAATTATTCAAATTTAGAATTGAATAATATGCTGATTCACCGACAATTTTAGATTTTGCATTGTAAACAGGGCCTCCCTAAAAACCGGCAAATTCTGATTCGGTTCACGAAACACCGAGTTGGCCCATGGATTTACTGGGGAAGTCTCGAGATCAACAGGCAATATTATGCCAGAATCTTTGTTTTAGAATGTTTTTAAAAAAATTTTAGAATTATTTTTCAAAAGCCAATTAACTTTTGAAAAGTAATCTAATTTCCGAGAATCCTCTTCATGGACCTGTCCGGTGTTTAAGATGTTCACTGACCATTGTGGTAAAATCATAACACAAAGGAACATTTTTTAGGCAATAGAATAATTTACAAGATGCATAAAGCTCTCGTAAAACTAATGGCTTTGCGAAGTTCAAAATATATTGAATGAAGCTTTGACGAAAATGGAAGTTTTGCGGAAGTTTGTTGGCAGCGCTGAATACAACTTTCTTGGTTTGAAGTTGTTTTTGTTCTCCATCAGCTTTTTCTTTTCTTAACATTTTAGCCTTGTAAAATTTCAAGTTTTGTACGAGCCTTTCTTCATCTTTCACAATTAACCGAAAATTCCGTTTCAGCACTGCTTTCAAGGCGCGTTCAAGCACTTGATTTGCATCACTAATATTTCCAAAATCTATTTCGTATTGTATTGTGTCAATCCAGTACATCGTTGTTGCCTCATTTTTATCTGCAAATATTTCAAGTTGCAGACGATACTCTTCAACAATATCTTTATCTTCAATAAATAGCCTAGTATATTCTTGATAAAAAGTGAAAACCTCCTAAAACATTTAAATTAAAAGAATATCTAATTATCATCTCAAAATCAAGTAAAGTAACCTTTCTCTGATTTTCTTTGAGATATTTGAAGACTGCAAACCAAAGATTTTTGTCAATAAAATTAAAATTTTGTCCAAGTCGAAGTTTAAAATTTGCAACAACAGCTTTTTTGTCCTCAATTTTTAAAACAGCTTTCAGCCATTTTTCATTGTCTTCTCCACATTCGATTATTTCATCATAAAGTGCCATGGATATTTCCATTTTTTGCTTTATTTTTTTAGATATCGGTTCTTCTAAAAAATTTTTCGTTTGTTTCTTTATAAACTATTTAAAATTTTGAATACTTAAAATTTTGCAATAAAAATCATAAAGATCTTCCAATCTGCTATGAGGAAATGAAAAGCATTCTTTTACGTATTTATAATTTTCTTCCATTGTATCATACATTACTCTCGAAATGCTTAACAAATCATCCCATTGTATATGTCGGCTCGTTTTATCATAATAGCCGTATGGTGAAATTGTGTACAAATGAATGCAAGCGTCTTCAGCATTGTATTTAAGTGGTACTCTTTTTTAAAAAGTCTTAATACATTTATGAATTTTGAACAATTTTGAACTTACCCCATCCCATTGAATTTCTGAAAATACTGCGGTAACATTGTAAACCGTTTGCCAAAATCGTGCAATATTTTTACTTGTTTTTTAATACTTTCAACTGTACGGGAAGTCCTAAAAGGCAATGACAGAAAATTTATAAGCTGGTTGTGGCAGTGGTAGTAATTTAAAATTGTTGGAAATAACGGAAATGTGAAAATTTAAATATCTAGAATTAAAAAAATTATGGAAAAAGATTACCCCAGCTTTAAACAAATTTTAAAGCTGGGGTAATCTTTTTTTAAGCATGAAATATTTCATTTTCCCCGTTTCCGCTTTTTTTTACCACTACCACCACTTATTTTTAGACCTAACCCAGTTGCTTCGTATTCGTACATCATTTCTGCCAATGCGGCAGCGTATATTGGCGGCAACAAATTAAATGACGCCATAGATTGTAAATAAAGCAATGTTGAAAAGCAACAATGAAAAATAAAAAAAATTAATCACTTTAAATTTTTTAAAAATGAAAACAATATAAAATTAATTGAGAATCAATTACGCACATAAGAAATAACTGATAAACTTTTATTATCTTTTTTTAAAGCTAAGCAAGCCTAATTTATGTCAGCAAGCAAACAGGAAGAAATATTTCATTTTCACTGCTCTTTTTGTTCCTCAAAAAATGCGCATTTTTTAGAAGAAAAAAAGCTTTCATAACACCGTTATAGAAGTGAGTGATGATTCCATCGCTATATTTAAGATAAACATTCATCTGTCAAAAACTGTTTGTATGTTTTAAAAAACGGACACTGCAAAACATTCATCGAAATTTTAGAAAGAAAAAATATAATAAAAAAAATATAATTTATTATTCCAAAAAAATAAAATCAAGTATTCTTTTGATACAGCTGGTGTATGATTTGGTGGACGACCAGGTCGTTTTCGAGATGTTTGCGATAAATATTTGTTGTATAATTAGTGCCATTTCCGGAAATTCATTGAGTTTCTTTTTTCTTGGATTGAATGCTTGCATAGTTCATGGTAAACGAATTACAATAAATATTTTTTTGTTTCACTTTTGTTTAATTTGATAAAACCATTTTAAAATTAAAAATGTATAATGCTGTGGCAGAATCGTGTTTTACTCGTTAATTTAGGGAACAACACAAAAAATAAAATTTTCATTTTATAAATGAATCTTGTTTTTTAAGATAATAATCAATGAAATATTTAAAAAAAAACAAACGTTGTTTGCTTTGTAAAAAAAATAGTAAAGAACTGAACGGGCAAATAAAAAAAAGGCGAAAGAGAAGCAGCGACGGAAAAAGCGGCGTCTATTTTTGCATTTCAGTGAAAATGAAAAAGTGTCAGTGAAAAATAAAATTTTTTTATTTTGATATTTTTTTCACCTTTGTAAAAAAACAAAAAAGAAAGCTTATGGAATTTTTCGAAATTTCTTATTTTTTCGAATAGATTATCGAATTCCCTCTCATGTTTTAACGCAGAGTTAAAAAAAATCGTACGGTACTTTCTTTTTAAATATAACAACGCAATATTGTTTTTATTATTACAAAAAAATAGTAGCAAAAAGTGTACCGATGAAATGTGTTCTTAAAAAAGATTATCGAATAAAAACCATTTAAAAAATAATGGATAATTATGGGTTCACACAATTCGAAATCGACAGCTCCTATTCTTTTTGTATCATATATGCTTTTTTCCGTTTCAAGTTTTATTATATTTTTCACTAACTCTTTTACCGCCGATTCCACATCATAAAGAAAAAAAAGCTTTCCAGTTGACGGCAAAAATGTTAACAAGGAAGCCAAAAGATCGCTAACATGAATTTGGCTGAGAACGTGATGCTAAAATAAACAAATTTTTAACTTGTAATTTTAAATTATTGTGGTGTTTTTGTGCTGAACCATTTTTGTTTTCCCTTTTTAATATGTAATAAATTTATCCTTATAGATTGTTACTTAATTTTTTATGTTCCTAACTGTATTTTTCCTAACAAAATTACTTTTCTTGCTATTCATGTGAAACTTTAATTTATAATAAATTTAAAACAAATTAATAATTAAAAACCAAGTATTTATAAGTTACTAATGTAACATCTTTGTAGAAGGCTTGAGATTTTGACTATTGTTAAGAATCAAAAATTAGACAAAAGCTATGATACTTTTTAATATGTTTTTTTGAAATTATTAAAATATTTAAAGAAAGTGTAACTTTTTCGTATTGCAAAAAGGTGTTGCCTTTGAAATTAGGAAAATACAAAAAAGACATTAGTTTGTGAAAAGCTGCACCCTTTTTTTGCATTTTCATTGAAAAAAGTAAAAATGTCTGAGAAATGCGCTTTTTATGTGTTGTTGTCTGTTTAAAAAAATTACACATCGTTCGCTTTTTCAATGCTGCTTTTTTGTCTTTTTCAGCAAAAATTTTGCTATGACTTTTTCAATGTCTCTCATCTTTCGAAACATCTTCGTTGTTTTGAAGCTGCAAATCAATCAAAAATGGTGCAAAAAAGAAAAAAAGGCTGAAATAAATGTCTGTTTTTTGTCCTTTTTTCATCGTCTCTTAGAAAAGCGTTAAAAACAAAAGAGAAAATTTTAAACATCAGAAATAAAAGATTTTTTACGTTTTTAAATATTTAATTATACGATGTTGCTATTTCTTTCACTATTGTCTTCATTTGTTTCTATCACATTTAAAAAACAATAAAATGCATGTCTTTACCCTGTAGATATGAATCCTACAGTAAAAATAAAATATTTAATTGATAAATCTGCGACTTCATGTATTTAACCATTACACTTAAAATGAGAAATTTAAAACACATATTTCATTCATTGCAAAAACTGTATAAGTTTTTCGTTAACTCTGTTTATGGAATAAAAACTTTCACATCTTGACATTAAATGCTTTTTTTTCAAAAATACTGTACTTGCAACAAATTTGTAAAGTTATTAATAAACGTGCCAAAAAAAGTAATTAAAAGAAGTTCTAATTTAAAGTGTGTAGATTCGCTCTTTTTCAACAGCTGCAACAAGTTTTGGATGAGCATAAATACTTTCCCAATGCTTTTTAAGATTTGGATATTCATCAAGGATGGTAGATTTTGGGCCAAGGTTTTGAATCATTTCACAGAGATATGCTGCTAAGAAATCAACCCAAGTAATCTAAAATTGCAACTAATAAAAAAAATTCACATATAAGCTTTTGAAATACTTTATCCCCAATCAACCATCCACTTCCATTTTTCTTTAACTGTGCTTCAAAATATTTTGCAAAAGTATCCTTGAATTGTGGAACACCAATATTCTTCCATGCTTCTGCAATTTTTTCTTCACTTTCTTTATGTAAGATTGTCCAAATCCAAGGCCGAATACTGATGATAGCATCTTGGCATTGATTTGCATACATTTCTGCAAATGCTTGATTCAAATGCCCTTCAGGTTCTAGGCCATGCTCTTTTGCAAGAAAAAGAAGAATTGCAGGAGTCTGAGCAAGTTTGACCGTTTTATCAATGACCAAAACAGGGCCTTGTCCAAATGGCAAAGCTGAAAAAGTATTTTGAATTGAGAAATAGGGAATTTATGTTTGCCATTAATGAATTAGCAGCCCTAGTTTTTTCTATTAAAAAAGCTTGTTTTTTTTCTGTCACAAAAAATAATAATCAAATTCTACTAAAAACACTTACAAGCTTTCATAGACGGCCAATCTTTTTGCATATCAAATGTTGAATCTTTGAATGGAATTCCAAGATAAGTTAACATTAACCGGATTGGAGTGGCGCGGCCTCCCAAATTTAAATAAAGTAATTCATAATCATGCATTTTTCACCTCAAACAATAACAGCAACAATGTTACACTAATAAAATTGTAGACAAATTAACTGACAACTTTATTTGATGAACCGTGGTTTCCTTTTATACTCATTTTTTGACACACGCTTTCTTTTGTGACAATGATCAATTTTTCTTAAAATTAAATTTGTTGTATTGCAAAAAAGCACATTTTAAAAAGAAAAAAACACGTTTTTGGATAATTTGTCGTACTCATCTTTTGTGGTTCGGTTTATAAAAAGCAAAAATGATGACAATTGAATGTAGGCTACTTATGAATATAATAGATTAACGAGATAAAGTAAAATGAACATTGGTATGAGTAGCTAATAAATATGGGAAAAAATTTTACCCGAATGATTTTACTGTAAAAAATGTAATCGCCTTAATATTTTTATTACTGATAAAATATTTTTCTATTTCAATTTAAGATCTGATAATATATGTGCCATTTTAAAAGGCACTAAATAACTTGTTAATGCAAGTAAAACAATAATTTTTAGGTACATAAAATTATAAAATATTCAAAGATAATTTCAAATACACTTCTTTGTGCATAAAAAGACTTTTCGCACATGTACTAGCTTGAGAAAACGGAAAGCTGTGTTTAAGACACAAATATTCTTTCTTTCTTGTCTTAAATTTCGTAATTTCTTTTTTTGGTATACACCCTTTAAAAACAATCTTTTTAAAGAGCATCACACTTAAAACTGCCACATATGTTTGTGCTGAACAGTGCCTTGATTGCTTTCAGTCTTTTTTTTGCAACAGCCAATGTTAGTTTTTGTTGCTTTTCATTTTTCGAAACATCTTTTTCTTTTTTACATTTTGCTTCTGCACGTTTATCGAAAAACACAGCAAAAAAAGTTTCAAACATGTCTGTGTTGGTTGCTTCATTGCTCTAAAAAATCTAAAAGAGCAATAAAAAAGTTTGAATAAATGAGACAAAATTTTTTTAAATATTTGAATTTTTAATTTTATTCTAATGTTTTTCTTTCTATTTTTCTTTTTACATCAAAGAAATAAATAAGCCGGCACTTATTTTAAAGGGAGCGGGCTCTTTGATACTTTTTCTAAAAAAAAAGGGTGGATCATAGGAGTCCTATGATCCACCCTTTCCTTTTTTTTAGAAAAAGTATCAAAGAGCCCGCTCCCTTTAACATTTCGCAAACTAAAAAACAGATTGCCCCAATAATAAGAAAATAATTTTTGAATTATGCCTTGTCATTCAATCATTAAGCAATTTAAAATTTACTGTTTCTGCTTTTGCTTCAGTAATAGGAAATCTTATTTTCTATAATTCATTTTTGCAGCACACAATTATTTTCTTTTATTTGTTTTTGCGTTTCATAATCTTTTGTTTTGTAAACACGTTTCAAATAAATTTTGAAAGGAAACCAATGAAGCAGTAATCGTAACTTCAAAATGAAGGTTTGTTTTTTTGCAAAATATTATTAACACTGATAACTGAGATAACAAAATGGATAGTGCAAAAGAAAGCATGTTTTTTTTTCATTTGAAAATGAAAAAAAATTTAAGCATTGCATTACTATTGTGTGATGTACCAATATCATAAAAATTTTTAGTTTTTCAAAAATTTATGTGGCTTTTGTTAAAGTGTATGCCGCCGAAATAACTCTATCAATTCAACAAACATTTAATTAAATATTTAAAAAAAACATATTTGGAAAAGAAATGATCTAAAAAGTTTTTGTTTCTTGGTCGATTGCTTTTTCTTTGGCAGAATTCGATCACTTTTCGACACACGTCTTTTTTTTGTCTATTAAAGTCTGAAAATAAAATGATGAAAACAATTTTTTCTGTCCGATAAGCATGTCGTTGAAAATGAAAAATCGTCAACGAAAAAAGATGTGCTTTTTGAAGATCAAAACTTTCGAAACATTTTTCTTTTTTTTCTGCAAAGCATTTTAAAAATTATTTATGGCAAGCCTAGAATTTCTTTATTTGAATATTTAATTTATTATGATACATTTTTCTATCAAAAAAATGTTTTGAAAATTAAAAAATTGTTAAAAGTATGCAAAGATTTCGGATTACCCGTTATTAATGTAAAATTGTTAAATAAATTTTCACATTAAAACAGATGTAAAATAGTTTTTTTCTTTGCACCGTTTAAATAAAGATATTAAAAAATGTCAATGAAACATTCATTGGACAACAGACATTTTATTGAAAGTTAGCAATAAGAATATTAGTGAAAAACTTGATCATTGATAAACAATGAAATACATATTCAGATAGTAAGAGTTTTTTTTAACATTTTATTTTATTATAATTTGGCATGTTGTCTTCAGATGACAACTTGTTCATTAAAATTTCTTGTGCTAAAAATTTTGCTACAAATAAAGTATTGTGTTAAATTTATTACATATTCCTATTTACATAATCTCTTGGTATAATTTGTATTATTTGTTTTTAACAAAAATGTTTCCGTCGTCATATTACACAAAATTAGATCCAAGTTATCGTGAAGCTCTTCTTAAGCTTGAAAACGATATTAAAGATATAGATAAATTTTCTTATATTTACGAAGATCCAGCGATAAATGAATTTTTATCAAATTATTTAATGCCAAGGGAACTATGGAAACGACTTTGGGAGTATGTCTAATATTTTACAGTTAATTAAGCAAATTAAACTTTTTAAGTAGTAGATTATTTCCATCTGAATATAATCGCTTAAAACTGCATAACCCTTCATTGTATCATCTATCATATTTTGATATTAATTTTATGGAATGTAGTAATCAAATAGTGCCAGCAAGAAAAACATTGGATAAACCATTATCATATTGGGAAGGAGGTTTTCAAATATATTTTGTTGATGTTGCAGATTTATGTTATCCACATAATTTGCTACAAGTTTATCTTACACACTATGAATCCGATGCAGGTGAGCTTTTTCGGCGATCAACTATATCTTATTTATCTTTTACAGAATCACATCTGCCAAAGAAAATTATTCAAAGTAACCTTGAGATGAGAAAATTGTATGACAAGATTAAAGCTGTAGAAGATAATGAAGAAGATTGGATTAATGCTATGATTGAAGCAGATGATATTGAATTTGTGAAGCATAATGTTGAATATAAACTTGGTCAAGATTTAACAAACAAAAAGCTATGGATTTTATATATTAAATATCTAAAAGAATACGATATACCTGTAAGCTTTGGAGCAAAAGAGTGTTTATCTTATTATGCTTTTCTTTCAGGAAGTGTTGAACACCTATTCAAAGTACTGCAGATTCTTTGTTGATGATGTTGCTATGAAAGAAGAATATCAAAAAGCTGCAAAAGCTTACGGAAAAGTTACAGTACCATGGAAGAATGCTTTGGATTTCGAAATTTATGATGAGAATATGTTAGATGTCGAATATCCAGAACGTTCTGAAAGCTATGAGAGAGGTCCAAAGAAAAAGATTTTGCTTGATCATTACTTCACTTCAGAAACAGCTATGCCTCAAAAATTTCCATTTCGACCCCATTTTATTGATTACATTGTTAAAGCTGCAAAAGCAAATGAACTTCAAAAACTCAATTTTTGTTGCAAATATTTTTATTCAATATACCGTATACCAGTTTGTTACCATTTATTTGTATTATCAGCTGGCCCAACCTGGAATCTTTTTGATTACGAAGAGGAGTCGCTTTATATTCATTCTGATACTTTGAAAGAAGTAGAACTAAATAACTTTTATATTTCAACGAAACTTTATTACCATCATCGTATACCTCTACGAAGCTTGATCTCAAAGATACATCGATGTGATGCAAAATTTATTGATATATCTTTATTAGAGCTAACTATGGATGAACTAAAATTTTTTATTGGACATGGAAATGTTGTTGAATTAAGATTTTGTCGTATAAAGATTATTGATGCAAATGGTGAAGACTTATTTTTGGAAGATATTCTTGCGCTAACTCCGAAACTTGAGTATTTGGTGTAAGTTATTTGTGCAGCAATATGAGCTTAATAAACTGAAACAAATTTTGGTTTAGAGCGTATGAAGCTTATTGTTCTCTAAATACTGCTCAGAAGCTTTGTGAGCTACCATTTGAAAGTAAACTTATGAGATTTGATCTTCGAAATGGCACAAATGTTTTACTTGAACCAAATGCCTTTGGTGAATTTATTAATGTATGTATTATAAAATTAATTCATTTCTATTACATTTATCCTTTTTTTAGAAAAATGCCTCACCACATTGCAATATTATTGTAAATGTGTATTCAAATAACGGGGGAGCTGGTAATGCTTTTGCATCAACTGTTGGATCAGTAATCGACAAACACTGGGGAAAAGGCCAGAAGCCAAGTTTTAGTACAGTTGGTTACTAAATGTTTTTTTGTTTTTTAATGTTCTTCCTCGTAGCCATTTAAACAAATAAAGAAATTATAATATGTCTATTTCTTCCGCATAAACATATTGACAAAGGTTATCTCCAAAAGTAAGCGTGATTTAAACTATTTTATTGTCTATGATAAAAAATCTTTTCATATAAACTAAAAAAAACTTTGTTAAAAAAAATTTGTCAGGCAAAAATAATTTTCACAAAACAAATACGTGTATCTTTCGATTGTTCTTGATTCATGCATTATTTTTAATTACATCTGTGAATCAAGAATAGAGAGATTTTGTTTTGGGAAATAATTTGATAAATATAAATGGTACCGAAAAATTTTGTGTTCATTATTTTTCTTTGTTAAAAATGAAAATGATGAGCCCAAAGTGTTTTTTAGCTTTATTTCTGATTGCTTCTTTTGGAGCTGTTGTTGCTGGAGACTGTACCATTGAAGATTTTCAGGTTAGTCTAACAACAAATTTTGAAATTATAATCCTTAATTTTTCGCGAGAATACTTGAAATTTGATAATTTAAAAATTTTGATTTATCAAAAATTACAACCTTCTATTTTTTTAGAAAATTACTGGTTGTTATGTTCAAGCCAATAATGACCAAGTACCATATTTGACAGATTTAGTTGCACCAATGTTTACCCTAAATGTTACAAAAGAATATTGGGCACCAATTTGTGAACATAAAAAGAAGCTTAATGATTGCATTGGAAAAGAACGAATTGATCGATGCTTTGATATCCAAAATATTATGAATCTTCCATTTGCTCCTGTTGAATCTGCTGCTAAAGTTGTTATTGCAAGCTTTCTTGAAGTTGATCATAATTGTGAAAATCTTTTTAAACGTGAGTTTTTGACTTGCTGTAACTTGAAAATATTCATTACCAGTGCCTTCTCCGAAATAAGCATTTTCCATGAGCTGCTGGTGCTAATTTAGCACTGCTAAAAGATCAAAGGCGGCTCACCAAAAATTAATGTTTAATACAACTTTGGACCATACCAAATTAATAACCGCCAATTTTTTAGTTTCTGATGAAGATATTGAATGCTATCAAAGTTATGTTGGAAATGTTTCAATGGAATGCAAATCAGTTTCATTTTTATGTAATGATATTATGGAAGCAGTAAATTGTACCATTCATGCTGCATATGATAAATGTGGAAAGCGAATTGGTTGTTTCAATGAAAAAACTGCAACCCTTCAAAAATGCTATGTGTCTGTTGTTTGTCAAAATTGCAATAATCTCAGTGTTGCAAATAACCCAATCAAAGGTTTATGCAATGATGATGAAGTCGAAAAAGAAGTAAAAGGAGGAAAAGCTGAAACAACTCCTGCAACCCCAAGCACTGGTAAACCTGATGAAACAACACCTGCTGCTACCACTGTTCCAAGTGATGCCACAATAATAGCTTAAAAATTAATAGTAACATTTGTCTGAAATGTTTTCAATTTAAAATTTTAATAAAAAGTTTGCTTGTTATTTTTTCTTTGGTAACTCAAAAATCTTGACATTAATTTTCAATCTTCAAATCATTAGCCACTTTTAGCAAAAAAAATCATTAATACTAAAATTTCTTTTTTAAAATGGATGTTTTCACTAAAAAATAACAGGAAAATATTCATTTATATTTTTTAAATAATTCGCCATTTTTTGTTGTTCCTTTTTTCACTCTTTGAAAACAGATGATTTTTGTTTTACATTTAAAATGATGAAATGCTTTTCGCGAGCAAAAATAATTATAGTTTTCGATGATGAAATTTGATGTGAAAGTGTGTATTGTTGATGAAAAAGCTAATAAGAAACACTTTATTAATAATTTGGCAGAAAACATTTGCAATAAAGCCGATGAAAGCTTTCTACTGCAATTATTATATAGTCTGCAAAGATGGCAATACAATAAAAAAGACATATTTTCTACGACGTTATCAACAAAAGACATACATTCATGCATTTCAGCAAAAACAAATAAGAATATTGATTACATGTATATTTTTTGATAACAAGTAAAACAATGTCATTAAAAATATCATTAGCTGTTTTATAGTAGCAACTGTTTTTGGTTGAGGAAAATAAAAAAAAACAAACGTTTTAAAAAGCTGATTGTTTTATTTTTATTAATGTCTTCGTTACTAGCAACAACGTTTGAACCTGAATTCTTTGAATTCAGTAATTGCACAGAAGAATATTTACCATCAAAAGATGGTAAATATGCTGATTGTATACAATTTTTACCCAATGATTCCGATGCATGTGATTATTTAAAGGTCATAAGTGAGAGCTTAAATAAACATTTTTAAACTAAATTCTTTAGGATATTCATCATGCAAGGTCTATCTCCCATTATGCGATTGGTTTGACACCGTTGATAATTTCTATATTTGCATTTATAGTTAATGTAATATTTATTTATATTTGCATGTGCATTATAAAGGATAAACAGAACCCGTAAGGTGCTAGATCCTATTAAAATCTCGTTATCTTTTACAGGTGCCGAAAAACATACTTGTTTAACTTAACTCGTTCAATAAGCTCTATCACGGGTTTACTGGTTTTTTACTGTGTATTAATTGCATGGAAAATAGAAAAACTTGAAAAAGTTGTTGTTATTATATTATTTACTTTTGGCACTTGGTCATTTTCTCTTCAAGCATTGAGCTATGGTTGGATGGCGAGAACAGTTGAAATAGGCTGTATTATTGCACCAGAAAATTATCATTTAATTTTTACAATGAAAAATTATTTAAAATTTTTTAAATGTATTTGGTTATCCAGTGTATTGTTTAGCGTAAGCTTTTTTAGTTAAATTTTATTACTTTAACAGCGTTAATGACATTTATATCATTTTTAGGTCGTTTTTTGTTGTGGATACATTACACTGCAAATCCTCTTAGATCTTACTACTGCAGGCATTATTCAATTTACTATTCTTGCAGTGGCTTCACTGCTTTTCATTGCCTATTTTTCACTTATAGGGACCAATTTTCGCATGCTACTTACAATACGAAAATTACGAAAAAACAATGAAGGAAGTGTTAGACATATTAATACAAAAAATAATATAGCGATTTATCGACTGATTTATGTTACAACTAATTGTATATTAACCAAAGTTTCATTACTAATAATAGCAGTGCTTTGTTTTAATTCAATGAGTGATCTTGATGGTCTCACTGAAGATGATTTTGATATTATAAATCCTACATGCCAAAGATTTCTTCAAGGAAAAACATATATTAAGATTTTTATATTTGGTGGAATTATACTTATTTTAGTAATAATAGGTGAGAAAAATAAAAAAAAGAAAGCAATTAATTAAACATTTTTTAAGGAATGATATCAGATCCATTGATTTCGTTTTTGTGTGATTACGGAAACATTAAACCCCTTTTATTGGAGCGTTATGAATTATGGTAAGCACGAAGATGTATAATATTTTTATGAATTGATTTAATATTTGCAGGAAAAGAAAGATAGAGTCTTTTAGAAATGGAAAGCAAGAAGACGAATAACTGCTATGATAAGCAAGAAAAAAAGTGCAATTGATTTTTCACTGTTGCCAACATTTTTGGCACAAAGTAACGCCAAACAGAATTTTAATGGCCTGAATTTTTTTATTTTTAATTTGACAAATCAGTTATATCTTTCTTGATAAAATGGCAGTATGCCTGTAAATAAATAGTATTTTTAAACAAAAAGTTGTTAACTATCCAGTGAAAGCATATCTAGCTTCACCTTAAAATGCTAAATAACACAACAGTTTTTTTTTAAAACTTTATAGCTCTTTATATTTCGAAATTTCTCTTTGTTGTTTCTGTTTTTAATAGTAAAAAAGGGAAATTTTTCCTCGATGACAAACGTTTTTAAAAAAAAGGTTTCTTTATAAAAAACAGAAACTGAATCATTAAGTTTTAAAAATATACTCAACAAGAAAAAATGTTTTTTTTGTTTCCAGAAACATCAAACATTAAATTAATCGTTTAAAAGCATTACAAAACACTTTTATTTTCTTTATTTTCTTAACATTTTAAAACTCGAATTTTGTAATATTTTTTTTAATGATGAAGTTTCTGATTTTAATTTTTGTTTCTACTGTTGCTTATAATGGCATGGTATCAGCTGTATGTGCTCCTGAACTTAAAGAAGTAGTTTATCGGTTAGGAAGTAATGGTCAATCATTTTCCAACAATCTTTCTTAATGCTTCTGATTTAACAGAAGTATGCAAAGATAAAGCTAGCCTCGACAAATGCATTACTGCTGAAATGAAAAAAAGCTGTTTTAATGTTGCAGATTTTGCAGGCCTTTCATTTTCAAAACAACATAACACAACTATTCAAGATGGAATAAATGCATTAGTAAATTATCTTCAACATGATTATGTTTGTGGTGGTGCAGCATTTAACAGTAAGCCATTGTCTTCTAGGCTTATATATACAATATCCCTTTTTACAGCACTCACTGATTCATATAATTGTATTGGTATTCAAGGTGCTAATGATAAATGTCCCTTAAATTTTGAGAATTATGATACTTGCAACATGTGCAACAAATCTTATTGCAAAAAGATGTGGATCTGCAGCAGGTTGTTTTGCACAAAAATTTTTAAGTGTTCATCCTTGCTATGCAACTGATACAGAACACGATGAATGTAAAGCAATAAGTTATAATAATAATCCAATAAAGGATTGTGATGCTGATATCAAAGGTAGAAATGGAATGGAAAGTTCTTATGTAATAAGTTTTGTTTCAATGATTATCACTCTGTTTATATTTTAAATGATGGTTTTTTTACGTATCTCGTTATTGTCTAGATTTATTTTTTTAACAAAGTTTAAACTTTTTTTTTAAAATATACATTTGCCATAATTTTTTGTAAGTTTTTGTAAATGCTTAAATAAATCTCTGAACTCTTGTTTGTTCGCACACTACTGTTTAATATATTTTCCGATAAGCTTATTGTTTTGTGAAATCGATACTGTTATCTTAAAACATACAACAACAATCTTTAAATTTTTTATGTATTTGTTGCTTTTTTTAAAACATTAATAAAAGATTTTTATGTTTCTCAGCATTTCCCTAAAAAGCAAAACGATGAAGCTTTTTAATGCATGTCTATTCACTAAAAACCATTTAAAAGCATCATTTTTTTACTCTCATTTATCACTTTTTGTGAAAAACAAAATTTTTTAAACTGATTCATTTTATTTCTCAAAATCTCTAAAAAATGAAATTATTATGTTTTATTTGTGTATCTGTATTTATTAGTAATACTATGACACTGGATTTGTGCACTGATGTTGACAAAGTGGTAAGTTACTTTCACAACTTTCAACATCTAATGCTAACGACGTGGCAAGAAAAACAAAAGCAATGATGAAATTTTTTAAAACATCTTTACAGAAAATTGCGCAATGCTACAATAATTATGTCTTCGCCGTCTTACCAAGAAAAGGATTCAAAGACCATTTTGTTACTGCTATCCGAAATCAAACAAATCTACCTGCAATTTGTGAAGGCAAAAAGCATCTTGATGAATGCCTTGGGGGACCACTTACTCAAAGATGCCTCAATGTTGAAGACTTTAAAAATGTTACATTTGTTGACAGCGATGTCGATGCTAGAACATTTGTTGCTATCTATCTTCAAATTGATTATGGCTGTGGAAAAGTTCCCCAACGTATGTGATTTTTCGTTATTTAAAGCTAAAAAGCAGTTTGAACACAATGTTTTAGTGCTCCAAGAACAACACGCTTGCATCTCCACCCAAGGCAATCAATGCAAAATGGATTTGCATAATTGTTCTACAGCTGATGCCTTTGCTTCATGCGCTGTTGAAAAAGTTACAAAACGCTGCGGAAAAGCTGCTGGATGTTTTGTACAAAAATTTACAGCACTACAAAAATGTTATATCCAAGAAAGCTGTGCTGGCTGTGATTTATTAAGTACCAACAATAAAGCAATCGATCATTTTTGTCATGACGACGTTAACAGTGGAATCCGATACCCGGCTAATATCGTGATTGTTATTACAACTATTTTGTCATACATTTTTTATTTCCATTAATACGGCTTAAAATTAAATTTTTGAATAAAAATCGAAATAAATCAGTGTAACATTGAAAAAAACAAGTATGAAATAAAAAATATCTAGCAGAACTCAAACCTGCGACCTCATGATTACCGGTCAAAAGCTCTACCAACTGAGCTATAAACCATTGAACTAAAGGGTGAAAAGAAAAACCTGTGCAAATTTTATGAATATTTTATTTAGTTTAAGTAGCCATTATATCTATCGAGATGACGTTTAACCTTTTAAAATAAAAGAAAGTACTTTAAAGTGTTTTTTCTCATTTTGAGCACTCAAACGATTGTATCCAAAAAAATCGGAGAGACACTTATTTTTTCGTTGAACTTCCTTTTTCAAAGGTAACAAATTTTGGGTCAAAGTAATAAAAAAAAACCAAGAAACGAAAAATAAAAACAACATCTCTTTTTTTTCTTTTTTCGAGAAATTCGTTAGTTTTTATTTAAAAAAATTTGACCAGAGATGTTTTATAAAACAATTTCTTCTGTCTTTTTTATTTGCTTTTGCATAGCTTTTGCCAAAGCAGCTGTAACTAAAAGTATGATATCTTCCTGAAAAAATAGTTTTACCAGATTTTTATTCTAGATTGCCCTCCATTAACATTGACCCCTGGAGCGCTTACTCCAAAACTTGGAATTGAAAGTAAAACAGATGATAAAACTGAACTGCCAGTTTCTTGCACTGGTAAAAACAACAAAGAAATTTATATGTTTGTAAGTTCTATTGTGACCACAAAATCTCAAATGCTTTTACTTCATTATTTAGTTCAATGGTAACATTGGCGGACCAAGTCATCCCAAGAATGAACCAATTACAGCCCATTTGCACTGCATTGATGGAAACTGGAAATATACTGAAAGCGGCGTTTCTATTGTTATCACTGAAGTATCATGTATTTCTGTTTAATAAAAATTCTGTACTACAATAAGTAAAAGAAATTTTTTATTTTTCATACAAAAACTTTATACAAAAAGATGCAATATCGAATATTCCGGATGCATCATCAGATGCTAATAAACACCTATTTCTCCTCAAAAAATGGTTTAAAAAATTACCCAACATTTTTCCACCGATTTATCTTCTTTCGAGCAATTAAACTGTAGCTATCTATTAGCATTTTCAAGGTTACAGTGGGATTTAAAAATGCATTAAGGATGAAAATACTCTGAAAAAATGCTTTTTTTGATATTACCAAGTTTGTATTTCTGTTTAACAAAAGGGATTTCAACAGTGCTTTTACGTATATCATGTGACAAATTCTACAGTATTGTCAAAATGTTCTTATCGTTTTTGTACCTATGCTTAACGCTCTTGATGTTTTTAGAACAACAGTTACGAATAAAATGTTTTAAAAAAATGAATAATCATCGGTTGGTGGAATCTTAAAAACAAAGCAAGCAGCAACACTGGGGTAAAAAAAATTCTATCGAAAATAATGAATCAAACAATGATAAAAGTATTCTGCAATGCACCAACATGTTTTATACATTATTGATATAAATAATGCAAAAAAAAAGCATTTTATAATACATTTTTTTAAGCTTACATGAACAGTAATGCTACGCTATCTTGTTATTTTTATTTTGGTTTTGTCTGTTGTCAAAAGGGTTTCTGCTGATGAAGAGATCTTTAGATGATGGTGATGTAAGAATTTGAATGTATTCTTTTAAATAAAATACCAAAAATTTCAGATTATTGAAAAATGTTATGAACGGCTTTCCAAAAGAAATGTTCTTTTCTCTTATCATATGCCACCGTTTTTAGTGCAGAATTATCAAGGCGACGATATTGTTAAACTAATATGTAAGCATAAGAAATTACTTGATAAATGTATGAGCAAAACAATTGTCAAACGATGTTTCAACAATGAAAATCTTCGACAGCTTTCATTTCCAGAACAATTTGTTTCTGGGTTTTCTAAAGATGTTCCATTTTATCACCAAATAACGATTGCTTATTTTCATGTCGATTATTTATGTGGAGATATGTATCAAGGTCAGCCTACAAAACACTCTCACGAACTTTAAAATTAAATTTTTAGTTGTTCTTGATAGCGTAAATTGTACCAATAGACCTGATTTGAATGCGTGTAGTAGTAATATTTCTGAATGTGACTCTTTTGAAAATATTGTTCAATGTTATGCGGATGCAAAAAACGTAGCATGCGGAGAACAGAGTAGTCTTATTATGAAAAAGACGATGCTTTTTTCATTGTGTCAGCTTCAAGGCAATTGTAAAATTTGTGATGATTTAATTAAAGATGCCCTCGCAAATATTCCTGATGAAAATGGCTCTTCTGCAAGAATTAATCTTACATGCATTTTTGCAGCTTTAATTCTGTATTTTGTTTTTTTTTGGCTAAAATTACGATTGTTAAAAACTTTTCATGAAAATGCTTTTATTTCCTTAATCCAATAATAAATTCTTGTTCCTTTTCTCAATTACAAATTAAATGATTATAAACAAAACAAAAATAGTTTTAATTTTCAAAACTGGAAATCTTTCAGATTCAAGTTTTTAAGGTAAAATTTCGTTATGCAATCATGAACAAATGTTTCCTTGTTTTCCGGTCGACGTTTCAGAAATGGTTGTCTAAGCAAAATATGTTTGAGCATCATTGATTGTTCATTCATTTTGTTGAAAAAGAAAACGAGCGCCTCGCAACATTCCTGAAGTAAAAAGAGCATTATCAAAAACAATGAATCAGATATTGTATACAAAAATAGTTTCATCATTTTTATTATTATTAAGGTACCAGAAAAAAAATTTTTATTTCATTTTTTAAAACTTGCTTGAAGAAATATGCTACTCTATTTTGTTTTGACTTGTATTTTGTTTTCGGCAATTGTTAAATCTATATCAGCTGATCCAGAAAGCTGTTCATACAAAGATAAAGATGTAAGTTTTTAAAATCCAGTATTCAGTAACTTACTTTAATCAATTCTAGATTATTGAAGACTGTTATGATCGGCTTGATCTAAGCGCTGTATTTACCCTCTCTCTGGATCAACAATTTTACCCGGAAAAAGATAAATATAAAAAAGTATGTTCACAAAGGAATTTACTTGATAAATGTATGAACAAAACAATTGTTGAGCGATGTTTTAATCGTGATAGCCTTGTAAAGCTTTCATATAAAACTAATCTTCTTCATGATAATAATGATAATGATGGTAGTATACTTGCTTACAGAATGTTGATACGTTATTTTTTTGTGGATTATTTATGTGGAGATGTTTATGAAAGTAAGTCAAAAGAAACCTGTGCAAAAAGTTATTAAAATATAATTTTTAGTTGCTCGAGATAGCCTTAATTGTATCGATATGGCTGATTACAAAAACTGTAACAAGAATCATAAATATGACATTGGATGTAACAATATTGAAAACACAACCGAATGCTATGCAAATGTCGGAAATAAAACATGTGGAGAAGAAATTAGTTTTTTCATGAAAAGAATGGCAACGTATTCGTATTGTCTACATGAAAACAATTGTAAAATTTGTGATGATCTAATTGAAGATGGCGTTGCTAATCTTAATCCAGATAACTTTTCCACAACAATGATTCCAGAAGAAAACAATTCTTCGACAACAGTAACTCCAGATGAAAATAGCTCCACAAGAATGCTTCCTGCTAGCATTTTTACAACATTTGTGCTATTTTGTCTTCTATTATTGGTTTAATCAGAAGAGAATTATGAGTTTTATCTTTCGATAAATTTTTTTAGTAAAGTAATCAATAAAGTCTGTATATTACTGTTTATTTTATGCCGGTTATATATTTTCATTTATATTTCACATTTATCAAATATAAGGAATATGACCTATCTGCTAAATAAAACATACAAAGTACTACTGGCATCAGTAAAGATACCGAATATTAATATTATAATCTTTTGACCAGATCAAAAAACAGACTTTTAATATTAACGAAGTTTTTATGCACTTTCTTCAAGTTTGCGTTTATAAAAGAATAGTAGTTGTATTATAAAAAGTGAGGTTTGTCCAGAGCTGACGTCAGCAGTTGAGGCAAGCCAAATCTGACGCTAAAACTTAAGCGCGGCAAAGATCAAAGCAATTTTGCTGATTTTGGCATGACTGGGGTTAAACATTTTAGTTTTTTTGCTGACGTTAGCTCTGGACAAACCCTGTTTAAAATGGATTAAAATCTTGTAAACTTCGTTGGTTAGTTCAGTGAAACAGTTTTTGAGATTCTGTTACAAAAAACCTATGTTCAATTCAAAATGAATTTTTTCCATTAGATTTTTAACTGTCGAAAAATAAAGCTGTAAAACTTTTACGATTTAACAAAGAAAAATCAAATATATCGTAATGTTTGTACTTAATTAGTTTTTAGCATTTAAAAATATTAAATATTGAAAAATAGTGGAAAATAATCATCATAAAACAAATTGATACTTTTCGATCGATTTGTTTTTTGTAGTTTGGTGTATTCAATAAAAGTGTCAAACTGCAAAAAAAAAGATTATTCAATCATCGGATTTCAGTGCTTTCAAAGAATAGAAAAGGAAACCTTATTGCATGTGGGTGATTTAAAACATAATTATAGCTTAATTTTTTCATACCTTTTTCAATCATGATATTGTATTTTGAGAAAAATAAGAAATTGAACATTTATTTTTATGTTTCAAAAATAGATAGAGATAAAGGCACGATGTGTCAATCTTAAAAGGCACTTGCATCAAAAATGGAAGTGAATCGAAACAAATGAAAGTAAAAATACTATTAAGTTATATGAAGTAACAAATCCATTATTTGATGTTGTTGTAGCTGGAATTGATGTAGTGGATGTTGTTGTTGTTGTTGTAGTTGTGGAAGATGTTGTGGTTGTATCAGTATCATTTACAAGCACATCAAAGCCATATTCAATTCGAAATGCATTATTTCCATTTTGATCAGTTTGAACATAAAACATTGAAGCATTTGTTGTATAATTTTCATTTGCAACAAATCTTAAATGTTTTTTTGTAATATTTTTTTCATCACAAATTAAAACAAAAACTAACGTATGAGTTTCATTTGTTAAGAAATTTCGTAGTGTAACATTTGCAGTAGAAGGTAAATCTTTGACAACAAAATTTGCCATTCGTGGAGGGTTTAACCTAAAGGTATACACGGTAGAAGACATAAACATGGTTAAATTTGTTCCAGAATAAAGTGGTGAAACAAGAACACCCATTCGTTTAGCTGTTCCAACATCAATGTATGCTGAAAATTACGATATTTAATTACTGCATTTCAATCATTGAAATTTAAAAAATCAAATTTTTTGTTGAAAACAAAAATTTCGGTTAACATCCCAATTTTCATTTCAACAAAAATTTCAATTTGAAGTCAGAATTTTACTTTTAAATCGATATTTATGGTTATGATTAAAATATTATTTTTTCATTTTAACCGGAGTTCATTAATCTTAAATACTTACATTGACCAGCTGAAATATTAAATGTCAATGATGAAGAAGCTGGAGCTACAACACTTAAAGAAGAAGTCCACAATGCAGTTTGTTTCCATAAATCTATTTCTGTTGAACTAAAAATTAATATTATCGTATGCCTAGCATACACCAAACATACGGCAAATTAAAATATGGTTTTCCATTTAAACCACTTGAAAAGCTAAAGGTTGCATTTGAAGATGTTTTAAAGTCATCCAACGACAGTAGTGGATTAATATTATATGGTTCAGCGAATACGATCATTTCACATGATCCGGAAGCTTTAGCATCAACAGTAAAAGAGGATGGTACACCTTGAAGTAAGCGAACAACATTTTGAGCAGTGTTGCAATTCTGTGTGTGAGCTAAAAAAATAGTGATGTCCATTAAAAAAATCACATAATGTGAACAAACTCTTTTGCATTCTAAATAATAGCGGTGCTAGTATATAGCCGGCCTTGTCAGAACAATAAACTGTGAAACATCCAGATTTTGATTTTACATAGCTGATTGCACTGCCTGATGAAGTTTCAGGGAATGAATTGCTTGAAAGTCTAAAAATTAAAATTATTAATAAAAAATTGTAGCAGTAAAAACCTTATTTTCAGGATTTCTCAAAATGGAAATAACAAGAAGTGAATTTTCAAGCCGTTTAATTGAAATATCAAAATCAGAAAATTTTTGAATGAAACAAAAAAAGCAAAACAGAAACTAGAATTTCAGAAATTGAAGTTTTTTGTTTTTTGCAACCTCCTGTATTGATAATTCTTTGACCTTTTGCTGACGCGTGTAAAAACAGCTTTAAAAACCATCATGACGTTTACTTACACTCCAATAAAATTTGTCAATCCATCAGCATCATAGAGATCAAAATTATTCATGCTAATTCCAACAGCAATAAATAGCTCCAAATCATTATCTGGTGAACAGACGGTAAAAGCTGTATCAGCAGACATATCATCAAGCCATACCGAATAAGTTGGGGAAGATGTATTTAACATTATTTTAGTGTCAATTGGTGATGCAATAGCTGCAGTTTGAATCAACCAAGATGGAGTTCCAATTACAAATGGTGAAACAGATTTTCCAGAATGAAATACAATAGTCATATTTGTGCCACGTGGATATGGAAGAACTTCAGGTGTTGCATAAGTTGAGTAACTAAAAGTTTTGTTTCAACAATTCTTTTTTTTTCAGTTTAATTTAAACGAAAATAAAAAAACAGACTTTTGGAATAAATTTCCATTTACATAGATGGTAACCCATGAAGTATTTTGAAGATTCATGTAAGGGCTGATAGTGTAATAATCCATTGAACAGCTGCTGTCTAATGAAACCTAAAATATTTCATGTCAGATATGGCATTTTTAATCACAAGTGCTTACTGTATAACTGCAATCTAGATTATCACAGTAGCTAGATTGACCATTGGGAAGTGGTGTCAAATCTGTATAACCGTCACACGGAATTACAAAAGTGGAAACAGCACATTCACATTCTAAAAAATAAAGTTTTTAAAATGTAATTATTTCTCTCCACAAAGATCTTCTAAACGGTAGTACAGAAATTACATTCTATTAATTTTTGTTACACCACCTAACATCAAAGAGACTATGCCGTACAACAAAGGCGGCATGGCTATTTATTGCTCATACAATGAAACGTAATTTCAGAACATATCCAACAATTACTCTAATTTCTACTTACTGATTTGAGTATATGATGCATTAAAACCAGCTTGATGAATATTTCCATCTGCATTAAATTGAAAAATTGATCCATCAAGATCAGATTTCATTTTAAAAGATCCTGCATTTTTGATTTCCCAGCTATCACCACCTTTTGATACCGTAAATTTATCAACACCAGCTTCAACCCAAAATTGTTCAACATATAGAATAGCTTCATATCCACTTTTTAGATTCATTTGAAGTGAGCAAGTCTAAAATCAACGAACTATTATGATAGAATAATGACAAGAAAACATACACTAAAAGCATCATATCCTTTTACGGGATCAAGATTTGAAATTGCTGCAGAACCATCATCACTTTCAACAATTTGACATGCACCAGAAACAGGAGTTGCAACAATTGGAACAAGTGAAATTACAGCAAAAAAGCCATTTTGATTTTTTTGATTATACATGTTATATAGCATAATATCTAGCTGTGATCCCTTTAGGTAAAGAACTTGTGGATCATAAAGTGATACAGTATAGTTAATGCTGAAAAGGTTTTTTTTAGAAAAATAAAGGTAAAATTGCATTTGCTTATTAAAAAAATGATGTTTATTATGCAAAAATAATAATGTTTTTGTGCAGATAGAGATTTCGCCATTTAATGCTACTTACCCATTGGTTGTACCGTCATCTGAAAGAATAAAACAAATGTTAGAATAATATAATTTTGCTATGAAAACTCACTTTTTAGCACCAGATTATAATATCAGGGTAGTCAATAAGTTCGTGCCGCGGTTTGAATGTAAATAACTTTGAAATTAATGAAACAACATAAGGTAAAATATTGCATACTGGTAGCCATGAGAGTTGTCCTAAGGGTCCTAACACGGTTTTTGAGGTAGTTGGAATTTTCACGGAATTTTGATGGAATTTTGTGCCGGAACTAGTTTTTTAGGGAGATTTATAAAACGAGCTATGCCAAAAATGGGATTTGAGCACTTTGGCAGTCCATATGACCCAAATGGGTTGCCAAGACATTGGTCTATCAGAATTTATAAGATTTGGAATTTTCCCGAATCTTCTAGAAGTTTCAGGAATTTTCAAAGCACGGCTACTGCAAGTTTGTGTATTTTAAAGGTATTTTTTAAAAATAGAAAATTTATTTGGAAATGCATCAAAAATGTTTAAAATTATGATTTAATGGTTTTTCAGTCAATTGATATGTTTTTGGAACCATAAACATTTAGAATTTTCATAATGATCATTTGACAGTTTTTCTATAAAAAATGGGTTTTACCACGAAAATTCCTCAAAATTCCGTGGAAATTCCAACTACCTCAAAAACCGTGTTAGGACCCTTAGGACAACTCCCATGGCTACCAGTATGCAAAATTTTACCTCATGTTGTTTCATTAATTTCAAAGTTATTTACATTCAAACCGCGGCACGAACTTATTGACTGCCCTGATAATATGAAAGCAATTTGATATAAATTTTAAATTGATATTTTGTTGAATCAACATTTTTAAAAGTCCATGTACAATTATTTGATGCATTTGAAAAAATACCGTAATCGGATGAAATCGGAATAATTGTATCATTATCCATAGTAATAGTTTGTCCAGAGAATGGACAATTTGATGCTTCAGAAGGTGCTGAAAATCATCTTTTATTGTAGTTTGAAATAAGCTCAAATTTGCATACGAAAAGATAAAACCACAGAATCAAAAGCAGTCCATATCTCAGATTGAATAAATTGATTCAAAAATTGAAAACTAATTTTTCGAGTTGTTGAAGTGAAGGTTCTAACTTGATAATTTGATTCATAATCGCTAAAAAATTCTTAGATTTTTTAATTTATTGGCTGTTGTCCGCCGCTTACTACAAAGGCGATGAATATGAAACATTATCATTGATTAAAGCTTCCATAAAAGCACCATTGATAATTGCAAACCATAGATGGTCGCCACTTTTAGCCTGAAGTATAGTTATTTGAGACTTTTATTATTGTAATGCGCGGTATTTTTATGGCATTTGTTATGATACTTAATTACATTTAAAATCAAAAAACAATTTATCTTTTACTGTTCAATAAAAATAAGCAATTGTTGGCTTAGCAAAAAAAACTTACTGGCACAAAAACAGAATTGCAAGTTAAATTTGCAGAGCCATCCATTGTTGCTGGATAATTTGGTGATTGAAAACGAATATAGCTTGATACATTAAAAGTATTAACATTATTCGTCGTTGAACAATATCCAACATCAACTGCCTTCACACCGCCAAACAATATCCCTACCAGCAATAGCAACACTTTTGACATCATTTTTTTCACTCAACAAGAAATTCTGTGTCAAATTATGTGAGTAAACATAGAATTCGTGTTGTATTTATATTGTTTCATTTTGCTTTGATCTTCAGTACTGTCATTAAGCTATAAAAACGATATTAAACTGATAACACAATTCAATTAGTGTTAAAATAAAGGTGTAAAACTGGGTGCAGCAAATGATTTCATTATTTTTTTTGCTGCACCCAGTTTTTTGTCTTTCAAAGTGCAAAAATTTTGTGTTACTTTCCAGTGGGACGTTAAATTAAGGATTGTTTCAGTAAAGCATAAAAATAAGGTAAGAATAATTTTAGGTACATTTGAACGATCGAAAAAAGAAAAATTAATATGTGTGATATTTTTGGTAATTCTCTATTAAAACAGAGCTCTTGTTCACATTAGTTCATTTTAATAGAGGTCACAAATTTAAAAAACATATAAAGCTGTTAATTAGTTTATAATCACATTTATCCAGCACAAATACGTATGAAGCCTGTCTTAGTGTTTTTACAAAAAAATGACAAATTTCAACAAAGTTGTGTCACAATAGTTTCATTTTTTCTTTCTACAAAATTGTTTGTTTACCATTGCAATTGTAATCCTAAAAAATGTTCAAAAAAGACGCATTAATCATTTCTAATATTACAAGGTATTATTATTGTTGCAGAAGCTAAATAAATTGATTGTTACTATTTTGTAAATCAGAAAATTTGAACACTGAATGGAAATGAAATTATTCATTGTCAAAATAATCAATTCAAAAAAAATTGAATTGTTTTCATTTCTAATTGGAAAGTAAGAAGTCAACATAAAAGCAATGAAAAAACTTCAATCTCTTCAATTTTGTATTTCTTGTTGGTGTTCAGAAAGCTAGAAATGTTTAAGCTTTTTGTTGCTATTTTAGCAGTACTACCGATTGTGGTGGAACTTACTCCTGCTGAATGTAATGGTATAGATTACAAAGTAGGTCACCACATTTTGCGCTGGATAAATGTGATTATAAACTAATTAACAGCTTAGTTTTTGTTATATTTGAATTACAGAAAAACAAATTAGTAGAATGTCAAATGCATCTTTTCTAAGACTTAAAATATTTACAGCAAATAAAATCATGTTACAATTGGGCTTTTTCTGAACCAAATTTGCTTTGGAAAGAACCAGATGGACTATTTGATGAAATGATAACAATTTTTGGAAATGATTCAAGATTTGAAGATTTATGTAGTGGAAAAACAAAACTAGATTCTTGCCTATCAAATTCTTCGATCATTAACAGATGTTTTGATGTTGATTCTGCTAATTATTTTCCATTTGGCGGTGGTGATGATGATGACAATAAAGGACAACGTTTTATGGCAAATTATTATCAGCTTAATTATATTTGTCCTGAAGAAAAGGATTGTAAGTTTGTATATATCTGTATTAAAAAAAGATGTTCCTATTTTTTTAAAAACTCAATGCATCCATTTTTGTGCAATTTTCGGTTTCAGGGGCTCGTCGAGAAAATGATACCATAATTAATGCGATTGATGCTTGCTCTAATTTTACATGCCATAACTCATCAACTTCAGGATGTTTTGCGTATTTTACAGATTGTGTCCAAAACAATGTTCGCGTCAGCTGCAATCCAGCATTGACATGTTATGCCAAAAAATTTGCAGCTTTTCAATCATGTTATTTTGCTAATGATTGTGAAATGTGCAAATCAACTAATTTCACAGATATTTTGAATTTATGTGTTGAAGATAATACTCCTAGTAATGTTACATGTGTTACAACAACTACTGTACTTCCAAGCACTGATCCTCAAACTACCCCCCATAGCAACACCATTCAAAATACTTTTGCCATTATTCACTTTGGATTGGCTTTTTTCATCGCTTACTTTTTTAATTAACCAAACATTTTTGTATTTGATTTAAAAAGTTTTCATTAATATTATTCTAATTTAAAAAAACTGTTTTTCTCTGAATGTCTTTTATGATACGTAAAATTATTTGCTTTAAAATATGAAATCAAGAAAATAGAAAGCAAAATAATGGTTTTTTAAAACATGCTTGAAAAACGATTTTTTGCTTGTTAGAAAAAAAGTATTAGTCATGTTTCTATTTTTTAACAAAAGCATGATTTCAAGATTCGAGTTAAATTTTTTAACGCTCGTTGAAATCATAGCAACACTTTTTAGATGCATGAATTCAAGTAAAATATTACTAATCAAAAGAACGCAAGAGTTTTCCCCTGTTTTGTAATAACTGATTCATACTACTATTTTCTTGCTTTTTGTTTTACTAGAACTGAAATAAAAGCTACGAAATGGTATTATCATTTTTATCATTTCTAAGCTTACTGACAGCTGTTTACAAGAATGTATTGTTGGTGTTTTACACTTTTTTTCATTTTACCGTTTACTGTTGGACAAGAAACATGTGGTTTTAAGGATTCGGATGTATGTGACACAACAATAAAAAAAACTAAAACACCATTTTAGATTATTAAAAGCTGTTATAACAGCACTTTTTTTTCACCAAATAGATTTTCAACTAATTCAACACAATTGAGAGATGAAATAATTACAATGTTCAAAGATTCTGATAAGCTTACTGATATCTGTCAAGCAAGGGATGCTTTAATCAGCTGTATCAACAAGAATGATACAACAATAATTAATCGATGTTTCAATGTTGATGCAGCTGAACATTTTTTTGGTGATGATGATCCAAATAAAGGTCGAAGATATATGACAAATTATTACCAGCTTGATTATATTTGTGATTCTCAAAATAGTTGTAAGTTAAAATTATTAAAAAGGGATATTCACTTTTATTTTTTTATTTCAGGGGCACTTCAAAAAACGTATTGTGTTACCAGTGCTCTTGATGGCTGTAAATTTTTTTATTCTAATAATACATGCAATCAAAATGATAATTATTTTGCTTGTATTAGTAATACAACAAATGCTTTCTGCAATGCTGCAATGGCATGTTATGCCCAAAAATTTGCAACATTTCAAACATGCTACGATATGGCTGATTGTGCTGATACTTGTAATTCATTAAGTCCAACAGTAAATAATATTGTTACTTTATGCAATAATGATACAAGCGTAAATAACATTGATAACATTACAACACCAACTGTAGCTCCTCTAAAATGCAGCAGCAATCAAAATAATTTTACATTTGCTTTTCTTGTTTTGACTTTTCTTGTTGTTTTAAACTTTATCTGAGCAGCTATAATGTAAACATGTTTTCTTTTAAGAATTTATTTTCATGTATTGCTGATATTTATTTAAATAATTATTTTTTCACGATATTTTTAAAAATATATGACGTTATTAACCTTAAGATCTTAAAATATATTTTGACACATGTGTAATGCTTTAAAAAATAAATATATGGAATTATTTTACATCACTTTTGTACAGCTAAATTTTAATCTTTTAAGAATCGTACTATGCACAATTATGATCGTAATCATTGTTTCGATACTTTTTCACCAGTATGTTTATACTGAGTAATACAAAGACAGTCATGAAATTTTATTTTTAGCTGCAACATTTAACATCAAGGAACGCTAAAACTTTTTAAGCATAAAAAGCATGCTATGAGTGTTTGTATGATTTTTAACATCTGAATCATAAACTTTTCGTTAACAGCAGTATGATTCCATACAATCAACAGAACAGTTTGAAATTCTGACTAAAGTTGTATCAGTTCTTATTTTATTAGAGGCTTTAAGAAGAAGAAGAAATTATTTTACATTATTTGTGGCTTTTTTTATAAAAGAAATTAAGGTTTGTCAACGTTATTGCATATTGCTGGGCGTAAATTTTGTATAAAGATGAATATGCTGAATTTATTTATTGTTGTACTATTTCTTTTGCCATTTTCTGTCCAGTCGCATTCTGAATGTCTAAGCACTGATGTGCCAGTAAGACGGATATTAATTTCATAACAAAACTACAGAGGTTTGCTTCAGATAATCAAGGAATGCTACATGAAGACGCTGTTTTCAACAGATAAATTGTCTACAGATACATCACACTTCCAGGACGATATGATAACAATTCTTGAGGATCCTACTAAACTTGCAAATATTTGTCAAACTAAAGACTCCTTGGTTAAATGCATTAATGATAATGATACCAAAATAATTAGCAGGTGTTTTAATGTAGAATGTATTCAAGAAGTCTTTCAAGAAAACCCATCTGATGGGCGACGAGTTGTTTCAAATTTTTTTCAACTTTCTTACATTTGTGATTCTAGCAAGGATTGTAAGTTATTAAAAATTAAAAAAGCAATTCAGTAATTTTACATTTTTAATTCAGGGGCTCTTGGAAAACCTGAATGTGTCACAAAAGCTATTGAAGCATGTCAATTCTTGTACCCTGATTCTTGCACTCAAACAGATAATTATTTTGCCTGTGTCAATAGCACCGCAAATGCTTTCTGCAATATTGCCATGGGATGTTATGCCCAAAGCCCAAAAATTTGCAGCATTTCAATCATGCTATGACCTTTCTGATTGTGATAACACTTGCAATGCATTAAGTCCAGCAGTAAATAATATTATCACATTTTGCAATGATGATACTAGGGCTAATAACATTGATGATACTACTACAACTACTACAACAACAACAACAACAACAACGCAAGCACCCACAACAACAACACCTTCAACTACCGTTTCTCCTCCAACATGTGGCAGTGACAGTCTACAAAAAACTTTTGTCCATTCTATTTTGGCTTTCTTTATTGCTTATATTTTAAATTAATTTTTCTGTATGTTTTTTTTCGCTGTTAATAAATTTATTTAATAAGATAACTCAATAAATATTGGTGCACTTTACAACATGATTATGTAGAAATCCTATTAAAGCTAAAACTGGAGTTAATAAAATAAGTATTCTTTTTTAGATGCATTTGTGCTATATTCCAAGGTTGTGCAATCAATAAATAATTAATGAACACATAAATGCGCAAAAACCATTCATAACAAAAGCAAAAATATTTAATGAAAAAATATTTTAAGGCGTCGAAAAAGAAGAGCTCACTCTATTTGTCATGTTTTTAAAAATTCCTTTTAGTTTCCTTCTAAATGGAGTAATAATTAGAATAGCGGCAAGAGGATTAACGATTGGAATCCAACCAACAAAAAATGAAAAACACAAAGAAATTGTAATGTTTTCAATTTTTAAAAAGATCATTGCAATTAATGAAAATATTGGAATATTTGCTACTAGAAATGGTCCAATTGCCTGAAAACGATTTAACATTTCAATAGTTTATGGCTTTAATTGTAAGCTTACTTGAATAATTAAAGTTTTGTGTAATTGTTTGCTGAGAATTTTAGAGCCAGAGTAATTGCTGACATGAGAATGAAGTTCTTTTGAAATTTTAATGCTAAAGATAAGTACCATGCCATAGCTGATTACACATGTTGATATAATAAAAGCATACGGAATAATAAAGGAAATGGAGTCCTGCATTGAGCAATAATTTATTAAAAAAAACATGTTGTAGCATTAAAATAGAAGAACTTACAATATTTGCAGCAACAAAAATAGGCCCATTTGGATATTCATCTAACCAAAATTGAGTTAAAGTCGGAGCTTTGAGATCCATGCTTATCTCTGGTAGTATTGAAAAGCACCACATTAAACTAATAAATATTAAGACGCAACTTAAGAATAATATGATATATGGCAGAATTACGTGTTTCATGGTTATCGTAAATCCTCTAAAAATTTTGGATCTTTAAATTGTGACGAACTCATTTAATTTAACGACTATTTAATAAAGAAGAAACATTCATGAAAACTAACCGACAAATAACCAAATATCGTAAATAAAATGGAATACAAATAGCATTCATACTTGCCAGGACAATTGTAGCATAAATCCAAAGCATTACATTTGCACCTTTAAATCCATAAAAACTTAAAAAGCTTTCAGTAATTATATAAACAGTATGTTTGACATTCAATACTTGCTAAAAGTATTTAAATGAGCAGATGTAGTTACAACAGAAAGACTTACAGGTGAAAAAACAAAAGCCACCAATGACAATATAATATCAATAAAACAATTTGGTAACAAAACAAAGCTTAAACGTTTTAATTCCATCTTTTTGACAGTGATAATAAGATATAAAAGTACAAAATTTGCAAGTAATGACAATGATGGAGCAACAATATCGTTACATCGAAGAATTTTGAGCAACATTGCCATAGGATAAAACTTTGAGTAGTGTTCTAGAAATTTTCAGCACAGCTTTATAAATGAATTTTAGCTCTAACAAATAATCACATTACGCCCTTTATTTTTTTATTACTTTTTTTTGAATTTTGGACTTAAGCATGTTTACATTTTAAAGACACGAATGTTTTTTAAAAGTCAACTTTATTTTTAATCTCCCATTAAATTTTACTACTTTGGGGTACTTTATCTCCCCCTTACAACTTCCTATAATTTGATTTGAAAAATTAAAGAGCGAGAAAAAAATTAGTAATTAGATTATATTAGTAATATTACTACTTTCTTTTGTTACGATTATTTTTATGTAAGGACATATGAACTTATAAGATGAATCTTTGGTGCTTCCTACACTTTATTTTACTTTATATGGAGCGAAATCATCAAACACAAATTTCATATTTTTTATTTTTACATTCTACGTTTCCGAAGTCAAGACTAATAAAAGACACTGGATCTTTATTCAACTTCTGTAGATGGCCGAATTAACAATGAATATTCATCCAGTTTTTATTCATCTCAATAATTTTGAATCAACTTGTTATTGTTTCTTGTCTTTAAATTAAGCACGTAAACGAAAATAAAATTTGTATAAATAATTTTTCAAGCCAAGTAAGCAGCTGGTGGCGAAACAGCTTTTCTTGATTTTTTACAAAGTATTTTGTTTTTGAATAGTTTAAATACTTCGTTTCTCATGGTTGAATTCATTGTTAAATATATCATTGCAGGTTGACCTAAAAATATACATGAGGATATCTTGTTTTCTTTTTTGCAATAACTAACCGTCGATAGCTACAAATGTATATTGTAACCATGGATAAATCCAATGAGGAAGTTCAAAAAACTGTGCAATCAAAAATCCAAATGCAGAGAAAAATACTGAAATTGCAAGTAATAAAATTTGGCCAAATACATTTGTCTAAAACATTTGTTTACATGGAGAAAAAATGAAGTTTTAGCTTACGTGTTTTGCAAGACTCTTTAAATCTCGAGATTTAAAATAAATTAAAAAGCTAAAAGCGCCATAGATTAAAATAATGGAGACAACAACAAAAACATTGTTGGAAAATAGCAGCGAATCAACATACTAAAACTTACGAATTTTTTTAGCAGCATTTTTTATAAAACAAGCTTACAATTTTGTTATAATCTTCAAAATATCCCATATGTGGATTATAAAAAATTAATGAATAAATTGGATTATAATTTCCTGGAGGTCCCCATAGAATATCTTGAAAGCCCCATAAAAAAGGTAGCAACATCCAAGCATAAATTCTTTTTCCACCAAATAATGTTTTTCCCAATTGACTATCAAATGCTTCAATACATCGATTGAAAGCTAAAAGAATGATAGCAGTACTTTGCATCTTCCATGCCATACCATTTAAGCAGCCGATCCAAAATGCAGCTTTAGGCCACGCACAAAAAACATTTCCAGTTATACTGGCATAACCTGCTAATAAACCGACGTAAATGCTTGTATTTAAATCACAGAAAGCCATATATATCATTAATTTATAGCATGAAAGTTTTATCAAATCTTTTTTAAACATTACAATTATACATGGAATATAAAGTGCCTAAAATGTGTTAAAATGTCAAACACAGAAGACACATTTACACATTATAAAATGTTAAAAGAGATTACCCATACAATGCCAAATGTTACTATCAATAACCATCCATAAAGTGGACGTGATCTTTCTTCATACGGTTTACTCTTATAATCATAAAATGAACAATTAAATAATTTATCGTAATTGTGAGAGAAATACAAAAATGCCATGAATGTATAATTTAAAAAACCATGAAAAAATAAGCTGCTGCCAAGAATGATGATTATAAATTTTTCATAACTAACCAAAAAAAGAGATCATAAAACAACAAATATGGCTTGTTGGTGTTTAAAGTAATTTCATTTTTCGGGACATAATAGTTTTAAGCGCATGTGCTTTTTAAGAGATTAACGTGAAAAAGTTGGTTACAAACTTGAAAATGAGCTTAAAAGCTCATTTTTTGGTTTACATAATTGAAATTCACGTCAGGTTTTTTTTGTACTGCGCGCCTGTAGAATGTGCTAGAAAAAAGAGTTTTTCTCGTGCAAATCTTTTTTCCTTTGACGTGAATTATTTCATCACCAAGTCGAATATTTTCAGCGATTATTTCATTAAACAAGGCGGGTTCTTGTCGAACTATACCAATCAAACGACAAAGCTTTTGTATATTAACCCCGTCAAAAAAGACAGCACCAGCACATTGCAACTGGTACGATTAAAAAAATACTTTTGTGATTGGTTTCATTTCTTTCATTAAAAAGACACACACTTTATAAAACAAATAAAGAAACAACATTCCCTCCTTCAAAATATTTAAAATTTAGTTTAAAACTTTCTAAATATCCATTTGCAACAACCCATTCCACAAGAAGCTTTTCAATTTGGTGTGCATCTGTGCCTTGAAAATTTAATTTATGCCTGAAAAGAGAATTCATTTTTTTAAAATACATTTTTCAAAATATTTAACTCAGTCAAAAAGAATTACCGTATATTTTTTGCTTGAGGAGCCGTTTTCAAAATTTCTAATAGCAATGTATCACTGAAGGTCGATGAAAATGAAAATTTTACATTTAGTAAACGAAAAACAATTAAATTTATAAAACTTTGAATAAAAGCTAATTCTTTTCTTGTCAATAATGATTTATGAAGTTCCAAATGTTTTACTCCAATCGGATTCAAGGATGACGAAAAAGCTTTACAAAAATTAAAACCTTTTCGATAAAGAATTTTTTTGCAGCTTTTTATTTCTTTCATTTTTTTCAACCATTTTTGTTTTTTGCTTTGACTGTAGCTAACTTTGTATATCAATTTTGTTTTAGGAATCAGAGGCGTCATGTATGGCATTTCTGAGAAGATTGTTGGAACATGATTAAAATCTGATATTTCATACATGTAATCTAAAAAATTTATGTTGTTAACAAATGTGTGCAAATTTTGTAACTATCCATGGAAACTGTAAAAAAACTTTTAATGTATTGACTTACTGTGTACTTCACAAAATTTTAAATTACAGCCATCAGCACTTTTAAATTCACGTAAATGCTGCATATCTTGAAAAAAATCTTTGTAATCAGCTGTGTTATTAAAGCTATCTAAATGCATTACACTTTTATCTCTAATAAGCTTTGGCGCAACTTCTTTCATTCGATTCCAATATAGTGGTGTTTGAAGTTCATGAAATCTCAGTTGTAATTCCAATGGAAGAGTTTGAAATGAAAATCTTGAAAAAAAATAAGTTTCTGCTTTAAATTTAATGAACTTGTAAGTTAAATAACCAATAAATGGAATATTTAAAAGCAAAAACAATGCAATAAAAATGTGTAAATAAAACAATTTGAGTAAAAATTTTAATATAGAAAGCTTAGATATTCGATATCGATAGCTTACAGGTTTTGTTTTTTTGCAATATTCTCGATGACACTTTCTAATAAATAATGCAAAATCAAAAAGAAAATGAAAATATATAAGAAAAATTAGCATATAACAGGCAAATTTTACCCGACGCGTAAAGCCTGTATCTCTCGGTTGGCAATTCCAAATGCATTCAAAATAGTATTGAACAATATCATAATAAATAATTGCAAAAATTGAAAAGATCAACATCAAAGCAACAGCAGCAGTAGATAAAATTCTGAATTTACAACACATTTTTCTTTGAAGAAAATATGTTTGTCAGTCTTGTGACACAAATTATCCAACATTTAAGACATGTACAATGAAAAAACTTTTTTCTAAGAGAAATGTACATATGTGTATGCATGATCAATAAATTTGTGGCAGGCCAATGATTTTCTTCTTAATACATAAATGTAGCAAATGGCACTGACGATAGAGTATGGCAATGCAGACAAATTATAGAATGGTTTTGCTCAAATTGCTGCAAATATTCTTTTAAAAGACATCCAAAAAAAGAACCGATAATAGCTAGAATAACCACTTCATGACTAAAAATGTCGTGTTATCCGTACAAAAACTGTCGTTACAATCGAAGAAAACCTTGATGAAACAATAGGTTTTTTTCAAAAAACCCAAAGTTTTACTATTTACAATAAATTAAATGCTGAGTGATACGGCAAAAAAACCTGGTCAATATCAATGCTAAAATGTTTAAAACAACCAAGGAGATAAATATCAATAGGTTTTGGCCAGGTTTTTTGACACATTCGAAGAAAACCTAGATGAAACATTAGGTTTTTTCCAAAAAACCCAAAGTTTTACTATTGACAATAAATTAAATGCTGATCGATAAGGCAAAAAAACCTGGTGAATATCAATGCTAGAATGTTTAAAATAAACTAGGAGATAAATATCAATAGGGTTTGGCCAGGTTTTTTGACACATTCGAAGAAAACCTAGATGAAACATTAGGTTTTTTCCAAAAAACCCAAAGTTTTACTATTGACAATAAATTAAATGCTGATCGATAAGGCAAAAAAACCTGGTGAATATCAATGCTAGAATGTTTAAAATAAACTAGGAGATAAATATCAATAGGGTTTGGCCAGGTTTTTTGACACATTCGAAGAAAACCTAGATGAAACAATAGATTTTTTACAAAAAACCCAAATTGTTACTATTTGCAATAAATTAAATGCTGATCGATAAGGCAAAAAAACCTGGTGAATATCAATGCTAGAATGTTTAAAATAAACTAGGAGATAAATATCAATAGGGTTTGGCCAGGTTTTTTGACACATTCGAAGAAAACCTAGATGAAACATTAGGTTTTTTCCAAAAAACCCAAAGTTTTACTATTGACAATAAATTAAATGCTGATCGATAAGGCAAAAAAACCTGGTGAATATCAATGCTAGAATGTTTAAAATAAACTAGGAGATAAATATCAATAGGGTTTGGCCAGGTTTTTTGACACATTCGAAGAAAACCTTGATGAAACATTAGGTTTTTTTCAAAAAACCCAAAGTTTTACTATTTGCAATAAATTAAATGCTGAGTGATACGGCAAAAACACCTGGTGAATATCCATGCTAGAATGTTTTAAACAAACTAGGAGATAAATATCAATAGGTTTTGGCCAGGTTTTTTGACACATTCGAAGAAAACCTTGATGAAACAATAGGTTTTTTACAAAAAACCCAAATTGTTACTATTTGCAATAAATTAAAACACACTAGGAGATAAATATCAATAGGTTTTTTACAAAAAACCCAAATTGTTACTATTTGCAATAAATTAAATGCTGATCGATACGGCAAAAAAACCTGGTCAATATCAATGCTAGAATGTTTAAAACAAACTAGGAGATAAATATCAATAGGTTTTGGCCAGGTTTTTTGACACATTCGAAGAAAACCTTGATGAAACAATAGGTTTTTTTCCAAAAACCCAAATTGTTACTATTTGCAATAAATTAAAACACACTAGGAGATAAATATCAATAGGTTTTTTACAAAAAACCCAAATTGTTACTATTTGCAATAAATTAAATGCTGAGTGATACGGCAAAAAAACCTGGTCAATATCAATGCTAGAATGTCTAAAACAACCAAGGAGATAAATATCAATAGGGTTTGGCCAGGTTTTTTGACACATTCGAAGAAAACCTAGATGAAACATTAGGTTTTTTCCAAAAAACCCAAAGTTTTACTATTGACAATAAATTAAATGCTGATCGATAAGGCAAAAAAACCTGGTGAATATCAATGCTAGAATGTTTAAAATAAACTAGGAGATAAATATCAATAGGGTTTGGCCAGGTTTTTTGACACATTCGAAGAAAACCTAGATGAAACATTAGGTTTTTTTCAAAAAACCCAAAGTTTTACTATTAACAATAATTTAAATGCTGAGTGATACGGCAAAAAAACCTGGTCAATATCAGTGCTAGAATGTATAAAACAAACTAGGAGATAAATATCAATAGGTTTTGGCCAGGTTTTTTGACACATTCGAAGAAAACCTTGATGAAACATTAGGTTTTTTTCAAAAAACCCAAAGTTTTACTATTAACAATAATTTAAATGCTGAGTGATACGGCAAAAAAACCTGGTCAATATCAGTGCTAGAATGTATAAAACAAACTAGGAGATAAATATCAATAGGGTTTGGCCAGGTTTTTTGACACATTCGAAGAAAACCTTGATGAAACAATAGGTTTTTTTCAAAAAACCCAAAGTTTAACTATTTGCAATAAATTAAATGCTGAGTGATACGGCAAAAACACCTGGTGAATATCCATGCTAGAATGTTTTAAACAAACTAGGAGATAAATATCAATAGGTTTTGGCCAGGTTTTTTGACACATTCGAAGAAAACCTTGATGAAACAATAGGTTTTTTACAAAAAACCCAAATTGTTACTATTTGCAATAAATTAAAACACACTAGGAGATAAATATCAATAGGTTTTTTACAAAAAACCCAAATTGTTACTATTTGCAATAAATTAAATGCTGATCGATACGGCAAAAAAACCTGGTCAATATCAATGCTAGAATGTTTAAAACAAACTAGGAGATAAATATCAATAGGTTTTGGCCAGGTTTTTTGACACATTCGAAGAAAACCTTGATGAAACAATAGGTTTTTTTCCAAAAACCCAAATTGTTACTATTTGCAATAAATTAAAACACACTAGGAGATAAATATCAATAGGTTTTTTCCAAAAACCCAAATTGTTACTATTTGCAATAAATTAAAACACACTAGGAGATAAATATCAATAGGGTTTGGCCAGGTTTTTTGACACATTCGAAGAAAACCTTGATGAAACAATAGGTTTTTTTCCAAAAACCCAAATTGTTACTATTTGCAATAAATTAAAACACACTAGGAGATAAATATCAATAGGTTTTTTCCAAAAACCCAAATTGTTACTATTTGCAATAAATTAAAACACACTAGGAGATAAATATCAATAGGTTTTTTACAAAAAACCCAAATTGTTACTATTTGCAATAAATTAAATGCTGATCGATACGGCAAAAAAACCTGGTCAATATCAATGCTAGAATGTTTAAAACAAACTAGGAGATAAATATCAATAGGTTTTGGCCAGGTTTTTTGACACATTCGAAGAAAACCTTGATGAAACAATAGGTTTTTTTCCAAAAACCCAAATTGTTACTATTTGCAATAAATTAAAACACACTAGGAGATAAATATCAATAGGTTTTTTCCAAAAACCCAAATTGTTACTATTTGCAATAAATTAAAACACACTAGGAGATAAATATCAATAGGGTTTGGCCAGGTTTTTTGACACATTCGAAGAAAACCTAGATGAAACATTAGGTTTTTTTCAAAAAACCCAAAGTTTTACTATTAACAATAATTTAAATGCTGAGTGATACGGCAAAAAAACCTGGTCAATATCAGTGCTAGAATGTATAAAACAAACTAGGAGATAAATATCAATAGGGTTTGGCCAGGTTTTTTGACACATTCGAAGAAAACCTTGATGAAACAATAGGTTTTTTTCAAAAAACCCAAAGTTTAACTATTTGCAATAAATTAAATGCTGAGTGATACGGCAAAAACACCTGGTGAATATCCATGCTAGAATGTTTTAAACAAACTAGGAGATAAATATCAATAGGTTTTGGCCAGGTTTTTTGACACATTCGAAGAAAACCTTGATGAAACAATAGGTTTTTTACAAAAAACCCAAATTGTTACTATTTGCAATAAATTAAATGCTGATCGATACGGCAAAAAAACCTGGTCAATATCAATGCTAGAATGTTTAAAACAAACTAGGAGATAAATATCAATAGGTTTTGGCCAGGTTTTTTGACACATTCGAAGAAAACCTTGATGAAACAATAGGTTTTTTTCCAAAAACCCAAATTGTTACTATTTGCAATAAATTAAAACACACTAGGAGATAAATATCAATAGGTTTTTTACAAAAAACCCAAATTGTTACTATTTGCAATAAATTAAATGCTGAGTGATACGGCAAAAAAACCTGGTCAATATCAATGCTAGAATGTCTAAAACAACCAAGGAGATAAATATCAATAGGTTTTGGCCAGGTTTTTTGACACATTCGAAGAAAACCTTGATGAAACAATAGGTTTTTTTCCAAAAACCCAAATTGTTACTATTTACAATAAATTAAATGCTGAGTGATACGGCAAAAAAACCTGGTCAATATCAATGCTAGAATGTTAAAAACAAACTAGGAGATAAATATCAATAGGTTTTGGCCAGGTTTTTTGACACATTCGAAGAAAACCTTGATGAAACATAAGGTTTTTTCAAAAAACCCAAAGCTTTACTATTTACAATAAATTAAATGCTGAGTGATACGGCAAAAAAACCTGGTCAATATCAATGCTAGAATGTCTAAAACAACCAAGGAGATAAATATCAATAGGGTTTGGCCAGGTTTTTTGACACATTCGAAGAAAACCTAGATGAAACATTAGGTTTTTTTCAAAAAACCCAAAGTTTTACTATTAACAATAATTTAAATGCTGAGTGATACGGCAAAAAAACCTGGTCAATATCAGTGCTAGAATGTATAAAACAAACTAGGAGATAAATATCAATAGGTTTTGGCCAGGTTTTTTGACACAGTCGAAGAAAACCTTGATGAAACAATAGGTTTTTTACAAAAAACCCAAATTGTTACTATTTACAATAAATTAAATGCTGATCGATACGGCAAAAAAACCTGGTCAATATCAATGCTAGAATGTCTAAAACAACCAAGGAGATAAATATCAATAGGTTTTGGCCAGGTTTTTTGACACATTCGAAGAAAACCTTGATGAAACATTAGGTTTTTTCTAAAAACCCAAGTTGTTGCTATTTGCAATAAATTAAAACACACCAGGAGATAAATATCAATAGGTTTTTTACAAAAAAACCCAAATTGTTACTATTTGCAATAAATTAAATGCTGATCGATACGGCAAAAAAACCTGGTCAATATCAATGCTAGAATGTTTAAAACAACCAAGGAGATAAATATCAATAGGTTTTGGCCAGGTTTTTTGACACATTCGAAGAAAACCTTGATGAAACAATAGGTTTTTTTCCAAAAACCCAAATTGTTACTATTTACAATAAATTAAATGCTGAGTGATACGGCAAAAAAACCTGGTCAATATCAATGCTAGAATGTTAAAAACAAACTAGGAGATAAATATCAATAGGTTTTGGCCAGGTTTTTTGACACATTCGAAGAAAACCTTGATGAAACATAAGGTTTTTTCAAAAAACCCAAAGCTTTACTATTTACAATAAATTAAATGCTGAGTGATACGGCAAAAAAACCTGGTCAATATCAATGCTAGAATGTCTAAAACAACCAAGGAGATAAATATCAATAGGTTTTGGCCAGGTTTTTTGACACATTCGAAGAAAACCATGATGAAACATTAGGTTTTTTCTAAAAACCCAAGTTGTTACTATTTGCAATAAATTAAATGCTGAGCGATACGGCAAAAAAACCTGGTGAATATCAATGCTAGAATGTTTTAAACAAACTAGGAGATAAATATCAACAGCTTTTGGCCAGGTTTTTTGACACATTCGAAGAAATCCTTGATGAAACATTAGGTTTTTTCTAAAAACCCAAGTTGTTGCTATTTGCAATAAATTAAATGCTGAGCGAAACGGCAAAAAAACCTGGTCAATATCAATGCTAGAATGTTTTAAACAAACTAGGAGATAAATATCAACAGCTTTTGGCCAGGTTTTTTGACACATTCGAAGAAAACCTTGATGAAACATTAGGTTTTTTCTAAAAACCCAAGTTGTTACTATTTGCAATAAATTAAATGCTGAGTGATACGGCAAAAACACCTGGTGAATATCCATGCAAGAATGTTTAAAACAACCAAGGAGATAAATATCAATAGGTTTTGGCCAGGTTTTTTGACACATTCGAAGAAAACCTTGATGAAACAATAGGTTTTTTACAAAAAACCCATATTGTTACTATTTGCAATAAATTAAATGCTGAGTGATACGGCAAAAACACCTGGTGAATATCCATGCAAGAATGTTTAAAACAACCAAGGAGATAAATATCAATAGGTTTTGGCCAGGTTTTTTGACACATTCGAAGAAAACCTTGATGAAACATTAGGTTTTTTCTAAAAACCCAAGTTGTTACTATTTGCAATAAATTAAATGCTGAGCGAAACGGCAAAAAAACCTGGTCAATATCAATGCTAGAATGTTTTAAACAAACTAGGAGATAAATATCAACAGCTTTTGGCCAGGTTTTTTGACACATTCGAAGAAAACCTTGATGAAACATTAGGTTTTTTCTAAAAACCCAAGTTGTTACTATTTGCAATAAATTAAATGTTGAGCGAAACGGCAAAAAAACCTGGTCAATATCAATGCTAGAATGTCTAAAACAACCAAGGAGATAAATATCAATAGGTTTTGGCCAGGTTTTTTGACACATTCGAAGAAAACCCTGATGAAACAATAGGTTTTTTACAAAAAACCCATATTGTTACAATTTGCAATAAATTAAATGCTGAGTGATACGGCAAAAACACCTGGTGAATATCCATGCAAGAATGTTTAAAACAACCAAGGAGATAAATATCAATAGGTTTTGGCCAGGTTTTTTGACACATTCGAAGAAAACCTTGATGAAACAATAGGTTTTTTACAAAAAACCCATATTGTTACTATTTGCAATAAATTAAATGCTGACTGATACGGCAAAAAACCTGGTCAATATCAATGCTAGAATGTTTTAAACAAACTAGGAGATAAATATCAACAGCTTTTGGCCAGGTTTTTTGACACATTCGAAGAAAACCTTGATGAAACATTAGGTTTTTTCTAAAAACCCAAGTTGTTACTATTTGCAATAAATTAAATGCTGAGCGAAACGGCAAAAAAACCTGGTCAATATCAATGCTAGAATGTTTTAAACAAACTAGGAGATAAATATCAACAGCTTTTGGCCAGGTTTTTTGACACATTCGAAGAAAACCTTGATGAAACATTAGGTTTTTTCTAAAAACCCAAGTTGTTACTATTTACAATAAATTAAATGCTGACTGATACGGCAAAAAAACCTGGTCAATATCAATGCTAGAATGTTTTAAACAAACTAGGAGATAAATATCAACAGCTTTTGGCCAGGTTTTTTGACACATTCGAAGAAAACCTTGATGAAACATTAGGTTTTTTTCAAAAAACCCAAATAGTTACTATTTACAATAAATTAAATGCTGACTGATACGGCAAAAAAACCTGGTCAATATCAATGCTAGAATGTTTTAAACAAACTAGGAGATAAATATCAACAGCTTTTGGCCAGGTTTTTTGACACATTCGAAGAAAACCCTGATGAAACAATAGGTTTTTTACAAAAAACCCATATTGTTACAATTTGCAATAAATTAAATGCTGAGTGATACGGCAAAAACACCTGGTGAATATCCATGCAAGAATGTTTAAAACAACCAAGGAGATAAATATCAATAGGTTTTGGCCAGGTTTTTTGACACATTCGAAGAAAACCTAGATGAAACAATAGGTTTTTTACAAAAAAACCCAAATTGTTACTATTTGCAATAAATTAAATGCTGAGTGATACGGCAAAAACACCTGGTGAATATCCATGCAAGAATGTTTAAAACAACCAAGGAGATAAATATCAATAGGTTTTGGCCAGGTTTTTTGACACATTCGAAGAAAACCCTGATACAACAATAGGTTTTTTACAAAAAACCCATATTGTTACAATTTGCAATAAATTAAATGCTGAGTGATACGGCAAAAACACCTGGTGAATATCCATGCAAGAATGTTTAAAACAACCAAGGAGATAAATATCAATAGGTTTTGGCCAGGTTTTTTGACACATTCGAAGAAAACCTTGATGAAACAATAGGTTTTTTACAAAAAACCCATATTGTTACTATTTGCAATAAATTAAATGCTGAGTGATACGGCAAAAAAACCTGGTGAATATCCATGCTAGAATGTTTAAAACAACCAAGGAGATAAATATCAATAGGTTTTGGCCAGGTTTTTTGACACATTCGAAGAAAACCTAGATGAAACAATAGGTTTTTTACAAAAAAACTCAAATTGTTACTATTTGCAATAAATTAAATGCTGATCGATACGGCAAAAAAACCTGGTGAATATCAATGCTAGAATGTTTAAAACACCCTATGAGATAAATATCAATAGGTTTTGGCCAGGTTTTTTGACACATTCGAAGAAAACCTAGATGAAACAATAGGTTTTTTACAAAAAACCCAAATTGTTACTATTTGCAATAAATTAAATGCTGATCGATACGGCAAAAAAACCTGGTGAATATCAATGCTAGAATGTTTAAAACACCCTATGAGATAAATATCAATAGGTTTTGGCCAGGTTTTTTGACACATTCGAAGAAAACCTAGATGAAACAATAGGTTTTTTACAAAAAACCCATATTGTTACTATTTGCATTAAATTAAATGCTGAGTGATACGGCAAAAAAACCTGGTGAATATCAATGCTAGAATGTTTAAAACACACTAGGAGATAAATATCAATAGGTTTTGGCCAGGTTTTTTGACACATTCGAAGAAAACCTTGATGAAACAATAGGTTTTTTACAAAAAACCCATATTGTTACTATTTGCAATAAATTAAATGCTGAGTGATACGGCAAAAAAACCTGGTGAATATCAATGCTAGAATGTTAAAAACACACCAGGAGATAAATATCAATAAGTTTTGGCCAGGTTTTTTGACACATTCGAAGAAAACCTAGATGAAACAATAGGTTTTTTACAAAAAACCTATATTGTTACTATTTGCAATAAATTAAATGCTGAGTGATACGGCAAAAACACCTGGTGAATATCCATGCAAGAATGTTTAAAACACACTAGGAGATAAATATCAATAGGTTTTGGCCAGGTTTTTTGACACATTCGAAGAAAACCTTGATGAAACAATAGGTTTTTTACAAAAAACCCATATTGTTACTATTTGCAATAAATTAAATGCTGAGTGATACGGCAAAAAAACCTGGTGAATATCCATGCTAGAATGTTTAAAACAACCAAGGAGATAAATATCAATAGGTTTTGGCCAGGTTTTTTGACACATTCGAAGAAAACCTTGATGAAACAATAGGTTTTTTACAAAAAACCCATATTGTTACTATTTGCAATAAATTAAATGCTGAGTGATACGGCAAAAAAACCTGGTGAATATCAATGCTAGAATGTTTAAAACACACTAGGAGATAAATATCAATAGGTTTTGGCCAGGTTTTTTGACACATTCGAAGAAAACCTAGATGAAACAATAGGTTTTTTACAAAAAACCCATATTGTTACTATTTGCAATAAATTAAATGCTGAGTGATACGGCAAAAAAACCTGGTGAATATCAATGCTAGAATGTTTAAAACACACTAGGAGATAAATATCAATAGGTTTTGGCCAGGTTTTTTGACACATTCGAAGAAAACCTAGATGAAACAATAGGTTTTTTACAAAAAACCCATATTGTTACTATTTGCAATAAATTAAATGCTGAGTGATACGGCAAAAAAACCTGGTGAATATCAATGCTAGAATGTTTAAAACACACTAGGAGATAAATATCAATAGGTTTTGGCCAGGTTTTTTGACACATTCGAAGAAAACCTTGATGAAACAATAGGTTTTTTACAAAAAACCCATATTGTTACTATTTGCAATAAATTAAATGCTGAGTGATACGGCAAAAACACCTGGTGAATATCCATGCAAGAATGTTTAAAACAACCAAGGAGATAAATATCAATAGGTTTTGGCCAGGTTTTTTGACACATTCGAAGAAAACCTTGATGAAACAATAGGTTTTTTACAAAAAACCCATATTGTTACTATTTGCAATAAATTAAATGCTGAGTGATACGGCAAAAAAACCTGGTGAATATCCATGCTAGAATGTTTAAAACAACCAAGGAGATAAATATCAATAGGTTTTGGCCAGGTTTTTTGACACATTCGAAGAAAACCTAGATGAAACAATAGGTTTTTTACAAAAAAACCCAAATTGTTACTATTTGCAATAAATTAAATGCTGATCGATACGGCAAAAAAACCTGGTGAATATCAATGCTAGAATGTTTAAAACACCCTATGAGATTAATATCAATAGGTTTTGGCCAGGTTTTTTGACACATTCGAAGAAAACCTAGATGAAACAATAGGTTTTTTACAAAAAACCCATATTGTTACTATTTGCATTAAATTAAATGCTGAGTGATACGGCAAAAAAACCTGGTGAATATCAATGCTAGAATGTTTAAAACACACTAGGAGATAAATATCAATAGGTTTTGGCCAGGTTTTTTGACACATTCGAAGAAAACCTTGATGAAACAATAGGTTTTTTACAAAAAACCCATATTGTTACTATTTGCAATAAATTAAATGCTGAGTGATACGGCAAAAAAACCTGGTGAATATCAATGCTAGAATGTTAAAAACACACCAGGAGATAAATATCAATAAGTTTAGGCCAGGTTTTTTGACACATTCGAAGAAAACCTAGATGAAACAATAGGTTTTTTACATAAAACCCAAATTGTTACTATTTGCAATAAATTAAATGCTGATCGATACGGCAAAAAAACCTGGTGAATATCAATGCTAGAATGTTTAAAACACCCTATGAGATAAATATCAATAGGTTTTGGCCAGGTTTTTTGACACATTCGAAGAAAACCTAGATGAAACAATAGGTTTTTTACAAAAAACCCAAATTGTTACTATTTGCAATAAATTAAATGCTGATCGATACGGCAAAAAAACCTGGTGAATATCAATGCTAGAATGTTTAAAACACCCTATGAGATAAATATCAATAGGTTTTGGCCAGGTTTTTTGACACATTCGAAGAAAACCTAGATGAAACAATAGGTTTTTTACAAAAAACCCATATTGTTACTATTTGCATTAAATTAAATGCTGTGTGATACGGCAAAAAAACCTGGTGAATATCAATGCTAGAATGTTTAAAACACACTAGGAGATAAATATCAATAGGTTTTGGCCAGGTTTTTTGACACATTCGAAGAAAACCTTGATGAAACAATAGGTTTTTTACAAAAAACCCATATTGTTACTATTTGCAATAAATTAAATGCTGAGTGATACGGCAAAAAAACCTGGTGAATATCAATGCTAGAATGTTAAAAACACACCAGGAGATAAATATCAATAAGTTTTGGCCAGGTTTTTTGACACATTCGAAGAAAACCTAGATGAAACAATAGGTTTTTTACATAAAACCCATATTGTTACTATTTGCAATAAATTAAATGCTGAGTGATACGGCAAAAAAACCTGGTGAATATCAATGCTAGAATGTTTAAAACACACTAGGAGATAAATATCAATAGGTTTTGGCCAGGTTTTTTGACACATTCGAAGAAAACCTTGATGAAACAATAGGTTTTTTACAAAAAACCCATATTGTTACTATTTGCAATAAATTAAATGCTGAGTGATACGGCAAAAAAACCTGGTGAATATCTATGCTAGAAAGTTTAAAACAACCAAGGAGATAAATATCAATAGGTTTTGGCCAGGTTTTTTGACACATTCGAAGAAAACCTTGATGAAACAATAGGTTTTTTACAAAAAACCCAAATTGTTACTATTTGCAATAAATTAAATGTTGAGTGATACGGCAAAAAAACCTGGTGAATATCAATGCTAGAATGTTAAAAACACACCAGGAGATAAATATCAATAAGTTTTGGCCAGGTTTTTTGACACATTCGAAGAAAACCTAGATGAAACAATAGGTTTTTTACAAAAAACCCATATTGTTACTATTTGCAATAAATTAAATGCTTAGTGATACGGCAAAAAAAACCTGGTGAATATCAACGCTAGAATGTTTAAAACACACTAGGAGATAAATATCAATAGGTTTTGGCCAGGTTTTTTGACACATTCGAAGAAAACCTTGATGAAACAATAGGTTTTTTACAAAAAACCCATATTGTTACTATTTGCAATAAATTAAATGCTGAGTGATACGGCAAAAAAACCTGGTGAATATCAATGCTAGAATGTTAAAAACACACCAGGAGATAAATATCAATAAGTTTTGGCCAGGTTTTTTGACACATTCGAAGAAAACCTAGATGAAACAATAGGTTTTTTACATAAAACCCATATTGTTACTATTTGCAATAAATTAAATGCTGAGTGATACGGCAAAAAAACCTGGTGAATATCAATGCTAGAATGTTTAAAACACACTAGGAGATAAATATCAATAGGTTTTGGCCAGGTTTTTTGACACATTCGAAGAAAACCTTGATGAAACAATAGGTTTTTTACAAAAAACCCATATTGTTACTATTTGCAATAAATTAAATGCTGAGTGATACGGCAAAAAAACCTGGTGAATATCTATGCTAGAAAGTTTAAAACAACCAAGGAGATAAATATCAATAGGTTTTGGCCAGGTTTTTTGACACATTCGAAGAAAACCTTGATGAAACAATAGGTTTTTTACAAAAAACCCAAATTGTTACTATTTGCAATAAATTAAATGTTGAGTGATACGGCAAAAAAACCTGGTGAATATCAATGCTAGAATGTTAAAAACACACCAGGAGATAAATATCAATAAGTTTTGGCCAGGTTTTTTGACACATTCGAAGAAAACCTTGATGAAACAATAGGTTTTTTACAAAAAACCCATATTGTTACTATTTGCAATAAATAAAATGCTTAGTGATACGGCAAAAAAAACCTGGTGAATATCAACGCTAGAATGTTTAAAACACACTAGGAGATAAATATCAATAGGTTTTGGCCAGGTTTTTTGACACATTCGAAGAAAACCTTGATGAAACAATAGGTTTTTTACAAAAAACCCAAATTGTTACTATTTGCAATAAATTAAAACACACCAGGAGATAAATATCAATAGGTTTTTTACAAAAAACCCAAATTGTTACTATTTGCAATAAATTAAAACACACCAGGAGATAAATATCAATAGGTTTTTTACAAAAAAACCCAAATTGTTACTATTTGCAATAAATTAAATGCTGATCGATACGGCAAAAACACCTGGTGAATATCCATGCTAGAATGTTTAAAACAACCAACGAGATAAATATCAATAGGTTTTGGCCAGGTTTTTTGACACATTCGAAGAAAACCTAGATGAAACAATAGGTTTTTTACAAAAAACCCAAATTGTTACTATTTGCAATAAATTAAAACAAACTAGGAGATAAATATCAATAGGGTTTTTACAAAAAACCCAAATTGTTACTATTTGCAATAAATTAAAACACACTAGGAGATAAATATCAATAGGTTTTGGCCAGGTTTTTTGACACATTCGAAGAAAACCTAGATGAAACAATAGGTTTTTTACAAAAAACCCAAATTGTTACTATTTGCAATAAATTAAATGCTGAGTGATACGGCAAAAACACCTGGTGAATATCCATGCTAGAATGTTTAAAACAACCAAGGAGATAAATATCAATAGGTTTTGGCCAGGTTTTTTGACACATTCGAAGAAAACCTTGATGAAACAATAGGTTTTTTACAAAAAACCCAAATTGTTACTATTTGCAATAAATTAAAACACACTAGGAGATAAATATCAATAGGTTTTTTACAAAAAACCCAAATTGTTACTATTTGCAATAAATTAAACCACACTAGGAGATAAATATCAATAGGTTTTGGCCAGGTTTTTTGACACATTCGAAGAAAACCTAGATGAAACAATAGGTTTTTTACAAAAAACCCAAATTGTTACTATTTGCAATAAATTAAATGCTGAGTAATACGGCAAAAAAACCTGGTGAATATCAATGCTAGAATGTTTAAAACACACTAGTAGATAAATATCAATAGGTTTTGGCCAGGTTTTTTGACACATTCGAAGAAAACCTAGATGAAACAATAGGTTTTTTACAAAAAACCCAAATTGTTACTATTTGCAATAAATTAAATGCTGAGTGATACGGCAAAAACACCTGGTGAATATCCATGCTAGAATGTTTAAAACAACCAAGGAGATAAATATCAATAGGTTTTGGCCAGGTTTTTTGACACATTCGAAGAAAACCTTGATGAAACAATAGGTTTTTTACAAAAAACCCAAATTGTTACTATTTGCAATAAATTAAAACACACTAGGAGATAAATATCAATAGGTTTTGGCCAGGTTTTTTGTCACATTCGAAGAAAACCTAGATGAAACAATAGGTTTTTTACAAAAAACCCAAATTGTTACTATTTGCAATAAATTAAATGCTGAGCAATACGGCAAAAAAACCCGTTCAATATCAACGCTAGAATGTTTTAAACAAACTAGGAGATAAATATCAATAGGTTTTGGCCAGGTTTTTTGACACATTCGAAGAAAACCTAGATGAAACAATAGGTTTTTAACAAAAAACCCAAATTGTTACTATTTGCAATAAATTAAATGCTGAGTAATACGGCAAAAAAATCTGGTGAATATCAATGCTAGAATGTTTAAAACACACTAGGAGATAAATATCAATAGGTTTTGGCCAGGTTTTTTGACACATTCGAAGAAAACCTAGATGAAACAATAGGTTTTTTACAAAAAACCCAAATTGTTACTATTTGCAATAAATTAAATGCTGAGTAATACGGCAAAAAAACCTGGTGAATATCAATGCTAGAATGTTTAAAACAACCAAGGAGATAAATATCAATAGGTTTTGGCCAGGTTTTTTGACACATTCGAAGAAAACCTAGATGAAACAATAGGTTTTTTACAAAAAACCCATATTGTTACTATTTGCAATAAATTAAATGCTGAGTGATACGGCAAAAAAACCTGGTGAATATCCATGCTAGAATGTTTAAAACAACCAAGGAGATAAATATCAATAGGTTTTGGCCAGGTTTTTTGACACATTCGAAGAAAACCTTGATGAAACAATAGGTTTTTTACAAAAAACCCAAATTGTTACTATTTGCAATAAATTAAAACACACGAGGAGATAAATATCAATAGGTTTTTTACAAAAAACCCAAATTGTTACTATTTGCAATAAATTAAAACACACCAGGAGATAAATATCAATAGGTTTTTTACAAAAAACCCAAATTGTTACTATTTGCAATAAATTAAATGCTGAGTGATACGGCAAAAACACCTGGTGAATATCCATGCTAGAATGTTTAAAACAACCAAGGAGATAAATATCAATAGGTTTTGGCCAGGTTTTTTGACACATTCGAAGAAAACCTTGATGAAACAATAGGTTTTTTACAAAAAACCCAAATTGTTACTATTTGCAATAAATTAAAACACACTAGGAGATAAATATCAATAGGTTTTGGCCAGGTTTTTTGTCACATTCGAAGAAAACCTAGATGAAACAATAGGTTTTTTACAAAAAACCCAAATTGTTACTATTTGCAATAAATTAAATGCTGAGTGATACGGCAAAAACACCTGGTGAATATCCATGCTAGAATGTTTAAAACAACCAAGGAGATAAATATCAATAGGTTTTGGCCAGGTTTTTTGACACATTCGAAGAAAACCTTGATGAAACAATAGGTTTTTTACAAAAAACCCAAATTGTTACTATTTGCAATAAATTAAAACACACTAGGAGATAAATATCAATAGGTTTTGGCCAGGTTTTTTGTCACATTCGAAGAAAACCTAGATGAAACAATAGGTTTTTTACAAAAAACCCAAATTGTTACTATTTGCAATAAATTAAATGCTGAGCAATACGGCAAAAAAACCCGTTCAATATCAACGCTAGAATGTTTTAAACAAACTAGGAGATAAATATCAATAGGTTTTGGCCAGGTTTTTTGACACATTCGAAGAAAACCTAGATGAAACAATAGGTTTTTAACAAAAAACCCAAATTGTTACTATTTGCAATAAATTAAATGCTGAGTAATACGGCAAAAAAATCTGGTGAATATCAATGCTAGAATGTTTAAAACACACTAGGAGATAAATATCAATAGGTTTTGGCCAGGTTTTTTGACACATTCGAAGAAAACCTAGATGAAACAATAGGTTTTTTACAAAAAACCCAAATTGTTACTATTTGCAATAAATTAAATGCTGAGTAATACGGCAAAAAAACCTGGTGAATATCAATGCTAGAATGTTTAAAACAACCAAGGAGATAAATATCAATAGGTTTTGGCCAGGTTTTTTGACACATTCGAAGAAAACCTAGATGAAACAATAGGTTTTTTACAAAAAACCCATATTGTTACTATTTGCAATAAATTAAATGCTGAGTGATACGGCAAAAAAACCTGGTGAATATCCATGCTAGAATGTTTAAAACAACCAAGGAGATAAATATCAATAGGTTTTGGCCAGGTTTTTTGACACATTCGAAGAAAACCTTGATGAAACAATAGGTTTTTTACAAAAAACCCAAATTGTTACTATTTGCAATAAATTAAAACACACGAGGAGATAAATATCAATAGGTTTTTTACAAAAAACCCAAATTGTTACTATTTGCAATAAATTAAAACACACCAGGAGATAAATATCAATAGGTTTTTTACAAAAAACCCAAATTGTTACTATTTGCAATAAATTAAATGCTGAGTGATACGGCAAAAACACCTGGTGAATATCCATGCTAGAATGTTTAAAACAACCAAGGAGATAAATATCAATAGGTTTCGGCCAGGTTTTTTGACACATTCGAAGAAAACCTTGATGAAACAATAGGTTTTTTACAAAAAACCCAAATTGTTACTATTTGCAATAAATTAAAACACACCAGGAGATAAATATCAATAGGTTTTTTACAAAAAACCCAAATTGTTACTATTTGCAATAAATTAAAACACACCAGGAGATAAATATCAATAGGTTTTTTACAAAAAAACCCAAATTGTTACTATTTGCAATAAATTAAATGCTGATCGATACGGCAAAAAAACCTGGTGAATATCAACGCTAGAATGTTTTAAACAAACTAGGAGATAAATATCAATAGGTTTTGGCCAAGTTTTATTGACACATTCGAAGAAAACCTAGATGATATAATAGGTTTTTTACAAAAAACCCAAATTGTTACTATTTGCAATAAATTAAATGCTGAGTAATACGGCAAAAACACCTGGTGAATATCCATGCTAGAATGTTTAAAACAACCAAGGAGATAAATATCAATAGGTTTTGGCCAGGTTTTTTGACACATTCGAAGAAAACCTAGATGAAACAATAGGTTTTTTACAAAAAACCCAAATTGTTACTATTTGCAATAAATTAAAACACACTAGGAGATAAATATCAATAGGTTTTTTACAAAAAACCCAAATTGTTACTATTTGCAATAAATTAAAACACACGAGGAGATAAATATCAATAGGTTTTTTACAAAAAACCCAAATTGTTACTATTTGCAATAAATTAAAACACACCAGGAGATAAATATCAATAGGTTTTTTACAAAAAACCCAAATTGTTACTATTTGCAATAAATTAAATGCTGAGTGATACGGCAAAAACACCTGGTGAATATCCATGCTAGAATGTTTAAAACAACCAAGGAGATAAATATCAATAGGTTTCGGCCAGGTTTTTTGACACATTCGAAGAAAACCTTGATGAAACAATAGGTTTTTTACAAAAAACCCAAATTGTTACTATTTGCAATAAATTAAAACACACCAGGAGATAAATATCAATAGGTTTTTTACAAAAAACCCAAATTGTTACTATTTGCAATAAATTAAAACACACCAGGAGATAAATATCAATAGGTTTTTTACAAAAAAACCCAAATTGTTACTATTTGCAATAAATTAAATGCTGATCGATACGGCAAAAAAACCTGGTGAATATCAACGCTAGAATGTTTTAAACAAACTAGGAGATAAATATCAATAGGTTTTGGCCAAGTTTTATTGACACATTCGAAGAAAACCTAGATGATATAATAGGTTTTTTACAAAAAACCCAAATTGTTACTATTTGCAATAAATTAAATGCTGAGTAATACGGCAAAAACACCTGGTGAATATCCATGCTAGAATGTTTAAAACAACCAAGGAGATAAATATCAATAGGTTTTGGCCAGGTTTTTTGACACATTCGAAGAAAACCTAGATGAAACAATAGGTTTTTTACAAAAAACCCAAATTGTTACTATTTGCAATAAATTAAAACACACTAGGAGATAAATATCAATAGGTTTTGGCCAGGTTTTTTGACACATTCGAAGAAAACCTAGATGAAACAATAGGTTTTTTACAAAAAACCCAAATTGTTACTATTTGCAATAAATTAAATGCTGAGTGATACGGCAAAAACACCTGGTGAATATCCATGCTAGAATGTTTAAAACAACCAAGGAGATAAATATCAATAGGTTTTGGCCAGGTTTTTTGACACATTCGAAGAAAACCTTGATGAAACAATAGGTTTTTTACAAAAAACCCAAATTGTTACTATTTGCAATAAATTAAAACACACGAGGAGATAAATATCAATAGGTTTTTTACAAAAAACCCAAATTGTTACTATTTGCAATAAATTAAAACACACGAGGAGATAAATATCAATAGGTTTTTTACAAAAAACCCAAATTGTTACTATTTGCAATAAATTAAATGCTGAGTGATACGGCAAAAACACCTGGTGAATATCCATGCTAGAATGTTTAAAACAACCAAGGAGATAAATATCAATAGGTTTCGGCCAGGTTTTTTGACACATTCGAAGAAAACCTTGATGAAACAATAGGTTTTTTACAAAAAACCCAAATTGTTACTATTTGCAATAAATTAAAACACACCAGGAGATAAATATCAATAGGTTTTTTACAAAAAACCCAAATTGTTACTATTTGCAATAAATTAAAACACACCAGGAGATAAATATCAATAGGTTTTTTACAAAAAAACCCAAATTGTTACTATTTGCAATAAATTAAATGCTGATCGATACGGCAAAAAAACCTGGTGAATATCAACGCTAGAATGTTTTAAACAAACTAGGAGATAAATATCAATAGGTTTTGGCCAAGTTTTATTGACACATTCGAAGAAAACCTAGATGATATAATAGGTTTTTTACAAAAAACCCAAATTGTTACTATTTGCAATAAATTAAATGCTGAGTAATACGGCAAAAACACCTGGTGAATATCCATGCTAGAATGTTTAAAACAACCAAGGAGATAAATATCAATAGGTTTTGGCCAGGTTTTTTGACACATTCGAAGAAAACCTAGATGAAACAATAGGTTTTTTACAAAAAACCCAAATTGTTACTATTTGCAATAAATTAAAACACACTAGGAGATAAATATCAATAGGTTTTTTACAAAAAACCCAAATTGTTACTATTTGCAATAAATTAAAACACACGAGGAGATAAATATCAATAGGTTTTTTACAAAAAACCCAAATTGTTACTATTTGCAATAAATTAAAACACACCAGGAGATAAATATCAATAGGTTTTTTACAAAAAACCCAAATTGTTACTATTTGCAATAAATTAAATGCTGAGTGATACGGCAAAAACACCTGGTGAATATCCATGCTAGAATGTTTAAAACAACCAAGGAGATAAATATCAATAGGTTTCGGCCAGGTTTTTTGACACATTCGAAGAAAACCTTGATGAAACAATAGGTTTTTTACAAAAAACCCAAATTGTTACTATTTGCAATAAATTAAAACACACCAGGAGATAAATATCAATAGGTTTTTTACAAAAAACCCAAATTGTTACTATTTGCAATAAATTAAAACACACCAGGAGATAAATATCAATAGGTTTTTTACAAAAAAACCCAAATTGTTACTATTTGCAATAAATTAAATGCTGATCGATACGGCAAAAAAACCTGGTGAATATCAACGCTAGAATGTTTTAAACAAACTAGGAGATAAATATCAATAGGTTTTGGCCAAGTTTTATTGACACATTCGAAGAAAACCTAGATGATATAATAGGTTTTTTACAAAAAACCCAAATTGTTACTATTTGCAATAAATTAAATGCTGAGTAATACGGCAAAAACACCTGGTGAATATCCATGCTAGAATGTTTAAAACAACCAAGGAGATAAATATCAATAGGTTTTGGCCAGGTTTTTTGACACATTCGAAGAAAACCTAGATGAAACAATAGGTTTTTTACAAAAAACCCAAATTGTTACTATTTGCAATAAATTAAAACACACTAGGAGATAAATATCAATAGGTTTTGGCCAGGTTTTTTGACACATTCGAAGAAAACCTAGATGAAACAATAGGTTTTTTACAAAAAACCCAAATTGTTACTATTTGCAATAAATTAAATGCTGAGTGATACGGCAAAAACACCTGGTGAATATCCATGCTAGAATGTTTAAAACAACCAAGGAGATAAATATCAATAGGTTTTGGCCAGGTTTTTTGACACATTCGAAGAAAACCTAGATGAAACAATAGGTTTTTTACAAAAAACCCAAATTGTTACTATTTGCAATAAATTAAATGCTGAGTGATACGGCAAAAACACCTGGTGAATATCCGTGCTAGAATGTTTAAAACAACCAAGGAGATAAATATCAATAGGTTTTGGCCAGGTTTTTTGACACATTCGAAGAAAACCTTGATGAAACAATAGGTTTTTTACAAAAAACCCAAATTGTTACTATTTGCAATAAATTAAAACACACTAGGAGATAAATATCAATAGGTTTTTTACAAAAAACCTAAATTGTTACTATTTGCAATAAATTAAAACACACTAGGAGATAAATATCAGTAGGTTTAGGCCAGGTTTTTTGACACATTCGAAGAAAACCTAGATGAAACAATAGGTTTTTTACAAAAAACCCAAATTGTTACTATTTGCAATAAATTAAATGCTGAGTAATACGGCAAAAAAACCTGGTGAATATCAATGCTAGAATGTTTAAAACACACTAGTAGATAAATATCAATAGGTTTTGGCCAGGTTTTTTGACACATTCGAAGAAAACCTTGATGAAACAATAGGTTTTTTACAAAAAACCCAAATTGTTACTATTTGCAATAAATTAAATGCTGAGTGATACGGCAAAAACACCTGGTGAATATCCATGCTAGAATGTTTAAAACAACCAAGGAGATAAATATCAATAGGTTTTGGCCAGGTTTTTTGACACATTCGAAGAAAACCTAGATGAAACAATAGGTTTTTTACAAAAAACCCAAATTGTTACTATTTGCAATAAATTAAATGCTGAGTGATACGGCAAAAACACCTGGTGAATATCCATGCTAGAATGTTTAAAACAACCAAGGAGATAAATATCAATAGGTTTTTTACAAAAAACCCAAATTGTTACTATTTGCAATAAATTAAATGCTGATCGATACGGCAAAAAAACCTGGTGAATATCAATGCTAGAATGTTTAAAACAACCAAGGAGATAAATATCAATAGGTTTTTTACAAAAAACCCAAATTGTAACTATTTGCAACAAATTAAAACACACTAGGAGATAAATATCAATAGGTTTTGGCCAGGTTTTTTGACACATTCGAAGAAAACCTAGATGAAACAATAGGTTTTTTACAAAAAAACCCAAATTGTTACTATTTGCAATAAATTAAATGCTGATCGATACGGCAAAAAAACCTGGTGAATATCAATGCTAGAATGTTTAAAACAACCAAGGAGATAAATATCAATAGGTTTTGGCCAGGTTTTTTGACACATTCGAAGAAAACCTTGATGAAACAATGGGTTTTTTACAAAAAACCCAAATTGTTACTATTTGCAATAAATTAAAACACACTAGGAGATAAATATCAATAGGTTTTGGCCAGGTTTTTTGACACATTCGAAGAAAACCTAGATGAAACAATAGGTTTTTTACAAAAAACCCAAATTGTTACTATTTGCAATAAATTAAAACACACTAGGAGATAAATATCAATAGGTTTTGGCCAGGTTTTTTGACACATTCGAAGAAAACCTAGATGAAACAATAGGTTTTTTACAAAAAACCCAAATTGTTACTATTTGCAATAAATTAAAACACACTAGGAGATAAATATCAATAGGTTTTGGCCAGGTTTTTTGACACATTCGAAGAAAACCTAGATGAAACAATAGGTTTTTTACAAAAAACCCAAATTGTTACTATTTGCAATTAATTAAAACACACTAGGAGATAAATATCAATAGGTTTTGGCCAGGTTTTTTGACACATTCGAAGAAAACCTAGATGAAACAATAGGTTTTTTACAAAAAACCCAAATTGTTACTATTTGCAATTAATTAAAACACACTAGGAGATAAATATCAATAGGTTTTGGCCAGGTTTTTTGACACATTCGAAGAAAACCTAGATGAAACAATAGGTTTTTTACAAAAAACCCAAATTGTTACTATTTGCAATAAATTAAAACACACTAGGAGATAAATATCAATAGGTTTTGGCCAGGTTTTTTGACACATTCGAAGAAAACCTAGATGAAACAATAGGTTTTTTACAAAAAAACCCAAATTGTTACTATTTGCAATAAATTAAATGCTGATCGATACGGCAAAAAAACCTGGTGAATATCAATGCTAGAATGTTTAAAACAACCAAGGAGATAAATATCAATAGGTTTTGGCCAGGTTTTTTGACACATTCGAAGAAAACCTTGATGAAATAATAGGTTTTTTACAAAAAACCCAAATTGTTACTATTTGCAATAAATTAAAACACACTAGGAGATAAATATCAATAGGTTTTGGCCAGGTTTTTTGACACATTCGAAGAAAACCTAGATGAAACAATAGGTTTTTTACAAAAAACCCAAATTGTTACTATTTGCAATAAATTAAAACACACTAGGAGATAAATATCAATAGGTTTTGGCCAGGTTTTTTGACACATTCGAAGAAAACCTAGATGAAACAATAGGTTTTTTACAAAAAACCCAAATTGTTACTATTTGCAATAAATTAAAACACACTAGGAGATAAATATCAATAGGTTTTTTACAAAAAACCCAAATTGTTACTATTTGCAATAAATTAAAACACACTAGGAGATAAATATCAATAGGTTTTGGCCAGGTTTTTTGACACATTCGAAGAAAACCTAGATGAAACAATAGGTTTTTTACAAAAAACCCAAATTGTTACTATTTGCAATAAATTAAAACACACTAGGAGATAAATATCAATAGGTTTTGGCCAGGTTTTTTGACACATTCGAAGAAAACCTAGATGAAACAATAGGTTTTTTACAAAAAACCCAAATTGTTACTATTTGCAACAAATTAAAACACACTAGGAGATAAATATCAATAGGTTTTGGCCAGGTTTTTTGACACATTCGAAGAAAACCTAGATGAAACAATAGGTTTTTTACAAAAAAACCCAAATTGTTACTATTTGCAATAAATTAAATGCTGATCGATACGGCAAAAAAACCTGGTGAATATCAATGCTAGAATGTTTAAAACACACTAGGAGATAAATATCAATAGGTTTTGGCCAGGTTTTTTGACACATTCGAAGAAAACCTTGATGAAACAATAGGTTTTTTACAAAAAACCCAAATTGTTACTATTTGCAATAAATTAAATGCTGATCGATACGGCAAAAAAACCTGGTGAATATCAATGCTAGAATGTTTAAAACAACCAAGGAGATAAATATCAATAGGTTTTGGCCAGGTTTTTTGACACATTCGAAGAAAACCTTGATGAAACAATAGGTTTTTTACAAAAAACCCAAATTGTTACTATTTGCAATAAATTAAAACACACTAGGAGATAAATATCAATAGGTTTTTTACAAAAAACCCAAATTGTTACTATTTGCAATAAATTAAAACACACTAGGAGATAAATATCAATAGGTTTTGGCCAGGTTTTTTGACACATTCGAAGAAAACCTAGATGAAACAATAGGTTTTTTACAAAAAAACCCAAATTGTTACTATTTGCAATAAATTAAATGCTGATCGATACGGCAAAAAAACCTGGTGAATATCAATGCTAGAATGTTTAAAACAACCAAGGAGATAAATATCAATAGGTTTTGGCCAAATTTTTTGACACATTCGAAGAAAACCTAGATGAAACAATAGGTTTTTTACAAAAAACCCAAATTGTTACTATTTGCAATAAATTAAATGCTGAGCAATACGGCAAAAAAACCCGTTCAATATCAACGCTAGAATGTTTTAAACAAACTAGGAGATAAATATCAATAGGTTTTGGCCAGGTTTTTTGACACATTCGAAGAAAACCTAGATGAAACAATAGGTTTTTTACAAAAAAACCCAAATTGTTACTATTTGCAATAAATTAAATGCTGAGCAATACGGCAAAAAAACCCGTTCAATATCAACGCTAGAATGTTTTAAACAAACTAGGAGATAAATATCAATAGGTTTTGGCCAGGTTTTTTGACACATTCGAAGAAAACCTTGATGAAACAATAGGTTTTTTACAAAAAAACCCAAATTGTTACTATTTGCAATAAATTAAATGCTGAGCAATACGGCAAAAAAACCCGTTCAATATCAACGCTAGAATGTTTTAAACAAACTAGGAGATAAATATCAATAGGTTTTGGCCAGGTTTTTTGACACATTCGAAGAAAACCTTGATGAAACAATAGGTTTTTTACAAAAAAACCCAAATTGTTACTATTTGCAATAAATTAAATGCTGAGCAATACTGCAAAAAAACCCGTTCAATATCAACGCTAGAATGTTTTAAACAAACTAGGAGATAAATATCAATAGGTTTTGGCCAGGTTTTTTGACACATTCGAAGAAAACCTTGATGAAACAATAGGTTTTTTACAAAAAAACCCAAATTGTTACTATTTGCAATAAATTAAATGCTGAGCAATACGGCAAAAAAACCCGTTCAATATCAACGCTAGAATGTTTTAAACAAACTAGGAGATAAATATCAATAGGTTTTGGCCAGGTTTTTTGACACATTCGAAGAAAACCTTGATGAAACAATAGGTTTTTTACAAAAAACCCAAATTGTTACTATTTGCAATAAATTAAAACACACTAGGAGATAAATATCAATAGGTTTTTTACAAAAAACCCAAATTGTTACTATTTGCAATAAATTAAAACACACTAGGAGATAAATATCAATAGGTTTTGGCCAGGTTTTTTGACACATTCGAAGAAAACCTAGATGAAACAATAGGTTTTTTACAAAAAAACCCAAATTGTTACTATTTGCAATAAATTAAATGCTGATCGATACGGCAAAAAAACCTGGTGAATATCAATGCTAGAATGTTTAAAACAACCAAGGAGATAAATATCAATAGGTTTTGGCCAAATTTTTTGACACATTCGAAGAAAACCTAGATGAAACAATAGGTTTTTTACAAAAAACCCAAATTGTTACTATTTGCAATAAATTAAATGCTGAGCAATACGGCAAAAAAACCCGTTCAATATCAACGCTAGAATGTTTTAAACAAACTAGGAGATAAATATCAATAGGTTTTGGCCAGGTTTTTTGACACATTCGAAGAAAACCTAGATGAAACAATAGGTTTTTTACAAAAAAACCCAAATTGTTACTATTTGCAATAAATTAAATGCTGAGCAATACGGCAAAAAAACCCGTTCAATATCAACGCTAGAATGTTTTAAACAAACTAGGAGATAAATATCAATAGGTTTTGGCCAGGTTTTTTGACACATTCGAAGAAAACCTTGATGAAACAATAGGTTTTTTACAAAAAAACCCAAATTGTTACTATTTGCAATAAATTAAATGCTGAGCAATACGGCAAAAAAACCCGTTCAATATCAACGCTAGAATGTTTTAAACAAACTAGGAGATAAATATCAATAGGTTTTGGCCAGGTTTTTTGACACATTCGAAGAAAACCTTGATGAAACAATAGGTTTTTTACAAAAAAACCCAAATTGTTACTATTTGCAATAAATTAAATGCTGAGCAATACTGCAAAAAAACCCGTTCAATATCAACGCTAGAATGTTTTAAACAAACTAGGAGATAAATATCAATAGGTTTTGGCCAGGTTTTTTGACACATTCGAAGAAAACCTTGATGAAACAATAGGTTTTTTACAAAAAAACCCAAATTGTTACTATTTGCAATAAATTAAATGCTGAGCAATACGGCAAAAAAACCCGTTCAATATCAACGCTAGAATGTTTTAAACAAACTAGGAGATAAATATCAATAGGTTTTGGCCAGGTTTTTTGACACATTCGAAGAAAACCTTGATGAAACAATAGGTTTTTTACAAAAAACCCAAATTGTTACTATTTGCAATAAATTAAATGCTGAGCAATACGGCAAAAAAACCCGTTCAATATCAACGCTAGAATGTTTTAAACAAACTAGGAGATAAATATCAATAGGTTTTGGCCAGGGTTTTTGACACATTCGAAGAAAACCTTGATGAAACAATAGGTTTTTTACAAAAAACCCAAATTGTTACTATTTGCAATAAATTAAAACACACTAGGAGATAAATATCAATAGGTTTTGGCCAGGTTTTTTGACACATTCGAAGAAAACCTAGATGAAACAATAGGTTTTTTACAAAAAACCCAAATTGTTACTATTTGCAATAAATTAAAACACACTAGGAGATAAATATCAATAGGTTTTGGCCAGGTTTTTTGACACATTCGAAGATAACCTAGATGAAACAATAGGTTTTTTACAAAAAAACCCAAATTGTTACTATTTGCAATAAATTAAATGCTGAGCAATACGGCAAAAAAACCCGTTCAATATCAACGCTAGAATGTTTTAAACAAACTAGGAGATAAATATCAATAGGTTTTGGCCAGGTTTTTTGACACATTCGAAGAAAACCTTGATGAAACAATAGGTTTTTTACAAAAAACCCAAATTGTTACTATTTGCAATAAATTAAATGCTGAGCAATACGGCAAAAAAACCCGTTCAATATCAACGCTAGAATGTTTTAAACAAACTAGGAGATAAATATCAATAGGTTTTGGCCAGGTTTTTTGACACATTCGAAGAAAACCTAGATGAAACAATAGGTTTTTTACAAAAAAACCCAAATTGTTACTATTTGCAATAAATTAAAACACACTAGGAGATAAATATCAATAGGTTTTGGCCAGGTTTTTTGACACATTCGAAGAAAACCTTGATGAAACAATAGGTTTTTTACAAAAAACCCAAATTGTTACTATTTGCAATAAATTAAAACACACTAGGAGATAAATATCAATAGGTTTTTTACAAAAAACCCAAATTGTTACTATTTGCAATAAATTAAAACACACTAGGAGATAAATATCAATAGGTTTTGGCCAGGTTTTTTGACACATTCGAAGAAAACCTAGATGAAACAATAGGTTTTTTACAAAAAAACCCAAATTGTTACTATTTGCAATAAATTAAATGCTGATCGATACGGCAAAAAAACCTGGTGAATATCAATGCTAGAATGTTTAAAACAACCAAGGAGATAAATATCAATAGGTTTTGGCCAAATTTTTTGACACATTCGAAGAAAACCTAGATGAAACAATAGGTTTTTTACAAAAAACCCAAATTGTTACTATTTGCAATAAATTAAATGCTGAGCAATACGGCAAAAAAACCCGTTCAATATCAACGCTAGAATGTTTTAAACAAACTAGGAGATAAATATCAATAGGTTTTGGCCAGGTTTTTTGACACATTCGAAGAAAACCTTGATGAAACAATAGGTTTTTTACAAAAAAACCCAAATTGTTACTATTTGTAATAAATTAAATGCTGAGCAATACGGCAAAAAAACCCGTTCAATATCAACGCTAGAATGTTTTAAACAAACTAGGAGATAAATATCAATAGGTTTTGGCCAGGTTTTTTGACACATTCGAAGAAAACCTTGATGAAACAATAGGTTTTTTACAAAAAAACCCAAATTGTTACTATTTGCAATAAATTAAATGCTGAGCAATACTGCAAAAAAACCCGTTCAATATCAACGCTAGAATGTTTTAAACAAACTAGGAGATAAATATCAATAGGTTTTGGCCAGGTTTTTTGACACATTCGAAGAAAACCTTGATGAAACAATAGGTTTTTTACAAAAAAACCCAAATTGTTACTATTTGCAATAAATTAAATGCTGAGCAATACGGCAAAAAAACCCGTTCAATATCAACGCTAGAATGTTTTAAACAAACTAGGAGATAAATATCAATAGGTTTTGGCCAGGTTTTTTGACACATTCGAAGAAAACCTTGATGAAACAATAGGTTTTTTACAAAAAACCCAAATTGTTACTATTTGCAATAAATTAAATGCTGAGCAATACGGCAAAAAAACTCGTACAATATCAACGCTAGAATGTTTTAAACAAACTAGGAGATAAATATCAATAGGTTTTGGCCAGGGTTTTTGACACATTCGAAGAAAACCTTGATGAAACAATAGGTTTTTTACAAAAAACCCAAATTGTTACTATTTGCAATAAATTAAAACACACTAGGAGATAAATATCAATAGGTTTTGGCCAGGTTTTTTGACACATTCGAAGAAAACCTAGATGAAACAATAGGTTTTTTACAAAAAACCCAAATTGTTACTATTTGCAATAAATTAAAACACACTAGGAGATAAATATCAATAGGTTTTGGCCAGGTTTTTTGACACATTCGAAGAAAACCTAGATGAAACAATAGGTTTTTTACAAAAAAACCCAAATTGTTACTATTTGCAATAAATTAAATGCTGAGCAATACGGCAAAAAAACCCGTTCAATATCAACGCTAGAATGTTTTAAACAAACTAGGAGATAAATATCAATAGGTTTTGGCCAGGTTTTTTGACACATTCGAAGAAAACCTTGATGAAACAATAGGTTTTTTACAAAAAACCCAAATTGTTACTATTTGCAATAAATTAAATGCTGAGCAATACGGCAAAAAAACCCGTTCAATATCAACGCTAGAATGTTTTAAACAAACTAGGAGATAAATATCAATAGGTTTTGGCCAGGGTTTTTGACACATTCGAAGAAAACCTTGATGAAACAATAGGTTTTTTACAAAAAACCCAAATTGTTACTATTTGCAATAAATTAAAACACACTAGGAGATAAATATCAATAGGTTTTGGCCAAGTTTTTTGACACATTCGAAGAAAACCTAGATGAAACAATAGGTTTTTTACAAAAAACCCAAATTGTTACTATTTGCAATAAATTAAATGCTGAGCAATACGGCAAAAAAACCCGTTCAATATCAACGCTAGAATGTTTTAAACAAACTAGGAGATAAATATCAATAGGTTTTGGCCAGGTTTTTTGACACATTCGAAGAAAACCTAGATGAAACAATAGGTTTTTAACAAAAAACCCAAATTGTTACTATTTGCAATAAATTAAATGCTGAGTAATACGGCAAAAAAACCTGGTGAATATCAATGCTAGAATGTTTAAAACACACTAGTAGATAAATATCAATAGGTTTTGGCCAGGTTTTTTGACACATTCGAAGAAAACCTAGATGAAACAATAGGTTTTTTACAAAAAACCCAAATTGTTACTATTTGCAATAAATTAAATGCTGAGTAATACGGCAAAAAAACCCGTTCAATATCAACGCTAGAATGTTTTAAACAAACTAGGAGATAAATATCAATAGGTTTTGGCCAGGTTTTTTGACACATTCAAAGAAAACCTAGATGAAACAATAGGTTTTTTACAAAAAACCCAAATTGTTACTATTTGCAATAAATTAAATGCTGAGTGATACGGCAAAAAAACCTGGTGAATATCAATGCTAGAATGTTTAAAACAACCAAGGAGATAAATATCAATAGGTTTTGGCCAGGTTTTTTGACACATTCAAAGAAAACCTAGATGAAACAATAGGTTTTTTACAAAAAACCCAAAGTTTTACTATTTGCAATAAATTAAATGCTGATCGATACGGCAAAAAAACCTGGTAAATATCAATGCTAGAATGTTTAAAACACACTAGGAGATAAATATCAATAGGTTTTGGCCAGGTTTTTTGACACATTCGAAGAAAACCTAGATGAAACAATAGGTTTTTTACAAAAAACCCAAAGTTTTACTATTTACAGTTAATTAAATGCTGAGTGATACGGCAAAAAAACCTGGTGAATATCAATGCTAGAATGTTTAAAACACACTAGGAGATAAATATCAATAGGTTTTGGCCAGGTTTTTTGACACATTCGAAGAAAACCTAGATGAAACAATAGGTTTTTTACAAAAAACCCAAATTGTTACTATTTGCAATAAATTAAATGCTGAGTGATACGGCAAAAAAAACCTGGTGAATATCAATGCTAGAATGTTTAAAACACACTAGGAGATAAATATCAATAGGTTTTGGCCAGGTTTTTTGACACATTCAAAGAAAACCTAGATGAAACAATAGGTTTTTTACAAAAAACCCAAATTGTTACTATTTGCAATAAATTAAATGCTGATCGATACGGCAAAAAAACCTGGTAAATATCAATGCTAGAATGTTTAAAACACACTAGGAGATAAATATCAATAGGTTTTGGCCAGGTTTTTTGACACATTCAAAGAAAACCTAGATGAAACAATAGGTTTTTTACAAAAAACCCAAATTGTTACTATTTGCAATAAATTAAATGCTGATCGATACGGCAAAAAAACCTGGTGAATATCAATGCTAGAATGTTTAAAACAACCAAGGAGATAAATATCAATAGGTTTTGGCCAGGTTTTTTGACACATTCGAAGAAAACCTAGATGAAACAATAGGTTTTTTACAAAAAACCCAAAGTTTTACTATTTACAGTTAATTAAATGCTGAGTGATACGGCAAAAAAACCTGGTGAATATCAATGCTAGAATGTTTAAAACAACCAAGGAGATAAATATCAATAGGTTTTGGCCAGGTTTTTTGACACATTCAAAGAAAACCTAGATGAAACAATAGTTTTTTTACAAAAAACCCAAATTGTTACTATTTGCAATAAATTAAATGCTGAGTGATACGGCAAAAAAACCTGGTAAATATCAATGCTAGAATGTTTAAAACACACTAGGAGATAAATATCAATAGGTTTTGGCCAGGTTTTTTGACACATTCAAAGAAAACCTAGATGAAACAATAGGTTTTTTACAAAAAACCCAAATTGTTACTATTTGCAATAAATTAAATGCTGAGTGATACGGCAAAAAAACCTGGTGAATATCAATGCTAGAATGTTTAAAACACACTAGGAGATAAATATCAATAGGTTTTGGCCAGGTTTTTTGACACATTCAAAGAAAATTTAGATGAAACAATAGGTTTTTTACAAAAAACCCAAATTGTTACTATTTGCAATAAATTAAATGCTGAGTGATACGGCAAAAAAACTTGGTAAATATCAATGCTAGAATGTTTAAAACAACCAAGGAGATAAATATCAATAGGTTTTGGCCAGGTTTTTTGACACATTCGAAGAAAACCTAGATGAAACAATAGGTTTTTTACAAAAAACCCAAATTGTTACTATTTGCAATAAATTAAATGCTGAGTGATACGGCAAAAAAACCTGGTAAATATCAATGCTAGAATGTTTAAAACAACCAAGGAGATAAATATCAATAGGTTTTGGCCAGGTTTTTTGACACATTCGAAGAAAACCTAGACGAAACAATAGGTTTTTTACAAAAAACCCAAATTGTTACTATTTGCAATAAATTAAATGCTGAGTGATACGGCAAAAAAACCTGGTAAATATCAATGCTAGAATGTTTAAAACAACCAAGGAGATAAATATCAATAGGTTTTGGCCAGGTTTTTTGACACATTCGAAGAAAACCTAGATGAAACAATAGGTTTTTTACAAAAAACCCAAATTGTTACTATTTGCAATAAATTAAATGCTGAGTGATACGGCAAAAAAACCTGGTAAATATCAATGCTAGAATGTTTAAAACAACCAAGGAGATAAATATCAATAGGTTTTGGCCAGGTTTTTTGACACATTCGAAGAAAACCTAGATGAAACAATAGGTTTTTTACAAAAAACCCAAATTGTTACTATTTGCAATAAATTAAATGCTGAGTGATACGGCAAAAAAACCTGGTAAATATCAATGCTAGAATGTTTAAAACACACTAGGAGATAAATATCAATAGGTTTTGGCCAGGTTTTTTGACACATTCGAAGAAAACCTAGATGAAACAATAGGTTTTTTACAAAAAACCCAAATTGTTACTATTTGCAATAAATTAAATGCTGAGTGATACGGCAAAAAAAACCTGGTGAATATCAATGCTAGAATGTTTAAAACACACTAGGAGATAAATATCAATAGGTTTGGGCCAGGTTTTTTGACACATTCGAAGAAAACCTAGATGAAACAATAGGTTTTTTACAAAAAACCCAAAGTTTTACTATTTGCAATAAATTAAATGCTGAGTGATACGGCAAAAAAAACCTGGTGAATATCAATGCAAGAATGTTTAAAACACACTAGGAGATAAATATCAATAGGTTTTGGCCAGGTTTTTTGACACATTCGAAGAAAACCTAGATGAAACAATAGGTTTTTTACAAAAAACCCAAAGTTTTACTATTTACAGTTAATTAAATGCTGAGTGATACGGCAAAAAAAACCTGGTGAATATCAATGCTAGAATGTTTAAAACAACCAAGGAGATAAATATCAATAGGTTTTGGCCAGGTTTTTTGACACATTCGAAGAAAACCTAGATGAAACAATAGGTTTTTTACAAAAAACCCAAATTGTTACTATTTGCAATAAATTAAATGCTGAGTGATACGGCAAAAAAACCTGGTAAATATCAATGCTAGAATGTTTAAAACACACTAGGAGATAAATATCAATAGGTTTTGGCCAGGTTTTTTGACACATTCAAAGAAAACCTAGATGAAACAATAGGTTTTTTACAAAAAACCCAAATTGTTACTATTTGCAATAAATTAAATGCTGAGTGATACGGCAAAAAAACCTGGTAAATATCAATGCTAGAATGTTTAAAACAACCAAGGAGATAAATATCAATAGGTTTTGGCCAGGTTTTTTGACACATTCAAAGAAAACCTAGATGAAACAATAGGTTTTTTACAAAAAACCCAAATTGTTACTATTTGCAATAAATTAAATGCTGAGTGATACGGCAAAAAAACCTGGTAAATATCAATGCTAGAATGTTTAAAACACACTAGGAGATAAATATCAATAGGTTTTGGCCAGGTTTTTTGACACATTCAAAGAAAACCTAGATGAAACAATAGGTTTTTTACAAAAAACCCAAATTGTTACTATTTGCAATAAATTAAATGCTGAGTGATACGGCAAAAAAACCTGGTAAATATCAATGCTAGAATGTTTAAAACACACTAGGAGATAAATATCAATAGGTTTTGGCCAGGTTTTTTGACACATTCAAAGAAAACCTAGATGAAACAATAGGTTTTTTACAAAAAACCCAAATTGTTACTATTTGCAATAAATTAAATGCTGAGTGATACGGCAAAAAAACCTGGTAAATATCAATGCTAGAATGTTTAAAACAACCAAGGAGATAAATATCAATAGGTTTTGGCCAGGTTTTTTGACACATTCGAAGAAAACCTAGATGAAACAATAGGTTTTTTACAAAAAACCCAAATTGTTACTATTTGCAATAAATTAAATGCTGAGTGATACGGCAAAAAAACCTGGTAAATATCAATGCTAGAATGTTTAAAACACACTAGGAGATAAATATCAATTGGTTTTGGCCAGGTTTTTTGACACATTCAAAGAAAATTTAGATGAAACAATAGGTTTTTTACAAAAAACCCAAATTGTTACTATTTGCAATAAATTAAATGCTGAGTGATACGGCAAAAAAACTTGGTAAATATCAATGCTAGAATGTTTAAAACAACCAAGGAGATAAATATCAATAGGTTTTGGCCAGGTTTTTTGACACATTCGAAGAAAACCTAGATGAAACAATAGGTTTTTTACAAAAAACCCAAATTGTTACTATTTGCAATAAATTAAATGCTGAGTGATAAGGCAAAAAAACCTGGTAAATATCAATGCTAGAATGTTTAAAACAACCAAGGAGATAAATATCAATAGGTTTTGGCCAGGTTTTTTGACACATTCGAAGAAAACCTAGACGAAACAATAGGTTTTTTACAAAAAACCCAAATTGTTACTATTTGCAATAAATTAAATGCTGAGTGATACGGCAAAAAAACCTGGTAAATATCAATGCTAGAATGTTTAAAACAACCAAGGAGATAAATATCAATAGGTTTTGGCCAGGTTTTTTGACACATTCGAAGAAAACCTAGATGAAACAATAGGTTTTTTACAAAAAACCCAAATTGTTACTATTTGCAATAAATTAAATGCTGAGTGATACGGCAAAAAAACCTGGTAAATATCAATGCTAGAATGTTTAAAACACACTAGGAGATAAATATCAATAGGTTTTGGCCAGGTTTTTTGACACATTCAAAGAAAACCTAGATGAAACAATAGGTTTTTTACAAAAAACCCAAATTGTTACTATTTGCAATAAATTAAATGCTGAGTGATACGGCAAAAAAACCTGGTAAATATCAATGCTAGAATGTTTAAAACAACCAAGGAGATAAATATCAATAGGTTTTGGCCAGGTTTTTTGACACATTCGAAGAAAACCTAGATGAAACAATAGGTTTTTTACAAAAAACCCAAATTGTTACTATTTGCAATAAATTAAATGCTGAGTGATACGGCAAAAAAACCTGGTAAATATCAATGCTAGAATGTTTAAAACACACTAGGAGATAAATATCAATAGGTTTTGGCCAGGTTTTTTGACACATTCGAAGAAAACCTAGATGAAACAATAGGTTTTTTACAAAAAACCCAAATTGTTACTATTTGCAATAAATTAAATGCTGAGTGATACGGCAAAAAAAACCTGGTGAATATCAATGCTAGAATGTTTAAAACACACTAGGAGATAAATATCAATAGGTTTGGGCCAGGTTTTTTGACACATTCGAAGAAAACCTAGATGAAACAATAGGTTTTTTACAAAAAACCCAAAGTTTTACTATTTGCAATAAATTAAATGCTGAGTGATACGGCAAAAAAAACCTGGTGAATATCAATGCAAGAATGTTTAAAACACACTAGGAGATAAATATCAATAGGTTTTGGCCAGGTTTTTTGACACATTCGAAGAAAACCTAGATGAAACAATAGGTTTTTTACAAAAAACCCAAAGTTTTACTATTTACAGTAAATTAAATGCTGAGTGATACGGCAAAAAAACCTGGTGAATATCAATGCTAGAATGTTTAAAACACACTAGGAGATAAATATCAATAGGTTTTGGCCAGGTTTTTTGACACATTCGAAGAAAACCTAGATGAAACAATAGGTTTTTTACAAAAAACCCAAATTGTTACTATTTGCAATAAATTAAATGCTGAGTGATACGGCAAAAAAACATGGTGAATATCAATGCTAGAATGTTTAAAACAACCAAGGAGATAAATATCAATAGGTTTTGGCCAGGTTTTTTGACACATTCGAAGAAAACCTAGATGAAACAATAGGTTTTTTACAAAAAACCCAAATTGTTACTATTTGCAATAAATTAAATGCTGAGTGATACGGCAAAAAAACCTGGTGAATATCAATGCTAGAATGTTTAAAACAACCAAGGAGATAAATATCAATAGGTTTTGGCCAGGTTTTTTGACACATTCGAAGAAAACCTAGATGAAACAATAGGTTTTTTACAAAAAACCCAAATTGTTACTATTTGCAATAAATTAAATGCTGAGTGATACGGCAAAAAAACCTGGTGAATATCAATGCTAGAATGTTTAAAACAACCAAGGAGATAAATATCAATAGGTTTTGGCCAGGTTTTTTGACACATTCGAAGAAAACCTAGATGAAACAATAGGTATTTTACAAAAAACCCAAAGTTTTACTATTTACAGTTAATTAAATGCTGATCGATACGGCAAAAAAACCTGGTGAATATCAATGCTAGAATGTTTAAAACAACCAAGGAGATAAATATCAATAGGTTTTGGCCAGGTTTTTTGACACATTCGAAGAAAACCTAGATGAAACAATAGGTTTTTTACAAAAAACCCAAAGTTTTACTATTTGCAATAAATTAAATGCTGAGTGATACGGCAAAAAAAACCTGGTGAATATCAATGCAAGAATGTTTAAAACACACTAGGAGATAAATATCAATAGGTTTTGGCCAGGTTTTTTGACACATTCGAAGAAAACCTAGATGAAACAATAGGTTTTTTACAAAAAACCCAAAGTTTTACTATTTACAGTAAATTAAATGCTGAGTGATACGGCAAAAAAACCTGGTGAATATCAATGCTAGAATGTTTAAAACACACTAGGAGATAAATATCAATAGGTTTTGGCCAGGTTTTTTGACACATTCGAAGAAAACCTAGATGAAACAATAGGTATTTTACAAAAAACCCAAAGTTTTACTATTTACAGTTAATTAAATGCTGAGTGATACGGCAAAAAAAACCTGGTGAATATCAATGCTAGAATGTTTAAAACACACTAGGAGATAAATATCAATAGGTTTGGGCCAGGTTTTTTGACACATTCGAAGAAAACCTAGATGAAACAATAGGTTTTTTACAAAAAACCCAAAGTTTTACTATTTGCAATAAATTAAATGCTGAGTGATACGGCAAAAAAAACCTGGTGAATATCAATGCAAGAATGTTTAAAACACACTAGGAGATAAATATCAATAGGTTTTGGCCAGGTTTTTTGACACATTCGAAGAAAACCTAGATGAAACAATAGGTTTTTTACAAAAAACCCAAAGTTTTACTATTTACAGTAAATTAAATGCTGAGTGATACGGCAAAAAAACCTGGTGAATATCAATGCTAGAATGTTTAAAACACACTAGGAGATAAATATCAATAGGTTTTGGCCAGGTTTTTTGACACATTCGAAGAAAACCTAGATGAAACAATAGGTTTTTTACAAAAAACCCAAATTGTTACTATTTGCAATAAATTAAATGCTGAGTGATACGGCAAAAAAACATGGTGAATATCAATGCTAGAATGTTTAAAACAACCAAGGAGATAAATATCAATAGGTTTTGGCCAGGTTTTTTGACACATTCGAAGAAAACCTAGATGAAACAATAGGTTTTTTACAAAAAACCCAAATTGTTACTATTTGCAATAAATTAAATGCTGAGTGATACGGCAAAAAAACCTGGTGAATATCAATGCTAGAATGTTTAAAACAACCAAGGAGATAAATATCAATAGGTTTTGGCCAGGTTTTTTGACACATTCGAAGAAAACCTAGATGAAACAATAGGTTTTTTACAAAAAACCCAAATTGTTACTATTTGCAATAAATTAAATGCTGAGTGATACGGCAAAAAAACCTGGTGAATATCAATGCTAGAATGTTTAAAACAACCAAGGAGATAAATATCAATAGGTTTTGGCCAGGTTTTTTGACACATTCGAAGAAAACCTAGATGAAACAATAGGTATTTTACAAAAAACCCAAAGTTTTACTATTTACAGTTAATTAAATGCTGATCGATACGGCAAAAAAACCTGGTGAATATCAATGCTAGAATGTTTAAAACAACCAAGGAGATAAATATCAATAGGTTTTGGCCAGGTTTTTTGACACATTCGAAGAAAACCTAGATGAAACAATAGGTTTTTTACAAAAACCCAAAGTTTTACTATTTACAGTTAATTAAATGCTGATCGATACGGCAAAAAAACCTGGTGAATATCAATGCTAGAATGTTTAAAACAACCAAGGAGATAAATATCAATAGGTTTTGGCCAGGTTTTTTGACACATTCGAAGAAAACCTAGATGAAACAATAGGTTTTTTACAAAAAACCCAAATTGTTACTATTTGCAATAAATTAAATGCTGATCGATACGGCAAAAAAACCTGGTGAATATCAATGCTAGAATGTTTAAAACACACTAGGAGATAAATATCAATAGGTTTTGGCCAGGTTTTTTGACACATTCGAAGAAAACCTAGATGAAACAATAGGTTTTTTACAAAAAACCCAAAGTTTTACTATTTACAGTTAATTAAATGCTGATCGATACGGCAAAAAAACCTGGTGAATATCAATGCTAGAATGTTTAAAACAACCAAGGAGATAAATATCAATAGGTTTTGGCCAGGTTTTTTGACACATTCGAAGAAAACCTAGATGAAACAATAGGTTTTTTACAAAAAACCAAAATTGTTACTATTTACAGTAAATTAAATGCTGATCGATACGGCAAAAAAACCTGGTGAATATCAATGCTAGAATGTTTAAAACAACCAAGGAGATAAATATCAATAGGTTTTGGCCAGGTTTTTTGACACATTCGAAGAAAACCTAGATGAAACAATAGGTTTTTTACAAAAAACCCAAAGTTTTACTATTTACAGTTAATTAAATGCTGATCGATACGGCAAAAAAACCTGGTGAATATCAATGCTAGAATGTTTAAAACACACTAGGAGATAAATATCAATAGGTTTTCGCCAGGTTTTTTGACACATTCGAAGAAAACCTAGATGAAACAATAGGTTTTTTACAAAAAACCCAAATTGTTACTATTTGCAATAAATTAAATGCTGATCGATACGGCAAAAAAACCTGGTGAATATCAATGCTAGAATGTTTAAAACAACCAAGGAGATAAATATCAATAGGTTTTGGCCAGGTTTTTTGACACATTCAAAGAAAACCTAGATGAAACAATAGGTTTTTTACAAAAAACCCAAATTGTTACTATTTGCAATAAATTAAATGCTGATCGATACGGCAAAAAAACCTGGTGAATATCAATGCTAGAATGTTTAAAACAACCAAGGAGATAAATATCAATAGGTTTTGGCCAGGTTTTTTGACACATTCGAAGAAAACCTAGATGAAACAATAGGTTTTTTACAAAAAACCCAAATTGTTACTATTTGCAATAAATTAAATGCTGAGTGATACGGCAAAAAAACCTGGTAAATATCAATGCTAGAATGTTTAAAACACACTAGGAGATAAATATCAATAGGTTTTCGCCAGGTTTTTTGACACATTCGAAGAAAACCTAGATGAAACAATAGGTTTTTTACAAAAAACCCAAATTGTTACTATTTGCAATAAATTAAATGCTGATCGATACGGCAAAAAAACCTGGTGAATATCAATGCTAGAATGTTTAAAACACACTAGGAGATAAATATCAATAGGTTTTGGCCAGGTTTTTTGACACATTCAAAGAAAACCTAGATGAAACAATAGGTTTTTTACAAAAAACCCAAAGTTTTACTATTTACAGTTAATTAAATGCTGAGTGATACGGCAAAAAAACCTGGTGAATATCAATGCTAGAATGTTTAAAACAACCAAGGAGATAAATATCAATAGGTTTTGGCCAGGTTTTTTGACACATTCGAAGAAAACCTAGATGAAACAATAGGTTTTTTACAAAAAACCCAAATTGTTACTATTTGCAATAAATTAAATGCTGAGTGATACGGCAAAAAAACCTGGTAAATATCAATGCTAGAATGTTTAAAACACACTAGGAGATAAATATCAATAGGTTTTCGCCAGGTTTTTTGACACATTCGAAGAAAACCTAGATGAAACAATAGGTTTTTTACAAAAAACCCAAATTGTTACTATTTGCAATAAATTAAATGCTGATCGATACGGCAAAAAAACCTGGTGAATATCAATGCTAGAATGTTTAAAACACACTAGGAGATAAATATCAATAGGTTTTGGCCAGGTTTTTTGACACATTCAAAGAAAACCTAGATGAAACAATAGGTTTTTTACAAAAAACCCAAATTGTTACTATTTGCAATAAATTAAATGCTGAGTGATACGGCAAAAAAACCTGGTGAATATCAATGCTAGAATGTTTAAAACACACTAGGAGATAAATATCAATAGGTTTTCGCCAGGTTTTTTGACACATTCGAAGAAAACCTAGATGAAACAATAGGTTTTTTACAAAAAACCCAAATTGTTACTATTTGCAATAAATTAAATGCTGATCGATACGGCAAAAAAACCTGGTAAATATCAATGCTAGAATGTTTAAAACACACTAGGAGATAAATAGCAATAGGTTTTGGCCAGGTTTTTTGACACATTCGAAGAAAACCTAGATGAAACAATAGGTTTTTTACAAAAAACCCAAATTGTTACTATTTGCAATAAATTAAATGCTGAGTGACACGGCAAAAAAACCTGGTAAATATCAATGCTAGAATGTTTAAAACACACTAGGAGATAAATATCAATAGGTTTTGGCCAGGTTTTTTGACACATTCAAAGAAAACCTAGATGAAACAATAGGTTTTTTACAAAAAACCCAAAGTTTTACTATTTACAGTTAATTAAATGCTGAGTGATACGGTAAAAAAAACCTGGTGAATTTCAATGCTAGAATGTTTAAAACAACCAAGGAGATAAATATCAATAGGTTTTCGCCAGGTTTTTTGACACATTCGAAGAAAACCTAGATGAAACAATAGGTTTTTTACAAAAAACCCAAATTGTTACTATTTGCAATAAATTAAATGCTGATCGATACGGCAAAAAAACCTGGTGAATATCAATGCTAGAATGTTTAAAACACACTAGGAGATAAATATCAATAGGTTTTGGCCAGGTTTTTTGACACATTCAAAGAAAACCTAGATGAAACAATAGGTTTTTTACAAAAAACCCAAATTGTTACTATTTGCAATAAATTAAATGCTGAGTGATACGGCAAAAAAACCTGGTGAATATCAATGCTAGAATGTTTAAAACACACTAGGAGATAAATATCAATAGGTTTTCGCCAGGTTTTTTGACACATTCGAAGAAAACCTAGATGAAACAATAGGTTTTTTACAAAAAACCCAAATTGTTACTATTTGCAATAAATTAAATGCTGATCGATACGGCAAAAAAACCTGGTAAATATCAATGCTAGAATGTTTAAAACACACTAGGAGATAAATAGCAATAGGTTTTGGCCAGGTTTTTTGACACATTCGAAGAAAACCTAGATGAAACAATAGGTTTTTTACAAAAAACCCAAATTGTTACTATTTGCAATAAATTAAATGCTGAGTGACACGGCAAAAAAACCTGGTAAATATCAATGCTAGAATGTTTAAAACACACTAGGAGATAAATATCAATAGGTTTTGGCCAGGTTTTTTGACACATTCAAAGAAAACCTAGATGAAACAATAGGTTTTTTACAAAAAACCCAAAGTTTTACTATTTACAGTTAATTAAATGCTGAGTGATACGGTAAAAAAAACCTGGTGAATTTCAATGCTAGAATGTTTAAAACAACCAAGGAGATAAATATCAATAGGTTTTGGCCAGGTTTTTTGACACATTCGAAGAAAACCTAGATGAAACAATAGGTTTTTTACAAAAAACCCAAAGTTTTACTATTTACAGTTAATTAAATGCTGAGTGATACGGCAAAAAAAACCTGGTGAATATCAATGCAAGAATGTTTAAAACACACTAGGAGATAAATATCAATAGGTTTTGGCCAGGTTTTTTGACACATTCGAAGAAAACCTAGATGAAACAATAGGTTTTTTACAAAAAACCCAAAGTTTTACTATTTACAGTTAATTAAATGCTGAGTGATACGGCAAAAAAAACCCGGTGAATATCAATGCTAGAATGTTTAAAACACACTAGGAGATAAATATCAATAGGTTTTGGCCAGGTTTTTTGACACATTCGAAGAAAACCTAGATGAAACAATAGGTTTTTTACAAAAAACCCAAAGTTTTACTATTTACAGTTAATTAAATGCTGAGTGATACGGCAAAAAAACCTGGTGAATATCAATGCTAGAATGTTTAAAACAACCAAGGAGATAAATATCAATAGGTTTTGGCCAGGTTTTTTGACACATTCGAAGAAAACCTAGATGAAACAATAGGTTTTTTACAAAAAACCCAAAGTTTTACTATTTACAGTTAATTAAATGCTGAGTGATACGGCAAAAAAAACCTGGTGAATATCAATGCTAGAATGTTTAAAACAACCAAGGAGACAAATATCAATAGGTTTTGGCCAAGTTTTTTGACACATTCGAAGAAAACCTAGATGAAACAATAGGTTTTTTTTCAAAAAACCCAAAGTTTTACTATTTACAGTTAATTAAATGCTGAGTGATACGGCAAAAAAACCTGGTGAATATCAATGCTAGAATGTTTAAAACAACCAAGGAGATAAATATCAATAGGTTTTGGCCAGGTTTTTTAACACATTCAAAGAAAACCTAGATGAAACAATAGGTTTTTTACAAAAAACCCAAAGTTTTACTATTTACAGTTAATTAAATGCTGAGTGATACGGCAAAAAAAACCTGGTGAATATCAATGCTAGAATGTTTAAAACACACTAGGAGATAAATATCAATAGGTTTTGGCCAGGTTTTTTGACACATTCGAAGAAAACCTAGATGAAACAATAGGTTTTTTACAAAAAACCCAAATTGTTACTATTTGCAATAAATTAAATGCTGATCGATTCGGCAAAAAAACCTGGTAAATATCAATGCTAGAATGTTTAAAACAACCAAGGAGATAAATATCAATAGGTTTTGGCCAGGTTTAAGTAAAGAGCCATGAAGAGCGAAAAAGAAGTGGCTCAAATAGGGTAATTATATTATGTAATTTTAGAAGCTAATAAACAATCTTACCTTTTTCAGAATGTTGATGGAAAAGTCGAGATTAATAAGTTGCATTTTGCATATCCTTCTCGACCAGATTGTTTAATTGCAAAAGGTATTGATCTCCAAGCTGATGCTGGAAAATCAATTGCAATTGTTGGACCATCAGGTACATCTATGATTAAGAATTTTTATAAAAAAATTAATACATTTCAGGTAGTGGTAAGAGTACTATTATACAATTGCTTGAACGTCTTTATATTCCGAAATCAGGAATAATGGTTTGTTGCATCTATATAGATTTATATACCTCAAAATATGTTTCTGGATATTTTTAGCAAATTGATGACACTCATATCCATGATTATAATCTTCATCATTTACGTAATGAAATGGCCCTTGTTGGACAAGAACCGATTCTTCTTTCTGGTACAATTAAAGAAAGTATTACGCTTGGTGTCCCGCATGTTTCTGATACAGATATTCGACGAGCTTGCGTAATAGCAAATGCTGCAGATTTCATTAATTCACTTCCATTGGTAAGAATTAAAACAATTTATCGTTTCTTTAAAGCTTACTAGATCCTTTAAACTTCTGTCGATAATGTCAAAAGATTTAATCCCAAATCTTCTTTAAAACCTTATCCTAAAAATGACTTCATTAGTGAAACAATGACCTTTATCTTTTCAGGGATACAATACTGAAGTTGGTGAAAAAGGCACACAATTATCTGGTGGTCAAAAGCAGAGATTAGCTTTAGCTCGAGCAATTGTACGGAATCCAAAAATTTTACTTTTGGATGAAGCCACTTCTGCTTTAGATGGCGAAAGTGAACGAGTAAGCGAGCATAAATACAAAATAGCTATAAAAACCCCTAAAAAATTTTATAGTTTGTTCAAAAAGCTTTAGCTAACGCATCAAATGGTCGAACTTCAATTACAATTGCTCATCGATTATCAACAATTCAAAATGCTGATAAAATTTATTTTATTGATAATGGAGAAGTTGTTGAATCTGGCACACATACAGAATTAATGATGAATAAAAAAGGCCCCTACGCTGAACTTATTCGAAAACAAATGCTTGCAAATTGAATTTGCCTTGAGTGTCAGCACTTGTTCCTTTTTTAAGACTGTAAAATAATTTAAATATAATGTTTTGAATTAAAAATGCATATTATTTTGTAAATATTAATATTTTTCTATTTTGTTTAATAAAATATAGTAATTTTATAAAGTAGAAAATCTCAAAATCTCATGCACACTAACTAGTTCATTCTTTAACTATGTATTATATGTCATTCAAGCAATATTTAAAGGTGAAGCGTCATTTTGAGCATTTTTTCTTTTTCGCAACAATATTACGAAATTGTAAAAAACTGAAAATCAGGGATTTTCGCGTAGAGACCGTTCTACTGTAAATTCTTTTTTTCTTTTTTGTTCTTTTGCAAAAAACAAAGGAAAAAATTGAGAAATCATGTGTTTGTTATATGTTTTTTTGCAGTATTTTTTTAAATTTTATTTTTTGTTGCTATTATTGTAATTTGATGTAACATTTTTTAGACAATTATAGAGGTACTTCACGTTTTTACATAATTTGGACAACAACACTGATAAAAAAAATTATCAACAGTATAATTTGCTCTAACTGAAAAAAAAACAACGGTTTTGTTCGAAAAAATAATCCATTACAAAAATCTTTTTATAATAAATAAATAAATAATTTCAACTTTGAAAAACTTGATTTGTGTTGAGACAAGAATTACATAAAATAAAATTTATTCCGACGTTTCGACGATTCACGTCTTCCTCAGGGAACTCTAATTATGGAATTTAAAATTCTTTTTGCTTTCATAAATTCTGCTGATGAAGTTGACGAAAATTGAATTGCCCAACTAATGAAAGAGACAGTAGTGGCAGCGCTGTAATTTGCAAACATTTTTTTTACGGGTAAATGCTTACAGGTGATAAAATTAAAAACTTACAGAAAAACTGTAGAAGTTGATACCAATCGTTTATGAATCAAATACAATCCAAGCCCATAACAAGTTGCATCAGAAACAAATGGCAGTGACATCGCAACGGCAAACATAAATGATTCATACCATGCAGCTTTAATAGCAATTTTTCGAACAATGTTTAAATGTTTTACAAATTTTGTAACAAAATAGTTTTCACGACAAAGCAGCTGGATTGTTCGAACATTCTCAATAATTTCAACAGAATGCTAAATTCAAAAATAATTGCATAGATATTTATTATTACCGTTATGCTTTACCTGAGCTGATTCATCAATATTTGTAAGTTCATCAGTTAAAGACTGCATTTTTCGATTTGCAATAACAGCTACAGCTGCCATAACCAAAATAATTCCGGTACCAACTGAAGCTATTAACCAATTAACAGCAAATGCTAAAGCAAGCAAAGTAATGATTGAAGATGCATTGCTGACAACATGTACCATTCGATTATCTAATGCCTTAAATGATGAAACGATATTAAAAATATATGAAACATAAAAATACGGGAAAGTAAAGTAAATGAGTGCAGAAATATTGGATCACTTACTGGCTTCAAAGCTGGAGCATTTGTTGAAATATTAGAAATTAGCTGAGGTTTATGCTTTTCTGGCTGATCAAAATATGCAGAATCTTTTTTCAAAATTGATGACAATGCTCGAACTTTAAGTTTATCAACAATCCGTTCTGCTGACCATCCATAAAGAATATACTACAAAAGATACAGTTAATTGCTCATAATAATACTTTATTTCAAAACTCACTGATCCAGCAATTGTTGCAAAACAAAATATCCCTAAAGCAACTGCACATGAAGTAAAAGTAATAACAGCATTACGATAACCGAGCCAATTTGATGAAGACATCTCACTCATTGTATCAAACATGTAACCTTGTAATAAAACCAAAAATAATAATTCAAGCCCAACTAAAGTTGAGATAATGACAGCAGAAACTAGCTTCAAGTAATTTCCATTGCAATTTTTATACAGCAATAAAAGACCATTTTTTTCTTTAGAAGTTTCAGGACGTTTGATAATATCTGGACTAGCAACGTCTTCGGTAAACTTTGGAGTTTCAGGATGAGGGATAAGAGGAATTCTCATCTAAAGCGGGGGGATTATTGTGAAACAAACTGTAAAAAAGATTTACTCGTGCAATAGCATAGCCATCAGCTGGAGAGAAGAAAGCAAATTCCGCACTACTGGAACGGCGACGTGGTGTTTCTAGGGATGGTGTGCGGGAAATTGGACGTTGCTTAAATTTAGAATTTTATACTAATTTTTTCGCCCATCACTTTTTTAAATGGACGCAATTCTTTTGTTTATAACCACTTATCTAAATGTGAAGGCTCCTTTAAATTTTAAAAAAAACTTACATTATGATGTGCGCATTTTTCAGAAAAATGTACATGTGGTTTTGGAACAACTGCATTTCTAGAAATAATCTTTTTATCAAGCACGCATTCAAAAGCTTCATAAATCTTCACTTACGATTGACTTGGTTTAATCATTGCATCACCATCGCTTGGTCCCATATCAATAACACCTTCAATTTGTTGTGCTTTAACAAGTTTAGCATAAAAACCATTTCCTTGTGCTGTTAATTCTTGATGAGTGCCTAAAGCACAAGAATCATTAAACTCTATGAAATATCTTTAAGCAAAAGTTTAACCTTCTTCAATAACTTTTCCACCATCAATAACAATAATTTTATCAACAAAATCACTCAAAGTTGATAGACGATGTGCAATAACAATTGTAGTTCGACCAGCAGCAGCTCTTCGTAAAGCTGCTTGAACAATTGCTTCACTATCCGCATCCAAAGCAGAAGTGGCTTCATCAAGAATCAAAATTGGTGGATTATGAACAACAGCTCGAGCAATTGCAAGCCGTTGTTTTTGACCACCTGATAGCTGAAGCTGCCCAGGACCAATTTTTGTTTGATAATTCTGAAAAAAACTTTTATTTAAAAAATATTGATTTTCTTTAAAAACTAACATCTTCAAAAGATTGAATAAAATTATGAGCATTTGCAATTCGGCATGCTTCAACAATCATTTCATTGGTAATTGTTTCATCACCAAGTCGAATATTTTCAGCAATAGTTTCACTGAACAAGGCGGGTTCTTGTCGAACAATACCAATTAAACGACGAAGCTTTTGTGGATTTAGGGATCGAATATTAACTCCATCAACAAGGACAGCACCTTCATTGCAAGCGTATGAACGGACAATAAGTTCAACCTAAAAGTTATATTTCTGTGTTATTCAAATTAATTTTGTATAGCTCAATACTTACACAAGTACTCTTTCCTCCACCAGAATGTGAAACTAATGCTGTTGTTTTTCCAGCTTCAGCTTTAAAGGATAATCCATTTAAAACATTTGGACGTTTTTGATATGAAAAATGAACATTTTTGAATTCAATTTCACCACCATTTTTAATTTCTTTATCACCAGTAGCATCGTTTATAGGTTGCTGGAAATTTATCTTTGAAAAATTAAGGAGTTTATGTTTCAAAACATACTCTATCGATCTTTGCATAAATATGCGCAGCAGCCATTCGAGCTTTTTGAATTGCAATAAAATATGGTGAAACAGTTCCAAGGGTCCAAGCACCATTAAAGAAAGTATTTGGTACAATAAAAACTTCTCCTGGTTGTTTGATCATTCCCCAAAAATACATTAATGCTCCAACACTAAAATTTAAAGGGTTTCTACCTAGCTAAAAATAAAAAGATAATTACCAAAAATCAGCAGCAAAGAAAAAATATAAAACACAAAAGGTTAAGCCTTCAAAAAGCCCAGTCCATACATATGTTCGAACAGCAAAAGCTCGAGCCTTTTTTAGAATTAAACGATATTTGTTTTCCATTTGTTCTTCACCATTACAGCACTGGACAGTTGTAACATTCATAATTGATTCTTGTAAAATTGCACCACTATCTTCAAGGAAATTTTGTTGTTTAGCTTCAGCTCTATTGATTAACTGAAATTATAATGTTTTTGAAACAGTTGTATTTTATGCACGCATGTGCTTTGCTTTAAACTGACTTACTTTCGTCATAATTAAAGCCATTCCAACTGCCATTGGACCTGTAACTAATGGAATACAAGCTAATCGCCAATCAGCAATAAATGAAAGAATAATTGCCGCGAAGAATGATGAAACTCCACGAATGACGCTACCAAGTTTTTCACCAATTCCTTCACGAATTGTGTTAATGTTTCTTAAAATAGATACATTAATATTTCCAAATAAAATTGTAAAAAAACAAACTCTGTTAATTGAGCACTAATTGCACCAAATTTTTGTTCACTTAGCCATGCAGCATCTTGCTTAAGTAAGGCTATCATAAATTCTTTTCGTAAATTTGCAACAATATTAGCACATGCAACTTTCAGTAAATAATATTGTAGAAAAACGGATATGAAGATAACAAGACCAAATACAAGATCAATAGAGATATAAAAAATTCCAACATCAATTAGTTCATTGGATTCAGTGTCCTGGAAAGTGTCTTTGTTATTTATGAAAAATCCGAAGAGAGCGATTATATAGTTGATACAAAGACAGTAGCATATTTTTTAAACTTGGTTAACAAAATGCAAAGCTACAGTATACTTTAATATGTGTATACAAAGAAGTAATTTGATAGAGATAGCAATTGCTATGTTTTTTAAAAAAAGTTAAAAACCCTTTGATCTTCGCCTATGGCATTAAGGGATTGATGCCATCAACGAAGTTTTGTTTAAAGACCTTAAGGTTTTTTTTGCCTACGTTTATAAAAGTTTAATACTTACATTTTGTTTAAGCATAAGAGCATTGGCAAGTCGAGCAGAAAAGAAGAAAGGCAGAACAATGGCAGTACCAGCAAAGACACCGCAAATGATACCAAGCAGAACACGAATTTTATCACAGTGATACTGTTGATGTTTTTTTCATTATTTTTAACTTAAAAGCACCTGATAAAAAAAGTTGTTTTTTGACTGTTTAAATTTAACAAACAAAACAACTCTTATCAGCTTCCAAAAAAATTTAATGCTTCTCCAAAAGCAGAAAATTTTTATCAAAAAAAAGAAGTTGAAGTTTTTAGTTTTTGCCTTTTCGGTAAACAACTCATTTTTTAAATAAAATCTTGGAGGCTTGAAATGGTTTTAGTTTACTGTAATTTTTGTTATAACGAGTTATGAGATACGAAAATATTTTTAGTATTTAACTTTTGTAAAATGACACCGATTTTGTATATATGTAAAAAGCTAGCTTGCGCAACGTGGAAAAAAAGAATGATTTATTTAAAAAAACTTAATCCATCGTAGACGGTGATAAGTTTTGCAAGCGGCAAGCCATTGATTTGCCACCTCCTATATACGAGCTTTTCATTAACGCAAAAAGATAAAAATAAAAGGGAAACGTTCATCGACATAAAAAAATTGTATTTAAAAAAGAGACATGAACAAAATTTCGTTTATTCTTGTTCAATAAGCGTTTTCTTTATTGGTTCTTTAAAAAAACTAATATAAGATGACTAAATTTATATATAAAATAAATTTCTTCAAAAAATGGCATTAAGTCATCAGCAAAGTTTGTCTTTTTTATTTAAAAAAAGCGTTTATAGCTTTTTTTGATTTCATTAAGCGACCTCTTTTTTATTGTTGACAAAAAAGATATTTTTTGATTTTTTTCAATTCTTGCATGATAAAAATGAGTCATTTTAAAAAGAGGAAAAAACAAAAAATTTGTTTGTGTACTTTTTATTTAAAAAATGTTGAAATATTTTTTGCAGCGTTTTTCTTCAAGCCACTCCCACTTTTTGCATCATGTAATACCACAGCAGATTTTTTCGTTTGCAACGGAGCTGCTTACTCATTTTAGATATCAGAAAAATTTAAAAAAACACAGCTATTATTTGTTTTGAAATCAGTAATAATCATAGAAATTCTAAATGTTCTGGGGAAACTGAACGACTAAAAACGTAATACGGTAATTCGGTTTCTTTAAGCTTCGAACAAGGCACTTTTTTAATAGTAGACGTTTTTCTTCGGGCCGTGTTACTCATGCAATATATACCCATTTAACTACACTGTTTTAATATATGATTATTGTTTTTTATTGCAATTTTATACATTTGTTTTAGAAACAGAACTAAAAAAGCCATGTACTCCTCTCATTATGTTATCGAAGATTACGGTGATTCACTGATGAATCGACTAAAAGACATTTTTGCTAAAGCTCAACAAGAAGTTGGTTCTTTTTACTGAAATAAGATGCATTAATAAATATTTTTAAGGCTTATCCTGGTATAACTGATTTCCCTCCAATCATTACAGAAGCTAGCATTCCTAAGTTTGGTGATTATCAGTGTAATTCAGCTTTGACTTTGTCCAAGGTAAGCTTTAAAATCACATAAAAAAAAGATTTTTTTCTAATTTTTACTTATAGAAATTGAAAAGCTTAAACATCAATGACAACCCAATCCAAGTTGCAACAAATATTGCAAATGCCGTTGAAAAAGGTGATTTTATTGAAAAAATTGAAATTGCTGGTCCTGGTTTTATCAATATCTTTCTTTGCCATCAATTTTTTGGTTCCCATATTTCCAAGCTTCTCGTAAACGGTATTCAACCCCCAAAAATTTCTAAACGAAAAACTCTAGTTGATTTTTCCTCACCAAATATTGCAAAAGAAATGCATGTTGGACATTTACGTTCAACAATTATCGGGGATTCCATTTGTCGCCTATTTGAATTTGTTGGCTTTGAAGTGCTTCGAATCAATCATATTGGAGATTGGGGAACACAGTTTGGAATGCTGATTGCACATTTGCAAGATCGATTTCCAAATTATTTGAATGAAACTCCTCCAATCAGTGATTTACAAGCTTTTTATAAAGTAAGTTTTATTTTATTAAATTTAAAATATTACTGTTTTTCTTTTAATAAAATCTAGCAAGTAAACAGCTCTTTCGAAACTTCAAAAACACAAACAAATCTTGTCATATTTTTAAGCATAATGCATTAAAAAAACTTTCTTTTGTGATAACAAGCACTTCTTTCATATGCTTAAAATAGGTTATTACTTGATGCAAAAATAAGGGAAAAAGTAGATTGTCGACAAAATACGCATCAACAATTTTTTGAGTAAAAATCTGCAAAAACTATTTTAGGTGTTTGCTTTTCCTTTGCTCTTTCCGGTTAAAAAATATGAACTTTTTTCAATATAAATTCAATGAATCCTAAAAGCTTACTTGTAGTAACCAAAGGGCAATTAAAAACTCCATAAGAAATTAAAAAATTAGATGATGATGAAATTTCAAGATTTTCTTCATACGTCGTAAAATTGTCTTGGTGTGTAAATCTACAAAACTATTCATTAATCTATGGACAATTTTCACATGCAGCTTACGTATGACTTTTATTTCCCATTTTCAATACCACATCTCCTCCATCTGTCAAATTATTGACATTAAAATTAATGCCACAATTATTATTTAAAAATTTAATATTTGATGGTAATTTTTTAAAACCATTAAAAGCATAAGATGCGAAAATTCCTTGTTGATATTCCTCCAAGTTTTGAACTATTGTTTGATCTAAAATTGCACGTCTGTCATACGAAATACAGCATACAAAATGAAGAGCATACTCGAAATTACGTTTTTCATTTCAAAAACGATTGTTGTTTCTTTTGCAATGACAAAGCTGACAGCTGGAGTATAAAAATATAAATCTTTCCAATCAATTGCATCAAATCCACTAAAAAATAAAAACGATTTTAGTAAAAATGTCTGAAATCAAAAACTGGTTACTGTAATCTGGTATATAAAATCTTATATAAGAAATCACCTTCCAACAATTTCATTTCCATCAAATAATAAGAAATCTCTTAAATTATCACTTGTAACATTTGGAACAAATAATTCGAGTCTATCGGGTTCATCATGAGAACATACAGTAATCATATCATCAGTATCCATATCATCGAGCCATAAAACATGTGTAGTAGAATCAGCTTCCAAATTTTTGTAGCTATTTTTGTTTATAGCCATTAATGAATATTCTATTAAAAAGTAGTTGGAAGTATTGTTTTGTGGTATGAGTTGAAAGGATTTTCCAAATATGAGTGAGCATTTTTTGTCATGTAAGAATTAAAAAAATCAGAAAAAATATAAGCGCTAACAACGCATAAATATAAAGCTGTAAACACTTTTTTGATAAGACACCAAAATCTTTATTTTTACAGTCTCCTTTTCATGGTAAACAAAAGAACTTGTGATTTTTTCATGAGGAAGAAAACAACTCTTTCTGAGTACTAAAATTTTTATCAATAAAATTTATCAAAAAAAGAGCTTGCAGGTTTTTTGCAGAAAAATCTAATAAACAACTTTTTGTAAACTACATTTCTTCTTTAATCTAAAAAACAAAGCTTTAACTTTGATATTTTAAAAGACAATGCGCATAAGCAAGCTATCAATAATTTCTTTAATCATTTTGCTTAAAAAGTAGTTTTTTATAGATAAACGATTTTTCATCTTTCTACGAAATAGTACAATTTATATTTATTTGAGCAGCTCAAATTTGATGTTTTTAAACATCAAAAATTTGTGATAAACATAATTCAAAATTCCAGGAATCAAAGAAGCGCTTCGATGAAGAACCCGCTTTCAAAGCTCGCGCATATGAATGTGTTGTAAAACTTCAACTATATGATGATGATATTGTAAAAGCATGGAAACTTATTTGCAATGCGTCACGAGAAGATTTTGCAAAAATCTACGAAAAACTTGATATTTCAATCATTGAAAGAGGTGAATCATTCTATCAACAAAGAATGATTGATCTTGTAAAAGAGCTTGACGAAAAGAATGTTCTTATCACAGAAGATGGCCGAAAAATCTTTTTTGCAAAAGGTTATTCTGTTCCTTTAACAATTGTAAAAAGTGATGGAGGATATACATATGATACAAGTGATTTTGCGGCAATTAAACAAAGAATTTTTGAAGAGGAAATTGATTGGGCAATTTATGTTGTTGATTCTGGACAATCTCTTCATTTGGAAACTGTTTTTGCTGCTGCACGAGATTTAGGCTGGTATAAACCTGAAGAAAAAAGAATTGAACACGTTGGATTTGGAGTTGTTTTAAGAGAAGATAAGTGAGTATTATTAAATTTTGTTGAGGGAAAAATACTATAAAATTTTTAGGAAGAAATTTAAAACTCGTTCGGGTAAAACTATTCGCCTTAATGACCTTCTCAATGAAGGAGTTAAGAGATCTGAAGAAAAACTAATTGAAAAGGGTCGTCAAAATGTTCTTAGTCCAGAAGAATTTAAGGCTGCAAAAGAAGCTGTTGCATATGGCTGCATTAAATATGCTGATTTATCACATGCCCGTCAAAATGACTATATTTTTTCATTTGATCGAGTGAGTTTTAGTTTTGTGTTTCTGTTACAGCCGAATGTGTACACTTGCCGAGTTTGTAAACGGCTAGCAGTCTGTGAGGACGACTTGCTTAATTTATAAACACAATTTAGCTGTAAAAATATCAATTACATTTCTAACTCTTTTTTAGATGTTAGATGATCGAGGCAACACTGCTGTATATCTTCTCTATGCATATGCTCGAATTCGATCCATTGCTCGAAATGCTGAAGTTAATCGTGAAACACTTCTTCAAAAATTGAAAGACCAAAATAGCATTCTAACTTTTGAACATCCATCTGAAATTAAGCTGGCTAAACAAATTTTAAAGTTTTCTGAAACTTTATTGCTAGTTTTGGATACACTTCTCCTTCATTTGGTAGGATTTAAGAGATAAAAATTCAAAGTTTATTAAAAATTTTAGCTTTGTGAATATGTTTATACTTTGTCTGCAACGTTTACAGAATTTTATACCGAATGTAAAGTTGTTGATAAAAAGGCTGGTTAGTTTTGCCACAAAGAAAGCAAATTTCAAATAACTTTGTTTTAGACCAAATTCAATCTATTAATTACAATCGCTTGGCACTTTGTGAAGCAACAGGAGATACAATGGCAGCTTGCTTTCAGATTTTAGGAATTCGACAACTTGAAAAAATTTGACAATCTTTATCGTGTTTTTGAAAAATATGTATCGATGTCTATCACATATATTTTTATACACCTTTGTTATATATTTTAATTTTGTAAAACTACAGTTATAAACTGTATTGGCCATAAATGCATTGCTATAAGATTAGAAAACAATAGACAATCACTGTCTTATATAGCAATGTATTTTTTATTGCTGTTTTTGTTTTGTCATGTTATTAATAAAAAAATTATTTTTCAAGATAAGATGTTTATTAATAGACACAATTTGTTATTAATGTTTTATTTTTTACTTCAATAAAATTGAGCGTAGATGTTAAAAATACATTACAATCTATGATTTTACAACCTTCCCCAAAAAAGACATGTTTTATTCAAAAATAGCAAAACAAAAAATCACTGATATTTTGCAGCTACATTTTCTTGAATTTTTTGCCTTTTGTTACATTCACTGCTTTGAATTGCATAACCGCTTACTGGTGGGACAATATGTAATAAGTTATTTTGTAACATTTTATTTATAACTGCGTCAAAAGTATTTTTCGGACTTTTAGAATCAATATTGCTTCTAAAGAGATTTTTACCGTTCTAAAAATTTATTGTACATTTGACGATCAAAACAAAAATAACATACATCTGTAGTAAAAACGAGTTTAATAAGGCTAATATTACCGCAAGCAGCTACAAAATCTTCATAACTGCTACATATAAGAACCTTTTCGTACACGCTGAATGCAAAAATTAGTAATGGGGCTGTCCAGATATTACGTAATACAAAAATCGTCATTTTTTGCCCCACCCACTCATTACGTAAGGAAACATCAAAGCTTTTTGCCGACAAAGTCAAAGCGGTGTAATAATTGGCTGACCCCACCCATCCAACAACTGCATTACGTAATTTCTGGGCCCCTCTAAGGTACTATTCTCGTTTAACCCACCCTTCATTTTTTTCTGACATTGTCATTTGCAAAGCCGTAAAATTACTTTGTGTTATGCAAATTTTTACATTGTTTTAAACAATAAATCATATAAGAGCTGAAGATTTTATTTAAAAATACTTACTGATAGAAAAGGTTTTGTGTATCAGCCAAGAATCGAAGAAAATTTTCAAAGGGAGCTTCCCCACCATCGTCATCCTTTACAACACAATGATACAAACAAACTTCTTTAACTGTGCGAGCAAATAGAAATTTGAGATCGTTGTATGAAAGAATTTGTATATCCAATCGAAGAAATTCCAAATCAAGTTGATGAATTCTTGGAATAAGCGCTGAAGTAATTCCACTACCAACTCGTCGATAGCACCCAACAAAAAGCCTATTAGTTAACCAAATTTTATTATTTATATTATCCATATTGATTTTAATATGTGTTTGTCTACAGCCTGCACCACGCGCTAGACCGCATCCTTCATCAGTACAATATTGCCACTGAAAAAATTATTGTTAGTTCATCCATTTTAAAAATATCAAAAAAGGACTCGTTCTCCCTTTTACACGATTGCGTCTATCCCATAAGTTTAGGCGTATGAAAAGATTAATCCCGCCTAAGTAATAAATTTTACCGATGTAACCCATTCACTATAATCAACATTTCTCATGACTATGATTGGATTCATAGTAAAAAATATTTTGCAGCAACAAGTTAATTTTTGATAAGCTTTAGCAGACGATGGATTTTTTCAGGCATATTTTTTTTCAGTTTCTTTGAATCCGTTGTTGATGATCGAGCAGCTTGCTTTTTTGAGTTTTTTGAACCCATAACGAGAGTCGAATAAAGAACACAAAAAGTATTTGCTAAAAACTGAAAGTTTTATTTAAAATAATAGTAATTTCAGTGCTGAAACTATAATAACAACTGTAATAACCGAGTAATGCACGAAAAAAGAGACACAGCAAGGAAGCGGCGAGCTGTAAATTTTTGGGACAAACAGAAACACTTTTGATGAGGGCAAGAAATCAATGAGTTTTTTCCAAAGGTTCACTATGGTCTACCAAATAACCATCGTCTATTGATTTAAAAATGTCAGTGAATGAATTACCAAGCTTAGATTTAAAGCATTTAGAGTGTAAGAAATAGAACAAACAAAAAAATATTGAAAGATCTCTGATTTAAATACATCTGGAAGTAGCCCACATAGAACAAGCTACGTGCATTACGTGATGTATGTAGCCTTGTCCAACATTGTTTAAAACCATATAATTTAAGCATGCAAACGTAATATTTATATAATTCACTCACTGTAATTTTCTTTGTTATGTAAAAATGAAAAGAATATAATTTAATAAAGCTTTTTTTCTAACGGCAAAAAAATTCTTTTTACAATTTTAAAAAAAGGATAAATAAATAAGTTTGTGCAAATATGGATTACTTTAATATTATTCTAACTTATTCTGGGTTTATCTTTAAAGTTTTAACACTCATATTTTTCATTTATCACCACAGAAAAACGGGTTTCCCCATAAGTTCCCCATAACTTCTCCGTAAGGATTTCAACAGCTTATAGGATTTCTACGGGATCTTATAGGGTGAATTTTCTTGGCGAGATTATTTTATAACAATCAGCAAACCCTATAAGAACACTTAAATATATACTTATAAGTTTTGAGCTTATGGGGAACTTACGGGGTAGTTATGGGAGACTCTTGAGGAACCCGTTTTTCTGTGACTTTATCAAAAAAAACTTAAAATATTTGCAATATTTACTTTTACTTACTTTTTCTTGGATTTTGTTCGGTTGTTATAGCCTTGACAACTGAAATCATTGCAAGTTTATGTGTATTATTTTTTAACGATGAACAATGTTTTTGGCTAAATTCAGTTACCCCTTACCCAGCTCATGTTATGATGAAAAAATATTTATTCAAAAAAATACTAAGAAAAATCAACAAATAGATAAAATATAGAAAACAGAATTTTTATTTATCCAGTGACAAGCACAGACAAATGTTATCACAAGCTTCCCCGTTTTTTCATGCAATTATCGGCGGTTGAAAATATATTCATATACAAAAAAGGAAAATTTAAAAACGATTAAAGATATTTTAATTCTTCTGCTTTTTGAATCGCTTTCAACTTTTGTATATATGTGAAGTTGACTTCATTATTACTTAAAACAGGTGGAACAAATTGGAATGATTCAGTTTGTAATATTTCTTCATTTATTTGATCGAGTTGATCATTGAAAAAGTTAAATGCAATGTAGATTAAACATCTATTTTGACTTTTCTAAAAACTTTTTGTGATAAAAAAAATAATAAAAATGACAAACTTTTAAACACTGGTAAAACTGTGCAACATCGAAAAAGTTGGGAATATAGTATAATTTTAAAGCTTTAAATGTGTTACAATTAGCAACAAAAGTATCATAATTTTTACAAGCAGCATTATTTGAAAGACCAGTATAGTTTCTGAAAAAAGATTTTTAGTTTTGTAATTATGTTTTATTCAAACAAACATTTTAAATTCTATGCAGTTTGAAAATAATTCAATAATGTTTTCTAATGGAACTTCTTCATGATTATCATATTTTATAAAACAGCGGACAAAGAAGCATTTTTTAACAAAAGTAGAAAGAAATTTGAGATCATTGAAAGAAGAATTTTGATCAGATAGATATATATATTCAATAGTACATCGATAAATCTTTGGGATAAGTGACGAAGCAGCATTCGTGTTATTTTTGGAAGAAACATAAAGATGCTTTGCTAACCAATGGTTAGCGGATCAAATTGTTCGAAGGGTTGATCCTAAAAAGAGATCACTGGCACAATTCTTTAAAGATGAAATACAAGCTGGATCAGGTTTGCATTGGGTTTGGTATACTGTAGCGTAAAATGATCAGTTATTAGATTATCACATTGGACTTGATCCATCACAATCACATCGAGTTGCACGTCTTAAATGTCCTACAGTTTCACAGCGGATTAGTGAATTTTTTACAAATCCAAAAGCAATAAATTATTTTCAAGTTTTGCATGATTTTGCAACAAATGGAATTTTTACAAAAATTGAAGCAAATCCAGCTTGGTTTAAATTTTTTAAACATGTATGTTTTTTACTGTGTATAAAAATGATTAATCACAACAAGATCGTAAACTGAACTTTATCTACTAAATTGTCAGCACTGCAATTTTGTAGATAACATTTCTCTCATCTTTTGTTGCAAATAATAAAAGAGCAAAGAAATTTTAAATATTTTAATTTAAATGGCATTAAATGCTTCCCTCTGTCTACGGCCTTGTTGTAAATATTAAATGTTACCAGCCTATAAGCAAATTTTTATATAATACAATTTTAGGAGATTACCCTTAACAATCCCGATTTATATACCCTTGAGCATCCAGGTGTTATGGGAATTGGGAATGGCAAATCATTAGCAGAAATATTTCATCGAGCAATTTTTGAAGATAAACTTTTCCAAAATCCTGAAACACTTACAAAATTTACAACTCCATATATTGAAGTGAAGGATAAAGTAGTTGGAATGTCAAACATGCGGGGACAAGGCCTCTTTCATAAACAATATTATCACAAACCTTCAAGAACTTTATGCAAATCTTTTGGACACTGTGGTTTTGGCGGACAAATGGTTAAAGTTGATTTAGAGAATGAACTTTGCTATGGATATGTCAGTAATGGACTTAAATGTGGCTTAAGTGATAATATTCGAACATTTGCTTCTATTCAAAAATCTATTTATGATTGTATTTTAATAAGGAAAAATTAATAATAAAATTTTGCTTTAACAATGTTGTACTTTGCAAACGAAAAACGATCAAGTTAAAAAATTTGCTGGAGGTTTCTTGGAACGATCTTTGATTTTCATACAGAATTTAGTAACCATCGTAAAATAGGCAATAACCTTTTAAAAACATTTATATTACTGTTAGTCATACCAGTGAACCATTATATAAAAATGAGAAAGGTAGCCGTGCTAGTGCTACCGTAGCACATAAACACAATCACCTAAAGCTGCTTCTCTTTTTCGTAATTTTTTGTTGTATAAATACAACAAAAAATTACGAAAAGTTACAAAACCATTTGTTTACGGACAGCTTCTTCTTTTGCTCCTAAGAATTTTTTCCAATTCTATTCACTAAATTTTTTTTGCGAAGTGTGTATTTTTTTTATTACTAAAAAAAATTAAATGCAATTACTGTTCCAAATATTTTTTCGCGTGTTTTTCTAATACTTTGTATATTCCTGATTAATGTTGTACAATATGTTTTTTTATTATATATGTAATTATTTTAGAATCTACAAAAATGTACAGCTATACAAGAATTAGTAGCAATCGTAATGGAGGTGGTACATTTATTCAAACTTCTTCTTATCGTGTTACTCGTACAGAAGCTTCTCAAGAATCTAATTGTAGCAGTAGCAGCCGGCCAACTGCTTTTGCAAAGCGAACAATTCAAGATCCAGAAATTTGACATGATTTAAAGGTTTCACTTGAAGATATATACAAGGGTTGCGTCACTTTTAACATACACTTTTTTAAATCTGGAAGTTAGCTTCCACCAATTATCGTAAAAAATAAAATATTTAAAAAAATATAAATTTAATTATTTGAGGATTCTGCTTATTTGCATGGATGTTAAAAAAGTGGATGTTAAAAGTGGATGTTAACTTCCAGATTTAAAAAAGTGTATGTTAAAAGTGGATGTTAAAAAAGTGGATGTTAAGTTTGGAAGTTAACATCCACTTTTTTGGAGAAATATCAATTACTGATTCATCAATTGGTTCTATTTATAGCATTCCAGTTACAGTAGTATACCCTTTAAAAAACACTGAAACACATAATTATATTTTACAAAAAGAGATTCTCTATCGTCTTATTTTTTATCCATGTTTTGAAGAAAGCAGTTATAAAAAATGTGAAATAAAAATTACTGCTTTGGATGCAGTAATAACAAAATTATGTGTACAGTATCACATTCAGGCTGACATAGCAACTCCAAAAGACAATTTAAAAACGTTTCCGTTTGCTACAAAGAATCAAACAGAAATATATTCTATTCCAATTGTGAATAAAGTTATCTACGAAATTTGCATGTATCAAGTTATTGGTGTGCCATCAAATGCAAAATTTAAATTAGAATTTGATTTTAAAGATGACAACTTAAAAGATGGAACTGATGTGACTCAAAAGAAAGAAGCTGCACAAAATGAAAATTAATAATAACGAAAATATTCTACAATTGCAGAATATTTTCATTTTGTGCAGACCTTGCAAGTTCCTTGCAAGGTCAGAGACCTGTGAAGACGCATTTGTTTCAGTCTTTTCTATGCATGTATTGTAAAATGACAAAAATGAATTTTTGTTGTTACTATCATTTCAACGAAAAATTTCACATTGATAATAACGCAAAAAAATATTCTTTTAAGATTGTTTTCTCTCTCCAGAAAAATTTTCATAAGTAAAAAATTTTGTCGGAAAAAATGAAAGTATCACTTATTGCTGCTCACTTTTTCTCTAATTCTAATAGCAAACTTTTTAAAGCAATTTTTAAGTGGTTGTGATTTTTAAAGCTACTTTTTAAGTGGTTTGAAAATGTCAAAGGACAAACAGCTATCAAGAAGTAATGGAAGAAACAGCTAAAATTTGAATTAAAATACTTTTCATTTTTAAAAAGTCTTATTTTTCCATCTTACTTTCTCTTTATGTTTGCTATTTTTCAATTGTGTCATTGATGAAGATGTGATTAGACGAAACGTCGGAAGCAAAATATTTAATATTTTGTTTTTTTGCCTTTTCACAAATTAAGATGTTTTGAAAGATTTTTATTTATCATTATATTAATTAAAACAATTGAACAAAAATTTAAAAAACGGATTTTAAAGTATGCTAATAAACGAAAATTTTTTCTAGTTTATAAATCATTCAATAAAGTATTAAATGCTTGGTAATCAATTTGTGGACATTTCATACGGTATACAGAAGCGGTGTACAATAATCTAAAAAGCCATTCATTTACTTTTTTTGATCGAAATGTCTTAATTTAAGCATCAAATTTATGTCAAAATTAGTTTGCGTATTTCTTACCCCCCATTTTTTTCATCCTTTTTCATTCCATTGACATAAGTAAACCCCACATATCTATGATCACGCGTACGATAAATATCATGGGTATAAATATCTAATACATCCATGGAAATATTTTTAACAAATGTTGCTGATTGAATGTCTTCATAATGGCAGCATTCAAGCTCTATAACACCTTTATTTGGTATAAACCCAGCAATCCATTCATTCTCATTATGACATCTCATTGTTCCGATTTCCTTTCTACAAATAACTTTATTTGGATCATCAAAGCATGTCGGCCATCTCACACAATACATTCTTGGAAAAAAAGTTATCGTATCAATAAAAAATCCTTGAGGAAAACCAAATACTCCACAATTATTTTTAACTTCCTGAAAACACAAATTAACAATTTATTGCAAAGCAATATAATATATTACAGCTTCTTGTTCACCAATTTTTATACCAAATTTATTTATAATAAACGTGTTATTATTTCCAAAATATGGATTCCAAATATCTTTTGATGGTCGGTTAGAATAATTGCGATCAAGAACATTGTTATCATAAACTGAAATTTGCATTAAGTGTAGTGCGTTTTAAAATTAGTGAAAATTTATTTTTGTACGTAATAACATTGTATTATAAATAGCAAATCCTTAAGTCAATGTTGAAAAAATAAACGAATAATTCGCTATTAATTTGAGGACTTCTAATATTTGTTTTTACCCTTAGCTTCTTATTCAAATTCCCTTATATTTTGCTTCTAATGAAAAAATGTAAAAGAAGTTTTTCTTGGAATTAACAAACCTAAGATTTCCTTATATTTCGGTGGCGGGCCAAGCATATCATCCTTTAAGAAGCTATCAAACGTCTTTAGCTGCCAGGGTTCAGTAGGACAAACCATTTCGTATACATCTAGTTTAAAAACCGTACTGCAAAAATTATGACAGTACAAAAAAACATATATTTAACTCACTAATTACTCAAAGATCTATCCATTTTGAGATTATTAGCATAGCTGAAACGAATCATCCTTCCCTCTTTAGCGGCAATCTCATGAACAAAATCTTCTCCTTTTGAAAGATTTAAATGTTTCACAAATTTTCCACTGCTAATTCCTTTATAATGACAACAATCAACTACTATTCCATTTTTTTGGTATACCCCAGCAATCCATTCATAAGCTGCGACACATTCAGATGGCGGAATATTTTTCTGGCAATGAATATGTTGGGGCTTGAAACATTTATGCGATTCGCAGTACATCTGTGGCTTATCATTTATGGAATTAATAAAAATTCCATGTGGAAACATTTGACTTTCACAGGATTTCATGATTTTCTAAAAAATCGGATATTTTTATGTCACTTTCAATTTTTTTTCAAATTAAACAGTATAACTACAAGGCTTACGATTTCGATCTTTTTTGACGATGGCAATAAAAAGTGTTCGAATTCCTGATTTTTATTCATACCAACTAAATATGTTGCATTAGAGTATGGTATATTAGCTATTTCATAAACACGAAATAAACTTTTAGCTAAATAATTTTCCCAAGCTAGTGAAAATATTAGAAATAAATACAAGTAACAGAAATAAAGCATTATTCTTCTAACTAAGATATATCAAAAATAAAAATAAAATTATTCGGCTGTCAGACGAAAAAAAGAACCACGGAACGGTTAGTAGTCTCAATATATAAATATTGCGATTTGTTGATAATCATCTATCTAAATGTTCTTTTTCAAAGGAATTTGACCTAAATAATTTTTCTTCATGCTTAATACGTTTTGTATTCTTATTTACGGACATCTGAAGACTGATTTTCAAATATTGGCGATTGTTTTTGCATTTCTTTCTCCCGATCTTATGAAAAGACAAAAAGGGTAGTTTATATTATAAAACACTCCCTATTTTTTCTCTTCTTACATATATGGCTAAAAGCTTGTGATTTCGACATTGATTCATATAAAAATATTTTTGCTAACAAAAAAAAACTAGAGACACCAACTCCTATGGCGTTGTTATCCTGGACAATAAACTTTCGATCACAATTTTACTTTATGCAAATTTCATTTATCTTTTCATTTTTCCTATTTTTGCGAGAAAATAAAAGCACTACGGGCAAAAAACGATAAACTTACATATTCGATTTAAAGGGAAGTTTTATTACCTATAGAATCACTCTAATTTCGTAAATGAGGCTCGATGAGATAAAAAGTTATCTTTCGAGAGTGGTGTTTTTCGAATCAACATAAAAAGTTACGTATAGGAAGTTAAATTAAAAATAAGAAATAAGTTAAATTTTTCATGTTGTAACGAAGAAAAAAATGCAGAAAGGAAAGAAAAAAGTGTGCGCTGCCGGACTTTACATTAAATTTTTGATATAACATTAGACGCCTTCCAGCAACATCAATTTGTTGCTGTCCAGAAAATGGATGAATAAAAACTGACATAATTATAAGTTACAAAACAATTTACTTATTCTGCAATTACTGTAGTGAGACTGCTGTGATAGCATTCATTATGCATTTATTAGCCTTATAATTTTCTTTAAAAATTAAAGTTTACTCTAACTATTGAAACAAAAGCTGTAGATTTGTTCTTTCGCAAGAGTATGACCGACTGGTACTTTTTGCTTTTCCTTGTTCTTAAAATGAATACAAATGCTAAATTCAAATTTGATCAATATCCGCTTGGAGACACTTTTTTTTCGTTTCTTTTTAAAATAAAATAAATTATTTTGAAACAACGCTTTATTATTATCGATAAAAAAGATGTATAAAAATTTATCGAGACCAAAAATATAAACGATTAAGCATTACGAGTTTTAAATGTGATTTGTGGAATATCCAAGGCATTTGGACATAAATCAATAGCAAGTGTAAGGCTTTGCATAATGTTATGACTAACAAATTGGAAAATACGATATTCTAAATTATATTTTTCACAACATGATGTAAAAGTTCTAAAGCAGCCGTATGCACCGTCATAAGCAAAGAGAGGTAAGCACTTTTCAACTACCCATTTTTCTCCAATAAAATCCCATTTCATAAAAAAAATATCACAGGTGCGGCCGGTTGTATACTAAAACGGAACAGACGTTAGTGAATAGTTTTGCCCTCTAACATGACGTTTAAAGCTAGTCTTATTAAAATGGAACAACAAAACTCACACCACGACGAGGAGACCATGGATTTAAGCGTGCACTTTTAAGACAGGCTGCTGAATCTTTGGCGATCTGTACGGCTTCTTGGCTGTTTTCGAAAGAAAGTTTGGAAATTGTATTAATAGTTGATACGCTTACATCAGGTCGACAACATGATGAATCAACAGCGCAACGTCCAAGATTGGGATCAAAATATTGAGATTCAGGACAACATTCAATAAAATGGTAGCGATGACAGAAGTTAACAAAACACTTTGCACATTTGAATCCAAAGTTGCACTAAAAAATAAAGTTAAACAAAAAAGCTGAAGTGTAATTAATCATTGTTTGACGTAATTCTGGATTGTTGGGTGTGATTGACAGTAGCTGCTATACTTTATATCATAATTAGTTACGGGTAAAGTACAAAATGGGGCTAGCCACTCCTAGCTTCTCTTTCCCTAATTAATGTCTTATCAATATTAAAATAGAACTCAACAAAAAGTCTTTTGAGCTTGCCTTCAGTTATTTTAAAGACATTCTATTGTTGCTTGCTTAATGTTTATAGAATTGTTGACAAATAAAAGTGTTGAAGTAATACAGTAAAGGCATTTAATGCACCTAAACTATAAGTGAAAACACTTTGAGAGATTTTATCGACATAAGTCACGGAAAAATAAAGCAAAACTCGCTTTTCAACATATGTTTATTCAACGAATTCGATATGTCATATGTAAAAAACGATATTCAAGAATTGATCTTACTACCGCAAGCTTATATAAAACCACATCAAAGAGTTTTTGAGATGTTATTTAGTTATTGTTTTAAATATTTCAATACATTATTTTAGTTAAGTTTTTTATTTTCATGGCGCATATATCCTGTGAAATAATGTATATTTGATGAGAGCAAAATAAATATTTTTTATATTTCTTCATTTTTGCAAAATCGGCGCTATTCCTTTGATAATTTTTTTCATTACTCTACTTTTTATTTTCGTTTCTAAAAACACAGTCTTTTTTGCTTTCTTTTTTCAACACTATTTTTTACAATTTCTTTTTTTTTGCAGTGGCACTCATAGCCGCAGCGATTTTTTCTTTTTTCAGTTTATGTGAATTTTAAAGAAAATAATGTTTTTGTTCGATTTCATCTCTCTCCCATTCAACTTTTAAGCTAAAATAAATCAAAAAAGTGTCAGAACAAAAGCAAAAAAGAAATTGCTAACTTTTTCTCATAAAATCCTATCTTCACATTTTTTTCCAATCACTATGATATTATGCATGCCTCAGGTGTCGAGAAAAAAAAGAAGAAACGAGGAAAACAATTTTTTTTTCATTTCTGTTGTTAGACATTACTATATAAAAGAAAAAAACATTAATAGTAAAGAAATAAACAATATCGGTTTACCGAAAAAACCGATTTTTTTGCGATCTGAAATTTTCATTTTTATTTGTTTTTGTGGACTCAAAAAGAATTTATTTCACATATATTTAAAATTTACTGATTAACATGGATTGGCGCCATGACCACTGACCCCATGACAACTAACCTTCATATAAATGACATGGAAACGACATGTTGGTGACGAAGAAATGGGTTGGTTTAATGGAACAACATATTATTTATCATTTCCAACTTCATTGTTTGCATCTACAACTGATTTCCCATGCAAAACATATTGAGAATCAGTTGTCATGGAGTCAGCTGCTATGGTTATTTTGGGGGTCAGTTGTTACGACACCCATGGATTTTGTGGTAATAAATTGAACTTTTTAAGGAAAAACGAGCAAATTCTTAACCAAAAAACAGCCAACATAATTTTTTGGTTGCTTACTTTCTAATAATATTTACATACTGAAAGCTTTTGTCTGGGAAAAATATCTTATATCTTTCTGTTTATTTATTGCTGCTCAATTTTTCTTTAAAACAAAAAGCATTTTAAAGCAAACTAAAAGCGATCGAAAGTAAAAAATGAAACAAGGAATGCCTGCAAACAAATAAATTTTCATTTCGCTTCATTTTCATTATTCATTTTCTTCCATTTCACATCTTTTGAGAAAATAGAAAAGTGAAAAAGCGCTTTGAACTTAAAAAGATATTTAACGCAATTTTTTATAATTTGTTTACCTTTTATCCTTTTAGTAATCAAAAAAATTATATTGGCGAAATGAATAATTATTGTTTATATTGCTGAAATTTGTAATGCTTTGTCTTTATTAAAGCACCATCCGCTACATTTTTTTCTTTTATATGTTCATCTTTGCAAACAATCTTATAGAAAAAATAATAAAAAAAAAACTGCAGGATAAATTGTTTGAGGTCGAAGTATGTAAAACTTGTACTCTTTTTGAGTCTTCGGCATTGGATTTTAATTGCCTTTTTTTACTTTTTTTACTTGGCTGTGTGAGTAAAAAAAAGCTATACAAAATTGTGGAAAAAAAGTTGTAATTTTAAGGTTATGGAGATTAAAAATGTTGATTTGTAATAATCTAAAAACAATTCTATGATTTGCAAAGCTGTAAAATGATATTTTTCATATCCAAGCTGAAAGACAGTAAAAGAAAAAAAGTTGTAACATTTCTGGATATATGAAAAAGATAGAATAAAATAGAAGGCATAAAAATAGAGATAACAAAATATTATTTATCATTTTGTTGGACTTAGGCTTAAGGTTAAGGCTAGATGTGCATTTCAAAACCAATGCCATTAATAAATTCTGAATAAGTTTTAGAAATGTAAAATTAGGGACTAACACGTCAAAAAAAATTTAGAAAAAAATGTATTTCTTGTTAGTATATTGTATTTTCGACCCTGAATAAAACAAAAAAAAAGCAGAAAAATAAAAAAGTTAATTTAAAATGCCGAAAATTGCCATTGAAAAATTGACAAAGCTAACTTTTTTCGTCGGAAAAACGTGTCAAAGTGAACACTGTATTTTGTGTGTGTCCTCTTCTTTTCTTTTGAAAGAAAACGACGCACAGCCAGCTGCTTTCTTTTGTGTTTTCTTTTGCGAATGTTTTTTTTTAAAGAAAAATGCTGTTTTTGGGGCTAAAGTGTGGGACCGGGTTCGATCCGCAAATATTTTTTTTTATAAATTAAGTCCCTTTTTTCATGAACTATCTAATGGTACTAAGTTTGTGTTGAAACCTCGCTGAAGTACATTTGAAACTTGTAAAATTAGTATATTTGTAAATATTACTGTTAAAAACGATGATTTGATGACATCAGCAGATCAAATTCTTATAGAGCTCCCACTTGTTCAAGAATATAAGTAGTAAGTTCTATTGTAATTTGATTATATTAAAATTTTAACTCATTCATTTTTAGTGGGTTCAAATCTGATCGTCGAGAATTCTGCAAGAGTATTGCTGGCAAGCTCGCAAAGTTTCCAAAATTTATCATGATTGATATCGACCTTTGAAAATTTACATTATCCAACAAATTTGATTTTAAAGCCAAAGCAAATGAGTTAATATTTATTAAAGATTTTATTTGAATTGTACCTCTTATATTTATGAAAACCAGTATACATAAATTTATTCCTCTGCTAAACTAAAAACGGGAATGAAAAAAAACACCCAGTGGTTACATTCAAGTCAATAAAAAATTTTCTTGTGCTGTCAACTTTTCTCACAAAAAAATACAAGTCCATGGTAAAAATTGTACATCTGTGTCAGTAAATGGTGATCAATACATGACCGAGAGTGCTACTTTGCTGAAAATGTTTGACCCGAAAATTTCAAAAAATGCAAAACTTCATTTTTATTTTTGTCTATAGATAATATGTAGTTTGATCCAAGTGATTTTTTAGCAAGAAAACGTCACGTATTAATTTTTCAAAAGTTTTGCTCACTGATAAGCACGAAATACAAACACTTCTTTTACATTGGTGAACATAAAACATTAAAGAAAAAACGTCTCTGTTTTGTGGAGTGCTAAAGTGTATTAACTAGACTTTTGTTTCACATTGTTCTTCAACGCTTTGACTGAGACAAAGCATTTAAAGCAAAGAATAAACATAGGAAAAATCTTACCTTTTTTTATTTTTGTCTGATACTAACAAAGAAAAAATGGTTAAAAGAATTCCTGTTGAAAATCCAGTAGATTCAAAGATTTTGGGTGATGCTGTAGTTTTTCCGACATCAAAAAAAGTTGCTAAAAATCGATTTTTTAAAGCTGCTCTGTCAGAAAGTTTAGCGACTTATGATCCTTCAAATCAAATAACACATGGTTTACCAAATGAGATGCACGTTAATTTATATGAAAAATGGGCAGCTGGTGGTTTTGGGGTTAGTTTTAGTTGATGATTTTCGCTAATAGCTAGCTTCAATGAACGATTTATTTTTGAAACAGATTTGATTACGGAAGAAATTGTTTTCCTATTTTAGTTTCTGCTTTACGGGAAATCATACTCACGATCAAAAAATTTTCAATTTTGATAGTTTAATTTTAGCTTTTATCTACCAGTTTTAAACGTCCAGTCCCCCCAAAACAATTCTTATGCAACTTTTTTAGGTTGTTGTGACTGGCAATGTCATCACTGATGAACTCCATCTTGAATCTCCTGGCAACACAATTATCACCAAAGAACTCGATCTACCAGAACGACGAGAAATTTGGAAAGAAATTGCATCAAAATCCAAACAACATGGTGCCTTAATCATTGCACAACTCGGTAATGCAGGTCGTCAAACAGCTATCATCGTTAATCAACACCCCTTTTCTGCCTCTGATGTTCAACTTAAACGTGATGCTGCCTATCGAGAATACGGTGTCCCAATTGCATTAACCACAGAACAAGTGAAAACTGAAGTAATTGATAAAATGGTTTATGCTTCAAAAGTTTTATATGAATGTGGATTTGATGGTGTTGAACTACATGGAGCACATGGATATATGATTGCTCAATTTTTATCTCGTACCACTAATAAGAGAACAGATAAATATGGTGGATCACCAGAAAATCGTGCGAGAATTATCATCGAAATTAATGAAGCAATTCGAAAAGAAATTCCTGCAGAAACGGGTTTCATTGTTGGAATAAAGCTAAATTCTGTTGAATTTCAACGTGAAGGTTTAACAAATGAAGAGGCGATAATAATTGCAGCGGAAATTGATGTAAGCCAATATAACCAATTTTTTAGTTCAAAATTTGTTTTTTAGAAAGCTGGATTAGATTTTATTGAAATTTCTGGTGGCACATATGAATCAATGGCATTTAAACATAAGCGGCAATCAACGTTAGCTCGAGAAGCATTTTTTTTGGAATTTGCAGAAAAGTTGAAAGTTGTGATTAAAAATGCAATAATTTATGTTACTGGCGGATTTCGAACAGTTCCGGGGATGGTGAAAGCTATTGAAAATAAGGAATGTGATGGTATTGGGATTGGGCGACCAATCACACAAGACTTTGGTGAGCTTTTTTAAACTAATATGTACTGCTGGTGATACCGTAATTTGATTTGTCAGTAGAGAAACGTAATTTTAACACTGCTTTTAAAATATGCTAAACCCTTCTGACAGAAAAACCTTTGAATCATGTGTCAAGTTATTTGTGAACACTTAACGCCTTTTGCTTGTCCATACTTATTTGACTTTATTTTTTAGATCTCCCCCTAAAAATCCTCTATGGCACTGCTCAATCTGCCATTGAATGGCCATTTGGCGATGACTTTGTCTCAGCTGCTTTAGCCTGTACATGTCAAATGGCACAAGCTGCTTCAACTCCATATACTCCTGGCAAAGATATCAATGAAGGAATTATGGATTTAACAGATGAAACAACCCTAAAAGAATATAAAGTTGCACAAAATTTATTTTTTCAAACAGCTGTTGGAAAAATGATTGAAGGAAAATTTTATCATGGAGTAGTAGATTACCAAATGAATGGAAAGAAGATCGTCATTGAATGTGATGGAATGGAAGTGCCATATTGGAAAGTTGCCGCACTTTATGGCTTCTTGACTTTTCTTAAAGCACAATATTATACTGGGTATTTTTCTGCTTTGAGTTAAACTAACAATGTTTTAATTATTACTGTTTAAATTTTTTATGAAAGAATCATAAATATTTTTATTAAATATTTTGCGCATTGTTTTGTTTTATCTTGATTATTTATAAATATATCACACAACTTATGTGACACAAGCTGGGAAAATTAATAGATATTTAAAATCTTGCAACAGCACTCCTAGGAACGCAACTTTCTTGTTCCAAAATCTCTGCATATAAACATTCTACAAAAGCAAATTATGTATCAAAATATTCGATTTTTTATGCTTAAAAACGTTATGATATAAAAAAATAAGAAAAAACAATAATCATTACAGAAAATGAAGGAATCTGGAGGAACTCGTTTCTTTGTGCTTTCAACGCTTGACAGATTTGAATTTCGTGTTTTATTTTGGCGAAATGTGTTCGAATAAAGAACCGCTCAAACAGCTTTTTTGATTGTTGAAAAAAGCTAACAAATTTTTTTTAGAGTTTCTTACTTACTCAATTTAACAGTCTTACATTTTAATTGTATTATTACTTGTTTATTAATCCTTATAAATCTTGCTCATGGCTCGTAAGTGCTTAACATCTTTAATATGACATATATTATGACTTCTACTACTTTTAGGTGCTCGCAAACAACCTGCAGCAGCAGCTAAAGCAAAGCCAAAACCTCGAGGAAAAAAGCGTCGTAGTGGAGACGATGATGATGAAGCTGAAAGGGATGATGAACAACAACCCGAGCTTATGGAGATTACACCAGAAATGATTAACGAACTTAAAAATATGGATGCTAAAAATTATCCAATTCCTGAAAATCTTAATGCTGCATATAAGATGGATGGAAAGCAGCGACTAATGATCTCAAAAATGGTTCTTGAAAACTTTAAAAGTTATTTTGGTAAACAAATTATTGGTCCTTTTCATCCAGTAAGTTGTTGTTGAAGAGGCTTCTTATGTAATAGATTATATTTTAGCATTTTTCTGCTATTGTTGGTGCAAATGGTAGTGGTAAAAGTAACATAATTGATGCACTAATGTTTGTCTTTGGTTCAAAATGTACAAAGATCCGATCAACAAATGTTAAAGCTTTAATTCATAAATCTGCTAATCATCAGAATTTTGCTTTCTGCAGTGTTACGATTTACTTTGTATTATGCCAAGATGAAGTAAGTACCTAGATGTTGTTCAACAAAAACGTTTGCTTTTTGCAGTATTTACACAAACTCTGCATTGTGTTTGCGACAGTTATTACTATTAAACTGTTAGTTGGCAGTTATTGCTACTATCTGCGCAAATATGGCAGCTAGTCATCGCCTGTTAATTGATGTACTTCATAGTGCATTCCTATCCAATGCAGGCCTGGCAGAGAGCTTATATTATGTCGAATAACTGTTTCTTTGCTGATCTAGTCTATAAGCAAAATACGGAATTTTAACTATGGCGCTAGTTTGGATTGTTTACAGTTATCTCCGCCGCTAAAGTACTGTTGCTGCATTTAGTCGCAGATGCTTGCGCATTAGTTTTGTCCTTCAATAATACTATATTAATTCTTTTTTAGGATAATGATAAATACAGTGTTGTTCCTGGTTCTGCTTTTAATGTTAAACGAACTGCTACAAGTAAAGGTACAAGCAAATATTTTTATAATAATGAAACAATGAATCGTACCGATCTTCGTAACACCCTTCGTGAACATGGTATTGATATGGATCATAATCGTTTTTTAATTTTACAAGTAACATTATTTTCTTGTTATTGAAATATATTAATAGTATTTGTTATAGGGTGAAGTTGAATCAATTTCAACAATGAAGCCAAAAGCTGAAAAAGAAAATGATACTGGCCTACTTGAATATTTGGATGATATTATTGGTACTTCACGTTTACGTGATAAAGTAGTTGATTTGGAACGAAAGGTTGTTGCTGTTGATGCTATGCGGCAAAGGCAACTGATGAAGTATCTTCATTTCTAACTTCTTCGTTTATTAAATGCTGTCTTTCAGAGTTCAAGAATACGATAAAATGAGAATACAGCTTGTTAAACCCGTTCGAGAAATGGTTAAAATACTCGTTGCTGATAACAAGCTAGCACAAAGTAAACATAAATTGCTTGTATATGAAATTCATAGCAAGAGTAAAGCTTTGGTACATGATCGTGCACGCAAAGAAGAACTTGATGCTGATTTAGCTGTAGAAAATGCACGGCTAAAAGATATTGTTGCTGGTAATAATAAAGCTAAAGCAGTAGTTACTGAAAAAACAAAGTAAGGAAATTTTAGAGACATTTTTATAGAGTTTTGAATACTGGTGTCTGGGTACCGTACTAATTTTCCATGGTTTTAGGGAACTTGAAAAAGCACAAAATTCTGAGCGTAAGCAGAAAGAAATGCTTGATAAGGAACAAATGAAACTTAAAAGAAGTGTTCTCAATCTTGAAAAAGCTGAAACTGCTTTGAGTACTAAACATAAAGAAAAAACTAAAATAGAAGATACGGTATGCTATTACTAAAATTAACAACTTTACTCATTTACATTTTTAGATCAAGAAGCTTGAAAATCGTCCAGGCAAAAATTCTGCAGAATCTGAAAAGCTTAAAGTTGAACTGGAAGAAGTGAAAGCAGAGCTAGAAAAGATTCGACCAGAACTTGAGGAAAGGAACAAAGAAGCTAATGCACGAACTGCTGAACTTATTCCTGAACGCAATGAAATTGGTGATGCACTTGCTGAAATTAAGAAAGATGAAGAAGAAGCAAATGCAAAGCTTACACTGGCACAAAGCAATCAGTTGAGAATGAGAGAAGCTCTTGAAAAAGCTGAACGACGATATGATGAAAATCATCGAGCTCTTGAAAAATTGGAAGAAGATTATGCTCAAGAAGAACAGTAAGCTTTTGTTTAATCAAAGCATCAATAGTTATATACGGTATTTGCTTTTAGAAAGATCAAAGAAGTAACTGATAAACTTTCGAATCTTGAACCTCGACGTAATAAAGCTGTTGAACATGTTGAATCTTTAACAAAGCGCGAACAAGAACTTTCCATCAAGCTTGATTCATACCAGAAAGAATACCGTAATGCTAAAAGTGAAAATAATACTTCCAAAAATAATAATAAAACTGTTGAACAGTTAATGGAAGAAAAACGAAGTGGTCGAATACCTGGTATCTGTGGTCGATTGGTACGTGAATACTGTAAATCGTTCTGTTGTTTAATACCGTGTTTTAGGGAGATCTTGGTAATATTGATCCAAAATATGATGTTGCAATTTCAACGACAACAAATCTTGAATATATTATAACAGATACATATGAAACGACAAAACAATGCTTAGCATATATGGAAAAGCATCAACTTCCAAGAATTACATTTTTATCGTTGGATAAAATTCAAGATTTAAGTTATAAAATGCGAAAGATTGATACGTAAGTTTAGCCTTTACAGATTGAAATTTTGTTTTTTAACAAGTTTTTTTAGACCACATAATTATCCACGACTCTTTGATCTTGTAAAACCGATTAAACCAGAATATGCTGTTGCATTTTATTTTGCTCTTAGAGATACAATTGTTTGTGATGATATTGTTAGAGCTCGAGAAGTAGCTAATTGGCGTGATAAAAGATGGAGAGTTGTTACACTTGGTGCTGATGTTGTTGATCCATCTGGAACTTTGACTGGTGGGGGAGGTTCAGTAAGACGTGGTAGAATCGGTACAAATATTAATGCAGCTGTAAATACCGTTTCTGATGCTGATATTGCTCGTCTTAAAAGAAAAGTAGAAGAATATCAGAAAGAATGTGATCAAGTTCGGGAACAGCTTTCCAGATTGATGGTTGAAAAAACTGAAGTAACAACTTTTTATGAACGAGAAAAGAATTATCTTCAAAAGCTTACTTCATCTCATAAACAACATGAAACTGATTTGAAATTCATGAAAAATAATATATCTCAATTGAAAGCTGATTTTGAAAGAGAAAAAGCTTTGCTCACGGATGAAAAAATTGAAAATGTTAAAAAAGAAGTTCAAAGACTCACTGAAAGTAAGTTTGTATATAGCGGGGCGTGCGGTATGCTATATATACCCCCATACTAATGTGTTTTTTCTTTACATTTTATGGAGATTGTATTTTATTTCAAGCCTTTTTTAGAACGTGATGAACTTACAACTGAATGTGAAGCTATTCAAATAAAATACGACCATATTGCATCACAAATTGCTTCGGTTTATGAAAGAATTGCTGGTGAAGTAAAAGCATCATTTGATAAATATCTAAGTCGTGAAAAAGAAATTGAGAAGAAGCTTTCTGAACTGCGAAAATCTTCGAGCAAAGTTGAAATTGATCTTAAAAATGCGAATACAAATCTCAAAAGTGTTATTGAAAGCATCCAAGAAGCTGAAGTTAATATTCAAAAGTTTACCGCAGAAAAGGAAGAAAGTGAAGAAATAATTGAAAGGCTTGAAGTTTTGCTGAATGAAAAAGAAGTATGTTTTTTAAAATTGCAGAGATTCTTTTATAATAGCTAAATTTTAGGAAATCGTCAAAAAGATAGAAGAGGAAATCAAAGAAGAAGCTGAAAAAGCTGATCAAAACAATGAAGAAGAAGTTAAATTAACTAAAAGTATTAAGCAAAAGAAAGCTGAACTTGATGCATTGAAAGGAAATATTTCAAGAATATCTAAAATTGTTGATGAATATAGTGCTCAAGTAACTTTTTTGATAGTTTAATGTTTAATTATATGCGGCTTTTTTAGGATAAAGCTTTGAAGATTCATGATCTAGCTGATTTACTCGAAGATGATGCTTTGAACAAAAAGCCTAAAAAGAAAGTCAAATCTGCTAGAGTTAAATATGATGATGACGATAACGAAGATGAAGAGGCAACTGATCCTGGATCTGAAAGTGATTTTGAAATGGAAATGGAAGGCGAATATGATGATGAAGATATTTCTATGGAAGTGGATGACGACGACGATGATGGTGAAGCAAATGCAGAAAGTACTTCTGGCAGAAAGGGAGATGAATTCGATCAAGCTCGTTTAAGAGGACTTAAAGAATATCAAGATGACGAAATTGAAAGCTTTGAACTTGCTGTCTTAGAAGAAGATTTGGAAAATCTTCAAGAAGAAAGAAAAGCTATGAAAACTAATTTGAATTTAAATGTTTTACAAGAATATCGTAAACGCGTATGTTTAGTTTATATTTTAAAATATACTTAAAATCCAATTTTATAGACTGCTGAATTCAGAGTAGAACAAAGTCAACTACAAGATCTTTCAGCAGCTGTTACTGCTGTACAAAACATTTATGAACGTTTTGTTAATCAAAGATTGGATGAATTTAATACTGCTTTAAATATTATCAATGAACATCTTCGAAATCAATATTATTCTTTGTCTCTTGGTGGTGAAGCCTATTTACAATCTGTTTCTCCAATGGATGCATATTCTGATGGAATTAAATTCATGTAAGTTTTTTCTTGTTGTTATAGATCCATAGAGAACACATCTCCTTTTCTTTCCTTTGACATTTTATTCGTTACCGTAACTCAAATACTTTGTACAACCAACTGACAAAGTGAGGGATTTGTAAGGAGATGATTTTAACCCAAAAATTTCGTTTGATCTGCCAATGGCTGTTTAAATGTTATTCATCTTCTTCTTTTAGTGTTCGTCCTAAATCAAAAGGTTGGCGAGAAATTGCAATGACATCAGGAGGTGAAAAAACTATTTCATCGCTTTCACTCGTCTTTGCTCTTCATCAATATTTACCAACTCCTTTCTATGTTATGGATGAAATTGATGCTGCATTGGATTTCCGAAATGTTGCTATGATTAGTAAATTTGTTAAAGTATAAACTTTCAAAATATTTGTTAAATTTTACTTTCAATTCATTTTTCAGGAAAAAACCAAGAATTCTCAGTTTATTATCATCTCTCTTCGTGATAACATGTATCAATTAGCAAATTGTTTAATAGGTGTATATAAAACTCAAGACAAAGCTCAAACATGTCTTCTTCGTCATGAAGTTAAAAAGAATACTGTATGTTTTGATATTTTTTGTACTAACAAAAGCTCATATATATTTTTTAGAACAATAAACGGACACGTGCTCCTATCATGCCTGCATAAATGGTATTATATTTTGAATATGCTGTTGATTTGTACGGGTTGTAAATTTATCTGTTTTTATTGTTAAATAAAGTTGTTATGTTCACTAATTATGTTTGCAACGACTACATACTATCATGCAAAATGAGCTTTTCCAAAGGAAAAAATCAGATAAAATAAACAGTGTGTATGCAACACATTAAAAGTGCCACAGTACGATGACAAAGATATATAAGAATGTTACAAAATATTTTATACAATTAATAATACTTTACAATTGACAGCACAAATAATTAATACAATTATATTCATTTGTTATCTTTAGAACCTGGTTTCATTGCCAATTGTTGCAATTTTGATTTTGATAAAACTTCCATACTTCCACCTTTAGGATGCTTAACAGAATCATTTTCTTCTGACGAGCTTCCATCTGGTTTTCCCTGAAAATACTCAGTTTTTAGAAATTGAATGCATCGAAACACTACTATTAAGAAAAAACTGCTTTTATAAAGTAAATACAGTACACCATTTTCCTCTTTGCACATAAAAAAACTTACTTGTTTCTTTTGTTTTGAACTTTTTAAATGATTTCCAAGTTTAACTCGACTTTCATGTGGTACTTTAATGCGTGATTCTCCAACTTTTCCTTTCTTTGGTTCTTTTTCATTTTCATGTGATGCTCGTCGTTGTTTATGATCTTCATCAGATTGTTTCAGAGCTTTTCTTGAAGAACTATCATCTTTTTCTGGTTGTTCCATAGTTTTTCGACGATGCAATTCCTTTACAGATGCTTTGACCTTTTTCTTCTTTTTTGATTCTTTGCTCAAAGTAAAATCATTTGAATTAGTTTTTCCCATTCGTGAAAATGTTTCTTTTGTTAATCCTTTCTTTGCCTGCTTTTCTTTTGATTCTTGTTTTTTGAATGGTTTTCCAAATGCTGTATTTGAAATTTTTCCAAATTTTGAGATTGCACCTTTTCCACTACTTCTTTCTACATCTGATGGTTGTTCTTTATCACTTTTTGGTAATTCTTTTGGTTTATCAAAGAATTTAAATGTTTTTCGAGATTTACTTCCTTTTCCTTTATTATTATTATTTCCTTTGACAGAATTTTCTTGTGATTCTTCTTCATCTTCTGCATGTTCTCGTCTGTAAATAAAAAATAGTTATTGATAACAGAAATCATATTCATATATAAAGTGGCGGATGTTTGACTTTCTCATAGTAAAAAATTTGTTAGCTGAGATGTTATAGCTTTTTAACAATTTTCATTTTTCAATGGATTGGCAGAGAAACAACTTAAATTCAAAATTTAGGTATACTGTAGTTGCAAAAACTTGTTGCCCACTACCATAATAAAACCTTACTTTGGAGCAATTTTTTCCATTCTTTTTACAACATCAGACATGGTAATACGAACATTTGGATCAATTTCAAATACATCTGTAACCAGCTTAGCCAAATGTGGTCCAGCCCAATCTGGCATTTGTAGCTTATTTCCAACATTTAAAACTGAATCACGAATTTGACTTCCTGTCCACCCTTTGTAAGGTTCTTCGGCATCATTAAAAATTTCCTATATAACAAAAAGTTAGCTTATAAATGTACTTGAACAAGAAACATACCCAAACGAGGACAGCATAAGCCCAAACATCACTTGGACGACTATATGTATGTGTTCGAAATACTTCAGGAGCTAACCACCGAACAGGAGCTTTTTCATTTGCACCAAGAACATGCTTTTCTCCAACAACGCTTAATCCAAAATCGCTAACTTTTAGTACTTTAGCATCATAAAGGCAATTACGTGCTGCAATATCTCTAAAAAGAAACAAAATATAAAAAAAATAGATAAATGATTTGCAGTTTCTATCCAGTGCACACTTAAGGAATGTAGCGCAACATATCCAACATGTCAGTGTTTAACATGCCGCGGTTACAGTAAACGTGCGGCTGGAAAGAAGTTATGATGACGTGGTGTAAATGTACATACCTATGAAGAATATTTTTAGAATGTACAAATTCAAGCCCAAGTGCAGCATCCAATGTCATATTAACACGTCGATCCATTGAAACTTTATTTGTATTACATCTCAAATATACATCCAATGCACCACCATTTATTAATTCCATTACAATCATTAATGGTTCCATATCGGCAGCAACACCAAAACATCGAACAACCTGAAAAAAATAAAGAGAATAAATATATTCAAAAGTAATCAAAGCAAAGCTTACATGCTTATGTTTCAATGGACGCATAACTCGTGCTTCTCCCATAATTTCTAATATCTTCTTTTTATCAACTTTATCACCTTTTAGCTGAAAATGGAAAAGATAACATTAAATTTGTTCTCCAGTAATTGTTCTACCGCAGTCATACAGTACTCCACAATAACAATAAATTTATGCATAAAGCCACTAAATGTTTTGTGGAGTACTGTATAATCTCACATGTTAAACCACGTACCATTTTAACGGCAACTTTAACAGATTTTTGATCCTTTCTCTTTAAAACACCAGAAAATACATCACCAAAAGCACCAGATCCAAGTTTAATTTTACATATTATTTCTTTATGTCGTAATTCCCATTCCTAAAAACAAAGCATTAACATCAATAATGAACACAATCATACAAAAGCATTCTTACTTGTCGACAGATAGGAGTTTTTAAAATTACTTGATGATTGCTGAATACAACTTTTCCATCCAAATAATGATTAATCATTTTATTAACATTTTCAAATTCTGGTAGTCGTTCACCTGGTAATGGATTACAGATTTGATACCGTTTAAAGGTATTTGGACGAAGCAAATAATGATGAACATTATTATTCCAATATACTGAGAGCTAAAAAAAATGATGTTGTTAGAAATGGTATTACATATGGACACATAGCACACGTAAAAATTACTAGGAAAGAAAAAGTTTACTTCGAATAAACTCTAAGGTTAAATAAAGATAGAGCAGTTGGTAGCGCGTTAGATTCGCATATGATAGTCAACGGCAAGGTTCGAATCCTACTCAAAACATGAACAAATTTGTTTTAAACGTAACAGAGAGGATAAGTTTAGAAATTTCTGCTGATTATAATAGAAATATTTTTTTCATGTCTTTTATGAGACTCGAACCTTGATGTATAGTAAAACCTTCATACGAACGTTGTTGTTTCACTTACACATAATTCACGTGTTGCCTTTTTAACATTATCACGAAGTTCTGTAACACGTAGCACAAAATCACCTAAAAAAGCTTTTGTAGAATATAATCACATTGTAAGCTTGTAAACATACCATCTCTTTGCAATAGAGCTTCTATATCTTCACGTGGTAATAAACTAAAAAGTTATTTATATTAACATTGCCAAAGTTATATATGAAAACAAACCCATGAAAGTAATCCTGTTCTTCAAGACCATCTTCCAGTTGAATTGGTACAGCTTTTTCATTATCTTCACCATCAGGAGATACGGCAGGTGGTGGAGATGATGGTTGGGTTTTAGCATTATTTTTTGCAGCAAGACCAGGTGCACCAATTTGAGCATTAGCAATAGGAGATTTTGGTTGCATATATGATGGTTGTTTACCTCCAGCAGATTCCATTCCATTTAATGGTGATGGAATAACATCTGAACCACCTCCTGCTGTTGCATCTAATGGACTATTTGATGGAAGTGGTGGTGGAGTTGTTGGTGGTGTCGATACTTCATTGAATGGATCATAACCATCTTGAATTCCTGCAGGTTTTTTTGGTGGCCTATAAATGATGTAATTGAATATTGCAGCGAATTTAAAGAACATCCTTAACATGGGAAGTTCTTGTGGAGAAGAAAATTATCTAGTTTTCTAACATAAATATTGGCAACATACATACATTGCTATGTGCTTTCAAGAATGCATAATCTCCCACGTTGGATACTCTTATAAAAAAATAACTTACTCTTTTTTATCTTTAGCATTTTCGTAAGGCATTTTTCAGCAGCTGCAGCAGTGAATGAATGAAAGAAATTGAAATGGAGAAAAAAGAAATGCTTGATTTTATTAAACCGTCATAAATGATGAGTGAAGATGGATGAGAATGTCGAGAAATCACAATTTGCATATTTTTTTGCATCTATTATTTGCATTAAAAAATAAAAAGGATGAAATAGCGATAAAAAAAAGTTTTGTGGATGCGCAATTGACGTCGAGCTTGTGGCGATGTGGTAAAAGGCGCGCATGTTGCAAAGAAAAGGCAAAGTTTGTGTTGCTTTTTAAGTCCAATTCCCCATCCGAACAAATATTTTTTACCAAAGAATTGTAAGCAACGGAAGTTCTAGAATTTAGGGCTTTTCTTTATTTTCAATTTTTTCCTACGACAATAAACTTTTTAAACTTTAAAATGTCGTCAGTTTTATTATCGTACCAATTTTTGCATGTCTTATGACAACTTTTAAAAATTTAATTATAGGTAATAAAGTTGTTTACAGATTGTAAATTATTTCCTACATTTTAGCACAACTTTGTGCTGTGACGAGTGTTAGTTAGTTATAATTATTTTTATACACGTAATGAATTCTTCCCACAAATTTTAACAATTATGGTTTGTGATAAATTGTGTTACTATAATTTGCATCTACAAAATAACTTGTTAGAATTACCGTTATAACAATTTTTTTTGTTTATAAACATAATCACATTGTTTTTGATTAAATGTATAAAAAAAATGTAATTCAACAATAATATAAAACAAAAAGTAACAAAAAAGTAACAACGTTTTGCGGCTTCTTTTTTACAAATTTGATACATTTTCCTTACATTTCCATAATCACATCCACTGTAATCAATTACAGGTGGAACAAAGTCGAAAACTTTTGTACTCAAAATTTCATTAACTACTTCAGCAGTTGCAGCAGCGGCAGTATGACTCATTGGAAATCCATAATAGATGTTAAAATAAGTAGAATTCTTGTTGCTCTAGAAATCTTTATGATTTTAAAAGTTTAGAATGGCAAAAGCAACCTTTAAAAGTTTATATAATTCAGAGACATTAAAAGTATCAGGAATATCTTTTAAATAAACTTTTTCAATATTTCGACAAGCGTCGTAAAAATCTTTGTAGCTTTTGCATATATAGTTATATGGTTCCCAGTAAAAACGTCTGAAACACTACCATTACAATGCAGACATGTTATCGATTACATAAAATAAACTTACAAATAAATATATTGACAATTTGAAAAAAGTTTAATAATATTTTCCAAGGAAACCTCTTCACCATTATCATATTTTACGAGATTAGAATAAAGAATGCAAACTTTTACGCCTGATGAAAGAAATTTTAGTTCATCAAAATATAAACGTTGAAAATAGAGTATTAATTCTTGCACATCGTATCTATAAATTTTGGGAACAACAGCAGAAGCAGTGTTTCCAAGAATTGGACAATCAAAAATATAAATTCTTTTAGACATCCAAATTTTTTCTTTACGTTTATTCATCTTAAATTCTTTTTTATGATGACTGCAATCATTGAGCTCACATTTGTCACAATACATCCATTTTTTATTATCATGTTTAAACTTACTGCAGATCAAAATGGGGTTCTTGATAAAGAATAATTTGCAACTTTGGATTAGCTTTTGGTACCCTTTTGGCGATGCTGGATTCATCCAAATATATTTCATGATTGGCATTGGAAAGGGAAATTCTTGTGGCATACATGTTTGACGAAATTGAGTAGGATTGGTAGAGAAAAAAGTTGACGATGATAGTTTTGATGAACCCATTTTAAAGCAAAAGCTGTCCAGATAATGTAAAAAACACTCCTATGATTTGTAGCGATACATTATATTGTTAAGGCACGATGAGTCGAAGCGTCCCGCGAACATTTTTTTGATCGTCTGCTATTTTCCCTTTTTTTAATGCAAAATTCAACCCAGAATCCTGAGAGAACAAAGCTATCTAAACGAATTCTGTAAACGCAGAAAAAAAGCTGATGGTCGAATTAGTATAGTTTTGCAGGGATATCAAAAAATATGGATTCTGAATCCAACGGATTCTGAATCCTGATACCAAGTTTCTCGAAGTTGCTTCAAAAATCACAAATTTGGTATCCTCGGATGCACCTTGGCGAGCTGATTACAATGATAGCAAAATTTTTTATTCTTAATGGATTCTGAAGCCGGATTCAGCTTCCCAAAGGTTTTCCTACTTATGACGGTGAATCCGGCTTCAGAATCCATAAAAAATAAAATTTTTTTTACTATCATTGTAATCAGCTCGCCGAGGCGCATCCGATGATACCAAAATTGTGATTTTTGAAGCAACCTTGAAAAACTCGGTATCAGGATTCAGAATCCATATTTTTTGATATCCCTGCAAAACTATACTAATTCGACCATCAGCTTTTTTTCTGCGTTTACAGAATTCGTTTAGATAGCAAAATTCAACCCAGAATCTCTCAGGATTCTGGGTTGAATTTTGCATTAAAAAAAGGGAAAATAGCAGACGATCAAAAAAATGTTCGCGGGACAGTTTATAAGGTATTCGACTCATCGTGTAAGGATAAAAACCTTATGTGAAAGCAATAAATTATTATTTATTAAGGTTTTCTAAAAGTGAATGCTTTTATAAAAAATGTAGGAAACGCGCTTTTGAAAAAACTTATAGGAGCATAACAAACTTTAGTGATCTCACAAAAAGTTTCAAATTCTATAGATGCAAGTCTGATGCATTGTAGCAGTCAGCAAGCATGAGAAAATCCCCTAAAAATATTATCTCTATTTGCTTGTCTTATTTATTTGAATAGACAAAAAACGTTGTAACTTTTTTGTCCAATAAGGGCAACGATATCCATGCAAAAATATCAATGTCTTAGAATAAAACCACAATGCATGCAACTAACTTGTTCATCCATATTTTCTGTGTTTTTTATTTGCAGTTTATGGTATTCCGTTTAACTTTTTCATTTTAATAACAAACATGTTTTGGCAATGTGAAATCGCCCTTTAAAAATGCAAGTGTTGTTTATTTTTCTGTTTTATTGTAAATTTTTTTAAATTATTTAACAAGCTTTAACTCAAATAAACTTTTTGCACTCTAAGTTATCATCATTTTTATTATTAAACCAATTTTTGCATGTCTTAAGACAATTTTTAAAAACTTAATTATAGGTAACAAAATTGTTAAAAGATTGTAAATTATTTCACACAACTCTTTCTTGTAATTTCTATTTACAACAAAATAATAATTAATTCTATAAACGTAATAAATAAATTCTTCCCACATGTTTAAAATATTATAGTTTGTGATAAGTCTTGTTACTACAATTTGCAGTTGGCATGCTTTGGTAAAAACAGATTAAATCATAATTAGCAAAATGATGTTGAACTTTTTTGTTTATTATTGTCACATGTCTTTTTGTGATTAAATGGGGAGAAAAATGTAATTACTATTAAAGACATCATTTAACAAGCTTACTGTAAAAGATTATTTACGTTAACAGAGATAATTACACTTCAGATGTACAATGTGCTTAAAAAGAACCTGTCAATTTTGAGATTTTTTTAAAGCAACAGTTGCAGTACTGTAACTGTTGCTTTACACTAATTTAATATTGCCAAATTTTAAAACTAAAACTACATTAAATATCGGTCATACCATTATGGTGTAGTTATATTAAACAGAAATCTTTTATGTGGTTTAGCTTTTTAATTTCCGTCTTTTAGAAACATATTTTTAGAAAAAAACTATTTTTTAGTAACACTTTTGACATTTCTGTAACTTCCTTTTTCTTTCGTTCACTTTTCTAGAAACATCTAGCATATTAAAGATCAAAATTCTTAATCTGTAGACTACTTTTTTTACGCACATTTTAAGCTCACTTTTTTCTAAAATTAATCATTGCATAAGAACATTAATCGTGCCAAAACTGCTAATGGCATTTCCCTTTTTCAATACACATGCAACAAAATATTTCTTTGGGATTAGTTGCAACTTTTTTTTATTTATGACATCATTGTCTTCCAGAATATTAAAGAGCAGTTATTTATTTTTATCCTTTTTATTTTGATGGAAGCTAAAAATGTTATTTTTAATGCCATTAAAAGTTCATCAATTATACGTGTTTTGGCATAAACGTGAAAGATATTTTCTGCTTAAAACTACTGTAATCTTATGAACTAAAATTTTTTCAATTATAAATTTTTGTCATTAATATCACTTTTGCATGAGTTAAGAGATGAACCATTGAAGAAATCGATTTAAAAACAAACAACAATAGTTTTCAATCTGGTAGTTTTATCGGCTGCAAAATAATTGGCACAATTATAGTTTTAACTTTTGATTGAAAATATAAAACATAAAAAACGAAAAAATGCCGAAATCTGAATTTCAAAAATAATAAAAAAGTTGCAAAAACTCATAAAATCAAAAATTAAAATTTTATCAGATTTTAGCGAACAGGTTTCCCATCAAATGAGGGGTATTCCATGAATTACATTTAGCGCCAATAGACCGTTTACCCGGCACCAAGGTCATTTCAAATATTTCTAATGCTTTCGGGTCTGCAAAAAAGAAGTTTGATCAATTTGATTTTTCTTTTTTTTCTGGCTAAAAATATCATAGATAAGAATTTCTTTTGCTGAGTTTTTTTGCATACAGTAAGACTTTTTTATACATTTTTGAAATTTTTTCGGTTAACTCTTTAATTTTTGTTCAGTATTTTGTATTTGGTTTTCACGTGCCGTTCAATATAGAATGTATGATTAGCCAGGGTAATATCCTAAGAATGTAGCTCACTTTAAGCATGTGTGCCACCCATGAAATTCAATTTTATGACCATCTGCTCACTTTTTAGCCATTGACTCTGGTCGGACTTTGCAACCACTTGATCATTGAGCTATTTTTGAAAGAGTTTCGGTTTCCTTTTTTTTTATGTTTATGAAAATCTGTCTTTGAATTTGTTGTTTTTTTTTATATTAACTGACGGGGATAAGTTTAATGAATATCTGCAACAAGTTTGGTGTTTTTTCAAAAAATACAGAAATTTTCGTTTGCAAAATTTTTAATGTAAGTCTTTCAGAAGATCTTTATCTTTTGTTAAAATCTTAAAACTGGCATTTATTACTTCTCAAACTTATTGATAATTTTATCTTTCAAACTACGTTGTTATAGCAAATCCGATTTTAACCCCATTTTTTTGATCATTACACTACATTAATACCACTTCTTTTTCTCTCTATTTAAGCGTTTCAATCAATTACATTTCCGCTTTTCCTTCTTCTTTGTTTTCTTTTTACCGTAAACTATGTCAATTGATAGATCACTATTTTATTGTTATCCAGTATGATGTAGTGAACATAAAAATCTCCTTTTCTCATTCTACTCGATAGAACTCGTTTTTTATGACATTTATTTTTTTACAACAAAAAAAGGACAAAAAACGCTTTTACATTTGAATTTAAAGTCATTAAACGTTTTGTGTTTTTGCACGTATGTATCCCCCTTGTTTAAGAGATTTTATTTTGTTTATTATTATCAAATGAACAGTTGACAAACAAATTTTTTTAATGGGGTAGAAAGAAAGCAATAGTGGAATTTGATGTCAAGAGAGAGAGAGAAAGAAAGAAAACGGTCAATGATTACTTTTTGTCAATTGAAAAAATATAAGTAGTCTCATTCATTTTAGTTAAGTAAAACAAAAAAAGTGGTTACATTTTGTTTGAACAAAGAGAACATACATGAAAATAGAAAATCAATGATTGCTTTCATTTTTGGTCTCTTTTTTACCTTTTGTTTTTATCCAAAGATCACTTTTAGCTATATTTTTGTTGTAAACGTGATAAATTTAAACACGTTTTTTTTAAATCAATCGGACTGATACAGTTTTAACCCCCTATTACGAACGGAGGAGGTTAAAAAACTTATTTCCTCATTTTTAGGATTGCAAATCGGAAAAGTCACTAAAAGGATTTACATTTTAATCAATTTGATCTATTAATTTTTAAAATTAAACCAAAGATTTTAACAGTTTTTGTTATGCAGAAAGTATACAATCGGTGGATTGTGTAGGTGTTGAATTTGTTCCCGGTACATAAAAATAGAAAATCAACGATTCTTTTAATTTTTGGTCTCTTTTTTACCGTTTGTTTTATCCAAAGATTATTTTTAGCTATGTCGTTGTTGAACATGTGGCAAATTGTGACAATCAAATTAATATAGTTTTAAGCTTCTATAGTATACTACCAAAGCTATGTTTTTGTTGTAACCGTGATAAATTCAAACAATCACATTCATACAGTTTTTAGCCCCCCTATTCTGAACGGAGGAGGTTAAATAGCTATTTCCTCATTATTTTGATTGCAAATCGGAAAAGTCACAATGAAAAAAAGGATTTACATTTCAATCAATTTAATCAACTGAATTTTACAAACAGATCACGGCTTTTACAGTTTTGTTTATGCAGAAAATATACAATCTGGGGGTTGTGTAGGTGGTAAAATTTGTTCCCGGTACAAACGATCACCAAATTTTTAATGTTTTAAAGTTTTTTTTCGTTGTTGCAAGAAAAAGTTTTGTTTTAAACCTTTATGTTAATTGAAATCCGGTTTAACATTTTGCATGTTAGAAAAAGAACATGTTAAAAATTTATGTTCCTTTATACTGAAAATAAGTCAATTATTATTTGTCCCACGCAATTATTTATGAATGAATCAAAGTATCACAAACACTTTTGAGCTTTGTTTCCATTTTTTAAGTTTAAAAAAATATACACACAATTGTTAAAACACAAAAAACTCTCGGTTTTAATGTTATCACTTTAAAAAGACAATACTTGTTTTTTTCTTATCACCTTCAAATTTTATTCAATGAATTGCAAATTTCATTGAAAAAAATCTTTTTTGAAAAAAAAGCAAAATTAATCCATGTGTTATCCCTTTCTCTTTTTTTTCTATCTTCCCATTCTTTTTCTCATTCTTAACAAACTTGATTAATAACCAAAGACGAAATACGTGCAAAAGAAAACGGAAAAATTTGTTTTATAGTTTTTGCTTTAAAAGTGTTTCTCTCAAGTCTGGAAGCAAAGCAAGCAAGCATTGGGGTGGCTTTTTGTTGTTTTTATAAAAAAATGTTTGTTTGTTTCATTTTTGGTAGTATACACTTTTTAGGCTAGTTCCATAAAGAGAATTACAGTATACTTTGATGTTTGTTGAGACATAAAATATTATGCATATATTTTGAAACTACAAAATAGCTAATTTATATTTTAAATACTATCCCAAAAAACAGATTCTAATAAAAAAATTACATTAAAAGATTACAAGGGATTTTTAAATCACGCATAAATGTCTTGGAGGATAACACTGACAATTTGATCAATGTTAAGTAATTTTTTTTCTTGTGGCAAATCCTCTTTTATCAGCCTTAAAAATATATAAATAAAAGTATTATTACTATAATACCCACAAAAGATATTTATTTTTCCACAACAAAAAAATATATTATGTTACGCATAGTTAATGATATTGCTGTTATTATCGAACATTGGTCTCGAAAAGAAAACGGAAGTGTTTTTTAAAGATTTAATTAAAAATGTTTTTTTTTGTTGTAATAAAAGAAGTGAAAATAAATAAATAAATATTACATCTCTGTCAAATAAAATTGTGTAGTCATTATTATTAAGGAGAAAACAAATTACTTTTTTTAAGAGAACAATTTGTATGACTGTGTGAGGTTGTAATTTTTTAACACTACATTCTTACTAATAGTTTTCTAGTGTATTCCTTGTCTGACACTTGAAAGTGACACATTTTTGGGTAAGAAGGCTAGAAGTTTAGAATGACCGTTTTTGGAAGTTGTTACATTTTTAAAATTAAAATGCACCTGATTTTAATTGCTGATTTTTTCGTTCCCTATGAAAAAAGAAGTGATGTTTTTCGAAAAGCTGGAAAATCTCAGAAGTTTCAAAGCTTTAAAGTGCCAACCGATGAGATTAAAATAAATTAATGATAAAAACATCCAAAAAGAAGCCTACGTGATATTCTTAAAAGTGTTAAAAGACAGTTGTTTATTTGTAAGGAGGTGGTGGTTGTTTTTTGTTGATGACCAAAGTATCAAAAACAAAATGAAAAAAAAGAAATGTATTTTGTTTATTGCCCTTTTTTCTTTTTTTAAAGAAAAGAAGTTCGGTGTTTTTTATTTTTGAAATGAGGATGTTTTTTTCTTAAGAATTTTTTGTGTTTGAAACAAAATAATAGTAAACAAAATTTTAAAATAATTATGCGTCATTTTGTTTCATATAATTTTTAAAGGGCAAGTTTATTGTTAGCTTATTTAATAAATTAATTGAAGAAAATTCGAGCTTCGATTTTTCGAAATAAATTTTTCTTTGATAGAGATTTTGGGTTGATGTTTTAGTAAAAATTCATGAAAACATTCAGCTCCAAAGTACTGTAACTTTTTATAGGTGTATTTTTCAACACTTGATAACATCACCTCAAACTACATAAATTAAAAGTTAAATAATAACGTTTTAGAAATTGATAAACAAATCCTTGTTTGCAAATTGCTTGTTAGCTTAATTCATGGCTATTCATTTTGCAAAAAGTGTTAAACAAAATTATCCCCAAACAGACATATATACAAATTGTCAATTGTGCTTAATTTTTCAACAAAAATAAAAATTCGACTCACAAAGATGTTACAACAAAATACGACATTTTTTTGTGTTTAAAATTTATATTAACTTTATGTCTCTTTCATTTTTGAACACTAAAATGGTAAACTTTCGTTTCCTTATCAGTAGTACCTGTAGGAGTACACAAAATGTATCATACATACTACACAACATTTCGTCAATACACTAAATTGCAATAGACTTTAAAGCATAAAAGTTCTTGCACATTAAAGTCATCATCAAAGTAATCATCACAGCAAATAAACATCAAGCAAGCATTGAAGCCTACGTAAATGCAACGTGTCATAATTAAAAGAAAGATCAAAGCGTTCAAAAAGGTAATAAAGTTATTAACGACGACTGTGCACTATGCGGAAAAAGCTATTAACAACTTTGTTCTATGATTCTACGAATTATTTTGCATTTTTTTGTTCACCCCCGTTTTTAATCATGCATAACAAGACTAAAAAAAGTTCAATTTATGTGAACTGAACATTAAAAAAAGTGTAAAAATATAAGTTGATTAAAAAGATTTGTTCTAGTGAACACAAATTTTTGTCGTCTGTCTCTTTAATTTGAAAATATTTAATAATAAAATTGTTGTTTTTTCGATTATTGATGATTTAAAGGGTCTGATCAGATTTTAACAAACAAGGTTTACTTAACAGACAAAAAGGGTCAAAATTAATTTAGAGATTTTGTTATCATTGCGTTCATTGTCGTAAAATGTTAAAAAAACTAATTTACATTTTTGTTGATGCCGACATGAGTATGTTCGACGAAAAGCTACTGTTCTTCGGAAGAATGCTGCACAGGCATGACACGATAAAGCTCCAAAATGATTTGAGGTTGCTTCTTCAGCGCAGATTTTGCATAATTTTCTTGGCCCGAATTTTCGTGAAGTTGGTGACATTGAAGTGTCTGGAATCATGGAAGCCATATTTTTGTCCATCATCAATGCGGCTGCTGATGATGCTGGAGATGTTAATACTGAAGATGTACTACCATGGGGATGATATGATTCTTGTTGCTTTTCTTGCACGATGTTAAAAATTTGGAAAATTGTCCTCTAAATGTTTTTCTGATGTAATCCCTTTATCTCAATTTCTTTCAAGCATTCAAAGACCTGTGTGACCTTTTAAACTTATAAACTTTAAATTTCCTCTTTTTTATCCAAATATAACTTTATTAAGTTCATTCTTGTTACACACTATAAAAATTGCCACGTTCAAAATTCAACTAAACGATAATTGTTTCCTTTTATTACTACAACATGTCTCTCTTTTAAAAGCTTGTAAGTGCGTAATAAACATTTTCTACAGTATAATTATTATAAGTTTTTTATTTCGTTTTTTTTAAAAATTAATATTACACATATATGAAAAACCAAAGTGATTAAAAAAGAGAGAGTCAATCAAGCATACAATAAAGATAACATTAAATTAAATTAATAAAGACTGATATATAAATATTTACAAATATAATCATTTGTTAATTAATTTCTTTTACAATTTTTTCTTCTTATTTTTTTGCATATAGCATACCCAATTTTTTTTAATAACAGATAGAATAGATTAGAATTAACATTGGAATGACAATATAGATATTTACCAAGGTGAAAAAATTACTGCACGGAAAAAAAGAATGGCAAAAAAAGACCAAATTACAGACAGATACATATATAGATTATCACATGAGAAAAAACAAAATAGAATCAAATGAGATTCAATAAAATTTTACAACAAAAATAATTATTTTAAAACGGTATATATTGCTTTTTATTTACTTAGAATAAATGTGAAAAAGTTGTTGGAACAGTTGAGATAAGGGTTGTAGATGAAATAGGTTGAGGAATTGAAGTGATATTATTTGATAATAAAAGATAATTAAGAGATTCTGTTGCAGCGATAGCAGATGATGAAGATACCTGAAGGGGTGAGGTTGCAGCTGTAGAAGGGATTGATGAAAAAGCAGATGATGTAGCATGTGGTGAGATAGTTGTTGATGCAAGAATTGATGCAAGACCATTTGGAAGAGGAGCTGGTCCAGCAGAAGCAAGCTTTAAGAGTTCTTCTTGATTCATCAATGGCATCCATGTTGGACCATTGTGGTCTTCATTTGCACGTTTATGTGAAAGGAATAAAATCATAACATGTTTATTATAAATCGTTCGAAGTTCTTGCATTTCTGAAACTAGTTGTACCAATGTTCCTAGCTTGATGGTTGCATTATCAGCACTGTAGTTATCAGTATAATATTGTTGAATATCTTTCATTAAATTTGCAACATATGGTGCAAGACCTAGCTGTGTCTCTGATACATTTCCAGATGTTTCACATGCAATTCGAATGAGTGTTAGTTGTGCCAAAGCAGCAAATTCATATTCATCTAACTTGCTTGATTCTAACAATTTTGCTAAATCCAAAACTTTTTGCCAAAATGGTTTTTGTAATCTTGCAATCCATTGTGCAGATCGAATTGATTTATCCAAGCCATACATCTTTTCCAAGAATTGTAAATTAACATCAACAAATTGATCATTAATACAAAAGGCTCGATCTTGTTCAGTACCATTATTTCGAGCTGTAAGATTACAAACATCCATATTTATCCATGTCGTTAAAGCTTGATCAAGGAGGGTTTGTTGATCTCGACCTGAGAGATAATCTGATAAACCTGATGAATTGAGGAAGGCTGTACAAACAGCTGATTCAAGAATCATTGCACGAAGAAGACAAAATGATTCAGCTTGCTTGTAATCTGATGGTGCAGGAAGGGTCTGAAAAAGAAATGAGATAAGTAATGATTACAAAAACTTTGTGTGAAAAGATCAGTATACAGTATACTAACGCCCTAAGGGCATAAGCTTTAAACAAAAAGCATAACTTACATTTCCGTTATACATTCCCAATCGAGCACGATTAAATATTACTTCACGTTTAGAATTTAGTAATGCAGTTAAATTTGATGTATCTTGTGGAACATTAAACATTTCACAGATAGCTTGTTGCATTCCAGTCAATTGAGGGGATTGGGCACTGCTGCTAGATGAACTTGCTTGATCAGAATGATTTGATGGAGAATCTTGTGGTCTTGGAGGATTTGCATGGATAGATGGGCCACCACTTGATGAAGAAGATGATCCACCAAGGCCATTTGATCGAACTTCACAAGGTTGCATACCAATTGCTAAACATCTTGCAAGGCGACAATATTTACACATTCGTCGAGGGGATACTGTAATAGAGGGAAATTATAAGAAAAAATTCAAAAAAAACTTTAAAATTTACTTACCATTAACTAATTTACATTTTTGTTGATGCCGACATGAATATGTACGACGGAAAGCTACTGTCCTTCGGAAGAATGCTGCACAGGCATGACACGATAAAGCTCCAAAATGATTTGATGTTGCTTCTTCAGCACAAATTTTGCAAAGCTTTCTTGGCCCGAATTTTCGTGAAGTTGGTGACATTGAAGTGTCTGGAATCATAGAAGCCATATTTTCATTCATTATCATTGCAGCTGCTGATGATGCTGGAGAAGTTAATGCTGAAGAAGTACTACCAAGGGGATGATGAGAATTAATTTCAAATGGTGGCGACATATTAAATGCGCCAAACATGAAGGATTGAAAAAATTATTGAACAGAAAGTGTTAAAGAGTTTTTGAAAAAATAAATTGATCAAAATAAAATAATATTTTTTAATTGATCTGAAATTGTTTTAAGTTAAAAAGAAAGTTTAAAATTTTCACGCAAAAAATCCAGACACGTTTTTTCACGAAGTATGTATGTCTACAAAGTGAGACTAAAATCAAAAAAAAAAAGAGAAAAGAGAAAAACGCGACACGACTGGGGTGGTGCGAAGGAAAGGGAAGATAAAAGAGTTGTAGCCAAAGAAAAATGAAAAAAGAGTTTTACGGTGTCGCCGCTTATTTTCGCTCCACCTTTTTTTAAAAAAAGGAATTTTTTTGCAAAAATTTGATTGGTTAAATACCCCTTTTTTTCTCTGCTTCGGCATTCCCAAAAAATGTTTGCGTCAAAAAAAATAAATAGACACAAAAATTATACATTTTTTTTCTTCAAGGAAGCACTTTAAAGTTTTAAAGGAGGAAAAAAAAGGTTGGACTACAAGAGTCTTCGAAGTTTGTAACAGACTTCTATGAAAAAAAGGGCGTGTTGCAAAAAAAAGATAGAAAGAAAGAGTTTATAGTCGTCGCAGTCGCCTTGTTGAAGTTTCATTGAGACCACATGTAAAGCAAGCAGAGCAAGGTAACTAACTAAGCTAATTTGTGTGCAGCACATACACGTGTTTAATCATTGAAGTTTCAATTCGTTCGAATTCATTTTACACTTTATACTTTAATAAAAAAGACAAAATTCTAGTTTGTAGCGGCAGTAACAAAAATGAGCAGAAAGAGAAGGAAAAAAGGACATATAAGTATATAAATTAATTACTGCTATGTGAAAGAGAGAAAGAAAATAATAAAGTTATTTTTGAGCCAAAACAAGAGATATAAAGTACGTGCGTTTTTTGATTTTTGAACTCATGTTTATTTTTTTGGAAGAAAAATGTTTTTTTATAATGAAAATCCTACGTAAACAACAGTATTAGTTTTAAAAAAATGCTAATAGACTACCATATTACACTTTAGCGATTAAAAACAAAACTGTATGTAAAAAATTAGCATATTTTCGAAAGTCATGCAATCTGATTTAAAACATTGACCACACCTTTTCTAAAAAGACTAAACCCATCAAAAACCATGTGAAACGCTCAAAAACGGAAATGAAATAAATTTTGATTTTTCTTTGATTTTTATACATATATATATATAATTGTAAAATGTTGGCGAGAAAGGAAAATATTTAGAAAAGTTATGCTGAATCAACAAAAAAAGAATTGCAATTGTGATCATTTTTGTTAGAGAGAGAGTAGTAGGTGGTGGGCAATAATTTGTCACAAAAAAGCTTCAAAATGAGCCAAAAACAAATAGAAGAAAATTGTTTATGGGGTATTTTTTTGAGGGTGGAGCTGTTGTTACAGAAAAAAAGCTGTGGGTGTCTTCTTTTGTTTTAAGTTTATTGAAAAGTACACGTGACTCGGGTTTAATGAAGCATTTTTAGAAACTATTTCGAAACAATTTTAATTAGATTAGTAAGTACTGTAATTACAGTAACCTTCAGCAAGCTACAAATTTCATAATTTTTTGTTATCAGACATTGCTCTAAATAGCTTCCTTATTTAAAGATTATATAAAAAATATTATAATCATGGATTACCAATCCATAAGAAATATATAATACATAAAAATACAACATTCAAATTATTAAGCTAATACCCTCATTACAAAAATATTTTTAACCAAAATCTATCAACAGCTTTTCAAATAAAAAAAGAGATAAAAAAAGATAGAAGAGATGATTCCTACGCAGTAAAAAAGCTGTGAATGAAAATGACTATTTTACTCCTCATTTTTTAAAGTCATACTTAAAAAAGTAAATAAAGAAACAGAAAAAATATTTGTTTCAGACATGATTCAAGTATTTTTGTGGGCAGGAAGATCCCATTGAGTTCGGAATGTTGTTTTTAAACCGAAAAAACAAGCTGCTAAAAGGACAAATAAATAATAATTAAATATTTTGTTTGAGTTTTAAAGAGACGAGGAGGAAAAAAATGAAGCTAATAAATAAATTTTTTAACATTTCAAGGATTAATAAGATTAGTTTTGCTACAAGGGAAAGGAGATCTCTGGATATAAAGTGATATGATAATTTGAGACGATGACATGAATGGCTGGTGGTGGCTACACCATGCTCTTTTTTTGCTCTCAAATGAATGAACATAGACAAAGCTCTATAATAAAATTAGAGGAGAAAAGAATAGGAGACGGATTAAAGTTTATAGTAAGATGAAAAGCGGGGTTTTCCGAGTAGTGGCAAGGAATGAGTAAGTAAGTGAAGAAAAGGAAAGAAGTTGAGATATGAACTTTAAGAAGTTAGTTAGAAGTAGTTGTAAATGTAGTAAGAAGCGAGTGTTGAAAGGCTATAATTGAAGCGTACTAGCTATAAAGTTTATAGGAATATCACTGACCAAATTTGCTAACTTTTATTATCCAAGAGCATAGTTCATAAAGTTCAAAAGAACCAAGTAGCTCCGATAGCTTATGCGGATATCTGAAATCTATTCCAATCAAATCCAAAAAAAGACTAAAGCCAAGCCGCGCGCCAAAAAAAACTTTCCCAAACAAGGAAGTGATTTTCAGCAGCAGCTTTAAACCACCACCAGCCAACACCAAAGAACAAGGATCTCTCATCATCAAATCAAAAAAAGATTTCTATTATAATATAGATCCTTTTAATATTAAGCTAATAACACAAACGAAAGAGAGAGCCAGACGCATAAAAAATAGTGAACTTCCCGAAACGCAAAGCTAATAGACAAACTAGAAAAATAAACCTTTTTGAAAAATGGGAGAGAAAGGGGGCAAAGGGGAAGAAAGAAAGAAAACATGGACAAAACACAATGGTTTTATTTTCCATCTATCTCTATAATTTCAAAGAAAAGAAATGAAGCATCACAAAAAGAAGAGATAAAAACACATGCACTTTTGATGAACAACAAACAATCGCTTGTTTTACACATATACAAAATTCAAAAAATGAATTTTGATGCATGCTTTTGCGGTATGAAAGCTTGATAAAGCACAAAAATGTTACATAGATGCAAGCAGAAATTGGGATATATAAAATCTTGTGACTAATATTAACGGGAAAAAGCAAGGCAGTTGAGCAAATATGGGACTTTAAGGAAAGCATAGATCACGGACGAAATAATTTTTCTACTCAATTTTCAAAAGTATCGTGTGCTTTTATATACAAGAATTATTAAATCAGCTGTTGTATTTTTTCTCTCAAAAGTATCTATCTGATGAATGATGTATGTTTGCTACGTTGCATTTTTTAAAGCCAACATCAAAAGAAATAATAATAATAAAAAAGACTATATAATTTCCATCTATTCCTTCTTATCACTGAAAAACAAGCAGCAAAACTACAACAACAAAATTAACAAATGTTAAAGAAAAACACACAACTTCTTTTCTTTTTCAGCAGCTGCATTTGTAGTCTTCAACTAGATGACTGGCTACAGTAATATAAAGCTAAAGTCCACTTTATTGAAGCATCAACAGAGAAGTTTTTTAGTTGGCTACAATGCTTTAAATAAATGTAGCCTTTTAAGCTTTGACCACTTAAAAAGCTATGAGTAAAAAATGAATTTTTGAGCAATAAGTCAGCAGCAGTAATTAGGCGTAGTCATGTTGCTTTTTTATCAAAAGTTTTTTAATTTCTCGTAGCCTCAATGATTAATTTCGACGAAAAAAATTGGTTTTGAGGTGACAAAAAAAGGGAAGAAAAATTTGAAGCATGCAAAGAATGATACCGTTAAAGGTTAAGGCTTTTAGGTGTAATGAATTAATAGTATTTTTGTGAATGACTAATAAATATGGATATCTATAATTAGAAGTTGTAATCTTATTTTTAGAGTCTTTAAGAAGATTATTTTTAGACATCATGTAACCTTTTGAGCTATCTGAACTTCCGGAAAGATGACTATGCAAATTTGGAAATATGCTACAGCGCTGTGGCTACGATAGTAGAGCTAATTTCAAAAAAGAAACAGCTAAATTTAAAAAATCTCAGCTACAGAACTATTCCTAGAATGAAAAAATGCCAAAAATATAACACTCATTCACTTTTCAGACATAAATAACTCATATCTTAATCTCTCTCACAAGGGACCGTTACGAGATGTCATCTATGGATTTCTTCGAAAATAGCGGGAATTGACAGCTCATAATAAGGGATGAAAAACCCCCAAGTACTAGCTGCCCGTTCGCCATTTCACAATTTTAGTAGCATTTTGCTATTACACAGTAAGTAGCAGACGATGAACATCTTAGAAAATGAATTACGTTTGTATTGATTTTTGAAGGTTGTAATCGCTTGGAATATGGTTAATTATTTATGAAATTTTATGTTTTGGCATATACAACCATCAAAAATTATCCCAAACGAAATTCATAGACTATGACGTTCATCGCCTGCTACTTATAGTGTAATAGCAAAATGCTACTAAAATTGTGAAATGGCGAACGGGCAGCTAGTATTTGGGGGTTTTTCATCCCTTACTATGAGCTGTTGATCCCCGCTATTTTCGAAGAAATCCATAGATGACATCTCGTAACGGTCCCTTGTCAGCTAAAAGCCATCTCCTGACCTGATACATTTCCTTTTTAAAAAAAGCAGTTTGTAGTGATTATGGCTACTGCCTATGATCACACTACAATCTTATACGGTAGAAAAACAAAGTGATGGAAGAAAAGTTATATCCTAAAATAACCACAAGACTGCTACTAAAAACTATAAAAATATATTTTAAAAGGTAAAGAAGATTAAGAGGCAGCTACTGTTTTTTCCAACAACTACTAAAATAGAGAAGAAGATAAGAAGCTTTTTCTTTTTATAAATTTTAACAATAATAGCAGTAATATTAATAATAATAAAGCAATTTTGTTCATTCAAAGTGCAAAAAAAGACTCTTTTATTAAATTAAATTACTTTTGTTAAAAATTTGTGTTTTAGATTTATACACCTTTCATTTAGATAATAATAATAAAAGTGATACAAATTTCAACAAATAAAAAAGCACACGTATTTCAAGGAAATAAGAGATTACGGTAAACACAATATGAAATAGAAAAAGTTCAAAGATGTAGCTTATAAAAAAAGAAGTGGTCTTTGAAATATATATCAAAAAACGTAAAAAAAAGTGGAATAAATTAGAATTAGGAAGAGGGAGAGGTATCAAAAAGACCATCATATATTTCGAAAATGGAAGTTATTAAAAAAAAGTTTCACAATGAAAGTCATAGTAAAATTTCGAAATCACATTGGGAACAGCCTTTTAAAAGCTACGTTTCCTTGAAGTGTTTCTTTCTAAAGTGCAAAGGAAGAGGGTGAATAGGAAGAAGAAGAGAGAGATAAAGTTGCTATGAGCAATGATCCCATCTTATGCTCTCTATTGTTTCATTGACACAGCAATATATAAATAGCCCTGACTAAGCTAAACACGTACTTTGCTCGAAAAGAATCGAAAGATATGAATGAATCAAGCTAGCTTTTTTCTGTAAGAGAAAAAACAGTGATGAAAGTTAGTTTTTTATAAAGCAACGAAGCATAGAAAGTTTTAAAAGAATAGTAAGAAAAAACAAATAAGAAGAAGAAGCACACGAGGTATCACAAATATTTTGAAAAAAAAATCATCAGTAAGTTTAAACTTCATCACAATAAACTCCACTATAGGCAACAAAATTTGTTGGTAATGATATCATCATCACGACCACCAAGAAGAGAAGATATTGTAGTTGAAAAACTACAGACTCTGAATAGAAGCTATAATTTTTGTTGATAGAAAAATAGGACACAAAATTAGTGCCACAATCAGGCAAAAAGCTTGCAGAAAAAATACAAAAAAGAATGTATCAAGTATCAGCTGCTACTTGCAAAAGTATGTATGAAAAATGCGAATCAAATACTTTGTCAAATTCCCATACCCCAATTTGTTTGACCTTGCAGCAGCATTGTACATTGCCGTCATGCAGTCAGATGATGATGAGCACAAATCAGAAAGGAATAAAACTGAATTTTTGGACTTTCCCGATCTTTGCCGCGATTATCAAGTAGGCTCCAATGTAATGTAATAAGTGATATCTCTCGAAAAAATTTATTCAATGCCCTCCAGCATCTTCTTAATTCAAAATTTATGTATTTTTTGTAAAACTTTTGTGTTCATTCAAAAAAAAAGAAGAAGAAGAAAATTTAACAATACACGTATTTTTGCAAAAAAGAATGAAGCAAATTTTATGTTTCTAAAAATGTTTCTAAAAACGGAAGAGTCCAAAGAAACTTTGTAGTCCCAAAAAAAGAATAAATATTTTGTGCTGGCACGCTTGGCCTCATTCTTCAAAGGGATAAATTAAATCTCTTTTTTTATTCTTGCTTGCTGCTGGCTTTTTTTGTGCCGCCTTTCTTCGAACTTCGAAACACAAGTAAGTAAGTTTACTTGCTGCAGCAGCAGCAAAGAAATAGTGTCACGCTTATTTTGCAAGAATAAAGGGAGAAAAAAGGAAACTAAAATTTTTTGCATCCTATTTTTTGGACAGTTTTTTTTGCAAGTCGTCGTCGCGGCAAATTCTGAGCACATGAAATGCAGGCGCTTGTCAGCAGCAGCGGCAATAACACTAAAATAGCAGCAAAAGTTGCTGCTTGCTTATTTACGTTTAGCAGCAAGAATGAAAAAAGGCTTCAAAGTATGGGCACAAAAATTAAAAGAAAGAACAACTTCCAAGAATTTTTGTGCTGCAACAGAAGCTCTTTGTAGAAAAAAAGGAAAAACACGTAAAAAAATTGTTATTATTGCTTTTGTGCTGTTGCTGAAACGAAAGGTGACAAACAGCGATGATCAAAAACTAAAAGTGATGTAGCAATCAAAAAACAGGAAAGAAGAATATTTATCGGAGAGAATGAGAAAGAGGAGAGACACAAAATTGATACATTTTATTTTGTATAAACTATGGAATACCCCCATTTTCTGTATGTGAAAGAAGTGAAAAAAAAACGATGACTCGATTAAAAAACAGTAGAAATGTAGAAAAACTACAAAAATTTCAATGAAGTGAAGTGAAATAGTAACAGTATGTATACTAAGCGACCGATTGTGATGGGAAAGTGATGGGGAAAAAATAGAGCAAAGAAAGAAAGAGAAGGAAAGAAGTAAAATGGGCTTGATCTTTCGATTTGAGCTCAACAAAACAAAAAAGATCAGAAAGTGAACAAAGGACAAACAGTCAATCAGATAAAGGGACACAGAAAAGAGATATATGAAATCCACGTGAAAACATGCCGTTAGAAAATTGGTTATATAAAAAGGTAATCTAAAAATAGAGCACAAAAAGGAACTAACGGAAAACCACAAAAGGACAAGACAAAAATAATTTGTATCGGATATATAAAATCCACTTTAAAGATCAACCACAAAAAAAAGAAAACTCATAGCTGTCTTTAAAGTACAACAACAAAATGACATCAGAAGAATTTGCGATATTCGTCGAAAAAAATCAACATTTGACCAACATCTTGATAAAATAAAAACAAATAAAATTTTTTTAACAAAAAGTAAGCATACCTAATTCTCTCCTTAATCCTTAAAGTTTTACAAGTACAGTGATTCTTAAAGGAAAAAACCAAACAAAAAACATTAGAGGGTGATATCATTCCATTCATTAACAAAATAAGTCTTCCTCGAAAAAAATTTCTCAAACAAAAATATTTATCGAAAAAAAAGATTGTTTATAAAGTAGTTTTAAGCTTCTCCCCTCTTCAAAAGTCTCAAATTACGATAATAGAAAAAAATTGAAGTTTAACCGTTTTTGATCAAATTAAACCTATTATAAAAAGCAAAATGCAAAGAAGAATGAAAAGGGCACCAGACGAGACAACTTTAAAAACTAAAAAAAAGTTTTTGTCTATTTACACCGCAAATTGCTGCTGCTGTCTGCTGCTACTGCAGAAGCTCAGTTTTGAAAAACGACTCCGCCTAAAAACAACGCATCTTTTTTTTGTCGTCTTCAAAAATAGGATTTTTTAAAAAATAGTGCAAAAAAAATTGTAAATGTTCTTTGCTTCTTTATGTTTCTTTTTCCCTTCGTTGTTTAGAAGACTTGTAGCTTAAAGGGGAACAAGATTTTTTTGTTGTGTTTGTCATCATTTGTGGGACACAAAGCCGCCGCAGTAGCAGTATTCGAAGAGGGTTATATACGTCTGTCACGAATGAAAAAAGAGAGTCAAAGAATGTAGGCTTTGCTTCTTGTATTCACATACGTTAAAAGTTAGAAAGGAAAAAGATGCAAAAATGAAAGGAAAGCAGGCGGGACTAGACATCATTCAACAACAAAAATAAAATAAAAAATGGAGTGTCTCTTTCTCTCTCTCTCTTCATTTCTTTTTGTTGTGGCATATAATCACAGAGTACAAAGTATGCGCTGGTCTCAATGGTTTTCTTCTAAACAAAAAGAAGTAGTTAAAAGAGACACACGCATATATATTTTTAAGGCAATGGAATTTTTCGAGGAAGCAATAACAGCAGTAACAGAAAAATTCGACGTATTCTGACATTTTGATAGAAAAATAAATAAATAAACAAACATATATATTTTTCGTTGAAGTTGGGGGAGGAAATGAAAAATGAAAGGCAAAAAAGGGGTAATAAAAAAGTTTTAGCGTTTAAACACCCCATTTTTAGAGTGAAGAGGGTGGAAAGAACACGTTAGGCATCTATTTTTTGATATAACAAAAATGACTCAAAAAAAATCATGTTTATTCAAAAACGTTGAAGAGAGAGAGAAAAAAAGGAGAGGCAAGGAAGGAAAATTCCATTTGATTGTCTAGATCTTTTGACTTTCGTCTTTGTCTTTGTTGATAGTTGATGTGGATGACTACGTGCAAAAATTAAATCAACAAAAAATCAAGAAACTTAAAGGCAGAAAGAGAAAAATTAAATGGGGGTTAAAAATTAAAAGAACATGATTGCCATGATGATGCAGATGATCGTGATCATTTGTTCGTTTCTTCTTTCTCATTGGACCTCCTTTCCCTTCACTTCAACGACATAAAATATTTGTGTCTAAAAATATAAGTATATGTTTGTAGTCTCAAACGGAAGCAACAAAAAAAATCAAATCGAAAAAAAAACGCGATCATCACGAATGACACAGAAAAAAACCGACACGCAAAAAAAATGTTTCAAAGTAAGAGTGGGAGACGACGACAAAAAAAAGTATGAGACAGCACAAAAATAAAATACAACAAACAAAAATTTTTGTCGTTGTGTCTATACAAAAGGCACTCCTGCTTTCTACAACTTTGCTCTCTCAGACATCTACATTAACGATCAAAGTCAAGTGTGTATGATTATGAAATCATCGTCTCGGAAGAAAAAAGATGATTTACGCTTACGCTTCTTCTTCCTGTGATTTTGCTGTTCTTTTTTGTGATTTATGACAAAGTGCTTAAAAGTTCAAAAATATGAGAAAACGAACAACAAAACTTTTAGTATTGCCTCCTATTCATATGAATAAGCAAACATTTTTCTTCCTTTCAATTCTTCAACATCTTTTTTTTCAAACATCACTATAATAATAACAATATAACGAAGCCTAAAGTGTTCCTTGTTTTTTGTCATTTTCACTACTTCAAAGAAAGAAGAAAAAAGACAGAAGAACTTTGCTCTTTTAAAACAACAACATCCTACATGAAAGAATAAAATTTTGAAGAATGACTAAAGGCGGCAACCTTAAAAGTGCACCATTTTATGGTTACTATAGAAAATGTTGAATTTCGAAATCGATGATGAGCAGCAAAAAACTACTACTATTATTTAAAAAATAATGACTAACTTTTTCCCCTCTATTTTGCAATAATAAAAGCGACAACGATGAATATTTGTTTCTCATCTATTCATAGTCAGTCATAGCTTTTTTTTGTCTTGAAATGTTTTAAAAAAACTAAGTGCTTAAAGAAATATAAAATGTTTTTCTCATATTAGTCATCTATGGTCTAGAAAAAAATCTCTACAGTAATAATGATCTATAATTGGCTACATTTGTTGGCTGTTGTTAAACATGAAATTTCTAAGAACTAGTATTTGCTCAAGAGGGTACAATTGCGTAGCCATAATTATATTTTAAAGCCCCTCATGACTACTATAATTTTCCATGTCAAGATCATACACATCATTATTACTACTACTCTCAGACACATGCATGCTTTGAAATATTCTAACTAGTCATAAAGACCAAAATTCTTTTAGACTACAAAAAATAAAAAATGTAGCCTAAAAAAAAGTGTAATTTTGTTTGTTCAAGTTTGTGTCTCTCTCATTTTCTTTCAATAACTATGAAATCAAAAAGTTCAAAATTTTTAAATTTAATTTATGTTTTTATTTTTCATGTTACCCTATTAAATGAAGGCAGAAGTAATTTATTAATGAGGTTTAGTGTTCAAAAATGAAAAAAAAGAATGCGTAAACATATTCTTAGAAGAAGAAAAAAAACAGGAACCATAAAAGTATAAAGTAGCTATTCTCCTCTGCTTATAAAAGGACGTAGTGCTTTAAAGTGCCATGAAACAAGAAACGAAGAAGAAGAAGCGGATAAATGGAAAGAAGAGAGAAATGTGAGAAACAACAACAACAACAACAGTTTTTTCTATGCTTTCTGAAGCCCATTACAAAAAGATATATACATATTTTTGTTTTTGATTTTAATAAGATTCATCATTTTTTAAAGCTTGTTTTAAAATAAACAAAAAAATAAAGCAGCAGAAGGGATTCTCCGAAAAGTAATAGTACAAATATGTAAATTATTTTTTTGACAGTAGCCAGACGTTTAAAACATAACAAAAAAATGACGCCAATTTTAGGCAACAGAAAAACCAAGCGACATTTATCATAGCCGCAAAAAAAGTTTTTAAATGATGCTACTTTGCGTGTCTCTTTTGGCTGGTTTGAATGTTAAAATTTGGTTTGCAAATAAGTTTTTTACATTTATACAGCAAGTGGTCTTTTTTAGTACCATATAAATTATTTGGATTAAAGTTCAGGATTAAAAATAGAGATAGAATTAACAAAAAAGCTGTCTTTTGAGTGACATTGATGAAGTTAACAAAAAAAATTTTATTAATAAAATAGGGTTTTAATTAAATTCTATGTATGTCTACTATTGCTACAATGTGTCTTTATATTTATGGAGATATATACAAAGGGCACATGATTGACAGAAAAAAAGAGAGATGAAGAAGGAAAATGACAAAAAGTGCAAGGAAGTTATTTTTTGCAAAAAAAGGAATACTGTAAGTGGGGGAGTATACTTTGTATTTGTGCTTTTTGTTCTTTGTTCAGAAAGCTGTTATCAAAGTCAAACACTGAATACAACTTTTGAACGAGAAAGCTAATGACAAGGGCCTAAAGATGAAGAAAGCTATTTAAAAAAGAAAATTTGTAAGTCAATGCAAAAAAAGGTTAACCGTCATTTTTTCCGATGTGTAAAAAGTTTTTTTGTTAAAATTTATTCATAACCTTTCTCAAAACTGGCGGGAAAACTTTGTGTTGCTATTTTTACTATGCGTCAATGTTTGAATCTCCCTAAAACAAAAAATAGCGAAAAATCACTGAGTTGAGTTTTTTCGTAGCAAAATACCAAAATTCAAAGTCCACTTTTTTAAAACTAATTTTCACGCAATTTCTAAAAAAAACTTTCTTTGAAATTGTTCATTCAAAAATGCTACAAAGCATCAGTAAATTTGTAGCAACATTTCCGGTCCAGAAAACACAACAAATAAATAAAAACTTTTTAATTCATTCAAAAAATATTCATTGAAAAAATATTATTTTTTAAAGTTGAGTCAATTTTTGATAAATTAAAACGGAAATTACAGAAATAATACTACATCAAAAAAAATAACAATAAAAAAAATTGTTATCAAAATTTTATTGCTACTTTTCCATCCTCGCAAACATCACTCTCAATGGAAAAAACTGCGTGCTGATGAGTGATGTTAGTTGCTCCTTACATTGTTGGATACTTTCTGGCTTGCAAGAAAAAAAGAAGCAAAAATAACAAATCCAAAAAATTTATATATCCTCTAAAAAGATTTTTCAGAGCCTTCCTTCCAAAAAAGAATTCTGTAATCTCCTTAAATGCACAAAACCAAAATGTTTTTTATATCCTTGATCATCTGACTGACTCGTTACTTACTTTAGAAAAGAATCTAACCTTTTAGAAAAAAGGCATGCATAAAAACGTGCACTACAAAAGAAAGCAGTTTATTTTTAGTAATTTACACTATTAATTCCTTTGCTGCAAAAAGATACTTACTTTATAAAAGATCAACAAATCACTCTTTTTCCATTAATTAATACTCTTTAACACTACAAAACAAAAGACTGTAATCTTATAGTCATCTTTACTTAGAAAAAAAGGGATGACGTGCAGGATAGAAAATAGAGGTATAGTAACCACACCTTAAACAAAGAAGTTTTGCAAGGAAATGTGCACAAAATTTTGGTGATCGTAGCAAGAATAAAAAAAAGGGTGGATAAAAGGTGTAACTTTATGTGTCTAAAAGTGATAAAAGGATTATGTTTTATAGTATTACTATAATTTGATTACTACAAGATAGTAGCATACATTTGTAAGCTTTCGCTACTTTGCTGTAAGCATGATTGCAAAAATTACTTTCAAAAAAGAACTAAAAATAACTGCTAAATATTAATTCTAGAAAGCTATATTTAAAAAAAATGTAATTAAGAGTACTACTTTTGACGACAAAATTAAATACCACCACTCTCTCACTTATAGCTTCCAGTCTATAGCAAACATCAATGCACTAATAAAAGAACAGATAGTTAGCTAGCTAAAAGTCCAAAAAGTTCAAAAATATTTTGACGAGACACATAAAAATAAGAAGTAAAAATAGAAAAAAAAGAAGAAAGAAAGACAAACTTCATTTTTTGCAAAAAAAATATCTCATGTTTTATAGTTTCTCATTCTTTTTCGAATGAAATAAAGATGTCATTCAGGAAAAATTCTTCTGCGAATATATATATTTGTTTTTCTGTATGCATGTTTCTCTTTTTTACAAAAACACGCTCAAATGATGACAAATACCACGAAATAATAATAACAAAGGGAGAGAAGAGAGCGAAAAGGCCAATGTAGTCTATCCCCTTTTATTCTTTTTTCCTTTTCCTTCTTCCTTCTTTTGCACTTTTTCTATCTACATCAACAACAAACAACATTTTTATTTGTGCAAAGAGAAAAGCTCCGTGTGTCTTTTTTTTTGTAAAAAAAGAAGAATTTTGCATAGGTTTTTCATGTGAAACATAAAAAAATATATTTTAAGGCCACATAAAAAGATTTTTTAAAAGAGAAAAAAGAGGGAAGGGATTTATGTCATTTATTTTTTTTTGCAGACACAATTCTTTTCCTTTCCTTTTTGCTGTTTGTTAGAAGACATAAAAAGACGTTTATTGACAAAACGGAAGAGACATAAGAAAGAAGGAAAGCACATAAAAGTGCAACTCTCTTCAACTTTTTAACATTAGATTTATATTTCAAAAATAGAGTTGTAGCGGGAGGATCACAAAAGAGGCCAAACACCAAGCAAACACAAACTTTTCTTGTTGTTGTTGGGGGTAACAAACTTGCATTAATAATGATAGGAGAATAAAAAATCTGTAATAAATTTGTGTTTCAACAACATCTGTCATGTACAAAAAAGTTCAAAAAGTGCAATAAAAAATAATTTGTACATAAAAATTGTACAAAAAATGTATTCGCTATAAAACATAAACAAAGTTTCTTTCTTTACGAGACTGGTGACTAATCGACAGAATCTAAGAAATTTGCCCTACAACGAATATAAAAAAAAGTTCAAATGCAAATAATATTTTCTTTAACTACTTGAATGAAATAAAAGATTTTAAGATCAAAAGAGTAAAAATAAAACACACTTTGCTTCATCAAAGAAAAAATGACTAACAAAAACGAGGAGGTGTAGAATAGAATCCGTAACAGTCCCATCCCATCTCACACACAAGCAAAAGTCCAAAAGATAAATATTGTATCTAACTCTAACTCACAAGATCAAATGACAGCAAAAATAAAACTGTAAATAAAGGTGCATTTTTTGTTAAATAATGCGACACTTAAACAATCCTCTTTTTCTCTTTTACTGTTGTTGTTTAGCAAATTTGCAACCTAAAAGTGCACCACAAAATTTTTGAAAGGGAGTGGTTGTTGTAGTGACACATCTCATTTCCGTCAAAGTAAAAAACAAACAATTATTATTATTTAAAATAAAAACTACAAATCTCTTAAAAAATTTAATAGTTTTCTATGAAAATCAAAAAATGGTCAAATTTTGTGTTGCCTTAATTTCTTTACGTTTTGTAAACATTTGTAATCTTCTGAAAATCAAATAAAAATTGGGGAAAATGAAAGAAGGAATGTTGTAACCCCTGAACATTTGTACTTTTTGTTACTATGATCTTTGACAGTTACAACTACTACTTCATTTTTACATCATTCAGTCTTCAAAGCTTTGAACCCTTCAGTTTTACTATCAGCCTTAAATAAATAAAAGAGATGTCTAACAAGAAACTAAGGATCACGGAGTTCATCAACACACGAGCAAAAAAAATGTATGGTTAAATATTCAAAGGGACGCTAAATAATGATCAACAAGTTTGCTTCAAATAATATTTAGCAAACTCTAATGGTAGTAGGATTTATGTAAATTTTTAACGATACTAATCTAGAAATACTATTTTAGCTGCAGAAGGAGGTATACAATCTTGCCCACTTCATTCGCTAAAAAAATGTTTATTTTAAATAGATTTTCGATGAATCGTAGTAAGCTTCTGGCAGCTAGTATCTTCTAAGCAATAATATCAAAAGTCAGCAATTTCTAGTTGTAAGTAACAAACGATACTATCTGTTACTACTTAAGTTCAAAATAGTATTTTTGGGCCTTTAAAATTAAATACAGGAAAGCCATTTGAAAATATTCTCAGAAATCATATGAAACAAGTTTTGCACTAAAATTAAATAAGCATATCTGATGTTTCGCATATTACTTCCATAATTTTTTACGTCTTATCCTATAAAGATTAAATTTATTAATAACCAAAAATCCTCAAACATCATAAAGGAATTATAATGTAAGATTATTTAAAAACATTCAACTACAGCAGCAAGGAGGAAAGCAAAAGAAAGGAAAAGAAAGCTGATAATAAGAAAAACTGCACGTAAAATACTACGTTGCTTAATGTTTTATAGTTTTGCACAAAAAAAGTAAACATTTGCAAAACTAAAAACTCTTTCTAAAATTATGTCTTTAACCGGAAGTTTTTGGATTAAAATGATATCAGTATTTTATTTACAAATAAATAAAAAGATACCAATTACACTTGGTAAGTGATAAGACTATAATTTTACGGAAGGGGGAGTAAGTAATTATTATTTTGTAAATTGTTTTTTTTAAAATTGTTATCAATTTTTAAATGTTGATTCATGGAAGAAAAATTATTTTGTTTTTGAAAAAAGTTCACAGAGAACACAAAAATAGATTAAATTATTAAATAAATGCTTGTTGTTTGTGGTTTTGAAAATGAACAGAAACAACAAAAATGTGATTTTTATTGTTTCAAAATTTTAGAGATAAAAAATAAACAAGTGTTTTTGTAGTTTGTAATCTTTGCAATAAATAAATGACTCGGAATTTTATGACGTTGTTCAATAAATTTTTGTTCAGTTTTTTATTATACCTGTTTATCCTTTTTCTTTAAAACTCTTCGAAAATGCTTGAAAATCAGTCATATTGTTGTTGTTTTACTGTTGTAATATTTTCGTTCCAAGACCATCATTCCCTATTATTCTATCTATCATTACAAATAAATAACTCCAAAAGAAAGAAATGTGTCATTGGCGTAAACATTAAACAAACGTTTACAACATAGAAAAAAAACTTGAAATTATATCTTTCCAAATAAAAACAAAAAAATATGTTTATCGTTTTACTACCAAAGAAGGGAAGGGGGGAACACCTTATTGACACAAAATGGAAACAAACTTTGTATAAAAAAACTTTTTTTTGCATTCCGATTCGAAGAAATTAAAAGAAGAAGAAGAAAGAAGAGATCAAATATTATTCAAAGAATTTGTGACACGTAAAAATAATAAAAATAAAAGAAGAGAGATGCAACAAATTATAGATTGGCGAGAAAGAAAACGACGTTTCAAAACACAAAAAAATCAACGAAAGGTAGTCTGTCATCGGATCAGAGAAGGAGACGAAAAACAATTTGTAGAAAATAGAAAAAAAAAATATTTGGGTCATTAGGATCAAGTGATTGACGAAGAAAAGGATTGTAGACAGAAAAAAGGTACAAAAATCATGAGATCTAATTAACTGATTATCATATATTGACTCGAAACAGATTTCATGTGATTTGATTTGCATATATTTTAATAGATAAGATTTGAACATTTGAACAATCTAATAAAGTATATGTAAATTATAGCGACCTTAAAAACTCTATTTATTTCCAGCATCAGGGAGTAGCTGACGATATCGCGTGTTACTTATAAACTGAAAATGGCACTTCAAACTATGAGCAAAGAAAATTTTAAATTATTTACTAGTTTATTTTTGCAATTTTGTCAGTAAGTAAAAAAAAAAAAAAAAAAAAGCAGAAAAGGTAGTAAATTCGATGTTGAAGTTTGTCTACTCAAACATCACCACACAAAACATATGCGCGCCATTGTTAGAAACTTGTTATGTTTTAACTACAAAACACAACAACGCCTGCAAAAAATAAACTGCAAAATGCAAAATTTGGCAACAGGTTCTTTGAACGTTCTTTAATTCCTTTCTTTTGCATCTTTTACAAAAAACCACTATACAAGTTCCTCAAATTCTTCTTTTTGCACAAAGTCCAAATTCTACTAACACTTACATTGCAAAAAAAAACATTTGCTTACGTAATTGAATCAAAAACGACTCAAAAATCCACCTTTTCCCCAAAAAAGGTGTACCCTTTAATCCTTCTGAACTATTCTTAAAAAGGAATTCTTTCCATTTCTATTTTTTGCATAGAAAAAAACGCAGCGAAAAGGATTATATAAAAATTAGCTTTGACATTTTGCTACTACTAGTAGTTAAATTCTAATAATTTGTACTTTACCGTTTCTCTTTCTCTCTTTTTATCCCAAGAAAAAATAGTTGCGTAAAAAATAGCTCTCTGTATTAAATGTCAAATTACCGTATTCCACAGAAAAGTTCTCGTTCATTCTAAGAACACTTTTTTTTTAAAATTGGATATATCTCATTGTAGGGTTTCGTGCGAGAGATTTTGTAGTCGTTTTAATTTTTGACTACAAAATAATTTATACTTTCTTGAATGCGTGTACAACCTTTGAAGGGTAATTTTTTTAACATCAATAAAAAAAGAGCAAAAATTATGTGCAGGTTTTTAATAAACATGTTGTTGACACTACACTACCGTAAGACAATTTTAGACTAAAAAATTATTATTATGTTTAATTTTTTAAAAAAGGAAGTAAAAATATTAGGATACAAAAAGTTTTTGTTGATGTTTGATTTTTTATGTCTGTAACGTAAAAGATGAAAAAAATATTTTTGAAGGGTTTCGTTTAAAGAGTCACAAGTGAAGGGATGTGGTTTAATAAATAAACCTGTTGATTAACAAAAGAAAGGAAAAGAAAAGTCATAGATTTTGTGCACTTAGTCATACTGTAGTTTTGCAAATAAAGTATTTATAAGAATAAAGGCGTAAGTAATTATTTGAAAAATGTTTTTGTTAAATTATAGAGACTAAAATCAATGAACCCTATGAGAGCTAAAATAACTTCTTAATTACAGCACTTTTGCAATCCAGCAGTGATAATTAATTAAAGCCACAAATGACAAATTCAATTTTTGTGGTAAACAGAAAAATATATATAATTCTGTTTACCGCCACAAAAACCTAATTGCTTATTTTAATTAGTTTTATATAAAATGTAAATAAACTTTTTTGTTACCGTTTTTCTAGAAGCTTTTCTTACATTAGTCTTTTAATTACATTTGTCGCTAAATATTTGGTAAAGTATTTACGTGTGGTTTTTGCAGGAAAAAACACATATGCCACATGATTTTTAAAGATATAAATTAATTTATGCATTATTACATTTTTTATACCTTTACAAAGTATGTGTACACATTTAATAATGTTATTTATTAAAGGGGCTATAAATGGGAGAAAAGTAGATTTTCAAAGGAAATCTGCAGAGAGATAATACGACTCAATCAACAAATAAGAAGCTTACAGTAACCAGAAAAAAGTGAACAACAATAAACATGAATTAGTCAAAGGGCCAAAAATCAAAACGCAATTACAGAATATAATGTCTGGCGAAATCCTAATTTGACCTTTTATCCTCAAAAAAGCAAACCTTAATTGCCGTCAATTAGAAAAATGAATATCAAAATCAGTTTTCTATTTTTAATCCACGTCATTAAACATGTATCTCTCTCATTTTTCCCTTTTTCCAATCTATAAATTTAAAAAATCAAAAAAAAGCTCACGTACGCATATATCCGTGTTTGATCCAGTTTCATATCCATTCTAGACTACATGAAACAACATTCATTTCTTTTTTTACCATCAGTGATTGAAAATCCAATTTATTTAAAATCATGAAAACTCCACTAAAGAAGTCATTGCTCCAAAATCAAAATCAAAAAAGAAAGTAACGGAAATAAAAAATTCGCAAATTTTTTACATGCAATGAGTTTTGCTTTAAATTTCATCTAATGAACATTGCATGAAAGATTTTCGGGCGGTACACGCCTATTTGACACAAATTTTAACTTAATTTTCGTTGAGTTTCTTATTATTAAAAATATCAAAGGAATACATAAAAGCAAAAAATGAGATTGAAATCTATAAAATCAAAAAACGATGTAAATGCCGGAGGGGGTTAAAGTTCTAGTTAATGGGGATAGATAATGAGGAGGAAAGAGATAAGCTTTTTGATTCGAGGGGGGAATGATGAGCAAACTATAAACATCGCTGAAAGTTCATATAATCACACAAAAATCCATGGTTGAAACGTTTTCAGAAATTCTGGAAGAAGAATGTTGAAGCTAGAATAGATCCATGTGAATGAAGAAGCGAAAATATAAAAAGTGACTATTTTTAACGTGGAAACTTCAGATATTTCTTGACAAAAGCTGACGTGATTACAAAAATCAAAAGCACCGTGGGAAATTATCATTTATTGTTAATGTATAATTCATAAAAACCTCTTGGATGATATGGAAATGTTTGCTCTCAAATCCTTACAAGCTAAAGTCACATAATAAAACTGGTGCAAAAATTTATTTATTTTTCGTTCTAGAACTATGATTCATCATCACCATCTACTCAATCCTCAATTATTTACTTTTTGCTTAAAAAAGAACATTCCAAAAAAATGCCACGTTGCTTCCTTGTTTTATCCAAAAAAAATTTTTTTTGTTTAATCAGATGCACCTTCACAGCACAGATTTATAAAATGCTAATGACTATAACTACAACGTAGAGTGCAATGATGAATATATTTTAATATTTAAAAAAATGATGAGCTGGAGAGAGAGAATGTTTCACGTCATCTAAGCAGTTTCAAACGATTAGGTATTCCATGACATCAATATTACAACGCAAGACTTTATGAGGGAATCATAGAAAAACGGTAAAATATTTTTTTTAATCATAAAATATAATTAAAACATTTTTTATAACTACAAAATGTAGACCTCAACTTCCTTACAAAAAATTTATAAAAAAACAAAATAATTTTTAAAATTTTATGTTTTTCTTTAAAATACTTACGAAATGAATACGTACTTAACAAATCGTTAAGCAGTCAGACACTTATCCAGAAGAATTGATAAGAAAAACTAAGAATGAATGACTAAATAAAATAATAATATCCTACATGTTTTTGCATTCATTCAGTTATGACTCAATAATAAAAGCAATAACTGAGCTAATCTTTTTCTTGTTGTTGCTAATAACAAGAAAAAATACTTTAAAAGTGCATTCTTAGAGCAATTTTTTTAAGTCGACGTAAAAACATCTTCTTGTATCCATGGTTTTTGCTTGTTTTTCGTTGAAACAATAGATGTGGGCACAAAAGTGATAGTAAATAATATAAGTGCCATATTTAGAAAAAGACCTCCTGATGCGCATGCACTTTCCAGGTGTTTGAATTCTTATGATCCCATTCCATTGCCAGGAATTACATGAAAAGAATCCTGAATGATTAATATATCTTTTACAATTACGCATAATTAACAATTTATACTTTCTAAGAACAATAATTTTCATGCTATAGCATACAGTACTACTTCCTAGTTCACTGGTAACACCCACCTAAATACAACAATTTTCATAAATTATTTAAATATAAAAAGTTACTACACACTTTAAAGAAAGAAAAAAAACTTTTTACATCCAAACAAAAGAATCATAAGTTCGAAGAAGAAAAAAGAAAGAAAAAACTTATGTTTTGCACTTTTATTATTGACTCATAAATAATTTGCATTTTGCAAACAAATAATTTTTTTTGCAGCAGCAACCACCTTGTAAAATTCAAAAACTTTTTTTTTGTGTTTTGTTCAATGTTAAAAGTGTTAGAGAGTGTGTGCCTTCAATTGTTGTTCAAATCGGCGGTAGACAAAGAACTACCTCAACTGCTGCCGCCTCAGCCCCAGCAAAAATATATAGCATTAAAACACAAACTTTTAAAAACCTTTGACAAAAAAATTGAGGACACGGAAGAAGCATAAATGAAAGAAAGAGAGAGAAATAAAGGTACCTTAAAGAAAGATAGGGAAAGAAGAAATAAAAGATGAATAAACAACAACACTTTTTTAAATCTAATATAGCAACGATGAGGACAAAAAACCACAAAAAGTTATCCTTTTGTACGAAGTCAATGAAGCAAAACATAAGAGAGTTAACAAATGTATCGAATTTGTCAACATGTTACAGTAACTCTCTTAATCCACTTGTTTGGGTTGAGATCACTTTTTTTCGATGCTGATTTTTGCACAAAGTTCTAGATCAAAAAAAGTAAACACAAGAAATGTTGAAATCAAAACTCACAAACGTCAACCTCCTTTGCTACAACAGCATTGCAGCTGATCTTTTTGGTCCACACCCAACAACAAGAGAAAAAAAGTGAACTCAGTTTTGATCTCTCACTTTTTTCACAAAGAAAATATGCACCAACTGACTTTGTCAAAAAGTGTATTCCTCGAAAAAATAAAAAAGGAGTAAAATAATGTTGATCATTTTAATCCTCAAGTGATCACTTTTTTTTTATGTATTCACTTCCCTATATTGTTCTATGTCACCATCACTTGCTTACTTCCACTTACACTTTTACAACAATGACAAAGAGAACAAAATTAAACGAAATGAAACAAAAAAATTACATAAAGATCACAAAGTTCATGTGGCCTTCATCGCCATCATCAACGTCGGTAGCAGCAGCAGCATACCACAGCAGCAATCAAACAATAGAAGAAAAGAAACAAAAAACTTTTTGGAAGAAATCACGTATCTTGAAAGTCGAATTACTTTTGTTTATTTATTACACAAACTACGCATTTATCAAAACTTTTTTCTTAAAATCAAAAAAAATTGTTGTTTGTTTTTTGTTTAAATGAGTGGATTTTGTGTGTGTCAATTTTTTTGATTAAAATTTAAAAAATATTTTGCGAAAAAAACGGTGACAAAAATGTTTTTTGTAGTCAGACAGGCTACAAGTATTTAAAGGGGATGATCACATTTTCTCTGTGCCTCGTTTACAACAATTGCGGATACCCATGCTGCGATTAACAGAAACGTGAAAAAGTTTGCAAAAATGGAAATAAAATGTGGCAACAAAATTTGATGATCCACTTACAACTACTAATCCATCGAAAAAATGCGTAAAGCTTTTTTACAAATGATGATGTGATTAAGTCAACTCAACAAAATTCTCATTTTAAAATGACCTCATTAAACATAATTTTGGTATTCTTTGGTGTCTTTCCGTAAAACCCAAATCATCATCATATATATTATCATATGATGTCTCCATAAAAAGTAGTGAACTTTGAAATAACTATGGAAATTTCCATTTTCTGTACCATCGTTTAACTGCAAAGACTACAATAAAACTAAAAAACAAACTACTCAACATTTAAAAAATTTGTAGCCAATATTTGATAAATATTTTTTGGAAAAGAATTTTTGTTTGTAAAACCAAATGGCTACATTAAAAATACTTTGCAAAACCTCATGATGAAATATGTTGGTACGAGAAAAATGTGTGACAAAGCTCAGCACATGTACATAATATGCTATCCATAAAACTTTAAATTATGCGATAAAAAACGTTGTAAATTCGATCTTTCGCTGTAGGTCGTTCAAAAACTAATCGTTCTTTGTGTCAGTATTTTGAAAGCAAGTTTGTTTTAATCATATAAAATCGTCATATATACTAAAAATGATAATAACATACCAAAGTACTACAAAATGTATTTTATTCATTCTTTTTTATTGCTGATAAACTACATTTTAAAATGGTTGTTCTTTGAAGCATAATTTTATGAGCTAATTTATTGTAAGACAAAAATTTTTATTAGCGGTATCAGGGTTTGCAAAAATGGTATCAGTAAAAATAAAAACTGCAAAAAACGATGTTGAAAAAATAGAATATCAAAATTCAGATGGTTATAAACTATTAAACTTTGTTCATCCAAAATTTTAGGGTAACACTACAGATCGAAAGATCAAACGAAAATGAAGATATAAAATTTAAAAATAGAAAAAGGGTACAATTGTTTAATGCACTTTGAATTTTAATTTCTCTTAAAAGGTAATTAAAATTGTAGTAAAAAATTTGTAGTGATTTTCTAATATGAGAGATCATAAAAACTAACGGAAGTATTTCAATAAAAAAAAGATTTTTTAATTAAAAGTGACAAAATATAAGAGGTCAAAAAAATTAACAAACTATTGAGCCATTAATGCCATAGTCCAAATTTAAAGACATTTGAATTACAATAAATTTAAAAATCAGCTTGAGACAACACACATGTGGTAATCAAGCTTCATGAATTATTGTAAAAACACTCTGTGTATAAAAAAGAGCATCAACCATTAAAATGAAGCTATTTTTGCCACCCCCAATTTCCTTATATATCATCCCTCTCGATGCGGAGCCTTTATAATGCCAATTACGCATTTGACCTTATAGCACAAATATGGCCTTTATTGTTTTTTGATGTAGACCGCCGCTTCTCTCATTAAGATCAGCACTTTTATCACTTTTTGTTCCATTTTTAGCATATTCTTTTATCACATTCATTTGAGTTCAAGACATAAAAATGTATTTTTATTGTTATGTTTCTAAAAAAAGGACCTCATCGAAGCTTTTTTAAGCTGGTACAACAATAAAAAGCTCAAATTTTTATCAAATTTGAAAGTACTTTTTTGACTATTTTTGTTCAAAAAACAAATCAAAATATAACTCATCTGCGAAAAATGAATGACTAAAAAAACATACATGACGCAAATTAAAAGCTAAATTAATCCTTATCTTTTTATAAGAATGCAAAAAAATGAAAGCAGTTTCTTTGTAGCAGTAGCAAAACGTCAGTGGTTTTGTTTTTTTGGATATAGTAGCAGTTGTTTATCATCTTCAGTTGAACATTTAGTTTTTTTTTGCAGGCATTTTTTTGTTTTGCTTGCACGAGATCTATTTAAAAACTCTAAAGCATTGGCGGTAGTGATATATATCTTGATGAGACATATAAAACCAACAAAGATTTATTATTTTCGTCTATGAAACTTTGGTGATTGATTTTTGAGAAAATATTTTTAGGGAGGCTTAAAAACTTGAACCATCGCTTAAGACATGGGGACGATTTTTGATTTTAAATAAAAATTATTTTTATTTGAAGAATAAAATTCAAAACAATTAAAAACCAAAGCTAATTTTATGGAATGTGTTTTTTTATTTAACAAGCTGTTTTTCAGCTACTGTTTAGAGTTTGAACTGTATCAAACTCAATAGATTCTGGATTGCTATATCTTGATATTAAAACCACAAAGATTTATAATTTTGGTAAATGAAGTTTTGGTGATAGATTATTGAGAGTGTTAAAGAGCCTAAAAACTTTAGCACTTTTGAAAAACCTAGATGATGGAATTTTGGATTTAAATGAAAATGATTAAAAACTATTATTTATGAAAAACTGTCAAAAAAACAAAGCTAAATTTTGAGGAATGTATTTTTTATTTAACAAGCTGTTTTCAGCTACTGTGTAGAGCTTGAACTGTACCAAACTCTATAGAATCATCATTTAAAAATCCACAAACAAAAATATTGAGATCAAAGTAAAAACGCAATTAAAAGTATAGTTTGATTTTCACGTTTTTCGCACTTTTAAGTGCTCAAAATTATTTGTAGAGTTGTTAAATGATGACTATTAAGGGATTTTCAAAAAACATAATTCGCAATATCATTTTTTAACTATTACACTAAAATAGATTCACATCTATTTTTATTTTAGCTTAAACAAGCTGTCAATCATTCTACCGTATCCAAATTTGTTTCAACCAAAAATCACATTCCTTTTTTTACATTCCGGAAACATAAACTTCTTTTTCTTTTGCATGCAGACAGACAAGAGACACATTCTTCTTACATCCTTATTTTTAACTTTTGCAAAAAAAAGTTTCCAAAAAAAGACTGACTGAATCAAAGCACTTTTAAGTAGCACATATTTAAAATTCAATTGAATTGCCGAAAAAAAAGAGAGAGTTTGCTTTCTTTCTTTCAGGAAAACAATAATTCACAAAAAAATGTGTCCATTTTTAGCCTTGAAAAATGTAAGAAAAAAAAATATTGCTTCCGTGTTTCAAAGTCCTTCTTATTTTTGCATTTACAGACGCCCTTGTTTCTATAACTGTCGCTTGCTGCCATAGGCTTTGCTTGCTTACTGTCATTGTTGTGGAACAATTGCATCCTTTTTTTGCAAGAAAAAGTTTGCATAAATAATAAAAATGCTTGTGGGTCCAAGTATTTATTTATTTTTCTGTTTGCAGGAACAAGGAGCAGGAAGAAGAAAACGGGCAAAAAAAAAGTTTGCAAACGTTTTTTATTTTGCAGGAAGAAGATGAAGAAAAGGAAGTGTGTCAGAATAGAAAAAAAACTTTTTTTAGGCTTCTTCTCTTTCATCTTTTAAAATAGTCAAACATCAAATTTAGTTCAAATCAGGAAGAAAAAAAGAGACGCTTGCAAAAAAAATTTTTTTGCAGTTTTTTGTTGCAGCAAGTTTGAGCTAAAAGAAGAAGAAAAGGGAGAAACGAAAAAACGTGCATTTTTCTAAATTTTTTGGGAGGAAGATTAAATTAGTTTTATTGCTAGTTTAGAATGTTCTTGGCTGACTCCAACTGACAAGTTATAGTTGAACATCCGACTCTGCTCGCCTAACAAATTCAACTTACTTAAAATAGAACCATCTTCAAAAAAACATAGCAAATGTCGTCTACCACTCACTCACTTACTTGCTTATTTTACCCATCAAAAATTATCCATCAACTTGAAGCATAATCTATAACACTAGTTTTTGGTTGTTGTCTACAACCACCACCAGCAACGACAAAACTGATTGTTCTTTGGCCTTGGCGTTATATCTCTCTTGAGGATTCACTTTCTTCTTCTTCGAAGAAAAAGAGAAACACTACATTGAAACAAATAACAGAGAAAGAAGATGTTTAATCACTTAAAAAACAACGAAAAAAAGCTGCTGAAAATGTCAGTGAAGTTCAGATGAAATGCAGCACTTTTTTGTTTGCTGTAAATTTGTTTGTTAATGTCAAAGAATAATATTTTAATAAACAACAAAACTATGGGGAAACTCTGTTTGTTTGCATGTGAATGAAACGTGAAAAAGTTCAAGTTTAGTAAGGAATTTGAGAAGACTAAAAACTGATAGATAAAATTACAATTTAAAGTCACAAACTCAATAATTTTTGCAACATAAATGTGTGCTGAAGAAAAGACTGAATTACCGTAACGTTTTTAACTAACTGAAAAACTGTTGAGCTGTTTTCAATGCTTACAAGTAAAAATGCACAAAACTGATGACATTGTCTTCCATTTACTGTAACGTTTCTGTATTTATTAAAGCAGCTTATTTTTTCTTACTCAAAAAGCAATATTTTTCTACTATATTTGGAAGCAACTACAAAAATTAAGAATGTTCTAGAATGTTTTATCCCTGTCACATAGAAAAATGCTTTTTAATAAATCAAATAAAATACAATATACAAAATCCAAGTCACCAAGTCATTTTTTTACATAATCCTACTTTTACGGATAATACAAAGATGGCATTAATATTATCCGGGCTTTAAAATCAGTTTTTCAATTTGTATTGTTGTTTAATGTATTAATAATTTCATGGTAATTGTTAACGTTTTTTTCTACAGTAATCTAAAGAAAATATCTTGAGCAATATGTTTTCCTCTACGGTCAAATAATAAAATTATATAAGAAAAGGTTATTGATTTTTTGAGGCCATTTTCATAAAAGGTGATGAAAAAATAGAGGTTATCTTTATAAATTTTTGAGATATAATTTCAAATTTGGTCTCATATAAAAAAGGGGTTTGTAAATGCCATTTTAAAATATTTCTCAATACCAACGTATATTGATAAATAATTTTTTTTGCACAACTTTATTTTGTTTATTATTTATTTTAACGATTAACTTACATAAAATTTTTTAATAATGTAATTATCTCTAATCTTTTTATCATTCTGTTTATTTATTTGACGGCCCTCTTTATCGTGTTAAAGTTATTATTTTTTTGCCGTTATTGTAATAAAGTTAATTAATTTATTTTAATAATTTAAAATTTAAATTTTTCAGAAATTGTTTTCAAATCATTATCGTACTCATTCACTTTTGTATCCACATTATTCTGGGTTCAAGATGGCTTTTAAGAAATCAACTAGAAATGTTATTCCATTTTATCCAAATCAAACACAATTCCATCAAACATGCTTATCGCAAGAATTCTCAATTCCATTTCCAATTATAAAATATATTTGGACAAATCCATCATCACCAACTGTGTACCAAAAGCTTATTCAATGCTGTAAATTATTTTTTATTAAAAATCCGATTTTGGCTATTCATCATTTGAAATATACACTTAAAGGATGGGAATATTGTACTGGAAAGAAATGCAGTGGTCATATTACGTGTTCATACAAACATCAAAGAATTGATATGGAAATAATTGAAAGTAAAATATGGTTAACTAAAGACTTTACTTGTTATACCAAAGCGGGAACATTTTCAAATGCCCTATCTAATGTGTTTCCAAAATTCTATCAATGTTATAATCTTAGAGGTTTGATGCTTGAACATGAAGTACTTTCTTACAATGAACTTAAATTTTTTACATCTGGTGTTATAAAAGAATGTCAACTCACTCCATGTGTAATCTATGATAATGGTAAAGAAGTTCTTTTGGAAGATATTGTTAAACTTTTTGCTGGTTGTAAAAAACTTGTAATGTAAGTTTTTATTCTAATTTTGATTTAAGTAAAAATATTAAAATGATTTTTAGTAGTTATTCTCGTGAAGATCTTTATGCTACATGTAAAAGCTATGATGATCTTGTTGCTGCTTGTAATACAGTTGGAGAAGTTCATTTTTCTAATTTTCCATTTTATTTCAATGTTTCAAAATTTTATCAATGTTTAAAAGTAAGTTTTCTTTCCTCTTGTTTTTTGATGCACTTACATAATTTTTTTATTTTTAGAAAAATAAAAATCGAGGTATGATCTCCCTCTTCAATAACAATCATGTTGATCACTTTACTCCAATTATTGATGAAATTTTGCAAACTGATTCTTTCGATTTTGTTCCACCGATACTTTATGATCCAATTCATAATAGCAACAAACTTGATCAACTAAAAAAAATTCAGAAAAATGAAGCTGAAAAATATTTTTAATTCTGTTTTTGTTTTATTGTATATTATTTTCCTGTTTATATAAAAAGACTTTTTTGTTTGTGAATTTATGAATGATAAAAATAAAAACTACGGAATTTCAACTTAAAAACTTTATCATTGACAATCGCTAATGATAAAAAAATTTTTGTTCAACCTTTTACATCAGTGAATGTCTATAATATCACATCAAAGTGAATACCCCTAAACATTGTTATAAATTTCTGTGATGAAAAAGTTATGGACCAGTGTACTCCCGCTCCTCGCTCCCGCCCTCTTATTAAGGGAGCGGGAGCGACTTCGAAAGAGCAGGGAGCGAGTTTTAAAGAAGTTTCTTTGTTGTTTATTAAGAGAGCGGGAGCGCTCCATTGAGCGGGAGCGAGAAATATTTTGGGAGCGGGAGCGGGTAAATAGGGAGCGGGAGAACACTGTTATGGACAATAGGTTACACTGAGAAAAAATATTGATGAAAAATACCTTACCGGTGATTCATGCATCAGCGCAAGTGATGCAACTGTGACGCATTGTGACGATTCCATCACTTTTGCATCACCGTTAAGGTATTTTTCGTCAATATTTTTTCTCAATGTAGTCGTAAAAGTGCATTCGTTAAATAAATAGCAAAAAACGTGTTAATTTTACTTATTGATAACTTCCTCATTTTGAATTTTGCCGCCTATGACAGCATTGACAATCTCGTTGCTGCTTTTCTTACTATTAAAGAAGTAAAATTGTTTAATCTTCCAAGTGATTTTGATGTATCACATTTTTATCATTGCTTCAAAGTAAAGTGAATATGAATCGACTTTTGTAAATTACAGTGCTTTTTAGGAAAACAAAAATCGTTCGCTAATCCATATTTACTCAAAAAATTATATAAGTCCCTTCACTAAAATTATCGTTGAAATTTTGAATGCAGAATTAATTGATTTTGTTCCTCCTGTTGTTGATGATCCTGTTCATAATCCCAACAAAATAGAACAACTAAAGCTAATTCAAAACAATGAAGCTGCAAAATTTCATTAAAATGGTAGTGTGTCTTGGATGAATAAAATATTTTTTTATTTATGAATTACTTTGTTAATTAAACTTACCAGTTCATCCTTTAAAATGCAAAAGATTGCTTTTTTCACTGACATAAAAACGAACAACTTTTGAGCTGCGAAGCAAAACTATTTCGTCACAAATCATATGAATAAAAACATATTATTTTTGAGCTAAAAAAATACATAAACAGGATGTATTTTTTCTTAAAAACAAGTTGTTTTGAATATTTTAAAAAAAAGTTTAGAAATTTTTTTAGTAAATTCTTAAAACATGTTAAGACATCATTGGAAAATTAAAAATAATGCCACAAGTTATTAAAAATCCGATGCAATTTAAAGCATTTATCGTTATTTAAAAATTTATTTATCTCAAACACTTTTTCTGCTCATGATTGCTAATTATAAATTTTCAAAACCTTTCGTTCTCGATGTGGTTTAAAAAAGTTTTCAAATCTATCACATGAATAACACCACATTCGTTTCTCTTTGCACAAAAAAACTGCTTTGACATGAATGATATTCAACTTATTTCGAAACTTTGGAGACGAAATTGCATAAAACATCGTTTCTCTTTTTTCCACAGCAACAAGTTGCTATTTCTCCTTTTGCTTTAAGGTCAAGCAGCAAAGAAAAATATGGTCCTATCGCTGTTTTTTCCTTCACTTTTTTTTATTCTATCCTTGCGCGTTTTCAAGCTGGCAAAAATCTGACAAAGACTCTTAATAAAATAAATGCGTTTTCAAAAAAGCGAAACTTTGACTATGACGATCCGTGCGAATGCAAATAGTTGCCTTTTGAAACTCTTCAGCAACGCAAAGAAAATTTTTGATCAGACATAAACATTTATTTTTATGCCAAAGCACCTTGCAAAACTAGAATGTATAAACTAATTTTTTTTGAATATTTTATAATTTGTAATGAAAATATATTCTAAAAACTTCCATGTTTAAAAATTTGTAAACGTATTTGTCAAAAGTTTATTATTGAAAAATTGATGGATTTCAAAGCATCGAACATTATTAAAAAAAATTTATTTATTTTCAGCACTATTTATGCAATGTTTTAAAAACGTCTTATTAATAACATAAATAAAATTTTTTGGAAGACATCGTAACATAAAATTATGCCATTGTAGTATTATACATTTTTGGCAGCGACTGTGATGAATTTATTAGCATGCTTGATTTGCATAGATAAAAATTTTTATAGGCTTTCCTTGCTGATGAACTGAAATTTATTTTTTTGAATCACCACTTTATTTAACAAAGTCTTTAAACAACAAACCTTAAAAGCATCAATGAAATACTACCACTCCATGCAAATAAATCATTTATATACGGTAATATCATAGACATAAATAATAATATATTGGTATTTGAAGGAAAAAGAATTCTAACAATCGGCGCAGATATTCTTAACAACTGCACAAAAAATATTACAAACGATACTACTGTAAAATTTTGATACTACTTTTAATCAAAATTTGCAACAAAACTTACACAACAAATTTTTTTCATTCACACTAAAAGAAGCATTGCTTTGTTTTCGAACATAAAATTTTACAAATGACAAAAAGTTAAAAATTGCAGTTACAAAAGTAACAGTCAAATATATTGCGGTAGATATTGTATAAGTGACACTTCCAACATCCGGATTCTTATAAGCGAAATTAGTAGCATTATTATCAAACATAAAATACATTGGTTGATTGAGTTTCCATGCATTGCTAAAGAAGGCTACAAGTACCATAACTACAGTATACCATTGTCTATTCCAGATAAGATTATGCTTTACTGGAAACCAAATAAGTGTAAACCTATTGGCAGCTAAAAATATATGACCCATAAATTGTAAAACTGTTGCAAATCCAATAATCACAGTTAATAATGTGGCGTAATAAGTGTTGGCTTTGAAATAGTCGGTAAAAAACGGAAGTAATGCAAGCTTTTGTGTAATAGTAAACTGAAATTTAACCAAGTTAAGTGTTATTTTTGAGCGTTTTCTAAACTGTGTCTGATATATGTTTACAAGCATCAATAAGTTACAATAAAAAAACTTACAGCAATAAAGCATCAAATCAGCAATGAGAACTGCTCGAAAAACATTAAAAAATGCGCCTTTAAAATTGGAATTTCTTTGACAAATCATTACAATTAGCATAGACAAGCGAAACCCCGGCTAAAGCCGGGTTTCGAAAGTCAACATATTATTTCTCGCTCAAACCTTTCCTATAAATCCCATGCAAAAGTGGTTCTATTTCATGACAACCTTCAACAAACTCTACGCTACCATTATTCAATCTCATGCAAATCTTTTGCATTCATCTTCCGTTGCATTCTTTATCAACATTCATTTTCACTAACATTTTTTATTCCCCAAAAATTTGCATCAATTTTTTCATTCTTTTTTTGGATCCCAACTTCAAAGGCCCTAATTATTACATTCCGGGCGCCTCCGGAACAAATCCTTATTATTTTCATTATCCTCATCATTTTCCCATTCTACCAATACCAAACAACATATATAAAAAACAGTTTCCACAGACAAACACATTCTCAACTAAGACTAAGGGATAAATGAAACATATATAAAATTAGTTCAACGACATATATTATAATTAATTCAGCAGGTGTCATTTTAACAGTTTGTCATAAAAAAGAAACGTCAATAAGTATTTTTTAGAAAACAAAAAAATGAAACTAAATGAAATCAAAAAGGCTACGTAAAACTAATTAAAAAAGAAGATTATTAAAATTAACATTATTTTTTATTACAGAACATTTAAAAGCATAATGCGTCATTTTCTTAATTACAATTGCAAGCATCATATGACAAAATTTCGTCAACTGTAAAATTCAAAAAGCATAATTGATGAGTAATTTGTTTTCTTTTAAAAAGACTTGTAATTGTTTTTTAATTTTTTGGACTTTCTTCAAACTGCAACTTATAATGTATCTTTCAAAAAAGTGCATTTGTAACCTGTGTGGAAACCACTGCTGTGCCAACTCCGACATCGGAGTAATTTTTTTGGAAAGATCAAAGGAAAACATGTTACTTTTTTCAAAACATCTGATAATTATTTTAAAGAAAATGATTTTTTAATGTTTTTATGTTTTTCAAATGCTTGAAAGCGTTTACGATTCTATCTTATTACACAACGTATTTTTCTGCTTTTTATTGCTTACGCCTTGTATTTTTGATCCAGTGCTATCTCCGATCGCGCATTATAGCCAGTGCAAACTTTTTGAAAATGGAAAAAGAAACAAAAAAAATGAATGGCATTGTCGACATTTTTATACCCGCAAAATGAAAGTTTATTGGCTTGACGTTTTATGGTTGAACCATATGTAGCTTTTATTTATAGCTTGTGACCTTTGTAAATAAGACTATCCCAAAAATCTTATTATATTATTCTCACAATGATGTTCAAGGCATCCTATAAGCTCTGTAACTGTAATAAAAATATTCAACAATTTAAAAGACGTGTTAATGCTGCAATTGCAAAGTTTGTTGTATTATTCCCAGTAATATATTTCTTTATTGTTGTTTTTCTTATTATTTTTGTATTAAGAGATGGGAAAAAGATAAAAGTATTTCGACATGATATTTTAAGTGCTCCTTGTAACATAACTGGCGTAATGTCATGGCATGAATACAATCAAACAAATTATCATTGCAAAAAAATTAAAAAGGTTGGTCAAAGGATAAGTTAAATAACTGAGTTTAATACATATTTTTCAGGATTGTTATACAACTACTCAACTTTATGAATTACATTACAATCTGATAACCCTTAAAAAAGAAGTAAAAATGCTTAACTCATCAATGAATGCAGTGCATCAAAAACTTAAATTATTGCTTCAATCTCAGAATAAATTAAGAAAATCATGTGTAGTAGATTATATGGAAGAAAAAATTTTGCCACTTTTAGACAAAACATTTTATGGTGTTTATATTTTAATTGGAATGACTATTCTTTTAATTATTTTGATTACTGCTCTAACTATTCGTGTGAGACATAGCTTAACTATTGGTCTTGTTCTTATTTGTCAACTCTTTTCTTATTTTTTTTCAATAATGGTTATAACTCTATCGCTTAGAAATTATTACAGTAAAAGAGAATATTTTTCGATTGAAAATGTTGATAATATTATGTTTAAATGTTAATCAGATTAAACGCGTCTCTTCCTATGTATTTGTATATTTAATTTGCTGTTAAAATTTACAACTTTCTTTTAAGTTCTTTTATTTTAAAAATGTTATTACAATAAAATTTATTTTAAATGACATGAAAAAAAAACGAATATCAAACTTTTAACACTTTGCCTTCTTTGTAATAAGCTTTTCTAAATTTTTTAAATAATTTTTATTTTACATATATGTTAAAAGTTGCAACTGTTAAAGACAAAAATAAAAATAAAAGAATATTTGGAACAATGCTATTTGAAGCCGAATCTTCTCCATCAGTGAATGAGGGCAACTAAAAAAAATTATTTTTTATTTTTGCATAATATTTATGCACTTACAATTGGAGTGTTGCATTGAATTTTCTGTTGACCATCAAAATTTGGACAACAATAATAGCTATAGGCTACGGTATTGGATGCAGTTGAAACGGTTAAATGATTTTTACAATCAATATTTATTTTTGATCTAATTGTACTGTTAAACATGATAGAAGTACGAATTGTGGATTTTGCACTATCTTCGTCGGTTTGAAGATAATATCTTAACTGAACACCTAAAAACAAATATTTTATTTTTTTAAAGTAAAAATCAAGCTTTGAAACATGGGGGGAGGGCTTTTTGGTTAAGACTGTCAATTTCCCGCAATTTCCTGCGAAATAAAATTTTAGTTTTGGGGCCAATTGTTTTGCTTTATGTTTTTTATTGTAATTTTTCGTGTATTATTAGCCCAAACTCTGACATTGGCTAAGTTTCATAATTTGCAAAGGAAAAAACTTTATCTTTAAATATTTTTCCTTTGATCTTTCCCGCTTGTTAAAGTGTGCATCAAATTTAGCTTGATTCTTTCCCCCTAATTTGAACGACCCCTAACTCTGAAGTTCTTCTTCCTGGGTCGGGAAGGACTTTCATCCAGTCCCTACAATTTTCACAAAAAAAGAATATACACCATTTAAACTTACCATTAGCTTTTTGATATCTGATTGCCAAATTAATACAGTAATCTCCTCCAACTGGAGCAACACCAGGAGCTCTGACATTACGCTTAAAACCTGCACCGACAGAACTGGAATCAGAGTGGAAATCATAATAACATTCCGCAGACGATAAAATAATAAAATTTAACAAAAATAAAAATAATAAAATTGTTGACATTTTTAAATATTCTAAAAAAATCAACTAAAAAAGTGTTTCTTTTTAGCGTTCTTTGAATGCTTTTTAAATAATTTTTGTGGCACTCCCTGTTAGCTTCAATCAGACTAAAAGAAAATGAATGCTTTTTGTTACTCATTTTTTTAGGTGTGTGGAGGAGGAAATTATTTTTTGAAAGTTCAAGAAATCATTTTGACAACTGATATGAACAGAATGCACACAAACTTTATTGAAAAAAAAATATATATGTTTTTTATGCAAAAAAAATCACGTAAACTTTTGTTGATATTTGTCTGCACTTTCAATATCATCATTGTTTGTTTAAAGTGTGATGATGAAACAGGTGCAGCATTTTCAAGAACAAATAATGAGTGATAATTCAGGATTTGCAAAACTGAAACAGGTATTTTCTATCAGAGGTTTCATAATCCAGTTCCCTATCCTTCCTTTTGTTTTCGAAGTGGGAACAGGGTTCTTCAAAAATCACTTCTTTTTTTGCAAGTATTTAAACAACGTGCATGTTCTTGTATGGGGAAACTTCCACGTTATAAAAATCGAAACATTTTTTTATGACGAAGATGTGTACTTTGAGCGAAAGTGCAAAAATAAACATATAAAATTTCGTTGACTTGTCTGTTCTTTTAATTGGTATCACTAGTTTTACTTTTCAAAAAAAATAAATGCTTTTTTGAAAATGACAATGCGCTGTATCCTTAACAAATGGACCTTTTTTGTAAAGTATTCGAGCTAAAATCAGAGTCAAAATTCTGATTTTCGATAAAAGCCTCGGCCTTATTTTTTGAACCATTTTTGATAGCAGCGACACATCGAAATTTTGTTTTGGCAGTTAAGTTAGACATAAAAAAAGACGTTTGACCTGTTTGTTTTGTCGACGCTTATATCGATGTTTTAACTCTTTGACTTCTTTATGTAAAAAGCTTTTTCTAATTATTTCATGACTAAATTCGACAAGTTATTTATGTAATAAAATTTTCCATGCTGGTAGTTGCGAGATAAGGGAATTTTTCGATATCAGTTGAAAATTTACATTTTGGAGCTGGATGTGAAAAAAATAATATCCCTCCAGAAGTCAACTATTTTTGAAAATCCATAATAAAATAGATAAAAGAAATTGTTGTTTATTTGTTTTAGTTTTGTGAATGCATTTCCCTAAATACTTCTTTTTTGAGAACATGTTTAGAAGTAATACTTCAGATTTTTCATTTGCAATTTGATGGCATTTTTTGGCTCAACTAATATATTGAATATTGGTATTTTTTATAGCAATATTTTCCCCGTTTTATGCACCATAGCAGACAAACAGTGTTTCTTCTCTAACAAAAGTTGAATTGATTTTTATGTTTATCTAACATTGGAAAATTTCTTACGTAAATCATTCAATGAATTATGCAAATGTAATTATGATCCAGAAAACGCTGCACGACTTAAAAGTGATTTCCGGGTTATACTATTTATATTTATTTCACTTTTGCATATAGTTCCATTTCTTTGTTTTGCACATTCTCTGGATATTAAATACTAAAAACTTATTGAAGAAGATTTATTTCGACCTCCTTGTAACTCATCTGATATAATGCCATGGGATCTTTATAATGAAACATATTTGTACTGTACAAGTGTTAACAAGGTATGTTTATTTTTCAACAAAAAGCACTTTAACTGTGTTCTTTCTGTTACACTCATCAGTTTTAAGACAATCCCACTTGCATGGATTTCGTTAAAAAATAATAGTGTTTTAACTTCAATTTTATAACAATTTTGTGTATTTTTAGAAACTCCGTGTAATTAATGAATTAAGCAGATATAACATAAATAATGTGGAATTGAAAATATTTACTAGTGAACTAGTTGCGTCAAAAACACAACTACGTGATCTGCTAAATTCGACCCTTGAACTACAAAATAAAGAAAGAAAATCTTGTATAACTAAATATGCTACAGAAATTTTATTTCCTGAATTTGATAACCAGTTTTGGAAGTCTCTATCTTTTATCGCAATTAGTATTGTGTTTATTTATATTGCTGCCATATTTTTTCCCACCCTTCATCGAGGAATTCACAATTTATTTATTTTTATTTATATATTTTTTCACTTTTCTGTGCTTCTATTTTGTTTTAATTTTTCTATCCCTTTAATAATCCAAAAAGCCATGCTTCAAAAAACTTTCGATGCTAATAACTATGTTTTAAAAAGTTAATAAAACTTTTTTACCAAATAATCTTCAGAATGTCATTAACACATTTTTAATGTTGATCACACCTCAACATGACTTGCCAGTCTTCTTTAACCTTAGAAATGAAACTTCGCTATAAATTTTACATGAAGAATTTAATTTTTTCTACAACATCGTTAATTGTTGGTTAAAATACTTTTTAAAAACATTTCAACGCTATTAATATTACAGATAGCGACGAGACTACCGATATTATATCATGCGATGTACTTTATTTATGATAAACAACAATATTCCTAACACATGAGTTTGAAAAATGAAAAGTACGGAATTTCAGTTTTTGAAATTTTATCATATTTCACTGGTTGAATTCGTATAGTATGCAATATATGCTAAAGTCAGAGTAGAGCCAAACAAGAGAAATTGTTTTAAAGTAGGAAAATTTGTTCGAACTTTAGCAATAGACATATCTCGCAAATGAATCAATCCAGTTGGCAAATCAGCACCACTAAAATTATAAACTTTTGTTAGAATTTAGCTTTAAATAAAAAAAGCTTACAAACAAAAATGTAAACCGTGAGCTGGTTTACGGCATGCATAGCACTGTCTTGCACCACATTTACATACCATACTATTACAGCCAGTATCTTTAATAAATGGTAATTTACATTTATAGCAACGATGAATTAATGCTTCATTATAAAGGTTTTCTTTGTTTCTTCTACAATTTTTATTGAAATGAATTTATTGTCTTTTGTTTGTGAAAAATTCACTTACGCCAATGTTTCCTTAGAACATTCTTTAATACTGTGATCACAATCACATGCTTTTTCGCATATTGAGCAAAATATGTAAGAGCAGTTTGGGCAAGATAAAATTTTATCATCAGTCATTTCAGCAAAAACGTCGCAATTTGGACACCTAAAATAAAAATTATCATAACAAAGCAATATTTTACCATTCATTTTACAGTTTGACTTCAATATTAGCACTTAAAAACATTGCTTCGTTAATTTTTGATAAAAGCAACTTTTGAGTTTTTTGGGATACCTAAATTATGTGTTTGAAAATATATATTACAATTAAAAACGTACTGTAATCAAAAAAATTCTTGCAATTCCAGTGAGCACATGGAAAGCCTTTAATTATGACATCATACGTTAAGATTTTTGTTGTAAAATTAAGTGCAATTTTTTGAAAACATGGAATACAAATTTTATGTTTATGCATCGATGAACAAATAATATGTTTTCTTTTTGATACACCCTCATAACATATTTGACAGTGTTCCTATAAAAAGATTTATATAATGAATTATTTCGTCAAGCTATAAATGGTTATGTGGATATGATTGAAATTAACAGTTATTAGATTATTTTTATATCTTTAAAAAAATTAAAGACTTGCAAAAATAAATTACCTGTTTACGTCCCATTTTCGTTAAAAATTAAAAGAAAATAAATAGCTAACCAGATTTTTGGACCTAGTAAATTTTTTACTAAGAATGAGAAAAAATATCCATTATTTTTTTTGCATATTTCTCATACCCTTGACCTCATCATTGATTCCATAAATATTTATTATCAGTTCAAGGAATACTTCAACAGAAAATTAATGATTTTGTGAGTGAAAGGGTATGCAGCGTTGTTAAAGTATAATAAGTATCCATAATGCAGCCAATGAATTTGCATGATGTTAAAATTGGTATATATTGGTATTTATAAATATTTTAAAAAATAGTTAAAAGAGTAATTTTTGAAATATGATGGCCATTCCATGTTTGAATAAAAAAGAAAGAAGAAACAAAATTTTTTATGCTGTTATTATATACTAGGGGTAACCCGCCCCTCCGGGGCGGCTACCGATGCTGCTGTCTATCATAAAGATTACTGTTATTGCTTAATTAATCATTACCCAATTTAATCACCTCATTTTTGAATTAATGTTGGCTTTTCGCTTGTAGCTCTAATTTTAAAAAATTTTTGTGTTGCTATTCTCACAACAAAGCTAAGCCATAAATCAAATAATAACAGCAGTGCCAAAAAATTGTTTTTAAAAAATGCATTTAATTATTTTTATAAGTTTACTGTTAGTTCAATTTTACAACTAGAGAAATGGCAAATTAGTCATATAAAATTTCGAAATTTTACAAACCTTACATTTACATTTGGCATATTAAAATTATTCTTGTTATTATTAGAGGTGCTGATCATGTTTTGGCTCAAACAAAATACAACTGTAAAACTTTCTAACAGAGAAAATATATGCTTGCAAAGCAATATAAATCGAAATAAAATTTTCTGATAATAGTCACAAATAATCGAACGAAACAAAATTCAAAATAACAAAAAAAGAATCTCAAAAAAAATTTTCACATTTTGTCAGTTGAATTGTAGTTGGAGGTAATATATATCAAAACCATTGCAAAACCAAACAAGAGCAATTGAAGCAATGAAGACAAATTTTCTTGAATAATATCTTTAAACATTAAGAAAGGTGTAAAGAGAAATGCAAAGAATTCTTTTATTGATAATAAAAATACTCGCATAGTAGCATCAAACATATCTTGCTGATGGATGTCTTCGGTAGACATATAAAAGATTCTAAAATTTACATTTTGTTAGAAGTAAGCTTATGAATTTGGAGGGAAAAAACTTACTTGCAATTATGTTCGTTGTCTATTGGCTTACGGCAGGCATAGCATTGTCTTGCACCACATGTTGTTACAGTCATTGTCTTCTTTGATAAACGGTAATTTACATTTATAACAACGATGAATTAATGCTTCATTATAAAGGTCTTCTTTAGTTCTTCTATAATATTTAAGTTTATTAAATCTGACTTTCATAAAATAATTTACTTACACAAGTGTTTGCCTTGAACATTGTTTAACACTGTGATTACAATCACATGGTTTTTGACATACTGAACAAAAAGTGTAAAAACAATTTGGGCAAGACAAAATTTTTTCATCAGTAACTTCAGCAAAAACGTCGCAATTCTGACACCTAAAATGAAAGCTATAAAATAGCACAGTAAAGATTGATTTTACTTCATAGCTTTAATATTAACACTAGCAAACATTGCTTCATCAGTTTTCGCCAAATAAAAATTTCGATTTTTTCTGGATAAATGTTTTAATGATGTTTCTAAAATTTTTGTATTATATTAAAAACGGTGCTAAGTTATTCAAATATACGGTAATTGAAATAACTATTGCATTTGAAAACAACACATGGAAAACCCTTGATTATTACATTATACGGTAATATTCTTGGGATAGAATTACTTGCAACTTTTTGAAAACATGACATACAAATTTTATGCCCTGATGAACAAGTAATACTTTTCTTTGGTAAAGTGTTAAAACATATTTGACAACATTCCTAAATAATTTAATTAAAACGATTTTTTTAAGCGGGAGTTCTTTTTTGTGTTTCAAAAGCACCTACAGCTTTGTCAATTTTTGCAGTATTAGCATTGCCACCATTCACCATCTTCCGAAGATTACCATATTCATCATTCTGATAATTATCTCTTTTATAAAATGAATCAGAGCTTTTCAACGTTTTTAAAACACAAGAGTCGTCATCAGAATCCAATACCAAAGCAGAATATTTGTTACGTGAACATAAATTACCTGATTTCGTCATATTGTTTTCTCTAAACAAATTAAAAAATATACAACAGAGTTATATTATGAGAAAGTTTAGTGGTAAATTTTAGCAGAAAGATGACAAAAAAAGAAAGTATGAATATTTGTACTAATTAGTACAAACATACATACTTATAATGAATCGATAGTAACCACTTGATTACATTAAGAAGAGACAGCAGACTATCTTGAACTTTAATTATAAATCAATATATCCACAAATATGCATAATTGTGGAACGCAATAACTCAAAAAATGGTATCAATTACAAAAAACCTCATTTTGATTGCACTTCTACTATTAAAAATACAACAACAAATATCGCGGCACGGACTTATCGAACAACCTGATAGAAAAAATGCTGTCTTTGTAGCTTTTTGCTTGACACATATTACTTGTTTGTCCACATACGTTAGGAGTCATACACCCCGAAATTTTTGTTTGTTGGGTCAAAAATGGTTTTTGAGAAGCCTTATATAATATACAAGGACTGATATGTCAACTAAATAAGGGTCTGGCTTAAAATATTTTTTTACGCGGACGCCGAAACATGCTTACATTTAAAAAGTGTAAGCAAGTTTCATCATGTGATCAATTTCAAAACGTTTTGATCGAAAAAGAATATCTATCTTTCATTTTATAGGTGTTAGATAAATAAAAAGATTATCGCTCAAGAAATTGAGTGGCTGAGTGTAGGGAAACTTTTTTGAATTGTTTACTTTTCTATATTTACTATCATTTTATCATTTTTGGTTGTCTTCACTTCTTTGTTATTATTGTTATGTAATCCTGGTGAAGTTCTATGCTAAAGAACGTTTTTCTAAAAAATTTTTATTTAATTCTAAGTTTTTTTAAAAAGCATTTAAATGAATTTATTTTGCATAATAAAATATTCAAATGAGCAAAAAATGAAGAAAGAAACAAACGCAATTTTTAAATCAATATTTGAAAGAAAAGCAGTGTAACAAAAAAGACACAGTTGACTAACACAACACGGCACACTGGGAACATCCATCTTGCAGTGTGTTTAGCCGACATTGCAAAAAAACAATCACGAAACCGCTTTTTATTTATTGTTTTTATCATATAAAGAAAAATGATTAACAGACTCTTTTCATATGAACCACCTTTAATAAAAATTGAAAAGTTTTCCAACGATAAAAAATATAAAAGCTTTCAATTTTAGCGTCTCCCCATGCGTCAAAAATTTTTTCGGATATGCTAGTTTTTTTTTATTAAATTTCGGTTTTTTTATTTAACATAACCAATATTCTCTCTAAACAACAATACATGACTGCATAAAAATGAAACTATATAATCAAATTTCGTTCAATTTTTAAAAGAAGAATTTATAAATAAGTACCAGAGTAAAAACAAGGAAAAGCAGTTGATAAAATGACGGTGGATTTGCTTGAATTATTGCTATAAAAAAATCTCGGAAATGGATTAATTTTGTCGGTAGGCCAGAACCACTAAAATTAACAATTTTGGTGAAGTGTAAGTACATAAGTTATGAAATAACCATAAAAGCTTACGAACAACAATGGTAACCGCCATTAGGTTTACGGCAAGCGTAGCACTGTCTTGCACCACATTTACATACCATACTATTACAGCCAGTATCTTTAATAAATGGTAATTTACATTTATGGCAGCGATGAATTAATGCTTCATTATAAAGGTTTTCTTTGTTTCTTCTACAATTTTTATCCAAATGAAATTAATAGTCTTTTCTTGACAAAAATCAACTTACCGCTTAGCACATTCTTCTACACTATGATTACAAGCACATGATTTTCTGCAAACTGAACAAAAAATATGGGAACAATTTTGGCATAATAATATTTTATTATCAGTCATCTCAGCATAAACACTACAGTTTGAACACCTAAAATGGCATATGTTAAAATAACAAAATTATAGTCGTTTGTTTCACTTTATGACTTCAATGCCAGCACTGGTAAACATTGCTTCATAAATTTTTGACAAAAGCAGTTTTTGAGTTTTAGATGATAAATACTTTGAGGTTGTTTCTAAAATTTTAGGATTTACGCAATATTAAAACATTTAAAAACAAACCATAACTAAAATGGCTTTCACATTTATAAACAACACATGGAAAACCTTTCATAATTTCATCATATGGTAGTAGCTTTGTTGTAAAGTCGAGTGAAATTTTTTCAAAACATAGCACACAGATTTTGTGTTCGGCTGAACAAGTAACATAGTTTCTATATAATAAGGTTGTACAACAGATTTTACAATAATCCTAAAAATGCAAAATTAGAATATATTTGCAAAACTGAATGATAAAAGGTTTAAAATAAAGAAAAACAAATAGAGTTCCTTCTCAGCTTTAAAAATTTTATTTTCAAAATCATTTACATATTATTCAGGTTTTAAAGTATTATCGCTGCTACCATATTCATTTCTTCGGTAATTAAAGAATCCTTCATCTGCATCAAATGTCAAAGCAGAAAATTTATTTTTTGATTTCATCATGTGGTTCTAAAACAATATACTAAAAGTTATACAATAATATTATTAAAAAAGTTTACATTTTTATGGTACATTTTGTTAGACGAATGACAATTCATGAGAAATATTCTGCAAAATTTAACTGCAAAGATGGATAATAAAATTTTTCTCGTACTGGTGCATCTATTTATGCACCCTTATGATTAATTGATAGTTACTCCATGATCCTCAAAAAGTGAAAACAAAAAACCTAGACATTTGAGCATTAATCAATACATCCACAAATTGACAGTAATTAACCAAATAAGGTTAAAAAATATTGTACGTCGTTTGTTTTTTTTGTTGTTTCATGTTTAGATTTTTATGTATTATCATTTTTTAAAGCTAATTATATGTTTTTCCTGTATTAAGCTGTTTTCATTTATTTTTTATTGCTGTAGTGATTACTTATTGTTACGAAGAACTTCATTTTTTTTAAATTTTTTTAAGAAGCAAAATAAGGTGAATAAAAATCATAAGAATGCCATTTTTTCATCAGTATGACAAAGAAGAACAATGTAACAAAAAAAAAGCCTCAACTGAATGACACGACAGCCAGTGTCGATAGACAATTGCACAGCGGACGTTTTCTTGCATTTGAAAAATAAATCAAAACAACGTCCAATGTGAATTTGCAATGTGTCTCTAGTCGACGTTGGAAATAGACGCATTACACAAAGTGTTTCTTATTTATTTTTTTTATTTGAATTTTTCTTAATTTTTTATTAAAATTTTGTATAAAATTACTATTTATAGAACAGTAAAAACTAGTGATCGGATTCCGTACCGTTTTTCGAAAATCGCGGAAACGGAAAAATTCCGTAAATTGAAAATACCCACGGTACGGAATTACGGAATTTTCGTAGTTTTAAGATTGGCGCGGTACGGAATTACGGAATTTTCGTAGTTTTAAGATTGGCGCGGTACGGAATTACGGAAACGATAAAAATTATAAACAGAAATTAAAATTCTTCTTCTGAATCAGATTGTTCACTAACTACAAAAGCTTCTTCAATATTTTCAACACTTCGTTTTTGCATTACTATTATTGAATGTTTCTTGTGTTTTTCTGGAATATTATTTCATAGAAAAATTCCGTAAATTAAAAATAGCCACGGTACGGAATTACGGAATTCCGTAATTTTTAAAATGAGCGCGGTACGGAATACGGAATCAATTCCGTACCGTTTCCGTGGAATTTCCGTACGGTAACGGTACGGAATCCGATCACTAGTAAAAACCTATCTCGAGAAACTGATGACAATTCCAATATTAAACAATTAAAGTTTTTACAACGAGTTCTTTGGCAGTCTTTCGTTTATTGGAAAACCTTTAAAGTAACACAATATGGAAAAGGTTTTCCTTTAAAAATTAAAACAAAATTTATTTCCTTAGATTTAATGAAAGAAGCATATCTTTTGTAAAATGCGAATATAAGAGAAAACTAACAAAAAAATAATAAACTTATCAAACTGGATTAACGAATAACTTTTAATATATTCGTTTTTCAGATTAAAATTTTAATTTAAAATCGGTTTAAATCATCGCTTTATAATATCGTCGGAGTTATAGCAATTGTTGGATCAGATTTAATTACTGCAAGATTTGATTTCTTATTGAAATAAAAATTTGAATACTCTTTTCGAGCTGTTTTACTAAAAAAAAGAACAAAATAAAATTCAAGCTAACAAATAAATAAACGAAATTACCTCAAAATGAAGAATGATAAACTTCCAGATAAAGCAAGACCATCATTTAAATATGGCAGCATAAATGCAAAAAATAAATTTAACATTTCATTTGTTGGGAATAAATACTGTTGCAGAGGGAGACATGTACGAAAAAGTTGAGCAATAAAAATTATAATTGACATATCTGAAAAACATGCTTATGTATGTCTGATTTTGGAGTCGGATTAAATCGGAATGTGACACTTTCTGGCTTCATTGGAAGTAACTTACACAATAAATGTTTTTCATTTAAATGATAATTTACTGATTTCCTTCTTCTATAATAAAATTTTGCAAATGACAAGCCATTAACAATTGCCGCTGCAATAGTAGACAAAAAATATACAGAGGAAGACAAAACTTTAACTGTTTGATGTAAATTTACATTTGAATACACAGTAGCAAAAGTGCCATTTGGTAAAAGCATATATTTGACAGGTTCATGAAGCCTCCAACAAATTACCGAAAATGACATAAGAAATAATAATAAAGTATACCAATGACGTTGCCACATTTTTGCATAATTAAATGGAAACCAAATTGCCGTAAATCGATTAAAAGCCATTAAAAACCGACCGAAGAATTGTATCACGGCGATAATCGCGATCGAGAAGGATATAAAAGTTGGAAAAAGCGTATTGTTTAAAAAGAGTTCAACAAAAAATGGAATCATTGAAATTCTTTGAACAATTAAAAACTGAAAATTATAATGTTTTCTTTATCATTTTCTTCAAATAAGCAACTTACACATATAAAACTCAAAAAATCAGCTACAAGCACAACTCGAAATATGTTATAAAATGCGCCTTCGAATTTGCTTTTTCTTTTAACAATTAACAGCAAAACAATTGATAAATGAAAAGTATAAAATAAGCATTCCACAAACAATAAAATTACAAAATATGCATCTACTGCCATTCTTTTTCAAAACAAGTATTTTAATAATTTTTAGTGTTCAGTTTCTGTGAAAAAAAAAACAAAACACAAATTTTTTTGTAGCCAATTTTTAAAAGCCAGGAAGTTATAAAAATGAAATATAAAAAAAAGTTGTTGTTTTAATTACTTTAAAGCTTCATTAAAAAAATTTTTAAATGTGGGAAAAAAATAGGTCAATTAAATTTCTCATGCTACAATGATCGTGTAATGTTTTTTGTTTCTTTTTATCATAGTTTGTTTTCTTAAGTAATGAAATTCTAAGAAAGTTATTTTACAAAATGGAATTAAAGATGAGATTAATACTTGAAAGTGATAATTTTTTAATTACGTAACATAAAATTCCTATTTTTTAACAATAGATTTCATGGCCAAATGCATTGTACTGTGTTTGTTTAATAAAAAACTAAAATAATTTTAAAGATATCATGTATGAAATTTTTTAATAATTAACAGTGAAACAATGTGATAAATGAAAAATTATAAGATAGGAATTTAACAAACAATAAAATAACAAAAAGGCTCATTTGTCAAAATAAACGTTTTCCTGGTAAATAAAAATTTACGAAAGATATTTGTAGGTGTCGTGGTCCCCTTCAACTCGAGCCAAATATTCTTTTTCAATAAGAGTTTGAATGCATTTTTTAGTAACTTGAACATTGGGTTTAAAGCGACCAGAAAGTTGTTGAATGACTTCAGACATTAGAGCAGTATGAGACAAAGTTTGACGCATCTTCATTACCCGAACAATTGCAGATTGAATAATCATTCGACGATCATCTTCCAGTGTTTTTTGAATATCACTTAAAAAAGTTAACGTTAACAAAAAAATAGCCGAGATCAAAACTTACGTTTGATTTTCACGAGTTACATTTCGAGTAACTGCTTTGGTTAAATTAATCTTTAATTTTTTGCTAAAACAATATAAAAAAAATTCATGTCAGAAAAACTTAGTATTATAAAAGCATACCTGTAAAATTTGTGATTCAAGCTGACTACAGTATTCAAAGGAGTATTTGCATCAAGACATGTTGTTCTATTTAAAGTAATTAGATCAATACTTAGCAAAGGTTGGAGTACTTTGAGAAGGATATCCTGTTTAAATTCTAATGATTCAATAAGTTCTTGTAAAGTGTAATTTAATCGATCATTAAATTTTAAAAGTACAGCCATTTGAGAAGTTGATGCCTATGATTTTAGTTTTTAGAAAATACAGTGTTGTTAAAAACAATCTTACTGTAATTCTATATTTACGATTATAAGCATTACAAGTAATTTCGGCACGTGAAAGATGTTGAAGAAAAGTAAGCTTTCTACCAGAATGACGAGAATTATAAAAATCATTGAATTTTTCAATAATATTTTGAAGAACAGGTGGAACCGAACAAATTTGATAATTATAATATGGCCAAAAACCATTTGTAAGAACCATTACAGAAATATCAATTGAATTTAAATCCATATTCTCTTTAATACATTCATTTTTAAAAGATTGTGACAATTCTTTGCTTACAGTAATATCAGTACACATTCGTTGAAATTTGCAGGTATATTCAAAACCACATTCGTTTTGTAATCTTTGAAGCATCAAAGATTCATAATCTTCATTTGCAGAAGATCCATTAATTAAACGTTTTGCGAGAAATTTTGAATAATACCTTTGAAATTCATCTTTGTCTTCGATGTATTTGAATACAAAGATCTATAGAACTTCATTCATAAACAAAGTGTAAACAACAAACTCACAACTTGAGTAAAAGCTTTATCCATTTCATCTTCTGTAAGATTTTTGGCAGATTTTTGATGGAGCGAATCAATATGACGAGCAAGAACTTCAGAAATTCTCGGTGTTGCTTTTCCATTTTCATCATTGTCTTTACGATTAATAAAGCTTTTAAATGCTTCATCAAGTGCTTGAAAGATTGGATGATTTTCCTTAATTGTCATGAATGGGGTAAAACGTTTATGAACAGCATTATAAGCATTGACATAATCGCTAGGATTCTAAAAGCAAAGTAAACAAAAATGATTTGATAAAAAATAAAACATACAAATTCAGCTCCCCTAACATAGTTTGCAATTTCGGAATGCACTTTATGTGTCACATTTTTTTCAATAATTGATATTAATACCTTTAATGCTTCTTTAACACGTTTACAGGTATTAAAAACATCATCATTCGTTTCTTGAATGTGAATATTTTCAACCATTGAAGCAAGGGCACGATTCAAGCGTTCATTTTTAACAAAAATTTCATCACACATTTTTAACAATGTCTCAAGTGTAGAAGACGTTAGATTATCGCAATCACCAGCATTATCAACTTGTTTAAAATATTTAACAGGATTATCATGAGTAAGATAATGGTACGCTTGTTGAGAATAATATAAACGTTCTTGTTCAAAATATTTATTTTCAAAGTAATTTTTAAAAATCACTAAAGATCTTGGACGGAGTTTAACAGAATTAATTGGATTTGTAACACGAATCACTAATCGATCATTATCTTGAACAATACCCATTTCAACTAAAAAAACAGTTTGTTTCTAAAATCAAGGGTACAAAAAATATACGATAAGATTTTAAAACATTGTTGATAACATTTGATGAAATTTTCGCTTCATCGTGTTCCTTTAAAATTGATTCCAAAAGAGTATTTGTTAACTCGTCAGCAACATGAACGAATAATTTCTCTTTCCATGTATAAATTGCAAGCTAAAAATGGCGCCTCTTATGTTATGTTCTTAACCTTCTAAAACATACATTGTACGCTTCGTAAATTCCAGGTTTTCCCTCAGAAATTTGGTTCTTATTTTTGCAGTTAAGATAAGCACAAACAGAATTAACGTCGATAGATCTGCATTGAAAGCTTTGCCATATCCGATTGTAAGTTTCAAGAAGTTTAATTCCATGACAGCCATTAAAATCATAACGAAATAAGCTTGTTACATAGTTTTCAAGATATGTAACAAGCTTGGCATAAAGCTTTTCACAGTTACCATCAACTGATGCAGCATGAGTTGGAATATTGCCATTATTACGTTTACTATTACCCTTCATTGGGGTCACTTCATCAACATAATATGTGGTGCATATATCGTATACATTTCTGAAAAGAAAAAGCCAATGCATAAAAACCCATGTAAACTAATTACGTGTATAGTTGCATTAATCGACGTGGTGATAAACGACTGTTGTTTTTATAAATTTCATCCAAACCATTGCTAAGTTCGTTCCACATATCAGCAAATTTTTCTGTCATCTGGAATCTGTTTTATTAAAATGAAAGCCTTATTAAACATTCGTGAATTTGTGTAGTTGAACGCGCATAGGTTAAAAAGGTTCTAACGATTTAAAAAAAACGCTAAATGTACACAAAAGGAGCAAAAAAGTAAATTGTAGTCAAAAGACAAAACAATCAATAGAACATAAAAACTTATCAGCGCAAACACGACTTTTACCTGATAAAAAATCATTTTCATGAAATTTTCTTTTTTTATAAAGAAGTAATTAACAAAAATGAAAAAAATTACTTCTGAAATAAAAAAAAAATAACCAAAAGAAAGACGCTAAAAAGGACAATGAGAAAAAAACAGAAAAAATGAGTCAAAAAAAGATGACCAAAAAAATCAAGGAGCAAAGCAAAAAACTGAAAAGGACACCAGAAAGCAGTCCAAAAGAACGTGTCTGCAAAATAGGAACACAAAAAGAGCCATAAAAATCAATATATTAAAAATATGTTCAAAAAAAGAAAACGCCTTCCATAAAAAACGTTTTATGCAAATAAGCAGAATAAAAAAATTTTTAGTAAAACAATGAAAATACAGTCGGCGCCCATTCAAAGTAATAACCCCAGTTTATTACTTTGAATGTCTTTTTTAATACTTTTTTTAATGAATGCTGCTATTAATGAACATTATGTATTAAACAATACATATGTCCTCTTATTCTTGTTCTATCGTGTGATATCGAATTTATGAAATAAGAGTTACCTTCGGCAAAATGCAATAGCCATGAAATGTGTCAAAATCTCGAAATTTTTGTATAACAGAGTTCCAGATATTTAAAATGACACAAAAACGCTATTTCAACTAACAACATTTCCCGTTTTTATGCATGTCAAAAAAACGTCCATTCACTGAAAAAAGCCGTGACAAAAAACAACCCAACCGGTGATGCATCTGTGACGAATTCATCACCGGTGAGGGTTTTTTCTTCACTGACAGTGATGCGCGGGTGACGAATGCATCACGGCTTTTTCTCAGTGTTCTTATGACCTAAATGGTACATTATGATAGCATGTCCACGTTGTTTGACAGAATGTGTTTTACAAGCAACAAAGAAAATTACTTTTTACCATTTTTTAAAGAAAAAGTAGTTTTTTTAAAAATACAGAATTGGTGTCTTTCAGAGACACAAACCTGTATGATAGCTTAAAATATGTTTTTATGCATGGTTGTTACAGGTTGTTAAAAATTGGTCACGTCAATAAACGCAGTGTTTTGGTTTAATTTTCGCGTGTTATATGCTTCAACATAACTCCTTAAAACACATTTTTTTAAGTTCTAGATTTTCTTCTGACCTTTAAACAGTTAATTTCTCTAAAAAATAGAAATGAAAAAGCACCTGTAATAACTTTTCTTTGAAAGAAAAATTAATCAAACAAATAATTTCTGCTAGTGTGTCATATTTGGTAACAGAAAAAGTGAAATTGGTTAAATTTTGTTTCACCAAATGTTTTAAAACTACACATAAAAGTTGTTCCTAGTTTGTAAAATGTCAAATATAAACATAACTTTATTACCAAAATCAGGGAAATTCGATGCTTTTGAAGTATATGACCCCAATTTTGTTGCATTTTATTCTACGCTGGTACATATAATTTGTGGCATTGCAATATTGCTTACTCTATTACTTACATATATTATAATCCATAAAACTCCACCATTTATGTCAAATTTAAAAATTTATTTAATTCCATATTGCATATATTCATTGGTGCTGGAGTTAGTGTGGACCACTTATACCCCATTAATTTTGCATCCATTTGTATATTTTTATCCTACAGGAGTTGTAAAATATTTTCATCCAAAACTAGCTATCTTGGTTGTGGCATTTGGTGCTACGGCTGCTATTTCTCTGCTAGATTGTTGCATTGGAATTGTGCTGGAGAGAACATTTGTATTAAGAAATGTCGAAAAACTTTCGTCTGGGCTTACAACGATCTTCGTACCGTACACTAATTTATCGATTAATGTAAAAGTTCCATTTTTTGTATTCCTTATTTTAACATTGTCTTGTTTGTTTTGCTTTTTTAGCGCTGTTGTAACAACTTTTGTTAAATCTGTTTTTACTTTCTTTCTTGTATCCCCTGAAGATATCCCAGCTATTGTAAATTTGAATATTATCGGTCTTGAAAAATTGATTGATTTAGACGTTTTGTTAGTCTTTCAAGGCGCTGACAAAAACACACTTCCACTTTTTATCGTCTTTATTGGCATTTTTGCATCAGTTCGAGTCGGCATTGCTCCATTGCTAATCCATTACAACGGCTATAAATCTTATAAACTAAAATATTTAATGTCATCAGAAACTAAGAAAAGTAATTTAATGCTAATTAAAATGTGTTACTTACAATTCACAGGGTTCTTTCTTTTTCTGGGATGCCCAGTTTTGACTATAACTTTAATATTTTGGTTTAATCATACCCCAAACATTTATGTTAATTATTGCTTTGTTGTTATGAATCTTTTTAGCATTTATGATACTGTAGTCACTATTATTTGTATTAAACCTTATCGTGTATTTGTTTCATCTCTCTTTAAGTCTCGTAGAAAAAAGCAAAAACAAATTACTATCATGATACAAAGTGCTGTTGGCTAATGCAGAAATTGCTAAATATGTTGTTCTATGAGTTTGAATAAAGTATTTTATACCTATTTTAATGCATATATGTTGTTTAATCATTTGGCTACATAACTAATGAAAAAATAGATTTTTTGCAAGCATAAGTTTTCATTGTTTTTTATAGCATAAAAAACTAGAAATCGCAACAAACAGGTGAAAATTTCTATCTAAAGATAGTTTTTTTTTATCAACATACAAATTGAATAACCAGAATACAAAGCAAAAAAATAATTGAAAAACAGCGACTGAACTTCATTGTTGAAAAATAAGCAAAATGAAATGCAATGATTTTTTTTGCAAAAGAGAACACACCATTCACAAATGCATTTGCAAATGTATAATGCAAATTTTATTTTTTTCATATCTACTTTTGTTTACTCAAATAACAGAGATTATTCGGGTGTTAAATTGTTTAAGAAAAAAAAATTCAATGGTTAGGCTTAAAGCTCTAAAGATGGATGCCATTTTGTAATTTTTGAAGATAGATGGTTGATTTTTCGATCATTAAACTTAGAAAAGGCCGGATTTCCGTAATCTATGTTCTTTTTTTTAGCGTGTTCGAGATAAAACTTGTATTGGCGCTGTTTGACAAAGTGTTATGAGATGCCAAAATGCTATGTACAAAAGATGCTCCTGGCAACTCTTCCATGAAAATACGAGCTCGCAGAATCTTAAAGATGCGATTTTTCGTCAAAAAATACAGTTAAAATTTTACTTGCATCACCGTGTATGTACGAATAAAAACATTTATATTTTTTTAAAAGGCTCGACGCATTTTACACCTGCTTATTGATTCCTACCTAAATGTTTTTAAAGCGTATTTTATGCTTTTTTCTTTTTTTTTGTTGTTAGGCATAAATGAACTGCACCAAATTTACTCTTCCATTACCATTTTTTATTAATTTTTACTACTATTATTCAACATTTACATTACTTTTATCATTATTAGTTACACCATTACTTTTGTATATAATTTTAACAAAATCACAAAGCCTTAAATCTTTTAAATGGTATATTTTAAATCAATCATTTTGGTGTCTGCTTTTTGACGTAATCATAACAGCAACAAAACCAGTACTCTTTCCCCCAGCTTTAGCAGTTTGTCCAATAGGAATAATTCGAAATGGAAGTTTTCATGTTACAGCAGTTTTTATGCTTATGTTTGCATTTACCGGAATCATTAACATTGCATCTATTGTTGCAACATTGGCAAACCGATATCTTTTAATTTTTGAAAAAAATCTACCGAAATTTCTTAGTGAAAGATATGGTTGGGGTTATTACGCCTTAATTCTGCCATTCATATTTATAATTTTTATATTTGTTGGGAAAAATTTTTTCACCTATGACTCTTCCTATTTTTATCAAGCTGCAATAGAATATGATCAATGTATGCAAAGTTTTGTAGATCATGAACCTGGATTCCTTTTTGTGGAACATACGAATTTAACAAAATTTGTTATATTAGTTGTTCTTATTTTACAAATTATTGGAACAATAGGCGTCGCAGTTATGGGAGCAATATTTATATATCTTATAAAATCTCAAAAAACACAAACTCTTGAAAAGCTGCAGCGTACTTTAACGATTAGCGCTGTAATACAGCTATCAATTACAGTATTCCTTTTTGTTATACCTACAATGATTTGTGTAGCAACTATGTATTTTGGAATGTTACATATGGAAAATATTTTTACGACCTCATTATGTTTTATTGCATCACATTGTATCTTTGAATTTTCTGCAACACTCTATTTCGTAACGCCTTATCGAAAAGGCGTAACTGAAATCATAAGAAAATATTTTTCTTATTTTAAAACTATTAAAACTGTTGCAGTATCTCCTGTTACTCAAACTGACGTGGTGTTGAATGTAAAAAGGGTTGTTCAAATTTTATAAAACAAAATTGTTAATTTAAAATAAATATTTTTTACTGTCTGGACATTTAATACACATGTTATGATGAAAAGTTATTCTATGCCAGATTTTATAAGATATATATTAATATATTTTGTAAAATCACAAAAAATACAAACGCTTGGGTATCCACAACAGCCCCAAATTCGACTACGAATGCCTTAAGTAGTAAGAGTTAGACTTATTACACAACCCAATATTTGCGTTTTTGGGATTAAAAAGAAAAATTATACTTTTTTTAATTTATGATAACTCTATCTTTTTTTTTACACAGCTTTAGGGAAATCTCTCGAATAAGTGCTATTAGATAAATGCGTTGCAACGGCAATCACTCAGATAACCCTGTCCCCTCGTTCTTTGAAAAATCGTGAAACAAGCAGAGTTTTGTTTTCCGTAAAAATTGATTATAATAAAATTCAAAAGTAAAGAAAAAATTCAGCATATAAAAGCAACTTTTCTTCGTCCTTTTCCGTCAATTTATATTTTTTATGGTGCATTTTTAGACTGAAAAATTTTTGTTGATACCATTTTCTTATCACAAATGTAGACATCTGTCATTGTTCGCTGTTTTTTTCGAATCTACAATAACGATGTTGTCCTTTATCCTCTAAAGTTGTAATGGTTTTGTTGTTAAACTCTCACTACTACTTTGTTCATTATATTATCTGCAATTGCGTGCTATTTTTATTTTCTTTCTTTTATATGATGTGTGCTTTCATTTAAATTTTTATAGATATCACAAACAACTTAAAATTTTCTTTAAAGTTTTCATTCGCTATGAATTTCAACAATCATCAACTTGCTCTTCCTTCTGCTGCTGAAAATGATCCAAATGAAATTTATACATTTCAATCTCCACGTCGTCAAGCCTTTGCTTTTCCAAATCCAATTATGAATTATATTCTCAAGAATCCAACTCCAGAAGCATGGAAAAAGCTTATCTTAACATGCAAATACTTTTTCTCCAAATATCCTGTATATCCAGTTAGTAATTTTCAATCACGGGGTGGCAATGGATGGTTTGATGATCGTGGAGAAATCATTAAATCCAATGGTCCCCTTGCAAAGTTATGGTTATATACAAGACTTTATGCAAATTATTCAAATGCTTCTCCAACTTTAATTTCTTCTTTAATTCCAAAACTTGCTAAATGTGATCTTCGTGCTGTATTGCTTCGTGAACAAAATTTAACTTTTGAAGAATATCAATTTCTTACATCTTCTGGCACTATCAAAAGCATTCAAATGAATGGTGGTGTTATTAAATATTCTGATGGAGAAAATGTTACTTTTGATAAAATACTTGAAAATCTTCAAAATGTTGAAACTTTGTAAGTTCTTAAAAGTCGTAAAAGACACAATCTTTGTGTTTTTTTCAGCATTTACTTTTATATAAATTCACAAATGTTCAAACCTGATACTGTTAAAAAGATAGTTCCGATTTTACGTCGATTTAAGAAATTGGAATATTTTAAATTAATTGAACTTACAGAAACTTTTGATATTTCTTCAATCATGGATTTTCTTTTTGTAAGTTTTGCTTTTCTATATATTATATATGAACGTTTTTAACTATATAATTTCAGGAAAATCAAATAGCTCAAATTTGTCTTGCTTTTCATCATACACTTTTTGATGCATACAAGCAAACACTTGATAAATGCTTTAAAAAGTTATCAAAAATCCTCCTAAAAAATTAACTGAAATTTGGTATCGTGGCATGAATCGCGAACAATATGATGAATATAAAAAATTATATCAATGAATACCTGTGTTTATTACAATCAAATTTGCTTTCATCAAAATTTTTGATAATGTTCTTTTTTGTTTTTCATAAATCTGTTCTTCGTGTGTTTTCTTTTGATAAACTGTGATTGATTTTTACATCAAAATATTTACTTGTGGTAGTATATTTAACAGAAATCCATGACCTGAAAGATTGAAATTTAGAAGTGTTTTTGTTTAATCTATATACAAAGACTTTGTATAAACATACAATAGATGCAATTACAAACAAAAGAGATGAATGATGAAGAAAGGGACTTTGTAAAAAAGAACTGTTCATAAAAAATAAAATATTTCTTTTACACTGAATTCAAAGTAACACTTAGAAACTTTAAAATTAATGTTAATGAAAATTTAAAATAACCCCATTCCTTTTAAAATGTAATTTTTTCCTAATGTTGTCTATGTAATTAAATATCTTTTTAAATAACTGCTTTTAGTTTTAATGATACCCAAGGAAATGTAATAGTGTTTCTTTGAAAATAAAACGTTTCAAATTCTTGGAAATGAATATCTGTTAGTTACGTTTTGTTTCACAAAGTGATAACTGATTGTTAAAAATGCTTCCACTAAAATGAATAATTATTCGAAAAAAGTAAGTATTTTAATTTTTGAGTACACCCTTTTTTGATGGTTTTCAACATGTTAAAGATTTTCTCTATGTTAAGGATTCCATTTTAGTAATACAAAAAATGCAAAAAAATGATAAGGGATAAAATAAGCAAGCTGCTTTACCATTTCATGACTCGTTAAACCAATATGGAGAAAAAATCAGTCATGCTGTTTACCGAAAAAAATTGTGCGATTTTTTAAAATTCAATTTTTAACTCAGTTATGACAGTCATTCTAAAATTATATCGCCAGTAGCAGACGTTGAACGTTACAAAAATTTAATAAAATTAATCACTACTATTTATTTTCTGAGGCAAGCTAAATTAGAATTTAAAAAACGTTACACACTTAAAAAGCGAACGCATTTCATTAATTTTTTTGGTATAATAAAAATAAGAAAGCAGCAAATAGGTAAGACATCTATGCAGCGTCCTAGCATTTTCAGTGCATTGAAACAGCGAGTGACCTTAACAACTAAATGCAATATATATTGCTAAAATATTGATTCATTATATGCATTGGCATTTTTCTACGTTCACTGAATGAGGCAACCTAAAAATTTGCCAAAACGAAGGAGCTCTTTTCATTAGTAAAAAAATATACGCTTTTTCATTTAAAAATAATTTTTTGTTTGCTCAACCGTCTTAAATTTTCAGCTTTTTTTTACAAGATGGACAACGATACCAATGCACTCAAATATTTTTATGAACTTCATAAAGAAGAATTTGAAGCATTCAAAAAGCAGGATCCTGTAGCTGGTAAATTGGATATTGCTTTTGATATTGATGGAATGGTTAGCTTTTTTATTATGTAATTAATTTTTAACATACATGTTTATTATTTTTTAGAAATTATATGCTCATAAATTCAAGCTAACAACTATTTCAACTACATTTAAATCAATGCTTTCTGAAAACTGGACAACACCTAATGGAATAGTTGTAATCAAAGATTTTTCATTCTATGATTTTCGAGAATTTATTGCTTTTCTTTATTCTGGTGAATGTGATCTCAATATTTTTGCAATGGTTGATATGGCTGAATTCTATGATGTTAAAGCTTTCAAAAAAGCTTGTGAAGATTATTTAAAAGTTTTTCTCAGTGCCGAAAATTTTTGTCAAGTTGCTGAAATTGCTGAAAAATATTCCATGGTAAAACTCAAACAACATGTTGAAGAATTTTTATGTAAAACAGAAAAGAAAATGGATATTATTTATCAAGTTTTGGAAGTTGCTTATCAATATTCAATGGAAGATCTCAAAAAGAATGTTCATGATTTTATTTCAAAGAATTTAATGCTATTTATTCAAGCAGAACAATTTCAAAGTCTTGCAGTAAATGTTATGAAAGATGTTGTTGAAGCAAATCAAAATACATCAAAATCTGAACAACTTTTTGAAATGGTAAGGATGCCTTAATAATGAGATGGTTTTATTTATATAGTATTTTAGGTATACAAATGGGCTGAAAAGCGAGCTTTGGAACAACAAGAAAATTGTGCAAATTTCAATGATGCAATTAAGAAAGAATTAAATGATTTTTTGCCTCTTTTCAAATTTCAAATAATGAGTTCTGAATTTCTTATTAAATCTGTTGGTAAGTGTTTATATAAAATGCCAGTATTATAATCTAGTCATATTTTTTAGTTACCAAATCTTTTCTTTTTACTGGTGCTGAATTAAGCAATTATTTATGGAATGCTCGATACCCTGTTTCAAGTAAGTTAAAAATTGTATTATTTAGTATAACATTATAATATCATTTTTTAGTTGTTGATGAAAGTGGAAAGATGATGAATGGTGTTCTCAATTGCCCTGATATTGATAAAATTTATAATGTTATTAAGTCACAAAAGAATGTTACCGTGTATTCTTATTGGAGTTTAAATCATACAAGACCAACAACCCCCTATACTTTAGTCAAAAATGAACAAATCGAATATTATTTAATTTATGATATCGGTGGAGATCTTGCAGTTAAACGTCCAAATGAACTTCTTGATGGTCATTATTTACTTGCTGAAATGTTTGCAGAAGTTGGATTCCAACGTGAAAATATGAAATTTATTTAACTTTTTTTATCGCTTTTGACTGTTTTTCTTTTGTTTTTGTAAATTTTTTCTTGTAGTCAAACAAATATTGCTGAAATAAAATTATTCTTTTTAACTCTGCTGAAAAAACTGTAAAATCGTCGTTATTACATTGTGTTTATTAACTAGAAGAAACAGGTTGCTACAATATGTTCGCATTTTTTTGCTTAATACAATTAATTAATCTTAAGACAACAAAAGAAATTTTAATTATTCAAAGAGGTTGTCTAGACAACGTCGCAACTTGTGGACAAGAAGGGGAATTACTGATACTAGGGAGAAGTAGTTATGATTTCAAGGTATTAGACTTTTTAGATTGAGAATTTGGATAAAATTAAAAACAATGTTTTAAAACTATGTTTTTAACTGCATTAAGAAGAAAATTACAATTGGTTTGATTTATAATAAGGTAATTATAGGTCCATTTCTTTCAGCTTGTTGGATTGTTTGACGCATTATTGCAACATTTGGCCATTCTCTACCACAGATGCATTCAACAAGGAGAACATTTTTGCAATGTTGACGAAGAGTACCAATTGGACAATTGCAAGTAAATTCATCATCAAATAAAGTTGAACGAGTAACAACAGCGACATTTTTTTTGCAGCAAACCAAAATTTATCTTTTTTAACATACTGTCGATCAAAATATTGAGCAAATTCAACAACTTTAAGTATTTAATAATACTCATATTGCTATATCACACCCTTTGTTGCAGTTGTAAACAGAATATACCAATATTTTAGTAATAAACATATTTTTCACACTTATTTAATAATTTAAAAAAAATATTAAGGACAAATTTTACCAATATTAAAGTGGCTAAAATATTAGGGATACTTTTATCCAATATTAGGGTGGTCAATTCTCCCCATGCCGCATTGCATTTGTTTGTTTTGTCGTAAAGACTAAATTTTTTCTTTCATATTTGTGCAAGATCAATAAACTGATGCTCTTTTCTAACTAATCCAAAAAAGAGTAAATCATTTTTTGTGCGTGAAAAATTATTTTTCTTCAGTTCATTTAATTCAATTCTTGGATTTCGTATCTTTTTAATAAAATAGTTTTTTCAGTTTTTTTACTCAAAATGGATGAAAAACTCAAATATTTTTTCGAACTTCATAAAGAACAGTGTGAAGCTTTTAAAAAGCAAGATCCTGAAACCAGTGACTTTGATGTGGTATTTGATATTGATGGGAAGGTTGGTATTTGCCTAGTTAGAATAAAGAATTAATTATTCTCTTTCAGAAATTATATGCTCATAAATTCAAGTTAACAACAAAATCAAATAAATTTGATGTAATGCTTGCTGGAACAACACCTAATGAACCAATTGTTATTGATGATTTTTCATTTAATGACTTCAAAGATTTTATTACTTTTATTTATTCTGGTGCATGCAGTTTTACTGAAGGAAATATTTTTGTGATGGTTGACATGGCTGAATTCTATAATGTCAAAGTTTTCAAAGCAGCATGTGAAGAATTTATCAAAGTTATCTTAAGTGTTCCAATTGTACATCGAGTTCTTGTAGCTGCAACTAAATATGCTATGGATGATCTTTTTTTGTATTGTATTGGATTTTTGTTCAAAACTGAATTCACTACCGAAAATATTTATCAAATTTCGGAAGTTGCTTATCATCATTCATTGGATAATCTTAAAAAGAATGTCCATGATTTTATTAAGAAGAATTTTTTGGCATTTATTCAAGCAGAACAATTTCAAAGGCTAGCAGTAAATATTATGAAGGATGTCGTTGAATGTAATCAAAATACAGAAAGACAAGAAGAACTTTTTGAAATGGTAATTTTTATGTATTGACTTGTATTATTTTCTTGTTTAATTTTTTAGGTATACAAATGGGCTGCAAAACGAGTAATGGAAAAAGAAGGAACTGTAGCAAATTTCAATGAAAAAATCAAAGAAGAATTAAATGCTTTTTTGCCTTTTATTAAATTTCAACTGATGAGTTATGAATTTCTCATTAAATCTGTTGGTAAGTGTTTTGTGTCAGGTATAATGTATAAAAGCCTAAGTATATCTTTTTAGTTATCAAATCTTTTCTTTTTACTGGTACTCAATAAAATAATATTTTATGGAGTGCTCGATATTCTCAATATTCTGTTACAAGTAAGTTAGATTATTATTGATGCCATCAATTTAATGGTATTCTCATGACTAATTTTTTTCATATATAAACAAATGCAAGGATATTCTAGATATTATTAAAATTTTTAATAGTTGAAATTTCGCATAGTTAAGTAACAGTAATAATGTTCATTTTTTAGTAATTGATGCAAATGGAAAGATGATGAAAGGTATTCTCAATTGTCCTGATATTGATAAAATTTACAATGTTATTCAATCTTTCAAAAATATCTCAAAAAAGTATAATTTTTGGTTAACAAAACAACAAAAGCCATCAACATCAAGCAGCATTATCAAAAATGATGCAATTGAATATTATTTGGTATATGATAATGATGGAGATCTTGCTATAAAACATCGAACTCAAATCGGTGGCATGGATTATTTACTTGCTGAAATGTTTGCAGAAACTGGATTTGAATTTGGAAATATTAAAATCGTTTGAACTTTATTGTAACTTTGTTTTTGTTTTTTCCTTTGCGTTATTTGAAATAAATTTCTTTTTATAAAATAGTTTTTTTGACGCATTTGCATACAGTTGACAGGTTTTTCATCAAACTCGTTGTTTGTTGCTTAGAAATTCTTGTTTGTAAAAGTTCTCTATTATTTCAATTTTTGTTACTGTTAAAATCAGTTTTTGAAGGCATTTCGCTCCATCTTTTTTATTCCAGCGTCAAGACTAGCACAAAAAATCGCTATTAAAACTATCAAGACGGTCAATACGGTAGAAATAATTCAAAAAAACTATAAATAATTAGGTTTAATACTTTTTGTCACTAATAAAAGTTTTCTTTAATTAAAAACACATTTTTGAATGACATCAAAGGAAGAGTATTATACAAAAACTGTAGTTTAATTCAACATTGTATAAGAAAAAGAGCATTTTTGACTTATTTTTTCTTCGTCGTCGTGAGTAAACAAAATTTCTTTTCCATTTTAGTTTTTAAAAAAAATTTAATGCTTTTGTGAAAAAAGAAAAATCAATTGAATACTGCGTGATCGTTCTTTTATTAGCGACAATCTCTTTCAAACTTTTATGTACAATTTTAGCAGCAAACAAATATTTAAATGTAGCAGTTTTTGCGTGTAATTATAATTTTTAGATGTTCCTTCTTTTATGAAACTAATTTTTTATTACATTTTTTAGAAAGGCTAGAATGTGGATTTCAACAGAATTTTTTGAACAACTTTGTCCAAGTTATCAAAAAGTTATCAAAGAACTTGATGATAAACTTTTTCAATCAGATGATGCACAAATACCAAAGTATGAAATTATAGAAAAGTTTTATACTGACTATATGATGCCAAAAGAATATTGGCAACTATATGGAAGGTATGATGATTAGGGATTGATGAAGTTCAAATCCATTAAATATTTATCAGAGCTTTTTTGTTGTAAGCCGTATGCGCCAATCAAATTCTTAAACAAACTTCGAGTTAGATTTTGACAAACAATGCTTCCAAAACGTGTAAAAATATTACTTTTTAAAAAATGATTTTTAGGTGGTTTGATAATGAAGAACTCCATCGAGAAGATGTAAATGATGAAAGACACTGGAAAGAATATCAACAATTTTATTATGATTCAAGTTTCCGAGAACTTAAAAATTTTGAGGTTAGTCCTTTTTGCGGATAGTTTTTGTCATCATCAAAAAAAGCTTTAGAAAAACTTTTATTTTTATCCGAAGCTGTTAAATTATTTCAAAGTGCTGGACATCGATGAAATTATTGATCATAACACGGCGCGGTAATTTTGTTAGAGCATTAAAAAGCACTTAATAACTTTCATTTACTAAAGAATTTTCTATACTTATTACGCTTAATCGAGTATGCTCAAGTCTTCTGTGATAGTTTCTTATAGTGTTGATTTTTATGCCATCACGACAACATTTATCAACTTTTGATCAAGAAATTATTGAGAGCAAAAATTTTTTTAATCATTTTTTTGAGTAAAATATAAAAGTTATGTAACTTCTGAGGGCTTATATTGCATTTTTACCACGCCGTGTTATAGCAAACTTTTGTATCCACATTCACAGCTTAAAGCATGCTTTCAGTTATATGAAAGTAGAGAATGTAAGTTTTTTTTATTGGAGATTGTTATGGATTTGTTGTTTAAATAATAGAAAATGTACAAAAGCCTATAATTGATTTCAATTATAGGCTGTACATAATTTTCACAAGCTATGACAAAATCACATATTTTTTGTTAAAAAAATTTTTTAGCATCACCACCATCCAGCGATCTTTTTTTACAGTATAAAAAGATGAAACTGCTGTACCAAAAAATCAAAGCTTCTGAAAACAATGTTGAAGAATGGTTTCAAAATTTGATTGAATGCGGTGATAACGAATTTGTTATTCACAATGTTGAGTATCGACTGGGTGGAAATCTTTTGGATACAAAATTATGGAAGCTTTATATCACCTTTCTTGATAGAGCTGATATTAAAAAGATGTTAGAAACTTATGCGAAATATTGTCGATTCTTTTTGGATGATTTAGAAATGAAAAAAGAGTATAAAGAAAAAGTTGAAAAATATGGTCCTTCAACTGTTTGTTACTGGGATACTGTTTTTGATTTCGAAGAAAAAGGAAATGCTGATGAAAATGATGAGTTTGTTGATGATTTTGTTGAAGATTATGACAGTGAAATGGCGGATGTGAATTGGGATGATGATTATGATGGCACTTTAACACCTTCTCCAGTTGATACAAAGCTTTTAAAAAGCTTTTATCAAAGCTATTGCCAAAATCAAAACTTTCCATTTCAAAAACCTTTAATGGGATATATTTTTGATTTTGCTAATGCAACAGTATGGAGAAAATTACATCAAACATGCAAATATTTTTGGGCTAAAAAGCCAACTCCAATTTGTTATCGGCTTCAAGTCAAGGTAAATTTTGTTGTTTTTATAATGACCTATGCATCTTAAAAAGGTTAGATTTTATAAGAGACCTACATTTTTTCTCTTCTTTTACAAAATTGCATTTTCATTTTGTAAATGTTGAACCCGTTTTTCACTTTTTTTTCATTTTTTAAATTAAACGATTTCAAGAAGGCAAAACCACATGAGACTTTTAGGAAGTGTATATAGGGATCTGGGGACAGATTTGTATCACTTTGGACCCCGATATATCATCTGCAGATGCATTTGGCCCCATCTGAATCCCAAACAATAACCCAAACTCCAACAAATGACAAAAAAATGAAAAAAGATTAAAAATTCGTGGAAAATCGTTGAAAACACAATTTTCTACGATTTTACACGAATTTTTTAAACTGTTTTCAATTTCTTTTGTCATTTTCAAGGGTTTGTTGTATCGTTGGGATTCCAGAAGGGGTCAAAGGGTATGTTGGAGTCCAAAAGTGATGTAGATCTGTTTCCCAGGTCCATATATACATTTTCTAAAAGTTTCATGCAATTTGGTCTTATTGAAATCGTTGCATTAAAATAAAACAATCGTAAAAAACCGTAAAAAATTGTGAAAAATTGTGCTACATTTTCCACAATTTTCTACGATTTTAAACGAATTTTTTAAACTGTTTTCCTTTTCTTTTGTCATTTTTGCGGTTTTTGAGCATTGTTCATGTTCCACAGGGGGTCAAAAGGTATATTGTGGTAATATGGATTTGTTCCCCAGGTCCATATGTACAATGCCTAAAAGGTTCATGTAATTTAGTCTTCCTAAAGTTAAAAAAGGTCAGCCAATGTAGAGAGTTGTTTTTTAACTATCATGTACTAAAAAGTGTGGTTTCATTACCTACCTGTAAAATTTTGGGCAAAATATAACACAAACAAAAAATCATTACATTTTAAATATTTCCTTTTTTTTAGGATGGTGCTTCATTATTTATCAAAGATTCTCTAGAACTTGGTACCATAAAATTTAGGTGCAAAAGTTCCCAACATAAAAACACTGAAAGTATTAATTCTAAAAATACATGGATTTCAATAAGTTTATTTTGCAACTTTAATCAATCATTTCATCATACTTATTTTTCATCGGTAATTTTGCCATGCCTTTATAAATGTGATGCAAAATATATTACTCTTTGGAATCAAACATTATCATTTAATGAGTTGAAATTTTTAATTGGTTCTGGAAATGTTGTATACTTGAATTTGGCATGTGTCAGAATCAAAGATAACAAAGTTGAAGGAGTAAATTTGGAAAGTATCATGGAGCTTTTACCAAATGTTGAAAAATTGCTGTAAGTGTTTTTATGTGAGAACTGAGAAAAATTATGACTGCATAAAATTTATGAAAATGATAAACATGTTTTTCAAAAACCTGATAAATCTTTAATTGTTATCAGAGGTTGTAAAATCAAGATATCGAAACTTTTTCAAAAATTTCGATTTGAAGTCGTAGTACCTTGTCCACCAACTAAGTTCAAAAAACGCAAATTTGGACTTCAAAACTGCTCTTGATATTTCAACTTTAATGATCTCTGATGGCAAAAAGAACAACACGTCTTGCCCCATAATTTCACTTTTTTCTTATTTCAGATTGAGTAATGTCAAAGTAAACAAAAGCACTGCCAATGCATTAGCAAAGCAGCAATTAAATTCCAAAATTATTACTTTAGAACTTTTGGATATTTTTGGTGAACCCTTTGATACATCTGAATTTCAAAAATTTTGTCAGGTAAATTTTATTGCTCTCATTTACATGGCTTTTATAAAGAAAGTTTTTAGCAAAACAGAGATGAACATTTCTTTTTACGAATGGAATTCAAACCGCGTCAGCCAGCAATTAAGTATGAATACATTACAAATTTTCAAAAATTTATGCATGAATCAAATAATTTGAAAAAGACTCATGTTGAAATTAATTTTACTCCAATGTGAGAAAGGAAATATTATGTTTTAGTTAACTTTTTTTATTATGCCACCAAAATGTTTCATTGTTTTTTTCGTTTTTGTTTCAAACAAAATTGTTATTCTTGGCTTTTATTTATTAATGTCAAAAAACACATCATTATCTTTTTTCTTTTAAAAGGAAAGTTATTTTATTGCTCTTTAGATGTGTGTAACATTTTTTAACTAATTGATTTGGAAAAATAATAAAACATTCAAAAAAAAGAAAACAACTTTGGGCTTTAAAAAACTGCAAAATAGAAAAGTGATCTTTCTTTCGTTTCTTTGATGAAGTTTCTTTTGTGCCTGAACGTCTGTCAATGCAATTCTAAATTTTTCGTTGAAAAAAGCGAACCTTCTTCGCTATGTTTTTTATCGTTATTTTTTTGCCCATAAAAAATTTTATCATGTTAAAAAGAAAACGTCTTTGCTCGCTACGATTTTAACGAAACAAACAAAAAAATTTATTGTTATCTTACATAACTGGAGAGAAGTTTTCAAAACATTTTACCACAATAATTATAAAAATAACTATTAACTAATGTCTCCTACAAAACAGCAAAAAATTAAAAATAAATCTTTTTGGTTTCGATGACATTAAATGAGTTTAGGGAGCATTCCAGAGCTGACAAGCCCGTATTTAAGGGGGGGGGGGGGGGGGCATTAGGGTACCTGTGCTCCCCCTGAAATTAACAAATTTCTTTGATGTTTTGCCGACTCGTGCCGAACAGCGGCAAAAGATCAAAGGCGTGCCTTCCCCGAAATTTTTTTTTGTCTACGGCCTTGAGTGCTGATGATAAAAATGTAAAGTGCTGTCAAAAGTCGGTATCTGTAGTATTCAATTTATGACATTAATGATCTTTTTCAAAAAATTTAAAAATAAACTTGAGAAAATCGGCAAAAAGGAATGAGAACAGAAGAATCAAAAAAATTATGAAAACAAAAAAAATTTCGTGTATTATTGTAAAAAAATGTATTTTTTTCTTTGCCTTTCCAAGTTTACGTAGATTGTTGATATTTGTCAAAAGTTCTTAATGCAATCAAAATGTTTATTTTTTTCCTTGGTTTTTAAATATTGTTCGCTAACATCGACTAATTGGGTTGTTTTTAATAAATAAATCTGACGTCTCTTAAATAGTCAAATAAAAATTAAAAGAAAAACCCTAAAATATTAAAAATGCATAAACTTAAAAACAGCTTTAAAGTGAACGAAAACATAGCAAAAATGGAAAAGACGCTTCGTTTCTTTATTGATGAAAGTTTTTCCTTTTTTCCGAACTTTCAGCGCAAAATAAAATTTTTCGTTGAAAAAATGGTTCTTTTATTTTTATGTGAAAATAAAAATAAATTTCATTATGTTGAAAAGAATTGCTCGCTGTGACTTTAACGAAATCATCGACGATAAAATGCAGACATTCTTTTTATTTCTACGCCATCAAAAAAATGTGTCGAAAAAAATTTTCTTCCTTGAACATGAACGCAGCTATGACTAAGCTTTTTGTATTTTAAGAAATTTTTAATGTTTTAATGTTTGAAAAAAATTTATTAAGAATGAATTTATGTTATAAACAGAAAAATTTGTTATTATCTTACATAAAATTAAATAAATTAAATTTTGTTACAAATGCACAAATGAATCAATATTTTTATAAAAAAAAGCTCAAGTTGAAATGAATTTATGTCATGACTGTCATTATGAACCACCCCAAGGACACTACTATTTATTAACCAGCATTTTCAAATATCATTAAGAAACAAAAAGTAATAAGAAAGAAATGAAAAGTAAAGTTGGACGACCGCAACAGCTACCAATAAAAATCTAAATAAAAGACTTTTGAAAGACAATGGAAATTCAGTGCTATCAATAGACATTTTACTTCATAAGTTCAGAGGGTCAGCTCTCTACGCTTTTGTGGCAATAAAATAAAAAAAATCATTCACTATAAAGCTGTTTAAAAAATTTTTATTCAATCCTTTAATTGACCAAACTTGTGATTTATTTCACATTTTACTTTCTCTGTGAAAATGGATGCAAAGCTCAAATATTTTTTTGATCTCCATACGGAAAAATTTGAAATTTTTAAAGCTCAAGATCCTGCAACCGGTGACTTTGATGTTGTTTTTGATTTCAATGGAGAGGTAAGCTTTTGCATCGTAACTTGTATCATATTATGTCGTAATTTTGAAGCTATTACATGCCCATAAATTTCAATTAGCAACAATTTCAAATACTTTCAATGCAATGCTTTCTGAACGATGGGCAAAACCAGATGTGCCGATCAGAATTCAAGAATATTCTTACAACAATTTCAAGGAATTTCTTACTTTTATTTATTCTGGGGAATGCAATTTTACTGAAGAAAATATTTTTATGATGGTAGATATTGCTGAATTCTATAATGTTATTGTTTTTAAAAAAGCTTGTGAAGATTTTCTCAAAACTATTTTGAATGTCAATAATGTTCTTCAAGTTCTTGAAGTTGCAAATAAATATTTTATGGTAAATCTCAAAACATTTTGTGAAGAATTTTTAGTTAATGCCAAATTGGATCTCAGCAATATTTATCAAGTCTTGGAAGTTGCTTATCATTATTCAATGGATGATCTCAAAAAGATTGTTTTTGATTATATTTCAAATAATTTATTGTCATTTATTCAAGCAGAACACTTTCAAAGTCTTGCTGTTAATATTATGAAAGATGTTGTTGTAGCAAATAAAGATAATGTAAGGCAAGAAGAACTTTTTGAAATGGTAAGACAAATTTTAAGTATTATGTGTAGCGATGTGCACGACGCGACTCAAACATAACTGTTCCCCGCATTTTCTTTGGACAAGCGGTTTTTTTTCTTTTAATTTTTAGCTAAATGGATCTTTTATGTAGTTGATAATTTTTTTTAGTTTTTACCACTATATAGGTAATTTTTTACGGGGAATCCGAAAATTCAACTTTCGAAAAAACTTTTCTCTGTAAAACACCTCGAAAACGACAATTTTTTTCGTTTTTTCGCCAAATGGCCCATCCTACCGCCGACTACTCGTTCATGACTGTATACATTCGATGCAGAATTAAATTCTACATCCATTAATAAAAAAATAAATCAGGGGAAATCAGGGGCAAAAAAGTTTCTTTAATAAAAACTGTTTTTTCCCTTGTATTTTTGCAAGAAAAGAAGCTCTTTTTTGAAAAAAAAACACGCGCGCATCTTTTTTGCAAAGGAAAAGAGAGCAACTTATTTGTTCCCCGTCCAAACTTTTTTCAACTTCTTCTGATTTTTTGAAGCGCGTATCTTTTTTAGATTAATTTTTTTTAATATATTACTTTAACATTTTTTTATAATCATAAAATTTTGCATCTTTTGGTACCAAAATTATAGTATTTGAGTAAACTTTGAAAAACCGTGCACATCGCTAATTATGTGTGTTTTAAAGTACTTTTACAGGTACACAAATGGGCAGAAAAACAAGCATTGGAAAAACCAAAACCTAATGAAGATATCAATTTGAATGACGCAATTAAAGAAGAAATGAATGGCTTTTTGCCTTTGTTTAAATTTCAATTGATGAATTCTGAATTTCTTATAAAATTTGTTGGTAAGTGTGCTTTTTTGTATAATTTAACACCATCAATGTAATAATAAATTTTTAGTTACCAAATCTTTTCTTTTTACTGGCCAACAATTAAGTGATATTTTATGGAGTGCTAAATACCTTGTTTCAAGTAAGATAAAAAAAACATTTTATGCTATATATTACATCCACTTTTTAGTTATTGACGGAAATGGAAAAATGTTGAAAGGAATTCTCAATTGTCCAAATATTGATCATGTATATAATGTTATTCAATCTCAAAAGAATTGGATTACAGTGTTTTTTTGGAGCACGAAAAGATCAAGACCAGTAATACCAAGTAAATTAGTAAAAAATGATGTAATTGAATATTATTTGGTTTATGATAAACGTGGGGATCTTGCCGTAAAAAAGAATGCCGAAATTAAAGATGATGATTATTTACTTGCTGAAATGTTTGCAGAAGTTGGATTTCAACGCCTTAATATCCAAATTATTTGATTCCTTTTTTTATATGTTTTGTTGTCTTTTTTGTTTTTTCAATAAAATATTTTATGTTTTTATACAAAGTTTATGCGTTACAAAGCGAAGAATTTAAGAGTGTTTTCGGTTAAATAAAATATTCAAAAAGTTTAATATATATTTCCTCTGAATCAGAGTTGCGTGGATCTCCTGCCAAGCAATTCTGAAATTGAGAATTTTTGTTCTTTTAAGTCAGCAGACCACGTTTTGAAATTTGGAAAAAAGATTTGATATCTATTAAATTGTTTCGTGTTCACTTGACGAAGGAAAAATTTTGCTCTTTTATAAAACTTTTTACAGTATTTTAAGGAAAAGAAAATAAACGGTTTGCAAGTTTATATTAAAAAGGGGGAACCTTTCATGTTGCAAAATTATTTAAAATAATATAATTTAATTTTTTAAAGAATGATTGGAAAAAGAATGTGAAAATGGTAAGCTTGCGGTTGTTGAAAATATGTTTGTTCGTAATAAGTTTTTCACATCGCTAGAAAATAAAAAGACGTCAGATTTGTATGGCAAATTAATTCTTTTAAATTCATTTCTTCGCAACTGTCATCGATTTTTCGCAAATAATTTTTTTAATAATAAAATTATTTTCATCGAAATTATTTCCAACAGTCCTATTTTTTGTTAATAATTTTACTCAAATGTGAGATTGAAAAAAATATATTATAAAATGTGATTAAAACATTCTTTTAATTTTTCTGTTTATAAATATTGACGTCAATCATATTCATCTTTTTTTATTGCAAAGTGTTTTGTTGGTTTTTAAATGAAAACATAATCCAATTTCAAAGGAAAATTAATAAAATATTTAAAAAAAACAAAAATTAAAATCATCTTTAAAGCGAACGAAAAAAAAACAGCAAAATGGAAAAAAATTTGTTTTCATCGTTTTCTTATTGGCAAAGGCTTTTTGCATTCAAAATTCTAGGCTGTCACTGCTTTTTTACAATTTTCGTTGAAAAAAGAGCGCTGTTCTTTGCTATGCTTCTTTGGTTTTAGTGTAAAAATAAATAGAAATTTCATCATGTTGAAAACATACGTCTTTGCTCGCTAGCGATGTTACGAAATCATCGGCGATAAAATGCATCATTTTTTTCCAACGCCATCAAAATAATGCGTTGAAAAAATGTTTTTTTCTTCACTGGATAATAATGCAGCTAAAATCAAGCTTCCTCTTTTTTTAAGAAACTTTTAATATTTAAGTGTTAGAAAAAATTTATTAAGAATGAATTTATGTTATAAAGCTCGATTTTTGAGAAAGTCAAGCATTTTGAACTGATCTTGGCACAGGCGCAAAAATATCTCAGAAAAATGATATAAAGTGCGTTTCTGGGGTTAACATGACCCAAAAACACCATTTTCGCGGTCATTTTTACCGTATCTCTTACAGTATCCGAGTTACCGTATACCCGTCCAAAAATTTGCATAATCGTCAGTTTTTATCAAATCTCGACAAATTTGGTATCACTGGAAAGCCCTTGACGAGCTGAGTCCGAAAAAAGTAAAATTGAACTGATTTGGCCTACTTTTGAAATACTTTTCCTTCATAGAACGCCAAAAACCTGTTTTGGTTACGGTAATTCGACCATAACTTTTTTTCCTGAGGTCAAACTAAAATTTTCTCAACGGAATTGAATTTTCCTATGTTTTTTACATCTAGGACAAATAATGCCATTGAAAACTATTGGGGATTAGACGCTTTTAAAAATTGTTGAAAGTTGCCGATTTTGAAATTCAAAAATGCAATTTTCGTTATTTTGTTCCATATCGATCCGTTCTGAAGGGGAAATGGTAGAAAAATGAGTGGAAAAAATTATGGGAAAGGTTTTGGGTCAAAATATTCAAATTTGGGGTCATGCCATCTGTTACAAGTACACATGTCATAAAAATGCGATATTTCCAGAATAAATTCTCTAAAAAAGTTTTGGTGAGGCTATATTGACCCAAAATGATATTTTTAACTTCATTATGATGTTTCTCAACTATTTTAACCATTTTAACATTTTTACTGAACGTAATATAGGTTTTGCGTCCACATTTGTAACACTTACTTTTAGGTAAAAAATCATGTTTTTCAACGTTATACAAAATCAATAAAATATCAATAATTTTAACTAAAAACCCTTTCAATGGATCCATCTGGATGTGCTGTAACTTTTAAGACCATAATATACCCGGTCTATGACCTACTTTTCATATCGCGGCTCATCAAACTTGCATAGTTTTTTTAAAAACACTCGATGCCGATACGACCTCGCAATATGCTGGTATATGGGTGTATAGTCATGAGATGCACCAAATATGTCTTAAGCATGTTGTTTTCTACCTTAAGCGTCCTATACTTGCTATAATTAATCTTTTAAGAGTTATGGGTATTAATCGATTTGTAGGAAGTTTTTGCATCGTTTTCGAGATATCACAATGTATCCAAAAACGATTTAAACAAACACTTTTGGACATTTATGGTGGAAAACAACGTGTTTAGGACATATTGAGTGAATTTCATGACCATCCACCCGAATACAAGCATATTACGAGGTTATATCGCCATTGAGTGTTTTTAGAAAAAATATGCAAGTTCGATGAGCTGCGATATCAAAAGTAGATCATAGACCGGGTATATTATGGTCCTAAAAGTTACAGCACATCCAGATGGACCAAATGGAAGCTTGTTTCGAAATAATTATTGATTTTTTATTGATTTTCAATGGAGTTGAAAAACACGATTTTTTACCTAAAAGTAAGTGTTACAAATGTTGACGTAAAACATGCATTATGGTCAGTAAAAATGTTAAAATGGTTAAAATAGTTGAGAAACATCATAATAAAGTTAAAAATATCATTTGGGGTGAATATAGCCTCACCAAAACTTTTTTAGAAAATTTATTCTGAAATTATCGCATTTTTATGACATTTGTCCTTATAAGTGATGGCATGACTCCAAATTTGAATATTTTGACCTAAAACCTTTCCCATAATTTTTCCCAGATATTTTTCAACCATTTCGAAAAAAAATAAGGTCATTTGGAGCTAAAATTACAAAAATTGCATTTTTGAATTTCAAAATCGGCAAGTTTCAGTAATTTTTAAAAGTGTCTAATCCCCAATAGTTTTCAATGGCATTATTTGTCCCAGATGTAAAAAACATAGGAGAATTCAATTCCGTTGAGAAAATTTTAGTTTGACCTCTGGAAAAAAAGTTATGGTCGAATTACCGTAACCAAAACAGGTTTTTGGCGTTCTATGAAGGAAAAGTATTTCAAAAGTAGGCCAAATCAGTTCAATTTTACTTTTTTCGGACTCAGCTCGTCAAGGGCTTTCCAGTGATACCAAATTTGTCGAGATTTGATAAAAACTGACGATTATGCAAATTTTTGGACGGGTATACGGTAACTCGGATACTGTAAGTGATACGGTAAAAATGACCGCGGAAATCGTGTTTTTGGGTCATGTTAACCCCAGAAAAGCACTTTATATCATTTTTCGGAGATATTTTTGCGCCTGTGCCAAGCAATGCTTGACTATTTGAGAAATCCTGCTATAAACAGAAAAATTTGTTATTGTTATCTTACATAACTGGATACACACTGTCACTCAAGATTACAACAATAATTATAAAAAATAACCAATATTTGCCGTCTTATACAAAGTTTTTTTTTTATAAATAAGTTGTGTGTTACAATTCGATATTTTCAGTTTTTGTCATTGATAATCTTTTAATTAACATTCAAACAATAAGCTTAAAAAGAAGCCTGCGTAAAATGAAAAAAAAAACAAATAAATTGTGGAAACAAAAAAATTCGTGTATTATTTTAAAAAAAACACGTTCTTTTTCTTCGCTTTTCCAATTTGACTAAACTCTTTTTTTACATACGTAGATAGTCGAAAAAATGTTTATCAAAAGTTTTTAATGCAGTGAAATTGTTGCATTGTTTCCTCCGTTTTTATATATCGATTTAGACCATTATCAAATGATTGGAAAGCTTTTTTTAAATTATGATTTGTTCTGTTGTTTTTTAAATTCTTTTAAATAACCAAATAAAAATTTTAAAAAATAATAAAATATTTAATAATAGCTTAAACTTCAAAAGAACATTTAAGCAACCAAAAAACTAGAAAAAATGGAAAAGATGCGTTTTTTCGTTTCCTTCGACAAAAGTTTTTTTTTATATCTGCAGCGCAACATAAAATTTTTCGTTGAAAAAAGGCGCTGTTTTTTGGTTTGTCTATTTTGTTCTTTTATTCGCCAATAAAAAGAAATTTCATCATGTTGAAAATAGACGTCTTGCTCGCTGCGATTTTAACGAAATCATCGAAGATAAAATGCAGACATCCCTTTTATTTCAACGCCATCAAACAAATATTTCGAAAAATTTTTTCTTTCTTTAACTAAGATTTTTGTATTTTAAGAAATCTTTAATATTTTGGTGTTTGAAAAAAATCATTGAGAATGAATTTGTGCTACAAACAAAAAAAATTTGTGGCTATCATACATTACTTGATAGATGCCATAATACTATTACTTCACTCATTATAAAAATAGCTAATATTTGCAAAACAACAAATAATGAAAAATAAATCTTCTTGTCTTAAATGACAACTGTAAATAAGCGCTCGGTATTTCCAATATTAAGTTCTTGCCATTATTAATTTTTAACAACCATTTTAAAATGCAAACTATTGCATAAAATGAAAGAGTACAGAAAGATTAAATAAGTAGAGAATGTTGAAAAATTTATGCGTTGTTTTAAAAAGAGATATGCTTTTTAAGCTAATTTCTGCAGCAGAAATGGCTTCGAACAATAGCTTTTTTTACATGCCCCAAAATCACTTTTATATTAAGCGCTTTACATCGTAGGATATTTGCTGAAACGCTTGAAAATTCAAAAAACAATGGCAAAATTAAATTTTTTTTAGTTGCTACTTGTTTGTTTAGTTCCAGTTTTTTGTTCGTATTATATTATAGTCTTTTTTCTCACATTACTAGGAAAAAGAAAGAAACATATTTCGTCACATTTCTATGACAAATAAATCGGTTACTTCTTATCGATTTTTTGAAAACATATTTTTTTCGATATATATATGCAAAAAAGAAAAAAGTTTTTCTTTGACTAATTTTATTTTTTTGTTGCAAATGCATTAAAAATTTTTCTTGAATGTTTATTTGAATATTTTACTTTCTGCTAAAAACTATTTTAACACACATGAAAATAGATCTATGTGATTTGATCAGTGTAAAATCAAAAACAATAACAAAAAAATCATGGGGAAAATATTCAGAACAAGCAATATTTATAAAAAAATCATTTATTTATCGCATAACACGTCATTGGAAAAATAATCTTTAAAACGTTTCTGAAGTTACAGAAGTAACATTTATTGTAATATCTTTCTGGGTAAATGTCCAATTATTGCCATCCTGAATCAAAGTGATGGAGGCTTCTTTATATGCATTGCCTTCAATGGCCATAATTTCACCGTTAATCTGAAACACTTACGTTACTAAATAAAGTTGTTATAAACTTGTCGATTGGCAATGTTTTAAAAATAAATTAAAAAAACTGACCAAAATAATACGTGGAGCATCATCACTCTCTTTAGCTGGAAAAGTTATCGTTATCTGAGTGGCTCCATTTTCGTTTTTAGTATCTGGACCACGAATTGCATCAGTGGAAAGAGTTAAAGTGGGATTCGACATTTAGTTAATATAAAAATAACGAATCAAAATAAAATCAATAGCAATGAAAATTAAAACATTAGCTAGTGTATTTTTTTCGAGCTTTGTTTTCTTCTTTTAGTGATTCAATTATTTGTACAGCTGATTTTTTACATTAGTTTGAAAACTTCCCCCAGTTTATCCCTCATTTGTTTCACAGACAGGAAGTGAGTTATTTAAAAAAACTTTTTGTTCTACAATTATAAAAATGAACAAAACGCAGAGTATTAAAATTTATAGCTACAACGCTTGACCCACTTGAATTGACCCGTAACTGTAAAGGCCCAAATCACTACTATTTAATACAAATTTGACTAAAACTCTGATATTTTTTATTGCAACAAATGAATGAACAACATTGCAAAATATAGATTTAAGAGTATTTTATACCTCATTATCATTTACAAAACTTAAATATATTGTTGCTACTAAGCTTCAACAAAAAGAAGAACAAGATATTACTGCAACTGATTTAATAGCAGCAGAAAAATAATTAATTGTTCAGGAACCTAAATTATATATTAAACCAAAAGATATGACTGAATTTAAATTAAACAAAGACGAAGATGGAATTTATCGTATAAATTGTCGATTCGATCATGCTGAATTGATTAATTCTCATCCTATTCTTTTACTAAAAACTTCACCATTAACAAAACTATAAAAATTTATCAGAAATGAAAAAATGAGCCTCTACAAGTTTCCCCTTGCCTGTTTTTTTGGCTAGAGAAGCAAAGAAAAAAGAAGAGAAGCAGCTGCTTTTCTTTAAAGAAGAGGAACAAAAAATGCATCAAAGTTTTGTTGATTGCATCATCGTTTTCATTTTCTTTGCAAAAAAATTTGGCTTAACGATTTATCTTTGAGAAAACAAACTCTTTTTAATTTTTTCTATTTTTGAAATCTCTTCTATATTAAGACATAATTTGTTTATAACGCATTTTTTCTCAAAATCGAGGAGGTCTGTTCAATTGTACATTGGCGGTGGGTTACATCTAATTTTTTGAGATAATTATGTGTATACTTATAGGATACAATGTTTTTAATAACGATTACCCGGGGGACGAATGAGTATCTGAAATTATCTCAAAAAAACTGCTAAAAATTTACTTTTTTTTTGGTTTTTCGCTATTTTCAATCTTATGCCACGTGCTTTTTAGAAATGTCAGATACCCAGAAACCCCTCCAAAGTTTTTTTTGAGTATTAGGATTATATTGGGAAAGTTTCAAGTCAATACGATCATTTTGAAAAAGTGTTGTTGAACAAGGTTACGGTATTTGCTCGATTTTGAGAAAAAATGTGTTTTATTAAAACTGTTCTGGCATTGAAATTTTGGTAAACGAAAAATTTTATACCCATCCCCCTATCTACAACTTATCATCACGATTAAATTGCAATTTTTTGTTTGGCAACGTATTTTTGTCTAGAGAAATCAATTATCGACCAATCATCTCACACACAATGATCACTGCATAAAATTTGTTTGGATAGTTAGTATTTATGCACTGAGTTCTTCTTCATTTGGTAAAAGGAAAAACTGGATAGTGATAGAGGTAATAACAATAATTAAACAAGAGCCTATCTTATGCTCTAATTTTACAATTTATGATATTTTTTTGTAGTAAAAGTGTACACCCAATTTCAAATCACCGTTAACAAGCGTAATATTATTATTATTTGTTGTAAATATAGGTTTTTAGATATTTGCAGAATGTTCAGTGTTAACATAAATGCTTTAAATCAAGCTTTAGGAAAATTTTGGTTGAAAGAAGCCAAATTTATTACGGCTGTAGAACTTGATAGTAAAAGATTTGGTTTTCATTATGTAAGTATTTTTGTATCATGTTTGTTTTCTGAAAACACATTTATTCTAGAAAAGAGATCAAATAAAAAACAACTATGCTTTTAATTATGATCAATTTCCTCTGAGTAAAGATATTTTTCAACATATTCGTGAACTTCGAGTTTTACATACACCTGAAGATTTAAGTGTTTGTGATAATTTTTTTGGACATGGTAATTGTAGTTAAATAATATTGTTAGGTAAACAAGCAGTCTTTTGATTTTAGACATTAAAAAAATTTTAATTTGGGATAATGCTGTTCCAAAAAAATATATTGATATTCAAAAACGTCAAAATTCTCTTGAAGAAGTTTGTGTTAGTTCTAGAAATGGTTTTTATGTAAGCATTTTTTTTACATTTTTTGTTGAATATACTTATGTTTATAAATAATTGTAGTGGTTTTGGTGTGCTGAAAATGGTTTTGATGTAAGTACTTTTTTTATCTTATACAAATATTCCTAAATGGTCTAGTAGTACGCATCCGTGGCTTCTTTTAAGGGTTGTTGCATTCAGTTAATGAGTGCCTACAGTGTCATTCAAGAAATGTGCCCACTTGGTTTCTGACCGGAAATCACTCCCTTTAATTTTTGGGGACTCGTGTTTGTTTGAAGGGATGCGTCATCATTGATAAAAGGATGTTTTGCCTCAAAAATTTGACCCAACACCAGATAAAAAATGATCCAATATGAAAATCCTGAGATTTCTGCAGACAATGGTCGAAAAACTAATATTGCAGCTTTTTTTTAAAGGTGATGTTGGGTCAAATTTGAAATGTTTTTTTCCATGTGCCAAAATTTTTGAGGCAAAACATTTTTTCATCACGAAATCTCTTCCTTCAAACACGAGTCTCCAGAAGTTTAAGGGAGAGATTTCCGATCGAAAACTAAGAGTGCTCATTTCTTGAATTACCCTGTAGTTAATGGGCCACTGTGTTTGGTGCTCGACTGATCCGTCTCCTTAACCTTTTCTGAAGGTAAAAATAAAAAATATTTCAGCACCTCTCAATCATTTCTCGATCATGCAAAAAACTTGTTATTGAATATTTTAAAATGGAAAATGCTTGGTATCTTTATGAAGAGTTCGTAATATGTTTTTGGGTTTTTTTTCTCTTGCATAATAATTTTTTCTTTCCTTTTTAGCACCGCTACATATTCATCAATAGAACACCTTATTATTCGTAGAGGACATTTACAAGGACCCTTCAATTTAAATGCAATCGAGGATTTATGTAAATATATTACTTTAACGTTTCCAAATCTTAACCAACTTGAAATTGATTTTGATTGTATAGATGATCAATCATCTACTTCTGCATACTGGGAATTTCTAGATGTGGAAACAACAACAATTTTCAATGCATTACTTCCAAAAGTTAAAGGAACAATCAAAGTAACAAAATACAAAATTGATCCAGATTTTGGTGAAAAGAATGTACGTCTTGCAGGTCTTTCACTCAAAACGTGACATCATATTTTTTAAAATTTTGTAAGCTTTTTTTTAGTGTCACACACCTAGCAGCACCTCAGAATCAAATTACATTATAAATGAATTGGGAAACAAATGTAAAATTGAAAAAGTTAAAATTCATGATGGTTTATTCTTAGAAACAATTGTACATTATCATGACGAACATTTTTTGCAGTATCATAAACTTTATGATCACAATGGTATATTCCGTGTTCGTCGTGATTCAAGTTATGTTAACAAGATTCCTGAACCATTATTGTATCTAAAAAGCTCTGATTGGTATAAACGTTATGAATGTTGGTATGGTGATGATTCTGGTGATGAGGACGATTATAATGGTGACTCGGATGACGAGGATGATGATTAACTGCAAAAGCTCGTTTTCTAATTTATATCACTTTTTTATATTATCCTGATTGTCCATGATTATTTGCATGTTTTTACTATTGTTATTTAGAACAAACGTCAAATTTTACATGGTTTTTTATTTTATAATTTGGTTTTAGCTGCAATAAAGGCTACTTGCTGTCAGAAAAATTCTGTACAGAGCCTGTGTGTATTGTTATGATTCCATTGTTAATGCTTAAATAAACTTTTATATGTATTTGGATGAGATTGTCCATGATTATCTACTTTTACATGTTAATCATGGATCAGTTTTGAAAATAATCAGATTAAATCAAAAAAAAATGTGGTCAAAGGATTGCTAACAGGAACTCTCAAATTGAGCAATAGAAATTTAAGGAAAGGGGAGGTTTTTTGAGGTTAACCTGCAAGCAACGGACCACGTTATTGCAAAGGAAAAAGCATGCTTTTATATAAATGGAATAATTTAAGAAACAATTTTATGCGAATTACACAATGATCTAGAGAGCCAAAGAGGCGCTATTTTTAGCATCATCAATAAAAAGACGCAATGATTCTTTTGCTGTTAAAAAAATGCTTCATTGTCTTCGTTTTTTGTTGCTAGCAACATTTGCTGCTGATATTTTTTTTATCGGCCAGTTTATTCGTTATTTGCTCTCTTCTACTTACAAGCTTTTTTTTGTGAGAAAATTGAAATAAATGCAGTTATTTTTATGTTTGAAATTTTTAAAGGAGGCGGGCGATTTGATTCTTTCATTCATATAAATGCTTTCTGAATATCGCTCGCTTATAGTAATTAATTTTGCTCCAATGCACGATGGAATCAAAGTGTCATTTTGGAAAAGGAAAAAACTTTCCCTTCGGGAGTTTTTTCTTCGTTTTTAGTGTGTAATTTTTGTTAAAAAGTAACCCATCTTTCAGGTCGTTTTCCAGACTTCCGGTAAAAGTAGTTATTTTTTTGTTTATATATTTGAAATCAGCGAAAAAAACTGATTCTGGTGACAGTCTGCTTTTTTTAAACAAGTACCTCTAAAGGAAAATCGATATAACATGCACACCTTTCTTGAACAAATCTAAGCTTCTTTTTATTTTGTCACACTGGTTTAGCGAGTTTTGTTGCTTATTAACTCAACAAATATTATATCTGATGCTGGTTATATAAATTTTTAATGCTATAATAGGTTATTACAACTGGAAGAAATACCTATGGATGTTGCTGGATTACGATAAGTAAAAGTAAGTATTTTAATTTTCTGATCCATTAATTTATAAATGTTCATTTTCAGATATATGTGAATTAGCCCATTTATCACCAGAACTACATCATTATTGTTATATTTTTTTTAATCAAGAATCAGGCGTCCAGCAGCTGGCTTGTGCATATATAAATTTACAGTACAATTCGTATGCTGAATGCAAAGCTTAAATATGCCTTAAGAAGATTCATTTAGCTATGGATTAATTCATATATATCTGAAAATGAACATTTATAAATTAATGGATCAGAAAATTAAAATACTTACTTTTACTTATCGTAATCCAGCAACATCCATAGGTATTTCTTCCAGTTGTAATAACCTATTATAGCATTAAAAATTTATATAACCAGCATCAGATATAATATTTGTTGAGTTAATAAGCAACAAAACTCGCTAAACCAGTGTGACAAAATAAAAAGAAGCTTAGATTTGTTCAAGAAAGGTGTGCATGTTATATCGATTTTCCTTTAGAGGTACTTGTTTAAAAAAAGCAGACTGTCACCAGAATCAGTTTTTTTCGCTGATTTCAAATATATAAACAAAAAAATAACTACTTTTACCGGAAGTCTGGAAAACGACCTGAAAGATGGGTTACTTTTTAACAAAAATTACACACTAAAAACGAAGAAAAAACTCCCGAAGGGAAAGTTTTTTCCTTTTCCAAAATGACACTTTGATTCCATCGTGTAATAAAAATTTAAAAAAAATATTTAAAATAAGCATTAAATTAAAAACAGCTGTAATACAAACAAAAAAATAGAAAAATAAAAAAACTGTGTTTCTTCGTTTTCTTATTGACGAAAAGGTTTTTTTGGGTTTGAACATTAAACTCTTGTCAGCACCGCATAAAATTTTTCGTTGACAAAAAGGTTGTTGTTCTTTTTCTATGTTTTTTTGCCGTTGAAAAGAAATTTCATCATGTTGAAACATTTGTTCGCTGCTCTTTTAAGGAAATCATCGACAATAAGATGCAGACTTCTTTTTTTCCAACGTCATCAAAATTATGTGTTGAAAAAAAAATTTTTTTGGATAAAATATTTAAAATAATTGTTTTTTTGTTTTTTTAGAAAAAAAATAAATTTGTACACGTAAATATGGTTTTTTAGGCCAGGAACCATCTAACAAGGGACCGTTCTGAGATGTCACCCTGGGATTTCAACGGTAATAGCGGAAATCGATAGCTTATAGTAAGGGATGAAAAACCCCCAAGTACTAGCTGCCCGTTCGCCATTTCAGGATTTTAGTAGCATTTTGCTATTACACTATAAGTAGCAGGCGATGATAGTCATAGTCTAGCAATTACGTTTGTGTTGATTTTAGATGGTTAAATATGCCAAAACATAATTTTTCATAGATAATTAATCATATCCCAAGCGTTTACAACCCTCTAAAATCAACACAAACGTAATTGCTAGACTAAGACGTTCATCGTCTGCTACTTACTGTGTAATAGCAAATTGCTACTAAAATCCTGAAATGGCGAAAGGGCAGCTAGTACTTGGGGGTTTTTCATCCCTTACTATAAGCTATTAATTCCCGCTATTACCGTTGAAATCCCAGAGTGACATCTCAGAACGGCCCCTTGTAAAGAAAAAATAAATTCCGGAAACGACAGAAAACTAACGCTTATTCGTTTTTTTCCACATTGTAAAAGTTTTCAATAATTTATGGTCCTAAATGTCCTTTATATAATAGAAAAAAAAGCACAGTTACAACCACAACGACATGGCAGAAAGTACAAAAAAATTAATTAAAAATTATTTGTCGTTTATAACTTATAATTGTTAATAAATTTTTTTAATTAATAAAACAATTAAAATAAAAAGAATTTAATGAACTCACGGCTGTTTTTTTATTTTAGCTTAGACGCTTTATTAGAGAAATAGTGAGAAAGAAGGCGTATCATGCACTGAATTAAGATTTCTTTCTGAATCAACATTTTTCAATTACATTTGGTAAAAGTGCTGTCGATTTAGAAATTTTCTTTTCCTGTTTTCAAAAAGTTGGTGCCGAACTGGTGCCAGCATCGCCGTCATGGAAACATTGATTTCAAAACGACGGAAACCTTCTTGGTGCTTTGACAAAATTAATTAATGTGTATTTTCTTTCAGTTTAATCAAGTAGAAATCAACAAATAGATATATAATTAAGTTGTGCAGATAGCGTGAAAAATTGATAGCGTTAAAGAAGCTTTTATGTTGTATTTTTTTTAAAACGTGTCTTTTTTACTTTTCATTTTTTATCTACTCTTAAGTGTCATGGTCACGTTTGTTACAATATGCTACACGATAAGTTTAACATTGTCTGTTACAACATTTATTACTGGAATTTTCGTTGGAATCAAGCGTTTGTATACTATCAAAATTCTGCCAAAAGCGTTACGGTAAGTATTAAAACTGAAAAAATGAGATTTCGATATCAGAACAATTTCAGACAATTTTCGGCGTTTTTTAGTTGAAAAGCGAATCCCCTTTCACGTCATGTTTTTTTTAAAGTGCGCGCTTGTAGAAATTGTTAGAAAAAATAGCAGGCAATCGCTTCGAGATCACAAAAGGTGGGTAAATCTTTTATTTTTTTCCCAAAATTTTCTAGAACATGCAAAAAACAAGAAAAAAATAAAAAATTAACCCACCTTTTGTGATCTCTAAACGATTGCCTGCTATTTTTTCTAGCAATTTCTAAAAGCGCGCACTTTAAAAAATACATACATGACGTGCTTTCCCCCAAAAAATATCAAAAAAATATTGATAAAATCAAAAATGCAATTTTTTGATTCCATTATGCATAAAAATCAGAGCATGGGTGGTTGTGTGGTATAGTGCTGGTCTATCAACCCGACTGTCACAGGTTCAAATCCCCATGCTTGCCCAACCCATTTATTACCAATTGGACGACAATGGGTACACTCCGCAAGGAGTGGGGATCATCTATCGGGAGATAGAGGGGTGGCCACCACCGGGTGGCGTCGGCAAAGGTCTTCGGATCTGGCACCTAATGCTAATAGCCTCAGAGCACTCCGGTAAAGACGCCCACGACTGAACGGTCTGATATGGGGAATTTTAATCATTTAAACCTTTATGCATAAATTAGGTATACTTTTTTAGATTGTTTATGATGACCTGTTGTTTTCCGTTCTTTTTATCATCATCTTTATGTTCCACATATAATGAAATTTCATATTTTGTTTTTGATACACAAACACATATTTCAACTGATTACATCAGACTTATTATTCTATTTTCAACACAGAACATTCGAAATACATTTACGTTTATAATGATTGAAAGAATTGTTGCAACTGTAAAACTTGAAAAGTATATCATGGCAGATAAAATAAGTTTTTATTGGAAATTGACAGTTTTCTCTTTAAGCACTGCATTGCTTTACGTTGGATATTATTATTATGGTAAATTTTTGTTCTTTTAAAATAGTCGAACAATTTAATGCAATGCATTTCGCAGCACAAAATCGACCAATAAACTTCAATACTTTTTTCAGTTAAAAATATGCCTTGGATGGGAATATATTCGACATATTTCGCTTATTCTTCTCACATTTTTATGCTTACAGTTTGTGGAATTTTGTATTTGTTGAATCGAAGAATGTATAAAATTTCTGCATATCAAATTACTTTAAAAAGACGGTATACGGTATGTTTAATGTTATATGTTATACAGGTTGGTCATTATAAGTTGTCCACTTGTTTGCAGCTGTCAAATGGTTCTTAGTAGGTCCCAATTGCTTGTATGAACAGGGAATTCTCATCACTGACGGGAGCATCTTTTGTATATAAAAATTTTGGCATTTGGCTTTTTTTTAAAATTAGCCTAGATTATGAAAATCCAGACATTTCTGAACCCTATGGCTAAAAAATGAACATTCTGACTACAAAAAAATTTACAAAATGGCAGCTATTTGAAAAACCGCATTTTTTTAAAAAAACGTAAAAAAAAATTTTTGATGTTTTTTCAGTATTAAACTAATTTTTGAATTAGTTGCCATTCTGTCATTTTGGAAGCCAGAGTGCTCATTTTTCGATTATAGGGTTCAGAAATGTCTGGATTTTCATAATCTAGGCTAATTATAAAATAGTCGCGAGATCAAATTTGAATTTGGCGCCGTTTGGCAAAGTGTTCTCAAATGACAAAATTTTAAGTGCAAAAGATACTCCCCTCAATGATGAATATTCCTACTTTATGCAAGCTCCTGGGACCATCAGAAAACGATTTGCGGGCTGCAGACATATGGGCGGCTTATGATGACCACCCTGTACTGTAGTTCTTGTTATATACTTTTAACACACATTTACAGATAGCACAGAACATAAGATGTTTGGCTTATTTGTTTCCCTCCATTCTAATTTATAGTACACTTGCATCATTTGGGTCAATGATTACAATAATTTTTCAAGCACTAGGCTTTCCCTCTCCTCCATTATCCGTGTACCACATTGTAAGCGAGAATATAAAGCTTTTAAAACATTTAATTGCTTTTGTTTCAGTTCTTCAATACATCATTTTTGTTAATTTATATAAGACATTTTTTTATTAAACCAGATAAAATTTCTGATATAAAAAATGTTACAGCTTTCAAGAATCCACTCGGGAAAGATATTCCTACAAACGCTACTCCTGATCAATATTTTGTTGATTTACGGAATCAGTGGAAGTGATAATTAATGATTTTTTTGTTTTTAATTTTTTTAAGCTTGTAACCAGTAATAAATGTCAAAATAAAGGAGACAAAAATGCTCAAACTTACGTGTTTTGTTTATCATTAGGTAAACCTTTCGATGAGTAATGAGTTTGGTGATGGTGAACTACAGCCAAGAAGTTCTCAATTAGTTAATATTCCACATACATCTAAAAGAAATGCAGCTAGGAAAAGAGGAAACAATCGTCAACAACCTTATCAAAGAAGCCGCTATCATCAGCAACCATATCTGGCTTTATTGAATAAGTAGATGACTTGATAGCTAAAAAATAGCAATTGAAAGGTGCAAAAAAAGGGCATTGGTATTTTTTGATATTCTGTAGTAAGGTTGGACGGGGGCCCGGGCTTTTCAAAAAGCAAAAACTTGGCTGAAGCCAAGTTTTTGGCATTTTTACTAATGAAAGCCCCGAAAAGAATTTGAGGGGCCGGGCCGGGGCTTGAAAATTTCGGCCCCGTCCATCCTTATTCTGTAGTGCTAAATTTAACTTACAAAGAATCCTGCAACAATCGTTCCAACAAGCGCTCCACCAGCGATATCACTTAGCCGATGTTTAAAATCTCGTACTCTAGAAGCACAAATGAAGAATACTAGCATAGCAATAAGTAGTTGAAATACAGCACGAAATGGTGGAATAATTTTACAGCGTTTTTGTAAATATACCTGCAAAAAATGTTGGTTTTTTATAAATGAATATGCTGGTCGTTTTTCTGATACAAATATTTTATAGAGAAATATTACTCAAAAAAAAATTTTGTTTTACATAAAAAATATTCAAAAAACATTATGAGAGAACTACTTTTTGCAGAGTGAAACTGGATCGAAGACAACAATCTCTGTAAATCAAAGCAAAAAAACTTTCACCGCTTATGCTGAACAACGCATCATTTCATCTCTCAAAAAAAACAACAAAACAACAGCCAGTACACAACCAAGAGCAACACTTTTCAACTACAGTGGTTTATCCTTCCATCGATAAAACGAAGAAATATTTTTTTCGGCAGATCAAAAAGACACCCATAGACTAGACCAGTCCACTATCCGGCCGACGAAATGTAAACATCTGTTTTTCTAGATATCAACAAAACATCTTGTTCAAAAGTTTTACACTTCTCATTTTGAAAAGTACAACAAACAGACAGAATTTTTCTAGTTTTTAATATTTTACTGCTAAAAAGTGGTGTAAGAAGTAAAAACTCATTTTTTACATTACTTTGTCATTGCAAATTCTTAAAAAATCAAAGAGAAAATAATGATACCAATAATTATAAAAGTGTTAATTTCATTACAATATTTTACACATATGCCGAAACAGTTAACTGGTTATTGTCGTTTCTGTTAATCTATTTTTCATAAACTTTTTTATTTTAAAACCACAAATTTGTTTTATTTGCTTTTTTGTTCCACTAAAATATTGTTCCAAATTGTTTAACACAATTATTATAAAAAGGGGCTGAAAACGTTGGCATCACAAAATGGGATAGCAATTTGATTTAAAAAATCTAAATTAACGCCTTTTTGTGTTGTCTACGTAAATAGCTGGTATTAGAGGCTAGGATTAACGCCTTTTTGTGTTTTACATTACTTTGTCATTGCAAATTCTTAAAAAATCAAAGAGAAAATAATGATACCAATAATTATAAAAGTGTTAATTTCATTACAATATTATTTTAAAACCACAAATTTGTTTTATTTGCTTTTTTGTTCCACTAAAATATTGTTCCAAATTGTTTAACACAATTATTATAAAAAGGGGCTGAAAACGTTGGCATCACAAAATGGGATAGCAATTTGATTTAAAAAATCTAAATTAACGCCTTTTTGTGTTGTCTACGTAAATAGCTGGTATTAGAGGCTAGGATTAAAAAACAACATAAAATCGAAAAAAATTGCAACTTTAAAAGTTTTATGCTTTTTATTTTTTATATTTAAAGTTTCTATTCTATTTATTTTATGTAGCACCTGCTAGCTTCTGAAATGTTAAATGTAATTATCGTATTACACAACAACCTTTTTAACTAAAACGTGCAGAAACATATATTTCATATGAAATGGTAGAAAAGCTAAATTTATCTGTTGCTTACAATGAAGCATTTCTTTCAACAATTTTGCCATTATTTGACGTTACTTCAATTACCACAATTGTTTTAACAAGTATTCTAATCTCCGTGATAATCACGCAAAGTCCAAAACAAATGAAAAGCTTTAAAACTTTTTTACTTTTGTATGTTTCATTTAATTTAATTTTGGGAATTTGTTTGGCACTATATTGTCCAATAATTCTTCAACCATACTTGATTTTTTATCCAGTTGGATGTATACGATCACTGCCACCAAATTGTGCCATTTTATTGCTGGGGCTGATTTTAACAATATCTCTAGCTATTATGGATTCATGTGCCGCAATGTCAATGGAAAGATATTTTGCAATGAAAAATTTATCAACTTCAAAAGTACCGACATTTATTTATCGATTTTTGTTGGCTACAGACTTGGTGCTGTTAATGGTTATTTTTATTATTGTACTAATCCCTTCACTTAAAAATAGATTCTTACTATCTGAAAACCAAATTCAAGAATTTATGTTTGAAAATTTTAACAATTTCGGCATTATCGATTACCGCTATTTAATAGTTTTTATTAACCCTCAAAGAAACACATATTCATCTTATCTCTTTCACATTACCATTTTTGCAGCCTTACATTTAATTGTCCCCTTTGCAGCTCTCAGCAATAACATGTATTTATATTTCTCCAAAAAAGAAACATTTAAACAACTTAAAAAACTGCAGAAACATAATTCAATGTTACTGCGAATGACATTTATTCAATTTTTTGGAATGTCTATTTTACTTGGTGCAACTGTGATTTTTATGACGTCATTCGTCCTATTTTACCCACATCCAACAAACATTGTTAGTTTCGCAATGGCATTTATGAATTTGTTTTGTTTTTATGATACTCTGATTACAATCATATTTATTGATCCTTATCGGAAATTTTTTATTGATATTTTTAAGAAAATCTTTTTTCACTTTCGTTAAAAGAAGTAAGTTGATTGTCGTTAAATTTTTTTTAAACAATGACAAATATGTTTGTATTTCCAATAATTGCTTTACAACATTTAAAACGAAATTCCAACCATAATTGTTGTGCATACAAATATTTTTGAAATATTCAAAAAGTCTTCTCTTTTTAGATGTACACAACAAAATACTTATCTCTTCATCGACACAATGTTTATTGTCTTTCTTTTTTTTAAAAACATATTGCCATTTTAAGTAAATATTTAATGTTTCAAAATATTTGTCTGCGAACATTGTTGACAACAAATCTGTCAACGAAAAATGTAGAAATGTCGAAGAAAGAAAAAAAATAGCGCTTTTTTGATTTCTTTTATAACAAGCGCAAAAGGATTAAAACCGCTTTAAGCAGTTTAATTTTTGAAATTTAAAATATTTTATTTTAACAAAGCGATTCATTGTTTGACATCAAAAATGCATGTCTGTTGAGCATAGCTTTATCATTTTACACTAATCCAGAATATTCAAAACTGGAACATTAATAAAATAATGGTGAAAAAATTTTAATAACAATATTGTTCATGAAAAAGCCCTTATTTTCAATAAAGAATAGTTTGTGATAAAAATAAAGCTAAACTGTTGTTACGCTTTTTTAAATAAATAATGAAAAAGGTTGTGGAACAGCAACTGCATTACAATTTTTAAAGAGATACTCGAACCATAACTGTTAAAAATTTTCAATTATGCATAGATATTTTTGAAAAATTCAAAAAAAAAATTATTGTAAATGTAAAAGGCAAAGTATTTATTCACTTGTTCATCGTCGACAAAAACGTGAATTACATTTTGCTTTAAACGTACTGCTCTTTCCAAATCAATACCTTTTTTCAAAATATTTGTCTGCGAACGTTTCTGGAACACGTTATGTTTTTTTTAAACTGCGCGCTTGTAGAAATTGCTGGAAAAGGAAGCTATCAATCGCTTCGAAAACCAAAACAAGGTTTATTTCTTTTATCTTTTGCTATTTTTTGCATGATCTAGCATAACTTGGGAAACAAATCTGTCAACGATATATCGTTGACATATATGTGTCAATGTTTTAAAGACAGAAAAAAGTCCAACATGTAAATGTTTCATTATATTTTCTTAATTTTTAAAAAGTGCATTTATACTAAATTGTTATGTAAGCATTTAATTTATTAATGTTTTGAATTCAGCAAAGGATGTCGTTTTTTAAATGAAAAATTATATCTATTAATTAATCCAATAAAAAATATATCAAAAGTAACAAAATTATTCAAAGATTCATAAAAAAACTGCAAAATAGAAAAAAATGTATTGATTCGTTTCCTTTGGCAAAAATTTTTTTATGTCAGAACATTAAGCATCTGTCAGCGCAACATAAAATTTTTCTTTGAAAAAAGGCGTTGTCCTTTGCAAAAGTTTTGCACCTTTTCTTTCGTTTTTTTTCGCCACAAAAGAGAAATTTCATCATGTTGAAAACAAACGTCTTTGCTCGCTGCGACTTTAACGAAATCATCGAAAATAAAATGCAGACATCCTTTTTTCTAAGGTCATCAAAACGGTTGTCTTTTTTCTTCACTCAATATTATTACTAAAATAACGCTATTTCTGTTTTAAGAAATTTTTAATATACTGATGTTTGAAATATTTGTATTAATAATATCTTTAAAAAGAATGTATGATATAAACGTAAAATTTGTCGCTGTTATGCATTTTTCCATTATGACTGCAACAACAATAATAAAAATACTAATATATGCTGTCTCATACGAAACAAATTAAAATTTAAAATTAATCTTTTTGTCTTTTACGACATCAGTAAATGGATTTTTTGTTGTTACAACTCGGCATTTCCAATATTTGGCTTTTGTCATAAATAATCTTTTTAAAATTTATCAACGAAAAGGGGGGATGTTTCAATGACAGAAAATATTCCAACAGCAGTTTTTGGATTTTTCATAGCATACGTTTAAGAAAATTAAAACGATGTGATGCAATTCGATATTGAATTTCTAAATGTTTTTTAATAGTTTATTTTAAAAAATACAGTTGTAAATTGCAGAACTTCATGGAAGAATAACTACTATTCAAAGATCTATCATTTTGAATTATTTCAAAAGATCATTAATCAAGCTACGTTATTAAAATGATTTTCGACAATATTGTTCTATCAAAAATTCGTTATTTTAAACATAGTAAAAATTGTTATTTATGCTTTAAAAAACTTAACCCTTAAAAATGTTTTTGACTTTTATTTTAATTGTTTTTTTTATTGTAACAATAAAAAAGCTTTCAAATTAACTTTGTCATACAAAAGTAACAAAAGTCATCAAAAGATAATAAATATCGTGTATACTTATTGCCTATAAATTTTGGCCATAAAAAAATTTTGTGCCGGTCTCTCAATCCTGTAATATCAATGAATGCATTAGAATGCGTATTTTTGAAAGTTCGATGAACCCATGACCTATATTTTAAGCAAATGAAAGATGTGAGAAAATTATTTTTCATATACAAAAAAGTTTTTATGCTAACGAGGTTTATTCCTTGAATTTTTCTTCCCTTACTTACTTCTGTTTTTTATTTTTGAGTCGGAATATTTTAACTTACAATTAATTAAATTTTTTTTATCAACCCAACTATGGATGCAAAACGCAAATATTTTTATGAACTTCATATAGATGAATATCGAATTTTCGAAACTCAAGATCCAGCAAATGAAGATTTTGATGTTGTTTTAGAAATTAGTGGAAAGGTTTATTTTGTTTTCTGTTTTCACTACGTTTAACGAACTTCATTTTCTTTTTAGAAACTATATGCTCATAAATTCAAGCTCACAACAATCTCAACTACTTTTGATGCAATGCTTTCTGAACGATGGGCGACACCAAATGAACCTATTGTAATCAAAGATTTCTCGTATGATGACATCAAAGAGTTTTTAACATTTATTTATTCTGGTGGTTGTAACTTTACTCAAGAAAATATTTTTGTCATGGTTGATATCGCTGAATTCTACAATGTTGCTGTTTTCAAAAAAGCTTGTGAAGATTTTCTTAAAACTATCCTTGGCATTCAAAATGTTTATCGAGTTCTTGAAATTGCAAACAAATATTCCATGGAATATCTCAAAACTTTTTGTAATGAATATTGTCTTACGACTGAATTGAAAGCGGATAATATTTATCAGCTTTTGGAAGTTGCTTATCAATATTCAATGGAAGATCTTAAAAAGAATGTTCACGATTTTATTTCAAAGAATTTAATACTATTTATTCGAGCCCAAGAATTTCAAAGTCTTACAGTAAATGTTATGAAAGATATCGTTGAATCAAATCAAAATACAGTAAGACAAGAAAAACTTTTTGAAATGGTAAGGATTACTTTTAAAAAGTATAATATGATTATATTTGTGTACATTTTTTGCTATATAAATGGGCTGAAAAACGAGTATTGGAAAAGCAACAAAATGACGAAAATTTGAATTTAAATGAAGCAATCAAAGAAGAATTAAATGATTTTTTGCCTTTTATCAAATTTCAATTGATGAATTTTGAATTTCTTCTTAAATTTGTTGGTAAGTATTTATTGTTAAATACAACGGCATTTTTATAATTTATTATATTATAGTTAGCAAGACATTTCTTTTTATTGGAACTCAATTAAGTGATATTTTATTGACTGCTCGATATCTTGTTACAAGTAAGTTTCGAAATGTATTACTGTGTTAAATACTTCATTTTTTAGTTACTGATGGAAATGGAAAAATGATGAAAGGTGTTCTCAATTGCCCTGATATTGTTCGAGTATACAATCTATTCCCACAAGTTGGATTTGGGGATTATCAGATCAATTAGTGCCATCAACACCGTGTACTTTAGTCAAAAATTATCAAACTGAATATTATTTAGCATGCCTTTCTTACAAATATATTGTCGTAAGACGACGAACAGAACTTAATGATAATTTCTTTTTACTTGCTGAAATGTTTGTAGAAACTGGATTTGAATATGGGAGTATTAAAATTGTTTGAACATTCTCTTTTTTTGTGATTTTGTTTTCGTGTTTTTTTTTGTTTGCGTGGAAATATCATAAATTTTTTTATACTTTGCTCTTTTGTGCGTTACTTCAGCAGAAAATAAAACAATTATATTAGAACAACCGTTAATATTTTCACTGCATGGCATATTTGAACGACATGGATAAAAGATTTTTAAAGGAGTATCGTAAGTTGACGCATTTTTAATTTGAATTTCCCCCCTGAAAACATAAGTTATTGATGCAGGGATTTTCCGTTCGAGATCATCCTAATGTATTTTCTTTTTTCTAGTGTTGAACAAGGAATATGAAATTTCAAGTAATTTTTTCGTTGAATATATACTTTTTTGCATTATTTTTTCTTTTTAACCGTTGCAAATGTATGTATTATCGATAGTTGAAGCTACCTGCATGTGTTTGTGGTTGATGATGCTTCATCCATAGAAAATTTAAAATATGTAATCACTATTTTAGTTTTTCGCTATACTTATTTATTGTGATTTATGCATATGGTTGCTGTGCTTTTATAGATGTGAAGCTGAAAAGGGCTTGTTCGTAATTTTTATTTTGTGTTGATGACCATTCTCCAAAAATTTTATATATGCTATTATAGCTTTTTATGTCGGCATCAAAAACGATGTTGTTGTTGCTAACAGAAGCAGCAAATATAGTTGTAACCAATATTTGATGTTTCTATTTTGTTCAAATTTTTTTTCAGATTGACGTATGTCGATTGTAACAACATTGTTTATTTTAGAGCTTATGCAAAATCAAATACGTCGATGTCAAATCTACACCGGTTATTTATGAACCAATAGACTTTGATGCTCTTCCTTTCTTACATGCCCTCACTTTCTAATAACAATTTCTAATGCTGACAACATCAAAAAATATAACAACACATTTTATCCTGTTTTTTATTTTTTTAAAGTTGACAGAGCATTTATTAATATGATGCATTGCTTTTAAACTCTATAATTTTTAAATCACAAAAATGAAAATATCACAAAAAAATTATATATTTAACGATGAAAATACTCGAGGTTTCATATTCCTTTGTTCAACACTAGAAAAAAGAAAATACATTAGGATGATCTCGAACGGAAAATCCCTGCATCAATAACTTATGTTTTCACGGGGGAAATTCAAATTAAAAATGCGTCAACTTACGATACTCCTTTAAATATCTTTCTTCGCTTGCTGCTGAATCATCAGAATCAGGAAGATTGGTAATTTCTGGAGTATTCATTCCTGGTTTTTGCGCTAGAATTTTATTAACTTTTTTTATTTGTTTTTCGACGGTGGTCCCTATTTAAAATTTATTATTTTTTTCAATTTGAAAATGAATGAATGGCATTTGATCTTGTTTTGCCAAAAAACTTTCATGAAACTTTTCTTTTAATTTTGGAAGTTTTTTTTGGATTGTTGTTCAGTATTACTTCTTCCTGCACTCCTGTACATTCTTGTATTTTGGTAGTTTTATCGTTTTTTGATAAAAACACAAAAACTCAATCCTTCAAATACTTACTTCCTTATGCTGCGGCTGTAAAAGATAATTGTAACTCTGCAGTTGTCACTCTCTCAAATGGACAAATATTTCCTAATTTTTAAAGCATGTTATTTAAAAAAGTTTATGTTTTTTGAAGGTTACGTATCTTATCTACATCAAACAAATTACAGCCTAAAAAACACGTGAGATAAAAGCTATAAATTATACTCCCTTTTTTCTTAGTTTTAAAATTCTTGAAATGTCTTTTTTTGACGATAATAAGCACTTAATTGCCTTTGCTTACATAACTTGATACTGTATTTAATATATTCGAACGGAGATTCCGTTCTGAATGAGCTCCATTTGAAAGGAAACAAAAATTTCTCTGTTCAAAAAAAAATCACTGGCGAAGTTTCTACGTTACCAATTCCTTCCTTTCTAAAAGTTACACAGGCTTTACAATAAGCGGTTTTTTTGTTTTTTCACATTAAAGCAATCCATATGTAGTTAATTCAACGTAGAGAAATAGTTTCCACTCTACTGCCGAAAAAGCACTTTTGCGTAACTGGCGGCAAATTTTAGTGAAAAAAATTTTTTTTGAATATTTTATATACGAATATGAAGTTTGATTTCAAAAAGATACTAATTATAAAATGTATTGTTACAGTCATGTTGTTTGCAGCCAAATGCAAAAACATTAAAATAAAAACAATAGCAATTTAAAAACAATTTTAGCATTTTTGCATTATTCAATTTATTTAAAAAAGGAAAAGAACAAGAATTTCAAAAACGATATTTAGCGAAGTAATTGTTAATTTTAATGCTGTTAAAAATCATGTGGAATTATTGATGGGTAAAACACGGGAACTGTGATCTTTGAAAAAAAGATTGATCACTTCTTGTCGTAACTCTTTATCAGTGACAAAAATGAACCATATCGGTGATAGCGAAGTTATATCAGCAATTATGTATTGATTACTGATAAGAATAGAAAAAAAATACTCGTTGATCCATTAATAATAAAAACTAAAAATGCAAACATGTTTCTACAGGTTGGTTCAAGAAGGGTGTCGAGTTGATTTTTGGACTGCAAATTAACAATTTTCTTACCTGATTAACACCAGATGCTGCTTCAGTAAAAAAAATTAAAAGAGAATAAAGAAAAAGCTTAAAGTCTTGAGATGCAAATTTGATCACCGTACTACCATTATCATAAAATCGCCATTTAATCAATGAAAAAACAAAGTACACATTCATTATCAGAGAAATAGAAGGGCAAAATGACACTTAGTTCTGCGACACTTAGTTCCATAACACTTAGTTCCGGAACGTTTTTGAAAATGTGTTTTTATTGGACAACAATAAAACTAACAAAATACAAGAACCTAGAATCTACAGGAGAGTACAGGAAGAAATAATACTGAACGCAAAATATTACTTTTTTTTTCTATGAAACATCAGCACCAGGCCTGAGAAATGCGGCCGAAAATTCGTCGGCCCGGCCGCGGCTATTTTTCAAAAAATTTTTAAAAACTTAAATATGTGTTTTTTCAATGATCGATGAAATTTTTGATAAAAATAAACGAAATTGTATACCCAAAAAGACTAAAAACACATAATTGTATTAAAGAAATGCAAAAGTCGATTTTAACCAGACTCAAAAACTGATTTTGGAGCTCATTTCTTTAACAAAAATAAAAAAGCGGAAAAAGTTTGATAATTAAAAAACCATCGAAAATCAAATTATATTAAAATGAAGCACAGATTTATAAGCTTAATACTAAATGAATAAATTGCTCTTTCGAATGGATCTTTTATTTTTCAACTATTAATTATTAATGAAAAACACTTGCAGCCGGCCGCGGCCGTGGATTCTCGGCCTCATTTCTCAGCCCTGATCAGCACATTCCGTTGACAGATTGATTGCTTTAAAAAGTTAATCATACAAATGTTTTTTTGCTGTTTTTTCTTTGCCCTGTCGTGCAGAGTTGCAGTAAGGAAATATGATTCTTGCTTTTGTCGATGAAGTCTTTGAAAAGAAAACTTTTTTGAATATTTCAAAAGCATTTATGAATATATGCAAGTGCTTATCATTTTTTGTTTGAATTTTTTATAAAAGTTATAATGTAGTCGTTGTTAAACGAAATGATTTTTTCGTACATTATTTATTTTAAAAATAATCTAACAACAATCCAACTTTTTTCTTTTAACTTAATAGATAAAACAATTTCTTTAAAACATCAACAAAAATTTTTGATACAGATCAATAAATATAATTGTAATTAAGGTATCATAAAAGCAAAAAATATTCAAAAATTCCATTGCAAAGCTGACAATATTTATTGGATGTGGATAAAATATTACAAATGACGTCATTTTGTTTTGTTTTATCAATTAATTACTCTTCTGTGTTGGAAATAACGACTTTTTTAATGAACAATACTGTTAATGAAATCTTTTCATACTTTTTTTTATTAATGACACAATTTTTTAAACCTCTTTTATTAGTGTAAAATAATATATCTACGATCAGCAGATATTCATTTTTGATATCAAACAATAAATTACTTTATTAAAAAATTATTTAAATATTCAAAAATAATTTGTCTAACATAGCTTTTATTCTTTTAGACGTTTAAAAAAAAGACAGAAAAGTGCTATTGCAATATTTTTCTTTTTTTGAAACACCGACACTTTTCGTTGACAGAAAGTATTTTCAGATGAGCATTTTCAAAACAAAAATTATTGATTTAGAAAGAGTAGTACGTTCAAAACAAAAGACTTTTTTTTGCCTTTTTTTTCATTAGTCCATCTTTTTTCGTCAATAAAAATCATGTCGATTTGCAGCGACGACTTGCAGTGTGGAAAGGGGATGGTCGACGAAAAAATAGATGAATATTTAGCCCTTACAAAAGATTTTCTTTGAAGTTTTAAAACATATTTGCAAACAAATGTAAATGTACAACACTTTTGTTCAATTGTCTCTTTAAAAATTAGAATGAAGTTAAATGAAGCAATTCGTAAAGTCTTTCCGTTACTTTATTTTACTAAAAAAATAATTTGTTGCAAGCACATGTCTTTTAATATCTTGTGTATAAATATCCGGAATTGGTATATCACATAAATTCGTTTTTATCATTGTTACAGTTGAATCACCTCTTAGCCTTCTTTCATAATCAACCATTTGTTTCCAAAATCCAATATTGGGTCTGATAATAGGTCTTGCAGATTTTACATAATGATATGCTTGTCTTAAAGTCATATTTTCATGCTTTACAAGATATACAATACATAATGATGCTGATCGTGATGCACCTGCAACACAATGCACCAAAGTTTTTCCACCTTGATCTTTTATTGCTTTTATTTTATCTGCGACCATATCAAAATAATTTGAAAGATCCTGAAAAAAATTTTTTTAATTTTAAAAGCAGCAACTATTTATAGCAATTTGTTAAAATAATACCGTATTTGAATATATGGACGATTGAAAACAGATTAGTTCAAAAGCCAAAATCCATCAAAATTTTGTATTTTTTTGCAAAAATGTTTTTACTTTTTTAAATTACTAAAAGCTACTTTGGAACTATTTTTGGGCTAGAGTAATCTCACAAGAACAGAACTTACGGCAAACGGATTATCTTCTATACTAATTCGAATACAATGAATCCCTGGAAGATCTATGGTAGGTTCTTCAGTTGTGGCATTTACTATACATGTAATCTTTTTATCCCGTAGTTTTTCAGGTTTAAGCACGCCTGCTCCAGAAAGGTATAAATGATCATTAATTTCAGAAATCTGCCCAAAAACTGCTACTCGAGACATGCTTTAAAATAATAACGCTGAAAAAAAACAAAAATTGAATAAATTTCTTTTGCAGGTAAGAAAACAGAAGAGGAGGAAATAATAATAAAATTAGGGACCAGCAGCTCAAAAAAAAGTTTTTGAAAATAATTATTTTTTTGTTAGAATATACTATTTTCGAACCTGACTAAGAAAAATATAGAAACAAAAAATTAATTTAAAATGCCGAAAACGCCATCTGAAAATTCGGCAAAACAATTTTTTTTCGTCGACAAAAAAATCAAAGATAACATTCTTTTTTTGTGTGTGCGTCCTTCTCTTTTTTTCTCTTTTTTTTTCAAAAAGAAAAAAAGAGACGCACTAGCCACCTAACTTTCTCTTTGCTTTTTTTTGACAGACTTTTTGAACTTTTTTAAGCTGAAAAATGCCGTTTTTATCGTGTAACTTTTTTCGGCGTGAAAAGTTTTTACATCATAGTAATATTTTTTAATAAGCTATCGAATGATACTAAGCTTGTGAGTGAATTGACGTGAATTAGGGTACTTCTCTTTATACGCAAACAAAAAAATGCAGTTTTCGGCACTTTGTGCCAAAGAAAACTTTTTCAAAAATGGCATATTCGGAATCAGCGAAAAAAATTACATCTAGTAGGTTAAAATGTTAGTTTGTAAAAATAAGTTGAAACTTTCATACTGTAACGAAGAAAAAAATGCAAAGAGAAAAGGAAAAAGTGTGCGCTGCCGGTCCCTACTCTTGTGAAGCAGCTTTTAAAAAGCATAAACTGTTGCGCAACAACCTATCAAAAAAATCTCTCCTTCAAGAGAGTAAAATAAATGAAATTGAGTTGAGTGAAACGAAGAAGCCTTACAATGAAAGAGAGACAATTTCTTAAGAAAAGGCATCAAAGAAAAAAAAGTTCAAATGAGGACAAAAAGCTGGAAAAGAAGATGAGCAAGAAAGGGAGAGAGACAACAAACCACCAAAGGACGAAGGCGACATTTGACTTTAAAATAAAAAGTCATTGTCTTAAATAGCAGCAATGTTATATACCACCGGAAGTTTAAAAAAGCTCTTCTTCTTGGCAGCACGGAAAAGCCTCTTCATTCATTCATTGATGGCGTCGTCGTCGTTTTTGTTGTTAGTATTCAAATGATTGATGATATAAAACTTTTTAGCTTTACTTTTGAAATGGGTTTTTCCGAGCTTTATTTTTCATTTAAAATGCCATTTTTGTTAATATTACTCCACATAAAAAATCGTGATACAAAAAAAAGACGTATGGGGATGTGGCAGCAGTTGTGGGGGTAACAACAGCAACAACAACCACGATTAATACCTCTTCTTCTTTTTTTCTATTATCCACCTGTTTTTGTCCGGGAAAAAACCTCTCAAAAATATGACAAAAATTGCTGACAAGTAAGCAGCAGTCGTAGTAGAAAGTAGAAAAAAATCAGGAAATAAAAATGAACTGACTTGTGAGAAAAGTAAACAGTTAAAAACAGCGTCCATCACCATTCTGCTTTTGTGCAATAAAAAAGGACTTTCGTTTTTTGTTATTTTTTACCGGATTGTTTTAAACAAAAAAAAAAGCAGTGGCGGATTTGCAAAAAAACGGATAATCGTTTTTTGCTTCTAAAAGTGGCAGAGCAACATGAAGAAAAAAAAGAAAGAAATGTGAACAAAAAGTTACCACTATCGATATCATTCTTTCCTTTGTCTTCCATCAGTAATATGATAGATAACGACAGCAATTTGAAAAATCATTGCTGTTTAAAGAAAAAAAAGATGTAATATTTCCGCGTGATCAAGAAATGAAAAAATGTGTCCCTTTTTTCTTTCTAATGCTTAATGCGTTTTTTGTGGGAAAAGAAAGTGAGAGGGAGGGCAGTAATAGAAACAAATTTTTTTTGATTAAACAATGATGATGATTCAAAACAGGTGACGACCAGGGCTAAGAAATGCGGTTGGCCGAAGATTTTGGTAAAATTCTTTGTTTTTCGCTAGTAAAAACTGAAATTTGGTCGGCCGCAGCCGCGGCCGGTCGAAAAATTTAGGCCGCAGGCCGGCTCGGCCGACAAATTTTTGGCCGCATTTCTCACCCCTGGTGACAACGACGAGACATAGCAAGTGTAACAAGTGCAAAAAGTTTCAAAGATACCGCCCTCAAATTCATTTAAAAAATCAAGCTTTTTGAAAAAATGTTTCATAATTTCTTTTGAATACTTTATAAAAAAAATATTGAGTAAAACTTGCGCAAAAACACAGTTTTTAAAACAAAAGTTCAAGCCGAAAACTGAGATTTTTTGGGATTAAGCTTTATCAGCAAGTGAATTTTATCATTTCTGACGCGTTCTTTTTTCCCTTCTCGCGAGGATTAATCGGGCAATAAAGATGAAAGAAAGGTAAAGATGAAATATGACACTTGCAGAAGAGAAGAAGGAACTCAAAGAGAAAGCAAGCTTGCCGAAAAAAAGTGAACTCAAAAAAAGACAAGTTACTTAGCTGACAGAAAAGGGTCCAATAAAAAAATCAAATGAAATCACGGATAAATTGTTATTCTTGACACAAATAATTTAATATTAACATTTTATTAAACTTGCAAAATACGAAAACAATTACACAAAAATGAAAATACAATAAAAATTTTACAAAAAAACACATTTTATCTTAAAAAAATTTGACAATTAAAGGAAACTTATTGAATATTTTTGATGATTTTTTGATTTTAATTTGAAATTTCACGTAAGTTTTGTTGAATTTCACGTCATTGTTTGCAAAAATATGTCCATTTTCTTAATTTTTTTCATTTTCACGTATTGAACTGCCTGATGGAAAATACGCTGCAACTTCAATCAAACGTTATAAATTTAAGCCTTGACGGATAAAATAATTTAAAAAACCTAACAACGTAAAAAATGTATTTTAAAAGTTTTTAATCCTTTTTTTATGTTTCTGTTGTTCCATTTCTTTTGTCATGCAATACTTAATAAAATAAAAAATAATGGCAGTGTGTTATTTTTTTAACTTATAAATAGAAAACAGCAAATCACTTTTTTAGAGGCACTTATTTTTTTCGATTTGTAGCAATTAAGATTTATAAAGAAATTTGCACGATTTCAATCAATAGCGAGTTTGACAAATGTTTTTGACGGAGAAATAGAATTGATTCATCATTTATTTTGTGATTATTTACTTCAAAAATATCCAGTTCCGTCAAGAGTTCGAAATTTGATAGAAGAAGACGAAGCGTTTATTGATTTTACTCGAGCTCAAAACCTAGCTTCAATTAGGAAGAAATCAAAATATTTAACTCCATGAATTATTCGTATGATTTGCAAATGGGCAATAAAAATACATTTGCATCAAAACAAATGCACAGATTTTAAACCAGTATCGCATGAACTAAGCAGTGATAAAGAAGAAGAAAATTGCGAAAAGTCTTGTAACTCATTAAATAACGAATGGAAATTTTTCGTCAAGCAAAAACCAACAAAACAGAAGAAGATCGTTCCAAAGAAGAAGGAAACAATAATCCAGCAAAATCGCAACAAAACGACAATAAAAACACTGGGAAAATGGAAGTTTATTCAAGAATAGAATGTCATACACTTCAAAACAAATATCAACTGAATTTTAACCTCTTTAAATGTTGTATTTTAAAATTTGTTTGTTAACCATTTTACTAAAAAAATAAAATAATAAATTGATAATTAAAAAAAGAAAAATCTTTTCATTCATGCAAAAATCGGAGTTAAAGTAATAAAAGCAATAACTACTCTGCAATGCCAAATCAAGATATTATTTTCTAGCGTTAATGTTACTTGGCCGAACAAATTCTATCATAGAAGAAGTTTTTTGCTTTCTTTTACAAAACAGCTTTGCAATTTTTTCACGCATGGTTGAATTCAATGTAAAATAAATTATTGGGGTTAATGCTAAAAAATAATGTTTAAAATATAAATTTTCCCAAAAAAACTACTTACCAGGTGCCGAAGCCATAGCAGTTGATAAAATGTATAAACAGAATGGCGGCAGTTTTATATAAAGCGATAATATAAATCCACCAGCTGTAAAACAAAGCATTGCAGAAATGCAAAAAATTTGACCAAATGCTTTTGTCTAAAATTTTTATATATATATGAATTTTTTGAGTCAAAAACATTCAATAAAATACCTGTGCGACATTTTTGTATTTTGTTGTTTTTGATTTTGAAACTAATAAAACTCCAAAAATGCTGTAAATAATAATAATTGAAAGGGAGCAGAAAACATTGTTATAAAAAACTGATTGGTTGGTATACTGTAAATGTAAAAATAAAATTATTTGCAAAAGTTATTATAAGGGAGTGTCCAGACGTGACGTCACGCATTTTAGGGGGGGGGGGGGGGGGGGGTAGACAAAATGTGACGCTTTATACTAATAGCGGCAAATATCAAAGGAAATTGCGTGACGGCATGAGTGGGTTTCAGAATTTTGGATTTTCACGTCTGCATAGCCCCTAATAAGTCCTTTTTTAATTTCGAGAAAAAAGTCGATTTGAAGCTAGAAGGATGAAACTTTTAGGATAGACTAATACCGACAAATACCCCTAGCATATATGTGTAAATTATTGATTTTTTTTAAAATCAAAAACTTACAGAATCATCAGCATAATACCCAGCATGGGGATTGTAATTAATTGCAGAATATACAGGATTGTAAATTCCTGGTGGACCAATAAGAAAATCTTTTCCACTCCAAATGAATGGAAGAATCATCCAAAAAAAAGTTTTCTTTCCTTTAAATAAAAGATTTGCATATTTTTGATCATAAGCTTCAATGCATCGATTAAAGGCTAATAAAACGGCTGCAGGCGATCTTGACTTCCATGCCATGCCATTCAAATTTCCCATCCAATATGCTAGAGTTGGCCATGCACAAAAGACATTTCCAGTAATGCTGGCAATCCCTGCCCAAAGTCCAGTATAAATTGTATTATTTAAATCCAAAAATGCTAGATATAGCATAAGCTTATAACAAGAATATTTAAGCAGTGCCCGATCACACATGACAATAATGCAGGGAATGTAAAGTGCCTAAAATATGTTTTTAAATAAATAAATAAAATAATTATTTAAAAAAAAGCCAACCCATGCAATAACAAAAGTCGTTAAAAGTTGCCACCCTTTAAAGATATTCGTCTTTTCTTCAAGTGATTTATCTTCAAAATTGTAGAAACTACAATTATAACGTTTTTCATACCCATCAGTAAAATAGAACAATGCCATTACAACTTCTTTTTAATCTCGCATAAAAGTAAATTGTTAAACAAACTTATTTTTTTTGACATAAAATTTTAAAAACGAAATTTACGGAAGTTTTTTTTCTACCAATTTTAACTGACATTTCTTAAAAATAATTATATGCAAAAATACACAATATATAATTTATTACCATTACATTTCATAAATTATTAATAACATATTTAAGTAAGTTTTTATAAAAATTTTTATTACATATTTCGACCAAATTCTTGAAAAAACATTCGTAAGTGGTTGTAGTTTTTTTATTTCAAAATGTCTTGTTTTAGTATATATCTTTTCCTTTTTGATGCACTTAGATATTCAATGATCAGTTTTTTTTAAATTTGGGGTTAGTAGTTTTCATTTCGTCTAAAAGAATAAGAGCGATGTTAGGCAATTTTAAATGTTTAAATATTTTATTTGAGAAAAGTAATTTAGTGTAGGCCATCAAAAATGCATGGTTACTTATCACTGATCTATGATATTATTGTATTTTAATAAAGAAGTTCTCTTGAAATTAAAACGGATCATTGATAAAAAAAACTATGAAATGATTTATAACAATATTGTTCACTAAAGAAGTTGCTATTTCCAACACAGAATAGTAATTAATTGATAATATAGAACAATTGAACATGACGTCATTTGTTCTCTTTCATCCGCATCCAACAAATATTGTTAGTTTTGCAATAACATTTATAAATATTGTTTGCTTTCACGATACTTTAATTACAATAATATTTATTGATTGGTATCGGAAATTGTTTGTTGATATTTTTAAGAAATTGTTTTGTAATTTTCGTGAAAAGATGTAAGAGTTTGTCCAGAGCTGACGTCAGCAGTTTAGGCATGGATGGGATAAAGCCAAATCTGACGCTTCACCTTAAATGCGGCAAAGATCAAAGGAAATTTGGTGATGGACGCATGGATGGGGTAAAAAATAATAGATTATTTGCTGACGTCAGCTCTGGACAAACCCTTAAGTTGATTTGTCGTTAAATTCTTTTAAATAATTAAGAGAACAATATGTGTTGTTGCTTTTTTTAGCGTCTACTGCATTACAACTTTTATAAAGGCACTTGCAAAAAAATGTTAAATTTTCACATTTATTTTTAAATGCTTTTGAAAGATTCAAAAAAAAGGAAAAACATTTTTTCATTTCTTCGTCGGCTAAAGTAGAAAATTTCTCAATGCGATGCAGTGGATGCACGATGTTTATAGACGAAAGAAGATGGATCAAAGAAAAAAGGCAAAAAAAATCAGTTGTTTTTACTGCTTTTCTATTTCCCCTTTTTTTGTTACGAAAACGTTTGTCAGCAAACGTTGAAAGCAATGAATCTGCCAACGAAATGTGCTGATATTTCAAAGAAAGAAAATACTGCAATAGCACTTTTTTCGTGTCTTTTTAGCAAATGTTTAAAGAATAAAAACGATGTTTGGCAGCTCACTTTTGAATTTTTAAATGTTTTTTAAATATTTCATTTTAATAAAAAATACAGTTGTTAATTGCTGCTTTTATGTGGCAAGTAATTGAAAAAAGATGTATCCTATTTAACTGATAAGACAACCTATTTTATCAGATCCTTGTTATTATTTTAAACAAATACTTTTGAAAGAAAATTTATTGTTGTTTTTTTTTATTTTTCACTGTAAGCTACATCTCTTTTTTGTGCAAAAACTGAAAATCATTCAATTTCCCATGCATTTTAATGCTATAAAATTTTATAGATAAAAATACCGGCCTAAAACACATTTCAAACATGTTTCTTTCTTTTTCAGTTTTTCATGTGCGTCCAAAAACACATTGTTTTTATTACAGTCATCAAATTGCTAAACATAATTAAATAAAAATGATATTAAAAAAATTAGGCAAAATAGTGAATCAAAAAAAGTCCAAAAAGGTTTTTTATGCCACGGTTTCCATAGTGCTTGATTTAGCAATTCCAATTGAATTAACATTTGCAATGCGTGAATTCTTTTTTCGAAGTGAGCTAATCGTAAAAGCAACAAACAAGAATCTAAAACACAAATGTTTAATTATACATTACTTTTTTCAAGTGCACAAACTCATTCATAGAATGAAATAGCATCATTGACGGGGTACCAGTTAAAAAAATTAGAAATTGTTTTGTTGTAAGAGGCTTTAAAAGCCTTGGAGGGATGAGCATTCCAGCATGAAAAATAGAAGTGAGGCAGGTCTGAAAAGAATGTGATTTTGTTAATTTAATTAGTTTTTTGGCCATGACACAAAGTGATGATTCAGTAAGTTCTTGTACTTATGCACTGGTCACATCAGAGTTTAATCATTGCAGGACTAATAAGAGCTAGCCAAGCATGTGTCCAGTTAGCTCTGTTAGTCACTAGCGTCAGAGAAGACATGAAAATAAATATTAAAAAACAAATTTTTACCTGGAAGAAAAACCGTTTTTCTCTTTTCCCAATTTTTGCTTTTGTGCCTGAAAATAACAGCTTCTATTTTGTTTCAAATTTGCACCAAATATGGAAATACCAATGCCATATTTCCCCTTAAACTCACTCATTTTTTGTCGCAATAAGAATCCCAGCGTAAATGCATCCAAGCCAAGGGTGAATGAAACAAGAACAATTTGTGTAACGAGATTAATAACCGCTCCAGGACTTGCATCACATTCATCTTTATAAAAGATCCAAGCATAATATTGATTGGAGTAATAATAGAAGCATCCATAATAAATGAAGAGGGTTACATGTGCAAAACAAAAGCAACTGCTTATCCCCAAAAATATCAAAGTATTTTTGCAAGTAAATGCTGAACGATATTGTACAGGGAACATAATTGCAATGCAACGATTTGAAGATTTTACAACTTGAATGTAGACAGATGATGTATGGCACGCAGTTTGAACATATCCCATAAATGCAGTAAATGCAGTTTTTTCTAATGCTGGATTACTGTAAAAAAGAAAATTTTAAAGTTTACACGAGAACTGAATCAAGTTTAACTCGCAGACTATCTCGGGACATATTTCATGTGATTCACCGGTCATTCCAGCAAGTTTTTACTTGCCCTAATATGATAATAAGTGCCAAAACTTTTTTGTGCTACTTTGTTTCTATAAAAATAGCTTTTTTGAAAGCGAAAACTGGCATGTATGCTACTGAATGATTGGGGAATTACAGACAGTTGGTTATCTTTTCAAACATTTTTAAGACAAACTTACATAAGAACAGAAGAAAATATCAAAAACATATAATCAAACAAAATGATGGTTTCAAAAATACTGTGTACACCACAAATTAGCCCAAATGCATTATGAAGTAGCGGTTGTTTTTTGATAACATACATAGAAGTAAAGGAAGATAATAGGCCAAAACTTCCGATCTAAAACGCGAATCTGCAAAAATTGCTGGCATAATTTTTGAACTTACAGAATAAATTGTTGCAGCTGCAAAAATATTGTAAGACATGATTTTTGATTTGAAAATAATCGCTTCTTTAAGATGACTAATCAGTATCTATTTGACTATATCAAAAATATCTAAATCGAAGGTATTTATATACCTTAAAGTTTTAAATTAAAAAAACGAAAGTAAATGTGCGTCATTTCACTTTATTTTTATCTATTCAAAAAAAAATTATAAAAAGATATGTAAAACAAAGAATTTCCAAACTTTCAATGACAAAAAGATGTTTAACGAATGAATAGTATTTTTTAAAAACCCTTCTAGATGAATTTAGAAAAGAGATAAAATTTTGCAATTCAATTCTTAGAAGATAAAAAAATATCTTTTATTATTTAAAAGCGGAATTGACACTCGAGATTAAAGTTAAAAGAATAAAAAAAGAACGGAGGTTGCAGAAATGAAATCTTTTTTTGTTTTTTAAAAAAGATGTTTTTAAAACACTTTATAATATACTGTGAGGAGCTACTTTTTTCAATTTCTTAATGTTGAATTTTCAATTAATTAGTAAAAAAATGCAAAGATCTAAGACAAGCTCAAAAGTAAAAACTGCGTAAAAAATTGTTTCTTAAAACTTTTAAAAAAACTTTGAACTTGATGTGAGAAAAAAATGATACATTTGTTGGAATTACTGAAGCTTAAACTTAATAAGACTGCAACATTCAATGTAACACTTTTTATTGGAATTGTTTTTAATTAATTTCTAATGAAAAATAGACGTAAATTAATATCATTTTGTTACTACTTTGTACTACTGTAATTGTTTTCTCATTGTTTTACCGTGTGAATTTTAATGCAAAAAAAAGAGGTAATACCAGGAACAACTGTTGAACTTATTTTTACAGGTATAAAAGAAGTTTTTACTAAACATGGAATAAAATAAACAAATATTTTTTAATATTCTCATAGTAGAATTTTTAGTAAATAAAAGAGAGCAAGAGTTCATTTTCTTACGTAAACCATACCTCTTTTGTTTTCTGCTATTATCAAATATATTTTTCGTCACTTTAAAAATATTCTATAGTGAACAAAACAGCTTTACTTTTGAAGAATGAAAATGAAAGTAGTGAGCTAAATCTTGAAGCTTATTTGTCCCCCTAAAACCATTAGGAAATATAGATATAAAAAAAGTTCTGTCACCTTGTCAAAAAGAAACATATTTTTAAAAAACTCCTCATTTTTCTCGGAAGGCATGATTTTCCTAAAGCCATTTAAATCAAATTTACAACTGTTGTAAAAAAACAGGGTTTTTTAAACATCCGTATCTTATATTTACAGTTAATTATGGAATGTATATTTTTTTCTAATTCTAAAAAGTTTTTAACAAGGAAGTGTCTTTGAAGTTCTCAAATAATACCATAGTATACATAAATGACTCCTTTAATTTTCTGTTGTTTTAAATAAAATATATAGAAATACTATAGACGCTAAATTAATCGTTTGAAACATGCAGTTATGCAAATTTTGGTATTTTACACTACAGAAATTGAGGAATTATCAAAAAAACTTGCATAGAAATTAAATATCAATTTAATTGCTGTATATTTATTTCCGATCTTAAACAGATTTAGGGGACAAAGATAAAAAAGAATTCAATAAAACGTAAAAATATTTTTTTTTTTAATTCAAAGGGCAAATCATCCCATTCTGCTGCTAACACTGTGTAAAAAATATGTAACCAGCAACACAAAACTCAAAAGCAATGGATATCCAAAAATATAAAAAATAAAATTATAATTATTAAATCATTTCTTTAATGTGGTCTTAGCTGTCCATTTTAGCAAAACTTAATCACATAAAACACTATTTTTTATTTAATTCTGTAATTTATCCCAAATTTCATTAAAAATTCTCCAAAAATAAACCAACTTTTACATATCAGTCATTGATTTGATGTGAATTAATGTATGAATCGTTTGTATGATTTTCATAATTTTGTTTATACTTTGCTCGTATTTATGCTTGTTTATCAACGTACGAGTTTTTAACGTATTTAATACTGATTGCTTAAAAGCCAGTCTTTTTTCAACTATTTTTGTATATCTTTAAGCCCAGGGGCCAATTAAAAAAAGCTTTTTAAAACAATTGTTTTAGAATGAAATTTGTTGCTGTATGAAACATTTCTACGATTTTTCATTCACTTTTAAGGGCATATACTATTCCCATTATATTACTTTTTTTGCAGAAAACGAAAATAATTTTGATAATTTTCATTGCAAAAAAAAAAGCTTTTTATACCATGTTTTATGCATGGTATAAAAAGCTTTAAGAAAAAATAGCCGGTCAAATTAGAATAATTAAATTGCATATTTTCTTGTCATGCTTTGTTCGATGGTCTAATACTTGTTAGTTGCATAAGTTTGTATAAAAGTGTCTTTGTTTTCCTTATGTATTTCGCTGTAGTTCACGGGATTCATTTCATTTAAATAATGTGTAGGTTTCCCCCATTAGGTCGTCTTACTCATACTTTGAGCAGTATCACATTTCTTTTATTAATGAATTTCGAAATCTCCTTAGGTATTGCTTAACTGCTACTTTTAAAACAAAATATTCAAAAAAACCTCCGAAGAAAAATCAGTCGTCAAAAAACGACATTGAATCAATCTTCTTTCCCTTTTTTATGCAAAAGAAAACTATCAATCAAAAAAACAAACGGCTGTGATGAAAAGCATGTATTTTCTTTTTTTCAAGTTTCATACACACTGTTTTAATGAACCAAAAAACATCAAAAAGAAACTAATGAATGTTTTTTGTTTGTTTTCTCTATTTTTATTTAAACACGTTTATTTGTGATAATATGTCGGTTTGAAAATCAGAAATTTACAACGGAAACAGAAGGCAAAAATTCTTTTTTAATACTGATCATTAGGAAGAACTTGTTATTATGCTTGTAAGGTTTGCTGTAGAGAACACCGTGATCTCTTTGTAACTGATTTAAAAAGAATAATATGCGGAATGTTTAATAGCTTTTAAATATTCAAACAAAATAAAAGATTTTTGGCACAGCTTTAATCGTTTGCCCAGATATCATCGAATGAAGAAAGAAAAAATTCATTTTTTTCTAACATCGACGACGAAATTTTTACACATCTGTGTCAAAAAACATCGGTTTTGAAATAATGTGTTTAAAAGTATATATTATTTTTAATGTAATTTTGTGAATGGTGTGATAAATTCTGCAAAACCATTATAACGAAACCCTTTTGTTTGAGAAAATGAATACGAAATCTAAAAAAAATAAACAAACGAACAAAACTGAAATATTCAAATAATGATATAGCCTTTTTGTGTCGGAGGTTTAAAAAATTAAACTATTAACTGATAGTTATGAAATTTTTGAGAGCTAATTGATGTGTCTAGTCAGTCAATACAACTTTCTCACCATAGACGGCAAACAAAAAGAACGCTCTTTTTTCAATCATAGAGAAAAAATAATGCTCAAGGTGTCTGAATTTTTTGTCAGGGAGACGTGAGAGAATTGTACCAGCTAACTGGGCTCTTTGAAAAAAAATTTGTTACACATGTGTGTCGAAAAAAAGTGAAAGGGGAAAAAGGACGTTTTCTTCGCAAATGTGATTTAAAATAATTTAAAACTTCTTTGCTGCATTTGTGTATTAAATTTTTTGCTTCAAAGCATTAAAAGCTTCTTTGATTTTATAACTTTTTAAATATTTTATTGGTAGAAAATGGCTATTAAATATTAAAAAATATGCTCAAAATGATTTTCAACTAATCACTTTACAATTTTAAAAAAAGGTTTTATCCAAAATTGAACCAAATGACAACATTATTAAATAGTTTGAATCATTTTATATGACATTCACAAAAGTGTAATGGTAAATCTGATTTGCCTACATTTAACAGAAACTAAAAAAATAGTATCGAAAATTTTTGCAAGCTGTAAACATTAAAACATTATTGAAAGATTTGTTTGTTTTATCAGTATGTTAATTTAAGAAATTGACAGATTACATTAGAAAATATTAATAATATTTGTACATCTCGTGTAGCACCCAAAAAAATCCGAAAGTGCACATGAAACATTTCATTTATAAATGCATTTAAAAAATCATAGATGATCCATAAAAAAATCAAAAATATTCAAAAAATATTGTCGAGATTTGTCAATGAATTTTTGCTTTTATTGCAAATGTAAGAAAAGCTATCTTTTTTATTGCAAAAAAACATCCGTCTTCTTTTGTTTTTTCTTATCATTAATAAAAACGTGATCATGCTATAAGCTTCAAGGCCGTAGACAGAAAAAATTTTCGGGGAAGGCACGCCTTTGATCTTTTGCCGCTTTTTGGCACGCGTCGGCAAAACATCAAAGAAATTTGGTAATTTCAGGGGGCACAGGTACCCCCAATGCCCCCCCCCCCCCCCCCCCCCCCCCTTAAGCTTGATAAGCTTCAACTGTCACATTTGATGAATTTTAGGTGCACAATAGGGAAAAATAGAAACTTAAATTTTGAACTTAAAAAAATTGTGAAACATGGATTATGAAATATTTTTTTAAGTTACTGGCTGAACAGAACGTTCAAAATACTTTGAAATTCCAAGCATTTTAAAAATGTTTTTTCTCATTGTTTTATTTAATGTTAAGTAAATGATTGGTGGTAAACCTGAAAATTATTTAATCTAAGGTAAATTTAATCTTTAAAAATGTTACCATGTAGCAATATAAATGAATATGAAAACCAGGGATAAAAAAATAAAGGAAGTGGACAATATTGAGTTACAGAAAAAAATGCTATTACCATAAATAAAAATAATGAAATAAGCAAAATTTGTCCAAATACTTTTGCCTAAAATTTTTGATGACTTAATTTTGTTGTTGCCGTAGAAATTCGAAAAGTTAAATTGTTAGGTGTCAAACATCAGCAGCGGGGTGAAATCTGATGGTAACAAAAAAATTTGCTTTTGGTTTTCAGTGTTACTGTCAAAAGTGATATATCAAGTGATATAGCGTTACTATAGTAACGCTAAAAACTATCATTCCTTTCTATTCGAATCAACCGAAATTTGATTATTATGCCCATTATTGTCTTTTGGGTTAAATAATACAATTTTTAAAGATACACTTACATTTCTTGCAGTACTTTTAGCGTTTTTCGATTTTACAAATAAATAAATCACAAAAGTACCATAAATTAAAATCAAAGAAAATACAATAAAGAGATTATAATGAAATATGTAATCATCAGTATACTGTAAAAAATCGTTAATTTATTTTATTCCAACACAGAGTTACCTTATTTTCTGCATCAAAAAAATATCCTTCATGTGGGTTATAAGTCAAGGCAGAATGGACTAAAAATTGCAGGTGGCCCCAAAATAATATCTTGTAAACCTATAGCTATTGGAAAACACATCCAAAAGTATATTCTTTTTCCATTAAATAGCATTTCAGCGTAATGGTTGCTTATGGCTTCAAGGCAACGATTTAGGGCAAGCACGACGGTAGCTATAGTTTGAGGCAGTGGTGGGCAAACGCCTGGCATGCTGCGCCGCGCCTTTTTCATCAGTTGCCAGTCAATCGGCTATGCCATTTTTTTAGCAAAGGAAATGCCAAAAGAAAGGCGCGCCAAACAAACGGCATGGCCATGCCAAAAAAAAAGGCAAGTGAAGCTGAAAAAAATGAAAAATTTCCTTTATGCCTTTTGTTTTGGCGTCTCAGGCTTTCTTTTTCGGCATGGCTGTGCCTTTTTTTCGGCAAGTAAGGCCTGCCAATGCCAAGGCGTTGCTTTCTTTCAAAAAAAAATGCTCGCCATTGCTTTGGCAAGTGAAAAAAAAAGCTGTGGCAGGCGCACGGCAGCGAAATTTGGCACGGCGTTTGCCCACCACTGGTTTGAGGTTTCCAAGCTCCAGCATGTAACAATCCCATTATAAAGGCGGCTTTTGGCCAATGGCAGTACACATTGCCAGAGATATTTATTATGCCAGCCCAAAAGCCGGTGTAAATGGTAAGATAGAGGTCAAGGATAGCAAGGAACACCATAAGTTTGTAGCATGGATATTTTATGAAATCTTTTTTTAACATAACAATAATACATGGGATATATAAAATCTAAAAAGATTAGACATAATTGAGATTAAACGTTTTTTTTTAAATAAAATTACCCAAATTACAGCAGCTGTTAAAAGATATAACCAACCAAAAAATGGATTTGATCGATCTCTGTATGGCTTATCTTTGTAATTATAAAAACTACAGTTATACTGTTTTTCATATTTATCAGAAAATAATATTAATGTCATAGCGGCACGAAATGAAATTGAAAAAATTATGATTTTGAGATTTACCTTTTTTTGCATTTCTAATGCTTTTTATGACGATAATTGTTTAAAATTGAATAAGAATTTGATTTGATTATATTCCAAATAAGTGGGAGAAAATTTTTATTACTTTATTTAGCTCCTTTTTTGCATGGTTGACAATATAAAGTAATATAGTTTCGGTATCTACGCATTTGAATTAATATTAAAGACTAACACTATTAAAAACATGAAAAAATGTTGACGAAAATTTATAACAAATTTAATTATGGTGTTATGGAGTGTTGTTGTACATGGGCACATCTTCAGTTTACCCCCCCCCCCCCCCCCTTTAAATATTCAAAATAAATAAAGAAAATATCATCAATTGAGAAAGTTTCTAGAAAAACCAAATTTTCTGACACCGACGAAAAAAATTTACACATTGGTGTCGAAAAAGCAGAATGGGAAAAAGAGATGTTATTCGAAAAAAAACTGTTTTAAAATAATGTGAGAAAAAACTATGCATCACTTTTTGATTTAATGCTGCTTTAAAAACAGCAAGAAAAGTTTTTTGATTTTGTAAATTCTTGAATATTTCATTGTTGGATGAAGCCTCTTTAGATAAATAAAGGTTCAACAGCTTCATATTTTTGAACTGATTTTGAAAAAGCAAAAGTCGCTAATTAAAAATAATTTAACTTTTTTTAAATCTATTTGGTTAAAATTAAGTAAACTACAAGTTAAACAAAAAAATGTTTCTACAGAAATGTTTTTGAACGCACAAACTTCGAATCAACTTAACATTACTACTATTACATCGCGCTTGAATTGTCAAGAAAGAAAATATCAAAATCCACAAATAATTTTATTTTGAAAAAATAAATGTTCAATACAAATTTTCGATAAAAAGATAATACAAAAAAAATATAAGAAACATACAAACAATGATAGCTAAGAAATGATTCAAATCAAATTTTTTACAAAATATTTAAGCTTTGCATTTTCAACATCTCTTTCATGAATGTCATGAGCTTTAAGTCGCTTTCCCCTAAAAATAATATATTATCAAAAAACAAAAGTTTGCAAAAAGAATTAAAACTTACATGCAGTTATGTCTACCATGTATAGGTTTCCGGCATGCATAACATTGTGAAGCACCACATTTACAATCCATTTGATTACAACCTTCATTTTGGCCATCAATTTTCACAAATGGGACATTGCATTTATAGCATCGATGTATTAAAGCTTCACTGAGTTTATCATACCTAAAAATATATATTACCAATAATACTGATTAGAAGTATTTGACAAAGCAAAAATTTATAAAACTTGAAAAAAAGGAACTTACTTCTTTTGCTCATTCTTAGCACATTTTTCATAATCATGATTGCAGCCACATTTCTTATTACAATTATAACAAAATTTGTAAGAACAATTGAGGCACTCAAATATTTTTTCATCAAATCTTTCAGCTAAATAATCACATTTTGGACATCTAAAAATACTGCACTGTTTAATACCGCAAGTGTCAAATAAAAATCTTACTTTTCATATTCAATTTCAGCTTTCGTTAACATTGCTTCATTAATTTTTGTTTGAATTTGTTTCTGAGTCTTTTTCGATAAAAATTTTGAACATGTATCTAAAACATTATTTTATATTAAATATTCGGCCTTCACAGATTAGATAAAAAGAAACATACCGTAACCCAAATGTTCTTGACAATCATAATGTGGACATGGAAATCCTTTGATTACTGTATTATAAGATATTGAATAAACATTTGTTTTTGCCATTTGTTTAACACAATTTTTACAAATATGATGATCTGAATGGCATTGAATAAAATTTTTGGATTGCGAATAATCATAGCATACAATACAAACATAAAATGATCCACTTGTCTAAAGCAATGATAATTAAAGTATACTAGTAATAAAAGAAATTTACCTTTTTAGAAGTGCTTGGAATACATTTTAATAATTCACATTTGTTTAATACATTGATTTTAGGTCTTTTAAATACATTTTTGAATAGAATCTAAAAATGTTGCATAAAATTATTTCATTTAGTTTTTTAAAAAAGCTTACATTTTTGGGGAACATTTTTGAAGCAGATATATTATATTATCAAGAAACAAGTAAATAGATTAGTTTTTTAAAAAATATCTAAATCAACTTTCGTCGAAAAAAAGCAAAATTAAATAAATTATTTTTTTAAATTTGTTCTATTACTAGTTTGAACTTTTAAAAAAGTTATCGGAAATATTTTTGTGTATGACCTCATTAATTATAGCAAGTAGAAAATTTTGCAATATTGATTGGCTGCAATACAGCCGTTGAAACCCTATTTAACTATTCATAAATAGCTTAATTACAAATATTTTATTGTCGTTCTAAAAAATTTGGCAGTGTTTTGTTTGAATATTTTATTTATGTTTTTTTGGAAAACACATTACGGTAGCTACGATTTGTTCAAACTGTTAGCAAACAATTTAAAAAACTTTGAATGTACTAGTTTTTATTATTAATCATTATTAATCCAGTGATGGGTAATGTAGATACACACAAGATTATGAATTTTAAAGAAACAAATTTTTTCAACAAAGTATTAAATTTCAAATAAAAAACAACAACAGTAATTCAAAAAAATGCATACGGTATCAAAATAACAGCCATAACAAAGTTATGCAGGTTCAATGAAGCAACATTCAAGTCCTTTCAACATTTGACAACTTTCTTTTAAGCCATTTTCAACACGTTCTTTTGCTTCTGGATCATTACCAAAATCATCGAAAAGACAGAATCCAATTTTAGAAGGTTTTTCTCCACCAGACATTGTAGCTAATTCTTTAAGATGTTCTTTGAGGAGCATTGCCATAAAAAATGCAGCAGTTTGAGCCTTTTCTTCACCAGTATGAATCTTCATTTCAATTAAAGGTGGTTCAGTTTTTGTAGAAATAGAATATCCCAAAGTTTGAAGTGATGAAAGTTTTTCAGATGGAGTAGACATAATTTTGATGAGATCTGTAAATTATAGTCTATAAATGTGTTAATAAAAGAGATAACAAAGCCACTAATTAATCATAATCTGCTTGTGTTAATGGCATTAACATGCTACACTCATTCGTATCAAAGTATTATGCAAAAGAAAACTATAATAAAACTGTTTTTTCTAAGTGCTTTATATCTATACAGCTAAGTTCATCTAAATTGTTTTTTCAAAGCTTATCTTCATAGAGACAAGTTCATCTATCTAAAGTAACCAAAAGACTTACCGTGAACAACAAATTTACCAACATTAGATGCGAATACTTTAACAGCATTTTCAAAGAATTTTGGCTTCTTTTCATCAAAGCTAATATAGAGATCTTTACCAAGTTTGCCTAAAATAAAACAGCAATTAAATACACAAAAACATTTAAGCAAAACACGTACCATTCCAGGTATCCAAAAACTTATAACCAAAATCATCTTTGACATAAAAAAATGAAAGATCACCACAAAATCCAATAACAGGAAATGTAAAATTTTCATCAGCAAGTTTATCAGTTAAATTTGAAACCTTTTTATAAATAATTCCTTTCATTGTTGGAGCCATAAAATTATTGACATCAATTTCAAGTGAAAATTTTAATGCATGAACTTCTTGCGGAATATTGAAAGGTTCATTACCAATTACATCAACATCATTGTCACCAGTATAAGCGTGCTAAAAAAAGATAAACAGATATAGGATCTAATTCATATATGCAAACAACACTTTTACAGTAGGAAAAGCTCGTTCATTCGAGTTATAAAGAATATCATTATATAAAGATAATCATTATAAACTTGCTCATATCTATACAAAAGCACCATCAAATTTAAGCTTAAATATTTCTCCCAAAGCTAATCTTCAAAAGAACGAGCTTGTTCCTTGATAATAGTTGGAGCTAGGGGCTTGCGGAGAGCAAAGTTGGAGCATAACGCGAGTAAACAAATGAATACTAATTTAATTAAACCACAAAAACTCTTATACCTCATAAAAAACTTACATAAAATTGAAGAAAAGACTTTGGAATGATCACTTCTTTCTTGAAAGGAACAACATCATGCTTCTTACATTCAATCAGTTTATAATATTTATTACCATACTTGAATCGAATTATATAATTTCTGAATGATAGCTGACAAACACAGAATCGATTGTAATCATTATCAAACATCCATTTAACAGTTTCAAAAACAAATTTTTCATCATATTTATCCAACTTTTCTTCCATTAAAAGCAGCTTTGTTGGATCAACATTATTCAAAACTTTCTTCATCAAAAATGTTGTTGATTTCATACCAGGATCATTAGCATGGCAGATAATTTTGACAGGATTATTAGAACCAAGGATTCGTTGTCGAATAACTTCTGGCTTCATCTTCTTGTACGGCTTGCAGTCACGTTATTCACGTTCCATATATCCATTTTCAGTGAATTCCATTTCAGATACAACATAACCATTTGCATCAATCAAAACTTCAACATATCGTTCACCTTCTCGAAGAGTAATATCTGATGCAACCAAAATAGCAGATCTCATTTGTTCATTATATGTAAAATACATATATGGAATACCAGTTGCAAATACTTTAGCTCTTGATTCACCAACAAATTGAACATCTGCACCACGGCCACTCACTTCAAAGATGATAGCTTTAAGCTTTGAATTACGAAAAACTTGAATAAACTTTTGAAGAAAGATACTTCGATCAACAAGCATTCGAACAACTTCTTTTTTACTTTGGACACCATAGATTCTTAAAAGAACAAATTTTGTCTCATCTTTGATGGTTTTAACAAATCCATAAATTTCTTTATCATCTTTTGATTGATCATTGATAATATCAATTTCAAACTTAATTACCCGAGACATATCTGAAAATAAAGGTGATTAGAAACGTCAAGTATTCCGAGAGATTTAAAATACAAAAGTTTATCAATTAATTAACAAAAGTAATAAAAAGTAAATAAAACAATTAAAAATATAACAGAGATAAAAACTCGCGCACAAAAAAAAAGAAAAGTTTTTTTTCGTAAGCTGGAAAAAAGGAACACTATTCATTTTAGGGTAAAGCTCCATAACCATACAAAAAGTTCTCCGCCTCACTACACTAAATTTCTCCATCGAAAACTGTTTCGTATATGAACCAACAAATAAAACATAGTTTAGAAAAATATTACATTTTTGCTAGAGTGCTTTATCGTAAAAATAGCACCAAAAAAACACAAGAAAAAGAAAAGTCGCGAATGTGTTGTAAACGCAAATGAGAAAAAAAGCATAGATTTTTTGATGCGCAAAAAGAGTTTTTTTCTTTTTTCCATCTTGCAAAGCTTCTTGTGATCGGTATAAATAAAGAAAAAAAGAATATGTTTTGGCTGCTGCTGTCCTAGACAATTAACATAACTTTTCAAACTAAAATGTCAAAAGATGAAGGATCATAAAAGCAAAAATAATAAAGTTCAATTTTTTAAGTTAATAACAAAATTGACATCCAAAACCACTTTTAACTTTAAAAAAAGTTTTAAGTGTAAATGAACAAAATGTTGGAAGAAATTTTTTCTTCGGTGAATATGTAATGCAATGGAATATAAAACAAATATATTTTATTAATTTTTATCATTCAAAAATAGCAAAACAATTATTACAACATCGTTGAATATCAAATAAGATTTTGACTAAATATTACAACATCTTTTTTTGAAAAACTTTTAATAATTTTTTTAAAAATACTGAACGCTGCAGTTCTATAGGTTTTAATATAGGTCAATGCAACAATACTGTAGCAGAAAGGATATGATAATGTTGCCAAAGTACTAATCATATACCACAATGGCAAATTTGAATGTTCATTCATTGACCACCATTGAGTTGGGCAAACAGATAGAAATATCATTGCAATACATGGTATAGCAAAAATGAGAAATGTTGAAATTTGCACTAAAGTTGTTTGTAGAATGAGTTGAAAGCGTTTTTTAGTTTCTTGAAATTTTATAAATTGTGGAGTTTTTGTGTATTTATAATTTTCATGAATAATTTTGTAAATTAATAAAGCTCTAAATACCAGAAATATGAGTGACGTAGAAGCTGCAAAAAACGCGCTCCAATGGCTTAAATTGTTAATCATAAAAAGTGAAGGCTGAGCTTTTAGTAATTCTTTAAGGCCCAGTATTTCACTGTCATTTAACACTTTGAAAGCCTCTTGGCCATCATCAGTTGTAGCAGAAATAAAAATACCAATAAAAAATATGGTAATAAAATATGTCGAAATTAATAAAAAAATTAACAATTTTTCGATGCCTTCTTGCTTTAGAATTTATCGTAATAATAATTTTAAAATGCCGTTGAACAAATAAATGTAGAAATGTATCAAAAAATCCAGTATGGAATATTCCGTATAAAAATGTAAAGTTTGAAGACATTTTCGATGACATAGGTGATAGTAATCCTGCGGGATACATAATATTAAATGAAAATAGTCTCATTGGTTGCCATACCACAAATAGGACAGAAATTGCACACATAAGAAAAATACTTAAAAATAAAAAGAATCTTATTATTTTCAATTGATTTTTTGTGCATATATAAATTATATATGCGAAAAATGTTAATGTAACAACAGTAATACAAGCCATAACAGAAAGATATATTTGTGTAATTCTGACATACTGGAAGTTTATAATTCTTTCAATAGATAAATTCATTTTTATTTTATTTTATATCTAAATATATTTTTAAAAATGACAAAACGCAATGAAAAACAAAATTTAAAAATTTCTTGGTTATAGAGGTGCAAATGTTTTCTTTCATAACACCTGTTATTATACGATAAAAGGCATGTGGTAGAAGATTAAAAAACAAAAAATGACATTTTTAAGGAAGTGCCTCAGACAAGGAATAAAAATAAAACAGATGGTCTCAACAACACAAATCTCAGAATTCTAATGACATCATCTATTTTTCTTACTAATTCTAGAACGGTAACAACCTAAAAAAATGGTTAGTACTTTTGTTGCTGGTTGCATGTAACACTTTGCTAAGCGGAACACAAAAAAAATTTTTTAGCAGAATATAAAAATTTATAAAGTATAAAAACCACAGATAAACAAAATAAAAAAGAAAAATATTTCACAGTAAACAATACATTGCTCAAGCAACATTGACGCGATTCATAAGTTGGTTAAGAACATCAGCCATCAAGGTGCTGTCAAATTGTTTGAAGTCAATTCCTGGATGGGATTCTTTTTTATCAATCATTCCGCAAATTAAATCAATGCAAGCTTGACGAATTTTAAGGGCATTTGCTTGATCGGCAATTGAAATATATGATGAAAGATTTTCTTTGCAAACTTTCTTTGTTAAATGAAGTTCAAGTTTTGGCTAAAAAATCTAATAATAGTTTTTATTTTACTTCGAACACTGCAGTACTGGGGCTTATTGGAATTTACTAATGTTCAAGATAAATTTTTTGCAACAAACCTTTAAAGTTTGAAAATCATATTTATCACAAAAATATAAGAGATCAGTTTCATCGTTATTACCAGCAATCAATTCAGCAGCATCTTGTCCATAACAATAGTTCACTGCAGCTTGGACAATTTTTTGTTTGAAATCAATAATTGTAACTTTGTTTTCATTTGCTTCTTTAAAATTATCTTCAAACATTTTTGCGAAAACTGGTGATTCAGCGGCAAGGAAAGGTTTGTGAATCTAAAATAAATTTTGTTGGTCAAAATTTAAGCAAAGCAAAGTCTTCTGCTATGTGAAATGGGAGTGTCCAATGCTGATGTCAGCACTTTTAGGGGAGGGAGACAAGCAAAAAATAATTTTCACATTGAGCTCTAAGGAAAAAATGCTGATTTAGGGGGTGGGGGTTTTAAAAATTCTTTTTTTTTGGTGACGTCAGCTCTGGATGATCCCTATCCATGAAATTTAAAAAGCATACTTTAATAATTTGTCCATCAACGACAATGTCGAAATCTTCAGCAATATTTCCCTTTAAACGTAACCCCCATTCGTCGACATCGCAGATCATTAATTTTGCAGGAGATAATAATTTTTGGTTATAAGAAAAGCACCCATTAACAATTAATGATAAATTATTATTTACTAATAACTCATTCACAATGTCAGCATAAGAAATCTTGTCTAATTCCAAAAATTTTTTTCCCGAAGAAGTGTTACTACGAAATTCTGCACGTACTGAAAAATGGATGTCATGAATTTTAACAGCTGTCAGATAAATTATTATAACTAACTGCGATTTTCATGACGAGCAAAAACTGCATATTCAATTTCAGATTCCGATTCAATAATAATTTCTAAATGACATTGTTTGTAAAACGATGAATAACTCCACCTTAATTGCCATTTTACATCTGACATTCCTTCAACAGTATGCATTTTGGTTGTTAAATTTTGGCAAAGTTGGTCTTTTTTAATTATCCATTTTGTTTGAAAACTATATTTTGGGGTCTATAAAATTATTTTATCTTTTAAAAATTTTATCTTATTATAAAAACTTACAGTAATTTGTTGAGATTGAGCCATTATATAAGAGTTTTCGGCAAATAAAAAATATTGGAAGGTATGATTCAACGATAATTAAATTAACCAACTGAAGTCAATGTGGTTATTTATTATGGAGAAAAATATTGTTCCCTACCAAACAATAAACCAAGATAATGAGTAACTAACTCTTCATGGGTAAGAGAAAAATAAATTTTAATCAATAAAATTGTCAAGTACTTCAAATCTTTTACGGAAACCTTCCGTCTAGCTACAAGAAATCTGTGAGTAATCACGTATTGAGCAACAAATAGTCCAAAACAACAGTTTATTAGCTGTATTTTCTCAGACTTTTGGTCAATTCGATTTTATATTGATTACTTCTCATTCATTTACCTTCATTTAGGCCTTTTTTAGACAAATTTTTCAACGGATTAATATTGAATCGCATTTTTTTATTTTATTATTCGATTATGCAGTGGTGTTAAATAATTATAGATTACGGTAACAAAATATCTACATAAGATTTATTTACATCACATACAAAAAAAACAATAAGATTTTTTGAGAAAAGACAAATTCACACAAATAATAAAATCATATTGAATAAAGAAACAATATTTAACCAAATTTTTTAACAGCTTCTAAGCGACGCTTGGCATTGCTGATATCTGTTTCATGAATTTGTCGAGCTTTTAAGCCAATACCACTATAAAAAATATATTATTTCTTAAGAAATGTAAAATAAAAATTACTTACTAGCAAGAATGAAATCCAAATACAATTTCTCTGCATGCATAACATTGTGAAGCACCACATTTGCATTGAATATAATTACATGCTTCTGATTCTTCTTGTTTCAGAAATGGCATTTTACAACCATGACATCGATGAATTAATGCTTCAGTTAAAATATCACTTCTAAAATATCTTGATTAAAAGGGAAAGAAAGATAAAAAAAACAAACATTATATTTTTCTCTTTGATGATGCATTCTTGTACAGTATGACTTGGTTTACATTCTTTGACACAGTAATAACAAAATCTGTAAGAACAAGTTGAGCAACAAAAAATTCTATTGTTTTTAATAGCAGATATAGTTCCACAGTTTTTGCAACTGAAAATATTGTTGTATTATTACACAGAAATTAAACTTACTTTTGATATTGAAGTGTTTTTGAATTTAAAACTGCTGCATAAATTTTCTTTTGAATGTGATCTCGAGTTTTTCTTGGAATAAATTTTGCACATATATCTGTAATTTAAGATTTAAAAATTGAATAAAATAAAAATATTAGCCTACCGTAATTTATATATTGTTGACATTTGTAACTAGGACATGGAAAACCTTTGTTGAGTTTTTCTAATGAAATTGGAAATACATGATTTTTGACAGTTTCTCGAAAGCATAGTCCACATACTTGGTGATTTGATGAACAACAAATTAAACGATTATTTGGATATTGTTCAAAACATATTTCACATTTAACAAGATTTTCATCATTCTGAAATTTAAAAAATAAAGTACATTTTTCTTTGCAACAACATTATTTTTATGCGTTTTTATTACGACAACTTTTAAATAAGTAAAACTAAAAAAATTTTAAATGGTGGAGACGGGATTCGAACCCGCGCGTGCATATGCACAGGGGAAATCTTAAGCTATGTACTTAAGTCCACCGCCTTGGACCGCTCGGCCACTCCACCAACGGCTGGCTCTTGTGAAAAAAGAACTAAATCCAAATGCAAAATATTTTTATACGTTTTTTGATCGAAAGTAAATTAAAAAATAATTTATTCAATGCTTTTGGGAGAGTTAAATTGTTGTTGTGAATTCTCGCGTAAAGAAATCACAACCACAAAAAATGAAGGACACAAAATACGAAAGAAAAGAAAAGTAAAAAACTTAACTTACTTTTTTAACAAAGCACTTGAAAATTTTGTAAATAATATACCAAAAACTATAAACAATTGCTTGAAAAATATAATATTTCTTGTAGTTGTCATATTCATCAAATTCGTAATCAGTATAATAATCTTCAGAAATTGTTGGTATTGGTTTTATTTCTTTTTCTACGCCTTGATTTCCTTCAACACGTTTTTTGATAGCATTTTTGAACAATTTTTGTTGTTGCTTTTTCTAAAATGGAATTATTTATTTGCAGACATTTTTAATTAAAAAAACTTACAGCTTTATTCTTCATTTCCTTTCTTAGATGAAAGATATTATAATAAAAATTTGAAATATTTTATTTTTTTGTAATTTTTTTTAATTCCTAAATAGCAAAGTAATATCTTTTTGCAGTTATTATGTAGACATATTTGGCTATTGATCGAGTGTGAAGGCTTGCATGATACAAAAAGTGATAGCGCGTTTCAATAAAATGTAATCAGTTTTTTGCACAAACAAAAGAACTTTTTGGATTTCTCAAATAATTACATAAAGATGTGATGGGTTAATAATTCCTCTAATGTCAATAATTGCACCGAAGACATATGGTGATCCTTGTTGCATGTAATCAATGTAGGTAACCTGCTTTAAATGTTTTGCCTGAATGACGTTTGATACGAAGTATTTATGTTAATCCATGTTCTTTCCTTTGCACAGTGTCATGCATAAAAAATTAATAGAATTAATGTGTACATCTTTTATTTAAGGGGTTTTTACATTACATTATTACAACGTCACTGTATATCAAACAAGATTTTGACTAAATATTACAACATCTTTTTTTGAAAAACTTTTATTAATTTTTTTAAAAGTATTTATTGCTGCGTTTCTATATGTTTTAATATACGTTAATGCAACGAAACTGTAGAAGAAAGAATACGACAAAGTTGCTGAAATACTTATCATATACCACAACGGTAAATTTGAATGTTCATTCATTGACCACCACTGAGTTGGCCAAATAAACAAAAATATCATTGCACAGCATGGTATCGCAAAAATAATAAATGTTGAAATTTGTACCAAAGTCGTTTGCAGAATGAGTTGAAAACGTTTTTTAGTTTCTTGAAATTTAATAAACTGTGGATTCTTTGTATATTTGTAATTCTCGTGAATGAACTTGCAAATTAGAAAAGCTCTGAATATAAGGTATATCCACATAGTAGCTGTTGCAAAAAACGTGCTCCAATGGCTTAAATTATTAAACATAAAAAGTGAAGGCTGAGCTTTTAGTAATTCTGTAAGTCCCAGTATTTCACTGTCATTTAACACTTTGAAAGCTTCTTGGCCATCATCAGTTGTAGCAGAAACAAAAATTCCAATAAAAGTGATGAAAATTAAAAAAGTTGAAATAAGCAAAAAGTTTACAATTTTTCGAAGCTTTCTTGCTTTAGCATTTACAATAATAATAATTTCAAAATGTCGCTGAACAAATAAATGTAAAAATGTATCAAAAAATGCAGTATAAAATGCACCATATAAAAATGCAAAGACTGATGACACCCTTGAAGACATAGGTGACAGCAATCCTGCGGGATAAATAATATTGAAAGAAAACAATCTCATTGGTTGCCAGAGTACAAATAATAAACATATTGCATAAACAAGAAAAATATTTAAAAATAATAAGAATCTTATTATTTTTAATTGATTTTTTGTGCAAATAAAAATAATATAGGCAAAAAATGTTAATGTAATAAAAGAGATTCCGGCAGTAACAGTAAGGTATATTTGCGTGATTTTAACATACTGGAAGTTAATAATTCTTTCAATAGATATATTCATTTTATTTTAACAAAATATTTTTAAAAAATGACAAAACGCATTGAAACAACAAAAAAAAATTGAAAATTTTAGTTCCGATTTTCACTTATACAGGTGCAAATTTTTTCTTTTATAACACCTGTTATTATACGATAAAAAACATGTGGTAAAAGATTAAAAAACAAAATATGCTATTTTAAAAGAAGTGTCTCAGACAAGGAATAAAAATAAACAGATGGTCTTAACAACACAAATCTCAGAATTCTAATGACGCTCTCTTTTTTGCGAATTCTAAAACAATAACAACAGTTATTCTGTTGTATGCGTTCAATGTAAATTACTTTAAATGTTTTGCCAGCTGGACGTTTGCTGCAAAGTATTTTTGGTGAACCTAATTCTAATGCAATGTCATGTATTACCAATTAATTAAATTAATAAAATCTTTTATTTGAAGGCTTTTTTACAACATTACAGTTTGTCAAACAAGATTTTGACTAAATATTACAACATTTTTTTCAACACTTCTATTAATTTTTTTAAAAACATTCAATGCTGCAGTTCTATAAGTTTTAATATAGGTCAGTGCAATGATATCATAGTAAAAAGGATATGATGAAGTTGCTACTATACTAATCATATTCCAAAATGGTAAATCTAAATGTTCAATTAGCTTTTCAAATAGAACCCAGTTATTTGGCCAAATTAAAAAAAATATCATTGCAATACATGGCATCGCAAAAAAAACAAATGTTGAAATTTGGACTAAAGTTGTTTGCAGGATGAGTTGAAAACGTTTTTTAGTTTCTTGAAATTTTATAAACTGCGGATTCGTCGTATATTTGTAATTCTCATGAATAATTTTGTGAATTAACAAAACTCTAAATACCAAAAATATGAGTAACGTTGCTGTTGCAAAAGACGTACTCTAATGTCTTAAATTATTGAACATATAAAGTGAGGGTTGAGTTTTTAGCAAATCATTAATCTCCTGTATTTCGCTGTCATTTAACACTTTAAAAGCCTCTTGACCATCATCAGTTGTAGCAGAAATAAAAATACCAATAAAAAATATGGTAATGAAATATGTCGAAATTAACAAAAAAATTAACAATTTATCGATGCCTTCTCGCTTAGGCATTTACTGTAATGATAATTTTAAAATGTCGCTGAACAAATAAATGTAGAAATGTATCAAAAAATGTTGCATATAAAAATGAAAAGATTGCTGACAACCTTGATGACATGAGCGATAATAAGCCTAGCAATCCCGCCGGATAAATGATATTGAATGAAAATAGTCTCATTGGTTGCCATAGCATAATTAGACCTCCTATTGAATACATAAGAAAAATATTTAACAATAATAATAATCTAATTATTTTTAATTGATTTTTTGTGCAAATAAAAATTATATAAGTAAAAAAAGACAATGTCACAAAAGTAATGCAAGCCATATCAGAAAGGTATATTTGCGTGATTCTGACATACTGAAGATTTATAACCTTTTCAACAGATATATTCATTTTTCTATCAAATTTACTTTTGTACAATGGGTTGTAAAAACTTCATTCCATTTTCACCGGTTTTTGCCGGATTTTACCGGATTTTCCCGGATTTTGCCGGATTGTTAATTAAACGATTTCTAGATATCCAAAATTCATGAAACCTTCAGGAATAGTTTATATGGACCTAGGGAAGAGATCTATAGCACTTTTGGACCCCTATGTACTCTCTTCCCCTCAGGGCGTCCCCGACAGTACCCACATACCCCAAATCATCTAAACATCGTCTTATAGTTGTATATAAACCTCATCATAAAATATCGTTTGAGGCTTACTTAAATGTCTTAAATCAACTTCTAACTAACATTTCTTATCCTGTTTTAATATGTGGTGATTTCAATAGTGCCCATATAAATTGGTCTAATGCAACAGCTGACGATGTTATATGTAAAAGTCTTCTCGATTTTTCATGTATTCAAGGATTAGATCAACTTGTTAACTTTTCAACACGAGAAAATAACACTCTTGATTTAATCTTTTCTACTAACAAATCTATTATTTCAAATATCAAACCCTTAAGTCCCATTAGTGATCATGTCGTAGTTTATCTTGAAATTGCTTTCCCATCTAAAGAAATTATTCAAAAGCCACGTTTTAATTTCAAAAAGGCGGATTATGCTGTCATTAATTATATAATTGCAAATTTTGATTTCAAAGCTTTGTTTGAAGGATGTGATGCTAATTCTGCCTTCAACAAACTTCTAACTCTTATTCATCGTTTTATTGACTCTTATGTGCCACTGGTTTCTCCAAAGAAACAAAAATATCCTTCTTACTTAAATAAACTTTTCCTTTCTCGTCAAAAAGTTTGGAAAAGAAAAGGAAATTGTCAAAGTTTTAAAAGAATCGATTCCCATTTTAAAGCCCAACTTAAACAATATGTTTTGAAAAAAGAGAATGCTTTTATAAAAAATAAAAACAATCTTTTTTCACATGTTAAATCCCAAACTGCGTCCTGTTCCAAGATAGGACCCCTTTCGATTGATGGAAAAATTTTTGTCGATGATTTTGAAATGGCGGAGATATTCGCAAAAAGCTTCACAACATCAATTGTCACGGATAACAAAATTATCCCGTCTTTTGATGAACGTACCAACAAAAAAATCAAAAACATAACATTTCATGCTTTTGAAATTGAAAAAGTTCTTCATGATTTACCATCAAAATCGTCTTTAACACCTGACAATGTCCCCTCAGTCTTTTACAAAAACTGCTGCACAAGCTTAGCGTACCCATTAGAAATTATTTTTAATTTGTCAATGTCTACAGGTATTTTACCTGATTATTGGAAAACCTCGGTGATCATTCCCATTTACAAAAAAGGAGGAACAGCAGATCCGGCGAACTATCGACCGATTTCTTTAACCAGCATTGGATGTAAAGCTTTCGAAAGTTGTCTTAAAAAAACACTTCTCTCATTTTTAACTCATTTCAACCTTATTTCTAACCGTCAATTTGGCTTCATGGGAAATAAATCAACTGCATCTCAACTTTTAACTTTTTTCAATAATATTTTAGAATCCTTTAACTCTAAAATTCCCCTTGATATCGCTTTTATTGATTTTAAAAAAGCCTTTGATTCTGTTCTTCATGATAAACTTTTGTTTAAATGTGAACGATACGGTATCCAAGGTAAAATCTTAAAGTGGATATCAAGCTTTTTAAAAGACAGAAGCTTCAAATACTTTATTAATGGAACTTACTCTACTTCTTATAAAATAGATATTGGAACACCCCAAGGTAGTGTCCTATCCCCGCTTCTTTTTCTGTTATACATTAATGATCTACCCGAAACTTTGTCTTCTTTTTCCCTTCTTTTTGCTGATGATGTAAAACTTCATGATGATGTAAGTATTGTTAATTTAAGATTCAAAAGTTCTCTCATTAGTCTTAATAATTGGTGCAATGACTGGCAATTATTTATTTCAACTGTAAAATCTGTAATTATGCATGTTGGAAAAAATAACCCTTGCCTATCATATGACCTCGATAACACAACTTTACCTACCGTAACCGATTTCAAAGATCTTGGTATAATTTATAACAATGAATTAACTTTTGACTCCCACATTTCCGAAATAGTAAAAAAGGCTGCAAAACTATCAAACCTTCTTTTTCTTATCTTAAAAAGTAATGACCCAAATTTACTTATTTTTGCTTACACAGTTTATGTAAGACCTTGTCTTGAATATAATTCAGTTATTTTTTCTCCTCTTAAAAGTGGATTAATAAACTTAATTGAATCAGTTCAACGTTCCTTCACAGATCGAATTTTTAAACGCTGCCATCTAAAAGATTTAAATTATCTTGACAGATGCAAGTTTTTAAAAATCGATACTCTAGAAGTTAGAAGATCAAAAGCAGACCTTATTTTCTTTTACAAAATCCTTCATGGAAAAGTTAATTTAGAGCTCTCTGAATTCGTTCAACTCCCTGACACTCGCTTGCGAAATTATGATCTTTTATCATTCAAACCTCGTTATACTCCTTACAATGATACTGTTGTACAATTTTTTAGTTTCCGTGTCACAAAAACTTGGAATAATCTTCCTTTTAATGTAAAATCTTCTCCTACTTTGTCAATATTTAAATCGAAATTAAATGATTTGTCGGACAATGAAATTGTGTCTAAATCCTTAATCAGCTTTTAATTTGTATGCTATTTTACAAAATCTCTTAGTGAAAATTTTGATTTTCTTGCCTCACATTGTAAGAGCTTTATGCCATTTGTGTTGTACTTCTTGACATATAATTGTATTTTACTATGTATATGTTGAGAATGAATATAAATAAATAAATAAATAAATAAAAAATGACAAAATAAATAGAAATCTTTTTTTTACAAACTGTGAACATCATTAAATAAATCTATAAACACGCGTATATTGCAAATCGACTATGGGGAATCTGATTTTTCCATTTTCAGAATTCTGGCGCCTTCAGAATCCCCGGATTCAGAAGGCCAAAAAAATTTTTCTTTGTTTTGTATGATTTAAACATGTACTATAGGGTAATCGACTATGGGGAATCCAAAAAAATTATTTTCAGAATCCTTAGACTTCTGAATTCTAAGATTCAGAAGGCCAAAATATTTTTTTCCACTTTTTTTTGTATGAATATATTTTATATATCAAAATTTTATGAAGAGTACGAAAAAAGCATTTATGAGATTCTTCCGGCTTCTGATTCCGAGATTCAGAAGTTTTTTTGTTTTTTTTTATGATAAATATATAACAGTTATTTACAAATAATGGGGTAAATAAAACATGTATTATAAAAAAAGTTCAATTTGGTAAAATAAATATTACAATTATTTTTGATAAAGTGTATCACGTGGACTATCTTTTTCATGATTGAGTTCGTCTACACTTTTTTTTATATTCTTAATAAAATTTTCAATTAATTTACGGCAATAAAATCATTTCGTTAGTCTAATTACAACAACTGTTATATATTTATCATAAAAAAAAAACAAAAAAACTTCTGAATCTCGGAATCAGAAGCCGGAAGAATCTCATAAATGCTTTTTTCGTACTCTTCATAAAATTTTGATATATAAAATATATTCATACAAAAAAAAGTGGAAAAAAATATTTTGGCCTTCTGAATCTTAGAATTCAGAAGTCTAAGGATTCTGAAAATAATTTTTTTGGATTCCCCATAGTCGATTACCCTATAGTACATGTTTAAATCATACAAAACAAAGAAAAATTTTTTTGGCCTTCTGAATCCGGGGATTCTGAAGGCGCCAGAATTCTGAAAATGGAAAAATCAGATTCCCCATAGTCGATTTGCAATATACGCGTGTTTATAGATTTATTTAATGATGTTCACAGTTTGTAAAAAAAAGATTTCTATTTATTTTGTCATTTTTTGGGGTATGTGGGTACTGTCGGGGACGCCCTGAGGGGAAGAGAGTACATAGGGGTCCAAAAGTGCTATAGATCTCTTCCCTAGGTCCATATGAACTATTCCTGAAGGTTTCATGAATTTTGGATATCTAGAAATCGTTTAATTAACAATCCGGCAAAATCCGGGAAAATCCGGTAAAAACCGGCAAAAACCGGTGAAAATGGAATGAAGTTTTTACAACCCATTGTAAAATGGCAAAAAAAATTGAAACAACAAAATAATGAAAAGGTCAACTTTGATTTTGTTAGCAGGTGTAACAAATTTTTCTTTCAAAACACCTGTTTTTATTCAGCAAACACAAATGTGTGGTGTAAAAAAAATTGTAAAACACAGAATGCATTCTTAAGACACACACAAAAACATACAAGATAGCATTTTTATAACTTTTTTAAAGCCTTTTTTGCTTTTCTGACATCGTTTTCATGAATTTGCAACGCTTTCAAATGTAAGTTGCTAAAAATAGAATTGATAAAATTAACATACAACTATAATCGAAAAACTTACGAGCATCGGTGACTGTTATTTGCAGGTTGACGACAAGCATAACATTGTGAAGCCCCACATGTGCATTTAATAATATTACAAGCTTCATTTGGGCCAGCGATTTTAAGGAAAGGCAAATTGCATTTAAAGCATCGATGCATCAATGCTTTGCTTAATGTATCGTTGTTGCTATAATGAGTATGTATTGTATTTTTCGTGATAATATTATTATTAAAAACATACTCTTTTTGTACATTTGCATCTTGAACACATCGTCTAACAGTATGATTCAAGGGTTGTTGTTTTTCACAATAATAGCAAAATGTGTAACAGCAAGAAGAACAACGAAAAACTCGATTTCCTTCAATTTTTCTAAAAGCACCACATTCTTTGCATCTAAAATATTAGGTTTTATAGTACAGATAAAAATTCACCTCAGAAACAAAATATTTTTTAAAATATTCAAAATTTTATCTATAATGCAGCTTTAAAAAAACTTACTGATCATAGTGCGAATCTTTATCTTGTAGGATTCATAAATTCTTTTTTGAAGATGATTTCGAGTTTTTCGTGGAATCATTTTTACGTTTGTTTCTATAAATAAATAAACATTTTGCATCACACTATGACAAAAAAAAACCTTACCATATTGTATATGTGATTCGCAGTTATAATGTGGACATGGAAAACCTTCTATCAATTGTGTAAAAGATAAAGTTACTTTTTGATTTTTGATTGTTTGACGAAAACATTTTCCACAAACTTTATGACTTGAATCACAGCTAATTAATTTATGGATTGAAAATTCTTCATAGCATACAATGCATTCTTTAACAGCGGATTTATCATTTTATAAATATTAATTTAGAAATTCTGTAGATAGTTTTTCGTTTACTATGCTTATTAAAAAAACATTACTTGTACAATTATTTTAAAGATATTGTTCAAAAAGCAGCAAAGCAAAAATACAATTGTTTGATAAATTCCGTATTCCCGATATTTTTCATATTCATCACATTCATAATCAGTTTCTTCATCCATTGAAATTCTTGGAATTCGTTTTAAAAGTTTTTGTGGCTCTTCAACATTTGATGCAATCAGAGTATTCCAGTCTTGAATTTTATGCTATAATAAAACATCAAATCTTAACACAGTATAGCGCCGCGAACATACCTTAACATTTTCCACTGCTTGCCCACAAAATTGAACCATTTCATACAATTAACTGTTACTAACAAAAATAAATTCAGCACGTATGGTTTTCTGACGATACACCACTTCTTTTTCTTATACTTTTTCTTGCAAACTTGTAAGAAAATGATGGTTTATTTTTGATCAATACTTTTTTGCTATGCCTTTATTTGTCATAATATATGAAGGCATAATAATCTGATCTTAATCACTTCAACTGTGCCTCGATTTCATTATTTATTATACTTTTTTTAAGGAGTAACAAAAAATAGTTTGACAAAATGAAAAATGCAACTGCAACTGCAAATCAAAAGTAATAAGTAAAACACATTTAGTATCACACAAATTTAATTTTAACATTTTATATAACATGTTAGCATGCCTTTTTAACAAAAATTTTATTTATCAATTTCATGACAAACTTCTGAAAATGCTGGATCACGCAAAACACGTTTTATCATTGCTTTTAATAAAGGATATCGAACCATTGGAGGATAATAGCGTGTATCGTGAAAGGATTTTGTTAGCTCTTGAACAAGTTGTTGAAGTCCAAGGTATTTTCGAATTAGCTTATATAATTCAATATATAAATGTTCACATTCTTTTCGGAGATCTTCTGTTGACATAACTACAAAAGTGTCTGATTAAAGCTTTTTAACATTTTGAAATTTAAAAAAATTATACCTCGAATTTGTTCAAGCAAATTTTGATACTTTGTACTTGCAGCAACTGTTATTGTTTTTGGACCAAAAAATGATGCAATTCCATTACTTTTATTTGCTGGTTCTTGACCTACTTTGTCATCGAGTAAATTAATTATTCTAAAAAAAGAGTGTAAAACAAGAGGGAAATAACACAACAGTTTACCTTAATACATAACTATTTGACGGCTCTAAACTTTTTTGTGCGGGGATTTGAACAACATGCCAATATTGCTTTTCAAGTAAAATAACCTGGAATACTTTGTGTTTAAATTATTTATTCGAAATCAATATGCGGTAAAATTGTAAAATTGATAGGAGTGATCGCATTAGTTATAATTTTTTTCTCTCTAAATCAAGCATTCATTGAAGCTGCTATGAGCCTCCTTTTCAAGATAAGCTTTAAGACACTTTCGTTTGATGAATAACTTCTTTTTGAACATGATTAAATAATTAACGGTCGTTTCACAAAAACATAGTTGGATTTTTTGATGCAGCTTTTTTTCCTCTATGTTTATTATTTCTATAAATTTTATAAAAATCTAATATATTTATTGTTCTAATATTTCTTTTGTTTAATCAAATGACATTTTGTCATGTTCAAATAATTCATTACTATTGTTTTGTTTTTAATGTCACTGCAAATTATGAAAAATGTTTGTTTATATTTTTGGTGTTCCTTTTTTTAATGTCCAATTTAATTAGTTTTGTTTCTGCGATTACCACAATAAAGAAAAACCGTTTTATCTCTGATTTCCAAAAAAACTGAAGGCATCTTGTTTGCAATATTTTTTTGTAAGAAACATGTCTAAAAATTTCTTTTATGCTTTGGTCGCAGGTCTTTTCTGTCATTTCTACGCTATAGAAAAAATCGTCAGTGCAAAACAGCTTTTTGGCTATTTTTTTCGTTGATTTCGAAAATGTTTTTTGTTCCTTTTTCCTCCTTCTAGAGACTTCTTTTAAACGATGACCGATAATTTTTGTTAGAGAAGCAGTGAGATCAAAGCTCGTGAGATTCTTTTTTGAACATGTTTGCTTCTTTCCAAAACATTTTGTAAGCAAAATGTCTTTCGCTTTTGCATTTATCGTTGATGCAATCGCAGATGATTTATGAACGCTTCTAGAAACTTTGAGATTACAGCTGAAGAAAATCTTAAGACTTGTTTATTTCTCTGCAAAAATATTTTGTGTGCAAAATGCCTTTGATTTTTCCAAAAATCAACAGTTTTTTCTTTATTTTGATAGTCTGTTTTCATGTCTGGCTCCTCCTCTTTTCTCTTTTCACAGCTCATATAAAAGTGAAAGCTAAATGGCTTTCAGATCAATCGTAGCTTTTCACTTTGGTTACTTCTAAAAAGTGTCTCTAAAGAAGAAGCGTTTCTAGATTTGTTGTTATAGCTGAACCTGATAATCAGGCATTTCATTAGAGGCGTCCTTTGATAATTCCGCCAGCAAATCGCTCTTAGTGTAATGCTTGATTTTCAAGTTGAGTTATAAAAATGTCTCTTAAAATTTGTTCGTGCTTTATGTAACCTATGAATTGCAACAAAAAATCTCTTTTCATTCCCATTTTCAGCTTGCTCCTTTTTTCAACTCACTTATCAATCCTTCTCCTCGCGGTAACTGCTTTCTTTTTCAACATGGATCAAAAACAACAACTTGATCACCATGCCAATCAATTAAATCCAAATAATCATGAATTCAAGGCTGCTATGGATAACCATGCCAATCAACTCAATCCAAATAATCCAGTTTATGAATCATCTCGAACTGGTGAAAAAATCAATTAAATTTCTTCTTCTTCAAATGATTGTTGAATGATTAATTGATATAATCATCTTCCCCCTTGTCCCTCTTTTTTGTAATGTTAATTGATGTTGGATTCCCCCCTTCTTTGAATCATGCACTTAAGCTTTTTGTAAATAATATTTTATTTTTGTAATTGTATTTTTGTTCTTTTTATGCATGCCGACATCAATAAATTTATAATTTCATAAATATGAAGTTTATGGGATTTGCAATTGAAAATAGTAGGAATAGAATAAGGATATGGGATAAGTCATAGTGACCAAATTGAGGCCATAAGCTTAGAGGATCAAGGAAGATAAGATAGATCGTAGGGAAGCAGGAGAAGTCAGAAAACGCTTTTTTTCGATAAAAAACACAACTTTTTTCTTACGGCTTTTTTTAAAGATTAGGCATATGTGAACGTTCAAGAAAGCGTTTTTTCGTAACTTTTTGCATTCTCTTTTTTAATTAATTTACTGCAAAAATATTTCGATAATTTGTTCAAACCGTTTTGAATTCTCATACATTAAGAAAGATCCTCGTTCATTAAATGCTAGATTTTTCATGAAGGATGTAGAAAAACGCTTATGAGTTTGCAAAAAAACGAAAATAAATTTAAAAGTATTTTTTTAAAATATGGAATGTTAATTATTTCTCAAACATTTTGGCGCATCTGTTTAAGTTCTCAACATAGAATAATGACTGCATATGGTAATACAAAAAACAAAACCCACGTCATAAATCATGCATTTCAGTTGATTATATCTGGCATAAACATTATTGTCTCTTGATTGCAAATATTCTTCTTGCATATTTTTTAATGCATTCTTCAAACGACGATATGGTTCAATGATCTTAAAACGTGTAATATGTTGCTTGTATACTGTACTAATCAAACTATTTCGGCTTAAATCTAAATTTAAAAATAAAAAAGATATGTGTTTTCTTAGGAATGTGCTTACTTTCTGGACATGCTTCAGGTGTTTCTGTGGAAATATTATGCTTTGTAAAGGAGCAAAAAATGTATAACCAATCTAAAGTTTGTAAATTGTACTTTTTAAAAATTTAATACATGAGAAAAAAGTTAAACAAGGATTGCTGTTGGTGGAAGAATAGAATTTACATGCCTAAAGGCTTACACATAAAATAAATAAAAAACAAACCGCATTTAAGGAAACGGAAAAACAACGAAGGCGTGGAAGTATTTTGTGGAGCATCTGATGGTGAATTTGTCCCCATTGTTTAATATAAAAGTTGTGTAATTTGAATGATTAAATGAAGCTTCTCACAAGTTGCTAGTGCCCCAAAATGGAAAGCAAGATGTTTCAAATGTAAGAAAAAAATCAATTGAATCAAAAATGTTTTAATGGAAAAAAAAATGGATTACATAATTTTTATGTTTAGCAATAAAAATATAAAATGCGTCACCGATGATGTTAGCTTTTGTATTTTATTTTTGCTTCTTTTTTTTAAAAAAAGTAATAAAAATGTTATGACAGCGCTTAAGCATGTGTCAAAAATTCTGATGAAGTTCTCTTATTTCATTTTATTTAATTTTTAGATTGTTTGAAATGGAAAAACATTCAAAATTTATTGATCATTTAGCTGATGCAGTTGTTAGTAGAAATTTGTCTATGGCTGATGCCATGAAGTTATTACCAAAGGAAGAAAAAAAGATACTTTACCTCCACCACCTGCTGTTAATGATGTAAAAGAAGCTGCTACAACTTTTGAAGAAGAACAAAATACTACTACACATGCTCTAAATGCAATTATTACTTCACCAGAATCAAAAAATGAACCTGTAAATATTATTCCACCTAAAAAAAGAAAAAGAAATGATTCAGAATCTTCAACACTTTCACCAAAGAAAAGCCCATCAACAAAGAAAAATTGACGTTCTTCAACTGAATAAACTTGAATTAAGAGAGAAAAGCCAGGTCAATGTTGGAAATTTATAATACTCTTTTTTTTGTTTTGCCATTTTTCTTTTGTTGTTACTATTACATTTGAGATGTGTGTATTGAAAGTTTTAATAAATTATGCAAAAAAATATTTTAATACAAAAAATATTTAATTTTTCATACCATTTTTGGGATAAGAAAAAGCAATAAAGATAGAAAATAATATCAAAATTTATAGATTAGGAATTTTTAAAATTTGCATGTCGAGACCATCAATATTAGTAAATGGCAAAAAATTGTTAAAAGTGCAACTCCCTCTTTGCGCATTATTTTCAACACAATTTTATTGAAGTTGTAAACATTTTTTGTGTATTTGAGGAAACAGATTGTTGTTGAACTTTTGATTTACAAAAATAAAAAGATTTATATGATTTTCGAGTTGATGAACTAAATAATTTTGTCAGACTTTAAAAATAGTTTTTTGTCAAAATTTGCGTACCTTAAAATGAATAAAGAAATACTTCCACTCCATGCAAAACATCCATTTAAAATTGGTATAATTAAATTAAAAAATATAAATATTTGATTCGTTGGTGAAACAAAAAGTTTGTTGATATTGTAAGAAACTCGAAGTAATTGTGCAATAAAAATAACAAATGAAACAACTAAAATTTTTATCCATTGCCCAAAAAATGTTGTTGAAAAAAAACTTACACAACAAATTTCCTTCATTCACATTCAACATCGTGGAAGTATTATTCTTTTTATGCATAAAAAATTTAAAAAAAGAAAGAACATTAAAAATTGCTGCCGAAATTGTTGTAGAAAAAAATACCGTTGATAGAATGATATCATTTAAAGCAATGACAAAGCTGTTGGAATAATTAATACCAATAATATTTTCTGAAGCAATTGCGTAATATGCAGAAGCATGAATTCTCCAAGAAATAGTTAAAAATGGTATTCCTAATATTACTACCGTATACCATTGAGTTTTCCAAATTCGTTTATATTTTATTGGAATCCAAATCATTGTAAAACGATTAAAAGCTAAAAATAAATGACCAAAAAATTGTGTTGCTGTTAAAAAGTTTATAATTGCTATTAAACCAGAAGACGTATAATCATTTGTAATCAAATATTCTCTGATTGTTGGAATAAATGAACCTTTTGTGGTAAAAGTCATCTGTAAAAAAATTATTTTAACCAAAATCAGACGAAAACTAAAAAAAAGAAAAAACTTACAAAAACATACAACAAAAAATCTGAGAGCAGTGTAGTTCGAAAAATATTAAAAAATGGCCCATTAAAAGTTTCTTTCCTTTTTGAAATTACCAAAATTAACACAGATAAATGAAAAGAATGTAAAAAAAATTCAAAAATTGAAAAAATCAAAGCAAAAGTTGTTAAAGCCATTGAAGAAAAAAATGTGATAAAAATATTATTTTTATTATACAATAATAATAAAATTCAATTAATTAAAGTATTTTCAAACAAAATTGATATAAAAAATATTTTTTTAATTATTTGTACTCCTTTTTTTGTGAACTTTTTAATAATAATATAATTAAATAATTGTGGTTGGCAAAGTTTTTTAAATGAAAAATTAATTAATTTTTTTTAATTGTTCAAAGGAAACAGTCGTCAAAAATATTGGCATGTCTGGAGCATTAGTTTTATATTGAAATGTGAAAGAAGCCGTAGGAAAAAAAAGGAAAATGGGTAAACAAAGTTTTTGAAGCTTTTGAATATAACTCCAGAAGGTTCAAAAGTAAAATATTTTTCTATAAATGTAATCTACTCATCAAGACGGTTCTAGTGATATGCTGTTTGTAAAATTTGAAGAAAATTTTTTTCTTGGATTCTGAATCACACATGGGCAAGTTGTAGGAAATTCCTATACTGTATAGCACATGGCGCAACCAAAAAGGCTTGTATGGCGCAAAATTTTTGAAAAAATGCGTTGATTGGCGCAAAGAAAAGGGAAGAAATGGAGCATGTAAAAGCCCATCAAAAAAGAAAAATCGACATTCTTCAGCTGAATAAACTTGAATCAAGAAATTCGTTCATTCCATGCCTTTTTTTTGAAAAATATGCAGGATATTGATGACATGCATCTGCTGTTAGCAGTGTCAGGAAAATATCGTCATTTGTTGAACTTGAATTTTATTGTGCTCCATTTCAAAGATTTTGTTGCAAGCTAAAATAACAATAACAAACGTAGTGTAAAAGTATTATTCTAATATGCAGCAATTGATCAAAAAAAGATTAAAGCATCTTGGTATTAGTCGTTCTTCTATCAACAATCAATGGAAAGACAATAAATAGAGGGGCAAAAGATATTTATTTACTACAGGTATAATGTTGTCTAGTTCATGTTATTGGAATTTCATTTTTTTGTTCCCATAATTTTGTTTTTGTGCGTCATTTTTTCAAGTGTTTATTATCGACAATAAATTGATCTATTTTCTTCATTTGAGAAAAATAAATTTTAAAAAAAGGAGAAAAATAAAAATTAGATTTGTGCAATTTATTCATTTGATCGAAAGTTTCGAATTCGGATCATTTAGCTGGATTGTTTAAAATTTTAATTTTGGGATATCCTTTTAAAATGGGTGCCGCAAATACCACACTCCAAGCAAGAACTAAAGAAGAATATTTCTATGAACTTAATATGGAAAAATTCAAAGTTTTTAAAACTCAAAATCCTGCAACTGATGATTTTGATGTTGTTTTTGATTTAAATGGAAAGGTATGTGTTTTTAATTTTTGTCTTTTCTTGACCAGTACTTTTTAGAAACTCTATGCTCACAAATTTAAATTGTCATCAGTTTCAAGTACTTTTGAAGTAATGCTTTCTGAAAGATGGACAACACCAAATCAACCCATTGTAATCAAAGATTTCTCATTCAACGATTTCAAAGAATTTATTACGTTTCTTTATTCTGGTGAATGCAGTTTTACGAATGATAATATTTTTAATATGGTTGATATGGCAGAATTTTATGATGTTAAAGTTTTCAAAGAAGCATGTCAAATATTTTTGAATGACATCAAATTAAATCATAACAATATTTATCAAATTTTGGAACTTGCTTATCGATATTCAATGGAAGATCTCAAAAAGAATGCTTTTGATTTTGTTTCAAAAAATATTTTATTATTTATTCAAGCAGCACAGTTTCAATCTCTTGAAAAACCTGTTATGCAAGATATCATTGAAGAAAATCAAAATAGTTTACAGCAAGAATTACTTTTTGGAATGGTAACATCTGTTGGTCCCAGGACGACCCGAAGGGGAGTCTGGGACAATTTGGGTTCGCTTCCCTGGTTGCCATATCTTCCTATTATTCTTCAACGTTTCTTATTTTGACATATCATATTTTAGGTATACAAATGGGCAGAAAAGCAAGCCATTGAAAAACGAAAATCAAATGATAACATGAATTTGAATGATGCAATCAAAGAAGAAATGAATGATTTTATGCCGTTATTTAAATTTCAATTTATGAATCCTGAATTTCTTACGAAATTTGTTGGTAAGTGTCATGCTGCGTTAAATTTTGTTTATTGATTAACACTCATTTTCAGCTAACAAGGATTTCTTTTTCACTGGTACTCAATTAAATGATATTTTAATGAAAGCCCGATACCTTATTACAAGTAAGTTATAGATTATATTCATATATTTGGCCAATTATTTAATTTTTTTAGTTACTGATGGATATGGAAAAATGATGAAAGGTGTTCTTAATAGTCCTGATATTGACAAAGTTTATAATGTTATTCAATCTCAAAAAAATATCTTAAAGAATTATAATTTTTGGATTACAAAACAACAACGACCATCAACACCAAGTTATTTATTCAAAAAAAATCAAATTGAATATTATTTGGTTTATGATAGTGATGGAGATCTCCATTTAAAACGTGGAATTGAAATTAACCACCGTGATTATTTGCTTGCTGAAATGATTGCAGAAAATGGATTCAAGCTAGTAAACATGAAAATTATTTAAACTTTTTTTGAACTTTTTGTTATTGTCTTTTTGTTCAATAAACGGATAGTGATTGTGATTTTTTGAACAAGACCAAGCTATTTTTATTAGGTAATATTACATTTAACAGTTTTGACAATTTTTCTTCAAATTTTTTTTTTCGAAAATTAGAACTGGTGACGTCATGTTTGGATGTTCTTCTACCACACATGAATAAAATGCTATTAATTTAAACATGCTTCTGTTCTTTTAATTTTTTAACAAGACAATTACGTACAAGGTGATACTATCTTTTTTGAAAATTGAGTAAGTCAAATTTATTACTTCAAAAAAGAAATAAAATTTTTTGTAGTGCCATAAACAAAAATACACCAAAAGAATACAATAACAAAAAGGCAATACATATGTTGTAAATGTTACACTACATTCAACGATAATAGCGATTTTCCATAATGTCGCACTTTTTTTGATCTTGCCCGGCATAGTGAATAATACGTCGTGGAATTTCAGATTCATTAATAGTATCAATAAGGACATCAAGCTTATTTTTATATTCTTGAGAAATATTAGAGCGAAAATAGAAATAAATTGTCGAAAATTTAGGATACTAAAAAAAATTTACATCAACCTAAAATTTTTGTTAATAACTTACCATAATAAATTTAGTAAGATCTTCAATATCAAAAACTTCGGGAATATTACCAAAATACAAATATCGAAGATTACCAAGATTCTGAAGTTTTGTAATATTTTCAAGAGTTGAAGCAGTAACTGCAGAGTATTTGGGATAGAAGTTACTAGAATTTCAGCTATTAGTTTTTTGTATTAAAGTTAAAAGAAGGTTAATTGCTATTAAACATTGTTGTTGCGACACCGACTCCGGAGTCGATCTTTTTGAAAGATCAAAGGAAAACATGCCGCCGGAGTCGATCAATCAGATGGCACCCAGGTTAAAAGTGGGCCTCCTCCTTGGATATATGTAAGAGTCGACTCATGGGTATCGCATTAGGGATCAGTAGGTGTTAGTTATCCTCATCAACAATGAAGTCTTGTTTTGAACGGTTTGTTGAAAACAAAATTTTATTGTTAACAATAAATAATTGCAATTATTTTTCGAAAAAAATGATAGTAATAATAAAAAACGAAGACAAATTTTTTTGTTATTATCCTTCTTCAATAACTTGAATATATCAAAAAAAATTTGTCTCGAAAAATTCTTATAATTTTTGCGTTTCAGTCACTTACATTTCAAAATCTTTAACATTTGGAATGCTCTCAAGAACTTTTTCAATCATAACAATTTTTCTATCTTTTCCAGTAATAATTTTAGCACCAGTAAGGCGAAATATTTTAAAAAATAAAGCTAAGATTTGAAATTCATTCAAAGTAATTTCCATAGACAAAATGTATAGAATAGCATTGTCACATCGACAAAATTTTGATGCCACTGACATATTAGCAGAATTCAAATTAGAAATTCTTGAAACATCAAATTCACCAGTTAACCAAAGTTTGCTTGAAAGTTTGCTGAGATCTACGCTAATACAACATTTTTGTTTTAAACATCTGAAATCACTTTTTGTACAAATCGTTTTTCCACCATCACGAATACGAGCAATAACAAGAAGTGGTTGTTTTTCAAAAAAATATTTACAACTTTTAACTAATTTGTGATACATTTCTGGAGTTCATAAAATTTATTGTTAATGTTTAAGAAATTTGAATGGCGTCATTTCGTCAGTGTAAAAACAATGTAATTTCAATTAACAAAAATAAAAACTTTTATTTTCAAAGTTGTATAATCATAACTTTTAACAAAAAGACTAAATAAGGAATTTCATTTTTTTGAATATAAAAACCAACAACAACAAATGATTGTAAAAAAATCAAAGTTTTAAATTTTTCTTTGCATTCAAGATATCTTTTTCATGGATTTTATAAGCTCTTGAATTGAAAGCCCTATAAAAACGGAACTTAAAAAAGCCAAAATCAGATTTTGCTTACCAACAATTATGATAATGATCTACTGGTTGTCTGCATGCATAACATTGTTTAGCACCACATTTACACGTCATAATATTACAAGCTTCTTGTGGACCATCAATTTTAACGAAAGGTACAAAACATCTGTAGCATCGATGAATCAAAGCTTCGCTTAATTTATCATTGCTGAAAAACTTTTTTTAAATGTTTAAAGACAAAAAGCAACATACATTTGACGCATTTTTCTTTCCTTTTCCATTTCAACACATTTTAGATAAGTATGATGAGGTTCAGTAGGTTTAAATTCTTTTACACAGTAATAGCAAAAAATATAATAACAACACTCAAAAACACGATTTTCAATTGCTTTTGATATTTTACCGCAATATATACATCTGAAAAAATAGTTAATAAATATAGTAGATATTTATAAAATATACTTACTTATCATACTGTATTTCTTTCACATTTAAAACAGATTCATAAATCTTTCTTTGAATATGTAGTCGAGTTTTTCTTGAAATAAACTTTGCACATAACCCTAAAAATTAATTTGGAAGATAACTGTTTGAGTCAATCAAAGTTGGCTCACATTTTCAAAAAATTTCAAAAGCATGTAACGGTTTATAATTCATTTCCAAAATTTTATTTTTTAATATTCAAATTCTTGTTATCTTTTTAAATCACTATTTAAATATTGTTTAAATTAATCATTTAAAAAAAACTCTAAATACTGTTTTTTCTTTCCTTCTTCTTTCTTTTATTTTTATTCTTTATTATTATTATTATTACTAAAAATGTTTTAAAAAATTTTTATCCAAATTATTATAATTTTCATATCTTTACTTAAACTACAGTACTTAACCTACACAGCTTAATATATATATTTTTTTCAAAATGTTTTGAAATTTATCTAACTATGTTTCTTATTATTTGCTTTTGATGTAATATATTTTACAGTGTTTTTAACTTGTCGTAAACCAACAAGCGTAAGGCATGTATAATAAATAAATAAATAAACAATTTTGCAATAAATTGTAACTTACCGTATCGTATATATTGCTGGCAGGAATAATCAGGGCATGGAAAACCTTTGCTCAATAAATCAAGTGATAATGGAAATACATGATTTTTGACAGTTTGACGAAGACATTTTCCACATATTTGATGATTTGCAGAACAAGAAATAAGGCGATTACTTGGATACTGTTCAAAGCATACTACACATTCGACCAATGGTTCAGTATCATTCTAAAAATTAAAGTTAGTTTATCGTTTTTCACTATAAGAATTATCGCAAAACAAGATTTTGGAAATCTAAAAAATACAATGTTTTAAAAAACAAAACTTACTGTTTTAAATAATTTCCAAAGCTTATAAATAAAAGAACACAAGCCAAAAACAATAGCTTGAAAAATCCATAATTTCTGATAATTTTCATATTCATCAAATTCATAATCTGTTTCTTCATCCATGGAAACTCTTGGAATTGTTTTTATAATTTTTACTTTTCCAACCAATTTTGGCCCTCGTTTTTTATTACACAAATTAAACATATTGCTTTCTAGTTTAATTTGGAATAACAAATCTGGAGAAACAACGTTTGAAAAATAACTAATTTACGATATTTACTACCATACAAAAAAAAATTGCAATAAACTAGATTTTTTCTGCAGTCATGAATAAGATAATAACGCAAAAACAATTTTTGGTTTTTTGTTAGTTAACCCTTAATAGCTGATCAATAAAAGTATAAAGACAAAAGGGTAATGATTTCGTTTATAGACCAAGTCACTATATTCCTATATGGCAATGAGATATAGGAAATCTTCAAATTATAGATTATAGAAATTGAAGAGGTTTTAAAAATCACAAAACTGTTTTTAAGTGTCTTTGTTTATTTTTTGTAATGCCCATTTTGATGATAATAAATTTTTGTTAATTATTGAATTAAACAAGCGGTCAATTAAAAAAACCATCACGATGGTAACACAATATAAAAAATCATTAACAATGCTAAAACATATCTGTTGATAACAATATAAGCTGCTGCTGTTCCAGTGTCATAATTTCTGTCATCAAAGCACATATCATTAACTGGATTGTAATAGTAATTAATGTTTCTGCAAAAATCGCAACTGCTCAAAAAATAGCATTTTTGAAGTGATAAATATTTTTGAATGAAGCAACCAGCTGGATTTCCGCAACCATTTTTAACACCTTTAATGCCACAGTTTATATAGCTATCGGCTTCTGCGCAGGTATCATAACCGCCATAGCAATTTCCAACTTGTTTTAAAGCACAGCTAAGCTTATCGGTGATCACTAAAATGTGCTTAAATTTAATACACCTTAATTTAAAAAGTTCTAATTTGCAACAACTTTTTTAACATTTTAAAGTACCGTATACTGCACTTTTTATTAAGCTTAAAACACTTACAATCATAAGCTGATCCACAGGCATAATCAAGTTGCAAATAATTTGTTACCATTATTCTGGCCTCTTGTTCGCTATCAACAAATCCAACTCTTCGAAAATCTTGAACATTAAAACATCTTTGGATTGTTAATCTTCCAAGGCATGCATCCAAGTTTCTCTTAGCTCTGCAAATGCCTGGGATTTCATCTGGGTCCTGCACTGTATCCAAATATGAATTTAAAAATGTATTAACATTTTCACGGATTCCAAAATAATCAAAAACGTTACTCACATAACAATCATAAATTTTCTAAAAATAATGAAGGAAATACACATTAAAACGAAATAAAAAACTGTTACATTTAAATCCATTGCTGAACATATTCCACTTGGAGTTGGAAGATGATATGAAGATGTTGTTGTTGTTGTTGGTCGCATGTAATACGTCGTAGTGAGAAAAGGTGGAATCCATGATGTTTTAGTAAGGGGGAATGTTACATAAGATGTTGTAGAAAGAGTTGTTGGTGGTATATATGTGGTGGTGAATGGCACGTAAGTTGTAGTAAGAATGGTTGAAGGGTGTGTTGTTTTAGTGGTGGGTGGCACGTAAGTTGTAGTTAAAATGGTAGAAGGTTGTGTTGTTTTAGTGGTGGTAGTAGTAGAGTCATCACTTAAACGCATAACACGAATAGCATTTGTGCTGAAAAATAATAAACAAAGAAAGAATAATGAAAGCAACATATTTTCTTTGACAATTAAAATGAGAATGTTTAATTTGTTTTTTGAGAGTATTTTGTAATCAGTTTATTACCACTTTAACAGTCTTTTTGTTGAGAGCTTTAATTGCATTCATAAGCAAAGATAATAGAATTTTATTTTGACTTTCATGTGTTATAAATGCAAGAAATTCAAATAATGATGTGAGAAAAAAAGTTAAGATAAGAGAGAAAAACAAATAAAAAGTACATTAAAATACGTCATACATTTGTTGATCGCTGAAAAAAACTTTGTGATCATAAAAAGGACATATCAGCATTGTATATGATTCACTTCATAACTTTTAAAGCAAAAAATTTTTTAATAAAAACATAGCTTGTTCTAATTATACATGGGAAAACATACATAATACACTGCTCCACAAAATTATAGCCGCACTCTAAAATTTGCTGATTTTGAAACTTGCGCTATCTGAAACTTTCCAAATACTTCAGACTCGAATTCAGCATGTTCGAAAACCTATATATCCGTGGAATTATGCCGGATATCACAAATCTTGTCAATATCTCTGACAAAAGTTTAAAAAATTGCTTCCACAAAATTATAGCCGCACCCTAGAAAAATTTGCATGTGGCATGATATGGAGAAACTAGTGTTTAGAAGTTGTTGGGCATGCTTAATAAAGCTTATTTGTAAAGAAAACATGAAAAAATAATCATTGGTACTGATTTGGCATTGAATTGAAAATGCCGTTTTTGCCACTTTTGGCATTTTTGCCCTCACGAGGCGGAAAAACTGTTCTAGAAGAAACCAAATATGGAATTATGTAGTCCTATATATGCTTATTGATTCCTCAATGTTTCATATCTCGACCTTTTACACATACCTCCAGCTCAACGATTGAAAATCTGCAGTTTAGCTTTTTTTAACATTTTATAAGAGAATTTAGCACTTTTTGCATTTTTACAGTGACTTTGAATTGAAAACTGAAGATGCGTGTAAAAGATCGAGATATGAAACTTTGAGGGATCAATAAGCATATATAGGACTACATAATTCCATATTTGGTTTCTTCTAGAACAGTTTTTCCGCCTCGTGAATGGCACGTGAAAAATGCCAAAAGTGGCAAAAACGGCATTTTCAATTCAATGCCAAATCAGTACCAATGATTATTTTTTCATGTTTTCTTAACAAATAAGCTTTATTAAGCATGCCCAACAACCTCTAAACACTAGTTTCTCCATATCATGCCATATGCAAATTTTTCTAGGGTGCGGCTATAATTTTGTGGAAGCAATTTTTTAAACTTTTGTCAGAGATATTGACAAGATTTGTGATATCCGGCATAATTCCACGGATATATAGGTTTTCGAACATGCTGAATTCGAGTCTGAAGTATTTGGAAAGTTTCAGATAGCGCAAGTTTCAAAATCAGCAAATTTTAGAGTGCGGCTATAATTTTGTGGAGCAGTGTAAACAATATCGGGACGCATCTTTATTTATATCAAAAAAAGAATTACGGTTTTAAATAATTTAATTGTTCAATACACAATTGATTCTCTCAAAAAAAACACAAAAAAATCAAAGCATTTGAGTTTTTCCATTCTTTGTCTTCATGTACACTGTATCCCATTCTATTTATAATAACAAAAATATATAAAAATAAATTAGTTTAACAACAAAATAATGCTTTAAAAAGTTGAAATAATTTTAAAAATTTAGTTTTGTTTCAGTGATGAAAACGCGGCCGGAAAAAACCGGCCGGCCGCGGCCGCGGGCCGAAAATCGTCGGCCCGGCCGGCCTCGCGGCCTAAAATTTTTGGCCGGCCGCGGCCGCGGCCGGCCGCATTAAAACACTAAAAATTTTTAAAACGTGTATTTTGACGTATAAAATTTTTTTAAAGCGATTTTGTATCTTTGAGGTGTTGTAAAGTGCATAATCAACCTTAATTTTGCAAAATAGGTTACATTTAATGAAAAAACTTTTGTTGATATACTAACGTTTGGGGGAAAATTTTCTGATTTTCGACAAAAAAATGGGGAAATGAAGCTTCTAATGAAATACTTAATGTTCATATAATTCAAAAACTTCAAGAAGAACACGTAAAGTTCTTCGTTTTTCGTAAATTTTGAGGAAAATAGCTTAAAAATTTTTGGCAAAAAAATTGAGCGGCCGGCCCGCGGCCTGAAGCTTCGGCCCGGCCGGCCGCGCGGCCTGAAAATGTTGGCCGGCCGGCCGGCCGCATTTTTCATCCCTGTTTTGTTTCTCATTTGAAAAATCAAACAATTGAAATTGCAGCTTGTTTGGCAAAATGTGTAACAATGTTTAACATTTTTGAAAGCAATTTTTTTTCAACGACAGAAAAAATTTTCCTTTTTTTCCATCTCTTGCTAAAAATATTTTGTAAAAAAATTTATTATTAATTTACATGATAATGCTACAACACCATTATTTGTATTCTTCTTTGTCCATTACATTTTGTTGAACGTTGTTTTTCTTCGTGCTGTTTTTCGTTGTTGATTACGTTGTTTGCTGTGTGTTGTTGATTTTGTTATCACTGATATATTTATACGTACATATTTTTAGTGCAGAAATCAAATAAACTATGGATCATCGGCCACAAGTTCTTCGTCTTGATCCTTCTACGGAATTAACTTTTAATGGGAATAAAGGAACACCTGGGAAAGGTAAGATTTGTTCTTGCTAACTTGTACATACTTTTTCGAGTTGGAGCTTAACGGGAAATTGTTGCCTTCGACTTCTGGGAGCTGATATTTACAGAAACTGGTTACAGCATTGGAAAGCATCTTTTTCGCATAGAATTTTGGAATTTGGCTACAAATGCTTCCCTTTCGTCGTTGTTGAAGCTAGAAAGCTGCTTTTTTGATCGATATGTTTATAAAAGTCTGGATATTTATAATTTATGGCAATTTATGATGGTTATAGGCCAAGTTTGAATTTGGCGCCATTTGGCGAAGTTTTCGCAAATGCCAAAAATTTATATGCGAAAGGTGCTCCGCCATCCTATGACTGATTCCTGAAAATATGAGCTCATATAAGTCAATAGGAACGATTTGTCGTTGGAAAAAAACTCGAAAAAAATTTCAATCATACTGTATTTCTTACCCTTTTCAGCAGCCTTCACTGAAATCGTTACAACAAAACTTCATCTTGATAATCCATCAGATCGAATTGTCTATTTCAAAGTTAAGACAACTGCACCAAAAGTATATTGTGTTCGTCCAAATTCTGGTATTCTCAAACCTGGCGCTTCCGCTGAAATCAATGTTTCTCTTCAACCTGTTGTTGAGCCACCTGTTCTTATGCGTGAAGGACTTCGACATAAATTTATGATTCAATCCGCATTTGCTCCAAATGAAAAGGCTCCTATTGATGAATATTTCAAATCTCTTACACCTGCAGATATTATGGATACAAAGCTTCGCGTTGCTTTTAATATGGGTGATCGTGGTAGTGGTGAAACAATTCCTGCTGGGCGTGGTAGTGGTGAAAGTGTTAATACTTCTGGACATGGTGGTGCTGATTCTTTTTCTTCTGCTGTTGTATCTTTGCAACAAAATGCATCTACTCAAGCTTCAGTTGCTCCTGCTCCTCTTGGAGAAGTAAGATCTTTTATAAATGTATATGCATTTTGGTATCTTTCTCTTTTTTAGAAGAATGATAATACTGAATTGCGTCGACGTCATGATACTGAATTGAAAAAAATGGAAACTGAGAATCGCAAATTACAAGTATGTTTTTGGTAACAACTTACCGTAACATACATGACTTTGTTTTAGGATGAATTAAATCTCCTTCAACAACAATTAAAATCAACAACTATTACAACTGGAGAAGGTATGCCAACTATTCATGTCGCATTATTGGCAATAGCAATGCTTTTATTGGGTATTATAATGGGAAAAGTTATCTAAAAAATGCTATGAATCTGCATCACAAAGAATTTGCTGCAAGTTTATTTTTTTCGTTTTTGAATTGTTTGTTTACTGATCAATTACAAGGAATTGAGGCTTAATCTTTTGCTTTTCTGTAATTTATTTTAATACAAGGTGTCAATGTATTATTGCTGTTTTTGCAAAATAAATGTTTTTCTGTGTGATTTACTGTTTGTAATCCTTTTGTCGCTTTTCAAATTAACTTTATCTTATCTTAAGCAATAATGTAGAAGCTTTTTTTGATTTTTGTGGGAGCTTGAAACCGCTCTAGATGTCTAATATATTTGTTAAAGATTATGGTAACGAAATTCTCTTCATCTTTGGTTTTGAGGCTTTAGATTGTTTTGCAGACTTATGTTTAATCTGTTACAACTTTTAAAACTGTTTAATAACTTTTGGCGATCACCACATCTTTGATGCTGTAGTTATATACTTGTTTGTGGATCTATAATTTCGACGGCAATAATTATAAAAGGGTTGATTTCGATTTAATCTTCATAAGACAATAAATAGACAGTGATAAAAGTAAAGTAAGAGTTAGACGAAGAATAATGTTTTAAATTTAGGGACTTAATCAATCAAATGTATAAAATACCTTTCCTGAAATATTTTTTATTAAATGTAAATGTTTTTTTAATGTTGTCCATGAAATTCTGAACTCACTAGACCTTTTTTCGAGCGGTGGGATTCGAACCCCCCACCTCCTGCACGGCTTTTGTGCATACTCACGCACTCACTCACTCACGCAGTAGCGTTGGCAAAGAGGGTGCGCGCGCCAAGCTCACGCAATAAAAAGAAAAAGAGTTATCTTTTTTTCTCTTTATTTTTTTTATCGTTTTTATTATTTTTAAAATAATATTAACTTTTAAAAAAATAATTATAATTTTTTATAATAAGTTTTAATAATATTAAATACAAACATATGATAACATTAGAAGATGAAACACATTGCTTTTTTTGTAATAATAAAGAAAAAGATTGGGCAAAGTTTTTTGTTGCACTTTTTAAAAATACTGTAAATAAATCAATGTTTTTGTATCCTTTTAAAATTGCTTTCTTAATGTTGTTATAAGTGTTAAATCACAAAAGATAATACAACAAAGTAAATAACTAAAAAAGAAGAAGATGACAAAGTAGGGTTTTAAAATATTACTTTACCAATGTTCATTATAACCCAATGTATCAAGTTTTTGTGTAATAATAGAAAAAAAAATAAATTTAAAAACTGTTACTGTTGTATTTGCTAAATTTTAGTTTTTATTATTCAAAATTTGTACTAGATCCGTTTTACAAAAAATATTAATTGATTAAGAAACAAATTTTATAGAAAAAGATGTTAATGTTATATTGTTTAAATTTATAGAAAAAGATGTTAATGTTATATTGTTTAAAAAAATACGATTATGATGGGAAAATTTGTGCCATAATATTTGATGTTGGTTCTTCTGCAATTTCAGAAATAATGCATGCAGCTGTAAGATAAGGGTATCGGACACCAAAACATTCAAATTTAGGGCAAATTATTCTTTCTCCATAACTAATTTTTGTTTCACCAGTATTTTTCAATTTGAATTCATAACGTTCCAAATGTGTAAAAATATATGGATGATCTTTTTTTGAAATTGACATATTACAATGTGCACAATTCCTTTTATAAGCATCTCGAACACTGCTTCCAGCTTTAAGGAAAAATGCATTAGTATTCCACCATAATTCATCCAAAGTAAGATTAAAAGCAAGTTTGTAGCTTCTATAAAGGGCTCCTTATTATTGAGCTTTTTTTAAAAAGTTTATATTACCTTAAAGCTTCAGATGTTGATGCATGATAAGTATTGCGGCGTTGTGGAATTGCCATTGGACGTGTTTCAAATTGTCGCGGTTGATTATAAGCGGTTGTTGGGGCTGTAGAGGAAGATGACAAAGTAGGGGTTGCAGTTACTGGTGGAGTATCAATACTATCAGATTCTAGATCAACAATTTCAACAACTCGTTGTTTTTTCATATTCCTTGTTGATGGGGGAGCTCTTCTTCTTGTTCCTGGCTTTACACCTGATTTTGCAGTAACAGCAGCTTTATGCCTTTGAGACATTGTTTGATTTTCATGTTTAAATAAAAGTTTTTGGATAATTTGAATATCGGGATGTTGAAAATTAACAGATAATAAATGGTGACAAATACTTGCTCCACGTTCTTCATATTTACAATCACATGCCACAGTTTTATCAGTAAAATAATAATAACTTCGGTATTATCTGGAGAAAGCAATTTTTGGGATGCTTTAAATTGCATCACTTCTGGTTCAAATGTTTGATTTTCCTGTTGCCGTGGAATTTCAAAATCATGCTTAAAAACACGGATCTTTTAAAACTTTTTGAAATCATTAAAATACCTTTGACGATTCAGAAACACCAGAATAAATCAATTTCAAAGTTTTAGCAGCTTTATTTTGCATTGATTTAAGAACTCCAACAGTTTTTTCTTTTTTCATGCTTTCTTCTTCACCATTTGAATTAGCAGAGGGAGCAACTTCAATGGAATTTTCATATGCAGAAATATGAAGTGATAAGGTGCTAGATTTCTTATCACTTGCATTAACGTTCTGCCACCGCTTTTTAACTTCTGTGTCATCTTTTAAATGACAAACTTTCAAATCATCCAAAGCTTTCAAGGACGATTTATCCATTGTCTTCTCCCAAGAATGCAGTGTTTTCTTTTCTTCTTGATTATTGAGAACTTTATCTGTTGTAATTGTTGCTGCAGCTTTACAAAAAAAATTGTTTTTGCAAATCAATGAAATCGTATTACTGTATATCAACATTCGAAAGTTTCCAAAAACAAAATTTTAACATTTCCGCAGTAACTTTTTTTTCTTAAATTTTTAATTTTGTAAAACTGCAGTTTTTTTACCATCATTTTCATTTTTACTGAAATTTGATTTGCTATGCGATTGAACAACATTTGAAGAAGAAATAGGAATTAAATTGAGATTAGTATATTGATCATTATTTGAACCAGCTATTACTTTTTTATTAACAAATAGATAATCACTTTTCGTTGTCATCTAAAAATATCAGTTTTGCGCAATAACGTTATTAAAAAATTCTTTGCTTTTATTTGGTATCGAACACAAAATAAAAAATATACCAACAAAAAAGCACGATAGTTATGACAAGAAACAAAAGTAGACCTTTTTTAAAATTCTAAATTTTAGTTTAGCACACTATTTTGCTGATTTTAGTGATGGCTTAAAATAAGAAGGAAGCATTATTTTTAGGAAAACGAAAGACAACAGTGAAGACAAAAGAGTGTTATTTGACGTGCAAATACGTTGATATCAGGCATATGGCAAACAGCAAAATGCTATTTAACATCAAAAAAGAGCAAAACAACACCGAAAAAAGTTGTAACGTCCGAAGATGGTTTGCTTTATGTAAATGGAGAAAATTAGACACACTCTTTTCTTCCTTTTTTGTTTAAGCAAAATGAATAAAGTTCAACGAACTGCTGACGAAAAAGAAAAGTTTCTTTGTCTCACATTTGAACATCTGGCAGAAAGAAATATCAAAGTCTGGCGAAACAATGAAAAGCGTTTTTCGAATTTCGTCAACACTTCTTTTTCCCACACTTTTATAAAAAACATTCATCATCTTTGCGCAAAAAAAACTGACAATAAATAAAAAACCATAAATTAACTTTTTTTGCTTTTAAAAAATCAAAAAGGAAAGAAAGTTGAACAGCCTTTTTATTCTTCTCCGATATCATTGGAAAATTTAATGCAGTTACTGTATCTATTTGTTACTACGAATTAAAACATTGTCAACCGTTTTAACGACATTTCAAGCATTTCTGATGAAGCATTGTTGGCAACAATATAAGACGAGTTCTGTCAGCAGAAGAATAAAGTAATGTGAAAAAAAAAGTAATATTTTAAAACCCTACTTTGTCATCTTCTTCTTTTTTAGTTATTTACTTTGTTGTATTATCTTTTGTGATTTAACACTTATAACAACATTAAGAAAGCAATTTTAAAAGGATACAAAAACATTGATTTATTTACAGTATTTTTAAAAAGTGCAACAAAAAACTTTGCCCAATCTTTTTCTTTATTATTACAAAAAAAGCAATGTGTTTCATCTTCTAATGTTATCATATGTTTGTATTTAATATTATTAAAACTTATTATAAAAAATTATAATTATTTTTTTAAAAGTTAATATTATTTTAAAAATAATAAAAACGATAAAAAAAATAAAGAGAAAAAAAGATAACTCTTTTTCTTTTTATTGCGTGAGCTTGGCGCGCGCACCCTCTTTGCCAACGCTACTGCGTGAGTGAGTGAGTGCGTGAGTATGCACAAAAGCCCTCCTGCACGTGAGCCAGTCACGCAAACCCCTCGACCATAGAAACCAACGGAATGGCGGTGTTTTCCTTTTGAAGTTTTTGCTGACCATGAAAAGTCATTTTTTTTTGCAAAAAAAAATTGCTTGAGAGTCCCTATTTAAATTTGTAATTCTTTGTTGGTTACTGTATTTTGTAAAAAAATTTTAGTCAAAAACTAACAAAAAGTACCCATAAAAAGAATATCTTTTGGAGACAATGTTTTTGTGCCATCATTCGAAGTAATAAAATACAAAAATGGATGTGTTGCATTAAAGTTGATTACACTTGATGATCTTGCAATTGCACGAAATACTGTTGCCGCACTTGCAATTGTTCCTTTTTCATCAACCTGTAAATTGTTGCAATGGATTTTTAAGGGTATATAATTGTTCCTTTATTTCAGCTTGTACTTACTTTGATTGTTGCTTTATGAATAGCTTTTTCAATTTTATTTTCTCCTTCAAGCATTTTACTTAGATCACATTCGCCAGAAAAAAGATCTGTAATTCCCAAATGTTTCAAGTTTTCAATGAGATCTATGGTTTTTGTTATCTCCATTATAGGCATTTGAACATTGATCACTTTAGGTGGTTTTTGGCTAAAATATTATTTTACAGTAATTTGTGGTCATCTCATGTACGGTAATTAAGTCCGCAGAAGCATGTAATTTTTTAAAAATTAAATACATTTAAATTAAAAATGGTTTATCTAATTCCACAAAGAAAAAGCTTCAACTACCTTACCTTTTTGTGCATTGTTTAAATAGCGAATAATCAAAATTCTTCAGCAAATTTGAAAGTCCATCTTTTTCTTTTGGTAAAACAACAAAAAAGTGATGACTGGAATGATTATATGGAATTCCAAGAGCTTGCCATTCATCGCTTTCTTGATAGTTCCATCCTTCTTGATGTGATGGAACTGTATTTGTCATCATTGGGATTTCGCGGGGTGGCTTGGAATTAAATTTTTCAGTTTTTCTTTTATCATCAAATGGTAGCTTCCATGCACCAATAAAATGAATCGCATTAACTAGAATTAAAGTTGTTTCTCCTTCTGTAAGATCTTCAGCAGTGATTATTTCATTTATATTTTTATGTGTTTTCTCTGATACAAAAGCATTGATTTCCTAAAATATGTTTTAATTAATGTGTAACTTTAATACCGTAATCCACGAAATCTTAAAACACTTTGGATAATATTTTGATTGAAGTTTCTGTCTCACTTAGAATATGGAACATGTTTTGCTAGATTTTTCATATAAACTTACTTTTACAGCTGCTTCAGGTTTTCCAAAATCTGTTGATTGAATTTGTCCATCAAAGCTATCTTTGATTAATGTTTCAAAAGATGGTACAAGAGATACACTTTTATCAACGAAAAATCCATTGGCAATATTAACAACTACTTTTGCATTTGGATCATTTTCTGGATCATAAAATTTTATTCGACTACTCTGTTGATCAGGCTTCTTTTTTGCCTCTTGAGGTTGGGATACTGTATCATCAATTTTATGACGCTTTACAAATTTTGAATAATATTCAATAATTTGCTTCTCATTTTTTCCTGAAATAAAAGACTGAAAGAATACTGTAATTAATTTTTTTTCACAAATTACGGTATTAATTTTCTTAGTTTTTATTTTTATATCGGCTTTTAATTGAATTTATTGACTGTCGAGAATTGTCAACGACAAATCTCGAATTTTTGCTTTTTTATTTCAACTGAAAGAAAAGCAATCTTTTTTATTATAAAAACATCCGTCTTCTTATCTATTTTCTTTTCCATCACTTTAATATAAAAGCGATGGTTTTTTACATTTTTTCACTTCTTTTTCAATCGTTTGTCATCTTTGATAAAGCCAAACAGCCCCGGCCGGGAGCTAAATAAATATGTGATAAAACCCAACTCAATTTCCCACAAGTACAAACGTTTTGATATTGAGTCTATCAAGATCCAAAATAACGAACCTTTTCCAACAACATCAGAAATTTGTTTTGCAGTATTTCCATTAGACCCAGAATAAACCATTGCTAAAGCATTTAAAATTGAAGCAGGTGAAAAAACTGTTGAATTTTTAGATGCTTCTAACAACGGAAGTAATTTAGTACAAAATTCTACTTCTGATTCTAAACTCATCTTTTTTGTTTGAATTTGATAAAGTTTTAATAACCTGAAATTAAATACATTAATGTTTTTTACACATTGATTGGACAATTAACATAGCAGAGTCCCTCTGCCAGAGTGAAAACGTTTTTCTTAAAAAGAGCACACACATTTTATATTGTTTTTGTTGTCGCAAATGTTTGTTTGTCCTTTAATAGAGACTCTGTGTGCTTACTTCTGCTATTTATTGATCTTAAAAAAGACGACATTAGGTCAAATACATTCGAGAAACATTTATTGTTTCTTTTTTCGAGTTCAAAATGTTTTGAATTTTTTAGATTTTTTCTAATAATGAAAAGCTAAATTATGTATTAAAAAAGTAGGGTTTTAAAACGAGTAATAATTGGATTTTCACTGAGCCCTCAACTTACTATAAAAGGAGACGTAATCACGATGATGGGATCATTAATAAAGTTATTTTTGACTGATTTTTTTTCGCATATATTTTTATAACATTTCTAAGAATTTTGCACCAATTAGATACCATTCCTCGATAAGTGTACGTGAGAAGAACATAATGCAGCCAATTACAGTAATCCATGAGATTACTGCATTTGCTAACAAAAAACGATAGATAAGACAACAAATTAAAAAACCATCAACAAAAGTTTTCTGCTACGTGCTTGACCTTTTTTGTCCTAATTTTTTCTCCACTTTCATTTGTCCAAAATCATGCGTGATTAATTTCCTGTTGCTGATGTTACGTTATGTTTTGTTAGGAAACAATCAGCATGGAAACACACAACTCTTTTTTTCACCTAAAAAAACCACAAGAAAAAACAAGTTTTTCCCTTTGAATCAATCAAATTTTAAAAAAACGGAAGATGATCGCAAAAAAAGAAATAAAAAAATTTCAATACATTTTTGAAAAAAAGGTTGTTATGATTCATCATGTAGTAGCAAGAGAAAGAGAAGGTCATGATTTTGAAAGTGTACAAACCACATAAAAAGAAGACTTACGCACTGACTCAATGAAATGCATTTAATTTCTTCATCATCGACGTTAAAAAAATTTTTGGTATAAGTAATGGAAAAAAATCAAAAGTTTTCACCATTTTGTTTTCTTCTTCTTTTTTCCATCTAAAATGAAGGCTGTATTTGTTATTGCTCTTCTTTGTTGCTGTGGTATTGAAATTTCATATGCAAGAAATATATTGAGGGAAGAAGATAATGGTGATGGAATAAATGATGGTCCACGACATCTTGGTATTGTAAAGCGTGATCTTGGAGATGATTTTTTTAGTAAATTAATTGAAAAAGGAAAAAGTTTGTTTGTTGATGATGATGACAATAGTAATGATCAACAACAACAGCAACATGATTCTGATGCTACTTCTTTGGTGAATCGTGACAGCAGCAGCAGATCAGATAGTGATAGTAGCAACCGTGGCTTCAATGGTAATAATGACGACAGAAGAGATGATGGCATAAGACGTGATGGTGATCGAGATGATGTCAACACAAATGCAAATGTCAATTCCAACAACGACAACAGCAACCATCACAGCAGCAGCAAACCCACCAGCTCCAATGACAGCGATGATTTAATCAGTGAAGATACTCTTAAAAGAATCCTTGCAAAAGTTGTTGAATATGCCAGCAGCAGTGATAGCGATAGTAATCAAGATCAACAACAACATGATGGAACAAATACAGAGTCTTCAAATTCTGATTCTGATGCCCTGATGGATAAGCTTGGTAGCATTCTTATTAGAGAAGGAATTAAAATTGGTGTTGCAGAATTAGCTTCATCAGCATTTGGAAAGAAATAATAGTTTTAATTATAAATGCTTTTAATTTATTACTGTAGTGTATAAATACAATTTTACCGGTATTGCTTTTTATTTGTTATTGATTTTTATAAAATTTGAATAAAAATTAAAAACAAACATGAAAAAAATTAAAAAAAATGGAATTCAAAAGTAATGAATGGGAAAAGCACAATTATTTTTTTAACATGACAAAAATGTTTTGTTCATAATTGTTTCTCATATGACGCCGCTTTGAAGTTGCAACAAAAGATCAAAGGAATAGTATAACAAAAAGGGATCCAAAAATTGTTAATTAAACTTTTCACACTATTCCAAATGGGTGCAAACTTTCTCCAGTTTTTCTTTCATTGTTTTGTTCTAATTATTGAATTTTGTTTTCAAAGAAGAATAAAATCTCTATTTTATTAACTGATGTGTATAAATTCGAATTGTCTTAGTTGCATTAGTTGTTGGCGTTGCGCGCTTCAATGACATTGCTCTCTCTCTGTTTTTCCTAGTTGATTTTCTCCTGTCTCTTTTTCATTAGCGATCAACCAGAGCTATAATAAGGTTGAATTTGAGCCGCTGTGCTATTAATAAATATTACTAACTTATACTGGACTAATAGAGCAACATTAGTTCATAACATTGGTGACAAGAGTTATTCGAGCTCGTGCTGAAGCTGATAAAGGGACACAGGCTGTGTTTCCTGCTGCAAATTTTCTCCTCTTTTTTCTCTTCTCTTTCTCATCATTTTTAACACAGGCTGTGTTAAAAAAGCTTTTACAAGATCCAAACAAGCATAAAGAGTGCAGATATATCTTTATAATCTTGGTACAGATATTCCATCCTCCATTAAAGCTATAAAAAGACACCGGTGGTGTTTCTTTCAACAAATTTTATATATTTTTCTCTCTTCCTTTTTCTCTCCTCGTCGTCTTACAAGCACAGGTTGTGTTTAAAGCAGATTGAACAAGTTGATTGAAGCATATTGGAAGCTGAAAAGCCGCTGATAAAGATTTTTATCAAGTTGCAGAAGTTGAACATATAAAATTTAACAAAGCTTTAACAATTTTATGCCTGATACTACGGATAGTAGTGATCACAAACAAGATATAAAGATGGCACCTAAAGTTGATCCAGCAGCAATAACTGTATGGCCTCCACAAGCTTATGATGGAAAAGTCAGGTTTGATGTTTGGGAAACTTTATTGGATATGTATATATCTGCAAGGGGATTAGATGAAGATAGTGATAAAGTAGCAGCTTTATTGCAAAATATTGGGACTGCAACACTGGAAAAGATTATTGATTGGACGGCACCAGATAAGCCTCAAACAAAATCTTATGCTGATCTTATTGCTTTATTGAAAGCTAAATTTGCTATAAAGAAAAATGTAACGGCGTTACGATTTAAATTCTTCACTGAAAAGCAACAAGCTGGACAAACTCTGCAAGATTATTTAGCACATATGACTCAGCTTTATGGTCAATGTTCAATGAAAGATATGAAGCCTGAACAATTTGGTGTATTGGCAATTTTGCAAGGCTTGCAAAATGATGAATTAAGACAATACTTAATGAATCCTGGTAATAATATCGATGATATTACAAAGCTTCAAGATTTGGCACTTAACTTTGAACAAAGTCGAGATGCAGCAAAAGCTTTTAAAGGTCTTGACGGGCATGTCAAAGCACCTTATAGCATCAATGTCGTTGGTAAAGGGATGAAGTGTCGATTCTGTGGTGATGCTCATCAGCCAGGGAAGGAAAGATGTCCTGCTAATGGCAAGAAATGCAGCAAATGTGAAAAGATGAATCATTTTGCAAAGGTTTGCAAAAGCGATTCAAGAAAGCAGCAGCAAAATCAAGTCGATTATTCAACTGAAAGCTTGAATGGAATTTATGGAGTTTTATCTGTATCTTCAAGGCATGAAGAACATATTCCACCATCAATCGTTGAAGTTAAACTTGATGGAACAGCTGTAAATATGCAACATGATACGGGATCGGGTCTATCAATTATTAGCAAGAAGGTATGGCATACCATTGGTGAACCTGAAATGCATCCCTCCAATGTTCAACTGGAAAGCTACAATCAAAAGATTTCTGTAATTGGACAAAGCTTAGTTACTGTTCAAGTTGGAAAGCAGATAAAGCAACAATGGGTAGTTGTTGTTCCAAAAGGTGAATCATTGTTTGGCAGAAATTGGATCCAAGCATTTAATGGTCAATTGCAATGGCTTTGCAATACACCTGAAGATATGAAACGTGGTGAATGTGCAAAATCAAAGCAGCAAGCTGTAAATGTGATTCATCATAATGTTCGTCGTGCATCAAATGGCTATGATAAAAGATCTTATTGGCAAAATAAGATTTCAAAAGCTAAGCAAGTGCATGATCCCATGCAAGGGAAGGAAAATGAATTATCTGGAAAAGATATGAATCAAAGCAATGGTCGATTTTCAGCAGGAGAATCTCGTGCAAAAATTACTGGTGATACTGTACTTAAAGGCTTTAAGTTACAGAAAGACAAGCAAAGCAAATGTTTGAATGATAAAGGTAATTTAAAACTTTCAAAGTTTAAACATTCTCGTGTTATGGATCAGGCTGATCTTTATTTTAAACATCGTATGCAAAGCTCAAGGGATACTGTAACATCTGCAAATCGTGAAACAAGAACAGATGAGCAAGCTCACTCTCCAAAATATCGTCGTGATCGTAAAGCTTTCACAGGCTGTGATAAAGCTAGTCAATATGATCGTGTTCCAAAGATTCATAAGAATAGCTCTTACAAATCTGGGGGAGTTGATGTGTATAAATTCGAATTGTCTTAGTTGCATTAGTTGTTGGCGTTGCGCGCTTCAATGACATTGCTCTCTCTCTGTTTTTCCTAGTTGATTTTCTCCTGTCTCTTTTTCATTAGCGATCAACCAGAGCTATAATAAGGTTGAATTTGAGCCGCTGTGCTATTAATAAATATTACTAACTTATACTGGACTAATAGAGCAACATTAGTTCATAACATTAACAAAAAATTTTCACAGACCTTGTTTTTTGTTTTTTAATTTGCGAATGCCCTAGTGACGGTTCCTTGTGCCTCTTCATGTGATGGATACATTTTTAGATTAATAAGTACAGAAGATATTTGATTTGTCAGCAAGTGTTTAAAGCGATAAAGCTTTGCATATTCTTTTCTAGTTGTCTCACTAAAAACAATAACGAATCGAGACTATTTAAAAAAAAAACGTTTTAGATACCTTAAAATTAATAATGTTAGACTTCCTGCCAATGCATAGACATCATAGATAAGTGGCAAAGCAATTTGTGAAATTGCTCGTAATCCATTGTCACTTGAATAAATTAATTGTGTGATAGGGAAAAAGGAGCGTAAGCATTGAGCCAAAAATATTACAAAGGAAAGATCTAAAATTGTTGCTTTAATTATTTTAGAAAAAAATAGGGAAACTATATAAAGCCAGTTCATGTGGTCGAGTGGTTAGCGCGGCGGATGTTCGACCTGGCAGTCCCAGGTTCGAGTCCTGACGGAGTCTACCACTAAAAAGTTTAACTATTTTTGCTTGACCTATATATTATGTTTAATAGATATTTTTATAGCTAAAACAAAAGACTGATGGAAGAGAAGGGGGATTATGGACTAACGCTGACGGCAGCTTAATCTACCCGTCTTATCTTTTTTAAATTGATTTTCACCACAAAATGAGCAGTTTTCTTTCATTTGCTATTATTTTGACGTAATAAGTAAGGAAACGTATTTTAAATACAACTTTAGCCAAGAAATGCTCTAAACAACTAATTTTCGACTAGTTGTTTAGAGCATATTGTGTACTACTTAACGCGCTTCTCGACAAGAGAAGGGCCCGAAAAAGAAGCTCGGTGAATTTAATATTTGTTTTTCTCAAACTTCTCTTATCGCAGAAGAATATACAGACAAAATTTTGATACTGAATTCCGGCATCAGTTCGGAAGCTCTACGATTAATATTTTGTCCTGACTAACTTACAGAACAAGTTTCTTTCGTTCACAGTGATATTACTGAAGGTTTGTTTATAAAAATATAATTTTAAGACTGCTAAAACATTAAATATTGCAGAGAATATTGTTGCGCCAATATATATGGTAATTGTGATGGAATAACTAATTGATGAGATTGTTGTATCCAGATTATTGACACTTATTCGATCATCAGAAAGATAGTTAAATTTTGCAGCTTGATGAATTTTAAAAGAAACTGCCAAAAATGGAATTACCAACAAAAAAACCATATACCATCGCTTTTTCCATATATTCGAATGACCCACTGGAAACCATATCAACGTAAATCGATTCAATGACATTAAAGCATGCCCAAAAAATTGAACTATTGTAGCAAAGGATGAAAGATTAAAAACATAGGTAGGAAAATAAACAGATTCTTCGAACACTTTAATTAAAAACGGTAGTAATGAAACTTTTTGTAGGATTGCAAGCTAAAAAATTTTTAAAAGGCAAAATTTGCATAACTGTGTGAAAACTTACAGATATAAAATTGATGATATCTGCAACCAGAACCATTCTAAATATATTATAAAATGAACCTTGAAATGTTTTCTTCCGCTTCAAAATAAGTAAAATTAGAACAGATATGTGAAAAGTATACAGCACAACTTCCACAGATGTTACAACAATAAAATACACAGTTACCATGTCGTCGTTTAAAAAAATTTGACTTATTGGGAAAGCAACGAAATTTACAATAATGCATTAATACTATTTATACTTCTTTCATCAGTAAAAGTAATTCAGAGTAATAATTAAAAAGATAATTAAAAGTAGTTTTAAATAATTAATGTTGATTATCTTTTGTTAATTAACATTAATAATTTATGAAAAAGGGGTAAACCGATTGAAAATAATAACGCTTTGGTTTTTATTTAATGTATATTAATTTGACTGTACTATAATTTAAGAAATATAATTATTTACAAGTTTATGATTTTATTAAAAACACTAACAGAAGTTCAAGCTTTAATTAAAAAATGTCTTGTCAATTGTAGCTTTTAAAAAAAAGAATCATGATTAATAGTTTTAAGCTGAAAGTACAACTTATTAAACGGTGAAGCGGAAAGACGTTAACTCAAACAATTACTTTTATCGCGAACATTTAAATTCCCACTATCAAATAAAAACGCTATTCTTAGGTCAGAAAACATTCCACAACAGTTGGGAAAAAGAAATCGGGAATTACCATCCTTTTTATTTGATAGTGAAGATTTAAATATTTGCTATAAAAAATATTTACTTTTTTTTTTGTTCGTCATTCCATTTCACCGTTTAATAAGTCGCACTTTCTCCTTAAAACTATAAAAATTTATTTGTCAAAATTAAATAAAAACCAAAGCGTTATTAATTTCAAGCGGTTTAACTCTTTTTCATAAATTATTAATGTTAATTAACAAAAGATAATCAACATTAATTTTTTAAAATTACTTTTTATTATCTTTTTAATCATTACTCAGAACTGATTTTTCTGATGAAAGACATATGATAATGTAAACGACATTTTTTTCATCGACTACTTCTTCGTATAATGTCGCCAGCTATTTTAAAATTCAAAATGATGCGTGACGTCATATCTGAACAGTCCCCTTACTCAGTGCTCTTGAATAAACAGACACGGAAGTAGGAAAATTAAAAGAGAAATACTGTTGATTGAATACATGAGTTTGTAACAATTATGTGCTCCAAAAACATTTTTTAATTTTAAAATACAATTTTTTACAATGTTTTTTTGGTACATATTTTCCATGATTTAGGGCTTAAAAAGAAAATAGCTTTGTATTTTTATAGCCATCGTATTTTCGGCATAATTACAACGGCATACTTTCACTTTTTGCAATTTCCATTTTTTTTTCTGCAATTGTTTCCTGTATTTGCGCTTATTTTAAAACTTATTACTCTACAACATGTTCTTTGGTAACAACAAAATGTGTGTAGCCAATGGGAAAAATAGATGTCTGTAAAACACCAATAATTAATTAATACTGCTACAAATACAAAATTTGGTGTTCAATGTTGTATATTTAAAAGGGTTCACATTGTCAACTTGTTCTACATAAACTTACTTTTTTATAAATTTGAAGATTAAAAAGTTAAGATGAATGATTATTATTTTATTTGTTTAACCAGCCTGGAAGTGCTAATGTATTTTTTCCATTCAACACTTTTAATTATGCTTATTTTTAAAAGGAAAGAGCCCTTTTGTGGCCCCTTTTATAGCATTCTTCGAATTGTTTTTGCAGCGGATTTAACGCAATTTTTTAATGTAAGCACTTATATCATTAAGTTTTGCCTTGAAAATGTTGATGATATGTTGATATTGTGTTTGTCAAATTAGGGATTACTCAGTTCTTATTACGTTTTAGATAATAATTACAAACAAGCTTTCTCAAATTCCTTCATTCATAAATATTTTCAAAACTTTAACGTTTTTTCCTACAATCTTGTTCAACCTTGCATCATATGTCATTGTTGTGGAATTCTTTGGACATACGTTAATAGCCTTCAATCTGTTCACATCTCTTTGGTTTCCGTTTAAACATGAAAGAATTTGGAAAGGCCGTTGGTATAAATATTTATTAATTTGTTTGCCATTTTTACATATTTGTTGGAGATTACATGAACCTTCAGAATTTAAATATTTTCCTAATGGATCATTGGGTACACTATTTTTTAATAGATCTGTTCCTTCTCTTGTATTTGCATCATCGACTGCAATTTACATGGTATCAACATTCATTGCAGCATTCTTGAATTGCCTGTCATTTTCGAAATTTATATGTTATAAGCATAAATTTTCATTACAATCAGAAAAAGAGAACAGCTTGTTGAGTAAGTTCTGGGCAAATGTTTCAGGTTTCTGTGACTAAAGTTACAAATACGTGACTCTGGTGCTGAAACGGCACAACGAGAATTCTTGACAATCAAAAAGATAGCAAATACCAAAATTTTTAATTGTCAAGGATCCTTTTTTGTGTTTCTGGAAAAATTTTCACATGTTTCAGTCGTGGCCCTGATAACTTTCGTGGCACAATTTTTTCGAACTTTATTGGCATTTGGTTTTTGGTTTTTTCCAAATAATTACCAAGTTACAACTATTTTATCCGCAGTGATGCCGTTTATTGTTAATGCCTTTGCATGGTCTGGTAGCGTTGCTTTAATTTGTACTAGGTTCTTATAATTTCTGACTTTTCAAATATTATCTAAGAGGTTCAATTTTCAGTTCCGTCACGCGCAAATGCTACCTACAATTTTATTTTCCCACGAAATGTTTCAAACAAATTTTAATCTGGATCCAATAAATTTAATTGTTTCTTTAATTTTTTAATTTAATAAATTTTGTCCGGAATAAATTAACGTTTGTCTAATTTTAATTTCTATGATGGGGTTTTTTTTATCTTTTAATATGAAGGGCTTTATTTGTAGCTATTGTAAGCGTAGTAGTGGTGCACCTACATCCTTACATGCTTGCAATTACTACACATTTGGAGAAAACTTGTACGTTGTAGTGGGTAATGTGGTGGCAAGTATACTGCATATGAGCATAAGTAATAAAATTTATTATTTTAAGTTTTAATAGAAATTTGTAAAACTAAACATTAGCAACAATAAAAAACATTTTCAAAAATAAAAACCCTGAAAGACGAAATAATAATAAAAGATGTTAAAGAAAAAAATGTGTGTATTTAATACAGTAATAATTTTTTTGAAAGGTAGTTTGTAGGTTTGGAATGCAGATAATGATAAGAGGATTTTTGTTAAGATTTGGTTTTTTTCAATGTGAAGTAAATTGATGGTTTAAATGTCACTGAAAAAGAATAGAATTACAGTATATCCAATGAATAAAAAGAGAGAAAAACTTACGAAGTTTCAATATTATCATCCAAAATAAATTTCAATAATTCACTCGAAGTTTTTTGTAGTGTTACCGTATCATCACTTGATGAATCAGATGGTGGTGGAACATCCGGAATTGGAGGTAGCGAATGTGGTTTAGCATCTGCTGCTGGGATTAGCTTATCCAAAGTTATTGAAATTGATGAAGTTTGAACTTTTTCTGACATTGAATCCTTCGGTCGAGGAGATAGCTGATCGCCGCCAATAAGTACTGTAGAAATATGAGGATCTGCAATTTCTGCAGCAATATTTGTAAGTGTACTTGTATCGGTCATTGTTGTGGATACAATAGTTCCAGTATCTTGTGATGAAGCAGAACTAATTCCAGATGTTGATGATCCAAATGAATCTGATGATCCAACTGTTGATTGACTGTATCGACGTCCATTCAGCTCATTTAACTTTGAGGAAATTTTTCTTGACGAACCACTCATTGCACTTGAAACATTCCAACTAAATCTTTTTAAAATTGCTGTTGGACCATTTGCATGTACAGGTCGTTGGGAATCAATTTCTCCAACAGTATGATATCGCTTCTCAAATCTTCGACCATTATTCAAAGCTAACTGCCGAAGATTTTGTGATGTTAACGAATCTCCAGATGCTCCAAAATCAATGGGTGATGAACATGATCCAAGATCTTCAAGACCATTGACAGGTGGTGAAATACATGCTCCTCCTTCTGCAGAAGCAGCAGATGCTTCTTCCGATGTTTCTTCAGCAAGCGGGGGAGTCATTGATGAATGAATTGAATCAGATTCAAATGAATTTGGTGCATGTCCATTCATGGAAACGATAGAGGGGACTTGTGAGGCACGAGCTGGAGAATTGTTTCGAGCTGATGATGGCAAAGAGGGGCTTTGTTCTTCGGTATATGAGGAAGCAAGGGATGCCTTGGAACCGGAGGAGCCAGGAGTACAGTCATTGTAATGTCGACGATCTAATTGTTCAGCAGATGCAAGAGTTTCAGATTTTCGGAGATCTAAAAAATATATTTGATCAGCGTTGTTTTTTAGTGGCTCTTAAAAATTTGCATATTCAATCTTAAAAGCTTATGTTTATGCAAATTAGTTCTTTGCTCAAAATTTTCTTAGCTTATGCAAATTTCCCTTTTCTTGCGCCCAAGCAACTTACGAGCTGATGATGGTCGACTTGCTGCAACAACTTGTGAATCCATTGAATGTGATTTTTTATGTGCGATTCCGGGTTGCTTATCATTGATCCATGCCGTTCCAGTTGTAGGAGTTTGTGATCGAATATTTTCTTTCAACTGAATTCGATTCTTTTCCCGTTCATTCATTACAAATTCAAGATCATGAGTTTGAATTCGTCGAAATTCTTCTTGTGCTAAATGAATCATTTCAATCCATCGACGAGTTTCTTCTCCGTTTGCTGTGAGCATCATTTTAAAGAATATTGGGAATCCAAAATCATTCATTGAAATTAAATTAAATCCAAGCCCATTTGGATCTTGTACACATACAAGTGATGTAATATGTAGCGGTGGTTTAATTACTTTCATTCGAGTATTATCTTTCTTTGATGATTTACATATCAAAAACATATCAGTAAATAGTATACAATGTACATCAGTTTTTGCAGCTTGTCGTGGTGGTTCACGCATTTTTAGATCACCTTTTGTGATAATTCTTCGATGAGTTGGTGTTGCCATATATGGCATATAATTTAGGACATTGAAAGTTTGAAGTGGAGTTCGAAGTTTAAAAAGTTTTTCAAATTCTTCTGCATCTATGACATCATAAGATTCAATGGTTTTCATAACTTCAATAAGTTGAATTTGGAGATCTTTATTATTCATTTCATAGTTTAGCTGACGGGTTGCAAGTTCAGCGAGGTCAATCATTTCCTGAAAATCGGACATAAAGTTAGCATAAAGTTGAAAACAAATAGGTTAAAGTCAGTTTTAAATAATATGAATCATGCGAAACTTTGACCCCTATTATTCTAATCCTTTTCTTCCTCTTTGCTTACCTGTATATTGGTTCTTTCATTGTTATCAGTTGTTGCTTTGAGGACATTCTTTAACATTAAAGGATATCGAGTTAATCGTTGCATTGGAATTGATAAATTATCAATAAGCGTTTGTCGATTCATCATATTCAAGCTTTCACACCATTGAACAAATTCACCAAATTTTTCATCATCTTTTTGTGTCTTTCTTACATAATTCAATGAATCTGCATGTGCAACATTAAATTTAATATAATATTTTGACCATTCTGTTATATGTGCAAACCCGTTGTACATCAATGAAGGGGATAGTGGACCACCACTTTCCCGTGATTCAACAATCATTGGCAAAAGACCACGTTCCCAAAATTCAAGATTATTTCGAAGGAGTGCACCATAATTGAGAAAAACTTTTGATGGATCAATATCTTTAAGAAAATTTTGATGCTGAAGTTGACAAAGAACATTTGTAAGATCATCCATATTTTGAAGGGATTTGATATATCTTTTTTCTGTTTCAATAATTTCCCAAATTGCTGCTTGTTGCTTTTGAGTAGATTCAGGGAGTTGCTAAAATTATTGAAGGAGATAAGATTACGGTAGTTACGAAATTTTCTGTCGCAAGATATTTTTAAATCTTTCTTGGCACAAGATGTTTTAATTTATTATGTGACTCAAAAGCTGCTTAAGCGTGGTAACAAAAAAGAGCAAATTACTTTTTTGCGTCAGTTAGGATTAACTAAGCAGTGCCTCTTTATTTAAAAGTACACATTCCCAAAATGTCAAAAGGTTAAAATACACACTTACCGTATGCTTTTTAACAATATCTGTCCAATGATTTTCAATATCCAATATGGATAGGTCATTGCATCGAGCCCCAACAATCAAAGTTAACAATTTATCTGCAGCAGTTGTAAGCTTATTATCCTGAAAATTTGCATATGGTTTAGATTTGCCCAAGTTTATGCACTTTTTTTAAAGTCACTTACCCTAGCTGAAAAGATTCCCCTTCTGGATGCTTTTCCTCTTGCTGAGATAGTTCCACTCGAAGAATGTTGTTCATCATTAAATATCATAGAACCATGATGTTCAATACTTTCAGGACATGATTCAATAGAATGTGAACCCCTTCGTGGAGGATATGCTGCAACCAATTCCCCCAAAGGATTATTAGAATGTATGGGAGTTGTTGCAGCTGATAGAGATTGTGATGAATCTTCAGCAAATAAAACATTGACAGGACATGTTGATAGAGAACGAGGCTTTCCAAGCTGTAATCGAAGTTTTAGACTCATCTCTTTCGTTTTCCTTCCCCAACAGTTTTAACTAGCTAATAATTTTTCTTCTGGGAAGTAAATTAAAAGAAATATGAAAAAATCTTTCAAGTTTATATATAAGCTTCCAACGAATAAGGCTCTCGTGACTGGTTTTTCTCTCTTTTCTTTTTTATATGCCAAAAAAGGTGTTGAATTGAAGGCTAATTTTTTTGTCGCTTCAAAGTTAGCCTTTTTTGTTTTGCGTTTTTTTATGAAACTTTTTCTTCTTTCTTTCACGCAATAGACTTGGAAAAATCTAATGTGAAAATTGAAAGAGAGACATTCAAAAAGTTCATGGAAATACAAAAAAGAAAGAAAGAAAAGGTAATTATCAAGAAATGCTTTTTGAATTTATTATAATAAAAGACTTGTTATTTCTCTTTTTCCAAAGTTCTAAAGTCTTTTTGTTGGAATTAAATGACCTTATAAACTGTCATATGGTCAATAACAGTAGATGTTGAAAAGGCTATGAGAATAGTTTAAAGGTTAATTCCTCCCACACCCGGAAAGCAGGAAAAGAGAGAAGGAAAAACATGTTTTTGATATTTTATAAATTAAAAAATACTAGAATCATGAGTTACAGTAAAATGAGTGAGAGTAATTAAGATTTTGAAGTTTAAAAGATCTTTGAGTTACTATCATTTCCATATAGCCACTATATATTGTTACACGTTAAATTTTAATTTGCATTTTTTGCTCGAAAATCTCAAAAGTCCTCTTTAAAAAAATCCACGAAAAAGTTCATTCCTATTTTTAACATACAAATAATTTGTAATCCCCAAAATAGCTTCTCCCCAAACCCCCTCAATCCAAAAATAACCTCATAAAAAACTTGTACAATTTTAACAAAAAATTTGTACAATGCACATTTTTTTTATAGTGCGTGTGTGTTTTTGACGTGTATATGAAAAAAATGTAATAATCAAGGAAACCCCTCAACTACTTTTTTTTTGTTGTTACTTTTTTATATCTTTGCTTACGTAAGAATACATGTCTCTCTCTCTTTTAAAAAAGCATAGACAAATTTAAAGATCGAAAACTGTATGAACTTTTAAAAGGGAAAGTTTGGATATTTTTTAGATGTTTTTTTTGCGGTTTAAGGTCGACCTTTTAAGATTTTTAAAGGTTGTTTTTGTTTTTTAAAAATGAAGTACAACAATAGAGAAAAGAGAAAATGAATTGCTAAATTTTAATAAAGTTTCTTAGAATTCGTGAAACTTTTGTTAAGTTTTGTATTGAAAAATGAAGTAAAAAGTACAAAAAGTTTAAAAAACCAAAAAATGAAAAAATGATAATAACACTGCCTTTTATATACTGTAGCAAATATCATTTCTACAGTAACTCATTGTTTCAGAAAATGTTACTCTCTGTTCAATACAAAGTACAAAAAAATCGATAATAGCTCACTTTTTGTTAGATGAAAGTCACTTTTTAGCACTTAATTTATTCCCATTTTAAAACCCATAAAAAAGAACTTACAATTTTCTTTGCACCAAAGCTTGATTTTCTTGAAATTGTATCAGCAGAACATTTTCGGCCTTTCTCTGATCGATCAGAATCATGAGATTTTAAACTGAATGATGATTTTCTGCTACTTCCTGTTGTGGCCATGGATTCAATGAGAGTATCAGTAGGTAATGTTAAATTTGGAATTGTGCTTGTTGAGAGATTGTTCCTTGAACGAGATAGCATTTCTCGTTTCACTAAAAAATATACATACATTTAAAAGGTGTGTTTAAAATTGGAGAAGAATGGTAAATATAAATATTATCATTTGAAGCAATAAACTATGTGTATCTGCAAAGGAAGAAGAAGACCGCGCCTTGTTTCATTTTTCGTTTTTTGTGTATCAATATAAAAAAGTTTAAGGAATGTGTGTTAATATTTTGTCTTCTTTTTTTTGGAAAAAAAGAAAAAGGAAGAAATTTAAAAAATCATAAAGGTTTCTGTTATTTATTTGCTTTTTTGTAAATAAATAGGAAATGTTCGAATTTATTGATTTGAAGCTATAAAGGCTTATAAAAGATGAAAAATAAAGGCATGTAAAAAATTTTCAGAGATAGTAACAAAAATGAGTAAAGTTTTTAAAAATATGCTTACTATCAATGAAAGTGTGACAGCAGTTGCAACATATAGAAATAATGCCAACAATAAATCTCAAAGAAACAAAAATAAAGAAATGATCTGGACGTCTGTTTCATGAAACAGACGGTTACAAGATCTGGACGTAACATATATATACTGTTGCAAAAACGAATTACTATCCTTACAAAAAAATTCAGAGAGACAAAAACTTAAAAAATTTAATTACTATCAAATGAGAGTAACAGCCATAGCATTTACTATCTTTAAGTAATGCCAAAAAATTAATCTCACATAATATTTATATTAAAATTCTAGAACGTATTTGTATCTTTATACTTAATTTCATTTTAAGTAAAAAACAATGGATTACTCACTTCAAAAAAAGGGATTTGGCTTTAGACACTTCGAAAAAAAATACTACGTAAAAAATTGATTCCAAGAATCTATGACTTATATGTAGTTCTAAATTACACTCCAAATCCAATACATTTTTTATGGCTAAAATCTAAATTATTTCAATAAAAAAAGTTTCCACAAACAATTTAGAATCGAAAAAAGAATGTCAACTCCCCCATCGACAATCTAAAAACTCTCAAGAACTGAAAAAATAGAGAGACTGTTTACGGTTTCTTTTTTTTAAAAGCTACTTTTTTTTTGAGAACGTTCATTGATAACTCCAAATCTTCTTTATTTTTGTGTGTGTCTTTTTTGTTTGTTGGTAAAATATTAGACCTAAAGAAGCTTAACAGAAAAGAGAAAGGAAAAGAAGACTTAAACTTTTGAGAATGTTTGTTACAGCAAATTTTTTATCATCTCTTATGCAGCTATTTTTTAGATAAAAGTTGAATTCAAAGGTTTAAAACTGCAGTTATAGGTTTTTCTTAAAAGAAGGAAGTAAAAAAAGCTTTTATCAAATAATCAGGAGCAATGAAAAAAGCTTGGAAAAAAGATGACAAACAAAAGTCAAAGGTCGTCAAAAATTGTAGGAAAAAATTAAAAAGTTTCTAGCTAGCACAAATGAATTGTATAAATTTTGACAAAATTTGTTTTTTCAGAAACGTATTTTATAGCAACAATTATTTTCTAAATGACTACACTGTAACATTTCAAAGCTACAAAATTTAAATGTCGAATATCTCGCTATAAACTTTGAATTCTAAATCTCTACAGCTTTGTTAGTCATTATGCTAATTTCGGATGGGATAAATATGCATTTTTTACAGATCACTACAAAAACTGAAACTTAAAAATTTGTTTGTTAATAACAAAGGTCAATAGCTTCTTAGGGAATATTTCTATTTCAAGGTTAACATTTCGGCGCTAAAATTTTAACCCCCTAATCACTTATTACCAACTGTGTTAATAATCTGAGTCACAAGGTGTCATAAATCAACGGAAACAATAGACTAGACAGACTTTTTTCAATGAGAATTAATGAAGCTTTTCATTCCTACTTTAACAACAAGAGCTAGACTATGACTAAATTTTATAAAAAAAGAAGAATAGCAAAAAATTTCAAATACTTATTTATGCTATTTAAAAGGTCAGTCTTTTGAAATCTGTGAACACAAAATGCCTCAAGGGCATTCAATGTAATTTTAGACATGTCAAAAATTTTTGTTGTTTTTTCTTCCATTTTTTGTCTTTGGCTATCAAAAATCTCGAAAAATTTATAAATAAACAACAACAAAAAGAACTGCTGCTTTACATGGTGAGGAAAAATAATATTCTCAAAAAGTGGTAAATGATAAAAAAAAAGAACTTCAAGAAATAAATAATATTAAAGATAAAATAAAATATGCTATCTATTCATTGCTTTTTGTTAATGCTTTAATCTCCAACCTTCGATTTATTTGAGCTTCTCACAAAAACCCCTAGGAGGATAAGACGACACGTGCTCTATCAAATCTGAAGGATTAAAAATGAAAAGCCTTTTTTTAATATGTCCCCGTTCATAAATTTTTATGTAGATAAAGTTTCAGGATTAACAAAGAAAGGGATAAGAACATCTCTCTAAATACGGATATGATTCACTATAGGAATGTTTAAAACAAAAAAGGAAAACCGATTATGCCACCCCCAGCAGATAAACAAAAATAAAAAAAAAGATAAAAGTTAACTAATATAACTTTTTAATCTTACACATCTGTTTTTGGTATAATCCATCAAATATCTAAATCTCATAGATGTCTTTTCACTACAAAGCTATCTTCCATAGAAAAACCAAAGATTGACAACGCCTCTCTTGAAACATTTTTTACTTGGTTATGACACTTCTTTAGGGAAACAAAAGAAAAAAAGCATTAATGAATGTTTAAAAAGTTTTTAGAACAAAAACTAAAGTGCCATCATCACAACAAAAAAAAGAAAAAAAAGAAGAGAAGTTAGCGTTTCCTTTTTTCAAGTTAAAGCATCCTAAAAAAGGAAAAGACACTTTTATTAAATATTCAACAACAATGGGATAAGATGGAAAAAAATGGAGCTGCAAAATGAGAAGTTAAAGGAAGGGCTTGTTAAAGCAGTGTTTTAAAAAAGACAATGGTTAAACCTACAAACGGCAGAAACCAAAAGTGTGACATAGCTCTATCTGTGTGGAAAAAAAAGATTTGCGAAAAAATTGTAGAGATTTTACCATTATCAGGAATTATGAATACAGTTTTTTGAACAAAAAAAACAAAATTAATAGCTATAAAGTAATGACAGCTTTTTAGGGAGATTATTAAGAAAATACCAAGAAAATAACAACAACAAAAACAAGATCATACTAGATATCTTAAATATCAAAGGCTTTTAAACAGGTTACAGTTTTATAAGGGCTAAAAACCAAAATCTGAATCTATTAGGCCAAAAGACATTTCTTAGAATGAAGGACTTTACCGCCTTTGACGGCAAAAGTTCTTTGATGTTAGAAAAAAAACTGAACTGCATATCATCAAATTTTATCTCAAAAAGTTTAATGTATTGATAGCTATAATCAGGATTCAAACCTTAATGTTTGTAAATGGAAAAAAAATTTACATAGCTATGAATAGGATTGCAAAAACTCTGTATCCAACAAAAAAAAATATATTTAGACCAACACAAAAAAACTAAAAACACAACTTCTAATTTATCAATCTTTTTCAAACATAAATCACTTATTTGGCTCTCTATAAATAGAAAAAAACTAAAATTAAAAATGAAACTTCTCATTATCGCCACACGATCACTGATAAAAAAAAGTAAATGTTACACTGTTTTTATCACTTTCTTCTTCTTCTACGTTTGAATTACTTCTTCCTTAAAACTCTTACCCAATCTTTAACCAAAAAAAGATGTTTTTCGAAAAAAGTTTAAAAAAACAATATTAAAAACTAGGACGAGAAAATAAAAACACTTTTGTAAAGTTTTTTAAGGTTAAGTGAATCCAATCGGTTACCACTTACTTATTTATGATTAATTAAAGTTGGTAAACTTTTTTTTTGTTGTTTGGCAGTTTTCCAATGACAGAAAAATAAACTATTACTTTTCACTTTTAATTTAGTTTATATTTTTTTTTGATAAAAATCAGCTTTTTTTGTTTGATTGAAAGAGTGTTTTACTTAATTGATTTAATTAATTAGATAAAAATGTTTGTATCTTTTTGATTGATGAGAAATCATAATTGATGGCTGGCGCCAGCTACTTTTTTTTTGATAAAAAAAACAGCGGTTATAAAATTTATTACCAAATTAATTTTAGAACTGGTAATAAAAGGGCATGGGTATATTATTGCTGCAGTAGAAGGATATGACTACACTTAATTACGGTAGCTTTTGGCATTGATTAACAAAATGCCAACGATAAACTTAGCGTTCAGTGACAAAATGCCAAAAGTTCAATTAGTATCTTAAACAAGGCGCAGTCTTCGATTACACAAATCTTAAAGCTTCAAAAACCTAACAAAAACTGTTAAAACTTACATCTAACATAAATTTTATGACCAGCTAGATATCTTGAATCAGAAGTTTCTGGAATTGGACTTGAAGATTTTTCTAAGAAATATTCAACAGAATCTGGTGCAAATCCATGTAAGCTTAAATATGGCTCTAAACATTCTGCTAATTTTCGACCTGGTACTGTTTGAACCTGCAATTTAACATAAGCATAAATCCCTGGATATATCAAATCCTCGCTTACCAAATGTCCTTGATGATCTTGTCCTGGTCCATTATCAGGATGTAAGAATACTGTAATAAAATCCGTATAATTCATTCTTTGTTTATGCATGTGTTTGTCATTGCTGCTGCTGCTGGTGATTGTTGAAGAACCAAAAAAGTTATTTGATGTTTTGATTGTAGGAGTTGAAGGATGTGAACTAATATTTGGTGGTATAATTTGTTGTCGACTAAGTGTTCCTCCAGCAATTAATGGTGTTGACATCTTTTCTTAAGTTTTTTGATTTGAATGATCACAAAACAATAATTATTATGAAATGAAAGACTTGAAATTAGACAATAATAGAAATAGAAGAAAATAAAAAGTTGAGGAATGGTTTAAATATGCGATTGTTGGAAGTAGCTTAGAATCTCATTATCAAACGATGAAGTTAATTAAGATTCCTGAAAAATTGAAATGTTTAATTATTTTTGAGAAAAAAATAAAGATAACAAAAAAAAACTCGAAAAACGCGTTTAAAAAACGGAGAGATAATCAAGTTTCACGATATTCATGATTTGCAGGCACGTGCATGATAAACACATGAAGCTTATCAGGACAAAATTTGAGGCATTTTCGTCAAGAACTTCTGTTATAAATTACTGTACATTTCTTCTTCTATTGCTCAAAAATAGTGTCCAAAACAACCACCTTGAAAAATCAACTGGCACATTCTTCCATGAACAGTAGTCCTTTTTTATACCGTTAATTTTCTTTTTAAAAAACTCAAATTAGAAATATAAAAAACAAAAAGTAAAGAAGAAAATGGAAGAAAAAAGGATAATTGAAAAATTCCATTGTGTTTTGTCATAAAAATTTTTAAAATGAGGTTTATTGTCCAATATACAAAAAAATGTTGATGAATTTTATATTTTTTCTGAAGGACAACAAAAAACGAAATTAAAACTTGATCAAAAACTAAAGGTTTCACTTTAGTTTATTTCTCGATTTGATATTTATAGAGGAGAGAAAGCAAATGGAATGCGTCATGTTATTTATAGCTGTATCAATTAATTTAGTGTAAAAGTGCAAATAAGGAAGAAGAACAAAGGTCTAAGAAAAAACAAGTTGTTTAATTACAGTAAGATCAAAAAGGAAATCATGAGAGTTACACATACAGTAATCAATAACCTACTGGTAAAAACTACAGTAACTAACTAGTCTATATTAGCACACTCCCAAAAACAAAAAGTGCAAAACTACCGACCTCCAAATCAGACCCGCCAATTAACTAATTAGTAACTACATTTGCGGGTGGCACTAACAAATTACAAATTATTTCACAACAAATCAAAACCCCCCAAAAACTAAATTAACCTGCTCCAAACAAAGAGTTCCAATTGAACGCTTTAAAACTCATTAAATTTGTTGCCGTACAGCTTTGCAGCAAAAAAAACTTGCTGATAATCAAATCCAATCATTGATTCATCAAAAAAACTTCTTGCAACAAAAAACTCTTTGAAACAAAAATTCAAGGACAAAAACCGCTTTCAAAATAAAAAAAAGGTTTAAGAAAGTTGAACTAATTTGAGTTAATTTTTATGGTCATTAAATTTGCACAAAAAATGATTTTGACAAGTTTTTTCTTTGGGTGGAAGAGAAATAATTTGAGGAAATTACGGTTAAGAAGTTCAGGGTGGAACAAAGAACAAAAAAAAGAGGTTTCGTGTAAGTAGACACAAAAACTTTCCCAGACAATAGAGTTCAATCGAAATTGTCTTAAAAAGGTTTAACAGACATTGTAAAAAGACTACCGATCAATTTCAAATCAGACTTTTTTATTGATTATAAATGATACCCTTTTATGTACTTGATGTTGCCTAATAATGATGACGAAAAAAGTTGAAAATCATCAATGAAAAAAAGCTTCTTTAAAGAAACACGTTTTCTTTTTTGATAATAGTTTTTTTTTTCATTTTAGAATTACGTCAAAGTTGTAAGTTTTTTCATATAAAAAAATTAAAGGCGATCATCTTCATCATCTTCTTATGTAAGAAGTTAAAACTACAAAAATGGAAAGTTTGATTATGTCAGCAGAAAAAAAAGATGCATTTTTTTCTAGCTTTTGAATTTTTGATTGTCAACAAAATGAATGAGTGAGCGTAGAGAAATGGAATGCAAATAAAAAAGTGCTGATAAGGACACGAAATTGCGGTCAGTTCAAAGAATGTTAAAAAGTTTAAAAGTGTAATTATACATGAGGGTGATGCAAATGTTTAGAAAGGGTAAAGGTGAGGTGAAAAATGATGAGTCGTAAAGCAAAAAAGATGCAAAAAGACGATTTGCAGAAAAAATGATTACAAGTGATAATCTGATTACCAATGTCAGACAACACACAGCAAACACAAAATTATGCAACGTCAAATCTACAACAAAATTGTTGCTTATAATGATATTATAAGAAAAAATTTTATGAAATGCAAAGCTCCGAAAATAGTTAACTATTAATAAAGAGTTTTGTCATGGCTATTCAACACCTACAGTCGTTTTAGTATCATTTTTTTAAATACATACATGCTTCACCCACAGACATTTGTTACATTATATTTCTCACCTACAAGCTTACGTCAAAAGTCTCAAAAGAATTGCCTCAAGTATAATTACTTTTTTGTTTCAATAAAAGCATGGAATATATACCTACATTATTAAATAATAAAAAAATAAGGAAGTGAATACAAAAAATATATAATAAAAAAGTAATAAGAAAAAAGAAGTGACAATACATCAACACCGCTGCGCGTGATTGTGTTTTAACCAAAAGTTTTTGACTATGTTTTTTTGTGGTTTAAAAAAAAGTACAAATAAGTGTTATCCGAAAATTGTTGCATTGGGGTGCTTACGTTAAAAGTGCAAAGGTAATCGCTATAGAAAGACTACATGGTTTCGTGTTTAAGTTGAAAGTATATTACCTACATAGAACATTACAAAAATGATTTATGGTACAAAAAAGCTGCCAAAAAAGTAGTAGTATCAATGCAACAATCAAAATTTTTAATGCAACTTTATATAAAAGAACATTAAACCTCATTATAGTGATCACCCGACGTATCACATTGACAAATGATTACTTCAAAAAAAAGAAGTGTTCCATCGAAAAACAAATTTGTTGCAAAAAATTTTATCACAAAAAAGCGTGAAATCAAAATCATAAAAAAAACAAAACATATCAAAAATTCCATACTTTTTTTTAAAAATGAAGTAATAATCGTTAAAAAAATTTTTGAGTCTTAAAAAAGAAAAGAAAAAATCAAAGCAATAAAGAAAAAAAAGAGCAAACACTGTCAATAAAAAGAAGAGTTTTTTATGAGCAAAAACATTGAGCTTTTTAAGGATTCTTTTTGATAATAAAAATTTGATTGAAAAGGTTCTAAAAAAGGTTAAGTCATAAAAAAAGAAGTTCAAAGAAAATGTAAAAAAAGAGAGACAGATCTTTTTGTTGTTGAACTTTGAGAGAGAGAGAAAACCCGCTGGGTTGGAGTCTAATAGGGGAAGAAGACAGCTATCAAAAGGAGGAGTTCAATGCTCTCTAATCAAAGAATGATTCAAATTAAGAAAAGAGAAAAGCGGTTTTCTTAGGAGGAATCAAATGATAAATCAATGAAAAAGGAGAAATTGAAACTAAAAAAGGGGGAAGTTAATTTCAAAGTTTTGGAAAAAATGGTAAGAAAAAAGTACAAAGGTTAAGGGGAGGGGGAATGACTGATAAAAACGTGACAAAAGAGAGAAAATTACAGTAATACTGTGGTTAAAAAGGTTAAATAAACTAGGATTTGTTTACTCCGAGAGAGAGAGAGCTTCCAAGACAGAGAAAAATAAAAATCATCAGCGCTTATTAAGAATTCACAATAACTATTGAACCCATAAATAACAATCCCACAAAAACGGTTCAACTGTTGTTCGAAATCAACCAAAAAAATTTTATATAAAAAACTAAACACAAATCAAATCAAATTAAAATTAAATTTCATCTTTTTTCCATGTCTTCCAATAATGACCGACATATTAACGATAATAAAAATACCCAAAAAAGGGAACACTCAAAAAGATAAAAAAAATACTTCTTTTTTCGACGCCGACGAAAGACAAAATAACAACAACATTCTTTTCCTTCTATTACCAATATTTGAAAAACGGTAAATTTGTGCGTAGCAAAAGTGTTCCATCTTTTTTCGAAAAATAACAAATTTTACGTGAATATATATAGAGAAGCGAAGGATATAAGGGGAGAAAGAAAGAGATATATCTTATCCCTTTTAATGAACATTTTTATCCCGAAGACGTCGTTTACCCATTGTCGTTATTACCAAATGCGGCGGTGGTCAAGAAGAAGAAAATAATCAGCAGCAGTAGAAGAATATACTTACTAACACCTTGGCGGTTAGTTTTGAAAAACAAAGACTTAGTGACACCCGACTGCCTGAAAAAGAAGGGATGCAAATTATTTTTTCTTTGGCAATAAACAATAAATTTTTTTATCTCCCGTTTTTTGTTGGAAAAATTATAATTGGTCGCGCAATGTTTTTCACAAATGGTCAACAAGAAAAAATGAGGGAGTCAGCGAAAGAATGCAGCATCAAAAAAAGGTTCAAATTTATATTTTTCAAAAGACGAACATTTTTTCAAAAACTTTCTTTTCAGGGACTGACCGAAAGAGGGAGAGTGACCAGCCCGACAAAGACAAACAAAAGAAAGTTGAGAGGTCACTAAAAAGGCGAAGAAGAAATATAACAATGAACAGCATAAAAGGATAGCAAGGTGCAACAACAACATGGTGATGACGAAGATGTTGTTGATGGACAACTACCAAGTTTGTCATCACCAATACCATCAACGACACTACCACCAGCAATCAAAATAAAATGATCGCGTCATCGATGTTCAAGATGATGATGGTAGTAAAAAAGTGGTCAAGAGCTTTACTGACACCCGGGTGAAGAGTAAAAAAGGTAGTGAGAAAAAGGAAAATGCTTTTTGATCTTTTCTTTGAATATTTTTGAAGTCAAAGCAATGTAAATGCAAATAATAAAAAGAGAGGGAGATTAGGATATGGGAAGATCAAGAACAAGAAACAAGCTTATGTAATAACAATGTAACTTTTATAGAAAGTGAATAGGAAAGATTAATCGAGGATGTTTTTTATATAAAAAAAAATGTTACAAGAAATTGTTTGTATGAAAAATGAAACTTTGCAAACAAATTTTTAATCCAATCCAAAAATCAAAGTTTCAAGGATATCGAAAAATATAAAAATTTTCAAAAGATACTGTAATCTGGAAGTAAACATCGAGAGGATGAATTCATATAAAATTAAAAAGTTGTTACAACCAATAATTCACAGTGACTGCTTAATGCAGCTTAAGAGTTCTTATTTTCAAAATCATAGGTAACCACAAAATTATTACAGTTTCCATGAACATCATCAAAAAATCCACGAAATTTCACAAAAACCAAAAACCCCAAAAAAGAGACAGATATATCATGAAAATTGCATGAAAAATGTTTTAACCTATTTCAATCATATCCATTTTTAGAATTTTTAACGATATAAATCATATTTTTGTCATCTCATTTGAAATCCTTTCTTCTTCTTCTTTTCCCATCTTTCTATATTTTTCTCATTGCTTCTTCATCATCATCTTCCAAGGAAGAAAAGGGCACTGATGATGATGATGTGAATGAGATTGTCATATATGGTCACCACCACAAAAGTTTTCGCCGTCAAAAAAAATCAAAAAATTTTTAAATTATTTTTGCCCAATTTTTCCATTTCGAAAAAAAAGAAAATTCCACTTTGTTTCTACGTTTTTCTCATTGGGTCATTTCTATCTCTATTTCTCATTTTTTCAGTCTTCCATTTTTAGCGGTCATTTCTAAAAATACTCAAAATGAGAAGGAAAGGAAAGAAGAAGAAAAGAAAGATATGACAATTTACAACACAACTACTAAACTGGATTTATACATTCCTGAAACTCTTTTTTTTTTCTTCGACGTAAAGGTAGAAAAAACGGAGACTAAAATAAAAAGAAAAAAAAGATATATGTAAAATGAAATGGTTTAAAAAAATTCCGTAATAGAAATAGATGGATTGTAATAAGAAAATTTAAACATTTGAAACAAAGCCACAGCAAATATAGCTGAAACTACTGTATGCCAAAATGAAATAACATAGACATAAGATCACATCTAAAACAAAACACAAAAAAAAAGAGAAGCATGCTTTTGCAAAAAAATAATTTAAGATCGAGCAAAAATCGAACGTTAAAATAAATCAAACAAAATCTTCAAAATCAAAAAAGATAAAAAGTCAAACAAAATGTTTATCTTTTTTTAGAATTGTAAAACAAACATTTTTTTTTTTGTAAGATAAAAAAATATTAAAAAACAGTTTTTTCATGTTTTATCAGCAAAAAAGATTTTAAGAATAACAGAAATAAACGGTTGGAAACGTAAACAAGCACTTTAAAATTTGAAACTATTAAACTGTTAGCAAAAAGTGTTTGCAAAAAATAAACACAAGTTAGAAAAATCCATGATAGACAATTTGAGTAATTTTCAGTTGAGTAAAAAATCGAAAAAGATTGCGTTTTTTTGCAGCTGTCTAATAAATTTAAATTTTTTTCATTGATTTCTTACTTTTTAAAAAATTCCATAGGCGATTTTCCGTCTTTTGAGGGAATTTCGATTTGACAGAGGAGAGAGATAAAAATCAAAGTGGAACAGTTACGTCTTTTTTAAAAGGAAAATACTTTGCATTTTTTAAGGGTTTTAAAAATAATAAAAAAATTTTAGAAGGGAGAGCTCTCCATTCTCCAGAGAGATCGTTGGAGGTGATAAAAAATAGGCGAGCATAAAATTTTAATGAGCAGGTTAGCGTTCGGAATGTTTTCGATAAGATCAGTCGATTTGGTGAATAAGGGGAAAAAAAACAGCTGTTACGCAAATTTTTGGAGGTATTTAGAATTCATGAGATTGTCGAATTAAAAGGCTTTTTATTGATGCAGGAAGCCTTGTAACAATTTTTAAAGAAATACCCTCAACAATAATATTTTTGCCATACTTAAACTTCTCTTTTAAAGAACGCCAGAAAAATCATTCACCAAGTTTCAAAATCATATAAAAAATATTACCATTTTTTTACAATTGAAAAACAAGTAATTTATCATTAGAAAAGAAACAAGTTTATTAAAAAAATTGTGACTTTTTTTGTTATAAGTGCATTTGAAAAAAATTACTGTAAAAATTTAAGAGAAATTACTCATCATCACTCATGAAAAAAAGAAGGCATTGTTTTCGGTTTTCATCAAAAAACATGAAAAGAAAAGTGTAAAGTGGAGAAAAAATGGGTGTGGATGAAAAATGAATTTATGAAGAAGAAGGATGTGTCGGGAGTAGGTTTTTAAAAAAAACAATAGAAGTAAAAACACCAGAAGTCAAGAAAAATAAATTTTGGAACGAAACAACAAATTTCGAAAGCAAAAATACAAAAGTTGAAAATTGTTTTTTAAGTATACGGTAGTGCTAGACAATGATGGATTAGTTTGAACACCAAGAACTGTTAGCTTTTTGTAAACCAAAAATATATCAACAAAGACGTAAACAAAAAACTACCAAAACAAAAACAAAATCCTTTTTTTAGACTTTCAACAAGTGTCTAAAAACAAAATTTATGACAGTTATCAAAATGGATGACCAGAAGACACTCCCAAGAGGAAAAACTTGATAGCTTTCAATCATTTTATCTTTTTTTCAAGCTTCTTTAAGAGACACTTAAACTATTAGGAAACTAGATAAAAAAATAAACAAAGGATTAAAAAACAAGAAAGGTCAGTTTTGGTCAAAGTTGCTATTATCGTAATTATAATGATCGAGTTTAAAATAACAGTTATAAATTTTAAATTACAATCAAGTGACAACACAATTGCAGTTTCTACAGTAATTTCTATGTTAAATCAACACCATTTTTTGCAAGAGTGTCAGTTTAAAGTCCAGCTACTATTAGACACGGAAATTTCAAAAAATCTATCAAAAGGCAAAAATTTTCTTAGGAGACTCAAAAACAGATATGTAACACAAGCCAAAAACTCATAAAAAGTACAAAAATAGTCACACACAAACTCGATCACGCTTCAACTACAACAAAAAAAAAGTAAACCCACGATAATAGCTGCCACTTGAAAAAGCTTAATCTCGAACAAAAAAAAAGAAAACTCATAATTGAAATCAACACCGATACTCTCTACCAAAAACAATCACCCCCTTTTCCCTTTTCAAGACATACATTTCTCAGAGATCTCTGAGAAAAAAGAAACATTGTTAGCGTGAGGTTCGAGACTGAATATTTTTATTATATTTTTTTATTGCAGCACGAATTTAGTGTGCTGCATTTTTACAATTTTCTTGCGCAAAAAAATTCATTTCTTTCTTTTTCGAAATTGTCGAAGATCCCCAAATAAGTGAATGAACCAATTGACGACAAAATTGAGAGGGTTTTTCTTTCTCTTTCTTTTTTTGACTAAAAAAATTTTATAAAATTTTAATAATAAAAAAAGTTTTTTTTGCGCAAGTTTTAAATTCCATTTTCAAGTTTAGTTTAGTGAAATACATTTTTAAGGAAGAATATAATAGTCTTATAAAAAAATATAAACAATGGAATTTTTAGTGGTTTAAAAACAGCAATAGAGGAGAAGATAGCTATCGGAAAAATATTGGTGGTCGTGGAACATCTTGAAAAAAATAGTTTTTAAAGAAATTTTTTATAATAATTTTTTCAGCTTTCTAACACACACAACTGAATAAATTAAAATCAAAAAAATGATTAAGGTAAAAAAAGTTGTAAAAATGTTTGCAGCAAGAAAAAACAAATAACTCATGTTTTTTGCACCTAAAACAAGATTGGAGAAGAAGAAGAGGTGGAAAGGTGATAAGTCAGCAAAAGCTTAAAACTCAAAATTCCGCTTATCAAAATTTCTGTCATCATCATTGATAACTCATTGATCAAGGGAAGCTTATGCAGCAGCAAAAACGTGATGGCGCCTAAAATGTTGTTTGAAAGCCGTACTTTAAAAAAGACGCTTAAAAAGAAATAATAACCTTTAAAAGCTTGACAATATTAGTTGAGTCATGTCTCATAATGTGATTTCAATAAACGTAAAAATCAATTAGTTTAACACTGCGTGATACAGTAGCCAAGTTTTAAAAAAGAAAATACATAGATAAACAAAAAACCATTTGTAGACACACAATTTTGCAACACAGAGTCTTTGTAAAAAAATTTAGAAAAAACTGTCAAAAAAATAATTAAAAATTCGATGAGAATTTTGCAAATGATTTTTTATTATCATTTTTTAAAACAATATTTATAAATTTTAATTAACCATCTTATGACAACATAATTTACAAGTCAATCACCACAACTACATCTCTGACGTAAACAACGTAAATTTTAAAATCAAAGATTTCGATGCAATAAGTATCAAAAAATTTGTAGACAAAACATATATAAAAAATCAACACACTGTTTTTTTTTGCAACTGCATCATCATTGATGATGGTCAATTTGCTTGCTTTTGTTTTTATTTTTTATTTGATTTATTTAAAGAATTAAAAACGGATCTTTTTAACGTGTTTTTGACAGTTCCAGTCATTTTGTCCTTCAAAGAAGAAGAAAAAATGAACATCGAAAGAAAGAAGAACACTGGGAGAGAGGATTAAAGAAGAAGATGCGCAAACAATTATCCTCTTTTATGTTAGTTGACATCTTTGATTCCGTTTTAATTTGAACATTTAAAAAGAAGAATAAAGACAAAATAAAAAAACAAGCAAAAAAGTTTATTTTAATTAGAAAAAAAAAACAAAAGTTTCTAACCGGGTTACTGTAGCACAAAAAGGTCAAATAATAAAAAAAAACGAGAAAAGTAGAAAAAACTCAAATCTCTTCAAATATCTCTCAAATCTTATCCCATCAATAAATATCCCTATAAATATCATATATAAATCCTTTGAACCAAAACCACTTTGCATTATTTCCTTTTACAAAAAAAAATAAAACTATCAAATTTCATCGAAAAAACGAAGAAAACGATTTGAGGCCGATCAAGAAAAAGAAAGAAAAAATGATAAAGCGAGATCTTCATCATCGACAAAAAAACAGCATCATCTGGCTTTTATAAATAACTTTTTATTATTAATACTATCGACGACAGTTTATTATTATTGACAACAACATATAGATATATCGGGATCGTTTTTTGATCTATCTCTTTTAATATTGAAAAAAAGTTATATTGATAGAACTATTTTCATTTGATTCAAAGAAAAAGTAAAAGACAGATGATCTCAGATATCATCAACATTGATGATAGATAGAAAGAAAAGGGATATATGTAAAACAAGAAAATCAAAAAAGTAAAAAAAAAAATCAAAGTTGGTGCAAAAAGCGTGCACATCAACTGAAGACAGAAAAGGCATCCGATCAATGTATGCATGTTTGAATATTTGTTAGGTTCAGAAGAAGAAACAGAATACAAACAGCAACAAAAAAAAAGGAACACATCGTTTTTTTTGCTTTGAAATTTCCTGTTTCATACAAACAAAAAAAGAGTAAAGAGTGACCACTGAGTGAAAAAAAGCTGTCTAGAGCTGGTTTTTGCATTCATTCTTTTTTTTTCGGGGGGGTGAAGCAGCAGCAAATATTGAAGGTTAAAAGGAATTCAACAGAAAGAAAAAAACGGGTGCTTGACCTCAGCGAGGAAAGGATTTTAAAAAATGGATAGTGAAATGGAGAAGAGACAGGATTTTGTTAATTTGGATATTTAGGCTTGAAATGCTGTGTTGATTGTCTAGGAACGATTAGTTTTAATGATGATAAAATAGGAAGAAAGTATTAGCAGAAAATGAAAAAGTATTTAAAATTCAAGTTTTGAAACAAAAAAAGTAAAAGAGGTTTAAAGAAAATCGAGAAAACTAATTGGGAGTTTTCAGACACAAAGTTTTTTAAAAAGAAAGATAAATAAAAGTGTTCAAATTCAATTTACATAAATTTGATCAAAGGTGCGACTATCAGGGACATAGAAAAATGAAGTGTTTAGGATTTGTAGACAGTTCTTTTATTTTATGCTTCTATTGGCAAAAGATCAAAGACGGTGCCATCTAATGCTGATTGTGTTTCTTCAAAATCCGATGCTCATTAGGTCAAGCATTCCATTTTCTGATTCATGCCAACCCGTTAATGCTGCCATTTTCTCTTTTACACCCTAACAAGCTAACCCTATTTTGGCCAAAACAAATACAGAAATGCCATCCAATGACAAATTGTTTTTTCCTCTTCCCCTTCCTTTTGTAGCCGGTCATCACTCATCATCAAACAAACAACCGAAAAAAAGTAGCTATAAACCTCAAGAAAAAAAACAAGCATCGATGCTTTTTTTATATATGCATTTTTACATATAAAATATATTTTTTTCTCACTGCGCGGAAAAAAATCTGAAAGACAAAGACAAATTGTGAACAGCTGCAGAGGGAGAGCGAGAAGAGGGAGAGCAATGTTATCGTTAGAAGATTATTTCTTCTTCTTTTGCTTCCCTTTTTTGAAGAAGCCGATACTCTCTGGTTGATACTCGGTCAAGCGGAAGACTTTAAAAAATAAAAAACGATAACAAAAAAAGAAAGAAGATGAAGCCGGAAAAAGCTTATGATGATTTTATAAGCTTGTGTGAAAAAATCAAGTTTAAAGTTGTTTTTGCATGAAAAAATGGAAAGAAAAAACATTAAAATCATTTTTTTAAGAAATTGCAATATTTGTTTACTATTATTTTAGCAGTTAGTAGACAGCTGAAAAAATAAGGTAATAAAAAAGAAGTTTTTAAAGATTATTGTTTCATAGAACTGCCTTTTGAAGCAAAAAATAGAATGATAAACAAAATATGAGCAAATGACTAAAGTTACAGTAAGAACAAAAGCGAAAATTTTGATCTTGGTATAAAATTAAATAACATGAAACCATAAATTTTTAAATTACAGATGCTTGGTAGAAGGTAGTTTAAAAGTCGCAATAAAGATCTGGGCTGCTAAAATTAGCCATGCCTTTGATCCTATGAGACGGTGAGCAAAACATTCAAGGCTTTTTTCAATTACGAAAGGGACACATGCACTTGATGTCTTTTAAATACAGTTCAGGATTGATAAGCACGAGACTATTACAAAATAGCAGTGTTTGACATCTTTGATAAACGTTAAGAAACAATGTCATTCAAAGCAAAAAAAATAAAATAGTGTTTTTAACTTTGATCACAAGACAAAACCATCTTTCTTTCTCTTATCATTGCACGCTCAATTTGTAATAAAATTTATCAAAATTAAAGTAATAAAAAATAAACTAAAGACAATCAAAAGAAATCTTGTCAATTTCAAGTGAACTCAATGATATATAGGTAAAATGAAGTGATAAAAATTTACTGTTAAAACTAAAGTTAAAAACAATAAAAAAAACTGCAAAAAAATAAAAGCAAGTAAAAAATGTAGTTTTATTCAGCTTTAATCAAGTTTTTTTTATAAAATTCTGATAATCTCGAAATAAAACTACATCGAAACAAAAAAAGACGAGTATGTGTATAAAAAACAGGTTGGATTCGATGATTTAAGTAATATTTTCTCGGTTAGATATCGTCATTGAATAACTATGATATCCTTTTGGGTGCAAATATCATAGTTATTAAATAATTTTATATAATAAAAACTTTTATAGGTATAAAAAAGGGTGTATACAGTATTCCAAAACTATAACGTCAATGTATATTACGTAAGACATTTAAAAATAATGAAGGCTAAATTATAATTAAACTCACTGAATCATTGTAAGATTTTTATAACAAATTTGTTAAACATATTGTTATATCATCAGCCATGACAATATAAACAAACAAATTTATTATAATTAAACTTTCCCAAAATTAATCAACAGACATAAAAAAAACTTGGGGGCCATCGTCTTTCATTATTTCATACATTTGTCTTCCACTTTCAATGAAAAAAGTAAAGGTTTTTCTATAAACGGTTTTTTAAAGGATTCATTTGTTTCTCTTTCTTTTTAAATGGAAACAATACTTTCTCCAAAGAAAAGAAAAACAAGATCAACAGATGGAAGAAAGTTGATGAAAAGAAGGCGAAAAAAGGTGAAACACGAAAAACAATTGTTTTTGGACATTGCTTTTTTTCCTTGCAAAAAGAGGGTAAAACGGAATAAACAAGAAACAAACGAACGAGTGTTCTTCTTTTTTTTGTTGCAGCAAAAAAATCATGGCATTTTTTTTGAGTTTATTGAAGGTGAAATGAGGACACGACTGCGCAAGAACAATAGAACAGAAAAAAAATCGGAAAAAAGAGAGAGAGAAAATACATAGAAGAATGAATGGGGGAGGTGAACAGGTGAAAGGTTGAACGGGTGGTGGCAATAAGAATAAATAAAATTCATTTATGGTTGTTGTTGTTGTGAGGATGCCGGAAAAAATTACAGGGTAAGAGACATGGATTTAAGTTCAAAGTTGATGTAAAAGCAGTACCAACAAAATTAAAGCACTAAATAAATCGTGACAGAATACTGTCTTACAAAACACATAACTTTGTTATCAATCATCATCGAGAAGTTAAGAGAAAACTTTAAAATGTTAAAGCACAGAAACATAGTGTTACAAAAAATTTATGGAAGCTTCAGAACGATAATCATAAAGTCAAAGAAAAAATGTCACTTTTTATCAATGCCGACTCTTTTAGATACAAGATTTTCAGCTGTCATGGTAGATAATGAAAAATCGTCGGGTCATCCAGAATAAAAAAAAACATAAAGACAAAAGTAAAATGTCAGAAAAAGTTGATGTTTAAAAACAAATTTTTCACTTTTTTTAAGAAAAAAGTGTTGGCAAATTTCAAGTTCAACGACAACAGTTTAATTAATTGCCAACATGATTTTTTAAAACAAGACAAAGCATTGCAAAGGTTTGAAACAATCACGTTCAAATATTCACCAAAAAAAATCAAGGTGAACCAATAAAAAACCACCTAACATCTGCAACAATCAGAAAAAAGAACAAAGCTTCCGGTTATAATTAAAAAACTGAACAGACAACACAAACGTCATAAACAATATACAGGTTTTTACACAAATTTTGACCACAGCGAAAAATTCAAACCGAAAAAAAACTGAACGGAAGCAATATGTGTGTAAAAAAGTTGACCTTGAGCTATGACTGAAAAAAAAAGAAAGAAGTTAAAAGTGGACATTGAAATGAGACACATTTATAAAAAAACGTGGAAAGTGAAAAGTGATAAAAAAAAGTTTTTAGTTTTTTTGACCGATATTTTTTTTATGAAAAAACATGTGTCTAAAAATAAGACCATGTTTGCATTTTGCATTTAAAAAAGAAGGTTTGCAAAGATAGCAAAAAAAGTCATCAATCTATTCAAGTGATAAAAAAATGTGTTAAAAGTTTTTGGGTGAATGTGTGAAAAGCAAAAAAAAGTAGGTTAAACAAATATTTTGTAAGAAAAAGGTTTGAAAGCTAAAAATAGAAGCTATAACTAAAATGTTGAAAAATATTTAATTTATAGGCATATGTAAAAGCAAGCACAACCTCTAAGAATTTTATCTGATACAAACTCAAGTTTCCAACATGGTGGCACATATCATCAACAAAGCGTTAGCACTCAAACTAGGACAAAATAAGAAGACAATATCTCCTAAGATTACAATAAATCTGCAGCCAGGGCTAAAAGCTGGCATCAATCACCTATTTTGCAATCTTAAAAATCTCTTCAGCAATGCAATCACCAAAAGCAAGCATTTGACCGAGATTAAACTTAGATCACACTTAGCAGCACAACATCCTTAGTGCCGACGTAATCTTTTATTTAATTTTTTAAACAAATTTTAAAATTTTGCTTTGTGCTCTTTCTCTCATTCCTCATTTCTTTGCATTGCCTTAAATCAAAATCAAATGACGATCATTTTAATCTTCAAAGACACACGAGATTGAAAAAAGATGCTTTCAACAGCAGCAATCACCACTTGTCTCTTTAATTTCTTCTCCTATCGCTTTTGTCGCCACTGGTCACTCTTTTCATTTGCCATTTCATTACCTGCAAAATGAAGTGAGGGTGGCGGGAAGAAGGAAGATGAAGGTAAGAACAGTTGGCACAACATTCCTTTTGTTTTTCAAAAATAAATTTTTCACTTTTTTTCAGACAGATTTAAATTTTTGTTAAATAAAATTTTTGATTTTAAAAATATTTTAGGAATGTTATTTGTCATTCTTCAACTTCACACTTTTTTTAATAGCTAAAATAAAAATATGTATATGAAAAAAATAATACAAATGGGAGAGAACATAAGCAAAAGCAAAACAAAGGTATAGCATGTGATCAAGGAAGCTAGGAATGTGAAAGTGTATTTTGCATGTGATTTAATTTGTAAATTCCTGTGTTTTGTTTCATGAAAGTACTCTAAAGAGGTTCTTCAGCTGAACATTAGCTCTTAAAAAATATCTATTCTAAACTTCTTGATGTCGCTTTCTTGTGCTTCAAGATCATCAGCAATTTTTTGTACCATTCACCAGCATATAAAACAATTGCATATTATACCGTAATAACACATCACATCTAGCAGAACGTTGATTTGGCAAAACGACGACACAATGCTCTTCTTCTTCATCCACACTGAATTTTTTCCTCCTCTTTTTTGTTCTGCTTTTTTTGCTGCACTAAAAAAGTTTGTGTTACTGCATTTCAATTTGATTAAACTTTAATTAAAATTCATTTAACTCCAATTATCATTATTACGTGAATGCGTGTTATTAGATTCTATCTTTTTTATTATATAATATGATTCATATTTTAGATGAAACCTAAATCAATACAACTGTTTGCTTCTGATGGGAACCACAATCTACAATATCAAGGAAAATGCAAGCTACAGATTGATCAAATATCTTTACTGCTTATTGTTGAACCTGAACATGAAGGTAAGCGTTTTACTATATGTTACGAGTGCTGAATATTACTTTTTAGAGTATAAAATCAAATCTGCTTCTTTCAAATGCACTTTTTTCATGAATGTGGTACGTCTGCATATCTTTAACTAATAAATAATGCTGATAGTTGATTATAGAATGCTTTATTCGTTATTGCTGAACAAGAATCGAATGATTTTGCTTTGATTTTTGATGAAGAAGAAAGATGCAAGAAGGTTTATGATTTGATTGTGGGAGATAAGGTTAGGATTATTGGTTTTACATGTTATAATATTATATATTTTTAGACTCAAAATGATGTCAAAATAGAAATGCTTATGAATCGATTCTTGGTTCCACTTTGTAATAGTTTTACTCAAAATGATGATGCAACTATAAAGCTAAGAGATGTTGTGTCACAATTGTTTGCTAAACCAGAAGATGATAAAGAAAAGGATACAATAACGTTGAATAATGCCTCTGATCTTCGTTATTCTGCTGGTTCATCCTCTAATGTTGCGTTCATAGAATCATCTGATGATAATGATATTGAAAGGTAAGTTGCTTAACGGATATTTAGAAATAGCGTATGTTTCGCAGGTGCTGGGCACCATTAGTATTCTGTAGACCTTCAGCAAAATTACAGATCTTTGAAATTATTCAGCAATTTTCTCTTTTTAAGGTTGTAACTATGACGGATATTAAGTTTATGGCAAATATTCAAAACCAACAAAAAAGTAAATATTATTGAAGATTTTCGATGGCCTTAATTTTTTGCTGTAGTTCTGTGACGGACTGACGACGTGACGAGGGATGTGTTTTGTTACTCGTTTTTGTAAAAATGTTTTTAGATCACTTATTCATGGAAAACGACGCCATTCTCAGTTTGATAGTATTTATAAATCTCATGATGATGGTATACTGTAAGCTTATGATATTAAATTTGTTACAGTTATCAAATTTTGTAGGAAACTAAACTCATCAAGAACTTATTCACAAATTGTTTATCAAGACTCTTATAAACTTATGTATATTAAACCAGGGATGTATATCCGTCGACGATTATTTATTTTTACAAGTACTGCTAAAAGTCATTGCTATCACTATTCATGGTCAAAACAAAGAAAGCTATATTATTGTAATGGATGTAATACTGTAGCACAAGAAACTACTGCAATTTCTGGTAAAGATGAAAGTGGATTCAGATGTATAAAATTGGAAGAAAAAAGTCATATTTGTAATCCAATACCGTATACTCCAGATTGTAACAGTGAAAAGAAAATTTATAAGCGACATGAATATGAGTTATTGGATAATTGTAATACTGCTTCTGGAAGTTTGCTTATTATTTTCGATGAAAATGATAGAAGTTTATGTTGGGAATTTCAAGAAGATAAATCAAAGAACATTTTCTCTTGCTGCAAATGTTATACTTCTGCAAAGCTTGTGAACAAGAATGCCAAAAATGAATATGTGGAATTAAGAGATAGAATCCATTCGTGTGAATATGTTCAATATGAACCGGAAAAGTATTGTCATCTCAATGATTTTGTTGTATCACCTGATTTTGAAATTCAAACATTTATCAACAATGGACAAGAGAAGAAAAGATTGATCATCTTTGATAAAACTGATCGAAATCTCTGTCATGTTTATTGTTCTCATAGACGTCTATTTATATGCTATCCATGTAGTTTTAAAGGTATTCGAGTTACTGCAAAATTATTACAAGCTTCCACTGGTGAAGAATATGTTTTGTTATCAAAAAAGAAACATGTTTGCAAATCACGAAATTATTCCAGTAATGAAATTATTTTGCATCCACCTGATTTTGAATTAATGGAAAACACTGAAAATGGCATAAAGAAATTATTTATTTTTGGTTCAAATGATCGAAACTTATGTTATGTTTTTTGTTATAACAAACGAAGCCGACAGAAATATTATTGTCAAGGTTGTGCTAATAAGCAAAGGCATAAAGGAAGTAATGTTAAAAGATTTACTGTTACTTTGTGTCAAGATGATAATGGTGAATATTATGTTCGATTAAGCAATGGTTCAACTCATGCATGTGAACCAAGAAAATACGAACCAGAAAAATATGCCATAAAGGAGTATCAGAAATGCTATGATTTCTTTTTCTTTCGTCGACCAACTATGCAAGGTTCTGTGAATGCTGCAATTTATCATCCTGAAGACAAAACCTTATGCTATCCTTTGAATTTCGACCATTCAAGATCTCGGTTTAGATGCAGTGGATGTTTTGCTAAAGAAAGACATGCATTTTTTACAAAAATCAAAAAAGATGGATATGGAAGAGAATATTTTGACCATCGCTACAAGGACCATATCTGCCAACCTATCAAAGTTTCGTCAATTTGTCCTCCAAAATTCGTTATTCTTAGTCGTGATGAAATATATTTGGAAGAAAAAGAAAAGAAGAAGCCTCAAATCGATGAAAGCAAAATTATTAAACCTCCAAATTTTGGGTTATTGCCAAATCAAAAAGGTGTTCTAGATGCAATATTACTCGTTTTTCATTCTGATGATCAAAATAATGGATATAGATATTCTTACAAAAATGATAAGAAATATTACACTTGCTGTAAACGTTCTTTTTGTTATGCTAGTGCAAAACTTCAAATTCAAGAAAATGGAGAAATGTATGTTGTTTTGGGAAAGGCTGAACATAGATGTGAACCTGTTAGTTTTAGTAATACTTAAAAACTTTATCTATATTTGTTTGATATTTTTTTATTTTGTTAAAGTTGTACCTTATTTATAATATTTAATAAATGTTAAGTTTTAAAATCACTTGTTTGCAGCATTTTCAAAACTCTTTTAAGAATGTTGTATTGCGGAAGAGTTTTTATATCATCATCATCTTCAGGCTGATTCATTAAAAAGAAGCAACAACTTTTCATTTCATTAAAAAAATGGCTTATTACATAAAGGAAGGGTTGATGCATAAAACATTTTTAACACGATGTCTTAAAGTTTTCTGCCTAAACTTCGTCATTACTGTATAACTTCAGATTTTGTCATACTGTAATGCAGAAACTCAAGAAATTTATTATTTCTTTTGCACAGAACACTACAGAATTTTTTTCAGTGCTTATCAATTTTGCAAGCTTGACATTGGTAACATATGGTTACAAACCACTGATATTTATCTACTGTAGCTCTAAAAAAGTTTTTTTGGCGCGCAAAATTTTTCAAATGCAAAAACCTTTTTGCAACAAAATCACTAAAAAAAGCGCAAAAAAATTGCTGCCAAAATTGTTTAAATTTTTTTGATTTTTTGTTATGAGCTTTAACGTACTGGTATTTATTTATACACTGATACACTGTGTTTTTAAATATTGTGATTAAATTAGAGTATGTTTTTTAGAGATGTCACGAAGAGATGGAAAGCGTTCTCAACATTGGAAAGCAGGAAGCAATGAAAGAAATGATTCAAATCAAAGAAGAAATAGAAGAAGAAGGCGACATGATAATGATTATGATCGACATCACAAAAATCACCGTTTACCTTATGATAGTGATTCTAGTAGTGTTGATGATGGAAGAGCACCTGTGAGTTTTTCTTTCATATTAGTCGTATGTGTACATAAATGAGTTAATTATAGATATATGCTGCTGGTGATAAACGTAAACGACATGAATCTAGAAGAGTTCGAGAAGAAAAGCGGAGCAGATATTCTAGTGATGAAGGTAATATTATATTACTTACTAATATATATATCCTCCATTGTTAAAGTTTTTTACTCTCTTAATTTTCTTGTAGCTGAACGTCGTCGCACATCTCCACAATATCTTAAACAATCAAATAGAAAAGCTTCAAAAAAGAAAATATTCTTAGATGCTTCAGTACTTCGAGAACCTGTTGAACATGCATTTTCTTTCAAACAACCTACTGTCATTTCACCTGGTGTATTTCGTATTGAAGAAGTCCCATATGTTTCTAAAAATACAGTACGTCGATTACGTATTCGAGAAGCTGCTACTACTGTAAAACAGAAAACTGATTACTATATTCAACTGGTTAATTTAGAGGTATTATTCTTTTTTGTTTTTAAATATGTTTAAATATTTAATTGCAGGATGAACGTGTTAAAGGAATGCCAAAAACTAATGCAAACTTTCTTGGTCATTTCGATAATCTTCAATCCAAATTAAAAATTATTAAGGAAGGTTTACGTCAATGTGGTAAAAAGAATATTGATTTGAAGTTATTGAAGATTGATGCTTTTACTGCTTTCAAAGGTTATAATTCTCCGGCAGTTAGGAAAACGTGGAATGAAGTAATGTTTATGCATTTACTGTAATGAATTAACTACATGTTATTTTCAGCTTTTGAAAGCTTTTCCAAATGATCTTAAAATGTGGCGTCGTCGCTTGATATATTTCCGTAATCATTGTGATGTCTTTAATGCTTCATCGTATATTGTAAGTTCATTTGTGTTATTCTTATTAAAGTTACTGTATATTTATAGAAAGAATATGTTATTCCATGTCTTCGTTTTTTCTGTGATATTCTTCATCAAAGTACAAATCACAAGCAAGAAGGTACAGAAGATTTTATTATAGATGCAATTGTTGGTGCTGTATCGCTCTATATTGAAATGGGATTAACGTATAAAGCAATTGGAATACTTCAAGCTTTAATTGAATTCCATTTTCTTGTTCCAAAAGATGTTGAAGAATTTAATTTTGGGAAAAAGCTGGAAGCATTTGAATATTATTGGATGACACCTATTCCAAAAGTTGGTCATTCTGGTTCTCTTGGTATGTTTTTTTGCGATAGGAAAATATATGTATGTTAAAAATTTTCAGGTTGGAATAGAGTAACTTCGAATATTTCATACACTAAATACGACTTTCCATCAAATGTAATAATTACTGCCAAAGTTGAAGAACAAAAGCGTAATGCAATGGCAAGAAATGTTTATTATAATGATATTGATTACTGTAGAAATAACAAAAATGAAAGCAGCTGTGAAGTTTGGTCGAAAATTGAACAACACCGTACAAGCAGCTTTTGCGAACCAACATATAACTCAAGCTCAAATCCATTACTATTTAAAAATTACAATTCTTTTAAAGATATCAGACCATTCTTATCACTGAAACTTCCAAACGAAATCATCCTGAAAATTGTCTTCAAAATTCTTATGAAATTTGGTGCTGTTTTACCGGACATGAAAGATTACTCACAAGAATCTATTTTTCAAACATGTAAACTTTATAACAGAGATTTCGATGAAAAATATCATGGTATTGAAAAATTTATAGATAATGTTTTATGCCATATTAGTGGTGTCGATGAAGAATTATATTTGTATGCTGCGGTAGCTAGATTGATGACGTAAGTTTTTGAACATTTTTTTGTCAGAAACTTTTTGTGGCTACCGTATCCCTTTTTCAGATGCAAAAGTTTTGTTTTGAATAAATACCGTACTTATGAAGAAGCAAAATGTCAATTTATGAATGATGCAGATTATATAATTAAAACATGTGTTCGTCCTCCAAATAGTCATGAAATTATTATTCTTAAATCTTATGTAGCACAATTAGTAAGTTATTTATGGGCCAATGACATTTGACAAACTAATAGTTTTCAGCAACGAGAAATATTTCAACATTTCTCATATGATATTTTAATGGCAATTCCTAATCCTGAAGATCGAAAGTATGTTGAAGTAAACCCTTTATATTTCATCGATGAACTTGTTTTAGTGCAGTTCCAAACATCTTTGATCCTAAACTACCACTGCCTCATCTTTTGGCAACTCTTCGATATTGTGTAATGTTATGCCGTGATCTTCCACATTATGATCCGGATTTTAAAGAACCATTTTTTTTAACAAAACTTAAATTTTTGATGAAACTTTCTCTACCAAATGAAAAAGATATTGATTGTTTTTCAAAAGAAGTTCAACAAAAGGCAATCAAACAATGGAAGGATGCTAAGCTACATGAAACAAATTTTAATCTTCCACCAGGTTCTCGATGGATTGGTAATATCAATATTTTTGCCTTGGAACTTATTTCAATGTTTTCTTATGAACTTGAAGATAACGAATTAATGAAATTTGAAGCTTTCAAAAGCTGTTATTCTTTTAATATTTTGAAAGATAATGAAGATGTAACTGAAATATGTTTCAAAACATGGAGCTATCATTTAGATTATTATTATCAAGAAAAGGAAAAATTTATGTCAGAACTGAAGAGATTTATTGAAATTTTTCCAAGAAATGTTTATCTTACCATGTTGTATATTGCAAATTTACGTCATAATGAAATGGAAACGCGTCACTTCTTTTTAATGAATCCGCCTGAGGATGATGTTGTGAAAACTCTTCGATGCGTTGTTCAAATTGCTGCAGAATATGAAAATGTTATTAAAAATAGCATTAATCAAAAATCCAAATATAAATATCTCAATGAAATCTTAAAGAATGCTGCTATCATCTGCTCAAACAATATTATTCCAGAATCATTTTTATGGCGATATTGTTTATTCTTTCTTAAACATACAAATAATACTGTTTTTGATGATGTAAGCTTCTTTCTATGTTATTGTTCTATTTTAATTATTATTATTTCAGATGTATGAGAGTGCTCGAAATTATTGTTGTCCATGGAGTAAAAATTTGCTCACCTTTGCTGCATCACTTTCAACAAGTTCTGGATTTGTTAAAGATATTGAAAAGCATGCAAAGAAAGTTGGAATTGAATTGATGACTTCCGTTGATGAAATTAAAGAGATGATATAATTTACTGTTTAAATCTTTGTTGAGTTTTAATAATTTGTTTGTTTCATATTTTACAAATAAAAAAACGTAAAGTTTTAAAAAACGAGTTACTTTTTTTTTGTTTTGATCAATTGATTGTTTCTGTCAAATATTTACAATTGGTATAACTCAAGTACAGAATGATCCTCCAAGAGGTTAAAATTTTGACATTTGCGGGCATTTTTGTCAAATGATGCCTGAATAAACAATTTCTTACATGAGCTAAAAATTAATATTGATTATAAAATTCCAGCCTTTTTGCACATAAAGTTTCAATAATAATCTTTCTAATGGCAGCCATCTGAAAAAGTGCATTTTTTGTTAAAAAATCGAAAAAATTTGGTGACATTTCTGGTTTAAACTAATTTAGTATTTGTTCTACAACTTTTTCCAGGTTTTGGCCTTTTTAAATTTCAAATTATACCAGTCAGCAGCGTAAAAAGCAATTTTATTTAATATAGAATAATATACCTACCGTAATAACATATCATTTCTAGCTAAACTTTGGTTTGGCAAAACGACGACACAATGCTCGTTTTTTTCCACATTGAATTTTTTCTTCCTCTTTTTTGTTCTGCTTTTTTTTTGCTGCACTAAATAAAAGTTTGTGATGTTACTCCATTAATGTTTATTAAATTTTAATTCAAATTCATTTAACTTAGATTATTATTATTGCGTGTTATTGGATTCGAAATGAAGTATCTTTTACATTGTAATTTTAGATGAGACGTAAATCAATACAAGTGTTTGCTTCTGATAGCAATCACAATCTACAATATCAAGGAAAATGCAAGCTACAAATTGATCGATTATCTTCCATTCTTCTTGTTGATCCTCAAAGTGAAGGTAAGCGTTGTACATTATGTTACTATTGCTGAATATTACTTTTTAGAGTATAAAATCAAATCTGCTTCTTTCAAATGCATTTTTATCATGAATAAGGTACGTCTGTATATCTTTGGTTGTTAAACGATGCTAACATTTGATTATAGAACGTTTTATTCGTTATTGCTGAACAAGAATTGAATGATTTTGTTTTGATTTTCGATGATGAAGAACGATGCAAGAAGGTTTATGATATGATTATGGGAGATAAGGTAAGGATTAGATTCTTTTCGTGATATAATATTACATTTTTAGGCTCAAAATGGTATCGAAAAAGAGATGCCTATGAATCGGTTTTTGATTCCTCTTTGTAACAGATTTACTCAAAATGATGATGCAACTATAAAGCTCAAAGAAGTTGTGTCACAATTGTTTGCTAAACCAGAAGATGATAAAGAAAAGGATACAATAACGTTGAATAATGCCTCTGATCTTCGTTATTCTGCTGGTTCATCCTCTAATGTTGCGTTCATAGAATCATCTGATGATACTGAAAGGTAAGCTGCTTAACGGATCTTTAGGAACAGCATATGTTTCACAAGTGTTGTGTGCCATTAGTATTCATTAGAACTTCAGCAAAAATGCAGGCCTTTGAAGTTCTTCAGCGATCTTCACTTTTTACGGTTGTATTATGTCGGATATTAAGTTTATGGCAAATATTCAAAACCAACAAAAAAGTACTTAATTATTATTGAAAAGCCATCCTTTTTGCTGAAGTTCTGCGACGGACTAACGACGTGCATTGACTGTATTTTTGTTACTCGTTTTTATAAGAATGTTTTTAGATCATTTATTCATGGAAAACGATGCCATTCTCAGCATGACAGCATTTATGAACCTCATGACGATGGTGGTATACTGTATGCTTATGATATTAAATTTGTTACAGTTGTCAAATTTTGTAGGAAACTAAAATCATCAAGAACTTATTCACAAATTGTTTATCAAGAACAATACAAAGTTATTTATATTAAACCAGGAATGTATATCCGTCGACGATTATTTATTTTTACAAGTACTGCTAAAAGTCATTGCTATCAGTATTCATGGTCAAAAGAAAGAAAGCTATATTATTGTATAGGATGTAATACTGTAAGACATGAAACATTTGCAATTTCTGGTAAAGATGAAAATGGATTAAAATGTATTAAATTGGAAGATAAAAGTCATATATGTGATTCAATACCGTATGCTCCAAATAATTATGTTGAAAAGAAAATTTATAAGCGACATGAATATGAAATATTGGGTAATACTGCTTCTGGAAGTGTGCTTATTATTTTCGATGAAAATGATAGAAGTTTGTGTTGGGAATTTCAAGCAGATAAAACACAGTCTCTATTTTCTTGTTGCAAATGTAATGCTTCTGCAAAACTAGTGAACAAGAATGCCAAAAATGAATATGTCGAACTCAAGATTGCAAGTCATAAATGTGAATTTGTGCCATATCAACCAAAGAAGTATTATCATCTCAACGATATTGTTTTATCACCTGATTTTGAAATTCAAACATTTAGCAACAATGGACAAGAGAAGAAAAGATTGATCATCTTTGATAAAACTGATCGAAATCTATGTCATGTTTATTGTTCTCTTATACGTCGTTTTATGTGTTATCCTTGTCGTTCTAAAGGTATTCGAGTTAATGCAAGCTTATCACAAACTCCAGATGGTGAAGAATACGTTGTATTATCGAAAGTAAAACATATTTGCAAACTAAGATCGTATTCTGATTTATCGAAAAAAGAAATTATTTTGCGACCACCTGATTTTGAATTAATGGATAATACGAGAAATGGTACAAAGAAGTTATTTATTTTTGATTTAAATGATCGAAGCTTATGTTATACTTTTTCTTTCAATTTACGAACCCGACAGAAGTATTATTGTCAAGGATGCAACACTTTGCAAAGAAGGCATAAAGCTAATCTTGTAAAAAGAATTACTGCTACCTTGTGCAAAGATGAAAATGGTGATTATTATGTTCGATTAAATGATTCAAAACATGCTTGTGCACCAAGAAAGTATGATCCAGAAAAATATGCCATAAAGGAGTATCAGAAATGCTATGATTTCTTTTTCTTTCGTCGACAAACTATGCAAGGTTCTGTGAATGTTGCAATTTATCATCCTGAAGACAAAACCTTATGCTGTCATTTGAATTTCAACCAGTCACTTTCTCGGTTTCAATGCAGTGGGTGTATTACTAAAAAAAGGCATGCATTTTATACAATAATCAAAAAAGATGAATATGGAAGAGAATATTTCAATCATGATTACAAGAAGCACGTCTGTGAACCAATCAAAGTTTCGTCAATTTGTGCTCCTGAATTTGTAATGCTGGCAAGGAATGAAATAAATTTTGAAGAAAAGAAGAAGCCACAAATTAACGAAAGCAAAATAATCAAACCTCCAAATTTTGAGTTATTACCAAATCAAAAAGGTGTTCCAGATGCATCATTGCTTATTTATCATTGTGAAGATCGAAGTGTTGGACATAGATATACCTACAGAAATGATAGAAAATATTATCTTTGTTATAAAGCTCATATTTGTTCTGCTTCTGCAAAGCTTCAAATTCAAGAAAATGGAGAAATGTGTATTGTTTTGGGAAAAGGTCAACATAGATGTGAACCTGTCAATTTTATGAAAACTTAATAAGGTTAGATTTGTTTATTTGATATTTTTTTATTTTGTTAATGTTGTACCTTATTTATAATATCTAATAAATGTTAAGTTTTAAAAGCATTTGTTTGCAGCATTTTCAAAACTCCTTTAAGAATGTTGTACTGCGGCGAGGATTCAATTTGACAATACTTATCATTGTCAAATTTAATAAATCTGATGAGGATGGAGGTATACTGTAATTTCATGATATCGAATGCGTTGCAGATTAAAAAATAATCAAACCAGGTCATTTCGTTTTTTCCATTTCAGATTTGTTTTTCGATTATATTGATTATCTCCATCATCATGTAAAAAGGAAAAAGTGTGTTGCATGTGATCGAGGAATCACTTCCAATATTTTTATAATCTGCCTCGTTTGGAAATTTACATTTTGCAAATACGTTTGTACTTTGAATTTTGATCTGCCGTTGCATTACGTTTTTTTTCTTCAACTTTGGCAGTAATCATCACATCTGATGAAAAGTCACATTTAGTGTATGAACTATTCGCAGTTACTCTATTCCAACCTTAAATAAATATATAAATTTCATATATTCTAGCATTGCAAATAGAGAAACATACCAAGAGCATCAGAATGACCAACCTTTGGAATAGGAGTCTTCCAAAAATGTTCAAATGCTTCTAGCTTCTTTTCAAGATCAAACATTTCACACTTCTAAAAAAGATACCTTATATAAGACCAAAATTTATCGTTTTTTAAATCGTGTTTTCCACAAATTACTAATTAATATTTGAGCTTAACGGCACATCCTAAAGCTTTAGAAAGTTTTATGTATAATGCTTAAGTTCAATACAATGAGAATTTTCCTAAGAAAAAGTAAAGAAAAAAATAATGACAAATGCTAGTTTTAATGCAAGTGAAGCAACTTTTTTCTGCTTTTAGTGTAAAATATAACCTTTCTTTTGCAGCGATGTGACACTTCTACATCTTTTAGAACAAGAAAATAAAATTCAAGTATAGCTTGAAGAATTCCAACTGCTTTATAAGTTGATCCATTTTCAATACAGAATGCAACAGCACCAACAATTACATCAACAATAAATTCTTCTGTACCTTCTTGCTTTGGATGAGATTTATGATTAAGAATATCGCTCACAAGGGACCGTTACGAGATGTCATCTATGGATTTCTTCGAAAATAGCGGGAATTGACAGCTCATAGTAAGGGATGAAAAACCCCCAAGTACTAGCTGCCCGTTCGCCATTTCACAATTTTAGTAGCATTTTGCTATTACACAGTAAGTAGCAGACGATGAACATCTTAGAAAATGAATTACGTTTGTATTGATTTTTGAAGGTTGTAATCGCTTGGAATATGGTTAATTATTTATGAAATTTTATGTTTTGGCATATACAACCATCAAAAATTATCCCAAACGAAATTCATAGACTATGACGTTCATCGCCTGCTACTTATAGTGTAATAGCAAAATGCTACTAAAATTGTGAAATGGCGAACGGGCAGCTAGTATTTGGGGGTTTTTCATCCCTTACTATGAGCTGTTGATCCCCGCTATTTTCGAAGAAATCCATAGATGACATCTCGTAACGGTCCCTTGTTATAGATCTTTTGCCAAGATTTGGCGCAACTAACAAAATCGTTGAATTTCGAAAAATATAAATTGTAATGTCGCTGTTCGAAAACAAAAAATTGTCGTGCAAAAAATCAAAAATTAAAAATGTTAAAATAATAGCTGAAATTTAAAAGATTGAGACATTAAAATCGAAGTGTCCGGCCGCCAATTAAATTAACGAAAAATTCAACATTTTTTAATAAAAAAAATTTTTTTTTAAAGACTCTGCTGCAAATGGCTCTGGTGATTCCGTAATAGTTTTTAAACTGTAATGCATTCCTCTGATAATGCTTTTGTCTAACATTTTAATAAAATATTATAAAAGAAATACATTGAAATTGTCTTTTTTCTACAAATTTTGTTGTGTAAGTTAATCTTGATGTACTTTATATTCTTTTAATGTCTCCGTGCTATTTTTTATTAATCTATGATTTACAGCTTCGTTCAAATCTTAACTTTTAAAAGCTAAAATTTTTTGTTTATATCCAAATTTATAAAAGCTCCACAAAACAATTTCTGTCCGAATCCATGAATAGCTGTCATTAACCCTAAAATGAAAAAAAATCAATGATAAAATTTAATGGCATTTTATTTTTTTCATAGCCATACTTTAATTCATTTTTTGCTATTACTCTCAATCATTTTGTCTGCAGTTAAACTTGCATAACTTTTTTTATTTATTTATTTTTTAAAAAAATATGGATCCCATTTCAAACAATTCTTACATGTCTCCACCAGCAACAAAGAAACGACGTCTCTCTTTTAACGAAGCCGAATATCAATCCCATGGATTACCAGGAACAATTTTATATTATTTAAAGAAAAATTCTTCCCCACAATTATTGCTCAAGCTAATGCAAATATGTCGCTATTTCCTCCACAAAGAATTTCCATTTTTGGTTGTTAAAGATTTAAAATATGATAAAGGCAAATGGCAATATAGAAAAGGAAAATATTTATTATTTAATTATGAAGAATTGGATTTAGAAAATCTTTCAAAGCCTCTTTGGATTATTAAAGCTATCAATAATTATACAGATGAGCATAGCCTTGTTTCACGATTGTTATCAAATGTTGTTGTTTGTGATATTAGAAGTCTTAGATTTGAAGATCAAATAATTTCAATGAAAGAATTTAAGCTGCTAATTACGGGTGAAAATGTTGAAACTTTTAATTTCTGCTATTCACATGTTGTAGATGATGATGGTGGAAGAATTGTTGAAATTGATGAAATTATTAGAATGCTTCCAAATGTTACAAGTTTTAAATGGTAAGTGTTTTTTTCAAAGCTTTACGAGGGTTTTTGAGTACAGTAAAATAGACTAACAGCTTCTTATTTCATTTATGTTGGACTTAGCGTTTGTTCTATGCAAGCCATTTTTATCCCTCTACATTTTCCCAAATGTCCACTATCTCATAATTCATAATTCCAACAATTTTTTCAGGATACTTGATCCTGAAATGGCTTCAACTTTTATTAAGGAAACAACAAAAAAGATTATTGCAGCTTTAAATCCATCAATCTTATCATCATTTACTTTAATGAATATTCCTGCATCATTTGATATCCATCTTTTTGCTAAATTTATGAGTGTAAGCCAACCTTCATATTTTACAATATCGTAACTTTTCATATTTCAGGCAAATCCAACAATTGATTATGAACTTGATTTTGATGTCTTAATTCCAATTCAGTGTTCCAAAATTCTTCAAGCTCATGTTGATAAATTTGTTAAACATTCTTCAATCAAATATATTCCTTTTCGAATTTGTTTCCCACGTCAAACTGAAGCCTCTATCAATGCCATAGAAGAACTTTATGAACGTTATAATCAACGAAAATCAAAAACAACTCTTTAACTTTTTATTTTTGTAGTTTTTTATTTTGTAGTCTTTTACAAATTGTTTTACATAAAGTTATTGTATTTATACTGTGTTTCATGTAAGAAAAACTATGAATATTATAAAAAATTAATATAATAAAATTTGAAACTTCATATGAAGCGGCAGAGATTAAAAGAAAAAGAACTGACGGAGGAAAAAAATGAAATTTTTTTTTGAAAAATGTCTATACTTTTTCGGGATGCTTTGTCCGACATGTTTCTTTCTCTTTAAAATTATAATTTTATATGATACACGATAAAATGATTTGAACAATTTTAATTGACAAAGATGTAATAAAATATTCAAAACTTGCGAAAATGAAGCGCACCATTATTTTATACAATTACTACTTTTTTGAAACATTTTGAGCGTCACATGAACTCTTTCGATCAACAATTTATGTTCATCCTTAGTTAAAAGAAGCAGCGAGAAGAAAAAAAGGGTTGCCATTTTTCTGAAAAACATATATTTTTTAGTCGTATTCACTTTTGCTTGTTTCCAAAAAGTGAATGTCGATCGCCGCAGACAAAATAAAAAAGAAAATGTTTTCTTTCGTAATCGTTCACACCGAGGCGTTTCTATCTCTTCTATTTCTTTAAATATTTTTTTGGAAGAAAAACTTATAGATTTTTTTTAAGATTTTGATTATATTTTTTTAAATATTTTATATTTTGTTCAGTGCAGAAAATATTATAAAGTAAATGAATGATTTTTGCAATAATTTCTCATTTCTTCTAATCTTAATCAAATGAAAGTATTATACCGATACGTTTTTTTTTCATCCGTTTTACGGGAACATCATTGTAAAAATAATATTCAACGTTAGAGAATAATAAAACATTTATTGTTTCAAGAAAACAGGAAAAACAAAGAATAGAATGAATTTTAAAGAAAACGAACGCAATAACGCTTTTTCATAATTAAATGTTTTTCTTTATTTTGTCCATCATACTGAATAACACAATCAGGAAGTTTTGATTAAATAACATCATCAATAATGGCATCAAGGTGAATCTTATAATCGTTAGTGCTATTCTCATGAAATTGAAGCCAAATAAACGACTTTTTGTGATGCTAAAAAATTGATATAAATGCAAACAACACAGAAAGATATGACGCACCTTAACAAAAGTAATAATATCTTCCACACTAAAAATTTCTGGAATATTTGCCAATACAAAAAGCTTTAGATTTTTGAGATTGTTAAGCTTCGAAATATTTTTTAATGTATTAGCTGTGACTTCTGGAGTTTCATCATTAATCAAGCTGGAAGTGGTAACGTATGAGGCAACGAACAAAAAATTCTCAAGAACTTACAAAATAAATTCATCAACATTTGGAATATGCTTGAGAATTTATTCAACCATCAACCAAATGTTCATATCAAAAAAGTCGTTGGTTCAGCAATGGCATCTTTGTTCGCTATTATCAAACGTGTTCTGATTTCAAATCAAGATGTTCTAATATTTTTATTTAATGTTTATGTTCGTCCAATTTTGGAGTACGGTAGCCAATTATTTAATGTTCAAGTCAAAAAAATAGCAAATTATCTGGAAAGGCCTCAGAAAATATTTACCAGAATGTTGTATCGACGACAAAATAGAATTACTGATAAAAAAGATATTCCGAGATATCCAGAACGACTCAAAAAATACAATATGAAATCTCTGCATGAAAGAAGAAACATAATTGATCTTCAAACTGGATTCGAGTTTCTACACACAACGACATCAAATGATTCATCGCTGCACCATGAACCCACTCGTGATACAAGATATCAAAAAGTATACAAATCATCACACAAAATTTCAAACAAATTTAAATCTTACCATTTTGCAAAAAGAACATCCAGCTTTATGAATAATCTAAAAATCAAGATCTCCGACTTCAAAAAAAAGAATGAATTTAAGCAATATCTCATGAATAATGAAATAAAAAATTTTTATTCTTAACTGTTTAGCTAAATTGTTAAGATTTTTCTTTAGTAATTTTTATGTATCTTTTTCTTTTTTTATTGTATGTACATATTTTTATTTTTGTTTTCATCTTCGGATGTATAAAAATTATTATTATTATTATCAAAATTTTTCCATTATCATGAATAATTCCATGTTCATCAAAATAACATCGCTGGAAAGTAGACGTCCATAATTTAAATTCTTTAAGGGCAAATTTGATACCATAAACTACAAAACAAGTTTCTGTTTCACATCGGAAAATTTTAGGAAGTAATAGTGGCGACACATGTAGTTCATCAAGACAAAGATGGCCAGTAAACCAGATTCTATATGAAAATTTGTTAATATCAAAGTTAACACAGCATTTACTATCATGTACCTCACATTCTTGAACGTCATGTGAGCAAATTTTAGTTCCTTCTTCATGTAGCAATGCAACAACCAGAAGAGGCAATTTTTCAAAAACGTATTTACAGCTTTGAATAATTTTGGAATAGTATTTTGGTGTTGATGGATTTTTAGACATGTAATAAAGAATGGAAGATGTAAAAGGAAAGTTCTGTTTGATTGATTGGCAGCCTGGCCATTGAACTGGTTTTCACCAATTTACAGGATTTATAAAAGAAGATTTTGCAGCATTTATAGCTTTATTTTCCATTGATAAAACTTTTTGTTGTCCTTTTTTTCACAGCTGAAACAAGAAAATTAGTAACAAAAATTATGTGTTGTATTTTATAAAAAAATAATTACATCATAAAAAATATGATGTACAAAGTAAAAACAACTTTTTTAAATAAACAGTCGCACAAAAATAAGTTCAACGATAAAGAAACAATGAGGAAAACCTACCAAAAACAAATCATAATATGATATATTATGAATGAATATTGGTTGCTGTAAATCATATTATGAATGAAATGAATTACAGCAACCAATAATGGAATATGGATAAAAAGTAACTGGTATGCCAGTTATGCAGCAGAGTGTATACCTAACTGACTTATTTAGGTGCCTAAAAATTTGTTTTTATTCCACCTGCATTCGATGAAAAACGTCACATTCAACAATTCTTTCAGGTAACAACATATAACTGCTTAAGAAAAACAAATTTAATTAATGATAAAAAAATTGAATTATACTGAGAATTGTTTGTTACTTGCTTTTTTTATGTGAATATCCCACTTTTATGAAATCTATCTATAATGATTGAAATTTACCTGTTTCAGAGTCGAAATTTTGGTTTTTCGTGTCGACATCACTACAAGGCCACTGATATTATAGCCGACGTTGTAAGCTGTTCATTGACACCAAAGACGTACACATGATTTATTTCAATCAAAATTTCACCTGAAACTGAACCCAACGTTAAATATGTCCTTGACATGCAGTGAATTTTAACCTTTATCTCTTTTTTTCAGTAAGATAATTTTCGCTATGCAATAAAATATGTAATCGTATCTTTTGTTTGTATTGTGCTAATTTTTTTTCATAAATATGACATATTTTTAAGCACAATATACGCGTTTTTTAAAATAAGTAATAACTATTCTTTAAATTATTAAGAACTGTGACTAATCCTTATGACATCTACTAACTTTAAAATTTTTAATATGTTTTTTCTTGTTTTGTTATTAAACAAATTAATTACTCATTTCGTGTCGCATTTTCTGAAGACTAATTATCAAAAAATTTTAAGAAACAACAATGACATCTTTCTTAAAAAACAAGAATGCTTTAATTTTTTTAACTTTTTCTAAATACTTTTGCAACTTGTTTTTGTCCTTAGAAAATGATAAAAACAGTCAGTGTACTATTTACTATAACCAGTGTTGTCTTGCAATTAATGCATTATCAATTTTTTTTCTATACACCTAACAGAAGAAAATTACGATCTTTGGAATGACGTGTTAAGAGCTTCTAGAAACACAAATAATTAATATTAATTAGTAAAATTAACGAATTAAAAACAAACGTGTTTCTTTTTCTTCTGCTCGATGTTTATTTACTTTTTATTTTTAAGTTTTATTTTTTGGCATGCGTAAGATGAATTTCCATTACATTTATATTATTCATACTGTATCGACATCATTATTCACTTTCATCTCAAATTCTATTTTAATATTTCTTATCTTTAAAAAAACACCTACACAAATGAAATCATACAGTAATGTTATTTTACAAACATGTGTAGTTGATCTTTTTATGGCATTTGTTTCTTGTTTTACGCTATTTGTAAGTTTTCATTTTATAATCAAGCTCTTACTTTATGCACTTTTGTCAACTAATTTACCATAAATATATTGCTTGTTTTAGGAAATTGATACGTCATATAATCGTTTATATATGCGGAGTGCAGCTCCATGGATTCCAACAACTGGCTGTTATCCATGTATTTCATTTTGGTTATATTTCACTGCAACCTATTATGTTCATTGGTCAATGTTTATTCAAGCTTTATTTAGGTATTATCAAATTGTACGGTAAGCTTTCAACAACCTTTTAAAATATGAGTTATCGAAATAAATAAAATTGTTTAGGTCACATACATTAAAATCAACAAAAACCTGGATTATTCAATTAGCTGTTTTTGTTGCAAGTGGAACTATGAATTCTTCAATGTTTTCATTTTGTACTGATGAAGGGGCTTCCAAAAATTATGCATTAAAAGATATTAGTCCATGGGATGAAGAGAGATCGCTTAATGCATTTCGGTCACAAGAAATTGTATGTTTTTACTTTAGCCATTTTTTTCGATAAGATGATTTCACTTTTGCAACTTGTTTTTGTCCTTAGTGACGTTTTCTAAATTTAATTACTTCAAAAAGTAGCATTCATTTGCTCTGTTTTTGTTTTGGAGCTATCTTATAGTACCTAGAAAAGAAAATAACAAAAAACACTAGTCAAAGTAATTGACGTGTAATAATTTAATTACGTGTACTTTACTTTTAACTTTTTAAATTAAAAACAAAAACAACAATTAATTTTAATTTTTAGTGGAGCATCTATATAGCCATTTACATCATTGGAGTTCTTGTTATTACAACCCTCTGTTATGCTGTTTATGCCATATGCATGTACAAAGTCCTTGCAAAGATGAAAAAGTCAGCTGCAATGTTTTCAATACAAACACTAAAAATGAATAAAGAGCTAAACAATAGAAGTATCTATCAGGCAAGCTTTTGTGCAAATCTTATGTATCAAAAACAAGTTATTTTAGATGATAATTCCATGTGTTGCATTTGTTTTTGGGTGGCTGAATTGTGGGGGCGTGTATTTTGATGTCATTGAAAATATCAGTTTTTTATTGATTGGTTTTATGATAATGCAATATATTCAAGTTTTTAACCCTATTATTACGATAATTACAATTCAAAGTTATCGTCGAGCACTTACTCGAAGAAAGCCAACGATCGCACCAAGTGTAATTTCAAGTACAATGTTTACAAAATAAATTTTCGCAGTTTTTTATTCAGTTTTTCCATTATTTTACAATGCATTATAGATAAATTTGTTTTTGTTTTCAAATCATTAATGATCTTTAAGAAGACTACCTGCAGATGTATACTACATTGTAGTTAAAGAAAATTACTAGTTTTAATGATACACTTGTACACACTTGATAAAGATTTACAAAACATTCAAAACCTTTCATTTGAAGAAGAAAGCGAATTTATCATATAATCTTTTGTTTCAATAATTTTTGTGAAAGAAGTGAAACGAGCAATGTGAAAAATATGCTCTGCAAAAAGTTCATTCTTCGTAAGCAGCGAAAGGGTGATCATCAAAATATTTCTTTATTTCGAAAAGCATTTTTTGTGTATAAAAAGAGCGTAAAAAAGTCCATTGGTCTGCCCGATTTTCTCACAAAAGAATGGAATTTATTATTCTCATCCAGAAAAAAAGCATCAACAAGCTGTAAATGCTGTGAAGGCTGGTCAAGCTTATGTTTAACAAGATTTAAATACTTTGATTATTTTCAGGACATTTTTTTAAACAATTTTAAGGCAGAAAAAATTTATGTATGCATCATAGATTACATGCATAGAAAGTAGGGAGTCTTTCTTGAAAGTATTCACAGAATATCGTTTTGCGATAACGTCAGTTCAACGAAGTAGTAGTTGAATAATATTAAGAGGTTAGTTAAAACAGTACAAAAAGAAATATTTCGTAGAACACTCGATCCAATTTTTAGCAAACTATCTTTTTTAACAAATTTTACAAAATATGTTTATGTTAATGGCCTGATCTATTCAGTTTTATCCATTATTTTAAATTGTATTACAAATTGGTTTTTTGCTTTTAAATCATTATTGTGTTGAGTTGTTGTAACATCGTAAGTATACAATTACCACAATGTATAAAAAGAGAATTACTAATTTCAATGGTTTACATAAGCTAGTATAGACTTGACAAAGATTTACAAAATATTCAAAATTTCAGTCCAGGAAGAAACATTTATTTTTCATACTTTTTTGTTTTCTATGATGTTTAGTGTAAAAAATGAAACGAGCAATGCGAAAATATGCTCTGCAAAAAGTTCTTTTTTCGTTTTCAAAAGTCAAAACAAAAGGATGATCGACAAAATATTTCTCTATTTCGAAAAACGTTTGTTGTTTATAAAAAAAGCGTTAAAAAAGTGCATTGGTTTGCCCGACTTTCTCACAAAAGAAAGAAAATAAATTCAGAAAAATAATGAACGTCAACAAGTTGTAAATGTGGTAGCTACACTGAGAAAAAAGCAGTGACGAAAAAAACCTCACCGGTGATGAAGCTGTGACGAATTCATCACTATCAGTGATGAATTCGTCACCAGTGAGGGTTTTTTCGTCACTGTCAGTGATGCAAAAATGACGAATGCGTCACGGCTTTTTCTCAGTGTATGAAGACTGCTCAAGCTCATGTTTAACGAAATTCATTTATTTTTTTGTTTCCAGGACATTTTCTTAAATAATTTAAAAGCAGAAAAATTTGGCACTAGAAGAAAAAAACAATGGAGAAAAAAACAACTGAGAAAAAGACAAAAACAAAAAAGAACGGAAAAAAAACAACCGGAGAAAAAAACAAATTTATTATTAAACTAGAAAACGGCTGTTGGATACAGCATAACCTAAGGGGGTGAGATGTACGGCTGAGTGCAGCGACATCTACACTAAACGGGGTGACACCTACACTAAATGAGGTGACACCTACACTAAATGAGGTGACAGCTATACTAAACGAGGTATGCCTGAGAGGCTCGGCCTTTGGCCTCGCCCTAAGGCCTAAGACCTAAGACTAAGCCTAACGCTCGGCCTTCGGCCTCGCGAGCCCTTACTTAGCTTGGGCTGAGATTTATCCAGTTACAGAGCTGAGCACTTTTTAGTTACCTTAGGCCCTTTAATACATAGCTTAGTGCTATTATCATTAATTGTTTTTTTTCCGTTGTTTTTTTCTCCGTTGTTTTTTTCTCCGGTTGTTTTTTTCTCCGGTTGTTTTTTTCTCCGTTTACGGAAAAATTTTATCCATACAAGATAAACTGCATACATGTGAATTAAGGAGCCTTTCTTGAAAGTATTCAAAGAATATCGTTTGCGATAAAGTCAGTGGTACAACAAATTATTTGTTGAATAACATTGTTATGACATTAGTTAAAAGCAATAACAAATGAAATATTTCGTTGAATAGCTCGATGCAATTCTTAGCAAACTATCTTAACAAATTTTACAAAATATATTCATGTTAACAATCTCTATCCATTTTTTTACAATGCATCATAAAGCTTGCTCTTACATCATTATTGTAATGCAGTATCAAAAACGTATGATTACCACGACAATGCATGATACAAGAATTATAATATTTTAATGGTTTACATACGTTAGTGTAAGCTTGACAAAAATTTACAAAATATTCAAAGCAGTCCAGTTCAAAAAGAAAAACTAATTTTTCATACTTTTTTGTGTCTATACAGGTTTAGTGTAAAAAGTGAAACGAGCAGTGCGAAAATGTGTACACCAAAAAATTCTTTTTTAAAAGATCACATCAAAAGAAAGATCGACAAGACATTTGTTTACATCGAAAAACATTTGTTCTTTATAAAAAAAGCGTCAAAGAAAAGCCAAACTGTTTGCACATCTTTCACATAGCAGAAAAAAAAGAAAAAAAAGCAATTTTATTCAGAAAAATAAAAAACCTATGAACATGTTGTAAATGAGACAACTGTGAAAAGTAATCAAGCTCATGTTTAAAACTCATTTTTTTTTCAACTTTGAACAAGGGCGGAAAAGGCGATTTCTCAAATGAGTTTTAACAGAAATTGTGCTGACCGTTTTCGGGCCATTTTCTTAAACAATCTAAAAGCAAAAATGTTTCATAAATCAAAGAATGCATGTATTGGGATTGGGGAGCCTTTTTTGGAAGTATTTTAAGAATATCATTTTGCGATAGCATTGGAAGTAAAATGCAGTAGTTGTCTAAAAACTAATACGTTTTGTCAAAAACAATTATTAAAGAAATATTTTGTAAAACAACTTGATACAAAGTTTTAAAACTATCTTTTTGATTAACATATTTGTATTACAATGTAATCATCAAATGCTATTTTAAACAATAAATTATTTTTTATTTTCAATTTATGTAACAATGTAAAAGGTTTCATTTTTATTTTTCATTAATAATGTAAAGAGATGCATTGCTTTTTTTTTAAAAGACCAATAGAATTTATAAAAAATTTTTCTTACTATTTTGTAATTGTTAAAAAAAGTAGTATGTTACAGTTGCTGTAAATAAAAATATTCAAACCCTTTTTTATTTCGCTTTTTTGCATAAAAAATGATTTTAAGACTGGCACAAAAAACATTGATTTTTGCTGCGCTAAAGTAAAAAAAGCGGACACACCTTTTTATAAGTTGTAACACACTGTTTCGTAATAAGCAAAGGGGTCGCATTTTTTAAAAAAAAGAGCTTTTTTATTTGATGATTAAAAAGACAACGTTTGCCATGTTACTCTCGTAAATGTGTAATTATTTATATATATAAAACAAGGTGTCATGTTGCTTAATAAAATATACCAGAATACAGTAAGCAATAATAAACGTAAATTAACTTAGAAAGACTAAATCAATAATTTCTGATTGATAGCAACAAAAAAATTTTTTTGCACATTTTGTTTTCGCATTTTTATACTTATTGTTATTGTTGCCCTTTTTACCAAATTGTTTTTATAAAAGGCAACAGTGTTTTTATTTTCTCATTTTTTAAACTTGTATAGTTGCAGATTGTTGCCTCACAATGGTTAATGAAATTATGAATCATTCAACTTCAACTCTTTCAAGCACCTTTCAAGGACCTTCTTGTCGCCAAAATTTCTCTTTACCAGAATCTATTATTTATTATATCACAAAGAATCCATCAACTTCAAGGTTATATCTAAAACTTATTCGGTCATGTAAATATTTTTTTGCTAAAAATCCTATTACTGTTATTTCATGTGCACATTTTACTAATGATGGATGGAAAGTATGCTACCAAAGAAAAGAATGTAAAATTGATATTGAAAAAATTTCAACAAAATTATGGATTAAAAATGTTTTGGAATATCAATTTATTGCAAATCCACCATCAATTATTTCAAAGATTTATCAATCTGATATTAAAACATGTTATTTTTTTCAACAACAAATTACTCTTGATGAACTTTTATTTCTTGCTTCATCGGCTACTGCATGTGGTGTGAAAGAGTGTACGGTAATTGACGGGAATGGTGTGAATGTTTCTATTGAAAAAATTGTTGAAAGTCTTCCGAGAATCAAAAAAACGTTTTTGTAAGTTTTTTAATTTGTTGTTTTGAAAAATGTAAAAAGCAATTTTCAGAACTATCAATCCAGAAGTATCAAATATGTCAAAAGATTCTGTCAAAAAGCTTTTGAAGTTGCCACATTTTTCAAATATTGATCATCTTTATTTTCATGAAATTCCTGATACATTTGATGTTAAAGCTATTTATGAATATTTAAAAGTAAGTTCTCTTCGATTTTTTTTCTTCTTTGAGAAGTTTCCGATTCAGCACATCATTCATTTTCAAGGATTTTTTATCTTTTTATTTTTCCAATAGTATAAAATTACCCTTTTTAGATCACTCAAAAGAATTTTATTTTATGCCTCCAATTTCGTGATTCTCTTTCTGATGAATATTTCAATCTGCTTGAAACTATTGTTGATGACATGCTTGAAACTTCATCTTCCTACAATTATGTTTTTCCATGTATTTCTATTCCTAATTTAAATCATGAAAAACAGAATGAATTAGTAAAACGTTGCAGCGAAGAATTTAATTTATGGAAATATTGATTTAATTTTTTTTGTTTTTAAAACTTATTGTTTTTACTTGATTTATAAAACAAATTTTTTTTGTTTCAGTGATGCTTTTAAAATATACAAAAAAAAATTGTTCAGCATGCAATAAATTTTACGACTTATGTGTTCTTTTATTCATTGCTTTTTTTATTATAAAGTTAAGTTCATCGATACCGTTGCCATAATGAGAATGCATTTATTATAAAAGCTAACAAAGACAAATTAAAATTTTTTTTAATATTTAATGCGAGCAGCATCGATTATTAAATGATATTCTTTTCCAAAATGGTCAGGGTAAAGTATGACGATAGACAAGTGACTAATTTTGATAGTTTATGTACTCAAAATTTTGTTATTTATCAAATATTTAAAAACGGAGCATTGCTTGCAAAAAAATGACATTTGTACAACATTGTGTGTTTCATTCAAGCATCTTGCTTTTGACTAGATGCTGTCGTAGCAACATTTGCTTCTTTTTTTACAACTATCCTTGAGCAACAAAAGAAAGACAAAAAAAGATCAATGACTTTTTTTTCAACATAAATAGTTCTTGTCTGCTACTAGCGCCGTCACTAGAAAAATAATTTTTTTTGTTGGTTTTTAAACAAAAGATATTTGAATTATTAAAATATTTTGCAGTCATTTATTAATAATTAAGCTGCACCCAAACTTTGTCAATAATTTTAGTGCAAAAATAAACAACTTTTTCATACATGAGTAAGCATGGACACGGGCCCATTTTTCACGACCCGGCCCTCGAGCATTCAGCCCGCCCGGCCCTAGTCGGGCCGAAGCTTTTTTCTTTATTTTTTCTTGGTCCCGCTTTTGCGATATTTCCAAAAGTCTGAAAAAATTTAAGTCCGCCCCCGTACATGCCTATACATGAGTTTATCTTTATCCTACATGCAAAAACATTATTCTCAAATATTTTTAACATTGTGATCGTGGCACATATTGTCTGCGGTTGTTACGTACTGTTTCAGAAATGCATTGACATTTTGCAGGCATCCAACTTTGTATACACATCATATCCTTAAATTTAATTTACAAAAGAAACAATTGGAATAAATTTTCACTGCTGGATCCCTACATGATGGCTCACAAGCAGATGCACATGAAATCCATCTTTCATTTCTGCCACATCTTGAGAGAGCACTGACTAAAATATTTTGCTACTAAAATATTGCTACAGTACTCCACTAAAATTTACCCAAAGCAGCGAAAGATGCAAAAATCAAAACAAAAATCCAAACATAATTAAATCTCATTTTTTAACAAAAAAAACTACGACAAAGAAAATGTCAAAAATACTGGCACACACTGTTTTTTTTGACAGTGCGCGTTTTTACCTGACATGGCATCCATGCAGGCCTGAGAAAAGCGGCCGAAAATTCGTCGGCCCGGCCGGCCTGCGGCTGGCCGCATATTTTTCAAAAAATTTTTAAAAACTTAAATATGTGTTTTTTCAATGATCGACGAAATTTTTGATAAAAATAAACGAAATTGTATACCCAAAAAGGCTAAAAACACATAATTCTATTAAAGAAACGGTGCAAAAGTCGATTTTAACCAGACTCAAAAACTGATTTTGGAGCTCATTTCTTTAACAAAAATAAAAAAGCGGCCGGCCGCGGCCGTCTTATCTCGGCCTGGCCGGCCTGCAGGCCAAAAATATATCGGCCGGCCGGCCTGCAGGCCAAAAATATATTGGCCGGCCGGCCTGCGGCCGCATTTCTCAGCCCTGCATCCATGGGTTTTACATCCACAAAAAATGAACACAATTGGAACTAAAAAAATTAAAAGACGACAGTTTGTTTTATTGCTCCCGTTTGGCATATTTCGTCCTTTTCAACTGACCTCACAACGTCATTCTCTGTACGATTGTGGTTAATGCCATTATTTATGGCATGTCAAACCTAAAGATAAATATGAATAACACATTGTTTTTCATTGGCATACTACAACAATAATCAAAATAAATTGTATATGAACAAATACATCAACATCACAATTAAAAATAATATAAATTAAAATAAATTTTTTATTGTTAAAGTGAAAATAAATTCAAGATATTTCTTTAGTCAAGTTAATTGAATAAAAATTTGGCCTGGATATTTTTCTATAATGGAACAGTGCCATTAAATGAACTTCAAATAAATTGCGACATTCTCTGGATACGGAGGAATCAAAAGAAACAAAATAATTTAAGCCGTTTTTCTAAATAAACATTTTCACATAAATCTTGCCAAAAATTTGCATAATACCTTTATAAACTCACAAAAATCGAAAAAATTAAAACTGGATGGCAAATTTCTTAGGCTGAAGTTTATTAATTTTTTAAACTGAGGCAGGTTTGTCATGTTTGCAGCTGTTTCTGACGAAAAAATGACATTCAAATGGGTCAAAATTCTGCTGAAAAAAATTTGTGATGTAAACGATGTTTTTTTAAAAAACGCATTCTACGGGAAACTCTGGATGGCATTCATATATGCCGAAATCGCATTTTAGAGCCTCATAAATGCCGAAAAATTAATTATTTTTGCCTAATTTTATGCCCATATAGATTTTTGTTGGTGGAGAATTCGATCCTGATATTTATTTTTTGCCGTTTGTAATTTTTTAAGGTCATTTCGGCACTTTTTGTCGCAAATCTAAAAACACCGTAATAGTATTTCTGGCTGTCTCAGGCATAAGCTTAGACGTCGAGATCTTGTCACACAGTGCGTTTTTTTCTTCATCCAATCGGTTTGATACTCTAACTCTCAAAAACATAAGTTTTGGGCGTTCCTTGACCAAGGACGTTTTTTTCGAAAGTAAAAGAAAACAGTATTAAACTGGTTGTTTGTTGTTTAATATCTTCATCTGCTACAGTAACCATTAAATGCGTAATAGCTCGAATTGCTCCTGCTTCAATAATTGCTTTTCTTTGCGTTGGGGTAGCACGAATAATATGAATAATAGTCAACATAGCTAGAAAACAGATTTCGAGATTTGAAGTTAATAAAAGTTTAATTAAAATTGGAATTCCATTTGCATTAATTATTGATTGTATCTGTGCCGCATTTCCAGTACTCAAACTCGCAATTGCTTTAGCACTTAATTCACAAAGTTCCAAATTCTCACCATTTAAATCTTTAATAAAAATGGGCACTGCACCAGCTTGAATCACAGCATTCTTCCCATCAAAATTATATTCTTCTTCTCCAGTTTTTCCGTGCCCAATAATTGTTAATTCTTTACAGGCATCCATGCTTAATGCAATATTATCACTGTCAAGTATTTTTATCAATGACAATATTATTTCTGGCTTCCATAAAACTTTTGAATTGCATTTGTTAATCTTTGCAACAAAAAGGTTTGCAAATATTCGTTTCTTTTCCACTTCAGAATTAAAAAGTTCAATCAAACATTCCAAAAATCCTGCATTAATCAATTCATGAATACTTTCTTCAGATTTTTCAATTATAGAAACAATGGGATCTATAGAATATGAACAAACATCCAAATTAATTGAACGAAGGGCTTTAATTAAGACCAGAATGCCACCAGCATCAATAACAACTTGTATGTTTTCAGGATTTTTATCAATCAAATAAGCAATAATCACCACCGCCTTTTCAAATTTTTCCAAGTTTTCCGAAGCTCCGAATAATTTGATTTGTTGCAGCAAAAACTTTTCGTCATCCATTTCAGTAACATTAAATGACAAATGAAGCGAATAAAATAAATCAATGTAAAAGTTCACTTTAATTGCTTATCACTTTTTTCGAGATTTTCATTCAAAAAAAAGATAACAGAATAATGAGTGTTTTTTTTTCAGTGGACAATATGATAGTTTAATGTATTTCGAATTAAACATCAAATTTTAATATCACATAAATTTGTGCATAAACATGTTGATGAAAATGATTTTTACATATATGACAAATATAGTGTTGCTGTTTATTTAACCATGTATATTCATAGCACATTGTGGCATCATGATGCCAAACTATAGCTCTCTCTCTCTTCCATCATGCTTCGTTCTTCTGCTCAACTTTAATTCACAATAGAAAATAAAATGATTAAATTAATCCTACCAAATAGAAATAAACTTTTTGATAACTTTTTTGGGCATTATTTTTCTTCTTCGACAAAGCAAATGTTAAAAATACTGGCACACACTGTTTTTTTTGACAGTGCACTCACACATGGCATCCATGTCTTTTACAACCACGAAGAATGAACACAGTTGCAACTATAAAAAATTAGAAGACGACAGTTTTTGTTTATTGCTCCCGTTTGGCATGTTTTGTTCAATACACCTGACCTCATTCTGTGTCCGATTGGGGCAAATGCTATTATTTATAGCATGTCAAACCCAAAGATAAAAATGAATGACACATTGTTTTTCACTGGCATGACCCAATTTTTTATTCTTCTAAAAATATTAATTAAATTATGCCAGTGCACCGTGTTATTTTTTTCTATTGTTGCAATAAAAGGTGTTAAATTTTCTTCATTTTTATTACCTAAGGAAGATCTTATATTACATTCATGACACTTCTATTTATTGGTTTTTACACTTTTTTTGAGGCTTTGCTTACTTCATTTGTAACTAATGGATACTGTTTTTAGCTTTATTGATATATTTTGCTATTAAAGCAAACAGCGAAATGATTTTGTTGCATTCAAGGCTGCAACTTGCATTCCATTAAAAATCCATTTTTAAATTTTATACATCTTTTGAATTTTTTTTTTTTTTTCGTGATTTTCATTGCATCTCAGAGTGATGTAAACGAGCTATGCTAGCTCTGATCTTATCTCCGACAAGCCCATCTCTTCTCCCTTCTCTCTCTCTTTTATTCTCTTTTTATTATTCCGTGGTTTTTCATACAACAAAGCATACGCTAAGATCAATTCTCTTTACACCGAAGTCAGGTCATTTTAATGAGAGTAATAAAAAAATACTTTAACTTTTTTTAAATTAAAATATCATAATGGCCACTTAATTTTTCTGCTTATTTTTTGTAGCAATATTTTTTGTCACAGCAGGGAGTCGATCCGCTCCCTTTAATTCCTCTTACCATGGGAACACTGACCACAGAGATTCCAAAACATCAATCATCACCTGCTTTAAAAAAACAGCAATTACTTTTTTTCTCTTTGTGCAACACTAAACGATTGTCCCTGCTTCAAAATAAATCTGTGTTTTTTTCAACCCTTTTGTTGCTCACGATGTGCTGAAATGCAAAGTGACCTTTTTTTATCACCTGCTTGTTTCCCATTGCTCTTTTCTCTTTGGAAAACGCAAAAATGAAGAAAATTCTATTTGAAAAAACCTTCTTTATTTGTGCATAAAAATCAAATTTCTTTTTTTCAGCAATTGTTAAAACAATATTTTTAAGGTTTTTTTAAATGAAATGAATGCAACAACCAATACAGCACCTAATAGATCACAAAGATGCTCGAAATGTCCAGGTTGTCAATGTAAACCATGTGGAATTTGTATTCATTGTCAAGATAGTCCAGCATTTGGAGGACCTGGTGTTAAAAAGCAATCATGTATTGAACGAAGATGTCGCAGGGTATTAGAAAATCGATTACAAGTATGTGTTCCACATTTAATTATCATTGATAATAGACCCTTTTCGCCGTGTTTTGAGTTTATTCCTTTTTAAACTATTCTATTTTTTTAGAAAGAAGTTCCAACTTTTAAAGCACGTGTTGGTTGTAATGACTGTGATGATTGCCGGAAAGCTGATTGTCAAGAGTGTTTAGTTTGTCTTGATAAACGGTAGTAAAAAATGACATATATTTTTTCTTTTCATTCTTCTGTTTAGATTTTTCGATAATCGATATATGAAGGGAGCTATATGCTCAAGGAATCGATGCTATGATGCAACACCTCTTTTACTTCCTTCTCAACAACAACAGCAGCAACAGAATTGTCAACAACAACAAAATTCTACTAGAGAGATGATGGTTGATGATGTAACAAGACATAACAGCTATAACGTTTTCATGACAAGATTCCCCGGTATGGAAATGTCTCAAGCTGTTTTTCGAAACCCTCTTCCAGCAACATTTGCGTTAATTGGACAAACGAATTTTCAACAAACGATGGTTCAACATTTGAGGTAATAAAAATGCTTGAAATACAGTCGAACCTCGATTCTACGTTTGCCTCGATTTTACGTCTTTGTTCTGCGGTACCTTTGAGAGGAAATCATTGTAAATGGACCTCGATTGTACGTCCTCCTTGATAAGACGTAAAATCGAGGTTCGACTGTATTGTAAAAACTTCAAGTATAGGAGAGCACTGATATGTAGTCAAAAACCGAGTGTCCAAAAGACTTGAATTACTGTGCAATACTTTAAATTTGTACTTTTTAGCCCACCCACATCAAACATTCCAAATTCCACAGCCCAGCAGCTTCAAACCATAAACCTTTATGACAAAAAATATCCTGTGTTATCAAAAATGCTCAAATTCTATTCAAAATTCTCCAAATTTCGAAGTGATTCTTTCAATTTAAATACCTATAACTGGAAATTATGCTCTGATTTAAATGTTTTTGGAAAAGAAAATGGATCAAAAATGTTCCAAGATTTTGAATATTTAACAGAATTATCAGGCAATGATAGATGCTTACTTCTTAATCATTTTTGGACACCATTTTGGTTTTTTGAAAGAATCTGTGATACGTTGGTGACTTTCGATGCAACAGTAAATGGAAACTTTGTAATTCTTCAAGATAAAAGTATTCAAAATTTGAGCACCTTAATCATTGAAAACAATTTTGTGGAGCAAAAAGAATTAATTTATGGTTATTGGAATTCAGTATTAAAACTGTTAAGCATGTTAAAACCAGATATCCTTGAGATTATGTATATTTTTTGTTTTATTTTATTGAATTATAATTATCTTGATGTTGGCTTAACAGAAGACGGTGAAGAAATGGTTCGACGAGTCCGATTAATTGTTAATCAAGAACTGAGAGAATTTTATCAATATGATGATATAAGATGGCAAAGAATTTATTTACTTCAAAATATATTAGTTTTAACTGAAAATGTTGCAAAAGAGTTTAAAAAAGTTTCTTCTGTTGCATCGTAATTTTGTTGTAATCAATGTTTTTATGGAAATATCAGTGATTACAACATTGTGTATTATTTTTTAATAGCCAACAGAAATTTATTATATACAGTTTTCAAGCATTTAATATTAAATTCAAGCACTGGGATGGATAAAAGATTTTGCTAGAACTAAGTTATATTTTCCATAACTTAAGTATCATTTTGGTAATCCTCATTCACAGCCCGTATTTAGAGTGATATATTAAAGCATGTTGTCCTCAAAATATGTTTTTGTACTCCGCTCCAACTTGAGAGTCGCAATCAAAATGTTTGACAATTGCCCACGACTTAAATTATATTTTTATTGCAACGTAAACATCAAGCATTAGTCTTGAATTTTCAATTTTTAGGCTTTTTTGTAATTATTAATAAACTTTCAACAAGACGGAAACATGTTTTTCCTCCAAAAAAATTTAAAAAACATTCAAAAAAATTGGGAAATAAAAATGCTTTTTCTGTTTTAGAAATATTAGTCAAAATTTGAGACTAAAAAAACAAAATGTGAAAAGGTATGTAAGCGGGGTGATTCATCACAGATGGAAGAAAACGATAAAAGAAACGCAAAGTAACAAATGGTCAAAAGAAAAGAAAAAACATTTCCTACACTTTTATTTTTTTCAAAATCAACAAGAAAACAGAAATGAAAGGCACGGACGAACAAAGCTTTTTTTTACAAAATGAAACTGAAAGTTTTTTGAATTATTTTATAAATAACATTACTAAATTTCAAAATAAAATTTAAACAGTATATATTATATTACAAATAAAATGAATGATGGTGCTGCTATTGACTACCGTCAAGCAATTTACAAAAAGTACACTAAATATGAAGGTAAAAAAATAGCTGCTACCAAGTCTGTCGAAAAACTGATAAAAGTTTTTATCCATCTTTATTAAACAACAATACGGTAACGCAAATAAATTCAAATAAATATTACTTTAAAATAATGACACAACAGATTTTAAATAAATAAATTAATTGACAGTATCATCAGCTGATGCTGATGCAACAGTACAGGTACAATTTCGCGTAAGTGGTTCATCAATTTCAACTAAATAATCACCAATTGGCATATCACGCATTTGATAACATGCAGAATTTACATTTGTAACATCTGTTCTGAAGCATGCTGATGAAAATGGAAATGTTGAAAGTTTAACAGGGCATCTAAAAATTGAATCATAAAAAAAAAAATTAATGAGGGATTGCATATACATTTACAACGAATAAGCAGTCATAAATGAATCAAGCCTGATCATCACAATGTTCAGTGAGATTTACGTCAAACGCTTCAACAAAACATTTGAATGACTTCATATGTCTAATATATGTAAAATATCAAGCCCTATTACCCATTCCCTCTAGTAAAAGAAAACTTACAGATGAGTATTACATGGAGCATAATCAATTTTTGATTCAAGATTCTTTGGACATGCTTTATATAGGCTACCACGAGCTTGAATAATTGAACTTTTATTAACTTGTCGAGTTTTCGTTGGTGGATTATTAACATCTGATGAGCAAGTTGCTGGACACGCTGACCATTCTGTCCATTGATAAATGCATGGCTTATCTTGTTGACTTCGATTACTTACCTGAAAAAAGCAGATAATGAATCTATGTATGACACAGTGATGCAAAGTATGTAAAGCAACAAGATAAAAACTTACTTCAACTGCTTCAAAAATTAAAAAACCAAGAATAACCATACATCCAATAAAAAGCATAAGATTAAGAAGAGTAAGAATTGTATTAATAATTGCAAAAACACGAACACGTTTATTACGAACTAATGGTTGAATACGCTAAAAAAGTTATATTTAAAAAGAAGAGAATTATGGTTTTATGCAAAAATTATGTTTGTAAGTGTATGTACTTCATTAAAGTGATACAAAATGACGTGTCTCTGAAGTGGTATACAAAACCATGCATATATGATACATGCATGTTTATCCCAAGTGGAACCAAAACAATGAAACTATCGTTCTTCTATGTAAAACAAACCCCTCCCCTTCCCATAAGAAATACTTACTCGATACCAAGTTGATAAAGCATTTCTTGAGGCAGTTCGTTGATCTTGTCCATCTTCACCATCTGAAACATCGGAAAGTTGTTCAGTATTTTCACCAACTATTGCAGGATTTGGTGGTTCATCTTCAAGAGTTTTTTCATTGATTGTTTCATCAGTTGGTAGACCATCTGGTGGAGCACCAGGTTTTGAAGCTTGAGTTTTTGGAGCAACACTTTTTGTTGATGTAGTTTTTCTCGAAGATGGTGTTGTTGCTAGAGTGGCAGGTGCTGGTACAGTAGGTGCTGCAACTTGTGCAGGAGATCCTGCAGCTGCTGGTGGTAGCGGTTTTTCTGCTGGTGCTGCTGCTACTGCCATTGATAAATAAAAATATATATACGAAGAGAAAGAGAAGACACAAAACTTTTGTGAAAAATGAAAACAGCAAGTAATGAAAGAAGTAAAGTTTGAACGTTGAATGATTATGTCATGCAAATTTTTCTATTATTTAAAAAGATCACAATGAAATAGGAATTCAATCAATTATTTTTTAAGTGCATAAAAGTAATTGTAGATTCAACATTTGCTTCGATAATGCCGCAGTTTTTGTATGATATCAAAATATGAAAAATAAAGAATTACAAAAAGTATTTCAAGTTTTTTTGCAGAATTGAAATATAAAAAAATTCCGATCTTCTTTCGCAGAAAAAAAAGCAGAATCCGTTTTCTCTTTTCTCTTTTTTCCTTTTCATTTCCACCATGAAACTTTCACTTAATTTAACCTAGAAACCATTTGTGTTTTTTATAAACTGGAAGTAGTAATCCATAAGGTATATAGTCGTTTTCGCCAAATGGGCGGAGCATAGCGGAGCGCATGCGAAAAGCTAGTACTGTAGCTGGGATACTGTAACCTTCTAGGATTCTCATTTTTTAGGATTCTGGATTACTGTAGTTTGATTACTGTATTTTTGCGGGAAATAAATGTTTTGAAAATGAATCTGTTGTAATTAACACCTCTCTTCGATGTCTCTCACCTTCGATGTCCGCTCGCAAACGATTAATCGGTCTCCTCCGAGTCATCGCTAATTATCCTTCCTTCTCTCTCTCACCTTCCATCACCTTTCTTTTCTGCGGGACAGCAATTATCCTTTTTCTGTGGGATAAAAATGTGGACCAATCTTACGGTGTCTTTGCCATTACAACCCCGAGAGTCGGCTCTTGTCGGACTAATTAACTTTCATTTTTTTACAACAAAGAGTTTGTCAACGCTTTTTTAGTGACTTTGATGGCTCTTTCATGACGTCAGCGGCGTCTCCTTTTTTGGACTCTTTTTTTTTAAGTGACCACGATGGGATGCCATCGCAAACTGTCCATTTTTGTCCGAGATTTTCTAAAAAGATAATTGCTGGCAAACCCAGGAAAAGAAAAAATTTTTTTTCAAAAAATCGAGGAAGGAAAGAAAATGTTGCTGGTAAAAAACGAGGAAGGATAGAAAAAAATGCTGTCGTCAAATACAAGGCAATCGAGCTGGCAAAAAAGCGGAGAGGATTTGCTTGTTGCTGGCAAATCGAGGGAGAGAGAACTTTTTTTCGTCGCTGTCAAATACAAGGAAGAGAAGATTTGTTTTTTACTGTCATTTATTTTTGTGTTATGCAAATTTGTTTATTTTTTGGGTTTTTTTATTTTTCGAGATTCCTTTTACAATTGATCAAGGGAATATTTTTGTTGTTTTATCGAACACAGTTTTATTTGTGGGGGGGGTTTTTATTTTTCGAGAACTACAATACAATTAAAAAAAATTACATTACAATAAAAAAGGGTGAGATAATAATATTACAATAAAAAGGGTACAAATTAAATGTTACTAATTAAATGTTACAATTAAAAGTTAAAAAAGAGGATATTATAATTTAAAAAAAGATTATACATCTATAAATTTCCATTTGCCAAGTGTACGTGTTGGTTTTTGGGTTTGAAATATTGCTATTAACGCTTATGATTAACAAATGCAAGAGTAAAATGACCGTGAGCATTATCACATGCAATTGGGTTTCCAAAAAAGTCAGTGAATTCAAGTGATATAGTGTCAATTCTTGTAGTTTCCAGTTTGAACCACATTGGTAAGCTGAAATAACTTTGAATAACTTTGTCTTTGTCATTAATTGGAATAGTGCCAATTTCAGCTTCCTTTTCATCAGTGAGAGGACGTAAGATATTTTTAACGGATATGCAAATATGACTTGCAGAAGTTTTAAATGACGGGCTATCAAGTGCAGTTGTGTCGTTTAATAAAAGATAATTTCGAGTAAAACCCAAAGCTTTAGCAAAACCATCACTAAGCTGAATTGCGCTGACATAAGTTGGATCAAATTTTACTACATATTTTTGTAAGAGGTTTCTTGTAAATTTAATTGATTCAAAGCCGGCTTTTGTAAAAGGATCAGCAAATGGATCAACAAAAATATCGGGTATTTGTTCTTCAACACGTTCAGGTGTAACTACAGGTGACTCAGTTGGTAAAATTGGTGGGATTGTTTCCTCTGATTCTTCCATTGGTGTCGGTAAAGTTATTGTTTCTATTGTTGATTCAATTGTTGGTGTTGGTTCAATTGTTGGAGGTTCAGTGGTTGGAGGCACAGTTGTTGTGTCTGCAGTTGGAACTACATCCTTGTCTCTTTCATCGTCAATAATAATTACTTGGTCTTCACCGTTATTAGGGATGTTAATATCTAACTCTTCTTCGTTGGTTTCATCGTTTGGAAACTGGGGATGATCCACGTGTTCTGTTTTTTCTTCTGTTGTTTCAGATTTTGGTGAAGAGGGAAACTGCGGATGTTCAATTTCTTCTGTTTTTTCGGGTTCAGGTGAAGACGGAAATTGAGGGTGTTCGACTTCGGTCTTATCATCAACTGCTTCCTCGTCATCTGAATCAGAATCCCAAACAAAAGCTGATGCTGGGGGTAATTTCGGTGTATGTCCTTCAACAATATGTTCAGCACTAACAGGAGGATTTCTGACTTTTTCTTTGTCTTCAATATTAGATTTATCCCAGTGATGGATATAATCCGTATTTGCTTCTATTTGTTCTTTGTGAGCTTTTGGTGGTTGTGTAACAAGATCCGGAGCATTCCAAGATTGAGTTTGAACTTGCTCAGTTTTTCTTTTTTTATTCCATGGAGGAACAAAATCGCCTTTATCTTTTTGAACATATTGTGCGTTTGTTTCTATTTGTTCTCGAAGCGATTTCCCTGATTCAGGTTCAGCTGCTTTTGGGGGTTCTGTTGTTGGAATAACTGGTGGTTGAGTGGGAGCTATTGCATCACTTTTAACTTCTTTAGTTTTCGCTTCAGGACCACTCTTTGCTTTTTCAGTCAATGTGTTATCAGTAGCAGGTAAATTCTTATCAGTTGTAATTAAATCCTTATCAGTTATGGACAATTTCATATCAGTAACTGATTGTTGCTTATCAGTTGGTTTAATACCCTTGTCACTTGATGATTTATCGATTTTTTCTTTTGTTTTCTTTTTTGCTTCATCAGTTTCCATTTCATCATCGTCTTCTTCTTCGTAAATAATGACTTGATCTTGTACTTCGTCATCATCGTCGTCATCACCAATTCCAATAACTGCTCGTTTTTGACGTTTTTCTGGAAACATTTCTTCCAAAACTTTATCAATTTGAGCAACAGAATGATAATATCCTGGTTTAACAAGAGACTTTTTCCCATTTTGATAAATAATTGTCATATCTTCGTTAGCTAAAGACCATTTTTGCTCGAGGCTAAACTCTTTTAACCCACAATACCACTGATTTCCAGGCAGTTCAAATGGTGAATCTAATCGCAAATCGAGCTTATTACCGCGATCAAGTGTAAACTTTTTACAGATATACTCCATTTTTATCAGAGCAAAAGATTTTTTCGTACTGTTCAGTAGAAAGATTTTTGTAAATGAATAAAAATTTTCAGAAAATTTCCCTATTTATACATTTTTTTTCAGCACACGCGCGAAAATTTTTATTATTTTTTGAAAAAACTCAATTTCCTTTGATCTTGCCGACAAATTTTTTACATTTTTTTAGTTTTTCACGTGATTTTTTATAAAATTTTTGACAAAATATTGTTTTTTGGTGTCAAATTACAGAAATTTCCTTATTTTTTATGAAAATTTTGTTATTTTTTGCATTTTCCTTTGATCTTGCCGACAAAATTTTGTTATTTTTTGTAAATTTTTCTTATTTTCCTTTGATCTTTGCCGACAAATTTTTTACATTTTTTTAGTTTTTCACGTGATTTTTTATAAAATTTTTGACAAAATATTGTTTTTTGGTGTCAAATTACAGAAATTTCCTTATTTTTTATGTAAATTTTTCTTATTTTCCTTTGATCTTTGCCGACAAATTTTTTACATTTTTTTAGTTTTTCACGTGATTTTTTATAAAATTTTTGACAAAATATTGTTTTTTGGTGTCAAATTACAGAAATTTCCTTATTTTTTATGAAAATTTTTGCATTTTCCTTTGATCTTGCCGACAAAATTTTGTTATTTTTTGTAAATTTTTCTTATTTTCCTTTGATCTTTGCCGACAAATCCTGTGTGTGCTCTCTCTGCATGTGTATGCTCTCTTCACGTGTTCATTTTTTTCGTGTGTGTGTAATTTGATCTCACCGACAAATCACGTGACTTTTCTAGAAAAATTTTTTGAAAAAGTATAAATAGAGCTGAAAATGTGAAATGCGTCAGTCTTACATTCTTGACACCCTACTGGTAAGTACGATTTTTTTTCGCTCTGATAAGAAATCATGGCGCATGATAACGAAAATTCTGATGAACAAATTCCGAATATCTTGGATCTTTTTTCTTCTAAACCAGTAAATGTTGCATTTTCCCAAACAAATATCATTGAGTATAATCCTGTTAACGCAATTGGAACTTGGCCTGCGAAATTTGTAATTAATACAGGTCAATCATATCTTAATCTTGCACAGTGTTACTTACAATCCACTTTTGCACTCTTTAAAAAACAAGTCACAAAAGATGCTGATGGAAAAGAAGTAACAAAGCTTCTCCCTGTAACAAAGGACGACAAAGTAAGTTTCATCAATGGATTTGGCGCAACAGCAATCAAAAACTTGAAAGTTTTATTCAGTGGACGTCAAGTTTACAATTCAAACGATCTTTATGCTTACAATGCATATTTTCGTCGTCGATTAGGGATTGATACTGTCAGAAACGAAGAAGATTTGCAACTTGCTGGTTACTTTGAAGATGACGATGACAGTCAAATATCTGGTACAGGATTTGAAAAAAGGCGTAAATTTTTTGAAACTGGTGGTCAATTTAACGCAATTGCTCAACTTGACGCTGATATTTTTCACCAAAAAAAGCTTTTACTCAATAATATTAACGTTGAAATTGAAGTTACACCTCAGAATATGGATTTTAACTTGATTGTTCAAGATGGCAACACCTATCTTGCGAATATAACAGGATACAAGCTTTATGTAAAACAGCACATACTTTTACCAACATTTGATGCAACAATCAATACAAAATTAATGCATGGGGAAACTGTAAAATATCCTTACACAAGAAATTTGATTAATAGTTTTTTTATTGGCCCTGGAAGACACGATTACACACAAACCTTGTTTACTGATTATACCCCAAAACGTGTTTTTGTTGCACTTGTTGATGCAAATGCCTTCAAGGGAAACAAAGTTGCTTCACCATTCGGATTTAACAAATTTAATTTGGACAGAATTCATATGAGTGTAAACAATAATATCGTTCCAACTTATCCATATGACTTGGGGAGAAAGGAATATGCACGTGCATTTAAAGATCTCATTGATAATACGGAAAACACAGGATTAACTTATCAAAAATATCTCACTCATTCATGTATTTTTGCGTTCGATTTCCACCATTATTATAACGAGCAATACGTTGATCCTCAAGAACAGGGAACAACATCTCTCTCAATTAAATTTTCGTCACCTGTACCAGCAAACGGAATCCAAGCAATCGTTTATTCGGAATTTGATTCAATTCTTTTCTTAGATTTTGCTCGAAATGTTTCGACCGCAATCCCAGTTTAAGGTCAATTTTTATAAAGTTTAAAGTAATAAATACACAAATTTTTTAGAATAATGAATAATAAATTAATTTTAGTCCCGTTCGATCGCTATAGAATTATGCAAGAAAAATTAAAAAATTTTGGAGGAAATGAAGTTAAAGAACTGAAAAAAGATATCGATGCTAGCTTAAAAAATCAAGAAATGCAGGAATTAATCTCTCGAAAGCAAGAATACAAAGAAGTAAAAGAAGAAATTCCTAAAACTTTGGATAAAAAATTCCCTCAAGAAGCAGTTTCTTTAGTTCCTCCACCACAAAATAAAAGAAAACGAGCAACCCCTGTCAAAAAACAACCTAAAAAACCAAAAAAAGTAGCAAAAACAGTTTCAAAAAAGGCTGAAACACAGAAAAAATTAGCAATATGGATAGCAAGAAATGCACCCAGACTATCAACCTTTCAAACCCAAAAACCAACACGTACACTTGGCAAATGGAAATTTATAGATGTATAATCTTTTTTTAAATTATAATATCCTCTTTTTTAACTTTTAATTGTAACATTTAATCAGTAACATTTAATTTGTACCCTTTTTATTGTAATATTATTATCTCACCCTTTTTTATTGTAATGTAATTTTTTTTAATTGTATTGTAGTTCTCGAAAAATAAAAACCCCCCCCACAAATAAAACTGTGTTCGATAAAACAACAAAAATATTCCCTTGATCAATTGTAAAAGGAATCTCGAAAAATAAAAAAACCCAAAAAATAAACAAATTTGCATAACACAAAAATAAATGACAGTAAAAAACAAATCTTCTCTTCCTTGTATTTGACAGCGACGAAAAAAAGTTCTCTCTCCCTCGATTTGCCAGCAACAAGCAAATCCTCTCCGCTTTTTTGCCAGCTCGATTGCCTTGTATTTGACGACAGCATTTTTTTCTATCCTTCCTCGTTTTTTACCAGCAACATTTTCTTTCCTTCCTCGATTTTTTGAAAAAAAATTTTTTCTTTTCCTGGGTTTGCCAGCAATTATCTTTTTAGAAAATCTCGGACAAAAATGGACAGTTTGCGATGGCATCCCATCGTGGTCACTTAAAAAAAAAGAGTCCAAAAAAGGAGACGCCGCTGACGTCATGAAAGAGCCATCAAAGTCACTAAAAAAGCGTTGACAAACTCTTTGTTGTAAAAAAATGAAAGTTAATTAGTCCGACAAGAGCCGACTCTCGGGGTTGTAATGGCAAAGACACCGTAAGATTGGTCCACATTTTTATCCCACAGAAAAAGGATAATTGCTGTCCCGCAGAAAAGAAAGGTGATGGAAGGTGAGAGAGAGAAGGAAGGATAATTAGCGATGACTCGGAGGAGACCGATTAATCGTTTGCGAGCGGACATCGAAGGTGAGAGACATCGAAGAGAGGTGTTAATTACAACAGATTCATTTTCAAAACATTTATTTCCCGCAAAAATACAGTAATCAAACTACAGTAATCCAGAATCCTAAAAAATGAGAATCCTAGAAGGTTACAGTATCCCAGCTACAGTACTAGCTTTTCGCATGCGCTCCGCTATGCTCCGCCCATTTGGCGAAAACGACTATATACCTTATGGATTACTACTACTGGATTTACGACCCACGAAATAAAAAAGTGACCCCTCTCATTAAAAAAAAACAAGAAAAAAAAAACATTTTTTTATCATTCTTTTTTCATTTAATCTGTTAAGGATGCAAGGAGAGAAACTCGTTGAACTTCAGGGTTTAAGATGTATTGCAGTTATTTCAGTTTTACTCTATCATATATGGCCAGATATTTTTAAAAATGGTTATTTGGCTGTTGATGTGTGAGTTTTATTGTTAAAAATAATTAGGTTGTGTTAGCCTAACATTTGCTGATCCTACTGCGATAACCGTGAATCGTGAGTAAACATCCTAAGGAAGGGCTCACTTATAACCTGGGTGCCCCCATAAAGTTTCAACCTCAAATCCACCGAGCGCTCATGTTTTTTAGTGGTAGGCTGCGCCAGGATTCGAACCTGGGATCACCAGGTCGAACACCCGACGCGTTAACCACTCGACCACATGAGCTGACTAAAACATTAAAATTTTAAAGTTAAATTTTTTATAAATTTATATTCCAGGTTTTTTGTCATATCCGGATACATTATGGCCATGATTCTTATATCTTCGAACTCTCTTACGGAATCCTTCTTGACAACATCTTTGAATTTCTATTATCGACGAATCTATCGTATTCTTCCATTATATTTACTCAACATTTTTACAACTTGCTTATTTGTTCCAGTAATATCTTTCACAGTGTCCTATTACGAATTCTTGAATCAAATAAAATCAGCGCTAACATTTCAAAAAGCATTGAAAAATTTTTTTTAATTTTTCAATGCTTTTTGAAAGTCATAATTATTTTCTTAATGGCCTTTCATATCAATGGTTTAAGCATTATTGGTCCCTGTGTGTTGAAATGCAATTTTATGCTGTTGTTCCATTTGTACTTAATATTAGTAAAAGGCTGCCATTACCCTTAAGCTTATTCATGCTTTGGCCGCTAATGATTGGAGGATCAGTATTTTTGATTCTTTATAAATTGATAACAGAAGGTGATGCCTCCATTTTCTTTATTTTTACAATGCTTCCAGCAAGACTCTATGAATTTGGTGGGGGATTTGTTGCTTTTAATGCTCAACAATACATTGACCTTCACTTTAATGATGGAAAAATGTTGCTGAATATTAAGACTGTTGTTTACAATTTTGTTACAATTAATTTGCTATCTTTGATATTGGTGGGCAGCGTTTTATTCCCAAAGGCAATTGATGTATTATATGCTTTTCCGCTAGTTGTTGTTGTGACAGCGTTACTTATTTTATCAATGGGTGCAAAAACAAAAGGAAAGGAAGAATTAAAATATTCATTACTTGGAAATGATGTTATGGTTTTTATTGGTAATGCTTCATATTCTTTGTACATTTGTCACTGGACGATTGTTACTTTGTGTAAAGCAATATATGACGATAGCCATCGAAGTAAGTTTATCCAGGAACTTCAAAGGTATCAAAAGGCGCAAGTGATGGAAAAATCGTTTAAAAGTTTAAAAATTATTTTTCCACCTCAAATGAGAGCATGACGACATCATTGAGGGAAGAACAAATGAATGTGCCGCCTTTGATGTAATATAGAGGTGGTATAATTATGGATGGCGTCATATCTTAAAGTACTAACCTATTATTTTGTTTTAGACCGCTCTTTGATGCTCATCACATGTATTTTAATTGGTATTGTTGTTCATCTTTTAATTGAAAAACCTATTATTGAAGCCAGACTGAAACCAGAACATTTCTTTCCATGGATTATAATTATCTATCTTGCAACTGGAATTGTTGCGTCTACAAACAGTACTTACAAGGGAAGTTAATGTTTTACCTTTTAGTGATCGTTTAGAAAAATTTTTAGAAAAAGGTGTAAAGAAGTTTAACCTTTGAAAAAAACATTGCTTACATTTTATTCAAATTACAGACTCCATCCTCATTCACAAAAGATATTTACCATAACAAATCTATGCTTATCGCAAATAGAGAAGAATGGCAAAAATTTTCAAAAAGAATTTATCCAGAAACTTCCGCAGAACTTGGAGTTTATTCAAATCAACAAGGCTGTGATCATTATGCGCAATCTGATTTTGCTAAATTATTTCAAGCCTCTGAAATCGTTGGAACAGAACTAAAAGGAACAGGAAATTTATCGGTTTTAGTAATTGGGAATAGTCATGCACAATGTGTTTTGCAAGCTAGCTATGGATGGCATGTATTCAGAGCTAAATCTTTTTGTTACTGGTGGCTCCACGCCCTTCGAAGGATTTAAATATTCACGTGCTGGAGTTTTGCTGAAAGAAGCTGTAAAGCATTATAAGCCAGATATCATGTATTTGGTTTTTAAATATCAGGATATCAGGATGATTTTGATGATACTCCTTCTGAGCCAACTGAAAATGATCCACAAACTTTAAATGTTCAAGAAATGATTAACTTTTTATCAAATAACACCAAAGTTTTATTTATCAGTGAAATGCATTTTGAAGTGTTAAACTTTTTTTCATTAAAATTTTCAGAAAATTTTTATCATCATGGACGTTATTGGGATTTTAAATTTAGTCAGATAGTAAGTTTTGTGTAATCCAAAAACTTTACAAGACCATCCATCTTTGAATATGTTACAAGCGTATTGCAAGGATGGATGGTGTTCACCTGTTGATGAAACTCATACAGTACCATTATTGAATGATGAATCTCATGTCACAAAATTTGGTTCATATCTTTTAAGCCCATATTTAAAAGAATATTTTATTTCAATGTATAAAATTCTTGAAAATGTTGATAAATAAAACATTCAACTTGTTGATAACATCCATGCTATATTACTTTTCGGTGTCGAACAGTTAAATTTCTTGTCAACAAATTAATGGCATGACTAAAAAAAGTTATTTCAACAATAAAAATTAAAAATTAAATGATGATCAGATTTTTTTGTGGGAAATATATTCAATAATTGTTAGCATTTAGAAACCAAAATCTTTTTTAAATTAACTTGAAAAAAATGAAGGAACTGTTTATTTTTAATAATGACAAAGTCAATTTCAAAGCATCGAGTTTTGTTAACATTTTGTCTATCACGAGTGATAACATCGTAAAATTACTCATAAATTGATGTTTACAGCTAATAAATATTTACAAAATATTCAAAACATTCTTTTTTCCAAGAACAATTTTTTTATAACCAAAATTTTAGCGAATATGTCTTTGACTAAAATGATGATGCTGCAAATAAAAGTCTTTTTGTTTTTTGCTGTTCTCTTGTTGTATGTTAAACACAATTAACAAATTGTGTGTATCTATAAAATATAAAAATCAATAGAATAAAAAAAAACATTTTCTATTCGTTTTTGCAAAACTCATTGTGTGTATACTTTTTGAATACTTTGTTTTCGCTATGTTATCAGTGATGACTTTAGCTGAATAAGAAAAACATTTAAATGAGTTAATTTAAACTTAATAATTAAAAAGAAGTGTATTGCTGGGCACAGTAATTATAAAGATAGCAATTCACCATATATTTAAAAAAATTTTATACAAGAAAATTGTTTATTGTACTATTATGGCTACAAAAAGGGAACTAAATATTCAAAAAATAGTGTTTAAAATTATGGAGCAAATACTTGCAACTGAAAAAAGTACTAAAAATGCCGTCTAAAAATCATCTATTTTTTGTCCCTCGTTTTTCTGGCGCAAAGTGAAAAAAAATCTTTTTTAACGATTTGTGCATTTCGAAATTGCGTTTGCTTTATTAAAGACTTTTTTGTTTTCAACATTTCAAAAGAAAACAATGTGTCTGGCGCTAGAAAAAAACGACGTTTTCTACAAATGTCAATGGACGTTTGTTTCTGTTTTTTTTTAAAGAGATTGCGGCTTTGAGCAAATGCATTTTTACATCGTCGCTTCTTACAACAAAAAAAGTTAGCAGAGAAGTTCACAACAAAAATTTGTACGCAGTAATAACTACTCTTTGTTATGTTGCATTTGCTTTATGAATCATGTATGCAACTGAACTGAATAATTTTTTCGTACTGAGAGTTTATGTGTCTCTTTAAGGTCTTTTTTGAACACAATATTATATTTCCCTAAAATAAAAGCAAGTATGAATAGACGCTCATTATTGCCAAACGGTACTGGTAAATACAAGGATTAACTGTTTGACGAAACATGAAAAACCTAATCTTTCAACATAAATTTTACTGATAATAAATAATGTAAACAGCAAAAAATCACTCAAAACGAAAAAAAGACTTTGACTTTTGTATTCATACAGCTTTAAAAAAATATGATGATCATGTTAAAAGTTATTATTTTTTGTTTTTTAATTTCAGCTTTTTTAAATGTTGGATTTGCAACTAATTTGGCGGATTCAATAATTAAAAACGAACAAATTGTTTTAACTGTTGAATATCAAGGCAAATACTTGAATGTATGGCGACACGGTAGTCATGGACAAAGCAGGTGATCAATTTTTTAATTTGAACACTTTTTGTATCACCCTTTTTCGTTTCTTCTTTTGAGTTCAAAAACGGAGAGAAAAAATAAACGAGAAGGAGATTTCACATTAGCATAACAAAATTATCAATATTTTTAAGCTTTTTAAATCTTTACTTCTCTTTCTTAGATTTTATGTAACACCGCTGTGTATTATGATAACCAATTCAATCAGCTGCAGTTTAGATGAATATTCTAAAGTACATCGTCATATCTTTGAATTCAGTATAAAATTGTGGGACAAGAAAGCGGCCGAAGCTGTCAAGACAGCTTTGAAACAAAAAAATATTAAAGCCAAAACTTCTGATATCCTTCCTATACCGATGCGAAAGATTCGAATTGGTCTTGACGGAAAGGATTTAATTCCAGAAGCCAATTATCAATGGCGATCATATCATGATCAGCAGCATGTTATGTCTTTTGAGCTATATACTAGACACAAACAATTTTGTGATAAAATGGTAAAAATATATTTTAATACAAGGCACATCCGAAATCGAAATTCGAATTTTGATTTGGAAAAGCATAAACAACAACGGTTTTGATACTGCTGCTATTTATGCTTTTCTTCACTTTTGATTTAGACTTTTCAAATTTTGATTTCTTAAACATCGATTTCACAATTCTAACCCATCATCCTTTTTTAGGTTCATGCCACTAAAAATAATACAAAGCATTCTCTTCGACTTTTAAAACCTTTTCTTGAATATGCAATGGTTGAGGGGGAATATGTTTCAAAAAATCTCACAATTACCGGAGAAACTTTGCAAAAGTCATCACCTTTTGCTGCATTGTTAAATAATGATGTTTATAAAAATGGTGAGAAAAACTTAATCTATATCTTTCAAACATGTCTTTTAACGGAAATGTTTAGGAATCGTTTATCTTCAGTTTAAAGACTTGAACTACATGGTTCGGAAACTTTTCAACAAAGCAGCATATTATAGCGAAATCACGTCCTGTATTTTTCAAACTCCGCGCTTGTAGAAATTGCTGGAAAAAGAAGCAATCAATCGCTTCGAAAACCAAAAAAAGGTTTATTTCTATTGTCTTTTGCTATTTTTTTGCATGTTCTAGCAAATTCTAGCAAAAAAAGAATAAAAAAAACCATTGTTCTTGGTTTTCGAAGCGATTGATTGCTTCTTTTTCCAGCAATTTCTACAAGCGCGGAGTTTGAAAAATACAGGACGTGAAATATCTTCTTCAACGGATTACATTTCATCGAAAGAAGAACAACAAGTTGTTAATGAAATTTTGGATATTTTAAAAGAACGAAAAATTCAGTCAAAAGAATTAACAAAAGATGAATGGAATTTAGTTTTTTGGGATGACATTTTTGAAAGACCAGATATTCAAGCCGATTATGCAAATGAGGTTCTCGAATTTGATGAAAACAAAAATGCATTTAAATTTAATGCAGAAAAAGATCGGGAATTTAAAGAGCGCCTGGAAAAAAAGTATCACAAGAAGGCAGCAGATTCAGGAAGAAGTGGTCTATTATTTTTGATTCCTTCCATCAAGGAAAATGGTGAAGCAGCGGAGTCACGTGATAGTCAGAAGAATATGCAAAAAGCACAAAGGTTAGTGTGAACCTAGGAAAAGATACAACTATATACACATTTTTTCAGTGAAATAAAACTTGAAGATCTTCAAAAAGCTATGGACAAAGACAATCTTAATGTAAAGTGGAATGGCACAAAATTTGAACCACATGATTTAACCTTATATGGATTAAATCGAAGAACTTTCAATCCCACAACAGAACTTTATTTTAAGCGGATTATTGTAAACAAACATCAAGGAACTCAAAAAATTGAAATTACATCAGAAAATCCTTTGCATTATTCTGAAGAAAATGGCCAAACGATAATTATTTTTAATAACACCTCTGATTCATTGTACTCAAGTTGCCCGACCCCATTAATCTACTTTCAACCTACTCATTCATGTTATGGCATTCATAGTTGGAATGTTACAACAAGAGACTCATGGAAAAATGGAGAAAAATATTGTGTTGAAAAATATAAAGGTCATTTAGTTTCAATTCATAGCAGACAAGAATTTCTTTTCGTTCGAAGTAAGCCAAAAATAGTTTAAAAAAGAAGAAGATTGTAAAATTTTCAGATATCATGTCAAATATGGGAACTTATGTTTCGACAGGTCTTTACTCTGATGACAATGGAATAAGCTGGAAATGGACGGATGACAGTCCCGTGGATTATGAGCTATGGTCAAAGGGATATCCGAAAAAAGAAAATGGAACTTGCACTTTTATGGGAGACTGGATGAAAAATGATGACTGCAATATTCCAAGACGTGCTTTATGCAAAGTAAAGTTATAAATCAATCTGCTTTACAAATTACAAAAGATGTTTACAAAATACTGTAAAATACTTTTATTTATAAATTTTTAAGATTCAATTTGTCAACATAAATTGATTTTAAATAGTGTTAAACAACTAGAGAGCAGCAAATGTGTGTTATTGGTTCAATAAAAGATTTGTAATAAAAAATGTTTTTCAAAATCTTGCATTTTTTTTTGTTTTGTCGAAGCATAGTTTCATTGAAACAAAAAGTAAAACTGTTGTATAGGATAACAAAAAGCAATAATAGGGAAATTTGGTAAACAGAATTTTTTTTAAAATTTAACTTGAAAAAACGCCTAATTGTTTTTCTTTATTACTGAGGGAAATCTTTTGGATTGGTAGTTTCAAATGCGGCAGTAAAAAAGACGACTTCAACAAAAACACCTTATTTACTTTACTATTACTTTTACAAAAGAGGCAATAAATATTCAAAAATGCCATCAAAAAATATTTTTTTGCAAAGAGAAAAACAATGTTTTTAAGCCATTGATGTATTTCGAAATTGCGTTCGTTTAACTAAGGGTTTTTTATGTTTACAACATTTCAAAAGAAAGTGATTTGACTGGCGCCGCCAAAAAAAAATATTTTCTATAAATGTCAGCAGATGTTTGTTTATTTTTAAAAAAGAGCATAGCAGCTGCACTGTGAAAATGCCTTTTCTCACTTTTGAATCAACAAAATAGCAGGTTTTGAATATTTTGGTGTTTTTTTGCTTAAGAAATATGTCGAAATAGAGAAAAATAATAAAATAAATTATTACCAATTTCAAAAAGCCGCAAATACACTTTTTTGAATCATCATTTTGAATTAATAAAATTCATATTTTTTTATTAATTCCATTTTTTAAAATAAGCTGAAAAAAAGTTTTTATTATAAGCAATTGTATGGCATCAAAACTGAGACATGCAAAATGTATGCTATCTACCATTGTTTAAATTTTTGTAACTTTGTTGAACTTTTATTTAAGTAATTAATATGGCTGCTTCGTTTTTTTCAGGATGTTCACGTAAAAGAACAAGATCGGAAAAAACTAGTTTTATGAAAAAAAATAAAAATAAAAAAAATATTTTCTTTTCAATTTGTACTTGGAAAATGATGACGTTATTATTATTTTTATTATTGGAGAAGCAATCATTTCCTTTTAAATTTTTGTATAATATTATTAACTATTATTTAGACACAAAAATTTTCTACTAATTTTTACTATTAACAAATATCGATAAAATATTTAAAACTTTTTCGCTCAAAATGACAGCATCTTTCTATTAAAAATTAATTCAAAGATTTTAATAAAGATTTTGGCGTAGCTTCAAAAAAGATCAAAAGATAAAAAACTTTTTTGTTCCTTTTTTCATTTTCAAATGCTTGCCAGTTGCAGGACGTCTTTATTTAAAGCAGAAGAAAGAGTGTGTAATATAAAAAAATTACAAAAAATATAACTTTGAAAAGTTTTTGAAAAAAAATTTTTAAAAACAAAACTGAAAGTTAGCACATGTTTTGATGTCATTTCTTTTATTATTTTACTTTGCTGCAACGGTACTAGTATTCTTGCCCGACACGGACGATTTGATCATTATTGTATTGGTTGAAGATTTACAACGAACAAATTCAAGGAAATCATCTCGAATCTTTTTTCCAACTAGCATCAAAGCAATGGGAACCGTCAAATTTGAAACATTTTGAACCCACATAAAATTTTGAAATGCAAATTGATAGAGCTCTGAATTGCCTGTGTAATTTCCAATTGACATCAGTAGTTGAAGAATTAGCATAAGCAGCTGGGCAACCAAAGCAATCATAGCTTGAACTAAAAAATTGTTGTTTAATAATGTGACTTTAAAGTCACCGAGAGAGAAAACATTTTTTTCACTTGATCTTTCACTGCCAGCCGAGGAAGTTTAAAGAAACTATAACGTAATATGCTTCTCCTCAGCTTTATGGCCTTGGTTATAGTATGTATAACTACTTACTGAGAAATCGTATTTCTTGATAAACTCTTGATGTTTGAGCTGAATTATTTTTCAATAACATTTTGTATTTTAACGCACATCCAACTTGAAGAAAAAAACTAAACAAAGCAGAAAATGCACAAAGTGTTGTTGAGTATGTTGAAATAAATACCTGCAAAGAATTAAAGTTTAGATTTGAAGGTACAAAATTTGAGATTTTCATAAAAACAAAGAGCACTGTACTTGAAAAAAACGCTGATAGAGTCATTTTTATTTTTCAGCATTTGCACTTTCTCAGAAATTTTTTAATTTTTGTTTTTTGTTTTTACTATAATATTTACTTCCCAAAAATATTTTTTTAAAAAGTCATTGAGCAGTGTTCAAGCTCTAGTAATTTTAAGAAAATTTTGTCTTAGTATTTGCCTTAAGATGCATTTTGGTCCAAAACATGCAAGTATAGAAGTCAAGGATTATGCAAATTTTTCAAGCTATGCTAAAAATCTTTTATGGATTAAAATAAACTTTATGCCACTTTTAACTTTGCGCTGTTAGTAATTATTGAAAGCCAAAATGCAGTCATTTATCTATGACATTCAATTAATTTTTCAGTATAAAAAGTTCAAACCAACTTTAACTTCCTTTGAAACGCTGTAAGCAGGCCATAGTCGTCCATTGGCATCTCTAACAAAATTAGCACTAAACCAAAGCCTTGGAGCAATAAACGGTAAAGTAATAAATGGAAGTAGCCAAATACAATATCGTCCAACTTTTTCGATTTTTTCATTCTTCTTCGAGAGTGTCATCATAACAGTCCAAAATCGATTAACGGCAATTCCACAATGCAAATAACATTGCGTAAAAAGTGTGTAAGATGAAAGTTGAAAAGAAATTGCGGCGAAGATTTTATTGTCAATGAATAATGGCTCAAATGCAGGGACACCAGGAAAATTTAGGGCCAAAATAGTTCCAATTTCAGCTACCGTATCAATGATTGTAAGCATAAGGAAAAGAGTGAAGAAAGAAGTGTCATAAAACTTTTTTCGTGAATATTTTGATGTTGCGATGAAGGTGATAATAGCAATTTGGAAGACAATGAATGGGGCGACGATTATAGTTTCAATTAAAACTTTAACACTTTCTGACATGGTTTTTAGTAGCTGGTATCTCACCACGAAAACGAAATTATTTTTCAATGTTTCTCTTTCAAATCTCCTTTAATAAATAAGATCACAGTAATACTTTTTCAACAAAAAACATCAAGTTCACTTAAATTTTACTTTCCAAAAAAAGACCGTTGGCGGCTTAAATACCAAGCCAGCTTTAATCTAATTCAAAAATAAAAGTCGCAACAAAAAACTTTTTATCCAAGAAAGAATACAATTTTAAAAGGATATTTCTTTTTTTATAGAAAATAAAAAACAATTTTGTTGCGTTTTAAAAAGTTAAAACAAAGGAAAATGAAAATATAAAAACGGCAACAATGTTTAAACTTTTAGATTTTTTATATTTCTAAATACGTTATTCTTACATTTCATATGTTAAGAAAGTAATGGTGAAAATGAAGGTTACCTGCAAAAAAGAAGAAACTTTGTGTATAAAAAAGGAAGTTAAATTCTAAGAATGACAAAAATACAATATCAAGGAAACTGTTTTAGTGTGGGCAGATGTACAAAAATAAAATAATTAGCTTTCGAATAACTTTATTGAGGAATTGATGATATTTAACAACAAATGCTGTTACACTCCAAGTTAAAAGAATAGTAATATGAAAAGCATAAGTATCGAACAGTGCTGGCGGTTTTTCGGTTTTCGGTACGGTTTTCGGTTCGGTTTCGGTTCGGTACGGTTTTTCGGTAAACCGAACCGGTGAACCGAAGCTTTTCGGTTTCGGTTCGGTTTACCGAACCGACGAACCGTGGATTTTCGGTTTTCAATCTGATTTAAAATGTTCGTTTGTTTTTCTCTAAAAAGTTCTTTTTTTCGTTGATTGGACTAACAAATTTGTAGCAAAATCATTGTTAAGGACATTTTAGTTAAAGATAAGTGGCTAAAAGGCTTTTTCTGAGCACAGAAACAAAACTTTTCTTTAAAAAAAACTCGGTTTTTTTCGGTTCGGTACGGTTTTTCGGTAAACCGAACCGGTGAACCGAAACTTTTAGAATTCGGTTCGGTTTACCGAACCGATGAACCGAGAAATTTCGGTAAACCGCCAGCACTGGTATCGAAGCATGGATAAAGAAAGTTAAACTTTTTTATTCCTATTTGAAATAAATTTGTAGAACGTTATGACAAGAGCAAAAAGTCCATGTAAAAAGTTTATAAATTTTTAATAAGACATTTATTTTCACAGTAACATAAGCAGTATGTGTGCAAGAATAGTAAAACGTATTCCTATAAACAACAGAAAAATGCAAGCGGTCAAATTAATTAATTACAATTATAAACGTCTCCGTTAAAGCGGTTATTTTAAAACAAAACCTCCATGACAAGAAATCTTTTTACTTCTATCAGCATTAATTTCCATAATATTAATGAATAGCCCTGTTGTTGACATCGTAGCCTTCGCTGGTTTTTCAACAAAATGACTTGAAATCTTCTTCATTAATTCTTTTTTTACTTCTTTAACATTTGCATATTGTCTGGCATAAGTTACGAAGGTTAAGTCAGTAGTGGCATTTTTTAAACAATTTTTCTAAAAATAGAACCAATAATGTATTAATGAAATCATAAGACTTACAGTAATAAATTCCACCAACTTGTTAATGTCAAAATCAATTCGTTCAATTGTAAGTTTAAGCAAATTAAAACTATTTAAATTTTCTAGTTTCAGCAAATCATCCAACCATGAATTTTCAACTTCAATGTTTGTTTCATTCATAGAACATTCTTCAAGGTTTGGCATTTTTGAAAGACATTTAGAGAACGTAACAGCTGGTGTAATTGTTGTTTTATAAATATCAAAGATTTTGGTATATGATGAAAGAAGCAACCACAATTCTTGATCAGAAAGTTTTATACATCGAATATTCAAAACACGAGCATTACAGATTATTTTGCGATAATATAATAAAGTAAAAAATCTCGGAATTCGATCAGAGTTTAACAACATATTTCGTCGTACAACAACAGTTGATGAATTGGAATAATTTTTGACATGTTTCTGTTGCATTAAATCCACAACTGTTATAGGATTCAGCGGAAACATTTGAAAATATTTTGGTGACGATAAAACTGTCAAATATTTATCTTCAATATTCATGATTTGGAGAAAGCGTGGTAACAATTCATTATCGATTTTTGGAAGGATATTTGGTTTAACTTCTATAATGTTGTAGTTTTAAATAAGAATTTTTTTACATGGCTTGGATCAAAAGAGTTCAATGAACAATTATAAGGATTTTGTTTTTTATGACCTTTAAATTCAACCCAGAGTTTTGGCAAACAAAAATATGTATAACACAAATTTGCAACAGTTTTATCAAGCCCTTATTTATCATTTATTACTATTAAAGGAACAAAAAAGACTTACGTGAAACTCTTTTTGGACAAAAAACAGTATGATGCTCTGTTGAAAACCATTCAAAGCAATTATTATTACTTTTACACTTTTCTTTTGATAAATGAATCATAGCAGATTTTCCAAAACAAAATTGACAAAATTCTTTTTCTTTTAAAAGTTTCTTTCTCGCTTCATCATTAATAGCTTGATCGCAATTTGCAGTTTCATGAAAATAATCATCACAAATAAGGCAAACCATTTTTCTATAAGTAAGGATCTTAAATATTAATGGAATTTTACAGGAGAAAAATGAGTGATATTTACGTTTAAGCAGAAAATGTTAACACAAGCTTACATGCATAAAAATAAAAAAAATTTGCTAAAAGCTTTTGAGGTAAAAAAACAAGTGAATCATCTTTAGCAGTGATGGAATGAAAAAATGTCAAATCAATACATGTGTTTTTTTGGATTGCATTTGGTTTGCAATATACAACAGGATGGGTCCATAAAGAACAAAGTCTATGTTGCCATTTTCTCAAAAAAAATTTGACCCTACATTTTTTAACAAAAGCGATTATTTTCTTTGAAGGCCTTTCTTTATAATAAAAAACTATTGGAATTCTTGTCCTATATATATATGAGCTCAATTTGATTTTTAAATGCATTGAAAAAACTTAATGATAATTAATTTTTAGTGGCTTCTCCGATGAAGAAGCAGCATTGATAACAGCAAAATCAACGAAAAATGTTATTGCAAATTTACCAGTTTTTGGACAATGGGGTCTTGAGTTAACTGAAATTCCAGAAACTTTTGATATTAATGCATTTTGTAAAGTTATTTGGGTATGATTTTGTATTTGAAAAATATTACATTAGCAATTTTAATTTAGGATAATCCAGAAACATCATTTCGACTTTCTTTTCGTGATAATATTTCTGCCAGATATATTCGCAAACTCCAGAATTATTGTAATAACTTCTGTTGCAAAAGCCGTCCTGTTTCTTTTGATTTTCCTGGTCGATATTACATCTATCATTATAGATAATAACTCTTTTGATTTAAAAATGCAAACTCTCAAAAATTTCTACTTTTATCTTAATGATTTTATTGGCTGTATTTTCGTTTTTTTTATAACACAACTTATATGTATTGTATCAACCAAACTAATCGTGCATAAAAGGGAAACTTAATTATTAATAATTATCATAAAAAAACATTATGGAAAAAAATTGCTTTTTGTATAGTTTTATTGTATCGTAAAAATTTTGACATATTGCAACAAAAACATATATTCACAATTAATAAGTGATTATTGAAGGATCAGTTAATAATGGAATACTGTCTTTTAAAATAAACTTCCCAAATTCTTTGTATCCTTTTGTGTCAAAATCAGATTCGCTAAAATAGATAAAAACCTTTGGTATTTGAATAGTTGTTGCTGGGCGGTCCTCGACTTTCACAAAACGATTAAGTATCCGATTCAAAAAATCTTTTTTATATCCTTCTACGTCATTACAGTCAGCATTACAATCCAAGGTTATTGAAACGCTCTCTTTACACTTCACCTAAACATATTTTCTAGCTTTTTTAAAGAGTTTAAATAAGTATACCGTAATAAAATCAGCAAGTTTATCAGCATCAAAATCAGTGCTGTGGATTTCTAAGCAAAGTTGAGAGAAACTGTTAATGTTTTTATTAAGCTTCAGCAAATCATTCAACCAAGTATCTTCTACTTCAATATTTGTGTCATACATTAAAAATTCTTCAACATATGGAATTTTTTCAAGACATTCTGCAAAGGTAACGCATGGGGTAATAGTTGAACTACGGAGATCAATACGCTTAATGTATGGCGAAAGAAGTTCGAAAAATTCATGAAAAGAAAGCTTTGAATTATCGATAACCAAGGAACGAGCTTTACAAATAAATCGGCTTGAATGCATAAAGGCAGAAAATCTTTGACTTTGGGTGGATTCTTCATAGCGCATGTACATAACTCTTCGAGCAACAACATTTGTGTCAGAGTATTTATCGACTTCTGTATTACTTAAGGAATCAATAACTTTAATTGGATGCAAAGGGAACATATTTACCCATTTTTGTGACCAGAGAATGACAAAATATTTTTCATCAATGTCTAGAGTTTGCAAAAAACGTGGAATTATTGCAACATCAATTTTGGGCATAAATAATTTAAATTCTAAAATAGTGCAAGAATTTTCATTGATAGTTACAGCTTAATAAAGAAAACTTCTTACTACAACTAACTAATTCTATAATATTTAAATAGCTAAAACTTACGTGAAACTCTTTTTGGACAAAATACAGTATGATGCTCTGTTGAAAGCCATCCAAAACATGCTTTATTACTTTTGCATTTTTTACCAATTAAATGATTGTCTGTAGAAGTGATAAAACAAGAATTGCAAAAATGTTTTTCTTTAGCAATTTTTTTCGAGCTTCATTAGAAACAACTCTGTCACAATTAACAGAATCATGCCAATATGCATTGCAATAAACACAAAAGCCCATTATTATTATTATAAATAAACGTAATTAAATAAGGAAATGGCGAGGATGTGAAAATCTATTGCAAATATTTGAGATGAAAACTGAAGCAGTAAAACACTAAAATAATTTTTTATATGATGTATCTCAAATCAATACAACAAAAAGAGGGATATTTCATGAAACGGACAAACGAGGTGGTTGTTTTTTTGTTGGAGTTTAGCACTGTACTTGCTATAAACTTGAACAAAGAACTACCATTGCATTTGTTCGCCCTATCTAGTTTACCTAAAGAGCCAATGTTGTGCCGTAAAAATCGTCCTCCTTCACCTTATTACGGCAAACATGTTATTATTCTCTCAGAGATTTTTAATATTAAAAACAACTTTTTGCTTCTTTATTAATTTGTCTGAATAACATTTATTTCATTTGCGCTAAAAATTCTTCACTTTATCAATCTCAACAATTTAAGTCTTATTTTTGTTTCAGTTCATTGTTGACTGCTTTTCAAAAATTGATATTAATTTATTAAAGCATTTTCCACAAGAAAATGGATTAAAAGAATCACTTTTATATTATTTTAAAAAAAATGCATCTCCAAAGCTATTACTCAAATTAATGCAAACAACAAAATATTTCTGTTTCAAAGAATTTCCATTTATGGTTATCAGCAGTCTCATCTTTAATCAATTTAATAAACAATGGGAATATTGTCCATTAAATTCTGAGAAATACGAAACCTTGGATATTGATAATATTTCAAAGCAACTATGGATTACACATTATCTTTACTTGTCAAATGGTGTTTCAAATCTTGCTTCTTTAATTGTTCCTAAAATTGCAGTTTGTGATGCTACAGAATTAGATTTATGTAATCAACAAATTACTTTTAATGAATTCAAATTTTTAACTGGTACTTCAAAGATAATTGGTTTTCATGCGACCAGCGTGTTTGATAAAGATGGTGAAAAAATTCCATTAGAAAGTTTATTGAAAAATATAAAAGGAGTTTTTCATTAGTAAGTTTTTAATTGTTTATATTTTTTTGATTATTGAAAAATATAAATCATTCGATTTTAGCGGCTTCTCTGATTATGAAGCGACAACGGTAACATCTGAATCAACGAAAAATCTTATTGACAAATATAAGATGACTCCCGGGGCCGAGAGCACATCCCTAAGCCTATCTTTTATACTAACTTTCTATCCTTCTAACCTTCTCTCCGCCTTCTCCTATTGACATCAGTCAATCCACGCCTTATGGCGTCACATCTCCCCCATATACCATAATCCTAAGATCTCAAATAATTAATAATTATCAATGGATGAGCACCGTGCTCATTTTATTTTAGGGTTTGGACGTAAGCCTCTTTTAATAATAGTTTATCAGTGAACGAGCACCATGCTCTTATTTATTAAAGGTTGGACATAACGTCTCTTTTAATAATAGTTTATCTGTGGTCGAGCACCTTGGTCATGCATCAACTTAAAGTTCCTTTCTTTTCTTGACTCATTTCATCAACTACTACCACATATTCCAGTTGTTGATCACCTTGTGCTCTGGCTTTTGCTTCTTCAAACAGTTTCCACAAGTGAGCCTCATACTGCTCTTGTCTTCATTCAAACCATGACCAACAGTCACCTCTATTGTGTCTATGTGTATAACAAGTTCTGCTCCAGAGTATCGTCTATGTTGCAATCAATCATGTTATGTAAGTTATTAACGAACTCGCGTTTGCGATGATCACATCGCCTGTGTACCACACTTATCACTCCCCTATTTTATATATAATAATGTAGTATCAATCATTTCCATTTAACCTGAAGACCATTTATTTATTCCTTTGAAGTTCATAAAGTTGTTTCCTAAGGTTATATATTTCTAGTTGTTGCTGTCTTATTAATTTTTTGTCCCTCTCTCGTTCCTGTAAGAATGTCACTGGGATCTGTATAACTTCTTGTCTGTGAATATAAGCCTCATTTCTTTGCTCTCTTCCATTAAAGTTATTGACCCATCTATTTTGTACAGTTTTTTCTTGCGGATTGGGATTATTCTGCATTTGCCTAGCTTTCCAGCATCTGTCTCCAGTATGACCTGTCAACCCACAAAACGTACAATGTGTACTGGTCATATCTTGATGTTGTTTCTGTAATTGTTTCCTTCGAGCTCTCCAACACTTTTCAACTAAATGGCCAGTTTTACCACAATAAGTACATACCATTGGTTGTGTTCTTGTCCTTGAATTTACATTCATATCCTGTGACCTAACGGTTTCTATGGCATTTACCGTATTTGGAAAATTGTCTTCTTTTGGCATTGCAATTTCGATTTCTTCTGCAATATCTAATGCATCATCAAAAGTTTTTGGTCGATGCCCTCGCACCAAATAAGCTAATGGTTGTCCTAAACGTTTTAAAAATTCATCTTTCAATCTTGTTTGATATACTTCTGTTGTATCTGTAGCAGTAACCTCTTTTATTACTTTTGTAAGTCTAATAGAATACTGCATAACTGTTTCCTCATTTTGCTTTTCAATTTGTTCAAGCTTTTGTTCTGCTTTTTCTTTCATCCTTTTTGTTTGAAAATGTCTCATCAAACATGATTTAACATTATCATAATTTTCTTGGTCATCAATGCTATCGTATACATCCCTTGCTCTTTCACTAAGAAAAGCACGAATTGCTATTGCTATCTGAGCATCAGTCCATGGCATTTGCGACATCAGAATATAATTTTCAAACTTTTCAAAAAATTCTGCAATTGTTATACTACCATCACCGTTAAAATTTAAATTGTGATCATCTTTCCCTTTCTCTTCCGTTTCTAAAACAAAAATATAATCTGTTTCTATTTCATCGCTATTGCCGGAAATATCAACATATCCCTTTGTTGCTTTTAGCTTTTTCATCATTTCCGTTCCCGTTGTAAACATTTTATTCTTTGTTTGTAACCTTTCATTCCTTTCTTTATCACACTTTACACCAATATCCCTTTGGCTTTCACATACGTCACCATTTGCTTCAAGCATCTGATAAATTCCTGTTTCCTTGTTTCCTTTAAAACTTTCTTTTTCCAAAACAATTTTATTAAGAGTTGTTTTGGGCTTTTCAATTATTTCGAAATTATTTTCATTGGACGGGCACCTTGCCTCTCGCATCATACATTCATAAATATTACTTTTACAAGCAATATTTGCAATTAGCTCACTTTAAGAGTGATAGAAAAATAATTTTTAATTATTGCCTTATGGGCAACTTTGAAAACAAATGAACAAATTAATAAAATAGTTTTTTTTTAACAAAATTTTATAAAAAATATTTTTTTTTTTAGTTTTAGATTTTTTTTGGTACCAATATTTAATTTAAAAAAAGGAATGGACAGATTTTAAAAATCTGATAGACAAATATTAAAAAAGAAAAGACAATGTTTTTTTTTTTAAAAAAAAAGAATAAAAAAAATAAAATAATAAAAGGGAAAAGGCAATAAGAGAAGAAAAAATCTCTTGAAATCACGAAAAAAAAGTGATCAACATGCACAAAAAAAAGTGCAAAATATAAGTTTTTGAAATAAATTTTAATTATTATTTTTTTTTTAGAATGATACGTTCGAAATTATTTTAACTTTAATTTTTACTATTTTTAAAGAAGAAAGAGAAAAGAAAATAGTTATAAGATTTTTTAAAAAAAAAGAAGATCGCACAAAAATGAAGAAAATAAAAAAAAATTACAACACACACGCAAGCAAAAGGTGGGGATGTTTCACCGCTGCTACCACAAATATAAGATGACTCCCGGGGCCGAGAGCACATCCCTAAGCCTATCTTTTATACTAACTTTCTATCCTTCTAACCTTCTCTCCGCCTTCTCCTATTGACATCAGTCAATCCACGCCTTATGGCGTCACAATTGAAGCTTTAAGTAATTCAAATTGTGTCGAATTTGGTTTAACAGGAATTCCGGATACTTTTGATTTTGATGCTTTTTCTAAATTCATGGATGTAAGTCAGTTTTATTTGTTAAAATTTTTTGCGCATGTTTTTCTAGGATCACGCACAAAAGGGCTTTTATCTTGCTTTTCGAAACGATATTTCACATGAATATGCTTCAAAACTTCAAACTTATCATCATATCAGAGATAAAGATCCAACACGCCGGTATCGTATTGAACTTAATTTTCCTGGCCAAACATGGCCTGCAATTCCGATGATTAATAAAAATCATGGCTTTACATTCCAATGTCTTGCTTTTGTTTTTCTTACTTTTGGTATTTTTGTATTTTGGTTTTACTGTTTGGAAACTTTTGCATAAAAAATATTCTTTTAGAAACTTTTTTGAACCATAAATTAATATTAGTAATTATTAGCAGCACACCGGCTCGACACAACCTTCTTATAGCTCTGGTTGATTGCTACAATAAAGAGATAGGAGAAAATCAACGAGGAAAAAACAGAGAGTAAGCATTGTCATTGAAACGCCAGCAACTAATGCAACTAATACAATTCAATTTTATACACATCTCTGTCGTAAACAAATTTTGGATGCCGCAAGCCGTTGGTCTTTTGCTAGTTTGACACTGATTGTTGCAAAAGAATTTTGCCAATTTCGGAAAAGGTAACTGCCCCCAATGTTGTCGCTTAAATACACACTTGGTCATACATATAAAAATGCTCTAGATTTTAATGAAAAAAATGTGGTGGTAACTAAATGTAAAATAATCACAACATTTCTTCAAAGCTTTTAGTTGATTTTGATTTTTAACAATTTAATATTCCTTTTTTTTAACTTATTCAATTTTTGTTGTACAATATCATAATCACTTTTTTTACTTTTTTTGCCTAAGTTATCATTTGCTGAAAAGGTATTAAGAATGTCATTGATCCATTTTTATATTTTTTATTTGATGCAAACAGATTTTATTAACACAACATTTGTTTATATATGTTACAGCCGATCTTGTGGACCCGCTGATCTTGTGGTCGGCTAGCCGATCTTGTGGACGGCTAGCTCATCTTGTGGACGGCTAGCCGATCTTGTGGATTTTTATAACTACAAGTTGAAATTATCAATGTTCCACTAAAAGTGATAAAATGATAAAATAACTGTAGTAGATGATAAAAAATCAAAAATTAGGAATATCCCATTATTTATCAGCTAACTATAGTGCTTCAAAAACTTACGTTTTATTAATAGCGACTTTTCCATCACTGATAAAGGACTGTTAAACTATCAAGATATTCTCAATTTTTGATTTTTTATCATCTACTACAGTTATTTTATCATTTTATCACTTTTAGTGGAACATTGATAATTTCAACTTGTAGTTATAAAAATCCACGAGATCGGCTAGCCGACCACAAGATCAGCGGGTCCACAAGATCGGCTGTAACATATAGATGAATTACAAAATAGATGTTGAACTCAAATATTTAAAAAAAATGTAAGAAATGAAGATGCAAAAAAGTCAAAGTAAAAAGCAACGGGAAGTGCTTATCGTCAACATAATCGTCGTCGTCATCGATCGCTCTCTATTTCATCATTGAAAAGACATTTTTGTCCGAACAACTCAACATCTTTCGAAACATAAATGTGTTTGGTTTGTTTTCTAAATAAAGGCTAAAAATAAAGCAAGCAAGTTCGCTCGCAGAAAATGCACAACTTTTTTTAGAAAAAATGTTGTTAAATAGCGTCGCTCTTTCAACACTGACAATTGTTTTCATTTTGACATGGGGAGAAAAAACGAATCTAAGCGTTGAGAAAAGGGCTCAAATGCATTCGTTAAGCAAAAGGATATTTTTTGGAATATTTTATTCATTTTTTAAAGAAAGGATTTTGATTGATTTTTAAATTTTTAATACTTTTTTAAAAAAAATGATATTTTTATTAATGTCTTGGTAATGCAAAAAGAATCAAAACATTTTTTAAAAAAAATTTAAAACATTGTTTTAAAACTATGTAAAATAAAAATTACAACGCGTAATTATTATAGCAACAAAAACAATTAAAGATCAAAAATTATTGCACCCATTTTGTTTTTGACAGAAGAGGTGTCAATCTCCCAGAGATTTTATTATCACCATAAAAAAACAATTCATTCATTCAATTAGCTCGGAAATTTTTTTAATTATTTTTGTCAATTAAAGAATTCAACTTCATTTTTATTTCACTTAATTATTACTGGCCGCTTGTGACTAATATTCGTATAATGGATAGGAATTTAAGCTATTCAACTCAAGACGCTGTAACTTCTCTTCAACAAAATGGTTTTCAAGAACCATTACTTTATTATTTGAAGAACAATGCTTCTCCAAAACTATTACTCAAGCTAATGCAAACTTCGAAATATTTCTGTTACAAAGAATTTCCATGTATTGTTATTAGAAGCATCGCCTATGATGTTGGGAAAAAAGAATGGATTTATTCCAAATTAAATTCTGACAAATATGAAACCTTGGATATTGAAAATATTTCAAAGAAATTATGGATTACTCATTTCCTATACTTATCTAACCCTAATCCATATCATGCATATTTTCTTATTCCAAAAATTGCTGTTTGTGATGTTGAACGATTACATTTTTTTAATCAACGTATCACTCTTGACGAATTCAAAATTTTAACTGCTACTTCAACGCAGATTGCTATTTCTTCAACAATTGTACGTGACAAAAATGGTGGTAAAATTATTCCATTGGAAATTCTTTTAAAACACTTGCAAAAAATTCAAGTTTTTCATGGGTATGTTTTTTGTTTTTCAATTGGTAATATTTTTATGTTTCTAGCAGTTTTTATGGCTATGATGAATCTTTGTTTACTACTGAATCAACGAAAAATCTTATTGAAGCTTTAAGCAATTCAGAATGTGTTGATTTTAGTTTGACTGGAATTCCTGATACTTTTGATTTTGATGCATTTTCTGAATACATGCATGTAAGTCTTTTTTCTTTCTTTCTTTCTTTCTTTCTTTCTTTCTTTCTTTCTTTCTTTCTTTCTTTTTTTCTTCCATGTTCTAAAAATCTTTTTTGTTTCAGGAAAATGCAGAAAAAAAATTTCTTCTTGGATTTCACTATAATATTTCAAATGAATATGCTCAAAAACTTTTAACTTAACACCATCTGATTGACAAAGATCCAACACGCCGGTATCGTATTGAGCTTCAATTTCCTGGACAACCATTGCCTGAATATCTTATGGCTCATAGATATGATCGTGTTATTACTGTATTAGAATATTTTACTTTCATTTTTGTTATTTTTGCTGTTTTCGTTTTTTTGTATTACTGTTTTGAAACTTTTGCATAAATTAGTTTTTCTATTTCTTAAATTTGATTGCATTTACAATTTGTATGATACAAATTGAAAAACTCTTGATTGTGATAGAAAAAAGTAAAACTATGAATATGAACGTCAATTTTTTCCATAAAACATTTTAATCATAATTAATTGTTGTCTGAACAACTATTCATTGAATATATATTGATAATGTGTTGAGAATTTGGCATACAATTGTTTTTTAACTTATTTAAAATGCATTCAATTTTTATACAAAAACTTTAATAAATAACGACATTCGTATTAAAAAAAAGAACAATTTAATATTAAATTAAAATACAAAAAAGGGATGAAAACAAAACAAATCACTAAAATACTTGTATGAAAAACCTTTTTCCGTCAACAAAAATCGAAGAACGTTGTTCTTTTTTTATTGACATCGTCGCAGCTCTATTTCAACATCGAAGAAAACATGTTTGTCCAAGAAAAACTGCCTTTTTCGTAACATAAATGTTTATTCGGTTTTTAGACTGAAAAAAACATCGCGCAAATTTCTTTAGCAAACGCAAACCAGCAGTTGAACGCTGCTCTTTCAACAAAAACGTTTTTTTATTCAGAACATGGCACATTCAAAAAGAAAAAATGAATCTAAACATAGACCCATGTATTGGGTACCCGTAAATTTGTTAGAATATTTTATTCATTTTTAAGAAGAAATGATCGTGGTTTGCAAATTATTTGCACTTATTTAAAAAAAACATACATTACAAAAAGAATCAGTGGAACTTAGCATTAATAATGTATAAGTTTTTTATCACTGTTTGAAACAACGTTGTAATGGAATTTATAATGGCAAGAAAAATGCTTCTCCAAAATTGTTACTCAAATTAATGCAAACTTGCAAATATTTCTGTTACAAAGAATTTCCATTTTTTGCTGTTGATTCAATTATATATACTGATGAAGAAAAATGGAGATTCTATGAAGTCGGAGGCAATGTAGAACAAGAAATGGCAGATATTAATCTAGCTTCGAAAAAGTTATGGATAACTAAAAGTCTTCCAATTCGAAGTAGTCCAGATTTTACTTCATCACTTATTCCAAAGATTGCTGTCTGCGATGCTTCAAGGTTGTGCATTATAAATCAAACTATTACTTTGGATGAGTTCAAATTTTTAACGAGTGCTCCAAATATGAAAATTGATTTTACTGATGCAGGAGTAAAGTATGAAAATGGCGAAGATGTTCCTCTGGAAATTCTCTTAAAGAATTTGCCAACGATTAAATGTCTTGAATAGTAAGTTATTTTTTTGTTTTTTAGCTATAAATGTATATATGCATGTTTTAGCAATATGATTTGTGACGAATTAACTTCTGATTCAACAAAGACCACAATTGATGCTTTAACAAATTCTGGTACTTGCGATCTTCGACTATTAAATATTCCTGAATTATTTGATTTTGATGAATGTACGCTTTTTTAATTATTATGTTTTTGATAACTTATTAAAATTATTCTTTTTTTAGAAAAATCCAAAAACATTTTTTCATCTTGATTTCGAAGATGTTTCACAAAAATATTCTCAAAAACTTCAAACTTTCGCGGATGAATTGTTAAGATTAATGGTTTACACTGATTTGGATAAATATCGTCTTATTCAAATTGAACTTCCTGGTCAAAACGAAGAAAGCAGAGAAGCATTGTCTGATATTTATGATAACTTTTTAAGCCAGTTTGATGTAAGGTATGATGAATATAATTTGTTGTAAGATGTAATTTTTTTCTAAACTTTTTTTTCGTCAATGACATCGTCGTCAGTAAAAAACATTGTTTTTTAAAAATGACAAATTTTGAAATAGAAATGCTTTTTTACATATGTTTGCAGAAGAATTTGTTTTGCTTGTGCAATATAAAAAATATGTTCATTATTTTTTCGACAAATATTAATAATGTTTATGACTCTTGCATGTGGTGTTTCTTTTAAACTACAAATAACCTATATGTTGCTGAGGAAAAAACACTTTTAATTATTTTTTGCAAAAGAAGAACCATAAATTAAATATATGACTAAAATATAAAAAAATAGTAAAAGAAAATAAAAAAAAAAGTTTTCGTCCATGCACATCGTCATCGCTTTTTTGACGCTGTAAAGCACTTTGTGATCCAAAACATTTGCTTTCCTGTGTACCAAGAGAAAGCACATTTTGGAAAAAATGTTTGTTCAGTTTTGTGTTAGCGACGAAGAAAAAAATAAAAATATTTCTTTAGCCAAGAAGCACACTTTTGTTTATCTCTTTTTTTAAATTTTTTATTGATTTTTAAACACAAATAAATTTTATTTGTAATTATGCGGTACATTTTGAGCAACTATGACAAGACATTACTTCAAGCACAGAATGAATAGTGACTTGTACAGTTTTAAAATTTTTATTTTGATTATTGCATGTAACAATCCTGTAACTTTGTTTAAGTTTTTTGTTTGACCGGCAAAAAAATTATCATATAAACTAGTAGGATTCTAAGTTTGTCCAGATGCAGCAGTGCTGATACCACCATTTAAACCATTGTTTTCGTACATAACATTTGAAGGCAAAATCTTTTGTCGAATCTGTAAAAAATGCAAATTTACAAAGCTTGTTTCAAATCATTTTTGTCTTTACCTCAGTATTAAAAAGTAAAAAAACAACAGATGTTGAAATGCAATGGCACAACTCCGAAAATGTTACAATTATAAAACTTTCTGCTTTAAGTGTAACAAATAATGGAATAATTCGAAGACTTATCCAACCCACTAAAAAAAATTTAATGATTAGGATGTTTTTGTAGTTGTGTGAGAAGACACTTACAAATACAAAATCCTGTGCAAACTGCAAATTGCAGGGCAAGTCTTGTTTCTTTAATTCTTCGAGAATGAAAATCTTTTTTGGATAATATTGATGAAATTTGGGTGTTTGATGAGTGAATGTAGACGTAAATCTAAACATTAATTGTTTTTATTAAAGGCAACAACGGTTTTAGATGTCACAGTAGTTCACTAGCTTACTAGCGAATATACAGAAAAAATCTTCATGTCAAAATTTCAGATTTCACTTACCCTCCAATAACAAAAAATAGCAATTACTGAGCAAGAAGTATTAATTGGTACATCAAAAGCAAAATCCGAAACATTAAAGTCTGCGGAAAGAAATGCAGCTGAATAAACTTTATAATGCAAAAATACTCTATAATTTCATTTTCAGCAAGTACATTAAAGATTAAAAAAGAACAAACGGGCAACATGACATAACATAAGTTGTAAGAACACTGAGAATTATTCCGGAGATAGATACGGTAGCTATAATAATGATGGTTTTTGTTCGAGTAAAAAATGAAGCTGTTGAAGGATGAACAATAACTAGCCATCTAAAAGCGTTGAAAAAGTTTATTTTGCCTTTTCAGCTTTCAGCAAAAATCTAAACAAACCGATTTATAGCTGTCACAACTTGAAGAAACAAATCTTGAAACCATTGTGCATGAAAAATAAAGCCAACAAATTGTGGAATTGTTAATGTATCAAAAAGTGTGCTCTAAAATTTACGAAACTATTATTAGCAAATAAAAAAAAATAAATCAACCTGTGCAATAACTGATGGACCAAGATATAAAGCTGCTAATAAGCAAGTTATTGTACCACTGCAAATTTGTGAAAATGCCAGCAAATAAACTCCACCATATTTTGCAGTTAAAAATGAGCCGCGCCAAAGTACAATTAGCATAAAAATGTTAAAGCATATGCAGCAGCAAGCTACAAAAGTCAACAGAATTCCAAGAGAAATTGCAAGTGTTGGCATTGTTGAAAAAGAAGAATTACAATATTCTTCAAGTCGAAATATTACAACCGTTGTCACCAACAAAACTTGACACGGTAAAAAAATAAAAGAGCATGGACCACTGCCGTGGGAATTGTATAAAACATATTTTTTATGAGTTAAATTGTGTGAGAAAAACTTTGGTTTATGGACACGAGTTGTAACTGAGAAAGTTTAATTAACAAGAAGTTGTAAATTCATGTAAGTACAAATTTTTATAAAAAAGCTTCCATAAAACATAAATCAACTTGTTTTTTTCTGATTAAAGAACAAATTGTGTCAAGTGAAATCCTTAAATCATCATAATTAATTTTGCGGCTTTTTTAAATCCATGTCATTTTACTCAAATATTTTTACAAGAAGTTCAGCTGCACTTATTCTAACCAGAAATTATATTGTTAATGAAGATCGTTGCTAAATAAATAAATTTGCATTTTTCATTGATTTTAATAATATTAAACAAAAATTTTGGTATCTTGTGCACTTTAAAATTTAAAAACCAAGCTAGCTTGCAAGCTTTTTTGAACCTCATAAAACAACGTATAACTGATAAATTATAATGAACACATTTTTAGCAAAACACGATTTCCAAAAAATCCCTTATTATTCATTAACTTTTACTTCTTTCAATACTTTTGTTTATCATTAAAACAGCCTTTTTTAGGTTCTCTTTTACAAACAAACACGTTTAAAAGGGTTTTTAGAGTTATATTTTATAGTCAGTTGTTTTTCTTACTAAAAAGGGGAAGAATTTTTTAAAAAGTGAAAGAGATGTGAAAATTTGCAATTTAAAGGTTTTTTGATTGTTAAATAATCAACAATTAGACGATAAAAGATAATGAAATTATTAGTAATTACTACGGTTTTGGTAATAATTGCCTGTGGAGAATGTGAAACATTTAAATGTAAGTTGAATTTGGATAAACAAAAGACCGTATTTAAATGGAATACCTATTTTTTAATATGTAACATATTACATGTTTAACAATTATGTATTTCAGACGAAAAATCTTCAATGCTTAAAGCAGCTTGTAAACGAAATCCATACTTTCGATTTTGTAGAGAAGGTGCCGGAGATTTAATAAGAGGAATTATTGAACATACCCTCCCGTTGCCATCAACAAAGCCATTATCACTGCCTTCAGCAAAGCCATCAAGGCTTTCTTCCTTAAAGCCGACATTGCCTCATGCTGAAAATGCAAAACCTGATTTAGCTGCTTCAGAGCCTGTTCCATTTGATACTGAAAGATTTGTTGATCGAAGTAATTTTGTGGACAATGAAAATACAGAGGTACAAAACAATGTTGATTCCAATGAGCCTTCAAAAAATGCTGAGACGCAATCAATATTAGAAGCTTCAACACCTGTTGCATTTGATAGAGAAACATTTGGAAATGTTCAACCTGATCAAGCAAAGACTGAAAATTCAAATGTGCAAAAACTCCCTGAAACAAATCCACCTTTAGCTGCTCCTGCATTTCCACGTAGAGGAGGAGGAGGGGGTGGCATGGGATCTATTGGAATAAATTCTGGTTTTGGCATTGGTGGGGGAAGTGGTTTGGGACTTGGAAATGGTGGTCTTTTTGGAATTTCTTCTGGAGTCGGTGTTGGTGGTATTCCAGGATTGGGATCAATAGGAATGCAATCAGGATTTGGTATTGGAAAATAGAAAGCTTTTTTGTTGTTGTATATAGTTGTTGTAAATATTTGTGTATTTTGCTTGTTGAATATTGTTTCAGAAATAAATAGTAATGCTTCAAAAAGACAAAAATAAAGCATTTATCTTTTACAAATTTTAAAACTTATTTTAACAAAGTTTTTCTCTTGTGAAACAGCTTTAAACAATATTCAACACTTTAACATTTGTGTGCCACTTTTATCAAAAGATACAATCACAAAAAAAACTGTTTTTATATTAGATTTACACCAAAGCGTCATTTCTTTTTGCTCTTCTGCTTTTGAAACAAAAAGTAGTCGTTTTGCTTTTTCTCAGAAAAAACTTTGATTGAAAAAAATTTATTATAAAACTGAATTGATTTTTTGACATAAAAGTATACATTATTCTCGCCATTGTTAGCTTTAGTTTTACTGACAAGATTAAATTTTTTTATTGTGTTGCTTCTACCTGACTTTTATTACTATTGCCTTAATTTTCCTTTATTTTAGCTTTCATCTGTTAGTCATTAGCAATATTTGCTACAATGTATTTATTACATATGAAAGATGTCAATTTTATTTTCTCGATATTTTTTGTTTTATGGTGTACTGTACATCTCATTTCCACCAACAAAGAAAGTTCTGATTTCCATAAAGCTTTTGGATATGGCTTTCAAGAAAAAGAAGTTACTGTTTTTTGGATGCTTGTTATTTGTTTAACATCTTTTAATTTTATTGCTCGCTTTACTTCTAAATTTCAATATTATCTTATTGGTGCTGCTGGAATGGTATTTTTAAAAAAGCAAAAAATACTAAAAGCCTTAATGACTTTTTTAGATTGTTATTTGTGCGGTTCAATTGTTTTTTGTTTTAACTTTTATTAAAATTTATATTTCTGGATTTTCTGGCAAGGAAGATATATGTATGTTTTTTTGAAATTAAACATAATGAAAATTGCCTTTTTTTGTTGGTTAATTTTTTTTATAATATGTGTTTAACATTTTTAGATGACGTTTCTGGTCGTTTTACTTTTATTCTTTTTACAATCCCATATATCCTTTTTGGCATTCTCTCATCATTGACTTGTTATCGTCAAGAACTTAATGAAAAAACTGATGATCAAAATCATACAAAATTTCAACGCATATTTTTAAAACTATATCTTATTGATTATCAAGCAATTAATTGTGTTTATCATCTATCAATTTCAACATGTATGCTTGTACTTTTTGTTATGACAGTAAAGATGAACAGCAGACATGATACGGCTATGATTGTTATTTTGGTTCCACTTATTCCAACGCTGTTTACTTGTTTTGCATATTTTTCGAAACAAATAAATTTTTACAGAGGAGCAATCTTTTGTTGGGTAAGCATTTTTTTTAACAATTTTTGGCTTATTAGGTTGTTACATAAAACCAAGGACGTCAGCAGAGGGGGGCACGAGGGGCACGTGCCACCTCCGAAATTGGAAAAATTCTTTGATTTTTTCCAATTGCCAAGTTATAGCGGCAAAAGATAGAAGGCGTGCCCCTCCAAAATTGTTTGTGCCCACCCCGAAATTTTTTTCTGCTGACGTCCTTGCATAAAACCATTGTACTAGTGCCTTTTTGACACATCCTTTGTTCTCTAAACGCATTATTTATTCAGGCACTTCTTGCAATCTTTTTCATTGTTATTTTTATTGATCCCCTGTTTAACATCGGTATGTTTATTCAAAATTTAACGATCTTTTGTGTTAAAGTGGCAGCAATTTTAGATGAATCTCGTCATGGCCATATTCCTGTTATCATTTCATTTGGTTTAATTTGTTTTATTAATTCTCTTGTTGGCTTCCTTTCTGCAACATTAACTTATCATAAAAAGAAAATTGAAAATAGTTTTGAAAATCCTAATTATGTTACTTATGTTGCTACAGAAGACGGCGTTACTTTATAAATTTTTATTATATTGTTTTTTTGCATGATTTATTTCATATTTCGAAAAACGGTAATAATTTGTTTAAAAAATAGGGTTGTCAAATGGAGATCTCCCATTTTTTGCCGGGAGATCTCCCGTAATCTCCCGTGAAAGATTTTTCATAGCAAAAATTTTTTAGAAATTTTTCATATTTTACAACTTCTTTCAAACCCCGAAATTCAAACAAAAACCACTAAAATTGTCTATTTTTAGCTCAGTTTTGTATTTTTCGTCTAATTTTGCTGCAATTACATTGAAGATACCGTACACCAGTTAGCTTTAAGCTTTAAATTTTTGTTTAATAAAGTATTTTTATAACAATTAAATTAGTATAATAAATTTATAGATTAAAAAACTAATGATTTTAACTATAGTTTATAACTAACATTGTAAGACGAAAAAAAAATTTTTTGGTGTTAAAATGACCATTTTGGAAAATCGGGAGATTTCGGGAGATCTCGATGGAGATCTCCCGGGAGATCTCCCTGGGAGATCTCCCTCATTTCTAATCTCCCGGGAGATTTGACAACCCTATTAAAAAATGTAAAATAAATGTAAACACATTTAAGTGTGTATAGCACAAACAGAAAAAAAATCAAGAAAATTGTCACCTAAATAAAGACAAAACTCTTTCCTTAAGATAGTCATAGCGATTACGATAAGTCCAGTAAAGCTTACATGTAATTCTTTAGGAATTTGTCCATTTTGAGATTTAAAATGAATTGAATCAGCTTCTTTATTGAAATGATTTTGTTTATTATTTTTCATTTTGGTTCTATAAAAATATGTTCATGGACAACAAATTAGATGTATCACACTTTTTGAAGACAGGAATTTCTTCATCAAGTAAACCAAGATCATTTTCGTCGGAATACATTTTGATGTGGAAGAAATAGATGACAAATCAAGTGTATTATTTGTGCTCCTTAAAGTTATTATCATCCATGTAAAAAAAGATATGAAAAAACTTTCGGTAAAAGCTTTGTCCGTCCACAAGTAAAATTCATTGCTCTCGTCATAACTGCTCTAGCTTTTACTGTATCACCGAAAATATTTTTGATAAATCATAACAAGTAAATAATCTCTCGAGGTCTACATTTGCTGTCATGGTTATTTAGTACAAAAATACTCTTTTAATTACAAGTTTTTAACATATTGATGAGTTTGTAACATTGAAAGACATCGTGTTTTATTTCCCATGACAACTTTTATTGAGTGCATTCCTTCAAATTTTCTATAAATATTAAATCTAATAGTCAACAATTGTGTTTTAAAAATATTTGAGAGAAAAAACAGCTTAATTTTTTTGCTTTGAAGGTAAATTGTGAGCATTTTTTTTATGTATTTATTATTTTAAAAATAAACCTTTTGTTTGCGTTTAACTTTTAAACCCTTTTTTGGAGTTTATTTTTTTGTGTTTTATTTGAACCCTTTATACTTCCTCTTTGAAGTTGCATTTTTTAACTGTTTTTCGATTACGTTCGAAGGGGCTTTTTCAAACATATTTTTAACAGATATTATCAATAACACAGATAACGTAATTTATGGATAGACGCTGACGCTCTACATGTGAAAAAAACCGTAAAAAATGTTTGCAATAGTTTTAATAAGGAAAAATAAGCTGGCGATAAAAAATATCATTTTATTATTCAGCACACCGCCGCATATTATTAGTCTAGCACATTTGTATAGGATCATCATCATTTTTTTAAAAGTGCACTATATTTGGTGTAATCCTTTTTTTAATGAGATAAAAAAGTCGTATAAATAATGTCACGAACACAGTCAATTTTATCTAATTTCTTTAATAAATATGATGAAGTTTATTGTTATTTTTGCTGCAGCGCTATTTGTCTGTGTTTTTGGTAAGTATGATAATTTTATGAATCAGCCATTGTAAGAAATAATTAATATTTTAGCAGACTGCCCCGCAAATTCTCATTGGAATGATTGTGGACCAATGTGTCCACCAACTTGCGAAGACCCAACAGTAATTTTTGTACAACTACCGTATTACCTTAAAAGTGATTAATTTGTTTTAGCGAAGCTGTCCAGGGTGTCATCCAACGTGCCAATGTTTTTTTGGATACCTTTTGAATAGTGCAGGACAATGTGTTTCCTTTGGCCATTGTTAATAAAAAAAATAAAGACCATCATAAATATTATTAGAAATTTAACATAAATAGTAGGTGTAATCACTGTTTTATTTCATCCATTTAAAGCAAAAATTGAAATAAATTTATAAATAAAACTAATGCCTTTAAAAAAAAGTCACGAAAAAACATAAAACTTTGAAAAGAACGAAACATTTCAAAGCTTTACGTTTTCATTTTTTCTTTTGTTTTTTTTTCTACTGTAGCCGATGCCGATGAACTGTTTCAAAGCCATCGGCTCATTGTTTTTATTGCAAAAAGGATTTCAAAATTACAATTAAATGCGTATCATTTTTTCTGCAGTAATCCCTCCACAAAACAGAAATACAAAAGATTTTTTGTTTGAAAGAAACGAAAGTAATACAAACAAAATAGTTATTAGCAGTTATATAACAAAAAGTTTTATCAAAAACAAGTAAAAAAATAAAAAAAATAGAACGCTAGCCTGTGGGTTCTTTTTAGTAGAATAAATATTAAAGATTGAAAAAAAAACTTAGAAATTTTTTCAATTTTTTGAGGCCATATATATGCTTGTAAAAGCTAAATTTTTAGAAGAGTTTCAACGAAATAGAAAAGGTGCCATGGGTGTTACAGCAGCAGCATAATGTGCATTTGCTCGAAGTAAATCGTTGCATTATCCATAAATCACTTCAACGCAGCTGCTCAATTTTCCTTCTTTTGAAAGATATGCTTTAACAATGGCTGCAGAAAGCCCTTGATTTAATGATGATGCTGATGCTTCCTTTTTACGTTTTGCTGATGATGAATATGCATTGTATATTTCACCAACTCAACTCGATACTCTTATAAGAACTCTCAAGCTTAAAGGTGATGGCTCATTCAAATATACACCAAAAGATTATCGACAAATTTATTGACTATTTGGATGTGTTAGAAAAACAAAATGGGTACCAGTTGCTACTGTTATTATGTTAAAAAAGACAAAAGATCTCTACAGAAAAGTTTTTGCAAAAAGTAAGTACTTTAATTTAATTATTTTTTTCTATTTTTGTATTTTGTAGTTAAACAAATTGTTGGTGAAAGCGAATTAAAAGCAAAGATGATTCATTTTGATTATGAAGTTGGATGTATCAAAGCTTGGAAAGCAGTATTCCCAAATGTTCAAGTGAAATTATGCACTATTCATGCTCAACAAAGCTCACATCAACGCCATCACTATAAAAGTTATCGAATGCCACTTGGTAATTGGATTGTTTCGAGAATTAACAAATTCTGAAGTAGGGTTGGCGCGGGCACATGCGCCCGGGAAGCCTCTTTGCGCCCAGGCGCGCCCGAGTTTGCGCCCGAAGTAAATTTTTGCAATATTAAAAATAATCAGTGTTTTTGATAAAAGTTGACCTATTATCGGTTTAATTTTGCATTAACATTCCCCAAAACCAATAATTGCGTTATTTAACAATTTTTAACTTAGTTTTATCAATTAATACAGTAGCCAAGTGATACTGTAGTCAACTAATTTGTCGTTTTTTGTCAAAAATCGTTAGCAAATCGAGAAATCATACAAACATGTTTTGTTTATGCCCTTAAAAGTATCAATAATTGCTTAAGAAATTTTTTTGGTTAAAAGTTTATGTTTTGAACATTTTATGTTACAGGCGCATGCGCCTGGGCGCGCCCGCAGCCCTATTCTGAAGATAATGAAGTGAATGTAAGATTTTTTATAGTTTTATATTATTTACAATTTTGTATTTTGTAGGCTATCAGAACTGATAACAAAGATCCACCAGATGTTGATCCTGCAACTGAAGAAACTGATGCTCGTATTCATGAATATAAAGCATAAAAATAAAATATTTATTAAAAAAAGTTTTTTGGTGCGAGTTGAGTGGGTACGAGTTGAGCGGGTGCCGGTCGAGCCGGGGTGCCAGTCGAACGGGTGCCAGTCGAAGCGGGGTGCGAGTTGAGAAAAGTGCCGGTTGCTCATAGCCCGTTTCTTAAACATTTGTCACTTTTTTTGAAATGTGTTTTAAAATAATCAATAACCGAATAAAAATTTTCAATTATCATTGATCATCACTTAAATAAAATGAAAATATCAATTAAAAATTTTTTTGTTCACCGTCTGCAACGATGACTTCTTTCTTTACGTCGTTTACTTTTTGCAAAAAAAAACTTGTTTGAAAACAAAATAATTTAAAATAAGATTTTTGAACGAGAAAAAAATAGAAGAAAGCGACAAAAAAAATAATTGAATGAATAAAAAAGGTATTTTCTCAAATGTTAAAATCATTAAGTAGTAGCAGTAGTACCAATTTGGATGAAATATGTTTAATTTGCGGTAAATTGACTTCTACGACGCATTTACAGGTTTTGTTATTTTATCACTTAATTACCAAACGAAAACATGTACATAAATTTTTTAAGCACTTTTAGGTAAGCATTTGTTATGGATGTGCGGCATTTTATCGTCGATCAATAAATGGCCAAAGGGAATACAAATGCAAATTTAATAGTGGTAAATGTAATCTTAAATGTAAGTTTTTGTTAATTTGCTTGATTGTTCTGAAACATTGACATGAAAATAATAAAGAAAGTGTTTTTTGTTTAGTTAAAACTAACAACATTTTCTGTCTTCACCAGAGGGAAAAAAAGATTTATTGACTAAATTATCTTACAACTGTTCTTCAATCAAATTTTCAATTAAATTTTTTTGCTAAAGTTAACATGTTTTTCAATTTAAAAAAATCAATTTTTCAATTAAATATGTTAATGTTATATTTTAACTTTTTGTAGCTCAAAAAATTTTATGCCGTCTATGCCGCTTCAATAAATGCAAAACATTAAATTTGATAATAAATAAAAATAAACAAAAAGATGTACCACATTTACCATCATTAGAATTATCACCAATGCCATCCAATGAAACCTCATCTGATCCTTGGGATATTTCATATATTTTTCATCAAATTCACTTGTCATTCAAGGTAAATTTATAATTAATTTTTTAGTTCAAATTTGTTTATATTTTCTAAAATAATATGGTTTAGAATATTCAACGGAGTTGTCTTTGAAAAAATTCGGATTACATTGTTAAAAATTTCAAAAATTAATGTTCTGATCAAATATGCCTCTGACATTTTTAGTAGTTCATTTATAAATAATTTTTAGAGCAATATTCAAACATTTAATGACGACTTTGATCATCTATCATATTTCACAAAAGCAATATCATCATTTTATAAAGCAGTTAAGCCCAAGCAAGAACCTACTCAATCTAAATCAGAGTTTATTCGAGCTTGCTTCCTTAAAAATTTTTCAATCAATACTGCAAAATTACTATCATGTTCAAATCACTTTCAAAAACTTCCACTAAATGAAAAGGTAAATACGAAATAATTTGCATATTCCGCAATCTTGACGACTGTGAGCTTTTACAAATTTAGCACAATTTTTTCATATTTTAGCTAATAATTTACGATAAATTTTATCAAACGTTTTGGTATTTAGTAATGTTCTGTCAAAGCATTGAATATTTTGGTGATGATCCAGCTCTTAAAAGACTTACGGATAATCAACAATATATTGTTGTCTCAGCACTACCACAAAAATTTACTATCAATTCACCCTTGTATGGAATGCGATTTTTTGCTGTTCCAGTGCTCCAAAAATTGGATGCTTTTTTTGCTGATTTAAAACTTTTCAAACCAACATTTGAAGAATTTGTTTATATTTGTGTGATATCACTTTGGTCGTTGCATGGTAAGCTCACAAAATTGTGCATCATTCCAGTTATCAAAAACGAAAAAACCCCTAAATTCAAGTATTAGGTATTTCGAGGGTGTTACTGTATTGTTCTAAACCATTTCCCACCATTTTGAAGCATTTTTGGCTAACTTTTGCCAAATTTCAAATTTTTGGTATGTCAAATTACCATGGTTTGTCATGTTCAACCATTTTTAAAAGGTTGCCCCCCCCCTTGATTTTTTCATATTTGGCCTCTTTATGGTAAAAAAATGCGAGGAATTCAATGGTAGGTTCTATAGCCTCCGATCTTTCTTTTTCACGACGGCATAAAGTTGAAAAATGCAGAAAATGGACAATGGCATTTGTAAACAAGTTTTGTAAGTGCCACATTCGGAATCAACGACCTCGATTTGGTATATATCTTTTCAACTTATGTCAATATCGTCAATGGCACTGGAAATGCCGTTTTTAACTCCATTGGCACAAAAAAAGTGCTAAAACGGCATTTTTAGCTCAAACCACTTTGTTTCTGGGCTTGTAAGGCATAGTCAAAAATATGGGCAAATTTTCAAAAAAAAATCTATTTTTGGCAGTGCCAGGCATCGAGATTTTGTCACAGATTTATATTACAAAAATGTACAAGTTGTCAGTCTCATATACATTTCATTTTCATTTTTTTATAGATCTGCCAAACATCAGTCAATCCACACATGAATTGGGTGAAAAAATCATTCATGAAGCTTCAATAAAGTTACACGATTATTACACAAATGAATTAAGAAAACAAAATTACGCTGCAAGACAGGCAAAACTTTTTCGAATTTCTAACTCCATTAAGGTTTGTTATTGCAGAAGTTCGAAAAAACATAGAATTTACTTTTTGATCTGTTTTAGAGCATTATCCAAAGTAAAGCAGAAATGCTAAAAGCATGGGAATTTTTCAGTTATGGTCCACATGCATTTCCATGGTGTAAATTTGAAACTAATTATTTTACTTACAAAAATATTTAATAAAACATTTTTTTAAAGGGTATTCTTTGTTGGCCCTCCCGGTCTCGTTTTTTTTCTTTTTGAAAAATTTGAATAAAAAACACTTTTTTGTTTTTAAAAAATCGTTATTTAAGATTTTCTAAAACAGAAAACAAGGAAGGGGCATATTACTAAATTGTTTATGCTTTGTTGATTTTTAATAATTTTTTGTTTTCACTTTTTTATTTGATATTTTATAAATTTTTGAGTGTAAAATTATTTCTTAATTTCAACCACAAACAAACATTAAAATGCTATAAAATTTAGTCGCTATCATTTTTTCTTATCAGCTGAAAAAGGCTATTGATTTTAAAGAGTGTCACTTTTTAGAAAAGACAATTGGGGCTAACAAAAAAATAAACTAACAATTTATTATAAAATATGTAAAAATATATAAATAAGTATATCAGAAACACAAAAAAGATAAAAAAATGTCATTTTAAAACAGAAAGAATTCTGTCTTCAGGATAGCCAAAGCGATGACGGTAGACACGATAAAGCTTATATAATTCATCGGGAATTTGTCCATTATAACCAATCAAAGGCGGACAATATTTCGTTAAGCCATTCTTTACCAGTTCTTTGATGAAAGTTTGAATTGCTTTTGATTCATGGAGAGGAAAATTAAAATCAAGGTTGTATTCTACTGTTGGATGAGACTAAAAATTTATTTATAAATAATTGCTTTGGTATTAAAATTTCTGTTGAACAAAATACTGTATAAATCACAGGCTAGGCACTATACAATTTCGGGGCCCGGGCTTTGTTTCAGAAATGGTCACAAAAACTTACTTGCATAAACTCTTTAAAAATTTCAAAATGGAATATTCGAGGAATACAATACAAAGTAAATTTTCTTAAAGTTGAAGGATTAATAACTTTTGTCAACTTTTCTGCTGTTTCAAATGTTACTGCAGAAGTCATCGCATCAGTCATTTCTCTAAAATTTATTTATTATAGTTCATATATTTAATGCTTTTAAACATTTAAAAAAATTCAATTATGATTAAAACCTACAGCATAAAGCTTTTAAGATTTTCAATGTGTTCAAAATATCTTTCCATTGGCATAAGGGTGCCATCACTGTATCGAACATCTGTCACTTCTAGTTCAAGTTTTTCAATTTTGTTTGAAGAAATCAAAAACTTGAATTCGTCATACGACAATATTTCGTTCTTTAAAACCAAGCACGTAATATCACATACTGCAAGCTTTGGAATAATTACGGACAAATGTTTTTCACGTATTTCACTATATGGGAAACAAAAAGAATCCACATTAACAAAATGTAAAATCCATAATTTTTTTGAAATGGTATTCATATTAATATCATAAAAATCATACCGATACTTTAATCCCATTGGACAATATTCCCATTTATTTTGATAATATCTTAGAGCTTTGACGATAAAAAATGGAAACTTTTTGTGATAAAAATATTTTGTGACTTGCATCAATTTTAACAAAACTTTCGGTTTTGCATTTTTCTTTAAGTAATATAAAATAGTCTTTCGAAAAGTAAGCTGGTTATTTTTAAGTGCTACAGATAGAGCAAGATTATCAGGAAGAAGATCGGCCATATTTCAGTTTAAGCAAAAATCACAAATTTAACGTCTGAACCAGGTGAATGAAAATAATTCAACCAATAGGCAGTTCTTCGCCTTAAAAAAATGTTTTTGCAAAATTTGCTCATTTTTTATAAGTGTGCTTGAGTAGAAAGAAATAACCCTTAAGGTTTGAGAAGGTTCTTAGAGGTGAACAAAATTTTAAGGTTGACAGGTTTATGGTTACTTTTTCGAATTGATAAGAGCGGTTTTCCGCCTGATATTTATGAGAACGCTTTTTGTATAGTCAGAAATGCAGCAAAACGATTATTGACTTTTTGTGCACACACACAGTGAGATACACCGACAAGAGTCTCGAGGCTTTTCAAACCCGTTTTTTAATTAATAATAATTTATTTTTAAAAAAGTAAGATAAATGTAAAAACATATAAATGAGTATATTCAATACTGCAAATGTTCAAAGAATTGTCAATAAAATAAGGAAAAAATCCTATCTTTAGGGTAGCCGTAGCGTTTACGGTAAACACGATAAAGCTTATATAATTCATCTGGAATTTGTCCATTATAACCAATTAAAGGCGGGCAATCATTTGTTAAGCCATTCTCAACCAATTCATCGATAAACATTTGAATTCCGTTTGATTCATGAAGAGGAAAATTGAAATCAAGGTTGTATTCTGTTAATGGATGGGTCTAAAAATGCTTACATTTTTTATGTAGTATACAATGTTTAGCAAATACTTACTTGCATAAAATCTTTAAAAGTTTTGAAATCGAAAATTCGAGGAATGCAATATAAAGTAAATTTTTTCAAAGTTGAAGGAGTAATAACTTTTGTTAGCTTTTCTGCTGTTTCAAATGTTACTGCAGAAGTCATTTCATAGGTCATCTCTCTAAAAAACGGTAATAAACTGTGATTACAACTTACAGCTTAAAACTTTTAAGATTCTTCAGAAGTTCGAAATACTTTTCCATTGGCATAACTGTGCCATCACTATATTTAACAACAGTAAATTCAAGTTCAAGTTTTTCAATTTTATTGGTAGAAATTAAAAATTTAAATTCATCATACGACAATATTTGTTTCGTTAAAACTAAAGATGTGATATCAAAAACTGCAACTTTTGGGATCATCAAAGATGTGAGATTATCCTTTTTTTCATCACTGACTTCAAGGAATTTTGTTATCCATAATTTTTTGGTAATTCTATCCATATCTATTTTATGAAAAAAGAATGGGGAATTTGATTTCAATGAAGAATACTCCCATTTTTCTTCTTCACACAAAAGTCCTTTAATAACAAAAAAAGGAAATTCTTTGTAACAAAAATATTTAGAAGTTTGCATTAATTTGAGTAACAATTTTGGAGAAGCATTTTTCTTTAAATAATATAAAAACGTTTTTCGAAAAGTTAATTGAATGGATTCATGGAATAAAGGTGCAGTAAAATCATCAAGAACAGCAGCGGCCATATTTCTGTTCAAACAAAGTTAAATAGTGATGGCAAGATTCTAAAAACGAAGCAAATTATTTGTAACAACAGAATTCTGAAAACAGTTTAAGGCCATTCATGCAGTATAAAATTTTAAAATGAACCTTTACTGCTTAAAGGTGTATTTGAGTTGAGAGAAACGATCCTAAGGGTTTGAGAAAATGTTTAGAGGATCAGAAATTATTAAACCGCATGATTTACTACTTTATGAGAAACTCCTCTAATATAATAAATCAATTATTGACATCTTGCATAGCTATACCTGCAAACACCAAATTTTTTCAAGCTTAATTTTCTTATTTTTTAAAAATGAAATGCAGCTTTGATGATTATGTAATTCAACAATTTTCACTTCCTTCTTCTATTATTTATTACGTCACCAAAAATCCCAAATCTGCCAACGGGTTTACGAAGTTTTTAAAAACCTGTAAATATTTTTATGCTAAAAACGCTGTGATTATCCTTCATCGTTTATTTCTTCGCACGGACAGCAAAAAGTATGAACAGATTGAGTTTAAAGGAAACAAGGTTTTGCATAAAACTGGCGAAATTGATTTGGAAAAAATTCAATACAAAATCTGGATAACAGATTGCTTTAATGTGTATGAAGATGCTGATGTTTCAGTTTCTACTCTGATTCTAAAGCTATTTAAAAGTGAAATCAGAACATTGTTTTTGTACAATCAAAATATAACTTATAATGAATTTTTATTTTTAACATCTTCAACAAAAGAACTTGAATTCAGAAATGTTGTCGTAAAATACAGTAATGGTGATGTGGTAAAATTTGTTACAATTGTTGAAAAAATACCAAAGCTTCGGAATTTAATTTTGTAAGGTTTTAAAAATTTATGTAACTACCACTTTATTACATTTTTTTAACGTGCATAAACTTTTCAGCCAATTTACTAATGCTGCTACTGAAATTTCAACTAATACAGTAAAAGAAATGGCAAAAATTGATCATGTAAAAAATATCTATTTTATTCGTTTGATCAATATTCCTGAATTTTTTGACTTGAAATCATTTATTAGTGATATAATCATTGTGAGTTTTATTAGCAGCTTTCAAGTTTATTCGTTTCATTTTACAGGCACAAACGGGTGGTCATTGCTTACTAAAATTAAATCAAAATGTTTCTGATAATTATAAAGAAAATGTGAAGAATTTTGCTTCCTTTTCTGAAGGAAAAATCATTTACAGAGATTCTGATTGTAGTATGATCATTTGAAAAGTAATGTTTTGCCCAGCTTTTTGTTATATGTTTTTATATCTAATAAAAATTCTTTGTTAAGCCTTATGTCATTTCTAGTTTTTGTTTAATACGGCAAGGCATTTAACATTTTTTAATGCAGATGAATCTCGCATAATTGTACTTTCATTGAAAACATTAATAGCTAACTGTAATCACGTTTATGTAAATGAATTCAGTCCAGATTTAAGTTAAATTTGTTACAATCAAAAACTGAAATGATCTTGTTTGTCATTGCAATTCTCAACAATTCCTAAGAAGAGATGTTCTAAGATTTCACAAATTCGAGATGTTCTAAGATTTCACAAAAAAATCTCAAAGCTTCCCGGTAGAGACCACTAAATAACGGAACAACAAAAAAAAGGGTATTCTTTGTCAATTTTCTTGTAACACAAAAGTGGGCGGAGAAGAGAAGGGCTAAACAAAACTCACAGAAGTGAAATGCAAAAGAAGAAAAAAAACTCCGACAGACGTACAAGTCAAGGGATGCTTCGGAGAACTTTTAAATGGGACACATCTCAAAAAAAAGTGTATTCATTTTTAAATGAATGACCAAAATCATTGGCAGCAGAGGAAAGAGGGGGTTGCTCCGGCTTTTTTCTTCTTTTACTATTTTTAGCAATTTTGAGTAATAAGATTTTTACTTAATTAGTAATATCAGTAATTTGTAGGATTCCAGTAATTAAAAAAATGAAGCACTGTGAAAACAAAAGGGTTTTCTTATTTTCAATTTAAGTTTATGTTATCCTAAAAATTTGTTTACGCTTTTATTAATGCCGAAATTTAGTTTTCCATGTTTTATGATTCGCTAAAGCTATCACGTCAATTTTGTGGCCTACTTTTTAAGTCAAAACTTCTATTGATTTTTTAAAGCAAAAGCTAGTAGTGGTTTGTTTTTAGATTTTGTTTGTTCTTTGAGCCAAAACATTTGGGGTTTATTTTTGCAAAAACTCTAAAAATAATTGTTATTAGGTCGAGAGTAGCCTTTTTCAGTAACAAGTAGAGTCTAGTAGTCAGAAGGAGTTCATCTGTAATAATAAGATATTTATATTTCTGCAACTACAAATTTTTTTCCTTTCTTTGCATTTTAGTTTTTTAGCAAAAACATATATTACTACTATTCCTTGGTAACTTTAAATGAGTCATTTTTTCTAATTTGTAGTCATAACCAAGTAAGACAAAATTAGCATTGCTATAGTTGTGTTTGTAAGATTACAGAGAAAAAAAACTAATTTATCGTTTCTAAAAAACTTCATTTTTTCTTTCTTTGATAAACTAAGATTACGGTATTTGTTGCTTTGAATCTCTTCTTACCGTAACCCCTATTTGCTTTTTGTATTCATGCATTTTTTCCCCTCTTTCATTTGAGCCCAATAAATGATATCCCATGAAATCCTTGAAAAACAATATTTTAAAAAAAATGGTTTCCTTTTCACCGATATCAAAAAATGCTAAAAACGAATTGTCTTTTTTTTACTCTTTTTTTAGTGGTGGAAAAAAAATGTTTTAGTGTTTGTCTATAATTTTTCTTTCTTTTGTTTGAGATGGATAGAGAAAGCAAGAGAGAGACAGAAAGAGAGAAAGAGTACGCTTTTGTGTGTGCTGCACTAGCTCTGTCTCTCTCTCTTTGATGAGATGATGGAGATACACACATGCCATGTAAAATTAGGGAAAGAAAAAAAAAACAGGACAAAAAAATGCATCACTCTTTTTTTTTCTCTCGGATGCTTCGGAGCAAAGAAAGCGTTCCATACTTTGGCAGTTTTATTTTATTATTATTTTGAGGCCGTTGTCATTTTTAGACTTCTTACAGATGAGGAGAGGATCAGATTTGCTTAAATATTGTTTTTGCTTGGAGGTTGGTAATAGTAGAGGGGTACTTCAGCAAGCATAGATGGTGGTTAAAAAAGTAGAAAAATGAAGAAATTTAAATTTTCGTAACTTTTGTAATTTTTCCAGTTCAATCTATTCAAGCAAGTCATCACTTCAATTTCATAACCTCTTTTTTACGAAATCCAAAAAAAACTTTTAACCCTAAAAAAACTTTTTCAATGGTCAAGTCAAAAAAAAGTGTAAATTTAACTTTTGACGTGTCTCCATTTTTTATTTCCATTTTGTTTTTTAACAAAGCAACCAAACATTCTCTTTTTTGATATTGATTGGTTTTCATTTATTTGCTTACTAACTAACTCTCTCCTCAGACTTTCCCTTCTTCTTCGTTTACATCACAGATGTCTTCCTCCTAAAAAATTTTTTCACCTATGCCATGAAAGGTCAGCTTAGTCACTTTTTTGGCACTTTTTTATAGCTTTGGTGCTTTTCAATGTTTTTCAAATCAGTTTCCTTTAAAAGCTATCCGAGGTTTATCGGGAACAACGACCTTGCGCATGTTTTATTTTCACTCGTTTCCCCCGTCTGTCCTTGTTTTTTTCTTCGAGGTTCATAAATTGGCGCGCAAAATTTTTAAACGTGTTTGATTCGCGCAAAATACTTGTCTAACAAATTTTTTTCATCAATCTCATTTTTTTTCAGGCTTTTTGATTCCATATACATACAAATAACCTCAAAATATGTCTGATCATGAAATGGATACTGTAGGTGATGAAGGTAATGGTGAACAAATGGAAGTTGAACAACCCGAACCACAACCAAAATCATCACGTAAAACTTCTTCTCGACGATCTGCAAATAAAGCTACTCCAACTCCTGCTCCACCACCACCTCCACCTGCTCCAGAAGTAGATCCTTCTGCAGCTGGTGGTGAAGAAGATACACATAATAATTATTGTGAAAATTGTCAACAAGGTGGTGAAATTATTTTATGTGATACATGTCCACGTGCATATCATTTGGAATGTACGGATTTAACTGAACTACCAGAAGGTGATTGGTCATGTCCAACTTGTGATAAAGCCGAAGAAGCTGCTGCCGATGAAGATGATAATTATGCTGGAGAAGCAACTCCATCAAGTTCGAAAAAGAAGAAGGGTCGAAAAGGAAAGCATCATCATCACAAAGGCCGTAAATCTAAAGGTGCTGCGAAGGAAGAAGATGCTGAAGTAGCTACTCCTGCCGCAGAAGCAAAACCTTCCAAGAAATCTGCTCGAAATGCTGCAAAAGAATCAACACCAAAAGAAAAAACTCTTCCACCAATTAAAATTCGAATTAGCGGAAGAAAGAGAAAGAATAAAGATTCTGATGGTGATCGTAAGTTCTTTATACTACAGTTACATTAGTACATATACATTTATACAAGTTTTTGTTACACTCACCTTAACAAAATCTATATATTATCTATTTAAAGCTCTCTTACAGTAATATTTAATAATATATCCTTCTTTTTCAGCTGACAGTGATGAAGAATTTAATCGTCTCTTGAAGGAACATGAAAAAACGATTGATGAAGCTGAAAAAGTTAAAGAAGAACGAAAAGCTCAAAGAAAAGCTGAAGCAAAAGCTAAAAAGGCTAAAAAAGGTCGACGTGAAGAAATCAAGGAACACAATGATACATGTGAATATTGTAAAAATGGTGGTGAATTAATTCTATGTGAAACTTGTCCACGTGCTTTCCATCTTGGTTGTACTGAGTTAACCGAACTTCCAGAAGGTGAATGGTTTTGTGCAACATGCAAGAAAGAAGGCAAAGATGTCTACGAAGATCCTGATGAAAAGAAGAATAATGATACTTGTACAGCTTGTAAAGAAGGAAATTATCTGCTAAGTTGTGAAAATTGTGTTAATGCTTATCATGCATATTGTTTAAATCCACCACTTGATGAAGTACCTGGTGAAGGAGAATGGCTTTGTCCAAAATGTGCAATGCCAGATCCAGGAAAGAAAGCCGAAAAGATTATGTCATGGAGATATGTTGAAATTAAATATGGTGATCCAATAACCGATGAAGAAAAGCCAAAAGAAGGTGAAGAACCCACAGATGAGCAGCTAACTGCTGCATATCTTAAACCACCACGAAAAATGGCACCACGTCGAGAAAAAGAATTCTTTATTAAATGGAAATTTATGTCATATTGGCATTGTACTTGGGTTTCTGAACTGCTTATGGATATCTATTTCCCACAGTTACTTCGAATGTATTGGCGTAAATTTGATCCAGAAATTCCACCAGAAGTTGATGATGGCTCAAATGAAGATGTACAAACAGGAGAGATTGAAGGAAAAGAAAAAGAAGATGATCCACATAATCTTGAAGAAAAGTTTTATCGATATGGTATTAAACCGGAATGGATGCAAGTACAACGAGTACTACATCATATTTGTTATCAAAAAGGACAATATGATTATCTTGTTAAATGGAAAGAGCTTATGTATGATCAAGCAACCTGGGAGCGAGATGATCAAGAAATTCCTGGTTATGAAGAACAAATCTTTAAATATTGGCTTCATCGGTAAGGTGTTTTACGATAAGAAAGTATATGTCATAGACTTGTTGCTCCATATACCGTTTCTTTTGATAAAACTTTTACTGTTTATTTACATGTATATATTTTTAGTGAACGAATGACTGGTGAATCAGTTCCTAAAGCAATTGTTAAAAAGATTAATGCATATGCTGCAGAACATGGTGGACAACGATATGATGAAGATGATATGAAAAAGAAAAGAAAGAAGGCAAATGAAAAGCCAACTATTAATGTATGTCTCTTGTACTTTGTATGCTGTAACTTTATATACATATTTGATTTTTTTAGATTCAAGAAAAATATACAAAACAACCAGATTATCTCGATGAAACAGGTGGAAAGTTACATCCATATCAGCTAGAAGGAATCAATTGGTTACGGCATTGTTGGAGCCAGAAAACTGATGCTATTCTTGCTGATGAAATGGGTCTTGGTAAAACTATTCAATCTATGACTTTTCTTTATTCTTTGATGAAGGTAAGATTTTTAATATTGAATATTCATGTGTAATAATTATTTTTTAGGAAGGACATTCAAAAGGACCATTCCTTATTGCTGCTCCCCTTTCAACTTTGATCAATTGGGAACGTGAAGCAGAATTTTGGTCACCAGATTTTTATGTTGTTACATATATTGGTGATAAAGATTCACGATCAGTTATCCGTGAACATGAATTCTCTTTTGCTGAAGGTGCTGTACGATCTGGTCCAAAAGCTCAACGAATGAAATCTGATGCAGGTGTTAAATTTCATGTGCTTCTTACTTCATACGAATTGATTAACATGGATAAAGCAATTCTATCATCAATTCCATGGGAAGCACTCGTTGTAGATGAAGCTCATCGTCTTAAAAATAATCAATCTCTCTTCTTCCGAACACTATCAGAATTTAAAATTAAATACCGACTTCTTCTTACTGGTACTCCACTACAAAATAATTTGGAAGAATTATTCCATTTGTTGAATTTCTTATCTCCTGATCGCTTCAAGTAAGTATACTGTAGCTTTAATATATAGTTGTGTAGTATTACACTCGCCTATGATGACCAACGCTTGTTATGAACTATAATTTTTAAATTTACTAACTTTCTTTTTTCAATAATTACCGTAGACTTTTTTAACTATCTAAAAGTTTGCTTTATGGAATTAGAATACATCAATTACAGCTTCTTATAAAGGACTCTTTTGCTCGAATGTTACGTGATTGAGTTAAAGGCAAGAAGTTACAGTACCCCCAATGGCTTTTGATTTTTTAAATCAATTGCATGATTACAAAAAGGCGAATCTGAGGCATACTGTAATAATATACTTGTTTTGAATATATTTGAACAATACTAATCTTTGTTTTATTTTAGTGATTTGAGTGTCTTTACACATGAATTTGCTGAAATTTCAAAAGAAGATCAAATTCAAAAGCTTCATGATTTACTTGGTCCTCACATGCTTCGTCGTCTTAAAGCTGATGTCCTTATTGGAATGCCATCAAAATCTGAATTAATTGTTCGAGTCGAACTTAGTCCGCTTCAGAAGTAAGCTTTTCTTATTTCTTTATATACACATACAATTACATTTTTCTCTTTCAGGAAATACTACCGTAATATTCTTACTCGTAATTTTGATGCTCTTAATATTAAATCTGGTGGTTCACAGATGTCACTTTTAAATATTATTATGGAACTTAAAAAATGTTGTAATCATCCATATCTCTTTAATAAAGCAAGTATTGAAGCTCCAAAACTTCCAAATGGTGCATATGAAGGAAATGCTTTGGTTAAAGCAGCAGGAAAATTTGTGCTTTTACAAAAGATGCTTCGAAAGCTGTACAATGATAAGCATCGTGTTCTCATCTTTTCACAAATGACAAAAATGTTAGATGTTATGGAAGAATTTTGTGAATTTGAAGGCTATAAATATGAAAGAATTGATGGCTCAATTACTGGACAACATCGTCAAGAAGCTATTGATCGATTTAATGGTATGTTTTTGGGAGGATTTTGTAACTTGGTTTTAAAAAATGTGATTGCGCTTTCGAAATTTTGAGCTTTTCAAAAATTGAAATAACTAAATTTTTTCGGTATTTTTTATTGGCTGGTTTGTGACAAATTCGAATGCTTCTCCAAAGCTTTCACTTGAGTTTTTAAAATAATGATATTCTTTCTTGTTAGATAAATTTTGTCGATGTTTTTTAACTAAAATATTCAAAAAAATAAAGCAAAACAATAATTTTTGACTGCAAGATTAGCAAGAAGCTCCATTTTCGTTCTGCTCCGTTTCTGTGATATAATCTTTTTAAAGATTACAAAAAAGATACAGAAAAAATTTGATTTTTTTCTGATAAGGGCAAAAACTAATTAAATAAACTGCTTTCAAACTACTAAAATTCTCAAAAATAGAATCAATACAAATTTTCTTACAATACCGTAACCACAATACTAATCAACTTTCTTTTTTTCAGCACCTGGAGCTCAACAATTTGTTTTCCTTCTTTCAACTCGTGCTGGTGGTCTTGGAATTAATTTAGCTACTGCAGATACTGTAATCATCTATGATTCTGATTGGAATCCACACAATGATATTCAAGCTTTCTCCCGAGCACATCGTATTGGACAACAAAATAAAGTAATGATCTATCGATTTGTTACTCGAAATTCTGTTGAAGAAAGAATTACATCTGTTGCAAAGAAGAAGATGTTACTAACACATTTGGTTGTTCGAGCAGGAATTGGTCAAAAAGGTCCATCTATGTCTAAGACGGAATTGGATGATGTACTTCGATGGGGTACTGAAGAACTCTTTAAAGATGATGAACCAACAACAGATGCAGATGGAAAAGAGAAAAAAGGAAATGAACAAGAAATTATATGGGATGATGAAGCTGTTGAGGCGCTGCTTGATCGAACAGTTGGTGATGAACCAAAAGAAGTAAAAGAAGGTGGTGAAAAGAAAGAACATTGGACAAATGAATATTTATCATCCTTCAAAGTTGCGCAATATGTTACTCGTGAAGCTGATGAAGAAGAAGAGCCAGAAGATCGTGAAGTTATTGCTGAAGAAGCAACTGAACCAGATCCAGATTATTGGGAAAAACTTTTACGTCATCATTATGAACAAGAGCAAGAAACTGAAGCACAAAAGCTTGGGAAAGGAAAGCGTGTTCGAAAACAAGTTAATTATGCCTCAGAAAATATGCAACAAGAATGGCAAAATTCATCATCTGCAGCTGCCAATAATCAACAAGATGCTGATTATTCTGATTCATATTCTGGGGAAGATTTATCAGGTGGTGATGATAGTAATGATGAATTTGAAAGAGATGAAAAATTGGAGAAAAGAAAATCTCGTCGTGGTGATCGTGATGAAAAACTTCCACCTTTACTTGCTCGTGTTAATGGCTTGCTAGAAGTACTAGGATTTAATCCTCGACAACGTCGTTCATATTATAATGGTATGCTTGCTATTATTCATTATATATAATATATAAAAAATTTATTTTAGCTATAATGCGTTGGGGTATTCCTCCACAAGATGCATATCAATCACAATGGCTTGTACGAGATCTTCGACAAAAATCTGAACGCGCTTTTAAAGCTTACACCTCATTGTTTATGCGGCATTTATGTGAACCTGGTGCAGAAAATTCTGAGACATTTAATGATGGTGTTCCACGGGAAGGAATCTCTCGGCAACATGTTCTTGCTCGAATTGGTATTTTATCATTGATTCGAAAGAAAGTACAAGAATTTGATCGTGTAAACGGTGAATGGTCAATCCCGGAAATGCGTGATGCAGCAGTTAATCAAGGCCAACTTGCAGCAGCTGCTGCAGCAGCATTAAAAGCTGCAGCAACAACAGCAAATGATTCAAAAGATGTTAGTCGAGATGGTACACCAATGGAAATTTCAATGAATGAAACAAAAGAATCAAGCATTGGAATGGATTCTGCAGTAGATACTCCAGATGCATCAAATGGTCCAACAGAAGAAAAAGAAAAATCTGCTGCTCCTACAACTGAAGAAAATATGGATGTTGATGGTACTGCAGCTGCTGCAAAGGATGAAGCTGCTGCTAAAGAAGAAAAACCAGCACCACCTAAATTTATGTTTAATATTGCAGATGGTGGTTTTACAGAACTTCATACCCTTTGGTATAATGAAGAGCGAGCAGCAGTTCCCCATAAAGAATATGAAATTTGGCATCGTCGACATGATTATTGGTTACTAGCTGGTATTTGTACACATGGATATGCAAGATTTGGTGATGTAATAAATGATGCAAGATTTGCAATTATCAATGAACCATTCAAATCTGAACAAGGAAAAGGAAATTTCTTGGATTTAAAAAATAAATTCCTTCAACGTAGATTTAAGTTATTGGAACAAGCTTTAATTATTGAAGAACAACTTCGTCGTGCTGCGCATTTAAATATTACTCAAAAACCTGAAGAGCAGCAAACTGCCCAGCTTAATGAACATTTTGCTGATCTTGAAGCTGTTGCAGAATCTCATCAATCTTTGGTTAAAGAAGCAGCAAATGGTACACGTGGTGCAAATCTTGTATTACATAAAGGTATAGTTCTTTGTTATATATTTTATATATATAAAAAGTAATTCATATGCATTTTTTTAGTTTTAACACAATTGGAAGAGCTATTAAATGAAATGAAAGGTGATGTATCAAGGCTGCCAGCAACTTTAACCCGACTACCAGCTGTTACTGAAAGACTTCAAATGACTGAAAGACAAATTCTTAATCGTTTAACAACAAAAGATCCTGAAGCTGTTGCTGGATTATCACCTCTACCACCTCCAGGGCCATTTGTTACAGCAGCAATGAATCAAAAGTTTAATGGTATTCAACCTAAGTTTGCTGCTTTGCATGGCGAAGGTGCTATTTCAAATGAAGAAACTCCTGCTGCTGATAAAGAAGAAAAGAAAGATGTTGCAATGGTAGCGGCAAGTGGAGAATCAACAGAAAAAGTTGAATCAACAGCAACAACAGATGTTGTTAAAAAAGAAGTTGTTGCAACAAATGGTGAAGAAATAAAAACAAATGGAACACCAGCACCTGCTGCAGCAAGTAATGGTAAGTGTGCATTTCTTTTGTTCTCTGCTGTCTTTGCGTGTCGCCTTGTGCGTCCTCTTTTTGTTCAACGGAAAAAGGGAAAGGAAAATATTTTTGATAGGTCGATGAAGATTACAATGCACACTAGATGACGCATTAATTTTTGATTAGGATGATCGATTCTGAGACCTTTAAAAATAAAAATTTTAAAAAACATTAAATTTATAAAAAAATATTTACATTAATCTTTTTTTTTTCAGGAACATCTGAAGCTACCACCAAAGATGAAACAACAACCGAAAAATCAGCAGCAGCACCACCGGTTGAAACAAAAGAAAATGGTGATGTTGAAATGAAAGAAGCAGCAGAAGAAGAATCACATAATGCTGCAACAACAAATGGAAATAATATTGATGAACAACCTCCAAAGCTTGAAGCAAATGGGACAGATACTGTTGCAGCAACACTTCAAGAAGATGAAGAAGAAAAAATGGATACCACAGAAGCTGCAGAGCCGTCATCTATGAAAGAACCATCAACAACAACAGCCGAAGAAGAAACAACAACTGCTTCATCTGAAGCCTAATTCTTTATTGCTTTAATTTTCTTTGATTATTTTTATTGTTTACTGTTTACTATATATTTATCTCTTTTGTATTTGTTTTTATGTAATTTACTTGATTATTTTTTTATTGTTTAAAACAATAAACTTACCTGAAAATATGATGTAAAAACTTTTTCCAAATGTGTATTTGAGGATACTTCTGGATAAAAACCGCATTAAAATTAATGTTTATTCTATCTCTGAGAAACGGTAAAAGTGGTTGTGATTGATACGATTTTATTTGATTTCGTTTTTTTTCTTTGTCTTCTTATTCTCAACAAAACATTAATGGTTAGGAATAATTATTAAAATGTTTACTACAGTATAGCCAAAACTTTTGCAAAAGGGTTACAATAGATATAATATAAAAAAGTACGAAATTTTTAACTTAAAAAAGAACCTTATTGTTATTGATATGTCGTGAATATTCGAAGGATTGTCTATGATGTCTTTATTTTTATGTGAAACAAAGAAAAAATGAATGTTTTTACGAAAAAACGATTTTAAGATATTGCATCATCATTATTTTTGGTCATTGTGTTTCTTTTTAAAATTTTTTTTTGTTGAGATTTTGTAATATGACTAAAAAATTAATTTTTATTTGATGCTGCGTTAAATTTGGCTTGTTTTTTTTTTTGCTTTTTTTTCCTTTATGTTTTAACTAACTCTTATCCTAATTTGGAAGACACATGCTCTGGTAAAAATTTTTAGATGGCAACAAAAAGTAACAGCTTATTTGTGAATGAAGGGCATCAAGTCAATAATGTTAACCAATTTACAAATCTAAATTTAAATCAAAATTATGTTTGTTCTGATCCGGTCTTCATTCAATCAAATAGCAAATCAAGCTCTGATAAAGTTTTTGGTAAATAATTATAAAAAAAACTGCAGTTTTATAAAATCACAAAAAATGAAGTTTTTTTCGTTACTATGAATTCTTGTTGTATAATCCTGTTCTTACTAATGAAAGGACGTCAGCAGAAAAAAATGGGGGTCTGATCAGTTTTGGGAAGAGACACACGTGCTTTTGATGCCTTTCTGACGTCCTTTTTAGAGATTTAAAAAAAGCTAAATGGCTATTTAGAAATTACTTTATTTGCTAAAAGTGAAATTTTTTCGTCGATAAAACTGCAGCAATAACTAAAATAAAGATACTGCTATTTTTGATAAAGATCAAAAGAAAAAAAGTTCACATTCTTGGAAAAAATCAATGAATGATAGCTTATGCTCAAAGCCTTTGTATGATTTAAATTTATGTGATAAAAATGAAGAGAAAACTAAAAAGCCTTGGATAAATGATAGCATTTCAAATACCAACAGCAGCACCCTTTCTCTTCATATTTCTGCTTATGAAAATTTTATTGATGAAATTCCAAATAAAAGTGAAGAAGAATCATCAATAAAATCAAAAGTTTTACATTCTTTGGAACAATTAAAGGTGTGTTTTAAAATATTCTGTGGAATTGCACACCAACATAAATGTGTAACACACAAAATTATACATAAAAATTTCTATCATAGGTTCCCTTTGAATATCCTCGACAAATGAATTGCAGTAATACTGGTATACCAGAAATTATGCAATTTAAAGCATCTCAAAGATTGATTTCACCAAATCAAAGCATTCCATCACCACGAGCATATCCAGTGAGTTTAAAATTAATCTTAACGGTTAAAAAAAATTTAACTGTAATAAGTATAAATTTGAATTGTATTAGTTGTATTAGTTTTTGGCGTTGTGCCTTTGAGTGACAAATGCTCCCTCTCTGTTTTTTGTTGTTGATTTTCTCTAGTCTCTTTTTTATTGTGATCATCCAGAGCTATAAAAAGATTGTATCAAAGATAATGTGCTATTGATAATAAATACTAACTTATATTGGACTATTAGAAGAATATAGTTCATAACAAACTGTTATTTAAGGTTAATTATTTTTCTAAATTTTTGTTTTTTCAATAGATTCGTTAGCGGCTTTTGCTAAACCTTTTACAGCTTCTCAAAATATCTTGTATCGAACATAATTACATTTTACAGATTCTTTGAGATGTAATAAAGTTAAATTTGATACTTTACGAGTTGAAAAAAGATATACCACTTTCCCCTTATTATTTGCATAAAAAATAATGCTTATGTTTCTTAGATTACTGTTATTAATATATAACTTTTAGATGCAAACTATTGCATTTACAAATGTTACATTAATTGATGAAAGTAAAGAATCAAGTGGTCGTCCATTATGGTTATCATTAGTTAATCGAGCATCAAAACTTGGATTTAATACTCGAATATTACTTTTTATTGAACTTGAAAAAGATTTATCTGCATTATTTGTTAATGGACAATGGTAAGTTTATATAAAATAAAAATATATAATATTATTATTATCAATGTCTTCATTCTTGGTTACGGATGGGAGGAGCACGTTTCTTAAGATTCGGAAATGAAACATACTTCGAAACTACTTCATAACATTTTCAGCGGTGCTTAATATGTTAATAACTTTTTCTCTCTTTTCTCAAAAATGTGATCCTCTGGAGATTCGAGCGTCTTTTGAAATTTTTAGGGGACGCACTAATTGTTGCGCTATTCAAGTTTTTATGTGAAGTTAGCTTAAACAAAACGAAGAGTCTCCAAAAAATGGCATATTAAGGGTGGAAAATTCCCCTATTCCCACCCCCACTCCCATTTGCGACTCTAAGAACAGACGGAATAAACATTGTCTAAAAAGTTATAGAAAGTGTTCTCCTCCTAAAAATTGTAACATTGAAAACTTGGATTACAGCACACTCAGATAATTATTTTAGCGTAAATTATGTTGATTGCCTTCGTACATGTAAAACTTTGCCAGAATTAACAGAAATGCTTCATTCAAATGCAAATGAAATTGGAAATCAGAAAGCTCTTCTTGTTATTGATAATTTAACATTACTTGCTCGTCGATTTGGTATTGATTCAATTGCAGCTTTATTATTTTCTGTTGGACGTAAGTTTACTAAAAATTTATCCTTAAAAAGTACTGAACAGTTTGTCAACAAAATATGATAAAACTTCTTCCAAAAAACAAAAAAGGATGAATTTTGGATTTTAGCAATCACATACAGTTTAACAATATCATATTTTGGGATTCCCACCTCTAACATCAGAAGCTGACAAACATGACTTTCAGAAAAAATAAAATAGTAGATCATAAAGTTATGAAGAAAGTGTTAATCCGTTAAACATCTTTTTAGAAATTTGTCCTGTACTTTCACGTTTTCAACACAATCCTTTTTCTGATATTGAACAAAATCGGCTAAAATCAATTGCAACAACTATTTTATCATTAAGCAAAAGTGCCGAAAATGGAAAACAAATTTGCAAAACTATTACTCTTAAAAAAGGTGGTCTTGGAATTCGTGAAAAGGTATATCATATATTTTGTGTTATTTTATAGCTTATACTGTTCCACAGATTTCATGCTGTTAACTGGGGCAAGTACATATGTTAATTGCTATATGCCTTTCTTTACACCTTGTCCTTCCCCTCCTTCACACTTTTCACAAAAAAGTAGGAAATTGAATATTTTACTTGACATCAATTTTGCATTTCTGCATTTTTATCCTTTGAAGATTTTGGACGATTCCATTTTAAAAAAAGATGTTTTTAGCTTTGGAAAATAGATTAGTAAACAAATTAAGCACATTTTTGTCAAATTCTGCAAAGACAGCAGCCGCAGATATTTAAAATGCGTCGATTGATTTCATTTCTCACATATGTTCTCGCCACTTATGAGAAGATTTTAGACAATTCTGATTTCTAAAGAAAATTCTTATTGGCCTCAAAGTTTTAAAAAAACCAACTAAAATGACGTTTTTTCGTAATTTTAGACTTCTGCAAAACCTTCTCAAAAATACTTAAATTTTTTTGTATGTTAATTTTGAGTGCTTCTGCATCATTTTAATCTATTGTTTTTGAAAACTTCTCCCAACATTTTTTATTCAAATAAGAGCTTGTGGACTAATCCCTAATTTTTATTGGCCATAATGGAAGCGAATACACATATGAAAAATGAGACAGTACAAACAAGCAAATTTTTAGATTTAATGTATTTGCATATTTCCAAAATATAACAAAAGCGTAGTGTTTTTAAAAATTATCATGTAATTCCTTAAGATACTGATAAAAAGAATTCTTTTTTTAGAAAAACCGGTTACCAAACGTTTTATTAATAAAAAATCGGGATTTTTAGTGTTTGAAAAAGTTCAGTTGCAAAAAAACATCTTTTTAAAACTTTGTAATATTGCTGGTAAACAGAGTACTTGTAAAATAATAGCATGAAGTTTGTGAAACAAGTTCTTGTTTGAGCGTACAGTAAATTCACATTATTATTTTTAAGATGGAATCATATGAAATTTCACCAGAAACTGCTGAAATTACTTCCCGGTCAATTGAAACTGGAACAAAGAAAGCTGCTGGATTGAAAGCAACATCTGATTTCATGCCATGTCATGGTGGTGGTACTTCATCATCATCATCATCATCATCATCAGCAGCAGCAGCATCACGTGAAAGAGCACAACGTGAAAAGGCATCTGTTGTTTTACCATTTACTCGTGCACAAACTGAAAAAGGTTTAGTTGGACTAAATGCAAATCGAAAGAAACCAGCTGGTGCAAAAATTGAATATTTTGCTGAAAAATGTGATGATCTTGAAGATAGTGATCCTGATGAAGAATTAATGTATTAGAAAAAATATGTGTGTTTGTTTTTTGTTATTGTTTTTGTTGTTTAGTTTCATATCTGAAAAATAAATTTTATATACATACAAAATTTTGTGACCACAGACAGCCGTAAGCTTAAGCAAATATTGTTATTAGTTTTTTTTTAATATTTACAATTGAATCATACCATTCTACGAAAAACACGTAATCTTTATAGCTAGTTTAACATCCTTTAAAAATGTCATTTCTGTTGATAACAATTTAATAGAATCTTTTAGTTTAAAATTACATGGGCGATATTTAAATAAAACTGATTACCGTAATACAGCTTTAAAATATCATATATGATTTTACCGTATACCGTTAATTGTCCTCATTACATTTAAATATCAATTACTGTTTTATAATACAAATTTTGTTCGTTGAATTATCATTGAAATTACAAAACGGAGATTTTTGCTAAATTTAATGATATCAAGGAAATGTCTGTAATGTTTTTTAAGCATTTTTGTTACAAAAATAGAGTTGACAAACTTTAACAAAAAGTTGTGAAAGTTTTCGTAACTTTTTTACTGCAAAATGTTTACGTATGCTTTCGTAAGCTTTGAATTTTAAAATGCAGCCATTGGATGCTAACAACTAGGCCAAAATATATGATTTTTGCATTCAACTTTTTGTTTTAATGTCAAAAATGAGAAGATTTTTCAAAAAAGTTGAACTTTATTAGTTCTTGTGGAGGATTGTAAAAACTGGTAGACAATCGTAGAAAATCGTGTAAAATTGTGAAAAATCGTGGAAAACCGTGGAAAGTCGTGAAAAATTGTGAAAAGTTGTGGAAAAGTGTGGAAAACTGTGGAAAGTCGTGAAAAATAAAAAAAACAATAAACTGAGTTAAAAGTTAAAGTTTTTATAAAATGCTGTTTAATAATACAAATTTTACCAAGTTTGTTAGTTTAAAAAAATTTTGTTACAAAAATGTAATAAATTATTAAAGCATTTGTAATTAGCGTCTTAAAGCTGTCCACGAATAACAAATACGCATTCGAATTGAAGAAGGTGAATTAATAGCTGATAACACATGAATAAGTTTTTCCTCTCCATCAAATCTTAAAAAGAGAGCTAAAAAATTCTAGCGTAAATATAACAAAAACATTGTTGTCATCGTTCTTCGTCTCCAACATAAGCCTTTTGTCCAACTGTAATTCAATTTAGCATCAAAAATGTATTTCCCGGATGATAAAAATACTTGTTAATTGTTTTACAAAACATTATCTTTACGTTATGTAATCCGATATATCCATGTGTGCAAAAAAAAGAGATAAAAAAAATTTGTATAATTATAATTACAACACAAAGAAAATGGTTTTCGACACGAACGAGCGACAACAATGATTTTCACACGCTACAAACGCTCCCTTTCTCTCTCGGATGTCCCTAAAACATTTTTTTCGTTGATGAAATCCTTTTCGTTTTTTCGTTTTCATGATTCTGTTGTGATAGTGAGCGCTTGACATCTTTTTTTCTCTCTGACAAAAATATTAAAGCGTTTATTACAGAGTTATTGCTCCTGCATGCTATGACTTAAGTATTATATCACCTTGATGATTAATTTGATGATTATCACCTTGCTGTCACCTTCCACGACCCAAACTATTTATCATTTTTAACTCCTTGCGTTCTATTCTCATCGTGTTTTTTTGTTAATGTTACCTTTCTATCACATGTGTTAATAATGTATATCTTTTTTTAGAACTATATCTAACGTTTATAACAATAATGTTTAACAATCGTTCTACTTCTGGTATGTTTATGCATGTAACCTGTAAACACAAATAATATATGCCTTTATTTTTAGGTACTACCAGCTATCATCGTGGTGGATCACAATTTGGAGGTACATATTTTTCTTATTAAACATAATAGTAATATAAGACATATATATAGGTGCATTTACTCGAGTTGCTGTTGCTGCAGCTCCACCTTCTGCTGTTATGAATGAAGCTGGTAATGATGGACCTGATACTGTTCAACGTAAGCTTTTGTCTTTTTTCTTGATTTTGTGAGTAATACATGTTATACATTTTTCAGGTAGTAATATGAGTTCAGCATTTGGTGGAACATTTTCTTCAACTAATGACAACAATGCTAGAGGTTAGTTTTAGAGTATGTGTTTTGCTTGATGACAACTCTTTTATCATTTTTAGGTAACTTCCGTGGTAATACTCGTGGTAGTAACTTTAGTCGTGGTGGATTTGATCGTGGTAGTTCTGCTGCTCCTTCTTTTTCTCGTGGTAGTTCAGCTGCTCCTTCTTTCTCTCGTGGTAGCCTTGCTGCTCCTTCTTTCTCTCGTGGTAACTCTGCTGTCCCATCTTTCTCTCGTGGTGGTGACCCAAGGATTCGTGGTACTTCTTCTTTCAGTGGTGATTTTCATCCTCGTGGTAATAATAATAATAATAATTATTTTCGTGGAGCTTTTCAACAATGCAATGATGTCCCTGGACAACGTTTGTTCCTTCCTTCTTTTATCATGGACTTTTATTAAAGCTTATAATATTTTAGGTGTTACATCTCGTGGTGGATTTGCTACTCGTGGATCATTAAATCAACTTGGTGAAGGAAATCGTAATTATTCTCGTGGAGGCGGTAAGTGTTTTGTTATTATTATCGATAAGACATTTATAAGCATTAATGCTAGCATTTATATTTTAGAAAGTGGTGGTAATGCTGTTCCTCTTGGTGACCAAAATCGAGAAATCGTTGATAGCAATCCTGTTGCTGATAAATCTAATGATGTTGCTGCAACTCCACAATCACTTATTCGTCCTACTCCTGCTGCACCTGATGTACTTATTGGTCTTAGGGAAGAAGATAAAGAAATCTTTGGTGAAGGTAAGGATATTTATACTTTTTTTGCATAATTGTTTATATAAGCTCATTTATAGAACTTGCAAAGAAGCTTGCTACTCAAAAACTTCCTCGTTCACGTGCTGAAGCTAATTTTGAGCCTGCTCTTCGTGATATTAATGAAATATTTGATGAAGATATTCAACATGAAGAAAATTATGCATCTGTTGTAAATGAAGATTGTGAAGTTGAAATGGAAGGAGCTAAAATTGATGGTTTTAAACCTATGCAGTAAGCTATATGTGCTTTTTTAAACTACCGTAATCTCTATTACTCATATTTTTTAGATCATGGAATGATGCCACACTTTCAAAACAATTGCGTGAAAATATTGATCGTGCAAAATATATTTCACCACGTATGGTTCAACGTTATGTTATTCCTATCGGCTTAAAAGATAGATTTGATCTTGTAATTCATACTGAAACTGGTAGTGGCAAAACAGCTGTAAGCTTTATAAGGGTACTGTAATTATGTAAGTTGCTAATTTTTATAGGCATTTTTAATCCCAATCATTGAAAAATGTCTTCGTGCTAAAGATAATGGAAAGTTTGCATCTGAGCCTTTTGTTCCATTTGCTGTTATTCTTGAACCAGCTCGTGAATTGGCACAACAATGTTATGAACAAGCTCTTAAACTTGTTCAAGGTATGTTTTAATTGCTTTAAATAATAATATTATAATATTTCACATATGTTTATATTAGCAAAGGGAAAGAATGTATAAATTATTATTATTATTATTTCAGGTACTGGTGTTACTGTTGCTAAAGCATACGGTGAGTATGCAGTTGGAAAGAATCGCGATGAAATTATTAATGGCTGCGATATAATTTGTGCAACACCTGGTCGATTTGCTGATTTTGTTGCTCGTCGTATTATTGCTCTTGATAAGCTTCATTTTCTTGTTTTTGATGAAGGTGATCGACTTCTCCTAGATGAATACAAAAATACTATTGATCGAGCATTTTCTTCTACTGCTACTATTCCAGCTGTATGTTTTTTTGCAAATATATCTCTTGTTTTAATAGCTTTTTTATAGGATCATCAAACCTTTTTCATTAGTGCTACTTTCCGTCCTTATGATCTTATTCGAGCAAATCAATATATGCGACAGGGAAGAGTTGTCATCTTTAAAAATAAATTTACAGTACCTTCACCAAAATGTGATCAAGTTTTTAAAGTTGTTACAAAATCTGCAAAATTTGGTCAAATTTATGATTATTTAAAAGATGAACTTGGAAAAGGTAATATATATTTTCTTAATATAAATGTTTATTAAGCGTTAAAATACTTTTCAGTACAAAAATCGGGTAAGCCAATTCCACCAACTCTTATCTTTTTCCGTGGCCGTCGATATTGTGAAATGCTTAATAAGGGTTTGGTAAGTTTTCTATTGCTCTATCTTTTTAACTTTAATATGTACTCATATATTTTTTTCAGCAAATGCATGGTTTACCTTCTGCTTCACTTTGTGGTCTTAGTGGTCAAGATTTACGTGAAAAAAATCTTTCTGATTTTCGTGGTAATAATGTTAGCATTTTTTGCGTAACTGATCTTGCTTCTCGTGGTCTTGATGTTAAAGATGTTGATATGGTAATTAATTATGATATGCCAGAAGACTTTGAAACATATATTCATCGAGTTGGTCGTGCAGGACGTATTCGTCGTGGAAAATGCCTTTCTTTTGTTGATATTGATCGTGATGGTACTGTTCTTCGTCGAATTAAAAAGGTTTGCATGCTTTTATTTCTTTTGTGTTTTATTGATGCATATATCCTTTTTTAGACTATGGTAGAAGCTGGTCATGCTATCCCTCAATCTTTGGATGAAGCAATTGCTCAAACTCCTCCACCATTATCAGTTGGCTTTGGTAAAATGAAAAAATTTGCTGCTGGTGGCTCAGATAATGTTACTCATAGTAATGATGTCGCTGCTGATGCTGCTAAGAAAGAAGAAAAACCAAAGACTGATGAAGTTTCAACTGAAAAAGAAAAAACTGCTTCCTTTGAAGATAAGATGGATGGTGTTGTTGCTGCTGCTCCTGCATCAATTGAAGCATCTTCAGTCATTCCTGGTGTATCTGATGGTGTTGAAAAAGGTGCTGCTTCTTCTGTTCCTGATAACACTACTAAAAAATCTGATGATGGTATTAAAGTTGCTGTTGCTTTAACTTCAAAAACTCCATCAACTGAAGTCCCTCCACCTGCTGCTGAAAAAGTTGGTGATACTGTAAGTGGTGGAAAAGATGTTACTCGTGCTCCAACAAAGAATGAAGGTGATACTGTAACTGGTAAAAAGAATACCAATGAAGATGCATCATCTGTTGCAAAACCTGATAAAGAAAAAGTTTTGGATGTTGTTGCAATGCGAAAAGTAAGTTTTTTAAGAGTTTTCATGTGCCTTAATTCACCTTTTTTTCAGACATTCGAAGTTGCAGGATTATCTCCAGATGCTATTGAAGCAGCTATTGCCGCTGTTATCACCACTACTATGAAAACTGAAGAAGATAAAGTTGAAAAGAAGCCACCTGAAGATAATACTGGTGATAAGAAAGATGCTGTCATGGAAAAATTGACTGTTGCAGCTGCTTCTGCTGATACTTCAAATGATGGTGATAAGAAAGCTAATAATAATGCTGTTGCTAGAAAATTACCTGCTGCAAAAGATGTCAAAAAGAAGTCAACCAAGAATGATGGATTTGGTGTCAAAAAAGATCGGGTTGGTGATGATTATGTTGATGATGAAGATGACGGCTGGTATTAGCTGTACATTTCTTTATTTTTGTTAAATTTTTTATAATTTTCGTTCTTGTTTGTATTACCTTTTTTGCAATGTTTATGTTTTGCAAATAAAATTGTTGTTGAAAAAAAAGTATTGGGATTAATGCATTCTAACGAAAAATAGATGAGAAGAATCAGGACACAGTTTGTATTAGTGGTAAATAAGAAACATATTGCTTTGGTAAAGAAAAACATTTTGTAAGATTGGTTTAGTTTTTGTGACAGTAACCACTAGTTTTGGAAGAACCTTAAAGCACAATGTCGTTTGTTTCCTCTAAAATTTGTTTTCCACAATTACTATCCATAAATTTTTGAGTTTAAATTATACGATTTCCCCAACATAAATTACCGTATACAGCTAACTTTTTTTCAGCTTATTGTCTTTAAATTATTTAAATTTAAGCGCGTTTAAAAAAGCTATTTTGTAGAAATTTTATCTTTTAAATCACCATACAAACATAATTCTTAAAAATCAATAAAAATATCGAAAAAATTACTATGTTTTTTTTCTTTGTCATCTTTATCTTTTGTCCATGTCGGCCAGTTTGTTAAAACCTGGATTACTGTAAATATAATATTTTTAACGTAATGGGCTGCTCCTCAATTGATGTAATTATTACAGCTCATAACCGAAATCCATTAATTAAAGCAATACAGCAATCTTTCGAAAATACAGTAATCCAATGAATAACAAAACATTTTAATTCAAACAATTCAAAACAATTAAAGATAAAATAGATTTTTATTCATAATAAACTTCAATAAAAGTTACATAACTGTAATATAACAACAGATAGACAATAACAACTAAAACTAGAGAAAAACTTAACTTAATGAAAAGAAGTAAAGAAGAATATTAATTGTCTTCATCAGATGTATAGATGCCATCAGGACGACCACGAGTATAACCAGTACGAGATGCTTGAGTGATACGAGAAGTTTGATTGGTACGTCGAGCTTGAACAGATTTTGAACGAGGTCAAGCAGAGAATGGTGCAGAAGGAGCTTTGGTTTGGTGATCTAAAAAAGGAAAAAAAGTTAATATTACAGTATCATAAATATAAAAAGAAACTTACGGCCAATTTGTGGTCGACGAACATCTTCAACACTGGTAGCTAAAAAATACGTTTTTAAAAAAAGAATGAAGATTAAGAAAAGCATACCTGGCTGTAATGGTTGATAGACACGGTTAGTTCCAAGAGGAGTTGTATTAGGATTTGCAGAAAATCGATCACGATTGCCACCAAACGATGATGGATAAGCAATAGAAGAGGATGGAGGACATAAATTTGTTGCAGATCGACAATTTGAAGAAGCATCGGATGGAGCAGAAGGTGGAGAAAAAAAACCAAAACGAGCTTTAGCTTGTGAAACTGCAAGACCATTTGAAGATTGAGATTGTTGTGGACTGTCAGAAGGTAAGCGTAAAGAACCAAACTGTGATACTATAGTTGTTGTTGTATTAGAACGAGAAACAAGTGTAGGAGAAGCACCTTGAGATCTTGACTTGTACGAAGAAGTACCACCCGGATTATCATTGTTGCGATCTAAAAAACAAATATACATATAAAATTTTTGAAAGAAAAAACTTACAGCTATTTGTTGTTGGTTTACCACTCTTATCAGGATCACAAAACCCACATTCAGCAAACTTATCACCCAAAGCACGAATACGAGAATGATTAGCTTTAACACAAGCAAATACCTGCTTCTTTTCTTCTTCACTTGAAAAACGAGCTTTAAGAAAAGGTGGTCGATCAGCTGGAAGTGATTTAGGAGAGAAGCGACAAACGCTTTGAACTGTAGCTGAAGCCCCAATACATTCAAGAATTTTGAGTACATCACCAAGATCAGAATCAGTTTTTTGTTTAGGTTCAAAGGCAGTAGATTCTGGAATATTCATAAAGACAATTGATTCTTTATTTTCAACTGCCCATGAAGCAAGAAGTGGTTGACTATTAACCGGAGCAGTAGTAGAAGTTGATGTACCATAATCAGATGAACGAACATTGCTCGAAGAAAAAGTATTACTACGAGAAAGATGTTGAAGAGATGAACCATCTGAACGGAGTGGCATATACGAAGTTGTAGCATCAGAAGAAAGAACATTTGATGAAGCAGATGTATTATCACGAGATATAAGAGGTTTTGAGATAACTTGAGAAGCAGGAGGAGGAGAAGAAGTTGCAGTACCATAACCAGAAGAAAGAGCGTTTGTTGAAGAAGAGGTATTATTATTACGAGAAAAAAGTGGACCATCGGAACGAATGGGCTTGTAAGAAGTAGTAGAAACAGCAGAATCAGATAAAACAACATTTGATGCAGAAATTGTAACACCATGATCACGAGAAACAGATGGAGGACGTTGAGAGCACGAAGTAGTAGCAGCAGCAAGAGGATTAGCCAATTTCTTCTTTTCAAGTTTTGCTTCGAGTTTACTTTTGCAGAGAATAAAAACATTTATCATATCAGTGAGATGTTCAATAACAGAATTAAACCATTCAATCCGTGTTGAAAGGACTTCTTCAGCAGCTGCTGCTTTCAAAGCTCCAAGATAGATTTTCATTTTATCAATTTTTGCTTCAAAAAACGGCAAATCTTCATCCATCATTATTGGAGGAGTTGTAGCAGCCATTATTATTGCTAAAAAATACATTAAAAAAAGATAGTAGAGATAAATTAATTTAAACAGATGACAAAGATAAAAAAAATAATAAGAAAATGAATAATCAGCGGAGTTCCAAAAAAGACTTCAAAAAAGGGCCTACAAAAAAGTTGAAAGCTGCAGCTTGTTTCTTTTCGTGTCAAGAACCACGTGTTTGAAACGAATTTAAAAAATGCAATAAACTTTTTTTTGCGCATGTTTTCTTTAAAGATTTTTTTAGCTTTTTTATTTTTCAACACTTATTATTTTACAAATAATTTCTTTTGTCTTTTGATTTCGATTTTGAACAGTTAAATTCTAGTTCGAGATTTTGCAGAACATTTTCATAAAAAAGTTTACAAGTTTAATGAGAAAAAAAGCGTCTCATAAAAATTTTTGTCATCGAATTCAACAAATAATGCAGATAAATCTTTTCAAGTTCAATATAAAGTAATATTCGAGTATTAAATCCAAGTTTTGATGCTCGATTAACTAATTATAACCATAGCGGACGACCACTTGATTCTTTACTTTCATCAATTAGCGTAACATTTGTAAATTTAATTGATTGCAACTATAATATTTATTTAACTGTATTACAGTAATCTAGAAGAGGACAAAGATTTAATTTTGTTATTTGAAAAAATGACATAATTTTCTTGATACGTTTTTTTGTATTTTTACAAGTTGTTGTGTCGTTTTTGTTGCTAAATCTTTTAAGTTTTTTTTCGTTTTTGTCTTAACATCATGTGAGTGAAATGTTAACTTTTATTGTTAGTTAGGATAGATTTATTTATTATGAAAAGCTTTTACAACACATTTATCAAAAATTATATGTTTACATTTAAGATCCAACTGTAAAAACAAAATTCTCTCCACGTTTTTTAAAAATATTTACAGTCTTTCCAATGATTGATGTTCCCGTTTCCTTCACAAAATCTGTAATTTCTTTAATATTATTTTCCATTTTTGTAATATCTCTATCAACCAAAAATCCTCGAGTTGCTGCACTTTTGTTTAAATAATTCCATGAAAATAGTTTTAGCTTAACACTTTTATCATTGTAAAAACCACATAAAACTTTATCAACATCAGCCAAATAGCATTGAATTGCTGCAAGATATGATATTTTTGGACTCAGGTATATGTTACCATAATCCCGTAGTGATTTCAGTTCAATCGGATATCCACTTGAAGAATGAAAAGCATCAATTTTGCTTGTGTAATGAAAGTCAAAGCCATTGTAGTTTCTTGTTTTACAGTAATATTCTGTATATCCAATATCGGACGTTCTTTGAATGAGGGTATAAACTGCATTAATTGATTTTGGAGCTTCGACATATGGTATTGGTTTATCATTAAAAATATAAAATATACGTTTTTCATTTTCAATCGTCATTTCTTTAAAATGGAGGGAGTGTTGACGACGAGAAGTAACAAAAAGTAGCAACAAGAGTTCTATAAAAATGGAACAAAGAAAGCTGAAATTAAAGTATCGAAAATGAAACGTAATTAGATATACAGTCGAACCTCGTTATAATGCGCCTCGTTATAGTGCAAACCTCTCTATAATGCGGTTTTTGTGCGGTCCCTTCAAGCGAATTTAATGTAAATTGACCTCGTTATAATGCAAACCTCTCTATAATGCGGTTTTTTTGCGGTCCCTTGGACCGCATTATAACGAGGTTCGACTGTAATGGAAATAACTCTTATTTTTTCGAAATCGAAACTTGACACTAACTTCAGCAGAAAAGTGACCGAAACATTGATAGAGGGAATCCTTCGCTATTTTTAATTATTGTCATTAGTTACTCAAACAGTTTTTAACGCGCCAAATGTTATAAGATAATGACATTACAGTATCCCCAATAAAGCTTTTTATAACTATCGTCATCAACACTCCCCTTTAACCATAATTTCAAATTCAGTATCATAAAACGGCTCGGATAAAAGTCGCATTGTTCTTCGATTTGTAATAAAACTTTTATGTTTAAAATCTTTCCATAAACTTGTAAGATGTTCAAAATGTTCATACAAAAGTGGCTTGTCACTTTCTGGAAAACATAAATCTTTACTTTCATCATAATTCAAATCCAACGGCAAAATCTCTTCTCTACCATTTAATAATCCCGGCCATAAATGTTCAATTTCAGGTTTTAAAATATTTGAATAACAACTCCAATTGATTAATGCTGCATCGGAATCCGAGCTGTGATTTCTTATTCCAAAGTATGTCATTTTTAGCGGTCATTTTTATGCGTGTTTATTTTTTTACTTTTATATGTGCTTGAAAAAGTGTTTTATCAACACTGTTTGCATTAAAATGATAAGAGACATTTTTTTGCAGAAAATAGCAAGTTTTTAAAGCTATGTTTTAAATATCATCAACAACAGCTTTAAAATCACATTCTAAATAGCAAACAAGAATTTAATACTTTTTTGCAAACAGCTTTTTTTCGATTTTTTTAAAAAAATTTTTTCACTCATAATAGCTTAAATGGTGGTGTGGTACGAAAAGCAGAAAAACGGTTTTTTTCAAAAGTTTTAATGAAAACGTAAACTTACTAAAAGAAATTCACAGAATGCATCAAAAGCAAATGTTTCAGGAACTTCAAGCAAACAAAATGTTTTAATTTGTGAATTCTTTAAAATCTGAATAACATTTTTAGTGGATTCTGGTGTCAGGGTTAAAGCGGATTCTTCGCCAAATAAACTAAAAAAACATAAGTTTGGATTTTTCTGTTTCATTCAAAGTTTTTTAACAATAACCTTACAAATAAAGATCTTGTATCCAAGGAACACATTCTAAAATAGCTTCTAATGGAAGAACATCGCCGTGGCTATTTCTGATATTTATTCTAGTAAATTGTATTGTAACTGTTGATTTACTTGTTAAAAATTTAAATTCATCAAACGTAATCTCATGATCTTCTAAATCTAAACATATAGGATCACAAACAGCAATTTCCGGAATCAAATCAGAAACATCGTAGTCTGCGATTCCCTCCATTGTCAGCCTATCAATTACCCAAAAGTTGAGTGGTTTGCTCCCAGGAGGACCCCAAAAATTTTCTTCCTATTCTGTAGCACCTAATGGGCCCATTTTTCTTCAGAGAATCCGAGTTTTTAACAACTTAGGAGAATTTTTTTGACGTAACATGATGTTTGTTGGCAATGATATTTTTAAGTTTTTTTAAATGGCATAATTCATGTTCAGAAAATATTAAATCATAAATAAAATTCTGATAGAATACAATTGTGGAATCCGTTATTGTTAAATTCTAACACAAACAACTTCCCACCATGTAATTTATATTTTCTTATTACATAAAAATAAAAGTGCATTAAAAAAACTGATTTATGGTTTAAAACTTGCTTTTTTTATTAGAAAACATGTCTGCAGAAGTTTCCGTCTTGATACAGTAGACATACTCAATTAACAGATACTTGTATCATTTTAAAAAAGTAATTATTTTAACAATAATTATTTAAAATTGTTTTCGCATGAATAGATCATTAAAATTAAAAAATAAAACGACAATAATTGTTTTTATTAAAGTACATTTCAAAATTATGTTTTAAGCTTTTTCGAGAAAACGTATTAATTATATTTTTTAATTAAATACTACAAAAAACTTTTTAAATTAATTTGACTAATTTTACAGACACAACAAAAAGGAAATAAAATATTATTTTTGTTGCAATTCTAAGATTTATTGTTGTGACAGTATAGTTCTATTCAATATTGTCTCTTCTCATTTATTGTATTTAAAATCACAATTGCTATCCATTTTTCTTGCATTCAAGACGTTTATTTATCTGTTGGACTTTTAATTGTATTTTTTCATCCCTGGTCCAACTTGGCACATTTCTTGTTGTTGTTTTTTTAATAAATATTTTATTTTGTATGTGTCGTGTGAATTCCACACAAGGATATTGCAATCTGGTGACGATAGTTGGATTCATATCCACGCCCGCTCTCGAAGAGATTAATGCATTTACATCATTTTTAAAACAACAAAAACAAGAAGCTTGTTAAACGATAATGGCAGCAATAATAACACCGTATTTTATTATTTTGCTTGTAACTGAAATAATACTATATACAATTAGTTTAACAATATTTATTTTACTTTTTGCAAAAAGGAATTCATCTTTTAATGGACCATTTTACAGTATCTTCAGAATGGTAATTGCAGCGGATTTGTTTACTTTTGTTGTGGTAAGCATTTTCTAGCATTTATTTACTTCAAAAAAAGTAGATCAAAAAAGTCAGATAATAATTTCGGTGAAATGAATTTGTCAAGAGCTTTCAAATGAAAAATTTTAAAATTTATTTACAGATGGTCATAACACAAAAAATTTCATTAATCCCTTCTTTAACTGATTTTTTTAAAAACAGTGGATATTTTGCTACATTTATTTTTTGCTTTATTGGATTTTTAAATGCAATGCAATTTTTTGGTCATCTTTTAATGGCTTTTAATCGATTTACATTAATTTGGTTTCCACTCAAGCAGCAAATGATATGGAAAAGGCAATGGTATACAGTAATTTTAATTTTATTTTCATTTCTGTATATTGCATGGAGGCTTCATGAGGAAGTTGTGATTGTTTTTGGTATAGATAATAATGTAACTTTTGCATTTAAAAATCCTGCTGTCCTATTAGTAACTTATGTGTTATCAACAATTGCATTTTCAATTGCAACATGTTTGGCAGCAGTATTTAATATTTTATCATTTTGGAAATTTTTTTTTCGTAAACAAGCAGCTAATGCTTCTTCGTTTAATGTGAAGGAAAAACATTTGTTGTGTAAGTTTTGCAATTTTTTTTTCAAACTACTTCCTTGTCATAAAACGTAATAATTGTTTTAGTTGTTTCCTTCATTATATTTGTAGCACAATTGCTTCGTCTTTCCTTCAATATTGCCGTTTTATTTTTTTCAACCAACACACAAATCATGTCATTCTTCTATACAATATTACCAGTACTAAATGATATTTTTGCTTTAAGTGGTGCAATATCACTCCTGGTGTTGAGGTTAATTTTAATTTTTTTTAAAAAATAATGCTTAATTTTATAGTGGCTTTACGCGGAAAGAATACGTATCACTTTATTTTTGCAAACCTTTTGCCCCATCGATTTCATCTTCACTTCCTAAAATGTTTCCAACGAACAATATTTAATGTGGATTTGAAAACTTATCATTTATGAAATTTTTTATACAATTCAATAATACAATTAATCTAATTAACTATGAATAATGTTTTTTATTATTACTCCCATTTTATGTAAAACTTCTGTAATTAAAAGATAAACTGTAATGAAATAAACTAAAACTATAAAACTTTCTGGTTATTATCCTGCCACCAGACATATCGGAAATCCTCATGTCAAATAAAAAAATATTGAGTATTCTAAAGTAAATTTGTTGAACAAACTTAACACTATACATGGAAAACAACGTGCTTTTTTGTTTGTACGTAATGTATTCTTACTAGGGAAGAAAAAAAACAATTGCTGCAGTTTTTACTCACAAATCCAATTAAAACTTAAACTTCTCATATTCTAAATTGGTTCAAACCATGCAACAACCGTAAAACTCTCTAATTGAATCACTGTGCTTCTATTTTTCATAACAACTTTTCGCCGTGCTTTTAATAGAGAGTGTGCTTTTATTTTTCGTAACGGTTTTATTCAATGTTTTCTGAGCGCTTCCCATGAATCAACAACCCATTTTAGATAAATTTTTTAGAATATTAGAGTGTGCTTCAAATAGAGAGTTTACGGTAAATAAAAATAAAAGTGCATTTAAAAAACTGATTTTTGGTTTATTTATAAGATTTTTTGATACAATCCAAAAAAATATGCAAATTTACTTTTTTTTTAAAAGAGTGCTAATTATTGTAAATTCAATATATGAGCTATAAAAAAGCGCTGTTTTTGTGCCATTTAACTTTTCAGGAATTTTATTTGGTAAAAAACTATAAATATTTCAAAATAAAAACAAAATGTAAATGAACAAAATCTTAAATAAAGTTTGCAGAATTTGGGGAAAAAAAACCAAACTTTAGCAAAGAATAAAGAGATAATAACAACGAAAAAGATACAAATAACTTTTAGCATCTGCTCATGGCCATCGGTCGTAGCCATATAAATGAATTCTTACATTTTTACGTAAATCATCAAATGCTTCCCATGTTTGTCCATCAAATTTAAGAACGATTGGATGACATTTGTCGAAACCTTCTGTAGCCATTTTCTTAATATAAGCTTGAAGCTTTTGTTTATACAGATCCGATATATCATCAGAAAATTGCAAGCTCACATAAATTTGTGGTTTTCTTTCCTATAATACTTATGATGATATTTAATAGAAATTTAAAAGAAACGTTAAACATACTTGTAAGAATTCAGAAAAGGCAACAAAATCAAAGGTTTCAGGAACTTCACGCAGACCAAAGGTTTTAATTTGAGACATCATTAAAAATTTAATAACATTTTGAGTTGATTCTAATGTCAGGGTTAAAGCGGATTCTTCGCTTAATACACTAAAAAATATAAGATTTTTGAGTTTTTTAATTTTTTTAAAAGTAATTAAGACAGAAAATAGTGATATTCTGTTAAAAATTAGATTATGGTGCATTTTGGCAATTATGAACCATCACAAAAAAGTTAAACTTACAAATAAACGTCTTGTAACCAAGGAACGCATTCTAAAATAGTTTCTAATGGAAGAATATTGCCATGGTTGTCTCTAATAATCGTTTTGTCGAGATTAATCTGAACGGTCAATTTGCTTGTTAAAAATTTAAATTCATCCAAAGTAATCTCATGATCTTCTAAATCTAAACATTTAGGATCACAAACAGCAATTTCTCGAATCAAATCAGAAACATCGTAGTCTGCATCTCCTTCTATTATCAGCCAATTTGTTACCCAAAAGTTGAGTGGTTTGCTCCCAGGAGGACCCCAAAAATTTCCTTCCCATTCTGTAGCACCTAATTCGAGGTAACCCCATTTTTGTTCATAAAATCCGAGATTTTTAACAACCAAAAATGGAAATTCTTTAAAACAAAAATATTTCGCAATTTGCATTAATTTTAATAGCACTCGTGGTTTGGCATTTTGTTTGAGATAAAATAACAAAGTTTTACGAAAAGTTAATTGGCTCGGCAATGAATTTTGATATTCAAGAGTAGCCATGTTTCAAATGAAATGAGAAAAAAATAGAAATTCAATGACAGCACAAAATGAATGGAGAAAAATGGTAGAGAAGTAACAATTTATTGCAATAAAAATCAAACAACTGATGTGCTGCAATTTTTGTTTTGGCAAACTCAAGTGAATATCCTCCAGCAAATACTTTAACACTAGGACCAACCTGTAAATACTTGAAAAAGTATAAATGTTTTGTAGTCTTACGAGAAAACGCTGAATGAGAATTTATTGGAAAAAATAAGTTTTCATCGTCGAGAAAACTGTTTAAAAAAGTGAGTATTTCAAATACAGCAACTTTTTCATGTGTATGTTTTGCAAATATATTTTTTACTGTAGCTAACTTGCTATTATTGTGCAATGTTTAGGCTTTTAAAGTCTGGAATTACTGTCGCAATAACTATTTTTTAATAAATTTTATTCAATAATAAGATGTAATTTAATTGTTTGAATATCAAATCAATATAAATTTGTAAACAAAATTAACACAAGAACAAAAAGTGATAAAAAACATAGCAGTGTGATTCATTCATCGCCATATAAATAAGATTTTACTTTTTTATTTAAATCACCACAGGATACTCTTTGTACACCAGAAAATACTAAAACAATTGGATGACATTTGTCAAAACCTTCTGTAATCATTTTATCAATATATTCCTGGAGTTTTTGTTTATATTGATCAGAAATATTGTTAGCAAAATACAAAGTCAAATAAATTTGTGGTTTTCTTCCCTGTGGTAATTATCTTTTAAAAGAAAAATTTATAAATTTTTAGGTTTAAACTTACTTTTAAAGATTCGCAGAATGCATCAAAATGAAATGTTTCAGGAATATTACACAAAAAAAATTCTTTAATTTGAGAACTTTTTAAAATTTCAATTACATTTTTAGTTGATTCAGATGTCATTGCTAAAGATAGTTCTTCATTAAATTCACTGAAAAATAATTTATTTTTTATATAAGAATATGGCTCAGGATAATTATTAATTAAAAACGATATCTTCATCGCAAATTAAAATACAATCTAACCTCGACTTTGCGTCCCTCGATCCGCCGTTTACCTCAATTTTACGTCTTTTTTTTCGGTTCTGTGAAAGTGGTAAAATCAAGGTTCGACTTGTAACAAAAAAGCTTACTAAGTAAAATCGCGCAACAAAGGAACACATTCTAAAACAGTTTCTAGCGGAAGAATATCACCGTTACTATCTCGAACAGTTGTTCTTTTCAATGAAACTGTAACTGTTGATTTACTTGTTAAAAATTTAAATTCATCCAAAGTAATATTCTGGTCATCTAAATGTAAATTTTTTGCATCACAAACAGCGATATTTGGGATTAATTCTGAAATATCTTCTTCATCTGCATGTTCCATTATAAGCTCTTCAGTAACCCAAAAAGGAAATGGTTCATCAAAATCATATTCATCATGTTCTTCAGCGCCTAGCTTAAGATATCCCCATTGCTCTTCAGAGAATCCGAGCTCTTTAACAACCAAAAATGGAAATTCTTCAAAACAAAAATATTTTGCAATTTGCATCAGTTTTAAAGAAACACGTGGTTTGGCATATTGTTTGAGGTAAAATAAAAAGGTGTTTCGCAAAGTTAATTGATTTGGAAATGGATTTTGACATAAAGCAGGTGTTTCTGAATCTGACATGTTTTAGTTAAATATGGTAAGAAATAGAACAATAAAATGACAACAGTTGTTAAAAGCAATGGAGCACAGAGCAGACACAATGGCAATAATAATCAAAAAATTAACGTGCAGTAATCATAGTTTTGACAAACTTAAATGAATAGCTCTTAGAGAATACTTAAGCAATGGGGTCAACTTATAAATCTTGAGAAAAACTGTATATTTTAATCCGATGAAAAAGCAATCACAAATTCAGTAAAGACAAATATTAGTCAAAATCAATAATCTTGTTACTTTTTGTTTTTGCACCATTAGAGGTATTGGTTTTAATAAAATTAAAAACTGCTACTTCAATTTTTTAAAATTTATTTAAACTATATTTAAATTATTTTATATTATTACTGCTTTCTCCTGCTTTATTACGGTTAGTTTTTTTTATTACTATCATATTTTAAAAGAATTATTTTAGCTATTCTTTCAACTCCAAAATGTCTCAACCACCTCAAAGTCAACTCTCACTTTATATTCATCAACAAACACCAAGAGCTCGCCCTCCACGTCCCAATCTACATCGTCCACCACGTCCAAATTTTCAACGTCCATCAAAGCCAATTCCACCAGAAGATCCATATCTTACAGATGCAAAGAAATTTATGAATTTATATTTTGATACAATGGATAACAAGCGTGAAAAAATGAATGAACTTTATAGGGAAACATGTCGTCTTCTTTTCAATGGAAATCCTTTTTGTGGTCCTGAAAGAATCAGTGAATTTTGGCAGCAACAATTTCCTTCAAGTGTTCATAAACTTCGAGTTCAAGATTATAAGAATCATGGTAATCGCTTGCTTATTTTAACAACGTCTGGTGAAGTCATTCTGGATACTGTTCTTCGAGCATTCTCACATGTATTAGTTTGTCAACGTCAAAATGGTCAATGGAAAATTATGTCTGATCAATATCGACTCCTCAATTAAATTATTATTCTGTTGCTTTTTTGTGTTACATTTTATTTTTACTTTTATTGTTTTTTTGTATTGAACAGTTATGTATTTTTTCAAATTATATATAAATTATTTTGTCAAACTTTTAGTTTAGAATTTTAAAAATGCAAAAATATAATTATTTTATGAGAAGTTTTTGTCATATTTGACTATTGTGGGTTTTTATATGAATTCTTGGAACCATGATAGTTTTCTATACTCAAATTGAAGGAACTAAAAATTGCACTTCATAAACTGTAGTCTAGCTTTAAAACGTTCACTTTTTTCCCCTCCCCTTTCTTTCAAATGATTACCTCCAAAGAAGAAGAAAGTACACCCACCTAAAAACAATTAAAAAAAGCAAATTTTATTTTATGTGTATTTCTCTTTCTCTACTGCTGATGGAGGTCCAAAAATTTCTTCGAAGTTCGAACAAAGTTCAAAGTAACATAGTAACAAGGTAACAGAGTAACAAAATGCAATCAAGTTCAACGTGAAATGCATGAGAAAAAAAAGGTAAAATGAGTTTGTTTATTTGAATATTAAGAGATCACTGTAGCGTAGTTGATTTGAACGATTGCTTTCTTCGACGAAAAAAAGGTTACCCATTTTTGCAAGTAAAAAAGAGGGAGTTTCTTTTGCATGTGCAAAGAACACGGCCACTATAGTAAGGTCGAGATTTTAATGTACGTAAAAATGTTTTTAAATTTTAACAATGGCACGATTTTATTTCTTCGATACTATTTTGCCTCCAAAAAAATGGGGTGATTTTTTGTGGAGGTAAATAATTATGGAGTTTAGAGGAATGGAAACGGTATAAAAGGAAATGGTAGCTGGTATCAAAGATAAATAATTGTTGGTAAGTATCAACAGTAATCATTAGCCTTTAACAGGACTATACCATTAACAGAAAATTTTTTAAAACCCATTTTTTCGCGTAATCTATAATGAACTAGAATACTGTAATTCCACCATTTAATACTACTTCTTTTTTAGTTTAATTTTATTCAGAAAATGTCTTCAACAATCACAACAACAACAACCCTTCCAAAAGTGATAATCGATGATTTAGCAAAAACTCAATTTTTGGCACAAGATTTTGATGAAGTCGATCGGCTACGAGAGGAATCAAAGAAAGATACATTTAAGCCCCAGTATGTTTGGAGGAATGTTGCTTTATTTGCTGCTTTACATGTTGGAGCTGTAATTGGATTTTATCAGTTATTTTTTGTTGCAAAATGGCAAACTATTATTTGGAGTAAGTCTTTAATTTATTAAAGTGGCAATGAAATGCCATGGCATGAAGGTCTGCAAATTGTTATAAAATTTGAGTGAAAAATTTTGATTTCAACTTTTTGTTTGAAAAATACAAGAAGATCTTTTTTCAGTTTTTAAAAATTTGTATAACAAAAAACATTTTGTTTTTTGATTAATTTCTAGAAAAAAAAGAAAGATTTTAATTTAGTTTTCGATTTTTCGATTTTGAAGCAGATCTTTGTGTGGCATTATTTCATATAGCTAAGCATGAATCTTAGAGGTTACTGTAATCATCTTTTTCAGGTCTTTTTTGTTGGATGTTTTCTGCTATTGGTATTACAGCTGGTGCGCATCGTCTATGGTCTCATAAAAGTTATAAAGCCACAAAACCATATGAAGCTTTAATACTATTCTTTCAAACAATGGCATTTCAAAATGATGTTATTGAATGGTCGAGAGATCATCGATGCCATCATAAATGGACCGATACAGATGCAGATCCACATAACATTAATCGTGGATTCTTTTTTTCACATGTTGGATGGCTACTTCAAAAAAAGCATCCAAAAATTAAAGAAATGGGCGGAAAACTTGATCTCTCAGATCTTGAAGCTAATTCATTGCTAGCATTTCAAAGAAAGTATTATTTGCCGCTAGTTATTATTTGTTGCTTCCTATTTCCTACGGCATTTGCTGTAGGACTTTGGGGTGAAAATGTTTTGGTTGCATTTTATACAGCTGCCTTGTGGAGGTATTGTTGGAGCCTGCATGCTACATGGTTTATTAATTCTGCTGCACATACTTTTGGATATAAGCCATATGATGCTAACATTTCTCCAGTGGAATCTGTGTGGACTACAATCACAGCATTTGGTGAAGGAGGACATAATTATCATCACACATTCCCCCAAGATTATCGAACAAGTGAAATGCCAATGTTACTAAATTTGACGAAAGGCTTCATTGATTTTTTTGCTGCAATTGGATGGGTTTATGATAGAAAATCTGTTGCTGAAGAAATAATTAAACGACAAAAAGCAAGATTTGGAAAATCTCAAAAGCTGCAGTAATCATTTTCTTTTAAATAAATACTGTATTTTTTTTGCTATTATGAAGGCATTTTAAAACTGTGTCTACTATAAAAATATGTAAATAAAAAATTTTTCCTTTTCTACAAAATAGCAATAATAAAAACATTTAAAGTCAAAATAATGCGACTCTATGAATGATTGTTACGATTATAGTTGAAAAGCATCCTATTTTGTGATTCTTGTGTTTTCCCAGGAAATAGATGTAAACCATAATAATGATCATTAACATCATTTGAAATAATCTTTTCTGTGAAACCTTGTAGTTTTTCGTCACTTTGCTGGAGGTGGAGAAAACATACAGAGTTGACTCAGTTAAAATCAAATTTAAATTTTGACAAAACGAAGGGGTTGAATAATCTTTGCAAATTTTATGAATGCAAAAAGTGGTAACAAAAGAAAAAAATTGCTTTGCAGAGCATTTCTTTTTCTGGCGACAAAAGAAATAAAAGACTTTTTTTTATCTAAAGGAATCGCCACCTAATTTTTTAGGTATCTTTGGAACATTTTCATGCTTTGCATTTTTACTAGAAAGCACATAAATGCTAGGGATCTATTTATAAAATTTGAAAGACAACCGACCGAAATAGTCAAACAAACGATCAGCAGCTTTTTATGAAAAATTTTGCATTAAAAAACTGTTAAATGTACTGCCAGACACGAGCCTTTTTTTATATATGTTTCGTTTTTAGAAAAAACGGACGTATGCGATCAAACCAGCTTTTTTATAGACGGTTTACTATTTTTGAAGATTTGAAAGCTGAAAATAAGGCATGCTTGTGAATATTGTTATGTTTCAATATTAAAGTAAAAATTTAGCAAAGCTTGCAAACATGGATATGCTTAAAAGCTGATTGCTATTCAATCAATATTTTAAAAAAATGTTATTACTGTTTATAAACAAAAGCTTTTTTGAATTTAAAAGAATAAATTATTACATACAACAGCAACAAAAAATAAAAGTATTTTTGTCAAAGAACTACGTTGATAATTGGTTTTAACATTTCGTAATGGATCAAAAACGTTTGGCAGTACTCTACTTTCAACTTCACATCGCTGTTTTTCCTTCACATCTGTAAACAGGGGAATATAAAAGTAAACGCCAAAAACAGAAAACATTCTTTTAAAAAAATTTTAAAATTGTTTTTCACATTTTCAGTATACAATTCATTTTTGTTTATGAATACATAAAAATAGAAGTAAAAATATTTACTTCTTGTATCTAAAACGCCTCAATATTCAAAAGAGTATTACAGAACCACGGACACTCCCACAGTATTTTTTCTATGATTTTTGTCATTTGAAATATCTCATCTGCTTTCTTGGTATGTTTGGGCCTGAAAAAAAAACAGTCAGATTCATGCTGAAATTCGCATTCCTCACAACATTTGTTTTCAAAAACATTTTGAGGAAAGTGAATTACTTTCTATTAAAAAAGTGTCAGGTGATTCAACTGTTTTTGCTATTTTTTATATCTGACGTCTATTTTTGCAATTTTAACTTCATCATTTCCCTGGAATGATCGTCACAACATCCAAAGAAAAAAGCCAGACAACCACCAAAAAAATTCTTCTTGGTTTTTTCTTTCATTTTTCTTCGACACAAATAAGAAATGGTCTTTAAAGCATCTGATGCCTTTTTGTTTGCGATTATTTCCCCTACTAGCAGTTGCATAAAATTTTTTTACGAAATCGATTTCAATTTGACCAAGTAATTTTTATTTTTTTAAAGTTTTTATTATTTTTGAATATTTTATTTTGTGATAATATTTTAAGCAAACGTCAATTTTACGCGTTTTTCCTCGGTCCCTAAAATCAAGATTCTGTATAAAGTTTATTAAATTACATTTGAAAAGAAGAAAAATCAAGGATTGTATTATAAACGCCTTGTAAAGAAAGATATTCATGAGAAACTAAAATAAAAAACTACTTTTATGCTCGGATTACGGTAATGCTGCAAAATCATTTAGAACTACCCAAAAAACATTATAAAAAATTCAAACAAAAAGCATCAAAAAATGAAAAAAAAAACAATTGCAATCAAAAATCACTTTTCCCAAACTAACAAAAAGAAAAAAAGAAAGCACAACACGAAGAGAAAAAGATTTTGAAATTGTTATTTTCCCGTGTTGCGCCTTTTTTTGTTATTTTGGTTCTGTCTTTTTTTGTTTTCATTTTTTGGACAAAAATAAGAAAAGCATTGAAAAGAGTAGCACTGGGCTGGTCTTTAAAACATCTGACGCCTTTTTGCTTGCGATTATTTCCCCTACTAGCATTTGCATAAAATTTTTTTACGAAATTAACTGCAATTTGACCAAGCAGCTTTCATTTTTTTAAAGTTTTTATTTTGAATATTTTATTTTGTGGTTTATTTTAAAGTGAATAGTTTTTAACAAACAATAAAAAAAAATAAATAAAAACATATTTTGAACTCATTATTAGAATGTTGTATATGTAATTCTTGAACACGCTTCTAATGGAACATTGGCCCAATATTTATATGTCATTTTTAATAAACAGAACATGTTTATTCCTTCTGGTTTAGAATCGGATAATTTTTTAGGGGAAATATTGTTATGACACTCGTTAAGCATAAAAAAGTATATAAAATTTATTATTAAATTAGTTTATACTTTTTTGATTTCTCTTTTCAAAGATTCAAAAATCTAAAACAAAAACACCCTCATGTTTATTTTGTTTGCTTTTTCATTTTTGATTTTTTATTGTACTTCTTACTTTACCTTTATTATATTTTTTTATTGTATTTATCTATTATTTTATTGTAATGTTAGTACTTTTTTCTGCACTTCCTACAGAAGTGATTTAAAAAATAAATAAAAAAATTGTGATAATAGGCGTATTATTAAAATAAAAAATTATATATCGGCGTAGATTACGTGAATGCTGCAAAATCACTTAGAATTACCGAAAAAAATACATTAAAAAATATTCAAAAAAAAGCATTCGAAATCAAAAATTACTTTTCCCGAACTAACAAAAAGAAAAAAAGAAGACACAACACGAAGAGAAAAAGATTTTGAAATTGTTATTTTCCCGTGATGCGTTTTCTTTATGAATACATTTCCCATTTTTGCGCTTTCCTTGTTATTTTGGGTTTGTCTTTTCTTGCTTACATTTTTCTTCGACAAAAATAAGAAATGCATTGAAAAGACAACACAGGAATGCTCGTCACAACATCCAGCTGACGTCTTTTTGCTTATATTACTAGCAGGCGAATAAAATTTTTTCACGAAATCGACTCCGTTTCGACCAAGCAAATTTCATTTTTTAAGCTCTTTATTTTTGAATATTTTATTTAGTGATTTATTTAAATTTGAATAATTTTTTAATAAACAGAACATTTACAACTTATTATGGAATGTAATGGAGTTGATTATCTACACTCACAGTATTTAAAAAAATTACATAAGCTCTGTTTTCATTTGGTGCAAGCATAAATTTAAAAAGAATTTTATTCTAATATTAGCACAAATGACATTACTTTTTCAACAAAAATAATAAATGCAGTGAAAAGACAACACTGGAATAATCGTCACAAAATCCAGCTAATTGCATAGAAAATCTTACAAAAAAAGTTGTACCTTTTTGCTTACCATTTTTTCCCCTATTAGCAGTCGTATAAAAAATCTTGCAAAAAAATTTGTCCAAGCTACTTTCATTTTTTCAAAACACAAATATTAAAAAATTATAATTTCACAATTTTTTACTCAATTTTTTTAAACAAAAAGATTCATTAAGTATTTATGTTATTGTAAAAGATTTTGACAGAAAAAATTTTTAAAAATTCCCTCTAGCGTTTTATTGTGTTCTTTTTGCGGTATTTACGAATGTAAAAACATCATTGACATTTCATCACTCGATCAACTTTAACAAAAATAATGTCTAAAGAAATGTCTGTTCTTTTAGTGAAGCAAAAAAGAGCAACAGTTGGTTTATAATCCATGTCTACATATTTTTCAAAGACATCTGATGGTTTTTCTTCGCAAAAAAACACATTTCATTTTCTTTGCTTGCATTGGAGAAAAAACTTGCTAAAAACAAAAAATGTAAATGATCGTATTTGAATATTTTTAAAAAATGTGAGTTTTAACGAAAGCTTTAAAGCTAATTATTAGGATATATCCTTTAATTTATGTCCAATAATTCTAATAAAGATTTTCCACATTTTAAATATGATTTTCCAGATATCTCTATGATTGCACTTTCATATTATTTAATTTCATTACTATTACAAGAGAGTTACAAAAGGAAACAAATTTTGTGGATGTATTATGAAAATTATGATAACTTTATAACTTTGAAAAAAAAACAAACAACAAAAAGTAAATATTTCAATTATTGATTTTCAATTTTCCTTTTTTCAAGATAATCATTTATAACTTTCGTTAATCGAGCATAATATTCTTCTGTAAATTGAGGAGAACAAATTGAAATCGGGATTCGATTATCCAAATCGAGTGCTTTATTTCCATAATACTGTAATTTTTGAACATATTCATCAGAAAGTCCATCATCAAATAGTAAGTAAAATATGGTGTGTGGTTGTTTCTAAAAATTGTTGCTGACATAAATAATCAAAAAGATATAAAACCTACTTTCATAAACTCAAAGAAAGCATCAATATCAAAAGTTTCTGGAATGCCAAGCATGCGAAATGTTGTACAATTTTTATCATTGTCTGATAAAATTTCAATCATCTTTTTTGTTGATTCGGAATTAACTGTTTCAGCAGTTTCTTCATCAAATTCACTGAAAGTTGCATAACCATTTTCAGGAATACTCAAAAAAAACAAAACTTACAAATAAAATGTGCTTGGACAATAAACATTTTCCAAAATTCTTTCAACTCCAACAATTTCTTCATTTTCATCATATACAGTAGTTCGGATCAGCTCCAAATGATCACATAATTCTGCACTTAAAAATTTGAATTCATCCAAAGAAATTACTTGATCTTTCAAAGTTAAAGACATAGCTTCACAAACAGCAATATGTTTAGTAAATTCTGATGCAGCTGATGCATCATTAGCATTGTTGATCCGAAGATTTTCAGTGATCCAAAATTGTTTTGAAATATTATATCGGTTAAATGATTCTGTCCATTCTGAACCAAGTAAATTATAATCCCAAAAATTATGAGTATTATCGAGTTCTTTGACTACAGTATATGGAAATTCTTTAAAGCAGAAATATTTTGAAGTTTGCATTAATTTGAGTAATAATTGTGGATCAGAGTTCTTTTTTGAATAATATAAAATAGGTTCAGGGAATCCAAATTGATGAGAAATCTTTCTTCTTTTAGCAGCAGGTGGAGACATCGTCGAATTATCTTAAAAAATATGAATTTTCAATAAAATGGAATAAATAGTGGTTGAAAAAAGTAAGATAAGATTTAGCTAATTTTTTCTGACTTTGCCAAAAAATCTTTGTCACAAAAAGTGTTATAAAATTGGTTTTCGTTTTTTCGGTTTTTATTAGCCATTTTTATAATTAAATTTCCATTTCATTGAATAAGTGATATGTTACATGTATTCAAGGACGTCAGCCACGTCCCCTCTCCGAAATAAACTGAAGCCCTTTAATTTTTGCCTGTCACTAGTGATGTTGCGAAGAGTCGATTCCGGAGTCGGGATCAAGCCTCGCAGTCGACTTGATTCCGACTCTTAAAGATGGAACTGCTGTTGCTGATGCTGAAAAAATTATTTTGATTGAAATAAGTCACTTCGATGATGTAATTACTGTAGGTTTAAAAGTTTTAAGTTATAACAACTAAAGTCTAAAATATTTTGTTTTTTAGTATAATCATCATATTTCTATTACTCAAATGTCTGATGATTCCGATGACGACATTCCACCACCTTCACCTCCTTCAGCAATAGATTTCTCAGATATTACATCAATTCGTGATCATTCAAATGGTGTATCATAGCAATACTTGTGAAGCTGTTCATGAAGCATCTGGTTCAGTGTGTTAGTTTTCCATTTTTCTTTGAATTATTTTTGATTTACTTTACTTTTTTAACTAGCTTTTTTGTTGTTGCTAAAATGTTTTCTTTTGGGATTAAACTATACTGTATTTCATCAGCCTTGCTATCACATAAAACATTGAGAAACCTAAAACTTATTAGATTACGGTAGTTTTTCTCATAAGAATTTTTTAACAATATGTAGTTTTGACTTTAAAAATTTATTCTATTTATATATTCTTTTCTCTAGGTATACTGTAGTCGACATAATTGAGAGTAGCAAATTTTTTCAAATTTATTTATATTACAAAAAGCAATAAAAGAAATTAAGCAGCATGTCTATTGTTAGTAATAGGCATTTTGCTATCATTGTTATTGTTATTACTATCATTTCTATTAACAAAAGAAATTTCATAATCAAATGGAGCACGAGTTAAAGAAGTTGTATAAAAAAGCTTTGAATTAATTTGGGATTTTTGATTTTCAACATTAAAGCTGTAACGACGAATAAAATTTGAAATAAATAAAAAGAGTTCCATATTAGCCAAAGATTCACCGGGGCATGATTTTTTACCAATTGAAAATGGAATGAATGCAGGATGTCGATGAACAGATTTTAGATCATCTGACAAGAAACGGGTTGGATCAAATTTGGCTGGATCAGGGAAGGATCGGCCATCAACATGTACGGCATAAAAGTTTGCAGCGATGTAAGTGTCTTTTGGGATATTGTAGCCAGCTAAAGTTGTAGCTTGTAAATTTCGATGCATTGTTGAACCGCCAAGTGTTGCAATATTTGCACATCGTTGAATTTCAAGGATTGTTGCTTGGAGATACGGTAGCGCAGGTTTATCAGTCATTTGGATCATTTCTGTTGAAATATTTGCAGCTTCAATGTATTCATCAATTTCAACTTGGCATTTTTTAAGGACATCAGGATTTTCAATTAAAAAGATGAATGCCCATCGAAGTGTTGTGGATGTTGTTTCTGTTCCACCAATGAAGAGATTTGTAATAGAAGTGACAAGTTGATCCATATCAAATGTTGAATCAGTTTTATTTGCTTTCTTATCAAGGCTAGCTTGCTTCAAAAATTCATCAATATAATCACGTGTCTCTTCTGCACCGTCCAAATTTTGTTTATGATTTTCAACTAACTTCTTTGCAAAATTAAAAATTTGTTTAAAATTCTTTGAAAATTGTTTGTAGTTTCCTCGCATTGATTTTATTGGGACGAAACGGAGCATTGGAAAAATTGTAATCCAAGAATCATGTGAACCAAGGGTAAAACATTCTTCAATTAAATTTACAACATCTTGAAATTCTTCGTAGTCATGCGAAAATCTTTCACCAAATGCAAAACCACAAATAATATTTGAAAGTCCATGTGTTAGCAGAGGTTTAATATTTAGCGTTTTTCCTTGGTTTTTATCAACAATTGTAAAAATGTCATGAATTTCACCCAAAATTGTATCTTGTAAAAATACTTTTCCCATTCCAAATTTCTTTAGCGTTGACATTGCAAATTTTCGATGAATTGACCAGCGTTCTCCATCAGCATAGGTTAAGCCTTTGCCATGAAAATGTTCTTCAAAAATGAATGGTTGAGCACGTGCAGAGTAATTGTCATCAAGGAAGGCTTCTTTAATGAGAGAATAATTATTTAAAACAATAACAAGTTTTTGACCAAAATAGCAATGAATAATATCAGATTGTCGATCATTGCACCATTGATTGAGGACTTCCTGAGGGTGCTTGCCAAGAGATAGAAGATGTCCAAAAAATGGTAATGCAGTAGTTGGTGGACCAGGTGGAAGATTCTTTGGTTTTTCTTTAAAGAATAAATATATCACTGCAGCAATTACAGTTGCAACAAGAAGTACAGTAAACATTATTGATTGCTGCTGTAAGAACACAAGCAATGAGTCTTGTCTGAAATGAATAAATTTCTTTAAATTTTAAGCGCTTTTATACACAACATAAAGTTTGACGCGGAAGACGTTAAAATTATTTTTTGATAACACGGTAAAATTTGAACTGATAACCTTTTTTTTTCCGGTGAAAGGACAAAGGAAAAAAGGAGACTCTGAAACATGTGTTTTATAAGAATGATTTAACTACATTTCTTTTTTTCAGCCCTTTTTTAAGATTAGCTTTTTCACTTTTTAGTCTTTAAATTTTTTAAATAACCTATCTCTTTGAGGACATGGGTTGGAATCCCCCTCTCGACATCACGTTTTGAGGGAGAAGAGCATAAAATGATAATAATACTTTAATTTAGCTTTCTGTAGAACATTAAATTAACAGTTTATATATCAATCACAAAAATAATATCAGACGTGCTTAAGTGTTTTTATATAAGCACTTAAATACGTTTAAAGGAGATGCGGCTTCGTCTTTTTTTATTTATTGGCAAATCATGTGTTTTAAAAGAATGCTTTAACTACAATATATTTTTCAACGCATTTTTTAAGATTAGCTTTTTCGCTTTTTAGTCTTTAAATTTTTGAAATAAGCTTTTTCATGATGATATCTTTCCCATCAAAAGAGAAGGAATTAGTTGAGCAAAAAACTGATAAAACTTCAAATTTTCTACCGTAATTATGATTAGTAGTTTAAAGAACAAAAATTGAAGAAACGAGGCTATATTCGAGGAGGAGTAGAATTTTTACCACTTCCGCTGTAAAGATATCTCTTTGTTGTTTTGCCGACAGCAAAACATCAAAGGTGTGCCCACAAACTTATTGCGCCCCCTCCAAAGGTGATTCATGGATACGTTCATTTTCAAAAATGAGATAGCCGAAAGTAAATGTAATAAAAACAAACAAATTTTTGTTGGTAAAAAAGCAGAAATTAGATTTTTAAATGATCGAAAAACGTTAAGTAAAATCGCAACATTTCTTTTTTTTAAATGTTTTAAAAAACAAATTTTACTTTATGGGTATACGGTATCGTCGAAAACAGAAAAAATCTTTAAAATATTGAGTAAATGTTACTACTGTAATAATTTGTTTCACCGTTTTTCAAAACATCTGACAGAAAAAAAAGACAGTAAGAAAACACAAAAGTACAAAACACGAAAGGTTTTTTTTTCTTTCTCCTTAAACTTTGTATTGCTGCTGATGATGATGAAAAGAAAGAAGGGATGAAAATACTCACGTCACATCAACCTTTTTTATAGCAAAGTTTTATCAGCAAAAAAACTTTGACGCAAGATTAAACTATTCCACTATTGGACATTTAACCTTTTAATGCTAGAAGAAGAAGGAAGAAGTTGACGACAATGAACTCTCTTGATTAAGCTTGCAAAAAAAATATGTTCTATGTAATTTTGCAGGAATGATAGTATTTTGATTCAAATGTTAGAAAAACTTTATGGGAAAAAATATAGTATGCTTTAGTCATCCTTTTTTATATTGCACGTTTTATGCATATTCTGCGATGCAGTTTTACGGATGTGCATCTTTTATTACCGTATATGTGTAGATAAACAAAGAAATTAATTAGTTTTCTATGATTAAAGACAGTTTTCAGTTTACGGTTGTGCGACAGCAAGCTCAATATTTTACTAGCTTGTTACTAGTGGATTTTATTACCATGATGATCTTAAATATTTTTCATCGATTATTACCAAAAACTGATTCTCAAATGATTCAAGTATAATGCTTCGGCATCCTTCTGGTAATCAAAAAGACTGGTGGTGGATGTACCTACTTTTAAAAATCTAAAAAGTCAATATTAAAAAATCTCACAATATGCTTGTCTAAATGCAGCTGTAATTTCTTATTGATGTGGTTACGGTAAGCAAACGCTTTTACAAACAACAAGTAATTTTTTTTGTGCCAATGGCTTTCTGAAAGCCTATTTTTAGTAAATACCCATTCGTATTCTTGGATATGACACATTTGATTAAAGTTCATTGGCAGTTTCCAGTTCTTTGAAAACAGAAAACATATAATTTTTGGCAGGTGTTATAACCTTTTTCTATGAAAAAAAGGTTAGCTAATAAAATTATTTTTTATTAACAGCTTCTGAGGAAAAAAAAGTATCGTTAGAAAAAAAAGGAAGTGCTGCTTTAAAAAGTTTATTGTGTCCAAGCAGGTGAACTTCAAAGCTTTTATAAATGTTAAAAACCTTTTCTCTTCCATCTTTTAAATTTCGTTGACATTATAGCAGTGATATATAATTTAAAGTGGTAAAAAAGTGAGACAGTTTTTATGAGGTAATATACATGCATTTACAGACACCAGAAAAGAATTAATTGAATAAAAGTAAAAGGTGTAAGTGAATAAAAAATAGTTGTGTTATTTATTGAAAGTAAGAAATGGAAGAGTTTGATGTTGAAGGTGTTGTGATAATCTTTTTGGTAAGTTGTTTTTTTAAACAATGCTCAATTTGGTACTTTACAAATATAGAATCAATAATAATTTTTTTCCAGGTTGGTGGAATAGGATTGATCTGTAGTATTGGATCAATATATTTGATAACTAAAAAATCGATTCTTCATAATGCTTATGGAATTATATGTGCAACACATAGCTTTTGTGAAGGAATCATTTTATTTATTTTTATTTTTTGGACAGCAGCTTTAATTTTTATGTAAGTAGATTTTCATGGCTTTTACATAAAAATGAAAAAGGGTACTGTAGCTTGTCATTTCAGCAGTTCGCTTGTGCTTTTTTAAAACTATTTTTCGATATAATAAACTTTTAAAATACAGTAACAATTAAAACAACTTTTAAATACTTTTCAAATTCGAATTACAATTTTATTACAGTACCCCAAAAAATTTTTAAAATTACATTATCCCCTTTTTTAGCGACAAATCTCTCGACAAATCAACTTTCGGCATTATTCTCGGCATCCTAATTAACTTATTCTTCTACATAACTCAATATTTACATTTGTTCAAATCAATAAACCGATTTTTTGCTATTGTATTTTATATAAAATATCGAATATTTTTTACCAACAAAATTACTTTCATATTAATTACAATTGCATCCATCCTTAGTTTTGCACATGTAATACCATATTTTTCATATGAATGTAATTACTACTTTAATAGTCAAAAATATACTTGGTTAATGCGTGGCTCATGTCCAATTGCATTTTATTTAGATATTGTAAATTGCTCTGTTGCAATGGCCATCTCATTTTCATGTGATATTACTACTTTTTGTTACCTATATTTTGGACTGCATAAACAAACAGCTAGTCTAAAAAGTGATATTAAATTTCTTGTTCAATCTTTTTCTTCGTCGCTATTTTATTTATTTTTAATGATGTCATTTCATATATTCTCGAAATTTGCAAATACAATTTTATGGGATTTTTTGACGGCAACGCTTGCATGGATGCTATGTCATACATTGAATCAGTGAGTTACAGTAAATTTAATGACCGGGTAGAAGATAGTATTTTAGAGTATCATTTATTTTGTTTACCATTTGCGGTTACCGTAAGACAAGTGCAAAAGTATCAGTACACATTCAACCGAGAAACACAAATTCAGCAATTTCTACTCGATAAATTTTTAATGTTTGAAATGTGAAAAAAAAGACTATTTTTGGTTCAATAAAAACAATTGTCTTATGTGTAACCTCAATGGACAATCAATATTGATATCTTAATCTGAGAACTACGGTATCAACAAAAGAAATGGGAAACTTTAAACCATAAAAACGTCAAGAAAAATCTAATACAGTAACTCCCAAAAATTGGATTCAAAGTGAGCTAAAGATTATCATTCAACAATCATAAAATTTATTAACACATAATAAAACAAATATCAAAACAGAGCTAACCTTATAAAGTTTGCATAAAACTGACTGGTTTACATTTATGTTCAGTCTTCCCCAAGATGACATACATTTCTCCATTTTCTTGAATTTGAAGTTTTGCAAAAGCATGACAACGAGGATGTTTCAAGCAAGTATAATATTTTCTATTATTTCTGTAAGTATATCTGTATCCAATATTTTGATCTTCAGAATTATAAATGAGCAATGATGCATCTGGAACACCTCTTGTATTTGGTCGTAAAACAAAATTTGGAGATTTAATAATTTTGCTTTCATTAATTTCAGGCTTCTTTTTTTCTTTTTCTTCGAAATGTATTTCATCACGATTAATAATAACAAATGTTGGAGCACATATTGATGAAACATTGATTGGTTCACATGCATGCTTCTTGTAATCATGATTGAAATATTCTTTTCCATTTTCATCTTTTTCAATTTTTATAATAAATGATTCTCTTTTCTTTCGACAAGCATTACAAACAAAATAACAATACGCTTTTTTTTTTTTTTTTTTTTTTTAATTTCAGAATCAGTTGATAGATCAAGTTGGTTGAAATCATAATACTTGTTTGGTTGGTAAGGAAGATATTCACATTTATGACTTGCAATCTTAAGCTGAACATATTCATTTTTGGTATTCTTGTTAACCACTTTTGCAGCAGCATTACATTTGCAGCAAGAGAAAATGTTCTTTGATTTATTTTCTTGAAATTCCCAACATAAACTTCTATCATTTTCATCGAAAATAATAAGCAAACTTCCAGAAGCAGTATTACAATTATCCAATATTTCATATTCATGTCGCTTATAAATTCTCTTTTCACTATAACAATCAGGAGTATACGGTACTGGATAACAAATATGACTTTTTTCTTCCAATTTAATACATCTGAATCCACTTTCATCTTTACCAGAAACTGCAATTGTTTCTTGTGCTACAGTATTACATCCATTACAATAATATAGCTTTCTTTGTTTCGACCATGAATACTGATAGCAATGACTTTTTGCAGAATTTGGAAAAATAAATAATCTACGACGAATATACATCCCTGGTTTAATATACATAAGTTTATAAGAATCTTGATAAACAGTTTGTGAATAAGTTCTTGGTTGTTGGCTAAAAATAGAACTGAAAGTTGTAGAAAATTTAAAGTAAAAACCTACGGTGTATCCCCATTGTTATGAATATTGTTAAGCTGAGAATGTCGTCGTTTTCCATGTATCAGTGATCTAAAAAATTTTTACAAATATGAATAGCAATAGACACCAATGCGCATCGTCAATTTTTCATAGCAATATATAAAGAATATTGAAGATCTTCAATATTTTTTTTCCTTTTTAGTGTACTGTACGATCATCTAATGTCTTCACCCGTTCTGGAGAATAATGATGATGCGGATGCGAATTGGCTGTAAAGCATAACGCTTTTTCAAAAGTTCTTTAAGCTTACCTTTCGTTATCATTATCATCAGCTTCAACGGAAGCAACATTCGACAGTGAAGCAGCAAAACTTGAAGAACAAAGAAGATCAGAAGCATTAATGAACGCTGTTGCATCCTTTTCTTTTTCAACGTGTAGTTTAGCATACAATTGTGATACAACATTTCTTAGCTTTGAAGTTGCATTATCATTTTCAATAAATCCTTTACAAAGTGGAACCAAAAATCGATCAAATAGCATATCTTCTTTAGCATCATTTGTAGCCTAAAAATGTGATATAAACACGTAAAGATATGCTTATCCCAACCTTATCTGCCATAATCAAATCATAAACCTTCTTGCATCGCTCTTCTTCATCAAAAATCAAAACAAAATCATTCAATTCTTGTTCGGCAATAACGAATAAAACATTCTATAATCAAAAGTCAGCATCAGTTAAATAGATAAAGATACAAAGACAAACTTTATTCATGACAAAATTACATTCAAACATAGCAGATTTGATTTTATACTCTAAAAAGTAACATTCAGCACTAGAAGTAGATTAATATAAAACCTCACCTTCATATTCAGGCTCAACAAGAAGCATGGAATAAATTCGATCAATTTGTAGCTTGCATCTTCCTTGATATTGAAGATTGTAGTTTCCATCAGAAGCAAACAGTTGTATTGATTTGCGCATTTTCATCTAAAAAAACTCATAATGTTTAACATAGAAGAGTGTAGCACATTATATAACCAGTAGCACGCATTCACAAAAAAGAAGAGATAACGAGCTTAAATGCAATAAATAAAGCTTTCAATTTGCAAAGAACACAGCGGATTGTAAAAATTTAAGAAAGTGTTTAAGCAATTTCAAAAAAGTGGCTAACCATTTTGCCAATAAACATCTTTGAATGTTTACTTTTTGAAGATCTTCTACTCAAACAAAGTACTGTTTATCAATCTATTTATCAATGATGTGCTGTAGTGACATTTTTTTATCGCCTGCTTCTTTCCTGTATAAAATCTTTAAACCCAGATGGCATTTTCGGAATCAAAATTACATCTAGCAGATATGGAGGTTAAGTTGTAAAAAGAGAGGTGTCCCCAAAGTAGCACTTGGTTACGGTAACGAAAAAAAGTCTAAGAAAAGAAAAAGATGGTGGTCGCTGTCGGCCCCATTTATCAAGCGAAAAAGAGAACAAAAATAATTAGATGACCACCCACATGTGTGTGTGCACAGAACCGATGATATTTCAGTATCAACAATAATTATGTCAAAAGAACTTTGCTTTTAATCACTACAGTGACTTTCCCTTAATGAATAACAGTGTTCTCAAAAAATGTCAATGAAAGAAATGGCTACAACCAGTTGGCTGGCCGGCCGCCTTGCAAGAGAGCTTGAATGGGATTACGGTAGCCAATGAAAGCGATAAATTAATTTTTTTCTTTTTAGAATGCAAAATTACATAAAGAATTTAATTCGATCAGCCCTATATAATGACAACAATCATGAAATGGAAGAAATAATTCCGTCTGCAACAATGACCAAATGCGTTTAAAAAAGAAGTATGGAAGAAAGACGATAACTTGAAAGCTTACACCCTTCATCAAATCAATTTTAACTTTAATTAAATATATTAATACATAACAACATTAACAAAACAATAATAAAAATCTAACAAACAAATTTAACCTAATTAAGTTTTCAAAAAATTGATAGGATGACATTTATGTTCATCCTTCCCCATGATAACACACATTTCTCCATTTTCTTGAATTTGAAGCTTTGCAGTAGCATGACATAGAGCGCTTTTTTAGCAAGCGTAATATTTTCTATATTTGTTGTAGTTAAATTTATATCCAATATTTCGACCATGAGAATTATAAATGAGTAATAATGCATCTGGAACACTTTTTTGATTTAGACATAATTCAAAACATTCAGATTTGATAATTTTGCTTTCATTAATTTGAGGCTTCTTCTTTTCTTTTTCTTCAAAATTAATTTCCTCACGTTTAAGAATAACATATTTTGGAGCGCAAATTGATGAAACATTAATCGGTTGACAAATATGTTTCTTATAGTCATGACTGAAATATTCTCTTCCATTTTCATCTTTTTTGATTGTTGTATAAAATAAATGTCTTTCTTTAGTAATACACCCATTGCATCTAAATCGAAATCGAAATCTTGATTTGTTGTAATTCAAATGATAACATAAAGTTTTGTCGTCAGGATGATGAATGGCAACATTAACTGAGTTTGGCCAATTGATATTTCGAAAGAAAAAGTAATCATAGCATTTGTGAATTTCTTTTTTGGCATATTTTTCTGGTTCATACTTTGTCGGTTCACATGCATGTATTGAATCATTTGATCGAACATAATAATCACCATTTTTATCTTTGCATAAAGCAACAGTATTTCTTTTAACATTAGCTTCAAATACTTTCTTATTGTGGCAACCTTGACAATAATATCTTTGTCCGCTTCGTTTATCAAAAGAAAAAGTATAACATAAGCTTCTATCATTTGGATCAAAAATAAATAATTTATTCACTCCATTATGAGTATCTTCCATTAATTCGAAATCTGGCGGTCGCAAAATAAGTACTTTCTTTGGTACAGAATGTAATCGTAATTTATCAAATAGCATCTCTTCTTTAACATCACTTTGAACCTAAAAATATAATATTATTCCACGTAAAAGTGCTAATCCATACCTTATCTTCCATAATCATATCATAAACCTTTTTGCATCTTTCTTTTTCATCAAAAATTAAAACAAAATCATTCACTTCTTGTTCACCAACGACAAATAATACATTCTATAATCAAATGTAAGCATCAGTTAAATAGTTAAAGAGACAAAGACAAACTTTATTCATAACAAAACCACATTCAAACTTAGCAGATTTGATTTCATATTCTAAAAAGTAATGTTCAACAACTGCTGTAGTTTACAGTAATACAAACCTTCATGTTCAGGTTCAACAATAAGCATGGACGATAATCGATTAATTTGCAGCTTACATTTTCCTTGATATTGTAGATTGTGATTGCTATCAGAAGCATATAATTGTATTGATTTATGTTTCATCTAAATAAATTCATAATAATATTACACAGTTTAAATAGAAGCGTAATTTTGAAAAATATTTTTTGAAAAACAGTTTTTCCTTTCACAATTTTTTAAATGTGTTTTTACTTCTTGCAGATCTTGACACGAACAGGCAACCCAAGATGAGCGTCGTTTTTTTGTACCTCAAAAAACGACGTTCAACTTTTTTTCTTTCCTTGCTCTCGTGTTTATCCTTTTTTCTCCTCCATTTTTGCCATTTTTATATCTTTGTATTTAGTCTTGCTGCTTTTTATCCATATTTTACCTTTACTTCTTACTTTACTTTGCTATTATTTTACTGATTTTCTTGATGTTATCATTTTTAGTTGATCTTCAAGATCTTTTCCCCTTTTTTTATCCTTTCTGTGTTTATGCTTTTCTAAACTAATCTGTTGCTGCTATTACTACATTTTTTGCTCTCCCTCATGCTCGATTTTATCCATCTTCTTTCCGTATTTGGTATCTTTGCTATTTTTAACGGTTTTTTGTTGATCTTCAACCTACACTGGCTTCGCCGAGACAACTCCTGAACAAAATTGTGATATTCTGGTTGAACAGAAAATAGCCACCCATCTTGGAACCATTCAGGTACAACTCTTGACAATTTAACCTGATTAGTTGGCGATACTACCTCATTTGTTCAAGATCGGTAGCTTTTTCTTCTACCTGAAAATTGCAAGTTTGTTCAAGAGTCTTCTCGGCTTTACGAGTCCGGGTAGGATCTTCTTTTGCTCTTTTTCTTTCTTCTCCGTGTTTATGTTTTTTGTAAACTACATTTTTTGTTAAAGAAATTGCTCTTACTAATTCTCGATTTTCTAGTTCTCAGCCATGGGTCGTCGTCCTGCTCGCTGCTATCGCTACATCAAGAATAAGCCGTACCCGAAGTCTCGCTTCTGTCGTGGTGTTCCTGATCCAAAGATTCGTATCTATGATTGTGGTAATAAGAAGGCATTAGCTGAAGAATTTCCAACATGTATTCATATGATTTCCAATGAACGTGAACATCTTTCATCTGAAGTATGTTTATATTTCTATTAGCATTATATTAAACATCCAAATCATTTTTAGGCTCTTGAAGCAGCTCGTATCTGTGCTAACAAATACATGGTTAAAAAATGTGGTAAAGATGGCTTCCATATGCGTGTTAGAAAACATCCATATCATGTTGTTCGAATCAATAAAATGTTATCATGTGCTGGTGCTGATCGTCTTCAAACTGGTATGCGTGGTGCTTTTGGTAAACCGCAAGGTCTTGTAGCTCGTGTTGGGCTTAATGATATACTTATGTCAATTCGTGTTCGTGATCAAGTAAGCTCTTTGTTTGGTTTATTTCTTATCTAACAGATGATTACATTTTTAGCATGAAGCACATGCTCTTGAAGCTTTTCGTCGTGCTAAATTCAAGTTCCCTGGTCGTCAATTTGTTGTTACTTCACGAAAATGGGGATTCACCACCTTTGATCGTGAAGAATATCAAGAACATCGTGATAACAATCGTCTTCTAAATGATGGAGCAAATGTCAAACTTCTTAAGCCGCATGGTTCTCTTCAAAAATATATTGATCATCCTATGTAACATGTTGTTTTATTGTATGATGTTTTTTGTTGTTTTGTCATTTGTTTGTTTAAATAATAAAATTTTTTATACAAAACTGTTTTGTGAAAAGATATGAGGGATGAAAAAGATTGGTTTGGTTTTGTTCCGCTGTATTTTAGTTGCTTGTGTATGTAGTAGAGATGCTTCTGTTGTTGAAAGAATGAGATTAGCCAATTGATTAGTGAAATACATTTGTATCAGTAGAAATAAGGAAATATAAGCTTCTAACATTGTTTAACAATACTACAAAGAATTCGCACAAATGTGTTTGCTGGTAGTACGGTAGTCGACTATTTTTTCTCTTTTGATTAATGCATCATAATTGGATGATGAATAATAAATCGTTGATCTTCAACCGACACTAGCTTCGCCGATCCGACTTTTGAACAAACTGCGATCTTTAGATAGAAAAGAAAATAACCACGTATTTCGAAGAAATCAGGTACATCACTTGGCAATAATAAAGTCATTTTCAGTTAAATTTTACTCGACCTTTCTCTCTGCATACAGTAGCAACTTTGCATTTGTTTTTAAAATGCTTATAAAATAAACTAATTCGAGCACTAACGTTTGATAATTAAAAATTTTTCTACGGTAACAAAAATTTGTATCTTGAAAATAATGGTGTGGTGTCTACAGTAAATGGCTGCAAAACATTAGTAAATTGCTATAGGTGAATATCAGGACACGGTATCAAATATTCAAAAAATATCTTCAAAAAGTCAAAAAATTAAAGAAAATGCATTTGTTTCTCCAAAGGATACTGTAGTTGAAACTTAGAGTAATAATTACAGCTCAAGATAGTCAACACCTTTGCCCTCCTGATTCTAAGGTTACTGTATGTTTTCAACTTCAAAATAAAAACTGTTGTTCAACATTTTATTAACAATAACAGTAACAAAAAAAAAATAACAATATTATTTACAAAACAAAAACAAGTAAAAAAATTTAACAATTTACAAACCCAGTGTTTCAAATTTCGAAATCAAAAGCCATATTCCTTTTGCTTTTTGTAATTTTAACAGTTTTACCAAGCTGCAGCTTATCATCATTTTCTTTAATAAATTTAATAATTTGATTAGCATTGGCTTTGAAAGTATTTTTAGCCTTGTTTACATTCCATCTATCTCTTTTTCCAAGTTGAATTAATTCTTCACAAGTATATAACTTCAGTGTAATATGAGTATCAGTATAAAAACCAAAAATAATATCTTTAACATCAGAGTAATGACATTGAATAGCAGCTCGAAAAGCAACATTTACAAATGGAGTTCGATAACCATGATCTGTAAAAACTTTAATTTCAAATTTCTCAGAATTCCAATGTGCATCAATTTCGGAGGTATAGTGAAAGCGATAATTTCCATGTTTCATTGATTGATAAAAATATCCAGTGTATTTGCTTTTGGTTGTACTTTGAGTTAGCGTTGCATAGACTTGTGCAAGCTTTTCATGATCACTATGAGTATTTCTTTCGTCAGCGAATGAAAATGGTTGATGTAAAATATAGTATTCTTGTTCACCATATTTGATCTTCTTCAATGTATATGTACAATTTGAATTTTGTGCTAATCTTCTAATAGTTCTTCGACCAGTAATAATTGAATTCTTTGATTTAATTGTTGACCAAATTTCAGATAGTTTATTTTGATGTTCTTCAAGTAATGGCATATCTGATGAATAATATGCACATATATCTTTTTCTTTAGCACTAAAGGTATCAGTATTATCATCAGTATCAGCAGGATTAACAATCCCAAAATAAGATATACATTGAAGAATGAATGAATATATTAATTTTATCGGATTTGTCCAACATCCCTTTTCCTCTTCTTTTTCTTCAACAACAGCAGTAATAGCAGCAACTGGTTTCAAAGGGATTGTAATTTCTTGACCATCGCGAAGCTGATCCAATATTTCAGCAACTTCAGGTTGTAAAATATTTATTTGTTCATCCCAAATAATGCTTTCGCCACCAGCAGAATAATCGTCTTTAACGTTGAAGAAGCGAGACATCCTAAAAAACGAAATGCTTGTAAAATTTATAATTGTTTTAAGACATGCAAGAAAGCAATACTATTATAAAAATTTAAAAACACGAATTCTATAACGTAACAATTTTAGCTAAAAGCTAGTGTAAGCGACTTAAATAGAACGTAATATAAAAAGTGTAAAATTTAAAAAAGAGAGTTTTAAATTTTTTAGGTGAAAATTCTTAAAACAAATTATCTAACGTTACAATTATTTAACATATTTTTTAATGCCGAAGAATTAAAGCAAAGATGTATTCTCTACAATTATTTTTTTAGTTATCGACTGTTTTAAAAGAAACAAATGTCTGTCGTTCTTTTTGTGCCATAGAAGTTGTATTTTTGTGTGTAATTTCTTTGCGAAATCGGTTCTGTGGTGGGAAATTTGAAATGATGTTTTTGCAACAAGTGTTGTTAATCGACAGTTTTGAAAAGCAAAAGGTTCTATTTTTTAAATGTCTTCAAAATTGATTATTATTAAGCAAATTGCTATTTATATGTGAATAGTGTTTAACGAACAAAAAATGCTATATATATTTTAAGGGTAAAAATTAGTTCACGTGCTTGATTATTTTGTTGTATTCTTCGGGTTTTAAGAAAACGAGTCTTTTTTGTAAAAAATTTTATTAATATACTGTACAAAGTACTTGTAAAATAAAAGATGCTTGGCAAAGACAAAATTTTACATTGTTACAGTATGCCTGCACTCGTCAAAGAATATGCTCTTTTATTGCTGTTTACAATATGTTGTAAAAGTCTCAAGATTAAATTTTGAGAAAGAATTATTTTTAGAAAAGGCATTTATAGCTATTATTGGACGTTCATCAAAAATATCTTTTGCAGGTTGTATTGGAATAAAATATTTTCTGACATCACTGATTATGTTTTTGCGCATTTTATCCTTATTCCGCTCATCAAATATTCCATATTCAAGGGTTACTGTAACGTATTTTATACATTTTGACTGAAAAAATGCGTTATTTTTATTTTTAGAGTCAATGACATAAACTTACTTTAACAAAAGCAAACACTTTTTTAACATCGAAATCCAAATCGGGAATTGTGATTCTTATTTTTAAAAATCTTTGTTGACTTCGCATTTTTAACAAATCTTCTGGCCATGTATTTGTAATTACTATGTTTGTTTTTTCAATGAGTAGCTCTTCAATATGTGGTAATTTTTCAAGAATTTCAGCAAAGTTTATATCAGAAGTAAGTTTTACCTCATAACAATGAAGCACTTTCATTTTTGCTGATAATAAGCTAAATAATTCAGATGGCGTAATAGTGGAAGTTTGTAATTTTATTACTTTCGCATTCATTAAAATTTTATTTGAAACAATTTTGTTAAAGAAAACGCTATATTGTGTTTTGTGTTCTGTAAAATTAATGAGTTGTATTTCATTTTTAATAAGAACAATATCAAAACTTCCATAAATTATATACAAAATTGCTAATTGAAGCTGCTTATCATAATCTTTAAAGTAGATATCAGGATCAATTATTACAGTATCAATAACTATCAATTTATTTAAAAAATATAATTGTGAAGCACTTGAAAATGAAAATGCCATTTGGTATTGTTCTAATGGATAAAACATCTTGAAAAATCGTTGCAATAGATCATTGTCAATTTTTGGCACTGATAAAGGAACAACTAAAAGATACAAAATTTTCTTTAAATAAGTATAAAACAAATTTTTACCATTAAATCTTTCAGAACAAAAAACAGTATTGTGTTCTTTTGAAAAACAAATAAAGCATTTAAAATTACAGTAAGAATGTTGTCCTTTCCTGTGCATTAAACACAAAAAACATAATTTTTTTGAATTAAGAATTTTTCTACGAGCTTCATTTGAAATACGAATATCACAATATTGTGTGAAATGGGAAACAGAATCACAAAAAAGACGTGGCATCTTTAATAATATATTAACAAAATTTTAGTTTATGTTATTTGAGGATAAAGTAGTTTTGCTTTTTGAATAACGCAAAAATAATACAACCACAAATTAAACCGACTGACTGATGACACGTATGTATAAGAGAAGAAAGTGTCCTTATTTGGATTTTTTTGTTCAATATTTTGGAGAACTTTTGTGTGTGAGCATGGACTTGTTAATTTTAAGAATTTCAGTGTTATGGCCATATATAGAGTCATTCTTAAAATCATTAAAAAAACTATCAAGGTTCAGTGAGATATATTGCTTTATTGTGTTCTTATCGAGTTTTGTTTTCGAAAAAATTTATCTTTAATTTAATGAAATGAATCACTGACAAAAAGAAGGAAGAATCATAAATGTTAAAATTCAAGAAAGATAAATATAGTTCTTTCGTAACCTTTGATAAAAAACATATGATAGTTTATCATTGTTTTTAAATTTATAAATGTTTCACCAGTTTTTCTTGTTGTTTAAAAAAATTTAAAGTTTCCACGTTTTGAAACAATGATGCTACAGAAAAAGCAAAAAACTGATTCATATTTTTATGAATCGCTATTTTTATACAGTGTGGCACATAAAAGAATCATCTTTGCTTAAAACATCTTCATTGTTTTTTAAAAGGATGAAAAGCCTTTTTGCTATAATCTTTTTTGTTTTGATTAATATTGGTGTTAATGGTTTAAAAGAAGAAGCAACGACTACATCTGCCATTCCAACAACAACTACAACTGAACATTGTCCAGCATCTGTTGGTAATGTTGAAATAATTGCGGGAACTCATGTAAATTTAAAACGAGACATTTATCGTTCGCTAATTTCACTTGGTAAGCCTTTATTCTTCTAACAATGAACGAAAAACATATCCATTAAACTCGTGTCATAGAGTCTATCACGTTCAGAAAACGGGTTTGAAGGATCGGCTACATAATTTTCGAAAAACTCTGACATTTTATGACTGCCCGACAGTTGTTTAATTTCTTTTTATTTTAAGGAATATGCGGTTGGGGTAATCCACTTGGGCTAAGGACATATTATAACGGAACAAATCCATTAATTCCGGATACATCTGTTTCAAGAGCTATAGGAACATGGTGGCGAGACTATTGTGATAAACCGTGCATTTGTTCTGCTCATGAATGCTATGAACCTCGTGATGATGGTGATTTAACATTGTATCCATATTGTTCATCAGAAACAGGCTGTTTTGTTGCTGTCCTTATGAATCGTCGCGGTCGTTTGGTTAATCCAAAAAATTCATCTGATGTGTTTTCTTCATTCAATCAAATTAATCTTGATACTTTTGTTCGTAAACCTGTTACCGATTCATCATATTTAAAAGCAGTATATCTTGGATGTGAAGGATGTCAAAAATTTCTATCCCATCCTCCTGAGAAATAAAGATAATAATGTGATGATAATTTTGTGATATTTTATTATAATTATTTAATAAAGATAATGTAAAGTTCAAAAATCCTTCAAAAAATACATAAAAAACGATTTCTATAAATGTTTTTCAAACATATTTTACGCATAATTCTGTAAATCCGTAAACATTAAAGCTTGAATTTCTGTTTTAGTGGATGAATTTAATTGTTTTTCAACAAAACTTTACAATTTACAAAGTATAAAAATGTTGATAAAGGACTCAAAAAAGCATTTATATATTTGTACAAAAAGACTTACAGTAAACTGATTTTTTAATCTTCATTGTATTCAGAGAAATAAGGATAATGCGGTGGATGCTTTAAGGTGGTCTTTCACAAAGGAGCTAATAAAACTAATATAATTTTTAAATAATTGATTTTTTTACGGTTTTATATTTTAATAAGCAGAAGAAACTGACTTTCTCGAATTTCTTCATTTAATTTTTTTTTAATTACGTTTTTCTTCAAATTTTTTTTATCGTGTTTTTATTATAAATTTGCCTAAACATTAATTGCTTTCGTATTACTTTTTTAGCACCAGTTCTAACCTTGACAATATAGAAATGGATTCATTTGCAACTTTACAAGAATCAAATGGACAGAAACCTAAAACAAGAAGAAAACGAAAAGCTAAATCGTCTGCAGTTATTTCTACAAAGAGACTTCGTATTTGTGGTCCATGTCGCGGTCAAGAATGGTCACTACCAAATTCAATAATTTATTATATTACCAAAAATCCATCTACACCAAAAGTTTATCAAAAACTAATTAAAACATGCAAATACTTTTTCTTCAAAAATCCAATACTTGTTATTGAATCTTTGAGCTTTACTGATTCAAATACATGGAGCACATGCTTTAGCCAAATACCCCTTGATATGTCAAATGTTATTGGAAAAATTTGGATTTCTCAATCAAAATATTTCATTTAATGAGTTTTTGTTTCTTTCTTCATCTGTTACAACTATTTATTTTGAAAATGTTAATTTAAAGCATGAAGGTGATTCAATTATTTCATTGGAGAATCTTTTTGAAGTTACACCTAATTTAAAACAAATTACTTTGTAAATTTATTTAATCAGTTATTTTTACTTATGAATAGATTTCAGTGCTTCGGATACTGTACTTTATAATATTACTTTCAAAACTGTTAAAGAACTTTTAAAAATGCCACATTTCCCAAAGCTTAAATATATGGGATTAACAAATATTCCTGAAACTTTTGATATTGATTCATTATATGATTATATAAAAGTATGTTCTTGTTTTTAATATTATTTTTAATAAACTAATTGAATTTTATAGAAAGAAAACCATTTTTCAATGATTAATCTTGAATTTTCTGAATCAATTTCACAAGCATACAAAAATCGCCTCCAAAGCATTGTTAATGAAATGACAACTCAACCAAAGAATCATAAATATAGAAGACCATTGATTAAATTTCCTGGAATGGAAAAATATTATTCATTATATAGTTTATTTTATTATCCATGAAATTTTTTTATCCGTGATGATGTTTACTTGAAATTAATGAAAATCTATTGAAAAGAAAATCATAAAAAATATTATTCTAGCAGTTTTTAGCTATGACACTGATTGTATGTATTATGAAATATTTTCTGTTCGTTTTTTCATTGTTTTTTATTTAATTTTTGTTGTTCTGGACGGTTATTATTGTTCACAATGACATTAAAGATGCCATGTTTGTAACGTATGATTTTGGGTGAATGAGTATACTGTAAAAAACGCCGCCACTTGAAGAAATTCCAGGGTAAGTAAAAGGAGTAAAACTGTTCACAAAAATTCTATAAATCTATGTTAACTAATACAAGTTTCAGTTTTCACTTTATTATCTTCAAGCTATGGTTCTAATGATATATTCTACTGCAAGCCCCATAAACCTTTATATTTTACAAAACTAATCTATTTATTGATGCATAAAAAACATAAACATGCAATTTCAAAAATAAAATATTATTCACAAAAAATTAAAATGCATGATTCAAAGAGAAGGGGAATCCAACATCAATTAACATTACAAAAAAAGAGGGAGGAAAAAATGATGATTATATCGATTAATCATTCAACAATCATTTGAAGAAGAGAGATTTAATTGATTTTTTCACCAGTTCGAGATGACTCATAAACAGGATTATTTGGATTGTGTTGATTGGCATGGTTATCCATGGCAGCTTTGTATTCAGGATTATTTGGATTTAATTGATTTGCATGGTGGTCAAGTTGTTGTTTTTGATCCATGTTGAATCAGAAAGCAGCTACCGTGAGGTAAAAGATTGATAATTGAACTGAAAGAAGGGGTAAGCTGAAAATGGGAACGTCATGAAGAATGATTACCATAATAAAGAAAAAACTTTTTTTTACTCCTTGAAAATCTTGTAAGCAACATCTTCGAAAACTGACAAAATCAACCAGTTTGTAAACCAAAGGAAATTTAGCCACTATTCGGCAATTATACCTGTATTATTTCATTCATATCGAACAACATGAACAATATAAATTCTGTGATAATGAAATATTTAAAATTTATAATAAACTATTGGATATCATTTTTTTAAAGAATAAAAAGGATATCCAACAGTTTTCTTTCTGAACTTATTCAGCAGCTCTGAAAGTAACTATTTTTTAAAAACAAAGACGAAGACCTTGATGTGGAGAGACAAATTGAAATAAAAAAGTTTATTTTCGACGTTTCGACGTAACTACGTCATCGTCAGGAGATGGTAAAAATGTTACAAAGAAAAGAAAAACCATTTTCGAAAAAAGACAAAGGTGAAAATGATGAATGATATGCAAATTTGCATAATCATTTTCTCATGAGGAACCAATGTCAAAAAGCAAAAATGGAAAAGACAATAAGATATTTATGAGTTATCAGGCATGATTAGAGCTAAGATGTCGGCGAGTTCAAGCTTGGTATTCATTTCTGGTTCTTTTTCTCGAATGAAGATTGCTTCCATGATGTTTCTTTTTAATGTGTTGGGTTCGAATGCTAAAATGGATATAGAAATTGGGGTAATACGGCCACTGTGAGCTTTAGTTCTATGAACGGCTAAAGGCATATCAACATGGCTGTTGGTGATATGCCTTTAGCCGTTCATAGAACTAAAGCTCACAGTGGCCGTATTACCCCAATTTCTATATCCATTTTAGCATTCGAACCCAACACATTAAAAAGAAACATCATGGAAGCAATCTTCATTCGAGAAAAAGAACCAGAAATGAATACCAAGCTTGAACTCGCCGACATCTTAGCTCTAATCATGCCTGATAACTCATAAATATCTTATTGTCTTTTCCATTTTTGCTTTTTGACATTGGTTCCTCATGAGAAAATGATTATGCAAATTTGCATATCATTCATCATTTTCACCTTTGTCTTTTTTCGAAAATGGTTTTTCTTTTCTTTGTAACATTTTTACCATCTCCTGACGATGACGTAGTTACGTCGAAACGTCGAAAATAAACTTTTTTATTTCAATTTGTCTCTCCACATCAAGGTCTTCGTCTTTGTTTTTAATTCTTCAACAATGAGACTGATCCGTTGGATCAATATTCGACTTAACTATTTTTTGATAAGCAATTGGACGACAATGGGTACACTCCGCTAGAAGTGGGGGTCCTCTATCGGGAGATAGAGGGGTAGCCACCACCGGGTTGCGCCGGCAAAGATCTTCGGATCTGGCACCTAAAGCTAACAGCCTCGGAGCACTCCGGTAAAGGCGCCCACGACTGAACGGTCTGATATGGGGAGATTTAACCTTTTATTTTTATATTTTTTGTGCTTAAATAAAATTTTCAAAAAATGAAAAAATGTGCTCAAATATCGAATTGCTTTAGAAATGTTTATTGTTTCTTCTTGTTTAAGTTATTCGTACATACATAAAATTGTAATAACTATACGATACTTTTAAAGATGACATTTTAATTTCTTTGAATTTATGTGGTCGTGCACGCTGGTTGAACTTCTCCTAAAAAGAAATTAAAAAATTCTTGTGCATGAAATGATATGTAAGACTAGTTATACCAGGTGGTGGATATGTTGGAGGATTGCTCGGGTCATTTAATAAATCCAAAAATGGCTTCACATATTCTTCAGCTATTTGGCTATAATCCCGTTCAAGGTTTGGGGAAATTATCGAATCACAAGATGCCAAAATAATACCCTAAAGTATAAAAATGTCAATATAAATTTACGAATATAGAAAACTTACGAAATGCTTCATTGTTGCACTAACGATACTCGCAATGAAATCGAGATTTGTTGGCAGGGGATTAGTTACTTGATAAAATTCAGTTAACGCTTGAAACATAGTCTGAAAAGTGCAAATCAGTATATTTCTGTTTCAAAAAAATAGTAAAGGTAAAAACTGTATATTTGTGATTACTAGGGTTGTCAAACGCTTGTCTTGACTGTCCTTATACCTTTTAGTAGGCGCTATACTAAAAGAAATAGTGCAAGAGCCTATTAGAAGGTATCAGGAGAACCCAACCTAACGTTTGACAACCCTAGCTGTCGCTAACCAAATGATTTTGTATACCCTAAAATTAGTGATCGGCATATTTATTGCTGACGTTTGTTCTCTGAATTTTAGTAAGTTACCGCTACCACTACTAATAAATTTTTCATGGGAAAAGTGGGACAGAGAAGTGGAAATGCATTCCAAGGAGTTTGCGTCCTTTTCAAGCAAAAATTCTTAAACTTTTATTGCACAGATTTAAAACATACGCCCAGAATATCTTTGGGAGGTGTTTCGCAACACATCTGCTTAAGCTGCCGGGCTACTACAACATCTGTAAGTTTATTCAAGCTCCGCATATAATCGGCTAACAATTTCAGATTCGTTGCGCTTGCCTAAATTTATTTTTGTTTACAAATTTTTATTAATAATACTGCTTTTAATTAAAGCTTCTGGGATAAACGTTTACATTACCTGAACCTTGCTTAAAGCATCTGCATCAGTAATTTGGAGGATATTTTGATCTAATTCTTCTTTGATTTTATTTAATGTGTTGTTGAATTTTTCGCTGGTTTCAGGTAACATGGTTTCATTAATCTTAAAAGTATATGTATATATATATATATATATTAAGCATACGATATTTTTTGGTAAACCACATCCCTTACCTCCATTTCGGAGAAGATGATATTTTTGGAATCACCGATAGCGTATTTCACGATTTCAAAAATTGTTGTTATTAATCCATTACTGGCATTTATAAGTCCAGTAACTGCATTAATAAACTCCGTTGCAAGAAAATCTGTTGAAGCAAATCCTGTTTGAATTTTTTTCGAGTTTATTTCTGTTTTGTCCACATTGATAATCAAGTCATCCATATTTTTATCGGCTTGTTGATACATTTCATCAAGAGTTACATCAGAAGAAACCAATGATGCTGCCAAAAACAGAAATACTGCTGTGAACGCAAATGATAAAGCTTTCATCCTTTTACGACTAAAAAGTAAAAACAAAAATATTCATATGAAAAACCAATGAAAAATGTATAAAGCAGTTTTCAGTTGTAAAATACAATCCATTTTAAACAATGTTAGAAAAACTGCGAACGGGCCAAAAGTGAGCCTTTTCCTAATTTCGCATTTATCTCCTTCATTGTTTTTCGAGCTCCAAAAATCAATCATTGCCTGTTTTTTAAGCAATTTTTTTATTAGCGTGCAGCATTAAAAGGAGTTAAAAAATTCGTTAATCCCAACCCTATTATTCTCTATCTTGGTCTTAAAGCCAATTCCAATCCATTTTCGCAAAAGATTAGAAAGTTGGAAATGCCTATTCTATTTCCTCATAATATTTTTTTGATCAAAAAAATATTTCTACATTGTTTCTCGCTGAAGTCTCCCCTATATTTTCCCCGCTAATTTTAGTTGACTGCAGAAATAGAAGCTGCTTTTATATTCACTTTGCAACAACAATAACGCTTTTTCTCACATGATAACAGAAAATGCATTATTGTTTGCCACCGTGGAACTTCTATTTTCCAAGAAATGTTTTTCGGAAAAACTTTTTCTATATTGTATCACGCGAAGTTTATATCAGGTGATGCACATTAAAAATCCATTAATCGATTTCTCATGTGAGCTTTAAAAACTGTTTTTTTATTTGCGCGACACGACATTCGTTGCTTTTCATACCATGTTTTAACAGAAAATGCATTATTTTTTGCCACAATGAAGTCAACGTGGAACTTTTCTTTTGCGATCTGCGTTTTTCTATATTATATCACATGAAGCACATATCAGGTGATGCACATTAAAAATCTATTAGTTGATTTTTAATGTGAGGTGTGGTTGAATGCTTACGTGGTCTATATGTTAACATGAATGTTGACGTGGCGTATACGCTAGCACTAATATTTTTGTATAAAAAATAGTACACAAAAAGAATACCTAGGAAGGGGCTTTAAAGAAAAGTAGACTTAAGTCACAGATTAGCTGCAAAAACATAAACGGTTTTTTTAACCAACTTGGATACATGTATTTGAGTGAAAATTTGTTCATACTTTAAAGGGATTCTTTCCTCCTACCGAAAATGGTGGCCACAGTGGTGGACAAAATTTACTTCTAACTGAACATGAATACTCCTTTTTTGGAATAAATATCCCCTTATTTTTTTAGTGAAAGCTTTTCTTACTACGACGAATATACAATCAAAGTATGGAGGACTAACTCCGGGCGTTAAATGAATACCTCTATGGTTAAAAACGTCGTAACACGCGGATAAGAAAAAAGTTCTTGGCCCACGAAAAAAAGCGTTGTTTTTGAAAAAATCGACTATTTTTTCTCTGCGCTCTCTTCTTTTTCACTTGTCTTTTTTTGTGTTTTTTGCAACGGTTGCAAATTTCTCATTTTTTGCAACGGTTGCAAAACTTTTTTCTTATCTGCATCTTATATTAAGCATTGAGAGATTAACATGTTAAAGCTCTATCAGCATTCTTCATGGCGAAACAAATTCTAAAAAACTTATTTTAAATCCTTCCTTCCTTCTTGGTGATCCTTTTTGCTTTGATATTGGGCGGCGTTTCACAACCTGTTTACGAAGAAATGCAGACCGTAAAAATTTATGACAATTTTTTGTTTATTCTAATTAAAATAAAAAACATGGGAATTTAACAAGTTCTTTAACTTTTTAGATATTTAAAAAGCTTGTCAAATTGTTTCATAAGCTTCACGATGTATTACTACATTGCTTTTTTTGTATTTGGCTATTTTTTTGTATCTGCTGATGATCAGTCCGTTTCTGTTCGGCTTACCATCATTTGCGGTGAAGACAAAGATTCTAACGTCATCGTAAGACTGTATGATAAGGATACAACGGATCCTAATGATTTAATGAAACAAGAGACATTTAAATATGGTTTGGCTGCTATAATTAAAGGAAGTGAAAACGAATTTACAACCATTGATCCTATACTTGAAATGTGAGTTTGATATTATGAAAAAATTGCTTTAGAATTACACGTTTTAGTTGTCATAAATGTGGAACACCTAATCCTCAAAAAACTATTATTGAGCTTCCTGATTCGTTTGTTACCGATGGGGTTAATCCTAATTTGAAAGATCTTGGAATTGTTGATTTAATGATACAACCTTCTGAAGATACCGACATATGTAAATAACATTTTTGTCAAAGCGAATAAATCCTTTTTGGAGCATTTAACTTTCTGTTATTTTTTTAAAATACAAACGAAAGCCCACTGCAATGGAAGCGAGGCAACGATTTTTTGATTCGTTGCAAATTTTTAGCGTCTTAATCAAAGATGAGAAACGGCCAAAAAATCGTCTGTCGTGCCGGTCAACCGAATTTTACTTTTATAAGGCTAGAACCAAAAAATTTCTTAAAAAACTCCGCTGGGCAAAACATTATTGCCAGCCGGCATTTCTCATTCCTAGTATTAATACAATAATGCAATATTCAGTCAGCCTGTACTTTGTTCACAAAGTGAATATTTAAAAAATTTTTCAAGATCTTGTCGAAATTACCCTGAAAAATCCTGGTGCGTTTTTTTCTGTCATTGCATCATGTTTCTTTAATGATTTTAAAGCATCTAAACGCATAACATGCGCAGCCTAAAATGCTAAAATGCACATGTATTAGATTTGTCTTTTTTGTGCACGCATGACCGCTATTTTAAAGGTGGGCATTTTTCTGATTCATTATTGCATTAAATTGATATGAAAATTCAAGAATTCAAAATAAAAATAGCTTTTCCACAAACTTTGATAAATCATAATCATATGATAGTTTTCAACGCTTCTAAATATAAAAATGTTTTGATTCACTGCTTCAAGGTCGTATACATTTTTGAATTCTTAATAATAAGAGGTCTGTTGTCTTTTGAAAGAATATTGAAATATCAGAAAAGAAAAAATCTGATTCATATTTTTCGCAATTGCTTAAATAGAGAGTGGTACATAAATGAAGCAGGTTTGCTTAAATACGTTTTTTTTTTCTTTTAAAAACGTAGTAATAAAAATGCAAAGCGTTTTTGCTATAATGTTTTTTGTTTTGATTGGTGTTAATGGTTTAAAAGCAACAACAACTACATCTGCTATTTCAACAACAACTACTACTGAACCATGTCCAGCATCTGTTGGTAATGCTGGATTCATTTCTGGAAGTGGTGTTAGTTTATATAAGAATAAATACAAATGGGCACAAAGGACTGGTAAGTTTCTTCTTTTATACTATAACCAAATGACATCATGCTTAAACCAGAGAACATCCGAATACTTTGGCATTTTATTAACCCCAAAAGAAAACTTTGCTAAATTTATTTTGCTTGTAGGAGTGTGTGGTTGGGATGAACCACTTGGACTAACCTTATATTATAATGGAACAAATCCATTAATTCCGGATACATCTGTTTCAAGAACTGCTGGAACATGGGACAAAGAGTATTGTGATAAACCGTGCATTTGTTCTGTTCATGATTGCTACGAACCTCGTGATGATGGAGATTTAACTTTATATCCATATTGCTCAAAAGAAACAGGCTGTTTTGTTGCTGTCCTTATGAATCGTCGCGGTCGTTTGGTTAATCCAAAAAATTCATCTGATGTGTTTTCTTCATTCAATCAAATTAATCTTGATACTTTTGTTCGTAAACCTGTTACCGATTCATCATATTTAAATGCAGTATATCTTGGATGTGAAGGATGTCAAAAATTTCTATCTCATCTTCCTGAGAAATAAAGATAATAATGTGATGATACTTTTTTGATATTTTAATAAAATTATTTAATAAAGATAATGTAAAGTTCAAAAATCAAACGTGACTGAAGTTTTACATATCGTTAATTTAAGGTGTAAAAGGTAACAAATAAAATCGTTTCAGTGAATGCCTGACATGTCACAAAAGTTTTATGTTAGCAATCGCCTTACAAAATTAAATGGATTGTAAAACTTTGTGAAAATCAAGCATTCCTTTACACTGCAAAAAGTAACCGAAAAATTTCTAATCAACGTTTTTTCACGAATAGTTTTCTTTGCTTAGAAAAGATGCTTCTTGTTTCAACAAACCGATCTTTCTTTGAGATTTCCAAAAACACTTAAAAATTTATTCGATTACACAAGAAGCCTCTTTGATCTATATAGCCATTCCACATTCATTCTATCCCTCTATGACTTATCCCACAACCCCTAATCTATTCACGTCTTCAACTGCAAATCCCAAACATTTTTATTTTAAAAAACTAATCTATTTATTGATGTCGGCATGCATAAAAAAATACAAAAATACAATTACAAAAATAAAATAATATTTACAAATTAAGTGCATGATTCAAAGAAAGGGGGAATCCAACATCAATTAACATTACAAAAAAAGAGGGGCCGAGGGGAAGATGATTACATCAATTAATCATTCAACAATCATTTGAAGAATCAGAGATTTAATTGATTTTTTCACCAGTTCGAGATGATTCATAAACGGGATTATTTGGATTAAGTTGATTGGCATGGTTATCCATGGCAGCTTTGTATTCAGGATTATTTGGATTTAACTGATTGGCATGGTGATCAAGTTGTTGTTTTTGATCCATGTTAAATCAGAAAGCAGCTACCGCGAGGAGAAAAAGTGATAGTTCAGTTGAAAGAAGGAGCAAGCTAAAAATGGGAATGGAATGAGATTTTTATTTGGAGGTTTTGAGGTGGTATAAGTAATAAAACACGAACAAATTGTTAAAGATCTTTCTATGGCAATCAAGAATTTCATAAAAGCAGTGTTTACACATATCAAAGAAATGGTTCTAGTAAAATGCTTGATTAATTATAACCGCAAGGCTGTAAGCCCTGCTACTTTTTTAATATTAAAAGCTTTTTCAGAAACAAATTTAGAGATAACCAAATTAAAAAGCTACTATTAATCTCAAAGTCATTTAGCTTTCACTTTTATACGAGCTTAGAAAAAAGAAAGAGGGAGGAGCCATACACTAAAACTGACTACCAAAATAAAGAAAAAAAACTGTTGACTTTTGGTTTCAAAAAAACCAAAGGCATTTTGATTACAAAGCTTTTTTGCAAAGAAATAAACATGTCCAAACAATTTTCTTAAGCTTAGATCTCAGTGTTTCTAGAAGCGCCCAAAAATCAATAGCGATCTTATAGAAGAAGAAGGCTCTAGAACCAAAAAATGGAAAAATAGACTATTTTTACGATCAGCGAAAAATAAACAGAAACTAAAGGCATTTTGGTTACAAAATGTATTGCAAAGAAGCAAACATGTCGAAATATATTTTCACAAACTTTGATCTCAGCGTCTATCTAAGGAGCTCTTTGTCGTAGGCTTTAGAACGCGAAAAAAGAAACATTTTGGTAAACAACAAAAAATAGCCAAAAAAATGCTTTTCACACAGACCTTTTATGTTTTGCAATTTTGTAAAATCATGTTTTTAGCAGAAAAAAAACAAATTTGAAGATTAAAGATGAACACTAACAAATCAAAACAAACATGTATTATGATTTTCAAAAAAATAATTAAATATTAGAACACCGAAAAATTTTAAGTAAGTCTGATTCTAAAAAGTTCAACTCATGTAAAAAACATAGCCTTCTATAAAACTGCATGATCCATTTTTGCAAAAACAAAAAAGTAAAGCATTTTAAATGTAATACTGACAAACTTATTTATGTAATGTTTCATTGACATCGAAAAAGATAACTATAAAAATAATGTGAAAGCTACATTTTTAAAAGCATTTTGTTCATTTTACAAATTCGTAACAAATTATTGACGACATATATGCTGAGTGTCATATTAACAGTATTGTCTTGTTTTTTCTTTCTTATCGATTAAAAAAAAGCCACCACTACCTCAAAATTTTTATTTTCAGAGGATAAGAACGACAACAACAGCCAGTATCTTTGCTTTCATTAAAGTATTTAATTACAAGAATTTGTTTTTATCTATTTATCAAATTTTTTGGCAGTAAAAAAATTAAAGGAAAAATGACGTCCAACGACTTTCTTGCTGATATTCAAAGCAAGTGGCAGAATCAAATGAATGAAGATTTTAAATCGCAGAATTCTGAATTACTGGATGTCATCTTTGAAATTGAAGGAAAAGTATGTTTTAAAAAAAATGTTTTGCTCTATGTCTTACTATACATTTTAGAAATTATATGCTCATAAACAGCGACTATCTATAGTATCAACTACGTTCAAATCAATGCTTTCTGAACGATGGAATTCTACGAATGATGCAATCAAAATTAACGGTTATGGTTATGAAGATTTTAAAGAGTTTCTTACTTTTGTTTATTCTGGAGAATGTAATTTATGTGATCAAAATATTCTCGCCATGATTGATTTGGCAGAATTTTATCATGTTGATTATCTCAAAGAACTTTGTGACAAATATTTATCGGATTTAGAATGTACCACAGAAAATATTATTCAATTAATGGAAATTTCAAACAAATATTCTATGATCCAAATAAAAGAATCAATACAAAATTATATATCAAAAAATTTTACAGAATTTGTTAAAAGCAATAATTTTTTGCAAGCTGACAAATGTATTGTTGAAGAATTGGTTGCTATGCAGTCGAAGATTTTTGTATTATCAGAAGACCTTTTTCAAGCTGTAAGTTCTATTGAAAAGATGGCATCGCTGTAAATACTTTAATTCTGTAGGTATATGAATGGTCAGAATATCAAGCAAAACAAAAACAACTTTCATCGATTGAAGACAATTTTAATTTGAATGATGCAATCAAAGCTGATGTAACACCTTTTTTATCGTCTTTTGAATTTAAAGAAATGAATATGAATTTTTTGCATACATTTGTTGGTATATTATAACTATTACTTTATTTTTCTATTTTTAATTATTATGGTTTCAGTTCAAAGAGGCTTCATTTTTTCCTATGATGAATTGAGTAATATCTTAAAAAATGCTAGCCCTCCTGAAGTCAATGGTTAGTTTTTTGTCTTTGTTATACTACAGCATTAATTTTATAATTTAGTTAAAGTTACAAATTCTCATGGTCAATCTATAACTGGTACTCTTCCTTATTGTTCAAATGCTATTGAAGTCATTAAATCCCTAAGAAATTTGCCATCAAAAAAATTTAAATATGGTTATGTATTTTGGGATACCAAATGCAAGGTTCCTTCAACTCCAAATCCTTTGAAGAAACGAGTTGGTGTTCAATGGTATTTCTTTTATTTTAATGATGATGACGTTGGTGTAAAACCTTGTAATTTGTTAACTGAAAAGAATTATTTACTTTCTGAAATGGTTGCCAATGAAGAATTCAGTTTAACTGATAATTGTAAAATTGAAATTGAATAAATTTATTTGTTTTTTCCTTTTTGTTTTTTTGTATATGTTTATGGTAAAGCCTTTTACCCTCCAGAATTTTAATTTCAAAGCTGGTTCAGCAAAACCTTAAAGTTATCAAAAACGAGACAGCAGTTAAGAGAATTGCAATTCCAAAAACTAAATTTTTTATCATTTCTTTTTTGTCGCAATCAAAACAGCTGCAATAAAGTTTTATTTTACATAAACATGAAAAGTTTTTAAAGTATCATCATATCATTGTCACGGTTATTATTAATGCTCAAGAGATTTATCAAATTCATGTGGTTCAATAAATCCATCATCGTCTATATCCATAGATTCAAACCATTTTCGATCTTTTTTAAGTTCATCATTTTTTCCGCCATCATATTTAATGGCATGTGCAAGGGCTTCTTCAAAGCTGATCTTTCCATTTTTATCTTTATCAACTTGTTTAAAGACATGTGCAGGATTTGGAAGTTTATTTGGTTTAGGTCTTTTGCCATGAGAAGCTTCCTTATATTCTAATACACATCCATAATCACAATTGCAACAAAAGCTAAGGGAAATGGTTGTAAAAGATTGTTTAATAAAAGTTGTTTTTTTTTCACTTACATGTTGCATGGACCAACACCTCGGCAACCAGTAAATGGATAGAAAGCATTGTCACAACATTCGGCATTGCACTAAAAAAATAGTTGTTTCGAATCTTAGTTTCTATATTACGGTAACAAACATACCAGTGCAAGCATAGCTGTAAAGCAGACAAGAATGAATGTAAGCTCTTTAGGTTTCATTATTCACACCTAAAAAAATATTTTTAGAAAAAAATTAAGAAATCAAAAATCTTGTTGCTTTGATTGAATCAAAAAATTGTCTCTATTTATAAAAAAAAATTTATGTCATCCAGACAGTGGTTGATGACGCTTCTAAAAAGGAATGCGTATAACAAAAACATAATTTCTGATTTCTAAACTGTTGCATAATTTTTATGTTAATAAATGGTTAAGAAAAACCATTGTTATAAAAAAATCTATAGCTGTTTTCCTCGAAACGATAATTGAAGCAAACGATCTTCAAATGTTGCACATGAATATTCAGTTACGGTAATAAAAAAAAAGGAATGAAAAAAATTTATTAAAAGTGTTAGACTTATAGTGTGGCGCAAAAAAGTTAAAGCAAAAATCAAAAACAATTTTCAAAAATTTTACAAAATTTATATCTACAAAAGTGAACAAGTCATATATAAAAAACATTACAAAAAAAAACAGAACTTAACAATTATCACTATTTGTTGGTTGTAGAGGAAGTTTCGGAAGCATTCGATGAAAATCTTTTTGAGAAATTTGAATAAATACTGGTGCACATGAACGATTTTGTGGTACAAGTTTGACAGCAACAGGACCCTTTGGAATTGGAGCATGCGGTTGTTGAAGCTTCTGTTGAGATTTAAACCTTTCCAGTTGTTCTGGAGTAAATGTAAATGGTGATGAAATTTTTTTAGATGGAGGTTCTTGATTTGGTGCTAGAGGTTTTGACGAAAATGGTGATGAAATTCTTGGAGCAGTTTCATCACGAATTTTTTGATGAGATGTTGATGGAAGTTCTTGTTTGGCAATTGATACGGTAGGTTTTGGTTCAATATTTTCAATTTCTATATCAGCGGAATCTTCAAATGAACATTTTTGAAGCAGCTTTGGAGACATTGTTGAATTATGTGATATATCTTGTACAAATGATGCTGATTTTCGTTCAGATTTTGGAATTCGTTCATAACTTTCTTCCATTACAATATTTGGTACAGTATCTTGAAATTCAATTTGAACAATTTGTTCCATTGAAATATCTTTTTCGACAATTTCTTCTTCTTCAGTTGATTCATCTTTTGCTGAAGTTAGCGGTGATTCAACACGTTCTTCTTCAATCCCATATTTTGATTTTGAGATACGTAAAGATGTTAGACTTTGATCCAATAATGATGCAATATCACCTATCATTTCAGCACCATCCAATCCAAATTCCAAAATTTGATTATTTATTGATGGAGATATCTTGTCTTTGACACTTTCAACTGCCTTTGAATCATTTTTACTCTTCTTTGGAGTTTTCTTCTTTTTCTTTAATTTTTTAACAGCTTTAATATTTTCTTCTTCATCTGCTTCACTTTCATCATCTGCAGATTCTTCTAGTCCATAACTATTTAACTTTCTTCGATTATTAGCAAATTTTTTGGATGCTTGTGTTACAGTATGACGTTGAGATTTATCTTCTTTATCTAGACGAATAAGTTTTGGCGGAGATGAAGTTCTTTCGTCTTCTTCAGATTCTTCAAGGCCATATTTGTTATATTTCTTTCGATCATTCGAATAATTTTTCGATTTTTGATGGATGAGAGGTGGACTTGTTTCATCAAAACTTTCTTCCAAAAATGGTGCTGCTGTCTTTGGTGTTGTTAATGCAGTAGTAGAAGGAATACGAGCCACAACTTGATAGACAGTTCTTTCAGGTGTTTGTGAAGTTCGTCGAAGTACAAGCTTTTTAAGAGGTGATGGCTTCTTTCGTGGTGATGGTGTTCGACTTGGAGAAGCACGTGAACGCTTTTTGATTCGTTTTGGCATTATATTTAGAAAATTCTAAAATAAGATACTGTAGAATTTGAAAAATAATATATAACAAAAATGTACTGAATTTTAGCCTTAAAATCTTGAACCTTGACTTTTGCGTTTTCAAAAATGCAAGCGCAAAATTAAGGGCGCAAATTTGTGAGCAGAAATTCAGCCCAGCCACAGAAACTTACCGTATTATACTCGTAAATTTCAACAATAAATAAAAAATGGCAGCAACGTTTTTTACAAAAAAGTAATCTAGAGCAAATTAATTACTTTAACTTTACAAAATAGAAATCAAAAAAGATATAACAAAGGTATCAAACCTTTTCAAAAAAATCACAAAAACAGTTCAATAAAAATCTTTATTACAAACAATTTACAATTAAATCAATACTTTAAGAATCCTAATTTAAAATACTCGTTTAAATAATTCATTTTTCTGGTTTTACGTCATCTTTTGCTTGTGGCATTCCAAAGAAAGTTCGAAGAAGTGCTTCTGCTGCTATCCCGGGTGTTGTTGTTCCAGCTCGAATATCTTTTTCCATTTGTTGTGATTGCTTCATTACAGCTGGATGGCGTTTAAATAAATTTATTATTTCGTCTGAAACAGTAACTTTATATAGAAGCTGTTAAGAACTACAGTACCCTTGAAAGTTACTAAAATAATTAAATTTTATATGGCTACAGTATATCAGTATTTACCTTAGTTCACACAGAACTTAGATTATAAAAAAGTATACTATAGCATTTTTATAAAATCCTTATAAACTACAGTATTCTCAAACGCATATTCCACAAAAAAGCCCTTACCTTTAACATGATTCCACATCCAAGTAATTAATTGCTTATTTCGATGCTTCACTAGATGACCACTTTTCGTTGAAATATCCCAATATTTACACATTTCTTCACAAACTGCTTCAATTGTCTCTGGCTTGTAAACAGATGCTCGCATAACTTTTGGTTTCCATATATCAGATTTTGGTCTCATAAATTTCAACGCAGAAATATATTCAGCTTGTGTAAGTTTAGCACGTGATTCAAGTTCACCATCTGCTTTTGTAACAACTAGCAGATCGGATTGTTCCATAATACCACGTTTAACACCTTGTAGTTCATCACCATGCGCTGGTGAGAGTAACAAACAAAATAGATCACACATATCGTTGACAGCAACTTCAGATTGTCCAACTCCAACTGTTTCTATTAGTACAACATCATATCCTGCACCTTCACAAAGGATTATTGCTTCATGTATTCCACGGGTAACACCACCAAGTGAACCAGATGTAGGAGATTGTCGAATATATGCCATTGGATTACGAGATAAATTTTGCATTCGTGTTAAATCACCAAGAATTGATCCACCTGTTGAAGCGGATGTTGGATCAACGGTTAGCACAGCTACACGCTTGCCGCGGCCTTCTGTTAATTCAGTTCCAAGAGCTTCTATAAATGTTGATTTTCCAACACCCGGAGAACCAGATATACCTAAAAAACAAAAGTTTAATAAAAATAAACCAGAAAATTTTAAAAAACTTAAAAATGCAATTTATATTTTCCCCTTTCTTTTCCCTAGCTAAAGTCATTGTAATTTGATTTTTTATCCATAAATTATTAAAAAAATCTCAATTTCTATTAAAAAATTAGTGGGACAATTTCTAAAATAAATACTGAAAAAAATCGTGTTCAAAAAAAATCAAATCAAATTTTGAGGGAAAATTTTTATGCATGGCTAGTCGAGTGGCTAAATAATGCATTATTCTGTTGCTGCATACACAGGTTCAATTCCACCCCGTGATGAACATTTATCACCAAGATCTGAATAGGTTTGAGGAAAATATATTACTGAGGGACATATTTTTTGTGTGTTGATAATACAAAAAGCAATCAGTATATGATATACTGTATATCATTCTTTGATAATACATGGTGTATATTTTCTCTATTCAGTTCCGAATTTAAGAAAAATATAGGATTCTAAAGCAGTTAATGCTGTGCAATTTGTTGCATAAAATCGCCTGAAAAGCTTCATAAACTGAGCCCAATTTTCTTCAATCTGTGCAAATACTGAAACAAAAGAAAGATTTAAGCGATACTACGAGAATTGCTAGCTGAAGTTTAAAGATCAATTGATTGAGATACACTACTTGAAAAATTCACAAGATATTTGAACAAAGCTGGAGAAAGAAGAAGGCTTGACAGCTGATATCTTACAGCCATCGTCAATGGATACAACAACAACAAATCTTGAACATTGTGTTGACCCTCGTGAAAGAATTTCAAGAATAATTGCTCGTTAACAAATCACACTTTTGTCATATATTTTAAGCATAAAATATTTTTATTAGTTCCAAAAGAAACTCAAATATTTAGCCCAAAGCTAATTCCAAATAAAAACTCACCTATTCTAAAAATCATTGCATCAGTACCATGCTTTTGTACTTTTTCTCTTTCATATCCCATAATTTCTTTTAGCAAATAATGTCCTTGTGCACGTTTTTTAGCATTCTTAGATTCCACTAATGTTATAGCTCTTGCTAGTGCACCTCTTTCACCATTTAATATCCCATCTTTTATCTTTTTCACCAGCGGATCATCTGCTGTTACAGTATCATCAAAATTAAGCTTTTGATATGTTTCAAGTGCATTCTCATGAAATGGAAAAATCTTTTCTGGGACTGGTTGGTAATGAATAGATGATATTTGATTAATGAATATATATGGTTTAGTGATAAGTCGTCGAAGCATATGAGTGAAGATTGAAAGTCAATTCCGGCACCTACAAGATTTACAGTTTATAATCATAATCATTAGATAAAAAATTTCGCGTCAATTCAATCCTCCGGTATCAAAGTAATTAATAAATATTAGCAAAAGTAATTTGGACAAAGTAGAAAAGATGTACGTGATAATTTGATAATCGAAGATGCAGAAAAAAAAGATGCTCGATTTTTGGTTTGAATTTTTTTAAAAATCACGTTTGCAGGAGTAAACATTTTGCCAACCCATCAAAAACACAGCAATTTTTTACAACTTTTTTAAAGCTTTTTTCTCCTGTTTATTTTGCAAATGTTTATAATAATTCTGGATTCAGAAGATTCAACCACTTCATTTAACAATCAACCCATAAGTGCTGTATCTGCTTTATGGACCATAACAAGTATCTCTAACAATCAAACAAAACAAGGCTATAATTCTCTACAACATTTTTCTTTGCTTTCCAAAGAACAATTGTTAATTCAGATAAATTTTATATATAAACCACGTACGAATAAAAATGAAAGTATAAATATAAGTACAAAAAATATTTATATTATGCTTAAAATATAACAGTTCTATTTGTTAACGAGCAATTATTGTTGAAATTCTTTCTCGAGGATCAGCATTTGTTGTTCCCATAGCTGGTGGTTGTAAGATATCAGCTGTTAAGCCTTCTTCTTTTTCAAGTTTTGTTGAAATGCCTTGTGAATTTTCAAGTAATGTATCCCAATCAATTGATCTTCTGTAAACTTCATCCGCTAACCATTTCTCATAGTATCTTTTAAATCTTTCACTAAATATTGTTTCAGTATTTAGCACAGATTGAAGGCAATTATCTACAGGTTCAAACTCTTCCATTGATGTAAGATCAAAATAATCTTTTGATGTGGATGTAATTTCTTGCATATCTGAAATACAGCTTATAATTAGCAGTTACAATAATCTAAATAATGCTCACCAAGTTTAAATTGTGGATATAATTTTGCATATCTTCTTGAATGAAATTTTTCAACAGCTAATTTCAAATCTTTTTCTTCATTTTGATAATCCCATTGTTTATTTCGAGTATCATTTGCATATGCCCAATCATCATTTAACCTAAAAGAAACTGTTATAAGAAAATGCATTATTTTATAGTAGCTTACCGATGTCTTACACGCATATAAATTGCTGACATTAAATCCATGTTAGATTTTCTCCATTGTCGGCCCAAAAATCGGCATTGAAGTTTAAGCAATTTCAAGCAATAAAGTTGGAATAAACCCTGCAAAAATCATATACTAGGTTATTCAAGCAGTAAAGCTTCAAAATATTAGCAAAATTTGGCAATCAATTGTCACGAAGCTACCGTAACCCAAAAACAAATAAACTTACACATTTAACTCTCAAACATCTTTTTAATATTGGTGCAGATTTAAATACCACTAACATCATTGTTCGCGGTTGTCGCCCTTTTGTAATTTTATTTAGCAGCCGAACAATATTAATTGATGAAAAAACATTTCTCCAAATATAATAACTTTGTGAATCATGATCTGAATCATCAACATTTTCAGCAGATAGTGTTGGCCATTCTTCCCTATTTCGAGCAAAAAATAATGGAGCAGATGGATAATTAAATGGTGCAAGTTCATTCTTAGCTTGAATATATCGAACCATATTTTGATCCAAGAATTTTAGCATTAGTGGAACACAATTAAGCATAATTAAATGTTGTCCAACAGATTCATATTGATAAATGTGATTAATTTTTAGCCATTTGAATAGAATAATAAGAATACCAGAAATTGATTTTACAATTACCTATAAGGATACATTATACCGTAATCTTATAATGCTAAAAAGCAACATACTTCTTTATGTCGAGCAATATCTAATGCAACTCGAACATGCTCTTCAAGGACATTTCGAGTTGATGCATCCAAATTGATAGAATTAGATAACATTTCATTATTATCAGTTTCAGGTGTTAGGACATCCGATAATATTGATAATGCATCTCCACGTGACTTTGATGAGGGTAAAGCAGCTAATAACATTTTAAGCAAAGCAACAAGATAATCACCAATTTGTGGAAGTAGTGCAACATAAAGTCTTTCAGTTGGAGTATTGACAATTTTTTCTTTTTGTGTAAATGGAAAACGATTATATTTGTCATCATTGGCAATCTAAAAACAGTATGGATTAAATAAAATTGTAAAGTAATAACAAGGACGACTTGTAGCTCGTATATTTTAGCAATAAAGCGCCAATATTTCTATTAGCGCATCGCTAGTAAAAAGACAATGCCACTTATTGCTGCTTAAAATACATACCTGAATTTCACTCAATGATTTATAAATATGTCGATGAAAAGCTTCTAAGCTTAAATCAATTGATGGTGGAAGTGCAAATGTTGTTGTTAAATCACCAGGTATTGTATATCCCAAGAATTTTTCTCGTGCTTGTTGAATAAATGCTTCAACTTGTGATTCAGAAACTTTTGGCTGCCATGGTAATGTTGATTTTCGAGGTGAACCAGCTTTTGGTGTTACATCTCCACGACCATGAAATTCTTGATATGGAATATTTCCAGCAAATCGTGGTCTCATTCTTGCGATAACTGGTGTTGAATCACCTCCTTGTGCACTATTATCAGGTGGTGGAGAAGATTCTTCAGCTTTTGCATTCGGAACATCAGCTTTTGTAAGCTTTTTATTTTCTTCCAGTACTTCATCATCAACATCTCCTTCAACATCTGGAAGACCACCCGTTCCATCATCATTATCAGAAGATCCACCACCACGTTGTCGATTCAAGGGTGGAGCTTTTGGTGGTTCATCTTCTTCTTTTGATCCATCACCGGATGCACATGCAAGCTGACGAGAAATTGATCGAGGTGGATGTGATAAACGTGTTTTAACTCCTGGATCTAAAATTTATTGAATATAAGCATAGTTACAGCACACAACAATTCTTTAAACCAAAAACTCACACTTACAATTAAAATAATCTCCATCACAGCTAACACGAATTGCTTTCATTTGACTTCCAACTTCAATTGTATCTTCCATAATTTGTAGTTCAAGTTCTTTTCGCTGTCTATTCTTTTCTTCTTTAAGTTCTTCAAAACCACCCAAAGTTGTTAAAATAATTTTCCAAATTAGTAGTAACACTTTTCTCATAGGATAATGTGGATTTTGTCCTCTTGCAAATGATGGCATCATATCAAAGAGAACAACAAGTAGTGGAACTTTTGCAATATCAAGTGGTTCTTCTAATTCAGTAAGGAATCGTTTTCGAAGATTTAAAAGTTCATCAATAGAATAATGAGACTTTGCACTAATTTCATCAATCCATATTTCACGTCGAATTGCTTCTAACATATGGTAGATACTTGATAGGACCATTCGAATTGATTCATTATCAGCAAGAGTAGCAGATCGTTTAGATCGACGTTCAACTAAAAATGTTATGGTTTATTTCGATTTTATGAAGAAGTTATTTTGAGTATACGGTAGGTAGTGCCGGAAATTCAACGACATTGGATGCACAAAATTATTTTCTCATCCAGTAAAACTGTTGATCCGAAAATTTTTCGGTTCTGTTCTGTATCTAATGATTTTTCCTGATATATGTTTCGTATTTTAATCAGCATACCAAAAGTTTCATTATCTGCTTCGAATTTTTGTAAAAGCAAATAAAAATTTTCAAACACTTTTTTTCAACAACTATAGACTACATTTGAATCTAAAAAGTTTGGAAACCAACAACTGATTGGACGGAACTTTAGAGCCAGAGTTAAATCCGATATTTTTGATTTCGAATTTGGATCACCTTTTACTAGTAAACGGTAATGTAATGATGATGTAAGTGTTATTTAGTTATTCATATATTACAAACATATCATCGACGACAAAATTTTGCTAACTTACGACTTGAAGTATCAGCTAAATCAACATTCGACGCAGATCTGCTGCTATTTGACATTGAAGATTGTCTCGATCGTGATCTATCTGCACAAAAATTAACATCAAATGGCTCTTGAATTTCATACAATAACATTGTACACAACGCCTAAATTTCTTTCTTTAATTTCACCAAAAACTACCATATATCCTTACCGGATACAGCCCTTGTTGATAACAAAAATATGCATTTACAGCACCATTCAGCAAACAATCATGTTCATATCCGCCTGTACCTTTATTATGTTGAAAATTTAAATCATCAATATTTACTTCATTTTCTTCTTCATCAGCTGTACGAAAATCGCCATATGCTCCTTGTAAAAGGTATAAAACAAGTCTTGCAGCTTCAAGACGAACTGAAGATTCTGTTGATTCAAGCATTTCTATTACATCTGCAATAAATCTTTTCTTTTCATTTACTTCCATTGATTTAAATTGTTGTGGAAACTGTAATGGAATTTTGTTTGAATATTTTTTATGAAAATATAAAGCTTACATTACGATTATCAGTATATTTGTAAAAAGATTCTAAACCAATTGCCCAATCTTCCATTTCTGAATATGAATATAATTCAGCTAGTTCAGTTTCATATGTATCTTCATCAGCATAATTAAAGTCAATATCAGACATTTCAACTTTTGACTAAAAATGAAAATGTATTAGAAGAGAATTAGTAGTAAATTTTTGTGCACAATGTTAAACAAAAAGGTAAATGATAAACAAGAGAACTTGTTTACTTAAAAATATTTTGCAGTAGTATTTAACGTGATAAACAGCAGAAAAAAGTTATGATAACTGCAAAAAAGTTTATCGTAGTACAAAATACATACATATTTTTTGTTATCGAAAAATACAAAGTTTATATAAAAGCATAATGTAAAAAACAACTTACCGAATAATCCATAGATGGTTTAACTTCTGGTGCAATTTCTTTTAGCTTTGGTAAATTTGCACATCTTCGTTGAGCAAGTGATGACTCACACATATTGCTATCCTTTTTTGGCGTTAAAGGAACTAAAAAAATGTCAAATATATTTTTGTTCAAGTAACAGTAAGTCGTGGCATGGACAAAATATATGAGAAAAATTGAAAGAAAATTGTGCATTTGAAGTTTGAACGACAAACGTTACACTAATGTTAATATTATTAAAAAGCTGCATTCTTCTGCCAAAAAAATAAAGAAGATTGTTTTCGATGTGATAATTTTGCATTAAATATGTGCGTCGTATCTTCATGAAATGAAAAAAAGCGAAACGTAAAGCAGCTACAGATGTTTAAAGTATATTTTTTCTTTAGTATTTATGGGTTACTGTATAATCTATTAATAATTACTTCAGGGACGGTATACGGTATTATTACATCTTTAAGAACCAGCATATAAATAAAGGAGCTTTTTTTACATGGCATATTTTAAAAACTATGCATGTTACAATAACCATACTAAAGCCCAATTATATGAGATTGCAGAAACAGTCATTATTAAAGTTATCTTTTAACGTTAGATTTGATATTTTAATGAACTTATTTTTTATGAATATTTGCCCATTTCATTTGAAAATATTCAGAGAATGCAATAATGTTGATATTACAGCTACAAAAAATTCCGTGTTGCTCGTTTTTAACGATCGCAATATCATCTTTCAGTGCCATTTAAAAATTCGTATTTATAAACATAAATAAACAATATATCTAGCAAGAAAAGAAGCATTTTTAGAAACTAGATTACTGTAGGTTTTTGAAAATTTAGCAAAACATTCTCAAAGAAAACGCCACTATGCCTGAAGAAGAAAACCCACAAAATCTAAAAAGAGAAAAGATTTTTTGTTAGCAGACGATTTTAAAGAAGGTAGAAAAAATTACGGTAGAAATAAAATTACTCTGAAGAGGTATTCCAACGGTAAAAAATTAAAACGTTTTTCAAATTTTGGAAAAGCAAATTCCCTTAACTTCAACATGCTGCGCTTGGTCGAAAGAAAAGAGTGTGACCATTACTATTACTGCAACTACTAACTAAGCTAAAAAAAATGCCAAGTAAATTTCTCTTTTTCAAGTAATGATGAGTTGAGACATGAAAAAAAAAACAAGAGAAAAGAAAAAAAAAGTGGAAGAAAACAAACCATTGCTGTTGTTGCTGCTACTGCTGGTGCCACTGCCATCATTGGAAGTAGAAGAAAAAGATGATGACGATGAAGATGAAGAAGTTGTGTTGTTAGTTGAAGTGGTTGATGTTGTTGATGAAGGGTTGTTAGCTGTAGTTGCAGCACCACCATAAACTAAAAAGAAAATAAAATAAAAATCATGCAAGTGGAAAAAAACAGCATTATAATTATAGAAGCTTGTGTTCTTTAAAATACGGAAGGAAGTTAGTTTAAAAATAGAGAGCTAGCTTACCATCTTCAGCAAAACTTGGACGATAATTTCTACGAATTGGTGGAGCAGTTTTTTCTTCAACTAAAAAATACAATTAAGACGTTTAGAAAGAAAGAGATAAAGGAAATCCTTACTTGTCATTGTTGTTGGTTTTGTTGGTTGGTAAAAGAGTTAAAAGAACTTTTTACTTTTAAAAACTTTTTAAAATTTGCTTTTTAAAGAGATAACATCAACGTTAACGTTGTTGTTGCCATCATCTTCTTTTTTTCTTTCGTCGAGTTTGTTTTTTTTCAAGCCAAAAAAGCTCGGTCGGTCATTCCCTCTTTGAAAAAAGGTGATGCATTATTATCGTGTCAGGATGTATGTCCGACATATACTTTTACATTTTTGCAGCTGCGGCAAATAATGCAATGTGAGTCCACACTTTTTTGCTGTTTCTTCCTTTTGTCCTTCTATCTATCTTTGCTTTTTTCACCACCATTCAATGTCATGTCCAACATTCACTATTCCACAACACATTTCTATTTTTTCCTTTCCTCTTTTTTTTATCGTTTCAAATTCTTCACTTTTTCTTTCGTTGTCGTGCTTCCCGCTCAATTCTGTCTTTGTTACTTTTTTCCATCCATGTTATAAACACTTTTTCCATGAAGCTAAACTTTGTGGCAATGATTATCAAAAAAAGCAGAGAATCGATATATTTTCTGACTTTTTATAATCTATGTGGAAATATACTTCTTTTTTAGATCTATTTTTTCACATGTATTAATGGAGACACATTTTTAGGCCGAGTCTGAGCCACACCACAAAAAATTCTTTTTTATATAATAAAAAATCAATAAAATTTTATATATTTTGATAAGAAAAAATTATGTGGGACTTACAAAAAATTTTTATGAATAATAATTTATGTCGTATTTGTATTTGGCAAAATTATATATATTTTAATGTATTTTAGCAGTAATTTTATTACCATTTAATGTATATATTTTTTTATAATGCTTGGGTTCTTCTATTTTCAACCAATGTAATACTGCAAGTGTTATGTGTATGTGCGTCAGTCGTCTGTTATGGGCAGGCATTTTTATATTGGAAAATGGCATTAAGGCTGCTGCTTTTACTTAAAACCAACCTTTTTTTTGCCTTCTACTACTACAACTCTTCATGGGTATATGGTTATTTTTTGAGAAAAAATTCAAATGAAGCTCTAAGGGCAACAAGACAAAAATATGAAGTGGTTAATGTTGGTCCTCCTTACCTCCTCCATTCCTTCTACTTCGTCCTTCTTATTACTGACTGAAAAATAAGATGCTGGTGTGCCGCGCATGATATTTTTTCTTTTTCTATTTTTTCATTACAGGAATATTATTGCCCCCTTTTTTGCCATCTACCTTGCTGATTCCAAGCAAATGGTTATTTACCTCTTTCCTACAATCCATCAGTAGCAGAACTATCGCGCAGAGGGAACATGCAAACTGGAAAAAATAATTTTTTAAGGTCATTGTCGTAAACAGCAAAAATTTACTCTAAAAAATATTTTCATCTTGATTCGAAAAAAAGAATATTTCCCCTTACATTTTATTTATTACTATTACCTTCCTATTGTGCTTTTCTTCCTTATACATATTCTATTTTTGGGATACAGTATACAAATATATTTTGGTAATAGAGATTTTGCGCGTTAACGTGTTGGGGTGATTGATATATATATTCTATTTTGAAGCATATTTTATTACTATTTGATGTTGTTGTGATTATATTACTCAAAATTGCTTATATTTCTTGGAATTCTTTTTAATAGGTCTATTTGGAAAATTATATTCTTGTTGTTAGCTGGAAAAAGATATGGCTCGTCGACGACATTCCGAATCTCGCTCACCATCACCTGATGATCGACGACGAAGCAGTAAAAGAAGATCGTAAGTTTTGCTAACTACAGTATACATATAAACTAATCTTGCTATCTTTTTTAGACGTTCAAATGACCGTAATGGAAGTTCTACACGACGAGAAGGTTCACCACATTTATCTAAATTTTATCGTGATCGCTTTGGTAATCAATCACCTGATAGCTACAATAATCTTCGAATCTCAAATTTTGATCGAAAACTTTCAAATGAAGATGTAAAAGATATTCTTGAAAGTGAATTTGCAAAATATAAAAAGTTTGAAGTAAGTTTTTAAGATATTGAGCTCATAAGACTACTGCAAGAGACAGTGAGACCTTGTATTTAGTTTAGCGTTACTGTGATATAGTATATGTTAATATTCATCTTCTTTTTAGATCAAATTAGTTCGACATAATGGTGATGAAGACCGCTTTGCATATGTTAACTTTGAAGAAAATGGTCCAGCAAAAGATATTCGACGAACAAAGCTGCCAACTTTAATACGAAAACTTGGTGCACGTGTTTGTCTTGATCCTACAGGAGTTATACGAGATCAAGAAGGGAAATATATTCCTGATCGATATAATCGTTCATTGATGGATCGTCGAGATCGTACTCCAGAACCTCGTCGTGAAGAAAGACCTCCTCCTCGAGAATCACGTGATCGTCGTCGCTCACCACCTCCATCATCTCGACATCGTGGTAGATCTGAATCACCAGTTTTCCATTTGAATCGTGATGAACCAACTCGTACTCTATTTGTTGGAAATATACCTGGTGATGCAAGAGAAGCTGAAATTAAAGAAATTCTATCAAAATTTGGCGAGCTCGAAGATGTTGAAATTAAATTCAAACAAAATGGTGATGCATCATATGCATTTGTTCTTTTTACAGTAAGCTTTTATGAGCAGCAAATGGAAGAGTACTAATTTGTCTTTGTTTTTAGTCAATTGATTCTGCAGATGAATGCCAGAAGAAGCTTAATGATAAGCCATTCCGTCGTGGATCAGATAAAAAATTCAAGATTGGATTTGGTAAAGCACAAATTTCACGACGTCTTTGGGTTGGTGATCTTGGAAGTTGGGCAACTCGTGATATGTTAGAAAAAGAATTTGATCGATATGGTCCTATTGAAGAGTTGGAATATAAAGAAGGTGCGGAATATGGATATATCACGTATGCTTTTAGCACTTGCAAAACTTAATAATGATTATGGTTTTTAGTTACAATGATACAACTGCTGCAACAGATGCATGTAAAGGAATGCAAGGCTCAACAATGGATGGAGGAAAGCATAGAATTTCTGTTGATTTTGCTAAAATGTAATTATTTTATATTTATTTCTATATCTATTATATTCTTGGATATTTTGATATTTCTGATTCATATTTTATATATTAATTATATTTGTAGTTCACGCGAAAAAGCAAGAAAGCGTCAACATAGTAGCTCATCACCAGATGATTCAAAGCGTCGAAAAGGTGGACCACGAACTCCTTCACAATCTGATGATTCACGTACCTCATCACCTGTATCACCACGTCCACGATCTGCTAATGAATCAGTTAATAATGGAAAAAGTGGTGCAAAGAAAGTTGAAACGATTGATGAACTTCGTGATCAATATGCTGCAACATGGAAAGGACCAATTAGTTTAAAGAAAAGTGATTATGTTATTAAGTAAGTGCTTTGGATACTGCAACTATGTTATAGTCTTAACAATGCTTTTTTAGTCTTCATCGTGTTGCTGGAAAAGAATCTATATTACAAGATTATCTTCGTGATGAAGATGGACGTGTTCTTAAGCTAAATATCAATCAACGCTTACCACTTGATGATAGTCTTTTTGATAAAATTACAACAATGGATATGAATGAACTTGCTGTATGCATTGGTGCAGAACATGATCGATCACTATCCGGTCTAATTTCATATCTTCGTGAAAAATCTGCTGCAGGTGTTATTACAATGGAGAATGTTGTTACATATATTATGGGGCATTCATCAATGACATCAAGACTTATCAATCATTTTGCATCAAATGTTGATGTGCTTCGTCCTGATACAAAATGTGTTTTGGTTGTTGTTAAGAAAGTTTAAAGACCTGGACAAGCATTCATGTTTATTACTATTATTATGCTTTTATTTTATTTCTTTTTTATTCATTCATGTTATTCTTTATATTAATCTTCTGATGAAATTATTACTACTACTCATTTATTTGTTTTTCTGTGTGTTTTATTACTGTTTTTTATTCGAATACAGAAATTTCTTTTATATATCAAGTGTTCTCAAAAATGTGGATTTATATTAACAAGTTTTATATTTATTATTCAGAAAATATACGGTATTTATTTTGGATATTTTAAAAAAATATGGAAAAATGGTCTCATCAAAATTTATTAGTATTTTGTATTATTTCTAGTTATTTTGTTTTTTTTGAGCATTTATTTTTTTTGTTCTTTGTTATATTTTGTATACTTTTCCATGATTAAAAAAAATAGTTTACTTAAAACATTACAGTTTTCCTTGTACTGCATTGACAATTTGAAGAAAGTGTTACAGTATTCTGTGTTTGACATTAGCAATTGCGTAAAGTATAAAGCCAGCTGAAGCAGAAAGCTGTTATTAAATTTTAATAATTGTTTACGGGATTGTGTGTAAATTAAATAAGTGTGTACTGTATTGGAAAAAAGTAATTACACGTTTTTACTTTTTCTTCTTATTTCAGCTAGCGTTAAGAGGAAAAGGCGAAAATAAAGTAATTATTTTTTTTTCTAAAAACAGTAGATTTGATGGTGACGCATTCGGCTATAAGTTTGTCAGCATAAAAATTTAAGACTGGTAAGAAAACTGGGGTTGGTTTAATTTATTCAAAAATTACTATTTTGATAGCATTTTTCGTGCACTGCTGTAACATCAGTTATAGAAAACATATGTTTGATCAACAATGAATGTTTGAGCAATTTATTTTGTGCTACAGTAATCCTTTTCAAAATCATGAAATTATAAACATTTAATAAAAAAAACACTTGTTCATTAAACTTAAAATTTTTGACAAGATGTGAAATACATAGCTATATTTGTGGCATTTATTGCTTCATTACGGCACTTGCAGCACCCTGATTACTGTAATTTTTTGCTATTTTAAGTTTTTCTTGAAAATCCGCTTTTATTCAAATAACGTTTTGTCATCGAAATGATAGTGTTTGGGGTTAAATTTAAAGCGATAAAGGTAGAAGAAGATACTCAAACCATTTTTCTGATAAATTTATTAGGTTATCAACGAAGGATAAGATAATCCAAAAAATGATTGATTAAAAAAGAATAAGGTCATATCAATAACATTGTCGATTATCAATTTATTCGGCAATACATTGAACAGAAATGTTCACTTCAATTTTGTTTATTTTTGTTTCTGTGTTTGCTGTAACTGAATCATCAAGCAAAGAGTATGCTATTATTGAACAATTACAAAAATTTAATCCCCAAAGTAAGCTTGGCTTAATTATTACACTTTCTAAAGCCCAATTTAAGAATGCATGCAATGCCCTGAATTCAATCTAACACAAACTTGTGGCTTTGTTGATGAAAGTATGGCTGTAGCCTTTGCTTATTACGGAGTACTGGTTGAGAAAAAACCAGTACCATGTGGAAAACAATATATTAATTATCACACTTACTGGTCCAAACAAACATGTGCAAAAGCTATCATCCGTTGCTCAACTGATCAATATAAATATGCTTATGTTTATGGTGAAAAGTTATTTAACAATACACTGGCAAATAATTGCCCAAAAATTAATCCAATGAGTTTTCTGATGACTCACTTGCAATCATCAACTTTTGGAACATTTATTTGTAATCAAAATGGTCAATGGCAACACGTTGATGAAGAGTTCTGGACTCCATTAATGAAGCGTAAACGTCGACCAGTAAAAGAGAACATAAGTTGTTTTTTTTCAAATCACGCGTGGCCAGTAGAAGATACTTCTGATTTTTTTATCCATTGTTAAAAAACAGTTTTATCTTTTGATGATAAATTAATAAAAATCGATAACAAAATGTTTTAAAAATTGACATTAATAAAATTTTTATCGTTCCTAAACAATGTTGTGTAAATATTGATACTGTATATATTGTAAGGTTGATCACTCTTTTGAACATTTGTTAAAGTTTTCTTTAACGCATTTTGACTATAAATTTGTCAGCAAAAAATATATTAAGGAGCTTCCAGATCTGACGTCAGCAGTTTTAGGGAAGGGATGGGGTCAGCCAAAATCTGGTTTTTTACCTTAATCTATAAGGAAAAATTGCTGATTTAGGGGATGTGGGGGGGGGGGGGGGGTCAAAATTTTGAAAATAGTGCTGACGTCAGTACCATGTGGTAAACAGCTCCCTTAACGTTGTAGTGGTTAAACAACTAGGGGTTGCTTTAAATAATTTGAATGTAATCGTTCTAGTAGTGTTTCTCGTAAATTGCCGTAAAATAAAAAAAGCAAATTTATACAGAACGGCTGTTTGAACACCTTTTATGGCACAGTACACCTACTGAAAAGCAAGCACTAAGGAACTATAATTAAATGATAAAACTGAAATATTTACTCATGTTTTAAAAAAGGTAAACAAATTTCAAAAACAAAGATTTTAAAGCTAATTTCTACTTCAATATTATTTTTTATACAGTTTTTATAGTGATTTTTTTCTTCAAATCTTTGTTGTGATAATTCGCTTGTAAATTTTCTGATTATCCATTAACGCTTTTCATTTTTATCAACGTGATGGGTGTGTCCGTTCTTAAACGCAGCGGATATTCGATAGAAATTTATGATATTTTGTTTATTTACAAAGGATATGATTATCCATAAAAATTAAATGCATTTGTTGCTGACGATTAAAGAGAAACAAGGTCATATCAGCTACATTCCCGATTATCTATTTATTCGACAGACAATAATTCGAGAAAAATGTTAGTTTTAACTGTTCTTATTTTTATTTCTATATTTACGGCAACTGAATCATCTGTTAAAGAGTATGCTATTATTGAACAAATGCAAAAATATAATCCACAAAGTAGGCTGACTTTTTATATTCCATCTTCAGAGCTAAACTTAAGAATGCATGCACTGCCCTGAATTAAATCTAACACAAACTTGTGGCTTTATTAATGATAGTATGGCATTTGGCTTTCTTGTAAATGAGAAAAAACCAGTACCATGTGGCAAACAATATATTAACTATCACACCTACTGGTCAAAACAAACATGTGCAAAAGCTATCATCCGTTGCTCAACTGATCAATATAAATATACTTATGTTTATGGTGAAAAATTATTTAACGATACATTAACAAATGAAACACGAAACGATCGAATGAGTTTCCTGTCATGGGGTTTAAACAAAGCTTTGGGAACATTTATTTGTAATGAAAATGGTCAATGGCAACACGTTGATGAAGAGTTCTGGACTCCATTAATGATGCGTAAGCGTAAGGCCGTAAAAGAAAATATTAGTTGTTTATTCTCGAACTACTTGATGTTTGATTCTGATGCATTTTCACATACACTCTTTAAAAATAAGGATGAAAAGAAATTAAAGATGACGAGAAACTCATCTTCAACTCCATGTTAAAAAATACAATTTTCTTTTGAATAACTGATGATAAAATTAAAGGTTTTTAAAATACATGATCACTAATAAAATGTAAAAGTAATTGATTTTTTAAAAGAACAAGAGTGTGTATTACAGTATACCATTACCATGTATGAATAAGACACGCTTTTTCATTACGGTATTTTGTAAAGAAGCATTAAAGTCTTTAAAATTTAAAAGTCAAAAACAAATGCATTTGCAAAAATATTATTCGAATTGTTTCTAATATTCATGTGTTGATTAAATATTATCAAAAAAGATTTATTTCTTAAAAGTATACTTTCATTAATTTAGCAACAATGTGGTCAAAGCTAACATATCTGAAAAGCAGAAAGAAAATTTACTGATTATTTTAAAAACAATAGAGTAAAAACACAAGATATACTGAGATTTAATAGTTTCGCCAGGAAATCTAATTGAAAAAGAATGATCTTTATCCATGCCATCTTCAGTGAATTTATCAACATGTGCTTGAAGTATTTTAATATAGCCAGCAGGAAGATTACTGTATTTTACTTTTGGAGTATAAGAATAATATTGTGATAAAAAAGAATTTTTAAACTTGTATATATTTTTCTTCGACGTGATATTTATAATCTTTTATTGGCACCAAAACCAGTTTTTGTTTTTTAGAAGTTGAGATTATTACAACATTTTTATTATTGATTTTAACAGCAAATATCTTATAAAAATAATATACTGTAATCAAATAAGAAATTAATACAGTTATAAATAATTATTATTGAAGACGACTGAGAAGATCTTTGTATGTGTCAGATTGTAAAAAGCGAACATATGGATCATTTCGAAGAACTTGTTCAACATATTTTATTGCGTCATCAAAAAGTGTTGCATCAATGTCTTTCTCTTTGATAAGTCTTAAAAGATTATTTCGAACACCATGGGGAAGGAAGACCTGAAATAAAGAAGAAAGAGAGTTAGATGGATGTGGATGAGTATTAGGGATGTACATGATTTTTTCTTGGATTTCATATATCTACTTCTAAACATTACATGAATGACGCTGGATAAAAGCGGATATAGGATATCCGATGGATCTCATTTTTCACCATGTGGATGTTAATGAGATTTATGGGTATGTGGACGAGTGGGATGGGTTTAGGAGATGGATATATGAAATTTCATTATCAGATTTTATATTTCCAATTTTTGATTGTCTTAAAAAGTGGATATACGAGATCACACGTGGATTTCATACATGTGAAAACAAAAAATTCATTTGTCCCGCCATTGACCTTGTTCGTCATTTACAGTATTCCTTACCTCATTTGGAATTCCTTCTTTAAGGAATTGATCATAGATGGATCGAGCCATTGCAGATGACTTATTCTTTGAATGCTTAAATTCAATTGCAGCTTCCCAAAATTTAAGATTTTCTTCAGCATGAATTGAAATTAAGAATCTCCGGAAGTAATGCCGTCCAACTTGATTTCCAAGTAAAGCTTCAAAATTAAGCTTCCATTTCTCGGCATATGATCGAGGTAAAAGCTTTTCCAAAAAGCCCAGGTAAAGCTCAGATCGACGAAATCTTGGAAGTTGATCATTTTCAAGCAGCTTATAAATTTCTTTGCTTGCCGGCTCAATTAACTTTTTGTCGACATGTGTGCCTTTGGCAATTTCCATAAGCTTCTAAAAAAAGAGAATGACGTTATTTAGTTTGGAAAGGGGTACTGTAGGTTTTAGAGACAACTTTAAAAATTCCCAGATGAAAAAATTTTAATTTTTAAAAAATAATGAAAATTATTTGCGTCAATCTATAGCTTTATTACCACTACGTCATTCTTAAAAAAATAAATTTTTAGGTGTTAAAATTTCACCTGCTTTTTGTTAAACAAAAACAAATCAATGGTTTTTAATTTTGTTTTTGCAAAAATGTTCTGAATTTAAGCTTCTGACAATTGTGAGAAATTTTTGGGCACCTACTAATTTTACAAATTTTTCAAAAAACTCAAATTACCTCCTTTGCTTCTACACACTTATAAAAATCAATAAAACTCAAATTTAAGAAGCTAATAAAATTTTTAATGCCCCATTTAACTTAATCCTCTATCATTTAAAAAAGATGTCTAAGAAAGATTAATGTTCAAAAATTTCTTAAATCTTTTAATTAATGATTCAATGAATACTATTTGAGCAATAGAATTTACAAAGAAGTGGGACTGAAAAATTGGCTTTAAAGAGTTGATTCTTTGGAACTGGGAGCCTACCCTTTTTTGATAGACAAGTAGCATTTTGAAAGTTATAAGATATAAACTTACAGCTCTTGCTGGAGCACTAACATTGACATATGTTCCCATTGATTCCATTGTATCAGCGACAGCAGCTTGAAGAGCAGCATTATCTTTACACTTTTTAAATTCTTCACATTTTTCATAGAATGTCATATTTTCTTCAGCTAAAGCTTGAGCAAGGAAGCATCGAAAAACTTGTTTCCCAAGGGCATCATGCATAATTTCATGAACATTGCAGGAAGACCATGATGCAGCTCGGGGATAATCCAGGCCATCCGTAGGTGGAAGTTCATGTTCAGTTTTATTTCCAGATTGATCTTTATCAAAGATTGATTCCATTCCGGGTGCAATACCAAGTGGTGGCCTTGGTGCTGGGCTTATACGTGGTGGAGGAGTTTTAAGAATTCGTCTTTCGTCAACAACAGATAGCCCTCCAGGTGATGAAGAAGTATCTGGTGCAGGAGAAGTTTCAAAGGTTGCAGGTGATTCTACAACAACTGGAATATTATCTTCCTTTGAAGTTGAAGGACGAGATTGCTCGGGTGGCTCTGGGATTGGTGATGAAACTGCTGCGGCTTGTTCGGGCTCAGGATCAGGTGGTGGCGGCGGTTCTGCTGGTACCACAGTCTTTTTTGACAGCGGTCTAGAACGTAATAATGGAAAACACATTGACATTATTTTATATCAAAATTTTTTATGGTGGTTGCTTGGAAGAAAGTAATAGAATAGAATGGAATATAATACACGTATAAATTGAATGAATAAGAATAAAATAAAGTTACTTTTTTTCCCTTTTTTCAATGAGAGAAAATTAGGTAAAAAGAAAGTAGCTTGGCAACGGCACAAAATTTGTTCTTGAAGATGGAGATGAAGGCAGAAGCAAGTAAAAAAAGTGTTGCGTAAAAGTTTTTTTAAATGCAGCAAAAAAAGAAGGTAGGCAGTAGTTTGAGACATTTAAATTCTAATGAACCTGTTGAAATTTTGTTTCAAGAACAGACAGAAAAAACGAAAAGGTGCAAATGACAAATTTATAGCAATGCATTTGGAAGCTTGGGTTTAGGTTAGAAAGCGTAAAAGCATTTTTGTGCGTAGTTTGAAAATCATTTACGAAGTAAGGTTGTATAATTGGAAATCTCCGAACATCAGCATATGTGTTCAGTAAACACGTTTAGCAAGAAAATGCGTATCGTCTTCTAGTGACAAGTTTTACTCTTTTTAAAATTAATGTTTCAGCAGACGATAGTTAGTGATTATCATTTCATTTACTCTAGTAGTACTAGAAGACTTTGTTAGCCAAATATGAAAACTTAAACTTGGGTACTTTGATAGCAAAAAAATGATACTTCGACATAACTAGAATAAAGTCGAAAATGCAGACATCTGACTATTTATTTTTCATGGAACAGCTTTTAAACAAAAAATTTTGAGAACACAGACATTCCCCTTTAAATATCCATAAAATCCCGCCTCTTTGATATATCATAAATCAAATGTTTTTAAAAAACACCTTTCATTTCCTTGTCTTTTTCCTTCCTTAACTTCCCGACCATTATTCATTAGAGATTTCTATAGAAAGTAAAAAATATTTCTAACAAAAGCATTCACAAGGGAATCTTTTAAATTTTTTTGATAGTAATAAAGCTTTTTGAAAAGTCATTATTTGATGAACTGCGAAACAAAGAGGTGGAGTAATAGGGGGGAAAATGATTAACAAAGATGTAAGATAGACGTACAAAAGATTTCGGATATTCCTTTGAGATTTCTAGACTTCAAAAGTTGCTCAATAACGAATAACATCACCTCTAATGGGATACAGTATATTCATATGCCGCAGACATGAATTCCACCCGGGCTATCACCAAGAAATGCGTAGTTACAAAAACAAAATTTATGAAAATAACAAATCCAGCCATTTCTCATTTCTAACAACCAACCTACTTTTAACCTTGAAAAAATAAATCTTACATAAAAATATTTTTCTTTCCCTATCTCAAAAAAGGCAATAAATATCTCTCAAACATGCAAAGGTGTAAAAAGAAAGTAAAATTGAAAAGATGTTTTCCCATAAAAAAAAGGTAATTTTGAAGCTTTTCAAAACCATGAAAGAGCTAGCTTTCTTTTATATTATTTCTTTTCACGCTTTTTTTCCTTCTCATTTATTAACTTTCAATCAGACAAGGTATAATATCTTATAATCTAATCCACCACACTCTTTCAAAGTAACCTTCAAAAAATATGTCTGTTTTTTTCTTTGATTAAATTACATAAATCTTTTGCTTTTTTGATTTTCTGAAACAAAGACTAAAAGTTAAAGCTCGCAAAAATGTATGTTAATAAAATGATATCAGTTTTGAAAAAACGGCTACCAGAACTTTAGTCCAAAAAAACTACAGTAATCGTGCAAACTTTGACAAAATCTAGACAAATCTTTTTTGGATTTCTGAGTAAAAGTATAAAATTAAAATAAGACTAATTTACTCTTTATAGACTCAATATCAAATGTCTAAAAGCTTAAGTAATATATTCTAAAAACTGTTAAAAAACTAATAAATTGTGTGAATAAAGCTTTTTCTAATTTTATTTTTTATTCCCAAATCAATTAAAACTGTATTTTCACATTCATTTCTTTCACCTAGCAACGCTTCCGGAAATAAATTTTTATAATATATTTATTTTTATTCTCGGCTGAAAGAGATTCTGTAAAAAAGAAGGTTAATTGTGTTTTGGTGAAAAAGATATATTGGAGGAATAGTTTTGTGATACTTTTACAGTTTACAAGTAATATATTCTATAAATTGTTAAGAAAATAAGTTGCAGCAAAAAAGGGATTCTCACGTTTAAGAAGTTTTCAAATTTGGCATAGAGCAAAAACAACCTTTAGACAATAATAACCACCAAAACATACCAGAAATAATACCTCGCATATTCAAAGAGAGAGAAAAGTCATGAGTAACAAATTTCAGAATTTTCTGGAGCAATAAAAGAAACGCATTTTTGGTTTACGAAATAACTTTTTTTTTGCCAAATTAACATGCGTGTTTATATATAGGTATTTTTCTCGAACACGCAACAACGCTATTTTTTCGGAGTTTTTTTTTTGTATTTTATGACATACTTTGAAATAGCCAGATAAGGATAATTCCTACGACATTGTCTAAAAAGTTTAACAAGCATGTGCCAAGTTTTGCCAGACATTGATTTTCCAAATGGATAAAGCGATATTTTACAAAAAGAGGTATAACTTTTAACTTCTGAACAAAGTAATAACAAATGGGAAGCTGTATTTAAAATTTTTCAGCATTGTAGATATAAAGCAAATTCAAACACAACAATAAAGAAAAGTAATTAACTTGGGCGAAGAAAAAGAACGGCAACCAAAACCTTTTTTCATTAAACATAATAAAAAAGTAAAACTTACGTTTGTATTTCAATTTCAGAAGTTTGTCGATAATTTCTCCACATTTCTATTTTTTCTTTTGCGATATAAATATAGAACCCAAAACAACTTGTACTCTAAAAAATACTTTTTTCTGTGAATTTGTAATTTTTCAATATAAAAAAAGTATACACGAAACAGATGGCAAAAAAAGTTATTGAAAAAAATAAGTTGTGATTACGTGAAAATAGCGTTTTGTATGCGGAAATAAAAGAAAGCGTAAATTTAGTTAAAGAATGAGAGGTATTGAAAAAATGTAACGAAAAGCTATAATTTTATTGTTTTAGTTTTATCAAATAAAATCTTGTTAACTTCTTTTCAGTTGGAGAAAAGCTGTCTACAAGATTTTATTTGTAGACAGTTTTTAGAAACGTAGGCAAAATTAATACAAACAATTGGAATACGATTAATACGCTTGGCGGGGTTCATTAGTGGGATGGAAGAAGAATAGGCTTGGGGCAGTTAAGGGAAATTTTGAGCTCATGGACTTTTGCTGTAGCCGACTTTTAAAATCAGTTATTAAAGCGTTTTCTTTTTTTAATTTTACATTTTAAAAAGTAACAATAGTTAGAAGAAAAAAGTTCACAGGCGGTGCTATCGCTTCTTTAAAAAATATTAAAAAACTAAAAGCTCATCCAAATGAAACATTAGAGTAAAGAATTCTAGCGAAAAATTACATTTTTTATACGTTCACAAATTTAACAACAAGTACTTACTGGAAAGTATAAAAGTTACTGTAAACTCTCTATGGAATTAATTAAACAAAGAACAAAGCTTTTTTTCATTAATTTTAGCAAATATTTTTTAAAGCTATAAATAAACACGCTGAATACGGTAGCATCAAAAAGCATAAATCAACTTGTCCAATTTCCCAAGAAAAAACAAAACCAAAAAGAGCAGCAATAAGTCATTTTTCGCATAAATTATAAGCAACCTTGGATTACCTCACAAAATTCATTTTTTTTCTCGGTTGCTATGCTTGTTTTCTCCCTCCAAAATTCTGTTTTCTCCAATAAACAAGTAGAAAAAAAGTAGGTAAAATATTATTATTGAATATATGCTTTTAAAGAAAGAGAAGAAAAAGAAATACGTAATTTACTTTAAAAAAAGCCATTGATTAAATGTCATTAGAAAATTCTTTTTTATGACTACCATGAAGAATTATTTTTTTTTACCACTTTTTATTCAATTTTAACAACCTGTTTAACCTCTTTAGAGTCTTACTTTTACAGCGCTACATGGAAATTAATAATAATACTTTGACATCAAATTTCGTTAATAATTTATGTCTGTTTAAATTATTGAAAAAGCTTTTAAGTAATAGAAAAAATTATTAAAACACAGAAGCTTTTTATGCTTCCAATAACTACAACCTCCACACTACAGTCTTTTCCCCAATTTATCAGTATAATTTTTTAATTGTCGTCTAAAAAGTGAGTTATAAATATAACAAATCCCAAATGAAAACAGAAAAAAAGATATTAACAATGACAGAAAAAACTATAAAGTTAAAAACGCAATTATAAATCAGCAGAGACAGAAAAAATGGAGTAACTGCGACATTTTTAAAAATTAAAGAAATTTTTTTTAGGATAGAGAAAAACACGTGGGCTAGAAGGTGGAAGAGAAAAAGAAGAAGAGAAAGAAGCTAGCATAAAGTTGTAAATTCTTTGTTTCGATAACATGTAATTATAATTTTTAATTATTTTTTGAAATGTTGTTATATTTTATCATAAATACAAAGATGTTTTGTGTTCAACACGCAGTGATTTTATTTTGTCATGTGCGCAACCATCTGTGGCGATTTAACATTTTAAATTTTAAAAAAATGTCTCAGACAAGCAAAAAACCCCGTCACGGATCAGGATAAACCAAGAAAAAAAATACAGAAAAAAAGTTATATCCAATCATTATTTTATGTTGAGACCATTCTAGAAACAGTAAAAAGACAGAAAAAAGAATATGAAATCATTTTTGTGTCAAGACCTTCACACACGTTTTTTTGCCCATTAAAAACCCCATAATGCTTGTTAAAATATGATTTCTCGATATATTGATTGCATATTTTCTCTGAATAAAGACCATCTCAACAAATATGCCATTTCTCCTCTACATGAATTGACCCCTTTTTTGGCCTTGCACATTAAAAACAACATTCTGAGTACAAAACACTAAAATGAAAATGATCGACGCACAAAAAAAGTGTATTCCCATCATTGAGAAAAATACAGGTTCAGAGCAATATTAAAACTCTTATTCGTTTATTTTGGTGCTCTAAAAAATAACCATGGCTTCAAATGTTTCAACACCAGTTTCCTTAGATGATACAAAAGCGGATCCATGTCATCAAGGATTACCAGATTCCGCTGATCAAACAATCAGTCCATTTATTCTTACTGTTCGCAAACCATTGCTATGTTATCTAAAGACGAGCGCTAGTCCAAGAACATCACTGAAGCTAATGCAAATTGCAAAATATTTCTGCTTCCCAGAATTCCCATTTACTGCTATCAAAAATTTTCATGTCCATGACAGCACGAATGATGATCAAGGGGAATATTGTCTTGTTGGTACGGACAAATACGAGTTAATAAATTTGAAAAATTTTACAAAAAAATTATGGATTACACAAAATCTTCAAATTGCTGGTGAACTTGGAAACCTCAATTTTTACAAAACCATTGTTTCAAAGATTGCTGTTTGTGATGTAGAACATTTATGTTTATACAAACAAAAACTTACTATCGATGAATTCAAGTTTTTTAATGCTGATAAACTTGAAGGCTGTCGCTTACAAGAAACAATAGTTACAGATTCAAATGAAGAAGTGTTGCCGCTGGAAGCTATTCTTGAAAATCTTCCAAATATTTGTCAATTTAATTTGTAGGTTTTTTTAAATTAAAGAATGAGGGACTGTCCAGAAATGACGTGATTCGACAAAAGCAGGGAGGGGTGAGCAAGAAGGAGATAGAGGTTCAGAGATTACAAAAAAACATCACGTAATTTCTGGGCAGCCCCAAAGCTAAAAAACATTTTTGATTACTTTTACATTACTTGCTAAATCATGTTTTAGCCATTGCATTGATGAAACAGCTGCAACTTTAACGTCTGATTCAACAAAAAATATTCTTGAAGTATTAAAAAACCGCCCTATCAATAGATTTTCTTTGTATGAAATTCCCCAAACTTTCGATGCTGATGCTTTCTTTGAATTTATTACGGTATTATTTCATTTTTACAAATTTATCCAAAAATCTTTCGACTTTAGGAAAGTCCTCAAATACGTTTCGATCTCGGCTTTGAGCATAATATTTCTTTACAATACGCTAAAAAACTACAAGCTTATGTTGATAAATTGATTGAAGATGGCTTAGAAACACGGTGTCCTCTTTGGATTATGTTTCATGGGCAAAGTCGTGAATCTTTTCAGATGTTAATTTCTTCTCGTAATTGATTTGTTGCCTTTTTATGACTTTTTTTTAGTTTTAATAAAAATTTATGTTTTATTTTCAAAAATTTTCAAGTTTATTCAAAATTACATTTGGATTATAAATTTAAGCAAAATCAGGGAAACACAAATAAACACATCCATTTGATAAAACATTGCAAAAAATTGATATAATAATATTCTGTAGCTTCAATAAATCCAACTTTACTCATAAAGACCAATAACTCAACGTGCGCGGGATAAATTTCTAAAATTTAAAAATAAAATTTCTTGAACTTTTTATATCTTAAAACATACTCTATTTCAACATAAATTAATAAAGCTGATAGCTCTCGTGGTTCGCTATATTTATTCAACAATGGTACTGATCGATATCCACCCCTTAAACAATCAACTGGATAAACAGCTTGTCCAATAAAGGGATCATTTTTAACACCAACGACATAGCCACCATCTTCAACGCAAAATCTGATCAATGCCATTTCTGAGCATACTAGTTTAAAATTAAATGTCTGCTGCCACACAGGGTTCAAACCATTTGCCTTGACAGAACTAGTGCGAAAAGTTTGACAATCGTATGGCATTCCGAGAACTTCAACTTCAACAAATGGTGAACAAAAACCCACGGATTTGTTATTTCGAGATAGAAATCTGCCAGCAATGATTTCTATCTTTAGTTTAATAGGGACATTTCCAGCTACAGTACCAGGATTATCAATTCGAAAATTTGGATCCACAAGATATGAAGGTTTAAGGATATATCCACATCGGCCATTAGCTTGAAATTTTCCATGGTTCAATTGCATAGGTTTGTCAGGGGTTTGGTAATTTAAGGATACCATATGACAACCAGTATTCCACATTAGCACTGGTAAAAAATTTGATGAATCGAATCTAACTCCATTTGGATAAACTCGAGACAAGTTTCGAGTATTAAAAAGTGCCAGCCCTTTATCGATTAGTTTTTCATGTTTTGATTCCCAGAGAGAACACATTTCTTGAAATTTTGTCTCCACCATAAAATTTGGATTAAAAGCTTTGGCTTGACAATATACAACCAGATCAGATAATTCAACAGCAAATCTTCTTCCAAGAAGGTTATCTTCATTCACATCGCTTTGTAGCTTTCTATGTTTAATTAAGATTTTCTTTTTTAATGCCTCAGGCGATGGCAAACATGTTTCATCATTTGCTAGCGGTGATGTCAACAACAAATCCCCAAAAACTTCTTTAATCTCTTTTGCCATCAATTTTTGAAAAGGCAAGGAACAATAATTTTCAATCGATAAAATTACTGGATACTCAGATGTTAGAAATGCGTAATAGTAGTCATTGTCTGGGTAGATGCGTTAAAGGGGCGGTACCAGGGGGTGATAGCGCCATTGCCTCTCTCCCGACGCACAGCTGTTCCTCCCTGGTGCTATTCCCCCTGGTACTACCTATTATTATGACCATGACCATAATGTTACCACAACGAAACAGTGTTATGACCAAGAATATTATGACCAAGACCCATAGATGTTACCACCACGAAAATATTATTACGTAATAATGTTACCACCATGTAAATGTTATGCAATCAATTTTTTAAATTTCACTTTTAAATTTTAAATTTAAATTTAATTAAAATGCATGAATAAATAAATTTGCATAAATGTATTTTCAAATAAAAATCAATAGCACTTTTTAACTTTCATTTTCTATCTTCTCGTACCTGGCACTGCCATCCAACATATGTGCAGCTGTTGTGGCAATGACCTAAACAGTTTATCGTGTAAGGGGTTTCATTTATCCCTTTTTTTTTTAATCAATAAAGCATTGTTTCCTTTTTTCTTCTTTTAAAACATGCCCCGGAAGTATATCAAGAAAGAAGGCCCTGGATCTCGCCGTGTTGTTTTTGATTTCAAGCATGATGTCCAAAATGATATTTCACCCTTCTTAAATACTTTCCGTTCTTTCTTGTATGAAACACGAGCAAATAATAATCGTCATAAAGTCAGAGATGTTGACAAAGAGGCTCGTTAAAATTGAAAAAGGGTTTGCGCAAATAAAGATCGTTTTTTTTTTTAGAATACAATTATGAGAGAAATCATGTCCATGAAAATGGGTGTTGAATGTGCTAAATCTTTTGATGTTTTTATTGTGGCAGAAGCAATCAAGGAACTAGCAGGCATGGACGAAAATCGCGAAGTTGTTGGCCCTGAAATGCAAATGCAAAACTGCTGTAAATTTCTTAGTGAAAAAACAGGGATGCGTGTTTTCGGAATTTATTTTGATGAAAATCTATCGGAACCTTTGCATGCAAGCTCATCTAATTTTGGAGAACTAAATTTAGTTTTGCTTAAACTTGCTGATGGAAAGTTTGGTATATGCTCATGGTCACGTATCCGTCATAAAATTAAAAATTTTCTTAATCGTAAATAATTATTTATCCTTATTTCTTTGCTATAAATTTTTTTGTAAGTTTATTAAAATAAATACATTATAATAAAAAATAATATTGAACGTTTAAATAAGAGTTGCACACAATGAGTATATGAATGGCACACAAGAGAATATATATGAGAAACAATACAAAAAAGTAAGAAATGAGTTAATCGATCAAAAGTGGAGTAAAGCGTGGTTGCTTTGGGACTGGTCCAAGTTGAGAACCAAGTGGTGCACGACGTTTTTCAGCAGGTTTAGGAGCATAGATATATTTTAGACCAGGTAGAATACCAGCAGCTGGGGTTTTGGTATATTGAACACCTTCACGAACAACTAAAAACGTTTGGGTATTATTTTTTGTACCGGGTAGTAAGTCAAAACTTACGATCTAAATCTTCATCAACAACCGAAGAAGCGCTGCTGCTACCCCGGCTACGACCAGAACGACTTTCAGAGCGAACATTTGTAAATCGAGAAGTTGGAGTTTTGTAGGGATATTCATTATCACCATTTACACCACGACCACTTTGTTTACTACCAGCACCAAGACGTTCATCAAGACCATGTGCAAATCTAGTATCTTCATCAAAATCATCAAATGCAACTTTTTCAGCTGCAACAACAGGTTTACTACCAGCACCAACACGTGCATCAAGACCAAAAGCCTTTGCACCACCAATACCAGCAGGGATTAGAGCCGTTTCGGAATGTTTCTTATTACGATAACCAGTAACAACAAAAGGGGATTTTGGTCTTTCTTCAAAACCAGGGATCATACGTCCACCTTCATGATGATCTATAATAATAGATAAGATCGGTTTCTTTGTCAAAAAAATAAAAATTTTATATAAAGACTTACTTAATGTTGCTTTGTAATCAATATTTGATTGATAGCATGGTTCACACCAACTAATGGTAAGCCAAAATCTTTCTTTTTCATATACAAGTGTCTTTTGCTTATTTTGATAAAGAGCATAAGCAAATTCTCGGCAATCACCACAAGCGTGAAGAGGATTCATATTTACTGTATCACAAAGACGCCATTGTTGTGGATGACGAATACCAACAAATCCAGCACGACCTGCACCATGACCAGTAATAGCTGCTCCATTAGCATGATATTTTGGATCTGAAAATATTGAAAATGTTATAGATTGTTTTACTGTCATAGTATAAAACTCCTACCGGCAGCTTTTTTAACACGAGTATTAATATCAATACAGCTCTTACAAAGAGATAAAGTGAACCACCAACGTTCATTCTCAGGGGCACAGATATCATCATTTTTGCGCTCATTGATATTAAAATTTTTGCAATCATCACATTCGTAGAAGGAATTAGTTGTGAAGCTTTGGAAAAGTCTCCAACCGTCTTTGACCGATGTCATGATTCAAGCTTTAGCAGAAAGAAATCCAGAAAAAATTAGCAGCAAAAGAAAAAAAGCACTTTTTTCGACAAGAAAAACTAGCACAAACTGAACTTTTTTGGCTTTTCACCTTTTCTTTCCTGTGGCTTCTCTTTTATCTCCTCCTTTTCTCTTTTCGGCACTTATCTGTTATTAATTGTTTTTTGGCTTTGAGATTTGCGCGCCTAAAAATTAAAGGCGCTTGGGGTTAACAGCTGTGTGATTAAAGAAAAATCATCGCCTAATTATCGAAAAAAAAAAAGGATTTTTAACGCCTATTTGTTGTGCAAATGTTTTGGCATTTTTTCTGTTAAAACAAAAGAAATGAAGCAAAATAAAGGTAAAAAAAAGCAAAGGAAGAAAAAATAAGAGAAAAAAATGGCCCGCCGGATTTATCGTCCTCGGTAAGCTTTCTAAAAGGAAATAATAATAAAGCTACAGTACCTTTTTTAGCGCTGTTATTGGAACAAATATTGTTGAAAATCAGAATAAAGATGGATCATTCAGAAAATTGGTCAATATCTCCTTCAGAGGGTGTTATATCGAAGATATTGATGAACGAAAAAATTTTATTGGATCTGTTTTGAATGCGGGTATCGAAAAATTGCACCGCAACGTCCCTAACACTGGCGTATTTAGGTTAGTTAAAAAAGTTATTAATCTTTAAAAAATATTGTAAAAATTAATTTTTTTTTAGATATATCTTCCGTTCACGCCATCTCCTTAAAGGTTCTTTCGCAATGCAAGCAAAATTTTGTGAAAGGAAGCTAAATGCCGAAGAAATCTATTCAAAAGTTTTGAAAATTATCAATAGCGAACACACCAGCATGGTATTTCGTGATATAGTTTCTCTTGAAATCTGTTATGCAAAAAATTTCCGAGATTTAGAATGTAATCCTGCTGAAAATGTCGAAATTGTTTAACTTTTCTCTTAAAAAATTGCATTGGGTTTTAATATTTTTGGGTCTTAATTTGCTATTTCCTATGGTTTTATCCTATATTGTTCACTCATGTACTCACCGAACTATTTTTGTAAAAAACCTTTATTACTTATATAAATAAAATTGATAATAATAGTACCATGATAATACCAGAAAAAAATACAATACAGAAAGTTAATACCAATAATAAAAAATACAACCACCACAAACAATACAGAAATACGACCACCACCACCAATACAGAAATACGACCACCACCACCATGCAACATCAGAATTCAGCTTCATTCTTTTCTTTTTCTTCCAAAACTCCAAAATTGTGAAGTATCGGAACGATCCCATTCAGCTTCAACTTCGGCATATTCTACAAACCCTAAAACCCATAGGTATTACTAGTCTTACGTATAATAAAAACGTACCACTATAATCAACGTCTCCAAGGCCGATGAAAGGAGTTGCACCAACACCAGAAACAATATGACCAGAAATATCTTCAATACCACCAAGTTCTTCACCATCCATTTCAGCTCCAACGTCTTCATGTTCAACACCACCAAGTTCTTCACCATCCATTTCAAGAGAATTATCAGTAACAACACCTTCTTCACATTTCTTTTTAGCTTGTCCATCTTCATCTTCAAGAGCTTCCATTGCTTTTCGCTTTAAGCTTGTCTCAACTTTAGCACCACAAGTACAAGGATATAATGGGTGACAAAAACTTTTAAAGAAATCATTTGCTGAAAAACAAAAAAGATTATATTATACCAGGTATTAACCGAAGTACTCACCAGTCTTTTTTGTTTCATTATCAAGATCTTCAAGTGGTGCTTTAGGTTGTGGTGCAACAGGACCCACAATCTTAGGTCGAAAAATAGTTATTTTAGATGCATAATCACATGAATCAGATGAATCAGATGAATCACTCGAAGATTCAACAATCTTCTTTGATACAGGTTTCTTTGGAACAGAATCTTCTTCATCTTCTGAGCTTAGAAGTAAAGATGACATATCTAGGATGTTCACAGTCTTCTTTGGTTGACCAGTTTCACCAAGTTGATAAGCTTTTGGTTTTGGCGGAACGACATCTTCTTCTTGTTCAACTTTAACAGCTTCTGGATTAAAGGCAACTAAAAAAAGAATAAAATATTAAAAATATATCAATTTTAGAACAAAAAAAAAAAAAAAAAAATTACTCGTGTCAGTATCAAAGAATGCTATTTTCTTTGACTTTTCCATCTTTACTTTTTTTCCAACCAATAATTCAACAGGAACACGACTAACTTTAAAATATCCAAAATAACAGATATGACAAAAAATGCGCAATGTCCAAAACAATCCCTCTATTTTTACAACCAAATATTTTGACCTCAAAAATAAGGATCGCCTGCAAACTAAAAACTGAAGATTTACGATACTCTTAATGTTCAAAAATCACAAAAAATTTGGCAACTGTTATTGCAAAAATTATTTCCGTCATTTCTCTTGCTTCTATTTATTTTTGATATCGTATTTCTTATTAAAAAAGATGGGATCATTGAACTTTTTATCATTGCCTGGACTCTTTCATGAAAGATTTTTTGAATTGTTACCTCAAAATAAATCTGTTAAAATGAGTCGTGTTTCTTCTGTTACACAAAAAATGTTTAAATATAAAAATAAACATCTTCGTATTTGCAATTCTCCACTTTTGCCTTTAAATGTAAGATTTTCACATCAGTATTTGTTAATTTACAAAAAAAACCGTTATCTTTCAGCGTGTTTTTACAATTGGTCGGGTTTTAACTGTTACCGCCAACGATTTCCAATTTCCTGCCAAGTTGGAAGCTCTTGATTTATTTCCCGAGCTAGTTTCAAAATTTATATCTGGATTATCTGCAAATCAAAGACCTCATCCACCTGATGTTATCTTAAAGAATTGTATATTTGATGCAAAAAACATTGATTTATTAAGAACAATTACTTGCAGAAGAATAGATTTTCAGGAATGCATATTCCATGGTACATTCCAAATGATCATTGATGCAATTCAAGTCCATGAATCTATTACGTAGGTCTTATAGTAACACCCTTAAACTTTCGGTCATACCGATAAAATAATACCTAAGATATTTAACACCCATCACATTTTTAGAATTGACTGTGAATCAATTGCTACACCTTGGAATATTGGTGTTATCCTTATTAAAAAGGAATGGATTAGTCCCTTAAAAGGTCTTTATTTGAAAAATCTCAAGGGACATGTTAATATGAGAACAATGTATCTTTTCCAAAATGGTCATATGCATCATAACACCTTCGATATTTTGCTTGGATTCTCACGATCAATTAGCTACAATATGCGACGTCATATAGCTCGAAAAATGAAACAACATAATCGTCGCGAAGGAAGTATGATTTATTTCCATCAAGAATGGACAAATTTCCATTTCTAACTTTTTTCCTTAATTTTTTCTAAATGTGAATGATTTACAGCCTTTCCTTTTTTTCGTATATCTCTTAACAAATGTTGCCATTTATCCCTAAAAATTTTGTGATTTTTCTGTTTTGCTGTCTTTCTCTGTTTTTGTTTTAATAAAAAAATGAATTTTTTAAAATGTTTACCATATAACTTACAATATTATGTTATCATTTCGAAAAAATGGAAGTCTTACTGTAATGAAAATGAAATGGTTGATTTTTACTTGATCGGTTTCCTCGCTTATACCTACCCTGTTGCATTTGATTATTTCAAAAAAAAGTTGCAAAAACTCGATGTTGTTGAAGTACACCCAAATGATCGTCTTTGGTTTTACAAAACCATGGTATTAATATTTAAAGTCAAAGTCATCGACGATATTACACCACAAGATAATTATGAAGGAGTACAATGGGGGTCTTATTTTTTTAAAGTTTCATTTTAGCTTCACATGGTTTTATCTATCTTAAAATTTTTCTTTGGTCATAATTTAATACCTAAATATTTTGTATGTATGTTTCTCCAAAATAAAAAATAGTATTTCATAAAAAAGATTTATTGATAGTTCAAACATGATAATATAAATAAAAAGAAAAAAATTCATACAAAAAAACAAAAAAAGTAACAAAAAAAATAATAAAAAAAACAAACAATTCAAACTTTTTTTTTTCAAACATTTTTTATTTCTTTGTAGTTTTCTTTTCTTTCTTTCCAACTTTCTTTGGACCATCTTCTTCTTCTTCAGCATAGAAATCCATAATTGTTTTTCCATTATTCAATGGTTCATTACCATATTTATTGAAGAACATTTCTTTGAGTTTAAGATAATGAAAATAACGTGGTTTGTTATTTTCATTATTCTTAAGATGTTGACGAGTCTCGATTTTCGGAACTCGATGTTGTTCAACCAAATACTTGAAAAAATTGCGAGATCGAAGTGTTGGTGGTTCAGCTCCTTCTTCCAAGCTATTAAAATAATCTTTAACAATAGAAAGATTAAAAATAATTTTATAGATTTTTGGGTCCCATGGATTGCGCTAAAAAATTGTATTGAGTAACATTCTTTATGACATGAAGAAATAAAAAAAACATACCTGTTTTCCAGAAGGTGGAATTCTAAAATTAACATCTGGATGATTCATAAAATCCATGTCATCAAGAAATTGATCATAATCCATTTCTTCACCTTCAGTATTTTCTTTTTTCTTTGATCTCTTTGATGGTGGTGCTTGTGGAACATTAGATTGTGAATCAGTATCACCAGTTTTTTGACGTGCAACTTTAAAGTAATAAAATTATTTTAAATCACTGTAAACTAATAAAAAAACTTACATCTTTTTTTCCCTTTTTGACACATACTTTGATATGATGTTTCAGGAGTTGATGGAATGTTTTCATCTAATGTGATTACTGGTATTGGTGGTGGTACAACTCCAAATTTTAAAAACTTGTATTCATTATGCAGAGATCCATGCTTCTTTCCATTATCATTGAATTTTTGTTGAGCTTCTTTAATTTCTTCATCATATTTCTTTACTTCATCTTCATAGAGTTGAAGTTCTTCAAGTTGTTGCGTCTTCAATTTATCCAAAGCTTTTTGATGCTCTTCTTTCAAATTAATAATAAACTCTTCCTTTTCTTTCTTTAAAATAGAATATTTGTCACGAGCCATTGTCGCATATTGTTGATCTAAAAAAGATGTTTTTTTTTTATAAAAAATAATTATAATGTAAGATTACCATCCAAACACTTCATCATTTCAGAAGCTAATTCTGCAATTCTTCTTTCCTTTTCAGCTTCTTTAACTTTTGCTTCTTCAGCTGCAGCACCTTCATCTTTGACTTCAGCAATTTCATCTAAAAAAACATATGTTATTACTACAGTAATCTCTTAGCAATAACAAAAATACTTACCATCTTTATTTGTTTCAACTTTAACATTTTCATTTTCTTTTGTTGATGGACTTGTTGCAGGTTCTTCATCAATATCATTTGGTGGTGGAGTTGCTGCTTTTGGTGGTGGAATTGTTGAAGGTTCTTCATCACCTTTTACTTCTTTAACTTCTTCAGCATCTTCTTGCTTTTCAGCTTCTTCTAAAAAAATCATATATTACTACTAGCTACAGTACTCTCTTTACAAAAATTACTTACCAACTTTCTTTCGAGTTTCATCAACTTCAACATTTTCATTTTCTTTTGCTGGTGGAATTGCTGCTTTTGGTGGTGGAATTGTTGAAGGTTCTTCATCACCCTTTACTTCTTTAACTTCTTCAGCATCTTCTTGCTTTTCAGCTTCTTCTAAAAAAATCATAAATTACTACTAGCTACAGTACTCTCTTTACAAAAATTACTTACCAACTTTCTTTCGTGTTTCATCAACTTCAACATTTTCATTTTCTTTTGCTGGTGGACTTGTTGCAGGTTCTTCATCAATATCATTTGGTGGTGGAGTTGCTGCTTTTGGTGGTGGAATTGTTGAAGGTTCTTCATCACCTTTTACTTCTTTAACTTCTTCAGCATCTTCTTGCTTTTCAGCTTCTTCTAAAAAAATCATAAATTACTACTAGCTACAGTACTCTCTTTACAAAAATTACTTACCAACTTTCTTTCGTGTTTCATCAACTTCAACATTTTCATTTTCTTTTGCTGGTGGACTTGTTGCAGGTTCTTCATCAATATCATTTGGTGGTGGAGTTGCTGCTTTTGGTGGTGGAATTGTTGAAGGTTCTTCATCACCTTTTACTTCATCAACAACCAAAGGTGAAACATTTTCAACATCACTTGATTGAGACATATTGTTTTTGATAAAAATTGCTTGAATAAATTATTCGAATTTATAGCTGAAATAATTATAGATAATTAGTTATATTTAGCTGGAGTAAGAAATACAGACAAAGAACAAGCACGTTCACGAATAACTAATTCTGGTATTAGAATGGAAAAACAGAAGAAAAAATAACGCAAAATCTTTTTACCCGCCTTTTTTGACCCTAACTATACCAATAAATTCACACATATTCAATTTTTTCCAATAGAAAGTTATTGCAAGAACTAGACATATACATCTATCTATAGCAACTGATACATAACTGTCATCCTTAGAAACATATCCAAGTATTTATCCAACTGCCATTTGCCATTTGCCCGCCAAAATCCACCTCAAAAAGTTACTACTACCCCTCTGTTTGCTATCAAAAACACCATCAGATTTTAAATCAATAAGTTTTATTAATAATAATAATGGTTATATGAATAAAAGTTACAAAAACAAAACCGGTTTTTAGAATATATTTACAATACCGGGGGAATAATAATAAACTCTCAAAACAATAAAAACTATGTACAGATTAAACAAAGAAAAAACAAAAATTTTTTATAAAAATTCATCTTCAATCATCCATCACCAGTAAGAAGTTGAAGTTCACCACGAGTTAAAGCCGAAGCTTAATCAAATAAATACCACAGTTGACAAGAGCAGGAATACCAACAGAAAAAACACCAACTCCAATGATTGTTGCGATGATACAGAATTGTGTTGGATCAAGCCGGAAGAGAAGTGGAGGAAGTTGTTGAACAGCTTGAGCATATTGTTGTTGTTGATATTGCTGTTGTTGAGGTTGATCTTCTAATTCTTCATCTACTTCAATGGCAGCTTCAGCAGGGTGAAGTTGTGGATGATGATGAGCTACAGCTGCAGCAGCGTGATGTTGTTGTTGTCCACCACCAAGAAGTTGTCCCTATAAAAAAGAGAAAGTTAAAAAAAAAAGCATATAATTTTAGTGCAAGAAACTTACAAGTAATCCAATCATCTTGTTCTTTATAAACTTTTTAAAAAATAAAATAAAAATTTCTTTGATAAGATTTTTAAAAACTTCTATAAAGATAAAGCGCAAGATTCGATAAAGAAAATCGTTGAAATCTTTAAGCAACGTCATCTCTTTTATACCTGCGATTACGCAACATTCGAGAAGAATCGAAGAGAGAAGGATTTGAAGCAGAAGCATATCTCAAAACGAAAAGCGTTAACTTCTGTTGGCTTTTTTCGAAATCCCGTTGCCTTTTTTTGTTGCACCATTTCACAACACTTTTTTTTACCGCACAGTCTTTCGCGAACACTTTTTTTTTACCGCATTTTTAGTGTCCCTTTTTTTAAACCCTACTGTTTTTTAGCTATAGCAAAGATGATCGAATTTCTTTCATTTTATCTTTTTCTACTCTGTAAGTAATCCATAAGCTTGTTAGAAATCTAAAAATAACATATACTTTTTAGTCCTTAAACTCCTTGGAGCTCCACTTCTTCTTTTGATTATTATCGGTTTCATGTATCTTCTCTGTAAGTTTTGATTACTGTATTTGATAGCTCTAAAATTTTTTTCATAGTTCGAATTTACTTGCATCTTATTGGTCAAATACATCAACTTGCTGATGTCAATTTCCAGCAACAGCTGCAAATTCTCTATTTGAATAGAAGAAATGCAGCATTTCGACGACAAGTTCAAATGGGATTAATTCATTTTATCCATTATATGGCAAATCAGCCACGTATGTTTCTTGCTTCTGTTATTTTCTGTTTGCTTTTACTAATTTCTCTTTTTTTAGGTCGTCTTGCTCAACGTGTTCAAAGAGCAGTTAAAAAGAAGTATGTTAATGGATATATTATGGAAGAAATAATATGTAATAATTTTTTAGTGCACCAAAGAAAAAGCAGAATTAAAATGTTTTTCAAATTTTAAAAAAATGTGAGTATTCTTATATTCTTAAAACGAAAGAAAAAGCAAAAGCTTTTGCTGTTGCAGATATGAATGATGTTTAATTCACGTATATTTTTTTAGCTTCAAGTCTTTGCTGCTGTCCAGTGTGATGACGTGCTTTCAATTTTTGCTGCTAAAAAGAAGTTGCTGCTTCTTTCTCGTTTTTACTTGTAAATGTAAGTTCTTTTTTTACTGTCATTGATCATATTAATAATCGCTGTTCTTTTTAGATATTTAAAATCTGAAATGTTGCTTTGTATTTTTTGTTGCTGCAAAACATTGTAAATGTAAGTGTTTTTTATTACTGTCCTCGATCTGATCATTAATCACTGTTTTTAGATATTATTATTAAGAAATCAAATTGTTAAGATTCAAATGGATGGTCTTATTATTTTTGCTGTTTTTCTTCTATTTGATTCTGCTTATGGTTAAACCTGTATATATGTAAGTATTTACTAATCCTGGGGATATTTATTTCAGAGGGTCACCAAGAAGAAAATGATGATATACTTTAACTACTACTTTTACTGCTACTACTATTATTATTATTACTGTATTTATGCTGATTACGATGATGGATAACTTGGTGGCCCGGGGATTGAGAATTAGAGGGGATATAGGTTTGAAGACAGTAGCTAATTGCTTCTTCTTTTTAGATAATCCAAAACCAGCAGCAACAGCAGCCATCTCATTTTTTTCTTTAAGTTTTTGTAAATAGTTTTTTGATTTGTTATTTTTTGTTTCTGTTTTTTAAATAAAAACATTGTTATTATTAAAACCTTGTGTCATGGGGACAAATTGATGGGATAACAAATTTAGTTTTTAAAGATTTTTGTTACGTTAAGCAATAGCATTCTCTTGGTCGAGATAGATACGGTAGTTTTTGACATAGATATTTTTTTGTGAGATAAGAACTTTTACATTTTTTTTTTAAACATGTGAAAAAGGATGACAATGCTTTTAGATTATTATTGAAGCATTATCAAAAAATCCAATTACTAGCAATTTTCATTTTTTACAGTAATCTTCTATAACTGATAGCTTTTTTTTTCTAACGCGTTATTGCATATAAAAACAGAGCAATTAAATATTCAAAGTTTTTGAAAAAAAAAAGAAAGACTAAAATGATTTTTGTTGCACTATTTTTTGTTTTTGACACTAAATTATTATTATTAATCAATGATTGTATAAGGTTCTGAGAATATGTTTTTAGAGACATTTTTTTTTGTGAGAACATAAAAAAAAAACTTTTACTTTTTTCAAGATGTCTAGATAATTGCATTGAACTTTTTATTATTATTATTATTGTTGTCCAGAAAAACGCAATGGAGCAAATTTTTTATTACTGTATTGATAGCATCGAAAGACAATAACAGTTTTATTACCAAAAGATTACAGTATGTTATTTGCATTAGCTTTTTTTGCAATAAAGTATTTGATAAATAACAAAATATTCAAAAACGTACTTTCTTAAAGGCAGAAAAAAATTTTGTTTATGGTTAAAGATAGCTTTCTCTCTCTTTCTCTTTTACAACACAGATGTGAAATATAATATGATTTATTTTTATGGCAAATTGTTTATGTGATCAAAAAATTCTTTCATTTTCTTTAACATGTGAAAAAAGTATGTCCTTGTTCTTTAAATTATTATTGATCAAAAAATTCTTGAGAGACTAGCTTGGATTACAGTATGCTTAGTTTTTTCTTTACAACATTTTTTAAAAAAGATTTTAGTTAAGAAAAAATATGACTTAAATATTCAAAAAACAAGTCTAGTGCTGGATGGACAAAAAAATTTTTAATGACTGAATGTGTCTCGAACATTTGCAATGGCACTGTAAAAAAAGAGATAATTGATTTTTAATGTGAGATAAAAACTTTTTTTCTTTTTCCATGAAGATGTGTAAACAAATAATAAGGCTTTTAATTATTAATGAAATTTTTTCTTCCTTCTTGTTTTTTTTTTTTTTAAAAAATCACTTTTTTAATATTAACAATTACAGTATACCCATATATGGACATTATATTTCTTATATCTACGTTTTTGTCAAAAACAATTAATAAAATATTCAAAGAAATTACATTTCATCTATCGAAAAAATATGACTAAAAAATTTTTCACTCTCGCTCACTCCCCTCCTATATCACAAAAATTTCCAAATTTTTGCAACTTTTTCCTTAAAGTGATTTTAACATTGCATACTTAACCATTGATTTTGCGGATTGTCGGGGAAAGTTCGTGAGAATATCTCTTTAAAAATAGACTTTTGTGAGACTAAAAGACGAGTGTTTTTTCTCTTGTTTTATATACATAACCATTGATTTTTACGACTAAAATTTAAAATGTTTTGATTAACTTTGAATTTAAAAATGATGATTGCAAGTAACTTTAAGATGAAATTTATTTAAAATTAAATTTTTTAACATGTTAAAAAAAGGATGTCATGGTTTTAGATTATTAATGTGGCTGTCTAGTGTCACGTCTTATTCTGCTAAAATTTTTTTTTCTCACTTTTTATTACAGTATGACTTTTAATACATTTATAACAAGCCTAGAATGGCTTTTTCGCTTTTTGTAAAAATATTTTTTTAAAAATTCAAAGAAAAAAATTATTGATGGAAATAAACTAAATTTATTTTTATTTTATTTTCTTGCATTTTATGTGCCAGCTGTCTTGCTATAAACATTTGCGGGAAAAGGAATAAAGAAAAGAGATGACTTGATGACCGGGACAGCTGTCAGGACATGAAGTAAACAATTTTTGGCGGGAATGTAAAAAAGGACGCGCGTCTTTTATGACCAACACCAAGATAAGTAAAACCAGGAACAGCTGTTGTTGACCCAGATTAAGACCTGGACTAATACCAAAGGGTATAAATAGGGAAACATGATTTTTTGTTACATTATTTTGATATTAAAAAAAGATGAGTGAAGAGTCAGAAAATGTTTTTGATGCTAATTTGTTTAAGTTTTGCTTTCCATTTGGGATGATTTGTTCAGGACCCACCCTCAGTGTGAGTTGTTTTTAAAAAGCTGGACAATTTTAATTTCTTTTTTTGTTAGGGGAAAACAACTTTTATTAAAAAATTGATTAAGCAAAGGTCAGAAGCTTTCTATCCAAGTCCAGCTAGTGTATTATGGGCTTATGGAGAGTATAATGACTACATAGATGAGTTGGAGCAAGAAGGTTTCAAGACTTGTCAAGGTTTACCTTCTGACTCTTTGATAGATGACATGCCTAAACCATGTTTGTGTGTGATCGATGACTGCATGGATCAGCTTGAAGCAGATTCCATTGGGGCTCTTTTTTCTCGCAAGCTACATCACCGTAACCTTGGGATATGCCTCCTTGTTCAGTCTTGTTTTTTACCTGTTTTGCGCGTGCCAAAGTTTGTAAATTTTATGTAACATTATGCAAAAAGCTTTTTTTTTAGACTGAATTCCAGTTATTTGGTTTTACTTCGAAGCCCTGCCTATCGCCTCCAGCTAAAAACACTCGGTATTCAATTATATCCAGGCGGGTATTATTAATCTTTTTCGGTCTTGAATACAACCAAGGTGCTATGCAAATTTTTTCGGTTTTAGGAAAAGTTAAGAGTTTTTTGGCAGCATACGACGACGCTGTTTCACAAAATTGGGGATATTTAGTGATAAATCTTAAGCCCAATTCTCCACCACTACTTCAGTTAATGACAAACATATTGCCTGATCAAAATCCTATTATTTACCAGATTTAAAAAATGGATCAAGCAAAAATCCTACAATCAATTTCAAAGCTTAAGTCACGGACAATGATAGAAAGAGCTGATGACGAACTACTAAAATTTCTTTCCCAAGTTTTTTATTATTTTTTACGTGAATGCTTCCATGTTAAAAAATGTTACAAGACTCGATTAGCCCCTTATGCCCCTGCTATTAGAAAATTTGCAAGGTGTCGGACAACAAAATCTTGTCGAAAGAATGCCAAACATATTCCTCTTAATGTTTTTTCTTCTATTTGTCGTTGGTGTTTATCTGTTTTTAAATCTTCTACAAACAAAAATCGTTTCTTTGAAGAGATTGAAGATCAATTTGATGAAATGAGCATTGATGAAGATTAAATATTTTTTTTATATTTTTTTTATTACAACTTTTTATAAAAAATAAATATTTTAAAAGGATTAATTATGATTAAATAATAACGTTTACAACGATTAAAATATTTTTAAACATCGATAGATAAAATTTCGATTGGATAAAAAGATGTATGTCCAGCATCATTTGAGACTGCATAAACAGGGAGATAGGCGTGTTTGAGGGAAATACGATATTTTGTATAGTAATATTGGGCAATAGTAACACCAAGATAGCCTTCAAATGCTTTTGCTTTATTGGCATTTGCAAAAACAAAACGTCCAGGTTCCAAAATTTTTCCTTGAAGTTTCTTTTGTTCCATAACCTCCATTTGTGTATTTTCAAATCTCTCGTTTAACCGTGTATAAATTTGTCCGCCTTGATGCATGTCGTGATCGATAATATAATCAATGAGAGGAGTTTTCATGATTGTTCTGAAATTTTTAATAAATTTTAGCAATGAATAAGTTAATTGCAATACCATTTCCGCGATACACGAACCTTATCGAAAAAGAAAAATCCAGATCTGGATTAAGACAAGAGGTGGATGCCACAATGAAAAATGTTGAAAATGAAGAACTTTTACAACGCCAGCGGCATTATGAGTATGCAAACGAGTATATCCCAGAAAACCATAAGGTCAAGATTGGACAAACAGCTGTTACTGCTTTACCACCACCACCCATTGATAAAATCCGTCAATATAAAAAGAGACAATACAAGACCAATACCAAGGCAAGTAAAACACCCAAGAAGAAGACAGTTGTAAGACCCGTCATTGCCAAGGTTAAAACCAAGACAGTTAAACTACCAAGACCAACTAAGAAAATGTTAGCTTTAACTAAAAAGTGGAAAAACTAGAAATTGTTTTTCATTTGTGTTAACTTTGTGTTTACTATAACGTTGCTTTTTTTTCTTTATTTTTTTATTCTTAATAAAAATGGATGAATTAATTAAAAAGGTATATACAGATGTAAATTTTTCTACTGCCGCTTATGGTGGTATTGATGCAGTGCTTGCAGAAGCAAAAAAACATGACCCAGCAATTAAGAGACAAAATGTTGTGGATTTTTTTAACAAATCTCGAACTTATACATTACATAGGCCAGCTAGACGAAACTTTGAAACACGAAAGACATATGCATTTGGCCTTTTTGAAAATTGTCAGATTGATTTAATGGATATGTCCATGTATTCTACTGATGCAGGAAATCAAGGGATGAAATGGTTACTGGTATTAGTTTGTGTGCTTTCAAAGAAGGTGTATGCAATTGCATTAAAGACTAAAGCAAGCCTAGAGGTTCAAAGAGGACTATCTAAAATTTTTGAACAGATGGGTACTAAACCAAACCTTATTTTTTCCGATCAAGTTAAGTCTTTTTAAAATAGATAGATTAAACTAATTGTATTGTATTGTTTTATGCAATGAATTTGAATCAAAATCTATGATTTCATGGTTCGATAGTCATGGTGTTAAAAAATTTGCATCTTCTTATAATGAAAAAAAGGCAAGCGTTGTTGAAAGGATGAATAGAACCATACGTGGTAGACTTGCAAGGTAATACCAAACGATAAGAATTTTAATACCGAAAGATTTATAGATATATGACCGAAAAAGGAACTAAGGCATGGGTTCCAGTTATTGATTCAATTATTAAAGGTATTAATTTTACACAGTCTAGAGTCACTCAGGTAATAAAAATAAAGATGGTATAACAGTTTTTTAAGACCAAAATTATAGATGCGACCAGTAGATGTAACAGAAGAGAATGCTCATTCTTTGGTACAAAAACTTTTTGCTCCAAGCTTACTTGCCCTCCCTAATGCAAAACCGTCGAAATTTAATGAAAACGATACGGTCCGTGTTAAACAGAGACGTGAACAATTCGAAAGAGGCTATCAAATTACATGGAGTGATCGCGTGTATAAAGTGGAAAAAGTTTTAAAAACAAACCCAATTGTTTACAAGTTGAAAGATGGTGACAAAGTTTTGGATGGAAGCTATTACAATGAAGAGTTGGGGACTTTTAAAGTTGAAGATTCATCAGAGTGGCGCGTGGAGGTCTTAAAAACACGAAAAAGAGGCAAGAAAACGCAGTACCTTGTTAGATGGATAGGATTTCCTGAAGAAGGGAATAGTTGGATATCAGAAGAAGATTTAGCTAATTAATTAATCATGTTTTGAAATTGTTTTTTTGGTTTTAAATCTAGGTCATAAACAGCTGTTGTTTTTATGGTAATACCAGAGCTACCACCGAACAGCTGTTGCTTTTTCTTGGTATTGGTTTTATCTTTTGGTCGTATAATTAATGACCTGTCACATTTATGGAACATTCTAGATCTGCTTTTTTTTATGTAACTTTTTATTCAACAGTTTTCATAACTGCAATAGCTAGTTGTGTTTAACTATTTCTCGTTATTTTATGGCTTTTTGTGTTGCTATTGATTTTAATAAAGTAAATTGGTCACATTTGTTGCAAAATCAAGTAGTTGTTATTGAAGAAAAGAAAGAAGAAAAAGATTTAAAGGAAGACACGGAAACAACTGAAGAAACAAAAAAACCAGAAGAAGTTAAGGATAAAGATAAAAATATTATTATTCCTAATCAAGAGACTCCATTGGCAAAAACAGTCCCTGATATTCCATTAATCGATCCCTATCTTCCAAAAATTAAAAAAAGAAAACTACGTGATATTTTTGCTTAAAAAATGTTAAAACTTGACCCTCAATCCACCGAAAAGGTGCCAACTTCTATTGATTTTTTTACCTCTAAGCCAACGCTTTTGGGTTTTCAACACACATCAACAGTAGAATACCTCCCTATAACACCCCTTCCAGGCATGTTTTAAAAGATTATAAAGTTTTATGTAAATTTATTAATGTGTTACAGGCAGCCCAATTCACTTTAGAATCGCAACTGGTTCAACATATTTGGATTTATCCAAATTAAAGCTTGTAACTTCTTTCCGGATTTCTAGAAAAGAGGGTGATAGATATGTGAAAATTGATAGGACAGATCCTGTTAGTTTTATCAATGCTTTTGGGTGCAGCTTTATTAAAAACTTAAAAGTTGCATTCAATGGCCGCGGGGTTTATAATTCTAACGATTTATATGCTTACAATGCTTATTTAAGGTAAGAGTACAGTGGTCTTAGGAAACAACCATTAAAAAATATATTTTTTTTTAGAAGAAGACTTTGTATTGGTGCTAAATCTAACACCCAAGAGCTTCAGTCAGCTGGTTATTTTGAAGATGACCTGGTACAAACAGCCGGTCCTGGTTTTGAGGCAAGAAGAGGATTATTTGAGAATGATACAACCTATGAAACAGTTTGTACCCTTGACGCTGATATTTTTAAGACCAACACTTTACTTTTAAATGAAATGATTATCGATATCGAGATAACACCACACAACAATTTCTTTGCGCTTGTCTCGACAGGTACTAAAGAGTACAAATATGACCTGGTCGATTGTCGACTTTATTCAAAGCAACATTTACTTCTCCAGAGCTTGAACTTCTCTATCCAAGAACAACTTAATAAAAATATGATTGCCAAGTATAATTTTACACGCAATGTTATGAAAAATTTTTATATTTCACAAGGTCGCTATGATTTCAATTGCCCTCTATTTAGTGACTACCTTCCAAAACGTGTATTTGCATGTTTAGTTGACGCTCGTGCCTTTAATGGTCATATCGGTATGAGTCCCTTTGATTTCCAACCTCATGGTCTTCAGTCAATAAAGCTTACGACCAATGGTGTAATAACACCAAGCTATCCATATAATTTTAATTGGGATAAAAAAATCTTTGGTCGCGCCTTCGACGACATGGTTTCCGCTACCGCTTGTACCAATGGTATTGATATAAACAAATTCATGAAACATTCGTGCATTTTTGCATTTGATCTTCAAAACGAACATAGTGGCGAATTTATTGAGCTTCAGCAAATTGGCTCAACAACTATTACACTAAATTTTGCTGTTCCCGTACCTGTCAATGGTTTGCAATTAGTGATTTATGGGGAATTTAATTCCATCCTTGCCCTGGACAAAACAAGAATGGTTTCAACTGCAATGGCCGTTTAGTCATTCAATCAGCTTGAACGAGCTACCATGCAGACGCTTACAAATATCCTCTTAATATTTTCTTTCGTTTTTTATTTCGCAATAGCGGAAGAAGCCCCCGCACCATTTCAAATGGCTGAATGCGATTTTCAAACACTAAAAGCACCTTCACCGCCAGTTGTCCCATTATCTGTAAATCCCACAATAACAGAAGTTATTGTCTTTATCTCTGGCTGGTTACTTTGGATATGTTTTGTTATTTATAGAATTTTGCAAAATTTTCATCACTAATTATACTTTTGTTTATTTTTAAAAAGTGATCAGGGAAGACCTGTCCAATAAAGACTTCTTTTTTTTTTTTTTTTTAAAATATGTGTTCTTACAACCAAGACATTTTTTAATACCAACACCAAAGCAATTAAAACCAGGAACAGTTGTATATGACCTAGTTTTTTTATATAGAAGACCAGAGATAAATTACTAAACCCAAATCAGTTTTCTTTCTTCGTGTTGTTCTTGTGCGTTTAGTTTTCTTAATTTTTAAATCAGTTAAAAATTTAAGATGAATTCTCTTTTAACTGAACAAATATTCATTCCTTTTAAATTAAACAAAACAAATGTTATTGATATTCGATTGGGTGCAGCGCTAGACTTTGTAGGAGATGGATGGCATGTATGTTTAAAGAGTTTTAGTATTGACAGAAAATGGTCCCTCAGTTCCGAAAAAATTACAATAATTTGGACAAATGGATATAAAACTGAGCTAACACCTTTGAATACATCATCCCTTACCGATGTTGAAAAAATTATTGATGAATTGTTTTCACAAAAAATAAGAGCAAAGAGACATGTTGCCCAACAGATGCGCAACCTAAAGAGACAAAAAAGAGATGATGATATTTTTGATCAAATAACATTCAACGATGAAAGCTCAGAAAGTGAAAAAGAAGAGGAAGAGAGAGAAGTGACACCGCCTCCAAGTGTTATGCTATTTGACCCAGATAAGTTAGACGCAAGGAACAGTGATGAAAAACCGCAGAAAGAAGTGACGCCGCCGCCTGGCATGTTCCCGCCAAGCCCACCACGCCCGCCAAGGGTGCACGAGATTAATGAAAAAGAAAAGAAAGAAAAAGAAGAAAAGGCAAAAGAGATTGGCATTGATGAGAAAAGAGAAAAAATAGAGGAAGTAGTTGACGAAAATAAATTTGTGCCAGATCAAAAAAAAGTTGAAGTGCCAGGAATGAGGATCGTGCTTTTTCCAACAGATGAGTTTGGACAAACAGGTTACAAAGAATATCTTGTTTACGATAATTTACGAGATGCACACTTTTATTCTCCTTCTTTGCCAATCCATACAAATCCTTTTACTATTAAAGGTTATAAATCAATAAAGTTTGAAAAGGATGAAAATGGATTTTATAAAGTAAATTATGACGTTGAATATGTAAGAGCAATTCACTTGACACCTGGCATTGCAAAGGCAACAGGATTAGATGAAATAATCTTAAAAAATGGAACAATAGCAGTAAAAAAAGTATCAAGTGAACCATCTTTTTCCCACATCTGTTTATATTTGGATGTTTTATGCCCCATCTTTTGTGGTTTAGAAAAAGAAACTATTTTTGGCGTTGTTCCGATGTCAAGTGGAAATGGTCCTTTGACTTTTAAAAATAACCAAACAGTCTATATCAAGCTAAATCTTAGCCACATTGACACAATGAAAATCGAACTTAAAGATCTTTTTGGTAATCCAATCCATGGCGACAATGCCAGTGGACATCTGTGGCTAGAATTTATAAAAAAATGAAAATAGGTTATTTCTGTTATTCTTTGTTTTTGCGCAGCTAACGTCCATCTTTATTTTTCTTCTAATTTGTTCTTCAATCAAAAAATGACTTTTAAAACTAATTTTTTTGGCGTAAGCTTTTTATTTAAATCTTTAAATTGTTTTTAACTTTTGAAAATTTTAGAAACCTAAGCCTAAAGAACCAAAGGGTCCAATTATTTCCCGTCCTATTATTTTACATCATTTTGAACAGGACCGACTTCCGCCAACACCAACTGGATTACCAACACCACGAATTCCTCCACCCCCAACTGTTGCCAACACTCCCATTTATCGTGCTCCAGCTGTTGGAAATTTGGCCGATCCAAATATTTATGAAGTTCCAAGCAACTTACAACCTCGTAGTGATGCTCCTGCTGCTCCTGGTCTTGATAAACGTATTGGTGGTGGTGGTAAACCTAAACCTAAACCGATTGTTCCTGCTCCTGTTCCAGCTCAATCATTTTCTGCTTTCCCAACAACCATTCTCATGAAACGTGGAAAATGTGAAAAACGTGTTATGATTTTCATTGCTGTTTGTTTAGGTGTTTTCGTTCTCTGCACCGTTTATAACTGGGTAGCAAAATTCTTCAAAGAATGTCCAGTTTGCAAAAAATGTTGATTGGTCTTGGTTTTAATTGTTTGTTTGTTGGTATTATTTTTGTTTTATTATCATTTTTTATTTAACACCAAAGTTACAATTTTTTATATATGAAAAAAGCTATCATAAACAATTTTTTAAAAAATTAATCTTTCTTTACATTATAATTATCAAAATCAGGATGCCATGGTGGCATATAACTTTTGAGATTGAAACGCCAACCATAGGGGAACACATGTTTAATTTTATCAACAGGAGTGATGACACCTTTCTTGCATGTTACGCTATAAACCTTAGTTGACCGTTTTGAATAAATACCGAAATCATGATGAGGGCCCATAGTATTATTTTTAAGAGTAACAGAATTTTTTGTGTTATATTCCATTGCTTCATATGTTAGCTTTTTTTCAGTTTCAGCATTAGCAGTAAATCCACGAGCTTTACAACATTTTCCTTCTTCTCCAGTTTTGTCATCTTTGTACTTGAGGAAGTATTGTTTAGCACCACCCGATCTAAAAAGGGTCATGGTCATATGATAATACCAGGGATAATAATACCGGTAATGAGTTATGGTTTTACCAATAAATTCATCTGTCATTTCTCCAAGAAGTTGACCAGGAATTAATGGCAGAGAACCTTTTTTATGTGAAAAGATTATAGAATCTAAAAAAAGTTTGGTCTTGGTGTTAATAAAAGTAAAATTAGTACCGGTATCGCAATATAAACATTGTGATCCATCATGAAGTTGAATAGCTTTCATGAAACGATATAAATGTAATTTGGCAGCTGCAGTTGTCCATAGCGATAAAACCTGAAAGTTTTAGGGGGTATTAGTATAAGACCAGGGTGTATTAATACCAAGTTAACATTTGGTGCAACGGTATAATTATCATTACGCTTATACCGAACCATAATTTGTGTATCAGTAATACAATGATATGTTAAATCATAATTAAGTGGATCAGAGAGATATTTATTGAGTTCATTATTATCAACAACCATTCTTTCTTCATAAACACCCATTGAAAATTTCCCCCAAAGGGCTAAAAGATAATGTTAAACATGTGAAAACATAATTTTTAAAAGCTTACAATTTAAAAAAAGTTTGCTGATAAAACGTCTTCCAGCATTGAAAACACAATCTCCAATTTCAATACCATAAAATTCCATATAAAGATCTTGAAACTTTTTTCGAACTTCTGGATCAGTTTCATATCCTGGTGGAGGTTCTGATGCCTCTACCTAAAAAGCTTGGTCTTGGTGGTAAATAATACCAAGATAATAAATAGGACCGAACCTTCATTTTAAGAAATTCTCGTACATAATCTTTAAAAAGACTATCACTACCTTCAGACCATCGAAGCACATGATAAACGTGAACAATCTTGTAGCCATTAATCATTGCATAACGAATTTCCATGGATGTTGCAGAAGTTACGAAGCCTCTATCCCAATCAGAGTGAGAACAGGATTTCTCAATTTCATTCAAGTTAACACCAGTTACTTTGCATACACCACTACGTTCTTTTGGACACTTTCCGCAAAGCTAAAAGAGAAAAGAAAGTTATTTGGGTAAAAAAAAAAATGATTGAAAAAAATTAGTACCGGAAAGAGAAGTTGACTATCAAACTTCATTGGGATAATGGGTAATACCATATTTTGGGGTGGAAGAATTTTGCATTTAATAATTGCAAATTCAGGCAATTCATCAGGATGTTGATATGCTGGCACTTCAAAAAGAATTTCAGGATGCTTTATTGGATAACGAGTTGTGAAATTGATGTATGGATACAACGAGCAGATGTCGAAGTATTTAATTTCCGTATCGTAATCAGCTTCAGCTTCTAGCACCATCGGTCCTGTACGACCACCGGTCAATGTCTGAAACATGGTCATATGCTAGTACCAGGTGGTAATAATAACTTACAGCTCTTAAATTTATTGGTGATGTGTCCTCATGGTCTTTAATATAAGCATCAAGTATTGGATTTCGTTTTCTTTCTTCAGCAATGTCGCACTCCCAAATTTCAATGATTTCTGCATTTCTGAAAGCAGAAAGCTTATCCATTTCAGCACGAAGTTTCTTTTGCTTTGCAACAGTTTCAGCATAAAGCTCGTTAGCGGATTTTCCGTTCCATTGAATAACTGAACGATCCCCATGACGGCATCGAACACAACCATGAAATTGACAGCCCATCACTTGATAAATATTTCCAGAAAGCATATCATACCCATCAACATACATATTTCCAATTTTATATTCACCCATGTTATCACGATGACGAATGAGAATGGTTCCTTTACTTTCTTTTACAATAAAATCCATATATGCAATAGCAATCTGGGATTGATTCACAGTTGATTGATAACCAGATTCTGGTACAAGAGCTACAGTTTCTGCTTTCAAATATTTAAGACGATAAATGTATAATGCAAGGGAAGCAACAGTTGATCCCCGAAGGAGAAGATCATAATACTTTGGATCACTATTCTTTCCAAGACTGCTAGCACGCTTTTCAAAATCAACTAAAATAATTTACTGGTGTTATGTTAGTATTGGTATTAAATTAAAACCATACTTTCATCAATTTTTGATTGGGTAATACCTTTCATTTGGGTTCTATGTGAGAGAATACCACGATACAAGCATTCAACGTCTTGTAAACAATACTTGAGAAGTTGTTCAGGAAGACGATATTTTTCACCTTTTTCTTCCATTTCTTTACATTCTCTTTCATATTTTTCAAGAAAAGCTTTTTTATCATCTTTTTTCATATATGAATATCCATAAAATTCAAGCCCAGGAAGCGTATCAAGTTCAACATCATAAAATTCTTCTCTATTGAAGTAATGTGGAAAACTAAAACCATGTGTCTTGGTATAAGGGTATGACCAAAGAAAACTTACTCAAACTTTGCCACTGATGGATCCAAATCAAAAGTTTTTTGAAATGCCTTAAGAGCAATTGGTAAAAGGCGATAAGAATCACGAAATATTATCTTTTGTTCAGTTTCACCTTCATAAAACGTTGTTTGGATGATAGTATTACCTTGCATAGTTAAGCTTTGAGTGTTGTAGCCTTCATCTACAAAACTTTTAGCACATAAATGTGTATCAAAACGCCCAGCATTATGTCCAAAACAATAAATTCTTGAAGTATCTTCATTCTGAGATTTTTGAATAAGATAATCTCGAAAACCATCACAAGGTTTTTCAACTTCTTCAGCACCTTCCATATTTGGAACAGATGTCCATGCTTTTGTTGTATGTTCACAATATGCACATTTATAATCATCAGAAGTAATATCAATACAATCAGAGCAGCGGACTTTTGCACATACAAGATTTGCAATTTGTTGCCAGTTTGATTTCATGTTAAGATATGCATTACAATCATCATTAAAATTATCTAAAAAAAATTACGGTATTAAATATTAATACCAAGATATAAATAAAACCACATACTAGCTTCTTCTTCAGAAAAATTTTCCATATCAATAATACCAGATTCACCCAATTCTTCTTCAGAATATTGTCTTTCTGGAAATGGTGGAAGCTCTGGTTCAGGTAGAATATCATCATTATGTGAACCGGTTTTGCTGATATAAAAGTGAACATCATCATCCATTTCTTCAAGATCTTCTCCTTCAAGATCACTATCATATGGATCTGGTATTATATTTCCTAAAGGTCATGGTATTATGCTGGTATTGGTAATAGCTTAAAACCATACTTTTCTTTGGTAGTTCAGAAACATATTCTGGTCTTGTTTCAATATCATAGAAAACATAAAGAACTCTTTGAAAATCTGTAGCAAGAACAAGTCGTTGCTTTTGAATGTAACAATAATTCAAACCCTTTTGTGGATCATTCTCGGGATGGGTTTTGTTACACTTAAAGCAATGCGAGCTGCCACAGACATGAGATCCACGGGTACTAGCAGGCTTTTTACATTTTTCACATTTAACTTTTTTATGACAAGCAGTTTTTAAATGCTGGTCGTAACATTTTTGGGATTTGAATTCGAAACGACACCCTTCACATTTAAGCCATTGACCATCTGGAAGCTCTTGTTCACATGGAAAGGTATTACCTGAATATTAAAGAGTTAATTATAACTAAAAGAATAAAAGAAAACATACCCATGCCAAAACAATGACTGCAACGCATTTTACATTGAGATGTATGCTTTGAACTTTGTTCATATGGTTTACGACATGAAATACAATACATTCGACCATCTTTGGGAAATAAATTATGACAATTAGCAGTTGCAAATCTTCCACTTTTCATTTTTATCAAAATTAAATTAAACTCTCCAATAAAAGCATTTGTAACATATTTAGGCTTTTGAAAAGGTTCATGAAAATAAAATCCAACAACTTCTTTACCAGTTTGTTCAGAAATAAATTTACAGCAATTTTCCATTTGAGTTTCTGGGCATACAACACTGTCATCTTCTTTATTTTTACCTGCCAGTTCTTTTATAGAATTTGTAACTGCTTGAACATCAAAATATTTAGCACATGTTATTTTCATTTTCATGGACATGATTTCTCTCATAATTGTTAACTAAAAAGAAACATTAAATAAATTCTGAAATAAAATAAAACAAAACTTAACAAACCTCATTTTCCAAATTTTGAATCTTATTACGATTTTTATCTACACGTGATTCATAGAGATATGACCGAAAGGTATTTAAGAATGGTGCAATTTCATGGCGGGTATCCTGTTTGAATTCGAAAACAGTACGATGCCCTCTGGAGTTTTCTTTTTTGGATTTTTTTACCGGCATTTTTATTTGAGGATAAGAAAAGATCAACTTGTATTGATCCTTAAAGACCGAGACAACTAACCGCAAAGGATACCCTCGTATAAAGGTCATTGCCACAACAGCTGCACATATGTTGGATGGCAGTGCCAGGTACGAGAAGATAGAAAATGAAAGTTAAAAAGTGCTATTGATTTTTATTTGAAAATACATTTATGCAAATTTATTTATTCATGCATTTTAATTAAATTTAAATTTAAAATTTAAAAGTGAAATTTAAAAAATTGATTGCATAACATTTACATGGTGGTAACATTATTACGTAATAATATTTTCGTGGTGGTAACATCTATGGGTCTTGGTCATAATATTCTTGGTCATAACACTGTTTCGTTGTGGTAACATTATGGTCATGGTCATAATAATAGGTAGTACCAGGGGGAATAGCACCAGGGAGGAACAGCTGTGCGTCGGGAGAGAGGCAATGGCGCTATCACCCCCTGGTACCGCCCCTTTAACGCATCTACCCAGACAATGACTACTCGTAATCCCTAATTGTACAAAGGACATCTCGAAGATCTAACTTTGATGTAAATCCATGATAGATAACAACATCGTTCGGATCATCATTAACTTTCTTGCCTCCATCCCAACATGCAATATCAATGCATCGACAACCTGTTAAAAGAACATTAGAATATGCATCCAAGGAAGATTTTGAAGTATATTGGTTTCCGGTGAGAAATGTATGAAAAGATGACGCAATCCAATAATTTGTTAGAGGCTGTGTCATGTCATCGGTTACAGTCTTATTGATTGGATCAAAAACTGAATTTTCAGATGAAAACAGAAAATCAATAAATTCTTCACAGGTCATATGTTGCAGATTCGTTCCAGCAATTGCATTGTTCAAAAAGTTGTTTATAAGCTCGCCTATTTTCTCGTTTGTTACATGGTTATCCTGAAAAGTCGTTAAAATGGCAATTAAGACCATAAATGTCTGGTGTCAAATCAAACCTTTTGTACATTGCTGAAAAATCTTGTAAGCTCTATTAACGAAATTTTCGAACAATATTGTCGAATAACACGACTAAAAACTTTATGATACAATGCGTCATAGTTGAGTAATTGATATATTGCAAACTTGAAACCATCAAAATTTTCCATTTTTTCCTGAAACAATATTCATTTTTCTGCTATTTCCTAAAAAAGAATGGATTACCTGTGTAATACGCTGAAATTCACTGGCTCGAACCTCTTTTTGAAGTAACAATGATACAAATAGTTTCATCTGTTTTAATGTTATCCTACAAAATGATCGCAACTTTTACATTTATAATGCACAAGACAATGTTTTTAAAAAAATAGATAATTTAGAGGAAAAAAAGTCTTATTTATAATACTTACCCCTTTTTACAAGAAAGTAAATAAAATTGTTTCCAAAGCCATGCTTCCATTTTTAAATGATCTGACGCTTGTCCATGTTTCTTCATTAAATTAACAATACCATTAAACCATAAATAACAAATTTCATCAGATTCAACTAAAAATAATACTTTTAAAAGCTTAAAACTTTTTATCAAAAATCTCACATTTCAAAACCCATTGTTTTGGAACAAATTGATTTCCAAATAATAACACCAAATTATTCGAATTCGAGCATTCTTGGAAAAATTTAATTGCTTGCCATTTTCTTCCTGGTTCGGTTGCATTGTAATTAAAAATTCCAATTTCTTTAATCAATGATAAATCCAAAATTTCTTTAGCATATAAAACTTGGTTTTTCTTCCGTGTTGAAAGTAAAAGTTCTTGTGTTTTTGGATCGTATGATAGCAGCTTGTCTCCATTTTCCCATTTATTCTTTGATTTAAGTTTTTGAACTTTATGACCCCTTTCCATTTCTTTACAGTTTTCCACAAAATTCAACGTGTTAATAAAACTGCTCGAATTCAGCATTTCTGGTGCGTTTGCATTTTCTGTGACAGCTACTGAACACATCTTAAATTATATTTTTGAGATCAGCTAAAACAAAGCAAGATTAATAAAACATTAAGATATATTTTTTAAAAAATACTAAAAATCCGGTGTATTATTATTATATGAGAAACAACAAAAATAAATAGATTCTGTCATACTTTTTTTGTATCAGTAAAAAAAGAGAAAACTCTGTGATAAGAAAAAAAACAAAAATATTTATAGCTTATTTGTTTAGCTAATAATTGCTTGCGTGTGTTACCATAAATAAGCCAAAAAAAAACTTTGCATAAAATCAAGATGTTTACATCATTATAAAAAAACAATTTTTCAAAAAAATATAAACTAAAATATTTGCACAGAGTTTTTAATTTATTATTACTTTATGTATTATTCTGAAACAATTCTTTTTCGTGCGGTAACACAGAATTTTTAAAATTTATTTCTTCTTTGATAAACAACAAATTGATAAAAGAAGTTTACAAGTTTGTTTTCTCAATGATTTGTTTGTTAATAATAAAAACCATATTGGTGTTAGATCGCTGATATCTGTAGCAATAAAAATAGTTTTGAAAATAAATGATATAAAATAATCTCGGTCAATGATGAGAAGTATCTGAAAAATAATACGATGTTTAAACTTATTACGACTCAGTTTTTTAAAAGTAATTGAATAAGGTAACATGAAAAGTCTTTTGCCTAAAAAAACGGAGACAAACTGGTCGGGAAGTTTTTGTGATTGGAGTTTTTAAAACCTTTTTTATCTTTGTATTTCCAACTAACCTGAATTATGCAAATAAACATTTCAGTAAAAAATATAAAAATACTGTATGAAATTAATGCCATTTCATGTGATGAAAGATGTGCATGATGTGAAAGATTTTTATAGCATTTTCTTTTAATTACATGATATACAACATAAATATTCATGGCCAGTGACAAAGACGACGTTATGCAAATTTCAATGATACTAGCTCGATATGGATGCCACCAAGAAAAATAATCCAAATTTGTTAAAATTATTTGTGTGCCTTGTTTTCTTAGGCCATTAAATGAAAAACTCCAAATAGGTAAAACTGGACCAAAAATACAAATTAACAAAAAACATCTTAAATTTTTATTCCAAAATTCGGTGTATTTAGTTTTTAGTGCAAAAACTGTAAATCGATTAAATGAGATTATCAAATTACAAAAATGTATTGCAGCGTAAGCGTATGAGGATAGCGAGTAAATAAATAGATACCAAAAACTTTCAACTGGCCATGAACTAATAAAATCAGCAAACAATGGAATAGCAGTAAATCGGTAAATAATGTAATAACAAATTGTGTGAAGGATGTAATTGATAAAAGAAATTCTAAATAACCAATAAAATGGCGATGAAAATTTATGCTTTTTTGAACTGAATGTGATGAAATAAAAAATAATACAGTACATTAATAGAGAAGGAATAATGTAAAAAAGTGAAAGAAAATGTTGGTAATCTTCTAACAACATTTTTAAATATATCTTTTCTCAGTGTACAGATTTTTTTTATGTCTGCTAATACATGCATACAAGCAACTACATTATTTTAGACGATTAACAACTTTTTTGCATAAACTTAATGAATAAAACAAATTAATTACGTTTTTGAAAAGAATTAAACAACGTTCTAGAAAATTAATTACTTATTATATGTTAATTAATACATAAGCGCAACTTAAAAAAGATGGGAACAAAGCTCTTTTGTATGTTCTTAAAAATTGTATAGCAGCAGTAAATAATGACACATAAATTAAAGAACATTTATATATACTAAAAATACTTTTTTTTGCACAAATTTGTATTAATACGTGCGCTAAAACAACTTTTTTCTTTAATGTTTTAGTTTTGGGCATAAAATAAACAATGTTTAATCTTTAATTAGCATGGATTTCTTTGTATTAATTACGTTCCCTTTACTTATATTCGCTTCGTTAAAAACTTTGTTTCATTAATAAACATAAAATCACAAATTCATTTGTACAAATAATGTGCATTTGGTAAAGTACTTTTAGATTCTGGTAAACTAAAAGACAAATTATTAGAACATTTTTATCAGCTAATTACGACATAATTAGAACATTTTGGTTATCTACAATAACTTTTATAGAAACACTTATTTTTTAAAGCACAATAAAGTGCGTCAACACATAATAGTATCTACATCAAAAGTTTTTTTTAACATAAATGTTATTGTGTTTATTAGTCGGATTTTATATAAATGTTTTTATTTTTACAGATTTTGCTTTGGGTAAAGATTATTGTAACAATTTATATGTAAAAAACAAAAAGAAGTTGAAAAAGTTTAAATAAAACCAAAAAATTTTATGACAGTTTTAATTTAAACGGATAATAACAATATTTGAATGTGGACGATAATGCATTTTAAACATTTCTTCTTCAAATTGTTTTTTAATCTGAAAAAAAGATACTTGAAAAATTCGTGCAAAACCGTGTAAAATCGTGAAAATTCGTGATAAATCGTGGAAAATTTAGCACGATTTTTCACGATTTTTTTTGTCTTTCTTTGGAGTATTGTTTGGGTTCTAGAGGGGTCAAAGGATACATAGGAATCTAAAAATGTTATCGATCTGTTTCCCACGTCTATATATACAACTCCTAAATGTTTCAGGTAATTTGGTCTTCTAGACATCTTTTAATTAATAAAATGGAAAAAAGAGAAAAAAGGTATAAACATTTTGTCACGCATTGTTAATTCATGCCGGCCATTGCAGAAAATATTTATGGTCAACAGTTTATCCAACTGATAAGGATTACGGTAGTTTCTTATTGATTCATGATATTCATGAATAGGGAAAGGTGTCGAGGAAAAAACCTGAATTGGCGTTCTGTTCTTGTTTCCTCTCTCTCTTCTTGCTCGCTCTCTCTCTTTGTTTTTTGTTGTACAATTTTTGTATTGTTCATTGTGAGTAGTTGCTCTTAGCTTTTGCTGGTCGTCGCCTTCGGGCTGTATTAATAAATATTAACTTATTAACCCCTGTACTTCTCCAACATTAATTTAAAGTAACAAAGATACACTTTGTTTACTTCAGTGGTGACGAAAGTGTTGTGATAATCACTCACGAAAAAAGCTGGCAAAGGATATAAAATCCGAAAAAAGCGATTTGATAGCAAATCCTGCAGCAAATAGTCCTCCTTTATCTCCAGCATCGTATAAATCCTGCAATTCTGATACAGAAGCAGATATGGCAAGAGTTGAAGTTTGGCCTCCTCCAGCTTATAATGGCAAAGTTAGGTTTGAAGTATGGGAAGTTCAATTGGAGTTGTATATGACAGCTGCCAAAATAACAGATGAAAATAAAGCATCATGCTTGCTGCAACATATTGGGCTGGAAATGTTAGAAAAAATTATTGATTGGTCGTATCCTGATAAGCCTACAGGAAAGACATATGATCAACTTACAAAGTTAATCAAGAATCATTGTTCTTCAGCTCCTAATCTTTTTGCATTAAGAGTTAAACTCTTCAATGAAAAGCAACAATCTGGTCAATCAGTGCAAGAATATATCTCGCACATGTCTCAATTGTTAGGCCAATGTGCAATGAAGGATATGAAGCCTCAGGAATAAGGTGTATTGGCAATACTTCGTGGCCTTCAAAGCGATGAACTTCGTCAATACTTGATGAATCCTTCTAATGATGTTTCCGATATTGAAAAAACTCGACAACTAGCTGTTAGCTTTGAACAAAGCAGAGGTGCTGCACAAGAAATCAAGTATGAAGATTATAAGGATAAACCTTTTACAATGAATACAGTTGGAAAAGGGAATAGCTGTGGATATTGTGGTGGTTCACATCATAAAGGTCGTGAACATTGTCCAGCATCTAAATCATCATGTAATAAATGTGGCAAGAAGGGCCATTTTGCTAAAGTTTGTAGAAGTGATACAAGAAAGCAACATCAAAATATGGTCGAAAGCTACTCAACTGAAAGCATGAATGGTATTTATGATGTTCTAACTGTTTCTTCAAGGCATGAAGGAAGCATTCCACCAGCAATTGTTGAAGTTAAACTCGATGGAACCCAAGTAAATATGCAGCATGATAGTGGATCTGGTTTATCAATAATCAGCAAAGAGGTATGGCATACTATTGGTGAACCAAAGATGCATCCCAGCAATGTTCAACTTCGAAGCTACAATCAAATGATTACGGTAATTGGTCAATGTATGATTACAGTTCAAGTTGGAAAGCAGATTCAACAGCAATGGGTTATTGTTGTACCTAAAGGTGTATCCATATTTGGCAGAAATTGGATGCAAGCAATTAGTGGTCAACTGCAAAGGCAACGCAATATTTCTGAAAGTATGAAAGGTGGTGAACGTGCAAATTTAAAGCAGCATACTGTAAATGTGGTTCATCATTCTGTTACACGAGCATCAAATGGTTTTGAAAAATGTGCTTATTTGCAGAATAAGACATCGAAAACTGAGAAGATGCATGGTCCCATGCAAGGGAAGGAAATTGGTGTATCTGGAAAAGAAGTGCAGCAATGCAATGGTCGACATTCAACATCACATATGGGTCGTAATTTTGATCAGCATCGTGAAGCTAGATATACTAGCAGTCAGCATTCTCGTCCATCAATTTCTGGTACAAGTCAACGTAAACTAGAACGTGAACGTACAGTAATCTCTTACGATAGTGTAAGCGATAGAAAAGCTAATAAAGGACATGAAGATAAACTTCATACAAGTTCCTTATTTTCTGGTAATCGTCATGGTCATCGAAAGCAATCTCGATCTTCAATCTCCAAGGCAAAGGCTAGATATTCTAGCAGTCATCGTGTTGAAACTAAGATTGTTCCAAAACTTTCACAATCTAATGAAGAAAAAATTATTCGTGGAAGACTGTGCCAACTTCGTAAAGCTTTTAAAAAATCGAATGAAATGTTGGATGCTCTTTCAGATATGCTGGAATTAGCTCGTAAAGAAGTTTCAATTCTGTCTAAATCTGTATCAAAGCATAAGGCTCAAGGAAAAGCTGTTCCATTTAAAGTTAAACGTGATTTGGAATATCTCCAAGGTAAAATTGCTAGCTATCAAAAGCTTTATGAAGATGTTCCAAAGCAAAAGCAAGTCATCAAGGACAAATCATTTGCATTGAGAGAAAAACTTCGTAACATTTGTGATATGCACAAACCTGCTGGATATGAATCTGATAAGGATTACGGTAGTTTCTTATTGATTCATGATATTCATGAATAGGGAAAGGTGTCGAGGAAAAAACCTGAATTGGCGTTCTGTTCTTGTTTCCTCTCTCTCTTCTTGCTCGCTCTCTCTCTTTGTTTTTTGTTGTACAATTTTTGTATTGTTCATTGTGAGTAGTTGCTCTTAGCTTTTGCTGGTCGTCGCCTTCGGGCTGTATTAATAAATATTAACTTATTAACCCCTGTACTTCTCCAACATTAATTTAAAGTAACAAAGATACACTTTGTTTAATTCACCAACTCATCGACCAAATAAGTTTTACCGGTCAATGCGTGAACATTGACCGGTAAAACTTATTTGGTTTCACAGTTTAGTTAAAATAACGCATTTAACACCCACATTTATTAATTTGAATTAATTCATGCCAGACCTCGATGACTGTAAATTTAGCTATAAAATTTCCTCGTTCTTTGTTTAAGATTTCTTAAAAAAACTATAATTGAATTAGCATATTTCAATTCAAAGTTCTGGTGCATTAAAAGCTGTTTACGCTATATTTTATTACCTGTTAAAAACAGGCGCTTGACTAAAAAAGAAAGTCAGTTTTTGGCATTTTTTATAAAATTTGGTACTTTAAATTTTTGTTATAGCAATAAAGCTTTGATATTTGTATTAAAAACTAAAGTAAAAATAAAATGAATGTCCATAAGATTTTCTTAATTCATACTTATGCAACAACTTTTATTTCTCTTGTTGCGAACTTCTTTTTAATTTATTTAATTTTTACAAAAACTCCATTTCAAATGAAATCATACAGTATTATTTTGTTTCAAACTTGTTTCATTGATTTATTTATGGCATTTGTTTGTTGTTTTACATTAATGGTAAGCGAATAGCTAAATTTACATCCACTAAAATATTTCTGAACTTATAATATTGGTTTTAAACGTTGATGAACATTATTTTAGGAAGGTGAAACAAACAATGGAAGAATATTTTTGAGAAGTGCTGCACCATGGTTTAAAACAAATGGCTATTATCCTTGTGTAGCTTTATGGCTGTATCTTACAGCTTTAGCTTGTGTTTACTGGAGTATGTTTATACAAGCTTTATTTCGATATTATCATATTGTACGGTATGTTTATGCACATTTTTGTTATCGTAGTAAACTAATTTTTGCAGATATATCAGATTAGCTCCTTGCAAAACTTGGTTACTATACCTTGTTATTTTCCTTACAAGTGCTTCTGCAAGCGCATATTATTCTATTCAATTTTGTACTAATCCTGATTTATCTTTGAATACTGTATTAGCAAAGATAAGTCCATGGAAATATGAGATTTCATTCTCTTCTTTTCGATCACAAAGTTTAGTAAGTTTTAAAACTTTCTTTCTCCTGAAATATGTCTATTTTTAGTCAAGTACTCCCGTATTAGTCTATGTTACTGGAATTGTAATAATTAGCGGCATTTGTAATGGAATATTTATATTTTGCACTATAAAAGTTATAAAAGCTTTACAACACTCTTCAACGCTATACTCAAAACAAACCCTAAAAATGCACAAAGAACTCAACCGAAAAAGTCTTTATCAAGTTAGTTTTTGTTTTTAGCTTTTTTTTGCATCAAAAACAATTTTAGACAATAACACCTACAGTATCCTTTTTAATACTACTAATAATTTGTGTTGGAATGTTTTTTGAAATTACAGAAAATACTGGGGCACTTGTTATTGCAATGATGTCAATGCAATATATTACTGTTTTCAATCCTATTATCACGATACTTACAATACAATGTTATCGAAAAGCATTTATGAAGAAAAGTACAGTAACCGTATCTATGTCAATAACAGTGAGTAATCGTTATCAATATCGTTATTGAAATGTGTGAGTAATTTTGGAAATTAAATAAAATATTTTTATGCATTCTTGAAATTTCATTATAGCCGATCAGGTGGTGCAAATTTGAAGTAAATTAAATTATCAAAGTAAATAAAATGATTGACTAAAGAACAGTAAAAATTGGATTAAAGCAAATAATATAATCAGCGATGGTAGGAACTAAAACATGAAAAATGTATTTTTATGTATTTCATTTTGTATAAAGAAAGATTTGCCATATTACAGTATAAAAAATATGTTAAAATATTACTCGTGAAATATTGTGATATTCGTTTTCTTTTCAATCAGTTCTTACTCTATAAAGCATGAAATCTGTTTTGAAATCATATTTCACTAAACATTTGACTAAACACTAAACAAGCAGAAACGTTTCAAAAGTTAGAGCATTGAAAAGAAACTTGATAAAATTTAATGAGAAAAAATAGCTTTAAAATTGCAACATCAAAAAATTTTTTATCAGCAACTCAAATAGCTGAAATTTTTTCTCAACACGAACGCTGACTAATTTGCTTTGAAATTTTTTTGAAAAATGTTGAAAGCAGCAGCAGCTAAAAAAATTGTTGTTGTTTATTTTTTCAATTTGTTTATTTTTTCCATTACTTTAATACTATAATCCAATTAATCTTATTTTATTTACAGAATAATGACAAATCTTCAACCAGTATTTGGTCAAGATCATCGGCATTCATATGCATATGATGAAGATAAATTTCTGCTTCTTTCTGGTTCTTCAACAATAACTTCTCGTTCAACTTTAATCACAAGAAATGTTCAACAATCTGCTGCAGTTATGAGTGATCATGATGATTATAAGAATTTGGTTAAAGCTTTACAAATTACTGAAATGCAATTGGTTAGTTTTTTTTAACAGCAAGGATCGCAAATTGGACAAAGAAATGGAGTTAAACTTTGTTTATCCAATCACCTGCTTTGGCAAATTTAAACTTAGACATATTACTATGAATCTTTTAACAAAGAAGATGGAACTCACTCACTATAAGTTTCATCCCCCAATTTGTGGTCCTGCAATTTAGCAAATACTTACTAAGCTAATATATGTATAATTCTTTTTAGTTGGAAATGCAAATGAGAGGAGTTAAAAGTATCAAGAAGATTATTGAATTTATTGAAAAGAATGTTCGTGGAAAAACAATGATTCTTAACATTTATGTTGTTACACATGAAGTAAAAGTTCAATCAACTGGAGAAAAAATGTATGATCATTTAAAGAAAGTATCAAAGTTTCTGCTTGGACATAATGTATTGGTTTGCATTCCCGTTGATGATACAGCTGATAATTATAATTTGGTATGTCTTTTTAAACATGACATTATGTTTCTCTTTATTGTCCGTTAGGAGATTACAAGGTATAGCTTATAGAAAATACTATTTTGCTGTTGTTTGCCTACTTAGATTCCGCTGAATCACTAACATCTGCAATAAAGGAATATAGCTCATCCCCTCTTTGCATTTGTTGAATGTGATAGTCTTCTATTACTACAGCTTTTGATTCCGTAAAACCCGACACAGTATATTTAAAAAAGACAGATCGTTGAGTCAGTTTCCACAAAGCTTTGTTTAATACATAATATGAAGCTGCAGCTTCAGTTACAACTTCTGCTATGTCTTCATCTGCTGATCTCCTATTCATTTCAGAATCAACAGTACTTGAGCATTGAAGAGATACCTAATGCCATTTAATTCTCTAATAGTTATATGTTCATATTAGTAATCCATATCCATTTTTTCAGACAAATATTAAGAATTTTACTACTGTACCTCCAAATGTTCTTCAACTATTTCAACGAGAATCTCCTGTACTTATTAACTACAAGAAAGAAGAATCAAAATCTGTTACGGAAGTAATGCAAGAATCTCAACATTTTTCTTCAAATGAAATTATTTCATTGTTTGCCAAATATGATGATACAATATCTGTAACAAGCTATCTCCCTGCTGCTATTGTAATTGCTGGTGTTGGCGTTATTGGATATCTATTTTATAAGAAATTCTATGAATCTAAGTAATGCTTGCCTTTGAGATTTTTTTGATTGTTAAAATGTTTAATGCAACTTTGCAATTGTAAATTTGTAAGCTTTAAAATGTTTTAAGCTGATTTTACAGTATTACTTTAATAAATTTGTATTGTTTTGTTAAGTCAGGGATTTAGTGTAGCTTTTGTATTTTGCAATTACTTAAACTTCAATATTATTTACCTTAGATTACGGTAGTGTATTAACATTGTTTTGATTTTACTTTTTCAAAAAATGAAAACAAAAAATTTTTCTAATTTGTTTTGAATTTCCATTGTTTAATGAAATTATATATTGCTGTTTTCCGGTTGTTTTTCTTGACATTTTGTAGTAACTACATCTTCACAAAAGACAGTAAACAAAGTTTATTTTTTTGCAAGTCATGGTCATATTCTTTCTACACAGGTTTAATCAAATGATGATATTTTTTTACTATTCGCACATGGTGTGTTTTTTGATGACCTAAAATTGAACTAACATCTTTATTTTTCTTTCTTATTATTAAAACGAGTTAATTGATTTGATTTCAATGATCACTAAAAACAAAGAAGAAAGAAAAAAGTTAAGTATAAAAATGTGTTGACATTTTTAAAAGCAAAACAAAATTGTGTTCATTGTAAAAATTTGAAAGAAAAGAAGAAATGTCTGTGAATTTTAAATTTGTTATTTTTATTATTTTTTCTTTGATAGTTTTGATAAAAGCTGATGATGGTGGACTATCTGATATTCCATTTAATGGTACCCCCGATGAAGTACAAGATGCTTATCGAACTAAGTTAGCTGTTGAATTAGCTGAAAAAGGTAGAATCCCGCTACCATCTTCAAACACCCTTGCAAAAGTTGGAAATGCAAATGCTGGGATTGTGGATCCTGCAGTAGCAACAAATCCTGTTCTTGCAACATTGGAAGGTAAAGCTGCAGCGGCATCTAATCGATTAGTTGGAATTCGAACTGGTGGAACAAATACTTATTCATCAGTTTATAATGCTGGTAAACGTTAAGGCTTATGTAATATTGTGTGTGTATAAAATTTTGATTGTCATTTTTTTTATATCCCATTTTAATGGTTATTTCTGTTTTTAAAAAATAAATTATATTAACTTTTTCACCATATTTTTTAACAAAATAGATTTAATTTGCAAAACTATACTCAAAAAAGTGCCCATTTTTAGCACAATGTTGTGTTAATTTAACATGGAAAAACAAAAAAAATGGAACCAGAAGCCGAATTCAAATTTAATTTAAATTCTATTTAATCTTAACTTAAGCTTAGTATTGTGTAGACCCTAACACCTACTGATCCGTAAGGCGATATCCATGAGTCGACTTTTACATATATCCTAGGAAGAGGCTCACTTTTAACCTGGGTGTCACCCATGGAATTCGTTTTTAGCACCCAACCACTCAATTTTATAGTTTTTTGTCTCCGGCTGGACACATTTGCTACATTCAGTTTTTCAATGTAATTGTTTTATTATTTCTTTTGTTACAAATATTTGCCTAGCTTCAAAAAGAAGCAAAGCGTTCCAAAATTTATTTAAAATTGCCACTTGGGCGCTTTTATTTACCTTAAACTTGTGGGTAATTAACCAACGATAAAATGGTGCTTCTACTATTTATCGAAATTGAAAAAAAACAACTCTGCACAAGTTTCATCCTTTTCTTTTTTTTGACTAGAGAAGCAAAGAAACAAGAAGAAAATAGCAGGCAGCAAAAAAGTGATTTTCCCGTTTTTCTTTTTTAATACTGCGTCAGGCGTCAAAATACTACAAATCTAGGAGCGATTCGACACAAACAAGGATGAGCAATAATGTAAACATTTCCTACAGTAACCTCGAATTCAAAGAAAATGTTAATATAAATTGAACTTTGTTTTTTTTTTGAGGAATAGTAATAAATTTTGTTCCCTACAACTCTTTAAAATCATATCGCGGAATGTAGTTATTTCTGTATTTACTTTTGAAATTTTTTTATGATTTACAACTTTATTGAACAACGTTGTTTTCCATAGTTATGCTTTTCTTATTATTTTAATTTCATTTTATTACTATTAGTAATCTACTATCGTTTACAGACATGTTGTTATAGTCAACAACTAAAGAAACTTTATGGCCATGCATGATTTACAATTTAATTAACATCAGCCTGTTTCCATAGTCTTCAAGCATGAAGCACAGACAATTTTATTAAAATCTTTAAATTATTATAAAAAATTAATTTTTATAAAATTAAAAAAAGTGCTCAATTTTTTATGGAAGAATGCTTTTCAATTATTGATGTTGACGTTGGCGAAAGTTGAAATTTATTTAATTAATAAAATGTAACTTATGGTTTTTTATAAACATTTGTTAAAGTATAGAATAGTTTCATATTTCATAAACAATGAATGCTAATACTGTATTTTTCGTGCATACATATTTTACAACTACTATTTCATTTTTGGCAAATGTGCTACTAATATTTCTGATTCTTAAGAAAACACCACCTGGTATGAGGACTTACAGTAATGTGTTGCTACAGACATGCATCATTGATTTGCTTATGACATTTATTTTTGGTTTTACTGTTTTTGTAAGTTTTTGATTCAACTTGTTCTGTAAAAAATCGAACAAATTTTAGCAAGGGGAAACATCAAAAGGAAGGTTATTTCTTCGAGCTGCAGCTCCATGGTTTTCTGTGCATGGCAATGGCCCTTGCATTGGAATTTGGTTGTATTTATCGACGATAGTTGGAGTTTATTGGTGTATGTTTATACAAGCATTATTTCGATATTTGCATATTGTACGGTATGTCGATATTAATTTGAGGCAATTAAAAATAAAGAGTTTTTAGTTTTATAACGTTATCACCAGTCAAAACATGGTTGTTACATTTTTTGATATTTTTTATTAGCGGTTTATCAAGCGTTTATTATTCATTTTCATATTGTAATACTGAAAATTTAACGTCAAATTCAGTGTTGATGTTAATAAGTCCATGGAAATATGAGCAATCGTTGGATTCATTTCGATCACAAGATTTGGTAAGCAACAATGTTTTTCTATGGCGAAAACCACAGAGACTTTTAACACAAAAATAACAAATTTAAAATTCAAAGACATTTCTTCTTTTCTTTCAAAATTTTTACAACGTACAAAATTCAGTTTTGCTTTTAAAAATGTCGACACCTTTTTGTACTAAACTTTTCTTTCTTATTGATTTGCTAATACTGTAAATTTTTTCAGTTAAATCCCAATGTTTTAATATACTTCGGCATTGTTTTCGTTTTTACTTCAATTTGCAACGGCATTTTCATCTTCTGCACATACAAGATTATCAAAAATCTCAAGCAATCATCATCATTTTATTCAAAGCAGACACTTCGAATGCACAAGGAATTTAATAAAAAAAGTTTGTACCAGGTAATAAACAAATATTAATTACGTCACACTAAACTAATAATGCATAAATAATTTTTCAGACAATTTTCCCAATTATTTCTTTCATCACACTAATGACAATATGCGCAGCGGCACATATAAAAGCAACAGAAAACAGTGGTTTAATCCTTGTTTTACTTATGCTTCTTCAATATATTACTGTATTTAATCCTATTATAACTATGTTAACAATTAGAAGTTACCGTAACTTTTTTAGAAGAAAAAAGATTACAATTTTATCAGTTTCGATAATACAAAATTCTGCCAATTTTTAGCTTTTGATGAAACTGACGGTTTTTAAAATGTTGTTAAAGAAATGTCTGTTTAAGGCTATAAATTAATAGAATTCTGCAAAATCATAAATGAATTTTTTTCAAAATCGAAATTAAAAATCTTAATTTACAGAACTTTTATAAAAACAACCATGACAAAATTACATGATCATTATGATAAAAAAAATAAAAGCAATTTCAATCATTTTTTTAAAAATAAAATTGGTTTTTAGACTATTTTTATCTTTTCAATCAAATGACCAAAAATAATTTTTCATCTTTTTTTAAACAATTTTTTAAAATCATTTTTTGGTATGTCGGGTAGTATAAAAAGAAGCGTCTTTTCTATAGTAATTGTGCATAACTACTGTACACTTTTTTTTATTTATTTATTCATTTTTATTACTGTAATCAAATCATGGACAATTTAAATAATTTGAAGAAGAAACTTGCTGAAGATATAAAACGACAACAAGAACTTGAAAAAGAAATTAAAGCCCTAGAAGATGTTATTGCTAATGCCAAACAAAATTAATGAACTATATAATTATGTTTTACATAAAACTGTTAAATATTATTAAGATGTTTTTGTGATAATAAATATTTTTAGACATTTTTAAAATGTTTGCTGCACTCCCGTCATTAATGTATAGAAATTTAATTCTTCGATTTAGAAGATAAAATGAAACCTGGTTTTCCTTATTATACAGTTTTCGATATAAAAAATCTCGAAATTGCGTCATACATACATTTACACGTGAATGTTTTAAATAAATAACTAAGTAAAAGTTTAAATTAAAAACTCAAAATGTTGCTTATAATTCAATTATTAGACATTTCTAATTAATTTAAAAAAGTTACATAATTTTAATTTATGGATGATTTCACAATTAATTAGAGTACTACATCTGATAAATTTTAAAGGATTAGTCATATCTGAATAGCAACAAATATTTAAACAAAAGAGTTGACATAATTTTTGTTAATCTGTCATTTCTTTCTATTCTGCATTGAAAAAAAGATAAAGTAGTTTTAATTCCTTGTTAAAAAAGTAAATTACTTTATAGCTGTTTTTTAAATCGATATTAGTTATTCCAATATGAATGTCAATACTGCATACATTGTACATACATATTTTACCGCTTTAATATCATTTTCGGCAAACTCGCTTTTAATATTTTTGATCCTCAAAAGAACCCCATCTGGAATGAAAACTTACAGTAATGTTTTGTTGCAAACTTGTGTCATGGATTTATTTATAACTTTTGTAACATGTTTTACTATCATTGTAAGTTATTTTTGTAACAACATAGGTTGTTGAGCTGCAACGGAAACTATTATTTTAGCAAGGCGAAACATCACATGGCAGAATTTTTATTCGAAGTGCTGCACCATGGATTCCAGTTTATGGTTATTACCCGTGTATCGGAATTTGGTTATATTTAATTGCCCTAGCTGCAGTATATTGGAGTATGTTTGTGCAGCCGTTATTTCGGTATTTTCATATTGTACGGTAAGTTGTTCAATACTGTGAATAGGTCACAGGTGGTAATAATCATACCGTTTTAGACGGACTACTTTAACGCCGATAAAAACATGGATTATACATTTTCTCATTATCCTCGCTGGCGCATCACTAGGTTTTCATTATTCTTTTACATATTGTAGCAATGAAGACGCATTAAAGTTTAACAGAATATTAACATTCATTAGTCCATGGAGACATGAACAAACATTGGATGGATTTCGATCACAAGATTTGGTAAGCCTTATTCATCTTTATTTAACAATAAAACTTACTTTTCAGATGAATTTCAACGTTGTCATTTTTATCAGTGCCATGGCTGTTGTTGCCACAATATGCAACAGTATCTTTATCTTTTGCACTTACAAAGTTATTAAAAGTCTCAAACATGCATCATCAACTTACTCAAAACAAACTCTAAAAATGCATAAACAATTAAATCAAAAATGTCTTTACCAGGTAAATGACTTTTGCGTAATAACACATTACTAACACGTGAATAAATCTTTTAAGACAATCTTCCCCATTGTTTCTTTAATCATTTTGCTGATAACATGCGTAATGGCGTATTCTAAATTTGTCGAGAATACTGGTGTTATCCTTTTTGCGCTGATGTTTTTTCAATATATCACTGTCGTTAATCCAATTATTACTATTCTCACAATTCAAAATTACCGTAATTTTTTTACCAAAAAGAAGTCAGCTGTAAATTCTGTTTCAATAACAGTTTCAAAATCTAATCGATATCAAGAACGTCATTGAACATGCTATTTACTTTTGTTAGTTAATATATGCAATGTTTAAGGTTTTTTTTATTGTTCGTTTAAAAAATATTTAAAATTTACTAAACTGAAAAAAATATTTTTTTTTACTTTTGTTAATGATGAGATCATGTACCTCTTCGTGTGTTATTTAAAATTTTTTCAGGACGATATGCAAAATTTGTTTCTTTATAAATGTTTTATACTTATTAATTTTAAAATTGTATAAAATATGCAAAAAGTGAATTTTATAAAAAACGAAGTACTGCAACACAAAGAAGAAAAAAACACCAATTATGCAATAAAACATTTGGTCTGAATGGTACATTGTGTTCGTCTGTCCTCCAATAAGCAAAATTACTGACAAGTTATCTTAGATTTAAAGTTGTCTTTTCTGCTCTTATTCTCTTAGAGTTTTTCCTGCTTTTGGGGGTGGATTTTCCGCATACACACAAAAATATTTGACACAAGTAAATTCTTGTTTTCTGTTACATCGATTTTGTGTTATCCTTGTTTTTTGACCTGTTCATTTTTTTTTAATGTTAAGTTATGGCAACGAGTATTAAATATCGATTTTGCAATTGTTATGATAAAAAATACAAGAATAAACGACAATCATTTAAGATTCATGCAATTGCTCTTGTCGTAGTATTTGCTATTGTTGCTTCGGTCGATTTCGTTGTAGTAAAAATAATGATGAAATATCGTAAAACAACAATTGACGACGGTCTATGTAACGAAACGTCTGATTACAGGAAATTTTATGAAAGCTGTAAATATTCATCTGAGGTAAGTATAATATAAAAGGACTTGTGGCAAATATAGTGTAATTTTTTTTCAGATCAAAAATAGGACCAAATCAGAACATCTACCTATTAAACAGCATATTTAAGTTAAATGTATATGATTATGACAGAGAAAATTACGAATATTCCTCTATTCAGTTGTATGACAACAAAGTTTCTCCAGAATTACAAGTACTTAAAACAACTATATGGTCAAACGTTGGATTCACATTTATCTGGTTTTTATTTTTTGCCAAAAAAACTCAGGAATTTTCATCGTTTTTGTATTAGAAGGAATACTTATTTATCTGAAAGAGCACAGGGTGATTTATTTTTTGGCGCTCCAGTTTGTTTTATTACAATTACGATATTAATAAAATACACTGCCTTTGAATTTTTTTACAGATTTCTTCATCAATTGACTTCAATTTTTTAGGATTTTAAATTTGTTGTTTGTTAAAGAAGTATTTCAATTTTATGTTACAAAGCAAAACATATTTTTGTCGATATTTTGTTGTGCTTTTTTTCCCGATAAACTGTAAATTTCATGTTGATGTTTTTTTTCTGACACTAGCTATTTATTATCACAGTAAAAACGTCGTAATTTGCGATACTTTGTTAATTGGTGCTGGTCTTACTAAAAACAAAATATACCCGTAAAATAGGGCTGCGGAAGATTCGGCCACTTTTTTTTTCCACAAGAAAAAGGAGTTTGACCGTTCGGTATGTCGATATTAATTTGAGGCAATTAAAAATAAAGAGTTTTTAGTTTTATAACGTTATCACCAGTCAAAACATGGTTGTTACATTTTTTGATATTTTTTATTAGCGGTTTATCAAGCGTTTATTATTCATTTTCATATTGTAATACTGAAAATTTAACGTCAAATTCAGTGTTGATGTTAATAAGTCCATGGAAATATGAGCAATCGTTGGATTCATTTCGATCACAAGATTTGGTAAGCAACAATGTTTTTCTATGGCGAAAACCACAGAGACTTTTAACACAAAAATAACAAATTTAAAATTCAAAGACATTTCTTCTTTTCTTTCAAAATTTTTACAACGTACAAAATTCAGTTTTGCTTTTAAAAATGTCGACACCTTTTTGTACTAAACTTTTCTTTCTTATTGATTTGCTAATACTGTAAATTTTTTCAGTTAAATCCCAATGTTTTAATATACTTCGGCATTGTTTTCGTTTTTACTTCAATTTGCAACGGCATTTTCATCTTCTGCACATACAAGATTATCAAAAATCTCAAGCAATCATCATCATTTTATTCAAAGCAGACACTTCGAATGCACAAGGAATTTAATAAAAAAAGTTTGTACCAGGTAATAAACAAATATTAATTACGTCACACTAAACTAATAATGCATAAATAATTTTTCAGACAATTTTCCCAATTATTTCTTTCATCACACTAATGACAATATGCGCAGCGGCACATATAAAAGCAACAGAAAACAGTGGTTTAATCCTTGTTTTACTTATGCTTCTTCAATATATTACTGTATTTAATCCTATTATAACTATGTTAACAATTAGAAGTTACCGTAACTTTTTTAGAAGAAAAAAGATTACAATTTTATCAGTTTCGATAATACAAAATTCTGCCAATTTTTAGCTTTTGATGAAACTGACGGTTTTTAAAATGTTGTTAAAGAAATGTCTGTTTAAGGCTATAAATTAATAGAATTCTGCAAAATCATAAATGAATTTTTTTCAAAATCGAAATTAAAAATCTTAATTTACAGAACTTTTATAAAAACAACCATGACAAAATTACATGATCATTATGATAAAAAAAATAAAAGCAATTTCAATCATTTTTTTAAAAATAAAATTGGTTTTTAGACTATTTTTATCTTTTCAATCAAATGACCAAAAATAATTTTTCATCTTTTTTTAAACAATTTTTTAAAATCATTTTTTGGTATGTCGGGTAGTATAAAAAGAAGCGTCTTTTCTATAGTAATTGTGCATAACTACTGTACACTTTTTTTTATTTATTTATTCATTTTTATTACTGTAATCAAATCATGGACAATTTAAATAATTTGAAGAAGAAACTTGCTGAAGATATAAAACGACAACAAGAACTTGAAAAAGAAATTAAAGCCCTAGAAGATGTTATTGCTAATGCCAAACAAAATTAATGAACTATATAATTATGTTTTACATAAAACTGTTAAATATTATTAAGATGTTTTTGTGATAATAAATATTTTTAGACATTTTTAAAATGTTTGCTGCACTCCCGTCATTAATGTATAGAAATTTAATTCTTCGATTTAGAAGATAAAATGAAACCTGGTTTTCCTTATTATACAGTTTTCGATATAAAAAATCTCGAAATTGCGTCATACATACATTTACACGTGAATGTTTTAAATAAATAACTAAGTAAAAGTTTAAATTAAAAACTCAAAATGTTGCTTATAATTCAATTATTAGACATTTCTAATTAATTTAAAAAAGTTACATAATTTTAATTTATGGATGATTTCACAATTAATTAGAGTACTACATCTGATAAATTTTAAAGGATTAGTCATATCTGAATAGCAACAAATATTTAAACAAAAGAGTTGACATAATTTTTGTTAATCTGTCATTTCTTTCTATTCTGCATTGAAAAAAAGATAAAGTAGTTTTAATTCCTTGTTAAAAAAGTAAATTACTTTATAGCTGTTTTTTAAATCGATATTAGTTATTCCAATATGAATGTCAATACTGCATACATTGTACATACATATTTTACCGCTTTAATATCATTTTCGGCAAACTCGCTTTTAATATTTTTGATCCTCAAAAGAACCCCATCTGGAATGAAAACTTACAGTAATGTTTTGTTGCAAACTTGTGTCATGGATTTATTTATAACTTTTGTAACATGTTTTACTATCATTGTAAGTTATTTTTGTAACAACATAGGTTGTTGAGCTGCAACGGAAACTATTATTTTAGCAAGGCGAAACATCACATGGCAGAATTTTTATTCGAAGTGCTGCACCTTGGATTCCAGTTTATGGTTATTACCCGTGTATCGGAATTTGGTTATATTTAATTGCCCTAGCTGCAGTATATTGGAGTATGTTTGTGCAGCCGTTATTTCGGTATTTTCATATTGTACGGTAAGTTGTTCAATACTGTGAATAGGTCACAGGTGGTAATAATCATACCGTTTTAGACGGACTACTTTAACGCCGATAAAAACATGGATTATACATTTTCTCATTATCCTCGCTGGCGCATCACTAGGTTTTCATTATTCTTTTACATATTGTAGCAATGAAGACGCATTAAAGTTTAACAGAATATTAACATTCATTAGTCCATGGAGACATGAACAAACATTGGATGGATTTCGATCACAAGATTTGGTAAGCCTTATTCATCTTTATTTAACAATAAAACTTACTTTTCAGATGAATTTCAACGTTGTCATTTTTATCAGTGCCATGGCTGTTGTTGCCACAATATGCAACAGTATCTTTATCTTTTGCACTTACAAAGTTATTAAAAGTCTCAAACATGCATCATCAACTTACTCAAAACAAACTCTAAAAATGCATAAACAATTAAATCAAAAATGTCTTTACCAGGTAAATGACTTTTGCGTAATAACACATTACTAACACGTGAATAAATCTTTTAAGACAATCTTCCCCATTGTTTCTTTAATCATTTTGCTGATAACATGCGTAATGGCGTATTCTAAATTTGTCGAGAATACTGGTGTTATCCTTTTTGCGCTGATGTTTTTTCAATATATCACTGTCGTTAATCCAATTATTACTATTCTCACAATTCAAAATTACCGTAATTTTTTTACCAAAAAGAAGTCAGCTGTAAATTCTGTTTCAATAACAGTTTCAAAATCTAATCGATATCAAGAACGTCATTGAACATGCTATTTACTTTTGTTAGTTAATATATGCAATGTTTAAGGTTTTTTTTATTGTTCGTTTAAAAAATATTTAAAATTTACTAAACTGAAAAAAATATTTTTTTTTACTTTTGTTAATGATGAGATCATGTACCTCTTCGTGTGTTATTTAAAATTTTTTCAGGACGATATGCAAAATTTGTTTCTTTATAAATGTTTTATACTTATTAATTTTAAAATTGTATAAAATATGCAAAAAGTGAATTTTATAAAAAACGAAGTACTGCAACACAAAGAAGAAAAAAACACCAATTATGCAATAAAACATTTGGTCTGAATGGTACATTGTGTTCGTCTGTCCTCCAATAAGCAAAATTACTGACAAGTTATCTTAGATTTAAAGTTGTCTTTTCTGCTCTTATTCTCTTAGAGTTTTTCCTGCTTTTGGGGGTGGATTTTCCGCATACACACAAAAATATTTGACACAAGTAAATTCTTGTTTTCTGTTACATCGATTTTGTGTTATCCTTGTTTTTTGACCTGTTCATTTTTTTTTAATGTTAAGTTATGGCAACGAGTATTAAATATCGATTTTGCAATTGTTATGATAAAAAATACAAGAATAAACGACAATCATTTAAGATTCATGCAATTGCTCTTGTCGTAGTATTTGCTATTGTTGCTTCGGTCGATTTCGTTGTAGTAAAAATAATGATGAAATATCGTAAAACAACAATTGACGACGGTCTATGTAACGAAACGTCTGATTACAGGAAATTTTATGAAAGCTGTAAATATTCATCTGAGGTAAGTATAATATAAAAGGACTTGTGGCAAATATAGTGTAATTTTTTTTCAGATCAAAAATAGGACCAAATCAGAACATCTACCTATTAAACAGCATATTTAAGTTAAATGTATATGATTATGACAGAGAAAATTACGAATATTCCTCTATTCAGTTGTATGACAACAAAGTTTCTCCAGAATTACAAGTACTTAAAACAACTATATGGTCAAACGTTGGATTCACATTTATCTGGTTTTTATTTTTTGCCAAAAAAACTCAGGAATTTTCATCGTTTTTGTATTAGAAGGAATACTTATTTATCTGAAAGAGCACAGGGTGATTTATTTTTTGGCGCTCCAGTTTGTTTTATTACAATTACGATATTAATAAAATACACTGCCTTTGAATTTTTTTACCGATTTCTTCATCAATTGACTTCAATTTTTTAGGATTTTAAATTTGTTGTTTGTTAAAGAAGTATTTCAATTTTATGTTACAAAGCAAAACATATTTTTGTCGATATTTTGTTGTGCTTTTTTTCCCGATAAACTGTAAATTTCATGTTGATGTTTTTTTTCTGACACTAGCTATTTATTATCACAGTAAAAACGTCGTAATTTGCGATACTTTGTTAATTGGTGCTGGTCTTACTAAAAACAAAATATACCCGTAAAATAGGGCTGCGGAAGATTCGGCCACTTTTTTTTTCCACAAGAAAAAGGAGTTTGACCGTTTGTGCTTAAAGGCATTTATTGGTTTTCCTACTACTATATACAAAATAAAATATCCAAAACTAGCTTATCAACAATATCCAAACATTTCAACCCAGTATAATTTTGTTTTTTTCATACATTAATCCAGGATGTGTTGTCGATTCATAGACGAAATTCGGAGCATCTCTTTCAGAAACCCCAAAAACTTTACCAATAAATACACATAAAAACAGTAATTTAAATAAATTCATAGCAGAATAATTTTAAAAACTTGAAAAATTGAATAAAATTTTAAAAAATGATATGCCTGTTATTTTAAAAACTTTGTGCTTTTTTTAAATTTTTGTCAATTATTTTTTTAAAGTTTATATGACTGCGAGGAAATGCCCTGGTTCGATAAAAGCGGGCTGCGGAAGACTCGGCCATTTATTGGTTTATGGTCTAAATAAAAAAGTGGCCGAATCTTCATAAAATCGTAAAATAATGTTATATTACATCTTAAGTTATTTTTTCAGCTCTCATGCTCTTAGAGGTTTTCTTTGTCATGCGAAAAAGTTCTTACCACAAAATAATATTTAGTAAAAATTTTCGATCAGTAAACCCTTTAATTTGACCACATTGATTTTGTGCCATCATCATTGTTTTGATTTAGTTCATTTACCTCCAATTACAAAATTTATGACGACAGATATTAAGTATCAATATTGCAATTGCAATGATAAGAAGCACAGGAATAAACGTCAAACATTTAAAATTCATGGAATTGCTTTTGCAGTCTCTTTTGTTGTTATTGCTTTACTCGATTTTGTTGCAGTGGTAATAATGAAAAGCTCTTATGGCACAGTTATTAGTGATGGCCTTTGCAATGAAAATTCTGATTACAGGAAATTTTACGAAAGCTGTAAATATTCCAGTGAGGTAATTGCTTTGAGAAGTTTTTACAGTTAATACATTTTTATTTTTCAGATCAAAAGCATTACAAAAACAAAACAGATTTTTCACAATATATTCACGTTAGATACATTTGACAGAGCAGACGTGATGCCTCTTTATGAATATTGTTCAGCAGAATTTTATGACAACAAAGTTTACCCAAAATTACAAATACTTGAAATAGTTTTATGGTCAAATGTTGGATTGTCATTTATTTGGTTTCTATTTTTAGTCAAAAAAATATTAAATTATTATCGTTTTTGTGTTAAAACAAGTACAACTTTAACAGAAGAAGACCGAAGTATATTATTTTTTGGGCTCCGTTTTTTTCTATTTTGTTAATCACATTCATTAAATATACTGCTTTTACCTTTTTTTACCGATACTTTGAAGCATTGACTTGGATTTCAAAGAATGTGGAACGTCTTAATTGTTAAATCAAAATACAATTTTATAAGTTAGCGAAAAGATATAATTTATTTCCATACTGCAATACATCGATATTTTGCTAGTCTTTTTTTCTCTGAAAAATTGAAAGTCCATCTTTTTTTTCGGTATTGACTGTTACTTAAAACCAAATTGTGCACATTTTAATAAAATAGTTATTCATATTAAACCATATTTCTTTTGAAATAAAACAAAGCTTTTCTATCGTTTTCAAATACATGTATTACACGATGAGTGATCGTTTATTGCAAATTATCAGTATTTCTTGTTTCGCTCTTGTAATTCTTTGTTATAAATGAGGTTACTCGATTAAGGTTTACTGATAAGAATTTTTTTAGTTATAATGATAGGAATTTCTTTTGAGATAAATTTATTAGCCTAGTAAAACCAAAAAAAGCTATTTGATAGAAATAATTTTTTAAATAAAAAAGCCCAAAAAAAACTATTCTCTCTGTTTTCTATCGTGAAATTTAAAAAAAATTGACGAAAAGAATATATGAAATGAGTTAGACAAAAAAAGCAGTAAAATAAATGATGAGTCACAATTTTGAGGTGCGATGCAAGAATTAGAATCAAGTAAAAAATTATTTTCAATAATGTAAAAAGCTTTAATATCAAAGAGTATATAAAGAGGTGCTTTTGAAGCATAATTAACATATTCGTTGACCATTTACTTTATTCTAAAGCTCTTTATTGTGATCTATAACAGTCCTTTTTAATTACTGACAACTTATTAAAATAATGTCTGAATACGATGATATTATCCGAGCCATTGAAGCAGAACAAGAAGAAATTCGCCGGAGAGAAGAAGAAAGACGATTACTGGAAGAAGCGAGACGTGCTTGTGAAGGAAAATAATTATTTAATGAATATCATTTTGTGCCCAAAAATTTTATGCTCAACTTTATTTCATCTCATTTGTCTGTTAAAAATATTTAATCATTGCCATGTAATTTGTAAAAAAATGTTTCTGCTTTAAAACTTACAGTATTCGTAAAAAATAAAACAATAAAATGCTTTAAAATTTTTAAATTCTTAACTACACATAAATTTTATATGTTAAATTAATCAAATATTACTTCAACGATCTAGACTTAAAATATGCTAAAATTTCATAACAAAAGTGTTGAATTTGTGGCGGTGTAACGATTGCATATTTTTTTAAAAAGATCGATAATTAAAAGAATATTTTTTACAGAAGCAATGTTTGAAGATAAATGTTAAAACTTTTTTTATTTAAGAAGCAAGGTTGGAAGTAGCGTCCCCCCCCCCCCCCCCCCCGTTTTTCGAAAAAAGCGGGGAACGGGGAAGGACGGCAAAAGCGGGGACGGGGAACGGGGATGACGTCCAACGCGGACGGGGAACGGGGACGGCGGGGAAACGGGGATTTTGCGGGGAAAATTCCAAAAATCCCGAAAATTCCTTTAATCGATTTCCAATGCTATGGGGAGGTGTTCTTATCACTTAAAAATGCTTTTTTAACCTGTTAAACATTAAAAAACACAAATTTTAAACAATTTTAAAAAATAGCGGGGATGGGGAACGGGGAAAAAAACGGGGATGAAAGGTCAGCGGGGAGGGGAAACGGGGGGGGGGGAAAGGAACACTAGTTGGAAGATAAATTTTTTGAGAATATTTTTTGTAGATGCAACATTTGCGGATTTTTTTAGCCAATTTTTTGGGAAATTCATTAAAATTTCAAGCCAGTCAAGAAGATTGATTGAGTTTTTGCGAATATCGCTTACAATAATTGGTAAATAATCCCTTTTTGAGTAACAACTTTAAAATTATTACATCCACACAAAAAACCTAATTATTGCACTTTTAAAAAAAATCCGCAAATGTTGCATCTGCGAAAAAAAATCTTCAAAAATTTTATTTAAAATTTTGCATCTTTTAACTATGCATCTTAAAAAAACTAATATTTTTAAAAAAATCTTTTGATATTGCATCTTAAAGAAATATTCAGCAAATAATATTCTTCAAATTATCAAGCTTTTTAAAAAAAACTGCAATCGTTACACCGCCGAATTTGTTAACAAAAAATTATTTTCAAAACATCTTTTATTTTTTAAAATTTTTGTCAAAAATTTCATAGCATTCTTCAGATGTATGCAATGATTGTAACTCCAAAACCGTAAAGGTTACATTGTTGTAACCCATTTACCTCAAAAACTCAAGTGTTCGAAATTTTTGTAAAGAAAAAACTTATCACTCAATAATACCTTTTCTGAGAACGGTACATCATGTGTAGGTTTATTGTTGTTTGACTTCCTAAAAACCAAATTTTGACAAGTTATGCTCAGGAGCGCAATTGCCCATCACACATTAAGGTATTTTTCTACTCTCATTCTCTTAGAGCTTCTCTCTGTCATGTTGAAAGGTTTTCAGCATGTGCATAAAAATATGTAGCACAAGTAAACCCATTAAATTTTATACCTATTTTTACATCGATTTTCTGCCATCGTTGTGTTTAATGAACACATTGTTGATTTGATTATTTTTCTTATATCATAGCGACAAATATTATGTATAAGCTTTGCAATTGCAATAAGGAAACAAAAATGCAGCGGGTGGTAGAGATTCAGGTGATAGCTCTTGCCATATTATATATTACTATGACGTTTGTTGATTTCATGGTTGTTAAACAGGTAATAAATTATCGTGGGACATTTATTGATGGATTATGTGATGAAAATTCTGATAATAGAAAATTTTATGAAAGCTGCAAATATTCTAATGAGGTAATTATGGTGTGAGAAGTCTACAGTTAATATATTGTCTTTTTTGCAGATCCGAAATATCACAAAATCTCCAAATCTTTTGAATAGTGGATTTTTTGTTGATAAAAAAGTTAGAGAAAGCTTGAAGCCTCTTTACGAATATTGCTCCACTGAATTTAATGATAATAATGTTCATCCAAAATTGCAAATGCTTAAAATCTTTTTATGGTCAAATTTTGGATTCTTTGTTTTCTGTTTTATATTTCTATTAAGAATAATAATCGACGCAAATGAATATAGCCATTATGAATGCACTTTATTAGAAGTGGCTCTTTTTTTCTCCATTCCTTTGATGATATTCACAAAATTTTGTGCATTCTTAATTTTTTACACGAATCTTGGTGAATTGACTGAAAGCTTAATAAAAGTAGAAGGGGTTCTTTGTTTAAGTTAAATTAATTTCACAACCCATTGTATTAATAAAAAAGATAAAATCTGTCCAAATGTCGTCTTTGATACTGACATGGAACTTTTTGGCTTTTTTTGTGATATTTTTTGGTCCAGCGTGCTTCTGTTTTGCTTTATTTTATTTTTGTTTATCGGTGCCTCATTTAGCTTATTTAATAATATTCTTTTTATTGTATTCTTGAAAAAATTTAGAGTATAAATTCTGATTTGTGTCTTTTTGATTTTTTCTTTGCTGGTACTTGATTTGTATTCGCACAGCATGTTTCTGAATTGTTTTACATTTCAAAAGATTCAAAATATCCGAAAAATTTAGTTCTCTCAATCCTAGTGGGACTCGAACCTACGACCTCCTGATTACCGGTCAGGTACTCTTCTTTTTACTGTAGAATAGTAGGATTTACGGCAGAAAAACAGTTTTTTTTTCAATAAAAATGTTGGTACCCCATGTGTAGATTTTCCTAAATACAATATTTGATTAATTATACCCCCAGTGCCAGTTCGCATTACACCTTAAGGCTCTTATTCTCTAGGGGTTTCTATAGGTTGTGAATGCCTTTTCAGCATGCACACAAAAATATTTGACATTGGCAAATTCATTAATTTTTTATGACATTTTCCTATTGATTTTGTGTCATAATTGCGTTGAATCACTGTTGTTTGGGTTATTTTTCTTTTAATGTCATAATTGTAATGATAAACATTATGTATAAACTTTGCAATTGCAAATGTAAAAAGGACAAAAAATACAGAATTATGCAATGGATGATTAAGATTTACATCATAGCTCTTGTAATAACATATATTACTATGGTTTTTGTTGATTTCGTGGTTGTAAAAATGGTAATTGATTATCGTGGCACATTTATTGATGGATTATGTGACGAAAATTCTGATGACAGAAAATTTTATGAAAGCTGCAAATATTCCTCTGAAGTAAGTTCAATGCGAAACTTTTAAAAAATGTTAATTTAATATCCCTTTTTTGCAGATCCGAAATATCACAAAATCTTCGCAGCTTCTGAATAGCGGATTTCTTGTTGATAAAAATGTTCGAGAAAGCTTGAAGCCTCTTTACGAATACTGCTCCACTGAATTTAATGATAACAAAGTTGATCCAAAACTACGAACACTTAAAATAATATTATGGTCAAATCTTGGATTCTTTGTTTTTTGGTTTTTATTTTTAACTTTCACGATGACCAACGAAGATCCTGTTAAACCGGGAAGTGAGTCATTGGAAGCCTTCTTTATTTTAAGTTTCTTTTGCGCCATCCCTTTAACAATGTTCCTAAAGTTTCCTGCTTTTTACATTTTTTACCTGAATTTAAATGAATTAACTGAAAGCTTAAAGAATGTAGAATGGGTTCTTTGCTTAAATTAAATAAAAATGTTTGCATTATTTTTCCAATTTTGATTCACTCTATGTAAAGAGGAATCTATGCATCACAGAAATAAATAACTTTTACATGACATTTCGCATCAAATTATGAGCTCTTTTTGGTATTTTTAAATAAAATTTTCTGACTTCTAATTTGTTTATTTTTTTGGTACTTTAAATATTTTGAATTTGAAATAAAAGTTTTTTGGAAAAATGTCTTTTTACATTTAAAAAAAATAGTCATTTATTTTCAATTTTCAGTATGTTTTGTTTCGCTCATGTAATTCTTTGCTATAATTTTTTCATTTTTTATCACAAAATTCTTAAAAATTTTACAAAAAAACGCCAAAACGTTTAAAAGCAGAAGTATGTTTGATGAGTCATAATTTTGAAATGAGAAATTGGAATCAAGTAAGAAGTAGTTTTATAATGTTAAGCTTTAATATCAAATCCGATAAAAATTTTGTATTTCTGTTGAACATCTGTTAATCTGTTATTTATTTGTTTTTTTTGTTATTTTAATAAAATTTTAAAATAATGTCTGAATGAAACTTCTTCAATGACACCTTATTCGTGCCACTGACGCAGAAAAGAGGAATTACAACAAAGGTGCGAGACGTGCTTGTGAAAGACATTAAACTATTATTAAATTTTCCATGCTCAATTTTTATCAATCATGCTCATCTGTGTTTTTCTAACAATGTTTGAGACTTTTGCTTAATGTTTCTGCTTTGATTATGCTTAAGATTATTGTACCAATTTTTAAAAATATTTATTCTCATATAATAAAAAACTGAAATAAAATATCATCATTTTATCAATATACAGACAAAGTGATAATTAAAAATCAAAAAACAACCTCATAAACATTTTAATAAGCATATAAAATGAAAATAACACCGAAATTCTTTATTGTTCATCATCTTCAAGTTGAAGAGGTTCAAAACACCCTAAAAAATAAAAAATGTTAAAAAGCTTTAACTAGTTTAATTAAAATGACTTACTTTTAAAATCACTTAAATGCTTACAAACATATCTCTTAAAATTTTCAGGAAATACAGCAAAATTATCCATATTGAATAGCCAAAAATCATCATAACGCTAAAATATGGAAAAATGTTGTTGATTTAGTAATTTTAGTTATAAAAACGTACTTTAATGAAATCATCAACTCCTCCATTTGCAATTTCATCAACAGCTTCAGCAAGATATGCTCTTGAATCGGGTTTAATCATTTTTGGAATACAACTTTCATACGCATTAATCATTTCAATTCCAAGCTTTGTTGGTGTAATTTGACGAGTTTCATCAATGGTAACATATTTTTCTTCAAGTTTTGAAATATGGCTTGGAATTGTTCCAGGTGTACCAATTTTATGTTTCTCCATTAATTCGATAAGTTCCCATTCAGCTAACAACGATGGAGCAGGAAGTTCAACAACATTAACATCAAATGAAAATTTTGCACCCGGAACCAATTGAAAATCTTTATCACTCATTTGAACTTTCAATACTGGTAAAACTTCTGTAAATCCATCTTGATCAGGTGTGAAGCATTCAAAAACAAATTCAAAGTCATCACTCCCATCAATGCGAAAAGTTGTTGATTCCTTGAAATATGAATAAGCTGGCATGAAAGATGCTTTGAACCAGTTAAGAATTAATAAGTCGCTTTTTTTAGTACCATTTTGATAGAATATTTCAGTTGGCATTAAAGGCGGATGATCACCTATGTCTATCCCTCGTTCCATAGCAGTTTGAAATTCAGCATCGGTAAGACTAATATCACATCCAAATAATGTTTGATATAAATCTCTGGTATCAAGAGCTTTAAGATACTTGGTAGTTTTTGTGCGTGGATACGTATTTTTTCCACGAGTATATGATGTTTGTCCATCTCGAGCCGTATCCTTTGAACTTTGGTGATAATATTTTGACATATGTTTTAAAAATTCAATTGAATTAAGACCAGCTGGAGGATCAACAACAATTTTTTCTGATACAATACCATCCAAAACTTTGCAATATGAAACATTCTGAAATAACGCTGTTCAATATTAAAAAATTCAAACCAAATTTCATCAAAAAACATACTTTTAACTTTTCACACCGTTCTTGAGCTTCTTGTTTGCTTTTAAATGATTTTGAAATAACTTTAATCTCTTCATCCCCAATAAATATAGTAAATTCCAAAGCATATTTTGGATTCTTTTAATAATTTTCACGTTTGATATAGCGTTCAACGGCAAATTTTAGGCACAAGCTTCGACATGGACTATATTGAGCATCTTCAATTCCCAAATATTTCTAAATATAAATCATCAGTAGTTTTATGTACAAAAGCGTTTCAACAAACCCAAAGAATATAGCCAAGACCGCTAAAAGCAAATCCAACATAGAAATCAATATTATGCTTGAATTTGACACCCAATGCTTGCATGACATTTGGACGTACAAGCTTTTTCATAGCTTCTTTTGCTTCACCTGCATAAGAAAACTTCTGCCTGAAACTTATTTCAAATGATTCAGAGATAATTTAATAATCAAGCGGCTCACCGAAATATTACATCCATGATGGTACTATTTGGTGGCAGTTTGACGACATCTTTAATATGCCCAATGACTTCAAAAATGATAGCTTCACCTTCAAAATCGCAATCCAGCCACATAAAAATTAAATCACAAAAACGAGCAGCTTCAATAAGCAGTTCAATAATTTTGTCATGGCCATCAGTAACTTCATCATCAACTTTGGTATAAAAAATATCTTCTCTTTTAACATCACGTTTGTCAAATGTTGAAGTATTTAAATGTCCACATGTTGGAATCATAGTAACATATGCCATTTTACCAAAAATTTCCATTGAAAATTTGATTGGCTCTGAAATTCGAATACTTGTTTGATAATAAAAATATGGATGTTCATTTACCATCTTTTGCAGCACTTTGTCCTAGGTCATAATCTCGTCTATGACACGTGCGTCCATGTAATCCTGATGCTATTCTTGTTGCAAAAACCAAAGTTTTGGTAATAATCAATATTCTTGGTTTTTTCTGAAATACTTTTTCATTTGTTTTTAAATTCAATGAAATTTTGTTTGGACATACATCTCCATTAAACTTTGATTGTGGGATTAAATCGCGTAATTCATCGATATCTGCAAAACCAGACGCTGGCCAATTAGAATCAACAGTAAGCCTGAAAAGTTGAATTGAATATTTTAAAGTAACAGTTATAAATTCCATACTGAAAAACACATTCTTCCGTTTTCTTGCCATCCGGTAATTTAATAAATTTTTTAATATTGTTGCAAAATTTTCTATCATCTGGATCGTTTTGATTTTTGATGTCCAGAATAACGAAGAAATCAAATTCATCACCAAGTTCGGGTAAAAGTTCATCCAAAAGATTGCCTAGTTCTGGCAATGGAGAACAACCACTCGCTTGAAATTCAGTTGGCATAACAGAAGCATACCCTTCTGGACCAAACTCCTTACTAAGAAGATTATAGATATTAACATACGCTTTACCAGAACCTATAATAATAAACACCATAACTTATTCAAAAAATATCAAAGCTTACTTGTGTACAGTTTTTCAGAACATGGGATATCATCTTCATAATATTTTAATGTTTTTGCTAAATTTCTTGCCATATCTGGTTTTTCAACGGGTGCAAGAACTTCAAAAGGCCGCTAAAATTATGTTAAAAAATTGTAGTCAACAAAAAGGTATAAAAATTAAATTACGTTTCCGATAGGATCAAAACAAGCAATGCGATGTGTAAATTGAGTGTTATTAGCGTCATTATCATGAAGACCAAAGATAACGAAATTTGGGGAAGAGATGGCAGTTGTTGTAGCTGGCAATGGAAGCTTGAATTTCACGCTGTAAAGTATTTTGATGGTATTAAGACATGATTGAAAAGAATATCGATCAATATATTTTTTTGTTTATTGTTAAAAAACTGACGTAATAAAGCAGCTTTTAATGTAAAAATTTAAACAAAATCTTACCGCAAAATACTATCTCTAATATTCATGCTAGGTGGTAATACCATGACATTCTTCACACATTCAATAATTTCAATCGCATGTTTAGGAATATTATTTGACCAAAATAGTAATAAATGACAATCTTTTGCCACTGTAGCCAAAATATTCAAAAACTGTTTAGTGCTGTAACCCCTGTATGGAATGATAGTTACAGTCGCTTGATGACTGAGAATTTCAAAGGCTGTGTGATAGGTATCAATGAACATTCTATCATCGATAGCTAAATAAGAAAAAGTATAATTATGAAGTTGAAAAACAAAAATAAAGCTAACTTGAATGAACAGGTCTTTTTTCAAAGCCTGCAGTAGAAGTTTTTGCTAAATCACTCGCATCATTTTGATAACAAACAATCATAACAGCATTCAGCGCCTGTGAGATGTATTTATTTTAATTTATAAGTATTTATAAAATCTTACTTTTCCAGCATAATTTAAACTAATTCCTTTTATTGGCAATTTTGAATCTGCAACATCTAACAAGGGAACCGATTGAAGTGTAGTAGGCAGTTTGACTCCAGACGTAATTTATAGAACTTGTCAACTATACAATATCATTCATGCCTATTTTTTTTATTTCTCAGCATTTTCAAAATGCTGAGAAATAAAATACATCTGAAGTCAAATTTCGTTTTTTGCTTCAATTGGTTCCCTTCTGAATCTGCAGACGCTTGCCATTCCTGTAGACATTCGTGCAAAACCCATCGACCAGGACTGCACTCATAATTGTTAAACTGAAAAAAATATAAATTAATCCATTAAATGAGTGTCACAAAAATAAAGTTAATACCATATTTATCAAATATTGTCTTCACTCACTAAAATAATATTTTTCTATTATTTATTAAAAAATAACGATGAAAACCCGAAAAAAAGCAACACAAATTTTGTAAATCTTTTTCAACAGCTTTACACCAAAAAAAGTCAAATGAAAAAAAATGATGAAACAACTTTTTTCAAACTATGGCAGCCATGTGCAAACTTCCAGATCATCCGAAGAAAACGATGTCTTTCAGAACACTCTCTTGTTTCTTTCAACACAATGTTTTGATCTAAAAAAAAGACAGCGCGCAATTGCAAATGTTATCGAGCTGATTTCTTTGTCCTGTGTGTTTCTCTCTTTTTAACAACTTTTTGAACGGACAAAAAAGGTTACGAAACAAGTGCCGTTTTAAACAAAAAGCGCTTAAAAAAATGAATAAAATAGTTTTGCGATGACGAAGTATTTCTTCACATTTTCTAAAATTGGACATTTGCATTATGGCGGCAAAAAGATCAATGTAAAAGTGATGTTAAATTTTTTGCCATGCTTTTCAACTTTTAAAAAGACTAAAATAAACATTGATTATTGTAGTGGTGTCAAAAAATTCACATTTGCCAAAACTGAGTTGTTACGTTTGGAATCTGGAATTTCAGCTCAACTGTCATTAAATATGTATTAAAAGGAAATTTACTGTTGTTTAACAGCTAATACCCGTCAAATAACATTGATTTTAATTGAAATTTTTGCTTATTTGAGTTTAGTGGATTCTGATATTAAAAAACAATCAAAAGAAATCGTTGTGGATAATTTATGTTTACATGTAACAAAATGCAAATAACGCAAAAGAAAAACAATACAAAAAAGAAAAATCTGATGGATTCATTGGTATCATTAAAATTCATCGTCACCATTTTGAGCATCATATCGATCTTGCATAATTCTAAGTTTTTCTTTGTCTTGTCCAAAATATTCAATTCGACAAATAATTTCAGATTCAATTACATCATTAATCAATGTATCAGTTTGGGCTTTGTATTGATCAAATAAAGTTGTACCATAAAAACTCAAATAAAAAATGGTATTTTTATGTTTCTGAATTAAACGAATATTTAAATTTAAAAAAATAAGAAATAATAACTTACTTTCATGAAACACCAAAAATCAGCAATCTTGAAATTTTCTTGAATGGTCATTAAAATAAAGGATCTTAAATTTGGAAAACGCGGAAGTTTAAAAATATTTTTTACTGTTGATTCACTAAGAATTGAAAAATTTTTTGCTCCAAAATCACTATAAAATTTCATTTATAAAAGCTATAACAAAATATATATTTTTAAAACAACTTACTAAATAAAGCCTTCAATGTGTGGAATCGTTTCAAGAATATCTTCAAGCATTACCGTATTTCCATCATTGCCAATAATTTCAGCGTACGATAAATAAATTCTTCGTGCATTTGAAGAAAGAACTTTGAAATCATTGAACAAAATCGAGATGCAGCCAAGTACAAGATTTTTGAACTTGCGAAAATATAACTTTGAACAAAGAGATGGAATCAAATTTGAGTAAGAGAAATGGAAAGTAATATTATCAGTTACCCAAATTTTACACGACATTTTGCGAAAACCAGCTTCACAGCTTTTAACAGAAATACTTGCAGCATTACTTTTTGATCCATTGCCATAGATTTTTTCAATAACTAGAAGAGGATTTGTTTCAAAAAAATATTTACAAATTTTGACCATTTTGAGATAGAAATCTGAGTTTGATGGATTTTTGGCGATATAATACATGATAGAAGATGGAAGAGTAAACTGTTGTTTAATTGAAGCAGATTGAGGTCAAGAATATTTTTGACAAATTTCTGTTCGTGTAAATACAGAAGCTTTAATCGAAAAGTCCATATCTGTTACAGAGTAATTACTGAAAAAAGCAAATTTTAATAAAATGATTTAGAGTAGATAGGCACCCTAACAATAATAAAAATTTGTCACTCATTTTGTGCACAAACAATTATCTATAGTATGGGTTATATCTTTCACTACAATTATTGGTTAAAAAGAAAGAGGAAAACTTGCTAATTTACAACAAGCAAGCCATTGCTGACAGCAGACAAATATTTAATAATTTCAAAATAAGCCTCTCTATCTGAACTTTAATGACATTAATTCGGGGCTAATATTTATAATTCCGCACAGCCAAGATCTCAAAAGACATCTTTATTAATCGTAAAATCTGTTACAGTGAACCACCGCTACCCCTTTTATCACTTCAACTTCTTCATATTGACCGCATCAGCCTAAGCCTAAGCCAAAATTGTTACAAAGAAAGAAGCATTTTTTAACATTACAAAATTTACAGCAATTATTACAAGCTGTTGATCTTTGTGATAACCTTTTTTTTAATTCTGTTTTGATTTTTTAAAATGCAACAATAAAGCTGATAATTAAATTTATAAAATTTGTTTTTCAACCCACACTTTGCGCACTTTCATTTATTTATTTTGATCTATTTTTCAATAACAAAACATTATTAACATTAATATCATCACATCATCATATCTATTTTTATCATCATCCTCCATCCATAGACTCCTCTCAAATCAAATCTTTTCTCTTTCCTTTTTTCCTCCTCACAAAAAAATCAAGCATGCACCCCCAAAAAATAGCCCTCAGTTCTTTGCTTCTCTGTCTTTTTTAGAAGGAAAAGATGGAACGTGCCTTTTGTAAGAAAAACTCTTTTCCATTTATTTTATCTTTCAAGACCGAATAAATTGGTTTAATTACCCAAAGTTTAAGGTAAACATTCGGGTTTTTTTGCTCATTTTTAATGTGGCATTAAATAAATTTTGGAACGCTTTCTTGCAAAAGAAAGCATATTTAACACATTTTAAAAGTTACTGTTATTAACAAATTTTTCAATGTTGCTCCAATGTTATGCATTTTGAATCTTTGAAAAAACAAAATTATTGCTGTTTGTTTATTACTACAATTATGTACAAAACATTAATAATAAATTAATCAGTTAGTAATGAGAAGATACACCGTATTTACATGAAAGCTATCTATGTATTTATTTTTTAAGGATTCCTGCAATTCCAAGACCGAGAAGGCCATCTTTCTTTCCTCCATCTTTGTTTCCGCCTCCCAAAAGGCCACCAAGAAGACCATTATCTCCTCCAAGGACACCTCCGAGAAGGCCATCATCTCCGAGAACACCGCCCAGAAGACCATCAAGAAGTTTATTGACAACGCCATTTTCTCCTAAAAGACTTCCCAAAAGTCCATCTTTAAGAAGGCCATCTAATTGTAAAAGACCATCCAAATTGAGGAGATCATCTAAGTTAAGGGCTGACAAAAGTTCACAAAGAAGTCGATCAAGATCTGCTAAAAGTTGTTTAACGAGTTGATCAACATTTTTCAATAAATTGGATAACAAATTTCCAATGGCTTGATCTTCTTCCAATAATGTTAAAACTTCATTTTGTACAATATCCTATAAATTTTAATATTTTTACTTTTATATTTTGTATATGCAAAAAGAAACTTACACCAAGTTTTTCAATCAATTGTCCAGCTTCAGGTGAGATATCATAACCAATATTTTTCAAGGTTGTGAAAGTTGCATCTACTTTGCCTTCAACATCTTCAACAATAGATTTGTATAATTGTTGTAATTTAACTGGTTTTCCCTTGATCCATTCATCAATAGTTTGGAGAATTTCAGATTTGGTCATATTTTCATTTTTGAGAAGACCGACCAATTCATCCAATTCTTCAGTGTCGAGAGATGGAATTAAGCGTTGAAGAATTGCAATAACCTTTTCAAGAAGGGTACGAACAAGGGTAATGAGATCTCCAACAACTCCATCAATACCAGCATTTAAAGGCAAATCTTTTAGAACACCCAATAATTTTCCATCTACTACACTAGATAATAAATTGCAAGCGTTGATGCCACTGCCACCACCATTTGGCTTTGGTGAAACAGCACCGCCACCAAGAAGTGGAAGTGCAAAAACACTTGTGGATAGTAGAAAAGCAAAAAGTATAATAGATTTGTTGAACATTTTTATGTATTATTAAATGGAACAAATTATTGTTGATGCTTGAATGATATTTTTGATGCTGCTTATATACTCATTTTGATGATTATAGAACACTATTTTTTCGATCAAAACCCTAAAAAAACAATCATGATCAAGCTTGTTTTTGAAAATTTTGAATAAATTAAATAAGTTTTGACATTTTGCACAAATACTACATTATTATTCAAATCCCTCCTCTTTGCTGTTTTGAAAATAATAGTTTAATCAGAAAAAAAACAAGTTGATGATGACCAAGTAACAGCTTAATAACACATATGCTACATTCATTATAGATTTAAAAAACATTATATCATCGTTTTTCAATGTAATGTTTTATTGTGTTGTAAAAATATATTTGCCTTGCTTCAAAAAGAAGCAAAGCGTTCCAAAATTTATTTAAAATTGTCGAATTCGACGCTTTTATTTACCTTAAACTTGTGGGTAATTAACCAACGATAAAATGGTGCTTCTACTATTTATCGAAATTGAAAAAAACAACTCTGCACAAGTTTGATCCTTTTCTTTTTTTTGACTAGAGAAGCAAAGAAACGAGAAAAAGAAAGAAGAAGAAAAAAATAGCAGTCAGCAAAAAAGTGAAACAAAATTGTTACAAAGAAAGAAGCATTTTTTAAAATTACAAAACTGACAGCAATTATTACAAGCTGTTGATCTTTGTGATAACCTTTTTTTTAATTCTGTTTTGATTTTTTAAAATGCAACAATAAAGCTGATAATTAAATTTATAAAATTTGTTTTTCAACCCACACTTTGCGTACTTTCATTTATTTATTTTGATCTATTTTTCAATAACAAAACATTATTAACATTAATATCATCACATCATCATATCTATTTTTATCATCATCCTCCATCCATAGACTCCTCTCAAATCAAATCTTTTCTCTTTCCTTTTTTCCTCCTCACAAAAAAATCAAGCATGCACCCCCAAAAAATAGCCCTCAGTTCTTTGCTTCTCTGTCTTTTTTAGAAGGAAAAGATGGAACGTGCCTTTTGTAAGAAAAACTCTTTTCCATTTATTTTATCTTTCAAGACCGAATAAATTGGTTTAATTACCCAAAGTTTAAGGTAAACATTCGGGTTTTTTTGCTCATTTTTAATGTGGCATTAAATTCTAATAAATTTTGGAACGCTTTCTTGCCAAAGAAAGCACATTTAACACTTTTTAAAAGTTACTGTTTTTAACAATTTTTCAATGTTGCTTCGATCATTTTGCATGTTTGAAAAAACAAAATTATTGCTGTTTGTTTATTACTACAATTATGTACAAAGAATTAATAATAAATTAATCAGTTAGTAATGAGAAGATACACCGTATTTACATGAAAGCTATCTATGAATTTATTTTTTGAGGATTCCTGCAATTCCAAGACCAAGAAGGCCATCTTTCTTTCCTCCATCTTTGTTTCCGCCTCCCAAAAGGCCACCAAGAAGACCATTATCTCCTCCAAGGACACCTCCGAGAAGGCCATCATCTCCGAGAACACCGCCCAGAAGACCATCAAGAAGTTTATTGACAACGCCATTTTCTCCTAAAAGACTTCCCAAAAGTCCATCTTTAAGAAGGCCATCTAATTGTAAAAGACCATCCAAATTGAGGAGATCATCTAAGTTAAGGGCTGACAAAAGTTCACAAAGAAGTCGATCAAGATCTGCTAAAAGTTGTTTAACGAGTTGATCAACATTTTTCAATAAATTGGATAACAAATTTCCAATGGCTTGATCTTCTTCCAATAATGTTAAAACTTCATTTTGTACAATATCCTATAAATTTTAATATTTTTACTTTTATATTTTGTATATGCAAAAAGAAACTTACACCAAGTTTTTCAATCAATTGTCCAGCTTCAGGTGAGATATCATAACCAATATTTTTCAAGGTTGTGAAAGTTGCATCTACTTTGCCTTCAACATCTTCAACAATAGATTTGTATAATTGTTGTAATTTAACTGGTTTTCCCTTGATCCATTCATCAATAGTTTGGAGAATTTCAGATTTGGTCATATTTTCATTTTTGAGAAGACCGACCAATTCATCCAATTCTTCAGTGTCGAGAGATGGAATTAAGCGTTGAAGAATTGCAATAACCTTTTCAAGAAGGGTACGAACAAGGGTAATGAGATCTCCAACAACTCCATCAATACCAGCATTTAAAGGCAAATCTTTTAGAACACCCAATAATTTTCCATCTACTACACTAGATAATAAATTGCAAGCGTTGATGCCACTGCCACCACCATTTGGCTTTGGTGAAACAGCACCGCCACCAAGAAGTGGAAGTGCAAAAACACTTGTGGATAGTAGAAAAGCAAAAAGTATAATAGATTTGTTGAACATTTTTATGTATTATTAAATGGAACAAATTATTGTTGATGCTTGAATGATATTTTTGATGCTGCTTATATACTCATTTTGATGATTATAGAACACTATTTTTTCGATCAAAACCCTAAAAAAACAATCATGATCAAGCTTGTTTTTGAAAATTTTGAATAAATTAAATAAGTTTTGACATTTTGCACAAATACTACATTATTATTCAAATCCCTCCTCTTTGCTGTTTTGAAAATAATAGTTTAATCAGAAAAAAAACAAGTTGATGATGACCAAGTAACAGCTTAATAACACATATGCTACATTCATTATAGATTTAAAAAACATTATATCATCGTTTTTCAATGTAATGTTTTATTGTGTTGTAAAAATATATTTGCCTTGCTTCAAAAAGAAGCAAAGCGTTCCAAAATTTATTTAAAATTGTCGAATTCGACGCTTTTATTTACCTTAAACTTGTGGGTAATTAACCAACGATAAAATGGTGCTTCTACTATTTATCGAAATTGAAAAAAACAACTCTGCACAAGTTTGATCCTTTTCTTTTTTTTGACTAGAGAAGCAAAGAAACGAGAAAAAGAAAGAAGAAGAAAAAAATAGCAGTCAGCAAAAAAGTGAAACAAAATTGTTACAAAGAAAGAAGCATTTTTTAAAATTACAAAACTGACAGCAATTATTACAAGCTGTTGATCTTTGTGATAACCTTTTTTTTAATTCTGTTTTGATTTTTTAAAATGCAACAATAAAGCTGATAATTAAATTTATAAAATTTGTTTTTCAACCCACACTTTGCGTACTTTCATTTATTTATTTTGATCTATTTTTCAATAACAAAACATTATTAACATTAATATCATCACATCATCATATCTATTTTTATCATCATCCTCCATCCATAGACTCCTCTCAAATCAAATCTTTTCTCTTTCCTTTTTTCCTCCTCACAAAAAAATCAAGCATGCACCCCCAAAAAATAGCCCTCAGTTCTTTGCTTCTCTGTCTTTTTTAGAAGGAAAAGATGGAACGTGCCTTTTGTAAGAAAAACTCTTTTCCATTTATTTTATCTTTCAAGACCGAATAAATTGGTTTAATTACCCAAAGTTTAAGGTAAACATTCGGGTTTTTTTGCTCATTTTTAATGTGGCATTAAATTCTAATAAATTTTGGAACGCTTTCTTGCCAAAGAAAGCACATTTAACACTTTTTAAAAGTTACTGTTTTTAACAATTTTTCAATGTTGCTTCGATCATTTTGCATGTTTGAAAAAACAAAATTATTGCTGTTTGTTTATTACTACAATTATGTACAAAGAATTAATAATAAATTAATCAGTTAGTAATGAGAAGATACACCGTATTTACATGAAAGCTATCTATGAATTTATTTTTTGAGGATTCCTGCAATTCCAAGACCAAGAAGGCCATCTTTCTTTCCTCCATCTTTGTTTCCGCCTCCCAAAAGGCCACCAAGAAGACCATTATCTCCTCCAAGGACACCTCCGAGAAGGCCATCATCTCCGAGAACACCGCCCAGAAGACCATCAAGAAGTTTATTGACAACGCCATTTTCTCCTAAAAGACTTCCCAAAAGTCCATCTTTAAGAAGGCCATCTAATTGTAAAAGACCATCCAAATTGAGGAGATCATCTAAGTTAAGGGCTGACAAAAGTTCACAAAGAAGTCGATCAAGATCTGCTAAAAGTTGTTTAACGAGTTGATCAACATTTTTCAATAAATTGGATAACAAATTTCCAATGGCTTGATCTTCTTCCAATAATGTTAAAACTTCATTTTGTACAATATCCTATAAATTTTAATATTTTTACTTTTATATTTTGTATATGCAAAAAGAAACTTACACCAAGTTTTTCAATCAATTGTCCAGCTTCAGGTGAGATATCATAACCAATATTTTTCAAGGTTGTGAAAGTTGCATCTACTTTGCCTTCAACATCTTCAACAATAGATTTGTATAATTGTTGTAATTTAACTGGTTTTCCCTTGATCCATTCATCAATAGTTTGGAGAATTTCAGATTTGGTCATATTTTCATTTTTGAGAAGACCGACCAATTCATCCAATTCTTCAGTGTCGAGAGATGGAATTAAGCGTTGAAGAATTGCAATAACCTTTTCAAGAAGGGTACGAACAAGGGTAATGAGATCTCCAACAACTCCATCAATACCAGCATTTAAAGGCAAATCTTTTAGAACACCCAATAATTTTCCATCTACTACACTAGATAATAAATTGCAAGCGTTGATGCCACTGCCACCACCATTTGGCTTTGGTGAAACAGCACCGCCACCAAGAAGTGGAAGTGCAAAAACACTTGTGGATAGTAGAAAAGCAAAAAGTATAATAGATTTGTTGAACATTTTTATGTATTATTAAATGGAACAAATTATTGTTGATGCTTGAATGATATTTTTGATGCTGCTTATATACTCATTTTGATGATTATAGAACACTATTTTTTCGATCAAAACCCTAAAAAAACAATCATGATCAAGCTTGTTTTTGAAAATTTTGAATAAATTAAATAAGTTTTGACATTTTGCACAAATACTACATTATTATTCAAATCCCTCCTCTTTGCTGTTTTGAAAATAATAGTTTAATCAGAAAAAAAACAAGTTGATGATGACCAAGTAACAGCTTAATAACACATATGCTACATTCATTATAGATTTAAAAAACATTATATCATCGTTTTTCAATGTAATGTTTTATTGTGTTGTAAAAATATATTTGCCTTGCTTCAAAAAGAAGCAAAGCGTTCCAAAATTTATTTAAAATTGTCGAATTCGACGCTTTTATTTACCTTAAACTTGTGGGTAATTAACCAACGATAAAATGGTGCTTCTACTATTTATCGAAATTGAAAAAAACAACTCTGCACAAGTTTGATCCTTTTCTTTTTTTTGACTAGAGAAGCAAAGAAACGAGAAAAAGAAAGAAGAAGAAAAAAATAGCAGTCAGCAAAAAAGTGAAACAAAATTGTTACAAAGAAAGAAGCATTTTTTAAAATTACAAAACTGACAGCAATTATTACAAGCTGTTGATCTTTGTGATAACCTTTTTTTTAATTCTGTTTTGATTTTTTAAAATGCAACAATAAAGCTGATAATTAAATTTATAAAATTTGTTTTTCAACCCACACTTTGCGTACTTTCATTTATTTATTTTGATCTATTTTTCAATAACAAAACATTATTAACATTAATATCATCACATCATCATATCTATTTTTATCATCATCCTCCATCCATAGACTCCTCTCAAATCAAATCTTTTCTCTTTCCTTTTTTCCTCCTCACAAAAAAATCAAGCATGCACCCCCAAAAAATAGCCCTCAGTTCTTTGCTTCTCTGTCTTTTTTAGAAGGAAAAGATGGAACGTGCCTTTTGTAAGAAAAACTCTTTTCCATTTATTTTATCTTTCAAGACCGAATAAATTGGTTTAATTACCCAAAGTTTAAGGTAAACATTCGGGTTTTTTTGCTCATTTTTAATGTGGCATTAAATTCTAATAAATTTTGGAACGCTTTCTTGCCAAAGAAAGCACATTTAACACTTTTTAAAAGTTACTGTTTTTAACAATTTTTCAATGTTGCTTCGATCATTTTGCATGTTTGAAAAAACAAAATTATTGCTGTTTGTTTATTACTACAATTATGTACAAAGAATTAATAATAAATTAATCAGTTAGTAATGAGAAGATACACCGTATTTACATGAAAGCTATCTATGAATTTATTTTTTGAGGATTCCTGCAATTCCAAGACCAAGAAGGCCATCTTTCTTTCCTCCATCTTTGTTTCCGCCTCCCAAAAGGCCACCAAGAAGACCATTATCTCCTCCAAGGACACCTCCGAGAAGGCCATCATCTCCGAGAACACCGCCCAGAAGACCATCAAGAAGTTTATTGACAACGCCATTTTCTCCTAAAAGACTTCCCAAAAGTCCATCTTTAAGAAGGCCATCTAATTGTAAAAGACCATCCAAATTGAGGAGATCATCTAAGTTAAGGGCTGACAAAAGTTCACAAAGAAGTCGATCAAGATCTGCTAAAAGTTGTTTAACGAGTTGATCAACATTTTTCAATAAATTGGATAACAAATTTCCAATGGCTTGATCTTCTTCCAATAATGTTAAAACTTCATTTTGTACAATATCCTATAAATTTTAATATTTTTACTTTTATATTTTGTATATGCAAAAAGAAACTTACACCAAGTTTTTCAATCAATTGTCCAGCTTCAGGTGAGATATCATAACCAATATTTTTCAAGGTTGTGAAAGTTGCATCTACTTTGCCTTCAACATCTTCAACAATAGATTTGTATAATTGTTGTAATTTAACTGGTTTTCCCTTGATCCATTCATCAATAGTTTGGAGAATTTCAGATTTGGTCATATTTTCATTTTTGAGAAGACCGACCAATTCATCCAATTCTTCAGTGTCGAGAGATGGAATTAAGCGTTGAAGAATTGCAATAACCTTTTCAAGAAGGGTACGAACAAGGGTAATGAGATCTCCAACAACTCCATCAATACCAGCATTTAAAGGCAAATCTTTTAGAACACCCAATAATTTTCCATCTACTACACTAGATAATAAATTGCAAGCGTTGATGCCACTGCCACCACCATTTGGCTTTGGTGAAACAGCACCGCCACCAAGAAGTGGAAGTGCAAAAACACTTGTGGATAGTAGAAAAGCAAAAAGTATAATAGATTTGTTGAACATTTTTATGTATTATTAAATGGAACAAATTATTGTTGATGCTTGAATGATATTTTTGATGCTGCTTATATACTCATTTTGATGATTATAGAACACTATTTTTTCGATCAAAACCCTAAAAAAACAATCATGATCAAGCTTGTTTTTGAAAATTTTGAATAAATTAAATAAGTTTTGACATTTTGCACAAATACTACATTATTATTCAAATCCCTCCTCTTTGCTGTTTTGAAAATAATAGTTTAATCAGAAAAAAAACAAGTTGATGATGACCAAGTAACAGCTTAATAACACATATGCTACATTCATTATAGATTTAAAAAACATTATATCATCGTTTTTCAATGTAATGTTTTATTGTGTTGTAAAAATATATTTGCCTTGCTTCAAAAAGAAGCAAAGCGTTCCAAAATTTATTTAAAATTGTCGAATTCGACGCTTTTATTTACCTTAAACTTGTGGGTAATTAACCAACGATAAAATGGTGCTTCTACTATTTATCGAAATTGAAAAAAACAACTCTGCACAAGTTTGATCCTTTTCTTTTTTTTGACTAGAGAAGCAAAGAAACGAGAAAAAGAAAGAAGAAGAAAAAAATAGCAGTCAGCAAAAAAGTGAAACAAAATTGTTACAAAGAAAGAAGCATTTTTTAAAATTACAAAACTGACAGCAATTATTACAAGCTGTTGATCTTTGTGATAACCTTTTTTTTAATTCTGTTTTGATTTTTTAAAATGCAACAATAAAGCTGATAATTAAATTTATAAAATTTGTTTTTCAACCCACACTTTGCGTACTTTCATTTATTTATTTTGATCTATTTTTCAATAACAAAACATTATTAACATTAATATCATCACATCATCATATCTATTTTTATCATCATCCTCCATCCATAGACTCCTCTCAAATCAAATCTTTTCTCTTTCCTTTTTTCCTCCTCACAAAAAAATCAAGCATGCACCCCCAAAAAATAGCCCTCAGTTCTTTGCTTCTCTGTCTTTTTTAGAAGGAAAAGATGGAACGTGCCTTTTGTAAGAAAAACTCTTTTCCATTTATTTTATCTTTCAAGACCGAATAAATTGGTTTAATTACCCAAAGTTTAAGGTAAACATTCGGGTTTTTTTGCTCATTTTTAATGTGGCATTAAATTCTAATAAATTTTGGAACGCTTTCTTGCCAAAGAAAGCACATTTAACACTTTTTAAAAGTTACTGTTTTTAACAATTTTTCAATGTTGCTTCGATCATTTTGCATGTTTGAAAAAACAAAATTATTGCTGTTTGTTTATTACTACAATTATGTACAAAGAATTAATAATAAATTAATCAGTTAGTAATGAGAAGATACACCGTATTTACATGAAAGCTATCTATGAATTTATTTTTTGAGGATTCCTGCAATTCCAAGACCAAGAAGGCCATCTTTCTTTCCTCCATCTTTGTTTCCGCCTCCCAAAAGGCCACCAAGAAGACCATTATCTCCTCCAAGGACACCTCCGAGAAGGCCATCATCTCCGAGAACACCGCCCAGAAGACCATCAAGAAGTTTATTGACAACGCCATTTTCTCCTAAAAGACTTCCCAAAAGTCCATCTTTAAGAAGGCCATCTAATTGTAAAAGACCATCCAAATTGAGGAGATCATCTAAGTTAAGGGCTGACAAAAGTTCACAAAGAAGTCGATCAAGATCTGCTAAAAGTTGTTTAACGAGTTGATCAACATTTTTCAATAAATTGGATAACAAATTTCCAATGGCTTGATCTTCTTCCAATAATGTTAAAACTTCATTTTGTACAATATCCTATAAATTTTAATATTTTTACTTTTATATTTTGTATATGCAAAAAGAAACTTACACCAAGTTTTTCAATCAATTGTCCAGCTTCAGGTGAGATATCATAACCAATATTTTTCAAGGTTGTGAAAGTTGCATCTACTTTGCCTTCAACATCTTCAACAATAGATTTGTATAATTGTTGTAATTTAACTGGTTTTCCCTTGATCCATTCATCAATAGTTTGGAGAATTTCAGATTTGGTCATATTTTCATTTTTGAGAAGACCGACCAATTCATCCAATTCTTCAGTGTCGAGAGATGGAATTAAGCGTTGAAGAATTGCAATAACCTTTTCAAGAAGGGTACGAACAAGGGTAATGAGATCTCCAACAACTCCATCAATACCAGCATTTAAAGGCAAATCTTTTAGAACACCCAATAATTTTCCATCTACTACACTAGATAATAAATTGCAAGCGTTGATGCCACTGCCACCACCATTTGGCTTTGGTGAAACAGCACCGCCACCAAGAAGTGGAAGTGCAAAAACACTTGTGGATAGTAGAAAAGCAAAAAGTATAATAGATTTGTTGAACATTTTTATGTATTATTAAATGGAACAAATTATTGTTGATGCTTGAATGATATTTTTGATGCTGCTTATATACTCATTTTGATGATTATAGAACACTATTTTTTCGATCAAAACCCTAAAAAAACAATCATGATCAAGCTTGTTTTTGAAAATTTTGAATAAATTAAATAAGTTTTGACATTTTGCACAAATACTACATTATTATTCAAATCCCTCCTCTTTGCTGTTTTGAAAATAATAGTTTAATCAGAAAAAAAACAAGTTGATGATGACCAAGTAACAGCTTAATAACACATATGCTACATTCATTATAGATTTAAAAAACATTATATCATCGTTTTTCAATGTAATGTTTTATTGTGTTGTAAAAATATATTTGCCTTGCTTCAAAAAGAAGCAAAGCGTTCCAAAATTTATTTAAAATTGTCGAATTCGACGCTTTTATTTACCTTAAACTTGTGGGTAATTAACCAACGATAAAATGGTGCTTCTACTATTTATCGAAATTGAAAAAAACAACTCTGCACAAGTTTGATCCTTTTCTTTTTTTTGACTAGAGAAGCAAAGAAACGAGAAAAAGAAAGAAGAAGAAAAAAATAGCAGTCAGCAAAAAAGTGAAACAAAATTGTTACAAAGAAAGAAGCATTTTTTAAAATTACAAAACTGACAGCAATTATTACAAGCTGTTGATCTTTGTGATAACCTTTTTTTTAATTCTGTTTTGATTTTTTAAAATGCAACAATAAAGCTGATAATTAAATTTATAAAATTTGTTTTTCAACCCACACTTTGCGTACTTTCATTTATTTATTTTGATCTATTTTTCAATAACAAAACATTATTAACATTAATATCATCACATCATCATATCTATTTTTATCATCATCCTCCATCCATAGACTCCTCTCAAATCAAATCTTTTCTCTTTCCTTTTTTCCTCCTCACAAAAAAATCAAGCATGCACCCCCAAAAAATAGCCCTCAGTTCTTTGCTTCTCTGTCTTTTTTAGAAGGAAAAGATGGAACGTGCCTTTTGTAAGAAAAACTCTTTTCCATTTATTTTATCTTTCAAGACCGAATAAATTGGTTTAATTACCCAAAGTTTAAGGTAAACATTCGGGTTTTTTTGCTCATTTTTAATGTGGCATTAAATTCTAATAAATTTTGGAACGCTTTCTTGCCAAAGAAAGCACATTTAACACTTTTTAAAAGTTACTGTTTTTAACAATTTTTCAATGTTGCTTCGATCATTTTGCATGTTTGAAAAAACAAAATTATTGCTGTTTGTTTATTACTACAATTATGTACAAAGAATTAATAATAAATTAATCAGTTAGTAATGAGAAGATACACCGTATTTACATGAAAGCTATCTATGAATTTATTTTTTGAGGATTCCTGCAATTCCAAGACCAAGAAGGCCATCTTTCTTTCCTCCATCTTTGTTTCCGCCTCCCAAAAGGCCACCAAGAAGACCATTATCTCCTCCAAGGACACCTCCGAGAAGGCCATCATCTCCGAGAACACCGCCCAGAAGACCATCAAGAAGTTTATTGACAACGCCATTTTCTCCTAAAAGACTTCCCAAAAGTCCATCTTTAAGAAGGCCATCTAATTGTAAAAGACCATCCAAATTGAGGAGATCATCTAAGTTAAGGGCTGACAAAAGTTCACAAAGAAGTCGATCAAGATCTGCTAAAAGTTGTTTAACGAGTTGATCAACATTTTTCAATAAATTGGATAACAAATTTCCAATGGCTTGATCTTCTTCCAATAATGTTAAAACTTCATTTTGTACAATATCCTATAAATTTTAATATTTTTACTTTTATATTTTGTATATGCAAAAAGAAACTTACACCAAGTTTTTCAATCAATTGTCCAGCTTCAGGTGAGATATCATAACCAATATTTTTCAAGGTTGTGAAAGTTGCATCTACTTTGCCTTCAACATCTTCAACAATAGATTTGTATAATTGTTGTAATTTAACTGGTTTTCCCTTGATCCATTCATCAATAGTTTGGAGAATTTCAGATTTGGTCATATTTTCATTTTTGAGAAGACCGACCAATTCATCCAATTCTTCAGTGTCGAGAGATGGAATTAAGCGTTGAAGAATTGCAATAACCTTTTCAAGAAGGGTACGAACAAGGGTAATGAGATCTCCAACAACTCCATCAATACCAGCATTTAAAGGCAAATCTTTTAGAACACCCAATAATTTTCCATCTACTACACTAGATAATAAATTGCAAGCGTTGATGCCACTGCCACCACCATTTGGCTTTGGTGAAACAGCACCGCCACCAAGAAGTGGAAGTGCAAAAACACTTGTGGATAGTAGAAAAGCAAAAAGTATAATAGATTTGTTGAACATTTTTATGTATTATTAAATGGAACAAATTATTGTTGATGCTTGAATGATATTTTTGATGCTGCTTATATACTCATTTTGATGATTATAGAACACTATTTTTTCGATCAAAACCCTAAAAAAACAATCATGATCAAGCTTGTTTTTGAAAATTTTGAATAAATTAAATAAGTTTTGACATTTTGCACAAATACTACATTATTATTCAAATCCCTCCTCTTTGCTGTTTTGAAAATAATAGTTTAATCAGAAAAAAAACAAGTTGATGATGACCAAGTAACAGCTTAATAACACATATGCTACATTCATTATAGATTTAAAAAACATTATATCATCGTTTTTCAATGTAATGTTTTATTGTGTTGTAAAAATATATTTGCCTTGCTTCAAAAAGAAGCAAAGCGTTCCAAAATTTATTTAAAATTGTCGAATTCGACGCTTTTATTTACCTTAAACTTGTGGGTAATTAACCAACGATAAAATGGTGCTTCTACTATTTATCGAAATTGAAAAAAACAACTCTGCACAAGTTTGATCCTTTTCTTTTTTTTGACTAGAGAAGCAAAGAAACGAGAAAAAGAAAGAAGAAGAAAAAAATAGCAGTCAGCAAAAAAGTGAAACAAAATTGTTACAAAGAAAGAAGCATTTTTTAAAATTACAAAACTGACAGCAATTATTACAAGCTGTTGATCTTTGTGATAACCTTTTTTTTAATTCTGTTTTGATTTTTTAAAATGCAACAATAAAGCTGATAATTAAATTTATAAAATTTGTTTTTCAACCCACACTTTGCGTACTTTCATTTATTTATTTTGATCTATTTTTCAATAACAAAACATTATTAACATTAATATCATCACATCATCATATCTATTTTTATCATCATCCTCCATCCATAGACTCCTCTCAAATCAAATCTTTTCTCTTTCCTTTTTTCCTCCTCACAAAAAAATCAAGCATGCACCCCCAAAAAATAGCCCTCAGTTCTTTGCTTCTCTGTCTTTTTTAGAAGGAAAAGATGGAACGTGCCTTTTGTAAGAAAAACTCTTTTCCATTTATTTTATCTTTCAAGACCGAATAAATTGGTTTAATTACCCAAAGTTTAAGGTAAACATTCGGGTTTTTTTGCTCATTTTTAATGTGGCATTAAATAAATTTTGGAACGCTTTCTTGCAAAAGAAAGCATATTTAACACATTTTAAAAGTTACTGTTATTAACAAATTTTTCAATGTTGCTCCAATGTTATGCATTTTGAATCTTTGAAAAAACAAAATTATTGCTGTTTGTTTATTACTACAATTATGTACAAAACATTAATAATAAATTAATCAGTTAGTAATGAGAAGATACACCGTATTTACATGAAAGCTATCTATGTATTTATTTTTTAAGGATTCCTGCAATTCCAAGACCGAGAAGGCCATCTTTCTTTCCTCCATCTTTGTTTCCGCCTCCCAAAAGGCCACCAAGAAGACCATTATCTCCTCCAAGGACACCTCCGAGAAGGCCATCATCTCCGAGAACACCGCCCAGAAGACCATCAAGAAGTTTATTGACAACGCCATTTTCTCCTAAAAGACTTCCCAAAAGTCCATCTTTAAGAAGGCCATCTAATTGTAAAAGACCATCCAAATTGAGGAGATCATCTAAGTTAAGGGCTGACAAAAGTTCACAAAGAAGTCGATCAAGATCTGCTAAAAGTTGTTTAACGAGTTGATCAACATTTTTCAATAAATTGGATAACAAATTTCCAATGGCTTGATCTTCTTCCAATAATGTTAAAACTTCATTTTGTACAATATCCTATAAATTTTAATATTTTTACTTTTATATTTTGTATATGCAAAAAGAAACTTACACCAAGTTTTTCAATCAATTGTCCAGCTTCAGGTGAGATATCATAACCAATATTTTTCAAGGTTGTGAAAGTTGCATCTACTTTGCCTTCAACATCTTCAACAATAGATTTGTATAATTGTTGTAATTTAACTGGTTTTCCCTTGATCCATTCATCAATAGTTTGGAGAATTTCAGATTTGGTCATATTTTCATTTTTGAGAAGACCGACCAATTCATCCAATTCTTCAGTGTCGAGAGATGGAATTAAGCGTTGAAGAATTGCAATAACCTTTTCAAGAAGGGTACGAACAAGGGTAATGAGATCTCCAACAACTCCATCAATACCAGCATTTAAAGGCAAATCTTTTAGAACACCCAATAATTTTCCATCTACTACACTAGATAATAAATTGCAAGCGTTGATGCCACTGCCACCACCATTTGGCTTTGGTGAAACAGCACCGCCACCAAGAAGTGGAAGTGCAAAAACACTTGTGGATAGTAGAAAAGCAAAAAGTATAATAGATTTGTTGAACATTTTTATGTATTATTAAATGGAACAAATTATTGTTGATGCTTGAATGATATTTTTGATGCTGCTTATATACTCATTTTGATGATTATAGAACACTATTTTTTCGATCAAAACCCTAAAAAAACAATCATGATCAAGCTTGTTTTTGAAAATTTTGAATAAATTAAATAAGTTTTGACATTTTGCACAAATACTACATTATTATTCAAATCCCTCCTCTTTGCTGTTTTGAAAATAATAGTTTAATCAGAAAAAAAACAAGTTGATGATGACCAAGTAACAGCTTAATAACACATATGCTACATTCATTATAGATTTAAAAAACATTATATCATCGTTTTTCAATGTAATGTTTTATTGTGTTGTAAAAATATATTTGCCTTGCTTCAAAAAGAAGCAAAGCGTTCCAAAATTTATTTAAAATTGTCGAATTCGACGCTTTTATTTACCTTAAACTTGTGGGTAATTAACCAACGATAAAATGGTGCTTCTACTATTTATCGAAATTGAAAAAAACAACTCTGCACAAGTTTGATCCTTTTCTTTTTTTTGACTAGAGAAGCAAAGAAACGAGAAAAAGAAAGAAGAAGAAAAAAATAGCAGTCAGCAAAAAAGTGAAACAAAATTGTTACAAAGAAAGAAGCATTTTTTAAAATTACAAAACTGACAGCAATTATTACAAGCTGTTGATCTTTGTGATAACCTTTTTTTTAATTCTGTTTTGATTTTTTAAAATGCAACAATAAAGCTGATAATTAAATTTATAAAATTTGTTTTTCAACCCACACTTTGCGTACTTTCATTTATTTATTTTGATCTATTTTTCAATAACAAAACATTATTAACATTAATATCATCACATCATCATATCTATTTTTATCATCATCCTCCATCCATAGACTCCTCTCAAATCAAATCTTTTCTCTTTCCTTTTTTCCTCCTCACAAAAAAATCAAGCATGCACCCCCAAAAAATAGCCCTCAGTTCTTTGCTTCTCTGTCTTTTTTAGAAGGAAAAGATGGAACGTGCCTTTTGTAAGAAAAACTCTTTTCCATTTATTTTATCTTTCAAGACCGAATAAATTGGTTTAATTACCCAAAGTTTAAGGTAAACATTCGGGTTTTTTTGCTCATTTTTAATGTGGCATTAAATTCTAATAAATTTTGGAACGCTTTCTTGCCAAAGAAAGCACATTTAACACTTTTTAAAAGTTACTGTTTTTAACAATTTTTCAATGTTGCTTCGATCATTTTGCATGTTTGAAAAAACAAAATTATTGCTGTTTGTTTATTACTACAATTATGTACAAAGAATTAATAATAAATTAATCAGTTAGTAATGAGAAGATACACCGTATTTACATGAAAGCTATCTATGAATTTATTTTTTGAGGATTCCTGCAATTCCAAGACCAAGAAGGCCATCTTTCTTTCCTCCATCTTTGTTTCCGCCTCCCAAAAGGCCACCAAGAAGACCATTATCTCCTCCAAGGACACCTCCGAGAAGGCCATCATCTCCGAGAACACCGCCCAGAAGACCATCAAGAAGTTTATTGACAACGCCATTTTCTCCTAAAAGACTTCCCAAAAGTCCATCTTTAAGAAGGCCATCTAATTGTAAAAGACCATCCAAATTGAGGAGATCATCTAAGTTAAGGGCTGACAAAAGTTCACAAAGAAGTCGATCAAGATCTGCTAAAAGTTGTTTAACGAGTTGATCAACATTTTTCAATAAATTGGATAACAAATTTCCAATGGCTTGATCTTCTTCCAATAATGTTAAAACTTCATTTTGTACAATATCCTATAAATTTTAATATTTTTACTTTTATATTTTGTATATGCAAAAAGAAACTTACACCAAGTTTTTCAATCAATTGTCCAGCTTCAGGTGAGATATCATAACCAATATTTTTCAAGGTTGTGAAAGTTGCATCTACTTTGCCTTCAACATCTTCAACAATAGATTTGTATAATTGTTGTAATTTAACTGGTTTTCCCTTGATCCATTCATCAATAGTTTGGAGAATTTCAGATTTGGTCATATTTTCATTTTTGAGAAGACCGACCAATTCATCCAATTCTTCAGTGTCGAGAGATGGAATTAAGCGTTGAAGAATTGCAATAACCTTTTCAAGAAGGGTACGAACAAGGGTAATGAGATCTCCAACAACTCCATCAATACCAGCATTTAAAGGCAAATCTTTTAGAACACCCAATAATTTTCCATCTACTACACTAGATAATAAATTGCAAGCGTTGATGCCACTGCCACCACCATTTGGCTTTGGTGAAACAGCACCGCCACCAAGAAGTGGAAGTGCAAAAACACTTGTGGATAGTAGAAAAGCAAAAAGTATAATAGATTTGTTGAACATTTTTATGTATTATTAAATGGAACAAATTATTGTTGATGCTTGAATGATATTTTTGATGCTGCTTATATACTCATTTTGATGATTATAGAACACTATTTTTTCGATCAAAACCCTAAAAAAACAATCATGATCAAGCTTGTTTTTGAAAATTTTGAATAAATTAAATAAGTTTTGACATTTTGCACAAATACTACATTATTATTCAAATCCCTCCTCTTTGCTGTTTTGAAAATAATAGTTTAATCAGAAAAAAAACAAGTTGATGATGACCAAGTAACAGCTTAATAACACATATGCTACATTCATTATAGATTTAAAAAACATTATATCATCGTTTTTCAATGTAATGTTTTATTGTGTTGTAAAAATATATTTGCCTTGCTTCAAAAAGAAGCAAAGCGTTCCAAAATTTATTTAAAATTGTCGAATTCGACGCTTTTATTTACCTTAAACTTGTGGGTAATTAACCAACGATAAAATGGTGCTTCTACTATTTATCGAAATTGAAAAAAACAACTCTGCACAAGTTTGATCCTTTTCTTTTTTTTGACTAGAGAAGCAAAGAAACGAGAAAAAGAAAGAAGAAGAAAAAAATAGCAGTCAGCAAAAAAGTGAAACAAAATTGTTACAAAGAAAGAAGCATTTTTTAAAATTACAAAACTGACAGCAATTATTACAAGCTGTTGATCTTTGTGATAACCTTTTTTTTAATTCTGTTTTGATTTTTTAAAATGCAACAATAAAGCTGATAATTAAATTTATAAAATTTGTTTTTCAACCCACACTTTGCGTACTTTCATTTATTTATTTTGATCTATTTTTCAATAACAAAACATTATTAACATTAATATCATCACATCATCATATCTATTTTTATCATCATCCTCCATCCATAGACTCCTCTCAAATCAAATCTTTTCTCTTTCCTTTTTTCCTCCTCACAAAAAAATCAAGCATGCACCCCCAAAAAATAGCCCTCAGTTCTTTGCTTCTCTGTCTTTTTTAGAAGGAAAAGATGGAACGTGCCTTTTGTAAGAAAAACTCTTTTCCATTTATTTTATCTTTCAAGACCGAATAAATTGGTTTAATTACCCAAAGTTTAAGGTAAACATTCGGGTTTTTTTGCTCATTTTTAATGTGGCATTAAATTCTAATAAATTTTGGAACGCTTTCTTGCCAAAGAAAGCACATTTAACACTTTTTAAAAGTTACTGTTTTTAACAATTTTTCAATGTTGCTTCGATCATTTTGCATGTTTGAAAAAACAAAATTATTGCTGTTTGTTTATTACTACAATTATGTACAAAGAATTAATAATAAATTAATCAGTTAGTAATGAGAAGATACACCGTATTTACATGAAAGCTATCTATGAATTTATTTTTTGAGGATTCCTGCAATTCCAAGACCAAGAAGGCCATCTTTCTTTCCTCCATCTTTGTTTCCGCCTCCCAAAAGGCCACCAAGAAGACCATTATCTCCTCCAAGGACACCTCCGAGAAGGCCATCATCTCCGAGAACACCGCCCAGAAGACCATCAAGAAGTTTATTGACAACGCCATTTTCTCCTAAAAGACTTCCCAAAAGTCCATCTTTAAGAAGGCCATCTAATTGTAAAAGACCATCCAAATTGAGGAGATCATCTAAGTTAAGGGCTGACAAAAGTTCACAAAGAAGTCGATCAAGATCTGCTAAAAGTTGTTTAACGAGTTGATCAACATTTTTCAATAAATTGGATAACAAATTTCCAATGGCTTGATCTTCTTCCAATAATGTTAAAACTTCATTTTGTACAATATCCTATAAATTTTAATATTTTTACTTTTATATTTTGTATATGCAAAAAGAAACTTACACCAAGTTTTTCAATCAATTGTCCAGCTTCAGGTGAGATATCATAACCAATATTTTTCAAGGTTGTGAAAGTTGCATCTACTTTGCCTTCAACATCTTCAACAATAGATTTGTATAATTGTTGTAATTTAACTGGTTTTCCCTTGATCCATTCATCAATAGTTTGGAGAATTTCAGATTTGGTCATATTTTCATTTTTGAGAAGACCGACCAATTCATCCAATTCTTCAGTGTCGAGAGATGGAATTAAGCGTTGAAGAATTGCAATAACCTTTTCAAGAAGGGTACGAACAAGGGTAATGAGATCTCCAACAACTCCATCAATACCAGCATTTAAAGGCAAATCTTTTAGAACACCCAATAATTTTCCATCTACTACACTAGATAATAAATTGCAAGCGTTGATGCCACTGCCACCACCATTTGGCTTTGGTGAAACAGCACCGCCACCAAGAAGTGGAAGTGCAAAAACACTTGTGGATAGTAGAAAAGCAAAAAGTATAATAGATTTGTTGAACATTTTTATGTATTATTAAATGGAACAAATTATTGTTGATGCTTGAATGATATTTTTGATGCTGCTTATATACTCATTTTGATGATTATAGAACACTATTTTTTCGATCAAAACCCTAAAAAAACAATCATGATCAAGCTTGTTTTTGAAAATTTTGAATAAATTAAATAAGTTTTGACATTTTGCACAAATACTACATTATTATTCAAATCCCTCCTCTTTGCTGTTTTGAAAATAATAGTTTAATCAGAAAAAAAACAAGTTGATGATGACCAAGTAACAGCTTAATAACACATATGCTACATTCATTATAGATTTAAAAAACATTATATCATCGTTTTTCAATGTAATGTTTTATTGTGTTGTAAAAATATATTTGCCTTGCTTCAAAAAGAAGCAAAGCGTTCCAAAATTTATTTAAAATTGTCGAATTCGACGCTTTTATTTACCTTAAACTTGTGGGTAATTAACCAACGATAAAATGGTGCTTCTACTATTTATCGAAATTGAAAAAAACAACTCTGCACAAGTTTGATCCTTTTCTTTTTTTTGACTAGAGAAGCAAAGAAACAAGAAGAAAATAGCAGGCAGCAAAAAAGTGAACCAAAAAAGTGTAAATTGTTACAAAGAAAGAAGCATTTCTTAACATTACAAAACTGACAGCAATTATTACAAGCTGTTGATCTTTGTGATAACCTTTTTTTAATTCTGTTTTGATTTTTTAAAATGCAACAATAAAGCTGATAATTAAATTTATAAAATTTGTTTTTCAACCCACACTATGCGTACTTTCATTTATATATTTTTCAATAACAAAACATTATTAACATTAATATCATCACATCATCATATCTATTTTTATCATCATCCTCCATCCATAGACTCCTCTCAAATCAAATCAAATCTTTTCTCTTTCCTTTTTTCCTCCTCACAAAAAAATCAAGCATGCAGCACCCCCCAAAAAATAGCCCTCAGTTCTTTGCTTCTCTGTCTTTTTTAGAAGGAAAAGATGAAACGTGCCTTTTGTAAGAAAAAATCTTTTGCATTTATTTTATCTTTCAAGACCGAATAAATTGGTTTAATTACCCAAAGTTTAAGGTAAACATTTTTTTTTTTTTGCTCATTTTTAATGTGGCATTAAATAAATTTTGGAACGCTTTCTTGCAAAAGAAAGCATATTTAACACATTTTAAAAGTTACTGTTATTAACAAATTTTTCAATGTTGCTCCAATGTTATGCATTTTGTATCTTTGAAAAAACAAAATTATTGCTGTTTGTTTATTACAATTATGTACAAAACATTAATAATAAATTAATCAGTTAGTAAAGAGAAGATACACCGTATTTACATGAAAGCTATCTATGTATTTATTTTTTAAGGATTCCTGCAATTCCAAGACCAAGAAGGCCATCTTTCTTTCCTCCATCTTTGTTTCCGCCTCCCAAAAGGCCACCAAGAAGACCATTATCTCCTCCAAGGACACCTCCGAGAAGGCCATCATCTCCGAGAACACCGCCAAGAAGACCATCAAGAAGTTTGTTGACAAGTCCTGAGAAGTTTCCAACGCGTGTTGACCTACATTTTGTGTGTCGTGAAAGAGAAAAAAAAGAGTAACAGAAGTAATTAAGTGAAGTTTGTGTTGGCGGTGTAAGCACAAATGATCTTTTTAAAAAGACTAATTTACAAAAAAATTTTTTTAAATCAACATTCGTTTGTAGATTAATTTTATAAGAACTAATTTCAAACATGCAAGTTTTAAACATTAACATTTCATGTCTGTTTTTTAAACAAGCAACAATGCAAGATTTTTAACAAAAAAACTTTTTTTAAACATGCAAGATTTATAGATATTTTTTTAAAGATGTATTTTTTCAAGATTTTTTGCCAAAGATCTTTTTTTAAAAATGCAAGATTTGATGATTTTTTTAAAAAAAGATACAACATTAGAATTTTTTCACCCTTTTTATCCAAGGAAATTATCAAACGTTGCATCATTTAGAAAACTTTTTCAAAAAAACATCTTCAAATCTTGCATGTTTAAAAAAAATTCTTTGGCAAAAAGTCTTGAAAAAACATATCTTTATAAAAAAATCTAGAAACCTTGCATGTTGAAAAAAAATTCTGTTGTAATAATCTTGAAAACTTACATCTGTGATACTTGCATGTTCAAAAATCAATCTCGAAAATAAATTTTTTTTTGCATGTTCATAAAATAATATTTATAAAAAATTCTTATGTAAATTAGTCTTTTTAAAAAGATCTTTTGTGCTTACACCGCCTTTGTGTTTACTGTTTTTGATATACTTTTTTATGCCTTTTTCCGATGGCTCCTTTGGGTGTTATATTTTTTTTGCATCAGTATCACCAGCTTGAATATTTTTTATTTTTGGTCTGCTGTTTTCTTTTATAACTGTTTTTTTTATATTTGGCGCTTCATATTCCTGTTTATCTATTTATGTTTTTGCATTTCTTGTAACCTTTTGGCACTGTTTTGGAATCTTTGTAGATAAGTTTTTATTTTTTTATATATTTAACACATAGATGGATGAATTGCGTTTTTGGGAACGCCCTCATTTTTAGCTGATGTTGTTGGATTTTTTTCGTTACGTTTTCGACATTTATCGAGGACGTTAAGAGATGAAAGTAGTGATCTCATGGAATCTTTTATCTGAAAATTATGAGTCACAAAGTGAAAAAAAATTATGATTATACATTGCTAGTTTTTTTAGATAGTGTATAATCGTATTCTGCGAAATGTGCCACCTTCGCTAAAAACATGCTATTGTAATGCAGGGTACGGCAGCCCAAGTACTTCATACAGTCTTTTTACTTTTTTGGTGGCATTTTTATTACTGGAAGGCTTGTCATTGAAAGCAGATATTTTCTGTTGCAATCATCGCCGGCCTGTGTTATTGTAAAATTAAACTTTCTTTATTCAAAAGATGTCATTCCTAAACCTTTTTTCCTTAGAATTTTTCTCTTACCTTTTTGTCGATGAAACAATTAATAATAGGGTCAATTAATATTCTAATTAAAAATAAAATCCATACACTTTCTCGTAGTGCTGTTACAGGAGCACCTTGTGAAACTTTAAAACAAATGACTGGGTAAGAAACTGCACTGTAATGAAAATGGCAAGCAGTGTAATCTACAGCGCTGCATGTTCAAAAAATCTCCACCCGAAAAATCAAAGAAAAAATTTGTTTTTTTTGCATTGATGGAACTGTTTAGCTTATCATGAATATATGAATTTGCAGTAAATTACTCTCTGTGCCATTTTCATCGCTTGCAACGAATTACCCAGTCGACGAAAACAATAACTTGAGTTTGGATAAATATATGACTGGAAAAGATCATTTGCGATGAGAAACGAATAAAAAAATATGAAAACTCCAAACATAATTGCGAAAGATGAAAATGGAAATTTCGATTTTTTGCTTCTTCCATCTGCAAACTTTCTTGCTCGATATACAAATATTGCTAAAATATGTTTTAGGGGTTAATTTTAAACAATCTACTTTCTTTATATCATACCTGTTAAAATGAAAAAAAGTAAAGTGAAACAATAAATTCCTGTTGACGTTGCATTTTGAATTTGATCATAAATTCTACTGCCACATTTTGTTGTACCACACACACCATACATTATAAGTTCCGATGATAAAAAAAGGATAAATATAATCCCACTTAGCGATGAAAGATAAAGGCAACGCTTTATTGTAAAAGTATTTCGATAATGTAGCGGCTTTGCAACGGCGTATAGTTTAATTCCTGATAATAAATTATAGGATATCATTTCTGACCATAGTGCTGCATTCATAATGTGCATCAAAATCAGAAGAACAACAATCAACTGCTCACCTCTGAAAAATAGGTATTAAATCGCCTAAAATAACACTTCATACTTCGGAAAATTATAGCAAAAAAGAACAATACTGTGTATCAATAGGCAAAGAGATATCAAAAGATCACCAAAAGATCGACTTAAAATAAAAATATAACACTTTCTTGAAACTTGATGATTCTTAATTGCTTTTATTACAGCAATAATAAATAATATTGTAACAATTGTTGCGAGTGTTGCAATTACTAATATTATATAAGAAGCTACTATATTTATAGTTAAATTTGTAGCAGGTTTACGATATAGAATCTGAAAAATAAAGTAAGCAATATCAGAATGAGAATCTTTTGTCCGATATATCGTTTGATGAGATCCGTTAAATGATCAGATTTAAAAAACCTACTGTTTCAATTATTTCTGAATCAGAAGTTTTATTGTTAAAACATTTTCTCATTTCTGGCTGTACATAATAATATGACATTTTTAAATTTACAAAAAAGTGAAGACTTTTTTTTACATTAATTTAAAAACAACTCTTTTTTTAAAGTTCAACATTAATTCTTTCGTTTTTTACTTGCTTTTGTTGTTATTTACTTAAAGGTTTTAAATGCTTTAAATTTTACCTTTCTTCTTTTTGTTTTCAATTTATGCTACTTTATGTAGGCGTAAAATGACTCAACAAACGGTCAAACTATTTTTAACAATAATTAAAAAATCTTTGTGTTGAATCATTTTATTGTTTTTCTGATTGGACTGAAAAAAGACATTAACTCTTCTGTTTTTGTATTTTCTTCTTCTCTCTCTTTATGTTTTTAACGCCAGCAAATCGTTTTTAAGTTTTTTTAAAACTTTTTATTGAATATTTCAAGGTGAGGACGTGTCGGATGTAGCTTTAAGGATAAAGAAGTATTCGAAATTTGTTATTTTAGATCTGTTGGAAATTGGAAAGAAAACATTACATTTTTAAAACAATAAGAATTCCTGAAAAAAATCAAATACATTATTGTGAGGCTTAAAAAAGAAAAAGAGTATCTCTAACGATAGAGGAGATTGCTATTTTTATGCAAACTTTAAAAATATTTGATTATCAACGACAAGGTTTTTATTTAATTTAATCATTAACAATATATACATAAAACAAATAAGTTACATAACTAAGGGTAAGTAACAGTTACAGAGAATAAGGATAGATCCAGTTTGAACTGATGGACTAATAACTATTTGTCAAAGTTTATCACAAATGGGAAGATATGGAAACAACGATTTCATTGAAGATTTTATCTGAAAATTCAGAGCATTGACTGAAAAAGACATTCGCGATGTTGTAGTGATTAAGTTATTTACTGTAATTAGAATCGTTTGCCTCTCTTATGGTAGTAGAGCAGGTTTCAGAAAAAAATTCGTGATTTCACAAGCGTTTTGTTTAGTGAGAAGGGCACACTTTTTGTAATTCTTACCTTTTTATCAATAACACAATTAATAATAGGGTCAATCAATATCCTAAATAAAAATAAAATATACACAGATTCACTGAATGCAGTGATGGATATATTTTGTAAAAGTTTAAAGCAGTAACTTGTGTCTGGATAAATATATGAAAAAAAAAGATCACTTGCAATGAGGAACGAATAAAAAAATATAAATACTCCAAACATAATTGCGAAAGATGAAAATGGAAATTTCGATTTTTTGCTTCTTCCATCTGCAAACTTTCTTGCTCGATATACAAATATTGCTAAAAAGGTGTTTATTTGTAAAAATCTGTTGAAAAAAATCAGGCGTGTCATACCTGTTAAAATGAAAAAAAGTAAAGTGCAACCATATATTCCTGTAGAAACTGCATTTAGGATTTGATCATAAATAGGACTACACACTACTCTGAAATTAAAAAAAAGTATGGTCCGATAGTGATAATTATGACATAGCTACTCTCAACATACTTTGTACACACGATTAACACAACAATATTAGCTGATAATATAAGGGTAAATATAATCCCACTTAAAGATGAAAGATAAAGGCAACGTTTTATTGTAAAAGTATTTCGATAATGTAATGGTTTTGCAACAGCGTATAGTTTAATCCCTGATAATAAATTGTAGGATATCATTTCAGCCCAAAATGCTGCTTCCATAATAATAATCATAATTTGAAGAATCCATAACTGTGTATTCCTAAAAAAATTAAGTAGATTAGAACAAAAAGGTCATGCCGTAGTACTTTCAAAGACATAAAATCATATACTTCTTTCCCATGACTTTACTATTTTAATCCTAGCTTAGAGTATATTTGAATAAAACTTACGTAAAATTTGAATCAGCACACACTCGAACAATACTGTGTATCAATAGACAAAGAGATATTAAAAGATCACCAAAAGATCGGCTTAAAATAAAAATATAACATTTTCTTGAAACTTGATGATTCTTAATTGCTTTTATTACAGCAATAATAAATATTATTGTAACAATTGTTGCGAGTGTTGCAATTACTAACCGTATGGAACTAGCTGTCCGTTTTATATTGGAAACTTCTGTTGGGAGATGATAGCGGATCTGAAAAACAAATTAGTATAATCTAAATTTTTCAACCAACGAAAGATTTAAACATACTGTATCAATTATTTCTGAATCCGTAGTTTCGTATTTAAAGCATTTTCTTTGTTCTGGAGTCACAGACATTTTTTAATTGACACAAAAAACAAAAAATAGAAAACATCTTTGTTTTGCGAAATTCTTTTAAGAAAACATTGTCAGCTTGGTTTACTCATCTTTCTTCTCTCTAAATTATTAATGGAGTTATTTATTTATTTTAACTTGTTTTTGCTGCTATTTACTTAATGCTTTTACATCCTTTGCATTCTTTGCATTTAAGCTATCTGTTTTTTGTTTTGTTTTTGCTTTCAATGTATACCAGTTTATGTAGGCGCAAATAAAGTTCAACAAATTTTGAAACTACAAAATGTGTCATTAAAATCCACCAAAAAAATGTGGTACTAAAATTAAGGATAAACAAGTAGTTAAAGAAAGAGATGGATGGATTGCATTTTCCAAAGCTTTGAGCTGATGGTTAAATATTATTTTTGGATCATTTTTAGAAATGCATCATAAATGGAACGAGGTGGAAATAGTGATAGTGCTTCTTATAATTTCTTTTTGTTTAGAAAAATGTATATTTATTTTAACTCGTAAGATAACAAATGTAAAAAATAGAAACTCGTAAGTTTTTGATAACAACAAATAATAAAGAAACACGTAAATTTCAGTGATGCCGGTAACAAAGAACCATTGTTTTTAATAATTCAATACACATTTCACAAATCAGCTTAACGTTGATGTGGCTTGAAGCAAGCTAAAAATGAAAAATGTTAAAGTCGCTTTAATTGTTTGTTAAGAAAAATCTTGCCTTCAAATTCACTTTTATGTTGATAAACATATTCTTCAAATCGTTCTTCAAAAATTTTGAAATGTTCTTCGGAAGCTCGTAGATAATGAGAATAAATCTGAAACAGAAACAAATATTAAAGATGCAACCAAGACCGTATTCAGAGGGTTGTTGACGGAGCTGGAAACCACTCTGAAATCAGAAGTATCTCTGAATATTTTGCCACAAGGAGGAAACGCGGCAAAAGATTAAAGTACAGACCCACTTTCTTAAAATGCTGGGGTAAATTTTGGATACGAGCTTGGGTGCAGCAGCTATTTAAAAGCAAAACCTTACTCTAACGAAATCTTCAAAATTTCCATTTGCAATTTCATCAATTGCATCAGCAAATTTTGCTCGAGAAGATGGATCAATCATTTCTGGAATACAAGCTTCAAAAGCTTTTGTCATTTCAATTCCAAGCTTTGTTGGTGCAATTTGACGATTTCTACCAATTATTACAAATTCATTTTCTTCAAGCTTTGTAATATGGCTTGGAATTGTTCCATCTGTTCCAATTTTATATTCTTCCATTGATTCAATTAATTCCCATTCTGCTAATAATGATGGAGCAGGAAGTTCAATTACTTTTGCATCAAATAAAAATTTTGTTCCAACAGAAAATTCATTTGAAAAATCTTTATCACTCATTTGAACTTTTAATTGACGTAAAGCATCAGTAAATCCATTTTGATCAGGCTTGAAACATTCAAAAGTAAATCTAAAATCATCAATACCAAAAGTTGTTGATTCTTTGAAATACGTATTAGCTGGCATGAAAGATGCTTTGAACCAATTAAGAATTAATAAATCACCAGTCGTTGCATTACTTTGATTAAACATTTCTGTTGGCATTAATGGTGGATGATCACCTTTGCTGATACCACGATCCAAAACATTTTGCAATTCTTCGGCAGTGAGATTCATCTCAGTACCGAATAATCTTCGAAATAAGCTTTTAATTTCAAGATCTTCAGGATATTTTGTCGATTCTGTACGTGGATATGTTACTTCTCCACGAGTGTATGATGTTTGTCCACCTTGAGCTGTATCTGCTGAACTTTGATGATAATACTTTGACATAAATTTTAGATATGCAGGTGAATTGAGACCAGCAGGAGGTTCTTTAACTATTTTTTCAATTGCAGTTTCGTGAAGAACTTCGCAGTATTGTTTATTCTGAAAAAAAGTTAAGAATAAACAATACTACGTAAATTTTTAGCCACATGTTAAGGATCGATTGATTTAAAGAAGACATACTTTTAGCTTTTCACAAAGATTTTCAGCTTCTTCTTTCGTATCAAATGGTTGTGAAATAACTTTAATTTGTTCATCACCAATGAATACAGTAACTTCTAAAGCAAATTGTGAATTCTTTAAATAATGTTGACGAAGATTATAACGATCAACAACAATTTTCAAACATAAACTTCGACAAGTACCAAATGGAACACTTTTAATATCCAAATCAGGAAAGATCTTCTAAAACGTTTGACTCTGTGATGACTGCAAAAAACAAACTCTTTCCAAAAAGGGTTTAACTCACTCGAAGAATATATGTGATAAAACGAGTAAATGCCCATCCAGTACAAAGATCAAAATCATGTTTGAATTTCATTGCTAATGAATGCATAACATTTGGTTTTACAAGATTATTCATAGCTTTGAGGGATTCAGTTGCAGACGAAAACTTTGCCCTAAAAAAGAAGTTTGAAAAAGGTTTTACATTTTACTTAAAGCAAAAACCAAACCGAAATACGAAATCCTTTAAATTATTATCTGTAAGCCATTTCAAGACATCCTTAACACAAGTTCCAACCTCAGAAATAATAAATTCACCTTCATAATCGTCATCTAAAAGCATATTAACAAAATCGCAAAATCTAGCAAGTTCAGAAATTCTTTCAATAATTTCTGCATGTCCATCTGTAATTTTATTAACAATTTTTGCAGCAAATAAATCTTTGGTAGCATTTCGTGGAACATTGCTTTCAAAGGTAGAAGTAAAAAGATGACCACATGTTGATATTGCAGTTACAAATGTCATTCTATCAAACATTTTACAAAAAAATCGAAATTCATCTAAAAATTCCATATTAAAATTATTACCACAAAAATGCTCAAATACCTTTATTTGGATAAAGACATGGATGTACCATTGTATGACGAAATATTGTAGTTGCTAAAGATTTTGCATCTTCACGAGTTTTAACAATAATTAAAATCATTGGCTTTTCCTTAAAAAATATTATTCTATTGAAAACAAAATGTTATTTAATTAAATTTACCTTTGCATCCAAAAGTACGTGAGGAATTATTTTACCCAATTTTCGAATTTCAACATGTTCAAAATCTCTCCACAAAGAAAATGTTTTTCTGAAGAATTAAGATTTACTATCCTGGAATTTAAAATTAAAAAATATCTGACTTACCGAAAAGCATAATCTTTGAATTCTTTTCCTTCTGGTACATTAATAAATTCTTTAACAGTATCACTAAATTCTGTATTAGTGAAACAATTAAATCTATTCACAGTTTCTTCCTCTTCATCATCACTATCACAAAATAACCCCCCTCCTGATTTTTTACGATGAAATATATCCAAAACAATTACAAAATCATAATCTTTTCCAGCTGCTGGTATTAATGAAGATAAATGGTTATGATCAGTCATAATACCACGAGGATTAGGAGTTCTCTGAAGAATTTGTGTCGACATTACAGTAACATATGCGTCAGGTGGAAATGCATAGCTAACAAGATTGTAAATTTCAACATGATATTTACCAGAATCTAAATTAATTTTAATCAGTCAATACAAAATAAGATGGAACTGCTAATTACCAAAATAAAACTTTTCTGGAAATGGTTTCTTGCATTGTAATAATAAAGCTAAACTTTCTGACATTGAAGGTTTTTCAGCAACACCGAGCAAATTGACAACTCTCTAAAGTTTTTATAAAATTTGTTTAAAGATTTTTATAAGAGATTAAAATTACCTTTCCAAGAAAATCCCAACATACAACACGCCAATCAAATCGAAAGTCATCATTGTGTGTTGAAGAAAGGCCACAAAATACAACATCAGTGACAATGCTTGCGGCAGTTTGATCTGTCATGGGAGATGAAAATTTGGCACTGCAAAAATAAGCTTTTTAATAATTTAAGGACAAAAATTTTTTATTATCGATTATTAAGACTGTATTTCTTTTAGCCATTGCTTTGGTAAAACTCATTACAGCATGCTTCTAATTAATTACGCCTAAATATAAACTTACTGTAAAATTACATCTCGAATTTTTTTGCTAGGTGGTAATGCCATGCCATCTTTGACACAATCAATAATTGCACTAACGTTTCGTGGAGTATTATTTGAGCAAAACATTAATAAATCACAATCCTTTGCAAGCAAAGCCAAAATGCTTAAAAATTTTTGAAAATCAGCTTCAGAATTAGCATATTCCATGTATGGAACAATGCAGGCTTCAGAATTATGACAAAAAATTTTACATCTGATATCATAAACATCAACAGATGTGTTTTCATCAATGGCTTAAAGAATTAAATTAGAAATTCACGAAACTGTAGAATAGAAACTAACGAGAAGAAACGCTTCTTTTTGCACAACCAGATTGAAAAAGTTTTGTAAAATGTAATGCATCAGCTCGATAATCGGGAATTAAAAGAGCTTTCAATAATCTCTGAAAAAATTACATTAATATTTTTTGCGCACTAATAACAAGAATCTTACCCCGCCATGATGATTAAAACTAATAGATTTTGTTTTCATACCCAAATCACTAATATTAGAATCCAAAGTTAAACCATAATTATCAAGATGTTCTTGTAATACAGCTCGGGCTCGATTTACATTGTCACTTGAAGAATCAGCATGTCCATTTGAAGAATGCTATAAATAAGTTTTCGTATAAAGCTTTTAAGAAGAAGCATAGATTTACCATTATGTTTCAGTTTGATAAACTGCCTTTCATCACTAACCAAGAATAAAAATTAACACTAAAAATTTAAAGTAAAAATGTTAATTTAAAAAAACACGCTGACCACAAAAAGTGGAAATCTATTTGATAATTACTAAAAGAAACGAACAAAAAATAGAAAGGACGAAAAAGTCGTTCAACTTGTTTACTGCAACTTTTGTTGTTGCTTCCTTCTTACAACTCAATGTTTTGATCGGAAAAAAGACAGCGCAAAAAATGCAAATGTTTTTGGACTTTCAGCGTCTCTCTTTTATGCAACTTTTGAAATAACAAAAAAGGTCACGAAGGAAGTTGCGATATCAAAGAGAAACTTCTTATAAGTATGAAAAAACGAAATTCGTCTGTTGACATTTGCACATTTTTTATGGCACTTTGTTGTTGAAAAACTTTTCCATTGTAATAATTTCAAAAAATAATAACTTGTCCTAATCAAGAAGCGCTAATTATGTTTCTGTCAGATTTTTTAAACTAAAACTGATGTAGAAATTATGATTTACAGCTTCTTGTAGGTAGACAGTTGAAGAAACATACATTTTTTTGGTAAATTTAAATTACTGAATTCTGCAAGTTCAAACAGAGGTATTTTTTATAGAATTTTCAAAGTTTTTAACGCATAATATAATCATTTAAATTTAAAAAAAAGTCATCAATTCTATCCTAAAATATTTATATAAAAATTCAAACAAAAAAACCAAACATCATCGCTAAAAAGCGTTGTCAAAAAAGCTTGCTTGTATTTGTAAATAAATGACCACAGCTTTCGTTACGAATGAACAGTAAGTTTGTTGTCCTTGAAATTTTTTCCGAAAATAAATGGTATTAAAGCTTCTGTAATAATTTCATAAAAACAAAGTTTATTCGTTTTTTTATCAAAAGCATAGAGAGTTATTTGTCTATTATCACTAAAAACAAGTTTTATCTCAAGATTAAATTACTTTTTTTCTTTCTTTTATCATTTAGATATCACTTATCTCATTGATTTTATTTCTTTTTTCTCAAAAAAATGCATTCACTTTCTTCTTTCATTATGATTGTTTCAATTTTTGGATTTGTTCAGTCTCAAAAACCACCATTTTTGCAGTCAGAATTTGAGCGAGCTTTAACAGCATATGGCCCTGGATTAGCTGTATTCTCACCATATTCTTATGTGGATCTATTTTATGATAATATTCCATTTGTTGGAAAGATACCTGTCCTTGGAAAAGAAGGAACTGCATCAAAAACTGGGATATCTCCTTTTTATCCGTTACAAGGGAATCCAAGTCGACCATTTCCACCGCTGTATTTGTAAGTTTAGCTTTTAAAACTAATTGAATAAAATATGAGACAAATTTTCATAAACTTGCTACAGAAAATCATATTCATATAGCTTATTCAAATCCTTTTTTTCAGAGCTCGCCCTTTGCCAATCCATGCCCCTGACCCGGTTGAAGTTGTTGCCGTACCCCTTGAAGAAGAAGCCCTCCATGGTGAACCCCTTTGGCCAAAAGAGCTTACCCTTCCATGGGAAGATAAAGAAGAAGAAGAAGAAGGGAAAGATGGAAAAGACAAGACAACAGAAAAAGGTGATAAAAAAGATATAAAAAATCCATTTGAAAATATTGATGTTGATGCTCCATCAAAGGGAACAAAAAATCCATTCGGAGAAGGTTTCATCGAAAATGATTCGGCTGAATTTGAAAGTAAAGAAGCTGTTAATTGGTTGACTGTCACAGATAAAAAAATTAGTAAACCATTAAAGAATGATGAAGAGACAAAGTCAATTGCAGCAAAAGAAGTACAAGAAGAATCTGCAGAATATGATGACGATAACGAAGTACCTATATCTCGTGCTAGTCGTTTATCAGTGATTAGAAAATCTTTAAATAAAATGTAAATTTTGTTAGCGTCAAAATAAAAAAAAAATTTATCTTGAGATATTAATGTTTTTTGATTATTTGTCATTATTATTATTGTTGAATCCTTCATATTCATTTTGCTTACTGTTAAAATAACTTTATTAAATAATCAATGTTTTTTTCAAAAAAAAAGTTTTTAATATTCTAGAAAAATTATAACTAAATATTCAAATAATATTGCAGCAGGATAAGCAAAGACATCGACAAAAGATGGCAGAAAAAGCGATCGCTTTCTTTTTTCTAAAAAAAAATAACACTGACTGTCATCATTTTATTTTCTAATCGACGTAAAAATCAAAAAAAAAGAGAAGAAAAAATTTTTCGAAGAAAGAACCGCGTCTCTTTATGCATTTTTTAAACTAAAAAAGAGCAAAGACAATCATAGCAATTTTAAAGATCTATCGTCGATATCTAAATACAACAACAATTTGCCAAGCTTTTTGGTTGTAAAAAATGTTGTTTTGCATCGATTTATTTTTTGCAAAAAGTATAAAAAAGCCTGTACTGAATGCTGTTTATTTGAAAGTTAATTTTTGAATATTTCGTAAATTAGGTTGTTATTATAAATAAAAAATACAAAAACAGAAATAAAGAGTTATAATCATTTTTTCGACGAAAATGTTCAAATCATTGTACAATAATTAAGAAAAGATAGTATTATGTGTATTCATTCACCATTAATTTTTTAAAAATCTTACATCATGAAACATCTTTAATTTAAAAAAGTTGAACTTTTATTTTAATTATAAAGTTTAAATGATTTTTTTTAATGTTTTTCGCTCCTGAATCATTTTTTGAAAAAATATCAAAGAAAAATTCATTTTTATAATTGCTTGCTTTAAATTTGTTGGTGCTGCTTTTGGATTTCACAATTTTTTTTGTCCGACAAAAAATTTAGTTTTTGGTTGTGGTGCCCTTTCTGAGTCGTTGTTCCCTGGCAGCTCTTTAAAAAATTTCAACACATGTTGTATTCAACAGCAACAAGATCTTTTAAACTCGGCTTTTGAATATTTTAAAAATGAATAATGTAATTTATTTAATAAACAAATCATGCCAGTCGGCTAAGTATCAGTTAGTGTAATGTTAAGTTATATAATATTTTAAAGCTAGAAATTGAAAATGGTATGCGAAAATACAATAGTAATTAACAGCAAACATTCAGATTATTACAAATATATTTTTTAAAGAAACGTTTCTTCACAAAACAAATTTATTAGTATTATTATTATTGTTAAAAACTATTATATTACAACACATATTAATTCAATAAAAATTGGTCCGTGATCTTGCAGCAGTAAGTGCCGTGCCAACAACGCCATCCGCATAATAATCAGTAAAATCAGGACCCGCTAATGTTCGCTGCGTACATGAAACAGCTGTAAAAGCCACCAAATTTCCAGCAGTATTCCTTACACGATATCCTGCAGATGTACAATAAATTGTTACACTTGTTCTTGTCACACCTGTTGAAGATGCAACAAGAGCAGTACCAGATAAAAATTGAAGAATAACTTGATCCACACTCATTCCTCTTGCTCCGGAGCATATGATTTCTGCAGTCAGAGGACATTCACCTCTTTGTATTCTTCTGAGGACGGCACATTCATCTAGCGCAGCACCAGGGGTGCCAGGAGGAGCAGTTTGGCGAGGGGGGTTGCGAGTTGATAGTGGTGGACAGCATACTGAAAATGGGTGAATGTTAAAAAATTAGCATAAAACATGACTAGTATATTTTTTACGGGACTTTTCCTCTATTCTTCGCGTCCTCAAGTTGTGGCCCTGTTTGGGGTAGGCATAATCGGTTTCGAAGGGGACAGAGATTTGCGTTTTTAACTAGAGCCGGCAAAACGTCAAATACGTATCGGGAGAGATCAAAAGAATCAATTTTGGGGCGGCAACTGTATTTAATGTCATCCTCTATATACGAGCTTGATCGACTCTCGAGTCAACGCCTATCCCAGAGGTCCGAGTGCCAACATCATAAAAGTAACAAAAAAAAACTCACATTGTGTAGTTGTTGTCACTCGAGTTGTCGTGGCAATACAGCTCTGCCCATATTTAACACTATTTACAAGTAATAATAAACTTATTAAAGCCGACATTTTTTAAAATAAATTTTTTACAAAAATAAAATAGAAAGTGATAAACCGCAATCCACGAAATGAAGATGATACTTTTAGCCGATAATTAGAAATGAATAAAAAGATTTAAAAAAAAGTGAAGAAGATTTCACTTTTAATCAATTTCATTTTCAATGCCCCCATTTTCTCTTCATCTCTTTTTTTGTATTATCATTTTTTATGTTCTTTTTTTTCTTTCTCAAGTTTTATCGTTCTTTTTAGGTGATGATCTTTTAATTTTAATTGAAATTAGATGGATAAACATTATTGCAAAAAAAATTTTAAAATGATAACTGACAGATATTCACTTTCCGCGGATCTATTAAAGTTGAAAGTTTAAATCATAAATTAAAAGTTTAATTGAAAGTGATACGACAAAAAGTGTTTAAGCATTTGACGGAAAATTGGTTTATCAAAAGTTAGAAGGCTATTTTTAGCTACAATATTGAAAATTACTTAAGTTAAATATTAGTCAAGTTATACAGCAAATATTAAAACATCAATAATTAACTTTTAGGTAAAAAAAAGTATTTTAAGAATGTCATTACATAATATTATATTGTCTTGTTACTTACATTTCGAAACATTATTGTAAACAATTTATAAATATTCAGCTTTAAAGCTAATATGAAGAAACTATGAATAATTGTAAGAAAAATATAGATGAATCACAAATAAAACACAGCACAATTTAAGATCACATCTAAAGGCATTTCTATCGTGCAAAAACATTTTGAATCAGGTAATTCCTTATACTTAAAGGAAAGAAAAAAGATAGCTAAAATAGCTAATATTTTTGTTGCTCAGAAATATTTATTTTTGTGAATTAATTTTTTATTATTTGTGGATTTAAAATGAGTGATTCTGAAAATGATGAAAATAATGACGAGGAATTAAGAAAATTGGAAGAAGAGATCCGAAAAAAGGAACGAGAGATTGAAGAAGAGATAGAGGCGAATAAGAAAAAGGAAGAAGAAAAAAGAATTACAGAAGAAGCTGCAAAACGTTGCGAAGAGAATCGGAAAAAGCAAGAAGAAGAGGAAGCCGCAAAGCAAAAAGCTGAAGAAGAAGAAGCTGCCAAAAAACGTGATGAAGGAAATCAAAAGTAACCAAAAATGTGTTAAATTGTTTATCTTTTTGTTATTTTATTTACAATCTTTACTTTTGTTAATTTTTTTCTTAAATATCTAAACGTGTCTTAAAAATGGTATATAATAAAATGCTTTAATTTTTACTTATAGAAAAGTGACAACTTTACAAATTACAGTACTTTTTTAAATATGACCTCTAGAAATAAACTAGTCCTTTACAATGCAAAGTTTACATATAATTGTTTTAATTTTTAAAGCCGGAATGTAAAATTTTAAAGTTTTAAACATAATTGCTTCGGCTATTCTTGAAGCTTCAAATGTGTTATAAAACGGAAAATTATAAAAGGACAAAATGACAAATTAAGCGGAAAAGAAAAATTAACAAAACACGAACAAAGCTATGAGTTTTAAGAATAATTAAATAATTATCATTTAATTATCATTAATCAAGAGAATAAAAAACTTAACAAAAATTAGTTCGCGGCAGTAACTGTCGTTTAAAAGATAACATAAAAGTGATGCAAAAAATCATTTAAAACAACACGAAGACACAATTTTCAATTGATGAAAAAAATCACAAGAGAAAAAAGAAAAGGCATGGTTGCAGCAAAAACTAAACAATGAATGAAATAAGGGTTTTTTTGGTCTCTTTGTTTGATACTACAAAGAAGAGCGAATGACGCTTTGAGTAAACAAAAAGGTTCCTTTAAAACAAAAGCATTCTTTAAATTTTACAAATATTTATTGACAACTTCTTGTGCAAACAAATGCGTTCCTTTTGTTTTATTTGTAAAAACCAAATGTATATAGGTTGATCGCATTACGATTTTACTAGTAATGTTTCTTGAACTGTTGTAATTCACTGTTATCACTGACATGACTTCTTCTGATTAAATTACCTTATTTTCGATCATTTGAGAATAATTCTACTCAAAAATATATTTTTCAGGAAGCAACCTCAAAAAAGCTAAAGGAAAAAATTGTAAGATGATGTTTGTTGACACACATTCTTACACTCTCATATTCTTTTTGTGTCGTGAAATTCCTTTAAATCTACCAAAAATAACATCAATCAAATAAACCTTAAAAAGCTTAATAAATGATGAGTCAGTCACAATATTTAAGGAGGAATCGTTAAAGCATAGAGTAATTACAATCTAGAAATATTTTTAGTATTGTAATGCTTCTCTGTATATAAGCAAGGTTCACAACCATATTAATGAGCGATATTCCTAGATAATTATTTGCTGATTTGAAAACTTTCTTACTATTTATTTTTTGTTCTTACTTGTTTTCATATTGCCCGTATTCAACAATGTGTAATATTGATGATCAAATTCGTGAAATGGAAAGAAAAATTGAAGAAGAGAAAGCTCTCATCAAACAACGTGAATACGAATTAGAAGCCGCTAAAGCAGCCGAGGATGCTTGTAACAATAACAAAAACTAAAGCTCATAAAGAACCATAGCTCGGCAACATCCATACTTATATTTTTCTCAAATGATTTTTTTTCTTTCATTGTTACACAGCATTAATGTATTTTTAAATTAAGTTTATGCTTTAATTTGTATTTGTATTTTTATTTTATAAGTTGTATTATATGGGTCCCAGTAAAACCCGGTACGGTACGGTAAAACCCGGTACGGTACAATCTGGTAAAACCCGGTACGGTACGGTAAAACCCGGTACGGTACAGGACTTAGAAAATTTTTCAATTTTTTAAAATATTCAAATTTTTGGAATTATGCAAATTTTTTTAAACTTTTAAAATTTTTCAATTTTTTTATTTTTTTTAAGTTTTCAAAAATTTTTTTCATTGACTTTAACTTATATGTCAAGAATAGATAATTGTTGCAGCTGTGTAATTAAATAAACCTTTAATTTACAATGACAAAAAAGTTTGTGACTTTTTTAGTTAATACCACAAAGCTGTTGATGGACATTTGCATATGTTTTACAAAAATGTGCATGTCTTTGAATCAATAGTTAAGTATAAAAAAAGACATTAGTGTATGTAACACAACTCATGAAAAAGGCACTAGGAGAAAAAAAACAAAAGACACAACGAAAAATGGCCAAAACGTTTAAATAAAAATAGAAAAAAAAAACTTTGCGCAATAGAAACAAAAAGAGGCAGACACTGCTTTAATGATGCAGCTTGTGCGAAAGAAAAAACACATTTGCAGTTTTTAGTTTTTCTTATTATTGATTTTTTGTTAATTTAAAAAATGAGTATTATAAAAACTGCTTTTATTGTTTTTAAATACAGCACCTTTTCTAAAATTGATGATTGTATTGGAGGACTTCTTCATGGATTCACGTCATTCCTTGCAAAAATGGATGGATTTTGTATGACAGTTTGAAGGATCCGTTATTATTACCATTAAGAACAGCAATCCAACAAATAACAAATGAAAATGGTACAATTAATTGCTTTTATTATTTTATCAACAAAATGCCAAAAATTAAGAAATCTCAATCAACCAAAAAGCGGTAAACTTTTATATGAAAACTGTATTAACTTGCTTCTTATTTGTGACTGTTTCTTGTTATGCATGGATTTACTTTTGTTATTGTTAATTTTTAACACTTCTTTTCTCAATAAAAACAAATTTTTGCTGAAAGTTTTATTTAATTACACAGCTGCAACAATTATCTATTCTTGACATATAAGTTAAAGTCAATGAAAAAAATTTTTGAAAACTTAAAAAAAATAAAAAAATTGAAAAATTTTAAAAGTTTAAAAAAATTTGCATAATTCCAAAAATTTGAATATTTTAAAAAATTGAAAAATTTTCTAAGTCCTGTACCGTACCGGGTTTTACCATGTTGTACCGTACCGGGTTTTACCGTACCGTACCGGGTTTTACCTTTCCCGGTATTATATTTGTTTCATAAACCATTTAAAATCAAAAATTTATTAATAAGCATAACAAGTAAAATGCAGGATGAACTTATTTTTTATCACGAAAACACAGCATTAACAATCTATCAAAAATGTATTTGACCTATTCAAAGACTTTTTTAAAAGCGTAATGAAAAATTTTGCATTCACTTGATTAATATTGATTTTCTTGTATAACCAAATTCACAACTTTTTTTTGGTACTTATAAGATTCACTCATAAGATTTAGTATTTATTATATAAAAGAAATAAAATGAATTAAGAAAAAAATATTCAAATACTTGCAAAGGCAAAAAACGACAAGACGTTGAAAGGTTTGTCAACGCACTTTTATTTTAGCACAAGATGCAAAAAAAGAAATGTCGATTAAACGTTTAACCACATACAAATTCATTGCAAAAGCAAGCTTTTGGAACAGCAATGTGTATGTGGCAATGATGAATCAAATTCTCTTTCCTTTGCTGCTGCTAAACCTGCTGTTGCCTTTCATCTATCACATCTTTGTCTACGAAACAAAATGTTTTACATGTCTGCAAAAAAACGTTTCATAACTTTTTTTCGTCGATGAATGCAGCTTACTTTACACATAGTTGAAAAAAATCAACAGGAATTCCTTTAATTTAGAGTTACTTTTTGTTTGAATATTACACATTATTTATTAATTTTGTGCTTTGCTTTTTGGTGTTAATTTCTAATAGAAATTATTTCAATTTTTCATTTACAAAAATGTTCATTGAACACTCTGAACATGAACAATAATAAATAATATAGTATTACCACTGTGTCATATAATTTTTTTTTACCAACATTTTATAAACCCTTTTTGCCCAGAAATATATTTCACTGTTAAACTTTTACAGATTCTTCTTTGACATCATCAATCAAAATTTCTTGTTAATGGGTTTGCTTTTTGACAACGAAACATATTTTAAACTACAAAGTTTTTTTATTAATAATTTTAATGGAAACTCTAAAAGCATCACCATAAAATGTTTACGATTTTTTTTACCCATTTGTCACTGCAGACATAAGCAACGACTGCTTATTTTTATAAGTGTTTTAATAAACACCAAATAAAACAGAAACAAAAAATAAGATTTGTTTAAAAATACGCATTGCATTTCATTGTAATTCAGTGCACAGTTTTTCGTATAGTGTTTAACTTCGTCAATTCTCGTTTTCTTCATTGGCATTTTAAACATTTATTCATAAAATGTTGGGTTTTGTAATTGAAATAAAATTAAAGAATCCATTGTTGTCTTTTTGTATTGTTTAAGAGACAGTCTGTGTAAATATTTGAGTGATGAGGCACAGAAAAAAATTTTTTTTCGATTTCGGTCTTCAAATTTTAATATGTTGTTGCCTATGGTACAAATAAACAGAAAAAGAAGTTTTTTGAATTTTCGCGGCAGGATTCTGGATTTTAGAGGCTTCTTTATTTTATTATTGTACAAATAAGTGCCACCTTTTTTGCTAAAACAATAGAAAAAAACGCATATAAAATATCTCAATTTCAAACTCATTAACAGTTGTAATACAAATAATACATTTGAAATAAAATATTTAAAAGTAAAAAAAAAGAAAACTAAAACCACTTTGATTTTTTAGCGACGTTGTAAACGTTGAGGCAAAAACTGCTAAATGAGAAATATCGATCTGACAAAAGAAATGTTCGTTGAAACACAAAATTTTGTTACACACACAACTTTTTGTGTAAAAAATTTTTAAACTGGAGTGCATCTGTTTTCTTCGATATAGCAATGATGAAATAAATGTCGTATATGTGCTTCTCTTTTTTTGTTGCTTTCGAAGATGTTAATCATCGCTCGCATCTACGTTTGCAAAGATGCTTTCGTAACTTTAATCAAAGAAAATCTATTTTTTCAGAACTGAAATCGTTTTTTTTGAATTTTTATTAATTTGATTATTCTTTATAAAAATTGTTTTGTCTTATCATCAAATACTCTCATTTGTCGCATTCGTAACAGTTATGAAAAGAAAAGTATTTTAAAAGCAGCGATATTGTTTTTGTCGGCTTTTATCAAGGATATGTGTTAAATATTTTTTAGGCTACCAGCATTCAGCATATAAAAAATGAACTTTTTGCTTCACTATTGGCCTAAGCTACAAAAATTTTTTGGCTACAGCATGCTGTTGTAGCTACAAAAAGTTTATACAGCCAGATTCTAAAGACACTTCAAAAAAAACACGAGAAATTTATTTTAAAGTTTTACCACCTTCATTTAGACATATTTATAAGCCATTTTTTGTAAAAAACGACCTTCACAACGGATTTCAAAAAAATTTTTTATCGAGTTTAAAGGCTAATTTCTTGCCAATATACCAAATCGAGGTCGTAGATCACGATTTTGAAGTGCGTTTTGGTCTCCGGTGCAGCTGCACCGAGATACGGCACCCCTTGCTCCAGAGGCTGCCAAAAATGACTGGTGTTATAAAATGTCACCTGTGGCATATCAACGTGTTCGCCTTAGCCTACTGAGTCATAATATAGAAGAAATTATCGTTTAAAGTTATTTTGAACCCAAGTTATTGATCATCAAAGTTGGTGCAATGTCGTTTTTTGGCATTTTGTGCCAAAAGTCAAAATGTATGCATACTTTTTTATTGTTTCAATGGATTCCCCATATGATTCTACATACATCTGGAAAAAAAATTTTCAAAAATCCGTGGGGTCTGATGGTTTTTCAGGCCATTTTCTATAAAAACCTCTATCTCCAGCATCATCTTGGAGGCAAAACTCATGTTATATGCAAGATATCGGCCTAATTTGAACTGTATTATGAAATACTATGATATTAGAGTGTCCTGGGTGAATTTGGGCAGGATTGGATATCCGGAAGCTATATAGGAGCTATATGATATCTCAAAAAATAGCAACATGGGTGCTTTTGGCAAAATGGCTCAAAATGATGTTTTCTGTTAAAGAATGACGGTGGAATGGCTTTAATAGTTGAAAATACATACAAATTTACTATATTAAAGCATTTAAGGTCATACATGAACGATCCTTAGGTCCTGGGGATATGCTGGTTTTAAGCAATTTTTAGAGTATATTCCTTATATTACCAAATGACGTATAATGGAAGATATCAACATTTTGAGACTTTCAGGATGAAATCCAACGTATTTCTGATGATTTTAAGCAGTTATAAGCCATTTGAATATCACTTTTAGGTTGTCTGAGTATACTTAAGTCCACAATGTGTTAACTATGCGCGTACTACAGCTGATACTTTAAATGGCTTATAACTGTATAAAATCATCGGAAATACGTTGGATTTCATCCTGAAAGTCTCAAAATGTCGATATCTTCCATTATACGTCATTTGGTAATATAAGGAATACACTCTAAAAATTGCTTAAAACCAGCATATCCCCAGGACCTAAGGATCGTTCATGTATGACCTTAAATGCTTTAATATAGTAAATTTGTATGTATTTTCAACTATTAAAGCCATTCCACCGTCATTCTTTAACAGAAAACATCATTTTGAGCCATTTTGCCAAAAGCACCCATGTTGCTATTTTTTGAGATATCATATAGCTCCTATATAGCTTCCGGATATCCAATCCTGCCCAAATTCACCCAGGACACTCTAATATCATAGTATTTCATAATACAGTTCAAATTAGGCCGATATCTTGCATATAACATGAGTTTTGCCTCCAAGATGATGCTGGAGATAGAGGTTTTTATAGAAAATGGCCTGAAAAACCATCAGACCCCACGGATTTTTGAAAATTTTTTTTCCAGATGTATGTAGAATCATATGGGGAATCCATTGAAACAATAAAAAAGTATGCATACATTTTGACTTTTGGCACAAAATGCCAAAAAACGACATTGCACCAACTTTGATGATCAATAACTTGGGTTCAAAATAACTTTAAACGATAATTTCTTCTATATTATGACTCAGTAGGCTAAGGCGAACACGTTGATATGCCACAGGTGACATTTTATAACACCAGTCATTTTTGGCAGCCTCTGGAGCAAGGGGTGCCGTATCTCGGTGCAGCTGCACCGGAGACCAAAACGCACTTCAAAATCGTGATCTACGACCTCGATTTGGTATATTGGCAAGGAATTAGCCATTAAACTAGAACAAATTTTTTTTGAAATCCGAAAAAATAGCAAAAAAGGTCGATTCTTACAAAAAATGGCTTTTATACAATGATCGCTTGTTTTTATAGTTTACCAAGTAAACAAGGCATTGTAAAAAGGAAAAACAACTTTTTAAAAATATAATTTTTTTTAAAATTCACGTTACTGGCACGCTTTTTTGTCATCAGTTTTTAACAGTTTTTGTATGCTGTCTAGATAAATATGTCTTACTAATATATTTTTTGTTGAAATTCTAGTGGTAATTGCACTTTTACATTTTCTTCAAAAGGTGAGTTTTAATTACGCATTTTTTTCTTGCTTCAAAAAACTTTTTGTTTTGAATAGAGCAAGTACAAGCGTTAGAAATGCTCTTGTTTTTTTGAACTCTAAGAATTACTTACGGTTTACTGATCTGGTGAAGTTGATGTTATCAAGAAGCCGGAGCAAAACAATTCTTTTAACAATTAAGTGTCTTCTAGGTTTACTGAGTACGATATTGTAGTGTAATAGTGTACTTTTAAATTCAATTTAATTAATTTAAGTAAAGCTAATGTTGTGAATTTAAATAAAACTACGAGATTTGTTCAGGTCTTGTGATATTTTTGTAATGTTTTAGAGCATCCATCAAAAAGCAATCAAAATTGCTTATATTAAGGGGCTGTTCAATTGTCTCTTGATAAGAGGATGGGGGTTAGCCTTTGATGTGCGGCAAAAACTATTTTTAATGTAGAATGGTATAAGTGAAATCGTATGTCTTGTGATATCTGGACAGCCCCTAACCTTGAAGTTAGGTTGCTTCTAGAGCTATTAAAATATATATCCTTAGCAAAAAAACATAACACAGAATATTATTAAATTTTTTTGGGGTTTGCTTGACTAAATTTTTTTCACAACAATTTGAAAAAATTTATTTTTCTAAGGCTTCTAGAACTTGTTTTTTTGTCATCGTTATTTTCTTATTTCTGTTGTTCCGTTGTAGGTGTAAACAATATGGGGCAGCTAATTAGTAAAATTTTCTAAGAAAGCTAAGGTAAAATAGTTTGTTCTGGAGTTTTGTATTCTTCATGAGAAAAGGGAAGAAAAATTTCCTGCCACCTTGTTTTCGTTGTTTTTAGTACAGTACCAAGCTGCTGCTGCTGCTGCACTTAACTTTATTTAAAAATAGGTGCATCCGTTTTATGATCATAAATTATAATACATTTTTGGATGTTGGATGTGTATCTACCTCCTTTTTGCAATTAAAGCAATTTTCGTAAATTATCAGTAATTATAAAAATTTAAAAAAAGGAAAACAAATTATTTTTTTAAATTTTTTTAAAGATAATTATTTTTCTCACGTTATTAAAGTATAGCAGCACCAATAGTAGTGGCATATATTTTTGAGAGATAATTTGAAAACGTTTTTTAGATTAACTCTATTTTTGTTTTATTTGCGGTGCTGCACAGCTTCTCCTTTGTTTGCAAATAATTTGTTAAAAAATTTTTTTAAAAATAAATTATTGAAAAAAAAATAATACTGTAGTTTTTAAAAAACTGATATCTTTGTTTCTATAGCTTTTTTTAATGTCTGTGATACCCTTATACCTTGTAAAAATGTAAACATAGATGAATATTTTACGTATAAAACTCTTCGCATACTCGACTGGTCTAGATCGTCCATGTCAACTCCAGTAGTACTTTCCGGCCACTTTAAATATTATAATTATGTGCGTCCGATTTCTATCGTTCCCCAAGTTCAATCTCATCTTCCATCTCATGGGTAGTGGTTAAGACAGTGGGGGGTTGTTAAGACATTAAACATCTTAACAATTTTTTACCTTCTTGATTCTTTGACATGCCACGTAATTGTTAGTTTTTGTTCATAAAAAGCTATGACATTTTTAACAGTAAATGGTGGGTGTAAACTTTTCATTTCAGTAAGATTAAACTATTAGTTAGCATTTTCAACACCATAAAAACTTGTTGAAAATGGTAATTTACTTTTTAAAAAAGCATAATCATTAATTTTTAGCCGCAATAGTCATAAAAAAGTTTGCTTTAAAAATTCACGTTTTTCGCTGTTTTTGTCTTCCGTAGGTGTTGTAAAAAGAGGTTATAAATTTTTTTGACTGTCTGGACATTTTAAAATGGATGGTTTTTTTTGTTATCACATGGGGGATAAACGTAACTTTAATTTCTATCCACAAATTTTAAACTACAAAGTCGTATAAAAGTTTGTTTAAAAAATTCACGTTTTTTCTTCTGTAACTGTTGTAAAAATCATTCGTAAAATATTTGACTGTCTGGACATTTCCCACAAGATTACTGTCATTACTTACCCATGCGTGTTTTCTGTTACGTTAGTTTTTTCAAGCCTTTACTAGAATTTAAAAAGGATGTATTTCTTTGTTATCACATGTTGTTGGAAAAACGTAAACTTTAATTCTTAAGCATCATTAACTTCCGTTTGAAACTACATTTTTTACTGCATAACTTCGTAAATAAAAGAACAATTAAAAAAAGCTAAAAAAGTTATTTCATTTTTTAGCTTAAAAAACGCACATTTAAGCCCCCGTAATCCTGGTATACAAAGTTTAAAGTAATTTTAGAATAAAATAAAAAAACTTTGTTATTGTATTTTTTATATGAAAAAGGAGAATTTGAGTACAACAACAAAGTTCTTTTAGATTTAAAGCGTCATATTTTTTTATTTTTTAAAATGTAATGAAAGGTTGTGTTTTATTCATATATTTAAATTTATAGTAGTATAGCAAGTATAAATTAGGAGCACTGCTTGAATACAGCTTTTATTTAGCCGGTCCTAGACTGGTCTTGATGGTCTGAACACAGCCATAAAAGCATGAAGATTTTTTCCGGGTTTAGTTAAAAAGGAATATTTATTTCCGGTTAATCCCGGGATCATTAAACTTCCACTTTTTCTTGAATACCGGTAAAAAGAGGACCAAACTGGCTCCATAAATATAGCCATTTCAGTTATTTAAAACTTTCTTTTCTTAATTTAACGAATATTCAACTTTGTAGCTATTGTAGCTATAAATTAGCTGTATTTTTAGACTATAAGACTTTTTTAACTTGAATACTAGACTTCTTTGTGACACTTTAATTCATTCACAACAATTTCATTTATATTCAAGTTCCGAATTCCTTAATAACTTTTGTCATTGTAGACATTGAAAATTTGTGTTTTCTCCACTTTTTTGTATATTCAAATTTGTAGCATTATGGCTATAAATTAAGAGTGTATTCTTGTTAGAGTTTAATTTGAATTTGTCTAATAAAAAAGCCACCCTTTTCAACAAAAAATTTTTTCGCTTAAAAAAAAGACGTAATTAAAGCTTAATTTTTATCGTGTTTAATTTGCGTTTTTAAATGCTGTCGCGGCTTTAAAAAAACTGTTATACTTTTAGTACTCTTTTTATTAATAAGATGTTTTAGCTCGTAAGCCGACAAATCTCAACAATGAATCTCCATCAAATTTATATCTTGCATACATTTTGCACTGCTGGTGTTTCTGTTCTTGCAAATGTGTTCCTTATTTTTCTCATATTTAAACGAACGCCATTTCAAATGAAAACCTACAGTAGTGTTTTATTACAAACCTGTACCATCGATCTTTTAATGGCTTTTGTGTTTTGTTTTACTCTTATTGTAAGTTTACTGTAAATGTTTTGACAAACAATAATATTTAAATTTCAGCAAATTGAAACAAACAATGGCAAAATTTACTTGCGAAGTGCAAATCCATGGTTTCCATCAGCTGGCTATTTCCCTTGTATCGCAATCTGGTTGTATTGGACTACATTGGAGTGCATATTTTTGAGTATGTTTGTACAAGCTGTCTTCCGGTATTATCATATTGTTCGGTATGTGTTTATTACTACTACAATAGTTGATTACGGTAACTAAATACTTACAGGTACACAACAATTCCATCATATAAAACATGGCTTCTTCATTTGATGATCTATCTTATCAGTGGATTCATTACTGCTCCATATGCATTCAACTTTTGGGATACTCGGTATAATAATGCTCTCTCTGACATTGATCCATGGAAATATGATCTCTCAACACTCAGCTCATTTCGATCACAGAATTTGGTAAGCATTTTTAATGGTCTTTTTGACTTCTAAACACAACTACAGTAACTAATGTGCATAATTTGAAAACAAAATATTGAAAATTATCAATTGCTTTGTTTTAGGCAAATTATACTGTAATCGTCTATTTTGCTGGCTTGGTACTTATCACTACTTTCTGCGACGGAATTTTAGTATTTTGCATTTATAAAATCAAAAAATGCCTAAAAAATACTTCGACAATGTATTCAAAGCAGACGTTAAGAATGCACAAAGAGCTCAACCGAAAAACTTATTACCAGGTAAGCTTTTGAACTGAGCTCCTATTTACCTTCTTTGATCTCTCGGCGACAAAAGATCAAAGGCGGTATCCTTCACTTTTTTTATTAATAAAAGGGCCATATGCTATAGTTTCGATAGACGCCTTGACTTTCTTGGCATCACTAATTTTCATAATCGTTTCAGCTAGTTGTCCCAGTTTTTTCATTCTTTATTGTTTGGTTTAATTCAACTGGGATCATTCTTGGCTTGCTAGCAAATGATGGAATTGTACTTTGTTCAATGATGGTAATGCAATATATCATTGTTTTTAATCCTTTCATCACAATTTTCACAATTCGAGCATATCGGGAAGTATTCTTTAACCGGAAGGGATCAGCTGTTGTTAGAACTACAACATAAAACTGAAGTACAGTAAAGACAGGAAGTTGTTATACTTTTTTTTTCTGACGTATTTATTTAATTGTATTTACAACTTCCTCATTTCATAAAAAAAGAACCGTTTAAAAGTTATGATTCATTATTTATTGCTTTTTTTATCTTATTTACCGTATTTTTCTTTTGTTTTCCACGCATTTCTCGTGTTTTCTTTAAAATGTAGGAAATGAGATATTATAATCTTATTATTGTTTATTATTATTATTGTAATTTTGAAAAAAAATTATTTTAATTAGTGTTTATTAAAAATAAATAAATATAATCTCTTTTTTGGGCAATATTGCAATAATTCTAACTATAATGGAACTTCTTCGACAGCATTGTGGACAAACACTTTGTTAATTTTATTTAACGTTGGTCGCTCAAAAAAACAGTGTAAGAATTGCTTTGGTTTTTCTTTAGCGTTCGCACTTTCCTTGTTTTCAGGTTTTAAAAGATTGTTTTTTAATCATTTTTTTGTCAGTATGAATATTTTGATTTATTTACACAAAGTCTTATCTTTTTTTAAAAAAACTTTTAATGAATCAGCATAAGCGAAAAAATATTGCATTTATTGTTTGATCCATTATTAAAAAAAACTGAGTAATGTAATAAATTCGACAAGGTAAAGTGAAAAAATGTATCATGTTTTTACACAAAATATGGGATAAAATAAATATTTATGTGCATCTATGTTCACATCTTTAACTCTCTAGAATCGTATTCTACAGAAATAGTTTTTTTTATAATAATGATTTCAACTTTAATTTGATTTCTTTAATTACTTGATTACATGTTTTCTTTTAAGTTATATGTTATATCATTTCCATTTGTAAAACAGCAAATAAACAAAATAAAATTAAATCTTCAAAAATAAAAAAACCATTTTTGTAATGTCTAAACAGCTTTATGAAACAAATTATCAACTTTTCATTTTTCGTACAGTTTTTCTTATTTTTGTATTTTTTTCAATGATCGAATTCAATTTTTAATGCTGCTCGGCAAAACAGAAAAAGACGGTTGTCAATGACATTACAAAATTTGTCATTGACAAAATAAATTTCGAAGTAACATCTTATTTGCTTTATTTTTTTTAATATTTTAATAAATAAAATTTTTGTTGAAAAAAAAGATTATCGGCGGATTTATTGCTTCTCCATATGCATTCAAGTTAGTTCAACGATCGCTTAAAAACATGGGCACTAAAAATTCATTTGTTTTTTTCTTTTACATTATTTTGTCCTTTTCAATTGCTGACTGCCACTTTTAATGCTGCTTTGCGGAAGATGGAAGACATTTTTCAACACCATTCTTAAATTTGTCATTGACATTGACAAAAATGATTTTTCTAGCAATAATTTTTAAAACACAAATTGTTTTTCAATGTTACAAGAAATAAAATTGTCGTTTTTTTGCTTTCATAAGAAATAGAACAATGATTGCTAAGTTTTTTTAAATATTTTATTACTTCTTAAAATAAATTAAAAAATAACTAAACACATCAATGTTTAAATGATTTTTTTAAATAATTAAAACTCATGATTTTTGTTCTTCCATTTCTTAAAAAGGAAACAGCTAAATCATGATCGTGTTTACAATAATAGCAAAAAACCAAAAAAAGAAATAATGTTTATGTGCTTGAATGCGAAAATCTTCAGTAATTTTTTAACTTTCTGATTATGAAGTCAACAAAAAAGACTATCATTTAATAATGTTTGATTTCAAAAAACGTTCAACTTTCAAATTTTTTTATTCCATATTTCCATTTACATTTTATGTTTTAATATTTTTATTTATAAAACTAACTGAATATCACCATTTGTACAAATTTAAAACTTCAAAAAAATCATTTTTTCAATGATCGCTAAAAACCATGAACATACTAAAACTTCTTTTGCTTTAAAAATTTTTTGTTTTGCACCTTGTTGTCTTTTTCGCTTGTTGTCTGCCACTTTTAGTGCTGCTTTAGGGAAGATGGAAGACGCTTTTCAACGACATCCCAAAATTTGTCGTTGATAAAAAAGATTTTTCAAATAACAATTTTTAGACTAAAAAACGTTTTTCAGTTTTGCAAAAATAAAGTTGCCGTTTTTTTTGGTATAATGAAGGAAAAATTGCTCAATTCTTTTTTTTGAATATTTAATTACTTTTTATTGACAATTTGCAAAATTAACAGAATATTTTATATCTGAAAAAATAATTCTTTAAAAAACTATATATATTATTCCAAATTTTAAATCATAATCCCATTTCTTATTTAGAAAAAAAATCAGCTAAAGACATGAAATACCCATAGGAAATTATTTTTATGTTTAAAATAAATTCAAGCATTTGCAATTAATTGCAATAGCAACACAGAAATGTCTAACTCAACTTTTGAAATTTTCTGAACGTAAAGTATTTTCATACTGATGTTTCGCTAATCTGGCACAGTTTTTTCGTTGCAATTTTTGATTTAATTAAATGACTTTTTTAATGGAACAAGAAAGAAACATAATCACAAAATATCTTTGATTAATTTTCAAAGGAACCACACATAATAAAGTTATTCTATCTTCATTTCTCCCTCAAAAAACTTTATCCATATTTGTTCTTTTTTGCTTGCATATAATTAATTTGACATTGTTAATTTGAAAAGTTACTCATAACTTTTTTTGGTTGTTGTTTTTTTGCTGTCTATTAAAAAACTTGTTCCTTTTTTTCTTACTTCTTTTCAATCTCGGATCTAATTATCTCACGTCGGAAGGATACTTCAAGTTAGAAAATCACCAGCAAAAAATAGTATCCCTCAAAACTGTTCAAAAAAAGAAACTAGTTTGTGTGTCTAAAAAAGGAGGCGAAACTCTATTATAACTTTTTTTTTGCAATTTCGTTAATATAAAACAAATTTCTTACAAAAAATGAATGAATTAAAGAGAGGGAGTGTTATTAGTGAAAGAGAACAAGTGTGTGTTTGTTGTATCCGTAAAAAAGTGGATAATGAAGATATAAAAGGAATTGCTTAGATCTCTGATTCTGTCAGTTGCAAAAATGAGTACGAAAGAGACAAAAGTTATTGTTGGAATTGCTACTGCTTGTTCCTCCCTTGCCTTGCTAGCATGCCTAGCTGTAATCCCAAATCTCTATAAAACTATTAATGAAATTCATGATGTTGTGCATGACGGCATTCATGTATTCCGAGTTGAAACAGATTCTGCATGGATAGAGTTAATGGATATTCAACTATCTGTTACACCACCATCTCGCCCAAGGGAAAATCCATTTAATTCTATCTTTCGTCAAAAGAGGCATGATTATTCAAAACTTCCAGCTTGGTGCCATTGTGAACCGGTAAAGCTTAAATGCCCTCTTGGGCCTCCGGGTCCACCTGGACCGGCTGGAAAACCTGGTACTCCAGGAAAGAAGGGCCCTAAGGGAGAAGATAATACAAGTACTCATGCACCTGTGACTTGTCCACCAAGAGATACTAGTTGTATTAAATGCCCAGCAGGACCACCTGGCCCTAAAGGAGAAGATGGTAAGTGGCGAAAAGTTACTGTGGCAGAAATAAAAAAGTTTTTTAGGTTTCCCTGGCCCTCCAGGACCAAATGGCAAAAAGGGTGAAGATGGTAAAACAGGCAAGCCTGGACAACCTGGACCTAAGGGTATGATTTAACACATTTTTACATCCTTTAATGCTTCGTCCATGTAGGACCCCCTGGTGATGCTGGAACACCTGGAGAAGCAGGTCCAAATGGTCCTCCTGGCAAGCCAGGACAAGATGCAAAACGTGAAATGTCAAAGCCTGGAAAGGAAGGACCTCCAGGGAAGCCCGGAAAAGCGGGTGATGCAGGTCCAAATGGTAAACCTGGAAAAGGTGGAGATGAAGGGGCTCCAGGTGCAATTGGTCCTCCAGGCATGCCAGGCAAAAAAGGTAAAGATGGAGAACCTGGTAAAGCTGGTGGCCCTGGATTACCTGGTAAGTGTTTTAGAGTTGATTTGTAAACGTCTATAAATTACTGCTAAAATTCAAATTTAATTATTTACTAAATAATTTTTAGGTACTGATGCTGCCTACTGCCCCTGTCCATCTCGTTCTGCAGTTTTTGTCAACAGATTTTATTATTAAAGTTCCATGTTTGCTTATAACTTCTACTGAAATTTAAATAAAAAATTTCTGCAATTTTATGTTTGAATAAAAAAGCATTTTCGTTATTATTGAAAACAATATTTATCATACTTTTAAAAGTGTTGCAAAAATTTAAAAAGAAAAGTAGTAAAAACAACTATAAAAGAAAAGATGTCATTACTTATTTCTCAAAACAAGCATTTTCTATCATTTATTTTTGGTCAGTAAAATCAATAAAAAGCTACATGAGAAAATCCCTTCCTTGCAAAATATGAATATCCCAATAATTCACGTTCCCTCACTTGCTTATTCTTTCAAAAAAATATTTCTACAACTTTTTTGGACGAGAAAAACTGTCGCAAAAAACGCATTAGTTTATACCAAAGTTTATTTCATCGATCTATTATCAACAAATACTTTTCTAGTTTTTTGGTCAGTAAAATCAATAAAGAGCTACATGAGAAAGCAATCAGCAATTAAAAAAATATGGATGCTGTTTCAAATAGTTCAGATGATACAGTAATGTCTCCACTATCTACTGCACAAAGAAATGTTTCATCTTATCAACGCGGATTCAGAAAAACTTACTTGTTTTATTTAAAGAAAAATGGATCTCCAAAAATATTATTCAAATTAATGCAAACTTGTAAATTCTTCTGGTTCAAAAAATTTCCTTTTATGGTTATTGAAGATTTTAAATACAATTATGATTTTCATATTTATCGAGAAAAAAATCAACGAGCTCATGTTCTACTGCATTTAGAAAATGTTACAAAGCCATTATGGATTACAAATATGTTCACCTGTCATGGATCTTTAAATTTAAAACTTGTTTCTCAGATTCTTACAAAAACTGCTACCTGTGATCTCAAGGCTTTGGAACTTTATCATCAAATACTCACAGTATCTGATTTTAAAATGTTAGTTTCATCTGGAAATATTGTAAATTTTTTATTTTATCATTCTCATGTTGAACATGGCGATGGTAGAATCTTTAGAGTTGATGAAATCGTTAAAATGCTTCCAAATGTAAAAAGATTTGATTGGTATGTATTTTTTGGGTATTGTTAATACTAATATAATGCTCCTTTTAGTTTATGTGGGGAACAAATAGCTTCTACAATTACATTTGAGACAACAAAGAAGCTTATCGAAAACCTTAATCCAGCAATTTTGCAATATTTTTTACTTAAAAATATCCCCAAAACATTTAATTTTGTATTGTTTGCTGCATTTATGAATGTGAGTTTTTTTCCCCCTTTTTTAAAGTTATTTATTCAACTTTGTAGAAAAATCAAAAAATCAAATTTATTCTTAAGTTCAATGAAGAAATCTCAGAAACATATGCTAGAATGTTACAAAATTATGTTAAAAAATTGACTGAATCGCCGTCTTTTAAAAATCGTCGAATTCTCATCCATTTTACTCAACAAAATCAAGAGCATGCTAAAATCTTATATCATCAATTTTACAATTACTACTAACTGTTTAATTTTTTTCAGGATGGAGGTCATGGATTGCCTGGTAAGTACTTTTAGCGCATTGTTTCTTTATAAGTAATAACAATTTAATTATCTTTAATTTTCAGGTACTGATGCTGCCTACTGTCCATGTCCATCGCGATCAGCAGTTTTTGTCAACAGATTTTATCATTAAACTGCTACATTTGTTTTAAATTTCTCATGAAATTTAAATAAAAAAATATCTGCAATCCTAGATTCTTTATTTTCAACAGCCCATGAAGCTGGAGCAGTAGTAGAAGTAGCAGTGCCATAATCAGATGAATGAACATTGGTCGAAGAAAAAGTATTACTACGAGAAAGATGTTGAAGAGATGGACCATCTGAACGGAGTGGCATATATGTAGTTGTAGCAGCAGCACCAGACAAATGAGCATTTGACGAAGCAGATGTATTATCAAGGAAGATCACGAGATACAAGAGGAGCAGCTTGAGGTTTTGAGATAACTTGAGAAGTAGCAGGAGGAGAAGAAGTTGAAGTACCATAACCAGAAGAAAGAGCGTTTGCTGAAGAGGAGGCATTATTACGAGAAAGAAGTGGACCATCGGAACGAATTGGCTTGCATGAAGAAGTAAAAACAGCAGAATCAGATAAAACAACATTTGATGCAGAATTTGTAGCACCATAATCACGAGAAACAAGTGGAAGAGAATGTTGAGAGCACGAAGTAGTAGCAGCAACAGGAGGATTAGCCAATTTCTTCTTTACAAGTTTTGATTCAAGCCTTATTCAATGTTTGTTTTAATAACAACTTGAAAAATTTGATTCAACAATATATCTTTTTAAATCAGAAAAACATTAAACAACGCATTTATTTATTTTGACAGTCGCACGAAAAGAAATTAATAAAGATTATAAACGAAACAATTCTTGTTAGGATTAAAACAAAAAAGGCGAAAATTATATAAACAATTTTTTCCTATCTTTGCTTTCCACATTCCTGAAATCCATCTTTTTCAAAAATGAAATTGACGATTTACTCGATTACTTAACTTCATGGCAATATTTTCGGTTTGAGTACCCAGAGAAATTACAACAGTTTTAGAAGATTTAAAATATAAAATATATTTAGAAAAAATTTCAGCTACACCTTTTCGATAAGATGAAACAAAATACAGCGTAACAAGAGATTCCAAAAATGAATGTGAAAGCATTGCACAAAATGCAAAGACTACAAAATTTTCCATATATGGAATTTGAAAGCACACAGTTCCCATAAAAATTGCAAAAGGTAGATACAGGAAGCATGCTGAAATAGATAGCTGTACGGATGCACTAATAATTAGCGATTTTTGTAGTTTTTCAAGAGTTTGTGATTTATGAGATAAAACTAGGTATATAAAAAATAGCCCAAGAAATATTGCAAATCCAATGCCAGCAATGAAACCAATCGTAATGAATAAAGTTATTATAAACATTTCGTTTGTAAGTGGCACAAATACAAAAGATGGCTCTGTTAAAATATAAAATTCAATACATGGATCATATTCTAACGCGGTTTGATAAAGATTGGCAAGATCCATAATAAGATAAAATCTTGCTCCAATGAATTCAATAACGTATGCAGTTATCAGCAATATCACGCAAGCACAAATTCCATGTTTCATTTTAAACCATTTTGTTAAATTTGTTGGGAATGCCAAAAGATATCGATTTAATAATGAAGCAGCTAAAGCAGCGCCATTAGTAATATAAACAGCACACCAAATAAATAGAACATATGCGGAAAAATAAAAATTTTGATTTCGAGATATTCCAAGTTGATACATACCAAGTGTTGGAGATAAATAAACAAATTTCGCCATAGCAAAAACAATTTCAAAGACTAAACACCAAATTGAATGATTCAAAATTAGCCATTTAAAACTTTTGAGGTTTTTAGATTTAGTTAGAATTATATAAAATTGCAACGGTGCTATGGATAAGCTTAGAAATAACATAAAATTTGAGTAGTAATAATAAAATGTGATAATACTGGGAGAAGGCGGTGTAAGTTTTGTACAATTCATTTTATCAACAGTGAAATGTGCATTAAAAAATTAAACTTTCAAAGGCCCATTTTCTTAAAGGAATTTATTATTTAAAGACGCTGACAGCTGGTTTCTTGTATTGCTCTCAGAATGTTATTTTATTCGTACGCAGTTGACATAGATGTATTAAATAAAAAGTGTAAAACTATAACGAGGAACTGTTATCAACGTTTTTGGTGTCCCATTTGATGTTTTTTTCAAAGATGATAACGACGGTTTGCACGATGACTTAAATTCATGGCAATACTTTCAGCATGAGTACTTGGAGAAATTACAACAGTTTTATAGCATTTAAAATACGGAATATATTTAGAAAAAATCTCTGCAACACCTTTTCGATATGATGAAACAAAATACAGCGTCGCAAGAGATTCCAAAAATGAATGTGTAAATACTACACAAAATTCAAAGATAATAATATTTTCCATATGCCGAATTTGAAAGCATACAGTTCCCGCAAAAATTGCAAAAGGTAAAAATAGGAAGCATGCTGAAATAGATAGCTGTACGAATGCGCTAATAATTAGCGATTTTTGTAGCTTTTCAAGAGTTTGTGATTTATGAGAAAGAACAAGATAAATAAAAAATAGTCCAAGTAATCCTGCAAATCCAATTCCAGCAAGGAAACCAAGCGTAATGAATAAAGTTATTATAAACATTTCGTTTGTAAGTGGCACAAATACAAAAGATGGCTCTGTTAAAATATAAAATTCAATACATGGATCATATTCTAGCGCGGCTCGATAAAGAATAGTAAGATCCATAATAACATAATATCTTGCTCCAAAAAATTCAATAACGTATGCAGTTATCAGCAATATCACGCAAGCATAAATTCCATGTTTCATTTTAAACCATTTTGTTAAATTTGTTGGGAATGCCAAAAGATATCGATTTAGCAGTGTTGTAGCTAAAGCTGCACCATTAGCAATATAAATAGCACCACAAATGAACAATGCATATATAGAAATATAATAATTTTGGTTTCGAAATATTCCAATCTGATACATACCTAGTGTAGGAGATAAATAAACAAATTTCGCCATTGCAAAAACAACTTCAAATAATAGACACCAAATTGAATGATTCAAAATTAACCATTTAAAACTTTTAAGGTTTTTAGATTTAGTTAGAATTATATAAAATTGCAAAGGTGCTATGGATAAACTTAGAAATAACATTGTATTTGAGTAGTAATAATAAAATGTTATAAAGTTTGGTGAAGGTGGTGTAAGTTTTGTACAATTCATTTTATGAAAAGTGAAATATGCATTGAAACATTTATTAAAAAATTAAACTTTCAAAAACCATTATCAAGTTTTTTTAAAAGAATTTATTATTTAAAGACGTTGGCAGCTGATTTCTTGAATTACGGGTAATGTGGTTTTGCTCACCCCAACTGACACAGATGTGTTAAAAAAAAGTGTATATGAAATAGACAGAAATGCGGAACCTTTTTTTGTTCATTATTTTTTGGTAGCATTGATTAAATATTATTACCTGTTTGTTTGCACTTTCTGTTATAACTCTTAAACTTAAATACATTTCCCCATTTAAAATTTTTTTTGTCTCAATGGCTTTACAGTATCCATTAAAAATGTGAAAATAATAATAACAAAATTCGTGTTAATTGTTACTCGACACACACAGTTGATAAGAACCACTCTTCGTCATTTAACTCTGCTATGAAAACATAAACAATGCTATCAGTCTTTTGATAGAAAATATTGTGTAAAAAAAGAGGTGAGTTATTTTCTGCAGTGTAAATTGTACATATTAACACGACCGCCATGTGAGTCACCAGATATTGTTCTGAATTGTAAAAATGACGAAACATTTGAAACAAAAACGTGTAACAATGCAATTACAAGATTACAAATGTCAAAATTGTGTAAAGCTTTTATTGAAAAAGGTATATAAGCTGGAAAATGTGTCACTGCTAAATAAATTTATTCCGTAGGTTTACTTGTTATTTTCTTGTTTTATTTATAAGATTACTGTAACAATGTCTGATTTGGATGCACAAATAAAAGAAATGGAAAGAAAAATTCGAGAAGAAGAAAAAGCCATTCTACGTCGAGAGAATGAATTACGGCTGCTAGAAGCGTTTCGACAAAATTGCTAATAAAGAAATGTATAAATTTATATAAATACATTTTTCACAATTGTCTGTATATAAAATAACACCTTTATGAAATTGATCAATTTTTTCTTCTTTAAAAAACTTGTTTGTTTCAAAAAGATGTTGTAATTGATAATTTTAAACTTTATTGTTTTTTACAAATAAATTAAACATAAAATTCTTGTTTATCAAGATTGAGAATTAACCAGCCGATGATACAGTCCTCGTTGCTCTAGCAATGATTGATGATCACCTGATTCAACACATTTACCATTATCTACGACATAAATAATATCAGCATTTTGAATTGTTGAAAGTCGATGCGCGATAACAATGCATGTTCGACCGGTTCGAGCTTTATCCAATGCATCTTGAACTAGTTTTTCTGATTCACCTAAAATGTAATGTTTAAAAAGAGGGAGATGGAGGACACGGGCGAACCATCTAAGGCAGCAGTTGCTTCATCAAGTAACAAAATTCGAGGGTGACGAATAATTGCTCGAGCAATAGCAAGACGTTGTCGTTGACCACCAGAGAGTTGAGTGCCTGAAAATGCAAGAAATCATTTTGCGTAGAATGAAAGATTTTAAAAATGACACTATCTAAACATGCTTTATAATTACCTCTACCCCCAACAATAGTTTCATAATTTTCAGGCAAGCTTTGCACAAATTCATGAATGTTAGCTAGTTTTGCAGCTTTGATTATTTCATCATCACCAACATTTTCCATTCCATACCCAATATTTTCTCGAATAGACAAGTTAAATAAAATCGGAGATTGCTCAACCACAGCCATTGAACTTCTCAAATGTCTTATGTTCAAGCTTTTGATATCTTGTCCATCAAAAACGATATTTCCATTTTGAATATCATAAAATCTTTCCAACAATTGAAATACCGTTGATTTTCCCGATTCTGAAGGTCCGACTAAAGCAACAGTTGTTCCAAAATTTGCGGTTAAATTTAAGTCATTAGCAGCTAAACGATTTTGTCCATTTGGATATGAAAATTTGGCGTTGTTTATTTTGATGTCACCATGAATTGGCTGCAATAATTTATGGTTTTTAGTTGAAATGAAAAATAAAACTTACAGTTTTCAAACCATCTTCAGAGAGATTGTCAATGTTAGGCTCGCATTGAACCATACCAAACATTAGACCAGCTGATATTCGAGCTTTAATATATTCAGGAAAGTAATTTGTTGAACTGCTAATTAAGACTACTGCCATGTTTAGAGCTTCAATAACTCTGTAATTTTATATAATTACGCAAATTATATTATCAAACAGTGGAACGAAGAGTATGATAATTATTTCTTGAAAATGATATCCCTCAATTTCACTTTCAAAGAAAGCTAACTCTCTATATTCCTTAAATCTAACTTACTGAAAAACAATAAACGGCCGAATATTTCCAATATTGACTAGCCACATGCCATACAAATAACACATCCAAAAACTGAAAGATACATATGATAATCCCACGCCATATCCTATTGATTGAATGAATCCTTGAATTATTGCTCTTTTTAAAGGTACTTGTGAAGCACGACAAAAGTTTTCCAAAATTTTATCTTGTCTAGTTAAAGCTTGAACAGTTTGAACGTTTTCGATGGATTCAGTTGCTAACTAAAAGTTAAAGAGATATTACATATCTACAATTTTAAGTTAACAAAAAAACCATTGCAGCTTCATTAGCTAATTCAGCATCAGCAGCACCGCGGCGTTTAAGATATGATGAAATTAAAGCTTGAATAATAACAACAGCAACAGCTAAGAAAATGCAAAAGATAGCCATGCTCCACCCAAATGTAAATGCTACTATGAATCCTCCAGAGAGAGCAGTTAAGCATTGAAGGATTTCAGCAAGGCGTTGATCAATGGCCTGAAATCAGAGTTAAGGGGCATTGAATTAAATTTATTGTTATTATTATTAGTGAAAATAACTATAAAAGTTTTTGCACAAACTTACAGCTTGAAAATTAGAAGCATCTTGGGCTAATCTCGATGCCAAAGCACCTGCAGAATGATTAGGTTTATCAAAGTAAGCACCATCTTGTCTGAGAATATTACGAAAAACATCCAACCTTAATCTCATTGAAACTTTTTCACCAACAATTCCAAGACAAAAGCCTGATGAAAAAGTTGCTATAGCTCCAACAATTCCAAGAAAAACAAAGCAGCAACAAATAATTATAGCATCATGAAAAGCGTGAGATAAATCAGATTTTGAGAGAATCTGGAAACTAAGGCTATAGAAGGTGTATGTAAAACTTTTATTACCAAAAATAGCCGACCATAAACGATAGAAAATGCTGGCCAAACTAGACCACGTACTAGTGACAACAAAACACCAGCAATAGCGAGTTTAATTTCAGGTTTTGCATATCTTATAATATCCATCAATGATGCTTGTTTTCCGCCTTCTTCTTTTAGCTCTTCTATTGCACTAAAATATTTAACAAAAAGTTATTTTACTGTTTTAACATTTAAAAAAAGCTACTCACTCTTCAGTTTTTAAATCAGTGTCATGTCTTCGGGTCATCGATTTTCGTAAACGAGCAGATGATCGTTCACTTATTGATCGTTTGAATGCTTCGAGTGGTTCTATAATATGCAAATTCTTCTCTAGCAATTACCGTTTGTAAGTCTCACCTTCATAATTTACAATACTTTCTTCTTTCTGTCCTTCAAGCTTTTGTAATTCAACCATTTGTCTATAAACTCCACCTTCTTTTTCTAACAGCTCATTATGAATACCTATTTCAACGATTTCACCGTTTTGTAGCACAATAATTTTATCAGCGCTTTTAATAGTTGACAGTCGATGAGCAATTGTAATTGTTGTTCTTCCCTTTGAAGCTTTTTCCAGCGCTTCTTGGACCAGCCTTTCAGAATTCATATCTAAAGCTGACGTTGCTTCATCAAGGAGTAAAATTTTTGGATTTCGAATTAGCGCACGTGCTATTGCAATTCTTTGTTTTTGACCACCAGAAAGTGAGATCCCACCACCTGTGCCAACAATAGTATCATAGCCTTGAGGAAGTTTTGTAATGAATTCATGAGCATGAGCATCTTGACAAGCTTTTTCAAGTTCAACTTTTCCAGCAACTCCTTTAAACCCCATTAAAACATTTTCTGTTATTGTACCATGAAAGAGTACAGGCGTTTGAGAAACTAGTCCAATTTGTGAACGAAGCCATTGAACTGATAAATCTTCAATGGGAATGTCATCAAGAAAGATTTTGCCTTCTTGTGGACGATAGAATCGCAGCAGGAGATTGACGATGGTTGATTTGCCGCAACCAGAGTGGCCCACAATGGCATAATTTTCTCCGGGATTGATTTCGAGAGAAATTCCATTGAGAATTTTAATTTCTGGATGAAGAGGGTATGAAAAGTGAATGTTGGAAAGCTTGATTTTTCCTTGAAAATTTGAAATGCTTTGTGTTGGACTGTATGATGTAGCGTTTACTGTTGGTTTCTCAAAAAAGAATTAGTATAGCGCTGACTAAGGTAACTTTAAAACTAGCAAAAGGGTTAATAAAATTCCAAAAAGATTTAAACCATTTAAAAGTTCATACAATCTTTAAGTGGTTTGAACATTCTTGAGGTAAGGGAGTTAAAAACTTCTGTGAATGCTCGAAAAATCATAGGAAGTAAATTTTGGACCAATTATATTTTCAAATTAAAGCTTTAAACCTACTTTATCGATAATACTAAACATATCACCTGCTGCATTCTTTGCTCCTAGAATTGTAGTAATTTGTGGTAGTGCAAATCCAAGTCTCATTGCTCCAACCATTGCCGCCCAAAATACTGAGAATACTGTACCAGGAGAAATAATACCCCATATCACTAGCTTTGTACCATACAAAAATGACACACCCATAGCAACAAACAAAAAAAGTTGATAAATACCAGAAAAAAATGCAGTTAAACCAGCTTTTCGAATCCCGGTCGATTTTCCTTTGCTTAAATGTTTTTTATATCTTTGAATTTCGAAGTATTGCGCATTAAAAGCTGATACAGTTTGAATTCCGCTGATTACTTCTTCCGCTACAGCACCAGCAGCAGAATAATGTGCTATTTCTTTGTGAATAGCAGATGTAAGAGCTCTTGCGGAACCATAGAGAGAAAGAATAACACATGGAACAACGACTAATACAATTAAAGTCATTTGCCAGGATTGATATGCTGCAATGCCGATTCCAACGGATAAAGCTCCAATAGCCTGGAGAAGTATAGCTAGCTTGTCACTGGCGCCATTTTTGATTTTTTCAATATTGCTGAAAAAAAGTTTTTGAAAGCTATTTTTAATAGGGTTTGGCTGCCAAAACTTTCACAGTATTTGAACCTTCGAATGATTTATACAGAATCTACATTCATATAACTATTTTGTATTAATTTTAAAAACAAATTGTGTGAAGACAAAATATCATAAGCTATATCTTACTCATTATTGCTTCTAGAGTTTGTTTAAAAAGCTTCTTCAATTTAAAAATAGAACGCAAAAAGAAGAAAAAAAGAAATAGTTGTTGCGTATTTATTTTCCAACGTTCAAAACGAGTTTTAAAAATAATTGATATTCTTCTTGAGAGAGGTGTGTTCAAAATTTTAATCGATATTGTGTACACATGTATAATTTTGTGTGCGCAAGCTTTTGCCAAAACCTTATTTGAAAAACAAAAAAAATATTTCACAACAACAACGCTGAAGTGAAATTATTGATTGATTAATTATTCTGTTGTTTTTTTTGTAAAAAATCAATCATTAATTGATATTGCTTGCAGCTGCAGGTATCATGATATAAGAAATAAGAGAAACTTACGCACTCATTTTATGAGTTAATGAACCAACTTCATTCTTATCAAACCATTCAATATCTTGATTTAATATAGATTTTAAAAATTCTTTCCGTATTCGATAAACTTGTCTTTCACAAAGCGTCACCAAGCATCCCATCTGAAATTTTCTATAGCTAACAAAAAGTAAAATTTAAACCGGAAATAAGTAGAATATTCAAACGTGCATCAAGCAATTTTTTTCTGTAGAAATCTCAAAATAAATACCCCGAAAAATGATGCAGCAAATATCAGAATACCACAACCAAAATAAATCCAAGTATATTTAAAAATATCTGAAGTAAATTCATGCTTATTAAAAGTATTATTATTTTGTTGATCTTGGGCTTTCATCAAAACATTAACAACTTTTTGAAATGCTAACATATTTATTGGTTCAATTGCCCCATTGAGAAATGCTGATGTAATTCCAATAAATAACAAAAAGTAATCAAATGGTTCAGCGTATCGGAGCTAAAAAATTTTCAAGATAAAATACGTACAAGTATTTATTTAAATTAAACAGACTAATTCTGTTAAACTAGTGTGCGTATATTTAGCACGAAACATCAAAGGAAAATTATTTTTTTTTAATTCTTATTACAGCAATAATAAATTACCATTTGCATATAACTTGCTGGTTTTGATGTTTTTTCATCTTCTGGTACAGTAAACCATTCAGATAATTTCTGGGGAATATTCTTTTTCATTGCTGCCAATTAAAATAAAATAAGCAAATCTAAATTATGCTATGTAGTTGATAAATAAAAAGAAAAAAATTATAAAGCTAGAAAGTGCATTTGTGCTCTATATGCACTGTCAATAAATCCAAAACACGTTACAAGCTGAAAGTTTATGACGAAGAAATTAAAGAGTCAGCTCAAGAATCAATAAATTGAAAGATATGCTTCTTTTAAAAACAAACAGCTGAAAAAAAAGCATGGGACAGTTTTTGTGGAGAAAAATTGATGTGACTGAAAAAAGCTTTTATCATCAGTTTTTGGAGGAAAATTTGATCAAAAGTGCAAGAAGTTAAGACTAAATTTTTGTGTTTTGTACTTTTTTGATTTTACTGCTTTCGATAATTTTCATCAAAAGAAACTATCCCTTTTTTGGTTGGGAACAATCAAATATAACCAACAAAAAACAAATTTGTTTTATTTAGAACATTTTATTTAGCAAGAAAATAACAAATAAAACCAACAAAAAGTATCCAATCTAAACCAAAATGATTAAAAGAATATAAATTCATGCCTTTTCTTCGGAAGAAAAGTAAAGATCTTTCAGTATTTGGTAATGAAGCTGCACGTCTTCCAAGTTTTTCATATCTTTGCATGGTTTTGTTTACATACCAAGCTCCTTCATCAAGGGATGTAATAACTCTATCATGCCAAAAATCATAATATTTTTTCATGTTTTCTTCATAAGAAGGATTTGTCAATATCTGAAATTCCAACATATAATATAGGTCGAAAAAAACGTATGAAGAAAAAGAGTTTTTGCTAATTTGTTTAAATTAAAAGCATAAACTCTAAACTTAAAACTAACCCGATTAAAAGCTTCAACAACTTTTTCTGCTGTTAATGTTCGCTTATTCAAGGTTGTAGCAATTCCCATTTTCATTGACATTCGAGCTATTGCACCTTGTTCAGCTAAAATTGGCATAAAAACTATTGGAGTTTTTGAGCATAAGGCTTCCTTGAAACTAAAATATTTTTAATTTTAATTAAAGTTTTTAAAGATAGACGTTCACCTTTTCAATCCACCATGAGATAAAAATAATTTTGTTTTTTCATGTCCAAGAATAGCTGTTTGTGGAGCCCATGAAACTATTTTTACATGGCTGCCGTGGCTTGGTAGTTCACGAGATTTAAGAGGTTTAAGAGAAAAAATGATTCGATATTGTGGAAATTGTTCAAAAGCTTCGAATAGTGATGGTAACACATGCTCGGGGCTGGCTTCAAAACTGACGATTGAACCAAAAGCAATGTAAATTGTGCCTGAAATTGGGATATTAAAGATGTTGAAAAATCTTGTTTTATCCCCTTCGACATTGGGATCATGCGGTTTTGACGTCATTAGAGAGAAAAGGATAAACAAACATGCCGCCTTTGATGTGCGGCAAATGTGCTTTTAATGAGATTTTAGATAACATCATCTCTGGATAATCCCTTTGCTAAAGTCTGAGATTATTGCTAAAACTAACCTTTTGATTTCTGATCTTCAACAAATTTTTTCAAATCGGCTGGCAGTTCTGGAACAGAAGCACGACAATGTGAACCAATTCCACGAAAATCATCAGCATGTGGGACGATTCGTCCCAACCGATCAAGACTATCTCGAAGATTCATTTCTGCATTTCGATAAATTTCATGCGTGGAAAATGGATAATTGGTAAGCTTTGGTGGACCAGCATAAGTTGTAATTAATGGGACTGAAAATTTGTAGAACTACAGTTTGCGATGTTGACAAAGTAAAAACTCACTGTAAACATATAAAACAAAATATTCTCCAAGTGCTTCTAGCACATTTGAAACACGAATAAAAAAGTTTTTAGGATCATAAATATCGCCATGACCATCAGGTTGCATGGTACCAAGGGTAGCATCCAGGACAGGAGTATGGCCTAAATTTTTTGTTAGAAGTTTATTTAGCAATTATTGCAGTAATACCCAAAGCATATTCAGCAACATTCGATTCACAGCCAACATTTGAAGTAGTAAAAATAATATAAGGAATTCCAGATAATTCTCGAAGAATTTTTGCAATTGTCATTCCATGAATTGTAAAAATTTCATCAACAATTATGAGATCGTATTCACGTTTGAAAACTTCAACAAACTAAAGCCACAACAAACAATTACAATATTTTTTTAAAAAAGGCAATACCACATCGGAAGCTTCCATAATCAAATATCCCATTGCATCATCTGCAATTTTATGAAGCAAACCTAAAATAGCACCATGGGGGTCATGAATCCATACAGCTTCAGCTATCATTGCTTCAAGTTCTGGTGAAGTTGGAAGTTCTCGATGAATAATTGTTGCATTGAAATTCAGTTGTGCTGGTTTTGGATCATTGCAGGTATCCAAAATAGTCAAATTGTGACCATCTTTTGCTAACCTAAAAACAAACAATTTTTTACGACATTTATTTAAAAAGCACAAAGAAGAACAGACCTTTCCAAAAACGGCATCATACTATATAAATGACTTCTTTCATCATGAACATATAAAGCTAATATTCTCGCTGACAAAGCTGATGTCCATAGGTTTGCATTAATTAACAAAAAAATCAAGAAACATTTCATTTTTTACATAAAAACTTTAAAACAAAAATATACGAAAATGAAGTAAACTTAAAAAAGTAACACATAAAATTTAAACGTGAAAGAAAAAAGTGTTAAGCTCTTCAAAACAGACAACCAATTTCGGTCAAAAGTATGTTGTGAGTTACGTCTGCTATTTTTGGTTGAATATTTCTTATCTTTTTTCTCTCTATAACAGTTTAAAAGTGATGGCTTTTCGGTGCAGTTTCAAAAAAAAATCACGGCGGCAAAAATATTAGTATTGAACTGTATAAAAAATTTGTCGAAAACAAATAAAACTTTGCGTTTATTCTTTTAAAAATTGGCAACAGAGTAAATACCTAATGAAAATTTTTAGGCACAACTTTTCTTAATTTTCAGGCAAAATTATGTTCATAACTGTGCTTTTTTTGTTGATGGGAAATGAAAAAAAGGAAAGCTTTTTGCCAGTTTTTTAGAAAAATGTTATTATGAGAAACAAAAAAAATTACTATAAACATTATTTTTAAAAAATTAAATGATTAAATGACAAAATGTTGATCTTAACTTTTTACACTTTTGACCTCTTTTCTCTGCAACATTGACGATAAGAAGCTTTTTAGACCTCAATCAATATTTTCTCTTAAAAGAAAACTAGAACTTTAAATGGAATGATAAAAACCACAAACAAGGAAATGGAAAGGGAAAAAATCTTTGCTTCTATTTGAACAATAAAAGTTATTTAATTGAACATATCAACATAATTTATTTAAAAAAAACATCCAAGAATAAAAAAAGGAGACCACTTTCAGGCATTAATAACACTGGCATATAATTTTTCGAGATTCTGTTGTTTGTCCTGGAAATCTAATACAGATATGACGAGATTCATAATCATGCGTTTCAATCAGTCTATCAACATAAGCTTGAAGAGTTTCTGCATACTCGGTTGATACGGTAGTAACAAAAGAAAGTGCAAAAGAAATAGATGGATTCTCCTGAAATAAAATTTTAAATAAATATATGTATTTAAAATAACGCAGAAAGTTAAAACTTACATCCATAAACTTTGCAAATGCATCGAAATCAAAAGATTCTGGAATCTTTTTAAGAGACAATGATTTTAAAGTTGTCGCATTAAGATTTTCAATAAGTTTTTTGGTTGTTTCTGAATTAATTCTAGCCATTTTTTGAGGATAAAAAGCCCTGAAATTATAAGTTGTGTATCTTATTTTTGCTTCTCAAGCCATCACAAAGATACTTACCATTCAAATATTCCAACATTTGGAAGTAATTTAAGAATTTCGTCAATTGAGTCACAACCACCATTCTTATCATTTGTAAAATAAGAATTTTGAAATATAAAAATTCTAATTTTCTTTGATAAAATTAAGCGTTTGAACTTTTCAAAATAAAGAGTTTGATTCACAAGTTGAATATTATCAATATCACAAACAGCAGCCTTTGATAGTAAACGATAATAAAGCTTTAGCTTTCGCATAGGAGCTATTGAAATTGGAGTAACAATCCATAATGGTTTAGAAATTTTATGAAATACCATTTTGTGATAAGAGTTATCTTTTCCGAGTCGATGATAAAACAAATTATTATTTTCAAGCTTTACATCTTTGATGACCATAAATGGAAATTCTTTGTAACAGAAATATTTTGAACATTGCATTAATTTAAGTAATAATTTTGGATTTGCATTTTTCTTTAAATACTGGAGGAGAGGTCCTTTGAAGCCAAGCTGTTGACAAGATGAAAGACGGCTTCGTTTTGCAGGTGGTGGAGATATTGTTGAGTTGTCATCCATAAAAACTGGTTGATCAAGATCATTTTGAGCCATTTTTTCCTGAAATCGTGTAGACCAATTAAAAACAAATAAATTGAAAGAAAAAACTTACAAGTTGCTGCCGAAAGAGAAGAATTTTTAATAAAAACTTAAAAAACTTTTGATTTTTAACCAAAATTTATTAAATTATTAAGAGGTTAAATTGTTTAGTCAAACAAAGACACAAAAACACAAACAATGAGTGAAGGATGAGAAAAAGCAAACAATTGTCATACTCACAATACTTAGGTCAGATCTCTATAAACTGTTAGTTTTCTTCATTTTATTGATTTATGAAATATGGATAAAATCTGTTATATTTTGGATGAATGGAAAATAGAAAAAAATTTTTTCACATAGAGCATCAAACAACTTTTTACTCATTTTTCTTTCTACCTTTTATACCCTCTTTTTTCCACAGTCATGATAAGGAATAACATGACAATTTCAGAGCCTCTTTTATCAAAATGTGAACATTTATTGTTTCTTGAAAAACATAAATAATGCTTGCAATTTTTTGATAGAAAATAACATTATATAAAGCAGCTGCTGATTTTTCTACCTTGAAATCTCTGTTAACAATATGTCGAAAAATGAAGTACACAAGTGTGAGCCAACATTTTACATACAGTATAAGGAAATTTCGAAACATAAGAAGGCGTAACTTTAACCATGATAATAAAGATGTATAAATCGCGCTGTAAATTTTTTTATAAGGCTAAATTTGTCATTATTAACAATTTTGTTGCTTACAAAAAATACCTTTATTTTCCCTCTCCTTAAATTCTGTTCTTATTGCATTACTATAACAATGTCTGAATTGGATGCTCAAATTAAAGAAATGGAAAGAAAAATTCGAGAGGAAGAAGAAGCCATTCAGCGTCGACAAGATGAAGTAAAGATACTCGAAGCACTTCGGCGAAATTAAAAACAACAAAATTGTTTAGTTATTAATTTTAACCCACTATTTTGCCCATCTATCAGAATAAACTATGTGTTAATTTATTTAATTATTTATTTGTTCAAAGTAATGTTATTTTATTTTTAACCAATTTTCATTTCTGATTTTTTAATAAATTGTTTTTCCAAATTCGTTGTTTATTCTGAAACAATTAATTGACAGCTCTCGAATATAAAAGTGAGCGTCAATTTATAACATCACTTTTACATTTAATTAATTGATATAATGTACCAAACTATGGCCATATAGAGATCGTAAAAATGACAAATGCAAAAATCATGAATAAAATAAATTTTGAGTTTATTCTAAATTGAATTCAAGTAAGAAAACGTTGACAAATTGGTAAACATAAGCCACTACAAAATACTAGAAAAAAAATTTTTAAAGGATATTTTGCTGAAATTATGTTAGCCTTTTTTGTTATTGAATAAAGCAATCAATAACAAAGAAAGTTAACATAATTTCAGCAAAATACCCTTTAAAAAATTTTTTTCTAGTTTTTTGTAGTAATTATAATGATAATTTGTAATAAAGAAAACGAAATATGTCAAAAGTAGGGAATAGAATTATCCAGCGGTTTGATCTTCCAAACTATTGCCATTTAGAGATCATAAAAATGGCAAATGCAAAGAAGCTAACGCATGCGAAAATCACGAAGATAAATTATGCCAGCCAGTGATTGTATTGAAAAGAGAATATGAGTTGCGTCAAACCAGTAGAAAAGTATTTGTGTACAATTGGCTTCAAACAAAAGCAGAGAAAAAATACAATAAATGCTCAAAGTGATTTTGCAACTGCCACGGATGATGGATTAATACAATGGTAAGCTATTCCTTATCAATCAAAGTAGATGTAACAAAATAAAAAATCATTATTTAGTTACCGTACCACTAAAAAAACAAACGTCAAGATAAACAATAGGAAATTAATGGTTACACACTTTACCGATAAGAAATTTTATGATTATGCTTTGCAACACACAAACGAGCTTTGCAAAAAGTATAGTTTGAAGTTGTTTTGATAGAAAATAGTAGAAAAAAGGAGTGTGCTTTTTTCTATCCTGTAAACAGTGCTAACACAATTCCCAAAAATGAGCTAATAGATCATGAACTGAATCGTTATTTAACTCTGCAATGACATGATGATGTGAGTTATTACCGGGTAAAGATTTTGATGAAAAAAGTATAAAAAGGTTATCAAAAAGATACTTTATTTATTACCTCTAGCAATAACTTACTATAGTTTTTAAAAACTTTTATATCCTTCTACTATTGTTGTCGACTTTTGTGCTTTTTTAAAATTGCTGATACAATGTCTGATTTGGATGGTCAAATTCGCATTCTTGAAGAACGAATTCGACTAGAAGAAGAAGATGAATTACGCTTGCTTAAAGCATTCCGACAAAACTGTTAATTAAAATCTTTTAAACTTTTCTGTTCTTTAATACATATATGTACATATTCATATGTGCCATAATTTAGCTATACCACTTATAAATAAAAAAAAGTTGATTTGATGTTTCATTTTTTGTTTCTATGAATTTGTTGAAATTATTTTTTTGAATGTAATAATAACAAACGTTTGTTTAATTTTGCTATGTCAGAACAATTTATCAATGTATGTAATAACTTACAAAACTTTAATGAATCTTTTGAAGCATTTTTCTCAATTGTATGCCGGCAAGTTTTTATTTATGTCTTTAACAGCTGACATTTTTGTGTGTTTTTAAGTCTTAAAAATAGATGCAAATCTGTTTTTGGAGTAACTTTTGGTTGAATGAATTGTTGTAGTACAAAAGTGAAACTAAATTCATTGTACATTTGTTCTTTCTATAAATATAGACGGTTGCAGCTGTCTATTTTGCCATTTAAGTACTAAATAATTGCAACCATGAAGAGGTGGTAATAAGCACTTTGTTAATTGTTTATCAATCAAAAAAACTTAATTTCACCTGTCTGTTGTTGCCACTACTGAAATAAATACAAGCTTTTGTAACTTAATTTAATTTTAATATAAAATTTACAAATATGGCTGCAAATGAAAATTTACCAGTTTATACTCACACAGATTTTGTAAATTACGGTAATCGTTTGCATATTAATACTGTTGTCGATTTTTTAGTGAATGGATTTGCTGCTTATATTGTTTTGAAGTATTCTACAAAAGCAATGGGAATTTATAAATATTATATTTTGGCAACAATTTTTTGTGCATTTTTATTAGATTTTCATCTGACTGTTATTTATGGACCATTGGCGTTACTTCCGACTCCGATAGCTTGTTCTGCGGGGCTAGTGAGTAGGAATTTGAATGCATTTTGGGGGAATGCTATTCAATGGGTAAGCATCATAGCTAAAGTTTTCGCTGTGAGATTATCAAAAATCAAAATTTAAAAAAAGTTGAAGTCTGCTTTCGCAGATAATTTCGATATTTTAAATTTCGATGCTTTGATTTTCAAAGTTCGAGTCGAAATTTTCAACACTTTGCAACGTCCTGTTTATGCAAATTTATCCTCATATTTTAGATGACGATTCAAATCCTCTTCGGCGTTGTCGGTGGCTCAATTATGTGTAGCTTCTTCTATCAATGGGCATCCCTACAAGGAAATGTAGAATTTTTTCATTCCATTAAAGGCATCATAATCATCATCACCGCATCCATTCTTTATCCACTTCCTTCTGTAACTATATTTTGGATATCTTACACTGACGAAGGATCAAAAGAATGGATAAAAAAGACATATTCACAATATTATGATTTTTATATTTCTCATCCATGTTCTGCAACGGAAACAAACCTTCTTGGAATGTTCCAGTATATTGCAATTTTGATCGAAATTACGTTAGTTTGGATTGTGGGGATTATAATGGGAACAAAAATTGGTCGAAAAATAGATTCCTTGAAACATATGCTTTCGCCTGGTACTTTAAGAGCTCGTAAGCAGTTACTTATTTCCCTTGCGTGTCAAGCAATTATTCCATCTGGACTTTTGGTCGCACCAGTTATTACGTTGTTTGTAGGGGTGCTACTTAATATTATGGAATTAAATGGTAAGGAATGTCGTAAAATGGGTTTTTAAATGAGGTGTTTAAATGTTTTAAAAAACTACAGAATGTGGCAAGCAATGATTGAGGTCTTTTTAACTGTCAATTTTTTGGTATTTCAATTTATCACGTAGTTTATAAAATTTTTTTGAATTGACAAAAATGCCAAAAACTTTGCAAATATAAAACTGCACGAAAAAATTAGCTTTATATGTGACACTCTGTCATATAATTTATTAAAAATTAAATTCATTTAAATTTCAGTTATGTCACAACTAATTGTGCCTGTAGTTGCCTTACATTCCACAGCAAATGCCATGTCTGTTATTTGGGTAATAACACCTTATAGAAATGCTGTCATCAATGGCACAAAATCTTTATTTGGTATAAAGAAAAAAGAACAGTCAATAATTACAATAAATTCGACTATAATAATGTAATAGAAAAAGATTGATACTAATAATAAATTTCAAAAACAACTTAACATTTTTTTAAATTGATAATTGTAAATTGACGTTTTTTACCATGCTATTCACAAGGTATTTAATCGCCAAAAAATTTTAATAAATCAATTTTGTAAAATAAATTTCGATTAAAAATTTTTATGATGATAATTATTTTTCTTTCTTATTTTTTAAATTAATAATGTTCTTCAATTTTATAATATAAAGGTTAAAAAATGAACACATCAATTATTTTTAGTTGGATCATTACAATATTGCAAAAACATATTATTAAAAAGATTCCTCTTTAAAAAATTCAAAAAAATGCTTTCAAAATAAAATCAAAAGGTAGAAACAGAAAGCGTGTAAAAAATAGCACAAACAAATCTATGCTGAAAGAAATAGAATAAACTGAAAAATAAAAGAAGAAAAATCAACAACTTTATGTGACAGACAAACCATAGACAAAAATATTTTTTTTCTGTATGATGAAACAAATGGTCGCTCGCGGCATTGCATTTGTAAAAATGCTTTAAGAATTTCGTCAATTGAGTCACAACCACCATTCTTATCATTTGTAAAATAAGAATTTTGAAATATAAAAATTCTAATTTTCTTTGATAAAATTAAGCGTTTGAACTTTTCAAAATAAAGAGTTTGATTCACAAGTTGAATATTATCAATATCACAAACAGCAGCCTTTGATAGTAAACGATAATAAAGCTTTAGCTTTCGCATAGGAGCTATTGAAATTGGAGTAACAATCCATAATGGTTTAGAAATTTTATGAAATACCATTTTGTGATAAGAGTTATCTTTTCCGAGTCGATGATAAAACAAATTATTATTTTCAAGCTTTACATCTTTGATGACCATAAATGGAAATTCTTTGTAACAGAAATATTTTGAACATTGCATTAATTTAAGTAATAATTTTGGATTTGCATTTTTCTTTAAATACTGGAGGAGAGGTCCTTTGAAGCCAAGCTGTTGACAAGATGAAAGACGGCTTCGTTTTGCAGGTGGTGGAGATATTGTTGAGTTGTCATCCATAAAAACTGGTTGATCAAGATCATTTTGAGCCATTTTTTCCTGAAATCGTGTAGACCAATTAAAAACAAATAAATTGAAAGAAAAAACTTACAAGTTGCTGCCGAAAGAGAAGAATTTTTAATAAAAACTTAAAAAACTTTTGATTTTTAACCAAAATTTATTAAATTATTAAGAGGTTAAATTGTTTAGTCAAACAAAGACACAAAAACACAAACAATGAGTGAAGGATGAGAAAAAGCAAACAATTGTCATACTCACAATACTTAGGTCAGATCTCTATAAACTGTTAGTTTTCTTCATTTTATTGATTTATGAAATATGGATAAAATCTGTTATATTTTGGATGAATGGAAAATAGAAAAAAATTTTTTCACATAGAGCATCAAACAACTTTTTACTCATTTTTCTTTCTACCTTTTATACCCTCTTTTTTCCACAGTCATGATAAGGAATAACATGACAATTTCAGAGCCTCTTTTATCAAAATGTGAACATTTATTGTTTCTTGAAAAACATAAATAATGCTTGCAATTTTTTGATAGAAAATAACATTATATAAAGCAGCTGCTGATTTTTCTACCTTGAAATCTCTGTTAACAATATGTCGAAAAATGAAGTACACAAGTGTGAGCCAACATTTTACATACAGTATAAGGAAATTTCGAAACATAAGAAGGCGTAACTTTAACCATGATAATAAAGATGTATAAATCGCGCTGTAAATTTTTTTATAAGGCTAAATTTGTCATTATTAACAATTTTGTTGCTTACAAAAAATACCTTTATTTTCCCTCTCCTTAAATTCTGTTCTTATTGCATTACTGTAACAATGTCTGAATTGGATGCTCAAATTAAAGAAATGGAAAGAAAAATTCGAGAGGAAGAAGAAGCCATTCAGCGTCGACAAGATGAAGTAAAGATACTCGAAGCACTTCGGCGAAATTAAAAACAACAAAATTGTTTAGTTATTAATTTTAACCCACTATTTTGCCCATCTATCAGAATAAACTATGTGTTAATTTATTTAATTATTTATTTGTTCAAAGTAATGTTATTTTATTTTTAACCAATTTTCATTTCTGATTTTTTAATAAATTGTTTTTCCAAATTCGTTGTTTATTCTGAAACAATTAATTGACAGCTCTCGAATATAAAAGTGAGCGTCAATTTATAACATCACTTTTACATTTAATTAATTGATATAATGTACCAAACTATGGCCATATAGAGATCGTAAAAATGACAAATGCAAAAATCATGAATAAAATAAATTTTGAGTTTATTCTAAATTGAATTCAAGTAAGAAAACGTTGACAAATTGGTAAACATAAGCCACTACAAAATACTAGAAAAAAAATTTTTAAAGGATATTTTGCTGAAATTATGTTAGCCTTTTTTGTTATTGAATAAAGCAATCAATAACAAAGAAAGTTAACATAATTTCAGCAAAATACCCTTTAAAAAATTTTTTTCTAGTTTTTTGTAGTAATTATAATGATAATTTGTAATAAAGAAAACGAAATATGTCAAAAGTAGGGAATAGAATTATCCAGCGGTTTGATCTTCCAAACTATTGCCATTTAGAGATCATAAAAATGGCAAATGCAAAGAAGCTAACGCATGCGAAAATCACGAAGATAAATTATGCCAGCCAGTGATTGTATTGAAAAGAGAATATGAGTTGCGTCAAACCAGTAGAAAAGTATTTGTGTACAATTGGCTTCAAACAAAAGCAGAGAAAAAATACAATAAATGCTCAAAGTGATTTTGCAACTGCCACGGATGATGGATTAATACAATGGTAAGCTATTCCTTATCAATCAAAGTAGATGTAACAAAATAAAAAATCATTATTTAGTTACCGTACCACTAAAAAAACAAACGTCAAGATAAACAATAGGAAATTAATGGTTACACACTTTACCGATAAGAAATTTTATGATTATGCTTTGCAACACACAAACGAGCTTTGCAAAAAGTATAGTTTGAAGTTGTTTTGATAGAAAATAGTAGAAAAAAGGAGTGTGCTTTTTTCTATCCTGTAAACAGTGCTAACACAATTCCCAAAAATGAGCTAATAGATCATGAACTGAATCGTTATTTAACTCTGCAATGACATGATGATGTGAGTTATTACCGGGTAAAGATTTTGATGAAAAAAGTATAAAAAGGTTATCAAAAAGATACTTTATTTATTACCTCTAGCAATAACTTACTATAGTTTTTAAAAACTTTTATATCCTTCTACTATTGTTGTCGACTTTTGTGCTTTTTTAAAATTGCTGATACAATGTCTGATTTGGATGGTCAAATTCGCATTCTTGAAGAACGAATTCGACTAGAAGAAGAAGATGAATTACGCTTGCTTAAAGCATTCCGACAAAACTGTTAATTAAAATCTTTTAAACTTTTCTGTTCTTTAATACATATATGTACATATTCATATGTGCCATAATTTAGCTATACCACTTATAAATAAAAAAAAGTTGATTTGATGTTTCATTTTTTGTTTCTATGAATTTGTTGAAATTATTTTTTTGAATGTAATAATAACAAACGTTTGTTTAATTTTGCTATGTCAGAACAATTTATCAATGTATGTAATAACTTACAAAACTTTAATGAATCTTTTGAAGCATTTTTCTCAATTGTATGCCGGCAAGTTTTTATTTATGTCTTTAACAGCTGACATTTTTGTGTGTTTTTAAGTCTTAAAAATAGATGCAAATCTGTTTTTGGAGTAACTTTTGGTTGAATGAATTGTTGTAGTACAAAAGTGAAACTAAATTCATTGTACATTTGTTCTTTCTATAAATATAGACGGTTGCAGCTGTCTATTTTGCCATTTAAGTACTAAATAATTGCAACCATGAAGAGGTGGTAATAAGCACTTTGTTAATTGTTTATCAATCAAAAAAACTTAATTTCACCTGTCTGTTGTTGCCACTACTGAAATAAATACAAGCTTTTGTAACTTAATTTAATTTTAATATAAAATTTACAAATATGGCTGCAAATGAAAATTTACCAGTTTATACTCACACAGATTTTGTAAATTACGGTAATCGTTTGCATATTAATACTGTTGTCGATTTTTTAGTGAATGGATTTGCTGCTTATATTGTTTTGAAGTATTCTACAAAAGCAATGGGAATTTATAAATATTATATTTTGGCAACAATTTTTTGTGCATTTTTATTAGATTTTCATCTGACTGTTATTTATGGACCATTGGCGTTACTTCCGACTCCGATAGCTTGTTCTGCGGGGCTAGTGAGTAGGAATTTGAATGCATTTTGGGGGAATGCTATTCAATGGGTAAGCATCATAGCTAAAGTTTTCGCTGTGAGATTATCAAAAATCAAAATTTAAAAAAAGTTGAAGTCTGCTTTCGCAGATAATTTCGATATTTTAAATTTCGATGCTTTGATTTTCAAAGTTCGAGTCGAAATTTTCAACACTTTGCAACGTCCTGTTTATGCAAATTTATCCTCATATTTTAGATGACGATTCAAATCCTCTTCGGCGTTGTCGGTGGCTCAATTATGTGTAGCTTCTTCTATCAATGGGCATCCCTACAAGGAAATGTAGAATTTTTTCATTCCATTAAAGGCATCATAATCATCATCACCGCATCCATTCTTTATCCACTTCCTTCTGTAACTATATTTTGGATATCTTACACTGACGAAGGATCAAAAGAATGGATAAAAAAGACATATTCACAATATTATGATTTTTATATTTCTCATCCATGTTCTGCAACGGAAACAAACCTTCTTGGAATGTTCCAGTATATTGCAATTTTGATCGAAATTACGTTAGTTTGGATTGTGGGGATTATAATGGGAACAAAAATTGGTCGAAAAATAGATTCCTTGAAACATATGCTTTCGCCTGGTACTTTAAGAGCTCGTAAGCAGTTACTTATTTCCCTTGCGTGTCAAGCAATTATTCCATCTGGACTTTTGGTCGCACCAGTTATTACGTTGTTTGTAGGGGTGCTACTTAATATTATGGAATTAAATGGTAAGGAATGTCGTAAAATGGGTTTTTAAATGAGGTGTTTAAATGTTTTAAAAAACTACAGAATGTGGCAAGCAATGATTGAGGTCTTTTTAACTGTCAATTTTTTGGTATTTCAATTTATCACGTAGTTTATAAAATTTTTTTGAATTGACAAAAATGCCAAAAACTTTGCAAATATAAAACTGCACGAAAAAATTAGCTTTATATGTGACACTCTGTCATATAATTTATTAAAAATTAAATTCATTTAAATTTCAGTTATGTCACAACTAATTGTGCCTGTAGTTGCCTTACATTCCACAGCAAATGCCATGTCTGTTATTTGGGTAATAACACCTTATAGAAATGCTGTCATCAATGGCACAAAATCTTTATTTGGTATAAAGAAAAAAGAACAGTCAATAATTACAATAAATTCGACTATAATAATGTAATAGAAAAAGATTGATACTAATAATAAATTTCAAAAACAACTTAACATTTTTTTAAATTGATAATTGTAAATTGACGTTTTTTACCATGCTATTCACAAGGTATTTAATCGCCAAAAAATTTTAATAAATCAATTTTGTAAAATAAATTTCGATTAAAAATTTTTATGATGATAATTATTTTTCTTTCTTATTTTTTAAATTAATAATGTTCTTCAATTTTATAATATAAAGGTTAAAAAATGAACACATCAATTATTTTTAGTTGGATCATTACAATATTGCAAAAACATATTATTAAAAAGATTCCTCTTTAAAAAATTCAAAAAAATGCTTTCAAAATAAAATCAAAAGGTAGAAACAGAAAGCGTGTAAAAAATAGCACAAACAAATCTATGCTGAAAGAAATAGAATAAACTGAAAAATAAAAGAAGAAAAATCAACAACTTTATGTGACAGACAAACCATAGACAAAAATATTTTTTTTCTGTATGATGAAACAAATGGTCGCTCGCGGCATTGCATTTGTAAAAATGCTTAAACGCGCTGTTAAACTGTTTTATAGAATGGCTTTTTTTAATATTTGAGCTTTATTCAGTTGTGTTGGCTATAATAAAGGAGAGATTACAGTTGTTTATCAAAAATTGTTTATGCAATATGCATTCTTGAACTGATAGTGCAAATGTTCCTCGAGAGCCAATATAAAAATAAACAGATATTTTTTTAATTGTTAAAATATACTTCTCTTTTTAATAATTACAATTAAAAATTGCTCAAACAAGTTTGTGTTGAAAGAAAGAATATGATGAAATACGACGATGTTCTTCTCCGTGAACATCAAAATATGTCGTTGAATTTTTTTATACAAGGTTTTGTTTTTGATATTATAGATTTATTTATTTATGTTTATGGATTTACGATAAATAAAAAGTATTAATCATTAATAATATTGCATGAAATGCGCACTTAATGTTGTGTTACGAAGTCAACTATTTCTCGTCATTATAAAAAATCTGATGCTTTTGTAATTAGGGTTGGCGCGGGCGCATGCGCCCGGGCGCAAAAGACCGGGCGCAAGGGTTCTCTGTAGTGTAAATGCGCCCGGGCGCGCCCATTTTGCGCCCGGGCGCGCCCATTTTGCGCCTAACCACGCCCCTTTTGCGCCCGGGCGCGCCCGGGCGCAAGCTCAAAAATCGGGCGCGCCCGCAACCCTATTTGTAATCATTAAAATATACTCCTTTTTTATTGTCAGGGCAAATAGCGTATATCTCTTTTTTCAGTATGTTATTAATGTCTAGCATTATAAAGTTAAAGATTTGCTTTTGCTTGATTGTGTGAACAATTATTTAATAATGAATAAAACGGAATAACGTCTCAAAAAATTATTTAATTAGAATTATTGCTTCAAAGTTTCATTTCAAACCATTACTAATTTAAATATTTTAATTCTAAATATTCAAAGAAAAACCTGGAAAAGAAAAATAGTGCAAGCAGCAATTTTAAAGGAAAAAAATGATGAAAGAGATTTATGATGTTTTTAAACATCATAAATCTCTTTTTTTAAAGGACACCTTACACATGCCTTTTTTTAAAGGACACCTTAATAGGGTGGAAAAAAATTCTGGGTTCAGTGGGTGACCCAGAATTTTTGCAGGCTGCATTTAGAGGCCGCACCGCAGATTTTGCGGGACCTGACTCCGGGTCAAAAAAGGGGGTAAATTTTGGATATGCGGAGGGTATCCTGTCCGAAGCTTAAGTTGTAATATTTAAATTTTTCGAAAAAAATTAGCATATTTAATTTAAACAAATGTGGCCAAGAATTAGCCATAATTTGGCCACAAAATTGATCAAAATGTGGCCTATTTTTGACCACACATGGTTTGGCCAATAATTATGGGGTGGGGGGCTATTTGACATAAATATTGGCCAAAATTTGCCATATTTTGGCCAATTTTTGGCGAATTTTTTTTTCAGTGTACATTCTTTTTATTTTCGACAAAAAGAAGACTATTGCTAAAATAAAGTACACAACGTAGAAAGAAAATTTTGACACTTTAATTTTTATCCAATCTGATATAGTGAAATTTAAAATAATTTCACTATATCAAAGTCATTTTAATATCTTTGTAAAAAAAATATTAAAATGACTTTATTATTACAAATAGTCATATTTTAATTTAAAATCGATCGAAATATTACAGCCATAATATCAGTTAATTCTTGAAAATCAATCAATAAAATTTGACACAGCTTCCATCCTTTTGCTTGTATTGGTCTTGCAAAAGAGCTCAATTTTTTATTTCCAATAGAAGCCAATTCTTTCAAAGATTTTGGTGCATCTGGTACTAGAATTGAATCGACAATAGTTTTTCCTTGTGGGGTTAAAGTCCAGCTAAGTTTATACAATGCATCTGTCGGCAGAGAAGTAAGAGCATTAAAATTTTGAACTTGTTCTTGATTATATGCCATCATTGTATCAACATTATCAGAATTTGCATATGAGTTTATCATGGCAGAAGCAGGCCATAGCTGGAGGTAATTTTCTATTGTTGCATCATCACTAAAAGTAACAATCACTCTTTGATTTTTAGCAATCATTTCTGAAATTGTCATTGCTGAGAAGCCTTTTTTTGAACGTGGGCATAACCATGGTGATAAAATATCAATAATCATATTTCGTAATGAATCTAGGTCATCCTGGGTTAAATTTGTTGCAGCAAAATGTGATACTTCTATAATTAAGATTTCAGATGGATGTGTTTGTAGGAATTGTTGTAGACCGGTTAAATGTTCAACAATTGGAAGCCCAAGGTCAAAATGATATGAACACCAATCTGTGCCATTAAAAGCTGCCCGAAGATCAAAATATCTCATACCATCAAGAGCTTGTTCATAGAGGGTACGATTCTGGGCTTCTGCCCATGGAATAATAATATCTTGAACAGGAATTCCAAGTTGTTCAGCAATTTTAACAAGATCATCCAAAAGCGGATCACCTGCTGGATCAGGTGATAACGCGGATGTGATAGTAAAAGATGCAGCATCATGAGTGCCAGGGAGTGTTATATTATATAAGTAAAGATGGCCAATATTTGGCAGAAGTTGTTCCATCCAAATACTTGTGTTTAATTGAGATTGTGATACAATTATTTGGGGATATTGTAAGAATAAAAATAACAAAGAAAATTTAAGCCACATTATTTTTTGTAGTGTTTTTTCAACGTCAGTATTTTACAACAGCAACAATACACAAAAGAACAAAACAATGGTGGTCAAAAGTGTTTTCTGTTAAGGATGTGTTTAAGGAAGTAAAAGCATGTCTTTTCCTTTTCTTTGTCACTATCATCAGCCATAAAAGGGAAAGTGTCGGTCTTATGATAAAGGAAAAAAAGAAGAAAAATCAATAAACTTTTAAAAAACTTTTGTAGTTTTTCACCAAAGTAGAGCTTGAGCCAGTAGTAGGTATTGCTTTGCCTATAAACTTATTACTGCGTTTTTGAATATTTTTGACTCAAAGAATTCTGAGAAAGAGGTACGAAATTCCCCTTTTTTGAGAAGCGTTTGAATTTTTCGCTTTTTCAGAAAATTAAATATTCAAAAGTGCTTCGAAAATTCTTCGCCAATAATTAATTAATGGCGCTGTAATCATTTATTATTCATTAAAAAATGTGAACTTAAAAAAGACAAAACATTAAAAATTATATTTAATAAAAGATTATTTATGCGATAAGTACTTGGCTCAATTCAAGATCACCATTGATTTGTAAAGTATGGATTTGATTGATATCACCATGGATTCTGTAAGCACAAAAGAGAGGGCCATCAACGTAGCACTAAAGGTATTATGTAATTTTTTGTTATGGTTTTAAAGAAACAAAAAAAAGCTTACAGTTAAGATTTGGCCATCAGAAATGATATCCAAAGAAAATTGTTTGCCAGGATGAAATGGGCAACCTGGACCACTTTTATCTTCCCATTGTGGTTGCCAAACCATATTATTTGTAGCATTTCGGGAAACAAAATTTTGCTGAAAAATCGTTGTTAAGAAAAATCATAATTGAAGGGAAAGGTGGAGAAAAAGCAGTAAAAACGCTTTTTTGTTACTTTTTGCAGCACTGATTTAAGCGACAAAAAAACAAATGCAATTAATGCCCGATTTTCAAAAATTTCTTTCTTGCAAAAACTTTTATGGGTTTTTAATTCCCTCTTTAACATGCACTTACATCAAGACGAGCAAGGAAATGAAGAACAGCATCTCCGTTACTTAAACGCAAAATAACTTCAAATTGTTTTGCACCTTGTGTTGGAGTTCCAACAATTCGTAGCCGACGAGTACGAGTAAAATCTTGCAATGGAGCACTGTATGGAACACTCTGAAAATTCTATTTGCTTAACACTTTCACCAATGCTTAAGTGTACCAATTGTCCAGGATCATTTGGATGTGGAAGATCAGGTAATGGCTCACGTTGACCAGAATGTGGTTGATCAGGTTGTGGTGGTGAAACAATATTAGGTTGTGGTTGATGGGGTTCATTGGGAGTAGGTTCTTGGGGTTGTGATGGTTCATTCCAGTCACCTCCAGCAGGTTGACCACCAGCTTCACGGCGTTGTTGAGAATCACCTGCGCCAGGTAGCTCAACACTTGTTAATTGAAGATCACCAGCAATGCTTAGCTTGGCTGCTTCACCAAGATCACCATGTCGAACACGGAAGAAGCATTGTTCAACCCCATTTACCATACACTAAAAATTTTTTTGTAAAATTATGGAACAGTTTTTTTAGATACTTACCTGCATTGAACTTCCATCATTTGGAACTAAATCAAGAATGAATTCTCTTGCAACATGGAATGGCATTCCACCATCACGTTCTTCTCGTTGCCATTGTTGCCCACCAGTGGTGCTATTTCGGATAACTCGTTTTTCCTGCAAATTTTGTATTGAAAGAAACAGTAATAAGAAAGTTAAGTATCCAAAGCATACATCAAATCGAACATTATAATGCAAAAGATATTCACCATTTCCATCTTGAATATTCACTTCAAATCGAGAAGCGTTATCATTTGGGGTACCAATAATTTTAATGGGTTGAGTGAAACCATTTAAAGACTTTTCATAAGGAACTGACTAAAAGAATTGGGTGTTTAAAAATGATAAATTAATTTTAAAAATATTGCTCATAACTTTTTTTGTCATGAATTTTTTCGTCATTTTTATACAAAGTTAGTGAACGAAAAGCCTGCCTTAAAAATTCATAAAAGTTAAATTTTTATAGATGACAAAAAAAAGTTTGTAAGCCTTGTTGATTTTCCATGAGAACTTACGAGATCAGACATTGTTGAAGAAAAAGTTAAACGACTTTATCAATCTAAAAATGAAAAAAAAATCAAAACTATTTTTCAACCGTTCCACCAAAATTAAACCAGAAAACAAAAAAATACACGTTTGTAATCGATCGACATTTAAAAAAACGTTTTTAAAAAGTGGACCAAAAAACCTTAAATTTTTAGAGGGACAAAAATTGACACGCAGATGTTTCTAAAACAAATTTCCCTCTAAAATATCGGACTTTTTTAAAAGACAAAATAAAAAAGATCAAATGCGGACATGACTTTTCAATGCTAAATTTTATGGCCATAAAAAAAAGCAACAACAACAATCTTTCTCCTCTACCCACAATCATTTTGTTGTTGTCAAAAAACAAAAAAATGTTCAAGTAAACAACAAAATATCTTTTACGTTCAACAACAACTCTGCATGTCTGACTAGAGGCATTTCACCCTTCTTTTTTATTATCGCTTTTTTTATTTCTCAAAAAATGGACGTGAAAGCAAAAGAAAAAGGGGGAAGTTTTTATGAGTTTGTTTTTCTCTCAGTTTTTGTCAACAACTGGCAGGCGAAGTAAAAGGGGGTATTGCTTTTTACTCTGTTTTTTACAGATATAACAAAAGTGTGGAATATTTAAAGCCATTATAAACCTATCTTTTAATTTGCAACGACAGATTGTCGAATTCAATGTGAAAATTGTGAAAAAATAGTAGCAATTTGATATCAAACATTTCTCTGCATTTCGAAATTACAACATAAATTTTGTCGATTAACAATAACGTTCTCATTACATGCATTAAAATTACTTTTTTTCACATCAAAACTTGTAAAACCTTTATTTTCTCGATGACTTTAATAGAGATCAACTGTTTTTTAATGAGAAATTGCTGTACAATTATTGTTTGTTAAACATGCATTTATTGAAGAAAATGTTGGTCAAGCTCTAACAAATTGGACTGAAAATCATTCGAGCAGTCATACTCATAGTGATTACAATGATACAACTACATATGGATGCGAAATAAATTATATTTATGAATATGCAATACTTTGGCAATCTCCAGATGGCTCAAACATTCTTCCAGCTGGTGAATATACCTTTTCATTTACCGTTAAAATTCCATATGGTGTTCCACCAACTTTTTATGGAGAATATGGTAATGTAAAATATTTTATTCGAACAATTATTGATATTCCATGGGATTTTGATCAAGAAAGAATTGTTGATTTTACTGTTCTTGCATATGTTGATTTGAATATTGATCAAAGGTTATCACTTCAAGCTCATACTGATGCAATAGAAAATATATATCAATATTGTTCATGTAAAACAAATCCAATTATTTTAAAAGTAGGTTATTTTAATTAAGAAGTAGGCAATATCGGTGTTTACACAGGCAAACTCTTCCGTAATCTTCCGACAGTCTTCCACCTTCGATGAATAGCAAACAGTTTTCCGAAGACTTTCTTGCTGTTGGAAGGTTGTTGGAAGACTGCGGAAGAGTTTGTTAACACCCCTCTTTCAATATTTCAGGTATCAATACCAAAAAGTGGATACGTTTCTGGTGAAAAAGTTTCAATTTCTGTCAACATTGTCAATAAATCTTTTTCAAAGATTACTTCTGTTGAAGCAAAACTTATCAGAGGTTATCTATTCCTTGGAAATATGAATGCTTGTCCATCACACCCATCTTCAAATTGTCGCTCGAAAGGTTGGGACACAGAAGAATTTAATCAAAGTTTTGATGTAAGTTTTTTTTGTCGCGAAGATTCTTTTAAGTTATTTTAATTTTAGCCACCCGCGGATGGAATTACTTCTGTTTATACAATTACAGTACCAATGCTACCACCAAGCTATCTTCTATGTTCTATTATAAAATTTTATTACAGTATTGTTGTAGGTTTTTTTTGCACATATCAATGAATAACATCATCTTGTTTTAGGTCAAAGTTCATACCGATGCTTTATTTTCAAGTGGTCCAAAAGTGCGAATCCCGATTATCATTGGAACTGTACCGATTCAAGAAACTGTTGTTTTACCTGCTACTCCTTCGACACCGAATGTTAGTGAAAATGCTGCTGCTAAGACTAATTGAAATAATATGGTTGTTTTCATTTAAAAAGTAATACATAAATTTTTTGAATGTTTTTTTTGTATGTTTTTTTTTGTATTTAATTTTAATTAAAGGTTTATGGACTAACAAGTTTTAATTTTATTAATATAGACTTTTTTGTTACAATTTCACATGCTTCTTCATCTGGGAATGGAACATTGAAAACCAACTTAATCATTGCTTGATTTTTCAACAATTTTAATTAATTTTTTTTGTAAATGACAGATATCTAAATACTAACCTTTAAAACATTAACAAAAGTTTCAATATTAAAATCCAAGCTGCTTTGAATTGTAATTTGAAATACTTCAAATCTTTTTTTGCAATACAATAATAAATGTTCGGGCTACCGGATTCAATATTAGTATTACGCAGTTGACTAACTAGTCTTGTTCCTTGTTTGAGCGCCTGTATTTTTAAAGTTTATTAAACAACATAAAAGAAAATTTCGCATAACTTTGACAAACGTGAGTAATTTAAATAATATTTATTATATTGACAAAAACATCTTCAAAAAAGAAAAAGCCCAAAAGTATAAAATACATATATATACTCCATTCAATTCATTTTCACATATTCTTCTTTTCTTAGAAAGAAGCATTAACACCAACATTGACATTACCAGCAGGTGGAGGTGGTGGAGGAGGAGGAGGGCTAAAAAGAGATAAAAATTAGCAAAGTATATAAGTGTGATTTACAAAAGCTTACGGAGTAGCAGCATTTAAACCAAAATTGATATTGAGATTTCCTTGACCTTGTGAAGCTGGAGCTGGTGGAGGTGGTGGTGGAGGAGGAGGAGGAGGAGGTGGTGTTGGAGGACTAAAAATCAACTGGATATATATTCAATAAGTAAAAAAAATTTAAAAACTTACGGAGCAGAAGTTGTACCACCGCCGCCGCCCATTGTCATATTTCCACCACCAAGTTTACCACCCAAAAATGAAATTGCAGCAGAAAGAGCAACAGCAACAAAGCTTAAGAGAAATGTGAAGACAGTAAGATATAAACCAACATCATAATTAATATAATCTCTAGCATCATCAGCTGAAAATAATTTATTCTCATCAGTAATTCCAAAAAATATTTACCCTGTTCAGGATAAGTATATCCATGTACTTCATCCCATTCCCACCTCTTTGCCAAACAAGCACTGAAGATAATAATAGCAATAAACATGAATAAAGTTGCCATAAAACATGTAAGTGGAAGAATCATTAATAGCTTTTCAAGTGCTTTCATATGAAATGATACAGTAAGAATAATAATATTGATGAGATAAAGAATAAATGCAAGGATAAGGAATGCAAGAACTGCTTCATTACCATAATATCCGCGTGTTGTATACTAAAAAACGATGAATTTATTTTTCCAAATTTATAAAAAAATACTTACTTCTTTACTTTGACTTGGGCAATTAAGACCAGAACCTCCAGGACCAGTGGTATGTGTACAACCAAATAGATCATAATGAGTTCGTTCATCTGTAGACCGACGATTTCTAATATTTACATGTGCACCAGCATCACCGACATCCATATCTATTCTATGACCTTCACGCGTACCACCACCAGCACTAATATCAATTTTTCCAGAACTAATTTTATTAACAGGAACGATTCTCCAATCTAAAAAAAATTTTTTCAAGGTCAAACAAAAAATACCGTAACATAAGAAAAACATACCAGCTGAGAAGCAACCAAAAGTCATTGATGCAACAAGAACATAAAGAAAAAGGCAAGCCATTTTCAAACATGTTTGCATATTAGGTGCCATCGTTAATTTTCATTGATTTTCTTTTGTTGAAGCAGCAGCAAAATATTTCTTTCAAATTTCAAGAAAAGAGAAGAGAGAAGAAAACACGACGACAGCAAGCAAGCAGCGCAAATGATGTGAATGAAAGCTTTCGGCAGCAACACTCACACTGTTATCATAAATTGACGATTGTGTTGAAAAATTTGCATGTTTTACTTTTTTTGGTAGCAAGTTTGCAAATTTCAATGTGTTCTTTTGCATGCAAAAGTGATATGTAAATTTTCAAACCTTTCGATCCAATGTTTTTGTTGAAAAAAGGCTACTCCCGGAGAAAGAGGTTACCTACATGCCTGTAAAGGTTTATGACCGAAATTCAGAAGGTTTATGTATAATTTTAAAAAATTTTTGACTGCTATTTATTTAGTACATAATTTTTCTTTACAGTGATGTAATGAAAATTCTCACAAAGTTAATATTTAATTTGCTTTCAATAATGCCAAATCCTTATTACAGCAAAAACCATATCAAAGGCCTATAAAAATGTCATCTTTTGATACCCAAAACAATAGCCAAAAAGATTGTAAAAAGTTTTGTGTGTTACACATTACCTGCGTTAAAAGATTTTTATGGCCCTCTTTTAAGGCACAGAACACGACCCAGCGATTTCTCTGATTGATCAAAGATAAACGGATAATCGATTCAATCTCATCTCATTTGCGTTTTCTTTTTTTGTCTCAGAATGTTGGTGTTTTTTATTTTCTTTTATGTTTTTACTTTTTCTGTTGGTATTAAAGAAATAAGCGGTAAAATATATTACGGATAAATTAATCAATGAATAGTTTAATTTTTTAGTTTACGAACAAAACACAAATAGTTTACATAAAGTTGGGATTGCTAAAGATGGAAAATATGAACCTTATTTTTCACCAAATTCAAAGAAAATTAGAGTTGTAAGTGTTCTTTTTATTTTATAGGTGGACATAACATGACTTACAAGGTTTTCTTGACCATCAGTGAAAATGAGGTATTCATTAGAATAGTTTTTTTTTTATCAAATTTAGCTCTAATGAGCAAACCTTATTTTCATGAAGGATCCGAAATAGTTTATTAGATGTTGTCATTCTATAATAAACTTTTTTAATGATTAAATTTAGACTAAATCAAGGACCTGTGGAAGTAAATTATTTCCACATGGAATGTACATTGATAAATCTACAAAAAGTCCAATGATGTATTGTGAAGAAAATCAATGCAAAGCTTTCAAAGAAAGTGAATGTGAGAAAAATGTTTTAATCAAAAATTGTAGTGGCTATTTTCAATGGATCTCTGGATTTATGTCCCACAAGAATGGCAGCTCTGATATAACAAAAGTTGAATGCTGCCGTTTCAAAGAAATTACATTTTCAACATTTGTAAAATTTATTAACTTTACATTAACAGAAGATTACACACATGAGATTACTGTAAAAGATGGAAGCTTGAAATCGTTTGATTATATTGCGAATGTTAAAAAAGTTGCAACTAGTGATAATAGGTAAGGATTTGTTATACTAAATATCACAGGTATAGTGTTATCTTTGTTGTGCTCAAGGGTTTTTGGAGTTGGGGGTTAAGGAAATAAATTTGTGATAAAAACATAAAAACTTGCAAATTCATCGTGAAAGTCAGGTTGACTAACTTATGACACTGGATTTAATCCCTAAGATTTTTTTCTTTTTTTGAGTTTCATAATAAACTTCAAAGAAAAATAAGATTATCATAGTTTTTTTAGTATCGTGTACTCTGCTGCTGTATATCGAATGGAATGCCATACCTCTGATAATCCTTTTTTTGGCGTCGTATTTGACAACGTTTAAAACAAGAAGATATTAAAAAACTATCTACCGTTGATCTCACGACTTCAAATCTTATTTAAAAATTTATTATTTTCTTTTTTTGTTTTTAATTGTATTTTTAAAAAAACGTTCTTTTTATTTTATTGTATATTATCCACCTGGTTCAGGCTATGAAGGAACATTCTTTCTGAATAAGTATATATAATAAACTTTAAAAAAATTAAGATTATGATAATAGGGACGCGCATTGTTGATTTAGAACAGAGCAGCAGAAACCTACCAAAGATTTTTATTGTTCTCTTGCCCAGTCTCTTCTGCGATCTCTGTTCCCTCGTGCGCACGAGAGAGAAAAATAAAAACAGTTGATATGACTGTTTAGAACAGTATTAAATCTGATTACCATACTTTTTTCAGTACCGTATACTCTGCTGCTGTATATCGAATGGAATGCCATTCATTTTCCTTTGATGATGGCTTATTGAAAAACAAGAATGAAATAGCTGAAAAACTCAATAAAGCTAAAACATCTGGAGAAGCAAAAATGGATGCATCACAAATGAGATTATTGATTGCTGCAGTAGAAAAATCTTTATTATCTGGTGGTGATTCATATTTAGCAGTTTTACATTCAACGGAATTTCCAGATCGTTACATGAGTGAAATAAGGAGTCTTATCGATTTTACATGGCCTTCTGTCGAAAAACATATCTCTGCTGTTGATGCACCAGTGAATGAAAATATGATGTTCACAGCTGCAAGATATCGATTAATTGCTGCTGAAATGGCTGTAAAAAGTCCATTTGGATATTATTACAAAGATATGACAATGCCATTAGATCGTGAAGAAATTCTTAAACGTTATAAATTTCCTGATGTTAAACCTGTTGTTAAAAAAGTAAATAGAGATGAAAAAGAAGTTGAAATGAAAACCTTTGAAAGACATCCGATACCATATTCTGGTGGAATTTTGGAAACTGATGGTGGATCAACATATAGTAAGTTAAACTTTATAAAATTTTTATTATCTACGATTTACAACTTGAGGTCTCAGAATTTCGATTTCGGTTTTTTTGAGACAACTTTATTTTTAAGCTTGGGTTTTATTTCAACTTTAGTTGCTGCCTTTAAATTTCAAAAAAAAACTTTTTTCATTCTTAAAATTGGTCTTTTTTAGTTTATGAAAGAAATGCTGCTCCAGATGCTTCAAAAGATCCACAATATAATTGGTTGATTAAAAATGATGATAGATTTCTGACCTACAATGACATGTCAACGCTTAAATTAAAAAAGCAAAGGGTTATAATTAATGCTACAAAAGCGGTAAGTCATTAATAAAAGGTTTTCAACATTTATTTTTTGAAAATCTGTCGTTTTAAACTGCAACTGTATAAATTTCAGTATATGAAAGATAGCTGCGGTAAAGATTCATTCCCACATGGTGCTTACATCGATCGGCTAACAAATTCTTTAATGATGATCTGTGAACCACATCTTTGTCTAAAGCCCGAGAAGATTGAGTGTTTTTTGAGATCTATTGATTCATGTCGTGGATATTTTCAATGGGTTGCTGGATTCAAGACAAAACAAAACTCTACAATACTCGATGTTGAATGTTGTCGATACAAGGATAAACTTGATATAAAATATCTTAAAAATGTCCGAATCACAAATGATAAAGATTATGAGCATGAAGTGATTGTTGAAAATAGAAAACTAATTTCAATCAATATTTTTAATAATGTTCATATGTATAAAAGTGATACTCAAGGGTATGTTTAAATTTTGAATGGAATACTTTTTAGCGTTATCATTTTAGTGATATCTATGAACTTTCTGTTTTTCGAATGAAATGTCCAAAAGGTGATGAACCTGCTGTTGAAAAATTTCCAACGGATTATTTTTATGATGAGCCTTTTAACTGAAATCGAAAGATTACGTGTGGAAAAATTATACGGAAAAACTTTTGAAATTGCCAGAAAATATCTGACTATGCTCTATTGTTATAACAATTGTCGTGTTTATGTCCCCTATTTTTGTTGTTATCCCCAAAACTGATGTTTTTAAATATAACTTTTTATTGGCCAAAACAAACTATACATACACAAAATTTTTTAATACAATAAAAACAAAATTTACTTTATTTTGTACTTTAATGATGCTTGTCACCTTTCAAAGCATGTGAAGCAGTATTTGCAACGGCACCAGCGATAGCGCCTTTTCCTGCACCACCATGTCCAGTTGAATGTTTCATTGCTGCACCAGCTGCTCCACCAACTGCAGCTCCTTTTAAGGCATCTTTGATTGCACCACGTTCTGCCCGAATACCATGATATCTTGGGACTGCTTGTACTTCTTCATCGGTTGCCATGGCAGAAATAAAAAGAACCATCAACATTGAGCAGATCAATAAAGTTTTAGTTTCCATTTTTAATAATTAAATAAAGCTTTTAAATTTTCAATAAACAATAGTAGCGATGTTTTTTTTTTGAAAAAATATAACGAAATCAACCTACTTTTATATAACTCTTTTTTTCCATCGAAACATGGCAGCTGTCGGCAGACAATCTTTTTGTCAACATAAAAAATAACAACAAATGTTTAGATGATCATCGAGCTTTTAAGTCATCCAACATCCAAGTACGAAAGGAAAGAGACAAAAAAAGAGATCTCTGTTGTTTTGGCAAAAAAAAGTAAAAAATTTGACCAAAATGTAAAAAAAGAGTTTTTTGATTTTTAATCCCAGCAGATCCCCTCTGATTTTGTTGTTTATTATTTTCCTCAGTCATCGAAAAAATCGAAAAACACTAAAAAAACACGTTTTTTGAAACTTTAAAATGTACTTGCAAAGGAAATATAATGGAAAAACATTCGATAAAAAAGTTATATAAAAGTAAGCAGATCTTAGTTACATTTCTTCAGAAAAACATTCGTTCTTACTTGTGTCTTGGATATTTAAAAAGCTTTTATTTTATTCTTATTATTAAAAATGGAAACTAAAACCGTATTGATTTGCTCAATGTTAATGGTCCTTTTTATTTCTGCCATGGCTACAGATGAAGAAGTGCAAGCAGACCTCATCCCACAGTACCATGGAATTCGTGCAGAACGTGGTGCAATTAAAAATGCTTTGAAAGGAGCTGTCGTTGGTGCTGCGGGTGGTGCAATTGCTAAAGCTGCAACTGGACATGGTGGTGCAGGAAAAGGTGCTGCACTTGGTGCTGTCGCAAATACTGCTGCCCATGCTATGAAAGGTGGAAAACATCATTAAATGTATAAGTAAAGTAAATTGTTATGTAAATATTTATGTATATATAGTTTGTTATAGCCATTAATAAAATTGTGTTTTAAAAAATTAGTTTTGGGCTAACAACAAGACTTGAACATGACAGAAAAGTTTTTAAATACTTTTCTTCTTTAACACTTACAAATTTTTATTCAATGAAACCAAATAAAAATACAAAACAAAAAAACATATCAATCATAAAAACTTTCTTCTAAAGTATCATAAGCTTCATCATCTTGTCTTGGAAATTCAATTAGTATTTGACCACTACTGTATGAACCACTTTCTATTAATTCATCAACATATTCTTGAATTATATTTGAATATTTAGTCGAGATTGTATCCATAAAAACGAGTTGAAATTGAATTGCTGGATTTGCCTAAAAGTTGGAATAAATATTGAAAATGTCAAAAAATTAAAGAAAAAAACATACATCCATAAATTTTGCAAACAGACTAAAGTTGAATGTTTCTGGAATATTAAATAAACAAAATTTTTTCAAAGTTAATGGATTAAGATTTTTGACGAGTTTTTTTGTTGTTATAAAAGTAAGAGCTGATGCCATTTCTGGAGTAAGTGACCTGAAAAATATACTTGGTATAATTAGATTTGCACTTCCATTTTTCCTTAACACTTTTATTTAAACTTTTTTGTCAAATTTTTTAACCTTAAATCAAAAGAAAAAAACAACTTACCAATAAAAATCTTGTAGATTTGGAAATACCTCAATAATTTCATCTATAGGAACAAAATTTTTATCATCATAATAGCTGATTTGTGAACGAATAACTGTAACACATTCAATATCGCTTAGATCTGTTAAACATTTGAATTCATCATAAGTAAGATTTTGATTGATAAGGTGCAAATGTTTAATGCCACAAACAACAACTTTAGGTAAAAGTATTGAAATAATATTTGAGTTATCGTTCGAAGTACAAATCAATTCTTTACTAATCCACAAAGGATTAGAAAGATTTTCCATATCCAATTCATATTTTCCATTGTTATACTCCCATTTTGTGTAATTAAATGTTAGATTTGCAACAATAAGAAATGGAAATTCTTTGTAACAAAAATATTTTGAAGTTTGCATTAATTTCAGCAATAATTTTGGAGAAGCACTTTTCTTTAAATAATGTAAAATTGATTCTTTAAATCCAAGATTGCAAGTTGAAACACGTTTTCTTTTGGCTGGAATTTGAGTTGAAATATGTTTTCTTTTAGTTGCAGATCGAGGAGTCATCATTAAATCATTCAAAAAATCATACATCTTATTTTGACAACAAAAAAAGAAAACTTTAAAAGATGGAATAAAATTGAGTATAGTTTATTATTATTTGCTAAAAATTATGACCTTTCTTAAAATAAAGAAAAGACTTCTTTAAAGCCACTTGCTCTTTTTCTAAATAAGTGCCAAAACAGTTGATGCCTTTATCGGAAAATACCAATTAATTGACCGAGTCTTTCATACGCGCGCAAATTCACAAAGCTTCTTTTTCTTGCTGCAAAATAGTAGTTAATGTGGTTGCTGTTTCCTTCTTTTACTGTTCCATATTTTCTGAAAATAAAAATTTTTGGGGTGAGGACACTTAGTCTACAAAGGTCACATACAAAAAATGGCGGAATGTATGTGGCGTCTGGCATTCGTCATCAAATTGCCAAAATAAAAAAATACAAAATATGAAATGCATAAAAAAAATCCAATATTATCGCTGAGTATTGTTGCAAATAGATAAAGGTATAGACAAACTGTTTATTGAACGAGAGAACCCTTAGGATATATAAATATAGCACGCTTTAGTAAACAAAATATTACATAAAGTTTTAAAAACAATTTATTGCATTCTTGTTTTTTCACAACTCTGGTATCAATATGAGTATAAATTGGGAACATCCCGATGTCCATGCATTATTATTACAAAAACTTCAAAATGATCCTGGTGCTTTAACACAAGCTCAAATTGCTGAAAGAGCTTCGATTATCCTTCAACGTAAAATTCAACCGACAAATATCCAACGACGTCTTACATCATTGAAAAATAAACTTCAGAATCAAGAAAATGTTTCAACAACTGCAAGATTAGCTCCATACACAAAAGTAAGTTGTTTGCTAATATCTATAAAATTTTTATTATAATATTTCAGAATCCTCCAAAGCAACAGAAGACAGTATCAGATATGTCCAACCGTTCTTTATTAGGGAAAATTGATGAAGCATTTACTGAACTTAAAAATCGAATAAATATTGAAGATGTTGGAATTGCCGATTCTGTTACAAAACAAGCATCATCAAATCTTGACAGCTTTTTTGCATCTCCTGTTCGACCAAAAGATGGTTTTGTTTGGGAATTTAACGGACTTGAAGCAGAAAAACGAAAAGCAGAATATAAAGAAGGCGAAAATGTAAAATGTAGAGAAGGTTTATTCAACTTTAATAATAATAAATTGTTAATATGTATTTTGTAGGATTAATTGCATCAAATTCCAAAGCGCCCACAAACTGTAGCTGAAAAGTTATGGCCGACTGCTGAACTTGAAGAAATGAAAGAATATATGGTAAGTTTAGTTAAAGATAAGAAAGATATACTGTATTAAAATAATATTTGTTTACAGCAAAAAAATTGGATTGAAAGAACAGATAAAATGTGGCGGTTTTATGGGCTTGGAAGAACGAAAAATACTAATGTTGCTGAGGCTTTTCACAGTCTTTTAAAAAGACGCTATGATAGCACCTTATCTATCAGTGAATTTTTGGATAAACTACAGCTGGAATTTACAAAACATGATACACGTATTACCCAAGTTACTGAAATGAATATGAAATTGAATCCACGAAATCCTAAATATGTTCGTTTGGAAGCTCAACTAGAGAAGCTAGAAGAAGAATACAGTGATTCAATTGTAAATGAAAATTTATCCAATCCTGAAAAAGTTTCAATTATGTATCGTTTTTGCCGTAAAGCGTCATTCCTTCTACATGATGTTAGAAATCAATCAGGAAATACAAAGAAAAGCGATAAAAAATGCAAAAATATGGAACTTCGAAAGCAAGCTGATGATAGTTTAATCTGGAAGCAAGATCTTAATTTTGATACTGTTGAAAGTTTAATGGATGTTATAAATCAAACAGAAGAAACAATGATTGAAAATGGTGAAATTGTAGATGATTTTGTGGATGAAACAGATATATATTTTGCTCCATCAGATGCTTGGCTCAGAGATAGATGCATTCAACTTGGGCTTGATTTTGTTAATAATGTATCACAATTTCGTCATGCAATTCAAGATATTCGAAAATTTAAGCTTAAAAAACCTGATGATATTATTGCAGTTGATGCTGATGGTCATTGCGGCTTTAGAGCACTCAGCGTTTTGCTTTGTGGTGATGAAAGTTATCATGGAGAAGTTAGAGCAGCTGTTTGTTCTTTTATTGCTGAAGATATATCTATAGATGGTGAGTATTAGATTATATAAACATATTTAAATTTTAAAATTTTAGAAACTAAGCATATCTTCACAAATGCAAGAGCTATAGCTGCAGCTAAACTTCAAATTAACACTTCGCAGCCAATAATGGATAGAAGATATTGGATGAATGATGCTGATTTAGCAGCTGCAGCAGCTTTACTTCAATGCAATATATTTGTTTATAATATAGATAAACATTGGCAATTATATTCTCCTGATACTTATCAATATGGAACAATGCTGCAAAAACATTTTAAACCTGAACTTCCGACTTTATTAATGGATAACTCAGATGTTATAGTTGATGGAAAAAAACAAAAACGATCAGCAAATCATTTTACTGCAATTGTTAATGTTCGAAAATAGAAAAATATTATATTTGTTTACACATTTTACATTTTTATCGAAAAATAAATGGTATTATTATAATTTTTTGTGTTAAACATCATTATTTTTAAACTTAAACTTTAATTAATTAGTTGAATTATTCAGTTTGGCAACTTACTGATGAATGCCAGACGCCACATACTTCCCGCCATTTTTGTAGACAATCTTTGTCTACGACATACATGTATGAATGTATGTATGTAGACTAAGTGTAGCGACACCAAATTTTTTTATTACGCGATTACTTGTTCTTTTTTACAATTACAGATTACTTTTTATTAACATTTTTTATTGTTTCAGATTGTTATCTTTTCAAACAACAACGCTTATAAAATATGGATGCTTCTTCAAGCTCTAAACCACCGCAAAGTGCTCGTGGAACAATTATTTGGCCTGAACAACCATCAATCAAACAATATTTCTCCCTTCCATCATCAATCACGCATTATATCGCTAAAAACCCATCAAGTGCAAATGTTTATAAGAAACTGGCTCAAAGCTGTAAATACTATTTCGAAAAAAATCCTATTATTGTTGTTCAAGATATCTATGAAGATGCTATCGCTTCTATTGATAATATTCGTGGAATTCGAGAAAGTAGAGATGTTAAATTCAACAATTACATAAGTAAATTTTGGGTTACAAATTCAGTCGATTTTAGTTTTGATATTTCTCCTAATTTTACAACGATGCTTCGTCCAAATCTTTATCGATGTGATGCTTCTTATGTAACACTAATAGATATAACTTTTAAATTTGAAGTTTTTGAAATGTTCGCATCGTCCGCTAAAGATGTAGAAATCCGAAATGTTAAAATGATTCATGAAGATGGAAGTGTTGTTAAACTTGAAACAATTCTTGGTGCTCTTCCAAAGCTTGAAAGCTTTGGTTTGTAAGTTTTGTTTTTTCATTAATAAATATTTATATTTGGTTTGAAGAAGTATTCTAATGAATCCTTCAGTGGTTACTGGTGAAACATTTAAGAATATTCTTAAACTCGAAAATCTTCAACATCTTAAAGATGTCCGTATTGAGTGGATGTCTCTAAATTGTAACACTGAAGATCTCGCTGCTTTTATGATGGTAAGAGTTGTTTACATTTTTTAATCACTAGTGACCTGCGTTTTTCAGAAATATAAAAATACAAAATTTCTTATTGAATTTGATGATGACGGTATTACTCCAGAAAACAAGACACATTTTGATGCTCTTGTTGATGCAGTTATTCAATCTGAAATTCCTAATCGTGGTATTTTTTATGATGGTCAAGATATTGGAAAGCTTAAAATTATGAATGAACGCTATCGTCGAAATGATTATTAAAATCTCTTTGTTTGTTATCTTTGGTTTGTTTGTGTCATACTGTATCAAAACTTTTGACTTATGAATAAATTTTTCATGTTTACATAATGGTAGCCTTGTAATATCTACAATAACATTTACTCATTTTCTGTCCGTAATCATCGTATTTATTATTTTAGATACGACGATTACGAATTTTCTCGTTGTGCACTGTGCCAAAATTTTTTTGGGAAACATATATTGCTTTGTGAAGTTTAGTATTAGCAAAAGTGATCAGATACCGTTTTTCGGGAGCTGTAAAAAGTCGATGTGCAACTGGATATGAAAAATTCATTTTTTTCGAGTGAAAAACTAATAAACATGTATTAAAAAAACCTTTTTTAATTTTTGAATGATTTAAAATTCTTCTCTTTCAAAAAGTGGCTTTGTAAAATTTACTTTAAACAAACACGGAAAAAACTTATTTTAATTTTTTTTTAAAGTTAAACAAATAATAAAAAAAATTACAGATCGACATAGATAATTTAATAAAATTTAAACTTTCAACCAAAATTGTAAATCCGGTCATTTAAAGGTTCTAAAGATCTTCGGTTTTGTTGTGCAAAACAAATAAAAATTAAACATTGTTGGGATAAAGAAGTTTCAAGCAATTTTTGGACATAATTTTGTAGCATTTTTGAGTATCTTTTAGAAATATCACCACGGAAATCGAGATTGAATTTTATGAAAGGGTTTTTCTAAAAAAAATAGAATTATTTATTGAAAAAAAATGACAAAAAAACACGTACATCCATAAAAGCAGCAAATAACTTAAAACCGAATTTTTCTGGAATACCATTGAGATAGAATTCATTCAAAATTGATGGATTCAGATTTTTGATTAGTCTTCGACTTGTCAAAGATGTAATTGTTGAAGCAACTTTATCATTAATATACCTATAATTAACAAAAAATTAAAAAAAGATGTTTGAAAAAAACGCTTACCATTCAATTCTTTCAACTTTTGGAAGCAATTTAACAATTTCATCAACACTTGTAACACTTCCATCTTCATTTTCAACATGAGAATAATAAAATCTACAATCTACAATTTTCGAAAATGAAGTTAAAGCTTTGAATTCATTCAAAGTAAGAATTTGATTTTCAAGATGCAACACATTGAGATCACATATTGCAATTTTTGGCAGAAGTTGTGAAACAAGCTTTGTATTGTCAGATTCCATGCAGCGTAATGCACTTGCAATCCATAATAACTTCATAGCATTTTCTAAATTTAATTCAAGATAAGTTTTTCCATTTTTTTCTTCATGAATATAATGCCATTTTCCATCAGAATAATAAATATCTTTGACCACCAGAAATGGTAATTCATTGTAACAAAAATATTTTGAAGTTTGCATTAATTTGAATAATAGTTTTGGAGAAGCATTTTTCTTTAAATAATATAAATATGGTTGTGGAAATCCAAGATTGCAAGATGAAATGCGTCTTCTTTTCGCTGGAGTACGAGTAGAAACACGTCTTCTTTTAGTACCAGATGGAGACATTGTTGAATTATTTGAAACGACAACCATTTTTATTTACGATCAAAATAGGAAATTTTAAAAACTGCTTTTTAATGAGAATAGTTTGACTTATTCTAATTGATGCTGTTTGACCTATTTTTATATAAAACTGTTTAGCTTATGAGCTTTTTCCTTTGTTACACTTTTATGTGGTTATTAAATATTTTCCCCAGAGTATTTTATCACATCTAAACAAAAATTACATACATCCAAACATTTTTCTGTTGCTAAAAGTGTGTGATTTTTTCGTGTTTATCCACTCATCTCTCAGAATTTTTCAATCAAAACAAAATAAAATCTCCATTTTTATCTCTATTCTTCGGCGACCTTGGCATATTTATTTCCCATTTATTTTTCTTGGATATAAAGATAACTGGATAATTTATCAATTTTCATTAATCGAACACATTAGTTCAAATCATAATGTTTATTTTTTCTTTAATATTTTCAAATGTTGTTTTTTCTATTGTTGCTGAAACAAATGAAGCCAACACTCCTAAAGCTGTAATTGATTTATTCAGTTTGCTGATGAAATCTTTAGCAAATGCCGTTCCTGAATCATCACAAGGTTCTGTTGTAAGTTTATTTGCTAAGAATTTGATCCATTTTGTCTAATTTCAATTTTTTATTTTGTGATTTGTGCTAAAATAAGCTTGAAAGACAGTGGCGTGAAAGCTAGTTATCAAAATCAGACTGTAAGATTTCAGAGTCTTGCCTATACATGCCACAATGGAACAATTCCAACTGATTTTGACCCTGATTCAAAAGGAATGCCATTTGTTTTGTGTAATGAAATTGATTGCCTTGAAAAAGAAAAAATTCAATGTGCATCAAATGTCACAATGGATGCTTGTAAAGGTGAAAATCAATGGGTCAATGGTTTCTACGAAAAATTTGAAAATGGCTTTAATTCAACAAAAGTAGAATGTTGCCAATACAACGGTCCAACACAAATGCGGTTTTTGAGAAAGATGAATGTCACAAAAAATACATGGTTCACACGAGATGATAGTTATGAAAATGAAAAAGTTGTTGCTTTCAATGTATTCAATAATGTTGAAATTCATAGTAATGAAAAAAATGAGTAAGTTAGCATAAACAATTCTTTCAAGGATGCATTTTCGAAGGATAGTATCTAAGAACCTGGATCAATAATTGATGATGTTAAACCGAAAAAATGCCGTTGAAAAGCTTATAAATTTTTAGAACAATTTATTCCATTTCTGTTTATCAAATGACTTGCCCTGGCATCACTGTTGGAAAGGAAGCGATTACCAAGCCAAATAATGATAACCATGAAAATGAAAAGTTGGAAGCACTAAAAAGCCTGGCATCTTCTGCTCGTGAAATTGGATTAAAAGTTCGAAATAGTAAACTTACAACAACACCCAAACCTAAATTTGATGAAGATTCATTTTTATCATATTTAACGTCAAAGAATAGAAATCCATATGCTGGTATTGTAGCAACAAAAATTTCGCAACCAATATCATTTCCACCTCGTGATTTCATTCCTGATGGTTTCTCTAATGCTAGAGATTATGATGATGACAACATTATTGACGGCAACGAAGGTTATCCATCAAGATATATTTCATGGAATCCATATATGCCAAAGCATTCATACGGTCCACAACAACATATATATTCAAATGCTCCAACTTTTCCAAAATATGAATTGTTTGAATGAAAAATTTTTTGCAGCTTTTTAAATTTTTTGTTCATTACCAAATTTTGTCTCTTATTTTAAAGCTTGCAAAAACAGATATATTGTCTCTTTGAGTTTTTTTTGAAATAATATTGGAGTACACAAATATTCCCTTTGTATAAATTATGTTGTAAACGTGCACTATTATTTTTAAAAAATGTTCTGTTTTCCTCCCCGCCTTTGTTATAAATCTGGCATTTTTATATCAAATACAATTAATTTACAAATAATCATATTTGCATTGATAATAAAAATAAAATATTTAAAAAGGAAGTGAATGTTCGCGAAAGCTTTTTTGGGTTTCATCTTCTCAAACGTTCTTTTAACACTTTTCTGTATTATCATGAAAAAACGAAAGCGATTTTCCCAACCAGATGAAACGATAACAACTGTTTCTGGTATGTTTCTTTTTTCAGTGTGTGCTTTTTTCAGCGCTAAAGATAGTTTTTCTTCTTTTTTTGCAAACAACAATTTAGTCCGCCTTGTTGTAACAAAAAATTATGTCTGTGTAGAAAAAAAAGCTGTTACCAACCATGGTTACGAAATTCGCAAAAAAAAACAAGTTTGAAATTGGGACTTTTTTAAAGTGTTTGTTTATTTTTAAAAATAACTTGTTTGAATATATTTTGTTTGATTTCGGTTAATAACTTATATTAAAATATTTTAACAAATGTCAAATGAGTTAACCGAAATCTAAATTGTAATGCAACTTCGAAAAGAATATGCAGAAAAAGACAATAATGAAAAGAAAGATCTCACGAGAAAACCACAAACATAATAAAAAAAACTATTTTGTTTTGCTATTCATGATATTAGTTATCATTAAACTAGTCGACAACAGTGATGAATTTGTTTCTCTCAATTTGCTTGACGTTTTTTTAATTTTTATTTAGAAATGGAAAGCAGTTAGTAAAAATTCGACGTAGCTATTTTGTTACAATTCTTTTTTCAAAAAGTCAAAAAAAGGTTGATCTTAATGTTTATTTTTTATATAAGTTGATTGAAGCAAAATCAAATACATTTTTTAATTATTATTTGGAGCGCATTGTTCTTCTTGTCATATTTCTCTTTTGATGCATTAAATAAATTTGTCACGGTAAAACTACAACAATAAATTTTTTTGAGTAAACATAAAAATATTCAAAGAAAAAACTAAAGCAAAAGGCACGAGTGGCACACTACTTAAAAATATATTTTAATGCAATGGTATAACTGAAAAAAAGTTGTGTGCGTGTCTATGCTTTTACAACAGTCTTTCTGTCTTTTTCAAAAAATGATTTAGTATGTCGTCTAATGCTGTTGAATGCAAAACTAAATGGCTGAAAAAAGCGTGCATTTCGAAATGCGCAAAGGAAAAATGATCAATGAAACGAAAGAAAAAGAAAATGTTTTATAATGTTGGACAATGTTTTAAAAATGTGGTTCTAATCACGTGACAGATGTTTGGAATTTAACATACAATGTAAATATAAACCATATGTTATACAATGAGAATAATTTTGCTGTATTTGATGCTTCTGTTTGTGTTAGAGCTGTGGTTGAAATTGTTGTCGAAATTTGCAACGGTGTAATTGTTAGTCTTTTTTCAAGAGTTTCGATTTGAAATGCAACAGCTTGATTACCGTAACATGACGTGTTTAGTAAGCATTCATAATAAATTCCAACGTTTGTTTTGGTAAATATTTTTGTGCCAAAATCAGCTGTTATGCTAAAACAGTCAATGTGACAAAAAAAGAAACATAAACATACTTTATTCTTTCTTTTCCAGCTTTAATGTAATACTGTAATCGAGAATCAAGTTTGTATACAGTCAAAGTAAATTTCACGTCACAATCTCTGATTTTATATGTCATATACGGTTTATTAGTGTAATTTTGATGCCTCAAGACTGTTTTGGGTTCACCATAATGTGGAGAAGTGAAAATTGTGTTGTATGGATATTGTGCTATTTCAGGGTTGTCCTGAAAATCAACATATATTGCTATTGCAGCATTTACGGGAATTTCAAGAACATAGATATGTGAATTAAGCTGAATATTGCGCCAAGAGGACGTTGAAGAGGTGCTGCAAATATCTGTTTAAAAGAGGTCCTTAAATAAAAAAAGCATACTCAATAAAAGCAAATTGCTTATTTTCTGATCCTGCGTAAATTTTTACAAAGCCATTAACTTTTGGTGTTGTCCAAATACTATTTACGTGTTCGATAAGAGGAAAAGGGAAAACAAAAATTTTGCACGTGCTGATACTGTTTGACATTACTGAAATAATCACAGGAAATTTTTCATAAGCAGTTTGCATATCATAAATATTATTACTGAATACGCAGCCAGCTGCATGCGCTAAAATTTTTGATTTGAAAATGGCACAATTATATAATACAAAAATTAACTTGTTGATTGAAAAAGTAAATAAATTGGATAAACACATGTGTATTCATGATTATAATGGAAAACAGAAAACTTTGTTCTTAATGTTTTACAGCTGAATTTCTTCGCATTGTCAGAAAAGCTAAAAATGATGAAATTCATATATGTTAGAGATATGTCAATTACCAATTATCAAAATTAATTTTATGCGTAATACTTTCATTATTGAAAAATAGAATTGAACTTTCAATGTTGATAAGCGTTGAATACATTTCTATCAAAGCATTTTGAGATACCTAAAACTTTGAAGTTTATCATGAAAGGCTGTATTTATGAAAAGAATTCTAACTAATTCATGTGATAGTTCAATATTAAATATATTAGGTGGATTATTTTCACATAAATGATATGCATAATATGGTTTATCCGTTGTCAGCATAATTGTTGTTACATCCGTTGGAGCTAAAAACATTTAAAATATAGCACACTATTACCATTGTTAAACCTTAAATAAACATACGCCCATAAACATTTAAATTAATTAACATGGTTTTGACATATAGATTTGAGGCAGTTATAGCTTGGAAAATATTGCTCGAGTTTGAATACAAAAACATTGTATGCGAGTAATAATGGTTTGAATGATTAATTTCAAGCACAGTAATATTATCAGTAATAATTCTAAAAACATCAAAAATATCATTCTTTTCTGGCATAACAGAGATTTCCATTTTGATTATTTCTGATTTATTACATCTTGGATCCAGTGATATCTGTAATATGAAAATTTATGAAACTGATGCGGCCTCTTGATGTTTAAAGTTACATAAAGTTACAATGCTTACCGTAAAATTGCATTTTAAATTACCACAATAATAACCATCTGTCTCATTCATCAATGTAAAAGAATGTTTTGCTTCACATGGAACTATTATTAAAGGCTCTTCACAAGAACAGGCTGAAAAAATCATCACATAAAATATTTTTTAAGTACAAACCGAAAAAATAAGCATTGTAGAATGTTTAAAGGTGAAAAAAGAACAACAAAACATACTGATATCTTCAAAGATTAAAGAAAATCCAAGTGATTGTAAACTTCCATCACTTATAAACTCCCAGAGTACTGTCCTTTCTGTATTATCAGAATACGGATATAAGGATAATTTATAATCAAATTCTTCTCCACTAATGTCAATTGGAACACTATCATAACCATTGAAATAAAAATATACATGATCAACAAATGGCTCAACATTCATGATTTCAATTGTTACACGAGTTTCAGTATTTGGTTTTATTGTTCTTTTGTAAGAGCATTTTGTATTGTTTGAATAACCAGTATTATTTTGAATATTTGTCCATTTATCAAGTATTCCAGAAGTTGAGCAATTGGCATCAGTAACTGGAAATTGAAGTTTAAAAATTGTAATATAAGCAGAAAATTCTATTATTTGAGGTTCTTCATATAAGTTAACTTTGAGGTAGTTGTTGTAAGAGTAATATGGAAAATTTATTTTAACATCTTTTTCACTGAAAATAATTTTATTAAAAAACTGTAAATTTTTAATTCCATTTTTTGCTGAGTTATGCCTAGATTTACTTATCCTTAGTTAGAAATCGAAATTTAAAATGCAGATTTTTTCTTTAGCATATAAAAAAAGCACTCAAGTGAGTTACACTATCATTTTTTTCTTCCTTAAAATGGCAAAAAAATATAGTTTTCATAAATCTACTCGACTAGAGCTTATAAGAACTCCATTGTCGGGGGTTTGTATCCTTTGATAGAATAAATAAATAATTTAACTTACTTTGCGATCGCATATTCATTATTTGAAATAGAAAAGTCTGTAACTCTGTCTTTGCTAAATTCATTAACAACAATCTTAAATCCATATCCTGTTGGAGCCTTGAACTGCCATAAACACGGATGTGATTTAGAACGAACTTCCCCAATACCGTATTTTAAGTTGATTATCTGTGTTTCATCAGTAAAATTAAAAGGATCAACTCGACTAACAGATTCAAAGTAGCAATCATCATTCCAATCTTCAAATAAAGCATAACCTTGAAAAGCTGAATGCTTGTCATCAAACTTAAAATGATAGAATGGCTGATATGGGTATACTGTAAAGTTTTTATCACATGAAGAACAAAAATATGGATATGAATTTGTAATAGCAAATATGAATCTTTTGTTCTAAATGCACAATATGTATAATTAAAGCATCGGTAATGATGTATTAATATTTTATGAAACTTACTCTTTCACCAGTTGACAGCTCCTTGGTAAAATTAAAGCTGCATCTATCTTTTTCGTCATGTGTCATTGCCCGTGGAAAATCAGGAGATTCAATAAAATATACAGTATCAGCTTGTAAGGCAATTGTTTGATTAAAAGTACAAATATATTTTCCATCTATTCTAACATAAAGTAGCCCAAGAAAAATAATCGATAATAACATTTTTCTATTTAGCCATTTCATTTTCTTGCTTTATACTTTGTTTTACTCCTTTTTTAAGGAGTGCTTATTTAAGCTCTTCAAAGATGATTAACCAACGTGTTTCTTCATTTCCATAAAGAAGGAGACATAAAAAGTTTTATCAACAAAGAAATTAAAAAAGATATTTCAAGAATCTGAATGTTACAGTAACCAAAATTTGTTAAATAAAATAAAAACATTTTATGAGAAACATCACTTAATATGCAAGTGAATCACATATAAATAACAAAAACGAACAAAACTTATAAAAACAAAAGCATCTTTAAAAACAAACATAATAATTACTGATATTCAGTTTTAATTCTTTTCTCAAATTCATCCACAAGCATATAATATTCAGTAATATCTTCAGCGGTCATTCCAGGAAAAATAATTAGAAGTTTCCATTAATTTGAGTAATAATTTTGGGGATGCTCTTCCAAAACTTGAAGATTTTCGTTTGTAAGTTTTATTATTGAATACTGCATTAATTATCGGAATTTAAAAATTGTTTCCATTAAAGCCTTTGGATTAAGCAGTGATAATCGTAAACTTTTAGGGATATGGGTGATAATAATTACGGTTCAGTGATTACTGGTGAAACATTTAAGAATATTCTTAAACTGGAAAATCTTCAACATCTTAAAGAAGTTTGTTTGGAACGGATCCTTTCAAATGTTCTTGATATCTCTGCTTTTATGATGGTAAGCTTTGTTTATGTCTTACATTCACTAGTAACTTTTACTTTTCAGAAATTTAAAGATACAGAATTTTGCATTGATTTTGATGATGAAAGAGTTACTGAAGAAGAAAAACTTTGATGCTCTTCTTGATGCTGTTATTCAGTCTGATATTCCTTATCATCTTATTTATTATGATGGTCAAGATATTGAAAAGCTTAAGATTATGAGTGAACGTTTTAATCGAAATAATTAAAAAATCTTATTTTTTGTTATCTTTGTTTTGTTTCTGGCATACTATAATAAAGTTTTTGCTTTATGAATACATTTTTCATGTTTAAAACTATTCTTACACATTGCCTGTACAAAATTAAACAATCAAGGATTTTAAACAAATTCATTTTTGAAGCCACCGTGTTTTAAGCAACGCGCCATAACTCTTTAAAATTATCGTTGTGGTTTTCTTGGTTGACATTGCTGTATATTTCACAAAAATTTATTCACACCTCTTTATTATTTTAGCCTTTGAATTTTTCTTCTCAAAAAGAGTTTCTCTGACAATTTTTTATTATCTTTAAAAACATAACTTCACACTGAGCCATAGATGTTGTGGATTAAACTGTCACGAATCCCATTGCATTGCTATAGCTGATAATTGCTCATGCCCACCGATTTGTCCGCGAGCAAATTGGGGAAGCTTCTGTTTTCTTTGCAGAAGAAAAAAGTTGTTATTGCTGCTTGGCTGCTCTATTTTTCTAAAAATTATAATTTATTTTTATTACGTGCTTTGTTTTGCTTTTAATTATTATAAAAATACCGTATATATTTTCCTTATATCTATTTTGTTCAAAGGTCATATTTAAAATTCCCTTTATTAATCAATTACATACACACATAAAATACCACATAATCAGTTATTCACAAAAAGAACTCTTTTAAGACCATACATCAGCTTGATATCGACGTTGTTGTTCCAAATTTTTAAAGAATTCTTGTGCAGCTTCAAGTTTCATTCCACCTAATTCTTCAAAAATCTTCAAAAAAGTTTTCTGAACATCTCGAGCCATATTTCTTGCATCACCACATACATAAATATTTGCATTTTGTTTAATTAAATCCCAAAGTCTTTCACGATTCTTCCAAATTAAATCTTGTACATATACTTTTGTATCTTGTGCACGTGAAAAAGCAATTTGAAGATCAGTGATTATATTATCACTTTTGAATTTGAGAATTTCTTCTTGATAAATATAATCATGTTCTGGATGTCGGCAACCATAAAAGAGTACAATTGGACCAATTTCTTTTCCTTGAGATTTTTGCCATGAACGTTCTTGTAAAAATCCACGAAATGGTGCAAAACCAGTTCCAGGACCAATCATAATCAAAGGATATTCAGGACGAGATGGTAAACGGAATGTTGATTTTCGAACAAAGATAGGAGTTGTATCACCAAGTTTAAGTTGTGACAAATAATGTGTGCAGACACCTTTGATAAGACGATCACCAATTGTATACTTTGTAAGGATTACGGTAATTGAGACAAGATTTGAATTGATTTTTGGTGATGAAGAAATACTGTAATAACGAGGTTGAAGACGTGGAAGCAGTTCAAGCAAAAGATCAACTGGTGGCTTGCAAGTAGTAAAATGTTCCAAAATATTGATAATATTTCGACGTTCTTTTCCAATAAATTGAGAATATTCACGCTAAAAAATAAAACAGAGATGAAAAAAAGCCCAATACAAAAACAAATTTCGAAAGCGGGACAACTTTGATTTTCAGCCATAAAGAAACTTGTCGACAAAACATAAAGGAAAGTTTGCCAAACTTGGAGTCGGCAAATGCGCTCCCTCCTTAAATATGGGCTTGATCAAAAAAAAAAGCTTTGCCTGTACGACTTCCACAAAACCCTTCACATATAAAAACTTACAAGACCATCTGCCGAAGCTGTACTCAAAAATTTCAATCGTTCTTTTTCTTTTTCATCACTTGTAAATTCTGCCAATGCTTTTAAAACATGTGATTTAACAGGTGCCGAAATATCAACATAATGTGTTAAAGCAGTTCTAAAAGTGCATGGACATGGAAATGGATAACGTTTAGCACTATCTTTATCCAAATTGACAAGCTTGAATACAGTATCCAAATTAATATCTGTTGATACAAGTTTTCCAAGTTTTTCAACCATTTCTGAATCATTTGTTGGAAAAACAGCTAAATGATCACCAGCTTCATAACGAATTTTTGAGCCTTCAATATTAAATTCAATATGTCGACAGCTTCGTTCACTTGCAGATGCATGCAATTCTTTATGTACCAAAATTTTTGAAAGATATGGATTCTTTTGATCATATGGTCTGAAAAATATTAAAGGTATTAGTTTTTTGTTGTAATAGTTCTCAAAAGAATGTCTTGATCTATGATCATTTTCATCGACGCATTCCAAAGCAATATTTTTCTCTGATTTTCTAGTGAGTCATATAACATCGTTTTTGTTGGCGTGCATAATGTTTTTTGTATACCATTTAAAAAAACTAGATTTTTCGTTGTCAAAAAGCAGCATGTTCTTTGCAACCAGACAAAAAGAATTATTTTAACAGATGTCAAAAAGACGGTTTTGAAATATTTGCAAAGCACAAAAAGAGACAAGAATTGTTTTGTATAATCAAACAACTAATTTGTCATCACAAAATCATGTTGTCTTTTTTGAATATTTTGTAAAATACATTCGTGAACATGATCATGAACAACTTTTTAAAGCAACAAAATAAAAGCTTATTCTAACAGAAGAATTTCAACAAGTGGGAAGACTTCAAATGAAAAAAACAACAATATTTAAAAAAATGAGCTAAGATCTGCCCTACTATAAAGATTACACATTTTTTTTCAGCTCTCTTAAAAAATAAAAAAAAGCTACTTACGGTTTTTGATGACGATATGCTCCAATACGACGAAATTCACCAGTATAAACATTTTTTGAAGTTTTTTCAACAATTTCAAGACGATATTCTCTAGCAATTCCACCATTGTTATTAACTTCCCAACCAAACTTCTTTGCAATTGCAGGAAGGAATGCTTCACGCCATTTCATGAAATCTTCTTCCAAATTTCCATCATCATCTCCAAGCCCAAGTTCAAAGACTCTTTCAGCACCAAGCTTCTGGAAGCGTTCATCAAAGTATTTTCCCATAAAATTATAATGCTTATAAGTTTTATTTCCAAGTCCAAAAACTGCATATTGAAGACCCGTAAAATCGGGATCATTAGATTTAAGATATTGATGAAAGAGCTTTGTATTATCTGTTGGATCACCTTCACCATATGTTGCAACACATAAGAGAAGCAAAGGATTCTTGATTTCTTTAATCTTTGGAAGATCTTCAACATCCATATCTTCTGGATTAACAACAAGTGGCTTTTGTCCATATTGCATTAAATCTTTTGATAAACGACCAGCAAGTTCTTCAGCTGTACCAGATTGTGAACCAAACATTATAAGCACCTAAAAGATAAATCAAATATATATTAGACAATAATATCAAGCAGATAAATACAGGCAGTGACGGGAGAGGTGTACTGTATTTGGATAATGTTCGAAATAGTCAAATTGTGTGAATTTTTTAAAGCTAAAAGATACATCCAGTAGAATAAGGGCCCACATAAAGCTAATTAGGAGCGTCGGTATTACTTTTGATTACGGTATTCAACACTTTTTTAATTGATCAATGAAACAAGATCACGGGATATCTACAACATTTAATGACCGAGTACGTCAACAGAAAGTGATTTCGGGATAAGTACAATAGAATTTGGGAGAGGGGACATGTCTGTGATCTCTATCCGCTTTTCCAACATCAATTTTGTCACTTTAAGGAGACATCTGCCCTTGGTGCTCACATATCATGCTGACGTCGTTGATATTCCATAACCTTATATTCTTCTATTGAATTTACTGGAGCTTTTTTATCTCTCACGTTAAACTTTTAATTGAAAATTTTTTACATAAACTCTTGAAGGTTTAACAGAAAGCAAAAACCATTTGTTGACGAGAAGAAAGCAAACAATAAAAAAAAAGAAAAGCAATCGATGGAAGAATATTTTAATGTGGTGTAGCTGCCGATAAGGGGTTGTTTATTGCTTTAACACATTTGCGGTATAAACAAAAATATACTGTATTCATAAACAACATGTGATGGAGATTGTGTTGCTGACAACTAAATAAGAGTTATTTGGTAGGTTGATCGACGTAATAAGCATTGCCAGCTTAAGCTTCTGCAGTGGATAATAGATAGACGGAGTCGATAAGTGGCAGTTACTTTAACAGATTTGTGATATAAACAGATATATACATACTGTATTCATAAAAGATATGAGATGGAGTTATATGATTCGTTGTTAGTAGGGTTGATGTGGGTGCGAGCGCCCGGGCGCGCCCAAGTTTTAGGCAGTCATCGCCCGGGCGCGCCCATTTTAGCGCCCGGGCGATGAGCTTTTCGAACACAAAATTTTCAATAATTTTTCAAAAAATTAATTTTTTACAAACAAGATTCTTTATTTATGCCTTGAAAATGTTATGATTTAGCTATTACAGCATTTAAATCTCGAAATCTTTTTCTAATTACAGTATCCCGGGTTACGGTAGTTTTGTAATTTCAGTAATTTGTCTTGAAATGTAAAATAAATCAAAAAAACTCATAAAAGAATGTTTAGTCGACAAAATGAGAAGCTTTAATAACAATTTTCGACATTTTTTCAAAAAAAATAAATATTTATGCAATTTTTCATTTCGGGCGACAGCGCCCAGGCGCGCCCGGGCGCGCCCGCCCGGGCGCGCCCAATTTTTTCAGATTTTGGGCGCGCCATCAACCCTAGTTGTTAGGCAGTTTGGTTTATTGGTGTGATAAGCATTGCTTACTGCAGCTTAAGCTTCTTCACGGGATAACGGATGGATGAAGTCAATCAGATTATGATACTTTGTGGAGTTAATCGTTGCAAAGTTGTTTTTCAACGTGGACGACTTTAGGTTGGTGATAGACGTGGTAAAAAAGCGAGTGATGATGCAACTTTTGCAATAAGAGAGAATACATAACGTTTAGTAGTTTTAGCACTATGTATGTAGGATTATCATATGCTGACCATGTAGACCACGAGCATTAAGTAGATAAATATTATACATTGATGTATTTAAAAAAGAGGGTAACAGTTTTATTTATATAGACATAAGCTTTTTTTAATCATATGGTGTTGTCCAAACAACACCATAACCGCCAGCTATCAAAAGACTACAAACACACATGTATCCCCGAAGAATATCCTCCGTCATCGAGAAAGAGATCTTCCCAACAGATATATTCCCCCAATCCCAAATAACTTACATTACGATCTTCAGTTTTCATTCGATCAATAAATGAACGATCTGTTACTTTTGTAAGCGATGTGGTACTTCCCACAGATGTCAATGAAGCCGTTGATACCAATGTATTTGGTTGTGGAGATGGTGAAAAGAACTTGTAGTACGTAAAGTATCCAATAGCACCAATGATAGCCAGATATATCAAATCAAGAAGAAAAGCCATGATTGAATTTGTTGCTGTGACCTAAAACAAGATGGATTAGTTCGATATGAATAAAAGAGAAGAGAACAAACCTTCAACCGCTGCCGATCAGTAAAATTTTTGCAAATGGAAAATGATGACGGTCTTTTATTTGAGTAATGAAGGTTGAAGCAAATAGAATGAAAAAAAGGGAAAACATAATTATGTAAATTATTTGATGGATTTGAAGGAAAGTCGAAGAGCATGTTCGATTACGACGAAAAAAATTTTTGTCAGCAAAAAAGAGGAAGAAACTTGAGTGACATAATGCCAAATAACTATGTAACATACAACCTACAGTAATCTGCAAATTCTTTGCGTAAATTTTAATTTAAAAACTGCAGTTTTGTATTTTCATTTGAAAATATTAATTAAGTTTTTAACAATATTATAGTTTCAAAAAATGTACAGATTATATGCAACAGAGGTAAACGTACGAGACAAATTATATATTTAAATCTGCTTCAAAGCAGCTGCAATTAGAAAGATGTAATATCAAGAGATAAATTTTAATTTATACGAAAATTATTTTTTTTCTAGAAGCTCTGTCAATGCTTTCGCTTTAATAATTTCAATGGAGGAATTACAGCAATTAATGTGCAACGATTTTTCTTGTGGTTTAGTTTATGGGAGATTTACTGGATCTGTAAAAAAATCATGTATGTGACATTCTTAAAAACAAAATTCTTGCAGCAATAACTCCTATCAATTAGAATACTACATTTATAGATCAACATGTACAGCATCATGCTCATCTAAAAGTACTAATATAAAATAACAGCCATCAACACACTTTGTTAAAAACTTTCTCTTCTCAAAAATGAAACAGTATATTGTTAATTCTTTATTTCATATATAATAGCCATTGCATTGAGCAAAATTGAGTGCTATAAAAACGAGATTGCCTGTTTATCCATAGCAAATCAATAAACCAAATCTAAATTTTTGTATATCCCTAACGATGAACCAAATTTAGCTTTTTTTCAATTTTTATACAATATAGATCTCATTAATTTTCATATATGCATTTTAATCATAAAATTTTCAGTTAATAAAAATGATTCCAAGAAATTTTCTTTTATTCAAAGGATTTATACGACACTCAATTTGGAAGCCATGGACGATATTACCTGTTGGAAATAATGCTCATCATCATGATAATTTTTTACAATTAAACAAAAATGGATATATTATTTCAAATAAAAGAATTATAAATGAAAATATGATGAAAGATGAATTAAAATGTACTTCAATGTTAATGAATGCTGTTGCAACGAATCAAATCGATAATCAAAATTATGGTAAATTTGTGCAAAAAATTCCAGATAAATTAGAAGATATTATTAACGCTCGTGATAATCTAATGATAATTGAGCTTGAAAAATCATTAGATGAAACAAAAAGTAAGTTTTACTAGCAATTTCTTTTTAAATCTATTTATTTCACATGTTATATTTACAGAAAGTGAATCATCTGAAAAGCCAAAACCACAACGATTATTGAAATATTTTTCTTCTAAAGTAACCTTTCATTTGGGAGATAATCATTAGCTAAAGCTCTTTCAGATTGTTTTGCATCTTCCTGATTTTGATATTATCACTCATCCTAAACAACATGGAAAAGATCCAACTCGAACTCTTATTGTGGCAGCTCCAAATGATGATTCAAATGGAAATATTCAATGTCGTACATTTCATCATAATAATAAAAAAGACAAATATTATTGCAATGGATGTCACAGCCTAAAAAGAGAAATATCTGCTACAGTTTTTATTAATGATAACAATGAAGAATGTGTTGAATTATCAGAAAAAGTTCATACTTGTAAAACGATTTTGTACGAACAAGTTATGGAAAAATATAATCCTCATCATACTGAAAAACCATATTTTGAAATACAAGAAAGCGAAAAGGAAAAAACTTTGGCTATATTCAGTACCATTGGCAATTTAATACGATTTGTATTTAAATTTTGCTCTGAAAATAATTTGTTTTTTTGTCAAAATTGTCTACAACATGGTATCAAAGTTTCTGCAGAAGTAATCAAAAAAGATGATGGAACAGAAGTTGTACGAATGGATAAACATATTTGTAAAATATCTGATATTGGACAACGTATTTTAAAGAAACCAGGTTATGTTTTGCTCAAAAAGAATCAGTTATTCAAATTTTTGTCCAACTCTATACGTATGGGTTTCAAGTATCAAAAAACTGGCCGTTTTTATTACTGTTTAGGTTGTCAAGAGAAGAGTCATTGTGTATCTATCGAACATATCCAAATAAATAACCATTATGAATGCCTTATTGTATCCAAAAATGAACATATTTGTAAACCTATTCAATATCAGTGTGATATATCAGAAATTGAACAGTCTGAGCTGGAATGGCCAAAAGAAAATGAAGGTATTCAACAACGTGAAAGTTTTTTGAAAAAAATGCGAGGAATTCATCCAACCGGCTTATGTCCTTTACAATCTGTAACATATATTGTAACAAGTGCACCTCCTGGAAGTACGGCTGAAAGAAAAGCTTCATGCATTTTATATGTTGGATATACCGATGTCTTTGAAGCAAGATTTTCGAGTAATATGATTCAAGATGGTGTTGTGGCTGAACTTATTGAAAAGTTTAAAATTGTTTATTTCATTCAACTTTATCATGACATTCCTTCTGCTTGTTCTGATTTTGAAGCAATTATAATTGAATTATGGCATTAGTTATTTTTGTTTTTTATTTTTTAAAAAAATATTTTATTGAATTTTAGGCTGTGGATCTCTTAATTTTCAACTTCGTAATCTTACCAAAGGTACTTGGAAATCAGGTGACACTGAGCAAGGATTCAGATTGGTAACTGAAAATCCAGATCATCCAGATCATGATGATTTTGTTCTTGGTGTCAAAAAATTTATTATAACCGAAATTGAAAATGCTGAAATGATTCCATCACGTGAAATAAAACGTCGACCTCGCTCATGAATTTTTCTAACTCTTCTTTTAGTTTTATGATTAACTTTTATGAAATTTTGTTCATTCTTTATAAATTTATTCTTTTTTAAAAATTTATGAAAACATTTAACTTAACTTAATGTTCCATTAAATGTTACAGTATTTTTTTAGTCATAAATAATAATAGTGGAAACGTAGTACTTTTTTTTGGCAACACAGTTTAAATGTCCTCAAATACATTGTAAAATTACTTTGGATTTCTATGGGATACTAAATCGTAATATTAGGGAACCAATTGATTGTAATTTTATCCACCATGGATTAGCGATGAAATAGAATTATTCCGATGTGTTATTTTTTTAAATTTCTTAATTAGATGTGTGATACCATAAAAATTAAAATAACAATGCCGAATTATTGTGCTAAATTTTTCAAAATTACTAAAATTCAAAAATAATAACGAAATACCTAAACATAATCAACATAATTAAACCACCTTCAAAATACAGTATGCTTATTAGATTTGTTGTTTGATATAAATAACTGCTAATTTCTAGCATACGTTGACGAATATCTGGATCTGGTTCAGCTCGAATTCTAAAACTAGCATAAGCAATAGTGCATTTTATCACAAAAAGAAAAAAAACCTAGGTGTTCGATAATATGATACAAGAGTAGCAAGTGACCAAGCTGTAAATAACACCGTAGAAAATATTGATTGATATAGTAGCTTAACTTCAACATGATATTTTGCAGTATTACTAAACGCAAGCTTTTTTATGTATCGCCTTTTTATAGCAATAATATTTAAAATGAAAGCTATTAAGGGGGTAATAAGATTGGAGAGATAAACATATGCATGAGTTCCAATAAAATTTTTTCTACAATAACCACCATCACTATCAAGTTTCCAATAACAATGAAATAAGTGAATAATAAATAAATTTGGAATAATCGGAAATACGCAAATAAAAATGAAAAGTATAATAAAGTTACGCCAGCGCCATAACTAGAAATGGGAAAATTACAACGGTGATATTGTACAGAAGGTTTCACGTATTTTTCCCGATTGATTTTTGACGGCAAATCGTTTGTTTTACCTTCTATGGCGGAGGAGCATCATTGGCACCCAAAATTTTTGTATTTGAAAACATTTCGCTTTTTTTTTGTTTGAGAAAGATGGATTACAAATCGAAACTTTTCTAAACACAATGATCAAAAAATTTGCTCACCAGCTTCAAAAATGGCAAAATTTGAAGTTTTAGTTCATAACAAAAAAATGTCAAAAAAAGATTTTCGCTTTTTTTGTTTTTATTTATAAAAAATGCCCTTATTCAAATGGCTGCCTTTTTTGGAACTTGAGAATAGACCATTCGGGCATTGTGTACAAAAAAGTCTGTATTTCCACAAGCTTCGTTAATTTAAAACCGGATTAAATCTCCTGCTTCATTTTGTACATAAAAGCCTTACTTCATGATGTCTCAACGGCACAATTAACGCTGTCGCTCGATTCAATGCTAATGCAACAATAATAATTCCATGATGATCCATTGAAAGGTTAGTAAACATTTCGTACAAAGTTCCATATCCTGGCCATTCCATCTTATACACTCTTTGAAATCTAACAAAATATGCAATTACTCGAAGTATAGTTGTAAAAGCAACAAGAAGAAAATATGGACATCTCACATCACTTTTACGTTTGAAAAAATTAATGGCAAATGTTAGTAGAAAAGAAATGTTAAAAATAGTTCCAATAATCCATAAAATTTCAACAATGCTTGTGTAGACATGATATTCTTTTGTTGCATGAAGCCAGGCTATAGATGGTATAGTTGTAGATGGTAAAATATTTGTTTCCATTTAAATAAAGCTAAAGTGTTTATGTCTCTTTTTATTTGAAATTTATTTTTAGACAATATTTGAACCATTAATTTTTATACCTTTATTATTTTTGATAAAATTTTCTAAACTACATGTAAACAAGGCTATTAAGACCACATCATATTCAATATTACAGTTGAAATTTTATTTATTTCTCGATTTTTGGATTATTAAATTTTAATGTTGTTGTTATTTAAAGTATGTTAAAATAAAATATACTAAACGTCATGCATTATTCAACGCGATATGTGTGACAAAAATTTGTTAGATGATAAAATAAATTTCGTTGGATATTTTAAACGATGAAAATATTTTTAGTGAATTGAAATAATAATGCAATAAAATTTCATAGTCGATAACAACGGTTTGTCTTGTGTTAAATTAAATATTAACTGAATAATTTTTTCAAATAACATTGAAAAATTTAAAGTTTGTTATAATTTACAAAAGTTTGATAAATCTTTGTGAGCATAAATTTAAATATTCAAATGTATTACTTTTTTTAAATATAGAAAAAGAAGTTGTGAAAAGACTTCTTTTTCTTATTTCTCTGAGTTGCAATTTCAACTCAGAGAAATAAGAGTTATTTTATAACATAAAAGAATTTCTGCGACATTGTAAAATACATTTTAAAAACAAGTTGCTAATCATTCAAACATTAAAAAAAGTTATTTTTTATATTGTAATGTAATTATTAAGAAATACATAAAATAAAAAAAGCACAAATCACTGTTAATTTTAACCATGATTTTCCCCTTGAAAATAATTTTTATTGATATTCATTATATCACTACTTATGATTCATGGACAATGCTATTTTGCAAATGTTTTACGAAAAATAGCTTTGCAATTCACCGGAGCAATCATTTTATAATAAATAGCTATCAAAAATAAGTTGTATTAATAATAATAATTTCAATATCTATTTGTTCAGTTCTAATAGCACAATATATGTTGTTACTGTTTTTTTAAAATAATACATTCATAAAGCACTCATTAAATGGATAAACAAAAATTTAACGTTGTGGAAAAAACAATAGCACTTTTTACAGTGTTTATTGTTAAGATAAAGCAAAATATTCAAACAGAAGTGTGCATTTCATAGTTTTTTAGTTTACATACTGATGAAATGCCACTTCTGACTAAAATTGTGTATCACGTTTTGCATCAAAAATGTTTAAAAAAATATATATCGTCTGTGCATCGTTGTTTTCTCTTATATGTTTTCTTTTTCGCCTTAGAAAGATCGACATTTGATGACGAAACATAAAAACAAACGCTGACTAAAGGAAAGGACAGCAGTGTCAATGGGCCATGTTTTCTCATTAGCAACTTCTTAAAAGATTTTTATATTATTTTTTAATATTTTAATAAATTTGTAATCACTATGTTTTTTTGTTAGACGAATAAAAATTTAAATGAGTTCTTGAGCAGAGGCATAAATTCAAAAAATATTTTTTTAAACAAAGTTGTTAAAGAATTTAATATGCATTTTTAATTATTAAATAAACAACATGCAACTTTGAATACAATAATAAAAAAATATTGTATTCCTTTTATACAACACTTTTTAATTACAAAACATAAAAACAACAAGAACGAGAACAAAAGCTTTTCTCGCTGTAAACTCTTGTTAAAATCTAAAACGTATAATACTTTTTGCGGCTTACAACTATAATTTGAGGTATCTGATTTTTCAAAAAAAACTTGCTTAGAAGAAAGTGGCAAAATATCAGCATCTTTCTTCCACTTGTGTTATAAAATACGATTGCATCCAAACAAGTAGAAACATTTCGTTTATTTTGATTATAAATTTGAGGCTGCCAATGTATTTGGACCAATTTTCATTGCATTAATGTTTTTATTCGCTAATAAGTTGTTTTTCTTTCTTGTAAAACACTTTTTCAAATCAATCAAAAATATAAAAATAGTTATTCTGAAAAAAAAGTTAGGGGTTATTTCTCTGTTCTTCCACAGCAAATATTATTATTTCTAAGATCTACTTACTCATTTATGGTTACATAGAGTATTGTACCAACACAAATAAATAAAAATAATTTTAAATGAAAGGGATCAATCATATATCTGATAAATTTTAAATTTGTAAAAAATAATGTTGTAGTGAAAGATGTTACGCAAGTCTAAAAAGCGATTTTAAAAATAAAAGAGCAAAATTTAAAAAATAGAAGCTTACTTGAATTAAAAACCCCTTTTCAATGGTTGATAATTTTTGTTGTTGTTCTAAAAATTTACTATTATTTATTCAATGAACAAAAAAAAACTGCTTCAGTGAATGCCTGTTTCACACTACACTTTAAAAAATAATCTCACGTGTAACATTTTTTCTCTTGCAATAGAGATAACTGGCAGAAATAACATTTAAAATGACTGCAACAGGCAGAAAAAAATAATTATCATTCATATTTATCTCATAAAATGTCGAGCATATGGGAGAAGAATTGACATTTTTCACAGCCCAGAAATACCATTCAGCAATATAGTACAGTTTACAGTCGTTAATAAAAAAAGGTAATACCAGTAAAATATTCATAAAAAATATAAACACTATAAAAAGGATAGTTTTTTTTTGTTGAAAACCATGTTGTATATTTCCAGTAAAATAAGATTGCGCAAAATCGATTTAGCGCTTTAAAAATTTGAATAAATGATGTTCCTGCTGAAACAAAAAGAGAAATGTAGCCGAGAATAGATAAAAGTGTTTCAGATGATCTGTAAGTGTTTTAATTAGTGAATTGCGTAATAGGGATCCCACTGAAACATAAACTTCAAAAACATATTTTATAGCACTTTTAAAGTACTTACTGTGAGTCCAATAATGTTGCCGCAGAAAATGTAAATAAAAAAATCATCTGAAATAAGACATCTGCAATACAAATTAGACCAAAGCTACTTCGTAAAAACTTTTGTTTAAGAAGTTTATGCAAAGATAATATCCCAAAAATTGGTCCGATAATAATCCCCTAAATTAATTTGATTATTTAAATCGCATACACACACTTACAGTAAAAAGGACAAAAATTATAACATGGTCAGCCATTATTAAAAATAAACTAATTTTTTTAATACTTCAAAGTAAAAAAAAAAATTAACAAAAACTCCTTCTAAGAAAAACATCTCTCGTTTTTGTAGTTTAATTAATTTTTCAAAGCATGTTAAAAACAAGAAAGATTGTAGTACGTGTACAAAAGTACTAATTACTTTCTTTCTTTATACGTATGAGAAAATACATCTAATAACCAAAAACGTTTTTATGGAATGATGTCACAAGCAACTGTGTGTAGATACGTTTTTTATAACTTTTTTCTGCTAATAATTTGTACTACTATGATCATTAAACCGGCAGTAAAGCATTTTACAAGTTGTTGTAAAAAACTGCATGACTGTGTATGCTTTTTACTTTTTTGTATGAAAAAATTTCAATAGTTTTGAATGACATCAAATTGTAATGTGTGCCATTCAGTATAAATAAAAGTGCTTTTGTTTATGAAAAAACATTTTTTACTTTTTTAATTAACGTTTGAGTATGTTTAACGGGTTTCCATTAATCTACAATATTTTAGAATGGAAATCCTGTACCACAAAACAGTTTTAGTATTTTTACGCTTAAAGCGTTACTGAAAAATTAAATTTTAAATATTCAAACGTTTTTATAGTGCTCAAATTAAGTAAAAAAATGTGTTTTATCTGTTTGTTTTTCAATGCCTAGTTGTGTTTTTGGATTTTTTTTTTGAATGATCGACGATTGATGATGAAACAAAAAATTGTTGACTGGCACTAAACGTATCTCTTCTATTTTTGTTTCTCTTTCGTAGCAACATGAAAGAGCAAAATGAAAAAAGATGCAGGAAAACAGAAATAACAATCCACTAGTGATGAAAGAGAAAATGCAAATATCATCTTTTCCTTTGCTTGAAATTTTTTTTCTTTGCCTGTTTTTCTTTTCACTTTCAAAAGAAGTTTGATGCTAAAAAAACTGCAACCCCAATTTTTAATGTATAAAAGAGGGAACATCGGTGATAGTTTTCGAAAACGGAATTTTGAAACAATTTTTATTTTTTTTATTTTTTGAATTTTTAATTATTTCTACTGACATCCTATTTGCTTTAAAGATAAAAACATTTTTATACATAAATAATGGTAAGGTCAAAATAAAATAACGGATTATACTGTCCAGCTCACTATTAATAAAACAAGAACAAGAACTAAGATACGAATAAAAGAAAACTTTTATTTTAAATAAATCTTATCATAATCATTTTTTATAAGTCAATTAAGGTCATCCACTGAAAAACTCCTGCTAAATGGTTTTTGCTGATGTTCATCTTCTGTAACACAATAATTTGTTACAGGATTTTTTACCTCATACAAAGTGTGTTTATAAGCAACAACAAGTTGTATTTTAGCTGATTTACTTTGTTCCCAATTTTGATGGAGGAAATACAGCTCTTTTTGGAGAAAGTTTTGTCGTTACATTCACTAATTTAATGACTGAAGTGTTGGTATTGCCGCTGTTGCATGTAAAATATTTTTTCAAATCAATTAAAAATATAAAAATAGTTTTTTAGTTTGCAACCTAATAAAACTAACACTGAGTATCACGTTTTGCATCAAAAATGTTTTAAAAAAATTAATATATATCGTCTGTGCAGCGTTGTTTTCTATTGTATGTTTTCTTTTTTGCCTTAGAAAGATCGACATTTGATGACGAAACATAAAAACAAACGCTGACTAAAGGAAAGGACAGCAGTGTCAATGGATGGTTTTTTCTGATAAATACTTCTCTATGATTTTTTTTCGATTTTTTAACAAATTTGTAACATGTAAATGGAAAAAAGCTGCATAAGCAATAGCAAAAAAATTTTTTTAAGACTAACACGCAAAAGAATTGTTTGACATTTATAATAATAATAAAAAGAAAAATATGCAATTCATATAACATTGATATATTATTTTTTTTTGATACAACGCACTTAAATTACAAATCATGAAAACAACACGATATTTATTATGCTTATTATTATCCGGTAGAAAAAACAAATTTAAAAATTTGATTCTAATTTTGAGCCTGGTGATACATTTCTCGGAGCAATTTTTGTCACATTAATGTTTTTATTAGCTGACAGGTTGTTTTTCTTTCTTGTAAAACACTTTTTCAAATCAATTAAAAATATAAAAATAGTTATTCTAAAAAAAAAGTTAGGGGTTATTTGTCCATCCATCCACAGCATATAAGATCTACTTACTGATTCATGGTTACATACAGTATTAAACCAACACAAATAAATAAAAATGGTTTTAAAGGAAAGTTCTCAAACATACTGCTGATAAAATTTATGTATGTAAAAAAGAACGCTGTAGTGAAAGATGTTATGCAAGCCTAAAAGGCGATCTTAAAAATAAGATCAAAAATTAATAAATAAAAGATTACTTGAATTAAAAACCCCTTTTCAATGGTTGATAATTTTTGTTGTTGTTCTAAAATTTAGTATTAGTGTTTTTACCATCACTAATTTTTAGGCACGATCAGAGAAATGTTTTTAGAACACATTAACTCAATCTTCAACATTGTAAAATCTTACGTGTAATATTTTTTTTCTTGCAATAAAGATAACAAGCAGAAACAGAATTTAAAATTACAGCAGTAGGCAGAAAAAAATAACAAGCATATATATTGATAAAATAGAACGTCAAACATGTTGCTGAAGAGTTTTTCAACTTCCATAAATACCAATCAGCAGAATAATACAGCTGGCATTCGTTAAGAAGATAAGGAAATACTAGAAAAAAATTGATAATAAATATAAACGCTATGAAGATGACAGTATTTTTTGTTGAAAACCATGTGGTATATTTCCAATAAAACAAAATTGCACAAAATCGATTCAAAGCTTTGAAAAATTGCATAAATACCATTCCAGGTGAGAGAAAAAGATAAAAGTAGCCGATAACTGATAACAATGTTTCAGATGATCTGTAAAGTTTTTAATGTGTGTATTAGTCGCTGGAACATGGACTTCAAATACGTCTAAAAACTTACTGTGAGTCCAATAATGTTGCTGTAGAAAATGTAAATAAAAAAATCGTCTGAATTAAGACGTCTGCAACACAAATTAAGCCAAAGCTACTCCGTAAAAACTTTTGTTTAAAAAGTTTATGTAAAGATAAAAATCCGAAGGCTGGACCAATAAATAACCCCTAAAATTATAATAATTTAAATCACGGCCGAAATTGGGAGATGGTACTTTACCCAGACTCTCTAATCTGCTTTTTGCAGTGATTGTAAGCTAGCTAACTCGTCTGCAAAAAACTGTTTGCGTCTAAAAACCGTGGACGCGTAGTCGCTGCATTTACAAGGGACCGTTCTGAGATATCATCTATGGATTTCTTCGGAACTAGCAAGGATCAGCAGCTCATAGCAAGGTATAAAAAACCCCCAAGGGATTTTTGCTGCTTTAGCTTTTTATGGATTTAATGGCCCTTTGCTATTACACAGTAAGTAGCAGACAATGATTGTGGTGGTCTATGAAATACGATTATGATAGTTTTTGATGGTTGTAAACGATTGGAATATGATTAATTATTTATAAAAAATTATGTTTTGGCATATACAACCATCTATAATCATCTCAATCGAAATTTATTAACAAAAACGTTCATCGTGTGCTGCTTACTGTGTAATAACAAAATGCCATTTAATCCTTAAAAAGCTAAAGCAGCAAAAATCCCTTGGGGGTTTTTCATACCTTGCTATGAGCTACTGATCGCTGCTAGTTTTCCGAAGAAATCCATAGATGACATCTCAGAACGGTCCCTTGTTAGCCGCATATAAGTCTGGATACTTTTCCTTCATATGTTTTTAACGTTTTGCCCAAAAGTATGAAGTTAAAAAAATGAATAAATAAAAGAAAATGGAATAATATTATTTTCTGTTTAAAAAATAGGGGAATAAAATATAAAAGTTCTTGTGTGAACAAATGGGTTATCATCACGATGAGCACCTGCTTGAGTTAAGTTATCACCATTCGAAAGCTCTAATCTCAGTGTTGTGTTATAGCTGCACTTACTGTTAAACAGACGAAAATTACGACATGCAATTTAGCAGTAGTCATACACGGGGTTTAACGTCATTCTGGTTACCGTAACCCCCGTTTTCGTTTCTTCTATTTTTTTAGCAGCTACTTAAATCTTACTGTAGCGAAAACAGGATTCTGTTTACCCCTACTTAAAGCTTCTGGACTATAAAAAAATTACTGTTAAAATATTACTGTTAAAATATTACTGTTAAAATATTACTGTAGAAATATTACTGTAAAAAATTACTGTAAAGATTACTGTAAGCTTTAAGTAATCCTTATCACAAATTTATCAATTAAGCTTATAAAAGTTTTCAAGGTCAATCAGCCACAAGCCAAAGCTAATAGATATAAGCTGTTTATTAATGAAGCATCCCTTATCAGCGATTCTTATCAGCAGCTCTTATCAGTGATAAAAATTATCAATTAAGCTTAAAAAGTTTTCAAGGTCAAATAAAGATATAGCTGCAAGCCAATACGGCAAGATATAAGACGCTTATCAGTCATGCCCTCAGGCGATGATCTTATCACCTTTTTATCAGTGAAGCAAAATTTTTTTATTTTTCAAGTTTATATCGATTTTTATCAATGTGTTCAATTTTTTCTTATCAGTCCTTATCAGTCTTATCACTAATTCTTATCAATAAAATTTTTTTCGCTTTTTGATTTGGATCTAGCATGGATTAGCTAGATTATTATTTTTTCAATGTTTTATCAATTATGCCCTGAGGCGATGTTGTTATCAGTCTTATCATTTGCATTGAAAAATTTTATTAGATCAATCACAATAAACAAAAAACAATACAAAAAAAGGGGATTAGCGTTTAAGGATAGTAAATACAAGGGTAAAGTGTAAAGTCAATATTTTTAGTTAAATTTTGACCAATTGATTCTGTTGCCTTTTAAAAGAGAAGTTGCAAAAAATTTCTTATCAGCTAGATTTATAATTGTGATATAAACTGATTCAGGTTTTTCTGTGCCAAGAAATGTAATAAATTGTTTTCTTTCGTGAAAATGGCAGTAAATGTCTTTTCCTTTTTCCTTTGCAGTTTCAATGAAATAATGTATTTGTTCTCGCGGTGACATAATTGTTCCGTCTTCTTTTTTAACTTTTTTGATTAACTCACCTTTTCTCCATTGTGGAGGAAAAACCCGCCGCCACTTTTTATCGTTTTCATATTCAGGATGAAAAAAACACAAAAGCTTCCATATCATCGGTTGAGATCTTTTTACATAATCACCATTATGTTTGCTTTTGCTTTTGTTTGTTCTTAAAAAATAACTCATAAAAATCGCCATCAGCGGGTGGATCTGTCCAGGAACATCTGAATCAACAAGATAAAAATGAGAGCGAGTTGTTTTCGTCATTTTTAATTCAAAATTGGGTAAAAAAACCAAAAATTCTTAAAACAATGCGGTTTTTTCGGTGTTATTGTGAAAATAACGGGGTAAATCAAAGGCAAGACGCAACTTTCGCACTTAACACGGCTAGAGAGTCAGAGAAAAATTGCTATTTCACTGCTATTTTTGTTTCTTTGTTTAAGAAATGATACAACTAATTGGTATTTTCTCGATTTATTTAAAAAATTACAAAGAGAAATTACACTTTTACAAAAATTAGGGTGCAGGTGAATGAATTATTTATTGTGCAAATTACAATAAAAAGAGATTATTTTTAATTATTTATGCTTAATCCTCGATAAATTTCCATTGATGGAAGGTTTTTGATGGTTGATTGTTGGCAAAAGGCAAAAATTTCGGTAAAACTGGTTGAGTTTTCAGGGTTGTTGTCTTCTTCGCAACGGCTTTTTTAGGTTTTGGCGGCTTTTCTTTGATGGTTTTGGTTGATTTCTTTCTTTTTTCAGGCGGAGGAAGCAATGTTACTGCTGTTTGAGGGATTTTTTTATCCAAATTCTTTGGAATTTCTTCATGTGCTTCTTTGTATTCTTGCTTTCGAGAGATTAATTCTTGAGTTTCTTGCGCTTTTATAGTTGCTGCGACATCTTTTTTCAGATTATTCTCTGCTTTTGAGCTTGAATCGTCTTCTTTTTGCCGTTGGACCATGTTTTTATAGCGCTCGTAAGGGATAGCAATTAGTTTCATTTATCTAGATAAAACAAAATTATTGAAATTTTATGAGAAAAAATGTTAAATTAAAATCATGACAAAACGATAAACTTACGCAAATAGTGCCGAAATATACAAAATAAAATTAAACAGGGAGAGCAGTGGTAAAATTGCGCATACCATCAAAGGTTAAAAGTGAATCAAATTCAGTATAAACAACTGCCTGTAAGCCATTTTTACCAACTGGCGCGGCAAATTTAAGTGACAATGCTGTTGTTCCCATTTCTTGTGGATTTTTTGCTTTGTCATTATGATAATGTTGCAAATCAAACCCAAAAATGCAAGAATGAGTAAGGAATTTTTCATATGTTATTCCTGTATTATCAGTGATATCGATAAGATCTTTAAAAGCGCGCGCATAATCTCCTCTTCCCAAATCATAAGGATAGGCTGGAACGATTTTACTATTAACACTGACATGGATTCTGTCTAAGCCATGAGATTTAAACTCAAAAGGTGAAGTGCTTTCACTTCCATTAAAAGCAGAATCTTCAACAAGAGCGACAAAGACTCGTTTTGGGACATAGTCAGTAAACAATGTTGTTGTATATTCATGGCGACCTTCACCAATGAAGAAATTTTTAACTAAACTACGCGTATAAGGATATTTTGCATGAGTTCCTTCATATAAGTTTTTGTTAAGGGCCAAATCAAGTGTTGGCATCAATTGATGATGCTTTAGGTAAAGTTTGTGAGCAGTGATTTTTACAGCATAGATGGTATTATCTTTTACGATTAAATAAAAGTTTCTATTATGTGGCGTGACTTCAATATCGACAGTTATATTATTGAGTAAAAGCTTATTTTGCCGAAAAATGTCTGCATCAAGTTGCGTAACTGTATGAAATTCTCCGGATTTTTCAAAGAATCTGCGGCGTTTATCAAAACCTACACCAGAAATTTGACTATCTTCAGCATCTTCAAAATAGCCAGCAAGTTGCAAATCTTCTTCGTGACGAGGTGTTTCGATACCTAATCGACGTCGAAAATATGCATCATAAGCGTAAAGATCGTTTGAGTTATAGACTTGACGACCATTGAAGACAACTTTTAAATTTTTGATAGTCGTTGCGCCGAAACCTTGAATAAAACTAACTTTATCCGCAGCAGTTACGGGAATGTCAAAAATGATATTTTTATCGTCAACCTTTTTTGGTACTTTTTTAATAAGCTGAAAGCTTGTTTGCAGATAACAATGCGCAAGGTTAAGATAAGAGCTACCAGTATTGATAGTAAAACGAGAAGGCCAAGTTCCTGCCGTGTTTACAGGATTATACTCGACAATATTTGTTTGCTGAAATGCAATGTTAACAGGTTTGGAAGAAAAAAGATCTAAATTGTTTGGGATTTGTTGAGAGCTTTCGTTATCGATTTGCATGATTTTAATTTAATCAGAGAGAAATTAAAAACCGACTGTATAGTAGACGTTTTGAAACGTGTGAATGACGTAATCAACTTTTCGCTGCTATTTATACTTTTCCCGCAAAGAAAAAACGTGACACACATGCATATTTCCATGGTATACTGAATGGGTAGAGAAATTAGACCACGCCCACATAGCACACACACACACGAAACGCGCACACACGGATTTTTTGGCAAAGATCAAAGGAAAATACAGTTTTTTCGCTAAAAGTCGTAAAAATTATGGTGATAGTCGTAAAAACTATAGGTAAAGTCGTAAAAATTATGGTGAAAGTCGTAAAAACTATAGGTAAAGTCGTAAAAATTATGGATTAAGTCGTAAAAATTATGGATTAAGTCGTAAAAATTGTCGGGAAAGTCGTAAAAATTGATGATAAAGACATAAAAATTATGGTGAAAGTCGTAAAAATTTGTAGACAAAAATCAAAAGAAACTACAAAGTCGTAAAAACTTGGAGCTAGATGCCAACTGGTTGTAAAAGCAGACACATGGACAAACACTTAACAAAAAACTATAAAAGGATCAAATTCTTAATATGTTCACTTGAATAAAAAATATCTTTACTGATCAGTCGGTAAATAATTAGCTCTGATGGAATATATCCGAAAAAAGTTTACTTTGGGAAGGGATAATAAGCTTGAATTGAGATTAGATACACCTTTAGAATTACCGGGAAATAACTGGTATTGTAGTTTGCGCGAGTTTAGTCTAGAACAAAAATGGTCTTTAGCTAATGAGGAGATTATAATTTACTATCAAAATGGGCATCGCTCTATTGCTAAACCTGGATTTTATCATTCTGTCGCTGACCTTGATAATATTTTGGATGAATTATTTCTTCCTATGCGGCGTGTAAAAAGAGGAGGAAGAAAAGCTTTAGATAGAATGTCAGGAATAAGAAGAAACAATCAAACGGAAGACGAAGTCGAAGAAGATGAAGAAGAGGAGACAGAAACTGAAACAAACATTGAGGCAACAGATGCAAAAGAGTCCGAGACAAAAGCAACACCTCCTGCAGCAAATGCGGAAACCAAAACTGTGCCCGAGACTAAACCAGAAGCAAAAGAGCCTGAAGCGAAGAAATCAAAAACTGATTCAGAAACGTTTGAATCTGATTTCAGAAAAGAAGGTCAAGTGAAATTGCATTGGATTCCTCAAACGGGACATCTTCCTGATACTCCTGATAAAATTTATCCTAAACCTGTCTCAATTGAAAAAGTCGGCGAACACGCTGAAGTTGTTTCTCCCGCTTTGCCTATTGCTGAAAGTTTAGTTGCTGGACAAGCGTTACCTCCAGTAGCTAGTCTCGATGCTTTAAAAAAAGCAGCGGAAGACCTTGAAAAGAAAAAAGCTGCTGCAAAAAATAAAGCACAAGAAAGAGGTGTTGAAACAAAAACAGAAGACAAAGATGTCGAAGAAAAAAACAAAGCACTAGCAAAAGCACTGGATGAGCTTAAGCCAATTCATATTCCATCTAAAAATCCTGTTCCAATAGCCCCTGCACTTCCAGATTTTACTCCAAAAAAGCCGAGACCTGTTGAAGAAGCTAAAAAAGAAGAGCCAAAACAAGAAACTGAACCTGTTAAAATAGAAGATAAAAAACCCGATTTGTTGGAAGAAGAAAAAATAGAACCTGTCACAGTTAAAGCTGAGCCTCAAGAAGATAAATCCTTTTTCCCAACAGTTAAACAAGAAATTATCAAGGAAGAAGAGAAAATCTCTCCAGAAATCTTGGAATTTAACCAAAAAGGATATAATTCTGTTAGAATTTCAAAAAATATTAATAATTATTATACTGTTACCTTTGATCCAAATTACGTGCGAGAAATAAAATTAAGTAATGGTTTTGCTAAAGCTTTAGGTTTTCCTATAGGTCAAACAATCACAACTGGAGAAATTGCACATTATTATCCATCAACTGAAACGGATATTAGTCACATTTGCATGTCAATCAATGATATTTTGCGTCCACTGAAAGACGAAGAAACTGCAGAAGTTGGAATAATTCCTCTCTATGATCAAGCAAAGGCTGTTTATAAATATTTTGCCAATCCAATTTGGTTCAGACTAGAAACTACAAGAATTAATCTTCTCTCTGTCGAATTTAAAGATTTCTTTGGTAATCCGATTGCATGTGACAATGCTCACGGACACTTTACCCTTGTATTTGCTAACCATAAACGCTAATCCCCCTTTTTTTTTGTATTGTTTTTTGTTTATTGTAATCGATCTAATAAAATTTTTCAATGCAACTGATAAGACTGATAACAGCATCGCCTCAGGGCATAATTGATAAAACATTGAAAAAATAATAATCTAGCTAATCCATGCTAGATCCAAATCAAAAAGCGAAAAAAATTTTATTGATAAGAATTAGTGATAAGACTGATAAGGACTGATAAGAAAAAATTGAACACATTGATAAAAATCGATATAAACTTGAAAAATAAAAAAATTTTGCTTCACTGATAAAAAGGTGATAAGATCATCGCCTGAGGGCATGACTGATAAGCGTCTTATATCTTGCCGTATTGGCTTGCAGCTATATCTTTATTTGACCTTGAAAACTTTTTAAGCTTAATTGATAATTTTTATCACTGATAAGAGCTGCTGATAAGAATCGCTGATAAGGGATGCTTCATTAATAAACAGCTTATATCTATTAGCTTTGGCTTGTGGCTGATTGACCTTGAAAACTTTTATAAGCTTAATTGATAAATTTGTGATAAGGATTACTTAAAGCTTACAGTAATCTTTACAGTAATTTTTTACAGTAATATTTCTACAGTAATATTTTAACAGTAATATTTTAACAGTAATATTTTAACAGTAATTTTTTTATAGTCCAGAAGCTTTAAGTAGGGGTAAACAGAATCCTGTTTTCGCTACAGTAAGATTTAAGTAGCTGCTAAAAAAATAGAAGAAACGAAAACGGGGGTTACGGTAACCAGAATGACGTTAAACCCCGTGTATGACTACTTTTAGCCATTAGTAAACAAAGTAAGTGTTTTAAGTATTCTAAAGTATGTAAAAAAATATAAAATGTTTAATTAAAAAACTTCTTCTATGAAAATTACTGTTATTAAATTTAATGTTTAATTAATGTATTGTAAGAAAAAAATTGTTGAAGTTCAACATGACAACAGGAAGAAAAACATCTTTAATTAATCTTTTTTCAAGCATGTCTAAAAACATGAAAGATTGTAGCACGTGCCCCTAAGTACTAATTGCTTTCTTTTCTTATAAGTATTACAAATTATTTAATATGTTTAATAACTCCAAATAATATGAACTGTTTTAATGGAATACAGCGTTTTGTTACAAACTATTGTGTGCAAATATGTATGTTGCTGCATTTTTCATATCATGATTTTTAAATCTGAATTGACAAAAATAAATTCGTCAGGAAGCGCTTCTAAAATGCCTTTTTTTCGACGGCTTTTATCCAAATATTCTGAAACTTTTTCCCAGCCTACTAGGATATCTCAGCTAATGTTTTCTGCAAAAATTATTAAAAATAAAAAAAAACTGACAATTTTTTGTAAGAGGAAGCGATTGCTATTTTTTTTGGAGTACACTGCTTTGCGAACATCATTTTTTTAAATGATGTTTAGCTCAGCAACATATTTCATTTATTTGCGTAATTTGATGTTTAAAACTAATTGGAATGAAAATCTTGCACAACATAGTAGTTTTACTTTTTTTACGTTTAAACCGCTATTACTAAACAAAAATCAAATTTAAAACATTCAAACGTTTCTTACAACTTTTATAGTGCTCAAAATCTGTTTTTTTTTGTTTTCTCCGCGCAATGGTTTTTTGGATGTTTTATTTTTCATTTCAAAATATCAACGATGAGTGATGAATGAAAATGAAACAAAAATTCGTTGTTGACTGGCACGGAACATTGCTCTTCTATTTTTGCTTCTCTTTCGTTGCAGTAGGAAAGATCAAAAAAGATGAAGAAAAAGGGAAATAACTATTCACTAGTGATGAAAGAAAAAATGAAAATATCTTTTCTTTTGCTTGAAATTTTTTTCTATGTCTGACATTTGGTGCCGAAAAAAATGCAACACCAATTTTTAGTGTCTAGAAGGCAACATCGGGAATAATTTTCCTAAATAGAGCTTTTATTTATTTGTTTTAAATATTTTATTATTTTAATCACATTAAAATTTAACTAATTTTGTACAAAAAAAAATGTTCTTATTCTCAATAAACGGTAAGGGCAAATTAAACTAAATATGAATCTTTTATTTACACGTTACTAATAAAGAACAAGCACACTGACATTCAAATAAACATTTTATTTTGAACACATTTTATCAAAAAAAATTTTCTATAGAAAACATTTAATTAACACAATCGCAACTTTCTCCATTGGAAGCTCATGCTAAATTGAGGACACCAACATCAAAAGTTTTTTTTAAAGTAGAGATATTTGAATAAAAAACATATACACGTGTTTACATTACTTAATTTTTAACATGTAAACGCCTTTTTCTTTTTAACGTGATTAAAAAATTTGTTTCCGCAAAAAAATCTATTGTGTTATGCAACAACTTAACCTACGTAATCCTGAATTTTAATTTTGTGACCACGCAATGCTGCAAAAAATCTTTTTCGACTAACCAAAGTACATTCCAAACTGATCAAAATGTTTTATATAAAAGGGAAAGTTCGAGATGTAAAAATTCATAATATAATTTCAACATTTCTGATTCAAGTCCAGAAAAGAAACTATGATTCAATTCTTTATCATTTATGCCTTGCTTTTTACAACAACGGTATTTTGTCAATCAACGACAACATCACCTTCTTCTGGGCCTGAATGTCTCAATCCAAGTTTACTGATGACCCCAACCCTTCGAAAACAAGTCCTTGATTATGTCAATGATGTACGAAATACCTTAAAGAATGGACAGTTATTACTAGAAAATGGTGAATATGCATTAGTTCCAGAAAGCATGCCAGAATTGGTAATAAATAATTTAAAAAAAAGTTTCATTTAATTAATAAAAATCAATTTAAAGGAATGGAGCTGTGACTTTGAAGAAGAAATGCATGAATATGGAAATGAATTTTGTAACACCCAAATGCTTCCGTCTCAAAATTGGACTTGGTTTTTGGGTACATATGATATGGACCATGCCAATGTGGTATTTTCTGGAACACACTATGGTAACATTAATGGACGTCTTGCAAACTATCTTTCACAACATACAATCTATACCGGATCTGCTCCAAATAATTATATTTCTGTTCTTCACGATAAAGCAGAATATGTCGGGTGTGCCATATATGATTGTAATAATCCTGGAAGTCAACCTACTTCTTACACCACTATGAACATCTTTACGTGCAGAGTATTTCCAGATGTTGATTTTAGTGAAAAAGTTTATGAAGTAGCTTCCCCTTCCAATGCTCACTTCCCTTCTCAAGATGTTATTTGCCGTGATGGGCATGGACCAGATATTGCAATGCGGCAAATGATTCTTGAAAAGATAAATGCCGTTCGACAAAAAATTCAACAAGACACATATGTCTTAGAAAATGGTCTACATGCTTTAAAAGCTACAAATATGCCAAATTTGGTAATTTTGATTTTTTGTTTTCACAAAAAACAATTTTTGTCATTTAAGATCTGGGACTGCGATGAAGAACAAACTCTTATGGATGCAATGGACGGCTGTTTAGGAAATGAAGATCCAGAAACCATGTTTCAATTTATCATTCCATATGCTTGGAACTGGCAAACATGGAGTTATAATTCTGTACATGATGATCTCGCTGCATCCTTTGAGCAACTTTTTACCCAAAATCCAAACCTTAATTTCCTTTCCCAGTCTACAACATATTCAACACAATATCCAGCGGCATTAGCATTGAGTGATCAAGCAACAACAATTTCATGTTCCGCGGGCTTGTGCTTCGGTGATTCAGGCGCTATGAATTACAATGTTTTATGTCGGGCAAAACCTTCTGCACAAATTAATGAACAACTTTACCAGTATTAATTTAATATGCAATTTACTTGTTTTGATATATCTCTTAATAAATTTCCAAGCAGCAGCAAATTTCAAATCATTAGCATTCTTCGAACATGTCTTTTAAACTAATACTAAGTGAAAAATAATATTTGTGAACTAATCTCTTCGATTACTATTTAAGAAGAAACAATGCTACAAAAAAAGTTTATTTTTCAAAGAAAAATATTTGATGTTCATGTTGTTGGTTTTCAACAACCAATTCCGTGAATCATGCAAAAATGTTTAGTATTTTGCAACAAGATCTTTGATGTCCAGACATATGATTTCATCTTATTTTTCCCTCAAAATTGGTACGCGCGGTCCTCATGATCTCTTGCTGCTGCACGAGAAAGAAGCATTTAAAAGAAGATTGCTGCATCCACTTTTCTCACCTTTTTCCTTTTCCTTTTCCTTTTCCTTTTCCTTTTCCTTTTCCTTTCCCTTTCACTTTACATTTCCATTTTCATTTCCCTTTCTGTTGGTCCTCTCTATATTTTTGAGCATTGAGTCTTGTCAGGAAATCCTGCAGCGAATTTCCTGTATATTCTTTTTCTCACCAGGGCTGTCCGGTGCTGGCTTTTCTGTCCGGTCCGGTCCGGTTGCCGGTGCACCGGAAAATTTGTCCGGTTTCCGGGATTCCGGTTTCCGGTGTCCGGTTCTTTATAAGTACTGTAAATTTTAAAGAAAAAATCAAAAAATGTCAATTAATTTATGGTATACAAAAAAGGAAAGAAATCACAAATCATCATCTGACTTAACTGGAGTTGGAGGATTTTGTGCAGGAATGATTTCAAGTGAACTTTCATCAAGTTTTCGCTTTTTGGATAATGGTTGAGGAACTGATTGAGCAAAATTTTACAAAAAAACCATCAATTTTGCAAAAAATAGTGTATGATTAATGCATGCACCGGAAACCGGAATCCGGCCAAAAATCCGGGATTCCGGTCCGGAGCAAAAAACACCGGAATAATGGCCGGTTTCCGGTGTTCCGGTGCACCGGATCCGGCGCACCGGACAGCCCTGTTTCTCACAAGAAAGTTCCAGCAAAACCTCTTGAAGATCAACCAGGTCAAATGGACCCATATAAAAGCAGCCTGTTGCAGCCAAATAAGTCAGTCGTCTAGTATTGCCAACTAGAAGGTAGCAGCAACCGAGGAAAGGGAAGCAGTCAGCGATTAGGGAAAGACAACCCATAACTGTCACTGGACATATTGGGCCTTATCTCGTCTTGTATATATTTTTCCTTTGCCTTTTATTATTTATTTATTGTATTTTTATATTTTATTATTGTGTATAATAAAATTACTACTGCCTTATCTTATTACAAATATTCCAATTATTTCCCCATACCCCCATATAAATACTTTACAAGTCTATTTGTTCCCCTTCTATGTTTTAAATGTGTTAAAAGATTTATATCAGCATTTGTATGTTATAATTATCTATGTTTATTATTATTATTGTTTAATTGAAATTATTATATCAAGTTTTCTATCAATAAAATTCTTTATAATTATTATTATTTTCTCATTACTTTTCATAGTTCAATAAAAAAGCTTGCAGATTCTTCGAAAATGTGAAAATAATGTGAAGTTATATGAAACTTTTTTTAACGCTGAGAAATAAAACTGTGATAAAAAAAAGTCATGTTATGAACCACAATAATATCGTTAAGTGAGGTTTCTTGACTTTTGTCAAACAAAGGCGACAAAATCGGACATACTTTACGTTCATCGATAGTTACATTTTCGAAAAAATAATGGATATGCTATTTTTTATACTGAACATTACTTCACCAGTAACTTTTGTTTAATTCTTTAAAATATTTTTTTTCTAGTAGAAGAGTTGGAGTGTTACAAAAGGTGTCATACAAATTGATGTAAAGATATTTAAGTTCAGCGCATTGCTTGGCAAAGTTATGTTTAGTTGCCGCAAACCTTGCTGTTTTTTGCGTGACTTTGTTTATTAGGGGTCGGCCAGATCCGATAACACACAACTTTTCAGAAAAAATAAAAAATTCTGGAGACGAAAGCGCGTCAGCAGAATTTATTCCACCTGATGCACAAAAGCCGACGTGAAAAGATCAATCTGAAAAGTGGATAAATGATCGTATTTTCCAAACACAATACAGTTTAGAAATAAGCAAGTGTACAAATTAATTCAAGTTGCTGTGGTTTTCCAAAAACATCTATTTTTACCATACTCAATGGCCGTTTTTTATCTTCTTCAGTTTCATTCGCATTAGATAGTACTGGTAGCTTAATTTTAAAAATATGACCATAATGTTTAAGATTAATTTTTAGGCCAAAAAAATTACGAAATTTTGCCTTATTTTGTAATTCAATAATTTCAAAAAACACAATTTTTTATGCTTTTTGTCCTTCTGTTAAAAACGATTAAAAATGAAGAACATGTGATGAATGTGGGAAATATTTAGTAACAAATATAGCCAAATTATCTCATCGCAAAAGTCAAGTTTGTACAATATCTCTTCGACAGTGAATCAGAAAAAGAATCACTTGATGAAAAAATAGAAGAGATATTAATGATCCAGGTGGTTTACCAGTAATCAAAGTTTCATCTGGTCCATTTGCTTACATCAATGTTTTTGAAAATCTTACAATTTAATTGTTTTATTAATTAAAGAAATTTTAGTATAAACAATTTTTTTTAAAAATGCGACGGTTGATGATATGGGTGGATGGGTTTGAACAATAACCGACGACATACCGATTCACGGGTGACTAGGAAAAAATTTTGATGTTTTAATGACGTCGGATCTAGACGATACTTTGTTGTTGTTTCACTTAGTATTAGCTTAAAAGACATGTGAATATTGGTTCTTTCAAAAATAAACTTTTTTTGTAAACATTCTTAACCCCCTCTTTTTTTCTGTATTTGTTCGAAGAATGCTAATGATTTGAAATTTGCTGCTGCTTGGAAATTTATTAAGAGATATATCAAAACAAGTAAATTGCATATTAAATTAATACTGGTAAAGTTGTTCATTAATTTGTGCAGAAGGTTTTGCCCGACATAAAACATTGTAATTCATAGCGCCTGAATCACCGAAGCACAAGCCCGCGGAACATGAAATTGTTGTTGCTTGATCACTCAATGCTAATGCCGCTGGATATTGTGTTGAATATGTTGTAGACTGGGAAAGGAAATTAAGGTTTGGATTTTGGGTAAAAAGTTGCTCAAAGGATGCAGCGAGATCATCATGTACAGAATTATAACTCCATGTTTGCCAGTTCCAAGCATATGGAATGATAAATTGAAACATGGTTTCTGGATCTTCATTTCCTAAACAGCCGTCCATTGCATCCATAAGAGTTTGTTCTTCATCGCAGTCCCAGATCTTAAATGACAAAAATTGTTTTTTGTGAAAACAAAAAATCAAAATTACCAAATTTGGCATATTTGTAGCTTTTAAAGCATGTAGACCATTTTCTAAGACATATGTGTCTTGTTGAATTTTTTGTCGAACGGCATTTATCTTTTCAAGAATCATTTGCCGCATTGCAATATCTGGTCCATGCCCATCACGGCAAATAACATCTTGAGAAGGGAAGTGAGCATTGGAAGGGGAAGCTACTTCATAAACTTTTTCACTAAAATCAACATCTGGAAATACTCTGCACGTAAAGATGTTCATAGTGGTGTAAGAAGTAGGTTGACTTCCAGGATTATTACAATCATATATGGCACACCCGACATATTCTGCTTTATCGTGAAGAACAGAAATATAATTATTTGGAGCAGATCCGGTATAGATTGTATGTTGTGAAAGATAGTTTGCAAGACGTCCATTAATGTTACCATAGTGTGTTCCAGAAAATACCACATTGGCATGGTCCATATCATATGTACCCAAAAACCAAGTCCAATTTTGAGACGGAAGCATTTGGGTGTTACAAAATTCATTTCCATATTCATGCATTTCTTCTTCAAAGTCACAGCTCCATTCCTTTAAATTGATTTTTATTAATTAAATGAAACTTTTTTTTAAATTATTTATTACCAATTCTGGCATGCTTTCTGGAACTAATGCATATTCACCATTTTCTAGTAATAACTGTCCATTCTTTAAGGTATTTCGTACATCATTGACATAATCAAGGACTTGTTTTCGAAGGGTTGGGGTCATCAGTAAACTTGGATTGAGACATTCAGGCCCAGAAGAAGGTGATGTTGTCGTTGATTGACAAAATACCGTTGTTGTAAAAAGCAAGGCATAAATGATAAAGAATTGAATCATAGTTTCTTTTCTGGACTTGAATCAGAAATGTTGAAATTATATTATGAATTTTTACATCTCGAACTTTCCCTTTTATATAAAACATTTTGATCAGTTTGGAATGTACTTTGGTTAGTCGAAAAAGATTTTTTGCAGCATTGCGTGGTCACAAAATTAAAATTCAGGATTACGTAGGTTAAGTTGTTGCATAACACAATAGATTTTTTTGGGGAAACAAATGTTTAATCACGTAAAAATTTATAACTTTTGTGTTTTTTTCGTTTTTGGAAAAATTAAAACTGCGTTTACATGTGAAAAATGAAATATTTACAAGAAATGTATATTAACGACATTTTCAGTGGAATAGAACAAAGGAAGGCTTTTTTGATTTTTGTTTCCAGAAATAAGTCACAGCCTAATGTTTTACCTTTTTAATTAACGTAAGGTAAAACTTCGATGTTTAAAGTTGATCAACAAAATAAAAATAATGCTTTCTTTTTTGGTTTTTTTTTATAAAATTGATATTCGATTATCTTTATATAACAAAAATTTGTTGACTGGCACGGCTTTCATTTTTTTTGTCTTTTTCGTTGTTATAAGAAAGAGCAAAACAAAAAGATGCAGGAAAACAAAAATAGCGATCCATTAGTGATGAAAGAGAAAATGCAAATATCATCTTTTCTTTTGATTGAAATTTTTTTTCTTTGTCTGCTTTTCTTTTCTCTTTCACGATTTTTGATGCCGAAAAAAAAAACTGCAGCACCAATTGTCTAAAAGACTGCATGATGACTTTTTAGAAAATATAGCGAATTATTTTTTGAATTTTTAATTATTCCTGACAAAATTATAAATTACCTAACTTGCTAGAAAAGTGAAAACATTCTTATTCATAAAAACGAAAATGAGATTATTCGCTCATTATTAATAAATGAATAACAAGCACACTGACATACAAATAAAAAGAAAGAATTTATTTTAAACAAATTTTGTCAAAAAATATTTTATATAGAATACATTAGGACAATCACGGCTTTTACCACTGAAAACTCCTGCTAAATTGAGGAATCCAACCAGGGCTGTCCAGGACTGGGTTTTTTGTCCGATCCGGGATCCGGGACTCCGGGATTTTTAAACAATAAAAATTTCATGTAAATGTTCAAAAAACAGTAATTTTTATGCGATTTATAAAAAAATAACGTCATAAATAATCAAAAAAAGGAATATTTCTATATAAATAAGTCAATTTTGCAATTTGTTCCAGCATCACTGAACGACTCGAGAAAAAATTTCAATTTTTTGACTCAAAAATGAGCAAATGAGTCAATTTTTGGTAACGAAAATCCCGGATTTTCGGTCCCGGATCCCGGCCAAAAATCCGGGAATCCGATCCGGGACAAAAATCCCGGAAAAATGGCCGGGATCCGGGATTCCGGGACACGGGATCCGGGATCCCGGACAGCCCTGAATCCAACATCAAAAGCTTTTTGTACACATTTACCTTTTGTAATATAATCATTTCTTACATGATTTTTACAGCATATTTTAAAATGTTTTAAAAAATAAGTATGCTTCTTTAAACAACAACAGTTTGTATTTTAGCTGAGTTTTTATAACAATGGTTTATGCTTTTGACCAATTTTCTACCCTGATACACATGAAATAAGCTTTAAGCGAAATAATCAAAATAACTCTTTTGAAAAATACTATTCATTAAAAAAAGTTTAATTAATGTTAATAAAAACTACAATACCAGTAGACATAAAAAGACATCTAAGCGGAAACATACAAAAGAAACTTCCGCTAACATAATTTAATTAACCTTTTTCTAATGTTTAAAACTTTATATGGTTTCTTTTTTCCGCATAAAAGATATTTGGTATTAATTATTAAAGACGCCCGTTTATGACTAATTGTACTTAATTAAACAAATGGTATATTTAAAAATAATAATTTTAAATATGTGTTTGTCATTATTATACAAAAATGCCATAATGAATGCCTTGTACAAAGACCTGTTTCAAAAAAGTTAAATTTTAAATATTCAAACGTTTTTTATAACCCTTTTGTAATGCTCAAATTAATAAAGAAATGCATTTTTTCTGTTTTCTTAATAAAATATTTGCCGCGGTGTGTTTTCTTTACGTTGATGAAATAACGCCATTTAAAAAAAAGATGAAACAAAAATTTGTTGACTGGCACGGAACACTGCTCTTTCATTTTTGTTTTACTTTCGTTGCAGCGAGCAAAGCGAAAAGATGCAGGAAAACAACTAGTGATGAAAGAGAAGCAAATATCATTTTTTCTTTTGGTTAAAACTTTTTTTTCATTGTCTACTTTCCTTTTCGCTTTCAAAAGACTTTTAATGCCCAAAAAAAACTGCAACGCCACTTTTTAGTGTCTATAAGGCAGCATAGGAGATAGTTTTCGAAAATGGAACTTTTAAAAATTTGTTAGTTTTTTTAATTTTTTGAATTTTTAATTATTCCTGTTAATATCCTAAATTTAACTAATTTGCTTCAAAGATAAAAACATTTTTATGCGTAAATAATGGACAATTCTACAAATTGAGTTGAATTGTCCATTATTAATAAATGAATAACTAGCACACGGATATACAAAGAAATTTAAGTTTTATTTTAATTACACTTTAACAAATAAAATTTACATGGAATAAAATTTAATTAAGACAATCACGACTTTCGCCACTGAAAACTCCTGCTAAATTGAGAACTCCGACATCAAAAGTTTTTTGTGGATGTTCACCTTCTGTAATATAATCATCTGGAATTACGATACTGAATTTCTTAAGGCATGGTGTATTTTCATCATTGCAGTCATGGTAGCTAAAAATGTTAAAAAAGTTAAAATGGAAGTATTTTCTTAATTAAAACAAAAAGCATCAAGCTGAAAGTGTCCAAAAACATGTACATGTGTTATTTGAAAGTATGCATAAACTTACACATTCAATTTAGGATCAATTGAAGTAACTTCAGTTTCATGTCCACGAAGAAGGAATCTTCCTTGACTATCAGTTACTCCTTCATCCATTAAATCATCAAGATCAGTTCGATCTTCATCATATAGTTTAACTTTAACATTTTCAGCTGGTGCACCATTACATGTTAAAACACCTTTAACAGCAGTAGATTGAAGAGTTCCAATACCAAAAAAGTCTGCTGAAGATAATGCAAAAAGAGATCCAAAAAGGTAGACGATCAATGCCGATTTCATTTTTTAATATGAGAGACTAAAAAAGGTTAAAATGTTAAAGAAAAGTGATAAAAATGGAAAAAAACGGAAAACAACAATGAATTTAAACCCAAAAACAATGATAAACAATATTTTTTTAATGATGATCAGAAAAAGAAGAACACATCAATACCGCCACAGGCAAAGAAAAAGAAAGAAAATAAAAAAAGTATAACAAATAATATCAAAAAAAGAAGAATATAAAAAGGAGTGTAAACACAATGATGATAAATATCAGTTTTTTAAGTGTCTCACGTTTCACAGAAAAACAACTTTTTTGTGAAGGTGGAGAGAAGAAGAGAAACATGATTGATGATTCATTAAAAGAATTGGCTCAATAACGACAAAAATAATATGGTTCACAAAAAGGACGAAAATCAAAGAACATTATCATCAAGTTTTGTAACTTTTGATGTCTTTTGCTTGGTATTAATGTGATTTTTTGAAAACATGATTCATTGTTTCATATGTGGAAACTTTATCTACACTAACATCATCAACGCGTCAAATATACGGATAATTTTTTTTATGTGCCCTTACGGGAAATTCCCATATCCCGTCCCTCGCTAATTTCACTTCCGCGGGAATCCCGTATTCCCGTCCTGTCGGTATTTTTAGCAAAAATGTTCAAGGTAAATATTAAAATTTGACGTGCTTAAATATTAATCCAAAATCGTTTAAAAATGATGAAATAAATAATTCCTAATTTATTTAAAGTTATTTTATCAGAGTAATCGACCCAATTTAAATTTTTTTGTTGACATTTTTGATGTATAATGTTAATCAGTTTATTATTAGGCTTTTTGTATTGTATTGATCATTTTTACATTTTGATACAAGAAGCAACAAAAAGATCAAACTGTATTTTTATCTATAGAAGATATGTCATCCGCACCCGCAATGATAAAAGATATAAATCTAATAATAAAAAAAGCTAATATTCTTTGTTTTAATTATTTGGTGTAAGCATATATGAAAAATTCAAACAAATATTTACAAAAATGTTTAAGCACTGTTTTAAAGTTTTTCTGATTGCATTAATTCAACATTTATTGTCAGAAATACATTAATTTTAAACAATTATGGTATAGCATAGACTGTTTTTAGACAGAAATGAAGACACAATGATTTAATTTTAAAATTTATTTGAAAAAAGTTTTTAACACAACTATAGTTTTTAAAAATATGGTGTAAAAAGTTCTTATTTACGTCTCTTAACAAAAAAATTTTAGTTAATTTACAGACAAAAAATAAGGCAATTTTGAAAGCAGTATTGGTTATTTAAATCTTGTTAGCTGAAGTAAAACTTGAACTTGTACGGCATTATGGTTGTCGTTGTTGTTGTTGATATGTGTCAGAAAAAAACATGGTTGAACTTGTCCCTAAAGGTTGTTGCGTTGTTTGATCAGGTCTTTTACTTGAAATAAGTGTATACAGCTTGGCTTATTGTGCAGTTGTTTAAATAAAAAAAGCTATATTAGCTATGAAACGTCATTAACCTTTTCTTTTATGCAAAGTTGAGATACACATTGTTAAGTAAAATAAATAAATATTTGTAACTTAAAAACACATTGTTCATTTATTTATTATTGATATTTCCGCTTATCGTGGCCTCGCTACATTTGTTAATAATTGCGGGATTATTGGGATCATTAAAAAAGTTGAGACAAGATAATGAAAAAAAGCTAATGCTTTTTTTTCTTTATTTTTTTGTTGGAAAAATATATAAAAAATTCAAAAAATATGATATTAAGCACTCATTTAAAAAACTTTTTGATTACATTGAATCTTTTTTGATTATTTCTGTTGTCGGAAATATAATAATTTTTAATATAGCTAGGGACGCGCATCGAAAAACTGAATATTCTTTTTGGGTAACAATCTTATGTCGAAACTATGCTTTCGTATATAGGGAATTCGAAAATAGAAATAAAAAACGTTAAAAATTTATTGTTTTTTTGTAAATTAGGTTTTAGTTTAATAGATTTTTTGTTAAAATGGTCACGGAAAAAGTCATTAAAAAATTTTTTTTTCAACTTTGGCATTCTGTTTCTTTCGTTTTTCTTTGCAAATTCAAACTTTTTTCTTTACAGATTTAGTGAATATATAAGAATTGTATATTTATTAAATCAAAAAATTAAATATAATCATATTAACGGAAAAAATGATAAATTATTTTACTCTTCTTATTCTCTTTCTTCTTCTTCATTATTATTTCTTTTTGGTATTTGCTCAATCAAGATGGAAAGATTTGCAACAAGTTCATCAAGAGGTTTTGGTTTTCCTTTGAATGTCATTGTAAAGAGTTTGTTATTACCAGCATTATTTTTTAAGACGATTTTGTGATACTTCAAATTATCATCAACTGATTTTCTTTTATCAGAAGCAGAAAGGGTTTGTAACTTTTGTGTCATTTCAGCTACAGTTTTCCAAGATCCGCCCCACTTTTCGACATCATTTCTAGCTTTTACTATTCTTTGTTCTTCTTTATCTCTTGCCAGAGCATCTAAAGCTTGCTCTTCTAACAGTTGCTTCCAAAGGGCATCTTGTAGATCTTTTTCATTTTCTGCAGCTTTCTTTTCAAGTAAGGGTGCTTTTAAAATTGCTGCTCGAATCATTCTTTCTCTTTCTTCTTTAGGCTTTTTTATAACGTATTCATTTACCCTATTAACTGCTTCTTGAGTTCGGATTTCTCGAATTGCAGCACGTAGGTTTGGTGCATTTTTAAAAGTATAATCAAGTTTGGCAAAGTTTGATTCAGGTTGTCTGTTTGATCGAGGAATAGTTTGAGTATTTTCATTTAAAGATGAATGAACACCACCAGGTAAATATGGAGCAAGCTCTTTATCAAAATAAATGATTAGCTTATCAATAATTGCTTCAACAGCATCAACAGCAATCTGAGGATATTTGGGTGGATGTTCTTCAAGATATATAAGATGTGCTTTTGTTCTTTCAGCTTTTGCCTCTGATTCTTCAAATTCTCCAAATGGAGTTTCAATACTAAATAATACCATGGGTTCTTTTTTAACACGTCGTAAAAATACTAAAAGAGATTGAGCATGTTGTCCAAGAGTATTAATAGTTGATGAATGTTCTGTTAATCGCCATAATGGTCCTGTAATTTTAGCATTGATTTCAGCAAAAATATGTAACATTGTAAAAGTTAATGGATCATCAAGCCATTCCTTAATTGGTACCAGGAAGAAGAAAGAGTCAATTTTTGACTGTTTTGACTGTTTTTCAAAACGGTCATTTTGCCAAACAGTCATTTTTAAAAAAAATGACTTTTTTTGCAAAAGTGTTTTTTTAAAAAATGAAAGCTCTATTTTGAACAATTTTTTTTAGCTTGTGCAACAATACTTTTTTAAATACAAGATATAACTTCAATTAACTTTATTAATAAGAAAAAACAACAATTTATTGAAAGCATGAACAATAACAATGAAGTTTAAATAATAGTTTTACAAAATTAATACAAGACATATAAAAGATAAATGAATTATTTTTGAGTGCCGTTAAAGCTAAGGCATTGATCAGAACACTATGCAAATATGTAAGCTTTTTATCAACCTTATCATATTGTTCAAATTTTCTTGAAGATCCTTGAATTCGAATAGCTTCTTGTGTTTGAAAGAGTGTTACGCAGCGTTGAAGTTTTGTAATTGCTTCAGCATTAAGTATTGGTTCCTGAAAAAGAAAAGAGGTGTTATTTTCATAACAGTAGTATAGCTCGCTTCACATACCTTATCCAAGCATTTATTTGTTGCATCAATAACATCTGCAACATTATCAAATAAGATATGAATAAATTCTGGTGGTGATAAATTTGAAATGATTAGATCATGTAGGAGACCAGTTGCTTTTGGAATATCACGATCTTCAAGGGCAACATTATATTCATGAAAACTTGATAAAGACCATCTTCTCGACAAAGTCCAATTAAAGTTTTAATAAGTTCTGAATTCTTTGGACCATTATTTTCGGCAATCAATGACAAAAATGGTTCAACATATTCCTATTTAAATTCTTTTGTTGCAGAAGCATATGTTACAGCACATGGAATAAGCTTTGGATTTGTTGTAGTTCGAAAAATTTCTTTTGCATATGTATAGAATACGGTATCACGAATACCTTCAATTTCTTCTGTCAATCGGCTATCATCAATTTTAAGATCAAATCAAAGAGATGTACTGATAACCATAGCAGTGATGCAACAGATGCAAGATCATGTAAAGCTTCAATCCACTGCATTTTCATTAATGATATAATAAATTTATTTAAGAAGATATGTGATTCTGCAGCATTTGCACCAATACCATTGTAAAGTTCCTAAAAAAGAGAAAAGAGGTTAGGTTTATCGAATTGTATAAAAGACAGTACCATTGTTAAATCACTTAAATCAGCTACAGTTGCAGAAGGATTTGAAAAAAGGATATAAGCAGAAAGGAGTTCAAACCATTGACGAGAAAGTGATTCTGAAGCTTGTTTAAATGTTTCATATGCCCATTCGACGAGGTCAGCAACAATTGAACGATCTAAAAAACAGTAGATAAAAATGCAGCAGAAAGTTTTAGTTGTCCGTCAAATACAATTCTTTATAAAAATAACTTACTATACGGTCGATTAAGAATTGATTCAACTAAACCCCATACAATATTTGCAACAATAAGTAAATCACCATAGAATGCTTCATCTGAGGATTAGCCTTTTGACAAATTTCTTCTGTTGTTTTGTTAGGATCCATTTTTGATATGTACGATAAATAATTATTAAGAACAAAACAAAAAATTAAGTAAAAAGCAAAAAAAAGTTAGCTAAAAATGGAAAACTTGTAATAAAATTTGTTAAAAAAAGGTGTTTTGGCAAAGTGTCTTTTTCTCTTTCATAGCAGTCAATTTTAAAAAAATGACCGCTGAAAAAAAGAGTCAGCAGTCAGCAGTCGACTTTTTTTCTCTTTTTGAAAAGAGTCGTCGCGTTCGGTCATTTTACGACTTTTTCTTCTTCCTGATTGGTACTTCATTCAATTTTGTTTTATGATCTTCCATAAATTTTAAAATATGATCAGATAAGTAAAAAACACTTTCAGCAATTGCAAGAACGATGTTGAAACGATGACCTTTGAAATCAGGAATATGTGGAAATTTAATATTATTATTTTTAGCATAAAGAATCCATTTTGGATGAACACCCCAATGTGATGCAGCTCTTTCACCCATGTACTGTGGACATGCTTTAATTAGTTTATATACTACAGCTTCAGCAAGTTTATCATCAGCTCTTGTTTCTTTTTCATATTCTAGCGCTGCTGCAAGGAGTACTGTAGTTGAATTTTGAATCATATGAAGTTGACAAAAGAATGCTTTAATTTTCGCAAGATCTTCTTTCTCTTTTACATTGAGATGATCAAAACGAGCATCAGCTTCAATAAGTAATTTCTTTTCTGCTTCAAGTAATGCTTTTTTCTTAATTTCTGTTGCAGCTTTATCAGACATGGTGTGTTCAACAGAAAGTATAAACTTTTCCCAAAAGATGTTACCTTTAATTGATTCTGTTTCAAGTTGTTTAACACTATATTCCAATGCTTGAATACAGGTAACAGCTGATTTATCTGTGGTTTCTGGCATACCCATACAAAAATCACGAATATCACCATTTTCATCTACAGTACGATATTCAAAAGTTTCAAATTTATGTCCCAATTTTGATGTTTCATCTGTACTTAAAGTTGCAGGTACACCTCTTCTTGCAGCACTTAACAAAATTTCACGAAGTTGTTCATTGATCAGAGCTTTGGTGACAAAATTAAAACGAGCAACAGTTTTACGTGACGGAAGTTTGTTTGGAAGCAAATCAACAATTGAAAAACAAATTTTAATAACTTCACCACATTTTTCATCAGAAACATAACATTGTTTAAGTTGAGCAATTGCATAAACAGCTTTGTCAATGTATTTACCACCTTTAAATATTTCAACAACTTCAGTTTTTGGCTTTTCAAGTTCTTCTATTTTGCTTTTTAATGCTTTATTTTCATCTTCAAGGGTCTTAATTTCTTCCAAATACTGTCTTGAATCTTCTTCTGCATTTTCAAGTTTTGTTTTATATTCATTAATAATATCTTCATATTCTTCTATTTCAGAGATATGTTTGTCGATTAAATCTCCCATTTTTTTAGAATGCTTAGTTTCATGTCTTTTATGCAATCTTTTAAAATTATGCATTTCATTTCGTTTCTTCTCAAGTTTTTCATTTGCATTCTGTAATGTACCATATCCTTTCTGCCAAAGATCAATATCTGTTGTTCCTATATCTGTTTGACATTCTGTTGATTTTTTAAAATTATCCAAAGGGTAATAACCAAATCGTTGAATATTAAGTGGAGTTGCATTAAATTGTTCAAGCTTTTTATTTCTAGCAGCAGTTGCACGTCCATTTGATAATGATTTTTCATATTTGCTAAAGGTAGGTTTAAAAAACAACTTATCTTCACTAATTCGATGAGATTCATTCATCACAGTCAACAAAAAAGTTCGACGTTCTTCAAGATGTGGAAAAATTTCAAGTATATCACTATAATCACCTTGTGTTAGTTTTAATTCTTTTTTTCCAACATATTTCATTGCTTCAATATCGATATCTTTTTCATTTAACCTTTTTCTTGCATTTTCAAGTTTATTTGACATAGCTTTTATTCAATTTGTAGTTGTAAAGCTTTTATTTAAGTTGTTGAAAAAAAGGATTTGAAAAAAGTTGAACATGCAAGTAATTACAGTATATTTTTTTTTCGCTGCGAGAACTTTTTACAACTATATTATTTTTGTAAACAACAAATTTTATAAATCAATTTGTGCTGTTAAAATAATTAAAAGCTTATCGGGGTTATAATTTTTTTTACACATTTTTTAACAAGCATAAAAAATAATATATTAAAAAACGGGAACATTTGGACCATACACTTTTTTGCAATCTTTAAAAAACATACTTTTTAATAAGTTTTAAGGAATTTTACCACAAATAACTTTATTACTTAACAAAAATATTAATATGTCCTTGATCAGAATTTTTCGGGCTTTCTTGTGATATAAAAATCGCCGTAATAGCATATTTTTAGTATTTTTATAATTTTTTTGACTTTCTGACCAAAAAAAGTGTTTTGGCAAACTGTTCCCAACCAACGATGCGCGTCCCTAAATATAGCATTGTAATTTTTTTTCACGCAAAAGTAATAATAGAGAAAAATGCGGAAAACATTTTAATGGGAAAAAATAAAGATACGAGAAAATCTTAAAATGACTGTAAAATTTATTTTTTAATAAACTATGGCGTACAAAAATAGTATTGACAATATTAAAAATTAACAAATGACTTTGATTAAAACATATAAGTAAAAGAAAACAAAGAAGAAAGCAAATTTAAAAGAACCCATTAAAGCAGCGTTGGTTGGTGAATCAGCTGAAAGGGTTGAAGTTACGTTTAAAGTTGTTGAGCTTGAAAAAGAACTTTGAGCTGAACTTGTAAGGTTTTTGAGTTATTTGAACAGGGTGGAGAAAAAAGGTGACATTGATGAAGATTTAGAGACTGTAGTAGTAGTAACAGGGTTATCACTTCCTTTGAAAGCAAAACATTTTTGAACACCTTGGCTTATTCTGCAATTTTTTAAACAAAAAAAACCTAAATGAGCAGTCATTAGCATTTTTTTATGCAAAGATAAGATAGATATTATTCGTGTAAAACAAATTAGTATTTGTAAGTTAAAACCGCATTGTGCCTTTATTTATTATTGGTCTATCCATTCACAGTAATCTGGTCTATGGATTTCATTTTATTTATTAATGATTGATGGACGATCAGGGTCGGTAAAACATCGATCCAAGATTTATACTAACCCGATAATGAAAAAAAGTAATGTTCTTTTTTTCAGTTTTTAGTTGGAAAAATAAATAAAAAATTCAAAAAATAGTATGTCTTCTTTTAAAAACTTTTTTATAACAGTAAATCATCTTAAATTATTTTTTGTCGGAAATACATTTATTTTTAACTAAAGCATTATATTATGTTCACACAAAGTAAGAGAAAACAATAAAAGCGGAATTGTTAAGAAAAAAATATAGAAAGGAGAAAATTTATTTTTTAACAAACTGTGTCGTACAGAAATAATATCAAAAAGAATTGTCTAACAAAACTTTAAATTAACAAAAGAATCTGAATAAAACATTTAATTTAAAGACGAAAAAGAAGAAGGCAATTGTGAAAGAAGGCATTAAGGCAGTATTGGTTTGTGTATCTGTTGGAAGTGGTGAAGTTACACTTGAAGTTGTTAAGCTTGAAGAAGGTGCTGAAAAATAAAAGGTGCCATTGATGAAGGTGTGGAAATAGTAGTAGTTACAGAATTACTACTTCCTTTAAAAGCAGTACACTTTTTAACACCTTGGCTTATGCTGCAATTTTATCTTTTATCAATAAAGAAAACTACAATGGTTTAAAAATGTCATTAGCTTTTTATTTTATGCGAAGTTGAGATATATATTATTGTATAAAATTAGTATTTGCTACTTTAAGTCATACTGTGCCTTTATTTATTATTGCTCAAACCAGTAGCAGTAGTCAATTTTAATGATTGGGGAATGATAGGGTAAGTAAAAAAGTTGGAGCCAAGATTTATATAAACCAGATAATGAAAAAAAGCTTATATTCTTTTTTTTCACTTTTTTTGTGCTGGAAAAATATATAAAAAATTCTAAAAAGATTGAGCACTCTTTTAAAAAATTTTATGATCTTGTTTTGTCTGAAAGCATTATATTATATTCACGCGAAGCAATAGAACAAAATAAAGGCGGAAAAAATAGAGAACCCACAAAACTTTATAAATTCCGTTAAAAAAACGTTGTCTAAAAAGTCATTATTTATGTGCAAAAATAAAAGAGTTTGATAAAAACGTTCAAATTCAAGACAACAAAGAAGAAAGCAATGTTGAAAGAAGGCATTAAAGCAGTGTTATTTGATGGATCTGTTGGAAGTGGTGAAGTTACACTTGAAGTTGTTGAACTTGAAGAAGAGCTCGAGGCCGAACTTGTTGCTAAAGGCTTTTGTGTTGTTTTAACAGGTTTTGCAGTTGAAATGGACGTTGAAGGTGACATTGATGAAGAAGTGGAAACTGTAGTAGTAGCAATGGGAATCCCAGCAAACGCTGTACAACAAAGTTCATTGATCACAACAATTCCTTCTTGACCATCAATATCATGATATGGTGATGTCACATTTAAGCAATTCTTTGAAGCAGTTAAGGGAATACCTTGTTCAAAAAATGTTTGTCCATCAAGTAAAATAATTCTACCAACAAAAACAGGATCATACACTTTAGAAGTACTGTAATATTGAATTTGAATGAAAAATTCAGCATTTGAGGAATAAACAGGATGTCCTACATATTGGGTTTTGTTTATACCGCTAAAAATTATTTTATAAACAAAAATCAGAAAACATAAATATGTTACCTCTGGAAACTATAATAGTTAATGGAATAAATTGAAGGAATTTCACCAATATAGTAACCGTTAGCTGTTAGATCAGTATCCATAAGAGAGAAATCAGCTGTTGCAGAAGTGTAAATGTCATTGGTTGTTGTGTCGTAGAAGGTGGAAGCGACATTAAAGTTTGTACATTTTGGGTAATTTGTTGCAGATGGAGTGTTTTGGTTGGAGACACAGCAAAGAGTGGTGTTGGTTAATGAGGCTAAAATCAAGGTTTATGAACGTCTAAGAACTTCCAATCAATAAAACATTTCCATAAAAATAACTTGCCACTTGATTCAAAACATCTATTATCATTTTGATCAAATAAAATACCATCCCAAGAAACAAAATTTCCTTGATCAATTACACCTTTAAATATATCAATCAGATAAAGACCACCACTTTCAACGAGATATGAGATAACAAATTTTATCATTTTATTTGTTACATTAAAATTAGCAGAATTTGAGGCAACATCTTGACAGGCTATAAGTTGTGCAGAAAAGATGTCATACACACAAATAGAAACATCAGAAAATGTTTCTGCTGCAACAATTTTTATGTCACTGATGGAAATTCTGTTTGTGTTATTTTGATACTTGATTTGCATGGTTGATGTAACATTTGCTAAAAATTAAAAAACATCTTTTTTAGCACAGCTTTTTTCGTCTCACCAAAATAATCCTCTGTAGAAAAACTTGAAATTTTGTCACATTTTTGTGCCATCAATTTGGTAGGTAAAGGTGTTGTTGACCCTGTAACTGTAGTAGGAACCATGGTTGTCGTTTTAGGCTCAAAATCTGTGCAACAAAATTGATTTTCAACTCGAAACGTGACATCAGCAATTTGTAAAGTAACAATTCCAGTGTAATTTTGGCATTGATTTGAAGAAGAAAATGGGATTCCTTCTTCCATCAATGTTTGGTCATCACGTAAAATTATTCGACCTATCAAAACATTTGGTCCACCAACAAATTCTTCAATAAATCCATCTTGAATTAACAGCTCTTTGTTTTGATTTCCAATGTAGTAATAACAGTATTTGTTACCAGCAGGAGCTCTAAAATTAAAAAGGTTTGTATTAATGGCTTTTGAGAGATAGCAGCAAATAAACATTTCTCAGTACATTGCATGTTCAATTTTCAAGAATGATTAAAAAACTGTAAAAGTTTCTTTAAATATCTTACGTTTGGCATTGAGCTGTGTTTATCGAAAAACTATGGAAAAATCGATCATCTTCTATGTAATGCCAAATAGCTGTAACATCGTTGTCTGTCAAGACAAAATCTGCATAATTTGTTGCAATTAAATTATTGTTTTGCATTTCAAAAACAGATGAAACAGCTTTAAAATTTGAGCATTTTGTTGTAGGTGGTGGAGCTGCAGGAATTTGCTTAAATGATGTACAACATGTTGTTAAAGATGGCACTAAAATAGACAGCCAGTGTTTCAAGCAACTATAAATTATTTTAAAAACAGATCAAACTCACAATAACCAAAATCATTGTATTCCATACACTGCTTTCCACTATCAAATAATGACCCATCATAAAATATTAAATTTTTTCCATCAACAATTCCATTAAAAAGCTTATAAACATAATTGTCACCAAAAAGATTCCATTGAACATTGATTTCAAAAATTCCGTTGTCAACAAGTGCACTAACAGAATGATCAAAATTTGCAAAACATTGATTAGAAATGCATACTGTAACATTTGTATCAGCCACCGATTTGCCAACAGAATGTGACAAATCTCGAAGAGATTGTTGAACAATTCGTGTAAAATTTTTTACAGTAATTACATTTTTACCATTTCCTTCACTAACTTGGATAACAAGAGATACGGAAGTGTTTAAGGAATTTTGATATTCATTTGCAGATATCGACAGTTCTTCACATCGTTGAGGAATAGCAGCTTTTGAAAATGAAGCGAATGTATAAAGTAATAAAGCAGAAAAAAGATACATTTTTTCAGACAAAAAATGCAAACAATTATGCTTAAATTTTTTAGTCAAATATTTTTTCAGAGTCTTTTGATTCCTTGATAATCCTGGAGATTTAATTGATAAAAATTATTTTTGAGTTGGCTTAACTGTTAAGTTGGAAAAATATTTTCTTTAATGAAAGTGAAAAGAATGTTGCTATACAAGTCTGAGAAAGTGTTAATCCTCTTTTTTTGAAGGAGTGACTACCTCGGATAATGATTCAATTGTGATTCATGCATAATTTTTTAACAATTCAATAACACCTACAGGAATTTTTTTGTTGCTTTAACGCTGTTGGAAGCATCATACGGGATATGTTGTTTCGGTTGAAACGGGGGCGAATGCTATTAATCAGCAGAAAAGACAATTTTTGTGTGGCAAAATCAATTATCATTTCTGAGCGTTCTCTTATCGGTACTCAAAGACGAATAGACCTTGGTCCATCAACTCATCATCGTAAAAAAGTTACATCACTTTCATAAAGCTTAGCTTAAACTTCAACAGCGGCAGTTACAAGGTAGGTCATTACTGCAACAGTGAAGATTCATTCTTCCAAATGTATCTTCACGAGTTAAGGGTAAAGATATTAGACTAAATGATACACAAAAGAGCAGTAAATAATTAGCATGCATTTTTAGGAAAAATGGAATAAAAATTTTAATTAAAATACTACATTTCAGAATTAAAATTGCAGATGGTTTTAAAACCTTGGAATTCTGTGTGTAAACAATCACTACGTCATCGCTGCATTGTTTTGTGATGACAGGTTTGTCAACGCATCCAAAACAATAGTTATTTCATTCAAACAAAAATCCATAAAAAGCAGCAGCAACATACGCGCTTGTTCTTTTTCAAAAGAATTTTTGTAGTAGTAAACAAGGAAAAGAAATGATAACAAAAATATTTTATATCAGTAATAAAAATTAAAAGAAAAATGTATATAAAAAATAACCAATTATGAAAAACTTACTTTTACAAGCGTAAGATGATATCGACTGCAGCAAATTTGAATGATCATTGGGCAATATTAGTATTTCGAATGGTTATTGCGATTTTTTCTATTACAGGAAATTCTTTGATCTTTTATGTTTTTATAATACACAAGAAATTTCGAAATACGAATTCAAATTGTTTAATTGGGTTATTAGCTGCAGGTGATTTATGTCTTGGTAAGCAAAAGAATTTTTAAATAATTTATTTGTATTACGTTGCCTGTGAATGTTTTACGTTGATGTAAATCTGACTTGCTATTTACTCATTTTTAGGTGTTGGCCTTTTTATGCGTGGATTATATAGTATTTATGTAATTATTTATGATATTTATATTTATAATACAACTTTTTGTATTTGGATTTCCCTACCTCAAATTTATGGAATTGCATTTAGTTATATTCAAATCTCATCATTGGCGCTAGAGCGGTGCTTAGCTATTATATATCCAATACAGTTTTCAAAACATCGGAATATTGTAAGTTGATTATCTAAAATACGTTAAACATGTATAAGAAGCACATTTAGTTATGGCTATGGTTAGGTGGTATAACTGGAGTCTTATGTTCAACAACAATTTTTATTGTTTCCCTTCTCTCTGATCTCCATTCAAATATAAATCAATGTGCTATCGGATCTGCAACAAAACATTTTGACAAAGTTTCTAGTATCTATGGTTTTGCAAATGCTGTTTTTATTGTTGGTATGTTATTTAAAGGAGCACAGTAATAAATGCTTTCCCGGCTTTTCTGCGGGTCATTAAAATATTGTTACTATAAATTTATAAACATTTCAGTAACATATTCCATTGCATTGTTCTTCTTACGTAAAAGATTAAAAAACATTAAAGCAAATGTTGCAAATATGAATGTTTTAATCAAGACAGAAAAGAATGTATTTACATATGTCACAGTAATTATAGTGTTATACCTTTTGTTATGCAGTTTACCGCTTGTGTCAATTGTGATTTTACAAGTAAGCTTTTTTAATGCATTGTGTTGTTGCTTATCTCTTAAAATCATTTTTGTTCAAACGTATTTTAGTGTTTTTTTTTCAGTTGTTACATATTTCAATGATGTGGCTCGGATATGCAAGTGTTTTTGTTGGTCTTGGACATGGTATTAATAGTTCAATTGGAATTTTTGTATATTTACGAAAGCATTCAGAATTACAAAATTATCTTAAAAACATAATACCTTCAAAAGTATTTAACATTTTATCAGGAAACAAAAAACTGTAACCCCTGCAGTTATCATGAATCATTTCCATTTATCATAGTTAATTTTTTGTTTTTTAATATTAAATTATATTTATCTCATTACAAATGAACTTAATAAAACAGGAGCAATTTCATTTTGGAGATGCACTTTTTTTGAAATAATAAAGTAATAATTCTGGTAGTCCAGAGTGTTGGCCATCATTAAGTGAAGTTCATATTAAAAGTAGGGATACCCATTTATGATTAATATTATAAAGTAAAAAAAAGATATAACTTTGCTAATCTCTTTAATAGAATCAATACCATTTTGATATTTACCGTGATGTCCTTTATCATCGTAATTTGGTTAATCAATAATCCGTTCATTAATATAAGGTGCGATTAAAGTGACTGATTTCAAGCAAAAATATTTTAATGATTTAACAAAACAGTTATTTTTTTGTATACTATACAATCCACGTATAAAAAGGCCTACGCCTGTAGGTCATAATTTTGTAATTAATTCAATTTGATTGTTCATAATTTGTTATATCAGTTTTATCCGCATAAAATTAATTTATTTTTGGTTTAAACTGAAATTATTTGCTGCAGAAATGTTTGCTAAAATTGTAAGTTTTTTTTGTTAAAATACTAATATTTAACAAATATTATAGAGTCTGTTCGAATATTTATCAAAAAAGTGTTCTATCAATAGCATCAAAAAATGTACTTTATTTACAAAAATATCAAAACTCTTCAAAAAGGTTTGTATTCTTGCTGGTATATAACAACTTTTCCTAATCTTAATTTTTTTAGAAGAATGATATTTTGGTAATTTGTAATGTATGCTGTGAACTTTTTGCTTCAAAAAATATTATTCAATGCCATTCTGGTCATTCAATTTGTAAGAATTGTGTTCAACAAATGGCAAGAAATTATACTTATTCATTATCTTATGAAACAATTATCAAAGGATATCCATGTCCACATTATCGTTGTCGAGAATATTTACGCTATGGTATGTTTTTACACTTTTATTTTACAGTTTTTTATAACGTTTAATGTTACAGAAATATGTTCAAAATTTTTATCAAAAAAGATTCAAAACCAAATTCAATCAAAGATTAATGAAGCATTGTTGATGAAAGCTAGAATTCAATATGAAAAGTAAGTTTCTTAGAAAAATTTATTTTGCATGATTTGTTATTTCAGATGCCCAAAATGTGGTTTTTTGGCTGAAATATTTGATGAAAAGATTTTTAATTGTCCATGTTGTTCTTACAAATATTGCTATAATTGCAAAAAGAGATGCTGGTGTAGTCATAATTATGAAAAGTGTGTTAAAACTATGAAACAAAGGTAAGCACATTTTTTTAAAAACTTTAATCAACCATAACAAAATTCTTTTGTAGGAATGATGAACTCAGTGAAGCTTTAATTCATCGATGCTATAGATGTAATGTACCATTCATTAAAATCGACGGCGCATATGAAGGCTGTAATCAAATGGATTGTAAATGTGGTGCCTCACAATGTTATGCATGCCGAGAACCTTTACATGGATATATTGGTGGACATCATTGCTCGTAAGTGTCATTTTATTTGATGCCTATATTCATTATTGTTTTTGCAGAGGAAAGTTTTTCAAAGCTGAAGAAATCCATGAAAGAGATATCGAAAATGCAAAAGTCGTAAGTTTCTTGAAAAAGATTTTTTAGTTTGTTTTTTGAAAATTTGTATGTTGTTGTTTTTTGTCATTTTTGTAGAAATAAATATTTGTATTGAATATGTTGAGGTTGCAAAATAACAAAACAGAATATCCGATAACCGAAAATTTTGAACCCGTATAAAATTTTTTTAAAATTTATTTATTTTTCTACAATTATGATATTAACTGATGAGAACAATATTGATATTAGATAGAAATTTTAGAAAATTTTTTTGTAGCATAAGCACTTTATTACTTTTTTAAATACTGATCACTACCACCTTGGTCTTGCAGATCATTTAAATATAATTTTGTTTTTTATCCATATAAAATAAATTATCAGTTTTTAAAAAGAATTGTATTAAACATTTAAATATTAAAAGCATTAAACAAATTTGCAATCAAAAACTGACGATCTTTTTGTTTTTTTAGGAAGCAAATTGAAAGAAAAGTGTTTGGATGATTTTTTTGGCGGTGTAAGCACAAAAGATATTTTTAAAAAGACTAATTTACAAAAGAATTTTTTTAAATCAACATTCGTTTGTAGATTAATTTTATAAGAATTTATTTTAAACATGCAAGTTTTAAAGATTAACATTTCGTGACTTTTTTTTAAACAAGCAACAATGCAACATTTTTAACAAATGAATTTTTTTTATTTTAAACATGCAAGATTTATAGATATTTTTTAAAGATGTAATTTTTCAAGACTTTTTGCCAAGGATCTTTTTTCAAACATGCAAGATTTGAAGATTTTTTTAAAAAGATGCAACATTTTAATTTTTTCACCCTTTTTATCAAAGGAAATTGTCAACCGATGCATCATTTAAAAAACTTCTACAAAAAAATATCTTCAAATCTTGCATGTTTAAAAAAAATTCTTTGGCAAAAAGTCTTGAAAAAATACATTTTTAAAAAAAAATCTAAAAACCTTGCATGTTTAAAAAAAATTCTGCTGTAAAAAATCTTGAATTGTTGCATCTTTAATACTTGCATGTTTAAAAAGTAATCTTGAAAATAAAATTTTTTTATTTTGCTTGTTCATAAAATAGTACTTATAAAAAATTCTTTTGTAAATTAGTCTTTTTAAAAAGATCTTTTGTGCTTACACCGCCATTTTTTTTCGTTGACAGATTTTGAAGTGTCGTTGAATAATTTCTTTTATGTTTGTTGAACAGCATTTAAAAAGGGGGAAGTCAGCCATCGAAGAACACAACACCACAAAAATAAAATAAAAATTTCGCAAAAATAACTTTTTTGTCTGGTGTAATATTTTTTCGACACATGTCAAAGAAAACATTATATTTTTTTAAAGTATTTATTATCTATTGTTCTGCGTTTTTCTTATTATTATCATTTTGAACTGCTCATACAACAACTTTTGAAAATACAAAAATGATATTAATTGATGACAATAATATTGACATCAGAAATTTTATAGTTGTTTTATAAAAAATTTTTAAACAATGCAATGTAGTTCAAGCAATTTTTACTTTAATAAATAATGATCTTGAGGGTTAACACCTCGGGCATAAAAAAAGTCAGTTTGATTTTGTTTGAGTATTATGAAATAATTTATTACTTTTAAAAGCAAAATAGTGAACATTTAAATATTGAAAAAAAATTAAACAAAAGTTTTTAAGTCCCACTATTTTTTAATTTCTTTCGAAGCATAAAAATAACTTTAAAATCAAAAAAAGAGTGTTTGAAAGGATTTTTCTTGTCATCGACGAATTTTAAGATGATGTTGAATAATGTCTTTTATGTTTGACAAACATCTTTTAAAAAAAGAGAAAGGTAGCAATCGATGAGCACAAAACGCAGAAATACTTTTATAAAAATGCTTTATTTTACGATTCGATGTAACATTTTTTCAACGCAACGCAAAAAGCTTTGTCATACATTTTTGAAGTTTTTGTTATCTAATTTTTTATTTTTCCTTTTTACTATCAGGTTGTTCGATAAGTTCGTGCGCCGATATTTGATGTTGTATTTTTAATAGTTGAAGAGCAATCAAAATGAGGTCTTTTGTAATGGGTAGGCCCATGACTTAGGCTTCTGATGATAATAAAATAATGGGGTCACCGGGGATACTGTAGGTATACGGTAGAGTTTTCTCGAACAAATTTGGATTTTTGATAAAAACGTGCTGAAATTAAACGGGAAAAGACTGGAAATGACTGGATATGACATTTAAGGACTCTCTTCATCATATCCAACAACTTTCAGATGGAATTTTGCCTCAAGACATTATGCAAATTTTCAAGGTCGAAATATTTGCATATTTTCAAAAATTAAAAAAAATGGCAGGAAGAGGTTGGAAATGGTCCAGTAAGTCCCCCACAATCAATTTTGGTTGAAATTATGGCTCTGAAACGTTTTTTTATAGCAATTTAAACCATCGCCTGCTACTCAATGTTATTCCTTGCCATAAAAAAACGTTTCAGAGCCATAATTTTGACCAAAATTGATTGTGGGGGACTTACTAGACAATTTCCAACATCTTCCTGCCATTTTTTTTAATTTTTGAAAATATGCAAATTTTTTGACCTCGAAAATTTGCATAATGCCCTGAGGCAATATTCTATCTGAAAGTTGTTGGATATGAAGTAGACTGTCCTCAAACATCATATCCAGTCATTTCCAGCCTTTTCCCGTTTAATTACAGCTCATTTTTTCAAAAAATTCGAACACCTTCGAGAAAATTCTACCGTACACCTACAGTACCCACGGTGACCTCAATATTATGTTATCGTTAGATACCTAAGATATGGGCCTACTAATTGCAAAAGACCTCATTTTGATTGCTCTTCAACTATTAAAAATACAACATCAAATATCGGCGCACGAACTTATCGAACAACCTGATATTAAAAGAAAATTTATATTTAAAAGTTTATAAAAAAGCAGAAATGTTAATTTTGATGGAAAATTGACAGTAAAATATTAAAATTTGTAATATAACAAAATACAACAAGAATCACATAATTGTCAAAAACTAAAACTACAAAAATTAAAAATTTAATATGTGGTAGTTTTTCTTCTTCCTGCAGTAACGGTATTATTGACACACATGGGCACGGTCGGAGGACAACTTTCAAACTTTTGCGCGCAACTTTTTGAGCACAGGGGGGACCCTTTGGAATTTTTCAGAGTTTTAAAATTTTGCACGTCAGCAGTTTTGGTTCTAAAATGCGCTACTTGTGTATTTTCTTGAATTTTTGCTTTGTTTTTTTGCACATTTGAAGCCATTGCTTGTCTTAAATGCTTCACTTTTGTTTACGTCTTTAGACCCTGTTTAGTTTTTTTTAAAAATTTTATATTTGATAATTTATAGGAGTAAACTATCTAGCAACATTTTAGCAAAAGCATTAAAAAATAATTGTAAACTCACTAGAGTAAAATTTTCTGTGACTGTAGACTTCTAATCAATCCTTAAAGAATTTATAACTGCAACTGATAAATTAAGCTGATGTTGGTTTTTATTTGAAACATGTTTTGCTTAATTACTTTATTGGCATTCATGAAGAGACAATTGTGAAGCTAAAGAATAGTTATAATAAAAAAAATTAAAGCGCCGCGATAGCGGCGCCGAAAAATTTTTGATAACTATGGTGTCAATAAATACATCAGAAATTTGTTTTTGGACTTAAAAAAATTGTTTCTGAAAGTTGCATTTTTTTTGAAAATCCAGTTTTCGGAGATAAAACTTAGTGAAAATCAAAATGATCAGCTTGCATAAAAGCCGGATGTAACAAAAATTTTTTGAGTTATTAAGGGTTACAATTAAAGGGGCGATTCAGATATTTTTAGCTTAAATTTAAAATAATGGATAAAGAATTAACATTTTGCACAGTTGCCTGATGTTTTGCAAATGCATTAATTGCAAAGCGAAATAACAACAGCGGCAAAAACCGAAACATTGATATTAAAAACTATACAAATATATATTGTAAGCCAGAAATAACGTTTTTATCAAACAAAAAAGCAAAAATTGTCTTACGCTTTATTTCTCGCAGAAACGGCAGCCGCCTCATTTGACATTAATGACATCTCAAAATTTATAAAGGACAAAATCATATCAGCGTAAGCAACAGCTGCAACAATTTTAAGGAGTTTTTTGCTTTGCGCAGGACTTGAATCTATAAAAGCTCTGCGCACACCATTTTTGGAAATTTTTAATTCTTTAATTTATCCAAAAAGCTTTGCGCAAGACTTGAATCCAAAAAAGCTTTGCGCAATTAAAAAGTTCATGTTCTTTTCTTAGGGACATTCATCGAAAAACCCAAAGTTCTTAAACATGCCTGGACCTTAGCTTTTATTATACTTTTGATATCGGAGAAAATAATAGGAATAAAAAAAATAATTAAAAAAGCAAGTTAATTAAGAAAATTAAGTTTTTGTAAGAAGTAAAAACAGAAAAAATGGTCACAGTTTTTAACACTGTTCTTGAAGGGAACACTAACATGCGTCGAGTGTTCCCCGTGAATTTGAGCATCTGAATTTCTTGATTTCTTTCAAATTACGTTTAATTCTTATTTTTAATAGCTTAAAATATTGCAAATATCATATAGATGAAGAAAAATATAACATGTGATAGGTTTACTTTAAGTTTGACTAACAAACAACGAAGCACAACAAGCTTAGATGAACTTCTGCGGCTTGTAACTTTGGAATCTGGTGATTAGAGGCTTAGATTTTTCATCAGTGTTATTTTTTAAGCTTGATAAACATTATATTAAAAAATAAGCAAAATCGAAGATGGTAATCATGTCGCTGTAATGTAAAATGGCACTTTTGCCAACTTTGACTCAAAACTGTAAGAAACTGAGAAGCTCTTTTAAGAAGTGGAGAAAAGTTACCTTCCTAATTTTTTACGGGCTTTTTAATGATATATAAATTATATTTTTAACTTAGATATTAGCGGAAATCGCCATTTCCGGATTTTGTGACTATTTTTGCTTCTAAAAATCCGTTTGGCAAAGTGTCGATGAAGGTCCCTATCTTTTCTTTATTTTTTTCTATCTTTCTTCTTTCCTCTTTCTTTTTTCCTTCCTTTCTTTTTTTTCTTTCTCCCTTTTTTTCTCTCTTTTTTCTTTTTTTCCTCCTTTTTCTGCGCGCAACTCACGATTTTGGCTGCGCAGTGCGCCCAACTTCGGAGGATAATCCTCCAAGATCCTCCAACTTGCCCATGTGTGATTGATTATTATTATTGATGGAATTTTGAAATCTCGAGATTTTGCAACTCGTTTTTCCAGCAATAACTGTAATCATTTTCTTGAAAGTATTACGGTATCCTTTAACAACTGTGACAACAATAATTACATCTGTAATTGGATAACACATTAAAACACCAAGCGACAAATAAAATGTAGCTTTAATAGCCAGATTATTTGCTGCAATAAAAAATGTAATCATCCAAATACCAGCAAAACATGTGAAAAAAAGTGTTGTAAAAAATTGGGTCATTGTTGCTTGAAACATTAGCATAAATTGTTTACGAGTTTTTTGAGAAATATTATTTTGAGTGGAGACGTTTTTGACGAATTTGTAGTTTTGTTTTAGCACGTAAGTGAACAGATAATTTCGAAAGTTTCCGTAAATAAGGCTGAAAGCTACAAATATCCAAAATGATATAGGATGAGAATAATCGATAGAAAACAGGGATGGCTGGTAGCGAAGAATTTCATCGATATTTTCAACTTCATATTTTAACATTGTTATTACTTTAGTATCGTCAATGTTTTCGATCAGAAAAATTAGTACTGATGTTGTTAAACAAATAAAAGTAACTGCCATAGAAAAATAAACCAGAAGTCTAGTTTTTTTAGTTGCGCTTCCAAGAATTCGAAAATGTCTTTCCACAACAATTACTGTTAAAGTATCAACAAAACAAAATTGAACAAATATATAAGAAGCAGCCATTAATGCTGACACCGTCGAAGACATAGGTGCGAAAATACCTGTTGGATAAAAGATTGTAAATGGGAATAACCGGAACGGCTTCCAACAAAGCATTAAAAATTCAACTTGAATGCATTCAAAAATATAAATGAATGTTAGAATTCGAAAGAACTGCATTGTTTTTGAAGTGGTTAAATAAACAATTACACCATATAACACTTCTATGATTACGGTAATAATAAATATAATTAAACTATAATACTGGAATGCAGAAATAATATTAAAATCAATAATTTCGGAGACATTGTATTTCATTTTTTTAATATTTGCAAGAAATAATATAATATCAGACAGCAACTAAAATAGAACTCAAAGTTAATGAAGAAAAAAAGTTTTAGAAAAAAGCAGAAAGCAACAGGTGCATTTTGTGACCAACAACATTTTACTGCATGCTTGAAAACATCTAGCAAAATATTTTTATAATCTAATTTCAAAAATGCACTTTTCATTTAAGATAACAAATGGTAAAGTAAACAAGCTAACAACTTTGTTACTTTAAAAGTTTAATTTTAACTGAATTTTTAAACTCGGTGTGCCAAAGAGAATTTAAATAACTAGTTTATGTTTTTTATGATTTGAAATTTCTAAATACCTGCTTATTTATGAATAAAAAAATACATTGACGTTGTAGTCAAAGCGGCAGCAATAAATGCATGTATGCTAAACAAATGTTAATGCGGAAGCAGTTAAAACTACAGCTTTTAATAAATGTGTAATTTATTTGAAGCATGTAATAATTCACTTTCCATACACGTCTCCTTCAGCGGCTCATTTTATGAGATTTTTGGCAAAACGGAATCGCATGCCAAGCACAAAAAAGCGGGACATTTGAAAATTTTTATCTCTCTTTTTCTTTGATTTTTTTCTTTTCAACGCAGAAAATGTCGCAGGTTCGAATCCGGCGGCGACCACTATAAAAAATTTTTTTTTCAATTTTTTGCACACTTATGTTTTCGAACATGGAGAATTTCATGGTAACCTCAGTTTTTTTTTAAAAAAAAGTTTAATGTTGGAATTCTGTTTTTTTCGATTTTCAGCGTTTTAAATTTTTTTAAAAAAAACTGAGGTTACCATGAAATTCTCCATGTTCGAAAACATAAGTGTGCAAAAAATTGAAAAAAAAAATTTTTTTAGTGGTCGCCGCCGGATTCGAACCTGCGACATTTTCTGCGTTGAAAAGAAAAAAATCAAAGAAAAAGAGAGATAAAAATTTTCAAATGTCCCGCTTTTTTGTGCTTGGCATGCGATTCCGTTTTGCCAAAAATCTCATAAAATGAGCCGCTTTACTTCAGCTGAAGGAGACGTGCATAGCTTTATTTAAAAAAAGGAAAAAAAAACGTTTTTTTTAGTTTTTGGAAATATTTTAAATAACACATGGTACAATAACTACTTTATTTAATTACATTTTTTAAAGGAAAATAATTTGAAAAAGATAAAAATTCTAGATACATTTAGATTTGTAAAAGAATTTGTTCAATAATACTCTTTTACAAATAACCTTATCTCTTGAAGGTTATACTTTTTTAATCGCTTTTCAAACCCATTTGTAAGTTAAAATTACAGTTTTAACTTTAAGTTGATTTTCGACATCTAATTTTCAGCGATGTAACATTTATCCAAAATTAAAAAGCTTTCAGCGAATTGAAGCTGGTATTACATTTTCAATGGAAAACAAAGCAACAAAATAATGATAAAACATTGTTCTTTTTAATTTATTCAATTGCTTGTAAAATTACCACAACAGTTTCATTGTCGGTAAGCTAAAAATTAAATAAACTTTTTAATTATTGAATCATTAGGATTATTCATACGTCTTTTTATTTTGCACTAGTTTTACGAAATCATTGTGTTTTAACATACGTAATTTAAAAATAATAAAGACGTTTTAAGGAATACAAAATATTCAAAAATGAAAGAAAAAAATGTAAACTCAAGCTGGTTTTCATAATTTCTGAGACAAAACGAAAGTACTTTTTTCTTTTCATCTGACAAAACTAAACGTAGCGATGTGCACGACGCGACTCAAACATAACTGTTCCCCGCATTTTCTTTGGACAAGCGATTTTTTTTTCTTTTAATTTTTAGCTAAATGGATCTTTTTTGCAGTTGAGTATTTTCTTTAGTTTTTAACCCTATATAGGTAATTTTTTACGGAGAATTCAAAAATTCAACTTTTGAAAAAACTTTTCTCTGTAAAACACCTCGAAAATAGCAATTTTTTTCGTTTTTTCGCCAAATGACCCATCCTACCGCCGACTACTCGTTAATGTTTATAGGCATTCGATGCAGAATCTGATTCTGCATCTATGGTAAAAAAATTAATCACTGGAAATCACTGGAAAAAAAGTTTCTTTAATAAAAACTGTATTTTCCTTTGTATTTCTGCAAGAAAAGAAACCTTTTTTTGTTGCGTGCGCATTTTTTTGCAAAGGAAAAGAAAGAAAAAGAATGCATTTTTTTGTGTCGCTTGTCCGAATTTTTTTTTAATCCTTTGGATTTTCTGAAGCGCGTATCTTTTTTAGATTAATTTTTTTTAATATTTTACTTTAACATTTTTTTATAATCATAAAATTCTGCATCTATTGATACCAAAATTATAGTATTTGAGCAAACTTTGAAAAACCGTGCACATCGCTAACTAAACGATCACTTTTATTAAACACTTTGCTGCACTAAAAAGCCAGTGCAATAGATATTTTGACTTTCGCTGCTTTCGTCACCATCGTTTCTTTCCTTTCCGTTCTAAAAATCAAAAACAGGCAAATGTCAAAGTTTTTTTGTCGTTGAAAAATTCTAAAAATACGTTGAATAATGTCTTCAGCGTTTGGTGAACAACAATAAAAAAGGGGCAATTTGAAAAAGCACAAAATCGTAAGACCAAAATATTTTTATGAAGAAAGAACATTCAAAAAATTCTTTTTTTTGTTTTATTTTTTTCAGTGAACAAAAAAAAAGAGTTTTTTATTTTTGAATTTTTTATGATTATTTGCCCTAGCTTTTTGCATCTCTTTTCATCTGTATAAAAAAATTTAATAATGCAAATCAACAAAAATAGGACAATCTGAAATTAATTTCATATTCATTATTAAAAAAATTTATTTTCACAGATTTTCTTTATCGATAATTAAAATGAACTGTCAGAGTATACAAATAGTTAACGTATTATGTAATATGTTTTGTAAAAATGATTTGAAAGAATCCGGAAAAATTTACAGCTTCAGATCTCATTTATTAATATTAATTTAAGCATTAGTGGTTTATTTGCTGTGCTACAAAAAACAAAAAACTAAAAATGATTAATGTTGTTTTTAAAAATTTCTTCATTTTTTAAAATTCATTGCTGAAAAAATAAGCTTAATATCAATCTTTTTTATTATTATTGGTTTCACGTAAATTTTTTTCTTAATATCTCCTTACTTTGGCAATACTTTTCAGATCTAAATGTATCAAATAAATTTTTAAACTTATTTATTAAATATTCAAAAAATCATTAAAACATTGTACCCTAAAAGAACGCATTAATATCTGCATCCTTTTTTATGCAAAAAAAGGTGAAAGAATATTTTTTTTTGACAAATTTCTTAAGAAAAGATATGTGACAGACATTATGGCAGTTTAAAATATTTTTTTGTCGACGGCAAGTTTCTTAATATCTTTGAATAATGTTTTCTTTCTTTGCTGAACTGAAAAAAAGAAAGCGATAGAAAAAACCTTTACCATTAAAACTGAAAATAAATAAATGGTTAAAAAAATAATAAAAGATAATCAAAGTTCTTTTTCTGCACTGTTGAAAATAAGATAACATCATTTTACCATTTCAATTTTAACCAAGTGAAGAAATAATTTTTTTTTAAATTATTTCTTCACTTTTTTTCAAAAATCTTCACCTGCCTGTAATTTATTTTTTTGATTCTGTTTTCTTTTATTTTTGAACATTTCATAAAAGTTTTGGGTTAATAACAGAAACTAAAAACTACTGCTATTACAAAAATTACTATAAAACAATTTCTTTTAATTCTGTTGTCGTTATTTTAAGACTTTTATCAAAGAGACTAGGCATTACTGATTTTTTCCTTAAAACACATAATATTATCACAAAAAAAATATTATAAAAAACACATGTAATTTTTTGCAGCTCTTTTTTTATACACATTCAATAAATACGAACTGGAGTGAGTGTGTAAAAAACTTACACCCCCAATGGCTCTCTTTTCTTTCTTGTGGTTTTATAAAAACTTCTTGAAACGAAATGAAAAAAGGCGCACAAAGAAGATTTTTCAAAAAAATTTAAATTTTTTCCACCAAATTTGATGTAATTTTTTAACTTTAAAAATGGACATTCAAAGGAATATGGCTTCTAAAAAGGTAAGATATAGACGATAATTTATGTAAATTGTAATAATTTTTAGAGTAACCATAAATTTATTGAATTAATTGCCTATGATAAAAATCAGAAACTCCAGTATCAAGGAAAATGTAAACTATATATAAATATGCTTTCTGGGAAATTAATTGTTGAACCAGGGAATAAAGGTATGAGTCTTTCTAGATAATATTACAGATATAAAAAAAGTTTTTAGAATATGCAGCAATAACAGCAACATTTAAATGGCTTTTTATGAAAATGAAGGTTAATTTTCCAACTTTAAAAAAGTTAAACAAAATGTAGTTTTTAGAATATGTTATTGGTTTTGGCTGATGATGTATCCCAAAATTTTGTATTAATATTCAATAAAGAATCAAGATGCTCAAAAGTTTATGATTATATCTTTAAACATACAGTAAGCTTAAAAATTACTTTTCGTAGTTATAAATTGGTTTTATAGATAACAAAAAATGTTGAAGTGCTACTTTTGGAGAATCGTTTATTATTACCTTTATTTCGTTGTGCAGTTGAAAATGATCCAAGAGGAAAAATTAAAATTCTTGTTCGTAAATGGTTTAACAGAAATAATGAAAAAGCAAAGGAAGAATATCTAAAACTGATGAAAGATAATCGAATTGATATTTCTCATTTTACTGATACTGAAGCAAAGATTTATGCTAATAACATTGCACTACAAAATACTAGGTAAGACAATTTTTAAAGCCCTTTATAAATATTTTTAAAATCTTTTAAGTTCAAATAATAGCAATACCCGAAAACGGAAATACTGTGAAGAATATAATTCTGATGAAACTGCCAACTCAAATATGGATGAAAATCAATGGGCTTCAGATATATCAGAAGAAAATTGGTAAGCATCAACTTTTTTATCTAAGGCGTTAAAAGTATTCATTATTTGGCAGCTAATAAGAAACTTTGAATTTTTGTGAGGGATTGTCTAGAAATTACATGACCAAGAGGATGGGGGGAGAGGGTTTGCCAAATGATCACTCGGCTTTGAAGCTGTCGGCAAAAAGCTTTGATCTATGGTCACGGGGGATAGGGGGTTTGAAAATCCCGATTTTTTGGTCACGTGATTTCTGGACAATCCCTGAAAACATTTGATCCTCCCCTTAAATATTATAAAGTTTAACTGAGACTACAGATTTAATTTATTTAAAAAGTTTTAGTGCTCCACTTAAAAAGCATAAAGCAACAGAAATAAATGACTACAATAAAACAATCAACAATGCAATGTTCAAATATGTTGTTTTAAAATTTTCACGTTGTCGTCGAAGAAGACTTGTGATATTTGATTCTCTTGAAAAGACACATTTTTATGGATATCATTGGCATCAACATAAAAATTTCTTTCTCTGCTCTGGATGTGCAGCAAAAAACCATCAAACAACAGCAATTTTGGATATTGAAAATGATATTTTGAAATTGGATGATAAATTTCATATTTGTGAATCAGAAGTTTACAATCCAGAAAATTTTATCGAAATTAAAATTTTGAAGAAAAATGATTACAAAATTTATGAATATCCAAATCAAAAAATTTTACTTGTATTTATTGATGAAGAAAAAATTCTTTCATATCAATATAGATGGCAAAATAATAGACAAAAATTTATATGTTCAGAATGTCGAATATCATCAAGTACACATTTAACAGCGAATTTATGTTTTACTGAAGCAGGTATTCAATATATTGAAATGATCGGGCATGAACATGTTTGTGAACCAAAAAAATTCAATCCCAAAAAATATGAAAAATATCGAGAATTTGTGCTTAAACCAAATTTTGAAGTTCGAACAACATTGAAAAATGGAAAAGAACAGCCAACAACGCTTATTCTTTTTGCTGAAAATGATAAAACGGTATGCTATGTTTATCATAAACAAAAAGAAAATATTTTTGCGTGTAGTGGATGCAATAATAAAGAAAAGAAGTTAGTTTCTGCAACGCTTTGTAAGAATAATGATGGTGAAGAGTATGTGATTTTCTCGAATGCCAAACATATTTGCTCTCCAAGACATTATGTCCCAAAAAGTGATGACATCATAATTCATCAACCAAATTTTGAATATTTGGAAAAAACTTCAACAGGAGCCCCAAAATTATTTATCTTTGATGAAAATGACAAAAGCAAATCTTACATATTTTCAAAAGCAGGTGGTCCAAATCGTAAAAACAAATACTATTGTACTGGATGTCATAGTATGCCAAAAGAAAAAACTTTTAATGATATAAATGGCCGAGAAATTAAAGGAATCGTAAAAGCTTATTTATGCAAAAATGAAACAACAAATGAATCTTTTATACGTATGACAGCTCAGAAGCATCTATGCAAACCTAAAAAGCATAAACCGGAAAAGTTTGAAGTCAAAAAAAATGCTTCAGATGAATTTGTTTTATTTCGTCCAAAAAAGGATCAATTACGAGTTGCATTTTATCTTCCTGAAAACAAGAATCTATGCTATATTTTGTATTATTTTCCATCTTTTCAACTATTTCAATGCCGAGCATGTAAAGCAATGAAAAAATATGTTACTGCAAAATTGAAAATTGATGAAGCAGGAAATGAATATTTTATTCATAATCTCAAAAGGCATGTTTGCAGACCTCTTAAATCTTCTATTATAAAGAAATCTGAAAATAAAATTGTTCAAAAAAGTGGATTATGCGTTAAAGAGAAAACAAAAAAGAAAATTGATGAAGGAAAAATTATCAGAAAGCCTGATTTTGAATTTCGAGATCATCAAAATGGCAGTATTCATGGAAAATTAATTGTGTTGAAACAAGATGACAAAACACAATGTTATGAATATACCAAAACCAATGAATATTATAAATGTTCCAAATGCAAGAATGCTACTGTTAAGCTTGATGTCGATGAAAATGGTCAAAGCTATTTAATTATTGTAAAAGATGAACATCAATGTGAACCTCTCAAATATGAAATTGAAAATAAAAGTATCATTAAAGCAGGAAACTTCCTTATATTAAATCAAGATTATCTAAATAGACTTGAAGCGCTTATTCTTTTTACTTCCCCTGAGAAAGAGCTGTGTTACGAAATGGATTATCAACCTTCTGTAAAGCATTTTCGATGTCGTCCATGTAAAAAATTGAAAAAATGTGTGTCTGCAAAATTTTTCAAAAATCAAAATGGTGAAGACAATGTTCGTCTTCTTCGTGAACATATTTGTCAGCCTCAAAAATACAATCCAAAAACTTATCAACAGATTATTATCCCAGCTTCACAGTTTCAAATTTTGGAAAATAATGGTGTGCTAAATTCAAAATTAAATATTAAAACCACTGATAAGAAGAATCCTGTCTTTGAATTTTGTCTATTGAAAGATAATATTTATATATGTATTCGATGTCAAGAAAAAGGTCAATTAATACATGCAGCTTTGAGAGAAGAAAATGATTTACAATATCTTGAAGTTCCAGCAAAGCGGCATAGATGTATATGGAAGTGGGTTTGAATATTTCATTTGCTATAAAATAAATAAAAAAGTGTTTTAGTGCTAATTACATGTTGAAAGAAAAAACAAACAAAACCAATCTATCGCCGCAAAGCAATGTTGAAAATAAAAGCGAAAGTTCGGATCTTCAAAAATATGTTCCAGAAAAATTTAAAGAAAGAAAATGCATTTACAAGCCTGATTACGAAATTGTTGAAGGAATGGTTGATGGATTAAAGAAGAAAAAATTGATTATTTTTGATCCAACTAATAAAGAGCTATGCTATGAATATTATAATTACAAAAAAGATACTTTTGAATGTAGCGGATGTCACATTAAAGCTAAAATATTTCATGAAAAAACTCCAACAATTGAATATGTAGAATTATATTCAGAAGAACATATTTGTCAGTTACGTCCTTATAACCGAGATACAGTATTTAAAGAAAGTAACTATATCTATGAACCGGATTATGAAATACAAATTGTAAAAAAAGATGGCAAAGATTTGAAACGGCTTATTCTCTTTGATTCAAATGACAAGAAATATTGCTTTGAGTATACTTTTAACCAACCATATTTTACTTGTTGTCGATGTAAGAGCTTTAATCATGGTGTATATGCAACTTTGGCAATAGATAGCAATGGAAAAGAATGCATTAAACTTGGTACAAGAAATCATATTTGTGAACCACAACTCTATGTTCCAGAAGAAGATAAACAAGAAGTTACAACAGAAATTACTACAGATATTTTTGAGTTTGTGTCATCCCTCAAAAATTTTGATAAAAAAAATTTACTTTTATTTACTGATGAAAAAAAGAAATTTTGCTATGAATTTTATCCAAGTGGTGATAGATATTATTGTCGAGGATGTACAAAAACTCCAACAAGATATTATAGCATAAAAATCAAAGAAGATGAAAATGGGAAATTTCTTGTGACACAAAAAGCCGGTCAAAAACATGGTTGCAAAGCTTTTAAATATGATCCAACGAATTATGAATCTACTGTAAAAATTATCAAACCTCAAAATTTTGTTTTTTATCAAAAAGCTGATAAAAATTATGGGCTAATTATTTATCCATCAGAAGAAGATAAACAACTTTGTTATAATTTTTCTTTTAATCTCTCAGAAAAGAAATTTCATTGTTCTGAATGCTCAAAGTTAAGAAAGAAAATAAGAGCAACTGTACATGTAAATATTGACGGAGAAGAATATGTCAAAATTGGATCAAGTAAACATCTCTGCAAGCCACTCAAATTTCCAAGTGTCAAATCTTCAATTTTAAAATATGTCAAAGTAACAGATATTTTAACCCCAAAATCTGAACATCATGGTACCGTAATCACTGATTTTGAGTTACGTGATGGCAAAGACAGAGCCAAAGATTCAATCCTAATAGCATTTGATTCAAATGACAGAAATTTTTGCTATATCTTTAATTATCGAAAATCATCAAAAACATATGCATGCAATAATTGTGGCAGCCAAGGAATATCTGTATCAGCAAAATGTTGCAAAGATGGTGAAAGTGATAGACGATACTTTGCGATGGGAGAAAACAAACATATTTGTATGCCTGTAAAATATGAACCAGAAAAAGAAAAATTTCGAAATTATGAAATCGTCGAAAAAAATGCTCAAAACAAATTAAGAAAATTAATTGTTTTTACCAACGACGAAAGAACACGGTGCTATGAATATTTGATTTGCAGCAAATCAACTAAATGCGCTGGATGCAAACCTGAAAATGTCACTGCAAAATTAGCGAAAGACAATGATGACATTGAATATGTTGAATTTGGTAAACAAAAACATATCTGTGAACCAATTATTTATGATCCAAAGAAATATGCAAATGGCATAATTATTCCATCATCGCAATTTGAAGTTTTTCCAAATTCTCAAGGCACAATGGATAAAAAGTTGATAATTTTTGATGCAAATGATTACAATCTTGGGTATGAATATAATACAAAATACAAAATTTTTAACTGTATAAAATGTGCCTCTCAAATGAAAAATGATACTAATGCAAAAATTGTAACACCAGAAAATGGGGAAAGATATTTGGAACATTTTAATACTAAACATGTTTGTGAAATTCAAAATTTATATGAATCTGGAAGAATTAATTATTCTTCAAGTTATCAATTGGAAAAGGATAGTGATGGAACTCAAATACTTACATCAGCACATCCTGAAGATTCAACAAAATGCTACAAATTTCAATACAGCGCCGAATTTCAAGCTTTTTATTGTTTGGAATGTCAAAAAAGAAATAAAATAATTTCTGGTAAAATTTGTAGAAAAAATGATAGAAACGAATTTTTTGTGCTTGCATTTGATCATGTCTGTAAACCTTTATCTTTTAAGTGAAATCTTTTTTGTACTTTATAAACTTTTAATAAAACTCCTGATAAATCGTTGTATGATAGAAACGAATTTTTTGTGCTTTTTGAATTTTAGATAGGAAAACATCGCTGAAAATTAAATGTCAAAAACCGACTTAAAGTTAAAACTGTAATTTTAACTTTAAATTGGTTTTAAGAAGCAATTAAAAAAGTATAACCTTCAATCTTTTTAATGAAAAATAAAGCATGTAATACAAATGTCGAGTTTAAAGTCCCCACAGCAGCTTCACATTTTCCGTAAGCTAAAATTTAAATAAACTTATTAATTATTGGCTTGATTGGGTTTTTCATGTTTACTTTGCAGTTATTTATTCAAAAAAATTGTTGTGTTTTAAATTATAAACATTTGTAGTTTTGAAATTATAAAGACGTTTTAAAGAATATTCAAAAATGAAAGAAAAAAATATATACCCAAGCTGGCTTTCATAATTTCTGACAGAAAACGAAAATACTTCTTTCTTTGCATCGGACAAATATCTGTTCATTTTTATTTAACATTTGCGGCACTAAAAAAGCAGTGTAATAGATATTTTGACGTTTAGTGCTTTCATCACCTCGAAGATCGTTTTCTTTTCATTCTAAAATGAATGAAAGCAATATTTCAACAGACAAATGCCGAAGCTTTTTTATCGTTGACAAATACTAAAACGGCTCTTCTACGTTAAGAGAACAACAAAAAAAACGGGGAAGTCTGCAAGTGAAAGAGCGTAAAACCGTAACACAGAAATATGTTTACGAAGAAAGAACTATTATAAAATTTTGTTTTCTGTTTCTTTTTTGCAGTAAATAAAAAAAGGGTATATCAAGAAATTTTTCAACTTATTTATTAAATATTTAAAAAATCATTAAAACGTTGTCACCTGAAAATAATGCATTAATACTTGCATCAATTTTTTCGCAAAAAGAAAATTAGTCTGCAGTTTGAAAAAGTGTTTTCGCCAACGACAAATTTCGTAATGTCGTTAAATGATGTCTTTCATCTTTGCTGAGCTGAAAAAAAGAAAACAATAAAAACATTTGTTTTTTGATTTTTATATTTTTCGATCAAAAAAGAAGCGATTTCAAACGTTTCTGAATTTTTAATTATATTTTTGTATTATTTCATGCATGTATGATTTTATTTTTTTATAAACAAAAATTTTTAAAATATTTACCGAACGAATGTGTGCAGGAGAAGATAACATTATTAATAAAAACGAAAAATGTTTTCAAGAATTCACACCATTTGTGATAATACAAAATGAATCAGAACAGAAATTTTATATTATTTTATAATAATATATTCGTCTCTAGTACGAATTTCAGGATTGGCCTTAAATTCAAATTTTCGCAAACAATCACCTCCGCCACCCTCTCTGGCTCAAAATAAGACATGTACTTTTTACAAACAGGAGAGGACAACGTGATCTTTGAATTTTTTGAATTTTTACAAATTTTTGTTTTATGACGAGAGTAATTTAATAAATTTATTGCTTAAGAAATTTCCTGGAATTAAGGAAATTTTTTAAGAAACATATGTTTAAAAAATTGCACCACTTTTGTATTTTTTAATAAAAACTGACAGAAAGTAAATGCTGTAGGTTTTTCCACTTATAATTTCCCTGTCTACCGTTTTCTTTTTGTTAAGCATAACCTAATTAAATAATTAAGCAATGTGTTATTTTTATAAAATATTCAAAAAAAAAGTGTAAAAACAAAATCAGTCGAAAAGCGAAATTGCAACTGAAAAACATCATTATTTTTGTCAACGACAAGTTTTGTAAAAGCGTTGAAACATCGTAAAATTTCAGCGATGAACGTTGAAAAAAAGAAATAAAGAAGGAGCAAAAGAACAACATCTTTGAATAAATAAAGATGGCATTTTTTTGATACAGTATGTCAAATGTTAATGTAGACATTTGACTTTCTGCAGTAGAAAAAAAAACAATATGAGAAGATAAGAAAACTTTATAATAAAAAAAATAAAGAAGGCAAACATGAAATAGTAACACATGTGTGCACAGTATAAATGATCTCAACACTAAAACTTATTTAACGATAAAAGTGATTTTGAATCGGTTTATAAAATCGTTGATGTTTAAAAATTGGAGCTGGTTTTGTTGAGAAATTCTTGCGATTAAGTAATAACATATTTTTAGGCTGTTTTTCAGGTAGCGGTGGAAGAATATCATTTAAAGAAGCATTTGCATAATTATCCATAATATAATTAATCATAAGCTGCAAATGAGCAGTAGCATCGAAAACGGGCTTCTTGATTTGATGAGCCATTTTAAAGCTTAAAGTGTCAGTGATTGGAAAAATCTTGTAATATTCTTTATCATTTTTTTGAACATCAGGAAAGTTTGCTTGATCAAACTCAAAAGTATTTTGTGTTTATATTAAAAAATGAAATGTAAAGGCTTACTTCAAAATTGCCGAGTTTGTATAATCTGAAACAAAGACAACCTTTGATTCCACTGGGAAGATGTTGAAAGATGTTTGTAACGGTAGAATCATTCCAATTCCAAAAATCAGAAAAAATTAAACACAAAAAATTGACTTTTAAAATTTTTAAATTTGGAAAAGTTGTTGAAAGAAATGAAGCAAATTCTTTGAGTTCATTGTGAAAGGTGTTCATTTTAAGGAATCTTCCATGAATAGCAAGTTCACGAATATTTTTTTGAATATGAGGACTAAAATGAAGATAATTAGCTGAATTACAACAATAGTAATGCATTCAATAAAAGAGTCTTACTTCTTTATTGCGGCTCGACAAATTTCATTAAAACCAAGTTCAGTGATTGCTAGCTTCTGACAGGGAAAAGTAAATGAGTTTATGGCAAGCTTACAAAAATGGAACAGCTCCAAACTTAAGTTTTGCAGAGATTCGCGATTTTCTTTAATTTAATGCAAAATTTTTGTTACCGAATCTATCTCTCATCGTTTTCAGAATTGTGTTTTCTTTTATTTTATATCCTTGTTTTACTCATTAATTCAAATTTTGTTTTGTTCTCACTGTATGTTTCTTGCCTCTTAACATCAAATCTTTTTTATTTTATTGAGTTCCATATGAATTTTTTTGTTGTTGTAAATTACATTAACATAAAAACTTTATCTATTGAACAAATTGATTCATTATAAAATTTTTTTGTCAATGTTGAAAAAAGCTTTGCCATTTTTTACATCATTAAAACGCTCTGTTAACACCATTTTACTATCTGAAAAAGTGCCAAAGATAGTACCATCAGCATTGTATAGATTTGTTTACGGAGAAAAAGTGTGTCAACAATATAATAATTATTATTTTTTGATAAAAAAATATTTTATAACTAGAAATTTTCTTGTTGCAAAAATGATCAAAACATTTTTTTTTACTGGGAACTCGACCGTAAATGTTTTGCTTCCACATAAATCTAACAATAATTTTTAAATATAAATATTAAAATAAAACTTAAATAATTTAATATAACAAAATTATGAAATATTCAAAAAAGCATTTATAAAGTCTTACAATAGAGAAACAAATACAATTTGAAAAATAAGCCGACAAACTTGGGTCGACTCGTTCGTAGGCAAAAACTTTCATTGATTTCTTAAAATACTGCTTGTGAGAGAATATGATGTTTTTCTTTCTTTCCTTTTTCTTTTTTTTTGTTGAGCAATACAAGGAAAGTCATCTTTATGATCGTCTCATTTATAATGGTGAATTAATAAGGAAGAACATCTGCAATTTATTGTTAGCTATAAAAGGGATTTTTCTTAAAAAGTGGAAGAAAAGCGTTTTTGAATATTTTAGTTTTTGAATATTTTATGGAAATATCTAAAAAAGCTTATGCTACTTCCTGATGATCGCTGGAATCGAATACTAACTGAATGGACTCCAAATGCTAAACGTCCTATTGGAAGACCACCTACAAGATGGATGGATGACTTCAAGAAATTCACAAATAAAAAATCTCATGAATTGTTATCACTTTGTTTAACTGATTTTTGGTGTTGTAATATGTCCCCTTTCGTCCTACGTGACAGATAAAAGGTTTTAAATAAATAAATAAATAAATAAAATAAAAATTGTAATACTAAAAAAGTTTTCCATAAACATTAAACAATAAAATAAAGAAAACACCGCCTAAACAGCTACTTTTTTGCTTATTCCAGAACATGCGGAATTTCTCAATATTTATTTTTTTCATTGCTTTAAACTTAAACACACAAAATTTAGTTTATGTTGGAAATGTTTTATTCGTGTCAGAATAAAAGCTTTTGTTAACGTATTGATATTTTACCATTTTCATTATATCTAACATTACATACAATTCCGTTAGCCATTAATCTGCTTTAACATTACATGCACAAAAGGCGTATTAAACACATAAAAATGTAGTTATTATTATCGATGTTACTGAAACACAATTATTTTCTTTGTTGTGCTTTATCTTTATTACTTTCTACTATTATTAATGGCAATATGTGGTCATTCTTTTCTTTAAAAAAATGTTCTTCCGCCCATCTGGCCCCTTTTTTCAGGGTCCAGATAACATTTATTTAAAAATTTATCTGTTAAATTTTACAACCAATTACAGTAATTTATTAAATATTTAAAAAAGCAATGCATAAAAAATGCTGACAATTAAAAAAATAATGTGATCTTAATTGAAGAAGATAGCTGAAAATCGATATAAAAGAAGAATGTTATTTGCGATGCTTTTTTTGTCAGCGACAAATTTCGTAAAAGCTTTGAAAAGAAACGTTTTGCACTCTTTCAACAACACCAAAAATGGGAGTCATCAATCAGACAAAATCGTAAAGAGCGAACACCTTTTTTAAACATAATTTTTTTAGCACAACAAGAATGTAACAACTCCAAAAAGTCAAACTAAAAAATGTTTTTAATTTCATTATTTTTGCCGTCCTTTTTATGAATAATTTTAATTCAAAATACATCCAGTTAATTGAAGCTTATCAGTTGTTGCTAAATTGTCAAACAACAGTACTTTTATTTTAGCATACTGCATTTTTTCATTTTCTGCTATTTTCTTTACAAGCTTTAATTTTTTTGCTAAGAAAAGAAAAACCCATTCAAACAAAAAGGATGCAAATGGTCTCATCTCCTTTTCCGGGAGAACCAAGCAACCGCTGCTGGTGCTGTTGCTTCCTTGCTTCAATCTTTCTTTTTTCTTTTCTGTTCCTTTTTATTTCGGAGATGAGACCATAATTAAACTCTCAAGAGAATTTATATGTCAGAAATAAAACTCTCTGAAACTGAAAAAAAAGAAGAAGAAAAGAACGAAGATACATTTGCAAACAATTTTCTAACAAAAAAAGAAAAAAGATGAATTGAATGAATGCAAAAAAAAGAAGAGAAGAGGAAAAGAAGCTTCATTCAAAGTAAAACTGAAATTGGCTAGACAGCATTGGCATTTTTTGAGTTTTAAAGAACAGTTCAGTTTTTTATTTGCTCCATTGCACTTTTTACAAACCCTTTTTTGGAGAGGTCAAAAAAAGGTTAAAGGTCGTTTATTGTCTCTGGCGACTTTGAAGGAATGTAAGTTTTGTTTTCGTTTTTTGCTCGAATAGAAGCCAGTGTTCATTTTTAAAGTTTTGCTTCAGCTTTGTTTGTTTTTGAAGACAATTATTTCAGTTAAATACTTCGTCTGTGTTTCAATAATGTCAATCTTTGAACAAGTTGGTGGTAAGTTTTGTTACAAAAAAACTTTATTCATTTTCGTACCAGCCAAAGTACATACATAAATAACGGTTAAAGAACAGGTGCTTTCTGTGAAAAAAGATTTTTCATGTAGTTGTCTTAAATGCCAAAAATGTCATTATTCGTTGAAGTATATAAATTTAAAGCTTTTTCAATTAAAATAGATTATATTTTAGCACTTAACTTTCTAAATAATTTTTTGTGGTAAATAAAAAAACTACATTTTGGTTTTCACATTAATTTGTTTTTATAAACCAAATATCTAACATTAATTTTAGCGCTAACTTGTTTAGTTATTTGTTTTTAAGGAAAAAGTAAAACCTGGTGCATTAAAAATAATACCAAATTATTTTTTTTACATATATGTCTGTTGGCACTACTTGGCACTTTCTTTTGAAGCATCTGCCTAGCAAAAAATACTGCTTTTCCAATTAAAACATTTTTTCACCGGTTATGCTTTTCTTTACTTTGAGTTATTTAATTGCATGTTGTACCCACTTCTACTTTTTTAACTGCCATAAAAGGAGCATAACTTTACTAAAAAATGTTAGTGCTATAGTAGTAGCCATTGGTCGAAACTTTATTTTAAAAATTTTTTTAAAGCGATTTGTTGTCTTTAATTAATCATTCACTTTTCAGCTACCTCTATCCTTAACATCGCCCCTTCAACAATGTCAGAAGCAGATATTAAACGGAAAGCAGAACAACTTCTTCGTACAACAAAAGATCCAATTGAGAAGCTTCGATACAAGTGCTTAATGCGAGGTGCAGCTGGTATCAAAGAATTTGCAAGAGTTTTTCGGATTGCTGATAAAAATGGAAATGGTGCATTGACAAAAGAAGAACTCAAAAGAATTGTTGAGGTTTATCAACTTGGAATTACAGATGCTGACATTGATAATGCTTGGAATAAGCTGGATACTGATGGATCTGGGACAATTTCATTTGATGAATTTTTGTTAGCGTTGAGGGTGAGTAGGAGGGGATATATGATAGCCGAGATATAAAAAACCCAAGTTTTTGTTATTCAAATTTTCAACAGTCTCGTTTTTACATAAAATAAATCCTGAATTTTAATCTTGGATATATCATATCCACGATATATCAAACCTCCGTAATCCCTTTTCCTATTTCAGCCACCAATGAACCAAAACCGTCTTGCTCTTATTGACAAAGCCTTTAAAAAGCTCGATAAAACAGGTGATGGATTTGTTACAATAGAAGACCTCAAAGGTGTCTATGAATGCAAAAATAATCCCGACTATCAAACTGGTCACAAAACAAAAGATGACATTTTTAAGCTATTTTTACAAAAATTTGAAGTTGGTGGACATGTTGATGGAAAAGTTACAAAAGAAGAATTTCATAATTATTATGCTGGAATTTCTGCTGCTATTGATACAGATGTCTATTTTGATTTAATGATGAGACAAACTTGGAAGCTTTAATTTCTTTTAATTGAAATGATATTTGTTAAGAAATTTGCTGCAATTATGTTTGTTGTTGCGTTTTGCTTTGTTATTGAAAAATAAAATATTTGGCTGAAAAATTTCTTGGTAACATTTTTGGCCATCGTTTGCTATAATGGACATGTGCAGTTGATTAGCATTAACAAAATAGCTGAAAATTATTTCTACTCTTATTTTAAAAAAAAATCTGTGATGAGCCAATGTATTCTAAAACATTGTTCCTTTTTTGATAAAAAAAATAATATTGGTAAATTGAATCATTCAATGTTTCATGTTTTTACGTTTGTAAATAGTCTAACAGTTCTTTGAATTTTTTATAAATTCTAAGCAAACTGTAAAAAAATCGTTAAAATTAAAATTTCAGAATGAATGAGTAATAGAAACATTTCCAGCTCATTATCTAATGGAAATAGAAGAATACTGTCCGTTTTTAAATGATTAGACTTTGTATAAAAAGTTTGATGAAATTAAGTATTAAAGGTTAAAGATTTATTTTAAACATTGCAAAAGCTGAGAAAAATTTTTTTTGACATTTTAAAATTGAAATCTCAAGTTACAAAAGGTGTGTTCCAAACAGAAGCTTTTATTTAAAATTGAAAAATCAACTTCGTCCTAAAATTTTGATGCTTTCTTAAATCGATAAAAGAGATCATCAATGCTGAACAAAGATAGATGAAATCTACATTTTAAAAACATGCTTTTGTCTTTCATTTTAAAAATCAATGACAGACCGCTATTTTTTGTTATATTTTTAATATTCCCCTGCTCGTTTTTGTTAAAAAAGAACCCCCGGTTTTGCGTTTTAGTTGTTATTCAATTATTCGAATTTTTAATAAATTATGTACAAAGAATTAATGCACAATTAAAAATTTAAAAAAAAAGAAAACATTTTATCACACGAATTTGTTGTGGATAAAATGTCTGCTGCAGATAAGGCACATCATTTATAATATAATTCGAATTCCGATAAACGGGTTCTTTCAAACATGGTATATGTAGACTCTGTTTTAACAATGGCAAAAACTTTTTGTGTGTTGGCATTGATTTCAAAAAAGTCGCAATTGTTTCATACAAAAAAATACTTAATATATTGAAGGTGAAACATTTTCGCGTTCAATATCCTTGTTTTTGCTTTTAAGAAATGATTTAATCGCACTGTTTGAAAGATTTTTGTTTATTCAATCGACTTTGATTTTTATTTTTAGCAGCACGCATGTCAAATTTTTGTTGCAGTTCTTAAAAAAAAGCTTTTACCCAAATTCTGCTGTTTTCAGTTTTACTGTTTTTCAGCTATTACCTTAAAATTGGATTGGCTACTTTACCTCATTATAATTATTATAAATATAATTTTTTTAAATGTCAGTGCTTTTTGTAAAGCTTAAAACTAAATCAAAAGGGGCAGGTTATGGTAAGTTTTTTTATTTCGGTTATTTAAATATTATAGTATATTAATGGTATGTGAAAGAGAATTCGATATCATAGAAGTTGCATGGGGCCGATTCGTTTAATGTAAAGTTTATCGACTAGTCATTATAACAATTTATCACTATTTGAAGAAAGCAAAACTTTAAATTTTATTTAAAGTTTTTTTAATCACGGACAAACGACTAGCACGAGAACTATGCACTTGAATGTCGTCATCATATTCTGCTGACTCTTCTTCCACTTCTTTTGCAGCATCTGGTTTTGCTTCTTCATCTTTCAAAGGTTTAATAACTTTTTTATCTGTGACAGTCAACCAATTAACAGCTTCTTTACTTTCGAATTCTGCCGAATCATTTTCGATAAAACCTTCCCCGAATGGATTTTTTGTTCCCTTGGATGGAGCATCGACATCAATATTTTCAAATGGATTTTTGATATCTTTTTTATCGCCTTTTTCTGTTGTCTTGTCTTTTCCATCTTCGCCTTCTTCTTTCTCTTTATCCTCCCATGGAAGGGTGAGTTCTTTTGGCCATAGGGGTTCACCATGTAGGGCTTCTTCTTCAAGTGGTACGGCAACTACTTCAACCGGATCTGGGGCATGGATTGGTAGTGGGCGAGCTCTGGAAAAAAAAAATTAATAAAAACATGTAATCAAAAAACCAATGCAGGTCGTATGCTCGAAGGAGCTCTTCACACCCGAAAACAAAAAAAAACAAAACTTACAAATACAGCGGTGGAAATGGTCGACTTGGATTCCCTTGTAACGGATAAAACGGTGATATCCCAGTTTTGGATGCAGTTCCTTCTTTTCCAAGCACAGGTATCTTACCAACAAATGGAATATTATCATAAAATAGATCCACATAAGAATATGGCGAGAACACAGCTAATCCAGGGCCATATGCTGTTAAAGCTCGCTCAAATTCAGATTGCAAAAATGGGGGTTTTTGAGAAAGAACAAATCCAAAAATTAAAACAACCAAAAATACTGAAATCGAATGCATTTTTTTGAGAGAAAAAGAAAAAAATCAATGAGATAAGTGAAATTTAAATGATAAAAGAGAAAAAAGTAAGTTAATCTGAAGATAAAACTTGTTTTAGTTGATTAACGAAAGAAAAGTTTTATTTTAGTGTGAAATAGATTTGATCAATATTATTTTTAAAAATGCAATAGTTTCTATGAAGCTATAGTATAGTAAAGAAAATATGCATAGTCAGGTTACAGCAACAAAATAGTTCTTTTCAGAAGTGATATTTTGTTGCTACCAAGATTTTATCCTTTGATGAAAATGTATAAAAAATTCAAAGAAGATAGCTGTGTAGCCAACGATAAATGTGCATTTTTACGCGACGCAAAGGACACAACATTGTGTCTTTTTTTTTCAAGCAAAAAACCATAGATTGCTCGTTTTCAGTCAATTATCTTATCATGTTTGATGAAGAAACAGCAAATATCATTTTTTTCCTTTTACGGATATTACAATGACTATCAAAAACTTTAGGTTAAAATAAATTATAATTAACTTTTCTGATAAAATTATTGTGTATCATTTAATAAAATGTATCTTTATATTTAATTGCAACTGTTGGGAACGCCCAACAAGCATTACATGGATTTGAAAATTAATATTCACCATAAAAACTAAATTTTCCTTGAATATTAATTTCAAGTTTATTGTTTTGGTGCATAAAATCTATCAAAAATTCAAAAAGTAACTTTCAAAAAAAACAGAGCTGTCGCTCATGAGAGATAAGAGAAAGATTCTTTGTTTTTTTTCTCGTTCTGCTTTCAAAACAACTGCTGCAGTAAGAACAGAGTAAGGACAGCAACTTGGTTGTTGAAGATGCTGTCTATTTTGTGGTTTATGTCACTGAACACCTTAGCATCACAAAAGCATAGCCTTTGTATTAAAGGGAGTGAAATCTCACAAAACTCATTATAATGAAAAAAAATTAAATACCTTCTGTTTAAATTACTATTGTTATCATTTACATAAGTAGAAAATCCCACGATGACTAGTACTGCTTTAAATGTTTCTACTCATTTGTTTTGATAAATTATTTTAACCACAAAAACTAAAATTTTCTTTGAACTTAAATTTCAAATTCATTTTCTTTGCATAAAATCTATCAAAAATTCAAAAAGTAACTTTTTAAAAAACAAAACTTTTGCTTTAGAAGAATAAGAGATTGTTTTTTCGTTTTTCTTCAAAAAAAACTGCTGCAGCAAGAACTGAGAAATGACAGACAGCAGTGTTGCAGTTAGAGAGGCTGTCAACTTTGTGGTGTGTGTCACACAGTTTAAAAGCACCAAAAAAATAAAAGATTTGAAAAATTTTTCTGACAAAACTCAAAAAGTTGAAATAACATTTCTTCTTAGTAAAAGTTTTGTAGTATCGATGGTTTAGATTCAATGTATCTGTTTTTTGAAAATAAAAACTTTTTATTGTTTGTGTCAATATTAAACTGCTTTAGTAATTTTTGAACGTTTTTTTGCAATAAAATTGTGTTTATTTTTTTAAAAAGCTGTTCGTATTTAAATGATGCTTAAAAATAACGATAATTTTTAACCAAAATTGTTATTGCTCAAAAGGGGGTACTGTATTAAATAAAAATTTGCATTACAATATCGTTATCCATTGTATTCTATTTTGTTCTTTTACTTTTGTCTCATTATTTTTTACTCTCTCTCTCTCTCGCATTTGCCTTCTTTTTTGTCTATATTATTTTTTTATCATGGCAGTATCAGCAGAACCTGCATCTGCTCCAGCACCATCATCACATCGACGTGTAGTAGTTGATCAAAAATCTTTGCAACAAGAAGCTTCAAGTATTCGAGATGGCCTTCCAACTGATGATACAATCAATGAAAATACTCTTGAAGGTGAACCACAAAATCCTGCTGATGCTGGAGAATATACTGAACAACTTTCTGATGTCTCTGATGCTGAAGATGAACATGCTCAACGATTCGCATCTAGAAATGCTTTATCAACTTGGTATCGGGTATGTTACACATATATATTTTTTTTTTGTTATTGAATTCTATCTAGAAAGTAGCTTTGTTTGCGTTAACGTTATCATCTATGATATGTCCTAGTTGTGCATATATGCATATAGCTACTTGTAAACTTGTTAACAAATAATAATCTCTTTTTCTTTTTCAGCGTATTCAACCATTAATTCGTAATAAACGTGTTCGTGCATTTGCAATTATTAATTCAATTCTTACAATTCTTAATCTCTTACTTTTTATTGCATGCTTGATTATTCTTGGTTTTTTAATTTATGAAGCTGTTGAAGTAAGTTTTTTTTTGTTATAGCTGTTAAAGATAAAATGCATACATATTTTAGGTAAGTAATCGAAGTTCACAAGATAAGCCATGCATTTTTCAATGGACAGAATGGTCAGCTTGTTCAGCAACATGTGCAATAAATGATAAGACGAAACCAACGAAATCTCGATACGTTAATAAAAGTTCAATTATTCAAGCTCGTGGTAGTGCATATAAAGCATGCCCAAAAGATTTGGAATCAAAAAAAGATTATGCTCCATGTAATACTCATGGGTGAGTTTTTGTTTAGTGTTGCTAGGGGATAAATGTAACAGGATCTGCTAATCCATCTTTTCACAAAAATAAGTTTCACATTGTTGATTAATTTCTGGCTTCAAAAATTTTTTATAACTTTAAAAAAATGGTGATTGACTTAAAATAGTTAATCCAATCCAAAAATTTTTTTCTCGCTTTTTTGATCCGCTCAGCAAGTGAAGCTCCCTTAGATCCTAACCGAAGTTAGAATCAGCGATCATCAACGTTGCCAATCCCCTCATAAGGAAAGAGACAACGAGCTTCACGCTCCAGGAGCCGCACTATAGCTCGATCATCGCGGAATCTGCTGACTACAGATTTAAAAAAAGCGATGTGAAAACATACTACAGAAAAGATCCTGTGAAGTATGATTTCAACTTTTATAATGTTGGACTAAAACGTTTATGCTGCCTTCTATGTTAGACGCAAGACATGGCCCATTGGATGACAGAGAAAAAAAGAAACGATGCTCTTTTCTTTTGTTTTGAACGCTTTCCTTACTGCTGCTTTTTTTTACACGGCAGCCCTGAAAGGAAAGTGAAAGAAAAAAAAGAGGTGTGAAAAAAAATTTCTTCGCACATTTTTTTCTTTGTTCTTTTGGGTTTTTTCAAAGCCCTAAATCTCGGCTTATACGTTATCTTTTTTTATGATAATTAGATAGATCGATTTATCTGGATCTTATCTAAACTTTAGCTCGGCACTTTTTTAAATAATAAATTTTAAAAAAAGATTTTAGCTTTTTAAGATTAAGCTCAAAAAACAATAGAAGAACAAAGGAAGAACAAAGGAAAAATGATTCTTAGCACGAAAAAAACCTTTTTATAACGAGATTTTTTTTAATTTCAACAAAACTAATGATTGTAGTTGGAAATGCTAAGCTAATTGAGAATCAACAAATGAAGCTAGCTGATCGACTTGTTGAATTGAGACAACTTATTTGTACAACACCTTCACAACTTCACAAAGCTTTATTCAAAGAAAACCTTCTTTCCCCAACAACTTTTCAGTTTTCTCAACCTAATCTATTCTCAAATTATTTGTACAGTAAACTTGGATATGTTGTAACAGATTAAATTAATAAACAATAAAAATATTTATAACAAGCAAATAAAAATTGTTTTATTTTAACAACCATATGCTCTAAACGCAAACAAACAACGAATAATAAGAAAAAAGTTTATTACCAAGTCCACCACCAATGTCTTCTTCGGCAGCAGCTTTAGCCTTGGTATCACGTTTGCCCTTGTATTTCTTGTCAGCACGAAGACGACGTAAATGACGGAATTTCTGAAGTGCTTCAGTAATTGGTCGAGCTTTTTCACGTTTTTCAGCAGCTTTAAGTGGTAAGATAGTTCCACGAAGTTGAGTAGCAAGTTTGACTTCTTCTTCAGTAACATCACCCAGACGTGGTTTGCCAGCTTTCTTAGGGAATACAATCAATCTTGAACGATATTCTTTCAAACGACGAACATTTTGCTAAAAAAGAATCATCACATTAAACTATAGCAAAATCATTTAAATAAAACTTACTTGAAGAGATTCAACAGACAAATTGGTACGACGCAAATCAACAGCAATACCGAAAGCACGAGCATCAACTACAGAAACACCAGCAGTTTTAAGTTCTTGAAAAGTAAAGCCACGTCCAAGACGAACACGAGTATTGCATTAAACCAATGTCTTGATCATTGAATTTAGTCTTAAAAAATCTGAAAGTGCGAATATAACTTTGTGGTCCAAAAAAAGTAGAAAATAACTTACATGTAACTTTAACCTTTGCTTCAACGCCATTAATTAATCATTAATAAAGCTTTAGAAAACTTATAAAAATATGTAACAATCAAATATAAACGAGATTCCAAGAGTTATCACTCATGGATCAGCATTAGTTTTGTTGAAATTTAAAAAAAAATCTCGTTAAAAAAAGGTTTTTTTCGTGCTAAGAATCATTTTTCCTTTGTTCTTCCTTTGTTCTTCTATTGTTTTTTGAGCTTAATCTTAAAAAGCTAAAATCTTTTTTTAAAATTTATTATTTAAAAAAGTGCCGAGCTAAAGTTTAGATAAGATCCAGATAAATCGATCTATCTAATTATCATAAAAAAAGATAACGTATAAGCCGAGATTTAGGGCTTTGAAAAAACCCAAAAGAACAAAGAAAAAAATGTGCGAAGAAATTTTTTTTCACACCTCTTTTTTTTCTTTCACTTTCCTTTTTTCTATTAGACGGGGCTGCCGTGTTTAACGTTGAAAAAAATTGTCCGCAATATTTTTTGCTGCTGTTTTTGTTGTCACTTTTTATAGTGTTTTTTTTCTTCAGAGGTGAAAATGTTTGCGCAAATATATATTTATTAACGTTTTCCCTAACAAGATATATCCTTTTATCCACTTTTTTATATATTATTCTATTTCAGATGCCCTATCAAACTTTCATCAATATCAAATTATACACAATGCTTCAAAAGAGATGCTACAAATAGTGAAAGTGGATGTTATCAAATGCGAGATTTACCAATTGGTGATTATTTAGTTGAAATTGATGTTACCAATATTACACGAGAATGTCGCTGTGAAGAAGCTGTTAATTAATTATTATTGTTTTGGATCTGTTAGATATCAAAATATAATTTTTTTGTTATATATGTTTATTATGGTATTACTGTAATGTAAGTGTTTGATAAATAAATTTTGATTGGATATTATGTACATGAGAATACAGTGTGACACGTTTAAAGCTTTATTATTATTTGAAAAAATTTGACGTTGACATTTATTGTAAACTTAAAAAAAAAGTAAAAAGAAACGATGTTCAGACATTAATTATAATTTTTTTAATATTTGATGAATAAAAACACAAAGCTCGATTAAGTATTTAATTCTTTGTATTACGAATATTTACTTGATGAAAAGTACTTTTAATTAAACATAATTATTAATATTTCAAAATATGTTTTGTTTTCGCTTCAGTAATTACCCATATGGAATTTTTTTCTAATGCTTATATTCTTAATTATTAAACCTTGTCTGTTTATCCCTTGTTATAAAGTTGTTACTTTAGACCTTTAGAGCAAAGATATTTTATTATGTTATACGATGTTACTATTTTTTCTATAATTTTCGGAGTAAGTATTTTTTAACCGTGTTTACTTTGCGATGTCATACTTGATGATGAACTTTACTAACTGCGTAACTTCGCCACTATTAACTATTGACCAAATGACATTCTGCCAATTCTTATTACGCAATATCATTTTCTTACAGTATCTTTTTACAGATTGGTATTTTTGGCATTTCTTGTTGTTTGATAACCGTGTATATTATTATCAAAATCCCCATTCTTCATAATGCCTTTGGATTTATTTGTGCCATGCATTCCATTTGTGAACTAATTATTCTTTTAGCATTTACATTTTGGTGTGCTCCACTTTTAATTTTGTAATTTTGGTTTTTCCATTTATCTAATACTTATTCTCCCTCTGTTTCAGCAAAAGCCTCGTTGAAGATAAATTTTTGGGTGTTGCAGTTGGGATCATTACCACATTCGCATATTTCCTTTCACTATATCTCACATTTTTAAAATCTATTAATCGACTTTTTGCAATTATTTTTCCATTTTATTACCGTATAATTTTTGATAGAAAATCGTTCTTTAAAATTATTACTCTTATTATTGTTATAACTTTACTTACAACATTACCGTATCTTTGGTATGATTGTAATTTTTATTTTAGTCGAGATTATTTTACATGGATTGTAAGAAATCCTGATTATTCAAATGTTAACACTTATATTGATATGGGAAGTGGATGTATTACATCGGGGCTTTCAATCAGCTGTGATGCTACAACATTTTGTTATTTGAGAATAATGCATAGAAAAATTCGTATGTTTTTTCAATATTCCACATATGTCACACAACAAAGGAAAAGTGCCGCTTTTCCGCTGCCTATCGATTACTTCTAATGCAAACCATTTTAGAAAAGCCCAATCACGCTACAGTAATACCACGAGAAATAAAATTTTTCTTTCAAGTAATCTCTATCATTATTTTAACTATTACAGCATCAAAGTAAATATCCCTCTTCAGGCATGTATTACGTCATTCTTTTATACAACAATGCTGCTGTGCTTTCATGTCTTTTCAAAATTATCCACAGATGAATGGTTTATGTTTATCACGACGACATTGGCATGGCAGCTATGTCATACATTTAATGAGTAATAACTATTTTGTCAGTAATTTTAATATTAAAAATAATTTATAGGCTATTCTTTATTCTTTTTAATCTTAAACGTCACAAATCTGTAAATATTCAAGGTCAACCTCAAGCAATCAAACAGCAACATACAATAACAATAAGACGAGTAATTTAAAATAAAACACGTGTAACAAATGCTGTAAAGTTTATTGCGAAAAAAAAACTTTTTAGTGCTACACATATGATTACTTCAGCTACAGTAATTCAAACGTTTGAAGTTGTAAAGTTATAATATATTATTTAAAGTTTTGCGTAAATCATAGAAAAAGACAATACAATTTTATTAATAATAATAAAAAAAGTCAAACCAAACAATTAATAATTACAAAATTGAATTTCCAAAAGAGTTGATTGAGAATCAGCCGTTGAAATAATTTTTTGAAAACTTGTAAAGTCAGGATTGGAATTATCAAACTGAAAATCATCAAATAGCTCCTTGTTTACTTCCACATCCTGAAAAACAAAAAAAAATTCAGTTTGATGTTGATGTAGTCGCAGCAGCGCTTACAGGTTTTGAAAATTTCGAATAGCAAGGATTCATTGGAGCTGTTTTGTGTCTTCCCTTCCAGATCAAATGATAAAAAAGAACCGCTCCAATGAATGCTTGGTTTTCATTGATGGTTAGAAGAAAAACTTAATAAGCTCTGCGAAAGCTGGTTTTCAAAAAGATAGAAAAACTTACAAAAAATTCCATATGTTTCTGTGCTTTTGAAAGTGAACAAGTAATTTTTGATGGAACATTGCTTGAAAGATTAATAATATTGGTAAAATTATTGACATGAGGCCATATACCTTCTGGAAAACGTGTTGGATTTATTCTTATATCATATTTGATTGATTCAAGTGATGGAAAATATTTGATAATATTTTGAAATTGTTCAATATGAAAACGAAAAAATTTATCAGTAACGATTAATTCTTTGACACAATTCAAATATGGACTAAAAATGTATGTAGATTACAGTATTGAGAGCAATAAAAGTAACATACCTCATAGCTCGATGATTCAAATCTTCATATTTTGGTAATGCATAACTATTTGAATCACGATAAGATAGAGTCAAGGAAGTAGTCATGCAACAATAATAAGCAATATCAAATCCATCTGGATTAATAATTGTCAGAGATTGTAGATTCCAAGAATTACGAAAATTTCGAGTCATTTTGTATCGAAGAGTTGTAACATTTTTTAGAGTTGAAGAAACTTGTGGAAAAAATTCATCCAAGAATGCTTTGTTACAGCGTTTTCCAGCAGAAAATGTTATCAACTCTAAAATTGAGTTGTTATTAGCTTGGGATTCATTCATATTCAAATAAGAGAGATGACATTCATAAATGTTTTATTGCATTAGAATACAACGTTTATGCGTACATTACTCTTCTTTCAACAGTTAAAAAACCACTTACGTTGCTTATCAACAATTGTATCAATGAATGGTTGATACATTTCTTGAATATATGTAGTTGAACAATCAACTCGAAGTTCTTTAACAGAATTTCCAATCTGATTCCATAAAAATTCTGGAATACTTTCAACACCAAAATATGGACAATGCTTTTTCTAAAAAACGTTTATATAATTTGTTGGCAAGGAAATATTTAAACAAACCCATCCAAACGCGTAACCATTTTTATACAGTTTTAAAATTCTAACAGATGAAAAAGCATTTCTCATTGCTTTGAAAGATTCTTTACCAGAAAGGGCAAATTGAATAATAGCTTCTGAATCTCCATCTTCAACAAGATTTTTCGCAATTTCAAATAAGATTTCTGGAATTAAACAAGGCATCTTTGAAAAATAATTAAAGTTTTTGTTGCAATCTGGGAAGCAAAAAAGTTAAAAATTAACCAGATGTCTCTTTACGTAGGGTAGCATTTTGCCAAAAAGTTTATTTTGTTGGAATTTAAAAAAGCAGCTGTTTGCAAAAAACTACAGTATACCTAAAGAATTCTCCCCGTTTTTTCCATTTTATAAATAAATCTAGCAACAAATTTTTACGCAAGTAAAATATTTTATTCAACAAAAAGTTAAAATATTATGTAATTCAATGTGATGTTACTAAACTGTCGAATACTTACAACAAACGTAAAAAAGTTTTTATATACAGCACATTTATTTTGATTGTTTCTTTTTTTTTACATTTTTGTTTAAATTTTCGTGTGCTACAGTAGTGTTCCTTTACCCCCCAAAAAAAAGTGGGAAACGGGGACGTCGGGGAACGAAAGGGAAAAGCAACGCTACTCTACAGTTACTCTTGAAGCATAAATACACTGTTTACATAGATCATAGCTGTCATCTCAAAAATTTTGTCGTTAAAATATAATTGTTTGAAAAACTCCAACAGACAGTGAGACGCTTTAATTAATTTTATAGCCATATGATTTTCTATGAGTAACTTTTCAGAAAATTATTTTAATATCTTTTTGATGAGCATTTTTTATTAATTTATTTGTGCGAAAATGTAACACATTTTTTGAAATAATTATTTATTCACCTAATTGCTTCAAATCTCACAAAAATAATTTAAAAAATATATATTCTTTCTATTCTTTCATTAGTCTTGAAATTTGTTTTGCATTTAAAAAATGGTGAACATATATTTTATTATTTTACAAACTGCAGAAGTTTTTCTTTATGTTTTTCATGTATCAATGATAGTTTTGCTATTCCTTAGGCAAAACTCAACTTTTAAAGGGCCGTTTTATAATATTTTTAGAATTGTCATTGTTGCAGATTTATTAACTTACGTTACGGTAATCTTTGCTTTTATCGATTAGTATCTTATAGTTTACTTTTACAGATAATAGCAAATTCTAGACTTTCCATGATTCGAGAGCTCTCGGATTTTTACATAAATAGCACAATTTTTCCAACTCTGTTGTTTAACTTTGCAGCGTATATTGTTACTCTTCAATTCTTAGGTCACACTTTCATGGCACTCAATCGTTTTACATTTATTTGGTTCCCATTTTCTTATCCTATTATTTGGCGAAGGCACTGGTATACATTTTTGTTATTTTTGTTACCATTTTTTATGATCGCTTGGAAAATTAATGAACTTTCGGTATTCAAATATTTATCAGACGGAAACATTTCTTTGGGTTTGGTGAATGCAGAAGTTTCACAAATTTATTTCACTGTGAGTACGGTAGTTTATATTACAACAACTTGCATAGCCGCAACACTAAACTTTTTGTCGTTTATTAAATTTTATTTTTATAAACAAACAAATACATCCCTGCATATTAATGAAAAAAGTTTGTTGAGTAAGTTTTTAATATTCCAATGCTTTTTATAGCGAGCTCTGAGCCAAAATTGAAAGCGTAACTCTTCGTTTTTGAGCAAAAAGCAAAATTAAAAATTAATCTCAGAAAAAAATTTTTGGCTATAAATAATGATTCCGAAGTGCCTGTATCGTACCCTTAAAAGATTCAAGTCCAAACCATTTACCGTAATCTTTTTCAGTTGTATCATTCATAGTTTTTATTGCACAAGTTTGGCGAACATCTTACAATGTTTCTCGCTTGCTTTTTTCAACAAACGAATATGTTTCATCATTTTATGCTACAATTTTACCAATTATCTATGATGCTGTAGCGCTATCTGGAAGTGTGTCATTATTAATTTTAAGGTATTATTTTGTAAAAAACAATTATTTTTAAAAGTAAAACATATTTAGCAAAACAACTCGAAAAGAATATATATCATTTTATTTACGTCAAAAAACTTTCAAAACCCATTTAATACATGCATCATCGAATCCACACCATTCCACAATGATCAAAGATTAAGAGCGTGATTTTTAAACCATTTAAAAATATTACTTACTGATGTCATAATTTAAATGAAAACATCTAATCAATTACGGAAGCTAGCAGTTTGCGCCAGAAATTTGTTGATTGTAAGATTAATCTTGTTTTACATGCTATGAATAGCTTATCATCATTTTTGTACAACCTTCGTCGTTTTAAACTTTTTCATATATTGCTCAGAATCATACACCAAAAAGAGAAAATGTGAAATATAAATGATGCGCATTTCATGCCGTTTCTTTTTTATGCTTTAAAATAAAATGAATAAGTAAGATATATGTATCAGGCATGCTATGGATTGTGTTACAACACTCCTGATCAACTTTTGTTTAACAAAAGTTGACCAGGTGTTTTTATGATCATCTGCAACTGATTTCAAAACATTGTTAATCAATTCAACGTCTTGTTTTCTTAAAAAAAAGGGATTACTTTAGCAGTCTATTACGGAAAAATACTGTAATTTTTTTGTGTCAAATTTTTAGAAGATGTATTATTGTTTTAATTTTGAAGCATACTGTAATCGAAACAAAAATATAGTAATTTTTCTATTTGTCAAAACAGGATTACTGTATTTTTAAAAAAGTAATATTTAACCAAAATTATTTTTACCTGCATTGAAGAACAACTTCTGGCTCCAACAATTGTGAAATTCCTTGAAGGATTAGTCCTTTCATAATCTACGGAGGTTTTTTAACGAAAAATGTGCATTTTTAGGCGACCCAAAGGACACAACATTGTGTCTTTTTTTCAAGCTAAAAATCATAGATTGCTTGTTTTCAGTCAATAATCTTATCATGTTTGATGAAGAAAAAGCAGCAAGTTTCCAACGTGTTTTTAACGAAATAAACATTAAGATTGTTAAACTTTTTTTTTTCATTTTACTGTTATTACAATTATCAAATACTTCAGGTTAAAATGAATTATAATTCACTTAGGGGTATGCAAGTATTTTCGTTTTTTTACAAAATTTTTGTTTATATGGTGTTACAAGAGGCAAGCTGTGGCTCAAAATGTCAGATTTTTAATGCTCTAAATTATGTAAAATTAAAAATGTAAAATAGAAAACAATTAACTTTAAGAGAATCATAATACGGATTCAGAATGAAAAATTTACTTTGGACATCTTTTTTTCTTGATGGCGTTGTTATTCACTTTGCAAAACCGCCGCTAACTACAGTTTTTGCAAAGCATCGTGTGCTTCTTTTTTCTAAATGTTTATATTTATATTTAAAAAATGTATAAAAAATTTATTTCTTTTCTATTAATATTATTTTCACGATGTTTGGCAGCACCAGTAACCTCTATAGAAAGACAAGAATAAACGATTATTGAGAACCAATGTTAAAACTACAGGAAGAGGAGGACTTTGATTTGCTGTCATATATAGTTTTGTTTGTTGTTTATATATTATTTATTAGCACTTAATCTATTTTGTACATTTCAGACAAGCTTACAAGAGTTCTACGGATATTCAGCACTTGGAATATAGGGGAATATAGGGGTAACCGGTGGGTGGATAAATATACCACCAAAACGCCGGTAATTATGTCTAGGATCATCCATGAAAAGATCTAAGCCGCCCTCGGAGGCCCTTTTTCACATTAGTAAAAATAGTGACAAGTATACCCTATGTTTATCATATTCTTTATCTTTGTTGGTTAAAACTTTGTTTGGAGAACTCTGGGAAACTTGTGTCTAGTATGAAAATATCCGTATTTATCCACACAATAATATATTAAAAGATCTAAGGACCACTCGCGACCACTTGTTTGTATTAGTAAAAATAGTGAGCTGTTATTTTAGCGTTTCTGACAAAAAGCATTGTTTTAGCAACATTGTAATGTGTTTGTACATTATTGTGAGCTGCATATGCTTTAGCTAGCTGTTTTTTATGTTTAGAAAAAAAGAAAATATTAATTTTAAAGTAAATTTTGATGTTTTTCTTAATGATTAGTAATGCTATCAATATCTATAATACCATTTTCTGGGAAAAAAAAGTTCTCAACGCGAAAAATTTTAACAAAAAAAGAAAAAAATGAATCTGTTGAAAATGGCTTTTTGCATACCCCTAAATTCACTTTTCAGATTAAACTTCTGTGTAGCATTTAATAAAAAAAATTCTGTACTGTTGGAAATGCCCAACAAGCATAGCATAGATCTGAAAACTAATATTCACCATAAAAACTCAATTATTCTTGAAAACTTAATTTTGATTTGTTGTTTTTGTTGCATAAAATCTATCAAAAATTCAAAAAGTAACCTTCAAAAAAACAAAGCTGTTGCTCTTGAGAGATAAGAGAAAAATTCATTGTTTTTTTTAGTTTTGCTTTAAAAACAACTGCTGCAGTAAGAACAGAGTAAGGACAGCAACTTGGTTGTTGAAGATGCTGTCTATTTTGTGGTTTATATCAACGCTCAAGCAAAGTAAAAGCATTGCCCTTGAAACCGAGGGGTTGAAAATTAGTCTGACAAAACTCGTTGTAATGAGAAAAAAAAGAAAAAACTTACCTTATGTTTAAACTACTATTGTTGCCATTTACATAAAATAAGCGCATAGTAAGTACCACGATGATTAGTACTGCTTTAAGCTTTTATTCTCATCAAAGAAAGATCTCTTCTTTATTACAAGTTTTAATATCAGAAGAACAAGTGTAAATCTTTGTACAAACAAAAGAAATTTGATTTATCCATGGATATCTTTTTTTATATTTAAAATGCCCAACACGCTTCGCACTTGTTTTTGATAAATTATTTTTACCACATAAACTAAATTTTCTTTGAACCTTGATTTCGAATTTGTTTGCATATTGATTGCATAAAATATATCAAAAATTCAAAAAGTAACTTTCTAAAAAATAAAACGTTTGCTTTTGAAAGACAAGAAAAAAGCTATTTGTTTGTTTTTTTTCGTTTTGCTTTAACTGTTGCAGTAAGAAGAGAGCAATGACATCATCACTGCTGCTGTTAGAGATGCTGTCTACTTTGTGGTCTGCGTCAAAGAACGCACATGCAGGATAAAAGTTGGAGCTATGAGATAAAGCGTTTAACGACATGTTTGACTGAATCCAACATAGTAAGAAAAAAGAATAAATTAAAAAAAATTCTCCTAAAATTAACTTTTTGTTCATGGTTTTGGATTGTCATATATCAAGATCCAATGTATCTGTTTTAGCGGTGGTACAATGGTGAGAGTCCATCAATAACTCTTATTCCATACTCCAAAGCATAAAGCTAGGAGAGTTACCAATGATACCGTAATCCGCTCTGTGCAAACACCCTAAATTTTAAATAAAAATTACCAAAGTTTTCCTGTCATCCTTTAAATTTTCATTTAAAAATCTTATTTGTTTTTTCTTAAGAATTTTCAAAAACAAAAACTTTATTTTGTCAAAATTTTATTGTATTTTTACATTGTTTTTGTTTGTATTTTCTTTTTTCGTCTCTTTGTGAGGCAGTGCTATATGCATACAAATAAATAAATAAATAAATAATCTGTTTTTTGAGAGAAAAAACTTTTTTCTTTTGTGTTTATGAGTAAATTTTAATCTGTTTCGGTAATTTTTGATTATTTTTTTGGAATCATATCATTCACTGAAAAAAACAGTAGTGACCTTTTAGTGACGAAAAAACCCGCGACGATTCTGTAGCGTGATGAAAACGTCATTTCAGTGATAGTGATGCAGTGATCGTGATGATGCAATAACGCATTCATCACTGAAATGACAGTGACGCTGAGATAACGCAATCGTCACTCAAACATCACCGGGCCAGTGACGTTTCTGTGACGTGATGGCAAAATTTTTGAAGTGGCAGTGATGCTGCTGTGACGCATTCATCACTAAAAAATCACCGTCATAGTGATTTTTCAGTGACGTGATAGTGATGATTTTCGGCCCCCCACGATAAATCACTTACAAAATTTTAAAATTTAATATCTGTTAATTTTAATGTTGTTTTTATTACTTTTACTGTTTTATGTGTTATATGTAAAAAACGGTGTAATATGTCGTAAATTTTATTTTTTATTATAAAAAACAATAACATTACATTTGGGGCTGTCTAGTTATCTCGAGATATATAATTCCACTCCCCCTCACATCAAAGGCGGTACTGTATTTTATTTATCCCCTCCCCCTATCTCGAGATATCTGGACAGCCCTTTGTCGGATATTACAAACAAAGTAAAAAATGCTATGTTTAGAACAATATTAATATACTTTTGATTCCTTAAAGTCGTAAAGTTGGACATCCAGCAGTAAGATTCGTGCACATGGAGAAGTTGCAATATATTGATATATTTCTGAAGTTGAGTCGGAATCATTTGTAGCACGATATTTGAAGCTGAAAATGATTTTTATTAAAAAGTTTCACACGCTTTTGCAACTAAATTGGCATTTTTGACATTAAATCGTTCGTTTTGGCTTCTGTGAGTTCATATTTTCTAGGGAAGGCCAACGTTGACAGCATTTACTTACAATATATACACTCTTCTATTTTTGCATAATTTACTCAAGTGATGGTGATGCTGCTGTGACGCATTCATCACTAAAAAATCACCGTCATAGTGATTTTTCAGTGACGTGACAGTGATGATTTTCGGCCCCCCACGATAAATCACTTACAAAATTTTAAAAATTTTGATAATTTTTGTGTACCATAACTTTTGCTGAGTTTTTTATGCAAAAATTAAACAAAAACGGAAGAGGATAGGGTGATAAATAAACGCTAATTGGAACATCTTGCCATTTAAAATTCTGACATCTGTGAATACTTGGCCGAAGCAAAACGAACAGATTTCTCATCAAAAAATTGTAAATGTAATTTTAGCTGGCTCATGATAGTAGTCATACACGATGTTTTTAGCCCATCTGGTTACCGTAACCCTCTACTGTTGGGGGCGGAGAAACTGTGGTTAAGTACCCTCTGCTACTTATGGCTACTTAAAGCTTCTGGGATTCTAGAGTTACATTGGGGTTTCTTTACAGTACACCTTCTTAGATACTGTAGGTTACTGTAACTTTGTGTTAATAAATTATTTTATCACTGTTAATAATACTTATCACTTACAGTAATCTTTCTTACTGTATACTTAAGGTTACTGTAACTTTCTTAAATGATTTTTTATACTGTAACTTCTTAAATGTTCCCTTCTTATTTTTATTGCTTCTTATTTTTTCTTCCTTCTTTTTTAGCGCATTTCTTTTTGCGGGAAGTCAGTGAAAGACCACCATCGACGACAACGATATTTTTTGTATTTGTTTTTAAAGTGTCAAGTTGCTTCACACATGTTTCTCTTTGCTTTGCTTGTTCTTTCTCTTTGCTTTGCTCGATCCTTGTCTCTCCATCGATGTTCATTTTTGTGCCACTGCTTGCCTTCTTATTTTTTAAGTATGCAAATTTTGTCATCAAAAAATTAAATATTTCACAATACATATTTGGTATCATTTTAAAGCAAATAAAAAATGCAATTCATTTCTGTTAAAATTAAATGCAAATGTTTTTCAATTTTAAAATTAAAAAAGCTTAAAGTTTTTCTTTTCTTTTTTTATTGCCGCTTTTTTCGGCAGGTCATCTTCCCGATTGAGCAATGAGAAAGGGAGAGGGACACGGTAAGGAAGAGGACACGGCAAGGAAAGGGTCAAGGTCATGACATCGCTATCTATTTCGCTTTTTCATTTGAATTGAGCAAGGCATGGCAAATTTTTATCTGTTTCAATGTTTTTATCCGTTTCAATGTCTTATCACTTATGCCCTGAGGCGATGCTGTTATCAGTCTTATCAGTTGCATTGAAAAATTTTATTAGATTAATCACAATAAACAAAAAACAATACAAAAAAGGGGATTAGTGTTTACGGATAGCAAATACAAGGGTAAAATCACAATTAAAAAAATTTTACATAAACTATTACATTATTAATATCTGATCCAAGGAGCGCCAAATGCTCCGTCTTCCATTTTGAATACAGGAACTATTAAAGCATTACTTGTTTTCTTTTCGGTTCTACCAATCTCGTCTTCTTTAGCATTATTTTCATACAAAATGCATTGAATTTCTTGACCATTTCGTCTAGCCGTTTCAGCAAATAGTTCCAATTGCTCCATAGGTTTCATCGTTGTTTCATCTGATTTTGTAACTTTTGCTCTTAAAAGTGCTTTTCTGTAAACCATTGGATTTCGTTTTCTCCATTCTTGATCACTTTCATATTGAGGCTCGAAGAAAAATAAAAGCTTTGATATCATTTTATCAACACTTCTTACACATCTGCCATTATTTTTACTCTTATATGTCCTTAAGATATAGCTCATGAAAGCGGCCATAAGTGGATGAATATTACCTGGAACAGAAGAAGAAACGGGGTAAATAGGGAAACGCATTCTCGAATTTATAGAAAAACAAATAAATTCGGCAAAAAGAAAAATATCAGAAGTTATAAAATGGGTAAAAAACCAAAAATCTTATGCCAAAAGCGATAAGAATCGAAGACAAGTCCTCACATTTCTATAATAAAGCGGTATAGAATCAGAGAAAAATCGCTATTTCAGTGATATTTTCATTTATTTGTTTAAGAAATGACACAATTAAATGGTATTTTCTCGATTTATTGTGCAAATTATAATAAAAAGTGATTATTTTTAACTATTTATGCTTAATCATCGATAAATTTCCATTGATGGAAGGTTTTTGATGGTTTTTTGCTGGCAAATGGTAAATAATTTGCCAAAACTGGTTGAGTTTTTATGGTTTTTGTCTTTTTTGCAACGGTTTTCTTAGGTTTTGGCGGCTTTTCTTTGATGGTTTTGGTTGATTTCTTTCTTTTTTCAGGTGGAGGAAGCAATGTTCCTGCTGTTTGAGGGATTTTTTTGTCCAAGTTCTTTGGAATTTCTTCATGTGCTTCCTTGTATTCTTGCTTTCGAGACATTAATTCTTGAGTTTCTTGCGCTTTTAAGGTTGCAGCGACATCTTTTTTCAGATCATTATCTACTTTTAAGTTTGAATCTTCACCTTTTAGCTTTCGTTGCATATCTTTATAGCGCTCAAATGGGATACAAATGAGTTTGTTAACCATTTATCTAAATTATACGAAATTATTGAAATTTTACAAAAAAATGTTAAATTAAAATCATGACAAAACGATAAACTTACACAAATAGTGTCGAAATATAAAAAAATTAGATTAAACAGGGAGTGCAGTGGTAAAATTGCGTGCGACGTCAAAGTTTAAAAGTGAGTCAAATTGAGCAAAAACAATTGCTTGTAAGCCACTTTTACCAACTGGCGCGGCAAATTTGAGTGAAAGCGCTGTTATTCCCATTTCTTGTGGATTGTTTGCTTTGTCACTGTGATAATGTTGTAAATCAAAGCCAAAAATACAAGAATGAGTCAGGAATTTTTCATAAGTTATTCCTGTGTTATCAGTGATATCAGCAAGATCTTTAAAAGCCCGCGCATATTCCCCTTTTCCCAAGTCATAAGGATAAGCTGGGACAATTTTACTGTTAACACTGATTTGGATTCTGTCCAAACCATAAGGTTTAAATTCAAACGGTGAAGTAGTACCACTCCCATTAAATGCAAAATCTTCAACAAGAGCGACAAAGACTCGTTTAGGAACATAATCAGTAAACAAAGTTGTTGTATATTCATGTCGGCCTCCAGCGATGAAGAAATTTTTTACTAAACTACGCGTATACGGATATTTTGCAAGATCACCGTCATATAATTGTTTGTTAAGTTTTATATCAAGTGTGGGTAAAAGGTGTTGATGCTTTATGTAAAGCTTATGAGCAGTAATTCTTGCTATATATGTTGTGTTATCTTGAGCAATTACAAAAAAGGGTGTATTATGCGGTGTTATTTCAATATCAAGTTTTATATGATTGAGTAAGAGCTTATTTTGATGAAAAATATCTGCATCAAGTTGTGTAACTGTATGAAATTCACCAGATTTTTCAAAGAATCTGCGACGTTTATCAAATCCTACACCAGAAATTTGACTGCCTTCAGCATCTTCGAAATAACCAGCAAGTTGCAAATCTTCTTCGTGACGAGATGTGTCAATACCTAATCGACGTCGAAAATATGCATCATAAGCGTAAAGATCATTTGAGTTATAAACTTGACGGCCATTGAAGACAACTTTTAAATTTTTGATAGTTGTTGCACCGAAACCTTGAATAAAACTTATTTTATCCGTAGCAGTTACTGGAACAGCAGTGCTGACAGTTTTGCCGTCAACAACTTTATCTACTTTTTTTAAAAGTGAGAAGCTTGTTTGAAGATAGCAATGCGCAAGATTAAGATAAGAAGTGCCTGAATTAATTGTAAAACGCGAAGGCCAAGTTCCTGATGCGTTAACAGGATTATACTCGACAATATTTGTTTGCTGAAATGCAATGTTAACAGGTTTAGAAGAAAAAAGATCTAAATTGTTTGGGATTTCTTGAGCGCTTTCGTTATCGATTTGCATGATTTTAATTTAATCAGAGAGAAATTAAAAACCGACTGTATAGTAGACGTTTTGAAACGTGTGAATGACGTAATCAGCTTTTCACCCCTATTTATACTTTTCCCGCAAAGAAAAAACGTGACACACATGCATACTTTATGTTATATCTATGTGAACAGAAAAATTAGACCACGCCCACATAGCACACACACACACAAAACGCGCACACACAGACATGGATTTGCCGACAAAGATCAAAGGAAAATACAGTTTTTTCACTGAAAGTCGTAAAAATTGTTGGAAAAGTCATAAAATTATGGGTAAAGTCGTAAAAAATTATAGGTAAAGTCGTAAAAATTGATGACAAAGTCGTAAAAATTATCGGTAAAGTCGTAAAAATTATGGTGAAAGTCGTAAAATTTGTCGATATAGTCGTAAAAATTGTCAACAAAAATCAAAGTAAATTAAAAAGTCGTAAAAAGTTGTGATGAAATATCAAGTGGCTGTAAAAGTGGACACACGGACAAACGTTTAACAAAAACTATAAAAGGATGAAATTTTCATTGCCTCACTTTAATAAAAAATATCTTTACTGATCAGTCGGTTTAAACAATTAGCTCTGATGGAATATATCCGAAAGAAATTTACCTTGGGGAGGGATAATAAGCTTGAATTAAGATTAGATACGCCATTAGAATTACCGGGGAATAACTGGTATTGTAGTTTGCGTGAATTTAGTTTAGAACAAAAATGGTCTTTAGCTAATGAGGAGATTTTAATTTACTATCAAAATGGGCATCACTCTATTGCTAAACCTGGATTTTATCATTCTGTGGCTGACCTTGATAATATCTTGGATGAATTATTCCTCCCTATGCGACGTGTAAAAAGAGGAGGAAGAAAAGCTTTAGATAGAATGTTAGGGGTTAGAAGAAATAATCAAACGGAAGAAGAAATAGAAGAAGAGGAAGAAGAGGAGACAGAAACTGAAACAAACACTGAGGCAACAGATGATAAAGAATCCGACACAAAAGCAACACCTCCTACAGCAAATGCTGAAAATAAATCTGTGCATGAGACTAAACCAGAAACAAAAGAGCCTGAAGCGAAGAAATCAAGAACTGACCCAGAAACTCTTGAAACTGATTTCAGAAAAGAGGGACATGGAAAATTACATTGGATTCCAGAAACGGGACATCTTCCCGATACTCCTGATAAAATTTATCCTAAACCTGTCTCAATTGAAAAAGTCGGTGAACACGCTGAAGTTGTTTCTCCCGCTCTGCCTGTTGCTGAAAGTTTGGTTGCTGGACAAGCGTTACCTCCAGTAGCAAGTCTCGATGCTTTAAAAGAAGCTGCCGCAGAACTTGAAAAGAAAAAAGCTGCTGCAAAAAATAAAGCCTTAGAAAAAAATGTTGAAACAAAAACAGAAGAAAAAAGCGCTGACACTAAAGCCGAAAAAAATAAAGAATTAGCGAAAGAGCTTGATGATCTTCAGCCGGTTCATATCCCCTCTAGAAACCCTATCCCAACAGTCCCAAAACTTCCAGAGTTCACTCCAAAAAAGCCTAGACCTATTGAAGAAGCTAAAAAAGAAAAGCCAAAACAAGAAATTGAACCTGTTAAAATAGAAGATAAAAAACCAGATTTGTTGGAAGGAGAACTGATAAATCCATATCCTGCAACGGTTAAAGCTGAGCCACAAGAAGAAAAAACCTTTTTCCCTACAGTTAAACAAGAAATTATCAAGGAAGAAGAGAAAATCTCACCTGAAATCTTGGAATTTAACCAAAAAGGATATAATTCTATTAGAATTTCTAAAAATGCACATAATTATTACACTGTTACTTTTGATCCTAATTACGTGCGAGAAATAAAATTGAGTAACGGTTTTGCTAAAGCTTTAGGTTTTCCCATAGGTCAAACAATTACAACTGGAGATATTGCGCATTATTATCCCACAACTGAAACTGATATTAGTCACATTTGCATGTCAATCAATGATATTTTGCGTCCACTAAACAATGAAGAAACTGCAGAAGTTGGAATAATTCCCCTCTATGATCAAGCAAAGGCTGTTTATAAATATTTTGCCAATCCAATTTGGTTCAGACTAGAAACTACAAGAATCAATCTTCTCTCTGTTGAATTTAAAGATTTCTTTGGTAATCCAATTGCTTGTGACAATGCTCACGGCCACTTTACCCTTGTATTTGCTATCCGTAAACACTAATCCCCTTTTTTGTATTGTTTTTTGTTTATTGTGATTAATCTAATAAAATTTTTCAATGCAACTGATAAGACTGATAACAGCATCGCCTCAGGGCATAAGTGATAAGACATTGAAACGGATAAAAACATTGAAACAGATAAAAATTTGCCATGCCTTGCTCAATTCAAATGAAAAAGCGAAATAGATAGCGATGTCATGACCTTGACCATTTCCTTGCCGTGTCCTCTTCCTTACCGTGTCCCTCTCCCTTTCTCATTGCTCAATCGGGAAGATGACCTGCCGAAAAAAGCGGCAATAAAAAAAGAAAAGAAAAACTTTAAGCTTTTTTAATTTTAAAATTGAAAAACATTTGCATTTAATTTTAACAGAAATGAATTGCATTTTTTATTTGCTTTAAAATGATACCAAATATGTATTGTGAAATATTTAATTTTTTGATGACAAAATTTGCATACTTAAAAAATAAGAAGGCAAGCAGTGGCACAAAAATGAACATCGATGGAGAGACAAGGATCGAGCAAAGCAAAGAGAAAGAACAAGCAAAGCAAAGAGAAACATGTGTGAAGCAACTTGACACTTTAAAAACAAATACAAAAAATATCGTTGTCGTCGATGGTGGTCTTTCACTGACTTCCCGCAAAAAGAAATGCGCTAAAAAAGAAGGAAGAAAAAATAAGAAGCAATAAAAATAAGAAGGGAACATTTAAGAAGTTACAGTATAAAAAATCATTTAAGAAAGTTACAGTAACCTTAAGTATACAGTAAGAAAGATTACTGTAAGTGATAAGTATTATTAACAGTGATAAAATAATTTATTAACACAAAGTTACAGTAACCTACAGTATCTAAGAAGGTGTACTGTAAAGAAACCCCAATGTAACTCTAGAATCCCAGAAGCTTTAAGTAGCCATAAGTAGCAGAGGGTACTTAACCACAGTTTCTCCGCCCCCAACAGTAGAGGGTTACGGTAACCAGATGGGCTAAAAACATCGTGTATGACTACTCATGATCTAGATCGATAAAGGCTTACTTGAGTTGTCTGACAGATTCCAGTGGTCGAAAACGCCAGTTGTAGATGAAGTTCATTCCAGTGATAGAAATTAAACATTTGAGGCAATATCGTCGTATTTTGTCGGAGACATAGATGAAGATAGATATGTTTGGAGAGTTTTGCCGCTGCAGAGATAAGCTATGTGTAAATGCAGTTATCCAAGCATCATAAATTGGTTACCTAAATTTAGAGCTGAAAAATTGTCGGTGTTTTTGTAAGTCACTTACGTCTTGTAAAGACAGGAACATTAGTCGAAGCTGCTGCAATAGTCGTCACAGTTTCTTTCATCTGAAGCATCTAAAATTGCATCAATTTATTAATTAAAGTAATAACAGAAATAAATAAAAGCAATCAAAATAAGACAAAGGGACATTTTGTGATGGCAGAAAGATGCTGTAATAAAGTTGTACAAAATGGTTCAACAAAAGTGCTGAGCTGAATTTTGATTAAAAATCGATCCTTCTTATTTCCATAAGACTGCGTTTTCAGGAAAAACTCATTATTAACGGGGGAAAAAACAAAATGAAAGAAATTCTCATCAAAAAATTGTATGCAATTTTAGCTGGCTCATCATCTGGATTAACAAAGGCTTGCCTGAGTTGTTTGAACGATTCGAGATTAATTTGTAGCAGAGAGATAATATGAGCTGTTGAAGAGAACATCGTAACGTCGAAGATTCCCCAGAAACATTGATCAGTTTTGATAGGAACGGCAATTTTAACTTAAAACTGAAAAGAATACTGTAATTGAGAAGACACATAAATGAAATGTACCTTTGAAGCATTTGTAGATGAAGTTTATTCCAGTGATAAAAATGAAACATTAGAGACAATATCGTCGTATTTTGTCGGAGACATAGATGAAGACAGATTTACTTGCAGGGCCAAGCCTTTTGTTTACAGATGGCAAAAAAACAAAGATTGAGGCAACATCGTCTTTTTTTTAGTCGGAGAGATTGATGAAGAAGTTGATGCTGCTGTAGGAATCGAAGACATATTTGGAGAACGTTGCTGCTGCAGGGATAAGTAATGTGTTAAATTAGTTACCTAAAATTTGAGCGTAAAATTTATCGGATTTTTTATAATTCACTTACTTTTGTAAAGGCATGAACAATTGTTGAAGTAGCTGCAGCATTAGTAATAGTTTCTTGCATTTGAAGCACCTAAAATTGCAACAATATATTAATTTAAGTAAAACTAAAATAAAACTAAAGCAATCAAAAGCAGACAAGAGAGCATTTTGTGATGATTATTCGTATTGGTACAATCACCTTACTTCTTATAATGACAGAAATAGTACTCAAAATGATAAATATTTTGGTGTCGAAAGTGCTGCAGCAGTCGTAATAGTTTCTTCCATTCGAAGCATCTGAAATTACGACAATTAATTATTGAAATAAAAAGTAATATTAAACACAAGTAATTAGAACAAGACAAGGGTGTTGAAGCTTATAGGAATTTTAGGCGGTTTAGGAGCGAGAAAAGCTTGAAATCAAAATTTCGTTGTACGGTAGTTCAGCAAATTTTTGAAGTGGCATGGAGCTTTTTGTGTTGGCAGAATGTTGCTGTCACAAAACTGCACAAAATAGTTCATCAAAGGTGCCAAGTTGGTTTTTTGCGCAGATGGTGTTGATGGTTGTGGTGGTACTGGTGGCGGCGGTGTTGAAGGTGGTGCAGAAGATGGTGTTTATGGTGGTGGTGGTGCTGAAGATGGTGTTGATGGTGGTGGCGTTGGTGGCGGAGGTGTTAAAGGTGGTGCAGAAGATGGTGTTTATGGTGGTGGTGGTGCTGAAGACGGTGTTGATGGTGGTGGTGGTATATTTAGCTTTGATGATATAAGTCCTAAAAACAAAGCTTTAGTGTATACAAGAATATAGCAAAGTACTCACGTAAAAAATTTTGTCCATAAGCTGAAGATTTGAACAGATGTGATTGTGCTAAAGAACAAAGACATATCTAAAAAATAAATGTTAAAGCATTGAAAATAAAAAAGAAAAGCACAAAAACGCGCAGAAAAAAACGATAACATATTTTTTTGAAAAAGAAAGAAAGGGGACACTTTCGTGTTAAGATTTTTTAACATGGACCCAACGAATGTTTACGAAAAAAAAAGAGCAACGCATTTTTTTTTCGACAAAGTTTTCTCTTCTTCGATTTGCAAACTTGTTTTTCAACTTGTGATAAAAAATGGTGCAAAACTTTTTAGCATGGATACTGCTGCATCTATCAAGCATTTATGTTGTTACATCTACTGCTAATGAAGGACAACAAAAATACTAAAATCAAACAGAAGCATCTTTTTTGCTTCTTTTCCACCTAACAGTTTTCGATTTAGTAGCAAAGCAAATTGGCATGCAGTAAAAAACCTTTTGAATAAATATGTAAAAAATACGATTGATAAAGAAAAAACAAAGATCTAGACAGTTGCTAATCTTCAATAATAAAAACTAGAAAGGCAAAAGACTATAAGGCGAAAAGAAAATACTTGTCGGAAAAGATTGCATTACGTCATATGTTTGACATTACGACATTACTACTTTAGCAGTCTAAATAGCAACATAAAAACCTAATAGCTGCAGCCATGTCTATGCCAAAAAAGTGTTGCGCAATTTTAATCACACGCTGAGAAAAAGTTAGCAAAACCAAGGAAGGGAAAAAAAACTTTGTCGATAAACATTCGTTGCATCCTTGTTTTCGTAAACATTCGTTGCATCCTTGTTGAAAATTCCTAGCACGAAAACGCCCTCTTCCTTTCCTCTTCAAAAAAAATTTGTCATCGTTTTTTTACGTGTCTTTTTTGCAAATTGCACTTTTTTTTTACCTTCCATGTTCTAACACATATTTTTTAGATATGTTATTTTTCCTTTATCAGCATTGAAGCACGTCGATGTTCAACAAAAGGATGATATGTTTACGTAAGTTATTTATGCTAAATTTATATCCCACACTAAAATAAAGTTTTTAGGACTTGGATATTCCAGTACAAGTATGGATGGCAGCATTCCGATAAAATGATTCTTATCCTACTTGATTTTCTATCTTTTATGGGTCAACAAAGCAGTTGTGGTGAGGCGCTTAACCATTTGATAAGACAATTATATATTTGTATTTGTAGGTCATCGATAACAACTTTTTCGAAAGGGGGAGCTTCCTTCACACTCTATTTCCTACGATTATATAATTGCCTTTCATCAGAAACATTGGTTTACCTTCAGCTACAGTTTTTCATGTTTTGAATCGTGCGACATCTCCTCTTGCTTATGGATGCTTCATAGTGCTTTTTGATCTTGATTTTTCGATGATGAAGCGTCTCACTACAGCTTTTTCTCGTGGTATGTGGCTTGTAGTTGTATTTGAATGCATTTGTTAATCCAATAATATTTTTAGGCTAATATCCAAAAAAAAGTCTTTCCTTTGCCTGCAGTTTCAATGGTTCGACGTCTTCTCTTCATCCTCAGCATAATCCCCGCTTTGACGGTGTTAAGATTATGGATAGTTTTTCAAATGTGAGTTTTTAATTCTTGATATCTTGCATTTAAAACAATTTGTAGGTCTTGCATCTGCTGAAAAAGAAGTCGAAGCATTTCTTGATAGTGCAGCTTTCGACTCCTTATCTTTATGATGGTATGTGCTTCATCAGTGTATTTGAATATTTTTTGTTATCAAGTAACAGTTTTAGGTCATATACTATATGTTGCTATATATGCACCTTACTCTGCAGCTCTTTGTGGTTTCTATGGTCCGACGTCTTATCACCATGCTGTTTATAACTGTTAATGATACATTTCTATATGTGTTTTACGAATATGTTGAGGTATAATTTTTTAACACAGACTGTTATTATCGAGGCTAAGATTTAGTGAATATATGGCACAATCCCATTTCTTTTCCCTTTTTGCTAACTATTTCTTCACAGTACGATTATTAATACAGTAAAAGCAGTAGGGGTCGTCGTTATGATTGCACCTTTCACACCTAAAGTATTGGCATTTGAAAATTTTTGCTAAACAGCTCCATAGTCAAATTTGGCATTGAAGCAGCCCCGTTGATGCCTGAGATAATGAAAACATAGACTTGTCTAAACACAATGCTCGAAAAAGCAGTCCTATAACTTCAAAAATAACAAAAGACTGCTTCTTGTGCTTTTAAATTATTACCGCTTTTCAAATAGCATTTGTCTTCTTTATCTCCGGCAGTTTTTTGTCCCAATATCGCCCAAAATCTTTAGAAGCTACAGTACCCTTTTCGTGTCCTGTTTGCTTGCGTTTATTCCTGTTTTTACATCAATTAATAAATTGTCGCAATTTCAGATGCTTTGCATGGAAGAAACTATTACAACTGCTGCAGCACCTTCGACAACCAAAACATTAATCACTTTGACTACTATTTTTGTCTTTATAAGAAGTAAGTTGATTGTATCAATATCAACATATTTTACGCTCTAATTCTAGGTAACGACTTTAACAAATAGCTTATCACTGCTGCCGCAAAGATATCCAAATATATCTGCAACTCCTACAGCAACGCCGACTACTCCATCACTCACTCCGACAAGAAACATATTATTCAAACGTTTCAATCTAATCAATGGAAACATTATCAGTAATTTTTTCAACCACTGAAATCTGTAAGCCTTTTTTTGCTTCTAAACCCACGGATATTCCTGTCAGCTACAGTACTCTTGTCTTGTTTCGATTGCTTGTGTTGATTTCTATTTTTACTTCACGTAATTAATTGTTACAATTTCAGATGCAAGAAACTACTACAGCTGCTGCCACAACCAGTCTTTATAAGAAGTAAGTTGATTGTACCAATACCAACAAATTTTACGCTCTAATTTTAGGTAAACAATTTAACAAATAGCTCATCCCTGCAGCCGCAAAACTCTCCAAATATATCTGCGACGTCCACAACAAATTTTTGTTTCATCTCCGGTTTGCTTTTTTCTGTTTGTTCCCCGTGTAATAGCAAACACTGAATGTCTTCTTTACCCTGGTTTTCGACAAATATTTAAAATTACTTAATTTGTTATTTAAATTTCTCTGTAACCTACAATCTTGTAGCCTGATTTCTTGTGTTTATCTTTGTTTTTTTAAACAATTTTTTCAGATTAGCTGACAAAGAACAAGTGAGACATTCATCCGATGCGCAGCTGCTTTGTGGCCAACACACTTAAACATTAGCTTCAACCATAAAATCTTCAGCAGCACCTAATACTTTGCAAGAAGCTGTTACGACTCCTGCAGTAATTTCGATAATAAAATCATTGTTCTTTTATTTGAATAATTTTCTAATTGTATTATTTTAAAAATTTATTTATTTGTTTTTTGAAACGCTTAATAAACTTCTCCGACAAAATAAATTACAGTAATCCATAATTTTAAAATTGGTTTTAACCATGAGTACCTGTTTTAATTTTTTTAAACTCTAATCGTTCGTTTTGTTTGAATAAAGATGAAAAAATGCATCAAAGTTTTGTTTGGAACAAAACAGCAGCTGCAGTGTAAAAAGATGACATTCGTTTACGGTGATTCTGATAGTCCGACTATTTCCGACGTAAAAGCAGCTGCTAGTGCTCAGCTCCATATAGCTTTGGAACGCTGCATTGTTAAAGTGCAAATGCCAAACAACACTACTGCAACATTATCTGACACCGAACGTTTTTCGTATGATGATAATATATGGATCGATGCTACAGGTAAAATTTGGTCATAGATGCTTTTTTCATAATCAGCTTTTAGATACATCAAAGCGTACAAAAACTATCTCTGCAGCTACAGTATTTGATGAAGTATTGGATAACATGGAAGACAGTCCTTCAGATGAATCTTCGACATACATTTTAAAATACCAAAAAACTCAACTTATTTTATTCAGAAGAAACACTTATTTGGAATGGAATGACACCAACGATACTTCTATCAGTCTTCTTTATCATATGGCGAAACCTAAAACTGATTTAAAACTTGGAAATGTAAGCGCTTGTGCATAACGAGTAACAAAAAATTAATTTTTTTAGACAAACATTTACGATTATTTTGATGCAACTATGACACGTGGATTAATTGTCTTAGCCTATTATCGCAATGCTGTCCCAAATATTGTTGTATTGGAAGATGCCAAAATACGACTCAGAAATCATACTACAGACATGACCTTCAAAGCTTTTAAAACGTGAGTTGTCACTTTTTCCGAAATTGTGCTCAGTATCCTTTTTAGGAATGATTATACGACGCAAGCGAAATTAGCAACACAACTACTTAATAGCTGGTTGAATACAAATTTTATCCCGTCATGGTCTGCAGCTGGTTGTGAAAGCCCTATCGCTCAAGCTTTGACATCAAGAGGGTATAGAGATCGAAAAACTTCAGGAATGAGAAAATCACAATCAAAGAAATTCAAGAAAGATGAAGCAGCGCTCAAGGCGTTTTCTACTGTTTTAGAAGCAATGATAGCGACAACTGACGAGACATCGTTACAAAACATGTACAAAACTACAGCGTAAGCTTTTTCCTAATTTAAGGTGCATACACATTAATTTTTACAGTAGTATTCGACGGCCATGGTTAATGGTAATGCTACATGATTCCGATTCCGTTGAAGATGCAGTTGATGTTTTTTTCGATCAGCTTCCGTTTTTGTCTGACAATTTGCAGTGGGTATGAAGGGAATTACTAAAAGCTGGACTTGGACTTGGACTTGGCTACTAAAAGCTGGACTTGGATTTGGACTTGGACCTGGACTTAGAAAACTTTTCGAAAAAAAAATTTTTTTTTCTCGATATTGTCAAAAATTTGTACGGGATATATATTTTCGACTATGCTGATCACGAATATCAACTTTTTAGGTGACCTTATATAACGAAATATTGGACATACAAAATTACCGAATTTGCAAAATTTTCAAACCGCAATATCTGAGCAAATTATTTAAAAAGGTCACCTAAAAAGTTGATATTCGTGATCAGCATAGTCGAAAATATATATCCCGTACAAATTTTTGACAATATCGAGAAAAAAAAAATTTTTTTTTCGAAAAGTTTTCTAAGTCCAGGTCCAAGTCCAAATCCAAGTCCAGCTTTTAGTAGCCAAGTCCAAGTCCAGCTTTTAGTAATTCCCGGGTATGAATGTTTTATTACATTTGAACAAACTAAAAATGTTTTTGCAGCTCCATTACGATTTCACAGAATGCATGCAAAAAACTTACGACAAAATTCCAAATTTTCGTGCAACTCTTACTATGTTGGCAACAGCAATTATTTCGACTGCTACACAACATAGATTACCACATCAAGAAGACGAAGACGTTGGTCTTCATGCTGCCGATGCTGTAATCCATCTTATTAATAAATATTGCAAGCTCAAGGAAGATTGCAAGATGGATTCAATTTTGTTGAGAGATATAGTAAGCTTTTTTGAAAAATCGTACTTTTAAACGGGTTGCATTTAGGATGGAAGAAATGAAAATGATTTATTGCGACTTAAAAATGCCATTACGATAAAACCTATGATTGTTATGACTTCAGATGAAAATGGACGAAATTATTATATTGTTTTACAACGCCGGATGCTAAAGGTTTTTTGATTCTCATTACACCGTATACCTTTTTTAAAGCACTTTTTATAGCTACGAAATTCCGATTTCTCAGACGCTTTCCAGTTGTATATGGAATTATTTTATACTTTCGATCTCGCTTACGATTCTTCTCCTGCTCCTTTTTTCGAATTCTTTAGCATTATAGAAGGAATCAACAAAACTCCGAAAGCAACACTTCTAAACCTTACGTCAACGATCCAATTTGTCTATGATGGACGACAATTAACTGCTGAAGAAGCAACTTCTGCATCAATAACCGAATCTCATTCCGACAATGACAACAATAGTTCAGGTAAGCACACTCTTAATAACTTTCCATGCTTTTTTATACGAAGAAATGTGACAAAACTCAAAGAAAAAATAAAAATACAGCAAATATGTTACTGTAACGCGAAACTTTTCAGATGCAAACGGCAACAATGACTCAACACAATCGTAAAACTCACTTTATCTTTCGACATCAGCATGCAGCTATTTCTGATTTGTTTATTAAGTTATTCAGTTACAGCTGTCTCTTCATTTGATTGAAAAAATTTTATAAAATATTCAAAAAAAATTGGATATCAGTTACTTAAAACATGACTGACAGGAAATTCATGTTGAACATATTTGGGTATTTCTTATTATTCTTATCAATGTTGAAAAATGATGCAACACAAATATTCTTGCTAAAAAAGTGACAAAGCATGATAAAGAAAACATCAAATTTTGCTCATAATCGAAGCATAGCATGATTTGACGATCTCCAACTTTTAGTGTAACAGTTAACGCAATTTGTTAATTTTGAAAAACGAAAAAATGTATTTTGCAGAAACAAAAAGCAAATTCTTGTTAGAACCGTCGTTTCCAATATTGTAGATAGTGAACTCTGAATCGTTGCATTGTAAATGAAATTACAAAAAAAGCTATTTCTGTTATTTAATTGCAATTTCATAAACCCACCAACACACAACCCAGAGTTTCTACGAAAACATTAATTCTAAGAGACCACATTGTTTAGTGTAAAAAATATATTTAAATTTGATTGTTTTTAACCATTATTGGACCGATCATTAAAATCTTAACTTCCAAATTTTGAATAATAACAGATTTAATTTAATACTGTAGTGTTTTAACTTATTGTAGCCATGAAAGGTCAACCACCACAATTGAAGATTTTTTTTTGTTTTTGTATTTAAACAGATTTTTTTTGCATGAAAAAGCAGTTTCTTTGAAAAGTACTTATATTGTTTATTTTTAAAGCTACAATTTCAGTGTACTTTCTCTTGTTTTTATAGAACTTTTTAGAGAGTAATTAAAAATCTAGAAATAACAAATTTCGTAGATGTTGTATGCTGTTAATTTTTGTGTCAATATACTGCATGTAAATACTTTGTGTTTACTTTTGATGATTATTTATTTGATCGTAAAATATTAGAAACATTTTAAAAGTTGTATTTTTTGATGACTAAGTTTACTAACTGGACTTTGTTTTTAAAGTTCGTAAGTTCATATCCCTGTGAAAATCTTTGTTTATTTCACATCCATACTTTTTTTTGTACAAGAATACTAATAAACTTTCTGTAGCTAATACACAGAAAATACATTACTTTAAATCATTTTTACAATTTTTACTCTGTAAAAAAGAATTTTATTAATTCTTAAAAATTTTTAGGATACGTGTCAAAATCGAGCATACAATCCTTACAACATTTTTACAATGTCTTGTATTTAATTAGATGATATACCTAAAAAAATATTGTGTTTATTTCTCTTTTTAATTAACAACAAGTGTATTTGAATTTTTATCGTTAAAATTTCTATATCTACATTATGACATATGCCCTGGAAGATGTTGAAGCTTTTGGAAATCGGCTACATATTAATACATTTTTATCAGTAATGATTAATAGTTTAGCAATTTATTTAATTTTAAATTATTCAAAACCGATAATGGGTGTGTATAAATATTATATTTTGTCTACAGTATTTTTTGCATTTTTAATGGATTTTCATATGACTTTTATTTTTGGACTATTTCCAATATTTTCAAAGTTATCAATTTGTTCAGCTGGAATTGCAAGATTTTTAGGGCCTTTTTGGGGGACGACATTTCAATTCGTAAGCTTTTATTTAAAAATTACTTTACATGCATAGCTCTGAAATCCGTTATCAGAGTAAAGAAAGAGTATGTGATATCGTCTACTACTTACAGCTAAAAGCTGCCTTTTGGTGGATTTTTAAATCCATTTTTAAAAACCCGCAACCTATTATGTCTTTAAGGCTCTAATAACCTTAAATCAATTAAAAATTTGCATGAATTTGATCTTTGGGAATCAGATGGAAAAAAGCTTTCAGATGGTTGCTGTATTAATTTTCTATTTATGTGTTTTTATCTGAAGATATTTTTTAGATGATCGTTCACATCACATTAAGCTTTTGTGGTCTCTCTCTATTTATGGGACTAATTTATCAGTACATTTCAATCACTAACAATGATCCATTTCTTCGTTCCCGTTACATTGTCATCATCTTTTTCATCACAGGACTATTATACCCCCTACCAGCTCTAGCCCTTTACATTTCAATTTATGGCACACATCTCAACATCAAAAATGTTAAACATCTTCAACCAGATTTATATAATCTATTTTTAACATCAACTTGTACAGGAAATGTGTTTTCAACAAAATCTATCATCTACTACTGTATTTGTGTGGCACAAATTATATTTCCATTTATTGTTAATTTCATTACAGTTTATAAAATTTATAAAAAGCTACAAAGTATCAAACATCAACTTTCTTTTGCAACAATGAAAATGAAGCAGCAGTTTTTGTATGTTTTAATAATGCAGCTTTTTACTCCAATTATATTTATAATGATTCCAACAACTTTTATGTTTATTATGTCATTGATTAAAATTGGAAATAGTAGCGGTAAGTTCTTTTTTTGTTTAAAAACATTGTTAGAGTTTATGGTTGACAAAATGAAAAAAAAAACTTCTGCTGCGCAAAGTAAAATTCACATAAAAACTTTAAAAACGTTTAAAAATATTTACTGTCCACAAAAAATACATAGAACGTAAATATTTATAACCATTCACCAACAAATCGGCTATCCCTAATCTTAAACTTTTTTCATTTTATCCATAATATGTGATAACGCAATCATTAAAAAAATAACAGCACAATTAAAGTTGCATTAAAATTTATTGGCAAAATTTTGCTTGCCAATAGCTGCGGTAACTCATTTTTTAAAATTGCAAATTTTTCTGACCATAAACCAGCTATTAGTTTTTTTACTGACTTATTTCTGTTAAATTCTCATCGTGCATTGTTAATATGAGCAAATTTATCGATTCCATTTTGTCTTCTGCTCAATTTTTACTCATGTTTTAATATTGTATTTCAGTTTTGGGTCAAGTATTCATTCAAATATTCACACTTCACTCAGTTGCCAATGCATTAACCGTCATGGTCGTCATAAGATCGTATCGAAAAGTGCTTCAGAAATGGTACAAAAACGTTCTTTGCTATGGAAGACGTTTCAATCCAAAAATTGTTTTTACACAAAATGCTACATACATTACCCCCAAATGACAAAATTATACGTTGATATCTGAGTTGATCCATAATTGCTGTTATTGAGGTATTGTAGTTTTGTGTTTTTAAAGTTAAGTATTAGACTTTTGCTTGTTTTTATGAAGATTAATTTAATTTCCTTTTAACCTTTTTAAATAAAACGAAAACACGATAAATGGAAGTTGACTTTGAATGGTGAGCTAATTTAATTCAATTTACTTTACTCTAACATTAAAATGATGACAATAAAATGAAATTATCTAATAGCTTTTTAACTATATAAACATTTTCTGACTTATATTTTCTCACATTTTTGTAAAAAAAAATTTTTCATGTACACACTTGAAAATGTTAAAGATTTTGGAAATCGGTTACACATTAATACCGGCTTAGCTATTACCTTTAATAGCTTGGCTGCATACATAGTTTTGATGCATTCAACTCCGTCAATGAAATGTTACAAATATTATATTTTATCGACGGTAATATTTGCATTTTTAATGGATTTTCATTTAACATTAATTTTTGGAATGTATCCATTATTTCCTCGTATTATTTCTTGCCCGGCAGGGATTGTGAAGGGATTAGGGCCATTTTGGGGTGAAACAGTTCAATATGTAAGGTTTTGTTTTGAATCTATATTTTTTTGTCATTTTTCGGGGTCTGTGGTATTGTTGGGTTCCAGATGGGGTCAAAAAGTGCATTGGGGTTCAAAAGTTATATACCGTCTCTAATTGAAGGTGCACTCTAATTGTAACATCTTTAATTAAAGCGCATGAAAAAAGTATCACGAAAAAATAAAAGCGTCTCTTTAATATAAGCGCACCAAAAATAATGGAGTGATAAAAAATGAATTTGAAGTCGAAATTTTTATAAGTTTCTAATTAATAGGGTTATTAGTTTTGTATATTTTAATATCAGATTATCGATTGAAGGAAAATTATCTTTTTAAAAAAAGTTTTTGTTGTATTTTTTATCATTTTTAATTAAAAAAATATTTTTTGCCCAGCTACGAATAAATAAAAGCGCCCCTCTAATTTAAACGCACTCTCTATTAAAAGCGCAGCAAAATCTTGCTTTGAAAAAATAAAAGCGCTGCGTTTCAATTAGAGCATTTACGGTAGATCTGTTTCTCTTGTCCATGCGTAAATTTTCTAAAAGTTTCATGTAATTAGGTCTTCTAGAAATGGTTTAATTAAAAAATGGAAAAAATAAAAGAAAATAAGGGGACCATTTTGTCACCCATTGTATTGGAAATATCTTTCAATTTTGAAGAGCATTGATTATTTATCGCAAATTTTAGGCAGCAATTCATTATACTCTATGCTTTTGTGGATTATCTGTTTTTTCATGCTTAGTTTACCAATATCTTCTAATAGTACACAAAAACAAGTTTCTCCAGACTTCAAAAGGAATTGCCATTATTGCAATTTCTTTCCTCATTTACCCGCTACCAGCATTTATCCTTCATTTACCCAATATTAATTATCCGCTTATTCAACAACACATCAAAGACACCGAACCAGAGCTATACCCTTTCTTTATTGCAGCTTCTTGTAATGGCCGTTTATTTTCTAACCTGACAATTATTTATGTTTTTGTTGGATTTTTACAAAATGCATTAATTACTTTTATTGCGGGTATTTTGGGCATTAAAATTTATAAAAAATTGGGAACAGTAAAACATCAAGTGACAAATTCAACATTAAAACTGACAAAGCAGTTTTTTATCGTTCTCTCCATTCAAATGTTGATCCCATTTTTATTTATTTTGATGCCAATTGGATGTATTGTGCTAGTTATTGTTTTAAAAGTTGATCATATTGATGGTACTTGCTTCATGTTATGATTCTTCTAATATACTGTTTTAGCTTTAAATCAAGCATTTATCCAAATTTTGTCGTTACACTCTGTTGCAAATGCTCTAGCAATTATGGCTGCAATAAAACCCTATCGACAAAAACTGAGACTATGGTTTACCAAGATATTTTGTTTTTGGAAAAGTCCCAAGGTTACAACAACTGGTGAAAATACAGTAAGCTACAACGGCGACATGAAGGCAAACTGATAAAGACCTCCAAGTCCATTCTTTGCTGATGTTCCAGTCGGTAATAAATTTATAAAAATTAACTCAATACTTACTCAAAACAGCATTGACCACAACATTTACGACAGGACCACTCCAACCCCCGTTTTTATAATTTTTGAAAAAAAAAAAAATCATATCATACACAAAATAATTAAACATAAAATGTGTGAAAACAGGATAAAATAAATGGAAGATAGCAATATTGGCAATGCACCATTTAAAAGTGCCATCAATTTTACAAAAAATTGAAATCAAAATAATTAGAGTAGATAAAGTGATAACTAAAATTGCAAATATTTCTTCTACAATACCACTGTATTGTAGAAGAAATATTTGGTCGTATGATATTTTGTTATGACATAGCTGATAATATTCTGAGCAGCATGTGTATACTCGACCAGAAACACAAAATGAATCTTCTCCGAGAAAGATACTGTTAAAAACTTGAAGATATCCATGGATGAATATGGATATCTTCAAGTTCAAAGCAAAATCCATGATAAAGTATTTAGTGTTCATGATGATGGTAATACCTTTGATATGATGAAAGGGTTAATTCGACCTAAAATGCGTTAATTCTATTATTGTTTATAGTTTTGATTGTTTTTAGTTTTAATAATAAATTTTTATTTTAAGAAAGAATAATATTTAATATTTGTGGGTTACTGTAGAACCACCAATAAACATGTGTTATACAAACTTTTGGCAATTTACTATCGAAATTTTTGTGTGTCAGATACAAACATTTGACACTAGATATGCAGTATTAGCTAAGAACAGTTTTAAGACATTACTGTTGCTAATACAGAGTATTGTATAACTTTATTTATTTTGACGAAGTAAATATCAGCGTAGATAAAATCGCAATTATATCAATGAATATTTAGCTAATATTTTAGCAGTAATCTGAAGTTGTAGTAATAAAAATGATAATAAGCAGAGTTAGTTGCAAAATACGGTAACATTATTTTCAAGTAACAAGCTTTGGTTTGGCAAGATGACATTTTTTTGATGCGTTGTTGTTGCAACTTTTTTAAGTTTTGTAAAAGAAGAAATTTGCATTAACATTTTTATTCTTCAAAATTTTTTGATATAAACAATGATGGACAAGTAAAAGTTGTGCACTCTTGTGTTTTTTTTGTTGCGTTGAAAACATGCTCCGTCTTCTTCTCTTCATTTTCTTATGTCTTCTTCATGGTGGTTTACTGGAACAAGATCCAGCGAAATGTACACAAACAGATGCTGGTACAAATCAAGTGATGTATTATCTGCTTCGTACTTATGATCCTGGGAGTGGGAGCCAGAAAATTGCTTATTGTTCTTCGTTTGATGATAACTTACATGGTCCTGCATGCAATATTGATCGTGGAATAATGTATTCAACGTAAGTTTTTTTAAGCTTTTGACATCAGTCCTATGATCTAAATGTTCGAATTCCCCTTGGAAAATTCAATAAGTTTGTATCAAATTTTTCGATTTTTTTCTTCATTTTTTGTTATCCCTTTTTTATGGTTTTCTTTTACTATCTTTACCACTATACTTTTTAGAACATCGGTGGGTGGCGATCTTCTCATGAATATGGATTTTGCTGTATTGAAGGAAGCAAGCGGGCCAAATAGTGAAATCGATATGCAGCATCTTGGTTATCCAATTACATATATGAATTTGGGTCAAAATGATAAAAAAAATATTGCCACATTCATTGAATTTCATGTTTTTAAAAGTAATGTTGTACCGGAAAATAATGATTTCCTTGATATTCATGTATGTGGATTGTAAGTTTTTATCTTTTTTTCTCTGCTGACATTTTATTCATCTTTTTTTAGTCATCATCGTGGTTGTCGACTTCGTGATGATCAAGAATTTTGTGCTGATCATAATATGTGTCTTCTTATGCCATCTGGTAAGAAAAAAAAAGAGAAGGATTCGATCGGACAAACAAGAATCAAAGCATCCTTTTCTTTTAACTGATATTTCTGTTATATATATAACATTTATTTTAGATCCTCTTGATCTTGTTTACTTGGACATGGCTCTTTATGTGAATGAATATCATGCTCGTAATGCGTATTTCTTCGTTAAAAAAGGTAATAAAGTTGGTGTATATTCTGTTGAATTTTCTGTCTTGGTATGTTTCATTGATTATTACGCATTAATTTTTACTTTTTTGTTCTTTTTAGCTTGAAGGTCGAACAATGTATGGAAATTCACCTCATCCAAAATTTCAATATACTGACAAGCGAAGCCCCGGCGATGCCGGTGCTTCTACAATTCATTTTATACACATCATATCCTATTTCGTACTCCTTTTTTGTATCTTTATATCTCAAAATTCCAAAACAAAAAATTTAAATTAAACTTTATTTTTTGTGTTTCAACAATACAGTAACATATAAATAAAACCAGAAGACATTAGGAATTAAAAACAACACACATTATTAGTAATATTTATAAAATCGAATATGTTCCATGTAAATCTTTTTTGTTGAGAAATATATATGTATATACCGTTTGATGAAAACATAAAAATTTTGACAAATATGCAACTCTCCATCATTCTTTTCATAGTAAGAAATAGTCTAAAAATGTGTTTTTCATATTGGATATTAAAAGAAGAAAAAAATTACCTTTATTGGTTGAGTTTGTTGCTTCGATGTATTGGTGAATTGATGAAATTTAATTGCACAAAATTTATGTAACAATGTGTCTATAATAATACAACTTATTTTATCTGAAACCATGTAGCCAACCATTTTTTTCATTTTCTTATATTTGACCATCAAATAAATATATGTGAGAATTTGATGATAACATATAATCTAAAAATGTCATATTAAAATTAAAACAAAAAATAAAAAAAACTTACGTTCGTTTCAATATGAAAATTCAAAAAAAGTTGCAAATAAATTGCAACTGTTCCACCATAATGGTGGAACTTAATTAATTTTTATCATATTTTAATTAATTTATTTAACATCTACAATTTTGTTAATATTACTGTAATATATGTTCTATCTTTTATTATTATACCATTCTTTCAAATCTGTTTTACTACAGTATTATAATCTTTGTTTAATTTAAAATATACGGGTCATCCCATGACGTAAGGCGGGCAATCTCAAATAAATATTCACTGTAAATCAATTATTAAATATTTTTTGTTTAAAAATAATAAGAAAAGTTGTCCAAATACCGTATGCTTCTCATAAATTTGTGGAAGACAAATTAAAAGTTAAAAGCTCTTAACACGAATATGGTTATTATTTTTCAAACAACATCAAAAGACAAATTTTCATTGCTAACGTTTAAATGACATAACAGTAATCCACAGTTTTTTGTGGAATATTTATTAATTTTTAAAACAACAGGTTAGTAAACTTATGTATTTTTTCTTTTGATTATTATTGTTGGCTTAAAACTAATCTTGGACATTTTTAGGTATCAGCCTGTTTTGGTGATGGTTGCAGCAGCGTTACAGTATGTTTTTTTTAATAGCGTTGTTCGGAATCCCCGTCAATTCTCGCTTTTTTTTTTATTTAACACATATATTGTAGACGTAGCTGAACAGGTAGGTATTATATTTCTCTTTAGGTCAATTGAAAACTATTTTATTAACAATGTAAAAAATATATAATATACGACTATCCGCTCTTATTAAACAGAGTGAAGAGGCTTGAACTTCCGGACGTGCCTTAAACCGGAGAAGTATTTCCTTTTAAAATGTGAGTTTTGTTTTTCTTTAAAATATTAGTTTTCTATGTTCCTTCTTCTTTTCATATATTTTTTCACATTCATTGATTCGGTTTTTTTGTCCAGTAGTGTACAGTAATATTTTATCTTTATATTACTTATCTTTTCATCATTTTTTTCCATTCATTTCTATGCATTATTCACTTGTATTACTGTTTTTTTCTGTTATTGTTAAAATAGATAGCTGCTTTATATTACTTGCGAAAAAATATGTATTTAATTCTCTTCTTTTCTACAGTAATCTCAATTTAACAGTTTGGTTGACTCTTAAATTTTCCCGGTCATCCCGTGGCATAAGGCGGGAAATCACGAATACTTATATTAGTTTAAAGTCAATTACAAAGTTTGTAGTGGATTCTTTTTTTTCTATATCTCTTTGATTTTTATTTTCCATTTGCGATTACTGTAGCTTCATTATATTTATGGTTGAATCTTTGTATGATCTAAAAACATTAACCCCATTCATTGACGTCAAAGTGGTCAATTGATAATAGGTACTCTCTGTTCTTGTAGGCTGGTAGCTGGCCATTTATGGCTTTTCTAATAATATATTTTGTGTTTTATTTTTAATACTGATATTCCTTTAATTTTTTCCTTGTTCCAAAAGTTCTTTGTAAACGATATTTGCTGTCGATATTTCACCTTCTGGTAGAACTACTTTTAATCCTGCTATTGATCGCACACGGCTAAATGCTACATATAACTGACCATGTGAAAAACACTCATGATTTAATACAACTCCCACTTTATCCAACGTTTGACCTTGACTTTTGTTAATTGTCATACAAAAAGCAAGTTTCACAGGAAATTGATGTCTTGTAACTTCTACGACACCATGCTTGGTAGTTAACGTAATACGAGGAATTAAAATTTCATCACTTAGACTTCCATCGATATTAATTTTTTTAACTACCAAATTATGCTTTAACAAATTAGTAACAACTAATCGTGTACCATTACATAAACCATCTTCAATCGATAAATTTCTTACTAACATTACAATAGCATTCTTTCTAAGTCTTAATTTAAAACTTGGTAAACCTTTAATGTTTCGGACTTTGTAATTTTCATGAATTTCTCCTGCATTCTGTAATATCTCATCGCCATAATGGTAAACATCTTGTGCGTGATAAGTTACTTCTGTTTCTTTATCGAAAAGTTCTAAAACTTGTTCATTAAGCTCATCGACATCTTTATTCCATGTTGCTAAAATAGCTCTTTTCATGACAGTACCTGGGTCAAAATTTTCCAATAGATCACCAAAAACTTCATCGATAATATCACCTTTACTCATGCATTCTTCAGGGATTTCAATTTCATTTGGATTATTACCAAATCTTCCTTCACCAATTTCCAAAAGCATTTTTTTAAATTCTATTTCATGTTTTAATGCCCGAACATTTTCTGTTAATTGAAACTTTTGAAATTCTTTCCATAATTTTGAGCAACATACTGAAGTATTAATTGTTTCTTGTCTTGTTCCATTTTCAACAATAGGCGCAATTTGTCGAAAATCGCCACCAGTTAAAAGAATTTTACCTCCAAAAGGTATATCAATGCCCATAATTTCTCTTAATTTAGAATCAACAACTTCTAATGCTCTTTTTGGTGCCATCGGTAGTTCATCCCAAATAATAATATCTAGTTCCTTAAGCATTTGACCTTGTGGAGATGATGATTTGACACCGCTATTGCTATCGTTTTCAAATGGAAATTCTAATTTAAATCCATTATGACATGTTCTTCCTAAAGGGTACAATGAAGCCGCAATACCACTCCATGCCATTATCATAACTTTTTTACCATAACCTTGAGCGATTTTTCTTACTGCGTTGAATGTATATGATTTTCCACATTCACCAGCTCCATCAGCAAAAATACAACATTTTCCAATTTCTTGTTGTGGATTCATTAGCTTTTCTATCACAGTTTCAACAATTGCTTTTTGTTCATCATTCATAATATCGTAATCTGCCCACCCTTCGTCAAGCAGTTCTTTTAAATCTGCTGTTTCTTCATTTTCAAACCCTATTTCTGTCATGTATGCTTCTAATTGAGGATAATCTGAAAGTTGTTTATCTTGATTCAACATGCTTTTTACAATTTTTCTCCATGCAACTTTTTTAGCATCTTCTTTTTGCCATTTTTTTAGTAAATCTGCTATTAAGTGATCTTCGAAATGTTCAAAAAGTTCTAATGGATTTCCAATATCACAATGAGCAAGTAATCTTGCAAACAAATATCTAAATTGATTAGATGAAGTATGATTCAAAGCTTCAAATAATGTATCTTCATATAGTTTATCATTTAGAACTAAACCCAATGCTACACATGCTTCGCGATTAGTTTCATAAGTTACTCCATCAACTGTTCGAATATCTTCAAATGATGTTGGCCCAGGGATTGCCATTAGTAATTTTCTGAGGTAGAAACAATTTGTCCGTTTAGGATTAACATTGTACAGACGACAAAGTTTTGGTTTTGTAATCTTTTTTCTTGGATTCCATTTTCCATCTTTTCCATCCCAAACATGACTAATTCCAATTTTGTTATATAATATCTTTTCAGGCACTTTTATATGATTTACAGACTTTTTTTCTTCTTTAAGTTTTTCAATTGTTGCTTTGACTTTTTCAATTTCTTCTGCTCTTTCTCGATTTACCTTAAGAAATGCCATGAGTTTTGAATCTTTATTTTTTGCGTTATCCATCTCTGCTGCATCTGGATTTTCACCCATGTAAACTGTTTGTTCACCTTCTAAATGTACTGGTAGTCTATCGACAGAATGGCTTAAACGATACATCCAAAAATCCGCCAATCTCCAATGAGATTCACATCCGCTAATATATCGAAAATCTTCGTAGCTATTTATTTCATCATGTTTCAAAGATTGAACTAATTGATTATCCAAAAATTCATTCATTTCGACTAAAGCTTTGTCATCACCTTTAAACATATACTTAAAAACATAAAATACGGTAGCAACTGAATTTATTGCTTCAACATTAATGTGACATTTCATCAATTTTAGCAATCGGGGATTGTGCGGGACTACCCATCGATTATCGACTTCGACATCTTTTCCGTTAACTTTCATTATGAATGATCTTTTATTATCAGGTCGTTTAGGTCTTGTAAATCCATTGTCATTCATATCTGTATTTTCTAAATATTTTCTAGGATACCCTCTTTTACATTTTCCATTAACCATGCATGGTGCATTTGGATTATATATTCCACATGGTCTATGAATGCAAAACTTTTTTAATAATTCCAAATATTCTTCATCGTATTCCTCACCGCATTCGCATGCTTCTTCTTCACTCATTGCAGGAAAATATGATCTGATATATGCATCTACTTTTTGTGGTGTATCCCATTTTTCTTTCAATGTAAAAACGCAATGACAATGTGGTAGCCCTCTTTTTTGAAATTCGATTACCACTACTGAACAAACAACTTCACCAAAAATTTGTTCTTTTTCGATTACTCGGATTAATTCATGCATTTTTTGATAAAAACAACTGTTTATTACATCTGGCCTTTCCCATGCTTTTTGATCTTCATAAAGATTCATTATTATATCTTCATCTTCTGGATTAACTGTCATTGTTATCATCGTTGTTGGCTTACCATATTCATCTACCATTGTAATTGCATCAGAACATAATTCTCGTAAATATCTTGGGCCACCATAAAAAGTGCTTGGTAAAATTTTTACTGTTCCTGGGGCTTTACCAACTTCTTGCGCTTTCTTATTTAAATGCTCATAAACTTCTGTGTAACTTGCAGCTCTAATCTTTTTTTGATTACTTTTAAACCATTGCAATCTTCCATTTTCTACTCTTGCCCACGCATCACATAGATATTGTAAATATAATTTTCCACCATATAAAAACGGATTGAGGCCATACTTTTCTTCATCTCTATCTTGAAATTTAAAATTAAAATATTCTCTTTCAGTTAATTTTCCTGATTTTGGATTTTTTGGATCACGCAATTGACCTGTGTAAACTGTTTCATTTCCTGTTGGATAAAATAATGGATAAGTTAAAGGTTCAACTCTTGGATCCCATGATTTTAAAAATTCGCTTGCTGTATTCCCATCTTTTTTATCATATATTACAATATCATCTTGTGGTATTTCACCATCTGGTCCTGGGGTATAAACTAAAGCTATTTCATTTTCAGCTTCAACTTTATCATAATTCCTTGGTGCATTAGGATTTCCTTTAAAAACTAATCTTAATTCTCTTGGTTTTTCACCTTTTGCTTCTTGATTAACTTTTTCCTTTTCTACCGTATCCTTTAGCATTGTATAAGATTTGGCAAAACTATTTACATTTCTCATTGTTAAATCCAAATCTTTCAATAAATCAATTGAAAACTTTTTATTCATTTTTGTAGCAGCTTCAATTCTTGCAGCAGTTGCAGTTCCACTATCAACGACATAATTTTGCCCTCCAAAAGTTTTGTTATCTCCTGATGGTAAATAAGTTTTTGGCATTTTATGCATTACTTTACCTTGGATTTTTAAACATGGAACTCCGGGTGCCATTTTTACATTTTTTGCATACATATGTGCACAACTTAAACTTGAATTTATTGTTCTTTTTTCTAAATCAAAAATTTTAACATATTCTTGATTTTCATGCTTTTTTGTCATCAAATCTTTTAGAAGCTTCGGATAATCTTCAATTCCAACTTGCATTTTTACTTTTCCTTGTTGACAACAATTTGTAAATGTTCCATCTTTTTGTCGTTTTTCTGTCCTGTAATGCTTTGCTCCACATCCATTACAAACTGCATCTCTTTTACCTAATCTAAATGGCTGGACGTCTTTGAAAATAGCTCCCTTCTTTGGAATAAATGAAGATTTAATTTTTGTATCTTTTACTCTTTCATATCTTTCTTTTTTTGAAATTTCCTCTTGTTCAATTTTTTTAATTGTACGGTTTATAGCTTTATGATTTTTATCTTTCTGTAATCTTTGTGATTTCTCTTCATCAGTTTCATTTTCACGTTGTTTTTGCATTGATTCTGCAACTTTTTGTAATCTTATATTTTTCTGTTCTTTAGTTTCATTTTCACGAAGTGTATGCATTGATTCTGCAACTTTTTGCAGTCTTTTATTTTTTTCTTCTTTAGTTTCTTTTTCTCTTTTAATTTGTTTCAGTTCTGCATCTTTTTGTAATCTTAAGCTTTTCTCTTCTTTAGGTTGTGTTGTTCTTTTTTCCCTCATATACTGCTTAATTCTTTCTTTTTCAGACAGCTTTTGTTGAGCATTTTTTATTGCAGCATTATATTTACTTCTGGATGTTTTTGTAGATATTTTTAAGCGTTGACAAAATTCAGCATATGTTTCTGTTACTTCTTTTTGCAATTTTAGTTCATCTTCATCTGTTTGTGAATTAATTTCTCCGCCTTTATTTTTAACAGTTTTAGATTTTAACTTTTCATTATCTTCCAATTTTTTGTTTAAAATCGCTTTTGCTGAATTGAATTCTGTTCTTGCCTTTTTATCCTTTTTTATCTTTTTTCGATTACAGTAAGCAATGAATGTTTCTTTTTCTTCTTTTCTCAAATTTTCTTCTGCTTCCACTGACAGTATCATTTCTTCTTCATCAATATCCATTTGATTTTCTTCATCATCACAATTTTCTACAATCTTTGCTCTTTTAGCGCTTACTGCATCTTCAAAATCATCTGTTTTTCTTTTTTCTCCTTTTTTAGTTTTTATTTTGGTATTTTCTCTTTTTACAGTATGATTTTGATTTTCATTGAATGTGAATTTATTAATACCTTTTACTATTTCATTAGCTTCAAATGACAAATTTAAAGTTTCATTTTTAATTCCGATTTTAGCTGGTTTTGTTTCATATACAATTTTACAATCATCTGTATTATCTGTATCTGTATTTGTATTTGCAATTTCAGTTGGAAGAAACTGAATATAAAAATTATAAATGTAATCTCTCCATGCATCACCATCTGCTCTCCCAAAAAATAAAGTTTCATTGTTAAAAATTCTGTATGCAAGCATAACAATAAAAGGCCCACAATTGTAACCATCTGTTTGCAATAAAAATGAATTACCTGGTGCTACAACGATTTCAGCATTTTCACCTCCAAGTAGTAAACGACAAATTAGTCTTAATTTTGCTAATTGTTCAGTATTAAATCGAGAAAAAATGTTATATCTCAATGTACAATAAAATGTGCAAATTTTTGTTGCTTTATCCAACATAGCTAAACTCCAATGGGTATTATTAAAATTAACAGGAATAACAGCTTTTGCAAATGTTGGATTATATCGAGGGATTGTTGGCAATCGAAACGCTATTCTATTTGGTCCCCAATATACTGGCATTCTTTCATTCCAAACACTTGCACTAACCAAAATTCTATCATTATGTCCATTAATAACATCTTTCCACATTACACAATCAATAACCTGATCATTTATAAACTGATTATTTCTAACAGGATTTAATTCATACATTGTTAAAGGTTGTACAACACTTTCATTTACTGCTTCTGTTCTGTGGAGACTTTTTTAAAAGTCAGAACCAAGAAGAAGTGACAAGGATATTACTTTACGAGAAACCATACTTGAAGAGAAATAATACTTAAACAGGAGATATCATTAAAAAAAGAAAAGACATTGTAAACGCTAGAAGATATTAAAAAGAAAAGTACAGTAACCATGGAAAAAGACGTAAATAAAATTGAAAAAAATTATCAACAAACTACAGTAACTTTTGAAAGAAATGCACATGATTTTATAACAATTGATGATGATGATACAAATAATGATCGACTTGATGAAGCAGTAAATGAAAGTGTTGTACAACCTTTAACAATGTATGAATTAAATCCTGTTAGAAATAATCAGTTTATAAATGATCAGGTTATTGATTGTGTAATGTGGAAAGATGTTATTAATGGACATAATGATAGAATTTTGGTTAGTGCAAGTGTTTGGAATGAAAGAATGCCAGTATATTGGGGACCAAATAGAATAGCGTTTCGATTGCCAACAATCCCTCGATATAATCCAACATTTGCAAAAGCTGTTATTCCTGTTAATTTTAATAATACCCATTGGAGTTTAGCTATGTTGGATAAAGCAACAAAAATTTGCACATTTTATTGTACATTGAGATATAACATTTTTTCTCGATTTAATACTGAACAATTAGCAAAATTAAGACTAATTTGTCGTTTACTACTTGGAGGTGAAAATGCTGAAATCGTTGTAGCACCAGGTAATTCATTTTTATTGCAAACAGATGGTTACAATTGTGGGCCTTTTATTGTTATGCTTGCATACAGAATTTTTAACAATGAAACTTTATTTTTTGGGAGAGCAGATGGTGATGCATGGAGAGATTACATTTATAATTTTTATATTCAGTTTCTTCCAACTGAAATTGCAAATACAAATACAGATACAGATAATACAGATGATTGTAAAATTGTATATGAAACAAAACCAGCTAAAATCGGAATTAAAAATGAAACTTTAAATTTGTCATTTGAAGCTAATGAAATAGTAAAAGGTATTAATAAATTCACATTCAATGAAAATCAAAATCATACTGTAAAAAGAGAAAATACCAAAATAAAAACTAAAAAAGGAGAAAAAAGAAAAACAGATGATTTTGAAGATGCAGTAAGCGCTAAAAGAGCAAAGATTGTAGAAAATTGTGATGATGAAGAAAATCAAATGGATATTGATGAAGAAGAAATGATACTGTCAGTGGAAGCAGAAGAAAATTTGAGAAAAGAAGAAAAAGAAACATTCATTGCTTACTGTAATCGAAAAAAGATAAAAAAGGATAAAAAGGCAAGAACAGAATTCAATTCAGCAAAAGCGATTTTAAACAAAAAATTGGAAGATAATGAAAAGTTAAAATCTAAAACTGTTAAAAATAAAGGCGGAGAAATTAATTCACAAACAGATGAAGATGAACTAAAATTGCAAAAAGAAGTAACAGAAACATATGCTGAATTTTGTCAACGCTTAAAAATATCTACAAAAACATCCAGAAGTAAATATAATGCTGCAATAAAAAATGCTCAACAAAAGCTGTCTGAAAAAGAAAGAATTAAGCAGTATATGAGGGAAAAAAGAACAACACAACCTAAAGAAGAGAAAAGCTTAAGATTACAAAAAGATGCAGAACTGAAACAAATTAAAAGAGAAAAAGAAACTAAAGAAGAAAAAAATAAAAGACTGCAAAAAGTTGCAGAATCAATGCATACACTTCGTGAAAATGAAACTAAAGAACAGAAAAATATAAGATTACAAAAAGTTGCAGAATCAATGCAAAAACAACGTGAAAATGAAACTGATGAAGAGAAATCACAAAGATTACAGAAAGATAAAAATCATAAAGCTATAAACCGTACAATTAAAAAAATTGAACAAGAGGAAATTTCAAAAAAAGAAAGATATGAAAGAGTAAAAGATACAAAAATTAAATCTTCATTTATTCCAAAGAAGGGAGCTATTTTCAAAGACGTCCAGCCATTTAGATTAGGTAAAAGAGATGCAGTTTGTAATGGATGTGGAGCAAAGCATTACAGGACAGAAAAACGACAAAAAGATGGAACATTTACAAATTGTTGTCAACAAGGAAAAGTAAAAATGCAAGTTGGAATTGAAGATTATCCGAAGCTTCTAAAAGATTTGATGACAAAAAAGCATGAAAATCAAGAATATGTTAAAATTTTTGATTTAGAAAAAAGAACAATAAATTCAAGTTTAAGTTGTGCACATATGTATGCAAAAAATGTAAAAATGGCACCCGGAGTTCCATGTTTAAAAATCCAAGGTAAAGTAATGCATAAAATGCCAAAAACTTATTTACCATCAGGAGATAACAAAACTTTTGGAGGGCAAAATTATGTCGTTGATAGTGGAACTGCAACTGCTGCAAGAATTGAAGCTGCTACAAAAATGAATAAAAAGTTTTCAATTGATTTATTGAAAGATTTGGATTTAACAATGAGAAATGTAAATAGTTTTGCCAAATCTTATACAATGCTAAAGGATACGGTAGAAAAGGAAAAAGTTAATCAAGAAGCAAAAGGTGAAAAACCAAGAGAATTAAGATTAGTTTTTAAAGGAAATCCTAATGCACCAAGGAATTATGATAAAGTTGAAGCTGAAAATGAAATAGCTTTAGTTTATACCCCAGGACCAGATGGTGAAATACCACAAGATGATATTGTAATATATGATAAAAAAGATGGGAATACAGCAAGCGAATTTTTAAAATCATGGGATCCAAGAGTTGAACCTTTAACTTATCCATTATTTTATCCAACAGGAAATGAAACAGTTTACACAGGTCAATTGCGTGATCCAAAAAATCCAAAATCAGGAAAATTAACTGAAAGAGAATATTTTAATTTTAAATTTCAAGATAGAGATGAAGAAAAGTATGGCCTCAATCCGTTTTTATATGGTGGAAAATTATATTTACAATATCTATGTGATGCGTGGGCAAGAGTAGAAAATGGAAGATTGCAATGGTTTAAAAGTAATCAAAAAAAGATTAGAGCTGCAAGTTACACTGAAATTTGTGGTCAAAATTACACAATTCCATACGAAGGTTTTAAAAGAAATGCATTCTTGGACATTATGATGGTTCTTGTTTATTTCTGTTTTCAAAACATGTTACATTCAAAGAAGCTTTAATAAATTGTCATGTTATATATGCTTAATAATGAAAAAAATTTTTATCTGTCGTCTTTGTTGGATACAAGATGTTTTAAGATAACATTGCGAAATTATTACAAAGAAATCATTAAAGTTTTAAAAAGGCGAACGTGAAAACAACTTTATTTAGATTTGTTACCACACGATGAGTCGAATACCTTATAAACTGTCCCGCGAACACTTTTTTGATCGTCTGCTATTTTCCCTTTTTTCAAAGCAAAATTCAACCCAGAATCCTGAGAGAACGAAGCTATCTAAACGAATTCTGTAAACGCAGAAAAAAAGCTGATGGTCGAATTAGTATAGTTTTGCAGGGATATCAAAAAATATGGATTCTGAATTCAACGGATTCAGAATCCTGATACTAAGTTTCTCAATGTTGCTTCATAAATCACAAATTTGGTATCATCGGATGCACCTCGGCGAGCTGATTACAATGATAACAAAACATTTTATTTTTAATGGATTCTGAAGTCGGATTCTCCGTCATAAGTAAGAAAACCTTTATGAAGCTGAATACGACTTCAGAATCCTTAAAAAATAAAATCTTTGTTATCATTGTAATCAGCTCGCCGAGGTGCATCCGATGATAACAAATTTGTGATTTTTGAAGCAACATTGAGAAACTTAGTATCAGGATTCTGAATCCGTTGAATTCAGAATCCATATTTTTTGATATCCCTGCAAAACTATACTAATTCGACCATCAGCTTTTTTTCTGCGTTTACAGAATTCGTTTAGATAGCTTCGTTCTCTCAGGATTCTGGGTTGAATTTTGCTTTGAAAAAAGGGAAAATAGCAGACGATCAAAAAAGTGTTCGCGGGACGCTTCGACTCATCGTGACCACTTCTGTTCGTCAAATTTATTGAAATATTCGTTAATACAGTAACTTTAGCATTATTAGCTCTAATCCTTAACCATGCAATTCTTTTTCGCTCTTGCATGAGTTGTTTTTGATCGAGTTGTTTCACTAAAGCAAGGGAAGAATAAATATGATATAAAACAAACAAGTCTCTTAGGAGAGCCGCGTTGCGGCTCTCGCATTCTTACAAGTTTTTTTTCGTAAGAAGTTCGATATTCATGAAGGCTTTGAATTTGAATTTAGTATATATTTTGATGTATATGAAATGGATTCAGATTTTTCTGATGTAACATATGGTGAAGACGCTTGAAAAGGAATTGTAAGATGAAGGGCTGTGTGTTGACGGATTTTTGTTAAAGTTTGTTTTGTTTGTTTAATAGTTACAACAAATATTAATTAAAATAAAAACTGTCTATTTTATTATTTCACCTTTCTCATTTTTAGCGATTTGATACTGTATTGGATCTTTTTAATTTAACACATTATTTAGCAAAACATATTGACATAAAATGAGTAATTTGTTTTATAAAACCTGTTAAGGAGATAAGCAGTGTTTACATTTTATTAATTAAATCAAACGTGACAGGAAAATGACATAGATAGCTTACGATACATCTTTATCAACAAGATTGTTAATTTTTTCCATAATAGCATTAAATTCATCTCTTTTATCAATGTGTGGATGATGTGCAACACCTTTAATAACATTTACATCCACATAACTTTTCAATCTCATTTCTTTTATTTCAAATCCTGTTGTAGATGTACATGCTGATAAATCACCATAAATAAATGTTATTGGAAGGTTTGAATCCAAAGTAGAAATCCTAAATACATAAAAAAGATATTACAATAGTTGTTAAACGATTACCTAGTAATAATTGGATTTTTAGCGTACCCAAATTCACTTAAAATTTTAAATGCATTTTCACCGGTTGGGTTTTGGGCGTTAATTTGATAAAAATATTCATAAATGTGATGTGAATCAGTGGCAGGGATTTGATGTCGACGAGGAAGGTCAGGAAATTGTTCGCGAAGAAATGAGTGAGCTAAATTGGGTTTTAGAGATACTGTAGAAAAAAGTTAAATATATTTGTAAAAAATGATCTCGGTTTTCATTCATTATAATGAAAATTGTTTCCGTACTAACAGATAAAAAAAATAAGAAGCTATAAAAGTTTGTTGGTGATATCTGTAAAAGGAAAGCAACTTACCGAAAGGCCCTGAAATCCTTGTCAAACTTAAAATAACACAAGGATAAACAAAATTTTTAAATAAATTTCTCCACCATGGAACTCTTCCCTGCAAAATAAAAAACAGTTCAACTAATTTTAATGTAAAAACAAACAGGTTGAAGTTCTTCTGGTCTTTCATTGAACCCCCAAGGTTCGATCAAAATTAAATGTTCAATATTTTCTGCATACTTTAGCGCATAATCTCCTGCAAGATATCCACCCAAAGAATGCCCGATAAGAATTATTTTATCAATTTTCATAGCTTTTCTCCATTCTTCTATTGATTGAATCCATTGAGATTCGGCAATGATAGGATTTGAGCTTAAAGGTAGACGAGAAGAACGTCCAAACCCTAAAAACAATTTTAAAACATGGCATGGATTTGTGAAATCCAGCTTGTACGGATTATCTAAATCCAAAGATTACCTAGTAGATCAATAGCATGAACTGGTCGATAACGTGCTAAATCATCAAAATTAGTTGCCCAAAATCCGCTAGCTCCACCAATGCCATGAAGGATTACAAATGGAATCTTTGACGATTCTTCTCCAGCAGAAACAGTGTAAATGCTTGAATTTCCTAATTCAATAGGAACATGATGAAATCTAACTTTTTGTTGAACATTTGCATACAAAACCTTTTCAGCTTCAGCAAGTTTATCAATACAAAAACGATCCCATCCAATCAAATGTCTACAATAAATTCACAGTTAAAAACATCAAATCTAAAAAGAAAAAAGCTTACAAAAGCTTAGAATTTCTTGTTACAACTTGACTCGTCATTTTTGAATTTAAAATGATAAAATAAACAAGTCATGAGTTTGTGATTGTTAAATTTGCAATTTTACTCCTTTTTTTGCATCAATAAAAAAAAAGTTTATTGCTATAGCAATGCATTGCGTCAATTTTCAGCAATAGACAAAACACCAATCAATACATGAAAAAAGAAAGCAAACAAACAAAAATGAGTCATTGGACAGGGAAAGAAAAAATAGTTATCAATATGGACAATTCATGAAATAATGTTTTTTATAGCAAAAAAAGGGATTTTTTGCTTTTACATGGCTTCTGTGTCGCGCATATTATTGCACAATATTGAATCAAACTTTTTTCCTATGTTTTTTTTTCTTTCTTTTGCCTAGTCTTTTGCATCTCGTTTAGTTGTTATTCTTGAAGCTAAATCTTATGTGTTTTTAGTTCTTGGAATTTAAGAAAAGCTCTTCAGTCATTAGCAATGAATGGTGATAAAAAACAAAAAGAAAAGGGTATGTTGCTTTTTTCGATAAATTAGACTTTTGAATAAACATTAGATCAAAAAATTGATAACATTTTAGAATTCGTTTTAGTTTTTTCACAAATCATTTTTCACCGAGCTTTTGTTTTCAGATGCCGCAGATAGTCTCTCAAAATTAGAACCGTATTTTAAAAGACCCTACGAGCTTCCGTGTCTATTACAAGCAGGTTGTCGAGGTGTAATGATAAACACAAGTGATTTAAACGAAATTCAATCAAGTTTTCACAACGACATGGCTAAAACTGAAAAACTGATTCTAAAAAGCTTCGGTGATTGGGACATCTTTGTTTATGCCATTTCACCACAATACTTCAATGACAGAGAAGAATTGGATAATTTAATTGTTGATGAAGAACGTTGAAAAGAACGTAATAATGGAAACGAATTTAAAACAATTTCGATCAAAGATGCTTTTGGTCAGTTAAATGTTAAGGTCAAAGTTAACATGGATTACTTTTTTCAACCTGAAAATAAGCATGAATATTTGAAATATGTTGGTGCAGATTATGATTTGGACTATTATCAATGGTGTTGGAATGAAATGAAAAAACTTAAAGACAAATCTGAATGGAACTCCGACCAATATTTACATCTTAAAAATGAAATAAAAAAGATTAAATCAATTTTGTTGTATCAATTGATCAAAGAGATCTTTGGTGAAAATGATGAATCAAATGAAGATGAAAAATGTTATAATTTAAAAGATTTTCGATTATTATATCATGATGGTAATGAAAGATATGCTTCTGCTTGCAATGGAGATAAATATATTGGTTTTGTTTATGGTACATCTTAAAAAGAAGAGCAATAAACTGTTTTTTGTTGTTTCTGTAAAACTTATGTGTCTGTCTGAAAGTGGAATAAACTAATTTTTATTATAAATGTGTTTTGGTTAATATTATCTTTTTCAATGCGATACTGCAACCACATATGGATACATTCATTGTGATGGAAAGAAATCAAACTTTCAAAAACGTTAACTCTTTTGGCGAAGTGTATCCTTTCTCTCTCCTCTCTCTCGCTCTTATTTTATCATCGTTTTTTTCTTTGTGTATTTTAGTTGTCGATTGTCTTGCTCGATTTAGTCGATGTGTTACTGCCGCTGAGCAGCTTTAATAAATATTAACCTTAACAATCTCATTAGCATAAATAGAAGTAGAATCTATTTAAAACAGTGGTGACGAGCGAGTTTGTGATTTGGATTCAAACCTGCCGAAAAGTCGTCTTGAAGCTGAAAAAATCCACCAAAGGTGGTATTCCTGCAAGAAATACATATATTTTATATTTTTCTTTAAGCTGTAAACACGAAACGTGTATTAGCTGAACATCTATAGCTAGCTGAAGCAAAAAGCAGCACCAAAGGTGTTTATTGTCGAAAATTTTATATATATTATTTCTTTGAGTGGCTGATTTCTCTTCTTGGGATTTGATTAACGCAAAGCGTCTTAAAGGTTTTCCAACAGGTCTTTTCTTTCTGATACATTAGCACGAATAGCAAAGCTAAGAAGTTCTTTTTTTAAACGATACGAAACGTATAGCGCAAGTTTACATTCTTTTTATTGTTATTATCCTTTTTCAAGCTAATATGCCTCCTAAAACCGATCCAGCACAAAGTGCAATGATTTGGCCACCACAAGCCTATGATGGCAAGACTCGGTTTGATGTTTGGCAGATGCAATTGGAAATGTATATGGATGATATGGATATATCAGATGAAAAAAAGAAAGGTCGTGCTCTTCTCCAGCATATTGGATCTGCAATGCTCGAAAAGATTATTGATTGGATGGCTCCAGATAAACCACAGGAAGCAGAATATAAAGCATTGGTTACACTTATCAAAGATAAATGTACTAAAACTCCTAATTTGGCTGCTTTACGTGTTAAATTTTTCAATGAAAGACAACAACAAGGTCAAACATTAGAGGAGTATTTTGCACATATGGCAAGCTTATACGGACAATGCAAGTTAAATGAATTGAAAGCTGATGATTTTGGAGTATTGGCTGTCCTAAAAGGTATAGCTAGCGATGAAACAAGACAATTCCTGATGACATCTTCGACCGAAATGAAGAAGATTTGTGATGTACAAGCATTGGCATCAAAGTTTGAACAAGGCAAAGCCGCAGCAAAAGCAATTAAAGGTGATGGTGGCAGTACCAGCAGCAATTCTTATAGTATGAATGTAGTAGGCAAAGGCTACAAGTGCAAATGGTGTGGTGAAAATCACCAACCAGGGAAGGAAAAGTGCCCCGCAAATGGCAAAGCCTGCAATAAATGTGGTAAGCGTGATCATTATGCTAAAGTTTGTAAAAGCTCCACAAGACAGCAGCAGAATGTCGTTGAACAAGATCGTCGTGAAAGTCTAAATGGCTTATATCCATACAGCATTCTTACAGTATCCTCCAGCATTGATCAACTTTATCCTCCATCATTGATTAAAGCAAAGCTTGATGGTACAACTGTTGTTTTTCAATATGATACTGGTGCAGCGGTTACGGTAATTAGCAAAGATGTATGGAATGCTATTGGTAAACCAGAACTTCGTCCAAGCAGTATACAACTTGAAAGCTATAATCAAAGGATTGCTGTTATTGGTGAATGTAAAGTTATGGTACAAGTTGCACAGCAAGTTAAAGAACAAGTGGTCATTGTTGTTCCAAAAGGTAAATCTTTACTTGGCAGAAATTGGATCAAAGCTTTTGGTAAGCAATTGTATGAAACATACAATCATTGCAAGGATTTTGAACTTCGTGATAAAGGTGTTTACAAGCAACATACAGTAAACCTTGTTGATCCAAAGGATCGAAATACAACAAAGCTAATGCATGTTCCCATGCAAGGGAAGGAAAAGCAAGCATCTGGAAAGGTTCAAAAGCAAAGCTATACTCGTTTTATGAATCAAAAAGCTGGCAATCATGTTGATCGGGGTACTGTAATTAAAAAATTTAAAGCAAAGCTTAGTGAAAATTCCTTTGTTAAAAGTGAACTAAAATTGTCAAAACTTTATTCTGGTGGTATTGATCGAGACGATCATACATACAAATTTCCTGTATCAAAGTCAAAGACTACAGTATCTGGTAGTGAATGTTCTTCACTAAGGGAAGGTGATGGAAAGAAATCAAACTTTCAAAAACGTTAACTCTTTTGGCGAAGTGTATCCTTTCTCTCTCCTCTCTCTCGCTCTTATTTTATCATCGTTTTTTTCTTTGTGTATTTTAGTTGTCGATTGTCTTGCTCGATTTAGTCGATGTGTTACTGCCGCTGAGCAGCTTTAATAAATATTAACCTTAACAATCTCATTAGCATAAATAGAAGTAGAATCTATTTAAAACACATTGATTATTACAGAAAGCAATGGAGAGATAAGCTAAAATATATCAATTATTATGATACAATTGGTCCAAGAACAACAAATGGCAATGAATGTTACCACAGCAGTCTTAATACCGTAATTCCAGAGTAAGTAATTTGTTTTTGTAGTTTGTACTTTAATATATACAATTTTAGAAAAAAACTTGATTTTCGAATTTGTTTTACAAGATATAAGCAATCTCTCGCTGATGGTGCTGATGATTATCTTCGATCTCAATATGGAGAAATTTTTGTAAACCGAAATATGTTGATTCTGAACGAAAAATTATTCAAAGAAAAGCTGAAATGAATGTTTTGTATGATGCATTTGTCGAAGATAACAATAATCGGCCTGAAATGGATGTTTTGCTTTTATATTCTTATAAACAAGCTAAAAGCAGTACTCAACGATTTGATGACACTCAACCAGATCCAAGATTTGTTTTGCAAGATGCTGCTCCTCAACCTGTACAACAACCTATCATTCAACAACCAAATCTTCAACTTCAACAACAACCAACTGTTAATCAACCAAATGTATTTATTCATCCATTTTTTGGACAACAACAACTGATGGATTTTGCTGGAATGCGTCAAATGCTTCATCAACCAATTCGTCCACAATTTTATCAACGATTTGTTCCACCACAAATGTATCAACAACCTCCACGTGTCAATTTAAATCAATCGCTACCTGTTAATTACAATCATCAATTTATTATGCAACACTTTCCTCCAAATCAATTTTATCGTTTTTAATTGTATTTTTACTTTGTTATGTTTTTCATGTTTTACATAAATTACTATACTTTTACTTTACTGTTTTTGATACATTAATAATTACGCGCGCATTTATGAGTCTATTTTTTTTGCCATTTATTGGTTTTTTCATGGCTGACCTTTTTGCCTTAAAGCAAACCTTTTTTTCTCATTGATTTGTCTCTTTGAAAAAAAGTGTACCCAAACGTCCGGACCCCCATGCCAAATACCCATGTGGTTTTGAGGAATATGCCTTGTAGTTATAATAATTGATCCTTATAAATTGTTTTTACTCTGCACAAAGATTTTGGTTAATTCTTTTTACTACTGTTTGGTTGCTGATGCCTATGTTCTAAATTAATTACCTCACCCCCCCCCCCCCCCCATCCATAACACAAAAAAATGTCTTGTGTTTTCTGTGATTCTTTTAATCATTTATCACAAAATTGCAACATTCATGTTTCTGATAAATCCCGTAAAAGTGTAATTTCATCGAAAAAATTATGTGCCGATTGCTTAACGAAAGGTTGCTTTAATATAGAATGTGATAACATAAAATGCTGTATATGTTACTCAAATAAACATCATTCTGTATTTTGCCCTATTAGAGCTACAGGTAAAATTATACTAACTTAGCAAAAAATTTAAACAAATAATTTTAGCTTCAAGTTTCTTCATTCCTAATATTGATCAAAACTTATTTCCACGTTTTCTGGCACTATTGAATCGCTTTGAAAAACAAATGATGGCATTTCAATCCCCAATAATATTAAAATTATGCAAATTACAAACACTTATATTTGCAAATACAATTAATCATGATTTACTTTTATCAGCTTTGAAAAATGAGACAAAAGTCATTGTCTGCAAAAAGGTTATATTATATAATGATTTAACCTTGGCATTTGTCCATGAATCTTGTTATAGCCTCTTTGAAACCGGTGCTTTTAAAAATTGCACGATAATAGCAGAAAATATCAAACTTTCTAATGTTAAGATTTATTCTGACACATTCACTTCATTATTGTCGACGAAAACTAAAATTCTGAAACTATCAAAAATAAGATTCCTAACGAAAATTACGCTGGACAAAATCTTTGAGATGGCACCAAATCTTGAAAAACTGGATTACGAATTTGATAAACTCCATGGGAATAAAGCAAATACCCAGCTCAACGATTTTTTCAAGAAAAATTATGGTAAAAATTTTAAAAAACTGAAAATTACGGTAGACCATGATTTAGAAGTATCAAAATTAATTCCGTTTTTGCTAAAAGTTTTTTATTTAATGTGTTACTTAAATTATATAAGTATAAATTTACAGGAAAAAAGCTCGCCAAATATTACAATTGAACTTTTTGTTAATGTTCCCTATCATGAAAGGCACGATCGTGATTTATTTGTGGTAAAATTATCGAAGTATTTTGTTCCATCTACAGACACCCCATCATTATCAGTTTATGTTGGAAAGTGGAAACAACGGACTAATTCTTATGACTTTGTTGGAACATTTGTTTTAAAAAATGTTGTTGCACAGTGATTTTTGAATAACAAAAATTAAAATAAAAACTACAGAAAGTTCTGTGACTGTTTTACTCATAAATCAAGCCATTAATGAATGCAAAACCAACAAAAACATTGCTAACAGAATTCTTTATGGTAAAAATACCTATGTACATATTTTTTTACTGAAGTAAACATTATTTTCTCATGCATAAACGCACTTGACAAATACCCGTGTGATTTTGAGGAGTATGCCTTGTAATTATAATTATTGATTCTTAGTACATACCTTCAACTATTTGCAAATGACTTAAATGTTTTTCGTTGTTGCTTGGTTAACCAGCAATTGCTAATCTTCTCATCGTAATAAGACTCTGACTAAAAACAATGTCTTGTGTTTTCTGTAATTCGCTTAATCATTTATCACAAAATTGCGATATTTACATTTCTGATAAATCCCGAAAAAGCATTGTTTCATCAAAAAAATTATGTGCTGATTGTTTGTCGAAAGATTGCTTCCCCGTTTCATGACACTATTAGATGCATTTGAAAAACAATCTTTGGCATTTCAATCACCAGTTACATTAAATTTATGCACATTACAACCCATGACACTTGGAAACAAATTAAATACTAATCAGCTCAGATTAGTACTAATAATGAATCAAAAGTTATTGTTTGTTAAATGATTGAATTATATAATGATCCATCAACCATAGACCTTACCAATGGGAATTACCCAATAGTGTTTCAAATGGAAGCTTTTAAAACTTATACGATATTGTCAGAAATTTTAAAAATTTCAAATGCCAGAATTTATTTTGACACCCTTAAATCACTAAAAAATAAATGAATTAAAGCATATACAAGCAAGATAAAGGTTAAAGAAATAGCAAAGCAAGCTTAACGATAAATCGCGATTCAAAAAGTCTTATAGTTGGCTCAAAAAAAGGATGGCACGTTTATTACTCGGATAAAAGCGTCAACCATCTGTGGATATAACAAAAATTAATTCGGTAAAAGTAAAGACAAGAAAAACAGATACGGTAAAAAAGAAGTTGCTTTCAGACTAATTCAGACAGTGAAGTTAATGAACAACGTTTTTCAAATTTCAAGCAAACAATGTATTGTAATAGCAACTGCATCATAGGATGTAGTATTTAATGAGTTAAAATAAATAAAAAGTATTGCTAATAAAAAAAAATTGAAACGCGCAAAAAAATTAGAAGCAGCAACAAAAAAACAATTCAAAAAAAGCGCGCTCCTTTTTTTGAACAGTGAAGGAAAAAGGAACTTTTTGTGCGTCTCTTGCTTGTTCCTAAAAAACAGATGTGTTCCCTCCTTCCCTTTAAAAATCTCACACTTTTTTTTTTGTCAGACTCAGTTGATTGTTTTTATTTATTAAATCTTTCTTCTTGTTGTACATTAGTTATACTTGTTTTTTAAATGTTATATTCCTTGCTCTATGTTGTTACTGATTTGTTTTAATATAGCATTAGAGTTGAAGAATATCAACAAATCTTTTGCAGTGTCGTTTATTCGCTTTCTAATTTGCGTCTTACAAACCCATCTTTGCGCACTTAGTTTTTCCTCCTTCAAATTTGCAATATGAAGTTGTTCAAATATGATAGGTATGTTCATTCAGACTTTTCACCCCCTCTCCGTCTTGCGTGATATATTTATATTTTCTCCTTTTGATCGAAGAGGTTCCCAAGTAACACTGGAGTTGAGCTTCTATATTTTACTGATATATTCGTCTTGCTATTGGATAGTTAGGCAGCTGCCTAATCCATGATCTGTGAAGTTAATAAATATATGGATATAACTAGTAAATAACAGAAGATAACTATTTATGCTTTAATATATTTCTTTATGATGATTTTAAGAAGCTATTTGTCTATGAAAGTATATTTTGTCCCTAACTAAGCGAGTATATGCGCTCCGACGTCATTTGAATACCTCTTTGGGGAGGAAGAATGTGATAAATTCTTTAACTCCCCCTTGTCTTCATATCACGTAATATCTGAATATCTCTTTTACTATTTTCCGCCTTCGATTTTTGAACCATTTGTATTTTATTTTTCAATTGCTTGCATTTATGCCAATCTTCTAATCTCATATATTATTTATTATAGGTATGTTTCCTTTATCTTTGAATATTAATACTCTCAATGAATGCTCAAAAGATGACAATGAAGTTTATGCTTTGGTTCAAACAGATGCTGAGATAAAAGAATTTGTTGCTTTAAAACTTTATGGTGCTCAAACAAAGAAACAAATTGGTCAAATGCTTTGTGAAAGAAATGCCTTCCTTGAAAAATTTGTTCAAATCTTTAGAAGCTCTAAAGTTAAAGCTTTCATCTTTGAAGTTAATAGCTCACAGGAAGATATTTACTTTGTCCGAGCTTCACGGGTTTATGTTGGGCTAACTGGTATTCCATATATGTATTTTACATATTCTGAAAGGATGAGAACTGCTATTTTGGTTGCATCAGATATCTCTCTCAAAGTTGGCCAACGGTATGTTGAAGTATTGATTGATGCAAATGGTTATATTGTTACTGAAATGGAATACACTGAACAAGGATATATTGAACGTGAACAGCGTGACTGCAAACCATACAAGAAGATGAAGCCTGAAGTTATTCGTCAACGAATCCTTGGTCCTAATAATCCTGCAAAAATTGTCTGTCATGCTTGTTTTCCTGGTATGAAGACGACAAAGCTTTTAACCAAAAAAATCTTGAATAATGTTGATCCATCAAGGCTTGTTTTAATGGAAGAAAAATTGAGTAAATACACTGAAAAATTTGTTTTTGAAACTGTTAAATGGATGCTTGATAATGATTACACAAGATTCAATGTCTGCCAAACATCATTCAGAAATTACATGATTCGGTTCAAGTATTGTGGAAAGTTTTATCCATTGATTTTATGTAAGAAGCATGAAGTTGTACCTTTCAAGCAAGAAGCTATAATTCCAAGATCTTATCTTCCATTTTTTGTAAGTTTTTTTCATACGCTTTGATTAGTTTTAGCAGATTCAACTTCGGTTAGCTTTCTTGAGTTACCATGTGCCAGTGTTTACTTACTTACAGGTTGTTGAGGAACATTGGCATAACTCTTTCCTTCAAAAGATATTGTTTTTTTCTGTACTGTGATCGCCTATGAGTTTAATGTGTGTGTTGTATTCACTTATTATAAAATCTGTTTTTTCAGCATTCTGCTACTGATAAAGATGAAAATGATGTTGTTCGTGATGAGGCTATCAATATTCCAATGGAAGTTCATGCTCTCAAATTTTCCCTTGGAATTGATATTAATAATTTTATGGATGCAAAAGTTGAAGGAGTTATTTGTGAAAAGGTTTCAACTTTACCTGCTCAACTTGATGCTGAAAATCTTTCATTTCCTGTCATTGGATTCTTTGGTGAACTTTCATTTATGTATGTTAAAGATGATGCTGGTTATAAGATTTTGGATAGCTGGAATGGTATGTTTTTTTTATATTGCATTACCACAATGTCTTTCCAGCCGCATGCGTTGCTACAAGCTGTTCCTCATCGTATCTTTGAGTATGCGTGTATTGGAAGAAACCTATGATCTCGTATTGGATATACAGGTGTTTTAACTTGCTTTTCTTTTTAGGCGCACTTGGAAAAAATCTTTACATTAGCTTTAATGAAAAGAAGCCCAAATTTTTCGAAGATGCTGTTGAAGCATTTGCTTCTGGTGTTGGTAAATGTGTTGCTCATGGTAGGTCTTCTTACATTACTGTAGTATATTTGTTAGTCAGTTATCTGGACCGAATGTTGGTTCTGGGTTTAATGAAGACACTCCTTTTTGATCCTCACTTCTATTAAAGCTTTTTTTTATAGATCTCATCGTAATTATGTCAATCTTACCCGAAAATATTTCATCCGTTCAAACTTTTGGTTACTCTCTTTCACGTAATAATGATTCAATCTTGGTTAACTTTAAAAATCATTGTGGACAAAAGAAAGCAGCATCTCCAGAATTTTTAATGGCAATGCTTCTCAAAGAACATCTCAAAGAATTAACTGCAAAACTTGGTGGTCAAAAACCAACTAAAATTGGATTCTGTCTTTTGGAAGATTTCGGTAATGATCCTGAAGCAAAAAGCCGTATTGAAGCTGGATTAAAAGAAAGTTGTCAATTATTGAAAGAATTGGAATGTTGCTTTATTGAAGCTGCTTAAAGCTCTCTTATTTTGTTGGTTGGTATTTTGATATATACCGTATATGTTTGGGTTAAATTATTGTTGTTGTTTATTTGAAATATAAAAATGTTTTGAAAATAACTGTTGTTGCGTTATTCTTATTGACTACTTGTTAGGGTATAAATCGAAAGATTTTTAATTTTTTACAAATATGGATGTCGTAACTGTGGTGCATATGTCGCGGGATTACGGTAGAAGATTTTTCATTCGAAATTTATTAAATGATGACCAATAAAATTTTATAATGCCAAAGAAATTGTTTATTTGCCGCCAGTCTAATAAAAAGAAGGCATACTAGAGTGTACTTTTTAAAAAAGTGAAAAATGGCAGCTGCAAAGAATCGCAAATTGAATTAATTTAAGCGATAGTAACACACATCACAAACCACATAATAAAGCACATTTTATTTATCTGTGAATCAAATTAACATTTAAGATAGCATAGGGCACAATCAGAATTTTTTATTTCAAACAAAAAATTGCTCAGTCATTTATTTATTTTTGTTTGTTTTAACATTTTTTTAAAAAAGAAAAAAATTATTACTTAAAAGCTCCAAACATGCCCTATACCCTTGAAGACATAGAAGTTTATGGAAATCGATTACATATAAATACTTTGCTAGCAGTTATTATTAATGGTTTAGCTATGTATTTAATTATAAAGCATTCAGCTACTGCAATGGAAAATTATAAATATTATATTTTGATTACGGTAGTTTCGGCATTTATAATGGATTTTCATTTAACTTTTATTTATGGAATGTATCCATTATTTCCAAGCTTGGGGGAATGCCCTGCTGGGATATCAAAATATTTTGGCCATTTTTGGGGTTCAACAGTTCAGTTTGTAAGAAATTACTCAATTTTATTGCATCAAAATTTTTGTTATAAAAAAGCTACCAGAAGTGAGAATATACTACTTATAACTGAAATGTTTTTTGTTTACGCTGAAAATAATTTTTTCTTATCATGGTCGCTAAGAATTTCTATCAAAAGATATTTTAGAAACCAAATAAAAAATTTTTTATGCAAAAACAAAAATAATTATATTTGATGGTTCTTTATCTTACCAATTGTAGGGTATCTTCCATTTCACCATGTCATTTTGTGGCTTTTCATTAATTTCTGGGCTATTTTATCAATATTTTTAAATTACCAATAACAATTATTTTTTACAAACTATCCGTGGTGCACTTTATATTGTAATTATTATCCTCATTTACCCTCTTCCATCTATCACATTTTACATTCTTGCTTACAGTTATCCTCAGTTCTTGGAGCAATTAAAAACCACTGATCCAAAACTGCTAAGATTTTTTATTGATGCATCATGTGATGGCAGTGTTATCACAAATATTGCCAAAATCTATTTGGGCATAATTGCTTTACAAATTTTATTCCTGCATGCAACAGCTTCAATTATGGTAATATAAATTGTAAAAAAATTATCTTCTGAAAAAAATCGAATGTCAAAAACAACGCTAAAAATGAAACAACAATATTTTAAAGTGCTAGTAATTCAATTTTTTCTTCCATTTTTATTTATAGTAGTTCCGATGCTTTTTGGTGTTCTACTGATTTCTTTAAATGTTCAAGATGTAATGGTAAACTGATCTTTAAAAAAGCTTATTCAAATGAGTAGACGTTTTAGCAGTTACTCAATTCGCATTTCAATTTATGTCGCTACATTCTGTTGAAAATGCCTTGACAATAATGTTTGTCATAAAATCATATCGACAAGTTCTTCATCAATGGTTCATTACAGTAATCTCTTCGTGTAAAACATCATGAAAAAAAGAAAAACTTTGATGAAAATCTGTGTTCTTAAATGCCGTAAAATACGAAATAAAAAATATAAATGACTTCATTGAAAAAATTTTTACACAAAACAAAGAAAATACATAACAAGATAATTACTGGCCAACATAGATAACACCATTTTTTCGATAAAATTTCTTTGACTGCTTCAATTTCATAATAATGTTCTTCTTTCACAACAACCTTTACATTAGTACATTCAATAGCTTTTTTTTCTTCCATTTCTTCATAACAGCGTTGACATTCATCTTCAGGAATAATAATTATTTCTTTTTCATTAGATTTTATATCCAAAATAGAATCCCACAATTCATTAGTGTTATTTAGATGAATATGTTCTTCCCGATGCAACGACGAGTGAGCGAATGAAGTAATAGCGGTGAATTCTTCTTCTCCAAGGATTTTATCTTTTGCCATCATGTAATCAGAAGATAATTGTTGTAGTCTTACTACAACAGGGCTTTAACTTTTATTTATTGTTTTGTAATTCTTTTGTAACTCTTTTGTAATTCTCCTTTCCTCTTTTAGTTTATTTCTTTTTCTTTATTTCTTGCTTATTTGTAATCCTTTTTTATTTAAAAGTTCGATTTTATTGCGAAATCCAAAGTTATGCTTTTTTAGGCAACTTTGTCGAAGAACTTCTCTCCTTTTTCCCATCCTTTTTAGTCATCCTTTTTCTTTAGTTTAGTGATTAGTCACCTTCCCTTTTAATTGTGTCTAGGCCCAAAAATAGCTTTCGAAATGATTTAGACAAAAGAAATGACGCGCCAAACTTGGTGCCAGCCAGTTGATGCGCAACCGCAAAAGTTAGCGCCAGCAGATGGCGATCGTGGGAAAGTTCTCTCCAATTGCGCTCCTCTCTTAGTTGGCCTGTTCGGTAGAACATTTTCATTTCATTGCCATAAGAGCTGGAGGGCTGGACTTTCTTCACTGATCCCCGCTGTTTGTCTATACTTTTGCCATTTTAAAATTAAAAGGCGGAGTTCGATTTGGATTCGCTTCTGGTAGCGAAGGTCCTTATAAAAGAGACCCCTTTTCGGGCTTTAGCCGTCATTTGGTTGTGCTCCAACCTGGAAAGCGGTTGTCTCCTTCTCTTCTTCGTCTTCTAGCTTTCTTCGATAGGCCCCGCTTTAATAGCCCTTCTTCCCTTCTTTGACTTTAGTTGAACTTGTTATATTTTGTTAGTTTATTTTAGGCTATCGCCTACCGTAGTCTTACGGGTCTTTCTTTATATTTTGTTAGATTTTTATTTAAGTTTTGTTCTAATTTTATGTAAGCTTTTCTTATTTATATTTATGTAATTATCTATTTAAGTCTTTATTCTTATCTTTCGTGCCTCTTATTTGTTGTTTGTATTTAAAAATATCAGGTTTAATTACCCAAAGTTTGAGGTTTTGAATAAAAGAATTATTGGAAATTTTGTGAAGGAAAAAGACAAGTGAAGAGTGAACCACCGGGACATTTAGAAGTAGTTATACTACAACATTTTGGTGCCACTTCTCCTGTTGGAAGGTTCCTTTCACCAATTGTCCTCTTTTCCCCTCAAGGTGCTGGCCAGCCCTCTTTCTCCTAGACGTCTCAACTGTTAGCTGAAATTTCAACTCAATCTTCTGTGGTCATCTTCCAGTGATCACTTGTGTTCAATCATCCGTTCAATCATTCGTTTCAACCATCCGTTCAATTATTTGTGTTATTATTTGTTTATTTTGTTTATTTCTGCCGTGTCATTCTGCCGTGGCATCCTCTCCAGTGAAACATCCTCAAGTCAATATTTTTCAAATTCAAATTTTTCAATTTTATATTTATCAAAAGCAAATTTATTTAGAAGATCAAAGCACATGGCCGACAACTTATCTGTTAGCAGTTTATTGAAAATATTTTATTTTTGGTTTGAAAATTTATTTGAAGAAATTTTTTGTCTTCCATATGTTTACCTGGCTTTATTCGTTACAGTTATTTTGTGTATTATTTTGATTTTTTGGTTTTGGTCTTCACGTGGTCCAGTTATTGGTGCAGTTAAAACCATGGAAGATTTATTTATGATATTGAAAGGTTTTAAAACCGTTAATGGTGAAATTATGGATTATCAGTCTGAATTTCAAATGCTTCAAAAGCTTCAAGCACCCCTGGATTCTTACTCAAAGGTAAACTTTGGTTGGTGCTATAAAGAAATTTCTCCAGCCAATGCTGTGCAGGATGTTACCATGGATGAATCAAATTATTTTCAAAATGTAAATGGACTTCAAATGGCAACCACAGCTACACATGCTGAAGAAATTTTTACTGATTTGAAATTTTGGAAGGTTAAGGTTGGTAATTTGATTACCCCGGACCAAGCTGAACTTTTGGCATGCAAGCCTGATTCCCAGTTTATTTCAACTAAGCTTAATGATCAGCATAGAGAAGCCATTTCTCTCGAAGAAACAACTCAAAAGCTACGGGAACTTCACGTTCGAAACCTTAACTTTGAAGATACCCCAGGCAATGAGAAAGATAGCTATGAAAATATGCTATCGCCAGCACTTGTACAAGGTAACCGGGTTAATGATAGCTTCTCACCAGAAGATCCAGCAAGTACTTCTCGTACTGCGATCGTTAATGTTCTTGATGCCTTTGAGTATCATCCTGGAGAAAACTCAACTGTAACTTTGGCTGCTGATATCAATGTTTTCGGCACCTCCAGCATAGATGTTGAACCTTATGATGGCAACCCCCTGGTCTCCCTTGATGATTTTATCCGAAAAATTAAGTTGGTTACAGTTCTGCAACCTCTTAGTTTTACTCCAGAGCAGCAAGTTGCTTATTTGGCATTTAAATTGAAAGGCCGTGCACTCTCTGTTTACAATGCTATGCCTCCAGCAGATCAATTAAATTTTGATGCAATTGAAGCTGCACTTCGAGCAAAGTTTACAAATAAAGAACGTATAAGAGCTGCAGAAGCTGAACTCCAAAGAACCTACCAAGGTCCACATGAAAATGTGCATGATTTTTCAACTCGGATAGATGAGCTTGTTCAAATCATTTGTGATGGCAAACCCGAAGATGAGATCGAAAGAAATCTTCGACGAGAAACCATGCACCGCCTTAGACCAGAAATTCGTGATTTTGTTCTCGATGAAAATCCCGAGACACATGAACAAGTGTTAATATCTGCTCAACGTCGTGAAGTTCATCTTGAACGAAAACGCTCTTCTGCTCGACCTTCTGTCGAGATCCAAAATTTTCAATGAATCCGCAAGTGCTATATCTGTAGACAACCAGGTCATGAAGCACGAGATTGTCCAACACGAACTAATGGAAGTTCACAACCCCAGAGCCCCAGACCTAGCTCTATAAATGGTGGTCGTCCAAGAACTCAAAATGGTTTTCCTGGTCGTCATGGTGCATATAATGGCAACAATAGTCCTACTGGATCAACATATGGTGCTCGTGGTAGAGCTGATGCAACCCTAGATGGAACCTCCAGCGGTGAAATCAATTATAATGCAATTTGCGACGGTGATCCCTCTGTTAATGGAAACAGAGCTGTTGATCAACGCAATGATGTTGGTAAACCTGTTGACCATATTGGTCCAGAACAAACTAATGGTGAAAGAAAAGCAGCCCATGATGCTTCAAATTCTGGTCGAGGAGATCCTGCCATTGTAGCAGCTGAATCCCGCTCATCTCTTATTTATGGTGGTGGTATGCCTCATCATTATGGCGACACAAGAAGAATTCAACAGACCACGGGCAGATCAAATCCTTCTTCAAGGCCTTCATCAAGAAAACAAAAGGACTTTAAGATCCGGTTTGCTTCGGCAAATTTGACTGATCAAGCGACTCCTGTTACGGAAGCGGATATCAATATGTTCAGTGCAATTATTGCTGATGATCATCCCGTAAATGCAGCAGTTGCAATCAAGAAAAGCCAAAATGAAACCAGCAAAAATGCTGATAGAGTTTCCAGCAAAGCTGTTGCAGAGGGTACTTCAATTGAAAATCAACCGTCGGCAGAAAGAACAAGTAAGCCTTCGAGCTCCGTTAACAGCCAACAAGCTGTTCCTTCCACACAGAAGAACGAACAGCAAAGAAGAACACAAAGTGTTGGTAAAAATGTTCCGGTAATTGATGCCGCTTATAAAATGGCGGGATCTTCAACCTCAAAGGCTGCTGAACAAGGTCAACAGTCTCATGACTGCGATACAAATCCTTTTTGGGAAGCCATTCAAGGCATGACTGCCGACGTTAGAGCCCAAGATAAAATCTTCGGAAAAGGTCTTTTGAAATCATCACAACATCATGAAGTTCCTGTTTTCAAGAACAAAGCAGAACCTGGTAAAATTTTGGCAACTTCATTGGATCAACTTAGTATCCATGAACAATCTGGGAAGGTTCATCCAACATTCAAATTTTCTGGATTAGAAAAAGCTTGGTTAAATGGCTGTGATGCTCATCAAGTAATGGTTGCTCAATCTTCAAACATAAAATTGTTCCAAGCGGAGGATATTCACTGCTCTGCAGTCCCTCACTCATTAATGGCTACTAAAAAGAGTGCAGATAGACCTAAAGGTCCAAAAATTCAAATGGAAATTGATCCTGCTCAAGCACCTGCACCGATGGCTCCTCACCCCAGAAAACGTAGAACTAGTGAACCTGCTATTCATCATGGTGTGGTTAAAAAGAAAGATCACAAGTTGATCGATGCTAGGGTACAGAAAGCTGTAATGCTTTGCCCTAAAGTAATTGGGATATCTCTTAATGGTGATCCAGATTCTTCATTAGAATCAGATCCCGCAGTGGTAGCTTATGCTGAAAATTCAACATCAAATGTTCAACCTGTTGAAGGTGATAAACTTCAACCAGCAGCAACTATGGATTCTACTGATGATCAAGCTCAACTTGTAATGGATGCTATTGATCCTTCATCAGTTAATGCTGAAGAAACTGTTCATCAATTTGATGCTGAAATATCTTCAATGGAAGTGAACGATACAGTTCAAGCAAATCCAGAATTTTCGGTTTCCCAAAAAAATGTTTTGATGGAGCTAGATGCTGATAATGCTACAAAGCGAAGACCAGAAGCAGTAACTTCTTCTTCATTAGCAGCTGGAAATTTTGCTGATGCACGTAGACCATCAGGTCCTGATCAACATCAAGAGCAAGCTCTGGAAGTTATAGCCTCTGCTGGCAAGCGACCTACCATTCAAGGTTCAGCGACACCACAAGAAGTTGTATCCCAGCCTTATCAAGCTCATCGGTCATCATTAGCTGAAGAAATGGTAGCTGACATCAACGTCCTTGAAAGAGTTTCAAAGGATTATAATTTCAAAATTCATTTTGAGGGTACTCTTGCTCCAACAACAGGTTCAAGTGACGCAGCTACTCCACAAGCTGACGGAAGCTCTTCAAGACAAGCTCCTCGGATGTGGATGCCTACGGCATTCCCTGCAGCTAGAGCTCCTGCTCAAGCCTACCGCGACTTTGCGAGGCCCTTTCACTGGAATCGTAAGTGCTACGCCTGCAGACAACGCGGACATGAAGCAATTGAATGCCCTTATGATCACCGTTGGTGTTATGCATGTGGAAGAAAAGGCCATTTCACAAATGCATGCCCTCATCGGGACCTTCCACAAGATCAAAGGCGTGAACCTCAAGCTTTCCAGAACGGCAATAATATGGAATATCCAAGAAGGGCCCTTCAAGAGCAACATCGCGTTCAACAACGTAGACCGGAAGCTTTTGGTTCACCTCTACGTCGTGCCGATTATCAAAACCTTGGTGGACTTCATAAAACTGTCGATGGCAGAAACAATCCACAAGGACGGATTCCTTCGGTTTCCCCTGCGGTGATTGGTGAATCCCTACAGCCACCACCTACGACTTCTGTTGGCGTTTGGCGAATTCCTGCTCAAATAATTGAATCCATCAAGCTTGTTCCGTCCCTTGGACGAAGTGAAGCATCCAATAATGGTATGGTTGATGCAGCTGATACAACATCATCACATCAAGAACATCCTGTTATGGAAGAACATTTAGAAAGAGATCCATCAAAGATAAATCCTTTTGTTCAAGATCTTGGTAAACCACCAGAAGAGTTCGCTCTCATTCTTCCAAGTGATTATTCACCAAGATGTTTGGAAGAACTACGTCTCAAGCTTCATCTATTAGGTGCTTTTGTTCAAGCGAATCGTGCAGCGGTCCTTGTTTCTCCCGTCACTGGACAAGAGACCAGATATTTAGCAAATCTTGAAGTAATTCGAGAACAGTTACTAAAAGCGACATTAGCAACGGAAGTATCCCTTGATACTCCAATGAGAGAAGTGAAAGAGAATCAGGTTTTGATTGCTGACACAACAGAACCCTCTTTGGTCGACGGAGTTCCCGATCCTTCTTGTACAGTTGAATTGGATGAAGCTGAAATACCTACAAGCTTTACGGTTGCTGTACCAGCTAGCAGCACACCTCAACGTTTTGTAGAGCTTCGACAAAAGCTACGCTCACTGGGAGCATTCATCTCGGTCCATGAGATCCTTCGGTTACATCCTTTTCCTGGATATGAAACAGTGTATAAAGCGAATTGGAAAACCATTAGCGATCTCCTTAACATCGAACAGCAGGCTCAAATTGAAGCAAGTGCACCATTGGTTAAGATGCCTTCAGCATCCCTGGTTGAACCCGATCTTGATAGATCCTTGGAAGCAGACAATGGCTCAGCAACTTCGCAGCAAAGTTCATCACATCACGCTGACAGTCAACGAACATGGGAGCAAGATCCTCGCAAGAATAGACGACTTCAAGAAAAGCTCCAGTCATTAGGCGCTACTTGGGAATCAATTGGTTTTCAAACTTTTGTTTACCCTTTCCCTGGGCATGAAGCGATGTATGAAGCTAACCTCCAAGTGATGCATCAAGTTGTCGGTGCTAGTAATGGTATTATTCAAATGCCGGATGTTGATAAACATGCTGTTCAACAATTTGTGATAGGTGGTTCTAGATCAGGCATTATGGAACCCTCCACAACTGGCATAGCAGTATCACCTGTTGTTGTCTTTGGCAATCCCAGTGGCCAGATGCGCTGCTGCGCTGATGTTGACAATAAAGCTTCTGGAGTAAATATTGATCCATATAATGGCGATCAAATTCCGGATAATTGCCTTGAAATCGGTTCACCTAGAACTGGTTTCGGCCGTCTTAAAGAACTACATCCTTCGGATTCCTCGTGGAAGGGGGAAGGAAAGACGGCCGAAAAGACAGCTGATGATTCTCGTGCTGTCGCTGTTTCTCAACCAGCTTGTAGAAGTACTTTGAATCCCGTTACACAACGTGTTGAGGATTCTGGGGTCCCTCTCAGTACACACGAAAACGACTCGACCCCTTTTGGCGGCTTCTCCTAGCCCCTATGCTTTACTTGCAGTTGGCGACTTCGCACCTGATTCGAAGTCCCTTGCACACCTTGAAGAAGTATGGTCAACAACTCGTCCTGGTACTCCAGCAGCTGATGAAATTCCAACACCACCTGGATTGTGATTCATTTCTCGGGGTTTTTATTTTTATTGTAATGTACGGGTTCTTCTTTAGTCATTCGGAGGGGTGAAGAATGTTGTAGTCTTACTACAACAGGGCTTTAACTTTTATTTATTGTTTTGTAATTCTTTTGTAACTCTTTTGTAATTCTCCTTTCCTCTTTTAGTTTATTTCTTTTTCTTTATTTCTTGCTTATTTGTAATCCTTTTTTATTTAAAAGTTCGATTTTATTGCGAAATCCAAAGTTATGCTTTTTTAGGCAACTTTGTCGAAGAACTTCTCTCCTTTTTCCCATCCTTTTTAGTCATCCTTTTTCTTTAGTTTAGTGATTAGTCACCTTCCCTTTTAATTGTGTCTAGGCCCAAAAATAGCTTTCGAAATGATTTAGACAAAAGAAATGACGCGCCAAACTTGGTGCCAGCCAGTTGATGCGCAACCGCAAAAGTTAGCGCCAGCAGATGGCGATCGTGGGAAAGTTCTCTCCAATTGCGCTCCTCTCTTAGTTGGCCTGTTCGGTAGAACATTTTCATTTCATTGCCATAAGAGCTGGAGGGCTGGACTTTCTTCACTGATCCCCGCTGTTTGTCTATACTTTTGCCATTTTAAAATTAAAAGGCGGAGTTCGATTTGGATTCGCTTCTGGTAGCGAAGGTCCTTATAAAAGAGACCCCTTTTCGGGCTTTAGCCGTCATTTGGTTGTGCTCCAACCTGGAAAGCGGTTGTCTCCTTCTCTTCTTCGTCTTCTAGCTTTCTTCGATAGGCCCCGCTTTAATAGCCCTTCTTCCCTTCTTTGACTTTAGTTGAACTTGTTATATTTTGTTAGTTTATTTTAGGCTATCGCCTACCGTAGTCTTACGGGTCTTTCTTTATATTTTGTTAGATTTTTATTTAAGTTTTGTTCTAATTTTATGTAAGCTTTTCTTATTTATATTTATGTAATTATCTATTTAAGTCTTTATTCTTATCTTTCGTGCCTCTTATTTGTTGTTTGTATTTAAAAATATCAGGTTTAATTACCCAAAGTTTGAGGTTTTGAATAAAAGAATTATTGGAAATTTTGTGAAGGAAAAAGACAAGTGAAGAGTGAACCACCGGGACATTTAGAAGTAGTTATACTACAACAATAATAAATATTTAATCATAATTTGTTCAAATTTTAAATTTAATGAAGTACTCGAAATCCATGTATTAATTTTCATATATTCACCAAAATAGTACTCTATTGAGTATGGAGTAAAAGAGATTGAAAGTGAAAATAATAAATTACAAGTTTCACATTGTAGACGAATTTCAAGCACACGATAATATTCAGACTTTTCTGAATTATAATTTGGTGAAACAATAATATGATTTATTTTATATGCTTTCCATCCACCAGTGCTGCAACGACAAGTCTTTGCTTTTTTAAATTGAGTACAGGATGGTGTGCCTAATGTTGATGGCAGAAATTGATGAATATTTGATTCATGTTTTGATTTACAATTTTTACAATACTTTCTTGGTCCACGAATAATTGATTCATATTTATCCCAGGGGTGAGCGTTTTTTGATGGTTGTGGAATATCGGACGGATTTGTTTTCGAATTTTCGTCAAAATCCATTTCTTAAAAGCTCGAATATAGTATTATTAAAAAAATTAAAATAACTTACTTGTTTTGTAAAATTGGCTGCAATAGGTTCAAAAGAAAAGACAATAACTTTTAAAAATATAAATTTTCAGTAGTAGTTCCTAGAAATCACTGGCACAAGCAGTACTCTAAATTAAAAAATAATTGTTTGTGACAAATCAAAACTGTTTTTGTTTTGCTTTAACCTTTACGGGAACTTTTCTTAGTTATTATGAAGAATGATGCAGTTCTCTGATAAACTTTTGCTAGAAAATTGAAAAAAAAAGATTTAAAAAACAAAATCTTAAACCTATCGATTTTGTTACCATAATCTCTTCCATCATAAATTGTCTCTAAATTTATAACAAATCTTTATAAAGGTTTAACAAATTAACAGTGCTTAATACTTCATCAGCGATATCTAATAAGGCAAAAACTGATAATATTTGAAAAAATTATAAAAAGTAAAATATTTTTTTATAAATGTGATTGTTTTACAGTAATCTTTACTAAAACAGCTGTATGATCAAATAAAATCATTTCCTTATTTTGTTTCCACAAATGTCAAAAATATCTTTTTTCGTCTTCTTAAATTGAAGAAACTTTGTTTTTTTCATGTCATATTGTTACCATTAAATTTGAGTACATTTTCAGTTTTTTATTGAAGGAAATATTTCTAAACAACCAAAGCACACTGAACGAAAGAATGTCTTAAAAAAAGGTTAAATAAACAAACTTGACTGTTTTTTCTTCATCGTGTTGTTGTTAACACCGGAAGTCGTGAAATTAAACAACTACTACCTGAAAGAATACTTTCTTTCTTTTGAAGTACTACATTTAACAACATTGCTTTCAAAAAGTAAATAAAGAAAATGTAGGATTTTGTTCTTGTTCAAGAAAAAAAGATTTAACAATTGTTTCCTCACATTTCTAGTATCGTTTATTTCGATTGTTTGATTTTTGAAAAAAAAGAAGAAAACGGTAACAGAGTACATACCTATTTTCTTAACTTCATTTTTTTTCAAACATCACTTTTTCTTACGTATTTTTAGGCTTACTTTTATCATTAAAATTTTATTTTTTAAAGGTTTTGGCACGCCAATGTCTCCTTCGTCTGCTAATTTAACCGAAATTGATATAGAAAGTGACGAGAAAATTGAGAAAAATGATTCTCAAGAACCATCAGCTCCAACACATTTATTAACAGTCAACAATGATGAAATAGCGAAAAAAAGGTTATCTCCATCAGTTTCATATCAATCTCAAACCAGTGTTATTAGCACTGTGTCAACTGATTCAACTGTCTCAAGTGGTGAAGGAAGTCATGCATGGCCATACAGTTATTTTGGAAGGTTCGTTTTTATGCGAGCATTAAAATATGGCATATGCAAATTTTTCACAGTTAACTCGTATTCTATGAAAATCGTGTGCCGAAATTCAGATATATTGTGGTCAACGTTTCGGCTAAAGTTTTTTAAAGTAATTTTTTTCATTTAATGTTTCACAAATTTGAATAGCAATAAAACAATCTGTCGTGGGGCTAATGAATATCCACATGAAGAAGTTTTGCTTTACACTAAAATACATATTTTTAGAAATTACATTATTGGCTTAGTAACAATCTTTTACGCTGTTACTTTAATCGTCTACAATGTCATCCTTTGTCTATGGTTTTGGAATTTAGATGAAAGCGATCCGATTGCAGTTAAACGAGCATATAACCAATTTAATGGATATTCATATTACGTATTTATGGTAGCATATGCATTTTTTGCATATTGTTATATTTTAATTTTGTTAAAACCTCGACGATGGGAATTTTTACGACAAATTTTTCATAGATTTTTTCCAAATACTTGGAAAAGTTCTTGTGAAAGCAAAGAAAGTGAAAGAGTTATGCCCGATATTGGTTGCTTGTATCTTCGATTGGGTGCTGTTAGTAAGTGTTATTTTACAAATCTAGTTGCGAGCTAGGATGGGTGAAATCGAAATTTCGATTTAACCTTTCGACTAGTTTCGATTTCACTGCGGGCAAACAAGCTTAAATTTTGATGAAAATTCTGATTTCAAAATTTTGATGGCTTAATTATTCAAATTTTGATTTTGTCAATTTTCGCTAAAAAAATTTTAAAACAACATACTTATAATAGCTGTTTCAGTTTTTGGAATTGTATCAGCTGTTTTTTATGCCTATTCCGCATCTCTTCACACTCTATATTTTGAATCAGATGTTATGACATGTGTGTTTATCATTGTTCAAACGCATTTTGTGTACTGCAGTTCTACGGTAATTCACAACAGCTACCTTTTTAAAATATAACTCCGATTTTTTAGATGTTTGACACTAAACAATACATAATTTGTCGATTTGGTACAATGCATTTAGCAGCTGTAAATTTGATTAATGCTTTTCAATTCTTTTTAGAAAAAGGACAATCCAATCAAAAAAGTATTGGGTATAATAATTTTTAATATTTCTATAAAAAAACAATAAGCTGCTTTTTTAGAAAAGTATTTAAATTAAATAAAAATGGATCTGTTTACTCTGTACCAGTTTATCCAGCTTCCATAGCAACAACTGCTGCATCGTCTGTCTACGATCTTTCTTCTGGTTCTAGTGAAGAAAGCAACAATGCTAATTCAACTTTAATTAGAGTTGCTCGTGCTGCTGCTGAATATGTTGCAAATGATAAGGATTGTGATAAAAAGATTGATTGTATTTTGGGTAACAATTTTAGTTTAACAAAATATTTTTAAAGAGGATTTTTTTCAACGCAATCTTTAAATATTTTAAATTTACTGTTGTTAAAAAACTAAATCTTCTTTTGTCCATTCTTACTTAACACCAATTTTTAGGAAGCTTCACAAAAGTTTTTTATACAGCTGTAATTGAATATTCGCTGATTGCTTCTGCCATTTTTTTTATTGTGTGGCACAATATTGAAAGAATACAAGACCACGAGCTAACACATAAGATAGAGAAAAAAAGTACAATTCGAATTAATTGTTCAAAAATGGTTATTGGTAAGTTTAATTTGCTTTAATTTTCACAACACTGAAAGCCACAGCATAGTTTACATTAACAAGGGACCGTTTTGAGATGTTACTCTCAGATTTTTTCATCATAGTGGGGAATCAACAGCTCATAGCAAGGTATGAAAAACCCCCAAGGGATTTTTGCTTGTTCGCTATTTTATGATTTTAATAGCAATTTGCTATTACACTATAAGTAGCAGACGATAAACGTCTTAGTATATAAATTACTTTTTGGATGGTTTTAGATGGTTGTAGATGCCAAAATACAGTTTTTCATAAATAACTAATCATATTCCATGCGTTCACAACCATCCAAAATGATCCCAAACGAAATTTATATATTAAGACGTTTATCGTCTGCTACTTATATTGTAATAGCAAATTACTATTAAAATCATAAAATAGCGAACAAGCAAAAATCCCTTGGGGGTTTTTCATACCTTGCTATGAGCTGTTGATTCCCCACTATGATGAAAAAATCTGAGAGTAACATCTCAAAACGGTCCCTTAAGGGATTGTAAGTCCAATGATGTTTTTTATAAGAAAGTTAAATTTTATTATTACATATTAATTAATCTGCAAACAACTATTTTCGCTTTTTTAGGGTTTTTTGCTGGTTACGGATTTGTAATTGGTACTTTTGTGTCGATGGTTCTATTTTACGGTTATTCTGGTCAAAGTAAATATTTTGAAGCCGCAAAGGTTTATACCGTTACTGATATCATTCAAGTAAGCTCATTTTGTTGTAATTTTATAAAATCAGTTCAAAAAAAATGGTTTTTAAGCATTGTCTTGGTTTTCTTGCTTGTGTATTTGCTTTATGGCGAATAAGGTTATTAAAATTTATTCATCATGATCCACATTCACATAATCCACATCATGCAGCACATGCAAATCAAGTACGTTATTTTCAACGTCCTCAATTAAAAATTTTATTGGTAATTTTCAGGAATTACTTGATATGATTTTATTGGCAGTGGGATTAATTGGTGAATTATGCTTTTCCATATCTGGGTTAATGGTAGGTTGAAAATGAAACGAAATTGAATTTTATTGTTATCAAAAATCTGCGACAAAAACAGCAGTTTTTTATTATTTTCTCTTTCAGGGAATCTGTGGAACTCGAAAATGGGAACCTTTCTCCGTCGCTCTTGTCGCTGCACATGTTTCTCGAATTGTTCAAGCAATTTTTCAATGCTTCCTTATTTGTGTGGCATCAAAGTTAAAGATAAATGAAAATCGAAAAAGAAGCGATAAACCTGGAAAGCAAACAATCACATTTCTAATAATATTAAATATTGCAATATTTATTATGAACTTATTTGAATCGGATAAAGTTGGAACCTCTTCAGCAGTAGTGGAATTCTATGGCACAGAAACATGGGCATTTTTAGTTCGAACTTTTTCACCTTTAACCGTTTTTTATCGTTTTCATTCTTCTGTTTGTTTAGCAGAAATTTGGAAGAATACTTATGCGACAAAACATTAGCTTAAATATGATGATATTTATGTATATAATTTACGGGTTTTATTTAATGTTTTAAAAGAACTGTTTCTTTTTTACTATCAATAAATAATGATAAACTAATAAAATAGAATTTAGAATAATAAGCATAAAGCGAATCACTGCTTAAAGACTCTACTTGAATAAAAAAAATTTTTTTTGTGAGTTATAACTCTGGCCCATCTCGGTCGGACAAGTAATAACTAAAGAAACATATTAATACATTTCAAAAATAAAAGTGACATCCAAATGAGTTTTTATGGCCTTTTCATGTGACAATGTTTTTGTTGATACCAAAAATAAAGAAACGTATAAGTTCGAAAATGCTGCCGTATATATTTGTTGCTAGCAAAACAGAAAATGTATTGGCAGTGTTTGAGGAGAATCCTCCAGGGCATTTTTTCAAAAAAAGGTCTGTGCTTACTTTGGTCGGTGTGTGTGTATGGGACCAAAAAACTGTTTTTCTTAACTTGTGCTTCCTGGCAGAACAATATGTATGTTTCTTTTTCAGTTTATTTTTATTTCTGCTTTGCGGTGTTTAATCTTTCTTGAAATGGATAATTCGATGGATGATGTTACTCTTGCTTTTGAAACAAAATCAGTTGTTTCAAAGCCAACTATTGTTAACGGAAAAATTCCATGGCCAGAAGGTCCACCATCTCAACAAAATTTCTCTCTTCCTTCATCTACCATGTATCACATAACTAAAAACCCATCTACTCCACAAGTTTATGAAAAATTGATTCAAAGCTGTAAATACTTTTTCGAAAAAAATCCAATTCTTGTCGTTAAAAAATTGTACGAGGTTATGCTTTGTTCAAATGAAGAATGTAAATATACTTGCTGTGTGAATGTTGATGTTAAACAAATTACAAATAAGTTTTGGCTCACTAATCGGCTTACTATTTTCCCAGGAGATACGCCAAACTTTGTTGTAAAAATTTCTTCAATGATTTATCGATCAGAAATTCGTAGATTTGACATTGCTGGTCATAATGTTTTGTTCAATGATTTTAAGATTTTATCAGCGAATGTTGAAGAAACTAATTTTTCTCATCTTACAATGACTTATAGTGATGGAAATTCGGTCGTGCTTGAAACAATTTTAGAATCTATGCCAAATATTAGAAAGTATAGACAGTAAGGTTTTATGGATAATCAATATTTATGTAATGACATTTTTAGCTATCTTGGCGGCAACTTTTCTATGATTTCTGCTTTAACTTTTAAACTTATTGTTCAACTTCATAATTTTCAACAACTTCAGTTTTTTATTTTGACTGGGATCCCAACTGCTATTCTTGTTGAGGATATTTTTATTTTTACCCAGGTAAGTTTTACGTTAGCTTTTATTATCTTATATGATACCTTACAGCATTGCCAAAAACTTTGGCTTAGTTTTGATGAAAATATTTCTGATGAATATAAATTGCAATTGAATGTTGTTATCGATAATATTATTGCATCTGAAATTCCTTGTTGCGTTGTTGAATATGAAGGGTTAGAAGCAGAAAAATATGAGAATATGGCTGTTCGTTATGTTTATCATGCATAATTTATCTCAAAGTGTATGTATTGTACTGTTGCTTTTTTGAATAAACAATAAATTATGTTATTTTTTAACATTGTTGAAGGCCTTTTTTGTAAAAGGTAAATACTGAACTATAACCAAGCTCATTAAAGTTCTTTTTTTTATCTGTACTTTGTGACATGCGTAACTAAAAAAATACCAGTTTTTAAATTCACGAAACCTAAATTACGTACCTTGTAATCTTCCATAGCTTCCTGAACGGTTTGCTTTTGTTCAGCAATTCTTTCTTCCATTTCTTTAATAAATTTATTCTTTTGAATTTTAAGACGTTCTTGTTCTTCTAGCTCTATTCTTGCTGCTTTGGTACGATGTTCACTTCGACCTCGTGTAGCAAGAGCAGCTTGTAAAAGTTCTAAAATATATTAATTAATATATTAAAAAAAGTTTTTATTGATCACCTTCAATGACTTCTAATGCATCTTTACATTTTTTATCAGCTTCTAGTGCAGCCTTAACACAAGTATTCGCAGATCGGGTAATAGCATGTAAAGAATAATCAATAATCTCTTGACTGCCTTGTTCATTAAGCTAAAAGTTGTTTTTAAGCTGTTTTTTTTAAAAAGAAGACTTACATGATCCATTGCTGTTAACGAATCTTTCATTAGTTGTGGCATTCCACTCAAACTTCCATTAATTCTATCAACTGAATTATGAGCTGTTCTGAATGCACCACACATAGCATTGATAACTTGATAGAGGGAAGCTTTAAATAATCCAGGTGTACGCAAATGTTTAAAAACTTCATTGGGATCGCCGCTTTTAAGAGATGGATCTTTTGTGCAGCATGCAATAACTGCTAAAGCTGCAATCATGCAACATGCTTCTGGTGCACGAAGCAGATGCTCTGCAACTGAAACTGCATCTTTACACTCTTCACTGATTTTCAGAGAAATTGCATTTTTATTATATTTTGATAAAGCCCTAAAGAATATAAGAAAATAATCTTACATTAATAATATTTAATTTCAGCCATGAAGCTGACCTTCTAAATGACTTTCAACAATCAGTAAATTCAGCATCCCACATATTGAACAGCATCAAAAAAGTATATTATTTTTTAAAGCTATTTTATTGAGCTAATTTTTCAGCTAATAAAAAAAATATTTAGGAAATATATAGCTTCAATCTAGAAATACCTAATCTTCAAAACATAATTTATAACAACTTTAAAAAAGCAAAACAAACTATTGAAAGCGTTTTGACAGAAGTTGAAAGCATTCATAATTCTGTTATTGAAACAAACCTAAATTCAATTGTTATGCTTCAAAGATGTGACAAATGCATAGCAGCTTTAACAGCAGAGAAAGGAGCTTTAAAACTTCAGCTTGAAGAATTAAATCGAAAATTGCTTGACAAATACAAAGAATTGGAAGAAGTATATTTTTTTAGGAGATGAAAGGCAAGAGGGATTTAAAAATATTTAGGCAAGGATCTACTGCGGATTAGCCGAACATGTTGCTGAGGATGCAACAGTAAGCTGTCTCTGCAAATATAATTGGTTTTTATTGTTCATGTTGTTTGGTGTAATCTTAATCGGTGCTGCGCTATACATAAAAACTTATTCAACAATTCTTTTTTATATTGTAATAGCTGCATTAATATTGGTAAAACATATTTTTTCACATAAATTATAACATACATATTTTTCAGTTAGGATGCTGTAAATGTTTAATAAAAAAGATGTGGAAAGTTATATGTAATTTTCGCAAAGCAAAATCGAAAGCTAATAAAGCTATAGAAGGTAGAGATATTTTATTAAAAGAAGCTGCAGAAATTGAGGGTAAAATTTTTTTTATTAAAATACCATTATTGTCCAAATGGTGTTTAGATAAAATTCAACAACTTTCAATGGAATTAGATAATGTTGAAGAAAAATGTAAAGAGAATTACGTCTTTTCTGTAAATAAAACAGCAAAGAAAGGCATTTTTGAAGAAACCGTTAAAGCTTTGTGTCAATCCCAGATTGCTCTTAACACGGGAATAAAACCGTTAGATAAATTTATTACTATTTATGAAACAAATGATTTTAATTTATATTCAAATACTGAAGCAGCACAGTGTCAAAAAAGAATTTTTGTTAAAAATGTTTTGGTTGTATTGGAAGAAGCAAAAGCAGTATATTTTCAGTTTCATCCCATTGAATTCTCTATTAACTGTTGTGAGAATAATTTGGAACACTTTGCCGGAGAAATGTAACTGTCGAGTAAGCTAGAAGCTTGATTATGAAATGGAAAGTTGATTGGTTCAAAATATTTTTCATTTTGTTATAATTTACACCGTTGGTGGAATAATGATTGAACTTTTTTGTTTTTAATAATGCTGTAATATGTTCAGAAAAATGTTGTAAGGATAAAGATACTTTAATTTATTTTTCACTTCACAAAAAGCTGAGGGGGCAACTAAAAATTAAAAAATGATACTATAAAAGGATAAAATACAAAGTGAGAAAAATCACATCAATAGATAAGTAAATCAAAAAGATCTAATGTTAAAAGTTCTTTGGCATTACTGTATTTGTGAACCGAAAAATTTGCGATCTCTTAGATTACCGGATTAATTTTGTATTTGTTGAGAATTGGAGAAATTCAGGATGAAAAATGTGAGTCAGAATATTCATTTGTTTTTATTGGAATTTTTGTTGAGTAGTGTCCCTTATTTCTTGTTATAAATGGAACAAAAACTACACGAAATAACCCAAATCTCGTCTGCAAAATATTAAAAAATTTCGCATACTTTTATGAAAGCACAAAACCGAAAACCTCCCACTAAATACTGCCCTCTGTTTTTACACTGTTGATGTTTGATCTTTTTCAATGCACCTGCAAAGCATTTCATGGGTTTTTTTAAGCGAATTACATTTTTTACTTCTCTAAAAAGCACATTCTTTCTTTTCCATTATATTCTGCAATGAAGTATAATATTTCAGACATTATTGATTTTAATTTTGTTACAGTATTTCAACATTACAGTTTGACAACTTTCATTATTACTGTAATTTTAGAACTTTTTTATGGAATAATCGTTTATTTCACAACAAACAAAAAGATGCAATTTTTTCGAATTTTAACATTCATTTATATCTTTGAATGCATTTTAGCAGAATTTATTTTGCTTTGTTGGAAGCCAATTAGACTGCTACCGTATACGATAATTTATCCGGTGGGCATATTAGCTCCAATGCCGTCGATATTGTCTGCTTTGCTATTTGCATTGTTCCTTGCTATTCAGGTTTTATCGCTTGAAACGTTGATTGTAATTGCAGTGGAACGGAATTTTCGAATTCTGTCGTTAGGGAAACAAAATGCACGAAAATACCGTATTATTGTGTATCTATTTATGGTAATCACTTACGTAGCTGCAGGAACTCCACTTGCATTTGTAATTTTTTCAAATATTGATGATCAAAATGTTCAATCTATTTTAAAATCGGAAGTGCTAAACGTCAATTACATTCTCGATCAACAGCCGTCACTCTTCTTAGCACATGTAAAAATAAGCCCACTTGTAATAGGCATCTATTTAATTGTTACCGCAAAATTAATGAATTTTGACCGCAAATATTTTCAGTACCGCAAATTGTTGAATTTTGACCGCAAATTTTTTTATGACCTCAAATTATTGAATTTTGACCGCAAATTTATTTTTTTTCAAATAATAAGTAATATTTTAGGATATATAACACTTAGTTCTGCGACACTTAGTTCCATAACACTTAGTTACGGAACTAAGTGTCATAGCGACACTTAGTTCCCGACATATAACAACTAGTTCCACGACAATTAGTTCCTTAAGTAAAAAGTAACATATTACAAATTTGCTTCAATTAAAAAAGTTTCCGTTATTATATTTTTACTATGGTAAGATAAAAAATGTTATTAAATAACTGCTGATGTCAGCTATGGTTGCTAGTCCATATGGTGCATATCTTCGAGTAACTTTTTCAGCAACAGAGCTGCAGCAGGCTTACATCTGATTTTTGGAACATCATTTAATTCTTGTCTTTTCTTCACCTCGAACTTGATTCTTTCGTAGAGGATTACAGTAATATGGGTGATTTGGAATCAATGAAAGAAAATCATCAATAACTACATCAACTTTTATCTTTTTCGTTCTTCACCACATTTTGACAATGTATAGCAATGTGATGGATCATCAACGGTCCTAAGGAGGACCGTTGGCATCTATTTAATTGTTACCGCAAAATTAATGAATTTTGACCGCAAATATTTTCAGTACCGCAAATTGTTGAATTTTGACCGCAAATTTTTTTATGACCTCAAATTATTGAATTTTGACCGCAAATTTATTTTTTTTCAAATAATAAGTAATATTTTAGGATATATAACACTTAGTTCTGCGACACTTAGTTCCATAACACTTAGTTACGGAACTAAGTGTCATAGCGACACTTAGTTCCCGACATATAACAACTAGTTCCACGACAATTAGTTCCTTAAGTAAAAAGTAACATATTACAAATTTGCTTCAATTAAAAAAGTTTCCGTTATTATATTTTTACTATGGTAAGATAAAAAATGTTATTAAATAACTGCTGATGTCAGCTATGGTTGCTAGTCCATATGGTGCATATCTTCGAGTAACTTTTTCAGCAACAGAGCTGCAGCAGGCTTACATCTGATTTTTGGAACATCATTTAATTCTTGTCTTTTCTTCACCTCGAACTTGATTCTTTCGTAGAGGATTACAGTAATATGGGTGATTTGGAATCAATGAAAGAAAATCATCAATAACTACATCAACTTTTATCTTTTTCGTTCTTCACCACATTTTGACAATGTATAGCAATGTGATGGATCATCAACGGTCCTAAGGAGGACCGTTGGGATAATAAACTTGTAAAAAATTGCAAAATCGGAGAGAAGAACTAACAAGCAACTGATTCTAAACCATTCAGCAAATCACAAATTTGTTTACTGCATCCCTCATGCCCTTAAAGGGCAATCCATACACAGTTCAGCCGAAATCGTGCACACTTTGAAATGCATGCCGATTAATTTCAAAAAAGGCCGCAAAAATCAAAGTAGACATTTTAGAGAAGTTATTTACTGTATCTTCATTATAAGGTCTTTCAACATCAATCACAGCAAATTCATTGTTTTTTATGCCTGATTTCAAAAGATTGCTCAAAAATTCCATTTCTTTAACTTCAACACCATTAATTCCAACGATACGATCACCAGCTAAAAGTTCAGCTTCTTCTGCAGGGCTTTGTGGCAAAATTTGAACAATATAAATTTTATCATCTATCGTGGGCTTGCATCTAAATCCTAATGCTGATCCGCCATCTGCAAATATTGTAATTTGAACGGATTCAAATCCTGCTGCACCGTTAACTAAACTTTGGAACATTTTAATTTTGATTATGCTAGAAATTAACTACCTGATACATCCTTATCCGCTTCATTAAATGCATCACCAAATGCAGCAGCTTTAACATTATCACTGCGACCATTTGCATTCTTTTCAAATACAGTATCTGAAGCTTCCACATCACTTGGAGCTTCATTATCATCAGAAGCTTCAGCATCACTAAGAACATTTTCTTTTTTATCACTTAAAGCAGCAGAGGCTAAAGCTGTAATAATAGTATATATTAGTTATATTATTAAAGCTCAAAATTTTAAATTCTGTTTTAAAATTTTTAACTATACCTTCAACATCTGAGTCACTATCCATAGCACCAATTTCTCGATCAACTTCTTCAGTATCTGATTCATCCTCTTTTGGTCGATAATCAGGTTCTTCAAGAGCATCAATAAATTCATCTTCAGAACCAGAATCTGAAAGATTTTTATTTATTCCATGCATAAACTTTTGAGGGCTGTGGATAGTTGGTTTTTTAATGACACTATCTTACAGCAGTTATTATTACCTTCAAAACTAAATCCTTTGCGTTTTGGTTGAACATTTGCTTGTGCTTGTCCATCTTCTGTTGCTTTTGGTTGATCTTTTTCAATTGGATGCAGTTGATTAGGATTAAGCAATTTTTTTAATGCTTTAAGCTTCATTACTTTTTGTTGTATCTTTGCTTAACCGACAATAAACATATAAAAACTAAAACGAAGAAAGAGAAAGTGGAACGTTCGAACGAGAGAGAGAGAGAAGTAGGAACGTTCTTGAGGGGAAAATACAATAGTGAAATGCGGCCAGCGGGAAATTCAAATATTGTTGTAAGCATCTTCAGGTAAAGTTTTTTGATGCTTTTTCCAGTTATATGGTTGATGTTGTAAATAATCCGTATTATCGGAATTTCCATCTTTTTTGCTATTATTTGTAGCAGCATTTTTCGAGCTACTAACAGTATCTTCATGAAAACATTGTTTATTATTTTGATTTAAATTGATGCTATTATATTGGCCATTAGCTTGAGAGACACCATCACAGATCAATTGTTTGACAAACAATAATCTTTTGTTGCCATCAAAATAACTTTCTAAATAACCCGAAGCTTTTAAAATCCACACCAATACAAAAAAAATGACAGTAAAAAAACAAAGTGTGTTTTAATCTATAATTCAAAATGCAATAGTATTTTTATAAAATACTTATTAAAAAATAAATTTTTATGGCAAATAAATAATAAAGCTGATGTGGCAACAAAATTTAATTTGTTGAAAAAATAGCCACAGCACCATTGAAATACACAGACGAACACACAGCAAATAGTGTGCTTAAGCAACAATGATGTAACTTAATGTTTAACAAAACTGGAGGATTCTGAATCCTCCAACTATTTTTATAGAGGCCAATGAACTCCCCGTAAAATTCTGGTCAAAAAATAATTTTGATAAAAAACCTTTTAAAAATTTAAGAATCTGGGGATTCTGGAGCTTCCAGAATCATTTAATCCATTTTAATAGAGGCCACTGGCAAATATTTAATTGTTACCGCAAAATTAATGAATTTTGACCGCAAATATTTTCAGTACCGCAAATTGTTGAATTTTGACCGCAAATTTTTTTATGACCGCAAATTATTGAATTTTGACCGCAAATTTATTTTTTTTCAAATAATAAGTAATATTTTATGCTGAATGCAGTGGCCTCTATTAAAATGGATTAAATGATTCTGGAAGCTCCAGAATCCCCAGATTCTTAAATTTTTAAAAGGTTTTTTATCAAAATTATTTTTTGACCAGAATTTTACGGGGAGTTCATTGGCCTCTATAAAAATAGTTGGAGGATTCAGAATCCTCCAGTTTTGTTAAACATTAAGTTACATCATTGTTGCTTAAGCACACTATTTGCTGTGTGTTCGTCTGTGTATTTCAATGGTGCTGTGGCTATTTTTTCAACAAATTAAATTTTGTTGCCACATCAGCTTTATTATTTATTTGCCATAAAAATTTATTTTTTAATAAGTATTTTATAAAAATACTATTGCATTTTGAATTATAGATTAAAACACACTTTGTTTTTTTACTGTCATTTTTTTTGTATTGGTGTGGATTTTAAAAGCTTCGGGTTATTTAGAAAGTTATTTTGATGGCAACAAAAGATTATTGTTTGTCAAACAATTGATCTGTGATGGTGTCTCTCAAGCTAATGGCCAATATAATAGCATCAATTTAAATCAAAATAATAAACAATGTTTTCATGAAGATACTGTTAGTAGCTCGAAAAATGCTGCTACAAATAATAGCAAAAAAGATGGAAATTCCGATAATACGGATTATTTACAACATCAACCATATAACTGGAAAAAGCATCAAAAAACTTTACCTGAAGATGCTTACAACAATATTTGAATTTCCCGCTGGCCGCATTTCACTATTGTATTTTCCCCTCAAGAACGTTCCTACTTCTCTCTCTCTCTCGTTCGAACGTTCCACTTTCTCTTTCTTCGTTTTAGTTTTTATATGTTTATTGTCGGTTAAGCAAAGATACAACAAAAAGTAATGAAGCTTAAAGCATTAAAAAAATTGCTTAATCCTAATCAACTGCATCCAATTGAAAAAGATCAACCAAAAGCAACAGAAGATGGACAAGCACAAGCAAATGTTCAACCAAAACGCAAAGGATTTAGTTTTGAAGGTAATAATAACTGCTGTAAGATAGTGTCATTAAAAAACCAACTATCCACAGCCCTCAAAAGTTTATGCATGGAATAAATAAAAATCTTTCAGATTCTGGTTCTGAAGATGAATTTATTGATGCTCTTGAAGAACCTGATTATCGACCAAAAGAGGATGAATCAGATACTGAAGAAGTTGATCGAGAAATTGGTGCTATGGATAGTGACTCAGATGTTGAAGGTATAGTTAAAAATTTTAAAACAGAATTTAAAATTTTGAGCTTTAATAATATAACTAATATATACTATTATTACAGCTTTAGCCTCTGCTGCTTTAAGTGATAAAAAAGAAAATGTTCTTAGTGATGCTGAAGCTTCTGATGATAATGAAGCTCCAAGTGATGTGGAAGCTTCAGATACTGTATTTGAAAAGAATGCAAATGGTCGCAGTGATAATGTTAAAGCTGCTGCATTTGGTGATGCATTTAATGAAGCGGATAAGGATGTATCAGGTAGTTAATTTCTAGCATAATCAAAATTAAAATGTTCCAAAGTTTAGTTAACGGTGCAGCAGGATTTGAATCCGTTCAAATTACAATATTTGCAGATGGCGGATCAGCATTAGGATTTAGATGCAAGCCCACGATAGATGATAAAATTTATATTGTTCAAATTTTGCCACAAAGCCCTGCAGAAGAAGCTGAACTTTTAGCTGGTGATCGTATCGTTGGAATTAATGGTGTTGAAGTTAAAGAAATGGAATTTTTGAGCAATCTTTTGAAATCAGGCATAAAAAACAATGAATTTGCTGTGATTGATGTTGAAAGACCTTATAATGAAGATACAGTAAATAACTTCTCTAAAATGTCTACTTTGATTTTTGCGGCCTTTTTTGAAATTAATCGGCATGCATTTCAAAGTGTGCACGATTTCGGCTGAACTGTGTATGGATTGCCCTTTAAGGGCATGAGGGATGCAGTAAACAAATTTGTGATTTGCTGAATGGTTTAGAATCAGTTGCTTGTTAGTTCTTCTCTCCGATTTTGCAATTTTTTACAAGTTTATTATCCCAACGGTCCTCCTTAGGACCGTTGATGATCCATCACATTGCTATACATTGTCAAAATGTGGTGAAGAACGAAAAAGATAAAAGTTGATGTAGTTATTGATGATTTTCTTTCATTGATTCCAAATCACCCATATTACTGTAATCCTCTACGAAAGAATCAAGTTCGAGGTGAAGAAAAGACAAGAATTAAATGATGTTCCAAAAATCAGATGTAAGCCTGCTGCAGCTCTGTTGCTGAAAAAGTTACTCGAAGATATGCACCATATGGACTAGCAACCATAGCTGACATCAGCAGTTATTTAATAACATTTTTTATCTTACCATAGTAAAAATATAATAACGGAAACTTTTTTAATTGAAGCAAATTTGTAATATGTTACTTTTTACTTAAGGAACTAATTGTCGTGGAACTAGTTGTTATATGTCGGGAACTAAGTGTCGCTATGACACTTAGTTCCGTAACTAAGTGTTATGGAACTAAGTGTCGCAGAACTAAGTGTTATATATCCTAAAATATTACTTATTATTTGAAAAAAAATAAATTTGCGGTCAAAATTCAATAATTTGAGGTCATAAAAAAATTTGCGGTCAAAATTCAACAATTTGCGGTACTGAAAATATTTGCGGTCAAAATTCATTAATTTTGCGGTAACAATTAAATAGATGCCCTATTGAAATACTGAACATGTTCAAATTTTTTTCTGATAATTTTGTAATTTTAAAAAAAGTTTTTGATAACATTTTCAAAAAATACTTTTGCTCATTTTTATATGCATACGATGGACCACCAACGTCGCAGAACAGAGGATTATAGAGAGAACTTTTTTAATGCATTATTTATGAGCGTAAAAAATGTCTGTCTTTGTCTTTTGTTCAATAGATCTTACGTAAGCCTAAGAAACAGAGTCAATATTGTTTTTATATTAATACGGTATTTCGATAACCATATCTTGATATCCCAGAACGCTGTTAAAAACATCTGTATAAAATAAATGACGAAAGAAAGTGCTTAACAAATTCTTAGAATTCCAAAAAACCCCAAGAGAAAATAATTTTTTGCATGATTAAAAAAGCAAAGTTTTTTAACAATCAATTCAATGCCATAAATAAAAGGGTCATTACAAAGAAAGACATACTGCAACTTGTCTTTCCCCATTTATTACACTACAATAAAAAAAACTTGCATAACTGAAGACTACAATATCTCCAATGGACAAACAAAAATCTCTCTTATTTTTGTTGAAAAGATTTAAGTTCCATACCTACTACCAGATCGTTAAACCCAACCTACTATTTTTGTTTCTTGTGCCATAATTTTTGGTTTTTTTATTTAAATTTTTTGAAGTTAACTAAATTTGTTTAAAAAAGCTATCGTCTCCATGCCCTATAATCCAAGTTGTTGTTTCTGTAATAATAAATATTTGTTTGAATCATATGGTGTCGATGCAATAATTGGATTTTTTCGATACAGTCGATCATGTGAAAGTTGTCTTAAATCTCTCAAAGCAGCAAAACTGCTTGCAACAGGTTATGATGAATTGAGTAGCTATTTTAAAGGTAATATACAATAAAAGATTTATTTAACTTTATTATTATTTTTTAGAGCTTCATTTCTTTATCCCAGCAATTGATGCAGATTTAATACCACGATTTGCAAAAACCCTTGGTGGCCTTGAACAATATTCTTTTGCATTTTCATCCAAAGCTGCTTTAAATTTAAATGAAACCAAACAATTAATTGTTGTAAAAGATTTGATCATCAATAGAGTAAATAATTATATACCAAATTTTACTCAAAACTCCAATATTTTGGTCACCCGAAAGCTAGATGTCACAGGTATTCATTTAAGTTCTGAAACATCAAAATATCTGTACCAAAGCTTATTTGGTTCAACATTATCAAAACAAGTGACCATAAAAGCAAAAGTAATTGAGCTGTGTAGTATAGAAATTACTGCAAATATCTTTTATCTTCTGTTATCCCCGCAACTTGCTGAATTTAAATGTGTTAAAGTTGAATTGACAACAGATATAAATCCATTTGATTTTATTGAAATGGTACCGAATATTGAAAAATTTATATTTGAAGATTCTAATGACAATCCTTACACAAATGTTTGGGATTTTCGACCACTTGCTGCTCTTGCTGATTTACCAATAAATTGTAAAGCTTTAAATAATTTTTGTGTTTCGTTTAATGACCTCAATTTAACTTTTGAATCATTCAACCTAATTGTTCAGGTAAATATCATTTTTAGAACACAATTGTATAATAATATCGTAATTTTAGAATTGGTCTAAAAATCAAATTTCCATTTTTCAAAACCTTCATGATATTGATGACAACTTTATTCCAAATTTTTATTCAGAAACTAATTTGCGAAATTTATATTTGTCGTTAACGAAAAATGAATAAAGTCGAAGAAAGTTGTATGGAGACATAATTAGTATTATATTTAAATGTACAATTTAAAAATAATATTAGTAAAATAAAGATACTTGTATTTAGCACTTTTGTTTAACAAAGTCCATCACATGCAACTCCACTATCCATAAAAATTTTGTAATGTCGACAAAACAAAACATAAATGGTCAAACTTGTAACCTTTAAATTGATTAATTGTAATATTTCTTAAAACTACTCAAGAATAACGATCACAAAGGTTTTGCATGTTGAAAAGAAGCTGTGAAAATGTTTGTAAAAATTCATTCATACAAAGATAACAGTAAAAACATCAAAAAAAGAGAAAAACAATAAAGAAAAATAACAGTAAAATACCCATAGAATCAAAGCATCATTTCATCCATCCATTTCATGCAGCAGTTGGTTCTTTCTTACTCTTGCAAAATTCAACATAATCATCAATTCGAACAGGCCATGAACCTTCAGGATCATAATTAGAGAAATCAGGTTTAACAGTATTCAAAAATTCCAAGAAATTACTCCATTCATCTTTTGTAACACCACGATTTTCTTGTTGCTCTAAATATGAAATCCAATCTTCAAGACGTTCATGCTTTTCACCAAAAATAATTCTCCAATATGCAACTGCTGTAGCTAAATCCAAGCCAGTAGAACGAAGAGGTTTAACATATTTAAAAGTAAAAGAATAAAATTGTTGAAAATCAGTTGGATCGCTGATTTGTGAAGCTGAATTTTCCATGAATTTCTTTAGTTTTTCGATATTATCACATCTATAAAAAACATTGATTATAGTTATAGAGTAACAAGGACAATAAAGCAGCAACGTATAAAGATTGTCGTCCTTGAAGCTGAACTTTTTAAGCATATTCGAGCTATGAGAAGTAGATTGTTTGCTCCTTCGCTATGCCAAAATAAATAAACCAAAAGCCTTACTTGATATCTTTCATTCCATTAATCCATTCATCTTTAGAAAATTCACATTGTGTTTCAGCTTTTAACTTCCAAGCAAGAATTAATACACTTCGATCAGCTCGATCAACTTTCATATCATTCAATAAGCGAATAATTCCATGTGGACCCATTTTACCAGGAAGATTATCTTGTGGATCTGAAACATCTATGATTAATATAATCTATAAACCACAAATAAACATACCATCACTATATTTTTTAAATAAAGTTGCCATTTTATTTGTTGTTGTTCAGTAATATATAATATTCAATAAAGAAGATTTAGTTTTTGTTGTTGTTGTTGAGTAAGAAAGACAGAAATATGAAAAATAAAAAAGAAATAATAAAACTACAATACAAATATCTCGCTACAAAAAAAGATAATAAAAATGAGCAGCTCAAAAATTTGAAGAGAGAAAGCAGTTTGTCTTCTCTTTTTCTTGTTGAGATTTTTTTATAAACAAAAAGCGTCAATTCACAAAGAAGTAGTCAACGATTAATCTGGAAAAACAAATTGAACTATTGATATTTTGGTACCTTAAATGATATCAAATGATAACTCCCTGCATATCTTCTTTGATTAACCTTGTTAAATTTATTTGAATATACCATGCAAAAATACAAGCTGAATAAAGTAATAAGATTTTCTCCCATTTATATTAAATATAATAAAATTCTAATTCAATTTTGAAAAGGTTTCAAAAAAAGCATTACAAATGCAGAAAAAAACGAAATCATCATTTTTTCAATTTCGTTTCTTGTAGCTATGGCATTACTATTATTTTCTGATAAATATGACAAAATGTATAACTGTAGTTTTTATAATTATGAAAATAAGCCATACAGAGATCGATCAAATCCATTTTTTGGTTGGTTATATCTTTTTACAGCTGTTGTAATTTGGGTTAGTTCTTGCATTTGCAATCTCAGTTATCTTAAACATTGCAGATTTTGTATATCCCATGTATCATTGTTATGTTAAAAAAGATTTGATAAAATATTCATGCTACAAACTTATGGTGTACCATGCCATCCTTGATCTTAACCTTACCATTTTCACTGGTTTCTGGGCTGGCATTATAGATATAACTGGTAATGTCTACTGTCATTGGCCAAAAGCCGCATTTATAATGGGATTTTTACATGCTGGAGCTTGGAAATCTCAAACTGCAACTACCATCATGCTTGCCCTAAATCATTGCCTCGAAGCCATTAGTAATTATTACGCTGAAATATTGTTTAATGGAAAACGAATATATTTTTGGATATTTGTACCAATAGCTTGCGGTTTACAGCATGTCATCTGGGGGTCACCGGGACTTTTTAGTCCAGTTTATTCTGCATTAATTTATAATCCGCATGAAGGATATTTCTATGATGAAGAACATAAGGTAATAAAATTACCCATATTATGTCTTTTAAAAATAAGTTAAATAAATAAACTTAATACCTTTCTCTTTTTAGTATATTAATGGTTACATACTTTATTTCAACCTCTTTTATGTATTTTCTTTGATTTTAATTTATGGCACTTTTGGAATTTATTTATTTCTAAAATCTAAAAACGCTAAAAGTACGGCAAGAAATGTAAGTGTCTCATCAAAAGGCTTCTTTAACCAGAAAAACAGTAACTGATAAAAAAAATTAATTTTTGTTAATGTCATCAAAAAACATGAATGATAGCAACCAAAACAGTTTGTTTTTGTTTTTCTTAGCGTTTCTATCACTCTATTTTTCTTTTGACTCTAATACACAAAATTGAAATCATAAAGTTGGTGTCGGATGATGCCGATTTTTGATGCCTGATAGCTTTAATCTCATGAATTTCCATGCCAACAGCAAAATAAAGTCATCACAAACTTTTAGGCAAAAGTTTTTGGACAAATTTTGATTATTTCATTATTTTTATTTATGTCAATAATATTTTTTACGGTAACTCAATATTATCCACTTCCATCATTTTTATATCCATGGTTTTCATATTCATTTTTATTACAACATGGTAACGTTTTTACCGGTGCAAAATCTGAGAATTGCGGCTCAAATTTCCGGCCGAGGCTGAAATAAATATACATGGCCCGCCGCCTTTCCCAGCGCTTCACCAGTGTTAAAAAAAACTAAATTTATTTCACTTTTAAATAACTTTCAGGTTTACTACCAGTCATTTACTTAACACTTAACAAAACAATAAGAAAAAACATTTTTAAAATGCTTGGAATTTTGAAATATTTTGAACGTTCTGTTCGGCCAGTAACTTAAAAAAATAAATATTTTTTATGTTTTTTTTATAATTTGATGTTAACTTATTTATACGCTATATTTATATATTTTAGAAATAGAAGTTATTTGTGGAAAATTCTAATATTTTGTTTTATTATTTATAAAAAACAACTGCGAAAACTAGACTCGGTGGAAGAAAATTAAAAAAAAGTAAAACAAGGAAACCACGATCACAGAATTTAAGTGGGGATCCGAGATGTCAACGAAGCCGAAAAAAAGGCGGCTTGGCCGGCCTTCGGCCTCACATTGTTCAGGCCTGGCTGGTTTCGTTTTTTGTTCCAAAAATTTTTAACTCTTTTTTTAAGAAAAAATTTTCTGACAACTTTAAATAATAGTTGCTTTCGGCTTTTAAAACGCTAAATAATAGATAAAGAAGAAATAATCGAATACAAACATATTCCTTTAACTAGAATTTAGCAAAACCATGTTTTTACACAATTTTTAAAAATTAAAGCCGGCCTCAAGGCCTCATATCATAGGCTTGGCCAGCCTCTAGGCCTCTTCATTTAAGCCGGCCGGCTGGCCTCAGTTGACATCCCTGGTGGGGATGAAATATAACTTTTCGAAGATGTATGGTTTAGGCAAACATTACTCATTGCAAGATTTTCTAAAATTAATAATTATTCGTTTTAAAAATGCAAACAATCTTTCACCTGTTTTTTCCTGCCGTTGTTAAATTTTGAAATAAACGAATAAAAACGATTACAACTAATTCAACTTTGACGTTTCTTTTCTTTAAAACTTTCATTTTTAAAAATAAATCTCAGAAACAACAGTCAAATTAAATGGAACAAAATTGTATGATGAAGCCTTTGTTTTTTGGTACCATTTTCTTCATGCCATTTCATCGATAATTAGCATGGTGTTTTTGATTATATTCCTTTTTTTTTTAATTATCTGTGTTTGTGCGGCATTCCCTTTACAAATTGTATTTCTGATACAACCACCATTGTTGCTGCATCCATACTTTTTCGTGTATCCGTTAGGTAGGTTAACAAACAACAAAGTTGCATTATAATGTGGCCGCATAGTCGAATGGGCCAGTGCTGGCTAAACGGGCAGTACAAAAACGGCTGCTCGGATTGCACGTAGAGGTTAAAACATGATGTTGGTATCATCTGTTACCCGAGAGTGCTGTTTCCTATTTAACTACTGGAATGACAAAAATTTTAGGATACGGTAAATATTTCAACATCAAAACCCAGGTCATTCTATACCTAATTGCATTCATCAGCATTTCAACATCAGCCTCCGCTGTAACTTCAATTATTTGGGAGCGATATTTTGCTTTGCGGAATGACGGGGACTCAAAAATTCCATATTATATGTTTTTAGTTCTGCTAACTTTTGTTGGATTTTGTATGATTGGATCACTTGGCACTATTTTATATGAACCGTTTTTTGATACATTATTTGTTAAACCTGAAAGTGCAGCTTTATATCTTTCGACACAGAACATTACAGATTTAGACAAAGTAATTGATGTAAAAAATTTAATCATACTTTATGCTTCACCAAATAATCCAATCCCTTCTGTTGTTTGGATTATTGCCATTACAGGTGGTATATTTATGATTATCTGCTCCATAGGATCGGTAATAAATTTTTTAAAATCAAAAGAATTACAATCTCAGAGTCAAATGTCTACAAATACTTTAAAAATGAATGAAATGTTTCGTCGTTTAATTTTTATTCAACTATCTGGGTTTTCATTTTTTGCAGTAATTCCTGGGCTCATGTTTGCTTTCATCTATTACTCTATTAACCCGAACTAACAAGGAAGGCGGAAAAATGACGATCGATTCGGGATAAATGGCGGAAAGAAGGCGGAAGCAAATAACTTTTGTTCCAGATTATATATAGCAAATCTGTAAAGGGGAAATGATTCCTATAGGTATCAGCTAACTTTGTATAAATATAAAATATTTTGAATTCTGAATCCTCGGATTCTGGAGCAGTTAGAAATTTTTCAGAAAAAATTTAATTTTCGAGTTATTTGTGATTTGGGGGTGTAAAAATGTGTTTATTTTTGCTTCTGTATGTTTTTTGATGGATTCTGAATCCTTCCGAGCATTATAGAGCGTTTTTATGGACATTTTTTCTCTTCCGCCTTCTTTTTTATTTTTTGTTAGTTCGGGAAGATGCCAGTAATTTATGTTAATTTTGTTGTTTTAATTATAAGCTGTGTCGAATTCTATGACATGTTTATGACGTGTATTTTTATTAAGCCATATCGGGAAGAATTATTTTCTCCATTTTTATATGTTTGTAGACGTTTTGTGCTACCGAAACCTGATGCAGGTATCAGTCCTGCATCATTATATTCTTCGGGTGTTGTCAGCATCAACATTAAATAATGTTACAATCAAAGCAATGAGAAAAATGTATCATTTTGTCAGACCGCACTAAATGTACGGCCTGGGTAACTAAATCACTGGCCGATTTGCCCTTTTCTTTGCTTCTTTCTTCTTTCTTTGAAAAGGGATAAAAAAACGATTTCCATCATAGTTTAATGAAATTTGCTTGCGTCCATGTTTGATGACATATGTTTTTTTTGTTGCGTATTTTGTATTGTATATTTTTAATTACTTTTTAATTTTTTTTATCTTTTAATCGTATTTTATCCACCAAGGTCTCGGCTTTGAGGTGATACTTTTTGTTAATAAATATAAATATAAATAAAATAAAATATAACAGACAAGACAAGACAATAAAAAATGAAGAAAAGTTTTATTAGCAAGATTTTCTCTGATTTTTTTATTAAAACTTAAATGACAAGCAGTTACATTGTTTTTTTTAAAAGTACAAAATATAAATATAAATAACAAAAATATGAATCATGTTTCAGTGAGAAATACAAAAAAATAGGTGGTGAGAAAATAACATTTGTTTCATCGTTCCCACAAAATGTTACTCCTACGAGTTGAATTGGTTTTTAAAAAGGTGCTATTTGTAGCTACGAAATTTGAAGTTCGAAAACTCTTTTTCATGTAATGATTTCAACGCTTTAAAATAGTTTCTTGTTTATGCCAAATATTATCTTTCTGTCAGTTGTAAATAAAATTTTTCTCGACTTTTTTATTAGTGAATATTTACATTTATATTATAATATAATAATAATAAACAGTCATTTTCTAAAACTAACTTTATAGCAATAAAGTTAAAGAAAAATGAATATATAATTTATATTTAATTTTTTAAATAACTGCTGTAACTTTTTTGTAATGCGATTTTAAAAATAAGTTTAAAAACAATTGCTTTTTTATAGGGATCAAAAATCTTCTAATCATTAATCTACTTGTAACAAAAGCTGCTAAACAACAGCAACAAAAACTGAACTACTGCAGATTATTTATAAATTGTGTTATAGTGTTTATTTCCACCTGGTTGCTTTCTTTTGCAAAATAAATTAATTTTTGATATTTATGCTTCACCACTTTATCTGAAGAACATAATCTTTAAAGAAAGGGTTCTTTTGCTGCTGCCTAATTTATTTTATCCTTTGGCTTAGACGCATTGCGCGATTGATATTTCTTATTTTAATAAATTAAAAAAAACATATTCATTTAGGAGGAACTAATTTGTTTTTATTTCAATTTTTTGAATGATGCACACGCTCGAAGGCATTCAAGCTTACGGGTATCGTCTCCATGTCAATACAGTATTAACATTGTTTTTTAATAGTTTAGCTGCATATTTGGTTATGAGACATTCATCTCCAGTAATGGGAAATTACAAATATTATATTTTGTCGACATTAATATTTGCATTTTTAATGGATTTCCATATGACTTTTATTTTTGGACTATTCCCACTTTATCCTTTTCTTGGAGGATGTCCCGCTGGGATTTCAAAATATTTTGGTCATTTTTGGGGTTCTGCTGTTCAGTTTGTAAGTTTTCGCAGGTGTTGCGATTTTGCTACAACTTCATTCCAAAAAATAGACCCCATTTGTACATCCCTAGTTTTTAGGGTATTTTTCATTTTACTTTAACATTTTGTGGTTTCTCAGTATTTTCTTGTATCGTATATCAATATTTTTCTCTCACCAATAACAACCACTTCCTACAAACTTATCGTGGAGCAATTTATGGTGGAATATTTATGCTAATTTACCCTCTTCCATCATTTATTCTATATTTCCTAAATTACAATTACACCGAATTCTTAGAACAATTAAAAGCCTACGATCCAAAATTAATAGAATTCTTTATTGCTGCATCATGTGATGGACATATCATCATGAAATCTGCATTTATGTATTTGGCTGTTTGCAGTATTCAAATTTTAGCTGTCAATATTTCAGCTTCAATTATGGTAATCAAAATTGTAAAAAAATTATTGACAGAAAAAAATCGAATGTCAAGAACGACCCTAAAAATGCGACAACAATATTTTAAAGTGCTAGTTATTCAATTTTTGCTTCCAATGATTTTTCTTGTTATTCCGCTGCTTTTTATGGTTGCATTGGTTTTATTTAATGTTCAAAATATTGATAGTGAGATTATTTGATAATTTTTAGCTGTAATTTTTTTTTTATTTTTAGTTTATACTCAAATTGCTTTCCAATTTATGTCGCTGCATTCTGTTGCAAATGCAATAACAATAATGATTTTTATAAAATCATATCGGAAAGCGCTGCAGAAATGGTTTGCTACGATATTTCGATGTTGTAACAAAGTGTATATCGATTCAAAAAGTAATACACTTGTCGCGGTTAGATAGATGATGAAGTTCAAAAATCAAGAAGTGAATGTCACCTAGCAGAGAACAAATTTTCATTTTAATCGTTTATATATTTTTTATTGTGTGTATTTTAAAGGGACTTGTTGCGTTAATAGAAGAAAAAGCTGCCACAATACAATTTTAAAGCACGATCGAAAAATGTGTTTCGAGATTATTCTTGAAAAAAAAACTTCTGTTAACGCAGCAAGTCCCTTTAAACATTTTTCTTGTTTTCACTTTTTGCCGCTGTCAAATATAAGACAGTAAAGTAATCGCCTTAAAAAAAGTAACGAAAAAAAGAGTGTCAATATCTGTTACGGTATGGCAACAACAACGTTTCAAATTCTTTGAAAAGACTTAAAATTTTAATCACACCACACATCAACTTTAATCCTAATTGTTCGAATAGAAATAAAAAACAATCGTCTTAGCATGTAAATTAAAAGTGTGTCATAAACAGCTTAATTTTTATATAAGCCTTTTCATAGCTGAATTAAATCTTTTTCAAATTTTAAGGTGCTTTTCTTCTAAAAAATATGTGTACAGAAATTCTTCAGATCTGGACAAATTATTGCATTGTTACTGTAAGGAGACTGATCAGATTTAGTCCACAAACTTATAAGTAACAAAATTTGGTTTGATTTCCTAATTAGCTCGAAAAATAGTAATTTTTATACAGAATGTGTAAAAAAATTGTCAAATATGTTTTGCCAGTCCCTCATTTTTTCTTATTTTTGCAGGTTAAAACAGCTTTTGAGCACAATACAAAAAAGAAGGTGACAAAATACTGGCATTAAAGTGTTTACTTTCAAAAAAAAGGTTTGCCCATGGATTATATATTTATTTTTTTAATCCATTACCAATGAAAATAACTTCTCACTTGATTTTTCTTATTTTTAGCCACAGAGCAAGATCAATGTATGGTGTCAAAGATGAAGCGTATATGTAATTGTGCAATTCTTTTAATGCTTCTTGGTTACAGTATGTTTTCTATTTTGGTACAGAGTAGATTCAACAGCGTCAATTTTAGTTTTAATTGGTGTCAAAACAGAATGCATTTCTAATGTTAAACGCAATGAATGCAAAAACAATAAATTAAATTTTTATAATTTTGTTAAAACTAATAAAAATCAGCTATTGAAAGCAGCATCAAAATGTGAAACACTAATTATTTTTGATTTATCCCAAAAGTTTACGTCGGATGCTATCTTTGATTTAAGTATAAAAAATTTTTTAAGTTACATTTTAAAAAGTTGTAACACGTTTAAATACGTTATAATCGATGATGACTTTGACACTGAATGTATTCAAGGACAAAATGGTTGTAATTTAAAGATAAATGAATGTAATAACTGTGATATTGTTGGCATGGATTACAATGAAATGACTTCATCATATTCCAATGAATATTTCAATGATTCTGGAAACTATTTCAAATTTTTAAATGGCAGTCTTTTTGAGTTTTGTCCGTGCAAAGATAACACTGTTGTACTTTTAACTAATAGAATCGTCACCATGAAGTCGGTTGAAGTAAGCTATTGTTTTTTCTTTAATTTTGGTTTTGATTATACAATCATTTTAAGAGTTTAAACGAAGTCATTGAAAATTCGTGTATTAAATTCACAATTATCCTTCTGGGACAAGGCAATAAAAACGCAGGGGAAGCACTGGAAATCGCCTACAATAATTCTCAAGTCCAAACTTTGAATTTCCCGAATTACGATTGTTTAAATTATTTGTATTATTGCCTTCTTCCATGCTCGGTTGATACTCCAAAGTGCTTACAAAGTGATATCGATGATTGTATAAAAGTATCAACTTTTACACCAAATGGTTTTCCAGTAAATAATGTTATTACAATTTCACACAAAAATTTTCAAAAAAAATTTTCAGGACCAGACATTGCATATTTGGATTGTTCTAGCATTTAACCAACCATTTAGCAATGATAATTTTAACAGAATCCTTAGAAGTCTGCAAAATGGAATATCAGATTATATGACAGAAAATGGCATTAAAAGAGTCAGAATAAAAGTTGTAACATCTGATAGTTGGATTATTCCATCTTATGAGGATGTGGATTCACTTCTTAACCTTTCATTTTATTATATTCGTGGAACCGGTAAGCTCTTTATAAATGTCCAGAATAAAAAATATATTTTAGGTGACGTCATTGACGACCAAAATGAAATCAATGAAAGACTAAACTTGATACCCTGGAGTGATACATTAACGCATACAAGACCTGGAATCCTAAGTAACATAATACTCGCAAATTACGCATCCGAAAGTTTAATAACTTTAAAAAAGAATCAAAGCTTACAAGGGTGGATGTATGTATATAATGCTGTGGCGTATACATATTATGCAAGTATACTAAAAAATGATACCAATTTTTACTTCTCATCCGCTAATTTTACTGATCCCATATCCCTCCCTACAATTACGACTGCATCCGCTCCTGAAGTCACAACTGCTGCTCCTGATCCAATAGACACAATAACAAGCACATCCATAAAATTCACTACAACTACTGTTATTACAACGTCGACGACGACGACAGCAGAATCTCATCCATCCTCTGCAGCTTTTGGAATAACTTATTTTGTAATGAATACGTACGCTTTGCTTTTTGTCGTTTGTTATTATGCATTTCTTGTCACATAAACTTTTAATCAAGTGACTTTCGATCGTTAATGCTTAAAAAATAACATGATACTATAATAAATTCTGACGACTTTTAAGTCTCTAGATCAGACAACATAAATTATTCAATTTGAGACCTGAATTAAAATAATTCCAGGCTATTTTTGATTCACAAAGTTATCATTTGCAAATGCTATTTGAATGGCTCAGATCCGATTATCATTACCATTCTTTTAACTGAACACACGCTTTACCTTTAAATAAAAAGTGCTTAAAATAGATTAAAAATTTTATACAACAAAAAAATTGGTGTACACCTCTCCAGCATAATTCCAATGATATGAAATGTGAGAGATTCAAAAAGAAATACATTTCTTCATTACTCGATGACGACATGGTGAAAATAATAACTGTAGCGTTGTTTTGTAAGTCCAAAACCATTCTATTTTTTTATTACAAAATACATTTAGGTCTTTTTGGTGTATTGTGTAGACCATGCATATGTGCAAATCATTATAATAAAAAAACAACAGAAATCAAAAATTTCCATATTTTCAATCCGCTTTTCCTTGCAGAAAACGGATGCGATACTTTAATTATTTTTGATCTTTCAAGTAATGTAACAAGTACTCAAGCCTTTGCCTTTGGTATTAAACTTTTCCTTAAATCCGTGCTTAAATTTTGTAACAACTTTAAATACGTTTCTATGAATCAAAATACGAACACATTAAAAATTAATGAATGCGATGTTTCAAATTCATGCGAAAATATTATTGATTCCCTTAATTACAATGATTTCACTTCAGCCTATTCAAATTTGTTGCATGATGTCGATCCTATTGATTCAGACAATTATTTAAAACTTTTAAATAAAATGATGTCAACAAATTGTTCGTGCAACAATAATCCTGTATTGTTGTTAACTAACAGGATTGTCCGCATTAACGCAGATTCCGTAAACTATAAATAATTCCATTATTTAGAAATAATCATATATTTTTTTAGACATTCAATAATATTATTAAAAATTCATGTACAAAATTAACTACTATCCTTCTTGGAAGAAATGAAGCAGGCGCGGACGACCTTTTAGAACAAGAATATTCCAAAATTTTGAATGCAAGATGGTTAAATTTGCCAAATATCGATTGTTTAAGTTATTTATTTTATTGCATTCAGCCATGTTCAAAAAATTCATTGAAGTGCTTGCAAGCTGATATTGATGATTGTAAAGTACCCGTTAACACTTCAAATGACAATCCTGTAAGCCTTTTGGGGAGTTGGAGATGCGTGAATAAATAATTTTTGCAGGATAAAACGTGGCATCTATGGATTGTTTTTGCTTTTACCGATCGTTTGGATAATAATTCGTACTACGAAATCATCAACAGTTTACAACTTGGAATAAATAATTTTATGAAAGTCAACAACGTTAGCCGCATTCGATTTAGAGTTGTATCTGGTGATCACAGCATAACAATCTCACATGAAGATCCCAGTACATTTCATGAAATTTTTATCTGGAATGTTCTTGAACACGGTATATTGAATATCTTGGAAAAATTTTTTGGTTTTGCTAATAATGATTAAATCCTTTAGGTGAAGTTGTCGATGATTTTAATGAATTTAATAACCGACTGAATATGGTACCATGGAGTGGAACATTAACAAAATCCAGGATCGGAATTAAATCTATTTTAGTTTTAACAGATTATGCAACTAAACGGTTGACTGTTTCTAAAAACAATGAAAATTTTAGTGGACTTATATACGTTTACAACTCTAAAGCAATTGAATACTACTCAAGCATACTAAAAAACAACAGTAACTTCAGTTTTTTGCTTTCTGATGCTAAGGATCCTATATTCTTTGATACAATTGAATATGTCAGCGCTCCTGATCCAATAGACACAATAACAAGCACATCCATAAAATTCACTACAACTACTGTTATTACAACGTCGACGACGACGACAGCAGAATCTCATCCATCCTCTGCAGCTTTTGGAATAACTTATTTTGTAATGAATACGTACGCTTTGCTTTTTGTCGTTTGTTATTATGCATTTCTTGTCACATAAATTTTTAATCAAGTGATTTTCATGAATCAAAAAATATGTGATATTTTAATAAAAGGGATTGTCCAGAAATCACGTGACCAAGAGGATGGGGGGAGGGGGTTAGCCAAATGGTCACCCGGCTTTGATGTTGTCGGCAAAAAGCTTTGATCTTTGGTCACAGAGGGGGGCAAGGGGTTCAAAAATCACGATTCTCTGGTCACATGATTTCTGGACAGTCCCAAAATACAGATAAAATTTCAAGCATTTCTGAACATTTTGTTAAACCAGTGCTTTCGAATAAACCCTACTGCTTTTCTCACGTTTACTAGTGTAACCCTGAAAGGAAAGTGATAGAAAAAAAGAGAGGCATAAAAAAAATTTTTTCAACTTTCTTCGTTTGGGCTTTTTTAAAGCCTTCGATATGCTATCTATTTTGTGATTTTATGAAATATCGATATTAGTCTCTTATCCAAAAATTATTAGAGCTGTTTTTTAATTAATAAATTTTAATAAAAGATATTAGCTTTTTAAGACAATAGTAGAACAAAGTACTTGGGGTTGTTGTTATGTAAAACACGTTAAAGCTTCAAATGTCAAACAAACTTTCTGAGCTCATAAAGTTTTCGATATTATGAAATATTTATTGAAAATTAATCCGTTGAATTTCCCAACTGCATAAAATCTGATAGAAATGTGATAAGACAAACAAAAAAAGCTGCTTTTCTCACACACCTTTAAAAACTCTACCAAGGTTGTTTAATTCAGATTAGATATTTAACTGTTATGAGATGTTTACTTCAAAAAATCTATTTTTGTTATTAATGCTTTGTTTCGGTTTGTCTTTACTTTTTTTTCTTAATTATGCTAACGACAAACATAATTTGTATATCAAGCACTTATCAAAGATTTTTTTTCGGAAGAGCCTGATCTATGATCTTTTGCCGCTAATAACACAACGGCAGCAAAAAAGATGAAAGAATACTTATGATTTTTGGATAAGCTTCAGCCCCCTCAGCACCTTTCCCTTAATAAGGACCTGCTCGCTCAAATAATTCTGAAATTTTTTTCAATTTTTTGCTTTGCCCACCCCCTCCCTTTGCGCTTTTTTGGACACTGAAAATTTTTTTATTTGATTTTTTTATCAAAATAGGTACCACGAGTAGCCATAAGATACCTTAATATATAACAGAATATGTCTGAAAAATGTAATATTATTAATTTTTGTTATACTTACCAGTAGAGGCGTTTCGACCGTTTCCTCTAGACGCCAACATTAGAATTTTTAACATTAAGAATTAACAAAGCACCCACGGTCATCATCAGTAGAGCGGCATCGAAGTTGAATTTGAGAAAAAATAAATATTAAGGCTGAATATATTGAAGTATTTTTTCTGAAAAATGTGGTTAAATGAATATTCTAGTCGTTTAAGGAATTTTTTGAGTGAAGGCTATGCCAATTTTTGTAGCATACTTGGAAAAGAAATATTGATTGTAACTGTTTTTTAGTCAGTTGAAGTCGTTAAAGGAAAGCTGAAAAATTATGTTTTTTAAGGATTTTCGTTGCAACTTTATTAATTAAGATTTCAGGATAACCATTTTTAATTAAATGTTGTTTAATGTTTTGAAAGCCATTTTTGAAGTTTGTAACATTGGATGATAATCTGGCTGTTCTTAAAATTTCACCTGCTATTGTGTTTGTTTTATAAATTTTTGGTGTATTTGAAAAAAAGTTTGAATAGCGAATTACTTCAAATTGGTAATCGTTAGTTTTGTTATAAAGTTTTGTGTTAAACTCGTTATTTACAATTTTGATTTCTAAATCAAGAAATTGTGTTTCGGTTGAAATTTTGTTAGTTTTTTCTAACGTCAAACTTTTGTGATCTTTTGCCGCTAATAACACAACGGCAGCAAAAAAGATGAAAGAATACTTATGATTTTTGGATAAGCTTCAGCCCCCTCAGCACCTTTCCCTTAATAAGGACCTGCTCGCACAAATAATTCTGAAATTTTTTTCAATTTTTTGCTTTGCCCACCCCCTCCCTTTGCGCTTTTTTGGACACTGAAAATTTTTTTATTTGATTTTTTTATCAAAATAGGTACCACGAGTAGCCATAAGATACCTTAATATTTATTACACAAAAAATACCGTAATCTCCTTTTTTGTTAGACTAACTTGAAAAAGCTTGCAAATTTCAGCGTTTGGGAATATTCCAAATTCATAAAGTCTTATTAAAACAATCCAAAATAAAGTTTTAGTTTCCGCTTACAACTTGCAAGGAGTCAACCTCAAAAGAGTTAATGAAACGAGGAAGCTGCAACAATTGTCAGAAGGATGTGAAACACTTATTGTATTTGATTTATCCAAAAATGTAACATCGACACTTTTTTTTGCCTTCACAATCAAAAGTTTTATGAAATTTGTTTTGCAATTCTGTTACAAATTTAAGTATGTAGTATTCAATGACAATTTAAATGGCTGTAAAAGTGCAAGTAACTGCAGCTTAAAATTTAATGAATGTGATAGTTCTATGGGATGTAGCAATGATGTAATAGAATTAATGAATTACGCAGATTTTATTTCTTCATATTCTAACGAACTTCATGATGAAAACCCCGATCATTCTAATAGCTATATGAACTTATTGAATATGACTTTATCGACGATCAATCCCTGTCGTGAAAATTCGGTTATACTTTTAACCAATAGAGTTGTTATGATTAATCCGGATTCGGTACTTTTTTACCGCTTTTATATTTATATCTAAACTTCTTCACTTTTAAGGCATTTAATAAAATGATCGAAAACTCCAACATCAAATTTACGACAATTCTTCTGGGAAGAAATGAGACAAATGCCAAACTAATACTCGATTTAGAATACGAAAAAATTTCAAACTCTGTAAATTTGAACCTCACAAATTTTGATTGCTTGAATTTTCTGTTTTACTGTATTCTGCCTTGTTCGAATGATAAACCAAAATGCAATAAATTAGATGTTGACGACTGTCAAACACCTATTACTTCACCCGTTTCAGAACCGGTAAGTAAGCCACTCGTTTTCCGATCACTCCTCCCCTGCGTTTTTGTTAAGCCGAGGAATTTAAGACCTAGGGTAAAGGACAATACGGGAGTGATCGAAGCCTTTTGTATGTATGCAAAATAAAATATAAAAATGTAATTTAAGGAAAACACTTTACATGTTTGGTATGTTTTTGACATGGCAATTATCCCAGGTTTCAACATGACAATTTCTAACGTCGAATCTAATATGATCAATGGTTTAAATGCTTTTGTGAATGATAACAACATTAAAAATGTTAGAATCAGAGTTGTTATATCAGAAACTGAAGTTACCAAATCGTTTGCTGATGTCAATAATTTGGGGCGTTTGAGTTTTCCTCTAGTGTATTTAAATAGTAAGCATTGTATCAAAATGGTACTGTACGATTTCTTTTTTTAGACGATGTTGACAGTGATGCAGGGAGAACAAATGGAAAGCTGAGTTTGATTCCTTGGAGCATTACTTTAACACCAGCGAGAATTGGCATTTTTTCGATTATCATTTTAACAAATTATGCAACACATGATTTGATAGTTTCCAAAGGGGATCAAAGCTTACAAGGTTGGATGTATGTTTACAATGAAATAGCATACAATTACTATTCAACAAACAAATTAAAGAATAGTACAAATTTTCATATTTCTTTTTTAAATAATTCAGATGTTGTTCGGGTACATCTTATTGCAACTGGCAACCCTCCATCACCTCCTACTTTATCCCCGGAAACAGTTTCTGACACGACACGTTCTATAAACAGTTCTACTGTGACAAAGCCTGTTGAAAAAATTTCTTCGACAACTTTGCCACCGGTTAACTCTGTATTGTCTAATCTGACTTTTTCAATAGCTCTTGTCTTACAGTTTTGTTTGTACTATGTTATACAGTCATTGAAAAATAAATGAACGATATTTTTAAGTAAAATGAACTTTTGTTTTAGTAAACTGACGTTTTAGGTAAATTCTTTTTCCGGACAACATTTTCACCTTCCAAAATTTTTTGTCATGAATTCATCACCAGTGAGGGTCTTTCGTCACTGGTTTTTAATTTCTTTATGTATTCTAAGCTTTTTCTCTCAAATTCTTTTTCCGGACAAGATTTTCGCCTTCCAGAAATTTTTGTTTGTCATGAATTCATCATCTTTTGTCACCTGTTTTTAATTCCTTTATATATTTTAAGCTGATTTTGTTATAAAATTTTTTTATGCTTATTGCACTTCGCATCGTAATAAAATGTATTATACCTTTCTCTTACTGTCTCTAAAAGCATAGCCACTTACAAAAAAAGCATGCTATTTCTGAAGTGCATTTCTCAATCGGACAGTGCTTTTGCGAAGTTCTTCACAGTTAAAACAAACCAAAAATTTTCATACAAAAAACAGTGATCGAAGTCTAAATAATTAAAACAATAATTCACAAGTAATTCCTGTATCAAATAAAAAAATAACTTTTTTCTTCCACATTTAATACTGCGATGAAGGTTGGATTAATGAATAAAGTGAAAGAAAAAAGAAAGGGGCAAAAAAATTTCTTCGCACTTTTTTTTCTTGGTTCTTTTTTTGAAAAAACTCATTTTTTGTAAGCGTTTTCAGCTTTTTTCATAAAATAATAGTCTGAAAGTTATTCCATCAAAAATGAAATATTTTTCGCTTGCATCTTCAGTTGCTTTTTCAGGTAAATGTTTTGTTTTTGCACCTCTAAACATATTCTTATTCAAATAATCAATTTTAGTTTTTGTTATAACATGGACCCATAAAAACGTGCAAGCAAATTATGTCAGAAAAAACTTGGAAATTTCATTCCACAGCAATGAATCCGTAAAAGCTTCTGCTAACTGTAAAACTCTTTTTATACTTGATTTATCAAAACATGTAATCAGTAAAGATGTGTTCGATATTTCTATCAAAAAATTCTTACAATTTGTTAGCAAATTTTGTAATGAATTCAGATATACGATAATGGATGAAAACTATGCAGATGATTGTGATAGCTGCATGATGAATACATATGACTGTGTAGATATTTCTTGTCGTAATATTGTATTTGATATGGATTACAGTAATGTGACATTGTCGTATTTTGATGAAATGTATGATGAAAGTTCAAACGTAGCGTGGATATATTTCAGACACTTGAAAGCAACTATATCAGCCATGAATTCATGCACAGGTTATTCTGTCTTGCTTCTTACCAATCGAATTGTCTATATGAATATCGACGATGTGAGTAAAAATAAATAAATAAAACCTATTCTATTGTAATAAAAATTTAAAGGATTTTCAAAGAATTATTGAAAACTTTGGCATAAAATTTACTACAATACTTTTGGGAAGAAATGATACGAATGCAACAGATCATTTGGAAATTGCATTTAAGGATATTCCAAGCGTTACAACTCTGAGCTTCGCAAATTACGATTGTTTAAGTTATTTGTTATACTGTATTTTACCTTGCTCGCAAGAGTCAATTGAATGCGTTAAATCGGATGTTGATGATTGCCATGACTTTTCTGTTTTAACACCAAATCCTTCTCCCGTAAAAAATGCACTGTCCAGCTCCCCTAAAATTTGAAATTTAAATTTTTAGGAAACAACGTTGCATGTTTGGTTTGTGGAATCTTTTAACCGTCGTCTGAATGAAGATGGTGATCCATTTGGTCATATTGTTGCCGGCATGAGATTGGGGATGCAAGATTATATTGAGATAAACGACATTTCATCTGTAAGATTCCGGATGATTACTAGCAGATCTGATATCAACAAAGCATGTGAACATTTTGATTTTCCGACAATCGATTGTCAAGCTGGAACCCGTTTAGTACCTGCAGGAGGTAATCAATAAAAAGTATTTTAAATTTCAAGCTGTGTAATGTTCTATTTTAAGAATCTATTGGTAATGATTTTAATGATACTAATGATAGATTAAGTTTAATACCATGGAGTAGTGCATTGACAAACACAAAAGTCGGAATATTTTCTGTTATAATTTTAACAAACTTCGCTACTACAGATTTAATCACATATAAAAACAATCAAAGTTTATTTGGATGGATGTATGTTTACGATACTTCTGCATACACATACTATTCTGCCTATTTCAAAAATACAAAAAATTTTCATATATCTTACTTAGACTATTCTGATATCGTAAATATAATTCCAATTGATGCCTCTTCTACAACATTCACAACTGAAACACCTACTCAAAGAACAGAAAGCACAAACAGGGTTGAAGAAACAATTTCAAACACTCAAACAGCTTTAACCAAAACTACATATTCTGGAAATGCTGCGCTCCCTAAAGATAAATCTCTATTTAATTTTTTTTTATTTTTCTTAATAATCATTCAATGCTAAACACTTGTAAATAAAATAAATTATTTTCACAACTTTTTTTTTGTTCTTTTGAGCTTCTTTAAAGCCTTTGATCTCAGCTTACAGTAGCGCTCAAAAGTTTTTGGCCACTTTGAAAAATGGCTATATTTCAAGAACCAAAAGTACGATTTCCAAAACCCTATATAAAATTTAAAGCCCTATCACAGGCCTATCAAACCATACCATGGCGGTTCCGGAAACATCTCGTAACAGAAAGCTCTAGAACATCGAAAAAAACGAGGTGCTCAAAAGTTTTTGGCCACCTTTGTTTCTGTTACAGGAAAATTTTATTTCAGCTATTTTTGACATTCCAGAAATTAAACTATGCTTTTTAGACATATTACTAACATATTTATGGCATTTGGAATCATAATAATATCTCCAACATCATTTGAAATGACGTTAAAATACCCTATTTTAGCTATTTTTGGCGTTTTTCATTCATGCACAGCACGGCGGTGCAGTGGTGCAGAGTGACACCAAACACATTTTTGGGTAGTCCTATACATGGTTAATAAGTATGCCAACTTTCATATATCCTACTCTAATACGCGCTTCAGGTTAGTGAATCAAAGAGAGGTCAAAAAGTCGAAAAAACATTAAAGAATGCAAAAATGTGAGAAAAATAGTGAAAAACGATCAAAAATTATGCACTTTTGATTCACTAACCTGAAGCGCGTATTAGAGTAGGATATATGAAAGTTGGCATACTTATTAACCATGTATAGGACTACCCAAAAATGTGTTTGGTGTCACTCTGCACCACTGCACCGCCGTGCTGTGCATGAATGAAAAACGCCAAAAATAGCTAAAATAGGGTATTTTAACGTCATTTCAAATGATGTTGGAGATATTATTATGATTCCAAATGCCATAAATATGTTAGTAATATGTCTAAAAAGCATAGTTTAATTTCTGGAATGTCAAAAATAGCTGAAATAAAATTTTCCTGTAACAGAAACAAAGGTGGCCAAAAACTTTTGAGCACCTCGTTTTTTTCGATGTTCTAGAGCTTTCTGTTACGAGATGTTTCCGGAACCGCCATGGTATGGTTTGATAGGCCTGTGATAGGGCTTTAAATTTTATATAGGGTTTTGGAAATCGTACTTTTGGTTTTTGAAATATAGCCATTTTTCAAAGTGGCCAAAAACTTTTGAGCGCTACTGTATACAAAAGCTTTAGTTTACTAAAAATTAAGTACATCTAATTCTAAATATATTAACATTATTTTTTTCGAAATTTTCGTCTAAAAACACAGGTGGTGTAACGCATTTCCAAAATAAGTACCCCCTTGTACATTCCATTGTTCAAGATAAGTAGGCGGTTGAATAATTGTACGATACTCCTGTTGTGGAATTATATTTGACCATGCACTATTATCAAATGATAAGTTTATGCTTGCATTAGCTGGTATTTCAAATATGTAAAATACAGAATACAAAGCAATGTGTTGATATAAATCGTTTGTTTTTTTACTAAAAAAATTTTGTAATTCATATTTAAAATTGGAAACGAACTTAAATTTAAAAAGCAGAGTTTCAGTATTATTATAGACACTGTAAACGTTCACGTTGCTTTTTGAAGTAGTTGTCCAAACTTTTGATATGCGGTTTACAATTGTGTTATCCAAATCATTCGAAAAAGGGATAGCCATTAAAAAAATTCTGCACGAACCGTTCGGACCAGCTAGACCAGAAATATGTGTTGCACTGATTACAAAATACGCCGTTGGCTGTAAAATACAGTTATCCTCAAAATCTGGAAATGTTAAACACGCATCAAATGTTGTGCTTTAAATTCGTATCAAACGACTCTTACTAAATTTATGTTTTAATTTTTTACATTCTTTAAAAGATGAAAATTTTCATTCTCACTTTTGTGCAAGTTAAAGAAGAAATGAAATTGGTATGAAATATGTTCCATTTTTAAGTGTTTTTTTGTGAAGTTTTTGGAAACTTATTGTAAGTAAAATGTTGTTATTGCTACAATAACCTTACCTTTGAATTTTATTACAAAAATGATCGGGTTATCATAATTTTCATTTATCACATAAAGTTTTTTTACTTTCAGATCACAATAGTAGACGAAGGTACTAGAATCAGAAAAGAAGTTGCTAGGAGAATTATAATAAAAACTAGAAAATAACGATATTATAGCTTTTGAGAAATAAATTTTAACTTGCCAGTTTGTGTCTTGATATATCAGCATTGACATGCTTTCATCTGTGTAAATTAAAGGTTCGCCTGTGGCGTACATTTCGATTGTAGCTAATTTCAAATCCTAAAATTAGTTGTACACATCTTCGAAATCTTAAGTCAAACATAATTCATATACACAAAATGTTATTCTACGTACTATCAAAAATAGATTTCAAAATTTTCAACCTTTAACAATAGAGACTAACAAAAAGCCGATATTTACATTATCAATGGCGTGATAATTTTTTCCGTATTGACAATTATCCATAAAAAACTACTTACTGGTTCGATTTCAACGATAAACGCGGGGCTAATATTTTCCATAGGATTGAGCATGAAATATGGCTTCTGTCGTGTAAGAGTTATGCGAGAATATGGTTTTGCTACTAAAATATGAATATATTTTTCACAGAATTTAGTCATAGATCAGTATATGGCATATATAAATATATATACGACATGTTCCATCTATTTCATACACAAAGAACTTTGTACATTTTCATCTTTTAAAATATGCGAGGAAATTCATTAACGACGCTAGCATATAAACACATGATTTATTAAAATTCTACTACCAAACATCTAACAGCTTATGGATATTACAAAAAACAAAAAACTAGGATCGTATTCTTCATTAAAAAATGTTCACGAAATTGAGCTTTTGTAGAAAAACGATGAATTTTTTTAAAACTAGAGAACCTCAACTTGTTCCATAACTTGGTCACTCATTTTTAAAAATAATAATAATCTTTGTCATTGCTTATTGTTTACCTACAATAATTCTGCAAACCTTTGGGAATAATCCACACAAATCAAAATTCCACACATATCCTTCTGGAAGCTTCGAGATAAATTCTTCCAGATAGTTCTCCCCCTTGACACACTTTGCCATGCCCCGCTTGATTCAAAATAAAATCACACTGACCAACCAACGAACCATGACTCTTTTATGGTAGGATATGTTTTTATAAATTTTTTGTATGAAAAAATTCCTAGTTAAAAAAATTAAGATTTGACAAAGTAATAGTTCCTTTAGCTTGTGGTTAATATTGCGCGGGTCTTTTGTGATACTGAAAAAGATTTCTTACCATCTTCAGCAAAAACATAAGCATCCAATGCCCGCATCCCAGTGGTGGACGTGTTGTAGAATATTTCTTCATGAGTAATTGCTTCAAATATGATTGTGCTATTCGGATTTAAGTAGAATGATTTTGCAAAAGATAAATCAGGTTGTGGATGTGATGAGTTTTTATAGAAAGAAGTATAATTATTAACAATAACACGAAAGTAATCGGTTTCACCAGGATTGTGGAAATTAATAAAAAAATTTATAAATTTTTCTAAACACATTTCATTTTGCTGAATCTAAAAGGGGCAACCAGTAAGATGTGAAAACGTTGTAATGATCACGAAATTGTTAATTTTAAATTTATAAAAATTTTCTTTCTTTGATAGTCAAAGAGTTGGAAAAAAACCTATCAACAGCATTGATAAAAACGCATGCCTATATAAATTTTTTAAAAAAAAATTTCTTAGGTACCAACGCATAAGTTATTTCTACTTTTTCTCTAATTGATATTAAAATAATATTATAAATATTACTATAATGAAAAAATTGATGTCATAAAAACTTACCGTAAAATTACACTTCATATTTGGGCAATACATGCTAAGATGCAAACTCTAATTTGAGCGGAGTAACGATTCATTCTTGAAAATCGATTTTTTAATACTTTTTAATAACAGATAGAAGTACTATTAGCCAATTCGGTGAATAATTTGCAAATATATTACAAAAAGACAATCGCCTGATTCGTTTTGTCCGTTTTCCAGTTCACATCCAAAAATCGCTTAGGCTTGCATGAAATTCGCATAATGCCTGCAATTTTCATTAGCCTCGAATTAGCGTGAGCAATTTGAATTCGCATTTTTGCCAGACGAAATTAATTGCCTTTCACTCGACAGGACCGCGGCACTATCAAAAAGCAACTGCGATAAGAAAATGTTCTTCGAAAATGACACTTTTGTGGAACTTTTTTTTGAGTAAAGAAATTTAAGTAGCATTTTTTCGAACTGTGCTTGTTTAATTGATAAAATTTCGTAATACTATTGCATTGCAAAAAGAATCGTTTATCGAATAATCAGCCGTTACTCCGGTATTATCGTATGACGTATTTGTAATGGGATGGGCGTAACCAGTGCCATTACATGAAACCTTCCAAATAGGTAATGCACATGAACAATCTGTAGTCAATTTTAAAAATCGCAATATGAATTGAGAGAAAAGAACCAACTTACATGTTGTCCAAAATTCAATTGTAAAACCTTCATCTCTTACGCTTCCATCACTTTTAAATCTCCAACTTATTTTTCTCTTAGTATTGTTGGAATATGGGTAAAACATTTTTCCATGAGCTAAAACAATTAAAGTTTCTTGGTTCCCCCATTTGTAAATTCTCCTGGAAGGATAAAGATTTACATACGATATCCAGAAACAAAATCAATAAATGTTTCACTTTGTTCATCATAATATTGAACACTGTCAACACCAGCTTCAATTTTAACACCCTGATGGATTTCGTAAGCCGTCACCATAGTATTTGGAAAAATCTCTAAATCATATTTACAGTATGCATTATTAGGATATCCATTGGAATTGAATTCATTTATACTAGTCCATGTGACATGAGCAGCATAATTTTGTAGTGTACATTTTATTGGAATAATATCTGCTTTAGTTTTTACAATACTGATGTATGCTCCAAATTCAATATTCGATGCTCCAGAAGTTTTACTACTGCTTGACAAATATATAAATAAATTGTTATCTTCGTTATAATACGGTTTGAACGTTTTAGCAGAATGTTGACTAAAAGTTGTTATGCTTTTTCAGCTTACTGATCTGTAAATTAAGAAAGAAATTATACTTTACAATATAGTAGTTGGTACTGTTTGTAACAGATAATGTGACATCTTCTTGAATATCCCATTCAACAATTACAATTTTGAATCCATAGTGTTCAGGAGCTGTAAACTTCCAATTGCATGATCGATTTCTTGCAGCAATCACTCCATCGATCAGGTAATTCGAACGAATAAATAAAATTTGTGATTCATTTTCCAAATGAAACGGGACGAGCTTACTAATCGATTCAAGAAAGCATTGATTATCAAAATTTAATTCTTCATGTATAGCAAAACCTTGACCATCATTTACATATTTCACTGAAGAATCATCATCATTGTTGTACTTCCAATGAACAATAGATTGATTGATGAAAGTTTCAAAAAAATTAGGTTGCCAAGGATTTGTAACAACTACGACGAACTTTAGATTCTAAATAAACAGTTGTTATCTTCATCATCAATGATCTCAGTGCGACAGGTTTACCAATAAAATTACCTGCCGTCCTTTTCCTGTCAAAAAGTAATACGTGCAAAAATAATAGCTTACCGGCGAAGAACGCTGAAGAAGAAAAGTTAGAAAACATCGGGGTAAATTTGTAGTAGGAAAATTAACCGTTTCAATAAAAATTAGTTCATTTGGTTTTACTGTAACCTGATCGTCATTTGATTTGCAAATATAAAGTGGATGTTCTGATTTTCCAAAATCATATAATAAAAATAAAAGTAATGCTAACATTAAATTTGCGGTTATAGTACAACTTTTTTTGAATGATGAACAAAAAATACAACAACAAACCTTTATTTTTGTGTTAAGCAAGTAAGATGATTTTTTTATCATTTAAGCCTTATTTTTTCACACCCCTTTTTTACACATACGGACTATTATCTGCTAAAGAAAACATTTTGGGAGTGTTTTATTTTTTTCCGCTGCATTACTTTTTCTTGAGATGTCGCTGAAAAAAAGTTTTAACGGCTGAAAGTAACCGATTTTATGGAATTGCAACTTTATTATTTAGACGCTTTCTCCAAACATAGTGGTTTCATTTTTAAATTTTTTTCGACATGACAAAAAATATTTTTTTGTTACAATAATCCTTAATCTTCTTTTTTAAATTTTTATATTAATAACAAACAGTAAAAACACAAAAAAATGGAACAAACAAGGTTATACACAAGAATGAACATCGTTTAAAAGTACAAATTCTTTTTCAACATTATTATATTTACAAATTGTTGCAGTAATAATTTTCTTCTTTCCTTTACATTTGAGACAGCAAAATAAATCTAGTTTCTCATCATATTTGAATTTATAATATTTTCCTTTTTCTTTTGAATCTTTTGTATTTAAAATATTTCCATTTTCTTCAAACTTAAAATTATCAAAAATCAAACATTTCTCTTTCAAATTCTTAATTGTGCAATGATGTTCTGATTTACCAAATTCAATTGAATAATTTCCATTATCATCAATTAACAGCTTTGCATTAGTATATTTACGCATCGCATTACACCCCAAGCAGAAAAACGCTTTTCTTGATTTTTGAAAAGAATATTGATATCCAAAAGTTTTATCATTTTCATCAAAGACTGTTATTCTTGAATCAGGAACACCAGAATTACTGTGATGAACAACAAAATTGTTAAATGCTCTTTCATTTTCTTTGTAATTTTCAGGATCATATTTTATGGATTTACAAATATGTTGAGTCGATGATAGTTGTAAATATGGTTCTCCATTTTCTTTGTCATCAAAAAGTTTTGCAGTTACATTATGTTTCTTTTTGCCACATTGTTTACATAAGAATATATTGGAATGTTTATTCGCATATTCATAAACATAATCATCTTTTTGGGAATCGAATAATATGAGCTTTCCATTGAGTTTTCCATTTTTGTTAGGAAATAGTTTAAAGCTTGATGACGGAATAATTTTGACTTGAAATTTTTCCAAAATAAAATCTTTTGGTGTACAAATATGTTCAATATTCGAGAGCTGTACGCATTCTTCACCATTATCATTATTTACCAGTTTTGCAGAAACTTGTTTCTTCCTTTTTACATCACAGGCACAACATCGGAAAAATCTCTTACATTTATCAAGAACATATTCATAGCATTTTTCCTTTGTTGATGAGGTAAAAATAACAAGCTTTGTTGGTTTGCTTTCATCATCGCTATTGAAGATCATATAATTTGGTGATTCAATAATTTTGTTTTCGGCTTCATATTTGACAGGTTCACATTTATGTTTGCTTTCACCAATAATAATATGTTTGTCACCATTTTCTTCGTCAATATTCAATCTTGCCGTAATATCACACATCATGCATGTAAAAGAATTGGTGCTATTTTTGAATCTATAGTTATAACAGAAACTTCGTTCGTCATTATAGAATATAATTAATTTTCTATCTGGAACACCAAATCTATTTCTTTGTAGTTCAAAATGGGGTAATCGAACAATTCTGCTTTCATCAACTTTTTTATTTGTTTCTTTTTCAAAGTTTAAGCCACTTTTTTTCAGAATTACAGTATCACGTCTTATAATTGATGAGCATTTAATTGGTTTACAAACATGTTTCTTTTGATTTGGAACAATATATTCACTTCCATCAGAATTTTGATACATTTTTGCTGTAACATGTATTTTCTTATTATTACATGCAGAGCAATGAAACTGGTTATCACGCATGTGAAAATGAAATTTATAACAAAGATTTTTGTTATCAGGATGATAAATAGCAAGAGTAAGTGAATCAGCATTTCTTCTTTTTTCTTTAAATAAAATGTAATCAGAATTTGGCTTCAAGGTTCTTGCTTCATATTTGTCAGATTCATATTTTCTTGGTTCACAAATATGTTTTTCATCATCCAACATTTTAACATAATATTCATTTCCATCATTGCATAAATCCACAGTTACAACATCTTTCAACGCCTTTCCTTCCATTTCATCATTCTTAACAACTTGTATACATCCACGGCACTGATATTTATTCTTTGATTTTTTTCCAAACACATAACACGTTTTAGGATCGCTTGAATCAAAAATGAATAGCTTTGATTTCTGAGTTTCAGTTGCTTCCATAAATTTAATTCTTGGTGGACGAAGATTTATTTCACTTTGATCTTTTTGTGGTACATAAGATCGTAAAGAACATACATGTTTGAAGTTTGATAATATAATATAATTTTTACCGTCATCATTTTGACAAAGTTTTGCAGAAACATTCTTCCCTTCTGCTGTGATACATCCAGTGCATAAAAACTTCTTTTCAGTATTGCAAAAAAAGTAGGAATAACACATATTTCTATCATTCTTATCAAAAATTATTAAAGTTTTTCTTTCAATTCCATTTCGAATTTTTATTTGAATCTCAAAATTTGGTAATAATACAAATTGACGACTTTGTTGATGTTTTTCAGGATCATATTTTCTTATTTCACAAACATGTTGATCATTAATTAATCGAATATATTCTTTTTCTGTATTTTCATGATAGATTTCTGCAGATATATCTTTATTCGTGTATCTACAACCACAACATTGAAATTTGCTGAGAAATGAACTCCAATAATATTCATAGCATTGACTTCTGTCATTTGGATTAAACAAAAGCAAAATTTTCTTATGCAGTTTATCACAATTTTCCAATATTTCATAATCTGGTTTTTTGATAATCTTCATTTCCACATAATTCTCTTGAACATATTTAATAGCAGAACACATATGTGGCTTTTTTTCTACTTTTATACAATCATTTCCAAGTTCATCTTTATCAAGAATTGCTTTAAATTGTTTTTCATTTTTCTTACAGCAGTGATAAAATACTTTTTTCTTTGAAAAATAATTATATTCATAGCAATGAGTTTTTCCAGAAGACGTAAAAATTAATAGTTTTTGACGTAAATAACTCTGATATTTGAAGTTAACAATTTTAAATCTTGATTCATCAATGGCTTTTGTATCTTTCTTATCAAAGGAAACTCTGAAATAAGATCGATGTACAAAAGAAGTAAATATTAGAGAAAAAAACTTACCCAAAAAAATTCTGTTCATTATCTGTAACGTTTTTATTCTTAGAAAACTTTCTTCGACCAAATTCAGTTTCACAAAATTTTCTTTTTCTATTATTGCTAAAACTGTCATAATTAATTAAAAAGAATTATATTAAAAAAAACATTTACCTTCTGAGGCTTGAATCAATGTCTTCTTCTTTTACATCTTTAACATCAGCATCAGGATTCTCTCTGTATTTTTGGGATAGCTTTAAATAATATTCTTTTTCCTTTCCATCATGCTTTTCAATCCATTCATCCATTATTTCTTTTATTAATATTGAAGAATCATCATTTTTAACAGATTGTTTGAAGAATAGATGCAAAAATCGTTCAAAAAGCAATTCTCGATGAACATATTCTTTACTCTGAAAAAAGATCATATTAATATAAAACTTTACAATAAAAATTAAATAACAAACTCTTTCTTTAAAAATTGCATTGTAAACTTTTCGACACTTTTTTGTATCATTAAAGATCAAAGCAAAATCATCAGAATCAAATTCACCAAAAACGAATAAAATATTCTAAAAAACATATTTGTAGTAATATTAATAATTAACTATTTACCTTTTGTGTAATAAATCTCCATTTAAATGAAGCTTCAAAACCAACAATATCATTGAAATCTAAAAAGTTTTAAATTATTATTTATTTTCTTCCATTTCTGTTGGAGCTTACTTTCGTTAATTGGTTCTACATAAAGAAATTTTGAAAGTCTGTTAATTTGAAGTTTACAGTATCCTTGATAATATGGTTCATGATTTTTATTGAATTTAATTAATTTTGTTGAAGTGGTTCGTTTTGTCTAAAAAATACTTGTATTGATTTATTATAACAAAATTCTAAAAACTTACATTATTTGATAATGCTGATTGACAATCATCAAATTCTTGTTTGATCATTTTTCAACAAGTTTATTGTGCGTAAAAACTAAAAAATTATGTTTGAAAATCTTAAAAATACACGCAAAAGATAATTTTCGGAACGTATGAAAAACAATGTAAAAAAGTGGTTATGTATTTAACAGAAGGAAAAAAAATAAGTTGGCAACAAAATTATTTTGAGGAAAATGCGCATTATTTCTATTCTTCCATTTTATGGTAAAACATACTCAATAAAATAAGTTAATAGTACTTAAGTAATTAATGAAAAAGAAGAGGCCAATGAAATTGATTTTTCTCTTAAAAAATTATTAATGAAAAAGGAAAAATTTTCTGTTTGCAAACAATGCATGACAATTATTTAACGACAGTCATAAAAAAATATCTTATTACATGTAATAAATATCTGCAATTAAATAAATAATAAAAACACTACAACACTTTTCTTGCAACTACTAAAACATTAATGAATTTGTATTTGATTTTTAATCTTACCAGAATAAACAACCATCTGCCCCCACCCCTATTCTATTAAAAAATAATTAGGTTATATTTTCAAAATACACTAGGCTTTAATAAAACACAAATATTGTGAAAGTTATATTTCCCTTTTTTTATTTTATATAGAAACCAATGAGCTCTGAAAATGTGTCAAGTTATAAAATCGAAGATGTTGATGCTTTTGGAAAACGCCTACATATTAATACCTTGTTGTCAGTTTTTGTTAATGGTTTAGCGATGTACTTAATTTTGACGCATTCATCAAAATCAATAAGCGTTTATAAATATTATATTTTGTCTACGGTAGTATCTGCATTTTTAATGGATTTTCATTTAACTTTTATTTTTGGGTTATTTCCGCTGTTTCCAAAATGTGCAGTGTGTGCTGCGGGGATTGTAAGACATGCAGGACAGTTTTGGGGAAATACAGTTCAATATGTAAGTATAAATAACGACATTGTAGACAATGTTTGACACCAAAGATCATCTAGCGAAATTTGAGGCCTTGTTAAATCGAAATTTTCTATTAAAATTTTGTCCGGAATCGAAAAACAGCAAAAAACGACACTGAAATTTTTTTGCCGAAGTCAAAATATTGGAACTGAGGTTAAAATTCTTTTCATTTCGTTTTCGCGGTATAAAGCAATCCTGATTTTGGGTCACTTTTTAGAGCTTATTTCATTTTACATTATCGTTTTGTGGCTTATCACTGCTCTTTGGATTCCTCTATCAATACTTATCAATAATCAACAAAGCTCACTTTTTACAAACTCCACAAGGCTACTTCACCATTTGGATTATAAAGCTCATATATCCCCTTCCGTCATTTTACCTATTCATCACCAACAGCAACTATGATCTTTATTTGAATGAATTAAAAACAACAGAACCAGAGCTAGTTCCATTTTTTATTGCTGCTTCATGTAACGGATATACCCTTACAAAATCTATTGCCATATATTTAGCTGTGGGAGTACTTCAAATAATGATAATTGTAATAATTGTTGGAATTCTGGAAACAAAACTAATCCGACTAATGTCAAAAATGAAAGACAGAATGTCTGAATCAACTTTAAAAATAAGAAAACAACTTTTTATTGTTTTAGCAATTCAGATGGCTGCACCATTTTTGATTATTATTTTACCATTAATTTTGGTAGTAATTCTAATTTCATTGGATATTAGAAATGACAGTAATTTTTTGTAGTCTAAAAACACTTACTTTAAATAATGAATTTTCAGCTGTGAATCAAATATGCATTCAAATTTTATCTTTGCATTCTGTTGCAAATGCATTGATAGTTATTTTTGCAACAAAATGTTATCGTCAAGTTCTTCTTCGATGGCTTGCTAGATTTATCAGAAAGCTGATAAAATTGAACCAAAAACTTTTTGAAAATCAAATTAATAATAGTCGAGCATTTTTTGTTGACAGACAATAAATAAAATTAGTTTTTCCTTGTGTTTTAATAATTTAATAGAATTTCTTTTATCTTTTATTAAAACGGTACTACGCAGTTTAAGCCGAAGACATTTACGCCGCGACATTTACGCCGCGACATTTACGCCGCGACATTTACGCCGCGACATATACGCTGAGGCGTAAATGTCGCGACATTTAAGCCGAAGACATTTAAGCCGACGACATTTAAGCCGATAAAACGACATTTACGCCGATAAAATGACATGTGCGTCGGAAAGTAAAAAAATTCAAATTAAACGTATTCGGAAGTGTTTCCACTTTCTCAGCTGAATTTCATACCTTACTCTAGTGTACATGTCACTGCGCTCAGCCTTATATCATATATGGACCCCAAGCCAAGCATGGGCTCGCGAGGCCGAAGGCCGAGCGTTAGGCTTAGTCTTAGGCCTTAGGCTTTAGGTCTCAGGTCTTAGGGCGAGGCCGAAGGCCGAGCCTCTTAGGCGTACCCCATTTAGTGTAGCCGTCACCTCATTTAGTATAGGTGCCACCCCGTTTAGTGTAGGTGTCATCACGTTTAGTATAGGCGTCACCCCATTTAGTATAGGTGTCACCTCATTTAGTGAAGCTATCACAGCACTTAGTATACCTCGGCGTGACTGTCGTTTAATCGGCTGAAAAGTCAAAAATCAACATGTTTTTGCTTATTATATGGTCTTTGAAATCGGCTTAGATGTCGTTTTTTCGGCTTACATGTCGTCGGCTTAAATGTCGTCGGCTTAAAAGTCGTCGGCGTAAATGTCTTCGGCTTAAAAGTCGCGGCTTAAATGTCGCGGCGTAAATGTCGTCGGCTTAAATGTCGGGGAGCCATTAAAACCCGTTACTTTTAAAGTACAACATTTAATAAAAATGTATGTAGTTGTCTCAAAAAATGTTAACAGCTGCCATTGAATTTATATGAAGTACAATTATTATATATATTAGTTATAATTGTCTTTAAGTTCTACAGTAACAAAGGGGGAAAAAGATAATAGCTTTGAAAATAAGGTTAATGTTAATTGCTCTATATCCAAAACGTGACAAATTCTATAAAGTAAAAAGCTTATTTAATTCTAGTAATCATATTTGCCAATTTCACATGTTTTAAGCAGCTTATTGTAGCATTGAAAGTAAACATAAAAAGTCTTTTTGTTTTTTAAAAGTCAAAGAATTCACCATGAGTATTAATATTTCTGCACATTATTCTCTTGAAGATCTTGAAGCTTTTGGAAGTCGACTTCATCTCAACACTGCACTGGCAGTAGTTTTTAATAGCTTAGCTGCTTACTTGATTTTGAAGCATTCTACGCCAGTAATAGGAAATTACAAATACTACATGCTTTCTACAGTGATTTTTGCATTTTTAATGGATTTCCATATAACTTTTATTTGGGGGTGGTATCCGCTATTTCCAAGATTAGCAATGTGTCCTGCAGGAATTGTAAGACATTTTGGTCCTTTTTGGGGCGTAACTGTTCAATATGTAAGCACAAATTTGCATAAATTCAACATACATTAAAGACGTTTTTAGGCACTCCTACATTTCACTTTAAGCCTTTGTGGATTATCAGTTTTTTCATGTTTGGTCTATCAATATCTATCAATTGTAAAAAGAAAAAGCTTTCTACAAACTCAAAGGGGTGGATTTATATTTGCCGTGCTACTTTTTATTTACCCGCTTCCATCTTTTTTTATGCATCTTCCAAATATTAATTACGATGGAGTCATTAAAGAAATAAAAGAAACTGAACCAAATTTATTACCATTTTTTATTGCTGCTTCTTGCAATGGTACTCCAAAATCAACTCATGCATTTATTTATTTAAGCGTTGTTATTGTTCAAATTCTTGTTGTTAATATTATTGCGCTTTTTCTTGGTTATAAAATTTATCGATATTTTCAAGAATTGAAAGAGCAAATGTCGAATCCAACGCTAAAAATGAGGAAACAATTTTTTATTGTTTTAGTGATTCAAATGGCAATTCCAGTACTATTTATGGCAATGCCATCAATTTTTACCGGCATTACGGTTATGTTGGGCATTCAAAACATTGATGGTAAGTGATTTTTTTAATTTATCTTCAAAAATTGTGACAACTAAAAAGCTAGTCATGATGATAAAATTTTTCATCTTTTTATTTCAATTATTCTTCTGTTATTTTTTAGCTCTGAGTCAAACATTTGTCCAAACGCTGACCCTTCATTCTGTTGCAAATTCTCTAACAATTATAGTTTTTATTAAATCTTATCGGCAAGTTCTTCTGAAACAATTCAAATATATACTTTGTTGTTGGAACAATAGAACATTTCCAATTCTTCAAATTCCAACAAACATTTCTTTGCCAAATTCTAGTGCAAACATCTCCTCTTTTGACACCAGTAAATAAAGTCTTAACAGCTTTATTAAAATGAAATAGTCGTGGAACAAGAATTAATTGTTATGTAAATAAAATTTATAATTTAATAAAATTTTTGTTTTTGGAATTCACATTAAATAAAATGCCATTAAAATTTTTAAATTCATGGAATATGAATTACGCACAAAGGGAAATTCCAAGTACACGACGAATTAATAATATTTAGAATAATAAAAAATATATAGGAGAATACATATCCATCAAAGCAAGTTGTTTTTAACTTATTTAAAATTATTTAAAACATCAACCATGAATGCTTGATTTTCTGCATTTAGAAAAGTCTATAAAAGTTTCAGTTTCCTCTTTAAACAATAAGAATTCAAAGCATAATGAAAGTAATGAATAAACACAATTACAAGTAGTAATTATCCATTAATCTCACAGTTTTATATGGAGTTGTTGAAAGGTTAAAGTGTTATTTTTTACTTGCAGAATTGAGCAAATAGAATTTGCTTTTAACGAATAAAAACATGTGGGAAACATTAAATAAAAAAAGCTATTTTTGTAACCATGATGAGGTTATTTTATTTTACATTTATCAATTTTTAGTCTTTGAAATTGTCGCCTAGATTTTTCTCAAAGTAGAAAATATTTTTATTTCACATTTCAAGAATTAAAACTTAAATTTGATTATTCTACAACCGATCAACAAACACTTTATTATTTTTTTGTTATTTATCCATTTTAATATTTTTGTAAGTAAATACAACCACTGTGAGTTCTCAAAAACAAGTATGTTTTCACCAAATGTCAGCTTGGATTATTATACTATCCAGGATGTGAAAAGCTTTGGAACTCGTCTTCATGTTAATACTTTGTTGGCAATTATTTTCAACAGTCTTGCTGCGTATTTGATTTTGAAACATTCAAACAGGTCGATTGCAAAATATAAATATTATATTTTGTCTACAGTATTTTTTGCATTTTTAATGGATTTTCATTTAACTTTTATTTATGGCATTTTTCCGTTGTTTCCAATTTGTGCTACATGTCCATCAGGGATAGCAAGACATTTTGGGCCATTTTGGGGTGTAACTGTACAATTTGTAAGTTACTTGTTCATTTACAAGAAAACTGTAAGAGATATTAAATGAGTTTCATACAATTCGTATCCAATAAGATTTACGCAAATTTTTTTACTACTCTTACTTACAAACTGTTTCAACTAGTGTGAAGCACATGAGATCTTCTGAAGAAAAACTTGATGTTACTTTTCCTAACAAAGCGTTGATTCTTGGTTTTTATAAATTCTTGATGGTTATTTTTTTAAAAAGCGATATTAGAGGATTTATGACTAGATTGAAATTTTTGGTATGCCTCAAAAATAGAGTTTTAAGTGAGTAGATTTTCACTTCAAAGCTCATGCGTTTTGGGTTAGTGAGTGTAGCATACACAAGTGAAAATAAAAAAAGTATAATTTTTTTATATAAGTGTCAGTAAAAACTATTAAATTTGATGATGAACAAAAATTATCTATTTCATATTTTTTTCAACACTGTGATAGACAGATGCAGATTAAACTTAGCAGCATATTTCCGCGTTGATGCAAAGGTAGTTAGGAGGGCAAAAACCTGAAGCAGCACATGGTCCTATAGGAGGAGATCCATTTGGGCATTCAGTTGCATTTAAAGTGCAGAACATAACAATGACAAGAAGTAACAAAATGTAATTTAAATATTGCATCATGGCAGTCTGAATAACCCTAAAATAATAAGTATTAAGTAACAATAATTGCTTATTACAAATTTGTCAAAAAATGAGTAACTATTTAGTTGTGAATAAACAAAATGAACTACAATATTTAGTATGGATTTTTTTGCTTTTATTTACTTTTAAAAAGTGTAAACCCTTCCTTGTCTGCGCTTTTTTTATGAAATTTTTTCCTATAGGAGTTATTAAGCTTTTAAGTCTTGATTAAAAAGTACGTTTTTAAATTTTATTCTAAATCTATTTTTTTAAAAATATTTTTACATCATGATAAACTGAAAGGCTTAAAAGTGTCACTTTTTTGGGCTCATTGAATTATTGCTCTTATTCCATGTTCGCATCCATTTGACTTTTTTGCACTTTTATGTCCTTTCTGCAACACAGGAGGGCACTACAACAATTATGTATGTGCTGAGTAATATTCGAAATAGTATTTCTAGAATAAAGCGGTTTTAACATTACATAAGCATTGGGGAAACTGTTAAAAAGTCAAAACTGGAAAAAAGTACCTCCGGCAATTCTCTTTGAAATTTTTTTAGCTTGTTTTGAAACTGTTTGCTATTGTTAAGCTTTATGCTAATCTTTTCAGGCTGCTCTTCACTTCACCTTGAGCTGTTGTGGACTATCTGTTTTTGCTGGATTAGTTTATCAATATTTAACAATCGTCAAGAAGACGAAATTCCTTCAAACTCGAAAAGGTGGAATTGTTGTTGGAATTTTAATCCTACTATATCCACTTTCATTCTTCATCTTTTAAATGTTGACTACAATTCAATGCTGAAGCACATCAATGAAACAGAACCAGAGCTGTATCCCTTCTTTGTCGCTGCTTCATGCAATGGCCAAGCATTCACGAATTTAACAATTTTATATTTATCTGTTGCTTTCTCCCAAATTTTTATCATACATTTTATTGCAATTATTTTGGGATTTAAAATTTTTAAATCGTTGCTTGAATCCAAATACAAAATGTCTTTTACAACCCTTAAAATGCGGCAACAATTTTTTATTGTTTTGGCAATTCAAATGGCAATCCCTGGTGTTTTTATTATGATTCCGCTGTTACTTTTAGTTTCAATGATTTTATTTAATGTTAAACACTTTGAAGGTAATTTTTGTTAACATTATTTTTCAATAACACTTGTAAGATTTCAGTTATGAGCCAAACATTTATTCAAACACTGACCCTTCATTCTGTGGCAAATTCATTGACAATAATGATTTTTATAAAATCCTATCGACAAGTCCTTCAGCGATGGTTTGCAAATATCAAATCACTTTTCAAGAGAGAAGAAATGCAGTAATTGAAAATTAACCGCAATAACTTCTGTTTTAATTTTTTAAAGTATGTGCTACAAATGTGTGACTTACATTTTTTATAATAGTTTTACAATAAATTATAGCATTTTTTACATTTTTTACAATAAAAAGATATGTATATTTTGCAGTTCTAGTGATGTCGTGGAAACTTGGATGGGACAGATTCAACAAAAAATACTGCACCAGTGTTTATATTTCTACTTGGTTGATATTTGCAATACATTGAAACATTATTACCAGTAAATATTAATGGAGCACTTTTGTCAGTAATGCTAAAAATATTTTGTTTAATTAAAAAATTTTAAGGCTCTCTGAAAGACACAGCACCCCTCGTTGTTGGCAACAAATGTTTTTCTTTACTAACGTCTTTTTAAAAATGATAAAGAGGAAGATTTATTTGATGCATTCTTGAATATTTAATCATCTAAGAAAAATGCGCAAAATTCAAAATTTATTCCGATTAAATTCTCAAAAACTTATCAAACAGTTCTCCTCCTTTAAGCCTTTTCTAAAGCTTACAAATATTTTGTTTCATTATTATTATTTTTTGTAAAATAGAATTCATCACCGTCATCCATTTCATAATGTAATATAGTAAATTTAAGTGCCATTTCATTTTTGATATTATAAATCAAAAAATTTGATCTTTGCCATTGTGGTGGATCCAATTTTGACATAGCATAATGTGGAGTTGCAATAATTGATTTATAATCTTTTTCCCTGATATCAACATAAAGGGAACTGGAAGGATCATATGGATATCCTTTAATTGTTATAAAAACTGATGCATTTATTGGTATTTCTAATTGATATGATTTTGAAAATAAACCAATATTTGTTAAATCGGATGATGTGTAGGAACTAAAGTACATGCTGTAGATAGAATGCTAGGAATCTGTACTTACTTGAATTTATAATACAAACGTGTTTTATCAGTACCAATAAACAGCTTTACATCATATTTTTTAGAATTCGTCCATAAACTTGATATATAATAAAAATTTGTGAAAAGAAGCGTTATTGTACATGGCCCATATTCTGTTGCAATAGCAGATATCTTTTCATTATCACCTTCAATACTACTTATTGTATAAATTGTTTTATTGAAAAGGCATCCCTTTATGGGTTCTAAAAGTACATAAATTTTTAAATTTTATTAACCAAGTATAAGAGAAACCTGCAGTTCGAACAGCAAAAACTGCATAAACATAACGACTTTCTGGATGAAAAAGCACAAACTTTCTAACTTGTAATTCGCAACTTTCCAAACTAAAATATGTTTAACACTTGTAAAAATAGCAAATTAAAAAGTTACCAAACTTTGTTGTCAACGATCTGCGTAAGGCTTTCATTATTATAAATAAAAACGGATTCTGTGCTTTGCCAGATGAAAGTTGCTTTTTTATTTACCTAAAAAAAGTTTGCAGTTTTTATCAACGATTAATATTTTACTGTGTCAGATGTTTCTATAGTTGTTAAAGTGTGCACACCAGTATCAATGATATGACTTGGCTGATCAGCCGTTAAGACTACAGAAAGATCGACAGGAACTCCTAAAAAAAGCAATATTAAAATACTCTATGAAAAATGGATAAGGTTTGATTCATTTGAGCCGGAACTGCTCTCCTCCACCATTTATCAGGAGAAATATGTTTTTTAGTTCATACCGTCGAAGGGATCCATTGAAATCGTTAATGATCTTGACATTGGAAAATCTACTGTTTTAATTTTAAAAATATTTTCATTTTCAGAGTTTACGAAAATATAATAATCTTTGAGAGCTTCATAGTTATACGTGTTAAACGAAAACACAGTTAGGCCGTTCGATATCACTTTAAAGTAGTCATCCACCTCATCAGCTTTTCCATCATATATTGTTAAAAAATTTATTAAGCCATATTTTGTTTGGCATGGTTCAATCTGCAAAAGCAGCATAGTGATTGCGTCATTCTTGTATAATTTTTTGCACGTCAAGTATTAATTTTTAATCACTTACAGTAATGCTACAGTTTAATGCACCACAAAAATATATGTCGTCTTTTAAAATTGTGAATTGCTGACCACAAATTATTTTTGTATTTTGACATTCACAAACTGAAAAATCTTTGTCAGATTAATGCTTACATAACATGCTCTTTCTTTTAAGTGCGTGTAATTTAATTAATAAATTTTATTATTATTCATCTGAAAAAAGACTTACTGTATTTTGTGAACATTATTGCAAAACCCAAAGATTGAACACTTCCATCACTGTAAAATTCAAATCTTACTGTTTTATCCGTACCATTATTGTTGCTGAGAAGAAAAAGAAAAGTCGGAGAATTCCAATCGCTAAAAAACGGTCGATCAACGAGAATTTCTTGCGATAATGTGCAGCATTTTCTGTTACCTCGGTAATATTTTTCTAAATCCATCTTCATAATAAACAATGTAATCCATATGTCTTTCAAAAAATGCATTGTGACTTATTTGATAATTTATCCCTGGAGGTATGATAAGATCATATGTGCAAAAAACATTATTTTTGTATCCAGTATTATTATCCAAATCAGCATTATCCACATTTGTCCAAATAATCGAATTCCCCATTTCCGTAATGGTACAATTTCCTTCTGCTTTTTCAACTCCTTTTTTTACAACGCTTATGTAAGCTTGAAATTCTATTTCTGTGCTATCTGCACCATCACTTTTCGATAAACTAATTTGAATAAAATTATCGCTGTTGTAATAAGGATAAAAAGTTTTTGCACTTCGAGTACTAAAAGTTATTGTTAAAAAGAAGTCGCTCAAAATATGCATATTTTTTACTTCACAATAATATCAGTGGTATTTCTTACAATAAATTCTGTTGTTGATGAAACATTGAATATTTTAATAACAATTTTAAATCCATATCCATCTGGAGCTGCAAATTTCCAATCACATGATTTATTTCGCTTATGATAATCGTAATAGTTTGATTGAATATAAAAAATTTGTGTTTCATCATTAAATTTAAATGGACTTTGGCTGGATACTGATTCACCAGGGCAGGTATTTACTGTATTTTCAAATAAAACAAATCCTTGATGCGCATAAGAGATATAATAATCATCAGATAACTCAAAAGTGTATACATTTTCATTTGAAATTAAAAAAGAAGCATCATAATCTAGCCCATGATATATTTCATTATAAGCCATCGAAATTCCAACTAATAATCTGTAATTCTAAAAAAATGTTGATAAAGTTTGTAACGCAAAACATTTTTTTTAAGTTTTTTTTTAAAAATAAAAGTAAAAATCCGGAAAACTGGCCGAAAACATTTTGGATGCATTTCTCAGCCTTGGTGTCATTCCCATTTGTTAAACACCTACTTTAACAGTATTATTTTTCAAATAAAATGTCATATTACAACATGATCGAAATTCAGAATAATTCATCAAAGCTGGATAATTTGGTGTTTGAAAAAATACAATTTCTCCTATATTTAAATTAACTATTTGTGTACCGTTATCCTGCGCAAAAACTTTTATAACAGCAGTAATGAATATTAAAAATGAACAAATTTTTGTAAGCATCTTTTTAGTCACACACCATTTTTTAAACTAACTCAAATGCTTCACAAAACAGCAAAAAAAGTTTTCAATTTTTCATTGATGTAAGCTGATTATTTTTTTCCCTGCTTTAAAGTATTAAAACAGCTTTAAAGCAAATACATGTGAAGTTTGCAGAAACAGGAGAATTGAAGAATAAATGATTTTTTCTAGCAAGTTATCTATATTTTTTTTCCTATCATGCTTTTGCTTTGCCTAATGATCCTAGATTTTGAAAGATTAACGCAGCTAATAAAGTACACAGACATGCCGTTTTACACATACTCCGCATGTTTCCCCAACATTGTTCAACAGCCCCTTAACGCCATCAAAATTTCCCTATAAGTGCGTGTAATTCGCTTTTTTTTTTCATTTGCAACTGATGTTAAAGATTAAAGGAGCAGTTGCATTTTCTACAATTTTTTTGGAAGAACGTTGTTTCAAGAATGCAATATATTAGAACACTCTTTTTTTAGATAATGTATGTTGATATTTTTATCATTTCTGCTTACATTCTCCTAAAAAAACTTGTACAAAGATCAACAAAATAAAATTTCAATGAACAAAAATTACGATAAAAAAAGCATTTGTGCATTAATTTAATAGTCACTGATATATTTTATTGTATTCATCAAATTGTTCACTATTAATGCCAGGATAAAAGATTGTAGTTAGCTTTTTGGGAGGATTGTTGATAACTTTTTCAAAGCATTCATCAAGTTTTTGCTTGTATTCGTCGTCAAAAAGTGCTTGATATCCAAAAGCAAAACAAATTTCAATAACTTGATTTTCCTACAAATATTCGGTTAAAAGCGTTCATATTTATAGAAAAAATAAACTTACAAAAAGAAAATCAGTGATAGAAGAAATATCAAAAGTTTCGGTAAGATGAGTTAATTTGAAATAATCCAATTTTTTAAATTGACGAAGAAGTCGAACCATCTTTTTAACGGTATCATGTTTGAACATAGATGAATTAGTTTGCCAGTACACACTTAAAAAAAATAAACGCAAAGATTACAGCTATCTTGTTTTACATAAACTTACAAATATCTGACATTTTGAAGATTTTCAAGTAATATATCAAAAGTAACATCAGGTCCATCAGAGTATTTAATTGTACCACCAGTAACATCAAATCGTTTAATCGTACCAGAAGATGTAAGAAATTGGTATTCTTCAAAAGTTAAATTTTGATTTTGAAATACTACATAACTAAGATGGCATTTGGCAAGTTTTGGAATTAAAGAAGAAATTTTATTTGAAGAAACATTCGAACCATATTCATAAAGGTTTTCAAATAACCATAATTTTGGAAGAGGATAATTTAAACTAAAAATTTCTCCAATATTCCCACACCATTCAGCGACACCATGTGATCGAAAATTACTAATTGGATATGCAGGAACCGTGGAGTAAAAGTATTTACAAGTCATGATAAGCTTTTTCCATGTTTCTGCAGTTGGATTCTCAATAATATATTGCATAATTGGATTTAGAAAATCAAAGGACTGGCGACGTGGAGATTGAAAAGTATAAATTTCATTTGAATCTTCTTCAAAAGCCGCTGGAAGAGCTAATTGATGATTATTGAAATTCATAGCTCGTAAAAACTTAGAAGATGATTAATGTTTTAAAAAATTTGATGATAATATCTGGAAATAGAAATGAAAGCATGTGTTATAAAAAAGCACAAAAAAACGCAAACGTTAATAAACAGAAAAAATAGTAACAAAAATCTAACGACAAAATGTCAAAACTTGAGAAGAGAAAAAGTCAAAATCTTAAAAAAAACATAAGTTCTAGACTAAAAAAGCATATGTGTAGATCAATCAGTGCTGATTGAAAAGGAAGAAAAAAAGTAGTTAGTGTATGCAGCATTTGCATTATTTTTGGATTTTAGTGGAATCGATTTTTGAGTTCTTTTGTTGAAAACAAAAATTTGGCAGTTTTACGACTTTTCATAAAAAGAGTGCACACTGTTATTCAGTTTACTACGGCTGTAACGCCTTTTTTTCAAAAACACTATGTCAGCATAAACTTGCACAGCGGCCTTTGCAGCTGCAATTTTTGCCCAATTTGCTAGTGTTAGTTTAATGGATCAATGTGTCAATGGAAGGCTCACTTTATGACAAATTATTGTAACATTTTTTAAAACTTGACAAATGAATAATTATTGTGAATTGGAAGTAACTGTTAAAAAAATTTCATTAAAAGCAAATTCGCCATGTTTAAATTTTAATACAATTCTTAACATAATTTATTAAAAGTCAATTTAAAACAAGTGATTTCAAAAACACTATTTAATTACAAATAAGTTACTGAAAAGTTAACAAAAAATAAAACAAAAGCTATAATAAGCTCAATTGTGTAACTTCTAAAATAAACAGATGATGCTGTTCCCGCTTGTGGTGTTGTTGTTGGCACAGTAATTGTAGTTGTTGTTGGATCAGGATAGGTAACATCAATAAGGCATTTCCCAACAAGATATGCTCCATCAACTACGCTAAATATTGTATCATTGCAACATGAAATTATTCCAGATGCTGTAAAGGTATGATTTGCAGCATTGCTTGAATTGAATAAATCTGAAATATTTTTTTTAGTTCAGTCATTATAACTTTTATGCTAACTTGTATCCGTAACATTCCAGCTGCCATCATTGTAAGTTACGCGATTAACACCTTTTCCAATATCAGAAAATGTAAGATAAGCTTGATAATTCCCTGTGCTACATTGTTTTGGATCTGCTGGACAACTGGTGACTGTGGAATTGACAACAGTACAAACTGGTGGATAAATATCAGGATTTGGATCAACAATAAATATTGTAAAATCAGCAGTATTATATTGTGATGGATCATTTACAGATGAAATACTAACCTAAAAACTTGATTTGTTTAAACTGTACCTAAAGTATTCGCTTACTTCAACATTGCTTGTAGTACCAATTGTGCCATTTGCATTAATGACAATTTCTCCATTAACAGTTTGATTTGCAGAAATTGGAGTATTTCCAATTTTTCCATAAATTTTAAATGCCACTGAACTCGTTATTGATACAGAAAAGCTATCAGCAACAGTTCCAACATTTGTGACCGAATAAGTAATTGAAACATTTTGATTTGGATAAACTTGTCCAGAATTATTAAAACTATTGGTTGAAATTGTTGATTCAAGACTTAAAGTTGTAACTGCAAGTTTTTGTTTTGCAATTCTTGTAAATGTTGAATTTCCGTTAACTTTTCCAGTGAATGAAATACAAAATTGATCATCACTTGAAGCAGCTGTTGATAAAGTAACATTTTGTACACCCCACCAATTTAAACTACCAGCTTTTTGAGGAGTTTGTGAAAGCATTGTTGGATTGTTATCAGTGCAAGAGGAAACACCTATGCCAGAAATGGATGTACATTGATCACAAATTACATAAACATCATATTTTTCATTTGTCAAAGGTGAGCCTTGTAAAGGTTCTTGTGTAGAGCTGGTGATTAAAGATAGCTTTGATGAAAGGCTTGATTGAACACGGGTCGTTATTTGTAAGGCATATGATCCCGTTGAGCCAATAACCAATGTCCATGGTGAAGCAGTTCCAGCAACAGTTGGAAATCGAAGAATTTTTGTAAATGTGCTGTCAACAACTGCACTCGTATTTGTGATAATACTTTTGCCATTGCTATCAATCACATCTATAGTTGTGTAGGATAAATAATATTCAGAGCTTGTAATCGAAATTTCAACACCGGCAATAGTATTGTCAATAAAGAATGTGCTATTAAAAGGTCCTGTGACATCTGTATAAAATTTCAAAGCTTGCCAATTTGTATCTGTAATAACATTCGTCACATTTTTAATTTCTTCTCCTACAGCAAGAACATATTGACCATTTGTTGCAATTGAAAGCTTTCGATAATCTCCTGGTTTTGTTACTGGATCTCCATAATCCGATGATCCATAAGTTTCTCCAGACATCATAAAACTAATCGATAACGATTTTTGATTTGCTATTGATACAATTGTTGGATAAAGTTCTGGATTTTTACTATTTGCATCAGTAAAAATATAAATATTAGTTCTTTTTGGGACTTCTCTAACAGTATCCAACAAAGCACTATAACATTTTTCTGGTGTATCACCACCACCGTCTGCTGTTAATGTTTCAATATAGGAAACCATCTTTTTTGGGTCAGTAAAAGACATCACTGGTCCATATTCTGGATCATTAAAAGGAGTTAAAAAGAACCGAGAAGTTTTATTTGCAGCATCAATAACCATTTTTTCAGCATATTTTTTTACAGCTGCAATTGAGGCATTCATACTTCCAGTTGTATCAATCATGATTGACATTGTGGCAGTTGCATCAAAACCAATAAGTTTTCCAAAAAGTTTTTCATCATCAAGTGAAATTCGAAGATCTTCAAAGTATTGAATTGTTGCTTGAACAGCTAAATTTGCAGCAGTTTGATGAAGATCATAATGTGGTGCAAAGACTACTGTATCAGAATCTTTACTAATTCCGCCAGCTGGTGAAAGAGGAGCAAAGAAATCAGTAACACCTAAAATTGGGGTAACAATCGATAAAGCTTGTTTAAAAAGAAAAGAAAGTATGCGAATTTTTAACCCACCTCCATGACTGCATTTATCATTTGCAACATTTCCATAACTACCTTCTTCAGAATGATAGCCAGAAGTTAATAGCTTAGTAGCAATATTATTTTTGCATGCATAAATATTATCCTTTGAATATTTTCTATTTAACCAATATCTTCTCCATGCATTTGAATACGCATCATCAATATCAGCTTGTTCTTCGCTTGTAAAATTATGTGCACATGGATTACAAGCTTTCCCAGAATTAATGGCAATTCCAAGATCTCCACCCATTCCAACATTTTTATTTATCTGAGTATTTCCTAATTCAACCCAATTTGTATGACTATAAAAATCCTGTACAGTATGTAAAATATTTCCTAATGTAACTTGTGCAGCAAAAATATTTGGATCTGATTTTTGTAAAGATTCAATCAAATTTTGTCGGGTACTTAAAAGCTTTAAATTTGTTGCATCAATAAAACTTTCAAGATCAAAATGATCTGTTGGATTCATCTTTTTAAAAAGATCCGGTGCGGAAACGGCTACAACATATGTCTCTTGAATAAATTTAAGAATTTCTGCATATCCTACAGCAAGAAACCAATTATGAAGTTGTGCATCCCAAGTGTAATATGGACATGCTTCGTACAAATTTGGTTTTGGGCTATTAAAAGCAGGATAATTTCGTTGAAGAAATTCATATTGCGTTAAACATAGAGCTGTAGAAATTTGCATGTCATGAAATTTTGTATCTAAAATTTGATATTGATATAACATCATTATGTACGGTTTAGTACAATAAATTTACAAACTTTTAAAAATTGGTAAAAATGCCGCAAATTCTTCTGTGGTTGCAAATCCATCACAAAAAGATGTTAATGCTGCAAAATATAGAAAATATTTAAATGCTGCCATTGCATCAAAAATTTGAGTATAAAATAACCTTAACTTTATGTTATAAAAATGTTTTATATTTTTGAGTTTTATGTTAGAGGTGAATGAAAAAAGGTTTTATCAATCAGTAATTTAGGCCAATTCTCTTTGTTCTTTCATTATTATTATGATAACACAAAAAAGAATTAATGTCAATTCTTTAACTTCTTTATTAGTACTTAGAAAAAGGTGCGCCATGTAATGAAAATTGAATAATCTTTTGTGCAAATAAATAGGATAGGTTCTGCATATTAAAAATTTTCACTGCTCATCATAAAAGATATTTGATAACAAAAAGTTGAAAAAATTTGCAGCAACCTCTTCGAAGCAAAATTGGCAGTGAAAATATTTCTCACGCTAGTAAGATTCTAAAAAGCTGTTGAAAAAATGAAGTCAATTTTTTATTAACGAGACTTCGAAGGTTTGTTTAAAATATTAAAAAAACAACTACATTTAAAACATTTTTTTCTTAAAAATGAAATTCATCGTGAAGCCATTACAGTCACCTCTTTCATAATGTCATGCATGAAAGTACTTTCTCTCTTGTTTATCTCATTTTCCAACTTTGCTTGAACATTTTTAAAAAAGAAAAACAAAACATCATTTATATTACATTAGAAAAAATACAAAAATTCCGACTTTTTCAATTTTTGAGTTAATGAAGGCGTTGATGGAAGAGTTGATGAACCATATAATTTTATTTGCATCAAATACAAATTTAAACCTTTTTTCCATCACAAAATGACATCAAATGTGCAAGAAAAAATTCCGCTGAAACATTTTTTGTTTCCTTTGCAGCAGACACAAACTATAACAACCAGCTAAGTTTTTAGTGTTGAACATTTTTCGAGCTGTGTCATGTAGCGTCAGTGGTGTAATGGTCAGCATTGTTGCCTTCCAAGCAATAGACGGGGGTTCGATTCCCCCCTGACGCAGGAATATTTTTTTGGGATATGTTGGATTTTTGGGGTACTGTACTTTAAATTTTTGTTTTTGGTCAAATTATGGAAAAATACGGTAAATTTAATTAAAATTGAACCATTTTAGCTTGTTTTTCGTGTTATTTTACATGTTAATAAAAGTAAAATAGTTAATTTAGATGTTAACTACTCGTGTATACAACATGTCATCATAAGCATCTATGGCTAGATAAGTATATATGCTATTATTAGATAAAATTTCTTCTTAAAAAGTCGAAAATAAGCATTTTTCCTTCTAATTTTTCTGATTAAAAAACCAGAGTTGTTTCAACTGATAATTACTAAAGTATTGCTCTTAGTATCAAAAATGGTTTCTGCAATAATTAAAACAAATTAAAGCTAAATGTACATTTTTCATAGCTATTTTTTAACCTTGGAAAACCTTCAATTTTTCCAACAATTTTTTTTCAAAGCAGGAGCTCTTCTTGGCAAAATGCAACCAAACATCTCAAATCAACATTTGCTATTTTTTCTGTCCGTGTTTTTTTTTAAAAACTTTTTTTTTTCAACAATCAATTTTTTTATGTTTTATGGTTGTTGAACGTACTGCATTATATCATTTGCGAAAACAAGTAGCTATCTGGATTTATCCATCCATTGCTGGAACTCTTATCTTTCTTGATTGGAATAATACTCGACTTTGGAAAGCTGGTAAAAAGATTAACGTTTTGGACGAAATCTTAGGTCCTAATAATCAAGCAACAGCAGCAGCTCGTCTACCACAACCGAAGGTATGTATTTTATCTATATATTACTTATTTAAATCCTATTAATGCATATTTTAGTAATCATGGGAACTTTTACAGTTTCTTATTTGGCAAAGAAGGTATTCTTTAGTGATCCATCTCATTATATCTTTGTTCCAGCACTTATCTGGTTTAGTATGTTTATTTAGATATTATTTTTATATCTAAAACATCGACGTTTATTTCAGGTTACTGTTGGAATGAAGCAGGTGTTTACAAACGTTCATTGATGAAAGGGCATAGCCGAATGTATGCTGATCGAATCAAAAATATTCCAGCAAATCATCATGATCCATGGAAATGGTAAATTCTATTATATAATATGTCAATTCTTAGTTTTGTTTGGAATTTATCAACGTTAAATGTGTAGGATGTTGAATAAAAGTACTTTTGTATATATACAATGATTTTGCATTTTATTGGTAACATATTTTTGAGGGATTATGGATAAACTTATGGGTGCAGACAGCATTGTAGTTGCTGTAGATATTTTTTAGGTTTGAATCTTTCAGATTTGTTAACTTTTGTTACTGCTATTGTTTGCTCAACCTAAATAGCAATCTATAAGAAGATTTTGCTTTCATTTACATATCTGGTAATAAGCAAAACCATTAGCCGATTATATCGTTTGTTCAGCAAAGCTACTGCGGTATTTTGTAGGTTGGATTTTAGAATTAATTTTAATTTTGCTTGGAGGTTTTGCAGTTCATAATCTTTATATGCCATCAACTATGCTATTGTAGACGGGTATTCCCTGGACACTGATCACCAAGCATGAATATTTTTGATATGTATAAGCGGATCTCATAAAATTAGCTACATTTTAGTAGGCAAAGCCTATCTTAGGCAGTACGCTTTTAAGTTATGTCCAAGCTGTTAAATTTAATCTTTGGATGGCTGGCTAAATAACAGTTTTGAGTACATACACTAGCGTTAAAAACCAATCTTTGCTATAGTGCTGAAAATTAGAGATACTGTAATTGAGTTACATTCAATTTTTTCGTCGAACACAAAAAGATACCGTACTATATAAGAATACAATGCTATCAGACCACATAAACTTATGTTTACAAATTTTTGGATAAAGATAACAAATTTAAATTAATTAAACAATTCATTTTTATTAAAATTAAACATCTAAAAACAAAAATATAGAATTGTTTCATAGTTTATTTTTATGTAACACAATGTTTATTCTGATTTGTTCGAATCATTTTTTGATACAGAATCAGCTTCTTTTCCATTATCTTTGTTTACAGCAACATCATCTTTGTCGACATTCATTTTCGTAGAAGTAACGGGCAAAATAGCATTTTGTTGAATTGGTACAGTTCCAATGACAATCGGTATTCGCACTTTTGGACCACTTGAAAATACTCCATTTGTATGAACTTTAACCTGAAAAACTCTGATAATAATATTATTAATTAATAGTAAGAAAAAACATACGACAATTCTATAAGAAATTTTCATAATCGGACATTCAAGAAAACTTGGTTCCATCTCTGGTACGGTAAATGTATAAACAGAATCAAGATCATTTACAGGAGGCTAAAATTTACAAATTTTAAAGCAGCAATTAACATTTTTAACTACATACTTTTACACGAAAACGTTGATAGAAAATGCTCTACCGACATCATAAATCGGTAGAGCATTTTCTGGAATTTTTACTGTAAATGGAAATGTGTATTCACTAGCTGGAAGAATGTTTGAGCCATCTATTGAAGACCATAAAATTTCATATTCATTTATATAATCAACTTGGCATCCATATATTGTTGCACTTTTAGAACTTGTTTTCCATCTTGTTTGAGCACGACCAATAATTTTTAAATCAATCTTTCGAGCACGTAATTTGCCATCTGTTTTAAGATGGACATGTCCATTGAATTCTTCTCCAGGATTGAAGACATTTGAATCAGACTCAAAAAGTATACGGTAATCAAACATTTTAAAACAAGCAACATTTTTTGAAAACAAAAATTTTTACAAAAAAGTTATAGGATTTGCATAAAAATGCAACTTGTAAATACACTCACACAAATTACCGTCATATCTATGGCAGTAGAAATATGCGTGTCTTACAAATTGTTCACCTCCAGTTATCAGGATTTTAACAAAAAAAAACGTATGCCAAAAAAGCAAGCTCAAACAAAAAGTTTATAAAAGAAATTTAAAGAAATACAGTATACATGAAGAAAAAATACAATGTGAAAAAAAATTGAAAGTAACAAAAGTATTGAACGTAAGAGCAGACTTTTAAAAATAAATATCTGGAATTTTTCGTGGAGGATTTTCTTTAATGCGTTTATTGAAATTTTGAAGCATTTCTTTATAGGCATTCGAAAAATGAACATCACGATCATAACCAAGAGCAATTCTGGCATACTGATTTTCCTGTAAGTATAAAAATATTATAAAAAAATAAAACATAAAACGCAGTTTTTCTCAAAATCGAGCAAATACCGTAACCTTGTTCAACTCGATTTTTTCAAAATGATCGTATGGCCTTGAAACTTTGCAAATATAATCTTAATAACCAAAAAACAACTTTGGAAGGGTTTTTGAGAATGTTACACTTCTATAAAGCTCGTGGGACAAGATTGAAAATAGCGAAAAATCGAAAAAACCTCAAATTTTAGCAGTTTTTTTGAGATAACTTTTAAAACTGATTTTCCCCCCGCATAGACACAGTCGGATCTTTTTTAGCATGTGAAAATGCATATGTTTATGAAAAAAGGAATGAAAAAAACCACCGGCTAGGTGCAATTGAACAGCCCTACTCGATTTTGAAAAAATATGCGTTATAATAAACTTACCAAAAGAAAATCAATGAATGAAGCAAAATCAAAAGTTACGGTAAGTCCACTTAAATAAAAAGAACGCAATTTTGTAAATGTTGAAAGAATTTTAATCATATTTTTGACAGTATCAGCTTTGAAAAAACTTGAAATGTTTGAGCGACTTCCGCTGAAACAGAAATTTTTACGATAAAATTAAAACTCATAAAACCTTACATTGAAATTGATCTCGTATTTTTAAAATTTTGAAGCAATTTGTCAACAGTTACAATAGAGCCATCAGAATAGTTGATAGTAACATTAAAAAGATTCAACCATTCTACAGTACCAGATGAAGTAAGAACTTGATATTCATCCCAGCTCAAATTTTGACTTTCAAATTCTAAAACACCAAGTTCAGATTTCGCAATTTTTGGAATTAATGATGAAATTGTATTTCGAAATTGATCAATATGTAATCCAAAAATAGAATTATAAACCCATAGCTTGCTTTTTAAATCTTTTAAATGAAAAACTTCTTTATCACCCTCCCATTTTTCATTTTTAAAAGCTTCCAAATTTTGTACAGGATAAATTGAATTCTTTGAATAAAAATATTTACAAGTTTGAATGAGTTTCTTCCATGCCTTTGAAGTAGGATTCTTGAAAATATATTTCATAATTGGATATGGAAGTGAAAATCTTTGAGGATATGGATGTTCAAAATTATAGACGTCATTCGAATCAGGAAGTGAATGTGATGATAAAGCAATTTGAAGATTGAGCTTATCCATAATTGACAAAAATTTTTGAAAACAAGATTCTGCGAAATTTTATCTAAAAATATTGACAAAATTAAAATAAATAAAATAAAAGTGAAGTGACACAAAAATGAATTTGCGAAAACTTAGTCATAAAAAAATTAAAAACTAATACTAAAAAATAAAAGGTCGAAACCTTTTGGGCAAAAATCTGCAAATCTATTTTTGCGGGTCATTCAATATGAAGATGAACCGCTTTAGCGGGTTCGACCCTTGTCCCCCTTTGTCTATTTGAAAATGTGTTTGTTTGTTTGCATACTGTGCAACATGTTTTGGACATGTGTTGTTTGGTATCAATGGAATGAAGATTTGTTGAGAATAATGAAAGTGACGACCTTATCTTCCGGAACGTCCCGGAAAATGATGTTTAGGGCCTTTGAAAATGAGATCCATAAAAGAATGAAAAAGTTGATGCAAATTTTTGGGGAATAAAAAAGTGTGAGTAAAAAATGGAAAAGAGGATGCAATAAAAAAATAAAAATTTGAATAAAATTTTTTGATGAATGATTTTAAAAATTGTTTTTTCATTTGTATTTTTCAACTTTTGTTGAACCGAGTTGTTTTTGACTTCTCGGAATATATAAATTTTGGATTGACACAAAGTTGTCTTTTGGCACTTTGTTGTTTGCTCTTTGTCCGAAAGGATTGTTATTTGCTCGAAAGAGTTGAATGTCGCCCGAAAGGGTTGGAGACTGCTCTTCTGCGGGGACGCCTGTGGAGAGTGGTCATTCTTTGGTTATTTATTGGGAAGGGACGCCTTCAAATTCTTTTGGATCGGTTTCTGCGGGGACGCCTGTTGAAGCAACGGTCAATACATGGGAAGGGACGCCTTCAATAAATTGTGATCATTCTGCTGGTGACTTATCTGTTGGGACGCTGCAGATAAGTGAATTTAATTTGGGAGGGACGCCTCCAAATATTGTAGGTTTTTGTAATAATTTTTTTAATAAATTTGTTCTTTTAATACTTGGATCTTTATTTAATTTTGTTATTAAAAATATAATCTGTACAAAAGTGTTTTCTCTTTTAAATTTTATGTTAATGCATTTTTCTATGAATTTTTCAAAAACTGGTATTGCAAATAATAATCATTGTAAAAGTTATCATACAAGAATTGGTGGTGGTAAACGCAAAAGAGGAGACAATGGAGACTACGTTGACCCAACTTATAGTCATCTACAAAATAATCGTCATCTTTTGTTGTTCTCTGAAGGGCTACATAGAGATATCCTTGATTTATATTTGGATGACAATCAAGTCAATGGTTTAGTTTGTGGGGTTGCTGCTTTTGTTGGACGAAAGGGTATTAGAAAAGTTGCAGTATTACCATCAATTTTTTGTACGGTGCTTGCAGCTGATAGTACTGCTGATCCCGTAACATATATGGAAGTATATAAAGATGGTTACGATATTCTTTTAGCACCTATTGTAACAGGATATCATTGGTATCTTGCTGCTTTTTATGTTCATGAAAAAGATGTTGTTGTTTATGATAGCTTGCATAAACCTGTACCATCTATTTTCACACGTTTAAAAACTTCCGTTGAATCAGCATTAAACATTCAATTTACCCTACAAAATAAAAATGATACTGTAAATGTACAAGCAAATGGTTACGATTGTGGGGTACATTGTTTTGGAAATGCTGAAGAAATTTGTTTCAATGGTAAATGTAGACTTATAGTCCCTTATCATACAGAAGCACAAAGAGCACGTGCACGAGAAATTTTGAGAAAATTAAAGGATAAAGAAATTACAAATGAATGGGTTCGTGCTGTTGAAAATCCGTCCGATTTTGTTAATTTAAATAGACCAACAAATAATGCTCAAATTGATACTGTAGCTACAGAAAAAAAAGAAAATAATACTGATAAAAATAATTTAACAAAAGAGGACGACAATGATGATGAATGTAAAGTTGTATTTAATAGGAAAGCAATAAAAAATGAACAGATGGATGTATCTTTTGAAGCAAATGAAATGGTCAAAAATATTGATAAAATTGTAATTGGTGAAAATCAAAAGGATACTGTAAAAAATGTATCAGATCAAATAAAAAATGGACAAAACAAAATTAAACTTGAAAAAGCAGTAAAAAGAAAAACAGATGATTTTGAAGTTTTAAGAAATGCTAAAAAAGCAAAACTTGATGAAAATTTTGATGATGAAGAGTCAATGGATGTTGATGAACAAGAGCAATTATCAGTTGAAGAAGAGGAAAAAATTAAAAATGAATTAAAAGAAACATTTATTGATTACTGTAATCGAAAAAAGATTAAAAAGGATAAAAAGGCAAGAGCAGATTTTAATTCAGCCAAAGCAGTTTTAACTAAAAAATTGGAAGATAATGAAAAGGTGAAAAATGAAAGTTTTAAAAATAAAGGTAAAGTAAATAACTTAGAAGAAATGGAGATCGATAAGCATGAAGTTGAAGAGTGCATATTTTTGTCAGCAGAAGAAGAAATAAAATTACAAAATGAAGTGAAAGAAACATATGCAGAGTTTTGTAGACGTTTGAAAATATCTACAAAAACATCTAGAAATAAATATAATGCAGCCAAAAAAAGTGCACAAGAAGTTTTAGCTGAAAATGAAACGAAAAAAGAATATAAAAGACAAAAATGGGCTTCAATGACTGATGAAGCAAGAACAGAAGCGAACGATATTAAGAAAATATCAAAGGATAATTTATCACAAAAAAAATTAAAAAGTTTAAAAAATAAAAAAGCCGATGATGATGCCACACGTAGATATTTAGAAACGGAAGATGAAAAAATTGAAAGACTAAAAAAAGTGACAGAATCAATGCAAAAACGTCGAGAAAATGAAACTGTTGAAGAAAGACAAGAAAGACTAAAAAAAATAGCGGAATCAGTGCAAAAGCTTAGAAATAATGAAACTGAAGAAGAAAAGTCACAAAGGTTAAATGCTGTAAAAACCCAAATGGCGATTACACGTACCATAACGAAACTTGAAAAAAAAGAAAAATTAAAAAAAGAAAGAGAAGAGAGAATTGAAAATTTAAAAAAGATATTGCCATTTATTGTTAGAAAAGGAGGAGAAATCGAGAACGTTAAACCATTTAAATTGGGCAAGAGAGATAATATTTGTAAAGGATGTGGTGCTAAACATTATCGTTCTGAAAAAGTACAAAAAGATGGTACATTTACAAGTTGTTGCAAACAAGGAAGAATAAAGATGGATGCATCAGTTGCAGATTATCCCCAAAATTTAAAAGATTTAATGACAAAGAATCATGAAAATCAGAAATATGTTAAAGTTTTTGATGTTAATAAGAGAATGATTAATTCAAGTTTAAGCTGTGCTCATATGTATGCCAAAAATGTAAATTTAGCACCAGGAGTACCGTACCTCAAAATTCAAGGAAAAGTTTTACATAAAATGCCCAGGACATATTTCCCATCAAATAATAATGCAACTTTTGGAGGTCAAAATTACATTGTTGATAGTGCAGAAGCTACAATAGCAAGAGTGCAAGCTGGAGTTAAAAATAATATAAAGTTAAATGAAGAACTAATGAAAGAGTTGGATGAAACAATTAGAGAAAATAATGTTTTTGCAAAATCATACACTATGTTAAAAGAAACAATAGAGAAGCAAAAAGCTAATGAAGAAGAAACAGGTGAAAAAGCACAAGAACTACGTTTAGTCTTTAAAGGCAAACCTAATGCAAAAAGAAATTATGATAGAGTTGAAGCTGAAAATGAAATTGCATTGATTTATACTCCTGGGCCAGAAGGTGAAATTCCAAGAGATGATATTGTGATATACGATAAACATGATGGTAATAATACATATGAAGTTTTGCCTGAATGGGATCCTCGAGTTGAACCTTTAAGCTATACACTTTTCTATCCAAATGGAAAAGGAACTTTCTATGATAGACAATTTTGTGACCCTGATGACCCGAAATCTGGAAAGCTAACAGAGAGAGAATATTATGCTTTTAAATTCCAAGATAGAGATGAAGAAATTTATGGCTTCAATCCAATTTTACATGGTGGAAAAATTTTTCTACAGTATCTATGTGACGCTTGGGCTAAAGTAGAAGGAGATAGATTACGGTATTTAAATGCAAATCAAAAAAAGCTTAAAGTTGCAAGTTATAAAGATGTTCAAGAACATTTAGAAAAACAAGCACAGAAAGTAGGAAAAGCTCCTGGTAGTGTTAAAATTTTACCAAGTACATTTTATGGCGGTCCTAGATATCTACGTGAATTATGCTCTGATGCTATAAGTATGGTAGATGAATACGGTAAACCAACAGCTTTAGTAACAATGACCGTAAATCCTGAAGATGAAGATATAATTAATAGTTTATATGAAAACCAAAAAGCTTGGGAAAGACCAGATGTAGTAAATAGCTGCTTTTATCAAAAAATGCATGAGCTAATAAGAGTTATCGAAAAGGAACAAATTTTCGGCCCCGTTGTAAGCTCTGTTGTTGTTGTTGAATTTCAAAAACGTGGTCTTCCTCATTGTCATTGCGCTTTCACATTAAAAGAAAAATGGGATACAGCAGAAAAAGTAGATGCATATATTAGAGCTTTTTTGCCACCTTTAACTCAAGAAGAGGCTGATGAATGTGGTGAAATTTTTGATGAAGAATATTTAGCTTTTGTAAAAAAGTTTATGATTCATACTCCCTGTGGCATTCATAATCCTAATGCTCCTTGCATGGTTAATGGCAAATGCAAAAGAAATTTCCCAAGGTGTTTTTTAGAAGATACTGTAATGGATGACAACGGTTTTACACGCCCAAGATGTCCAGATAACGGAAGATCTTTTATAATGAAAGTAAAGGGTAAGGAAGTAGAAGTTGATAATCGCTGGGTTGTCCCTCATAATCCTTTTCTCTTAAAATATATGAGAAGTCATCTTAACGTTGAAGCTATAAATTCGATTGCTACTGTTTTCTATGTTTTTAAATATATGTTCAAAGGAGATGATAAAGCTTTTGTAGAAATGAATGAATTCATTGATAATGAAATTGTACAAACTTTAAACCACGATGAAATAAAAAGCTATGAAGATTTTCGGTATATTAGTGCTACAGAAGCTCATTGGCGTTTGTCAGATTTTTGGCTGTACAAATTGAGTCATTCAGTTGACAGATTACCTGTACATCTTGAAAATGAACAAAATTTATACATGGGCGAAGATGCCGATGATGAAGATATGCAAAAAGCAAAGGACAAAGATACAAAACTTATGGCATTTTTTGAAGTTAATAAAAAGCGGGCAGAAGAGATTGCTAAAGCTAAAGAAACAATTACAAAACTGAGAGCTGAAGGTAAAGCAGTTAATCATATTACAGTACCTGAGAAAATTTTGTTTAATAAAATTGGAATTGATCATGTTTGGGATGGAAAAAATGCAAAATGGAATCCTCGACAAAAAACAACAAAACCAAAATTATGTCGATTGTATAATGTTAATCCTAAGAGAACAAATTGCTTCTATCTTAGAAGATTGCTCATGGCTGTGCCAGGTCCAACATCTTTTGAAGATCTCAGAACTGTTGATGGGGTACTGTACCCTACAAATCGAGAAGCATGTGTTGCCTTAGGATTGGTTGTCAATGATAAACTTTATGAAGATACATTATTTGAAGCTCTTAATCATACAAATCCTAATCAGTTCAGATATCTTTTTGCTCGCTTATTAGCTCATTGTGATTTAGGAAATCCACTTGAACTTTTTGAAAAATTTGAAGAACATTTGACAAAAGATTTGCTTAAAAAATGGCAAAAAGATGATGCCAAAAAGGTTGCATGGAGAAGAATAGTTAAAAGCATGTTAAATCAAGATAAACATTTATCTGATTATCCTGAACTTGAAGCATATATGAAGGAAATCGGTTTTGAAAATGAAGAGACAATTGATGTCAAATCATTATATGCAGAAGGTGAAGCTAATTATGCTATAATGAATGAAGAACAAAAAGCTGTGGTTAATGCAATAAAGGAAAGACTTGAATTACCAGAACAAAAAAGTGCTTATTTTTATGTTGATGGAATTGGAGGATCGGGTAAAAGTTACACTTTCAGTACAATTCGAAAGCTTGCAATGGGAAAGAGCTTTAAAGTTGTTATTATGGCATGGAGTGGGATTGCAGCATCTCTTTATCCAATGGGTAGGACATGTCATAATGCCTTCAAGCTAGAATTCCCATTTGAAAATGATAGTAATTGTGGAGTAAATCCAACATCAGCTCATGGAAAAATGCTCGAAGAAGCTGATATAATTATTTGGGATGAATTTCCTATGGCCCCAAAACGTGCTCTCGAAGTTGTTGATATGAAGCTTAAAGAAATAATGGGCAATGACATTCATGGAGGTGGAAAAATTATCCTTTGTGGTGGAGATTTCCGTCAATGTGCACCAATTGTCGAAAATGGTACTGTAGAAGAAATAATTGGAAATTCTGTTTGTTGTTCCCCTATTTGGAAACATTTCCAAAAATTCAAACTAACTGAAAATAAACGAGCACTACCACACGAAAATGAATTTAAACAATGGTTAATTGAGGTTGGAGATGGTGTATTGGGTGAAAATCCTAATGAAATAGAAATTCCTGAACAATGTAGAAGCAACGGAGATATTATCGATGAAATTTTTGGGGATGTTATGGATGATTATAATCCTGCTACAGTAATGAAAAGAGCAATCCTTGCTACTTGGAATGAAGACGTCGATGCATTAAATGAACAAGTTTTAGATCTCTTAGATGAAGAAACAGAAGTAACATATCATGCCCAAGATGTATATCATTATGGAGATGAAATGCTACAAAGTGTTGGAGAAATACATGAAAATTATAAAACAAAGAATATAAAGGGTCTTCCAAGCTACAGATTACGGTTACGTAAAAATGCAATAGTAATGCTCATTAGAAATTTATCAATTGAAGATGGTTTATGCAATGGAACTCGATTAGTTATAACAAATTTATTAAAGCATAATTTAGTTGTTAAAAAGATAAATATTGATGGAACTCTTAGTGATGAAATCTTAATTCCAAGAATTAGTTTAACAGCTAAACATGGTGTTGTTGATGTTACTCGACATCAATTTCCTGTAAAACTTGGATTTTGCATGACAATTAATAAAAGTCAGGGACAAACAATGGACAAAGTCGGAGTTGTACTAAAACATGAATGTTTCTCTCATGGCCAACTTTATGTCGCTTTTAGTCGAGTACGATCTTTTGAAGGTTTAAAAGTTGTTACAAGTGAAGATAAAACAACGACATCTAATGTTGTTTATAAAAAGCTTTTGGAATTGGGAAGAAAATAATGTAAACGAAAAGTTACAGTATCCTATTTGAACATTGAAATATGCATATAAGAAGTAATCAAATGGCCCGCCCCCGCCATTAAACAACAGGGGACCCGTCCGAGGTTGACCACGGTGCAGATTTAGTGGACGGGCATAAGGCTTTTTAAGCCGACTAAGAGTCAACCAAATTTCAGATACAGTAGAAAACAGTAAGATGAATAGAAAAATGAAAGATAAGAAAAGAAAAAGAAATAACACAAAATTTTACTGTAAGATACTATGTAGAACAGATGAAAAAGATAAATGAAAAAGAAGAAAGATGAAGAGAAGGAATGCTAAAAGTCAACAAAAATCTAATCAGGTTACTGTAGAAAAGGAATTGAATAAAAGATACGAAAGTTAAAAAAGTTATGGATGAAGTAACAGTAGACAATAAGAAATGGTAAAATTGATTACTGTTGATCTTATCAATGAAAGAAAAGAAGATGTCTCATTAAAAAGTAGAGTTAAAGAATAAAGATTGCTGTACAACAAAAAATGCTAAAGAAATGTGAACACAAAAATGAAGATAAAGATTAGATAGATCCTACATATTAAAAAATTGCAAAACATACATGTCAAAGAGAAATACTTCTCCGGTTAAAGGCACTTCCGGACGTTCAAGCCTCTTCACTCTGTTTAAAAAGAGTGGTTTAAATAATATATATAAATTTTTGATTTTTTATTGTTTAAAAATTAATTTGACCTAAATAGAAATATAAAACCTATACCTGTTCAGCTACGTCTAAAATATACGTGTTATAAAATAAAAAAAAATAAAAAAGGGTTTACGGTGATGGTAAACCTTTATTAAAAGATTTTCTTTTGATTTTGCTTAAAACACTAATGTTGATATTCGTGTTAGGAAATTTTGAACGCAAATTTTTCTTACATATTTAAGTGAGGTATACGGTATTTTGTTAATTTCCTTATAATTTTTTTTCTAAATAAATAAAAATTAAAAACACATATTATTAATCTTTAATTAATAATGATATAAAAAATGTTAACTATTGCTATAGCAAGATCCTCAAAACAAAAATAAAACAAAAACAGTTTCACTTTTTTTTGTAAAAATTAACATAATTGCTTTTTTTCTTTGGGTTTCCTTTAGTTGCATTGTATTTCTTTTCTTTTACGTATCATCTATTTTCACTTTTCTATCAATCATATATATCTATCATTTATACATCTATATTATTGTTAATGTATGTTTTTTAATTCTATAATTTAGCATCTGTATAACTTATATTTAGATTAATAGCTGGAATAATAATGACAGAAAAAGCTGGAGATAAACGTAAAAGAAGTTTTGGGACTTATTTTTCAAAGAAAGCTAAAGTTGAATCAGATATTGAAGCAAAATATACATTGACAGATTTTAAAGAACTATTTAAAAAGCCGTATGCTGAACAAAAAAAAATTCAGTAAGAAAAATTGTATTTTTGTAACGTTTATGTGGTTCTTCATTTTAGATTAGTTTTAATGATTATGGATGTTGATGATGTCAAACAAATGACTGTTCCATCTAAGCCGCTAAATTTTGGTCTTTATGATGTTAATGGAATAACAGTTGAATCAGCAACTTTCACAAAAAATAATAAGATGCGTATTGTTTCCAAACTAGAACAATCTGAAGATGGTACTAGCGTTGCAGTAATTTCAAATTGGGAATGGTACAGCTCAAGCTATGATTCAATTTATCAAATTCGTAATAAAGTACTTTTCAATAATACAACAGAGCTTAATATTGTTGGAACTGAAAAGCTTACTTCAAGTGATATAATTTCTTTTAAACTTGGATACAGCATGGAACGACTTCTTGCAGCTAAATCATGTACTATTGTTGAAACATGTGCTTTGATGGTCGCCAAACCTCCTATTCATTTTTACCAGCATTATGATGGAGTTTTAGTTAGTGATGGAACATATTTTGGTATTCTTGCAATTACTAAAGATAATGATGGAAGAAGAGTAACAGAATTTATTTTTGATACTGATGTTACTTTTAAGTTATTAAAAGTCAATGCTAAATTTATGGAAGTTGAAAGTTATGGCTTAAATCCAAATGATTTGAAATATTTTCTGCTCGATGGAATCAAAACTCCACCTGTTTTTTATGTCGATTCAAAGACTAAAATTGTTGAAGCTGATACTATGGATATTGATTTTGGTGATCGTGAAGAATCAGATATTGTTTATCCAGAGAAATCTAATGATGATTCAATGATACCATTAAATGATTATTTTCAGAAGATTCAAATTAAATAAGTGTTTAATAATAAATATATTTATTAATGTTTTTTGGATACTACTTTAAATATAAAAATTTTATGTATATGATATGATGAATAAAAAATTTTTAAATAAATTTGTGCTATTTAGATCGTTAAAATTAAAGGATCTATTCAATTTTGTATTTTGACATAACAGTGTTGAAACAAGTGTCTATAATTTTGACCACAAGCCCCGGCTTCAGCCGGGGCGTCGCTTGTCCCCTATGTCTAATTGAGAATGTGTCTGTTTGTTTGTTTGTTACATTTTCGATTGGACATGTTGTGTTTGGTTTTAAAATGTTGGAAATGTAATGAGGATAATGAATTGAATAGTGGGATGCTCCGGAGGCAGCCGGAAAGTAACGATCAGGGCCTTTGAAGATGAGATCCAAAAAAGAATGAATAAGTTGATGCAAATTTCGGGGAATAAAAAATGTGAAAAGAAATGAATGTTGGAAAGAGAATGCGATGGACGAAGAATGCAATCAATTTGTCATTCGTTGCAACATGATAGATGGAGTAACGTTTGTAGCCTGGCGACCGCAGGTCGCCTTTTGTAAAAGTGCTGACTTTTATATGTGGCCTTAATTTATGCAACATCTAATGGTAAAAGGTTTGTGAGATTTAGGTGGCAAAAGTTAACTTGAAAAGCTCTAAATTATGGATCTTTTTAAAAAGAGTTATGGTAGATGCTTTGCTCTTGATACCATTTCAAAAGCCTCTTTGCTCATAACCTTTAACCCATTTGTGGAAAGAAATGTGCGAATGAAACAAAGATGACGGCTTTCTTCAGACGACCGCAGGTCGTCTGAAGATAGCTATATGGGAAGTTTTCTGCGGCATTTAATAGGTGAATCACAATATGCATGAAATGGTGAGACGGAAATGTCAGCTTTCTGTTTAGAAAGGGTAAAAAAGATAAAGCAAATAATAAAGAAATAAGATGAAGCATTTAGATGAAAAACGTATAATAGTTATAAAGGCTGTGTTAAAAACTGAAATAGCACTCTTTATCAGATACTGTAAGATAAAACTTTTTTGATATTTAGGTGTGAGATATAAGAAAGGATGCTGATGTGGAAAGAATAAAATTAGAATAAAAAGGGGAAGAGTATTTGCATAAATAAAATTGTGGAAATTGGGGAATGCTGAATGTAAAAATTAATAGCTAAAAAAATTGATATGCTAATATGTTTAGTTCTCACAAATGTGGTAAACAACTGGGCAGAAATGCCTGGCGGCCGCAGGCCGCCCTTTGAAGATAGTGTTGAAAAAAATTGATAAAACAATTATAAACGTTTGTAAATCGCTATGCCTATTCCTTTGCCAACAAGAACCCGCTTTAGCGGGTTCGACCCTTGTCCCCCTTTGTCTATTTGAAAATGTGTTTGTTTGTTTGCATACTGTGCAACATGTTTTGGACATGTGTTGTTTGGTATCAATGGAATGAAGATTTGTTGAGAATAATGAAAGTGACGACCTTATCTTCCGGAACGTCCCGGAAAATGATGTTTAGGGCCTTTGAAAATGAGATCCATAAAAGAATGAAAAAGTTGATGCAAATTTTTGGGGAATAAAAAAGTGTGAGTAAAAAATGGAAAAGAGGATGCAATAAAAAAATAAAAATTTGAATAAAATTTTTTGATGAATGATTTTAAAAATTGTTTTTTCATTTGTATTTTTCAACTTTTGTTGAACCGAGTTGTTTTTGACTTCTCGGAATATATAAATTTTGGATTGACACAAAGTTGTCTTTTGGCACTTTGTTGTTTGCTCTTTGTCCGAAAGGATTGTTATTTGCTCGAAAGAGTTGAATGTCGCCCGAAAGGGTTGGAGACTGCTCTTCTGCGGGGACGCCTGTGGAGAGTGGTCATTCTTTGGTTATTTATTGGGAAGGGACGCCTTCAAATTCTTTTGGATCGGTTTCTGCGGGGACGCCTGTTGAAGCAACGGTCAATACATGGGAAGGGACGCCTTCAATAAATTGTGATCATTCTGCTGGTGACTTATCTGTTGGGACGCTGCAGATAAGTGAATTTAATTTGGGAGGGACGCCTCCAAATATTGTAGGTTTTTGTAATAATTTTTTTAATAAATTTGTTCTTTTAATACTTGGATCTTTATTTAATTTTGTTATTAAAAATATAATCTGTACAAAAGTGTTTTCTCTTTTAAATTTTATGTTAATGCATTTTTCTATGAATTTTTCAAAAACTGGTATTGCAAATAATAATCATTGTAAAAGTTATCATACAAGAATTGGTGGTGGTAAACGCAAAAGAGGAGACAATGGAGACTACGTTGACCCAACTTATAGTCATCTACAAAATAATCGTCATCTTTTGTTGTTCTCTGAAGGGCTACATAGAGATATCCTTGATTTATATTTGGATGACAATCAAGTCAATGGTTTAGTTTGTGGGGTTGCTGCTTTTGTTGGACGAAAGGGTATTAGAAAAGTTGCAGTATTACCATCAATTTTTTGTACGGTGCTTGCAGCTGATAGTACTGCTGATCCCGTAACATATATGGAAGTATATAAAGATGGTTACGATATTCTTTTAGCACCTATTGTAACAGGATATCATTGGTATCTTGCTGCTTTTTATGTTCATGAAAAAGATGTTGTTGTTTATGATAGCTTGCATAAACCTGTACCATCTATTTTCACACGTTTAAAAACTTCCGTTGAATCAGCATTAAACATTCAATTTACCCTACAAAATAAAAATGATACTGTAAATGTACAAGCAAATGGTTACGATTGTGGGGTACATTGTTTTGGAAATGCTGAAGAAATTTGTTTCAATGGTAAATGTAGACTTATAGTCCCTTATCATACAGAAGCACAAAGAGCACGTGCACGAGAAATTTTGAGAAAATTAAAGGATAAAGAAATTACAAATGAATGGGTTCGTGCTGTTGAAAATCCGTCCGATTTTGTTAATTTAAATAGACCAACAAATAATGCTCAAATTGATACTGTAGCTACAGAAAAAAAAGAAAATAATACTGATAAAAATAATTTAACAAAAGAGGACGACAATGATGATGAATGTAAAGTTGTATTTAATAGGAAAGCAATAAAAAATGAACAGATGGATGTATCTTTTGAAGCAAATGAAATGGTCAAAAATATTGATAAAATTGTAATTGGTGAAAATCAAAAGGATACTGTAAAAAATGTATCAGATCAAATAAAAAATGGACAAAACAAAATTAAACTTGAAAAAGCAGTAAAAAGAAAAACAGATGATTTTGAAGTTTTAAGAAATGCTAAAAAAGCAAAACTTGATGAAAATTTTGATGATGAAGAGTCAATGGATGTTGATGAACAAGAGCAATTATCAGTTGAAGAAGAGGAAAAAATTAAAAATGAATTAAAAGAAACATTTATTGATTACTGTAATCGAAAAAAGATTAAAAAGGATAAAAAGGCAAGAGCAGATTTTAATTCAGCCAAAGCAGTTTTAACTAAAAAATTGGAAGATAATGAAAAGGTGAAAAATGAAAGTTTTAAAAATAAAGGTAAAGTAAATAACTTAGAAGAAATGGAGATCGATAAGCATGAAGTTGAAGAGTGCATATTTTTGTCAGCAGAAGAAGAAATAAAATTACAAAATGAAGTGAAAGAAACATATGCAGAGTTTTGTAGACGTTTGAAAATATCTACAAAAACATCTAGAAATAAATATAATGCAGCCAAAAAAAGTGCACAAGAAGTTTTAGCTGAAAATGAAACGAAAAAAGAATATAAAAGACAAAAATGGGCTTCAATGACTGATGAAGCAAGAACAGAAGCGAACGATATTAAGAAAATATCAAAGGATAATTTATCACAAAAAAAATTAAAAAGTTTAAAAAATAAAAAAGCCGATGATGATGCCACACGTAGATATTTAGAAACGGAAGATGAAAAAATTGAAAGACTAAAAAAAGTGACAGAATCAATGCAAAAACGTCGAGAAAATGAAACTGTTGAAGAAAGACAAGAAAGACTAAAAAAAATAGCGGAATCAGTGCAAAAGCTTAGAAATAATGAAACTGAAGAAGAAAAGTCACAAAGGTTAAATGCTGTAAAAACCCAAATGGCGATTACACGTACCATAACGAAACTTGAAAAAAAAGAAAAATTAAAAAAAGAAAGAGAAGAGAGAATTGAAAATTTAAAAAAGATATTGCCATTTATTGTTAGAAAAGGAGGAGAAATCGAGAACGTTAAACCATTTAAATTGGGCAAGAGAGATAATATTTGTAAAGGATGTGGTGCTAAACATTATCGTTCTGAAAAAGTACAAAAAGATGGTACATTTACAAGTTGTTGCAAACAAGGAAGAATAAAGATGGATGCATCAGTTGCAGATTATCCCCAAAATTTAAAAGATTTAATGACAAAGAATCATGAAAATCAGAAATATGTTAAAGTTTTTGATGTTAATAAGAGAATGATTAATTCAAGTTTAAGCTGTGCTCATATGTATGCCAAAAATGTAAATTTAGCACCAGGAGTACCGTACCTCAAAATTCAAGGAAAAGTTTTACATAAAATGCCCAGGACATATTTCCCATCAAATAATAATGCAACTTTTGGAGGTCAAAATTACATTGTTGATAGTGCAGAAGCTACAATAGCAAGAGTGCAAGCTGGAGTTAAAAATAATATAAAGTTAAATGAAGAACTAATGAAAGAGTTGGATGAAACAATTAGAGAAAATAATGTTTTTGCAAAATCATACACTATGTTAAAAGAAACAATAGAGAAGCAAAAAGCTAATGAAGAAGAAACAGGTGAAAAAGCACAAGAACTACGTTTAGTCTTTAAAGGCAAACCTAATGCAAAAAGAAATTATGATAGAGTTGAAGCTGAAAATGAAATTGCATTGATTTATACTCCTGGGCCAGAAGGTGAAATTCCAAGAGATGATATTGTGATATACGATAAACATGATGGTAATAATACATATGAAGTTTTGCCTGAATGGGATCCTCGAGTTGAACCTTTAAGCTATACACTTTTCTATCCAAATGGAAAAGGAACTTTCTATGATAGACAATTTTGTGACCCTGATGACCCGAAATCTGGAAAGCTAACAGAGAGAGAATATTATGCTTTTAAATTCCAAGATAGAGATGAAGAAATTTATGGCTTCAATCCAATTTTACATGGTGGAAAAATTTTTCTACAGTATCTATGTGACGCTTGGGCTAAAGTAGAAGGAGATAGATTACGGTATTTAAATGCAAATCAAAAAAAGCTTAAAGTTGCAAGTTATAAAGATGTTCAAGAACATTTAGAAAAACAAGCACAGAAAGTAGGAAAAGCTCCTGGTAGTGTTAAAATTTTACCAAGTACATTTTATGGCGGTCCTAGATATCTACGTGAATTATGCTCTGATGCTATAAGTATGGTAGATGAATACGGTAAACCAACAGCTTTAGTAACAATGACCGTAAATCCTGAAGATGAAGATATAATTAATAGTTTATATGAAAACCAAAAAGCTTGGGAAAGACCAGATGTAGTAAATAGCTGCTTTTATCAAAAAATGCATGAGCTAATAAGAGTTATCGAAAAGGAACAAATTTTCGGCCCCGTTGTAAGCTCTGTTGTTGTTGTTGAATTTCAAAAACGTGGTCTTCCTCATTGTCATTGCGCTTTCACATTAAAAGAAAAATGGGATACAGCAGAAAAAGTAGATGCATATATTAGAGCTTTTTTGCCACCTTTAACTCAAGAAGAGGCTGATGAATGTGGTGAAATTTTTGATGAAGAATATTTAGCTTTTGTAAAAAAGTTTATGATTCATACTCCCTGTGGCATTCATAATCCTAATGCTCCTTGCATGGTTAATGGCAAATGCAAAAGAAATTTCCCAAGGTGTTTTTTAGAAGATACTGTAATGGATGACAACGGTTTTACACGCCCAAGATGTCCAGATAACGGAAGATCTTTTATAATGAAAGTAAAGGGTAAGGAAGTAGAAGTTGATAATCGCTGGGTTGTCCCTCATAATCCTTTTCTCTTAAAATATATGAGAAGTCATCTTAACGTTGAAGCTATAAATTCGATTGCTACTGTTTTCTATGTTTTTAAATATATGTTCAAAGGAGATGATAAAGCTTTTGTAGAAATGAATGAATTCATTGATAATGAAATTGTACAAACTTTAAACCACGATGAAATAAAAAGCTATGAAGATTTTCGGTATATTAGTGCTACAGAAGCTCATTGGCGTTTGTCAGATTTTTGGCTGTACAAATTGAGTCATTCAGTTGACAGATTACCTGTACATCTTGAAAATGAACAAAATTTATACATGGGCGAAGATGCCGATGATGAAGATATGCAAAAAGCAAAGGACAAAGATACAAAACTTATGGCATTTTTTGAAGTTAATAAAAAGCGGGCAGAAGAGATTGCTAAAGCTAAAGAAACAATTACAAAACTGAGAGCTGAAGGTAAAGCAGTTAATCATATTACAGTACCTGAGAAAATTTTGTTTAATAAAATTGGAATTGATCATGTTTGGGATGGAAAAAATGCAAAATGGAATCCTCGACAAAAAACAACAAAACCAAAATTATGTCGATTGTATAATGTTAATCCTAAGAGAACAAATTGCTTCTATCTTAGAAGATTGCTCATGGCTGTGCCAGGTCCAACATCTTTTGAAGATCTCAGAACTGTTGATGGGGTACTGTACCCTACAAATCGAGAAGCATGTGTTGCCTTAGGATTGGTTGTCAATGATAAACTTTATGAAGATACATTATTTGAAGCTCTTAATCATACAAATCCTAATCAGTTCAGATATCTTTTTGCTCGCTTATTAGCTCATTGTGATTTAGGAAATCCACTTGAACTTTTTGAAAAATTTGAAGAACATTTGACAAAAGATTTGCTTAAAAAATGGCAAAAAGATGATGCCAAAAAGGTTGCATGGAGAAGAATAGTTAAAAGCATGTTAAATCAAGATAAACATTTATCTGATTATCCTGAACTTGAAGCATATATGAAGGAAATCGGTTTTGAAAATGAAGAGACAATTGATGTCAAATCATTATATGCAGAAGGTGAAGCTAATTATGCTATAATGAATGAAGAACAAAAAGCTGTGGTTAATGCAATAAAGGAAAGACTTGAATTACCAGAACAAAAAAGTGCTTATTTTTATGTTGATGGAATTGGAGGATCGGGTAAAAGTTACACTTTCAGTACAATTCGAAAGCTTGCAATGGGAAAGAGCTTTAAAGTTGTTATTATGGCATGGAGTGGGATTGCAGCATCTCTTTATCCAATGGGTAGGACATGTCATAATGCCTTCAAGCTAGAATTCCCATTTGAAAATGATAGTAATTGTGGAGTAAATCCAACATCAGCTCATGGAAAAATGCTCGAAGAAGCTGATATAATTATTTGGGATGAATTTCCTATGGCCCCAAAACGTGCTCTCGAAGTTGTTGATATGAAGCTTAAAGAAATAATGGGCAATGACATTCATGGAGGTGGAAAAATTATCCTTTGTGGTGGAGATTTCCGTCAATGTGCACCAATTGTCGAAAATGGTACTGTAGAAGAAATAATTGGAAATTCTGTTTGTTGTTCCCCTATTTGGAAACATTTCCAAAAATTCAAACTAACTGAAAATAAACGAGCACTACCACACGAAAATGAATTTAAACAATGGTTAATTGAGGTTGGAGATGGTGTATTGGGTGAAAATCCTAATGAAATAGAAATTCCTGAACAATGTAGAAGCAACGGAGATATTATCGATGAAATTTTTGGGGATGTTATGGATGATTATAATCCTGCTACAGTAATGAAAAGAGCAATCCTTGCTACTTGGAATGAAGACGTCGATGCATTAAATGAACAAGTTTTAGATCTCTTAGATGAAGAAACAGAAGTAACATATCATGCCCAAGATGTATATCATTATGGAGATGAAATGCTACAAAGTGTTGGAGAAATACATGAAAATTATAAAACAAAGAATATAAAGGGTCTTCCAAGCTACAGATTACGGTTACGTAAAAATGCAATAGTAATGCTCATTAGAAATTTATCAATTGAAGATGGTTTATGCAATGGAACTCGATTAGTTATAACAAATTTATTAAAGCATAATTTAGTTGTTAAAAAGATAAATATTGATGGAACTCTTAGTGATGAAATCTTAATTCCAAGAATTAGTTTAACAGCTAAACATGGTGTTGTTGATGTTACTCGACATCAATTTCCTGTAAAACTTGGATTTTGCATGACAATTAATAAAAGTCAGGGACAAACAATGGACAAAGTCGGAGTTGTACTAAAACATGAATGTTTCTCTCATGGCCAACTTTATGTCGCTTTTAGTCGAGTACGATCTTTTGAAGGTTTAAAAGTTGTTACAAGTGAAGATAAAACAACGACATCTAATGTTGTTTATAAAAAGCTTTTGGAATTGGGAAGAAAATAATGTAAACGAAAAGTTACAGTATCCTATTTGAACATTGAAATATGCATATAAGAAGTAATCAAATGGCCCGCCCCCGCCATTAAACAACAGGGGACCCGTCCGAGGTTGACCACGGTGCAGATTTAGTGGACGGGCATAAGGCTTTTTAAGCCGACTAAGAGTCAACCAAATTTCAGATACAGTAGAAAACAGTAAGATGAATAGAAAAATGAAAGATAAGAAAAGAAAAAGAAATAACACAAAATTTTACTGTAAGATACTATGTAGAACAGATGAAAAAGATAAATGAAAAAGAAGAAAGATGAAGAGAAGGAATGCTAAAAGTCAACAAAAATCTAATCAGGTTACTGTAGAAAAGGAATTGAATAAAAGATACGAAAGTTAAAAAAGTTATGGATGAAGTAACAGTAGACAATAAGAAATGGTAAAATTGATTACTGTTGATCTTATCAATGAAAGAAAAGAAGATGTCTCATTAAAAAGTAGAGTTAAAGAATAAAGATTGCTGTACAACAAAAAATGCTAAAGAAATGTGAACACAAAAATGAAGATAAAGATTAGATAGATCCTACATATTAAAAAATTGCAAAACATACATGTCAAAGAGAAATACTTCTCCGGTTAAAGGCACTTCCGGACGTTCAAGCCTCTTCACTCTGTTTAAAAAGAGTGGTTTAAATAATATATATAAATTTTTGATTTTTTATTGTTTAAAAATTAATTTGACCTAAATAGAAATATAAAACCTATACCTGTTCAGCTACGTCTAAAATATACGTGTTATAAAATAAAAAAAAATAAAAAAGGGTTTACGGTGATGGTAAACCTTTATTAAAAGATTTTCTTTTGATTTTGCTTAAAACACTAATGTTGATATTCGTGTTAGGAAATTTTGAACGCAAATTTTTCTTACATATTTAAGTGAGGTATACGGTATTTTGTTAATTTCCTTATAATTTTTTTTCTAAATAAATAAAAATTAAAAACACATATTATTAATCTTTAATTAATAATGATATAAAAAATGTTAACTATTGCTATAGCAAGATCCTCAAAACAAAAATAAAACAAAAACAGTTTCACTTTTTTTTGTAAAAATTAACATAATTGCTTTTTTTCTTTGGGTTTCCTTTAGTTGCATTGTATTTCTTTTCTTTTACGTATCATCTATTTTCACTTTTCTATCAATCATATATATCTATCATTTATACATCTATATTATTGTTAATGTATGTTTTTTAATTCTATAATTTAGCATCTGTATAACTTATATTTAGATTAATAGCTGGAATAATAATGACAGAAAAAGCTGGAGATAAACGTAAAAGAAGTTTTGGGACTTATTTTTCAAAGAAAGCTAAAGTTGAATCAGATATTGAAGCAAAATATACATTGACAGATTTTAAAGAACTATTTAAAAAGCCGTATGCTGAACAAAAAAAAATTCAGTAAGAAAAATTGTATTTTTGTAACGTTTATGTGGTTCTTCATTTTAGATTAGTTTTAATGATTATGGATGTTGATGATGTCAAACAAATGACTGTTCCATCTAAGCCGCTAAATTTTGGTCTTTATGATGTTAATGGAATAACAGTTGAATCAGCAACTTTCACAAAAAATAATAAGATGCGTATTGTTTCCAAACTAGAACAATCTGAAGATGGTACTAGCGTTGCAGTAATTTCAAATTGGGAATGGTACAGCTCAAGCTATGATTCAATTTATCAAATTCGTAATAAAGTACTTTTCAATAATACAACAGAGCTTAATATTGTTGGAACTGAAAAGCTTACTTCAAGTGATATAATTTCTTTTAAACTTGGATACAGCATGGAACGACTTCTTGCAGCTAAATCATGTACTATTGTTGAAACATGTGCTTTGATGGTCGCCAAACCTCCTATTCATTTTTACCAGCATTATGATGGAGTTTTAGTTAGTGATGGAACATATTTTGGTATTCTTGCAATTACTAAAGATAATGATGGAAGAAGAGTAACAGAATTTATTTTTGATACTGATGTTACTTTTAAGTTATTAAAAGTCAATGCTAAATTTATGGAAGTTGAAAGTTATGGCTTAAATCCAAATGATTTGAAATATTTTCTGCTCGATGGAATCAAAACTCCACCTGTTTTTTATGTCGATTCAAAGACTAAAATTGTTGAAGCTGATACTATGGATATTGATTTTGGTGATCGTGAAGAATCAGATATTGTTTATCCAGAGAAATCTAATGATGATTCAATGATACCATTAAATGATTATTTTCAGAAGATTCAAATTAAATAAGTGTTTAATAATAAATATATTTATTAATGTTTTTTGGATACTACTTTAAATATAAAAATTTTATGTATATGATATGATGAATAAAAAATTTTTAAATAAATTTGTGCTATTTAGATCGTTAAAATTAAAGGATCTATTCAATTTTGTATTTTGACATAACAGTGTTGAAACAAGTGTCTATAATTTTGACCACAAGCCCCGGCTTCAGCCGGGGCGTCGCTTGTCACCCTGTACTATTTGAAAATGTGTTTGTGGAATGTTACATCTGCGAGCGGAGTTGTGGTATTTGGTATTGAAATGTAGGGATAAAAATGGCAAAAATGAAAATGTTAGCCTCATCTTCCGGAGGTGCTCATTTTAAAAAGTTATGGCCATTTGAAAGTGAGATCCAAAAAAAGAATGAAAAAGTTGATGCTAATTTTTTGGGGAATAAGAAATGTGTGTGAAAAAGAGTGTGATGAAAAAAGAGAATAAAAACAATTTGCATGAGTTTTATATTGTGTTTGCTTTCAAGGCCCGGCTTTAGCCGGGGCCTTGCTTGTCCCCCCTTTGCTAATTGAGAATGTGTTTGTTTGTCTGTGAAATATGCAACATATTTTTGACATATGTTGTTTGGTATTGATAGAATGGGAATACGATGAGGATAATGAAAATGAGGTAACTGTTCACCGGAACGTCCCGGAAAATGATGATTAGGGCCTTTGAATGTGAGATCCAAAAAAGAATGAAGAAGTTGATGCAAATTTTTGGGGAATAAAAAGTGTTAGTGAAAATGAAAGGAAAATGATGAAAAAAGAATGCAGTGAAAAGAAGAATGCAACAGATTTGCATGAGATTGCTGTCATTTTGTCTTTCATTGCAAAACGACGGAGGAAAAAAGAGGTTGTTGAATCTGTTGTTAAAAAAATTGATGCTACAACTTTGTAACCTGGCGGCCGCAGGCCGCTTTTTGTAAAATTGCTGTCTTATAGTAACAGGTGCATGTGATTTGATGTTGTTGGAAATGCATTTAGTTTATATTGTTAAGGTTAATAGTAAGGAAGAAGTGCCTGGCGGCCGCAGGCCGCCTTTTGTAATAATGCTGCTCTAACTATAAATTTTAATAACAGTGCAGTTTTTATCTTCTACGGTGACAGGAATAGTTAAGGTTGTTTACGAAAAGGAGAATGTAAATAGGACTAGAATGCCAATGATAAAATTGCTGCTAATTGAGAATGTGTCTGTTTGTCTGTTGTCACATCTCTGAATGGACATGTTGTGTTTGGTATTAAAATGTTGTAAATGTGTTGAGGATAATGAATTGCATAGCCTGATCTTCCGGAGGCGCCCGGAAAGTGATGATCAGGGCATTTGAAGATGAGATCCAAAAAAGAATGAAAAAAATGATGCAAATTTTTGGGGAATAAAAAATGTGTGTGAAAATGAAAAGAAAATGATGAATGTGGAATGCAATGAAAGAAGAATGCAAAAGATTTGCATAAGACTGCTATCATTTTGTCTTTCATTGCAAAATGACGGAGGAAAAAAGAGTTTGTTGAATTTGTTGTCAAAACTGGTGCTCAAACATTGTTATCTGGCGGCCGCAGGCCGCCCTTTGTTTTTTAACTTAAAAGGTGCTGGATTATAATATCAGGCGCATGCTATTTGATGTTGTTGGAAATGCATTTAGTTTATATTGTTAAGCTCAATAGTAAGTTTATATTGCTAAGGTAAGGAAGAAGTACCTGGCGGCCGCAGGCCGCCTTTTGTAATAATGCTGCTTTAACTATAAATTTTAATAGCAGTGCTTCCATAAGGATATGAATAGTTAAGGTTGTTTATGAAAAAGAGATCCTAAATAGGTCTGGAATGCCAATGATAAAATTACTGTGAAAAAATGTGTAATCCATGAAATTAGGAATGAAATAGATTTGCATAAGATTGCAATCATTTTGTCTTTCATTGCAAAATGACGGAGGAAAAAAGAGGTTGTTGAATCTGTTGTCAACGTTAGTGCTAAGGTACCTGGCGGCCGCAGGCCGCCCTTTGTAAAATTGATAATTTGTTTAGCTCTTATAAATGTGGTAAACAGCTGGGCAGAAATGCCTGGCGCCCGTAGGCCGCCCTTTGAAGATAGTGTTGAAAAAAATTGATAAAACAATTGTAAACGTTTGGTAAACGTTTGTAAATCGCTATGCCTATTCCTTTGCTAACAAGAACCCGCTTTAGCGGGTTCGACCCTTGTCCCAATTGGTCTAATTGAGAATGTGTTTGTCTGTCTGTTTGTTACATCTGCGAGCGGAGTTTTGGTGTTTGGTGTTAAAATGTTGGAAATGTGATGGGGATGATGAAAAAATTTACCGCAGGTCTCGGAGGCACTCATTTTAAAAAGTTAGGAGCCTTTGAAAGTGAGATCCAAAAAAGAATGAAGAAATTGATGCTAATTTTTGGGGAATAAAAAATGTGAGTGAAAATAAGTGTGATGAAAAAAGAGAATAAAAACAATTTGCATGAGTTTTGTATTGTCTTTGCTTTCAAGGCCCGGCTTTAGCCGGGGCCTTGCTAGTCCCCCCTTTGCTAATTGAGAATGTGTCTGTGGAATGTGCAACATGTTTCTGTCATGTGTTGTTTGGTATCAATGAAATGTAGATATGATGAGGATGATGAAAATGAGGTAACTGTTCACCGGAACGTCCCGGAAAGTCATGTTTAGGGCCTTTGAAGATGAGATCCAAAAAAGAATGAAAAAGTTAATGCAAATTTTTGGGGAATAAAAAAATGTGAGTGAAAATGAAAGGAAATGAATTTTGGAAAGAGAATGCTATGGACGAAGAATGCAAAATATTAGCATAGAACTGCAATCAATTTGTCATTCGTTGCACAAAGATAGAGTATCGAAATCGTTGCTAAAATTAATGATAGAATGTGTAGCCTGGCGACCGCAGGTCGCCTTTTGTATAAATGCTGACTTTTATTTGTGGCCTTAATTTATGCAATATCTAAGGGTGAAAGATTTATGAGATTTAACGCTATCGCATTTTATAGGTGGCAAAAGTGAACTTGAAAACCTCTAAAATATGGATCTTTTCAAAAAGAGTTGTGGCAGATGCAATGATTATTACCTTTCATCCACTCTGCACATCTGTGGGAAGAAGAAAATGTGCGAATGACAAAAAACTGTTGGCTTTCTGGTGCCAAAATTAATGCTAAGCTACCTGGCGGCCGCAGACCGCCTTTTGTTTCTGGCTTAAAGTAACAGATACTTGAGATTTGATGTTGTTGGGAACGCGTTTAGTTTAAGGAAAAAGTACCTGGCGGCCGCAGGTCGCCCTTTGTAAAAGTGCAGACTTTTATAGACCTTTTATCCAATAAAAAAATGTTGGCTTTCTTCAGACGACCTGCAGTCGTCTGAAGGAAGCTAGAGTTTATCATTAGAAAGTGATAATGCAAATAATAAAAAAAAATTGAGATCAAACATTTAAATGAAATTGTGAAATAGGCTGTGTAAAACGTTAGAATAGCACTCTTTTTATTATTGTCGTAAGATTGTTTGTCTGGATCTTTAGGTGTTAAATCTAATCAGAATGTATATCTATGTGGAATGAATGAAATTAGAATAAAGTAGTGAAGAAGATTTGCATAATAAAATTGTTAAAAAGTGATGAATATCTATGTAGAAATAAATGGCTCATTTTTGTAAAAAAATTTATAAAACCTTTGTAAGTATTTGTAAAGCTTTGTAAAACCCTATGCTTATTCTTTTGCTAACAAGAACCCGCTTTAGCGGGTTCGACCCTTGTCCCTTTTGCCTAATTGAGAATGTGTCTGTCTGTTACATATGCGAATTGCTATGTCATGTTTGATCTTAAAATGTTGTAAATTTGATGAGGATAATGAACTGAATAGTGCGGTGCTCCGGAGGCGCCCGGAAGTTTGAGTTTTAGGGCTTTGAAAGTGAGATCCAACAAAGAATGACAAATTTAATGCAAATTTTTGGAAAATGAAAAAATGTGAGTGAAAATGATGAAAATGGGATGCAATGAAAGAGGAATGCTAATGATTTGCATGAGACTGCTATCATTTTGTTTTTCATTGCAAAATGATGGAGGAAAAAAGAGTTTGTTGAATCTGTTGTCAACATTAGTGCTAAGGTACCTGGCGGCCGCAGGCCGCCATTTGTAAAATTGCTAATTTGTTTAGCTCTTACAAATGTAGTAAACAGCTGGGCAGAATTGCCTGGCGGCCGTAGGCCGCCCTTTGAAGAAAATTGTGAGAAAAATTGGTAAAACATTTGTAAATTTGGCTGTGATTTCTGTTAATGATAATGCAAATAAAAAAGGGACAAAATGAGATAAAACATTTAGTTGAAAAACGTGTAATAATTATGTAGAACCTTGGAATATCAGTCTTTTTCAAATACTGATGCAACATGGTGTGTTCTGGATCTTTAGGTGTTAAATCTAAGGGATGTAAATCTATGTGGAATGAATAAAATTAGAGTTAAATGTGAAAAATATTTGCATAAAAAATTTTTAAAAATTGATGAATGGTGCTGTAGAAAGGAATGGCGGATGTAAAAACTTGATAAAATCTTTGTAAGCGTTTGTTAAGAGTTTTGTAAATCCCCATGCTTATTCCATTGCTAACAAGAACCCGCTTTAGCGGGTTCGACCCTTGTCCCTTTTGCTAATTGAGAATGTGTCTGTCTGTTACATATGCGAATTGCTATGTCATGTTTGATCTTAAAATGTTGTAAATTTGATGAGGATAATGAACTGAATAGTGCGGTGCTCCGGAGGCGCCCGGAAGTTTGAGTTTTAGGGCTTTGAAAGTGAGATCCAACAAAGAATGACAAATTTAATGCAAATTTTTGGAAAATGAAAAAATGTGAGTGAAAATGATGAAAATGGGATGCAATGAAAGAGGAATGCTAATGATTTGCATGAGACTGCTATCATTTTGTTTTTCATTGCAAAATGATGGAGGAAAAAAGAGTTTGTTGAATCTGTTGTCAACATTAGTGCTAAGGTACCTGGCGGCCGCAGGCCGCCCTTTGTAAAATTGCTAATTTGTTTAGCTCTTACAAATGTAGTAAACAGCTGGGCAGAAATGCCTGGCGGCCGTAGGCCGCCCTTTGAAGAAAATTGTGAGAAAAATTGGTAAAACATTTGTAAATTTGGCTGTGATTTCTGTTAATGATAATGCAAATAAAAAAGGGACAAAATGAGATAAAACATTTAGTTGAAAAACGTGTAATAATTATGAAGGCTATGTAGAACCTTGGAATATCAGTCTTTTTCAAATACTGATGCAACATGGTGTGTTCTGGATCTTTAGGTGTTAAATCTAAGGGGGATGTAAATCTATGTAGAATGAATAAAATTAGAGTTAAATGTGAAAAATATTGGCATAAAAAATTTTTAAAAATTGATGAATGGTGCTGTAGAAAGGAATGGCGGATGTAAAAACTTGATAAAATCTTTGTAAACGTTTGTTAAGAGTTTTGTAAATCCCCATGCTTATTCCATTGCTAACAAGAACCCGCTTTAGCGGGTTCGACCCTTGTCCTATTTGTCTATTTGAGAATGTGTTTGTTTGTTTGTTTGTTTGTCACATATGCGAATTGCTATGTCATGTTTAGTGTTAAAATGTAGGAAATGTGATGAGGATAATGAATTGAATAGTGCGGTGCTCCGGAGGCGCCCGGAACTTTGAGTTTTAGGGCTTTGAAAGTGAGATCTAAAAAAGAATGAAAAACTTAATGCAAATTTTTGGGGAATAAAAAATGTTAGTGAAAATGAAAAGAAAATGATGAATGTGGAATGCAATGAAAGAAGAATGCAAAAGATTTGCATAAGACTGCTATCATTTTGTCTTTCATTGCAAAATGACGGAAAAAAAGAGTTTGTTGAATTTGTTGTCAAAACTGGTGTTCAAACATTGTTATCTGGCGGCCGCAGGCCGCCCTTTGTTTTTTAACTTAAAAGGTGCTGAATTATAATATTCAGGCGCATGCTATTTGATGTTGTTGGAAATGCATTTAGTTTATATTGTTAAGCTCAATAGTAAGTTTATATTGTTAAGGTAAGGAAGAAGTACCTGGCGGCCACATGCCGCCTTTTGTAATAATGCTGCTCTAACTATAAATTTTAATAGCAGTGCTTCCATAAGGATGTGAATAGTTAAGGTTGTTTATGAAAAAGAGATCCTATATAGGTCTGGAATGCCAATGATAAAATTACTGTGAAAAAATGTGTAATCCATGAAATTAGGAATGAAATAGATTTGCATAAAATTGCAATCATTTTGTCTTTCATTGCAAAATGACGGAGGAAAAAAGAGGTTGTTGAATCTGTTGTCAACGTTAGTGCTAAGGTACCTGGCGGCCGCAGGCCGCCCTTTGTAAAATTGATAATTTGTTTAGCTCTTATAAACGTGGTAAACAGCTGGGCAGAAATGCCTGGCGGCCGTAGTGAAGATAGTGTTGAAAAAAATTGAAAAAACAATTGTAAACGTTTGGTAAACGTTTGTAAATCGCTATGCCTATTCCTTTGCTAACAAGAACCCGCTTTAGCGGGTTCGACCCTTGTCCCCCCTTTGCTAATTGAGAATGTGTTTGTTTGTCTGTTTGTTACATCTTCGAATTGCTATGTTATGTTTGGTGTTAAAATGTTGGAAATATAATGAGTATAATGAATTGAATAGTCCGATGCTCCGGAGGCGCCCGGAACTTTGAGTTTTAGGGCTTTGAAAGTGAGATCCAAAAAAGAATGAAGAAATTGATGCAAATTTTTTAGAAAATGAAAAAATGTGAGTTGAAAAATGAAGAAAATGGAATGCAATGAAAGATGAAAAAAAAGATTTGCATGAGACTGCTATCATTTTGCCTTTCATTGCAAAATGACGGAGGAAAAAAGAGTTTGTTGAAGCTTAATAGTAAGAAAGAAGTACCTGGCGGCCGCAGGCCGCATTTTGTAATAATGCTGCTCTAACTATAAATTTTAATAACATTGCAGTTTTTATCTTCCACAAGGATGTGAATAGTTAAGGTTGTTTATGAAAAGGAGATCCTAAATAGGTCTGGAATACCAATGATAAAATTGCTGTGAAAAAGTGTGTAATCCATGAAATTAGGAATGAAATAAATTTGCATAAGATTGCAATCATTTTGTCTATCATTGCAAAATGACGGAGGAAAAAAGAGGTTGTTGAATCTGTTGTCAACATTAGTGCTAAGGTACCTGGCGGCCGCAGGCCGCCCTTTGTAAAATTGATAATTTGTTTAGCTCTTACAAATGTGGTAAACAGCTGGGCAGAAATGCCTGGCGGCCGCAGGCCGCCTTTTGAAGATAATAGTGAGAAGAATTTAATAAAACAATTGTAAGCGTTTGGTAAACGTTTGTAAATCGCTATGCCTATTCCTTTGCCAACAAGAACCCGCTTTAGCGGGTTCGACCCTAGTCCCCTATGTCTAATTGAGAATGTGTTTGTTTGTTACATCGGCAAGCAGAGTTGTAGTGTTTAGTGTCAAAATGTTGGTATGGTAATGGGGATGATGATAAAATATACCGCAACTTTCGGAGGCACTCATTTTAAAAAGTTATGGCCATTTGAAAGTGGGATCCAAAAAAGAATGAATAAAATGATGCAAATTTCTTGAAAATGAATAAATGTGAGTGAAAATGATGATAATAAAAATGAAAATGAGTGTGATGAAAAAAGAATAAAAGCAATTTGCATGGGATTTATAGGAAAGGTTGAAGTGAGAAAAAATGTGTTTACTTTCGAAACCCGGCTTTAGCCGGGGTTTCGCTTGTCTTTTTAAATAATCAATTTAAGCCGTGTTTTTCTAAAACTTTGCAAAAATTTTGTCAAAAACATTTACATTGAATCAGTCTTAGTAGACAGTAATTATTTATGTCGGTATGTTTGGATCAATATAAATATACTGTTTAGTTAGCTGAATTTGTATGTTTTGATTACATTAACTTGTTTTAAAATTGCATGATCCAATTGTAAAATATCAGCAGTTGATCAAAAGGTATTAATTTTACTATTTATTTACTACAGGCAATAATGTCAAATCTAATTTTAGTATTATCAAAACAAAATTCTGTCACCAAATTTATACAGACAAAAATATTTTTAAATAAAATGAAAGAAAAAACAACTGTTGAAGTTGAATTTCTTTTCTCTGCTTGTTGTTGCCATGCTATTGTGGTTATTTACCATAGCCATTATTGTAACATGGACAAGAAGGTTGTTGATAGCAGCAATCTTGTTTATCATTTGTTGGAATGGAGATAATTTCACTTTTATCTTTGCAGCAATCATCTTTTTTGGGACAACAGCAGCAGCATTGTGGTGGTGGTGAATAACATGGACAACAACAACATTTTTTATCATCTTTAGCAGGTGGAATAGAAATGATTGTTAGATCTGTGCCTTTATCCTTTTTACAGCAATCATCATAGCATGGACAGCAGTAGCATGGTGGTGGTGGACAACAACAACATTTTTTGTCATCCTTGGCAGGGAGTGAAATAATTGTTAAATCGGTTTCTTTATCTTTCTTGCAACAATTGTCATAGCATGAACAGCAGCATTTTGGTTGGCAGCATTTATCATCATTACTTTTGATTGGAATATAATAGACATTGCTGCTGTCACATCCAGAATTGCATCCATATCCATTATTGCTATAGCCAGTGTTGAATCCACCAGTGTAAAAGAAGGCATCAGAAGTAGTGCAAGCAAATGCACAGAAGACAACAACAAAAAGTACAAAAGCAGTTATCTTTGAAACCATATTTATGCAATAGAGAAAGCAATGCTCAAAATTGCAAATGATGCCTAAAAGAAAGAATTTTCTTCATTTAAATACTGTTTTTAAAACCTTTTTTTCTTGTGTGTAAGAATCCACAGAAGTTTTTTAAGCGCATCAATCCGGTTTGTGATTTCTTCTACTCTTGTCATGCAATGAAAAATCTATTACATTTCAGTTTTTTAAACCACTTGTAAAGCACCAAGCTAGAGACAATATCTTCTTTTTGTGCACAAACATTACGCAAAAACAGCAGCAACCATTGGTTTTTGAGATAACAAAAAAGCATGCAAAGACTTTACTTTCTTTAACTTGTATTTAACATATGTTTTCATCAATATAATCCATTATCTAATAGAATAACAACAATTATCTCTTCTTCAGATACAGGAATGAACGGTCTTATTAATTTTTTTAAACAACCCGTTGTCTTTTCTCTACAGTTTTGTTTGATTTTGAGTGCCAAGGTGTACTGCCTCTTGAAGAAAGAGAAACACACACGTACACACAGAAAAAAATTTCCATGCATTGATTGAATAACATATGCCAAAAAATCTCTTTTAAAAATATTTTTTCACTGTTCGCTCACAAACTGTAGTTACAGCAGTCACCAACTGGTTAGTTATAATAATTTGTTTAATTCGTTTTCTTCCAAAGCTTATTTCTTTAAAACTTTAAAATGGTTTGTATTTTTTGTGGTGGTTTATTTCATCTTTCACAAAACTGTGAAACATTTGTTTCTGATTCTGCTAGAAAAGAATTTTTATCTTCTAATGGTTGGTGTATTCCTTGCATGAATCCTTTAAAAAGTTGTCGCTGCTTCTTTCTCAATTTCGGTGCAACAAAATGCGTCACTTGCTTTTCCAAAGGCCATCAAGCCATTTTCTGTCCAGATCGATTTACTGGTAAGTATAAAACTGTGTTACAATTAAATAAAATGTCTTTTAGTTCCACTCATTTTTCTTCCCAAAATTGATAATGATCTAATTTTATGTTTTTATTCAACCCTTTCATTACCAGAAAAATGTCATTTAACATTTTCTTCACCACAAGCTGTCAGTTTGTTAAAGCCAGAGAATTTTACAGTTGTTGTTATTCCGACACTTGACAATACAACTAATGTTAATGAATATGAAAATTCAATTATAGCTGGTGTTTGTCATGTCAACTTCAAAAATAGTGCTATTGACACAATTTTGGATCTTGCTAATATTTTGAGAAATGCAATGTTTAAAGAAAATGTTATCATCACGTTAATACAATTAAAAATAACAAAGTTTGATTTTCTTCAATTATTGTCTCATCATACTATTGCTCTTGAATGTAATAATGTGATTCTCACTTCTGAAGTGTTATTGCCTGAAATTCTTGAAAAGATTCCAAATATTAAAAAGTTTCATCTACGTAATATTAATATTGATGTTGGTACAGTATGGCCTGAAAATGTATTATTATATTGCAAGAAGGAATTCGAAGAATTTCAAATTACAATAAAAAGCTTGGATTTTAATATGGAAACTTTTGTTAATGTTTTAAAGGTTAGTTTTTAGATATTTGTCATCAAGCCCGTATTTAAAAGGTGGCTGAACCACCCCCCCCCCCCCCCCGAAATCATAGAATTTCTTTGATCTTTTGCTGCCAGAAGGAAAAGGCGGCAAAAGATCAAAGGTCAGTCCCCCTAAAATTTTCAAAAAGCATTTGCTGAGTACTGGCTTGTCTGTCATTTACAACTAAAATTGAAATTTTTAGATTAAAATGAAAAATGAAGCTATGATTAAGCTGATTTTTAATGTCCCATTCCCATTTGAAGAAGCATGTGAAATGGTAACAAAGAAATTTTCAAAATATTTTGTTTCTGCAGCTCGAAGTAATGAAAGTGTTAATTATCCTGTGGTCCTTATTTCAGTTATCAAGAGAAAAGGAGCTTCACAAAAGGAGAATTATTTTGATATTTATGTTCTTAAAAATTAACTGTTACATTCACCCTTTTTCATGTATTAGAAATTTTTTTTCATGAGTGATACTTGTAACAGATAAAATAAAAGTTTATAAACTGTGAAGCCACATATTAATAAAAATCAAATGTGTTAGCTTATAAAATATGTGTTGCATCTATCACCTTTTATTAAAATTATAATACAAAAAAACATACAAATAAACTTTTTATAGATTCCTAACATTTTTTTTATCACTTCTTAATCCATATTATTAATTATTCTTATTCAAAGCTGGAGCAGCATATTCACTAACAACATTTTGCCGAATTGGTACTGTTCCAATGATAATCGGGATTTGCACTTTTGGACCACTTGAAAATATAGCATTTGTATGAACTACGAGCTAAACCAAGATGCTATTATTTGGTGATGGGATAAAAAAAAAGAACATGCAATAATTCTGTAAGAAATCAGGATAAAAGGACATTGAAGAAAACTTGGTGATATCATTGGCATGGTAAAAGTGTAAACAGAAGTAATAGCATTTTCAGGAGGCTTAAATTCACAAATTTAAATGCACGTTATATATAATTTTTAATAAAAAAACTTACTTCCCATTGTCGATAAAATTCTGTTGTTTCCCATGTTTTAGAATCAGAATGCCCATGAGGCAGCGGTGGATCATAACATCTATTTCCAAGAAAAACATGATCTTTGATAAGTTTTATTTCAACGGAATTTATCTTTGAAAAAGTTTTATTGACAATATTAACAGAAATTGAAACTTTTTCACCAGGAACATATCCGGTTTTTGGTAATGATACCTGAAAATAGTTAATTATTGGCTTGATTCCAGTCGCAAATAAATTTATAAACTTTACATTAACGCTATTAAATTATTGGAAAGCGTTATGTGACATTTTTGGCACCACTACTACAGAAATGGCACCAAATATGTGACATAGTAGCTACAGTAGAAATATCTCTTAATGCTTTCTAGTAAGAAAAACACCTACCGCTAAAACAATTGGATTTGATTTACATGAACAGCATGGATTAGCAAATGTAGTTGCACGAGTATTAGCTTGAAGTGACAATCTTCGATCAATATTTAAATCAATTATAGTAGCAACAGCAAATGGAGCAATTCTCTCTTGATCAAAAGCCCATGGAATATCAATATTTGTTCTAACGTAATATTTTACGGTACCATAATCGCCACAAAAAGTTGGTGGAGCATTGTTTGGAATGTTTACAGTAAAAGGAAATTTATATTCACCAGCTGGAAGAATATTTGAGCCATTACTTGAACCCCATAAAATTGCATATTCGTAGATATAATCCCTTGAACAACCATACGGAACTTCACGACTACGAGTACTGTAGCATCCATCACGATATCTACGACGATGAGATTCATATCTAGTCCATCTTGTTTCAGCATGACCAACAATTTTTAAATCAATTTTTCGTGCTTTTATTCGGCCATCTGTATTGAGATATATAAATCCATTAAATTGAGATCCAGGAATAAATGTAGCGGTAAAATGTAGGAAATGTGATGAGGATAATGAATTGAATAGTGCGGTGCTCCGGAGGCGCCCGGAACTTTGAGTTTTAGGGCTTTGAAAGTGAGATCTAAAAAAGAATGAAAAACTTAATGCAAATTTTTGGGGAATAAAAAATGTTAGTGAAAATGAAAAGAAAATGATGAATGTGGAATGCAATGAAAGAAGAATGCAAAAGATTTGCATAAGACTGCTATCATTTTGTCTTTCATTGCAAAATGACGGAAAAAAAGAGTTTGTTGAATTTGTTGTCAAAACTGGTGTTCAAACATTGTTATCTGGCGGCCGCAGGCCGCCCTTTGTTTTTTAACTTAAAAGGTGCTGAATTATAATATTCAGGCGCATGCTATTTGATGTTGTTGGAAATGCATTTAGTTTATATTGTTAAGCTCAATAGTAAGTTTATATTGTTAAGGTAAGGAAGAAGTACCTGGCGGCCACATGCCGCCTTTTGTAATAATGCTGCTCTAACTATAAATTTTAATAGCAGTGCTTCCATAAGGATGTGAATAGTTAAGGTTGTTTATGAAAAAGAGATCCTATATAGGTCTGGAATGCCAATGATAAAATTACTGTGAAAAAATGTGTAATCCATGAAATTAGGAATGAAATAGATTTGCATAAAATTGCAATCATTTTGTCTTTCATTGCAAAATGACGGAGGAAAAAAGAGGTTGTTGAATCTGTTGTCAACGTTAGTGCTAAGGTACCTGGCGGCCGCAGGCCGCCCTTTGTAAAATTGATAATTTGTTTAGCTCTTATAAACGTGGTAAACAGCTGGGCAGAAATGCCTGGCGGCCGTAGTGAAGATAGTGTTGAAAAAAATTGAAAAAACAATTGTAAACGTTTGGTAAACGTTTGTAAATCGCTATGCCTATTCCTTTGCTAACAAGAACCCGCTTTAGCGGGTTCGACCCTTGTCCCCCCTTTGCTAATTGAGAATGTGTTTGTTTGTCTGTTTGTTACATCTTCGAATTGCTATGTTATGTTTGGTGTTAAAATGTTGGAAATATAATGAGTATAATGAATTGAATAGTCCGATGCTCCGGAGGCGCCCGGAACTTTGAGTTTTAGGGCTTTGAAAGTGAGATCCAAAAAAGAATGAAGAAATTGATGCAAATTTTTTAGAAAATGAAAAAATGTGAGTTGAAAAATGAAGAAAATGGAATGCAATGAAAGATGAAAAAAAAGATTTGCATGAGACTGCTATCATTTTGCCTTTCATTGCAAAATGACGGAGGAAAAAAGAGTTTGTTGAAGCTTAATAGTAAGAAAGAAGTACCTGGCGGCCGCAGGCCGCATTTTGTAATAATGCTGCTCTAACTATAAATTTTAATAACATTGCAGTTTTTATCTTCCACAAGGATGTGAATAGTTAAGGTTGTTTATGAAAAGGAGATCCTAAATAGGTCTGGAATACCAATGATAAAATTGCTGTGAAAAAGTGTGTAATCCATGAAATTAGGAATGAAATAAATTTGCATAAGATTGCAATCATTTTGTCTATCATTGCAAAATGACGGAGGAAAAAAGAGGTTGTTGAATCTGTTGTCAACATTAGTGCTAAGGTACCTGGCGGCCGCAGGCCGCCCTTTGTAAAATTGATAATTTGTTTAGCTCTTACAAACGTGGTAAACAGCTGGGCAGAAATGCCTGGCGGCCGCAGGCCGCCTTTTGAAGATAATAGTGAGAAGAATTTAATAAAACAATTGTAAGCGTTTGGTAAACGTTTGTAAATCGCTATGCCTATTCCTTTGCCAACAAGAACCCGCTTTAGCGGGTTCGACCCTAGTCCCCTATGTCTAATTGAGAATGTGTTTGTTTGTTACATCGGCAAGCAGAGTTGTAGTGTTTAGTGTCAAAATGTTGGTATGGTAATGGGGATGATGATAAAATATACCGCAACTTTCGGAGGCACTCATTTTAAAAAGTTATGGCCATTTGAAAGTGGGATCCAAAAAAGAATGAATAAAATGATGCAAATTTCTTGAAAATGAATAAATGTGAGTGAAAATGATGATAATAAAAATGAAAATGAGTGTGATGAAAAAAGAATAAAAGCAATTTGCATGGGATTTATAGGAAAGGTTGAAGTGAGAAAAAATGTGTTTACTTTCGAAACCCGGCTTTAGCCGGGGTTTCGCTTGTCTTTTTAAATAATCAATTTAAGCCGTGTTTTTCTAAAACTTTGCAAAAATTTTGTCAAAAACATTTACATTGAATCAGTCTTAGTAGACAGTAATTATTTATGTCGGTATGTTTGGATCAATATAAATATACTGTTTAGTTAGCTGAATTTGTATGTTTTGATTACATTAACTTGTTTTAAAATTGCATGATCCAATTGTAAAATATCAGCAGTTGATCAAAAGGTATTAATTTTACTATTTATTTACTACAGGCAATAATGTCAAATCTAATTTTAGTATTATCAAAACAAAATTCTGTCACCAAATTTATACAGACAAAAATATTTTTAAATAAAATGAAAGAAAAAACAACTGTTGAAGTTGAATTTCTTTTCTCTGCTTGTTGTTGCCATGCTATTGTGGTTATTTACCATAGCCATTATTGTAACATGGACAAGAAGGTTGTTGATAGCAGCAATCTTGTTTATCATTTGTTGGAATGGAGATAATTTCACTTTTATCTTTGCAGCAATCATCTTTTTTGGGACAACAGCAGCAGCATTGTGGTGGTGGTGAATAACATGGACAACAACAACATTTTTTATCATCTTTAGCAGGTGGAATAGAAATGATTGTTAGATCTGTGCCTTTATCCTTTTTACAGCAATCATCATAGCATGGACAGCAGTAGCATGGTGGTGGTGGACAACAACAACATTTTTTGTCATCCTTGGCAGGGAGTGAAATAATTGTTAAATCGGTTTCTTTATCTTTCTTGCAACAATTGTCATAGCATGAACAGCAGCATTTTGGTTGGCAGCATTTATCATCATTACTTTTGATTGGAATATAATAGACATTGCTGCTGTCACATCCAGAATTGCATCCATATCCATTATTGCTATAGCCAGTGTTGAATCCACCAGTGTAAAAGAAGGCATCAGAAGTAGTGCAAGCAAATGCACAGAAGACAACAACAAAAAGTACAAAAGCAGTTATCTTTGAAACCATATTTATGCAATAGAGAAAGCAATGCTCAAAATTGCAAATGATGCCTAAAAGAAAGAATTTTCTTCATTTAAATACTGTTTTTAAAACCTTTTTTTCTTGTGTGTAAGAATCCACAGAAGTTTTTTAAGCGCATCAATCCGGTTTGTGATTTCTTCTACTCTTGTCATGCAATGAAAAATCTATTACATTTCAGTTTTTTAAACCACTTGTAAAGCACCAAGCTAGAGACAATATCTTCTTTTTGTGCACAAACATTACGCAAAAACAGCAGCAACCATTGGTTTTTGAGATAACAAAAAAGCATGCAAAGACTTTACTTTCTTTAACTTGTATTTAACATATGTTTTCATCAATATAATCCATTATCTAATAGAATAACAACAATTATCTCTTCTTCAGATACAGGAATGAACGGTCTTATTAATTTTTTTAAACAACCCGTTGTCTTTTCTCTACAGTTTTGTTTGATTTTGAGTGCCAAGGTGTACTGCCTCTTGAAGAAAGAGAAACACACACGTACACACAGAAAAAAATTTCCATGCATTGATTGAATAACATATGCCAAAAAATCTCTTTTAAAAATATTTTTTCACTGTTCGCTCACAAACTGTAGTTACAGCAGTCACCAACTGGTTAGTTATAATAATTTGTTTAATTCGTTTTCTTCCAAAGCTTATTTCTTTAAAACTTTAAAATGGTTTGTATTTTTTGTGGTGGTTTATTTCATCTTTCACAAAACTGTGAAACATTTGTTTCTGATTCTGCTAGAAAAGAATTTTTATCTTCTAATGGTTGGTGTATTCCTTGCATGAATCCTTTAAAAAGTTGTCGCTGCTTCTTTCTCAATTTCGGTGCAACAAAATGCGTCACTTGCTTTTCCAAAGGCCATCAAGCCATTTTCTGTCCAGATCGATTTACTGGTAAGTATAAAACTGTGTTACAATTAAATAAAATGTCTTTTAGTTCCACTCATTTTTCTTCCCAAAATTGATAATGATCTAATTTTATGTTTTTATTCAACCCTTTCATTACCAGAAAAATGTCATTTAACATTTTCTTCACCACAAGCTGTCAGTTTGTTAAAGCCAGAGAATTTTACAGTTGTTGTTATTCCGACACTTGACAATACAACTAATGTTAATGAATATGAAAATTCAATTATAGCTGGTGTTTGTCATGTCAACTTCAAAAATAGTGCTATTGACACAATTTTGGATCTTGCTAATATTTTGAGAAATGCAATGTTTAAAGAAAATGTTATCATCACGTTAATACAATTAAAAATAACAAAGTTTGATTTTCTTCAATTATTGTCTCATCATACTATTGCTCTTGAATGTAATAATGTGATTCTCACTTCTGAAGTGTTATTGCCTGAAATTCTTGAAAAGATTCCAAATATTAAAAAGTTTCATCTACGTAATATTAATATTGATGTTGGTACAGTATGGCCTGAAAATGTATTATTATATTGCAAGAAGGAATTCGAAGAATTTCAAATTACAATAAAAAGCTTGGATTTTAATATGGAAACTTTTGTTAATGTTTTAAAGGTTAGTTTTTAGATATTTGTCATCAAGCCCGTATTTAAAAGGTGGCTGAACCACCCCCCCCCCCCCCCCCCCCCCCGAAATCATAGAATTTCTTTGATCTTTTGCTGCCAGAAGGAAAAGGCGGCAAAAGATCAAAGGTCAGTCCCCCTAAAATTTTCAAAAAGCATTTGCTGAGTACTGGCTTGTCTGTCATTTACAACTAAAATTGAAATTTTTAGATTAAAATGAAAAATGAAGCTATGATTAAGCTGATTTTTAATGTCCCATTCCCATTTGAAGAAGCATGTGAAATGGTAACAAAGAAATTTTCAAAATATTTTGTTTCTGCAGCTCGAAGTAATGAAAGTGTTAATTATCCTGTGGTCCTTATTTCAGTTATCAAGAGAAAAGGAGCTTCACAAAAGGAGAATTATTTTGATATTTATGTTCTTAAAAATTAACTGTTACATTCACCCTTTTTCATGTATTAGAAATTTTTTTTCATGAGTGATACTTGTAACAGATAAAATAAAAGTTTATAAACTGTGAAGCCACATATTAATAAAAATCAAATGTGTTAGCTTATAAAATATGTGTTGCATCTATCACCTTTTATTAAAATTATAATACAAAAAAACATACAAATAAACTTTTTATAGATTCCTAACATTTTTTTTATCACTTCTTAATCCATATTATTAATTATTCTTATTCAAAGCTGGAGCAGCATATTCACTAACAACATTTTGCCGAATTGGTACTGTTCCAATGATAATCGGGATTTGCACTTTTGGACCACTTGAAAATATAGCATTTGTATGAACTACGAGCTAAACCAAGATGCTATTATTTGGTGATGGGATAAAAAAAAAGAACATGCAATAATTCTGTAAGAAATCAGGATAAAAGGACATTGAAGAAAACTTGGTGATATCATTGGCATGGTAAAAGTGTAAACAGAAGTAATAGCATTTTCAGGAGGCTTAAATTCACAAATTTAAATGCACGTTATATATAATTTTTAATAAAAAAACTTACTTCCCATTGTCGATAAAATTCTGTTGTTTCCCATGTTTTAGAATCAGAATGCCCATGAGGCAGCGGTGGATCATAACATCTATTTCCAAGAAAAACATGATCTTTGATAAGTTTTATTTCAACGGAATTTATCTTTGAAAAAGTTTTATTGACAATATTAACAGAAATTGAAACTTTTTCACCAGGAACATATCCGGTTTTTGGTAATGATACCTGAAAATAGTTAATTATTGGCTTGATTCCAGTCGCAAATAAATTTATAAACTTTACATTAACGCTATTAAATTATTGGAAAGCGTTATGTGACATTTTTGGCACCACTACTACAGAAATGGCACCAAATATGTGACATAGTAGCTACAGTAGAAATATCTCTTAATGCTTTCTAGTAAGAAAAACACCTACCGCTAAAACAATTGGATTTGATTTACATGAACAGCATGGATTAGCAAATGTAGTTGCACGAGTATTAGCTTGAAGTGACAATCTTCGATCAATATTTAAATCAATTATAGTAGCAACAGCAAATGGAGCAATTCTCTCTTGATCAAAAGCCCATGGAATATCAATATTTGTTCTAACGTAATATTTTACGGTACCATAATCGCCACAAAAAGTTGGTGGAGCATTGTTTGGAATGTTTACAGTAAAAGGAAATTTATATTCACCAGCTGGAAGAATATTTGAGCCATTACTTGAACCCCATAAAATTGCATATTCGTAGATATAATCCCTTGAACAACCATACGGAACTTCACGACTACGAGTACTGTAGCATCCATCACGATATCTACGACGATGAGATTCATATCTAGTCCATCTTGTTTCAGCATGACCAACAATTTTTAAATCAATTTTTCGTGCTTTTATTCGGCCATCTGTATTGAGATATATAAATCCATTAAATTGAGATCCAGGAATAAATGTAGCGGATTTAGTTAGAAAAATAACACGATAATCAAGCATGTCACGACAAGCAGCAAAATGAAAGTAAATGTTGAAAACTCCAATGAAAAAGTTAAAAAAATTTGCATAATGGGAAGATAGAAATCCCTCACAACTTGTAAATTTTTACTTAGCTCAGCTCATACACACAAACCGTAGGATAAACGCAACACATAGAATATCTTGCACATTAATAATAAAATTCCATCATACATTTTTTATTAAACTTATAAAGCAATCATAACAACTTTAAAATTAATTTAAAGCTTATTTTCTACAGATTGTGTTCTCATTTCATTCACATGTTCATCTTCTTGAATTGGTATAGTTCCAATGACAATTGGAATTTCCACTTTTGGACCACTTGAAAATACAGCATTTGTATGAGTTTTGATCTACAAATATTTATTCCTTGTTATTCCTGGTAAAACTAATATAAACATACAACAAGATAATAAGCAATTGTAATAATAGAACATTCAAGATAGCTCGGTTCCAACTTGGGTACGGTAAATGTATAAACAGAAGTTCCACCATTTTCAGGCAGCTAAAATTTACAAATTTAAATACTTTTTAATAAAAAAAAACGCTTACCTCAAAAACCCGATGAATTATTGTTGCTTCCCAATTTTTACAATCAGAACTTCCATTATCATCATTTCCCAGAAAAAGAAAATATTTTACAAGGCTTACTTCAATTGATTTCATTTTTAAAGAAGTTTTATTAACAATATAAACAGTAATTGAAAGTGTTTCACCACGGATGTAACCAGTTTTTGGTAATGTAACCTGAAAAGTTTAATACCAAGCTTAATATGAAGATATCCTATTAATATCAGTGATATGCTGATCAGTTTTATTGAATACCTTCATATTTTTATCCCAAACCAAAATTAAAAAAAACTTACTTTTAAGATAATTGGATTTGATTTACATGAGCACCATTGCCTTATATTCTTTGTTGCACGTCTTTGTGCTTGACATGACAATCTTTCATCAATATTTAAATCCACAACAGCAGCAACAATAAAATCTGTCATTCGTGTTTCATCATATGCCCAGGGAATATCAATATTTGTTCGAACATAATATCTTACATAACCATAATCTCCATTAAAACTTGCAGGAGCCTTCTTTGGAATCTTAACTGTAAATGGAAATTGGTATTCACCAGCAGGAAGTTGATTTGAGCCATCATTTGATTTCCATAATATTGCATATTCATAAATATAATCCACTTGACATCCATGTGTTGTGGTGTGGCTATGTCCATTACTGTCACTATGACGAGAAGTCCATTTTGTTTTAGCATAACCCATAATTTTTAAATCAATCTTTCGAGCTTTTGTTGTGCCATCAGTATTGAGATATATAAAACCATTGAATTCAGTTCCAGGAGAAAATACATTTGATTCAGATTCAAAAACTATTCGATATTTAACCATTTTACCACAAGCAGCAAGTGCGATTAAAAGAAAAATACATAAAATGCAATGAAAAGATTAAAAACATTTGCATATTGCTTAAAATTGCTACAATTCGTTTGAAGTATCAGGTATGCGTCATTCATCTTTTATTAAAATTTAAAATTAAGCATAAATACAACTATAAAATTAATAGATCTCTCATCCACATAATTGTCATTCATCTTCTTGAATCGGTACTGTTCCAATGACTATAGGCATTTCCACTTTTGGACCACTTGAAAATGTTGCATCGGTATGAGCTTTGACCTACAAATACTTATTCATTTTTATTATTGGTAAAACTGATAAAAAAAACATACGACAATCATGTAACTAATTCTGATAATCGAACATTCAAGATAACTTGGTTCCAGCTTCGGTACTGTAAATGTATAAACAGAAGTTCCGCCATTTGCAGGTGGCTAAAATTTACAAATAGCTATTAATAATAAAATCACAGTTACCTTAAAATCTCGACATAATTCGGTAGTTTCCCATTTTTTACTGCTAGAATTTTCATGTGGCATAGGATCACTACTTGAATTTCCAAGAAAAAGATAATATTTGACAAGGCTTACTTCAATTGATTCCACCATCATAGAAGTTTTATTAACAAGATTAACAGAAACTGAAACTTTTTCACCACGAATGTAACCAGTTTTTGATAATGTAATCTGAAAAGTTTGAAGGTATCTAATTCATGCTGGAAAGTGAAGAAAAACTTACTTTTAAAACCATGGGATATGATGTACATGAGCACCATCCACTTAAATTCTTTGTTGCACGTCTTTGTGCTTGACATGACAATCTCTGATCAATATTTAAGTCTAAAACAGCAGCAACAATAAAATCGACTATTCGTTCTTCATCCAAAGCCCATGGAATATCAATATTTGTTCGAACAAAGTATCTTACATGTCCATATCTTCCATCAAAACTGCCAGGAGCATTCGCAGGAATATTTACTTTAAATGGAAATTTGTATTTCCCAGGTGGAAGTCGATTTGAACCATCCCTTGATCTCCATAAAATTGCATATTCATGAATATATTCCTCATGACATCCATATATTGTTGTATTGCTGTTTCCATTACCATCACTGTAAGTTTCAGTCCATTTTGTTTTAGCATAACCCATAATTTTTAAATCAATTTTTCGAGCTTTTGTTCTGCCATCAGTATTGAGATATACAAATCCAGTGAATTGGGTTCCAGGAGAAAATACATTTGATTCAGATTCAAAAACTATGCGATATCTAACCATTTTACCACAAGCAGAAAATGCGAGTAAATTTTTATAAAATGCAATGAAAAAATCAAACAAATCTGCATAATGCTTAAAATTGCTACAATTAGTTCAAAATATCTTTGCAGACGAAAAATTGCACGGAGATTGCTGTTTTTGAATTTTTAGAGATCATACAGTAAGGAATGAACGAGAAAAGAAACTTCTGCACGTCAAATTTGGTACATGTGATGCTTGCAACAGGCATGAGTCTTTCAAATCTTTATAAAAACTAAAAATTAAGCATAAATACAACAATAAAATTAATAAAAAGCTTATTTTCCACCCATATAATTTTCATTCATCTTCTTGAATTGGTACTGTTCCAATAACAACTGGAATTTCCACTTTCGGACCACTTGAAAATGTTGCATCGGTATGAGCTCTGACCTACAAAAATCCAGTTATTCATGATAAAATTGAATAAAAACATACGACAATCATGTAAGTAATTCTGATAATCGAACATTCAAGATAACTTGGTTCCAGCTTTGGTACGGTAAATGTATAAACAGAAGTTCCGCCATTTGCAGGTGGCTAAAATTTACAAATAGCTATTAATAATAAAATCACAGTTACCTTAAAATCTCGATAACATTCTCTTGTTTCCCTTTCTTTTCTTCTAGAATTCCCATTTGGCATCGGTGGATCACAATAACTATTTCCCAGAAAAAGATAATACTTGACAAGGCTTACTTCTATTGAATCTATGTCTAAGGAAGTTTTATTAACAAGATTAACAGCGACTGAAACTTTTTCACCACGAATATAACCAGTTTTTGGTAAAGTAACCTGAAAAGTTTTAATATATATCAAGCTTAACATGAAGGTACACGAACTGTAGTCAAACATGTTATATATCTAACATAGTATTTTTTCCCATCAGTGCTCCAAACTAAAATTAAGAAAAACTTACTTTTAAAATAATTGGATATGATGTACATGAGCACCATCTACTTATATTCTTTGTTGCACGACTTTGTGCTTGATATGACAATCTTTCGTCCACATTTAAATTCACAACGGCAGCAACAATAAAATCGACTATTCGTTCTTCATCCAAAGCCCAAGGAATGTCAATATTTGTTCGAACAAAGTATCTTACATGACCATAATCTTCATGAAAATTTGCAGGAGCATTTTCAGGAATCTTTACTGTAAATGGAAATTTATATTCACCAGCAGGAAGAATGTTTGAACCATCTCTTGATCTCCATATAACTGCATATTCATTAATATACTCCTCTTGACATCCATATCTTGTTGTACTTCTATGGCTACTACTACCAGTACGAACAGTCCATTCAGTTTCAGCATGACCAACAATTTTTAAATCAATTTTTCGAGCTTTTGTTCTGCCATCAGTATGAAGATATACAAATCCCGTGAATTCATCTCCTGGAGAAAATACATTCGATTCAGATTCAAAAACTATGCGATATTTAACCATGTTACGGCTCGGAGTACGCGTAAACGAAAAAAAAAACGAGATTATTTTCTTTGGATGTTTTTTTAAATGTTCAAGAAGAAAAAATTTTTCGCGGCGAGATTTTTTTTTGAACTGATGTTGAAGTTGTTGAACGAGCTACAGTAAAATCCTTTATAAATTATAATACCTTATATCTTCTCAATATTAAAATTGCGAAATTACTATTTATTTAAACGTTCTGTAAGCTAAGATATGGGGAAAAATTGAAAAAATGTGCGCATCCCTGGTCAGTCCACTTTTGTTTTTCAAAATTCCTTATTTTTTTTCGGCAACTCAATTGAACTGAAATGTATGCCATGTGAAAGTAATCGATTCTTGGTTAATACACGACTTATATAACATAAGCTTCTTAGTTATATGTCATATTTAACTCTTCTATCTATAGAAACTTTAATCAATCTTCCGCGTGATTGCTGATTAAAAATTTTTACTTTTTTAAAATAAGACTTTACTACAAAAATGCATCAAACATCTCTTAAATAATAGAACTAATAAATGTGTGGGTGATGTTATCATACATAAAGTTAACAAATGCAAATAAATTTTGCACCTGCTTACATTTTTTTGATTCGTTTTTTATGAATGTTTATTACCACATGTTTTACTTTTTACCGTAATTTTGACAACGTTGTAGTTATGGGAAATACAATAGAAAAAATCTTTTATCCTTCAAATGTCTTTAAAGACATGAAAATTTTCTTCTTTTTGAAAGTATAAAATGTAAAAGAATAGCAAAAATATTTATTTTTCAATATGATTTTAAATTTTACCAATATGTATAAATGAAATTATCGTTAGAATCACCGAATTTCAATCCTGCTTAAATTAAATGGTATATCAGTTGGAACAATAATAGGAGGAATCTGAACAACAGATTTGGAAAGTCTATTTTTATCAAAATATGAAAAATGTTTTGCTAAAATTTCTGCTACCCCTTTTCGATACGGTATAACAAAGTAAAGCGTTACAACAGATTCAAAGAATGAATGTGAAAATATAATACATAATAAAATTACAGTAAAATTTGCAGTATTAGAAATTTTAAAATATAGAAAAATATAAATCAACGAAAATGGAAGCATCAAAAGAAAGCCAGTAAGTGATAACTGTACAAGTGCACTGACAATCAACGAACGCTGTAACTTTTCAAGAGTTTGTGATTTTTGTGATTTAACTAGGTATATAAATATTATTACTAAAATAATCCCACATGCAATAATAAAAACTTCAACAATTAAAAGTGCTAATACGACGAAATCTGTGACCTCTGTCTGGGAAATAAAAATGAAACCCGGTTCTTCAGTTACAAAGGTTGCCATACATGGATCATAATTCACAGCTGCTTGAAGGTAATATGATGGATCAAAGGTAAAAAGATATTTCCCCAACAGTACAGCCGCAAATCCAACGAATGACAAAATAACAATAAGAAATTTTGGTAACTTTGTATGAAAAGTTAAAAGATATCGATTGAGTAATGTTGCAGCTAATGATGCAATACATATAACAGCAACACATGCACCAAATGCAGAAGTAATTGCAGTAAGATGAAAACTTCCATTCCTTGTGATTCCAATAGGATATAGTGCAAATGCTGGCATTAAAATTATTGGTTTACCAAGGGTAGCACTTATTTCAAAAGCTAGACACCAAAATGAATGGTTTAAAATTAGCCATTTAAAAGATTTGAAATTTTTTGATTTTGTAAAAATAATATAAAATTGCAGCGGTGTAATTAACAGGGGAAAACGACACTTCGTGGAAACGACACTTCCGGGACGAAATAATACGACACTTCCGGGACCCTCACGACACTTCGGGGATATGCATACGACACTTCGGGGATCATAAAAGTTTTTTTTATAAAATCACAATAAATAATCAAAACACATGAAATAATACAAAAACAACATTACAAAGTTTTCTTAAAACCTAATAATTTTCCTAATTTCAATGAATAATATAAAAAGATATCTTTTTGTTCATAATCGGGATCTTCCATAGCAATATCCATTTGATTTTTGAAAAATCCAAGTTCCTAATTGAAGATGAGCAGCAGGAAAATTAAGTTTTTGCTTTCCATGATAACTTTCAGCATAATTGATTGTTCGATTTGTTGTTTTGCAATATACGTATTTGAAAGCATTGACAGCTGCCTTTTCTTGATCGAAATGAGCAACTCTCCAACTGAGTTCATTAGGAGCAACTCCAGCAATTTCAAGGACTTTTTCAAAAGCTTCAACATATGTCACTTCATCTTTGAATTTTGATAAAATAGTAACCAAAGGAGAACACTGTGTTTCTTTGAATAATCCATAAATACGATAAATTTGTTGATAATCATTAGCGGCATATTTGAAAGTGCCATCCCCGAAGACTTCTCTTGCCCCTCTAAACCATTTGATTTGAATGTCAGACATAAATATAATAAATTTTTCATTGTAAAATCGAATAATTTTATCTTCATAATTTTTTGTAATAACACTTTTCACTTATTGTCATATCTTGCACTTATTTAAAAGCTTATTATTATTATTATCATCCCCGAAGTGTCATCCGTCATCTGGGGGAACCCCCGAAATGTCACCCGACAGTTGGGGGGTATCCCGGAAGTGTCGTTTCCCCGAAGTGTCCTTCGTCCAATTAACAGAGAGAGGAATAACGTAAAATTTGACAAATGATAATAAAAAGTAATAAAAAATGGTGATGGAGGAGTAAGTTTGGTGCAATTCATATTGATTAAAAAGAATAATAATGAAAAATAAAAAATGCTGAAAATATTTTAACCGAGTTCTAGATTACATATTCAACAACAGGTGCAAAATTTACTGAAAGTTGACCAACACAAATATAGTATTTTACAGTTTTTTAGAATGGATGCAGCCATTATTTAACATGTTTTTTATGCTGTTGAAAAGTATGATTCATAAATTAATTAAAACGGATTCATTTATAGGACAAGTTTTTACAGGATTTTTCTTGCACAAAAAGTCAGTTGATAGCCATGACAATAATTTTTAAAAAGTATTTTTCAACAAAAGTTTATTAACGCAAATTTATGCTAAAATTGATGAAAAAAATTTCAAGGAGAAAATTAATTAATTCCTGAAATTGGATATTTACCAGTTAATTAACCAAAACTTGATTAAATGGCCAAAAGGAGAACGTGAATCCTTTTTCATTCAGCTTTTTTTCTTTTTCATTGAAAAGAGCCATCTGTTGTTATTGTAGTTGCATCGGTGTTGGTTGCCAATTTATTGTTTGGTGTTTGCTAATTATCATGTTCAAGGCGGCAACTTGGGTCGAATTTAATTAGCGTCATTGGCTCCTAACTCATTTGTCTTTTTTGTAAAGAAAAATTTTGGCAGTTTTTCTTGTAACCACGAACATGACCTTTACAATTCTTTCTCATAATCAAATTTCAGTTAACTCATAACTCCAATTGGAAACATGTCTATAATGCTGGCTCCCAGTTGTAACGAACTTCAAACAAAAGGCAATTTTTTCTTTTTTTATTTTTAAGCGATTTTTATTAATAATTAATAAGTTAGTCATTTTTAAAATGTTGCCAGGCCTTTTTTGTGTTTCCTTTGGAACTATTTTTGCTACTTTGTTATGCATCGGATGCATTTTTTGGTTGCATGTCAAAGAAATTTTCATCAAAGAATAACGTTAAAAAACTATAAAAGTTGTAGTATGAACATAGGAAAAGGCTCTTGTTTTTTGCTTCAAAAAATTTCGTTACACTTTTTAGTAAAAAATATTTAAATATTCTTTAATTTCTTAAGCACTGTTTAGCAATTGTATGTTTTTTTATTAAATATATATCTTTTATACTACTGTATAAGCCACCACTTTGACAACTGAACGTGCTACAGAAGCGTGTAAAACATTTATTATATTTGTATTTTCAGTTTTATTTCGTCTATTAAAACAAAGATAAAAAAGCTAAAATCTTTAATTGTGCTGAGGAATATATTCTACAATGACGGAAAAGAAAATCAAAGGTAAACTTTAACTAGTTTTTGAAAGTTAATAAAGTGTTTATATTTTTAGACTTTCGTATACAAATTAAGTCGACGATCAACAAGAAGCATGAAGAAACACTTCAAACAATGGTGGATTTGGCAGATTATTTAAATGGATATAGAATGTTCAAAGAAGCTCTTACAGAATATCGAATTGCAAAAGAGTATTCTGCTAAATTGTCAAATGGTAATGCAAAGAAAGCTCAGCTACTTTATGAAGCGGAATATGGTTATCTTCAAGCATTAGCTCGTGAGTTACTGTAACTGAAACTGTCTAGTTTTTGATTAAAAGTCTTTTAGAATTGGATAAGAGCCGTATTTCTGAAGCTCTAAATGAATTTTTATTGAAATATCCTGTAATGTCTGAAGAGCTTGATATGATTAAACGACAAGATGCATCACAGCTAGTTGCTAATTGTTACTTCGAAATGAAAAATTATGATTCTGTAAGTACTTTTTTTTGAATATATAGCATCAGCTAACATTCAAAAACTTTAGGCTCGAGAATATTTGGCACTTTCTTCTCAACTTTTGGAATCACTTGTTCAACAGTTACAACCATCTAGTAAGCTATTACTGTATACCAAGTGAATATATATGATACTTTTTTGCAGGCAAAGATTTTAAAAAGAAAGAGGATGATTATGAAATTCGAAAGGCTCAAATTTACTATTTTTTTATTGAAATTGCTTTGGCTGAAAAGAGATTTGCTGAAGCAAAAGAATATTGTGATAAAGCTTTACAATGTCGAGGGTAAGTTTATTCACATTTTTTTATCAGTTATTAAACACTATTCTTTTTAGAATTGAAAAAGACAATGAAGTATATTATTTTTTATTGGATATTAAGCGAACTTATCTACCTGTTACTGAAAGACTTCCAATCTCCCTTCAATTGCATTCACTTTGGGTTAAGAATAAGAAGCATCGATTAAAGAAAGATGGATTAAATACTTTATATTGTTTGTTCCGTGATTATTGTGCTTTAGAAGAATACGATAAAGCTGAACAACAGCTATGGCTTGCTTATAAAGAAGAAGAAGCAATCAAAAAGGAAGGAGAGAAGAATTTGGTTTTAAAAGATTTGATTGAATGCTAGTTTTGAATTGCTGTAGAAGAACAATAATTATAAGGAATATTTTTAGGGTATAAGCTTAGAAGCAGATTACAAGATTTCGGAAAAGTTAAATATGAAAATGATGGTCAAATTTGTCGAGAATATGAAAAAATTGCATGTGGATTTTTCAATATGAAATCAGAAGAGCTCGCATTTAAATATTTTGAACTAATGTTACAGTATGCTTTACTTAATTATTATTCCGTTTCATTTTAAATAATCATTTTTAGATTAACTCCTGCTGATGATTTCTCCAAAAGAAAAACAATCCTTGAATCACTTGTTAAATGCCTTGATGGATTTGCTAGATCTCATGATGATTTAGTACAAGCTTTTAAATATTGTGATGAGCTTTGCGATATTTCAAAGAATTTGAATTCTACTGATTTAATTCAAAAACAATTGGACCGAGCTATTGCAATGGCAAAACTGGATATTTGTTCATTTGATGAAAAGAAACAAGCTTTAATGGAAGTTAAGAAAGAATTGAAAGATGATGAAGAATTTGTAAGTGATATACATTTTGATATAGCTTTTATGAACGATTTATATTTTAGGTTAAATTTTACACAGCTTCATCTACTTTACTCAAAGAAAACGAATCCCCTGATACTGCTGCAGCTGCAGAAGGTGCTCAAGTAAAAGAAAAGCTCAAATTCTATCAAGAACAAATCAAAGATGCAAAGAAACCCGATAATATTAATATTGTTCCAACAACAACTGATGAATATGATGAACTTTCAAATGAAGAAATCTTCAAAACCATGGAAGAAAAATGGACAAAATATGAAAAAATTGAAGCATTAAAGAAGAAAATGAATGAAAAAGATAATTATGGTTTTACACAATTGCATAAAGCTGTAAAGAAAAAGAATTTTGATGAAATTAAATTTATGCTCGAAGAATGTGGATATATTAGTACTATCAATGAACAAGATGGTGGTGGAAGAACTGCGCTATTTCAAGCTGTTATGGATGAAGAAAATGTAATTGCAGAATTGTTGATTAAGCACGGTGCATCACCTGATATTGCAACAACTGACAAAGGTTCAAAAGTAAGTTTTATTTTTGGAGATTTGTTGCTTCTAAAAACTGTTAAAAACTTTTTGGGTTACGCTATTAGACTGTTCTTGCTACAAATACCGTTCGGAATTTAATGAAAATGTATTAGGGTTACTGTAATCGATTATAAATGTTTGTTCTAAACTTACTGCTTTTTAGGATCCTGCTGGTAGAACTGCACTCATGGAAGCTGCATCACTTCGAAATACTTCATTAATTCGTCTACTTCTTAACAATGATGCCAATCCATTATTAAAAGATCATAGTGGAAAACTTGCTTCTGATTATCTCAAAGACAAGCTCAGACTTTGTCATGTTGCTCTAAACAATCGTGGATGTCCAAAATTTGAAAAGAAAGAGAAGGAAGAAATTGCAAAAACTATAACCCAAGCTGAATATGATAAATTGAAAGAAACAAAAAAATTGTTGAAGAAAGCTGTAAAAGAACGTAAGTTTAATAATACTCTTGTGCTACGGTAGAAGATTAACGTTTAATTTTTCAGGAGAAAAGAAGAATAAGGAAAATCGTGGAGAAAATGTGAAAGCTGAAATAAAAACAGAAGATGAAAATGGTGGTGAAAGAAGTAATTCAAGAAAGCGGTCAAGCAGCGAAGTTTTATGTGTTGCAAAGTATATCATTTTCCAATATATTCAAAATTTTAATTTCTACCATTTTTAGGCGAAGCAAATCAAATTAACTCGAGCAATTATCATTTCAAGTATTAATATCTTATTAAAATGAATAATATTGTTTTGTATCTATTTTATTAATATATTATTGTTACTTTTACCATATATTTCGATTTTTTGGCATGAAATAAATGTATGCGAACTTATTGATATTTCGTGAAAGCTAAAATTATATGTTTATACAAAAAAATTCTTTAGCATAAAGAAATCAACAAAAATTTGTATGAATACAATAAAAATCCAATGAATACGGCAATAAAAATAATTATCTAACAATAAAAATAGGATTCCATCTTAATAAGAGATTTTTGAGTTTGACGAGGAAAAACCATACAAATTTTTGGTGATTTCGCAGAATCAATTTTTAATTTTGTAACATTTTTTAGATATACTTTATCAACATAAGTTTGTAGAATTCTTGAATATTCTGCAGAAATTGTTTGAGCAAAATCAAGATGATAACGAGCTGTTGGATTCGCCTAAATAATTTGTTTTGAAATGGCATTTAAAAAATCGGTACAAAATTTTGATGAAAAAAGCTTACATCCATAAATTTAGTAAATGAATTAATATCAAATGTTTCAGGAATATAAGATAAACAAAATGATTTTAATGTGAAGGGATTCAGATTTTCAATGAGTTTTGCTGTTGTTTTTGATGTAAGAGTTAAAGCGGTTGAAGGAGTAAGAATCCTGAAAATGTAATTAAATTTTTCGTTATTCTTAAAATTGTTGTGGCTATTTAAGCGAGTTAATTATGGTTTAAAAAACCACAAAAATTTGCATACTATTTCAAAACAGCGAAATCACTTTTAATGAAGAAAAAAACAAACATACCATAAGAACATTTTTATATTTGGAAGCAATTTGACGATTTCATCTACAGCAACAATACTACCATCTTTATGTTTAATATTACATTGATTTAATGCAAAATTTTTAACGTTTGCAGAAGAAATCAAAAACTTAAATTCATTGATAGTAATATTTTGATTACCTAATATCAATATTTCTATATTTGAAACAACAGAATTTAAAAATAAACGTGAAATAAATTTTGAATCATCTGTAGAGAAGCATTCAATTTTTTTGGTAATCCATAATGGCTTTGAATGATTGTTTATATTCTTTATTTCGTTGCTTTCATTTTTACAATAATACCATTCATTTTCTTCAAATTTGAGATATTTGACAACTATAAATGGAAATTCTTTGTAGCAGAAATATTTTGAAGTTTGCATTAATTTGAATAATAAATTTGGAGAAGCATTTTTCTTTAAATAATATAAAAGAGATTCTGGTAATCCAAGCTTTCCATTTACTGTTTCCATTTGAATTGCTGATAAATACCTGTTTAAGATTTCCGAAACACACAATATTTGTTAGAAAATAAACCAATCAAGAAGTTTCTTGAAAATTTGTTTTGACGGAAAAACAAGCAAATTTTTTTTATAACAACTGCAACTTTTTTTTTTACTTTTTCTTAGTACAAATGGGAATTTGGTCGAAATCAAAATAATTAGTATTTATTCAAAACAAATTATTTGGGTATTTTTTGGTTAAAAAATGACCTTTTATTGATTTTTATTAAAGCAATAATACTATTTAATGCAAAAATGGTAAAGTTTATGTAAAATGTTAGTACAAAAAGATTTTTTGTTGTCACAAATTTCGTCAGGCACTATCTGTTTTACATGTTGCAGTATTTAATTAGTTGCATTTTTTTATAAAACTGTTTTATTTTTTATCTATCACAAAATAAAAGGTTTTTGAAATCAACGAAAAGAATTTGTATGTACAATTATAATAGAAGCATTTTATGTCAATAATCATCATCTTCTTCCGATCTATCGTCGTCATCAGAATGTTTTCGACCATCTGAATCAGTGGCAGTATTGTCTGAATCATCTGAATTATTTGTATCACCAGAATCACTGTGATCATTTGATTCAGAATCATCATCGGAATTATCTGAAGCATCTGAATCAGCAGTATCATTTTCAGAGTTATCACTATCATCTTCACTTTCAGAGCTACATGTACTTTCACATTCATCACCAGAATTATCAGAACCTTCTGCATCACTTGAACAACTATCATTCCACATTAGCATATGTTTCAGATCATATTCATCCATGTATTCTAATGCTTGCATCTGGGTACTTGTTTTAAGAATATGATTTGCATGACTGCTTTCAATAAATGTAATATAATCACTATATGCTGCTGTATCTTTAATAGCGACGTAACTACTACCATAACTTTCAATTCTATTCATAGATTGCTCCAAATCTTGCAAAAACAAAAGCCATTCAGTTAAAATCTTTTTGCATAGTGTCATAGCAGAAATGGATTTTCGATATTCTTCAATGGCATTTTCACATTCATCTAGCTTTTCATTTAATTCTTCGATTTCTCTTCTATCGCTTTCAATTTCATCTCTTACTTCTTCATTTCTTTCTAAAACTCACAAAGGATGTGAAAATTTTTGATCCAGAATTTTAATGCTTACCTTCAAGTCTTGATTTTTCTCTTCTTTGATTTTGCAATCGTGTTCGAATTCCATCAACATCAACTGCACCTTGTTCTCTGTAAGATTTATGAGCAACAGCACCTCCAACTGAAGCGGAAAGCGCTGCTGCAGCAGGAATTAATAGTACAGGCATAAAAACACCCCCAACAGCTAATGCTGCTCCACCAATATATGAACCAAATGCAATGCCTTTTGATACTTGCATTGCTTCTTCTCGATCTTCATTAGCTCGTTGACCTTGCCGCAATGCTCTTTCCAGGGAAGAAACAAGGTCTTCGCTCTTAAATTCAATAAGATTCAAACAAAGATTCTTAAAGCTGTATTAAGTTTATGCACAACTCAAGGTATAAAATATAGAAGCTAACCTTCAACTCACCTCTTCAATTTCACGTTCTTTATCTCGAATGGCATCTATTCGATATTCAATATCTCCATATGCTTCATCAATTTTAGCATTGCAATCCCGAATTTCACGTTCATTTTCTGTTTTTTCGCTGATCAAATCTTGTGTCAATTCATCCATCCCATTTTGGCAATCATTCATTTCGTCAAGAAGATTTTGTGTTTTTTTAATTAAAATTTTCAAAGAATTATCTCGACAAACTCTTTCAGGCTTGTCTTGGTGTTGTCTAATTGTCTAAAAAACAGTTTTTTTTAGAAACTTACATAGTTTTTTTTTAATCTTTAAGAAAAGCAATAAAAAATAAAACTTACTTTTTCCATAGATTTAGCAACATCTTGCATTTCTTCAACGCATGTTTTATAACGGTCTTTAAGTTCCTCCATTTTTGGTTAAATCTTTAAAAATTATAAATATTACAATATTTAATTTATATGAAGCATATAAAAAAGAAGTATCACGCATACACACACAAAAAGCGTTTTTTGAGTTGATTTTTTCACTATCTAATAGTGAACAATCAACTTGATTACCACAAATATTGCTTGTCGAAAAAGAAAGCTGTCAAAAAAATTTATTTTCGTTAAAAATTTGGCAGTGTTTTTAAGAAAGCAAATAAAAGTTTAAAAAATTGAGTTAACAGAAAGACAAGAATTGGCATCTTTTTCAAGAACACACCGTTGACAATTAACTCTTTAAGTCCAAAGTACACTAAAAGCAGCAATAAAATCTAATAAATTCTTTTCGTTTTTTGCAACAGTATGCAAAAAAGTCATTATCAAACTTACCAAAACTTTAAACAAAGAAGTAAAAATAATTAAGAAGGTGTGCATTATTTTATTTAACAGTAAAAATGGAATCTTAATTGTCAAATGGTTACTCTTATCACTTTTTACTACTTTCATCTTGAACTTCCTAAAGGCTACATTTTTAACGCACACAAATAGAAAAAAAACTTGTTAGGTTTTGCAGCAAACATCTCTCTATCATTTAGAGGCAATGAAAGAGTGCTTCTTTTTTATGGTGATAAATTGCTTTGATCAGTGTTTGTTTGTATTTTGCTAAAATAGTCTTTAACCGAATGCAGAAACTCTTCTCTTTCGCAACGTGAAAGAGAGAAAGCTTTTTTTTATTGTCTTTTGCCCGTTTTTATTTTTTATCTTGAAATGTTTAAAAAATATTCTTTTCAATGTTGTTGTTGCTGTATGAATAATGATGCAAAAAATATTTAGCTGTAATAAAATAAAGTGGCTAGCATAATTTTTTTTCTTTTTTATAGTGTAACCAAAAAAACTCATTTAACATTGCAGCATAGAAATATATTATTTTTGTTGTGCTTATTTTTTATCGTGAAATATTTTTTAAAACTCCTCATTGCATTTGAAAAAAATCATTTAGAGCATTTTTTTAGTTGAAACATTTTAATCTTAAATCTAAAAATTGCCCAAATATTTTTTTCACGTTTGGTATAAACTCGTCGAAAAGTAATAGGGCATATGGTTTTTTCCCTTATTATCGTAATTTTCGTTTGTCTCTGTTTTAATTTGTACTTACTTTTCAGGGCTCAACATGGTTTGTGAATTTACTCGAAATGGAGTAACAAAAAAGATCAACGTAAAATCGGCATCTCCAGCAAATATTGCGAAACTGTTCAAAGTTGATCTTGATTCATTGGTCCTTAATTGTGATGGCGACCTTATTATGGTCGACGGCAGCGAATTTGATGCACCGCTGGAAGATGGTGCAACTTACGAAGTTGAAGGCGATGATGCTGCTATTTCTCTTGTAACTGCGGGAGTTGCAGCTATGAATAATCAAGTTGCACCGAGGAGTACATCATTTGCTGTTATTTCAAGTGAAGATCAATTATCGGTAAGCTTTTTATAACAATAAAAGCTCATTTTATCAATGACTATTTAGGATGTCGTATACTCTGTTACTGAAACAACAAAAGCTATGAATGATAATGTCTGCATGTTGTATGATGGCCCAAATGCTGTGCTAGTTGTTAATTCTCTAGCTGTTCTTGCTGCAGCAACAGATGATCCATCACTAATAAGTGAAATCATGCCACGTGAAATGTTTAAACGTCTTCGAACACCTGGTTCTTTTCGTTCATCACTTTATCAAGTTTCAACAAGCATGTGTAATGCATTTCGTAAAGCTGATACTTCAATGGGTACAATTCGATCATGTCTCATTGATATGCCTGATCATATTCAAGATGCGCTGTATTCTGTTGCAGCAGCAAATGATAAAAAAGGGCTTGAAAGAATTACAACTAGAATTACGAAAGCATCAGAAAAGTGCAAAGCTGCAGCAGAAACTGCTCGGAATTCATTTGATGAAGTACTTGAAGATCTTCGGGAGTTAATTCAAGGAGCGTTATCAGCAAAATCAGCAAGTGCAAGTACTTTGAAAGATGCTGTAAGAGCATTGGAAGAGTTTAAAATACGACAAGAACAACGAAAAACTGAAATCAAAGAACAGGAACAAGAGCATCAAGAACGGATTAAACTTGTGAATGAAGCAGCTGTTGCTTATAAGGTATGTTTGAAGCTGCAAAGCTCTTTACAAAAGAATGACAAAAGAGATTGTTTCCAATATCTAGAAAATAAATATTCATTCTAAGTAAGTAGCACACGATAAAGCTTGACACTTTTCTTTAAAAATTGATTTTTTAAAGCCTGCTTTACACTTTTATGATCGAAAAGTGTACGAAAAAAGCTTCAAAAATTGCAAAATGGCTTCAAAATTCCATTTGAAAAGCATTTTTTTTTACCGAAACAAAAAGAAACACGATAAAAGTGCATCTCTTTGGTTGTCTGTCGCCCTGTTGAAATGCGTTGTGTGTTCACTTTGACTGGCGGCTAAAAACTTTCTTTTCTTTTTTAATGATTGCGCGATGATTGAAATATTACCAAGCGTCTGAGGTTGTTGAAGCTGCCTGACCTGAATAAGGTCGTACCCAAGGCATTAAGTTTCTTCAGTTCAAAGTGGATAATTTTTGGTAATGTCTGAGCGCATTAAGAATACACTAATTATTTTTTATTCAACAAATGAAAGTGCCAGAAGGTACATAAATAGCTGTATGAATAGGATAATTTAAAAAAAATGTCTTATTCACACTAAAATTAATATTTCTGGTTATGCCATTATTAATTTTTTTAATTTTAGGAAGCCTCAGTTCCAGTCGATGTCGGAAAACTTATTGGTCTTAGTTTAATTGACATGGGTAAAGGTCTGGTTGATAAAGTTATCTCTTTACCTAGTTCTGCATTTGAAACTGTAAAACAAATCGGCAGCCTTGGTACACGTGATCCAAATCATACATTTAATAAGCTTGAAATGGTGAGTCTTAATAATTTCACGAATGCTTAAAAATATGTTTAAATTTCAGGACACCGTTGTCCTCGATGAACTTGATGGAATTGTTTCTGAGATTCAATTTACTGAAACTCCAACAGCGGAAGATATCAGTTCTTGGATTGAGCAATTAAAATTAATCAAAGGAAGTAGCAAAGTTGCTGATGTAATGAAAAAAGCAAAAGAGCTTCAACATCATTTAACGGCTATAAAATCGAATCCAAGACAATCTGAATCGAATAAGAAAGTAGAGCTACTTGCGAAACAACTTTCAGTTTTGATTGCAGCAACTCGGCAACATTTTGAAAAAAACAACGAAAGACAAACTGAAAGAGAAAAAGCTAGACTTTCACTTGCCGAAACAGCTCTCAAGGAACATACTGTAAGTTTTTCTGATTTAAAAATGGTAGAACTATTTGATGCATTTTTACATATTTAATTGTTGGTATCCTATTCTAGAAAGTCCAAGATAATGCTCGTGAACGACTTGATCGTGAAACTGAAAGAAAAGATAAAAATATGGAAGCAATGCAACAAAGTAAACGAGATTTAGCAGATTTAATGGCAAAAATGAATAACCTTGATTTAACAAAAGTTGAAATGGATGCTGTTATTAAATGCTTGGAAGAAGGCTGCCAATATCTCAGCAATGTGGAACAACATTGGACAAAGCTCGCACAATTTTTTGATTCCATTAATCTCGTCGTTAAAAATAATCTTTGTGAGAGCATTGAAAACTTTAATGAACAAATTAAGGTAATTTTGTGCTTGAAAAAAAAAAAAAGATTTGTATTTAGGATGGTGACCCCGTGAATATGCTCGTTAAACCTGCTCTTGTTGCATCAGGGCTATGCGTTCAAGTATGTAATTGTGCTTCAGTTTATACAGAAGTTTCACGACAGTTTGTTATGCCTGTAATTTCAACAATTTCTGGAAATCTTGCATTATCAAAAGAAGAAGCTATTGTGAGTTACTATCTTTAACTAAATGAAAAAATTAATTTGCATATCTTTTTAAACACTTTAGAGAAAGAAATCTCAAATTCAACTTGATCATGATGCAAAGAATGAAAAAGTTCGTCAATTAATTGATGCCAAAATGGATGAATATTCAAATAAATTTGAAGATCAACTTAAAATTAATCAAGAAAAGTTGCGTCGTGCTATCACTGAAAGCTAAATTACCTCTAAGCCTTGTTTTTTTTGGGAGTGAGAGAAATATTTACTTTAAAGCACATACTTTAAAAAAACATGTATTAACTACTATTTTCTATTTTTTTATAATCTTTGATGGAGCTGTTTATGCTTAATAAAAAAATAAATGTCAACATCTTTATTTAAAAAAAATTGGTTTACTATATTTAGAATAAATTCATATCAAAGTTCTACAACAATTTTTAACATTGAACTTCATTATTTGTTGTTTCTTTAATCCAATCACAATAATATGAAACTTTCATGTAATAATCTAAAAGTAAATTTTAAAAGCTAAGCTATCACTTTTCAAAACTCACTTCTAAAATTAGCCCTTAAAATTTCATCTTCAAAGCCAATTATTATAAGAACGTGTAACACCAATTTTAAACCATGTTTCTTCTCGAATTGCCATTTGTGGACCACCACTATTTCCGGTAATGCGACATGATTAACTCCACCAATACAAATTCGACGCTCTTTCCCGCAATCAATGTATTGAACTGGAGCGTCTTGTAAAACATACTGAGTGTCTAATGTGACATTAAGTCCATCTGAAAATTGTTAACTTACTTTAGCTTTTTTTTTTGATAAAAGTTTACCTCTTTTTTTAAAAGTATCACCCATACCAATTTGAGTTGAAATTTCATTTGGAAATGGATCAACTTTTGCATCCAAACAAATCCGTTGTACATAAGCAGAAAATTCAAGTGTTCCAATAAGCTATAAATCGCATATTTTTTTGAATGCAATGCAAGAAAATCATACTTCAATTAATTTCTTTTGTTTAAATTAACGCTTTACCAGACATGAGTCAGCAACAAATGTATCAGAATTTTTTCAAAAACAAAAATATTTCCAGACGACCTTTTGTGAATCATTTTTGTTTACCTTAGTTTTTTTAATTATTGTTTCAAAATTTGATACATCATTTTTATTTGATTCGAAAGTTTAACCTTTTTTTATACGTATTGTTGCTTACAAAAGAAAAATGCAAAAGGTCTTCAAAAAATATATAATTTAGGTGTTATATTTTTGCAAATAAAGTTGTTCATGTTTTTTATCTGTAAAATTATTTTACTTAACAAGCACTTAAAATTAATTTTCATTAAAGTTATGTGAAAGCATTTAACATTGAACTTCATTATTTGTTGTTTCTTTAATCCAGTCACAATAATATGAAACTCTCATGTAATAATCTGAAAAAATCTCTTTGTTTTTTAGATTTTTGATATATATACAAACCTGTAATATGAATGCTTAAACTTTCATGTTCAAAATCTTCCCATCCTAAGGCGCTTGCAATACCAATTTGAACCCAACGATTATCTCGAATTGCCATTAATGGTCCGCCACTATCCCCGAATAAAGAAGCATGATTAATTCCACCAACACAGATTTTTCGAATTTCATCACTTTGACAAACAGATGGATTAATATGTTGAATTGGAGCATCTTGTAGATTAAAATAAATTATCTTGCTAAATCCTTGTGATACTGTAATTTTGAATGTAAATTAAAACTTTTTACTTGTTTAGATAATTACTTACATCTTCGCTTAAAACCTTTTCCCATACCACATTGCGTTAAAATTTCATCCAGATATGGATCAACATTATGATCCAAGCATACTGGTTGAACGTAAGCAGAAAAAGTAAGTGGCTTGCTGAGCTTAAAAATTTTTAAAGTTAAATTTCAAAAAATAATATCAAAATATAAACTTCAATTAATGCAACATCATTTTTACCAGTAACATATCCAGGATGCACGATATATCGTAATGCTTTTGTATTATGCGTTTTCATAATAGTCCAATTAACAGAGCCAAAATAAACTAAATAATGCAAGATCAGTGACTAATTTTGTTCGCCGAGGGCTTACTCGTTAAATCTTTGGATGCATTAACACAATGAGCAGCAGTTAAAATCCATTTTTCATGAATAATTGATCCAGAACATCCTGAAGTATCTGTATACATCCAAATATACCACGGAAAGTCACCTTCATTTGAATTTTCTCCACCGAAAATCTGAATCAAAAAAATATGGAAGAAAGTATTGTTAAAAAGCATACCCTGTTAGGATTAAAAGTTTTATATCGTTCAATTGAAGGCGATATTCCACAAGTGCTGTTCTCAGCTTTTGAAACACCAACAACAAAAAGTAAGAACAAAATTTGATAAAACATTATTGTTGAAAAAAATAATACAAATTTGCCGTCATTTTATTTCGTTTAAATAATTGTTTTAATAACAATAATGAATCACTAATAAACGAATCAGTGTTTTTACAAAGCGTTAAATTACGTTTTTCGAAAAGAAAATATTTACAGACGATCTTTTGTGAATCATTTTTGTTAATTTTAATTTTTTTCTATTGTTCATTTTGTTTTAACAATTAATATAATATTTTTATTTCACAGTAACCTATCATATAATGCAATTTCGCCTTTTAAAAACTAAAATAAAGCAAATTAATTTAATTTAAAAATTCAGTTTTTTTGAACTTTTTATGCTTCTATTGGAATTTGAGCACAGTGGTCAAGAAAGTCATCAAAAATGTAGCAAGAACCTATTATCGCTTTCTTAGAGGTGTCTAAAACAATTTGTAATAAATCAAATTAAACGAAAAAATGTTGTACTTTTACTTCCTTTTTTTAAAACATTATAACACATGTTTTAAAAAAGGCGAACTCTTTGATAATTTTATTTTTAAATGGTCTCACTCAACTTTCTTTTGTAATCAAAATCCTATTCATTTTGTACAATAGAGAACGTGAATTATCTTAAAAGAGTAGAAAGTCGGAATTAAAAAAAGTATCAAAAAAGCAACCTTCTCAATCTTATTTTTAAATTGTATTAATTAAATGTATTTTATGTAGTAAAGTATTATACATTCCACCTCCAGGTTTTCATGCAATTTTACTTCCTCTAAAAACTCATCAGCAAAAAAAGATAATTGCTCATTTGTACCTAAAGATAATTCGAAGCAATCAAATGCAAAATGTTAATTAAAAGTAAGTTCTCTTTTTTTGAAATCTTAGTGTGTATTTTTGCATTAGGAAATTATGAAAAAAGGTAAATAATTAAAAAGTTCTTCTTCAATGACTTATTTTTTATTCTTTTGACTTATTGCACTTATGTCCTCAATTTACTTGGCACTTCTTGATTAAAATAATGGTTTTCAGTAACTATTGCCACAAAAAATATTAATTATAATGAGTAATTACCGTGCTAAAAAATTAGTATAAAAAGATGGTCAAAAATAGCTCGTTAAGCATAAATTAGGAAGATTAATAAGAATATTTTTCAGTTTTACAATTTGCATACTGTAACTTTTAGGCCTAAAAAGTGCTTACAACTATGGAATACAACACTTGGATCCCTCTTGGCCATAATATTGCTGTATTTATTCTTTCTTGTATCACATTATTTACCTCAATAAATGTGCTATTTTACAAATTCCTCTGTTGCAGACGTATAAAGCTAATCCCAATTTTACAAGTATATTTCTCTTTTATATTTATTTGGGTTTTTGTTTCTTTCATCAATAACTTTTACCTCATCATATTTTGGAGACCATATGAAAGCTTATACAATGAAAGAATCATGTATTTATTTGGAGTAATGCCTGATACTTTGTTATTCTTAAATTCTGTTATGGGAATTTTTCTTTGTGTTGATCGATGTTTGACAATTATATTTCCATTTAAATATGATAAGAAATATAAAAAACTTTGGGGTTGCTGTGCTGCTTTTTCATTAGTGATAATATATGGAATGGCAATATGGCAAAATAGATCCTTTGAACTGATCCCACCAGACCAGTCAACAACATGTTATTATCGTGGTTGTCTTGTGGGGTCAACAACAGCGTTAAATTTTGCAAAACAAAAACTAGCAATTTCGGTGATAGATATTTTTGCGGGTGTTATTTTGTTTTGGCTTATTCATTGTAATTTTAATAATAATACTAGCAGAAAAAAGAGGTTGAACGTTGTTGCAGTGTATATTGTGATATCTTCGACAATTTTTGATTTTTGTCCAAGTTTGTTTTATCGATTTGTGCCATTGGTAAGTTACAATCAGCTATGCATTATTCGTTGCTACTTTTTAATTTTACCCAACAACATATTTTGTTAAAATTTGCATAAATTACAGTAGTTAACGCTAAAACTCAAACAAGCCGGTTATTCCTCATAGTACAAACATTTCAAAATCTAAGTAAAATTTTTAAACCCTTTAGCTAATATGCACTTACTGTCTGGTCTCTTCTCGCAAATTACATTAATTGCAATAATTTCAGAACCTCGAAAAACCTTTGTCTTGGTATATTGGACCATATTTAATTACAATGGGCTCATTCGGTGTTACAGTTTGTGGTGGAATTTATGCAAATGCTTTTAGAGAAACAAAAAAGAATGGAAGTGCTCAGAATTATTCATAGATTACTACAGTTTTTCATAGAATATACAGCACATGTGATATTCTCATAAGTGCATTTTTTGTTTTAAAAATAGAAAAATTATTTTTTTACTTTGTCATCAAAAAGCATCTTCTTACAACAACCATTTTTAATTAATTGTTGTTACATAGAGTTCTTATTTTATAGTCACAATTAAATGTGGTAATAGCGAGTTCAACTTTTTATATAAAAATACGAAATTAATCTTTTGGAAAGAGACTATTTTCGTAAATTGCAAAAAAAATAAAAAGATGTTTTTCTTATTGTTTTGGTAGCATTAGTAAGAATAATAGAAGCATTTAATAAAAAGTTAATAAAAAGATAATAGATGATTGAGTCCGAAATTTTCACTATTTATTATCACACATAATTTCATCAAAAATAGTAATAAACATCTTTGAAAAAAGGTTTCGACGACAAAGCAGAAAAATGAGTGATATGCTTTAAACACAAATGTTTATCAATTTTTAAAATCAAAAAATTTCGAATTTTTCATTTTTTTATGATTCGAAAAATAGTGTCTACAAAAAATACTATATGAATCAAGAACACCAAAAATTGCTGACGTTTGACTTTTTGTGCATTTTTTCTTGTTTTTAACATGCATTAAAAATCAACAAGATATGGCTTCTCTCCTTCCTCTCCTTCCCATTCTTCAACCATTCTTATTGCTAATGTGTTTAGTGCTATACTATTTGGTTCAAACGCATCATTGAAATTCAATCAAAATATTGTATCACATTGAAAATTATTTTTCATAAATTCAATAAATAACGTCGGTTCAAAATCAGGAGAATAAATGTAAAAATTAAAGGTAACACTTATAAATTTACGGTTAAAATGAATTGAATTAAGTTTTAGAAGAGAATTCAAAGCATATGTTTCTGTTGAGATACTAAATAAAATACAATTGACATTTGGAAGTTTTTCTAGGACATCAGCAACAGTAGCAATTGAACCATTTAAATGTTTAATAGATGTATTAAAACATTGAAAAGTTTCAATCATATTTTCTGATGTTAATATTATAAATTCATTCCATTCTATATTAATAGTCCCAAGATATAAAAATGAGATCGACGAGCGATAAATTCTAATGCATTTTGGTATGTCATTATTAAAACTCGCACTATAGAGGAGCCATAATTGTGCACGTGGATACTTTTCATAAAACTTTTTGTATAACCATTTTTTGAAGTTAAAGTATTCGACTTGACAATTAATTAATAGAATTTGATGTTTTGAATAAAAATATTTACACGTATGGTACAATTTCTCTTGTCCATCTTCTGTTTTTGGATTTGTACAAATATAATAAAGGATTCCAGAAGGCAATTAAAAATATTGTTTTAGTGGTGAAAGAAATGCTATGTTTCCCACAATAGCAGCCTTTTTCCTGCTTTTCTTTAATTCTGCTAACGACATTCTTTTTTCTTGTAGAAAATTTTAAAAAAGCGGTGTTATAAAATCTAGAGATAATCTACACAATACAATTAGGGGCAAAACATTTTTAAGTTATTCTCTAGAAGCCCCGTTGCATATTTGTATTTATATTTTTAAAGACATGAAAACGAACAGTAAACACTTACATAGTTGCTAAAAGGAAATTTTCATATTTCATATCATATTGCAAAAATGAGTGAAAAAAACTGCCTTAAAAAAGCATTACCAGCAACTTTTAAAAAATGGTTATTTTATGAAATGTCATTGTTCAAAAGAAAGACATGAATCATTATTGAATTCTCTTAAGACATTTTTATACAGTGATTGTTGTTTAAGAATATTTTTTGAGAAAAGTATTGTTATAAAACAATTTTGGAAACCATATACTTCTTTTGAAAAAAACTATTTTTTATTAACTATTAAAGAAAGCAATATTGCTTGTAAGTTTTATGGCTTTGAATTTTCAGTATTTATTAGGGTAGTTTATTTTGACGTGAATTATCACCACTATTGTTTCATCCCTTGCTTTAAATTTAAGATTGTCTGGCATATTGCCTTTTGCCACCATTAAAATATTTAAGTAATTTTGAGAAATGTCAAAACAGGTGTAAAAAAAGCCATATTTAAACTAAAAATGCTTTTTATTTTTATATTGTTAGTTTGTTATCAGTAAAATCTTTCAAATTTTCATTTACATATATAAAAAATTCAAAAGATTTTCTACCAATGTCGATCCATTTGATCAGCTCACCATTGAAAATAAACAAAATAATTAATTTATTTATTACAAACAATTTCTCTTTCTACTTGTTCAACAAGATATGAAATGCTTGTTTTTGCATATCTGTATTCAATCGAAACTAAATTCACATTGTCACACAAAAAATTTACATAATAATCTTCGACTGTTATTTTATAAGTTTTGCATTGAGCTGCATCAATATTCGCCATCTTCATGCTGTCCCAGTCATTCGATCGTCGAGACCATATTTCAACATAAATTCGAAATTGTCCATCTTTTCCTTGTTTCCATGACCCAATTTCAATCAAAACAATATCACTATTTTGGCAGAGACTTTTTCGAAACTCTATCACTTCATGTCCATATCCGATCATACTATTTCGAGAAAGCGCAATTGTGAGGGTGCCATTTTGGGTCATCTGCTTTGAAATATCTTTGTATTTAATTGTTGCAGCAGGTTCGATAGTTGTAGGTTTACAAACAACATTCAAATTTGTTGGTCGAAAAGTAGTGAATTTTGGAGCATATGATACTGCCTTGCTCGCAATTTCATCACTTCTTAAAATTTTTTTAGGAATCCATTTCCCTCCAAATGTAATGGTATCGAGATATCCGTTGGCCTTAGATATCGTAACTCCAAGATTGTTGCCATTGGCGAAAACTTCAAAAGATGAATCCATGGATTTGATGGATATTGTTAAATTTGACCCTCTTGCAAGCTTGGTACTCCATTCTTTGGCACTTTTCCATTTCTTTCCTGCCAATTGATATTGCTGTTTGGGAGTGCCAAAAATAAATTTAAACTTTTTGTAGCCTCCTTTTGAATCAACAATATCCAATCGAATCCACACTTGAGTAGCACCCTTCTGAATTCCACCCACAAATTCTATGGTTTCACCTTCCCATAAACTTGAAACAGAAATTGTATTTTCAACAACCTTTTTAGCAGGTTTTTTCAGTTTCGGCCACAAATGATAATCAAATGAAACGGGATCCGAAGCAATATCGTAGCAATATCCATCTTTTCCACATGTCATTAGATACCAAAATTTTTTAGGATTGGCATAAAAGGTTTTTGCTGGTTTATAATTATTGATTATTCCCATTGGCTTTAAAGGGTCCTAAAAAATGTTAATAAAATGATTCAGAAAAAAGACGACATCAAAAGCATTAAATGGCATATGACTCTTCAAAATGGATAAAAAAACCCCTTTGATCTTTTGTTGATTTCACATTAAAGTGGCAAAAGATCAAAGGTGACCCCTCTCAACAATTTTTTATATCTCAAATTATTTTTTCTGATGTCTTTAGATTTTGAATCGTCAAAAAAAAGAAACTTACATAGCATTGAGTCGTCCAATAATCTTCACAGTATACATAAAATGTTAAACATTTTTCGGTCGGACACGCTTTTGGTTTTCCTTGATTATATTTCCCTTCCAAATATCCTTGGAAAGGGGTGCATGTAAAGGGTGAACTTTGAAAATCTCCATATTTAAACAAAATCGAACACAAAACAATTATGTTAACAAAAGTCATGTCTAAAATTTATAACGACAAGACAAAAACCAAGTCACTTATGTATCAACTTTAATAACGTCGCAAAAAGGATAATCGCTTGTAAAAAAAGGCTCCAGTAATGCATTTTTAAATCTGATTGACTTGTTTAACTAAATACCTTTTTATGTCCATTATTTATTAAACAATAATTTACAAATACTTTTTATAAAATTAATATTGCGGGGGTAAATTTTGAAAAAGGATAATCGCTTTTTTCAGTATGCTTGTCCAAGGCTCAAATAATGCAGTTTTTGTAATATGTTTGACTTTTTCAACTAGATACATTTTTTTTCATTTTTGAACAATAAAAAACGAATAATTTAATTAATTTAATATTGTGGAATAAATTTTGAAATGGCAACAATGATTTCGCAAAAAGACTAGTTTAAATCTCTCTTTCTTTCTACATCTTTAAAAAAAGATGTGGTGAAGAAATGCTCTCCACCACAAAGACATCGAAGAGAGAGAAGAGAATAAAAAGTAACGTTTATTCGTAGAAGAAAAATACAGACAATGAACAACAGAAGAGAGAAATAATAAGACAAAAACAGTATTTATAAACATTTTCTGAGAATGAAGAAGAGTAATATGCAAATTATAAAACTTGCGGATTCCTCCGCAACAAAAGATGTTGAATTTGGACCACCGGCATGACTCGTAAAAATACACAATAATTAAATAGTAAATGATACACACAGCCTTAAACAAGTATAAATTTATTTTATGTTCGAGATATTGAATTGTTGGTGTGAATTTTATTGTTGGTTGATATTCTTCCTTGAACATTATATCTAATGACTTTAAGTTTTTTGAATATTCGATCCAATCGATAGAATTTTGCATACTCCACCCTCGTTGTTTTACTTATTAAGAAAAAAATTAAGATAGAAATGACGTGATGAAAGTAAAAAAATATGTCACTGTATAAGCGAATAGTTTCAACGAACTGATTCGTATTGTTGAAGAATCTGAAATAAAAGGTTTAGAGAAAAAAAACCCAAAAACTGGCAGCAAGGGCATGTATCATTCCAAAAACAAAAAAAATCCCTTTGATCTTTTCTCGCCTATATACTGAAGCGTCAAAAGATCAAAGGCGTTTGTACCACACAATGATTATGCCAATTAAAAAAGCTCACAAATTTTCTGTTGAACATAAAAGACAAAAGAGATAAAATGTTGCAGCGACAACTTCCAAACAAACAATAAAAAATAATTTTTTTTCTGCTGCCAACATTGCGGCTTGATTTGAGCCTCCTTGTTTTCTTCGAACTGCGGCAATTATTAACAAGAAATAACACAATGCACATAATAATAAATAAAAATATAGTTGACATGAAATAAAAGATGACACAATATCATCAATCATTTCACCATAACCTAGCAATTTAAGATAACAAAACAGTGAAAATCCTGCGCTTTGACAATCTCGTACTTCTGTTTGGTATGTTTCAGTATCAATAATGTGAACAATAAATCTGATAATCCAATCGAATAAGAAAAAAACGATTGAACAAACAGTTGTTCGAGTATTCCAGATCTGAAAATATAAAAATTTTTGTATTATATATTATCCGTTACAATAATGCATATTATTACAAATGTTAAACCCAGATTTCAACACAGCTTTTTCACGGCAGACCTGAAAAAAAGTGACAAACTCAAATGGGTTTTCAAGTGCTATTCTTCTCTTTTTTGCTGTTGTTCTTTTTTGTTTCTAGATCTCTGCGGAAAACAATAAATAAACGTTAATCTGAAATATCTCAATTTTTTTTGCCAAAAGCACACGAGTAAAATTTTTTTCGACTAAAATAATGAGTAGGAAAAATAAAAACAAAAAGTTATGTGCAAGAAGCTAAGATTCAGAAACACTGATTTGAACAATAGAATAACAGGGAGCAAAAGCACTTGAGATTTTGTCAATTTTTTTTCAAACCTTACTTTTTTGTTCTAGTGTGTTTTGGAAAGACCCTTCCACATCTTTATTGTAAAAACATTGGAAAGTTGAGCCTTTTTTGCACCAACAGTTTTTTAATGATGTTTTTGAAGTTGCCGCAGATCGAGTAGAAAGACCTGTGTATCCTTCAACACCCCCTAATTCTAAGTAAGTTTACCTTTTTATATTTCAACGGAAATAAAACAGTTGTTAATCGATTGACGGAGACCACAAACAATAATGGAATAATAATTTCGGTGTAATAATTCAAAGCGTATTCAATGTACAATTCAATATCCGATGAAGAAAAACCAAAATAAAAAGCGACTGTTGCAAGAAGGTTCAAAAATTTATCAATTACATCATAGAGTGGCAAAAATAAGAAAAATATAAAAAACGGTGTCCGTAAAAGTGATTGTTTTTTTAAAATTGAAAAAAATAAAGCGATAAAAATGGTGATGAAAAAAAATTTTGTATAAAATATAATTTTGTTTAAATAAATTGAAAGGCCATAAAAAAACTCGTCATAATGGAAAATAGACGGATCTTGATTATAAAATTGACGATGTAATTTTTCGTAATTATATTTTGAACAATTAAATGATGGCAGTTTACAGTAGGAATGATAAGTGGTAACGATTAATTCCATTAAATTACAATGAAGGCGACTTATTGCAGTTGAACCTTTTCCAGCCAAAAGTTTTACACTACAATCCACATATGTTAATAAATTGTTGCAGTTTGTTGGACTTCGACGAGAATATAATTTTGTCGTCATGTTGCATGAAATTTCATCTAATCTATTTAGATGGAAAGAGGCGTATTTATAATCAGCTAAAAAATAATTTATTATTGCGTGTTTATCTTCAAGTTATACGCCCTCCTTCCCGAATGAAAACCAGCAAGGCATGATGATACGATCGATCCACGAAAACCCCACCTGATTCCATGTAATCACAATATAGTTTCATCCTTTTGTAAATGTAAACAATATCACGAGCATCAAAAAAATTGATATTTAAAATTTGTTTAACATCTTCTTCATTAATACAATCATTCTTTTTTTCAAGACATTTTGTCAAAGCTTTCATTCGAGGGCAAGTTTTCTCTTCGTAATGTTCTTCTTTGAAATAAAAAATTACATCCCAATAAGCTGGAATGGTTGAGATTTGTAGATTTTTATATGTTTCAAAATGAGTTTTGTAACATTTCGAAGTGACCTGAAAAAAGAACAATAAAAAATGTGAAATTAAAATAAGAGTTTGGCAAAAGATATACGTACGTTTGTGTTAGAATATGTGCAAATTGAAAAACATAGTGAAATTTGCATAATCAGAATAATAAATTTGAACCACACCATTGATGTTAAATATATATAAATGATAAAATATTGTTATTTAAGTAGTCTACTAAGAGATTACAGCGAAAAACAGAAAAACATTTTTCACACTCTTTCACAAAAAAAAAAAAACATGCACAATTAACATTGCTCTTTAATATGATAATAAACTTTATTGCATTTTTTTGTGGGATAAAAAAGTTATTTTTTTTGTACATTTTGAACTTTATTTTTAATAAAAAATATCGTTATAAAAATAATGTTTTTTATTACCAAATTATTTTGGCGCAGACATAAAAAGCCACCCCCCCCCCCCCCAAGCAGTTTTACGTCACATTTGTTTTTGAATTTAAAAAATTGTTAAAAAAAATTTTTTTTCGACTTCATTTTTTAAAAATTGATTGAACCAAAGAATTAAATGTTAACATAATCAAAATTAAACAAGAGATATCCTTTAAAATTTTTTTAAATTTAAATTAAATTATAATATACAACAGTTAACAAAATGTCGATGTTTGCTAAAATGCTACATCTGCTTTCCTCTCAATAAATGGAGATGGTGCGTTTGTTGGTTGGTTGGTTGGTCCGACCGTGCGTTTTTATTCATGCAAATTTTTTGCAAAAAAATGAAAGTTGCATAAAACGAAAAAAAGATTCAAAAAGTTGCATAACGATAAGAGGGATCTTTTAAAAGCTATTGATTCAGATGATAAAGGAGTTATGGTTAGGATCCTGTGTGCCGAAATATTTAGGATCCTTTTTGAGATTTTTTGTTTTTTCATATAACTTTTTAAAGGGGTTATGATAGTAAGGGTAGAAAGAGTTGTAGTAGGAGATCCTTTCGAAGACCTTTTTTATTTGGCTATTTTTATAATGCAGTGATCATAAATTAGTGTAAATTTTAGAAACTATTTTGTACCAAACAAATATGTGTAGAAGATATAACTGAAATGAACAGAACGTGAATCAAGCCGGATTTGGCAGAAGCCGCAGTTACTTAAGTAATTACAGATGCCCTGATAAGGGGATCTAGAGAGAAGATAAATTTTAGTCCGAGAAGTGTAGTTGAGGTATGGAATTTAGCCTGCTTTTTTCCGGAAATGTAATTAAATTAACATTTGTTTATTTCTGTGGCGTGGATCTTTGGTGGCCGCCCCGAAGGGGCGGGGCACCGCTAGTTCAAAAAAATCATAATACAGTTTTTTGTGCGGAGGAAAAAGGACACATTTTTCCTTTTTCTCACAGATCCATGCTTCTTTTAGTAGCTCTGACGACATACTTTTTTGTAAAAAACTAAAAAAAGCAGTATTTTAAAATCTAGAGATAATCTGTATACACAGTTATGGGCAAGATTTTTAAGTTATTCTCTTGAAGCATATTTGAATTTATGTTTTTACAGACACGATGACGAACAGTAAACACTTACATAGTTGCTAAAAGGAAAATTTTCTATTTTTGCAAAAAAGTGAAAGGTCTTTTACATCACCAAAAAACTGCCTTAAAAAAGCAATACCACCAATTTTTAAAAAATGATTGTTTTATGAATTGTCACTGTTCAAAAGAAAGACATGAATCATTATTGAATTCTCTTTAGACATTTTTACAGTGATTATTTTTTGAGAAAAGTATTGTTTTAAAACAATTTTTGAAACTATGAATTTTATTTCCGAAAAAAACCTTGAAAAAGCAATTTTTTTTATTAAAGTAAGTGAAATAGAATTATTTTTATGTTTTACGGCTTTGAATTTTCAGATAGGGACTGTCCAGAAATTACGTGATTCGGGAATAGGGTGGGTGGGGTAAGCCGAATTATCACGCCGCTTTGAAAAGCGGCACGAGATCAAAGCAAAAAAGATCACCAAGGGGGTGGGAGGGGTTCAAAAAATACGAAAAAAAGATCACGTAATTTCTGGACAGTTCCATAGTAGTGATCGGATTCCGTACCGTTACCGTACGGAAATTCCACGGAAACGGGAATTGATTCCGTATTCCGTACCGCGTTCATTTTCAAAATTACGGAATTCCGTAATTCCGTACCGTGGCTATTTGCAATTTACGGAATTTTTTTGTGAGATAAAATTTCGGAAAAAAACAAGAAAAATGCAATAATTTTTTTATTTATTCAGTTTATTCAAGATAATGGTGATCAAAATACTAATACTTTTGATTTTAAAAAAAAGTATTCTTCGACTTATGAAGATGGTGAGTGGAATTGTTTCCGTGATTCCGTACCGTGACAATTTCAAAACTACGGAAATTCCGTAATTCCGTACCGTGGCTATTTTCAATTTACGGAATTTTTCCGTTTCCGCGATTTTCGAAAAACGGTACGGAATCCGATCACTATTCCATAGTTTATTTTCCATTTTTTGATATTCTTCTTTCATTATTTTTTGGGGGACAAACTACAAAATTCAACTATTTTTAAAATTTGTCACAGTCGAAATTTTTTTCCTGCATTTTTCAAGAAAACATTTCTGCTTTATTATTTTTATCTGAACTTTCATTTTTTAAGAAATTTGTTTCACTTAATCAAATAAATCGCAGTTTTTCTTCAATCAGTAAAAAAATTTAAGCAATCGACGCAGCTGCTTCACTAAAAAAAAGCTAACTAAATTCTTAGATTACTTTATTCTATTAAAAAGTGAATTATGGCTCAAAACAATACTTTTGCCATTGAATTATTTCGTCTTGTTTCTGACGCTGAAGACAAATCTCTTGTTATTTCACCACTTTCATTATCATGTTCCCTGGCAATGGCAATGCTTGGGGCCAAGAATGAAACAGCGAAACAAATTCAAGCTTGTATTTCAAAAGGTTTGAATAAAATAATAATTTTTAAGATTTTTCTAAAAAACAAACTATTTAAAAAATTTCAGGTTCAATTAATTTTCAAGAAATCCATGAAAATTTCAGTAATATTTTATCGTCCATAAAAATGAATGAAGAAGTTAGAATTGCAAATAAAACATTTCTATCAAATACCGTAGCTATCTTTACATCGTATAAAAGTGAAATGAATAAATTTTATGATGGTCAATTTCAATGTGTTGATTTTGAAAATAATAAAGAAGAAGAAGCAGCAAAAGTTTGTTTATTTTTTTATTAAAGAAAGGTTATCTAGAAATTATAGTTCAGCAACTAAAAATTTTATGAAGTCTATACTTTGCTTTCTTCCTATAATTGTGTTCACCTTAGTTTTATGTGTCTGTTTTTAGGAAATGAACAGCTATGTTTCTGATGCAACAAATCAAAAAATTCAAAAGATGGTTAAACCTGAAATGTTTAATGCTCAAACTGCTTTTGTTATTATTAATGCAATTTATTTCGATAAAAAGTGGTTACTTCCTTTCACTTTAATGTCATCTCAAATAAATCAAATAAAATTTTATTCTAAGCCTGATGTAATCCATGAAGTAAAGAATTTTCTTATTTTACCAAAACAAATTAATCCTGTCTTTTATATTAAAGATTCCTTTTCTTGCTGTTTCAAACGAATTCCGCTATGTCAAAACTGAAGAATATCAAATTGTTGAACTACCATATCAAGGTGAAGAATTTTCAATGATTATTATTCTTCCATGTCAGAACCATCAATTAGATTTTTTATTGCGAAATTTCGATTTCTCTAGAACAATGAATCTTTTGATGACAGCTAATAAAATAAAGGGTACTGTAATTATTCCAAAATTTAAAACTGAATCATGCTTCAATCAACTTACTGAGACATTCAAAAGAATGGGAATCGTTGATGCTTTTGAAGCAACAAAAGCAGATTTTTCAAATACTAGCCATGAATCACTTTATATTTCATCAATTATTCATAAAACGTTTATTGAGGTAAGTTTTTTTTTAAAAATTAATATCTCATTTATTTAGCGATGTGCACGGTGTAGTTTGTTTATTTGTTTATTTGTTAACTTTGTACCACATTGCACCGACTTGTACAACTTTGCACCGGCCTGCACCGATTTGTACCACATTGCACCGACTTGTACCACATTGCACCGACTTATTCCACCTTGCCCCGACCTGCACCAGTCAATACGATTTTCTACCAGCTTTCTCCAATTTTAGCCCCATAAAAAAGTTTTAAATGCTCATTGCTGCTTGACACACTTTGCCAAGCACCCGCTTCCTTCAAAATAAAAACGCACGCACAAACAAACGAACAATGACTCTTTTATGATAGGATACATAAACTGTTTTAATTAAATACGTTTTCAGGTTGACGAAAGCGGAACTAAAGCTGCTGCAGCAACAGCACTCAAAGTGCGATATATTGCTGCTTATGGGCAAGAAAGTTTCAATTTTCTTGCTGATCATCCTTTCTTATATTTAATTGTTGACCAAGCTAAAAATATTTATTTTATTGGAACTTTTTATAACTAAACTTTTATTATTGTTTGCCTCCTTACATTTCAATAAAGCTTTCATTTATAAAAAAGTTTACAACGTTTTTTACAATTGCATAGCTGTTTATTTTTAAACAAACAATAAGAACAACAAAAGAAGCAAAAAACATGTGTAAGCTATTGTATGTCATTCCATGTTGCGAATAATGCTTCAAGTATTATTCTATTTGAATCATAAAAGTCTTCAAATTTTAATACAAATGATGCATCCTTGCAAAAGTTATTTTTCATGTATTTAAAAAACAAATGAGGGTCAAAATCTTGAGAAACTATAAAAAATTTGTGATAAAAATCTTTGAATTTTTGCTTAAATTTCAGAGAATTAAGTTTTTGAAGAGTCTTTAAAGAATACATTTCTGTTGGAGCATCGAATTTAGTATAGTTAACATTTGGAAGCTTTTCAAAAATTTCACCAACATTTACTCCATCAAAATTGAATATGATTGAATTGAAATAATGAAAACGTTCAATCGTATTTTTGGATGTTAAAATAATAAATTCATTCCATGATAAATCCTTGACATTATTAAAGCATAAAGATGTAATACTCGAGCGATAGATTTTGATGTTCCTTGGTAAACTGCCATGATAGCTTAAACTTTTATTAAACCATAATTGAACAATTGGATACCTATCATACAGCTTTTTGGAATTCCAATCTCTAAAAGATATAAGAAAAAAGCACACTATGTTTTTGAGACAAAGTACAAGACACAAGTTTAGTAAGATATTTTTACCATACTTTGCTGATGAACATGGAATAAAGATAAACACTTACAGAATTGCTAAAAGGCATTTTCTGTAATTCATAGAATTGTTATAGCACGTAACTATTTTTGCAACAACAAAAACTTTCCTTAAGGAGGTTTCACATGCATAATGATTCCTATAAAAAATTAGTGTTTACAGAAATGTTAACGTCGTCGTCAATGCACAATTTCCCCAAAACATTTTCACAAAGGTTGTTTGAAAAAAAATGGTGGAAACACATTGTTGCGAAACAGCAAACCATGAATCGTGGCTCTCGAGAAAAAAATGCTCATGAAATTATTTGTTTCCCAATAAAGAAAGCAAAATATTATTATTTTTCATTGATACCCTTGATTTTTTAGTGTTTTTTTAAACGGTCTATTTTCTTTTTTTTTCCTTTGTCCTTTTTTTCTCTTATTTTATTCCTTGTTGGGGTGCAAACTACAACATACGAAAACTGCTATGATGCATCGATGAAGAAACTTTTTTTTTGCATTTTCACAACAATGGTGCTTTTGTTATTTCTTATTAAGCTGTTTCCAACTACTTTTTTTCATTTTTACATTCATTTTTTTGCCATGAAAAATCGCACATATATCATTAAATAGTATTTTAAAAATTGACGCACATGCTTTGTAAACTTTATTTCTTAAGATTTTAGACAAATTTCTTTTCAATTAAAAACAAGTTATGGTTAAAAACAATAATTTTGCCATTGAATTATTTCGTCTTGTTTCTGGTGCTGAAGAAAAATCTCTTGTTATTTCACCACTTTCCTTATCATGTTCATTAGCAATGGCAATGCTTGGAGCCAAAAATGAAACAGCTAAACAAATTCAAGATTGTATTTCAAAAGGTTTGAATAAAATAATAATTTTTAAGATTTTTCTAAAAAACAACCTATTTAAAAAATTTCAGGTTCAATTAATGTTCAAGAAATCCATGAAAATTTCAGAAATATTTTATCGTCTGTAAAAATGAATGAAGAAATTAAAATTGCAAATAAAACATTTCTATCAAATACCGTAGCTATCTTACCATCGTATAAAAGTGAAATGAATAAATTTTATGATGGTCAATTTCAATGTGTTGATTTTGAAAGCTACAAAGAAAAAGCAGCAAAAGTATGTTTATTTTTATATTAATGAGTTTGTAGTGAAAATCAAAAGAACCAAAAAATGTGTTGTGGTGATCATACGGAAAAGAAGTTTTCAAAATAATATTATTATAATTTCTACTTTTAGGAAATCAACAGCTACGTTTCTGATGCAACAAATCGTAAAATTCAAGAAATTGTTAAACCTGAAATGTTTGATGGCAACACTGCATTAGTTATTATAAATGCAATTTATTTTGATAAAAAATGGCTGTATCCATTTACTTTAATGCCATCTCAAGTAAATCGATTCATGTTCCATTCAAAACCTGGCGTAGAGCAAGAAGTAAGTGATATAGAACAGTTAATAAAAACATCGAAATTTTTTCAGATTCCATTTCTTTCTGTTTTTGATAATTTTCGATATGTGAAAACTAAAGAATATCAAATGGTTGAACTTCCATATCAAGGTGAAGAGTTTTCAATGGTTATCATTCTGCCAAAACAAAAACATCAACTAAATTCTGTACTACAAAATCTTGATATAACAAATGTTTTGTCTCTCATAATGAATAGCGGAAAAATGGAAGGTTCAGTAAGAATTCCAAAATTCAAAACTGAGTCCAGCTTTAATCAACTTCCAAACACTTTTGAAAAAATGGGAATTATTAATGCATTTGATGCAGCAAAAGCAGATTTCTCAAATACTAGCCATGAATCTTTGTATGTTTCATCAATTATTCATAAAACATTTATTGAGGTAAGTTACTTTTTTTAAAAATTTGAATCTCGTTTTAGAAATCAGATTTATTACAAATCTTGCAGATATTAATGTGTCTTTCTTTAATCTATTTTATTATTCATGTTGTATTTTTAGGTCGATGAAGATGGAACTAAAGCTGCTGCAGCAACAGCACTTCAAGAACAAAATCTATGTGATGATGGCAGTGAAATTTTCACTTTTCATGCTGATCATCCTTTCTTATACTTAATTGTTGATCAAGCAAAAAATATTTATTTTATTGGAGCATTTTATAACTGAACAAATTTTATTATGTGATCTGTATGGCCTTAAATAAAGATTTTTGTACACAAACTTCTAAAGCACAGAAGAAGTAAAATTATGAAAGATGTCTAAGTTGTTATATATTTACAAATATAGTATATAGAAAAAATACTACAGTACAACAATTAATTAATTGATCTTGCTTAGAAACGTAATAAAAATTATTGAAAGCAAAGACAAAGTCTGTCTGGAAAAGCATTGTTAAAATTTATGAATTATTCCTTTGTGATTTGTGGCTGTTAAAACAAGCTTGTTAACAAGTACTTAAGCAAAACAAATAATGAATTTGTATTATTATTGCCATGATCTCGCACTTCTTTTTTTTTTTTGAATTATGTTTTTTAAAGAGTTTTCTGCAATCTTTAAAGTAATCAATTAATACATTGTTGTCGTAACATTATAATGCCATTTATGGTAAAAACCCTGTCACTTCACATTAAAGCAATATTAAATTTCTATTTAATTCGATGATCACAAATTTTTAGTTGCTAAACATTTTCTGATGTTGAAGGTATAGCCTCAGTCATTGAGATAGCAGTATGTTGCTGCTATCTAGCATGCTATGGCTCGGCAAGATTAAAAACAGCAATTAAAAAGTGTATGGCTGTAGACTTGAAATTTGAGATGAAGTTGGAAAATCTATTACTGGTGGTGGACCAATATGTACGGCAGCTTTTCGAAGGAATGAGGGTCGATATTTTGAGAAATCTTAAAAATTTTAAATATTTAAAAAAAGGCTGCCATTTTAATTTGCATGAAACCGTATTTTTTCATGCGTTGAAAAAAGATGATAGTGTATGTAAATTTTTAGCAAAACCACAAAATGTAGATAAAACGTTTGAATGACAGAGAAAACACTTTCATTCTTCAATATTTTCAAGTCATCAAAATTGTGGAAAAAGAAAATGCGTTCAGTATTGTTTTTGGCTCCTCTTCTTCTTTTTATTATTATTGCTGCTGTGAATTGTGGTCCTCTTCCGTCAAAGGAAGCAGAAGAATTGGTTCAAGATGGAAATTATGATGTATCAAAGGTTGCTAAAGCAGGGAAAAATAATGATGTAGAACTAATTGGTCGTGGATATGTTGAATTGGTTGTCTCAAGTGATTCTCTATTTGTTGGTGTTCATATACAAGGTTGTGAAGGAAAGTAAGTTTGAACAAAGAATGTATACATGTTTTTTATATAACAAATCATAGGGTATTATTCTGTTATGCTGCTAAGTCTGGTGAAGCTCTTGATGCTGCAAAAGCTCTCTGTCCTGGATTAACAAACTTCTGTGGATTTCAACTTATTGGAACAAATGAGAATATAACTTTTTCAAAATTATCTTTTGGAAAAACAAGAAATGAATTGGGTGAATGCTCAAATGAAATAAAAATGCATTTTCGCTTTGCAAAATACTGTGAAGTACAAGATGTAAGTTGCAATGCTGCAATTTCAACAGAAGATCGTCGAATTGGAATACATGTTAAAGATGTTGATCCCGATAATTGTCCTGTTACTGTTGTAAGCTTACTTTTTTTTCTACATTAGCTTTACGTTAATTACCATTTCAGAAATATGCTAAAATATATGTTCCACCAACAACAACACCTATGCCAACAACTGCTGATCCATCAACCACTCCATCAAGCAATGGAACAATAATAAAGAATGATGACAAAGCTGCTGAAGCTTCATCACAAGAATTGACATGGATTCTTCTTGGTTGTTTAATTGGAGTAATTATTCTTGGACTTATTGGAGGGTATGTCAATTTGGGATATTGTAATCAATCACGATGTGTAAACCGTTCAGTGCTGAACATTTTTTTATCACCGGCTTGTTTTCCATACAAAATTTGTAGTTTTTAAAATTTTGTATGCATGCATACATATATGCAAACTTATCAGGCGATAAAAAGTGTTCATTTTAAGAGAACAATTCGACAATTAATGTCACTGTTAATGTGTTAAATCTTTTTAGGATCCTTCTTTGTCGGTTTAAAAAATGGTGCATGTTTAAAAAGAATACTGCTGAAACTCTACCACAACCACTTCAACCTGTTGAATCAATTGTCTCTACAACAGTTACAACAAAAGCTGATGAAAATGTTACGGTAGATGAAAAGCCGAAAGAAGAAATGACAAAAGCTAAAAAGCCTGAAACTATTGCAGCAGCTTCAAAGAAATCTGAAAAAGTTTTATCACTTGCTCCAACACCACCATCTGCTGAACCATCAAAGAAACTTTCTCCACCTCCATCAGCTGCAAAGAAACCAAAGGAAAAGAAAGAAAATAAATCACCTGCAACTGCTGCTTCTCCAAAGAAAGCTCCAAAGGAAAAGAAAGTTGCACCTGCATCACCTGGAAAAAAGCCTGCTGAAAAACAACGTGTTCATGCTTCTTCTGCTGGAAAGAAGATCTCAAAAGAAGCAACTGAAAAGCAGTCAGATTCAACTCAATCTTTTTCTGCTCCGTTTAGTTTGGTTCCTTTTCGTGCAGCTTCACCACCACGACGACTTATTGATCCAGAAATTCTCGAACGTCGTCGACTTGGAAGTAAAAAAGATAGCCTGGAGCTTCCCTCTTTCTCTGGTGGGAAGCCAGTTTATTGTCAATATGCTCGTGAAAAACAAAGAAAAGAAAAGGCTGCCGCAGAAGCATGGAAGAAGAAACTCAGAAATGGAAAAGTTGCTGCGGCAGAAGCAAGAAAGGAGAAGAATAAAAGTCAAAAGAAATAACTGCACTTGATTATTTTGGTGTTTTTTTTATATGTAATATAATTTTTTGTTTTGTAATATTTAATAAAGTGTTTTATAATAAATAAAAAAAGTTTTTTTTGCGTCACAAATAGTTAATTGTGAGTAATGAGCAATAAGCAGTTTGAACAAAACAGTTTTGCGATTTTGTATTTGTTGATTCAAGTACACCACTTCCTTCGGCTTCTTTATCTTGATAGATATTGTCATGAGATACCGTATACTGAAACAAATTATACATTTATTTTGCAAGATTTGCAGTTATTAAGGTCATCAATTTGCAATTGCAATAGACAATTTTTCTAAGGATATTTCATTAAATAATTTTTCCACAGATACAATCCAAAATTTTTTATCACAAATTTCAATTTACACATATATCTTTTTAATGAATAAAAGCAACTCTTAGATGTCACCTTTTTTCCAGTTTAAAACTGTAACTGGTTTTGGTCTGAGTTTTTGAAGTCATTGTACAAAATGACTTCAAAAACTCAGAAAATTTTTTCGTTTCATTTTTCTCAGTGTAATAGTCAAATTTTCTGCTAAACTATAGATGAACAAAATATAACATATTCTGGACACAATATTTTACAAGATTCACCAATTCAACAACATATTTGTGAAGCTGATGATGAAACTCGAATTTGTGCTGGTGGAGTTATTCATTCTATATTACCTGGGGAAAGTGGTGGACCAATGATGGTAATCCGAAATAATCAATGGATTGAAATTGGTGTTGTAAGCGGTTTTGCATGGGAAGGTTTTGAGGATGAGAGTATTAGTATTAGTATTAAAGGCATGTTTCGTATATAGGATTTTGTTATAATGCTGATGTAAACATTCTTTCAGATTATTACACGAGAGTTTCATTACTGCGAATGGATTAAAAAAACCACGAATAATGAAGTTCAGTGTTAAATAAAAATTTTTAATTGCGAAAAAATGCATCTGTGTCGTTTAATAATTACTTATAAATTTTTTTATCGATAAAGAAAAAGCGCAACTTACTTCAAACAGTAAGTGCAGTAAGAAAGTCATGTATTCTATTTGTTATACAATTGTTACGAAGAAACCTAACAAGAGAGATATTTATTGACGACTTCACATAAGAGGGTTGAATGATGCAAAAGACAACAATACAAACAAAGCTTATATATGAAAAATGAGGTTTTTATACAAAAGAGTTATGTTGATTTCTTTATTTTCTTTCTTCATTCGCGAGTCGTCGTGACAACAATGATGACTCCAACTCTAGCAAAACGCAGGCGTATCTTATCTTGTAACGTTGGATTTAAAGAATCTCTTTTGTATTATATAAAGAAAAATGCGACTCCAGCAATATTGGTGAAATTAATGCACATCACAAAATATTTCTGCTTTAAAGAATTTTCATTTATGGTTATCAAATGTCCTAAAGTTGATGGAGAAAATGATAATCTTTAAATCAAAAATATCTAGGACTAAACATGGAAAGGTAAAATTTTTTTGAAAATATTTATTCGTTTTTTGGAGGCCAGAAAATCCGAAAGAAAAAGCAGAATTATTCCAGTAATAAGTAATTTGTGGTATATGTTGACAAGATCGATTTTTTCTAAAAAAAATTGTATGGAAAGAATAACAAGCTTAATTTTTAGTTAATAAACAAAGAGTAAGAAATTGATTAAATATTTAAATGTTAATATGTTAATATGTTGAAGCTCATGTCCTGTAGATAATTTCGGATGCTTCACCCTGCTTCTTTCCAGTGTGTAAGGATCTGTCATTCTTCTTTCTTTCTCTTCTTTTGCTCTTTTTTAACACGTTCATGATAATCACGTAAACCGGTAGCTTTCTTCTTCTTTTTTTCTTCTCTTGCTGCTCTAGCTTTTTTTGTTAATTCTTTAATGTTTGATGGCTTTTTATATGTTATTGGTGTCTGTGATAGAGCATCATCAGTAACAGTGGAAAATATTTTTCTTGGAGTTCGTTGAAGTGGTCTTATTAACATAAATAAATGCTGCAATTAGTTAACAAAGGTATTAATTTTTATCCCCTAAATCAGTGTTAAGTGATGAACCTTTTTCTTTTCAACGTGTTTGAACAAACAAATATAACCGATATTATTCTTTTAAATCAACAAAAACAAATCCAAATTGATTCTTGTGTGTAATACTTTTACAAGATCATTGTTACATGAAAACTAATTTTTCCATTAACATTAAAAACATGTCCAAAATTCACCACAAATCTGATAAAATATGTATTTTGATTGCACTTTCATTGCAAAATTTTTGCATTTTTTGATTGAAAAAAAGAAATAAAAAATACAAAGCAATTTTTCAAAAATGAAAGAATGCAAAAGAAATGATCTCCACTTTGAAGAGTCTACTAAAAATGAAATGAGCACAGTTATTTGGTATCAAATTCATTTGTAACCTCACTTTTGTGAGATAAAACAAGTTAAAAGCATTTATTCTGTTTATTACATTTCAATATATTTTTAAAACAAGGACAAGCCTAAAAAGTACAGTGTACATCTTTAAAAGGGGTGTCCATATCATCGACCCATTGTCCATTGTCGCAGAATGAATGTGTACTGTATCCATCTCGATAATTATACTTGTTTTCTCCTTTTTTTCACAACTTTTATTTTACAATTTAATTTGCCTTTAAATATTAATTAAAACTGATTGTTAATAATAAATAAGATTATCAATATTATTTTTTCTTCTCTGTTATGTCAGCTGCAATTGTTCAGGAGCAATTTTAAATTTTTCCGCAGTTTTAATTTTTGCAGCAAAATTTGTCAAAAATCAACAATTGAATGTTAAAATATTATATGATCTTACAAATGCTGTACAAATTACTCTTTATCAACTCCCTTTCAAATATTATTAATGTTTTTGGCTTACACTTTTTACAGACAAATTTTTTATGTTATAAAGTAAAGTGTTTTTTTGTTGTCAGGTTAGAAAAATTTATTTTGGCAAAACAAACCAATGCTACAACAAGGTCTATCTTTAATGTCAAACATTTAAAATACAGTCAATGATTTGCTATCATTCTAATATCAATTAAAATGACAGCAAACAGGTTACAACAGCAATGAATACGGTAACTGTAAAGATTGAATAAGTTGCAGCTGAATTGCATTTATCGCTGTCGCAACAAATTAATTCACCTTGAATCATTCCGACTGCACCATTTTCGTTGATATTCCAGTCTCCATTTTTCTGAATAATTTTTTAATTATTGGTTTTAATTTAAAAAAGAAAACACGGACTACAAATATTTTTTTATCAGAGGGATCAGAGAAAAAAGACATTGCTCCCGGCCATAAAAGTGCTTATTTTTTCTTTTTTCTCTGATTTTCATGAAATGTGAAAGAAAAAGATTTATTTGAGGTGCGTGTCCTTCTTTAATATCTAATAATAGACTTACTGGACATTTAATCCGATATGTGTTGTAAAGATCTTGTGAACAACCTTGAAAATTCATTGGAAGTGTTCCTATAAAATAATCATTATTAATTTTTAACATTTTACTTCTAACGTAATTAAAGGTATTTATCATCAGCTACTCAAAGTTCGAAACTGAATTAACAATTTCGAAAGCAGTTTTCAATAATTTAATTGTTTACAAACCTCCATTAAAAATTGCATTTGAAATTGAAAGCGCTGAGCAATATCGATCATTTGCACCACATTTAACTGTGCCATCAGATCTAGTTGAGCTCAAACATATTAATTCACCAGAAACAACACCAAATATTGCAACAACAGCAAAACAGAAAGCTTTCATATTTTTTTAACTACGGTATTTTTGGATTTCAATGTTTTAATGACTTCTTTTAAAATAAAACTTTCCGGTTGAGCGTTTCTGAAAAAAAGCGAAATAAAACTGATAACACTTTTTTTTGCACACCTTGACACAAAATTATTACATTTATTTTTGGATACTACAATAGTATAATTCCTTAATTTCTAGTATTTACAATAAAACAAAAGGTGTAACGAAAAAGTATTCTCTAAATATTTGCTTCAATAAAATTTAAAGGAGCGGCAAATACAATAAAGAAATAATTAAAAGAAAAAGAATGTATCAAAAAGGGTAGCAATTAATTAAACTTGCAATAAATAGGGTTAAACAAGATTCAGCCATTGTAGAATTAAAAGTAATCTCAAATTCTCGACAATGTTCATTAAAATGGATTCACAATATTTTTGATAGACAGTAAAAAATGGACTGCTGTGCAATAATCAAGTATCGGATATTGTATTGACTATTTCATCCGATATCCAATACGATAACAAAAATTTTATCATTTTTTGCAAAACTTTTTTTATTTTCGAGGATTTTCTTGATTTTAAATAACATTTAAAATACATTTAAAATTGTTTTTTTATTCATTTAAAATTAAATTAAATCACTTTTAATTTAATTGAAGAAATTCAATGTTCGGTATCGTATCGGATATCTAACGACCCATTCTTAAGCGGTATTGAATATTGGATATAGATATCGTATAATTTTGTTTTTGGTATTAAGTATCGAGTATATGTATCGGTATCGCATAGCTTTAATCTTAACTCCTTTAACAAAAATACATTAGTTTATTTAAGTTTTTCTCTTTTTTTAAAAAAAAATAGAATAGCCTTTCTTAATTAAACACTTTTCTACAACAATCAAAGGTCAAAAAACCACCATTTTTTAATTATTGTTTAAAAAAGCTGCTTTTGGATCAAAAATTATTACATTGTTTTCGCTTTTGTCGCTATTAAAGTAATTGTCAATTCAAAAAAATGGGAGTATTTTTGGGATTGATTAAGCAACATCAACGATAACAACTAATATTTTTTTGTCTTTTTCTTATCAGTAAATGTTTTTTGGGCAAAAATTTTGCAAGAGTCAAAATTGTGAAAACGGTAGATTAAATTATATGAAAAAATTTGTTTCAAAATATTTTAGTCAGATTTATAAAATCGTAAAGGTTAAGGTATCCATGTTATCCTTAATTCAAAAGCTTTTTTGTTGTGTTGTTCAACATTAACGAAATTCTCGTTTTCAGCATTTTATAAAACATTTTACAAGATTCATTGAGCTCAACAAGTAGATTATGATATCTAAGCGATTGCGAATAAAGCATTTTTAACACGCATTCTTTAAATCTCAGTTTACATTAATTTATAAACTTTAAAAATAGCAAAAAAAATTCGCTTTAAAGTACTGTGAAAAACTGAACAAAATTTATATTTATTTGTTGATTAATGAAAAAATGTTAAAAACAAAGAGAAACAATCAAAAGCAGTATGATTTCTTAGGGTTCCAAAAAAACGGCGATGGTGCTGCTATTTGAGAACGAAAGGGGCAGTAAACTTAATAATATCTGGAATAGTATGACCCTATGGTACGTAGTTTATTATCGCAGTTACTATAAAAAGAGCACAAAACATCATAATAACAACTGAAGGCAAATTCATTTTTAGAATTTAAGCAACTAACATACAATCAACCGTACTTCACCCTCAAAATGATTCAATCAAAATAATTTCCAATTTTAAATGTATACCTACCTTAAATGTGCATACTATCTCTTATCTTTTTTGGTCATTCATTAATGAAAAAAATTTCGCCGCCTTGCTTTAACAGAAGCAGCATTGTTTGACTTATTTTTCAAAAACAATCTATGGCGCCACTAAAGAAACATAAAAACTCTGAGCAAAGTCTATCGTGTGATTAAAATTGATCTGATAAAGTGCTGTAAATAACAAAAAATACTGTCGCCAAAGTCGTACATTAAAAATTAATTGTTTCAAAACTTGGCGGTAACTGCCAACAGGAAAGTTTTTTGAGAAGTGAATTAGCATAGAGCTAATCTGCATATCATTGGGTTTACTGCCTCGCTTGTTCTCAAATGGCAGCAGCACCGCCATTTTTTGGACACCCTGTAAGTTGTGTTTTTTTAGTTACATCAAACTACAAATCTACCAAATAAATTCTCTTTTGTTCTTCAAAATATTTTTCCAAATTTGCATACTTTTCGATTCTTTGTGACTCCAAATGTTATACTTTTTCAAAGTGAAGATTGGCGTATTACTGTAATCAAAAAAGTCTTCAATCAAAGAATGTTTCTAAATTTTTTTCCTCAAAATCTTTCATAAAAAGAAGATTCCAAACCCCCAACAGCTTCTCGAAAAATAAAATTTACTTCAACAAAAAACGAATGATTAAAAAAATGTTAACTTTTATGTTTTGTTATGGTTTTTTTTAAATCTTATTAGCGTTTTAGAAGCTTCTGATTTTTTATGATTTTGCTTAGAAAAAGTGATTGCATTGGGAACTAAAAAACAAAGTTTGTAGTTTGATTTCAAAAAAAATTTAGTGTTGATTGTTTTTTAAAATAATTTTGTTATTTTTGTTTTCTCTGTTTCTTTTCATAACTATTATTACAATTGAATCGTGTTTCTTAATATTATTTAATTAAAATTGATTGCTACTATCAATCAATAAAAAAGATTACTATGGATATAAATGACCAGCTGACTAATGGTAATAATTCAACGAAACAATCTCAAATAACATTCCCCCGAGACGTTTTAAAATGGATGAAAAAGAATGCAAAACCTCGAATGGCGATCAAATTAATGCAAATATGCAAATATTTTCAACACCAGGAGTTCCCATTTTTTGTTATTAAACAACTTTATTGTGATGAAGAATTAATAAGATATCACACGCTAGATGGGCGGCGATATGATAAACAAATTCTTGAAGATATTACGGATAAACAAATATGGATATGCGACTCTTTGACAATTATATCTGCTAATTTAGAAATTTCACAGTTTTTATCAAAAATTGCTGTTTGTGATGTTAAGATTTTGAATATTGTTGGTCAGATTTGTCTTGGGTTTAAGCAATTTAAATTTTTAACTGATGCTGGAAATACTGAAAAAATTGGTTTAACTGCAACGAAAATTTTGGGAAAAGATGGAAATGTGGCAAGCCTTGAAGAAATTTTTGAATGTCTTCCAAATGCTCAAACAATTCAAATGTGAGTTTACTTGTCAGCTCTAAAACAAGGCGGTGCAGTACTCGGGTATTATCGCATTTATCAGATATCGCGCAACCTTGCTCTAGAAAGAAAAAAATCAAGCTTTGCACAACACTTTTTATTATGCAGATTTAACTTTGTTTAAAATATTTAACAAATCATGTCTCAACTACTGTATTTTTTTAGTTACGGTGAAGTTCCACCTATGCTCTCTTCAACCACCAATGCTAAAATAATTCCACCCTCAAAATTACAAATTATTGATTTTCGAGACATTTCTGAAAGGATTTTTGATTTTGAAAAATTTTTAATTTTTATGATCGTGAGTTTATTTTTATTTTTCATCTAATATTATTTACTTGAATTTATTTGCAGGAAAATCAACACATTGAATATTTTCTTCATTTTGAAGATTCTGCTTCTTTTAATTATTGTAAAAAGCTTCAAAAAGCTTTTCATAAAATTAAAGAAACGTGGACATCTTCTTCTAAGAAACCAGAAATTATTTTACCTTTTTCATTGAAAGAACTTCAAACGGGTATTATTCTTCCACGGAATCATTATTGGTAAAAAAATGAAATTTAAGCAAAAAAAAAGTGAATTTTAAAGGACAAAATTGAAGTATCAAAATAATATATTTTTCAGCTTGTTCTAAATTGAAATAAAGCAGTTTAAAACAGGAATTGAAATTTTAGTTCTTTGAGAAAATTCAATTCGAATTTACAAAAATCAGGCCGTTCTTGGTCCAGCATAATATCTTCAAGTTAAAAAAAACATTACATTGATATTTTAATTTAATAATGTTATAAAGATAAAGAATTGCTATTCAAAAATTCTCTTTTATTAATAGTCTACACCTGAAGCTACAGTAATCTTTTGTCACCATTTTTCAAATTGGTCATTGATTATTTTAAGATTTATCTTTATGAATACATATTTTGTTTGTCATTATTATCATCAAAAATGCTGCACTGAAGTCAAATGCTGTCTAAGAAGTCAATCCAAGATGAAGATGCTAAGAAAACTGTTGAAGATGAATCCAAGAATATTGTTGAAGATGGTTGTAAGAAATCAACTGAAGATGAATCTAAGAAACCAGCTCAGAATGAAGATGCTAAGAAAATTGTTGAAGATCGGTTTAAGAAGTCAACAAAAGATGAAGCTATGAAATCAGGTCAAGATGAATCTCTCCTAAAATAACACATGTTCAGACTCTTTTTGTAGAATATGTATGTTCTCTCTTTTTTTTGATGTTATTTTTTGTAACGTTTTTGTAATAGCGTTTTTTAATAAAAGCTTGTTTTGCTCCAATTTAAAACTTTTTGAGATATCTTGGAAAATACTGTAAATGTTATAAACTTATGGAATGCGAGTGTTTGTCAATTTTTAAAATAATTTCTCTTCAAATAAATGGAAAAACAAATGTGTCAACTTGAGATTTGACTTGAGTGGTTACAATTGGGCATTTCTAATCAATCAATGGCATGGCATACATATGACAAATGTTGTCGTTTGTTTCGTTTCCAACCTCATCGCATGTTTTGTATATTCACCATTGTTCATTTTAAAAATGCTGAAACTGTCATTTTCTAATAAAAAGCTCAAAAATAGAGCTGTTAAATTTGTTAAAAATTTTTCTGCTGTTTTATTTGCATGTTTAATTCTTGGGCTCATTTTATTTGTTCAATTAAGCAAAACAAACGGGTATTCTAAAACAAAAAATTCCGCAAATATAAGGTAATAAAGTATATTTAATTTTGGAGAACCTTATGCGATTTTTTTATTGACTTTTGTTTAGCTTACAGAAATTTATTTTGTAGAATACATGATAAGAATATATTTAAACAAAAATTATGGAAATTTGGTGATGATAAAGACAAATATTTGGAAAGTGAAAGATTAAAACAGTCATTGAAAAATGAAATGTTGGAAATGGTAGAAAAGAAAGATCAAGTACTTTCAAGCATTACAAAAATGAAGCAAGCAATTCCTGAATTAAGTAGGTGTATTTATTTTTATATTATTATTGTAAGCAACAAAGCTTTTTTGGGACTATAAAATAAATTTTTAGAAGCAACTGTCTATAAACTAAAAAGTCTTATTGATGAACAAAAATCAAAAACCAAGGAATATGAAAAAGTAAGAAATGTTCATCTAAAATTACCAAAGAAGCCATTATCACCTAAAAATATGCAAAATCAAATTGATGTTGAAAGCAATGTATTTCAAACAATAAAAGATAGCATTGATTATCGGTAGTTACACAACAACACAAATTTTAAGTATTTCTTAAAAACATTGTAGACGATGTTCTGTAAATAAACAGCTTACATTCTTTTTATATCCGCTGCCTTCAGGGGAAAATGATTCTGTTGCAATAAATTTCTATAATGAATTTCAAAAACATTCTTCGATAACAGACAATCCTTCATTTGCATGTATATTTATTGTATTTGTTACAATAGATTTTGATAGCACAAAATATAAGTATTGGAATAACTTCGGTCAAAATCATATTTTAATTTTTGTTAATGATGACGTAAAAATTGTTAGTGAAATTGGAGCTGCTATTGTTGTAAATTCTTATTTTCTTTCAAGGTAAGCAGAACGATATACAATGGAGAAACAATTTTAGTGAAAGTTCTACAAAAAACATCTATCACTAATTTTCAGGCAATTTCGTAGTAATATGGATATTGCTGCCTTTTTACGTCTAGAAAATTCCGACATCTCAAATTGGAAAATTTTACCAGCTTTACTACCGCATAATCGAAAAACACTGCTTTCATTTCAAGCTGGTCCATATGGTATTACAAGTGATGAAATAAAGGATCTTTATAATTTTTATGAATCTGCCAATCACTCTGACGACATTGTATCTGTCGATATTAACTGTGCTGTAGCTTCAAGTAATGAAAGAATGTCACTTTGTGGTAGCAAAGATGATAGAAGTAAGTTATTATTTTTAAAAGGATAGATAAAATGATATTAACTCGTTTGTTGTAAGAATTGATAGAAGGAAATGCATCCATGTGGTCGAGTGGTTAGCGCGTCGGATATTCGATCTGTCGGTCCCATGTTCTAGTTTAAAATACACTTACTCTTTAAAAATAAACCTTTTTTCAACCCCAAATTATTAACCTTAATTCTTTATAGAAAAACATTTGTCGAAATCTGTGTTTACCTTAATTTATCCAAATACAAAATCATTTCAACAAAGATTCTTTGAAGCATTAGAAGCTGGAGCAATTCCTGTTATTCTTTCAATGACAACACCATTACCATTTGAAGAATTTATTGATTGGAGAAAAGCTGTATTTAGAATTCCAATATCACGATTACCAGAATTACATTTTATTCTTCGTTCAATATCACTTGCTGATATTCTAGAGTATCAAAGAAAAGGAAGATTATTCTTTGAAAATTATTTGCATAATACTGAAGGTTTGTATTACTTTTTTTAAAATTTTGGATAAGTTTTTGAGAGGAGAGTTTTTTCAGCTTTTGTAAAAACTATAATTTCTTTTATGCGATATCGTTTACAAATGCCTATAACTGAAGACAAAGCAGTTAAAGCAAAGCCACTTTTTCAAGTCAAAGATCAATCAGGCAACAATAAAATTTATTCATTTTTTCCACCAACTTTGACATCAAATTTTAATCGATCTCCACTTGATAATGAATTTCTTGGATCTTTTGAAGCTCCATTTGCATCGAAAGATTTTACACATAATTTTACAATCTTTGGAATGGTAAGTTAAGTGTGTTTAGTCTTGCTGTCTTTATAAATTTAATTTTTACAGTATGCTTATAAAATTTGGAACGATTATCCATATTTGACTGATTATACACCGCAATTCTTGATGGAAGAAGTTTCAATGCCATCTGAAGCTGAATTTTTTAGACAAACAAATACTAATATGCGACCGATAACTTCTGGTTCTGGAAAAGAGTTCTCAAACGCACTTGGTGGTAATAGACCAAATGAACAATTAACAAGTATGCTTGCTATTTCTTCAATTTTCAATTTTGTCCACCCCAATTTTTGTAGTTGTAATTGTCACATATAATCGAGACGAAACTCTAAAATATCAACTACAAGATTTACATGAAATTCCATTTTTAAATCGAATTATTGTTGTATGGAATAATGTTGAACGCGAGCCACCACTTTCATGGCCAAAGCTCAATGTTCCAGTGTATTTTGTTAAAGCAGAAAAGAATTCATTAAATAATCGTTTTATTCCATATGATTTAATTAAAACTGAAGCTGTTTTATCTTTGGATGATGACCTAAAAATTATGAGACATGAAATTGTTTTTGCATTTCGGTAATTGTCTTTCTGTAGCTAACGTTTTGCTAGGTTGACATTTCAAATTTCGACTTTCGTGACCTACAAATCTACCGTAATCAAAATTAGCTCAACTTTTATTAAAATTTTTTCAGAGTCTGGAGACAAGAAAGAACAAAAATTGTTGGATTTCCTGCTCGGTATCACTATCAAACTAACGGCAATATCTTTTATAAAAGTAACCATACATGCCAATATAGTATGATTTTAACAGGTGCAGCATTTTTACATAAAAATTATTTTTATGCTTACACGTTTGGACTACCAAAAATTATTCATCAAAAAATTGATGAGTACATGAATTGTGAAGATATTGCCATGAATTTCTTAGTTGCACATTTAACTCGGCAACCTCCTATTAAAGTTGGAAATAAATGGAGTACACTGTAAGTTTTAGAACACAATTTGTTTGAGGAATCTTATAAAATTACCATATATATTAAAATATCTTTAGATGTCCAGATGGTACTTTAAGAGGAAGTAATATATGTCCTGATAGTTTATCCATCAAGGAAGAACATTACGAAAAACGTCATAAATGTATCAAATTTTTTACAAAAGTTTTTGGTTATAATCCGTTGCTGTTTTCACAATATCGAGTTAATTCTGTTTTATTTTGGTCAAAAGATTTACCAAAACATCATCAAAAATGTTTTCGATTTATTTAATTCTTTGTTGAACGTTGCATTTCACAAGTTTTTTTTATTAAAATTATATATAATTAATATCTACCATGCCGCGCGTTACATTTGAATCACCCCATGTTATTTCTTTTACGCAACATAGCTTTTTTTGTTTTGCTCATAAAAAATTTGTAAACATATTTCATACTTTTTTCAACAGTAAAAATCGGCAGTTAAAAAATAATAAAGAACATTGATAAAAAAACAATAAGCATTTTAAAAAACAATTATGCCAAAACAAAAGTATTTCCTTCACCATCATCGACATATTCTTCTTCAACTTCAGAAGAGGAAGATCCTTCTCCATCGTCATCCATATTATTATCACTATCATCATTCATATCGACATCATCTGCCTCTTCGTTACCAACATTTTCTACTCCATCATAATATGCAGCATCATAAACATCTTGAATTTCAGGTAATTTAAAAATCCATCCATTAGTTTCATTAATAAATTTGAGAAATTTTTCCAGATATGTTTGAAGTTGATGTAAACCTTTTGAAACATTCTAAAAAGCATGTAAATCATTACTGTATATTTTCCACAAAAACAACTTACATCTAATGCTTTATCAGAAACATCAGAATCTTTTTCAAAAGTATTCATTTTTGCATAAGGATTTTTTCTGGTTAACGGTTCGATTCCAGTCATTAATTCATCAAGCATTCTTTCCATTTCGACTTTAAATAATTCAAATGATGAAACTTTTTCAGCAGTTGTAGGATTTTGTGAGAGATACTTTTTATCAAGGAAGAATGAAAACATTGGTAGTGGATTAACTTTGTGAAGAATTTGTTGTATAATCTTGCATACAGTAGTCATAAAGTAAACATTTTCACAACTTTTTAATGTACAGTTAATCTAAAAAATTTCTGCTGCTTACTTGAGCTATCTTGTAGCTAAGGGAGAAACGAGAAAATAAAACTTACAACAATATAATCTTGCAATTTGTCTGAAAGTGTTTGATAATAATCATAATCAGGAAAGACTCCAGGTTTTGTTAATACATTTTCATAACTAATAAATATGCCTTCACAATGAGTACACGTCAAAATGGTGTTAGTGTCCAAGCTTAAATAGAGATGAGGATTATCTTTCAAAAGCCATTTATCAACTTGATAAACTTCCTACAGTAAAAAATGAAATATATACATTAATTGTTACAAACCAAAAAAAAACTTACATAACAATGTGGACAAATAACATTATTATGCTTAAAAATGAAAGCAAATTCATCACATTGCTTAATCCATTCTTGCAAGAGAATACATGGAAATGGTGAATGTGGAATATAATCACACTTGTAACAAAAGGGAAATCCACATTCGCACACAACTTCTACAACATCAGAAGAATCAATTTTAATAATATTTTTGCATTCTTTAAATTTATTTGGGCACCATTTAAAGAGAGATTTTGATTGAACAAATGAGATGACCATTTCTTCTGTCGGTAATGGAATGCTGAGATCAATTTTATTCTTTTCAAGAAAATCATTCATTGAATCAGATTCAGAAAATCTAAAAAAGAGTGTTGTATACACAGTACATGGATAATAAAATAAGCTCTCAGATTGGCAAAATAATTCACGACCTAATTTTGCAAGTATGAGCTTTCGATCTTAAGCTCAAAAATTATTGTACTGCGTTCATCAAGTATTGATGTATTATAAGCAACAAATTTCCAGCAAAACTCGAAATCATAACCTACAATACCTCCAATAACAAAAAAAATCAACTCACTTTTCAAGCAATTCATTACAATGCCAATTAAAATCATATAACATCATTTGACAATTTTCTGTTGAAATATCATCTTCAAAAATTTCTTTACATTGTTTTACAAGTTCTCCAATTTCTTTATCAATGATATCCTTAGGCGTAAGAATCTGTAAAAGTGAACTTCAGAAATTATAACAATACTAAAAATACATACCGAATAATGCTTTACTGCATCATCTGGTAATTTTACTCCATTGAGTTTAAACGTTTTTTGAATCTTTTCCATTGTTAATCCTGAAAGATAAAAAATATTCTACAGGTGAATAAATACAAAAAATATATAAAAATCATATAATGTGGTTTATTACAAAAATTTTAATTATTTGCTTACTCTAAAGAAAAAATTCAAGAAAAAATAATTAGCAAACAGTTTTTTAATAACAGATAAGCATAAAAGAATGGGTGCAAAAAAAGTATTCATCCTATTAACATAGAACGAAGACTTTTTCCTAATTTGAGTTCTTTAAAAAATGACGCTAAGAAGCAATCAATGATGATTTTTTTTGCAAAAATTAGAACGACAAACAGAAGCAGCAATTTGATAGAGATAGAGAGAATAATAACTTGAAAGCAATATTGTAACATAAATTTTGTTTTTTAAAATAAGGTGTAGACAGTGGCAGAAACGGCACAAATTATCGTTGAGTACCTTGAAAAATAAAAGGACAAACTATTTTTCTTTGAAGAGATGCCCTAAAAGATTTGCCTTTAGTTTTTCTCACATTTTCTCATAATTTCAGCAGCAAATGTAATTATTTTGCCGCTAACTATCCCTTTTGTGACATTGGCAGAACACGGCCAAATTCCGTTCATTGGAAGATTAGTTCCAAAAAATGACATTTCTCTTGATTTTTTTATTGATTCTGCCTTCAGAGCAATTTCAACTCGGTGTTCCAACAGCACTCATTCAGTCTTAATTTAAATGAATACACAGTAAGACTTACACAAAATGACACCATTTTTCAGTTATTTTAAATTCAAAATACAAACAAACACAACAACAATAAAATAAAATTTAATAAAATCCATCACAAATTAAAATAAATTATCGAATTCATAAGTTTCTACAATCACCTTTTAAATATTATGTGGGCAAACGTTTATCAAAAAAAATTAAAAATTTTAATAAATTATTTAAATGTGTTTTTATAAATAAATTAATTGTTTGGTGTTATATCCATCCTTAAAAAATTTAAACTTTGTAAATATGTGCATGGAATATGATAATTTGAATATGATGCAAGAACGGCAACGTCATAAACAAATATATGAAAATTATAACTTTGCAAAGTTTCATTTTTTAAAAAATATAATTGTCCGAATTCGAGTGAAAAATAGTCAGTCAAAAGCATAATCTATGGTTTTTCGCTTAATGCACTTTCATATTGAGCTAATCTTATTCTTGACATAAACTCATATTCAGTTTCTAAAATTTTGTTTTCATTCCAAAAATCATATCTTTCTGATACCTGCTAAAATTTTTGTATCTTCAAAAGTTATGTTGCCAATGGAGGATACAAATTCACCATAAGACTGTATTTTTGTTGCTATTTCTGTCGACGAAATGACAACATTAATTCTGAAAAAATCTTTGTTGCCCCGATTGAGTCATAGCATCTGTAAAATTTTCTCGAGCAATATCAGTAAATGCTAAAATATATGTAAAGTGAGCATAATTTAATGTAGCATTCTAAAATAACTTTTAATAAAAAATAACATGCATATATTAAATTTGTTACAGTAGTATTTGTAGGAGAGGCTGTTGTTGTAACAGTTGTACAATAATCATAGTGTATTTTGTCACAAGTTGTTGTATTACATGGTAATAGACATGTCACATAAAGATATAAACAATTATAATCTGGAATATTTAACACAGCATCATCGGATAAATATCCATAGTAATCTTCTAATAACTGCGTTGCATTACTATCACTTCTTCCAACAAGAACTATTGAAAATTTTATACAATAATAATTTTCTAGCTCTGCAAAATTCTAAAAAAAAACTTATTTATTTTTATAGAACGCAAAAATTTTTTACAGTCGTGGAAGAATTTTTTATGTCAACAACTCGATTTGTAAACAATACCGCAGAATTATATTTGCATGCACAAATTAAATGCAAACACATACTTAAATTTTTTGAATATTCTTCAACAAATGCTTCATCTGTCACTAATAATTTATTTCCATTCCAGTAATCTAGCGTTGAATACTCATAATCGATGTTATCAATTACTGCATTGCAATCAAAGGAATCTTTACACACAAAAAAGTAATTCATCGCAATCCGATGAATTGTAACAATTTTAATTTTTTCACAAATGTTTTTATTAAAACAATTATTTATCGTTTCTTTCAAAAAAGCTTTCAGTTTTTCAAAATCTTTTAAATTCATGTATTCCGATGAGAGATCAAAAATATAAATTCGTTCGCAGTGAGTTGTTGAATCATCAGGTTTTAAAAGGGCGAAATGTTTTGGTGGAACATTTGCTTTGGTGCACAAATATTCACCTTGTTGTGGTACGCATTGATCAGGACCTTAAACTTCTAAAACAAATATTTGTATGTTTATGTATTGAACGTTTTTATATTTAAGTTTGATTAAAAAGGAAGTACAGAGTTTATTAAAGACCATACCCACCCAAAATCGAATTATCAGCAGCTAAAGATTTTTGAAGACAGTAATATTTGAAAACACAAAGAAAAACGAGAAACAAATTTTGCATCTTTTCAACATAAAACTTTTAATGACAAAGCATGTAAGACATATAAATTTGACAATTTGCTGTTATCTATTTTTAAAGCATCTCACAAAATTGTCAATCAATCAGAGGATTATAAAACCTTCACACCTTAACACCTTGTCACATGTACGTTTCTTTGCGTAAAAAGCTGCTTATAAAACAATCTTTTACATAGGCTTTAATTTCAATTTAAGACTAATGTGAGTATACACGAGCTCATATTAAAATTCATCTTGCTTTTTTGCAAAAGTTAACTTTTCCTTCAAAATATAAATTAGAGTAGTTAAAATTGATGTTTTATAATAGTGACAAATTTTAACTTTAATCTTGGTCATGCTCATGTCATGTCTAATTCATATCACAGTATTCTAAAAAAAACCTTTATTTTTTCGTGCTGTAGAAATATAGAAAAATTTTTGTTAAGATACTAAACAACAAATACGTTTCTATTTTGGTAAACAGGAAGGTTGTGCTCCACATCCAGGGCCATCTTGAATACAATCAACATTAGCTACAACACAAACAGTATTTGGTGAGCATTTATGACCAGTGCCTAAAAGCGACATTTATTCAATGGTTTGATTTTAATTGACCGAATCCATTCATTCCTTGTCAAAAAATCGACAAAGTACTTACATGCATCACGGCGAAATCTGGGATTTAATGGATGATCATCAGTTAGAGCTTCAGCAGCACAAAGAGCAAAACATAACAAAATAACAAAAAATGTTTGTTTATTCATTTTTAAAACAATAATTTTTGTTTGTTCTTTTCTTTTTATACCTTTTTAGAAACGAGCATTGAAAAAGGAAGTAAATAAGTTGTTTTCGTTTTTACCTTGAAAATGTACGCCTATTTTGTTACTAAAAAAGGGTTAATTTACCAGTTTTAATTTGCACTAATAACACTGAACTTTTATGTTTTAATTTCTTTAAATGCACTGAAAAAATGGACATATTCTTTTGGTAATTAAAAGCTGTAATAACATGCAATAAGCATCTCAATATGAATCTCTGAAGCATTTTAAAAAACATCAAAATTTTTGGAATCATTAATGTTGAGCACTAAGTCCAAGGCAATTTTTTTTGGATTTTGCCTGATAGAAAATATAAATTTCATATTTAACACTTTTTTTAATGTCGAAAAAACTTTCAGTGTTATTGATGTTTTCAGCCAATTTAAAACGCTTATTCATCAACAAACAGAAGAGAAAAAAGAACTTCTTTTGTTGTATTTCAAAATAAAAAAGAATCGTTTCAGCAAAAAGCGATTGTTTGAATTTTTTATACTTTTTAAGAAATATATCTCCAGCATGGCGTAACATATCTTTATTTGCAAAACTTTGGAGCTACATACTAGAAGATTTTCGATCAGAAATTGTTCGAGAAATTTTGTTCATTTCCTAGAGGCCTGTTGCTCCAACGTTATGTAAATGACTTAATTACCATGTTGTGGAGCTTCAGTTGTTGCGGAGTTAAAACAAATTGGTTTTAACCTTTTTTTGCACATTAGAACGTTCAGCTGAATAATGTTCCTGCTTTTATTACGTTAAAGTATTATGTGTTGCAAACATCAAAACGTTTTACATTAATAGTTATTATGACGATAACATTAATTTTTCATGTTTTATAATTGCATTTCACAAGAATAAAGTAAACAGTCGTATCTGCAATAATTAAAGCTGTAAATCGGAAGAATTTTTTTTTCAAGAAAAAGAAACAACACGCTTTGAATTTTTTGTACAGTTTCTAAAAATCCCATTTATTATGTGTTGATGAAAAAAATGGTTTTAGTTTAGTCTTTTATCAGCTTAATAATCCACATATGTGATTTAACTTTTATTTTATTTATAACAAAAAGTGAGAAATCATTTATGCACAATTTTTGTCAAACTTTAAGCAGACGCATATAAAAATAAAGTGGATGACATCAGAAGATACAGTGTTAAAAGATTTAAAACAAAGCAAGAGCTAGAAGATGTCGTTGTAGTTGTTTCTGATGGAAGACTTGATGAAATAGAAGAATTTGTAGTAGGAGGTGGAGCAGTAGACAAAGAATATTCCAAGATTGCATTTTGTGCCCTCAAAGTGTCAGCTAACATTTTTGTATCAACATCTTGAACAGCTTGACCATTTTTTACTGCCATTGCTGCTGCAATTCCTGCAGCTTGTCCCATAATCATATATTGTGGTTCCATTCTTAGTGATGCATATGCCACATGACTTGATGATACACATACAGTTACCAACAGATTGCTTGCTTCTGTCTTTTTTGGAAGTAAAATTCTATATGGAATTTGACAAATACTTGCACCGGTGCTTCTCCAATACTCTCGATCTGCTTCTGTATCTAATTCACCTTCATACTGTAGAATACCAATAGGATCTGCATACATCTGAACAGGATGTACATCTAGGCCATATGAGCACACACCAATCGGATCAGGTTTTGATAAATCTTTTTCAATGACATCTTTCTGAGTCATTACGAAATCACCAACAAGCCTTCGAGCTTCACGAACATACAAGGCATATGGCCAATTTCCATTGTCTACAAATTCATCTTTCGATAAACCCCATTGATTAAATACTGCTTTGAAGTCTGCTGGAAGGGCAGGATCATTGCTTAAAAAATATAGCAATCCTTTATCGTAATTGACATGATCTTCCCAAATCTTTGCTTTAACAGAGTAATTTCCCTCAGGGTAATCCCAATTAGCACCAATAAAATCTGTGTCATAATTATTTAAATCGTATTTGTTGTTGATAATATATTGCCATGGTGGAAAATATTTATTTGCAGCTTCTTTAGGGCCAAGCTGTTTGATGGTTTGTAGAGTTGATCTAAGAAGGGAAGTGTAAATTGTAGGGTCGTAATTTGGTGGTTGTGGAAATGGGACTTGATTGCTGGAATCATTGGTGACAGAGATTCGAAAATTATAAGCTTGTGTTTTTGTATCGCCTACTCCAATATCCCCTGGGGGTTTTGATGCTACGAAAGGTAGAATGGTGGCATTAGAAAAATATGCACTATTTCCTTCATCACTTGTATCACACATTATCACAGATGCATATGTAATTCCAGCCCGAATTCCTGCTCGTGATTCATTGTATTGCGTCATGCTTTCCCTGCCAATAGTATATGAGACATTTGAAAATGCCATTAGATCACCTTCATAACTGGCATCAATAAAAACTTTTGCGGCAAAAGTATCACCATTTTCCATCGAAAGGCTTATGATTTTTCCATTTTCCTTTTTTACACCACCACTTTCTAACAATCGACTGCTTAAAAATAAACTAACATTTGCATCTTTTATCATATCACCAAAAAGCCCCTCTGCAACATGTGGCTCAGGATACCAAAATACACCATTATCATATCCCCTTGTGCCGTTTTTTATTTCACCTTTTGAGATATAATAGTCTGCAGCTCGTTGATAAAATTCTTTAACATATCCACCAATAACATCTTTAATTCCTAAATCTGTTGTTGAAAGACCACCAGATACCATTCCACCGATGTGCTTTGAAGGTTCGATTAAAGCAACACTAACATTTTGACGTCCAGCACTTACAGATGCAATCACTCCAGATGCAGTTCCACCATAAACGACTACATCATATTGATAATTTGCTGCTGAGCAAGTAATAATGAATAATGGAAGAAGAAAAAGAATAAGCATAAGGAAATAATATGAGTTAATTAGTTGTAAATATGAAAATATTAGTACGTGTTAAAAATTTGACACTCAAACAAAGACAAATTTTTGTGTATTGATTTAAAATAAACAACAAAATATCAGAGTTCAAACTGATAAAAAAAAATTCATGCTTCTTATCAATTTTTGCAAGCAACACTTAATTAGCTAAGAATTTGAAGCTGATTGATTGTGACCATAAAATTCAGTTGATTAGGCTTTTGTTGAGGATATTTTTTACACATGGTTTTATTTTATTTCACATTTGAGAACACTGAGCCATTCAAAAATTTTTTATTGTATTGTACAGGGTGGTCATTTTAAATTTTACACTTGTTTCCAGCTGCCAAATCGCTTCTAGAAGCTTCCCAAAGCTGGCATAAACCAGGAATGTCACCCACAAGGGGGAGCATCTTTTGCATATAAAATTTTGGCATTTGGGAACACAATGCCAAATGGCGCCAAATTCAAATTTGACCTCGAACCAGCTTAAACTTAGCATATATTATGAAAATCTAGACTCTCCTACACCCAATGGTCGAAAAATCAAGTCTCTAGCTTCAAAAATGACAAAACTGCAGCCATTTGAAAATTTAGTCTACAAAACGAAAAAAAGCAAAAGAAATTTTTCTGTGTTTTTACTAATTTTTTAAAAAATGCTACTTTTCAATTGGCTGCAATTTTGTCATTTTTGAAGCTAGAGACTTGATTTTTCGACCATTGGGTGTAGGAGAGTCTAGATTTTCATAATATATGCTAAGTTTAAGCTGGTTCGAGGTCAAATTTGAATTTGGCGCCATTTGGCGTTGTGTTCCCAAATGCCAAAATTTTATATGCAAAAGATGCTCCCCCTTGTGGGTGACATTCCTGGTTTATGCCAGCTCTGGGAAGCTTCTAGAAGCGATTTGGCAGCTGGAAACAAGTGTAAAATTTAAAATGACCACCCTGTACCATGAGATTCTTTTGAAAGTTGTCTAAAATCGTTACTAGAACCTAAAGAATTTTGATACTTTAAAATTTCTAAAATTTTGGGATGTTTACCATTTATCAATACTTTCTTGGGATTCAGTATATGAATTTCCATCATATTACATTCAATTTTTTTGATGTAACATTTGAATGTTAATGTGTTATATCGTGGCAAAATAATTTCATGTTCAAGAAATTCAAATTTATTCATTAATAAAAATCGAGCTGCATTCATCTCTAATCGATATACAACATCAACAAATGTTACTGCTTTCATTTCTATTTTTGTTAAAAGATACAATGTAATGTGTTCATTGCAGGTGAAACGAAGAGCGAAGGAAAATCCATTTTCACATGCTCTAAAATCAAGTTTGTTACCTAAAACAGTAAAAATGCTTCTTGTCAAAAAAACATCATGATAATGTTTACCTGCATTTTCTATCTTCATAATTTCAAAATCACCAGTAATGTTGATCATTTTATATATTGTTTTATGATGCCTAACGTTGTATGGCAGAGGCTGTAATTCTAAGACGAAAGAGATTCCATTTTCAAACTCATGTTTTTGTGGAGGTAAACTTGTATTAAGATATATATTTTTTATTAACGTTGTTTCAATCAACATCTTATTAAACAATATATCCCGCTTTCAACAATTTCACTGATTGAATATAGTTGGATGTGTACAAGCAATTAAAGGAAGAACGGACCAAAAACTAACCTTTTTTATTCAGTTGGACGCACTTTTTCCTTTAAATGTCACAGGACAATCGTGTATGCCGCCATGTAATATTTTGCAATCAATCATTGGCATTGGTAGTACCTCTAGGAGCTTGTTGGAAAAAAAAGAAAAAAAGCAATACATCATGAATGTCATCGGTACTATAAATAGCATAAATACAATGATACGAATATTTTCAAGTTTTCTTGTCACGAATAATTTAACTGGACGCAAATGAGAGAATTCAAATTATTTTTGAAAGAAATTTTTTGTGTTATTATCAGAAACTGTTATTTGTTTTTACTTTGGTATAATAAGCATTTTCTGTAATATTTTTATATCAAACATTAACTTCAGTGGTACATAGCGGTTTTATTGAACAATCAGTTATGGAAAATCAAGTAAAAAAATCTACCAGTAATATCCAGTATTTAACAGTTGGTAATAATGGAAAAATTAGTTTCTCTGGTTTTTGTAAGCTTCAAATGAATGCATTATCTAAGTATTTAACTGTTGATCCATTAGCAGATGGTATGTTTTTGATATATAAAGTATTAAAGTTTTAATTATTGTTTTTCTAGATATCAAACCTATTGGTGCTTCATTTGAATGGACATTTATTAAAGAAAAAGTTTGTTTAAATTAAAGTTTGTAATTATATAAAATTGATTTTAGCATCTTTTGTGTGTTATATCTCCTAATAATGATCAGGATTTTATATTAGTTTTTAAAAATGCTTCAACATGCAGACGCGTTTTTGCTGCCATTTTTGAGTACAAGGTAAAACCAAAATGTTCATAAACCATTAATAATATTTTTGTTTTAGACTAATGTTACATCTGTTTTGGACCAGCAACAAACGTATCAGGAACGTTTTTTACTTCCACTTTTTTCTGAACTTGCTGATCGAAATATTGTTTCAATTCTTTCTCATTTGATTGAAGCTCACAGTACTCGTGAAAAACTTAATCTTGTTGAATTTCTGAAACAGAAAAATTTGTATGAAGCTGCGTTTTCGAAACTTGGTGATCAATTGGATGTTGCAGCAAAAATAGGAATACTGTAAGTTTTTCTTTAATTTGTTTTCTAAAATATGTATATATAAATGTTAGACCTTGCTCATTATTTAACAAAGAAACTACTCCTTGTACTTATTTAATACATTTTTTAGCGAAAATGAATGTTCACCAGATTCACAAGAACGTCAAACAAGAAAGCGAAAGCATGCTGAAATTGGTAAATCAAAAGATGGTGAAAATGTTAAAAGATTTTTTACTGGTGTTGATAATAGGTAAGAATTAAATCTCGTTAGTTCGAAGTACATTTTTTTGTTTTAGAATTGTACGTAAACGTGCAAAAGAATATACAAAAGTCATCCATTCACCACAATTTAAATTAATGTATGCTTCAAAATTATTTTGTCCTCGACGATTAATTATTTACACTTCTCCTGAACATACACAATTTCATACATATAAATGTTGCGTAAAAAACCGCACTTTCGTATGTATCCAATGTAAACAAAAAAGTACAGCAATTATTGAAGTTGATGAAAACGGGGAAATTCAAGCAAAATTGACTGCAGATAAACATTTATGCAAACTATTTGAGGTCATTCCTAAAAACTATATAGAAACAACAATCGTCAAAAAATCAAATTATAAAATTTTTGAAAGAGTCAACTCCAATAATCTGCTAATTATTCTTGATTCTGATAATGACACTTATTGTTATGAGTACGCATTTGATTCATCTAAACAAAAATTTCTTTGCCGTGGCTGCTGTACAGTATTGTCGAAACGCAAGAAGAGAAGTAAAGCTCGAATTTATTATGAAGGAACTGAAAATGAATATGTCGAAATACTAAATGTTGAACATATTTGTGAAAAACGATTGTATGAACCTAAAAAGTATCAACAATGCAAAGAATTCGTTTTACGACCTGATTTTGAGATTCATGGTGTTACTATGAATGGACAAGAAACAAAAAAATTAATTATTTTTGATTCAAAAAACAAGAATCTTTGTTATTATTACAGCTTTATTGCTTTTCAAGGTTATTTTTATTGTGAAGAATGTAAGAAACTTGGTAAAAATTTAAGAGCGAAGCTCCAAAAGAATAGTGATGGTGAAGAATATATTTTATTGCTCCATACAAATCATTGTTGTGAATTACAAAAATATGTTCCTCCACCAAAAGATATTATTCTTCGACCACCTGATATTGAATATATGGAAGAAACAAAAACTGGTTTACCAAAATTATTCGTCTTTGATAAAAGCGATAGAAAAAAGTGTTATATTTTTTCTTCAAGAACCCATGCACTTCGTAATTGCATGCACTGCCTAAGATGTATGAAGAAGTATTCGGCATCTGTAACAGGATATTTTTGCAACGATAATGGAAACTGTACATTTCGAATCAAAAGTGATCAAAAACATCTTTGTCAACCGAGAATTTACAATCCTAACGAATTTCAAAGTCTTAAAACTTATGATTTCTTTTATTACCGCCAAAGAAATAAGCCACAATCATTGGAGCTTGCAATTTATCATCATTCTGATAAAAATTTGTGCTTTACTTTTGTATACAGGAAATGCAAAAATTCGTTTAGATGTATCAAATGTGAACGCAAAAAGAAATGTGTTATTATTTCTATAAAAAAAGATGTCAACGGAAACGAATATTTTGAGCACGATCGAAAGAAACATGTCTGTCAGCCAATCAAAGTTTCATCAATATCTGGCCGAGAATTTATCAAACTTAATAATGGTAATATCCATCAAAATACAAAAGCAGTAGATTTAGCAGCTCCATCGATAGACGAAAGCAAAATTATTCGAAAACCAAATTTTGATCTTGAACCTAATTTACACGGTGTATTGGATAAGGTACTTAATATTTTTTATGCTGAAGACAAAAGCTTGGTTTACCAATACCGTAACCATCATGGAAATCTGTTCATATGCCGTAATTGTGAAAAACAAAAACGTACAGTCAACGCAAAGCTTTATACAGATGGAAATGGTGAAAAATATATTGTTTTGGGCGAAACTGAACATGTGTGTAAACCTGCTGAATACAAACCTTCAAGGAAAATTGTCGAATCTTCAAATTATAAAATTATTAATCAAGATGGTGAAAGCAAGTCAACAAAGCTTATTGTTTTTACAACGCCATCTCATGAATTTTGTTATGTATATACATACGGGAATGGCCGGAAATGTTTTAGCTGCAACAGTTGTCATTTCATTTCAACAAAATGCGTATCTGCAAAATTGATCAAAAAAGAAAACAATGAAGAATATGTTTTATTATCTGGTGCTGAACATGTTTGTAAACCAAAAAAATTTGAACCAGGAAAATTTGAACAACAGAATATCATCACAATTCCTGCAACATTATTTGAATTACATGAAAACAAAAGTGGTGAAAAAGATAAAAAATTGATAATTTTTACGTCTGAAAAGAAAGAAATGCATTACAACTATGGATGGCGTAAAAACAATTCTTACTTGTGCCACGCATGTTCTAACAGAAAAAATTTTATATATGCTAAACTGAAAGAAAATGAAAGCGGTGAAAAATATATTGAAACAAAAGACTTATCTGAACATGTTTGCAAGCCTCAAAAGTATGAAAAAGAGAAATTTGAAGAAAAAGTTATTGTTCCAAAATCAATGTTTCACCTGTGCAAAAACACAAAAGGAGAAAAAGATAAACAATTATTTATTTTTACTTCTGAAAAGAAAGATATGGCTTATAAATACTCTTTTTCACAGAATAAATTTATGTGCCTGGGTTGTCACAAACAAAAAACATGGGTTGCAGCAAAATTAGAAGAAGATCAAAATGGTGAACATTTCGTGGAACTGCTTTCAGCAAAACATGTATGCAAACCACAAAATTATGAAAAATTTGAAGAAACGGTCATCATTACAAAATCAATGTTTCAGTTGTGCGAAAATGAAAAAGGAGAAAAAGATAAACATTTGCTGCTTTTTACTACAGAAGAAAAAGATTTCGCTTACAGATATTCTTTATATGGAAGTGCTTACGTATGCATTAAATGCAACAGCATGAAAAAAAGAATTACGGCAAAATTAAAAGAAGATGAAAATGGTGAAAAATGTGTAGAGCTACTTTCAACAATACATGTTTGTAAACCATTAAAACTGTAAATTCATTTGAAGATATTATAATTGTTGAAATTTTTTTTGTTATTGTAAAGTTTTTGATTTGTTTTATCGCTTTCATATCAAATAAAAAATTATTTTATAGACCCCGATATTTATTTATTTTTTTTTTATACATGATATGTTTAAATTTCTTTTTTTTCTCTTTTATTATATTGAGAAATCTCCCATGACCATTTCACACTTATCTCTAAGAACTTGCCATTGAAGAAAAACGTAAAAGAATCAAAGTAATTTCCACTTCAACGGGTTGATATTGGTGAAAAAAACGTTAGCAACGCTGTTACTTTATTATTTATTTTGCAGATAACCATAAATTTGTGAAGAGAATCATGGTTCTCTGGTTATTTAATAACACTAACCAATACTAAAAAAGTAAATGTGAAAGTGAGTTTTAATAATTCTCTCACATATACCACGATTACATACCAAAACCATTTATTTTTAAAAATGAAAAACGTCTTAATCAAATAATTGAAAGTTAAAACTTTTGGCTAAACTTTAAAAATTAAGTAGTACATTATCGTCTCAAGTGAAGTTCTACCGTAAAGAATCCATAGCGTCTTCACTTTCCTGGAAGATCTTTTTTGTTATGATTTCCAAGCAAACATCAAAGCACATTCTTTGAACACTGTTGCTACTCTTTTCTTTTAAAAAAAAAGATGGCTTCATTTTTGACGAGATCAAAAAAGCTACAATATGACCTCAACCAAAAGAATAAAACTGTATCTAAACTGTGAGTGCTTAACCTTTTTTTCATTGTTTGAACCAACAAATATCATCATTTTATTTCCCCGTGCTAAAATACATGTACGTCCTTATCTATTTTTCAAAAGTAAAGGTTTTTTCACTGCAAAGATTGTTCACCTCTCAGTTTGGTTCACTATAAAAATGCAGCAAATTTACACTAATATTTATCGCTTACGCTAATTTCTAACAATGAATTTTTGGATATGTATCACCTTTTGTTTAACACTATTTTTGTCATTGTCGTCTGGGGCAATTTTTGGTTGTAATAAAATTTCATCAAATATTTTTGTTCAAACTGATGAAAAGAATTTTACCGTATCAGCAATGGCAGAGATTGTTAAAACTGAAAAAATGTTACAAATTTCAATCACCAATGTTACTTTCAACGGAACATCATCATATGACCCCAAAAATACTTCTATCGGAATTATTTATCGAGATCTCAATGAAAAGGAAGTTTATTTTTCAATGTATTCCAATGGAATTCTTACAACTATTGAAAATAATTCATCTTTTACTTTACTTGCTCGATTACCAAGTTTAAGCGCGCCAATGTTTGATGGCGTCAGTGATGAATTCAGTTTTTCACCAGCATTTTCTGGGCTGTTCAGCAAAGAAAAACCTTGCTTTCTTTCCAATTTTGATGCAACTCAAAATATATGTTGTTTAAGATTTTTTGAGGTTCCAGAAGCGCCAAATCCTTATGTCCCCAAATGCACGCAATTTAAATCACAAACAATTCTTTATGATGCAACCGATAATTACAGCATTATTGCTTCCTCACAAATGTTGTATAATCTTAGTAAAAATCAAATAACTACAATTGGAAGCACAAATTTACCACAATATTACGGAATTGTATATAAAATTAATGGAAATGATGATGCTTTTGGTTACTGTAGTTCGTAAGTCTTTTTTGTAGCAAACAATAGATCAGGACTTTTTTAATTTCGCTATAACCTATAAAGCCATAAACGCAAACCACATAACCCTCCATTTCCGTTTTGCATATATTTTAGTTTAAATCTTCCATCCTTGAATTGCACTTATTCAATCCCAGAGGGCGGAGACATGAAAATATTATTTACAAATAAATTTTTCTCTACTGGAAATCCTAATCTTCCAGATGTTCCATTAAATAAAACAGCAAAACTTGGACGAATAATTCTTCGAAATAATTTAACTTTAATGGAAGAAGGAATGCCATTTACAACAAAGAATAATTGCATATACAATAGTGATGCAAGTGCTGGAAAATATGTTTTTTATAGTCAATTTTGTTGTCAAGACTTTGAAACTTAATTTGTTTAAAAATGTATTCCACAAAAATGCTTACAATAAAATAAATCATAATCTGTGTAACCATAAAATTCAATCTTACAAAAATTTTACATTGTTACCGTTGTGGACTTATTGTGTGATAAATAATTTATAATTAAAAAAAACTAGCAAATTAAAGTTGAGTCTTTTGTTTTAATTTTTGTAAGCCTTTTTTTATCATAATTTCGACACTTGGAAAAAAGAAAACTGTTTAATCTTTTGCTAATGATTTTGTATGATTTTCTTTTTTTATGTTTTAGGCTTTTATACAATTTAAAGTTATTTACTGGTAAAATTTGTAGACTTAATAAACTTACCAATAAGCTAAATAATAGTACTTTAAAAAGTACTCACACAGAAAAACGGGTTCCTCAAGAGTCTCCCATAACTACCCTGTAAGTTCCCCATAAGCTCAAAACTTATAAGTATTCCATAAGAACCCCATTAAAAGAGTTCTTACAGGATATTTAAGTGTTCTTATAGGGTTTGCTGATTGTTATAAAATAATCTCGCCAGGAAAATTCACCCTATAAGATCCCGTAGAAATCCTATAAGCTGTTGGAGTCCTTACGGAGAAGTTATGGGGAACTTATGGAGAAACCCGTTTTTCTGTGCAGTCAGCAAATGAAGATTATGTATGCAATGAATAAAAATAAATAATAAAACAACAGAGTTAAAGCGAATCGAAAATGAGAAAAAAATATTTTGCACTATTCTGCTATAAGTTTATCAGTCTCTGCAAAAATATTTAATTAACAAGAAATTTAAAGCTATTCAAAATTAATCAACTGCGGTCATAAAGTTCAAATGAAAACAAAACACCAGCTTTAAAAATCATCTTATAATACATACGAGTTCAAAAAAACCACGAGTGTCAAAATTAAAATGTTTGAAATTTTAAAACAATCTTATATTTTTTTGTGTTGTTGACAACCATCGTTGAAAAGAAATTTTATTCTGACAATCAATTTTCGGATATTTATACCGGAGCGTAATGGTAATTGACTTGTGGCATAAATATAAAAGTGATCACAAAAAAATGCATACATTTTTAAATTTTCTTTTCACGAACCAGCGTTCCTGCGGAACGCTTTAGATACAAAAATTATATGTTACTGGGGAATTATCATGTACTGCTTTTAAATTTTTTTTAGCAAATATGTCTTTTGAGGGTTAAAAACAGTTTGAAAAGAAACATCTGGATGCCACAATAATAGGCCTATTAAGGTAACAAAAGACTGTGCAGTATCATACAGCTTAATCTAAGGGAAAAAAATACAGCTTTTGCAGTACCCATAGCCTCACAAAAGTATTATAATAGCAATCAGTGACAACTGCACTAAATCACGTGACGGCTATACTAAACGTTGTGGCAACTATACTAAATGAGTTATGAATTCGACTTTTCCAGTGCGCCTAAGCCTGAGAGCCTAAGGCCTAAGACCTAAGACTAAGCCTAACGCTCGGCCTCCGGCCTCGCGAGCCCATCCTAAGCTTGGGGTAGAAATGACAACTTTACTAAGTGAGGTATGATACATGGCTGAGTGGAGTGGCAACTACACTAGAGTGAGGTATGAAATTGGGCAATAAGGTAAATTTTGGGTAGAAATAAAGCTTTAAGCTAGGATTATATAGCTTTTTAAAAGGAAAACAATCTAAAAAATGGTCAATTTGTTGATGTCTATCGCTACTGCTTTTATTCGATCTAAAACACTCGTCAAAACAATAATGAGATTGAGTTTAATATGTTCAAGAAATTGTGAGGTAAAAGTCAGCTTTTTTTGAAGTAAGTTGCAATGCAACTGAATCACGGGAAAGGATTCGTGGCCCTCCGGGCCACGAATCCAACTGTCCCATCGGTTTCAGTTATTACATTGCTTCTTAAAGATTTTTCTTCAAATTGTCCTTTATTTTTAAAATTGCACGTCTCAAAATTAATTTTAAAAAATCAATTTATGCACTGTTTTCTTAAACTGCAGAATTGAGATATTTAAATTTCGGATTGTTTTAGAAAGCGAAAGTTCAGTAAAGCTCATATTTTACCTTGTATAATTTTTTGTTTTTACCTTAAATTTTAAGTTTTCAGTTACCGGCCTGGCTGCTATTACCATTCCCCAAGCAGCGGCAATGATTTCAAAGTTTACAAAAATATTCAAAACTTTTTTATAAGTAGCAAATATCTTTTTTCTCAAGCAAAAAAAGAAAAGGAAAAACAATCGCGTTGAGAGCTTTTCCTTCATTAAAAAATCTTTTTTCTGCAATAAAAGCGACAAAAATTTACCACTTTTTCTTAAATATTACTGCTTAAATTAATTATTAAATATATAAATTTTACATAAGGTTGTTAAGCAAAAAAAGGCCGAAAAATAGATATCTTATTCATAGCTAACAAAAAAAGTTAGGCAAAGTTGTTGCAAAAAAATCCAAAATTTCTTTTTTGAGCACGCGATTTAATGCGACAAAAAGGTGGGAATGTAGGTCAATTTTCAGTCACAAAAAAAAGCAAAAAAAGCTTTTGTGTTGTCTTTAGTAATAAATAATTTTATTGAACGCCATTCTAAAAGTTTTAATTATTTTTTGAGCAAATTTTTTGTTGTTAAAAAGAATGTTTTTTACTTTTGATATAAATACATTTTACTTGTTTTAACATTATTTAATTTAATTTCAGCGATACAACGTTACATTGGTGTTCTCTTTATTCTAATATCAATGATGGAAAGTCACGAAAAAAAGGCAACCAGTAATATTCAATATTTGACATTTGATGATGATGGAAAAATTTGTTATTCTGGATTTTGTAAGCTTCAAATGAATTCACTAACAAAATATTTAACTGTTATTCCATTAGCAGATGGTATGTTTAACATAGTAATTTTTAATTTTATAATAAATCTTTTTTTAGATATCAAACCTATTGGTGCTTCATTTGAATGGACGTTCATTAAAGAAAAAGTTTGTTTCACATTTTACTTCATCGTATAAAAAAAGTTTATTTTAGCATATTTTATGTATTTTATCACCTAATAATGTTCAAAATTTTATATTAGTTTTCAAGAATACTTCTGTCTGTAAACAAGTATTTAATACTATTAATAATTACAAGGTAAAAATGAAATCTTTGCAGAACTTTTGATCTTTTTGTTGTTTTAGACTGATGTTTCATCTGTTTTGTATCAACAACAAACTTATCAAGAACGTTTTTTACTTCCACTTTTTTCTGAACTTCATGATCCAAATATTGTTAAAATTCTTTCTTGTTTGATTGAAGCCTATAGTGAAAATGAAACATTTAATGTTATTAAATTTTTGAAAGATGAAGATTTATATGAAACTGCAACATCGACTTTTGGTGACAAGTTAAATGATGGAAAATTATTGTAGGTTTTGCATAAGTTTCTTTTGTTATTTACAAACGATTTTATTATTAGAAAAAGGCAATTTTTAATTCAATTCATTTTTAGAGGAAATAAATACTTAACCGATTCACAACAACATCAAACAAGAAAACGAAAGATTGCTGAAATTAGTAAATCAACATGTGTAACAAATGACAACGGATCTTCTGTTTACAATGATAAAAGGTTTTAATTAAATTTAATATGTAGCAAGTACAATACTTTATTTTAGAATTTTACGAAAACGTTTAAGAAAACATACAAAAGTTGTTCATTCAGCTAATTTCAAATTAATGTATGCTCCATTATCATCACCTCGACGCTTAATTATTTATACATCTTCAGAACTTACAACATTTCATGAATACAAATGTGGACTTAATAATCGAACTTTTGTTTGTGTTCAATGTAATCGAAAAAATACTGCAATTGTTGAAGTGGATGAGAATGGACAAATTCAAGCAAAATTAACTGCAGCAACGCATTCCTGCAAGCCATCTGAAATTTTTCCTGAAGATTATACTCAAACAACAATCGTCAAAAAACCAAATTATAAAATTGTTGAAAATGGGAAATCTAATAAATTGTTGATTATTATTGATTCCGATAATGCATCTCAATGTTATGAATATTATTGGAATACTATTTCACAGAAATTCTATTGTAGTGGTTGCTATACCGTAAAACCAAGAATAAATAATAAAAGCAAAGCTCGAATTTATTATGAAGGAACTGAAAATGAATATGTCGAATTATTGAATGATAAACATATTTGTGAAAAGCGACTATATGATACAGAAAAGTATCAACAATGCAAGGAATTCGTTTTACGACCTGATTTTGAAATTCATGATGCTATTGTTAATGGACATGAAACAAAGAAATTAATTATTTTCGATCAACAGGATAAAAATATGTGCTATTATTATAATTTTGTTGCTTTTCATGGTTATTTTTATTGTGCCGGATGTCAAAAACATGGAAAAAGTATATCAGCAAAAATGCAAAAGAATGGTGATGGTGAAGATTATATTTTATTATTAAATACCAATCATATATGTGAATTAAAGAAATATGTTCCTCCATCAAATGATATTATTCTTCGTTCACCTGAAATTGAATATATGGAAGAAACAAAAACTGGTATTCCAAAATTATTTGTTTTTGATAAAAATGATAGAAAGAAGTGCTACACATTTACTTCATATAGTCGTACATCTCGAAATCATATGTATTGCCTTGAATGTGCTCAAATTACTGATGGACGGGCAAGAGTGAATGGATATTTTTGCAAAGATGAAGATGGTGATATTTATTGTTTTCGATTCAAAAGTGATCAAAAGCATCTCTGTCAAACAAAAATCAATAATCCTGAAAAATTTCAAAGTTTCAAAACGTATGATTTTTTTTATTATCGTCAAAGAAATAAGCCACAATCAATTGATCTTGCTATTTACCATCCCTCTGACAAGAATTTATGCTATACATTTGGATACAGAAAATCCGGAAATTTTTTTGGATGTAAGAAATGTGATTGTAAAAGGAAAACTACGACGTTTTATGTCAAAAAAAGTTCTGATGGAAAAGAATATTTTGAACATGATCCAAAGAAACATGTATGCCAACCGATCAAAGTTTCATTGATATGTGGTCCAAAATTTCTCAAACTTAAAAGCAATGACATCAGTCAAAAAGCAATTGAAAAACCATCTGTATCTGTAGATGAAAGCAAAGTTATTCGAAAACCAAATTTTGAACTTCAACCTAATTTTTATGGTGTACTTAATAAGAAGCTTGTTATTTTTCATCCTGATAACAAATGCTTAGTTTACTATTACACAAGTCATGCTAGAAATGTATTTATGTGCACTAGATGTAAGAAGAAGAATATGGTAGTAAATGCAAAGCTTTATTCTGATGAAACTGATGAAACTGATGAAAAATATGTTATCATGGGCAAGAATGAACATGTATGTAAACCTGCTGAATACAAACCTGCAAAGAAAATTGTCGAATCTTCAAACTTTAAAATTTTCAATCAAGTTGGCAAAAGCAAATCAAAAAAGCTTATTGTATTTTCTTCCAACTTTCAAGAACTTTGTTATGAATATACTTATCAAAATGATCGAAAATGCTTCCGTTGCTTTAGTTGTCAAAGTATATCTGGAAAATTTGTATCAGCAAAATTATTGAAAAAAGAAAACAATGAAGAATATATTTTATTATCAAGTATTGAACATGTTTGTGAGCCAAAAAAATATGAGCCTGAAAAATTTCAACAAAACAATATCGTCAAAATTCCTCTATCTTTATTTGAATTGCATGAAAATAGGAATGGCGAGAAAGACAAAAGATTAATAATTTTTACTTCAGGAAAGAAAGAAATGTATTACAGTTATAGCTGGGATGAAGGACATTCCTTTGTATGTGGTGCATGTTCAAGTCGAAAGAAATATTTATATGCCAAACTCAAAGAAAATGAAGATGGTGAAAAATATATTGAAACAAAAGATTTATCTGAACACGTATGCAAGCCTAAAAAGTATGAAAAAGAAAAATTTGAAGAAAAAGTTATTGTTCCAAAATCAATGTTTCAATTGTGCAAGAATGCGAAAGGAGAGAAAGATAAACATTTACTGCTCTTTACTTCTGAAAAGAAAGATTATGTTTACAAATATTCTTTAATAAGAAGTAACTATTTATGTATTAAATGCAGCAAGAAAAAATGGATTGCAGCAAAATTAAAAGAAGATGAAAATGGTGAACGATTTTTAGAACTGCTTTCAACAAAACATGTTTGTAAACCAGTTAAAGTATAAATTCATTTGAAGCTATTAATAATTGTTGATATGTTTTTGTTGTTTTTTACTGTCAAAATTGTTCTGTCGCTTACTTTACCAATAAAAAATAATTTTAATGTAATAGAAATTAAAAACAAATTACATTATTGACACTAAAAATTTATAACTTTCAAATCTGCTAGAATAACTAGTGTCAAAAATATGAAGTATAAAACAATTAACATAACACCATGTATTCGTTTCGCATTAAATTTGTTAATAAATAATGTAACCAGTGTTGTTGTCAAACTTGCAGCAATCATAATAACCAATAAACCTTTAATGACATCCATGCTTATCTAAAGTTGTAGTTAATAAATGAGAAAAGTGATAAACATTTACGTCAATATGTTTTCCTTGTAAAGTTGCAATGAAAAAAGCAATACCAAAACCGATAAGCATTGCTAAAAACAGTTATTTGCTTGAAGGTTAGAAAAAATCAGTTGAAAAACATACTAAACATTGGAGCTGCAATAGCAGCAGATGCAGCCATTTGTGAAAAACCTTGTCTTGCTACAGAAGTATCAGCAATAAAATCACCCATATTGTTACACCATGCCATTACAGTGAGACCAAGGATCTAAAAGAAAAATTTTTATTCATATAAAACTAGTTGAGATTACTTCTTGAGATAGCCTTGAAATGATGCTCAACATTAAAATAACATTTACAAGTTCAGATGACATTAAATATATCCATGAAACAGAAACTATAAAACCGAAATATCCAGAAACACTCTGCAAAATTTTATTGTATCGCTATTTTAAAATGCTGGTAATTACTTTATGATGGACTGGCTCAATATTGTACGATGTGAAAAAGAACACTAACAAAAACATAATTATTGCAGGAATAAATGTGTATACCCATAATCCTGGATCACCAGGAATAATGTGAACAGTCAAAACTATAATCTTCCAAATTTTTATCAGTCAAATATTCTAAAACCTACAATCAATTCCAAATAACGCTGTCAAGGGCATTGTAAAACAGTGAATTAATGTTAAAGTTTTACACCAAATAATTCCCTGGGGTACTGTAAGTCTTACCAAAACAATAATTGGAAATTTGAGAATTTGAAGAATTTTGAAATACCATTTTTCTTCTTTGAAGTTTTCTTCAAGGGGGTTTAAAGCAGCAAACAGATCTTTGATTACTCTTTTAGTTGTGATAGGTTCTGTTTGAAAAATATTTGAATCTAAAATACAGATTTTAGCTTTAATTATAAAAAATCTTTACCATTTCCTTCTGCTTCAACAATTGTTTCATTACTTAAATCATGCATTTTAAAATCGCAACTATTCATTGCATCATCACAATCAAACGCTTTATTATCCAAGCTCATTCGTTTAGAAATGATCTTTGAATTAATGTGTGAAATAGTTTTTCGATGTAATCTTATTAGAGCATTTGAAATTTTGTATTCATAAAGGGATTGTGTACGCCTTAATGGAACAATTGGTTTATTAATGGATACTGTACAAATATTGTCATGGATTTCTTGGTCTTTAAATTGTAATTGTTGATTTGTTACATATGGCATTTACTTGCTTTTAGTTTCAGGTAAAGCACCGCTAGCATCTTCAACATTGATTTTAGAATGCTTTTCTTGTTTAAAAACCTTTTTGAACACTTTTTCAAATACAACAATCGCGACATAGATCAAATAGAGCACCAAAAATGCTAAAAAAAATTGTAACGAAATTTAACATTGTTTCTAAAAACTATATACCTGCTGGCTCCCAAAAATACAGCACTCTATCATACAACATCATAAACGCCATCCAACCAATCCCAATCAAATAAACCGAAATATCCCGTAAAGTAGCAAACTTCTCAATTTTAAAGGGCTTCATCAAACTTACTGTCTCAAAAACAACAGAAGTCACAAATGCTCCCCCACCCAATAAATCTCCAATCGCCAGCCCAGCTTTTGGATGTTTCGTATTTACAACTGATGCTATAATACTAAAAATGCCATTTGCACCATTCCCAAATGCCATCAATGTAATCCCCGCAATAGACTGCGAAATTTTTAAATGCTCAACAATTGTTGCAATACTTAAAGAGAAAAAGTCATCAGCAATTGTTGTCATCATCAGAAAAAGGAGCAATAAATAAATAATTGATAAAATTAAAAACAAAATTCTGAGGGTTACATTTTCTGTGCAAATGATGTATTCCGTCCATAGCAAGTAACCACCACCTTCACATTGATCAGAAAAATATTTTGCATAATTACATGCTTCTTCTGTGGTATTTGTATCCTTATATGGTAGGCAATGATTAACACCAATATTTGCAGAAATATAATATGGCAGTATTGTTGCTGATGAAAGTGTTGCTGATTGAACATCAAAAAATGTTGAATCATTTAATTTATTCATGATTTGAATAAAAACAATTTTGTTTCTTTTTTTAAAATTTATATAACTTTTTTTTAAAAGTAGCACAAGTTTGTTGATCAACCCCCACTCGTCGTTGATATTTGTTTTAATGTATGTAAATAAGATTATAAATAAATAACAAAACTGTTTTGTTTTCTCTCAAAAGCTTCGGTATATAACAAATTATAAATTTAATAGATGATTCAAGTGGTGGGAGAAAAGTGATCAAAGAAAGATCAAAACTTAAAAGTGAGCTGCTGCTTCTTTTTCTTCAACAACAACTGAGGTGTTTTTGTTTTAAAAATAGATCATTTGTTTGGATACAAAATTTATTTCAACGTTAATGAAATTTATTTTATTGCACGTTTTTTTCATAATTAAAGGTGACAAAAAGCTTCTTTAAAACGTCATTATTTTCTTTGAAGTGATAAATTACATTGAGTTATTAAAAAAGTAAAATGCTTTTATATAATTCAGAATCTTTTAGTTATCCATGAAATCAATGTCGGTTTTTGATATGTTACTCAAAAAATTTGCTTATTGTAACGGTAAAATAAACATTAAAAAACAATTTTTCTTACATTTTCTCAACAAAAAAACAACAACTGATAATGATGCATCACCATCCTGGTCATCTGCAAAAATAAAGACAGTGTTGCTTTGTTTTAAAAAATCTATAATACAAAAAAAGTATTTCTACAAAAAAAATGTTTTGAATCTTTTATAAATTATACTAATGGCACGGTGAGCTAAAACAAAAGTAATATATTTATACAAAATCTGTATTATTTCTAAAATAAATGATCAAAAACATGTAAAATTTTATAGTTCGTGAAAAATGCAAAAGATATGAACAATTTTAATAGATGATTGCACGATTTTTACTTAATTAAAGGTAACAAAAATCTTCTTCAAAGCGTCATTTTGTTCATTGAAATGACGAAGAGAATCATTAAAGAAGTACAATGCTTTTATATTTTTTTATATTGATACAACTAAAACATGTTGGGTTATCCTTGTAATCGACTCGCTTTTTTAGACATAGGTTACATAAAAAACTTGTTTAATACAGCTCTAAAAACGCTGTTATCTGTTTTTAAAAACAACATTTTCATACATTTTTTCAGAAAAATTATTAATAAAAATTCATCACCGAGTTAGTCATCTCCAAAAATGGAAGAAATATTGCTTTTCAAAAAAATATGTTAAAAATTTTTGCACAAAAATATTGCTTTGAATCTTTCATAAATTTTATCCTTACGCTAATGTCATCACCAGCTAAAAAAATAAAAGATGCTCACAAATTTCTTTACAGTATCATTTTTTCAGTCACTCATCCACAAGTGTTACATTTTCAAATTACTGGAAAATGCATGAGAACTGAACAATTTTAATAGATGGTATGAGCGTTTTTTCATAATCACAATGAAATAGGGCAAAAAAGCTTATAAATAAAACTTTAAAAAGATAAAAAAGTTTAATGTGTATAACTACTGCTTTAACCACTACCCATGAAATGAAAGACGGGATTGAGCTCTGGGCCGACCGAGGCTGGATATGGGCTACATATTTTTGCAAAATATTTATATTAAATTTTAACAATAATTAAAAAATGAATGAAGTAGAGTTTATCGCTTTTGACATAAAAAGAGCATTAAAATTGCTTAAAATGTATTTAATAGTAATCATTGTAAAAATGCGTTTAAGTGGCATAGAAAAAAGATTCAACGAAATTCAAGCAGAAGCTCCCCATGACACAACGTTAACAAAATATTAAAAATACAAAAAATTAAAATAATTTATACACCGTATTTTTCAAAAGCATCTTTCATTTCTCCTTGAAGCAATTGATCAGCATCTTCAAATAAATGCAATGCTTTTTGTATACCAAAATCAAAATAAGCATTTTTTATGCTTTCATTTTCAACTTTGTCAGCGACTGCAAGGAATAACATTCGAGTGACTGCAATTGCAAAGAATGCTTGGCTCAAGAAGCAATAATTGTAAGCTTTTTTAAGTTGTTCAATTGTGTATGGTACTTTTGCAGAAGTTTCCGAAGAAAATTCTTTCGTTAAACATTCATGATAAAATTCTATAGCAAATTGTTCAGCTTGTCGTCGAACAACTCCATCACAGCAATGGGTTAGAAAGCGGGCAAGATCTGACATAGGTGATCCTAGAAAAAGGGGAGATTTGATACATCTGGATTTATGCAAATTAGGTACCTTCATGAATGATTTGCCAGTCGATGAATGCTGCTAATTCATTTCGAATATTTCCTTCTTCATCAACTGTCCACATAATATTTCCTGAATGCATGTCTCCATGTACTAGTACTGGGGCACATCCAAGATCAATGTATGATTGTTTGGCGGAGTACAATGAAAATTCTTTATTCGTATAAAATTTGTGTAATCTTTTAATAAATGGAGCAAAAGCTTCTAAAAAGTGATTTGGTAAACAAATTTATCGCTTATTTGTTAAAAGTGGTACCTTTTCTTTTGCTGGCATTAATCAATGGATTAATCATTCCATCAATATGTCCAGTAATAGCTGCCAAGACATCCTGATTTTTCTTGAATTTTCCATGCCATAAATTTCGATCGACAGAAAGAATATTTTTGTGCATATGAGCCAAATGTCGAATAATACATTTAACTTGTGTTAAATTAATATTTTCAAAAAAGGAAATAGTTTTGCCTCGATGGGTCAAATCTTCCATATGCAACACACCTTCACTTTCTCTAAATTTGTACTCTACAGCTTTATAAACTTTTGGACATGGGGTATCAAGAATGTGAGCAAAGATGCTGAAGAATTCGCACTCTGATTTGTGACGCGTTTCCAACACTGCGTGTGCTTCATCTTCTGATCTCTTTTTTGTCATTTCTTGTTTGTCAGAATCACATTTCTTTGTTGCTTCTTTGATGGATTCTAATCCGGGAACTTTTAAGATGGTGTGATAAACATCTTTCTCGGAGGTGGAATCAATAAAAAGTACAGTACATCGAAGGACAACCGAAAGAAAGCCTTTTCCATTTGAAATATTGTAAAAAGTTACCTACAATAAAGATTATGCAAATTTAGCATTAAAAATTAGAGGAGTTGTTGTAAAACCTCTGATTTTCAAGGCAAGAGTGAAGAATCCGGCTGGAAGTATTGGCCCACCGATGTATTACTTTTTAATTTTATAAGGCTAAAAACAGGTATAATGATAGACGGCCGAGGCCGATCTCATTATACCTGCCGGATATGCCATGCATGTTCGAGTTAACCAAATCCGAGGTGTCAAAATTCAACACTGCCGCCTCAAAAGACCGCAAAAATTTAATTTGGGGTCGATTGAGAAAAAAGAAAAATATATGGCGTGACAATTCTTCACATCAAATATTTTCAAAATATGTAAAAGAAAACTCACATCTTTAACTGCTCGATGACCGTGAGCCTTTTGATAAACTTTATCATTCTTCCTCAAAGAATCTAACAACCATTCAACATTTAAAGTTTTTGAATAAATTGGTTTTTTATGATCAACCAAATCAGGGATTTGTTGTTCAGAGATCATCTTTTTTAACCTTTTTTGAAATAAAAAAAGTTTTTACCAAATTTGGCTCAATAATAATACAATTTCCATTTTTTATTCTTCCTCTTTTATACTAGACGAGAAAAATTGATTGAAATGCGTTAAATAAAAAAATGGGGGAACCCAGCCAGACAGGAAAAAAGAAAAGAAAAAACAGGCAGGACATGTTTTGATGAACTGTATGTTCATACATCATCGACACAGACGTATCTCTTTGTATGAAAAGTTTGATTTCCAGAATTCTGAAAAGCTGCAATTATAACCTTACTTCGTAATTAAATAACATAGCAATATTCGACAAAATCTATACGCTTCAAGGAAAAGCACAAAAAGTTTAATTTATAGTTTCAAAAAAAGGAAATTAATTCATTAAAACAACAAGGAAAAAAACTGCAATAAATAAGCAGCTGCTGTCATTTTTAAAAAAGGAATGTAAGAATTATAAATGTGTCATTTCTCTACAGTTGTATGTCTGACACTGTAAATTGTTATAAATTGATTATTATACCACAATTTTATTTTGCTAAAACTTTATTCATTTTTTTTAAATTCAGGTAAGTCATTTCGAATTTGACTTTAAAGTACTTCTTTTTGATTACAGTGCATGAAAATACCACAAAATTTTTATTTTTTAGTTAAAAAAAGAAGGAGCATCACATAATCGTTTCTGAAACATGTCTTCAATAGGATCTCTTGAACAATGGAAGGATCTCCGCTTAGAAGAAATTTATCATCCAATATTTCAACAAAATATTCGAATAATCTTTCTACTAATTTTTATCATAGAATCTTTCATATTTCCATTTACAACATTTATAATACAAACTCAATCCACTAAAGAAATGGGAAATTATAAATATTTACTCATTTATCATTTAACATGTTCATACATATTTCGAATGTTTATGGTAATCTTTCAACCGGTATTTTTATTTCCTTTTCCAATTGTGTATGCGGATAGCTTCTTTGAAATCGAGAAAAAATATTTATTTTATATTTTTGCTTTTTCTTTTATTCCGTTGATTACTGCAATGCATGCCTTGCTTGCTTCATTTGCATATCGGGCTGGGATAACATTTATCGATGGAATGGTTTATCGATATTTTAATAATTATTTATTGATGGGTGCAACAAATTTTGTTGGAGTTCTTTTTGTTATTATTCTTTTTACAGGTGAGTATTTATCATGTTGTTGCGACTCCGCCTCCGCACAGGTGTTTGACCTAGCAGGAAGACGGCAGAAAAACGTATAAATTAAAACTATCTTAATTAAGTCATAAAAGATCAAAGGCGGCTAAATTTGCCGATTTTCATCTTTTTTGCATAAACTTGATTTTCTCCTCTAAAATTTTCAGCCCCCATTATTCTCGGTGCTGTTGACGTTTCTAAAGTTCAAGAAGCTTTTGCCGCAGATATCCCAGCTCTTTCAGCAATATTCAAATTTCATCCAATGTCAGCAGGTTTTCATCCAAACTTTTTTGCTTCAAAATGGTTAAAAATGTTTTTATACGATGGATTTGGGGCTGTTATTTTTATGCCGCTATCGTTTTTTATTATTCATATAACTTTTAAATATCGAATTAAAAATTTGCATAAAACATTGTCTTCATCTACTTATAAATTGCATTTAATGTTATATCGGTATGTGTTTTTTGATTTAAAAAATGCAAAAGAAGTAATTAATTTCAATTTTAGAGCTCTAACAATTCAACTTTTTGCTACGACAATCCTATTTTTTATTCCATTGGGATTTTTTGTCGGAATTTATTTCTTACAACTTAAAAATGGAAGCATTTATGCAAATTTAATTCTTAGTATTGGTGGCACAGAAATGATCACAAATGCCATAATTATATTATATTTTATTAAACCCTACAGAATTTATGTTTTTAAGCTGTTCAGAAAGATTTCGCCAGTTAAACGTAGAATAATTGTAACACAAATCTCAATGACAGTATTACAATATCCAACAGAAATTTCAATTAATATATAAAACACGTTTTGTAAAATTTAAATTTTTTTTTTCAAAAATTTTTCAAGTAATAAATCTTTAAATAAATATGCATAAAAATTGTTTTGACTCAAAATATGGTTCATCATATTCCCCATATTATTTTATTGAAACATATTTCTGAAAAATAAATGCTTCGGTACATAACAAAGTATAAATTTATTAGATGATTCAAGTGGTGGGAGATAAAAGTGATCAAAGAAAGATCAAAACTTGAATGTGAGCTTCTTTGTTTTCAACAACAGCTGAGGTGCTTTTGGTTTAAAAATAGACTTTTTATTTGGATACAAAGTTTATTTCTACGTTAATGAAATTTATTTTATTGCACGTTTTTTGCTTAATAACAAAAAGTTTTATTAAAACGTCATTTTATTTTTCGAAGAAACAGACTACAATGAAACATTAAAAACTAGTATGTTCTGATATTGTTTCACATTGATATAAGTAAAAATAACTTTGTTTCCAATCAGAGGTGGTTATAACCATGGTTATGCTCTTGATGGATTATTACAACAATGCCATGAATTAAAATTGTTGAATACAGCTGGAAAAAAAGACACTGTTTTTTCAAATTAAAAAAAACATTTTGTTACCTTTTTCAATTCAATTAATAATAACAATGCCTCACCATCTTAATCATCACCAAAAATGAAGGAAATGTTTTTTTGCTTACAAAAGTTTATAATGTAAAAAAAGTATTTCTGCAAAAAAATGCTTTGAATCTTTTATAAATCTTATCCTCATACTAATGGCATTGCCAACTAAAACAAAAGTAACACATTTATGCAATATCTGTATTATTTCTACAATGATCAAGAGCATGTTACATTTTATAGTTCGTGAAAAATGCAAAGGATATGATCAATTTTAATAGATGATTGCACGATTTTTGCTTAATTAAAGATAACAAAAAACCTCATCAATTTGTTCATCAAAGTGACAAATTATAGTGAATTATTAAAACAGTAAAATGCTAAAATATTTTTTTACATTGATATAATTCAGCATCTTTTAGTTATCCATGAAATAAATGTCGGTTTTTGACATGTTACTCAAAAATTTTGTTTAATGCAGCGGTAAAATAGGCATTAAAAAACTATCTTTTCTTACATTTTCTCAAAAATAAACAATTGATACTGATTCATCACCATCTTAGTCATCTCCAAAAATAAAGGAAATGTTAGTTTCTTTTTAAAATTTATAATAAAAAAAAACTGTACAAAAATATATTGCTTTGAATCTTTTATAAATTTTATTGGTACACTAATGCCATCACCATCTAAAACAATATACAATGGGTGCTAAAACTCTCTGCACATTTTTGGCATGTTTTTGCATGTTTTTGCATGTTTAGTCATTATGGATTAATTTGTATATAAAAATAGCATATTTTGACTCAGAATTGTTAGAAAATGTATGAGGATTCATGGGGAATCAAAAAATATGTTTTTAGAAGTCTGGTGCCTTCAGAATCCTGTGATTCTGAAGGCTTACTTTTTGCATGTTTTTGCATGTTTTGTCATGTTTGCTATATTCAGCTTAATGTTGATCAAAAATGTTATATTTTCAGTAAAAATGGATAGAAAAACTTGGAGAATGTATGGAGAATCAAGATAAAGTGTTTTTAGGATTCAGATGCCTTCAGAATCCTAAGATTCTGAAGCCTAAAAATTTTTTTTTCTTGTTTTTGATGTATGAAAATACTTTTCAGGGTAGAATTTTATGGAGAATCTGAAAAAAATATTTTTATCACTTTGTTGCCTTCAGAATCTTATTAGCATTATCATAAAAAAATATCTTTATCAGAATCTCCACAAAATTCTGCCCCGAAAAGTGTTTCTACACATGAAAAAAAAAGAAAAATTTCTTAAGCTTCAGAATCTGAAGATTCTGAAGGCAACAAAGTGATAAAAATGTCTTTATCAGATTCTCCATAAAATTCTACCCTGAAAAGTATTTTCATACATCAAAAACGGAAAAAAAAACTTTTAGGCTTCAGAATCTGAGGATTCTGAAGGCACCAGACTTCTAAAAACATATTTTTTGATTCCCCATGAATCCTCATACATTTTCTAACAATTCTGAGTCAAAATATGCTATTTTTATATACAAATTAATCCATAATGACTAAACATGCAAAAACATGCCAAAAATGTGCAGAGAGTTTTAGCACCCATTGTATGTTCACAAAATTGTTCACTATATTATTTTTGAAGTGAACAACGTTTTACATTATAAAGCAAATGGAAACTTATCAGAACATTTTAAAAAAAACTATTAAAAATAGGAGACAATGCTTAAAATAGCATAACATAACTTATGTTACATAAGTACTAAGCTTCCCCCTCTTTCAATGAAAATATAATAATACAAAGATTTATGTATCAACAAAAACATATAATATTAAAAAACATTAGAGAAACAAATTAATCATCTTCCATAAGTTCTTCATCATATTCATATTCTTCCATTTCTTCACCATTTTCATCATCACCAGATTCTTCTTCACTCTCTTCCATCATTTCTTCATCATCATCACCAAAAATATCCCCATCATCAAAACGGCTCTTCATAATCTTGAACTTTCCTTTATTTTGGCCAAGATAATTGATCATACGATTAGGAACTTCAGATTCGATTACGGTGTCAATAAGGCCATCAATTTGATCCATATAATCTACAGAAATGTCAGGAGAAAAATGAAGTTGAAAACAAATATTTTCATGATCCTAAAATAAAAATGCAATAATAAATAAAAAGTACTAATCAAATGTGATACCGTAAGAGGCTACTAATTTAAAGATATGTAAGAAACTCACTTGGATAATATTAGACAAGTCTTCAATACGAACAATTTCAGGAATGTTTAGCATATCAAATGTTTCAAGTTGTTGAAAGTTTTCAAGTTGAGCAACATTATTCATAGTTGATGCAGTAACCATAGAAGCATTATCATCACAGAAACTAAAAACAAATTTATATTAGTGCAAATAATAGTAACCAAGAACTTACAAAGAAAAATGTTCAATATTTGAAAGAGATTCAACCACCTTTTCAAGCATTACATCACTTGAATCTTCTTTATTAACAATTTTGGAACAGCAAAGAGAAACAATTATAGCAGAAGAAATTAAAGATTTGAGGTCATCGAACAAAACAACTTTATCTTCAATTCTGAGATAATGAACATCGCATCGAAAAAGCTTTGTACAAAGTAATGTAACAAAGTCAGGCATAGTCTTTCCATCAAGACATAGTTCATGAGTTAGCCAAATCTTACTTGAGACTTTGTTAATATCAAATTTTGCACAACATTTGTGATCACCATTATTAGAATGTTCATTTGAGCAAACAGTGTTACCATACATTGATGTGATGACCAGGATTGGATTATTCTCAAAGAAGTATTTACATGCTTTGATTAGTTTGATGTAAACTCCAGGAGAAGACGGATTCTTAAGAATGTAATAGATGATGGAAGAAGGAAGAGAGAAAAATTGCTTCTTTGATGGACCACCAGGCCAAGTAATTCTTGCAGGAGTGACTGATGATTTTGAAGCAGAAGGAGGAGCAGTTAAATCATCCATTGTAAGATCCGATATTAGATATCTGAAAAGGAAGTATTAACGAGAATCGGTTTAATAAATCTAAAATGTGTATAAAGCAAATTTAAAAAATAGATAGATTGCGGACAAGGAAAAAACATGTGATCTCAACTGACAGCCAAAAAATGTAGTTGTCAGTTAAAAAATTTTTGTTGCAAAATCATCTACAAAACATATTTGGCAAAAAGTGTGTCTGATGCCAATCCAAATAAATCAAAGCGGCCATCGTTAAATAAGTTGGATACTGTAATCGTTTTTCTCAAAACCCAATTAAGATACATAAAAGTTAATATTCATAGTGTTATTCATTTTTTGAATATTGTTTATTTGAAAAATGAGTTTAAATTTACGGTTATATAGACTTCTCTATAATCTGTCCCAAATAACGTTCAGAAAGATAACAAATTATTTTGTCGTTTCTTTTTTTCCATAAAATATCAAATACATTTATTTATCAAGAAAAAAGAAGCAAAAACAATGATATAAATAAAAACATTATAAATTATTCATCATCAATAATTTCTTCAGCAAGTTCACTTATTATATTAAATGCTTAATAAGAAAATACTTCACAAATATATTTATTATTTATATCTCAAAAATTGATAACTTTTAAATCTGCTAAAATAACTAAAGTTAAAAATACAAAATATAAAATAATTAAAATAATTCCATGTACACGTTTTGCGTTGAATCTGTTAATAAATAGAGTAACAAGTGTTGTTATCAAGCTAGTAGCTACCATAATTACCAGAAGTCCTTTGACACTGTCCATTTCAATCTAAAAAAATCTTTATTTCACCTTTCACATCTCAAGAAATAAATTTCTTACATCAATGCGTTTTCGTTGAAGCGTTGCAATAAAAAATGCTGTGCCAAATCCAAATAGCATTGCTAAAAATGAGTTTTTAAATAATTATTATCTAGCAAAAATGCTTACTCAATAACGGTGCTCCAATAGCAGCAGATGCAGCCATCTGCGGGAAACCTTGTCTTGCAACTGCTGTATCAGCAATAAAATCCCCAATACTATTTGACCATGCCATAATTGTTAATCCAAGAATCTAAAACGACAATTGGCATTAACAGCAACAGTAAGCATTTTGTCATGACAGTGATTAGGTACTTACTTCTTGTGACAGTCTTGAAACAATACTTAACATAAAAATAACATTTACAAGCTCTGAAGACATTAAATATATCCAGGAAACTGAAACAATAAAACCAAAATATCCGGAAATGCTCTATAAAATTTTACTGTAAGCTTATTCGAAAATGCCAAAAATTACTTTGTGATAAACCGGTGCAACACTGTATGAAGTAAAAAACAATACTAGCAAAAACATAATTGTTGATGGAATAAATGAATACACCCATAACCCTGGATCACCAGGAATTATGTTATATGATAACACTAAAATATGATTAGCATTTTTTAAAAAGTATCAAATAACTTACAATTTAACGAAAAAAGTACTGTCAATGGCATTGTGAAGCAATGAATCAGAGTTAAAGTTTTGCACCAAATAATTCCTTGTGGTACTGTAAGTTTGACAAAAACAATAACAGGAAATTTTATGATTTGAAGAATTTTTGAGTACCATTTTTCTTCTTTGAAGGTTTCTCCGAGAGGGTTTAAAGCAGCACATAAATCATTTATTATTCTTTTAAGTGTTACTACTTTAATTACGGTACGTGGTTTAACTAAAACACGTAAGCATTTTAACTACAAGATTTTGAAAATTATAAAAACTTACCACTTTCATCACCATCTTCGGCAAATGCAGTAATAACAACATTTTGATCATCTTCTTTTCCAAGGGGATGTGCAAAACTGTCAACAAAATTTATTGGATGATGATGTTTATGCGAGGTATTAAAATTGGATAAAGTTTTTCGATGTAAAAGATTCTTTGACAGCTGATGTTTCGCATGAAGTGATATGCAACGTCGTAATGGCAAGACTGGTATATCATGCGTAAGGGAATTGACTTTGATTTCTGAATTTTGTATCATTGAAAATTTATTTGCTTAAAATAAAAAAAAACCTGGAAGAGAAAAAACAGTTGAAATAATTTTTTCATTTACTTTCTCAATCCTTTGTCGTTTTGTTAGGTATTCTTTAATAAATTTTTCGAATACAATTATTGCAACATAAATTAAATACAGAACGAGGAAAACTAAAAACAATTTTTAGAGGAAAACAAAATGTTCAAGTTTACCTGCTGGTTCCCAAAAATATAGATTTGTATCATAAAGCATTATAAAAGCAATCCATCCAATTCCAATAATATAAATTCCCAAATCACGTAAAGTAGCAAATTTTGCAATTTTAAACGGTTTTACCAAACATATACTACCAAATACTATCATTGTAACAAATGCACCACCACCAAGCATTGTTCCAATTGCAAGTCCAGCTTTTGGGTTATTCGTGTTAACCATTGAAGAAATAATACTAAAGATATCATTTGCACCATTTCCAAGTGCCATCAAAGTTACACCAGCAATCGATTGAGAGATTTTGTGATGATCGACGATTGTTGAAATGCTATGACAGAAAAAGTCATCGGCAATTGTTGTCATCATAAAGAAGAGAAAAAGGAGGTAGATTATGGAGAGAAAGATAAATGACATTCGAAGGGGTGTGTTTTCTGTGCAAATAATGTATTCCGTCCATAGAAGGTAGCCACCACCTTCACATTGATCAAAAAATTCTTTTACGTAATTACAGGCTTCTAAAAATATTGAGATTTAAATGATCGGGCTGTTTTTGCATCTTCTTTTTTGGCGCTTTAAAAACCAATGTATTCAATTATTGAGATACTATTTTAGTGCATTCAAGATTTGAGTTTTTTGTATCTAAAGCTTCCTTTTTCAAAGCATTTTTTATTTTCAAGATAATTTTATGTTCCAGTGGCAAAAATGAAAACGAAAGCAAATTTTAAAGGCGCAAAAACTGAAGAAGCAAAATTGGAAGACCTAAAAATGAAAGCGCAAAATGAGCAAATTATAGTAAAAGGTTAAGCTGGGGTTACGGTAGTTATTTCATTTCAATGTATTCAAATTTTACTACCATAATATTTTCTAAAAAACTAAAAAAATTACCCATTGTTGTATTGGAATATTCATACGGTAAGCAATGGTCATTGTCGTCATTCACTGAATTATTATTAATATCAACAAAATTTGATACTGTAGATAACATTATATTTGACATATTTACCATATCATTTAATCCATTCATTTTGAAAAAATTAAAACTTATTGTATCTTTTTTCAACAATATTTATATCAAATTTAAAAGTTTCACTTTAATCTTTTAATACTGATGACCACTTGAAATTTTGTTTAATTAAAATGATTTAATGTTTTCTCACCAAAGTAAACAGTTTTAATACGCTTAATAAAAAGAAAAACAAAAAAGAAGTGAATCAAAGCTGCAATGATATCATTAATTGAGTCAAATGAAAAAGAGAGACCACAAAAAAATCATTTAAAATTCCAAGATCCTTTTTTCTTGTTGACCAACGTAAATTTGCTCCGCGTTTTTTTTCTTTAAGTAAACATTACTCAAAGGTTTTGTTTATAACACAAATTTGTATTAACAATTTTTTGGACTTGATGAGGATGACGTAAATGCCAATTCATGTATGTAGAGCTAATATTCTATGTATAAAAATTTTTAATGACTTCAGAAAAGTTATCACGATTATTTTTAGTGATTTTTTTAAAAAAAAGTGTTGGACTTCCTTTTTAAAGGTGACAAAAATAGCGCTGATAAAAATGTTGTAGTTTTCTTTGATATTGATAAGCTGTCAATATATATTTTTTATTTTTGGCAGCATACGTAAAACACTTTTATGTGTTTTCTTTTTTTGATTAAAATGCATTAGTATCAATAAAAATGAATCCGTTTTCTTTTACATTTTAAAGACTGTGTTTTAAATTTAAATAAAAAATTGACTTTTTTGTATATCTCTATAATATGCAGATTTATTTTAATTTGAAAAAATTTATTTGTAAAACTTATGTCAGCAGCGATTGATGCTAAAAAGAATCAATCAAAAACACAAAAAGTGCAAAACAGAATACTGCCATGACATTACAACTCATCAGAAAAATTGCAAAACATAAAGAAAATGAAGCATATTATTTTGATTTTATCTTTCTTTACACAATTGCGATCAACAATCAACAAACACTTTTGTAACAACATATTTGCAGATTGCGCGTCCAATATGAGAAATAACTAAAAATTGCAGCTTGCTATTTTAAAAAAGTGCTTTCTATGACCTGATCTGCATGAAATGACTCATTGTTGGAAAGGAAATATTATTTTATAAAGCATCTTTACTAAATGCATGACATACAAAAAAATTTATTCATCATTGCAAAGACAATTATTTTCGATAAAAATTTTCTTACGTTTTTCTTATATTATATTTCAACATCAATGGCATTTTTTTCAGAGCTCTTTTAATGTTCATCTAAAAAGAAGTATTTTTTCTCTGGCAAAAAAAAGATGGTGAAAAACATGTGTAAAAATTTGTAAATGATCTTTCTTTCTTTTTTGGAACAAAGACTTTGTTGCGCACACTTTCCTTTTTCTTGTTCAACGTCCCCATCAAAAGAAGAACCAAACCATCGATTGCTTTCAATGTTTTCTTTGTGCCGATGAAGAAACATTACTACTGCTTCGATTTATTAATTTGGAACACTTTTTTAGAAAAAAAGTTTCTAATTTTTTTAATTTTTAAATCAGAAATTTGTGATTACTAAAGGATTAAATTTCGGTTAACGTTATAATAAAATAGTTATCTATTTACCAACTTTTTGAGCCTGAAAATTACCAAATATGCTTTTTAAATCTCCATTTTTAATTAGTAAATGTTCAATATTTTCATAAATTTTTACACAACTTTTTAACTTATTCTAGCTTAATTAATAATAACACCTTTTTTGACACTGTAAAATTGCTAATTTTCAGTAATTATGGACCATGAAAGTTTCCTTCCACCTCCAAGGCTTCAACGTCTGCCAACTGTAAATTTATGTCCTAATCCTACTTCTGCATTTTTTAATCCAGCAGTTTTCTATGGTACACCTGTATATCCAAATGCTCAAAATCGTACTCCAACATTGAGAAATATTAATCTTCCAACACCACCTCAACTTCCAAGTCCACCAAATTTTTCATCACCTTTTTTTCAAGCTCAACAAGAAGAAGCCGCTGCTGCAGGTGAAGGACAAAAAACACGTCTTGATGATATCAAATCTCGTGGTGAACTTATTGATTTTCGTAAGTTTTTATCTATCATTTTTAGGACTTATTTAAAATCAGCTTATTTTAGTTTTATCCAATGGCATTGATGCTATTCCTGTCACTGATCCACCATTACTATACAATGAAATTTTGGCATCTAAAAAAGATCTAATTGGAAGTGAACATATTGCACTTGTTATGTGTCAAGGAAATCCTGATTATGAAACATATGTTTGCAAAATGTGTGAATTCTGGGATACTCCATTGAAAATGATTGAACATTTGGAAACAGAAGCTCATCGACTTAAACATATGGTAAGGGCTTTTAAAGGATTTTATAACGTTTTGATTTAAAATTACATTACTTTTAGCGGAAAAAATACAAGGAACAATTTCACAAAATTCAAATTGCACGAAAACGAAATCGTCAAGGATTAATTGATAAATTTGTTCGATGGATTTCATTGGTTGAACCACCGAAGATTGTTAAGAAAACTCGAACAACTGTAACTTTTAATATTCTCTTGAAAGTTTGGCCAAAATTTATTGATCAATTTGATGAAAATTGGAAGAATGGAGGTAAGCAGATTTAATTTGTTGACCCAAAATAGTTTATTTAAAAATTCAGTTTTTTGACTATTCATGAAAATCAGGCATTCAAAGAAGTTGTTTCTTTCTTTTTTATTCATCGGTGGCTTTTTCAGGTAAATCCACCGATATTGAAGTTATCACCCTTGATGATACCCCTGATCCAAAGCCTTCGAAACATGCCAAATCTGCTCTTCCACCACCAAAAGAACCATCACCAATTTCACCATTTTTACCAGCTGAACTTGAAGAAGGTGAAATTATTTCAAAAAGTGAGCTCCTCAATTCATGCCTTTGTGCATTGGTTTTTATTCGGGCTGAAGCATATGCAAAAAAAAGAATTGATCGAAAGAAGATTGAAAAAATCTGTAAACTTCTTGAAATTACTGAAGAAATGGTATTCTCTGATGAAGCGTTGGAATATGCAGAAAAGAAGATTGGAAGTGCTGAAATTTTGGTTGCAATTGTTGAACATATCAAAAATCCTGCTATTCCTTTATCGTCTTTATTTAAGAAGGTTGGAGTTGATAAAACACCACCAGAACATCCTACTACCGTACTCTTGGAATTGAGATTGTAAGTTTGTTTTGATTGTTTATGGATGTATACTGTAATCCCATCAACTCATTTTCAGAGATAAATCAAAGATTGCAAAACTTATCCGAGATGCTGATATGATTATGAAAGATGTTGCTGAAACAAAATTTGTTCATCCTTCAAAAGCTTTTACTCGAAAACCTGCTAAAAAACAACGGCATTCATTTGTTAATCATTTTGATCGAGCTATGATTTTGTATGATGGTGATTATATTGAAGCTTATGACAATAATAATGGTGATAAAACTATCCCTTCAACAAAGTGATGAAAAATTTAGCTATTAAATTAAATATTCATCTCGTTATTTTTGTAATTTAATACATGTGTTTCTGAATATTTTTTTTATTTCTGTTTTATAATTTTGGTAATAAAAAAATTAAATGCAAGCTTTGTTTATGAAAAAGCAAATACACAACGATGTGTAATCGTAACAACCAACGATTAAAATTTTAGTTTTTTCTTCACTGTAGTTTGAATTAACTTTGTCAATATTTTAAAAATCGTCTGCAATATGTTTTGCACTGTTATTGTGCTTTATTATTGCAGTAAAATGCTTTCGAAACCATATCGTTTGTGTTGTAGTAAAAACTTTCATGCAAAATTTTAAAATTCTACAGCCCAGTTATTGCTTCTACTTTCGTTGTTATTTAAAAAAAGTGACCGCAACGGGTTAATGTTAAAAAAGTTTTTTTTTAAAAACTTTTTTAACATTCATGATTAACTCTTTCTTTAACTGAATTTCAGTCGACCTCCATAGCTTCACAAGTATCACGAATAGACATTTGGGAAAAGCTGTTTATCATATCATCAACGTTGGTCGAAGGAAGAGGTGAAGGAGGATAATAGACAATAACAACAGTAAGCATGGTTGAAGATGAAAATAACTTTAAAATGCTAGCTTCTTTGTTGCTGCTTTTATATTGACAATTATGGATGATAACAATAGGGGACAACGTCAATCGTTTCGATCAATAAATTTATCAAGAAAAAAGATGACTAATTGCTATTTGCATTTTGGAGACAAACTACGTACGCTTTCAAGACCTTTTTAAAATACCATTTTAATTGACAAACCGTGTCAGCAGTAAAAGACACCTACACAACTTTTATGAGTAGACGATTTTTTTGCTTCTAAAGTATATGTAGTTTGTCTCTTAAATGCAAATAGCAATTAGTCATCTTTTTTTTGATACACTTATTGATCAAAACGATTGACTCTGTTCCCTATTGTTATCACTCATTTATGTATACCCATAATTGTCAGTATAAAAGCAGCAACAAAGAAGCTAACATTTTAAAGTTATTTTCATCTTCAATCATGCTTGCTGTTATTGTTATCTATTATTCTCCTTCACCCCTTCCTTCACCTCTTCATTCGACTAACGTTGATGATATGATAAACAGCTTTTCCCAAATGTCCATTTGTGATACTTGTGAAGCTATGGAGGTCGACTGAAATTCTGTAAAACAAGATCAAGATTGTTAAAAAAGTTTTAAAAAAAAACTTTTTTAACATTAACCCGTTGCGATCGCTTTTTTTAAAACACGATGGAGACAAAAACAATAATTAAGCAGTGGAAAATTTTGCATGAAAGTCTTTACTAAAGAACAAATTATAAAAAAGCATTTCACAGCAATAATAAACCAAATAGCAGTGCAAAATATATTAACGATCGTTATTAATTAATTATTTAAAAAAGTTTTAAAACTTTCAAGACTCTAAACATTAATATAAAAAAAAGGTTTAAGCACGTTGTTACAATCTGCATTGAAATAAAAACCTGAAAGATATTTGTTTAGTGTAAAGCTACCGCCAGATTTCTGAAAAAGTGAAAACATTTAAAACGTTCTATTTCAACGACAAATAAAATTATAATTTAATGTATTCTTCTACTTAAAATTTCTATTGCATATTTTAAGTATTAATATTTGTTTCTCATCCTCATTGAAACCAGATATGAGAAAAGCGATCGATCGAGTAACTGTTTCAAGCCCGGAGACCCGACGTGTCGATGTTTTTTGAAAAGTTCTGTTTTTTTTAACCGTAGAAAAGTTTTAGAACCCGGCCCGATAAAAAAAAATTTGCCAGCGGCCACCAAGAATTTTCAGGCCCATTTCTCATGCCTGATTGAATCAACTTTTTGTACAGTAAAAAATTATTCCGTTATTTTGTTTTCTGAATATTGAACATTACATACAAGTGGTACTAAAAGATAAAACACAGTTATTGCATCAAAAACAATATTGTTTTGTTTTAAAAAATTGGTGATACGAAACTTTAAAAATGAAGTTAAAAATTGTGAAGCATGTAAACGTTTTAGATATCACCTGTTTAACAAAATTTTTAATGCAGAAAATGAAACCCATATTTTTTCAAAAATGGGAGAATCAATTTTGCTTTTAGTTATAATGTAAAAATTACTCACAAAAAACTCGTGAATTATCCAGTTTTTGTTATGAAATAATTTGTACTTCTTCTGTTACAATAAAATATTCAAAAAAAAAACGCAAAACTATTTGCGAAAAACTTCAAACTGCATTTTTTAAAACAGACGAATTTCGGACAAATTTTTTTGGTCTTTGTAGTTTATATTCTTTCATCTCATCTTTATTAAAAAAAAGTTTAGTTCAGGTTTTCTAAACTTTGCTTTTAATCATCACAGCGGAGAATCAAAGTAAATTTTTGGAAGTTTTAAATATTGAATCAAATTGATGATTGCATGATATTTCTTAATACATTTTTTGATTGCTTTTCTAATTGCAAGATGAAAACCGTTTAATCCTTTCATTCATTGTACTTGTTCATTTTTGAAATAAAATATTCCAACAACTGCAAACTATTGTTGAAACAAAAAATGATTTTTTATCGACGCAAACATAAAAAAGAAAGACATACTCGATGCATACGTTTAGTGAATATTTGTCTTGGAACAAAGTTTGAAAAACAAAGAAATCTAATAAAAAAAATTATCGAAACAAATTGCAAAACCTTCGTTTTCTAAATATGGTAAGCTTATTTTATTCTAAAACGCTATCTATCCAAGAAACTTTTTTGAAGTTACAAAAATTTATTCAAATACAAAAAAGCATACAAAAAAACTGAACAGAGAAAAAAAAATGTGGCCCTAAAGAGGGCCGTTGGGATAAAAAAGATACAAAACAAATATACATCATCAACACAAAAAAGAGATAACAAACTTATTTAGTGCTGGTATATTTAGTGACAGCTTTGGTGCCTTCAGAAACAGCATGCTTGGCAAGTTCACCAGGAAGAATAAGACGAACAGCAGTTTGAATTTCGCGTGATGAAATAGTTGATCGCTTATTGTAATGAGCAAGCCGAGAAGCTTCAGCAGCAATACGTTCAAAGACATCATTGACAAAAGAATTCATGATGGACATTGCTTTTGATGAAACACCGGTATCTGGATGAACTTGTTTCAAAACACGATAGATATAAACGGAATAGGTTTCTTTTCGGGCCTTTCTTCGCTTCTTTTTATCACCAGTTCGAACAGTTTTTTGTGATTTGACGGCTTTCTTTGCTCCTTTTCCAGATGGCTTTGGTGGCATGATGATTGAGAGAGATTGCAGCAGTTGAAGAAAATAAAATAAACTGGTGAATTTGAAGGGATGATAGGCTGCTTTTATTGTGGCCAATGCAACCAAAAGAAAGGAAAGAAGGGGCGCGAATATTTGGTACGTCTGTTGTTTGTCTGTTGCTAGAGGTCGATCAACTGACTGCTTTTTATGAAGGACTGCTTGTTTTTTGCTGGCCTGGTGCAAAGAAATGGATGGGTCAGATGCATACATTCATTTTGGCTGATCGATTGATTGTCTTTTTTGCTTGCCATCTGTCTTCCACAAAAAAACTGATGAATCATCAACACCCTTCTATATACGCATATTTTGAGTTTTGAAAATTAGCACAATCGTTGCTCACTTAACTCCGCCCACTTCCTTCTGGTTGCACTGATCCATATAAAATCTTTACATTCAATCACAAATTTCTCATCCTCAACTTCTTCAAAGCTGTTGTTTAACTCTCTCTCCTTCAAGAAACTAAATCATGTCTGGACGTGGTGGAAAAGGTGCTAAAGCAAAGACTGGCGGAAAAGCTAAATCTCGTTCATCTCGAGCTGGTCTACAATTCCCTGTTGGACGTCTTCATCGTCTTCTCCGTAAAGGACATTATGCTGAACGTGTTGGTGGTGGTGCACCAGTTTATCTTGCAGCTGTTTTGGAATATCTCGCTGCTGAAGTTTTAGAATTAGCAGGGAATGCTGCCCGTGATAACAAAAAAACTCGTATTAATCCTCGACATCTTCAACTTGCTGTTCGAAACGATGAAGAATTAAATAAACTTCTTTCTGGTAAGATTGTCTTCTTTATTTTATTTCAATATTTATGCAAATTTTTTAGGTGTTACAATCGCTCAAGGTGGTGTCCTTCCTAATATCAATGCAATGCTTCTTCCAAAGAAGACTGGTGCAACTGAATCTCAATAGTCTCTCTTTAATCATCTTATTTGCTTTGTCTCCAAATATCAACAACATTTTGAAGCGTCTCTTTTTTGTATATGTTTTTTTATCCCAACGGCCCTCTTTACGGCCACATATTTTGATCTCAGTTTTTTATTATTTTTAAAATTTGAATAAAGCTTTTTCTCATTTGAGGAAGTGTGTGTAAACGGGAAACATGTTTTAATTTTTACTGGAGTATATATGATTTTGTGAGATTTGTTTTTTTTCATTTTCTTGATAAAATTATTTTTTTTCCATCTTTAAATAAAGATTTCAGAGAAAGGGATTTATATTTAAAATACAGCATGATTTTTCGTTAAAATGACAAAACAGACATCATGCGCAAAACTAAAGCTACAAAAACAAACGGCAGCAGTTAAATCTAATTATTGAATATTAAATAACACTTTGCTGAAAAATAATTTACAACATTAAAAGACAATTTTTGTTAAAGGACAATTTGAGAAAGCCTTTGCACACTGTTTAGCCAAAAAATGTGCTAACTTCAAAAATACCAACTGTTATAGTAACCAAAAAAACTCAAAGAAAGAAACTGACAGTAAAAAATCAAAAAAATACTGTCACTGTAGCTGTAATTTATTTCAAGTTACAGCTACAGTACGATTCTTAAAAACATGTAAACCAAGACTGTCAATCAAATAAAAATCTTTTTAATGAGATTAAATATCAAAAATATAAAACTATTCCTAACCGTCTTTGTTCCCTGACTAAATTAAAAAACGAAATTTACTGATATTGAAACATAAACATTTTATTAACAAACTTCATAAAACATAAAACAACAACAAATAAAATAGATTACTGTAATAAAAAAAGGATTAATTTGAAGCAATTTTTTCACTTTTTGATTCTTTTTCTTCATTTTCTTCTTTGTTTTCTCCATCATCTTCATCACCACTTTGATTTTTGTCATCTTGATTTTCTGAATCATCATCTTCTCCGCCATTTTCTTCATCGTCTTCAGTTTCCTCTCCTCCATCACTATTATCAGAATTAAGCTGTTGCCATTGAATAAGAGAATCATCAGACATTTCCCGAGGAAAAATAAATTCATATTGAAAAGTTAGGCCCTCATGAATATTAAATCTTTTGATTAATTTGCTAGCTTCAGATGGTATTCTATAATAATTATCAACAATTTCAATATCATCATCTCTACCATCAATCTCATCAAAGACCTATAGATATATGATACATTTTGTATGATTAAGCAAAAACATTAACTTACATAATTGAATGAAGTAAAGAGATCTCGAAATTCAAATAAGATTGAACCTTTGATATGTGATGGAAGATTGGAAAATATTTGAGGAGTAAATTTCATCATTTCATTGTATACTATTTCCCAATGTATATTCATTTCTTCAGGCATTGAATAACATGAAACATTCAAGCCTTCAAGATTTGGAAAATGTTGAGCAATACGATTAAAAAAATCCATGATTGCATCTTTTGTGAAGAGAAAATTAAAGTAATCAGGAAATTTGCAGTTACAGCCAAAATCAATAATTAGATGTTTAACAGTTGGAAAAGTACGACTAAAAAATAGCAGTGTTAATGTATGAATAGAAAAGTAAAAAATAGACATACTCCTGTGGAAAACAGAGAATACGATGATAGAATGATTGAAAATGAGTAATAATGTAATGTCTAGAAGAAACCATTTCGAGAAAATCCTAAAATTACCGTAATTTAAACAAGATTAACAGTTATTAAATGTTATGCGAGCGCAGTTTTATAGCGACTCGATAATAGGGAAGAAAGTTAGAGCCATAATGCTTTAAATTTGTAAAAAGTGTTGCTCCAAATAATCTATAAAAATATTACCGTAAGCACAGGTTTTCCAACATTACAAAGTAAAATTTGTATTTCATTGAATGAACATTCAGCTTTAAAAAATCTGACATAATCAGTAGGAATTTTCCAGCTTTCAAAATAAACACATTCTAAATCTGAAAGGAATACGGTATAAAAATTCCAATTTTTGGGATCAATAACGCAATGAAAAACATGTAAAAAGGCATACCTTTTCGAAGAAGTTTTGCAAAAGTTCGCTTTACTGTATCACTTTGAGAATCATATTTAAAATCATAACGAATGAACAAAGCATTGTAGAATTTTGCCAATACAACCAAAATTTTATCCATAAATTCAAAATCATAAGGAATAATATGTCGATTTCTTACTTTATTCTTTGTTACAGGAAACCGTTTAACACACTAAAAGGAAGAATTAAATGATTTGTAAGCATAAACATTAAAACTACTTACAATTCTAAGATGATTAGCAGTAACTTCAATAGATTTAACATGTGAAAAGTAGCGGAGCGCAGCGAAAAAAGGTTCTCTTCCGGAAGCCATGAATTTTCTTAAATTTTCAGCTTGTGGTCCATCAGTAAGAATAAGAGAGAAATGTGGAAGAATTTGTTCAAGGATATCAGGATTTAGGCGAAGTAAACATGGCCTAAAATATGAGATTTGATTAGCGATAAAAAACATATATATATATTCCTTACTGTTTAATCAAAGCAGCAACCGATTCATAGATATTTATTTTTCTTTTCTTTTTTGGTGGAGCTTCTTTGTCTTCTTGATTTTGATGAGATGGCATTTTCAATGCATTAGATACCAATTTCTTATTACGTAGCAACATAAACGTACAGTAAAATATTAAAATAGCTCTAAAAATAAACGTTAGCTATATCACAATTGCATCACAAAATTTATTGTTTTTTTCGCGGGTAAAGTGGTGGAGCAATATTGGTTAAAATCATAGTTTTCACAGCACTTTTTTTAAGGCAACATTTGCAGATTTTCCAACATCAACAAAGTTTAGAATAGCAAAAAAAACATCTAATATTATACACGCAAAAATGAAGTTATGACAGTACTACACAAAGAAGCAGCAAATATAACAACAACAAAAAAGGAGACAATCAAAGTGTTGAACATAGAATTATGAAAAAATAAATTTGTCGAAAAGTAAAAACACGAAAAAAAAACAACAAAAAAAAGTTGAAAAAAGTTTTGTAAAAGAAAAAGTTTTAATCACTAGTACACATTTCGCCAAAAGTGTTAAATTGAATACAGTATCAAGCTGCTACAGTTATAAAAACCAAGGAAAAAATTCAAAGAAAAAGAAAGAAAATCTTAAATTAAAAAGTAAAATTAATGAAAGTGAACTTGCATTATTATTGTCGCTTTAACATAGAACATCTTGTCAGCATTTTCGTTTGTCCTAAAAAACAAATATGAATCTTTCATAATACATTAACTTGAAAAACATAGTATTTTTCTTTATGAAAACAATCTCGTAAGAGACAAACTTATATTACCGTGTCACAAAGTTATATTGCTAATAATTTACTTTAGATACTAAACAACAAATTTATAATAACAAAAAAACAACAACCATTTATAAGCAAAAAACAATTACTCTTACTATTTATTTTTCAAACTACTTCACAACATGTTACATTCTTCACCATCTGTTGTATCAGAAAGATCAGAATCCATTTCATCTTCATCATCTGTTTCAACTTCATCCATTTCTTGAAGAAATCGTAAAATAAATTCAAATTTAAGGCCTGCATGAATATGAAACTCTCGAACCAACATGCAATTTTTATCATCATTCCATTTTTGAACAATTTCATCTTCAATATCGATATGAGTCTGTTCCATAACCTAAAACGTGACACAATATTAACGGTATTATATGCATAAAAACATACATCTTCAAATTTAATATTATCATTATCAACAGAAATGCTAATGCAGCCTTTAACTTGAAATGGAATATAATCAAACATGTGAGGATTGAATTCAAGCAGCGCTTTATAAGCCCAATACCAATTAGAACAAGTGTTACCATAACTCAAATCACCAAATTTTATATCCAAAAATGTTAAATTTGGAAGGTGTACAGTAAGTCGGAATAAGAAAGCACTGATTGCATCAACGTCAAAAACGAATTCTAACCATTGTCCATGCACATGGCAATGTTCTTTTAATTCAAGTTTGCGAACAGTAGGAAAAATTCTACTAAAAATTCTATCATTAGAAACGAAGAAAATGAATGCAAAAAAAACTAACACTTCTTCAATATCCATAAGATCATCAAGAAATGGGTAAAAATGAAATTCAATTTTATGTTGTGCTGAATTCATCATTAAAACATCCTATAAAAGAATATTGTTAAATTTAATAACTATAAAAAGTGCTCCACAAAATAATAGGGCAGCATTAAAATATGAATTTTGTTGTTATTGGATGCTGTTTAAAATAATTTGTTAAGTGACAAACTGCTTAATCAAAACCTCTTTCGGTATACGGTAGCTACAAAAATCATGTTTAGCAAAATGATAGCTTATCGCTAATAGAACCCATCTTCCAAGTTTCAGCGCGTGTGGTTAACCCTTCTTCTAAATTAAATAATTCATAGCTGTTATTGATGGCAAAAATAGAAATAAAAATGCTTTTTTTTCCCTTATCTATCGTATACCGAAATTTTAAAATGTCAAATTTCATAGACGCATTGACGAAAACTCTGAAATTTCGTTAACAGATTCTTTAACATCATTGATAACTGCAAAAACATTCTCCTAATAAAAGGTATTGCAGCTACCGTATACCAAAATTTCAATTTTAACAACAAATTGTTTTTTACCATCAATACTTCAAAGAGTTTTAAATAATAAAACTTATTTTAGCCGTATTTTACAATTTTGTGGAGTGCTGTAACATCACAAGTAACTTACAGTAAGCGTTGGTTGTCTAACACAGCAATGTTTTAAAAATACTTTATTGAAAGTACATTCCTTCTTTAGAAATTCAATATCATTAGCAGGAAGGCTGTTTTGCTTCGATTCTGATGAAAATTCAATACTTTTCAAATCTAAAAAGAATCAAATAAACGTTTGTTGTAGCAAATATAGAGAATCACCTTTATTAATAAAAAATGATACAGCTTGTTTTTGATAGGCAACAACTGGATAACTAACGATTTCAAGTCCTTTGATCTTATTTGATATAGCAGATATAATATCGTTCACTCGTGGAAAGTCATATGGAAATTCAAAGTATCTATTAGATTTCTAAAAAAGAAGTATTCGTTCGTCATTATGTATCCTTCAAAAGTAACTTATAATTCCAAAACGTGAAGAATGAATAGTGACAGTAATTGGCACAGAAAGGTGTGAAAGCAATATTAAACCAATACCAAATGACTCTTCATCAGATAACATAAATTTTTGAAGTTCTTCTGAATGCTGTGAAAACCAAGTATTAGATAAAACACGAGAAATGTCGCAATAAAGAATAAGAGGCCTAAAAACGAATAATAACTAAAAGATAAATGACAAATCTGCCATCTATTGATCAACGTTGAGCAGCTGTATGCTATTCTCGAATTATTCAAAATAAATCTTACGTTTTAGCATTCATTGTTTTAATCAATACATCCGATTCATCAACATCACCAATTTTTCTTTTCTTTGTAGCTGAAACTTCTTCATCTTGTGACGCTTGAACTTCCATAATTTGACAAGATCTTTTTTCTATCAAAAATATATTCAATAAACTCTAAAAACGTAATACATTAATTAATCTAAACGTATATTGTTGTTTGCAACACTGAGAAAAAAACACTACATCAAAATTTCAGGAGAAAAAAAGTTGATGAAAAATTTGTAAGCATTCGAGTCCATTTTGCCAAGAACTGCAATGTATTTAAAGATGATACAGTATCGTACAATCGAATTTAAAAAATGAAATAACTAAAAAATATATTGAAAAAAGAAAGTTAGGTAATACTGTTTTTATATAATTAAATAAATTTCGATTTATTTTGAAGCTATTTTCTTTAGTCTTTTATCTCTCTTTTACATTAAAATAAATACACTGAATACAAATCTTGTTTTTGATTCTTATGTGCATGTATCAAGTTTTTATGCTTCAGAAATTTATTATTTCAATTATACAACATGAAATAAATAACCTTTATGTTAAAAACATATTATCTTTAAAACACCAAAAATAAGGTTTTTAATCAAATCCTGGATTTAAAGATTAAGCAATCGAAGAAAATCATACTGATAATCTTCAGCAAGTTTTAGCCAAAAATCAACTGTTGGCTGGATATCATCTGTTCCAGTGGAGACATCAGTATTGATCAACATATATGGGATTGTGCCATTAGCAGCTTTTGGAACTTCTGTACCATTGACAGAAGGTATTGAAGTTTTAATGAAAGAACCAAAAACTTCTGCGATATTGTTTTGAACTTGATTATCTTCTGTTGTATTACTAATTCCATTATCAGTGTAGATATTAAGGCCACATAAATACAAGAGAAAATAGCCATGTCCAGGAAGATTTCCAATCAAATCTTTATCTTGTGGACGAACATAGTCAAATTGATAGAGGTATTGATCTTCCCAATCCATATCCATTTTCTTTTTAATTTCAATTCCAGTTGAAATTTTAAGAATTATTTGGAAAACCTGAAAAAAAAAGCATTTTTGGTTTTAGCATTATTATTAATGCTTATATATGTGCGTCACTTACTTCAGTATATTTATCGAAGTAATGATATGGATCAGATGCATTTGTACCATTGCCGATTTCATAATGTTCAAAAACTCGATCTATGATGGCTTCCTTTGTGCTTTCATTTTTAAATTTAGGATCAACAAGAAGCTCCAAAACAAGTTCACGAATTTTATCAGCTGTTACATTTTGACGATTTTCAAATTTAACACCTCCACGAGCTTTTGCATAAATATTTGTAATTGGATTCTTAGTAATTAACGCTAAAAAATATATATGTCAGATTATAGTTAAAATAATTTCAAAAAGGAATCATCGAGATGTGACGACATCCAAGATTTTGGCATAAACTTATGTACAGAAGACACTTATAGCCGCACATCAAAGGCGGCGTGGTCGTTTACTCCCTGATGACGTCATATCTGAATGATCCACAAGAAATGGTCATATTATACACTTACTCATATGCAATGATTCACCAATATCAAGACCATAAAGAGTTTTTCTTTTTGTTGCATTAGCTTGTAATTCATCCATAGTTTTGCCTTGGAAGAAATCATCATCAAGATTTGGAGTCCAATATAAGAGATCATACGTGTCTGGGGAAACATCAGTCTAAAAAAGATTGTTCAGTTTTAATATGCATATCCGTTATTGTTTAAGGGTGTATCGAGAGAAAACTTTTAAGAGAAGGAAACAAAATTCATTTAGAAGAGGCCAGTTTTTGATTAAAAGTCGGCCGATTCACCACTGATTTTGTCAATTGTAGAAAGAATAATGGCAACAAATGTCGTTTTTAAATACGCTCTTGCTCACACTTCATTTACTTACCAAATTTAATTCTTTTCGAACTTCCCAAAATCTTGTGTGATTAACTTCTTTAAGACATTCTTTTCTTGCAGTTGTATTTTTTTGATCGCACCCAACTTTCTTTGAAATAATTTCAGAATGATTATAAGTCAATTCACTTGCAATTCCCCATTTCGCGTAATTACTACCAGCAAGACGGATCTCTTGATTCCAAAGATCACTGGTATCTGGATGCCAAGATAGTGCATGTGTAGATGTTGAACCGGCAGAATGTCCACCTAAGGTAATTCGATTTGGATCTCCCCCAAAAGCAGCAATATTTTTTTTGATAAATTTCAAAGCTTCAAGTTGATCAAAAAGTCCAAAATTTCCATTGATGACATGATCCCGTGTTGCAAGATAGCCTAAAATACATACAATTAAAGCAATTATTAAAATGATAAGTAAGATTACCGAAATGTGCAAGTCGATATTGCAAAGTAACAACAATGATATCTTGTGGAATAAAATTATCAACAAAATACTCAAAGCCATATGCTTCCGTAAAGCCAGAAAAATATCCCCCACCATGAATGAAGACAAAAACGGGACGCAATTCTGAGATCATATTTGATGGAGTAAAAACATTGAAATAAAGACAATCTTCAGATGTATTATAATCAGGTCCCAAATCATTCATTTGGTGGCATGGGTCTGGCCAAGCATCTGCGGTTACAGTTCTTAAAAAACTTGGTTGCAAGGGTTCAGCTTTCTGAAAACAAACTTTTTTTAGCGTTGATTTTATTTGTAGTAAAAAAACAAACTTCAAATCTTTCTGGTGGCTCAGCATATGGCATTCCAAGAAAGAGATGTGCTTCTGTGCCTTTTGCTGTAGTATTCTTAAATCCAAAAGCAGTGTACTCGGGCAGTTGAACAATTGCAATACCAGGACCTTGAGTTTGTGCCACTGCACCTCCAACCACCAAAAATAGTAAGGGAAGGTATTGTAGCATCACGTTCATTTTGATGCTAAAAAAGTTGTATCTATTTAATTCTGCAATAACGTCTTAATCGCACCAGATATCCTGAAGATTACAGTATACTTTTAATCTATGAATCTTATATATATATTTTAAAACAGCAGAAACAACCGTCGAGGAAAGCAGAGAGTTTCTTAAAAATAAAATAAGTAAAAAGTGGCCGTTAAAAGAAGCTTCGCTCAGACAGTCACTAATAGCTTTTTGGTTCCAACGTGGCAAGTTTTTTCCTGAAAATTCCGTGACGTATCAGCATTCAGGCAATCTATAATCATCAAAAAATCAAATGATTGAAAAGTTATGAAATAGATTTTTTCCATTTAATTTTAAAAAGGAAAAAAGTTTTTTAAAGCCCCCGCTTATTTTTTTTAAAAGAATATATTTGATACATTATAGAGTTTCGGAGAAGCTTTTGTATGAATTCCATACATACGACATTTGTGATGAACCATAAAAATACTTTGTAAAAATGTAGACGGAAAAGATTGCTCCTCGTCATTGAAATTCCATTAGAGTATTTCAAAAAAAAAAAATAGTCTTATGGTTTATCACAAATGTAAAATGTTTTTTGTAAACATATTTGTACAAATAAAAAAAGAAAGTTTTAGAAATATCGTAAATGATGTAATTTCTTCATGCAATTACGATATTTGTACAACAAAAAATCTCGAGATACATATATCACACAAAGTTTTAAACAGATATCTATCTTACCATTGTGCAACCCGAACCTCTAGTTTCATGAACAGTCTAAAAGTCAAAATCTCGGATGTCAAAAAAAGAAAGAATTTAAGTAATATCTCATGAACAATGAAATAGAAAAATTTTTATTTTTGGATGTTTTTGTTTTGTAATTAATCTTTTAAGCTTTTTTGTAATTTTATGTAATCTTTTTTTTAGTGTATGCATACTTTTTATTGTTTTCATTTGATTTTTCATGCGTATAAAAGCTAATCAATAAGAAGTTAAGGCATAGTCGGCAACGAAGTTTTCGATTCCATCAACAACTTTTTTAATATGATTTTATAATATGTAATTGTTTGTTTGTTTTAAAGATGTTTCCGTTACTCAAACTATATGTCGAACATGTTTTTGTGCTATTTATGTCAAATTTTTTATAACAAATTTCATAATTTTAGCAAATTTCTAAAGCTATGTAGCAGCAGCCTATAAAAATAGAAATTTACAATGTTTCATGGAATCTAAATTTTGCTATAAGTATTGACACAGCTAGCATAACATTTTGTAGCCACTATTTGAGCACAGAAGAAGAACGTTTTTGCTTTATTTACCTGTTTGCTTTTAGTGAGACCCTTTAGCTTATTGAACATTGTCAAAAATATAGGTTAGTAAGTTATTTGTTGTTCTCTATTTTTTAAGCAAGAATGCGCTTTGACAGTCGTTTTTTTTTCATTATTCGCTTTCAAAAAGGCCTTTCTGATGAAAAAAAGAATAAATTTTTATGTGTTCAATTTAAGGATTCACATGCCTCATGTACTTTTAGGGTACAGCTTTTATCAGCTTTAATTCGGTTTTTTTTTCTATGGTGGTCTGAAGAAAAGGCTTGAACTCTGTGAATCAAACGTGATAATTTTGAGGGAGTTTTTTTTGTTTGATTAAAAACCGATTAAAAGCTGATTAGCGGCCATAGACCTCCACGAAAGGGCAAATGAGACAATAAAAACTTTTTTATGATAGCCACTCAAAGTATTTTTTTTCATTTGTTCTTCCCGAAAACTTTCAAGGAGGTAATTTTGATAACAAAAACTTTTTATGAGCTATTAGAACTGCCCTTTTGAGAAACAGTTTTTTTTCTTCTTTTTTTGGTGGTCTAGAAATGGGTCTTAAAGTTTTATGGAATGATAATTTTAAAGATAAAAAAATTAGACGACCTCCATGAAAGTACAACTGCCGATAACAATGGAACACATCACATGATACCGCCGTGTTTTAGTGTGTCAAGATAAGCGCATATAAAAAACTGTACTCTTAGCGATTATTTTGTCTTTAAAAAATTTTATATAAAAGCTTCTCAAAAACTTTATAATATCCATCTAATATTTTTAGCATCAAAACGAACATGATGCTACGTTGCCTTGCATTGCTCTTTTTGGTTGGCAGTGCTTTGGCACATTTTCAAATTCCTGGTCTTCCAATTGTTCGAATTCCCGAGTATACTGCTTTTGGATTCAAGAATACTACAGCCAAAGGCACAGAAGCACATCTCTATCTTGGATTACCGTATGCTAAAAAACCTGAACGATTTGAAGTTTGTTTTTTACTACTACTTAATCAGTTCCAAAAAAAGTGTTTTTAGAATCCAGAATCTTTGAAACCAAGTCTTTTAAAAGTTGTATCCGCAAAAGCCTGGCCAAATCCTTGCCATCAAATGAATGATTTAGGGCCTAGTTATCATACATCAGAAGACTGCCTCTACTTCAATGTTTTCACTCCTTCCAAATTAAGCTTAAAGCTTCGCCCTGTTTTTGTTTTCATTCATGGTGGGGGATATTTTTCTGGCTTTACAGAAGCTTATGGATTTGAATACTTTGTTGATAATTTTGTCCCACAAGATATCATTGTTGTTACTTTGCAATATCGAGTTGCACATTTTGGTAAGTATTTTTTTAAAAATATCGTTGACATTAATTGCATAACCATTTTATAGGCTATCTTGCAACTCGAGATCATGTCATCAATGGAAACTTTGGACTTTTTGATCAACTTGAAGCCTTGAAATTTATCAAGAAAAATATCATTGCTTTTGGTGGTGATCCAAATCAAATAACTCTTGGTGGACATTCTGCAGGTTCAACATCCACACATGCACTATCTTGGCGACCAGATACACGAAATCTTTGGAAGCAAGAAATTCGTCTTGCTGGTAGTAATTATCATATATGGGGAATTGCAAGTGAAAGTAATTTCAATCATTCTGATCTGATTTCAAATGCAGTTGGATGTGGTCAAGCTGATTCACATGCTAAAAAGGCATGCCTTAAACAAGTTGATCATCGAAGATTTTGGGAAGTTCGACAAGAATTACATTTGGTAAATATTTTTTTAGTATTCAAATTTGAACTGAAGGGTTTGCATTTTTTAGTATGATATTGTTCCGGATAAAATTGATGCTTTATATTGGACTCCAAATTTTGATGATGATTTCTTCCAAGGCAAAACTATGGATCAATTACAAGTTGAAGCACCTAAAAGAAAAACTCTTTATGGTCTTGATATTGGTGAAGCATTACATATGAGTAAGTGATACGCGCAATTCCTATTGGGTGCATTTCAGAAATCTGACATTTATTTGGAGTAGTCCAGATATGATGATATCAGATAGAGGATGGCAATTAACCATGTCACTTGAAATGTTTTCCTTTTGAATTATTTCAACAGTAATTATCTATATTTATTTTTTTAGCATTAATCAGCAAGAACCCAATTACAAATATCTATGCCATTGCTCGTGGAGGTGTTACATTTGAAAATCGTTCAGCTGTAACAGCTGATAAAATTCGTGAACTTGTTTTGGAGCTGCTTGTTGATCCTAAATTTAATGCAACAACAAAAGAAGCTATTATTGCTAGAGTTTTCGATTTCTATCAAATTGGAGTTGGTCCAAATGCAACAGATCCAAATCATTACTTCTATAAATGGACTGAAGTAAGTGATACATTTATTAGCAGGAAAAGGGAACACATGTTTTTTTTCCAGGTTTTCCAAATAATTCTTAAAATTTCAACTGGAACTGAAATAAAGAAAAAATGGGATTTGGGTTGGCGAGATCAATATCTCTATCAAATGGATTATGTTCGACCACAAGATCTTAATGAAATCGGAAATATTCCCGGTCATGGTTATGTTCTTCTATATTTATGTGGCCTTAATATCTATACAGATAATGGACTTAGTAACACAACCGAAGATAATCAAGTTCAAAACAATATTGCACAAGTTTTTGGTTCTTTCATTAAAACCTCTACACCTTCTGCCAATGGTGTTACAGTCCCAAAAGCAACTTCCAATACCATTCCATATATGCTAGTCAATACTGATGTCTCTACTGGAACAGATGATATCAAGCCAGCAGTTGATTTTTGGTTACAACTTGCTCAAGATTATCAATATGATTTCCTTCGACAACTTAATCTTTAAATCAATAAATTGCGTATCATAGATATTATGTTTTTATCATAAATATTATGTGATGTTGTGTAACTGAAACAATAAATTTCTAAAACAAATATTTATGATACTTGCACATAAGTATTGGGTGTGAAATTCGCATATGGTTTATTATTTTAAAAAACAAGAACAGTTGACAAAACTCATATTTTTCCCTTCCTAATCTTGTAGGAAACTAGCAATAGTTTGCTGAGATGTTACAAAATAGACAGTTGGATTGACATCATTCACATTAAAAAACACGGTATTCAACATTTGAATATCGCTGAATATTACTGTAGCAGAAATGATTAGTCCCTAAATGACGAAACTCTATTGTTGTGTATAAAAATAAATCAATAACAAATGCTTTTGGTGCAAAAAACAACTTTTTTCAGTTTTTTTCATTACAACTAAAAAAGTTAAATTTTTTTATTCATTTTTTATCGTCTTTTTTTTGCATTCATCAATATTTTTCAATTTCTTTTTATCAAATTTGATTCAAAATTACAATGGCTTTACAACCAGAAGATAATTTATTTGTAAGTTTTGTGTTTCTTTATTCATTTATTGTTTAAAACTCATATTTTAGGAAATTAAAGTTCCAATTTTTTGTGAATGGACGTTTGACAAAGATTTACCAAATAACTATAGTGCCGATTCATCAATGTATAATTATATTTTTGGTCTTATTGGAGATGAGGGAGATTCTTTAAAAAGTACCCAATATCTTTTGCCTGGCTTTCCTGGAATCAAATATTGCTTAGATATTTACATGGATGATGGATTGCTGGATTTGGATTTTGATGTTGACATGGATTACAAAAAATATAATTTTGATGCTGATTTTGTTTGTACTATTACTGATTGTGAACCGAAGCATTTTGTGCATACTTTCAATGATGCCACTGATATGGATCCATATACATTTTTTAATTTACATGATTGTATAGTTGATTGTGTTGGATGTCCTATGTGTTTAAATCAAAAAGTAGTTATTCGAGTTGAAGGAACTTTCACCGTTAAATTTGTTGATGAATTGTTGCTTTCTATTGAACCTTCTGATGAAACTCTTAAATTTTGGACAGCAGAAGAAAAAGAGACAAAAGATTTTGTTATTGCTGCTGAAGAACAAGAAATTCGGGTATCTAATTTAACATTTTACACAATTTATAACATTTCCATTTTAGGTTCACAAAGAAATTTTAGCACAAAATTCAGCTGTATTTGAAAGAATGTTGGATTCTGAAAGATGGAAAGAGACAATGGAAAATAAAATTGTTATCCCTGATTTCTCTCACAAAATTATCAAATATGCAGTTGATGCTTTATATAATGAAGATGTAATTCTTAAAGAAAAAGAAGAATGTTTGTTACTTTACCAATTTGCTGATAAATATGATATGGAAAAACTTACAGTAAGTTTAAATTTTACAAAACATATGTTACATTTTTGTTTTTAGAAAGCTCTCAAAATTGCCATTACTTTTACACCACATAATGTTATAGAATACGCAAATTTCTTCTTTCAAAGTAATGCTGGTGAGCTTGTTAACTGTTGCATCGATTATATACTTTCATGTTCACAATACTCTCTTCCAATCAAAGATATTGAAATTTTGGATGCTCAGATTTATGGATTGTTTGTCAGCCAAGTTTTGGTTAGTCCTGTTCTTAAAAGAAATCCTCAACAAGAACATCGAAATTTTAATAATGAAAAAGAAGGCGATAAAAGTTGGTGAAATATTGTGATGGCTTATTTTCTGTCTTTTTTCTTATACTTTTACTGCAAATAATGTTGTCGATTTTTATTGTTTCGCTTTTATATTTTTTATTTGTTATTCAATAAATTTTATATTACAAATTTGAAGAACAAATGTTGACGTAAAATCGAGATCTAATCACATTCATTTTCGCCTGAAGGGACCGCTGAACAGGAACGTAAAATCAAGGTTCGATTGTATTTTTTTATTTTATACATTAAGATTGATGTGAAGCAATGAGAACAGATAAATAATTTTTTTTAATATTAGCAGCTTTTTCTGAAAATTTATTTTAAAAAAATGCATTTAATTTTTTCATTTTTTTAGTTCATTTTTCTTTTGATCGAATGATTAATAGCATCAAAAGAAAAAAATGGAAAAATAAGCATTACGTTTTTTTTAAGAATTGAAGCAAAAAACCTCGATTTGCTTGCACAATTCTCGTTTGATTCTTTAGAAAAAGCCGTTTGAATATTTCTTAATTTGCAAACAAAAGCTGTTGACGAAATAAAATTTGAAAAAACATATTGTTTTTGCATATATCTGCTATTTACTTGTTGTCCAACACAGTAGAAGCCTGTGTCATTAAATAATTAATCTTACGAGAAAGGAAAACATGCTTAAATAATAATTGTCTTGTTACTATTACCCGTCTTTATTTAAAAAAATGTATTTAATTTATTAACCGATTGTTTATTTCACTTTTTGGAAATAACAATGAAAAATAATAAAGAAAACACAATTCGTCATATTTTATGAACAATCACTAAAAATAAGAAAGCTAAGGAAAAAGAACATAATGTTTCCAATTTTCAAAATTGAAATAAAAATGTACTTTTTTGTATTAAGTCGGGCTGCTTACACAATTTGCAATTGCATGTCTAAATATGATCACTGAATAAAATGTTTTGAATATTTCAGAAAGTTCAAGAAAACTTTGTTGAAAAAAAAAACAAATTTCAAACAATATCTTACATTTTTGGTTATCATTAATGGTGACATGTCGCGCAACTTGGATAGATATATGCGACATTAGATAGTCATCAATGTGATACCGGCAGTTGTGCGTTAATGATAATTGGTTTATTGGCGCAATCCCATGTGATTGCACATTTTCTTAGATTTTAGTGTTAAGAAATTTGCATATCCATTGCGCAAAATGTAGTTCACAAATACATATATTTTATTCATCACTCAAAAATTGATAACTTTTAAATCTGCTAAAATAACTAATGTTAAAAATACAAAATATAAAACAATTAAAATAATTCCATGTACACGTTTTGCATTGAATCTGTTAATAAATAATGTAACTAAAGTTGTGATCAAGCTAGTAGCTAACATGATGACTAGGAAGCCTTTGACACTGTCCATTTGAATCTGAAAGCTTTAAGATTATTAATGTTTTTAAAGGCCTGAATGGTTTACATGAATATGTTTGCCTTGAAGAGCAGCAATGAGAAATCCTGTGCCAAATCCGAACAGCATTGCTAAAAAAATCATTTTTACAATGAAGTTTATGTTTGTCTAAATTGCTTACTCAATAATGGTGCTCCAATAGCAGCAGATGCAGCCATTTGTGGAAAACCTTGTCTTGCAACAGCTGTATCTGCAATAAAATCTCCAATGCTATTTGACCATGCCATAATTGTTAATCCAAGAATCTGAAATTTTTCTTTAAAAAAAGTTTTTTTGTGTATCAGTAAGCTTACTTCTTGGGACAATCTTGAAACAATACTTAACATAAAAATAACATTTACAAGCTCTGATGACATCAAGTATATCCAAGAAACTGATACAATGAAACCAAAATATCCGGAAATACTCTAAAAAAGATATTATAAATTTTACTTACAATGGAAAAAATTACTTTATGACGAGCAGGTTCAACATTGTAAGAAGTAAAAATGATAACTAATAAAGTCATAATTACTGAAGGGATGAAACAATATACCCATAAACCAGGATCACCGGGAATAATATGAGATGTCAAAACTACAAAAAAATATCATTACTTATTATGCAACAGTTTGTAAACTTACAATTTAAGCAAAAAAGTACTGTTAATGGCATTGTGAAGCAGTGAATCAAAGTTAAAGTTTTGCACCAGATAATTCCTTGTGGTACTGTAAGTTTCACGAAAACGATGACAGGAAATTTAATGATTTGAAGGATTTTTGAATACCATTTTTCTTCTTTGAAATCTTCTTCGAGTGGGTTTAGAGCGATTAGGAGGTCCATGATTACTCGTTTGAAAGTGATGGATTCATTGATGGTAGAAGTTATGGCTGAAATTTGGTTTTTTTGTAAGCTTAAAAATGGTAAAATTTTGTGGTTCTCTAACATAATAACTCTAGTAATTACTGTATGTGTGAAAAAATTGTTTTGCTTTTTTTTGCCATTTCGTTACTCAATTTTGATAGACTGATTTCTTTTGTTATAGTAAACAAGCATTTCACCCCACATCATGCGATGCACTTGAATTGGCGAATAGCTTAGCCTTAGCCAACTAATTACTCTCTTAAAATTTCAAAAACACTTACCACTTTCATCATCATCTTCCACAAAGGCAGTAATAACAACATTATGATCATCTTCTTTTCCAAGTGGATGTGCAAAACTATCAACAAAGTGAACAACATTTGTTGGATGATGATGGTGGTGATGACGTTTTTTCAAAGAATTAAAATGTGAAAAAGATTGCCGTTGCATTAGTTGAATATTTTTTGAGAGTTGTTCAGCATGAAGTGACATGGTACGTCTAAATGGAAGAACAGACATTTCATCTTTTTCAGCAGGAATGTCAGCAGGATCTATAATTTCAAGATATGTAAATTCGTTTCTTGGCGAAGAGAGCATTTGACACAGACCTCCCAGTGAAGACAAGTAAATGCTTACCTGGAAGAGATAAAACAGCTGGAATAATTCTTTCTTCTGAGCCTTTTTTGACTTTCCGTTTTTCAATGAATTCTTTGATGAATTTTTCAAATACAATTATTGCAACATAAATTATATACAGTAACAACAGAACTAAAAACATTAATTAAACAAACATTTGAAACGTCTCAAAAGCTTACCTGCAGGTTCCCAAAAGAACAGCGTCTTCCCATAAAACATGATAAAAGCAATCCATCCAATCCCCAACAAATAAATCGAAATATCACGCAGCGTTGCAAACTTTGCAATTTTAAACGGCTTTACCAAACACACAGTCCCAAAGACAATCATTGTAACAAATGCTCCACCACCCAGCACATCCCCTATAGCAAGTCCCGCTTTTGGATGCTTTGTATTTACCATTGAAGAAATAATACTAAAGATATCATTTGCACCATTTCCAAGTGCCATTAAAGTTACACCAGCAATAGATTGAGAGATTTTATGATGATCGACGATTGTGGAAATGCTGTGACAAAAAAAATTATCAGCGATAGTTGTCATCATAAGAAAAAGAAATAATAAATAAATAATTGATACAATTAATAACAAAATTCTGATGGTAAGATTTTCAGTACAGATGATGTATTCTGTCCAGAGAAGATAACCACCACCTTCACATTGATCAAAAAATTCTTTGATATATTTGCAAGCTTCTGAAAAAAGTTTTTGCTGAGGTATTACCATAACCAGTGATGAATTTCGAAAGATCTACGGTAACTTTTTGTTGTCTTATTTTAACATCAATTGAAAATTTTCGATATCGAAAAATCAAAATTTTCAAAACCGAAATTTCGATACCGTAACCGTCAAAAAATTTAAAGATTCGAGACTTTCAAAGTCGAAATTCGAGATTTTTTGACCGAAATCAAAACTTCTCATTTTAAAAGGAAAACAAAAACTTCGACATCAAAATTCCGATACCGTAACCCTTAACAAAAAAAACATACCTTCTGGTGTATTTGTCCTTTCATATGGTAAACAATGACCATTTGGATCATCATTAGCATCAGCACCAGCTACCGTAGTCGATAGAATATTTGACATATTTAATATATTATTTAACCCATTCATTCTTTTATTTATTCAATTAAAACAAACGATTAAAGTTTATTGTATCTATTTTATATTATCTCCCATTATCTATATTTTTATATCAAGCTTTTTTTAAAAAAGTTTCAGTTTTTCTCTTACGTGCAGTTTTAAGTTTGACCACTTCAAATAAAGATTTTTTAATTCGAGTACTTTTTTATTTTCTCACCAAAGTAAATAATATCATTTTTTAAACTGAGTTTAATGGAAGTAGAAAGAAAAAGAAGATGCACCTGTAGCACCAGTAGGAGCAAGTGCAAGTGCAAAGGAAAAGTGTTAAATGTTCAAAAAATAAAGGTTATCGAAATTTAAATGAAAAGTATAAAAAAAACAAAACTGAGGATATCCATTGCACGCACGAGGAGCAGCTTGTACTTGAAAAATTCAAAGATTTATCTTTTTCATTAACCTGGATAACAAAAAGGAGAAGAAGAGAAGGAGAAGGTTCTTGCACCCTTTTTTTCATTAAGTAAACATTTTTTGCTGCAAAAACTTTTCATTTATTTAATTAGAAAAGCTAAAAAACTTTTATCAGCACTTTTTTAAAGAAGAGTTAATGACGAAGAAAAACAAAACAGAATAAAATGTGTTTTAAATGTCATCAATTTTGTAACTTTGCAGGGATAGTCAAAATTCTTGGAATTCTATCTTTTAAATGCTTATTACTGTAGAAATCGCTCATGCACGGATTGGAACCCAATATTAAAAACTCAGGGACGATTATCGACAAAATATCACCTGTTAAATCCTCGATCTGTTGATTGAATATAGATGGTAAGTAGAAGACGATAAGACATTTTCGTTGTGAAGAAAACTATGGGTTTTGAATGAAGTAATAAAGTGAGATGCTTAACAAGTATATTCAATCAGTCAGCAGATTTAGAAATTAGCAGTTCATAGTTTGTAGGTAACTTGTATCGGAAGAGTGTCGTCATCAAACAACACCTTAAAAGATAATCTTTAATTAATGTAAAAAAACACGAAAATAATAAATTTCAACAAAACGTTTATTTTTCATAAAAAAACAATCAAAAACAATGAAGGAAAAAATAACATTTTTAATGCCATTCAATGAAGCGCCGTCCCATCAGTTTTTGTTTTTCTTGATTTTGACCATCATAAAAAACCCAACATTTATAACTTTCCATTTTAAGCACAGTATCAACAAGATTATCTAATTGAGTTTTGAATGCTTCAGAAATAGCTGCATCAAATTCAAGAGAAATTCTTGTATTTTTTTGATTCTAAAAAAAGAAAAAAGTAAAATATCAGCAACATAGAAAATATAGCTTACCTTAATAAACTTTAAAAAATCTTCAATATTAAAGCTGTCAGGAATATATCGTAAAAGTACATCTTTGAGATTTGGGAGATGTTCGATTTTGCCAAAAGTGGTTGAGCCATTTATCATTGAAAAGCTATTATCAAATCCACTAAAATTTTAAGGTTAACAACATTCTTTAAATGAAAATAACTTACTATACGAATTTTTCAGCATTTGGAACAACTTGAAGGATTGAATCAAGCATTACATGACTTCCATCTTGTTTTGTCATTTTAACATACCAAAGATAGACTTCCTTTGCAGTTGATGCCAAAAGCTCAAAATCATCAAACATGATAAATTCACGATGGAGATGAAGTGTGGTAATATCACAGCGATAAATCTTTGGACGAAGTAATGAAGCAAAATTTTTTGTTTCTTGCAAATAGAGTTCATATTTAATCCAGAATTTGCTTCTAATCTTTTCAATATCTATAAAAAGAAATAGTTTAAAAAATTCGCGCAAAAAATTGTGAGTACAGACATAAACTTATTCGGGGTATTTTGCCAACTTTACGTCAAAGCAATTTCCAAAAATCCTTTGTTATGGATATTTTGTTATGTTCATATAATTATAATAGCACTATATTGCAACATCATCGACCAAGTTTGTGCACAATGTGAGGTAAGCATAATCCAAATCCAAAAAATAAATGTGGTGTTTATTATCACAAATAGGATATGAGTGCTTGCTCGAAATACATATAACATTATAACAAAGAAATCAGGTGCTTTTAAATATTTCTAAATTTATCCTTATTTTTTCCATATTTTCTGATTGTCATAATATAATTTAATACAATAAATGAATATATTAGATAGAATGTTGAGCTTTCAATTGGGTTTACCTCTTAAACTTGGTTGATATTGCTACCGTACAGTACATTATAATAAATGGTCTTTTGTCCTTTAAGGGGAAGAAGGCTCTTTAATGCTTAGACAAACAGCAGATGCTACATAATATATGTGCTACCTCAATTCTCCCTTTTTTTGTTGACAATAAAAATTGTGCGCTTTTTTTGGATGATTCATCTTTTATATTGCATTTGTTTGTGTCCGTCCATCCATCGATAAAAATACATATTTTTGCAGAAAGGAAAAGTGTTTATCAACAACAGCAAGTGTTTTTGCTTTTCTCTTTTCTTTTTTTTTATGAAATCAATGAATTGTTGCTACTGCAATTTTTATATTTTATCCCCATAAATTCTATAAAATGTCAAACAGGTTATCAATGATTATCAATGATAATATTCCATACCTATTTCGTATCCCCCCAAGTGATTTCCCTACAGATGTTTTAAAATGGATGAAGAAAAATGCAACACCAAAAATGGCTGTAAAATTAATGAAATGTCATAAATGCTTTCAACATAAAATATTCCCTTATTATGTTTGTAAAGAAATTGGAACATTTGAAAAAGGATGGTGCTGCAATACTGTACATAATGAAATACATATTGTCAAAGATATGTATAAAGTTGAAAGAAAATTTTGGATTATTGAAAAAATTCGTTTATCACATTTAGCAGATTTTGCGTCAATTTTTATTTCAAAGATTGCAGTTTGTGATATCAAAATATTGGAACTTTTTAATCAAAAAATTTTATTCTGTCATTTTAAAATTCTTACCGCTTCGGAGAATCTTGAAAAGCTGCATCTTCGAAAGACAAATATTATTGCTGAAAATGGTGATCCGGTTTTAGTTGATTCAATGCTTGAATGTGTTCCAAAAATTAAACATTTTTGCCAGTAAGTCATATGTAAAAGGCCTACCGTTCAGGGATGAGAAGTGATCCGATCCACCGGTTTTTTTTGTTACATCTTTATCTAAAAAATGTGAATGAAAAAGAACAACTCATTACCATATTTTTTCAAAGAAAAAGTTTATTATGCAACTTCCCCAATGTTTTTTTTTAGTTCTTTCGAAACATCAAGGCAAAGAAAGCATCAAAGGATCGGCAGTATTGCTTTTCCTTTGCGCCTTCAAGTTTTGCGGTTTATTTTTGCCGTTTCCCATACGGAAACATAAAAAAAAGGTTGATAATAAAAACGAACCATAGAAGCCTCTGAAATCATGCTGGAAATACGAAAAAGCGCAGACAGTTTAGGTGGAAAAGTGAAAAGTAGAAATCTGGGGCAATGCCGAAGGATCCTTCTTATTTTACTATTTTATAAAAATTTAAAAAAAAACATTTTTATTCACCATGATGATTCACCATTTCTTCCTGCAGATTTCAATAACTGCATAAAAGAAAACAATATTTCAAATTTGGAAGTGCTTGAACTGAGCTTACATTTTGATCCATATTTTGAACAATTTGAAAAATTCATAGAAGTAGGTTTTACTTGATCTGTAAACACAAGCTATTACTTCATTTTAGGAACACCCACGTATTAAATATCATCTAGAATTCATTAATTCCCCGCGTTCTCTGATAAAGAAAATGCAATTTAAAAAATATATTCAAAATATTCTCAATGCCGGTGTTACAAAGAATCCCCCTCCGCTTATCTTCTATCCAGGACAACCACAAAAACAAGTTTTTGACCTATATTCATTGAGGCAACTTTACAACACAAAAAATCGTAATTGCTAAACAACACTTATTTGTCAAATATGTTTTATTTATGAAAGTTTTCAGTTTCATCATTAATGTTAGATGTCGTTTGCTTTATTAAAAGCTTTTAATCATGTGTTGAAAATACATATGCATTCTAGCTATCAACGAAATTATATTTTAAAATAAAGTTTTATTGAAAATCACAAACAAAAAAATTTAAAGAAAGTCAAACAAAAGATACAATTTTTAAATTAATTTTTCTAGCAGCTTTTACAAAGAGAGCTTTTTGAGATGCATTTAATTCAAATTTCGTAGAGATTTGGACACAATGAATTTCAGCATTCAAATTTGTTTCAGCTTGAAGTTTCATTGCTTTCAAAAATGAAGCCAAAATAATTTCTTGTGAAAATAGCCGAGTACCAGATGGAGTTTCAATTTGAAAATATACAGATCCATCAGAGACAATCAGTTCAAATCCCCATTTTGGATTTATCTTGATTTCATTCAAAGGTTTTCCGATCACTTCAAAGATGTCTAAAATGAAGCACAAATAATTACAAGTAAAAATGAGCAACAAACACTTACCGTATATAACATGTTTATGAAATGTTTCGCATTGATTTTGAGCTTCTCGTCCGAATGTTGGAGTTTTTTCAACCATGGAAAAATAGAGAGGAGTCCATTCATTCCCTGTAAAATGAGATACTGTAATAATAAACAACTTCCAACAAAAACAAGCTTACCAGAAGAATCAGCCAAAACTTTTGTTATTCCATTTCGAGAAACATGCATCGCATAAAAATTACCAAGGAACAAGAATTTAACTGGTGCTTCCAGACGGGATACTGTAGCTTTATTGACCGACGAAGATGACTGTGAAAATGGTTTAACACTTGAAGGTGGTGGTGTTGAGCTTGATAAACTTTTTGGTACATTCGCAACAGGAGCTTTGACTTCGTTTTGAACTGCATCAACTTTGATTTCCATGTTCATTATTGCAAAAGCTTTGACTTCTTTGCTATTCATTTGTGAAGGAAGTGGTGTCGGCTTTTTCTCTTCATCTGCAACATGTGGATGATTCGACATTTGAAATTTATTTGTCGGTGGAAGTGATTGAGAAAATTCTGAAGAATATGAAATAGTTGGAATAGATTTCGAAAAGCTTTTTTGTACAGTATATTGTCTTGTCTTTCCATTTTTATTATAAAAAGGTACTCCTCTTGCATCAATATATCCAAGAACTTGTTTAGATGAATCAGAGAACGATAAAACAATTTCTGCGGCTTCTTTGGGCCGTTGAATATATTTGGAATGAGTTTCAAAATATTGTAAACAATAGAACAACTAAAAAATTTTTTTTGAGCACTAAAATTAAAATCTTACTTTAAATTTTCGAGGTGCACCACCAAACCCATAAATCTTACAAGGCAATGAAGTTCGATCAGCCAGCAGAAGATGTTGTTTCTCCGTTTTTTCAATGCTATTCTTTATTGTAACTTCGAATCCATTTGAAAAATTTGCAATATGATACCTTGAATTAAAGCCATCCTTATCATCCATTGCCCATAACAATCCACCATGGAGTAAACTATAGTCCCATTTTTTGAAAGCTTTGAAAATACAATTTTTTGGACCAAATTTACGTTCAATTTTTGTTGCAGCTTCTTTCAGTGGTGTTTCAAAAAGAAAAATTGTTGAAAACGGGTTATATTTCTTGAAATAAGCAGCAAATTTCTTTTCGCCGTGATTCTTTTCATAACATTCATATTCCGCAATATAGAGTTGATGATTCTTGTTTGGATTACGTTTAAGAATTATTGCTTCGCTAAAGCCCGTTGTCATTATAGTTATAAAAATAATTTCATTTGTTGAAGGATTATGACGACGATTTGATAAATTTTCTAAAGCATGAGTAACACGTGCAAGTAAAGGTTGAATAACAAAAACATTTACAGCGTATTTTTTTCCAACTTCAACACATGCTTGAATTGTTTCAAATGTAGATAGGGATGAATTGATAATAACCAAATTCTTCATTTTTTGTTGAACCATTTGAAAAGAGAGTTCTGCACGTTCTTTTATAATAGGTATTGTTAGCTTTCCTGAAAAAAAAAGTTAATAGCCAAAATACAGTAAAAAAGAACCTACCATTGCTTGGTGGATATTTTTTTAATTCAAGAAATTCTGTACGGCCTTTAGAATTAATCCGTATATTTGGACTTGCAATAAGGTAAGCAGCAACAACCATCTTTCAAAAACTTTTTTAAAGATCAAATGAATGTAATAATAAATTGGTAATGAAAAAAAATACAAATAGTTTCAACAATAATTTACCCAATTTGAAAAAAAAACGACATAATAAGTGCTAAAATTCATTGTTTAGTTTTAGCGAGCTTGTAAGCTATCTTTATAAAGTATACGAAAAAATTAAAAAAAGAAATACATCAATATCCTCTCTATTGTTTAGGGGGCGCAGAGTGAAAAATGATTTTTAGAATTTGTGAATTATTTTTATATGGTTGGATAGACCTGGATCTTCGTAATTTAATGGTGCCATTAGATTTTTTTTACAGTTATTATTAAAAAAGTTATCCCTATTTTACGACGACGACTTAAAAACATTTTTGACTAAAAAAAATTTGCGCAAGTTTTCTTTTTTTTGATGGTCGAGTGGTATAACGCGCGGACGTTCTAAACATCAAAAGAAAAGTTCGATTCCCACTGCGCGCATGACAAAATTTGACTGTCAAAAAAAGGGGTTTTTTATAGACATGGTTAAAATAATAATTATTAATTAATTATGCAAAAAAATAAATAATTTCGGCATTTTTTTCTTACAAAATCAAACTACAAAAATTGTTTCTTTGCAAAAAGAAGCAAACTTGCCCAAATTTTTTTTCTTTTCTTTTTGTTCAAAAAATAACAACGCTGCGCCCCCTACTATTGTTGATGTAAAACGGATCGATTTTTGAAATTTTCAGTTTAATATTTGTTTAATAACAGCGTATTTTTTGTGACGCGGAAGAAGAAGATTTTCGGTATCAATAAAGAACATATTTATGTTATTAATGTTTAACATTACTCGTGCTGCCATTATTTTAACAACAAATGCAAGTACATATTGAGTATGTACATATTATGTTCACAAAATATTTGTTTTTTTTTTAAAAATTTAAGATTTTATATCTAGCTAAAGGCTACATAACTGTTTTCTAATCTCGACCATCCTATATTTTTAAAAACCTGGGATATCCCAACCTATGTAAATAGGGGATTTATTTTCGAATGCCAATCGGATACATTTTGTGTGCATTTAAAAATAAACAAGCTTGCAAACTCATCAATAAACAATTTTTATTTGAACATTTCTTGCAAAAAAATAGAATTATGATTGACCGATATCAGAAACAAAAGACAAAATTTCAAGGTTAATTTTGGCAGCAGCTTTTTTGAAGATAGACTTTTGAGATTCAGTTAATTTAAATTTGGTTGAAATTTTGATTTCAGCATTTAAATAAGTTTCAGCTTGAAGTTTCATTGCTTTTAAGAAAGCAGCAAGAAGAATTTCTTGTGGAATAGCTAAAGTGCCCGATGGAGTTTCAATTTGAAAATAAACAAGATTAGCACCATTGATCAGCTTAAATCCCCATTTTGGATCAATTTTGATTTCATTAAATGGTTTTCCAATAACTTTCAAAACATCTAGAATTATAACATACAGTAAATCATTAATAAAAAAAGCTTGGGACGTCCCAATGGTATGTACTTACCATAGATAACAGATTTAGGAAAATTAACCGAATGAGTTTTAGCGATATTTCCAAGTACTATAGTTCCTTTGGCCATTGAAAGATACATTGGTGTCCATTTGTTACCTGAAGAATAATTCTGAAATATAGGGGGTGCCAATAAGAAACCAACCTAATGAATTTGGTAAAAATCTTGCATGTCCATTTTGAAAAACTTCAATAGCATAAAAGTTATTGCAAAATAAAAATTTAGCAGAAAATTGGAGAGTTGCAACATGGAGATTAGTAACCAATGATGATGGAGGAGAGTATTTGCCAAGATCAGAACTTTTTTCAACAGATAAAACAACATTAAATTTTTCTTCGGATAATTCTGCATCTTTTGTTTCTACAGCACCATTTACAAGTGGGATATATGGCACTCCTCTTGCATCAATGTATGCAATAACTTCTTCAGAGGAACCGGATACTTGCAAAGAAAGAGGTCTTACATTTCTATCCTTTTTAAATGTAAGTTCTTTGCCAATATGACAATATTCTTCAAAATAGAGCAACTAAAATTGTGTTTTATTATATATGGTGTACAATAGTGTTAATTCCCCCGCCCGTTTTTGGAAAATCGCGGGGACGGGGGTGACGAACCTTCACGAGGACGGGGAAGCGGGGATAACACGGGGATGAAAATGTCACGGGGAACGATGATAAAGAATTTTTGAAACTGGTAGAAAAAAATTTTGAAACTTCCTAATATCCGTTTTTTATGATAGAGAATGTTATTGTTATGGCCAAACATTACAGTTGCAACCTTCTTGACGGCCAAAAATAATGATTTTGTGAAATCACGGGGACGAAAGTTGACGGGGACGGGAATACGGGGAAAATCCGGGGATGAATATGCCACGGGGACGGGATGTCCCCGTACCCACAGGGAACGGGCGGAGAAATTAACACTAGTGTAAAAAGAAATCGGTCTTACATGAATTAATTGTGGTTCACCAACAAGACCATAAATATTACAAGGAAGTGGTGAACGATCAGGCAATAATGTAACGGTTCCATGATTAGCTCTTGCTTCAAAACCATTAGAAAAATTTGCAATATGATATCTTGAATCAAAGCCATCTTCATCATCCATAGCTCGTAAAACTGCACCATACAGAAGCATATAATCCCATTTATTATAGCATCGGATATAACAAAAAGCAGGATTAAATTGATCTTGAAGTTCATCAGCAACATATTTTATGGTTCCATCAACTAGAAAGATTGTTGAATCTGGAGAAAAGCGACCGAAATAAGCAGCAAACATAGAATTACATTGCCCGGGGTTACAGGTTTCACGTTCAACAACATGTAATTCAGAATGTTGATCACGTCGAAGAACAACAAATTCGGCAAAAGGTAATGCAATTGTAACAACGAGAATAACTTCATCTTTTGGAGGGTTATGAAGATTTGATAATACTTCCAAAGCATAAGTTATTCGAGCAAGCAAGGGAGGAACAACCATAACATTATTAGCATATCCTTCTGCAACTTCAGCACATGCTTGAATCATATCAAAAGAAGAGAAATCTTTGTTAACGATAACCAAATTTTTGATTCTTTCTTCAACAAGTCGAAAAACTAAATCAGCACGTTCTCTTGTATTAAGTGCTGTGGACTTCCTAAAAAGAACTTATGAATAAAAAGAAAAAAAATTTAAACATACCATTATTTGGTGGACCATTTGGCAATCCAACAAATTGCATTCCTTCATCTGTTTGAACTTTCATATTTGTATCATATAAAAGATAGCCAGCAACAACCATTTTTAATCTGAAATTTTAGAAAATTACATGTGGAAAATAAATAATGCAAAAAAATTAATATATTGGCGTATTTATCTAATTCAACGCTAGTAAAAAGAGTATAAAGCTGGAAAATTAATGCGATGAAGGAGATATGATATAATAAAATAATAAAAATACAATATAAATTAAAGTAAAAAAAGTTAAAAGATAAAGAAAATGTTAGACAAATTTTAGACGAAGCAGCAAAACAAAAAGCAACAAACGATAAAATAATTGAGGATATAATAGCTGCGTAGGCGTCAGTGTTGAAAAATGTAACACTCAGTGGAAATCTGGCATTGTTATGAAATGGGACATCCCGTTTTACAGGAATACAAAAACCGGGATGTCACAGAAAAAACGTAGATACAGAAAAGCAAGTTGCATTTGATTTTTTACATTATATACTGTATTTTAAAAAATATTTTGTGACAATCTTTTTTCGCTGTTACTTTAGTTCATACAAAAAGTTTATCATTAAATAAATTTAACAAAGAATACATTATGTCTCCCCTATTAAACGACGAGCTTGTTCAGCATTCCTAATCAAATATATTTTTCCGAGGATTTCTTTTAATTACAGTATACTTTCACAATATGCTTCAAAAAGTTACAAAAATAAAAACTAATGCCAAATTACTAAATAATTTTTTTCAATAATATTCTAAAGTTACAGTATACAATAAATTTATTAAACATCATTACAAAGAAAAGACAAAATTTCAAGATTATTTTTTACAGCAGATTTTACAAAGAGAGCTTTTTGAGATGCATTTAATTCAAACTTGGTTGAAATTTCGACGTTCTTAATTTCAGCATTCAAATTTGTTTCTGCTTGAAGTTTCATTGCTTTCAAGAAGGCAGCCAAAATAATTTCTTGTGAAAATAGCCGAGCACCAGATGGAGTTTCAATTTGAAAATATACAGATCCATCAGAGACAATCAGTTCAAATCCCCATTTTGGATTTATCTTGATTTCATTCAAAGGTTTTCCGATCACTTCAAAGATGTCTAAAATGAAGCACAAATAATTACAAGTAAAAATGAGCAACAAACACTTACCGCATATAACATGTTTATGAAATGTTTCGCATTGATTTTGAGCTTCTCGTCCAAATGTTGGAGTTTTCGCAACCATTGAAAAATAAAGCGGAGTCCATTCATTACCTTTAAAAATGGATACTGTAATATATATAACTTGAAAGAAAAAAAGCTTACCGGAAGAATCAGCCAAAACTTTTGTTATCCCATTTCGAGAAACATGAATTGCAAAAAAATTACCAAGAAACAAGAATTTAACAGGCACATCCAAACGGGATACTGTAGTTTTATTGTTGGCCGACGAAGATGACTGTGAAAATGGTTTAACATTTGAAGGTGGTGGTATTGAACTTGATAAACTTCTTGGTGCATCACCAGCAGCAGCTTTAACTTCCATGTTCATCACAGCAGGAGCTTCAATCTCTTTGTTATTGATTTGTGGAGGAAGTGGTGGTGTTGGTTTCTTCTCTACATCAAGAATATCTTTTGGAGGTGGTGCATATGGTACTCCTCTTGCATCAATATATCCGATAATTTCTTTCGTTGAACCAGATATTGGCAAAGGACGTTCTGTTGTATGTCTTCTATCAGAATAAGTATGTTCATTTCCGAGATAATATAGTTCAGTATAGAAAATCTGAAATACATAAGATTATAACAATGAAAAGGATCGATCTGCCGTCATAAACCAATATGGCAGTTTATTTAGACCACCTTGGATTACTATAACGTGATTAATCCACCAAAAACATTAAACAGCGTTAATGGAATATACAAGCCCTTTAAATCAAACCAACCTTAATCCGTTGAGGTGCACCACCAAACCCATAAATTTTACAAGGTAATGAAGTCCGATCAGCCAGCAGAAGATGTTGTTTCTCCGTTTTTTCAATGCAATTCTTTATTGTAACTTCGAATCCATTTGAAAAATTTGCAATATGATACCTTGAATCAAAGCCATCTTTATCATCCATAGCCCATAACATTCCACCGAAAAGTAAAATATAATCCCATTTTTCAAATGTTCGATAATAACAATTCATTGGGCTATATTGTTCCTTCAGCTGATCAGCAATATTCTTTTGAGAATCATGAACCAAAAAAATTGTTAAATGTGGTTTATGAGTATTGTAATATTTGGGAAACATCTTTTTGCATTTATTTGATTTCTGTTTGTAGCTTTCATATTCAGCAATATAGAGTTGATGATTCTTGTTTGGATTACGTTTAAGAACAATATATTCATGGAAAAGTGGAGTAATAGTTACAATAAGAATAATCTCGTCTTTTGATGGCTTTTTCATATTTGATAAATTTTCTAAAGCATATGTAATTTGTGCAAGCAGCGATGGAATAACCGTAACATTTTTAGCATATTTTTCTCCAACTTCAACACATGCTTGAATTATTTCAAATGTAGATAGGGATGAATTGATAATAACCAAATTCTTCATCTTTTCTTTGACCAACTTAAAAACTTGTTCAGCTCGTTCTTTTACCGTTGTTACAGTAGGATATCCTAGAAAAAAAACACTTTTATAATACAATTAAATGATAAAACATTAAATAAATCAGATACGTTTTTTAGTAAATGAAAAAAAAGTCTACTTCGAATGTTCTCTAAGGGCAAATACAGATAGAGCAGTGGGTTGCGCGTCAGACTTGCAATCCATTATGAAAAGAGTCAAAAGCAAGGTTCGAGTTTCTTCCAAAAACATGAAAAATTTATTTTTTAAAATAAAGCAAAAATGAATTATACAATATTTAAATATTATTCGTGTATATATAGTATTACTGTAAAAAAAGGCTTCTTGTAAAATCAATAAGTTTAATTAAAAATTATTTTTAACACAGCTATTGTCTATATATAATTAAAAATTGTTTCCTGCTAATTTTTAAAAAAAAATTGATTTTTCATTTTTTTCGCAGGATTCGAACCTCGCTATTGGATTGCAAGTCTGACGCGCAACTAACTGCTCTATCCAAATTTACCCTCAGAGAAAAGTTGAAGTAAGCTTTTTTATTTCCCAAAAATTAAAACAAATAAAATCACATACCTTTATTTGGTGGACCATTTGGTAATCCAATAAATTTAATCCCATTAGAATCTTTGATCCGCATATTTGTATTATATAAGAGATAGCCGGCAACAACAACCATCTTTTATCAGAAATAAAGCAAAAGTATTAAAAAATATCCATACAAAAGGAGTAGACAAGAACGAAAAAGTATCAACGTTTTGTTTTTGCAACAATAATTTTTAGTAGACAAAACACGAAGGCAAAATGTTAGTCATCAAGTTTAAAAAAAGCAAGAAGAGAGAAAAAGTCGCGGGCACTAATTTTGTAAAAGAAAAGCAGCAATAATAAACACATACAAAAAAAATTGAATGAAGAGAGCAGATAATGTTACGAACAACTTCGAAAAAATGCGCAAAAGAATGAATAACTTTTTATTTCTTTTGAACTGCAAAAGCGTCGCTAGCGCTGCCATTCAAAGGACGGCTTTAAATCAAAGTATATTTTTATAGCTGCATTTTTGTATGCGACTGCAAGGGCAATTTTAATCCGTAAACTTTGGCTATGGGATAATAGTAAAATCAATACATTGAAAAAATACATTTTTTTCGTTTGAACATTTGAATCTAGTGTTATTTATCGATTTATAAAAAGCCTTAATTAGATACTTTGTGCCAAAAAACAAAGGAAAACAACTATATTTGGAAACATTTTATCGAACTTGACAGCTTTAAAATGAGACGTGGATGTTTTCCGTCAGATAAGATCATAAATGACATTCATTAAAATTTTAATTGACCAAAAACTAGACGTTTTTTCTCTGGAAAAATGTCTGTCAAAAATGGTATTGTTATTTCTAAAGTTAGTCCATTGGTTTTTGTCATGTAATTTTCGTTATTCTTTTACATTAAATTAACATCTACGGTTATAAGATTTGTTAGGCTGAAGCTAAAGTGATGCCAAACTTACCAAAATCTACGTAAAATGATAAAACATGATGATAAAAAAATTTATAAGTTATGCATTTTATGTATCTTGAAAATGCATAAGTGCTCATTTATATGGTATACGATTATCGTTTTGCTGTATGCTTCTAGTGTTTAATATGTAGTTGTATATATTTGCTATATTTGCAGTATATGTTTTGTAATAGAGATGACTTAACAAATATATAAATTTTATTTCATTAATATTTTATACACAAGAGATTTTTTTAACATTTACCTTCAATTAACCGTAAGTGAGCCATTTTTTGAATGCCGTAGAAATGAGTGAATGCAGCAACGATAACACAAACATGAAGAAGTTGATGAGATTGGAACTTAAATAAAGGCAATTATTATTACCGTAATTAAAGGAGAGCTAAATGATGCATTTTTTCGAGTAATTAATCATTCACAAAAAGCGAGAAAATTTAAATTTTGTTATAAAATATTTAAGTTTTTCTCCTTTTTCTTTTTTTTAAAACGGGTCAAATAGATCTTCTCTTTTTAACTTTTTTAACAAACCCAAATATCAAATTTTCCAGGAAAATATTTTTCAGGTATTCGAAGACCATAAATAGCTGCACCAAAAATATACAAAAATGCCATTAAAAAGAGTGGAATAAAACTAGTTTCATTGATATGTTTTGTCCAGCCATCTGTGTACATTAAATGCATGGCCGGAAATACCCCTGATAGACCCATTGCAACAAAAACCCCCGCTCGAAATGTACGATATTTAAATTCTCCAAATTTTTTTGAAAGCGATACAAACATTGCTCCAAATCCAATTAAAGTAATAGCTGATATGTAAAAAATTTTTGCTGTTTGTCGACAATAAAATGCATAATAAATATACGGAATGACAGATCCAATTAAAAGCATCGAAATTCCGGTGTAATCTAATCTAAAAAGGATTATTGTAGAAAGGGGGTACTGTAGGTAATAAAAAAAGCTTACTTTCGAAAGAAAAGTGAGAGAGCCTCAGAATGGCAACAAAGTGTATGAAAGATGAATGAACAGCCAAGACATAAAATGGCACCAGCAAAAAAGAAGGAGAAGACAATTCTTTCTTGGAAAGTTATGTGATCTTTTTCACGGGTTAAAAACCATGCTGCTAAGATGAAAAATGCGGCACATCCTGGAAATTTACACATGTGAATTTTCAAAGCCTTTTTATTTTGGCCAATTGCATGCCAAAGTGTGTACCCTTTGATGTTTTGCCGCTGTCGGTAAAAGATAAAACCGATTTTTGAGGAATCGAAAAAAATGACTTTGAAAAAATGGATTCATTTGTAATTCTTATCAACTTTATTGATTTTCGTCGATTTAGTTGAATTTTATCGATTCTTTGGTTAACAAAGTGATCAGTAAAAAACCTACCCAATAAATGCGTCCAAATATTACCAGTTTCGGAATGAATTGAAAAAATACTTTTAAAACAATCTAAGACACTTGGAAGCGGCGGTCGATGCCCTGCCAACAAATATTTATTGTCACGTAACCATAGCGGCAAAGCTTCATACTGTTGTCGAGTCCATTTCCTTATATTTTTCTAAACATTTATTGATAGTATGGACTTTTTTGCCGTTTTTAAAGCTTACCATATGACCGCTTTCATCCAACATCGGTTCACCATGTTCTTGTCCATTTGTGTGTCCATTCGCTTGTCCATTTTCACTATTAACTTTTATTATCTCTGGTTCTTCATCATTTATTGATTGTTTAATTATCAAAATATCTGGAACATCATTATCTGTCTGGACATTATTACCTTTTAGTTTTTCTTTTTCATCATCATCAACAATGTCATCGTCAAAATTTTTCATCTTCCTTTTTCTAAAAAAAACTTTTTTTTTGAGTTTAGAAAAAGCAGTAACAAAAACAGCAGCAAAAAAACCGAAAACAAACAAGCGAAAAAAACTTGACATTTTTGAAAAATGAAAGAAATATTTTTTTTTTATTTTCATAAAGTGTATGCACCACTTAACGGGGTTGTTTGATGTATAATTTATAATCAATAAAATTTAATTTAAAAATGAACAGAAATAGAAAATATATTTTTAATGCATAAATTAATTAAATGTCAACATGAATCAGCTGTATATTTAAGTGTTGTCGATTTTTTTTGAGGTACTGTAACCAGATTTGCTGTTTAAAAAAACCCTTAAGTCTTTTCCCTCTCGAACAATTTTGTGTTTAACTGTTCTGCTAGATTTTTTTTGGGTAATAAGCCTTAACCATCTAATAGTTTTATCACCACTTCTTCTCTTTTCTCAAAATGAATAATTGTTTTTCCCAACAAATATTTTTTGAAGAAGAAAAAAACCAAGAGAAAAAAAATATTGCAAAAACAACAACATTCAAGCAGGACAGCACGATGGATGCTGCTGGGCCCTGCCTACCCATGTTTGTGTTTTTATTTATTTCAACAACAACCATCCAACAGCAGCAATGAAAGAGTCAGTCAGCTGCAGCATCAGCAGCATAAAAAAAACGCGTAAACAAATTTCAGTGTTTTCATCTTCTCTATTTTTTCTTGTTTTTTTTTCAACACCGCGTTTTCTTTCTCTCCCAAATAAATTTATTTTTTTTTGGTTTTTGAGTTTAGTTTAGTAACACTATTAATTGTATTAACCTCTTTTTAGATTACTTTTATTTATAGGTTCTGTTCAGTGACCATACTTCAGCGCAATAATAACAATGTTTCCACGTACTATTGGTAATGCTGCTCTTATGACAAGTAAAATTGGTGTGTTTTGAGCATTATTAAAAATGGGAATATTGATTGATTTTGTAATATAATTTATTTTTAGTCCAAAAACAAGGCAATACTCGTTTATTACATGCTTCTGCCATTACAATGAAGGATAAAACAATTATTGAACAAGCTAAAGAGGTTGGTGAATAATAACTGGTTTTTGAGAGGCTTTTGACAAGGGATGACTAAAAATGAAATGTGTTTTGATTTTTGACTCAAAATATATTTCATTTGGATTCTCAAGCATTCGATAGTTTATAATTGATACTCAAAACATTTTCTATTTAACTAAGTACAACACGACGTCGTTTACTACTTGTAAACTAACACTGTTTATTTAGATTTTAAAGATTTTTACGGTTTATCGTTAACAGCTGGCACAGTTCTTACTATCATTAAAATATCAAAAATTTAAATACCCGTAATTTACAGCACTGAAGCAATAGACGATATCGTGGGCTGCTTCTTGCTCAAGCAAAGTATGACGTTTCTGGATTGAGGCAGCTAAAAACTGAATATTAAAAAACTGATAGGGATTGAGATAAAATACATTTTGCTTCAAAAATAAATTAAGTTGTTTTTTTTTGTCACAGAAATACTATTTTTTCAAACAAAAAATTTAAAAATTTTATTTTTTATCCAGATCATGCTTGTTTTTGACACAACAATTTTGGGGTTAATCCATATTGGATTGTCACAGATTTTAGACTAATCTGATTTGTATCTTAAAAATCTTAGGATTAATCTTTCAAAAAATAAGTCCAAAATCCATCCTATTACACAATCTTCTTTTTCAGGGTGCTCACAATGTTGCTGAAAAAGCAAAAGAAGTTTTTGAAAAGGCAAAAGAAGTTGTTGGAAATCCTGCAAAATCTGCTGAAGAAGCATATGACAAAGTTAAAGAAACTGCTCAAAATCTTACTGGTAGTCATGTTGAAGGATCAAAAGAAAATATGCAAAAAATGAGAGATCTTGAAAATAAAGCTGGTTCACCTGGTAAAACTACAAAACAAAAGGTTGAAAAAGTTGCAACTGAAAAATCTGATGTCAAAGATGCCTATGATGCTGTAAGAGAATTTTCATTACTCTATTTTTAATACTAAAATGTCATTTTTTAGAAACTTCATTAAATGTGATGTTGGCATGTTGATGATCAGCTACATACAGACATGACTAGCTTTGTAATATTTTTGTAAATATTTCTCTTATCAATAGATTTCAGTCAGTACACGTGTATGAGATTTTTTTATAATTAAATTTATTTGGTTTTTTTTTGCTGGTTCTATTTAATACCTTCTCGTAATTTTAATATTATTTTGACTGATTTTCTATCGCAAAAAAGTTTTTTTTATAAAATGTTTCTCTGATCTTGTTTCTTCAACTACACAAAATTACTTTTTATTTGAAACACTAATATAAATGTAGCACATAAAACTAATCAAATAGGTCGATTAGTGACAAATTGTTTGAGGAGATAATAAGTTTGAACCGGCTTCCAGCCAGGAGCCATATGTCCAGCTCCACGAATTGTCACATACAACAAATTCTTGTATGTTGTAATAAATCCAGCATTTTGTTTATTAACCCACCATGGAACTTGCGGTTTTACAAGTTCAATGCCAAGTTGAGAAACAAATTTCTTTGCATGCAAAAAATTACACATCTCATCTACATCACCATAATAAAGCAAAATTGGAACTTTAGCGTTAATAATTGTATGAAAGAATTGTGTGGTATCACCGTATTGACCGTGATATCCTATTGTGTCATTACATTCCTGCCAGGGACGATGATCATTTTTAATGTTAATTGCACGACGAACATGTGGAAGATTTAAATACGACGTAATTTGATAATCTTCCGAGCATGGTGTACCATTACTACTTATAACACTTTTGTCAATCATATTGTATGCCTTTGGCATAAGGGCTTTTTGATAAACATAAAATCGCTTTGAATTATGCTTTGAAGTTGGATCACAAATGTCATAGATATTATATGGATTTACTCCATTATCTGCAGCCATCAATGCCTGAGCCATTTTATCACATTCTTTAGTCATGTTTGCCAAATTACAGCTATCAATACATCCACTACAGCATTTTTGTTCCATATTCAACCACCATGATTCATCAATAAAACCATGATAATACATAAAACGTAGGACTGTATCTTTATTCAACGCATAATTAAGTGCCCCATTCCCAATTGCCATTCCAGCAAGATTTATTTTAAAATTTTCTTGACCGGCGATAACTCTTTGTGTTAACATTGGAATATAAATTCCTCCATCTAAAAATTACGAAAATCTACTGAACACGTACAAATGAAAAAATACACGTGAGACTTTTTATTTGTCTACAAAACAATGCCCCACACTTTAGAATGAAAGAAAAATAACTTACAAGATTCACCAGTGATAAAAATTGAATGATTTCGAAATTTAGGATGTCGCTCGAAAAATTGCTTAATTCCTTCATAGTTTTCATCAGCTGTCTAAAAAATGATATATTTCTAGAGCAGCTACTTTAAACCAAAACAAACTTGATCATCATTTGTTGTTGTATTTCCATCAGATGAATACGAAAATCCAACACCGGCTGGAGCTTCAATGTAAACGACTGATGCAAATTTATTCCAAGCATTTGGATTTTCATGAAGTGTCTTGCCATTTGGATTGACCATATATGGTCCCATCTCCGTCAATAAACCGATCAATGAAGAACAACCAGGTCCACCATTATACCAGAAAATCAACGGATCATTAGCTGGATCATTTTGTGATTCAACAAACCTATAAAATTTATCAACTTTAAAGCTGTAAAAGCTTGTTATTCTTACCAATAATGAAGAAAATGTGTTTTTGAAACTTGAAGATAACCAGAATAATGATTGAAATTTACATCAAATTTTACTCCTGGAAGCTTTTTTATTTCATCAACACCATATCCAACTGAGATTATAGTTGTAACAATTAAAACCAAGAGAAGCATCTTTGCAGTTCTTTCGGTATTGAAAAAACTAATTAGATGCTACAATTTGAAGAATGATTTAAGACATTTTATAGCTTAGCAATTGTTTTTTATTCTTGATTCATTAGTTTGATGATCGAACAAAAGATCCTACATTGATCTTTTGTTTTTCAAAAATTTTTTAAAGCTTTTTTTTAATGTTTTGTTGAAAAATATCATTAATAATTTTTTTTCTCTTGTTCGATATTACGATTTTCAAGAAATAAATTATTTGTAATTTTAGGACATATATTTTCAATCATGTCTTACGATCTTGTTGCCGCTGAAAAAGCTGCATATGCTCCATTCTTTGGATATGCAGGAGCTGCTGCTGCACAAATCTTCTGTGTTTTTGGTGCTGCATATGGTACCGCTAAATCAGCTGTAGGTATTTGTTCAATGGGTGTTATGCGTCCAGAACTTATTATGAAAGCTGTAATTCCTGTTATTATGGCTGGTATCATTGGTATTTATGGTCTTGTCGTTGCTATGGTTCTTAAGGGTAAAGTTGCCTCTGCAAGTGCGGGATATACTCTTGGACTTGGTTTTGCACATTTGGCTGCAGGTCTTACATGTGGTCTTTGCGGGTTGGGTGCTGGATATGCTATTGGTATTGTTGGTGATGCGGGTGTACGTGGTACTGCTCAACAACCAAAGCTTTTCGTTGGTATGATCCTTATTCTTATTTTTTCTGAAGTTTTGGGTCTTTATGGTATGATTGTTGCGTTGATTCTTGCAACTTCATAATAAATACTGTCATTCTAACAAGCTCAACTTTTGTGTTATATAAAAATTCTCTCTTTAGCATTAACTTTGTAAATATCTACTTTATGTTTGTAATGTTATGCTTAAATATTTAACAGAAATGCAAGGCGTGAAAAAAATAGAAAAATCCAAAGTACTGACAAATTTAATCAAAATTTACAAGTAAATACTGTTTTAGTAAAACGCTGCTGGCAGCGTCGCAACTTGGACAAATTTCAGGGGGTGGAAAAATCGAAGAAAATGTCATTTTATTTGGCATTTCAGAGGGTAGAATTTCCCCTTTTCCACCCCCAAGTTACAGCCCTGGTTGCTCATAATGTGTTCTGTTTTCATATTTCAAAACAGTGATAGAAAGCAATGTTGCTGCTGCTGCTAATTATCAATATTAAAAAAGGTAAGCGTAATTTGAAGGAAACATACTCCTAAAAAATAATACAAACATGAATGAAATATTGAACAGATATAATAAAGTTTAACATTCAAATTTGAAAAGTCATCCTCAAAAGCAGTATTGCAAAAAGGTAAATTAAACTATAAGTTGTTGATCAACCAAAGAAGAAAAATTATTAGAAGTTGCAAAAATTTGCTTCGATTTGTTGCCCGAAGAAATATGTGAAAACATTTTTCAAGGAAAAAGATGCAATAGTTTTTTTCTGCAATCAAAAATAGGAAAAAATGTTCCATTTCTTCTCCATCCCGTTAATGGTCATTACTGTTTTTTGTTTTTTAAGAACTTATCTATGTTATTTTTGTTTATTGTGTTTTTTTATGTTTAATGTACATAAAAAAACACAATAAACAAAAACAGTTTAAAGTTTGAAAATCGAAAATTGAAATAGGGCGTATAAAAGAAAGTGAAAAAGAATAGAAAAAAGCAGAACATAGGTCCTAAAAAGTTATGATAAAAAGTCCTATTATTTGATTAATATATAAAGGTATAATTGTTCGGTTACTTTAATGTAAAAATAAACCGTGAACTTTTTTGTTTACTGATAATCTTTGCCCAAAAATTTAATAATGATGAAAGTTTTTCAGATATATCATTTTAATTTGATCAAATCTTATCATGTCCCATCAAACATCATTCAAAGATCAATCAGCTTTAAACAAAAAAGTTGGAAGTACCCAAATGATGAAATCCCAGAAGCAAAACAACCCGCGCGGGTGCGTAGATAATGTTCAAAATTCAAGCTATGAAAAAGTTGAACACATTGATCAAATTGGAAGATCTGCTGAAGAGATGGAACGAAAAGTCCGTGAACTTCGAGATGAGGCTCAACAAGCGCTAAAACGAAATGATCAAGAATTTGTTGAAGCACAACGCGCACAAGCCCTTGCCCGAGCTACTGCGGAGCACGCAAATATAAAAACTGAAAAAGCATTACACAATCAAGAAAAGGGTCAACAACTTCTTGCTGAAGCCGGTGCACAAATGATAGAAGCTGGGGCACGTCTTCAACGAGATGCTGCATTAACCCAACAACAAGTCCCTTACAATGTTCATCAACAAGGTGAAGTTCGACAGACAACTTGTGTTTCAGCAGCTGGTGCTGAAGCTGCTGCAAAAGCCCACGAATGTGTTACAGTTCGAGAAATTGAACATTTTCCACCACAACAACAAAATATCCAACAGCAACAATACTTTCAACAACAAACTGACACTGCTGCAGTTAATGATCAACATTCAAAATCAAAACAATCACCTTTGGAATTTAGTGTCTTTGAAAATCCACATTATTAAAGTACGATATTTATTTAATTTTAAAAATATTTATCTGTATTATTTTTAAACATTTTTTATAACATGAAAAAATAAATATGTTTGGTTTTTTTTTCATTGCATTATAAAGCGATTGCAATATTTTTGCAGTTTTTTGTTACACTAACAAAAAAGAATTGTTCCATTGAAGACATGTTTAAAATATCTCCTAAACAAAAAAAAGTTTTTTTTTCACAAATTCCAAGTGTTGTAAAAATTTAACTAGCCCCACTTATTGCTAGCATCTTAAGAGTTTTTTTAGTATTAAAAAAATTAATTAATGCTATAGTTTGAAGAATGCTACAAATGCTTTAATAGCCTTTATATTTCTATTCATTAAACTGATATTTTGTCTTTCTTAAAAAGTTTGTAAGCGTTTTTCAGGCTTTTCTTGGGAAAATCAAAACAAGCTTTTGTATTGCTGCTATGTTCTAAAGCAACAATAGAAAAGTTTGCTTCAATTTTTTGACAAATTCGAAATTTGCTAAAAAATAATCATTTAACAGATTTTCATCTTTTTTTTTAATAAAATGTTGTTTTAATTTTGAATGATGCTTTTATTTAACACACTAATACAAAACAAGCAAATAGAAATAAGCTCAGATAGCCTGATTAGTAACAAATTGTTTGAGAAGATAGAACGTTTGAACCGGCTTCCAACCAGGGGCCATATGACCAGCTCCACGAATTGTAACATATAACAAATTTTTGTATGTTGTAATAAAGCCAGCATTTCGTTTATCAACCCACCATGGAACTTGTGGTTTTACAAGTTCGACGCCAAGTTGAGAAACAAATTTTTTTCCAAGCAAGAAGTTGCATACCATATCAACATCACCATAATAAAGCATAATTGGAATTTCAGCTTCAAGAATCGTATCAAAGAATTGTGTTGTATCAAAATATTGTCTCGTGTAATCTACACCTCCACATTCTCTCCAAACAGGAATATCTTTCTTAACATTGAGGGCACGACGAACACGTGGAAGATTTAAATATGATGTCATTTGACCATCTTCATCGCATGGTTTGCCATCAGAACTTAGTACACCCTTGTTAATCATATCGTATGCTTTTGGGTTTACTCCTTTTAGGTAAGCATAAAATCGCTTTGAGTTAAGCTTTGAAGTTGGATCACAAATGTCATAGATATTATATGGATTTATTCCTGGAAAAGACATACGCATTTCATAAGCCGTCTGACGACATTCGCCGGTCAAATTTCCAAGATTACAGCTATCAGTGCATCCATAACAGCATTTTTGTTCCATTTTAGTCCATTGTGATTCATCAAAAAAGCCATGGTAATACATTAACCGTAGCTGTGTGTCATCATTTAAATCATCATTAAGTAATCCATTCCCAATTGCTATTCCCGCAAGATTTATTTTGAAATCATCTTGGCCCGCGATAATTTTGGATGTCAGCATTGGAATGTAAACTCCGCCATCTAAAAAGCTATACTTTGATAATGTCAGAATTTTGGGGAAAAGTATTTAAATGAAAGGAAGCATGTGATTGCGCACTTGGCTTGGTATTAGGGACTGTAACCCTTCCGTCAGTTTTTCGTGCGGCTTTTTGTTTGTAACGTCAGATTAAGGCTAAAACTAAACAAAAAAACCCACACGATTCACCGGTGATAAAGGTAGAATGATTTCGAAATTTAGGATGTCGTTCGAAAAATTGCTTTAATCCTTCATAGTTTTCATCAGCTGTCTTAAAATGAATGATACATTAATGAAACAACTACTCTAACTGCAACATACTTGTTCATCATTAGTTGTCGTGTTCCCATCAGACGAATATGAAAATCCAACACCTGCTGGAGCTTCAATATAAACAACCGATGCAAATTTATTCCATGCATTTGGATTTTCATGAAGTGTTTTGCCATTGGGGTTGACCATATATGGTCCCATCTCCGTCAGTAAACCTATCAATGAAGAACAACCAGGTCCACCATTGTACCAAAAGATCAGTGGGTCGCTATCAGGATCATTTTGTGATTCAACAAACCTATAAAATTTATCAACTTTAAAGCTGTAAAAGCTTGTTATTCTTACCAGTAATGAAGAAAATGTGTTTCAGAAACTTGTAGATAGCCAGAATAATGATTGAAAGTTACATCAAACTTTACCCCCGGAAGCTTTTTAATTTCATCAACGCCATAACCAAACGAAAACAGAATTGAAAAGATTATAGCAACAGCAGCAAGCATCTTTGCTGCCATTCAAACGATGGAAAAAATTAATTAATAATTTTAAAATTGATACGACCCATTTTATAGCTTTTCACACTTGTAGTTTTTTGTACTCATTACATTGATCTTTTGTTTCTTGTCTTTCATTTGTTTTGTAAGAATTTTCAATCTTTTGTTTAAAAAAAATCTTTCTATTGTACGAAAATTCGATAGTGTAATTTTACAAAAATAATTGCTTTAGATTTTGCAAAATATGAAAACTTTGAAAACAAATTTTTCTTTAAAATATATTTTTTAAAATAAAAAACTTCAGCAAAAGATTGTACTACCTTTTGCTGAAGGTATCTGTGTTACCGGAAAATAAAATGAGTAGGTAGAAATGATAAAGCATTTGATTTTATTTTTTTATGTTTTCGCAAAAAGTGAATGTTAATAAACAGTTTTTAAATATAAAAATCTTAAAAAGTATTTCAGCTATTTTTATAATAATAAAATTTGATAAGAAAACGACATGAAAAAAAGTAACGACAAGATTTTTAAACATTTTCAGTCTTGATAATGTTTCTGTTAAAGAAAAACTATTTTCTGGATATCAAATGAAATTTACACACACCTTCAACATTTTGATTACATTTCTTAATTAAAAATATTTTTACAATGCTGACTACATAATGATTCTTTTCTCACAGGAAGTGTAATTGATAAGATAAAAACAACTGTTTTGCTTATCAAATAACAACATACGAAAAACTATCAATAAAAGGCAGAAATTTGAGTTATATTCAATTAATTGATTAAACAATATTTGTGTTTCTAATTGTCTTTAAAATATTTCATAATCACCGCAGTCTTGTATTTTTATATACTAGGTTTTTCGGACTGGCTATGGCTTTAAGTAAACAAGCTGAAGATGTTATTCCATTTTTTCCAAATGCTGATCAATTTTATCAAACATGTTTACCACAAGAATTTTCTCTGCCTATTCCAACAATGAAATACATTTGGACAAACCCATCATCATCTGAAGCTTATCAAAAACTTATTCAATGCTGTAAATTATTCTTTATTAAAAATCCTATTTTGGTTATTCACAGTTTAAAATACTTTTACTACAATGGCTGGAAATATTGTCCTGGAAGTAAATGCGAAAGTGTTGAATGTGAATATAACGGGTATCAAAAACTTGATGTGAATAATGTTAGAAGCAAAATATGGTTAACTAAAGAACTTGATTTTTTCGTCAGTAGTGGTACTTTGTCAAAGGCTGTTTCTGATTTATTTCCAAAGATTTATCGTTGTAACCTTGAAACACTAGAGCTACATCTTCAAAAGCTTACTTTTAATGAACTCAAATTTCTTTCAAATGGTGTTAAACACTGTAATCTAAATAAATGTCTTGTTGAGTATGATAATGGAAAACAAACTCCATTGGAAGGTGTTATAAAACTTTTTGGGGGATGTAAAACGTTTTCGATGTAAATTTAACTATATTAAAATTGGAACAATTACTGCTTTTCAGATCATTCTCTCCTTGTCACACTGCTATATGTGAAACCTCTTACGAAATTGTGGCTGTTTGTAAAACTATTGAAAAAATTAAATTTACTAATTTTCCTACCAACTTCGATATATCACAGTTTTATCAGTGTCTTAAAGTAAGCTTCATTTACTCTTACTTTTTTAACGTGATAAATTTCAGATTTCCAAAACTCGAACGTTGATTGAAATTTACGCTGATAATCACAGTAACCGCTATGCTAAAATTATCGATGAAATTTTGAATGCTGAATTTTTTGATTTTGTTCCACCTGTTATTTATACTCATGTTCATGGCTCAAACATATTTGGTCAAATGCGTCGAATTCAAGAAAAACAAGCTGCAAAGATATCTTAATTTGCTTTTATGGGTCTTCTTTTTTATCATTGTTTTTTAAAAAAACTTTGTGCTAAATAAAAAATTTAACGTTAAAAAAATTTTCAAATTATTTTTTTTTCATTCTATGCTGTACCAGAACAAATTTATAAAAGTGGCCGAAAAAATGTCTAATTTTTCATCAGTTTTTTAAATGAGGTCATGCTTTTGATTAAATTTTAAGAAATTATTGAGTTTTATTAGCAGTGAAATCATTTGGTTCTGTATCGCTGGCTACTAACAATAAGTGCAACTGTTGTTGTTTTTTATTGTCCTAATATCTAGCAAGATGGCGTCAATAAATTGGTCATTTTAATGTTTTTTCTTCTTTGTGCTTTAAGTTTGAGAGAATTATAAACTCTTTGCCTGCAATTTGCAGGCTGCAAATAATAATGTTTCTTCTGCGATTTTTTTAAATATACAATTTTTTTGTCTCTAATCCTCCTTATTGTTTTATGAGTTTTTCATATCTTTATCATAAAATAATATAAAATATAAAAATATATACCGGACTATTGTCAAAATATTCGAATTTGTATACATTTCTGCATTATTTAATTTTAATATTTCAGGCAATCGTCGTTATCTGTGCTTGCTATCTTATAATTTTTTCTGGATTCACCATGGCTTTATGCAAACCAGCTGACAATGTTATTCCATTTTTTCCAAATGCTGAACAATTTTTACAAACATGTTTATCGCAAGAATTTTCACTTCCAATTCCACTAATGAAGTATGTTTGGACAAATCCATCATCACCTGAAGCTTATCAAAAACTTATTCAATGCTGTAAATTATTCTTCATTAAAACTCCAATCTTAGTTATTCGAAGCTTGATATATGATGCATACTTTGGATGGGAATATTGTATTGGTAATAAATGCAAAGGTGTTGATTGTGTTCATAGCCATAAAGAAATTGATATGCATAAAATCAGAAATAAAATTTGGTTAACAAAAAAATTTGTTTCTTTTGCCAAAATTGGAACTTTATCAAAAAATATTCTTAATTTAATACCAAAGCTTTATAAATGTGACCTTAAAACTTTGGAACTTTTGAATGAAATACTTTCTTACAATGAACTCAAATTTCTTTCTTCTGGTGTTAAAGATTGTTATCTCAGTGGATGTCTTGTTCAATATGATAATGGTAAAAAAGTTTCTATGGAAAATATTGTTAAAATTTTTAATGGCTGCAAAAATCTTTCTATGTAAGTTTCTTTAAATAATAAATGTGGATCAGTTAAAAATTTTATTTCAGTGAGTTTGATTCTGATATCTCTTATGCTCCATGTGAAAACTATGATGAACTTGTTGTTGCTTGTAATACTGTTGCTAGAATTGATTTTAGTTATCTTCCACAAGCTTTTGATATAACTAAATTTTATCAATGCCTAAAAGTAAGGTGTTTTTGTTTTTACCTTTTTTATAATGTTGCAAGTTTTAGAGCCACAAATCGCACTTTTTTCTATATTTTCTCAGATGAATATCTTGATGTCCGATACACTGCAGTTATTTATGATATCTTGCAAATTGGATCTTTTGACTTTGTTCCACCTGTTATGGATGTTACTATTCAAAGTAAAAGCCAGCTTCGTCAATTAAAGAAAATTCAAAAAGAAGCTGCAAAATGTCTTTAATTTTTGTTTGCATATTTTAATGTTTTATTATTTGTATCATTCTTGTATTTCAACAAATTTTTTGTTGAATGAATCAAATATAATAATATGGAAGAATTTGTATTTTTTTATACTTTACATTATATGTTATATTGTTTAAGATTCATTTTTGATAGAAGCAAAGCTGAGCAACTAACATCATGTCTCATGATTGATATGTCTTTTCTTTTAAATAAAAATCTAACACTTTATGGAATGCGTAAAGTTACAATAAAAAATGTAGTGTGAAAAAAGCAGATTGATTTGTTCAAAAAATTTGTTCTCTATCAACTTTTTTAAAATCTCAGTTTTCAAGCTTAATTTTAAAAATTTCATTGTTTTTTTAAAATTTTTAAATTGAAAAACTGTCGTGCTTAAGTCAAGATAAGATCCAAATAAATAGGTCTATCAAATAATCACAAAAAGAGATAACACATAAACTGAAATCTCGAGTTTTGGAAAAGCTCAAAAAAGCAAGGAAAAAATGTGTGAAAAGTTTTTTTCACGCCTATCTTTTTTTCTTTCATTCAGGCCTGCCGTGTTACTTTTTTCTTTTTTCCATTTCCTTGAAAGACAAACGTTTGTTTATCCTTTTATTTCTTCAAACAATCAACAACTTTTTTTAACCTTCAGTTCTGCATGTATTTTTGATTAAAAGTTGAGAGTTAAATAATATGTATAAAATGCGATAAGAAAGAAATGAATCACTTTAAAACACCCCCATTTGAAAGCGTCATATTTACACTACATTGCATAATAAAAAGGCGTCATTGCACAATGTGTGTGGCTATCAATAACACACAGTTTTCATATATATATAAAAATACTATTCCTTTTTCAGATCAAAGAAGTCCATGTGTAAAATTTGATTAATAACCTACCGTATTTTTTTTGCATTTTTGTTTACTTTAAATAAAAAAAATTGTGATTTTCCAACGCCAGTTTTTTTAGTTTTATTTATTATTGAAAACAATAAAATTTTAGAAAATTTGATAAATATGTCTATCTATACTGCTGATGAAGATGGAATTATCCAAGAATTCCCAGAGCAACAACTTAATTTATTCAACGATGGCCTTGAAATTCATAAAAATATTTTAAATTCTGAGGAATGTGAAAATTTACAAAAAATGCTTTACAAATATTTGTCAGAAATTAGTTCAAATCAAACAAATCCATTTAATATAAATCAGCCAAAGACTTGGAAAGTCATATATGAATATTTTCCTACTCGAAATCTTCTCCTGCAAAATTTTAGTTTTGGTCATAATCCCCTTTCTTGGTACGTACGGTGCCATGAAAAAGTTCAGGAAAAATTCGCACATATTTATGGGGTGGAAACAACAACAACAAGGACGCTGTCAGAAGAAGAGAATAGAAAGAATAGCCTTGTTACCAGTTTTGATGGGGTGTCAATAATTCCACCATGTGAGCAAACAAGAATGGGTTGGCATTCAGGTAGGCGGAACTTTGTTATTATACTTTAACTTAATCTTATCAAAATTTCTACTATGATTTTCGAAAAAGTCATAGGCTACATAAAAGATTTTCCTATCTCGCTTATGAATTGGAAATAATTTTTAAAACTTGAAAAAAATCTTTAGGCGTCAGCAAACTTCATTGTGACCAAAGCTTTTTAAATTCTGAATTCCTGTGTGTCCAAGGTCAAGTACCAATTTTTGATGTTCGAAAAGGAGATGCAACTTTGCGAGTACTTCGAGGTAGCCATCGTCTACATGCCGATTTTGCGGAAGCATTTCATTTAACAAATGTCCCAAATGAATGGACGGCATTAACCAATGAACAAATTCAATGGTATCGTGATCGGCTTGATGAAGACGCTGACGTATATGTCAACTGCCCAAAAGGTTCACTCGTGTTATGGGATAGCCGAACAATTCATGATGGAACAAAACCTCGAAAATGGCGAACAGCACCAAATTGGAGATGTACCCTTTTTGTATGCATGCAACCCAGAATTAATGATGCTGAAATAGCAAAGAAGCGTGAAAGTGCTTTTCTTGCGAGAAGAAATACTACACATGATCCCAATAAAGTTAAGCTGTTTGCCATAAATCCAAGAACATATGGCCGCCATTTCATTCCACCAAAGCCTATAAAACTGGAAGACTACGGGTTATCACTTCAAAAGATCCAAAGCCTTATTTAATCATTAAAATAATAAAAAATATTAATTAAATATTCTATACAAATTTTATAAAGAATATGTTGTCAGAATCAGAAGAAACCCAAATTATCCGCAATAAATTTATTCTAATTCTTTATTCATGTTTTAATTGCTACAATCCAAATTTTTGTTTTTGTTTCGAACACATATAAAAAACATATAAAAATACGAATATTATTTTTAAAAAAAGAGAATAAATTTTAAAAAGTATTTCACCTTTTTTTATAGTAAAAAAATATGATAAGACAATGAAACGAAAAACAAACAATGACAAAATTTATAAACATTTGCATCATAAATATCAGATAATGTTTTAGTAGAAGACAAAGCGTTTTTTGAATACACATCGGCGACATTCTAATTGCATTTTTTAGCTATTGGGCGATCATTTTTTAATTTTAAATAATACTTTTATAATGCTGACTACATATTGATTCTTTTCTTACAGGAAGTGTAATTGATAAGAAAAAAAAACAATTGTTTTGCTCATCAGATAAAAACATACGAAAATTGCATTTAAAAGACAGAAAGTTGAGTAATATTTATTTAAATAACCACGCTAAAAATTATATTTTTGCTCCCAATTGTTTTTTAAAAAAGATTTTCATAATTTCCGCTATCGTGTATGTTTGTATGTCTTTGGATTGACCATGGCTTTAAGCAGCAAAATATCTTTCATTCGCTTCTTTACTTTTATTGCTTGTACCATTCTTGTTTTTGCTGAATAAATCAATATTAATATTACAAAGGGAATTTAAAAATTTTTCTTTTCATTCTATACTTTCTTTGGTCAAATTTATAAAAATGAATGATTGATATATTTTTATTCTGCTTTTTTTGCTATTTTTTTAATGAGGCCATTAATACGTTTTTGAGAAATAGGCAATCATTATTGGTTAGTGCCATTTTTTGTATTGCTACCACTGGCTGCAGCCGCCAATTTTTGTTTCCCATCTGATTAGCGATAGCGTTAATAAACTGATTATCTTAATGTATTTTCTTTAACAATGTGCGAGATGGGATACATGAAAATCCCAGATTCCCGCAAAAACGGGACGGGATCTGATCACTAGTTCTAAGCCTCTTTATTGTTGTATCAGCAAAACACACTTCGTAAAAATGACACTTTGTGGACAACTCAAATAATTCGGCAAAATATTCTTCTTTTTATTCGTTCCATCAATATTTAGTTTTAATATTTTAGGCAGTTGTCGCTAACCAATATTCCTTTCTTATTACTTTTTCTGGACTGAAGATGGCTTTAAACAAACGCACAAAATATATTATTCCATTTTTTCCAACTCAAAAACAATTTCATCAAACATGTTTACCACAAGAATTTTCTCTTCCACTTCCAATAATGAAATATATCTGGACAAATCCATCATCACCTGCTGTTTATCGAAAGCTTATTCAATGCTGTAAATTGTTCTTCATTAAGAATCCTATCTCAATTATTCATAGCTTAAAATACTTATACACCAATAATTGGGAGCAGTGCCCTGGAAATAAATGCAACGGTAGTCAATGTGAATACTACAGATATGAAAAAATTGATATTGAAAAAATCAAAAATAAAATATGGTTAACTAAAGAACTTGATTCTTTCGTCAGTGGTGGTACTTTGTCAAAGGCTGTTTCTGATTTAATTCCGAAGATTTATCGTTTTAACCTTGAAACACTAGAGCTACATCTTCAAAAGCTTACTTTTAATGAACTCAAATTTCTTTCAACTAATGTGATACACTGTGATCTCAATTGTTGCCTTGTTCAATATGATAATGGTATACAAGTTCCATTGGAAACTATTATTAAGCTATTTTCAAACTGCAAAATTTTTCATATGTAAGCGTTTTTTCTTCAAATTGTAATTATTATATTTTCAGTTCTTTTTCATCTCGTTACCATAATACCGCTGGATGTAAAAGCTATGATGAACTTATTGCTGCATGCAAAACTATAAAAAAAATAAAATTCAGTAATTTTCCAGTTGATTTCAATGTGTCAGATTTTTATCTGTGCTTAACAGTAAGCTTCATTTTTTTTACTTCTTCTAATGTAATAAATTTTAGAACACCAAAATTCGTACTTTGATTGAAATTTACGCTGACAATCACAGTAGCCGCTATACGAAGATCATTGATAAAATTTTACAAACTGAATCTTTTGATTTTGTTCCACCGGCTATTTACACTCATGTTCATGGCTCAAACAAATTCCGTCAAATGTGTCGAATTCAGGAAAAAGTAACAGCAAAATATCTTTAATTCGCTTCTTTTGCCTTTTTTTCACTGTTTGTTTTATTATTGTTTTTGATGAACTTTTTTTAAAAAAATAATGTAAAAAATACGCAAAGAATTTAAAATGTTTTTTTCACATTTTGCTTTACATTTTTTTGTTCTTTTAGACTAAAATTATTGCTTTTATTTTGTCCTTCCATTAAAAGCTTTTTGGCAAAATGCTTTACTCTGCCAACAAAAATTCTAATTTTTTTGTTTGGACTAAAAAATTTGGTGATATAATCTTTTTAATATTTTTTTCTATTATACCTCACTTAGCTCGCATGAGGCTGCTTTACAGTTTCACATATTAAATTAAATTTTCCTATTAATAGGCACTTGTCGCTAGCTTATATTGGTGCTTACATACTCTTTTGTTTACATTTCTTTTTGGATTGCAGATGCTTACCCGCAAATCATCAAGTAATGTTACCCCATCCTTTCCAAATGCTGAACAATTTCGTGAAACATGTTTACCACAAGAACTTCCTCTTCCATTATCATTAATGAAATATATTTGGGGAACTCCACCTACACCAAAAGATTATCAAAAACTTATTCAATGCTGTAAATTGTTTTTCATTAAAAATCCTGTCTTAATTATTCATGGCTTAAAATATTCTAATTATACTGGCTGGACCCGTTGCCGTAATAACGAATACAAATGTACTCTATGTGAGTATAGTGGCTATTTCAAAGTTGAAATGAACAAATTAAAAAGTAAAATATGGTTAACTAAAGAATTCTTTTCTTCCTCTGTTAGCGATGGAAATCATTCAGTAGCTGCATCTTTTTTAATTTCTAAACTTTATCGTAATAATCTTGAAATATTGCATCTTTTTCGTGAGAAGCTTACTTTTAATGAACTTAAATTTCTTGCTGCTGGTGTGAAAGATTGTGGTCTTACGGAATGTCTTGTTCAATATAATAATGGTGAAGCAGCTTTTGTGGAAGATATTGTTAAACTTTTTAAAGGCTGCAAAAAACTTTCACTGTAAGCTATCTTTGAAATCGTAATTCAACTTAAATTACTGTATTTTATAGTTCTTTCTCTGCGGATTATTCTCAAAATGCTATATGTGAAAGCTATGATGAGCTTGCTGCTGCTTGTAAAATTGTTAAAGATATTAAATTTTGGAATTTTCCTGTTGATTTTAGTTTAACAGAATTTTATCAATGTTTAAGAGTATGTTTTTTACTTTTTTAATTTAACGAATTTTATTAATAAATTTTAGGATAACAAAACTTGTACTATAATTTACATAGTTGCTTATAATCATGGTTATCTTGTTAATGAAGTTATCGATGAAATATTACAAACTGAATTTTTTGATTTTGTCCCACCTGTTATATATAATCATGGTATGGGTCAAGACGAATTACGTCAATTGCAACAAATTCAGGATAATGAAGCTGCAAAATATGTTTGATTTTCTTCTCTTGTTTTACTGTCTGTAAAATTCTTGTTTTTCACAAACTTTTTCGTTGAATGAATCGAGTATAAAAACGTAACATGAAATATCCAAATGTATTTTTTTTCAATACTTTTCTGATCATTAATGTTTGTTTGTCTTTTTATTATTCACTTGAGAAACGGAGACGCATCTTAAATTATTGGATAACTTATATGCTATGATCGTTACATGTTCTGTTTATTGGAATATTACATAATTTTTATAAAAAAAGTTTAATAACTTTAACAGATAATGCTATACTATTTATTCATTCATCAAAATCGCTTAATGCTGTCGAGGTTTATGTGGGCGACAAGTTTTCCGGCATTTCTTCTTGTTACAACACAAACCATCCGCACATGTTCCTTGTTTTCTTCTTCTTCGTTCTTCACGACGTCTGGCGGGATCTTCTAAATCTTCCTCATCTCCTTCTGCTATGCTCCTACCTAAAAATGTTTTACAACATTAATTTAATTATTTCAGATAAAAAATATTTACCAAATCGGAATGGACGATAAATCCGTGTACATTCACTTCCATAGCTACCAGGATGATTACGTGGATCTTGGGGGTCTCGATTACCGTAAACGTAAGGAAGAATTAAGAGAAAAACAGAGAAAAAAGTAAGAGCATTCATGTTTGGGAAAGTTTAATAAAAGAAAGAAGAGGCTTCTGATAAGATAAAAGAAAAGCACAAGATGGTTTATATATGTATGATCAGAGACAATAGAAATTGGTCTTTTTGTCTAGACACTGTAAAAATTGTCTGCAAAAGTTTGCAAAAAAATCAAACGTTTCGCTTTTGTATTTTGCAAAACAGTTTTTTTGCTTGAATTTATTGTTTCTAGAATGTCTGCAACAAAAATAAAATTTTTTATAAAGATATAAATAGTGGTATAAAAAATGGCATACTGTAACACAACAAATAATTATTTTTAAACAAAATTTTATTTCCGTTTCCAAAATTTAAGTTTTCCATTCTTTTTATTTCCATTTTCTTGTGAATTACTTGATTCTGTGCTTGCAATTGAAGGTTGATATGAAGCTTTTCGAGTTGATGACGAGGGTGAATAAACGGATGGTGAACGAGTTGGTGAATCAACAGAATGACTAAAATTTGTTGTTGAAGTCGAGTTAGAAGTTGAACTAAAAGATCGTTGAGGTGGTGGGGCATGTCCAGCATAACTATTTCCATGAATTGTTCGACCAGCTTGTAATTCTTGATGAGGCTGAAGGATTTTAGTGCCGGGGTGTTTGATGGATCTAAAAATTGGCAGTTATGAAATTTGCATAAATAACAGATTTTGCGTATGGAATTGTTCAAATGCTTTGAGGAATAAAAATCAAAGTGTCAAAATATCTATTTCAGAGCGGCAAAAGATCGAAGAAAAAATTTGCATAAACAATCATGGGGGATATGCATTCATCAAATAATACTTTTAATCTGCTACAAATCAAAGAAAAAATTTGCATAATTTAAACTTACTCCACTTCTAGATGCACCAACAAAGCTGATAACTCTTGTGGTTCAGCAGATTGATTCAACAACGGAATTGATCTATATCCACCCCTTAGGCAGTCAATAGGATAAATAGCTTGTCCAATAAAGGGATCGCTTTTAGCTCCAATAAAATCCCCGTCTTCAACATTGAATTTTAACAACGCAACTTCAGGACAAATAATTTTAAATACAATTGTTTGCTTCCATATTGGATTTAGTCCATTTGATGAAACGGAAGTTGTTCGGAAGGATTGTGAATCAAATTGCATTCCAATAACTTCTACATCAACAAACGGCGAACAAATACCTTTGGATTTATCGTTTCGTGAGAGCTGTCTGCCAGCAATGATTTCTACCTTCAAATTGATAGCGAAATTTCCAACAACACTATCAGGATTATCAAGTCGAAAATTTTCATCTCTCAAATATGCCGGTTTAAGAATATATCCACATCTACCATTAGCTTGAAATTTTCCTTGATTCATTTGCATTGAAACATCTGGAGTCTGATAATTTAAAGCTACCATATGACAACCAGTATTCCACATTGGCCATGGCAAATAATTTGTTGATGTAATTCGAGATGCTTGTGGATACACTCGAGATAGATGTCGATTATTGTACAACAGTAATCCCTTTTCAATAAGTTTTTCATGTCGTGTCTCAGATAATGAACACATTTCATAAAATTTTGATTCTTCAACAAAATTAGGGTTGAAGCCTGTTGCTTGGCAGTAGACAACTAAATTTGATAGCTCGACGGCGATATTTTGTGTTTTCTCTTTTTTGATATTAATGAATTTTTGATTTTTTGCTTGTATTGCTTTTTCTTTGATATTTGTAAGCCATTCACCTCTTTCTTTTTCATCATCTGAAGCCATAATCCATTCATGGGAATTCCATTGCCCAGTTCCAGCAATTCGAACGCCATATTTGTTGTCACCTTCCCACTAAAAAAATTTGCATAATTTTAGGTGACTGTTTTTATCGTCTTTTTGCCAAAAACTTATTTTTCCTTATTTTTTAACTATTCAATATTATTCATGCTAATTTTTAGCACCTAGAAGGTTCTAATTAAACAAGTAGCATATGATATCGTCTGCCACTTATAAATGGTTTTTTTCCTCCTTTTTCTCTTGCCTCTGATCTTTTTTCTTGTACGTCTTCGGACGGGATAAACTGTGATGGCATTTTTAAACAACTACACTGGGTCGCCATAAATTTTCATAAAATAACTATTCAATAGTTGAAAAATAAGTTTTGAATCAAATCCACCCCAGAAAAACCCTCTTAATCCACTTACCTTTTCAACAATAGCTTCCGCCAATTCAATTGTTACATGATTAACAGCTTCATTTCCTCCACCACCCAAATTTCCTGATAATTCTTTCACAGCTTCAGGAGGGAATAACCCAGTAGCATTTTCATATCTTCCTCTCCACATATTATTCAGATTATTCTTTTTACTGATAACTTTTATCACTGCATTTACTGGAAAACTCAAGTAACTTGAATCAGGTCCAGCATAAGCTTGTAAAGCTATAGCCTCAGTTTCCTTCTCCAAATCTGATAAATCTTTATAAAAACCAGGTGAGAAATTCTCTCCAGCTAAAGCATATTGACCAACATTCTTCTCGTTGACGGGGAATTTCAATGTTACACCAGAAACAAATTCATGCTGTTGATACCAATCAACAACACTATTCAAGTTTTCAAAAACTTTTTGATTTACAACAAAAATTCTTCCATCTCTTTTAAGGCGGTAATGCCATATTTCACCTTCTACTCTTAAAGAGAGAACAAAAACATTTGGATCAGAAGATGAATATCGAAGAAGATATGCTCCATCTTCTCTGATTGTATTTAGCAATTCTTCAGCACGATTCTTATCAGCTTTTTCAGAGAACCATGATTTTTCAAGATGTGGTTGGGGTTGTGGGCATGGAGTGTTGAGGTGGGTTCGGAATTTTGCTGTTGCAAGGTAGTGCTTGGTGTAGTAACTGATCAACTCGTAGAGAGTATCCATTTGCTTGTTTTCGAAAAAGTAAAATCGTTTTTCACCTTTGATAATTTGAGTTTCAATTCGAATATGATGGACTTGACCTTCTTGCCTTAAAAAAATTTGCATAAGCTTGTAGATGTAAAATATGCCCTGAACTTCTCGATAAAAACTTTGCATAAACTTTTAATATAAAAATTCATTGTTTTTCATGTTAGGCAAAATCCAAAAATAAACTCACAAGAAGGACACCGTAAAATTTCCAATAAAAGTTCCGCCATCTCGTACCAAAAATACTCCATCACCTTTATCCTTCTGTTCTCGCAGTCTTTGTTCAGCAACTTTTCGATCAATATTTCCATGATACCATTCTTCTGTGACATGCATCTCTTCAGGTCGAACACCAAATCCCTTTAGTGAGGCATCATCTTGTTGTTCTTCATCTCCGATATCTCCTTTGTCTTTTGTCAAGGCATCAGAATCAACTGGATTAGCGACATAGCAGAGTTTATCGTCGAAAAGAACAAAGACATGCCGAGTCCATGTGTAATGGGTGTTATCTCGAAGATAGAGCATTCCACGTTTGACAGAATCTTTGGAGAGAATGTCTTGGTCATCTGAAAATGGATAGTTAAGGTAGGGGGTGCATGTAATTATTGAACTCGAAATTATCAAAGCGACTGTTTTATTATTCTAATTTCTTAATAGCGTACATGTAAGACCAACTCACCATCATCTGCATTATTATTATTCTCCAACCTCAGCTTTTTATGCTTCATTATAATCCTTCTTCGCAATGCTGCAGGTGAAGGTAAATGTGTTTCATCTTTTGATAACGGTGATGTCAACAATAAATCCCCCAATGTTTCTTTAAACTCCTGCGCCATTAGTCTTTGAAATGGCACAGAACAATTATCTTCAATCGACAAGATAACAGGATATTCAGATGTCACAAATGCATAGTGCCGAATTGTATATAACACATCCTTCAAATTAATCTTTGATGTCATAGTATATCCATGATAGATTACAACATCATTTGGTTCACCATTATTCTTTTTACCACCATCCCAACAATCGAGTTCAACACATCGGCATCCCATCAGAAGTGAATTTGCGTATGCATCAAGAGAGGAATCAGATTTGATTTGATCTCCTGTGAGGTAGGTGTTATGGGATGATGCAATCCAATAATTTGTTAGTGGTTGATTCATGTCGTGTGTTACTTTATTATTGATTGGGTCGAAGACAGTATTTTCTGGTGAAAAGAGATAATCAACAAACTCTTCACATGTTAGATGGGGATCGATGGAGTCACGAGAGAGATCAACTTCACGGAGATAAGTTCGTAAAAATTCATTTATTTGTTCTTTATTTGCTGCCCATTCATCCTAGAAAAAAGATAGATAATAAAATAATTAATGCAGATTTTCTTTACAAAAAATTAAATCATAGCATTTTTATGAAAAGTTATGTAAATGTAAAAAAGGAGATGTATTGGGATAAAGGGAAAGAGAGTAAAAAAATTATAAGAAAAGGAAAATTGCTGTTTCGCCTTGGACAACTAGACAGCTTTATAATTTTAAACCAATAATATGTGATATAAGTAGGCTCATCGGTAGTTGCTTAGATAAAGGACTGTTTTGGAAAAATGTTAAACAAATACAAAAAAAATAAAGTATAGATTGAAAGGGAACAATAGATTGGAGAAAGAAAAATTTTTTTTAAAGAAAATATTTTTTTTTTTAAATTTAGTCGATTAAATTAGATGTAATTCTTTTTTTTAAAAGTTTATGCTAACTTATTCATTAATTTTTCCAATAAAATTTTTCTCACCTTTTGTTCTTTGTTCAAAAACGCAAAAAATTGATCAAGTGAAATACAACGATTATTGTGTTGAACCACACCTTGAAAGAAAGTATCAAACAAAGCATCAAAATTTAGCAGTCTATGAACTGCCGTTGCAAAAGCTTCAAAATCCATTTCACCCTAAACTTTATCTTAAAAATATTTTCACCCAAAATTTTGCATACCTCTGATACTTCTTGTAAATCCTTTGCTTGAGCTTTGTATTGCAAAATTGTTTGAACAAATGGTTTCATTTGTTTCATTGTAATACTGCTGAAAAAATAGCTCTTAAAATGTGTTATTGTTAAAATTTAAGCTTACCCAACAGTATCAGAAACGAGCAAACTTGAAAATTGATTCCTTAACCATCTTTCAACTTGTAAGCAATGTGAAGCATGTTGGGTTTCAGTGATCAAATAGTTGATTCCACGATTCCATAGCTTGCAAGCATCTTTGTTTTCGACTAAAATTTTGCTAATTTTATTTAAACAGAAACACAGCAATCTTTAGATTTCAAATTTCGATATTTTGTTTTAAGAAATAATTTCGATTTCTAAATTACAGTCTTTTGCGAAAAAACTTTTTTAATTTTTGTGAAAAAGGTTTTTTTTATTTTTTACTGTGTTTTCGAAATTTTCATTTTACAAATCTCGATCCTAAAAAAACTTACACAACAATATCCAGTGATTCAAGACAAAGCTTGTCCCATAACTAATATCCAACAACATCTCCCCATCCAATCTTCTAATTTCTTTATCCTTTTTCCATTTATCTTCAATATTCATTTGTGTTGTTTTGTAATGTACGGTTTGAACTTCTTTTATCCATCTTAAATCAAGCGTTTGTTTCACCGTTTTTACAGTTGTGTTGTCCCATTTCGATAAAATTAGTTGTTGAGTATCCCGTTTATATGAGAGTCTTTTATAGAGAGGTTCCCATTTTTTCATTAGCTGAAGTTTGCAGACTTTATGCCCGAGTTCCATTGCAACACAATCTTTTTCAATATCCATGCCATGGCCCATTTTGGAATATGCATGATACACTGATCTTGGAGATGTGAGGGATAAAGAAGTGGCATTTGAGGTTGCGTGGAAAAGAGAGATTCTTTGACTTGAAGATGAAGATTGTGGGGACTTCATCTTTATTTTGGTACCCTAAAATTGATCCTGTTGAGTTAAAAAAGGTAACATTAAAGTAGTTTTTTTTTATTACAAAAGATATCGATGGCAAGATCTTTTCGCGAAAAGACGTTTTTTCTTATTTTAGAACACATGCTCTAACATCGTCCTTTAAATACTCCTTTTACATTAAAAGCTCTAAATAAAAACAATCTTAAAAAATTTTTGACGCAAAAAAATCATTATGAGAAAAAATGAAAATGAAAGACATACCTCATCAATTTCTTTTTTGAGCTTCTTCCAGTCGTTATAAAGAAAGCTTTAAAAAAGTCATGGACTTTAATTTAAGCTTCTTAAAACTTTTTTAACACGTCTTTTAAAAGTTTTTACGTTAAATTTTTTACCTCTTTTTCTTTTTCTGCATTATATATTTGACAATAGCAATTGACAAAATATATGATACAGATGAAAAAACTGAGCGAAATTTTTAAGATGCTTAAAGAAGAATACTTTGACGATAGAATATTACGACACGGATAGTTCCTTGACGGCATTCTAGATTTTTACGTAAGTTCTGCAAAGAAAGATTACAAAAAAGCAGTATAACAATTGAAAACAAGGGGTAGATGCAAGTAAATTCCTGTTTTCATTTATCAAATGCAAATTATTTTGCAAAATTTAAGAAATAAAAAAAAAGAGGATAAAGACTTTGAAATTCTTTATTGCAGTAATTAGTATATGATATTCAAATCCATAATCCATAATATTCTATTCTAAAAAATAAAATATTATTCTTTTTTTAAATATAGTCTTCCACTTTTTAGCAGTTGTAATTTTAGAGTAAAACATTTTTCTTATCAGTATGTCAGAAAATAACAAAAAAATATCAATAAATAGCCTTTTTCTTTTTCATTATGTTGTACAATAGCTATAAATGTGCAATCAATTTTTCATTATCACTTCTAAAGAGTTGTTAGTTTTGATGTGGAAAAAACATAAAAAAATGGATGTACAGGGTGGTCCAGTTAAAATTCCAAAATGTTTTTACTCGGCAAATGAGTTCTAGGAGGTTCCAGGAACTGCCATAACATAGTTATGTCACATACAAGCGCACGCATTTTGTCATTTTTGAAGCTAGAGACTTGATTTTTCGTCTGTTGGGTATAGGGGAGTCTGGATTTTCATAATCTTTGTCAAGTTTGTGCTGGTTCGAGGTCAAATTTGAATTTGGCGCCATTTGGCGAAATGTTCCCAAATGCCAAAATTTTATATGGAAAAGTTGCGTGCGCTTGTATGTGACATACCTATGCTATGGCAGTTCCTGGAACCTCCTAAAACTCATTTGCCGAGTAAAAACATTTTGGAATTTTAACTGGACCACCCTGTATTAAAAATCTGTTAATGTTTTCAATAAAATTATTTATATTACACCAAATGATATTTTTTTATCACATATGGATCTGCTGAAGATTTTAAAAATTAACTTCCAATTTTGGTACTTTATATTTTTCGAAAAAATCTTGAAAAATAGTCATTTTCAAAACGAGTTTTAACAGTAACTTTTTAACGCTTGTTTATGGTTTTTACGTTTTTAACATCGCTGATATGTTTTTTACCGATTGCAAAAAGGGATTATTGTTTACCATTTAATTTTTTGCAGCATTTAATTGCCTGTGCCTTTTTGACAAATGCAAAAAAAGGGAAAAAATATTTGGCTAAAAAGCAAAATGAAAAGCTGTGATAAATACATATGTCTTTAAATGATTTATTCAATGAGAGAAAAAATTTAAAATACTAATTTTCGATTTATGAAAAATATTAACAATTATTTTAATTAAAGCTTTTCGATATGATTTAATATAAAAAATCGCCAATATACAAAAGGTTGCCGGATATAGCAGAGAAATACCAAATGAAATCAAATAAATCAGCAGAAAATTCAAGTTGTTTAGCCCAACAGATAAAAAAATATCTGTTGGGCAAATAGTTAATACAATAAAAATGGCAGCTGGTAGGGCAAAGCCTATGAAAGTCATCAACTGGATTACGGTTGTTTGAAACATTAATTTGAATTGATTCCGAGAATTTTCTGATTTTGAATAATTTGGGTTTTTGGAATACCTTGAATTTTCATAGATAATCCATAAAGCGATAAGGAATCGAAAAACTCCATAAACTACAGCAACAATTATTCCAAATTTATTTTCAACTGTATCAAAAATTAACATGGATGGTTCATTTTGAAAAAAACTTTCTGTAGCATTGTGAAATTTTGAATTTATAATTTCAATTGCTCTTTTATCGTCAACACAATTAAAAAAGAAAATAATATTTAAAATTACTGCAGGTATATATGTAATAACCATAAAGAAATATATCGAGATTCGAAGCTTTTTTGCAGAAGCTGGAAACAGAACTTTATAAATTAAAAAATGTCGTTCCAAAAATGATAACTCCAAGGCATCAGCAAACAGAGGGAGTACGATTACAAAGAAACAAGCAGCTAATGAAAAAGTTCTTGAAGATGCTCTTGTCAAAGGACCAGTGCAATACAAAATATCAAATGTAAAAAGTCGAATTGGTTGCCATAATGCCACTATTACATTAGAACCAAACATACAAAAAATATTAAAAAACATTAAAATTCGATAATTTGTCATCTTTTTATCTGTACGAATATAAACTAAATATGCAAAAAATAATAACATTATTGTTGTCAGTAAAAATACTGTGTAATTGTAGTAAGTAAAAATTTGAATATAATCAAAATTTATTACACGTTTTTCCAAAACAAGCGACATTCTTGAAAACTGATAAAAATGAATGTTGAAAATGTTTTTACTGGAAACACAATTTTATTTTTCTAACAAAAAGCAGGTGTTTCTTCTTTTATCTGTATTTCAGCTGTCAGAATATAATATGCTTGAATATTTTACCGAAATATTTCAAGTGTTTCTTCATTTATATAGCTTAGACAATGCCAAAAAGATGACCTTTTAAGAATGCCATGTTTCCCCATATTTATATTTTATGATTATTTAATTAAAAAGAGCAATATTTTTAGAAAAAGAGTCTTATAAAGTATTTACAGTTGCCGATGTAACACTATAATGCGCTCTCATGCTACTGTAGCATTAAATAAAATTTTTGTCGTATTGATTGATTTAGAACAAGATAGATAATCCTTAGACAACCACATTGAAACATCCACATTTGTGCAACCATCTTATCAGGTAAAATCCGAATCCCAATGGTAAAAAATTTGTTTAAAGAAATGTTTAGCACCTCTCACAATATTGTTTTACTGAAGAAATTAATGCCGTTTGGGCACCATATTATGCATATTATTTAAATTTATCAACAAAGCAAATTTATGATTCAGGTCTTAAAAATGACGCATGCAAGCTTCCATTTTTCACTTTGATAATTTTTATAAAGTCACAAACAAAGCTGCAAATATAGCCTTGCATTTGGTTATATGGAGTTTAGTGCATGCGCAATAACTGTGCTTTGCTTCCATAATACTATTATTAAATTTTTCATAAACAAAGCGTGTAAAAAAGTACACTTTAATATGTTTTTTTTAAAAGTATGTCGCTCGTTTTGGAAAAGCATGTTATAAATTTTGACTGTATTCAAATTTTTACTTTTTACAATTATACAGTATTTTTATTAACCGCAATAATGTTAGCATTGTTTGCCTATTTAGTTTATATTTGTACAGATAAAAAGATGAAAAAATATCGCATATTGATGTTTCTAAATATTTTTTGTATGTTTGGCGTTGCAGTAGTATTAGTTTTATGGCAAGTAATTCGGCTTTTCACCTTTGATATTTTATATTGCACTGGACCTATGGCAAAGGCATCTTCATTAGTTTTTTCATTAGCTGCTTGCTTTTCAGTTATTTTATTTCCACTGTTTGCTGATGCATTAGAGCTATCATTTTTGGAACGACATTTTTTAATCTGTAAAGTTCTTTTTCCAACTTCTGCAAAAAAGCTTCGAATCTCAATATATTTTTTTATGCTCATTACGTATTTGCTAGCAGTAATTTCAAACATTATATTCTTTATTAATTGTGTTGATGATGAAAGAGCAATCAAAATTTTACGTTCAAAATTTTCAAATGCAACAGAAATTTTACAAAAGCAGCCATCAATGATGATTTTTGATAGAGTTCAAAATAAATTAGGAATAACTTGTGCTGCATTTTATGCACTTTCTCGTTTCCTCATTGCGTTATGGATTATTTATGAAAACTCAAAATATACCAAAAATCCAAATTATGCAAAATCAGAAAATTCTCGAAAGCAATTCAAATTGATGTTTCAAACTACCATAGTCCAAATATTGACTTTTATAGGTTTTGCCATACCATATACAATTTTTGCAGTATTAACCATTTGTCCGGCAAGTATTTTGCAGAAGCTAGATGTTTATAACTTTAATTTTCCGTTGATTTATTTGATCTCATATGGCATTACATTGCTATATCCGGCAACCTTTTGTACATTGGCTATTTTTTATATTAAATCTTATCGAAAAGCTTTTATTAAAATTTTTATTAAACTATTATTTAGACCAAAAATAAGTTCTTTAAATTTGTTTTATCATTGAGTAAATCCGATTTGTTTAAGCTGCATTTCAAAAAGTTCAATTTGCTTTGCTTTTGTTCCTTAATTGTTTACAGAACAGCATATTTGTGATTGTAAATTTCATTGTAAGATTCTACATTTATATTTATTTCAGTATAAAAAAATTATATCATTAGAAAAGATTTTTATGCAGTATTTACAGTAGCAGGTGTAACACTATAATGTGATCTGATGCTACTGAAGCATTGAATAATATTTTTTCGTATTGATCTATTTAAGACAACATAAATAATTCCAGGGCAGCCATGTGAAAATGTCCACATAAAAGCTCCAAGTGTAACCATGTAATCGGGGACGGGAAATAGCTGTGGTAGAACAGCCGAGCATGCCGTAAAACCAGTAACACCACAAATGATAAATGCTTGGAGGAATATCTGTGAAAGATTTAATTCAAAAAAAGTTAAGCAAATGATGGAAAAACCTGTTTTTGCGTGTCATTACTTTGAACATAAGTAATGTCACGAATTTTTCTTCGATATGAAATTAAAAAAATTCCATAAAAACTGATTAGAACAATGGGCACTGCAGCATTGTTGATAGTGTGCAAGACATTCACATACTGCAAAAAGATTTATGATTTTACATTTGCTTATTTACAGTTAGAAAAAAGTACATGCTTATTAACTTTTTTGTTTTTGACATTTTACAATACTTTTTAAGCACAGTATATTTTATGCAACTAAAATTATATAGTTTCTTTAAAACTTATTTACTTACCCTAACTCCATAATCATCATAATAACCAGCATGTGGATTAAAAAGCCTAAAATTATATTTTTATAAAGTTAAAAATAGTTTCATAATAATTTTTAAGGCAAATATAAGTTGACCTTTTGTTTGCAAAGAGTAAATACCGACTACTAGGATCATAGTTTTAAATCTCACGTTGGAAGGTAAATATCTTAAATAATTTAAAAGATCGTTTCTTGTCTTGTGCTGGACAATCTAGCAACTTTTATCTTTTTCAAAATGGGAGGCGAACTTTTGAAAAAATGTAACCAACGAATTAACAACCAAATTTTGCAAAAAATTGAAAAAAAGAACTAACCATGAAGCAAAAAAACCATTAAAAATTACAGGCCGCGTTAAAAATGCCAGCAAAAAACAATGAAGTGTTGGAGTAATTAGCCAGAAATAAATCTTTTTTCCATCAAATAAAGCTTTGGCGTAATTTGGATTATACATTGCAAGGCAACGATTGAGGGCAAGAATCATTCCAGCATCACATTGTCCAATCCATAAACCTAAAATAAATGTATTTTTCAACATTGAAATTGAATTATTTTCATGGAAGGGTTCAAAAGATTTCTGATTGAAAAAGATTTTAAAAATTATATTTAAATTTTTTCATCCAAAATTAAAATTTTGATTGTAGCCGTGCGAACATACCATAACCAAGACAACCTAAAAAGAATATAAGCTTTGGTGATGAACAATACATAATTCCTTCTATTGAGAATATGCCACATAGCAGAGCATTAACAACCAAAGCAATAATATCAATGATGCCAAGATAAAACATAATCATATAACAGCTTTGCCCAAAAAATCCTTTAGCTTTCATTACGATCACTGCCGGGATATAACTTCCTTCCAAAATTATAAACATTATTAAATATCCAATTCCAATTAACAAATGTGACCGAGATTTCAATGGAATATCTTCAACTTTATAAAAGCTACAATTATAATATTCATCATGCAGCTTTGGATTTACAAGCATTAGATAGAGCATGTTTTTGACAATAGAAGATTTTTTTCTTCTTTCAAACAAATGTTGAGATGAAAGAAAAATCTTTTTTAGCTCAAATAAAATTAAAAAGTCCAGCTATTAACTTTTCACGTTAAAAGCTTAGTATTTACATTATGCAGCCCTTTTTTATAACACACTTTATTTATGAAAACATAATAATAGTATTATCGGGATAAACATAAGACACAGCTGTTGTGCATGCATTATACTACAGATAACCAAATTCAAAACTATAATTGCAGCTTTTGTAAATCTTATTTCAGTAAACAAATAATAGAAAACTTTTGGTTTTTTAATGAAATTTGTTTTATTGATAGATCAATGCAAAAAATAACAAAATTGGTTCAAAGTAAATTTAAATTTAAATAAGTTATAGCACTCAATTTCGGCATGTTAATTGATTAAATAAAACCAAATATGGAGGAGGTATAATAGGATCACAAAATAAATTTAAACACAATTAACAAAAAGTTCAACAAAAAAGCTTCAATTTTTTAAGAGCCATTTAATCAAATGCTTCTGGGTTAAAACAAAACGCATTATATCAAAGACAGCATCATTGGTTAAACCAGCATTACAGATTTGCCTTGTCGATAAATTTAAATAATATCCATAATACGCAGCACCAATTGCTTTGATTTCATCTGGATGTGTACAGCAACAATGCTCTGAAGAGGTAAACATTTCTTTGAGCAAGTCTTTAATCATGGGCGTTCGACATCCTCCACCAACATAAAGAATTTTATCAATGTGTGATACTTTGACTTCTGCAACAGTGTCTTTAATTACAGTCTTTATTTCTTCTTTTAAGTCTGACGTCAAAGCTTCAAATTCACTGCGTCTTATGCAAATATGTTTGTCTGGAAGGGACATATCAAACCCTTCTACATCGATCCTGAAAGTATTAGTGTGGTGTAGTGTCATCGAAAAAGAAAAAGGATATGAACCATTGTGAAAATATAAACCTACCCTGTTTTTTCTAAAAATGGCAAATCTTCTTTTACTTTTTGACTTTCGGCTATAAGCTTGAATCTTTTTGCCTTATTAATGGAAATTCCATAATCAGTTTTCAGTTTTTCCTCAAAATAATTTACCAGAATTGAATCGAAAGCTTTTCCGCTAGCACTATTAGTACTTTGATAACTTAAAATAACAATTTCGTCATTGATTATTTTTATAACACATGCACTTGTGTTTCCTCCACCAACATCAATAACAAGCACGGTAGCCAAATTTGTAATTAAAGTTCGTAAAGAGTATCCAAATACAGCAGCAATTGGCTCAGGTAATAAATGAACAGCCTTCCATCCTGCTAGCTCTGCAGAAGCATGAATCCCAGCCATTTGTCTTTCATTGAAACCATATGGGATTGTTATAACAGCTTGAGATAAATTTCTGCCTTTAAATTCATCGGCTTTTTCTTTGATCTTTTTAAACAACATTGCTAAAATTTCTTCTGAATATTTTGAGATTGTTTTACAATGACTTTGCAATTCAACATGGAAGTTATCATCTTCAAGTGGAACAATGCGAAAGGGCCAAGTGCTATCAGCAATAATATTTTCATAATTTTTGCCAACAATTTTTTTCAAATCTGAAATATTTATCGTTTTCTTGGAATAACAAGTATTATAACAAACCGTACACACTTGACTTCGAATAACTTCTTAACCGGTTAATCACAATTTGACCACATTTTGCATTTTCTTCATCAAAGGAAACATATGAAGGTAACTTTCTTTGACCCGTATAATCCAACGCAATAGCTTCTATTCCTTGTCGTCTATTAACTGCTGCATAACAAGAAGATGTACCAAAATCAATACCAACGGCATTAATGAAGATGTCATTGATTAAAACATTTTTAGATAGAAACTCATATTTTTTAGAAAAACTAAATGACGGCAATTCATTTGTTGCTTTATTTATCAGTTTTGAATACGCAAGCTCCGTTTCTGCATCAATAGAACATTGGGGAAGTTCTTGAAATGAAAAAGTATAAATTTCGTTCACGTCAAAAGAAACTGTTAGTAAGAATCTGTTGAAGGTTGGAACAGAAACCAGATCTACCTGTTTGTCTCTGGAAATCTGTAATAATTAATTATAGCCTTATTACAGATTTATAAATTTAGAACATTAATTTAGTAACGATAACACCTACCTTGAAAACGTTTTCATCATTAATTTTAACAATGTTTACAGATTTTTGGCATGGTAACGACTTAAATTCATTAAACGATATTATTTCTTTGTCAGCATACCATATACACACTTCGGATCTCATTGCATTAATAAAATCGAAATCAATAACTTTGAAATCATCTGCCATAATTCTAGCTTTTATCAAAGGCATATCCAGATTTGGAAATCTATCATTAATAAATACTATTGTATCAGGTAAATATTCATGCATCAAACTATAATCCACTTTAATTTCGGGATGGCAAAATATTATAGATGGAATTTTGTGAACTTGAGCAGCAACTTCGAACTTGTTGAATTCAGTTTTTGTTGAAGGAGACCATGGAAGCCACAGGACAAATTGTGCTTTGCCATTCACTTTTTCCCAAACATATGTTCCATCAAGCTCTGCTATCCATATTGCTTCATTATCTGTTAGTATGTAACTTGCATTGTAGACAGCTTGTAAATATTGATTCCCATAAAAATTTAAAATCTCAACTTTTTCAAATCCAAATGCTGCTCCAAGGTCTATGCATTCTTTTCGATTGTCGTAGTTTTCATCTAAATAAATACAGCAACATCCAAGTTCATTTTTAAATGTGGATTGTAATTCGTCAAATACAACTGCAAAATCAAATAGTTCATTTTCATTTGCTAAAATGTAACCGTGTTTCTGCTAAAGTTGTTGTCCTCTAAACCTTACTTTCATAAATCGAAAATACATTTGTAACATGATTATTTGTATCAAAAGTTGAAACATAAATAGTATTTTCAGTTTTTTGTTGATAAATTCCAACATGAATAGTCATCCCGGTGTTTGCTTGCAAAAATTTGCAAGGCAACTGTCGGTCTCTTTCAAGGATTCATTTTGCACACGGTTTCAAATCCTTGCAGGTTTCTTTTTCATGTGCATGAAAACTGCAAGATTATTGCAAACGTTTGCAAGGATTTTGCAAGATTATTGCAGTTTGAAAGAATCCTGCAGGATTCTTGCAACACTTTTTTTACCTTGCAAGTTTCTTGCAGCTTTCTGGCACTTGTCTGAAAGAGACCGATTTTTGCAAGGCACTTTTGCAAGCAAACATCGGGATAGCAAGTATAAAAATGTGAGACAAACAAAAGTTTTTTGCTTGCTTTCTTATTCTGCAAAAAAAGTTAAACAATTTTCTTATCAATTTTTTGAACTGTAAACAACCAAAAACACCAGTTTTTTATTATCGATTAATCAAAGATTTAAAAGAAACACTCATAGAAAATAATAACGAAAACTAAAATTTTTATTTTCGTACGCATAAAAATTTAAATCTAAAGGATTTGGTGTACTGTAACTACTATGAGCTTCTTTCAACGAGAAACAAAAAAATAATATCATGTCAGGGTCACATAGAAAATTAACCTTTTCTGAAAAATATCTCGATAACTTGTTTTTTTTTCTGTACAGTCTACCGTAATTTATTCACTCACACTTTTTGTTTGAAAAAGTCTCAGCAAGAAAAAGCAGACAAACTTTTTTTTCTTCTTCAAATTATTTTCTTTGCTGAGTTTTATTTTTTTATTAGAAGAATCGAGCGAGATTTTGTATTTATATTTTATTTTTAGTTACTCAACAACAAACGAAACTAAATCATATTTATTGAATACATATATATATATATTACTGAACAACAACGACAAATAAAGGAAGATATGGCAGCTTTATTTAAAAAATATAGTGATGGTATGTTTTTTTCCTCTGTAAAATGCTCTATTTATGACAACTATTTTAGATCCACAAGATAATCTTCCTGGTAAAATGGGACCACATGGAATTATTCGTTTATTGAATGATATGAAAGTTGATCCAGCTGATCGAAGTGTGCTTATTCTTGCTTGGAAGTTAAAAGCTGAAACACAATGTGAATTTTCTAAAGATGAATGGATTAATGGAATGAAAGATATCAAGTAAGGTTTTGGTTTTTTTTTTATTATTGAACAGCGGCTGGAACAAGCTGTTTACACGAGCGCTAGAAAGTCAAAGAAGTTCAATTTCTGCGATGGCACCTTTCGGCTGTTCCTTGAGAAGTGTTCTTGTTTACCTGTATATTTAATCGATGTTCTTTCTAGATGTGACAATATTGAAAAACTAAAGAAATTCATGAAGAATTCTGCTTCACAAATCAAGGATCCTGCTGATTTTCAACAATTTTATTCTTTTACTTTCAAATATGTTAAACCTCTTCGTTCCACTGGCTTGGATTTGGCTACAGCAGTTGCATATTGGAGAATTATTTTTGGTGAAAAGCATGAACGTCTTGAAGATTGGATATCATATTTAGAGCAACAAGAAAATCGTGGTGTTACAAAAGATGAATGGAATAATTTCTTGGAATTCTTGAATACTGTTAAACCTGATTTCTCTGATTATGATCCCGAAGGTTCTTGGCCTGTTCGAATTGATGATTATGTTGAATTTTGCAAGAGTAAGAAAGAACCAACTGCTGCATGAAATGGTTGGATGAAATGATGCTTTGTTTCTATGGGTATTTTACTGTTTTTTTTATTGTTTTTCTTTTTGATGTTTTCTGTTTTTTGTATAAAAAAGTTGCAAATTACCAAATGTGTTATTGTTTTTACAAATAAATGTTACTTTTTTAGTCGATTTAGCTCATTGACATGTAATGTTTTGATTTGATTTTCTCAGCAATCAAAATGTTGTAAATAATACCGTAAATTTTGTTTGCAAAGAGTGTGCATGATAAACGGATCTTGGTGATGTGAGGGATAAAGAAGTGGCATTTGAGGTTGCGTGGAAAAAAGAGATTCATCATTTGTAAGCATTTATTTATCTTAGGTGCAGAACTAAATTTTCCATTGAATGGTGTAAGATTTGGAATTGAGCAATTTCGAGCATTTTTATTATCATTGAAAAACACAAAAAAGTGCCATTTTCAGCATTTTGCTCGGGAGAAAAATTTTTCAAAAAATGGCATTTTTGAAATCAACGTAAAAAATTATGTATAGTAGCTTCAAGTGTTAATTTGTAAAAATCAGTATCGAAAAATTAAAGTTTGGGTTACTGTAATCAAAAAAATTTCAAAGAAAAGAATATATTTTTTATAAATATGCAAGCAATAGCTTGTTATTTGTTTTTTTTACTGTACTGTTGTTTATAGAATATTTTATTTGTTTCTTTGCCATTTTCTCAAAAAGAAATGATTGTTATGATAAGCAAATTTCATATTTAAAAAAATGTGATGTCACTTTGATTATATCTATTTTAATTAAAACTGGATTGGAATTAAATAAACAAAAAAAAAGATGTGAACTAAAAAAATTTCAGGTTGCATTGTCTTCTTAAACAAATCCCTTTATTATGATAATCATTTTTAATAATCAGAAATGACATCATGTGATATGATAACTTAAATCACATTTTAAGAGGAGTAATTAGAATGAATCATGTTTTAAAAATATTTAATTTTAAGCTAGTAGCAAACATTAAAAATTGTATAAAAAAGTATAATTGCATTGGAGAGCATAATTTTTTCACGATTTGATCCGATACTCTTCTCTGGCACTATATGTAGTGTTTATCAGGTAGCAAGAAAGAATTTTTTAATACAGTACTTTTGCAAACTAAGTTTTATAGTGCCGTATGTATCTATGTAATAATGATTTTTTGAGATAGTTCGTCACTACATTTATTAAACAAATTTATGAAAGTCTTTTAACTAAAAATAATGATATTTTTAAAAAATGGTATGTACAAAAATAAAAAAACAGATTTTAAAAAATTAAAAAAAACTTAACATTAAAAAAATCGGATTCTGCATTTAAATTGTAGTAAACCCTGTTTTTAAAAACATATCAATTTTTAACATGTATTGCCATAAAATTATGCATTTAATGCAGCAACAATTTATTTCGTAATATTTTGCAAACAATTTTAAAAGAATCCCTCTGGAAATGCATAATCTGAAGTCACAATTTGTGAGCAAAGAAATTATCTGAAGAAAATACGTCACACATTTTTTAGTAAGGCTTATTTAAAAAGCCGTGTGTCATGACCTTCAGATACGAGGTAAAGATAATGATAGAGTGGTATCATGAGGCACTTTCAGCCTTTGGTTGATCTTTTTATGCATACAGCCTCTTTGCCATTAAAAAACTCTCTCAGCATTAAAAGTAGTAATCTTTACCCGTGAAGCTACCATTTGATTCAAATTGCATTCACTCTTTCTCTAGCGCTCTCTCTGTTTTTCTTTTACTTTTCCCTCGTTTGCTAAAATCTTAAGAGGCAGCGCATAGAATCTCGCCTTCAGGCTGCTTTTCTCTCCACATCTTAACGAGGTCCAGCCAGTTCTCTCTCCCCTGCTTGACAAGTAGAAAATGAGACAACATGTGCACTCTCTCTCTGACTCGAAAATGAGTCTCTCGTTTCGTCTGCTCCCTCTGTTGAAAGAGTTGTGCCGAGTAATTCGACTCCTCTAATTTTTTAATGACTTTTGCTTTAAACTGAAGAGATTCCTTCGATTATTATTTTAAAAACAAACAAACGATAAAAAAGCATCTTTCAAACTACTTGCAATTAAACATTGAAACACAACACTGCTGTAAATGCCTGTTGCACTGGGATAAGGGAATAATGAATTTCTCCCTTATCGATATTGTTTATCTAATGTGCTTTTTGTGTTAAAATACCCGAACATAAACAAGTATCTCATATGGATTAACTTTGAAATCTTTTTTAATTTTTTGCATGACTGTTTCGAATTTTGATATTTCATGATCTTCATTATTTACCAGTTTTTCTCTCTCTCTCCTTTTCCTCTTTTCATTGGAGAGGGTAAACGAGAGGGAGTGTTCATATCATAAATAGGATCTTTGTTTATGACATTAAAAAAATGATTTTTAAAAATTTTTTGTTTTCAAAAAAGTTTTTTCAATTTTCAAACGAGAAAGAGGAAAAGATAAAAAAGATAACGAAATTCGAAAAAATCTTAAAAAACAACACAAACAAATAAAATGCATTTTATTATGCAAGATTAACTCATTAAAAAATCGAAAAATTTATGGTAAGGTGCACATTATGCTAGTAAAACTCTTAGCACGAAAAAATATTTTCGTGGTTTCTATGAATTCGTCTATGTTTTTCAACGTTAATTGCTAAAAATTAATAGTTATATTTTTTTATTTTATTTTCTTATTTTTTTTCACAAAATTTGCTACAAAATGATATATAATTTCACCTGGTTGGATATCGGGAATATATAAAACCGAAAAACTGCTGATACAAATGTAAGTTTCCTGAAGCCGCCTTCTATACGATTTTCATCATTTTTATCTTAAAACATGCCCCAGATACTAATAAAGATAAATACAAATCAAAATTTTGATTTATAGTCAGAAAGCAATTTGCCGTCCATAATAGTGCAACATGTATGTTTTATGTGCATATTTACATATATACGTATGTTGTAAAAAGATTAAATAGTCTTTATGTTCACTCATATATACATAGGAAGCATCTCCAGTGAAAATAATAACATAAGCACGTGATTTACATAAGTTGTTATATCACTTGCATACTGTAGCTGAGCAACATCGCCTACTGATTATACTATGATTATCAACTGCTTAAAATCACTTATTGACGTTATTATTTTCACTGGAGATGCTTCCTATGTATATATGAGTGAACATAAAGACTATTTAATCTTTTTACAACATACGTATATATGTAAATATGCACATAAAACATACATGTTGCACTATTATGGACGGCAAATTGCTTTCTGACTATAAATCAAAATTTTGATTTGTATTTATCTTTATTAGTATCTGGGGCATGTTTTAAGATAAAAATGATGAAAATCGTATAGAAGGCGGCTTCAGGAAACTTACATTTGTATCAGCAGTTTTTCGGTTTTATATATTCCCGATATCCAACCAGGTGAAATTATATATCATTTTGTAGCAAATTTTGTGAAAAAAAATAAGAAAATAAAATAAAAAAATATAACTATTAATTTTTAGCAATTAACGTTGAAAAACATAGACGAATTCATAGAAACCACGAAAATATTTTTTCGTGCTAAGAGTTTTACTAGCATAATGTGAAGGTGTCGGCGAAAGCAGACTTCAATATTTTCTTTTTTTATTATTATATAGTTTGCAATTTTAATGGTATGTAATCACCTCTCTCTTACTTTATTATAATATTTCTTAAAAAAAAATTTCTCTCATAAAAGGAGCATTTCAGAATAATTCTCCTGACGCACCTTTTTATCACGACACTTTCACCTTGTTGGAAAGCACTTATTTATCAACATTTATTTTTACTCAATAAGCGCTTTCAATTAAGATAAAACTTTTCTGCTAAAAAGATGCGTCGGAGGATAAAAATTTTTTTGATTCTCTCGGACTCTCCCTTTAAAAAAGTTATTTTTTTTGTGTTTAGATAGTCCTTCATGCTGCGCAGAAGCATCGTTTTTTTTCAAGGTTACATATTTGGGAGGAGGAAAAAATAAACTTTTATAGAATGATGAGGTATAGCACGTAGATAGAAATAAAGAAGATCTTTTATTGCTTGTTTTTAATAAAATGTCTATGTTGGAGTTTTGCTATGAAAGTGATAAAATTTTTATCATTGAGACAATTGAAAATTAGTTTTATGTAAATTTTGGTAGCGCAGTTGCATATAAAGGATATCATTTTGAAGCAAAATTTTAAAATATCCTCATGCCGTGCTGCCTCCGATTTTGACCTAGTTTATCGTAAGGTTTTTGCAATGGTCTAAGTACCGCCCTTCTTGACTTTACCTACCTACTCTTTCAGAGCCTCGAAATTTCATTTTACTTCATTAACCATTAAACTTTCTTTTAGTGTCTGGTTGCAATTTCAAGATGTCTGGAAAAATTATTGCTGGTGTTGGCGCTCGTCCAGCAATGCAATCTGCTACTGTTCAACAACAATATGATGGGGCAGAAATCTCAGAAGAATATTTAAGTCAAGCTAAGAAACTCAATGCTTTGTTCACAGTTCTTTCAACCAATCCACAATTACTGTACAACTTTTTCGCTTTCGATGATCAAAAACTTTTGCATGATGCCAATGCTCTTTTTGCCAGCAACAACAATGCCAGTGATCACCCTTTACCTCATATTCTTAAATGGGCAGCTGTATTTCAAAACAATCAAGTTCCAATTTCTGAAATGCATATGCTATTTTATTCCATTGTTGCAGCAATCAAATTCCCGTGGCTTCCTCTTCAAAATCAAGAATTAATTGGACATGTTCAACAACAAGCCATCGATCAATTTATTCAACCATATCCTTACAGTAGTCCAGAAATTAAGGCTTGGTTTGCTATTTTGACAATATATTTTGCAAAACAGTTTGAGAAATACTTTCCTACTAAAAATTTATAAGAAGTTCCTAAAAGTAAACTATCTTTAAAATTTTTCGTTTAAATATACTCGATAAAAAGCCGAAAATAAATAAGAAATTTTTTTTTGACTACTGCAACAAAATTTAGCATTTTTATAGTAACAAAACTTTAAAAAATGTTAAATTTTCGGCTTTTTTCTTCGAGTATATTTAAACTAAATTTTTCATACCACTTATGTAAAAAATATCATTTTCACTTTTAACAAAATTATGATTTTTTCGGTAATAATAATTATTTTGCCAACGTTATTTGATATATTTTAATAAATTGTTTTATATGGCATGGGAATAACTATTGCTTAAAAATAAATTATAAGCATTTTCAAATTTAAATAACAAGTAAATATTTTAAATTTAATTTTTTTTGTCTTGCTAATTATACTTAAACAAATAATAACCACAAATGGAGCTTTTCATATGCTATTTTATTCTTGTTATATTTCAGTTTTCTATTAATGCTAATAAATTTTCTTTAAAAAATTGTTTGCTTTTTATGGTAACTATTTTACATTCTGTAATTTACGCCTCAGTTTTATAAAAATTCGGATAGGTGCTATTTATTTAATTGTACTTGATTAACAAATAAAATTGCATTACGCTTTTATATTATATAAATTATATGCAAGTCATGTGAAATGGCAGATGATTAAATAGCCGATGTCTGCTTAACATTTTTCTTGATTATCCAATTGACATAAAAAAAAATGATTCGAAAAACGCCGTTTTTGAAAAAGTTTTATCCCGGACAAAGTGCCGAAAATGACATTTTTTTGTGTTTTTTAAGAAAAACGTCTTTACTTCAGCAAGCTTCCACCTCAAACTTATTATCAGTGAATAGTCCAAGAAAAACTGATCTAATTTAAAAAATAAAATATTAGCCGATCGTTCCCTAAAAACGACATTTTTCAATCGAAAAAGTTTAAAAAAACGTGTCGCAAAAAAGAGCAACAAAGGAAGTCAGCTGACTAACTGGCTCCTTTCTCACTTACAAACAGTCAAAAAAAATTTCCTCTGTTTTTTGGACTAAAAAATTTTGCTATGCCAAATTTTGAATGGCGATTTTCGGCATTTTAAGTTTAATTTTTAAATTTTTCGCTTCCGTTTTCGTTTTTTTCCAGGGCCAAAAACACATTATTCTATCAAAAAAAGTGTTTTTCTGAAAAACTTTTTTTGAGCTGCCGATCCCTAAGTATGCTAAAGCAGATTTTGCTTTAATAAAACACATGATGTCATATATAAAACTCTGTAATATTTTGTTTTTAATTAAAATGAAGTAAGTCACAACCCATTTAAAAAATTTAATTAAGCCCCAAATAAGATTAAAATGAGGGTCAAATAAAAATAATGGAAGAAGATATGTACTGAATATTGCTTGATTCAAGTGACCGTCATAATCAAAATAGTTGTGATGAATACGGTAACAGAATAAATGAAACACATAAATAAGGCACACGTTTGTTTGTCATTAGCTTAACCAAATATTTTGTCGAAAATTATAAATTTGATAAATACTTAAAAGAAAACTTGTTTTCATTTTATTTTTTTCAATTAAACTTAAAAGAAAATTTATCATTTTTCGTGTAGGATTCATTCAGATTATTTCCTAGTAGCATTTATAAAACATTTTTATCAAAATTTTGGCAATCATTGCACTCATTATCTGTAGTTTTTTGCACACGAATGCAAAAAATCCTCTCTAAAAAACATCACTCAAAAATGAAATTTTTAACAAAATTTGTGAGCAATAGGCTGTCTCATTATAGTTACGTCACTCCATCTGAGTTAAAGAAGCCGAGCATGACCTACAGATACGTGAGAAAGATAATGAACTGGTATCAGGAGGCGCTTGCTTTTATATTAAGAGCCTTTGGATTAGCTTTTAAAATTTGCACGTACACAAACATGCAATTTCTTTATTATTTTCATTATCACATCCCTCCCATTTAATGTGATGATTATCAGGGAATTAAGCTGTTATTTGCCCTATGTCTTTTTCTTTGTCACATTTTTTTCGTGATTTGAAATACTATAAAAGCAGGGCATAAAATTTTACCTTGAGACTTCTAGCCTCTACTATTTTTGTATTGATATAATGAAAAAAGTTCAGCAATAATTAATTTATTTAATCACTTCTTTGGGAAGTGCAGAAAAAAAGTACAATAATAACAGTAAAACAAAGGATATGTACAATAGAAAGAATACAATGAAAGTACAGTAAATAGTATAATAAAAAATAAAAACAAAAAAAATAAGGGGGTTTTTGTTTTAGATTTTTTGAAAAGAGAAATTAAAATAAAGTATTTATAAAGTAATTCAAGGTAGTTTTTTAAAAATGGTAGGTTGTTTTCACTGGGTAATCACTATCGTTATTTATTTTTTGTATTTTTGAGTTTTAAAGAACTCATGTGGCAATGAGACCAGCACCTCAAAATGTTTGTTTTTTACGCATGACATTTTCACTTTTTGATACCCAATGGTCTTTCACTCATTTTTCTCTCTCTCGTTTTTCCCCAACATATCAAAAATATGATCTTTCCTTTAATATTAAAAAAACTAATTGTTTTTATTTATCAAAAAGTCAGTTTGAATTTTAAAATTTGTTACAGCCAACAAAATACAATAAATAACTTAAATGAAGCGGTAATCAAAAAATGGATATACTTTCTTTTACTATTGGAAGAAAATAACGTATGTACACAAGGTCATATTCCCTAAAAATTCTGTTCCCAAATTTTTATCCCCAAATGTCAGGTTCCGGAATGGCAGTTTGCATAAATAGCCTTGTCATTGTATGAACACAACAAATTGCATATATTTTTATACGTTTTGGGAAGAATGAGATAAATTAACGAAAATTTTACTATATTGACAAAAGGAAACAGAATTTTTGGTCAACTGATGTCGGGAGCAAGCTTCAAAAATGTGGCACACTATTTTTTTCCAACAAAAAATATCTGCCATCTTTTTCAATAAGCCATTTAAATGAACTGCAATCACCACTCTTTCTCCCTCTTTTTCTCTACGACGTTTAGCGAGTTTTCCTGTCTTGATTTTTGATTTTTTGAGTCCAGTTCATCATTCATACTGCCGCAGGGATTCTTTCTTTTTCTTCAAGGTTACGTCTGTGTATGATTTTTAAAAGGAAGACGAAAAAAGGGAATCTTTAAAAAAATGAGTTATAACGCGTAGACAAAATTAAAGCACACTTTTTTTGATATTTAATAAAAGTGTTTTAGGTCTATAGTAATTCCTCAAAACTTTATAAACATTTTTTATCACTCCAGATGTTTTATGAAGGATTTTGATAATCATAATATTCATTTTTTAAGTAAACTTGTTTTTGAATCAGAGAGATAGCCTTTAAAAGCAAATTTTAAAATAACCACGTGCCGTGCTTCCGATTTTGACCTAGTTTGTCGTAATTTTTTTTGCTATGGTCATAGTACCGCCTTGCTAAAATTTACCTCCCTACTCTCCCAAAGCCAGCAAAAGTATTTTTACTTCATCTACTACTAAATCTTTTTCCAATGTCAGGTTGTAACTGCAAGGTATGTGGAGAATATTTTCATGGGGTTAGCACACATTATGGTGGTCAAGCATGTCCAGCTTGTGGAGCATTTTTTATCCGTTCTCCTACTGCAAAACATCCATATTCATGCAACAATGATGATATGTGTTTAGCAAGTAAGTTTATATTTAATTTTTTTTATAAAACTTTAATGTTATTGATTTTTGGGTTCTCTCTACACAACTCAATAACATATAATTACTTTTCGATCTAAAAATTAATGGCACTGTTTCATATCGAAAACATTTAATGTTATTAAATTTAATTTTTTTACAATGTTTTTTTAGTTCCATCAAAAAAAGGTGCAAAATGCAAGAAATGTCGTTTAAACAAATGTTTCGAGATTGGTATGCAAGCACCATCTGTTCAACAATCTGATGTCTTTGAAGCGGAAATTTCAGTAGAATATTTGATCCATGCTACAAAACTCAATTCTATGTTCATACTTTTGTTAAACAATCCACAATTACTATATAACTTCTTTGCCTTTAATGATCCAAAGCTTTTGCATGATGCAAATGCTATTTACGAAAGCAACAGCCAAAACAATGTTCAACCTTTACCTTATGTTCGTAAATGGGCTACCATATTCCAAAGCAATCAAATTCCACTTCCTGAAATGCATATGCTCATTTACGCGATTATGGCAACTGTTAAATTCCCATGGCTTTCCATTCAAGAACAACATACAATTGGATTCATTCAACAACAAGCTTTTATTAATTTTATTCAGCCATATCCGTACAGTAGCCAAGAAGTTAAAGATGGGTTTGTCACATTGACAACATATTTCCAAAAAGAGTTTGAAAAATATTTTGTCAGCTAAAAAGTGCAGGTAAAACGTTTTACCTAAAAATCCACAGTTGCTAATTTCTATCTCAAAATTTTTCTTAAAAATGCTGATTTTTGTTTCGAATAATTAGCATAATATGATTTTTTCGATGCATTGAAAAAAATAAACCAGTGAAATTGTTTTGTCATTATTTTTTGAGGTAAAAATAATTACTACTTTTGTTTTTCATTAAAATAAAAATTATTATCAAGTTTACAAAAGTTAACTTTTATATTAATATTTATTTTTGCTTAACTTATTTTCTAACAGAAATTTTTAAAAAATAAAACTTTTTTATAGATACTAACATTTAATAAAAGGTTTAAATTTATAATTGTGATTTTAATAATAACGGAAATTTTGTAACTGATTTTGTAACGTTTTTTACTAATACTGCTGGAACACAAACTAACAACTTTCTGGACTCTTTATATGATTCTTTTAATTTACAATTTGTTATCATATAAAATGGTTTAAAATTTGAATTTTCTATTTCTGCTAATAAATTATTTTTTATAATGTATTTGCTTTTTAAACTTAATTCTTTGACATTTTAATTCATTAAGCATGTTTAACAACCCCCAAACACTGATTACTTCATATCTTATCACATGCAAATTTTTCGTGAGCTCGGCTATAATGCCTTGGTTCATTCTATATTTAATTAATAAAATTGATTAAAATGTTTTGCTTGTGCCACATCTTAGCTAAACTTAAATTGTAAAAGTTTATGCATTCTTTTCTCTTTGTCCAAAAAAGCAACAAACAATGCGCTGTGTATGCTAGATAAAGGAATATTTTTCTCCAAAATAAATTATCCCAAATAGAAGTATTTTCAAAATCAGAGTAAAATGCTAAAAATTCAAGATTTTGTTTAGGAAAACGCAAAAATGCACATTTTTGAAGCCGGGGCTGGAGCAGTGTGTTAGAGAAAGAGCTACAAAATTTTGAGGACTTGTTAACATAGGATAGGGCTATGAATTGGCATACTCAGATTTTTTTAAAACATGTTTCCCGCCATTTTCGAGGCATCCGAAAAATGCCAAAAACGGCAAAAACGTGATTTTCAAAGCCACGCCAAATCGGCGCTGATGAATATTTTTCGTTGTTTTCTTCGCTAATGAGCTTTAATAAGCATGTTTAACAACCCCCAAACACTGATTACTTCATATCTTATCACATGCAAATTTTTCGTGAGCTCGGCTAAAATTTTGGGACACCTGAATTTCAGTATTCAGAATCCTGTAACAATTTCAAGAGGATAACTGAAACAATTTTTCTGAGGGTTTTCAAACACGAGAAATCCGATGGGCACAATCACTTTTCACCCAGATGCCAGAATCCATCAGAATCCTTATATTTGTCGAAAAAAACGTGGCAAAGTAGGCAGATAAGTGGTATGAATTTAAGGACTTTCATTTTATCATATTAACATTTAACATTTTTATTCCCATTGAAAGCGGATCGGCCGATCGCGGGGGAAAGATTTTCAAGCAAGTGAAAAAGAAAAGGAAAGAAAAGTGCTTTCTTTCTTGATCAACAGATAAGAAAAATGAAAACATCGCGATTTGTTATGACTAGGGTTGTCAAATCTCCAGATTTTTGAAAAAGTTCATTTTGACACAAAAATTTTTTCCACCGATTTATATATCATAATCTTTATTATTATTAACTTTTAAACCCAAAATTAGAGAAAAGCCAGCTATTTTTATCATTTTATTCTATTTTAAAAACAATATTAAAGAAAAACTCCAAGTAATGTAGCCAAATTTAAAGAGGAAAAAACCCGAATGTGATTAAAAATAGTAAATAAAGGCTAAAATTGTGCGTTTTCAATGGTTTTGTATGCGTTTAGCATTTTTCAAATTTTTAAATTTGTCCAAAAACTTTATAAAATTTCTGTGATGAACAATTTTTCACGGGAGATTACGGGAGATCTCCCTTCAAAAAGTGGGAGATCTTCCGGGAGCTCTCCCACATGGAGATCTCCCATATCTCCCGAGAGATCTCCATTTGACAACCCTAGTTATGACAAATCTCGACAGTATTTTAAGGGTCGGCTAAAATTTTGAGACATACTTTAGTCAGATTTTGTCAGGTTTTGGTTAACCCCCAACCACCCTTAAATCTGCTGACGTCAGGTCTGGACAATCCCTGAGCAGATAAAACAATCATTTGCTGTTTGAAAAAGAAGAATTAGGGCATACATTGCCTGATTTTGTCTTCCTGTTACAAATAAGAAAGTCGTGTTGGCTGGTCAGGCTTGGTTTGCTATTTTGACAGTATATTTTGCAAAAACAGTTTGAAAAACATTTTTCAGCCCCAAAATTTATAAGTTAAAAAAAGACTGATTTCTAAAACTTTCGTAACCTTTAAAATGCTATATTTTAATTTCCGAAATTTTTCATTAACGTTTTTTTCCGGGATTTTTACTTTAATATCCCAATTTCTAAAAAATATCACTTTTACGTTTAACATAATTCTGCCTTTTTCGGTAATAATAATTATTATTATTTCTTCACAGTTATTATGGTATATTATAACAAACTTTTGACTTACAAAATTTTTTATATTTGAGGAGAAATATAAAAAATAATACATAAGAGTTTTTAACGTACTAAGAAATATTTTAAATTTTAATTTGATATTTTAAAGCTTGCTAAAAATATTTACAAAAAAACCTAACACTTTTTGAGGCTTTTAATAAATTAGGGGCTCTCCAATTGTACTGAATTTGTATTTCAATTTTTTATTTGTTTTAATAAATTTTTTTAAAAAAATAGTTTGCTTTTTATGGTGTCTATTTTACAATCACGAATTCGATTTTACTAAAATGTTGTTAACCAAAAATGCCAAAGGATCGAAAGAGAAAAACTGTTCCCCTTCTCTGCTAAACCTATCATTTTTACCTTGATTATCCTAAATACTTAAGCTATGAAATGAATCTTTATTAATATCTTAAGGCTTATTTTGTAAAAAAAAAAATGATGTCATATTTTGAATCCGATGATATGTCATTTTTTTATAAATTAAAATTGTCCAAGTGACAACTTTGCTTACAAATTTAATTAAGCCCTAAAAAAGATTAATATGGGAGAACAGATGATTGAAAAAGAGCTATAGTGGATATAGTTTGAATCCAATGCTCACGTTGAACTGGCGAATGCGGAGACAAAATAAAAAAAGTAAAAGACATAAATATGGCAGAGATTTGTCAGTAGCTTAATTAAAAAACTCATCATAAACTATTCATTAAATATCTTCTTATCACAGCTTTATCCATGCTTCTTTGACAACACTTTAGTAGAGTGTTTTTATGCTTTTTAAAAAATATTAATTAAAACGACAAAGCTTTATTTTTCAACTTTATACATATTTAATTAAAAGAAAATTTTAAAACCAAATAACTAATTATAAAAATCCCAAAAACCAAAAAGAATGCTATCAAAATGAAACTGTTAAAATTTTATCACATACTAAATACACTTGAGAATGCTGGTTGGCGGTAAGCCTTTTACAGAATTATCATTCTGCTTTTGAGTAGCAAAATATTTTTCATACTGTTTTTGAAAGTATTCTGTGATTTTGGCAAAACCGTCTTTGACTTCTTGGCTGCTGAACGGTGATCGTATGAGAAATTGATCAAAAGATTTTCGTTGAAAGAATGCCATCATTTGTTGATCTTGAGCAGATAACCAAGGAAATTTAATATGGGATATAACTGAATAGAACAATAAATGAATTTCGGCAATCGAAATTTGATTGGTTTGAAAGAGTGTTGCCCAATTGCCAACATATGAGGGGACGTGGATGTTGGGGTTGTTGGCAGCAGTGAAAAAGAAAGCATTCGCATCATTGAAAAGCTGTAAATCATTGCGCAAATAATAATTAAGTAATATTTGTGGATTATTTGTTGCAGCTACTAATAAAGCATAGAGCTTTTTAGCAATAATTAAATACTCTTTGTATATCTCTGAATGAAATGTCTTTGTTGTTCTACCATTTAACGAAGATGGAGATTTATTTGGGAGTTGCATTCCAATATCGGTGCATTTAATTAAACGACATTTACGGCATTTCGCACCTTTTAGAGATGGAACTAAATACTTTTGAGACTTTATTTAATTCTTTATGCATAGAGCAAACTTACTTGCAAGACACATTTTATCATTTTTACAAACATAATTTTTATAATATGTCCGAATGAAAAATGCAGCACAAGCTGCACATGCTTGACCACCGTAACGGCTATAAATTCCTTTGATCTTTTTTCCACAAATTTTACATTTGCATCCAGGCATTTGAAAAATTATTAAATGGTGAATAAAATGATGTAAGCAATTGAAATATCAATAATCACGGCTTTTTAAATCTTACTATTTTAAAAGAAGGCGGAATATTGTTTTAAAAGAATGGGTAATTAAGTTTTGCAAAATTGAGGCTGAACGAAATGGAATAATAGCTTTCCGCAAAAGTCCGCCCCTTTGGGGCATATTGTTTGCATTTTTTCTCCAGATAGAATAACTGGTATCTAAATTATTTTTAATCTAAATAAAACATAAAGACTTTTTAATACAAAAGATATCATCTTTTTTAGATCATATTTAAGTGAAATTCCCTTCAAACATATACTTTAGTTTTTTCATCTTTTTCTGCACTCCAGAATGTTATTACATTATCCCCAACGCTTTAATAGTATTTTATATATTTCATTATTTATATTTTTGGTGCTGATAATTTATGTACTTTCAATTCAACAAAATGATGATCAAAACACTTCAGAAAAAGATGCTACAAAAGAAGCAGCAGTTATGCCAAACCTTGTTTCAGTAATTACCGGAAAAAAGTTGGAAGGGATTGATGAAGTCAGAAATTGTTTTGTTAACGCACTTAATAGCTTCATAGTGTCTAATTTGCATTGGTATGAAATTCCCAAAACTGTTGAAGTAAGCAAATGTTTGTTAAGAGAAGATAACCATATGGAAATTTATTTGTTTTTACGTCTATTACTTATCCGTTTTATAGAATTGTGCGAAAACTATTAGAGCATCTATACCATTTATTGAAGCTGGACCAGAAAATTATGAAAAAAAATATTATATGATTCCTAGGCTACAGCACATAAATGAACCATGTTCTGTAATTACATTTGGTAAATAGATAAACGATATTATGCAGGGTGGTTCAAGGCAATGCAAGATTTACTTCTGACTATCTAATTTTTTTGTATCAAAGAAATTGATAGCCAAAAGAAAACTTTTAACTTCGTTGAAATAAAACAATCTTTTATTTTTTAGGTATTGGAGGAGAAATTGTTGCAGAGGAACATATTAAAATGACTCTTCCACACTGTACTCTCATTGGTTTTGATCCAAACCCAGAATATGAAAAACTTTTTGTAAACAATTTAAAAGGAAAATTTATTCAAACAGCTGTTAGTGGTAAAAGTGGTAGCATGACAATTTTCCAACGTAAGAATAAATTTTATGCTAATAAGAGACTGTTCTAAAATGCCAACTCGGTTGCGGCTATTTCATAATAGTTCCCTAGGAATTGCAAACTATTAGTTGTTCTTTTGAGAATTTAAATGTTTAAGCCTTTAAAAATAGCACATGAGTCTGTAGTAGTGAACGAGAATCCGACTCGAAATCAAAAATGCCGGATTTTTGGATCCAAATTCATTTGGGTAATGAATGCGGATCCAAAATTTCGTCGGATCGAATTGCCGGTTTGCAAGTCAAGTTGAAAAGTATTTTCATTTGTAGCCTTTTTGATGGTTAACGACAAGTTTGTAATGAGTTTTTACAAACACTTTATCATTGCTAACCATCAAAATGCCTAAGAAGTAAATAAACATCAAATTATAAAGAAGGAGCAGCTAACTATATGGCGTGCTACTATGATTAGCTTAAATATGTAAATTCACAAAAGGACAGTTAATATTTTAAGGAATACATTTGTATAATAGGGCAACAACTCCGTATTTAAGGGGAGGGAGGGGGAATAGAGGAACACCATAAAATATGCTCCATAACCGAGAAGTCATTTAAAAACGGTCCCTTGTAAATCCATTTTACTAGAAACTTTTTTGCAGTTGGGAAAAACGGTTATCAAAAAGCACCAGGAACATCAATCCGAGCAGCTGCAGAGCTCATTGAAACATATCATGGGAAAAATCGAATTATTGATATTCTTAATATCGATATTGAAGGATCTGAATATGGCATTTTTGAAGAAATGATGAAAGACAAAATTTTTGAAAATGTTTGTCAGATTAACGTTGAAATTCATCCCGTTTGGTACCATGATACAGGATATACGTATTCAAATGTGATAGAAATTTTAAAAAATTTAATGGGAAATGGAACATTTTTATGGGTCAAAACATTTGTCCATTATCATCAATTTTATCCTTCATATTTCATTAACACCAAAAATAAGGAATGCTATGAAAAATTTTTAAAAGATCGATTGTATATTGAACATAATAGCTAAATAGCCGAAAGAATACTCAACGGTTTTGATATTACTATTCGTATCTATAAACGATTAAATACTGATTTAACTTTTATTTTTTAATAAATGATTTAAAAATGCACATCTCTTTGGTAGCTAAAATTTACTGAAAGGTTATCAACAAATTTATAAGATCAAACTTGTGCCCCGCCGAAACGATTCCTTCCTTCCCGAAAAAAATTCTGCTGACGTCCTTGGTTGTATCGTAAACTAACTAGATGACTCCACCGCCTTATCTTCTTTCAACATAGACATCTGTGAATCCGGATTGCTATGATTTTTTTAAATTAAAAAATTGCTACTTTTAATTTCATACATTGAGAAAAAAAAGTGGATCAAAACTTGATTTTTTGGGATGAATCTATCAAGTTTTTGTCCATTTGAGGCAAAAATTAGGCATTACATATAAAAAGGATACCATTTTTCCGTCTATCATTTTTATGGACAAATGGAGAAAATTTTTTCGGAACACGTATCCATTTTATGAATATTTTTTTATAGACAAAACCGTGAATGTACAAGAGACATGAAATATACATTTTTTAGACTTTGTATAGAAGAAACATCGATTTGTTTCAAAAGTTTCAAATTTTTAAAATTTTATTTATGTTTGTATTCTAAATGTTCCAAACACGATTTTGAACGAAATTTATTTATTTTTAATATTTTACAACAAAATTAACGAAAATTTCTACAATATAAAACAACAATAACGAAGCATACAACAAAAACATATTGAACGATGATGGTAAGTACGGCAGTAACGAAAAACATAGATTGTTGGCGATTTATACAAAAAAATAAATTTTGAAAACACAGGCATTCAAACAAGGTAAAAACGTTTAATACAACAATTATAAATGATATCACTCGATTAAACGGCATTCCTGATTAAGCATGTTCTTTTATCTACAAAAAAATGATTTATGGGAAGGGCTAAAATGAAAATCATAGTAGCATTTTAGATTTAAAAGGTTGCCTATATGCGCTGTTATCTAAAAATTTAATCAAATCATTTAAATACGTTTTTCTAAAACATTACATATTTTTCTGAAATATGTCTTTTTTCCGTGCATACGGTCAGAAGAATTCTAATTTCTCTCTTCTTCAAATACGGTATTTTAAATTAACAAAAACATTGTGTTTAAAGAAAATGTTTCAAAGGTGACTATTTATTTTTACGTCTGAAATTGATAACTTCATTCATATTTTAGCGGTAAAATCCAAGGTGTAATCTTTCTTCTAGCTGTCTTTGGTGTTAGTGTTTATTTAATGTGTAGCATTGCTCATAAAACTGTAGAAGAAAATGTTGTAAATGATGTAGTACTTAAAAAATATCAGCAACAAGCTCAAATACGGGCTGACTATTTAAATGAAAATATCAAACGTATGGGATATGGTGCGCTTTATAATGTTCTTGTACCGGAAGTTTTTTGTGTTGATTTAATAAGAATTGGAAATGTTGGGGATGGTGGAAAATGGATTTGCAATCCAACACACATATTGGAATGGCCAGAATGTAACATTTATTCATTGGGCATTAGTAATGATCCAAGTTTTGAAGAAGATTTTCAAAGCTTCTTAAATAATAAATGCGTTGTTCGATCTGTGGATAAAGATGCACAATTACCACAAACGATGGATAGAATTAAAAAAATAAATGGAATATTTAAGAAAGCTTTGATTGGTGGAGAAAAAAATGAAAGTGCAAATACTTACAGATTTAGTGATATTTTATCAGAATTTGGTGACAAACGAATTGATATCTTAAAAATTGATATTGAAGGTGCTGAATTCAGTGTATTGAATGAGCTCCTATCAACTCCAATATGCCAAATTTTGATTGAAGTCCATGGAAAAACTCCTGAAGCAACACTCGAATTTCTTCAGGAATTTTCAAAGAATGGATATTATTTATTCAGCTATGAAATTAATGGAGCTTATCATGTCCTCTCTGAATACAGTTTTATTCATAAAAGTTGCTTATCATTGTTTAATATAAAACATGTTTTTGGTAAATATTTGAGTTAATGAGTATAAGTTTTCTGTATTGATATAAATAAATTTTCATAAAATTTTTCTTGACGAGATCGTTTGCAAAACACAAAAAAACAGTAAATTTGACAAAAATTAGCCTGTAGTTTGTCAGTCTTTTGCCAAAAAATCACAAAAAGGCAAAAAATTTGCCAACTGTTTTTATAAAGATCTTCGAAATTTATTTTTCTCTGCCAAGAGAGTATCGATTTTTCTTTTTTATCTCTAAGACATGGAGAAATTTTTTTCCTCATTGTATACCTCATGTGAATATTGTCTCCCTTGTTATGGGTGTCACATGCATGACAAAAAACTTGGAGTAATGCAAACTTATAAAGAAAATGTGGAAATTAAAGAAATCTGAAGCTCATTTTTTATGCTATGTGCAAATTTGAAATAAAAAATATGATGTCATTTAGATTATATCTTATTTTTTTTAAAATTCAACTGAAACTTTATCTTTTTTCTTAAAGAAAAAAGCTGTGAACAAAAAGATTTTGAGTTATTGTTTTTGTTTCAAAAATCTGATAAGATAGCCGTCTGAAAAATCGCTCTCTGGTTGCTAAAGAAATGTTTTTAAATCATGATGTCATAAACTAATGTCTTAAATTTTTGTCTTCATAAAAAAATATAGTGGTAGCATATTATTTGTTGACAAAGACAAAATATTAAAAGCTCATTTCATTCGTTTGACTTTGTAATGTAGTAATGTTACTCCCGTGTCCATCACATGCACGATTATCTCTCCTGATCTTCCGGCCAAACTCTTAAACCACAAGTGTGTGCCTTAGGCCACACCCCGCCGGCAAGATCAGGATGAGTACTTAAACCCTTGCTCGCCAATCTCTTTATCTCACTTTACCATCAGTCGCAGATCTTACCTCCTGCAGCAACTCCATCCAGCAGCGACTCGTCCAAGGCTCTGCCTTGAGACGAGACTCTCAGGATCACCATGACATTCCCACTCTTTCTTATCTGTTCTCTTTTATCTTATTTAATGATCATGTAATGGGCTAATAAAGAAGTATATTACTTGCTATCAGGTATAACCGCGGGTTCGCTACACCAACATCATGTCAAACATACACCAAACACTACCCCAAAACATTACCTCTTTATAACTTATTTTGACAATTTTAGTAATACTCTTACAATGTTTGAAAAGCATTTATTATGCAGAATTTTAGATATTTCTTAAGAAAAATAGATACTGTTTGCTTTTATAGGCTATAATCATATATCTATTAAATCCCAAGAAAGAGAATTCGGCAGCTGATAATTAGTCCCTAACTATCCCTTGTAAGGGAGGGACTAGGAAATTAAGACGAATACACAGGCAAATCGTGGAGATTTACTCGAGCGTTACCGGGGGACTTATACGGTCAGCCACAACAAAAGAAAAAAATACGCATTTTAATAATGGATTTTTTTCAGAGATTACATTGAATGATTAATATTGAGTAAGTAGTAAAGTTTTTTAAAGGAATCTGTTTTTGAAAAGGTTTTAAAATGAAAAAAGAATGGTTCATTAAAATTATGCGGTTACTATTGTTGGGCGCTGGAATATTATTTTATAATTCATTTTTTAATTATCAGTTTTTTGAACAATTTTCAAAAAAAGAGTAATAATAAAGTTTTATTTTTAAAACATTTGTTGCCTTCAAAAATGCAAAAAATCGAGTAATTCCAGATATGTAAATACTTTGTAAAAAGATAGTAACAAAAATAGCTTGTTCTTGCTTTTTATGATTACTATCATTCTTTTTTGAACAGTTTATTAGCAACATCCATTGGAGTCTTTTGTTACTATTAAAAATGCCAAAAGAAACCGCTGCGATAAAATAAAAAGTGACATTAAAAAATTTTTTCGTTTTCAATCATTATTGTTACCATCAAAAAGACTGTAACGATAAATTTCTATTTTTAAACATTTTTTACTTTCGAAGAAAAATTGATTTTTTGTTTTTAAAAATTATGTTGCTTTCATAAATACAAAAAATCTGCTATAGTAAAAACAGTGATAATAACTGAAAAAAAATTAATGTTACTTTCACTGTCTGTGTTTGAAAAACGCTACTTTTCAGTAAATGGTTTTTACAAATGTTTTTAAACTTATAAAAACAAAACAGTAAAAGTTTGGGCATTCTCAAAACTGCTGGATAAATTTGTTAAATCTCGATTAGTCCATTACATGACAACTGACATTGAAAGCTTTGAATTTGGTATTTTGGAAGCACTAATGCCATCAAAAAAACTGTACGAACAAGGAATAACGTTTTGTCAAGTAAGTTTCTTCATATTTTTTATGCCATGGTTTCTAGCGAATTTGCATAATTACATTTTTTTATTCATGCTTGTCTTTCTGATTGATGCTGTGCTTCATTTAAGTCAGACAAAAATACAAGATATTCTTCACAAATTTTATACTCAAAATTCTCCGTATCTGCAAAATTATTTACAAAAATTTATGTTGCATGAAAAAGTGACATGGATAAATATTGAAAAAAAAACAATGTCGACAAGCTTCTGATACTGAACAGGTTTTGTAGCATCGTTTTATTATTTAATAGTTTCTGCTTAATTAATAAAAAATATTTGTATTTTTATTCGATTTATTTACATAATATATCTATTTACACAAAATTCATCAAAAATATTAATAAAAAACATTTCATATATTTCATTAGGATCATTTTGCTTTTCCATTTTAACAAGCATATATGGACCAATTTTAAGACTTTTTGCAATGGATTTTAAAAACTTTACGTTTTTTTTATGAACATGAAGCGAATGAATTACTACTGTAAGCTGACAAACTTGAGGATAATTTTTGTAATTTTCTAAAAATAGCTCATGTAAATACCACCACTTGGGTTATTATTTAAGCATACCAATCATATCATAAATCAAATCAATTTCAGTTCCATTAATGTCCATAAAGAAAAAGTCAATTTCCTCAAAATTAAAATTTGTTTTTAATAGATACTGCAATGAAAGTTGATTAAATGGAGTATTGACGTTTTCTAAAATTTCAAATAGTTTCAGGTTCTAACTGACAACATAATCTCTATGTAATTGGCATATATTAATGTTGGCTAACCTGTAATTTTATTTTTGACATCAACTTTTGCTTGAATGACTGTTCCATTCAACAATGATTTGTATGTTTCAAATGTTAAAGTTTTATTAACGTCAACTCCAAAAAATTTACATCTTGGAAATGTGAGTATCAGATGTTCTTCCATCACAATGTCATTTTGCAATCCTAATGTAACCACTTTACAATCCATTAGGTCAGCTCCAGTTGTAGCAAAATAACGCTTTCCGTAACTAAGATTCTTATTTTCTATGTCAAAGGAATCTTTAAAAGGTGCAGAACATAACTAGAATGTTTTTTCTAATTTATTATTTGTTGTTGTAAAATTGCTGTGTTTATGCATCGTTCTATGATATTAGCAATTATTTATATGATTCCAGTTGTAAAATTAAAGAGGTCTAAAGCATAAACGCAATTCACAAAAAATAACTTATCAATTTTTTAGGCTAATAATTGCTATTCTTAAGATTACAAAGCAAAATTTAAAGTTTTGCAGCTTACTTCATATATTTCATCGAGCCATACTAGTGCATTTTTAGGGTCATCAAAATTGAAAAACAGAGTAGAATAACACGTTTTTGCATAAATATAAAATTGATTTTGAAGGATTTTAGGCATTGTTCCGTGAATTTTGCGATACAGCCGAAAACAATACAGTATGAGACAAAAAATTATAAGCGTTCTGCAAAACCACATGATAACTATTTTTTTAAATATTAACATTTCATTTAATGGTTATGAAAAAAATCATATTCTAAGATATTTAAGGAGTTATTTCATTATCCACCGAATGATGTTATCAAAGAATAATTTTTTAAAAAAACGTGTTTTTTAAGTGGTAAGTCATTTTTCTCGTAGCATTAAAAGTGCTTTATAGAAAAATATTTGATTTACTGTATTGCTTTCTTTTATATATTTGCTTTATAAATTCCAATTTTTTTTAAAGTATGTTGTTTAAAAAAAGAAAAAAGATATTACTAGCATTTATTACTTTTTCAATACATTGCTGTTTTTTGTTGCTTACCCTAAGGTTAAGGTAAGCAACAAAAAAGTGTTCCTCTCTTTTTCACTAATCGGACATGTTATTTGATTTTACTTATGTAAAAAGCATTTTTTAGAGCTTAACATGTCAAAAAATACAGCGGCTTTACAAAAGTATACTGTTGCTGAATCACAATGCATCTTTATTAATACATGATGATGACTATGATTTTATTAAAAGTTTAACATTACCGGATATGGTAATTTTACTGTTTTCAAATACAATAAAACAATTTCACTTCCTTGTAATTGAGTTTCCTCCGTAAATCATTGCTACATATCATAGAAATAAAAAAAAATATATTGGTCAATTAAAGGTTTTTTGGTTTAATACTCATCGTTTATGTTCAACATTAGCGTTCAAAAGTTGAAAAATATCGTGTTTTTTTGTGTTAAGAATCAACTTTTTCGTGCTGAGAGTTTTTTTGGAGTGCCGTGAGTTTTTGTAAATTTTGTGGTTGTTATTTTAAGCTGACAATGGTTCGAAGCGCCATCTTGGTTTTGGCTTGAAATATATTTTATCACACTCACCGGGTTCGGCTCCGTAAACTAAAGCTGGCTTCACAGATCCCTGATGCTGATATAAAACTTCCCGCCTTTTTTAATAAATCACAAAAGTATATCCCCCATTTTAATAAATTTAAATTAAAAATACAACTGAATTCATTGACAAAAAAGTAACATATCCTCATTGTTTCTGTTCGGTATGATATGAAAATTATTGAATAACAACTCCAGGTTTAAAAATGTTGAAGAAATGCCTATTTTTGTGTATTGTATTATCTTTGTTGAGTCTTCTATATTCTCTGTATAACCCTATGAATTGGGATTTCCCTGTTACCGAAAATTCCACAGCTAAACGTTATAATAAAAGTAAACCGCTAATTTTGTATTATACAAAAGTATTTGGGGAAAAATTTATTAATAATGGTGTATACCGCATGGAAATGAAAGGATGCAGCTCACAATGTGAAATTTCAGATGATCCATTGTAAGTCAAATAAAAAATAAAACAAAATAAATCGCAACAAAAATTTCCTTTTACCTTCAGAACATCTGCTGTCTTTTTCAGGCTTTACCCTCATGCTGCAGTAGCATTTTTTCATTCACGAGATATGAAAATGGATACATATCTGCAAAAACATCGAAATCCAAATGTTTTAAACATCTATTTTACAGTAGAAGCTTGGCCACATGAAAAATTAAGAAAAAAATATTTTCCAAAAGATTTTTTTAATCTCACAACAACACATCGATTGGACAGTGACATTCCAATAGCGTATAGTGATTTTCAAAAAATATTACCATCAGAAAAAAATAATCATACACTTGTATGGAGTAATCAAGAGGTAAAATATTATTAAGATACACTATTTAAATCGAGCGGCACATAATTATTATTTTTTCATTCGATAGAACTAGGTGTGAAAACATTATTATGAAGGTTTTGGGTCAATCTGAAACATATTTCTGATGAGAGATCTATTCAAATATGACTAGGATTGAAATTTTTTTGAACAGAAACAAAAATGTGTCAGATTGATCCAAAACCTTCAGAATAGTGTTTTTACTTCTAGTTTTGTTGAATAAATAACAAAAAAATCCAAAAAAAATTCATTTGCTGCTCGACCTTGAGATATTCAAATTTTCTCATAGAGTGTCTCTAAAACATATTGTAAAAAGAAGCTTGTAGGTAGATGATGCAATATCGCAAAAAACAAATTTAGCAGCAACATTTGTTTCACATTGCATAACACATTCATTTCGTGAAAAGCTAATAGAAGATATGAAAAGGTATACAAATATTTCAACCTTTGGTGCATGCTATAATTCTACAAAATTTAATGCTTCACAAGAATTAGGTAAACACAAGCTATTAGTCATTACTACATACAATGTAAACAGCCATGATGTGATTCAGTGATGGTAACCAAAAAAGCTTTCACCCAAATATGAGTTACAGACCGTCATAAATTCACAGTTGATCAGGCTGTTTTCCATAATACCATTTTTTATGTTTTAATAGCAGTATTATATTTTTCATTATTTAGATAAACATTTCTTTTACCTGGCATTTGAAAACTCAATTTGTAAAGATTATGTGACGGAAAAATTTTGGAGAATCAAAGAGCTGATTGTACCAGTGGTAATGAAGCGATCAATTTTAAGGGGAATTTCCGAAGATGATTATTTTATTGCTGCTGATGATTTTAATTCTACTCAAGCTTTAGTTGATCGGTTAATTTATCTTTCAAAAAATTTAACTGAATATAAAAAGTAAGGTAACTGAAGATTGCATTAATATAAAATTGTGTTTCTTTTAGATATTTTGAATGGACAAAAAAATATAAAAAACGTAATGCTGCTAGTCAATCAGGACTATGTCGAATTTGTGAAATGGCAGTCAAAAAAGAAAAGCATTATATCCCAGATATTTATCAGTGGTGGGAAGAGGAATCTCAATGCCAATCTAATTATTTAAATTTCACATTAAAATATCTCAAATTTAATAATCTGACTACTGCAGTTTGATCTTTTTACCTATTTTATTTAATAAAAATTTACACGAGTTTAAGAAAATAAAGAGAAATGATTTTATTCATTAAATGAAATAATTTGATACATAGTTAATAACGGATAAAATTTTTTATCGTAATCAGGGCTGTCCGGAATCCCGGAATCGGATTAATAAATTTGTATTAAAATCCTTTGTTGTTGGTATTTTAGTTAAAGCTCAATTTTTGTCAAATCCCGGATCCTGGCCGTTTTCCCGGGGGAGTAAATGTGTCAGTAAAAATCGATTAACTGGCTCATCTTTGAGACAAAAAAATGAAAAATGAAATTATTTCCCGAATTATTCAATGATTGCAGAAAAAATTGCAAAATTTAATTTTTTAAACAGAAATTTTTTCATTTTTGATTTCTAATATTTGAAATTTTTAACCGACAAGTAATATGTGTCAAAGGATATGCTGCTATGAGAATTCGCATGTACCGCGATTATTTAATTCTACTTAATTTTTCCGCATGGTCTTGATAAAAAAATTCATAAACAAGATGGTTTCAGTAAACCAATGTTTGATTATCAAAAACTAGTATTTAATATTGCTTTCACCGTTATTTCCAATGACAAATTAAAAAAATAATAAAAATTGGCTTATCTTAAATTATCATCAATTCTATTAAAAAATCATAAATCGTTTTTATTGTTTTGCTGTTTGCCGGTTTAAATTGAAATAATTTTCAATTGGCGCTTTTTAGACATACATATTATCACTGAGTTGATAACTTTCTATTATAAATATTTAAAAGAGCTGCTTGATGCATAATTTTGGTAAAATTATCATTGCTTTTCTGTTGATTTTTTATGGCATATATACTTTTTTATTAAATAATCCAAGGAAAGATGGATCTCAAACCCTACGAAACACGATTTCAAATAATTCTCTTACAAATTTAGAGAAAGTTGATTTTCGAATAATTACCGCATTTTCAGCTAATCATTTCGATGAAGCAATGTAAGTTTATAGTTTTGTTTTTTAAATAATTTCCAAAAAACATTTTACAGACGTGGGTGTGTATCTGTTGCAAACTTATCTGAAACAAAAAATTGGCAAAATGGTTTTATGATTGCCTTTCTGTTAAACGACATTACTGAAGACAAATTACAGATATATAAAAAAACTTGTCCATTTGTTGAAATAAGAAAATTTGAATTCCAAAAGTATCCAAAGTTTATTAAAAACCTAATGGAATATCGATGGAAGCCGTTGCTCATTCAAAGTATGATTAATGAATTTGAAAATATCTTCTATTTTGATTCTTCTATTATTTTTCATGAAAACACTGAAGATACAATTACAGTAAGATTCTTTCAAATTTGTAGTCTTGCTAAAACTCTCTTTTAAAAAAATGTCACTCTAGCATTTGTTCAAAGCACAACATTCTAATTTTTTAAAATGTGGTATGCGACTATTTCATAATTCTGGACACACAATTTATGCTGCAACGCATCCAGCATTATATAAACTACTTAAGTTTGACCAAGAAATAGTAAGTCAGTAATCGTAACTTCGTCATTTTTCTAATACCCTTAAAGGCAAAACATCACCTTATGTACGGTGCAACATTATTTACTGCTATGAAAAGTCCGCAATCGACAAAAATCATTAACAATTGGGTCAAGTGTGCTAAAGAAAAGCACTGCATGGCGCCGGTAAATGCTCAGGTTATATGCGATGGAGAGAAGCTTCGAAACACAGAATATGCAAATTGTCATCGCTATGATCAATCAGTTTTGTCAATTTTATTGGTTCAACATTGCAGTAAAAATTATCTACACTATTTCTTAGAAACGCCGTTAATTGAAGTAAAAAGACTGTAATGAACTTTTTAAAATTAATTGCATTGTATTAGAAATTATTATACTGAAAAAATCAATTTTTTTAATAAGTTGTTTTCGAACCTGAGTAAAACGAAAACAAAATCAGAAAATTCTTCAACTAAAGCGAGAGTGCAACGTTTTCCATTTTTTGGAAAATTGTCATAAAAACGCTTTTTCTTTAGTAAAATTCAAATAATGTAAAAATTGACCAAAATTCGACAATTCATTTCATTGACTTGAAGCGCATATAAAAGCTAACATAATGAAACTTTGATGAGTTATTTCCAATAGATAGGAGTATTTAAAAGTATATCTGGTGTCACACTGCACCGACCTTTTACAGACGGTGCAAAAATATCATTAATGGCTAAAATGCCCTATTTTAACGTAATATCGATTGATGTTTCAGATATTATTTGGGGTTTAAGCGTTTTAAATATGATAAATATTTGGTAAAACAATAAAAGTTAATAAAATCAAAAATACAAATAATTTTAGAGAACGAGGAAAGCGGTCGGATTTTTTTGAGCGCGATTTTTTATTGATTATCCCAAAATTTTCCGTGGCGAGATCTCGAGGATTTCGATGTTATGTTGTAAGATTGTCCCGTAGTAGTGCTTTAAATTTTATGCATAGCCATCAGATCTTCACTTCTGGAAAAATAGTCATATCAAAAATTCAAGGTGACCGATTTTTAGGATGTCATAAGCTACCAAGTTCGTGATGAACAGGAATTTTTGGTAACTTCTTTTTTGATTTTAGAATCCTTTTGTTTGCACTTTTTCTTTCTATAAAAGAAAGAAAATGTTTCATTTTGATTGATAAAATTAGATAAAATCGAAATGACATCATATTTTTTTAATTTAAAATTTGCTTATCGTCATTATAAAATCAACTAGTTTAACTTTTTTGCTTGCTGTTTTTAAATTTAAGAAATGATTCTATTAATGGCACGAATTTTCTTTTAGTTAAAACTGGTTTTCCTCTTTAGTGAATATAAGTTTTTCTACAAGCAATAATCCAAGTGTAACTGCAAGTATAACTTTGTCAATTAAATTTACATATCTAATTTTTTTAAGTTTGAACGTATGCGATTAAATAAGAAAGACGTCAATGCAATCACAATAAAAGCAAGAATCCAATTTTTTACTTGCAGCATTTTTCATTGCGGGTAACAGCAAGTTTAAAGAGTAAAAAAACTGATTGAACGTTAAAAACATATTTTGCCGAACTTAGCTTATGATTCTTCGGTTCTGATTAACCAGAGACCATTATTTGTTGTTAAATATTTCTCTCGTAATAATCCAAATAAATATCATTTGTAGCCTCACAAAGTCTAAACTGAGCATAAGAATTAGTAGTTTTTAAAATGGAAAGCAGGAACGGCTTATGTAATAAATGAAAAATCTCTCTAAAAATCCTCTACCGAAATAGTTTGTGTCCTTCTCAAAAAAACATCCTGTTGAAGTCCTTGTTTTATTCATCGATTCAAAAATGAAAAAATATTTCTAATAAAAATTTACCATTGCAAATGGTTTTTAAAATTATTGTGAAAATTTTATGTTGTTTATTTGTGAGCAAAGTTACACGATGTATAATATGACGATAATGAAAAAAATGGAATGTTTCTATGCGTTGAGGTTGACTTTAAAAAAGATGGACACAATGTGAAAAAACACGTATTCACAACACATTGATGCCTCTTGTAAGATAACGGAATGTTTTGAACATTGATAGAGTTTTTGGCATAAATATGAAAATTCTCAAATACAGATGCGAATTCATGTTGCATTGCATTGATGTCCTTTTGCGGGATAAAACTGTGATTTTTAAATTTGTGCATTTTTTCCTAAAAAAATTACTTATATATTTGCTAACCAACAAACCCTCTGAATTACCGAGGGCTGATTTACCGGTAAAGTAGAATTTCAAAAACCTCGAAATTTTCAGATTTTACGAAAAAAAATTATTTTTTTCCATAAACAGTGCAAAAACCCTTGTTTGGGCTAAAAATAACGAAAAATATGTATTTTTGTGCAAAAAGCTTTTTTCCGCTTCTAAGAGTCGCTATAAAACTGGTAGTTAACCGAAAAACAGTAAAAATGTTGTTTTTACCCAAAAATAACAAAGAAACTAGCCAGAAATAGCTTAAAAAACATATTTATAACCCTTCATCAATATTTCACATCAGTTTAACACATTTTACCACTTTTGGCATTTTCGGAAAATTTACCATTCGACCGGTAAATGTACATTCCTATCTCTGAACATAGAGAGCAGACAAAAAAGGCAGGGAGTTAACTGATTGTGCTTCGGTAAGACAATGTGATATCAATTTTGAGAATTATTATGAAAATCTAAATGAAACGAAACTTACATTTTTCACTGTCTTTGACATGATTATATTATGATGTTTTCCTTCTTCAGGCGGAATGTTTATGACAGACCCCATATTTAGCTGAGGAAAATAAAACCAAACAATTTCAGCAATATTTGTTTGGAAAACTGTTTGACCAGGGGAATACAATTTTTCAACTTTTAGAGAGTTAATTGCATTGGATAACGAAAAATCAGTAATATTAGATGCTATAAACACAACATTTTAAGTTACACGTAAAAAATATTACTTACAAACGTCAATTACTGCATTACTTTTATAATAGTTAAAACCAGCCGCAGAAGGATATTTTCTACTCCAATGTCTAAATTCCGCATAATAAGAACTTTGCTGAGGAATAATCATATCGTTAATATCAGCAATAATTACATAATCAGCTGCTTCCTAAATTAAGACCATTTACTTAAATGATGAAGAAAGGACTTTATACTATATTTAAAAAAGTCAACTGTTGCAACTATAAGAAAAATATTCTCTTGTAGTTGCAAGTCGTTTTTCCACATTAAAAGAGATAGTATTTCAAAGCAAAAAACTTGTTAGCAAAATACACATCATTTCAAGCATGTATTTATTTATAAAATATTAAGTTCCGGCATATGCAACCTTCTAAAATCATTACAAACTTAATTTATAGACCACAACGTTCATCGCCTGCTACTTATTGTGTGATAGCAAAATGCTATTAAATCCCTCAAATGGTGAACGGGCCTAAACCCCTTGGGGGCTTTTCATCTCTTACTGTCGATTCAAAATTCTGAAAATACCATTGGTTTTCTCTTTCTTGGAGATTCCAAAATGGTATCTACTTAAAAGACTGATTGGATATAGCCCGAGATTTAGCTTTTTTTCTTCATTTTTTTCGTTGATTTTCCTGATTCACGACGGATTTTAATTAACTAAGACATTCATCGCCTGCTACTTACTGTGTGATAGCAAAACGATGTCCTAAAATGGCGAAAGGGCAAAAACCCCAAAGGTTTCTTTGCTATAAGCTTTCGATTCTCCCTAGTGCCGGTGAAATTCATCGATGGCATCTCGAAACTGTCCCTTGTTAATTTTATGACGGAATTCTTTCGCTCTTTAATTTTGTCTTGAAAAACTGTAAAAGTAATATTACTCGATATTTCATTAAGCAATCTGATGATGCCAGAAAATGATTACTGAAGTTTAATGATTGCATTCGCATGTTTTCACCAAAATCATAAAATAAGTATTTTTCGATTCTTATCCATCCTTTTGCTTCATAAATCTAAAACTATTTAACACCATTAGAAAATATAAAAGCTTTCTCACATCTAATATATCCATTACTGATTTTGAAGCTGAATTCAGATAAAAGATTTGCATATCTGTCCCAAAATATTTATTTACTTCAATTGCAAAAATTAGTTGCTGCCATCTATTTTCATCTTTCATTGGTGGATAGCATATTGCAACTGGATACCCAGCTTGTATAGGATAATTGACATTAATTTCAATAACTTTTGGCGCCAGTGGAACTGTTAATCCAATGATATGAGGATTTCTTGCTGTATTACAAGTTGCAATAAAAACATTCCATGGATTATTATACAGTGAAACAGGACGATGTCCCAATCGAACGTTTAATGCAGATGTTTGCAATAATGTTATATTTACAGAAAAACAATCAAACTCAATATTCTTTGGTTTCATTTCTTTAGGGGCTACAAATAACATTACCAATGTGTCATTTGAATATCTAAAAAAATTATACAAAATTTATAAATTTATTTAAACTGTACTTACAATTTTGATATATTATAATAAAACGAAGAATATAAAATAAATCGACTTTCTTTATGCTTTTTGGTATCTATAAAAAATGTAAATGTTCGTTATAAGTAAATAACAGCAGCAAACCTGATTCTGGCAAATTTACAACATAAAAATAGATACAAAGTACAAGCAAAATAAAATATTTCATTTCAAATCTATAATTCCGTTCTTTTTATCCTTATTAATTTTATATTTTTTTTAGTATTACCAGAAAAAAAAATTTTTTGAGACTCCATGAACCTTTTGTTCTTTGTTTGTTTTAAAACATGAGAGCTCTATCAACGATATTCTTAAAAGCAACAAATAATTTTAAAATCGTATATCCGTTAAACATGAAAAAATATTCAAGGCTTTTAACTGCATTATTATATCTGGCAGTATTCAGTTTTTGTTGTTTGTTGTATTCATTTTTTTACACAACTCAAGAAGCCGTTTCAAATAACCATACAAGAAAAAATGTAGACAGAAGTAAACCTCTAATTTTATTTTATACCCCAATATTTGGGCAAAAAGCTTCTCAAAATGTCTACGTTTCTTCATTATTAAAAACATGTTCATTTCCGTGTTCCGTTTCTGATAATCCTCAGTAAGTAATATTTTGCGATATCGCTAGCTAAATCATTAAAACAAAAACCGAAACAAAATTTAGGCACTATCCACTATCAGATGTAGCTATTTTTCATTCGCTGGATATGAAAATGAATGATTTTATACACAAATACAGAAATCTCAATCGACTTAACGTTTTTTTCACATTGGAAACATTTCCTCATGAAAAAATAAGAAGAAAACGTTTTCCGAAAGATTTTTTTAACGTTACAGCAACCTATTTAAGAAAAAGTGAGCTTTGGATGCCTTACGAAAAATTTCAAGAAATATTACCACCAGAAAAAAATGATACAACACTTGTATGGAGTAATCAAGAAGTAAAATGTTCTTTTAAAAAACTTTTTCGGTATTGCAAAAAGAAGCTTGTAGGTAGATGATGCAATATCGCAAAAAACAAATTTAGCAACAACGTTTGTTTCACATTGCATAACACATTCATTTCGTGAAAAACTAATAGAAGATATGAAAAGGTATACAAATATTTCAACCTTTGGTGCATGCTATAATTCTACAAAATTTAATGCTTCACAAGAATTAGGTAAACACAATACCAGTTTTTATTTCTCTGAAAAAAGTCTTCTAATATCTTGTCTTTCACGGAGATGACCAAGTCTTACAGCAATAAAACCTTCGCATTGCATGTGAAATTTTTTTAAACGCTTTTTTTCATTGTAGAACTATAATAGCTCATTATTCATAATTTAGATAAACATTTCTTTTACCTGGCATTTGAAAACTCAATTTGTAAAGATTATGTGACGGAAAAATTTTGGAGAATCAAAGAGCTGATAGTTCCAGTGGTAATGAAGCGATCAATTTTAAGGGGAATTTCCGAAGATGATTATTTTATTGCTGCTGATGATTTTAATTCTACTCAAGCTTTAGTTGATCGGTTAATTTATCTTTCAAAAAATTTAACTGAATATAAAAAGTAAGCGTGTCAAAAGCGATTCAATTGCTTTTTACAAGTTGTGTTTTTAGATATTTTGAATGGACGAAAAAATATAAAAAAGTTGGGGCTGCTGATCAAACGGAATTATGTCGAATTTGTGAAATGGCAGTCAAAAAAGAAAAGCATTATATCCCAGATATTTATCAGTGGTGGGAAGAGGAATCTCAATGCCAATTTAATTATTTAAATTTTACATTAAAATATCTCAAATCTAACAACCTCACTATCCTCGTTTAGTTTTTTTATAACCTTTTTGATTAATGAAAATCCACTTAAGTTTAGGGCTATCACTCTTGTCGCATATAGTTAAAGACATCCAAATAAATTATTCCAATTACATTGTTGTGCTTCAGAAATTGTCAGAACGTTGCTATGTTAAAAAATGATCGTGCAAACATTCGATGGGTTTTGCTAATATGTGCATTTTCTGAATTTTTCGTTTTCACACATTTTTTCCATGTGATTTAATTGAGCTTTATGAAGGTGCTTTCAACAAAAAAAATCGCTGTAATTAAAAACAATGAAAAAAAATTTTAAAGCTTGTGGTTTTTTAAAAAAAAAGTGAAAAAACCACAAGTTTTACTAGTAATAGTTTAAAAACTGGGAAAAAACATAGGGTATTCTAAATAAAAAGAAAGAAAATCTGAAACATACAATTTTGATGATCATGCTTACCTGTAGAGGCGTTCCGACCGTTTCTCTGTAAACAAAACTCAAACGGTACTCAAATAACACCATTCTGTTGGCATGGATTTCCGAACTTTGCCGATAATAGAGTAAAAAGATCTGGACTTTCATAAAGTTAGGATTAACTAGTATTTGATGCTTTTGTTAAACGATTATGACCAAATCTTTAGTTCAAGGACGCCATCGCCATTATAGGATTTTTTTTTGGCAGTTCTAACAATGAAAAATGTTAAAAAAGCCATCAAAAATTATGAATTCTAGTTATGAAGGCTTTTGAAGTTAGGAATTGCATATCATTTTTTTCGTCCTTTTTTAAATTAAAAATGGTTAACAAATACCTTTTTTGGAATTTTACTAAAACTGCAGTTGAAACAATTTTCGTCACTTGTCGTTCATTTGAACTTTAAGAAAGAGCTGTCACCAAATAATTCTGGATTTGAAACAATGAAAGTTTTAAAGTAATATTTTTTTAGTGTCGATAAATGAGGTTAACATGTCACTAAAATAATTTTAAGGGTTTATTGTCTTTTTAGAAAATCTCTGATGGTTTGTTTATCACTTTAAATAATCAAAAATGACATCATTCGGTAAAGGGATTTGAAAACATGTTTTTTAAATAAAGGAAGAATAATATTACACTTTTAACTTTATTAATGTAATTTAAAAAAGAATATTTTTTAATGAACGGGTAAAAAAGTTAAAAAATATCAAAATTTTTATTAGGTAAATCTTTTTCTGCAAGTTTTTCATCTAGCTTTCTTTTATATTCACTAATACGAACATCAGTTTATTCAGTTTCAGGATCTGCATTTGGTAGATCTTTGTTATCAGCTCTAATGGCCTACAACATACAAAATTATATATAACTTGAATAATTTATATAAATATTTTACATTTATAGCTGTTGTATTGCCAAATGCCCCTTTTCAAATTCATTGAAAATCTCCCAAAAGAATTTTGTTATTGAAAACATATATATTTTATAAAGCATACGTTGATCCATAGGTCCATATCTCAATGTTTATGCCCGATCCAGTTGAGTAATTGCTTTAACTGAAGCTGTTATGTAAAAATTTATAATTACGCAATTTCCTCGTTAAAGACTCTTAAAAGTAGAAGTTCGTGAACACTAAACTATACTCTATCTTTAAATAATCAAAAATGACATTATTTGTTAAAGAGATATTAAAACATGTCTTAAAAAAATAAAGGAAGAACAATGTTAAACTTTTTACTGTAATAGTGTAGTTTAAAAACTAAAATTTTTTCATGCAAGGCAAAAAAATTGATAAAACCAAAACTTTTTTATACACTGTACTCATACTGTTTAATTTATATTATATATTGGGATGCTTATTTTATCATTTGTTAAAATACACACAGGTTTCACGATGAGTAATATCCCATTCTTGTGAGAGTGACGACCCGTTTTCACCCGAAATTTTTTTAGTTATTGTAGCATGTTTGTTTTATAATCAATATAGAGCATGAAAATATTGTTCAAAGTTGTTAAGATTATTCATAGTTTAAATGATTTGAAAAAATATTTTCTTACTAATAAACTTGTTAGACGAAATATATGCCAAAAATGTTTTGAAAAGTTTTATCAAATCGGGGAGATTGCCAATGAGCTCACTTTTTGTTTGTGTTTAAAAACATTTGTACATGTCTATTTTTTATTGTTTTTGTTAAAAGAAGTAAGAACTAAATTTAAAAGCTTTCTCGCAACGACGATCATGCACATTAATAAATGTAACTTTTTGATGTGGTTCTGGAGTATACGGTATATTGTAAATTGGGATATATGGTGAAGAATCATTTAAGAAATCCAAAATAAATTGTACTTGATTTAAAAATTTGACTAATGGATTTACCATAGTATATTTGGGATTATGTAATTCAGCATCAATTTGACAGAATGTAATATTTTGTTTTGCAAAAATTCCATTTCCAACAAGCTCTTGAAGGATAATGTGTTCATAACCTTCAATATCAATTGTCAAATAATGAATAAGACGAGAATTTATAAAATTGTCCAAAATATTTGTTAGTGAAAGGACTTTTGTTCTTTTAATCTCGTATTTATTTGTTGCTTGATCAACCAGTACAGTAAGTTCGATTTCAGAATCTTCTATTCCTAAAAAAACGACATAACAAATCTCAAAAATTTAAAAAAAATTTCAAGTAAAATTTTTGTCTCTTTGGTAATAAACTCTCTGAGGACGTTTGCAAAAAAAAATTATTATTTTTTTATCTTACCAACTGCATGCGGAATAACAGTACCAAAATCATCAAAATTTCCAACATTATTTGTTGGTTCAATACCATAAATTTTGCATTTTGGATATTTTTCATGTACACGTTGTTCGGCAGCAGTCCAACCACCAATTCCCACGGTTAACCATATACATTTTTCTTGCGGAAACTCTTTAGATAATGGTAAAAACATTTTTTTCTCGTCATATACGTCGTTATCTATTTTATCCATCGTAAATTCATCTACAGGAATATATGTTTTGATGCAACTAGAAAATTCGGAAAAAAATTTATTTGAGTTATTATGATAAATTTCTGCAGATTTTTTCATGCACGCTTTAAATCTTTCTTTTGCAAATATAACCGCCATAGATGGAAGTTGATCATAGCTTTTTTTGTCATTTCTTGTAATCATGTAATACCAAAACAAAAGTAATACAAAAAATATAAACTTATAATATGAAGCAAGAAACATAAATTTAAAAGAACTTAACCGAGCCATGACTTATGAGCAAGTGTTGAAATTATCAAAAATAAAAATTATTTTCTATTCTTTGATACAAATATAAAAAGCAATGCAACTCCTTTTTTTAAAACAATGATTTCTTTTTTAGGTCATGGAAAACATGTTTCTGCTAATCATAAAAATTAAAAAAGTGTTCCGTTAATTTTTCCATTCAGTTTGGTTAATACATTTTCACCTTATAGCATTGTAAGTAAAAAATCACAAGAAATCTGAACTCTATTGCAGTGATGGTTTACAAAGTAAAGAAGGTGAGAAAGTTGTACAAGCTCTTGATCCGTAAATATTTTCCGGAATTTATGCATCAATGGCATCGTCACATCTTACCTATTTTGATGCTTATCTTTATTTGCATTATGCTGGTATATTTAGCGAAAAAGCATGAATCACATGACCAACGTGTTGCAATTATTGTACCATTTCGGTGAGTCCAATGAACATATCATAAATTTTCTTGTTTCACATTTTTGTTAAATTTTAGAGACCGTTCTAAACAACTTCCAATATTTATCGATCACATGCATACATTTTTAAGTGAACAGCCTTTAACATATAAAATTTTTGTAGTTGAACAAATTCAAGGATATCTGTTTAATAAAGGCCGAGTAATGAATGCTGGATTTTTGGAAGCAATAAAAGATGATGACTGGAACTGTTTTTTCTTTCATGATGTGGATATGCTTCCGCAAAACAAATTAAACTTTTATAACTGTAGATCTCGACCTATACATTTTACCTCAGCTATAGATAAATATAATTATACGTAAGGTTTTTATCAAATATGATTGAAATTGCTTTCTCACTGTAGAGATTTAAACCAAAACCAAAAAATTATGGTTATATTTTCGTTAGCAAAACGCATAGCTAACAAAAAAAATATAATCGGCCAAATTCTCTTTCTTTACGTACTTTTATATGCATTCTTGCCTAAAATTCTTATTTTTAATAGTGATTCTGAAATAGTTTTGTCGCAATAATATAAAGTATATGTTTTTAATAATTTTTTAAAAATGATGTAATTGTAGACGATAAATATCGTTGTTTTGAAAACTTCGAGTCTATAATTTGAGCAAAGAAAAAAGTCTATAAACTGCTTCATTTGTAACTACAATATAGCTGTTGTTTGACATACATTTTGGTGGCAGAAGTAGGTTAAAAAAGGGCATTCGGCTGCGGTTTTTTGTGTCTTACTATCATTTTTTTTGACATATACAAAATATGTGCATGTGCGATGAGTTGAATTCAAGCCCGTATCCAGGATTTATTTTCGGATGGGGCTGAGGAATTGCGAGAGGAGCTGACTTTTAATCTTTTGCCGCCTTTTCAAAGCGACGGCAAAAGATCAAAGAATTTTGACGATTTTAGGCTGAATGCTAAGTTATTATTTTTAAAAAGCTCAGCAATATAAATAATATTTTTAGTGTGCCATATTATGATTATTTTGGTGGAGTTATTGCAATGCTCAAAGAAACATTTGAAGAAATTAATGGATTTTCAAATGAATTTTGGGGATGGGGTGGTGAAGATGATGAAGTCAGAGCAAGAGCAATTGCAGCAGGATATACAGTAAGTCGACTACCAAAAGCAATCGGGAAATACAACATGATTCGGCACTTACAAGACATTCGAAATCCAACCAATGCGTAAGTTTCATGAATTCTTCTTTGTCAATTTGTTTTTAGTAAAAACTATCCAACCAAGATAATTATGCATTCTTATTTAAGATGTCGATGGAGGCTTTTGAATTTAACAAATGTTCGTTTTCACGAGGATGGTCTAAATAATATTCAATATAAATTATTGAACAAAGCAGATAAAGATTATTATACTCATTTATTGGTGGATGTATTAGAAAAGGATATTAGAATGAAAACTAATTTTTCATGCAAAAATTCGAACTAAATAAACATTTTCAATTTATTCTAATTTTCTTCTTGTATCCAATAAATTTTGCATCTTGTCACAATAACGTTTAACAGTTGGGAAAAAACACATAAATTCCCAAAAAATAGCATAATTTATGATTTTTTGAGATTCAACAAGTTTAGAAACACAGGTATCACAGGTGGGCGGCATGTTGTGAAAATTCCGAAAATTTGCACGATACCCCTCATTTTTCTTTTTTTTTAAATGAATCGCTATTTTTTCAAAGAGATCGAAAAGTTAACTTTAATTTCAAAAACTTCATTTTTTCTCTTTCTTTCTAACTTTTTCGCTTTTCTTACGATACGTCAAGCAAAAACGCGATACACGAAAACTTTACGAATTTGCGTGTCATCCTTGCGCAGGGGCCATGCTAATCATCTCTGTATTGCTCCAATTTTGAATGTGTTTGTTTGCCCACCAGTGATAGGTATAAAGTACGTGATATAACTATTTTATTAATGTTTGTATATGTAAAATTTTAATACTGTTTGTGTTATTAAAAGATGCAAGCTAATGGGAAATTTTCTGGGCAGTTTTGTAAGAAAAACGTACTCATAAAGGACTGATTTATTACTACCTTTATTTGCATAATGCAAATAAAGATAAGCATCAAAATAGGTAAGATGTGACGATGCCATTGATGCATAAATTCCGGAAAATATTTACGGATCAAGAGCTTGTACAACTTTCTCACCTTCTTTACTTTGTAAACCATCACTGCAATAGAGTTCAGATTTCTTGTGATTTTTTACTTACAATGCTATAAGGTAAAAATGTATTAACCAAACTGAATAGAAAAATTAACGGAACACTTTTTTAATTTTTATGATTAGCAGAAACATGTTTTCCATGACCTAAAAAAGAAATCATTGTTTTAAAAAAAGGAGTTGCATTGCTTTTTATATTTGTATCAAAGAATAGAAAATAATTTTTATTTTTGATAATTTCAACACTTGCTCATAAGTCATGGCTCGTTTAAGTTCTTTTAAATTTATGTTTCTTGCTTCATATTATAAGTTTATATTTTTTGTATTACTTTTGTTTTGGTATTACATGATTACAAGAAATGACAAAAAAAGCTATGATCAACTTCCATCTATGGCGGTTATATTAGCAAAAGAAAGATTTAAAGCGTGCATGAAAAAATCTGCAGAAATTTATCATAATAACTCAAATAAATTTTTTTCCGAATTTTCTAGTTGCATCAAAACATATATTCCTGTAGATGAATTTACGATGGATAAAATAGATAACGACGTATATGACGAGAAAAAAATGTTTTTACCATTATCTAAAGGGTTTCCGCAAGAAAAATGTATATGGTTAACCGTGGGAATTGGTGGTTGGACTGCTGCCGAACAACGTGTACATGAAAAATATCCAAAATGCAAAATTTATGGTATTGAACCAACAAATAATGTTGGAAATTTTGATGATTTTGGTACTGTTATTCCGCATGCAGTTGGTAAGATAAAAAAATAATAATTTTTTTTGTAAACGTCCTCAGAGAGTTTATTACCAAAGAGACAAAAATTTTACTTGAAATTTTTTTTAAATTTTTGAGATTTGTTATGTCGTTTTTTTAGGAATAGAAGATTCTGAAATCGAACTTACTGTACTGGTTGATCAAGCAACAAATAAATACGAGATTAAAAGAACAAAAGTCCTTTCACTAACAAATATTTTGGACAATTTTATAAATTCTCGTCTTATTCATTATTTGACAATTGATATTGAAGGTTATGAACACATTATCCTTCAAGAGCTTGTTGGAAATGGAATTTTTGCAAAACAAAATATTACATTCTGTCAAATTGATGCTGAATTACATAATCCCAAATATACTATGGTAAATCCATTAGTCAAATTTTTAAATCAAGTACAATTTATTTTGGATTTCTTAAATGATTCTTCACCATATATCCCAATTTACAATATACCGTATACTCCAGAACCACATCAAAAAGTTACATTTATTAATGTGCATGATCGTCGTTGCGAGAAAGCTTTTAAATTTAGTTCTTACTTCTTTTAACAAAAACAATAAAAAATAGACATGTACAAATGTTTTTAAACACAAACAAAATGTGAGCTCATTGGCAATCTCCCCGATTTGATAAAACTTTTCAAAACATTTTTGGCATATATTTCGTCTAACAAGTTTATTAGTAAGAAAATATTTTTTCAAATCATTTAAACTATGAATAATCTTAACAACTTTGAACAATATTTTCATGCTCTATATTGATTATAAAACAAACATGCTACAATAACTAAAAAAATTTCGGGTGAAAACGGGTCGTCACTCTCACAAGAATGGGATATTACTCATCGTGAAACCTGTGTGTATTTTAACAAATGATAAAATAAGCATCCCAATATATAATATAAATTAAACAGTATGAGTACAGTGTATAAAAAAGTTTTGGTTTTATCAATTTTTTTGCCTTGCATGAAAAAATTTTAGTTTTTAAACTACACTATTACAGTAAAAAGTTTAACATTGTTCTTCCTTTATTTTTTTAAGACATGTTTTAATATCTCTTTAACAAATAATGTCATTTTTGATTATTTAAAGATAGAGTATAGTTTAGTGTTCACGAACTTCTACTTTTAAGAGTCTTTAACGAGGAAATTGCGTAATTATAAATTTTTACATAACAGCTTCAGTTAAAGCAATTACTCAACTGGATCGGGCATAAACATTGAGATATGGACCTATGGATCAACGTATGCTTTATAAAATATATATGTTTTCAATAACAAAATTCTTTTGGGAGATTTTCAATGAATTTGAAAAGGGGCATTTGGCAATACAACAGCTATAAATGTAAAATATTTATATAAATTATTCAAGTTATATATAATTTTGTATGTTGTAGGCCATTAGAGCTGATAACAAAGATCTACCAAATGCAGATCCTGAAACTGAATAAACTGATGTTCGTATTAGTGAATATAAAAGAAAGCTAGATGAAAAACTTGCAGAAAAAGATTTACCTAATAAAAATTTTGATATTTTTTAACTTTTTTACCCGTTCATTAAAAAATATTCTTTTTTAAATTACATTAATAAAGTTAAAAGTGTAATATTATTCTTCCTTTACTTAAAAAACATGTTTTCAAATCCCTTTACCGAATGATGTCATTTTTGATTATTTAAAGTGATAAACAAATCATCTAAATTTTTTTAAGAAGACAATAAACCCTTAAAATTATTTCAGTGACATGTTAACCTCATTTATCGACACTAAAAAAATATTACTTTAAAACTTTCATTGTTTCAAATCCAGAATTATTTGGTGACAGCTCTTTCTTAAAGTTCAAATGAACGACAAGTGACGAAAATTGTTTCAACTGCAGTTTTAGTAAAATTCCAAAAAAGGTATTTGTTAACCATTTTTAATTTAAAAAAGGACGAAAAAAATGATATGCAATTCCTAACTTCAAAAGCCTTCATAACTAGAATTCATAATTTTTGATGGCTTTCTTAACATTTTTCATTGTTAGAACTGCCAAAAAAAGATCCTATAATGGCGATGGCGTCCTTGAACTAAAGATTTGGTCATAATCGTTTAACAAAAGCATCAAATACGAGTTAATCCTAACTTTATGAAAGTCTAGATCTTTTTACTCTATTATCGGCAAAGTTCGGAAATCCATGCCAACAGAATGGTGTTATTTGAGTACTGTTTGAGTTTTGTTTACAGAGAAACGGTCGAAACGCCTCTGCAGGTAAGCATGATCATCAAAATTGTATGTTTCAGATTTTCTTTCTTTTTATTTAGAATACCCTATGTTTTTTCCCAGTTTTTAAACTATTACTAGTAAAACTTGTGGTTTTTTCACTTTTTTTTTAAAAAACCACAAGCTTTAAAATTTTTTTTCATTGTTTTTAATTACAGCGATTTTTTTTGTTGAAAGCACCTTCATAAAGCTCAATTAAATCACATGGAAAAAATGTGTGAAAACGAAAAATTCAGAAAATGCACATATTAGCAAAACCCATTGAATGTTTGCACGATCATTTTTTAACATAGCAACGTTCTGACAATTTCTGAAGCACAACAATGTAATTGGAATAATTTATTTGGATGTCTTTAACTATATGCGACAAGAGTGATAGCCCTAAACTTAAGTGGATTTTCATTAATCAAAAAGGTTATAAAAAAACTAAACGAGGATAGTGAGGTTGTTAGATTTGAGATATTTTAGTGTGAAATTTAAATAATTAAATTGGCATTGAGATTCCTCTTCCCACCACTGATAAATATCTGGGATATAATGCTTTTCTTTTTTGACTGCCATTTCACAAATTCGACATAATTCCGTTTGATCAGCAGCCCCAACTTTTTTATATTTTTTCGTCCATTCAAAATATCTAAAAACACAACTTGTAAAAAGCAATTTAATCGCTTTTGACACGCTTACTTTTTATATTCAGTTAAATTTTTTGAAAGATAAATTAACCGATCAACTAAAGCTTCAGTAGAATTAAAAAAAAAACATGTTTTCAAAGCCCCTTGCCTAATGATGTCATTTTCGATTATTTAAAGTGATAAACAAATCATCTAAATTTTTTTAAGAAGACAATAAACCCTTAAAATTATTTCAGTGACATGTTAACCTCATTTATCGACACTAAAAAAATATTACTTTAAACATTTCATTGTTTCAAATCCAGAATTATTTGATGACAGCTCTTTCTTAAAGTTTAATTGAATGGCAATTTACGAAAATTGTTTCAACTGCAGTTTTAGAAATTTTGGTGAGGTCATGTGTCTGAAATATGTTCAATAATTCTAAAAAACGAGTTACGATTTTTTCACACCGTGCAAAAAAGGAAAGGAATAAAGAACTTTTCAAACGAACGAAAAAATTCTGTTTTTATTATAATGTCACACGATGGAATTAAGAAATTTCATTTTTTCAAAAAAATGCATTTTGAATAGCCTTTGTGAAGACCAAATATAGTATATAAATTTATTTATTCAGCAGGTCAAGCGTTAAATTTATAGTTGAGCACGCATTATAAAGTTTCTTTTTTAAATTTTCTTCAACAACGTCAACAAGGATATGAGTGTAGAGGTCGTTTTCTTGTTTTTTGATCACTTTGTAGTATACGTTGTTCAATCCATCATAGTTCAAACGCTGAGTTGCAATATTGATCAATTTGTCTCGACAACTAAAACGAATTTAAATATCCACGAAAAGCGATGGAAAATTATTTACGGATTTGTTGGATTACCGATATCCTGGGGATGCCTTAGCATTTTATATCTTCCAAGATTTTCAGGTAATCGAAAAAATTTTACACCAGTTGCAAGAACTCTTTCTCTCATATTATCATCTTCACCACCCCAACCCCAAAATTCATTTGAAAAACCATTAATTTTTTTAAAAAATTCTTTATACATTCCAATTACACCACCAAATATTCCATTATACGGTACCCTATAAAAAGTAGATATAATTTCGAGGTAACCAAAGTTTTTACAATCGATGTGGTGGTTTAAGACTTACATATAATTATATTTATCTATAGCAGCGCTAAAGTGTGTTGGTTGTGAGCGACAGTTATAAAAGCTTAATTTATTTTGTGGCAGCAGGTCAACATCATGAAATATAAAACAATTCCAATTTTTATCATTTTTTAATGCTTCCTTGAATCCAGCATTCATTACTCGGCCTTTATTAAATGTAAAATTTTGAGCTTGTTCAACCAAAAATATTTTATAGGTTACAGGCTGGTTACACAAAAAAGCGTGCATATGTTTAATGAATACTGGAAGCTGTTCTGCTCGATCCCTGAAAACGGATTTCGTTAACTATGTTTTCACCACAGTGCTATTACCTAAATGGAACAATTATTGCAACGCGCTGGTCATAAATAGATTTTTTTCTACATGATCTTCCTTCAAACATTAAATTTAAGTTGTTTATTCTTTTTATGACATCTTCATGTTTAATATTATCAATAACTTTGTCAGCTACAATGACCAGCTTCCACTGTTTGGTCTTCCTATCAATCAAATAATAGGACAACAGAATAAATAAAAATAACCTAATGTGTCTTTTCCACAAATAAAACAATTTATATGTATTTTTTATACAAAATCTGAATATTCTTTTACTTTTTCTCTGGATATGTGCCATTTATTTTTGAAAAAGTAAGAATTGAAATAAAATACAGCTGCAGAAAATAAATGTTTATGAACCGGTTTTATTTTTTTGCATCCTTTTTTTATCAACGTCTATTCTCTTTCATTTGTTTTTCTTTCTTTGTCTTAAACTAAAAAGATTATTTATAGACACAATTTTATCATGTTTTTTTAGCACAATCTTCCTGAATAAGGACTCATCAATTTTTTTAACTTTTAGCAGTAGTAATAGCATCTGAATCCATGACAAGTGAAAAAAGTTTCAGAGTGACCTCTTTTTTAACACAAATTGGTAACTGTGAGCGGCATACGAAATCACAGTCGATGAATTTCAATTAACTTTTTTTTCAAAAATATTCGGCTTACAGTGAGGCAAAAAGTTTTAAGTTAACTGTTGTTTTATTTCGGCTATCTGATTATTTATTTGTTCAGTTTTTTGACTAATTAAATCGGGCGGGAACCAACTCTCACTTTTTTTTAGAAAAATAGGTATCATGTGTTTTGGTATTGACATGTTTAATAGCATTGCGTTTTTTTATACAGTTCTTTAAAATTTTTGGGATAACTGTGGCGACAAAAAAGAGGTTTCTAAATCATAAATAGAATCTTTCGTATTGCTTACCTTTTAATTCACAAGGGACCGTTTTCAGATGTCCACCCCAGATTTTTCCTTCATAGTGGGGGATCGACAGATTATAGTTAGATATGAAAAATCCCCAAGGAATTTCTGCTGTTTAAGAGCTTTATGGATTTAATGGCATTTTGCAGTTACATGGTATATATCAGGTGACCAACGTCTTTGTTTATAAATTACTTTTGTAAGGGTTATGAATGGTTGTAAATGCACATAATATGATTAATTATTTATAGAGAATTATGTTTTGGCATATACGATCGTCTCAAGGCAACACAGTCATAATTTACATACTAAGACGTTCATTGCCTGCTACTTGCTGTGTAATAGCAAAATACTATTAAATCCATAAAACTCCAAAGTTTTATGGATTTAATAAAAAACACTTTTTGTAGTTTGATTTTGTAAGAAAGAAGTAATTTAATAAATGTAGTTGCAAATTATAAATGCCTTTTTGACCTTAATTAAATACATAGAAACAAAAATTCTATTAAACAGAATTAAATTTTTGTGTAAAATTTTGTTCTAGAAAAAAGTTTTTATTACAACAAATAATTTATTCAAAAATCCTTAAAGTATGCCACCATTTGCAAGATAGAGATAGAAGTTTTGCGGTTGATATATCAAATTTATTTCTTATGTTTTTATCATAAATTACATCGTCGTTTCCGCTTTCATAAATAGTTGTTAAAAGCGGTACTCCTCTTTCATCACAACCAAATTTTGAATTAATTGTATTGCCATATCCAAAATGTTTCCATTTATCTATTAATTTTACACCTGCTGCTTTTGCAATAATTCCAGGAAAAAATACATCTTCAATATGAATAAAATTATGGTTTGGTGTTTCATTGATTAATGCATTAACAGCTTTTGTCGTCATTAAATATGTTGCACCACTACAATAATGTGGAAATGTGCTTTTATTGTACACTTGCTTTGAAAGATACCTAAAAAATTTTTATTTATAATTTTGTTATTTTCTATTTATGTGACATTTTGTAACCAAAAAAATTACCACTTTTTATTGGGATTTCGTAACGGTATACCATTTTTAAGAACTTTGCAAAAAATTGCTTTGTCATTATTATTCTTGCTTATTAAAATGAAATCTTTTTTAATCCAATATTGTAACCTTTGAATAATAACAACAGCATCATCATCAGTTTTTAACAAATACTTTGCATTGGAGCAGTAATGTTGTTGCCACTGTAAAAGGGCAAATGCCTAAAATGTAATGTTTATTTTATTTTACTAATTTGTTTAAATTTGTAGCAACTAAAGAAGCAAATAAAATGCTTGTGTATTTAAATCTTTTGACAACCACACTGGCACAGGGAATGAAAATTTTCTCTCAGTTGAAGTTAAAATGTCTTGACTATATTTATATCAAATGTTTAAATATAGTGAATTAATAATGAAAAAGTAGGGATGTCATTAAACAAAAAGTCGAAGTACAGACATACTTTTAACGTTCCATTTAAATATGTATCGCGAATATTGGTAACAATTAAATCACCATATTGCTTTGCTTCTTTTTCAATAAGTTCTCTAACCTTGTCATCCCATGTTGAACCAATAATAAAACGATGAGTTACAAATTGATTCTAAAAAGCTTTATTTCAACAAAATTGTTTAAGAATTCGTTTTAAAACAAAATTTTTTCGTAAAGAAATAACCGAGTAGTCACTGTTTACAAAGTTTCATATTGTAAATTATACTATTGCTGCCGGTATCGAAATTTTGTTAGAAAAGTGTCAACACGTTGTTAAATCGTAATTTGGAAACTGATGATGGGCAGTTTTTGATTAAAAAAATTAAGTATCGAAGGATGTGCTCGTTAAATTTAAATTTTTACAATTAATTCTTTTTTTATATATAGTTGTAAAAAGTTACTAGAAAATGTTTATACAAAAAGTTACAGAAGTTCTCAACCAACTATTTCTAAGTGCCATTCGTCCATGAAATGCATTGGGTCGTGAAAAAATAATAATCAATAATTCTATTCCACTGCATTGTTTACTTTTAAGACCAAAATTGTTAAAAAAATAATTAATTTTTAGGTTCTTAAATTCCATGTTGAACCGAACAACTTTTTTCTCATCATATTTTTCATTCCATAAGATTTCATTTACGCTTGGTACAGTATACTTTTCTGTAAGCTTTAACAAGTATGAAATTTTTAGGTTAAGTACAAAAAATTAAGCTTACAGTATCATGAAGGTCAACAGGAATGGTATTACGATGAGAAAATCTTATGTAAAATAAAATAAATAAACCTATAACAGAAATGATACGGTGGATAAAACGCATCAGAAAAATCCGCTTTAAACTCAGAAGAATTGTTAAAAAGAATCTTAATTTAGCAGCGACAATAAAATTATTGACACAATGACTTGGTTTTTTTAGAATTAAAGGACGACAAAAAAACTAGATTTTTTATAAAGCGTCAAAGAAAACAACTCATATTTATACATTATTCAAAGGTACGGTTTCATTATAAAATAAATATAAATCAATGTTCACCCTTTATTTACATTTAGCTGATCGTCGAGATACCCCAATAATGAAGAAGTCAAGGTCCTATATGTTGCTCAAATGTTTATCTTTTTGAATTCCTATATTTTTATCACAAATTTATATAAAATTCGCTTTAATGACATTTTTATAGGCGGTGGATTTCTGAAATTAATATTTTGATGCAATTTTGGCAATGTTTTTATTGAATACAAAACTTGTGATTTGATTTCCCGATTTCTTCAGTAACTTTTTTAAATAAATGTTTAATTATAATTTGAAAACAAATCAAAATTCTGAATGATAAAAGAAAACACAGAAAAAATTTGTTAAACTGCTCCAAATAAAAATATTTTTTTGCAAAATTTTTTTAAAATAATCGAAATGTATTTTTCTGCAGAAAAGTAGTTTTAACGTTTTTATTTAAAAATTCTTTTTTGCAAACTTTAATGGGTTGTAAAACTTTCATTCCATTTTTCGTCATTTTTGGGTATTTTTTTAGTTAAACGACTTCCAGATAGCTAAAATCCATGAAATCTTTAGGAATAGTAAATATGGACATAGGCTCAAAAGAGACTTTTATTTTGATTACTTTTCCGAGCATTTTACACGTATTTAGAACGTGTTTCTCAAATCTCAACAAACGAACAAATTGCATCTTCAAGTATTCATGAATTTCTTGAAAAATCGTTTTTTATTTAAAAGTGTTTAAAAAAAACTATTATAAAATCCAGTTTTAAATACAATAATATATGACATCATATTTTTGATTAAAATAAAACTAACTTTAATATTTAAACAAAGATATTTATAGTGACCCAAATGTTTTAAATTTTCTTTGATTCTACATCCTGAATTTAAATGACATATTAAGTTATATATAAAAAATGTTCAAAAAAATAAAATAATCAAAACCGCCAAAATTATTTTGTTTATAGCTAGAAACATCAAAATGACAACTTTCATTTCTCTTCTTGCTGCAGTAATAATGTTTGTAACATTTTATTTTTATTTTTCAAAGTAAGTGATTTATAAACGCAGGCTAGGAACATGCAACTAGGTTATTAAAGATGCTCAACTGCATATTTTGAGCCATTATTTGCTTGTTTTTTTTTTGCACTGAGAGACTAAGCCTAAGTTTACGCCTAAGAAAGCTTGCATAGCCTTTCCAGGATTAGCATATTTTTTTTGGGAAGTCTTAATTTTGAAAAAAACCCTGTTACGTCTTTGCCTAAAATTTTGGCATTTATAAATGCTTACTCAAGCAAAAAAGCACCAAAATTTAATTTGCTTAGATTGTTTTTGGTTATATTCAAAATTAAGAACTTTTCTAAAAAACTAGTCATGCAAAATATTTGCAGGTTTTGAGCAGTAAACAAAATGTGTATGCATAAATTAATTTTTAGAAGCCTTATTTTTACTAATATTATTTCTTTATCTAATGGTAATCAACATCATAAAGCGAATCGTTCAGTAGATAGTAACATTTTTAACATAAATTTTGAAAACGTATTTACAAATGCATCTGAAACAACGCTTGAATTTGATTTCGATTATCGAAAAATGTTGAAACACTACAATTTGAATTCAAGTGTATTCTTTGGTTTACCTTTTGCTTCTGGTAGTATGCCAGAGTATCACAGTATATTCAGAAAGCTATCAGACTGGATTATTGATAGCGATAATGCAGCCTGTGTAAATGTTACATGCGGAGATATTGTATTTGTCAAAACTGATTATTTAAAGAGTTTTTTTGAGAACTGTTATTCAAATATTAGCAGTCAATTTTTTGTGATATCAGATGATAGTGATTACTCTGTTGGATATCCATGGCAATTAAAATATTTGAATGAGTCGAAAATCGTTACATGGTTTGGAGAAAATGTGATTACAAGGTACTTGTTTTTTCGAAATCAATTGAAAAATTTTTAAATCATGTCTCTCGAAAAGCCTCAAAACTTTTTAGGCCAAAATTATCCACAAGAATTTTAAGGCTAAAATTTTTTACACATATAGGCTCTAACTTCATTCCCCGACTACTTCTTCCTTTACAGTAAAATATTTTTAGGCATCCTAAATTAAAAGTTTTACCTTTGGGAGTCATTCCAGCTAATAATTATACAATGGCTACGTTTAACGAATTTGCAACAAAAAATATTATTCCTTTTTATGCTCGACCAACACTGGTTTATTTAAACTTTTCTCCAACGACTAACAAGAATAGAACTTCTGTAATAGAATATTTTAAAAAACAATACGAAAATGATTCCAGAGTATTAATCGATGAAACAAGAATTGACTGGAAAATTTATTTGGCAAAACTTAAAAACTCGAAATTTGTAATAAGTCCACCTGGTAAGTAATTTCTGCCCCCAGAAAAACTTTTCTAGTTGTGATTTGCTATTGTGACTTTTAATATCCATTTTCATAAAAATCAGTTTTTTAGGCAACGGTCTTGACTGTTTTCGAACTTGGGAGGCATTGGCTATGGGAGCTGTACCAATCGTACTTAAAAACGAATTAGTGCCACTTTATGAAAGTATGCCTGTGATGGTCGTAAACAACTGGACAGAAGTTACAAAAGAAAATTTGCAAAAATTTCAACATGAAAATGTTATAAAATTAAGCAAAGATGGCATTCCATGGCGGCCGAAAATATGGTTCAGATATTGGGTTAATTTAATAATGACCGAAAAATTTAAATATATAAGTAATTCATGCAATAAATAATTTTCACAAACGTGTATCACTAATAAATCCTAAGAAAATTTCTTTTTCTTTCGTATCAAGTCCTAAATATTCACTTGGAAATGTTTTAGGCTAATTACGAAATAATATGACTCTGTTTTTAGACATTAAACATCGTTCCGTTGGCACCTACTTTTTTCGATCATTTTCTAAAAAAGTATTCACCGCTTATCGGTGATCTCCTTTTTTATTCAGCTTTCAGAAGAAGACGAGCAGTTTTGGTCTTGTCAAACGTTCCAACCGGGAAAGTCATAGCTTTTTTCTTCGATATAACGCTTCTATGGCTTTAAGACACAAAGCTTTTTAAAGCGCTTAAACGCAGTAAAAATAGCTTGAAAGATGCTTAGAAAACATCAAAGCAATCATCTTCCCAATTAAACAACAAAATTCTGTTCATTATAAGCTTAAAACTTTTAGTAGTCTGATGACTGCCATTTTGTCTATAAAAATACTCATTTATCTTTATCTTAAAATTCGTTTCATTGCCTTAATTTTTCAAACAAACTTTTTTAAAAAAATTTGAAAAAATGAAGTAATTTTCATTTAAATCTACTTTGAATCTTTAGAGTTTTTTACAGTTGAAACATTGATATTATCAGGCCTGAGAAATGCGGCCGGCTGGCCGTGGCCGGCCGGCCGATATATTTTTGGCCTGCGGCCGGCCAGGCCGAGATAAGACGGCCGCGGCCGGCCGCTTTTTTATTTTTGTTAAAGAAATGAGCTCCAAAATCAGTTTTTGAGTCTGGTTAAAATCGACTTTTGCACCGTTTCTTTAATAGAATTATGTGTTTTTAGCCTTTTTGGGTATACAATTTCGTTTATTTTTATCAAAAATTTCGTCGATCATTGAAAAAACACATATTTAAGTTTTTAAAAATTTTTTGAAAAATATGCGGCCAGCCGCGGCCGGCCGCGGCCGCGGCCGGCCGGAAATTTCGGCCGCTTTTCTCAGGCCTGGATAGTATTACTTTTAATGCATGGTTGAAAATATCATAGTAAATGATGTCATTTTAAATTATTAAAAATGATGATAAACCAAGAAATTTTGAAGGAAACAATAGATTCTTTTTGTGAGTTGGGAACCTCATTCCTTATTGACACAAAAGGAGCCCTTAAAATTGTTGGGAGTTGAAAAACAATTGAAATTTAAATCAAGATTGTGTTTTTTTTTAATAATTTAATATTGGATATTTTGAGCTTTTAAAAATTAAAGAACAGAGAGGCAGAAATGTTGGGACTTTCTTTTATTTACTTTGGACAAATGGTTTTTAAAAAAATACCAAATCAAAATTTGTAAATTATGTCTTTGTAGGCCATTCGCAGTTACAGATTTTTTTAAAGAGAAAACAAAACGACTTTTCGATCAGATCCGATTTGTGGATCGTGGAACTTTTAAACCGTTTGTAGCTTGTTCAACTTTTTTGTATTGTAGCTATTGAATATTTAGTCTTGATTCATCGGTTATGATAGTCACATAAAAAGTATCAAATAGGTCGGCAAATTAAAGTGTGTTTTAAAAGCAAAAAATGAAAAGCAATTCAAAATCTCTTTAAAGGATTTCAGGTTGCTATTGAATATTAAAAATAAATTTTATTACAACATTCATAGCATGCACATAGGGAGATTATGCTCCTTAATTTTTTGTTAAAAAATACTTATGAAGGCAAAAATCGCTTTTAAAATTTATAAAAAAAGCACGGTTGAATGTAAAAATATATTCGGTTTTTATTAGCAAATATGGCCCATTTCTTGTCGCTTTGTCAAATATATCCATCACATTTTCTTTTTGATTATATGCATATGGATCATGAAATTCAACATTTATTTGGCAGATTGTTGGGTATTTTTCAGGATTTTCTAAATGTCTTTCTTAGAACAATAAAATTTATTTTTATTTACCAATGAGTTCTTTCATTAAGGCAAATTCATCTCCTTCAATATCCATGAGAAGAAGATCGACCACATCTTTTTTAAAAAAATGTGAAGTAAGGTGATGGAACGAAAAATGTGGCAAATTTTTTTCAACATAACCATGTTCAATATCTGAATCTAAAACTTTTGAGTAGTAAAAAGCTTTGACACGAAAACTTACCTAAAACACTCGCTTTATAGGTGCCATTTTCAGCTCCCACTAATCCTTCAATATATCTTCCATTTATACGCGTTTTATATAGCATTTCGCTGTTTTTAGCACCAGAGTCAACACCAAAGAATTTACATTGAGGATACATCTTAAACATCTTTTCTTCAGCAGCTGTTTCTCCACCAATTCCTAATGTTATTACGTCACATTCAAAAGTGTTATTTGAAATAGGATCAACAAAATATTTTATTTCACCAAAACCGTCAAATTTTTGCACGTTGAAACTATTATAAACCTCTCCGCTGCATTCCTAAAAACAAGAAAATATATTTGAGAGAGAGAAAAATATTTAACTTCAACAATCGACGGTAATAGAGGCCAAATGCTTTTTAACTCCTTTTGCGACATCTTTTTTAAAAAAAAGCAATTTCGACTTCTTGCAACCATTGATTCATAATTTGAATGGCGAGCTTTGAACCAGTGAGTATTTAAATACCAACAAACTAACAAAAATAAAATGAATACTCTATACATAAACTTGTTTATATAACATGTTACCATATTTTAAAAATTTAGTGTAGCATGAAAAATATATTACAAGCGGCAGATAAAGCCTTAATTTTAAAATTTTATTTAAATAAAAAGTATTTTTTTAAAATTAAACTAAATAATTTCAAAACTGGCTCTACCAACAGATCCGCCTCTATTTTGAAAGCGTGTCTTCAAATGATATCATTTCTTAATCCAATACCAAAACGAAGCTAATGCTTATAAAGCCGCGAACTTTTGAAAGCTCGCGGAAAACGATAAAAAGCTCGCCGATTTGATATGAAAATGAGGTCCTCGTGGCTGGGTGATTTTGGGACCCATTGGTGGTCATTAAAGTCATCTCCAATTGATCTTACTAATTTGGGCAATAGAAAAATCAATATCCCATCTACCTCATTACCATAGCTCAATAGGGGAATTGGAAAAATTTTTTTTGCTATATTCCCACAGTGCAGCATGAATTGTGTGTCCAGAATTATGAAATAGTCGCATACCACATTTTAAAAAATTGGAATGTTGTGCTTTGAACAAATGCTAGAGTGACATTTTTTTAAAAAAATAGTCTAAACAAAGTAGCGAACGGCAATCCGGCTTAATCCACCTTTCAAATCGAATCAACTAAGTCGTATCGTGTTTCTAATCCGATGATTCCGACCATACAATCACCCCATTCAGTGTAGGTGTCACTGCAATCAGCCGTATCCCTTTTTTTATTATTTGTTATTTTAATTATTTTTTCATATTTTAATTATTTAAAAACAGTTATTTTTTATTATTTTTACGACAAAAAAAAAGTTTTTTGGTAAATAGTCAGTGTTTTTGCGGAAGCAGTTACTGGTATCCCAACAAAAAATGTTGAAATAACTTTCAACAATAACGTAATTTATTTATTTTTTATTAAAATATGATTCAATATTAAACGCTTTTCTGCATTCAGGATTAACAAAATTTACAAAAGTAACTTTTTGATGTGGATGTCGAAGATATGGTACGTTAAAAATTGGAATATATGGAGATTTCGAATTATTATCCAAAAAATTAAGAATAAATTTAACAGGATTCGCAGCTTTAATTGATTGATGAGCATTTGGAAATTTGGGGTTATGTAATTCTGCATCAATTTGACAGATAACAATTTCAGCTTCTACAAATCTTCCATTCCCAATTAATTCCCGAAGAATTCCATATTCAAATCCTTCAATATCGATGGTAAGATAATGAAGAAATCGAGTACCAACAAATTCATCCAAAATTTTTGTTAATTCTAAAACTTTGGCCGATTTTGAAATATATTTGCCATTTTCGAGTACAGTAAGCTTAGTCTCTGCTTCTTCAAGGCATAAAAACTTGTAATTATATTAAAAAACGAGTCTGCAATTTGTTGCTTTATCAGATTTTCTTTTTTATTTAAATTATTGCTGTTTGATTTTTTTTGTAAGTTTTTTTTCAAATGGAAACCCTCAGAATTTAAATTTTATAATTTAACATTGTATTCATAATGTTTAAAGAATGTCAACAAAAACACGGATGATTTCTACAGTGTAAAAAAAGTGGCAATAGTTCTTTTATAAAAGTTACACAAAGATGATCGCCTTTTTTCTTCACTTTTTTTGCAACATTTTTTTCATTTGCTTCGAACCCTTTTTTCTTCAGTCGGACGAAAAACGAAAAATCTGCGCATTTCCTTTTTTTTTGAATATTTTTAACACTTTTTTTAGACAGTTTTAACTTATTTGAAAGCGACTTCTCTTTGTCGTTAAAAAATTATCAGCATTTTTGAAATTTTTAAATGAAAGAAGTTATTGAAATCACAAAGCATGCATTTTAGATTAAAATATTTCCCCTATCAAATTTTCACATATTAATATTTAATATATAAAATCATATATACCTGCACCGTATGGTATTAATTTACCGATTTTTGAAAAATTTCCAGCATCAGCAGGTTCAACACCAAAAATAAAACATTTTGGATATTTTTCTTTGAATAATTCTTCGGCAGCTGTAACCCCACCAATTCCAATCGTTAACCATCGACATTTTGCTTGTGAATGATACTCAGATGACATTGGCAGAAACATCTTTTTCTCACCCAAAACACTGTTTGAAAAGTTATCCATTTCCGTTTCATCAATGGAAATATAAGTTTTAATACAATATGAAAATTCTTTAAAAAATTTTGTTGCGTCATTAAAATAAATTTGAGCAGCTTCTAACATACAAACATCAAATTTTGATTTTGCATGTAATAATTTTGATATCATTACATTATGGCTATTATTAGTGGTGAAAGCTTGTTTAGAATTAAAATAGAATAAAAAAGATAAGAATATAAAAATTCCAATAAAAAGTGCAACGTTTTTGTCAGATTGAGCTCTTCGCATCATTGACAAGTTTAATCCACAATCTATAAAATGGAAAACGTTGATTACTCCTTTTGGTATTGGATTAAGAAATGATATCATTTGAAGACACGCTTTCAAAATAGAGGCGGATCTGTTGGTAGAGCCAGTTTTGAAATTATTTAATTTAATTTTAAAAAAATACTTTATATTTAAATTTTAAATTTCAAAAGCGATTTTTGCCATCATAAGTATTTTTTAACAGAAGCATTGAAGTGAATAATCTCCCTATGTAAAGTGCATGCTATGAATGTAGTAATAAAATTTGTTTTTAATATTCAAAAGCAACCTGAAATCCATTAAACAGATAAGGAATTGTTTTTCATATTTTGTTTTTAAAACACGCTTTTTTACCTATTTGATACTTTTTATGTGACTATTTTAACCGATGAATTTACTAAATATAATTAAACTGAATTATTGTTAGTATGTAAAGGGTATTAAATAAATTCTAATATGCAACTGTGCCTCTCAAAACTCCCCTTATGACGGTACTGTTCTTTGATACATATCATGATTTGCTTTGTTCAATCTATGATATATCACCCAGTGGAGATTTTGTATAACATAGTTTAACAAAAAGATAGTACAAATATATCACTTCAGACAAGTATATTAAATATTTTATTTTGTACAGTAATTATTTAGATAATTTAATTTTGCATTCATTATTTTGTTTACCCAATATCTGATCCATATTTTTGGCCTCCAAGGAATACCATCTTTACTCAGTTTTTTGATCTTTTCGGTTTTGAACTTTTGAAGATTTTCCTCTGTAACTTCTGTCCAATTCTTAACCATCATAACGAGCATCCCTTCGTAGAGTGGGGATATTTCGTTTTCAAGGACAATTGGTATGGCACCCATAGCCAAAGCTTCCCAAGTTCGGTAACAATCCAGACCGACGCCTGAAAAAGAATTTTTTTAAAAACAAAAAAGATAACTGGAATGCTAAGCATTTGCTTCTTTAATCATGTAATGACGCCTTTATTTTTTTACAACAATCTTCTTTTATCCAAATTAACCCCGTAGATTTATTATTGGTAAATGATTAACTAGGGCTCGGCTACTTACGGGGCAGGGCTGGACGAAACTGACTTTTCTCCAACGAAACGAAATAGGAAGGTCGTTACGTTGGCGCGAAACGTAACTGTCAAAAAAGCACGAAATTTCGTAAATACTTCAGCTGCCAGTGATATCCTACAGAGTAAGCACTGTCATGGGTTATGAGGAAAAAAGGGTTGCTGATGTTCAGATAACAGGTATCAAAAAAGCTCTTTAAATAATCCGTTTTAATAAAGAGAATATCTCCACATTTAACATCACTGCAAAACGTGTCGTTTTTATTCACAAAAATCCAATCTGATAGCTTTCGAAAAATAGTGTCGTATTTTGGCAGATTACTTGAAACAAAAGGTAATCCAAAAAATGCGTTTGCATCAAGATTATAGCTTTTAAATAGGCTTTGATAATTAAAATTCATTTCAAGAGCAGTTTCAGACACATTTACAAAAATATTTTCAATGTCAATTCTGTCAAAATTTGAAAGATTTTTAGATTTGTTGCATTCGGCACTACGGGAATAAATTGCTTCACCAAAACCGTCAAATTTTTGCACGTTGAAACTATTATAAACCTCTCCGCTGCATTCCTAAAAACAAGAAAATATATTTGAGAGAGAGAAAAATATTTAACTTCAACAATCGACGGTAATAGAGGCCAAATGCTTTTTAACTCCTTTTGCGACATCTTTTTTAAAAAAAAGCAATTTCGACTTCTTGCAACCATTGATTCATAATTTGAATGGCGAGCTTTGAACCAGTGAGTATTTAAATACCAACAAACTAACAAAAATAAAATGAATACTCTATACATAAACTTGTTTATATAACATGTTACCATATTTTAAAAATTTAGTGTAGCATGAAAAATATATTACAAGCGGCAGATAAAGCCTTAATTTTAAAATTTTATTTAAATAAAAAGTATTTTTTTAAAATTAAACTAAATAATTTCAAAACTGGCTCTACCAACAGATCCGCCTCTATTTTGAAAGCGTGTCTTCAAATGATATCATTTCTTTAACTGTTTTAAAAACATTGTCCTTTATATCTGTGTCATAGAAATGGCAAAAATTTTTTGACCTTTTGCTGACGCGTGCCAAAAGCGGCAAAAGATCAAAGACGTGCCCCCTTGAAATTGTATGTGCCCTAAAAAAGTAATGAAGTATTTCTTAATAATACTTCATTACTTTTTAATAGTAGAAATGTCTAAAATGAACTATAATAATAAAAATTTCTGTTAATAAAAAAGTATAAAAAGAATTTCAATGCTCTTATATATAAAAAAAGATATTGCCAATAAAAACATTTCAATAGCAATTATTCTGGCATTCAAAAGGAGCTACAACCGTGAATTAAAACTATGCAAGCTAAAATAGCTAACAAAGCTTATACAAAGGCTAAAATTAGTGTGCCGCCTTTGATATGCGAAGAGGCTTTGAGATGCGGCACAATTTCTTTGATATGCGGCAAAAAATTTTTTTCAGTTATAAGCTCCCAAAAATTCCGGACACATGACGAGGTGGATCGTGGTCGAGCTAATTTTTTCCGACCCCTCCCCAAACATCTCCTCTCATAAAAGAGTCATTGTTCGCTTGTTGGTTCATTCCTTCATGCTCACCTCATAATTCTCAAGCTGCGCTCTTTGCCGCATGTGGCATGCACAAATCTTTTTTTGCTGCTAATTTTTTATAGAAAAATTAATGATTGGATTATTCGGTGAACGGAGAAAAAAATAATCCCAAAAAATAACGGAGAAAAAAATAACTGGAAAAAAAATAACTTTATACCAAAAGTGTGATTGATAAATATTCTCAGCTTACAACTCGTCGTGCTTTACGAATTGGCGGCGATAGATCTCTTTCTCGTGCTCTACATGACTTCATGCAATTCTATTCAAAATTTTGAAATATTGGACAAGTTTTAATGACTCAAAAAAGTTCAATATTGTAATGAGCATGGCATCGCTCATTAAACAGAACATCCTGGTATTTGGAGGTTTTTGGAAGTTATCAATTAATCTTGATAAAATTAATTCATTTTATCAACATTAATTGATATTCGATTCCTTGTACTTTTATATTTTTGTAGTTATTTTTTTGTATAAAGTTATTTTTTTTCCTAGTGCCGATTATTCTTTTTTTTTATTTAAAATAATCTTTTCTTTACAAAAAAGGTACTATTTCTAATCGATATCTATTCGTAGCTTTTTTGTAGATCATTTTGTTTTGTTGGAGGAACAGCAACACAAAAATTTAAAATTAGAGCAACGTGCAAAAAGCCAACATTATTTTAAAAATGGAGTGATTGAACTGGGTAATGATAATTAAGCAATAACAGTAATATTTACAAGATACAGTATCGTGGTGCATATGCAATATTGGTAACCGCACCGGGGGGGGGGGGGGGGGGGGGGAGTTACCCCTAGTATGTATATAATAGAGCAAAGTGAACGGTTTTAAAAAAATTATTATCGACATATTCCAAAGACAAATTAATGCAGATTAAAATGTTTTTTTGTCTTATCGTAAAAAAATGATGCACTGTATTTTCTTCATTTTTTAGTGTTGCAACAAACAGAAATATTGACCTAACAAAACCACTTTTAACATTAAAACATTTATTTCATTACAGTACTTTTTTTATAACCAAGCTTTGCAAGTTGCTTCATCTGTTTTCCCATATTTGTCATCAAGATAAGCTTTAAAAGCGATACTTCTTTCTTCAGCAATTAGAGAGTATCTGCTATCTCGGTTTGAGTTGGTTAATGGTTTTATTCCTGTATGGAAACTAAAGGAATGAGATGCCACAAAAAATTTATATCCTGCTCGACATAATTCATATGGTAATGCAGTTTGGTCACGTATCAAGGAGAATCCTTCAAAATGATATGGTGCAGAAGCATGAACTATTAGTTGTGGTTCCCATATACTGGACCTGAAAATGACATGAAAATTTAAGCAAAATACTATTTTTATAGAATCTAGTTAAGTCAAAACTGTACAGAAATCAGGGATGAAAAGTGCGGCCGGCCGATGATTTTTGGAAAATTTTAGGCGGCGAGGCCGGCCGGAAATCTCGGCCGCATTTTTCATCACTGACAGAAATAAAGATTGTTTTAATTTGACAATATGCTTAATTTTTCAAACGACAAACTTATATTGTTTGACAGGCTCATTTAATGACATTCTTTAACAAAATTACCTATATTTAACAGGATAAAGTGAAGGCGATGCATGTGTTTCTTTGGAATATTCAAACCATTTTGACAACTCTGGAACACTGTGGCCAATGGCATAATAAAAATGATGAAATTCAAATGCTCTAAAATTTCATTTCGTTGTTTTAATTTTTCATACTAGAACTGTTATGTGATAAAATATATAAAACTTTTTACACGATTGCCTGCCTTGTTAACCACTTTTAATACAATATTCTTAACTTACTGTTTAATATTAAATAGATTAATCAAGTTTTTAACAGTTCTTGGTTCAGGATATGACATATTATATTCAAATCTTCGAACAATAACTGCATGTTTGGATTCTTTTGTAATATTTTTTGTTACTTTTGATAAAAATTTTGAAGCACCAAAACTAAAGTGGTTCTCACTATCAGCAATTAAATGTAAGTTTGTATTTGCTCCTTTACGGGCAATATTTCGAAGTGAATTGGAATAATACAAATCTTTCGATGAATGATCGAGTAATCCTTTTCTGATATAATCTTTGACATTACAATTGTCATTAAGATCCCCCTCATTACCAGATTGTAACAATCCGTCTAATATGAATAAACTAGAACAGCTTTCGTTATTTTGTTGTTTCCAAACGAGATGTGTTGTAACTTTTTCACTTGCATTTTTTGAACATTTATGCAATTTCAAATATCTTTTTAAAGTTGTAAATCCATATGAATCGACAAGAAGTGCCACAGAAATGCTTTCATCCCAATTTTGTGCCTAGAATGTTTAAAAGCTTGAATGGTTAAAGAACCCCATTGTCAGATCATGGGTTATGAAAGGCTTAAGTTGGCAAGACTGTCATACATCATTTAGGTGTTTAGATTTAAGTCCCTTGCTATCCTGGTGGTGGACCACCTATCATCTACCCTCAGATTAAGAATTTATAAAATCCATTGTCTTTCATTTGGTCATTGGGTAAAATGGATAAAACCTACATGATCAAAAACAAATTTTGCATAACCAATAGAGCCATGGAGACAGACTGTAATAGAATCACTGTTAAAAAATTTTGTGGCTTTTGTAAAATTAAACCATACACAAAATTTATCACTTGAATTATCTCGGTTCCATAATATTAGTGGATTTCCATCATCTGTTACATCTGCCGAATTCCAAGAAGTAAATCGATTTTTAAAAGTAAAAGATAATTTAAAAAGATGAAACACCATTGTTGAAGTACAAATTATGAATAAAATCGTAAATACTTTAGGAAAGCGATACATCTGAAATTGTTTATTCGACCTTTAAAACCTTTTGTTCAAATTTATATTTTAGTTGAACTGTATTTTTAATTTAAAGGACTATCGTCATTTGACGCATTGCCAAAAAAAGAAAATTTCAAATATGCGTGCAATAAGTTTCTCTTGCACGCTTATTTGGCGGGAAATTCATATTGCAATGCGTCAAATGACGATACTCCTTTAACATAAAAAAACAAAAACCAAGACGTGCACGGTTTTTTCAAGTTAACGCAAATTGGTACCATCGAATGCAGAATTTTTTTATAAATAAAAACGGATAAAAAAATAATATATAATAATATTATTTAAAAAGATAATGGATAAAAAATAAATCAAGAAATCCGTTTTTTTCAGTCGGGGAACACCCTCATTTCTGTAACTGCGAATGGCCTACAAAAACATAATTTACAAATTTTGATTTGGTATCTTTTTAAAAGACCATTTGTCCAAAGTAAATAAAAGAAAGTCCCAACATTTCTGCCTCTCTTTTCTTTAATTTTTTAAAGCTCAAAATATCCAATATTAAATTATTAAAAAAAACACAATCTTGATTTAAATTTCAATTGTTTTTCAACTCCCAACAATTTTAAGGGCTCCTTTTGTGTCAATAAGGAATGAGGTTCCCAACTCACAAAAATAATCTATTGTTTCCTTCAAAATTTCTTGGTTTATCATCATTTTTAATAATTTAAAATGACATCATTTACTATGATATTTTCAACCATGCATTAAAAGTAATAATATCAATGTTTCAACTGTAAAAAACTCTAAAGATTCAAACTAGATTTAAATGGAAATTACTTCATTTTTTCAAATTTTTGTTTGAAAAATTAAGGCAATGAAACGAATTTTAAGATAAAGATAAATGAGTATTTTTATAGACAAAATGGCAGTCATCAGACTACTAAAAGTTTTAAGCTTATAATGAACAGAATTTTGTTGTTTGATGTTTTTTTAACTTCTTTCAAACATTTTTTTATTGCGTTTACTTTGTGTCTTAAAGCCAAAAGCCACAGAAGCATTTTATCAAAGAAACTCATTATCATGCTCAAAATATCTGATTTATTATTTAACTGATTAATAGAATTATATTTTTTAAAAAAAATCCACGATATTTAACAATTATACAACTGATATAAATTTAAGAATCTTATACGCCCATATTCACTTTGTCAAAAATTATATTCTGATTCGTATAAATAAAATACAATATTATTATTTGAAACTTCAACTGAAAAATCTCTTCGAACAACTTTGCACTTAAAGTCTTTCACATATCCAGGTTTTTCGCATTGTAACTGATTTAAACAATTTGAGAATGCAGGAAGTTTTGTATTTTGCGGATGTTCAGTGTAGCACTTGAAAAAAGAATCGGCATTAATATTATTTGTTTTAAAGTTTTTGAGGTTTTTGAATGTTGAATGGAATTGCTTTTGCATGGTTTTTCAATTTGTTTCATTGATGTTTTCATGGAAGTGTTGTAGAATGGTCATGTTTTCCTTAAATACCAGAAAAATTTGCCGGATAAAATCAACTAGAGAAGTCATCTCAAAAAAAACTGTTAAGATCAATACGTTTTTGGATGATTGTAAAATTTACGGTATAGATACATACACAAACTGACGGTTCTTACAATATTTTTACCTTTATTTAATTCTTTTTTGCAAAGTGTTATCAAAATTTCCAATATTTGTTCGTCTTTCTTGTAAAAGTCTTGTAAACGAGAAGATTGATAGATCGAAAAAACGTTATAATTTATCATTTTTTATTATGTGATTTATTTGATTTAGGTATTTGTGTCTTGATAACATGCTTTGTTTAAATGTTAAAGCAAATTCTATTTTAATAAAAAAATGATGTCAAATTTAGAACATTTGTGATGCATTCATTTTCTAATTAATATTTAAAACATTTATGAAATGGTAAAAAATAAAAATATCAGAAATAATTTTCATAATGGAAAAAAATGGATCGTAGGATTGTCTAATTCCACCTCGAGAAAAACGTCAAAGTTTTGAAACTCTTGCCATTTGTGGACATTTTTGTAGTATCCGTGATACCAAATCATAAAACTCATTCTTTTAACACCTTGAAAAGTACCAACATCTGTAATAAAATAAATTAAAAAAATTCAACAGTGACAATCTTTTTTGCATCACCTTTAGTCAAAAAATCCTTGCTATCATTAAAAGTTTTTACAACACCTTTTTTTGTTAAAGAAATTGTTTTGTGTGAAATTTCAGTTGACGTGTAAAACTGCGTTTGAATCACAAGTTGCTTAAGGCATTTATTTTATCATTTCAATTTTTTTCATTAATTTTTAAAGACAAAAATCAGTGTTTCTGATGTGGAAAAAGAGGAAAGCAGAATGAGAGGGAAAAACTTCAAGGTGAAATTTCTTGCACTGCCTCGATATTTTAAATCAAGAAAAGAAAAGCGAGAGAGGAGAGAACAAGAGAGGCAGATATGTGGGATAAATAAAGTTTATATCAAATACTGTCTTCATTCTTTGACAAGGATTGCTGTTAGAGCTGCGAATATGATATTTTTAAGCGTTGTTTGAAGTTATTATTGCAAAACTGTCAGAATATTAAATCGGAAGCTGTTTTAAGACATTTGCTTTTTAAAGCATATTAAAATATTAATTTTCTTTAGAAACGTTTTTTAACTCATTGATCAAATTATTGATAGGGAAAATGCGGGAAAGAGATAAAGACAACGTCAAGTTGCACAACAAAAAAAAGATAAGTTTTTTTGGCCTAACCTCTTTTGACAGTGACGAACGTGCAAAAAAATGAGGGACAAAAAAGAAAGATAAAAAAGTGAGAGCATAGAATATAGATAGAGTAAAATTTAAAGCTTTGGGATAGGAGTGAAATTTTGATATCATTTTTTTTATTAAAAATCCTTGAAGACTTAGCGTCTCCTGATATCCCCTCCTTTATCTTCCCCTTTTGTCAAAGGGTCATACTTTACTTATCGCGTCATAATTTGTCACATACTTTTTTCAAAAAGAATTACTCACACCGCTCCCAAAAGTTTTTTTAAAAAATTAAAAATCAAATAATGATTAGATTGGGTTTTTTTCCGTTTATTAGACTGCAAAATGTAACAAGAGAAATCGGTTTCAAAAAATGCTTGGCTTCCAGAATTTTTACAAGAAACTTTTTGTCCGTGCTGTAATTACTCTTCCGATTTCTATTTCAATAATGCGCTTGTCAAATGCATAAATTTCTTTCTGATTTTCATAAACTACAAAAGAGAAAACCAATGTGAAATAATACGATATAAAACCGTAAAATCTCTAACTGCTTCTGGACATGAATATAAAATTAAATACAATACCATAACTCACATTAAATTAAAAGCCCAAAAAGTGATACTTTTAATGTAAGTACTGCTAGCAAACTTTCAAATATTAGAAAAAAATTGTTCTTTTAAATATCAAATTTAAATATCATTATTATTAAATATTAAAAACCCTTATATATTTCTTGGGAAACAACATTTATCCCCAAGTTATATAAATAATTAAAAGATTATTACAACATCCAAAATAAATTTAACAAAATAATTATTATCAATAAAGAAAAAAGCGGAATTTTGTTAAAGGTGTAAAAGATTTTGTTTTAAAAATTCGGATATTAAAGTAAAAAACTCGAAAAAACCAGTGACGAAAAATTACGGAAATAGTATTAAGCATTAAATGCATTTCAAACATTACAAAAGTTTTAGAAATCAGTCTTCTTTTAGCTTATAAATTGGGGGTGGGAAAATGTTTTTCAAACTGTTTTTGAAAATATACTGTCAAAATAGCAAACCATTTTCTCATTTCCGGAGTACTGTAAGGATATGGTTGAATAAATTGATCGATGGCTTGTTGTTGAACATGTCCAATTAATTCTTGATTTTGAAGAGGAAGCCACGGGAATTTGACTGCTGCAACAATTGAACAAAATAAAATATGCATTTCGGCAATTGGAACTTGATTGCTTTGAAATACACTAGCCCATTTACGAATATGTGGTTGATCATCGGCAATGTTGTTGCTTGCAAAAAGAGCATTGGAATCATGCAAAAGTTTTTGATCATCGAAAGCGAAAAAGTTGTATAATAATCGTGGATTGGTTGACACAAGTGTAAACAGAGCATTTAGCTTTTTAGCTTGGATCAAGTATTCTTCTGCAATTTTTGATTCTTGCAAAGCTGGACGTGCTTGACCATCAAAACGAGCGCCATCAGTATTATTTTTAAGCATTTTGAAGACAAATACAACCGGACCTTGAAGAAAAAGTAAATGTGTAGTAAAATGAAATTTCTAGGCTTTGGAATGTAGGTAGGTAAAATTTAACAAGGCGGTACTTCGACCACTGCAAAAAAATTTCGGCAAACTAGGTCAGCGGCATAGAATAACTTTAAAACTGTGCTTGAAATTTCACTACTTCTAACAAGGGAACCGTCAGACATGTCACCAGCCTTTTTGGCCCAAAATACGTTTATAGGGTACTTTTTAGGCAGAAAAAGCATATGCTAAAGTATAAGCGGCTAACGCCCCCGGGAAGGCCGGATTTTAGGACCTTTAAATTTGAATAAACGCACGCTTGCAACATGTCACTCATTTTTTCACTCCCTTTATGTGTGGTCCTGTGACATAGTGGCTAACGTTTACCGCTATAGTGCGGAAGCAAGGTGGTTCGAATACCACAAGTTCCTTTTTGTTTTTTTTATTTTAATTTTATTAAAAAGTAATATTTAATAATTGCTAAACAATTTTTTTGAACGTTTTTTTGCTTTTTTGCTATCTTTCATCTTTATCACATCAAACTGAAATTTGTTCATGTTAATAGCTATATTATTTTCTCAATATTTTGTTGTTTTCCAAATATTATTTAACTACAGCGCTTCCATTTTGAGTGAATACGAATTTAACAAAAATTAAACACAAATTTAGTACAGTAATGATTTAATACTGTAGTCAAATTGCAAATTTATTTCGATTACAAATGTGTCAACAAAGTTTACTTGAAATTTTATAAATTTTTCTTTGCCTTGTTATACAAAGTTGACATGTGGTATTAAAAGCAAAAAATATTCAAAATAAAATGTTCAGCAATTATTAAATATTACTTTTTAATAAAATTAAAATAAAAAAAACAAAAAGGAACTTGTGGTATTCGAACCACCTTGCTTCCGCACTATAGCGGTAAACGTTAGCCACTATGTCACAGGACCACACATAAAGGGAGTGAAAAAATGAGTGACATGTTGCAAGCGTGCGTTTATTCAAATTTAAAGGTCCTAAAATCCGGTCTTCCCGGGGGCGTTAGCCGCTTATACTTTAGCATATGCTTTTTCTGCCTAAAAAGTACCCTATAAACGTATTTTGGGCCAAAAAGGCTGGTGACATGTCTGACGGTTCCCTTGTAAAAATTATACAAAAATATGATTATCACATTCGCTTGTTCAAACGATATTTTTAATTATCTAAAATGTCTTCATAATTTTTTAAACTTTGGTCTAACATAAAAAGAACAGTAAAAATAGCTGTTTAGGTGTTATACCTCATCCAAAAAAGATTCGTTTTTTCCTCCTCCCTTAAAAAATTAAAATACGCACATTTTAAAAGTTTTGCATAGACAACCTTGAAGAAAAGTTTTTTGCGCAGCATGAACGACTAACTAAACACAGAAAATGATTTAAATGAGGAAATTTGTTAAAGATGATGGAGAGAGGTGATTGCAAATTATGAAAAATGGCAAATAAAAAACAAACGCAGATATTTTTTATAACAAATATAACGATTTTAAGGATAGCTGAAAAATGTCTTATATTCTTGTGGCAGGATTTTCGTCCACAATGAAGATACAGCTTAATGACTTATATATTCAGATTCCCCATTGATTTTTCTACAAAACGTATAGAAAAAATGTTAATATTAAAATCCCGAAAAAATTTGCTAGCTTAAATCATAAAAAAACGCGTCAAAAATGCTCGTTTTTTGCCCAGATTGAAAAAACTCTTGTGGCAGGATTTTGGTTCCCAGATTAGATATCAAAAATCTGTTTTTACAGAATGATAGCTAAGATATTTTTCTACAAAACATATAGAGAACATTTGGAAAAAGTGTAATATGCGCCGATATCCTGTTTTAATAGTAATTTTTTGCGTAAAAAAGTACAAAAAAATAGAAAAATGCTTCTCTCTTTCGTTGTCTGTCGCTTTTTTCTCGTGCAAATGTTCTCTAACCATTGCGTCTTTTTTTAACTCCGTTCAAAAACAAAAAAGAATCTGCCGTGAAATGAGAAAAAAGAGAAAGAGAAACTGGGAGAGCCAGAGAAAGAGCGAATGTAATTTAAATCAAATGGCGCTGTCATTCCCTGCTATGGGGATTACTATTTTCAACGTTGAGACAGTGATAATGATAATGGTAAGAGATAATGTGTGCATAAAAAGTAGAGCAAAGGCTCTCAGAAATTCCGCAGGTGCCTCTTGATACCAGTCAGTTATCTTTACTTCGTATCTGAAGGTCATAATACCCGACTTCTTTAACCCTCTCTAATAAATTTTGTGACGTAATTTTTCATCCCTCGCAAAAAAAGAGGGAGAAAGATTTTTAGACTTGAATTGGACTTTTTGGTATCATAGACAAATATTGGATAAAAATGCAGATACCGTCAAAAAAGCTAAAAAACATTGTAATATTTTTTACCGTTTTCTGGAAAATCCTATTTTTGGTCACAGTAAAAATAAGGTCCTCCAAAATTCTGGTAAGTATCCTGAGGCACTTTAGAAAAAAATCGACTTCAGCTTCGGTGATTATGGGTCCCTATGAGCATATTCCAAAGTTTCATCTTTTTTGCTCAAAATCGAGCTATTTTTGCTTCACGAGATTGAAAAAATAGTGTTTTATTTTTTAAGTATTTTCACAAAATTTTGGTCAATGAAATGTGTTTTCATATTTATACATATTAGCCATTCAAAGCAAGATGCGATCATTAATTCCTCTTTATCATTTTTAACGATTTTTATTACCATAAATAATTTTTTATGTTTAGTTTGTCGTTCATGCTCCCCATGAACCTCTTCTTCAAGGTTATTTATAACAAAATTTTAAAACGTGCGCATTTTGATTTTAAAAAGAAGGAGGAAAAAAGGAGCTTGACCAAAAGAGGTATAGCACACCGATGGTAATAAAGAATTGCTTAAAAATATAAGTATATAGGGGTTATTGATCAAAATTTTTCAGCTATTCATTGGACAATTGAAAGCCATAATTTTTACTTTGATGCAAGTTTTGGTAGCGCAGTTTCTTATTAGGGATACGTTTCTGAAGCAAAATATTAAATTAAGCCCGTGCTGCCATGCATCCGCTGATTCTGACCCAGTTTTTTTAATTAAATTTCTGTGCTGTTAGCACCGCCTCGTTAAAATTTACCTACCTCTTCTTCCCAAGCTCTTTAAAACGTATTTTTACTTCATTTACCATTAAATATTTTTGCAATGTCAGGTTGTAAATGCAAGATTTGCGGAAGATTTATTCGTGGCAACAACATTCATTATGGTGGTCAAGCGTGTTCAGCTTGTGCAGCGTTCTTTTTTCGATCTCCAACTGCAAAACACGCATATGCTTGTGAATATGATGATATGTGTTTGGCAAGTAAGTTTTTTGCTGCGAAATTTTGATATTGGTTAAACAAATTTTATTTTATTTCAGTTCCGTCTCTAAAAGGTGCAGAATGCCAGAAGTGTCGTTTAAATAAATGCTTTGAGATTGGAATGGTACATCCTCACACATCTACCTCAAATGGCGCAAAAACATCTGATGCAGAAATTTATAAGGAGTATTTAATCATTGCCAAAAAGCTCTATGCTTTATTAGTTGCTGCAACAAATAATCCACAAATATTACTTAATTATTATTTGCGCAATGATTTACAACTTCTGAATGATGCCAATGCTTTCTTTTTCACTGCTGCCAACAACCCCAACATCCACGTCCCCTCATACGTTGGCAAATGGGCAACACTCTTTCAAACCAATCAAATTTCGATTGCCGAAATTCATTTATTGTTCTATTCAGTTATATCCCATATTAAATTTCCTTGGTTATCTGCTCAAGATCAACAAATGATGGCATTCTTTCAACGAAAATCTTTCGATCAATTTCTTCAACGATCGCCATTCAGCAGCCAAGAAGTTAAAGATGGCTTCGCAAGAATGACGGAATACTTTCAAAAACAGTATGAAAAATATTTTGCCACTCAAATGATGAGCAATAATGGTGTTGCAACCTTGAATCTTTTAAAAATATCTTTATGAAATTAACAATTTAAAAGACTCATTCATTATTGTTGCAGCTTCTTTTTTCGTTGTTGGAGGTTTTTTTTTCAATTAACTTTTGGGATCACAAATACTAACAAATTGTACTAACATTTGGTTTTAATAATAAATATTAACATGCATTTAATATGCAATTTCATTTTTGGTGGTGGACTTTTTTATAATTTTTTCGATCTGATTTCCATATTTTATGTGCTATAGTTACAGCTTTTTTTCAGTTGGAGGATTTCTAAATTAACACATCAGATATTCTTATTTAATTTTTAAAAATATTTTTTATTTTTGTTTTTTGGGAGGGGTTACAAAATTTATTTCTATGTAAAATTTTCTGTAATACTTTGTTAAATAAAAAATTTCTTTTACAAAATTTGTGAGTTTTAGTCAAACAAAGATCTGCTTTTCTTATCAATTATAAAAGTCAATGAATTATACAAAAAACATTAGGTGTGTTTTTCTTGTAGTACTAAAGATTTTAGGGTTCAATTTATGAGTGAAAAAATTGATCAGAAAATCAAGTTAAAACCGTTATATTAATTAAATGATTGATAGTTTGTAAAAACGCTATTACTGTAACGCTTATTACTTTAATCACTCAAGATCTTTGTGTCATGATAAAATGCTTTGTTTAAATATTAAAGCAACTTGTGTATTAATAAAAAAAATGATGTCATATTTAGAGCTTTCTGATGTATATCACTTTCTAATTAATATTTTAAAATATATTAAAAAATGCTTCAAACAAGCCATCAAAGACGAATGCAAAACAATAACGGTCCTGGGATACTGTTGATGATGGGATAGTCCGCTTTCACTTGAAGAAAAACAACAAAGTTTTTTTTGAAATTATTAACCTTTGTAGTAGCTGTAATACAAAAATCATAAAAATCATTTTTTTAAACATCATGAAAAGGGCCATCACCTGTAGTAGAAGAAAGAAAAGATTCAGCAGTTTATCTTATACGTTTAAACCTTTGGTCTAAAAATCTTTACGTCAGCAATGTTTTCTTTAACACTTTTTTTATATTAAAAAAAACTGTTTGAAATGCCATTTTAGGTTTCTGTTATAATGCTGCGCATGAATGATAAAGCAAAAGTTGTTCGAGACAAATAGTTTAGCACTTTAAGTTTTTTCCACCAATTTTTAAAGAAGATGATTAATGTTTCTGATGCGATAAAAAACGGAATGAGATGGAAAATTTTCAAGGTGAAATTTCTCGATATTTTCAATCTAGCAAAGAAAATTGAGAGAGGAGAGAACAAGAGAAACAGATAGGATAAAAATATGTTTCTTATCAAATAGTTTCTTCGTTCTCTGACAAGAATTACTGTCAAAGCTGATGTTATTATTGTTGTGTTTATTAATAAAAATCCTTAGAAAGCAATCTCGCACCTCTCGATATCACCTCCCTTATCTTTCTCTCGTATCAAAAGGTCATGTCTGTTTCTCGCGTCATTACTTGCCACATATTTTCATTCATTAGACAGTCGCATTGCTCCCAAAATTTTTCCTTTAAAAACCCACGAATCACATATTGATTGGAGTGATTTTCTTCATTTATGGGAAGCGCAAAAATTAACAAAAAAAAGAGGAGTCAATAAACGGTGAATTTTCAGGATCGTGATCAATGCTGCTGCTTTATCCGTCGAAAACCTTTGTAGAGTCAAAAGATAAAAATGATATTCTTAAAAAATATTTATGAATAACAGTTGCCAAAACTGTGCACTTTTAAATATCGGGTAATTGAAGAGATGTATTGTGTATTTGTTAAATACGTCTCTTCAGTTACCTGGTTATTTAACTGATGACATCTTTTTCTGTGCTTTATAATGATTGTTTTTAATGAAGTTTAGTAATGCTTAAAATATTATATATATTATACTATTGTACCATATGGATATTTCTATATCTCAACTTTTATATTTTTTATTAAAAATTGACTTGAACCAGGTTTTTTCGGAATTGCCTTAATTTCTTAAAAAAGTTGAAGTAAGCATTACAAAAACTAAAGGAAAGTCAATGTTTCTTTACAAAAGAATTGATTAAGTCTTTTTAACAGCAATGAATCGATACCCTTGATACCCGTCACCGAGAGTTTAATAATTAAATTTTAAAAAATTCATTTTTTGAAGTGCCGTTTCCTGTTATCGGCGATAACATGATTTATTGCTGGAAGACTGTAGAATTATGTAATTAAATATCGTTTAAAACATTTGCATTAATATTTTAATTTTTAAAAAATTTTTTACATATCATTGATGAAATTATAGATAAGGAGAAAACGAGAAAGTGAGAAGGGAAGGGGAAAGTAATGAAGAAGACGATCTAAAAGCAATTATCTCTAACCTGTTTTAACAGTGATAAAGGTGTAAAAAAATGTTGCACAAAAAAGAGATAGCAAAAACTATAGATGAAATAAACATTATTTATGTTAAAATAACACTTAAATGCTTGTGATGGATTACTTTTAACACTGAGAATATGATATCATTGTTTTTTTAAAACTCGTCATAAATTAAGCTAGCGTCTCTTGTTATCCTCTCATTTATCTTCCCCTCGTATCAATGGGTCACGGTCTACTTCTCGCGTCATAGTTTGCCACATTTTTAAAAAAAAAGATCCACTCGCAGCGGCATGGGGAGAATTGACCACCCTAATATTGGATAAAAGTATCCCTAATATTTTCACCAGCCCTAATATTGGATAAAAGTATCCCTAATATTTTCACCAGCCCTAATATTGGATAAAAGTGTCCCTAATATTTTCACCACCTTAATATTGGATAAAAAGCATCCCTAATATAAAATTGAATCAATGAACAATATTTATGTGTCCTTAATATTTTTTTTATAAAATTTTTAAATAAGTGTGAAAAATATTTTTATTACTAAAATATTGGTTTGTTCTGTTTACAACTGCATCAAAAGGTGTGATATAGCAATATGAGTTTTAATTATTTTCATTATCATCATTCGGATCTTGTCCAATATATCATTCAATCATTCTATCATTACGAATTCAATTCAAAAAGTATGGCTCAACAAATGATTGCTCAAAGAAGATTTGTGTATTGTGAAATACCTACAGAACCTACTGAAAATCTTGAAGATGAATATCCTGCTGAACCACCACTGGCAAAGAAACTACGTGGAGCAAATGCGAAACATGTATTTTATGGTGTTGCAGATTCTCTTGAAGAACTTAAACAAAAAGCAAAAGAAGCTGGACTTTTTTGGTAAGTGTATTTGTATAAGTCACTTTTTTTAAAAAACTGTTTATAGCAAAGAAGCTAGAAATGGACGTGCATATTTTCAATGCAGAAAATGTTCTTATAGATGGAAATGTCATCTTACAACAGATTCAAATTGGATTATCGATAGAACAGAAGAGCCAAATGATCATGAACATGCTGATGTAAATCGGAAAAATGGAATGGCTAATGAATTTAAAGAAATCGCAAAAAAGCGAATTGTGGGACGTGAAAGGACCAACGCTGGAGCTGTGTTGACCCAATTTCGAACTGATCTTCCTGGTGTACCAAAACCAACTACTGATCAAGTACGAAGTTTTGTAAAATATGAAAAGAAAAAAATGAATATAACTGGGGATATTTGTTTTGCTAAAGTTCAAAAAATGGTTCAAACTGAAATATTACCTGATCGTTCCGATTTGCTTGAATTCAAATATCTTATAAATGATGATCCTTCAAAAACAGATTTTGTTATGATCTACACATGTAAAAAACTTCTGGATGAACAACGCAGTCAAAAACATTCTCAATTTGATGCTACTTTCAAACTGATTTTTAATAATTTTCCTGTTGTGATTTGGGGATATTCTGATAAAAATCGTCACATTCATCCTACAGGTAAACATTTAGCAATTTAGCAATTACTAATTGAATGTTTAGGTGTCGCAATTATCAGTTCAGAATCGAAGAATGTATACAAATGGATTTTCGAATTCTTAAAATCAAATCGTTTTTGTGAAGGAGAATGGATACCTATTATCCAATTGGTACTCTTCGTCAACATTGCAAACATGTTCTCCTTGTCGAATGCATCTGTGGTAGAGAATGGCCAAATATTGCGTTATTGCGTCAAACAATCCAACAAGCTCAAAGAAATGGACCTGGAAGAAAACGTGGACATACTCGAGCATTAGTTGTTGATTAACTTTTTATTGTTTTTGTTATTTATTTTATTTTTTTTGTATAAATATTGTTCATTGATTCAATTTTATATTAGGGATACTTTTTATCCAATATTAAGGTGGTGAAAATATTAGGGACACTTTTATCCAATATTAGGGCTGGTGAAAATATTAGGGATACTTTTATCCAATATTAGGGCTGGTGAAAATATTAGGGATACTTTTATCCAATATTAGGGTTGCAAATTCCCTTTTTACCACTCGCAGCACCCCTAAAAATTTTTTAAAATACTGAAAATCAAGTATTGAGGGGGTTTTTTCCACCGAGGAAAGTCTTTAAAGATTTGAAGAAAAATTTGATATTTCTAAAAAACGGTAACCACTCCGAAACTGTATCTTAGCAAACTTGTACATTTTAAAATAGCGGGTAATTGACGAGATGTACATTGTGGACGTGCTAAATGCATCTCTTTAATAACGCGCTAGCCGATTGCGCCACGGAACCACATTGAAAGGATCTTAAAAAAGTGAACACCAGCCATCATTAGCTTGATCTCGTTTTTTGAATAAAAGGTTTTTAAAAAACGATAACAAAAACTGAAGATGGATGAGTATTACTAAGATACTGCTAGTATTATTTTTTATTAAAACATCAACTTTGTTATTCTAACCAGGTAATATGCGTTAGTAACTTGAAAAAATGATAATTTTTGTACAATTTTATTCATACAAAAATAACAGGCAAAAAAGAAAAAAGAGAAACAATCAAGAAAATATAACAGTAAAATACTCATAATTTTTGGTAACTTCTTTTTCGATTTTAGAATCAGAAAAAAATCACCTAAAAATCTTTTTGTTTATATTTTTGCGGGAAAAGAGAAAGATGAGGATCCATTTTTTAAATTAAAATTAGATAAAATCCAAATGACATCATATTTTTTTAAATTTAAAAATTGCTTATCATACACAAATTAACTTGTTAAATTTTTTTGATTGTGTCTTTAAATTTAAGAAATGATTCTATTACTGCCACAAATTTTTTTAATCAAAACTGGTTTTGCCAATTATAAAAAAATTTTTCTTAAGGCAGCAAAATAAAAATATCTGCAGGTTATTGTGTACACAACAATACTTTGTCAAGTCAGTTTACCTATAAGCGATAAAATGTGAAGTTGCTCGCATTAAAATTTAGTTTCTTGTCAGAGCAAGTTTAAAAAGCAAAAAACTGATTAAATATTTCCTAAACAAGAGAATCAAAAGGAAGTATGGAAGTATAAAATAGTTACAGTAAAAATACTCTTCCAATTCCGTCTTCAAACTTTCTACAGGTTATAAAGACAAAAAAGAGGATAGTAAATGGTACAAAATGTTAATATTCTCTCGTACGCACAGCGGAATTTTTTGAAAATAGAAACGTTCTTTTGCTTTTTTGTTTGTCCTTTTTTGAAATACGCATGCGCTTATTCTCAAAACGCCAAAAGCTTTTTTGCTGAAAAAAAATCATTTTTTGAAAAAAAATTACGGTATATTTTAAACAACAATTTTAATTTAAAAGTTTGTTACATTTATAATCAAAAAAACATAATATTAAATTACAAATAACAAAAAACACAATAACTAAGAATAAACATAATTTCAATAGCTACCAAACGGCTACATATAACATTTAATCTACGATCCATGGCATGTCCACGATTTGAATAAGTAATTAAGGCATCGTTGAATAGATTTTCAGATTATCGACCATTGTTAATACCAATCTAAAAAATATATACAAGTTAATGAAAAATGCAGTTTTCTAAAACTCATACTACGATGCTCTGCACAATCGCTGTCTTAAATACAAAAGTGTGATTCTTCATAACAATTATCCGTCTTTAAAATGGCTGGTTCCTCAAAATGACAGCAGCATATACAAAAAATTTGAATAACCAACAAAGAAAAACCTTACATTTATATATAATCTTTACGCACTGTCATTTGATAAACATCCAACATTCTTGATGCAGCATATTTCAATTGTACTTCTTCCTAAGCATCCAAAGTTTTCTTTTAAACGCAATTCGTATATACCCTTCACTTAAAGCATTCACGGCAATTACATATCTTTCACTTAAAGCATTCATTCCAATTACTTAAAAACAAAAATATAAAATCTATCATCTTATAAGATACAACCAACCTGTTGAAGATCATGTACATATACAACCCAAAATGATATTCATTTAGCAGCAGATGAATAATATTCAGGAAAAAAGTTCAATCCTTCAAAGTTAGATCATCGTTGAAAGAAGCATATTTGATAAAAAGTTTGATCTATAATTCCATTAATCAATCAGGGCAATGAAGTAAAGTTCCACATTATCATTACATTTAAAGTAAAAAGGTAACATTAAAAGTAGCATGTATATATTTAAAGACAAGCTTTATCTTGTGTAGTTAAAAATAAAAAAGAGCAAGCATGTATCATTTGCTTTTAATCAATTTGTTTTTGTTTATCTCAATGCACTGCACAAATTCCTTTAGAGGGTACTTATATACTTCAGCATTATGGATTGTTTTGCAGAGCTTTATCCGCCAATAACGCAAGCAAAAAAGGCATGGGGAGAATTGACCACCCTAATATTGGATAAAAGTATCCCTAATATTTTCACCAGCCCTAATATTGGATAAAAGTATCCCTAATATTTTCACCAGCCCTAATATTGGATAAAAGTGTCCCTAATATTTTCACCACCTTAATATTGGATAAAAAGCATCCCTAATATAAAATTGAATCAATGAACAATATTTATGTGTCCTTAATATTTTTTTTATAAAATTTTTAAATAAGTGTGAAAAATATTTTTATTACTAAAATATTGGTTTGTTCTGTTTACAACTGCATCAAAAGGTGTGATATAGCAATATGAGTTTTAATTATTTTCATTATCATCATTCGGATCTTGTCCAATATATCATTCAATCATTCTATCATTACGAATTCAATTCAAAAAGTATGGCTCAACAAATGATTGCTCAAAGAAGATTTGTGTATTGTGAAATACCTACAGAACCTACTGAAAATCTTGAAGATGAATATCCTGCTGAACCACCACTGGCAAAGAAACTACGTGGAGCAAATGCGAAACATGTATTTTATGGTGTTGCAGATTCTCTTGAAGAACTTAAACAAAAAGCAAAAGAAGCTGGACTTTTTTGGTAAGTGTATTTGTATAAGTCACTTTTTTTAAAAAACTGTTTATAGCAAAGAAGCTAGAAATGGACGTGCATATTTTCAATGCAGAAAATGTTCTTATAGATGGAAATGTCATCTTACAACAGATTCAAATTGGATTATCGATAGAACAGAAGAGCCAAATGATCATGAACATGCTGATGTAAATCGGAAAAATGGAATGGCTAATGAATTTAAAGAAATCGCAAAAAAGCGAATTGTGGGACGTGAAAGGACCAACGCTGGAGCTGTGTTGACCCAATTTCGAACTGATCTTCCTGGTGTACCAAAACCAACTACTGATCAAGTACGAAGTTTTGTAAAATATGAAAAGAAAAAAATGAATATAACTGGGGATATTTGTTTTGCTAAAGTTCAAAAAATGGTTCAAACTGAAATATTACCTGATCGTTCCGATTTGCTTGAATTCAAATATCTTATAAATGATGATCCTTCAAAAACAGATTTTGTTATGATCTACACATGTAAAAAACTTCTGGATGAACAACGCAGTCAAAAACATTCTCAATTTGATGCTACTTTCAAACTGATTTTTAATAATTTTCCTGTTGTGATTTGGGGATATTCTGATAAAAATCGTCACATTCATCCTACAGGTAAACATTTAGCAATTTAGCAATTACTAATTGAATGTTTAGGTGTCGCAATTATCAGTTCAGAATCGAAGAATGTATACAAATGGATTTTCGAATTCTTAAAATCAAATCGTTTTTGTGAAGGAGAATGGATACCTATTATCCAATTGGTACTCTTCGTCAACATTGCAAACATGTTCTCCTTGTCGAATGCATCTGTGGTAGAGAATGGCCAAATATTGCGTTATTGCGTCAAACAATCCAACAAGCTCAAAGAAATGGACCTGGAAGAAAACGTGGACATACTCGAGCATTAGTTGTTGATTAACTTTTTATTGTTTTTGTTATTTATTTTATTTTTTTTGTATAAATATTGTTCATTGATTCAATTTTATATTAGGGATACTTTTTATCCAATATTAAGGTGGTGAAAATATTAGGGACACTTTTATCCAATATTAGGGCTGGTGAAAATATTAGGGATACTTTTATCCAATATTAGGGCTGGTGAAAATATTAGGGATACTTTTATCCAATATTAGGGTTGCAAATTCCCTTTTTACCAGCAAAAAAGGAAAAAACAAATGTATGGTATATATTTAAGCTTCCTTAATGATTTAGTCCACCATTACAGCTTCAAAATGATAATAAACAAGGATTCTGTAGGTTAATCACTGTAAAAAACTAAAAAAAAAGAAAAAAAAGAGAAAAAACGAATGCCAATTTTGCAGGCACTTTTTAAATACTTCTTATTATTGCTTGTAACTCTAAAATAAGCTTCTTCTAACATTTATCTACACTTTTAGTTTGACTCAGGTCATTTGGATATCTAATCAAAATGTGTCGGCTAATTAAAGATCAAAAACCTATTTTTTAGAAGAAAAAAAAAGAAAAAACGAATGCCAATTTTGCAAGCACTTTTTTAATACAGCTTATGCTGGCGTGAAACTTTTACTGAATTTTTTTCTATCACTCATCTAAACTTTTAGTTTGACTCAGATTGATTGGTTAAGATTTAGCTTCAAATCAGCCAAAACAAGTTGTAACATCATGTTAAACATCATTAACTTTTGCTTTTTATAATGTTTTCAAAATCTCCCGCAACGAAAATGTCTGTCATCTCGTACAATGAAAAGGAAAGACGGCTGTTCGTATCCTTTTCTTTTGAGATCATTTCTATTTCCATTTTACTAGACAAAAATTCCGCTGTGTACGATGTAAATGTTAAAAATAATTTTTCAAATAAAAACAACAGTATACATCAAAAAAAGAAAAACAATAAAAAATAACAATAAAATACCCATAGAATCAAAGCGTCATTTCATCCATTTATTTTATGCAGCAGTTGGTTCTTTCTTACTCTTGCAAAATTCAACATAATCATCAATTCGAACAGGCCATGAACCTTCAGGATCATAATTTACAACATATAGCCTTTAAATTAATCATCACATTGACAACAATAATATCTCCCACCAAACCATGGAACATAGGACCATCGACGCTCCCAGCATTTTTCATTTTTACACATTAAATCTCTCTTTTCCCAATTTTTATGGTAACATGCAGCATATGGATCTAATTTATCACAAGAAAATAAGTCATCAATTTTTCCGGCAACTTTTTTAAAAATTCCACCCAAATCAAAATGTAATGTTGTTTTCGCATTAACAGCATAAATAAATAGTAGAAAAATAATAGCAATAAAATAAAGTTTTATTTTAGATGTAGAGATTTTTTAAGCAAATAAGAACTAAACTATCTTTGTTGATAATTTGAGAATGCCAAGCATTGCATATATATCATCCATGCTCACTAGCTATATTTTTAGAAAAGCCAAAAATAGTAATTAATTGTTTATTTCTAAAAGTAAACATGATCATTTTTGGATAGTAAGTAATCAGTTGGGTGAAAAAGCTAAACGCCCAAATTTGTACAAACGGAGCTTTTGATCTTTTTCAAAATTTTTCTTATCAGTGATAATCCTCTTTTCTTGTTTATTATTGATAAATGTTTTCCATTCTTGTTTGTTTTAAATTTTTTTTGTATATTACTATTATCCAAAATTAGCAAACATTTTTGCTAAAAATATGCTTTAAACGTTCAATGATAAAATTAATCCGTTATTTTTTTAAAATTTGCTATTTTTAATTTATACTTCATTTGTCAACATCAACAAAAATAACCATATAAAAGCAACTATATGATGCTTGTTAAAAATCAACATTTAAAATATTAGTTTTTATCGACTTGAATAAAAAAATATGATGCTTAAAACTCTTGTTTTCCTCTTTTGTTTTTCTGTGGTTGCTGCAGCTGACGGAATCAATTGTAAAGGATCAAGTGGATGTAGAAGCAAAGAAGTTCTTTCAAAATTTAATACTATTATTGCAAAGCTTGGTTATGATGATTATTTCACAAATGGTCAACGCATTGCTTGTATTAAAAGTGGTACAGGATTTTTAGGATGGGTTCGTTTTCTTTTGTATCATATCACTCGACGACAACCAAAAAAATTTGAGTTAGAAAAATCATTCATTTTCTGAAAAGAGCTTTTTTGGGCCAGAATTTTTTGGCCTGTTTTCTTAGGGTTTTGTATTGAAATGGGCCAAAAAAAAGTCATGACTGCCGTCAAATTTTAGTCCCGAAGGGCCATGATTTGCCATCCATTATTTGAATCATACTAATATGTATAATTTTTTATTTATTATAGCTTAATCCCAATGATGGTTATTGCTTATTTTTGCAAGGAGTCGATGGTAAAGTAGATGGATATCGAATTAAACAACTTCTTTTAGCTCTAATGAGTTATGGTTGTGAAGGATGTGGAAGTGTACCACTTTATTATCCTTCAAGCAATGACCCAGTTTTTGGAATTTTAACTTCAAACTATGTTGCAAATCGTGATGTTGCATGTGATGGTCTTTGTAAATAACTGATAAATTATTTCTCAATCAAAAGTATAAAATTTATGTATTTTAATTAAATTTTTATCTATTATTTACTAGCAACTGTATATTTTACGATTGTAGTAGTAGTGTATTTTAAATTAATTTTATTATTATTATTTATTAAATAGTATTTTATTGTCTCTTTGACAACAAAATAACATAATTTTGCAAAATATCAGTGTTTATTTCTACGCCGTATATTTCATTACAGGTGAAATGGCACTGTTATGTTTTGAAATCTTTAAGACAGCTCTTGAATAAATCATTACACATACAGTAATACTAAAACTGCTAAATGTAGTTGAAAAAGGTCCAATATATTCCATAACAGAGATATGGAAAAACTGAAATAGGGTATATAAGTTAATTAAAATTAATGTATTAAAGTTACCGTTTGAATTAAAACTGACACAGAATAGGGAATAAAGTCAATGACAGTTGAAACAAATCCAATAATAATCAATGTTTTTGTGACACGTCGATTTGTTTTATTGATTGAATTTGAAGCATAAAAATTTAAAATAAAAACTAACACCAGCGTTCCAAATAAATTAGTCGAACAAACAAAAAGCTTTGAATACCCAATCATAAGCCCAGGATCACGTGGAACAATACATGCAAAAAACAAGCATGTTGTTGAAGGGTTGCTCGGTATAATGCCAACAAAATCATTTATCCATGCCCAAAGGATTAGAAATGTAATTAAGGTAGCTACAGTAATCCCAGCAAATATATGCTTTAATCTTCCAGAATATTTCATTGGAGACAAAATTGTAAAAATTCGATCAACACATAACAAGATTTCAATTATTCCATTTGTGGTCATCAGCTGATTCCATATTAACCCACCAAAATACAGTATTCTTGCATCGTAAATACTGCTATGTCTCCAGAAGGCTACAGTGTACCCAGAAAACAAAAACAAACAAATCCCACCAAGAAATGTGTTGATGAAATAAATGGTAATAACTGGTGAAAAGATATTGTTTTTAGAAAACACTTTATTGTGATATAATGTTTTTGTTGAATAGAATATTAACGGCAGAGACAAAATAAAAGCACAGATATAATGGAAAATTACTAGGTAAGGAAAATATGCAGTTTCTGCCATTAACTTAAAAAGTCAAACTGTACAAATGTTTTTCAGCGACACTAACTTTAATAATCAGAAGCTATTATGAAAACAACCTTATGTATAATGTCCATTTGAACTTAAAGTATGACTGCTAACAATAAGTTTCATTTTTAATTATTTTCCTATCCATTCACACCTACCATTTTTTAATGAAAATGCAATTAAAAATAAATCATGTTTTGTTTGAGGAAACAAATTATTTATGCATGATGCATTCATTTTTAGGAAGTAATTATTTCAAAAATGCCTGTATTCTGTAACCGTGGTTTGCCATCCACTTTTTTGCCAAATGATTTCTTGGCAAAAAAGCAGATGGCTATTTTTTAAAAATGATTAATTTTAACTTTAAAATATTTCGCACATTTTCTTTTAATTGCTTCAAAAACATACATTATATATTATTTGAACAAAACATCTTAAGGGAATAAAGAATCAAGCTTAAAATTTTCCATACTAATTAAAGCCATAGAATTATTATGGATAACTTAGAGATATTATTATAATGTTAGCAAAATGTTATTAGTAGCTTTTTAAATTAAAATCACGTGATCAACTCCAGCATTTTATTTTATAAGTAAACATTTTTCTTTAAAACAAATTCACATGTAACTATTGAAAAAAAAACCAAAAACATAATATTCTTTAAAGAGGTGTCAGTTTGTAAGGATATATCGTTGACAATGAATGCTTGCTAATCATTCCTCTAAGGGAAATTGCATTGAAGCCAGGATTTGTTGTGTAATCAAAAAATGTCTTTAATCTGTTTTCTAAGCGATCAAGTTCGAAGGAAAACTCAGGTTCAATTTCTTTGTTGGGGTTCTATAATGTATTTATATATTAGCTCATATGTTATGTTCATTTTAATGGTAGGAGCTCGTAATGCTTTAACAAAACATCAATGGATTTTGCTATTTTCGATACGAGCTTGAAAACAGAAATGCAACTGTGTAAAAATCAAAAAGAAATGGACGCATACTTCCTTTAAGATTTTAGCCAACGCATAACTGCTTCTGAGCCAATAATCATACATATCAAGATGAGTATTAAACATCCATTGTCCACATACACTGTAACTTCCACAATGAATTAAGTATCCACCATATTTTTGTATAATCCATTGTTGAATACTAATATCTTTAGAACATAATTTTAAAATTTCATCCTTCAGTAAGGTCAGTTTATCAAGCATGGGCTAAAAATAAGAGACATTTATACCCAGTATTATAAATTTACCGTGCTTTCCCATTTTAAATATAAATCAATCGCATTTAAAGCAACATACGCTCTGTCAATATAAAGAATTATCATAGAGGTATCTTTTATTAAATGATGATCGGATGGATCATAAATAGTGTTATTTATGAAGTCAACTATACTACATTGATTTTGTTCATAAAATTGTGAATACTTGGGATTCTAAGTTTAAAAAAATTTAATTGGAATATATATTAAACAACTCAACCTTAGCTATTTCCAGTAAATCGTTAACTCGTGCTGTAAGTCGTCGGGTATTTTCTTCTGCAAAAAGGTTCATATTATTTTTTGTCACAAAATTTAAAAAAAAAATAAAGCGACAAAAGATCAATGACGTGCTCACCCCGAAAAGAAATTCCTGCTATATACAAAAGCTGTGAATTATTCAACATACCTTTGTCTTCACTTGAATTTGTTTTGTATGTACCATTTTCATAAACATAAAATACGTTTTCTGGCATTTGTTCAATACTCATTTCTTGTTTAATGACTTCAGAAAGAAAATCACCATCAATTAAAATATATATGGCATCAGATACGTTCATATTTGATTCAAGGATAAATTCAGTAATCAAATTCAAATGTTTTCGGTAATTTCCCACTGGCAAAAAGCAAATGCTTAACTTTTTTTGTTGAAGTTTTAGCTGTATTAATTGTTTTTCTTTTGAAAGGTATATGATTTTGTTCTTTTTTGCCATTTTGATAAAGTCTGATTTACAAATCAACTTTTCGTAATCGAGGGAGAATTTTGAAACATCAGACTTTAATTCAGTAATTTTAACCGTTATTTTTTTCATTTCACTAGACGTATCTCTTTCATGAGATATTTCTAATGTTTTATTAATTTGATCATAAACATTAGTAATCGCAGATTCAGTTTTCAGTTTGTCGTCTCGCCACTTTTCCTGTTCACATTTCAGATAATATTCTTTATTTTCTTCCAATTCATCAAAAGTATCTGCTAATTCTTCTTGAACTTTTTCAAGTTCAATTAATTGTGCATAAATATTTGATATTATATTCTTGCTTAAAGCTATGAAAATATGACTTTCAGAAATTTGCTTTTTAAAGTAATCGAAAACGGTTTCCAGCGAAATAAGTTCATATGCAACTTGAACACCTTTTCCATTGTTATATTTCGTAAAGCGTTCACCTAATTTTTCAATGAAAGCTTTTGCCCCATCTACAGTAGTAACATTATCAGAGGACTCAAAGTTTACATCTGCTTCTACGCTCACATCAATTTGGGAATCATTGATTTTTTCCACTTCTCGATTACTTCCAGATACCGAAGTTTCTCCAGTGCAATGGGGAATATGCTTTAGTTTACCCTTTAGGCTTCCTTTTATATCTGTTAAGTTTGTTGTTTCATCAGAAGTGTACCGAAATGTTACAACACCATTTCCACCATACTGTATCCCAATGACCATATGAGTGCCTTTTATTCCTTCAAAGTCAAATAATTTTGCTCCATCTGGAGTTCTCCATTGAATGCTTTCTTTTTGTGTTAAGTTTTTAAGAATGCAGCTACATTGGATGAATTTTTTTGTGCTCCGATTACCTTTGAGGAATTTTGCAGATCCACTAACCTGCAAAACACCACATGGTATTTTCAACTTCAATTCACCATCAATGTCCCATGCTTCAATCTTTTCAGTTTCACGCATTGCAAAAGTGTACTTATAGGAGCTATATGAGTTTTGCACGGTAATAACTTGGACAGTATTCAAGTCACTATGATAGAAAAAATAGGGTAAGCTGCCTACAAAAAAAATAATAACTTACACCTTAAAAGCATTTACTCCTGTAACAATTTCATTAGTTCTTGCATCATATATATCGCCAAAATTGACAACTTTTCCTAATGACGGAATTTGCATGTTGATAAAATTTTGTGAAACAACACAATTAATAATTACAAAATATAATGAAGATAGGCTTTACGTGGCTTCTAAAATATATTTTAAAATAAACTATTTTATTCACATACAGTTTAGGAAAGACAAAATTATTTAAAGTTGAAAAAATGTGAACCATCTTCGGGAGAAAATAAAGAGGTAAAAACGCACTTATGACAAAAAAAAATGTTTTAAAAATTGGGCAAAACATGGATCAAGTGCTTTCATGATAAAAATTTAAAGATAAGCACTCCTTTCTTCATTTTTCTTTTCCATTTTATAGAAGTTAATTCTTTTATCGTTAAAAAAATAAAAATACTTTCATAGCAAAAATTGAAAGTATAATACATCGAAGAAACATTAACATGCTAAGCGGAGCTGATAAAACGATAAAACGGCAGTATGCACAAAAATTTTAAGCTATCATTAAAAAGAAAAAGTGAAAAAATGAGTTTTAAATTAAGCATGGAGCGGGCCCATTTTTTCACGGCCGGGCTCGGGCCGGGCTTTTATAAAAATTTATTTTTTTTTAAATTTTTATCTAATTTTTTTGAGGGAGCTAACAATAGCCAAAATTTGTGTTTACACCGTCTATTTTATTTAATACACTTTTTTAAAGTCTTTTTTTTCAAAAAAAAAGGAATTTTTAATTTTTTTATTGATCAAAAAAACAGCAAAAATGAAAAATTTAAACAATCGAGAAAGCCCGCGGGCCGAGATTTCAAGCCCGGGCCGAAGCGGGCTCAGCCCGCCCGCGTCCATGCTTAGTTTTAATTCGATCCTAGACTCTAAAGCAAACATTTAGTTTTAAAAAAATTTATGCATAACTTTTCTTTTAGATTTTTAAAGTTATTATCAAATCATGCAATGATTAAATTAATATATGTCAAAAAACAAAAAAAAATCTTAAAAAGCATGCTTGTTTTATAACCACAAAGCATTATAATTGCTTAATACAAAATACCACGAAGGCATATAGCTGTTGTAGTAAATTTATTATAGAATGCTTCTTCTACCCTTGTTTTACTTATGTAAAAAAAACAGGAACGAAAACAGCTGGCTGTTTAGTTGCTTTAAAAAGGTTTTGATAAAACGAATAGTGAAAATTCTTTGAGTTTTTTGGTGTCACTTTTCGTCGTTTTTATTCTGATCTTTATCACAGCAAATTACTAAGCAGTAATTATGATTTTACTACTTAAAAAATTATTAAAACATTGTGAATTTTAGAAAAAATTACATTGTTTTTAGTTTTATAAATATCGTTTGATGATAATCAAAATCATTTTATTATGTAAGTTCTAATAATTTACGCAATTTGAAACATCCACTCATGTGTTAGATGTTGTTACAGTTAATTAATCTTTGAAATATTCAAAAATGAAAAAGTAAACACCAATTGTTTTCTGAGCCACAAACTTGAATAAATGAACACATTTTTTCTTCATTGCAATCGCAGCTGCATTATTTTTTTCTTTTTCATTCCATTAATCAAAAAGAATTAAAACATCACTGCAGTGTTTTTGACAAACATTTTTAACAATTTTTTAGATTATAATAAAATAAAAAAGTAACGACATATTAAAGTAATAAGTGTTGAGTTTCTAGAACAATTTTTGTTGAAGTATTAAACTGTTGACATGTATGTAATGAAAAGGTCTATAGTAATTACAGAAAAAGAAAAACAGTTTGTCTTTCCCTTTGACCCTATGTATATTTTGCCATATCCCATCATAAATAAACTATGGATATTTTTTGGTATCTTTTTGTTACATATTGTGTTGCTTAAATGATGTCTTGCTTTTTCTGTGATTCAGTAAAACACTTAACACAATATTGTGATGTTTATACTTCTATTGAATCCAAAAAAGAAGTTGCATCATCAAAAAATTGTTGTCCGTATTGTTTGAATTCTGTTCAACACAGCAGCATTCTATCGGATATATGCCTGTTATCATCAAAATGTTACATTTGCTCTACCATTAATCATCCTACATTATTATGTCCAAAAACTTCTTTGTGTAAGTATCTTCCTGTTAATTTTTTTGTAAGAGCAAAACCCAAATTATTAGAATTTTTGCATTTCCTTTATTTTAGCTATAAAAAATGTTTTAAACCTTGGTTATTAAAAGGTTTAGCTTTAAAACCAACCACGCAAAACAATTTTAAAATCGAAAAATAGTTTCAATATTCCATTATGTAATATTCAGTTTTTTAGTCCCACAACTCTATATACCTAAAATTGATAGAAATTTATTATCTCGGTTTCTTCAAATCTTGGATTTCACTGAACAATACAATTTAGCGTTTTTATCGGCTGATTCACTTCATCTTGTTGAAAAATGCTTTCATTTGAAGCAACTCAAAGTTCTCTATAAAATGGAAATATTCGGAACGAAGAACATTAACCACCTTGATACTTATCTTAATTGTAATACAATTACAAAGAACAAGATTTGGTTTTATTCAATAGATTCATCTTCAGAAAAATTGAAAAATTATTTTAAACATATTACTTTGAAAATATGGATTTTCCGTGCAAAAGTAGTAAAGTTAACATTTTCAAAGTTTTTTGCACATGAATTTTTTTCGCTTTTAAGCATTTACACCAAAGAACTCAATTGTTTAAGAGTTGCAGTAACCCCAGAAATAAAATTTTCTGAAATTATTAGAAAAGTTCCAAATGCTATCAACATTGAGTTATCGCAGATGACAATGGAAATTGAAGAAACATGGCAAGACGATTTAAAAAAATGTTTAAGTGAAGAAAGTTATAAGGCAATTATGATCAAAACTGACGAATTTCGATTTTTTGGAGAGGATATCGTGTAAATGATGCAATTTTATATTCAGCTTATTTCCACTTTATTTTTAAACATGTTATTGCTTCTTGTCTTGACCTATAAGAATATTACAATCTGTAATTTTTTTAAAAAAAAATTTTAATCTAACATCATAATGCATAGAAGAACAAACATATAAAAAAATCATGATGTCACATCTTAAAATCTCTTTTTTAAGGATAGAAGAAGTAATTACCGCCAATAACTGATAAAAAAAGATCCTTAAAGAAAAATCACAAGAGAAAAAATTTCTTAACATGTTTACGTCTTTTCCTTCTTCAAGAGAGAGAAAGATGAAAGTTAAAAGATCATTGATAACGAGAAAAAAGTTCTTCTCTGTCAGTAATGATGAAAAATAATTGATTGACTGACTGTGTGGGAACCTATAAATAGAAGAAGGAAAAACTTGTTTTTTGTCTATATTTGGTGACGACGATAATTGTTTATGGATCGATGAGAGAGAGATTAGGAAAAAGGTTTTTAAGGAAAGGGTCAACAGATTTCCAAAGAAAGGATGGGTATAAATAGAGGCAGAAAAGGAATAAAGAAAGTCAGTTTGGTTATGACTTTTTGTGGTGCCTTGGCTTTTTTCCTCTGACTTTCAATAAAAAAGGACTCATGACTTTTCGCGAAATGATAATCTTTGTTAATCGTGACATTTTTAAATTATATGTTTTTTGTTTAATTTTGGATCGATGGATACTGTGTTGTTGTCGGGAAGAAAGAAATGTAAGCTTTTTAGACAATGTTGAAAAAGCAATTTTCTCAGAAGTTTGTCAAATGCCATAACATTTGATGCAATTGTTTTAATCACGGACTATCAATCGATGCAAAATTAATCAAAAAATGGATTAAAAAGCACTCATTTTTTACTTTGTTTTTAACAACCATAACATACTTTTTTCAGATTAATACTACAACTACTTTCTTTTTCTAATCATGGAAAGCCCACTTCAACAATATTCTGCTACTTCATATCATTCTTTTGTTCCTCGAATATCTAATCCATCCACATCTTCTGCAACATCATCAGAAAACAATTATTACCAACAAACTTTCGATGAAGAAGCACAAGAAGCAATCAATATGGAAGAAGAAGAATATCACCATCATCAATCAAAATTAGAAAAGTTTGCAGCAGCTATGTTAAAAAATGTTGCATATTTTCGTCAATTTTAATTTTGTTTTTTTTGGATTGTGTAAATACTTTTTTTTGTTTTCACTTGTTTTATTTATTTGGTTCCAATGTCTACTTGTACATATATGTGATCAATGTTTGTGAATAAATTTATATTTTTTTCTTTCTTTTTAATGGTGGACATAATTTTAGTTTTTTGTGTTAGAATCAGTGATGAAAATACATTCTCTTTCGTTTTTTAAGTGTTGAAGAATAGGAAATAGTAGCGTTATCATTTTTTAGGATGTTGTTTTTTGAGGGCTATGATTTTCAAGATAAGTGCTTTGGGGTTTTTGTTTTTTCACTTTAATGCCGGGCTGAGAAATGGCTAAAAACCCATAATTTTATTAAAGAAACGGTGCAAAGGTCGATTTTAACTGACTCAAAAACTAATATCGAAGCTCATTGCTTTAACGAAAATACAAAAGCGGCCGGCTGTAAAAAACTTAGCCGGCCGCATTTCTCAGCCCTCCTTTAATGTAGTTTTAAAGAAAAGAAAGAAGGTAGATGATGGTTGGCTAGTTGAGAAAGGATTGATATCAGGGCAGTCAATAAGTTCGTGCCGCGGTTTGAATGTTAATAACTTGGAAATTAATGAAACAACATGAGGTAAAATTTTGCATACTGGTAATCATGGGAGTTGTCCTAAGGGCCCTAACGTGGTTTTTGAGGTATTTGGAATTTTCACGGAATTTTGAGGGATTTTCCTGCTGGAACCAGTGTTTTAGGGAAATTTATAAAACGAGCTATGCCAATAATTAGATTTGAACATTTTGGCAGTCCAAATGACCTAAACGGGTTGCCAAGACATTGGTCTATCAGAATTTATAAGATTTGGAATTTTCCCGAACCTTCTAGAAGTTATAGGAATTTTTAAAGCACGGCTACTGCACTTTAATGGAAGCATGTGTATACTAAAGGTGTTTTTTAATAATAAAAAATTTATTTGGAAATGCATCAAAAATGCTTAAAAAATATGATTTAATGGTTTTTTAGTCAATTGGTAAGTTTTTGGAGCCATAAACATTTAGAATTTTCATAATGATCATTTGACAGTTTTTCTAAGAAAAATGGGTTTTACCACGAAAATCCCTCAAAATTCCGTGAAAATTCCAAATACCTCAAAAACCATGTTAGGACCCTTAGGACAACTCCCATGACTACCAGTATGCAAAATTTTACCTCATGTTGTTTCATTAATTTCCAAGTTATTAACATTCAAACCGCGGCACGAACTTATTGACTGCCCTGATAATTTGGTGTTAGTTTGTCTTTCAGCGTGACCTCTTCTACTTAGACAGCATTTTTCTTGCCGTAGTTCACCGTCAAAAAAAGTTATAGATTTTGTATATTTTTCTTTTATAGTTCAACAATGCGCTGCTTTTTCTGTGATTCAGTAAAACATTTAACACAATATTGTGATGTTTATACTTCTGTTAAATCCAGAAAAGAAGTTGCATCATCAAAAGATTGTTGTCCATATTGTCTGAAATCTGCTCATCACAGCAGCACTCTATCTACCAGATGTGTGCTATCATCAAAATGTTACATTTGCTTCACCGAATATCATTCTACATTATATTGTCCTAACAGCTTGTTGTGTAAGTTTCTGTCATTTTTTATCAATTAGAATAACTTCCACAAAATGAGCTTCTTACTTTATGCATTGCCTGTTTTTCATCATGCCAGTTTTTCAGATCCTTCTCTGCATGTACCGAAAATTGATACAGATTTATTATCTCGATTTTTTCAAATGCTTGTCCTTCATGAACAATACAAAATAGCATTTGAATCTCCTACAGCTCTTCGTCTTGCTGAAAGCTGCTTTCCATTAAAACAACTTAAAATTCTCAATAAAATGGAAATTTTTGGAATGAAAAACATTTACCATCTTACTTCTCATCTTAATTGTAATACACTTACAAGTAATAAAATTTGGTTTCATTCAGTAGATTCATCTTATGAAAAACTAAAACATCATTTTCAAAATATATCAAACAAAATATGGACCTTTCATGCAAAAGAAGTGGAATTATCATTTTCTAAATTTTCCACACTAGAATTTCTTCTGCTTTTAAGCATTTATACTAAAGAACTCAAATGCATGTATGTTACAGTAACCCCAAAAGTTAAGTTTTCTGAAATTATTAGAAAAACTCCAAATGCTATCAACATCGAATTATCGCAGATGGAAATTGAATTTGAAGAAGAAACATGGTTAACAGATTTAAGAAAATATTTAAGTGAAGAAAGTTTAAAGAGAATTATGATTAAAACGGATAAGTTTAAGTTTAATGGAAATGTTGAAGACATGCTGTAAGTTCTTCTTTCTTAATTATTCAACTGTAAATAAGTTACATTGCAAAAATATTTTTACTATGATAATTTTAGGCAGAAAATTAGTAGAAATATTTTTGTCATCGCATTGGGTGCCTTCCTGATATTTCGGGCTATGAAAAAGGGGAGTGACGGGGGGAGCTAAAAATCCTGAAATTTCACATCTCGAAATATCTTGACAAGTTGTCAACGACAACCCCTTTCCAACTTTATCAAATCGGTACTATTCAATAAACCCCTCACAAAATTATCTGTCAAGTTTTTAAAAACCATTTTCATGTCTGTAATTTTTTATGACTACTTTGTGTTTAACCTTATTATTTGTTCTTCTTTTGATTTTTTACCGTATATTTCTTTAAACAATAAATTTTGAAAACATATCATATCTGATATATTAAAAAACTTCTAATAGAAGCATGCATGTAAGCGACAATATCTTTCATGAACATAAATGTCATCAACTAAAACTGTAGTAAAGACAAAATTAAAACAGAAACAATTAATTATATTATTAATAAAACATGTTCTACCAAAAGTAAAACTTTTTCAACATATCAAAAAGCATAAGAAAAAATAAAACACTTAAACAAATATTATTGGAGTTTAACAAACATACATTGAATTTTCAATAATTTGCAAGCATCTTCAAGACCGCGTTTAACACGTTTATCTCCATGATTACAGAAATTGCTAAGCCATGTAAATGCCAATTTCTCTGGCTTTTCTCCAGTTTCTGTTTTGATTGCTTTGATATGTTCTTTTAGAAGCATTGCCATAAGAAATACCGGAGTTGCAGCTTTACGAGTTCCATCAAAATTATCAAATTCACATAAAATTGGATTGTCATCATTTTGTGTAATTGAAAATTTGAATGCTATTGATTCTGATGGATCATTTCCAGGTGGAATTGAAAGAATTTGAAATAAATCTGGAAAAAAAAGAATACGTATATCTACAGTATGATAATCAAACAATGCATACCCGAAATAACAGAAGCTGGATTCTTACGGTAGTCATCAAGAGCTTTTTGACAAAACTTCGGTTTTTCTTCAGCAAAACTAATAAGAAGTTCTTCACCAAAGACACCTAAAATTTGCTGTGTTTAAAACTACTGTACTTTTAAAACACTTACCATTCCAGCTTTCAAGAAAATCATAACCAGCTTCATTATCATAAGCACAAATAACAGAAAAATTTGAACAAAAACAAATTAGAGGGATCTTTGATGGAAGTGAACAGTGATCAAGATAATGTGGTAAAGCAGCAATTTCTTGAAGCAATATAGGTTGAACATCACAGTTCGGCATATTGTTTTCATCAATAGTCAAAATAAATTTATACATATGAGATTGTGGTGGAAGTTCAATTTCATTGAAAATTATTCGAGTATTATCATCATATGGATAAGGATTCATATATGCCAACTAAAAAGAAATATTCGTTTAGTACAGTCATAGGAAATGGACTTTTCGCCGGCCCAACCCGACCCGTAATCAACCGGCTGGCCTGAGCCCGATCAAAACCCCTGCGGGCTGGCCTGGTCTTCAATTTTTTCTTGGTCCGGCCTGTGCAAAACTTTTCAAAATCAGGAAAAATCAAGTCCTAAGCCCGGCCCGGCGGATTTCGGCCTGAGCCGGCGCGGGCACAGGCCGGCCCTCGGGCTCAATCGGGCCGAGAATGCCCGCTGCCGTGCTTAGACAAGAGCTTCATAAAACGACATATTTCGCAAAAGAAAAACTCACCAAAAACTTTGCACGTCCTTTTGTAAACTGTTGGATTTTTTCAGTTGGCAATGGAACATCGGGTTTAATAACAATCAATTCTCGAACAACATCATTCAACTTGACCAATACCATATAATATCGAATTGTTTGAGGTAAAAAAACAAATTGTGAAAACGTCTTATCCAAAATCCATTTTCCCATATCAATGACATTCTTTAAAGCATTAAAATCTTTATTTTTTTCTTTATCCGGAATAACAAGTTTATCAGCTAGCGATGGCGGTAAAACTTCTTCAATAACATATTTCATTAATTCACGATCACTTGGTGTACTAGCTTTTACAACAATCTTTGTACATTCTCCTCCTTCAACAGCAGTAATCTTTTCTCTCATACGTCCAACATCTTCATCATCACCTTCTTGACCCATTGGAATAAATTCTTTTCGAACAAGTTTATATCCACGTGAAGTGTATTTATAGCACATAATTCCAAATCCATCTACTACAACAAGAATTACACCAAGCTTTTCACCAATACTTGAACGAATATTTGCACCATAAAGTGTTGTAGTTAAAGCATCAAGATGAGATGGAACAAAGTAATGTGGAATCTTATTAACATTCAACTTTTCTTGAATAGCTTTACAAAATTCAATATTATTAGCATATTCATCTGTCTTATACAAGAAGAGGTTAATAATTACAGCTTTATATTTGCTATCAAAGATAAGAGGAATATTTTCAACAAAATCTTTAACTGTTGAATATTTTTGTTTAACTTGAAATGTCAAAGCTGGAACAATTTCTTCAGTTTTGATATCAACAACTCCAATCATCAAATCTTCTCCATCATGGATGAATGTAGCAATATATCCTTCATTTTTAATACCAAATGGTGAAATTTCAGACATAGTTCGTAGCACTAGCAACTAAAAGAGAAGAAAGATGATTAAAAGAGAGAATTACAAAATACACGAGTGGTAAAGCAATATGCGCTAAAAATAAATCAAAGGAAAAGGGCATCAAACATTTACTTTCTAGCGATAAAGCAACTTTTTTAAAACTAAATAATGAGATATCAGTAGCAGCAAAAAATAAAAGAAAAATGATGAAAAATAATTACAAATTCTTAATAAATAAACGTTTGAATGTTAAAAATAGAGAAAAACAAAAACAACACAATATTTTTTTCAACGCTGCTATTTTTTGTTGCTTCTCTTTTTCAAATGTCGCTTGATGAACATTTTGCCAAAGCACATCGAAGAGAAAATTCTTCCCAAATTTATTATGGCGGCCAACTTTTTGACGTGCATTTTTTTAAATAAACAAACTTAAATTTAAAATATTTTGTTGCCTTTGTTTCTCCATTCATTTGGCGGCGTTAATTCTAGGTTTCCCAATGTTGTGCTTTTATTTATTGGTCCCAATGAATTTATGCATTAATGTTATTCTCATTGACATTTTAGGTTTCATACAATTTAACAATGGATGAATTAGCTGCTTCTCCTCCATCATCAATCAAACCTGCTAGAATTACATGGCCTGGTGGTCCTTCAAAGAAGCAATTTTTCTCTCTTCCTTCATCCATCATTTACTACATTCTTAAAAACCCATCTTCTCCAGCTGTTTACATCAAACTAATAAAAAGCTGTAAATTCTTCTTTGAAGGAAATGCAATCCTTGTCATCGCAACTATGTATGGTAACGCTATTTGCTCAAACGAACATTCCAATGGTGGTCAAGAATGCTGTGTAAAATTTGACATTAACAAAACTTCAAGTAAGATATGGCTTACTCATGAACTTTGTCTCAAAGAAGATAGTGCATCTGACTTTACTGCATTACTTTGTCCAAAACTTTTTCGATCCGATGTTGATTTTGTTCGAATTGTTGAAAAGACTATTATGTTCGATGACTTCAAATCTTTGATTTCTTCTGCTGTAATAGTTTCTCTTTGCTGTTGTAAAATTATGTACAATGATGGTAGTGTTGTAATGCTCGAAAAGATTATGGAACCTCTTTCCATGGCTACTATACATTTTCATATGTAAGTTTTTTGAACGATATTACTTGAACATTTGTATATTAATCTGTTTTTAGTTTCTGTGATGATGATTTTCCTATCGTTAATGGTTCAACTATGAAAAAGGTTGCTCAACTCGAAAATTTTCAACAACTTGATTCGTTTGATATGCTTAGCATTCCTGAAATTGTTCTTATTGAAGACTTGTCTAATATTATCGAAGTGAGTTTTGCTTATATATCTTTTAATTAGTAGACTTTCACTGTAAGTTTAACAATCGCTATTTTAAATTCCATGTCTATTCTAGGATCATGAAAATATTTGTTTTCAATTTCATTTTTCTCTTGATATTTCTGATGGCTATATGGAACAACTTGATAATCTCATTGATACCGTAATCGAATCTGAAGTTCCTAATCGTATGATCTGGTATGAAGGGCAAGATAAAGAAAAGCTCAAGATTATGAAAAGCCGTTTTGTTGATGGTGATATGTTGGATGATGATGAAGAAATGGAAGAAGAAGAAAATGGTGATGATTTTGATGGCGATGAACTTATGGATGACGAATAATTTGTTTCTGTAATGTTTTTATTTTATCTCTTTGTGTGTTTCTTATTTATTGATGAAAACATTTTTGATATTTTCTGTAAAAGAAGAAAAATAAATAATTTCTTATAAATGAATTATCTTACAATTTGCTATCTGTTCAAACGTTATTTGGGATGTGATTTTTTTCAACTGTTCCCAAATCTACAACCGTAAATTTTTATCAATTTTTTAAACTAACAATGTTTATGAAAGCATAACGTTGGAAAAATAATTTATGGATCTTTACTGATTTTTGCAAATAAATTAGTAACTACAGTACTTTTACGTTGTTTTTTTTTTGCCAAACAACTTTTTGTTGATGATTTTTGTAACAATAAAATTTCCACTGACATCAAATTGACGAACACAGATGAAAAGCCTAATGTTGTAATTGTTATGGATTGATTTGTACAACATTAATTCCCGCATACTTTATTTTCTCTAATCTTCTTTATATTTTTGTTAAGTAATTGTTTTTGTGCTGCTTTTTTTAATCGATAAATTGTTAAAGCCAACGCTGATTTGCTTTTATCGCTGCTTTATTTTTTAATGAGCTGTTTTGTTTTACCCATTACTAATATTTACGGGAAAGAAAACTGAATATCCATCTTTTTCACTTTACTTTTTTTCTTTGCGTGTAATTGTTTACTAAATTTATTCTTGTTAATAATTTTTTAGTTATCTACTAGAGGGTCATACAATGGATGTATTACCTGCTCCTTCTCCTGCTTCAATATCATCAATCATTTCTACAAGAATCTCATGGCCGTGTGGTCCATCAAAAAAGCAATTTTTCTCTCTTCCTTTATCTATCATCTATTACATTCTTAAGAATCCTTCTACTCCTGAAGTCTACATCAAACTAATAAAAAGTTGTAAATTCTTCTTTGAAGGAAATCCAATTGTTGTCATCGCATCAATGTATGGTAACACTATTTGCAAAAATGAACATTCTATTGGTGATCAAGAATGCTGTGTAAAATTTGACATTAACAAAACTTCAAGTAAGATATGGCTTACTCATGAACTTCATCTTAAGGGAAATATTGCACCTAACTTCGTTTCATTACTTTGTCAAAAGCTTTTTCGATGCGATCTTGCTTTTCTTAGAATTGAAGATCAAGTTATTTTGTTTGATGACTTTAAATCTTTGATTTCTTCTGTTATAATGCTTTCTCCTTGTTGCTGTAAAATCATGTACAAAGATGAAAGCCCTGTAATGCTCGAAAAGATTGTTGAGTCACTCTCCTTGACTACTAAACATTTTTATTTGTAAGTTATTCTTTTACACTGTTATTTGCATTTAATTTGATCGGTTCTTCAGTGTTTTTGATGATAAATTTTCTATGGCTAATGCATCATCCATGAAAGAAATCGCTCAACTCAAAAATTTTCAACAACTTGAATCATTTCATATTGCTATTATTCCTGAAGTTGTTAGCGTTCAAGATTTGTCCAGTATTGTCAAAGTAAGCTTTCTAATACATGCTTATTTATAAATAGTTAAGCATGTGATCTCTCTATTTTAATTGCTTTTTTATTCTAGAATCATGAAACAATTGAATTCGAGCTAGATTTTTCTCCTGATATTTCTGAAGATTATATGGATCAAATTGATGTCCTTATTGATGATGTTATTGAATCTGAAGTTCCTAATTGTATAATCAGATATCTCGGTCAAGATAAGGAAAAGCTTAAGATTATGAAAATTTGTTATGTTGATGGTGATATGGTTAGCGATGATGATGAAGATATGGATGATGAAGAAATGGGTGATGAAGAAGATGATTCTGGTGGTGATAAAGATTTTGATGGCGAAGAACTTGATGATGAAGAAATGGAAGAAAAAGAATTTGATGATTATGAACAGCTTATGGAAGATGAATAATGTTTTTCTGTAATGTTTTTATTTTATTTTCTTGTTGATATATATGTTGCAGCCGATTTGTTGAACCAGCCGTTTTATAGAACGGCTAGCCGGTTTATGGAACGGCTAGCCGGTTTCTTGAACCAATAGTTTTTTTATAATTTTTTGAAATATTTAATTTTAAATGTATTCGGGGATAAGAACTCATCTCAAAAAATGGTTTGTTATTATTGCTGCTAAAACTGTGTTTTTACAGAAAAATCTAATATTACTTTTGTTAATAAACTTAAAAAAATAAAAAAGATTAAAACATCTATTTCAACAATAACAGTAAAATTAACTACAGCAAAAGTGTTATAAAAAAAGTGTGTCATATTTTGGCTTGCTGTTGTATTCGTAAGCTTTCGTAAATATTCGTTTGTGATTTTTCTATTGTTCCCCTCTCGCTTTGTTGCGGCTTGTTTTGGTTCTTAACACGCAAATCAAGGCAGTTAATTTGTTCCTCGTTTTTATGTGTTGTTATTCATGTTTGCTGCTGACAAGTAAACGTTCTCTTTTGAATAAAGATATTATTCATTTTTTTATTTTATTAATTATTTATTGTTTATTTAAGGAGATAACATTTGCCTGGAGATTTCAGGACAACAAAAAGGCAAACCAGAAGCTATGCAATTTGAAGCATCCCAAAGATTACTTGACCCTTCTGAAGCACCAAATGAAGAACAGTTAAGAATTCAATCAAAGGAATTATTTCAAACTGCTATTGAAGGATTTTTTACGTCGAAAAGAACTTCAAAAATTAAAAGTCGTGAAGAGATGAATTCTATTGTTATACTACTTCAACAAGCGGAAAGGGATGAATCTTTTTCAAGAACACAAAAAAAAGGTTATCATGCTATACAAAGGTTTGTTGTCACATTTTATCGTCATAAAATTGCTTGTGAAATTCTTTCATTGATTTTTAGATATCAATATCAAGAAGTTGAAGATAATGTTGTTTTAAAAACAATTGGTGGCAAAATTGTTGTTGATAAAACAGTTTTATTTGATTTGCTTTACCGTGTTCATGAAAAAAAGGGCCATGGAGGGCGCGATGTCATGTACAAGTCTGCAAAGCTTCAAAAATACGATGGCATTAGCAAGTTGGTTTTTCACTAACTTTTATAACGTTTCCATATTTAAATTTCAGAGAGATTTTGGAAATTTTTCTCCAGTGCTGTCAATCATGTGAGCTAAAAAAGAATAAAACAAAGCGAGGTCTCGTTGTTCGTCCAATAATATGCAAAGATTTTAATCAACGATGTCAGATGGATTTAATTGATCTTCAATCAAAGAAGGATGGTGAATATTCATTTATTTTTGTTTACCAGGATCATTTTACAAAGTATATTCTTTTACGTCCATTGATGTTCAAAACAGCTGCTGCTGTTGTAAATGTTTTAAAACAGATTTTTGCTGATTTTGGTCCTCCTTCAATATTACAAAGTGATAATGGACGTGAATTTGCAAATTCATCTGTTGAAGAACTGGTTTCTCTTTATGGTGGTAAAATGATTCATGGGCGTCCTCGTCATTCACAAAGCCAAGGATCAGTTGAACGAGCCAACAGAGACATACAGGTATTTTTCAGTCGTTATAGTATCTTTATAAACGGAATTTGCAGGATATTTTGACTATTGAAATGCAACGACAACAACGAGTTGATTGGTCGAATTTACTTGGTGATGTACAGCTGAAGAAAAATATGCGCTTTCATCGTGGAATTGGCAGAACTCCATATCAAGCACTATTTGGCAGACGTTGTACCCTTGATGAATCAAATGCTGAGACTGTTGGTATGTGTTTTTCCAATAACTTATTAAAACATTTAAAGAAGAATTTTAGGTGAAACTAATTATACCACGGCAACCGACAATGATGAAGATGGGAATGTTGATGGTGAAGATGGGAATGTTGATGGTGAAGATGGGAATGTTGATGGTGAAGATGGGAATGTTGATGATGAAGATGGAAATGAAGATGGTGAAAATGAAAGTTTATATCAGCTGGGTGAAAAAGAAGAAGACGAAGAAGAAATCATATCTGAAGAAGAAAATACTGAAGAATCTGAAGAGGAGAATATTGAAGAATCTGAAGAAGAATCTGAAGAGGAGAATATTGAAGAATCTGAAGAAGAAATTGAAGCAAATGAAGCAAAGCAACAGCAAATTAGAAAAGAACGGAATGGTACTAGCGTAGCACTTAATCAACAAGCTACAAAAATGCTAGCTGCAAGTGAACGACGTTTTGCCCCTGTTTCAGTAGGACAAAATGTCAGAATCCCTATTCCTGATGTTGATAAAGGAAAAACTGATCATCGAAGTGTTATGGGCGTTATTCTTGAAGAAAAAAATGGGTTTTTTAAAGTTGGTACTCAAACAGGTAAGAAGAAATGCTGTACATTTGTTATTTCTCACAAAAAAGTTTAGGTGTGTTGAAATCTCTTTACAGTCGAAATCAAATTGAACCAGTTACTCAACGCTTTATTTCAATTGACTCTGTTCCTGATGTTATTATTAATTCTTTAAGAACTGCAGCTAATGCAGCCTCTGTATCTGGTGGACAAGGGTTTCTTCACTGCAATTGTTTAACTGGTTGTCAAGGCGGTCGATGCAGATGTTTGAAAGCTGAACGGTTATGTAACTCTCGATGCCATAATAGTAATACTTGTTGTAATAAATGATACATTTTCAAACTTTTATTGTGATTTCAAATTTTTTTTGAATTGTTGTTTTTTTGGTTAATAAATCTTTTATCTTAATAATATACTTCAAGTGATTTTCAAAAAGAAGAAAAGCAATAAATTTATTAACAAAAGTAATATTAGATTTTTCTGTAAAAACACAGTTTTAGCAGCAATAATAACAAACCATTTTTTGAGATGAGTTCTTATCCCCGAATACATTTAAAATTAAATATTTCAAAAAATTATAAAAAAACTATTGGTTCAAGAAACCGGCTAGCCGTTCCATAAAACGGCTAGCCGTTCTGTAAAACGGCTAGCCGTTCTGTAAAACGGCTAGCCGTTCCATAAACCGGCTAGCCGTTCTATAAAACGGCTGGTTCAACAAATCGGCTGCAACATATATATATAAATTTTTTGTTAGAAAAAGTGCATTCCTTTGGAACAAAACTAGGTTTGTGTGTTAGCTTTTTTGATTAGCATGATTAAGCCGCTTAGTTTTATATAAACTTTTATTGGAAGTTTGTGCAAATTCATATTTTCTTCTCACATAAAGACGCGTCATATAGGCTCACAAGTTCTCGTATTTCAAGAAGTATACTGTAAGATTCTTTTATTCGGCTCTTTGGATTACTGGAATGTTAAGCATCAGATTATTTAGTAAACGCTTAATACATTTTTTTGAAATTGCAGTTATCTTGGATATTTTATTATAACGTTAAAAAGTTTTAATCAATTACCATATTTTATTTTTGCATAGTAATTTTAATTTTTGGTATTGGAGTAAATGCATTCGTCAATTCTATCGTTGTTGCTGGAGTAATTTGTCTGCCATGTAATATTCTGAAGCTTTTAATCACCCAATTTTTGTATGGTTTAATAAAATAAAATAAACATAAAATATCAATAATTGTGTGAACCATAACAAATAATGGAGCACATGATGCAGCAAAACTTGCGTGTCTATGTGGAAATACCAAAGCAGATCCAACAATTTCAAATGGAAAAAGTATAAATATAAAGAGGATTATACTTTGAGCAATTAGGGCACTGTAATTATTATTTGTGTTGAGATTATCATCAACATTCAGAACTTACCGTAGCAGCATAACATGTAAGCTTTTATTTTTTTCATTTAGATTATTTTTAACAAAATTAAGTTGTCGAAAATAAAAAAAATAAACCAAAACAATTAATAATGGATAAATATATGACATTAAAACGATAGCACCAAACATGATCTTGATGCCATTTGAAAATGATGGATGATATCCCATAGCAAATTCATGTCGTTGAAATAATTCTATGAAAAATGAGTATTCTGAAGCTAATGTTTGACGGAATTTCTCGCCTTCTGGTTGATCCATAGCAAATCCAACTGAAAATTTTATTTTTTGAAAATTCTAGCAGAGAACTATTATTTTAGTTTTTTGTTTTTGTTAGTGAAGAGAGGCAATGCATACTGTATTAAAAATTTTTAGTTTTTAATAAAGAGAACATATTTAATAAAAAATTGAACTTCATGGCTAGTTCAAATTTTTTGTTGTAATTGTTTTTTTTATTAAACAATGTAAAGCCTTTAAGCAATATTTTCCAAATTTCTACGCAGTTAAGAATGTCTTAAATATTCCAAAACAAATTTTTAATGCAAAAAAAGAAAAAAAGTGTTTTTCCCAAGCAAATCACATTCATTGCTTTTTAGTTTTTGTTGATGCTGCTGACATTTTTGTTTCCAAAAACATAAAAAACTACTCAGAAAATGATGCACAAAAAACATTGTCTTGAAAAAACTGTGTTCTTTTAAACATGTTGTTAAATCAATACTTCTTTTTTTTGTTTATTACAGAATTACTTTTCAAATTTTTTGTTGAATTTAGAAAGAGAAAAATAATGATGCATGAAATGTTCTTCTTGCCATTAAAAATGAATTTTAATCTGTAAATAAAAAATTTTTGTGCTGCAATAAAAATGCGGATTTTTTTTTCAGTTAAAATAGCTCGTTGACTTTGATAAACTAAATTACAGTCACTGGTTAACCGGTTTAAACATCATCAAAACAATTGTATAAAGTATGCATGGAATACCGTGCTACATCAACGTAAAAAGTGTAGAAACCATTGAATGATAGAACAAATCATTAAGAGATATTAAGGGAATTATAGCCTTTCAATTTTATTATTACTGCATTCTTCGTATACACTTCCTTGGTTTTTCTGATTAAAAAATTTTGCTGTTGTTCAATAAAAAACTTATATCAAAATCTTAGAATTTTCCGGAAATCTGTAGAGTTCTTTAAATATTCAAAAACGAAGTTTGAAGGTGAAACATTTTTTTCTTTCAAACAAGTCACATTGATTTTAACATCTTTTTGCTGCTGATATTTTTTGCTTGCATAAACACACATAAAAAACGACTACTAAAGGAATACCCATTTTGTTGAAGAAAAATATAAAAGAGTTCTATTTAACTTGTTCCTCAATCAATACTACTTTCTTTACTGAAGTCTTTTTTTTACATTTAAAGACCTCTGTTTGAATGTTTTGTATGTTATCAAGAAAGCTAAAACCAACAACTTAAAGAATAAATTATTCTGAAACACTTGTGTAAAAAGAAAGAAAAATGCATTTTTCTATGGATAAAAGTCCAGGCTCATTTCCATTAAATAAAAGTTTTCTGGTTTTCATAAACGCAATTACAATAGTTTAAGCTTGAAACATCCTTCAACACAATTTTATAAAGTTTTTTGTGCGTAAACAATTTTTATCATAAATTTTAAATTTTGAAAAATTTGGAAGAGAAATGTTGAAACAATCTTTTGTTCTTGTTTACTACAGCAAGGGAACTCATTAAAAAAAGTGTTTGTTTTGTTTAATGAAGAAATAACAAAATTTTCTTTAAACATGTTTGACACAGTTTTTGTCATAAATAACATCATTATTGAATTTTTCGCGCTTATCAGGTTTTAAAATTAATTTTTAGTATTTTAATCGCTCAAAAAGTAGGGTGTCTTATAGAAGTTTTATAGGAGTTGTAGAGTTGAATTAAATATTCAAAAAATAAGAAGCGAAAATTTAGGTTTTTTTCTTCTTTTAAAATTAAGTAAAAAAAGGTTTTTTTCATGTACACTTTTATTGCTGCTGTTTATGCAATAAAAGTGTAAAAAACACAGATAAAAAAACGACTACTAAAAAGACGCACAAAAAATATTGTGTTGAAGAAAGAAAAAAAGTGCTCTTTTTAATTTTTTCTACAATCAATATTTTTTTGCTATTAAAGGAGAAGCGTCATTTTGCGCATTTTTTCTCTTTCGCAATAGATATTGCGAAATTGCAAATTAGTGAAAATCAGGGATTTTCGCGTAGAGACCGCTCTACTGTAAATTCTTTTTTTCTTTTTTGTTCTTTTGCAAAAAAGCAAAGAAAAAAATTGAGAAATCATATTATTGCAGTATTTTTTTATTTTTTTGTTGCTATTAATGCAAGTTGATGTAAGCGTTCAAAGTATGTTTAACAAATCAAGCAATTAGCATACAAATTACACTTTTTTTAAATAGCCATATGGATAAAATTTGAAAAATAAGGGCTTCAATGAACACTGCCGATGACGCTTTTTTTTAAAAAATCTGTGACACTGTATATTTGTCCCCCGTACTACATTTAAAGCCGCGGCTTCATTCTTTGAACAAAATTACTTTAAAAGAACAAGTAGAGACTTTTTTAAAAAGAATGATTTAAAAAACAAAATGTTAAAACAACAAACGATAATATATGTAATGCAGCATTTTCACACCCTCAAACAGTTGGCACATCTTTGTTCTTCATTTTGTGACGACAAAATGTTGTTTTTTAGAAAATTAATAAAGAAGACATCTGTAAGAACATTGTTTTGATCGGTAACAAAAACTAAAAACATGTGAATCAATGAATTAACTGTATTTTGCCTTTTTGTTTGAAAAAATTGGAGTGCTTTTTTAGAAAAAACATGACTGTGATATGATGTTTCTTGTGCAAAACTGTCGTTTTTTAGTAGAGCAAATTATATTGTCGTCAATTTTTTATTTATGTTGTTCTTCAAATTATGTGAAAACATGAAGTAACTCTATTATTGTCTAAAGAATGTAACATCAACTTGCATTAATAGCAACAAAAAAATAAAAAAATACTGCAATAATATGATTTCTCAATTTTTTTCTTTGCTTTTTTGCAAAAGAACAAAAAAGAAAAAAAGAATTTACAGTAGAGCGGTCTCTACGCGAAAATCCCTGATTTTCACTAATTTGCAATTTCGCAATATCTATTGCGAAAGAGAAAAAATGCGCAAAATGACGCTTCTCCTTTAAAGAACTCTCTTTGAATTTTTCGTACATTATTTAGAAGATTAAAGCTGATGATGTATACGTCATAAAAATGATTTCTTATTAAATTGTGATACAATTGTAACTCAAAAGCAATTTTCATCGCCACATGAAAATTTTAATTTTTTTGTCTTTAACTTTAAAACCAATGCGGATGCATTTTTTGTTCATTACTTACTTAACCTTTTCAGGCCTTACAAGCAAATATTTTATTTTTTGAGAAGCTTTTAACAACGACCGAAAAAGCTTTTAAAAAGCATAATAATAAAAAAGAAACATAAAATTTGTTATTCATAGACTTTTATTACATTGAAAGGGAAAAAAGTCACAAAAATAATACCACTTACAAGTAATCACTGCCAACAGAAATATCAAAAATGGAAGCATAAATAACCAAATAAATTTTAATTGACTAAATTTATGAAACCAATTTTTTGGTTTATACAAAGCTGCTAGCCGAAATATAAACTGCAAGGTAAACGCATGCATAATTACAATAATATTTAACATAAATAACAAAAATATTATTGAATTTCCTTGTTCTCCAAATTGCCAAAACCCATTTACATAGGCTCCAGCATACGGTAGCAGAAGTACCGGTTGAATTGTAATTGTTAAAAGATCAAAGACATATGTTGTACAAACTTGGTAAATTAGCAGCACGGAATAACTTTTCATTGATTTTGGGGAATGAAATATTGCAACATACAAAAATGCAACAAAAACAACAGTGGTAAGAAAAAATTCAACGGGAACAAAATATCTTTCAATTAACTGCAAATTTGGATGCTCGAAATCTGAGATGGTAAAATTTAAAGATGAGAAATGTACAGGATTGAAAAATGACATTTCTAGCTATACCATGTAAATAAATAAAATTTCTTTATTTTTTTGTTAAAATTTTTATTTTTCAGCAGCATAGTTAACAGCTGAAAAGATGTCTGTGAAATTTCCAGCTGCTCTTAAAATTTCAAAAAAAAATTTTCATAGAAATAATTTTTATAGTTTTATAAAACCAATAGTGGGCTGTAAATTTTAAATGACTTTACAGCGGTGTTTCATGTCTTAAAAGCTTTTATTATACACAACATACTTTGGGAGTTTTCTTAAGCCTTTTTTGTAAATTTTTGCGTTTGATAACTAATCATTGGTAACACATATTATTTGTGGAAGACATTTTTCCTCATATTTTTATGTGAACAATAATTTGCAAGGTCCAATGTTTGTTGTTCCATGATTTTTGCAACATGTGAGAATCTTTGTGCAAAATATGTAACCAGCATGACACCACGAACCTATGAAGATTAAGAGAAACAGCATCCACCCAATCCGAGCATGCTTATGAGCTTATGGTGCAAAATAGCAACGATAAAAGGTGTGGAAGCTTAACAACCTTTTTTGCACACATAAAACGTGTTAACGTATTAAATTTTTTGACTACAAAGTTCTTGCGAAGAACTGATTTTTTTATCTTCACGTGTTGCATATAATTGAGTAATTATTTGAAAAATGTGACAACATTTAAAGCTTCACATGAGCTTTAAAGTTTAAATACATTAACACTTTTTATGTGATAAACTTAATTGCGGTTTGTAATGAAACTGTTGCTGTTATTAACTTTTCTTTCTTCTTTTTTGATTATTACTGCTACACATATCTGTAATGGCAATAATACCACGATGCAGTTGCAAATAGGAGAAATAGCATTCTATGAAACACCAAAATTTCCATCCCTTTTACCGATAAATGATTTTTTTGATTGTTGTTTAATGTTTTCTTTGAATTTGAGTGCTGAAGAGGAGGTGAACTATTACTTTAATTATATATAACAAAAACGTTATTGTTTTAAGAATTATAAACTCTTCGTTGTATTTTCTGAACTTGGATACGGCCCTGAAGAGCTTATTGTTTATTACACAATTTTTAACATTCTGGATGCATCAGCTTATAAAGTTGATAGCTATTTTAATGCAGATAATATTGCTCAACAAGGATTTGTTATTTTTGAAGCATGGGAAAATCGATGCCCACTGGAATCAATTAGCAGAGAAAAACCATTTAAATTAGAAAGTGAATCACAAATCTTACATTTACGTTCAAGTTATGCAAATATCGACCATACTGATGAATATTCTAATCGCACAACACCATGTCAATGGCGTTTTATTGCTCCTGAAGGTTATGGCTTTAAAGTTGTTGTTCAAATATTTAATGTTTCTCAAACAACAAAATTTTCAATCATTAACAGTACAGAAATTCTTGCAAAGTAAGTTGTTAAACAGCTATATCTCATTAATAACGCAAATACAGTGAAAGAAGTGTTAAGCTGTTACACCCATATTACAACAGTGACAGCTATATTCAAATTGATTTGTCACTTGGAGATTCAAATTTTGTAACACAAATGGAATTTCAAGCTTATGTAACGATTGTAAAAAAACAAACCACTATCAAAGATGGAAACTGTATTACCACCAAAACTGATGACGGCATTCTATGGACAAATTTTGTATCTCCCATTCATGGATATGACAATAGCAATTACTGTTCATATAATTTTACAATTCCTAAAAATACTGGTTTACTAGTTGAAATTGATCAAATGCAACTGGAAAAAAGTGTTGATTATATAAAATATAGCATAAGTGGAAACACTGAATTGGTAGATTATAAATCAGACGATTTTATGATACAACCTAAGAATGTCGACAGATTTGCAGAATTTGAATTTATTAGTGACGGAAGTGTACAAGCACTGGGATTTTCATTAATTTTTATAATGCAAAGTAAGGGTGCTTCATTTAAAATTTTCACACGTTAATAGCATGCAGATAAGTTCTAGAAGATTCTATGAGTTGGTATAAAATAATTATGTCACAAACAAACTCAAGCTTACTAAATAAAGTTGCTTATGTTTGAAATCACAAAATGGAAAAATCTGGGTAAGTTGCTTGAGTTTGTCTGTAACATAACTATTTTATACCAGCTCATAGAACCTTTTGGAACTCCTCTGCGAGCTATAAGCATATGGGCTTCTAAATGGAAGAAGTCTCAATATATTAATTGACTGTTTATTTATTTTTTAGCATGTGATTGTGATTATTCAATTATTTTGTGCGACAATCAAGAATATGACTTAACAAAAAATTCACTATTTTATTGTGGAAATATGAATTGCAGTTTTACGGTGAGACTTCCTAAAATACTTTTTTAGATTAGGTCACAAACTTTGATATTTCTTTATAATTAAAGTTTAAGCTTCAACCTTGTAATACACCTGTCAGCTTGTTGAACATTTTATACGAAGATGGTATAATTTTTTCGGATTTGATAAACGTTTATTCTAATGAAGAAACTGTTTTGAAAGTTAATTCAAACAATCCACAAGCCGAATATAATGTACATTTAAATTCAGCTAATCAAAATGTTTTAAATATTATTACGTCTCCAATTTCTGTAAAAGGCTATTTGATCTTTCGATTGAGATCATATAATGGTGTGGTATAGTTTTTTAATAATATCAAATAAAAATGAATATTACAGAAACGTATCAAATAAAGCGCATTTCTGTTACATCTGAGACAAAGAATGTGATTATAGATTTGGACATCCATGAGTTTAATGTAATAGAAAGCATTAATGTAGGATAATTTAATTATTTCTGTAAAAACAGACTTTGTTTTATTTTAATTTTTATTTTTTTTAGAAACTACAAGCTCTTGAATTTATAATTTACAGTAATGCAGAAAATGGTGTCTCTTTATTTAGTAACGAAAGTCTTACCACCAGTTTGTACAGCAAAGATTGGTAATCGTATTTTTCTGCATATTTTTATGACAGCATAGTTTTAAGCTTCTGTGCATTAGCACCATATAAATGTGTTATAAAAGCCAGTGAATTTGCTGTTTATTCACCCGAGTCCTTATCACGTTTTATTGTTGTTCAAACTCCTGGTATAACTATTTTTGCTTTGTTTTTTTAAAAATGTTTTTTTTTCAGAAAAACCTATAGGCTGTGTTTTCAATAAAACCGTATTTCTCACAAAAAACAACGCTTTCCTTTATATTACTGGAATAGCAACGGCAGACTCTACGTGTCTGTTGACATTACTGGTAGAAGATGATGCGTATTTTCGTTATTATTACATTTCCAAAACATGGACAAATTCAAAAACTGAAAATGTCAAAATATTTATTGGCAACGATCAACAAAAGCTATATTTTGAATTCAAGTAAAAACAACTTCATTAATGGAAAGCTTATTTAATTTTTTAGCTCGACGACAGCGACACAATGGAAAGATATTGGACTTTTTTCAAATGTATACTCTATCATTATCCCTCGAGGAGCAGCAATTTTAATAAACCTAAAAAGAACTCCCCGAGGTGCCAATGCAGTTCTACAGATTCCTGAATTCTTTTACAAGTCAGTCACTGCAACTCCATATTACGGTACATCAAAGCGATCTTTTAACAGTATACTTGATTTTATCACTTACCAAATCGGGAATTATCACGTAAAGTTCACAGCCACTGATTACAGTGTAGCTAACAAAGATGATTTTTACTTTTATGTCGATAACACAAAAATAAGGTAGAAGTGTGATATTTGAAGTTTATGATAAATATAAATATTCTTTTAGCATTAACAAAACAGGAGAACATGTAACATTTAAAAATCAGAATGTCACTTTATTTTATTCAACAAAAAACGGAATAAATGATGGCGCATTGTTTTTGATTGAACTTTTGTAAAAGATATTATCATTAACACATCTATTTATCTTACTAATTTCTACTTGTAATACAAAAATTGTTTCGTTTTTTGCAATAAACTTAACTTTAACATAAGCTATTGATTTCTGCATTATGCTTTATCTAAAACATAAAAATATATAATAAAATTTTTTTCAATTTGTTAAAAAAAAGGTCTTTTTTCAAATAGCCGCCATTTTGTCAATTTTGAAGCTGGAGACTTGATTTTTCGACTATTGGGTTCAAGAGAGTCTAGATTTTCATAATATATGCTAATTTTAAGCTGGTACGAGGTCAAATTCGAATTTGGCGCCACTTGGCGCTGTGTTCCCAAATGCCAAAATTTATTATGCAAAAGACGCTCCCGTCAACGATGACTTATCCCTGCAAATATGAGCTTACAGAAGTAAGAAAAAGCGATTTATCGTCAAAAATGCCATTGCAATTTTTTTGGACCACCCTGTATGTTATTTTTTTTTTTCGAAAATTCTTTTTTTTAATCTAAATTTTATATTTCGAAAATTAAAATTTGGATTATTTTTAATTATTTATCCGGTGATTTAAACCTGTGTGTGCATATTTTTATGGCGTGCTTTTTCAGATATGAAATGTTTTTTTTTATTTTACCAAGGAAATTACATGGAAAAGCAAAGAACTATTCAAATTTTTTGGTTGACATTTTAATGAAGCTATGCTTCATATCTTCTAACAAAGAAAAAAAAGAGTTTAACATCAATTTGGAATATTTCTTTCTCATGAAAAAGTTTTTTTGCTGTTTTATTGCTTTTATAAAAGTTTTATACACTGAGAATTTTTAAATATCCATATCCCACAGTTGATTGTTCTAAAAATTCTATGAATATTTGAATTATTTCGTTTATTGATGGCCTTAAAGTAGGAACTGAATTCCAACATTTCATCATTAAATCATATCTGAAATTTGATATTTCTTTTATTAAATCAAAGACTTTATAACCGTAATAAATTACATTTTATCTAAACAAAATATCGGCTTTTCTAGTATATTTCCGTCTTCTAAATATTGCAATAAATCGGAGTAATCATCAATCCCAACATATGGAATGCAGCCAAAACTATACCTGTAAAATATGTAAGTTCAATTTTATATGTCATTTTTTGTAAGCTTACACTTCATATAATAAAACACCAAAAGACCATCTGAAATGTTTTACTTTTTTTCAACACTTGGAAAAAATAAATTTCTTACATATCAGAATTTAAGCTAAATTCTTGGAATTTTAATGTTTCAAGTGATAACCATTTTATTGGTAATTTTCTAGCATCATCTTTTACAATTATGGAATCCGATTCTAGTTGAACTGAAAGACCAAAGTCACTTATCTGAAATAATAATAGAAAGTGTTTTATCAAAAATATAGCGACAGAAATTGTCACCTTAGCATTTTTATCTTTATCAATTAGTATATTTCTTGCAGCTAAATCACAATGAATTATATTTTTTGCCGCTAAAAACTGCTAAAACCGCCCAAATTTTAATATGTGTTTTTTAAGAAAAAATAAACCTACCATTCCATGAGAAATTTGCCAAATAAAAATAAAAAATTCTTTTTCAATTTGTTTTTTCATTTCATTAAAATTCTGTTAAGCAAAAAGTAGTTGTATTAACGAATTATTTTATATATTTTATTTTAAATCTACATACCTCTTCGTTCTTTAACTGTTTACAATAGTGGAGTAAATCTCTATGACAGCAATAATCAAGGATTAAACAAATTCTTGGCCCTTTTGTAACATATCCATACATTTTAACAATATTTTTATTTCCATTTATTTTTTTCATCTGTAATATTCAGGATAATTCAAGTGAAATATGCAGCATATATAATGTAGAGCATTAATGTCTAGTAAAAAGAAACGAACCATTTTAATTTCGTCTAGGAAAGCTCCCTACAAAACGACAGTTTGATTTTCTAAAAATAAAAAAAATGCTTACGCAAACAGAATCAGATGCAGTTTTTTGTGGCATTTTAATTGCCGCATCAATGAAATCTTGTTCATAAATTCCATTTTTTGTTGAAGCATTTATTAACTTTCCTTGAATTATATGCCCAAAAGCTCCACATCCAAGAATTGAAGTTGTAAAAATTAATTTATTCCATTCTATTTCATGCTCATCGTAATCTGTTGCTGCATGGGAAATTTTCGGCAATAAGAAATTTGCAAAATCGGGCCTTAAATGTTGTAAAATATTTGTTCCCACATTTGAGGATGTTATTTTTTCAAGAGCTTTTTTCTGTTGGTTCTTTTTACGATAAAAATATAATATAATTAATAAAATTATTGACAATCCTCCAATTGACCCCGAGATTATCAAAATTATTGGGGGTTGTTCCTTTGAAGATTTATCTAAAAAATATGTTTAACTCTTTTTGTTTTTGGTCATAGGGACTGTTCAGAAATTACGTAATCTTTTTTTCGTATTTTTTGAGCCCTTCCCACCCACTTGGTGACCCTTTTTATCTCATGCGGCTTACCTCTCCCACCCTGTCGTCGAATCACGTAATTTCTGGAAAGTCCCATAGTGCTTATCAGAAACCGCCGTCCGGAAATGTTAAAAGTGTTTCTCGTAAATTAAATCATTCTTCAAATTAAGACACTTAAACCTAATAAGGGAATGTTCAGAGATAATTACTCAGTTTTGTGTCTCAAAACATTTTTCAACTAATTTCCCAATTATTCAATAGGATTAAAGTCAAACGAGCCTTTTTGATCAAGTGTTTGAGGCGTGGATGTTGTTGAAATAATATTTGAAGAAGAACTGTAAGAAAAATCTGTCGTATGGATATCTGTAGACGATTCTGAAATTAAGGTTGACATTTCAGTTGGTTCATCGGGAGTCGTTGTTGATGGCCAACTAAGATCAAATTTTGTGCAGCAAAATATATTTTCGATTGTTCCATCAAATTTTGGATATGAAAATGTATGATTCCAACATGGATCTTTAAATGTAAATCTGTCCATTGTGTTAAAATTTTTTGTCAAAATTAATTTATAATTGTCTTTTAAAAAAATTCCAAGTCTTCGAATTATATATCCAATATAGAAGTTTCCAAAGTTTGTTACTAGTTGAATTGGATATTGAAAATCATCTGTCGGCAAAATTATTTCACATTTGGTAGTGTTGTCTATACAGTATGGCAAAATATGTATGTACCAATCTTCTGAACTATGAAGAGAAACATTTATGAATTCTGAATCAATCGAATATAGAATTTGTCCAACTTTTTTGTCATTGCTATTTGAAATGATAACTATAATATTTCCTTCAAAGTTTGTGCAAATTTCTGAAATCAATTTTTGTATTCGAAGTTAAAAATGCTTTTTTTCTTACATACCTTCAACGTCATCTGGTACTGCAAATATTAGATCATTTGTGCATGACACAGATTTATTTCCGTTTAAAAATCTTTTTTCCATTGGTTCATCGTTATCTTTCGTAAATGACGATGGAAATGAATCAAAAAATTGTCCAGTTTCAGCATTGAATATATGCATGTCATTAATAAACATAGTAATAGTATCAACAAAACGAGTTTTATTGCTTTCACATATATCATTACCAGAAATTTCATCGTCGCCGTCTTCAATAAAAGTAAGGATATATTTGATTTCTTGATCAGGAATATTAAAGCTATGAAAGTTATGATATATATGAGATTCTTTGATATTGATCATCGAATTACAACTTTGATATTTTTCAGTATATGAAATACCGTAGAATGTTAAAGTGCTATTTTGCAGATAGGTTACATTAAAATCTGTTACATGTACAAGATTTTGGTATAAATTTTGCGGAGTGCTGTCATTAAAGATAAATTCCATCGTAAATCTATATGTAAGTATTGTTTCACCAGTTACATTATCAATTACATCACCCGTATACCATACATTTTTACAGAGATAACGAGAATTAGCCTCGATAAAATTAAAATAAAAAAATAGCAAAATAATAACAAATCCAAGGAATTTCATTAAATGTGAAACATGCATTAGTGGTAAAATTATGTGAACAATCGATGACTAAAATTTAAAAGTAGATGCCTATGAAAAGCAACCAAAAAAGTGTGAATGTCAGCATTTTTTTGGATCAGAAACAAGTTGTTCTAATCCTTTTCTTTGCCGTACCTTTTTTCGTATTAATACTTTACTTTTAAATTTCAACTAATAGTTTTTTAATAAGGATAAAACACATTTTGCAAAAAAAAATGTTGTTTATTGTTACAGCAAAAGCAAGAAACCAACTAGAGCAAAGACCAGAATTTTGTCTTGTATCTTATCAATTTTTAATGTTGGTACCATTTTTTTTGGAGGGAGAAAAAAAGAATATCGAATCATATCATAGAGATTCTAGATATGAATCTCTAAAATCTGATTCTTGACAAAAGTCTATGTATAACCAAAGCGGCTATGGCTGCAAAATCCATTTTCTCACTTTTTTGTGTCACTGAAGCTTAAAACAGCATTATTTGGATATTCTGTGATTTTGTCATTTGTGGATTTCTAAAATACTATTTCCGTTTCCGGCGCCTTTTCAACTTTGTACCATCAAAAGTGGCGAATTTGCGAGGCTTCCATCCCCATTGGGTTCCCGAGTTTTTTAAAAAATGACCCCCAAGTAATAATATGCGAACCTTTAAAAACTCTGAAAACCTTGTATTTGTCTTTTTATATAAATAAGTACTGCCTTGTCCGATCTTAAAATGTTTTCAAGTTAGATATTTTATGTGCCGCTGATTCTTCTTTGAATCCACAAATGTTGTTTACAGTTTTTACCTAAAAAAAAGTCATATTTCAATCCAATTTTTAAATTATTCAAAGTCTAAAATATTCAAACAAGAAGTTTTACAACTTGACACGACAAAAATGGATTAAAACAATGGGATGTTTGCTAAAAATTGTTTTGTCTTTTTTTGTCATTTTTCGCAAAGAATCAATAAAAGAGAGGAAGATGCACAATGTAGTCAACTTTTTATGTCACCCAATGCCAACACAGTGTTGGTCGATGTTAAAGAATTATAAGATGTTCTTGACCTCTTGGTTGCCAATTTTTTCCTCACTCTTGTTTGACACAAATGAAGTATATACAAAATGGTTCTTTAACTACTCTTTTTTTACCAATCAAAAAGTCAGTAAATGAAGTTTTGAGCCGAAATAATTTTCTTTTTAAATGCCGCCCTTTGTATGATATCGGCAAGATTAAACTAGATATTTTACTCTTTAAATTAAACTTTTTCAGCTTTAATTGACTTCAACAATATCTTTATAATGTCGAGTTCATTTGATTTTCAGTACCTTTTATGAATAAAATATTCAAAAACAAATCTCTTCTAAAAGACTCAATACTAAAATAGAAAAAACGAAGGTTTTTGCTATAAACGATTTTGTTGTTTGTCTTTCTTTTGCGAAAACAATCAATAATAAAACTTTTTTTGTATGTTTTTTATTCTTTGTTTGACACAAGGCAAGAGACTGAAAAATATGCACAAAATAGTATACAAACTTTAAAGAGAAGTTTGTTTAAAGATTTACAATACTACTTATTGAGTAAATTTGATTCTCGCTGTTGCTTTTAACAAAATTTTTATAGGGTGTTAATAAATGCGAAAAATTGTTTTAACTAATAAAAGGTTGCAAAAACATAATTTATAATTAAAAATCTCTAAATCGCTGATTTCGCATTAATTAATCAAATAAATCAGTTAAATATGATGGGCATGTTTTTGAATACTTTCATTTTTATGACTTTGAAGTTGCCGTAGAAAATCTTTGCACACTGAAAAAAAATACCCCCGAAAAAAGGGGAAAAAACCCCCGAATATCGGGGATAAAAACCCCACCAACCAGGAAAGGGAGTATTTGGTTACCCCCAAATTTCGGGGGTATTTGATCCCTGTTAAACAGGGGTATTAACTCCTGAATATCGGGGGTTTTAACCCCCGAATAATCGGGGTTAAGCACTCCGATAACCGGGTATTATAGCTCACTCAAAAAAGACCCCCTACACCTTTTGTAGCTCCCTTTTACCCCTTTCTCGCATACACATTAAATATAATAATACAAATTTATTAAAATTACAAAAAATTACATACAATAAAAATTTACAATAAAAATGTACAAATAAAAATTACAGCCAATTTCCTTTCATTTACCATCAACAAGTATTCATCAAAAGTAAAAGATGTTGAAGTCTTTCACTTTTGCTGAAATTCTATTGAGGGCAAATAAAGGGAAAAGACTGAGACAAAAAAAATACATATAAACAAAAACTTATCTAATAGAAATCTCCATAATAACACTATTGAATTCTGGAAATGCTGGATCATCTTACCCATTGTTCTGCTCCCAGGCCTAAAAAACTTAACCACAAAGCATCATGTTCAAAAATTTATATAAAAAAACTTATCTGAGTCATTAATTGAACCATACCATTGAGCTTGATACTGGTATTGATAATAATGATGGTGGAGGTGCAGTTGTTGTTGGAAACCATTTTTTAGCATTAATCTAAAAAAAGTGAAATAAAAAAGATGTTGAAGGTAATAAAATAGAACTTACAACTTCCAGACATTAGCACCAAATATACAAAGATATACATCTGCAACAAGACCACCAGCTTGATTTTTGAATCCTGTACGAAGCTGCATAAGAAAGATACCAGAAATTTTAACGGAATTACCAAGTTGACAAAGCCGTGTATTTTCACCACTAACTCGAACAGTCATTGTTGGAATAGAACTAGATGGAACTTGATCGCTCTAAAAAGATACAGTATATTGTCTTTCACTTTTATCTATTCGCTTACCATTTCTTGTACACAAATTTCTTGATATATTGAAAATGATGAACCACGAAGTTGAAGCTCAAGACGACCATTGGCACGTAATTCTTGGCAATCTTTTGATGGACATTCTTGAGTAGGAGCCTATTGTGGACCATTAACTTCTTGGTAAACTTCACAACCACATGTATCACAAAGATATGTAACAACATCGACATGTGGCATAACTTCTGAGCATCGAATAACAATACCACGCATTGTAACAAGTTTACCAACATCTTCAGCAAGAATTTCACCAGCTGCTTAACATTTACCAAGTTCAGTTGTAACAAAGTAGACTTCACTAAAAAGAAAATGAGATGATTATAAAAGGATATTAAAAAAGTAAAAGCATACTAACAGCAAAAAATTTTTTCCATGCAACATTTCGTAGAATTCTTTCAGCATCTTTTGCAGAATCTTGTTGAGCATCACATCATACATGTTAAAAATCATCATATACGAAAAAAGCAATAAGCAGCAAAATAATCAATTACTTAAAAACTGATACATAATTTTAGAAGTTTTTTTAAAGAAATATTATACAAAAAGTTTGAACAATGTTTAAGCATAAAGATAATATAATGGATGTGTTTTTGACCATTCCTATCATAAATAAAATTAAACTCCCACAAAAATACCAAACTTTTTAAAACAAATATTTTGATTACAGCTGCAACAAAAAAGCATTTAAAACCCATTTTGCATAATATGTGACAGAATTAATAGATTCTTTATGCTTTTATTCTTTTGTTTTTTGATTTGATAAAACATATGAGACATTAAAATAGAATAAATTATCACCAAGGTTTCAAGCATTTTCGTCTTCTTCATTACAGCTTTTAGACAGCTATCTAAAATTTATTTATTATTACTATTAGATAACTAAATGGTTTTAAAAAGTATCAAAAAAGTAGCCGAGATTCAACTAATTTTAGTGGCTTCTATACTTTTCTGGGGTACTGTATGTTTAATAAAAAGCTTACATTTATCACTATAATGATAATATTCAACAAAGATGCACAGTAAAGACAAAGCAAAAACATTTGAGAGCATTAAATTCCATGGTAGTGTTGCTTGTTGATGTAGTAACATGTTTAACAAGTTTTTTTAAGTTGATGGTTCTTCAGCTGACGTAATAATTGATAAAAAATATAATTTTTATATAAACAAATAATAAAAATAGATATTTCTCTCAAGATTTAAAAAAGAAAAACTCTCCTTGCATGAAGGAGTGAGATTGGCTCATGCACTCTCTTTGCCAAAACAAATGCAAAGATGGGTGAGCCGTGTGTTTGAACAATACCCGGTATACTGTAACAAGTATTTACCGTAAAAATTAGTTTTTATCAGTAAAATACGATAATTAAAAATTCAGGGATATTTTCCCCCTTTTTTCAAAAACGGGATTATTAATTACCCTCTTTTCGAAAAACGGGGGCATTTCACCCCCATTATTCGGGGGTTTTTAGATATCCCCATTATTTAAATTTGGGAGTTTTTTTTCAGTGCAACCTGAAGCAATTATCTTTTGTTTGATTTCGTCAGCTCGAGAACTACATTGTTGTTGAATTTGATTGATGGCTTTCACAACAGATTCAAGGTTGCGTTTTCTGGAAGTTTTGAGAAGACGACAAAGCGAAGGAAGGACATCTAAATCAAGTAAAAGGTTGCAGTGTTCTGGAGAGAAACAAAGTGGAATATTTGTGATAGCCCAAACTGCTTTCTAAAATTGAATTAATTTTGTTAAAAAACATGCTTTAGTAATGTAAATGAAAATTTGCATAAAACACTTAAAACAAAGAGCACCCCTCCCCTTTACAAAATTTACTTCTTTTATTTTCATTTCATCACTTCCTAGCAGTTCAATAATTTTTGGCATTAATCCAGCTTTAAAGACTGCATCAATTTGTTCATGGCTGCCAGCTAAAATATTTGAAATCATCCATGTTGTTTCTCCTACAAATTCTTGATTTGAATGATTCAAAAATTTATACATAAATTTTAAAGCACCACAATCAATGATCTTTTGTGTTACTTCTTCATCACCAGCAGCGCAGTTGGCGAGAAAATGAAGGGAGGCAGTTTGAAGGTCGAGATTTGGAGAATCGAGATGAGGGACAACATCTTTAATAACCTACAAAAATATTGATTGTAATTATGGCTGTCAAATATATGTAATTTTTAGGGGGTGTTTGTCTCAAAAAAATTTGCATAATTTGTTGCTGTAAACATTGCTTCTTAATCTTTGAAGTACTGGAAAAAACAGGTCATAAAATTACCACACATGTGTTGGCTATATGCAAATTTTTGAAAGTTGACATTAGTGTTTTTTTTTTCAAATTTTTTCCAAAAACCTACTTACTTTTTTGTTAAAATTCGTCAATAAATCAAGTCCATTATCAGTCAAAAAACCAAGCCCCCAAATAGCATTTGTCCAAATTTTAACATCTTTTTGCTAAAAGTTCCCGTAAAATTGGAAATAAATCCCATGCTGTTTCTTTAAACGAAGGTGAATCTTTTAGATGACACATTTGAACCGTCACCCATGAAACTGTTATTAAAAATGATACATTTTCAGGGAACCTTTTCATCTGTTTTGCGAGAGGTTCTGTAATTCCAGCTGAAATGCAATGAAAACAAAATCCCTTGTTATCCGCTGAAAAATTGCTCGCTATAATTATTTCATAACTGCAGCATCTGCTGTAAATAGTTACCCATAATATTACCAATAGCCCATAATGCTTGATTTGCAACGTTCACGTCACAATCGCTTTTAAATAATTTTAAAAGCTGCAAATGAACAAAGGCGTTATAGAGGGCTTTGGTTTGTTCAGCAGTTCCAGCAGCGATATTTGTTTCCATGTCAAGATCGCCATCATCAAATTCCCCTAGGCCTTTGCCAGCAACCTCAAATATTTGAAAACATGTATATTAATATGATTTGTTAAAACCACAAAAAAAGCTTACAGGTTCTTCGGTTAACTTCTTCATCATTAAACGAAGACAAAAAAAGCGTTTGCAAAAAATTGGGTTGAAATTAAAGGGAAAACTATAAAAATTGCATTTTTTTCGAAGATTTTTTATGCAACAACATGCAAAAGCCTCACCTTTAAAATTTCAAAAGTGTTGCACCCTTTTGTGAGACCAAAGATGACAGCAAAACAACGCACCCTTTTTGTAAAGTGTGTCCCATAAGTTTAAGACCACCATCAGAATTGCGTTTTTAGGGTTTCCAGAGGTTTGATTGAAAAACCACTTTTACCATCGCATTCGGCATGTTCGAAAACCTATATATCCGCCGAAATATTAAACTTTCGGTTTCAGGAGCTTCAGGTTTCTAGAAAATTCTAATTTTGCACTGTCCCAAAAGTATAAGACCACCCTTGAAAAATTTGCGTATGACACGTTTTGAAGAAACTAGTGTTTGGGGGTTGTTAAACATGCTTATTAAAGCTCATTAGCGAAGAAAACAACGAAAAATATCCATCGGCGCCGATTTGGCATGGCTTTGAAAATCGCATTTTTACTGTTTTTGGCATTTTTCAGAAGCTCATAAAATGGTGACAAACGTGTTCTAGAAAAATCCGAGTATGCCAATTCATAGTCCTATCCTATGTTAACAAGTCCTCAAAATTTTGTAGCTTCCTCTCTAACACCCGGCTCCAGCCCCGGCTTTAAAGTTAGAGAAAAATGCTAAAAATTCAACATTTTGTTCAGAAAAACGCATAAATGCACATTTTTGAAGCCGGGGCTGGAGCCGGGTGTTAGAGAGGAAGCTACAAAATTTTGAGGACTTGTTAACATAGGATAGGACTATGAATTGGCATACTCGGATTTTTCTAGAACACGTTTGTCACCATTTTATGAGCTTCTGAAAAATGCCAAAAACAGTAAAAATGCGATTTTCAAAGCCATGCCAAATCGGCGCCGATGGATATTTTTCGTTGTTTTCTTCGCTAATGAGCTTTAATAAGCATGTTTAACAACCCCCAAACACTAGTTTCTTCAAAACGTGTCATACGCAAATTTTTCAAGGGTGGTCTTATACTTTTGGGACAGTGCAAAATTAGAATTTTCTAGAAACCAGAAGCACCGGGAACCGAAAGTTTAATATTTCAGCGGATATATAGGCTTTCGAACATGCCGAATGCGATGGTATAAGTGGTTTTTCAATCAAACCTCTGGAAACCCTAAAAACGCAATTCTGATGGTGGTCTTAAACTTATGGGACACACTTTACATGGATACCACTTCACTTTGCTTTGTTGCTAATAAAAATGTATTTGTAGTTTGTTTATTGACAAAAAAAAACATATAATGTGCAAAGCATACCTTTTTAATGAAAAACGATATGCGCGGGTGTGTTTCATTTGTTCTAATTTGATAAAAGAATGTGATGAGATTATCGCAATGATTAGAAAAAAAATTTAATTGTTATGTTGCCACTCTTTTTTTTTAAATTTAATAATCCTTCTCCAGACATATTCAATTGGGTTAAGCATAGCTAATTAAGTTTGCTTTTTGTGATTTCAAAAACAACATAAACTAACATGAATAAATGCAAAAAAGTATAAAATATTTAAAAAAAAATTCTTCTACAACGTCAACAGATATACTTTTTTATGCACACAAACTACTTTTTTTTCTTTTGTTGAAAGGAATTTGCGCCACGATCGTTGCCACGAAAGAAACCATTCTGCTTTTTTATACAATGTACCAGACATACGCACAATCCATTCCACTCATTCAACAAAACAATTGAAATAAACATGCTGGTAGGAAAAATCAATGAAGAAAACAATTGCATTTTTTCAGCAAAAAAAGAAATAAAACAGAAACATCACAGTCAGTGGATACCATGTCCCTTTCATGGTGAGTTAAAAATTTTTTGTGTCAAGCTATCCGTTTGATTAAATAAAATATGTTTCCCTTAAACTCAATGAAATTACTGTAATTAATTCATTGATTTGAATGTTTACCTTTTTAATAAAAAATTTTTATGACCGCATCCATTTGGCGGCATACGGTAGTTGTAAAAATTTATTATCTATAGTTTTAAATGCTAAAATATTTGTACGTCATTGTAACAATGTGAACAAAAATTTCTTTGCTTTACCTTTAAAACTTTTACATGTTAAATTTACAACAAGATTTTGATTTCACAAATGTTAATGTTATTTTTTTTTAAATTTTAATAAAGTTGAAAAGAGCATTCACTAAATCGACCATTATGAAGATTCAAAAGATATCAACATTGTATAAATTTTTAAAATACTACCGTAACAAACCTGGCAAACCTAAGGGAGATTGATTAAATGGAAGTGCAGTAGGTACAGGTGGAAAAGAAGGCATTTGTTGTTGTTGCTGTTGTACATGATGTTGTGAAGAAGAATGAGGAAGGGGTAATCCATATCCATTCTTTGTTGAAGGTGGATCATTTTATAGTTTAATTTACCTTGAAAAAAAATAGTACCGGCAAAAATTGACAATTTTTTATTATAAATTTTCTCATCAAAAAATTCAAAACATTGCTACAAAAAAGTTTTTTAAAAAATTTGAAAAATTCATGTTTTGGCAAAATCCGACAACCATCTTTTTCTTTCTTTTCCCCAACAAACTTTTTTGCCGCCAAATAAAGTTTGTTGCTTTTCGAATATCTTCTATTTTTTACGTTTCTCTCTCTCGTCAAATATTTTATATATTTTTATTTAAAAGATGGCAAGATTTTTCTATTTTTATAAATCTGGACAAATTATTTTATCTCTGTTATGTATTATATTCTTATCTGCTGTAAATGAGCTATGTCGAACAGAACAAGTTGATCTTCTTCAAAAAGTAAGTTTTTTAGTGTTTAAAAAAGAAGCGTTAGTTAACGTTCTTACTTCTTAATAGCTTTACTATTAACAAAGATCAGCTTTGGGTACTTCAAGCATTATCTGGATTAAGCAATAATAAGAGGCGAAGGGATGTTGTTGCTGGAAGAATTTTTTTAAGCTATTGAACATTATTCTTTATTACAACGTTTCTAACTTTTCCATTTTTTAGAGTTATGTCAAACGTGCTGCTCCTTTGGAAGCACCAGAATTTAATTCAACACTTGATACATTAATGGATGCTGCAATTGATGACGTAAATGCAACAAAAATTTCGATAGATGCAGCAACTATCGATCTTACAACACCTCCATCATTGGTAATCAAAGATACACGAACATCTCCATCATCGATTACTAACAATCTTATTGCTGTACCTCCATCATTGATCGATGACTCTCAAGCGCCTCCATCATTGTTCGTCAATCGTGCTACTCGACTTTCTCCGTCATTATCGATCATCAACAATCTTACTACTACAATACCTCCACCATCGAACAGTGATGATGATTCTCAAGCGCCTCCATCATTGGTAATCAATGATACACAAACATCTCCATCATCATTGCTCTTCAATGTTACTACTCTATCTCCATCATTGATTATCAAAAATTCTACAGTAACTCCACCATCCGTCTTCGTTAATGATTCTCGAACTTTGCTCTACAGAACCTACTGTATTTCTGTTCCATTTTTTAGTAGGACCAACTTTCTTAATTCTTTACATCGGAATGATAGTTCTCTCCCAGATGGTACATATCCAATCTATGCTCAAAAGCTTTCATCACGATATCTACCTATTATATCACTTTTCATATTTATTATTTACTCTATTATTCGAATGTTATGTTTATATGCAAGACCATATTCCAACAAAGCTGTAAGTTATTGTTTTACCTTCATAAACAATGATTAATATGCCTTTTTAGGGTCGTCATCGTCGCTGCTGTCAATGCTCCATCTATGTTCATGCATTCTTTTCATTACTTATTCTTGGTCTTGGATTTGCTCCACTTTTATATGCTCATCATAGATGGAATAATATTTCTGCTTGGCCACATATTAATGCAATGGTTGAATTTCCTCCTTTCTGGTTGTTTGCTGAGGTATGTATTTACCTTACTTTGGCTCTTGTCTTTATTAACATCGTATCTCTTTAATATTTTTCTTCACGTGCTTAACACCCATTTTCATTTTAGGCTATCTTTCTTCTTTTAATGCTTACTGTAGCTTTTGAACTTGGACTTCGTGATTGTTTATATGCTGTTATAAGACTTGATCGAACAAATTTTGGTTATCAACTTCCACCATGTCAAGGAGCTGATTCTACAATATTATCTCGACATTCATCAGTGACTCCATTACAACCACTTCGAAATTATTTTGATGATGCACAACAAGAAGCAAATGAAATGGAAATGACAATCACTGAAATAGCAAATCAACATCGATGTTATGGTTCTCGTCGCTATGCAACAGCTCCATCAAAGCCAACCTTCAATCATCCACTTCCATCATCTGATATTGGTGTAAATGAAAGTAGCAGCAGCACTAATAATACAAATTCAAATTGTGCTTGCTCAACTTTTAAACATTCTCCAACTGATGATGTTTAAATATTACTTTATTTTAGTATACTGTATGTTATTTCTTTTGTAATGTGTTATGTTTTTGGTTTCTTTTTTATAAAATTTTTTTTTATTAAAGTTAGATGTTTGATGATAGTGGTATACAGTATTAGATAGTTCTGGAGTTAGTTGTCGCATTGGTAGATGTAAAAACAAAATTAGTAAATGATTCTTGCATTAGGTCATTGCTTTTCATAAGGTTTACACAAAGCACCAAGATTTTATTTTTGTTCTATCATTGATAAATGACTGTAAAATTTTTTTAACACAATCTCTGCAATTGTTTAGACAAACATCGAGTAGAGTTCGAGAATCATTAATGCATTGTGAAAGTGATATAATAGGTAGACATCGAGAGGAAAGCTTTTGAGCATAGATTGGATATGTACCATCTGGGAGAGAAACATCTTTTGCAAGGACAGCATCACGAAAGTTGGCACTACTAAAAAATGGAACAAAAATACAGTAGGTTCTGTAGAGTAAAGTTCGAGAATCATTAACAAAGACGGATGGTGGAAGCACTGTAGAATTTTCAATAATCAATGATGGAGATACAGTAGTATCATTGAAGAGCAATGATGATGGAGATGTTCGTGTATCATTAATTACCAATGATGGAGGTGCTTGAGAATCATCATCAATGATCGATGGTGGAGGTATTATAGTGGTGAGATTGTTGATGGTAGAAGATTGAGAAGCACGATTGACAAATAATGATGGAGATGTTTGAGAGTCACTGATTACCGTTCATGATAAAATTTTGAATGAAAAAATTATTTGTGTTTTGGAAGTTTTAAAAAGTTATTATTAAACATCACTTAGGTATACTGTAGAATCAATATTTGTATTTCACAAATTAGTGTTTAGAAAAACGGAGTTACTGTAAGATTGAAAGTTTTAATTAATACAATTTTATTGCCAAGAGAAAAGTATGTACATATTCAATTAGCTCTTTCCATCTCATTCGTTCAACAAAAATTTAAATTTCTTCCCAAATGCTGAAACCATTATTTGATTGAATAGAATTGTTTATTTATCGTGATCTTCAATAAAATTTAAAGTTAGAAGTTGCACTCCTTTTCTTCAAAAATGGAAACAAAAGATCGGTGTGTGTACACTTTCTTATCAGTATTTTTTTTATTGGTGACCATTTTAAAGAAAGAAATAGTCAATAAAAGTTTTAATGCTAAATCAACTTATTTTTAATAAAATTTTTATAATAATACTGCTGCTTTTTCAGAAGTACAGCAATGGTAGTTCATATTGGTCTTTGCCCGGATTTAGGTGATCTTTCTTACTATAATGATGCCGATAATTGTAGAGATACACTACGCATTAAACCAGGTAAATTTTTGGATATTTGCACATTATGCCAAATTATGTTTATTAGGTTATAATGAACTAATTAATATATAATATCCCTATATTAAACAATAAAATTTGAAGTTATGGCTCAAAAACGGTGACTTAACGCATTTTGTTAAAAAGGGTCACCTTTTTTGTAAAAATGGTGACCTCTTTGACCAGTTTTGGGGTATAAAGGGGGGATAACCCGTACCAATATTTGTTCTTACATTATTTAGGGATCATTTCCATACCAAATAACTATATTTAAATTTATCTCATAGCTACAGCATCTCAAAAATGGTCACCTATCAACTTTTTTTCAAAAAAGGTCACCTTTTTTAGAACTTGACGACTAAATGGTGATAAGAATAGACTTAAAACATCCCAAAATATATTTCCCTATTATATTACGTGTATTTTAATACCAAATAAGCACTATTAAATCTTTTTTTGTACATATATGATAATTATGAATAAACATTTTTCAACCAAATATTTCAATTCTCAAAAAGTGAGCAAAACCTAATAAAAGTTGTGAAAATTTATGAGAACATTTATTTATGCAAATGAAATTGCAAATAAGTGAGCATCAATAAAAAAGTTTTTGAAAATAAATTTTTAATATGAAAAATTTACATAACTAAGCACAAAAACGACAAACTTAATTTCATTATAATTACAGTAACCTACTGAATGCTAACAATGATTTTTGAAAAATTTAAGTTAAGGACATTTGGTTATTAGATAAACAAAAAATAGAAAATTTAAAATAATTGTTTTGAAATGCAAAAATAAAAGAATTTGAAAGTTTTGTTTTCACAAGTGATACAGTATTACGGTTACGGTATTGACGTACATAGATGGTGATAACGGTTGTGGCGATCATAAATTTTTTTATGTGTTTATACAATTCTATCCTCAAATTTTTAGCTCCACGTAATCACTCCATCAATAAAAATGCGATGTTTTTCGTTAAAAGATTAATACTGGGGATGTTGAGGATGTTGAAGATGTTGAATGTATATCATAGAGTTAAATAGAATTATTTGATATTTAAATAAGTTTAAAATGTTACAAGAACAAAAATTTAAATGGTAAATGTTTCATAATAATATTTGAAAGAAATATTTAAAAATAAGTGAATTTTTTAAGGAAAATTATTGATATGTCACCATTTTCTAAAGTGTTGCATATATAAAAGTAACCAAATAATGCCTATTTGGTGTTAAAATGATGAATATATAATAGAGGAACATATTTTGGGGTGATTTAAGTTTATTCCTCTCATAAACAATCATTTGAAATTTAAAAAAGGTGACCTATTTTGAAAAAACGTTGATATATCAACATTTTTGAAATGCTATATGTACATAAATGATTTAATAGTGCTTATTTGGTATTAAAATACACGTAATATAATAGGGAAATATATTTTGGGATGTTTTAAGTCTATTCTTATCACCATTTAGTCGTCAAGTTCTAAAAAAGGTGACCTTTTTTGAAAAAAAGTTGATAGGTGACCATTTTTGAGATGCTGTAGCTATGAGATAAATTTAAATATAGTTATTTGGTATGGAAATGATCCCTAAATAATGTAAGAACAAATATTGGTACGGGTTATCCCCCCTTTATACCCCAAAACTGGTCAAAGAGGTCACCATTTTTACAAAAAAGGTGACCCTTTTTAACAAAATGCGTTAAGTCACCGTTTTTGAGCCATAACTTCAAATTTTATTGTTTAATATAGGGATATTATATATTAATTAGTTCATTATAACCTAATAAACATAATTTGGGATGATTTTACCACCTCCGGCAAGTTTTCGAAATTTTAAATCTAAAAAGGGTGAGGTCACCCTTTTTGCATCTTTATAAGCTTGAGTTCAGCTCTTTTAAAAGCCCGAGAAACTGCAAGAAGTTGTGAAGTTGACAACCACGATGCTAGATATTTCCATCAACAATGACTCCGTGTAATATTTATATGTTTATAAAATATTTACATCATTTTTGTTAAACACAGACGTTTTTATAAACCAAAACCTGCATTTTTAAATTAAAACTTAAATTTTGATTCTGAAGGAACAAAGTATTTTTTGTTCTGATACGGTGTGAAAGGTATCTTTTCAAAAGAATATATTTTATGTGCAAAAATAAAGCTTAATTCTTCAGTTTTGAATAAACAAGGTAAAAAAAGTAAAAGAAAAAAGCAGATTTAAATTGCAAATTGCTATAATAAACAAAATGACAATTTTTATCATAGAAAATGATTCTAATCCGTTATTGATTGGACGTGTGTCTGTGGCTAGAAAACATGATACATCAAAAATGTGAACTTTTTTCGAAATAATTTTAGTAATAGCTTACTTGTAGTAACCACAGGGCAATTAAAAATTCCATAAGAAATTGAAAAAAAAGAAGAAGACGAAATTTCAAGGTTTTCTTCATAAGTCGTAAAATTGTCTTGGGGTGTAAATCTAGCAAGTTAACATTCATTAATATATCTAAAGTATTAGAGATCAACTCACTTATGACTTTTATTTCCCATTTTCAATATCACATCATCTTCATCTGTCAAATTGTTAACATTAAAATTGATGCCACAGTTATTATTTAAAAATTTAATATGTGATGGTAATTTTTTAAAACCATTAAAAGCATAAGATGCAAAAATTCCTTGTTGATATTCCTCCAAGTTTTGAACTATTGTTTGATCTAAAATTGCACGTCTGTCATACAAAATACAGTACACAAAATGAAGAACATACTCGAAATTACGTTTTTCATTTCAAAAACGATTGTTGTTTCTTTTGCAATGACAAAGCTGACAGCTGGTGTATAAAAATATAAATCTTTCCAATCAATTGCATCAAATCCACTAAAAAATAAAAACGATTTTAGTAAAAATGTCTGAAATCGAAATCACAGTAAATTTCTGTTGATCAATATTGTAACTGAAATTGTTATTTCAATATCTCACGAAATCGAGATATCTGTATTTCATAACCCCTGTTGCCATCTACATTTAATGAGAATTCATTCTTGCAGTTTGTAACCTTCAAATTCGCAAAAAAGTTTTACCTAAATTCCGCTAATGTGTTCTGATTTATTGTACTTTTTATTGTAATATTGTCTCTTGCAGAAGATCTAATTGAATGAATATAAATCACCGGCGGTGAGTCTTGTTCTTGTGGAGCTAAAAGTGTTATTTCGCAATCTTCAAATGCAGCTCTTGCAGTTATATTTGTTATGCCTGATGAAGAGGGAACATAAACATTTGCAGTGTCGCATCCTCTGCTATTAGCTAAAAAGACACATGAATGTATTCATTTTTAAGTTGCGTGATTTACCATATTTAAGTCTAAAAAGTACAGGTATAGAAAGTGCATGGTCAGCTGTTTTGTATAATCTAAAGCATCCTGTTGATGATATTATTTGAAGTGGAAAAATTGACGATGTTTGAACAAATGGAGCTGACAATAAGCTAAAAAAGACACAATAGTATTGGTGAGTAACCTTCTTACTGTAATCCAGTGTAAAAAATCCTTTATAAGAAAATAATTTACCTTCCAACAATTTCATTTCCATCAAATAATAAGAAATCTCTTAAATTATCACTTGTAACATTTGGAACAAATAATTCGAGTCTATCGGGTTCATCATGAGAACATACAGTAATCATATTATCAGTATCCATATCATCGAGCCATAAAACATATGTAGTAGAATCAGCTTCCAAATTTTTGTAGCTATTTTTGTTTATAGCCATTAATGAATATTCTATTAAAAAGTAGTTGGAAGTATTGTTTTGTGGTATGAGTTGAAAGGATTTTCCAAATAACATTGTATTTTTTGTTATTCTAAAGATTAGATGCTTTTAATAAAAGTCAGTTTTAACCTTTTTTCAACTATGAACAAGGTAATTTACAACCATTTAACACTCTTGGAAATATAAAATCTTATATGGATTTATCAAATCCTCTTCATCCCTTTTCTCAAAGTCGAGAAAATATTTTATTTAACTCACGGATATTCTACGCCATCAATCACCAAAGCAACAATATCTTCAATTTCTTTAACATTCAAGTTTAAAGCCATTGTCTGATTGTTCGTAATATTGTAAAAAGCGTCCATAACATCATTCACAGAATTCGGCAACCCACTGTAGCGTGGTGATGCAAAAACGCCTTTCTGAATTAGCATTCCAGCTGATAAAATGACATTAACATTTGAAATATCAAATTTATCAGATATAAAATTCAAGTTAATGATAGTACTATTTGTAAAAGTAATACTCAAAGCATTAGTATAAATTGAAACATTTTTCCATTGATTTGTTTCGGTGTTACTGAAAAAATTGGCGATTTCAAAAAAACATTCATGAATAAGCTTTCGAAAATAGAAGTATCGACGTCGAAAATTTTGAATTTCAATACAACAAAATCTTGACATCGAAATTTTTGCATAGTTGAAATGAACTAATTATTTCACCTATTACGGATATGCATCGTACAAATCGCTTACTTTATCTGCATCAAAGGATTTTCATTCATGGCATTTTTGAATTTATAATTATCACTTCCACCACTTACAGCCTCCATTGAAACAAAAGGAGAGCAATCAAAACACACTGAATTCTTTGAAAGAATAATAATTTCACACTCCTTATCTTTGTCAGCAGAAGCCACTATTCTTTTAGTTTGATTACCCAAATAACTAGGTTGTTCAAAAACATTTCTGCCATTACAAAACTCTCTTTGTTTAGTCTTCATTCTAAATAACATTGTAGCATAAGTATTAAAACCATTAGTATTTTTAATTGTAAAACAGCTAGAATTTGATGTAATACTAATGGGATAATCAGCACCGTGAAAATTGTGTTGAATATCTGCTAGCCTGAAAATAAAGGTCTTTCAAAAATTCTCAAATGCTGTCTTTCCATAACTTACGTTCCAACACTATTTTTAAATCCAATTCCATCATAAACAGTATAATTTTTTTGATCGTATAATTCTTCTCCAAATGTAAAAAACATTTCTAATTCATCCCCATCTGCACAAACAATAAAATAATCATTTTGTCTTAGATAATCTAACCAAAAAATTTGATAAACATTTTCATCATTTAAAGTTATGTTATGTGTTAATTGAATTACAGCATATTCAATGAAAAAACTGTCCGTTGAAATGTTTTGTTGTCGATAGAATATTTTTAATACGGTATCTGATGTGGTGATAGATTGATTGGTAGATAAGCTGAAAGTGAAAATAAATAGCTTATTTCAAAACTTTTTTTAATCAAAAGTCGTATTAATGCATTTTTATAATTATACTGTCAAAAAAAATAATCTAGATTAATTTTGCATTCTTTTTTTTGTCGAAATTCCTATAAACTTCCATTAAATTTTACTTATTGTTATCATTCGAAGATCAATATTTTCTCTTTTAAAAACATTTAAATTTTTTTAAGCAAAAAAAAGTACTGATCACTGGTATTTTTTCAAAGTTTGTATTTGAAAATGTTTAAATATTCAAAATCAAGGCTGTAGTTTGAAAAAAAGCATATGCTACCTTTTTTTACAATGTTTTTAAACAAAAAAATGTAACAAAAGCTATCGATTATATTTATCTAAGCTACAAAAAAGGCTGAAAGCGATAAAAAAATGTGTATGAAAAAAAGCGGGAAATTCAAATTCATTTTTTTGGCAATTCGCCAAATGACGATACTTTTTAAACTTACGTAACATTAATCATAGAAGTTTGTAACATTACTGTAGCATTTCCAGAAATACTTTTAACAAAAAAATGAACTTCAAATTTCAAATTATTATTTAACTGATACAACTGAACAAATTTATTGTAATTATTATCGCCGAAGTTAGGATCGTATCCACTGTAAGTTAGAGAAGCTAATACTCCCCGCTGTTCTGTTTGATCAATGATTATAGGGTCATCAGTATTTGCTTTTGCCGTAATATTTATTGATTGTGATGGTGGAATTATAATCACTAAATGGTCTGCATAAATTGTTGTATCTTTCCATAACAATGAATCCATGGAACTAAAATTGAAAGTAATAGATGATTATAAAACAAAATTTTTACTTGATGGTAAAATATGGCTTTTGATTACTTAATATTTCGTAAGAGTCATTTGAAGATGTAATGATTCCTTCGAAACGGATATTTGTGTTTAAAGGATTTTCAAATTGTAGAGCAAGTAAATTTATTATACATGGACCATCAGAATTTGCTTCATTGAAAAAGACTTTACTATCTTCAATTACTTCAAAAAACAATTGTTCTTTTTTACAATTGTTAGCATCATCTAAAACGTTTATATTTACTTGGTTCTACAAATTAAAAGAACTCCCTACCTTTCTGCATCTCATAGAATGTTTTTGATGCTTCTTTTAAACTGATTGTTGATGAAACAAAACAAAAAAATAAGAATAAAACAAAAACCAGCTTCATGTTAAAAAAAGAATGATTTTCTCACATTAGTGGAATACAGTTTTGAAAAGTTAAAACTTAAAGCTTTGTTCATTCCATAAAAATGAGAAAAAAAATGCTGTTATTATCAAAAAAATTTATTTGAAATCAGCTTAAAATGATGTTTAATCTTCGACCCAAAAAAGTGTTAAAAAGCATTTTTACCATGCTTTTGAATAAGCTGCTTAAAGTTGAATTTCAATTAAGCTTTAAAAAGTTGATCAATTTTGCAGATTTCTCTCTAGTTTAATTGACACTTGATTCTTTTATTTTTTTACAGAACTACAAATGATTGTGAAACCTTTTGTCTTTTGCAAAAAACAAAGAGTGCCATTTCTTTGTTCATTTTCTTAATGCAGGTTTACAAATTCCAACCATTTCTTTTTCATTTTAAAGTTCAAATTAATTTTATTGCTGTCGTCTACGTCATTGTTCTTATTCGGTTCACTCTTAAAGGTAAGCACGAAATGGGAAATAGGAAAATATTAAAATAAAATTTTTTAGATAGCTATTTACCTATTCTATTATAAGATCTTGGAAAATTTCTGTTTTTTCATCAAAAATGGTTACAACACGATCAATGTCTGGGATAAAGAAATCAAATAAGCGTTCTTTTGATCCAACACCAAAAACAACTTCAAAGAAACGCAAGCTTAATTCATCAAAAATGAATTCAACTGATCATGACTCAACAAAGCCATTCTTTCCAGATTCAAAGCAATTTCATCAAACATGTTTATCACAAAGATTTTCACTTCCAATTCCTTTAATGAAATATATTTGGACAAATCCATCATCACCTGTTGCTTATCAAAAACTAACTCAAAGCTGCAAATTATTTTTTATCAAAAATCCAATTTTGGTTATTTGTAATTTAAAATATGGCGAATGTTGGGGATATTGGACTTATTGTTGTGCCAAAAAAGAATGCTGTACACAATACTGTGATGCTCACAAAAAATTGGATATGAATAAAGTGAAAGAAAAGATATGGTTAACTGGAATGACTCGTATTCGAACGGAAAATGTATCACCTTTTGCTTCAAATTTTATTTCAAAAATTTATCAATGTAATCTTGAAAGATTATCTCTTGATTCTCAAACTCTTTCTTATGATGAACTCAAATTTTTTCCAACTGGTGTAAAGCATTGTAGTATTAGTTGGTGTGTTATCAAATATAATAATGGTGAACTTGTTCCATTAGAAGAGATTGTAAAACTTTTTTCAATATCAACAGATTTGTTCATGTAAGTTATTTTTTTTAAATGTATATACTTTTATCACAGTATTGTTTTTCAGTAATTTTCAAAACAACGATTCAAATATTGCTTTTAATAATTACAAAGATATTATTGCTGCTTGTAAATATATTAAAAATGTTAGATTATATTGTCCAGATGAATTTGATGTTACTGAATTTTATCAACAGTTAAAGGTACGTTTTCTTTGATGTTTTAGATTTCTGTGTTTAACAAAAGAATTTTAGAAAAACAAATGTCGTACTTTATTCCTTGTCAGCGCTTCAAACAATGAAAATCGTGTTGGTAAAATTATTGATGATATTTTACAAATTGGTGCGTCTGATACCATTGATTATATTCCACCAGAAATTTTTTATTCTGGAATTAGTGCAGTTATTGGCGATAAAGTGGAACAAATTCAAAAAACTGTTGCTGAAAGATATTTTTAAATGTTGTTTTTTTGTTGTCAGCTTTGTAAATAAATTTTTAAAATGTATTTTAGTATTTGCACAAGTGTTAATTATTTTTTGCAAAAACTCGGAGATTGTGGGGGATGTAACTTCACTACACAGGGATAAAAATTTCAAAGGAACCTGAAACAGGCTCATTTTGTATTTGATTTCGGCAGACAGAGATTGTATAAGGTTGTTTTTCTTTTTCAATTTTTAAAAGTGTATTTAATACATGTTTTAGCAGATTTAAGATCAATTCACAAAATTGTCGTCTTTGTGACAAAAGATAGTTCGTTATGAAAATTTAAAATTTTATCGACAAAGTATTATATTAATTTATTGTTGGAAGCTTCACTAACTATAAGTCTTCCGTGGAAGTAGGTCAGAAATGAGAATATGTAGAAACACATGTTTTTGACGTTAACATGGTTTACATGTTTTGTGCAAGATCTGCTGTCTGGTTTGTGATAACAAAATATTTTTGTTGTAACCGTACTCCTTTACCTACACTGAGAAAAATAGGGACGAAAAAACTCTCACCGATGATACTTGCATTACCGACAGTGATGCAAAGGCGATGGAATCGTCACTTCTATTGATGAATGCATCAGTGTAGTATACCATTCATAGCAATCATTCTTGCACTGAATATTTTGTTATGTGTAAGATTGTTTTCGAAAAAAATTTTGCAAAATGCTTTTATGAATATAAGTATAATTAAAAAATTTCATCGAAAAACTGTTATATTCAATGTTTTAAGTTTAATAGTTTCTATTATTTTTTTAAAAAAATTTAAAATGTCCCATTTCTAACAGTGTAAAAATTCTATGTTTATTACAAGTGTTTCTTTAGATTATTTGAGAATTAATTCATCCTCTTTTGCATAGTCTTTGTTTTTTAAATTTTATGCATCTTTTTGCAATAACAATAAGTGTTAGTTTTTTATTGTCCATTTTCTCATTCACTCTTTATAAAAATAGCCTTGGTTTTTTTATTATCAAGTTGAGATTGATTTTTATATTAATTATTGCCTGTTATTGCTGGTTCTTATTTTATTTAAGCAAGACGAACAGATTTTTATTTCAAAGGTTTACTTATATTATATTCAAACTGAAAAAATATTATTTTAACTATATTCCTCAAAATCCATTACATCAAAGTATGCGTGCAGTTGGTAGCCCACACAAGAGATGTGCTGTTGATTCACCAATCACAAAAGAATCTGTAAAACAGCTAAAACATGACAAACAGCGTCTTAATGATCGTATTATTTTCTTACAATGTGAATATGAAAGACTTGAACAACTTTATGAAAAACTTTTGGAAGATAATAAAAGATACAAAGATGAAAATCAAAGGTATGTTTTTATTTTTTTGATTAATGTAGTCTGCAATAAAACATTTTTTAGGTTAAAAGCAGCTGCTGATAATAAAGAGAATTTGCTTTATGATAATCATTCTGCTGCTGAAGAATTAAAGAAAATTAAATTAGAAAAAGAATGCTTACAAAAAGAAGTTCAAGATTTAAAAAATACTAAGCAACGTTTAACAGATGATTTAAATGTTTGCTATAAAGATTTAGAGGACTGCCATTCTGATATTGCTGAAAAGGAACAACAAATTGAAACGCTTCAACAATCGAATGCAACACTCAAACAACAAACAGCTGACTTAATTAATGATATTCTTAATGTTCAAAAAGATCGGGAGGAAATGAAAAAGAAATTTCATGATACTGAAGCAGAATTAAATGAAGTTCTTAAAGATTATGATTTGATGAAAAAGCAAAATAATGAAATGTCTCGAATGTCTTTAAATGTGACAGATATTAACAATATTAATTTAGCAGATGAAAATCTAAGATTACGTGAACAAATTACTGAATCATCAAAGAAATTTGAAGATGAACGTGATGAAATACATCAAGAATTTCAAAAGAAAGAAGCTGTCTTAAATGCTGAAATAGCACAATTAAATTCAATTTATACAGAGGTGGTTAGAGAAAATGAAAACAGAAAATTTGATATTGAAAATTGTAAACGAATTGAAAAAGAAAAAGATGCTGAGGTATGGTTTTGGGGAATATAGGGTGGTCTTTTTTAACTCGAGCTGATTTTTTCTAATGTCAAATATGTCCCAGAAAGTCCAAAGGGCGGTATAAACAAAGGGAAACATCTTTGGTCATTCGGAATTTTCATAATCTGCTTATCATGAGCTGGTGCAAGGTTAAATTTGAATGTGGCGCCATTTGGCAATTTCTTTCTAAATGCCAAAAATATACGTACAAAAAATGTTCTCCTTTTTTTGTAGCATTTTTTGTTCATGTCCTTTTTTGTGATCTTCGAGGACAAATGTGGCAGCATCAAACATTGAACAGACAATCACCTGCTACTGTAGTTTTTAACTCTTGTATTTTTTTTAGATCCATGAATATCGTAAACAAAATGCCGAATTAAGTGCTCACTTTCAAGGCTTAAAAGATACTGCGGAAGAATGGAGAATTAAATATGAAAAAAGCCATGAAAGACTTACAACTGTGCAAGAAGAAATTGATAATCTTTCAAAAAGCGAAACATCTTTAAAAACTGAAATTGCTGATCTGAATGAACGAAATCAAAACATCAAAAATACTGCAGATGAATGGAAGACAAAATATGAACAAGAACATCAAAGCCTTGCAAAGATTCAAACAGAAAAAGATAATCTTTCAAAGAAAAATGTAAATTTAGAAGAAACACTTTTGGCACAAAGCAATGATCTGGCTGTATTTAAACAAAAGCAACTTGGTCCTACAGGTATATTTATTTACATATTAATTTATTACTTTGAATACGATGCCCTTTTTAGTTCAAAAAATGTTCATTAAAAATCTTTCTGTTAAAGAACAAATAACAATTATCTCGGCTGAAGAATCACCATATTTTCATCTCTTAACACCAATGTATCGTGAAAAACAAGATCATTTTTTTAGTCGTTCAAAATGATACTTTTTTTGTTTTATTAAAAAATTATAAAATTTTTTGAATTTTTATTTTTATTGTCGTTGCAAAATAAATTATTGTTGGAGGAAGAAAGTTGTTTTTTGAATGAAAGAGAAAAATTCAGGTGTTACATTAAATTTGAAATGATTTAAATGAACTTTGTTTCAAAAAATTACTCTGGTATTTGGTAATGTAATTTCGTGTGCATGTGCTTTGCTCGCCTGTGTTCGATTCGGCAAAAAGTACGAATTTTGTTGTTCCAAAATCTTTGTGTATTTTTTGCTGTATTTAAAATAAATTCATTGTATTCATCGCTAAACATTTTTATCGTTAAAAATGATAAAAATGTGATTAAGGCTATCCGCGCCGTGCTAGTATATTTATTATCATTTAAAAAAGCTTAACAGAGATTAATCAGTTTACGGTAATCTTGTAACCCTAACCTCTGGGGATTATATAATTAGAAATATGAATACATCTTTATCGGCACGCCTGCCGAAGCCATAAGGCGAAAATACATATTTAATTGCAAAACTATATTTATTTTTTTATAATTATAATTATTTTATGCAAATGAGCAATGAATCTTTAGTTTCTACATCAAAAATAGAAATGATAGTATTTATTATGTTGAAACATAAATTACAACGCCATTTTTTGTATTTCTAGTGGGAAGAGCAGAATAATATAAAGTTACATTTCGGTTTTTAAATGTTAAAGAGCTGCCTATTCCTTTAACACTAAAATTAAAATTTCCTTTTCATAATGCAGGTTTTACCTTACCTTGTAAAATTACCATTTACTTTAAAATAAAATACGTCGCCTTCAGCCATGTTATAATCAATAACTGTGAATGTCACAGGATAATCGCCAATCACGTAACGGGTGAAATCATTGTGCCATAACATATCATTCATTTTGGACATTCCGTAATTAGGAGTAGATATTATTGACTGATTTGGATATTCAGCAATGGTCATGTCATACGTCATTATTGTAATCAAAACAGCTGTATTTTTTGGGATATTTATTGTGTAAATATAGGAAAATAAAAAAATATTTTTCCATTTTTTGGAAGATTTTGAGCTACAAGAATAGTTTTAGAAATTAATTAGGTTAGGAAAGTAACAACTTGAATTCAAATAACTGATTTGCCTGACCTGTCCCAGCGTAAATTTTTACTTTGTCAGTTGATGAAGAACTATATAAATTTGAAATTTTATAATCAAAAATATCATCAATAAGAAGAGTTATTAAACAGGGCTCTTGATCGGAAGCTAAAGCCGCAATAGGTAAAAAAGATTTCATGTTTGTGACAAAAATAGTTTCTTTAAAAATGCAACCCCTTGGTTTTTCTGTAAGAGCTTTTTTAATGGTTGTTTCAAAAATACGGCATATAATACTCACCTTGAACTTTTAGCGCTAACGGCGGGTACAATACGTCAGAATCAAGAAAAAGAGCAAATTTATGGATATTAATTTTGCATTTGTACATATCGGGTTCAACAAAACTAAAATATTTAATTGAGAACAGTCCAACTTATTTTTCTTTTACCAGTTTTTATTAGACAAACTTGATGTAAGGCTCTCGTTGTTGTAAATTGAAAAATATGCAAGTGGAGAAATGAAGCCGCAGTAGAGGTTAAGTGATATATTATTCGGATGCTAAAACAATCCTGATTAACTCCCTGTCAAGGACGTCAGCAGGGTGGAGCACGTTTCCCCTACGAAACTGACAAATTTTAATTGATCTTTTGCCGCTTTCGTGTTAAACCGGCAAATTATCAAATGCATATCCCATCCGACATTGATTTTAAAAAATATCCCGCTGACGTCCTTGCACCATGTTATTGTTATGTTTTTATTTTTTTTCATTAAAAAAATTCTAGCATTATTTTAAAAACATATACTCACTTGTAAATCTCTCACATCTACTGTTGCCAAATTAAATTCACCCGTGTCAATAATAAAAACAGAAATATTTGTAAATACTGTAAAACGAAAATCCGTTTTTGGTTCTAAAAGCAAAAAAACGTAAAGGAAGGAGTGATTGCAATCTCATTAATCGTATAACGTACTTGTAAATTTTTCAGTAGTAAATGATAGATCTTTAGCTGAATTAGTAGGTTGAGTTTGGACTTCAAAGAAATTTTTATTTGAAGAATTCAAATACACTTCAAAATCCATTAATTCTCTATTATGATAGCTTATTTCCAAAACAATTTCTCCATTAGAAATAACCTTGAAAACATCATCCAATGGATGTGAAACTGTAGAACTAATTGTAAATAATGTAATTTCCGCATTGCACGATTCTATCTAAATTTTTTGACGTAGAATTGTCAGTCAGCAAGCAGAAAAAATTTATACATTTTTATTTTTCTTGTTTCACGATGGAATCAACTAAAGTAAAAAGTGTCATTTTGAAAAAAGGAAAAACTTTCCCTTCGAGAATTTTTCCTTTGTTTTTAGTGTGTAATTTTTGTTAAAAAGTAACTCATCTTCCACGTCGTTTTCCAGACTTCCTGTAAAAGTAGTAATTTTTTTATTAACATATTTGAAATCAGCGAAAAAAACTGATTCTGGTGACAGTTTGCTTTTTTTAAATAAGTTCCTCTAAAGGAAAATCGATATTGCATGCACACCTTTCTTATACAAATCATTGCTTTTTTTATTAGTGTAAAAGGATTTACATTGATCTGATGCTCATCAACTTAATTAATTTTATATCTGATGATAATTATATATATATTTAATGTTTTAATAATGTACAAAAGCTTGAAGAAGTGCAAATGGATGTCGCTGAAAGTATCGATGGATGACATCGAATCATCACAACCATTTATATGTAAGTAGCTTCCTTTTTTTCTCTATAAATAATAGTTCATTTTTAGATTACTATCAGTTCTTTTAATACCATATACTCCAATGGATTGATAATGCATTTGTCCGTTTTACCATCAGCAACACGTACAGATCTTATTTCCGCAATGTCAGGATATAAATGTTCTGGATTTAACATTCATAACAAAGAGTACCCATACGTTCTGAATGACGATACGCCTATTGGGATATATGGTATTGGAAGAATTTATGACAATCTAAAAATTAATTATTATTTAAAGAGCAAAAAAAGGAAGATATTTACCTTAAGATGGTTGTGGTATTCAGCGACATCCATTTGCACTTCTTCAAGCTTTTGTACATTATTAAAACATTAAATATATATATAATTATCATCAGATATAAAATTAATTAAGTTGATGAGCATCAGATCAATGTAAATCCTTTTACACTAATAAAAAAAGCAATGATTTGTATAAGAAAGGTGTGCATGCAATATCGATTTTCCTTTAGAGGAACTTATTTAAAAAAAGCAAACTGTCACCAGAATCAGTTTTTTTCGCTGATTTCAAATATGTTAATAAAAAAATTACTACTTTTACAGGAAGTCTGGAAAACGACGTGGAAGATGAGTTACTTTTTAACAAAAATTACACACTAAAAACAAAGGAAAAATTCTCGAAGGGAAAGTTTTTCCTTTTTTCAAAATGACACTTTGATTCCATCGTGGTTTTACACTTTCTTCTGCGTATAGAAGAAAGTGTAAAACAAGAAAAAAAGACACACTTTGACTGTTTTTTCTAATTGCGTGAAGACGCTTTTGAGCCCTATAAGTATGTATTGAGTTGATTTTATGAGTATCTTTTCTTTCAAATTTAAATACTAAACAATAACAAATTTTACCATAAAATTGCATCTCATGTAACCACAATAATACTTGATGTCTTCCAAAATATAATGAGTATTGCCGTCACATGGAATTAATATGTTTGCGCAACTACAATCTAAAAGTGAACACTATGTTTTTGTTACAGAAAATGTAATGTTCTCACATAGAGGAGTAAATTTTACTTCGAATCCAAAGGAAGCAACACTTCCATCGCTGCGCATTTTCCATGTAACATGTCTATCGGTGTTATTTCTAAAAGGCTCTAAAACGAAAATTGAGCCTTGATTAACAAAATAATCTTCGTAAATAATATAATCAGCATTTGGCTCCAACAATGGTGCTACATCAACAAGCATTTCAGTGTTATTTGGTATAATAAGGTTGTAGTTACACTGCATATTATTTTCTAATCTTTGATATTTTGTGGCGTAATAACTCCATGTTGTAATTTTACCATCACTTTCTACACAGCAATTTTTATTCACCACGTTGAAGTTTTTTTTTACTACACTAATATAAAACTGTAATAATTACAGTGTAATTCATAGTAAGAACCAGAATAATTTTGATCGTTTTTGGACAGATATATTTCAATAAAGTTATCACTGTTGTAATAATGATGATATGTTTCCACATTTCTCTTGCTGCAATAATAAATATGACAACAGAGTTAAGAAGACACAAACGATTATATCTAGCGAGGTGCAAGACGCGACTCAATGATGACTTTTCTTTACATTTTTTGGACAGATGGTTTTTAATTTTTAGCCAACTGGATCTTTTTTATAACTGCTGATTTCCTTTTGTTTCTAATGATACTTTTGTAAGACACTCTGAAATTGGTATTTTTTCGAAATTTAAGGCAAATGTTCCTTACTTCCAACAACTTTTAACTAGTATCACAGCGGATTTTTTGTAAACAAAAAAGAAAAAAGGGACAAAGCTGGCGTTTATATTCTTTTTTGTTTATCCTTTTTGAAATACGCATACGCTTTTTTTTAAACGTGCACGTCGCCATCTATATGTTTATTTTAAAGAATGCTCAGCGAGCTTTCAGATTAAAACGAAATCCGTAATTTTAAAATACATCCATCCTTCTATTAGCACTATTCTTTTGAACATTTCTGCTTTTTTAAATGACTTCACATGCGCCCCTTTAAAATGTGTTGCTTTCATAGAAGAAAAGGTGCCAGGTTTATAGAAGGTAATTTCATCACAGTTTTTTTGAATCTCGCATAAACGTAAAAACTGAGTAATTTACAATCATTTTCTATCTTAATTTTATTACTTACTCATATATGAAGGTGGTTTGTCTTGTAACACATATATGCCTTTTTAAAAAATATATGTTAAGACTACCCTGAAATAAACTTGGCACTTTTTCTTCTATGAACGCAACACGCCCTTTTATATTGCAGTTGAGTAATCTGGATGCACCCTGATCTGAGGTTTGCAGTTTTCAAGTTTTACTACTTACTTAACAATAAAATCAGTTGAATTTTTAACATAAAAATATTCGGCCTCGGAAACATTATACTCTTCTATAACAACTTTAAAACCATAGTCATGTGGTGCTTCAAATTGCCATTTGCATGCTGACGTTCTGCCGATATTGTCACCTTGATCTGTTACATACGATGACATTAGATAAAGCGTTTGTCTTTCATTTGTAAACTTAAACGGTTTATATTTACTGATAGATTCCATAGGACACCCTTTAATATTGTTTATAAATAACAAATGCCCTTGGTAACTGCTGTTCATAGTTTCAAAATCATCATCATGCATTTCTTGCAGGGAAAAAGAGGAAGAATTTAACAGTAAAAAGTTTTTACCTTGTTGTGTATGTTCCACAACAGTTCCTCCGGTGGAATCCCGGGAATAAAATCTGTAAACTAATGCCACCATAACATTCTAAAGCAGATGTTGATTAGTAATTTTTGTTTTATGCTCACATACAGTATCACTGATATAAGTATAAGAAAAACTGATATTACATAATCGAAAATCTTCATTTGACAAAAGCACCGGAAAATCTGTAGTTTCAAAGAAGGCAATCTCATTCAATCCCAGATATATTGTTTTATTTGATGTACAATCAAATAATATTCCAAATGATGAAGGAATAAAAAGCAATAAATATAAATTCATTTTTGCACAAAATGCAAACGAAAATAAACAATTGTTGAAACGATGTTATTTATGTCCTTTTCACATTCAATAAAAAAGTGTTATAATTCCGTCAAAACATCAAAAAAAGTATTAAAAGAAGGATAAGTTTTTGTTGAAAAAGAAATTTTTGGTCATCTACATTTTTCCATTATATAGCAAGTGTGTGTGTGTATATATACAGCCGATAGACAGTCGAATATTAAGATAAGGTAATAGCTATGATCCCGAATTAACAGCAAAAAACACTAAATAAAGAAATTTTATGCTTTTTGTGATAAGAAATGTGGGGGATTAGCACTACTACGTTTGCAAAAAATTTTAAGCAAGCAAGGACGTCAGCTAAGGAGGGGGGGGGGGGGGGGGGTACATGCCCTCTCCGAAATAGGAAAAATTCTATGGTCTTTTGCCGACTCTTTGTAAAAGGCGGCAAAAGATCAAAGGCGTGCCCCCCTCAAAAAATTTATTTAAGTGAGTAAAAAGCAAAATCTGTAGTTTTTTGAATTAAAGAAATTTAGAAAAAAATAAATTCAAAAAAACATAATTAAATTATTACAAAATGTGTTAAAACAAAACTTATTTTACGGTAGGTTTAAAAAAAGGTGTTTTGGAGCTTTTGAAAATAAATTATAACAAAAAAATTGCCATTACGGCCAAATTTACCGCACTTTGTTAGTTTCTTCTTGTTACTATTTTTATTCGAAGTTAAATATGAATTATAAAGCTTATCTTTCATGCAGGATGAAGTGCCACCAATTACATTTTTTTTTCAAGGATATTTCACTTACTAAAAATTTAAAGACGATGGTTGTCCTATGGCTAATAAAAATGAACCTTTCATTTTTACAAATGAATCAGAAGTTTTGTATCTTCATTCATCTTATACTTGGAATCTTACGCATGACATATATAACTGGCAAGCAAAAGAATGTGTATGCAAATTTTTAGCACCTGAAGGATATTCTTTCAAAATTTTATCACTTTATGCCGATTCAAAAGTTTTGAAAGTAGCAAATGAAACAAGGGAATTGATTCAAAGTAGGGTAATGACGCATTGATGCTACTACTTTTTTGTTTTAGACTTGCAATTTAATGCCAGAAAAAGAGAAAGAGAAACTTGAAAGAAATCTTAAGTCATCAACAAATTCAAACCAACCACAAAAGCGACGTGCTGAAGTTCGAATTTCCGATGTTCGACAAGAACCTGTTCGAGAAGCTCCAATGCTTACATTTGCTGATACTTCATGTCAGCCATCGTCTTCCACCTCACAAAATCAACAATATGATCTCCCAGTTGCTAAATTTAAACAACAAGCTATTCGACCATTTATGGAATTCATGTCATTTGCCGATAACGATAGAGCAAATTCAATATTATGCTGTGTAAGTGTTTTTATACTTATTGCCCTTTTAAACCATAATTTTTTTGTGGATGTGTAAGAAAAATATCTCTTTCAATGCTTTTGTCCATTATTCAGAGAATATACTGGAATTTTAAGGCCTTCATACAAAATTGGTGATCCACAGAAAACACTTGGTGGCAAAATACTGAAACAAGAGTACGATAATCTTAAAGCTGTTGTTGATAAAACTATTGAATCTGCACCTTTTTTTGCAATATGTTCTGATGGATTTACTGATGTTGCAAATAATCATATTGTAAATGTCATTGTTGCTACTCCTGTTCCAATGCTTATGATACTATTGATACCACCGGTGAAAGGGAAACTGGTGAATATCTTTATGTACAACTCAAAACTATTATTCAAAAACTTGGTCCCGAAAAAATTAGCTGCTTGATGACTGATCATGCAAGAAATATTCGGCTTGCTTCCACACTTCTTCAAGATGATTATCCTTGGATTTTAATAGAAGGTTGTCGTGCTCATCTTCTAAATTTGGATATTTGTAAGCTTCAACCTTTCTTAAAAATAATTAAAAGATGTAGTGTTATATCAAAGTTTTTCAAGTAAGCTGCAGAAAAAGGATGTGATACAGCAACTTGCTACAAACTCAAAAAACTTTGTCAACAAAAGCACAAAAAAATTGATATTAACAAAATTAAAGCAAAAGTATGGCTTGCTGGAAGTTTATTTATTTACACCAAAGATCTCTCAAATTTAACTTCAACATTTATTTCAAAAAATTTTCTATGTGATCTTAAAGAATTAAAACTTTTTAATCAAAATCTTTCATATGATAACCTAAAAATTTTGTCATCTCATGTAAAAGAATGTGTTCTCAACAGCAATGTCATCAAATATGATAATGGTGAAAGTGTTCCTATCGAAGGTATTGCCAAATTGTTTTCTCATTCAAGAAGTAAGTAATCATTCATAACTTGCAAAAAAAGTAAATACTAATTTAAAGAAATTTCGGTAATGATTTTGGTATTGATCTTGGTAATGCTGTTTGTAAGAATTATAATGAATTAGTTACTGCTTGTAATGTTATTCAAAAAGTTTTTTTACATTGTGTTTTAGATGACTTTGATTTTCATCAATTTTATCAACTTCTAAAGGTATATATGTTTTTTTAAAATTTGCTGCTTAACAAGAAGATTTTAGAAAAGCAAAACTCGTACATTGTTCTGTATACATACTATTAATCCACAAGATAGCATTGATGAAATATGTAATGAAATTTTACTTACAAATAATTTTGGTTCCTTCGATTACGTTCCACCATTTTTTTTATCCTGGATTTAGTTTTTTTATGAATGCAGTATTGTCCCAAATTCAAAAAGAAGTTGCCGAAAAATATCTTTGAGTTTGTTTGTTGACGTTTTGAACAGTTTTTAAAATAAATTTATTGTTTTCTTTGTTGCATCATCAAAATATTTTTATTATTTAAAAACATTCAAATAAAAGAGTGACATGAGTGCAATCTAAAAAAGTTAAAAAGAAAGCACGCCAACAATTTATGGATACCAATTTTCATCAATTTCAAACCCACACGGGCTTATATAGTTAGGATTATATTGTTGCATAGCTGGTATTTTCCATCCACCAAATGGTTTAAAATCATCAAAGCTCTAAATAGCATTATTGCTTTGTTGATTTCCAGAGTTTAAAAGCTTACCTGTTGACCACTCCAATTATCTAGCCATAACGGTTTATCAGCGACAACATTCCAATCTTTACCAACAATTTGTTCCCAATGTGTTTCATTTGTATAAATTCCAGCTTTAAATCCCATTGCTTCTGTTTGTTTTACAGCTTCAAAAACAATAGCACGATTTAACTGAACTTCATCAGGGCCAGGCCAATAGAGACCCCCATCTTGTACCGATATCCATAATCGACCAATCTGTCCACCTTCACTTGTAACAAACTTTAAAGCTTCTTCAATTTGTTCTTTAATAGATTTACATCTTAGAAGTAAACAAGGGAAAATATATCCATCAACAAATTGAAAACCAGCTTTTCGAGCATTTTTAATATTTTTAATTACTGTTGCATCAACCTCTCCCGGGGATTTATAAACACGACCAATGTAAAATGAATACCCGCTATTTAAAAAACATGTAAAATTATCGACAGAAATTGGATTTATTGAATCAAAGCCCTTGGTGCATACTGTAGGAGCAATTAAAGAAAATAAGAGAATAATTTTAAACTGCATCATTTTTGAAAAAAAATATACGAAAATAACTTAGCTCTGTTTTTCAGAGGAATGCTTTGAATAAATCAAGTGTTTTTCTTATCAGTTTACTGTTTAAAGTTTTAAAAACATGTTATTTTTTTACCACAAAAATATTTTTTCCATAAAAATAAACAAATTCAATCCTTTTATCAGTTTTTTGCTACTGTGGGTGCACTTTTCATGCTTTTGTCAACAAATTTTTTGCTCAGTTAAAACACATTCCTTGCAAAAAATGAAACTCGTGTTTATATTTTTTGCTCTAAATATTTTTCAAGTTAGTACTCGTGAAAGAATAATATGTGATTCTCCACACAATATTACATTGTATGAAAACGATATTATATTCTTTGAATCTCCAAATTTTCCCCAAACTATTGACGGTGAAACAAAGCGGAAGTGTGAATTAGTTATTAATGGACTTTTTCATAATGTAAGGTTTATAGCAAGTTTTTTGTGATAAACATTTCCACATAAAGCTATTTTAGAATGACAGTAGAATATTGTTAGCTATGACCAGTGGACTTCCAGTTGGTGCACAAATTATAGATACTGATAAAGGTTATGGGTTTGTTTTTAGTTTTTATTCGTTTTTTCCATATAACAATTTAGAAAGCTCTTAGAATTTCCAATAATTAATTTTTATGCAACAAATTCATCAAAAATAATATTTTCATTTGTAAATAATGTAACAAAAAATGATTGGGAAAGATTTCGTGGATTCATTGCTTATGAAGCCATGAGGGACTACAGATGTCCACTTTCAAATAAAAATGAATCTTTTAAATTTACAAATGAATCAGAAGTTTTATATCTTCGATCATCATATGATCAAAATTTGACAGATGATACCGATTATCGAAGAGAAAAACAATGCATATGGAATTTTGAAGCACCCGCTGGATATGGCTTTAAAATTAATTCTTTGAATACCGTTGCAAAGGTATTAGTGACCTTTAATGGCAAACAAGAGTTTGTTCAAAGGTATGCCCATGCAGAATAAAAACAAAGAGATGTAAATTTTTATAAATGCTTATTCAATCTGCTTTTTAGTCGTTTAACACATTATTATAATACTACCAATATAACCATCTCATTTACAACGGCCTATGAAAACATTCAGGAAGACCCAAAATACTTTTTTGCACGTATTAGTATCATTAATTTACTTGAACCTGCTACAAATGACGACTGCACGTTTGAAAAAACCAATGACGCCTATCTCTGGCAAACACCATCAACATCACGTTCAAAAATTATTAAATGCCGTAAAAGTTTTACAATTCAACCTAATCATCAACTGTATGCTCATGTAACTGATCTAGAAACTCAAGAAAATGTAGATGTTTTGAGATATTATATTGATGAAGAATTATTGCATCCTGTTCAAATATCAAAGAAACAACTTTATGCATTTTTGCCGTTTAATGAAAGTGAGAGAACTTTGACGCTTGAATATTCAAGTGATGAAAGTATTGCCTATAAAGGATTTGCAGTAAAATTTGAAGATGTTGGTACGTTGTTCATACTTGTTTGTTTAATTTGTTGCAAAAAATAATAATCAAAATACTTTTAAGAATGCAAATTCAAGTCTACAACATTTGTAATTCCGTGCTCCGGAGAGTTTAATTATTCAATCATGGGAAGAGAAAACGATTACAATTATTGTGCTAATTTAAATTGTACTTTTGAGGTATTACAGTTTTAACATTTTTGGATTTACAGTTATTAATTTCTTTACAGATAACAATAAATGAAGCCTGTAAAAATAAAGAAATTCTTCTTAAAGTTTTCAAAGATATTGAAGATCCATTTATTGATTATCTTACCGTTGTATCTGATAATCTTACTGTGCTTAATACAACAAGTATTTACAAGAGAACATATAAAGGTGAAATGCAAAATGCATTAATTTTGCATAATCGACGCACAAAAATGACATTCCATTCAGCATCTAATTTTAATGGTTATAAAAGTGTGTAAGTGTCTTGCAAAAAAAGTTTATTGAATTATATTAGTTTTGTTAAAGACGAATTGGAAGTATGAGATTATGGATGAAAGCTGTTGATGGTAAGATTTTTTTTTAAATAAAAAAAATGGTGTTTTCATGCATTGTTTAGAAGTAACTCATTTACCAAAAGAGATAATAACTGCTGAAAATTTGGTGTACATTTATGAAAGTAATAAGATCCCTTCGAATACTGCTTTAACAATAAAGCTATCAAGCGAATTAACGGAAACAAATGCATTAAATATGTTCTATGAAACTTCAAATATTCAACATTTAATGACATGTATTACATTTTACATCGATGAAGGAATGAGAAATGTTTATGAATTAAATCCACACAAGTAATGAGAAGAATTGTCATAGAAATTTAAACTTAAAAGTTTTTAGCACAAGTGTTCCAATTAACAAATCTATTACAATTTACAAGCATATTGACTGCGATACAGATATATCAAAATTATTTATTAAAGCTGAGTACAGTATGTTGCGTGTACACATAATTCAAAAGATATAAAACTATAATTAATTTCAGCACCGCCAACAAATTGCATGTTTCAAAGAGATATTGTAAATATTGAAGAAGTGATAAAAAGAAATAAAAAACTTTCAATGGTCTCGGGATTAGAAGCGCCATGTCAACTGACTATAGTAAATAATATTGGAAATTATGTTATCAAAGAAATGCTAATTAGAAGCAAAAATAATGAAAGCGTTGAAATTTATAATGCTGCAAAAAGAGATACTTCAATTTTAACGTTAAAGTAATAATTTTAGGGCTGTTAAGCTATAAAAAAGCGTTCTTTTTTAGTCGCAATTCAGCTTTTAAATGGAAATTAATGACTCTAAATGCATTATCATATGTAATTGTGATTCCATCAAAAAGCAGCTTTTTAATTGAATTTTATGATCCCTTAAACGTTATTCAATGTAATGAACCATTATTGTCCCATTATGAAACACCGTTTTATGGTACACCTTCGTTCAAACCAGTTTCTTCAAATACAACATATGCCATATCAAAAACCGTAAAAGCCATCTTTACAGTATCCAATATTGATCTGTCACCGTCCGGTATTTTACAATTAGTTTTTTCAAACGGCATTGTAAAAAAGTAGGAAAATGATAAATGTATTTACTTTTCAAATACAAGTACATTTTCAGATTCAAGAAAAAAGGAGACAGTTTTACCGTGAATTCAATCAAAGATGAAATTCTGGATATTTACTATAATGAACCAGAACTGGGACAGAGCGGTGCCATGATTGACATTAACATTGTTGAAAAAACAGCTCAAAAAACTATTTACTCATAAATTTGCTAATACTAACTTTAAGTTTAACAGTTAAATTTTTATATCATAAAACTTGTTTTAAATATTATATGTTATTAATACACTAATAAGGATTAATAACATTAATAACCTCCCCTCAATCGACACCACCACCTGAAACCACTAGCAGCCCTAATGCAGTCCCAGCATCATCATCACACACCAAAAGTCGTGACAACAGATTTCAAGTTCACAGTGAACATATTCGACAAACCGACTTCACTCGAACTAGAGTTTTTATAAAAAAAATACAATACTCCGGCAACAATAAAATCAAACATTCCATTTTATAACGGAAAAATAGTTTTTACGCAAATGAAGGACTTCCGCAAGGATGTTTTTTCTCTTGATACGAGAAAGTCCAAAGTCGATTATTTTTTTCTTCAATCAAGTACCTCTTTAATGCCTCATAAAGTTAAAGAATGTGTGTTTTGATTAAAATTGTTTATGCTCAAATTTATTTCTTCTTTGTCTACCTTTTATTTTAGTCTTATCATATTTGAGCAAGTGAGTCCACATAATCTGGACTCTATTCTTCAGTATAAAAGCAGCCAAGCGGAAAAAAAGTTCATTCAAATCATTTCTCAGGTTGTGAAAAAAATCAAACATTTGGAACATGTCTGTTAAATGTATGATTATATTTTACTTAATTGCTGCAGGAAGCTGTGCTTACGATGAAAGCCTTGCTCGAAACTTGCTTTGGCCTTTAACGGTTGATTCATATAATCATGGGGTTGAAAAATGTATCAATATAACCTTAGGTGCTGCTTCAAATTATGAGGTATACTGTAGTTTTTATTAATTTTTGATGTCAAAAAGCTTTTTTTGACTTCTAGGAGCTCATATTTTCACGGGTCTGACAGGAGCAAATTTTGCACATAAAATTTCCGCACGCGGCCACACTTCCTCAATTGGTTGCCATTTTGTTTGAAGTTAGAGAGCTGATTTTTTGACGTTTCTATTCAAAAACATTTTCACAATCTTTGCCAAATTATAGCTCATATTAAAATCAAATTAAATTTTGGCGCCCGTAAAAAACGATTGCTGTTTTGCTTGTATCACCTTCTGTTTTTGTAAAATTTGCATAATCTATCACTTTCAGTTTGGAGCACAAGTAACCCTTCAATGTGATAGCGCAAGTTCAAGAAATTCATGCTCCGGATATACTGTAGCATATCATAAACAAAAAGCTGTTGCTATATTTTTTCGTGGTACAATAAGTGATAGCCAAAGTGACCAAGAAATGAATTATACTTTAACTCATCCGCTGTTACCCTTCATTGGGGGTGGAAATGTTAATGGATATTTTTTGAATGGATACAATCTTCTTTGGAATGGGGGATTAAAAGATAGCCTTATGAAACTTAAAAATAAATATCCAAGTTACAAAATTTGGGTTGCTGGACATTCACTTGGTGCTGCGCTTGCTTCTATCACAGCTGCATCTTTGACAGCAACAAAACTCGTATCCAAAGATCAACTTCTTCTTTATACTTTTGGACAACCACGAGTTGGTGATAAAGCCTTTGCAGATGCATATCCATCCTTGGTACCAGAAGCATATTGAATTGTTCATCATTGGGATATTATTCCACATTTACCAACAGCTGGTTTCATGGGATATACGCATCATGCATCAGAAGTTTGGTATAATAATAACATGCAAAAAGGTGATCCATATATCCTTTGTGCTGAAGAAGAAAGTATGAAATGCAGTAATAGCGTTCTAACTCCAACAATGGGTGATCATGGAGAATATTTTGGTATTAGAAATTATTTAGGAAATCATGAATGTGTTCCCGCTGGAATGTTAAATTCCTTCCAATTCCTATGATGCTATCAATGAAGATGATGCTTTTCTTTCTAATTTGTTTATATCATTCACTTCTAATTCGTATTGATAAAAAATTGTTTATTAAATTAAATGTTATTATTAAAATTTTGATTGAAGCTACAATGAATTTTGTGAAAGAATAGTATTCGCGACATCAGTTTTCTAAAAATTATAAATTTTTATACATTTTGAGCTCCTGCAGTTTAAGAAGCAAATGTTTACAGTAAAATTTCATTAGAATGTTTCGATCAAATAAATTATTTTACAGTTTAACAAAAGCTAGAGTATCCATTTATTATTAATGAACTCGTGAAAAGGTATAATGATTCTAAACAAAATCATTTAATGGTAATGAAAATGTTTTGCATTAACTTTGAAGTATTAAAGTATTTATTCATCATAACAACAAAATAATAACTGAAAGTATTTAAGAATTTAATAGTTTATGCGGGGTATTGTTTTGCCTTTATTAAAATTTACGGAACAATGAATAACATTTTTTGCATTTTGCCACTAAGCTTGACCTTCTTTAAATATAAATGTGACATTTTTGGTTGTTTTTCGAACAAGATATTACTTTAAGAAGCTGCTTAACTCTTTTAAGTATATAGTTTTTTTGATGTCATATTTTAAGGTATATAATAGAGTTTTACACAAACAAATGAATGAAAATAGTATGGAAAATAGGCAGATTAAAAGCTACTTTCACAAATTACTATTTTTTCCAGATTACGATTTGACGGTTCTCTTTTTAAATCAGCTTTTAAAATTTGAATCACCAAAAATTAAAAGCATTAAAAGTTTAAGGTCTCTCTATAAATGGAAAGAAAATGGAAAATCTGCAGCTGCTGTTTTGCTGGATTTTGTTTAATTTAACAAATCACATTTTGTTTACTTTTTTATCCATATTAAATGTATGTTTAAAATTAGAAAAGAGAAATTTGTTTAAAAAAAAGTGAAAAAAGCCGAGCCTAAAAAACAATTTGACTTCTGTAATTAGAAAGTTTTCTCACTTCTTAAATGTCTCTATAGCTTATAAGCTTTTTTAAAGTAATTGCTAAAATTCTATTTTAGGGTTTTTATCTTGGCTTATTATATTGTTATTGTTTATCTTTGTCTTTTAACTTTTAAATAAGCTGCTGAATACACCTGTTGTTGACAGTATTTATTATCCCGTCTTTACTTTTTTGTTACCAAATTATTACTTTCTTTTTTTACCTCCCCTTTTTTATAGGCACACTTTTTCTTACTATATTATAAATTATTATAGTATATACTTTTACGTGTTTATGTATAATAAACAACTTTTATAAAAATATATAATTTAAAAAAGATTTTAGAAATGGATTTCGATGAAGATGATGACTTCCCAGCTCCGTTGTTTCCCAAAACTGACATTAAAATTCCTTATTTCAAACAACTACCACAACCGTATCAATCTATCATTTCTGATTTGTTAACAATTTTATCGCAGAATCAAAACGTTGATTCACAAAAACAAATTCTAATTGGCTTCTCAAGAAAATATTCAATGATTCCAGAATTTTGGGAATATTTATTTAAGTAAGTTTTTGGAAGACTTTTATCGTTGTATTGTTTTGCATTATTTTATTACCGTAATTTTTTAGGATTGAAAGTGATTCATCAAAGAGAAGCGAAATAATTACTTATTCGTTAAAGCATTTTTCTGGTATGTGGTTTCATGAAGATATGTCTACTAATGAGGTAAACACTTATTAATCACCTGTTTGTTACAATAAAGTTTAAACAATTGTTTTAGTATGATCAATTAAAGAAATCAATTCTATCAGCAGTTTATCGACCAATTTATGCATTTAGTTTTTGGAATAAAATTTTTAAAGAAAAAGAAAAACAAATTATGGGAAGCCTGCTTTTTCCTCATGGCTTTATTCTGCATGCTTTTAAAGTTTATGAAGAAGTTTGTGGTAAGAATCTACGAACTCAAAAATTTGCATAAATTTTGATTCTGTTCCAGGACCCGTTTCACCAGATATCGAAAAGCTGTATAAGAAGAATTCTAAGCTTTATCAGGAGCTTTGCAAAAATTTAAAAGAAGATCCGCTGAAATTTTTTGAACTTGCTTTGGAAGCTGATGACGTAGAAGCACAATATCAAAATATTGAATTGCTGTTAGGGACTAGACCTTATGATACAGTTATTTGGGCAAAATATTTTCAACTTCTTGAAAATCGAGAAGAGAAAAAGGTTGGTTTTTATCAATTTTTTAGAGATCGATGCTTAGATACTATTCTAGCCCTTAGTTGTGACTCTCTAAAAAAGTGCCGTCTTTGATCTTTTATCTCCAAAAACAAAAAATCAAAGGAATTTATCATTTTCATAACTTTTTTTTTGACTGAAACAACACCTTTTAAATCCTTGTTTTTAGCGACTTCTAACTCTCCTTGAACGCTATTGTGGCATTTTTCTCGATGATCAAGCAGCTAAAAATAAAGCTGCAATTCTTGCTGCAAATATTGAACTCGAAAAAGTTACCACCACAGCTGACTCCATTGAGATCAAAGAAGAAGAAGAATTTCCATCACAATCTGTCAACCTTCAACGAGTAATTTCAAACTTCACATTTGAAGATGCCATCATTCAACAACCACCGTTTTCATCATCGTTAATGGCATACATCTTTATGAGAGTCAAAGCATCGGAATACATTAAACTCCAAATGTCTTGCAAATATTATTTTTATCATTTATCCAAACATGTCATTCATCGACTTGAAGTTGATGATGAACCAAAAGATTTTTATCGGCATTGTCTTCGCCTTCTCTATAATGATGAATATTTTCCAAAAATGAAAAACTTATGGTTAACAACTTCCATGTCAATTTCCGTCCAGAATGTTATGAATGAATTAATTCCCAAAATTACAATTTGTGATGTAAAATTTATTACAATGTTTCATCAAAATATTACTTTGAAAGAATTTGATTTTTTAACAAATTCTGGAAATGTTGAATTATTGCATATGTCGGAATGTTCAATTGTTGACGAATTTTGTCAAGAGATAACTTTGGAAGCGATGTTGGCTAGAATTCCAAAGCTTTATAGTTTATCGTAAGTTTTTTTACAGAGAAATATTGGAGTTAAGAGAAACTGCGTTCAGGGGAGTTAATGACCATACCGCCTTTGATGTGCGGCAGGTTTCTTTTGATGTTCTGCGTATTTTTCCTCAATTTGCGGCTGATTTTTTATTGATATGACCAAATAAATCAGAGTTTAATTTTCGTAAAAATTTGTCGTTCAAAAGAAAGTTAACCGAAGATCAAAGAATCCAAGCCGCACATCAAAGGCGTTAAAATTTTTTTATGGTGTTGACAAATTTTCCTAAATTTAACCAAAACATGATTTTTGGAAGACTCATATTACTGTAAAATTCTAATTCACAATTTTCCAGAATCGAACCAAGCAATCTCACCCCCTACACTTTCCAAAAATTGCTTGAAATGAATTTTACAGCAACTTTACTAAATTTCGACGTAAACACAATTCGTTGCAAAGTTGATATTCCATCAATGATTCAATTTTTAAAGAAAAATCTCGGTCGAAAATCTATACTTTACCTTGATTATGATGACAATATCCCATATGAAGATGATGCAACCCTACAAGCTGCATTGCATAAGCTCAGAGATGAATGGGAGCCAGTAAATGATCGACCAATCTTTTTTCAACATTAATATTTTATTACTTTATGGTTAATTATTTTATTTACTTTTGTTATTTATTTGTGTGAGTTAATAGGCTACAGTAACCTTAAGATATATATTTTGTTCCGAATTCCAGAGAATGATGTAATTCGATATTTTTGGACGAACAATTTACTTTTTTTTCTTAATTCTAATACTTTTTTGTGAGTAATAGGCTACTTTAACCTCAAGATATATATTTGGTTCCGATTTAAAAAATTAATATTTCAAGGTACGATGCAATTTGATATTTTTATGATTAGTTTATTTATTTTTAATATTGTATTTTTATCATTAATTAGTTACAGTATACCAGACATTAAAATATATACGTTTTTTTGCGATGGCTTTAAATAAATACAGTTTTTTAAAAAAATGATGCAATTTCAATGCACAACAAAAGAATGTATCTTTGTTCTAAACCCTTAAGACAAAGAAAGACAAGAAGAAAACAAAAACAGCACTAATCTTGATCATTGATGTGGATGTGGATGGTGATGACGATGTAGGAGCAGTCAGTTCAACAGGAGTCTTATGATACGCATCAAGTGAACATTGTCCAATAAGATTTTCTTTATCCATAACATTAAATTCTGCATCATCACAACAAGAAAAAATTCCCATTGCATAAAAGGTGTGATTGACGGCATATGAGGAATGGAAGAGATCTGAAACAGCAATTTATGAAAAATTATGCATATTTGTAACATGTGTAAGCTTACGTCTATCAGTTATTTGCCATTGACCATTTGGATAATTGACAGTTGAAACACCGCTGTCGACGTCTTTGAAAGAGAGAAGTACGACATATGTGGAATTGCCACAATGTGTTTGATTTTTTGGGCATGAGCTTACAGTTGTATAATCAATAATACATTCAGGGGCATCAAGATCTGCTTCTGGGTCAGTGACAAAGACAGTGTAGTCATCAGAGCTGTGTTGGGAGGGGTCAGATTTAGAGGTGGCACAAATCTGAAAAAAAATGCTTATACGTGTTTTTATGTTTTGGATGACTCAAATCAGGGTTTAGAGAATCGAAATTTGAAAAGTTGAAAGCGAAATTTCGAAATTTGAGCCAACAAAGTTTTGGACTTGAAAGATAAAAAAAAACAGATTTTTTTGAAATCAAACTTTTTGTCAAGTCAAAATCTAATTCAAAGTAAAATTTGAAAATGCGACCTCATTTGATTTTATGAGATGATTGATTTCATCATTTACATCTACTCTAATACAACCCCTTACCTCAACATCAATCATCGACCCAGCAGCTGCATTAGCAGTAATATAAATATTTCCAAGTGCTTTTTCTCCTTTTCCAATCTTAATTGGATCTTTGTAATACTTCATTGGTAGCTCCACAGAGCTTGTAACTTTCAGAATCACTTCATCATCAGATTCACCCAAATTTTCAATTGAATAAGCAATTGTGATATTATCATTTGGATAAACCTCTCCTGGATCATCTGCTGCATCACTGTCAGTTGAAAATGTTGTATTCAAATTTAGTGCTGATGTTGAAAGTTTTTGTTGTGCAATTCTTTCAAAAGTGACGTCATCATTCTCAAATTTTCCTGCATAAGAAATGCAAAATTGATTATCCCCAGAAACGGGTGGGAGCTTGATATCCTTGACACACCATTTATTGGCTCGACCACATTTTTCAGGGGTTTGTGGGGGAAGTATTGGAGTATTGCCACCACATTCAACAACAACAAGCTTTGAAATTTCGCTGCATGCAGCACAGGTGATTGTGATATCGTATTTCTCACCAGGTTTTAATGCTCCACGAACTGATTTTTTTGAATCTGAATCTGTAATCATAACATTTGCAGAGACATTTGATTTAACTTTGACATCTATTTGTGCGATGGATTGATTATTTCCATCAATCAAAATTGTCCATGGTGAACCATCAGTATTGTTGAAACGAAAAACTTTTGAATATGCATTACTAATTAAAATATTTTCTGCTTTAACAATATTCGTATCATTTCCATCAACAATATCTACAGCAACAGTATTCAAATTTTCATTTGCTGCAGCATTCATTGCAATTTCAACTTCAGAAACAGTGCCATCAAAATCAATTGTTTTATTAAAGGGAGTGCTAGCATTGGTGAACATCTTAAGCCTTTGCCAATTTGGATCCGTTAAAGTTTCAGCAGCTTTTTGAAGATTCTCACCAGCAACAACAACAAATTGTCCATCAGTGGAGAGCGCGAGTCTTCGATAATCATCAATGCTTTCTTCTGTTTCACATCGATGACCAGGTGCAACAGCTCGTCGAGTTCGTGGCTTTTTTGTAAAACCAGGCATAAAAAAGTTAATTTGTAAATTCTTTTTTGCTGCTATTCTTTTAATACTTGCAAGTAACCTGCAATTCTTTGAAGCAGAATCTGTGAATACATAGATAGCTGTTGAAGATGGAACTTTCTTGGCTGTTTCAAGTAAAGCAGAATACATTCTCTCTGATAATGCACCACCTCCACTTGCATTTAGTTCTTTTACAGCTGCAATAGCTTGTTGTGGGTCAGTAAAAGCCTTCACAGGTCCAAATTCAGGATCATTAAAAGGTGTCAAAAAGAATTTAATCGTTTCATTCTTTTCTTTATTGATTACCTTTTCAGCAAACACTTTTACATTTTCAATTGAACTTGCCATAGATCCAGTTGTATCAATGACAAATGCCGTAGCTGAGGCAGCCTTGGATGAACCAGCAGAAATTTCAATTCCAATTAATTTACCAAAAATTCTTTCATCATTAAGAGAATTTCGAATATCTTCAAAATATTTGATTGTTGCTTTAACAGAGAGATTAGCAGCAATATGATGAAGATAATAATGTGGAGACATAATTACAGTTGCTGCATCTTTATTAATTCCACCGACAGTTGGACCGCTACCGCCATAGTTGTCAGTTAAACCTGAAAATATGTAAATTTTAAGAGGGATTTCTCTTCTAGGCGATTATATTTTCAGGAAATTCTCAACACAAATATGAGCATCTTATCCCCCCAGAATCAAATTTGAATTTAGCGCCGTTTGGCGAAGTGTTCTAAAATGCTAAAATTTAAAGTGCAAAAGATGCTCCTGTTAGTTGTCATCCTTTCTTGAAAATATGAGCTTACAGAAAAGAAAAGGAAAGGATCAATAATGATACCTCATACAGTAACAGTATGTAAACGAACTAACCTCCATGTGTACATTTCCCTTCAGGCATTTCACGAAAATCTTTTTCACTTTCATAATAACCAGATGTTAAAAATTTTGTAACCATATTTCCTCGACATGAATATACATTATCTTTTCGCCCAACAATTCTTAACGGAATCCCTGTCAACAATCCACCATAAGCATCATCGACTTCTTTTTGTTCTTCATCCGTAAAATGTTTATCACATGGCTTACAAGCGGTATCATGTTCACCATTCAACTGTATCCCAAGATTAGAACCCATTCCAACCATTGGATTAATTTTATCATTTCCTAGTTCAACCCAATTTGTATGAGAATAAAAATCTTGTACAGTATGTAACATTTCACCCAACTTTTCTCGAATATCACTAAATGAAGCACCATCAGCTTTCATCTGTCTAAGCAAATTTTTTCGATCTTTTAGTAGCTTTACATTTGTTTCAGTGATATAACTTTCAATATCAAAATGTTCTGTTGGTTTCATGGATCGAAGATCTGGTGCTGCAACAGCTGACTCAAATTCATCACGAATTGATTCAAGTTCATCTACATCAAATAGCGCTTTCGAACTGCTATTAGTTGATTTATGCCATTCATCATATGGGCATTCTTCATAATATTCGGGTTTCTTGCCTTTGAAACTTTTATGACGTTTCAAAAATTCATATTGTGTTATACAAAGTGCAGAGAGAAGTTGATTGTCGTGAAATTTTGTGTCTAAAAATGAGATGTTTTAATATAAAAAAACATTAATAAGCTTACCTTTAAAGACATCCAGCACCTTTGCAAATTCATCTATTGTTGCAAATCCATTACACAGCACCACTAATAACGAAGAAACCCAAACAAAAACAACCAACATTCCTTTTTTTGATGGAAATGAATAAGAAGAAGGTTTCAAAAAAAGACGCAATAAACAATTTTTTTTTTATATAATTTCAGGTTTTTTCTTCTTCTTCTTACACATTTTCTTTGATCGTTGAACATTGAGCCAAATGAGAAATAAAAAATCTTGCGCATGGAATAAATAACCTTTTTTAAATAATCAACAAGAAAAAAAGTTTTAATAGTTCAATCATTTTTTTGAAGAAAAAAAAGACGTCAATAAAATTTATTTTCCCGCTTATTATTATTGCTTTTTGGTTTTAATATTTTTAGTTTTAATGTAAAAAACATAAGTGCTATAGAAAGTTGGAATCTTCTTTTTTCTCGAAAAAAAACATCGTTAAAAAACGAAGTAAACAATAACCAGTTTTAAAACTAAAAAATAACATTGTAAAAGAGATAACTGCAATGAATCATTTCATGAGCAATTGAGTTTGTAAAAATGATGTTAATTGAATGACTGCAATAAAAACTGTAATAACAAAAAAAATAACAGGAAAATCAACCACAAAATTCAATTTTTTTATATGCTACAGTACTCCTCATAATTCAAAATAGATAACTTGGAAATATTAAACACAGAATCGTAAACAAACGACGTAAACGTTGTGAAAAATCAAGCCTTTAACTTTTTTAGGGAATCAATTTGCACTATTTTTACTTGGAAGATAACATCGTTAAAAATGAAATAAACAATAACCAGTTTTAAAACTAAAAAATAACATTGTAAAAGAGATAACTGCAATGAATCATTTCATGAGCAATTGAATTTATAAGAAAACAGTAAATTGAATGACTTCAATAAAAATTGTAATGAAAATATAAGAAATCAACTAAAAATTAATTTTAAGTTACAGTAATTCTCATGCCATCTTTTGTAAATATTGTAAATAACGAAAAAATATTAAAGCAAAATTTTTTGTAAGTTACAGTAATCACTACATTGATGTTCATCAGTGACGTAAATATAACAACACCATAACTTTTTATTAATAATTAAGAAAAGCCGATCAATTACTTTAGTGCTATTAAAAGATAAATTGTAAACTAAAGACGTAAATGCTCTGAAAAATCAATGTTCTAAAGTGCATTCTTTCCGTTCTGATTTATTGTTTTTGAACAAAAAACATCCTTGAAAAAAAATATAACAAACATAAACAAAAACCAGTTTTGAACTCAAAAAAATGAGGTAACAGAAAAAACAAACAATTATTGATTCATCAAAGTATTTCGGAAATCACTTGGTAATCTAGCCACAGCAAGAAACATAAAAACTTATTACAAAAACTACAGTAAGCTGTTTTTTCTCTGTATAACAAAAAACTTTTTCTTTTTATTGGAGAGTACTGTAATTACCTTTGATATCAAGCATCAAAACGCTTCCAATACGTAATATTAAAGCTTTATTGAAAAATAAGAGACTATTTCTTAAAGATGAAAATCTTCTCCTAATTTTTAAAATCAATGACTACAGTAAGAACAGTAAAACATGTCTAAAACTTTACAAAACTTCTCAAATAAACCTAACATAAAACTATTATTACTCCGACACAAAAGAATTCTTTTACTATTAAAGAGTACTATAACTGTGATATACTGTAAATGTGATACAAAAAAACAAGTAAATTATCACTTCAACCAGACTTTATTTTATTTCTGTACACACAAAAGTTAATAAACAAGAAAATAAGAAACAAACATTACAGAAATAAATTATTCAACACCAAGATTTACTCCAAAATTAACAAACACATCTCCATGAATGTGACGACTTTTCATAATCTTATACTTTTCTTTATCCAGACCACGATACAATAACAATCGATTAGGAACATTAGATTCAATAATAGCATCTACGAGATCACCAAGTTCTTGTTTATAACCATCAGAGAGATCCGAAACAAAATAAAGCATAAAGACGATATCTTTGTTATCCTAAAATATAAACAGAATGAAACTTAAAGAGATATAAAAAGTTGCACTCACTTTGATCATATTAGATAAATCTGCAGTAATAGCTGTTTCAGGAATCTTCAACATATATAATGATTGAAATTGTTGGAAATTTTCGAGTTGAGCAATAGTCTTCATTGAAGTATCAGAAATCATAGGAGAACCCTTATCACAGCCACTAAAAACGTGATATATGTAAATGGAAATAAAAGCATTCAAAAAACTTACATATGAAAATGTTTAGTAGACATAGGAAGAGATTCAACAAGCTTTTCGAGCATTACAACACCACCATCATTGTAAATAATTTTAGAAGCAAGAGAAACAACAACAGCGGATGCAGATAAATCTTTGAAGTCATCAAACATAACAACTTTATCTGCAGCTTTGAGTACAAGAATATCACATTGAAAAAGCTTTGGACACAGTAATGCAGTGAAGTCAGATGCACTATCTTTTGTGAGAAAAAGACCATGAGTAAGCCATATCTTGCTTGAAACTTTGCTAATATCAAATTTTACGCAACATTCTTGACTACCATCAAAATGTATATTTGAGCAAACAGAGTTACCATACATAGATGCGATGACAAGAATTGGATTTCCTTCGAAGAAATATTTACATGATTGGCTTAATTTGTTGTAACCTCCAGGAGATGAAGGATTCTTAAGAATGTAGTAAATGATGGATGAAGGAAGAGAGAAAGATTGTCTCTTTGATGGACCACTAGGCCATGTAAATCTAGCAGATTTGATTGATGATGTTGAAGAGGGAAGAGGAGCAGCTAAATCATCCATTGTAAGACCCGTTAGTAAATATCTAAAAAAAGAAAATAATATCAATAAGAATCAAATTAGCAAAAATCCAACAATTACACGCAAAGAAAGAAGATAAGAGAAAATTTAGTAGGAACTAAGAATTAATACAAAAGTGTTATATTTAATTGAAGCAAATAGTAACGTTGAGTGTATATATCAGTGAAGTAAACAAAGTATCTTTGTTACTCTAATTAATATGTTGTTAAGTTGTTAGGAAGTAAAAGGTTAATAGTTAATATAATTTAAATAAGTTTATTAATAAAGAAGAAGGCTCAGCAGCCAACCATACACGCCTAAGAAAACAAGCAAGAATGGACAAAATATAAAAAATGTTCAACAAAGACAAAGAGAGAGAGCAAAAAGAGAGAGAGGCAACAAACTACAAAAAGACTTTTATTCCTTTCAATCAGATACACATCTTTTTTATATATAAGAAGGATGTAAAACAAATCAGCTCATTAGTAAAGCAGCGACAAAACAAATCGGTCTAAAAACGTATTTACTAAAAGAAGCAACTGAAAAACAATTAGGTAACAAACATAGAAAAAGAATTTCTTATTTCAAACAAGATTAGTAAAAATAAAGAATGTGGTAATTAATGTTGTATAAATCTATTCCAAACAATTACAACACAATTTTAAAATCAACAGCAAAAAAAGATAGATGTCAGCAAAAATTTTTTTTTATTGCAAAATCATAGACAAAACGTTGTTTGGCAAAATGTAGGTTTGCTGCCAATTCAAATAATTCAAAGCAAACAGCATTAAAAAAAGTTGGATACTTCTTCTCCACCACCGTTACCAACAAATTTAATTTCAATAATTTCTTCATCAAAACAACGAGCTTTCATAATTTCAAATTTTTCTAGATCATGTCCATTATACAATACAATTCGATTAGGGATATTAGATTCAATAATAGAATCTACAAGATCACCAAGTTGCTGTTTATAGCCATCAGAGAGATCACGATTAAAAAGAAGTTGAAAAGAAATATTTTCATGATCCTATAAACAAACTTCAGAAAGATATAAAGAAAGAAAAAACCCACTTTAATCAAATTAGACACATCTTCAACTTTGACAATTTCAGGAACACCCCACAAAAGAAATGATTTAATTTGTTCAAAATTTTTAAGTTGAGAAAGCTTTTTCATAGTTGATGCAGTGATTGCTGTTGATGAATTATTGGAATAAGTACTAAAAAAGTTGTCTTCTATCTTTAGATAATAACTTTAAAAAACCTACCAAGTAAAATGTTCGGCATTAACAGCATCAACAATATTTTCAAGAAATACTTCTTTTCCCTCTTCATAAATAATTTTGACTTGAGAAAGAAAAATATTACCAGCAGGAGATGCCAAAACTTTGAAGTCATCGAACATAATAGCTTTATCAAAAATACTAAGACAATAAGCATCATTACGAAAAAGTTTTTGACAAAGTAATGAAGCAAAATCTGATTCACGATCTTCATCAAGTGAGAGTTCTTTTGTAAGCCATATCTTGGATGAGATTTTGCTAATATCAATTTTTACGCAACATTCGTCATCTTCAGCTTCACTTTTGCAATCATCATTTGAACAAATAGTACTACCATGCATTCTTTCGACGACAAGAACTGGATTATTCTCAAAAAAGTATTTGCAGCTCTTAATTAGTTTGATGTAAACTTCAGGAGTAGAAGGATTCTTAAGAATGTAGTAAATGATGGATGAAGAAAAAGAGAAAGATTGCTTCTTTGATGGACCACCAGGCCATGTAATTCTAGCAGGTTTGGTTGATGAAGGAGGAGAAGCAGCTAATTCATCCATTGTAAGACCCTACAGAGATACTAAAAAATATTATCGATGATCAGTCTAGTATATCAAACGACAACACGCAAAGAGAGGAAATTAATCAAATATGAGGATTAATAAAAATACTACAGTAACAACTACAACATAATTTTAACAAACACAAGAAAAAAGACATTAGCAGTTTTTTTTGCTATAAATTTTAGTATAAAATCATCAACAAAAAATTGTTTAGCAAAATATGGGTTTGGTGCCAATTCAAAGAAAACCGGGTAGAAGAAATAGGGATACTGTAATTGCTTTTCGTAAAAACGAAAGAAAATATATCAAAAAGTTATTTTATTTTACACTATCACTGGTATGAAAAGTTCTATTAACGTTAAAAAAAGACTAGTGTATTAGAATAGTCTTGCAGCATTGAAAAAACACATCACAAATAATATTTAAAGAGATAACAAATTGTATGTAGTAACAAATTATTTGCTGTTCTTCATCTAACAGAAAATATCACAATTTATTCATCAATAAAACAAGAAACAAACAGAATGATAAAATATAAAACATTACAGAAATAAATTATTCATCAGCACCAAGTCCTTCAACATCCATTTCTTCATCATCATCAGATTCTGCTTCACTATCACCAAGTTCTTCATCAATATAACTATCTTTCATGATTCGTTTTTGTTCTTCATCTTGACCAGGATACCAGATCATTCGATTAGGAACTTGGGATTCGATTACGGTATTAATGAGAACATCAATTTGATCCATATAGTCTTCAGAAATATCAGGATGAAAATCAAGTTTAAAAGAAATATTTTCATGATCCTACAATATTAAAAAAAATGTAACTCAGTACACATATAAGCGTAAATTCCCCAAGTGGATTATGGAACTATTTAAAACGGATTTTGTAACATCATCAAAGGGTGGCCAAAAAATACTTACTTTGATCATATTAGATAAATCTTCAATCAAAACAGTTTCAGGAATACAGTAAAGTTGAAATGATTTAAGCTGTTGAAACTTTTCAAGTTTAGCAATCTTATTCATAGTTGATGCAGGAACAACCTCTGATTCGCCAAAAAGACTAAAAATTGAATTTACAAATATTTTAAATATCAACATAAACATTGTTATTAAACAAGCTTACTAATAAAAACTTTCAACAGTACTTGGAAAAGATTCAAAAATATTTTCAAGCAATACATCATTTCCATCTTCATAAATAATTTTGACTTGAGAAAGAGAAATATCACATGAATTAGATGCCAAAACGTTGAAGTCATCAAACATAATATCTTTATCAAGAATATTAATATAATAAGCATCACTACGAAAAAGCTTTTGGCAAAGTATTGATGTAAAATCAGACCTACGATCTTCATCAATAGAGAGTTCATTAGTAAGCCATATCTTAGATGAGATTTTGCTAATATCAAACTTTACGCAACATTCGTCATCTTCAGCTTCACCTTTGCAATCATCATTTGAACAAATAGTATTACCGAACATATTTTTGACGACAAGGATTGGATTTCCTTCAAAGAAGTATTTGCATGATTGGCTTAGTTTGTTATAACCAGTTGGAGAAGATGGATTTTTAAGAATATAATAAATGATAGACGAAGGAAAAGCAAATGATTGCTTCTTTGATGGACCACCAGGCCATGCAATCCTAGCAGGTTTGATTGATGATGGAGGAGCAGAAGGAGGAGCAGGTAATTCATCCATTATAAGATTAGACCTAAAATGAAATGTTAATTAAAATAGGATACAAAATAATTGTAAATAATAACAACAATAAAGACATAACAAAGTTTTTAAATTATTCAACTTCAAAAAGCTTCAACAACAAAAAAAAGTTGACCGCCAAAAAACGAGAAGCATTTTTTTACGTGGAAAGAAAGACTTGGCAAAATGTTATAACCGCGCAATTGAAACTTTTAAAAAAAAATTTTTAATTAAAATTTAACAAGTCTCTTAGGAGAGCCGCTTTGCATTTTCATTTCCTTTTATTTCATACCGCAATTATCACTGCGCATTTATCTGTTACATTTTGGCATACCACATTAATTTCCTCTTCAAGAAGCGGTAAACTTGAAAAATAGAGTTGATATTTGAATTACAGTATGAAAAAAGTTTGCAATTAAAGATGCATTTGTATCATTGATAAATAAATATACCTAGCAAAAAAATGAACATTTTTTTATTAATAATTTTGTTTTAAAGCTGTAAGGTGACATTACAATTATAAACTATATTATAAATTTTTTGAATAATTACAATGTAATAAAAATTTAAAGTTAACGCTATATTTTTAATATTTTTTCTCTGCTTTTTGCAATATGTGTTTTTGTTTACTTTAACTTTCAATGATTTTAAATACAAGCATACTGTATGTAACATGCATCTGTTGACAATTACATTTCAATGCTTATGAATTTTGTTATACTTATTAGAATATTATATTTTAGTTTTGATTAAAATAAGCAACAGGAAAAAGGTTATCATAACTTTTGTTATTACAGCTTATAAAATGTTTAAATTCAAAGAAAATGAAAAACAGGTAAACAAAGTTATGACCACTGTTTATCGCTTTTGAATTGCTAGTTATCACATGAACCTATATCAATATTTATCATCATGGCATTACCAGTAGGAACTTTTACAGTATATATGTAAGAATTTGTTGTAATTGGTTTCCAACTGCTTGCAGATGTGGAACTGTAATTGCGTAATTATAAAACATTTAAAAACGTTTATTAACAAAAAAGGTGTGCCAAAATAATAACTTACTTAAATTCGAATACCGGATATGTCTGGTTATTACCGTCAAACGTTTTTACATTTTCAACTGATGCAGTTGTCCATACTTTCGAAAAGCAAAATACAGCTGTCCGACTGATTAATACCGTAATATCACAAGTGTCTACTAAATTTGATAAAGCTGTAACAGTAATATTTGACCATTCATTTGCAACAAAAACACTTTCTTTAAACATGCAACCTTTTGCGAGATCTATAATGCTTGATGGATTTTTAAGTTTATCGCTAAAGCAAACCCTGAGATCTGAGAACTACAAATGGACTTAAATCTGGATCATTTACAAAAATGACAAGCTTATTGCTTGCAAGCTTACATTGATAAGTAAAATTTGATGTAGCATAACTAAAACTTTTTTATTACACTTTGAAATGAAAACTGTATAAATTATAAAGTATAGTTTTTACCATTGATTTCCAATTAAATTATATGTTAAGCTTTCATTATTGTATAATGAAATGGCAGTTGTGTCAGTGGTGTACACAAAAATTGTATTACTTACAGCGTCCTATAAATAAAAATATTTTAAACGAAAACAAAATGAAATCAAACTTCTGATTGTTGAACAAAAGCAAATGCATTTAAATGAGCATCAAAGAAATATTTTGTAACATCTGATGAAAAAGTAACGTGAAGATTAATTTGCGGGACTAAAAATAGAAAATAGATTACATTTTTTTCTCAACATTTAAACCTACTATCAAATGGTTTAAAGCGAAAAGATAGCTGTCTTACTATCGGCGATGGAAAAGTCAATACTGTAAAAACATTAACACTTGACGAATTCAAATATGCAAAAAAATTTCTTTCTTTTCTATTATCCTTGTTTATTTCCAAGACAACTTTATTATTTGAGTAAACTCTAAAAATATCATTAAGTGGTTGATCATTGCCGAATTCGATTTCCATTGACGTTAAACTGGTATTACATGGTTGTATCTAAAATGTTTTAATATATTTATAAATTTAAATGCTGTAAGAATTACTATGAAGCTACAATTCATATTTCCACAATAATATCCAAAGATGTTATCCATTATTTGATATACTCGATTGTCACAGGTGACAATGTTGGAGGAGCAGTTACATACTAAACTTGTTATTAAGATAATAAGGGGTCTATAAAATTGCTATTTAGATATTAAAAAACAATATTTGAAATCGATAAAAAAATTTAAAAATCATTTTTGGTTTGATCGTCTTTATTTTTAAGAGCCCTATTTGTTATTGACTAAAAATTAGGTGGAAACATACCTAACGGAATAAATTCTATTTGTAATCCTGCCAGTTGATAACTTCCATCACTTTCAAACTCCCATAAAATTTGTCTTTCTGAGCCATTATAATAAGGTTCAAGCATAAACTCTGCATTTTCAACAATTGATACAACGGTTTCATGATCAGGATAATATTTAACAATATCTGCACCTTGCTCTAAAGCATCTATTCCAACGACAACATACATTTCCGTCTTTGGAGGAATATGTAGCGTAAAATTACAGTACATATTATTGTAATATCCCACATTATTAAAAAAACTTGTCCATGTAAAAGAATATGTTGTATCAAAAAGAATCGAACAATTTTTGGCAATTTTTTCTTGGTTTAACTTTATTACACTCACATAAGCATGTAATTCCATTTCGGTGATAAAATGTGGATCCCCTTTAGACAAAAATATTTTAATATCCCTATCATTGTTATAATACGGATGTAATAATTGAACACTTCTTTCACTAGATAAGTATTTTAATTTTACTGTTATAATATTACTGTAGCTAGCTCACTTTACAATAACATCAGTCGTATTTTCTACTAACAGCTTTGTCATTGAAGAAACATCGAATTTTTCAAAGACAATTTTAAAGCCGTAATCTTTTGGAGCAATAAAATCCCAATGACATGAATAATTTCGAAAATATTTTTCTTCATAACTTGAAAAAAGATGAAAAATTTGTGACTCATCGGTGAAGGTATCCTGATTAAGATTTATATCAAGATTTATAGAAAAAGAGGTGGAAAGAAAAAAGAAGAAGTAAGAGAACAAAGGTTCAAAGAATCTTTAAAAGGGCAATCAGCAAAAAAAGAAGAAGAAAAAATGATGAGAAAGGGGTTTTTCTTTCGTTTATTATAAGCAAGAAATAATAACACAGTGAAAACATTGCCGAATAAAGAAGGTAAAAAAGTATTCTTTATGCTTTGACGATTCCATCGATGCTAAACAAAAAAATAAAGAAAGCAAAAGATATGGATCTGCTTTAACCAGCCCTTTAAAATGGCTTGACCTATGTAACTAATTTTTCAAAAAAAAGAGACTGCAAGCACATCTGTTGCATAGCAATGTACGGCATAAACAAAGAAATGGATCACTTGATCAAAGCCAAAGATAAGTGCGCAAATTTTTCACTATTAACAAAAAGGAAACTCAACGTGAATTTGTTTAAGCAAAGTTTTAAAGGACACTTCCCTCCAAAGTCAAATTGTCAAAAACAAGATAAAGTGTCAGCAACGAAAAGATAGGCCGTTATAATACCCAAAGAAGAAAGAGCAAAGGAAATGAAACGAATAAATGAATCATCATGTTAGAAGGTTTACAAAAGCCAAAAAATGCATATCAACACAATATTTGAAAAAAAACAGTTTCAGTTTGTTACACATTTAACTGAAATAATCATTTTTTTGTATTGATGTAGTTGAAGATTTTATTACAGTAGTTTTTAGAGAAAAGGAAATATGTCTTGCAACAAACAAAAAATTTGTGCCATATTTTTATACAGCTGCTACTTTTTTTAATTTATGTTTTACGTTTAAATATATATTTAAAATCGAAAGTTTATTTTTGTTAAAATAAAAAAATTCAACGAAAAAAGGCAAAAAAATTTAACACTAACATTGTAAACCAAAAAATAAACAATAAACAGAATAATAAAACAAAATAATACTGCACTGAAAAAAAAACATTCACCACTTACTTATAGGTAAAACGAAATTCTCGACATTTTTTCCACTACTTTGTCGGATTTTTTTCACAGAAATAATGTGAAAAATTGACAAAATATAAAAAGCGCCAAAAAAATTTTCCCTCTATTACAAATGGGAAGATTCGCAATATTCATAAACTGATTATAACTGCTACAGTATGAAATGTTATTTGATATTTCTTCAGTAGTTGCACTATTTGAGGCACAGTTTTATAAAAAAAGATTATTTAAATTTTGGTCATTTATGAAAAAAAAATACAAAAACTTCGGGCGGTGTTTTTATACTGTTGAAAAAGCCCGTTCTCTTCCCTAAACGATCTGACAGTAAGCTGACAATGAATATTTATTTAAAAACTTTAAAGAGATAAACAAACAAACAGATAATTTGAAACAATAATCACGAATACAAATACTTGTCGAAGATTTACAAAATTGGCGATAAACATAGGCGGTCAACATCTGGCACCAAATCTGTTCCTTGGAGCTGAAGCACATTATTGTTCTCGATGTTGCTAAAAAATAAATATAGTATGGAGGCTAAAAGAAGAATAATAAAGCATACTGTAGTTGACGAAGAAAAGGAGCTTGTATATTGACGTGGAGTTGATGCATTGCTTTGCGGTTTTGTCGAAGATGAATTTGAAGAATGATTAGTTGGAGATACTGGCGGTGGTATAGTTGGCGGATTTCATTAAACAAGTTATTCATCACCCATTTCTTCATCGTCAGATTCTGTTTCACTATCACTAAGTTTTTCATTAAGATAACGAGATTTCATAATTCGTTTTTGTTCTTCATCTTGCCCTCGGTACCATATCATACGATTAGGAACTTCGGATTCGATAACGGTATTAATAAGGACATCAATTTGATCCATATAGCCATCAGATACACCAGGATGAAAATCAAGTTGAAAAGAAATATTTTCATGATCCTACAATATTAAAAAAATTGTACTCAGAACACACAAAAGTGGACTAGCAGGCTGTTATCCAAGTGGATTATGAAGCTATTTAAAAAGGATTTTGTAACATCATCGAAAAGTGACCCAAAAAAACTCACTTTAATCATATTAGATAAATCTTCAATCAAAACAGTTTCTGGTACGCAATAAAGTTGAAATGATTGAAGATGTTGAAACTTTTCAAGTTTAGAAATCTTTTTCATTGTTGATGCTGTAGTCTTAGAATCATTGCCGAAAACACTAAAAATTATCTAGAGAACACTTAGATAATAGAGTAGAAAAAACTTACTAAGAAAAATGTTTAATGGTATCTGAAAGAGATTCAACAATCTCTTCAAGATGTACATCATTTCCATCCTCATCAATAATTTTAACTTCAACGAGAGAAGTATCACATGCTTTTGATACCAAAACTTTGAAATCATTAAACATAACAATTTTATCTTCAATAAGAACAGAATAAGTGGCATTACGAAAAATTTTTTGACAAAATAATGAAGCGAAATTGGGAATACCAGCTTTGAGAATAATGGTATATGTAAGCCACAGTTTACAGGGGATTTGGTTGATATCAAATGTAACACAGCGATCATGACCACTTTGGCAAACATTTCTTGAACAAATTGTAGTTTCATCAATCATTTTTTCAATAACAAGAATTGCATTGGCTTCAAATAATGTTTTACAACATTTAATCATTTTTAGATAACATTTTGGCGTTGATGGATTTTCAATCACAAAATTAATAATTGTTTTTGGAAAATCAAAATTCTGCGTCAATTTTGGTTGGCGCCAATAAAATTGCATTATTCTTATCGGTGGTTAAAAAAATAAATGAACCTAAAAAAGAATGTTTTAAAAAAAGGAAAGCACCCGAATAAAAATAGAGTAAAACGCGATAAAAAACTATGATATTTGAGATGGCTATCCGATCAGAAAAAAGAGAACATTTTTTACAATAGATTTTTTTATTTGATAACTCTATAGAAATCTACGAAAACTTTTGGCATCAAGATTACTTTTAGTAAAACTTATTATTTTTTGATCCTAAAATTCAGCAAAAGTATGAATTGTTGAGATTACTTGGTTTTTTAAACTATGAAACAAAATCAATAAAAAATGTGGTAGAAAAAAGACAAGTAAGAGAAAGAAATTTTCATAAAAAAACTTGTGAAAGGGTAATCAGTAAACTAGAAAGAAAAAAATGGCGCCAAAAGGTTTTTTAGTTGGGTTGTAACATGCGTTTAACCAAAGGTGCTGCAGCCCAACTAAAGTGAAAGAAACAACACTATGTAAAACATCGTCGAACAAAGCAGTTGCAAAAGCATTCTTTTTTCACCAACCCTTTTTTTGCAAAAAAGCGCGAAGAAGAGAAAGAAATACAAGGAAACATAAAGGAAAAAAGATGGAAAGAGATGGGAATCTGCTTTAACCAACCACTTCTAAGAAAGCGACCGTTTTTAAGTGATTTTTCTTTAAAAAAACACCGCAAAAACTTCTGCTGTCTGCCAAATGTAAGTGATTCTTTCAAAAAAGAGATTGCTAGCACATCTGTTGCGAAGCAGTGTACGGCAAAGAAATGGATGACTTGATCTAAGCCAAAGATAGGCGCGCAAACTTTTCACTATTAACAAAAAATGAAACAGCAAATAATATGCATAAATTGCACTAAAGAGATAGGAAACTGCTTTACCCAATCATTTATAAAAAGTGATTTTTCTTTGAAAAAAAATACCCCAAAAACTTCTGCTGTCTGCCAATGTAAGGCAAAAGCAAAAAAATGTATCACTTGATCTTAGCCACACTTAAGAGCGCATCAAAGAAGAATAAAAAATAATGAAAAAGGGATATTAAAGAAAGAAAAAACATTTCACTATTAACGAAAAAGAAACTAACTTTGGTTGTATTGCAAAAGCTTTAAAGGGTTAATACCCCAAGCAAACTGTGTGAACAAGTCCGACTTCTAGCAACAAAAGAACAGACACAATCTAACACTAAAAAAAAGAGCAAAAAAAAGAAAAGTCGCAAATTAACACTAATTTTTTTAGCGCCAAAAAAAGAAGAATAGACATAAAAAAGCACAAAGAAATAATATGAATAAATGAATCATCAAGTTTTAAATATCGCTTATGCTTTTTCGCAGTATTTAAACAATTTTCATCTAAAACTGTTATGATATTTCTTACTACTCAAATTGAAATATTGTTTAGTGTTACTAGAATTGAAACTCGACACTCATAAAGACCATATTTTCTTGACGACGCTATTATAAATAGATAGTTGCATTTGCATTGTTTTATTCGTGACAATTTAAATATCAACTTTTCCCTCAACATGAACATTAATCTGCTTGTTCAATAAACAGAATATTTTGAATTCAAAGTAAAAATGTTATTTTTTGCAGCTGTTACCATCTACGCTATTTTTTACAACTTATAACATTATTTTTTCTTCGCTTTTTTTCATTCTCCAACCAAATGAATTGTACAAAAATTATTCCACCATCATCAGCTTTCATCGATTTCTATTATCATTATTCAAATTTTGTGTTACTTCTATGTTTATTAATTGCACCCTTGCAGTTTTACATAATTCTAACAAAATCACAAAAGCTTAAAAGCTTTAAATGGCTTATCTTGAATCATTCATTTTGGAGTTTATCTTTCGAAATAATTTTTACTTTATTGAAACCACTATTTTTACCACCAGCTTTTGCTTTTTATCCAATAGGAATATTTCAAAATCAAAGTTTGCAAATTACTGGAATTATTCTATATTTTGGTTTGCTGATTGGAGTTACTTCTTCGACATCATTAACGGTTACAATAGTCAGTCGATATTTGTTTGCATTTCCAACAAAGTTAATAGAGCGTTTAAATATGAAATACATAAAAATTTTATATTTTCTACTTAACTTAGCTATTTATTGCGGTGACACATTTTTAGCGATAAATTATTTTTTAACAACTGATCGTTCACATTTCCTTCATGCAGCAATAGAATATGATCCATGCATGCAAATTCTTATTGATCAAGAACCTGGATTTGTTTTTATGCCAATTACAAGTTTTACGCACCTTATTCTAGTGCTACTTGTGATCATGTACATTGGAGGTATCTCTGGTGCAAGCTTTGTTGCAATATATTTTATTTATATTGTAAAATCACAAAAATCACAAACTCTTGAAAAGCTACAAAGGTCATTGATTATAAGTGCCATTGTACAAATATCTGTCACTTTGTCTCTCTTGTATATACCATTTGCGATATTTTTGGTTATTATTTGTTTTAAACTTTCTCATTTGGAAAATATTGTAATTATTTTATTTTGCATAGTTTTTTCACATTCATTCTTTGAAACTGTTGCAACTCTCTACTTTGTTGCACCATATCGAAAAGGTGTAACAGAAATTTTTTTGAAATTGTTTCCATATTTTAATAATGCCTTGTCTAAAACTGTTCTGATATCACCAATTACTCAAAATGAAATGTCATCGTATTTAAAGAATGTCTGTCGCACTTGAAATCCAATAATTTCATAAAGACTTTTGTTTGCATTTTTTTAATTTTTAAGTTAAGTTTTTCCATCGGTAGTATGCTTTATAGAGTAAAGAGTAAATTGGGGCAAAAGAAAAACAAAGTTCGTCAGTTTTAGTGATCGAGAAATAATTAAAATCCTTTTGATTTTTGATGTTTTAAGGCCCAACACTTAAATGTCATTTAAAGTAATTTTTATAATAAAAAATAAACAGGTGGAAAAACCCTTTTTGCATTATTATATCTATCTCTCAAGGGTCAACATTTTGTAATATTTATACATATATGTATTTAAGTTTTTAATTTTTAAAACAATTATTTGTTTTAAGCTTTTGCATAAAGAATTTAAATCGTTTGATTACATTTTATTTTGGTTATAAATAAAATATTATGATGATAAAAAGCAAAAAAAGAAGAAACAACGATGGAGGAAAACCGATCACCTTTAATACCAAAAACTATTTTATTTGTATCTTTTTGATTGTTGTAAATGCTCCAATTGAAGGTGCACTCTAATAGAAGCAAATCTGTAATAAACGCGCAAGAAAAATTTGTTGCAAAAAAGCTTGTTGAACAGCCATCGTCAGATATCATTTGGAAGTTTTAATTAAAAGAAACAATTATGATTACACAAATATGGATTTGTCATTAATAAATTTTTTTGAACATTTAATAAATATTATTTATTTGAGCAGCTTTGCAAATAAATTAGTTAAAGTGCTCAATTTTATATCCTTCAATATTTGTTAGATATTTCATAAACAAACATTCGTTCCTTTTTGCAATCTCAAACATATTTTATCAAAAATAATAAAAAAACACAATCATGTGTATTTGACAAACAAAATAGTTTGTTAAATCAACATCAAAAAAAGCCATGTTATCCCAAAAAATATACTTGGGAGGGGGTAAATTCATGTGTCAGGAAGGTAAGAGTTTAGATTTCGAAAGGATTTTGATTTTTACTCTCCACCCTTACTTTGCCGCATTGAGACTATTTTTTTTATTTACTATTATGGAAGAGAAATAAGCGACAAAATGTGTATAAAACATCTTTTCAATAACCGTAAATGGGTCTTTGAGGTTATTCAAGCCATTAAAAACATGTTTTGACAGTGGTGTTTTATTTTGTATTTAAAGCAATGTTTTTGAACTAAAGATTTCAGTTCGTTGATTCTTTTTATAAAAGAGACAAAAGAGAAAAGCAATATTTGAATTTATTTTTATAAAATTTATGTTATCATTATTGTTATTAGTTAATTTAGTATTAGCAGAGGTATGTAGATTTTTCCCACTTTGAAAACTTATTATTATTTTATATGATTTTAGGAATGCCCAAGTTGCGGCAATCTTATCGAAAGTGCCGCATATAATGAAGAAATGTCAAATGGATATATAAGCATTACTAAAAATCCTGGTAATCCATGTACCCAACGTATTACTTGTTCGCGACTCGATAAATCTCCAGATGGAATTGTTCAAATTTCCGTTAATGCCTTTGGACATCCTCAAACAGTTGAATTTGATATGGAAATGGCAATTCTGACAGTTGAATGTGATAATAGACAAGGAAAATATATTATGCTTGGATATCCACAATTTCCATTGACAAATATGATACAATGTGAATGTAAGCTTTTTTTGCCGCCGTTAAAAGATCAAAGAATTCAGTAGTCATGTTTTGCGTTAACAAATGCCTCATTTGTTCGCGTTAACATTTTTACACCTGAATCAATGTTTTGATTTTTAGCAACCCCAGGTTTTGGCACTCCTATTCCAAAAACAACAACAACAACGACAAAAGCTCAAACACCAACAACAAAAACTCTTACAACTCCTAAAACTCAATGCCCTAATGGAGGCACATGGTCTTCTTGGTCTGCAGCAACATGTAACGATACATGTGGATTTTGTGGTGTTAAAATGCAAACTCGACAATGTTCTTCTTCATCATCTGGATGTTCTTGTACGGGTGCCACTGTACAATACGGGGCAAGGTGTGGTGATTCTTTATGTCCTTTTCCAAGAGGTTCATGCTGCCTGGAATACGCAAAAAGAGCAGCTGTGGGTGCAAAAATAAAATGTGTCTTGTTATAAATTAAGTATGGCTCTCCAGGCCAGGTGCCATGCTTATTATAAATAAAAATAATTCTTAGTATTTGTTTGTTGATTTTGGAATAGAAATGGAACGTTGTGTCATAAAATGATTTATTCTAACGTATATAATTTCTTTAAACAAAGAAGGGTGTGCCGTTTTAATGTAAAAAATGAAAAAATTATGTTTATAATAATACAAAATTGGTAAAACTTAATATTGTATTTTTGATTTTCTCATCGATGATTACGTTAATCACTCAAACTGAAGTATCTTTGAACTTCAGTAGAATTGAAATTTGTCATTCATAAAGACCTTATTCTTTTGACGACGCTATTATAAATAGATGGTTACATTTGCATTGTTTTATTCATGACAATTTAAATAACAACTTTTCCCGCAACATGAACATTAATCTGTTTGTTCAATGAACAGAATATTTTAATTCGAAATAAAAGTATTATTTTTTGCAGCTGTTATCATCAACTCTAACTCATTTCCCTCTTTTATAACCTATAATAACATTTTACTTCGTTTTTTTCATTGTCTCACATAAATGAATTGTACCAAAATTATTCCACCATCATCAACTTTCATTAATTTCTATTATCATTATTCAAATTTTACATTATTTCTCTGTTTATTAATTGCACCCTTGCAGTTTTATATAATTTTAACTAAATCACAAAAGCTTAAAAGCTTTAAATGGCTTATCTTGAATCATTCATTTTGGAGTTTATGTTTCGAAATAATTTTTTCCATAATAAAACCTATAATTCTCTCCCCGACATTAGCCTATTATCCAATTGGGATGATCCGAAATGAAAATTTTTATGTTTCTGCAATTATGCTATATGTTGGTGCATTGATTGGAGTTACTTCTTCAACATCATTAACGGTCACAATAGTCTGCCGTTATTTATTTGCATTTCCATCATCTTTCACGCAACGTTTAAACAGGAAATATTGGAATGTGTTATATTTTTTGTTTAATCTAGCTATTTATATTACTGCTATTTTTGTTGGAATAAATTATTTTTTAGCAACAGATTCTTCATATTTTTATCAAGCTGCAATAGAATATGATCCTTGTATTGCTATTTATATAGCTCAAGAACCTGGATTCGCTTATATGCCCATTACAAATTCTGTGCATCTTGGTCTAGTGCTACTTGTAATTATGTACATTGCAGGTATCTCTGGTGCAAGCTTTGTTGCAATATATTTTATATATATTGTTAAATCACAAAAATCACAAACTCTTGAAAAGCTACAACGGTCATTAATTATAAGTGCTGTTGTACAAATATCTGTCACTTTATCACTTTTGTATATACCATTTGCAATATTTGTAGCTATCATTTGTTTCGAAATTTCTCATATGCAAAATATTGTAATTATTTTATTTTGTATAGCTTTCTCTCATTCATTTTTTGAATCTGCTGCAACACTTTTTTTCGTTGCACCATATCGAAAAGGTGTTGCAGAAAGTTTATCAAAGTTATTTCCATATTTTTACAAGGCCTCATCAAAAACCGTTCAGATATCACCAATTACTCAAACTGAAGTATCTTTGAACATAAGTAGGATTTGCCATTCATAAAAGATTTAAGACTGTAGTGTTTAGAGTAGAAATGCAATCAAAATTGTTATAATCGTAAAAGTTTAAACGCCAAACTGTAATGTCATTTAAAGGAACTAATAAATAAAACAGGTGCAAATTTCTAATTTTACATAAAAATTCCGTCTTGTTCCTTCGAATACAAACATGAAATAATAATGTTTGTACGATCTTTTAATTTTTTTATGTTAAAGATTATCTTCCAATAAATTTTTTTTAATGGGTATGCTGTTTTTTTGGATTAAACACGCACGGCAAGCATCAAAACAGAAATACAGGATGAATCAAGAAAAACGCCGACTGAAAAATAGCTGTCAAATTCGTTGTATTAAAGATAGGTAAAAACCCCCTATACCATTAAAATTAGCACCTTATAGGAAACATTAAAAAAGATTCTATGAACAATTTGATTTTCAAGTTCTGTAACAGATGAAAGTTTATTTCAACTTTTGAAATTTCTCTTTATGCTTTTTAGATTACTTTTAAATGAAAAGTAAAGTTTTAAGCATTAATAACTTTTGTGCTTATTTTTTAAGACTACAATGTTGGTCACAGTTTTTTGTTATCAGCTGTTTTAAAAGACCATTGAAAAAAACCCTTCTTCATTTTCTCAAAAATACTGCGTGCAGTAAAAACGTTTAATAGGGTAAAACGTGCAAAACTGCAGTTCCATTAGCAGAAAAAGGATCCGATTAATTGAAGGACAGCAGTAAAAAGATAAGGTTCATTAAAAAGCAAAAAAAAACTTTTAACATTTTTTTGCTTTCTTTCGAGTGCACCATTTTCTTTAAAAAAATATCTGTCAAAAAGGCTCTAAAATTTTGCATAAATTTCAATTCCATCAAGCTCTGCTGTCACAGCAGGCATGTTTATTCCATCAAAATATTTAATTGCTGCAATAATAGTTCATGGCTGTATTGGATTATTTGAAGATTTAACTGGTCATTTATTTGTAAAAGCTCCAGTATCACTTGGAAACTTTTATAATGAGTCTTTATCCCTTCATTATGGCATCCTTCTTGATGATGATTCCCTTGCTCAAGTTATGTCAATAATAAACAGCTTACAAAAAGTTGGAACTATCTTAGCAATATTTATTATTCTACCAAAAATGGATTCATATGGCCGAAAATTTGTTTCTGTATATTTTCGAGCTGTGGTTGGACTTTTGATAGCTCTTTGCATGCTTGGTGGAAGAATTTTTGTTTCAATTGAAGCTTTTGCAATTGGCACAATTTTGTTGGGGGCTGCACATCCAATTAAAGGTGGAGTAACAAAATATTATATTAGTGAAAGTTCACCGGATGAAATTCGAGGTTTGTTTGTTTATGCATATTTTTTGTTTTTAACCATTTTTTTCAGGACTTTTAACCCAAGGTCTTTCATCGATTCCTGCTGTGTTGCATATTGGATTAGGATTTTTATTGTTACCACAATTTTTGGGAAATGATAGCAATTGGCATTATACATTTTATATTGCGATTGTGAATATTGCTATCTTCGTTGCGGCAGCTGTCTTCATTCCCGAATCACCAAAATTTCTTTGGATTCAAGGAAAAAAGAGGCAAGCGATAAAAGCGATTAAAGCTTTTCATGGAAAAAATGTTGATATTGGTAAGTTTTGAAAGCCCATTAGAGAAAAATACAGATTTTTATAAACTGATATTTTGTTATTGAAAAAAATCGATTTACTCGATTCATTTTCAATTATACATGATTTGAGTTTTATGTTTTTTGATTTTAATTCAACACATCCCTTCAACGACAATGGAGCTTCGTGAAATCTAAATTTGTTGCAAGTTTTTTGAGCCCCGAGCAGTAATAATTCTTTTTAACAGAAACATTGTCACGGAAAAATTAAAAAAGATGTTAAAGTTTTTTTTGCTTTTTAATGAGCCTTATCTTGCTGTGCTTCAAATTATCGGACTCCTTTCTTTTGGAACTGCAGTTTTGCACGTTTTACCTTATTAAACGTTTTTATTGCACTCAGCAACTTTGGAAAAAAGAAAAGGCTTTTTTCAGTTCTCTTTCAAAACAGCTGATAACAAAAAACTGCGGCTAACATTGTAATCTTTAAAAGAATCAATCCCAAAAATTGTTTGTCATTGCTTTTCAGTTAAAAACTAATTTAAATTACGAATCTAAAAGCTCAAAACCGAAATTAAAGAAGAATTTTGTAATGAAACAAATCGAAATTATTTTAATTATCTGTGATTTCCTTTAGGATCTTAAGTTAATAAAATTTGCTTACAAACTTTGATTTCAAAAAATAGCAGATCTCTTACGCTGAAAAAAAATTCGCCAAAAGGCGCTCTCTCGTCAGAGAAAAAATAAACGGCAAAAATTTCGCCGAATATGCAAATGGCTATTAATGTTTTCACATAATTTTCGCAAAAAATTGAGCACAAAGTTGCCAAAAACCAAGAAATGTCGCCAAAATCATCCGTCATTATTTGACGGAAGTTTTTTTTCAGTGTATAGCTAAAATTTTGATACCCAAAATTTAAATACTTTTATGTGACATCACTATTAAAACCTTCAACTACTTTTTAGAATCCATCACGCATGAATATGACCTTGAACAAGCTGTTATTCACACAAAATCAAATCATATCTCTTTTTGGCAGCTTTGGGAAGATAGCGGCCTAAAAAATTCTGTGATTCTTACATTAATCACAATGTTTGTCACTGTTATTGGCCCGGAACACCTTTATAATCTGTATTCAATTACCCTTAAAAACAAATTTGGATTCTCTAATTTTCAGTCTGTTTCTCTTGAACTTGTTCTAAACATTATCTTTCTCCCGTTAAGCTATATTCTACCATTTTTATATGAAAAAATTGGTCGTCGCCCGATATTTTTGTTTGTTGTTTTTTTATCTGTATTAACAGCAATTTTCATGTTTTTGGCAGAAGCTATCTATGAATTGAACAATTCTACACCCAATACGACAACTTTTATTTTAGCCTTTGCTTGGACTCTGTCTTCTGAATTTTCATATTGTTTAGGCTCAAAAAGTTTTAGCTTTGTTTTAATTGCTGATTTACTTCCTGCCCAGGCGAAAGCAGCCACTACCCAAGCTCTGATGCTGTTTACCTCAATTTTGAGCATTTCTTTTAATTTTGTATTCTCTTTCTTCCAACCACTGCTTGGTTTTAGCTTTTATTTACCAATTATTGCTATGCAAATTTTTTACTTCTTTTATCTCTACCGTAATCTTCCTGAAACTCGTTACAAATCAATCTATCAAAATTTTGAAGAAATTCAATCTCGATCCCAATCTAGAAGATCAACAGTTTTATTGCCAAAATCTAGGTCATCCAGTTATAAATATGGTACTGTATAAATTTCATTTGTAAAAAAATAAAATAATTTCTTTTTGAAAAAAGTAGGTACAACATTCAATTATTTCCTTAAGCTGACCGTGTGCAATATGTTTATTAGAAGTGATACAATAAAAATTTTACCACAATAATAATGAACATCAAGTATTGTCAGCTGACACAACATTGAAAGAACATTCAAAGCGATAACAATTCCAAAAGCAATGGTAAAAACACAAAAGGGTGTTTTTGCCCATGTTTTTAAAAGAGCAAAAGCCATCTATTTCTCAAAAGCTTTATGCAGAAGGTTTTTTTAAACGAACACAGCTAGCTTTTACTGCCAAAAAATATTTGAATAAATCTGAGTAGCAGTTTTTCTTTATGCGTCTACTAAATTTTTGATTTACAATTGCAATTGAGTAGACGTATCTAGAATGTACTTTCTTTGGTTATGTACTTTCCAAGGTTTTTTCAAAGAAGGAAGTGATCGTTTCATGTAAAAAAGAAAAACAGAAAAAAAAGAAAGTGAACGCAAACAAGAAAATAACAATTTGTTTACAATCTTTCAAAAATACTTCCTTGTTTTTATTAAAGTTTAAAATTAATCAACTCTTTTTAGCTACAAAAAACGGGTATAAAAGCCTGATTACTTTTATCCCATTTTCCATCTTTCAATTCGCTATTATTTCTATATAACTTCAAAAATGGATTTCAAAAGTATTTTCCTCTTTTTCTTCCTTGTTCTATGTGGAGTAGGAATCAATGCAGCGCCAATGACAAGCACAGAAATGAAATTAATGCCACTTGCTGCAGTGCCCGGTGGAGGAGCTGGTGCAGCCATGACCATCAATGAAGAAATGAAAAAGGACAAAGCTCTTCATGGTGGAGGAAAATGAATCGCAAAGCTCTCTTGATTATGTATCTTTCTTTGCAAAATCTTTCAGTTAAGAGGTCAGCGTATAATCAGTACTAATTTTTTTAATAAATTCTGATTGCAAATTTTTACTTTTTTTCTCACAAGCAAAAAAATTATCATAAACCAGCTCTGGCTTCGAAACGAATCTCCGACATTGTCTTTTAACTTCAAACATTTATTTTTTTATTTCATTGTCAAAAATTCAAGAACTACGACAAAAAAAGTAAAAAGCACAAATAATATTGATGGGCTCAAGGCATTATATAAAATGGGAGACGAAAATCGGTTTTTAAAAGGCGCACCTTTGATCCTTTGCCGCTATCGGCAGAAGATCAAATAAAATTTTCAATCGTGAAAGAGGATGCCATCTTCAATGAATAGGATAACTTAAATATGAATATTGTAAAAGAATTCCAAAAAAGAATGAAGTGGATTTTGTTCGTTTTCTTCAGAATCAATAGGTGGTAAAGGCTTCTCATCAGATTTAAGGGATTCAGCATTAACACTTTGAGGAAGTAAATTTTCATTTGTATAATCAGTTTCTGAAGGATTTGTAGGATGAAGAAGATTTACAAGTGGCTGTTCGAATCCGTCATAAACAGAACGAGGATCAGATGGATATGGGGATCCATTAGGTTGCACGGGTTCGCCATGTATATTTGTAGGAACAGGAGTTCCATCGAAAATCTTGACATTGCCATTTTTATCAGTTGGATTTGGTCCTTCATAAGATTGTTCTTCTGGTAGTGGTTCTATGCATGTTATGCGATATATTGTTGGTTTAGTTGTTGATGGTTCTTGATAAATATATTGCCCAATTGGATTAGTTGGTAATGGTTGGCCATCTCGCCCAAGTGGTATTGCTGCATCATTTGTTTCAAAAGGCTCTCCATTCTCATCAAGATGTACACCTGTAGCATCGGTAGAAAGTGATGCTCCATCTACTCCAATGATTGGATAAATAACTTTTCCTGATGGATCTGTAGGAAGTGGGGGAGCGGGCGCTTCATAAAAAGTATAGACTTCGTCAGTATTTATTGCATCTGAAAATAATAGTGTCTTTCTGAATCTATCAAAAACATTCTTTTTCAAGGTTTTTATAAAATCAAATATGGATTGTATTGTGACAAATATTTTTAATGTTGAAGAGGGATGTGCTTTGATGTAGCGGGAGATGAGAATTCAGGTAAGCTGATAATAATTTAAATTGTGGCTTTAATATTTAACTGATATGGAAAAAATTGGGCTAAAATGTTATGCTATTGTCAGATTTAAAACCTGTCTTACTGAAAACAATTAATTGTGTAATACTTTTATCATTTTATTTGTTGATTCTCTCACCTAATTATTTTTTAAAAAAGCTATAATTCATTCTATGTCAAAAGCTAGCAATTTTTAAAGCAAAGCATAGCAGCTGTTATTTTTTAAAACATTAAAAACAAAACAAAAAGCAAATGATAATAATGACTCCTAGATTTGATTAGTTGCTACAAAGCAAAACTTGCCTGAATTAAACTTTAGTGCAAAAAAGGTAAAACAAGAGTAATGTGCGGTGCTTTAGCTATAATACTTACCTTTTTTAGAATCTACATTTTTGTCATCAGATGTATCAGTTTCATTGTAAAGCAATGGATGCACGGTTTCATTATTTACCAATCCTTCTGTATCCTTGGAACCATAACTACGACATGCTAAACTTAGTAACAAAAAAAGGACCCATAAACCATGTGGACGTAAGTGTTGAGGTTTCATTCCTAGAAAATGGTAATTAACACTAAAAATATAAACTATTTGGATAAAAACAAGCTATTATTATTAGCAACAAAAGTTACATTATTACTTAAAATAATGATAGAAACTGTTGAAAGGTTAAAATTTGTTTTTAAAGAAGTATTTTAGCATTTGAACACGTTTCTATTGAAAATAAAAAATATTTATTTCACGTTAATGGAATATCAAACATTTTTTTGTTATTGAAAAAGTCATCAAGTGATCTTATAAAAACGTTTTTGTTTTTCAGAGGTGCGACAACTGTTCTTTTTAAGGATGACAGGTAAAAGTATCTTTAGACTGGCTTTTTGCCAGTGTTATAAATTTTTTGCATGTTTTAGGCATCAATTTTTTCTTCTTCTAAAATACTAAAATTCTAAAATTCTAAAATAAACTGGTCTTGTGTGACCCCAAAAGATCTATCTGATAACATTGTATTTCAGTTAATATGTAATAGATTTCGGCACAATAATGCCGCATTTATTATTCTAATGTTCCCTGTATTCATAAATTTGTGTATTTTTTCTTTGATATACAAATAGATGTTTAAGTGTTTGAGTTCATGATGATATAATATGCATCATTGTAAGTGGTAGGCACTGCTGGCTGTTTTCTGTCAACAAATAAATGGCGTCATTGAAAACTTTTTCAATTTGTGATATACGAAAAAAGCAAATATTATGTAAACACGGATTAATTTTATTACTTTTCTATTTAGTTTTTTGATAAGCAAAGAAAAGTTTCTTACAATAGCTGTTATCATTAAAGACATAATATTTATTTAAATGATAGAACTGATAAATTAAAAGAGAAATTTCCTTGCATAAATATCATCTAAAAAATTAAAAACTGTCAAAGTTTATTTTTTAAAAAAAATAATGATGAAAAAGTTGTTATTACTTCTGTTAATATTGCTATCTGTCGCGGAGAACGCGAATCTTTATGCTAATTTCTAATAATTATTTATTCTTCTTTCGACCTTTCTATACATATTTTTCTCGTGCATTCTTTTTATGCTCATTCTCTTACTTTTTGTTGTATACTTTTTATACTTCTATCTTTATGCTCAATAAACCTTTTTATTTTATACTTCTACTTTAACTTTTATACTTAAACTACTACTTTATACTTTATCTGTTACCTCGATCAAGGATCGTGGTAACAATTGGTGACCCCGACAAGAATAAAAGTTTTCAAGGAAAACTTTTTCAACCTGTTCGACGTCAAACTACAAACTTCAAACTCAACGACAAAGTTTTCAAGGAAAACTTTCAACAAACACAACCCTTTTAAACAATAATTTCACACGGTGAAATTATTTATTCAACAGATAAATACACTACACATACAGGAAAATTTCCAAGGGAAATATTTCCAACTTAAATATTTTACAACAGATTATATTTTCACAAGGTGAAAATTATTATTTTTATTACACCATAATTTATGTACCATCTTTACAACATAATCAATCATGGTTGATCGAATGTTTGGTGTATTGGATGTCTTGATGACGGAAGACATGGTTCCACGACGAGATGAATATATGCAGAGAATACAAAATACTCTTCCACCATGGACAATGATGCAAAAAGCACTTTTTGAAGCTCAACTTGAAAGATTACAAGGTGATCTTGATATGTGGAATGAATATGTTACAATATTAGAAGATAAAGCTAGTCGTTTGCGAAATCAAGGTGATCAAGCTGCACTATATTTTCGTATTGATACATGGAAAAGAACACATAAACCTGTGATTGATAGTATTAGAATGATCCTTTTAGAAGGAAAAGCATATATGAAAATTAATCTTGAAACACAAATGGCTGATATTACTGCTACACCTCAATCAAATACTCCAACTATATTAAAGATTCCAGCTTTGAATATTCAAAAATTTGATGGAAATTATTTGAATTATAATTCTTTTTGGCAACGATTTAAATACCTTATTCATGATAATCCTTATCCCAAGGTGGAAAAGTTGATTACATTATATGGACTACTTGAAGGAAAAGCATTGAAAGCTGTTGAAGGATTTCAGATGGTTGAAGAAAACTATGATACCGTACTTCAAATACTTGCTGATCGTTTTGGTGATCAAAGTTTAATATTACAAGAACTTCATACTAAACTTCGATCAATTCCACGTGCAAATTCAACAGCTGGCAGCATGCGACATACTGTGGATTCCATCAATACAATTTGTCGTGAATTACAAAATTTTGGAGTTAATATTGATTGTGATTCCACAAAGTTAGATATTATCGACAAAATGCCATCAACTGAAAAAGATAAACTCATGCTTATTAATATTACTCATCCTCGTCCATCAACTGATGAAATACTACAAAAAATGAATCATATGGTGTTGAAAGCTGAAATTTCATCTAAAAACAGATCATTGGAAAATGATCAACACAAATTCCAACGTGAACAACCGCTATCATCATATTCTCAAGATCGATTGAATCAACAATATAATAATAATACTGGAAGCTACTCAAGCAAAATGTTTGCTTGCAGTCTGTGTGAAGAACCTCATTCAACTGGCAAATGTCCACATTTTACTTCTGTTGCTGATAAAATTAAACAACTCAAACTTAAACATTGTTGTACAAATTGCGCAAGGCGTAATCATGAAGCAGCACAATGTCGTGCAAATCTCAAATGCATAACTTGTGATGGAAATCATTATATATTTTTATGTCCATCAAAGGATAACACAAATGTTCAAAAACAACACAATTCAAATATTATGGTTTCACTTGGAGCACAACAAGGTTGTCTTCTCACTAAACAAGTTACTGTAATTAATCCTCAAACTAAAGAATCGGTTGATGCAACTGTTTTATTTGATCCTGGATCTCAAAGATCTTTTGTTTCTGATAGCTTGATTCGTCAGCTAAAGCTTCCACGGGAAACAAAAGAACAACTACATCTTCAAGGAATTGGAGCTAAAGCTACCAATTACACATCAACGCTGGTAAAACTACAATTAAAAACAACAGATGGTCATGAAGATGTTTGTGCAAATTCAATTAAGAAGATCGCAAATTCAGTATCTGTTGTCAATTTTAAAACAGATGATGTTTCAACTTACACTGTAGCTGATGCAACACCTGATGTACTTATTGGTATTGATTATTTCTTTAATTTTATTACTTCATTTGAAAGAAATAATGACATGGTCATTATTCACTCCAAAGTTGGACAAATGTTATCTGGGAACATTCAAACACCACGTACCAATATAATTTCAACACTTGCTATTGAACAAAAGAAATTTTATTATGGTACATCAAAGCTTCTTGCCATGGGCAACAAAGATAAAACTAACTAAGCAAATCTTGAAAGGTTCAAGAAATCTGCTCCAGCAAAAGCTGGAAATACATTTGGCGCAACTGATGCTGCTGAATCAGATGTTCGATCGACAAAATCTTTTTCAATGAATTCTAAAGCTGATATGCATCATCAACATACAATTCTGACTCCAAATGTTGGAAGAAGAACATTTTATAATACATTATTTTATACTAAACAAAAACAAACAAATACAACTTTGCTAAAATCAATACCACAGCAACGTCAAAAACCAGTTCAAACAACTTCGACTCAGTTACCATTTTCTGAAATTAAAGCTAAAACTGAACAATGTCAGGGACAACGTTCATCTTCATTTTTTCCACCTCAAAAGAAACTTAAACGTCCATTTATTCAACGTCTTAATAAAACATATTATGAACCAATTAAGCGTACTGTAGAACTTAAACATTATCAACCACCTTCATCTTGCCGGCGGGCAGGGTCCTCCGGAAAGAAATCAATCCGCACAACGTGTAACAAAAAGTCCTATTCAAACATCGATTGGCAAACAATATAATGAAGAACATACAATGAATGAAAAATTGTACATGGCACACAAAAGTTCATGTCAACGATCAGTGGATTTTGATTCAAATGGTTAAAATGTTTCTGCCGCCGCTGGGGAATGTCGCGGAGAACGCGAATCTTTATGCTAATTTCTAATAATTATTTATTCTTCTTTCGACCTTTCTATACATATTTTTCTCGTGCATTCTTTTTATGCTCATTCTCTTACTTTTTGTTGTATACTTTTTATACTTCTATCTTTATGCTCAATAAACCTTATTATTTTATACTTCTACTTTAACTTTTATACTTACAGGAGAGGTCCCCAGTTGACTCCGGAGTTGAGGCCCCATACTTTGCCTAAATACTCGTCATAGTAAGGGATAGTCAGGGAAAAAATATTAGCTGCCATCTCCTCGATCTGTGGATTTAATAGATATATGGATATAGCTAATAAATAGTAGACGATAGCTATTTTTGCTATAAAATATCCAAAATTCTGCATAATGAATGCACTTCAGGTATTTTAAATGTATTATTAATGGATTATTTACGTTGTCCTTGCTATCATACCTCTCTAAAATCATCAGCATCAAAATGTTATAGCAAAAATAGATATCGTCTGCTATTTATTAGCTATATCCATTTATCTATTAAATCCACAGATCGAGGAGATGGCAGCTAATAGTTTTTCCCTGACTATCCCTTACTATGACGAGTATTTAGGCAAAGTATGGGGCTTCAACTCCGGAGTCAACTGGGGACCTCTCCTGTTAAACTACTACTTTATACTTTATCTGTTACCTCGATCAAGGATCGTGGTAACACTATCCACTACTACCGTAATCAGTAATGATTTACCACCAAAAAGTTTGAGGGATTTGATTGTTCAGATGCAACAAATCTTCCTATCTGTTGAATATAATGGGAGACGATTAAATGTTTGGCGAGAAGATGTTCATGGTTATGATAGGTATTGATTAAGGGATGCATCCGCGGATGATGCTGATGGTCTAAAAAGTTTGCTTTTTAGATTTTTTGTGACACCATTATGTGTGTTGGATACAGGCTCGGTAAAATGTATTGAAGATAAATATTCAAGTGAAAATCCAAATGTTTTTTCATTTTATGTTCAGCTATGGGATTCTGATGCTGCTGGAATAGTGCAGCTAGCATTAAAGCAGAAAGGCATCGAAGTTCAGCAAAGTGATATTATTCCTTTGCCAATGCAAATGGTAGGGTTTTAAAGATATCAAAAACAAGAAGCTAGACTTGTAAAAATATTTGTTAGCTAGTTAAGTTCCATCCACATATGGATACTCTTTTGAAATAATTACTTCCCATTTTTAGGTCAGACTAGCTATTAATCGAAATGAAATTACCTCCGAAATCACTGTAAATGATCGATGGCGATCATATCAAGGACAACCAAATGGAATCTTATTTGATCTTTGGATCCGCAATAAAGCTTTCTGCAATGAAATGGTTTGTTATCATTCTTTATAAGCGATCAACATCACAGGTTCTTTGACTCGTATCACAAAGAAATGTTTCTGCTTTTGTTTGTCAACCTATGCAAAGACAGACATAACCCTGCTGTACAAAAAATACATGTCCCAAAAAGAGAAAACCAAAATAGGTAGAAATGATAAATCAAGCGAACAAAATTTTTGTGCAAAAACATAAAAACAAAAAAGAAGGAAAAATGTGTGAAAAGAAAATGTAAAAGCTGGATGGGGTAAACTCTACTCAAAACTTTATAAATTTTGTTTGAGAAAAACTTATCCATGCCTTAAAAGCAGTTCTTAGCACCTCGCCTTAGAGACAATAGATTAATGAACGAACCTTGCAATTAAAAAAAATTATTGAGCCATTCTATTTTTCATACTCATTTTTTATTATTCATATATTATATTCAAAGCGTTAGTTTATCATGGCGCTAGTAAGCGTAGCTGAGAAAGAAAAATATAATGGATCATGTAAGAAAGCATTCAGAACTGGAAAAAAGTTTTATCAATCTATTATCATACCACAACAATTCTCACTCCCATATACAATAATGACTTATTTATGGAAAGCTCCATCAAATCCAGATGGCTATCAAAAACTGATCCAAACCTGTAAATTCTTTTTTGCTAAAAATTCAATTTTGGTTTTTCCTTCATCATTTGAATATGAAGGATATTCTGCGGGCAAACCATGGATGTATTGTCCTAAAAAACATTGCCAGTGTTGTAAAGATTTTTGTTGTTATTTCAAACAATATATATATTTGGAAAAAATGAATTGTAAAGTTTGGCCATTAAGCGACCTGTACATAATATATTCAATTTTTCCAAAGAATCTTATGCCTAAGCTTTATCGATCTGATGTAAAAGTGATCATTTTGCGTTCGGATATAAATTATTTCAAAGACGTCCTTCTTCTTGCTGCATCTGCAACTCACTTATCACTGGGTAACTGTGTTCTTGATGACAAAGATCAACAAATGTTTGTTGAAGATTTTATCAATAATTTTCCAACACTTGAAGGCTTTTCAACGTAAGTTTCTTTGTATTATAATATATTATATTAAGAAGCAAGGATGTCGGCAGGATTTTTTTCGGGGGGTGCACAACTTCAAAAAACTGGATGAAACTTAATTTTTTGATAACTTTGTTAAGCAAAAAATCATTTCGGCGGGCCCCTCCTGCTCACGTCTTTGTTAAGAAGGAATATTTAAACTATAGTTTTTAAAAAAAATGTAAATTTCAGACGCTGTAATAATGATAATCTACCTTATAAAAATTTTAAAAAGCTCTTGACAACTCTAAAAATGAGAAACTCTTTTACTAACCTTTCATTGACATCGTTACCAGATAATTATAACATTGAAGCTGCTTTGGATTATATAAAGGTAAAAGAAACTTTGCTTTAAAATTTAATATAAAAGCTTATATTTTTAAAGGAATTAAAAATTCAATTTCGAACATCTTTCTTTTACCATAATGCTTCATTACCAGAAATTGCAAATCACTTGGAAAAGATTGTTGATGAAATTATTGAAACTGAAACAAAAGATTTTGATTATTGTCCGCCTTTCATTTCGTTTTGGATTTTAAAACAACATAAGTTCCACAAATATAGAGATATGGATTCAAAAATTGATGATTACTGTTCACGGAAATTGTCATAAAAGATGAAAGTCTTACTTCAAAATAAAATATTTGATCACTGTTTGTCAGCATGTGTATCTTTTTAATATTAAATAAAATTTTTCATTCAATTGTTGAATAAAAAAATATTGCATTTGTTCAATCAAGTGTATTTCATTGCTTAATTAAAATGTTTTTTGTCATCATTGAATAATGACAAAAAACATTTGTTCATATACAAACCTTGAGAATCAGGAAAGTATGCATCACCAATTTCTATTTCAGTAACAGGACATTACCAGAAATGCCACATACAATTAAATTACAAATGAACTTCTAATGTCTTTAACTTCTAAAAATTTGTGCTAATAAAATTTATTAAAAAGTATAACATTTAACTCCTACATTATGTATTTTGAACAATGATATTACAGCATGAGTACAAGCTTTTTACATTTCTTAAAATGGGATAAATGATCTAATAAAGGTACCACTTTTTTCACATTATTGTTGTAATAGCGTTACGCTTATTTTTTTAAAAGACTTATTTTACGAAAGATAAAAAGTCATAAAATAATTAATGGCTTTTTTTTAAAAAAAGTGTGCCAAAAACAGTAAACAAATAATTTGCGAAGAATACTGTATTTGATAATATTGTACTTTATAAAATTCAGAAAGAAACATGGAATTTTCATCAGATTGCCACTTTTACATAACTCATACTTTTACATTTAGAAAAAAGCAAGCAAACAAATTAAAGACTGCAACATTTAATTTCTGCTGTGTTTTGAACAATTTTATAATGGCATGCTGACAAAGTCCTTACTTTTCTAATGATCTAATAAATTTTTTTCACATTAATGTCATAATAGCGTTACCGTAGTAGTAATTTTAAAAAGGCGGAAACTTTGATTTTACGAAAGGTAAAAAGTCATAAAATAATTAATGGCTTTTGGCACATTTTTTTTTCACTTTTTCTAAATGCATTAAATATAGAGTTGAATAAAGAAAAACAAAGTGTGCCAAATGTAGTAAACAGAAAAAGTTGAGTAAAATTTGCTTCTGGAACTATAGTATACTTTTATTGCACTACTTCACAAAAACAGTATGGACACTTCTGCTGAAACATATTCGCTGTATTGCCTGATTTACATAATACCTTTATCTGTTTTTTATCTTCTGTTTGCCATTCATTTATTTAAAAACAAAAACAACAAAGAATTTAAATCTCCATTTTTCGCAGTTTTACGAGTTTTGGCTGTTGTTGACTTGACTGCACTGTTATCTTCATGCATTTGCATGAGAATGGGATATTTGTTATCTCAGATTTCATTCCTGCAACCCCCTGGAAAGTATAATGTCATTTCAACGATTTTCCAATATGTCATGGTTGTTGCTGGTGGTGTTCAAGCATGGCTCCATGTGATTATGGCACTAAACAGGTTAACAGCGATTCTCTTCCCCCATAGTTACAATAGCTTTTGGGAAGGAAAATTTTTTTATCTAATTATTTCGATCGCTTTTATAATTCCTGGTATATTGTATTCATGGATTTTATATTTTGGCGGACATCTTTTATCGAGTCCAGTTTTTAATACATATGTGATAGATACACTTAGAACAAATATTCCAGGGGTATGTATTTATCACCTTTTTTTCATATCTAATATGCAAATTTTTAGCTCCACAAGGCTACTATAAATACTGTAATTACTGCTTCCACATGTTGTTTGGCATTTGTATTTGATTTTTTAACATTTATTTTACTTCGAAAAAATCATTTAATTAAATCAAATGCTAGCAAATACAAGCAAGAATTTCGACTTTTAACTGTTGCAGCCGCATTCCTAGTTGTTCATGCTTTCTTCCTTGCTACAGCTGTAAGTTTTTGCTTCAAGTAATTATTGAAAAATGCTTTGGCTCAAAAACTGGGATAAAAAAGATGTAACAAAAACAAATTAAAAAGTTTTCGTCTTATTTTTTTGGGTTTTACGAGTTCTGGCATTTGTTGATCCTCTGGCATTTTTATATGAATAATTTTTAGATCTATACTCTTTCACTTCCGATGCAACCTGGCATACTGCTTTTAGTCTTTTTACAAACGACCACCGAAGCACAATGCCTGATTTCGCCATTTTGTGTTTTATTGGTTGATCGAAATTTTCGAAGCAGTTTCTTCTATCAAAAACCAAAAGCTATTACTCCAATTTCAATACTTGATCGTCGTCCAACAATAAAATTGTCAATATAGCGATCGTGAAAGACACTGTTGCGAGATTTGTAATTACTGAAGTTTTCATGTATCACCCTAACAAAAAATTTCGTTTTGTTAGCCTCATATTGTATCGCGTGTTTTTAGCATCGAGTTAAAACTTTCTTGTAATTTTATAAAATTTTTGAAAAATAAATGTCTCTCTTTTAACATCAACATTAATAGCATAGCAATTCATATTAATCCAAAAAATAATTTAAAAGCGCACCCTCCATGATAAAGCAATCACACAAATGAATTGCATATTTTTTGGTATGAATATAACGTTACGGTAATAAATACCAATATTTTGTGTTTAAAATATTTAAAATATTCAAAAAACCTCAAGAAAAAACACTGATTTTTCTTTAAAATTCTAGGTATTTTAGCTGTTGGAAATAAGCTGCTGTCTTTGAGTTGATGCTGTCCTTTGGTTTATTTCCTGCGTCTCTACTTTAAAAACAAACACAAAAAAGCTTTTATGCTTTTTTTGTGTCAGCAAGAGAAACACAAAAAACAAAAAAAATATCCACTTTTTTGCTTAAATTTGTTGATTATGTTTTTGAAGATTTAAGTTTTAAGAAAAAAATACGTTATTTTAACATAGATTACATAAATGGTCACAAAAGCGGTTCTCCAGCAGCCATCATGAAACCGCGTCGTTAAAAATGGTTTTAAATGTTTTTTATTTATTCTTGAAATACAAAATTGAATACACAGAAAAGACAGTTGCATATCTTTGTGTTACATTTTTCAATATATTGTAACAATACATTTTAAACTGTATTTGTTACTTAAAGTAATTTCAACAAAACTGGAAAAAAGATATTTTTTGGTTGCAGTTGACTTGTATTGCTTTATCATTTGCTCCCTCTGCGTTGTTGTTTAAAAAGATCGAAGGTATTTGTGCGTTTGTCAGCCATGGCTTGCTCCCTTGGTTGCAGCCAAGGAAGCATAAAAAGCGTAAAGATAAAGATCCATTCATTTTTTTGCTTACACGTTTGTCGATGCTTGTTTGAAGATTTAAGTTTTAAATGATAGCTAAATAATTATTATAAAAACTGGAATTCTGCTGCAGGATACAGTTAATATATTATAATTGTGTAAAAAAGGGATTTGACCGAACGACATCAAAACAGTTGCATCGATAAAAATAGTTTTGAAATTAAATTATGTTCCGTTATTTTGTTAAAACACAAATTCAATACAAAGAAATAACAGTCATAGTGGTAATTTTCTCGTTTACGTTCCCTCCTTTCCATTTTTACATTCTCATTTTCACAATCGGGTTTTTTTAAAACATTAGTGTTACTGCAAATTTTTGGGTTATTTTGTCGCAGAAATAGAAATAAAAATGCATGAAGAGGAATAATACCTCACATATTTTTATGTTGAATTTTTCATACAGTAATAAAGCTTTCTCTATTGGTGTTTTATTTGTTGCTCAAAGTAGTTTCAATAAAACAGATAAAAAAGACACTTTTTGGTTGTGATTGACCAAAATGTTGTCATTTTGTTTTATCGCTTGCATTTTCTGCATCTCTGTCTAAAAAAAACAAGCATCAAATGCATTTGTGCGTTCTTCAAGTTGAAGACTTCAACCACAAAAAAAACATAAAAACGAAGGTTCACTTTTTTTGCTTGCATTTATCTATGCTTTTTTGAACATTTAAGCTTTAAATTATAACAAAACCGATATTTTAAAAGCAAGGCATAATAATTATTTTCTATGTAAAAAAAAGTTTAAAATAAAATTTTTATTCCATCAATGTTATGCGCTGGCTCATTAAAAACAATTTGGGACATTAAAGATGTTCACATATTAAAAAGTGAAAAATACATCAAAACTATCAGCAATGAGTTTTTCATACTGTATTAGCCTTTAAAAAAAAGTTATTTAATTTAAAAAGCAGTTGTGAATAAAAAAAGTAACATCATAAAAAAACATTTTTTGTTGCGGCTCATTCAAATGCTGGCATTTGTTTTATAATTTGCATCCTCTGCGTCTCTGCTTTTAACAAAAACAAGCAGATGCATTTGTGCGTTCTCTGAAGGACTTGTCAGCGGGCTAAACACAGAGAAAAAATGTAACAATTGATTTTCTTGCTCATTCAAGTTTGTGGATGGCAGTTTTGAATATTTTGGTTCAACAATCAATAAAAAAAAAAGAAATTAATTGGAAACATGATAAATGTTTGTATAGTAGATTTTAAAAGTTATAAAAAATAGGGTTAGGCCATGGGAATGCTGCGTTTAAAATACCTAATATAATTACATCACCATAGATTCATTATTTAAAAGAAAGTGTTATATCCACCAACATATAACAACTTTTTCTTTTCAAGCAAAACTTTTCGTATCTCTTTGATACGTTTTAATAATTCAAATTTCATTCTGCTTTATAATAATCAACTACAAATTCATTTGTCCTTCCAACTGCAGTCTTTGTTAATCGAAGAAGCACAAAAAATGTGGATAATGTTTTTAAAAATTTTAATTAATGTTAAAAGCGGCAAGAGATTAAAGCAAAATATTGTAAGATGAGAGGAAAGAAGTCCAAAAAATTCGAAAAAAAAGATTACGTTATTTCTGAACAACTCATTATCTTTACGTCTTCCAGTTACACTATTGCTTTCTTGTCAACTGCAAAATTAATACGGTTAAAAAAAGCCCAACATCTTTCATTATTATAGCAAAGATCAGACAGAAAATAAATAATTGAGATGGTAAAAAGAGATGCAGCATCCTACGTTGCTGTTTTCTGTTTAATTAAACTTGCAAAACATTAGAACATCAAGCAATATTTGTTGAAAAACTTTTGATTTGTTCCAAAATAACGTAAATAATAATCGCCTGCTGATTTTTTAAAGATTGCAAATAATTTTATGACAGCTTTAATAATAAAAATATACAAAAGCTAACTTTTTTATGCTTCTGATGCTGCTTTTTTATTCATTATTGTGACATTCTAAAACTGGATAAGGTGCATAAATGCTTGCTAACGATTGCACAAAAAAAGAAAAGATAAAAATAATAAAAATAAATGTTTTTCGTTGCTTTTGATCTCACACTGTTTATGTCCAACAACAACGTTGAAAAATTTGAAAACACAATACTTTTTTTCGTGCTAGGATTTCTTTGAAGCACCAGGTACTGTGTAAAACAGAGGAAGAGAAAAAAGAGGCCTCTCTCTTCTCTCTCTCTTCTTGTTCGTCTCTGCCATTTCTTTTTTTTCTCTCCTAAAAAATCTTTGAAGATTCATTTACTAATTTCGGTAAAATGACTGATTTAACAGGTTCGTTTATATACTATTTTTTTACCGTATTAATCTTTTGCACTTTTTAGATGCACAAGAGCATCGCCGTCTTATTATCATTGATGGTTTTAACATTATGAGACGATTCAAATGCCTCGTTGAGGGAATGCAGCTTCCATTGGATTCGTAAGTTGTTTTTTATTTATTTGATTAAGGGGATATGGTTAATTTTTGGACGAAAGAAGAGGAAGTGGGCGATATTTTTAGGCCTTTTTTAATCACAATGTTTATCAACTATGTGATCAGAAGAAACCAAAGCTCTTCATTTACCTTCCTAAAAAATTCAGTGTAGGCCACAGGGACTTTCATTGTTATCGAAAAGGATATCTGTAGGCTTTCTATAAATTTTTGTGGATATTTTTATATATTTTTTTACTTATAAGTATTACATACTACAAAGTGATTCAAGTAAACTACAGAGTTGATTATTTATCGGAAACTGTTCTCTTTGAATGTTGTGAGCATGTACTCACTAAAGCATCTTTTGTATCTGACTAAATATTTATATTGAAACTCTTTTTCAGAAGAATGAATGCAATGGTCCTTTTACCAATCACAAGAACATACATTAAACAAGGATTTCGAGTACGAATTGCTTTAAGAAGATTACCAAGGCCTTTTGAAGTGGATAATATGTACATCCTTAATGTAAGTTCGTCTTTTGTTTTTTTAGACTTAAGGTTGCCAGATGGCTACAGCCGATGGCATTTTTCACCCTTGGGACTGTTATTTCAAGCTGATGTACATACATACATTTTTTTAGGAACTCAACAAGATGCAACTTTTAATATATCCAGCAAAGGATTATCTTGAAGCAGATGATATCATGATGCTTGAAATTGCAGCAAAATATGGTGCTATGATTATTTCAAATGATGCATTTTCTAATCATCCACAATATCGAGAAGTTGCAAAAAACAATACCATCAAATATAAAAAAGTACCAAATCCTCTTTTTTCTATGGTAAAGCTTCAACATCGACTTGTCTTTGAAAGCAAAATTACATTGGATGCTTCGGATGGTATGTTTTGTTTTTTATGATTACAGTAATACATCTATGCTATATTGTTTCAGATGTATTGTATTGTTCAATGAAAAGTCCTGAATATCGAAAGGTCAAAGAATCATATCAACTTTTCTGGTCACCTACAAAGATGGATGCTGGCATTCTTGATAGCTTATGGGATTATGTATATTGTAAAATTTGTTATCATCTTGGATTCAAAACTCCACCACATCTCAAATTCATGAAAGAAAGTGATGAAAGCTGTCCCAAGAAATTTGAAGAATTTAAAAATCAAAAGAATCTTTTTGTTTAATGTGTACCTATGTTTATTGATATCCTGATATCCTTTTTTTGTTGTCTTTATAAAATTATAAATGTTGTTTCTTTTAAGAAAATAAAACCTAACAGATTTTTTGTTGATGTTTTACAGAGAGATTTAAGTATTTTGCAAAATTTGTTTTTGACAGCAAATTGCTTTAGCTGATTGGAGTGACAGATACAATAGGTATACGGTAGATTGATGGATATAGCTTTTCTACAATATATGTTATAGATGCTCATCTATAGCATGATTTAACCCAGCAAATATGAGCTCACAGAAATCAAAATGAGTGATTTGGAGTCAAAAACAAATTTGAACTTCATGTAGTAACTACAGTATACTAGATATTGTAATGTTTCGTTTAATTACTCCACATTAAAAATAAAGTCCATATAAATCAAGTGAACAAGAAATCATATTTATTGTTGTTAATTTTGTTTGGCAGTGGGTATACTGTAGATAAGCTGTATCTATCGCTCACAGAAATAACAAAGCAGCAACAGTTCAGAAAAACATACACTAAATTTCTACAACAATTTTTTATAAATAGTACATATAACAATCAACTGTTATTAAAATAACCACAAACAAAAAGTAATAAATAAACAAACAACCTTCAACCAAGAAGCCGATAATTATCAGAAAAAATTTTCCATTGTTCATCTTCTTTTTGACAGACAAGAACTTGTGAGAATGCCCGGACTTTCTTATCCATTAATACTTCACCAGATGACATTAGAATAAGCATACCACCAGTAGCAGCATGAGTCTTGTAATCTTGATTCTTTATTGTATGAACAGATGGAATTGGAAATTCATTTTGCCAAAATTGATTAATTCTTTCACCACCAAGATAACAATTTCCATCAAACATTAGTCGACATGCAGTAGCATAAAGATGAATAATTTTATCACGCTTATTATCCATTGTATCAAAATATAAATTTAAGAATTTCTTTGCATCAATAAGTGAAGCATCAGGAGGTGGAGGAGGACGTGGTGGTCGAGTTCCTTTGTAATTAGGATTGATGTGTTTTGATTGAGACATTGTTGATTGTTGTTGGAGGTGAACCTAAAAAATGGAGATGATTATTACGAAAAAATGGAGAAACGTTTGTTTTATTTATAAGCAACACAAGTAAAAACATCGTATAAGCAATGCATTATTATTATAACAATAAATTCGGCGTTTGTTTTAAATGGTAATAGAGTAATTAAATAAAAAACACGCGGAAAACAACAATGGACAATGTAAAAACACACTTGTCAAAAGCACGAACACAGACAAACAGCAGCGCAATTTTTCCATCGATGAAAATTTATTTAAATAACATTGTAAAAAGAAATCGTGTCAAAACCGTTCTTCTTGAATCAGCAAGTGTTAACTTTTTTAAAAAATGTTGTTTAAAAAATCTTTAGCATTTTTTAAACAACACTTATTTTTAGAATAATTATTAATAAGTTTACTACAGATATTTTTTCTAAAAAATGTACTGTAATTCGTATCATATAAATAAGTTGTTGTTGTTGTTTAGGTATACTGTCTTTAATAAATAAGTTGTTGTTGTTTTTTACTAGCAATATGTATACTGTAGAAATATTGTTTTTATTACTTAAATCAGTGGGAAGTACTATATACTTTCCAATGACACTTTTTAGAATACTGTAGTCTATTTGTAGTAATCATGCACTTGTAAACTTAAAAAAAGTAATAAAAGCATTACTGTAAAAAATAAGGCTTTTATGAGAAATCAAAAATAAATAAAATTTAGTATTATTTGTTTTTTTATATTTTAGCGCAAATAAGATTTAAGTAATATAAGAGTTTATTCCTGTTTTTTATGCTTTCCGATGGACTCAACCCTCGATGTTTTTTATCCACATTTGATTGCAAGTCTAACGCGCAACCAACTGTTCTCTCTCTGTATCTGACCTCCGAGAAAATTTGAAGTAAACTTTTTTTTATTTTTTCAATACCATTACATGGCCTAAAATGTTGTTGTTCTCTTTATGTTTTTAAATTTGCTGACAACAAAAATTATTTGTTTTATTTTTTGACAGATAATTATTGTTGACCCATTTTTTGCGCACTTATTTTTTTACCCCATTATTTTTTTCTAAAAACTTTTTAGTTGCCATCACTAACTTTTAATTTTTTTTTCATTCAAGCTCCTATTAACTTTTAAATAATCTATTAATTTTTAGCTAATTCATCCTTTACTGAACTGACAAAATGAAATATTTCTTTTCTTCGCTTCCACTAAATTCTGCCAATGAGATGTATTCAATTCTTGGACATTGTGATGGTTATTTATATCTTCGAGCAACACATCCATCATGTAAGATATATCGAAAACGAATTTTTGATGTATATGGATGGAAGAAGATGAAAGATTTTGTTGAAATGGATAATCATGGATATGAATGTGTTTGTGCCACATTAATTCCATCAAGGCAATGTATTGTTATGCTTACAAAAAATACAGCAGAAGAATCTCTTATGCTTTGCTGTTATTCCTTAGAAACTGGTGAAATGAAAGTATATAAATGTGCATCAAATTTTGAAGGAATATATCCATTTAATCGTGCAATCTATCAATTCCATTTTAACAACAACTCTCAAATTCGATGTTATCCTACAAAGCTTTTCTTCGACGACAATGATACCTTGGATTTTCCATTCATCGTTTTTAATCTTGATCATCAACCTGCTACAGCTCATCCACACATTGATTTTGGTTTAATCTTTCATGATGATATTGAAGATTATCAATCAATTTCAAATATATGCTTTATTACTCCAACAATACTGGCATATCAATACATCAAAAGTGGCTCACAACATTACTGTAGAATTGATTTGGAAAAACTTTCTGCTTCACAAGATTCTTCAACCGCAGATGAAAAAGGCTTTGTTAAAGTTGATCGATTTAATGGTGCTATTAAAGTATATGGTTGTGAAACTTTTTATAAACATGTTCATCATTATGTTCGAGTAAATGGAAAAGGAAATATTGAATTTTATAATTTGGAAGGAATGAATGGAATTATTAAAGGTGAAGTGAAATTGAATGATGATGGCTTTATTTGCAAGTAAGTTTATCTTTACTTTATTTTGAGGGTTACGGTATTTAAGGCGATTAGATCGACTTACTTAAACCACCTTGTACTTTACTGTAATCCCTCATCCATTTCTTTTAATGTAAAACCAATAACAACTCCTTCTTTTCAGAGAATCAACTTCAAAACAAATATTTTACGAAGATTTCCTTGATATGGATGGTATTTGTTCTTATGAACTATTCTTTGATGATCAACATGTCTTTATTTCAACTCCACAATATTTTATTACTGGATATCAAATGGTTCGAACGTTAAAAGATATTGCATATTTATCACTTTTACCAAAAATGGATTCAAAAGAATTATTATCTTTATCTCTGATGCATCAATTTATTGGATTTATTGAAAATGATCCACCATCTATTAATGAATGATTGTTAATTGTTGTTTTTATATTTTTTATTTTTGCAATTTTTTATGTTTTTATTTTTTTTGATAAAGTTATGTTTTCGATTAGCTTTTTTGCTTTTTGATGTTTCGAGCATTTTTTAGTTTTTTTTATGTTGCTGTTTGTTGAATATACTGTATGTTCAACATAAGTTTTTGTCGACTTCTTTCTGTCGCTTCATTGAATAGCTTTCTTGAATTTGAAAAGAGAGGAATGTGTTTTATTTTTCTTTGACAATGTACACTTAAGCAGCATAAGACTTGTTTTAGTGTTAAGGTGTTAGCATTTTGATTGTTTAAAAGTGTATAGTAAAAGCGCGATCGAACATACAGTGTGTCCGTGGCAAGCTCCTCCTCATCTTCACGCTTTTGTTATTGATAAAAGTGCTTTATAATTTTCAGTTTCATCTGAATCTATTAGTTTTATCAATAATTATTCTCCAACGAGGTTACAGGAACAGAGTCCCCTATATCTCCGTTGGAACAAGACCTTGTTGACCAAGCGCTAATGTTTTATACATTTACCACATCGAAGTTACGTGTATAGAGCAGTAGCAAATTATACTGAATTACAAACAACAGCCTCTTCTTGACATTATTGCTTGAAGACTGTACAAAGATTTCGGAATACAGTAACCGTTTAATATTTTAGAAAACCAATTTAAAAGATTTCATTCAATATGAATTTCGCTTTCGTCTTCGGGATTGTTTTCTTCTTCATTCTTGCAACTAATGCGCATCATATTGAAAAAAATGCAAAAAACCATGCATTAATATCTTGTAAATCTGATGCAGACTGTCGTCCATTTGGCCTAGTAAGGACAATGTGCTGTAAGTTTCTTTTTATTATTTAATTATTTTTGGAATTATAATAATCCAATTTAGATGTTTCGTCATAATATTCCTTCTCAACGGCATCCAGCACACGGGAACTAACGCCAACAAAAATATTGAAACTTTAACAAATAATTAAAAAATTTTTGTTAAACGTTTGAAAAAAAATTTTAGATTTTTTATCTAACATAAAATAAAACTAATTTCATATTAGTATCAAAAAAAAGAAATTTATCACTTTTGCTTTTTTTGAAATCGCTAAATTGACATACTCTTTCAAAATAATGTCTTACTTTGACAACATACAAAACATTTGGAAACATATATCAGACATGCTTAAGTGTTAACACTAAACTGTTTTTAGTGGAAATGTGGTTCTCTGGATACGTGGACTTAGGCTCCTCCTCCATGCTTTACATACATATGCATTTATATAAATTGATTGAGCTGCTTCACAATTTCTTTTGAGCTTAGAACCAATGCCAATCACTTTTCTACATTATACGCTATAAAATAGCCACCCCCTTCTTTTAGCACATCCATCCAATACCTACCGAAACATGTACGATTATCCTCTCGTGATAAATTGGTCAATAAATTTTAGAATCAAGCTATAAACTACAACTCTTTAAAATTATAGAAAATCAAGTTTAATTAAAAATGAATTTCGCATTCTTCCTCGGAATCATTTGTGTCTTTGTTTTTGCAGTAAATGCGCATAGTTTGGAAAAGCTTTGTAAAAAACATGAAGACTGTCCTCTTCATCATTGGTGTTTTGAAGGTGAATGTCGGGTTAGTTCTTTTTAAATTTTAATTTTATCACGCACTTTAAACCTTTTCAAAATCGGTAAAATCATGAACAGAAAAACAACTAAAAGCCCAATGTCCCATATCAATCGCTTTTCCCGATTCTTTTTTTTTCATTTTCTTTACTCGTACTAGCGTCGCCGAGACAATCCAGGCAGAAATCAGGTGCAATAGTGCAATTTTTAGTCTGAGAATCGTGAAACACTTGAAGAATATAAAGATTGTCAAAGCAATGCAGACTGTGGCTTCGGTCAAATTTGCTGTAATGGAAAATGCATGGTATGTGTTTTTTGCTTTTTTCTTTATTTTCAAGATTAAAAATATTATATTTATAGATGTTTTGTCCTCCACCCCCTCCTTCACAATAATTCGCAGTACGAAAGAACTAACACTGACAAAAATTGAATAATTTTTAAAAACTAATAAAAACTTTTTGTTAAAATTTTTGTAATTTTTTTTTCCTAAATGCTATGGTAAAAAAAATTTAACAGTTATTAACAAAATGATATTTGCTGTCTTCAAAAAGGGAAAACTATACAAAATGTGACAAAAAAAATTAAAAATTCAAGAATGATATTTTAACAGAAGTGAAAACAATAATTATAAAAAATACATAAAAAGCTTTTAAAATTTTATCGGATATGTGTATTGTTTTCAAGACAACAACATCCTAAAAAATGTGCTATAAGAATGATCGAAGATTTTTCCTTTTTGTCAAAGCTCGTTGTTTGTTGTTGACGATATACAAACAAACACTAAAAAAAACTATATCTATTTTAAGTAGTTAATGATTCATAGTCGATTTTTTATTACTACGTTTTTAAATCAAAAATTGCTTTGAGATTGTCACAAAGTTAATTTCTCTGGTGAAAAAAGTATACCTTTGAAATCTTGTACCTAAACTAATAAATTATTAAGTTATTTTTTAACAAACCAATAACCCAAGCAGGTGTTTAAATTAATTAAATGGCAGCAAAAAGCTTGCAAATGTTTTTATTTTTTATTTATTTTTGGTTGCAATAAGAATTACGGCTATAGTTTTAAAGAATGTGTTCATAGTTTTTTGAATTACTTTGGCTTTATTTACTGTTTCAAAACCCAAAGGTGTAAACATTACTCTTTGCTATTTGAAAAAATTAGACATATGAATTCTTCCTCAAAAGTATCGCTTCCAAATACATTCGTGCAATCATTCTATTACTACTTCTCAATTGCTACATTTTTTGCTGCATGGATTATTGCGCTGATTTCATTTTACATAATTTTTACACAATCTCAAAAACTTAAAAGCTTTAAATGGTTTATTTTGAATCATTGTTTTTGGTGTTTATGCTTAGAAACAATACTTGGAATTTTTAAGCCGATACTTTTAACACCAGCTTTGGCATGCTTTTTGTTATCACCAATAAACAATAATAATGGAAGCCCCAATGAAACTGCTTTAATTCTGACAGTAATTGCTGTATTTGGAATCAATCATGGCGTTGGTCTTGTTGCAACAATTTTTAATCGATATTTAAGAATTTTTCCTTCACCTTATACAAAATGGTTAACAACAAAATTTATTGCTATCTTTTCAATCGGATTTCTGTTTTGTTTTTATGCTTTAATTTTTTATATTTCATTTTCGACTGATCGCAGCACTGTAAGCATAGAAGCAAAAAAATATGATCAATTTTTTGTAAATTTTAATGAACCTTCTTTGATTTTTATTTCGATAGAAGGAATTAAAATATATGTATCTGCAATCTTTGGTCTTTCGTTAATTGTAATTTTTGGGGGAATTATTGTGGCTCTATTTTTCGTAAATCTTATGACCAAAGCTCAATCAGTTTCAGTATCGAAAATTCATCACTCATTAATTATTTCTGCAATTTCACAAATTTTTATTTTTCTATTTTTTCATGTTTTACCAGCAACAATTTTTACAGCATTTTTTGTTTTTGAAATTCCAAATTCTTCAAACTTTAGCTGCTTTTGTGTGTTAGTGATTAATTTACATTGCATTTTGGAATTCTCTGCAACGTTATATTTTGTTTTACCGTATCGAAGATATTTGCTTAAAAAATTACCAAAATTCTTTTCAAAAACTGTCACGACGGGTGCTAAGAAAGTCTCACTTCCTCACATTTCGAAAACAACTGTACCTTTAAAGGGCAGATAACAAAGGAGAAAATAGCGTCAACGCATCTGCCCCCCCCCCCTTTTCGATCTTTCTTTTCCTATTTTTTCTATCTTTTAATATTTCCAAGTCGGCCAACAAAGAATGTTTTTAAAAAATGAAAAAAAAGCTTTTACATGTGTGTTGGTATCAAGGCAAAAACAAAAAAAGGTGTTATAAAACTGACTAAAAACTTTTTTTAGTCAAGGCTGAAAAAATGATATATTAAGCTTTTATTATTAATTTAAAAACGTTTTTTCAATTTCACAAAATATGGCTAAAGACGGTTTTACAAAACTGTTGAAATATGTCCTTTTTAAATATCTTTTTGTTGTAATATCTGTACTAAATGTCAGTCACCGTTATAAAAAATGTTTATTTTAAAACTTATAAAATGTTGAATTAAAAAAAGTTTTTATGAAATTCGAACAACTCTAATTACATTCAGCGACACTTCAGTTTGTGTAACCGGAGATACTTGATGCGTTTTAAAAAAAGCATTTTTAAAATATTTTGTCAAAATATCGATTAAACCTTTTCGATATGGTGTAACAAAATAAAGGGTTGCAGAAAATTCAAAGAATGAATGTGATGCAATAAAACACAGCAAAACTATAAAAAGATTTTCCATATTTGAAATTTCAAAATACATAGTTGCTACACAAATTGTTGTGGGTATAACAAAAAGGAATATTGTTATCGATAACTGTATTACAGCACTGATGGTTAAAGTACGCTGTAGCTTTTCAAGAGTCTGTGTTTTTTGTGATTTTACAAGATATATAAATATTGCCCCCATAATTGCAGCACAAATTGTACCGATAATTTGTATAATAAAAACGGTTAACATAACAAATTTTGTTAAATTTGATTGTTCCATAAAAATGAACCCAGGCTCTTGATCTATGAAAATTTTCATACATGGATCATATTCTATTGCAGCTTGATAAAAGTATGAAGGATCCAGAGTAAAAAAGTTTTTAACAATAAAAGCACAAATGATAAATATGAATGACAGAATAACTATTAAATAACCACTGCCATATTTTTTACTAAGAAATTTTGGTAAATTTTTTTCAAAAATTAAAAGATATCGGTTTGCCAAAGATGCTACAATAGCTGCGATGTTTATAATTCCAGTAAATGAACCAATAACCAAGATTATTGCTGTAGTATGGAAGCTTCCATTTCGAATTATTCCTATTGAATACACTCCCAGAGATGGAGGGAGAAAAATTGGTTTTATTAGTGCTAATCCTACTTCATAAGACAAACACCAAAATGATTGATTCAAAATATACCATTTAAAAGATTTAAGGCTTTGTGATTTTGTTAAAATTATATAAAATAGTAATGGTGTAATTGACAAAGATAATAATAATGTAAATGTTGAATAGTAGTAATAAAAATTAATAAAAAATGGTAATGGCGGAGTAAATTTGGTACAATTCATTTTTGCATAACAACATCGAAAAGAAATGAAAAAACACAAAATACGCTTTAAAAACTTTTGAAGTTGAAATCAATAAGCAGGTGTAAAATACATATAACCGTTTGAGAATAAAATAAATTTTTTTATTTATACGTATTTTCTTGGTTTTATAGCGGCATGAAACATCAGGGATTAATGTATTAAAACTTTAATTGAAATTTTAAGAAATAAACATCTGCTTCAAATTTTGCGTAATAAATTTTGTCTAAAACGCTTTTTAAAATATATTTCCTATGTTTCCCCCCTGTCATATTTATTATCAATTTATACAATGAATTGTACAAAAATTACTCCGCCATCACCATTTTTTATCAACTTTTATTATTATTAGAGAAATTTTACATTATCTCTTAGTTTTGCTCTATTTCCATTACTTTTTTACACTATTTTAACAAAATCAAGCACTCAAAACTTTCAAATGGTATATCTTAAGAGGAATGGGTAAGAAATTCCCAAAATTTCTTACCCATTCCTCTTAGTTTTTTTTGTTATTATGCCTGTTATGTGTTTTCTTGGATTATTTATGGTAAAAGATTTTTTTACCTTGAGCCTATCATATTTTTATCAAGCCGCAATAGATTATGATTCATGTATGGCAATTATTATAGCTGAAGAACCTGGGTTCATATTTATGCCAAAATCAAATATCACAGATTTTGTAGTTTTAGCAGTTTTAATTGCTGTAGCATTAGTTATATTAGGTGTAGGTTTTATTGGAGCAATTTTTATATATTTTGTTAAATCTCAGAAATCACAAACCCTTGAAAGCTTCAGCGTTTATTAATTATAAGTGCTGTTGTACAATTATCACTTACTTGGTTCTTTTTTGTTATACCTACCATAATTTGTTTTGCTCTTGTATATTTCGACATTCCTCACATGGAGAATGTTATTATACTTCTTTTCTGTATTGCTTTTTCTCATGTCTTTTTTGAATTTGTTTCTACTCTTTATTTTGTCACACCTATCGAAAAGCGGTGGCAGAAATATTTTTAAATTTTAGTTCAAAATTCTCTAACATTATCGTGGTTTCCCCTGTCATATCCCAAACTGAATAACCTTTAAATTATCTTAGTAATAGGATCGTGGTTCGTCACTCTTGAAATACTTTTTATTTTGTTGAATATTCATGTTTTGGCTATGGTACCCGCCACAAAATTGCGTTTTAGCGAGTTTCTGCCTTTATTTTTCAATATTTTATCTTTACCTATTTTCAGCTGCTTTTTGAAGCTTGTATGTCACAGGTTTTACCATCAAGTTACTTTTTAACATAAATTCAGTTTAAAATTAAACAAATTGCAAAATTAAAGCAGTGCTCTAATTTGGGATGGACAATCAGCACCGCTCATATTTTATGTTCTGAATTTATGCTTTTTAAAAGAATAACTGAATTACTTCTTTGTAAAACGAAATAAATTTTTTCTTTACGTTCTTTGAAAATACAACACAATTTTATTAAATTTATCAACAAAAATATAACAGATGTAAAATTTTACTAAACACTAATTCGGTTAATTTTTCGCTGACTGTTCTTTATGAATAATCTAAAACTACAGTCACTTTATTATTCAACAAAATCTTTCTTATTTTTTGAAAACAGCTGTCGGTTTTATTGAAATCTATATTAATTACCCAAAATTGATTAAATAACATATTTTAATGCATTAAATTTTTTACAAGTTTCATAAAAACTTACACCTGCTAATATGAACATTTATGAGATTTTCTGTTTAATGCATTTTATTTGATATTTTTATAGTAAAATGAATTGTTCCAAACTAAATGCACCATCACCATTTTTTATTACATTTTATTATCATTATTCAAATTTAATGTTATTTTTAAGTCTTGCTATTACACCACCACTTTTTTATGTTATTTTAACAAAATCAAAAAATCTCAAAAGTTTCAAATGGCTAATTTTGAATCATTCATTTTGGTGCCTACTTTTTGAAATCAGTTACACGTTAGTAAAGCCAGTGCTTATATCTCCAACAATGGGAATGTATCCTTTAGGGATAATTAGAAATGGAAGTTTTCAACTTACCCTTGTCTTTTTATGTGGTGGTGTTGTCTGTATAGGAACATATATTGCATCTTTAATTGCAACATTAGCCAATCGATATGTTTTAACATTTTCAACAAAATTACCAAAGATATTTCAACAAAAATTTATTAGTATTTTTTACATTGTTATTCTTCTACTTGGCAGTGTTAGTAACGTATATTTCGGAAAATATTGTCTTGACATCAATCCTTCACATTTTCTTCAAGCTGCAATAGACTATGATCCATGCATGGCAATTATTATAACTGAAGAACCTGGATTAATTTTTATACCAGAATCAACTGTTACAAATTATGCACATTTAGCACTTTTGATTATTCTAGCTCTTATTATTATTAGTGCCGGTTTAGTGGGAGCATTTTTTATTTATACTATTAAATCACAAAAATCACAAACTCTTGAAAAGCTTCAGCGTTCATTAATTATTAGTGCAGTTATACAGTTATCACTTACTGTCTTCCTCTTGATCATTCCTATTTTTATCAGCTATATTATCATATATTTCAAAATTCTTCATATGGAAAATCTTGTTGTTATTTTTTTATGTATAGTTTCTTCACACTCATTTTTTGAATCTCTTTCGACACTTTACTTTGTTGCACCGTATCGAAAAGCTGTAAATGAAATTTTTTCAAAAAGAATTTTTAAAAGGCCGCTGTCTAAATCTGTTATAATATCGCCTATCACTCAAACTGAAATAACTTTGAATTTGAGTAGGATTGAAATTTGGTAACTTCTGTGTTAATTTTCTATTGTCGTTTTAAATATTTAATGTATTCATGGCCAAATCATTTATGCTGCAACAATCCCATTGTCGAAACCTGTATTCTTATTATTAAAATTTTTTATTATGTTTTATTACGTTTTTAACCAGTTGCATTTTTCTATTATCAAAATTAAATATTCAAAACATGTATCCTCAAACTTGAGAGAGAGAGAGGAAAATATATATTTTTTCTTGCACTTTTTACTTGTGTCAGCTGACACATTGAACACACAGACGTCTAATGCAATGCTAACAACAGAGACGCAGAGGATGCAAACAATGAAAGCGTTAAACAAAAAAGAGTATTATTTTTTCTTTATGATTGGTTTTTAGTAAAAAATGAAATCCAAATGAAAATACCATTGTATAAAGAAAGGCAACATTTTAATGTATTTATTTAGCATTTTTTAAAAAAAAATTAAGTCAAGAATATTTAATTAGAATACTTTTCTAACAAAGCAATTTTCATGGTATAAAGTTTTTTTCGTTGAAATAATTAACTTTACTTTTGTTTTTATAACAAATGTCGTTTTCAAAAACCATCGTAAATAAAAACTGTTGCAGTTACGGATGCGAAAAGTGGCTGAATAACCACTGAGGTTATGAAAAAGTTAAGTGCGGCAATATTGTGATATCATTGTAGTCAGCTCGCCGAGACGCGTTGAATTATACCAAATTTGTGGTTTTTGAAGAAACTTCGTAGCTGGGTTCAGAATCCATATTTTTTGATTTCTCTGCGAATTTATACTAACGTTCGTCTTTTTTTCAGCTTTTACAGAATTCGTTTAGTTAACTCCGTTTTCTCAGCATTTTGGGTTGAATTTTGTATGGAAAAAAGGGAAAAAAGCAGACGATCAAAAAAATGTTCGCGGAACAGTTTATAAGGCAGTTGACTCATCGTGTGATCAAGCAATTTGTCGTTGATTTCAAATTCGATGTCTGTGTTTTTTGTCGTTGATTTCAAATTCGATGTCTGTGATTTTTTATTTATATTATTAAATCACAAAAATCTCAAACCCTCGAAAAACTTCAGCGTTCATTAATTATTAGTGCAGTTATACAGTTATCACTTACTGTCTTCCTCTTGATCATTCCTATTTTTATTAGCTATATTATCATATATTTCAAAATTCTTCATATGGAAAATCTTGTTGTTATTTTTTTATGTATAGTTTCGTCACACTCATTTTTTGAATCTCTTTCAACACTTTACTTTGTCGCACCGTATCGAAAAGCTTTAACTGAAATTTTTCCTAAAAGAGTGTTCAAAAAGGCGTTGTCTAAATCTGTTATAATATCGCCTATCACTCAAACTGAAATAACTTTAAAGTTAAGTAGAATTGAAATTTAGTTATATATAAAGTAATTTTCTTATTCCATATATTGTTATGCTTTGTTGTTAAAAGTTATCAAATCATGCAGAAAGATATCTCGTACTGTAATAATGTATACTTAATTATTAACTTTAAGAATTTTTATAGTGAAATCATTAAAATGACATCTGCGGCTGTTTTTATAAAAATTAATTTAAAAACATAAATGTCACGAAAAGTGAAAAAACCATACAGATGTTTGGTTAAGCATCTGCTCAAGTGAACTCTTTTCGAAGCTTGGTTTAATTTTTTCATTTCTTCTTTCTTATTTTTTAAAACATGAACTGCACAAAAATCTTTCCCCCATCACCGTCTTTTGTTAATTTCTTTTATTGGTATTCTTGTTTTTCATTATTTTTAAGTCTTGCGATTACACCCATACTTTTTTATATAATTTTTACAAAATCAATAAACCTTAAAAGCTTTAAATGAATAATTTTGAATCATTCACTTTGGTGCCTACTTTTTGAAACAAGTTATGCTCGAACTATTTATCCCATTGGAATAATTCGAAATGGAAATTATTATGTTACAAATATTGCTATCAATATTGCTGTAGGCTGTTTAGTAATGTATATTGCAGCTTTAACTACAACATTTATCAATCGATATATTTTAACATATCATAAAAAATTTCCAAAATTTCTCACTAAAAAATATTTAATTACTCAATACATTATTGTTATTACATTCATATTGGTGTTTTAATACACAATACAATAGTTATGTCAGCCTATGATACTTCAAATTTTCTTCAAGCTGCAATAGAATATGATCCATGTATGACAATTATTATCGCAAAAGAGCCTGGATTTGTTTTTATGCTCGAAATGAACTTTTCTGATTTTGTATATTTGATGGCTGTAATTGTTGTAGCTTTTATTATAGCTAGTTCATGTTTAACAGGAATATTTTTTATATATTTTGTAAAATCAAAAAAATCACAAACCCTTGAAAAGTTAAAATAAAAATAATTTTTACACAATGTTAGATAATTACATAAAACAAAATTTATTGGAAATGAAAATATTAACCACAATTATTATAATTTAATTTTAATTCATAATAATTGGGGTTTCCAAAGAATACTGTTGACAAAATTTAGTTGAACGACTGTGATTGCAACTTTCAGTGATACGAATTTGGATGATTTCGACGTTTTACTTTGTTGCCCCATATCGAAAAGCTTTAAATCAAATTTTTTCAAAAAAAGTGTTTCGAAAGGCGCTACCTAAATCTGTTATAATATCACCCATTACCCAAACTGAAATAACTTTGAATTTGAGTAGGATTGCAATTCGATAACACTTGTTGCAATTTTTAATTGTTGTGTTAAATATTTAATGCAATCATGTCCAAAACATTTTTACTGCAACAATCCCATTGTCGAAACCTGTATTCTTATTATTTTTGACACAAGTTATAAAATTTTTATTTGTTTTACCAATTGTGTTTTTTGTATTATCAAAATTAAATATTCAAAACATGCATCCACAAATATGAGAGAGAGAGGAAAATATCTATTTTTCATGCACTTTTTATTTGTGTCAGCTGACACATTGAACACACACGTCAAATGCAATGTTAATAGCAGAGACGCAGATGATGCAAACAATAAAATCAATGGAAGCCATATTTTTGACTAAGAAATTTAGGAAGATTTTTTTCAAAAATTAAAAGATATCGGCTTGCTAGTGTTAAAACAATGGATGCGTTGTTAATAATCCCAGCAAAGGAACCAATAACAAAAATAGTAGCTGTAATATGAAAACTTCCATTCTGAATTAATCCTGTTGGATATGCTGCTAATGCTGGTGAAAGGAATATTGGTTTCATTGTTGCTAAGCCCACGTCAAAATACAAACACCAAAATGATTGATTCAAAATATACCATTTAAAAGATTTAAGGTTTTGTGATTTTGTTAAAATTATATAAAATAATAAAGGAGTAATTAACAAAGATAAAATCAATGTAAAGTTTGAATAATGATAATAAAAGTTGATAAAAAATGATGAAGGAGAAGTAAATTTGGTACAATTCATATTGACAGATAACAAAAAAAATGAACTGAAAAATACAAAATAAGTTTTAAAAAAATTTCCGCCCGAAATCAATAAATATGTGCAGATGTAAAAAAGGCTTCTTACGTCAACTGAAATAATATGTAAAAAATTTTGTTCCTTCTTTATAGGTAATCATTTTAAAAAAATATTATCAGAGTTAAGTGAAAGCAACGCAGTATCTAAAAATAAAATTCAATTAGTGGCCGCTTTTTTTTATTTTGAATCCACATTTTGGTTAAAAAACTTTAACACAAAAGAAATTCACCAAAGATTCAAACATCATTCATGTTGCACAAGTACCCCAGCTTCATCAAAACTTCGTGGGGTGGATTCCTTATAAAATGTTGAAAAATTTTCATTTTATCTTTTATTAAATTTTTGTCAATTCGAAGCAAACATTTTTTTAAAACTTAAATTTATGTTTGTAGGCCCTAACCCTTACTGATCTGTAATTCTCTAAATGTGATACCCAGAAGCCGATTGAATAAGTTTCCTTAGGAGGAGCTCATTTTCAACATGGGTGCAGCCCTTTCAAATTTGATTTAACCTCGGATCCACCGAGCACCCAACCACTCATGTTTTATTGGACTCAAATCGGAGATCACCTGGTCAAACATCCAAGAAGCTAATCACTCGATCACATAAGCTGGCATTTTCAAATCATATAATTTAAAATTAAATAATTTTTTTTTAAATTAATGAAATATATATTTTTTTTACGGAAATAAATTTTTTTTACGATTTTTGAAAGCACAACAAAACTTTATTAAAGAATACTAACTGCTGTAAATATTAACTAAAAAAATTGACAACTCCGATTATACAGCTGGTGTATATTTTCTATAACTACAGACGTTTTATTATTCAACAAAAAAAATTATTGCGCAAAAAAATTTCTTTTAATGCCATTACTAGTATAGAACATATAATGCACTAACTTTCTTTAGTCTTAAAAGATTTGAACTTGTTAGTTTAAATAAAAATTGCTGGATTTTAGTTATTCTGCTTTGCTTTGTTTTAGCAAAATGAATTGTACCAAACTTATTCCACCAACACCATTTTTTCTCACTTTTTATTACCATTATTCAAATTTAATGTTAATTTTGAGTCTTGCAATTACACCATTACTATTTTACATAATTTTAACAAAATCAAAAAATTTGCAGTCTTTTAAATGGTTAATTTTGAATCATTCATTTTGGTGTTTGCTTTTTGAAATCAGTTGCACTTTGGCAAAGCCAGTACTTTTATCTCCTGCACTGGCTCTTGTCCCGTGGGGTATTACTCGAAATGGAACTTTCAAACTAACTCTTACCTTACTATACGGTGCTGCAGTATGTGGAGCAACATATATTGCATCTTTAATTGCAACATTAGCCAATCGATATCTTTTAACATTTTCAACAAAACTACCAAAGTTCCTTCAACAAAAATACGTAATTTCTTTATATGCTCTTATCATTGTATTTTGCAGTGTTAATAATGTATTTTTGGCAAAAACCGTTTTTACCATTGATTCTTCACACTTTCTTCAAGCTGCAATAGAATATGATCCATGCATGGCAATTATTATAGCCGATGAACCTGGGTTTATTTTTATACCTGAATCAAACGTCACAGATTACTTAATTTTAGCGCTTTTGATTATTTTAGCTCTTATTATTATTGCTGCTGGTTTAGTTGGAGCATTTTTTATTTACATAATTAAATCACAAAAGTCACAAACTCTTGAGAAGCTACAGCGTTCATTAATTATCAGTGCTGTTGTACAATTATCCCTTACTGTCTTTCTCTGGATTATACCACTTTTTATTTGCTCCATTTTCGTGTATTTTAAAATATTGCATACAGGAGATTCTGCTGTTATTGCTTTTTGTATAATTTCGTCACATTCATTTTTTGAATCTCTTTCGACACTTTATTTTGTTGCACCGTATCGAAAAGCTTTAGTTAAAATTTTTTCAAAAAGAGTGTTTAGGAAGTCCCTGTCTAAATCTGTTATAATACCGCCTATCACCCAAACTGACGTAACTTTGAATCTGAGTAGAATTGAGAGTCGATAACTCTTACCGAGGTTGCCACCGGGGTTACGTCATCTCTGCTAGAAACAATATTATATCGTACAATTTTTTTTAATAATTTAAATATATTTTTTATACAGCGGAAATAAATCTTTCTTTACGATGTTTGAAAGCACAACAAAATTTTTTTAAAAAATGCGGACAGCTGTAAATATTGACTAAGCATAAATTCGAGAAGTGTGATTATACGGCTGCTGTTTGTCTTATATAACTACAGACGTTTATTATTCAAAAAACTTTTTTATTTAAAAACGGTAGTGCGCAAAATAATTTCATTTCGATACACAAGTACTGCTATAGTGAAAATCGAACAACATATTTTAATTCATTAAATTTTTTCTCAAGTTTGTACCTTAAAAATCCATCATGTGCTGACACAAATTTATTAAATTTGAATGATTATTAGTGAATTTCGTTTTAAAGTAAAATGACTTGTACCCAACTAGCTTTTCCCTCACCATTTTTTATTACTTTCTATTATCATTATTTAAATTTAATGTTATTTTTATCTTTATTGATTACACCGCTACTATTTTATATTATATTAACAAAATCAAAAAATCTTAAAAGCTTCAAATGGCTCATTTTAAATCATTCATTTTGGTGTTTATTATGTGAAATAAGTTATACTTTGGTAAAGCCAGTGTTTGTATCTCCTGCACTTGCTATTCTTCCATTAGGTATTAATCGAAATGGAAGTTTCAAATTTACTTTAATGGCTATATATGGCTGGGTTTTTTGCGCAGCCATTTATATTACATCTTTATTTGGAACATTAGCCAATCGATATCTTTTAACATTTTCAACAAAACTTCCAAAATTTCTTCAACATAAATATTTAATTGCTTTATATGCGCTTGTCATTATATTTTGTGGTATTAATAATGCATTTATCGTACATTTTGTTTTTACCATTGATCCTTCACATTTCCTTCAAGCTGCAATAGAATATGATCCATGCATGGCAATTATTATATCAGAAGAACCTGGGTTTATTTTTATACCTGAATCAACTTTTACGAATTACGCCATGTCAGCACTTTTGATCATTCTAGTTCTTATTATTATTACTGCCGGTTTAGTTGGAGCACTTTTTGTTTACATAATTAAATCACAAAAATCACAAACTCTTGAAAAGCTACAGCGTTCATTAATTATAAGTGCTGTTGTACAATTATCACTTTCTATCTTCTTTTTAATAATACCGCTTTCTATCTGTTACGTTGTTGCATATTTCAAAATTTTACATATGGAAAATATTGCTGTTATTCTTTTATCTACAATTTCTTTACATTCCTTTTTTGAATCTCTTTCAACACTTTACTTTGTTGCACCATATCGAAAAGCTGTAAATGAAATTTTTTTAAAAAAGATTTTTAATAAGTCGAAATCTAAAACTGTGTCACCTATTACCCAAATTGAAGTACCTTTGAATTTAACGAGGATTGAAATTCGATAACTTTTGCGTTGTTCCATCGATAGCACCAAGAAGTATATAAAATTATTACGCGCATTATTAAAGAAAAGAGAAAACGCCTCTCTAAAAAATTCATACGTTTCATACTGTAATTCGTGAGTTTTGAAATTTTTATAAAATATTTTTAATGACAGCTGCGCATTTTTATGTTTTTACTTCCGTGTTAATTTTTGTTTTTACTTTTTTCAAGCTGTTCTTTTTTTAAACAAATTGTAAAAGTTGTCTAATTTTTCTTTTCATATTTTTATTATTTTCAAAATTTGATATGACATGTACAAAAGTATATTTTTTTCAACATTGCTAAAAATAAAAGTAGTAATAATAAAACATAGTACACATAAAACCATCAAAAAAACATTTTACAAGAAACTTATGCATTAATAACAGAAATAAAAACCCATTCATGTTCAAGAGATTTAGCAAAAAGTGATTTATCCAATTTTCTTTCACTTGCATATTTATCAATTGCAGCAATAACTTCTTCAGTGACATTTGAAACTTCTTCAACTTGGAATCCAGCTTTTTCTAATCGCTTTAAATGACTTCCAGCAAGTGGGGATGATTTGAGAGGTTCAAGCAATGAAATGGATGCTTTTGGTTCAAGGATTCCCTTAAGGCCTTTAAGATCATCTTCAGAAGCAGTTGACATAAATTCTGTTGCAGCAAATGTTGTAAATTCGGCATCATTTGATTTAAGGTATTCAAGAGCTTGAGTGAGATTATTATTGTAGCCGAAACGAACTCGATGATCTTTTGTTTCAGTGGCTTTGGTGAGAGATGTACGGTAATAGAATGGATTAGTTTCAACAGTCCAAATATTTGTATTACTTGCCTAAAAAGGTTTTTCGTGGTTAGTACAATGATATAAATCGAAAAAAAGAAAGGTTGAAAAGATCGAAATAGGAAATTGAAAAATCAAAGTAAGGAAAATTTGGATTAAACTTCAGATACTAGTTTGGGTAATTGGGAAAAATAGACGCGCCGCCTTTGATGTGCGGTATGCTATCTTTGATGTCAGAGATTATCCACATATCAAATGAAATCATGGTAGAAACTACTACCTTGCCGCCTTTGATGTGCAGCAAGGTTCTTTTGAAGTTTAAGGATAAACAGATATCACACAATCTCTAGACAATTCATCAAAGCATAGCCGTAGTAATAGTAACCTTTCCTAAACGAACTTACTTTAGCAATTGTAAATGCATCAACATGAACAAATGGATCAATCTTTCGAGGATTGTAAGAAAGTACGGTAGCATTTGAAGGGTATGTTACCCGGGTGTCCATTATCTAAGTAACTATATAGATTGAAAAATCGGCCAGCCAAATAATTATATAAATATGAACTTACGCTAGAACACCAGCTTGAAGTTTCACCGTCAAGTAATTCATCAATAGCTTTTTGTTCTTCTAACCATGTAGCAGAGAAAGCAGTAACAAGGTCATCAAAAGTCATATGTGGTTCTGTAGCATCAGCTGGGACTTTTCGGGCAAGCCAATGAACTTGTCGCCAATTTGAGAGACGCTGAAAAAAAGGAAGAGTTTATTAGGGGGTTTTGGAGTAATGGAATGTCTAGATATCAAGTGATTTGAATAGTGAGAGGAAAATCAGTTGTGCCGCCTTTGATGTGCGGCAAATGTCCTTTGATGTTAAAAATAGACAAAAACCGTAAGATTCCGAGACAATGTTTTATAACAAGAACTTACATAAATGTATGTTGGAACAGATGCAGACCATTTAAGATCAAATTTCCACCATTTTCCATCAGAATCTTGAATTTGAACATGTCGAAGAAGCTGAATGTACAATGAACTGAATCGATAATGAGTTGGATTTGAATCAGCTGTATGAAGGGTAGCAGTGGTTTTGCGGCCTATAATTTTTTATTTTATAGGATGTCATATAACCCCTGAAAATGCCGCCTTTGATGTGCGGCAAAAGGGGCTTTGATCCCTTGCATAGAAAAAGTGTCAAAATATTTTCATGAAAAAAATTGACACAAATTATTTTACAAAAATATCTTTTGATGCAAATTAGCATATTCCTTTCCTCTATTTATCCCTTACCAGTAGAAGGTTCACTGCAACTTTCACGAAGTTTCAAATAACCATCAGGTCGAAGCCATTTCAATGCACCAGTAACAAATTCAACAACTTCACTATCACTCATATACATCATTAACCAATTGGTGAAGACAAGATCAACGGAAGCAGCTGGAAGATTAAGATGTGCAGCATCAGAGACAACATATTTAATATTTTTTGCTGCAGCATTTCGTTCCTTATTTTTTTGAATGAATGAATCAATAAAATCCGTAGAAGTAACATGTCGAGCAGTTTGTGAAAAGATTGTTGTAAATCGACTAAAAAAATAAACAGTTGTTTTGTACGAAAAAATGTTATAAAGTTTTTGTGTCGAAACTTTTGAATATCAAAATTCCGATTCAGCTCCAAAATTTTTAAGCTACAGTAATCTCCTACTTACCCAATGCCAGCACCAATATCAACAACATCTTTGTCAGTGAAATCAGGTAATGAAGCAAGGATATCCTTTCGATCATGTTCTTCAAGCTCATCAGCATTCTTATTTAAAAGCATTGCTTCATTGGAAGGCTTATCAGAATATCGATCCCAAAAAGTTTTATATGTATTTCGTTGAGCAGTTGTAACAGCAGCCATTTTTAATAAATGAAATTGTCAGAGAGGAATGTAAGAACTGAAAAAAATAATAATGAATTATAAAAGTTCTTTTTAATACAGTTTAAATACGTCAAGATTGAACACGATTAGATTAAGAAAAAAAGGCGTAAGATAGTGATGTCATGGAAGTTATCATTTGACAGATTGATAGACAGTTAAAAGAGGAAATAAAAGTTTAATAACATATAAATAACGAAACATGTTTTTTAACATTACTTAAAAAATTATTTTACTGGGAAGGAAGCCCAGTCCAGAAATTCACAACCCGGTCTAGAAAATGGTCTAGCCCATTTTTTACCACCTCCTTATTTGATCGTATATCAATCACTAAAAAATTGAACACCGACTAGTTCAAAACTACTGATTTTATAAATGATTGGACTTTTAAAGGACTCTAAAAAAACAGAATAGAACCAGCACGGAATAATCCCACGATCTTTAAAACAAGAAAAAACAAAAACCAACATGTAAACAAAGATTTTTTCTTGCTACAAAAAAGAGAAGCGCTCGACGAACGAAAAAAAACAAAAAAGGAAGGAAATTTCCTGAATGTTGTCTTCTGATAAAGAACTAAGAAAAAACGGAATGATAAAATTTGCTGACTGTTTTATTATCGAATTTTTTCGCTATAAATGATAACAAAAAACGAAGCCCCGAAAAGAATCAAAGATTCATTTTTTTAATAACGGAAGTTAGGTGGTGATAATTCTGTGATAATGAATAAAACCAATAAACTGTTATAAGCATTGACATTTTTCATGGGCGATGGTTTTTTTCTCGTATTTTTTGTCGGCTGTAAATTGTAGATGATAAAAAGAAGGGAAAAAAGAGGCCAGATGATAAATAACATTGATTTGGTGGACACGTCAAAGGGGTTAAAATTAAACTTTTAGTGAAACTAGCAGTGTAGGTTAAGAGTGTTCGTTTAATTGCAACTAAAAACATCAAATCATAAAAGAAACTAATTCTAAAATATAGACTTCTTTATTCTTTTTGACTACTGTAGTTTTTATTTCAGCTGAATCAAAATGAGAAAAAAAGTACCAGCTGAACTTTTGGACAACAAAAATAAAAAGCACCGACTTTAAAAACTTTTTCCCATTCAATAACAGAAAATAACATTCATCTGTTATTTTTTTCTTCCTTGCTTCTTTTTGGTTTTTTCCCATATTTCGTAAAACCGCAAACTTTAACACTCTGCAATAAACACATCTTTTCCCTTGACCAAACAGCAAGACAAAGAAAACACATAAACAAATTTTCTCTTCTCTTTCTTTCAACACATTTGCATAAGACAAAAAAGAAAACGAACTTTTTAAACTAACAAAAACACTAGCAAATATGGTTTATGATGATGATTCAAAATTTTGGTTTTCTTTTTATACTGCTTTTTGGGGTTTGAAAAGCACAAAAAAGAACATGTGAAAAAATGATGATTGATGACAAAACGAAGGAAGATGGAGAGAAAAGAAAAGAGCACAAAGTATTAATGGAGTGTGGTTTTAAAAAAAATAGAAGAAAAAAACAGCTAAGCAAAAAATAGGATAAAAAAATATTGTTGATAAAGTGATAATAATAATAATGATGTAATAGATTATCAAAGGGAAAGGAAAAAAGAAATCATGCGATACAATGGGGTATCTGAATTTAACTAAGAATTCGAAAAAGACATTAATCATAAATTTTAAAATTAAATAGGTGGTCCAAATGTCATACTTTTAACAGTTTAACAAATGATTAACGATAATATCAGCTGATAAAACTACAATCGTCTATAACGATCTAAAGATTTTGATATCAAACAAGTTTGAATGGTCTTTTAAACATTTTGAAATAAAACAACTGGGCTCCATTTTTAAGAGCAAAAAAGAATTATAGAAGAAATGGAACTGTGAGTGCATTACTGTAATGCGCACATTCTTCACTAAAACCTATTTACTGTATGAAATATATTCTTAAACTAATCCTTTTAATAATCCAGCTTTATCAACTTTTCAACATACTTAAATGGAATCTTGAATTGCAAAACGTCACCAGTTTTCATTTTTCAAACATCATCATCATCTATCCTCCGTTCATTCATTTCATTTCACTGCTAAAAGTTTGTCAAACTCTTTTCCTTTTTAAACCACCACCTTTTCACTTCTCTCTCTTTTCGCTTCGAACGACGACAGCAAAGAATCAAAAGAAAGATCAAATGCAAAAAGCGATCAAAACTAGTTAATCATTACTATTCATTACCCAAATTCTTAAATGAAAACGTCTTTTTTTGGAGTCGAAAAATTAAAAAAAAGGACCAAAAAAAAGTTTTTTTGGTGTCTGTTAAAACGGGAATTTTCCAAAATGGTCTCATTTACCCTTCGATTTTCCACAACTGATTTTTTGCATTCACTTTTTCTTATTTGGGCGGCTGTAAATGGGAATGGAAATAAATACCTGTCTATCAATAACATTAAAAGTGGTTAAAGATTCTTTTGAAAGTAATAAAAAACTGTTTTAATGGGGTAAAAGTTCTTTGGATGTTGGAGCGATAGTGATGATAGGAAGAGGACTACAGAAAATACAGCTGTAGATTGTGGCAGGTAAATCAGCTGTAAGTGTAGAGTGAAAAAGAAGCAGAAACTTGTATAAATACAGATTTCATCGCTTATGTACTATTCAAAATTATTCGAACTAAAATTAAGCTGTCGTAACCAAAATGTTTCCGTCAAAAATGAAAGTTTTACTTTATACAAGAACAATACATTAATTTTATTAAAACGTTCTTAAACTATTATCTCTTTGATTATCACAAAGATAATCAGCTAAAAACAGCAAAATGTTGTTTTTAAAAAAGATAAAGCTCTTTATCCTTCTCTTACAAAGACAAAAGCAAAATTTATTTAAAATTCAAAAAACACGTTTTTATATACTCGACCTTTAATTGAAAAGCTGTTTTTTCTAATCTCTAAAAAGCGACAGTTGGTCAATAGTCGGATAAAACCAACAACAAATTTTGTCGCTTTTGAGAAAAATAAAGTCTAACAAGAGTGCAACTGTCTAAATAGAAAACAGTAATAAAGTTTCGAAAATATACTTGGAATTCGTTTTTTAAATACTACTTTTTAAAACGTTACAGTATACGTAGTTACTGTATATGCAGCAACACTGATCAAGCTCTCTGCGACACTTTTACTATTTCTTTTTTAAAAATTAAATGTCATAAATGAGCAACGCATAAAAAAAGAAAAGAATGCCACCTCATGGCATAGCAGGAGGCTATAAAACAAATGATGATGGTCTGATTGTTCAATGAAAAAAGAGATGTGCAAAAAAAACTTTTATCAATGAAATTATCACAAGTTTAAACTTTACACTAAAAATATTCTTTCTTTCTTGAAGAATTTTGGTCATTGAAAACTTTTTATGACTTTAAAAAACGTTGACATCGTTAATAGAGACTTTCAAGGAAATAGATTGGGAATTCATGGACTAATATTGAATTTTTTTGTAATAACTTCTAAAGAATAGAAGTCAACATTCGGAAGTCAAAGACTGAATCCGAATTCAAAAAAACTGTGATTCAACAAATGGCTTCTGTCATGCTTATAATCATTTTTGCAGCACTGAAGTTGCTAGAAAATTTTTAAACACACAATTGATAAAATATTTTCTATTTTTATGCACATTTAATGCAAAAGTGAGCCACTTATTTGTCCCCAAAAAACATTAAACAGTTCAAATATAATTTTTTTATTAATCTTAAAATAGCAACTCTCAAAAACCGTAAATATAATGCTAATATAACATTTAAAATAATCAATAATAATAAATTCAAGACAAAAAACAATCAAAGCCAAACAAAGGCTACCAGAAAATTCGATAGATTAGAAAATGTGGCACATTCAATGTGCAAATACAAACAAGAAAAAAAGAAAAGAGGAAATGAAAATGCAACGAGCTTTCATCTCTGCCCACAAGAAAAGAGACATAAAAGTGAAAATAAAAACAACAACAAACGTCTATTTTGCTGCTGATGCTGTTGTTGAAGCATAGAGTCTCTCTTTTGAGTCAGAGGTTTGAAAAACAAAACAAGATAGAAAAGAAAAACAAGGAAAATAAAAGGATGAATGCACTAAAGAACACATTTTAAAGAATGAAGAAACAATGCAAATAACAAATGGAACAATATAATGAAGGATAATAGGAAATATAATAATAATAAAAGTATATATTTAAGAGGACATTGCAGCTTCAAGAGCTTGATCGAGATCAGCAATAAGATCTTTCTTTTCTTCACAACCAATCGAAAGACGAATTAGGTTATCAGTAATTCCAAGGACAGCACGATCTGCAGCTGGCACAGAAGCATGGGTCATAACAGATGGTAATTCAGCTAATGATTCATAGCCGCCAAGTGATTCAGCAAGTGTGAATACCTAAAAATGAAAGGAATTTAGAATTGTTAAACCTTCTAGAGTAGCTTTTGTCTCAAAATAAAAAGTTTCTGCAGAAAGTTATGGAACTTTCGATGACAACAAAACCGAACTACAGTAATCTTTATTACAAAGTAAGAAAAAACTATGATCGAAAGCTCAAAAACATTCTTAATGCCATCTACAGCAACACCCCACATTCAAAAAAATCCCTTACCTTTAAAGTAGATAAAAATGTTCGAGATTCTTTTAATCCACCTTTAAGATAAAATGATAGCATTCCACTCATTCCAGAAGTTTGTTTTTTATGAATTTCATGTTGGGGATGTGATTCAAGTGCAGGATAAAGGACTTGTTCAACTCTTGGATCTTTTTCTAACCACTGTGCAACAGCCATAGCAGATTCAGAATGTGCCTTCATACGAAGATGTAAAGTTTTAATTCCACGATTAACTAAATAACAATCAAATGGTGATGGAACTGCACCAACAGCAAGTTGCATAAAGAATAAATGTTCATCAATTGCTGGATTATTTGTTACTGCACAACCCATGACAACATCTGAATGACCATTAATATATTTTGTAATTGAATGTACAACAACATCTGCACCAAGATTTAAAGGATTCTGAAAAAATGAAATTATTAGTAAAATGTAATCGAGCACTTCAACAACGTTGATGCTACAGTGTACCACACTAGCATACTGTCGTAGCTATCAATGGAACTACAGATACAATATGTGTATATATATACTGATACATTGCCGTCCCATCGAGCTTCAATCAAAAAAAAATACTTACTTGAAAATATGGTGACATAAAAGTATTATCTACAACAACAATAATATCTTTATTATGTCGCTTTGCAACTTCAACAACTCCAGCAATATCAACAACTTTCAACAATGGATTTGATGGTGATTCAACCCATACTAGCTTTGTTTCGGGTTTAAGTGCAGCTTTAAGATTTTCAATATCTGTTAAATCAACAAAATCTAATTTAATTCCATGTTGTGGTACTGAGACACGACGAAAATATCTTTGAGTTCCTAAAAAAATATAAGGATGTAAATATGAGGGTACTGTAGTTTATCAATATAAATTGTTTTCCATTGTTTGATTATTCTTTGCTCTTCTTTGCTTAATACTCCCACATGCTTTGCTTTTGCTTTTAGTTAATAAAATCGGAAATAATGAAATGCGTCAATGCTTGCTTCCGTGCTTAAAAGAACCACGTGGAATTTCCACGTTTTTAGTCTTTGCTTTTTCACTTTAAAAAAAAGAGACGATTTCGATCAAAAATTAAGAAAGTGGCCGCATTTTTTATGACCTTTTGTTTAAAATTTTTTTAACAATCTATCATGGAAGAAAGACATTGAAAAATATCAGATTTTTTCAGTTTTGTTTTCAATGAAATCATTTTCTTAACACTGAAAAAGAAGATGCTGCAAGTTGATCAGTTAAGAAAGAAAGAACAAAAACCGAAAACGGAAGTTTTTTTGCAGCAAGGATTTGCAAAAATTTTGAGTGTAATGTAGCATCATTTTGCAATTGCATCCACGAAAGAAGATACTGTAGCTATAATTATTGCAATAACTTTTTTAGCGCTATTTAAAGTCCCCTATTGCTACTACGTCATTTTATTACCTCAAATAACCACTTCCAAAAAAAGTCTTATCAATGTTTATGCGTTTATGAAAACTAATAAAAACATTATTCGCTGATCTCCCTCTTATCACTATCAAAATTTCTTCAAACACTTTTTTGCCTACATTCTTCTTCTCTATTTTTCAAAGAACCACATGTTTCAAGGTTCTGTTTCAACGACAAAACGGCTGTTGTTCATGATGCAATTAAGCAAACATATGGCGTGTTGTTGCTCATTTGTTTTAACGATAATGACTAAAAAGTTTTTGGCAGTGATTCAATGTAGCACACGCTGCTGCTTAACTTTTTTTATCCATCAAACCTTCAATCAAATCTGTCTCAAAAAAAATCAATTGCTTGAATATTCATGGTCGAAAAAAATGCAACAAAAAAGCAGCAATTTTCTCACACACTAATGTCTATATAGAAATTTTTAAACAAAGAAAAGCAGTCACGTTTAACGAAAACGTTGATTCTTTGGCCTAAAAATGTCTGCGTGTTCCATGAACAAAGAATTTTTTTGTGTAATTTTGTAATCAAAATTTTGATGATAACATAAAAAAAAGGTCAGCGCAAAAGAAACTTGCTCACAGTGAAATCAGCGGTTTCGTTCAATTGTGATCGGAAAAATTAGAAAAAACAGGAAGATTTCAGTGAATAAAACTGGCGGAAATGGATTAACACTAATTGCAAAAGTTTTTAATGCAGCATTGATAAAGGTTTCTGAGCTATTTTTGAGTCAAGCAAATTCGCTAAAGAAAGTAATTATTCTTCTATATATTTTGTATCAGTGTTTGTTACTGTATTTTTATCGATAAAAAATTATTTAGCTACTTTTAAGCTAGAAGAAAATCGCATACCTCCATATACATCATCTGAGCATACAATATGATCACCAGTTTTAAGAATATTTGCTAATGACATTGAAGCAGCAAGCCCGCTTGAATATACCCGACCTTAAAAGCAACATGTTTAAATGAATGCATCCCAACAAAAGCAAAAAACACTTACAATATTGTCCATTTTCTAATGCAGCAATATTTTCTTGTAGAACATCTCTGGTAGGATTACCAGCCCGTGAATAATCATGTCCTTTAGGTTCTCCTGGACGTTCTTGTTTGTATGTGGTTGAAAGGGAGATGCATGGAACAACTTGATTCATATCCCATCTTTCTGGTTCTTGTCCAACGTGAATTGCTTTAGTACCAAATCCATCAGTGCCATATACGGAATCTTGTTGTGGAGCCATTATTAATAATTATATATTTATAGGCCAAGTATATTATTGAAAGTATATATAGTAGAGTTTGACCTGAAAGATACGAGGAATATATAGAAACAGTTAAGCTGAATATAAGAACATGTGTGAAGAAAACACGAACACGGAAATTTAAGAAAAAATAGCAAACAAAGTAACTCGAGAAGCAGCAAGTTTAACAACGCTAATGACATAGTTGAAACCTAAACCACTCACGATCAAGCTCCATCAACTTCATCTGTGCTAAACTATGCAATCATATGTGTCCCAAAAAGTCATAAAAGTATCCCTTTATAACCCCTTTTTAAAATCATCTAAAAACTCCGCCTTTTAAAAATACAAAATATAATTTTTTGCTGCTGCTTTCTTTTAGTTTTTAGGAACGACGAAAAAAAGCTGTGAAAAAAAATCAACATTGAAAAAGGCGGAGATGAGCTTCCTTCTTTTTTTTGACAAAACGCAACACTTTTTTGTGTGTGTGTCTGTGGTCAGTCGACTGCAGCTAAGGAAAAAGTGATGGAACACACTCTTTTTTTGTCAATGTTTTGTCTGCTTTTTTGAAAAAAAAATTGCCGCAAAAAATCAAAGACAAAACATTTTGCAACAAAAAATCAGCTCAAAGACGTTTTTAAAGGTTAAAAGTCTAGCCAATCTTCAATGTTTAAATTTTAACATTAAACTATCTTTTTTGCATCAAAATATCTTTGTAATCAAAAAGCTGCAAACTTTGATCTAATGTTTAGAGAAAATAAAGAAAAAATGTTATAAAAAGTGTAAAAGTATTTCATGGAAAAATGTTTAAAAAGGCCAAAAAATAGAAACTTTTGCAAGGGAAAGAGTATCTTCTAAAAATGATTTGTAGACCAGAGAAAGATAATTTATGAATGAAAAGAAGTAAATCATTTCATGTTTTTAAGGGTTTTATCTTCATAGATAAGAAACAAAGGTTCTAAAAAGCGGGCCATCACTACAACCATAAATTCATATTTTTCTAGCTACTTATTAAAAAAAATACACATTAATTTTAAAGGTTACTGTACCCTACAAAAAAGAAACAGGTATCAAAGATGACTTTAAAACTATGCAAAAAAACTATTGTTCTATGAAATCAAGAGCACCCAAAAACATTCCATTCCAAACACCTGTTTTTGGCCACTCAAAAATAAAAAACGGAAATTGATAAAATTTATTACTTTTTTCTAAAAAATTCAAGTTTTTGGGTATTTTTGGTAAAAGATCAGAACCATCAGGGGTAAAAAGATTGTTACACAAAAATATTAAAACTTAAATTCTTCTAAAAAGCAAAAAGAATTTTCTTAGTTTTAAAAAAATATCTTAATTTCTAAAACAAATATGATAGAAATTGGTCAAAGACAAAATAAGTAAGTAATATAATATAACATATTATGCATTGAGCACACCAAACATTCAAGTCCATACTTGACTAGAACCTTCAAGAAAAAAAAGTTCAAATCCAAAGACAATTTTATGACTGATAAATTTTGGAGGTTTATATATGAGAAAAAAGGGTGACATTTTAGTTTTCTTTTTGAACATAAATATGTAGTTAATTGATGACAAAATACAACACAGAACGTTTACTTCTTTCTATTTTTTTGAAATTTTACGTCATTTCATTACCCGCTGCCTGTTGCCTGCTGCTGCTTTGTTGTTTTTTAGGCTTTCCTCTTCTTAACATCAACAGTTGTCACTAGAAAATGAGAGAGACAGAGAAGGAAAATTAGTGAGAATTAGAAGAGAAGGTCGGTCACAAAAAGAAGAACACAAAGTAGAAAATATTTTATAGTTTATCACAGAACCGCCACCACATGGAGTATGAGAAAGAAAAAAGGTGAAAAATAAAACTGACACAAAAAAAATGATAGATGTTTTTCAAATGCGGGTTCCATGTGGTAATTTATTTATCGATAGTAAAAGAATGAAGATATTTCAAAAACATGGACATTTGTAACGTTAATCACTTTTGCTGCGGTTTATTGATCTTATTACTTTTACTAAAAATAAATTTCATGGAAGACAAAAGCAATAATCAAATGCACAAAAAAGTTTTTTTTCATATGGAATGAAATCAAAGCAAAAACAAAAGTTGCAAAATATTTTAGAAGCATTGTTGAAATTTTGAAAGCTGAAACAAATATGGGGGAAGAAAAATAATTGTACAAACAAAAAGAATGAAATTAATGTGAAGAAATAAAATACAAAAAAGGAAAAATGTTTAATTTTAATAAACCATTATCTCTTATCTCACACTTGTCTTATCTCGAAAGACAACAAATTGAGAGGGTTTATCTCGCAAGAAATGCACGTGATAAACTTTATCGTTCTTAAAATTCTTATTTTTAGAATGAATAAACTGAACAACATTCAAAGTTGCAAAAAAAGTAAAGCTACAGTAATCTGTCAACTAACAATAGCTTGTTTTTTAAAAGAAATAATCAAGTACAAAAAACTTTTTTCTCGCTTCCTTTTTATAGGCTTTATCCTGTTATTAAAAGTACAGTGAAATATTTTTGAAAAACAATTTTATGATAATCACTAATATTTACCATGCGGGCTACAAATTTCATCTATTCCAAAAAACTACAACGAGAGGAAATGATGCAATAATTAAACAAAAAACAATCATTTTTTGTTTAAACTTTTAAAGTATTAACCATTGTCCAAAAATACTTCCACAAAAAAAAACTTGTTTGTCTTTTTTTAAAAAACTACAGCTTTCTCAACACACGCAAAAGAGATAAAAGAAGAGAATCAAATGAAAGGGAAAATGTTGAAAACCAAAAATGACCAAAACCAACCGCAACAAAAAAGAAAAAGGTTTTAAAAATTAAGCGGATTTTTCTTTCCTTTTTCGCAAAACTTTTTTTCTTGTTTGAAAAATGATTAAAACAAAAGAAATCGAATCGATAGAGAAGTTAATTGTGGAAAGAGAGATTATTAATTAGCGTGAAAATTTTGTGAGAAAAAAGGGATTATAAATCAATGAATTTTAAAAAGTGGTTTTTGGAAAAAAGGGGGTTTTGTTTGATCAGTTGTAAAAGTGTGTGGGATAAAAAATGGAAAATAAAAGAAATCTTCAATGATGCAATTTAAATAGATAATTGCATTTTATCAAACGAAACAATTATGATCTTATTTTTACAAATTTAAAATCTTTGACAATTTTTTTCAACACATCCTTTTAAGGCATATTTTACAAGGAGGTAAAGCTAATTTCCATTTGCTTCACCTCAGTCTATTACAGAGATTTGTTTAAGTTTTTTTGTTATAATCTAAAAAAATTTAAGCTTCAAATATCCTAGTTTTCAGGTAGAAACTTTAGTAAATTAGATCTAAAAAGCATAACTACCCGATATGTTAGACACAGCTAAAAAAGATCCAAAAAGACAAATCAAGAAATAAAAACTTCGCTATAACTGAATCTTTCTACAAAACTAGAGGATTCTTTTATAGAGCCAGAGAGAGAGAGCGATCTGGACAGATCAAAAAATGCCAAATGTTTGCAAAAAAAGGGCATATGATTCACATAAATAAAAATTGCCAAAGCGTATGGGAAAATTTTTACACAATGAAAGTGTTAAAGTTTAAAAAAGTAAATTTGAAAACTTCACAGTATGACGACAGTTTATATATATAAGGGACTGTCCAGAAATTACGTGATTCGTCGATAGGGTGGGAGGGGTAAGCCAAATTATCACGCCGCTTTGAAATGCGGCATAAGATCAAAGCAAAAAGGATCACCAAGGGGGTGGGAGGGGTTCAAAAAATACGAAAAAAAGATCACGTAATTTCTGGACAGCCCCTAACATTTAATATTGGCTTTTTGTTTCACATAAAAAAATTTTTTTTTTTATTTTTTACAGTTGAAACGTGTTTTACTGAAAAAACTTCTTTTCATTTTTTTAAAGATTGACCACCAAGAAAAAAAAGTAAAATTTATTGATTCCAAAAAAAGAAGCTGAAAATTTTCAAAAAAAAAGAAAAGAGCCATTGCAGAAGAGAGTCATAGACAACGTAACAACAACAACAGCCACACAGCTGGCATTTTTTATGTCTCTTCACAACGAACTGACTGTTGACTTTTTGGCAATGCGTCAAACTGAAAATTTTTTAAAAAATAGCTGTTTTGCTTTTAGCTGAAAATATTTTTTGGCTTAAGATATTAACTTAATTTTTTTTCTAGGGTAAAAAACACTGAAAAAACTGATTCTGCCATATATAATATATCAAAAATGGGTTATTTTAAGTGTTTTTTGGAGGTGTTGAAAAGTGACCTAGTTTTCTAGAATTAATAACACAAAATCTGGCCCATCGATTTTTCCACCAATATCACTAAAATGTTCAGCAGGGTCGATTTAACAATGTGACGGTTCACATTTTTGCAAATTTCTGACCGTTTTAATAATCCGTCACTTTTTGTAAAAAGTACTGTAAAGTAGTACTATAACACTCGTATTTTTATTATATTCCACCAATATTACTCACAATAGCTGCTGGTCGACTGATTATGATCAAATATATGGTTTATAAACAATACAAACATTGCTCAACTCTATATATCCTCTATAAAAGTAATTATGTTCATCAATATCCCCAACACCAGCATATATGGGAAAATCGACGAAAATCATCAAATATTGATATCTGAAAAGTTGGAATATATTAACTATGGTGTATAAACATAAAGGTAAGTGCTTATGACATTTTAGAAACAAATAAAAGCTTAAGATTAAAATATCCAACAACTACAGTATATATGCGAGTTTGATGATTAACAAATAATGATCTAAAAGAGCTTAATTAGCTTATATTATATATTTAGCACTTACTTTTATGTTTTTACACCATAATTAATCTATTCCAGCATTTCAAATAACAATATTTGATGATTTCTGTCCATTTTCCCATGTATTCCCATGTTGGAGGTATTGATGTACTTTATTATTTTTATATTGAATAAATTGAGTTGAGCAGTATTTGTACCGTTTGTAATCCATATATATAAAGAAATAAAGTTGATTGGCAGCTATTGTGAGTAATATTGGTGGAATATAATAAAAATACGAGTGTTATAGTACTACTTTACAGTACTTTTTACAAAAAGTGACGGATTATTAAAACGGTCAGAAATTTGCAAAAATGTGAACCGTCACATTGTTAAATCGACCCTGCTGAACATTTCAGTGATATTGGTGGAAAAATCGATGGGCCAGATTTTGTGTTATTAATTCTAGAAAACTAGGTCACTTTTCAACACCTCCAAAAAACACTTAAAATAACCCATTTTTGATATATTATATATGGCAGAATCAGTTTTTTCAGTGTTTTTTACCCTAGAAAAAAAATTAAGTTAATATCTTAAGCCAAAAAATATTTTCAGCTAAAAGCAAAACAGCTATTTTTTAAAAAATTTTCAGTTTGACGCATTGCCAAAAAGTCAACAGTGACAGTGGTTTTCAGTTCGCTGTGTTAACATGGAATATGATCCTTGTGATATTTCACCAGAATGGTCAAAATCATTTGAAGCCTTGCTTTCATTCAATCGACAAATGTTTAATTATGTTCCAGCAAGAATTAAAGGGAAGATTAGTGTAATTCTTGATGATTATAAAACGAAATTTGAAAATGTTTGTTTTTGCTTTTGCGACATTAATTTGACAAGAGTGATAGCATAACAAAAGTTGTTTTTTAGGTAATTGAAAGATATGGAGATCATTTCAATGATGCTGATATTGTTGTTGTTGATAATCATGATTTCTTTAAAACAATTACAAAAAGCTTTAACATTCACGAAGGCCTTGAATTTCGTTTTCAACTTACTTTTAGTTTTAATCCTGAAGAAGATGATGAAGAATGAAAGAGAAGAAATGTAAATTATGACAAATTTGATAGCATTTCTTTTTTTTGTGTTTTAAAATTTTAGTTACAGATACTTCTTTACAAAATGATTTTGTATTTATTTTTATTGAGTTTTACTTTATCTTTATGCAATTGCTACCGTATGCTTGACCTGTAGTTCTTCAAAACAATTTTGAATAAACATCTATTTCGTTGCCTGAAATTTTAGTTAGCACTTTTTTGCTAAAATTTGCAAAGCAAAAAATTTTTTTGTAAATTATATTTTTGACGATGTAAACAAACCCTAGCGTGGGAAAATATTTTAATTTACGTTGTTCGATTTTTTTTTGAAACAGCTGTACGCAAACAAGTGATGTATCGTGATTTTTTAAAATGGCAGCAACTCTTTGGTGCCAGATGAAATTTATCAAAAAAAATTATGAATGGTTATGAAAACCTTTTTCATTTTTTGGCGATGTCAGTGCTTTCAAAACATCGAAAGTTTAGCAATAGATTATCATATATACCCATTAACTGTGAGCCTATCGAAAATATTAGCATATGTGGTATAACACTATTAGATATTGATTCCCTACCAACAGCCAACATTTTTTCGGTTTATAGACCACCAAACACAAATGCAGAAAATACTAGATTATTAGCAGATTTCATATTTGAAAGTTCAATTTCTTCAACACCATCAATATTCCTAGGAGATTTTAATTTTCCAAAACTTAACAACAACCCTTTAGCAGCAGATAATGTCTCATATTTTTATGATACATTAGAAACATGTAGCCTTAAGCAAATGATAAGATTTAGTACTCGTAAAAAAGCTTTGCTGGACCTTTTGATAACCAATATACCAGAGAAAATACATAACATTAAGAAATTAGGCCCATTTTTTCAATCTGATCATAACAAAATTAGTTTTACTTTAGATAACGTTGATGAAACTCCAACAACCAGTAAAACTTTCCTTAATTGGAAAAAAACAGATTTTGAAGAAATGGACATACACTTTGCAAACATAGATTGGGATAAATGCTTAGACAATACTGATATCAATTCCCTCTATTCATCTTTTTGTAATAATGTACATGAAACCATTAACAAATTTGTCCCAAAATCATTTATCCAACCTGGTAATAAGCATGGCTTTCCAAAGCATATTCAAAAAATGGCTGAGCATAGGGACAAATTATCTTTTAAAAAAAATCATATAAAATTTTCCAAAATAGATCATCGAGTTAAAATTAAAATTAAAAAGTTTCTAGCGCAAAAAGAAAAGCTCTTAAGTAAAACTAAGCATCGCGTAGGTCTTTTCAATTACATAGCAAAATTTTTTAAAGAAGAAAATTTACCACCAACCATTAAACACAATAATGCTACTTTAACTAATCATCAAGATCAAGTTGAAGCATTTGCGGAATATTTTCAAAGCACTTTCTCTCCCACTGCATCAACTTTTAATATCAATACTAACATTGTAGGAGAATATGACGTTATCCCAGAAACAACACCCTTTGAAACTTATGAATGTTTTTTTTAAAAGGAAAACACAAACATCTATTAACACATCACCAGATAACATTCCATACCTTTTATTTAAAAAATGCGCTTTAAGTTTATCTGTTCTTGTAAGCAAAATATTTAATTTTTCTTTCCAGAACGGAGTAGTTCCTAATTTATGGAAACAAGCAATTATTAAACCTGTTTATAAAAAAGGTGATAAAAGCGAAATTAAAAACTATAGACCAATATCCCTGACATGCTCACTTTCAAAAATTTGCGAAAGATTAATTAAATCTCATCTTTTAAAGTTTTTTAATAAAATCAATATATTACCAGATTGTCAGCACGGATTCTGCAAATCTGTAGCAACCCAACTTATAGAATTCCTCGATCAATTAAGTTATGACATGGAACATAAAAACTCAACAGATACAATATATTTCGATTTTGCTAAAGCATTCGATAGCGTGGACCATAAACTTCTATTAGAGAAACTTCAAAAGGCGGGTATAACGGGAAATTTTCTTAACTGGATTTCATCATTTCTATGTGTGAGGAACGCAAAAACTTGTATTAACCAATATTTTTCTGATCCATTCAATATTAATTCAGGTGTACCACAAGGTTCTGTGCTAGGACCAATTTTATTTATTTTCTTCATTAGTGACCTACCAGAATTCTGCAAAACAACAAATGTCTCTGCTTTTTTATTTGCTGATGATCTTAAAGCTTGCTCAACTATCCCCGCTGAACTGCAAATATTCATAAACAAATTACACTTATACTCTAGCATCAATTTACTTAAAATATCCGCTGAAAAATGTAAAAGTTTTCATTTTGGAAATGACCAGCCAACAACACAATATACTTAAGGTAATTTAGAAATATCTAATGATGAAGGGCCTATACGAGACTTAGGTATTTTTCTTAAACCCAATCTATCTTTTGATGCACATATCTCTATAATTATCAATAAAGCCAAAACCAAACTTTTTTTATTGCTAAAAGCACTGCAAACTAATGATCCAATTCTTCTAGCGCAACTGTACGGTATATATGTTAGGCCACATCTTGAATTTAGTAGCGTAATTTTTAACCCTTCTACTAAAAAAAAGTTAAGTGAAGAAATTGAACGAGTACAAAGACTAGCAACTAGAATAATCTGCAAAAGAAAACCAAATTTAAAAACCAATTCATATGAAGAACGGCTTGGGGCTTTAAACCTAACATCTCTAAAAAATCGTAGGATTGTTGCAGATTTATCACTTCTACAAAAGATTTACTATCATCAAATAAATATAGCACCAACACTACCAGGATATCCAAAGATGTTAAATTTCACTGAACGTCACAAAGAGACACATTTTATCACACCGGATCACTGCGTAAAACCTAGAAGCAATACATTTTTAATAAGGGCCCCTACAACATTCAATTCTTTACCAAAAGAGATTAGGTTAAAATTTAAACAACGAAATTTTAAGGAGTTGGTAATGGCTCATCTGTTGAATGAGGATTAAATTGTTGAGTGATATTTTTTCTTAAAGTTGTAAAACTTTAATTTATTTGTAAACCGTCTAAACTGTATATATATTTCTTGAATTGTAATTTATATTGTAATTTGTGCTTTATGTATTGTAATTACATTTATATTGTATTGCATTTCTTGTTTATATTGTATTTATAATTATTATTGTATGTATCGATATGATTCTGGCATGTATTTAAATAAATAAATAAAAATAAAAATAAATAACTTCTCGTTGTGGATACTGTAGGCATACGGTAGAACCAAAAATAAATGTAAACAAGTTGCCGTTGCACTTCCTGATCGATATATTGAATTTTTTAAAAATGAATACACTTTTGATAAAGTTGTTTATTCTCCATGTACTAAACCTCATATTTTTGTAAGTTTTGGATAAATTAACTATGAATATGTATATATATATTAGTAACATATTTAGGATGTTCTTGCAATGAAATCAGCACGTCATGAACAGGGATGTGCGAAAGTGATTTACTTTCGCTTTCGCGAAAGACGAAAGTTTTAAAATTTTCTTTCGCGAAACGAAAGTTTTGGCGAAAGTAAAAAAATGTCGCGAAATTTCGCGAAACGAAAGACGAAACGAAAGTTTCACTATAAAAATTTTTTCACTCATGCTGCTACAATTAAGGAAACCCTTCAAGCACACATGCGCGAGCCCATTTGGTGCTTTTGAACTCTAGAGTTTCCGTTTAGTTTACCTCTAATATGCTTAATAGTTTATGGTTAAAACATAAAATAATTTATATATAGAGGAACGCAGACTAGAAGAAGGGGTGAATAAATTTAACCCATGACCGGCAGGTCGGTCGGAAAATTGTTTTAGCACGTATACGTCAATTTTACTCAAAATATTTTTTCAAATTGTTAAAATTTTTTGGGATAATTTTATTGGTTTTTTTGGCAAAAAACTTTCATGATATTTTCCCGTAAACATAATGTTAAAAGTTCTTTAAAAAATAGTAACTTTCTGTTTTAACCAAAACTTTTTTTTTTAAGTTTTCGTCAGTATTTGTGCATAATTTCCTCCCCTGAAAACACAAGATATTGATGCATTATTAAAAACCCGGCAAATACCCTTTGATATGCGGCTGTATAGAGGGCGGCGGTGAAGCCGCCGCCGAAAATTTTTTAATATACATAAAACATAACCAACCGGAAGTTACCTGCATGAAACGACCGGCAAAAAGTCAGCGAAAATTTAGGAAAATAGGTAACATTTTCAAAATTTATTCACCCCTCTATTCAATTCTGGAATAAAGAATTTGAGTAGTAAATTATTTATTGTAAGCATTTAAAATTTTAAAGAGTTTGCAACTTAAGTCCGAACTGGTTTCTTATTATCGCCCTTCATCAACAGAATTTGCGCAAATTAGAAGACTGATAGCAATATAACTCTTCAGCGACGCGATAGCGTCGCCGACATTTTCAGATTAAGCAATTTTTATGGATTTTTTTTGAGAAAATCGGCTGAAAATTACAATATTTTTGTTAAGATCGGGCAAAATTTTTTCATCTTTAGTACACCGTTTTCTACGAAAGTTTTTTAAAACTTTCGCGAAAGACGAAACGAAACGAAAGTGGAAAAAACCCGCGAAATTTCGCGAAAGCGAAAGACGAAACGAAATTTCGCACATCCCTGGTCATGAAGCTTATTACGATTTTGAAACATTTCTTCAAAAATGCCGCATAGTTGAATCAGGGTTTGTCTCGTAAACAAGAAAATTTTTATATCTTGCAACAAAACATTCGCGCAGAAGGAATTTGAGGTGGACATCAGAAATTGACAAAAATTTCTTTGATCTTCTGCCGACGCGTGCCAAAATCGGCAAAAGATCAAAAGCGTGCGCACCCCAAATTTGTCAAAAAGTTTTTTTTGTCTACGGCTTTGTTCCCTTGTGTGTTTAGGTTTTTTCGTTCAAAAATCTTTAGTTTATTGACGAAAAATAAAAAAAGACAGTGCACTAAAAAATGTGAATAAAAAAATAATAAAATTTGAGTGTTTAAAAATCATAAAAGAAAAATGTTAATTGAGATGATGATGAAAAGATTTTTGTTTTTTTAAAAACAAAAATCTTTTCAGAAAAACTTTTCCTTCTGTTCAACATCTTGAATTAAAATATAATATTTTAAAACTTACTGTAAGCATTAATGATATTTGTGAATTTTTATATTTTATTTCAACATATTTTCGAAATTTAACAAATTTGGATGTTGTTGTTCGTGCAGATTTACCATTTAGTACTACACAATGGTTTGAATTTTATGAAAATGTTACATCCTCAAATGGTTAAAATTGCATCTCAAATTAAAGGAAATATTAATTTCAAAGCAACAAATTATGATGTTTATACTTCCTTTTCAAAGGTTTGTTTTATTTTGATAAAGATAAATCCGCATATTAAACATAAGACGATTTTAGGTTTTGGAACAAATTTGAGATGTTATTGGAATCGAAACTAATACACGTTCAGATGGTGCCATGCTTCGACATTCCTTGATCAAAAAATTTCAAATTCACGATGGACTTGTATTTGAATATCAAATTGTATTTTTTAGGTGTGATGATGATGATGATACAAGTGATGAAGATTATGAACCATAAAATAATGAAATTGATGTGAAAACTGTTGCTTTATTTTTGTTTATGTTTCTTTTTTTGGCATCTGACAAGTGCAAATAAAATATCATTTAGACTTTGTGTTTAGTGATATAAACAATAATAAATTTAAAGTAATCATTTCTCGATATAATATTTTGATCTTATGATGAACCTTTTGGCTAAAAAGTGGTAAAATAAATTCTGCTAAACATTGCTGTAAAATATTTTGGCTCAAAAATTGCTAGAATTCTTTACACTGCATAAACACATGTATTTTTTTGTGAGATCAACAAAAAATGCGATTTTCCCAATAATAATCTTATGACCAAGAAAAAATCATTAAATTGATTGCTCGTTGAAAAGATTTTTCTAACCATTTTCCCATTTGTGATGATCTGTTCACATATGATGTGAGCAGTGGGGATGTCGTTTATTAGATTCACTCATACCCTTGATTGTGTATTTATAGTTTATTGAACTGAAATACACAAAGGCAGATATTATGGACAAAAAAATTCTTTTTCGTAACTTAAATGTTGTCTTACGGCCCAAAGTGGATTTTTTTGCATATTTTCTTTTCACGATACGTAACGTACCTCCAAATCACAAATTTGAGAATGATGTTTTTATAAAATAAAAAAAATGCTTTTGTTTTTTTCATTAAAATTTTTATTCGTTTCAGATTTGTTGAAAATTTCAAGGAATAAGAACAACATAATCTTGAATAATGGAATTTAAAGATTTGCAAATGGCTCTTAATGAAACTGAAGATGAAGGGCCTATCGAGAAAATTGATGTTGATAAATCTGATGTAATTAATAAAAATGCGAAAGTTAAAAAGTAAGGCTTACAGCTTCAATCCTCTCATAAAAGAGTCATTGTGCGTTTTTCCGTTCGTGCTCACCTCATAATTCTCAAGCTGCGTTCTTTGCCGCATGTTGCGCGCACAAATCACTTTTTTGCAACGTTTTTTCTATGAAAAAAGGAGAACAAAAAAATCTTGATTGCATTACTGTTTTTAAAAATATTTATTATTGTTTTTTATCAAGAATTATGAGAAGATGTACAAGGAATCAGGACAACACCGCCGGAGGCGGTGGGGTCCTCTAGTCTCTAAAAATTGTTGACAAAAAGTCAACTGCATATTCAGTTTTTTATTCAGTTTTTTAAATTTAAAAAAAATATAAAAGAATTTGCCATAATTTTGTTATCTCTTCAGACTTTTTCTTATTCCCGATATCTTCGATGACATTCTTGCTCGCATTTTATCTACAACAAGTAATTCAGAAAAGTCAACAGGATTGCAAAAGTTTCTTCTTTCTGGAAAAGAATCGTTGAAAGCAGTTTTAAGGCTTTTCTCAAAGCTTTTGCCTGACTATGTTGCCATTCGTCGAGATAATTTTGATATCGTATGTTAAGTTTTAAAAAATGCTATTTATTTATTTTAATTTTTAGCACTTTGAAAAAAAATATTATTTTCAAGTTTCTTACGATTTTCCTTACTTGAAACATATTTTATCTGTAATTTCCAGTTCAAATAATACGCTTATGATTTATTATTACCCTGAAAATGCGGCAGGAAAAAGTGTTTTAGCACATTTCACAAATAAAGGTCATAAGCTTTTTAAAAAAAAATGAAGGCTCATCAAATTTGACGTTTTTAGATTTGAAGACATTAGAATTGCGTTTACCAGATAATACTGTACTACCAGCAGATTACATTAGATTCTTTAAAAATGAATGTAACTTTTCGGATAGCATTTATGCTTATCATTGCAGCATTAAAAAGCCTACTCTTTTTGTAAGTGAAAGTAACAGAAAAGTTTAATTAATCGTTATAATCTTTAGGATATGCTAACAATGAAATCAGCAGAACATACTTTTCTCTGCCATTTTCATCCTTTTCTTACAAATCTTTTACATATTGAAGAAGGGTTTGTTGTTTCCTTTATAAAAAGAATGAATCAGGACAATTTGCACCAAAAATTTTGGCATTTGTTTACCCAATTCGTGCTTCATTCCTGTAAATTTGTGCTCATAGTAGTCAAAGAAAACGAGTTGCTGTCAAAAAAACCAACTCGGCACTTTTCTTGAATCACCATTTGTATTGCCTTATTTTAAATCCTAATTTTTAGTAAACTTTTTCCTGAAGTACATGAACTCAGATTATATGAACATGATAAATGCACTAAAAATAAAAATTTGGATATTTATTCTGTTGAATCCATTAAAGATTTTTTTGGACAACTTTGCTTACATTTCCCAAATCTAATATACCTTAATGTTAACATGGAATGTGCTCCTTATGATATTTCAACAGAATGGCCAATAGCATATGAAGCACTGCTTGCATTCGATCAACAAATGTTTAGTTATATTCCATCTCGCATTAAAGGAAAAGTTCATTTTATTCTTGATGATTATGAAACAAAATTTGATGATGTTCGTTTCTTTTTTGTTTCATTATTTTATAAAGTATATCTGTTTAGGTAATCGAAATATATGGTGAAAATACTGATGTTGATACCGTTGTTAATCAACGGCATGGTTATACAATTGTGAACAAAAAATTTGAAATTCATGAAGGCCTTGAATTTTGTTTTCAGATTTCTTTTAATTGATCCCGAGAGAATCTGATGAAGGATCTGATAAAGAATATCAAATTAGAGAAGAATTCAAAAAATTATAACGCGTTCATATTTCTTTGTTTTATTTTTCGTGTTTTTTATTTATAGTCAATTTATCTATATTGCGTTTGTTTCTACCGCAATTTATGTTTCAATGGTTTTCAAAGAAATTTGGATTTATGTAACAAATTTTGTTTTATTTTTTTTAAAATATATATTCGCATCCGTGAATTTCAAGTTTTGGCAAACCGAAAACCAGTAGAGTTTAGTGTAATTTAATAATATGAGATTTTAAATATGATTCATCAGTTAAGAAATTTTAAAAGAAAAAACTAAATAAATTTTTTGCTGTTTCTGTCACGTAGAAAAACAATAACAAAAACGGGAAATAAGTATCATTGAGAGTGTTGGAGGCGTATCACATTGTATCATAAAAAAAGCAAGAGTACAATAAAAATAAACCCTGATAACAGCTGATACCTCCATTTTTCTGTTTACATCAACTTTTTAAAGGAATATATGGATGTGAATCACAGCAGTGATCATTGTGAAAAATTTCTTTTACTTGATAAAAACATTTGCAAAGAAATGTAACTCACTTGATTCGTTTTTAACTTTGCATGCAGTTGATTCTCGGTAATGTTTTTTTTAAATTTGTTCACCGTCAGTCAACGGGGTTTTCAGTTTTAATTGCTGGGTAAAAAACAATGAATTCTTTCAAATTTTAGTATAAAAAACAAAACGGCTGTTAAAAATATCCAAGTTTTAAGTTTTCCTAAATATTTTAATATTTGTAAATACCCATGATTAAAGACAAGTTCGTATTTAAATGCCATCACGCCAAATCAATCCTGATGTTTACAATAGAAGCTTAGATTTGGAAACAAATCCGTTTTATTCATTTTTGTGTACGTAGTTTTTGCAGCAGTTCCTTTGACTTATATTCTACCGTATGCATGATTTTTATTTCGTTATTAATTTTTTAAAAGGAAAACTTTTTTCTTTGTCTTCATCATTAATCAGCACTATTTTCCACAACAAATATATAAACAAATATTTCGAAAGAAAATTGCTCATCTACGCTTTAAACAAAGGATGAATAATTTGAATCAAAAAAAAACACTCACAAAGTTTTTTTTTGCAATCCGTTTATGAAAATTGGTATTTTTAAAACGAATATAGTTCTAGAATTGCTGCTGCTGTTTGTTTGTTGTTTTCTATTAGTAGCTTCTGAAAGTCAAGAAAATATTTAACTAATTTTGGCACTTTTTTTACAAACCAGGGTCGTTTGAGATTTATTTGCTTTACACGTTGGACAAAATTGTTATTGGGAAAACAATTATATTCTAGGTATTTCCCAAAGATCAAACTTTTTGTCACTTCTTATGATTAAAGTTGCCCATCTTTTTTTGTTCAAAAACTTAAACATCGATAAATACCTTTAAGAATTGATTATTTTTTCGACATTAGTTATACCTTTTTTAAAATATTTGCACCAACTACGAGCTTGTATATTTGAAACGAACTTTTATTAATTTTAACGAATGCTAAATCAGTTTTTTGCTAAACTAACTGAATGATTCGTAATTTCTAGCTACGAATATGTCAACGCAAACATTTAAAAGCCCTCAAGCTGCGTCAAATGTAAACCAGAAGCCACCAATGGTAAGCGCTTTTGTAAAGCATTTAGCATAGTATTTTCTTAAAAAAGTCTTGCTAAAAACACTTTCAACATATTGATTTAAAAATCCATACAGAGCTTGCGGACTGTTTATTTTCAGATTTTTGTATATACCAACGATAACAATGAATTTTTTCGACGAATTTATTCATCCCTTAATTCAGTTCTACCTGAAAATACATACTCAATTTTTCATATTTCATCTAAATCATTTACTAATGATCCATGGATGGATGAATTAACTGCATGCGTTATTGTTGCAGATCAAAATGTTTTAACAAATCAAATGCAAGGAAAATTAAAAACTTGCACTAAAAAAGTTGTATTTACTATTTGTTTATGTCTTCGATATCTTTTCATTTTAGGGTATTAAATTAATTTGCAATGAAACCACAAAAACATGTCTTAATATTTCACATGACATTTTTGTTGCTGATGAAAACGCTGATGTTAAACTCAAAAAGATTGAAAACGGTAATAGTGAATTTGTATAAATTCCACAAGGAATCTTGAAAACTAAAACTTCTTTTGTAGATGATGATGTTTTCATCGCTTCATCATCCATAAATGGCATCCATTCACTATTTTGTAATTTAAAACTTGAAAAATTTCCTGATGTATCTTTTATTTCCAATGCTTTGAAAATTTTGGGTTTTGAAGTTAATAAAGGCAACGAAATTCCTGATCTAACTCCTGGATATTTTGTTTGTCAGCGTTCTGATCTTGAAAAGAATGGTCTAAAAGAAGATAATGAAATTGGTGATGCTCCAAAACTTCTTTTTAATAAAATAGTTACTGATAGAATTGTTCCAAGTGCTACATTGCTTCCAATTGAAATATGTGATGCTAAAGATGTTTTTCCAGATGGAGCTGATTTTGATGCTAAAACTTACTTTTCTAATTTAAAAACAACTTTAATGGGAAAAGCATTGTTGTTTATTCCTGTTTGTGAAACAACAATTAATATTTCCAAATCACTTCGTATTGCCATGCCAAATATTGATGGAATTTTAGTTGTTGCTGGATGTCAAACAAATGGGGTTGGAAGAACAGGTAATTTCACGGATTGTATTTTTTTCTTGTCTTTTGACAGATAGTTATTTTTTTGGTTATCGTAAAGCGCTTCTGTTATTGCTTTCATTCGCAAAAACGTCTTCAAATTGCAAGAAACATATTTCTATAGTATTCTAATAACTTTCAGGCAATCAATGGATATCTCCAAAAGGATGTGCAATGTTTACTTTTAATTACAATATTCCATTAGAATCCCCACTTTTTCAAGATGTTGCATTTGTAGAATACATTTTTGCTGTATCAGTTTGTGATGCGATAAAAAGCTTTATTGGATTTGAAAATTTTCCTGTTAGCATTAAATGGCCAAATGATATTTATTATAAGCGTCAATGCAAAATTGGTGGCACAATGGTTACTTTTGAAAAAGGTGAAACAAAATTAGAATGTATTGTTAGTGCTGGAATAAATGTTGCAAATTCAAAGCCAACTATTTGCATCAATGATTTAATTTCTGCAGAATGTGATAAGCATCTAACTGTTGAAGAAGTTATTGCAAAAGTTTTAAAAAAATTTGAATGTAAGTTTATGAAGACTTGCAAGTCAACTTGTAAAAAGACTGAGGCAAATTTTAGATTACACCGCAAAAGGGTAAACATGATTTTCTTAAACATTACTATTCTTATTGGCTTCATACGTAAGAATTTGCTTTAATCATATTTTTATTATTTTTGAATATTGTTAAAAAAATAATTTCTTTTTAGTTCACCGTTAACATTTTGTATAAATGAAAAGGGATAGAACATATTCAAAAAAAGCAGTTGAAGTCTTATCGTTTAATAAGTCAATTACAAATAATTATGATTGGAATTGATTATAACAAGAGTAACTAATACATCATGTCCACCATTCTTTTCATGCCATAAAAAAGCGTTTTTTTTAAATTTCAACAGCATTTTTCAAATGCGATTATGCAAAAAAATATTGATTTTAGCTCCTAGTTGCTATCTGTGTTTTTTAAAAATATATATTAATTTTTCAGGATAATTTAACACTTTTTGTCATCTAAGTATTACTGAAAAAAAACCACAAAATAATGAATTTTTTCTTTAAAATATTTTTTTCAAATACGGCGTCATTCACAACCAAAATTCCCATTATAAACTTTATTTCCGTAGAATGGACGCCATTTGCAATAATTCAAATATGTCTCCACCAGCAGAAAAACGAAGAAAAATTGCTTGCGAACAACTTGGATTACCTGGAACACTACTTTATTATTTAAAGAAAAATTCTAATCCAAGATTACTGTTAAAATTTATGCAAACTTCAAAATATTTCCGTTACAAAGAATTTCCATTTATTGTTATTAAAGAACTTGTATATGAAGAAGGAAAATGGAATTATCTACCATTTGGTTCAATCCGAATTCAAACAATTAATATTTGCGATAATTCTGTCAAATATTGGATAACACAAAAATTACATCTTGATACTGAATATATTAATCTTGCCTCATTGCTTATTCGAAAGATTGCTGCTTGTGATATTACAGAATTGTATTTAGGAAATCAAGAAATTACTTTGAATGAATTTAAATTGTTTAATTTGGGAAATATTGTGAAAATTTTGTTGGATGGAGTAACGATTTTGAAAGATGATGGTGAAATGCTTACGCTAAAAGAAATTCTTCCGATGCTACCAGAAGTTCGAGATTTTATGTAGTAAGTTTTTTGTATTTTTACAGTACTCTTATGGCTAAAGATCAGTAGAGACCCTTCAATTGTGATGTAGAAGCGGAGCTTTGTAAGCTGTTCTCCATCTTTTGTAAATCATGACTTACATTAAAATCTTACATTTCTAGCTCATTTCCTGATGACCCTAACTTTGAAATGGCACCTGGCTCAACCAAAAAAATTATTGAATTACTGCAAAACTCTGAAATCACTACATTCTCATTATGTGAAATTCCTGCAACTTTTGATTTTGATGAATTTTCAAGATTTATGATAGATGTAAGTTTACTTTTTTTTCAACGGTAAAACGTTACTATAAATTTATAGGTAGATCAGTTCGTTCATTATTATCTCAATATTTGTGATCATTTATCTGATGAACAAACTCAAAAACTTCAAGCTTTTGTTGATGGATTAGTTATAAATGGATATGATAATGGATATCCACCTTCTATTTATTTCAATGGACAAACTCAAGAATCTGTTGATGGCTTACGTGCACTTTGGGATGCTTACAAATAAAAAATAAAAAGTCATTTGATGCTGTTAAAAATTTTTTTGTTGTTTTATTGTTTTTTGTTTGAATAAATGGTTAAAACATTACAATGAAGTGACATGTTTTTAGTAATAAAGAATACTTTGATGTGTTCATAAAATTTACATAGCATAATCAATCACAGTTCGGTTTGTAATCGTGCGACATCACAATAACATGGAGATTATTTTATCATTCTTTCTCAACGTGAGAGTTGTTTTCTCTTGCACTTTTAGAAGCTTCTGGAACTAAAAAAGAAAGGAAAGAAGTCATCAAATTTTTTTCTTTGGCATTTTTCTCTTTTTGTTTTTTCGACTGCAGTTGTTTTTTAATGCTTGCTGATGTGTTCTCGCACTAATTTAAAATTTGCACAAGATCTGTTTTGTCAACAGCTTTTTTTGTTAAGTGGAGCTATTTGCTTTCTACTTGTTTTAACTCGTGATTATTTACAAAGAAGTTTTTATTTACTTCACTTATTCCATTTTTTTAGAGTTAACAATCATGGGTTCTTTTCTATCTAAAATATTTCTCAATCCAAATCAAAAAAAAGAAGCTTCAGCAGCAACAAAGAAAAGAAACCTTGATGATGATGAATCAGCTGCATTGGTTAAAAAGTAAGGAATAGCTTATCATCTTTTTTGGCAATTATATATATATTCCTTTTTAGGTTAAAATCAGTTTCCGTGATTCCTGATAATCTTGAAGAAATTCTCCCACAATTTTCTCTTGCTGAATCTGAATGTTTAAGAAAATTTATGGCTTCTGGAAAAGAACTTTTTGCTGCTGCAATGAGATATTTCTCACATGTTAAATGCGTTGAAGTTTCGTTTGATCGATTAATTGTTGTAAGTTTTTTATTATATCTTTTTTAATGTGTATATACTGTAACATTTTAGTACGTTAAACGCTTCCCTCTCAAAAAAGATGAAGAAACCAATCGACATGCTATTCCATATGATTTTGAATATATGGATAAACTTTTAGAAATTTTGGTAAAATATAATAAGAAATTAAGCATTGGTGCTTTTTTTCAATATGGTCTTCAAAGTGATACTGGAAAGCGTATTTTTGCAAACCTTGTTCGTAAAAGTTCGTTGTTTTTTGAGATTACTTTTATTGTGTTGTTCGAAATGCAATAACTTTCTTATATCTTATATATAAATAGCTAAGATCAGTCTTGATCTCTTTTGGCAACCATTATATACAATACTTGATATACATTTTTTAGATTTGGATTGTGTTTACTTTGAAAGCTCACAAACTCCTGCTTCCTATCTTAGCTTTTTCAAAAATGAATGCCGACTTCGAGAAGTTCAAATTTATCTTTGTCTTGTTACAAAACCAACACTTACGGTAATGCTTTTGTTGATTTAATGTAGTTTTATAGTACGGTATTTTTTAGGATTTCTTTGAAATGAAAGCTTCTAACCATTGCATTGCTTGTCATTTTCAATCCTTTTTTGAACGACTTATGAAAATTCCAACAGGGTATGTTTATTATCAACTATTCTAGATGTGAATTAATGCTGGCCTTTTTTAGTCTCACTTTTCCTGCTGTTGAAAAACTTATTATTCGACCATATTGTGATTGTGAAAATTATTTTCCAACGTTTGATTATATGTTTACAGAAGAAACATTTCGAAAGCTTTCAACTCGTCTTGCTCAACATTTTCCTAATCTTCAATTTTTGGATGTATCATTTCGCTCTACACCTAAACAAATGGACCTCAATTGGGATACTGTATATGGTATAATGCTTGAATTTACACCTCAAATATTTTCTGCTCTTCCATCTCATCTTAAAGGATCAATTTCTATTTATTATGGAGATCGCTTCAGTCAAATTGAAGAGGTATGACAATTTTGTTGGCGAAAGTTGCTAAATATATAATGTTTTTAGGCTATGGAATTATATGGTGATGATAAAAATTCTGGTGTTGAAATTGAAGATAACAAATTGATCAAGAAGTTTGATATTCATGATGGTTTAACTTTTAAATTTGAACTTGGTCTTCTTGGACAAATGTTTGATGAATTTTTTCTGCAATTACAACCGTATGATTTTGATGTTGAAGAAGAAGAACCCGAATATGATGATGCTGGTGCAGATTAATCTTTTTTTAAATTAACATTTGTTCTTATTTGTATTGTTTTTGTAATTCTCTTTTTATTTTACTGTTTTACTTTATTGTTTTTTTGCTTAAAAAAAGTTTACTTATTGGTTTGAACTTCTTTGTCAGATTAAAAACAAAAGACGTAACCTCACAAAGATTATTAGCAGGAAAACATTTTTATACGGTTAAATTTTAATAGTTTTTGTACTTTTACTGCGAGAGTTATACTGTAGTTGTTTATAGAAAAAGTTTACATGTCGTATTTAAGTTTTTTGAATTCAACGCATTTTTTGGCAAAATGTAGATCAACTTTTTCAGAGCCAAGCTCTTCAACAATAGTTGTTGCCGCAAATTTTTTGTGTTTGTTTTTTTAAAGTTGTAACTCTACAACTTGTAAACAACATTATTGTTCTACGATACATTTAAAATGTGCTGCAATTGTGATTATTTCGATCATTACTTTTCTGCTGTTCACATTTACGCTTCTTATATCTATACGGCTGAAACGATTGCGTCATTTGTTTGTGCGGCGTTATTATTTTACGACTTTTTATTTGTTTTCTTTTTGCATAACTAACATTCATTTTTAGAGTTCATCTTACTGTGGGTTTATATTCGGTTGATGTCAAGTAATGGAATCTGAAGCATCAAAAAGCTTTTCCAATTCAACTCAAGAAGAAGATAAAGGTCCATCTGCAAAGAAAAGAAAACTAGATGGTGATGAATCGCTTTTTGCTTTAATCCAAAAGTAAGGAATATATCTAGTTATTTTTATGTTGTAATCAAATCTTGCTTTTTAGGCCAAAGTTGCTCTATCTTAATCCTGACATCCTTGAAGAAATTCTTCCACAATTTTCTCTTGGTCGATTGTATTCTGAAGAATTAAAAGATGCTGAAAATTTACAAAAATTTATGTCATCCGGTATAGAACCTTTCAAAGCTGCATTACGCTATTTTTCACATGCTTCATCTGTTGAACTTAGAGATGATTATTTAACTGTTGTAAGTTATTTTTCAAAGGAACATCCTGCTTGAATTTTATGCTTGTTTCTGTGAACATTAGGTGCACTTTGAATAAGTTTGTTTTTCTGGCTTACTAATGTTGCAAAAACTGATACATCCACGATAGTTCATGAGTGCTGTGATTTTTCACATCAATATTACGCATACACTAATATCTTTTTTTAGAGTGTAAATCGATTTTCTGTCAAAAAAGGTAAAACTAATACTCATAGTATTCCTTTTGGATTTCAATACATTGAAAAACTTTTGGAAGTTTTATCAACAGCTAATAAAAAGCTAAGTATTAGCAGCCATTTTCAATATAATTCTCAAGGTGTTAAAGGAAAGCGGATTTTTGCCAATCTTGTTCGAAAAGGTATGTTTTTTATCCTTAATTATCAAATAAATTGGACTCAAGTTTTTCAAGCCTGTTTTAAAAACTACAGTACTGTAATCTATATTTTGTAAATATAACAATTATTTTCAGATTTGGAATGTGTTTATTTTGAAAGCTGGATGATTCCTTCTGATTATGTTAAATTTTTCAAAGCTGAATGTTCATTTAAAGAAGTTGAAACTTACCTTTGCAATGTTCAACAACCTTCATTTGTGGTTAGTTTTTTTTTGGTTGCTCATCATTAATTCTTTGGATAAACAGTTTACGGTAGTTGGTACAACAAGAGTACCACTAGCTGAACATGAAGTCATGCTCCCCCTGAGGTTCTTATAGTTTGCGTTCTTGTAACGCGTATGTCCAAAAAATTTGTGTACTCTTTGATTCCTAACAATGCCTATTACATTAATGTTGACGTTTAGGATGTTCTTGAAATGAAAGCTTCTAAACATTGTGTTACCTGCCATTTTCATTCTGTATACTATATCTTAAAGAAAATTCCAAAAGAGTTTGTTTATTTATTTAGCTTTTCCCATCGGCTATATAATCTGCCATTTTTAGACTTACTTTTCCGAATGTTAAACATTTAGTCATTGATTCCGGCTGTGAATGTGAATTTCATGATTCATTTGAATTTATGTTTACAGAAGATGCAATTAAGAAATTCTTTGATAACCTTGTTAAACATTTTCCTAATCTTCAAACTTTGGATGCTTCATTTGATTCAATGCCTGAAGAAACGGATACAATTTGGGATACTGTATATACAGAAATGAAGAAATTTACTCCTCAATCATTTTCTGCTCTTCCTTCTCATCTCAAAGGATCTATCTCATTCGAATATGGAGATCTTTTTACTTCATTTTATGATGTAGGTTGCTTTTCGTTAAATATTCACAATTACAGTATCTTTATTGTTTTTTAGGTTATGGATGAGCTTGATGAAGATGAAGCTGATATTGAAGCTGTTGACAATTATTTCAAGGAGCCATTTGAGCCAAGCAAATTGATCAAGAAATTTGATATTCATGATGGACTAACTTTCAAATATGAACTTGCTCTTCATGCCCAAATGTCTGAAGAATCTTTAATGGAATTGCAGGAACTTGGATCTGATAGCAGCGAAGAAGAAGAAACTGGAGACGATGGAGAAAAAGAAGAATCCGAAAATGAAGATGGCGAAAAACAAAATAGTGAATCCGAAAATGAAGTAATTACTTTGGATTAATCTTTTATAGTTCAGTAATTTGTTGTATTAGTTGTTAATTTTATGTTTAAAAAAGTTTTGTGAATAAACTTATTTGCTTTAAATTTTATGTTTCTTCAACGTTTTTTAAATCGGCATTTCAGCCTTTTTTTAGCATTTTTCTTACAAAATTCAGCTTTTTTGACATTTTTATGCATCTTTGATATGATAGCTGGAGAAGCGCTTTAGAGATGGAGCTAAGAAACTTTGTGGACTTGATAACATTGGATAGGACTACAAAATGGCGTATTTGGATTCTTCAAAAACTAATTCCGCACTGCTGCACCGACACCGGAAAAAGTGCATTTTATAAGGAAATACCATATTTTCAATGCCACGCCAAATCGACGCCAATGAATATTTTTTGTTATTTTCATCACAAATTAGCTAAAATAAGCATGCTTAACAACCCCCAAACACTGGTTACTTCATATCTAATCATATGCAAATTTTTTGAAGGGTGGCTCTATGTTAAGTTGGCAGTCATTTTTACCAATTATTACTGTTAAAATATTACTAATGAACCATTTTAGACTATTCCACGGATTTATAGGTTTTTTGACATGCTGAATCCGAATATTAATAGTATCAGTCCATATCTTTAGCTCCTGGCTTCATAACAGCCATTTATGGGGTGGCTCTATGTTAAGTTGGCACACTGTATAAACTTCAAAAGATGCACTTTTATTTTTGCGTTACATGCATACCAACACATATTTCACATTTTTTGAAGTGTCGCGATGGTTCCGGAAGTGTCGTATTATTTCTTCCCGGAAGTGTCGTTTTCCCGTAACCAGCAAAGTTAGTGAATGAATTGATCAATAAAAATCTCATACGCCACTTGCCTTTTCATATCTTTTTTTCTGTAAGCGATGAAAACGAATATGTATTAAAAACAAAAGAACAAACGTTAATAATATGAAGTTATTAGGAGGTCAACAAAAAATTATTCATTAAATAACTGGCAATACATACTTTGTTTTATTTCTTCTTTTTTTCTCTCACAACCATTATTGTGGTCGACTTGTTTTGCTATTATTATATTTATTTCTTGAGTTGTCGTCAGAAGTTAAGAAATTACAAACGTTTCGACAATTTTTTAGGTAAAATAAGCAACAAGGTTAAATATTATGGATTCACAAACACCGAAACTCGTCTCTGTTCAAAAAGAGCGAAAGAGAAAACCGAAAATTGGTTCCCATAAATCAGTTAATGCGGGTAAAACAAGAAATGTCTTTAACGGTAAGTTTTTTGCTTAATTTAAAAATGGCTGATAAAAGTACCGTAATTTCTTTTAGGATTTTTTTACAATGAAGTCTTCTAAACATTGCATTACTACCCATTTTCAATCAATTTATTATCGTATTATAAATATTCCTAAATGGTTTGTTTCTTTTCAATTTTTTATACTTTTTTTAATGCTGCTTTTCAGGTTCGTTTTTCCTGCTGTTGAACATTTAGTCATTGATCCAGGCTGTGAATGTGAATTTCGTCACCATTATTCTTTTATGTTTACAAAAGATGAAATTAAGAATTTCTTTGATAGCCTTGTTGAACATTTCCCAAATCTTCAAACTTTGGATGCTTCATTTTTCTCAATGCCTGAAGGAATTGAATTTGGTAGAGATTGGAAAACTGTATATGAAGAAATGATAAAATTTACTCCTCAAACATTTTCCAAGCTTCCTTCTTATCTCAAAGGTTCAATCAAATTTCATTTTGGAGATCTTTACACTTCTTTTAGTTATGTAAGTTAGGTTTTGTTAAACTAGAGGTGCCCCGCCCCTTCGGGGCGGCCACCAATGATCTATGCCACAGAAAAAAAATGTTAACTTAATTACTGAAAAAAGGCAAGCTAAATTCCACACCTCAACAACATTTCTCGGATTACTTCTATAGCCCTACTTCTGTCTTTGCCAATTTTACCTTCTCCCCAAACCCACTTCTCAGGGCATCTATAATTATTTAAATAATTGCCGCCACGGCTTCTATCAAACCCGGCTTCATTCGCATTCTACTCATTTCAGTTCTATTTTTTACGCATATTTGTTTTGTACAAAAAGAGTTCCTAAAATACTTGAAAAAATAAGGTTCACACTAATTTATGATCAATGCATTTGTAAAAATAGCCAAATACAAAAAAGATCCTTAAAAGGATCTTTCACTACAACTTTTTCTATCTCTACTATCATAACCTCTTTAAAAAGATATATGAAAAAACTAAAAATTTCAAAAAGGATCCTAAATATTTCAGCGCATAGGATCCTAACCATAGCTCCTTTATCATCTGAACCAATAGTACCGAATAGCTTTTAATAGGCCCTTATGCAATTTCTTGAAGTTGTTTTTCATGTTATGCAATGTTTTATTCTTTTTTTGTTGAAATTTGCATGAATAAAAACGCACGCTCAAACCAACCAACCAACAAACGCACCATCTCCATTTATTGAGAGGATTTCCAGAAGTACAGTATTTTTATTCTTTTTTTAGGTCATGGATGAGCTTGATGAAGAAAATGCTGAGGTTGAAATTGTCAATAATTATTTCAATGTAGCTTTTAAAGCAAGTAAACTGATCAAGAAATTTGATATTCATGATGGGCTAACTTTCAAATATAAACTCAGTCTTCATGGACGAATGTCTGAAGAATCTTTAATGGAATTGCTTGATTCTGGTAGCAGCGAAGAAGAAGAAACTGGAGAAGATGAAGTTTCAGAAAATGAAGACAGCGAAGAACAAAATGGTGAAGGAAAATCAGAAAAAGAAGATGGAGAAAAGGATGAAAGCAAAAAAAGTCCAGAAAATGAAGGCAATGCTTCAGATTAGTATTTTTAGTTGTAATAATTTATTCTATTTGTTGTTATTTTGGGTTTAAAGTTGTTTGTTAATAAAAACTTATTTATTTTAAATCAATAGTATTTCCATTACTGAAATATACAGTATACTGTAGCTAACAGTTCTAAAAGTAATACTAGGATAATGTAACTGTTAGAAACTTTATTACAAATTATGCATCATTAAGAATGAGAGTTAGATTAGTACACATAAATTAAAACTACTATTGCACGTTAATAAAATCAAAACATAATTACAAATTTGAAGGACGATCTTTTGTTCGACTGAGTGATTCTTGTGCCACAGAAAGAATTAAGCGACCATCACGAGTCCATAGTCTTCCAGTTGAAAATGCACGAGCATGTTTTGCAATTGGAGATTCATTTTCATATAGCATCCATTCATCTGCACGAAATTCATCAGTATGAAACCATGCATTATTATCTAATGATACAAGCATTGATGGCATATATCCTTGGCTAATATGTGGACGATTTGCTACAGTAACCAGGGTGGCATCAGTAATATATGCAGCTAATGCACGATGTTGATGTCGATCATCTGTTAGCGGAGTTCTAACACGCGTCCAATAATAGAATGGTTGATGTTTATGTGGAATAATTGATAGCTGGATATCAGGATTTACTGGACGCATCTGAAATAGAATGTTGTTAAAGATGGTTGTAAAGGATTAAGGTTATTGTTTATGGATCCCACATAACTAGTAGATGCAAACGTGATAGTATTACAATAATCCCCATCCTATCTACGATGGATATCATATATCTACTTGCCACAGCTATCAATATTCACCCAGTCCCTCCTCCCCACAATATATCCCTTACCTCAACAATAGAATTATTTCGATCAGTATATTTTGCTTGTAAATCTCTTTTTGAATGTTCTGTTAATTGTAGTTCACCGCTTTCAGCTTTATCCAAATATTCTTTTGCATGTTCCCATACAGCTCGACATTCTTCTGGTGGCTTCACTTGTGGCATTACAGCTTGATGAGAGATACTTGATTCTTCTTGCTAAAAAAAAGCGAGATTAGTTGAAGGTGATAAAAGTAACAGAAAGAAAGCTTACAACATGAAATGAAATTTGTGTTGTATAAACAATTTTACCATTTTGTTCAGCTTGAACATATCGAGTACAAAAAGATCGGCCATCACGAATTCTTTGAATTTTATATTTAACAGGAAATTTAGTTGAAACTAAAAAGAAGTTGTTGATAAATTGGATAAGTAATTTAACTACAAGTTCAAGTACGGTAACAACGGATGAAGTAACCATATTTGCAGCAGCTACCGTATCAACGAACAACTAAAAACTAACCATTAAGAATAAAAAGTGAATGAATAGAATGTGGAAGAAATTGTTTATCAACAGTTTTTTCAGCAGCAACTAGCGACTGTGCAAACAGCGCACCACCATAAACATTCTTTGTAATCCATGTACCATCTCCAAGATGATTAGCAATATACGTATCTTTATCTTCTTCATCCAAAATAAATATCTTTAACAGTTCCTCAGTAACAATATCACTTGTAGTCATTTTTGATCGATCTTTTTGTGGAAATAGTGGAGACGAAGATGTGGATGAAGAAGAATTTCGTAGTATTGGTTTATCGTCAATACCAGGATAAAAAGTTGGAAAATATCTTCTTATATTACAACAATTTCTCTGAAGTTTCTTTGAATATAAAAATTGTAGACTACCACTAGAACCACTACTAGACTTTTGTTGATGACGTTGTAGCGGAAAGCAGCCGGAAAAATGCTGTTGGAGGAGTGGTGTTGCTGAAAGAGAAAAAGTAATGGATTATAGTATGTAGTTTGGTCATTATGCAAAAAAATGAGACACATGCGTGAGACATGCATGTAATGTGTGAATAATAAAGCAAATAAAGATACTTACATTCAAGCAGCTGTAATCGATTCTTTAATGAAGTAGTAACAACAAATTTATGACGAGCACCAGATACTGCTAACATTGAAAAATGTAACTTAATCGAATTTAAATATCAGCGAATATTGATTTACTTCTTTGCTTGAGTTAAATTCAGAGAGTTAAAAAAGAGAGATGAAAGTCAAAGATAAAAATGCAAATTGAAAAAACAAAAACACAAGAAAAAGATATTAGTTTTTCTGTTGCCGGGAGCAGTTTTTAAAATGTTTGTTTAATTGTTGAAACTATAAAAAGTGTAGTGTAGCATTTAATGATTTTTGATGATAAAAAATTAAACACAAACAACAGCAGAATTGTTTCAACTTTGCATGATACATTTTTTTGAATGTTTTGCATATTTTTAACCCATGGAAAAAATACAATGAACGCAATCAATTATAACATGAATGTTTTGTATATGTGAGGAATTGGATTATGATGTTGCCGTTATCATCTTTAAAAATAATAATAGAAAACGTTGTTTAATACATTACATTCTTAATTTTAATTAGAGCTTTTCTGCTGCCAAGGCTGTTATAGTATACTGTATTGTTTATCAAAATACTGCTAATTTTTTACAGTATCGTTTTTTTCGGATATAATAATTTGATTTAAACAGCAATAAATTTTGTTCAGTTTAAAGCTAAAAAATGTTAAAAGCTTTGTCGTTTATTAAACAACCGAAGAAATTTTCTTTGATGCTTTATATTTTACAACTTTAGTGTTATGCACAAAAAAAAGAACGTGAAATACGGAAATAAAATTCTAATTTTTTATGACAAAGCAGTTTCAGTTTTCTGAAATAAGTAATAATATTGAAATAATAAATATAAAAAATATAAGCACCTGTTTTTTGAAACAATTTTTTGAAGTTAAATACGAAGTATTGACAGAAAATTACTTTTTATTATTTAACATGAATGGCTCGAATGTTTCTCTGCCATCTTCCTTATCAATCTCCATTTATTATTGGTTTTTACAAATATCTGCAATTTTTTCATGGCTTCTTACACCCTTCTTTTTTTACATAATTTTAACACAATCAAAAGGCTTAAAAAGTTATAAATGGTTTATTATGAATCATTCATTTTGGTGTTTTGCTTTAGAAACAATAATAGGATTATTTAAACCTATGCTACTTTTACCAGCTTCTGCAGGATTTCCATTATCCGTAATTCGAGAAAATGGAAGCTATTATGTCTCTGCAATTGGAACAATTTTAGGACTCATTTTTGGTATTAATTATGCTGCATCATTATTTGTAACAATTGGAAGCCGATATCTCTTAATATTTCAATCACGCCTTACAAATTGGTTAACATTAAAATTAATAACTATTTTAACATCCTGTACTGTAATTGTTGTATATCTGCTTTTTTTTATTGCTGCGTACTCGGCACTTTCAAATGATTTAGATACCGTATATCAAGAAGCAATAAAATATGACAAATTTTTTGAAACTTTTCATGAATCTTCATTAGTATTTGTTCCGCAACAAAATATTAAAACTCTTTCAATTCTTATTTTGATCTGCTTAAACTTTATTTTTGTTACTGGAATTATAGTAATATTTCTATTTACATATTTGGTACAAAGAAATGCTACTGTATCTGTTTCAAAAATGCAGCGCTCAATGATTGTCAGTTCTGTTGTACAAATTTTGTTGTCTTTGCTTTTACTTGATTTACCGATTACTGCATTAATTATTTTTATTCTTTTTGAAATTCCTGATTCTGCTTTTTATGGCTGTATTTGTTTATCATTTATATCAAGTCATAATGTGCTAGAAGTTATTGCAACTCTATATTTTATATTACCGTATCAAAAATTTATCAAACAACTTTTTCGTAATCTTTTTATTCTTCGAAAAAATAATGAAATTTCTGGTGCCCAAGTAAAAGAGATAAAATAATTTCTGCTTAAAAATTTGTGAAATTACTTTCTTTATGATTTGGAAATTTTAATTATATCTAAAAGCATTGCTTTGTCGATGGGTAAAAATTGTTATGTGTTTGCTCTTGTCCCTCTTTAACCAAAATACGTTCTTTTTTTATAAATCTTGAATAATAATGCCTTGCCTTAAGCTGAATGATGCATTTCTAATTTTTGGCAACACTTTTATTTTGGTTTTTATAAACCTAATAATTGTCTTATCATTTATTCATAAATAAAATAAGCTTTTTTAAAAAGTTGTTTCTAATTTTTTATAGAGAATTGTCGTCTGCAGGTGCAAGTAGCTGCATTTGAAAGGGAAATTACTGACATTATAAAGGAAAATGTTGCATGACAAAACTGTCCTACCTGTTGGAATATTTCACAGTTTAAAAAAGAAGCAAAAACAAACTCGTATATGGATGACCCCCTTCCTCCCTATCTGTGCATGGCGGTCATATCTGGATGAGCCCAAATACGCTATATTTGTATTTCCTTATATTTCTTAGATCGAATGAATTAAGACCGCACTCCAGTGCTCCCTATGAGGAAAAACTAAAGTTATTAAATATTGAGTTACTTGAAACTAGAAGAGATAATCTTGATCTTTGTTTTCTTAATGATTACATAAATGGTAGTGTTAAATGTAATCTTAACCTTGAAATTAGACCTACCATTACCAGAAATAAGAGGAAACTAATTATTCCAAAAGTAAAAAAGGGTTCTATCAGGTCCAGCTATTTCACTTTTCGGGCTTCTTCAAAGTATGACCAACTTCCTAGAGATATCCAGCTTATAAACCAGAAAGCCTTTAAAGAATACTTAGCAGCACGTAAAGCTTAACTTTTAATGATCCTAACTTCAAATTTATCTATGTAACCATTCTATTGTATTTCTTAATTGTAATTGTACACTTAATTTTATTATGCCCAAGTTACATTTCAACACTTACTTATATTGTTAGCCTTTAATTATGTTGTTCATTTGTTCAAAATTGTCTTATTTATTTATGTTGTTAAAAGAGTTGTAATTTATTTATTTATAATGTTCATTTTATTGTATCTTGTTGTTTATATTATTTATTATTGTATTGTATTATATTTCTAGCAGCATGTGTTAGGACATGCAAATAAATGATTTAATTTTAATTTAATTTATCTGTGCATGGCGGTCATATCTGGATGAGCCCAAATACGCTATATTTGTATTTCCTTGGCAAACCCATCAACAAAGTACAAAAGAACGAGGCGGTTTGCTATTGAAATTTTTTAAAAAGTATTACATGTATTTTAAAAAATTTCATGCAAAAGTAACTTTTAAAGTCACACAAAAAAGGAACTGAAGCAAAAAATTAAGTTAATTCGTTGTAGTTTAGAAACAAATACTATTTCTTCATTATTACTGTATAATTAATGCCACCTTTAAAGAATACTGTTGTATGTTCATGTGGAAATCATTTATGACTAATAAACTTGAACTCTTTAGCACTGTTTTAATTATCTTAACAAGCTGTTCAAGCATATTTTAATCTCTTTTATCTAGACATGATTACACTTAAGCTTTTATTAGAGAGAAATAATTAAATGAAAAATACAATTGGATTAGAAAACATTAGTATTAGTACAGTTAATATGGCATATTTATTTTGAGATAATTTAATGTAATTGCTTTTGGCAATTCAAGCGTTCAAAGAGATTTTATACTTTTTAGAATTATTATAATTTTTTTTTGCCATTTTGACATACAGTTATTTTTTAAATTTTTATTCTAAAGTTTTTTCAATAATGAGTACTGCTGCTGCTTCATTTCCTTGTATAACTCGAATTTTTACCAAAACTAATTTTACTGTTACTTCCGAAAAGCAAGACCTTGAAAATTTATGTAATTTTATAAAACAATTTGAAGCTGATTTCAATAACATTCTTCGAAGATTTGTAGAAGTTTTTTTAATTCTTCTTATTTTATTATCATTTTTTGGTAAAATTCGTGAAAAATATAAATGGATTGTTTTACATGCTGCTGCATGGAATCTCTTTGTTGTGCTTTGCCTTGAAACACAATATTCATTTTTACCTAGCAAAAAAGTAATTGAAATTATGCCAGCATATCCATGGATTAGTAGACTTGCACTTGCGTCATTTCTCCCACTTGCAATAAATCGATATTTTCGTCTATTCTCTGATCAATATTTTAATAGTGTTCGAAAAATTTGCATGTACTTGATAGCTTTTGATTGCATTATAAGTGGATATATTTGGATTATGATGATTTACAACTACAATACTTACATGGAAATGGTCTTTAATTTATTGATTATTATTCCAACTTTTATCATATCGATTTTAATATTTGTAAAATTACAAAAACTAAAAAAGCTAGCAACAGGAAGCTTTAAAAGCACGCTCAAAGATCTGGAGAAAGCTGCAATTGTGTGTTTGGTTCAACCTTTCTTCTTCCTTTGTTATATGGTAATGATTCTTGTGGGACAGTATTTTAATGCTCAAATTGGCAGCGGTGAACCTATTCCATTTTCATATTACAAGATTTATTTAGTAATATCCAGGCTATACACGATCGTAAACTTTTCATGTATGCTTATTGATGCTTTACTTTTGTTATTTGTGCTAAGAACTTATCGAGCTAGCTTAGCTTTTATTGGCTCAAAAATTCTTCCTATGAAATTGGCGTCCTCTCATGCTGCATATATTACGCCATCAACTCAAATGTTTGTTAAAACAAAAATTAATCAAACGATTGTTTCATGATAATTTTTTAGCAGCTAATGCAACAGACGAAAAATGATTAGTTCGCTCAACAACACACATAGAAAAAATGCAAATGTTTAATTTATTCATAGTTTTTTATTGTAAAGTATTTATTTTGTAGATGAATTCATTGTTTTTGTACAAAGAATACTAGATTGTAATAAATTATTTTTAACGAATGTTGTATCGGATTGTCGATATTTAAAATGATGAATTGTCATTGTAGGTACGAGAGGTGTTGAGATATTAATTACTATTAAAACTCCTTACAGTTTAAATCCAATACATAAAATAGAGGAAATACAAAAGTGGCTGTTTAAGCGCTTGAGAAGAAGAAAGGAATGAAGAGAAACGAAAAGAACCTCTTAGGTTTCAATAGAAAGAAAGGCGGTGCTTGTGCGTTCCATTGGCTTTGTATCTTTGGCTAAAGCCTTATTCTTTACAAATGTCGTTTTTTTTGTAGACTTCTTAAAAGGTTTTAGATGAATAAAACATTTTAAGGATGTGCATCGACTCAATTCAGTTAGATTTAAGCTTATGATTTGAGCAAAACGTGGTATAGCACATATTCTTATTAGAAAATGAATTCTAATGAAACACACTAATTTGGGAATTCCCTTTTAAAAGCTGATTTTGAATCTTTTATTTGTTTTTGCATTTCGTGAATGTTCAAGATTTTTATCAATGAAAAGTTTTTTATTATTAAAAGACAATGTCAGCTATGAGAATTTTTGTTCTTTCAATTTTAAAATTAAAAATCAATAATATACAGTTTTCAAAGCTCCTGCAGCATTAACACTGGTTAATCTGTATCCAAACCATATGTAGCATTATGATTGTAAATTTGAGCAGGAGATGTTCTTCGAAGACGATCTTGATCCATTAAGAATGGACCAATCAATGGAATATCTCCAATCATCAAATTTCTTTCCTAAAAATTGTTGGTTTTGTATAAAATTGAATTTTAAGTTTAGATTCTCACATTTTTGCACCATTCTTCATGACTTTCTTGATTGTCAGGATGTGGTCGATCTGATGCATCTAATGCTGCACGTTGTCCTGGTGACTGAAATAAAAAGTTTAATTTTTTTAGAGGAAACAATATTATAACAAACAAGAAACATTTCTGCTTGACTACTTTCAAATCGATCATTTCGAGCCCATGAAGCTAAATCTTCACAATTACTTCCTTGTAAATGATATCTACCTTTCTGGCCAACCTACAAGAATGAAATTAGAATGTGAATCAAATGCATGTGAAATTGCTTTTATGACCTTGATTTTTTATAGGCTCTTTGAAAAAAATTAACCCAACATTGGAAAATCCATTAATATCTTTTTCGACTTGAGTTCAAAAAACATTTTTATTTTTATGTGAATTAAGCATAATTTGGCTGCTCTCAACACTCCCAATTATTTTTCACTTTTATATAAAAAAAACATTACCTTGCTTATGGCGCGGCTTACAATTTCAGCAGGGGAAAGAGGAGAGAATTTTTTATCTAAGCCATTATTAATCCGGATTTCAGAATCACCAGCTGCTTCTTTAAGTGAAATTTGACGAACATCACCTTGATTATCTCCTCCACCTGATCCAGAAATAACTTTTGAAATTCCATCATAAGTTACGTGTTCAACAATTTCGCCATTGCCAATATAAATTGCCCAATGCTAAAAATAAAAAAAAATATTATGGGTTGTTTTTGTATGATAAAAAACAGCAGAAAACAAACAGTAAAAATTCCACGTTTAAATTCAATTCGATCACCAAGTTGCAAAGTTTCATATCTCATAAAATCATCATAACCACGAAAATCTCCAACTTTTCCATAATTATTGTTGCTGTTTGAATATTGAGTGTTTTGAGGAGCAGGAGTTGATGAACTTGATCCCATGATTGTTTGCTACTATATTTTTTAACAATAATAACTTTGTCTTAAAAAAGAAAATCAGTACTCATAATTATGTATTATACTTCGCGGAAATAAATCAGTCATCTCAGCAATAACTGCTGAGCAGGTTTTTTCACTGATATCTTTTTACTGTTAAAATTTGCATCTCCAATGAACAAAAAATCTGCTAAAAGAAAAACCTAGTTTGCAAAGAGCGTAAAGAAAAAAATATAGCAACAATCCTTCCTTGAAAAAATACACACTATAAAAAAGGTATTATTTAACTAACATTACATGATAAAAAGGAGTGTCGAGCAAAGTTCATTTCCATCCCTTCTTTCGTTGTTATTTATTTGTTTGTTTCCAATGTGATGGTTTTATTTTTTTCTCTCATTGATATACACCTTTTTTCTCTGCTGAATCAGCATAAAAGTGAGTGCAGCCTTGACCAAACTAAAATGAAAAAGCAATCAAACGATTGCCAGAGAAATGAAATAATGGAATACTTTAACATAAAAAAAGTCAAAAGCTGAAAAACAATTTTTTAAAAGAAAGAAAGGGTTTTTTAAAGAATGTTTTACCTTTTCTTTGTTTGTTAAAAAAAGATGTTTATCATACTTGAATAGTTTTAGGATTTTATTGATTAATTACATGATAGAAATGTTCCATGTAAACGTGTAAAACGTAAAATATCACTTATTATTTATTTATTTATTTTCCCCTCTTTCTTTTTTAATTTGCAACAGATAGTGACTGGATGTTACTTTAAAAACATTATTTTTCTGATTTGGTTGTTTTTTTGAATAGAAAAGTTTTAACGCGTTTGCTAATGTAAGAATCCTATAATTAATACATCTCATTTATTCAGCTCTTGTGAAACTACTCTATCAAAATGGGCGCAAGTGCTTCTAAAGCTTCACAAGCTTCTGCCGGTGCAGCAGGTAAAAATTGTTTAATAACATAGTTTTTCCATTAAAACCCTTTTTTTAGGCGCACTTGGAGGATCTGGAAGTGGAGTTACACGTGAACATGAAACCACAAAAGAAACTCGTTCAGATGGAACTGTGATAGAAAAAGAAAAAACGACAACTAAAGTTGATGGACATTTTGGGGGCAAAAAATAAGCTCAATGAGAATAAAAATACTACTACGAATGTCAATGTTATAAATTTTTAAAATTATGATTATTTGATTGGTTGAAACATAAATTTTTAGAAATTCTATTTACAGAAAAAAAATAAAATGTTAAAAATATATAAAAGGCTTTGAAAAACAGAAAAATTTTTTCACAAAAAAACATGTAAATCAAACAATACAAATTTTGCAACCAACTAAAACAAATCCATCAACTTTAGCTAATTCAGCGAGTAAAATATTCGTTCCTTTTTGTGTTACAGTAATTGATGGATGAATAAAAAGATTTCCTGTAACACATCCAACTTGTAAATAATAACAATCCTTGTTTTTTGGAACATTTTGACTTGAATGATATGGATTGAGATTTTTGATATTCCAGTGACATCCGCTAGCAACAGAATCAGAAGAAATACCTTGAATAGCTTTAATTTCGTCAACAATAAAATTTTGATCATACATAACTCCATACATTTTCTTTCCATTGACATCGGTTATTTCAACTGTAAAAATAAGCAATGTACTAGTTTGATTTATATAAAAATACCTTTAAACTTTTTCATGTTAACCAAAATTTCACTGAGTTTATCATATGAAAAAAGAAATCCATGTTTGACTGAAAAAAAAAATTACATTGCATCGTTGCCAAAATTTATGAACTTACCAACAAAAGTTTTAACAAATTCTTCATCCATTGCATTGAAACGAATATATGGTAAAATTGAATGCAATTGATTTTTAATTTCTTCATTAAAACAAAAATCACTATCACCATGTTTGTTATGAGCTTGATGTTCTGCCCATTTAATGACCTTAAAAACCTTTTAAATATAAGAAATAGAAAGTCAAAAAAAACATCCCATTTGAAAAAGTTTTGCTTCATACTTGTATTCACGATCAACCTTAACAATAGCTTCAATAGTTTCCTTTTTAGCTGAAACAATTTCAACAGAATCCAAAAGATCAGGATATATTTCGGTAAATTCTGTTTGAATTTTTTCATTAAATTTTGGTAAAGAATTTTCAATATTTGATAAGCTATTGTAATATTTGATCACATCATCAACAGAATATTTCAACAATGATAAATAATTATCACAATTTTTTAAAATCACAGAAATTTCATATTTAACTGCCATATCAATAATTGCAAAAATATCTTCATCATTCAAATCACATTTACCAGAATATAAAAAAGTAAGAAGTTGAAAGAAATCGTTGAATGAATAATTTTCAATTATAATTGGTTTATTTGTCTTGATTTCTTGCATAAACAAATTTTCAAAATATTTTGATGAAGCTGCCAAAACAAATTTATGCGCATGAATTATCTAAAAAGAGAAGTTTAAAGCTGAAACACGCTTAAAAAAGTTTATCAATACCTTTCCATCAACTTTGAAAGAAACATCGAAAAATCCAGTTTCAACATTTTGTGATTCAAAACGTACAGCTTTTTGAGAAATAACTTCTGAATATGGATCATCAAGTAAATTTTCCATTTTTATTAATTTGTTGAGAAGTGAGTAAGAAAAAACCAATTACAGATATAAACTCGTAAAATGAAATCGAGAATAAAAAAACAATAAAATCTCGAAAAAAAATTTTTTGCACTGGTTGACCTTCGGGTGAATAATTATTTATTGGTTTTACGCCCTCAGCTTATAAAAGTAGGCAAATGAAAAATCAATTGCTAATATAAATAAATGAAAATAATAGCTTATACAAGAATACATTAATAATTTCCAATTCAGTACGAAAAATAAAGGTATATGTGCCATAAACGACAACTAAAGTGGATGAACATTTTGGAGACGAGAAATAAGTTACATTAATGGCAAAAATTTGAATTGAAAATCTTGAATTGTTATAATTATGTTTGATCGAATTCTTGATAAAACAATGGCATTTTAATCACTACATGTTCATAGTTAGTTTTCTCTAAGGAATTATTTGAATACAAGCTTTAAAACAGAATGGCTCGAAAAGAATGCAAAGAAGTTCATAGAGTTAAAAGATAGTTTTGCTGTAAAAAAAAAAGTACTTATTTGTCTTAGAATTCTTGGAAATTTTGTTAAAAATATTTTAACAACTGATTGTATTACGTTATTATTTACGCGGTTAGTGCCATTTTGTCTTTTTTCTGTTTAACAATTTTTAAAAATAGATATATAAAATGCCGTTGTCTCGTATACAACAGAATTTCCATAATTTCGTTATAAAATAATCTAATACTTCAAATTTTTTATAGATATTCCAAAAGAATACAGAGATCAGATAATAGTTGAAATGCCAGAAAATATAAAAGTTGATGTTGATTATGCGCGCAATTTATAAACTGGAAAACAGGTGATCAAAGCTACTGAATATTATGATAACATTAAATGCTATACTAATGTTTATGTTGAATGCATTTATTGATGTTCACGAAAATGCAATTTTTTTCTCATTTTTAGTTTTTTTTACTGTATATTTGGATTAAAAAATATAATAAAAAAACATATTGTTGCAAAAATTTTATGCCAGTCATGTTCTCTTTAATATGTATTTAAATCAAACTTAAATCTTAAGATTATCATACAGTATCAGGAATGACTTTTTAAAAAAGAACTTTAGGCAAACTTAATTATTTGTTTCCAGTGTGACAGCTTGAAAGCCGATAAGAAATGTAATAATTTGAAAGTAGTTCAAAACTCTATTTACAGTAGATATTTAAAATAAACACTTAGTAGAACAGTGAAAATTTCAAAGGTTTTTTTGTTACGACATTAATTAAACTCCAGTGTCGATAAAAACGGATACAGAACGGACTGATATTTCAGTATATAAAAGAAATTTATATATTATATCCATTTCTTTGAAATTCTTGTGTCTAGAATGTCAAAAAAGCGAAACTACATTGATAAAGATGTAATCAATACTGTCATATGAGAATGCATGCATGCTCTTTTTTTTTCCTTTCAAATTTTATCAGTATTCTTTAAAAGAACAACAAAAAAAACAACCAGGGAGCTGTCATCAAATCAAAAAAAAAATTTAGTTTTATACTATTCTTAATTTTTAAGTTTCAAATTTTGAACAAGGCTATGAAAAATATATCTGCATATTTTTCTCAAGATACTGTTTATCGTAATTTTAACTACTGTAGTGAGCCTTATTCTGCAGTAAACTTATCACACTATTTTGCTGTAAAACATGTCGGGATTGATCCAGAAAAGGGTATTTTTTATTCTCAAGATTTTTCCTCTAAAATTATTAGCGAGTTTAACACATTAACAGGTAAAACGTTATTTATTTAAATGATAAATATTTTCAAAAAATATTTTAGTACTAAAAGATGATTGTGCAGCAATAATAAGCGAAATGTATAAAACAATCAAAGAACAACGCAATGGCAGAGTTAAAAATGCGTGTGTAGTTTTAAACTCAAATTATAATAACGTCATTCGCAAAGAATTTATTAAAAAAGGTAAAATACATGGATTCGAAGTTGAAATTATTGGGGATGAAGTAGCAGAATTCATAAATGCAATTTCGCATGCAAATTATGATGTTATTGACACTAATGTGATTTGGGTAATTAATGAACACTGTTGGAGTATATGGGAAAAACAAACTAACGAAATCAACTGCATTTGCTTTATTAATGAAAAAATACTGTTAACAAAGAAAAAAATAAAGTGCATCAAAAAATATTTTTCCGACAAAAATCCTGATCTAGTACTGCATACAAAATATAAAATCGCGGAGAACTGCAATACTGCCCTACCACAATGTAAATTTTTATGCTACGAAGGACGCCAACCAAGTTATGCTGCATATATCAAAGCTAGTGGTATGGAACAGCCATTGGTAAAAAATAGTCTCGATAATTTTTGGAAAATTGAAAGTATAAATGCTTTGCTATCCGTTGGCTTAAAGATTCTGTTCCAAAAAAAAGAGGTGATCAGAGTTGATTATTTATCGAAACTACCGTTAACGAAATTTGTTACACTAACACCAAAAAATCACGATTACATGTTGGAGGTAAGCGTTTATTAAAATGATTGAATAGAAATAGAAATCAGCTTTAATTCACTTTGGATTTCGAAGAACTAAAACTTTTTCACGTAAATTTCAAGTTTTAAATTAATATCTGTATTCTCTCGTCCTTGTCAAATATGATTTTCCACATAAACAAAAATCATGGATATGGGCAAGAAAAGATAATAAATATTTTTTCAGATATATGATAGTGCTGCAAAAAGAGACACGATTGTATTACCAAAATGTGAAAAGCTTTTGGTCAAATTATATATTGATGTTAATGGCATATATTCAGTTGAAAATATTGACATTTCAAATAATCAATATGTTGATATTGACTGGAAATTAATAAACACAACAAACTTGGAATTTTTTGATTACGTGGATGTCGAAATTCCTATCGAATATTATTATTTTCCGCCAAAGATAGTTACAAATGATATCAAAAATAATGCAGTCGGTATTGATTTAGGTGCTTTAAGATGTTGCGTTGCAGTAAACAGAAGAAGAGGAATTGAAACAATTCCTTTAGATAATATGGGAGAAAGAACATTGTCGTCTTACCTTGCATATGATGGCGAAATCCCCATTTGTGGTGAACTAGTAATAAAAAGGTTACAATTTTTTTCTCAGTCATCTATTTTCAATTTCAAACAAATAATTGGAAGAAAATATGGCGAAATGGAGTTGAATAACGTTCGAACTTTTAAGATCCGTAAAGTTTGTACAATATTGCCTGAGTCTATAGAAAATTGGTATCAAGACGATCAAATTGTTGTTCAGTTGAATACGGCAGATGAAGCAACAGTTACAAAATATCCAGAAGAAGTAGCAGCAGATTTGTTAAGACACATAAAACACAAAGCTGAAGAATTTCAAGGGAGAAAGTTGACTGATGCCGTGATAACCATACCTGCAACTTTCAATTATCACCAACAAAGATCAACTGCTAATGCAGCAAGAATTGCGGGATGGAAAAAAATTACATTTCTTCCAGAACCAGTCGCAGCAGCTTTTTATCGATAACAAGATTCCCGAACATTCATTACTACTGCTTTTTGATCTGGGAAGCCAAAATACTATATGCATCGCTGAAACTGACATAATGTACCTACTTCGAATAGTCAGCAAAATTAGTAATCACGTTATTGGTGGACAATATTTTGACAATATTTTAATTAATTATTTTAAAAAAGAACTTGAAACAAAACATGGTGTTCTAATAACTGAAAAAAAGATGTTTAAATTAATATCAATTTGTCAAAAGATAAAGGAAAGTCTTTCAGTTACAGAAAGTCAAAGGTAAGCGCATGGTTTTTTTTACTTACTGATTATAAAATTTTAAAGCCTTCATGTTGATGATTTTGACCCCACTATTAATGAACAAGTTGAAATTACCGTAACTCGTGAAAAATTTGAAATACTATCAGCAGAGGCGCTTCAAAGGATTAAAAATAATATAGCGGTTGCTTTACATAATGCTAATATTGAACCTTCTGATATCGACATAATTTTGCAAATAGGTGGAGGATGTCGAATGCCAATGATAAAAAAATTACTTTGCGATAGATTTCCTCAAGCAGAACACCGTTGCAGTGAGCATCCAGAAGAAGTTGTCGCAGTTGGTGCAGGATATTATTCATACTATTTTCATGAAAGCCATATCAATGATTATCTATTTCAAAAATATAATCGAGAAACTGATAATAACAGTTATGTCGAAAAAAATGTTCATGTCAGCAAAACAGAGATCTTAGTGGCGTTTTATTGGCTGTTTATCAAGACTGTACTCCTTTTAAGCATGCTTTACGTTTTAAACTTTATGTGCTTTCGCACTTGGATGCTATTGGTATTTGAAGAAGATATTTCGAAAAATTTCGATTGGGGAATTACTGACAAAAAAACTGATTTCGTGTTGTTCTACAATGGTGGCCAAATTCTCCCATGCACTTTGGCGCTTTTATCTGCTATTTTCTGCTATTTTTCGCTAGTTTTGATTTTAACCTATATAAATTAAATAATAAGACTTGTAAAAGTGGTAAAAGTTGTAAAAAAAGTAATTAGGAGCCACATGTTGATAGTTTTTTAATGTTTTTGTTGAAAAATCCTGGAAGTAGGACATATGAAAATTTATGGTACATCTTTGAAAATTACGCGCATTGCACACATTTCAACAGAAACTTTTACTACTCAATCACTTAGTTCCCCCTCCCCCTTATTCTGCCTTTAACTACAAAGTAGCAGCTGCAGCATTTTTACTTTTGCGGTATTCCTACGCTATCATTTATAATTCAATTAGGAGGTTTATGTTATGTTTATGATGATGTTTGTAAAGCTGATATTTATAAATGTTTATGCCATCAATGTGTTATACATGACGGATATAGTTTCTGATTATGCTAACATTTATTCAATATTACTCTATGGATATAAATCAATAAAAGTTTTAACATTCAACTTTTCTTTAGTGACACAAAATTTTTCCTTCATGTTTTTTCTACTCGTTTCTTTTTTAAGCTTTTACAATATAAGCAGCTTTAAAACAGAGAAAACGAAAAAAAGTTGTTATAATCTTTCGAAAAAAAATGTCTTCAAATTGATAACAAAGAAAAAAGAAAAAAATTTGGGGACAGCTTTTTTATACACATTTTTATATTGTCAATAACACCTATCATCTTTTTAATGGCAAAATGAAAACTAAAATTTTGTTTTTTATAAGTGTGATTACGGTAGTGCATGGTGTCACTTATGATTGCACAACAAATGGTACAGTAAAATTATGGACAAATGAAATAGTATTTTTTCAAACAAATAATTATCCAACTTTAATGGAAGCTGATGATGTGAGCAAATGTATCCTTGGATTTGCTTTGAATGAAAGTGTAAATGTTGCTAATATTGTAAGTTTTTAATATATATGTGGGCTTTGATTATTAAAGATAGCTAGAGAATAAATTATATAGGAAATGGTTGTGCCGCCTTTGATGTTCATCAAAGGTTCCTTTGATCTTTTTGAGTTTGACAGAAATAAACTAGCGTCTAACACACCGCAAATCAATTATTTTTTAGCACCCAAAAGTCTATGTTGTATTCACCGAAATCACGCTCACTCAAAGCAAACGAACAGTCATCATTCAAGAAACCTTAAATTTCAACCTTTACACAAATTTCAAAGGTGAAGCAGCAGCTCAAAAAGGTTTTATTATATTTGATGATTGGCGTACAAGTTGTCCCATGCAATCTATTGCAACGATAAACCCATTTACATTTGAAGATGATTCACAGATTTTGTATCTTCGATCAACATATGATCAAGTTGATTTTAATCGATCATCACCATGTGTTTGGAAATTTATGGCTCCTGATGGATATGGTTTTAAATTTCTTGTTGAAGTTTGGAATGCATCAGATTTGTCGTTGCTCACAGTGATCAATAGGACGGATATATTGACAAAGTGAGTTATGCAAATTTTTTGGAGGAAAGCATTTATCGTTCGAAAAATTTTTAGTGAAATCGGCCTTCGAACTTATCACCCCTATTACAATCCTGATCAATGGATGTTAATTAATCTTACCAAAAACCCTGCTGAAACCCTCAGGCGATTAGAATTTCAAGCATATGTAACAATTGTTAAAAAAGAATTTCCCAATATTGATGCGAAATGTACCGCTTCCACAGCTGAATTCAATACAACATGGACTGTTGACCGAATGAAGGGTTATGGTAAAAATGTGAATTGTACACATATCCTTACAATCCCTCCCAAGAGAGAAGTTCTTGTTGATATTGATAAAGTTGTTTTTGAGAAAGGTGTTGATTATATTAAATATTATCCAGAAGCAGTCCCACGAAATTATACAATGTTTGATGCTCCAACAAAATTTATTCTTGAACCAGGTGATGATGGAAAAGATAAAAAGATGATTTGGGAATTTGTTACTGATGGAAGTGTACAATCTTCTGGGTTTGAAGTATCGTTTATGGAAATGCGTGAGTTGGCTTTTCTATTTAATTTGAATGAAAAGTTGTTTTAGCATGTGTCTGTAATGATGAAATGATTCATTGTGATACACCAGATTTTAATATAATGAAATCAACACCTGATTATTATTGTGGGACACTAAATTGTAATTTTAATGTAAGTAACAAGAGATATCGGTTGTTATGCATCTTGGCTTATTTGAAATGACAAACAACTTTTTCCCTTTAATGGTGTGCCAGAAGGTCTCAAGAGCTGATATAGAGTAGATATGTCACAACTCTTACACATGAAATTTTGGCATCCAAGAACAGTTCGTTTTAATGCATCCCCTGTTTTCAGATTTCATCATGCCCAACTGACATGATTCAAATGATTTTTGAACCACATGATGTTGGAGAACAGCAAGATTTATATGATGTTTTTACAGTATACTCAAACAATGAAGCCGTCTTAGAAATTGATAACACAAATCGATATCTTGGAAAATTTCCGGTTTATTTGAATTCATTGAATTACAACACATTTGAAGTAATTGCAAATGTATCAAAAAATGTGAAATGGCTAGAAATTAGTGTTTCAAATTTTACTGGTATGATTATTACGTTTTACGGATAATAAATAAAAAAGTTATTTTGAGCACCAAAAATTACTCATAATGTGACATTAACAGCTGTCAATAGCAGTGCCATCATTGATACTTCATTAAATGATCTTGTACTTTTTAAAATTGATGAAAAGATTGTAAGTTAGCTTTGTAAAGCAAATCTGATTAACCACCTAAGTTATAACCACAAAATAAAAGAAAGATGATTAGAGAATTCAGTATCTTGAGGCGACAAGAGAACTGCGATAATCTTTGGAAAAATTTTCTAAAAAAATAAATAAATGCTGTTTCAGAAATCCCAATCACTTGTAATCTACAGTACTTTCTCACATGGTGGACTTTTGTATAATAATGAAACCTTATCTCTTAAACTTTTTGGTGATAAATGGTAAGTAGCTACTGTAGCAGTTAATTGCTAAAACATCAAAAAAAGATTTTTAGTTTTGACAGATATTTATCCCCATACAAATGTGAAATTGATGACACAAAATTTATTGAATATACTCCAAAAAAAGATTCTAACAATTTTCCATTTTTAGCTGTGAGATTATCAGGTAACTTTTAAAGCTTTTTTAGTATTTGAGTAAGTTTTTATCACTTTTAAACTTCTAGATAGTCATAAAGGTTGTCTTTTTGATGAAAATATTTTTTCAACTAAAAATGCTTCATTTGTTTCGATTTCTGCAATTGCCACTTCTGAAGCTGCTTGTGATGTTACACTGCTGGTAGATGATTTATCGTATTATTTTGTTTCACATTTATATACGACTGCTGACAAAGAAATGGTTAGAGTATTTATTGGAATGGATCGAACAAAAGAATATTTTTCATTCAAGTAAGAATTTTTATTTTTCAGAAAAGGTTTCATAATTTGCATAACTTTTTATAACTAATATGTGCAAATTTTCGAAGGAATGTTAAACTCAACTCTCCACTACTCTTGTTTCTAACCAATCCCTCACTTTTAGCTCTTCCACTGCATCCACGTCAATCAATGCTGGGCTATTTTCAAAAGTCTACACCATCAACATCCCAAAATCTGCAACATTTTTAATGTACCTCACTCGATACACCTTTAATTCATTTGCCATTTCAAAAGCCCCATACAAATCTGTTATTGCAACACCAAATTACGCAACAACAAAAATGAATACCATAAAATCTGATTATTTTGCTTCATACCAAATAGGAAAAGTTAAAGTAAAATTTACAGCAATTGAATACAAGATGGGCAAAAATGATGACTTTTATTTTATGGCTGGTAATCAAAGGTATGTTAAATAAATCAATGTGGAAATTATTAAACAGCAACTGTTTTTTAGAATTAATATTACTAAGAAAGGTGATTCTAAAACTTTTACAAATCAAAGAGTTACATTACATTATATTTATGATCAAAATACTGATGCAACAACTGGTGCTTTTTTCAGTGTTGAAACAATTTAATCTATAAACAATTACGCTTACTATAAATTCTATTATTAATGTATGATACTCTTTCTGTTTTTTAAAATGTCTTGTTTTATTTAATCTTTATTATTTTCTCAAAGCATTATTATTTTTTAAACGTTTTTACTCTTAAAGATTCAAATAAAAGTGTTTTACATTTACAAATTTTTGTTAAAGGATGCCTTTTGACAAAAAAGACCACAAGAAAGAAAAGAAAAACCAAAATTTTGTGCATAATAAGATGTGTTTGTTTTTTTGCAAAACATATGATGAAATCTTTTAAAATAAAATCGCAAATTAACAATGTAAGGGTGATGCAAAAACACAAATTTTTTCTTTCACAGAAATGTTATGTAGTTAATTTCAAATGTTATTTTTTAAATAATGTTTTCAAATCACGTCCTTTGCCTGATGTTTTTAAAACATTTCACGGTTTATTAAATCTTTTATGTATTGTTTTAACACTTGAGTATTTTCTAAAGTAAATATTCAAAAAAGAATTCACTACTATGCGATGACAGCTTTTTAAAAGACATAAATAAAATGGCCAACAACAAATAATTTTTTTTACATCGTTCGCATTTTTTGGACACAAACGATGTAAAAGGTGCTTTAAAATGAATTGCGACTGTGTTGCGAAAAAAAGCGTTATCGAATTTTTGGAATGAAACATTTGAAACTGCTATGGCGCTATTTTTTGCTTTTTTTGAAAAGAAGAATGACTTTCGTAACAATTTCATGTCTACTATTCTCAAAGTGTAATATTCAAAAATAAAAGTTACAAAATTCGCAGCAACAATGTTAATTTTACAAAATAATATTTTATTTACGGCTTAAGCCATCAAAAATGACAAAAATTTGCATTTTTCCTGGGGGCATAAAAAATCATTAAAATTATTATTTTTGTCCAAATTTATGAAAAACGGTAATTTTGAACCTTCCTCTATCCATTGATACCAAAATGATAATTTTTACATTCACCAAAGTCCTTAAATCTTTTTTGAACATGAGCTCTTTTTTTGTCGCTTGAATTTCTCTTTTTTGAAAAAAGCAAAAAACGATGCGCTGTGCCGCTTGTCATCGAATTAGAATTTTACAAAACATATTTTTGTCATGTAATTAAAATTTATTTATTTATTTTTATTTATTTATTTTAAACCTTTTATCTGTCACGCAGGACGAAAGGGGACATATTACAACACCAAAAATCAGTTAAACAAAGTGATAACAATTCATGAGTTTCTTTATTTGAACAATCAAATTTTTTAATATTGGTTTGAGATGTTATTTCAAATAGTCTACAAGTCTTTTTGCACATCATTTGCTCACTTTTTTTGAAACAAATGTTGAAAGAAGAATGTATCATTGCAATCACCCGCTTCCCTTTTAGTTTTATGCAAAAAAAAAAACGATCCACGACTAGACAAAACAGACGTTACACACATTTGCTTTCTTCGTTATTTAACCGGCATGCGTATTTAGAATGTTGCTGTGATGATTTTCTTAGTAGGCATTAAAACATCGCGTAGTTTTTTGTTGTTGTTAGAACATACAAAGAACTTTTGTTTTCAAGCAAATAACCTTTTTTCTTTGATATTTTTGCGTTGTTACACAAATTTATTTTTTATAAATTATTTTCAACATGTTTTTGGAAATAACTTTCGTTAATAGTGTACACTCTGATGGTAAAATAAAAAACACAAATAATTTTTTAGTTTGTATTTTTTTGAAAACAAAAATGGCTCCAACGAGCAAACATGAACGTGTGAAATTATTTGCTAAAATTATGGAAAATTTAAATGAATATTCCACTGAAAATATCAATGATCCAGAAACAGCTAAAACTGAAGTCATCGAGCTTTTGAAAACTCATCGACCTATTAAAATTGTTGATTATGAATATGGAATTTCAAGAAATTTAAAGAAAAAGCGTCGCCTTATTATCAAAGAAGCTGAAGATCAAACGAAAGTTCGCGAATATTTCAGAAACACGAATAAATGGTTTTGTTCAAATCGTGTTGGTCCACATTATAAATGCAAAGCACTACGTCTTAAAATTAAATGCAGTATTATCTTTGCCCCAGTTGATCATGGGATGAGATGTGAAATAAAAGATTATGCATTTGTTATGGACATCCAAAATTTATTAAAGCAAAAAAAAGTTAAAGAAGCTCGTTCATTGATTATGCGTAAAAGATATCACAAGTACGTTTTTTTAAAGTTGAATTTTAACGTTTTGTTGTGATCTCAAAAAGCCATACCTCTAATTCATCATCAACAACAGCTTCAATGGCTAATGAAATATCTGGAGCTGATCAATCAGCTGATAATCATTTTGTTCTCGAGGGTACTGTTTTGTAAGTGTCTAAATCACCGTAATTGTCTAAACAGACCCTATATACATTTTTTAGTGAAAACCCAACAAATGTTAGCATTAATTCAAATTCATCACAAAGATCTTCTTCTGATGTTATTGAAAATGTTGCTGAGTCAATAAGATCAAATGCCAAAGAAGAAACTGAGGATAATGATAATGATGAAGATAATGATTACTGTATGATCGTTGAAGAATCTGCTATTGAAAGGTAATCGCATATGTCAACATTTTATATGTTTACGTATGTGGCTAATTTTCAGTACCAAACGTGAACATTGTGGCGACTCGTCAACGACTCGTCTCCAATAAGAATGAATGTAGCAAGAAATTAACATATATCTCGTATAACTAACCTCATTTTCTCTATATATACTTTGTTTGTATTGTAATTTGTCGTCTTTTGCATTATGTAAACTCTCTTATGTGAAGCTGTCTCAATAAATGTCTCTCTGTTATGTTCTCGTCGTAACAATTGGTGCATCGACCAAATCATCAGTCCCGCGTGGCAGGGTATCATGGTCAACAACAAAGCGATGGTAGAAGATTCAATCTCATCAATGTGTGATCGTGGTATTATGACAAATGGATACAACAAAGTTCGTGGTAAGAATTTATGGTATAAAGAAACAAGCAAGCATCGTGGTATGGAGAAACAAGCAAGCATCGTGGTATGGTTTTGAATCATCAAAATTTATGATATGAAGCATCAAATATATTGTAAAATGGATGATCCAAATTTACGGTCTGGTGAGTCATTATAATTCATGGCTGGGGAAGATCTTTTCGTGATACTGAAAGTGATGAATCTCTGCAAGTAAATTCAGCTTACAATTTACCAGGAGAAGTTGCAAAGCTAGCAACAAAATCACAGCCAGGACACACTAACCTAATGGTTAGAAGCTTTATTGAATCTCCGCATAGTATTACAAATACTGGAGTTATTGGTTAGAGCCTTTGTTAAATCTCCATATAGTATTACAAATACTGGAGTCAAAGAACCAATACAAAGTCGCTTATGGAAGCGCAAGTGAAAGTCGCATATGGATGCGCAAATTGATGCTCGTGGTAGCAAATTTATGTTAAACCTTGATCTCTCTCCGCAAAGCCGAATATCTTGATCTCAACACTATTTATTTCTCATCAATTCAAAGCTTGATTTCTCTCATCGTCTCTCATCTCAACTCAGTTCAAAGCGTGATTTTTCGTCAATTCGTTTCTCATCGTCTCTCATCTCATCGTCTCTCATCTAAGTACAATCAAATGTTCTTTATCCTGTGAAAAGCCAATCTTTCAAGCCCTCGGGAGTGTGGCGACTCGTCAACGACTCGTCTCCAATAAGAATGAATGTAGCAAGAAATTAACATATATCTCGTATAACTAACCTCATTTTCTCTATATATACTTTGTTTGTATTGTAATTTGTCGTCTTTTGCATTATGTAAACTCTCTTATGTGAAGCTGTCTCAATAAATGTCTCTCTGTTATGTTCTCGTCGTAACAAACATGAATTCAGCCACAATGCTGATAAAATTTATGCATTTGGTCATCCATCATCACATACTCTTCAAGAAAAATGCAAGAAACTTTAAATTGAATATAGCCATGCTGCTTACAAACTCTGGGCAGATATGATTTTTGATAATATTCTTCCATCTGCAAATAATTTTCAAACTCATGCTTTTAAATCACAAAATGTATTTGCTTGTTTAGCGCTTCTTTTTACTGGAAAAGCTGATTCATGCTTCTTGGTTCAACATGCCGTTAATAAAGCGTTTCGTGAAGATTTAATGGCTGCAGGTAGGAGTTTATAATCCCGATTTCTTAGAAAACGCTTCCTTAAAATTTGCAGTATCATTGCAAAAATTTTGTTTTACAGATTCAAAATCAAATGGTGAAATTGATCAAATTCTTATCAATAATATTGTTTCTGATGAACAGCTGGAATTTATTATTATATAAAATTTTTATCATGTCGAATTGGAATTTATTATGATGGAATTTTAAAGAAATTTGGGAAATGGGGGCATAATGATGACCAAGCTGTTGATGCTCTAACATTAATTCTTTCATTTGATGCTGGTTTTTTTTCTGTTGTTTTGGATCTTTATTAATGTAGCACATCTTTTGTATGCATTTGTAAGCGTACACGCGATAATCGATTTCATGTGTTAATTTAATCCTATTTTATAAAAATTTATTAGTTATAAAATATTTACAAAATATTCAAAAGTTTGTCATCGACATCTGAAATTTCTGAATGAAAAGCACCCAAAAAACAAGATGATAAAAAACATTCATTTTTATTACACAGCGCAAAACGTTACACAAAAAAACATAGTATGAGCTTTCGATAAACTCTGCGGCTCAATAACAAAAAACTTTTTTTCAATAATTGCTGCAATGGCTAAAATAATTTTTATTAATGTCCAAAAATAGCAATTGCGCCTGCACATGCTGTTTTTCTTTGCAATACAATAACTTTTGATAATAATATTATTAAATTTTTAAGGGTATGTACATTTTAAAAAATTCAAAATGTTTAAAACAAGCATTTTTAGACAGCTTATTAACGAGAAACAGTAAATAAATTGAAAAAAATATTTACACCTTTCTGCGAAGGAACGTTTTTTTGTTTCAAAAGTATTTGCTGCCTGGTCCTTTAGAAAAAGGGACACACCATTTGCCGTAACAAAGCACAAACATTCAAATATGCGTTTCTTTGGCTGTAAAAGAAAAAATATGTCAGCATTTAACATTGATCCATCGAAAGATACGATTGCGAAACCAGTGTACTCCCGCTCCCTAATTTCCCGCTCCCGCTCGCTCCCGCTCCTAACGTAGCATCTCGCTCCTCGCTCCCGCTCGCTTTTGCCGTTTTTTAATCCGCTCCCGCTCCTTTCACTTACTCCCGCTCGCTCCCGCTCCCATGTTTAACAGATTTTCAAAAAATTTTTTATTTAATTAAACGAAATTGCAATAAGTCTTGCTAAGTTAAGTTCTTGTTGTTGAAGAACAGCTTCAGAAAGTTTTGTAGATTCAAAAAAATTTTTCTTGGGTTTTGATGATCTTGCTGGATTTGGAGTTTTGATCACATCCATTTTTTCACATAAGAGTAAAATTGATTATTTTTTGAGAAAATATTGCAAAAAATTTTGAACTTGGAAAGAGCCGCTCTTTCGAAGTCGCTCCCGCTCGCTCCCAGCTCTTTCGAAGTCGCTCCCGCTCCCTTAATAAGAGAGCGGGAGCGAGGAGCGGGGCGGGAGCGGGGGTACACTGCTTTTAACAGTATAAATATTAAAACAAAATAAAAACACTTAAAAAGTTGTCTGATTTGAAAAACACTCAAAGACTGACTAACGTTTTTGCTTTTTTTTCACAATAAACATTTTTATTAGGTTACGTTAATTTTGAAAATTTTTTGTTTTGTTTTTTTGATTAATTTAGATATAACAAAAAGCTAAACAAGATTACTACGCAAGAGAAATTACGTGTGGGCGACAAAAAAAGGAAATAAGAACACCGAAAAAGCTCTTTTAAAAATTTGATAAATCCTAGTAAGTTCTATCTTGAATTTTCTTTTTTGCTTTCTTTTTTTAACAAAAAAAATAACGTTTTTTAAACATGTTTTAACACTTTTGTTTTTTAATCAAAAGGATAAATTTATGATGTAAAAAAAAGAATAGCATTCAAGGAACTAATAGTTTTATCGTTTTTATCAAAAATGTTTTTTTCCGGATTTATTTTTTTAAGTGTGGGTCAAGCGAGAGAGAAGAGAAAAAAAACAAGAGATAAACCTTGAGGGGTTTAAACGAAAGAGAAAGTCGTAATCTTGAAAGCTTAAGCATAATATAATTAAGTGATAATGATATTTGATATCTCTGTAATTGAATGATAAACTGAATGAATGACAGAAAATAAAATTATTGAAAAAACAAAACTAAAAAGCGTTTAATTTCACTTTTTATATTTCAATGCAAGATTGATGACGGGTTGGAAGGCTTTGGTTTTATTTCTTTTTGTTTTTATTGAGAGCGTATATGGATCTTTTTGTGGTGAAAATGCTTTGCCATATAGCTTTGAGGTAAGTCAAGTTGTGTTGTCCTAGATCTTGAGCTTAAGTATGATTAAAAATTTTGTTTTAAGATTTTGTCAACTGGTAGTTTAGTTCTTGGATGCGCAAAACCAAATTGTTTGGGTTGGGCAAATGGTCGTGGTGCTCCATCAAGATTTCATAACATTGATGGACAAGTTGATGGATTTGTTAGAGAATTGAAAAACTTTCATTCTATGACAAATGAAACAGCTGTAAGTTTTTTGAACGATAAATATTCTAATTTTGGTAGTCATGCCAGAATCTGAAATCAATATTTCAACTTCAATTTGGGCTAAAATCTCGATTTCGGTCAACATTTTTTGAAATTGACTTCTATTTTGGAACTCTAACCGTAGAGGGTTTCAGCTCAATGTGGAGTTGAGGCCTCATATTTTGCACAAATACTCGTCATAGTAAGAGATAGTCAGGAACAAAATATCAGCGGCCAAATCTTCGAATAATAAATAGCAGATAATGTCTATTTTTGTTACAAAATTTTGATGCTGATGATTTTAAAAAGGTGTAATAGCATGGAAATCTTAAATAATCCATTAATAATACTATTTTTAATGTTTGAAAAGTATTCAAAATGCAGAATGTAAGATATCTATTAGCAAAAATAGCTATCGTCTGCTTCTTACAGTACATATTCATATATCTATTAAATCCGCTGATCGAGGATTTGGCCGCTGATATTTTGTTCCTGACTATCTCTTACTATGACCAGTATTTGGGCAAAATATGGGGCCTCAACTCCACATTGAGTTGAAACCCTCTGCGGTAAAAGCTTGCATTTCATTGCACCTTGTGAAATAAATTTTCCCTCTTTGTGACTAATATCCGTCTTTTGCTATTTCCAAGCTCACAAAAGTCTCTTCACATTCACATTTTATAGGAATGCGAAGAAACATTTTCATCAACCAAATGTATCAATGACGGTGAATGGATCGGTGGAATTAAACCAAACCCCAATAATTCTGCAACAGAAAAGCTTCTATTCCGCTGTTGCAAACATTCCGATGTTAAATTTGCGAAATTCTTCACTGCTTACGATTTAAAAGAAAATGAAAGATTTGAAGGTGGAGAAGTTTACAACACTGATACAAATGAACAGATGTTCTTTGATTATATAAATAATATTGTCAAGTTTATTACTGACAGAGGGTAATTGTAGAAACAGTATATGGTACAACTATGCTATTTTTTAGAACTGTAACCTATGAAGTATTTGTAAATCGACTTCCATGTGTTCCATTAAAGAATTCGATGAAAATGATAGAATCAAATATCACACTTTCTTACAGCAAAAAATCTAGAATTGATACAACAAAAATTTACCAAGCTCCAACTTTTATTGCTGCAAATGAGAGGCTGCCAGTTGTTGATGGAAATGTGATACGAAACGCTGGTCTAAATCCTGGAGTACAAAACGGTGAATTGGCGACATTCAATAATTTGCAAGGTAAGCTTTCGTAAAAAGATATTGTTTTGTCAAAATTTCAGATTCGCTTTTATCTAGACATAACCAAAAGTCCCACTTTTTCGATATTGTAATTTTTGATTAAATATTTCTCGTATTTCCCTAGAAAAAAGCGCTTTTTAGCCCCTCCAAATACTCAAGCATTCCAACCTCCTGTCCAAAACAACTTCCAACCAATACAACCTTTTCAACCAATGAATTCTGCACCATTTAATCCATGCATGAATCCAGTTATTCCATCATCTGGCGGTGGCCAAAGCTCATATTATTATCCCATCAAAACAGCTGGAAGTAGCAATAATCCATTTTTATGTGGATTTTTATGCTTCTCTGGTGACACTATTGTTACAACGCTCAATGGAAAGAAAAAGAGATTAGATGAGCTAGAAATTAATGACTGGGTGCTATCCTCTGGTGGAGATGTTACAATTGGATACAGCAAAGTAAATTCATGGATTCATCGAAAGCCGAAAGTTAAAGCTGAATTTATTAAATTTGTGCTCGAAGACGGAAGAGAGTTGAAAATTACTAATAAGCATTATATCTATCGTGGAGATTGTTCGAGTAAGTTTTTTAATTGACAGATGCTAATTAGAATGAGAACTACAAGGGGGTTCAAGTGAAATCAAAATCGATTTTTTTGATGACAACTAGCTCCGTTTCGTTTCCATAAGGTCACATATTGAGAGAAAGATCGTAATCGACAATCCTGTATATTTATCTACAATGATACAAAGCTTTAAGTTATTAATACCAACAATTTTTTAGCATCTAATTCATCTGTTTCTATAACCGACGCATTAACTGACATGGTATATGCCGAAGATGTACAACCAACTGACTGCTTATTTGTCAACCATGGCCTAGAATTAATAGAAACAAAAATCACGAAAATCGAAAAAGTAATCGAAACAGGAATCTATGCCCCCATGACAGATACCGGAAATATTGTTGTCAATGATATCCTTGCAAGTTGTTACAATATTGATAAAAGTCCCAGAATGCAATCAACACTTTCAACTCTAATAAATGAAAACAGTTACTGGTGGTCGCTGTTGAATGATTTCCTATATAACAGTGTGGCGAATGATAATAATGAAATTGATCTCATTCCTGGTTTGAATACGATAATTTCTATTGTTAAACATATTATACCTCAAAATAGTGCTTATTATTAATTAAATATTTGTAACATTAAATTTATGCTTAATATGAATAAATAATAAAAATTAAAAAGTACTGGCCGTGGTCAGAAATCCCCAAATTAACTATTATAGTGATGTATTCATTGGCCTTAAACGTCTAAAAACTGTTTTTTTAAAAAAAACGAGAATGTTAGTTTTTGCGTGGCATTTTATGATTCATTCACAAAAAAAATATAAAGGAAACTTGCACACAACAAAATATTTTGTACCATTTATCATTTGAAATCGGACAACATCGCCTCTCTCCACTAGTATGAATAAAAGCAAGAAATACATTTATTTGACCTTTCAGTATTTGTAGCAGTTTTCTTAGATTGTAATATTTAATATTGTTAAATTTATTAATGATAGAGGGTAATTGTTGAAATACCAATTATCACTTGCAAGAACACTATCAAAAATTCATAAAAGTTTTGTTAACAGTAAACGATCAGGAATATTTTTTGCTGCTGTAATTATGAAAAAGTTAAACAACAAACTGCAAATAAATTATCAGAGGTTTTATATTGAAAGGTTGCAAGTTTTGATTCAGATAAACAAAAAAAATTTTTCAAAGAAAATTTTTAAGCTGTGCTTTGATATTTTTGCATTGGATCTAAATTTTGAAGTAAATTTTTTATTCGGATTGCATTAATTTTATTTGTCAAAGATTTGCTTTTGTTTTTTCAGATGATGATTTAATTATGACAAACCCCAGTTAAAATACTACTACGCAAAAGAAATTACGTGTGGGCGACAAAAAAATGAAATGAGAAATGAGAACACAAAAAAAACTCGTTTAAAAATTTGATAAATTTTGCGTAAGTTCAATCTTGCATTCTCTTTTTATCTTTTATCAGAAAAGGGAAACTTTTTTACGTTTTTTGATAAAAACAAGTTTAATCATTTTTGTTATCAAATCAGAGCTGTAAATAAAGAATATCTTTTAAGGAACTAAAAATTTTATCGTTTTTTAATGCAAAAATATTTCCCGGATTCTAGTGTGTTTGAAGTGAAATCTCAAGAGAAAAGGAAAGGAAAGAGAGATAAGTCTTGAGGGGGTTAAATGAAAGAGAAAGTCGCAATCTTGGATTCCTGGTCTAATTAAATTAAGTAATAGTGATATTTGATATCTCTTTCTCTCTAATTGATGAATGAATGACAGAAAATAGAATTATAGAAATAACAAAACTAAAAAGCGTTTAGTCTTATTTTTTTTGTCGTTGTAAAAAAACTTTTTGGAAAGATTGATGACGGGTTTGACAGCTTTGGGTATTTTTCTTTTTGTTGTTGTTGAAAATGTTTATGGATCCTTTTGTGGTGAAAATGCTTTGCCGTATAGCTTGGAGGTATGCCATTATTATTTGGGATACCAGACAGTATTTGTTTAAATGTTTAAAAATTTTGTTTTAAGATTTTGCCCTCTGGTAATTTAGTACTTGGATGTGCAAAACCAAATTGTTTGGGTTGGGCAAATGGTCGTGGTGCTCCATCAAGGTTTCATAACATTGATGGAGAAGTAGATGGATTCGTCAGGGAATTAAAAAATTTTCATGCTGTCACAAATGAAACAGCTGTAAGTTTTAAAATAATAAATATACTAATTTTAGCATTGGTCACTCCATGATTAGCATCTGCAGAACCATAGCTTTGACTTTAGATTCTGGACCGAAAAACTGCCTCATTAATACGTTTTACAGGAATGCGAAGAAACATTTTCATCAACCCAATGCGTCAACGACGGTGAATGGATTGGTGGAATTAAACCCAACAAAAACAACTCTGAAACATTACTCTTCCGCTGTTGCAGACATCCTGATATCAAGTTTGCAAAATTCTTCACAGCTTACGATTTGATAGAAAATGAAAGATATGAAGGTGGTGAAATTTACAATACTGATACAAATGAACAGATGTTCTTTGATTATATAAATAATATTGTCAAGTTTATTACTGACAGAGGGTAAGTCTAGAGTATAAATTTTTGAATCTGTAGCTAATATGCCACTTTTTTCAGAACAGTGACCTATGAAGTATTTGTAAATCGATTGCCATGTGTTCCATTAAAAAATTCGATGAAAATAATTGAATCAAATATTACGGTGCTTTCTTACAGCAAAAAATCAAAAATTGATACAACAAAAATTTATCAAGCTCCAACTTTTATTGCTGCAAATGAGCGATTGCCAGTTGTTGATGGTAATGTTCTTACTCAGAATGGTGAATTGACGACTTTCAGTAATTTGCAATTAATAACCATAAGATAAATTTTAGCAAATCCAACTTGCTCAAATGCTCAAATTATTACAAATTCTGGAAGAGGTACAGATTTACCAATTACACAAACACAAATTGGAACTTCTTCTATTACTGTAACCTGTACATCTGGAAATCCAAATACACCGCTTGCAATGAATGTATGAAATTTATTATTCACTACTAAAATAATTTTATGATGTATTTAGTTTTTTCAACAAAATTTCCAACAAAGTGATTATCGTGGCGTAACAAATGGTTTCGGAACAGTCAGTCAAACTTTAGACTGTAATCCTGATGGACAGCTTACACTCCCACCTATGCCAAATCTTCCTAATCCAGTGATTGTTGACCAAGTTGAATGTATTTCGCCAAGTAAGTAGAGATTTTAGAGCCACCAATCACGTTGTTTCCTCCATGAATTCTTATCACCTACTTTCAGACCCTCCTCCACCCCAACCACCAATTCAACAACCTCAAGCCCCTGCACAATTTATCCCCCAACAACAACCAGCTTTCAATCCAGTAGCAAGTGGCATTCCGCAGCTCCCTTATTATCCTGTTCAGTTTCCTACTATTGGTTTCGGTTCATTTCCATCTCTAGGATTTTTATGCTTTTCTGGTGATACCCTTGTTACAACGCTTAATGGTCTGAAAAAGAGATTAGATGAGCTGGAAATTAATGACTGGGTTTTATCCTCTGGTGGAGATGTTACAATTGGATACAGCAAAATAAATTCATGGATTCATCGAAAGCCGAAAGTTAAAGCTGAATTTATTAAATTTGTGCTCGAAGACGGAAAGCAGCTTAAAATTACTAATAAACATTTTATTTATCGTGGAGATTGTTCGAGTAAGTTTTTTAATTGACAGATGCTAATTAGCATGAGAACTACAAGGGGGTTCAAGTGAAATCAAAATCGATTTTTTTGATGACAACTAGCTCCGTTTCGTTTCCATAAGGTCACATATTGAGAGAAAGATCGTAATCGACAATCCTGTATATTTATCTACAATGATACAAAGCTTTAAGTTATTAATACCAACAATTTTTTAGCATCTAATTCATCTGTTTCTGTAACCGAAGCATTAACTGACATGGTATATGCCGAAGATGTACAACCAACTGACTGCTTATTTGTCAACCATGGCCTAGAATTAATAGAAACAAAAATCACGAAAATCGAAAAAGTAACCGAAACAGGAATCTACGCACCCATGACAGATACCGGAAATATTGTTGTCAATGATATTCTTGCAAGTTGTTACAATATTGACAAAAGTCCCAGAATGCAATCAACACTTTCAACCCTAATAAATGAAAACAGTTACTGGTGGTCGCTGTTGAATGATTTCCTATATAACAGTGTGGCGAATGATAATAATGAAATTGATCTCATTCCAGGTTTGAATACGATAATTTCTATTGTAAAATATATAATACCTCAAAATAGTGTTTATTATTAATTATAAATTTGAATATGTTTATGTGTAATATGAATAAATAATATATAGATAAAAGTCTAGCATTTATCTGCAAATAAGAGGTTTTCATTTGTTAATGGTAATGTGTTTCCATCATATTTTACTTATTATTGACTTAAAATAATTGAAAAAGAAAAAAATTAAACTTTGCGCATTCTGGCAAAGCATTTCGTATATAAAAAGTTTATGTGTCGAACAAGTTCTGCTAACAAAATTCAAAAATATTCTATCACTAGCTTCAAATAGTTACTTATGTGTAATTTTCAAATTCCAAAATTTTGTATCATGATACAGGAAACCTGCCCCTATCTTAAAAATATAAGCTCCGTTGGATCACTTTCTGAAACTCGAAAAGCAAAAAAAAATAGTTACGGGAAAGCTTGATATTCCTCTATTTATTACATTTTAAGATTAAAGATTTATTATTTTAACATAAATATGACACATATTATTAAAAATTACAAATTCTCTATGCTTGCACAACAGGGCAACCAGCACATCCAATACTTTTCGCTTTTAAATATGATGGATCTGTAACAGGTTTAGGATCAAAAGTATCGGGATCAACTTGATCATCAGAATTGAAAGTCATTCCTGCAGGATCTGTAGGCATTAGTATTCCATTAGTGGACATAATAACAGCAATAAAGCATGTAGTTGGGGTTGGACAGTGGGGATAAAGTGTAAGAGCAGGGCTTTGTGTATCAGTTGGATCCATGGGATTCATAGGAATATAGCACGCACCAGCTGCATCACATAGACATGGCATTGCACACATATCTCTTTGCCATGTCCCTGCAGATGCAGTTGTACCTGAATACTGTGCTGGGGTATCTCCTGTGTACCAGGCATTTCGACCAGTTGCAGTTGCACAGGATTCTGAAACAAGAAAAAATTGTTAATCTGTTTAGTACATAAAAATAGAGGGATTAAAAAAAACCTAATACTAATTTTTTCGTGTCAAACTGTTTCTTATGATTTCTGTGAAGGTTCATCGTTTTTTTAGAAGCACTTTGTCGAATAGCTCCAAATTCAAATACCACTTTCCTCCAGCTGATAAGCGACACATATTTTATTTTTGAAACACATTATTCATAAAAAGTCAGCTCATTGACGTTAAAATGGCAGCAATTTAAAAAAAATGCATTTAAAAATTTAATTTCCAAATCTTGGGATCACAGTGATGACTCCTACTTTCAAATATGTGCTCCGAAAAGAAGTCAATAGGAACGGTTTGTCTTCAGAAAATCAACTCGGTAATGAATCAACTTGTGTGTCAGTTATTAATCGATGTCGAACCCAATATAAAATTTAGAACTTGAGCGCTCTTGAAGGCTCAAAATTTAGATGCGAAAATTCTCCTCGATTTTTGTCTATGAGCTCACAAAAAATTTAAGGGAACGATTGGACGTAACATTATAATTCTCCTTAAATCCCTTTGTACTTACGAGCTGGTGCAACCATTCCAAAGGTTTGATCGATTAGCGTTACATCATTCTTAATAAATATCATTGCTGTTGCTGCTGGAATTGGACATGGATCAGGAGTGACTGTTGTCACAGGTGGTGCAACAGTTATCGGAACATCTGGTCCACCTGGGATATCTGGGGTTCTCATACATCCATTAATAAATAAAGGTAATAAAATAAAAATAGAGTAAGTAAAAATTAACAACATTTTTTGAATGAATTAAAAACCACTATTAAAACGTTTAATTATATAATTAAAAGAAGTGAGATTTAATAAGAGAAAAAAATAGCCTACGCAATATTTTTATCCGTAAACCTTTTCCTTTTTTCTCATTCAAGAATGAACAAATTGAGAAAATCCGGATTTCAAGTTTTGATTTCTTTCGCTTAAAAAAATTGAAAGTAAAAATAAATTAGATCAATTTATAAAAAAAGCTTTTGATTGTTATCCTTATTTTTCAGACAAAAGTGTTACTTCTTGAAAAATTTAAAGTAATAAGTACAGTTCTGGTAAACACTGCTTGACAAAAACCTTCAAATCACAGTCTTTTCTTAGTCTGTTCAGTAAATTAAAAAAGCAACAATATAAGAACAAAATTTTTAAAATACATTTTTCATGACTTAACTCTTTTTTCAGCAAAATGTATAAATGAACCTTGCTTTTTCTAAAATAAATTTCGCTTACAGTAGTTGTTTATCAAGTAATGATGCATTCAGAAAAATCAGTTACTTTTTGTTTATCTTATTTTCATTTATTCAAAGAAATTTGTTTGTAATCCCACCTCTTTTTGTGTCGATTTCAGTGTTTTATTGAGTAATTTTAAATTATTTCATTAATATTTTTACTCGTGTTTAAAACCACAAACTTAACATTTTTAAAAAAAGACCATCAAAGTAATCAAAATTTATTACTGTGCTTTTTATATGATTATAATAAAGGCACTTCTTTGGTTTGTGCCCCCCCCCCTCGTTTCATTTGTGTTGCATTGTGAGATAATTTACATAAAATACATGGAGAATGCGCAGAAATTTATTTGGGGTGGTCGGGTGGGTAAATGAGCGGTTGTTTTTGTAAATGAAGAATGAAAAAATTTTGTGGGGGGCACAAACTAAAGAAGTACCATAATAAACTCTTCAACAAACATTTTTTGTTTTAATACTAACAAAATATTCAAATAGTGCACTATTACACCACCAATTTATGTCGTAAATATAAAAAAACCAGACACATTCTTCTTTCATCGTTTTTAAAGCGATAGCAAAAGATTTCGTCATCAACCAATGTTTATGACAAAACTAACAGCAACAACAAACTCAGTAGAAATGAAAAATGTGGGAAGAAACAACAAAGTATTTTCTTTTTTCAAGTGATGCATTTTTACAAAACACTCTTCTTTATTTTGAGCTTTTGAACAAAAAAGAGAAATAAAAAGGGAATAAAAATAAAAGACAAAAAAATGGCAGTATGAGTAACTTTGTTCTCAACAACACATTAAAGGCTTGTTTTTTTGTTTCCTATTTTCTAATGAATTCGCATTCTTTTTACATTTTATTTGAATTGAAAAAAGGTTATTTGAATTTTTCATAACAAATTGTCTGGTGATGTTCACATGTTTTAAGTTCGGCACTGTTAAAAACAATACAACTCTTGGCATAGATGTCAGAATTATGTCTTTTTTAGAACCATTTGGACAGTATTTAATAAATAAATATTTTATTTTTTTATTTTCCAGAGTTTTAAGTATAAACAGTAGTGACATTAATGGTCAACGGATTGGTTCAATAGAAAATCAGTTTCTTTCATCATGTTTTGTCAATTACGATATTGTAATGCCAAAAATGGAAATAAAAAATATTCGTTCATTTCTGTTTACTGTGCTCTTATTTTATTTTTTAAAAAAATTGCCACAAAAAATGTTTGAAAACCGTTTATTTGAATTTTTCAGAAACAAAATAGATAGCTTATAAATGAAAACTTATTTAAATATGATAATTACAAAGCAACAGAAATATGGCAAACCAAAGAAATGATACACAAGTAGATTAATAAATTTTTATTTATCCTTTTATTTTAGATTTTGCATAAACTAGCATTTCTGACAACAGAGTTTTTAAGAGACTAAAACTGGTCAGAAAAACACTACAATCTTAATATAAAAAAATACCAACATGTTTAAAAATAGTTTTTTAAACGTTTTATAAACATACCTTATCGACGCGAAATGACAAAATAAAAAAAAGTATGCATCATCAAAAAGCATTCCACAAAGAAATAGAAAAACCAAAGATGCTTTTTTGCAGACATCTTTATCGCATATTTCGTCATTTGCAATGTTTGTAATGGTGAAAATGGAATGAAAAAAATTCTCATTCGATCTTTATGACAGCTGAAATTTTTGAATCTTTTTAAAAGAAATTTGGTTTCCTTGAAAGTGAAAATATTTAGAAATAACGCAAACATTACGCTTAACGCGGTATTTATGTGGAAACCTTATTGTACATTATTAAATAAATAACAATATCTTTATGTTTCAATTTACAAGTTTTTTAAGTATAAACAATGACATTATAAGGAACAGATATACTTTAAAAATATTTTTTTATTTTTTATAAAATTTTGTCGTCTGCTTTTCGATATAGTGTGACATAATAAAGTGTAACAATCGATCGATGTTAAGAAAGAATGAAGCTCCATAAAACAACAAAAAAATAAGTTCAAATTTTTTCTGTCTGTGCGGGTGACTCAATTGCTCTTCAAAAATTTATTATTTTTTAAAATAAATTATTTATTTGACCTCAAATACTAAATTTATTTTCCAAATCTTATTTTCAATTTTATTGACTATATATTATTTTATTCAGTTTCAAACATGGGAATTAATTATCGAGAATTTATTAATGAACTCAAAAATTCAAATATGGATGAAGGTGCTAAAACTCCTATTCTTACTGTCCTTCAAACATTATTATCTGATTATGAAAATGCTGTTAGCAATGGAAATCAACTTCAAAGAAAATTAAATACTGCTTATGAAGAACTTTTTGTTGTTAGCAACAAAAGTTTTGAAAAGTTTTTGAGAAATTTCTATCCCAGCTTTTCAATAATTATCTTAAGATGTAATAAAATACGAAGTTGCAAGCAATTCCAAGAAAAAATGCGTCACTAAAAAGCACCAAAAAATTATAAATAAATGTAAAAGAAAAACTTTTGAGCTTAAAAATGCTTTTTTTGCAGATGAATTTCGTCATTTGCTATGTTGTAACATCAAAATTGAAAACAAACGTTCGCCTTTTTTTCGTTCTTCTTTCTGTTTTTGAGAAAGATATTGCAAATGGAAAAAGCATTTCATTCAACTTGGAAGAAATTTTAGGGTTATAATTATGTATCACACAATACACTATTATTGCAAACTGGAATATTTTTAGAAAAATTCGAAAATCAACTGATCAGCCCGATTTAAATTGAAATTCTTTTATTATTCATTTAAGTATAAACAATGGCATTACTAACGACAGATTGATGCAAAGGTTTGTTTATAATAATTATCTTAAAAATTCTTTGAAAGATTTCAATCACAGCTTTTCGGTAAGGTGTAACGAAGTACAAAGTTGCAACCGATTCTAAGAAAGAGTGAGTCTCCAAAAAGCACCAAAAAATAATCATTAAATTTTGAGTGCCAGGAATTTCAAAAGCTAAAATAGCCAAAAAACCAGCAACAGGCACAAAATTGAATACAATCGTTATCGAAAGCTGTACAATCGATGAAACCATAAGTGATTTTCCATGTTTCACAGTTGTGGTTGTAATATTTGTTTTAACAAGATAAATAAAAAATGCAGCTAGAATTAACGCAAGAATAGTAACAAAAGTTATCATTGAAAAACCAATATACAAAACGGTGCCAGAAATTTCATGGGAAATAAAAAGGAATCCAGGTTCTTGTTTGAAATAGCTGATTAGACATGGATCATAAGTAATAGCCATTTCATAAAATTTATAAGTTTCAATAAAAATAAATGGATAAAATAGGAATGTAATAATACCATAGGCAAAACACTGTTGAATAAAAATTCCTGCAACACCGTGTTTAAAGGAGAACCAACTTGTTGCAGGAAAAATAAGCAAGTATCGGCAGGCAATTGTTGACTCCAAAGCTCCCAAAGATTAAAATGAATAATACGGAAAATGTTGCAAATGCTGTAATCTTTAAACTTCCATCTTTCAGCAACCCCAATGGATAGCCGCTAATTGCAGGTGCGAGAAATAGAGGTTTTAAAGTTGTAAAACAGTATTTCAAAAAGTACACACCAGAATGTATGGTTTAAAATTAGCCATTTAAATGACCTTAAATTTATAGATTTTGTCAGAATTATATAAAATTCTAAGGGAGTAATTGCTAAAGAAATAAGTAACGTAAAATAAGAATACCAATAAAAGAAATCGATGAAAAGTTGTGATGGCGGAATAATTTTAGTGCAATTCGACATTTTTAAACGTTATTAAATGCTCCTAAAGATTTATTCGTTTTTTAATGCTTGCCACATCACCATGATGCCTGCAAAACTGATGCAGGTGTTTTTTTAAACTTCAGCACTGCCATGTTTAGAAATTGCCCTGAGGCTCCACTCATTACAAAATCATATCGCTCATTGAAATAGTTTCAGCAAAATTTACAGGTGAAAAATTTTAGAAATAATTAAGCTTTTTTTGCAGGCTTAAAATACTTTCCATCTGCATGTTATTTCTGTGAATTCTGACATATCTAACTTTGAACATATATTCAGAGCAATATTTATCCTTTTCAACACTTTTGTTATGGTTTTTGAAAAATTTGTCATCAGCAATATTAGGGCTCATACTACTATGAATCGTTTTTTAAATTTTAAAATAAAAAACCATTTTAATCTTTTAATAACGTGAGGTACATCAGTATTTTTAGGGTGAATAATTTTCTTATTTTTTCAGTATTTGTTGTTAACAAAATTTTAATATAACGCTATTTATCAAAAAAAATTACAAAATATTAAAATAAATTATGTTCAATTTCTGCAACAGTTCTCTCAAAAATCAGTTGTAAAGTAAAAAAAAGAAAGCAAACAATCACATTTGCTGAAAAGAAAAAGACGCTTTTTTGTTCGCTATGTTTGCCATTACAAACATAGCAAATAACGAAGTACACTTTGAAAGTGGCTGAGAACAGAAATGATTAAGGCGATAGTCTATTTTAACTTCGCATGCTAAGTTCAGAGCTTTATTCATTCTTGAAAAATTTGAATTACGCAATTCACATAAAAGTTTCAACAAAAATAATTTTGAACTTTTTAAAGTCAGTTAAAAAATAGCAAATTGGGCACAAAAGAAAAGTTTTGATAAATTTAAAATTTTTAAATAATGTACATTTGTCCTTAAGTCGAATTTGACTTTTTTTATGTTTATTGTGACATTTTTCAATTTATTAAGCATAACTTTTTTAATTTCCACCAATTTTTTTAAATAAATAATTCAAAAAGCGTCTTTTAGTGACCTGCGTTTATGTTGAAATTTATGTGCAAAAAAGACACACAAAACCCACCTTGTCTAGAAAGAAACGCAATTTCGTTTTTGTTGTTGTTGTTGTTGTCCATTTCGTAGCAAAAGCCAAAACCCCTTGATGATGAAATGCATTGTGATAAAAACAAACTTTAAAAGATGTAACTTTTGTTCATTTATAAAACGACAGTAGTATCTTTTGAATATTTTTTAAAGCTTTACAACAAAATGTTATTTATTTTATACAACCGTGTAAGCATTAAGTTGAAAAAGTTTAAATCATGACAACAAAAGTAGCCACATTTGATAAAGCAAAAAAAAAGGTTTTTCAACATTATTTATTCAAACCAATTGTTTCCTTAAAGTCCGTCATTATGTTTTTTTGTTTTTAATTTTTTTGACTCTTGTCAAATTTTTTATAACACATTTATCTGCTTTTGATAATTAACTAGATATAATTTAGGTTTCCTTTTAACAGCTCAATAAAATTATTTTAAATGCATAAAAGTATTTTGTAAATCTATCTGTTATCTTTTTCTTGAAAAAAAACTAAAATATATTTTTGTTGCAATTCGTTCACAAAAAAGAACGCGATGAAAAACAACTTGTTGTCGTTGAAAATGAAACACCACTGATGAAGAAATCCACTGCAATGAAATAAAGCCATTCAAAAATCAGAAACATTTTTTCGCTAAAATAGCAACACTGCTGTCTAATAGTTCTATTTTTTGAATATTTTAAAATCTTCAAAATTGATCTTTTTAAGTTTTTTTCAACAAAGATTTAATAAAAAAATTAATCTGAATGGTACATAAAAAATGGCAACTGACAAACTACCATTATTTAATCTATTAACGAAATTAATGTCTCAAAAATGATAATTTTTATACAACAGGGACCCAATTTTGAAAAAATGTTTTTATCTGTTATACAATAATTTTCTTCTCACTTGTTTTTACTTGTTAAACATTTTTTACAGTTAACAACAATTCTTTACTATAAAGATGCTTATAACCCCTTTCATGTCAATATTTATTTCAATGGAGTCGAAAACGTGATGCCTTGCCAAAAAATGTTGTCTTTCTTAAACACGATGAGTCGAATACCTTGTAAACTGTCCCGCTAACATTTTTTTGATCGTCTGCTATTTTCCCTTTTTTCAATGCAAAATTCAACCCAGAATCCTGAGAGAACGAAGCTATCTAAACTAATTCCGTAAACGCAGAAAAAAAGCTGATGGTCGAATTAGTATAGTTTTGCAGAGATATCAAAAAATATGGATTCTGAATCCTGATACTGAGTTTCTCAATGTTTCTTCAAAAATCACAAATTTGTTATCATCGGATGCGCCTCGGCAAGCTATGATAGCAAAAAAATTTGTTTTTCATGTATTCTGAAGTCGGATTCACCGTCATATGTAAAAATATCTTTTGGTTGTGATTTTTGAAGCAACATTGAGAAACACAGTATCAGGATTCAGAATCCGTCGGATTCAGAATCCATATTTTTTGATATCTCTGCAAAACTATACTAATTCGACCATCACCTTTGTTCTGCGTTTACAGAATTAGTTTAGATAGCTTCGTTCTCTCAGGATTCTGGGTTGAATTTTGCATTGAAAAAAGGGAAAATAGCAGACGATCAAAAAAATGTTCGCGGGACGCTTCGACTCATCGTGTAAAAGCAAGTTAAAAAATTTTGCATTTTATTTCTAAATCTTTTTGGTTTATAAATAATGTTTTAATAAGCAAATTGGTCTGCACTAGCATGCTAATCCTTTTTTTAATCCGTTTATTCTTTGTTTTGTGTGAAATCGTATATCTGCTTAAGTATCCTTTTTCACATTCTGATTAAATTTTTTTTAAAACATTCAGAAAGTCTATATATTCACCAAATCTTTGCCGACGTTTAGCTGTTGAAAGAAAAAAGATTTTTTTGCTGTCAATTTTCTCACTGCACTAGCATGCTAAACGAACATTTGAATTGAGAAAAGACTGACATACAACGCAATCGCGAAAAAATCTTTATATTTTTCATTTGCAAAACAGCAGCGTTTTTTTCTGTTGTATCATTTCAATATTTCAAAAGCTTTAACACAAAATGCTAGTTATTTATTAACGATTGTATATGATAAGTTGAAAAGACAACTTTGCATAAATGAATAAAACATAACGACAAAGGCATTCCAAGATGTTTTATCGAACATTAATAATGATCTAATATATGAAAATTATTTTGTCATATTTTTTTATTTCTGTTATGTAGCTCTTTCTATCGTAATTTTAAAATTTATTTGTCATTATATTAAAACAAAGTCTTTTAAACATATGAGACGTTGGCTGCAAACAATTGAATGATAAATCCCAAATAATTAAAAAAAGCTTTTACACAAATGAGACTTTTTTTGCATTTTCAACATAAATAATGACGAAATAAGCTTTAAAAATTCCAGACCACGCCTTCCATAATTGTGTTTTTTTAATGCAAAGTAGGAAGTTACATGAAGTACATTAAAAGCTTATATAATTACAGTTATTGTATTTTGTTTATTTACGTGCCTACAATAGCCGAAAATTAGGTTACATCAAATAGTCAGTAAAATAACAATACAAAAATTGTTAAAGTTCATAATTTAAGCATAAATCTAATAACAATATTATAAGGGTGAAATATATCTTAAACGCCATTGACATATATTATCTACAAAATCAACTCCTACACACAAACAAAAACATACAAAAAAAGCCAACAATGAAATCATTCACTTGTAAAATAAGATCATTGTTTGAAATAAATGCATATACTTTTTTTTCTTATTTTTTTGCAATTGCAACATAAACAACGACGACATGCCGTAGTCTCAAATTTGAATGTACAGTTAAAAAAGAAAGATTTCAATAAAAAAAAAGCGTAAACACAGTTTCTGTCTCTGTTGTATTAAATAATGATTGTTCAGCGTTTGGTTCGGTACTAAAAGTACGTCATTTTTTGAAAAGAATTATTTTCTGTTTTATATGTAATCTAAAATTTTCACCGTAAACAATTTAAAAAAAATCGACTATAATATATTATAAAAGATTCAAAAAATATTTGTTTTCTCGTGAACCATTTTTAAAAATGGCCTATGGACCAAAAAAGAGCCAGAAATGCATCATTTGAAAAGGACAAAACACTATTCAGCTACCCTTTTTGCTATTACAAATATTGCATATGATGAAATGCGATGTCTCAGCGAAAAAGCATCTTTGAAAAAAAGACATTTATTTTTTGAAGCTGCGGCAATTTTTATTTATTATTTTTGAGTTTTTCAGAATGTCAAATCTTTTACGTTGCTTAATGCAAATAAATTTATGACTAATATCACAAAACTGAAATGTATGAAAAAGAAAAATAATGGCAATCAAATTCCTGAACTTGACAGTAATTAAAATTTTTTATATGATAAATAACAACTATTGTCACAACTTTTCCAAATATAACAATGAGCAATTAAATGCAAATCTTTTCTCTTTTTTAATAAACACATTAAAAAAATATGAGAAGTAATTGTTCGGGAACGTTTAATTTTCATACACTGAGAAAAAAGCAGTGACGAAGAAAACCTCACCGGTGATGAAGCTGTGACGAATTCATCACTATCAGTGATGAATTCGTCACCAGTGAGGGTTTTTTCGTCACTGCCAGTGATGCAAAAGTGATGAATGCGTCACGCCTTTTTCTCAGTGTATAAAGAAATTAATCATAGGGGTTACGCATTCCCTTTATTTCGAAAAACCTACAGTAAAATTTAAGGTTTTAATGAGTACAATATTCTGAAAGAATAGATACAAAAAACCACTGATAAAAATAGCTGTTAATTGTGGATAAAAGATGTTACAAGAATTGCTTTTATAAAAAAAGTATGAAAAATTTTGATGAATAACGCCATAAAACATGCAAAGTAGGAAGTTACATGAAGTACATTAAAAGCTTATATAATTACAGTTATTGTATTTTGTTTATTTACGTGCCTACAATAGCCAAAAATTAGGTTACATCAAATAGTCAGTAAAATAACAATACAAAAATTGTTAATTGAAATAACACAAGTGAAAACAATAAAAGCAAACAAATAAGTCATTACTCCTGGGATGATTCAAAACAAACATCTTTAAGAGCCATTGTTTAAAATTTGTAAATTTTAAGTTGCGGGGTTAAATTTAAAGTATTTACCAATAGTATACAATTTTTCTGTTGTTTTTTTTGTAATTCAGTATATTAGTTTTTTAGTAACATTGTGTCTCGATTATTTTGAAGAGTTTTTTACAAAAAGAAATTGAAAGAAAAAATTGCTATGTGTTAGTTTTTATATTCATGTCTTTTAAATAAATGTAGAATACTATAAAAATGAAAAGTCTTATTGTAATGTTTCAGTCATGATTGGCATTAATCGTATGATTTACTTTGTGATATTTTGCTACTATCGAAAATATCAGACAGTGATTCATGTTTTGTTGAAATATTATGTTTAGTTTTTAGTGATCTGTGAGCAAATTTAATGACAGAAGATGAACAATTAAAACTACTGTAAATTAAACTTACAAAATGAGTTCCAATTAAAAATTTTTAGATAATTATTTTTCATCATCGCTTAAGCTATTTGTGCGGAAAGCAATTGCAAAATAATAGTATTTGCTTTATATGTATTTGGAGGCGTTTACAAAATAAAAAGCTTATAAAAACAAAAATGAGTACATGTTTCTTCAATTAATTCATATTCTTTTTTGTTTAAAAACCTGCATAAACAAATTATCTCAAAAAATTCTTAAGACGGCTTAAAGAAAATTCGTTGTCATCTTTGTTTTATTTTTCTTTAATCTCGTATTCCTTTGAATAAACTTTATTTAAAGAATACTATTCTTTATTAAGATTTAATTTTGCTCTTATAGGGGTATTTTGGTATTCACTATTTAATAGGCTTCTTTCTGTATAAATCGCGTTACCCTAACATAAAATGATCGGAAACAATATTGTCATCCCGCATTCCTGGCAACTTGTCAACGAAAGCTTCATCATTGGAATAAAACCAGATATCTCCATCCACCAAAATGTCATGATCTTCCTTCTTCTGTCTGTTCCAACATTTACAATCCCAATGGATTGTATGCTAATTTATTTACTATTTTTTTCATCAAAGAAATACAAATACACAAATATCTTCTACAAGCTTATCCTTGCTTTTACCCTTGTTGTTCTGTATTGGTCATGGTATTTTTTCTATCAAGGCTGGTGTCAACTACTTGGTTACAGTTTATTCGGAGAACTTGGAAACACGATTATTGCTTCAACTGCACAGTATTTGTTTTATGTGTGCATGAATATGAACTTGCTTTTGGCATTTAATCGATTTTCTGCTGTTGTATATGGACATAGACATTACACAATTTTTTCAACCTTCAATGGATTACTGTATGTTGCAATAATTTATCTTGGTTCAGCGATAATGAATATTCCTGGCTTTATGTTTTTGGTTAAATATGTAAGCATTAATTAAAAACATAAAAATAAATTAGTATGTATATTTTAGTATCCTGAGTTGGGCACATTCAATTACTTACATATGCCATCAGTCAAGTTTTTAAAGATTTCTATCTTTATTGAAATGGGTGCTGTTTATGCTGTGCACTTGGCAATCTTTATTTTGTAAGTTTTATTTTGAAAAGAATTTATCATCATAAATATGTATTCAGGCATAAAACTTTTAATTATAAAAGTCTAATTTGCTTGTAGGGTTTATAAGCTCAGTATTTTATTTTATTTAGAAATCTCATATCTTATTAGTATTTTAGTTTATAGTGTAAGCGTTAGCGAGAGCAAGAGCATTTTTGCTCGCTTTTGAAATACAATTTCAATGCATAATTTAAATAAAATACATTTTTTAATGTACTGTAAAAATGCTTCAGTCTTGATACTCTCTAGTTGACAGTTTACTATAAAGCATTTTTAAAAAATGCAGAATAACATACTAAAATTTTGGTTATTAAGAATGTCAGGGAAACATTAGTTTGGGAATAATTATCATTTTCAGATATGGCTATTCATTTTATACATATCGAAAAATGAAAAGCCTAACAGTTCAACACAAAAAAGAACGCCGTCTGCTAATTCAAGCAATAATCAGTGGAAGTCCATGCTTTGTTTTGATGACCTGTCATCATTTAATCCATTTCCCCTTGCTTGAAGTTTTAGCTGGAGAGCTATGTGTTGGAATTGATCCTATTGTGTATATGTGGTTTAACAAAGAAATTCGAGCAGATTTCTTAGAAATTACTGGAACTAAAAGATATTTGAAGCGTTTTAGTTCTAATGCTGTTTACAGCGCCAAGGTGGATGGCACAAATCCGCTAAGACTTAAATGATGCTTTGTTATTTAAAAATTTATTATTTTCTGTAAAATGTAAAGTAATATTACTTTAATTTATTAAATTATGTCTTCATCACCATCCAGAATTTGAAATTTGTCATATTATCTTTGATTCTTTGATCGTTCTATACGAATTTTCCATTTTTAAATGTTTATAAGCTATTTTACGAAATATTCAAATAAAAATAATCTATTTTTGCAGCAGTTTTTCGAAAAATCTATTTGCGAAATAAAAAAATAAAGCGAAGAAATGCGTTTAAAAGAAACAAAGGAAGACATTTTTTGTTCAAGTTTTTGTCATTACACCACGGCAGATGATGAAATACACTTCGAAATGTCGGAGAAAAACAAGGTGCGACCTACTTTTTTTGCTACTTTTGTTTTTTAAGCTGTCATACGAATCAAATGCCGTCAAAAAAAGAGAAAAAAGTTATTTGAAGCGTTTCAATTATAATACAGTTTAAACCACTAAGCTGGATGGTAAAAATCAATTAAAATTTTGATGAAACTTTAGCATTTTTAAATTTTATTTGCTCATCTCTGTATTGCTATTATTCAAATTCTGTGATATGAAAAATTAAAGTATTGAAATTTATTAAATACTGTTTGAATTGTTTGTAGTTGCATTTTGAAAAAAAATGTTATTATGTCCTATTATCTTAATCCGTTGGGTTCAAATTGTCAATATTCAAATTATTTTTAAAAAATTTACAAAATATTCAAATATTAAACTATTGACTTCTATAGAAAATTAATTGCTAACTAAAAAAAGAAAGCGCAAAAAAATGTAATTTTTGGCATTAAAGCAGATTACGAAATACGCTTTAAAATGTCTGAAAGAAAACATGTTTAAATTTTCTCTTCGCTGTTTATGCTCTTTTTAGCAGTCTTATAAATCAATTGCAAACAAAAAAGGAGCAAAAAAATAAAAGACTTTTTTCTTCTTTTCATTTTCTGTCATTACAACATAAAAAATGATGAAACACAATGTGTCAACGAAAAAAAAGCATTTGAAAAGGCAACCGCTTTCTTTGATAGAGCTTTGATGAAGATTCGTTTTTTGAATATTTTAGCTGAATAGAATTTTATTGTTGTGCATATATTCCAATGACAAATTTGAAAACATAATTAAACTCAAAAAAAATTAAAAATAACAAAATCTCTTAAAAGAATAAGAATCATTAGTGAAAATTAACTACTTCTATTTTTTCAATGTAAGCAACATGGAAGTTTCTGAGACAATATCCAAAATGACCGTGAGCATAAAAGACTGCATTATTTCATGTAAGCTATTTTTAACACACTCTCTCTATCTTGAAATTCTAGAGAGAAATAATTAAAAAGTTTGACCAACATGTTCAACAATTTTAAACCAAATTTTTTGAAGGATTTTATACGACTTGTTAATTAGAATTTTTTCAACATAATTTGTCAATAATGTGTTTTTAACTTTAATTTCTTTCACAGATATGAAGGGAATTGTAGTTTTGAGTTTATTAAACAATGTGCGTCCTCTTTTTCTGCCATGTTTATGCTATGTTAAACAGATTTAGAAAATGCCAGACATTTCAACTTTTAATAAAAACTTGTGTTTTTCAAATATTCGTAAAAATAAATTTCTTTCATTTTGCATCACAAAATTTAAACTAAAAAAAAGAATAAAAGCAAGTTAGTTGTGAAGAACATCAGTTTTTTTTTTGTTTCAACCTTTGCAACATGATTTTTTGTTATTTTCAGTTTCATCATAATAAAATTCATCAAAGAAGATATTCTTTGCGATTGCTATAAAAAAGCAAGTGTATGAAAGTTCGTTTTCCATTAGTTCACTTTTTTGCTTCTTTTCTGTTGCACCCGATTTATGAGACATGTCTAAACAGCAAAAAAAACAAATAACAAACATACCTTTTTTCTGACATTTTAAAGCGTATTTCGCAATATGCTGCTCAAAGAAAAAAGCTCTCCTTCCTTTTCATCAAATGCATTTTCGCGATTTTTTTTATTTTGCAGCTGGGTTTTGGAGTCAGGGATGAAAAATGCGGCCGGCCGGCCAACATTTTCAGGCCGCGCGGCCGGCCGGGCCGAAGCTTCAGGACGCGCGGCCGGCCGCTCAATTTTTTTGCCAAAAATTTTTAAGCTATTTTCCTCAAAATTTACGAAAAACGAAGAACTTTACGTGTTCTTCTTGAAGTTTTTGAATTATATGAACATTAAGTATTTCATTAGAAGCTTCATTTCCCCATTTTTTGTCGAAAATCAGAAAATTTTCCCCCAAACGTTAGTATATCAACAAAAGTTTTTTCATTAAATGTAACCTATTTTGCAAAATTAAGGTTGATTATGCACTTTACAACACCTCAAAGATACAAAATCGCTTTAAAAGCTCGTTAGCTGTTGAAAAAAAACAACAATTTGTTGTTACTCTCAGTTGTGTCGTAGAAAAAGCATCACTGACGAAATTCTTTGTGACGGCAAAAAAATTACATTTTAAAAATGAAAATATTTCTTAAAGGAAGCTCAGAAAGAATATGACAAAAATTACCTCCGGTGAGAGGTTAACATAAATAAATTATTTGAATCGCTTTCGTTTAAGGCCTTTTGGATACTATATATATATGTTGCAGCCGGTTTGTTGAACCAATAGTTTTTTTAACAATTTTTTTAAATTTAAATATATTCGGGGATAATAACTCATCTCATTAATACAGAAAAAGGTTTGTGATTATTGCTGCTAAAATTTTGTTTAATTTCTTTAAGAATATCACTTAAATTATACAATTTAAAAAAAATGTTCATTTTTATGTGGCAAAACTAAAAACATTACTTTAACAAAGAAAAAAAGAAATGCTTCGAATCCCGCAACACTTCTGTTTACTGTCATCATTACCTCCAGCATCATTTTTGTTTCAAAAAATCTTATTTTTTCATTTTAAAAAAGATCTGTTGAGCTAAAAAATGAGGACCAAAATCTGTAAAACGGCTAGCCGTTCTATAAAACGGCTGGTTCAACAAATCGGCTGCAACATATATATATATTTCATACGTGAAAAATAGTCTTTATTGCCGTTTTATATCATAAATTTTGTTTACAAATACGAAAACAAAACAGCCAATTTTCAATAATGGAACATAAGCTGGTAAGGCACCTTTTTCATTTCAATATTATTTGTTCTCAGATTTATCGTTAGAAAGTAACAAACAAATTTTTTCAGTTAAAATATTCAAAGAACGCAACTATCAAAGATCAATATTTTTCTTAGCAATTGCTTTGAATGCTTAAGAAAATATGACAGGATTTGTTAAAAATATCGGCATAATTTAATATGGAATAATATTTAATAAATTAAAATTATTTATATTCATCATTTTACAAATTTGTAAACACTTGTTGCACAAATCAATTGAAAAAAATGTATTAGCTGTTAGAATTTAAAAAAAAAGTGTTCACTGATTTGTCCTTACAAATACAACATATGACAAAACGCAATGTCTCAGCAAACACATCATTGCAAAGAAGGCAGACGTTCTTTAAAGATAGTCTATTTATTTGTAAAATGTTTTTAAATTTTTTATAAAATCTGTTTTCTGTGATGCTTGAATGCAAATAAATTAAAAAACATTAATATAAAAATTTAAACGAATGAAAGAGATAAGTAAAGTTGAAATTAATCAATCCTAAAGAAGCCGTTAAATAAAAAATTTGCGAGCTAATTTTTTAAACGCAAAAACTATTAATGAATTTTTTTTGTTACAACACCTCCTTGAAACCTTTTTTTGCTACATTACATCTTTACAAGTTTATGATTTAACAAAAAGACCATACTATAAACAAATAATACTTGTTTATGAATGCACCAAGACCTCTGGAGAAATGATAAAAAGGTCAACGAATAAAATAATGTTTTTTATCGTGAAATAAATTTAGCAATAAAGATATTTGATTGATGAGAATCGTTGTTTTAAAAAAAATGAAGTAAGAAGAAGAGATAGAAACAAATGGTCAAAGCAACATTTGAGAAAAAAAGTGTAAATACTTAATGATAAAAAATATTACATGATAGGAAGTGGGTAGGACTATAAAAGTGATTAGTAAATGCAGCAAGACCGGTATCACCACTTTTTTGACGGAAGCAGAAAAATCATTTTTTGCAAAGTCTTACCGCATTTTTTTGTTTTTTTAAAAAAATTATAAAAAAATTGTGTGAAAAAATGTAAGTTTAATTTTCTTGAATCATCTCACTTGAAAAACTTTAAGCAAATTTTTAATTATAGGGCTCTAACACCTGCTGACAGAGAAAATATATCTGAAATGATTCGATGTGAATGCCTTGAAGCAGAATCAACAGCAAAAAATCTTCTACATGCTCCAGAAGCTTGTGCCATTGTTGAACAGTTTTGGCATGTTGCACAAAAGATCCTTCACTGAGAAGTGGAGCAAGAGATGAAGTGTTTAACTATCAAGTTATCAATAAAATGTGTGATGCATTTCGGACAGCTCATAATTCAATGGATAAAATTCAAAAAAGTCTTACACGAATGCCTGATATAATGAATGATACCCTAGGTGCAATGAATAGAGTGAGCATAATATAGCAATTTATTATATATATATAAAAATCTCAAAGGTTAATTTTCAAATCAATGAAAATTCGCCTGGTATGCAAAGACAAGGTTTTGATATGGACTTGGCAATTGAAGATCAAAGACATGGATTACTTTAAAACTATTTTCGCATAAATAATTTTTGCTTAATACTTTTGTACGCTTGAATTAATTAAATCTCTTTCAATAAAAAGTAATTCTGGTCCCCAAATACATATAACTGTTTTAGTCAACTCATATCTTTGAACCCTTATTATTTTTAAAATTCGATCTAAACAAAAACTTTTTTAATCAGGGATATTAGAAATGTTGTCCGAGAATTCCATAATGTCAATGAATGAAACTTCATACACCATTTTAATGAAATAATACTTGTTATTACATTAACGATTTAGTGATGAAAAAAATGTTTTGGAAGAATGTTATTGCCATATTAGTCATGGAAAAGCTGAAATGAATTCCATAAAAGATGTAATTTGACATTTTTTATTTATATGACAAATCTGAGAATCGTTTTTAAGAGAATTTCACAAACATCTGAAACCATGAATATTTCACCAAAAACAATTTATTATGCTGTCAAAGAAGAAAATGAACATCTGAATTTAATGCTTGAGAAATTCAATGGCACTTATAATTCAGTTAAGCTGTTAAATGAAAATATCATTTCTCAACAGAAGGAATGTGGAGAACAATTGACAAAAATACAAGCAGAACAAAGTGCTTTAAACATTCAGCTGAAAACATCAGAACAAAGATTGCGGGATCAGTTGTATGCATTAAAAAAGGTATAGTACTAATTAAACTAATCAGTTTAATAGTGTTGATACTATTTTCATGCCAAAAAGTTCTTGCTTTTATAGGTAGAGAAGCGATATGAAGACTCATGCAAAAATGTCAAAAACAGAAAAAGAACTGTGAGGTACCTTATTATTAGCATAATATTGCTTATTGTTTTTTCACCTTTGTTTTTTTATTTAACTCATCTATATGCAGAGTTGGTTTCATCAAAGGAAAATTATGTTTTTAACGTAAGTTTTTTAAAAAAAGTACTGCTTCAATCCTTTTTTTTGGGCAAAAAAGCATTGATGCACTAAATTTGGGGCATCAGTTTTTTTATAAAATATTAAAGCAAAATTTCAGCTATTAGGTTTCATTATCATATGTTGTACGTGCATTTCTGTAGCATTAGTTCGCGATTGTGAATCTATATTCAAAGAAAAAAAGAATGTGAAGAAAGCTAAAAAAGAAAAAGAATTACAGTTGGAAAAAGTTAATGTAGAAAAACGTCTGTTTATAATAACAGATAGTGTGTTTGTGTAAACCAATTTTTTTTTCAGATGAAAGAGACATTCTTTCAAATGAATGCAAAAATGTAATACAGAAGATTAACAATGCCCAAATAATGCTAAAAGAACAACAATCAAAACAAAAAGAATTCGAAGCAGCAATAAAAATTTTATGTCGGTTTCAAATAACTTTACGAAAGTGGCAAGAACCATTAAATAAAATAATAAACGTCTATGAAACACACAATCCACCACCAGCAAATTTGGGTAATATTGTAGAACGTAAACAAATAAACTTTACAAATTCAATGTTGGATATTCTAATGAAGGCTAAAAATGTTTATTTCAATGAAAATCTTTGGTTTAACGTGGAAGAAGATAATCCAGCAACTTTAACATTTGAATGTTTTGTTGCCTCAAGAATTTGAACCGCTGGTAGTAATGGACAGTATATATGGATACTTGTTATTGCCGATGGATCTGATATTCCAGTCACTACAAATCAACTTTCTTTAAATGTTTTTAATGTTTAAAAATAAATATTTAAAAAACAAAAATTTTGTATAGAGTTTGGCTTCTTGGTGTTGATTAATTTCTTAAACTGTGTATAAATATCACGTTATCAAAGTACCACGGGAAATGAGGACATCAAAGGCGTTTGTCATCTACCAAACATGTGCGGTAAATGACAAGCGCCTTTGATTTCATGGCTTGAATTTATCAGGTTGTTTGATAAGAAGAACTTACATGTGATTATTCATCAGTCTTCTCGGTAAATAGCAAATATAAAACTTTGAAAAAAACCTTATTCTTTGTTTCGTTTTCTTTTTTATCTTAGCTTTTCAAATGAGTGAAATCATTGGTTTATAGAGACTAACTACTTTCTACTATAAAAAATATGTAGTTTGAACAAAGCAACACTGCTGCTAACTGTTCCTGGTTTGTTTGTTTTTCTTTCTTTTTCAAAAAAACCTTCAACGTTGTTTGTTTGTTTTTCTTTCCAAGCAGTTCTAACTGACTCGTTTAAATAAGTTGGGTTTTTTTCTGGTAAATGTTTTAAAGAATTATTCACGTAAATCAAGTCTTTATTTTATGGACTATATTGATTGGAAGCTTTAATACTACTTGAGTAATAAAGGTAACAGCAGATATATGTTGTTACCGTTATTAATTCGTTTGAAATAATAAGTTATGTTCTAACTTTTCATAATTTGTTTATTTTCAGCATTTACATATTGATTAAATTCATCGAATAAAACATGTTAATCTCTCAAGAATTCTTTGATCACTGTGATCCAAGTTATCAAGCTGCTCTCTCTGAACTAGAATTGAAATATACTTCATCAGAAAACATGAGTGAAAAAGCAAAATTATTAGATACTTTTTTATTAAAATATTTAATGCCTTTGAGATATTGGGATATAGGGTAAGTTCCTTTTTTAAACTGCTTTTAAAAATTTTTTTTATTTTATGGGTTTTTAAAATAATTTCTAACAGTCAATTTAAGGACAATAAGTACACATTTAAAAAAGCATTAAATAGTTATTCTCCCTTTAATCTTGGAAAAGTTAAATATTGTTTTCTTTTTAGTCTTAGGAAATTTCAATCTACGTGAAATATCTGGTATTCCATTAGATCTTCAAGAATTTAAAACATTTTGTATTGTAGGTTATTTGCTATTTATATTTTTAAAATTCCTTAAAAAGCATTCTTAAAAAAAATTTTTTAGAAAAATCTGGATAAAGGTTTTGAATTGTGTTTTCGCTTTGAAGAAGGTTGTTTCACACAAGAATATGCAGATGCTTTAACAAAAGTAATTAAGGATCCAGCAATTTATTCAGAACAACAATGTGATGTTGATATTCATGTTCCATATGTTTCGGATGATGATGGAATCAATGATAACGAGGATAATGATGATGACAATGACAGTGACTAAAAATCCATATCAATTTCCAAAAGTTAAAATTTTTCTCATCAAATTAATAATTTTTTTAATTTTTTACTTGTTGTAGCTGCTTTTCGGTAATACAAAAAGTAAGTCTGACAATCAAATGTGACGCGCATATTGTCTCAAGAATTTTATATCCCAAACAAAAAAAAATTTTGAAAATGGCATTTTCGATTTAGGGCATGTAAATTCCCAACAATTCAATAGCATTCATGCTATTGAATTGTTGGGAAATCCCATGAAAGATATATATCCCCCCTCAATCTGCTTGTTAGCGGGCTATCGGTCTCTTTGTGAAAAAAATTTAAAATATTTCTTGATGTCATTGAATGTGTTATACCAAAATCTGTTTAATTTACTAGACACAACTCCTGTTTTGTTTTCGACATTTTTTGAATTTTTGATGAAGAACTTCAAAAACCAACAATGCATTCTTGTATGATTGTGATCAATTTTTGTTATTTATACTGATAAAAATATCCTGTGTTTTTTGTCTTTATTTTTGGTAACATTTTAATGCTTTTTTTGTTTTAAAGATTTATCAGTAATTGACAAAATGCATTCCATTCATCACCAAAAATGACTTGGGCTGTATAAAATAGAGGGAAGTGTTTTGGTTTTCTTTATGTAGAGACTACAAATGTTGAAACAATTAATTTTTTTGATATTTTTGTCACTTGTTGATTGCCAATTTGCTTGTAATGCTATTCACACTGAATTTAAAGTATTCTCTAATGAAACCAACAGTATTGCTTTTACTGGAAGTTATGATTATTCTGTTTCTATTGTTGAAGGTCATCGCAATCAAATCGTTATAAAACCATTGGATATCACATACAATGCAAACTCAACCATTTATTCACAACTTTATGCTGATATTGATTTTAACTTTAATGACAATCTTGTTTATTGTAATTACAGTGCGATTCCAGGAAGTAAATGTGTTACCTTTGGAAGCTCAGCTGCATTCATTTATGTAAATTTGTATTATAAAAACTATCAAGGATCTGTGGTTGGTGATAAAGTTCTTATAGATGATGGAAGTATCAGCATGTATACTGGAGAATATATTGGAGTAAAAAATGCCAACAATATAAGCATAAACGCAAATCTAGCTTCACCGCCATTTTCTGTAATTTATCAAAAATCTAAATGTACAAGTTTTCTTCGATTACCAGATGTTGATTCATCACTTCCAAAATGTCTTGAATTAATTGGTGATACTGTAATCTATAATCTTACAAACAATAAAGAAGAAATGGCAGTTATAAATGTAAGATATACACTTGATGAAATGATGACTGTTACTGCAAACTTTAAAATTTTATCAAAGTCGTTTTTATACAATCAAACAGAATTTATCTTTGATGTTGATGACAATTTGTATGATAGTCGACCATTGTAAGTTATTAAAAATGTTTTATTTTTCAAGATGCATTAAAGAACTATTTTTACTATTTCAGAAATGACACACAAGCTACCGTAACAAAGAATTTTACAACTGACCAAAAAGTTTTAAGTTCATTTTGGATTAATTATTGGTATCCATATATGGGAGCAATGACTGGAAGAATTGGAAAGTTTATATATCGAAATGGCGTTGTATTAATGGATGAAAATACACCATTTACACCAGATAATTATTGCAAAGAATATGCACCAACGTCAACATTCGCAGATGAGGGGTTATTCATTAGTACAACAATGTGTTGTGGAAAATTTTCAAAATGAAATCGGCTGACTTAAAAATTATAACAAACAAATTATTTTGAAATATTAATCATATTTTTTTCAAATAGTTTATCAAACAAAGCTAGAGTTTTAAAGACTTTTTACATACACATGACAAAGGATCAGCAAAAAATCTACATCGATATTTTGAGAAAGATACTCGAAAATATTTCCCTCCGGCATCGCTTGAAAACGTTTACGGTCAGCTTTTGTGTTTTTAAAAAGCGCTGAATATGGATCATTTAGTCAATAAAAATATTGAGGGTCATTAAAAAATTAAACTTACAGAAATATATAGGGCGAAATTTCAGGTTTTGCCATTATAAACTCATATAAGGAAAAATGAATTCATAAAACTATTAAATATGATGAAGGACAGCATTTCCTTTACCATATTTCAATAAATTTAGTAATATCTAAAGTTTAAGTTGATTTTTAAGCGGTGATCCCTTCACAAAATTTATTTTTTAAAGTTTTTCAATTTTCATCCCCACTGAAAAATTGTTTGTATAAAAATTTCATGGAATTGGCAATGCTGACAAACTATATTGCGTTTATTAAGAAGATTTTGTGCAGTCGTCCGACCATCTTTCATTTTTCATTATTAAAATACAGCTGACCGTTGTTAACTTTTAATAATAATAATTTTTATACATCCGAAGATGAAAACAAAAATAAAAATATGTGCATACAATAAAAAAAGAACATAAAAATTACAAAATAAAAATCTTAACAATTTAGCTAAACGGTTAAGAATAAAAATTTTTTATTTCATTATTCATGAGATATTGCTTGAATTCATTCTTTTTTTTGAAGTCGGAGATCTTCATTTTTAGATTATTCATAAAGCTGGATGTTCTTTTTGCAAAATGGTAAGATTTAAATTTGTTTGAAATTTTGTGTGATGATTTGTATACTTTTTGATATCTTGTATCACGAATGGGCTCATGTTGGAGCGATGAATCATTTGATGTCGTTGTGTGTAGAAACTCAAATCCAGTTTGAAGATCAATAATGTTTCTTCTTTCATGCAGAGATTTCATATTGTATTTTTTGAGTCGTTCTGGATATCTCGGAATATCTTTGTTATCAGTAATTCTATTTTGTCTACGATACAGCATTCTGGTAAATATTTTCTGAGGCCTTTCCAAATAATTTGCTATTTTTTTGACTTGAACATTAAATAATATACTACCGTATTCCAGAATTGGGCGAACATAAACATTAAATAAAAATATAAGAACATCTTGATTTGAAATCAGAACACGTTTCATAATAGCGAATAAAGATGCCATTGCTGATCCAACAACTTTTTTGATATGCGCATTTGGTTGAAGGTTATTTTCTAACATAGTACCAAGATCACGAACAATAGGTACTGTAGAAATCGGAACATTATTAATGAAATATTTTGCTGTTTCATTTTTGGGGCCATATTGAATATGAAATGTTTTTGAAGTTGAAGTTGTCATTGAATTTTCAGAAGACCAATTAAATACAGCATCAATAGCATTTTGAATAATTGAAATGTCAAACGAATTTCTATGATAAGAATAATATATTTTCAGATCATCGGCAAATAATAGGTGGAGAATACTAGGTAAAGTTGATAATTTTTTACTGAGTTAGCACGAAATCCATATTGTTGCTTTGGAAAATAATTTTTATAATCAAGAAATGAGACCAAAAATGGTTTAATACATCGCTCCAAAGTCTTGTATGCAGCTGGAGTTCCGGAAATGGGACGAAAATGTTCTACACTAGTTGGCTTTGAAATTTTAGGTAGTGGTGTAACATAAGACATCAAGAATAAATCAGGAACATCATTCTTCTCAATAATAAAATCAAATAAAATTTTGAACGGCTTACATAATGATTCAGAGCACTTCTTTAAAACATATCCAGGAATATTGTCAACACCATTAACATTTTTATTCTTGCATTTTTTGAGCATTTTTGAAATTTCAAATTCAGAAAAATATATATACTGTAAAATTTCATTTGATGTTGTTTCATCACGAACATTTGGTGGTGAATATGGATTGTACACAGAAGATAAATATTTTCCAAGGGCATCCGCTTGATCATTCTTGGTAATAGCAGGCTTTCCATCATATAAAAATAAAGGAATATTTGATGATTTTTGTTTCAGAAATGGAGAAACATAGTTGAAAATATTATTGACATTTTTTCTTTCTACTTTTGAAGTTTCAATATTTTTTAGGAATAATTTCCGCTGTTGATTTTTGATAAATTTGATAAATTCTTTATTTAGCTTTTTTATGGAATCGTTGACTACAATAATTTTTGATGGATCATTAGAATTTCTAAGATAAAATTTCATAGCTTTTTGTTGATTTGCAGGAATGTTTTTTGTTGGATCATATGTGCGATTTGGAATAAATGTTGAAATACCGTATTTTAATATTTTCCGAATAAAGTCAAACATATCATTTGAAAAACGAAAGTTATGGAGTTCTTCTTTCCAATTTATTAAATTGAAAAAACAGTTTAAAGCATCATAGTCACCATTTTTAAAATCAGAATAAGTAATGGGTTCAATATCAGCAATAAATTCATTTGAAGTTTGAAAGTGGATGACATTATGGTCGCCGATTGGATCAGTAATTTTAATATCCATAACACTATAAGGATCAGTTGAAAATAAAAAAGTCTTATTCATCACTGAATCATATAATTTTTCACAATTTTCCAGTTCATAATCACAAAATATGTTTGAAATAATAATGACAAGACGTTTTTTCTAAAATTCCATATTTGGTTTTTGAAAATAATGGAGCTACAGACTGTTTCATCAGCCGTCAAATCCTTTGTAAAATTAATAGCACATTTATTAATTTCTTTATTACTCATCATTTGAGGAAAGTTAGGTGATTCAAAAAATACCACTTCATCTGCTTTTAATATTACCGTATGATTATGAGTGCATATAAATTTTTGATAATTACCAAGTACGCTAATCATAAATATTAAAAACATCATAGGTTGGAAATACATTTTGGTATTGCTTTTGAAGACTGTCACATATAGTTGTTATTTCCTTTAAAAATATTTCGTTAAAAGGAACTGTACTAATTTTGTTCTTTCCATAAAGCGAAAATTCATTTACTTGCATAAAAAACTATTATCAACGTGGCATAATACAATAAGCTTCTTTTATAACCAACATGCATTTCTTTCTTTTAAAAGGAAGAAAAGACACATTTAAATCTTTATTTTGGTTGTCACAATTTATGAGAAAATTTTAAGACGATTATTCATAAACACTTTATCACATATGAGGTGCGCTAAAAAGGGAAATTTAAGGGTAGACACAAATCTTCTCTCAAAAATGAGCATAATATGCTTATTAAGGATGAAAAATCAATGATTATCGACAAGTCAACGAAACTGAGCAAGATCACATTTGCTATTATACACCAAAATTGACTTTTGAACGCACAATTCTTAAAATGGTTTATTTAACACAAGATCTATGTCAATGAAAACAAAAGTGAAACAAATATATTTTTTACCAAAGATATGGTGTTAAAATAAAATTTTGTATAATCATTATCTTTTTAAAAAGTTCATTTTTTGCGTCGGCTAGACATTTCAACGCATCGTGTTTTAGCAATGCTTGGCAAAAGATCAAAAGCTTGCAGCCCCCGAAAATTGCTTCTGCATATGGTAGTGCTATGAATTAAATATTGATTTCTGTAACATAATTTATTCATATTTTTGAGCGCAGCCCATTATTATAAAAAAAGGGAAAATACAAATGCACTGTTACGAAAATGTTTATTCATTACAACATTGCTGATGAAGCTGCAAATGTAGTCACAGAAAATATGATATTTGATATTTATGTTTAAAGAGTCATTGATAGAGGTTATTTTAGTATGTTTAAAAAACGTATAAATAAAGGAATAGAACTTTGAAACATAAACAATTTATTTTTCAAGATTCTCATTGTCGGCGATGGTTTGTTGAATTCATCATAGTTGAGGCTTTTTTTACCACTCTCAATGATGCACAAGTATCTGCAAATTGTGAGCGTATTTGAGTGACTAATGTAATTTTATTTAAAAGATAAAAAATTATTAATTATATACAACTTCAAACACTATTTCAGGAATCACAAAATGAAAGTAATTGGATTCTTCTTCCTTGTAATTGTTTTACAACTGACTCATGGGAATGAGGCATCTGAAAATCAAAAAAATAATGATGAAAGTTTTGCTATCACAAATGTAAGTCTAATGCTTTTTGGAAAAAATGTTTGTTCTTTTTTATATGGAAGCGTGATTTGTGAAAGAGTTAAAACTTGTTTCAATTTACGTTTTTATTTTTTGTTTAAGTGGACCAAAGAAATAGCTTTTCTTAAAGATTTTTTTACTTTTAAATGCATTTCAATAAACATTAGCCATAAAATTTTTAGATTAATCATGATGATGTATCAAATTTTTTTTGGACAATCAAGAATTTCAATATTATTGAATGGAAATTAACTCAAAACCCCAAGGCAATTATGAGTCCACAATTAAAAGACAAAAATGAAAGAAAAACTAATTGCAGCGTTATTCCAACTATTTTAAATAATGGTCTACTAGGTGATACAATAAAACCAAAACTTATTTGTGAATTTGATCCTGAACCAGCAGTGGTTAAATATTGGAATCATGGAGGCAAATTTGGAAGAAAATTTAGTGTTGAAATTTTTCCAAATGATATTATTGGAAACGAAATCAGCTTTGAAATCAAAGCATTTTATTCTACCGCAGAATTCTCAGATAAGCCTTTTTATTTAAATAAAATGGCTTATTCTGATAAATAAGGGTGTTGGAAAAAAAAGCTTTTGCTGTTGATTAAATTTTTGGTGGTTTATATTGAAATTAATAAAATTTCTTTTTTTTTCTACTTTTTGTGCAATCTGTTTTGAAACTTCTTTATTCTTTTTCATAAAATTTTTTAAAAAAATCGTGCTGTTCTTCATAAGAAAAAAAATTTGCTCAATGTAATCTATGTTTTTATTTTCATGAATCCAGATATGGAGATCCATAAAAAAATATATGGATGCATAAACTATAAAATATGGTTAAACTAGGGTTGCGGGCGGGCGAATCGCCCGGGCGATTTTGTCCGCCATCGCCTGGGCGAATGACCTTTGTCGCCCGGGCGAGGCGATTTTCGCCCGAATAAAATTTTTGGGAAACTAAAAATTTTCAGCAATTGTGACAAAATTTGACTTTTTCTCGACATTTTTTTCCAAATTTAACCAAAAAGACAAGAATTTCACACTGTCACAATTTTAACCGTAATTTTTTGCCCAGTTATAGTATTTTTGTGATACGGTAGTTAACAAGGTTTTGGTTATTTAACTAAAAACGATAATTAAGCCAAAAAAATAATAAATATGCTTTGTCAATTATAATAATAGTACTAAAAATGACTTTAGACAACATTTTAGGAAAAAAATCTGTGAACTGAGAATTTTCAGAATCGGGCGAATCGCCTGGGCGACGGGCGGGCGATGGGCGACTTATTCAGATTTTGGGCGTCGCCCGCAACCCTAGGTTAAACACAACATTTCGTTTACCACAATTTCATGCCTCTCAAAGTTTAAATCGATTTATTAACGATAATTCCTTCATAAAATTTGCTTTTTTAAATTTTGTTTTCATCAGCATACCTATACCAAAAAATTGTGTGTATCGAAACTTTCAAGGCCTTTGCCAAGATGAACTAACTGTAGTGTATATACATTTTTTATAAAGCATTGTGAAGTCTTTGACCTTAATTTATTTTGTTATTTTTGTACTATTGCATTGTGATTGTTTTTTTATTACTTTTTTAGGCTTTCTGTTGGCTTTCTCTACTTAATTAAAAAAACTTACATGCTCTGATTTCTTCGAAAATGATTTCATCTAATTGCTGGTCATCAAATTTATTTTTTCCAACTAAAAAACAATTTTATGACACCTGTTTGCCGCAAGATTTTCCATTTTCTTCTCCATTAATGAATTACATGTGGACAAATCCATCATCCCCAGTTGCTTATCAGAAGCTCATTCAATGTTGTAAATTGTTCTTTATTAAAAATCCAATTCTGATTATTCGTAATTTGTATTATCCCGGATTCTACGATGGTTGGTCATGTTGTCGATCCAAAACAAAATGTAATTGCTCTGCAGAGCATGAAATAATTGATATGCACAAAATTAAAACAAAAATTTGGTTAATTGAAAAGTTCGGGATTTATTACGGAGAATTTTCTAATTTGGCATCGAAAATGATTCCAAGAGTTTATCGATGTGATGTTGAAGAATTGAATCTTCGCGCTCAAAATCTTTCTTTTGATGAATTATAATTTTTCTCACGTGGAGTAAAACAATGTACTCTTGATTTCAGTGGTATTACATTTGAGAATGGAAAACAATTTCTTTTAGAAGATATTATTCGACTCTTTTCAGATTGTGAAAAATTTACTATGTAATTACTTTGAACCTTTTTTTCAATAAACTTTTAAATTTTTAAGGTTTTTTCTTCATTCTTCTACTAATGTTATCTGTAAAAGCTATGACGATTTTATCAATGCTTGTAAAACTGTTCAAGAAGTTGAATTAGAGTTTGCTCCAAATCATTTTGATGTCCCTCAATTTTATCAGCGTTTGAAAGTATGTTACTTTCACCTTTTTAACCTTTAACGAAAAACGCGTTATAGGTTAACAAAACTCGAACAATGTTTTATATTCATTCTGAACATCAAATTGAACGTCTCATAGAAATTGTAGAAGAAATTTTACGAACTGATTTATTTGACTTTGTTCCACCGGTAATAAATTATGATGAACTTGATTCTTCAAAACGCGAAAGAATGCATCAAATTCAAGAAAATGTTGCAGAAAAATTTCATTAATCTGTTTGTTTTTTATTATTTTGTCATATATTTACGTATAATTACATTTCCTTGTCGTATTTGCATGTATGTCTCAATATATCTAAGAAAAATAAAAACAAATTTGTTTAATAAGCAAAGATGATTTTAGCTTTACCATTTATATAAATAAAACTAAAATTAAATAAATATGATTAAATTTACAAATTCAGTAAATGATAATAGAGCCATATTACCATCTTTCATAGATCATGTTCTTTCATCCAATATTGAATAACTGGTCCATTTGAACCTTCCCATCGAGTCCAAAGTTTTGATTTATTTGAAGATGCAATAACACTTGTATTTGATTGTTCAACAAATTTAAATGGTACCATATTATCCCTAAAGAGATGTTTATCAAACCAACAAGCCGGCACAAAGAAGGAAAGAGGCAGACTAACAATTGGTATTTACACGTAAATATAATTACCAAGCCAAGAATTTTATGCAGTTTTAACAAAAAAGTAAACTAACTTTATCAATTTCATACAAAGCAATTTTTCAACTGCTGGTCCCAAATTCTTTCCACGATGTTTTGGTAATACAAACTGATGATTTAAGCAGCCACCAGCATCAGCAAAAAAGAATCCAGCAATTTCATCAGCTGCAGATTTATGACGAATTAATGTATATGGCATTCGACGAAGATGTGCTCTAAAAATATTACAATAAAAAATATTTAAAAGTCTATAAAATACTTACTCAATAACAGGTTGATCAATTTTCGATAGAAATTTGCTAGTTTCAATAATAACATTAATATCACTTTTAAAATTACTTTCATCAAAATAATATCCATCAGATAGGGGAATTCCATTTTGGCATTCTTTAATAAGCATATCTTGTTGTTCTTGAGTCATGTAATACATTAAGCATGAACTTGATTCCAAAGTTTTTGTCTTATTGAATCGATCATTGTACCATTCTTTGTACTAAAAAACAAACTTATAGTGTAAGAAGATGAAAGAAAAACTTACAGTAGAAGCAAGAGTGCCATAGATGCAAGTGAGAGGAACATTATGATTTGAACTTTGAGCAACTGAAGCAATTTCATCGTAAATATTGAATAAAGTTGTTTTATCAAATTTTGAATGGAGATCATAATGAAAGCATAGCATTGGTCGACAACTAAAAATAAGAATGTACAAAAGTTTCTTTGATATTATCAAGCAGAGCCGCTCACAGATATTAACAGGAGCAATTTGCAGGCAGAGAATCTATTTAAACTATCTTGTAGAAAGAAGATGGAAGCTTAAACTCAAGACACTGTCAGCAGCAGCCAACAATGAATGAACCCTAAAATGAAAAACTTACGGTTCCATAATATATTTTCGAAAAAGAACAATCAAATTTCTTCCATCTGTTTCATTTTGATAAACGAAATATCTGCTAATATTTTCAGGGAATCTTTGAGTAGTAGTTGTTAAAATATCATTTCTAACATTTAAATAATGATGATAAGTTGGATGACATTCTTTAAATAATTTTTGAAGTTCTTCTTTGCTTTGTAATTCTTGAAGCATTGTTTTAGCAGAAGACATTTTTCTTGTTTGAGAACATAATGATTGGAAAAATATGGATTGTTGTTTATTAATTTTTAACATCTTTCAAAGCAATAAAACAACAGCTGCCAAAAATAGTGAATGAATTTTTTTTACATTTTTTTGTTATGTAAATTTAACCAATGATACTTAAGAGGGACATGCAAAAAATCTAAAAGAGACTTGCACCAGCATGCAACAGGGTGCACCGACATACACCAGCTTGCACCGGCATCCCCCAGATTGCACCAGAATGCACCGACATGCACCACATTGCACCGGCATGCACCAGATTGCACGAGAATGCCCCACGTTGTACCGGCGTGCACCGACATGCACCAGGCTGCACCGGATTGCACCAGGCTGCACCAGGCTGCACCAGGCTGCACCGGCGTGCACCAGGTAGCACCAGATTGCACCGGATTACATCAGGCTGCACCAGATTGCACCGGATTGCACCAACTTTCACCATCATGCACCAGGATGCATTGATCATTATTTTTCTGACCATTTTACCTATATTTGGAAAAAAACTATGGCTATTTGCTGGATCAGCCCTCCTGTATAAGATAGAAGTTTACTTCCAAAGAAGAAGTTGTGTAACTTTTTTAGTACATTACGGGAAAATTATCAGCTAAGCTTTTAGTGTTACCATAATCTTTTTATCAGTGATTTAAGTTTTGAAAAACCGGGACTTAGTCGTTTTTTTGAGTTTTGCAAATTTTCAATCTTTTTTTTGGGCATGTTACTGATAAAATATCTAAATGGTGTAAAAAACGAAACTGTTGCATTTTGCCTGAATTTTAATAATGTTTTTGACACTTTTTTGATTCCCCGCATCCCCGGGGACTTATGGGCGGAGACATGGTTTTGGTAAGAAATCTTATTTGTAGTGGGCTGCAAAAACGGCTATAAAGATTTCCCTGAAACTTTCAGGAATGATAAAACAAGTACTGTAGATTTCAGGAAAATTATGACCTACGCTGTAAAACACGATCTTGACACTGATATTGCTCCCGATATCGCTATTTTGGCACTTTTTTGACTTTGTGATTGAATAAATCAATTTAAATGATTTAAAAAACAGCAACTTTACAAAGCAACAGTAACATACTGTTCACGTAGCACAGAACCCCGCAGGGGTTCTGGTTTTATTAATTGCAAAATTTTACCATTTCTTTCCTGATAGTCCAAATAATCGTGCTGAAGCAGAAAAATTATTTCAATTTTACAAAGATAACAATATTATTGACGCTTCTCTACCTAATTTCAAAGATGAATATAAAAGCTGGAGAGAAATGATTGAAAAGATTGAAACCAAAGATCCTGATTAATGAAATACTGTACAAATTTTAATTTACCAATAATTGCCCGAACATTTCAAATCCTTTCAACTTTGGGAGTTTCATGGAATACATCTGAACGAATTTTTTCTGCTGTTTCGAAGTAGTCAAAACAAGACTTCGAAACAGCACTTCAGATGATCGATTGAATGCCATGTTATCTATTTATTTTAATCATCAAATTCAATGCCATGAAAAAGATATGCTTGTGGAATACTGCAAATTCAATCATCGCTTGGATTTTTTACGAAAAAATGAACTTAAAGAGCTTAAAAATTTATAAATTGTTGATTTTTGTCTTTCGTTTGTGATTTTTTGTTGAATTGGAAAAATAAAACGATTTTTTATCAAATTTTGAAATTTTCCACCCCTAAAATTTGTCCAAGTTGCGACCCTGATGGCAGAGTCTTTGAGTAAGATTTCAAGGTCTTCATTTGCCAGCCTATTTGAAGAAAAGTTATATTACAGCAATAAATTTTGGTAATTACCCAATCCCATAATCTGTTTATATCAATACCAAACAAAATAAAAAAAACATACTGATAATTTATACTATCCAAAACCACCAATTCAAAAACTTCGCAGGAAAATTGACTTCATGAAATCTCTTCTTTTGTATCATAAAAAGACCCGGCCACATAAATAGACCAAAATTTGCATTTTTAACAACAATAATTCTACGAACAGAGAAAAAATATTAGCAAGTTTCATACAATTTTTCGAGCACTTTTGTAGTTATGGGTTACGAGCCATATAATAAGCATGGAATTAAAAAATTTTGATGCGTGGGATTCTTGAAATTATACATTTTGTCGTTTTTTGTCTTTGAATTTGAGAAATTTGAAGAAGCAAGAAAACATTTTTAGGTCTGACTTTTTTAAAAAACTGTTTACCAGCACTTCTTTTTTGTCTAATAATGCCACATTCAACTGCACTTTAGTACAAATAATGAATCACAAAAAATATGCACACAAGTGTTTATTCTTGTGGTTTAATTTTTATTATTTATACTACACACTTTGTGGCACTATCTTGTTTTGTCATAAACACTAAACTGTGAGAACCACTTCGACAAACGGATATAAAGTATTCTCGATGTTGCTTTTATCTTGCCCTTATTGACCAATACTTAATTGATTTTTTACAAAAATTTTTTTCAGGTAAATAAACGTCTTCTTACCTGCATTAATGAAATGAGAGTGATTTTTTTAGTGGCAAAAGAGCACAACTGCAAATATATTCTTGTCCTTTTTAAAACTGCTATTTTGTCTGTGAATTTTCCTGTTTCTCATTTTGATGTGTTCAACGGTGCTTTACTTTAACTTCAATACCTAACCGCAACACAATCATGCATTTAATTCGTCGCATTTTCCCATATCAACCACCAAAAGCTGAAGGATTTACATTTAAGAATCCATATCCACAAAAATTTCCATTTCCATCTGATATGATGAAACATATTACATTTAATCCATCAAATTCGAAAGCATGGAATAAATTAATTAAAACATGCAAATATTTTTGTTCAAATAATCAAGTTTTTGTACTTGATCGTGCTGTTCACTGCGATGGCCAAGTATGTATGTACTACGCAAAAGATTTTCTGTTGATTCCTGTTGAAAAAGTTCCATTTAAAATATGGCTTACTGGAAAATTATTGTTAGCTGCACGGCAAATTGGTATTTCAGTTTATAATGCACCAAATTTTATCTTTAAAGTTTTCCGCAGTGATCTTACAGCATTAAGTCTTCATAATCAACGAATACTTTTTGATGAAATTAAGCTGCTAATAGATTCTAAAAAGTTGAAAGACGTAAGGCTTGATGAGAGCGCTGTAATCAAAAATAGAAGGGTTATTAGCATGGAAGAAATTGTTGAAAATCTTTCAAGCATAACATCATTTCATTTGTAAGTATAAATATTTCAATCTTTAAAACATATACAATATTTTCAGTTCATTATGTCCTGATAACCATATATCGATAACTAACACAACTATACCAAATCTTATTAAAATATTACCAACAACAAATATTAAAAAGATGCAATTAGAAAATCTTAACGGAAGTTTCGACTTTGACGCAATTTTTGATTTTATGATGGTAAAAATTGAAAAAAAAACTGAAGTAATTTTGTAATTTTTAGAATCAACATAAAATATCATTCCATCTTAAATTCGCCCGAGATCTTCCTGCTGATTATAATAATCGTTTAAGAGAAGCAGTAAATAGAATCCTTGCTTCAGAAAAAGTACCATTTCCAAAGCATGGAATTTATTATGGAGAAGATGAATCGACAAACGTTTTACAACCACTTTATAATTCCATTTACAGACGTTGTAAATACTTGTATAAGCAATACAAGTATGAAAAATAATTTGTTCTTGCTTAATTTATTGTTTAAAATTATTCTTTTCTGTTTTATTATCATGTATTATTTTTAATGTTTTAGTTTGAAGTAGAGTAAAAATCACTGTTCTCGAAAAACGTAATATCAATACGTATTGCAACGCAGCTTGTGAAAAGAATTCTTCATTTGTTTGTTATAAATTTAAATTTTTTAAAAAAATGTTCTGTTTACAAAAAAATTCAAGGTAAGATAAATAATGCTGCCTTGAATATTCACATTTTTTATTAAAGTACGATAAACAATAAGAGAAGCTGTAGAACTTCGATAAACAATAAGAGATTGTGCTTTAGAATATTATAATAACGTTGATTTTCAATAAATAATACTAAAATATTCAAAAATACGTTTTTTTAAAATTCACAAAAGAGCACTTTTACAAAAAAAACAACAGCCGATAATTTTGAGGATATAAAAAAGAATCAGTAAGAAAAAAAGGAAGACACTAGTGTGCAACAAACGTTAAAATCTTTTTTCTCAACTGAAAAGCACTGCTACCAAAAAAAGTTTTCATAGACGTTTCTAATTTATTCAGCGACATGTTCTTTGAAAACATATTCTTTTTCTAATGTACGCTTAAAAGAAGCAACTATGATGAAATCATCTGTCGGTTTTTTAATGTGTTCTTTATAGACATATTGAAAAAAAAATATTTTATATAGCTGCAAGAACGATAACAATACTATTGGAATTTTTTAAAAAATATTTAAGCTTACAATTAATTAAAACACAAATGTGTTACAATAGGTAATATTTATAAAAAATGTCAAATGCTGTAAAAACACTGGATGTTAAAGCAACGTTATAAAAAAAATTAAAATATTTTGTTATGTTGGTTTTTTTTAATAAACAACCTAGAAAAACTACATATATTTAAACCATCAAAATATTTAGCAACAAACCGAATCGAAAAACACTTGTTTGCCAACTTTTGGTGTCATAAAACCACCCCGGTCAGCTTTTTATCACCTAAATGGCTTTTTCAAAAACTAGTAATAAAATAGAAAAATGCTAATTTCTATAATTTTAATCAATCGTGCTGCAAAAAAAATTTCTAGAAAAATGGTAACGAAAAAATTTTGATCTAATTAGTGTTGAATATCTTTTTTGATTACAATTATTACTTGTTCTAGTTAACTATATTATTAACAGACGATATCATTTTCAAATGAATAATACTGTATTAAAATATTCAAATTTTTATTTTTCTCAATTTAGTAAAAGTTTTCTTATCGACAATGAGAAGTTCTGATAAAGAAAAAAGTGACTTGCAGTTTTTTGATATGATTGTTTTTTTCCCGCGATGTATTTCGAAAAAAACACATCCAAAGAAATAACTTTCAAAGATTTCTTCTTTTTTTCAACGACATGTTTAGAGAACATCTTTTTCTTTTATGTTGAAGAAAAAAAGTGACTTGGAAATCTTTTGGAAACATCAAAAGAAGAAGACAACAAAAGACTGCTGCTTTTTAAAAATGCTGTTTTAGCAGACACACTCGTAAAGTGTATTACAACTTCCATTGCGATGTAAAAACCATAAAATAGAAAAACAAAAAATGTTCGTTCGTTACCAACCAATGCATTTTTATTCTCTGTTTTCTTGACATTCTCATCTTTTAAAAAAATTTGAATCTTTTATAAAAAACATTAGTTTTCGATGCTTAAAAAATGCTTAAATTATTTGACTTTATTTTCTAAAAAAGCCACAAATAATAAATATTGAACTGAACATGCTCAATATTGAAAAAGTAAAAGTGCAAAACATTAATCCCAAATATGCAAAAATAATGTGTTTTTTGAATATCAATAACAGAATTGTTTTCTTTTTATTAAACTATGTTTTTCACATTGTTTTAATGACGCAGATTGGGTTTAAATGAATGTAGTGTAAATTTCTTTTCCCGAGAAAATGATGTACATATTTGAACAAATAAACTGCGTCTTATTCTACATTGACATGATTGATAACCTGGTTTTTATCATTTGACCTGTTCGGACAAACATCCAACTTAAAAGAATGTTTTTGGGAAGTAAAACTATAAAAGTGATAAACACTTGGTTAAAAGATGTTATTTCCTTGTGTTTTGGTTTGATTTGTTTTTTAATGGTTCAAAAAAAGCTGTGTCAAAAAGTGTTCAAAACATGGCAAGATTTTTGGTTATCTGTTTAATTGATATTAGTTTAATAGGTAGATGTTTGATAATACTTTTTTTACAGCATAAGAAATTTTTTTTAAAAAACTTTTTTTTGTCAAAACACAAATCTGTACCCATTTTTTAGCTATAGTTGTTGATGGCCTTAAAGTTTGGAGCCATAGTGGTGGCTCTCATTCATATTCTGGAAGTAGCCCACATTTTTCTATTTCACATGGAAGCAGCAGCAGCTCCTTTTCACATCATCACAGCAGCAGCAGTAGCAGCAGTGGTGGATGTGATGCATTTGTAGCTGCACTTGGAATTTGTAGACCTGGTGGATATTCATATCAGACACCCATTTATGGTGCTACAGGATATACATATGGCCCAATAAATCGAATGTATAATGTCGATACTGGAGCAAATAGTGGAAATTATGGTGGTTATTCAAGCAATTATTGGATTTGTGTCAATCAGTATCGGGGACAATATTATTACAGTTACACGTATGGAAAATATATTTGTGATGCAAGAGCTAACAGAAGCAGTGGTTATGGGCAATCGTCTTATTATCCGAATTACAGTTATAATGGTAAGTAAGAAAGATGGTTTTGATACGACATGCAAAAAACTGATTTTTAATGCCAATTTTAACATGTTTAGTTTCATATATAAAACTTTAATTGTAAAAACTGTTTATATTTTTTCGTTTTGTCCATTCTTCTTTGTTTTATAGAATATACAAAAATTAAATTCTTTTTTTTAAAAATAAAATATTCAAAAATATATTTTGTTTTTGCAAATTTGTCTAAACGCTTCTTTTTCGACATCGACATTGAAAAAGAACCAACAAAAAAGAACAGCATTTTTGCAGCATATTTGACAGCAGCTGCCGCGTTGCTCTTTTGAATGCAAAAAAAATAACAAAATCAACGAAAACGGTTTTCAAAGCTGTCTACACTTTTTTCAACGACAAGTGCAAGCAAGGAATGTTTTACTCTAAATGTTGGAACGTTATTTATTTATTTTATATGCAAAGTTTTTAGTGCTTTTTTTCGTCGTGTTGAAAGATGTTGCACTTTTAAAGAGTAGTATCAAAAGCTGTTGCTATATTTTTGCAAAAAAACTGATGAAAAATGTGGTTTTCATAAAAAATTTTTATTCGCAACTTCTGTAAGCTGTAGTTTTTTTTGAATATTTTGTTTTCAATTCTTTGTGAAATACTGATTGTTGCTATAAACATTAATAAATTTTTAAGTTTTTGTTGTTGTAACATCAAACACAGATCAATCTCAGCATTAGTAACGTTGAAACAATCTGTATTGGACACGAAAAAATCGAAAAAAATTTTTTTTAAGGCTTTAATACAAAACATAAACATGGAAAAAAAGTCAACATCGACGATATATTTTAAAAAAGTGATGGAATGTTTTTGTATATACAGATTCATTTTGTTTAATAATCTTAAAAACCATTGATTAATCATGCAAAATAGAGTGGCTTTAACTCTTATTCAAATTTTTAATTTGTCATAAAAGAATATACAATTTATTGATTTTATTAATTTCACAACCACAAACTGTATAAACAGATAATAAGTTAAGCCATTTTTATTTTCGATTTTTGTAACGAAAAAGCTTTTTTTAATGCAAATTAAATTATCTGCGTTCTTTTTTATAATCGTGAATATTAAAACTATTCCAAGAATATATCACTATTTTATTTAAAGCCTCAGTAATGGATTTATCTGATTCTGATGTTACAAACTCAAGCTCCATTTCTTCGGATTCTGAAATGGATTATGATAATGCTTTTCAACATGTACCACACAAATTTCCTTTTAATTCAAACGCATTTCGTGTTTCATATCGTTCTCATCAAAATTGGTCATTACCTAATTCAATAATTTATTACATTACCAAGAATCCATCAACTTCAGAAGTATATGAAAAACTGATTCAATGCTGCAAATATTTCTTTATCAAAAATCCAATTCTTCTTGTTCATTATTTATCTTTTCGATATTATGGTAACAAATATGGATGGCACATTACCTTTAATGGACTGATCGATGTTATTTTGAAAAATATATCAAGTAAAATTTGGATCACAAATGGAATTGAAGCAGATGGTTGGTATGGGAACGATGTTAATTTGGTTGCTCTGCCTTCCATTGGTGCTAAAATTTATCGAAGTGATGCAAAAAAATGTATTTTTTCTTTCATGAAAATTACTTTTAATGAATTTGAAATACTGGCATCAAATTGTGAAACACTTGACTTACAAAGAGTTACTATATTAGATGAAAATGGATCTGATGCTGTGTTGGAAGCGTTTTTCAAAGCTCTCAAGAATGTCAAAACCGTTGATTAGTGAGTTGTCTCTATTTATTATTGAAATCATGGCATATTTATTTTTTAGTGAATTAACAGAATATTCTTCAAACATTGTTACATCAAGAACTGTACAAGAATTACTCAAAATCCCACATTTCTCAAATATTGAAGAAATTTCGTTGTATGATATTCCTGAAAGTTTTGACGTTACACTTTTTTACTCTTACTTAAAGGTATGATTTCAGTTATTTAGTTTTTATAATCGCTAAATAAAGAAAATTTTTAGAAAAATACTAAAACAAAATTTGAACTTTGTTTTACTGAAAAAATTTCTGAAGCTTACAAAAATCGCCTTCAAAATATTGTATATGAAATAACTCGAGCTGCAAAACATGATTTTAGAGTCCCAATAATCAGTTTTTCTGGAATGAATGAGAACTCTCATGAAGATATGTTCGATCTTTTCCATGGATAATTTTTTTTTATTTTTTGTTTTATCAACTTTTGTCTAATATTTTTTGTTGTTGCATTTTTATAGCTCATCAGTTCAACGACTGTTGTTAATCACAATAAATTTTATTTCAATTACTTGAGTTGTTTTTTTTTCTTTTCCTGTTAAATCAAAAATGTAATTTGTATGAAGATGGTTGTTGTGCCTATATTTTAAAATATCAATAGAGTATTAGGTCATCTATTTTTAAAAATATAGTAGCAAACACTCCGAAATTTTAGAATATTCAAAAAATTTAACAAAAACAACATTAATGGTTCACACACATCTCCAAATACAGCACTTTTTTACGCTTTTTAGATTTTGGTATGCTGAAAAAACTTTTTTCTTCCAAAATGGCGCCGAAAAAATAATGTCAATGTTTTCGCAAGATGTTGAAATAATTTTTTTCCCTTTTATAACAGCTTAAAAAACACGATCGTTGAAATCGATCAACATAAAAATGTTTTAAAGCTTTTACAGAGAAAATAAGGCTTAATAGAGAAAGCTTACCCTTTTTCTTCGACAATTAAAGTTTCAAAATTAGCATCAACCTTGTAAAATGTACGTAAAAGTTGTGAGAAACATTAAAGATCGGTTGTCAAAAAATTCAATCTAACATGACAAATTTTTGAAAAAAACATTTTACAAATGAATGAATTTTTGAAAGAATAAAACTGTTTTGGCACTAGGAGGTTTATTTAATTACAAAAGGTAAAGTGAACAATTTTCAAACAGTTTTTAAAAATTGACGTGCTTTTTAGGTAAAAATTGTTTTTTCTTCTTTGCATTTAACCACTTGAGGTCAAATGCAAAGAAAATTTTTGCAAAAAAGCAATAAAATTTTGTTGTGCTAAGGGTTGTCTTTATTTGAGCTCCTTTTTTATTGTGCAGTTTCCTACTTCTCCAAATTTTTTTAAATAATTATTGCTTTAATAATTTACTTTTTCTTTTACACATTCTCTTCGTGAATTTTTTTTCAAATAAGCATTAAAGATAATAAAATTTTTAGACAACTGTTATTTTACTTCAATTGAACAACGCTACTCTTTATTTATCAGAAATGGATTCAATGAAATCAAATAAACGTGCTTCTACTCCGTCAAATATAATACCTCCTAAAAAACCCAGACTTGCTTCATCTGTGTCATTATTTCCAACTCAAAAACAATTTTATCGTTCATGCTTACCACAAGAATTTTCTCTACCTATGCCAATAATGAAATATATTTGGGAAAATCCATCAACACCTGATTTATATCAAAAACTAACTCAAAGCTGCAAAATGTTTTTCATTAAAAATCCCGTTTTAATTATTTCACATTTGGATTATAATGAATATTATCAACGATGGACATATTGTCCTGCAGAAAAATGTGATTCTGCTTGCATTCTTAAGCCAATAAAAATTGATTAGAATAAATTCCAAAAAAGCAAAATATGGTTAACTGGAAATTTCAACGTTGAATCGAAAGATCTCTCTAATTTTGCTGCAGATTTTATTCCAAGAATTTATCGATATGGTGTTAAAAAGTTGGAAATCTCCAAGCAAACTTTTTCTTATGATAACTTTAAATATTTGGCTACTGGTGTAAATGAATTTATTCTTATTTATAATCTTATTAAATATGATAATGGTGAACAAGTTCCATTGGAAGATCTCTTTAAGCTTTTTTCAAATAGTAAGCATGTAGTTATGTAAGGGAGTTCAAGCATTATTTTTATGTAACTATTTTATCATTTTTCAGGAATTTTCGTTACATGTCTCGTAATGCTTTTTGTAAGAAATATGATGATTTTGTTGCTGCTTGTAGTTCTATCAAAGATATTGAATTATATTTGCTTCCAAATGATTTTGATGTTCCTCAATTCTATCGATGTTTAAAGGCATGTTTTATTTATTTAATTTTATCATATCTGCTTCTTTCTATTCACTTATTGTAAAAATTCAGCATCTTTTTTATTTGAGTTTCCGCTTTAATGGTGGAAATCAGCTGTAAAATCTATTAATGTAATCCAAATACATTTTTAGAATAGCAAAAATCGTGCTTTGATTCACATTCATTATGCTCATCATAACCCAAATCTTGCTGAAATTAATAATGAAATTTTAAGCACAAAATCCTTTGATTTTGTTCCACCTCTCATTTGTCATCGTTCACCTGACAATGAAAATGAGAAATTACGTCAAATTCAAAGAGCTGTAGCACTTCAAACGGTATGATGGTATGATATCGTTAATCAGTTTCATTATTTTTTACTGTGCTTTCTATATGTACTGTTCGTCATATTTTTCTTGAAGAATATAAACTTTCAATTTTTCTACTCAACAGCATACAGTATGATTTAAGCTACGGTAACAAAAAGTATCCAAAATTCTGCATTTTAGTTACTTTGTCATTACATCATTATGCATAATTAAGTAATAAATTTCTGTTTTTGTTTTATTAAACCTGCTTTAAAGTTGTTGCAGACAAAATAATCTAGATATATCTATTAGGAAATTTTTCTACAAAAATTAGGAAATTTCCCTTGACATCCAAACACTTGTGTTAAAGATGATGAACTTTAATCTTCAAGTCATTACTAAAAAATTCAATCATAAAAGTTTAAATATTTTTGGGCGTAACTATCACTAACAATTAAAGAACATTTTTTTGAAAATGTTCTTTAATTGTTAGTGACATTGATGTTTGGAAAAACTTGTTTTTTAAACTATTATTAGACGTTTGATAAAAGGTTATTTGCAACAGAAAGTTAATTTGGTTTTATTTATCATTATTTGTTTAGTTTTTAAAAAAATGCAAAAAATAGTTTTTGTTATATTTATGGTTTTACTGCCGATAGTATTATATGCTAATGAAATTAAAGAACTGTCACCATTAGTAAGAAGTAAGGTATTTTTTCAAATTGAGCTACTGCCAAACCCAAATCCCCCTGTTGTCAAAAGACACGATTCTCTTTTTAGCAGCAAGATCCCCCCAGTGCAATCAAGCATGGTGTAAAGATTTTTGTGAATCAAAACTTAGCTCATCTGAAAAATCATATGCAAGCAAATTAATGGCTCGTTGCTTGCAAACTCAAGAATGTCAGTGTCTTTATCCATGGCGAAAAACTACAGATTCTATGTTGACTTTCAGTCGATTAGATTAATATTTTTGAGATATTTATAATTAATGTTTATTGTCCAAATTTAAAAAAAGTACATGTTTTGTTTTCATTTACTGCATTTCTCAATGTTTTTTGTTCCACTCGTGTAATTTTTTGATATAAATGAGTTGACTTGATTTTTGACTGATAAGACATTTTTGTCAAAATGATAGAAAATATTGTAGAAATTTATTTTTTTGGACTAGCCTCAAAAAACATGGAAGTATTTTTGTCATTTAAAAAGCAATTTTTTCAATCGTGAAATTCCTTTGCTTTTTTGACAAAAAATAAAAATAATAGAAATTAAAAAGAAGCTGTATCAGCGATAAATCACAATGTTGAAGCAAAGTGCAGTAATTTGAATCAAGTAAGATGATTTTTAATAGTGTCATCTGTATTTGCCAAAACAATATATAAGTCATTGCTTTTCGCTGGAATTGCTATTGTCAAACAGCAATATTATACATTTTTATTACTTTCTGATCTTATTACTTACTTAAAACTTGTTAAAAAATGTCTGAAGATGAACTCCGTCGTGCTATTGAAGATGAAGAAGATGCTATTCGTCGAAAAGAGGCAGAATTACGATTGCTTGAAGAAGCTCGTCAAGCTGAAAGAAAATAAAAGAAAGCCTTTTTATGCCATGATCAACCTCTTCTCTTCAATTTTTAATCAAATATAAAACCTTCACATTATCTTTTAACAATGACATGCCTTAATTTTGTTGTGCATTTTAACATTCTCTATGAACTTTATTATTTTTAATTAATATCATTATGTTTTCTCTGTTAATAAACAATTTGGTTTACTAGTTTTTCCTTAGCTTCAATAAAGTTATAAACAATTATCGTAAATTACTATATTTCTGGCGACCTCTGACCGGACTCATTTTGCATGAAACAAAATGAAAAAATGTTTACCGTTGACATACGTTCATTGCGCTAAATGATTACTCAGGTACCGACATGTTTTATCAATGGGAAACAAAAAAAATTGCCAATAGTGAAAAAAATCTGTAGATTTGTTAACCAAAAATTAATTGCAATTAAGGATGCTGACAAAAAGAATTTTGTGTTGGATTTATTTTTCTTCATACACAATTCTCTCCCCTGTCCCTTTTTTCTATTAGATATAAGATGATTTTGAGGGATATCTTATTTTTTCGTACGCTGTGGTATAAATATGCAAAAGAAATTGGTTTGTCGTTTCTTATTTTTTTTGTCATGGGCATATATTGATTGATTCATTAACGGTCACTTAGTTTTTCCCAAATGAGGTTTTTTCGGCATTCCATATATTTTTGGTAGAGGCCGTTATATACTTATAATAAACCATTTATTCTTGTCTATTTGCTCTCTAAAAATGAATGCAAAAATTACTTTAATATTATTGTGTTGTTGTTTAATTATTTCAAGAAATTGGGCAATTACTTTTGATGTTGATGATTATAGTATGTTAACTGAAGTAACGACAGTTATTCTATTTTTATCGTGTATTTTTTAAACAAAACAGTTTTTAGGAACAAACAGCAGGATTTAAAAAACGTTTACGAGAATTAGAAGAAAACAATCGGCTATTAGAAGAAGCAAAAAAGAAATGGGATGCAGAGATAGCAGAACAGAATCAATTGATTTGGAATGTTGGTATAGGTATTGGCATTGGAATTATTGCTTTAGGCGTTTTTATTGGAATTAAATGTCTACCAAGATGCCTTAAAATCAAACCTAAAGTTTTACCGGTTGATCATGTGTAAAAAACTTTGTCATTTTTTCGTGTTTTTTTTGTGTTACTCCGTACGAAACCAATAAAAAAAAGATTGATAAAAAAAATTTGGAAACAGTTATTCATACACCAAATGTACCTTTTTTGTCATATTTTTTATTTTTATAATGGTTCTGCAGTGGCAAAATATAAAGAATAAAAAAATTTTGACAAAAAATACAGGAGAGAGAATAAAGTAAAAAAGTGTCTCGATATTTTTAAATATTTTAATTATTTTAATATTGCGAAAAAATGGAAAACAAATCATAAACACCAAATTCCTGCTTTTTCTTTTAGCATTCATCGCTTGAGTATGTTATCTTGGCTTTTTTATCTGAAACTAAAAATCCTTGTGCATTAATTCTTGAAGAATTCAGTATAAAATCATTAATAATTACTAAAATGATAGAAAAAAAATACATATTCTTACATCTTTAAAGATGCTTTAACTTCTTGAAGAAATATGAAACTTTCAATCAAAACAGTTGAAAAGTAAACATTTATTGTCGACATTGCAAACTATGTACACAAATTTGTCATTTGAAGTTACAAACTTTTTATCCTCTTAGAGACTACTTTAAAATAAAACTTGGAGAGTGATTAGAAAATGTTTTAATTTAACTGCCTACGCATTTTACAAAATTAAACGTCAGTTCTTTTTTTCAAAAGTTGTCTTTTATTGTTAGAATTAAAGAAAGTGTAGTGAGCCTTGCAATACCATTACAAAAGCATAAAAAGTAGTAAAACTCAAATTATTCTTATTTGTATCAAAAACAATATATTATAAATGTCTTTGAAATTATTACTGTTACTATTTTTCTTTTGCATTCTTAAATATTCTGCAGAAGCAGCAAAAAATTGGACTTGTTATGAACAAACAAATAGTTGTTACATGGTGAGTTTTAAAGACATTAAAAGACAGCAGGGATTACGGGTCTGATGATTAACTTAAAAATTTCAGATGATAGATGAATGTACTTTTGACAATTGTGAAGCCGAATGCCAACGTCTTGGTGGACACTTAGCTTCCATTCACAGTGCAGAAGAAAACAAATTTGTTAATGGTAAAAGTTTTTTTATTTAAAAAAATGTAAAATGTATGGATTTAACTAATCCAGTTGTTAACTTTTAATTCTATATATCAGTATTTAAAAATATACAAATGTCATTTTAATTATTATTATTTATACTTCAGATTTCGCTACAGGTGGTCAACCATATTTTAATCAGGGGCAAGTAATAATTGGATTGAAGAGAACTGGTAATCAATGGAAATGGACAGATGGAACATCAGTAGATTACACTAGATGGGCCCCCTCACAACCTGATAATTATGGAGGTAATCAAGCTTGCGGTGTGACATATGCTGAGTCTGCAACAACATGTTGCTGGCCAAATGGTCCTGGAATGAAACTTTATGCTTGGGATGACGAATTTTGCAATGCAAAATTTCGTGCAGTTTGTAAATTTCCAAAAAGAATAATAGTACCAGAAACAGCAAAGTGGACTTGTTATGAACAAACAAACAGCTGTTATAGGGTTAGTTTTAGATAATACTAAAAGTTTGAATAAATTGACTAAGATTTATTTTGGGCAGTAGAACTTTCTTTGATATTTAATATTTTTAGATGATAAATCCATGTGCTTTTGACAGTTGTGAAGGCGAGTGCAAAAGTCTTGGTGCAAATTTAGCTTCCATTCACAGTGCAGAAGAGAACAAATTTATTAACGGTAAAAGTTTTTTTTATCAGAAAACAGCTGACATCAATTTATAGACAACCTGTTTTGACATTAATATTGATGTAATTTTCAGATTTTGCGTCAACTACTTTACCACAATTCGATTACGGTGCAGTTACAATTGGATTAAAGAGAATTGGGGATCAATGGACTTGGACAGATGGAACATCACTGGATTACAACAATTGGGCCCCATCACAACCTGATAATTATGGAGGTGGTCAAGGTTGTGGAATCACACAATCTAATCCTGTTATATCATGTTGTTGGCCAAAAGGTAGAGGAATGCCACATTATACTTGGGATGACATAAGTTGCGGGGAAGAACCTCATGCAGCGATTTGTAAAATTGCTTCTTCTCGATTGGTTAATTCTTAAATTTTTGCTAATTTAAAACACTTTATTTTGTAAAGTGTTTTAAATGTGGATTGTAAAAATATCGATATGTTATTTGTACACAAGTTTTTTTGGTTCTATTAAAATTCAATATTTTATTGTAAAAATAATAAAAGCGTAACGAAATTTACATATTTGTACATATTATTAACTTTGTACCCTGGCATTTTCTTTGAACAAGTTGCATTAAATGAGATCATAACCATGGTTCACGAAAATGATTTTTTCCATTAGTATCATACCATAACCTTCCAGGTTCGACATTATGTACAAGATTATCATATCCAATAACAATGCTGTGATCGGTGAGTAATTCATAGGCATCAACAATTTTTCCGACATTGCCTTAAAAATTGTTTTTACTTTGTGCTAATTGTAGTACTACTCTTACCATTGCTACCATCAAGATAAATTATTGTCACATATACCTTTTCACCTGAAGCTGCCAAAGGATGAAAAGCTTTGAAAACTCCAGGATTTATTAGTGTGAAGCCAGTATCAGTTGGAATTTCTTCCATAAACCATTTTGCTAAAATTTTACAATTTTTTATAAAAATTAAACACTGCTTTTCTTTACATACCATTATCAAGCCTTCGGTAGAGATCTGATGCATATTGGTTAAGGACGTTTTTATCTTTCTGAACGAAAACATAAATAGGATGATGGCCACCATTGGCAATATGATTGGTTAAAACTGTAAATTAATAATTCTCTATTAATTAAATAAACATTTTTTAAAATAGTAAATGTGATTATTGTTTAAATCATAAAATTAAATTAAATTCTATGATTAACCATTATCTGTTTTTTATTAAAAATCCTTACGTCTTGATTGCCCACCATAAATATTTTGGATTTCTTGAATATCAGATGAATTGAGTTTAGGTTCATGATAATTTCCTCTAGGATCCATACTTATGCGCGATGGAGCATAATTTCTTGCCATCAAAGAATCAGGATCTTGAACAATATGATCCAATCCCAGTATATGACCAATTTCATGAATTGTGACATATAAAATATCTGTCTTGTCAAAATCATATTTTTCGCCATTTGCATATCTTTTCCATTTATTCTCTGCATTCAAATGTATTGTTCCTGACAATCCATTCATTAATGCATGGGCATATACTACATCGTCAAAAGGATCTTTATCACCATGTTCACCTTTATGAAATCTTATTTTAATATTTGCTTTATCGATGTCTTCAATTTCTACAAATTTTCGTTGAATCACTGAAGACCAATGATCAAAAGCTTGACGAATAACACGCCTTAAAAAGTGTTAAATCTTTAGTGAAACAAATAATTTAAGTCTAAAATCAATATGCACAACGATTTTTACCTAAATTCATCTGCAGCAATATTCGGATAGGGATTAAAAATTTTATAAGTTATTTCAAAATCTTTCCATGGCACAACTAAAAAGAGCTATTTTTTTCGATTGTTTTCAAAGCCCAGCTAACATACTTTGCTCCCTTCGCATATTAGCATTATCACTAACCCCGCACTGGGGAGTTCGACGCTTCATTTCTTTCATTGTCGCTTCATCAAGCTCTCCAGTTGGCACCAATTCAGCTTTTCTTTGAAAATTTTTTATGGCATCTTCAATTTCTTTCTGTGTGAAATTAGTACCATATGGGGGTAAGTATCCTTTTGTTTTCAAATAAACCTGAAATCTTTATCAATATCATTAAAAATAAATAATCACAATTTCTTACCTCTGCTTGTTCTTTGACGTTATTATTAGATCGAATTTGTCGAAACTTCTGATAACCTAATAAATGAAAGGCAGATAGCTTTGAAATTAAAATACAAAAAACAATTACTACAGTAAGTCTCATCACGTTCTGAAATTAATGTCTAAACTTTGTTTTAAAAATTTGAAAATAATAAAGTTAAACAATGACGAAGTTTTTAACAGCAACATTTTTATAGCTAGTATGAAAACCTCAGTCAACGCAAAAAAACTCAAATATTTTGTTTGCTATTTACAATTATAAAAAATTTTTCCACGCATTTTTTAATCCGTCTTTTTACTTTGTTTTTAATTTTTTATGTTCAAAATCATCAGTGCTACAAAAAGAGTTTGAACATGTTTGGTGAACCCACTGTCATAAAGTAAATAATGTCTTCCACCAAAAAATGAACTAGCAAAAACGTTATTGACGTTAAGGCTTCCTTCTTGCACGTTCTTCTTAAAAAAAGAATGTGTTTATTTAATTAAGAAATTTTTGTAAACAAAATCGCAATCTAGGTAAAGATAAAATTTAATGAAGCATCATTTTTTAAAATTTTCTTATCATTTCAATAACTTTTTTTTATAACACCAACAAAGTCACAAAAAAATTTAGCATAAATTACAACTTCTTCCACAATATTGACGTTTTTGAGCAGCTGTATAAAAGCTATTGCTGCAGAAACCATTTCTCACCCACGATGCACAATTTGGATTTGTATCAGTACATGTTGAATTAACAGTTGAAATCGAATTCGAACATCTATTACAAGTTCGAGGGCATTTTTGAGTCATTAAATTAAAATACATTGGATTGTTACATAGTGCAATATTTGAAGCACAATTGACAGTATTATCAGAACAAGTTAGTAATGAAGATGATGGTAGTGCTGTTGTAGTAACAGAGGCAGCTGTTGTTGTACATCTGTCACATGTGAAAGCACATCTTGCTGCCATAAAATTTCGAAATATTACATGATTACAAATTGCAACCATATCTATACATCGGTCATTTAAATCAATGCATGTTCTGTTGAGACATGTTCCACATGTACCATGACAATATGTGGTCATGACAGTTGACCATGCTGGGTCTCTACATTTTGCAATATTTGCTTGGCAATTAATTGGTGAGGCTGCAAAGGTTTGAAGTAAAAAATGTCTAGTATTTTTTAGTTAATCTATTAACATTAATTTCCTGCCTTTGCGTAATTTTAACTTTTTTCCCGCAATTTTAAATCTCTTGCTTTCACTATCCCCACAAGCATATTCTTTTCGTTGACAACACATTCCGCATCGATTTGCGCATTCCATCGTCACTCTAGTCATGCCTGGAGTTGTGCAATCACTATCAATTACAACAGCACCAGGAGTATGATCTGCAGCAGCAAAAATTTCAATACAAATTGCATCATCCAGCTCATTTGAACATGATGTTGCAGATGGCAGATACGTCAAACCTGTTTCATCCAAGCATGGCGTTAAGCCAAGGGAATCAACGAAATGGAATAGATAGAAAGTAATAAAAAATGTTAAACATTTTTGAATACAGAAGACCATATTACTTATGACAATGTAATAAAGAATGAAATGTTTTTCTATTATAAAAAAGAATTTATTCTGGCAAAAAACACGTTTGCTTGTTCAGCAGTAAGAAAATAACAAAAAATTTTACCGGACATGCAGCTTTTTAAACACACGAAAATACATGTAAATTGCGTGAACAAGATTCGTGTGCAAAAAACATGTAGAATAGCAATAATGCTACAGCTATCCAAACATGTTTTTGGTAATTGTGAAAATATTCATTTTTCACTGAAGACTCAATGGACTTCTTTTTAAAACAAAAGACAGCATGCTTGTACAACGTAACAAAGAGTTTTTCTGCACGTATTTATATTGTATGTAGATTGGAACTACTACAGATAATAAATACATAAGTTTTGCTTTTTATTGGATCCAATAAATTACTTCCGTTTTACAAGAAACTATCCATTTTTTTTAACGCTTTGTTTATCCAGCGGGAAGTTTTTTTTCTTTTTCTCGTAAAAATCTTTTTTGGCTATATATTATATAAAAGATTTTTCATGCAATTTTATCGCTTTTTATCTTCAACAAATTATAATGGCAATTTTAATGAAACATATAATTTACTTTTTTCATTTTTTCCATCTATGTTTTGCGACTTTACGTGACCCCACACTATGCATAGATGGCACTGAATTTTTACCATCTGCAACTGCATGTGATAATATCAGGGATGATGAGGAATGTGCTGGAATATTTCGGGAAGCAATTGTTGCATCTCCTGCTCAAGTTGATATAAATTGTGTAAACCCGATTATGGAGGTTGTGATAAATCAATGCGCAAAACGATGCGCAGTTTGCTGTGAACAACCAGAATTTAGTTGCGGGGATGATGAAAGTAAGTTTTTAGAGGAAAAAGGGAGTTGCTATTAAATCTTCTGAAAAAATGTTTCTGTTTTTATTTAGCTAAATTTTTCAAGGACTCGAACCATGATTCCATTTGCACGTTAGTCTTCGGCGCTAACCACTGAGCTACTCATGCACAAAAACTTTTTGCAAAAAAAGCAAAAATGTCACAAGGCTTTTTTTGTGACTTTTTTGCTTTATTCATTTTATTGACACGACTTCAATATTACCGAAAGCTTTTTTTAGATACACCAATCGACTGCCCCTTCAATAAACACAAATGTCGTGATCCTGAATGGACATATGTAATGGATTATTTTTGTCCTGGTACTTGTGGTTCATGCCTTACAGCAGAATTTTGTAGAGACTTGAATCCCAATTGTGCTAATATGCGATCACTTTGTAATGATATAAATTTCATGAATTTTATGACAGCAAGATGTGCACGAACTTGTAGCAGATGCACTTTAACAACAACAGTTGCAAATACAACTTCTGCAAGTTGTAGCACAGTCTGCACAGATGTTGCCACGAATTGTATTGCGAATATTGCTCTATGTAACATTGCTGAATATTACAATTTAATGACACAAAAATGTTCAGCTACATGTGGACGTTGCTCAAGCACTGGAACAATTGGTAGCAGTACATGTATGGATACAAATCCAAATTGTGCAGCATGGGTAAGAAATGGTTTCTGTAGCAACATCTTTTATACAGCCGCTCAAAAACGTCAATATTGTGGAAGAAGTTGTAATTTATGTTAATTTTTGTTGTTCTTTTGTGTACAAGTTGAAACTAGAAACAATAAATGTGTGTATTTTTTCTGCTAAAGTTTTTAGTGGATATAATTCCGGCTTTCACAGAACAATAAATTTTTGTCTCAATGTTTGTTTGATGAGCTGGTTCTGCAGCATTTATTTTCATGTTGACAAATTTTTTGACTATAAAAAGATTTCAGCGGTTTTATTACATTTATCCTCTTTAACAAGCTTTCAGGAACTTAATGAAAATGTTTACAACTTTTTATTTCACTTCCTACCCATTCCCATGGAATACAAGTTTAAACTTTTAAGGAACTAAATTTCTATCAAATGAAATGGACACATAAGAAGTACATGACACATTCTATAAACTGAGAAGTCAAATTTTTAATGTGTTTTGCGGGGATAAAAGCCGTAAAAATAATTGGTACTTCTCAATATTAATAATTAATGCATACCAAAATCAGATAAGAAAAAGGCGTTAAAAGGTTTTTCAGAATTTACAGGTGCTATTTTTTACTTCCCAAGGAAACAAAAATGGATATTACCTTTTATTTTTTCACTGTATGCCATTATAATTTTCATCTGTCAACTGCAGTACTATAAAATCATCAAAACAGAATAGCTTTTTTCTAGAATTGCTCTAAAAGTAAGTGGATAGTAATTAATTATAGAATGCTAATAAATATAAAGTGGTACTTAAATATGCTTTTTTGTTCAGTAAAGGTGTTTGCTCCCTCCTACTTTTTCTTGGGATTAAGCATGACTGTAAAATTATAAAAAGAGGCAGTCTTTTATCTAAAAACTTACTTAAATCTAATGCTTCATTTTATACATAACTCGGAGATAGCTCTTTGAAAACTGTTCTAGCAGCTTTATTTTCTGAAAAATCTTTTTAATAAGCTACTTTTTTAGATAAAACTTGGTTATAACATTTTATTGGAAAAAAGTAAGCTTTTGTCTCACCGAAAATGATTGGAAACAATATCGTAATCCCACATTCATGGCATCTTGTCAACGAAAGTTTTATCATTGGAATAAAACCTGACATCTCCATTCATCAAAACATCATGATCTTTCTTCTTCTATCAGTTCCAACATTTACAATCCCAATGGACTGCATGCTAATTTATCTCCTATTCTTTTCATCAAAAAGACATAAATACACAAACATTTTTTACAAGCTTATCCTTGCTTTTACCCTTGTTGTTCTGTATTGGTCATGGTATTTTTTCTATCAAGGTCTTTGCCAATTGCTTGGTTACAGTTTATTTGGGGAACTTGGAAACACGATTATTGCTTCAACTGCACAGTACTTGTTTTACGTTTGTATGAATATGAATTTACTTCTGGCATTTAATCGATTTTCGGCTGTCGTTTATGGGCATAAACATGAAATTATCTTTTCTAATTTTAATGGATTGGTGTATATCGCTGTTATCTATGGTGGCTCAGCAATTATGAATATCCCAGGGTTTATGTTTTTGATTAAATATGTAAGTGTTTATTTTTTGTTTTATTTTCAATTATTCTTAATTCTATCATAAAAGTAAATTTGCATAAATTTTAGTATCCTGAATTGGGAACATTCAATTACTTACATATGCCATCTGTACAATTTTTGAAGATCTCAATATTCATTGAGATGGGAGCTGTTTATGCTGTTCATTTGGCCATTTTTATTTTGTAAGTTTTCTTTTGAAAAGGGTGTTGGTGTGCGATACATAGCTGACACAAGGCTTGTTTTGAGGGGTCACCAAACAACAGTAAAAAAACAAAGCTAGAAACCGTTTTTGATAAATTTTCTGTTTGACGCGTAAGAGTGAAAACAATATAAGTTTTTGATGTAGGAACTACAGAAAACAATTGACTGATGTTGCCACCTTTGAAATTCCTTCTTTATATGCTACCATTTCTAACTTAACTCATTTATTCTTTTTAGATATGGCTGGTCCTTCCATACTTATCGAAAAATGAAGAGTCTAACTGTTCAACACAAAAAAGAACGTCGCCTGCTCATACAAGCAATTATCAGTGGAAGTCCATGCTTTGTTTTAATGACATGTCATCACTTGATTCATTTCCCCTTGCTTGAAGTCTTAGCTGGAGAGCTATGTGTTGGGATTGATCCAATTGTGTATATGTGGTTTAACAAAGAAATTCGAGCAGATTTTCTTGAAATTACTGGGTTCAAAAAATACATGAAATATTTCGATTCTACGTCAGTCTATCCTACAAGCACCAACACCCCTTCAGTTCCAAATCAGCAATGAAATTATAAAAACGAATGGACTCGAAATCATCATAGGTTAATTTGATGTAAAATCGCTAGACATCAAAACATAGTGTTAACTATTGTTTTATTTATCTTTGTCCTCCTTCTTCTGCTGCTATTGTTTTCTTTATTCTTTAAAAATTACGAAATATGGTTGAAACTTGTTTTTTCATGTACAAATTATAAGTTGCGCTTTGATACCCTTTCTAATATATAATTATTAATGCACAAATTCGATATCGATTTTGGCTATTTGCTATTTTTTTTGAGCCTTTAGCTTTATTTTAAAGTATATCTCAACAGTTATCTATTGAATTTAAAATAAAATATTGAAATAATTTATTTTGTTTTTCACATTATATGCAAAAAGTTATCTTTGCACACATGCAAAAAAATACTAGCGATGAATAAAATTTTTTTTCTTTTACTACAACAGTCGTTTTGCTGAATAGGCGTTCTTGTCTAACACAAAAACAACGAGAATGAAAACATTTTCAAAGTTTTTTTTGTTCTTTTCAACGACATGTTTTTGGACAATTTTTTTTAATGGATAATATTAGAAAAAATAAAATATTCAAAAATTTTTTCCAATTTTAGGCAAAAATCTTATGTTTTTCTTTAAAAAAAAAAGTATGTGATGCTGATGACCGCCGTTTGCAAAAAACAAACGACAGTTTTTTTTGCTCAATTTTTGCAGGCTTCCTAGACAATATAGAAAATAAAAAAAAAGAAACTAATTCAGCATAAACCTAATATTTACATTAGAATGTAATATTTTTAAAACTCAAACATTTTTTTTCTTTTTTTATGTTTAGCTAAAGAGTTGCTTTATTTTTTGCAAATGATTTATAAAAATTAAAAATTTTAAAATATATGTCTTTGCAGTTGAAATATTATTATTAGTGAACAATCTTTAAAATTGCTAACGGTTTGCTGCATTTAATGTTATTAAAAATTATTTAATTTTGCTATAAAGTATATTTAAAAACTGGATAATTTTATTAAAGTAAAATATTTAAAAATATGCTTCAATTATCACTTGATAAAAAAATAAAATTTTTTTGCTGTTTTCTCACAAATTGCGGACAACTCCCTGTTGGTAGAATGATGTCAAAAAATCAAATGCAAAACCGCATCCACCTCTATGACTTTCAAAGCTTTTTCTAATTTTTTCAGCGACATATTCATTTTTTAGAATTTTTAAAAAACTTTTTAGCAGCCTTGTGTGAACATTTATAGGTCAGGAATCACAGTGCTATTTAGTTGTTAGATTTTTTGCTATTAATTAAATTTCTTAAAAACTTTTATGTACACTAATCAGTTGTGGAGTAACAATAGTTAATAAGATGCTTTAGAAGAAACAGTAATTTCAGTAGCATTGATTTCTCATTTTTTTCTTATTTTATTTTTAATTTAGTTAAAAAGATAATCTTGCAAAATAAACAAAATATTTAAAAGCATTTTTTTCGATTTTTTTCAATTAAAGAAAGATGTTAAAAAAACCAGCTGTCAAAAGAAGAAATGTCTTTTGTGCTATTTTTTGCAGCAGTCATTCTTTTTACTTTCCAGATCCAGCAGTGGAAATATTTCTTATTCTAGCGCAAAAATAGAAAGCAAAAAATTTTTCAAAAATTTTTTTATCTTTTTATTTAACGACTAGAGTTTTTCGTTTAGAATATTTGAATACAAGCTTAAATAAAACATGGTTTTTACAAATTTCATGTAAACATTTTATGTAATGAAAATAACGCATAAAAAAAAAGTATTCCTTTATAATCTTACAAAACTACAATAAATATTAAAAAAACAGGTTCGTAGCACTCTTTTGTAGCTATGCTTATCGCAAAAGTTATGTCTGTTTTTATTTGCTAACCCTTTAATTTTATGTTTCGTTTAAAATTTATAAAATAACAAAACTGATTTACATTTATTAGTTGACGTAAATTACGTTTGATTGATATTTTTCTATTTTGGTAGCAAAAAGACTAAACCACAACACAAATATGTTGCTGACAAGGGAACCGCGTGACATGTTTTTCGAGTTTTGCTTCGAAATAGAGCTTAATAGTTTCATTTGGGTCCAAAAAGGTCCCCCAAAAAATATTACGTGCCAGTTCGGGCGTTAAGCCGTTTTTTCGGCGTCCGAAAGTTTCATTTATAGCATGGTTTTATCATGAAATGCTTTTCGAGCGCCCCTTCACTCAAGCCTCCATGGCGAAGTGGTGTTGACGTTGGGTTTTCGAACAGGAAGTAACTGGTTCGATTCCCAACACAGGAAATTTTTATTTTTTAAATTTTTATTCAAATAGTTTTATCACAAAATAAAAATGGCTTCATTTTTTAGTATTAACTGTTTTTTATTTCAAAAAATAATCTATAAATGAACGGGTTGCTTTTAAAAAAAAATATGCACATTTTTTTTCTTTTAAAAAAGTTATTTGTTTTTTTTGTGTTAAAAAAGCTTATATATTTCTTTAAATAAAAAACAGTTAATACTAAAAAATGAAGCCATTTTTATTTTGTGATAAAACTATTTGAATAAAAATTTAAAAAATAAAAATTTCCTTTGTTGGGAATCGAACCAGTTACTTCCTGTTCGAAAACCCAACGTCAACACCACTTCGCCATGGAGGCTTGAGTGAAGGGGCGCTCGAAAAGCATTTCATGATAAAACCATGCTATAAATGAAACTTTCGGACGCCGAAAAAACGGCTTAACGCCCGAACTGGCACGTAATATTTTTTGGGGGACCTTTTTGGACCCAAATGAAACTATTAAGCTCTATTTCGAAGCAAAACTCGAAAAACATGTCACGCGGTTCCCTTGTGAGTTCAAATAAACAATTTTTTTTTACTTTCAGTCAGAAAAAAATCAACAAAAATAAAAGATTATCGACCAACAACACAAAAAAGGACACCAATGCACACCCATTTTTTTCATTTTTTAACCGCAATTAAACTGTCTTTATTTTATTTACTTAAAATATTATCAACAAAAAATGGAGAATATTCCAAAGAAACAAAAAGCTCAAGTTATTACCGAGTATGGATTGGATTTCAAACTTACAGATATAGATGTTCCCACTCCAAAATCAGATGAAGTTTTGGTTCATATTTTATACACTGGTGTTTGTCATACAGATATTTGTTTTATGAAAAATTCATTAAGTCAATATCAAATGCCCCTTCCCATGGTTGCTGGACATGAAGGTGCTGGTGTTGTTGTTGCTTTAGGAAGTGATGTTAAAAGTTATAAAATTGGTGACAAGGTTGGAGTAAAGGTTAGTTTATCAAAACATAAAAATATTGTGCTTAAAATGCTAAAAATAGAAGGTTAAAAAAAGCTAGCCAGACTTTTTCAAAGAAAGAAACAATCCAAGTAAATTATAAAAGTCAAGTAAATCTTTCAGATGCTAAATCGAACATGTGGTTACTGTGAAAATTGCCACACTTCTGGTCGAGATAATAAATGTGAAAATCGAGTAGATTTAATGGTACACAAATTTGGAACATTTCAACAATATGTTACTATTGCAGAAGGTGATGCAGTGCGATTACCACCAAATGTTGATTTAAAAAAAGCTGCACCATTAGTTTGTGCTGTAAGTTTTATTGCTTTTGATCTTTTTAATTGTGCACTTCTCTAAGTGTAAAAAAAAAAAAATTTTTTTTCAATAATTTATGTGTCCATAAGCCGATTGTGATGAGCAATTTAATAAGAAATGTGCAATTTTAAACAACGGAACATATTTTAAAGCCTTTTGTTTTTCGTGTTTTTTTTTATTTTTTTTTTAAAAATTTTGACAAATTGGTTTTTCTATAACAAAATATTCCAAAAAAATTTATTCATCAATATTAATGCTTTTTGTTTTTCAGCGTTAAAAAACTAATATAAAAAGATTGCTTTGCCTGTTTCCTTTGCGGCGATGTTTTGAATAAATTTCTCTTTCCAAAAAACTTTTCGAAGTTATTTCTACTTTTTTCAACGACATTTTTTGTTGTATAACAATATTTTGAATGATGTTAAAAAATGTCGCTTGCAAAAAAAGTATGACAAAAAATCTTTATGTAATGCAGTCAGAAAGTCAGCGAAAAGCTTTCACGTTTTTTTCTTACTCGTAATGACATGATTTTTTTAAAAAAAATAATAGTGTTCAAAAATAGCGAAATTTAGTGAAAAATGCATAAGTTTAACATTTATCTGTGTAATTATTTACATCAAATTAAATACAGCTGCTTTGCACCGTGTTCCTGGCGGCATAAAATTTTAAGGCATAAGATTTGAAAAAAGATTTGTGACATCAGTTGGGTAAGCCAAAATGCTAAAATCAAGTGCACAAATGAAAAGGACCACGATTTATTTCATTATTATCCTATCTCTCACAATTTTAGGGAGTAACAGTATATCGAGGCCTTAAAGAAACCCGTTGCATTGCTGGCGAAATTGTTGCCATATCCGGAGCATCTGGTGGCTTAGGATCATTTGCCATTCAATTTGCAAAAAATGCAGGCTTTGAAGTTATTGCCATTGATCTTGGAGAAGACAAAGAGAAGCACTGCAAAAATCTTGGAGCTGAACATTATATTGATGCTTCAAAGCCTGACCTCGTAAAACGTATCCATCAAGTTTCCAACGGTCGTGGCCCTCATGGTGTTATTGTTGTTGCAAATAATATCAAAGCTTTTGAACAAGCACTTGAATATGTTCGAGATTATGGTACTGTTTCTTTTCTTGGTGTCCCAGAACAAGATGAATTTCATGCTAATGTAATGAATATTCTTAATCGGCATTTAACAATCAAGGGCACAATCCTGGGAAATCGAACAGATTATAAGGAAGCTGTTGCTCTTCTTGCAAGCGGTAAAATTGATATTCCTGTTGAAGTTCGTGGTTTATCACAACTTGGCGATGTTCTTGATCGAATTCATAAAGGTGAAATTAAGGGAAGAGTGGTATTAGATACTTCAAAGTAACTTTAAATGTTTTGTTATAATAGATTTTCCTACATCTTTATGTATACGAACGAATTTCGAAGAAAAAATAAAAAATGCTTTGTGATCCAGGAATGCTTTTTTTCACATAGATTGTTAGCGCTTGATTTTTTTACTTTTGAAATACACATATTTAAAAATTGATATTATTTTTTATTTTAATAAAATATTTAAAAAGATTCATTTCAGTATTTCCCAAATAGCTTTTTAGTCGACAACAAAAAAAACCAGCGACCACAGAAATAATCGCTTTTGGGCTTTATTATTACAGCAAAAACAGCAGCAATTTGTGATGTTGAAATGTTTTTTGCTACTACAAAATCACAGCCGTCAAAAATATTTTCAACGCTTCAAATATTTTTTTGATCGACATGCTTTTCGAGCCTTTTATAAAAATTTAAGAAATTTTTTTAGTAAAAATATTTACAAATGACCTATATGAATGACAATTTGTAAAAAAGTATTATTTCTTATAAAATTAAGCAACTCTTACAAGATTAAATTTCTTGATAACACTGAAATTATAAAGATAAACAAATTCATAGCATATTAATTTTTAAAAATTTTATGTGTTAACAAGTCAATTTTGGAATATAATTATTAATGATTGTTGATACTGCATTAGGAGCATGGGTTACTGTTATTTGTCCTCATCATCAGAAAAGTATTCTGCTTAAAATAATATATCAGAAACAAAAAAATATTCAAAAAATCAAATTTTATTTTCAAGCTTTCCACCAAAATTATTTGGCGTTTTATTAAGTGCAAAAAATACAAGCTACTTGCTATTTTCTTTGTGGCACTTCAACATCAAATTGTTTCTCATTTTTTTCTTCTTTCGAAATTTTTAAAGAACAATTTTTTTGAATGCTGTACAAAACAGCCGCAGTTTTTTTTGCAAAAAGATGTGTCATAATGTTTATTGCATTACAGTCCGCAAGCACATTTTAAAGATTTTCTTTTGTGATGGAAAGAAATCAAACGTTTAAAAATGTGAACTCTTTTAGCCAAATGTGTCCCTCTCTCTTTTCTCTCTCTCTCCTTTTCTAATCATCGTTTTTTCTTTGTGTATTTTTATTGTCGATTTAGTCGATGTGTTACTGCCGCTGAGCAGCTTTAATAAATATTAACCATAACAATCTCGTTAGCATAAATAGAATCAGCATCTATTTATAACATTTTGTTTTCAGTGAATTGTTATTTGAATATTTTAGTTGATCATTGTTTTCTATTTAAAAATTTTTTTGAATTGTATTATAATAACGCATTTAAAGAAGACAACAATGCTGAAGCTAATGACATTATTAAATGATGTTAACACTTTATGATCAGAACAAATACCTGTTTGTCTTTGATGACATAATTTTATTTTATCTTGTCTTTCATCTTGCTTTTTTTATTTAAAGTGCTGTTTTACAAAAATGACATTTAAATATTTTTAAAAAAACTCAAACACATAAATGCTGCAATAAAAGTTTTGACAAAAAATAAGAATAAAGTAGTAGTGTTATCAAACTACGAAAGATAAAAAGATTGTGCAGAATATAAAAAAAAACTAAATTGTTAATATTAAAACTAATTTCTAGATTTTTAATGTACACCATCTTGTGCATTCAAAATCTAAAGCATTTGTTTTAAATAATAATAAAAACCGATAAAAATTATTGTAATTATTTTAAAATTTTTTTAAATAAAAAACAAATTATTCAATGAAAAACATATGCTAGATTGCCCGAACTACCAAGGAAGGCAGAAAAATGGGGCGATGCAAAAAACATGCCAAAAAAAGTTGTTGATCGTTTGTTTCTGAAAAGTAACAACACTTGATGATGTTGTGAGCGAAAACCAACAAAATGCAAAGGAATATGTTGCAAAATATTTTTTATCGTTTTTTTCATTCCATTTTTTGCAGTTTTTATTTTGTCTTAAACTCTGCCAAAAAAAGGGGACAAAGCTTGTGATGCATTACAACAACTTTAAATGTCGTTTTACAATCTAAAAAATGTATTGAATGATGTTCGGTAGCAACATCTTTCCATCAAGCAAAAAGTACTTTTTACATCTTGAATTTTCTGAATATTCAATTTTTCTTGGTTATTTTTTGCTTCATTCATTAATGATTTTTTCTAAAGGTATTGTGTTTTTATCAAAAAATGCCATGTGAACCTTTTGATACATTTTAAATTAAACAGCTTTAAGTAACAAAAATATTTAACATTGAATCAGATGCTACTGCGAACACAAATTATTCAAAGCAAAATGACAGATAAAAAGAATAACCACAAAACTGACACCAAATCAAAGTTTACGATAAACATGTGAATCAAGTTATTTAATGCTTCAAGGATTCGAAAAAAAGATAACAATTTTGGACTTATCAGGTTGTTCGATAAGTTCGTGCGGCGATGTTACCTGATGGATTTTTAATACTAGAAGAGCAATCAAAATGAGGTCTTTTGTAATTAGTAGGCCCATATCTCAGGTATTTAACAGTAATAAAATATTGAGGTCACCGTGGATACTGTAGGTATACGGTAGAATTTTCTCGAACAAATGCCAATTTTTGATAAAAATGAGCTGAAATTAAGCGGAAAAAAGCTGGAAATGACTGGATATGATAAATTATGATATCCCGAACACCGTAGGATAACATTTTAAAAATACCTGGAATTTTTGGAGTTTTTAGGAATTATGTGGAATTTTTTAAAAAAAGTATACAGATTACTCAAATGATACAACAAAAATGATCAAACATCTATTGTCGTAGAGGAATTTTGATGCAGGTAATTATAACAAGTCAAACTACGTGGAATTGATGGGAATTTTAGTGGAATTGGCTGGAATTTTCAGGGATTTTCGCACTTTTTTAAAGCCCAACTTGTTTTGCATAGCCGTAATCGTTTATTCAAAGAATGTACAGTTGTAAAACTAACATTTATCGGGAGTTTGTGGAATTTAGAGGAATTTAGATGGAATTTTGGGGAATTTTTAGGGATTTTCGCACTTTTTTAAAGCCAAAATAAACTTGCATAACCATGATTGTTCATTAAAAGAATATAAAATGGCAACACAGGATTTTATCGGAATTTTAAGGGATTTTTATGGAATTTTTATGGAATTTTGGTGGGATTTATATGTGATTTTGAAGTGTTCTGAGGAGTTTGAAAGCTTTCAAGCATTTTTTAAACATTGGAAACAGAATTAACGAGATTTTATAAAAAGTCATTTTTTTAACTGCATTGAAAAGATTTTCGCCATAACATTTTTATGTCATTAGAAAACTGAAATAATTTTTTAAAATTGTAAAGTTGTTGACGCATGTTTTAAAAAAAATAGAAAAAAGAAGTTGCTCTCAGGTAGTAAAATTAATTGTTTGAATTCTTAATGTAAAAATTTTTTTGCGCTTTATTAAAACAGTAACAAACTTAAAACACAAAACAACAAAACAAAGATAAAAACTATTATATGATTTAATGTTCAGGAAAATAGTTTCCGGCATAATCTATTGTTTTGTTCCATCGATTAGGAAGATCTGTAATTCCTTTTACCCAAAAACCAGAATTTTGTGAACCAATCCATTCATTAATAAAAGCTTCCACTTCATCTTCTGTTTCGAATTCTTTGTTTTCGAGCCGTTTCTGCAAGGAACGAAAAACTTTAAAATCTGTAGGCGCAAGATCAGGCGAGTATGGTGCATTTGGCAAAACTTCCCATCCCAACGATTCGATCTTCGTTTTAGTAACATTTGCAACATGAGGTCTTGCATTGTCATGTAAAAGAAGTACATGGGTTCTTTGCGGACGTTTTTCTTTCATAGCAGCGGATAAAGTGTCAAGTTGACGACAATATGTAGCAGCTTTGACGGTTTCATGCAAAAGCTCCCAATAAATAACACCTTCGGTATCCCAGAAAAGAGACAATAGCACCTTTTTCGGATGAAGTGGCGGCCTAGGCGTTGGTGGCGGATTTGTACCATGTTCAACCCAGTGACCACGACGACTTACATTAACGTAGAGGACCCATTTTTCGTCTCCTGTTACGATGTCATCAAGTTTAAGTGTTCCTGCTTCCAATCGTGCCAAAAGATGTGAAGCGACTCGGAGACGGATTTCTTTCTGTTCTTGGGTGAGAGCATGTGGGACCCATTGACCGTATTTATGCACCTGAAAAATGAAAGTTTTTGAAATTTCCCAAAAACGTATAATAATTTTACATGTTTTTCTTCTAGATTTTAATGTAAAAACTTACCATTCCAATTGCATGCAAATGACTGTCAAGGGTTGACAACGAGCAGTTGAATTGGGATTGAAGCTCTCGAAGAGTTACATCTGGATTTTGTGTCACCGCGTAACGCAAAAGGTCTTCATCGAACGTAACAGGTCGTCCTTGTCTTTCATTGTCTTCTAAATCTTCAACACTTTTATCACCATTACGAAATCGTGCCAACCATTTTTGACAAACTCTTTCTGAGATGGAGCCACTACCATATGTTGTTTGAATAATTTTTGCCGCATCTGTACCAGAAATGCCATTATCTTTATCAAACAGATACAGTAGAACATGACGGAGATGTATTTTCATACCAAGCTTAACCATTTTTGAAGAAAAAAATAAGAGAAAAATAATGAAAAAACTGAAGAAAAAGGTATGTCCCGCGCTATTTATATCTTGTCAGTAAGAGTCTAGATTGTGGTGGAACATTCTGGAAATATTTCGAAAAAGAAGGGAAACTCAAGAATTTTGTCGAATTTTTTCAAACGTTATCAGAAAAAAAATAAATAATAAGTTTAAAAAAATCGAGAATTTGTCATCAAAATAAGTTTACAAGGTTTAAATATGCCTTAATAAGTAAGCAACAAAAAATCGTATGTTGTATGAAATTACATTAAGAATTCAAACAATTAATTTTACTACCTGAGAGCAACTTCTTTTTTCTATTTTTTTTAAAACATGCGTCAACAACTTTACAATTTTAAAAAATTATTTCAGTTTTCTAATGACATAAAAATGTTATGGCGAAAATCTTTTCAATGCAGTTAAAAAAATGACTTTTTATAAAATCTCGTTAATTCTGTTTCCAATGTTTAAAAAATGCTTGAAAGCTTTCAAACTCCTCAGAACACTTCAAAATCACATATAAATCCCACCAAAATTCCATAAAAATTCCATAAAAATCCCTTAAAATTCCGATAAAATCCTGTGTTGCCATTTTATATTCTTTTAATGAACAATCATGGTTATGCAAGTTTATTTTGGCTTTAAAAAAGTGCGAAAATCCCTAAAAATTCCCCAAAATTCCATCTAAATTCCTCTAAATTCCACAAACTCCCGATAAATGTTAGTTTTACAACTGTACATTCTTTGAATAAACGATTACGGCTATGCAAAACAAGTTGGGCTTTAAAAAAGTGCGAAAATCCCTGAAAATTCCAGCCAATTCCACTAAAATTCCCATCAATTCCACGTAGTTTGACTTGTTATAATTACCTGCATCAAAATTCCTCTACGACAATAGATGTTTGATCATTTTTGTTGTATCATTTGAGTAATCTGTATACTTTTTTTAAAAAATTCCACATAATTCCTAAAAACTCCAAAAATTCCAGGTATTTTTAAAATGTTATCCTACGGTGTTCGGGATATCATAATTTATCATATCCAGTCATTTCCAGCTTTTTTCCGCTTAATTTCAGCTCATTTTTATCAAAAATTGGCATTTGTTCGAGAAAATTCTACCGTATACCTACAGTATCCACGGTGACCTCAATATTTTATTACTGTTAAATACCTGAGATATGGGCCTACTAATTACAAAAGACCTCATTTTGATTGCTCTTCTAGTATTAAAAATCCATCAGGTAACATCGCCGCACGAACTTATCGAACAACCTGATAAAATATTGTTTTGACAACTTATGGAATGAATTTAAGGAAAACATGTATTGCTCCAAATGGAGTCCAATATTACTAAAATAAAGATAATAAAAATTTATTTACAAAGAAAAAAAAAGAATAAAAAACCCATCAACATTTGAAAAAACAGAAAAGAAATAGGAATACCAAATACTATCATAGTAACACTCTTTCAAAGACGTAAACATTTCTTATTCAAAATACCAAAGAACACGATTATCAGTATCAGTTTCAGCAATTTTACTCTTCAAAGCATCAAGTCGATCCTTGGATTGTTCAGAAATATTAATAACAAAATGAAGATAAAATGTTGCATTTTTATGATCATAAAAATAAAGAAATATATAACAAAAAAAAAAGAAAGGAAATAACTTACTTTAACAAAAGTGTGAAAATCATCTTGAATGAAAGCTTGTGGAATAGAGTACAATTTGAAATGCAAAAGATGTTCAAGATTTTTGAGTTGAGCAATATTTTTCATTGTTGAATCACTTACAACAGAAACATCAGGTTTGAATAAACTTAAAAAAGAATTGTAAGCAATTATAAAAGGATAAAAAACTTACTATTGAAATCGTTGAATATTTAAAGCAGCTTTAAGAATATTTTCAAGCATAACATTCTTTCCATCATTATCGATAATTTTGACATCATTCAAATAAATTTCTTCAACACAAGAAATCAAGAATTGGAATTCATTATATTTGATAGCTGTACCAGATAAATAAAGTTTTCGATAATCACAGGAATAAAGTTTTGATCGAAGTAACGAATAATTAATATCTGCATCATCTTTGATTTTGATCATATCTTCAATCCAAATTTTGCTTTTCAATTTTTCCAAATCAATTTCTACACAACATCTTCCACCAAATTCGTCTTCACAGGTATAACTATCGTGTGGACAAAGTTTTCTTCCATTCAAATCATGAGCAACAAGAATAGGATTAGTTTCAAAAAAGTATTTGCATGTAGATGCCATTTTGAGGTAAGACTTTGAAGATAATGGATTCATGGCCATATAACGAATAATTGGCATTGGAAGAGAGAAAGATTGTTTGAATGTTGGTCCACCAGGCCATTGAAATTTACCTTTAACTATTTTTGAGTTTGAAAAATTAACTGCAGATAAAGCATCAACAAGATTATCCATTGTAAGCAAGAAAATAAGAGCTCTAAAATTAAATAAAAATTAATTGTAAAAAAGTATTTTTAATATCAATATAACCAAGAATGGCAGCTCAAAATGAAAAAAATCGAAACTGATTGTTTTCTTGTGTACCGTTTTTTTTGCAAGGACTTTAAGAACAACAAAAGAATATTTGGCACAAAAACTGTTAAAACAAAAAGTAAAAGGTGCAACAACGGTTTTCAATAATCGATAAATTATTTAAAATAAACAAAATTTGGTAAAGATTAAACTTAATCCCTAAATATAGATTAAAATGTCCCCAAACAATTTTATTGCTTAAATGTTTTTTAATTAAAAAAAAGAGGAATGTGTATAAGTTTGTTACAGGTTACTAATTTTTATAAAAATATTTTTTGACAACTGTATATTTAATTTCAGAATACTTAAAAAGTGTTTAACAGTATATATTAAAAATGTGTCACCTTAACGCTGTTCCATATCCGATTTCTTCAGATTACAATTTTTTGTCTTTTTTGATGAATCTGCGATGACGTAAGGTAATCTTTTATTGTTGTATAATTTATTAAAAAAAATTTTCAACACTTTTTAGGTTTAACGACAACTATTATTTTTTAAAATTGGGTGGAATAATTAATGAGCGATTCCAGTTTGAGGCATGTTTTTTATGCTTACTGTGTTTTGTATTACAGTTTTTCATCAGCATTCTCTTGCATTTGTTAAATATTAAAAAAAATATTCAAAAACATTGTTCACGGTTTCAGTTGTTTTTTCTTTATTGACATTAAAAAAAACCACGAAGAACAACTTCTTAGCCTTTTTTTGCAGCGCTGTTTTCAATAAAAGAGAGGTTTTTATGCTGAGCAAAAAAACTTCTTTCAAAGCAATCCACACTTTTTTCAACGACAAATTCTTTATTTAGACTATTTAAAAAAAAGAATGTTTCAAAAGATGTTTAAAACAGCAGCACTTCTTTTTTTTGTAAAAAAGATGCCTGTCAAAATGCTTTTTCTAGTGCAGGCAGAAAGCCAACAAAAAAAACTAATACGTTTTTCTTTTGATTTTCAGTTTGAATATCTAAGTTTCTTATTGTTTTCTGTTTCTGAAAATTATTTAAATGGCAATAAAGTAATGCCTTTAAAAGAAATAGCAACAGCTACCCACTTCATCTCATGGCACCCTTATTAAATAATATAAAATTTTATAATTTAATTCATGGTTGTGGCAATACTGGGTTTGAATTGTTATAATTAATTGTTTCATAAATTCTGGAAGAGTTAAATTTATTATGTGTCAATATGGCATATAGATTTTTATCAATTTGTTTACTTAATCAAAGTGCTTTGATTTGTTTACATTTTCTGACAAAAAGATGTTTTTCGGATTTTTAATAATGGCTGCTATGATATGATGTTGACAATGGGTGCAATGTATGCTTTAATGTAATTCTTCTACCTTTCCTAACTACTTCGACGAAAAATAAGAATTATTTAATTTAAATATTGAAAATCTGAAAAACATGTCGTTGAAAATGAAAGAAAAACTTTGAAAAAAATTTTCTTTGATTCTTTTTCGATAAAACCAAAAATTTCAACATTTGCTTGCTCGTAAGCAGAGCTCTGCACCTGTCAACAAAAAGAACGAAAAAGAAAAATTTCTTCTTTTTGGTTCATTTTTAATATTGAAGCAATTTGGTGTGCTCCAAAACGATACAACTTCTTTATATATTTAATTTTTTGTAATTCTTTTTAAAACATACTTTAAATCAACGTGAGCAGTTTGTAATAGACAAAAAAAACAAGAAAATGCTATGAAAATGGTGACATTAATAACGAAAAAATGAAACTGTTTTATAAACAATAAAAAATTAAAAACTGAATTGTGTAATACGCCATTTATCATGAAAATTTTGGAGTAACAAATTTCATTTTTACCATTTTTCGCTTAGTCTTTTTTATCATTTCAAAAAAATATTATATTTGCATCAAAATTTTCTACAGTAATTTCCATCAAGCAAATTTAAGTAAATTCAGAAATTTTTTTTAAATATACTTTAAATCCACATTTCAGTAAAACTAGCCGTTATTTTTACATAAATAAATTTATATTTTCCTTCGCATCGCTTTAGAAGCGGTTTGCGTGATCTTTCTGACTTACAGAAAGGAAACGTTTTAAAAATACGGATTATGAAACCTACTGTTAAAAGTACAATCTGATTATGTAAGTTTAAAACAGAATAGTCGTATTGAAAAAAAAATGGCTTATCAAAATAATCAATTGGTTATTAAAGCATGGAAAGCAGTTGACAACAGATAAAATACAACTTTACGTGCTTTTGTTCAAAATGTGACCCTACAATTTGTTCTTAACCGTCTGAGTGACAGGATTAACATAATTTTATAACAGTTTTTTCGATATGTTACATTATTTCTGTATTAATATTTTAATCTTTTCTGTATTGACCTCAACTACAAAACCATTTTTCTGTAAATCCTGTAACTTTGACCTGCTCTCATAACATTGTCTTTAAAGTACTCTACAAAGGGGAGGAGATTTTCGTTATAAATACCACCTGCGCCAAAGAATAACTTCATTGTATCATTTCATTGATACAACATTGTAGGGAATAGGCAAAACATGGAAACTTTAACAGTTCTTGTTAAATTTTTATTGCTATTGTTTTCAATGTGTTATATTTCTGCACAAGTAAGATCTTTTTCATAAAGATAAGTGCTGTGTGACAATGTAATTTCAGACCTGCCCTGCCTGTGGTAGTCTTGTTGAAGGAGATTCCTATACAGATGGATTGATAAAAGGAATCTTAAATATTACCACAAATTCTGGTACACCATGTACACAACAGATTACATGTTCCAGACTTGATGCATCACCCAATGGATTTGTTGCACTTTCTGCTACAGCAGAAGGAATTGGAAATGTTAATCTTGGATATGATACCACAATGGCCTCAATTACATTAGAATGTAGTTCAAGCGGTAAATATATCGTGTCTGGCTTTCCAGAATATCCACTTTCCAATAATACTATATACTGTGAATGTAAGTTGCTTTTTCAATAAACATGATTAGTAAACTCATTTATAGCCACACCAGCTACTCCAGTGACTACCACCATCGAAACACTGACAACATCAGCATCAGTTAATGTAAGTTGCTGACTATATGAATCTCACAAAACACTTTACATTTAAATTTCAGACTTGTCCTGCATGTGGCAATATTATTGAAGGGGGCTCCTATACTGAAGGGTTAGTACAAGGCGTTTTAACCATTACCACAAATGTTGGTGCACCATGTATACAACAAATTACTTGTTCTAGAGCTGATACATCTGATGGTGTAGTTGCCTTGTCCACATTTGCTGATGGTATTGGCCATGTTGAACTTGGAATTGATATGAACACAGTATCAGTTACACTAGAATGCGGTGGAGATGGTAAATATATTGTTCCTGGTTATCCACAATTTCCACTTTCTAATACCTTATATTGTGAAAGTAAGTTTTTTTGTTAAATAACATTAAATGTAAACTTTATTGTAGCAACTCCATCCACTCCACTAAGAAGCACCATTCTTGCTGCACAACAATTAAGAAGATTAAGATTACCCCAGATTTTGAAGAAATTCAAATAACGTTGCATTTTCTTTATCATTGAAAAGTTCCATCTCATTTTCTAGGTTTTCTCATTTTCTTTTTTTGACAAAACTATGTTTCACAAAAACTATTCAAAAACGACAATGCTTTTATGAAACATAGTTTTGGTTTAACAAATACGAGTATAAAAATTGTTAATACTTTAAAGGTAAAATTAATACATTATTGTAATTTCATAAATCTTTCATTTTTAAATTAAATACGTATAATAACACCAGGAGTATTTACACTGTCCGAAATTCACAGAGTTTTTTGACTTTATATATCTTAATTATTTTCCCCATTTGTGAACGAATTTGCCCATTTAAAATTAATAAATTTTAAATGGGCAAATTAAACCATCAGTTAGATCATTGTAAATTTTTGATGGATTAAGTTTAAAAGCTGTAAATTGCAACTGAATATGACTGTTTTATTTTCACTATTTTTTTTAGCTAGTTTAACAAAATATTTCAAAAAAATTCAAAAATTGAAGAGCATTGCCAGAAGAAGAAATGAATGAAAATAACTATGAACGTCTTTTTTGATGGCTTTCTTTTGCAACCGAAAAAAAAACTTTCAACATCTGTTCAGCAGACTGGTGCTGTTAAAGGTGCTGAAATAATGTTTTCTTTGTTGGTTCTTTTTCAGTTTTGACAACAAATTTTTTTTATTGCGAAATTGCGAAACTTTAAAAAGGACTCTGCTAAACAAAAATAACAAACGTTGGCGATTGAAGGAAAATGTTTTACGACGCATTTCTTCCTTTTTTTTGTGAAATCTAATGATTTTTGAACAAGTAAATTTCTGTTTTTAATCAATGTGTCTTATAAATCGTTCACATAAAAAAGACAGTTTTTGAATATTTTATTTATTAATTTAAATCTATGTATACTAGCGTTTGACAGTTGCCATTAAATGCAGTTAATATAAATAAATAAATTTTTGCCCCAAATCTATAAAATGTTTGAACACAATATTTATTTTATGAAAACTTCCAGCAAATTTATCACAGAAAGAAACGCTATACAGAAGATTTTTGAAATTAACAATTCTTTAAAGTTTTTTTTTTGTTTTTTGGTCACAATTGTCATCTAGTTTTTTTTCATTTTTTTTTAACCAGGAACAAAGATGGAAAACAGAAACTTTACTCGTTTCATTTTAAAATTTTGACAATGTGCTCTGTTTCTAGCAGTGTGAGAAACAGGATTAACATAATTTAATAACACTTTTGTTTGATTTGTTACATAACTCCTGTATTAATATATAAATCTTTTGCGAAATAATTCCATCCACAGGAACAACTTCACGTGAATAGCGTTATTTTGACCTAACTGCTTTCAAAATAAAGTGTTTAAAAAACAAAACTGAAAAAAAGGGAGGGAATTTTTTTTGATAAAAAAATGATACAACGAGTTCATATTTTTTGGGGAATTTTGTTTTGTTTTAAACCTCCCAAAGAATAAATTCATTGTATCACTTCTGTGATACCACATTGAGCGGAATAATCAATACATGGAAAATTTAACAGCCCTTGTTAAATTTTTATTGCTATTATTTTCAGTGCATTATGTTTCTGCACAAGTAGGATTCTTGGATTGAGATGATTTGTCAAAATAAAACTTTCTTTTTCAGACCTGCTCAACCTGTGGTACTATTATAGAAGGTGATCCATTTACTGAAGGATTAGTAAAAGGACTTTTTAATATTACAACAAATTCTGGTCCACAATGTTCACATCAAATTACTTGTTCTCGAGTTGACGCATTATCGCCTGATGGATATGCTATTGTCTCTGCCATGACAGAAGAAAGTGAACTAGTTGAACTTGGAGTTGATGTTAATACAGTGTCGATTGTGTTAGAATGCGATTCAAGTGGTAATTATATTTTGCAAGATTATCCAGAATATCCTCTTGCACATACTATATATTGTGAATGTGAGTTGTTTTTCTTTTGATACAATGCATTTCGAGAACCGCAAGTTTTAGCCACAACAACCACTCCAATAGCTCCCATTATCCAATCACCGATCACAACTACAACAGTTTCGTCTGTAAATGTAATGTCATTTAAAATTATTTGTGACACATATTATAATCAAATTTCAGACCTGCTCAATTTGTGGTGATATTATTGAAGGTGATTCAGATACTGAAGGAATGATAAGAGGACTCTTGAATATTACTACAAATGCTGGTCCAACTTGTTCACATCAAATTACATGTTCTCGAGCAAATACAGCACCTAATGGATTGGTTACACTCTCAGTCATGGTGGATGAAAATGACGAAGTAGAAGTTGGATCTGATCCTACAATGGTATCAGTGACATTGGAATGCAGTTCAAGTGGAAAATATGTTATTCCCGATTATCCAGAATATTCTCTTTCAAATGTTGTATATTGTGAAAGTAAGTTCTTTCTTTGAAATACGAAGTAGTAAAAGTTGGTTATAGCCACACCAGCTAATCCAGTAGCTACCACAATTGCAACTCTAACAACCACTGCATCAACTAATGTAAGAACATTAGTAGAAATTTCTTTTACAAAAATCATATATAAATTACAGATTTGTCCAGCATGTGGTAATCTTTTTAAAGGTAATTCCTATACTGCAGGATTAGTAAAAGGAATTTTAAATATTATCACAAATCCTGGATTCCCATGTACACAGCAAATTACCTGTTCACGACTAAATGCATCCCCTGAAGGATTTGTTTCATTGTCGACTACAGTTGAAGGGCATGGACTTGTAGAACTTGAAATTGAAATCAACGCAGTATCTATTACATTAGAATGCGATTCAAATGGTAAATATATTGTACCTGGTTTTCCACAATTTCCACTTTCAAATAATACTATTTATTGTGAATGTAAGTTTTTCATTAGAAATACAATTTATCATAATGATTTTTGTTATAGCAACTCCTGATGTTTCATTATCAAGCATTCTTCTTGGTAAACTTAGATTACCACAGCTTTCACATAATCAAGGATAATGTTGTTTTTTTTGCTGAAAAGTTTCATTTTATTTTTTTGACAAAACTATGTTTCGCAAAAGCTATTCAAAAATGAAACCGTTTTTATGAAACAAAGTTTTGCGCTAACGAATACGAGTACAAGAATTTTCGATGTTTAGTTAAATCAAAACACTTTTTTAAACGACTTTTTTCTATTAATTTGAAAACAAGCACGATCTTATAAAAGTCATTGTCTAAGAAATAGACCAATATTAACGTGAAAATGTATTTTTTGTAGTCATTGTTAATACCATTTGCAGGTGTATCTTGTTAATTTTTATCTTAACTTTTTTTCTACGTATGTATTAATAATTCTGTAAAGAAACCAATATTCTACGAAATATATTTTAATTTTAAAAGATTAAATATAAGCCTTAGTTTAATAAACACATTGCAAAGTTAAATTTTAAAGAACCATCTTTCAAAAACACCTGTTCACAATTTTTCATCAAAGTTGTTTGCCAATAACTTGACGTGCCAAGAAATTAAACATCCATATTATTCAATTTTTTCACTGCCATGAAGTGTACAAAATTAATTCCACCATCTTCGAATTTTATTAATTTTTATTATTATTACTCATTTTTTACATTGTTCTTAACTTTATTGTTAACACCCATCCAGTTTTATGTTATTTTAACGCAGTCTAAAAGTCTCAAAAGTTTTAAATGGTTTATTTTAAATCATTCATTTTGGTGTTTATTTTTTGAAATAATTTTTACAACTGTTAAACCGTTATTTTTGTCGCCTGTTATTGGAGGGCATCCATTAGGATTAATAAGAAATGGAAGCCTTAAGTTATCTGCGTTTACATTATATGGGGGATTGATGGTTATGACAACAAGTTGTGCTGCTTTGGGTAAGGGTGGACAATTATCTAAAATGAATATCCAACCACTTATTGATTATAAACTCCCTTTTTTCGAGAAATAAGTTTCATGGAAGTGAACTGTTACCGACAACATTTCGAATTACACCGTAAAACCATGTTCGCACACAAACAATTTTTTTTAAAAAAATGTTTTTCAATAGCAACTAATCATCAGAAAAATATTGACTTTGTATTTTTTGCAGCTTTTTTGCAATGTTTTGTAGTCTTAAAATCTAAGTAAGCTGGAAACAACTGATTTTTATTCAGTATTTGTTTATAAAAGATGATGAGTCATTGTTTTTGACATCAAAAAAACATTTTACTCGCTTTATTTTTGCATTGAAAGAGAAACGAATGATTTTGGGATGAGCAATTTCAACACATTTTTTGTGATGATTAATGTCAGATGTTGAAAAACAACAAAAAAAATCATTAGATTTGTCTCTTTGTGTTGGCAAAATGATTTTTAGCTTTTAAAAAGATTAAAAGATGTTTTTGAATATATTTTTTATACATGAATTAAAAAAATGCAGCAGTATGAAATTTGTAACTGTCTTTTTTGCAGTTCAAAGTTGAAGATTTATTAGAATGTCATTAAATATATAGATTATCATCACATTACTAACAGATGTTAAAATTAAATTTGTTTTTGTCGAGTAGCAAGTTATTCAAAATCAGGTAATTATTGATTGATTTAATAAATTTTTTCATTGACAGTTAAATTTTAACTCTCAAACAACCACAATTTATTTTTGAAAGAAAAAAATGTTGCATTTGTTACAAACCTTTGTTTGAAAAAAACATTGTTTGTGGTTTATGTCATTACTTTTGATTTTGTGTTCCTTTTGTGCTTTTTAAACCTTCAAATCGAATAAACAAGAAACAAAAGAAGCACAAAAAGTTTTTATATAAAAACTCATCACAAAAAGATCAAAGTTAAGTTTTAAAACACATTTATTGTTGTTTTTTTATTTTGTTTGAAGAAAAATGGCAGTTCAAAAAAGATTTGCTGATAAAGTTGTAATTGTCACAGGATCATCAGCTGGAATTGGAAAAGCCACAATCTTACATTTTGCAAGAGAAGGTGCTTCTGTTGTTCTTCATGGACAATCAAAAGAAAAGCTTGAAAAAACTAAGAAAGAGTTGCTAGCAGCTGGATCAGATGAATCAAAAATTCTGGTTATTGCTGGATCGTTAGAAGATGAAACAACTCATGAACAATTGATTGATGAAACGGTCAAAAAATTTGGTAAAATTGATATATTAATTAATAATGCTGCCACTGCTGGTGGTAGGCCTGGTGTTGATGCAAATATCATGGAATCATATGATACAATGATGGCTGTAAATGTGAGAGCGTAGGTTATTTTTTGTAATTTAAATTACTATAGGCTAATGAGATTTGGGATAAATATTTGTTTTAGGAACTCAATAATTTTTTTAAATTTTTTAAAAAATTAATTTCTGCCATAAATGCGACTTTACTTGCATGTTCACGTTTTCTATAAGTTTTGGGAAGAAGTACATTGGTGTTTTTTTTGTCAAATATTGGTTGTTTATCGATTTTTGCTTAACATACTTTTTGCTGGGTCAGTCGAACAGCAAAGGAGATGTTGTGATTTAGAAAAGAAACACTATTTATGTTTTTTTGCTAGCTAAAAAAGAAAGACAAATGTTTCGCAATGAAAAAAAACGACGATATTCTTTCTTAGCGCTTTCAGCGAGCAGATAAAAAGAAAAAAAAGTTTTTTTATTTAATCAATGCTTAAATAACTTTTATGAATATTTTATTAAATAAATTTTGCTCAAATCTCTACTTCAAACAGCATTATAGTTGTTGTAATGTCTTGTAAGTAATACATTAGTTTTGCAACAGCGATAATCGAGATACTTATGTAGCCATTATTTAAAAAAATGTCAATTTTTCATTTACATAAAAAAATTATTAAAAGTTATTAGTGTTGCAAAAATGGCACTTCTGTTTTACAATTTATCATTCTTAAAATGGACGAGTCCATAGATATGATATGAATTTTAATCACTTCAAAAGTTTGTGGTTAGCATAAGCAACGGATAACGGTGTTCATACAGCGTTTAACAACTTTTTTATAGCATCTATCGTCTCATTCAACTTGCAACTCCACATCTTGAAAAAACCAAAGGTTGCATTATTAACATCACATCTGGTCTTGCTGAAATACCATTCACTCTTTCAATGCCATATTCAATCTCCAAAGCAGCTTTAAATCATTTAACTCGAAATTTTGCTCGTTTATTAGCTGATAAAGGGATTCGAGTTAATGCTATTGGGTCAGTTTTTATAAGCTTTTCGACAGCTTTTGTTTCGTTAAAAATTTCTAAATTTTGCATATCCTGCCCAAAAAATTCTTATTCCATATTTTTCAGTGTCGGTCTAACTCGAACAGATTTACAAACTCGTATGGGACTTCCTGATGAAGCCTTGGAAGCAATGTTTTCTGAAGTCACAAAACGAATCCCTTTCGGCAGAACTTCTGAAGTTGATGAGCAAGCACAATTAATTCTTAATATTGCTGCCCCAACAAACACATACATGACTGGAAGCATTATTTACAATGATGGTGGAATTTTACTTGGGCATTAACTTTTAATAAAAATTTCTCTGGTGTAATCGGATTTTAGAAATAAATATTTCTTTTTAATATTGTTGCAAAAGATATTTCACAGTGTTTTTAACATCTTGTCTTTTTGAAATCGGATTTAAAAAAGCTTATAAGGCTATTAAAAACAAAAACATGGATAAAACTGATTCAATGAAATATTCAAAAAAATTGCGAAGCATAAATTTGTAATAAAATATTGTCTAATTTCACCCATACCAAAACTTCTACGAGTCTTTTCGCCAATGTTCTTTCTATATTTCAATGTAAAATGTAAATAAAAGCTTTACGAAACTTGTGTCTATCTTTTTTTAGTGTGAGATGAAAAAAAAGCGTAACGTTTTTGTTTTGACAAAAACTTTTAGTTGTCAGCACTAGCCCAAAAACTTGCATAACAGACGTTTCCTGCTAGATTTTTCAGCCGTTCAAACAAACAAAAGCTAACAAAGCAAATTACACTGGAAGTATTACTTACAATAATTGATTATTAATTTTACAACTTTTTTATGTGTAAATCGGTACTTGAAATAAAATTTTTTTCTAAATATTGTTGACGTGGTAACTCATAAGGGTTGTGAAAATTAAATTTAAGATATCAGATAAAAGCACCTTTAAATAAATAACAAAAACAGAGACAACATTATTAAATAAAATATTTAAAAAAATTGTAAATGCAGTAAAGTATAAATATCGAAATCAATTTTGTCTTCTTTTTTACAACATTTCGTCATTAAATTCAATGCGAAACGTTTGTCTATCTTTTTTTAGTGTGAGATGAAAAAAGGGTCAACTTTTTCTTGTTAACAAAAAAGTGTGTCATTCAACATTTTTAAACCCAAAATTTGATGTTTCACAATGAATCCCTGCAACTTTCAGAATTTTTTTTCACTGTTTTACACATATACAAAAATTAATAGAGTTAATAACACTGCGAACATAAATTGCATTGATAAAGAGTTCCTTATTTATTTTTTAAATATCTTTTTTATGTGAATCGCTTTTGGAAATAAAAGCTTTTTTAAATAACGTTGTTGCCGCGGTTATTCAAAGTAGGTAAAAATAAAGTTTAAACAAGCATAATTAAAATCCCTTTTACTGATTTCATTATTGTTAAAAGCGTAGCTATAAGTTAACATTTTCTCAATAAAATATTCAAAAAAGGGTGTAATTGCAAGAAAATATGAATTTGTGAACTGTTTTTTTCTTCTTTTTAGGATCTTTATAAAACACGAAAAATATATTCGTCATTGCGAAATGTTAGTCTATCTTTTTTAACGGGTGAAGAAAAAAAGCAAAATGTTTTCTGTCAAACGAAATTTTTTGTCCGTCATCAATAGCTAAAGCTCAAAATTTTCAAAAAAATTGTAAATGCAGTAATGTACAAATTTCTCAAAAGTGTTTCGTCATCCTTTTTATTGCGAAACGTTTTTAGGAGGTGATGAAAAAAGCGCAAATTTTTTTTTTGATTAAGTCTTTTGTCTGCCAACACTTTTTAAAGTCAATATTTTTCAAATACAGATATTTTAAAAAGGAAGGAGGGGTTGACGAAAAGCCTTTTTTTATTTGGGAAGTTTTCGCTATTCACTTTTTTATGTGGTTGAACATTGAAAAGATAGATAAAAAAAATTGTAGCTTTTTGCATTTCTTTTCTGTTTTGATTATTTCATTAGCCTTGCAATAACATAAAAATCAGAAATATGTGTTTTAATCTGAAATATTAAACTTCAGTTGTGCAAACTTTAATCAAATTTGACAAGACAGCAACATTGTTAAATAAACTCAAATTTACATAACCGATTTACAAAAAGAAAAAATTTAAAAGAAAACTAATTACCATTTAAAGAATCAACTTTGTCGACTTTTGTTTGAACGATAGGCTGAAATATTTTCCCTGGTAGGAAATGATTTGTTCGAGATTATAAAAAACTAGCATAAAGATACCATGAAGGTATTGCTATGATACCTTAAAGGTTTTGTACAGGTTAAAAATGTTTCTTCAATGTTGCGTTTATAAAAAAAGAATTGTAATTAATTTTTAAAATATGAATTTTTTCTTCATTTTCATTTTTTTAATATTGCTGCCTGGGATATTCACAGTGATCATTTATGCTAAAAACTTTTTGATAAAACCAGCTTACATTATATAATATTTCAGTTAAACCAGCAATGCATAAAACAAATTTTTTCCAAATATATTCAAAAGTAGATTTAAAAAATAAACTAAACATTTTACTCTAAACACACACTTCATTGCAAAATATGTTTTTTCTTCTTTTTTGTTTATGTTAGATGCCAAAAATAAACGCAAAAAAGTTCTTTCAACATCAAAAATGATTTTGAGACAAAGAATATGTTCATCGTTTTTTGAAAAATTTGTACTTTATTTCTGTTTCATCCATTAATTGAGATACAATAATTTAGAATCAATAATTTAATAACTTACTGGCAAAACATCTTTTAAAACAGTTACAAACAAATTAAAACCTGGCATTAAATCGTATTCATTAGGCAATGAAAATGATGGTTCTGCAAGATAATGCATTCCAGTGAATGACAAAATTTGTTTCACTGTGTTAGTAAATGATGAATATGATTTTTGCATTGATTTAAAATTGACATTACTGTAACAGCTTGCAAAAATATCATTAACAAAAATGTTTCCAGTTTCTGTTAATGGGGCATATATTCCTTTTTCCTGAATTAATTCAATTTTGGAGATTTGAGTTTTTGTGAATGCTTTGTTTTCGTTTAGAGTATAAAGGCAGTCATTGATTGTAACATCTTCAGCGTAAACCATTTGTAAATTGCTTATTGTTGCTGTGTCTGAAATAGATCGATATTTAATTTAGATGATGTTTTTATTTTCTAAAACAGTATACTGAAAATTTTAGCTTAAAACACTTTTCTGCACACAGTACATGTAACTTAAAAATCAGTTTTTTCATATAAAAGAACGGAAAATTTTCTTTTTTTTTGATTTATTTCTGCTCTTTTGTCACTTTTGAAGCTATCATAATTTGTCATAGTTGAGATAGCTAGCTAACGAAACATTCTAGAGGTTCAGGATTTATTTTAATTTTAACCTTAGGGAAGGCTTCATTTGAATATGACCCTAAACAGTTATAAGATTTATTTTTCACTGATGTATTTTTTCTAAATCATAAAAAAGCATTCGCTCAATTCTGAAAGCCTTTAAAAATTTCTAAAATCTCTGAATGTTTTATTGAAAAATTAATTTTGACCTTGTTTTAGTGAAACAGATAAAAAACTCCCTTTTTCAAGTTTCTTTGTGATCTTCGGAAAAAGTGATTGAAAATGTTTTGCTTCCTTTCTTCCTGAATAAAAGAAGAAGAGATAAAAGAAGGAAGGAAGTATCGATATTTGCAGTCGCAAAAACAAAATCTCGTTTTTAATTTACTTGTTTTTTTTTGTTCCAGACTCTAAACGTCTAAATAATAAAAAGTTCAAAAACAGAAAAAAAAGAAAATTAAAAGCAGCAGTTTAATCTCGTTCTTTAGCGATACTTTGGCTTTCACTTTTCGCGTGATTTATCATGTCAGAAGAAGGTAAAAGTTAAAAATATAGCAGAAATAGCTCTCAGTAGTGATTGAAATTGAAACGAATTATTCGTAGGTTTGCTTTTGCGAAAACATTTCCTTCTTATAGGAATTTGTCTATCAATTAATATCATTAAAAAAACTCACTATCACAGCTTCCTCTATAGATGTAATGCTTCTTTGTTATTTTAAGTTGCTGCTGGACTAAAGACAGGTTGTTGTTGAGGAATAAATTGTACTGGGGCTTGAAGTTGTTGAAGTGGTGGTGGTGGTGGAACACCTGCAAATGAATGAGAGGAAATATAGTTTTTTTTTATCAAAAAATTTGCTTACTTGGTGTAATACATTCAACTTGGTCAACAACAACTGGATTAGGAAGATTTGGCATAGGTGGGAGGGTAAGCTGGCCATTTGCATTACAATCTAAAGTTTGACTAACTGTTCCAAAACCATTAGTTACTCCGCGATCAGCAGTTTGTTGAAAGTACTAAAATTTAGTTTAGTCATTTTTATTTTCATACAAAAAATATACATTTAATGCAATTGGTGCATTTGGGGTTCCAGAAGTACAGGTTACAGTAATAGAGGAGGTTCCAGTTTGTGTAATTGGTAAATCTGTACCTCTTCCAGAATTTGTAATAATTTGAGCATTTGAACATATTGGATTAGCTAAAATGTAAAACTATAAAACATGGTCAAGTTATATCAAAACAAGGGAGTAAGTTTCAACGAATTCGTTGTCACCAATTTAGGGATAAATTTTAGTGCAAAAAAATTTGCATTACAGACTATTTCAAAAAATTTCAACTGCATCCACACAAAAATTGTTTGTCAGAAATTTCTTATTTTTTATTACTAGATCACTGAAAAACCGACCTCCAGCACCAGCTCCTGCTCCATTTTCGGGTTGTGCATTAAGATTTTGTAATTCATTACTGTTGGCATTATTGACTGCATTTGGATTTTCAGCTTCAACCAACAAAGCTTGATATAGCTTTTGTTTTTGTAAACCATCTTGATCAAAAGCAGGTTGAACTGTTTCATTTGTTGTTGTAAATTTCAATGAATTTTCGTTTTTATTGCATAGTACTCGAGTGACGAATAGTTCGTAATTTGTTCTAAAACGTTTCATAAATTACAGAAATGTGAAAAAAGGAACATACCCTTCCTCATTTTCAAATTTTATAATATTACTGATATAATCAAATCCAATTAGCTTTCCCTTTTCATAAACATCTCCACCTCGTTTAAATTCTTCATTAGCTTTAAGATCAAAAGCTTTCTGGAATTTTGCTTTTTTCATTGCAGAGTTTCGACAACAACGGAATGATAGCCTCTTCTCAGAATCATCTGTTCCTGCTTCTTCTTCTGATCGAGGAGGATGTATTCCACCAACCCATTCACCATCCTTAACACATTTTGTTGCACCAAATTGTTCGTCACATTCCTGAAAAGTAGTCAATAAACGCAATAAATAAAAATTAAAAAAAACTAGCAATTTTTTCAGTGACATTGAAACTATTTTTGCTGTTTTTTGAAACAGCTTTAAATCCATCATAGTAACCATCTTGTAAGCTTGTAAAGTGTGATGAAGCACCAGGCAAGAAATTTAGGCATGTGGGTTTGACACAGCCGAGAATGAGCTCATTTTCTGGTGAAACCTGTAAGAGAAAAATGAGTGCAAAAGTTACTTTTGTGAAAATATAAACAAATAGCAGTGCACATTTTGTGCCTTCGAATTTCATGCTATTCATTCTTTCTTATTCTTCTATTTATGGTAACATAAAACTGAATAGAAAATAAGCTTAATGGTAAACTTTGAACCATAAAAGACTCAAAAAATGAAGCGTAAAATATAAAAAGCGTAAACCAAAAAGGCGCAAAAAAGTAAAATCAGCACAACTGAAAAACTTACCTTTAAATAATATGGCAACGAAGATTCACCACAAAAAGAAGCATTCAAAACTTTTATGGATGTCAAAATTGTAAAAAGTTTGATAAAAAGATACCTCAGCATTTTCTTTCCTAAGAACGAAAAAATTATTTGAAATTAAAGACATCATCCACAAAAAAGGAAAAGATATGATTTGCTGCAATTTGAAAAACAGCAATTTGAAAAACAGCAATTAAAAAAGTGATCAGACAACTTATTGTTTTTATCAATAAAAAAAATAAGAAAAGAATCCGAAAAACTGAAAAATAATCAAAAAATGGATACTGCTTAAAAACGTTTAAAACAAATTGATAATGACCTTCTTTCAATGTGTGAAGACTTCCCCTGCAGGCATTTTAATGGACGGCCCTGTAGAAGGATAATGAAAACTTTTTCTTCCTGAATTAAAGTAAGATAAGAAAAGGAAGGAAGTATCAAGAGTTTGATCGGAGAAAAATAAATCTCGTTTTTCAACTTTCAATTTCATTCTACGTGATTTATCTTTGGATTGAGATTAAAAGGGAAAGAGAGCGATAACAAAATGATAGTAATAAATAAGATGATCTTTTAATTTGAGTCTGATCAAACCAGAATAATAAAATTTGCTGCTGGAAAAAAATGTAGTTTTTTTTATCATAACAAAATTAGGGTTAATATATATAATAAGATGAATGCTTTTACATACGTCAATGTTTGTTTTTGTTTAAACATTTTTTCATTTAAAGCGAAAAACTATTTTATAGAGAAATAATAAAATATGGTTAATACTTATCACCACAAGCGAATGAACTTAGAAACTGTTGCAACTGATGGCAAGCATGTATTGGCAAATTTTTATTATTTTAAAAATATGCAAATCTAACAGACAAAATAAGCAATTAACTTTTTTATAATTAAATCTAAAAACAAAATTCATAATTTGAGAAAGCATTATTGCAAGAAATTATTTCATGGAGTTAAATCAAGTTTAAATTTATGGATGAAGATTTGCATTTCAATTAAATTCATATCATGTATCTCTGTTTTTACTCTCAATAAATTTTTAGAAGGCCTCAGGCAGTATTTTGGTTGTAAACCATTGGAACCAGATTATTATAAACTGCTTTTAATTTCAGGATAAATGATTGCAACCAATAAAAATAACGAAAGATTAGTTTCATTGCTATGCATTATTTTCCAGCTAATATCGTTTTTTTAAACAGCAGAAAGAGCTTATTGTTTTTGATGTTGAATCTATTTTGTTACACTCGCAATTACTGAAAAAATAAATAATTTCTTTTCAACAAATTTAATTGATTTTAATGCCCAAAAATAAAAAATTGTCAGACAAATGTTTCCATTCTAAAATTACAAAAAATAATTAATGCTTCCTAAATTCCAAAAGACTTGGGCTAAATTATCCAAGAAAAAAACACAAAAAAAAGTTTATCAGAAACACAGAACAAAATTTTAGTGGATATTTTTTTTAATAATAACAAAATATTCAAAGCTTGCACTTGAACAAAAAAATGTAATTGAACAAAGTTTTTTTTTCCTTCATCGACATTTTTGCTACAAAAATTGATGTCTGGCAAATTTTTGTTACTATATTTTTTAAGATGTGAGAAAAATGCCTAAACCAAAACAATGTTTTTGTATAACTAGAGAATGAAAAAAAAACGTTTTTGCAACTATTTTTTGAATGATTTATGTTCGTCCATATGTTCCACTTAAAGGTCATCAAATGAATGGCCTATTATGTGTTGCTTCAATGGTGAAGAAAGCGTTTTCAAATCGGCTATGTCAAAATTAGTTAAAAAATTTTTGTCCAAAAAAGGTTTTATAAAAACCCCACATCTACTTTTTTCTTTATTTTATGTTCAATGTAACAAAAAATTATAAGAAATATTTCAACACTTGCATTTTTTAAAAACAACTAAAAAAGTATAAAGTGAAATTAGATGTACAAATAATTTTGCATCTCTTTTCATTATGCCAGTGAATGATCTGCGCTAACAAAAAAAATATTTTTTGTCAATATTTGTATTAAGCTTTAAATCACTTTTTTAAGCACAAAAATTATTTTAATTAGTATCAAGAATAATAAACTAAAATAAAGCTCATTAATTAAAGGATTAATAACACCAATTTTAAATGTACGTTTTAACACATAAATTTCAAAAAACATGTGTTAATGAGGCAAAATAATAAAAAAAATTGATGTATGAAATACCGGAAATCTTCTAATAGAAGCTACGCGCTTTTATTTTTTCAAACAACAATTTGGCTCGGTTTTTAATTTTCAAATATCTTTGATAAAAATTTGTTTATTTAGTTTTTTCTTTTAATTGATACATCTAAATGATAATTAGAAACGTTTCCATAATATTATCAACATCTGACTTAGGCTGTTCAACAAGCTTCATTGTAACAATTTTTTCCCTGCGCTTTAATTAAAGAGACGCTCGCAAAAAAATCTGTTATTGCTAATATTTGTTACGAGAAAAATATTGAACTATGGATTTACAGTATACGAAAAATAATAATTATTGCCTCAATCAAACGGATTTCGCAATATAATTATATCAACAATAAAACAAAGCACATGTCTGCTTCAAAATTTTAATGTTATTAGTGTTTCTAATTTTGTAAAAATCAAACAAAATATTCAAATAGAAATATATTCCTTAACATAAAATAAAGAGGAAGCACACAATTTTTTTTTGTTGTTTTTTATCAATACGAACCACTGACCAAAAAATGCAGTTTTTTCAATATTTTGGTTATGATTTTTTTCATATAATGGCCATTACTTGTATGTCAGCAAAGCAGTTGATATTTTCATAATCAATAACAAAAATTTCTTGGCTTTCCTCGCAAAAAAATCTGTTATTGCTAATATTTGTTACGAGAAAAATATTGATTGCATTTTATTTGAAAGTCGACTATGTTAATGATGAAAGTGATGGACAACAATAAATACAAAAACTAAAAAAATAGCGAAACGGCATCTTTCTTTTTTTTGTCATTAAGCTAATATTTGTTCTCAATAAAGGGAATATTGTAGCTATTTTTTGAATATTTTGTTTAATTTTTAAATTAATATAAGATTACAATGTAATTTATGATGTAGTAATAAACTATTATTTCTGTGATTAAGGACAGTGGATACGATATCACGAATTGCCATCATTAATTAATTTAAAATCAAGAAGAAATGAAACAAACATATAATTAAAAGCACGAGGCACGATTCCGTAGTAACTACTTCAGAAAGTGCTCATTTGAGTCAATTTACTATGTTTCACTCTGAATTTTCAACAGTAAATAACAAAGTGAAGCAAAATAAATTATTTTATTTTCTCTTGACATCAATTTTTTTACCATTTTTTTTGATAATTCTACAACAGAGAACACAGTTAAGTATTAAAAAAGCTTTGTAATCATCAACTATTGCACATAATATTGCATTGATAATTACTTAAAAAACGAAGTAAATTGTTTTCTCTTTTTTTGAAATAAACTCATTTCACTTTTATTAGAATTTGAGCTTGACGATGAAGTGGCATTTGATTCATTTTCGGATTGAATAGAAGTTCGAGGAGATGGAAAATTAAGGGATGTTGGGGATTGTAACGGGGATGGATATTCTACAGAAGTGCTCTGATTTGATAGATTTGACCCTCTTCGAATATTGCATCGGGGATCTTTAGTTGTTCGGCCGCGTTGTAGGAAAACATGTGGAGATAGAATTTTCGCGTTTTGTTGTTTGATTGATCTGAAAAATTTAAGACAATTAATTTCAATAGCACAAAAACAAATATTTACTCAAACTCAACATGAATCAGCAATGATGACAGCTTTTTTGGTTCAGAATATTGATTCATTAGTGGCACAGATCGATATCCACCTCTCAAGCAGTCAACAGGAAAAACAGCTTGTCCAATAAAGGGATCCACTTTAGCACCAACATAATCTCCATCTTCTACATGAAACCTGATCAGCGCCATTTCTGGACATAAAATTTTAAATTCAAACATCTCCTGCCATAGAGGGTTTAATCCATTTGAATCAATTGATGGCGTTTGATATTCTTTACAATCAAATGGCAACCCGATTACTTCAACCTTAACGGAAGGTGAGCACGTCCCTCGAGAGTGATCACTTCTATATAACTGTCTTCCAGCGATAATTTCAATTCTTAAATTAATTGGGAAATTTCTGTCATTAAGTGTAGTAGGATCATTATATTGGAAATTTGGGTCCATAAGATATGTTGGCTTCAAAACATATCCACATCCACCATTTGCCATGAATTTTCCTTGATTTAATCGCATTGGAATATCTGGTGTTTGATAATTCAACGCAACCATATGACATCCAGTATTCCACATTGGCACAGGAGAGTAATTGGAGGAATCAAATCTTAATCCCAGCGGATACACACGAGATAAATGCCGTGTATTAAAATGTGCCAATCCTTCTTTAACAAATTTTTCATGCTTGTTTTCACAAAGTGAACACATTTCTTGGTATTTCATTTGTTCGATAAAATTTGGATTAAATTTAGAAGCTTGACAATAGAAAACAAGCTTTGAAAGTTCTCGATCAATTCTTTTTGCTTTTTGTGCAGCATTTGCATAATTTTCTAATAAAGTTGCATCAGAATTTTGTTTTGCGAGTAAAGTGAACCATTCTTTAGCTTCACTTTCATTATCTGCGGCTATAATCCATTCTTTTTCGGATGCAACGATTTTTATGATGTGTTGCTTAGGCTTTTTAACCTATAAATAGGAAATTTTTTAAGTTACACAATGAAAAAATTTGCATAAATTTTCAACTGCTAAAATCAAAACAAATGTATTTCGTTATTATAATTTATATAAAAAGATATGAACTTCTCATAATAAATTTGCTCAGATATATTAGTAAAGTTTACCCTTTCAATAACAGCATTTCCCAATTTTATAGTAACAAATCCATCTTTATCCACCTTCTTCATTTTTCCATTTGTTTCAATTTCTTTAACAGCTTCAGGAGGGAATAACCCACATTTACTTGCATCAAGATAGATTCCTCTCCACATATTATTATGATTGTTATTTTTCGAGATTATGCTAATTTCAGCATTAATTGGAAAACTTAGATAATCTGAATTTGGTCCTTTAAAAGGTTTTATTGCTATCGCTTTATCTAAATTTAGACGATATGTGTATTGACTTAATAGCCCAGTTGTTGAAGATAGCTGATCAATGTTGAATTCATTGATAGGAGTTTTTAGACAAATACCATGAACAAAAGTATGCTGTTGATAATATTCAACAACTTTATTCAAGCTTCCAAATGGTTTATGTTCACCAACAATAAATAATCGTCCATTTCGTTTTAGCTGATAATGCCAGATAATTCCTTGTCCACGAAGGGATATAACAAAGACATTACGATTAGAAGAAGAATATCGAACTAAAAAGGCTCCATCTTCTTGAACACGACTTAACATTTCAACAGATCTTTGTTCGTTTACGTCTTCCAAAAACCATGGTTGACCAATGTGGGGCTGAGGTTGAGGGCATGGAATACAAAGTTTTATATTTTTCAAGGGATTTTGAGTGTAATAACTGATCAGTTCATAAAGTGTATCTGCATAAAAACTGTGAGAAAAATAAAGGCACTCTTTTGAATCAATGTATCTTTTTTTAATATCCATATTATTATCAGCTTTTCCTTTATATCTAAAAAACGTAGTTAAAGAAAATTCGTGAATATTAATTTTTATCATTATAACCAGGGAGAAAATTTGTAACTAGATTTTATACATGATCCAAACGTAATTAGCAAAATGTTAATTTAGAATAATGATAACTTAAACTTTTTTTGTTTCCATAATAACAAAAAACTTACAGATACGATAAAACATAATTCCCGGGCAAAGTTTGGCTTTTTCGAACCAAAAATACTCCATCACCTCTATCCTTCTGTGTCAAAAGTCTTTTTTCTGCAACATGTCTGTCGATATTGCCATGAAACCATTCTTCAGTTTTGTGCATTTTTTGTGGTGAATATCCAAATTCATTAAGATCCTGGTTTTCAGGCTCTATGTCATTTTTAATGAAATTTGTATCATTAGGATTGTCATCAACTTCTTGAGCGATATAACAAAGTTTTCGGTCCACAATAGCAAAAATATGTCGAGTCCAACGATAACTAACATTATTATCAAAAAGTGATAAAATTCCAAGCTTTTCAGCTTTTGAAAGTATGTCTTCGTCTAAAAAATAGTAATTGTGTTAGAAGACGAAAATCTATATTTCGAGTGAAAACCATTCATAGTTTTCGAAATTGAACTATAGCGTTATCTTGATGCATCTGGTATAAACTTACCATCATCATAATTACTTCCTTGATCAATTTCAAGTTTTTTATGTTTGATTATAATTTTTTTCTGCAATGCCGCAGGGCATGGTAAACGTGATTCATTATTTGAAAGAGGCAAAGTAACAAGAAGGTCACCCAAAATTTCTTTAAATTCTTGTGCTAATAGTCGTTGAAAAAGTAGAGAACAATTATCTTCAATAGATAAAATCAAAGGATACTTTGATGCAACAAAGGCATAATGCCGAATTATTTTGAGTACATCTCGAAGATTGACTTTTGATGTCATTGTATGTCCACGAAGACCATGAAAAATAAAGATATCTCTTGGGTCCCCATTTGGCTTCCGTGTTCCATCCCAACAATCGAGTTCAATACATCGGCAACCCATTTGCAGCGAGCGTGAATATGCATCCAAAGAGGATTCAGATTTTAGCTGATCTCCAGTGAGATATGTGTTATGTGATGAATTGATCCAATAATCTGTTAGAGGCTGGTTCATATCGTGTACTTCTTTCTTATTGATAGGATCAAAAACTGAGTTTTCAGAAGAAAATAGATACTCAACGAATTCATCGCACGTCAAATATGGTTCATGCAAATCACGTGAAACATATTTGTCAGATAAAAATTTGCACAAAGTCTTTCTTAATTGATCTTCTGTGAATCCGTCTTCCTTTAAAAAAGATGATTAAGGGTTCAAAGTTTTGGCTTAAACCTCTTTATAAATACTAAAATAATGCTAACCTGCTGATGAGTATTAACAAACTTTGAAAATTCTTTTAATGTAATATGTGAATTAGCTTGGCAAATAACTTTACTAAATACCTTATGAAAAAGCCCGTAGAAATTTAGTAACTGATTAATAGCATTCTTGAAAGCGCTGAAATTCTCCATCTTTCCCTAAAAAATAGGGTTTCTAACAATGCAAACGTTACAAAATCATACCCCTGAAACACGTTGAAGTTCACTTGCTTGAACTTTCTTTTGAAGGACCATTGATACATATGGTTTCATTTGTTTTAATGTTACACTTAAAAATTCAGTTTTTTGTTTCATATTTTCGTTTTTTTTACCACATTTATCCAGTGTTTTTCAATACATCTGATAAAAGAAATCGTCTTTTTGCACTTGACATAGATGTCACTCCAAATTGCAAGAAAAGCAGAAAAACTTACTGATCACCACTAGATGAAGCCAAAATAAATTGTTTTCTGAGCCATCGTTCCATTTGCAAGTAGTGTGATACATTTCTATCTTTTTCTATCAATAAATTAATACCTTCAAACCAGAGATTACAAATTTCTTTTGAATCAACTAAAAATAGCTTTTTAGATAGAAACTTTGTAAAAATGTCCATACATTTTAATATCCAATGATTCGGAATAAAGCCATTCCCAAATGCAATATCCAGCAACAACTCATTATTATGTTTTTGTATTTCTTTATCTTTCTTCCATTTATCTTCTAGCTTCATGATTGCAGTTTTATAATAAATTGTTTGAACTTCTTTAATTGATGAAACATCCACTACATTCCTTGGCACGTTTAAACGTGGATTTTCATCCCATTTTGATAGTAAAAGTTGATGGGTTTCAGCATTATAAGATAGCTTTTTATAACCTTTTTCCAGTTTGTATAATAATTGAACCGTTTGAACTTTATGCCCAGTTTGCATTGCTGTAGAATTTACAGTTCCAAAATTTTTGGATGTTCGATAAGGCGATTGTGGAAATATGTTTGACAGCGAGAATGTTGATGACTTTTCATTATTGTTGTTTCCTTCTTGTAACAAACGCTTTGACAGTTTTAGTTCTTTAGCAACCATTTCTAAAAATTCGGTTTATTGTGCGTTGAAATAAAAAAAAGCAGATAATTTCTTAATTCGATTTTTTAGGTTTAAAATTTTCATAAAATGTTCCACAAAAAACGTACCTTTTAAGAACCTTAAAGTGTACTAAAAAACAAACAAAAATAATATTTTCAGTCATTAGTTTTTATAAAAAAGTAAAAAAACAAAAAATAAGCTCTTTGAAAAAAAGCTGCCCGAGTTTTTTTTATCATTAAAGCAAGAAGCAAGCTGTGATAAGGAAAGTTTCGTTAGTTATTTTTGTTTTTAAAAAACACTAGTAAATTATTTTACTGACGTCAGTGATGTTTATTATTATCAGCTATCTGCGAATCTAAAAATGGAAAGTTTTCAAAACCCGTAAAAAAGCAAATTGCTTGTAGCTGAAAATGGATAACTACAATTATGACAATCCGGAATTGCAAACAGCGTAAACTGAATTTACTTATATATACAGAAAAAATAAAAGCATGAGGAACTTTCATGCTTTTATTTTTTAATATTTCAATGTAAAAGGAGACAAATATGAAAACAACAGTACAAATCGCAACTTTTTGAAGATCATGAAAATGTTATAACATAAATGTTAGGTTAATTGCATGGATTGTTCATCTATGACAGTTTCTATAAAAATTATAATGCACAACTTTTTTATCATCAGCATTTGAAGAAAAATAATTTAATGAAATGATTTGATTTCTAAATATATAAAAATCACCGACTGCATTCACACTGAAATCAATCAAAATATTATTGCTTTAAAAAATATTATCTCATACTATAGCGTTTTGTTGCCAGTGGTAAAATAAAAATACGAGTAATCATTTTTTATGAAAACTATTGCAGTAAATTTGATAATAAAAAAAAACAGATCGTCAAAATATTCGATATTGAAAATTTAGAGAGCAGATAACTCCACAGTATCATCAATTTCGGCAAAACCATTAGATCGGTAATAATACGTTAGCCAAGGTGTAACTATCAAAAAAAACATATTTTGTTATCTTTGCTGAATGTGGCAAAAGAAATACACAAAGAAGGCAGACATTTTTTTTTGACATTAATTAGATGCTGTTTACTAATCCAAAACTTTTGCTTTAATGACATCATAAGGGTTTATTCCAATAATCCACTTGTCTTTAAAACGTTAAGCAAATATGAAGAAAAATTTGAAGTCAGTAAAAATGTGATTGAAATTATAACATTTCTTTCACCTACAGATACTGCAGTATTTAAAACCAACTAGCCTTTTGTCAAAAAAGCCATATCACAATGACAAAAATAGCATGTAACAAAAAAAGATATTATTATGACAGTGCCATTTTATTATCTCTAAAAATGGTGTCTGGCAAATTTTTACTGTTTTGATTGTTTTCAAAAGTGTGAAACATGCCTTATCGAAAACATTGTTTTTACTCATCTAGAAAACGAATAGGTAAGAAACGTTTTTACGACCGTTCTTTGAATGTTTTATGTTTCTACATATGTTCTATTCAAACGTTGTCAAAACGATGGTGATCTGTGTTTTTTGAGGGAATGTTGAAGAAAATGTTTTCGTCGGATTTGATTTTTTTGATGATTTAAAAATGTTTGAGCAAAAAGTATTTTTTTAAATTAAGGAATACTTTTTTTCAATAAACAATCAACATTTTTGTATCAATTTTATGTTTAGTTTGACAAGCACACTGATAAACAATATATTTTGACACATGCTTTTCAAAAAAGGGCTGCAAAAATTGCAAAAAAAAACAACAAAAAAATGTCTTTGTTTGCTTCAGCAGTAATTTTGCTTTTTAAATTGATTGTAAAGTTTGTTCCGTTGAGCGTGTTTTAATCACGTATTTCAAATTTTTTGGAAAAAAATAGCTAGTATTAAAAAATTATTAAATGTTACTCCTTATTTTTATACTTTGAACAACAAATGATATGCATGCTTTATTTGCACATTTAAAGAAAAAAGGTACCTTTATACTTCTTGCACGACAAACTGATAAAAACTATAATCTATTAGAATGATTTTTCTTTAAATTTCTTTTAAACTTCTCGAAGCTGATTAAAGTTTCTCTAGTCATACGTTTTTCACTATAAAATAATATGCTATAAATCTGTATAATTATGTGAAAAAATGAAGGAACTAGCATAGTGAATTCATTTTGATAACAAAGACTCTTCAAAAAACGTTTTCCAAAAATGTTTCTTTTTAAGGACTGAGAAAATACACTTTTTCCTATCATTCCTTTGACAATTTTTGGTAACTAAAAACAAAATTTTGAGTCACGTTTTTTTTCTTACGCTCACAAGGGACCGTTTTGAGATGTTACTCTCAGATTTTTTCATCATAGGGGGGAATCAACAGCTCATAGCAAGGTATGAAAAACCCCAAGGGATTTTTGCTTGTTCTCTATTTTGTGTTTTTAATAGCAATTTGCTATTACACTATAAGTAGCAGACGATGATGCCAAAATACAGTTTTTCGTAAATAACTAATCATATTTCATGCCATTACACCCATCTAAAATCATCCCAAAAGTAAGCAATATACTAAGACATCCATCGCCTGCTACTTATAGTGTAATAGCAAAATGCCATTAAAATCATAAAATAGCGAACAAGCAAAAATCCCTTGGGGGTTTTTCATACCTTGCTATGAGCTGTTGATTCCCGACTATGATGAAAAAATCTGAGAGTAACATCTCAAAACGGTCCCTTGTCAGTCTAAAAATTCCATTTATAAAAATATACTCTTTTTAAAGAGCTTAAAAGCAAAAGCGACGAATTTTTTGTGTTTTTTATCTTTCTAATTCAAAAATACATGTTCTGTTTTTGACAACCCGAAAATTAGAATTTATCGATAATAATTCAAAGTTTTTTTAGTTATCTTTAAAACAATGGGTAGCATTGTATCAAAAATGCGTGACTTTTTGACTGAAGATTTATTTCGAGCGCTGCAGGCAATGTTTAAGCCCTTTATGGATTTAATTGAAAGTTTTACAAGTAAGCGTATACAAATTACACGCAAAATGTTGATGCATTTATACATCATGTTTTTTTCAGAAATGATTACTGATAAACTGTTTGACTCTCCTTCAATGGAATACACATCAAAGGAAGATTTTAAACAAAAACAGTTTTTAATCGATGAACAAAAGCGAAAAAAAGAAAATTTTAGAAAAAAGCTTACTTGCAAAAAATGTAATCAACATTTTGTTCAATATCTTTATGATTGTGGTGATATGATTTGTGAAACTTGTGACAAAAATGCTACACACTGCTATCTTTGTTTGGAAGTTATACGCGACCGTTTGCCTATGGATTATGATATGTTACAACTTCAACAATGAACCCCAAAACAAAAAAACTTTTTTCTTTAACTTTTTAAATTAATTTTTTGATAAAATATCTTATTATAACTTGCTTAGTTTATGTAAGAGTTGCGTTTTTCCGCATATTATTTTTTCTGTTATAAAGGGTTTTAAAATCATCCTTTGGGATTGTCCAGATCCGACGTCGGCATTTTTAAGGGTGGGTGGGGGGTAAGCCAAATACGATTTTCACCTTAAGTGCTAAAGAAAAAGGGACGATTTAAGGGTGGGTGGGGTAAAAAAATTTGATTTTTTGACGACGTCGGATCTGGACGATCCCTTTGTGGTTGTTTTAGGAGTACATTAGTTATGGGAAATTATCAAGGTAAAGGTAAAGACTATTATCAAATCCTTCAGATTCCTCGAAATGCTACTGATGTAGAAATTACTAGAGCTTTCCGTAAACTAGCAATGATGTATCATCCTGATAAAAACTCATCACCAGATGCAGAAGAAATGTTTAAGGTACATCATACTTTTATCGTTACCTTGGCTTTTTAAATTTTTATGCGTTATTAAAATATAGGACATTAATGTAGCCTACCATGTATTGGTTAAATCGAAAAATGTTTCACATTTTGAAGACGTTGATGAAAAATTAAAAAGGGCTGAAGAAATGGAATCAAGTAAGTTTAATGCGATTGTTTAATGAAATAAATTAGTTTAAAATCGTGAACTTATAAAAGACCATCATTGTGATGCTTATTAAATTAATACCTTTTAGGTGCAAAAACAGCTGATCAAGAGCTTAAAGATTTGAAAAGACAAAATGCACGCTTTGCTAATGTTTTTAGTTGCACCAAATGTAAAAGAAATATTTTTGAAGGAGGTATATTATATGGATGTGGACATATGAACTGTTTATACTGCAGCAATACAAGTGATCATTGTTATCGATGCAAAAAATTTATTGAGAAGCGCCAACCTATTTGGTATTCAAACGTTTCCTCAACTTCTATTTCCCCGAACGACGAAACTCCCATTCGAGATCATCGCGGCTGGACAATTCCTAATTTGACCTTTTCCCAAGTTAAGCATTTCTCCAGCCGAACAGCTTCTGCCCTATTTGAAATTTCTCAAAAAATTTATTCTGGTCCTGATACTATTGCCTATGGAAATGAGCCAGCATGGGAGCAGTGAAGCCATTATGAAATTCAGGTGTTGCGGCGTCATCACAGAATTAATTTAATATTTTAATATCAAAACTTTCACTTCTTAATATTTTATGTACAGTAGCGTGCAATGTACTTAAAAAATGCGTTTAACTTTTTTATAAAATATAAACCGTCAATCCATTTTTTTTATAAAAAAGCGATGGATATAAAATTAAATTTATAGACGTCATTCGCATAGTCTCCTAAAATTTTACTGGATCACAAAAATCCATATGTAACATTATACTTTTTATTTCAAACAACATATCCTATAAAATGTCGTGAGTTATAATTTTGGTTATAATAATAAACACAAACTACAAAAAAACTAGTTAACGTCCATTAAAAAACAAGCGAATTCGATTTTTCCGTTTTTGCAATACACTTTTTTCACTTTTGTTAGAATTTGAGCTTGACGATGAAGTGGCATTTGATTCATTCTCGGACTGAATTGAAGTTCCAAGTGATGAGAAATTGAGGGCTGATGGAGATTGTAACGGTGTTGGATATCCATAGAATTGCTTTGATTTGATATACAGGGTGATTCAAGTATTTTGCGCACTTGGTTTTTGACGAGAAATCGTTCCTTTTGACTTATATGAGCTCATATTTTCAGGAATGAGTCATGACATGGGGGAGCATCTTTTAAGAATAAAATTTTGGCATTTGGGAACACAACGCCAAATGGCGCCAAATTCAAATTTAAATTTGACCCAGCTCAAAATTAACATAGATTATGAAAATCTAGACTCTCCTACACACAATAGTCGAAAAATTATGTCTCCGGCTTCAAAAATGACCAAAATGCAGCCATTTGAAAAATAAGTCTAAATGAGAAAAAATGTCAAAAAAAATTTTTCTGTGTTTGTGTTTTTTTTTAAAAAATGCATTTTTTCAAATGGCTGCCATTTGATCATTTTTGAAGCTAGAGGGTTGATTTTTCGACTATTGTGTGTAGTAGAGTCTAGATTTTCATAATCTATGTTAATTTTGAGCTGGGTCAAATTTAAATTTGAATTTGGCGCCATTTGGCGTTGTGTTCCCAAATGCCAAAATTTTATTCTTAAAAGATGCTCCCCCATGTCATGACTCATTCCTGAAAATATGAGCTCATATAAGTCAAAAGGAACGATTTCTCGTCAAAAACCAAGTGCGCAAAATACTTGAATCACCCTGTATTTGACCCCCTTTGAATATTGCACCGAGGGTCTTGAGTTGTACGACCGCGTTGTAGGGCAACATGAGGGTTAGCGATTTTCGCGTTTTGCTGTTAGATTGATCTGAAAAGTAAAGGAATTTTATGCAAATTTGGTATCATACATTTTTTCCATTAACGTTGTTGAAATATAAATAAGCTAAAACACGCACTTACTCTAATTCAACATGAATCAGTAACGATGACAACTCTTTTGGCTCAGAATATTGATTCATTAGTGGCACAGATCGATATCCACGTCTCAAGCAGTCAACAGGAAAAACAGCTTGCCCAATGAAGGGATCACTTTTTACACCAACATAATCTCCATCTTCAACAAAAAATCTTAAAAGTGTTATTTCGGGGCATATAATTTTGAATTCAAACGTTTGTTGTCCATGAACCCGATGTTGATTCAGATGACGATGCCGCAGCCATAATGGTTTTCTAAGCATTTATTTCACTTCTGCATTATGAGCTCTAAAATCTGAATTAAAAAAATTGCATGCTTATTTTTTTATCGTTATTGGTTTCATAATAAAGTATTATTTTTGGTATTAAAATTTAAACATTTTATTTATCACGATATCTTTGGCAGCATAAGTATATGCGTTTTGATAAACTTTAATTTCCTTTATTTGTTTACGTTAAAATAAAATTTTATCTTTGATAAAAGAAATGTATGACGTTTTTAGGTTATGTTGTTGTTGACATAAAAGGCAAGCGAAGTATAATACATGAAAATAAAACGATACCATACTGATAACATAAATAACAGCGCTTAAAAGTTGTTTTTTTGTTCACTGTTTATTAGCTTTTAATGATTTTAAAAATATTTATTAGTTATTATATTTTTTCTACAATTACTGCTAAAATTTATGATTGTACTACAAATGATGTAGTTTATTTGCAAAAAAATGAAATTGCTTTCTTTAATTATGTGATCAGCAAAGACGGTATTTTACCATTTACAACTACTGCAGAAGCTGGAAGCGATGATAACTGTAGCTTAACTTTTACATTAAATGGAAATATAACGGTAATCTTTCATTGTAATATCTATGCTTTATTCCTCTTTTTTCAGGAATTCCAACTTTTGTTAGCCGTAGATGAGTTTCGGTATTCATACGTAATGTTTCAGTATTTTTCAACATATGTGGTTTCAAATGCATCAGTAGTCATACACCTAGTGTAACCGGCTGTGGTCTACCGTAATCCTCCAAACTTTACGGTAGCTACTTATGGAAATACTGTGGACCTTCTTAAACTTTCTGTAACCCCTACTTAAAGCTTCTGGGATTCTGGAGTTACATTGGGGTTTATTTACAGTACACCTTCTTACATACTGTGGGATACTGTAACTTTGTGTTAATAGTTTATTTTATCACTGTTAATAATACTTATCACCTACACTAATCTTTCTTACTGTATACTTAAGGTTACTGTAACTTTCTTAAATCTTTTTTATACTGTAGCTTTTTAAATGTTTCCTTCTTATTTTTATTGCTACTTATTTTTTCTTATTTACCGCATTTCTTTTTGCGTTAAAGGATAAAAAGACCACCAACGACGACAACGATATTTGTCTTTGTTTTAAAAGTGTCAAGTTGCATTGCTTGTTCTTTCTCTTTGCTTTATCCTTCTCTCTTTCCATCGATGTTCTTTTTTTGTGCCACTGCTTGTCTTCTTATTTTTTCAAGTATGCAAATTTTGTCATCAACAAATTAAATATTTCGCAATACATATTTGGTATCATTTGAAAGCAAATAAAAAATACAATTCATTTTTGTAAAAATTAAATACAAATGTTTTTCAATTTTAAAATTAAAATGCTTACAACTTTTTCTTTCTTTTTTTAATGCCGCTTTTTCGGCAGGCGCGCAACAAGTCAAAGAGAAAGGGAGAGGACACTGTAAGGAAGAGGAAAGAGGACACGGCAAGATGAAAAAATAAAAGCAAGGAAAGGTCAAGGTCATGGCATCGCTATCTAGTTCGCGTTTTTGCGCTTTTATCGAGCAAGGCATGGCAAATTTTTATCCGTTTCAATGTTTTTATCCGTTTCAATATTTTATCATTCATGCCCTGAGGCGATGCTGTTATCAGTCTTATCAGTTGCATTGAAAAATTTTATTAGATTAATCACAATAAACAAAAAACAATACAAAAAAGGGGATTAGCGTTTTTGGTTAGCAAATACAAGGGTAAAATGGCCGTGAGCATTGTCACACGCAATCGGATTTCCAAAAAAATCTTTAAATTCGACAGAGAGAAGATTGATTCTCGTAGTTTCTAATCTGAACCATATTGGATTGGCAAAATATTCATAGATAGTCTTTGCTTGATCATAGAGGGGAATTATTCCAACTTCTGCAGTTTCTTCATTGTTTAGTGGACGCAAAATATCATTGATTGACATGCAAATGTGACTAATATCAGTTTCAGTTGTGGGATAATAATGCGCAATATCTCCAGTTGTAATTGTTTGACCTATGGGAAAACCTAAAGCTTTAGCAAAACCGTTACTCAATTTTATTTCTCGCACGTAAAAAAGGGGATTAGTGTTTACGGATAGCAAATACAAGGGTGAAATCACAATTAAAAAAATTTTACATAAACTATTACATTATTAATATCTGATCCAAGGAGCGCCAAATGCTCCGTCTTCCATTTTGAATACAGGAACTATTAAAGCATTGCTTGTTTTCTTTTCGGTTCTGCCAATCTCGTCTTCTTTAGCATTATTTTCATACAAAATGCATTGAATTTCTTGACCATTTCGTCTAGCCGTTTCAGCAAATAGTTCCAATTGCTCCATAGGTTTCATCGTTGTTTCATCTGATTTTGTAACTTTTGCTCTTAAAAGTGCTTTTCTGTAAACCATTGGATTTCGTTTTCTCCATTCTTGATCACTTTCATATTGAGGCTCGAAGAAAAATAAAAGCTTTGATATCATTTTATCAACACTTCTTACACATCTGCCATTATTTTTACTCTTATATGTCCCTAAGATGTAGCTCATGAAAGCGGCCATAAGTGGATGAATTTTACCTGGAACAGAAGAAGAAACGGGGTAAATAGGGTAACGCATTTTGGAATTTACAGGAAGATAATTCGTCAAAAAGAAAATTTCAAAATTTATAAAATGGGTAAAAAACCAAAAATCTTATGCCAAAAGCGATAAGAATCGAAGACAAGTCCTCACTTTTCTGTAATAAAGCGGTATAGAATCAGAGAAAAATCGCTATTTTCAATGTTATATTATAATAAAAAGTGATTATTTTTAACTATTTATGCTTAATCATCGATAAATTTCCATTGATGGAAGGTTTTTGATGGTTTTTTGTTGACAAATGGTAAATAATTTGTCAAAACTGGTTGGGTTTTCATGGTTTTTGTCTTTTTTGCAACGGTTTTCTTAGGTTTCGGCGGCTTTTCTTTGATAGTTTTGCTTGATTTCTTTCTTTTTTCAGGCGGAGGAAGCAATGTTACTGCTGTTTGAGGTATTTTTTTATCCAAATTCTTTGGAATTTCTTCATGTGCTTCCTTGTATTCTTGCTTTCGAGACATTAATTCTTGAGTTTCTTGCGCTTTTAAGGTTGCAGCGACATCTTTTTTCAGATCATTATCTACTTTTAAGCTGGAATCTTCACCTTTTAGCTTTCGTTGCATATCTTTATAGCGCTCAAATGGAATACAAATGAGTTTGTTAACCATTTATCTAAATTATACGAAATTATTGAAATTTTACAAAAAATGTTAAATTAAAATCATGACAAAACGATAAACTTACACAAATAGTGTCGAAATATAAAAAAAAATTAGATTAAACAGGGAGTGCAGTGGTAAAATTGCGTGCGACGTCAAAGTTTAAAAGTGAGTCAAATTGAGCAAAAACAATTGCCTGTAAGCCACTTTTACCAACTGGCGCGGCAAATTTGAGTGAAAGTGCTGTTATTCCCATTTCTTGTGGATTATTTGCTTTGTCACTATGATAATGTTGTAAATCAAAGCCAAAAATGCAAGAATGAGTCAGGAATTTTTCGTAAGTTATTCCTGTATTATCTGTGATATCAACAAGATCCTTAAAAGCCCGCGCATATTCCCCTTTTCCCAAGTCATAAGGATAAGCTGGGACAATTTTACTGTTAACACTGATTTGGATTCTGTCCAAACCATAAGGTTTAAATTCAAACGGTGAAGTAGTACCACTCCCATTAAATGCAAAATCTTCAACAAGAGCGACAAAGACTCGTTTAGGAACATAATCAGTAAACAAGGTTGTTGTATATTCATGTCGACCTCCAGCGATGAAGAAATTTTTAACTAAACTACGTGTATAAGGATATTTTGCAAGATCACCGTCATATAATTGTTTGTTAAGTTTTAAATCAAGTGTGGGTAAAAGGTGTTGGTGCTTTATGTAAAGCTTATGAGCAGTAATTCTTGCTATATATGTTGTGTTATCTTGAGCAATTACAAAAAAGGGTGTATTATGCGGTGTTACTTCAATATCAAGTTTTATATGATTGAGTAAAAGCTTATTTTGATGAAAAATATCTGCATCAAGTTGTGTAACTGTATGAAATTCACCAGATTTTTCAAAGAATCTGCGACGTTTATCAAATCCTACACCAGAAACTTGACTGTCTTCAGCATCTTCGAAATAACCAGCAAGTTGCAAATCTTCTTCGTGACGAGATGTTTCAATACCTAATCGACGTCGAAAATATGCATCATAAGCGTAAAGATCATTTGAGTTATAAACTTGACGGCCATTGAAGACAACTTTTAAATTTTTGATAGTTGTTGCACCGAAACCTTGAATAAAACTTATTTTATCCGTAGCAGTTACTGGAACAGCAGTGCTGACAGTTTTGCCGTCAACAACTTTATCTGCTTTTTTTAAAAGTGAGAAGCTTGTTTGAAGATAGCAATGCGCAAGATTAAGATAAGAAGTGCCTGAATTAATTGTAAAACGCGAAGGCCAAGTTCCTGATGCGTTAACAGGATTATACTCGACAATATTTGTTTGCTGAAATGCAATGTTAACAGGTTTAGAAGAAAAAAGATCTAAATTGTTTGGGATTTCTTGAGCGCTTTCGTTATCGATTTGCATGATTTTAATTTAATCAGAGAGAAATTAAAAACCGACTGTATAGTAGACGTTTTGAAACGTGTGAATGACGTAATCAACTTTTTGCTTGCATTTATACTTTTCCTGCAAAGAAAAAGCGTGACACACATGCATACTTGATGTTATATCTATGTGAACAGAAAAATTAGACCACGCCCACATCGCACACACACACAGACGAAACGCGCACACCTACGGATTTTTTGGCAAAGATCAAAGGAAAATACAGTTTTTTCACTGAAAGTCGTAAAAATTGATAAAAAAGTCGTAAAAATTGATAAAAAAGTCGTAAAAATTGTTAAAAAAGTCGTAAAAATTGTTAGAAAAGTCGTAAAATTGTTAAATAAGTCGTAAAAATTATGGTAAAAGTCGTAAAAATTATGGTAAAAGTCGTAAAATCTTGGAGCTAGATGCCAACTGGTTGTAAAAGCGAACACACGGACAAATATTTAACAAAAAAACTATAAAAAGGATGAAATTTTCATTGCCTCACTTGAATAAAAAATATCTTTACTGATCAGTCGGTAAAAATTTTAGCTCTGATGGAATATATCCGAAAGAAATTTACTTTGGGAAGGGATAATAAGCTTGAATTGAGATTAGATACACCTTTAGAATTACCGGGAAATAACTGGTATTGTAGTTTGCGTGAATTTAGTTTAGAACAAAAATGGTCTTTAGCTAATGAGGAGATTATAATTTATTATCAAAATGGACATCACTCTATTGTTAAACCAGGATTTTATCATTCTGTCGCTGACCTTGATAATATCTTGGATGAACTGTTTCTTCCTATGCGGCGTGTAAAAAGAGGAGGAAGAAAAGCTTTAGATAGAATGTTAGGGATTAGAAGAAACAATCAAACGGAAGAGGAAGTCGAAGAAAATGAAGAAGAAGACGAGACAGAAACGACTATTGAAACAAACACTGAGGCAACAGATGCAAAAGAATCCGACACAAAAACAACAGATCCTGCAGCAAATGTGGAAACTAAATCTGTGCCTGAGACTAAACCAGAAACAAAAGAGCCTGAAGCGAAGAAATCAAAAACTGATCAAGAAACATTCGAATCTGATTTCAGAAAAGAAGGTCAAGTGAAATTACATTGGATTCCACAAACAGGACATCTTCCCGATACTCCTGATAAAATTTATCCTAAACCTGTCTCAATTGAAAAAGTGGGTGAACACGCTGAAGTTGTTTCTCCCGCTTTGCCTGTTGCTGAGAGTTTAGTTGCTGGACAAAATTTACCTCCAGTAGCAAGTCTTGATGCTTTAAAGGAAGCTGACGCTGAACTTGAAAAGAAAAAAGCTGCTGCAAAAAATAAAGCCTTAGAAAAAAATGTTGAAACAAAAACAGAAGAAAAAAGCGCTGACACTAAAGCCGAAAAAAATAAAGAATTAGCAAAAGCACTTGATGAACTTAAACCAATAAATATCCCCTCTAAAAATCCTGTTCCAATAGCCCCAACACTTCCGGATTTTACTCCGAAAAAGCCTAGGCCTATTGAAGAAGCTAAAAAAGAAGAGCCAAAACAAGAAATTGAAGATAAAAAGCCAGATTTGTTGGAAGGAGAACTGATAAATCCAAATCCTGCAACGGTTAAAGCTGAGCCGCAAGAAGAAAAAACCTTTTTCCCTACAGTTAAACAAGAAATTATCAAGGAAGAAGAGAAAATCTCACCTGAAGTGTTGGAATTTAATCAAAAAGGATATAATTCTGTTAGAATTTCTAAAAATGCACATAATTATTACACTGTTACTTTTGATCCTAATTACGTGCGAGAAATAAAATTGAGTAACGGTTTTGCTAAAGCTTTAGGTTTTCCCATAGGTCAAACAATTACAACTGGAGATATTGCGCATTATTATCCCACAACTGAAACTGATATTAGTCACATTTGCATGTCAATCAATGATATTTTGCGTCCACTAAACAATGAAGAAACTGCAGAAGTTGGAATAATTCCCCTCTATGATCAAGCAAAGACTATCTATGAATATTTTGCCAATCCAATATGGTTCAGATTAGAAACTACGAGAATCAATCTTCTCTCTGTCGAATTTAAAGATTTTTTTGGAAATCCGATTGCGTGTGACAATGCTCACGGCCATTTTACCCTTGTATTTGCTAACCAAAAACGCTAATCCCCTTTTTTGTATTGTTTTTTGTTTATTGTGATTAATCTAATAAAATTTTTCAATGCAACTGATAAGACTGATAACAGCATCGCCTCAGGGCATGAATGATAAAATATTGAAACGGATAAAAACATTGAAACGGATAAAAATTTGCCATGCCTTGCTCGATAAAAGCGCAAAAACGCGAACTAGATAGCGATGCCATGACCTTGACCTTTCCTTGCTTTTATTTTTTCATCTTGCCGTGTTCTCTTTCCTCTTCCTTACAGTGTCCTCTCCCTTTCTCTTTGACTTGTTGCGCGCCTGCCGAAAAAGCGGCATTAAAAAAAGAAAGAAAAAGTTGTAAGCATTTTAATTTTAAAATTGAAAAACATTTGCATTTAAATTTAACAGAAATGAATTGTATTTTTTATTTGCTTTAAAATGATACCAAATATGTATTATGAAATATTTAATTTGTTGATGACAAAATTTGCATACTTGAAAAAATAAGAAGACAAGCAGTGGCACAAAAAAAGAACATCGATGGAAAGAGAGAAGGATAAAGCAAAGAGAAAGAACAAGCAATGCAACTTGACACTTTTAAAACAAAGACAAATATCGTTGTCGTCGTTGGTGGTCTTTTTATCCTTTAACGCAAAAAGAAATGCGGTAAAAAAGAAAAAATAAGTAGCAATAAAAATAAGAAGGAAACATTTAAAAAGCTACAGTATAAAAAAGATTTAAGAAAGTTACAGTAACCTTAAGTATACAGTAAGAAAGATTAGTGTAGGTGATAAGTATTATTAACAGTGATAAAATAAATTATTAACACAAAGTTACAGTATCCCACAGTATGTAAGAAGGTGTACTGTAAATAAACCCCAATGTAACTCCAGAATCCCAGAAGCTTTAAGTAGGGGTTACAGAAAGTTTAAGAAGGTCCACAGTATTTCCATAAGTAGCTACCGTAAAGTTTGGAGGATTACGGTAGACCACAGCCGGTTACACTAGGTGTATGACTACTTGCATCTACATATTTGCTAAATGGAAATCCTAAAAATAGAACATTTATAAAGCAAGGTTTTGTTATCTTTGAAGATACCAGCAAAAAAATATGCCCATTAGAATCAATATCTGGCAAAGAAAATCCTTTTACATTTACAGATGAAAATCAAGTATTATATATTCAATCAGCTTACGATGATGACCCCGGCGAAAGACAACAACCATGTGAATGGCAATTTTATTCTACTCCTGAATATGCTTTTAAAATCCTTGTAACATATTTTGATCCTTCAGCAGAGTTCATCGTGGAAAATGAGACTGATTTGTTTGTTAAGTAAGGTTTTGTTCCATTTTTTATTCTTTTAGAATTTCAAAAAAAGTTGCTTATAAAACCTTGCAATTTTTCAGTGAGAAGGGTCTGAAAATCGATCATGCTTATTACATAAATAGTAAATGGATTCGAATATCTCGACCCAAAAACAAAGGCTATTCAGTCTCCGGTAACGTTATCGGATTTTACATCAGCGTTGTAAGAAAGGAGTTTAAAGAAAAGTCAATAAAAAATTGCTATGAAATAAAAAGTGAAAATCTAACAACTTGGACCAATATTGGAGAACGTTTTCAAGGGTACGAAAACAATGTACGCTGCAGCTATGATCTTGTTATTCCGTCAAACACTGAAAGTCACCTATTTGTCCCTAAAATAGTTTTAGAAGGTGATGCTGATTACGTTGCTTATTATAATGAAAATGAGCTATGATCTTGTTATTCCGTCAAACACTGAAAGTCACCTATTTGTCCCTAAAATAGTTTTAGAAGGTGATGCTGATTACGTTGCTTATTATAATGAAAATGATGTAAAAAGGAGGTTAAGTATTATGAATAGAATAGCTTTTTCGTCTTACAAAAATGGATCAGATAGGCATGTTAGTTTTGAATTTGTAAGTGATGGAAGCTTTCAACTGCTTGGATTTGAACTAGTTTTCAAAAAAATATGTTTGTTTTTTAAACCTTTATGTAATATGTTTTAAAAACTGGCATAATTGTGTCAGCCACTTATTTCGCAAAACCATGTATCAATAATACATGCGTTTCGATTTTTAATTAAACACTGAGCTTTGCAGCATGTGAATGTGCGAATTCGATGATAAAATGCAACACAAATGTTAAATATGGAATCAACAAATATGATAATTATTATCATTGTGGCAACGTGGAATGCAATTTTACAATTATCTGTAACACGGAACAGGTTGAAATAGGCATTCACAGCGACGAAAAATCTTTTAATGGATTGATAAATATTTATTCAAATGAAAAGCTTATTTTTAAAGTGGATGATAGTTTCATCAATATGGACGATCCCACCAAATTTTATTTAAATTCCGCCGATATAAATCACATTCAGTTTATTACATATAATTCAGATATACCTAAAGGACTGACATTTACTGTCAAACCATATGGTAATTCATACAGTCGAACCCGAATTCTACATTTACTTCGATTTTACGTCGTTTTTTAACGGTTCATTGAAAAACGTAAAATTGAGGTTCGACTGTACTTAAAATCTAGAAAAAAACTTGAGTGTGTTTTTAGTTTCATTACCTGATTATAATGTTGTTCTAACGCCACAACATCCAAGTTTTGTACATATAGGCGGGAATTTTAACGAGATAAAAATTGAATTGTCAGAAACACTGGTAAGAATATCATAGAAGTAATGTTAATTTCCCCCGTCGTTCTAAAGAGATGCCCCTTCATAGGGAAGGTGAAACGTAGATAACACGAGGATAAAAATTTCACGGGGGAGAGAGGATGTCCCTGCCCTCATCTCGGGAGGGAAAATTAACACTACATAAAAGTTTTCCTTTGGTTTACAAAACTTTTTTTTGATATTTTAGAGATCATGGAATGTCACATTTGTTATTCACCGCAAGGATAACTATATTGTTCCGATATTTAACAATCAAAGTGTATCTAGTAATACGATTGATAAAAATTGGTTTGTTTTATTAGCAACTTCTGAACCTGTTTTAATGATTTTTAAGTAAATACAAATGTGAAATATCCTGCAATCAATTAAAAATCTTTCCTACCAAAGGGACCTTATCTATCCCGTTGATTGCTGTTAGGATGTCAAGTAAATTAAAAATGAAACTATTTAATTAAAATTACCTACTAAAAGCATTATAGAAAATCCTAAATATTGTGTTTTCGATGAAACTTTTTTTATCATTGCCGACATAAATAATTATGTCACCGCAATAGCATCTGAAAATGATTGCGTTATTTATGTAATGTATGCAGCGAATTGGTATATTACGGAAATTTGGACATCTGCAAAAAATGATAATGTTTCTGTCTTTTTTGGTTATGAAAAACTATTTTTTGAATTCAAGTAAAGTTTCTTAGATACAGTCGAACCTCGGTATTATTTCTTTCAAGAAACCGTGTAATAACATCGTAAAAACGAGGGACGTAAAATGGAGGTTCGATTGTATAATCTACTTACGAATATGACCTTTTTAGTAGTGATACAATGAAGACATGGAAAAATGTTGCAATGTTTTCAGACTTTTATACTATAAAACTACCCAAACAATCTGCTCTTTATATCAAATTTGCAAAAATAACAGAAAACCTAATTTTCTCAAATCCAGGTCAATCAACGGTTTCTACCCCCTATTATGCAAGTGCGGGATATTATTATGAAACGTTTTATGAATCATTCATAACTTATGAAATAGGTAATTATAGCACAAAATTTACTGTTGTTGATTATCAACAACCTGTTGAAATTTTTGCATTTTATTTTACTGTTGATGACGAAAAGATATAGTAAGCGTTTTATCGGAGTTTTTTAAATCCATTGTTATATTTTTAGCATGAACAAAACTGGAGATTCTCATATCTTTGTAAATCAAATTGTATCATTGAATTACGAAGGTACTAAAGGAAGTGATTACAAAGAACATGGATTCTTGTTTAAAATAGAGATCTATAATGACACAAAAATAACAACAGCATAGATAAAGTTTTTTTTGACATTAATGTTAGCTATAAATTTGTTTTAACAACAAAATTTATCAGTGTCGATTTTTAAAAAATGTAACGAATAAAATTTATTTTTTATTTCGAGGCATATTTCAAACGCTGGCAGAAATTATTTATGCGCATGTAAGAACTCCATTAACAATTGCACGTGTAGCTGGTGCACAACATGAAGGCAAGTTAAGTCCAAAAACACAGAAAGTTGAAGCGCCACAAACTGTTGCTGTTGTCTCTGTACCAGCTCCTGGGCATAGACCAGCACCAGCACGACAAATTCGTCCTCTAACTTGTCGGCCACATTTTCCACAATTTGCTGAACAAGTTGTTGCAACCCATTCAGTCCATCCCAAGGCTGTTGGCTTTGTAGTTGTGGTAGTAGTAGTAGTGGTAGATGTAGTAGTTCCAGTATAGCAAAGCCCATTTGCAGTATTGCATTTTGAACCTGTAACAGCCGTACAATCGGTATCAGCAGTACAGGCAGTTCCAATTTCATAAATATTTTCACCGAGAACGTTTCCACTAAAGAACACAGCGTTATGGTAAAATGGCCTTATATTGTTTGTTCACTTACGCAGTACTATAATGACAGACTAACTGTTGCATGTTTGTTGCTGTGCATGCTTTAACGGCACATCCTACTGCTGTTGTTTTAGCCCAAGCCATCTAAAAAATTCATTTTTTGTCATAAAAATTTGCAGAATTATTAAACATACTTGTGACCAATGCCCCATTTGCTCATAAGGCGTAGTAGTTGTAAAAAGAACATTTGTTGGTGTAATTCCCCCAATATTTGCTAATTCTCTCCACCAATCATTAAGGCCATTGGTTATTGTTGCTTGAGGGGTGAAAACTGAAATTGGACCATTTTGAAAAAGATTTTCTCCTGCATTATTTAGTTCAGCTGGAGTAGAATGCACCTTTCCCAAACATTTATTTGCATGTGTTTGAGCAGTTTGTTCTAAGGCACAGTCATAGCTCTAAAAAAAAGTATGCTAATTTTATTAAATCTTGTGTTCCATGAGAAGCCGAAAGAAGGTCCCATCTTTGATTCCGATTTCTTCTTGTCATCTATAACTTACCAACTGATTCATATTTTTTGCACCAGCTGCCAAGGCACCACCTTTAATAATCGATAATCCCTTTGCAAGGGTTGAACGATAGTTATTATGTATTGAGAGGATTTGAGCTTGCATAGCTTCTGTAATAGCTGAACCAGGGCATACTGCGGCAGTGGCAATTTCAAAAATGAGAACACATAAAATAAATACTTTGAACATTTTGGATGAAATTTGTACTAACCAAGGCTGTTGAAGGAGGAAAGCCACCAAGGATTATTTTTATGTCAAAAAGCTCTTAAGGGAATCCTTTTATACAAACATTTTTAGGGAGGTACGCCAACTCAAAAACAATGTTTTTAGGGGAAACGTGGAAGAAATCTTGTCTTTATTGTTTAATTTGTTTATTTTAAATGGATATATCCGTGATGTTTGTTGCTTTTGAGCTTTATAAGGTCATAACAGACAATGTTCGTTTCTATATCCAAGCATATCCAAGAACAAGCTTTCAGGAATTGTTTTGTGATTGATTTACAAGCAACTGTTTAAACATTTTCTCTGGAAATAGCGCAGACAAAAGAATCATGTAAGCGCTTGCTCTAAAAAAGAGATGTTTATTTGAAAGTGCAATGTTGGATAATTTTTCATGTTTTATAGTTGCCACATTTTTTATACATTCCTGATAGAAACTCTATAAAATTTTACTTCCGCATTAAAAAAAATGATTTTGTGTTTTGTATAATTGTCGAAAATGGTAACAGTAGTTAAATTTGGTTTTAGTAAAATCTATAACTTCATTAAAATGTTAAAAAACGTTATTACAAAAGTTCTGCTATAATAGTATGTAATAAATAATATGAAAAGTGCAAAAGATGGTTACTTTGCAAATATAATAAATTTCATTTCTTTAAACCCTTAATTATTTGCCCATTTACTTTGTTGTTTACGGTGAAAATAAACTTTGATTACAGCATTTAATGATGCAGCACAAAAGCTTTTTTAGAAAAATAATGTTTAGACTTTAAAATAAATTTTGAAACATTTCAACGGATCATAATAAAATTTAAGCATTTATTTGTATTAATTTCAATCAAAAATCTAACCAAAGAGAGTTTAAAAACATCGAGATTAAAATTTATATACAAAAATAGCTATCGTCTGCTATTCATATATCTTTTAAATCCACAGATCGAGAAGCAAATTTTGGCGAGGTTTACTTTTTCTTTTTAATGCACACTGCAATCATTTTATTATACTAAGGCTAAATTAAAATCTCAGTTACTTCATCATTATAGAAAAATTACTATAAACCATGAGTATTTTTCACTTGAAGTCCTCTACGGTAAAAATACCACAATTTCTTTACTCATTTTGTAATTCTTAATACGAAGGGTATGCCTTTCGACTCATGTTGGAATTAAAATATTTTGCAATCCTACAGTAAGGTAGTGCCATATTTGTTTTCTATTACAAAATTTTTTTTCTGTGGTGTTTAAGAAATTTATTTGCAGCATGATAATAATAAAAAGCGTTTATTATAGCATTTAATCCTGCAAAACGATTTCTGCTATAAATAGATTTTTGAATATTTTTTTCAAAAATTTTCCGTTTGAATAGCTTTTATTTTTTGCAACCAATTTTTATGACAAGAGCTTTGTGTTTTAAAATAATTGAACACAAATTACTTGTGTGTTCTCATCCTCTTCAAAAAAGACAAAAAATTAATTTTTCCATCTTTTTTTAGCTTTTCATAATCTGTTTCTATAAAGGAAAAAAATTCTTTTGTTTTTAAAATGCTTGAGTGCTGCAAAAAAATATCCTTTTTTGAAAAGCAATTGTTTCGATATCCTCTTTTTTTGTGTTTAGTTTGTACAGGAAAATATTTTTAACTCATTTTTTTGCAGTTTGTCAATAGCTTTGATGAAACAATGTTAAAAATAATAAACATTAAGAAAATGTTTTTTTTAAATTTATGATTACAAAAACAATTTGGTGGTGTAAAAAACTTCAATGTCACGAAAAAATGTGATATACAAATATGATATTTTGACAAACAATGTTTACATAAATTTTAGAAAAACATGAATACAATTGGAATACAATTTACTCAGAAGTTACAAAGAAACTAAAAATATCGTTACACCAAAATCTTTAAAAAAAGAAAAAAATTTTATTTTTCAAAACTGAAAGGATTTGTGCCTTTGAATATTATAAACTGTTGCGGAATTTCAAAAATAAAGTACGCTGTTCTTCAGATGTTAACTTTTTTCCATTATCATCTAAGACGCAAGAATTAACCAAACGTTTCATTTGCGCAGCATCACCATGATTAATTAAAAACTTCAATTCCTTAACAGTTAAATCTTGATTTTCAATAGTAAAACTTAAATCTTCACATTTATAAAGCTTTTGAATCAAAGATGAAAGTAGTTTTCGGTTTGTTGTCTTAACAGTTAAAGATCCACAGAGATAAAGATCTTGAGCAATGTTAAGCTCAGAAGTATCATATCGAAAAATAGATTGACCAATGAATCTTTGATTATGTATATTTATATTCGAAATAACCATTCGATGACAAACAGGATAAGGTCGATGTTTGAAAAAATATTTGCATGATTTATGAAGCTTGTGAAGGATATCTGCATTTGCATTTTTTAACAACATCTTGATCATTGTTGGTGGATATGTCAGTGCTTGAGGGGCAGGTTTTGAGGAATTGGAGAAATACACATGTGGACGGCTATTTCTTATCATTTGTCGTCGTAAAAACGTTTTCTTTGTCTTCAACTCATTCTTGCATCTCATTTTAGCTTCAATTTTTTGTTTAATAGAAGCAATTTTTTGAGGGAAACTGTTTTCCCCTTGAAAAGCGAAGTCAATTTGTATTTCGTTATTTAATGCAGCCTTTTGAAGCATAAAATGTGCAGCATTTTGATTCCCACACTCAGCTTCCATTTCGATAGCAGTAAAATAATGCTCCAAAACATTAAACCCTTGCTTTTCAGCTTCTTCAATTGCTTGCCAATATTCTTTTCTCATGTGATTATCACTAATAAATAGTCGACAATATCGTTGATACACAAACAGCAAATCCATTGAATTTTTAGATTTCAAAAACTCAAAGTAATATTTCCAAATTTTTTGATTTGCATAATTTTGTCCTTTGCCAAGTAACAGCTCAAAATTTGCAATTGCAGCTTCTTCATGATCAATTCCTTTAATGCATTCAAGCCATTTTTTAACATCGTCTCCAGCTTTCATAAATTTCTTATACAATTTTAATGATTTTTGATATTCTTCTTTTAGTGCCTTTGTGATGGGATTTGCTTAAAATTTTCAACATAAAAACATAATATTATGTAAGTTTTACACTTACCTCCATGGCTATTGCAAAATTTGAAAATAGCTTCCAGATAGGCATGTGGAAATTTTAAGCATTCTTGCATTCTATAAATGCAAATGTCAGCGTTTTGAATATGAAAATCCCATAAGGGATCATTCCATTCAATATTTATTTCTCTGCAATCTTTGTGAGAACAAAATGTATAGCTGCAAGAGAGATGTGATTGAGCTTCTTGAATAAGGTCATCAATTGGTTTATGAGAATATCTATTCTTATAAACTAATTGTTCTTGTTCGAGACTAAAAACATATTTTATATTCATGTTAAGTTTTATTTTAAGAAAAACTTACAGCATTAATAGCCTCCAATAAGACGGAATCATTAAATATTTTTTACTAAATTTTGTAAGAATATCAATTTTTTCTTTTGCTGTTGTAGCATCAGTTAAAGAGTTTTGCATTTTTATAAATGCACATCTATAAATTGGACATAGCGTTTCTGGGAGATCATCTGCCATCTGAAATGTAGGTGATGAAGAAAAAGAAAACAAAAAAACTATAATAAAAAATTATTCTTCTAAATTTAGCCTTTCAAGGCTTTGGATGTCAAAGGTCTAGAAACAAATTTCTTCGGTAAAGGCAAAATGTTTCTTTTTAAAAATGTTTGTTGGGAGACCGCAATCCTGAACAAGAGAAATAGAAAGAGAGGCATCAATGGCGCCATTTTCTCTATTGCTGAAAAATTTGCAGACGGAAAAGAGAGTGTATGATTTTTGTAACATCCTAGTTATCAAAACAAATGTTCAAATTTGTCTAATATGTCTTTTATACCACATGTCATAAAAAACCTGAAGGATGACATTTGTACATTTTTTTGAGTACTCACAGCTGAAAAATCTCAATGACAGTCCATAAAAAAGAAGGTATATTGTGATGATTATTTTTTAGTATGATAGTCATTGGCATGGGGAGAATTGACCACCCTAATATTGGACAAAAGTATCCCTAATCTTTTAGCCATCCTTAATATTGGATAAAAGTGTCCTTAATATTTTTTTTATAAAATTATTAAATAAGTGTGAAAAATATGTTTATTACTAAAATATTGGTTTTTTCTGTTTACAACTGCAACAAAGTGTGTGATATAGCAATATGAGTTATCCATTATTAAAATATTAGGGATACTTTTATCCAATATTAGGGTTGCAAATTCCCTTTTTACCATAGTCATTGCTTTTTGGTGGTGAAAATCGAAATAGGGAATACTTGAACAAAAAAGTCAATTAAATATGTCTTTTATTATCTCTTGGGAAACTATTTGTTATTGCAATTGATCTTTCATAGAAATGATAATGGAAGAGTAAGGGTATTCTTCCATTATCACTTCTCTAAGGATATTTCAACAATACGTAAAAACTCTTTTTAAAAAAATGACATGTTTGCAAAAGCTGTAAGATTTCATTTTTTGAGGAGAATATATTGGTTTTTGAACTGAAAACAAATTATGGTAATTGATAACAAGAAAATGTAACTTTATCTTTGGTTTTTCCACATTTTTTTTCTTTTAACCACTTTTTTTTCATTGGTGCGCATGTTTAAGAAAGTTAAAAAAACTCCTTTGACCATTCCTTCGAAGATTAAGCTCAGCATGATAATAATAAAAAACGTTTATTATAGCAATTAATCCAGCAAAAAGATTTCTGCTAAAAATAGATTTCAAAATTTTTCCGTTTGAATAGCCTTTATTTTTTGCAACCATTTTTTATGACAAGAGCTTTGTGTTTTCAAATAGTTAAACACAAATGATTTGTGTATTTTCATCCTGAACAAAAAGAGATTTCCCCATTAAAATCATTTTATCTTTTAAATATCTATTTTTACAAGCGAAATAAAAACCATTGTTTTAAAAATGCTTGAAAGCTCCAAAATAACGACATCTTTTTTTGAAAAGCATTTGTTTCGATGTCCTCTTTTTTGTGTTTAGCATGTAGAGGAAAATATTTTTGTAAACAGCAGTGATGCTAAACATTAAGAAAATGTTTTTTAGTAATTTGTGAAAAACAAGAAAAAAATATGAAGATGTAATTATCAAATATCATAAACAAAACTCCAAAATAAATTATATGATATTTTGAGACAGGAAAAAGCATGTATTGCAAAAATCTTTTTGGTAATTAAATAGCACATTACCGTAAAAAATAGTTATTAAGCTTTAATTTCAAATCCCATTATGGTATACGTTATAACGGATTGTTATAAAATTCATATTTATCTTTGGTTCTTTTAAAGCTTTCATAAAGTTTGTAACTGTGTTGGTTGAACTTTCAGTTTTATTTAAATTTTTTACATTTATGATCATTTCACAACAGAAATGTTATGTTTGTTTGCTTAAGCTACGCTACAATTAATTTTGTTAACATCATTCAATCTGCAAAACAGTTTTCTAAGAATCCAGTGAAAAAAGATGACAAAAGTTAAGGCATTGCGATCTGTGAATATAGTTTTTGAATATTCATATTTCTAAAAAAAAGATGGCAGCGATGCAAAATGTGAAGTTAAAGAAAAAGTTCAGTTTTTGCGCTTTAAATAATTCCACAGGTTATTAAGACATGTAACATAAGACAATTCATTTGTTAAAAAACTTTATTTGCGATTCTCAAAATGTCCTGCATGTAAGAAATGACAGAATGATAAAAATGCTTTTTTCGTACTCTTCTTAAAATTTTGATATACAAAGTATATTCATACAAAAAAAGTGAAAAACGATATTTCGGCCTTCTGAATCCGTGGATTCTGAAGTCTGAGAATTCTGAAAATATTTTTTTCAAATTCTTCGTAGTCGCTTACCCTATATTACGTGTTTAAATCAAACAAAACAAAGAAAATTTGTTTTGGCCTTCTGAAGGCAGCAGTCAGTGACTTCAGAATCTTGAAATTTATTTTTACCAAAAAATAAAGTTGATCGTTGAATTCTCCATGCTTGAAAACCTATAAATCCAGGGAATTGGAAAAAACAAACAGAAATTCGATTTTTCCCATTGATCGAAAGTTAATGGCTTCAGAATCCTTCAAAAATAGAATTCTGAACTGAAAAAGGTTTTTTATTTAAAAACAAGGTTGACCATTGAATTCCCCATGCTTGAAAACCTATAAATACGGGAAATCAAGAAAAATAAACACAGATTCAATTTTTTGCAGTTACCTTATGTAAAGGGCGTCAGAATCCGGTATTAAAAAAAAGCCTCCAGATGCCGTAAAAAATCGTAAAACTTGTTTTTATTACTTAAATAAGTGTTTTGAACAATTTTAGAGCAAAAAAAGAAAAAAAATTTTTTCGATTTTTTCGTCAAATCGTCGACCCCCTCCCTGTTGATTTTTAGCGAACTTCAGAAGGCCGTGAATCCGCTCAGACTTCAAACGCGCAAAAATCCCTTGGGGGTATTTCACACCTAGGTAGGTACTATCGAATCCGCATAGTAGCTAAGAAAAGTGAGAGCTTCACTTGAGAACGTTCCCTTGTGAGATGCCCAGCTGTGGGTAACTACACTCAAAAAAATACGAAGGTCATTCTTTAAATTTTTTATGACATGTTTCATTGCAGCTCTTAAATGGGCAAACAAACATAGAGAAAGTGGCGACATTGCTGTTTTTTCTTTATTTCGTTTTCAATCTCTTTTTTTCTTTTTCTATCCTTGTTTAACATTGCGATCGGCCAAAAATCGTTTTTTTTAAATAACATTTTGCTTTTATCGTTGAACCTTTTTTGACAACCAAATCTTTTCTAGATAAATTTAAAATTTGATAACCTAATTTGTTGTTGATCGTTATTGTTTTTTTATCATATATTCTTGCTAACATTTCAGATGGCAGAAGACCTACCAGAGACACTATGTCCTATTTATAAATGTGCATTTATAAGAATGCAAAACTCTTTATCTGATACCGAGATATGGTGTGAACAAATTGATATTCTAAGAAAATTTAGTAAGAAATATTTAATGATTCCTGCTTATTGAAAACTATTAAAGGTGTAAGTTTTTTTTGTGTCTATGACCACTCTGCACAACATTTAAAAAAATTTCTAAAATTAATAAATTTTCGTTCTTAGTCTCACACATATGGGTGAACCAAGTGATAACTTTATTCAAGAAGCTCACTCACATTTCTTTTGCTTCTATAATTGCCCCCGAGATTGCAAAGAAATAAATATTGAATGGAATGATCTAATATGGTGTTCTCATATCCAACACGTTAATATTAGCAACTATAGAATGGAAGAATGTCTAAAATTTCCTCATGCACATCTTGAAGCTATTTTTGAATTTTGCAATAGTCATGGAGGTAAATACATAATTATCGAGTAAACTTTGAATTGTTTCTTTAATGACAAAATTGCTCTGTTGAGCTCATATTTTCAAGGAAGGATCGTCACTGACGGGTGCATCCTTTGTATCTAAAATTTTGGCATTTGAAACATTTCACTAAATTAAAACTCCAAAATGCCAAAAATCCAAATATGAACTCACAGAAGCTCAAGAGAGTGATTGTCAGGTCCGTATTTAGGGGCTGACAATCACTCCCTACCCCCTCCGAAATGAAAAATTTCCTTTGATATGTTGTCGACGGGGCAAAAGGTCAAAGGCAAATCAATAATTCGTCATAAAAAAACATTTATAACAAGTCTACTCAATAATACAGTTTTAAAGATGAAACATTTTAGCAACTCCCCCCACAAAAGCACTGAAAGAAGAATATCAAAAATCATTAAAATTGTATAAGAAATTTATGAAAGCTGGAGACGATGTTAAAAAATGGCTTGAATGCATTAAAGGAATTGATCATGAAGAAGCTGCAATTGCAAATTTTGAGCTGTTACTTGGCAAAGGACAAAATTATGCAAATCAAAAAATTTGGAAATATTACTTTGAGTTTTTGAAATCTAAAAATTCAATGGATTTGCTGTTTGTGTATCAACGATATTGTCGACTATTTATTAGTGATAATCACATGAGAAAAGAATATTGGCAAGCAATTGAAGAAGCTGAAAAGCAAGGGTTTAATGTTTTGGAGCATTATTTTACTGCTATCGAAATGGAAGCTGAGTGTGGGAATCAAAATGCTGCACATTTTATGCTTCAAAAGGCTGCATTAAATAACGAAATACAAATTGACTTCGCTTTTCAAGGGGAAAACAGTTTCCCCCAAAAAATGGATTTAATTGAAGCAAAAATGGGAAGCAAGATTAATTTGAAGAAAAAGAAAACATTTTTACGTCGACAAATAATAAGAAAAAGTCGTCCAAATGTACAAAATTTTTAGACTCCTATATATATTTATTTTATATTAATTTAGTCACATTCCCGTTTATCATTTTTGGGATTTTGTCATCGCTTTATTGTTTTCAAGAAAAATTGTTTCAACAAATTGACAGAAATCGTTCAAAATTGCATGAATTATTTGTTCGACATTTTTCAGTTCTAAATTACCAAAATATCTCACCTGCTTTCAACATTGCTTTCTCGTTTTCTTGTTTATTGACATTTTTTATATTAATTAAACAGCATGATTTTCACTATCTCTTTTTTATATTTTTAACCCCAATAATTCCAACAATTTTTAATTTTATGGCAATTTTGTTGAAATACCAAAAATGTTATCTGGTATCTTCAATCACTAGGGTGAGGTTATTTTAGCAAAAAATCGAAATTTTGATATCCTTTTTGAAACTCTAATTTTCTTTAATACAATTTCTTTAATAATGTTTGTCACTGTTACAGGGTGTAATGGGTTTAATTATAACTTTTTTCTTCTGTTATTTATCAGTTACAAACCCGACACGTAAGTTATGTTTCTTTCACTAATCAATTTTCATCATCTCGAAAAGTGCGTATATATAATCAGTATCTTTAAACAACATTTATTTCAACTTTTTTTACAAACAGAATTTTTATGATACTTCAGATATGCAAATTTTTGGTGTTTTCTTATGTTGCACAATTTTGAGTAAAATAAAAACTGTTAGATTTTGGTTTACTCAAATTACCGTATTTTGAGAGTCGATATATTGGTTTTTGAACTGAAAACAAATTATGGTAATTGATAACAAGAAAATGTAACTTTATCTTTGGTTCTTTCATAGCTTCGATCAAGTTTGTAATCGTGTTGGTTGAACTTTTAGTTTTATTTTGTTTATTTTTTGTTTTATTAAATTACCATTTTTTAAATAGAATTACATTTTTGTCCATTTCACAACAAAATGTTATGTTTGTTTGCATAAGCTACAATTACTTTTGTAAACATCATTCAATTTGCAAAACGATTTTCTGAGAATACGTTGAAAAAATGATGACAAAAGTTAAGACATTATGATCTGCAAACAAAGGAAGTGTTGATATTTCTATAAAACATGAAACTGAAAAATTCACAAAAAAATTGTTGTTAGAAATTATTCTCTTGTTTTTTACCTATCATTAATAAACAGTTTTCGATTACATGTAGCAAGTAATATTACGTGTTCATCATCTATGTTGTGGTTTCTTCCGTAAGAAGCTTTATTATTTGACGGTTATCGAACAGCCTGAAATTTTTTATGCACCAAATCTTAGTGACTAAACAATGCAAAAGTTTGCCTTTTTTGATTTATTACTGCTATTTATGGCATGCAACAAAACAATCTTTAATATCGAACAGACAATGTTTTTTAATGTTTTTATGTAATATTAATAAGCACAAAAATACACATCTCAGAAAAGCTGTAAACATAAACAAGGCTACATTACAAATTTTGTTCAATTTTTCTGCTTGACTTGAAACACATGCATCTTTTTTGATTTACGTCAAATGACAATAAAAAAACAAAACAATGCTAAACATTAAGAATAGAATTTTAATATTTTTGTTTTGATATCACATTTTTAGCTATGCTCATTAAAATTTTACGATTCAATAAACTCATTCACACTTTGTATGTTTAAATAGCTCACAAAAGCTTTGATATTCCAAAGTTGTAAGTCTTAAAATAAATTATAGTACAAAAGAACTACCATTTTTTTATTATTAGATTTTTCAACAGGAGTAATTGTTTTTACCAAAATAAATTTAAACAATTTCCAAAAAAAAGTGTTTATTACTTGTAGAAAAATAACAGAGCAGATTAAAGATTGTAGATTGTAGCAGGTGTGCGGGCTAAAATAATTTTTTCAGTTTCCTTGTTTTTGCTCATTTTTATTTTGTCAGACAAGACAGAGCTTCAAAATCAAGAGCTCAAAGTATGTTATGGGTACTATGGCGGAAGATAGTGTAATATTTAGTTATATTCAATTTGCAATTACGGGTTTATTTAAACTTAATGTTTCAACAGAATGCCCAGAGGGGATGTTAAAAGAATATTATGTAAAATTATTGCTGCTAACGAAATTATCAAATGACAAAGAAAAAAATGGAACAACGTTTTTACTTTTCATTCAACAACCTGAATGGACTTCTCTTTATGCTTTCTTGGCATTTCCATTGATAGCTGTGATTTTGTATTTGAATCGAAAAAAATATGTAAGTTTTTTTATTGGGATAAAAATAAAAACCTTTCCAAATTAAGAAAGGAAAGAGCTACAATCTGCTGTTTACTGTAACAGCGGCAAAAATCAAAAGGGTCGAAATAAGATAATATGAGATTTTTGCCGTTGTTAGAATAGGGCAATTTTGAAATTTATTCTTACCATGAATATTTAGGTCGAAAGTTACGGTATTCGGCTATTTACAAATTTTTATCTCGGAATTCACGCAATCCGCTGCATTTTATTTATTTCTGAAATAATTTACAAATATATTTGGGCAATTATTTATACAAATAATATTATATGTGGACTACAAGGGAATAGCAACGGCAGTTCAAGCATTAGTCTTCCATCAACACAAAAATGGGGTGAATTTGAAGCTTATTCATATCCGAGTAAGTTTTAACATTTTAAAATAAAATATTAATATGCAAATTTTCAGGAGCTTATATTTGGCTTCAACGAACTTTGTTTTTATACGATGAATTTACAATGCATATTTTTCCTTGGCTACTTATTTTGCATCGAATTACAACGTATTGTGCATGTTCACAAACATTTTTCATGTTTCATAAAAAATGGTTTAATCAGAAAATGCTCAAAATTTATTACGTTTTCTTGGGCAAGTTTTTTTGAATATGCATAATGTATTTCTTTGATCTTTTGCCGATCAAAGGAATACATTAGGCAAAACATTAGAGGCTTAAGATTAGAGGTGGCAAATGCCCTTTCCCACTTGTGTCTTTTAGCATCATTTGTTTTCGTCGATAATTTTTTTAATATGCTAATTTAAACCTTACAATTTTAGTGGTTGCAACATTCATCATTATTTACTGTAAAAGATTATACAACAGCTATCACGACTATTCAATAATTCAAATCGCTATTGAACAAGCTGTAATTGTCTTTGAAACATTGATTCATGTTGCAATAACTGTTTTATCCGTCCACAGTGTTTCATCACTTCGATATAACAAGGTAAACTTAACTTTTATTATTACTCAACTAAACAGTTTATTTTAGAGTTACGCAAAAAAAGAGTTAAAATATTTTTTATATTTCTCCATCTTCCCAACCATGACAATAACATTTTGGATGATATTTCAAATTTTTTGTGGAAGTTTTCTTTTATGGGAATATCGAGTTGAAAGAGTACAGTATGTTTAAATATTGTTTTAATGCCTTAAAACAAACATAATTTTTCAGAGCCTCTGCAAGCTTTAACATAATATATCAAATAACACAAGCGCTTGCAATCTTATTGTCAGATTTACGCCCCATTTATGATACTATCTTACTTTTCATCTGTGTTCCAATTTATCGAAAAACTTTGGTAAATATTTTTTCACCTAAAAAGAATACGATAGCCACCCTTTCAACAACTGTAGTAATAAGGCAACGCCATACATTTTTCTGAGAAAAACTGAACTTCAACGTGTCTTTAAAATATATAATTTGTTTTTGATCTTTTATGTCTAAATTTAATTATTTTTGTAGCATTAAACTTTTGATTATGCAATTATATGTTCACTTATAAATTGTTGCATTTTTTTAAACGTATAACAAAAAATAAAACATTTTTTATAAAGCAAAAAAAAGTTCCTTTTTTGATCTTTTGCTTTTTTCTTCTTGCAATCACTCCATGAGAAACGAATAAACATTGTAATATGATTTCTATTATATGCAATAACAATGAAATTGCTTTATTAAATACATTTTTTCACAAAAAAAAGTACAGTTTGTTTTCGTCTCTTCTGTAATTCTTGGATATCTATGATAGTGTTCATCCAGAAAGTTAGCAAAAGAATTTTTTTCTGCAGACAACAAGCATTTATTACCACTTATGAAAATAACATTCTTTTGTTATGGACAGCCTAAATTAACGATTACATAAAAAGGAAATGAATCGTGCAGCTCATACATAATACTAGTTTCCTTTTTTGTGTCCCTTTAAATTTAGGATGTTTTAAGCATAAAAATATCGTTTTCTTAAATGCTTTTAAATGCGGCCCCCGTCCGCTGACATAATAATATTTTTTTGACAGTTCAGTTCGTAAACACATATTTCAGTATTTTGTCGTCTACTAGAAATTGAAAAAGGAAAGAATATTCTGGATGTTTTCTTTGTCAGGATCAGAGTGGAAAGCTGAAAGCTCGTTTCTTCTTTCATGCTTTTTCGTATTTGTTTTGTCGATGAGTTGGGCTGCTGGATTTGAAGACAATATTTTGTGGGGTCTATCTTTTATATATGGTGGAAATTTATATACTAATTGTAGTTGAAATCTTTTTTGATAATAACTAGAGATAATTATTTTAGCTACGCATCAATCAATAAAAAATGGAATTTTGGATAAAACAAAGATAATTGAAGCCGTAATTGAAGGTAAAATGCTTTAAAGCTCCATCAACTAGGGTTGTCGAATGGTGATCACCCACGTCACCCGGATGATCACCCACTTTTTTGATGGTGATCCCCCGTTGTCACCCGAAAATTTTTTTAATTGTGTTTGTATTTTTTCGTTTTTTTAATCAATTTTGTGCTCATTTCTTTGGATGTGAAAGAAATAGCGGCATATAACTTAATTTGCAAGCATCCAAATGCAGTTTTAATGATGAAATTGAGAAAGACAAAAGTTCTTAGGCAAAAAAGCTAACAGACAAACAAATATATGTAAATCAAGATTTTTTTGAAATCGGGGGATTTCGGGTGATCATCTGGGTGATCATCCGGGTGATCACCCGATTTTGAGATCACCCGGGTGATTCTACAACCTTACCATCAACTTTCTTGAGTTGCACATTCAAAGCTTTAGAGATACCGAAAAAAAAGATAAAAAGATATGTGAATAGAAAAAGTGTGCGTGGCGGATAGGGTTGTCAATGGAAATTTCCGGCAATTTCCCGGGAAATTTCCCAGGAAATTTCCCGCTTTTTGCCGGGAAATTTCCCGAAATGTTGGTTTGCGAAAAAAGTTTTTTCATTAAATGTGAGCTAATTTTGGGAAAACAAGGTCTATTTTGAGTATAAAACACCTTAATTACAAGAATCGCTTTATTTTCATCCTTATACTTCCTAATTGATGTTTTAAAATTTTTTAAATGTAAATGTACCGTAATCCGAAAATTTGGGAATCGGGAAATCAGAGGGAAATTTCCCGCCTTTTCTGATTTTCCGGGAAATTAGACCACCCTAGTGGCGGATCCCCCTTCATAGCAAGCAAACCCCTCATAGCCAAATTTTTTCTCTCTAAAAGTATTATTTAGTTAACGTGATATTTTTAGTTCCCGAAGGATATTGTAGTGGTACTATAATTGGTGAACGATTTATTCTTACTGCTGCTCATTGCTTTGTTCCTAGTTATCATTGTCAAGATGGGAATGCAACCCAAAATAGCACTGTTTCTCCAAAAGAAGTTTATGTTTTTATTCAAGGAATTTGTTATTCTTCTTCAGAAGAAGAAAAATGCAAAGAAGAAGATGTCGGACGAAAAGTTTTATCAAAAACAATTTACATTTTAAAAGAGTATATCGAAAAAGAATGCACTTCCGGAGATTTAGCTATTATTGAATTAGCAGAAACAATTGGAGATCATGGTGCAACAATTTCAGTTAACAAAAATCTTCCAATTTCAGGAGATTACATATTATCGGGATTTGGAATAGATCGTAATTTTCTTGATTTTTTTAATTTTTACCGTAACTTTCACATTTTTTAAAGCAGCTGATTCTGGGACAGATTTACGTATGTTAAAAACAGTAACACTGACTGCTAAAAAGTGTGCAAAAGAAAATTTTTATGATTCAATTTGTACCGTTGAAATTAATAAAGATGCTTGCCAGGTAATAGTAGTGAGTGTGAGGCTTTTTCCTCATTTCAGCCCCCGTTTTTGGAGGCATACTGTAGCTTTCTTTCCCCCGTTTTTGTATGATTGACATGTGCCCCGTTTTCGCTGTTTTATTCACTCTTTGCCCGTTTTTAAAAGGTTACTGTAATTAAAAAAATTTTAGGCCAAATTATCGATTGATTATTGATTATATTTTAGATTATATATTTTTAAAAAGAAAACATAAGAAAATATAAAACTGTGCAATTCGTTGAAATTGACAGAAAAATAAAATAAGCGAGATTTTAACTCAAACTGGATAAGTAATTTTTATCACTAACTAGTGTTATTATTACTAGTAATATTATCACTAATTATTTAGTACTGATAATTATTAATATTAAATTTTAAACGAAAAAATCTTTCCTAAAAATTAAATCCTAATAAAAAATAAAATCAACCGCCACTCGACTTTGCCTTTTCTTCAAATGACTTGCTTTGGGTTTGTCACGATGCCTCTCTCAAATGACCTTGAAAATGCTACCGGAAAAATTGGCGGGAAAAAAAGTAACCGAAAAAATTGGCGGGAAAATTGTTTTGGCAAAGTTCCAAAAATATACTGTATTGCCGGAAAAACAAAATAAAAAAATCGTTTATTTTAGAGGGACGTTCACCTTTTGCCGCAGGCAAAAGGTGCCCGTTCCCCCGGTAAACCCTCTTTTAAGAAGGAAACATTCATATACAAAATAGGTTTTTTTATATACGATAATAACAAATTTCTTGATTCGGTATGATAGAATTAGATAATTTCAATCTTGGATCTGTCTGATTAAGACGGATTACCAAATAAGAATATGGTGTTTTGGTTGAGTCATGATAAACGTTCATGAAGTTTTTGACTTTATAGCTAAATAATTGTGATCCCAAATCTCGGACTGAACGTTCGTAAGATTGAGATTTCATCAAAATAATTGTCCCTGCATGTGCTCTCATGACTGCATGCTCTTTTTTGAAAATTGTATGGCAAACATATATCACTGTAATATTTCTAAAAAATTTTTGACGTTTATTTTTTATTTGTGTTTCGCACACCTATGGTGAATTAGCCTTGTAAATAAAGAAGACAGAATTTTTTCTGATATATCCATTTCACCGTCATCAATAATTAGCAAAGTTTTTGGTGGAAGTTCATCGATTTCTTCTTGATCAGGTACTCCTAGCCTAATTTCTATTTCCATATCCTCCAACTCTTGTGCAATTTCTGAGTGAACTCCATAATAGTAAACTATATTTTCTGGAGGATTAAGAAAAATTTCTTGATTATGTTTTACAATTTCTTTTATTAGTGTAGACTTTCCCGCCATCGAAGGTCCCATAATTACAATGCCTTGAGGCGTTGGAAACTTGAAATTATCAGCGTTAAGTGTATTTGACCGTTCCATTTCTAAATATTTTAGGATTTATAATATAGGTACATGAAAAAGTATGGATATCGCTATCAAACGAATAATTTTCAAATTAAACATAATAAAACATTTATTTATTTACGATATTTTTACAAATTGAAGTACAAAATGACCGTTGGCACGATCACAAACAATCGGATTGTCAAGAAAATCTCTAAATTCTAAAGAAATTGTATCAATAAAAGTCTTTTCGACCTTAAAGTATAACGGTTGAGGAGAGATTGAATAGATAGTTTTGCCTTTCTCAATTGGAATTACAGCAATTTCTGCGTCGTGATTTTTGTTAAGTGGGCGTAAAACACCATGCATACGAATACAAATATGACTATAAAATGGGCTAACTGCAGGAGGATCGCTTGCAAATTGATTGTTTAAAAGTGTAGTTGTTTGAGTATAACCAATTGCCTGAGCAAAGCCATGACTCAGTTTTAAAGAACGAACATGGTTTGTATCAAATGTTACAGTATAACGGTTATTTATTTTTGTAAAAGCAATTGATTTTAAACCAGCGAGATTATTCTCGTAATTTTCAATATCATTTTCTTTACTTTCTGTTTCATCTGACACCGTAATAGTGTTTTTCTGATCTTCTTTAATCTCAAAATCTGTTGTTTGCGTTTTTTCGGACATTGTGATATCGCTTTGTTTTTCTTGATCAACTGTTCTTTGTTTTTCTTCTTTCGCTTTTTTCAAAGCATTGTATTTATCAGCCAAGTCTTGTAATGCCGTTACATCGACAACTGTTGGTACAGGATTTTTAGAAGGAATTTCTATTTTTTGATCTTCTGGTTTTTGCACTTCTAGTTTTTGTTCAGCAACCTCTGACTTTTCTTCCACTTGTTTTTGTTCAGCAACCTCTGACTTTTCTTCCACTTGTTTTTGTTCTTCTTTCGCTTTTTTTAAAGCAATATATTTATCATTCAAGTCCTGTAATGCCGTTACATCGACAACTACTGGTACAGGATTTTTAGAAGGAATTTCTATTTTTTGCCCTTCCTTTAGCTTTTGCTCTTCTTTATATTTCTGCATTACAGCGCCATCAAAAAATTGAGCTTCAGCTCGTGGTTCTTGGGCTGCAAGTTCTTGCTGTTTTTGTTCTTGTTTTGCATGTGTTCCAGTTATAGATGAAACAAGATCAGGCTTTTTGTGTTTTTCATCCACCAGTTTTTGTACTTCACCTTTTTCTGGATAATGCCCCTTTTCGTAATTTAAAACAAGTTGGCTATCGTTAACAACAAAATCAGTACCAATTTTAGTTTCTTCTTTCTTTTCTTCTGCTTTGGATTCCACTTTCTGTTGTTCTTCTTGTTTAGATTCCTCTGTTTTAGTATCTTCTTTTATGGGCTCTTCCTTCTTAGCTTCAGCTTGCTTTGGTTCTTCCGTCTTGGTTTCGACTTGCTTTGGTTCTTCTTTGCTAGATTCTTCCTCAGTTTTAGTTTCTTCAACCAATTTGGCTTTCTTTCTATTGGTTCCAGTAATATCTCCTAGCAAATCTTTACCTTTTGGACTTCGTTTTCCTCTTCTTTTTGGAAAAAGTTCTTCAAGTACTATGTCGATATTAGCTGCAACATGAGTATTTATAGGTTTTACAGCAACATTTGTACCATCTTGAAAATTTACAGTGATTTCATCTTCTGCTAATGACCATTTTGGCTCAAGGCTGAATTCCTTTAATCCACAAAACCATTCATTACCAGGTAATTCCAACGGATTATCAAGTCTTATATTAATTTTATTACCTTTATTTAAAATAAATTTTTGTGTAATATATTCCATAACACGACCGCTCGCGGTATACAAGAAAACATCATACTAAAATTTTTTGGCACGACTATATATTTGGTAAAGCCTTTGAAAAAAGCCACTACTACATCATATTTTCCGTTCGGGACCATGTAAAAACCCATATTTTCCATGTGGTACTAACGCAAAAAGCAACGTTAACGCATATTTTCCACTCGGGACCATGTAAAAAGTCACTGTTACAACAAATTTTCCATACGGGACCATATCAAAACATATATTTTCCGTTAAAGATTGTGTAAAAGTCTCTGTTACAACATATTTTCCACACGGGACCATTGAAACTCCCTGATTATCAGGGTAAAAGTAGTCTATATGAAGAAAAAACTGCATACAGGTCATTATTGCAAATTTGTTCATCTACGTGACAGTCGGTTTTGAATAAACATGAATAAAAGTGATTCTTTGAAACAAATTGATCCTGATAGTGAAACCAAAATTGCCGTACCTTTGGATCTGTTCTCAGCAAAAGAAGTAAACGTTGCTTTTCAAGATACAAATATTGTAGAGCATTGTCCCATCAATCCTCCAGATATTCATCCTATCCGTTTTTCAATAAATACTGGATCAACTTATGCTGATCTTTCACAATGTTATCTTCAAACAACCTTTAAGCTTCAAAAAACAGAAACAACTAAAGTTGATGGAAAAGATATTACAAAATATTTAAATGTAACTACTGATGATAAAGTTAGTCCTATCAATGCTTTTGGAGCTACATATATTAAAAATGTAAAAGTTTCCTGCAACAACCGTCAAATTTATAACTCCAATGATTTGTATTCTTACAACGCTTACATTAGACGCAGATTAGGAATTGAATGTTCCCGTAATTTTGATGATTTGGATCTTGCTGGATTCACAGAAGATGATGAAGAAAGCCAAGTTTCTGGAATTGGTTTTGAAAATCGTAGAAAAAACTTTATTGCCAACAAAGAATTCCATGCCATTGCTAATCTAGACGTTGATTTTTTCAAACAAAAGAAACTTTTACTTAATGAAATGAGAATAGATATTGAAATTACACCTCACAATAAGGATTTTTTTCTTATTAGCCAAGACAAAGGTCAATATTCTCTTGCAATTACTGGTTATAAACTTTATCTAAAACAACATCAAATTTTACCTCAACTGAATAAAAATATTCAAGAAAGATTAGAAAAGGGTATACTTGCAAAATATCCATATACTAAAAACTCTATCACTACCCCATATATTACTGCTGGAAGCTTGGATTATCGAACAACTTTATTTACTGACTATATTCCAAAACGTGTATTTGTTGCGCTTGTAGATGCCAAAGCTTTTAATGGTTCTTTATCAAGCTCACCTTTTGAATTCAAACAGTTTAATATTCAAAATATTTATCTAAGTGCCAATGCGAAACTTATTCCAGCTTATCCGTACGATTTGTCGAAGAATGAATTTATTCGCTGTTTTAAAGATCTTGTTGATACTACTGACAATACAGGACTTTCTTATGAAGAATATCGAAATCATACTTGCATTTATGCTTTTGATTTTCAATCATATCCTTTAAAAACAGCAAGTGAACTGCAACAATTGGGAACAACTGGTCTTACTATCATTTTTTCTAAACCTGTACCTGCTAACGGAATCCAAGCTATTGTTTATTCAGAATTTGAATCGTTAATGGCATTCGATTATGCCCGCAATCTTACAACTGCTTTACCTGTTTAATTTTGTTTTTTGCGTTTTGTTCATGATTTTTTTGTATTTTTTGTGAAATTTTCTAATAAAGATTTTTTTTTAGACCATGAGTTTTCAAAAACTTGTAGCGATTCCAATAGCAAGACATACTGATTTGTTAGATTACGAAAAAAAATGTAAATCTTTGGGAACTTTAAAAGAAGCAACTAATGCAATTGTTAAAAATCAAGAATCCCAAGAACATATTCAAAGAAATCAAGAGTATAAGGAGAACAAGGAGACTATTCCAAAGACTTTAAACAAGGAAATCCCACAGAAAGCCGTTACTGTATTACCTCCACCTTCTAAAAACCGTCAACAATTTGTTCCAATATCAACGAGAATCGCATATCCTGTACTTACAAAAGCACCTGTAAGAAAAATAAGAAAACCCATACAGAAAAAAGTTGTAAAAAAGGTTGAACCAGCACTTGATGATTTTTCAAATTGGAAATTTATTAAAGAGGAATAAAAAACGTATATGAATGTTTCCTTCTTAAAAGAGGGTTTACCGGGGGGACGGGCACCTTTTGCCGCAGGCAAAAGGTGAACGTCCCTCTAAAATAAACGATTTTTTTATTTTGTTTTTCCGCCAATACAGTATATTTTTGGAACTTTGCCAAAACAATTTTCCCGCCAATTTTTTCGGTTACTTTTTTTCCCGCCAATTTTTCCGGTAGCATTTTCAAGGTCATTTGAGAGAGGCATCGTGACAAACCCAAAGCAAGTCATTTGAAGAAAAGGCAAAGTCGAGTGGCGGTTGATTTTATTTTTTATTAGGATTTAATTTTTAGGAAAGATTTTTTCGTTTAAAATTTAATATTAATAATTATCAGTACTAAATAATTAGTGATAATATTACTAGTAATAATAACACTAGTTAGTGATAAAAATTACTTATCCAGTTTGAGTTAAAATCTCGCTTATTTTATTTTTCTGTCAATTTCAACGAATTGCACAGTTTTATATTTTCTTATGTTTTCTTTTTAAAAATATATAATCTAAAATATAATCAATAATCAATCGATAATTTGGCCTAAAATTTTTTTAATTACAGTAACCTTTTAAAAACGGGCAAAGAGTGAATAAAACAGCGAAAACGGGGCACATGTCAATCATACAAAAACGGGGGAAAGAAAGCTACAGTATGCCTCCAAAAACGGGGGCTGAAATGAGGAAAAAGCCTCACACTCACTACTGGTAATGCTTTTTTATTCATTTATTAAAATAATGTTTTTATTTTAGGGTGACAGCGGTAGCGCATTAGTTGACGAAAATAATGTCATCTATGGTGTTGTGAGTAGTGGTACACCATGTATTACGATGTTTTCTTCAGTTGAAAACCATGAATCAGGTTTTAAAAAAAGCATATATAAGTATTTTAATGGTACCTCGTTTAGATGAACAACCTTTAAAAGAATGGCCAGGAGGAGTGTTTACATCAGTAAGCAGCCACATTGGGTTTATCTGTGAGATAGTTGATTCATTAAAAACTTGTCCAGAAAATATCAACAAAGAACCACATTTTTTTTTGTTATAAACGATTGTATGAACAAAGGCAATAAAACTATTACTTTTTATTTACCAATGTATTAGTAATATCATTCACATGAAAACATTTTGAATGATATTTCAAATTCTTAGTGGTAGCTTTCTTTTATGGGAACATCGAATTGAAAGAAGATAAATTATTTTTAACGTTAACAAAAAATAATTTATCAGAGCCTGTGTTACTTGATAACGAAATATATCAAGTAACTCTGGCTTTGGAAATTTTATTAACCAAAAAAGTTTCTTTTTTGATCTTTTGTTTTTTTTCATTGCAATTACCCCTGATGATAAAAAAAGATGAAACTGATAGATCATATCTCACAGAGTTCAAGGATAAACAGATGAAAAAAATGTTCAAGAAAGACATTTTTCTTCGGTTTACTTTTTTATTGGCAAAGAAACATAAAAAATTGTAACATTTTGAATGGTGTAGAAGATGAAGACATTTTTGCTGTTATTTTTAACTTTGTTACTTCATGTAAACATTTCAGCAGTTAATAATTGTTCACGATATTGTGTTATTCATTTATCCACATTATATTATAGATTCAACAATAATTTATTGGATTTAAATCCACAGTATTGTACGCATATTGTCTTAGATGCGTATGAGGACAATGAAGTAAGAGTATTTTAATCAAAACATTAAATTTTTGTAAACAAAAAAATAATACATTTCAGCTAGATTATGACATTCTATCAAAAGCGTTTAGAAGCTTAAAAACCTCAACACCATTCCTTGCGGAAGTAAAAATTTTAACGCTGCTAAAATGCAACGAGCTGACGCTTTTAAGCATACACCAGTTAATCGAAAGGTTCAAGAAATTCGATGGTTTTTATTTTAACTGGCGTGAAGAAAAGTATATTTCAAAAGAATTTTTCCAAATGGAAACAATAAAAGAAAAGCATCAGTTTTTAAGTTCAACTTTAATCAATTTTCGAAAGATCTTTAATAATAAACTTATTGTTACTACAGTTGGACCAAAATATGCCTTTCAAGGATATTATGATTTTAAAACTTTTAATGAAACTGTTGATTACTTTGCCTTGGATACTGAACAATATTTGTTGCATTTGCATATGCAAAATTGGTTTCCTGCCAAACAGAGGATTGGCAATAATGCAACAATGGTAATACATTTGCATTATTTTACAATACATATGTAATTTTTTTAGGAAAATTTAGCAAATATTTTATTAGACAATGGCATTCCTAAAAACAAGCTATTAATTTATGTTGATGGTCCAAAATATGTTGAAGAGCCACGAATAAGGGTATAGTTTATATTACAAAAAAACAACATAAAATAATGTATTTGCAGATAATTTGGAGCTCCCTTAACAATTTTAATGGTGTTCTTATTGATAATATACAAAAATTTAACAATGAATTATTTAAAGCAAATATCATGAATGACGATATTACAAAACTGGAAAAGCTTCATTTATGTCCTTCAGTCGACGTTGCTCCAAAGAAAAATATTAATAAATTGGCATGTTACTATTCCTTAAAAGATGACGAAAGCTATGATTTCATTGCAAAAGAAAAATATCAGAAATGTGACAGAATTATTTTTCATAAACTTACTTCAAACTATAGTAATGAAATTTCTGCTGAAAATTTGCATAAAGTTATTCAATATTTTCAAAATTTGAATCTACCACAAACAGCTTTAATTCTATCATTTGAAATCGATTACAACAACACTCGTCAACTTTGGAATGATGTAGACAGTTTTGAAACATTCAGTGAAATTACAGCATTAAATATAAATGACTTTGTGGAAAATTATGGACTGGATGGAATTGAATTAATTTGTGATGAATCTTTGACTGCTGAGAATATTGAAGAAATAATTTTAAAAATTAAATCAACGTGTTCAAAAAATATTGAAATTGGTCTTCAAGTTGATGTTTTTAAATCATCGAAATTGGTGGATGTCATGAATAAAGTGGAATGGGTGACGCATAAAATTAATCCGTTAAGTGATGCAGCATTAGCTATTTTTTATCACTGGGTGCGTTTTGTTTTTCTACTTACCATAAGAGTCTTTTTAAAGCAGCCTTTTTAGAATGATTTGTATGAAAAGCACGAGCTAGATTTAAAAAAAGTGATAATAAAATTTTCACCTGCAATTTGGCAACAAGATGCCATTTTTTCTTTTCCTGGCAAACGTGACACAAAAGAAGAAGAAAATCCAGAGGATGATATAATTCTAAATCGAAAATATTTGTGCTTAAATGAAACAATCAAAAAAAATTTACCAGCTGCAGACAGTTATTTAAATCTACCAATTATTTTTTCAATTCAAGAAGATTCAGAAGAATCAAAAGAGAAAATGTTAAAAAATATTGATGATCCACATTTGCAAATGGCTGTTATACAATTTGAAGTATTTGGAGGATCACTTCCACGGGATGTTTATTATCTGAGATATGAAACAAAAGAAATTATTGAATATAAGATAAAAATTGCACAAAGATATGGATTTGGTGGATTTGCTATTGCTTCAATCAATGATGACGATGTTGAAGGAATTTGTGGGACTTCCCTGTTTGAAGATTTGGTTAAAATTATAAAATAATTTTTTATTTCGCTTGTTGTTTGGTAACTTTTTCATGTTAAAGAGTTATTTTATTCTTCAGTACATAAAAAACGTATAGATCAAAACCAAAGAAAAATTACAAAGACTACACAGAAATAAACAGGATCAAAGGCTCTCAAACATAATTCCAAAACAACAATTGTAATTTCTACCCTTTTTTGTCGTAAAACAAAATTTTAGTCTAATTCTTCCATTCTGCTAATATTTCGACTTTCCATAATGTTCAATTTTTCCTCATTTTGTCCATTATATTTGATAAAACAAGTACTTGTTTCATTTTCAACAATACTGTCAATTAAAACATCCAATTGATTTTTATATTGTTCAGATATATTGTCATTAAATTGAAGAGTAATATCGGTATCTTTTTTCTAAATGTTTTTCACTTTTAGAAATGGTTTGACAGAAATTATAATCAAACTTTAGCTCATAATTCTCAGCTCATGCTATTAGTCAATTATTCAATAATATTCTGCATGAAACTTATGAATGGATGGTGAAGCACATGAATATTATATGAAGAAAAAAAGCAACTTACTTTAATCAATTCTGCTAAATCTTCAATGCTATATTGTTCAGGAATTTGCATCAGTGCCAATATTTTAAGATTCTGAAGCTTTGCAATATTTTTCATTGTTGAAGATGTTGTGAATGAAAAATCTGAGCTAAAACTTTTTTATAGTTTTTTTTACGAAATCATAAATAACAAACTGTTGGAATATCCAAATATTAGGAATTTCTTCAAGCATTTTGTCGAGTGATAAAATATTTCCATCAGACTTCTTCATTGTGCATTCATAAATGCTAACATGTTTAGCAAATGAAGCCATAAATTTAAAAATTTTCGAATGTGATAACTGCTTTATTCGCTGAAATGGCGCCAATTTCACATTGATAAAACTTTGACTTATTTTCTGCAATAAAATTTGAAACACTGTCAGAGTAATAAAAATGATGAGTTGCAAGCCAAATTTTACTTATTAGTTTCTTCATATCGATTTTAACGCAGCATCTTTTTTGATTCATAAGGCGTTTCCATTTGCATTGGAATGGATCAAACGGAAATGTAAAACAAAATTCCATTTCACCAAAACTGTCATCAATATTTGAGATAATTAATACTGGGTTTTTCTCAAAAAAATATTTACAAATTTGAACCATTTTGGAGTAACTTTTTTTTGAACGCGGATTCCTTGCAACATAGAAAACCAGAGGTTCTGGAAGGGGGAAAATTTGTTTGATTGATTGTTTATGAGGCCATGAAAATTTTCCAGGAGTTTTTTTCTTTGTGACAGAAATATTAACAGAATTATTCATTTTTCTGGACGAAGATGAAGGAGCAATATTGCAAATAGTTGAATAAAATTGGTTTTAGGTTTATTATTTGATCATACTTGATTAATGAGAAATTTTTTCAGTTAGTTCTTTTTTCTCCACCAAAACGAAACACTTTATTGATAGCAAATCCTCAAATTTTAAAGTGTAAGGCCACCATAAAATCATAGACTGGTTGGCATTTTTTGCAAACTTGTATGCACTGCCGTCGCTTGTGCATCTTTCAACCAGTTGAGCTTTTTGGTAAAGATAGAGTAGCTCATTGGATAACGACCAAATTTTTAGGATATGTACTAAAACCTGTATGAAAGATAAAAACAAAGAATATATCCATCATCACCAGCTGCTTATCAAAAACTAATTCAGTCCTGCAAATTAGTTTTTATAAAGAATCCGATTTTGGTTATCCGTAGCTTAAAATACAACGAATATTTGGATGGCTGGACATGTTGCCATGAAGAAGACTGCTATGTCAACTGCATCGAAAACCGTAAAAACATCGATGTAAACAAATTTAGCGGTCAAATTTGGTTAAATGGATATTCGTCTTTCTTAACGAAAAATTCCCCAAATTTTGCGTCAAATTTCGTTCAGAAGATTTATCGATGTGATGTTGAAAAACTGGAACTAAGTTACCAAACACTTTCTTACGATGAACTCAAATTTTTTTTACTACGGGTACAAGTTTGCTTTCTTTCATCTAATATTATAAAATATAAAAATGGTGAAGAAGTTCCATTGGAAAATATTATCAAACTTTTTTCTGCTTGCAAACATTTGTAAGTAAATTTTTTAAAGATTTGTACAAGCACTAGAGATTAGATTTGTTGCCATTTTGTTATTTTTAAAACCAGCTTTTATGTGTAGAAATATGTGAAATTTTTTTGCTAATACGGAAGTTTAATATAAAGCTTTGCTGTGAAGTGTTTCTCATGCCACAAAATATAGGCACCTTGGTGATACCTCTATCTTAATAATATGCGATTAGAGAATTTAACACGTCAATTTAGGATCAAAAAAGTATTGTCGATCTTACTCCTCTCTCTGTATAAACTTTTAAAAGCACAATCAATCATTTGTTTCTTTCAGATATATTTATTATACTTCCTCCACCAATGACGCTTTTTGTAAAAACTATCATGAATTTGTCAATGCTTGTAAAGCAATTAAAATAGTTGAATTATATAGAATTCCAAGTGACTTTAATGTTCATAAATTTTATCAACTTTTGAAGGTTTGTTTTTTTATTTAGTACCGACAGCGAGCATTTTACACTACAACAGCTATTTCAGCAAAGCAAAAACCATTCTCGAATCTTCATTTATTTTTCTGGTTCACCTCTTCGTGTTGATGACATTGTTGACGAAATTTTACAAACTGAATCCTTCGATTTCGTTCCACCTGTTTTTGGCCAGTTTAGACTTGACAAACATGAAAGAATGATCCAAATACAGAAAACAGTTGCAGAAAAATATTTATGATTTGTTTTGTTGTGCTTTTTTGTTATTTTTTGATACATTTATATCTTTCTTTTTTTGTTTTAGTATAAAATGTTTTTGAAATAGACGAAAAATTCCTTCGAATAGTTCTTAATTAGTATCAACGATTTTTGTTCCAAATTTTGTGATATGACTCTGTTACCAAGAAGTTCGTAAATTAGAGTTCTATCAATGACTATAATGTTGAAATAATTTATGACAGAATTTTATATACAATGCGCCGCGATACTTTCCTTCCAGAGGCATGCCCCTTGCCCTGTGTTGAAAAAAAAACTCATGCATTTTTTTTTCATTTTTTCAGTTGTTATGCATGTTGCGCGCGCATGCAAGGGGCATGCCGCTGGAAGGAAAGTTTCGCGGCGCATTGTAACTGTTGTTAAACAATATTTTTTATCTGACACATGATTCATTTTATCGAATAGAATACAATCTTTATTCTTTTCTGGCAAAAGTAAATGAATACCGAAATAACAAAAAATACGAACAAAGGGAATAACAATACCTTCATGACATCAAGTCAAATAATCCCAACCCAATCATGCAAAAGATTTTAATCAACTTCACTCATGTTGTAACTTATGTAGCAACGACTTTCCGTTATCTTCAATTTTGCTGCACTTTGTCCTCTATATTTGACCACACAATTATTGCAGCCAGCTTCGGCAATTTTATCAATAAAAGCATTCAGTTGATGTTTGTATTGCTCGGAAATGTTGTCACTGAATTGAAGAGTAATCTTTGTATCTTTAAGATTCTAAAAAAGCAAATTAAAAAATATACGTTGCAATATAATTGCATGAAATAAAAAATAGTAGCTCACATTAGCAAGTTCAGAAAAATCTTCAACACTGAAAATTTCAGGAATTTGAAGCAGTTCTAGTTTTGCAAAATTCTTAAAACGCTTGAATTTTGCAATATTTTTCATGGTTGATGATGTTGCTGTAGAGAAATCAGAACTAAAAAGCTTTTTATGATAATAAATGCACGTAAACAATAATGTAACATACTGTTCTAAAATCCATATGTTTGGAATTGCTTTAAGAATTTCATCAAGTGAAACAGCATTTCCAGTATTGTCTGCCATAGTACATTCATATATACTAACCTGTTTAACCAATGAAGCCATAAATCTTTTCTATGATGAACTGAAATTCTTTTCCCCAGGTGTGAAAGAGTGTGTCCTTGTGTACAATATAATTAAATATGAAAATGGTGACAATGTTCCATTGGAAAAAATTTTCGAACTGTTCACAAGTTGTCAGGATTTGTAAGTCACGATGAAAGAAAATTTTTACAATAATTTTAATGTTTTAGAACATTTGGTTGTTATTCAGGTAGTACTTTATGTAAAAATTATCATGAGTTGGTTGCTGCTTGCAAAGCTATTAGAGAGGTTGAATTATTTGATACTCCAAGTTATTTCAATATTCGTAAATTTTATGAAATCTTAATGGTAAATTTGGAAATCAGAATTCAAAAAATTACAATAATCTTAGAGTAGTTAAAATCGAGCTTTAATATCAATTTATTTTTTAAATCCTCATGAAGGCATTTTTGATGTCATTAATGAAATATTACACACTAAAACATTTAATTTTGTCCCACCGGTAATTAGTTATAACTCGATGGATGAAAGCATTTCCCAACAAAACCAAGATATGCGAGATATTCAAAAAGCTGTTGCAGAAAAATATACATAATTTATTGTATTATATTTTTGACATTTTTTTCATAAAATTTATTACAAAAATTGAAGTTTCTATTTGAACCAAATTCAAAAAATTGTTGCGATAATTTTTTTTGTTTCATTTTTGTGAATAAAAATGTTTTTCAAAGTTTCAATCACCACTTTTTTGTCAAATTTATTTTTGTAATAAAAAATTTAATTGCTCATAGATACTAAAACCAATACTTTTCGGTTGACTTATCATCTCTAGTTTAGTCAAATGAAACTTACTTTTCTAATTGTTAAAAAGATATGGGATGCTTGATAAGCTGCTGAGGAACCTTGAGGTCACCGCGCCTTGCTGAAAATATCTAATTTTCGTTTGAAAGGTGATTCATTTCCAACGGTCTTATGTTGTGGGTCGTATAGCTCGGTGAGAACAGAGGAGGCTAAATCCTTGGGTCGGTGGTTCGAATCCACCTATGACTGAAACTCACAAAATTTTTGGAAATGCCATCGTTGTGACTTGTCATCTTAGTTTAGTCAAATGAAACTTGCTTTTCTAATTTATAGACAAACTCCTTAAATTACAATTTGGATTAAACAATCAAATTAATTATGAGCTGGACAGTCAACAACAGGGATGGGCGGAAATACAGTATACCTAAGCCTAAATTGGTCATAACTTTGGCGCATGAGTTTTTTTTCACACAAAATGTTAATAATACTTTGAAGAATACTATTTCAGTATTGGATATACCAACAAAAAGTTTAAGCCTAAGCTTTTTTAGAAAATAGAACACATTTCCGTAAAAAAATTTCCGCCAGTAAAACGGAAATTTTTTTTACGGAAATAGATATTTAAACAAATACTGTCTGATAATTTAAAATATTATTGTGGCAAAAGTGACCGCTTAGGTGCCACAATATGCTAACACCATTTGCTAAAAGTTTAAAATCACACATTTAAAAGTTATAGGCGATTTCCGTAAAAATTTCCGTGTTTGCTTCCGCCCATCCCTGGTCAACAAAGCCAAGGCTTTCAACCAAAAGAATAACGCCAGAATTTTTATTTATATTGCTGATTGTGTAATGAACGTCTAAAGTTACTTTGTCAAAAGTTAAAACATTTCCAACATTATTAACGTATTGTCGTGAACAATATATAGATGTAGCATTGCATAAAACAAAATATATTATACTATCTGGTGACATATTGTAATAAATGGCTGTAAATTTAACAGAGACGTAGCATTCTTCACTAAAAAAACAGAAATGTGTTTTAATATCTAATTTTTGCCTATAAAACACTTGAGTTTTTGATTCATATGTTCCAATAAATGGTGTTGCAAAAAGTGAATGACGTTGACTGTGTGTTGCTTCATCGACTTGATGAATGCTATACAAAAGTGCACTTTTCTTTGGCATTACAATTGTATAAATTCCGCTTGACAACAAGATAAGCTGCATATCATTGGATGTTGTAAAACTGAAATTATTTTTGCTGATAATTGATTAAAAATAGAATTACAGTACTTAAATTCAAATAATAAATTTGTTTGATCATTTCCCATATAAACTTTTACATTTTCCGTTGAAACAGTTGTCCAGTAATAGTTTAAAGCGCATATACCCAATCTAAAAATGTTTATTAAAAGATCAAAAATGTGATCATGTGTTAACGCACCCTCCACACCCTCGTAACAATAAATGTATAAGGCATTCATCTTTGGAATTTGCTAATGCAGAGAACGATTTTTCATTATCTGTATGTATGGAATTGTAATATATGATTAATATTACAAACAAGAATATTTATTAGCAACAATAAATATATAATAAAATAATATTAAACAGCAGAAAAGGATCGACTATTCAGCAGAACGATGACAACTCGAAATGAGAGAGAGGAACAACAGCTCTATTGGAAATAGGCTGGAACGTTCGAGAAGAGAGAGCAAGGAGGACCCGAACAAACAAGGAAGGCGAAAAAAGGCGAATCCTCGCATAAAGAAGGCGTAAGGAAGGCGGAAGCATATAACTTTTTTTCTAGATTATCTGCAGCTTATTCCTTTTGGGGAACGATAGGTATTAGCTAACTTTTCGTCTAAATAAAATTTTCTGGATTCTGAATCCGCGGATTCTGCAGCAGATGGAAAATTTTTGAAAAAAATTGTTTTTGCAAGCTAAACATGTTTTGGGACTAAATTTTTGTCCAAATTTTGCGTTTTTTGGTATTTTCAGTCAATTTTGAACATGTTTGATCATTTTAAAACGGTTTTTGAGACATTTTTTTTCTTCCGCCTTCTTTTTTATTTTTTGTTAGTTCGGGGAAACGAATAACTACGTAGTAGTTATTCGTGTTAAGACATTTAACAGAGGATCAGAGATTATAAGAGAAGAGTTGTGGAACCGAGAGAAGTTGTGGAACTAGAGTTTCTGCAGGATACTGCAGGAATCAAAGTCAAATATCATTACTGTATCTTTAAACACACAACCTCTTGGACTTTCTGCAAAAGAAAAATAGATGCAAAAAAATGTGCAAAGTTAAATATTACCTTTAAAAACAATTAAAAATACGGCTTCATAACTAAAATTTGTATTCAAAATAACACATTCATTACTTTTAAATTATAGGGACTCTCAAGCAATTTTTTTTTGCAAAAAAAATGACTTTTCATGGTCAGCAAAAACTTCAAAAGGAAAACACCGCCATTCCTTTGGTTTCTATGGTCGAGGGGTTTGCGTGACTGGCTCACGTGCAGGAGGTTGGGGGTTCAAATCCCACCGCTCGAAAAAAGGTCTAGTGAGTTCAGAATTTCATGGACAACATTAAAAAAACATTTACATTTAATAAAAAATATTTCAGGAAAGGTATTTTATACATTTGATTGATTTTTTTTTTAAAGGATTGTAGGTTTGTCGGTTTTTTTTTTTTTTTAAGGATTGTAGGTTTGTCGTAAACCATTTATTCAAAAGCTTTTAATTATTATATTTTATTGTTTAAATCTGATTTAAAAGTTTAAAAAATTACTAGAATATTTAATGGACATAACTTTTTGTTATCCCCTTGTTACAAAAGGGCTTTGTAAGCCAAATTCTATGTCCAACATCTTCGCAGTCATTTATAACTACTGTGTTGTTCATGTATCTTAGTATATCTATCGTCTTCAAAAAAGTCATCAACACCTCTAACATCAACAAAGCGCATATAATTGACAGAAACCGTTATTATCTATTAGGGTATAATAGATTAGCAATGGCATTTCAGCAAAACAGTAAGTGTTACATACATATATAAACTGCATTGATTTAAGCTTCTTCTTGATTATCGTCGGCATTCAATATACGTTTGTGGTATAGCTTTTGAATATAGTGAATGCTTTATACTTACGTTTTTAATGTTTTAACTGATAAATATATGAACAATTATAAATGACGATATAGATGTTGAACAAGATGAAGGTCGAAATCCGCATAATATTTTTTACGTTATTAATAGAAGACAAAAAAAGGAAAATAACTTTTAGTATTTATCTGCTATTTTTTAGATACTTTAATAAGCATTAAAAATAGTAGTTTGTCTTAATCAAAAGCTTTAAAATAAATATCCTACAAAAAGCAACAACAAAGTCGTAAACAACATCTTTCAGCAAAAACCAGCACTGGTTAGTAAAAAAGTATGCAAGAATATTTTTTTATTAGTTGTAAATGTTTTTTTAATGTTGTCCATGAAATTCTGAACTCACTAGACCTTTTTTCGAGCGGTGGGATTTGAACCCCCAACCTCTTGCACGTGACCAGTCACGCAAACCCCTCGACCATTCGAAGCAAAGGAATGGCGGCATTTTTCTTTTGAAGTTATTGCTGACCATGAAAAATTTTACGTCGCGCCGTAGAAGCTTTATAATTTTTTAGCTATTATATTTAAACGAAAAATAATGGCACATCTGGATTCAGTAGATCGAGATGTAGCAGAATATATAAAAAAATCTATGAAAAAACGATTTTCATTTTTTGCTTGAGAGTCCCTACTTTTAATTGTTATATTAGAATAACTACTTTGGAAGCTGTTAAATTACAAATAAGTATTAAGATTGCAATTTAAAAAATACGAACCCTTTTTTTGATCCAGATTTTTCGTTAAATTATAATTGTCATATATTTCTACATTATTGAAGTATATACAAAACAGTTTTTAAATTTTGTTCAGCCTAAAATATTATTTGTTTATTATTCAAATTTCAAGTTTATATGGAAAATGTCCAGAGTTGAGACGTCAGTACTTTTCAAGAGAACAAACCATGAAATTAAAAGAACTCTGACAATTTCTTTTAATTCAGGCAAAAAAAAATTGTAAGAAAACTTTTACTTTTTGAATTTTAACATGAGTTAAATTTGCTTCTTGCATATCAATAATGTGAGTTGTAAAATTATGCGGCAATTCAACAATGTGATCAGGAGGCAAATCTAATATTTAAAAGAAGTATTAATTGAGATATATGCAACGTAAATGCTATAGCACATACAAAATGAATGGGAATTTATTGAAAGCGTTCTTGCTAAATCAGATTGTAATGTAAAAATTTCAAAAATATTAACATTTTCAGAATGTAAAGTTGCACTGAAATAAACAGATTTAGGTTTTCCATTGACAACACTTATAAGGCTTTCGACATTATGAAGTACATAAACAATTGAATTGTTAGAAATAACAACAATGTTTACTAAACAAAATGATATTTTATAAGTTGGTTTTAAGGGTAACATTTAAGGAGCTACAAAGTCAAAATGGTATTTAATTTCTCGTTGTTCCTGTTCTGTATAATGTCTTGAAGCTTTTTTCTCCTTTTCATAGCATTTGTTCTATTGTTAACAAACGTAGTAAAAACGATGAACTGTAAGTTTTGCCATTCCGTCATTGAACATTCAATTTTATTTTCCAAGTATAAACTCACCCTGTATTTTAACATGGCAAAAAATAAAAGGTCAGAATAAATTAAAAAATTGGGCACTCAAACGGAATGCATAAATTGAATGAGGAACGTAAAATAATTTCAACATTGTGACTAATTGTTGATAGTACACAATAGTGAACCACCACCAACTACACTTTTTAAAATGCGTAATAATCTAATAAATGCTTGGAAAGAGTTAAGGTGCAATTTAATTAAGTTTTTCAAAACATCTTTTAAATTAATACAAAAAACATGAGTAAACGCAACTAATCACTCATATATAAAACAAAATTATATGTTTCCACTTCAATTATGTAATGCTTAAACAGCTTATTTTTGTTACGTTTGATTATTTGGTTGGGAAAAAAAGGAAATTTGAAAAAGTATATTTTACTTACAAGTTTCTTACAGAAGTGTCTCTGTTAAAAAATATTTTGATATATTTTTCGTGGAGTCGCGGCTCATGAATTTGATGGAATTATTTCCATTTTTAGTTTTAGCAAATGTTGCTATAACTTTTATTGTAAATTGTTTAATATTTTATAAATGTATTCAATTACTTACAAAAAAATATATTCGATTAAAAGCTTCGCCAACTTTGCTACTTTTTATTATGTATTTGTTAATTTTGTCATTTACAATGAATATTTACTGTAGTTATTTATTAATTTTATGGAGACCTGCTGAAATTTTTTATAATCAAAATACAATTTATATCATTGGATTTATTTCATGGATATTGCTAATCTCAAATCCGATTTTTGAATTTTGTCTTTGCATTGAAAGATGTGCAGCAGTTTGTTTTCCATATAAATATAATTGGAAATGGAAAAGAAATATTTACCTTGGTAGTATTTGTCTTGTTGCAATTTATATGGGATTAAATATTTGGATAAATGATTTAATTCATATAAAAGGAGATGTTTCATCGTGTCAATTTTTTACTTGTATCGTTTATGCAGATCCAAGCCGATGGTTGGTTGAATTTAAAATTGCTGTTTCAGTTTTGGACATTTTTGCAGCTGTAACTTTAATAATTTTATTAAAATTTAAATTAACAACGATAACACCAAAAAACAAAAATAATACTGTAATCATTATTATTATTTCAATTACAACTGCATTTGAATTTGTTCCTAATCTTATTGATTACATTATTGGAAATGTAGGTTTCTTAATTTTTCTCTTCAAGATTGATAAAACAAAATGTTGTAGTTTTTTCAGTATTATACCAATTATCGATTAATAAATTTTATTGGACCATATCGTACTACCATAAGTTCTGCCAATTTATTTATTATTATTCTTTTGTATGGAAAAGTTCTTAAAAAGCCAACAAGTCAAGTAAATACTGTACAAATGTACACAACAACTACGACACTTGCCAAGTCATGGGCAAGTAGAATTTTGAAATAATTTTGAAATTATAAATAATTAAAAATTACGTAATTTTTATTTGTGGTTATTGAAATAAATATTTGTGTTGTTTACAGTTGTTTGCCATGTGATTTTTGTGACTTATAAATGAACAATGTCATATCAAAGAATTCAAGCGCCATCTTTTTGTTTTGCTGAAATTGTAAAAACTTTAATAAGTTTTGCATCAATTAGAGACTGGTTTACCGAAGTTTGAGAGGGGTTTATTTCCAATAAATGATATCCTTAAAAAAGTTTAATCAGAAAGCAGTTGAATTTACCAAAATATTTTTTGCTCAAAAAAATTTGTCATTTTTTTACCTATAATTTTTCTCTGAAATAATTTAAGAAATTTTCTCATAATGATAAAAAAAGAAACTACATCTTTTTTTAAAAGTGCAGCAAAAAATGAAAGGTTTCTATTTTTGTTTTTAAAAAATGCATTAGTAAGAATTAGTTTTCGGGGTTCATTCCTATTCCAAAACCACCTATTTTAAAGACGTATATAGCAGTCCAAGACAGAATATCTTGTGCATCATCGAAAATAATTTTGACTTGTTCCAGACGTTTTTTACATACATCATAGTTTATTTTTCTAACTTTATGGGTTTCTTCATAGCTGCCAAAAATTAATGTTCAATAACTTAAAGGTTTTCTTTTGGAATAAAAAATATTACTCATTAGTTGTAAAACTACACAAAAGTAAACTCCTACTTTTGATGTGGAACTTTCAAACGCCATATAAATCAGAAAAAAAAATTATAATTTAGACTGGTAATATTCTTTGGATTTTCTCCGTTTATATTTATTTCTGTTTAAAAATGATATTTCAAGCAATCAACAAATTTTTTACAATTTTCATTTTTTGTACTCTGTGTTCATTAATTTTATCAGCTGAATCGTATCCTATAAACGTAATCATTCCAGATAAATTTGAAAAGTAAGCTCATTTTTTTATAATACCGAAAGCAATTCAGTAATATTCTTTAGGACCACATTAACACAAGATTGCTTTTTTTCTCCAATGAATTGCATATTTATACTTAAAAATAAACAAAATCAAAAACTTTTTCGTCGGCATATATTTTCTTAATTGTTTATATCTGTCGCTTAATCTCTGTGTAGATATTCTCGAATAAATAAACACAAATTTTTTATTGTATAAACAAAGTATTAGACACTGAATTATTTATATTTCAACAACAATCCATTATAATTGCATTTTTAACGTTTTGGAAACCTTAAACTGTTTAAGTTTAAATATTAGGAAAAAAGCAATTTCCTTGTTAACAAAATGTTGACGGTTTTTTTTCAAATTGCAAAAGAAATTATTCATCTTTAAAAACATTTCTAAAATGAATCATTGTATTAAGGGCAGTCTCTTCAAGTAATTTAAAAAAAATCAAAAAACATTTAAACTCCGTAAAATGCATTAAAAATATAGCATTCTTTTCCTTGTTTCGTTTTAAAATGAAATTTAAAGTTTTTGTTTTGTTTTCTTTGATTGGTGTTTCTTTTGGAAATTATCATCTTTATCAAAAAAATGGTGAAAATAATGGACCCTATGGTGGAGGGAATGGGGGATATTATGATGAAGGCCGAAATGATGATCGATATGACAGCAGTAGTAGTAGTAGCAGTAGCAGCAGCAGTGAAAGTGAAGAATTTGACCTCTCAAACGTAAATCCAGGTATTTTTTTGGGGATAAAATAGATAAGATATAAAAATTAAGTACTTTTTTATTTTTTATTTATTAATTTATTTTCTTTCCCAATTGATTTTTCACAAATAAAGAGTTTCAAACTCAAAACCATTTTTTTATGAGACAAATTTTTTATTACCTTCAAATTAATTTTTAGCATGTGGTACATGTTCAACACTTGCTGTTAAAACTGGAAGTGGATCTGGAGTTGATGAACCAATTACACAGACAATTACAACTCTTTCAAATGGATGTAAAACTATTTCCGTTACATGTAAAGCAGCAACATCGGGAAGTGAAATTAATCTTTTTGTAAGTTCTTCCTACAAGAACATTTGTTAGCATAAATAAATATTATAAGACGTCCCATATAATTTATAACGATCTTTTTCGGTTTTTGCTGTTTAAAATACATATATGGTCAACAAACCCAAAATCATCAACGTTGCCTTTAAGCCATGGCTGGGAATAGTGTCAATCGTTTTTATTTTAAGATATCCATAAACAGTTATTTTTTAGTGGTTAAATGGGGAAAATATAGTCAAAAGTGAAAGTGGTACAACAACGATTACTCGAAATTTAGTTTGCGATTACAATGGCCAACTTGGATTAATAGGAAGTGAAGGAAATGGAATTCCTGATAAAGTTGAATGTATTTCTGCTCCAGGTATAAACAATTCTTGTTTTTTTTGTGTATTGAAAACAGTATTTTACCGATTCCGTTTTATCGATTCTTGATTCCTATTCATTAACCAATTCTTACGATCGATTCTTAGCGATTTTTTTCAACATTTTTTTTAAATTTTGATACTATAACCGTAAAAGGTGTACAAATCGCACAAGAAAGGAGATAATATGAATTAAAAAATGTCAAGAAGAAAATTTTAAGTAAAATTGACGAGCATTAGCGTCAATTTTCCGTACCTTTTTCGGAAAATCACAGGAACGGAAAATTCCGTACTTTGAAAATGGCCGGTATCTCGCCGGATACTTAATTGCTTTGTTATGACTCATTAGTAACTTTTAGTCATTCGAATTCGTTTTTGTTTCACTAAAATGGAAAAAATACAAATAAACTGGGATTTTAAAACGGTACGGAATTACGGGATTCCCGTGGAACTGAAAATCGTAAATTAGCACTATTGAATATTATTTTCTTTTGTTTAATAAAATTATTATTTTATTCAAAAAAGTAATCATCTTTGGAATCGATTCTTTTTATATCAATTCCGATCGATTTCATCATTCTTCAGATCAATTTCGATTCTTATCGATTCCATTATAAAGAATCGGTATTGGAATGAATCGAGAATTGTGTTTAAAAATCGGGAAAACACTGATTGAAAAATCTTCCCGGCTTTTCTTTTTGTAAACCAAAAATTTGTCACCATTTTTTAGCACCTTGTAGTATATGCCGTACTCCCTTGAGATTGCAACGATATGCTTCTTGTACCGTAGGATCAAGTGCATGCACAGCAGAAAATGTTATTTCTGTAACATGCTCTGGTACTGATTGTTCATTTTATTTGGAAAAAGAATTAAATTCTGAGGTTTTTGTTGATATCGGATTATCTGCAGACATCCGCTGTGATTCTAATGGTTTTTATATTGGTGCCGATTCAATTGGCAGACTTGAATGTGATACACCAGATCAATGAAACCAGCCGGAATAAGAAAATGGTTTAAATGCTCCATTTTTTTGTCAAGCAACGTAATTCAAAGCAGTTTTTTGATTAAACTTTTTACTTTAATTGAACAATATTTAATAAAATTAATGAATAGATTCAAAGATGATTACTTTGTTTTACCTTTTTCAAGACAAGTGGAAAAAAAGAGATATAGATATTACATGCTTATAAATTTATTGAGAAACACACATCACTTAATAGTGTAAAAGAAAAAATTAATTTATAAAATGCATTTCTGTATTTTTAATGTAACTTAATTTAACAAAGTTACATTGTGCTTCAAAACAGACCCATTTTTTTATATTTGAATGGGTTGACATACATATAGAAGCAAAAAAGATGAGAATCGCCAAAGCCCCTTTATTAATGTGAGATAAGACTAAAAAGGGAAAATCAAAAATCAGGAACAAATGAAGGTGTGGCTTTCTTTTTTATAAGGTTTACCCTTCTTCCTTATCTTAATTGCTTCTTTTTTACAGCCATCATTCCCAACAGTTTTTCAAATGAAAAAAATATCTTTATCTTCAAATCGAGAAATTTTTGACGCTTTCCTTTGAAACAAAAAAAAAAACATTTTCACTTTAATTTTTTATGCTCAGTTCGTTTGGTGATAAAGATAACGCTAAAAATTTCTTATCATAAATTGATTTTTTATGAAAAATCACCGTTAAAAATAGTTTTTGGATTAAATTGTTTTTAAATGAAAGAAGCAACAGTGTCATTTAAAGAGATTGTCGTCAGTGTATGCCCGCTATCGCTTTTTAGTCCGACTGCTTTTTAAAAATTCATAATTACTGCTACTACTCTGGTAAAGCTGTTACTTGCAAGTAGTGTCAATTTCCCTGCCCCCGTCCCCGCGTAATTTTTTTCCCGTCCCGGTTCAATTTTCACCCCCGTAAAATTTAAAAATTCTGTTTTTTGATATTTAAATGGCAAAAACAGCATTGCTTAGTGTTACAATAGTGATCAAATACAAGTATTCAAATAGGTATAAGAAACATATTACGTATGCATTGAAATCATTTTTTTACGCCTTTAATAATTACTGGAAATCAGAAGAAGTTGAAATTTTAAAAAACACAAAAAAATGCCATTTTTGGCGCTTTGTGCCGGAGAAAACTTTTTCAAAAATGGCATATTCGGAATCAGTATAAAAAATTACGTCTAGTAGTTGATTTGAGAATTTTAACCCAATTCATCATCCCCTCCCGTCCCCAGGATTTGAAATACAGGGGGAGAAATTGACACTGCCTACAAGTGCAGCCGCTACCGCAGTGCTATAAAGTAGTGTGGTAGCTTTTGTAATAACACTAAATACAAAAGTTACCGTTATTATTTACAAAAAAACGTCTTTCATTAAATGTTTCTTCTGGTTTTTTTATGCACAATTTCGTTCACGATTAAATTCAAGCTGTTATTTTCTCGTGCATGCAAAAAAAAAATTTCCCCCAAAAATTTTGATACTAAAAGGTAAAATTTCGCAAATCGAAAAAAATAGTATTACTGCAACTTTTTCGACGGCTACTGCTCTGCTACCAACAAATGCTTCTGTTATTTACTGCTTCTCTCATAAAGTATATCAGTCGCAGTAGCCGATAGCTGTAGCGGGCATACATTGATTGTTGTCAAAAATGGACGATGTTTTCGGATGTGACCTTTCAAGTGGAGAAATAGCATCATACAATAAGACAAGGAACGCTATGGAGAGCTTCAATATCAAGAAACGCAAGTTTTTCAAAAAAGGTTAAGTTTTGTAAACTATACATATTTTAGTTGAAGGAAATGCAGATGCTCAACAAATCGAGGAATTTTTCAAAGAACTTCAGGGCAGAAGTTATAAAAAAGTTCATGATATGTATGTTTATATGAATTCCAAATATAGCAATAACTTCCGTAAAAATTTTGTTGAATGCGCCAAAACTCAAAGTTATATTAACAGTGTTAGAATTATTTGTGAAAGAGAAATATTACTTTTTGGAGCAATTGATGTTTGTGTAAATATATTTCCACCGGAAATTCGAGATTTTCTTTGGGTTTTTAATTGTCAAAAAGAAAAAATTACATGTAATGTTTGGAAGTTTAACGAAGAAAAGCAATGGAAATTTGAGGATTCAATGAATGTAAAAAAAACTTTTAATGAAAACAACCCACATCCAGCAATTGATATTTTTGAAAAATTCAAGCTTTTATTGAATAAATATCCACAAAAACCCTATATTTGCGTCTTTCATGAACATCATATAAGCCAAGTTTATTTTATGAAAGTATTCACGGATTACAAAGAATTAAGATTCGAATTTGGCTATAAAATTATAACATGGTTAATTAACTTTGCAAAATTTATATTTAAAAAAGAGAACTTTTTAAAATATAAAAGCGATGTAACTTTTGGTCGAGAAATGGAAATCAAACTGCAAAACGTGATGATATTTGATAAAAATTTAAGTAAAGAATTATTGCCATTTACGAAGACTTTTAAAACACTCAACAACGATAGTGACGTCATTGAAGTAAGAAATTATTAATAATATTTTTAAAAAAAAGTTTTTACTTTGGTTTTTGTTTTAGTCCACTTTGCCCAGTTTTTTTTTAAATAACTGGCAAATTTTTAGGTTTATGAAAATGACATCAAAGCAGAAGCAATCCCGATAGAAAAAGGAGAAAATTGGGTTACATTGGTTATTGATATCAATGGTATTTATTCCATTAAAGTTGTTCCATGCGATTGACAGATAATAAATATAATTCAAAATGTTGTTATTTCACTTTGTGTTAATTTATGTTTCTTTTCTCACTTTTTTATTTAACTAAAATTCATCTGTTCGTATTATTTTCTGTATTTTTTTATGTATTTTAAAGTAAAGATAAGATAAGATTTATAGGTTATGCAAATCATTACCAGTAACTATTAAAGGCGTTAAAAATGATTTCAGTTTCAATGCATGTTTATTATACCTATTTGAATAATTGTATTTGAACGGATGTTGTCGGAGTAAAAAAAGTTATCAAAGTTTTTGAAAAATAAAATTCTTGAAAAGCTTTTCGGCTGTCTAATGAAATACGACTTAACGACAGAAAAAAAGACCACTCAAAAACTTAATTTGATTAAAAATTATCGAATATGGAAAAATGGGGTGACTTCAATGGCGATGAGAATTTGCAGAGAGAGAATTTTTGTTTTTGCTATCCATGGATGAGAATTGCAAACTTTCCATAATTTTGGTATTTAACAATAAAACTAATGTGCAATTACGAAACAAGAATGAATTGAATCTAGGTCGTTTATAAAGAACACAAAAAATAAAAATAAAATTCAAAGAAATTTTGCAGCAATAATTTGTCAAATTGTTACACTTTTAGCTGACGTGATAAAATAACTTACTTGAATTTATTGTGCTAAATCTTTAATATTGAGTAATTCGGGAATTTAAACAAGTTTAAAAATTATAAGATTTTTAAGATTCTTAATTTTAGCAATGTTTTTAATTGTCGAAGATGTTGCAGTGGAAAAATAAGAGCTAAAAATTTAAGATGGTGAGATGAATAGAGTTACAAACAAACTTTTAAAAATCCGAATATTAGGAAACGCTTCAAGAATTTCTTTTAATTGAACAACACTTTCATCTCTTTTTTTCATTCTAGATTCACCAATATCAAATCTCTCAACCATTGAAGCCAAAAATTTAACGCTTTCAAATTTGACGACTCCTCTGAAGGTTGTAAGGACATCAATTTCTATTCCATAAAATTTGGATAGATTCTTTGCAATAAAATATGAAAGATTATCCCTACTGAACAGAAATGTATCTTTTAACCAAAATCTGCTCGTAATTTTATCAGGAACAAATTCAATACAACATTTTCGAAAATTCGAGATGCACAGATGATTTATTTGGCGATTTCTTGTACAAAATAATTTTTTATCCAAAGCGATCATTAAGCTCTTGAACAATTAAAATTGGGTTTTTTCAAAAACGTAATTGCAACTTTGAATTATTTTGGTGTAATACTTTGTAGTTGTAGGATTCATAGCAATATAATAAACCAACGGATGGATGATTTACGTGGCCATGGAATTGTAGGTTTTTTAGCAAAAATTTTCACATAATTATTCATTTTTATAATAGAATCTAGCAAAAAAAATTTAAACTTAACGTTTAGCTAAATTGATTCTTTATTTAAAAGAGAGCATACATGATAAATATAAGATTTTTTAACTGACCGTTTAAACTTTTATAGACTCACAAGTCATTTAAACGACCACGATGAGATTCAATAGAAAATATAGACATACACAATCTGCCTTTTTTTAAGATGTATGTCTCATATATACATGGTGAAAGAAATAATACAAAGTGGATGCCCCTAATACTACATGTCTTTCCACATTTTTTATTTTCATGATATTTTGTTGTTGTTGTAAAAACGTTTTTGCAGGTTTTGTTTGTGCCCTAGTTTTTGCATATATCCTAATGTTTCTTAGCTGGTAGTTTTTCAGCAGGATTTTTTTTAGATTCACCAACTTATTCTACATAAAATGGATTCAGCCAAAAATAATTCAAATTTATTTTTCCCAACTTCAATGCAATACCGTGAAACATGTTTGCCACAAGAATTTTTACTACCACTTCCAGTAATAAAATATATTTGGACAAAACCATCATCACCAAACTCATATCAAAAATTAATTCAATGCTGTAAATTATTTTTTATCAAAAACCCTATTCTGATTATTAATTCTATGGAATTTCGAAATTGGACTACTAGATGTTGGCATGCAGATGATAAACGAATAAAGTTGAATAAGCTTCATGGAAAAGTGTGGTTAACTGAAAATCTGTATATAAGTGGCAATGATCTTTCAAATTACACTCCAGATCTTATTCCTAAAATTTACATGTGCAGTCTTTCACATTTGAGCCAAAATCTTTCCTATAATGATCTCAAATTTTTATCAGCTGAGGTAACCCGTTGCGTTCTCGGCTATAACCTTGTTATGTATGATAGTGGGGAAGAAGTACCATTGGAAGACATTATTGAACTTTTTTCAACTTGTAAAAACCTTCATTTGTATGTTGATATGAATCCTTTCCTTTACTTTTGCCGACTTTTCAGGTCTTTTTCTCCTAATTCTCGCAATGCAATATGTCAAAGCTATGAGAAATTGATTACTGCTTGTAAACCTATTGAAAATATTGAATTGGAATATCTTTCAGACAATTTCGACGTTCATGCTTTCTATCAACATTTAAAAGTATAGTTAAATGCTCTAACAGGTGTAATACAAACAACATTTTAGAACACCAGAATTTATGCTTCAATCAATATCAAATTTGATAACCCTAGTGAGCGTCTCAGTGAAATTATTGATGAAATTTTGCAAACTAAAACCTTTGCTTTTGTTCCCCCCATAATTCATTACCTTGGATGTGACTGGAGAAAATACATAAAAATGCAAGAACTTCAAAAATTTATTGCAGAAAAATATTGTTAATTTGTTTTGTTGTTTTTTTTTGTGTTACATTTTATGAAGAAGATTTTAATTTAAAAGAGTTAACCAGTAGGAAAACCCATCAACACATATAGCTTATGAAGAGTTAATAAAATGCTGCAAGATATTTTTATTACAAATTCTTTCTCGCACTGAAAAAATATATTGCAAATAACAAACTTTTTATGGATTTGTGTATTAAACAATTTGGTATACGTGATAAATGCGAGGTCTCTAAGTTGATCGTTTTTTGCCTTAACTGAAGTTATGCCTTAGTGATCATTCCAAAAACTTTCATAGACAAAATAAAATCAATGAAAAAACTACAATACAACTTGTCGCTGTTATAATTTTAAAGTACGGCATATACGAACTCTTTCTTTTTATTTGTTCATTTTAATAACAGCTTGCATACTTAAATTTTTTGTCTGGCGATTACAGTTCCTGTTTTTAGCAATCGAAATTTTATTTCATAGCATTGTTTGCATAATACATTTTGTTTATCAAAAATGCACACAATTGATCTTGCTCCATCAAATTTTTTCTTTCCATCAAAACAACAATTTTATGAAACATGTTTGCCACAAGAATTTTCTTTCCCCAATCCAACAATAAAATATATGTGGACCACACCGTCATCTTTAAAAGCTTACCAAAGACTTCTTCATTGCTGTAAGCTATTTTTTATCAAGCATCCAACTTTAATTTTTGGTAAGCTGAATCATAGTGGATATTACGGCTGGACATATTGTGATGCAGGTACACGGTTGACATATCGTAAACAAACAGATGTAAATAAACTTGTTGGAAAAATTTGGGTAACTGAAATGCTCAGCATTCATTCAAAAGAACTCTCAAAGCTTGCGACAAATTTTATTCCAAGAATTTATCAATGCTGTATTATAAAATTAGTTCTTTATAGACAAAATCTTTCATACGATGAGCTCAAATTTTTATCAAACGGTGCAAAGGAATTTACTCTTGGTTACAATCTTGTTGAATATGATAACGGGGAACAAGTCCCCTTGGAAGAAGTGGTGAAACTGTTTTCGAATAGCAAAAAAGTAAATATGTAAGTGTAAAAATGGAGTTAACAGAAATCTTACTATTTTGATTTTTAGGTATTTTGGTAATTTTTCCCGCACTTCTAAATGTGATAATTATGATCTTCTGGTCAATGTTTGTAAGACCATTGAAAAAGTTGATTTGGATAATCTCACAAATGAATTTGACTTTCAAAGATTCTATGAACTTTTAAAGGTAAAGAGTGCTTTTTTATTTGATCTTCTATTAAGAATGGCATTTTAGGACAGCAACATTCGTTCACTCATTTCCAGCAATTCAAATAATCCAATTGAACGACTTGATCTAATTATAGATGAAATTTTGCAAACAGAATCTTTTAGCTTTGTGCCACCTGTCGTTTATTATGATGGAATTGGACGCTATACATACCGAAGAATGCTAAACGTTCAAAAAAGTGTTGCAGAAAAATATTGTTAAATTGCTTTTCGATTGTCATATATGTTGTTATCATGAATATTGTATAAAACACTCAAATTAAAGATGAATTCGAAGTCCAAAATTTTATAAAATCGTACTTTTTTCATTATTTTTTTTATCATCACATTTTCGTCCATTTTTATTCCAAAAACTTGCCAAATAATTAGAAAGTTTTTTACTTCATTATCAAACTTCCATTTAGAAAGCAGTAAAATGATAATAGCTAGTTTATAATTTTTTCAATAAGGTAAATGCACATTAACAAAAGATTTTCATAAACCTTGATTTAAAAACTGATGTACGTGATAAAAATGAGATTTTTTCAGCTGACCTTTTTTGATTCAATTTAATTTATTTTTTACTCCAGATAAGTTTGAGGAGGTAAAGAAATGAATTTAGGTCTTTTTACTGATCAATAAATCTCAAAAGATAAAAAAATAAATGGCAAATAGGCATATAACTTTCCATAGATAAAACCTAGTATACTGCAGCGGCTGCTGCATTCTTCTCCTTTACGTTTTTACTAAAGTTGTTATAAAGTTCTTTCATTTTTTGAGGTTTACTTGTCTGTTGGTAATACTGAAATGCATTCAATGAATCATGAGTCATCAAAATTCCCAACTCATAAACAATTTCAACAAACATGTTTGCCACAAGAATTCCCGCTTTCGATTTCAATAATGAAACATGTTTGGACAAATCCGTCAACGCCAAAAGTTTATCAAAAGCTTATTCAATCTTGCAAATTATTTTTCATTAAGAACCCTATTGTTGTCCTGAAAAACTTGAATTATAATGAACTTTTTGGTTTGACATATTGGAACACTGACTTATGGTTAAAACAAAAAGCAGATGTGAATAAGCTTATAGGAAAAATTTGGATTACTAAACAGCTTATTGTTGATACTGACAACTTACAAAATATCACTTCTGATTTAATTTTAAAGTGTTATCGATGTGAAATTAAATCACTGGGTCTTTATCGACAAATACTCTCTTATGAAGAGCTTAAATTTCTTTTATCTGGCGTAAAAGAGTGTATGCTAAGTAACTGTCTCATTAAATATAACAATGGTAAACCGATGGCATTAGAAGATATTGTTAAACTATTTTCAAGTTGCAGGGAATTAAAATTGTATGTATATATATATATATCCAAAAATGGACATTTATGCATAACTATGATTTTCAGGTGTTTTAAGAAATATTCTGATAATGCTGCAATCAAGAATTATGATGAACTGATCAGTGCTTGTCAATCCCTTAAAAGAATTGCATTTCATCATATTCCAGATAATTTTGATGTTCATAAATTTTTCCAACATTTGAAGGTACACCTTTCTTTGATGTTAGAAATTTTAAAATAAATAGCTTTTTAGAACAACAAAAATCGCACTCTGATCTCCTTACATTTCTCAAATTTTCATTATCACATTGATGAAGTGATTGATGAAATTTTTCAAACTGCATCGTTTACTTTTGTACCACCTACAGTTGATTACGACGGATTTGATCACTTAAAATATAGTAAAATGCGTGAAATTCAAGAAAATATTGCAAAAAATTATTTATAAATTATTATTTTGTTGGTTGCTTTTTGTATTTTATTTTCAATAAAAATAACAGAAAAAAATTAGGATTCAGTAGTGTAAAGAAGATCAACAAGAAATTGATTAATATTGATAAAACTCACCAAAAAAGCTTTTATTGTTTGTCCACATTAATATGACTTATACATAGACAGAAGTTTGATGATTGAACCGAACCCAAAGTCAAGTAAAAAAAATATTAAATAATCTTACACCTTATTTATGGTAGACCGGTATAAACTTCATTTTCCCCTCACAAGTTCTTATTTTATTCACTTTTTCCTTGTATATTTTTGCAATGACCTCTTCTGCCATATTTTTTTCTTGGTTAGTAATTGAATATAATGCATATAATTTTTTATGGTTTTAGGAATCGCGAAAATACCTGCACGAAATGGATACACAAAAAGAAGGCTTATTTTTTTCAACTCGTAGACAATTTTATGAAACTTGTATGTCTCAAGTGTTTTCATTTCCTTTTTTTATGATAAAATACGTTTGGGAAAATCCATCAACATCAACAGCTTATCAAAAGCTAATTCAATCCTGCAAATTATTTTTCATTAAGAATCCAATTTTGGTCATCGGCAGTTGTGAATATAGTGGACAACCCTATGGAGAATATTTTGAAATTAGTTTATGCCGTGGAAGATCTAAAAAAATTGAAATTTGTGACCTTTTTGAAAAAGTTTGGCTAACTCAAGAGCTCTGTGCTTTTGCCGCAGCCCCAGTAATTATTCCAAAAATTTATCGTTGTGATGTTAAAAAGCTTCAACTTTTCGATCAAAATTTGACATATGGCCAGTTAATATTCTTTTCGACTGGTGTAAAAGAGTGTAAGCTTGATAACTGCCGCATTAAATACAGAAGTCATAAATATGTTTTCTTGGAAGATATTTTTAAATTGTTCTCAAAATGCGAAAAAGTAGAAATGTGAGTTAAGATAAACGAGTTGAAAAAGTTAAGCTCCAGATGTTGTCTTTTTAGAAATTTTTTTGAATATTTTCGTAATGGTGTTTGTAAAAATTATAACAACTTTGTCAATGCTTGTAAGCATATTCATGAAGTCAATTTGCATAATCTTCCTGAGGATTTTGACTTTCACAAATTTTACCAGCTTTTAAAGGTAGAGATAATTTTTATTTTTAACATTTTTGATGTGAATAAAATTTTAGGGTGGCAAAAGCCGTACTTTATTTAGAGTGCATTGTTATAAACCCGTTCTGCCGGTTAACGAAATCATCAATGAAATTTTACTCACAGAATCTTTTGATTTTGTTCCACCTGTAATTTATTATGACAAATCCAATAAAACAAAATTTAAGAGAATGATTGAAATTCAAGAAACTGTTGTTGCCAAAAAAATAAAACAAACTCTTTTTTGACAATAAAATGTTTTTTTGTATTTGTACAAATTTTTGTATCTTTATGTTTTTTTAATAAATTTGGGTTGTTGATGTATGAAGGTTTTACTACTTTTATTAAAAGAATACACAAAATTTATGGAAATGAGATAAATGCTCATGCAAACGATTTAAAATAAACAATAAGTGTGATTGTTATTAACAGAGTTTACAAAAATCATTAAAAATATCACATATTTTTCTCGTGCGTCTTTGAATGCAAAATGTGAAAACTATGGTGAAATGGTCAAGGTTTGTCAAGCCATTAAAGAAATTATATTAAATTTTACTTCTGGTGATTTTGATGTTAAGAAGTTTTATCAACATTTAAAGGTACAATTGTTTTTCTTTTGTTATTAAATTCATAAGTAGATAACTATTTACTATTTAGGATAGCAAAAATCGTGCTCGTTTCAATATTTATTCTAATGATCAAATTGATGGTCTTATAGAAGTTATAACTGAAATTTTACAAAAAGAATTCTTTGATTTTGTTTCACCGGTAATTTACTTCAACGGTTGTGAGAATAGTAAATATGATAAAATGTGTAAAATTCAAAGAGCTGTTGCTAAAAAATATAGTTAATTCTTTTGTTGTTGTTTTGTTTTTATGATTTCTATTTTGCCAAAACATAGTTTTTGTGTCAGCAAAAAAAAATTTGAACCAACTTTTTGTTTTCACTGAATTTCGTGGCTTCAGGCTTGATTTAAAATTATTTGTTTTTTAAAGTTAGCTTATGCTGTCTCATAACAATGACGTAAAATATCTGACGTATGATTTTCGATAACTGAAAATAATTGTGTGATATTTATTTATCTTCGATTACAAACATAAAAAAAAAAGACTTCAGCAAACAAAAAAAGGAAAAAGAGATATGTTTATTTTTAGAAAGCGTAGGTATTGTTTGCAAAAGTGATAGTAGAGAAATATCGGTATATTTTTAATGTAGCGTGATTTTCATCAACATTTGAGGTTAACTTTTTTTGAAGCAGCAGCCTTTTAATATTATCTCCGCCTTAAAAAATTACAATATAAAAAGAAAGAAAAAGCCCTTTGTAATTTTGCACAATATCTTTGAAGTAAAGCAGTAAATATTCGAAACAATGAAACTTTTAATTTTTGCTGCATTTTTTGTTTTCTTCTATTTTGATTTGGTCGCTTCACAATGTGATTCACGTGGAATAACTGCAAGTTTTTAACAGCTATTTCTTCATATTTGTCGCATAATAATTTTAGGGACTCAAACAATGTTATGGCAGAATGTATGAAACAGCTAAAGCATTTGCTTTAGAAAGCCCAGAACCTCGTGATTATTCTGCGAATCCAGCAAATTCTCCTCTATGCAAGTAAGTGTTTTTGTTACCGTGCCTTTTATTTTTTAAAATATTAATATAGTTTTTACTATATTTCACTTTTTTAGAATGTATTTTGATAAATCTCAATGTCTTGGTGATTATGAAAATGTTTGCATTAACATGGGCGCTTTTTCGCAAGCTTTTGGAGTAACTGACAATCAAAGCATTAAACTTTTGCTCACTGAATTTATCTATCAGTTTATATGTACAAGCAGTAATATTCGTAAGTTTTTGTTCACTATTAATTTTTAAAAATGTTCTTTATTTTTTTTAGCAAAAACTCAATGTGACTTTGATGAAGATATCATACATGACAATTGTAAAAATTTATTAAATCCATCAAACTTTTGCCAGTAAGGATTTACGGTCTTATGAAAACGAAGCATATGTTTGTTATTTTTTTCAGATCTTTATCTTCTTATTTAACTTGTTCACAAAATGGCATGATGCAACAATGCAATGATAACATCTATGTTGATTTCTTATCCAATGGTTTGCGGTATTCCTTCCAAAAAAGCTTACCAATTTGCAATATTTAAAACCAAAAACAAGCTAAAAAGTAACTGAAAAATCGTTTATTTTTTAACATAAAAGTTGTTGAAATTTGGAAGGATAGGGAAATTTTTGTAATAATAAATAACTAATATTTATTTTTACGTATCTTTGTAGAAAAAATATCCCCATTAGAGGTTTAAAATTATCATTTTTGTTTTTTATTAAAAAACGTTTGCTATAAATATCAATTAACATTTTTATATAAAACCATATAAAGTTATGACTGGACAACCAAATACAAGATGACGTTATATTTGTAAGCAAATATCATAATTTTCCATCTCTCAAGAGTTGCTTTCAAAACATTAATGTAACTTTATTTAATGATTAGCTTTTCTTCTTTTGTTAAAAAAAAACTTTGTTGACACAGTTTTCGTTTAAACAAATTTCAAGTATTAGACGTTTTCTTTAATTTTCTAAAACTTAATTTTGTTGCACAAAAATTCTTTTATTTGTTAGTAAAATTTAAAATTAGCTGTTGTGGTATTTTTCTAAACATAACATCTTATGTAAACAACAAAAAATTCCGGAAACTTAAAATTTATTTTACTTTAATCCAGCTTTATTGTCAGTTTTATATGTTGCAAATGATAACTACAATGTTTTCTTTAGCACTGAATGCAACACAACAAGAAAGGCATCCCGCTTTCAAAAAACAAAATTATGAAAACTTAAACAAAAGTTTTTGCAAAAAGCGCATGTATGATAGTCCTAAATTTAGCTTTTCAAAATTTATTTACACAAACAATTAATTATTTTGCACACATTCCATCCGCTTCAAGATTTTTATTTTACTTCTTTGAAAACATTTTTGTTGCAAAAAATCTTAACTAATCAAAGCAACGTCGAAATTAAATATGATAAAAGAAAAATGTTCTAGCGTTCCAAGCAAAAGGTATTTTGATGAAAAATTTCAAGTCAACAACATAAAACTGATTGAACAAACAATGAAAATTCATTTTACTTTGATCTTGTTTTAAAAAAAGAATTTATATTATTTAGTGACAGTTTTTGCATTATATTAAACAGTAACAAAAAATTTTTTGCAGAAAAAGTTTTTAGTGTAAAGTTTGCTGAATTGAATGTAGTAAAGATAAAAAACCGTTACATAATGACTTGTTATTTTTATTTATGTACGAATAGTACGAAAACATATTTAAGTTAATAAACTGAAATCCACACAACTTCCACCTTTTTTTATAAATTGTATTAACTTCTTGATATTATCATCTTGCTGTTGATGATTCCATTCAATTCCGTTACATCTCACAATCTGTCGAATTCCATTAATCAACTGCATTTGTGAAGGAAAATAAGCACCATCAAAAACAGGAATAATATTTTTATGATGATCAATAGCATATCTAAGCTTAAAAACGATACTTCTGTTTCAAAAAATGGAATCTTCAAATCAAACCTCTTTGTAAACAAAACTTAGATATCCACCAGTTCTATTTGTTAAATCTGCTACAGCTGCATTTGTTACAATAAGAATAAAACTTTTGCTTTGATCAATGGATTCAAAACGTGCAGTATCAAATGCGCTGTTGCATGTATTTTCAAGATCCAAAAATGCATCATTACCTTGTTGCTTTAGCCGTGCATGAATTAATGAAGCAAGATGCTTTGCATCACATCGTTTATAGCTGATATAAGCATACATATTTGTAACCCCATTTGTTGTGGTCTTAAAAGTAAAGTTTTAATAGAAATTTTAAAACGAAAAATGTTTTTTTTTCCAAAATCTTCCACTGGGGCAGATTTCGTGATTAAAGGAAACTTTTGGGGGATATTGACCAAAATGGCTAGGTATTTGCATAGCTATTGTTGTTACAGTTTTTAGTCGAATCAAAAATCTGTCAATGAATGTAAAACATTCTCCGATTTTTTTCACTTTTTTTCATAAAAAAATTACAAACCGTAAACATTTTCATTTTCATTTTCTTCGATCGCTTCAACGAGTTCTAAATTTTCCGGCAAAGTTTGATCTTTTAGAACAGCAGCATTGACAAATGAAAAGCAAAAAGACCATAAAAAAAGCCGGAACATTTTTGTTCTTCATAAACTTTCTGTTAATAAAGTGGTATTTATAAACAGTTGTTAAAATTTTTTTAAAGCTATTAGTGTTTCTAGCCGTTTTAAAATAACAGCTAGCTTATTGCAAAAATGATAAAATTAATTGAAGTGAATTTGCAGGCGGGCATAAAAATATTTTTTGCAGCAGAAAATTCGATATGCGAAGGCGTTAGGTAAGTGTTTTTTTTTTGATAAAAAAATTTTATTGAATAAAAAGTGATAGAAAAGACAAACAAGTTAACTGTAAAAAACATGAGATACATCTCAAAAATGGTCACCTATCAACGTTTTTTCAAAGGAGGATAGATTATAAACATCCCAAAATATGTCTCGTTGTGGAAAATCTTGGAAAATTTTCCACAACTTTCTGCGATTTTTCACGGTGCTTACCATATATGTTTCATAATAATATATATATATTTTTAAAGTGCTAGATATATAAATATGGCATATTTAGCTTCTCTATTATATATATTAAGTGTCAAAACAGTTAATATATAATAGGGAAACATATTTTGGGCTGTTCTAAGTCTATTCCTATCATCAATTAGTCTTGAAGATCCATATATTATTATGAAACATATATCATCGATCGTAAAAACCGTGAAAAATCGTAGAAAGTCGTGAAAAATTTAGCTCGAATTTCTACAATTTTCCACGATTTTTCACGACTTTCTACGACTTTCTACGATTTTTCACGATGAAACATATCTTGGAATGTTTTAAGAATTATTAGAGTTATTCATTTTTATTGAAAAACATTTTTCAAATACAAATATGATAATAATTTTATGTTACTAAACTTTAGTCAACACAACTTCCTCCCATTTTTATATATTGTATTAACGTTTTGATATTATCGTCTTGCTGTTGATGATTCCATATAATTCCAGGACACCTTACTACCGGTTTAACTCCTTCTAACAGTTTTGTTGCTGGAGGAAAAGAAGAATCATCAAGAATTGGAATAATATTCTTACGATTGTCGACAGCATGTTTAAGCTTAAAAATAATTCATTGTTACAAAAAGTGAGATCGTCAAAGCAAACCTCTTTATAGACAAAACTTTTATAGCCATCAGTATAATCTGTTAAATCTGCTATGGCTGCCTGTGTTACAACAAGAACGAAGCTTTTGCTTTTATTGATTGAATCATAGAGTGCAGTATCAAATGCGCCATTACATAAATCCCGAACATCCAAAAATGCGTCATATCCTTTTAGCTTTAATTTTGCATGAATTAATGAAGCTAGATGTTTTCCATCACATCGTTTATAACTGATAAAAGCATCATATTTGTAACCCCCTTTGTCGTGGTCTTAAAAGTAAGATTTTATAACAATTTTTAACGAAAGTCTTTTCTAAAATCTTCCACAGGTAGATTTCTTGTGTAAAGAAATTTTGGATAGAACAATGACCGAAATGGTTAAGTCAACAAAAATTTGCATAACTTAAGTTGTTGGTGTTTGAGCTTTTCGCTCAAGTCAACAATCTGCTGGTGATAGCTTTGCATTCTCCATCTGTCATTTTTTTTGAACAGCAGCATTAACAGAAAATGAGAAACAAAAATACAGTATTAAAAGCCGCAGCATATTTGATCCTACGGAGAATGAATTTTTTGATAAATCAAAAAATGCTATGGATGTCTGTGGAAAACGTTGTAGATTTTTAAAAAACCATTAGTGTCCAGACGTTTTAATAATGATAGCTTTTTGCAGAAAATGGTAAATGTAAGTGGGATAAATTTGTGTGAGGGGGTTAAAATATTTTCTTGTAACAAAAAATTTGATTAGCGAAGGCGTCATAAAATACTTACACTTCATGCTCTATGACTATGAAAATGTTTATTGACTAACGAGTGATAAAACACACAAAAAAAATTTACAGTAAACATAGTGAAAAAAGAAAACATATGATTCAACAACAAAACAAAATTTTAAAAACAATTTACACTTTTTTTGCAACACAAACATGTTTTGTTGATAATAGTTGTAAAAATCGTTTGCCACTTTCATCTTCTTTTAATTTTGCCGTAACATAGATTTTCTTTTTTCTACATGCGATGCATACAAATAGGTTCCCTGTTATTGAATATTTGTAAGCCATATCTTTCTTTTCTGAAGTATATAAAAGCAAATGTTTATCGTTTTCTCCCTTTGTGTTTTCGCATAACTGGAACATTGCTTCTGGAATTATGACAGGTTCTTCTAATTTTTCAGGTTCACAAACATGTTTATTGCTGGATAATAAAACATATGTTTCATTATTGTCCCTTTTCATCAGTTTTGCGGGAACAAATTTATCTGACAGAGCACGACAGCGTGTGCAGCGGAAACATTTTCGATCATTTTGATATGTATATTCGTAACAAAGTTCATGTGAAGAAGTTGTGAAGACTACAAGTTTTGTAGGATTTGAATCATCATTTTGATAAAACAATTTAAAATTTGAAGATTCTACGATTTTTATCGGAGGCATATATTTATTTGGTTTACAAATATGTTCGGTTTTGCACAATGCAACATACTTTTCCCCATTTTCATCGATATGAAGCTTAGCGCTGACATAAATTTTCTTTTTCTGACATTTGCTACACACAAATTCATCTCTATCATTGTAACAACAATATTGGTAAACTAAACTTTTATCATCAGAAAGAAAAACTATAAGTCTTTTGTCTAAAACACCATGTAAATTAGGTTGTAACTCAAAATCAGATTGTCGAATAATTTTGCTTTCTTTTTTGATTTTAGGCCGTGCAGTAACATTGACTGTTGGTTTTTGACAAATATCATTACATTGGAGTTTAATGAACTTAGGACCAGATATTGATGAAACTTTGATTGGTTGACAGAAATGTTTCTTTGGATTATGATCAAAATATTCTTCTCCATTTTCATTTTCTTTTGTTCTAACTCTGAATTTTTTTCTTATACAATCACACTTCTTACATATAAATGCATTTTCCGATTTCATATATCCAAAAGTATAGCATAAAGTTTTATCAGAACCATGGTATATAGCAAGATCTACTGATTGGGGTTTATTTCGCTGACGATAATAAAAGAAATCAAAAGTTTCAAAACTTTGATAATCTTCAGGATTATAGATATTTGGTTGACAAATATGTTTTTGACCACATTTAATTCGAAATGTATAATTTCCAGTTTCTTCATTTTTGCATAAATATCCAGTTACTTTTGCTTCCTTTCTATTAATTCGATAACATCCAAGACAATACATGAAGTTAGGATTATTACTGTTTATTTGAGTAAAAACATAACATGTGTTTCTCCCATTTTTGCCAAACACGAGTAATTTTGGAACACCAGATTTTGTTTTTTTCATGTATTCAATTTCAAGCGGACGAAGAATAATATCACTTGTTGGAGAAATATACTTCTGTAATTGACATATATGATTCGTATTTAACAACAGAACATATTCTTCACCATCGTTATTCGTTTGTAATTTTGCAGATACGTGATTTCCAATGCTTCTGCATTTCACACAAAAAAAACAATCATGATAAGCTACATAAGCATAATAATAGCAAAGATTTCTGTCATTTTTATCAAAAATAATCAATCTTTTTCTTTTTTTTTCCTTAACAACAACATTATAAATTTCAAAATCAGGGTGTAAAACAAATTCTCTAAATTGTTGATATTTTTCTGGATCGTATAAACGTTTTTGACAGATATGTTTGTTATTCAGTATTTCCACATATTCATTTTCAGCTCCTTCATAGTAAATTCGAGCTTTACTTTTATTTTTCACCTTTGACTTTACATTATAACAACCACGGCAATAAAATCTTTGAGAAGTAGTTCTCCAATAGTATTCATAGCAATTAGTAGGATTATCTGAATCAAAAATAACTAGCAATTTATTTGATTTTCCAGATTGTACGATTTTGTAATTCGATTTTTTGACGAAGGTTCTTTCGGTATAATTCTCTGGAATATCTTTTGATGGTTTGCATAAATGCTTTGCAGAAGTCAATTTCACTTGAATATCTCCATTTTCATCCACTTCAGTAATTGCAGTATTTTCTCGATTACATTGTACACACACAAAAGTACAATCTCTAGTGCTACATTTGTATTCATGAAATGTTGTAAGTTCTGGAGAAGTGTAAACAATCAATATTCGAGATACTCGTAATGGTGCACGCATTAATTTAAATTCCGGAGAATGAACGACTCTTGTATATTCTTTTGGGCTTTCATGCAAATTCCTGAAATAAAATACTGTATATACTTTGAACAGATTAAATAAAATCTCAACCTTTCTTTTTCGCTTGCAGTTGCACATTTTGATTTATCAATTTCAGCAAACTTCCGCTTTCTTGTTTGACGTGTTTGAGAATTTAACAGGCATTCTGTTTTCCTAAAATTATTTTGGTGTAAAACAACTGCTATCACTCAAAGTAAACAGTTGAAAAAGCTAAAACTTACGAAAGTGGTTTTTGTTTTACAAAATGAAGTTGTTCACCAAATGTTGAAACTGCAGTTTCATATAAATTTTGCTTCTCCAAAAACTGGATGAGGTTGCGCTTTTCTCGTTCATTGTAAGCTCCAATTAAAGGTGACAAAATTTTGACAATATTTGGATCACCAAGTTCAGAAAAAAGTGGAAGTAAAAAACGATCTTGAAAAATTTGATGTCGATTTAAAGTAGGTACAGTATCAGTCTAATAATAACATTATCATTAATGTTTTTTGAAAAAGCAATTTACCTTATACTTGTTAATAGCAGTAAAAGCACGTTTACAGACAGTGTTATTTTTAAAAACCAATATAAAATCTTGAACATTATTAGGAGATAAGATACACAAAATATGCTAAAATAAGATTTTTAATACAAACAACAAAGACAAAGGTGAAACAAACTTTTTCTTTTATAAAAGTCCAGTCAAATGAAGCACCAATAGGCTTAATATCTAAAAACAGAGCTATTAAAAGTTGTATATACTTTAAGGTAAACACATACCATCGGCCAATGGATCAACAGTCAAATATTTCGTCAGACAATTCATTTTAAGTTTACAAAAACCAGCATAACAAATTTTTCCATTTTCATCAAAAGTTAAATATTGAATATTACTGGTTGATTTGTTCTCTTGATTCTCCATCATAAAAAACTAAGTTCTGCAGTATAACAAATTTTATCACTGATATAAGATTACTAAAGCTAATAATAATACAGAAGGAAAAATAAATAATGGTTTTTGGTAAAAAAACAATTAATTTTCTCAAAAAAATAATTTGAATTTTCACTTTGGTGCCGGATAAAAATTATTCGTGGCATGATTTTTTATTGAAAAATTGTTAACAGGGGGAGGGGGTAAATTTTTTGTGTATTTAGAAAACATTTTTCCTGGGCCTAGATCTTGGTCGTTAACCTACAATTAAAATGGAATATTTTTAAATTTTTTTAAAATTGGTAAGATGAAAAGAAGATACAAGAATTCTTGTTGCAAAACGTAAAGTATACTGCTATAGCAGCGCTTAACATATCAGGGATAACAATAATTTAGACATTCATTTTATCAATTTAAACTATTAGATAACGCTTTGTTTGTATCCTGATTTGAGGAAGCTGATTTCTTTCTATCTAGCGAATTATAAGTACTGCTGATAAATTATGGCTCAACGTCTTACAAAATTGCAAATATATTTTGAAATACTTATTTAATGCAACTTTAATTAATTTACTGTAACTTTTATTCCACTTTCAACCTTTTTTAGGCAAACGAAATTGCATGGATTAAAAGAAAAATGAATCAATAACAACTTAAAACTTCACAGTTTATAGGAGCATCCATAAAAGTTCTTATCATTCACAAGCTGTAAAAATTACTTGCATTGATAACAGCAATTTTCAGCTTGAATCATTCATGTAAAAACAATCCATAAACAATTTGCTTTTTTTAACATTCTATGACCAACGCTGTTTTTATTATATTTTGTTAAATAATAACAATTTATTTATACAAATTATGTCGACGCTTGGAGATTTTTGGGATCTCAGTGATAAGGTGAGAAATATTTAGAATAATATATAGTTATAAATAAAGTTAGTAAAAATGGTAAAAAAAAGTGTTTAAAAATCATGTGATATTTATTTAATTATTTGTTAGAATTAGAGAAAGAAGTTTCCTTTTGTTTATTTTGCTGAATGACAGAAATTTTAATCACCTGTCAAAAATGAATCTTTTTTACAACTGATTGCTATCAATTTAACAATATATAACGAAACTTATTTTTATATTTTAGGTTGTCAGTAATATTCAAACCAGAAAAATTGTTTATTACTTATTATTCGGCGCTGTTTATATCTATTTGATATCAACATGGTTCAGCTGGATTTTTTGGATTCGAGAATTTATGATGCTGACTGCATTCTTTGTCATTTTATTTTGGCCAACAAAATCAAAAATTAATTTTGCCTTACGATACCAAATTTTTATGGTAAGTTTCTTTTGTAAAAAGGAAGTTGGTGTTAGTTTAAAGCATCTCAAAAATCTTTCATTTATTTTTACAGGGATTAAACAGTCAATTATCATTGCTATTTTTTGGCATCTCTATTGAAAGGCAATATGATATCAGTGAGTTAAAAAGTACATTAAAGTTTTTAAAGGGCAAACTGTTTTAGAAGATATTTTGCTCATTTTTGGTATTTTTTGTTTAAATGTATATTCATTTTATAAATCAAAAGATGTAAAACCGGAACATTTTGATCCAAATATCTTATTTCCAAATCAACCTGCACCCTTACATCCTTTAAATTATTTTCATGAAAGCGATTTTAATTTTTACTACTTACAAAGATATCTCTTTATAATTAGCAAACCTTCTTATCATGTCTTCCAAAGAAACGTTTTCACCATTATCATATTTAATGATGGAACCACCAAGAAAGCATTCTTTAACTCCAGCCGTAAAAAATTTAAATTCATTATATGAAAGATTTTGGCAATAAAGCACTAATTTTTCAACACAACAACGATATAACTTTGGAATAAATTCTGAGGCAACATTTGAAAGGTCCCTAGTACAAACATCAAATATTCCTGTTAACCAAATTTTGCCTTTGAATATGTTGCAGCCGATTTGTTGAACCAGCCGTTTTATAGAACGGCTAGCCGTTTTATGGAACGGCTAGCCGATTTACAGAACGGCTAGCCGTTTCACGGAACGGCTAGCCGGTTTGTTGAACCAATAGTTTTTTTTACAATTTTTTTAAATTTAAATATATTCGGGGATAATAACTCATCTCATTAATACAGAAAAAGGTTTGTGATTATTGCTGCTAAAATTTTGTTTAATTTCTTTAAGAATATCACTTAAATTATACAATTTAAGACTTATTAATCAATAAAAACAACAATTTAAAATGTATCTTTTATTGTAACAAGTATTACTATTGTGGCATAGAGAATTACATAATCGTTCAGATTTCATTTGGTGCTTCTTTAGTAAATAGACGTTTTAATCGTTTTCACTTTTTTGAATTTGTTTCAGCCTGCTATCGAATTTTCATATTCGTAAGCGAAATGTTTTTACGACACTTGTTGGTGATGTACTAGCTTCTTGTTGAGCCGTTGAAGTAACTTCAGACTCAACCTCTGTAGCAGTAGTTGAAGATGAAAGCTTTAATAGTTAATTCGTATTTTCCTGGTAATTTTGTTTTATCATTTCGTGCAAACTGAAATTTGAAGGTAATTGAGTTTTATCATTTTTAGAGTTCTTTAGTTTGAACATAAAAACTGCCAAGAACTTCTGTCTAAAGTGTTTTTTAAAAAAGAATTTACACTATGATTTCAGAGCCAACTGGTTTCTCCCTTGAAATAAATACAGTTTTAGGTAAACGTAAAAATTCTAATTTTGCTGCATTTCTTTCTTTAAATCGGAGCATAACGACAGTATCTGATTTATTTCAACAACAAATTGAATAATTGGTCCATCAGTGTTAACATTCAAAGCTCGCTTGTTAAATTATTGGATCAATCGTAAATAGCTGATGAGTACGATCACCTCGAGCTGCATCATTATCATTAATTTTATATGTAATTTCACCATCAGGTCCTGGATCCGCACCTGGTTTCTACAGTTAAAATAGAAGAATCTGCAGGAACATTTGCTGGAAGGTTTACTTCATACCGGAACTGAAAAGCTATAGCATTTTTTTGGAAACTATAAAATTGTTAAACCTCTGACAATTAGTCTGAAAAAATGACCAACCTTATTCTATAAGCGAATCAAAAGTAAAGATTGTCCTAATATAAAATTTGACAACTTTTACACAATTTGTTTTTAGACATTGATGACATATACAAGTATAAAAAATGTCTAATTGTTTTTCTCAGTGCACGAATATATTTAATATGATTAAATTTAAAAAAATTGTAAAAAAAACTATTGGTTCAACAAACCGGCTAGCCGTTCCGTAAAACGGCTAGCCGTTTTATGGAACGGCTAGCCGTTCTGTAAATCGGCTAGCCGTTCCATAAAACGGCTAGCCGTTCTATAAAACGGCTGGTTCAACAAATCGGCTGCAACAAATATATTCATATTTATTTTTATGCGTTTGAGGTTACAGGAAAGGTCACATTTTTTTGAAGAACAGCAATTCCAATCACCAAAGTATTCGATATACGCCATAAAGCCAATAACCAAAATTGGATTTTTAATAAAAAGTAATTTGCAGCATTGAATTAATTTTTGATGTGATTTCGATGTTAATGGATCTTTCCAAATATATTTGATAATCGGAAATGGAAGTGAGAATTCTTGTGACAAACATGTTTCTTGAAATTGTTTTGGAGTTGGAATGAATTTGTTAGATGAAGTATGGAGATTCATTATTGACGAAACAACAGCTCTTTATTTATTTTTAATGCGAACGTAAAGTAGTAAGTCAAACAAAACGGAAGCAGATGTTATTTAGAAATAATATTTTTATGACTATCTACGGAAACAAGTTAAATAAAGTGGGAAAACATAATAAAAATACAATCCACCCAAAAATGCAAAAACAGACGATGAGAATTTTAAACTGCATGTGAGAGATGACTGTCAATGAGAACCAGAAAATAGGGGCTCTTCTCGTTTCCTTGAGGCATGAGCAAAATAGCTAAATGATAATTTTTTTTGAGACTTTTTGTTTTTCCGTTTAAAAAATAAAGAGTTTATTTATGTTCCTTGAAATATAAATTTTTCTGTAAAAAATGTATTTAAATTTTGCAATTAAACTAGAAAAATAAAAATTTTTTAGAAGCTCTAACATCTATAATGATTCATTTGTGCAAAAATCAAATAAATAAATAAACCCTTAGGCTTGTTCTTTACTTTTATAATTATCAACAAAAGTTACATCTCTGACATTTTTCCAACCCAATGTTTTTTCTATAAAAACTATAAAAAAAATTTTATTTCAAAATAATAACAACAACACAAATATAACAATAACCATTACATACATTTATATTGCATTTCGTACAATTCGTATAACTTATCATGGCGAAGTTGTCCTGGAAAATCAATATATGCTGGTTTGTATTTCTTTGGGATTTCAGAATCAAGAAATTCATCAGTAATAACTTGAAGCTTCATTTTGTATGGATCAGAAAGTGGAACATCATCATATTCAATAAAAGCCAAAGTTGACGTGTTTTTCTATAATTTTTTATATTGTTATCAAAGTTAGTTAAACTAACACTTAATATTACCTTTAAATATTCAAAAAATTTATCCATGTCAAATGTTTTATTAATTCCACAAATATGATAAGCACTCAAATTCTTAAAATAAGGAATTTTGAGAAATTCAGTAACAGTTTTTGAAAAATTATTTGTGCCATTTTGTCGAAATGTAATGCCAAAACAAGCAAGGAACGGAGAATTAGCAAAAAGTTTTTCACATGGAACTTCTTTACCATTTTGATACAATACTGTACATTCTGTAAGAATACAACGTCGAAGTTCTTTTGAAAAAAATAATAGATCATTGAAAGAAATATTTTGATTTTCAAGTTCTAAAAAGAATACATCAGATTGATACAATTTTGGAATTAAAGAAGATGCAATATTTGATGAAGTTGAAGAAGAAATCAAAAGTTCAAAAGTAACACAAATTTTACTTTTCATTTTTTCAATATTCATTTTACAACATTTTTTATTTGAACCAATGCAGCTTTCGTTGAAGCAAGTTTTCCATCCATCATTTTCAGAATAATTTAAACAATGAAAAAATATAATTGGATTTTTAATAAAAAAATATTTACAAGTTTTTATCATTTCTTTGTATATTTCAATAGAAGATGGATTTTTCGCCATATAAAAAATAATTGAGTCTGGAATTGAGAATACTTGATGCTGAGATGAAGCACGAAATTGATCATAATTTGGAAATTTCTTTGGCGAAGATTGTTGAGTTTTCTTTGGTAATGATTTTGAATTCATATTTACAAAAAAAATTTGAATCTGAAAATAAAAGATTGTATTATGAACTATTAAAAAACAAATAAAACAAAAAAAAATTTAATCAACAGAAAATTTCATGCATATATGAAAAATAGTAGTGCGCCAAAAATAAGGACAAAATGTGTGACAAAATTTCATTATATGTCAAAGAAAAAATGCAGGATTTGAAAAGGTGATACATAAATAAATATACAGCACTTGAGAGAAAATCAAACTTGGGGCAATGGTTGAATATTGAAATAGAGCAAAGAAAAATCAATTGTTCATCATTTTGAAATTGCATTAATTTTTGGGAATATTTTTTAAAGTGTTTGACAGGTTTACTTTTTATGTAATCCTTTCATTTCGGTCCCATTATGTTGACGAGAGTGTTGCGAATTAAAGAAATTTCTTCAAACATTTTATCTTTTCTGATATTTTTTGTTTTGATAACGGACGAAATTTGCATTTTTTTGAAACCCTTATTGATAAAGAAGTCCTGAGCTTCTTTCTTTTAATCAATACAGATTTTGTTTTTGATAAATTTAATGCAAACTACTTTGTGCTAAAGAAACAAGTTGAGTGAATATTTTTTATAGCATGTATTTATTAATTTATAATACTTAAAGAAGAAAAAAATTAACACTTTTTAAAAATCGAACAAAATCAAAACTATGAGCATGTTTTAAGATGTTGGCAGACATTACGGCTGAGAAATGCGGCCGACATTTCCGGCCTTGTTTATACATTGATAGGATTGGGCGGGATAATCAAATTGCTGCAAGTCTTTTACTCACTTCTTTAGAATCAACATGAGAAATGCAGCCGAAATTTCCGGCCGGCCGTTGTTTAATAAACTTTTTATTACAGAAACAGAAGATTGTTCAAATAATATTTGCAATAATTTTAATTAACTACAAAAAATTATAGAAATTAGGGATCGTCCAGACGTGACGTCACGCAAAAATGCAAAATTTCGTAACCCGTCTACCCTTACCGTAACGCTATTGCCTTTGATCTTTGCCGCTTTTTGTATAAAACGTCACATTTGGTCTACCCCCACGTCTGGACAATCCCTTAGCTTTTTTTGCAGGAAAACAACTATTGCATTTTATCGCTCATTTGTTGTCCATAAAAAAATACATTTTCAGTCATCCTTTTTCGTTCTTGTTGTTGATCCAAAAATGGCTTATAATAAAAAATCATTTTTGTAGTACCCTCTTGCATAAACTCTTTTCTATCCATTTCTTCGATGATAATTCTTTAAACTCCGCATCTAAAAATTTTGAAAAAATTTTCTTTTATAAAAGTTACAATTTGTTAATATGTGATTGTTCGAAAGGAGTTTTTTGGAAAAACATACATTTGATATATTTCAGTAGTGTTTATGAAAAAAAAACAGCATGTGTATTCGCGTGACTATAACACACAGTAAACAGGAAGTCGCTTCATAAATTGCACTTTTAACTTATAAAAAATTATTTTCTCCAGTTTTTTAAAAGCCTTTTTACAATGCTTATTATATGTCTCCTTTTATTAAATATATATAATTTATGGCATCCCTTTAACAGTACTCTTTTTTACCGAAAGAAATTTACATGTGTCAATTTGGCTATTTAAACAAAATGCATTTACAATTTTCCATTTATTAAAATTTTAGAAAAAAATTTGTTACAAAAGATATTATTTTATTTTATAAAAAATGAATAAAAGTTGTTCCTTTTTCAACAGAACCATCAAAAATCTTGATGATTTTGAATGTAATTTGCAGAGATTTACGGCAAACTTGTATTATTATGATTTTGGATATTATACAATGGCACCACTTTTCCTGATTTTAATTATTACAATTTTTGGTAAATTTCATGGCAACTATCGATGGTTTATCCTTAATCAAGTATTTTGGGATTTCCTTATTACCTGCGACTATGGATGCGTAAATCGAATTAGAGATCGGGTAAAAGAGGGGCCTGCATGTTTTTATTTGGCGAGCACATATTGGAATGAAAAAGATTCTGACATAGCTAGAGTCCTTACAGAGTTTGTATATCAATTAATTTTGAATACTCCATTTTCGGCACTTTTACTTTTAACCACTTCACGATTTTTGGCATTATATTTTCCATTTTTGTATGACCGATTAACACATGGTCGAAGAATTCTTTGGAGTATTATAATTTTTAATTTTGTTACTATTTTGATCTTTGATACAAGTGCCATATTTACATATTTAAAAAAGAGAAGAGCAGCCGATGTTCTTGGTATTAAAGATTGTAGTACAATATTTAATACCAACCCTATCTGCAAAAATGATACCATGTGGGCAATCTATGACACAATTTATCGCGTCGTATTCATGTCATTATTGTTTAAACCTTGTCTTTTCATTTTAATTTCTTGTGCTGCAACACTCGCGATTATTTGGAAAATTTCAAAACAGGCAAAATTCCAATCTAAGCATAATCGAAATGATTTCAATGCTTCTGTTCGAATCGCAATTGTACTTGGTCTTCAAACTCTTATGAACATATTTTTATTTGTTGTTGAAATTTACAATCGCTTTTTCTTTATGCTTAGTTTTCTTTTAAACTGGAAAATAATTTCCGGATATAATTATGACGATATTCTTGGAAATTTGGGATATTATAAAAAATATGGATATTTGGATGTGAGACTTCCACGTTGGTTTGATAGTGAGTATGGTGTTGTATCAAATGGTCCTCGTCAAATGATTGTACAATTTCGGATTTTGATTGAATCGTTAATTATTTTGGGGATTATGACGGGGTATAGAGAATGTCTGATTGATTTAGTAAAATTTGCTTATGTGTTTGTTAAAAGAACGTTTGAACACTGTAGCCCTAAAGTTTCTTCAACTACAATGTATTAAAAATAATAAATTCTGTGGATTTATGTTGTTTCAATTTTAAATAAAAATTATCATAGTTATTCAGATTTGCAGTAAATCTCCGTAAATTACATTCAAAATCATCAAGATTTTTGATGGTTCTGTTGAAAAAGGAACAACTTTTATTTTATTAATATTTTTTTTGTAACAAATTTTTAATAAATGGAAAATTGTAAATGCATTTTTTTAAAAGCCAAATTGGCACATGTAAATTTTTTCGGTAAATTCTTTACTTTTACAATTTTATAAATGTAAAAGTAAAGAATCGCAATGTACGCTCACTTCTCGTAATAACAGCGAAAGCAATTCTGGAGCTAACAGAAGCGAAGCGGAAGCAAGGGAAAATGAAAGCGCTATTTGTCGCCTTTCTCTTTTTAAAAAGGGATTAGGGATTACAGAACAAACAATTATCTCCGGCTAATGCCCAGCTCTGATTAGCTGAATTCATCTTTGTTTGCTGTATGGCTAGGGAAATACAAACTAAGTTGGTGATTGAAAAAAGAAGTCAAAAAGCAACTACCTATAACCACCAACAAAAATATATATCACTTATATTTCTAGTCTAAAAAGATGAAAATCGAACGAACTGAGTTCATAAATCGTAAACAAAAATTTATGCATAGAAACCAAAATTTTTTTAGATTAAAAATATGGATGAATAATGCATGAAGTGTTATCACTGACAGTAGAGGTCCCCAACTGACGCCGGGGTTGAGGCCCCATATTTTGCCCATGTACTCCCCTTGCTATGGGATAGTAGGAGAAAAAATATGAAATCCCACGACCTCGTTCTCTGTGTTTAATATAGATACGAAAACAGCTAAAGTAGCAGGCGATCAATAGATGTTGCAATACAGATTATCGACTAGGGCAGGTATTAAGCTCCCATATTTTGCCAATATACTCGTCTAGTTAAGGGATAGTTAGGGGCAAGATATTATCATCAGAATCCACCTCCTTCATATACTTCTATATACATATATATCATATCTATCATCAAGCAAGATATCATCAGAATCTGTTTTCGTATCTATATTAAACACAGAGAACGAGGTCGTGGGATTTAATATTTTTTCTCCAACTATCCCAGAGCAAGGGGAGTACATGGGCAAAATATGGGGCCTCAACCCCGGCGTCAGTTGGGGACCTCTACTGTGAGATTTATTCTGCTCAGGATGTATTCTTGAGAATATCCCTTTAAGAAAAATGGTATCTGAGAATTCCAAGGCCATAATTGAGACTTTGTTGTTGCTATTATAACAAATTTTTAAGAAACAAAGTTGAACGAATTTTTTTTCCAATAAATTTATACACACATTTATTGGGGAAAAAATCATAATACTGTTAGACAAATAAAAAAACTATACACGCTTTAAAAATTAAACCAAATCAAAACTTTGAACAGTTTTTAAGATGATTACACACTTTTTGATGATTTAATTCATTCCAATCATATTTTTGACATTCCTTTGAACAATATCGTGACATCATGCAAATCTTGCATTGCGCAACAGCTGTTTCTTTTCCACAACATGAACATTTGTTATCAGCATTTGTGTCATCTAAAACATTAATTTTTAATTTAAGCTAAAAAAAGGTATCGAAAAAAACATGGCTTCTAAAAAATTACGAAGAATTTTTTACTCGAAAAAGTTTACGATTTGAATATTACTTTGTAAATAAATTTTTTCGAATAGAAGCTTTCTCAAGTGTATTAGTTTTAAAAAACTACAACTTACCAATTTCAATAAATTGCGGATTATCAACTCGAATTGCACTTAGCTTGCTTGCTGACATTCTCATATATGGATTGATAATAGTAACTTTAACATTTGGACGAAAAGTTTTTACAGCATTCATAAAATCAAGAACTTGAATACCTTTTGACAGCCAACCATAAATTGCTAATCTACAAAAAGTTATTTAAGATAAAAAACGTTTTTAACAAGACATTCTTACCTTTGAATATCACCATTTTCATCTTCAATTACAAAAGAAATAGAAGAAACCAATAAGCCATAATCAATGATTCTTGCATCAAGAATAAATCCATCATATATTTTATCAACTGTTGGATCCATATCTTTAAGGGAAATTTTCTTTAAAGTTTTTATATTTGGTAGCTTTTTTGGAGGTGGTGTATCTTGCTTGACTGAGAACCCAGTTACGTATCCACTTGCCAATGGTTCAGCTACCGTAATAAAAGCTTCACGATGTTGATGTAAAAATAATTTTCGTTGTGGATTTTGTTTAATCCTTTCCAAGCTCCGGGCAACAGAAGTTGTTGAAAGGGCTAAAAAGACAGCTATTACAGTATCTCAAAAGCAGTTTAGTAACCCTTTTTTAAAAAGTCCCGCTTACCTGACGAACCTGCTCCAGCTGTTATTTTCTTTGAATCCAATAATTTTTGTTTTTCATGCTGATAAACTTTTTCTAGCAATTCTTTATTTGGAATACCATTTTTAAGATGTTCTTCACTTAATATAACACCAAGCTAAACGTTTTAGCTCAGGATTGAAAAGGAAATGTTAAATGACTTACTTTACTTTTAACAGCACTTAAGTCATCACTTACACCTTTAGCAGAATTGTTTAAAGCTAATGCTTTTTCAAGTGATTTTTTGGCTTCTTCTAATTCATGAAGTTTAATTTGTGCTTGTGCTAAACGATAATATCCTTTATGCCACCAAGGCCATAACTGAACTGCCCGTTCTGCATCTTGTTTTGCTGCTTTATAATCTTTAGCAGTTTTTAATTTTAAATATACAGCTGAACGATTCAATAATATTAAACCTTGATCATCTTGACTGAGATTTGGTAGTTTTGAAATTTGTTTAAAGAAGGTAATAGTTTCAGTGTATTTTTTGGCCTGAAGATGATAAGTTGTTATTGTTGAAGAAAATGTGGCAGCATTAAGCTGATATACAGTACCTTGAATAGCTTATGTGCATCACCGATTAAACGTTTAAATTCTTTCTTCGCATCAATTGATGCATGATTAGATGTATCTTCTGTTGTAGCTTTTGCTTCTTCACCGCCATTGGTAGCTGCTGCTTCAGCTTGCGATTCAGATTCACATGATTCATATCCAGATTTTTTTTCTTCTTTATCTTCATTGACTTTTGGTGTACCTTCATTTTGCACATCTTCTGTTCCATTTTCTTTAACTTCCAAAAAACCAGACTTAAACATTGCTTTTTGCTCTTCTTCAAAAATATCACCCTTTTTCATACCAAAATTTTTATATACATTTTTCAACTGATTCATATATTTTTCACGTTCATTATCAGATAATTGACAATCTAAATATTAAATTAAATTTACAGTTGCAATATAGCTATGCATTACCATCTTCCATATGTGATAATTCATTTCTAAGTCCTCTAATTGCACGAATAAATTTTTCTTCTTTTTGTTTAATTTTACCACCTTTAGCTAGAATTTCTTTAGTAACAACTTGAATGGCATAATTTGTTGTAGTAATATCCCATCGATCAAGGTGATATTTGGTTAAAGTATTCTTTACAGAAAAATTTGCTGATTCTGATAGCTTTAACAACTCGCTAATACATGTTCCACCATCACTCCATTTTCGCTTTTCGTAAGTAAGCCATCGACTGCAAAATATTTCATGTAACTTGCTTTTACCGACGGAAAGAAATGTAGTAACACAGCAGTGATTAAGAAATCTGAAAAAGTGCATATTGTGTGAATGTGTTTTCTAAAAAATTTTTAAAAACTGATATGCTCACTTTTTAGTATCTTCTGTATCCATTTGAAATTGCTTACATCAAATCAACTTTAAAGCTAAAAAATAATACAAGTTTTTAAAGAACAGAAATCAACATTCTTTGTACAAACGCGATTGTAATGTTATGAGAAAAAAACATAAAACACAAACTAAAAAAGAATGTTAGCTTTGAAAAACAAACAATAGAAAAGAAAAGCTAGATATTTGAAATTAAATTTGAGTGCAAAAAAAACATTGCAATAAATGTCAATGGCATTGACAGGGTCGATGCCAAATTTTAAACAAAAAAATTATTTAAAAATTTATTAAGGAAAACAATGGTACAAAAGATGTATAATCAAAATTATTGATCATTGCTAAAGTTGCAAACAAAAAATATTATTTTGTAAATAAAAATTTTTTTGATTGTCTCTTTTGTTTTGCCGCCAGATGTGTTCAGTTTATTTCTTCTTTGCAACGGCAATAAACCATTTGCTGTCGCGACGGTTGTTACGAAAGTCGCGCATTCTCTCTTTTTCATCTGCACCTTTTTAAAGGGCAGACAACAAAGGAGGAAAAGGCATCATCGCCGTCCTTTTCTCTCAGTTTTCCATCTCTTTTTTCCTAATTTTTCTATCCTTGCATATTTCCAAGCTTGTGATCGACCGACCAAATCTTTTAAGGAAATAGCAAAAATGTCATCGGAATTTTATGATTCGGAGTTTTTAGGATTTTGGTGTCCAAACCCCTAGGCAATGCAGTCATGTTCAAAGGTCCTCTTTTATTAAAAATTCTAAAAGGCAATATTTTGTTTTGTTTGAAAAGTTCACATTTACTTATTTCTTTTTTTTATAACGTTTCTGGTTTTACAATAAAACCTTAAGCAACAAATTTCCTCATCAAAAAAACACTTACGCACTATATCTTTAATTAAACAAAATTATTGCAGTACAAAAAGTCTGATGCCATAATTATAAAATTATGTTAATGAATAAAACAGAAAACAGTTTAATTCTATTCAGTATTAATTCAATAGTATTTATTATTTTAAAAAAACTTGTGACATGAGTAATTATAACTAATAAATATAACAATTATAAAGTCATTAATGCATGTCAAAAGAAATTATACAGTAGTAGAAATCTTAAGTATAAAAGGAAATGAATTTTTATTAATTTAAAAAAACACTTGTATTAATAAAGTTGTTTTTTAATTAAAAAAATGATTATCGACTTCTCTGTTATTTCCCTGATTGTCAGTGAAATTGTTGTTTATTTACTTCATTTATCAGTGTTGATATTGTTGATTGCAAAACGAAAATTTCCGTTTAATGGTTCATTTTATAATATTTTTAGAGCTGTTCTCACTGCGGATTTGTTGGCGTTTGTTTGTGTAAGTAATGAATTTAAAAAGTTTTATTTTTTGATTATTAATGCCTTTATTTCTTCATTACTTCATTTAAAAAAAACATTATCATTTGTGTCTAACATTTTTCTAAAGCTTTTTGCGAGCAAAAAAAGAAATGGAATAAAAAAAGTGCAACACAAAAAGTGCATTTCTTTCATTCTCTGAAAAGAAATGCACTTTTTGTTGGAACGTGGCTTGCATCTTTTTTTGCGAGAAAAGAAAGGGAGTTGCAATCATTGCAAAAAACGTTTTTTAAAAAACCTAGTTTAAGGTAAATAAAGCTCGCCCTTTTTTGTGGCTTGCTATTTTTTAAATTTTGGAACGCTTTGTTTTTTAAATAAAGCAAATATTCATATGATCCGTTTGCAACTTTTTTTTAACAAAGAATGCATCAAAATACAAACATGTTAATTAAATTTAATCAAAAGTAATAACATTTCAGTTAGCTTGTATTCAAAAAGTCTCACTAATCCCATTTATCTATGACTTCTACAAAACCGCTGACATCTTTGCCTACATCTTTTCTCAAGCTTCATCCTTCATGACAATTGTACAATTCTTCGGACACCTTTTAATGGCTTTCAATCGCTTCACCCTCATCACATTTCCTTTAAAGCATAAAAAGATTTGGAGTCGACAATGGTATACTGTATTGATGATATTGTTGGGGGCGATTCACGTTTTATGGAAAGCACCGTTTGCTGTGGTTTTTGTTTTTAATCCAAGCACTTATCTTGGATTTACTTATACGGATAAGGATATGGTAAATTTTTATTACATTGTTACAACAGCAATTTTTATGGCAACAACATTTGTTTGTGCAATATTTAATGTCCTAACATTTGCACAATTTTATTGTCGAAAATCGCAGAGTATTAATGTCAAAGAAAAAAGTTTGTTGTGTAAGTTTTCTTTGAAATAGTTAGGGGTCAGTGAAATCAATAACGAAATTTCGATTTCACTGAATTCTTACACCCACATTAATCGCTAAAAATATCCAAATTTATCTTTCAGTTGTATCACTAGTAATTTTTCTTGTACAAGTTTTACGAACTTCATACAATGTTAGTCGACTCTTTTTTCCAAGCAATCAAATTTTGGCAGCATTTTTTCAAAGCATTGTTCTTGTGCTATATGATATTTTTGCATGGTCTGGTAGTTTATCTCTACTAATTTTAAGGTATGTTGATGAATTTTTATAATTAGAAATTAATATAAAAATGATGACTTTCAGTTCAACGACTCGAAAGGAATATAAAAATTTTTATTTCACTCGACAAAAGTCATCCATTCATACAGGAATAACAATATTTTCATCTGCTTAAATAAATAGTACTTTTTTTGTAAATAAGTGGTGATGCATTAATACTATTATAAAAAATGGAATGCTTTTTTCCTAATTAATTTCGAAAGAATACACGCAAGTGGATGAAAAGTACTTTATGACATTGGAATGTAAAATGTAATAAAAAAATAAAATTGTGTATTGAACTTTTCTTGATAAACTTGAAGCTGAAGTGTAAATATTATTTCCGTTAAAATTGAACAAATGTCCAAAAAAGAAATTAAAAATATTTTGCGCTTTCAACGTTTTGAATGTAACACATTTTTTTACTTTTTACAATATCAAGCCCCCAATATTCAATGACAGGGGGAACAAAATCAAATGATTCTTTTTGTAAGATTTCATTAATCACTTCATCTAAGTGTCGAACATTGTTATAAGAAAAGATATAAAATAGAGTACAGCTTTTACTTTTCTGAAAAAAAAAATGTTATTGAAATTACATAAGTTTACACATAACCTTTAAATGTTGATAGAATTGAGCAACGTTAAATTCATCTGGAACCCAATCCAATTTAATTTCTTTAACTGAATTACAAGCTTTAATAAATTTTTCATAATTGTTACAAACTGCATTGCTAGACGACCCTCCAAAATCCCTAAAAATTTAAAAGATTATGGTCAGCATTTTCTTTATCTTAACTTACATGAAAATTATCTTGCATTTAGAAAAGAGGGCGATGATATTTTCCAAAGAGACAGGTTCACCCGTTTTATATTTCACACGGTTGTTAGTGAGACGACATTCCTTTACACCTGTTGAAAAAAATTTAAGTTCATCGAAAGTAAAATTTTGACCGAAGAGTTCCAGTTTTTCAACATCATATCGAAAAATCTTTGGAATGAAATCAGCAGCAAAATTAGTAAGTTTGATGAAATAAATACAAAGTCTTCCAGTTAACCATATTTTGTCTCCTATTTCATCCAAGTAAAACTTTTTGTGTTTTGTACTAGAACCTGTGCATTCTTTAATATCACATGACTTCCATCCCGCGTATTTATCATAATACAAATTCTTTGTTACTAAAATTGAATTTTTGATAAAAAACAATTTGCAGCTTTGAATTAATTTTTGATAAGCTTTTGCTGAGGAAGGATTTTCCTATATGTATTTCATTATTGGCATCGTCAAAGAAAATTCTTGAGACACACAAGTTTCATAGAACTGCTTTCGATTTGGAAAAAACAATTTCGATGAATCAGTAAGACAAAATAAATCCATTTTTAATATCTAAGTTGAAAAATTTTTTGAAATTTTTATTTCGCAGTCTCTGATAAGAAAAATAGAGGCAAAAATACGAGAAAACTTAAAACAAGAGCAGTCAAAATAAATTGATGATAAACCAAAAATTAAAAAGTAAATTATATTCTCATCATCTTTTTTCCTCATCTTAAATAAGAACTAATTTGTTAATCATTCTATACCTAGCCAAATCAACAGATGGACAAACATATTTATGCCAACAAGAAGAATGTAAATATGTGTGTTTTTCCAACAAAAAAAATCTATGTGTTTGCATTTTTATTCCATCAGCTAAAAAAGTGAATGGCATTTTTTTTACCAGGAAATTTTTGGTACAGATTTTATTGTAAAGAAAATTGGATATTTTTTGCTTACACATTTTTGCCTTTAACAATCTTTTTCACTTTCATTTTTCCATTTATTATGTTAATCTTAAAAAACTGCGACAAAATATTAAAAAACTTTTAACATTATTTTTTGGGGTAGGGGTAACAATTAAATTGGGAGTAATTTATTTTTACGATGTTAAAAAAGGTAATAAAGGGGAAAACTGATGAACAATTATTATGGTTGTCGACTTTGTTGTTGATCATAAATACTTTGAGCTGTTTCATCACAAAAAGCATAAGACATTGCTTTGTCATCAAAATTACAAGACGCCAAATTTGTATGATCTCCACAACAATCACCCCAAAAACAATTTTCAATAAAATATTTTCTTTCCCCTTGGCAACCACTTTGAGAATACAGTGAAAGACAATGCCCATACGTATTAACTCCAGAAGTTCTTTGATGAAAAGCAACAGGAATTTCATAACATGTTGTGTCACCACCAGCTATATCAGTTTTAACACCTTGTTGTCCAGAATGTTGATAAAGGGTAGCTATTCGGGGGCGAGCTATAAAAAAGATGATTAATTACAAAAATATTAATGAGTTATACACATGACAAATTTTGATGTTTGGAATTATATTTATAGCTACAGTAAAACTTGAAAATAAACTTGAGAACGAAAAATTAGCCTTAGTTTTTCAGTCTTCATAATCTATGATGGACTAAACTTTTGCGTTGGGCATAAACAATTTTGAAAGCAGCGCCTTTGAGCTTTTACCGCCGTCGGCACAAGGTCAAAGGATTCTGTTAATTCCAAATGGATTACCCGAATGTCTTTCCTTAGATTCAAGCTTGATGAAAAACATACTTTGTCGATCAGATCTAATAAGAAATTGAGCATTATCCGCATAAGCCTGAACAAAAATGCATACAGCTAATACCATGAAAGCAACAACTTTTTCCATTGTTTAAACTTTTATGATACTTTAGGATGCAACAAATATAAAAATCAAAAATGCAAGTTTTATGAAAAATGATTAAGCTTTTATATAAAAATGTTTAACTGTATTATTCTTAAGCAGATTACATCTTCTGTTTTTTTAAAAGAGGGTCGCTAGTTTTACATAAGAAAAGATGATGTTCCTTTTGCTTGTTCAAACAATATTAAACTACAAACAGTGTTTTTTACTGGCGACAGTCAACGTTTATTTTATACGTAAGTTTTAAAACATTCCATTCTGTTGATTCAAAATTCTCGGCTACATATAAATGTTTGCTGGGATTAAATTTAAACGAAACTTTCCCAAAAAATGGATTAAAATAGCTTATTCGTAAACTGAGATGATAACACAATAACAAACAGGGTTTATGTCTTAAATGTTAATGGATGGTTATGAATACCCAGAATCATCTAAGGCTTTTGAAAGTTAGGGGAGGGGGAAGCTCAGAGAATTTTCAACTAAAAGAGCGCCATTAAATAGAACAGAAGAAACACAACTTTGCAGAAAATTGTTACAATTTTTGTTAAAATTCTGCTTCATCAGTTTGATTGATTGAAGGATAAAATACTAAACATTTATATTTGTTAAAATCAAAAAAGTATATGCAAGAACACAACAACTGTAAGAAAGCAAAAATTTTTAGGCCAAGTCGTGATGTAAGCATCTGCTATTTTAGAGAAAGGGTAGTGAAAATTGTAGGCAAGTAAAATTGTTGAAAAATGGGAATGTACTATGCATTTTGTTGAATACGGGTATGCCTTAAGCATAGCAAAAACAAATATTACTGTTTTCTATGTCGCCAATAAGAAAATACATACATATCCTTTTTCTCCTTTTTCTGTTAAATTTTCTGTGTTTATATCTTTAAATTAAACGACTTTGTTTGACAAACTTAATTTTTCAATATGTTTTGTTTTGTTTAAAAGCGGTTTTTGCATTACATTTATCCATCCATTCATAAAACTGTTTCAAAAGTTAATAATGTATCAAATCTTTCATGCATTTTGCGAATAAAGAAAAAAAAACTTTTTTAAACAATGAAAACCTGTGAAAGACCCGGAGATGATGAAAACGTCTTATTATTTCTTCTTTCGAAGGAAAATAATAACAAAAGTTCCATTCATTGCACTTTTCACTTCTTTTGATTTTTTGCAAAACCAATATATTTTTTTCAGACTTTTCAATAAAAAAGATTTGTTTCTTTTCAACTTCAGTTTTTCTCATACTTCTTACTCATATTTTTCTTTGATCCTGAAAAGTGTCTGCCATTTTCATTAATTTTCTACACTTTAATTCACAGCACTTTGTTACTGAGAGGTTGGACTTTTCGTCCTCCCAAGAAATTGAGAGCAGAAAAGTTTAATATAAAAGTCTAGAAAGTTTCGCTTTTTGTCATAAGACAAGCTTTAATAAGTTAAGAAAAACAAAATTCTTTCTTTTACCGTGAAAAAGCATTTTTTTATATTGTTTTGTTGTTTAGCTTTATGCTCTTATTTTTAGATTTCGATTCAATTTATCTTCATACTTATCCGCTGATAAACAAAAATGTCTCAAAACCCATCTGATGAAGCCGAAAAAATGGCCTTAAGAACTGCAGGTTCTGCTGCTGGTGCAATAATTGGTAAGTTGATGTTTACTTTGTTGCAATTCAAAAACTCATAGCGCAATTATTTATAGGTGGTATGGCTGGTGGACCAGGTGCTGCTGCTCTTGGTGCAACTCTTGGTGGTGCCGCTACTGACGCTGTTACCACAGTTGCTGAAGCAGTTGATAAATAATAAATAAATCTGTTTATTAGATCTGTAAACATTTTTTTATGTTTATTTACCATATACCGATTATAGATTTTTATTGTTATAATGATCTTTAGTGTAGCATGATTATTATAAATTAGTTTTTTATGTATGTTTTAATCGGTTTTCCTTTTTTAATAAATTGTAGTAGAAGTAATAATTTTTCAACACAAGCTGTGATTCACAACACACATTTTCAAAGCTGTAACAACACATTTTTAGTGGCATTTTACTTATAAAGTAAAAAATTTGTAAACCAATTAGAGCAGATAAGTTTTTGTCCATATTTCCAAAAACAAATGTATTATTAAAGTTGTTCTTTAAACAATAATCGACGTCTCTGTGATTTCTTTTATCGTCCGTGAAACTGTTTCTCGGTGTAGTGGACAAGCAAGAAGATTTGCTGATTGGTTGCGAGAAATTGCTATATTAACATTATTCGTGACAAAAATTCAGAAATTCTAAGGACTTTTTTAGTTGTAGCCAGGGCGAAACAGCTAAACACAAGTTTTCTAAAATTTGTGTACAATAACTAACATCATTTATGAAATTTCTTTATTATCATTATTCTTCTACTTTGTTATTTCTCTTCTTTGCTGTTTTCAATACAAATTTTACCAAAGAAATATTGCCTTTAAAAAAAATAAATTAGATACATCCAGATCCTTATCCTTAAAATTTACATGATTACATCGCGAATATTGCTAATTTTTTATATCAACGTGTCCAAAAAACATGAATGTAAGAAAAAAATTTTTCAGATTTGTTTAAAATTTTACTAATTTTGGATCTGAAAAATCCAATGGCATACTCAGATTTTTTTTATATTTAATAATATTAAAAAAGTTACACCGATTTTACGACGGAGATCCCCCCGAAAAAAACAAACGAACTTTTTAAGCAAAGAAAAAGAAAGCGCACCCAAAAAAACAACGCAAAAAGTGCTTTTCTTTCATGGTCTGGCGCAAGAGTAAAACGTCGCTTGCGTTTCTTTTTGTTAGAGAAGAAAGGGAACTGCATCACTTATAAAACCGTTTTTTAAAAAACCTATTTAAAGGTAACAAAAAAGCTTGCCCTTTTTGTAGCTTGCAATTTTTAAAATTTTGGAACGCTTTGTTTTTTTAAAACAAAGCAAATATTTTATAAAATTGTGGCAAAAAGCTTTTTTTGAAGCATTTCTTTTGGAATATATTACTTGGAAATGTGCATCTGCCATTACTTTTTACATAAAAACGACGATATCTGCTATAAATGCCTGTCATTTTAATTCCACTTTTTTCACTGCCCTTAATTTTTCCTCCAAATCTTGATTTTTTGAGGAAAACTGAGATCAATATCGACAATTAACGAACCGCTGATTACCGTAACACCAGATTTTTAAAGAAGTGATAAAAAAAACAACTATGTTTTATCCTAGCTTTTGTGAAAAAAATTATGCAAATAAAGAAACCCAAACTAATTTAAAAAAGAAAGATATAAACAAATTATCTAATTACTCATAAAGAAAACAATCACAAAAAAAGACATTCACTGCAGTTTTTTCAGTGCATTTGATTTTTGCAAAACCATTATATTTTTTCAGACTTTTCAGAAAATTTTTGTTTCTTTTCAACTTCCATTTTTCTCATACTTCTTACTCATCTTTTTCTTTGTTTCTGAAAAGTGTCTGCCATTTTCATTGAGTTTAAACATTTTGATCCATAGCACTTTGTTACACTTTAAAGGAAAGTAGGAGGAGAAAAGGGGGATAAGGGTAGTATAAAAGTTTAAGAAATTGTGATTTTTGTGTTAAAAAATTTTGGATCTGAGAAATCAAATGGCATACTCAGATTTTCATACCACTTTTTTCACTGCCCAATGTATATGAAGCACTTCTTCTTCATATACATTGGGAAAACAAAATCCATTTTTATAAGAGGATTACATTTTTTCTTCTACGGATAAGATTTGTAAACTAACAAGTTTTTGTTATGGCGAATCTCTTGTCGCATCACTGTTACTACTTTTTTGTTTAACAAACAATTTTGTTTATTTGTTATGCTTTCTATTTCAGATTGTGATTCTATTTATACTCCTATTCATTTGCTGATAATCAAAAATGTCTCAAAACAAATCTGATGAAGCCGCAGAAAAAGTTTTAACAACTTTAGGTTCTCTTGCTGGTGCAATGGTTGGTAAGTTCATACCCAATTCAGTGCAATTCAAAAATGCATAACATATTTTCATTATATATAGGTGGTATGGCTGGTGGATCTACTGGTGCATCAGTTGGTTCTAACATTGGTCAAGCCGCCGGGGAATCCGCTTACAAAGCTGCTGAAGCAAGTAAATAAATCTGTTTATTAGATCTGTAAACATTTTTTATGTTTATTTACCATATGCCGATTATAGTTTTTTTATTGTTATAATGATCTTTAGTGTAGCATGATTATTATAAATTAGTTTTTATGTATGTTTTAATCGGTCTTCCTTTTTTAATAAATTGTAGTAGAAGTAATAATTTTTCAACACAAAACGCATACAGTTTTTAAAAAAGATGACAAAACAGTTTTGATGGCATTTTACTTATAAAGTCAATAATGCCAGTTAAAAAGATTATAAACCAGTTACAACAGGTGTAGAAATCAAAAAACTTCGAAAACTGAAATTTTTTTACAATTAAAAAAAAGGGGATGCAACTTAGGCGTTTCTCCGGAGCTGTGACCCTTAAATACTTTTCTTAATAAGAGATAGTTAGGGAAAAATATCCAAATCTTCGATCTGTGGATTTAATGGTTATATGGATATAGCAGACGATATTTATTTTTGTTATAAAATTTTCATGGCGATGATTTTAAAGAAACGTTTGTCAAAAAAAGGATAATTGTATCCATGTTGAAAAAAGCAGCAATAATTTTTTGATCAAAAAAAGGAGAAACAAAAAATAAAATTACTTTTTCAAACAAGACAACAATAAATCTTTCACATGTCTCAGGTCAGTAGCAAGTGAGCTCAAGCTGTGTATGCTCAAGTCGATTACTTTTTTTGGTTCCTCAAAAACATACGCACAAGTAAACATCTGCTCTGCCTTGTTTTCAGCTCATGCCATGGCAAATATGCATGAAGAAAAAATTTTCATTGATTTTGTGTTTGGTCGCATGTTTTGAGAAAAAAGTGTTCTTTTTCTTTTAAAATTGGTTGTATTTCACAATTATTGTAAAAATGAACAAATTATGTTATCGTATTAAATCTAAGTTATTCCCTTATAAACCACCACCTGGATATACATTCGAAAAGCCGTATCCACAAAAATTTCCATTTCCAACTTATTTAATGAAATACATCGCTTTAAATCCAACAACACCAAAATTATGGAAAAACTTGTTAAAAGCTGCAAATATTTTTACTCTGTAAATTCTCTTGTTCTTTGTGATAATTATTCACATGGTAAAAATGTTGATGAAATTTGCATCTCGTGGAAAAGAATATTTCTCACATTCAAAGCAGATGCCATAAACTTTAATATTTGGTTAACTGATTGGTTTTTTGATGATCACCATATTGTTGTTAAAACATTGACATCAAAAGTTTGTAAAAATGATCTCAGACAATTATGGTTAATCGGTATGACCATTTCATTCGATGATATGAATATTTTGGGTTTAAATGGGAAACTGGAAAGCTTGCATCTTCTTTCGGCAACTGTTCAAGACAAAAATGGAAGTGTTGTTACTTTAGAAGAAATTGCAGAAACTTATCCACAATTGTTGTTTTTGAGCTAGTAAGTTTTATATTTAAACATTTATTTGTTCTTCTGTCAAAGAAGATTTTATTTTATTGTCCTAAAAACTTCTTGCTAGAGGCTTATAGGTTTATTTTTCAGCCGATACTGTCAAGACAATTCAATAACACAAAAAACAGCTCAAAAATTAATTGAAATTTATCATCCCACTACATCTAAAAGAATGGTTGGAATAAATCTTGAATATCTTCCAGAGCAATTTGATTTTCAGTCCATCTTTAATTATATTATGGTAGGCTACACTATCCCACATAGTATATTATAAAATATCTTTTTTTAGCAAAAACCATTAATTTGGTTTACCCTTTCATTCGAAGATAATCTTCCTGACGACTGCAAGGAAAGAATAAAAGATGGTGTTAACGCAATCTTTGCTACAAACAAAACTATTTTTCCGCCTCAACGAATTTATTTAAAAAAGTGGGACGATGGTGATCTATTATGGCCATGTTATTCATCATTACGACAACGTATCATCTATACTTGCAAAGGTGTCAAATATTTTTATCATCTTGAAAAGAAGAACAAGTTACATTGGCTTGTAAAAGGTCATTTATTCCATTAAAATTGCGAGCCTACTATCCTTCTCCATAATTTTATAAGTTTTTTATGAGTTAATACAAGACCTATTAAAAAACGGAATAAATTTTTTACAATTCATTGTCTATTATTTTATAAAAAAACTTTTGTAATTTTTGGTAACAATTTTTGTAAGCTTTTTGTATTGAAAATAAAAAATCAAATAACTTCTAATGATCATCCTATCTGTTAAAACTTTATTTAAACTATAAAAATATTTGCAACGTTGCCCTCAAATTAAAAATAGAATAGGAATCAAATATGATACCTTAAAGGGCCGAAGAAATGATGCCGTTTGTTGAATAATACACGACGCAATTTATTTGTTACCACTAAATAAATAAATATTCTTCTTGGTTTAAACTGTTTAATTTCAACATCAAATTAAAATTTATATCATTCCTTTTTGTTGCCTACACTCTTGCTTGCTTTTAATATTTTTCTTTTTCTAAATAACGCAAAATTTTGTTTGTTGCATTTTACATTTGACACGTTGCAATTTTACAAAACTGTCATGCATTAAAGTGATTTTGGAGGTGTCGCTATTGCATCAGTTCAAGCACAAAAATGAAAAGAAAAATCACGTAGCTTAAATGAAAAAACGCCCATTTTTTATTTAAAAATCCATTTAGAGAAGCCATATTTAATGAACAAGCTTTTGTATTATTTCAATCATTTTAACAAAATTTAGGTGGCTATCAGACTCTAACAAAAAATACTTTTTCAATTTTTCTGTAGAAGTTTTTTGTTATTTTTCTTTAGATCAACAAAAACTTTTTTAGTAATAAAATAATCAACCATGTTCCTTCGAGTTCTTTTTTTCTTGGCATGCTTCATTGCAGCTTTTTGCAGTGTCAAGGCACATGATGATGATCCACTAGTCGGAGGTGTCGTAGCAATTACAAATCAAACAAAAATAAATGTACTTTTTTTGTGTTATCATAACTTTAACCACATAAAATTTTAGGAACTTGTTGATCTAGTTATGCGCAAATACAATAATGAAATCACTGATGGAAATTATTCCATTCCATACAAAGTTGTTGAAGCTACTGAACAAGTTGTTGCAGGTGAATTATATCGTCTCACTCTTCTCATTGGACCATCAGCTTGCAAAAAAATAGTTTGTTTTTTTTTTCATTATTCAAAATCACGTCAAATAATGATTTTTTTAGGATTTCTATCAACCTGGTTTTAATATTGAAAAATGTGTAAAAGTTGAAAATGCTCCTACTAAGGTTAGCCTTTTAATGTCTAAAAATACGCATTTATTAAATTGATTTTTAGCAACTGAAAGCTGAGCTTCTATCTCAACCCTGGCAACATCTTGGTCTTTTGGTTAAATTTGTATAGAAGCATCACGAGAAAATAAAAATGTTAAAAAAAAACTTACCACATTTTTCGTAATATGATAGCTTTAGAGCATTTTGTCAATGCTTAAAAGCTTTTTAACAAAATGTAATAAATCACGTGAAAACGAAAAATGCTTTTTATAACAATTTTGTATGATAAAATTCAGCAAGACCCGACAATGAAAAAAAGAAGCAGTTTTGATGCTTTAAGTACTGTAAAATAAAAAAAATTAAGCAGATGTTTCCAGAAAATAACGTTTGCAAGTAGAAAACAGAAAAAGCCATAATTTTTGCAAACTGTCATGACTGCTTTAATATTCAAAGCATAAATGATTTATTTATTTTGTACGTGCCGTAACGCACATTGATTAAATACAATAAAAAAATAATAATACAGTAGAGAATAAGCTTAAAATATTAAAAGTTTAACCTAAAATTAGATGAAAATAATAAGTTTAAATAAATAATAAAATTACGATTAGATTAATGATAAAGAAAAGACAAATAAATACAAAATAAACTAGCCTTTAAAGCCTGTACTCCAAATATGGTCCAAAACCAATTCCTAGTATACCTATCTATATTGTGCTGTGTAGTGCTACAAAGTGGAATTTTGATGTTTTACTTTTGTGAAAAAGTCAGGTTTTTTAGCATTTTGTTTTTTTAATGAAAACTTTCAACCATGCCATAAATGCATTTAAAATCGTAAAGTACGATTTTTTCCAAAGATACTGTTGATTGATATTTGGCATATCACAATTTCATGTAAGGGTTTAAAAATTTTGGCTTCATCTGGAAAAATGCCAAGTTTTACATTTCGGAATGCTGTTATGAGAGATATTATAAGAACTGTTGCTATTGAACAAACTATCAAAAGCTTTCCATACCTAACATTATTTCGTTTGCATATTTTTACTAAGTTTTTAGAGAAGCTGATTTAAATTCTAAATGTTACTTTCGCATTACTAATTTCTTTTGATATTGTATCCAACGTGTGCAACCACCATTATTTATGGCGTTTATTGTTTTTTACGACCCGTTTTTCTTTCCTTTTTTATTTAACAAATGAATAATGCAAAAGCAAAAAAAACTAGTAAGATAGATCTTGTAGTACTAAAGTTGAATAAATCTATGAAGGCAAAGCACAAAAGGGTTTCCAATCATAATTTGCCGAATCAATTAAGACCAAAAAAATATATCAAAAAATTATTGAAAGATAAAAACAGACAAAGACATCAAAAAACAACAAAAGATTTATTTTTGATCAGAAACAAGAGCACGCAATTTCTTGGAAGATGATTCTTCCATTCCAGGAAAATTAATCAATGGTACTGTATATTCATGATTTTCAATTTGAATAATTTCATTAACAATTGCATGAAGACGATTTTTGTATTGTTGTGAAACATTACGATGGAAATAAAGAGAAAATTTTGTTTTCTTATTTGTCTGAAAATTAATAATGGAAATAAATATGTTTTTTTTAAATTTAGAACCTTACTTTAATGTAAGCATAACAGCTTTCGATATCAAAATCTTCAGGAACTCCACTCAAAAAAAATTCATCAAGATTTAAGAAATGAAGAAGTTTTAATAACTCTTGAACAGTTTGACTTGAAATAATTTGCAAAGACTTTGATGAAATTGTGCTATAAAAAAATACTTTAAATTAAAATTAAAAAAATATACAAAAAACGATTTACCTATTGATAGTTTTTACATTTGGAAGTGCTTCAACAATTTTTTCAAATGCAACAAGAGAATCATCGTCATTCTTAATATCAACATTAAACAATTCAATGTTTTCACATTTTGAAGCAAGAATAATGAAGTCATTAAATAAAATGTTGCTCAAAAAAAATTTACAGAATTTTGCATCACATTGATAAATATATTTTTCCACAGCGGAAGAAACAACCCGTTCATTTTTTGCGCCATATTTAATTTCATCTGTAATCCATAACTTTATTGAAAACCAATGTGGTTTAGCTGCTATTTTATCGTTATACCGAATGTACCATCCTTCTTCAAAATATCCTATATGTGAATTTGGTACAACAAGAAGAGGTTTTTGAACAAAGAAATATTTGCAAGACTGAATCATTTTTTGATAAGCTTTGGCATTCGATGGATTCTTTGAAATATAATGAATAATATTTTCAGGTAAAGACCAATTTTGATGTGGATTATAAAATTTATAGAAGAAACGAGCTTCCATTGCAAAAACCGCAAATAAAACATTAACAATACTAAGTTTGCTGGATGAAGTTGCTGAACTGGAATCAGAAGCTTGGTCATTATCTGAAGAATCACATTATTATCACTATCAGAGGAATCTGTTTCATTACCAGAAGAATCAAGTTCACTATCAGAAGAATCCATTTCACTACCAGTTGAATCAGCAACTTGATCAAGATCGGAAGAATCCATTTCACACGAGAAGTTGAAAAAATGTTACCTAAAATAATAGATTATTTAAAACAAAGCAACTAATGATAACTAAACATTTTGAAAAATAACACAATAAAAAAAGCGCCGACGAAAAGACAGAGTGTATTTATTATGAAATCCAAAAAACAAAAAAAAAACGCGATCAAAAGAGCCTTGAAGAAGAGGGTGAGCTGCAAGGCAATTGAAAAAGAAACCAAAACTTAAAATTGAAAAATTGCCTTTTTAGTAAAAATGAACTGCTTATTATGGGTTAGATCGATATGCAGGCGGTGCTTTGCGCAATCGTTTGTCCAAAAAAAGAAAGTAAACATGCCAAGAGACGGACAGATAGATGCAACTAATAAAACTGAAAAAGTGATGAAACGGCGCATAAAGTTAAAAAGTGACACAATACAAAACTCTATAAATGAAAGAAAATGATATCGTAAATCAAAATATAAAATTTGCTAACAGAAATAACAAAACGAACTGTATATCAATATGATGAATAAAGCATGCAATATCAAGCTGTTAGTAGAATTTGCATAAAGTTTGCCAAATTTTTATAACAAGAAAAATTACCGAGTCAATAAACGTAGAGGTCAATTTAATTCGCGAATGCCGTGAAACAAAAAAATGTACATTACATATTGAAAGAAAAACTTGATTTTCATCAAACCATACTTTTTTTGTTCAATCATTGTTTTTTCCATAAATTTAAATCCATCTTTTCTACATTCTATATTATATTAGTATGTTTTTGATAACGTAATACAGTATGTCAACAAATTGAATTTATTATCAGTAGCCCAAATGGCTTTGAATAAAACCCAAAAAAACGCAATTTTAAAGGTGGTCTTATGTTAAGTTGGAGCACTGTACAAATATTATCGTGTTTTTATTATTTCAAGCACAAGAGATTTATTTTAATTTATTAATATTTTACAGATGAAACCAAAATCAATTGAATTACTATCATTTGACAGGGATCACAGTCTTGAATATAATGGAAAATGTAAACTTCGAATTGATCGAGTTTCTTCAATGCTTTTAGTTGAACCTGAAAATGAAGGTTTGTTGATTTTCATATTAACTGAATTTTGCTGGAATAATTGGTTTAATTATTTTTAGAATTTAAGATGAAACATGCACTGTTTAAATGGGATTTTGTTATGAATAAGGTATGTTTTTTTATTTCCTTTTTTGGTAAACTTTAACTTATTTTAGAATATTATATTTATATTTGGTGAACACCAGCTGAATGATTTTGCTTTAATTTTCGATGTAGAAAAACGTTGCAAAAAAGTTTTTGATTTTGTTGGTGCTAATACGGTAAGCAATTAGAACTTATGAAAGGGGATGAAGATATATAATGGAATATTTTTAGGCTCAAAGCGATAGTGATGCTAAAAATAAAATGATTTATCAAAGATTTTTGTATCCATTTTGTGAAAAGATTGCTCAAAATGATGAAGCGGATTTTGAATTGAAAAAAATTATTGCAAATTGGATTGATAAACATGAAGAAGTAAAAAAAGAAGAATATTTAAAAGTTTTGAAAGAAAATAATGTTTATGACGCTGTTTATTCAAATACTGCAGCACATAAATCTATGTCAAAAGGAAAATCCGTTGATGTGGTCCAAGAAAAAGCAGCTAATGGTATACGGTAATAATTTTATACGAATTTTTCTTATATATTTTACAAAAAACTTTTAGAAAATGCAATTCTCGAAAACGTCGATACAATGATATAAATTCCATTAATGCTGGGGCAATTGCTAAAATGCAATCTATTAAAAAACCTGATTACGAAATTTTAAAGAATTGTAATAATGCTTCTGGAGTAATGCTTATTATCAGAATAATAGAAATCAATGTTGGGAATTTAGCAGAGAGAAAAAGAGAGAAAGACATTTTCGATGTCGTCAATGCAAAACCCCAGCGAAATTATGTAATGAAAATGAAGAAAATGAATATATTGAATTTAAAAATGCCAACAATCATTTATGCAAATTTATTAAATATGAAAAAGAAAAATATTATCAATTCAATGATTTTGTTGTCTCTCCTGATTATGAAATTCAAATTTTTATCAAAAATGGAGAAGAAAAGAAAAGACTAGTTATTTTTGACAAAAAAAATCGGAATTTTTGTTATGTTTATTCGGCACATAAAAATCAATTTTATTGTAACGGTTGTACGCTGAGAAAATTAACCATTTCAGCAAAAGTATCAAAAAATTCTGATGGTGATGATTATGTTATATTATCGGCCGTGCAACATGTTTGTGAATTACGGCCATATTCATCAGAAATTATTATTCGACTACCAGTTTTTGAGTTAATGGAAAATACTGAAAACGGAAGAAATAAATTATTTATTTTTGATTCCAATGATCGAAGCTTATGCTATGCATTTTCTCAAAAAACTGTTAATTATTATGTATGTTGTGCATGTAAAGATATTCGCTATCGAAAGAAATCTGGTAAAGTTATAACTGCAAAGCTGTACAAAAATGAAAATGGCGAACCTTTTCTTCGATTGAATGCTTTAAAACACATGTGTAAACCAAAAAAATATGAACCACAAAAGTTTGAAGAAAATGAAATTCAAAAATGTTATGATTATTTCTTCTTTCGACAAGAAAGTTCTTCAAATTCAATCTATGTTGCTATTTATCATCCAAAAGATAAAGATTTCTGCTTCCAGCTTAATTTAAGCAAAACAACTTCTCATTTTGTATGTTCCGGATGTCAAAAGAATGGAATATTTATTAGTACAAAAACAGAAAAAGATAAAAATGGAAAAGAATATTTCAATCATGATTTCAAGAAACATATTTGTGAAACAATCAAAGTTTCATCAATTCGTCCTCCGAACTTTGTGATCCTTAAACGAAATGAGCTAAATTTACCATTAAAAGAAGAAGAAATTGATGCAAAAAGAATTGTTAAACTTCCAAATTTTCAATTATATCCAAACAAAAAAGGCATTCCCAATGCAACATTATTCGTCTTTAATCCAGAAAATCGAAATCTTGGTTACAAATATCATTATTTGCAATCACGAAATGGTTATTTATGTTGTGGATCAAAAACGGCAACCTGTTTCGTTACTGCAAAACTTCAAAATGATAAAAATGGTGAAAAATTTGTTATTTTGGGACCAAGTGAGCATAAATGTAAACCAGTTAAATGTGAAACAAATGTTGTTGAAAATGATGAAGAAAATATTATTGCTGCGTCTAATTTTATCACGTTTTCTAAAAACAATGATGATACAATTTCAAATGTTTGTGTTTTTACAACATCTGAACGTGAAGAATGTTATGAATTTTGTTTAAAATGAAATAATACTTTTAAATGTCTTGGATGTGATAAACTTCATAAAGGTATTACTGTCAAGCTATGTAAAGATCAAAATGGTCAAGAATATCTGACAAAATCTGAACGTGAACATTTATGTCAACCAAGAAAATATATCAAAAACAAATATGAACCAAAAATTATTCCAAATGAATTATTTGAACTTCATCCAAATACTAGAGGTGATTTGAACAAAAGATTAGTTGTTTTTATTTCTGCAAAAAGAGATTTTGTTTATGAATATCGGTGGAAAAGGAATACGACTTATAGATGTCTTGGATGTCAAATGAAAAATGAAAATGTTATGGCTAAAATTTGTGAATATAAAAATGGTAAAAAGTTTGTTGAATGCTGCCCGAAAGAACATGTTTGTCAACCACGGCAATTTGATCTAAAAAAGTATTGTATTTCGTGAACAATCTGAATTTATATCTGTGCTTATATGTGTTTTCTTTTGTAAATAAATTCTTCCTAAAAAGTTTTAAAATAGTTTTTATTCGTACTTCTAAAGAAAACGTGTTTAACAAAAGATGACTGAGGGCACATACTGAAATCTGAAAAAATCCTTCGATCATTGTTAGAGCGGCAAAAACCAAACGATGTGCTTTCAATGATCTACCACCGTTTTCTGTTTAGGACACATTCCTTGAAAATATAACTATGCAGCTGTCTCGTTAAAAATATTGTTTTATCCGTTATTTAATTTCTTCGTGCATATCTTAAGTATGGCCAGTTTTTCTCAGGACAAACCAGTTATATTGATCATTTCCCCAGAATGGCACTGTCTGTCGTTTAAAAAACCTTATTTGTTGCATTGGTTTCTTCTGCTATAAGAAATTTCTTTAATTTTCATAAATGCAATATTTGTTATTCTTTCAAAAACATGGTTAATTTTCATCGTATTAAATCAAAGATATTTCCATATCAACCTTTATCTGTAAACGGATATACCTTTAGTAAACCATACCCACAAAAATTTCCATTTCCATTAGATATGATGAAACATATCACATTTAATCCATCAACTTTAAAGACATGGAAAAAATTAATTAAAAGCTGCAAATTTTTTTATTCGAAGAATCCAATAATTATTTCTGATCAAACTCTACTTAAAAATGATGGAATTAGTGCTGCCTTAAAATATGAATTTCCCTCCGCAAATTTGTATACTCTAAAATGTAAAATATGGTTATTTGAAAGGCTTTGGTTAGAAAATCCAAAGTATATTTCAACTTTTCCAACAAAAATATATAAAAATTAAATCTCAATTTTATATGTTTGGCGTATTACAATGTCATTTCAAGATTTGAAGATTTGGGGGTCATCTGAAAAACTTCAAAGTCTTTTACTTGAGGATGCTATTGTAAAAGATGATAAAAGAATTGTCCCAATTGAAGAAATTTTAGAAAATTTTCCAGACCTAACATTTTGTCGTTTGTAAGTTTTTTGATTTTTTTACAGATGTAAAGTAAAATGTAATTTTCGCAATTTGATAAATGTCCTAACTGCAGTTTACTAACTGAAGTGGCGCTTTTTTTGTTTTTTCAAACCAACATTTTTCTGGAATTTTAAAAACTAAATTTGGTTATTTTTTGTTAAAAAGTTTATATATTTAAAAGTTTTCATTTCAATTGATACATCTACATGTAGATGATATTTCACCTGAGGTTCAGCAACTGCAATAACAGTTTTTTCATGCGCTTCAATTTAAGCATTTACAGCATGTTGAGTTGACATATCTGGAAGAGGGCACGTTTACCCTCGAAATCTAAATTAATCTTAAGCCGTTGCTTTGTTCACGCGGCAAAACATCAAAGCACTCTTAAAAAGTTGAGAAAAAAAGAAATTCATTACCTGTTTTGACAAATATATAATTGTCAAAATAGATAAAATATGCCTCAAGTCAATTTAAATTCTACGTTTTTGCACAAACTGTTACGCTTATTGATTTCAGTCAATTCTGCGAAGGAAACCTATCATCATTAACATCAACCCAAAATTTGGTTAATATTTTTTCAAAATTTAGTTACATTATGATTGAATTACATGGTATTCCACAACAATTTGAATTTAAACCCATCTTTGCTTATATCATGGTATAAATTGTCGAAAAAATTTGACATTGCTAATAATCACATTGTTTTAGAAACATAAAAATATAAGATTGTTTCTTTATTTTGCTCCCAATTTGCCTCATGATAAAGATTACCTTCAAGCTGGCATTAATCAAACTCTTGCATCCAAAAAAGTGTTATTCCCTTATCACAATATTAGTTATAAGGAAGATTACAATACAAATCTGCTGCATGGATTAAAATAAAATATATTCATTCTTTCATTTTGTGATAATCATGTTTTTGGTGCTTATGTTAGGGTCTTTGCTATATTTCTGTATTGTACAAGAGCTTGGCATTATGTTATTTAATGTCTTCTCTTCCTACCTCTAATTTGGTATAAAAGGAATGGCTGTCCATTCAAAAGTGTTCATTCTGCTGTTGTTTCTCTCATCTTTTCTTATGTGAATTATCTAATGTATTATGCTCCATTATAAATAAATGCTTGGTTCTATATTTATTATTAGTTAATCAACATTATATATCTGCAAACTAATATCTTTCTATCCATCTATCAGCTATGCGTTCACTTCGTAACCCCAAGTTCTTACACTTATACTCGTTTCTACTAAAATTTTAACCATCACATTTGCAAAAAGATACGACTGTTTCTATGGCGCAGTACCATTAAAATTCAATGAAATTGGATTTTTTGAGACTCTAAATTATCCTGCTTTATTAACAGTTAATGAGTATATCTCTTGTCATTTGACGTTTACGTTATTTTTACCAAAATGATTTCTCTTGCATCTAAATGTTTATTTGATATTGGCAAACAGTGCCATATTCAAATTTGATTTTGCACATCATTCGTTTGTTTTGAGAAAAAATGTGTTATGCCTTATTTTCTATCATCATTAAAAAAATCATTTTCAACGACTCCTCTTTTTACCTTTGATGAAGAAAATAATTGTTGGTTTTTTTTGTTCCATATTTATAGCCAAGTCTTGGTTAGAATTGTTACAAAAAATAATTTGTAAAAATTCTTTTAAGCCCTTTCACCACGACAAGGTGCTTGGCATTTCGAAAGGGGTAGTGGTGGCGATTTTCTGCCACCTTTATCGTTTACGACGCCGTTTTTGTTCACACCATCGTTCACTTTCATCAATTGAAAAATCATCAATATCTTGGAGGACCTGATTGCGGTGTTTGATTCTCGGATATTCAACATTCAACATTTCATCATCTGCATCTTCTTCAGTCGCCTGATACTTCAACGGAAAATCAAAGGTTTTGAAGTGTGCAGTTAAGTTTGAAAAATGATCATTCGATTTTTTTATTTGCTCGGGAAGATCAGTTTCCTCGCCTTCAAATAATCGAATTTCACTGCAATTTCGACATAGCTTCAAATTCTTCAATACTTCTGCAGACCCCATTCCATCGTCATAGATCATAGAGATGCAGCTTTTTACTCCTGTAGGATTTAAACAGATTTCAGCAACACCAATCATCGTCCATGTTAAAAACTTTGCAGCAACCTCATACAACTCCATTGCAATTTTGGAACTTGAAGTATGCGCTAAACAGTTTTCAAAGGTAATAATCGTCTTTTGAAAATATTTTCGATCCAACTTTCCAGTCAATTTTAAGCACAAATGTTCAAGTTTCTCCACATAATTGCATTCCCCAGTAAGGCAGCCAGGCAACATAACATCGGGATTCAAAAACTTTGTTGCATTCGTTCCACATGAAATTTGCCATTTGCATATTTTGAAATGAATAAACGCAGTATCTCGAGGAAACAATGGAGGACACGGATAATTCAAACCACGACATTGTTTATTGATTTCAAGGGCAATCGGTAACCAATCACACAAAGGCAACAGCTTTCTGTAATCTTTGTAATTCCCACGAATCCCAGTTTTCAATTTCAACCATTTCGATACACAATGATAAGAATTATCACTACCGACCAGCAAAAAATATTGAACATTTGGGAACAACTGAATAAACTCGAGCATTTCTTCTTTTTCGCCCATATTTTTTACGACTGATAAATAAAACTGTTTCACCTCAATTCCAATAGCTTCAAGACTAGCACACAATTTCCATCCAAATTCTTCCATCTCTTCCTTCGGTACTGTTGTATCACCAATAATTAAAATATCATGATGCCACAATATTCCAGGTTGTAAAACTTTAAAGTTGTTGAAACATTTCTTTAAGTTGTTCATAAAATCCAGATATTGATTTCTTTCACATTTTATTGGAGTAAAATGGACCAACGGCGTCGTTCTCGACATTTTTTTGAGAAGGAGCAACGTTTGACATTTTTTGACTTGCTTTTATATTTTTCTTTTTTAATGCAGCAGTTGCAACTGCCTTAAGATGAACAACTGCGGTTGTTTACTTCAAGACAAAAAAATGTTCGCACTTTGTTGCCCACATTAAAAAAAGGTGGCTCCCACAGCCAGAGGGCTATCGTTGTTGTCCTTCAATGTGTAACAGCAGGAAGACAAAAAAGAAGAAAAAATCTGTCAGTAAGAGTTGTTTTAGTTTTTTGATCATTGCAAAGTTTTACGTAAAAGAAAAGTTTGTTTAGCGGAAAAGAATCTTGCTGACGTCTTTCTTCAAGTTTAAAATTAAAGTCAAAAATTGTAGCATTCATGAAGGCACAAATTGAACCATATGAGTGATATTATTTAAAACAAAAACCTTTTTGTCTTTTATATTTATTCAATTCGATTTAAAAACAAAATTCAACTATACAACCAAAAATAAATAAAAGCAAATACAAAAATTATTAAATTTTCATGAAGTTTAGAAGCATTTGATGTGTTTTGTTGAGGGAGCTAAAAACTTGTTTTTTAATGTATTTTAATTGCAGAGCAGAAACAACAAAGATAACTTACTTCAGCATGACATTGTTCATCAAAATCTTTCTTTAAATTTGCTTGAAATATTTCTTCTGCTTTTGGATTGACCAATGTCTAAATTTTAACAATAAATAATTGAAAGTATTTTGATGATAACTATTTCCATCTTACAAGTACATGACTTCTATGTACGAATAAAAATGTATTTAAAATTAAAACTTTTGCCAAGGAAACATCTAAATGTTGACGTCAGCAAAACATCAAAATTTTAAAACCCATATATTCATCAATCACCTTTTTTTGGTTAAGGATCAAGATAAAAATCAGCTTTAGCATGACCCCATCTACTTTTCAAAGTGCTGACGTCTGCTCCGGATGTATTCCCTAACTATGAATAATAAAAGAAAAGCAAACATACATATAGTGGTAAATGCTTAGAATAGAAAAATTGATAGCTGCTTGAAATAACAATATAATTTTTATCAAAATAATATGAATCTTTAGCATTTTCTTTCATTTTTTCTTTTACATCATTAGGAACAGTTGGACATGCATATTCAAAATCATCAAAACATCCTTCTCCATTTATTACAGTATTCCCGCCATCATTGCTACATTTAAAATAAAAGCATCCATCACATTTTTTGTCACCAAGACCATGAAATTTATACTCATATTCTTAAAAAGATATAAATGTTTTAAACAAAAACTAACATAAAAGACTTACCAACAGCATATTCTTTTGCAGGTCGGCATTCAACGTATGTTGTACATTGAAGTGGAGAATTATCAGCCTTTGATGAATAAAGATAGGGACAAGTATCAAATTTTAATCCATGTTCTAATATTTTTCGTGAATGAAATGAACCAAAAATGCCATCACTTGAGTTATCAGTTTTCTAAAAATGTTATGAGATAAAAGCAGCAGTGCTTCATTAATTCATACATACATAATTATTAAAACCATTTGTTGTTGCACAACCATCCTTATCACTACAAGATTTAAAAATAAGCAGTTCATTTATGGTAGAATAATTTTTTAAATTTGATAGAATTTCATCTTTATATTTTGTTGGGATATATTTGCAAGAATCTACAAAGTCTTCATAACATCCTGCACCTTCTGTAACAAACATTTCATCTCCGTAATTTTTTGAATTAATACATTTGAAATAAACACATGAATCATTACAAGTTTTTCGAAGTACAAATGTTTCTTCTAAAAAAATAAATATGTAGAAAATAGCGTCAAACATCTTTAAAATATCTTACTTCCAGTAAAGCCGAGGGCGTAACATATTCCATTAATAGCACATTCAATACCAAAAATTAATGTTGGAAAAGCAGCAAAAATAATAAACAAAAGAAGAAAAATTTTCATCGTTGTTGGAGTTGGTAACGACAAAAAAGTGATGACAAAAATGCAGTCCTCATTTTTTGTTGTCAAGAATAATGCAAATTTGCGTAGCCAAAAAGACAAAAAGATAGATAGACTTCTTTTTTTTATTATCTTTTTCTACTACATTAACGATGAAAACCTTTCAACTTTTTCTTCTTCTTGCTGCTTTTCCAACATTAATTTTTGGTATTCAATGTGCAGTTGGTGGAATATGTTATAATAAGAAAGAAACTGGTTGTAAGTTTATTTCTTTGAATTACTTTTACCTTTGTTTAATCTTTTCATTTTTTCAGTGCTTGTTGATGTTCCAATCAAAACTTGTAAAGATGCTTGCGTATATTTTAAATGTTCTGATGGTTATGACATTAAAGAAGGAGTTGGATGTTATGAAGACTTTATAAATGTTTGTAAATATATTCCAACAAAATATAAAGAAGAAATTCAATCAAATTCTAAGCAATATTCTATCACAAATGAAGATCTTATTTATATAGCATGCAGTGATAAAGATGGTTGTGCAACAAATGGTTTAAAACATTGGGTAATTTTTTATATTTACATATATTCAAAGTTGTTTGTTTAATACTCTCTTTAGACAAGTGATAACGTTGAATTTAATATTGGACCTAATTATCATTCATATAATAATACATGTAATTATGTTGAACGAGATGAACTGTCTTACAGGCCTAACAATACAAAATGTTATCGAGAACTTCAATGCCAACCTGGGAAATTATATTTTACAAAAGGAATGAATTATATGCTTGAAGGAAATAGCAAATGGTTTAATATTAAAAATGAAGTTAGAGGTGGTTCAAAAGAATGTGATGGATGCTTTTATTTTAAATGTAGCAATGATGGTGGAAATACTGTGATAACTGGAAAAGGATGTTTTGATGATTTTGAATATGCATGTCCAAGTGTTCCTAATGATTTTAAAGAAAAAATGAAAGAAAATGCTAAAGATTCATTTTATTTTGGTGAAAATTATATGGTTACTTCTTGCAGTTCCAAAGAGCTTCCATGTAACTTATTTTATTACGTGAGTTGTCTTTTTTATGTTTAGAGGTAGCGAAAGAAGAAAAACTATTGCACCGCATGTTTTTTTTCCACAAAATTCTTTTTTGATGTTGATGGTCAGATGAAATTCTGCAAAAATCGATGAATAAAAACTGCTTTTTGAGTCTATTTTTTGCCAACACTTTGTTCATCTTTTTCTGTAAAAAAATCGTAGTGTTTTTTTTAAATAACTTGCGATGTTATTATTTATTTTTAGGAACGCTATAATTCTTTAGCACAAAAAGCTCTCAATGTTAATACAACCTTTGATAAAATTTGTCATATTGATGTAAGTTTTAGAATATTTAATATTTATTTTGTTTATTTTTTATTTTAGTTTGCTGATCCTCCAACTACTTTACCACCACACAACTTCTCACATGGTCAAGAAAATGCTTTTAAAATTAATGGAATTATTACTGTATTTTTTGTACTTGTTTTTATTCGTTTTTTGTAAATTATCACATTTTAACTTATTTCTAGTTGATTATAATAAAACTTTTCCTACTGAATTATTTGATTATCAACAAAAAAAATTTTAATAGGGTAAAAAACTCTGGTAACAAATTGTAATTCAAAAACTTAATGTAAAATTATGCCACTAATTTCATTTATTTTATTTAATTATCTGTGTCGTGTTGATTGACTCGAGTGATGGGCAGTCGATACAACTACAGAAACAGATGAAGACTTGCTAATGTTAAAGAATGTTAAACGAAACACAAAATCTCGCCATTTTGTGTTTAGTTTAACAGCAAAACACAAAATGGCGAGATAAGGGACTGTAAAGCGATATCGGATTGCAAAAACACTCTTGTTGTTAACAGGTGCTAATTTTACATTGCTAAAAGCACTAATAATGGTAATTTACTTTGTAAGTGTGGTAGGAATTAAAAGAACCGACTACCAAAGATCTTGAAATCAATAGTTTTTAAAAAATTGTTTCTAACATACTTTTTATGCAATAAAAGTACATTCCTTATTTAAAAGGCTAATTATGCGGAGGTGTAACTTTAAAAATACATTCCTTATTAGATGTGTGCTTACTGTAACACCTTTTATTTTTCATATAATTTCTTTTATTCTGGATATCGTAAAAAACTATTTACATTTTTTCATATTATTATTATTATTTTCGTTATCAATAAATTTTTGTAATGGAAATCTTTATTATGAATGTGTGATTATTATAGTGGAAAGAAATCTGCACCAGCAAAATTATTTGCGAATGTCCCAAATATCTATATCTCAAAAAGGTAATAAGGGATTGTCCAGAAATCACGTGACCAAAAAAACGTGATTTTCAAACCCCTTCTGTGACCAAAGATCAAAGCCTTTTGCCGACAACATCAAAGCCGGGTGAGCATTTGGCTAACCCCTTCCCCCCTTCCTCTTGGTCTTGATTTCTGTACAATCTCTAATAAGAAAATTAAACCATTAATTTTTTAATAATTCATTTTTTTGTGGCATTACAATAAATTTATGATCTTTTTAACATTTTTACTTAAAAATGTTAAGAAGTTTTACAGAAATACAAATGTTAATATACTTTATAATGACATTAAACTTCAACATAAACATCAAAAAACAAAAAGACGTTAAATTATCATTTATGTCTTGTTGGTGATTGACTGGATTGATGGGCGGTTGATACAACTACAGAAACAGCAGAAGACTTGCTAATATTAAAGAATGAATGTCGAAGATTTTTGTTTAATAACAAAACACAAAATGGCGAAATAAGTGATTGTAAATCGATAGCGGATTGTAAGAAAACTCCCAAAATTCCCGGGTCTGTAAATTTTATAAAATACGACATTACCTGAAATATCCAAATTTTTAGCCTTCTATAAAAATGTATCAATGCTGTCAAAAAGAAATAACTTACACCTTGAAAAAGAAACATAATATGTGCAAGCAAAAATACAAATGAAACCGTTAAAAGTCGAAATTCTTGTTTGTATTTGGTTTTATTTGCTTCTATAAGATTTCCATTTCGAAGTAATACGAAAGTGAGTACATCAAAAACTGCTGCCAGTACACCGGTTATTCCAACATTGGCAAGAGTAAATGTTGATTTACGGAGCTGAAAAAGCTTGGAAAATTTGCATATTTATATGAGAAATGTAAATCCTACCCACGGTATCCCAGTAGAAAGTCCATCAACACCATAAAGACCCTGTACATATAATATCGATGCACCAAAATAAAGAACCCAAGAAAATATAATTCCTGGAACAAAAAAAGCTACGGAAACAATTCCAAAAAAGTATTTTCCTCTCCATATCATCTTATAATGTGTTGGAAGTAATATAGCTGTTAGCCGGTTAAAGCCTAATACTGCATGAAGCCATGCCTGAGTTTCATGCAGTACAACCATGCCATATATAGAAACAGCTAATAGAAAATTGTTAGATCCTGGTGGTTGGAAGAATGGTATTTGTGCCAGAATTGGTCCCATTCGCATATTGATTGACGAAAATACAATTTCACTTAAATCAACAAAACCCATGATCTTGATTATTGAAAAGAATGGTGTTTTTGTTTCTGCTGATTTGAATAGATGGATCAGAAATGCAATGTAAAAAATGCTGCCAGGGACTAAATAGATTAAGCAAATTAAAGGATAATAATCAAAAAATCCCATTTTTAAGTGTTTTCAAAAGCTTTTGAAAACGGAATAATTTTTTGAAAAACGTTAATATTCGCTCACAGCTCATAAAAATTACTTTATAAAATTATTACCTCAATGCACCTTTTTCTTAATTTTGTTATTTTTTCACTCTTTTTGTTAACAGGTGCTAATTTTACATTGCTAAAAACACTAATAATAGTAATTTACGAAAAACTGAGAGTTCCTACTGTTGAATTCTTAAAAATTGTAGTTTTTCAAAAACGTTTTTCAACATGTGTTTTAATTTTCAAACATTTAAAGTACAAATTTTTTAGGTAGGTTTTTCGAAATAACTACAAATGAGTGGGTGAATACTTTTAAGGTAAAACAACCACCTGTTCTGCTGATCAGATTATCGGATATTCAACAAAAAAAACGAAATAAAAAGGGAAAAATGCCACAGATACATCTTATTTGCAACTTTTTTTCGCATTATTTTAGCATGAATATTTTGAAAAAAAATTCTAGCTGTTGACTTTATTATTTTTTAACAACATAAAGAAAATATGCTTAACATAAGTTTAAAGTGCTTCTTTTATTATCGATCGATCGATCGAAGAAATACATCGTTACTGAAATTCTGACAGCAATTCGTTAGTTATGAAATTACAAAAAGTAAATTCAAGTATGAATTTAAAAAAACTTTAAGCACCGGTACAAATTTGTTTTATAGTATTTGCCAAATTTTCAGGTGTCGTTGAAAAAGCAGTTGCGGGATCACCAGAAATTTCTTGTAACTGTGCAAGAGTTATATCTTCAAATCCAATGGAATAAACTTGGACACCGGCATTACGGAGTTGAGTTGTTGCAGTAGCTACATTACTAGTATCAGCCGCAGCAGTAATTACAATCATTGAATTTGGAACATTTGGTCGATCACCTTCATTTCCAAATAGCTTTTCACCAAAATACCAATTCGAGGAGGAGTAATCACCATTAAGAGACAGATTCATGCAGAGTCCAATGTCGTTATCGCCCAACATAGAAGGAATACTTCGAATAGCTTGTTTAAAGTGGGGAGTAAAGGTAATAATTTTCGTGGAAGCATAAATATCAGTGATATCACCTTTGAAGTCGATGTAACGATGAGGAGAAGATGTTCTATCAATCTCAAGACTTCCTGACAAAATGATTCCAATCCGAGCTGTCTATAAGAATTGTTATACTGGAGCTATTTACGTGCAAAAAAGAACTTACATTGTTATCATAGCTTTCCCATCTAATTCCATTTTGACCAATAGAATTGTACAATTGAGATTTGACAATCTCCAGTCTGTTTTCATTCATACTTGCCGATACATCAATGACAATCACAAGATCCATTGCTCCAGAACAATTTAATCGAGGAAATGAAACAGGCTTTGCGGTAGTTGTTGGAATAACGGTAGTTGTTGTCGTTGGGACTGAAGTTATTGTTGGGACTGTAGTCGTTGAAACAGTTGTGGTGGTTGCCGTTGCTGGAACAGCGGTTGTTGTTGTTGGGACAGGAGTGCAAATTTGTTTTATGGTATTTGCCAAATTTTCAGGTGTCGTTGAAAAAGCAGTTGCGGGATCACCAGAAATTTCTTGAAGTTGAGCAAGAGATATATCTTCAAATCCAATAGAATAAACTCGGACACCAGCATTGCGGAGTTGATTTGTTGCAAAAGCTACATTGCTGGTATCAGCTCCGGCAGTAATTACAATCATTGAATTTGGAACATTTGGGCGATCACCTTCATTTCCAAATAGCTTTTCACCAAAATACCAATTCGAGGAGGAGTAATCACCATTAAGAGACAGATTCATGCAGAGTCCAATGTCGTTATCGCCCAACATAGAAGGAATACTTCGAATAGCTTGTTTAAAGTGGGGAGTAAAGGTAATAATTTTCGTGGAAGCATAAATATCAGTGATATCACCTTTGAAGTCGATGTAACGATGAGGAGAAGATGTTCTATCAATCTCAAGACTTCCTGACAGAATGATTCCGATCCGGGCTGTCTATAACAATTATTATTGTCAGTATACAAGTGAGACCAAACACTTACATTGTTGTCCATACTTTCCCATCTGATTCCATTTTGACCAATAGAATTGAACAATTGAGATTTGACAATCTCTAACCGGTTTTCATTCATACTTGCCGATACATCAATGACAATCACGAGATCCATCGCTCCAGAACAGTTTAATGGCGCAAATCCAGGTGCGAGAGTTGTTGTTGTTGGAACGGTAGTTGTTGTCGTTGGGACTGGAGTTGTTGTGGTTGTCGTTGAGGTAGTTGTTGTTGGGGGATCAAAACTTGGTGCAAATAAATAATAATTTGACACAATACCACAAAACGCGACATCTCTTTCAAATCGAATAAATCCATTTTCACCCCACCATTTACCCCAACTATTCTTTGCCGTCCAGAACTTTTTGCCATTTTCTTCACCATATCCAATAACTAGCATTGCATGATTTCCATTACGTTCTGCCCTGCATTGTTCCCATGAAATACTAAAAATGCCGCTGACATAATATTGAATTGAATAAGGGAGGACAAAACCTAAAACTTTATCATTTAAAAAATTAGCTTTAAAAGAATTTATATTATTACCCATAATAGCTGGTCCTTTATTGTAAACAAATTTTTTAACTTCTTCTTCGGTGTTCGGTAAAATATAATGAGCATCAGCAATTTTAGTTTTTGTGCCAGATATGTTGTTAGCTAGACATCCATGACCATTAGTATATCCTTCATATGGATAATTTGTTCGAGAATGAAGACCTTTATCTTGGATGTAGTATAATGCATCATACGTGTATCCACCATTACATCCATGACTTCTTGTTTCACAATCAACCATTTCTTGTTCAGAAAGTTCAATTTTAGCACCATTATATTTGATTGCATAATGAGCTTCAACTGCTGCAACATCAGCAAATGCCCAACAACTTCCACAGCTTCCTATAAAGTTTATGATATATTTGAAATCAGATAATTTCCATACCTTGATCTTGGATAGGTGAAATAACATTTTGGGTTCTCCAATCAAAGTTTGCTGGATAAACGTCACGAGTTGCTCGACGATGTTCATGTTGCCACCAATGTCCTGGATCATTAACGTCTTTGTCTGTAGCATTTTGAACTTTACTTGGAACCATGAATTCATCAGATAACAACCGTTGCTGAAATTCTTCTGGAGTAAGAGCAGAGAATGCATTGATTCCAAATTGGGCACTTGTGTTTAAAGCATTAAGAGCTCGAATTTTGACCAAGTTTTGTGAAAAAACATTGAATCGGTCAATTTTTTCAGCTGTTTTGGCAAATCTTTATGTGGTCATTGTAAAAAGCAAAAAGGTTAGTGGACGCATTTTTTCATGTTCTATTGTAATTTCTATTAATTAGCAACTAATAACTACCGATATTTGACCATCGCAAAAAAAATACACCTGCCAAAACAACATCACAAAAACCAATGACGCAAGTATAATTAGAGGTCACGATTTTGCCGAACATGTTAAAATAGTGAAGAAAAATTACGGTTTGGCATTTTTTTCGTTTCTCTTTGTTTTTCGATGGATTGTCAAAGATCATTATAACCTCTACAAGAAAACCAAGGCATTTTTTATTATTTGGCAGTTGTAGAAAAATGAAAAAACTGAATTTGGATATTTTATTCATTATTTTATTATTTTTTTGTTGCTGGACTTCAGCTTCAAATGATTGCCAAGGATTTTGCTCATTCGATGGCAGCGAACATCAATTCACGAAAATTAACGAAGAATATAAATGGTGTAAAAATGTAATTTTGAAAGGTACTAGTTATGTAAGTGAACATATTTACGTCTCTCATGCTATGTTAAAAAAAATCTTTTAACCAGCCTTTTTTTGAGGCTTAACAGCTTGTTTCAACACTCCTTATTTATAGATAACAATATCGCAATCTGTAATAGCTGAGTTAATCAACAACGGCAATTTTTCATATGCTAATGTATATGTGGCACTAGAAGATGATGGAGATCAGCATTTCAATAATGAAACATTAGATTTTTTACATTCTGTAGCTGGAATTTCATTGCTTTATGAACAAAATATTACATCATTTGATAAGATTCGTAAAGAGCTGCCACATTTAAAATTGATTATTGAATTTAAATATGCTTCCTATGTCTATGGCAGACAGTTAATTAGTTTTTTAAAGGAACATGCTGAAGAATTTCATGCCGCTGATTATTTAGTGTTCGATAAACAAGTGGTAAGAAAGTTTTTTGTTTAATTTTTTACATGTTCATGTTTTCACGTAATGATCATTAATGATATGAGTGACTTTTGTGCAAGCAGCTATCTCAATACTTTAATTTCAGGATTTATCAAAATTACCCGACAATATAAAAGAAAAATTCGTTCTTGAACTTGACAAAGAAACTTTAGAATTACAAGCAAAATCATTGGTAATTTTAATTTAAACATTTCCAAAATAATTCTTATTTTTAGGGTATCAAAGCTTTTTTAAATGGTATTAAGCATGTTTCCATTGACGTCCTCAGTTTTCATTATGGAATACTTGATAGTGGGACACTTAAAGAAAAAACTGATACTGTTGATAGAAATTTTGTTTGTCCAGTTTCAGCTAGTGTTGTTCATTTACCACCAATAATCTATTGCTACTATCAACTTCCAAGACAAAATGATATCAGTGTTTTAACACCTGATGAAATTCCAGCTGAATGTAATAGAATTATTGTTAAAGGTTTTGAAATCACTAATGGAGCAATAATATTCAAAGATGATGTAAACAAAAGCTATATGGAACTTTTTTCCGCAACTGCAAGAATCGTTGCGTCGATAAGTTGTAAAAAAACAAATGAAACCGTTAAAAGTCGAAATTCTTGTTTGTATTTGGTTTTATTTGCTTCTATAAGATTTCCATTTCGAAGTAATACGAAAGTGAGTACATCAAAAACTGCTGCCAGTACACCGGTTATTCCAACATTGGCAAGAGTAAATGTTGATTTACGGAGCTGAAAAAGCTTGGAAAATTTGCATATTTATATGAGAAATGTAAATCCTACCCACGGTATCCCAGTAGAAAGTCCATCAACACCATAAAGACCCTGTACATATAATATCGATGCACCAAAATAAAGAACCCAAGAAAATATAATTCCTGGAACAAAAAAAGCTACGGAAACAATTCCAAAAAAGTATTTTCCTCTCCATATCATCTTATAATGTGTTGGAAGTAATATAGCTGTTAGCCGGTTAAAGCCTAATACTGCATGAAGCCATGCCTGAGTTTCATGCAGTACAACCATGCCATATATAGAAACAGCTAATAGAAAATTGTTAGATCCTGGTGGTTGGAAGAATGGTATTTGTGCCAGAATTGGTCCCATTCGCATATTGATTGACGAAAATACAATTTCACTTAAATCAACAAAACCCATGATCTTGATTATTGAAAAGAATGGTGTTTTTGTTTCTGCTGATTTGAATAGATGGATCAGAAATGCAATGTAAAAAATGCTGCCAGGGACTAAATAGATTAAGCAAATTAAAGGATAATAATCAAAAAATCCCATTTTTAAGTGTTTTCAAAAGCTTTTGAAAACGGAATAATTTTTTGAAAAACGTTAATATTCGCTCACAGCTCATAAAAATTACTTTATAAAATTATTACCTCAATGCACCTTTTTCTTAATTTTGTTATTTTTTCACTCTTTTTGTTAACAGGTGCTAATTTTACATTGCTAAAAACACTAATAATAGTAATTTACGAAAAACTGAGAGTTCCTACTGTTGAATTCTTAAAAATTGTAGTTTTTCAAAAACGTTTTTCAACATGTGTTTTAATTTTCAAACATTTAAAGTACAAATTTTTTAGGTAGGTTTTTCGAAATAACTACAAATGAGTGGGTGAATACTTTTAAGGTAAAACAACCACCTGTTCTGCTGATCAGATTACCGGATATTCAACAAAAAAAACGAAATAAAAAGGGAAAAATGCCACAGATACATCTTATTTGCAACTTTTTTTCGCATTATTTTAGCATGAATATTTTGAAAAAAAATTCTAGCTGTTGACTTTATTATTTTTTAACAACATAAAGAAAATATGCTTAACATAAGTTTAAAGTGCTTCTTTTATTATCGATCGATCGATCGAAGAAATACATCGTTACTGAAATTCTGACAGCAATTCGTTAGTTATGAAATTACAAAAAGTAAATTCAAGTATGAATTTAAAAAAACTTTAAGCACCGGTACAAATTTGTTTTATAGTATTTGCCAAATTTTCAGGTGTCGTTGAAAAAGCAGTTGCGGGATCACCAGAAATTTCTTGTAACTGTGCAAGAGTTATATCTTCAAATCCAATGGAATAAACTTGGACACCGGCATTACGGAGTTGAGTTGTTGCAGTAGCTACATTACTAGTATCAGCCGCAGCAGTAATTACAATCATTGAATTTGGAACATTTGGTCGATCACCTTCATTTCCAAATAGCTTTTCACCAAAATACCAATTCGAGGAGGAGTAATCACCATTAAGAGACAGATTCATGCAGAGTCCAATGTCGTTATCGCCCAACATAGAAGGAATACTTCGAATAGCTTGTTTAAAGTGGGGAGTAAAGGTAATAATTTTCGTGGAAGCATAAATATCAGTGATATCACCTTTGAAGTCGATGTAACGATGAGGAGAAGATGTTCTATCAATCTCAAGACTTCCTGACAAAATGATTCCAATCCGAGCTGTCTATAAGAATTGTTATACTGGAGCTATTTACGTGCAAAAAAGAACTTACATTGTTATCATAGCTTTCCCATCTAATTCCATTTTGACCAATAGAATTGTACAATTGAGATTTGACAATCTCCAGTCTGTTTTCATTCATACTTGCCGATACATCAATGACAATCACAAGATCCATTGCTCCAGAACAATTTAATCGAGGAAATGAAACAGGCTTTGCGGTAGTTGTTGGAATAACGGTAGTTGTTGTCGTTGGGACTGAAGTTATTGTTGGGACTGTAGTCGTTGAAACAGTTGTGGTGGTTGCCGTTGCTGGAACAGCGGTTGTTGTTGTTGGGACAGGAGTGCAAATTTGTTTTATGGTATTTGCCAAATTTTCAGGTGTCGTTGAAAAAGCAGTTGCGGGATCACCAGAAATTTCTTGAAGTTGAGCAAGAGATATATCTTCAAATCCAATAGAATAAACTCGGACACCAGCATTGCGGAGTTGATTTGTTGCAAAAGCTACATTGCTGGTATCAGCTCCGGCAGTAATTACAATCATTGAATTTGGAACATTTGGGCGATCACCTTCATTTCCAAATAGCTTTTCACCAAAATACCAATTCGAGGAGGAGTAATCACCATTAAGAGACAGATTCATGCAGAGTCCAATGTCGTTATCGCCCAACATAGAAGGAATACTTCGAATAGCTTGTTTAAAGTGGGGAGTAAAGGTAATAATTTTCGTGGAAGCATAAATATCAGTGATATCACCTTTGAAGTCGATGTAACGATGAGGAGAAGATGTTCTATCAATCTCAAGACTTCCTGACAGAATGATTCCGATCCGGGCTGTCTATAACAATTATTATTGTCAGTATACAAGTGAGACCAAACACTTACATTGTTGTCCATACTTTCCCATCTGATTCCATTTTGACCAATAGAATTGAACAATTGAGATTTGACAATCTCTAACCGGTTTTCATTCATACTTGCCGATACATCAATGACAATCACGAGATCCATCGCTCCAGAACAGTTTAATGGCGCAAATCCAGGTGCGAGAGTTGTTGTTGTTGGAACGGTAGTTGTTGTCGTTGGGACTGGAGTTGTTGTGGTTGTCGTTGAGGTAGTTGTTGTTGGGGGATCAAAACTTGGTGCAAATAAATAATAATTTGACACAATACCACAAAACGCGACATCTCTTTCAAATCGAATAAATCCATTTTCACCCCACCATTTACCCCAACTATTCTTTGCCGTCCAGAACTTTTTGCCATTTTCTTCACCATATCCAATAACTAGCATTGCATGATTTCCATTACGTTCTGCCCTGCATTGTTCCCATGAAATACTAAAAATGCCGCTGACATAATATTGAATTGAATAAGGGAGGACAAAACCTAAAACTTTATCATTTAAAAAATTAGCTTTAAAAGAATTTATATTATTACCCATAATAGCTGGTCCTTTATTGTAAACAAATTTTTTAACTTCTTCTTCGGTGTTCGGTAAAATATAATGAGCATCAGCAATTTTAGTTTTTGTGCCAGATATGTTGTTAGCTAGACATCCATGACCATTAGTATATCCTTCATATGGATAATTTGTTCGAGAATGAAGACCTTTATCTTGGATGTAGTATAATGCATCATACGTGTATCCACCATTACATCCATGACTTCTTGTTTCACAATCAACCATTTCTTGTTCAGAAAGTTCAATTTTAGCACCATTATATTTGATTGCATAATGAGCTTCAACTGCTGCAACATCAGCAAATGCCCAACAACTTCCACAGCTTCCTATAAAGTTTATGATATATTTGAAATCAGATAATTTCCATACCTTGATCTTGGATAGGTGAAATAACATTTTGGGTTCTCCAATCAAAGTTTGCTGGATAAACGTCACGAGTTGCTCGACGATGTTCATGTTGCCACCAATGTCCTGGATCATTAACGTCTTTGTCTGTAGCATTTTGAACTTTACTTGGAACCATGAATTCATCAGATAACAACCGTTGCTGAAATTCTTCTGGAGTAAGAGCAGAGAATGCATTGATTCCAAATTGGGCACTTGTGTTTAAAGCATTAAGAGCTCGAATTTTGACCAAGTTTTGTGAAAAAACATTGAATCGGTCAATTTTTTCAGCTGTTTTGGCAAATCTTTATGTGGTCATTGTAAAAAGCAAAAAGGTTAGTGGACGCATTTTTTCATGTTCTATTGTAATTTCTATTAATTAGCAACTAATAACTACCGATATTTGACCATCGCAAAAAAAATACACCTGCCAAAACAACATCACAAAAACCAATGACGCAAGTATAATTAGAGGTCACGATTTTGCCGAACATGTTAAAATAGTGAAGAAAAATTACGGTTTGGCATTTTTTTCGTTTCTCTTTGTTTTTCGATGGATTGTCAAAGATCATTATAACCTCTACAAGAAAACCAAGGCATTTTTTATTATTTGGCAGTTGTAGAAAAATGAAAAAACTGAATTTGGATATTTTATTCATTATTTTATTATTTTTTTGTTGCTGGACTTCAGCTTCAAATGATTGCCAAGGATTTTGCTCATTCGATGGCAGCGAACATCAATTCACGAAAATTAACGAAGAATATAAATGGTGTAAAAATGTAATTTTGAAAGGTACTAGTTATGTAAGTGAACATATTTACGTCTCTCATGCTATGTTAAAAAAAATCTTTTAACCAGCCTTTTTTTGAGGCTTAACAGCTTGTTTCAACACTCCTTATTTATAGATAACAATATCGCAATCTGTAATAGCTGAGTTAATCAACAACGGCAATTTTTCATATGCTAATGTATATGTGGCACTAGAAGATGATGGAGATCAGCATTTCAATAATGAAACATTAGATTTTTTACATTCTGTAGCTGGAATTTCATTGCTTTATGAACAAAATATTACATCATTTGATAAGATTCGTAAAGAGCTGCCACATTTAAAATTGATTATTGAATTTAAATATGCTTCCTATGTCTATGGCAGACAGTTAATTAGTTTTTTAAAGGAACATGCTGAAGAATTTCATGCCGCTGATTATTTAGTGTTCGATAAACAAGTGGTAAGAAAGTTTTTTGTTTAATTTTTTACATGTTCATGTTTTCACGTAATGATCATTAATGATATGAGTGACTTTTGTGCAAGCAGCTATCTCAATACTTTAATTTCAGGATTTATCAAAATTACCCGACAATATAAAAGAAAAATTCGTTCTTGAACTTGACAAAGAAACTTTAGAATTACAAGCAAAATCATTGGTAATTTTAATTTAAACATTTCCAAAATAATTCTTATTTTTAGGGTATCAAAGCTTTTTTAAATGGTATTAAGCATGTTTCCATTGACGTCCTCAGTTTTCATTATGGAATACTTGATAGTGGGACACTTAAAGAAAAAACTGATACTGTTGATAGAAATTTTGTTTGTCCAGTTTCAGCTAGTGTTGTTCATTTACCACCAATAATCTATTGCTACTATCAACTTCCAAGACAAAATGATATCAGTGTTTTAACACCTGATGAAATTCCAGCTGAATGTAATAGAATTATTGTTAAAGGTTTTGAAATCACTAATGGAGCAATAATATTCAAAGATGATGTAAACAAAAGCTATATGGAACTTTTTTCCGCAACTGCAAGAATCGTTGCGTCGATAAGTTGTAAAAAAACAAATGAAACCGTTAAAAGTCGAAATTCTTGTTTGTATTTGGTTTTATTTGCTTCTATAAGATTTCCATTTCGAAGTAATACGAAAGTGAGTACATCAAAAACTGCTGCCAGTACACCGGTTATTCCAACATTGGCAAGAGTAAATGTTGATTTACGGAGCTGAAAAAGCTTGGAAAATTTGCATATTTATATGAGAAATGTAAATCCTACCCACGGTATCCCAGTAGAAAGTCCATCAACACCATAAAGACCCTGTACATATAATATCGATGCACCAAAATAAAGAACCCAAGAAAATATAATTCCTGGAACAAAAAAAGCTACGGAAACAATTCCAAAAAAGTATTTTCCTCTCCATATCATCTTATAATGTGTTGGAAGTAATATAGCTGTTAGCCGGTTAAAGCCTAATACTGCATGAAGCCATGCCTGAGTTTCATGCAGTACAACCATGCCATATATAGAAACAGCTAATAGAAAATTGTTAGATCCTGGTGGTTGGAAGAATGGTATTTGTGCCAGAATTGGTCCCATTCGCATATTGATTGACGAAAATACAATTTCACTTAAATCAACAAAACCCATGATCTTGATTATTGAAAAGAATGGTGTTTTTGTTTCTGCTGATTTGAATAGATGGATCAGAAATGCAATGTAAAAAATGCTGCCAGGGACTAAATAGATTAAGCAAATTAAAGGATAATAATCAAAAAATCCCATTTTTAAGTGTTTTCAAAAGCTTTTGAAAACGGAATAATTTTTTGAAAAACGTTAATATTCGCTCACAGCTCATAAAAATTACTTTATAAAATTATTACCTCAATGCACCTTTTTCTTAATTTTGTTATTTTTTCACTCTTTTTGTTAACAGGTGCTAATTTTACATTGCTAAAAACACTAATAATAGTAATTTACGAAAAACTGAGAGTTCCTACTGTTGAATTCTTAAAAATTGTAGTTTTTCAAAAACGTTTTTCAACATGTGTTTTAATTTTCAAACATTTAAAGTACAAATTTTTTAGGTAGGTTTTTCGAAATAACTACAAATGAGTGGGTGAATACTTTTAAGGTAAAACAACCACCTGTTCTGCTGATCAGATTATCGGATATTCAACAAAAAAAACGAAATAAAAAGGGAAAAATGCCACAGATACATCTTATTTGCAACTTTTTTTCGCATTATTTTAGCATGAATATTTTGAAAAAAAATTCTAGCTGTTGACTTTATTATTTTTTAACAACATAAAGAAAATATGCTTAACATAAGTTTAAAGTGCTTCTTTTATTATCGATCGATCGATCGAAGAAATACATCGTTACTGAAATTCTGACAGCAATTCGTTAGTTATGAAATTACAAAAAGTAAATTCAAGTATGAATTTAAAAAAACTTTAAGCACCGGTACAAATTTGTTTTATAGTATTTGCCAAATTTTCAGGTGTCGTTGAAAAAGCAGTTGCGGGATCACCAGAAATTTCTTGTAACTGTGCAAGAGTTATATCTTCAAATCCAATGGAATAAACTTGGACACCGGCATTACGGAGTTGAGTTGTTGCAGTAGCTACATTACTAGTATCAGCCGCAGCAGTAATTACAATCATTGAATTTGGAACATTTGGTCGATCACCTTCATTTCCAAATAGCTTTTCACCAAAATACCAATTCGAGGAGGAGTAATCACCATTAAGAGACAGATTCATGCAGAGTCCAATGTCGTTATCGCCCAACATAGAAGGAATACTTCGAATAGCTTGTTTAAAGTGGGGAGTAAAGGTAATAATTTTCGTGGAAGCATAAATATCAGTGATATCACCTTTGAAGTCGATGTAACGATGAGGAGAAGATGTTCTATCAATCTCAAGACTTCCTGACAAAATGATTCCAATCCGAGCTGTCTATAAGAATTGTTATACTGGAGCTATTTACGTGCAAAAAAGAACTTACATTGTTATCATAGCTTTCCCATCTAATTCCATTTTGACCAATAGAATTGTACAATTGAGATTTGACAATCTCCAGTCTGTTTTCATTCATACTTGCCGATACATCAATGACAATCACAAGATCCATTGCTCCAGAACAATTTAATCGAGGAAATGAAACAGGCTTTGCGGTAGTTGTTGGAATAACGGTAGTTGTTGTCGTTGGGACTGAAGTTATTGTTGGGACTGTAGTCGTTGAAACAGTTGTGGTGGTTGCCGTTGCTGGAACAGCGGTTGTTGTTGTTGGGACAGGAGTGCAAATTTGTTTTATGGTATTTGCCAAATTTTCAGGTGTCGTTGAAAAAGCAGTTGCGGGATCACCAGAAATTTCTTGAAGTTGAGCAAGAGATATATCTTCAAATCCAATAGAATAAACTCGGACACCAGCATTGCGGAGTTGATTTGTTGCAAAAGCTACATTGCTGGTATCAGCTCCGGCAGTAATTACAATCATTGAATTTGGAACATTTGGGCGATCACCTTCATTTCCAAATAGCTTTTCACCAAAATACCAATTCGAGGAGGAGTAATCACCATTAAGAGACAGATTCATGCAGAGTCCAATGTCGTTATCGCCCAACATAGAAGGAATACTTCGAATAGCTTGTTTAAAGTGGGGAGTAAAGGTAATAATTTTCGTGGAAGCATAAATATCAGTGATATCACCTTTGAAGTCGATGTAACGATGAGGAGAAGATGTTCTATCAATCTCAAGACTTCCTGACAGAATGATTCCGATCCGGGCTGTCTATAACAATTATTATTGTCAGTATACAAGTGAGACCAAACACTTACATTGTTGTCCATACTTTCCCATCTGATTCCATTTTGACCAATAGAATTGAACAATTGAGATTTGACAATCTCTAACCGGTTTTCATTCATACTTGCCGATACATCAATGACAATCACGAGATCCATCGCTCCAGAACAGTTTAATGGCGCAAATCCAGGTGCGAGAGTTGTTGTTGTTGGAACGGTAGTTGTTGTCGTTGGGACTGGAGTTGTTGTGGTTGTCGTTGAGGTAGTTGTTGTTGGGGGATCAAAACTTGGTGCAAATAAATAATAATTTGACACAATACCACAAAACGCGACATCTCTTTCAAATCGAATAAATCCATTTTCACCCCACCATTTACCCCAACTATTCTTTGCCGTCCAGAACTTTTTGCCATTTTCTTCACCATATCCAATAACTAGCATTGCATGATTTCCATTACGTTCTGCCCTGCATTGTTCCCATGAAATACTAAAAATGCCGCTGACATAATATTGAATTGAATAAGGGAGGACAAAACCTAAAACTTTATCATTTAAAAAATTAGCTTTAAAAGAATTTATATTATTACCCATAATAGCTGGTCCTTTATTGTAAACAAATTTTTTAACTTCTTCTTCGGTGTTCGGTAAAATATAATGAGCATCAGCAATTTTAGTTTTTGTGCCAGATATGTTGTTAGCTAGACATCCATGACCATTAGTATATCCTTCATATGGATAATTTGTTCGAGAATGAAGACCTTTATCTTGGATGTAGTATAATGCATCATACGTGTATCCACCATTACATCCATGACTTCTTGTTTCACAATCAACCATTTCTTGTTCAGAAAGTTCAATTTTAGCACCATTATATTTGATTGCATAATGAGCTTCAACTGCTGCAACATCAGCAAATGCCCAACAACTTCCACAGCTTCCTATAAAGTTTATGATATATTTGAAATCAGATAATTTCCATACCTTGATCTTGGATAGGTGAAATAACATTTTGGGTTCTCCAATCAAAGTTTGCTGGATAAACGTCACGAGTTGCTCGACGATGTTCATGTTGCCACCAATGTCCTGGATCATTAACGTCTTTGTCTGTAGCATTTTGAACTTTACTTGGAACCATGAATTCATCAGATAACAACCGTTGCTGAAATTCTTCTGGAGTAAGAGCAGAGAATGCATTGATTCCAAATTGGGCACTTGTGTTTAAAGCATTAAGAGCTCGAATTTTGACCAAGTTTTGTGAAAAAACATTGAATCGGTCAATTTTTTCAGCTGTTTTGGCAAAATTTTGGTTGAATCTGAAAGGTTGGTATTGTAGTTAACCTAGGTAATTCCTAAACGAAGATGATTGCATCATTCATATGCAAACTGAATGTAAAGTTACTACAAAAAAACGTATATCTAATTAAAATTAACCTGTCACATCAATTTTAAAAAAACTTACTTATTTTGAAATTCTTGAAATAAAACAGCATCAGGTTTATCCAGCGAAAAAAGATCAGTTGATAATGTTTTACCAAAAACACCAGCTGGAAATACAATGTAGAAAACAATTCCAAGAAAATACTTCATTCTTAGAAGTTGTTTCTACGTTTCAATTCAATTTCATATTATGAACATTCAAACGAATTTGACCTCTTTTTATACCACTTTTTTTTGTTTCTATTTAGCATAATTTATGTAGAAATAGGAACAAAATTATGTCTGATCATCATTTAATCTGTTACAAAAAAATGCAAAAATTAATGTATTTATGAAAAAAAAAGAACAATACAGTGTTATATCAAAAAAACTGTGTGGGTTTTTGTTTATGTTACATGCATAATGAGACTCTTATCATGCTTGTCACGTAGGTGGTTAAACGTGGAAAAATAAAAGTAGTTTGTTCATTTGCAACTTTAAAACAACAAACAAAAAATGCAATACAATACAAAAGGGATAAAGGGGGTTTATAATATCAGTTTATTTATCCGGGCCATAAAATTTTGGTTGAAAAATGTCTTGATTATTGAAAAGCAAGAGCTAATTTTCTACATCTTCTGCAAACTTTGCTCTTTCTTTTTCATGAATATTTTTAAAAGTTAGTTCAATTTTGACATAGCGTTTTTTTACCCTTAAAAATCCAATTAACAAAATTTTTAAAAAACTGTTAAATTACTTGAATATAGCGAGCAAACGAATGTGCATCAAAAACAAATCAATTAACTTTGAAATAATTATTTCATTGCATAATGTGTAAGACGTTTATCAAAAAAAACGATATTGAATTTTTTAGAAAAATTTGTTTTTGCGTTGTGTTGTGGCAATCTTTATGTGGTCATTGTAAAAAGCAAAAAGGTTAGTGGACGCATTTTTTCATGTTCTATTGTAATTTCTATTAATTAGCAACTAATAACTACCGATATTTGACCATCGCAAAAAAAATACACCTGCCAAAACAACATCACAAAAACCAATGACGCAAGTATAATTAGAGGTCACGATTTTGCCGAACATGTTAAAATAGTGAAGAAAAATTACGGTTTGGCATTTTTTTCGTTTCTCTTTGTTTTTCGATGGATTGTCAAAGATCATTATAACCTCTACAAGAAAACCAAGGCATTTTTTATTATTTGGCAGTTGTAGAAAAATGAAAAAACTGAATTTGGATATTTTATTCATTATTTTATTATTTTTTTGTTGCTGGACTTCAGCTTCAAATGATTGCCAAGGATTTTGCTCATTCGATGGCAGCGAACATCAATTCACGAAAATTAACGAAGAATATAAATGGTGTAAAAATGTAATTTTGAAAGGTACTAGTTATGTAAGTGAACATATTTACGTCTCTCATGCTATGTTAAAAAAAATCTTTTAACCAGCCTTTTTTTGAGGCTTAACAGCTTGTTTCAACACTCCTTATTTATAGATAACAATATCGCAATCTGTAATAGCTGAGTTAATCAACAACGGCAATTTTTCATATGCTAATGTATATGTGGCACTAGAAGATGATGGAGATCAGCATTTCAATAATGAAACATTAGATTTTTTACATTCTGTAGCTGGAATTTCATTGCTTTATGAACAAAATATTACATCATTTGATAAGATTCGTAAAGAGCTGCCACATTTAAAATTGATTATTGAATTTAAATATGCTTCCTATGTCTATGGCAGACAGTTAATTAGTTTTTTAAAGGAACATGCTGAAGAATTTCATGCCGCTGATTATTTAGTGTTCGATAAACAAGTGGTAAGAAAGTTTTTTGTTTAATTTTTTACATGTTCATGTTTTCACGTAATGATCATTAATGATATGAGTGACTTTTGTGCAAGCAGCTATCTCAATACTTTAATTTCAGGATTTATCAAAATTACCCGACAATATAAAAGAAAAATTCGTTCTTGAACTTGACAAAGAAACTTTAGAATTACAAGCAAAATCATTGGTAATTTTAATTTAAACATTTCCAAAATAATTCTTATTTTTAGGGTATCAAAGCTTTTTTAAATGGTATTAAGCATGTTTCCATTGACGTCCTCAGTTTTCATTATGGAATACTTGATAGTGGGACACTTAAAGAAAAAACTGATACTGTTGATAGAAATTTTGTTTGTCCAGTTTCAGCTAGTGTTGTTCATTTACCACCAATAATCTATTGCTACTATCAACTTCCAAGACAAAATGATATCAGTGTTTTAACACCTGATGAAATTCCAGCTGAATGTAATAGAATTATTGTTAAAGGTTTTGAAATCACTAATGGAGCAATAATATTCAAAGATGATGTAAACAAAAGCTATATGGAACTTTTTTCCGCAACTGCAAGAATCGTTGCGTCGATAAGTTGTAAAAAATTTTATTTGGATATTGGCCCCCCAGGCAAGTTAATGGCACTCTTTTTTAAGCCAATACTTTTTTTAGTACATGAATCAACTTTGATTGAAAATTTAATAAATTTTGTTGAAAGCTATAATCTTGACGGACTTGAAATTGATTGTGAATATCTTCATGAAATTGAATCATACACTGATTTTTTGATTGAATTAAAAAATAAACTAGGTTCATCAAAAATTCTTGGTATTCAGCTACAATCATGTTATTATTCTCATAGGTAAAAAGTGTAGTGAGAAAAAGTTGATTATTAGTTTTTCTTTTAGTGAATGCAATCCACTGGCACAATCTTCAAAAAGTATATGTGATATTAATAATACAGTCATAGAATCATTAGACTATTATCGCATTAAAACTTCAAGTCCATCTTTTTTTGAAAGCATTAACTACATTATGAATCCAAATTTGGGAAAATCAAATCGAACAAAAAAACTTGTGGCTGTTTCATCTCATGGTGTATTCTTTCGTGTTGCAGAGTATCACGTAAATCATTATAATTTCTCATTTCAAGAAGTTCAAAAGAAAAAAAGATTTTATCCTTCACAGTATGATTATGATAATGGTTTTGCTCCTGGTGGTTATTCTATCACCGAAATTGCATACGACAGTACACTGAAATATAAGGAAATGTGTACAAGATGGCCAGAAGTTTTTTCACAAAATTCAACAATTCTAAATGACACAAAAAACGTTAATGCTGTATCAAAATATGATTCTAATTCAAACAATTTTTATCTTTCTCTTGATAATGGAAAGCTTTATTATGACAATCCTGCAGTTATGAAATATTATTCATCCAAAAATATTGGTGCTTTAGCATTCGATTCTCTCAATGATGATGACTGGGAAGGTGCCTGTGGACAAGGAAAATTTCCTGTATTTAAAAGTTTTTTCAATGCTCATTTATAATCCGTAATTTGTTTTGTTTACGTTTTTTCTTTTTTGTAAATATTAATTAATGTTTGCTTATTTATTATAAAAACTTTTTTCCAGAATACTATTGAACAAACAATAATGAAAAAAAAGTAGTTCACAGGTTTTATGCTTTTTATAAAACAAAAAATTTTTTTCAGTCCCCATTTGATGCTTGATAACTTTTCATTTTATTTTTCTGTTATAGCACACACTTAACAACGTAGCAAGAAACTATTAATTTTTTGGAAATCATTGATAAAGTAGGTCATAGTTTTTCTTTCCTGATTATTTTCCTGATAAAGCAACAGAATTGACACAAAAATATGTGATTGATCGCATGTTTGTTTTTTTATCACGACATAAAAAAGCCACCATTAAAAGCATGAATAAAGTTAATGAAATATTTAATAAATTATTTATAGACGTATTTTGATTTAATAGAAACTTTAATTATTACATGCCTTCCTCTAACAACAAGTTGTGGCAAAATATTGTGTCAGATATATGTATCATTTACCAATTTTAGTATATTAATCATCTTTATTAATATTATTAATTCTTTATATTGTTACTAAAACAATTATTTGAACATAAATACTTGCCAAAAAAACAATTTTAAAAACAATCTAAATGAATAGATAAAACAAGAATAATAAAAACAAAAACAAAATAAAGTAAATAAAAGCTCAACCATGTAAGAAGGGAAAAGAGTTTAATTCCCCATATAGCAATAAGAATAATTGTCCACGCATCAATTATACCTTTATATTTTGTGTTCTTTTGATGGTCAAAGGAAACAAGAAAAGACGTCCAGTGAATAATGTTAAAAGCAAAAAGCTCGATCATTACTGTGGAAAAAAACACCATCCAAATTTCCATTTTAGTGCTAAAAATAAAATATTTTTGATGTTTTGTTTTAGCTCTGTTAAGCGATAAACAGAACAATATTTATATTTTATAACTTACTTATATAACAAATGATGAAAAAAGGTCCATAAAATGTTAACTATCAAGGATATACTAGACAGTCTAAACAGAACTTTTTTATTCCGGATTTCGGTAGACTAAAAAAGAATTTTAGCATCTCCTGGAATATCAAAGTAATTATAATAATAAATTACTTGTGCATTCATAACTTCTTTAACACTTTTTTCTACTATATTTGTTTTTGTGTTAACTACATTCATATTGTGATTCACTGCTTGAGTAATAGTTAATGCACATTTTTTAAATATTCGAATGCAATGTTGTTCAGTAATTTGTGCATAATTCTTGTCATAATTCTGAATAACGGCGTATTTGGGTGCCATCTAAAATACATTAAGAATTACCAAAAAGTACCTAAATTGTTCAAGGGGGTGTACGGGAGTAAATTCTGTGTTTTTAATTTATGACAGCAATCTCGATACTAAGACAGCTATATAGCATTGTAAACATATAAATATAAATAATTAGTGTATTAAACACTTCTCATACCCCCGTCAACAAGAAAAAAAATGTTTTTATGGACAAAAATAATTTTAGCGAAATTTTATTTATATTTGAAAGTAAGCATTAATTTTCAATATTAAGATTTGTGGAAGGATTTTGATACGTTAAAGATGTTTGGGTATTTGTCATTGTTGTAACACTGTTAGCCGTGATCTGATACATTTGAATAGAGTAATATATTGCCTTTTCAATTGTGGTTTGATTTTGTTCACGAATAACATTTGATTGTTGATTGACATCTTCTTCATGATCCACATTTAAATCTCTTAAAGTTCTTCCATGTGTTTCAGCTATGCGCATTCTTTGTTGTGTAGATTCAGTACGAACTCCAGCAACACTGGCTTCCCGCTGATTTTGACGAATTTCGCTTCGATGTGTAACATCTTCGAATCCATCTCTTACGGTATTAACAACACTGCCTGTCACATTGCCAATGGCTGATACCCCCGTTATTGCCACTTCTGATGTTCCGGTGATAAGATTTTTCAGCCAGTCAAACGCCATTTTCGTTCTAAAATTTGGTTAAGACTAATTAGAAGATTAACACAAAGAATTACCTCTTACAATACTTTAAATAAAAACAATGCTCAGTATTACATATGAAAAAAAGATAGCTAAAAATCGGATTTTTAAAATTCACCGAAACCTGAAATATCTTAAATAATTAACAACAGGCAACATCAAAATTTAAAAGTATGGTATTGATATAAACAAAATTATAGAATTCAGAAAGTAATATATCGGTCATTATTATAAAGTAATACTGATAAAAGTAACGAACAGGATTGCGCAATACTGGCTTTTTTTTAAAAAACCAAACCCTTCAAAATGAAGATTTTTAAATACTCTCAGTTTCCAAAAACTATACAAATTTGTTTAACGAAACTCCAGTAAACAACTTTTAAAATAATTTTGTAACAATAAAAAAGATTGCCAAGTTACATTATAATGGAACAATCGCGGCATATATTTCAGTTCTCCTTTTGATATATTCAGAGATTTTTGATGCTTTGGTGCTGAGAATTGGACGGCTAAAATTCCTAACAAATTATTTACAATAAAACAAAAATTCGGATGTACCTTGATAAACTGTGATAATGTGATGAATCAGGAATGATTTGGCAGATATTTGTGGTATATAGTGTATAACAAAGCGGCATATGGCCGACATTTGTTAGACAGACAGTAACTAACGTATTTGATGCTGAAATGAAGATGTGATGCTATTAAAAAAAAACAAAGCTTACAATCACAAATGTTGGTGGGATAGTTTATTGTGGTGATATGACGTCTAAGCTTTGAAAATCTTGCTCGTTCGCTATGAATAAGTTGACCTGCAATTAATTTAGTTAATAAACTGTGTTTTTTTAGATGTGGAATTTCCCTATTGGAAAGAACAGTACTTAAAAAGCAACAACTATTAGATCACAAATTTCTCAAGAGAACTTAATCCTAATATAAAAATAAATTTTTGATATACCTGTTTGATTGTAGACCCATATTTTGAAATCTTGTCCGTCAATACTTTCAAATTGAACAGCTGCTTCTTTTATGTTCATCAAAAAGTAGTGTGCTTCATTAAGCTCCAAATTCCCTTGAAGAAATATCTTTGGATTTAATACCATTTTTGGTATACCATTAAGTTTATCAGCCCTTAAAATGCGTTTTTAGCGTTTCACATTTGGTGTTTATAAATCCTACAAGATGTCCACTTTTTGGAGCTCCGTTTTGCGCTTCTTTGCTTGACTGCTTCCCCATATACATGACCAAATTCCTTCTGTAATAGTTTTTTCTTTTTCTTCTTCAAAAAGATAATATAATTTCAATTTTCCATCAAAGTTTTCTATTACGGCCGAGTTTATAGATTTAAAAAAAATAAAAATATTACCTTCAAACGTCAAATTTGAGCCATTATATGTCACACATTCCAAACTATTTTTGCATTCTTCCCATTTTTTGTCAAGATTAAAGTTCGCTTTAGTCTTGTCACTGTAAATTTTTTGGATATGAAAGATTTTAAATTCCAGTTCTTGAAATATGTCTTACGTCTTTTGGCCGCTTTTCTTTGTTGAAACTTTTTCTAGTTCTTCTAAATCTTCTTGAACCAAAAATTTGTCGATTTTTTGCAGCTCATTAATCATCTTATCGTTCATTCTTTTTAATGAAAGCTTAAAATTAACAGATGTAATCCAATCTTCACAGTAAACGCAAATTATCATTCCACTATGTAATTCAAACGAATCTAAAAATTGATGCGTTAAATCGATATTACTATCAATAAACAAAGTTGGGTACCTTGAATGGAATGTTTATCGGGAACAAGATCTGTGTTGAAATTGCAGAAAACCACATGCTTCCATGGAATGTGTACCGCCTCCAAATGGGTTTCATATACAGTCGGTTTACACAAACCAATGACTTGGGCTTAAATGATTTGTATTTTAAAGTTGGATAGGACTAGATGTCTCGGACAAGAGCTAACCTATCTGTTCAAGAATTATTTAAAAATTAATCGCTCACCATTATTGTCAAAAAGAACTATTTTGAAATATTCCGGCTTTGAAGAAATTGCTCTTAATGCTATTTTGCTTGATAAATTTTTTTCAAAATTTAAACGAAAAAACGCAAAGTTGTTGGAACTGATTGACGATTCTATTTTAGCATCTTCGAATAAATCGCTGAATTTTGAAATAAATGATTTTATGATAAAGCAAGCCTATTAAAAGCAACAAACCTACAGCTCTGCCATCCGTTTTTCAAATTCATTTCAGCTTGTTTAATGACATTTTCATTTATCCCTAGCTTTAGCCATAATGGAAGTTGAATATCTAAAGATTTAATATTTGTAGTGCTATAAAGTTTTAAATGTACCTTCTCTAAACTTTCTCATGATTTCTTCTATATTAATCAATGAGCCATTGCCACCCACATTAAGATTTTGATCATATTCATGTTTTTTGAGTGGATTTGAAAGATATCCATAAGCACATGAAATAAGTTTAAAGCGATCTTCCAACTCTTTGTCACCATTGTTTCGATCAGGATGGCATTCTAAGGCAAGACGCCGATAAGCAGTTTTAATTTCATCAGCTGATGCATTTTTCGAAACTTGTAAGATTTGATAATAATTCATTTTTCTAAAATAAATAAGTTTAAATTCACATGAATTAAGTCACGAAGATTAGGTGCATTTGGAAATATTAATCATCTGGAAAAAATATTTCTAATTAAAAACAGTGGAAAATATCGAAGTTAATATAAACTTTGTTAATTATCAAATACCAAAAAAAAGAAGTATAACTTTATTTTTATTTAAATAAAGAAAATAAGAAAAATAGCAAAATTGTAAGAAGAATGACAACGATTCCAAGTACCATAAACCAAATAAGAGTGTCGTTTTGCTGACCAAGGTTTCGATTATTATTGGATGTTGGTGAAGGGGAAATGGCTTGAAGATGTTGTGAAGTTCCAATTGAACCCTGGCCATTTCGCATCTAAAAAACCTGTTTAAATTTCTAATGTGACTAAAACATTTTTCATGACGACCATGTGAAAATCTTTGGATAAAATTGTTAGCGTACCCGAAGCGCTTCCATATTACTTTCACAAGTATTTTTTGAAGCTTGTGAAAGGGTTTGAAGATTTTTGTCTAGGCATTTTTGAATGTGTTCATAAGTTGCATTTAACCTTTCGTTTTCCGTTTTTTGTACATCATTTAACCGATTTATTTTGTCTTGTCGATTGGCATTCATTTGTCGCTCCTCTCTATTGTTATTCTCTTCAGTTAATTGTGAAATTTCACGTGCACTTCTTTCCCTTTCGTTGGCAACATCCCTCTCAAGACGAGTATTTTGTCTCCGGGACATCTCCGTTTCACCGATACTTTCTACAAAATAAATTAATTAATAAAAATAATATGTTAATTTTTTAATTCGTAAAAAAGCCGTTAAAACAAATTATAGCAAAAAAATCTATTTTATGCAGAAAAAAAATGTCAAAAATTCAGATTTCATGAACTTAAATGGCGATAAATGAATAACAATATAAAAAAGATAGAAAAAACATTAAGAGCAACTAAAAAAGTAACGAATAAAATAATTTTTAAAAAATGATTTTATACCGATGGAGTTATTGACTATTGTATAATCTGCAGCTAGGCGGAGCATTTTCAGCACATGCTTTGTCCCTTGCTTCAAATAAAGCGGCCGTGTTTTCTTCCTCGGAAAGGTTGGTTGAAAAACAGTCGTTATCTTTTTTAAGCTTATCAAGTAAAAAATATTTGCACATATTACATGACTTTTTTATGGCAGTAAACAACTATTTTTTAAATAAATGTTTTTACTGGGTTAAGCTGGAGAAAGAAAAAAAAACAAAAAAACAAAAAATAAATTTCTTATTAACCCCTGAGAAAAAATAAAACGACAAAAAATAAAAAGGAGAAAAAATAAAATAATAATAATACCTGTTATAATTAATAACAATAGCTGTGATTACAAACGGGGTTAAAGTTTTTAAATTTTTATCAAACACGAATTATCGTGTTATTTCTCAAGTTACTGCATAAGATTCAAATGTATTAAGGGCACTATTGTCGTTTTCTCCCCCTTCTTTTTTATTTTTATATTTTAATTTCCCTAATCGGTTTTTTTTCATTGTGCACTGATAATGTTATGCAAGCTTTTGAGTTTTTTGTCACTAAAAATCAAATTAAAAGTGAAGGAGGGCGAAAACAACAATAGTGCCTTGTTTCATTGGTCGTTAATGAATTTTTAGTGTTTCAGTTTCAATATAACCTTTGACATGTGTGCCGAAAATTTGACCCCTAATTAAAAATGCGATAACATTGATTTTTTTGATTATTCAAATGTCATGGTCATTTATCTGAGAAAATCAAGACATTTTTCATTCATTGGCAGTAGCAAAAAAAATGAAAAAACTGTGGTTAGAGATTTTATTTATTTTATTATCTTGTTTATCTTTGGCTTCAACTTTAAGTGTATGTCAAAAGTTTTGTTTATTTGTTGTAAAGGAATATGAATATGAACCAACGAATATTGATGAAGAATTTAAATGGTGTAAAAATATGATATTAAGAGTTGATCCATATAGTGGCGTAAGTGGAAAAATCAGTTTTTAACGGGGGGGGGGGGGGGGGGGGGGGGAGTTCAGAGATAGCTAGTGTCTCAAGTCTTTTATTTTTAGAAAACATTACCACAATCCAAAATTCCAGAACTTCTAAACAATGGAAATTTCTCATTTGCTAATGTGTATGTGAAACTTGAAGGTGAAGGAGATCAGCATTTCAACAATGAGACAATAAATGTTTTACGCTCGATAACTGGAATTTCATTACGATATAATCAAAATATTACATCATTTGAAAAGATTCGTAAAGAGCTACCACACCTTAAAATGGTTGTTGATTTTTCATTTGCATTTTATCCAAATCGAAGCGAAATTAATACTTTTTTAAAGGAACATATTCAAGATTTTCATGCTGTTGATTATTTGATTTGTGATAAAGAAGTGGTAAGAAATTTTTTCTTTAAATTTTCACCTATAAGTTTTCCTTTCCGTTTTTGTGAGCTAAAAAAGCTTATAGGTGAATGGAAAGTTTTATGCAGATTTAAATACAAAAATTACTTCTGTACTTTCTCTAAAAATATGAGCTCTCTGAAATCAAAGAGATCGATTTGGGGTTATGAGCTAGCTATGAATTTTAATAGTAAGATTACACTTTCAGGATTTCACATGGTTATCTAGCGAGATGAAAGAAAAATTTGTTTTGGAATTTGATGAACTAACTTTGGCATATCAAGCAAAAACATTGGTAAAATTTTGATGTAAGCTTTTCCTAAAAAAACATCACTTAATTTAAGGGAATCAAAGCTTTTGTAAATGGTATTAAGCATGTGTTGGTTGATATCAATTACAATCTAGCGGCAATTATTACTGATTTAACATTTCAAGAAAAAACTGATGCAGTTGATAGAAATTTCGTTTGCCCAATTTCAGCAAGCGCAGTTCAAAAATTGCCGGAAATTTATTGTTACTATCAACTTCCAACCAAAAATAATATCAGCTTTTTATCACCTAATGAAATTCCATCTGAATGCAACAGAATTATTGTTAGAGGCATTGAAATTTTTAATGGAACAATAAACTTCAAATATGAAGTAGACAAAAGCTATATGGAAGCATTGAAAAATTCAACAACTGCAAAAATCATTGCATCATTAAGTTGTAAAAATTTTTATCTGCTTATTGGTCCTCCTGGTTAGTTTGTAAACGTTTAACCCATTTTAATAATTACCATAATAAATTTCATTTTTTAGTTAATCAATCAACTTTAATTAGCAATTTTGTTAATTTTGTTGAAAGCTATAATCTTGAAGGTCTAGAAATTGATTGTGAACATATCCATGAAATTGAATCATACACTGATTTTTTGAAAGACCTTAAAACTGAATTAGGTTCATCAAAAATTCTTGGTATTCAAACATCACCATGTAATTTTTTTAATGGGTAAAAAATTTCTCAGCTTTTTAACAAAGACATGCAGTACTCTATCAAAATATTAGGGACACCAAAATTTCAGTATTAGACTATTTGACATTTTGGTCACAAAAACACCGAAAATCAAAATTTAAAAAATATAAAAAGGTGGCTCAGTTTTTTAGTGGTGTACACTTTTTAAGCTCAAATAAACAAAAATGATTTCGCTTCTTTTTATTTTTTTAAAATTTAGTAATTTGCTTTTATTTCAGTGAATGCAATCCATTGGCAAAAACTTTAAAAAGCATCTGTGCAATAAATAGTACAGCCATGGAATCGCTGGATTATTATCGCATTAAAACTTCAAGTCCATCTTTTTTTGAAAGCATTAACTACATTATGAATCCAAATTTGGGAAAATCAAATCGAACAAAAAAACTTGTGGCTGTTTCATCTCATGGTGTATTCTTCAATGTAATTAAGCATACCGTTAAAAATCTATCTGAAATTTATGACCAACTTGAAAAGAAAAAATCATTATATCCTTTACAATATGATTATTCATATAACCTTGGTCCTGGGGGTGATAATATCACTGAAATAGGATATGAAAGTACGTTGACTTATAAACAAATGTGTACAAAATGGCCAGAAATTTTCTCACAAAATTCAACAATTCTGAATAGTGCAAAATTTTTGAATAATTTATCAAAATATGATTCAAATTCAAACAACTTTTTTGTCTCAGTTGTTAATGGGAAACTTTATTATGACAATTCTGCAATTATGAAATATTATTCAACCAAAAACATTAATGCCATTGCTTTTGACTCCCTTAATGATGATGACAGGGAAGGTGCCTGCGGACAAGGAAAATTTCCTGTTTTTAAAAGTTTTTTCAACGCACATTTATAATCCGTAATTTGTTTTGTTTACGTTTTATCTTTATTAATTAATACTTGCAATTTTACTGTAAAATATTTTTTATTCTAACTATAAGATTATAACATACTCAGGGCCGAAAATTAGTCAAAAGTAAGGGGGTGGAGATCAGGGATGTGCGAAAGTGATTTACTTTCGCTTTCGCGAAAGACGAAAGTTTTAAAATTTTCTTTCGCGAAACGAAAGTTTCGGCGAAAGTAAAAAAATGTCACGAAATTTCGCGAAACGAAAGACGAAACGAAAGTTTTACTATAAAAATTTTTTGAACCATTTTTACTCATGCTGCTACAATTAAGAAAACCCTTTAAACGCGTATGCGTGAGCCCGTGGTGCTTTTGAACTCTAGAGTTTCCGTTTAGTTTACACCTACCGTAAATGCTCTATTATAAGCGCAGTGCTTTTATTTTTTCAAGGCATGATTTTGGTGCGCTTTAAATAGAGAGTGCGTTTCAATTAGAGAGGCGCTTTTAATTTTTTTGTAGCTGTGCAAAAAAAATTTTTTATACAAAAATGATAAAAATACCACAAAAACCTTGTTTAAAAAGATAATTTTCATCCTATCGATACATCTGATATTAAAATACACAAAACCAATAACCCTATTATTAAGAACTAATAAAAATTTCGACTTCAAATGCATTTTTTATCACTCCATTGTTTTTGGTGCGCTTATATTAGAGAGGCGCTTTTATTTTTTCGTGATGATTTTTTCATGCGCTTTAATTAGAGATGTGCTACAATTAGAGTGCACCTTATAATAGAACATTTACGGTAATATACTTATTAGTTTATGATTACAACATAAAAAAATTTATGAATAGAGACACGGAGAAATAAAATGTCCTGTTTAGTTTTCAACTGCCACGACCCAAGCTGCTGATATCGACAATAAAGAATTTGAGTAGCAATTCTTTATTACAAACATTTAAAATTTTTAAGAATTTGCAATTTAAATCCGAACTGGATTCTTATTAGAAACATCACTCTCTCAACATATTAATACGCACCATATCGACTTTCGTCAACAGAATCTGTGCAAATTAGAAAACTGATAGCACTTTAAATCTTAAGCGGCGCGATAGCGCCGCCGAAATTTTCAGATTGAGCATTTTTTATGGAATTTTTTTATATAAAAACGCATAAAATTACAATGCTTTTGCTAAGATTGGCCAAAATTTTTTCATCTTTAGTACACCGTTTTCTACGAAAGTTTTGACAAACTTTCGCGAAAGACGAAACGAAACGAAAGTGAAAAAAACCCGCGAAATTTCGCGAAAGCGAAAGACGAAACGAAATTTCGCACATCCCTGGTGGAGATTGCTTATAAAAGTTCAAAAAAATTTCATTTTATCTAGTATGTATTTAATTTTTCCATACAAAACTAAACACAAAGGGGGTGGAGATCTCCACAATCTCCATAAGGCAGTTTCGGCACTGAACATACTTTCGGCGATTACAGCACATAGAATGAAGATGTATAATAATTATAGCTTTGTTTTCCCAACTTTTCTTAAAGTTTATTATAATAAACTGTTTATGCCACAAAAAAAATAATTTGTGTTGAACAATGACAAATGCAATATTACATACTATGACAATGACTACAAAGAATGTTGTCCATTGACGCAAAAAAAATGCCGCTGATCGTATGCCATGCCGCTCCTTCGACATTTGTGCCAATTTCTTGACCTCTAACTAAATTTGCGATGCTATTGATTTTTTTAGTGTTCAACTGGCCATCTTTCAAAGAAAATCAAAACGTTTTTCATTTTTTGGTAGTTGCAAAAAAATGTATCTGAATATTTTTTTTATTCTGTTACTTTGTTGCTGTTTAGCTTCTGCTAGCAAAGATTGTCAAAGATTTTGTTCATTTACTGTAAATGAGCGTCAGTTGATGAATATTGATGAAGAATTTAAATGGTGTAAAAATACGATATTAAAAGTTAACAGTCGAGTGAGTAATTGCCTGTATTTTCCCTTGTTAAAATAAAAACATTTCATTTTCAACATTTTTGTTAATCGTTTTTGAGGCGAAGTTTCAGAGATAGCTAGTCTCAAGTTTCTTTAATTTTAGAAAACATTATTACAATCAGCTGAACTCATAAATAATGGAAATTTTTCATTTGCTGATATCTACATGAAGCTCGATGGTGATGCCGATCATTATTTCAATAATGACACTTTTGATTTATTACGTTCAGTGACAGGGATTTCATTAAACTATATCCAAAATATCACATCATTCGACAAAATTCTTAAAGAACTACCACATCTTAAATTGATTGTTGATTTTAAATTTGCATTTTATCCTAATCGAAGCGAAATTAATACTTTTCTAAAGGAACATATTCAAGATTTTCATGCTGCTGATTATTTAATTGGCGATGAATATGTGGTAAAAAAAACTTTATTAAATGTTTAAAGTTAACAATTTTATATTTTTTAGGATTTATCAATGTTATCTGACGAAATAAAAGAAAAATTTGTTCTTGAACTTTACAAAGAAACTTTTGAATTTCAAGCAAAATCATTGGTAATTTTGTTTAAGATTTTACACAAAAAGACCAGCTTGTTTTAAGGGGATAAAAACTTATTTAAACGGTATTAAACATGCTGTAATAGATGTTACTATTGATTACATGGGACATGCTGATAAGACATTTCAACAAAATACTCAAGCAATTGACAGAAATTTTGTTTGTCCAGTTTCAAAAAGTGCCGTTCAGTTACCACCAATAATTTATTGCTACTATCAACTTCCTACACAAAGTGATAGTAGTTTTTTATCACCTGATGAAATTCCATCTGAATGTAATAGGATTATTGTTAAGGGTGTGGAAGTTTATAATGGAACAATAAAATTCAATGATGATGTAAGCAAAAGCTATATGGAAGCATTCAAAAATTCAACAGCCGCAAAAATTATTGGATCTTTAAGTTGCAAAAATTTTTATTTGGGTATTGGACCGCCAGGCAAGTTTAGAAATACAACATATTTTTAGAGTGTAAAATTTTTTTAGTTAGTCAATCAACTTTGATAAGTAATCTTCTCGCTTTTGTTGAAAGCTATAATCTTGAAGGTCTTGAAATTAGCTGTGAATATATTCGTGAAACTAACTCCTACAATGAATTTTTGATGGAACTAAAGAATAAACTTGGTTCATCGAAAATTCTTGGTCTTCGATTTTCGCCATGTACTTATTATGACAATAAGTAAATCTTTGCATAACTTTTTAAACAAGGACATACACTGCTCCACCAGGACTAAAATGCAGCTGTAAATTACATATTTTAAGTCCAGAATTTTATAAGGATTTAAGTGGAGCACTGTAATGTCTTTGTGTTTTATGGTGTAACGAAAAAAAAACAGGAGCTCTATCATTTCTAAATTTTTTAGTGATCATAACCCCCTGGCACAAACTCCCAAAAGCATCTGTGCAATAAATAATACTGTCAGTGAATCATTAGATTATTACCGCCTTAAAACTTCAAGTCCATCTTTTTTTGAATTTTACAGCAACATTATAAAACCAGAATTTGAAAAATCCAATCCGTCAAAAGAGCTAGAAGTGCTTTCTTCTCAAGGTGTATTTTACCATGTAAGTGAGTATTGCGTCAATGATGTGCCAGAAGCATATCAAGAAGCTGCAAAGAAAAAAGAATATTATCCTTTACAATATGACTATAACTACAATTTTTATCCTGATGGAGATGTTATCACTGAAATTGCATATGAAAGTACATATAATTATAAAGAAATGTGTACAAAATGGCCAGAAGTTTTTTCACAAAATTCAACATCTCTCAATAGTCCAAAATATTTTAACAATATCTCAAGATACGATTCAAATTCAAACAACTTCTTTCTTTCACTTGATAATGGAAAACTTTATTACGATAATCCTGCAATTATGAAATATTATTCATCCAAAAATATTGGTGCTTTAGCATTCGATTCTCTTAATGATGATGATTGGGGAGGTGCCTGTGGACAAGGAAAATTCCCTGTATTTAAAAGTTTCTTTGGTATCCGCTAAAAACTCTTGATTTGTAATGCTTAAGTGTTTTGATTAAATAAATAATTAATGATATTTGTTTGCACAGGTCAAAAATTCTTTGTAAACGCAAGTTGCAAACCTATAGAGTGTTTATCAAAAATATTGAATAAAGAAAGTGATGTTTTTTGCTTTACGATTAAATTATTTGCAACTTTTATAAAATAAATGTTAAAATCACCTTTTCATGGTGTAACAGCAACTTTTAATTATTTTAATTAATGCTGTTAATTCTATATTGACATTAAAATAAAATACATAAACGTATGCGTATTCAGAAAACAGATTTAAAAACAATTCAAATGAATAAATAAAACAAGAAACATAAAAGCAAAAACAAAATAAAGTAAATAAAAGCTCCACCATGTAAAAATCGAAAGAATTTTGATTCCCCATAGAGCAAGTAGAATAATTGTCCACGATTGAAGTACGTCTGTATATTGTACCTTTTTTTGATGATCCAAAGAAAGAAGAAAAGAACTCCAATTTAGAAAATGAAAAGCAAAAAGCTCAACAATTAATGTAGAAAAATATAACATCCAAATTTCCAATGTAGTACTAAAAAGTGAAATAATTTTAGTTTTCAATGTTAATTTCTTTAACTTACCTAAATAAAAGATAATGAAAAAAAGTCCATAAAATGTTAACAGCAAATGAATTAGTTCCCAGTTTAAGTAAATATTTCTTACTCCGAATTTCGATAGACTAAAAAGAAATTCAACATATGCAGTGGTACTTCAAAAATTTAGAATAAAAAAAATTACTTGTGCATTGCTAACTTTATTAACACTTTTTTCAACGGAATCCATTTTTGTGCTAAAAACGTTCAAGTTATGTGACACATTTTGAGTAATAGCTTCTGCACATTTTTTAAATGTTCTAATGCGATCCTGGTCAGTTATTTGTGTGTGATTACTGTCTTCATTTAGAACAATGGTATAAGTTTGTCCCATATCCGAAAAAAATACAAACTAAAAAATAAAAGTTCAAAGAACACAAGCACAAAACACAATGAAATATGTAAAATTAGCGTATGAAACACTTTAAAAATCACGTAAAGCAAGAAATAAAGATTTTATTAACAAAAAATAATTTGAAGATGCATTTAAATTTATACTCAAAAATATGTATTAAATTTCAATCGCTGTACTGGAGTGGTTTTGAAGCATAAGCGTTGTTTGCGTATTGGTCATTGCTGTAACACTGGTTGCGGTAATCTCATACATTTGAGTAGTAAAAATTCTACTATTTTCAGTCATGGATTGAGTATGTTCACGGATATTATTTGCTTGTTCATTGACGTCTATTTCATGAGCACCGTAGATGTCCCGAGCAATTCTTCCATAAGCTTCTGTCATGCGTGTGCGTTGTTGTTGAAAATCAGTACGGACATCAGCAACCTGAGCTTGTCGCTCATTTTCATGGATTTCATTTCGATGAGTAATGTCTTCAAATCCATCTCTCACTACATTAATAAGGCTTCCAGCTGCATTACCAACCAATGTTATGCCATTTATTACTGCTTCTGCTGCTCCATTGGCAACAAAAGAAACTGCTCGTCCAAGCCAGCCAAAGGCCATTTTTGCCTTAAAAATATGCTAATAAAAAATGTCAGATTAATAATATTTAGCAGAAGAATACGATATTGTTTTAACATAGCTACAAAATAACGAACTAGTTAGATATATATATAAATCATTACCGTTTGACTTCCCCACCGGTTGTATTAAAAATGTGTCACCTAAAATGTTTTTTAAGATATATTATAAAGAACAATAGTAATATAGAAGGATATGGTATTGAAACAAACAATATTATAAAATTCAAAAAGCATTATATCAATCTTTTATTACAAAATTACAAAAATAAATGTAAAGGGTAAGCAAAACGGTAACATCAAGCTGACTTTTTAACCACGAAACATTATTTAACAAATTTTCACTTTTCTATTAATTCCATTAACCTTTAAAATTACGAACAACATGACAAAAATTTCGTGCAACTGATAAGCTTGTTTTAAAAAATTATAATGGTGCAGCCATATCATAGATTCCAATTCGTCGTTGGTTAAGTTTAAAGATTTCACCTATGTTGGAATCGAGAACTGGATGCCTAAAAATTTGACATTTTTTAATACATATATATATACAAAAACAAAACAAATTTTGAATATACCTTAAAGAACATTGAGGATGTAAGAAACTTTCAATTATTTGGCTGATATGTGCTGTATAAAGTGCATAAGAAAATGGAATATAATCGATATTTGTAATACAGATGGTAACATACTTATTTGTAGCTTAAATAAAAGATGAAAGACTAACTTATAGAAAAGATAAAAGCTTACTGTTACAAATGTCGTTGGGATAGTATATTACTTTTACATCGCGTCTTAAAGTTGAAAACTTTGCAGTTTCAGTATGAATAAGTTGTCCTATAATTGATAATTTTAATTGTCTGAAAAATGACAGTGCAGAGAAAAAACAATTAAACTGGTAATTGATTTCTATGTGAGACTAATAAGAGGAACGTCTAATAAAAATATGTTTTTTACCAGCACAATTATAAACCCAAATTTTAAAATCTCGTCCATCTTTGCTTTCAAGTTGAATCGCCGTTCCTTCTGGATTCATTGAAAAGTAATGTGCTTCATTAAGTTGTAAATTCCCTTCAATACTCATCTCTGGATCTAATATCATCTTTGGAACACCATTAACTTCATTTGCTCTAAAAATAAATTTTGGTATTTAATCTATATAGTTCGAAAATTTTACAGAATGTCCACTTCACGAGGCTCCAGTTTACGCTTTTTTGATTCACTGCTTCCAAAAAAACGTGAAAGAAACCATCCTTCTTTAGTTCCTTTTTCTTCTTCAAAAGGGCAATATAATTCAAGTTTTCCATCAGTATTTTCTATTAACTTCGGCTCTATTAGTTTTTAAAAAAGGAAAATTTTACCTTTAAACTTTAACTTTTGACCACCGTATGTGATGCATTTTTTTATATTATTTCTGCATTCTTCCCATTTTTTGTCCAATTTTGCTTTATTTTTGTCCCTGCAAATTAAGAAAACGTTTTGAATTCAATTTTTAAAAATTTGCCTTACATTTTTTGGCCGCCATTTTTTGCTGAAACTTTTTCTAATTCTTTTACACCTCTTTCATTTTGGATCAAAAATTTGTCGATTTTTTGCAGCTCATTAATCATCTCATCTTTCATTCTTTTTAATGAAAGCTTAAAGTTAACAGATGGAATCCAGTCTTCACAGTAAACGCAAATTATCGTGCCACTTTGTAACTCAAACGGATCTAAAAATTGCTGCTTTAAACAGACGTTACTATCAACCAGTAAAATTGTTTACCATGAATTTCATGTTTATCAGGAACCAAATCTGCATTTAAATTGCAGAATACTAAATGTTTCCATGAAAGATGTACCGCCTCCAAATGGGTTTCATACACAGTTGGTTTACATATACCAATGACTTGAGCTTAAATTATTTGTGTTTTTAAAGTTGGATAGGGTAAGATGTATTATTCAAAATTTAATTGATTACCATTATTGTCAAAAAAAACTATTTTAAAATATTCCGGCTTTGAGGAAACAACTCTTAAAATAATTTTGTTCGATAAACTTTCATCAAAATTTAAACGAAAAAATGCATAGCTGCTGGAACTGATTGAAGATTCCACTATGTCACCTTCTGATAAGTCACTGAATTTAAAATAAATTAATAGATGCATGATAATCCAAACATACTAACCTACACCCCTGCCTACCCTTTTTATGGATCTTTTCTACTTGTTTAATAACATTTTCATTAATCCCAAGCTGTAGCCATAATGGAAGTTTAATATCTAAAAAAAATAATAGTTGTAAAGTTCAAAGGCAGTAGAAATTTACCTTCTCTAAACTTCCTCATAATTTCTTCAATGTCAGTTAATCTGTCATTGCTGCCAACATGAGAATTTTGATCATATGCGATTTTTTGGAGGGGATCTGAAAGACATGCATATGCGCTGTAAATAAGCGTAAAACGATTTTCCAATTCTTTATCGCCATTATTTTTATCAGGGTGACATTCCAATGCTAGTCGACGATAAGCAGCTTTTATTTCACCAGCCGATGCATTTTTTGAAAGCCCCAAAATTTCATAAAAATACATTTTCTAAAAAGGATATTTTTCTTTATATTTGTAACTGCTTGATACCATATTTAAGATTAATATTTTCAAGTTAAAAAATAAAAATAGATATATCATAGTTACTATAAACTATTTAGAATCTTATATCCACAGAAAGGTTCTTCTTTGTATTTATTTTTATTTAAATAACAAAATTAAAAATAAAACTACAACGCATCCGAGGATAATAAATCCTATAAGAGTGTCGTTTTGTTGATTACGGTTTTGGTAACGTTGTGGGCTATGATAGTATGTTGGTGGAGGAGAAATGGCTTGAAGAGGCTGGGATGTGGATGCACCAATAGAAGCTTGCGTATCACGAATCTGAAAAACAGTTCTTGTTTCTATTAATTATTAAAATTTATTAGCGGCATATAATCTATCTTGCTCAAGCAAAAACATAATGTCGATATTCCCTAATCAAAGATGTCAAAAGAAAGACATCAACATCGGGGTAAGCACAAACAATTACAAGGGTACGTTTCATTGCCCCCTGGCTGAAGTCCTTTTGTCAATCATGCGTGTTAATTAAAGCAAACTAGATAGCAGAAAATTGGATATCAGTTAAATAATTTCCACTTTTATACTAATCCTTTCTTACCACAATCAAGAACTTTGTGATCCGCCATTTTCTATTTATCATTAATGACATTTTTATGGATAAAATTGTTGACATACCCGAACTACTTCATTATTACTTTCGCAAATCATTTTTGAAGCTCGTAAGAGAACATCAAGATTCTTCCCCAAAATATTTTGATTGTGCTCGTAAGCTTTCTCTAATCTTACTGTTTCGGCATTTTGCACATTGTTTAACCAGTTAATTGTATCCACTCGATTTGCCATCATTTGTTGCTCGAGTCTTCTATTATTATCTTCAGCTAATTGTAAAATTTGCCGTGCACTTCTTTCTCGTTCATTTGCAACATCCCTCTCGGTTCGAGTTCTTTGTGTCCGGGACATTTTTGTTAAATATCTATAGGAAATAATTAAATTTAAAAAATTCATAGATTTTTTGTTCATTGAAAATTTTCAAAAGCATTTGACAAATATGAAAAAAAATAGTAAGGTTTTTATTTAGAAAATCACGTCAAACTATAATATCGCAAGAGTTGTATAATAAAGACCGTAGATGTGGAGGTAACAGGGGTGATTTATCACCCAATAGAAATCAGATTTTAAAGTGAAAATTATCATACATTTTTTTTAAATTCATGATAATTTTCAAAAAAAGGTTGTGACACGACAGCCCATCGAAAAGTTACGGCATTTGCAACAATAAAAATTTTCTGAAAGTTTTTTCTCAAAAGATAGAAAAACTGTAAACATAACAGTAAAAAATAAGAAAAAAGTAGAAAAAAGATCGCCTTTACTTACCGGATCTTCAGCCCTTTTTACAATTTAAAAAATAGAAAAAATAATAACAAAAGATTTTGTATGGAAAAATAAGCAGGCGATAAAAAATGTCATTACGTTGTTCCACACACTGTGTTTGTCTTACAACACAAAATCTTTTATGATAATCAAAAACGCTTGGGATTTCTTATGTTATTGAAACAAACTCGTATTTTTTCGAATGTAAAAATTTTTTTTACAATTTTACATTTATGCCAACCACATACTGATGAAGCTGCTTAAAAAAAACAAAAAATCACCAAAAAATTTGGATTAAACGGTTTTAAAAACGAAAAAAAGGGAGTGCCCAATAGGAATGAAGTCGATTATGTTTGCGTTTGATATGGGTGCAAAGAGTGTTGTTCAATAAAGAAAACGGTCAATAAAATTTCGTAATTATTACATGGTTCAAAAAAAGGAATTTATTTTTAGTCGTATTGTTACCAAAAGGGATTGTTAAATTTTCAGCACAGAAGTAAAACATGAAAGCATTACTTTCAGAAACAATTAAAAAAGTTTAAATAAGTGTTCAAAACATTTAAATTCACGGAAAAATGTTTTTTTGCAATAAAAGAAATTAGTAGAAAAAAATAGGGAAAAAAGAATAATTAACGACACTATTTTGTTGAAAAAAATCTTTCGATTTTTTTTTGATCTATAGGGTTTTATCAAAAATAACAATAACGTAATTTATGGACAGCACCTTATTCCAAGTTTTTTTCTAAGGTTTTTTTGAGTTTAATACAATGAAAGACATCTCAAAAAAGTTTCAAGAAAAAAACTTTTTTAGTTTGAATACAGTACTTTTGGATTCAACTCAGACAAGAAGAAAAGTAAAATATTATAAAATTAAATTCCGGAAAATGGCAACACAATAAAACGGTCAAAGAACCGGAAATGGCTAACACTTTTTTTAGACTACTACATGCACGTTCACGCATTGGTTTCCCCTTTTTTTTCTCTTTTTTGGACGAAGTACATTTTCTGTTTCGCCCAAAAAAAACTTTGAAAGGGCCGCACATTGCAAAACAGCGGCAAAATATCAAAGAAAGGCTGTGATCTTAGTGGGTACGTATTTCCAAAATTTGTCCATTGCTTTTTTGCAGCAGCAGTGACTTAACTCAGTCGATTTTTGTGAAGTCCTTTATTGAAATGCAATAAAAGCAACCTTTAAAATTGTCCTTGTCTTATATCTTTTTCATATAAAAAAGCGATGTGTTGATTTATGCATTTTTTTTCAATTTCTGTTGTTTGCCCATCCATCGCTTAATAAAGTAAGTCAGCAAATAAGCAAATATTTTAAAGTTAAGATTTTTAAGTCCTAAAGTATACCTGTCGATTAATTAATGCTGCATTTTAATCTTTTTATGAAAAAAATATTAGAGAAGTGTCAAAAATGTTTTGCTATGCTCAACAAAAAAGATCGTAAATATTGTTTTTGATTAATACGATTTTCTTAAAAGTCACATAACTAAGAAACCCCCATAACTTTCACAAACAAAAATTCAAGATTTTTTTGAATTATCATTTTTCTAGATGTATGAATCATCACATAAAAAAAAACATCAATGTTGAAATGTAGAAATAAAAGAAACCAAGCAAAATAGGAGGGGCCAAGGAATAAACATGACGCACACATATTTTTTTCAGCTGGTGATGCAGATGTCCGGCACTTTTTTTATAAAAAAAGAAAGACCAACTCGAAGAGAAAAGTTGTAAACAACCTTTTTTTCCTTTCCCTGTTTGCTTTTGTTCCATTTGAAATAATTGTTGTTTACTTGATGGAGAAAAAATAGATCCAAAAACCATACCACCAAAAAAACATTGATTGCTCACAATTTTTTTGACTGTGTTTCTATTTTATTCTTTTGCTTTATTATTCCTTGTAACGCGCACCATGTTGATGGTTGTTTCTTGGTTTCGGCATTAAAATTTGCAAAAAATTCTACCAGGGATTCAAACCTTGATGCCAACTAAATTTTGGAATCGAATCAAACGTTATCTTAATTTCGTGGTTACTGTATATTTCACAATTTATCCGCTGTTTTTTTATCTATTTTTATGCGTTAAAATTATATCCATCTAATTTTTCTTTTTCTTTTTCAGCTATCTTAAATTATAATTACTGCAACAATGTTTAGTCCAAATGTTATTAATAATCCAATGATCCCCTTGGAAGTTCCAACACCAGGTGGTTTTGCACCTAATGCCGAATGTATTATTCATGGTCGATCAGAAAAAGGCAAACATGGTGTATTTGTTATTGAATTTGGTGCTGGTAATGATGTTGCTCTTCATATGTCCTTCCGATATAAAGCTGAAAATAAGCTTGTCTTAAATACTAGCAGCTTCGGTAGCTGGCAAAAAGAAGAACGTCATCAAAATCCTGTCTTTCAAGAACATAGCTTTGAAATAAAAGTTCACTGTAAACCAGGTGAATTTATTGTAAGTTTTACCGTTATTGTAGTTTTGCAGGTGTAAACGAATGTGAATTTGTAGATTTGGCAAAAACATCATAAAATTGAATTCAAACATCGCATGGATCCAATGCTAATTAATACCCTTCGAATTAATGGTGAATGTAGTATTGAACAAATAAAATTTGAACGATTTGGACAAGGTAAGATTATTCGACTTTTTGGGTTACGGTAATAATACTTATTCCGATTAGTGTATTAGCTTTATTAATTTTTAATTTCTGTGATCACTATATATCTCTACTCTCAATTCCAGGTTCAACTCCATATGCCAATGCTCCAAATCCATCTGCACCATCATATCCTACACCATCACAATATCCTTCTGGACCTGGTATTGGCTATGGAACTAATCCATCTCCAAATATTGGTGGTGGTACATATGGTGCTCCACAACCACATATTGGTGGTGGTACTTCTTATGGTATGCCATCATATGGTGGACCACCACCATCTAATCCATCTGGAATTGGCTTTGGTGCTTCTCCAACTCCTAATATTGGTTATGGTGTAAGCCCAGCACCAAATGCTGGTGGATATTATCCTAACTTGAATGATGGCACTCCAGCTCCCAATTCTAATGTTCCATCAATGCGTCGAAATCCTGGTGAATTCTAAAGAAGACAAATATGCAGATATGGCAGTATTTCACTCTCTGATTTAATGACATAAGCCTTATAAACATTCTGTAAATCTCTCTTTTTGTAAATTTATCAAATTGTATCAACGAAAATAAAATTTTATTAATAAAAACTAACAAGACAAAATGAGTCAACCAAACATACCAACAACAACAAAATCAAACAATTCTATTTGTATTAGCAAGACGTTCCTTCATTGTTCTTCTGAAATAATCAAATACTTCATTAGCAGCTGGCTTTGCAGCTTCTACAGCACCACAATAAAAATCTGCTGTCATACAACCATGTGAACGAAATCCAACAACTTTAAGTTCTTTATCATCTGATCGAAATACTACCAATACTGTTGCCACAGCTTTTTCTTCAACATCTTTTGTAGGATTTGTAACCATTGAATTATCAGATAGCAATGCAACTTCAACAGCTGCAAATAAAGCATTGAATGGTAGTGCAGTATCCAGTAAAGCCAGTGAAAGAGCATTAATAGCTGTTGAAAGTCTTGAACCATTATTTCTCATTTGTAGCACATTGATGGATAAACCTGCACGTGGATTTGTGAAGCGATCAATCATTAAATTTGCAAATTCTTGTAGCTCATTTGATGATGTAGATGCACCATTTTCTAAGTAGTACAAAGTAGAAATAAGCATTCGATCATTAATCTTCTTTGCCATTGGTAATTCTGCTGGACCATTGATGCAACATAGAACTTCCGTTTCATTTTGAATATAATTTAACGATGTATTACTAATACTGTAATCAAAAGTTGAAATAAATACAGTACTTGGAGAATCATCAATTTCCATGATTATTGAGTTGAGATTAATGAAGTCTAAAAAGATAATAAAGATCAGATAATCAGTGTAATTTCTTTAAAAAGTTTGTTTCAAAAAAAGCAAGAAAAAATTTCTATATAACTCTTTTGCATTGGGAACAAATTGCCAATCCTCACAATGTCTAACATGTTAACACGCGTGTTATAACAACCGTACTCCCTATCTCTATAGCAAAAACATGTTTAAACAATAATGTAAAGCAAAAAAAACGTGCAAAAGATTCCAACACACAATTTTGAAAAGAATCAAATTTATAAATAAAAAGTACAGAGTAAAGCATAAAACTATACAGTAAAAACAATCAAGACAGGTAATATTAAGGATCAGCCATATCGGTATCAGATTGATCTCGATCATTTAAGACAGGAGGATGCCCAAATCCAAGAATTGATCCATTTCCGGCAAGAGGAGGTGGAGGATTTCGCGATGATGGTGAAGGTCTTCCAGCACTTGTAAAATGATTCATAACACGACTTAAAACATTTCGACCATTGCTCATTGTTCTATCCCAATCAGATTGAGTAGCAACTTCCATATCTAAAAAACAGCTTTAGAGTTACTATGCAAAGTGTCATTAATTCCTTACCTTCTTCAGATTCATAATCTTCAAAACCAAATCGTCCTCCACGTCTTCTACCACCTTTTCGACCATTTTCCATCATTGGTGAAGAACCAGATGCTTCCATTTCCGCTTCCATATCTTTACTAGGATTGACACCATTCAAAGCAAGACCAGCACGAATAACAAGTACATGAGTACGTTCAGCTAAATCTTGTTGAATTTTCGCTAAGCGTTTTGAATTCTTTAATGTTGGATTTTCATCAATACGATAAAGTTGTCCTTCAATTGGATCAATTCTAGCATCAATAATTCCATTATCAATAAGATCAACAAGTTCATCAATCAACTAAAATAAAGACGGATATATAATTATAGTAATACAAAGTACAAAAACTCACTTCATTTGTATCTGTACGAAAAACTTTTCCCATTGTTGAAAGAGTAATAACACCAAATGTTGAAATATATTGAATAAAAGCTTGTCGACGAATAAGCTTATAGAGTTGCTTTTGATGTGGTGCAATGTAAATATTGAGTAAAAGATATGGACGCAATTCTTCAAGCAGTTGAAAGACAGTTGTAAAAGAGTTACTTCGAAAAGCTTGAATCAAATCAACAAGCTTTCCTAAAAATGCTATATTAATGAAAGCACAGTACCATCATCCAAAACAATACCTTCAGATTCCAAATATTTACGGAAATTCCCATTATTAATAACTTTTTCATTCAAAATGTTACGATCATATGTTGCAAGAGCACAGAAGCAACCATAATATGCAATATCAGTTTGTGAAAAGAGATCACGAAAATCAAAAAATTCATGATCAATAGCAACAAATTTGTCTACAGCAGCCAAATAATTCTTATTACACATTTTTGTAACACCCATAACTGCATGAATCTTTGCCATATCTTTTGAAGCTTGTTTAACAGCTGCTGATAAAGATTTTTCATCACGATGAATAGGAAGAAGTGTTGTTTTATTATCTTGGCTTGATTTGCTTTCACGTTGTTGACAATCAACGATAGCACGTTCAGCTTGATTTACATATGTTTCTGCACGAAGATAATCTTGTGAAAGCATTAAAACTTTGATATGATCAAGAAGCATTGGAACAATTGTTTGTGGAGTTACACAATAATCACGAAGATTACGAGAATATAGTTTTGCAGCTTCATAAAATTTACCAGCACGAAAATTGACATCAAAAAGTCGTGTCATTGCAATACGGATGTTTTCCTAAAAAGTAAATGCTGTAATACATGTCATTCATAATCTTCAGTAATCTTACCTTGATACCTTCATCATGAGCTTTTTTAAGTGCAGCTGATTCACGTTCAATCATACTTTGAATCTTTTCTTCGGTTGAAGTAATCCATGTCTTATCAATTGTAGGCCATGTCTTGCTTGGATCAGCATTCTTATGTTTTTCAAGTTCAGTAGCAAATCGGCGATAAAATTCAACATCCATGTTTCCCTAAAAGATGGAGATGAAATCTTATATCAATAGTAACGACAGCAAAACTTACAGATGATTGAACACAATTAATAATAGCTTTGGCAATTTCAGGACGACGATTTACACATACTTCAAGCATATGAAGTAGCCGATAACATAAAGCAGTATCACGATATTCAATCTTAAGTTTTCCAAAATTGATATCTTTTGCATTAACTTCCATGGTTTTAGTTGATTGAATTTCATTATTAGTTGCTTGAACAGGCATGACTGAAAGGTAACTGTTAGTTTAAAAGCAGTAAGCAGTAAGGAAAGGCTTACAATCTGCAATGATAGGATCAATATTTTCTTCTTCCATAACAAAATTGTCATCAAATTCTTCCATAATGTTAGCCATCTTTTTCTAAAAAAAGTATTTAATACAGTGAAGGTATAAAGAAAAACGTAAACACGCCACAATCGAAATATACAATATGAATTATTACAACGCGTTCATCATTTGATTACATGAAACTTTTCAGGTGTATGTAAAATAGGAAAACCGTAAAATAAAAACCAAGTGCAAATGAGAAATAAATAGTTAACCTATACAAAAGCATATTAAAGAAAAGCTTAATGTACGACGACGAGATTAAACAAGGAGAAGGTTACTGTATCCATAAAAAAAATTACCAACTTTGTGAAGATATATCTTTTACAGTGTTTGATATTGAGAATATAGAAAAGAAGCGTTAAGCATAGCAGCAATAATGTACAACACTTACAGCAAGAATACTGTAAGAGGTCGCCGGGGGTTTGCTAAACTTAGACAAGTGGAATACGAAAAATGCAAAGCCTTTTTGGTGGAGAAAAATAAAGGAAAGGCTCATATACAAACGGCAGAAAATGAAAAAGTTGAATATGAAATTTTAAACATCTCCTTTAAATAACAGAAACCGTTAAACACAGCATTAATAACCGATATTGCTGGAAGAGGGTGATATTTAAGCTTTTGTATATTGAGAAAATAGGAAGGAAACGTTTAAAAAAAGCATCGACTTGAACATACAGCGAGATTACTGTTGGAAATTGCGGCGGTCAGTTAAGCTTCCACAACTGGAATACGACGAGTTCATGGTCTTCGTGGTGGATAAAAATATAGTAAGAGCTCAGATGCAAAGTAATTGATATAAAGAAAAAGTTGAAAAAAGAGATAAACCATAAACAGCTGCAAAAATAAAAACCGATAATGTAAAAGAAGATGTGTTTGCTTCATCCAGGAACAAAAAAAAGTTCATACGCGATAGTGAACATATACAACGTGAATTATTGAAACGCGTTCTTGATTCGGCTACAAGTAGCAACTGAAGGTAAATTTAAGGGTAAGCAAAAATATGAAAAACGTAAAATCAAAACCAACTGCAAAAGAGAAAAAGGTGGGTAAAGAGCTATCAAAGAAAAGTCAAATTAATTCACGATGCTGACGATAAACAGCGAGAAGGTTACTGTATTCAAAAGAAAAACATCTAATTTTTGAAGATATATTTTTCAGTGTTTGATGGTGAGAAAACAGAATGAAAGCGTCATACATTGCAACAGTATTATACAGGATACATACAGCGGGATCACTGTAAAAGCGGGTACGGTAGGCATAGACATGGTATACGAAAATTCAAAGTATATTTGATGGAGAAAAATAAAGGAAGAGCTCATATACAACTAAAACAGTTGAATAAGGAGATAAACCATAAACAGCTGTAAAAATAAAAACCTATAATATAAAAGGAAATCAATGTTTGCTTTATCCATAAAAAAGCCATTGGAAATCAGAAGACCCGTAATTCAGGGATTGAAAATAGTTAAATAAGAGGCAGTAATAAACGTTTTTAATCATTTCAAGGATTTCTTCTTTAAGCATAAAATGGCCTTTGAGATAGAGTCAACAAGGTAAAGAAAAATAAAGCAATAAGGCAAATCAATACTAAATTTAGTAGGGAAAAAGTTGGATAAAGAACTAAATGCCGAAAGGATGTTAACAAAAACGATGCTGGAAAATCAACATTCTTTACTTTAAAAAGGCAATGAAAAACAAGCAGCTTATTTTCTAAGAGATTGTAGACATTTAAAAATTAAATATGAAGCATGTAAATAAAGACAGGAACAACAAACGTATACAGCTTAAAGTTTTTGCTGCAGTTTCGTGAGCTAAAGGTGGGATATAAAGAGAAGTTAAAGTCCTCATGAAAGAAAAAACATGGACGTAAATGTATACAAACTGCAACAGAGAAAAAGCTGGGGAAGTTTCATATCATCGAAAGTTTAAAGATTCATCTTTCAAGGGGTGGTAATATATATCTGTATACTAAAAAAATTAGAAACAAAGTATTTAAATACCGTGACAATAATAAAAGTATACAATGTTGAATAAAGGGCATGAAGCTTGGGCTTAAGGTGGGACAAGAGGATAAGTTCAGGGCTTTCACGATGAAAAGAGATAAAACAATAACACAAAAATATATTAATTGCAAGAAAGAAAAAGCTGGATAAGGAGCTAAATAACAAACAGCAATTAGAATAATAATAAAGGCAATAAACGATGCCTGAAATATGAAAGGATAGAATCAATATTATCATTATCACTAAAGAAGTCGTTAAAAATTTGGGGGTACATGTAAAACAATACTTTAGACATTTAGAAATAAAAAAGCAGCATTTAATTCGTCGCAACAATAAAAGTAAGCAGATATCAGCTTTCTTTTGCAGTTTTGTATGGATAAGCTGAAGGCGGGATTAGAGGAGGAGTTCAGGACTTTAACGACAGAAAAAAAAATAAGAGAAAAAACACGCCAATAAACACTAACTGCAACAATGAAAGGTTATAAAGCTGGATAACGATGAAGTACAAGTGCTAAAGCAAAGAAGTAATAAAATATTTTGTTGTAGTAATTTTGATGACAAAAAATATTTACAAAATCCATCTCCCAAAAAAAAATTCAAACAAAAAATTTTAACTCATCGTTTTTCATTACGAACATTTTGCCAATAAAAAGTTTGGATGATGTTTGTTGTTTGTTTTTCCAATCCCTTTTTTTCATTGCTGCTGCATCTTCTTTTGTTGGTGTTTCACAACTTTGATACGTGATTAATCACACATTTAATAATTTATACATCCTTAAATATTATCCGTATAGTGTTCTATTAACAACAACAATAATAATGGGACTTTTTGGTAAAACAAAAGATCCAAAAGATCATGTACGAGAAATGACTCGTAAAATGCGATCTGAAATGACAAAACTTGATCGACAAATTAATCAAATTCAACGAAAAGAAGAACAGGTAAGGGTTTAAGCTTTTGATAGATATCATAATGATAGATAATTTTAGATTAAACGTGAAATTAAAGCTGAAGCAAGGAAGGGCAATAAAGATGCATGTTTGATTCTTGCAAAAGGATTGATTCATTCTAGAAGGGTACGTTTTATAACAACTTTGTTGATGAAAGATGTAGATAGGATATACTGTATATCCTTAATTAATGATAGACGAAGCTGATTTTGACTCGTTGGTGGCTTGCCGAGCACTTGGGACTTTTAGTTATAAATATAACTTTTATATCCACTAATCTCATCTCTGCTATGAATTTTCTTGCAATTTCACCTGCTAATAAATCGGCAATCTGCTCGATTGTTTGGTGGTTCACCAGATACAGCAGCAGAAATATTATCAAAATGCTTATCACCTGAAGAATGATTACGGGAAAAATAATGGTAGAGTAATCACTCCCGTAAACACCAAATCCAACAGCATCTGATGCCTTTAAATTATTTGAACATGCACCAGCAGTATATACAACTGTAGCATCGGCAGATCCAAAAGCAAGCCTAGAAGGATACAGTAATCACAATATATGGATATTAGACAAAATCATATCTTTTTGAATCAGATTCATCTTCTGAAAATAAACGCTTATTCACAGACCGATTTGTGCTTGAATGTGAACAACTTTCAACAGCATAAAATGCTTAAATTTTTGGAGGATCAATTGTAATTGTACCAGCAGAATATCTTGTTGCAGTTCTTCCAAGCCCTTACCAGCAGTACTATTGTTGTAACCATTATTGATAGTTGTATTACAATATGAACCTGCTGAAGATAATGTTGCAGACAGTAATGCTAATACATAGTTATTGTACAATGCCATACTCTTATCCGACAGTAGATAATCTTGTAAATTTGTTATCACAAAACAGTAACTTTCATTGGAAAAAAACCTTTCCTGGTACCCCAAGGCTCGAAATCAGTACTTGTCTATCATTATTTTTACTATTAATTGTGTCCTATTTTGTTAACCTTCTTCTTTTCTAGGCAGTTGGAAAAATGTATATGGCAAAAACACAAATAAATTCTGCAATAATGGGTATGCAACATCAACTTGCTACAATGAGAATGGCAGGCTCAATTCAATCATCAAATGAAGTGATGCAAGCAATGCAAAAACTTGTTAAAGTACCAGAAATTATGGCAACAATGCGTGAATTATCTAAAGAAATGACAAAAGCTGGAATTATTACTGAAATGATTGAAGAAACAATGGAATCTATGGAACCTGAAGAACTTGAAGATCAAGCTGCTGTAAGGATTTTCCTTTTTTTAAATTACTCTAAAAAATCTCTTAATCTTTTTTAGAAAGAAGTTGATAAAGTATTATGGGAAGTTACAGAAGGACAACTTGGACAAGCCCCTGAAGCAATCACTGATAACTTTGCCAATGAAGAAGAAGAAAGATTTCGACAACAAGCTGATGCCCTTGTTGCACAATTAGAAGGAGCTCAACATTAACTCATTTTTATGTAAAAAAAGAAACATTTGATTTATGCTCTTTTGTAAATATATCTCTTCTTTCTTTGCTTAAACTCTGATTTGAACTTTTTTGATAAAAATTACTGTAATTTTTTTGGGTGAATTTTTCTTAGCGGTACTTATCTCGTTTTATATATCTCTATCTCTTTATAGCTTTATCTTTTATAGCTTTTGCATTTTTTGTAATCATTTTTAGAGACATTCTTCTTTATGTCCCTATCATCATGTTTTGTAAATCGAGTATATAAATTTTTTGTAAGTATAAACTTTTTTTCCCTCAATTTTGCTAACATTGTTGTAACTGGTTTTAAATAACCATGCTTTAATACCTTTGTTTATATTGCCGTATTTAACTTGTTTTGTTTAACATGTACCCGTATATTTATGGTATTATTTTTAGATGCCATATTATGCAGTAGCGAAAGGTCGAAATGTTGGCATTTATGATAATTGGGAAAAATGCCAACAAGAAATAAATGGTTTTGCTGGTGCAAGATTTAAGAAGTTCAATACAACAGCAGATGCAATGGATTTTATTGAAAAAAATTGTAGGCATTTTCACAGGATACTGTAGCGTTGTAATTGGAGTTCTGTTCCATCGACTCTTGATTGAAATGTTACAACATACTTTAATTGAAACTTAAATATGTGTAGATGTTGCAGTATACAAGCTCTTGAATACTTTTTACATATTCATGAAACAATATCTATTGATCAAAGTTTTTTAGCTGGAACTGGTCAATCATTTGCTCCAAAATCTTTTGAACGTACTGGATATCCACCTAATGTTGCAACACTATCTTCAACAAGTTCATCGTATGGTAATACATCTAACTTTGGTGGATACAATAGCGCTGCTGGCAGCGGTTTTGGTGGTGGAACTGCAACAAGATATTCTGCTGGAACAATTACTATTGCACCACCTAAAACTAAAGCATATTATGCTGTTGCCAAAGGTTCTCGTCCTGGTATCTACAATACATGGCCAGAATGTCAAGAAGCAATTAAAGATCATCAGTTTCCTAAATATCGTAAATTCGATAGTTATGAAGAAGCTAAAAAATTCTGTGATGAAAATCGTTCACATTCAAGTACAAATCGAACTTTGAATAAGCGATCATTCTCTGAAGATGAATCTGATTCAAAGAGGTATAGTAGTGTACAATGTTTATCCATTATTAATGCTGTAGTTTCAGACTTGCTTTTGGATCTGGTGATGCTCCAGTAGTATATACAGATGGTGCATGTTCAAATAATGGTAAGGCAACAGCTGCTGCTGGATTTGGTGTTTATTGGGGTGATTGTTGTATTATTATTACTTTTATAAAACTTATTGTAATCTTTTTTCAGGTGATAATCATTCCGATTATATTTCTGCTCCAGTATCTGGTGAACCAACAAATAATCGTGCAGAATATGAAGCAATTTTATATGCAATGAAACAAGCACGTGAAAAAGGTCTTCAAGCTCTTACAATATGTACCGATTCAAAGCTACTTATTAGTTCAATGGATAATTGGCTTAAAAAATGGAAAACAAATGGTTGGAAAACTGCAAATGGTTCAGCAGTACGAAATCGTGATTTACTTGAAGAAATTGATGGTGTTCGAAAAGATGTAAACGTTCGATTTCAACATGTTAATGGACATGTTGGAATACATGGTAATGAAATGGCTGATGCATTAGCACGTGAAGGTGCAAGAAAATTCTTGGCAAATAAAATGTTGAAATAAGTATTCGCTGCAGCCGCTGCTGATGGTATTCTTTTTCTCTCTTCTTTCTATGGTGTATCTTTTGGTTAAAGTTGTTTTTTTATTGTATTTTTTTTCTTTGACTGGTGATGTTTGAGAGGGGAATGGTAGACAAGGGTTACGGTAATTGATTAAATTGTATTTATTCATATTCTCTATTACTCTTTGCAATCTACCGTAATCCTTTTAGACGGTTATTTTTTGTTGTTCAAATTGTCTATATCTTTCATATTCTACCGTAATCTTTTTTCTACCATTCTATGGTTAAAGTTGTTTAAATATATTTGACGCTCTTATATATATGTATTTATTTACCTCAAAAAATTATATTATACTATTATGTTGAATGTATAAACTTTCAAATTATTTTTGTTTATTTCTCGAGAAGCATTAATAAATTGCATTGAATTTTTTTGAAAAGAAACATTTGTGTCTGGGAAATGCGATCATCTTTAAAATCAAAATGCGTTTAACCTTTCGCTTTAATTATTTCTTTGTGTTGCAATTTTTTTATTCATTTTTGATCGGGTTTTTTTCTTGTTTACTTCTCAGCAAAAAAAGAGTATACAAACAAACGCTTAAATGATTTTTATGGTCTCTTTCTTTCTCGTGGTTTTTCTTCTTCTTCCCCGATTTTAACCGATTAAACTCTTTACAATTCCTTTTTTTGTTCCCACAAAAACTGTGTTTTTTTTCTTCTTTTGATTGTGGTTAGGAAAAGTGAAAAAAATAAGGAGATGAAGAAGCAATGGAAAAAAGAATATGTTTTTAACTGTTGTCCATCCGTTAAACATTTCTGTGTTGAATATAGATGATGATGTTGTTGTTGTTTGCTTCCCTGTTTCTAAAGGCAGCAACGCCGTTTTCCTTTTTTTTTGCACCATTGATATATAGTTTTTTTTTCTTGCTCATCTTTCACAGACGATTCAGTTCATACATATTCCGCATATTTTCAGCAGAACTGCATATTTTCGCATATATTCAGCAATATTCTGCATATTTTCAGCAAGATTGCATATTTTCAGCAACAATTTTCCATTTTTGTTTTTTTCAGCAATATTTCGCATATTTTCAGCATAACTGCATATTTTCAACACATTTTCAGCAACATTCTGCATATTTTCAGCAGAATTGCATATTTTCAGCAAGAAAGTTAAAACTTTGAAACTTATTGATTTTCTTCCTTTTTAACTAATTAATATAGCTAAATAGCATAAAAATGTTAATTTCCTGTATTACAACATTGGTAGTTAAACATTTTTTTGTATTAAATTGATCTCTGTATAATTTATTAAGCTATTTAGCTAAATTAATTAGTTAAAAAGGAAGAAAATCAATAAGTTTCAAAGTTTTAACTTTCTTGCTGAAAATATGCAATTCTGCTGAAAATATGCAGAATGTTGCTGAAAATGTGTTGAAAATATGCAGTTATGCTGAAAATATGCGAAATATTGCTGAAAAAAACAAAAATGGAAAATTGTTGCTGAAAATATGCAATCTTGCTGAAAATATGCAGAATATTGCTGAATATATGCGAAAATATGCAGTTCTGCTGAAAATATGCGGAATATGTATGAACTGAATCGTCTGTGTTGTTTCTAATGTCCGAAAGCTTTCGCGAAAGTTCTGGAATAGATGAGTTTTTTGTAATGACTATGTTTCATGGATTTGATCTTAAATGATACTGTTTTCTTGATTTGTACATTAATTGTTTGCTTTGATTCAAGACCCTTGAAGTTTTATAAACTAAATTTTAAAAAATACGGTTTTGACAAAAATTTGTTAAACATTAATTATTCAACAAATGGGTACGGTAGAATGATATGTTTAAGTTTTTCTTTTTTTAAAGTTCAAAAAGTTTTTTTTCTTTTACTCTATTTTCTTTTATCAATTTTTGCTCTTTCTTCTTCTCCATTTCTTTCTTCCACTTTTACGCCTGTATTATTTCGACGACAACACTTTTAAAAACGTAGTTAGTTTGTCAGTATATACATTTCTATCTATCTATTGTTTAACAGCAAACAAATGTATAAATGACGGAAATGAAAGCTAAGCAGCAAAGTAATAGTACTCACCTCTTTTACAAAGCTCTTTAAAAAAATTTATTTCAAAATTTTACTTTCTAGTTTTGTTCTTTAACCCAACAATTTTCTCTAAGCTTTTTGAAAATAATGTTTTGTTGCAACAGTTTTCTCCATGTTTACCCATCTTTTTTTGGTTTCGCTTTTTAACATTCCAACATTCCTTCCTTTTTAAAATATATTTTTTATGACAAATTTTTGATTTATGACTTTACCCGTTGATTTTTTGTCGTTACCTTTTTTGTTGTTAACATTATTTTACTTCACATATTTTTATTGTTCTTTATTTTAGGGTAAAAAATTCTTAATTTTGTTATATTAAATAGCCATGACTGTTACCGGATTTGAATTTTTTGGTAAATATACTGAAACTACTCCAATTGAAGGAAAAGAAGAAGCTGTTCAAAAAGCAAAAAAAGATGCTATTGAATTAGCTAAAAATGTGAGTTTATCTTTTTTTTTGTTTTGTTTAATTTTTTGAGACGCTGCTTTTTTTTTTAAGAGGGAAACAAAAAAGAAAATGACCAAACACGAGTGTGTATGTTTGTGTACAAAAAGATTTTTTTGATGATGATGACTAATTCGTGTTTTTTTTGAATCACATTGCTTTCATATTTTTTCGGAAAATTTGAAAATCGTTTTGTTTTTAAATTTAATTTTACTTTTATTTACAGCTTCCATATGCAATAGCTTCATTGACTTTTTCTGCAACAGTTCTTTTTGTTTAATTTTTACTATAAGATACTGTAACTTTTGTGTTTGAGATCATTAGTTTTTTTTTTAAAATTTGATTTTACTTTTATTTACAGCGCTACCTCTTACTGTAGCTTCTTTTTAGAAGTTTTTTTTGCTCCAATTTTTAGCACGCTTTTTTTCCCTAGTACTGTAACTTTTGTATTTACAACATTGATGTCATCAAAAAACAACATTACAATGTTTTTTTGTCGACCTCGTTTTTTTGTAAAACATGTGATTCAACAAATTTTTTTTCCTCTGTTTTTTCTCATGTCAATGTCACGGTTAAAAGCTTTTTTTCTGTTAATCGTGTTAGAGGTTTTTTAAGGTTGCGTATAAAAAGAGTTCAAAAACTTAAAAATTTTGTAGTTTTTCTTGGTTATTTATGATGATCATCGATGTGTTTTATTTGTAGACAGCTTTTTTTGAACTATCGGTGTTCAAAGATTTGTTTTGATAAAAAGCTTTTTGCGATTTGTTAGACTTTGAGCGCTTTTTTTATGTTGCGATTTCTGCTGTTGCATTTTTGTTAATCGATATTCTTGTGTTTTTAAAGCTCATATTTTTTTCAGAAAGTTGAAATCAAAAAACTTATTTCATACATTGATTTAACGACGCTAGCTGGTGATGATACTCGTTCACGTGTTGAAAAACTTGTTGATAAAGCATTGACGCCTGTTCCATCTGTAAGTGTTTGTTTATATAACTTATAGTTGTTTTTATATTATTTGCACAACATAACACTTACTTATGTCTTTTTTAGGATAAAAGTTTACATTGTGGTGCAGTATGTGTTTATCCAGCTCGTGTAAAAGATGTTGTAAATCATTTAAAAACTTTACATCAAAAGATTAATGTTGCATCAGTTGCTGGTGGATTTCCTTCTGGACAATATCATCAAAAATCAAAGCTATTAGAAATTCAATTATGTGTTGAAGATGGTGCAACAGAAATTGATACGGTTATTAGTAGAGGTGAAGCAATCGATGGAAATTGGCAAGGTTTGTAATTTTTGTTTGAGATTATAATGATAGATGATCGAGGTAGTCCAAATTATCCAGTTGGTTTTTGATGGCAAATTGTTTCTTCTGTGAGCTTATATTTATAGGGAAGGGCAATAACCGATTAATGGTTTACTGTAGTTAAATTCATTTTTAGTTGTCTACGATGAATTAAAGCAACAGAAAGATGCATGTAAAGATGCTCATCTCAAAGTTATCCTTGCAACTGGTGAACTTCAAAGCGATGAAAATATTTATAAAGCTTCATGGGCAGCTATCCTTGCTGGAGCAGATTTTATCAAAACTTCAACTGGTAAAGAAACTGTCAATGCTACTTTGGAAGTTGCATATATTATGTTAAAAGCAATTGAAAAATATTGTAAAGAATCAGGTCGAAAAATTGGTTTTAAACCTGCTGGTGGAATTAAAACCGTCGAAGAAGCCCTTGGATTTGTTGCTTTAATTAAAAGCATTCTTGGTGATGAATGGCTTACTCCTGATCTCTTTCGAATTGGTGCAAGCAGTTTATTGGATAATGTTATCAAAGCTATTTGAAGATAGAGTGATATCAATGATGGGAAAGAAGATATGTGTGCCATATAAAAGTATACTGTAGTTTCACTTTATTTTTAGTTTTTGTTAAAATTCACTTCTTTTCCGGTTTTTACAGTATTGTTTTAAATCTTGTTTAATTTTTAAATTTAATAAAGTTGTTAGGATTTTATTTGTATTTTTTTATAAAAATGATAAAACAGGTTATTTCCTGTGTTTCATATTTCTATATTTTTGTATTCGTAATTAATTTTATTGTATTTTCTCGTATAATTTACCATTATAGTTTATCCTTACAGTATCCCATGCAAGAATGTATGTAGTTGTTGGAGGTGGTGTAGCAGGAGTATGTTGTGTTCAAGAACTTGTTCATCTACTTGATAATTATCCAACATCTTCATCAACAACAAGAGAAAATGGTCCACAAATTACATTTATTTCTGGCACAGCTGGATATATCAAAACTGTTGATGAAGTTTCAAAGGTTCGAATTTTTTCATTTGGTTTTTAACAGTGCACATCGAAAGCAAAAATCGGAATTTCGATTCATTCACTTAAATTAGTGAAAAATTTATTTTGATTTCCGTTAAGTTTATGCCAAGATATTAGTTGAATTTTAATTTTTTCTGCTGAAAAAATTCGAAAAATCCAAGTTTTTCTGCTCTTCGATAAAAAGTGTTTTTCGTCTCACTTTCAAAAAATATGATTTCACAGAATTCTAATAACGAGTATTACAAAAAATGGAGCTAAAATTACCGTACCATTGAACGAGCTTGTGTCCATAGCCGCATTTGTGACCAATGATTTGATTAAAAATTTTTTGCTGTACAAATATCTCCAGCACAATAGACATCTTTAATTGAGCTTTCCATTTTATCATTAATTTCAATTCCATTATCATTTGTATTTTTTTCGAAATATTTTATTGATCACTCGAATTGGAGTCTATTTCGATTTCTGTCAGATGTTTGGTTTTGATTTTACGGATCTCCGCTTCTGAATATAATAACTCCATTTAATTTTTCAAAGTCTTTTAGGTTACAAAAGTGCTTGAAACTGTCAAAGTTAAAGAATCTCCAGTCAATTCATATTTCCCAGGTGATAAAGTAAAAGTTATTCAAGAAAATGTTAAATCATGGGATTCTAAAAAGAAGCTTCTATTTCTATCAAATGGTGAACAAATTAAATTTGATAAACTTTGCATTGCAACTGGTGCACGACCAATCAATAATAATTTTATTAATGAAAATGTTTTAACATTGCGTGATATGGATACTGTAGAAAATTTAAAGAAACGTCTTGAAACTACTCAAAGAGTTGTACTTGTTGGAAATGGTGGAATTGCGAATGAATTGGCGTAAGTTTTTTTGAGCAGTATTAGTTGTGTCGTCTTATTTTCTTTCAAACATTTGTTCTAATTTTTGAATCCATTTTAGTTATGAATTAAAGAATGTTGAAATAATTTGGGCAATTCGACATTCATCTATTGCTGCATCGTATTTTGATAAACAAGCTGCAACTTTATTCCTTCCACGGCTAGCAATTGGTAGATCAGAAGAAACTCCAAAGCCAGAAGCTGTTCGAACTCATTACACAATTAATAATCACAAGGAATGCACCTCTGAAGCTGATCCTTCTACATCTGGTGGATGTGCACTTGGACCATATTGGCTTTCAAAGTTAGAACAACAAAAAGATGGAAATCGAGTAAGTTTGAAAGTGGGATGTGGTTGGAGGATGGCTACTGTATACCAACACATGCAAAGATTCAGTATTTATGCCATAAAAAAGGAAATTAAGAATATATTTTCATATTGAATTATCTGTATATCTGCGTGGTATACTGTAGCTATTATTATCTGTATTGTATATATTTTTTCATAAACTAAATAGATGTTTTCAGAAACGAAAAGTTCATATAATTAAAGATGTTGAAGTTTCAAACATTGAAAATTGGAGCTCAAAACATTCTACAGCTGCTGACTTGCCGGATGGATTTGAAACAGATAAAAATGATTGGAAAACATTTGTTCAATTTAGCAATGGTGAAGCGATTGGATGTGATTTGGTAATTTTCGGGATTGGTGTTACTCCAAATTCTGAAATTTGGAAAGATGGTAATGATGAGGTTTGTCAAACATACTGTCTATGATTATTTGTAGCTAATGATGTCTTTTTTAGTTAAGAATTTCAAATGATAATGGCATTGAGATTAATGATAAAATGGAAAGCTCAATTAAAGATGTCTATTGTGCTGGAGATATTTGTACAGCAAAAGGCTTTCAATCAAATCATTGGTCACAAATGCGATTATGGACACAAGCTCGTTCAATGGTACATAATTTTTGCTTTTCATTTTTCTTCTTCATCATAGCTCTGTCGAAGTCATAACCGACATTTTAGTGTTTAAGATTCTGTCATCGAAATAGAAAAACAAAATCTTTTGAAAAAAATTTTTTTTTATTTTGAATGATATTGTTAATAATGAAGCTACAATTAAGCTTAAGTATTACGTTACTATAAACTACATCTTTCAGGGAATATATTGTGCTCGATCAATGTTCTTTGAAGATGTTGAACCAGATATATGTTTTGAAATTTTTACACATACTACAAGCTTTTATGGTTTTAATGTATGTTTTCTTTACCCTTGATCTTCTAATTCTAAATTTCTTTAGGTTGTATTTTTGGGTGATTTTGCTGGTGAACATTTAGAAACTCCATATGATGCTGATGTTCGATGCTCACCTGAACGAGAATATATCAAAGTTTTAACAAAAGATAATCGCGTACATGGTGCTGTACTTGTTGGGGAAACAGATTTAGCAGAAACATTTGAAAATTTAATTTTGGATCAAACTGATGTTTCTGCAATTATTGATGATTTATTAAATCCACATTTTGATATTGAAGATTATTATGATTAAAAACAAATTTTATTTACATACTTATTCGTGCTTTTATGTGAGTCATTATTTTTAATAAATAATATTCTAGTGATAAGATTACTGTAGCAGGATTAAGTTATAGTAATTTTCTGATTACATTGAAAAATTGCACGAACAAACTTTTTTTTGATTTAAGTGTAGCAAAGTAGTAGGTTAATGTTTTTGAATGGAGGGTACTGTAGCTATAGTTTTTTTGTATATTTAATAAGATTTTTGGAAGCTATATTCATGGAAGGTAATACTTTTAGACTTTCTTATTCAACGACGGTGCTGCATAATTATTACCACATTCGGTTACTGTAACTCTCAATTCCATTTTTAATAATTTGTTTTTGTTTAAATTTTCAGTTATTGTATTTCTTAATTTTTTTTTGTAAATAATATGAGTTTTATGTTAGAACAAATAAATAATAATAAACTATCTTTCTTCTTTTGAAATTTGATTAGTGAAATCCACGTAAAAATATTAGCACAAAAAATGTTTTTTTGAAAACAAGCACTTTATGATATGTTGTACAACATTGTATGAAGTTTGCTCGGCTTGCCCACTCACTTCCATACTACTGAGATTTTACATTTCATTCATATTATTAATAAATGTTTAAAATTAAGTTACCTTCTTATTTTTGGCATGTCTTATGCATTCATAAAGTACACATATACATGTACGTGAGCTTTGATTTTGTTGAATTTTCTTATTTCTATAATTACGTTTGATGAAAAAGAAAAAAGCATTTGAAAATGTGCAATAATAATAAAATAACATTTATTATCTCTATCATGCTTCTTTATAGCTTGTTCACTTTTTTAAATAATAAGTAATTAGATTTAAAAAAGCTTTTTAAATTTGCTATTTAATTAAATCTGACAAAATGCATTTATTTATTTATATTTAATAATACGCCTTGTTTGCGGGTTACGTTTTATTTATGGCAAAGCACTTTTATATAAAAAAAAACATTATACGATATCTTGTTATTTTCAAAAAACTTTCATTTAAAAAACCAACTTTTTGTTTGAAAATAATTTTAATATAATCTTGTGACTTGTGTGGAAGTTTACTGTATTATTTTGCCATCAAGTAAGCAATGTCAACTATAAAACCATCGGTAGATATTCGATATTGGATTGAGCTAATTGATTCTGTTAATTCTATTATTGGGCTTTTGCTCAATTCTTTGCTACTGTATTTAATCATTTGGAAAACTGGTTATCGAATGAAGGAATATCGTCCAATTTTGTTACAAAATTGTTTGGTGGATGTTATGTACACGCTAACAGAATTTATTGTTAAACCAGTAAGAGTTTTTCTATCGTTCCATTTAATGTCGTAAAACTTTACATCGAAATTTCGATGTTTTGAATTCTACGAGCATCTCGATGTAGACTCTGTGTCAAACATTCAAATTTCAATTTAAAACTTTTTGATTTCGAAATTTGAAATTTTTTGATTTACGCGCATTTTCACATCTACCGTATACTTATCTATTTTAGCAAATTGATTACAAAAATGGTAGCTTTTTTGTAATGTGCTCCGGCTTCTTCACTAACGCCGCCTATCCTTGGAATCTCATTTTACTCCACTGCTGGATTTTCGCCCTTTTTTATTGTCTTACTTCTATCTCCGTTCAATACATTTATCGATATTTTATAATTGTTCGAGAAAAGAAGCTCAAAATGCTACAATACTTTGGAATCTTAGCAATTCCAACAATCCTTGCAATTATTTATACTGTAACTGATGCAATTGTTTTCTCGTACAAAGCAGAAACTCGTGAATTTCATACACAACAACTTTTAAATGATCCATTTTATTATGCTGGAATTCCAAATTATATTGTTGCAAATATTGAATCCACCGGTCTTCAGCTACAATTTGCATTTGCATTCATTTTGGTCAATATTGCTTATGCAATAATTATATTTACAAATTATAAAATTTATAAAAAGCTTCTGATAATGAAAAATAAAATTTCAAGTAATAGCTTTCAATTTCAACGACAGTTAACGATAACACTGTTTGCGCAGGTAAGGTTATAGAAAGTGTTTAAAGTACGTACGTAAATAGTGGAGTTGGTTTTTGATCGCAAATCCCTGTCTTTAACTGTAGGAAGCTCATATTTGGTGTGAATGGTCATCACTGATGGCTGCACCTTTTGCACTTCAAATTTTGGCATTTGGGTACACTTTACAAAATGGCGCCAAATTTGAATTTGAATTTGCATCGACTTAAAATTAACATAGATTAAGAAAATCTTAACATTTTGACGCCCAGCGGTTGAAAACCGAGTCCACTAGCTTCAACACAGGGATGAGAAAGGCCGGCGGCTTTTTTTCTGCCGCTTCTCATCCCTGCTCCAAAAGTAGCACCTAGCCGCCACCAAAAGAATCAATTCCAAAAAAACAAGTTATCCATTTTTTTCAGACAATTATTCCATCTATCATGTGTATGATTCCTATTGCATTCTCGGTTATTATGACCGTTACAAAAGCTGATCTTCCTGGACTTGCTGAAGGCGTAACCTTAGTTCTTTCATGTATTCCTGTTGCAAATCCATTAACAACAATAATTGTGATAAGTCAATATAGAAATGCTTGTATTTCATTTTTCAAAGGTTTTATTCCAAATAGCACAACATCTGTATCAGCTCAATCTGAATCAAATCCTATTCAAATTATGCCGTAGAAAGATATTTTACATTTTTTTATTGTGTTGTATAATTAGCTGTGTTGGGTATTTTATAAAATAGATAGCCAATACATATGTTTTTTAAAGAAAGATAAATGATAATTTTAAAAAGCAGTATACACTGTGACTGATGTCGAATAAGATTCAAATAAAATAAATTTGTGGAGGTTCAACACCATCATCAAAAGTTTCATTTTCCAAAGTTTCTTTAAATTGATTTATCTGCTCTTTAAAGTATGCATTTCTCAAAAATCCTAGACGATACTGAATATGTTTGTTATCCTAAAACAATTCAATTTAACCTTATAAAATTTTTTTCTGCAAACTTAAAATCATGAAAGTTGAAAACAAATCAAAATTTAAAAGACTTGGTATTCTTTCCAATGTCATGCATTTGAGATTATAAAAGTGCTGAATTTGAAGAAGCTTTTGTACGGTTTTCTCAGAAGAATCTGTAAACCCATTAAATGTGCTAAAATGGGGTATTCACGGGCTCTTTTTGCGTTGGGAGATATGGTTTTCTTCAGAACTGATTTTCTAAGTATTATTTTGATACCAAATGATAGGTATGTGTTCCCTCTACAATACTGGAAATGCGCTCTCGGTTTCAAAACCAGGAATTAAAGTTATGACTCATAATGAAGACGAAAATGACGGTTTTAACAAAATTCAATTATGACGGGTATTATTTGACTTAATTTTGAAAGATGAATACGTTGAAAAAACTTCCAGTACTAAAAAATCAACTCTAGATGCTATTTTTGATGAAAATTAAAGTAAAAAAATGCTTTTTTCAAATCGCTTTTTTACCATGCGATACCATAGTACTTGGCAATACTCAAAAAATTGGCCTTAAAAATAGGCATGGAAAATTTAAACCGCTTTATCAATTTTTTAAAGATTTCCCATAGTTGTTCCTAACAAACATACGCAACTTTTGGCCGATTCAGATTTTATTTAAAAGGTTTTTAAGCTTCAGGATCTCGATTTTTCTGAAAAAATGGCAATTTTTTAGCAAAAATTGACGATGAAAATAGGCATGGAAAATGCAAACCGCTTAATCATTGTTCTGGATATTTTCCATACTTGTTCCAGACATACAGGCGCAACTTTTGGCCGATTCAGATTTTATTTAACATCATTACCGCCTTCAGAATCTCAAAAAAACCGTCAAAAAATGGCTATTTTTTAATATTATTAAATTTTGCAGCACCTCCCCAAAATGATTCAAAATATGTTTTAATGCTAATTTCTAGTGTTTCTAAATCATTTTGGACTAGTTTTACCAAAAACCGCGTCTACCCAACATTTTTTTCTTCAAAAAGAGCCCGTGTATTTTAATTACAAAATTGTTCCATAAAAAAGTTTTGTAAAACAGACTAATGTAATTCTTCAAGTTTTGGCAAGTTATCTATCATTGTCTCCATTTGTACAATTGTACCATCAGGATTTTTTACAGTTCCATAGCAAAAGGTGAAATCTTTTACAGAATGACTCAAAAACAAGAATTCATCAAATGTTAAATGTTGGCTGTAGAGATGAAGATTTACAATATCACACCGCTCAATCTTTGGAATCAATTCAGAAGCAAGGCTAACCATTAATGCCGTACCAGGTTGTATGCGAAGGAATCCAGATAACCATATTCTTGGCAAAGATATATTTCCAATACTTTGATAAGAATTTTGAAAAGCAATATGCCATTGACCCTTTCGATAATCGAGACTTGTGACCATGTTCAGCGGATTTAGAGGATAAAAAGATTTGCATGTTTGAACAATTTTTGAATAAGATTTTGATGTAGGATTTTTTGTAACGTATCGAATAATAGGTTTTGGAATTGAAAAATCTTGATAATTGGGGGATTGATAGACTTTTTTGTAGTTGATTTTCTTTGGACGTTTACTGGATTTTTTATTTTTTCCAGCCATATTTGTATTGTTGCAAAGAAGACAAAGAAGAATAGACTGGCATGCATTAAAACATAGAAAAAGAAATCCACATGCATTTTAAAAAATCGCAAGTTCCCATTTGCGTGCTCACCACTGTTGTGAGTAAGCACAAGAAGAAGGGCATTTTCTCAAGCAAAATGTTTCGATGACGTCTTTAAGCAAAATCTGTAAAAAAATGAGTTAGCATTTCATAAAGCCATCGTTAAGTGTTTTCGCAGTTATAGAATTTTATATATTCATATATGTTGGAATAATTTTTTTCAGTCTTACAGACTGTATCACAGAAATGTAACTATTAAAACAATTTTACATCTTTGTTTTTCACTTTTTTGTCATCATGGGAAGAGCAATTACAGCGAGTTAAAGGCAATCCTTGAAAACTAAGCATCAGTGGATTTTTTTACTATTTGCATTTCAACGATCTTTCGCTTTTTGTGTATTTTTTTATTAAACATTAAACATACAAAGCAATAAAAAAAATTAAATTACCAGCGTTTCCAATAAACAACTTCTGGCTTTTGTGCAGATGTATGCCATTCATTCAACATTTTGTCAACAGCTTGGGTGAAATTTTTACGATATTCTTCTGGGGTTGTATAATAAAATATAATAACGTAATCAGATGTGAAATTCTTCTGTAATTATTCATTATTGAAAATTTTACATGTAAATGTAATTTACCTTAATGAATTTGCTAAACGATATATAATCAAAGCACTCATTAATCCGAAAAAGTTTTAGTAGTTGTAAATCTTTAAATACTGGAAGATTTAATAAATTTTGCGCTGTTTGGGATGTAAAATACGATTCATGATTATTATCAGGTAAGCTAAAATTAGATTTTTTTATTAAAAAGGGGTTAAGAAAGAGAAAGAAATATTGTGGAAAAATCTTACAAATTGCAGAATCGAACATTTGGAAATTGTTTCATCAGTTTTTCAAATGGAACGCATCTACCATCTACATAGCTTATGGTTACAAGATACATGTAAAAATCTTTAACAGTTTTGGACGAAGTTAAAAGAAGATATTCACCAAATGTTAATTGCTGATACTTTAAATCCAATGTGTCAAAGTTACATTTATACACTTTTTGAAGAAGTGTTGATACAATTATTGATTCAGATGTAACACAGATTAATTCTTGTTTGAGCCAATGTTGATATCGTACTTTTCTAAAAAGTTTAGAAGGAATCCAACTTTTATAGTCACAATTGTATCGTATTCCACATTCATGTACAATAACTCGATTCTTACAATACAAATATTTGCAAGTTTTAATCAATTTCTGATAAAGATCTGGTGACGAAATATTTTTTAATATAATTTTAATAACATCGGATGGAAATGGAAAATATTGTTGACGTGAACCGTTTGAAGAAAAAATGATTTGATGTTTTTCCATTATCAATTGCCAGGAAGCTGTGGAACTCACTAAAGCTCAAATATATTGAAGAAAAAAAATTAACAAGGGTAAGAGAAATACAATAAACTTTTTATTCACAAAATTGTTGATTGAATAATAAGTCATGCAAAAATATTTTCAAGAATCATTTTTCAATAACATAATAAATACTTGAGCGCTTCTTTCAGAGAAGAAACATTTTAAAAGCAATCATCAGTTTTTCAGTTAAATTTTGATGAGAACATTTAAAGGAAGAGATGATGGCATTGTCCATGAACTCTATTTTTGCCTAGCTGTTCACTTAAAGAAGTTTAAATAAAAAGCTTTTCTTTAACTTTGTAGCACCAGTGAATACCAAAACAATTTCAATGACTGACTGATATTTTTATGTTTTCAGTTAATGCATTTTCTCAATGATATTTTTTATTATAAATAATACAACTTTTACATTTAAAACAAACAAAATAAGCTTATTACAAAAAAAGAATATTACATAAATCCAACTTTTTCCATTGAAACTTTAAATACAACATCAATACAAGCTTCAAAAACTCGATCAATATTTCGTGTATCGGTAGCATTTGTAAAATGTGAATATACAGGTTTTTCGGTTTGCATTTCTGATGGTACCATTGCTTGAAATCTATCATTCACATAATTTGCAGCAGCTTCCGCAACATTTTTTCCTAAAATAAATCGTTCCATTTCGTTTAAGCCTAAAAACCTGGACTTTTCCCAGGAAACAAAAAAAGGAAAGAAGGGTGGAAGAAAAAAAATGATAGAGATGGTGTAAGAATAACAGTAATGAAAGTTACAGCAAAATGAGGTTATTGCAGATTTCCACAAAAAGTTACGGATAGGAAATTTTTGGCAGTAACCATAAAAATAGCCATTTTGTGTTAATTTCATTACCATTACTATTTTTTGGGTGTAAAAAGTATAGAGTAATAATAAACATTTTATACATACCTGCATATCCCTTGAAACAAGTTGTCAACGGAAATACTTCTATTCTTTCTTTAAAAATATCATATTTATTTAAAAATAATATTATTGCTGTACGTTTTGAGAAGCATTTATTTCGTACAATTCTTTTAAATAAATACATACTGTATTTTAAGCGATTCTGAAATCATACATATATTTTTAGTCTGGCAGTTATATATGAGGTCACGTTTATTTAGTTAATAAGAGCTTTAAACTACACAGCTGATGTTTAACTTTTTGTCTGCACTTTTGGCTACAGACTTTCGTAATTTTAAGCAAATTTTTAGTTTTACAGGTGTTAATTTTTATCATTTTTTGGTTTGAAAAAAAGAAGTCTTACCACAGTTTGTTCTCCGTCATTCAGCAGCTGATTATAACCGCTCATTTCGGCAATGAATAACTGAAAAAAGAAAAAGAATTAAACATCATTCAATTTCTATGAACTTTCAGTTCCGCAAAGTTTTTATATCTGCCATAAAAAAATTACTTACCACTCCATTACAATTATCAAAAACATGTATCCATTTCCTTTGTTCTGATCTTTGTCCACCAACGTCAACCATTCTGTAAACATAAACATTATATTTTATTGTCTTTTTAAATTACTGTAATAAAAAAATCATACTTCAATGTAACATGCTTATATGCAAATTCAATTTCTGATATCCCAGCTGTTGGAACTCTTGAACGTAAAACATCTTGATGTGTTGGTTTATAATCGGCACTACTAATTCTATCTAATTGATCCAAAAAACTAAAAAACAATAATATTGCATCATTGTATTTAAAAACTATATCTATCTTTTTTGGTTGCGTTTAAAAAAAGTAAACACAAACACACAAAAAAAGTGTGTCCTCTTTTTTTGGCTCTTCTTTTTTTGCGACACTTGTTTTACTTGCAGCTTGAAAAAAAAGGGACAGAGAGAGACAACTCTTTTTTCGACGCAGCCTCACATGGTGGAGTGGCCGAGCGGTCCAAGGCGGTGGACTTAAGAACTACTCTTAAGATTTCCCCTGTGCAGATGCACGCGCGGGTTCGAATCCCGTCTCCACCAGAAAAATATTTTTTTAAATTTTTTTATTTGAAATTTAATTTTGATACTGTAAATAATAAATAAAATAAATTTTTAGTCTCTATTAGTATTAAAAAAGAAAGGAAAAAAGAGAAAGGTTTAATTTTTTCGTCACAAAAAAGATAAACTTACTAAACAGCTGAATCCAATAAAATAATTTCATGTTGTCGCAGCAAAACATCTTTTACAAATGATGATTGATATATTTTTGCAATAACTTTTGTAATATCTTTTGTTAGTTCCCTTTCAGATGGATGAGTACTTTTATAATAAAACATAAATTCTTTAACTGCTTGCTGAAAAAAGTTCATTGTAATTACGACAAAATTACTGTAACAAAATGTTATCAAAGCTATTAAAATCTAAACTAAAAGTACAAATTCATTTTTAACTACCCCCATTAAAAGATTAAGCTTTTTTTCTTTAAGAACCTATATTTTTTTATTGCGGAAGTAATAATGACTTTCGTAACATTAACAGTAATAGTAATAATAATTGCATGTAAGTACTTACTTCATACTCTGATGTAAAAGGAATTTGTAAATGTTCTGCTCCTTCTAATAGCTGGGAAGTAGCTTGTATTACATTACTGTATACAAGATATCTATAATTTATCATATCTAAATCACTAAAACCATTCATATGCAAAATTCTCATTTGTTTAAATATTGTTGATTTACCAGATTCTGGGCCACCTGAAAAAATGGGAGAGAATTAAACTGAGTTTTGTTTCGATCACAAAATTTTGACGATGACATTTCGATCAGGAAGCTCGACTTTCTCCCTCCAAGAAAACATTTTTTTTCCAATAATAACCTACCCAATAATAAAATTTTCATAATCTTTTTATTTGCCATTCTTTCCCTCTCTAGCTCCTGTTCAATCATTTGATTTTTGACAACTAAATCTTTGTAATGTGGATCTCTGACATATGGTTGAGATCCAGCAAAACAGAGAATAGCAGAACATGTCCACCCATATCCTTCTGGTTGCTCTTCATCGGCATCTTTGGATGCTGGCATCTTTTTCTTTTTTGGTAGTGGAAGAGTTTTGACTTGAAAGTCCGTCTCTGACGGACTTCTTGTGATTACAACCGGCGCAATTGTTTCAAGAGGAAAACTGAAAAACGGCAATAATTTGAAAAGAATTCAAGTAACACACAAAAAGTGAAACATTAAAATTCTAGAAAAAAACATATTAAAAAGTAAAGGGCGTAAAAGGTAATAGTGCTCAGATATCTCATCAAAAAAAAAATGTTTTTAAAACATTGACGTTGTTAGTTAAAGTAAAGAGAGAAAAAGACAGGTGAAAAAAGGTCTTTTTCTTGAAAAACAATTTTAATAGTTTGTTTTGTTTAACAAAAATCAGAAAAAATGAAAAAGAAAGTGTAAAAAACTGTGTTATAAATGCAATAAATAGTTAAACAGTTATCAAGAAACATGTGTTCTAACAATAACTAATTCTTTGTTTGAAAAAAACTTTTAAAGTTGGTTCTAAGAATTTTGTCATCTATTTTTGAGAACTGTTGTTGCAAAAAACAACAATTAAAAATAGAGGTCGTCAGCTGAAAAACGTTTTGGAGTAAACACAATTGGTTTCGGGATGGGCATGCTTTTGATCTTTTACCGCTTTTACATCAAACGGCATTTGCCCTTTTTGAAGGAGGCACGTGTCTCTGATGCGTTCTTAGAGCATGTCAGCGATAAATAACCATAACTCAATTTTTTGCGCAAACAATACAATCTTGTGTTTTGTTTTCTTTTTTATGAATAAGAAATATCCTAACATAAAAATAGGGATTAAACAGAGTTAATGGACAGTTTCCGGTAATTATGTGTGAAAACAATTTTTACAATAACAACCGTCTTTTTTAGTGCAGCTAACAATTTAATTGCTAGGAATTTTCAAAACAGTATTACGCTTTCAGTAACGCTTATTTTGGTAGGTGACATGTTTCAGCGATTTGGCTAATTTTGATTCTTGGTGGATTTGCGTATACTGTAGATAAAAAGATTTTATTCGGCAGGATGATTGCCTATATACATTTTAGCTATCATGTTTGTGAATTTATGATCCCCAAAATCAACTTAAAGTTACCATAAGTGATCAAATAATGACAAAAATCGAAAAAATGGTAATATTAATAAACTAAAATAGAAGCAATGCAGCTATCTAACATCTATCATCTGCTTTTTTTGTTCAACAATACTTGATGAATTTAATGTTTTTAATCCCTTCTTTCCAAAAAATCCTAATTAATTGAAAATTAATAAACAATTCAAGCAACTCAAGTTTTCCAAAGTCTGATAATTATGAACGGACTACACGTTTAAAAGTTATTAATAGTTTTGTGAATTTTGATACTTAAAAGTTCTAAAAACTCTAAATCAATAAATGAAATATCTTTTAAACAACTTGTAAAAACTTCAACGACACGTACAAAAATAAAACTGAAAACTTTTAAGGGCGTGAAAATAAAAAAATAAAATAACGCCTAATAAAGTGGCTATTACCAAAAGGACAAAATTTATGTAAAGAAAAAGAAATTAATAACAGGTGATAAAAAATAAAAATTATTGCTGAAAAAGATTTCTTCTTCTTACCTTTTTCCCCTCTAATATCTGTGGGTATTTACGTACAACAGCAAAAAGCAGGCAGCAGTAATATGAGTGGTGGTAGCAGTAATAACAATGAAGAAATAATAAAAAATTGTAACACTTTAGTTTCTTTTTTTTTATTGAAATCCTGTTAAATAATTGTCACCTGTAAAATTTTTGTACTCTTTAAAAGCATTCAAAAAAACTTAAAATGCCATTGAAAGCGACAAAAAAGACGGAAGCGAAGTGCAATATAAAAACGACTGTTTTACAACACGTCATAAAATAAGGGCATGTATACAAAAATATAATATTCCGTATTAGAAAAAGGGTAATAAATCAATTTATTTCTGGAGAATAAAATGAAATAGAATCAACAAGGTTATTTGCCTACATGAATCCAAGTATACACTTATAAGCCCACACAAAGTTTTATTTCTAACGATACATGGAATTAATAGTGTTTAAAGAAACCATAAATTATTCCAAATTTTTCTTACAGCCATTTTCAAATAATTTTAAGATGGAAGTAAAGTAGAAGAAATGGAAGATTTTAAGCTATTTTAGCTATTTTAAAAGAATATAAACTTTTTATATGCTAATCTCAAAAGGTAGCAATAACCCTAATATGCATAAAAGCAATAGTCCTTGAAAACATTTGTATCAAAATCATGAGACAGGTATCCCGGAGAATTATCCAGAAGAAAACGGATTGAATTTTCGAGACAGAAAATAAGGGTTTTCGTTGGCGTCATTCCCCCGTTTTACACGAACTCAAATTTCACCAAAAAATTTTCCCCTAGTTTTTCTCACTACACAAGATCATTGACATCTGTGTAATGAAAACAACTTATAAAATACTCATTTTTTAAAATAATTCGTGTTTTTGGTAAAACTATAGTTTCAAATTTCAAGCAAATCAAAAGTTCATTTTTGCATAAAACACCTTGAACAAGTTTAATGACAGTAATGGAAAACATAATTTTTTTTGATATCATTTAGTTCAACATTAAATAGACATTACAAGAAATTTTAACTTTAAAAGCAAAGACATAGTTTAGTTTGACAAAATTTGAAACATTGCTTTTAATAATCTTCATAAATTTTATAGAAAAAGACAAAAGACCACTATTATTATTTTAAGTTTTTAAGTATTATTACTGCTATAAATGTTTACAAAGTACAAAAAAATTATTAAAATTACTATCTTTTAAACAAACATGGGGGAGTATGTTTTCATTACAAATGCAACTTTTTTTAAAAAACAAAAAAAATACACTGTAATTTAAAACCTTTTCCTTCTTATTGCACAAGATCTTTGACAAATTTTCATTCATTTGTTCATTCATTGTTTTTTGTTTAAAGTTTACAAATTCTTTCCAAGAAGCAATTATGTGTGTGTGTTTCAACGGGGAAAAAAGAAAAGAATTCTGTAGTCATTAAAGTTATTAAAGTAAAAAAGTAGATAGAATAAGCTTCATTTTTGAAATATGTAATGAAAAAAGTTTGGGCATAAAAAGAGAATTAGTTAAATAAGATATTTTCGTTAAAACTATCAAAGGCAAAATAAAGTAATAGCAATAAATATCAATACCGTATACAGAAAAAAATTTAGGTTCGGCAATATCAGCTTCGCTGGGGGCAAGCCTTTGATTTTTTGTTGCCGTCGATCAATGATTTTTGATTTCGAGGGGGCAACTGCCTCAAATAGCCCCATCCTCGCTCAATTACGGCTTTAATACGTATTGTTAGTTGATTGCAAGTTAAGAGAAAAATGACAATGTGTTGCCTTTTTGTCGTCGATGAATGGAAAGAGTGGGTACAATGTTACATCATTGTCAAAGAAAGTTATGGAAAAAAATTTCAAGCAAGATTTAAAAAATAATGTGAACAAAAATTTTAAAAGAATAAAAAGAACAAATTATAGAATCAAAATCAGATATAAAGCACTCCTAAAAAGGATTAAAACCCGCCTCAAATAATTAATTGAAGGTGGACTGTAATTATGCACCTAACACTGGCCACATTAAAGTTTAGCAAAGCTTTTTTTCAGACAAACTAAAACTTTGTTTTTTGCAAAAACGCTTACATTTTTATTCCTAAAAAAGCCAGTTTTTATGCAAAACGCTGTCAATTACCTTTCACATAGATACCAATCAAGGACATATAATTTCGAAAAACGCACAGAAGAAAGATAATAAATATTTAATGTTAAAAAATAAACGTTAATAGCCTCGTTCCGGTAACTATGGCAAAATAAATTACTGTTTGAAGGAAAAAGTGGTAAAAAAAATCATTAAGAAATATTCAGAAAAGAAAGTTATAATTCAATTATTATTATTTTCTAAGAACCTTTTAACATGGAATCTCTTTTTTTCTTCTGTGTCACCTGGCGGTAACAAATTATTATTAATGAAAGGCTTTGACATCATCATCATAAGAAATGTGCTGCTGTAAGAGTTAAGCAATTTTCAGAAGAGCATTACAAGGCACTGAATCATAAAAATATGAAAATTATATATTTTTGTGTTTTACGACAAGAAGTAGTAAATCTTGTCATTAAACTGTAAAATTGTCATTTTTCAAGCGTATGTCAAACGGATATATTAAATAGCAGCTTTTATAAGTCATTATACGAAGTAATTATTTTTGAATATTTGGTTTTTAAAAATCTGGGACAAAATAATTAAGTGAACTGACAACACATTTTTCAAGCTTAAAAAATTAAACCTCTGATAGCAACTACTACTTACAATCTCGCTAGAATCATGGAGGATGTTCATGGCGACAAGACAAAATCTGAAAAAAACTTTGTAATGTTTCACAGACGTTTTTACAGCTATCTATGAAAAACGTTTGTGCATATGACTTTTTGCAAAAAAAGCTTTTTTAACCAAGCAGGTGATTTATATTGCTATTTTCGATATTCATAAAGTCATTCGAATAATAGCATAATATATATATGATAGAGACAGAGTTGAAGGTTTGCAAAGTTCTTATTTATTTATCTACAATTCCTCATGCACATCAATGAAATCCAATAAACTTCTCTGCAGCCAGCATTTTAATCGTTACTCGTTTTGTAAAAAAAATAAAATCAGGAAGCAAATATTTGAGTCTTTGGCCAAAATTCTTTGAAGCACGGTCAAAGCCGTATTTAGAGACGTTGGGTGCATGTGTCCTCCCAATGTTGATGAAATTCGTACGACGCTTGTCAAAGCGGCAAAAGATCATTTGTTTCTGTGTACTGTTTTGAATACTAAACATTATAAATAATTACATCCATAAAAATTATACATAAATTTTTATTTGCCAAATACAAATCTTTTAATGAACATCTGTAAAGTTTTGAAATTAACTTTGATGCAATCATAGGCTTCAAATCACGATAAATAATACAGTTTTAATCACACTTCCTCATATTTTTTCCTTTTGGCGTCATCATCAAAGAGTTTTCATAAGTAAGAAAAGAATTGCATTTAACCTTTGATTTATGTTTCAAGAAAATGTTTTCAACCATATCATTTTTTATTGGACGTAAATGGGTTTTTAAAACTCTTATTTTAAATTTATGAATTTGTGTTTTTGTTAAAATTATATTTTCGAATTTCAACCGACCAAAAAGTTCAGTTTTGCAGAAAGCACCTTGAACAAGTTAAATGATTCTAAATAAAAATTAAATACTACCGATATCATTTAATTCCACATAAAATCCAATATTATTAATGGTTTATTACCTTTAAGATTGTAGTATGCATTTTTTCCAAGAATATTCGCATTTTATTCCTAAGCACTTATTGATTAAGCTGCAAAAATTTTTAAAAATTCAAAAAATGTTTGAAAAATACCAGCAAAATAAAAAAATGTCACAACAGAGCATATCCAAGATAACTTAAAAAAACACTGCTGCTTTATTTATTTTTTTGTGTAAAAAAAACAGTGTTGTTATTAAAACAATACAAATTAACTGCAAGAAAAAATGTGTGAATTTTTATGTGCTGACACATCAACTTTTTATTTGACACTTTTTGTCAATATACTTTTTGTGCATCGTTGATTGACTTAAAAACACTTATCCTTTGCCTGCAAAGCATAATAAAAGAAATTTAAAAAACAATCTTTTTCGAATAAATTAGCATTCAAGTCATAATAAAAATGGGGAATTGTTTTTGTTTTTCAAGATTTATAAAGCAAAACCACAATAAGCCCATAATTTTTACTACCAATGGTTCTTATTCACAAAGCTTTTCCTTACCAACTGATGTCATTAGATTTATGTTGAAGAATATTTCGTCACCCGATCTTTATCAAAAGCTAATTCAAACATGCAAATATTTCTATTCCAAGAACCCTATTATTGTTTATGAAAATGGAAATGAATACGAAACTGAAATAACATTTTGTTTGATACATTATAAAGAAAAAGCATCACTACCCGTTTACCAGAAACTTCGAAACCAAAAAATATGGCTTGCATTAGACCTTGAAATTTTGGGTCTACCAACAGTTGCGTCAGAATTAATTCCAAAACTTTACAAATGCACATTGCGAAGATTAATTTTAGCTTACCAGGAAATAACGTACGATGAATATTTATTTTTAACTTCGTCAAAAACAATAGTAGCTCTCCATTTGAAATTCATTACAATCACTTACGAAGATGGAAATTTTGTTCCCTTTGAAAAAATAATAGAACAAATTCCAAAAGTTGCTGATTGTCGGTTGTGAGTACCATTTTTAACAATAACCTATAAAAATAACCTAAATTTTAGCATGTCATACGATAATTGTGATTCCTATCTAACATCCGAGACTGCAACAAATCTCACAAATTTACCATGTCTTACAAATCTACAATCGTTTTATATTACTGGTTTAACAGAAATTTTTGATTATAATTCTTTTTGTAAATTTATAGAGGTTAGAATAATTTTTAAAAAATGGAACTAGCTTTTATTTTTTAGAAGAACTGTAAAATGACATGTTATTCTAAGACAGTTGTTTTCTCTATTACTTTGTTCTATGAAGTGACAGAAGAATATCGTGAGAATTTTCAAACTGCTATTATCAGTATGTTGAATGAATGGAATTACGATGCTTATAAACCGTCAATCTATTTTGGGTAAAAATATATTATGTGTCTGCTAAATTTTAATTTAATGATAAGCTTCAAATATGATATCAAAACTGTTAGTTCAACCTTAGTTTTATATTTCTTCTTTTTGCATTAATTATATATTAACTTTGATTGTTCAAATACATAATAGAAAAACACAGAAGAATTCAATTAGTTTTTTTTATTGTTTAACAATTATTAGTATTGTGTAGGCCTTAACACTAACCTCGGATCCTCCGAGCACCCCACCACTCATGTTTTTTAGTAAAGTTGCTGTTTTATTGATTTCGTTACAGTTTGCGTGACATTTAAAGTAATATCTTTGTATTACTTTAAATGTCATATAAGAAGAAAAATGTCAATCAATTCTATTTTTTTAATAAATTTTGTGAGTGGCAACCAGAATAAATATTTTTGCAGATGCTTTGGCAAATACATTAATAACCTAAAAACACTTATCAATGCCTAGAAAGAATATCGAAAATAGGAAAAAAAGACAAACCTGTCTTTCAAACAAGTTGCATTCAAACCATAACAAAAATACAACATGAAAAAGAATGGGTAATTTGTTTGTTGTTTCAACCTGTTGAACCCCTAACTTTTAATAGCAACGGCTTACTTCAACAATGTTTTCCATTTCCACCAGATGTTACTAAATATATGTTAAACAATATTTCCTCCTCTCCAGATGCCTATCCAAAGCTGATTCAAACATGCAAATACTTTTATTTCAAAGATCCTGCTTTTATATATAATAATGTTGATTCAGGCAAAACAGAAATTACAATGATGCTAATGTATTATCGCTCTTTTCATCCATGGTCACAAGCAGCAGCATTATCCAAGGAACTTCGAAAAAAAAGAATTTGGCTAACCTCTGAATTGATAGTTCTTGATTTGAGACCTACAATTACGTCAACATTGATATCTAAGCTGCACAGATGTACATTTAAGAAATTAAAATTATCTCATCAACACTTAACATACGAAGAATATTTGTTTCTGCCTTCATCAAAAACTATTATGGTTCTACATTTAAATTTCGTAAGAATTACATACAATGATGGTAGCTTCGTACTGTTTGAAAAGATAATCGAACAAGTCCCCAAGGTTATCAATTGTCGATTGTGAGTGATATTTTTTATGACATTGCTTAAACAAAAGCTTAACTTTAGCATACCACCTCAAAACCATTCTTGTTACACATCAGAAAGTGCAAAAAACTTTTAAATTTTCCAGTTTTTAAAAATTTGAAAAAAATTCACATTTTTAGTATCACTGAAATAGTCGATTATGATTCTTTGTGCAAATTTATTGAGGTTAGTTTAATTAACAAATGTTTTTTTAAAAGTTATTTTTGCAGAAGAATTGCAAATTGTTAGATAGCAACAAAAGAATTGCTTTTAAAATTATTTTGTTCCATAAAGTATGTGAACAATATCGTGAAAATTTTCAAGCTGCTATTACCAATATGTTAAGCGAATGGAGTCACATTGCTCGAAAGCCATCACTTTACTTTGGATGAACTATGATAAATTTAATAACAAGTCTCAAATTTCATGTTATTATTACTATACCTTAAATTTTTATTGTTGTTTTTTAAATTTTATTTGATTACTTTCATTTTGTTAATTAATCTTCCTTGTTCAAGTGCATGTTTACAAAAAAAAGTTTACAGTTGGGATTGTTGAAACATTTGATTAAACAATTATATCCTTCTGACATAATGTATTTTAGCCCTTACATCAGAGATGAAAAGTGCGCCCGGCCGATGGTTCTCAAAAAATTCTTTGTTTTTTCACCTTAGAAAAAGCGAGTCAGCCACTGGCCAGCCAAAAATTGAAGGCGCCCGGCAAGCCTACAAATTTCGGCTCCACTTTTCATCTCTGAATTACAGAAAATAATCTATTTTGAATATTTGCATTAGACTAAGACTAGGCAAAACTTGGAAAAAAACATATTCTAATTGACATTTTTGCAGTTGTCTCTGAAAAACCTTTTCATGTATGCAATCTATGCAAACGTTATTTAAAAGCAAAGCAGAAGAAAAGTAACATATTTGTCTGCTATAATTGTCGATTTTTATTTCATTATTGTTTTTCTTGCAAAGCAAACATAAAGTTTTTTGTGATGCCATGGCAAAATAACATAAAAACAGTTAACAGTGCCTGAAAAGAATAATCCAAAAACAAAAGAACAAGACATAAATGTGCTCAAAATAAATTAACGTTTAACCCATAGATTAAATACATCTGGGTAGTTTATCTTTAAAATGGGTAACTGGCTTTTTCGACTTCTTCAAGCTCCTAAAACTTTTAAAAGCGAAAATTTGCTTCAACAAAATTTTCCATTTCCATCTGATGTCATTAAATTTATGTTAAAAAATATTTCGTCATCGCCAGAAGCCTATCAAAAGTTGATTCAAACATGCAAATATTTTTATTTCAAGGACCCTGCTTTTATTTATACAAATGGTAGCACTTATAACACACAAATAATAACTTTAATTTTATTCCATAAGCATTTATTTTCATGGTCCCAAGCAGCATTATCTCAGAAACTTCGAAATAATAAAAAAGTTTGGCTTACATCTGAGTTGATAATTCGTGATTTGAAGCCTATGATTGCATCAAAGTTAATTTCAAAACTTTACAGATGTTCATTAAAAGATTTGTATTTGGCAAATCAAAATTTATCATATAATGAATATTTATTTTTGGCTTCATCAAAAACCATTAAATATCTTACATTGGATGCCGTAACAATCACCTACGAAGATGGTAGTTTTGTACCCTTTGAAAAAATAATAGAAGAACTTCCAAAAATTGTTGAATGCAGATTGTGAGTTATTGTTTCTTCGTTAAAGACAAAAATTAATAAACCCAAATTCAGCATACCAACTTACAATGAATTTTATTACACATCAGAAACTGCAACAAAACTTTTAGCTTTACCAATTTTTACAAATTTAATAAAGTTTCATATTTGCAATGTTACTGAAGTTGTTGATTAGGACTGTTTCTGCAAATTTATTGAAGTTAGTTTAGTTATAAAAAAACATCTGCAATTATTTGTTATCTATAGAAAAACTGCAAGCTGTCAGATTCTACAAAACAACTTTCATTGGAGATTATGCTTTTCTATACAGCACCAATCGCATATTGCAAAGATTTTCAAGCTGCTGTTACCACTATGTTAAATGAATGGAATCACAATGCCCCAAAACCATCAATTCATTTTGGGTAAAAAATTATTTTTGGATTTCTTGCTATCGATGTTAAGATTTTACTTTGGTGATAAGCTAGAATATCTCTTATTTGTTGCTGCTTGACATTCTACCTGTTTGTTATGTTCATTGTATTCCTTTTTGATTGCTCAAAAATTAGATTATATAAAGAATTAATTAAACACATTTCAATTTATTTAAAAATAATTTTACAATTTTTTTAAAATTGATTTTGCGACCTTACACTAGAGGTCATCAAAAGAGTTGAGATTCCGTATTTTGTCCATATATTCGTCATGCTATGGGAGGGACAAAGTATCTTCTTCTCTGTGATTTAATAGATATTTTAGCATGTCATTAACTTAAAAGGATTGTTATTGCTTTTCAATTGGTTCGATCATTTTTGTAGTCATTTTAAATGTAACTTGTTTGTAACAAAAAACTGAAACATTTTTTTTTGTTCTGTTTTGTCTCGTATTAAGCAAATATTTATTTGTGCCTTGTTAAAGACGGTTATTAATGGTTATAAAAAATATTCAACATTAGAATTAGCATAAACCAGTATTTGTAATACATCCTACTGCAACTACATTCACCGACATATATGCGGCAGGTGCTTGATAAACTTTTGACGCCGTGCATGTGAGTTCCAGGGAAACTTCATTCTTGATTTGCATGCCACCATTTTCATCTTCAATTCTTACTCCACAATCGGTTTGCATGCATTTAATAGAAGCAACATTATATTCAATATTAATCACAGGAAGATCAGGACATGAATCACACATATCAGGAATTATTTGAAGCATAAGGCAGCCATTGCCTGAAAATAACAAAAACTATTATTAAAAAATAGTAAATGCTTTAAGACACAGTCTATGAATAAATAAGTTTGTGAATTAAGCGGCATATCCAAAAAATAAATTTCCATGAAACATTGCCTATAGGTAAATAGAAAAGACAACTCTGATACATATCTTTTTCTAAAAAAATAAAGAACACTACCCGAAGGAGCTGTAGGTGTAGGTGAAACACCCGGTGACCCTATTGGAATATGATCTGATTCATCAATAATCGGAGTTTTCATACATGCATAAATTAGAGAAAAATAAAATGAAATAAAAATAAAACAATTTGACATTCTACTCATTTTTAACGGATAACGTTTTTAAAAAAAGTGAAAGTGATAGACTTTAATTCAATAAATAATATATTTGGATTACGGAACCAGAAATTTCATGTCACAAGAAAAAGATTATTCTTATCAAAAAAGGTTTCTTTTTTTCCATAAATAAAAAAGTTGAAATTTCACGTTTCCATTTTTTATAACCTGATTAAAAAGAAAGTGATAAATTCGAGATTTTTTTAAAATGATAAATTCGAGCATCATCATTCAGAACAGGCCTTTAAAATTTGAAAAACCAAAATCAAAGTAAAAAATTTTGGTGTGAGAAATCAATGTAAAGAAATTAAAATTTTCTTCTCCAAACTCCCGATGCCTCCAAATTTAGTACTGGCATCGATAACGAGGCTTAAAACATAAAACAAAACCTGGTGTTGATGTTGTTGTAGTTGGAAAATTTATTATTATTTCCCCGCTTTCATCACTTTCACTGCTACTACTGGAACTACTACTACTGCTGCTGCTGGAGTCACCATATTCTCCACCGTAATATGGCAAACCATTATCAACATTATAATTATTATGGTAATTTGCGACTGTAACTCTCATAAAAGAAAAAATAATTACAGCAACAATTTTTTCCATTTTATTTTGGAAAAAAACTTTCAACATGTAATGAAACCTTTATTTCACATCGAAGAACAAAATTTTCTTTTTTTCTTCAAAAGTCATATGTTTTTATGATTCACCTTTAAATGTTATCTGTTTCATAAAGACATGAAAGACATTAATAATATTTCCTTAATATCAAAATTTCAAACTGCCATTTACCAATATGTGAAACGATTGCAGACATATGGCTTGAATGCTGTTCAAATGTTTGATTAATAAATTATAAAGCCATATACATTTTAACTCATTAAATTGGTTAATAACATAAAAAAAATCTTTTACGGATTTTAAACTGCCTTTTGTGGTTTTGCAATCCAGTCCGTTTTAAAAAATTCACCCTGTTTTTTTTAGTATACTTAAAAAGCTATATTTTGTCTTAATTAAGTTTGCTTAAAAAATATAAAAATTCAAAAAAACTTTTTTGTTCTAGCATTTTTTTTAATAAAATCTTTTTGTTTTAAAGAAAGATTTTATTAAAATATTTTTTTATCTAATCGATTATCACAAAAATTTTAATTTTTTTTGTTGCATTTTTTTATGTTCAGCCAATTTTTATTTGTGCATTGCTGTCTTTCAAGATAAAAATTGTTATTGATGGTTGCAATAAATATACAAAAGCCGAAAACACTTGAATACATCTGAAAGAAATACTTGAAAAAGAAAGAAGAGCAAAACAATGAGCGTTTTCTCATAATTTAAATCACTATTGAATTGTTTTAAGATGCACTGTTAAGAAAGATGAGTCTATGATATTCAAATATTCAACTCATATCAACGAGATGTACCGAAGATTTACTTTCTCAATGTTTTCTATTTCCATCAGATGTTATTAAGTTTGTATTAAAAAATATTTCATCACCAAATCTTTATCAAAAATAAAATCAGTAAATTTTAGTATGCCAGAACAAAATCATGCTATTTGATTCAAGCATAAAACTTAGACAATCATTTTTTTATTTTTTTTGTCGACCGTTTTTGCTTTATTTAACACTTTTTGTACTGTGCTTGTGTTTTTAGTTTTGTTTTCAGATGGAAAATATAGTTCAAAAACACTTATAAATACCTCAAAAGAATAATGCAAAACACTTATAAACAAGACAAACTCATCTTTGAAATAATTATTTTTCATTCCAAAATTAGAGTAAGAAAAAGAATATGGGAAATTGTGGTTTTAAAAGTTCTATAAAACTAAAACAAAATGAAGCTGTATCGAATAACAAGTCTATCGTAATGTCTAAAATTTATACCACTGAAGGTTCTCGTCCACAATATTTTCCATTTCCGCCAGATGTCATTAAGTTTGTATTACAAAATATTTCATCACCCAATCTTTATCAAAAATTGATTAAAACATGCAAATATTTTTATTTTAAAAACCCTATTATTGTCTATAAAAATGGAGACACATACGAAACAGAAACTACAATGTTGCTAATTTTTTATGATAAATTAAAATTACCATCTGTTTATCAGGAATTACGAAATCATAAAATATGGCTTACATCTGAAATTGAAATTGTGGAGCTGTTTGGATCTGCGATTACTAAAAGATTAATACCCAAATTATACAAGTGTACGTTAATCAAATTACTTTTAAAATTTTCAAAATTAACATATGCCGAGTATTTATTTTTAACTTCATCTAAAACTATTAAATATCTTAAGCTGGAATCAATAACAATAACATACAATAATGGTAGCTTTGTACCCTTCGAAAAAATTGTTGAACAAGTTCCAAACGTTGTTGATTGTTTTTTGTGAATTAATTAATAGGCCTTCAAAAATTCAATAGTATGTTGAATTCTAGTATGCCAAGCTGGGATCACGAATCGTATTTTACATCAGAAACAACAATGAATTTGTTGCAACTCCCTGTTTTTACAAATTTACAAAACTTGCATCTTTACCGTATTGGTGAAAATTTTGACTACAATACTTTTTGCAAATTTATTGAAGTAAGTTTTATATCAGAAACAGTCATTTTATAATCCCATAACTTTTTAGAAAACATGCGAAATGCAAGTTAACCCTAAAAAAGCAAATGTGTTCAAAATCATTTTTTTCTACACCGTACCAAATAAATACCGCAAAAGTTTTCAAAGTGCTGTTGACAAAATGTTGAGTGATTGGAATTATTTTTCTACAAAACCTGAAACTTATTTACTTTTTAATATTTAAAAAAACAGCTTGTTTTGTTGATATTTAAAATGTTCAATAATAAAATATGTTTTTCAGCTTTTTAAAGGAAGGTCAACGGGAATAAAACTTTACAAAATTTTTAATCACAATACGTAGCTAATTTTCGTAATACATTTTGCACAAAGCACAATCTTGCTGATCTTAAAAATTAAAAATGTCTTGTAAAGTACAAATTGCAATGTAAGCCACTTTGAATAAGCCCTTTTTTGCTATTTTGAAGTCTCGCTTGATCTATATCAGTAATACTTTTTGTGAGAAATAAAAAATTCAAAAAAGTTTGAAAAAAAGTTTTTTTGCTATCCATTTTTTACGATAATGTTGTTTCTTTAAAGCAAAAAGCTGTTTCTTCTTATTTTTTACAAAAGAAAATGTTATCTTTTTATTTATATCTGGCTAGTTTATGATAATCATAAGATATGATAAAAACAAATTCTTTTCTGTCTAGAAAATTTATAAAACATTTTTTCATAGCTTTTTTTAAAATAAGATTTTAAAGGTCATCAAACATAAAAAACGAAATTAATTTTATTACAGTACTTTTTCCATGTTTTATTATCCTTGATTGTAATAATTATTTGAATAATTTGAATTACTGCAATAAAAGAATCCATTTCGACAAATACCATAACACCAAATATTATATGTCCGAATGTATCCTAATATTAAAACGTTTGAATTATAATAGCATCCATTTTGATAGTTTCTTGGGTATGAATATCCATAATAATTGTAATATGATGATGGCGAGGATGATGATGAAGAAGATGATGACGATGAAGAAGAAGAAGAATCAGTAGATCCGGACGAACTACCAAATGCGTCTGAAATTGTTTTTGTAATATAAGAGATATTACAGAAGGAAAAGTTTACGTTGATATTCATGATACGAATAATCACCGACATAATTTTCATCAGCAGCGATTACAGTGACAAATTGGAGCACAAGGAGAAAAGAGAAAAATGATAAGAGCTTGAACATTTTTGTGCTGCAAATTGTTGTTGGAATCATCTGAATGCATTTTTGATCGCTTTTTATATTATTATTTTTTCATTTATTTTTGTATTGGTCAAATAAGGAAGCTTCTGATATTTTTGCAAGTTATTTGCTAAACAGTTTTTTTGAACAACAACAAAAAAAGTTTCCTTCTATACATTTGCGAACGAGGGTGTAATAAAACTAAAATGTAGTTTGGTAGTTTATGTTTCTGTTTCTGGCCGTCAGTATAAGAAGTTTACCAAACTGGGTACAAAAATAGTTTAAAACTTTTTAAGTTTGATAAAGACAAATAGTTCAAACCCAAAAAATGTTGTTGTCTTTGCAAGCGGTTTTTATTGATGTAAATTGTCGACAATCAAACGTACTTCATATTTTTTGTGGACATGTAAAAAATACTTTAAAAAAATCAAGGTAACAACGACCTTTAAACCGCAGTTGCAAGTGCTAAAAATGTATAAAAGTCATCTTTTATTGCTTCAATTTTAAAATTTGTCGACTTAAAAGTTTCTAAGTACCATTATTGTCTGGAAAAGGTGCGAAGGAAGGAAAGCTTTTAGGGAAAAAAAGGACTACAGCGATTGCCAAGTAATAATGAAGAAAAGTCACTAGTTTTCACACAAAATTTATTTTTTATTTTCCAACAACTTTAAAATTTTTTTTATTCGGTCATATTTTGTACTAGAATATGGGCAAGCTTATGCCTACATGTCCCCCAGTTGTTTTTTCAACAGAAAGATATTGCCCTCAAAGCTTCGCACTTCCACCTAATATTATTTACTTAATATTAAAAGATATTTCATCACCCGATCTTTACCAAAAACTGATTCAAACATGTAAATATTTTTATTCAAAGGCCCAAATAGTTGCTTACAATCGTAGTGTAAAAGATAGCAATATGAGTATCCCTGAAAGCTTGTTATCTGAAAAAATTAAAATTTGGCTTTATTTGGATATTCAATGCATATCATCACATTCCCTACGTGCATCAAAATTGCTTTCAAATATTTATCGGTGTACTTTAGAGTCAATAGATCTCTTTGATCAAAGACTAACCTATAGTGAATATCTGTTTTTGACGTCATCAAAAACGGCTAAATACATTACATTAAACAATGCTGTAATCAAAGATAGAAATGGAATCCTTGTACCCTTTGAAAAAATTATGCAACAACTAGTGACTAATTTATCTTTTTTCACTTTGCTTTTTAAGTCAACCTGAATCTCAAAACAACTCTTATTACACTGCCAAAACGGTTGTCAATCTTCTAAAACTTCCATATTTTCCAAACTTGGTTCGATTAAGACTTTCTCAAATCAACAAAGCTTTTGACTGTGATTTGTTTCGAGTTTTTGTTGGAGTACGGATTGACAGAAAAGAGTAATTGCATAAATGGAAAGCTATTTTTTAGAAAAACAAAATAATTCACGTTCACACAACTTTTCACTGGTCAGTTATATCTGAACAATTTCGTCAGGATCGTTTAGCCGCTGCAGGTGCTAACAGAAATCTTCCAAATTTAAATCATAATGTGTAATATTCATGGAAACCATACTGTGTATCTGCAATTTTTGTTTTATTTTAAATTCTTTTTGTTCATTGAAAACTTTTTTTATGACTATCGTTAATTTTTGATAGAGGCTTTCTCTTTGTTTATAAATCTCTAATGTATCTTTATGTTAACTCTTTTGTGATAGCATTATTATGACTGCATGTTTTGGGTTTAACACCATTATGACTACAAAAACTTTCATCTGACAATTTTTTACAGCTGTTTCTTTTTGTATTTGAAAGAATATTCTCACCAGGGATGTGCGGAATTCCGTTTCCGTTTCCGTTTTTACGGAAATTCCGTGCTTTTTTCCACTTCCGTTTCCGTTTCCGTTTCCGTAAAAAAGTGGACGGAAATTCCGTTAAAAGCTTGTGTCTTTAAAAAGACAAGAACTGACTTTTCCCTTTGAAGAAAGCAGCTCTTTTGCGGTTTTTTTGCGCCATTTTTTCGTTTTAGGTTATCAAAGATGCGTTGAAGAAAGTCAAAGATTTCGATCAGTTTCTGAAAAGAATCAAAAAATTTATCAATAAACTACGAAAGAGCTACAAATTATCAGATGCTTTTAAAGATGCTCAATTTTTGGAGAATTTGCCTGAATTGGTTTTGCAGCGTGGCATGAAATAATCTTTTTTTGTCCCTTCAAAAAAAGAGTCCCCTTCAATTTCCTTTTTTTTTGTCCCTTCGAAAAAAAGTCCCCTTCAATTTCCTTTTTTTTTGTCCCTTCGAAAAAAAGTCCCCTTTAAAAATGTTTTGAGTCAGAATTTTTCGGGGAATCTGATGCCAACTATATGTTTCGAGTTTTAGTATTCTGAAGACTCCAGAATCCGATATTCAGATGCCAAAAATGTTTTCTTTTTAGTTTAGTGCATTCAATGCAGAATTTTATGCTGATCCCAAATCTACATATAGTTGGCATCAGATTCCCCGAAAAATTCTGACTCAAAACATATTTAAAGGGGACTTTTTTTTGAAGGGACAAAAAAAGGTAATTCAAGGGACAAAGAAAGTATAGTCCGCGTGGCATCGAAGTTCGATGGAGCTCATTATTTTTGATGCTTAATTCTTTTATTGAAAATAAAGAAGCCATCAAACGAGTTATTGATGAAGAAGATTTGGATGAATTTTCAAAAAATGATTGGGAAACAATGAAAAGTGTTCGTGACTCTTTAAATGCCTTCTGTGAAGCTACAACAATGATTCAAAAACGTGATGCATCAATTGGTTTGGTACTTCCATACTTCTTCTTGAAGTATGGAAGTACCATTTATTTATTTTCTTGAAAGAAAATAAATAAATTGTAATTCGACTATAAATGAAAAAATTTTCCGTTTCCGTTTCCGTTTTTACGGAATTTCCGTATATTTTTGGGCTTCCGTTTCCGTTTCCGCTTTCCGTTAAAAAAGTTTTGTTCCGTTCCGTTTTCCGTTCCGTTAACGAAAACGACTTCCGCACATCCCTGATTCTCACAACTCTCTATTCAACGGTTTTTTTCTTCTTTTATAAGTGTGAAATGCCTCAAAAACATCGACCAGTTGATTGATTCTTTGTTCCCAAAAACCTTTGTTTTTGCTCAATGAATAGTAGTCCATTTTTTGAGTTATATTCTTTATAAGGAAATGAAAAATTCCATAGTTTTCACCATAAATGGATCGTTCCCACAATATTTTTCATTTCCATCAGATGTTATAAAAGCCGTTGTCAAAAATGTTTTGTCACCAAAAGTTTATCAAAATCTGATTAAAAGCTGTAAATATTTCTATTCAAAGACACAAATTGTAGCTTATAACCGTCACATACGAGATGATAATATGAATATTCTGGAAACTCTTCTTTCTCATAAAGTCAAAATTTGGTTATATCTAGATTTTCAATGCGTTTCATCCAATTCCTTACGCACATCAAAGTTGATACAACAAATTTATCGCTGTGATTTAGAATCGTTAAAATTTTTTAAACAAAAATTAACATATGATGAATATTTCTTTTTAACTTCTTCTGGAACACTTAAATATGTTACACTAGGAAACGTGATAATGACTGATAAAAATAACTGTCATGTACCGTTAGAAAAAATTATGGAATGGCTTCCAAATATTATTCAACTTGATTTGTAAGTTATATTTTTTGGGCAATAATATACGTATTTTATTTTTAGCTTACCCAAATCACATTGTGAATTTTATTACACCACTGAAACTACAGCATATCTTTTGAAGCTTCCAGTATTCTTAAAACTAATAAGATTAAAGCTTACCAATATTTCAGAATCATTCGATTATAATTGTTTTTGTGAATTTGTTGTGGTAATATATTTTTAATGATGAATATGTTAATTTCCTTAATTCACAATTTTTTAGGACAATCAAATACCAGAAGTTTATATTTCTTTTAAATTTCTCAATCTTTCTGAATCCTACCTTAATAAATTTAAATGTGCTGTTAGTGATTTGATGAAGAAAAAATTTTCAAATGGATTCAAACCGAATATTATATTTCCGTATATCAAACGAAGATAACAATATGCGTTGTTGCTTTACAAAAATTGAGTCGTAAGAAAATAATAAATTTTATTGTAAGACAATTTTAATTTACAGATGATAGCTTATGGTTTTTTGTCATATAAATAAAAATTGTTTAATAAAATACTTTATGCAAACATTTTTTGTTACTTTTTGCAGGCATTATAAAAATGTTACTGTGATGATGATGAACTGAAAATAAGATCAGACTCATAGGCACACACACCACTGTTCAACTATATTTTTCTCTCTCTCCCATAGGTCCAAAATACATGTATAGTTTTTTTCATAGACATCTTTTTGTAATTAAATGTAGCAAAAGTTTTAATTTTCTCATAGCTTTTGATTTACTTGAAGAAAATGCATTTCCAATAAAAAAAATTTGGTTTAAAACTTGTGTCAATGGAGCGCACGAAAAAGTTGTATTATTTAATTTTCTTTTGTAGTATAAATCTTAATATCAAAATTAAAATTAACACTTTTGCTTTGTAATTTTAAAGCTATTGTGCACATCCCATTCTTGTTTACAAGTAATCTACAACAAAAGCTATCAGACCTATATACTAGTATAAATATTTTGCCAATAATACTTTTGTTAGATGAAATTTTGAAAAACACACATTATTTTAAAGAAGATGAAAGAATACTGACAAAGAATTTGACAACTCAGTACTCTAAAAAAACATTTTATTACTGTAATGGTAAAACTGCTGTAATTGCAGTTGTTAAGAGTTCGACAATGTTCAATGTAAAACGTTGTAAAATCAATTTACGTTAAACAAACCCAAAAATCTTAATGATTCATGACTTTTATTAAAGTCTTTGTAGAAAACCTATAACCACCTGTTTTTAAGGTTAAACCCGTTCTTGATCCGCATTTCCATTAAGTTGTTCTTCTTTTTTTCATTTGTCGACAAGAAAAAAAAACAGCAAATCAATAAAATTGACGAGAAAAACACTTTGGGAGGTCTTCCTTTTTCTTTTGCTCTTCAACAAAGCAAAGCAAATAAAAAAAATAGATCAAAAAAACGTATTTTTTTGCAGGGTAAAAGAGAAACAAAAGAATCAAAAAGAACCAAATTCATTGCTGAATGTGGTCTGTCACTTTTTTCCTTCCATTAAATCTTTTTTGAAAATTTGATTCGTTCTTGACTAAGATATCCGTTTAAACGAAACTGTAAATTGTTTATTGTCTTCTTTCTCTTTGTGGAGAATATCAGTCACCACTGAAAAAGAAGGCAATATAGAAATTCTGTATTATCAAATCAACGGTCTAATGCTCAATATTAATTTAAAGCATTGACCGTTGAATTTACACACCTTAACAGAAAACAAAAAAAAATTGACATGATTCTGCATTTATTTATTTTTAAAAGAAATTGCTTCTTTGTTATTAAAAAAAATACATATGGTTGTTGGAATTTCTTGATATTATTTCCTGTTTTTAACATTTTGGGAGTTAGAAAAATGCATTGTTATTTGTTGCATAGCAACGACACACACTTAAAATAAATGCATCTGTAAAAACATTGTAAAAATTCATCAATTTTTTATTTTCTTTGAATATTTGATATGCATTTCTGCAGACAAAAATAAAATTAAATAACATTTAGGAACAAAATGCTTGTAACACTCAATTGGATGTCTGCCAAAGTTTAAAATACATGTTGTATTCCAGCTGCTTCGATTGTAAACTTATTATTATTGTGAAAATATAGAATATTTTGCAAATAAACATTGTTTTGTAATAATAATATATTTAACAGTATTAAAATCATATTAATACAAATTTATTTATTTGTATTAATATAATTTGTGGCCGGTAAAATCAGTATATTAAGTGATGGCCCTGCAATATCAAATTTGTGACACTTTAACAGTCATTTTTGTAATCTCACGAAGGCTTCTATAATACAGTAAGCCACAAATAAACGTATTAAATGATGAAATGAGGATACTATAAGTGCCAATTATTTTTGTTAACTGAATTTGAGCAAACTAAAAAATAATTTTTGATTTTTTTGTTATTATGGTTAGGGACAGGCGTCGCAAAAAAAAGTAAGAAGAAAGAAGAAAAAAAACGGAAGAATTTTTTAACACTGGGTGGCAATGGAAAAGAAAAAAAGAGAGGAAAAAGTGCAAAAAAATGCATTGGGTGGCAATGCAGAGAACAAAAGAGAAAAATTTTTTTCTTCCGTCAAAAATTGAAGAGCTCTTCGTAGATTATTCATAACTTTTTTAATATTAAATATAAAAAAAATCTAATAATGCCATCGGATTTCTCATATCCGAAATTAGTAGATACATATAAAATTTAAAACAAAATCGAAAAAAAAATTTTCAGAGGCCAGTCCTAATTATGGTATTTTTGGGATCATAATTTGCTTGAAAAATTGGAAAATGACATTTTGGAAAATTTTACTTTTGGATAAAATTTCGATTTTGTTTTTTTCAATTTCGATTCTTTAAATGCTAAATTTTTATAAACTAATTTTGAGTGGGCTAAAAGCAATTTCTTAATGCTGGTTATAGCATTTCTTATGCATCACTGAACATTTTAGAATAATAGTGAAATTAAAAAATGATAATTAATTTTAATCAAGTGAAATTCATACCTCTATTAATAGCATACTTATGAGATGGGGAAAAAAATCAAAGATTATTGTCATACTTATTGTAATTAGTACAAGACGGGTATTCTAAAAAAACAAACTTGTTAAAATAAATTTAAAAGATGACAAACTTTGACTGTTACAGCTTTGGTATATTTAAGCAAAAATATAAGAAGAATTCCAACAAAAACACTTGCAACACTTAAAATATATCGTAATATTACGTATGTTTGTCCAGGACTATTTTTTATCAAACAAACAAATGATCGGCATGTTGTTTCTGCTGTAGATGGCCATCCGGTCAGAAAATGATACTGAATATAAACGAATGAAAAAATTGCAATAAAAATTAGAAGAAGCCGGAAAAAAATTTTATCCCAAAATTTTGTATCCTTGAATGGAATCATTAAAGCTAAACAACGATCAATCCCTAGAAAAAAACTTGTGTTACAAAATATGCATTTGACATCTATTTTTTATTTAATATGTGAAAATTTGCATATTCTTTAGTAAAACGGTGATTCACTAAGAGCTGTTCAGAAAAAAATTGATATTTTTTCGGTTTTTTTAAACTCCTCCTTTCCATCTGGTGATCGTTTTTGCTTTGATCTTGTGCGTAATTCAATGATAACTTGAAAAACATAAGATCTGTCAATCTTGTTAACACACCTTTTTATAACTCATTTTCTTGTTTTTTCACATTTTCAAAAGTCATTACTGTAACAAAAAACTTACCCAAAAAACATGCAACAAGTGGCTCAATAACAAACATCAAGCCCGAAATTCCTGCTGTAAATGCAATAAAATATGCATTATAAATTGCATCATCTGGCCTCCAAAATATTGAAAAATATAACGCAAAGCTCAATGTTTGAAGGGATACAATAAATTCAACAATAACATAAAAAGACATCATTAAATTCATTCCTAGTGAATTTTTTTAAAATTTCATCCAATACAATATTGCTCCAAAATGATACGTTGAAAATATTGTACATATAAATGTTAAAATATATTCGATTAATGTTATTATTGCTAAGTAATCAACCATTTTTGAAAAATCCAAAAAAAGCTCGTTACAGCTTTAAAAAGGTCTTACAACAAAGTAATTCAAATTTGGTTGTTCATTAAAATAAACTCTTTCACTTTTCTTCATTCATTTATCCATATTTAATTATTTAATATTAATTATTATTTTTACGTTTAATTAATTGTTCAGTGAAATAAGCTCTACTTTTTTTAAAGAAAAAAGTGTAAGAGAGCACAAATACTACACAAATACTGCACATAAAGCTACAAGATGAGCAAAAATTTTATTAAGAGTGACAAAAAAATAATACACAAAGAAAGCTACTTGTACTTTTCATTTTAAAAAAACTAATTAAAAAATAATCAGTGTACCCCCGCTCCCACTTTTATCGCTTCAAAAAAAAAGATGAGTAGCAAAATAGAATTGTTATTGTATTGTTTGAAGCCTGCATTTAAGTTTTACGCAACCTGTTGGTTCATGTGTATAGCCGATTACCATATAATACGTCTTTACAGCATCAAATTCTGGAAAAAAAATTTATTTGTCTTCTGAATCTCAGGATTCTGAAGGAGTCAGAATCCTTAAAATATATTTTTACTGATTACCCATCATTGATCATAATGTTGTTAACAATTTTTAATCAAAAAAATGGAAATTCTTAACAAAAATTAGCTATTTTTTTACATTTATGAGTTTTTTTGAGAATTCCGAAATAAAAAAACTGTGCCCTCTTTCTAAAAGATTATTCTCAAAAATAAATTTTGTTTAACTATGAAAGTATAACTGCAGAGAAAAAGTGCTTGCTCTCAAAAAATTATTAACAAAAATAAGTATTTTGAGAAAAAAGAATTGTTATAAAAATTTTGTTTTGGTATTATTTATGTAATTATGGCTGTTGATAGATTAACCATGCTGAAGAAAAATTATTCATCTTTTTTGAAAATTCTTTCTAATCCTTCAGAATTTACCTTTTTTACGCCTCGAAAACAGTTTTTCTCTTTTCCACCTGATGTTATTTTTTATATTTTAAATCAACCAGCATCACCTCATGGCCTACAAAAACTTTATCAAACATGTAAATATTTTTTTGCAAAGAAGCAAATATTGATTATTAAAAAAGGTAGTAGCTGTTTAAGGGAATCTGTCTTGACGACGCATGAAAATCAATATAATTTTAACAAACGTGTACTGTATTGGTTTAATGATGAATTTCGCTTGAATAACACATATTCGTCAGTAAAAGAAAGAATATTTCGTTGTAACATTAAAAAATTACAGTTGTTAAATTCTGTTTTAACGTTGGAGCAATTCAATACCATAACTTCAACATCTCAAATATCTCATTTTGATTTAATTCGTTCAAGTATTAGCTATGATGATAGCACAAATGTTCCAATCGACGTTGTTTTACAAAAATTTACAACTCTTTCAGAGTTATGCTATCATGATGAAAACGAAAAACTTTCTTCAGAAACTCTAAACAGACTTAATGAAATGACACTGCCATACAAGCTTGAAAGAGCATGGATTACTCTTTACAAATTAGATGAAAGCTTTGATTCAATTCTCTTCTGCAACTTCTTGCAACAAATTTTTATACCTTCTGGCAAATACTGTATAAACATGGAAGAATCAAACGCAGAAAGTGTTAAAAACGATATTAACAAATATTTTGAAAATGAAAACGTAAATTTTTATTTTTTTAAAGCATAAATATTCTTTTTAACTTTGTGTTTTTGCATGGGGTATGATTATAAAAATTTATTCAAAAAAGGGTTTGCATTTGCTAAACAATCTAAAACGTAAAATAAATATAATGTTTATATAAATATATCAGAAACATTAAGAGGTTTACATGGATGTGTTATAAGCGTTTTCCACGCATCATGCAAATTAAAAAAATGCATTTTTTTATTTGCAGCATTTAAAAGATCAGACTCATTTTCATACACCACTGTTCAATTTTTTTTCTCTCTCATAGGTCCAAAATACATGTATAGTTTAATTGATTATTTCGTTAGTCCCTTTTATTTTTATGCAGCAAATCTTTGTTCATTTCTTTTATTCTCAAATATGAATAATTCTGTTGTCTTTACCACAAATGGATCCATTCCACAATGCTTCTCATTTCCACCAGACGTTATAAAAATTATTGTTCATAAAATTTCTTCACCTACTCTCTATCAAAAACTTATTAAAAGCTGCAAATATTTCTATCCAAAAAATGAAATCATTGCTTATAATCGTCATATAAGAGATGACAACATGGCTCTTCTAGAAACGCTTCTTTCTCAGAAAATCAAAATTTGGCTTTACTTGGATTTTCAATGTGTATCGTCTGCTTCTACGCGTACATCCAAAATTATACCACAAATATATCGCTGCACCTTAGAATCCTTACATTTGTCTTTTCAAACTTTTACATTTGAAGACTTTTCAATTTTAACTTCCTCTGTTACTTTGTCAAATATGATGATTATTGATAAAAATGATAGTCGTGTGCCATTTGAAGAAATCATTGAATGTCTTCCAAATGTTATTAATTTCAATTTGTAAGTAAATTTTTTTAGGATTACGTTAAACATAATAATTTTTTTTATTATAGCTTACCAAAATCATCACATAGTTCCTATTACAATGCTGGAACTGCTGCATATATTTTAAAACTTCCAATATTTAAACATTTAAGAAGATTAAAGCTTTCACAAATTACAGAATCACTTGATTACAACTGTTTTTGTGAATTTATTGAAGTAAGTAAGGTGTGATCAAATGGTGCATAACAACTTTTTATTCAACTCATAAAAATTGGGGACTTTAGAGTGAGAATTTTTTTCATCAAAAAATCGTTGCAACAAACGTCTAATTTCCATAAATATTTTTTACACTCAAACTTTTTTAGAAAAATCAAATAATAAATGTTAGCTTATGCTTCAAATGGCACAATTTATCTCTATCGTATCGTAAAAAATTTAAATCTACTGCCGATGCCTTGTTTTCAAATGGAATAACACCAAATATTGTATTTCCGTAATATTTTATTTTTTTACTATTTTCTATGATCGACATTTTTATAGATCTTTCAGACGAAGATAAAACATTTTTTTTTGCAAGCGCCAAAGATTACATCATCCATAAAATGATTCGTAAAAAGAGAGTAATGAAAATGTTCTTGGCTTTTTTCCTGTAATAAATGATTGTGTTTTTGTTCCATGTTTTTAAATAAAGGTTAATAAAGAAAAAGCTTAAAAGGTTTTCTTTAGAAATATTATTAATTTTGGCGTCCTTAACTTTTTTGTTTTTGAACGCAAAACAACCCCTTGCATATTTGTTTTTTAAAATGAAGCTCCACTGTACATTTAAAAAATTGTAAGTCATGAGCAAAGAAGTGTTTTTTCTCATCATTAATGGACAACAGGTTGTCTGAACCATTTGTTCTTTGTTTACTTTGGCAAATCTAACGAAAAAAGTGACAGACCATATGGCCTTTTCTCTGAAAGAAAAAATCTGAAATGTTTTTTCTAATTTTATTAACAAGGGACCGTTACGAGATGTCATCTATGGATTTCTTCGAAAATAACGGGGATCAACAGCTCATAGTAAGGGATGAAAAACCCCCAAGTACTAGCCGCCCGTTCGCCATTTCAGGATTTTAGTTGCATTTTGCTATTACACTATAAGTAGCAGGCGATGAACCTCATGGTCTATAGATTACTTTTTTGATGATTTTAGATGGTTGTAAACGCTTGGAATATGATAGACTATTTATGAAATATTATGTTTTGGCATATCCAACCATCTAAGATTATCACAAGCGTAATTTACTTACTATGACTATCATTGCCTGCTATTTATAGTGTAATAGCAAAATGCTACTAAAATCCTGAAATGGCGAACGGGCAGCTAGTACTTGGGGGGTTTTCATCCCTTACTATGAGCTGTCCATCCCCGCTATTTTCGAAGAAATCCATAGATGAAATCTCGTAACGGTCCCTTGTAAATTATTATTGATGAAAACACCAAGAAAAATAGATCGCATATAACATTTTTTGCCACTAATGGGATCATCATATTCTTCGCTATCTACAAAACCTCAAATTGTATTTACCCCAAATGGATCTCGTCATCAAAGTTTTTCATTTCCACCAGACGTCATAAAATTTATATTAAAAAATATTGAATCACCAAATCTTTATCGAAAACTGGTTCGAACTTGTAAATACTTTTATTCGAAAAAACGAATTGTTATTCATGACACAGAAGCTACATGCACCAGGGATATGGACAAATGGGTCCTACATTCTTCAATATCTTTGGAATCAAAACATTATCATCTTTGGCTTACCTATAGTTTGTGGTGTGATACATTGGATTCATCTGCTGTATCAAAATTACTTCAAAATGTTTATAGATGCACTTTCAAAGAATTGCATTTATCGCATCAGAACTTAACGTTTGAAGAATATTATCTATTAGTTTCATCTAAAACTGTTGAAAGTTGCAGTATTGAATTTTCAACAATCTGCTATAAAAATGGCAGTATTGCACCATTTGAAGATATACTTGAACAGCTTCCCAAAATCGTTTATTTTCGTTTGTAAGTTTTTTTTCTGCTCTAAAAAATAGTGACAGCTTTCAGCATACCACCAAATTATAACATCGAATTGCATTACACACCTAAGACTGCACAAAATCTCATTGATTTACCAGTTTTTGCAACAATGAAGGTACTCAAGCTTTTTCGAATCAATGAAATGTTTGATTACATTTCTTTTTGTGAATTTATTAAGGTAAAATTAGCTATAAAATTAAAAGATAATTAATGTTTAAAAATTTAGAAAAACTCTAAATCTAGTTTTTGCATAATGTTTCTTACCTCAACAACAGAACAATATCGTCGAAATTTCAAGAACTGTGTTGACAAAATGCTAAAAGAATGGAATGTACCTGCTAGAAAACCTAAAGTGATTCTAACTCATTTTTAACTATTGTAACTTGAAAAACCTGCGCTTATGAATACTATCTATCTATTTTAGGGTAATGAATTCATTATTTCTTTTAAAAAAACTTTCAAACATATCTATAAAATAATTCGTTAAAATGAAAATAAAGTTGTTGTAGATTATTTGTGGTTTTGTAAATGTTATGTCATTAGCTATTGTTTTTTGTCTTTAAACTGCAAAATGAAACTACACTTTTTTTTAAAAAAGGTGAAGCCCCTCGTCTCATTATTTATTTAAAAAATCGTAAAGCGCAAATAAGGTTTTCTCATCATTCATGAAAATTAGGTAATCCTTTCTTTTTTTTGTTGATTGTGGCAACTCTAATGATTGTTGTTATCTGATTTTAACAAACAGGCAGACAAATTGTCCATAAAAGTTATTTTCTCTGAAAGAAAAAGTGAAGTGTTTATAGCAATTTTGAAAAATTATTTTTATGTATACTCTTTTCTTAGAAAAATAATTATTGAATAAAACATCTTTTGCCATTTTCTCAAATTGGAAGCACAATGGGATCCTCTTTTTCTTTACTATCCACGAAGCCTCATATTGTGTTTACCCCAAATGGATCTCGTCAACAACATTTTTCTTTTCCACCAGATGTCATTAAATTTATATTAAAAAACATTTCCTCGCCAGATATTTATCGAAAGCTAGTTCGAACATGCAAATACTTTTATTCCAAAAAACGAATTGCTGTATATAACAATGGTATTAGAAGTACAGTTCCTATAGACAAAAGTAATCCCCCAGTACTGATGGATTCAAGATATTACCAAATTTGGCTTAAAAATGGTTTATGGTGTGATTCGGCTGATCCATCTGGAGCATCAAAATTGTTGCAGCGAGTTTTCAAATGCACTCTCAAAACATTACATTTATCGAATCAATACTTAACATTTAAAGACTATTATCTTTTAGTTTCATCAAAGACAGTCGAAAATTGTAATCTTCGATTTTTAACAATATATTATCCAGATGAAAGCATTGCACCATTTGAAGATGTACTTGAACAACTTCCTAACATTGCTTATTTTCGTTTGTAAGTTTTTCTTTTTTTACATTACAAAATGTTGACAGCTTTCAGTATACCAAGTGATAACGTCGAATCCTATTATACATCCACAACAGCTCAAAATCTTATGGATTTACCAGTTTTTACAAAATTGAAGCTGCTCAAACTTTATCGAATGAATGAAAAGTTTGATTACATTTCTTTTTGTGAATTTATTAAGGTAAAATTAGCTATAAAATTAAACGATATTTAATGCTCAAAAATTTAGAAAAACTCTAAATCGAGTTTTGGTTTAATATTTGCTAACAATACACCACTACAATATCGTTATGATTTTAAAAGAACTGTGGACAAAATGTTATGCGACTGGAATGTGCCATCTAACAAACCTACAGTTTTCTTAACACCATTGTAAAATCTAAATGTTAATTTTGTATTACTTTTTGTTTTTCGGTTTGTGACGTATAATAAACTTAAGCGTATGTAAGAACAGCATAATATGTATGTTTTTTCAGACATTTTTTTTATTAACATTGTAATTTTATTTTCATTTGTTGGAGAATATCTCGTCAACAAAAACGTCCTAGCGACAGCCATGTATTCTCTTATGAATGTTTTAACAGTAATACAATTTATAGGACATTTATTTACAACACTGAATCGTTTTACAATAATTTGTTTCCATTAAAACATAAAAAAATTTGGGCTCAACAATGGTATACGGTAGTAATTATCGGAATAGCATTTTTAAATGTTAAATGAACCTGCTGCCTTCACAGTAAATGCCGATGGAAATGGTAGTATTGCATTTGCAAATAGTTATGTCTCAAAAATAATAAATCTTTCTCAAACGATAATATACTTTTTTACAACTTGTCTGACGGCTATCCTAAATTTTTTGTCATTTATTAAATTTTTTATTTGAAAACAATCTAATTCTTTGTTTACTGTAAATGAAAAGAGTTTGTTTTGTAAGTTTTACCGGTTGATTTTCTTAAGTCCACACGCATACATGGTTTTCAAATATGGCAATAAATTTTACAATTTCAGATGTATCCTTTGCTGTTTTTGCAGCACAACTATTACGTGTTACTTATAATGCCAATGGGCTGCTATTTCCTAAAAATTCAGCCATACAATCATTTTTCTCTGCAATTTTACCAATTTTAAGTGGCGTTTTTGTATGGAGTGGAAGTATCTCGTTAATGATCTTAAGGTTTGAAAAAAAATTATATCAAAAAGAATATATAAATGAATTTGTAGTTTGTTCCTCAACCCGAAATGCATATATGTCTTTCTATTTTTATAAATCAAAAACCCCAACACAAGTAATTACAATAAGTTCATCATCACCAGCATGGAAAGATTAACAATTATCAAATAATTCGGAAAATTCGTGCGGCTGGTATACCATTTACACTGAATATCATCTTTATTTGCCGCATCAGTGTTATCCATCAGCTTGCCATGGCTAAAATCCTCTCACAAATATTTGAAGACGAGTAGTGGAAGTTTTAATAGCAGTGTATTAAATATGTGTGCTTATAATAAATGCTGTATTTAAAATGTTTGTGATGTAACTAATTATGACATGTCTTTAAGCAAACAAACAAATTTAAGACCACAAATGACTTTTAGTTTTTGCTTTGATTGTTCACTATGTAAAATTTTTTATAGCAATCTAAAGTTGTAAACTGCAATTCTATTGGAACAGATACATTAGTCCAGTTATTCAATCCCCAAAATTTAAATGTTTTATTGATCAATATAATAATAGCAAAAATAATAACAACAAAATGTGATAAATAATCATCAATCATAATCTACGTAATTTACAAACATGCTCAGTTTTATTTAGCTCAACATAATCTTCTCCATTTTCATCTTGTAAAACTTTAGCAGTAAATTTTTTAGGTCTACATTGACGACATACATATCTTTTCCATGCTTCACTCCAAGTATAAATATATCCAAATTTGTTATTCATTGAATCGAAAATTGTCAACTTTTTAATTGTTTTCTTGTGATACAAATCTTCCCATAATTTATAATTTGGCTTTTTAACAATGTATCCAGTAATTTTTTCAGGAACAAATTTAACAGGTGTACATTTATGTTCAGTCTTGGAAAGCTCAATACATTCTTTATCTTTGATAAACTTAGCAAAAACATGAGCTTGATGATTTTTATTGCATGCATCACAGACGAAGATTTTCGTTACTTCAACCCATACATATTTGAAGCATTCAGTTTTCTCAGCATTAGTAAATACCATTAAATGTTGAATAAATTTACCATTTTTCCAACTTTTCTTTAATATTTTAAAATTTGGGGCTTTAACAATCTTGGGAATAATATCTTCCGGTACAAATTTTATCGGCTTACATTTGTGTTGTTTAGAACTAAGTTCAAGGCCTTCTTTGCATCCATCGATTGTAATATTTTTTGCAGAAACATAACTATTGTGACGCTTAATGCATGTTTGACAAGTAAAATTTTTTGATGAAGAATTCCATGAATATTCAAAGCATTCACTTTTTTCATCATCGACGAAGACAACCAAATGTTGCATAATTTTACCATTACATTTTCGTTTGACTAATTGATATTTTGATTCCATAATAATATTTCCAGGTATAGAGGGTAAAGATTCAAATGGTTCACAAATATGTCTTTGAGGGCTTACGAAAAGGGTTTCACTGTTATCATTTTGAAAGCTGGCAATAATTCTGACTTTGTTAGTCGAAAAACATTTTGTGCAAAAAAATATTTCAAGTCATTTTTATAAACAAATTTATAATAAAATTTCTTTTCTTCTGTCGTAAAGATTATTAAAATTTTTGCAGTATTTATTGTAGTTAGAATATACATTGATTTGTCTAGGGTAATATCATCTTTGTAAGTTTTTGGATAGAATTCGCGTAGTGCACAAACATGTTCTGCTTTACTCAAGACCAAATAATTTTTTCCATCATTTTGGCATACTGTAGCAGTTAAACTAGCTTCCATTGGACAATACCGGCAGAGATAGCATTGTCTTTTGGCTGTCCAATAATATTCATAGCAAAGGCTTTTGTTTGTTGGACAAAATACAATTAATCTAGAAATTTGTTCACCACGATGTTGAAAATGGAATATTTTAAAATTTGAATTTTCAACAATCTCATTTTCAAATTGATCTGGATCATATTTGCATGGGTCACATAAATGTTTACGTTTGCTTAATTTCAAAAAACTGCTTCCATCTTCATTTTGACATACTTCGGCTCCAGTATTTTTATGCATTTTTACACAACCGGAACACATAAATTTTTTGTCTTTTCTTGACCAGTAGTATATATAACAAGTCGTATGCTCTGATGAAGTAAAAACAACTAGCTTTGATCGATCATTTCCATTTAAAACACTTTTAAAAATCTTAAAATTTGGAGCATCAAAAATTTGTTTGCCACGAAATTTTTCAGGATTAAAAGAACAAATTTCGCAAACATGTTTATTTGAGTTCAGCATAACAAATTCTGTTCCATCTTCTTCTTTTTGGCAAATTTCAGCTGTAATTAAACGTTTTGTGGAAGCTTTTTTTAAACAAACATAACAAAAATATCGATTAAGCAATTTGGAAAACGCGTATTCATAACATTTTGAACGAGATGGATCCAAAAATATAATTAGCCGTTGACTAACATCTTGTCTATAAAAATAAGTTAAGAGTTGAAAATTATGTTTTTCAATAATTTCTTTGTTTTCTTGAATTTGACAAACATGTTGTGTTATATTAAGCTCAATAACATCTTTTTCATTTCTTTTAATAATTTTTGCTGATCTTGTTTTCTTTTTTGAATAACAATTCTGACATATAAAAGAGTTTTGAAATTTGTTAAAAAAATAGTCAAAACAATATTTTTTATTTTCAGATGATGGGAATATTGAAAGCTTTGTTTTTGTGACGCCATTTTGAACATATTTTAGGATAGTAAAGTTTGAGGCTTCGATATATTTGGGAAGGTTCAAATTTTGATGATCATTTTTTTCTCTCGAGGCAATACTGTCAGCTTTTCTTTTTCGCAAAGTATTTCTAAAAAATTTGTAATTTTTTTTACCAGATAATATGAATAATAACAACTTACTCAACTTTCATTTTTCTATTTGAAAATATTAAATTATAAATCTTGTTGTCTTTTAAAACTTTTCTAAGCTCGTCTTTTTCTTTGCGGCTGGTATGTCGTTTAATCCAATTAAAAATAATTTCTTTCATTTTTGAATCATTATTTTCAACAATCTGTTTAAAGAGCTGTGGCAAAAATCGTTCTTGAATTATTTCTTTATTGCAAGTAGTTGCCTGAAACACAGAAAAAACGTCATGCAAACTTTTATTGATTAATAACGGTTCTCGTCGTACAACCATACACAAAAAATGAATTATAAGAACTTACTCCTTTTGTTGTAAGAATATCAAAAATTTTATTGTTTTTTATTCTTTTATCAAAAATGATAACAAAATCTTGAAAATTTCGTTCTGCAAAAACAAACAACATATTCTAAAAGTGAAATATTTTGTAACCCCAAAATATAAAAAAACTTTAACAAACCGCTTTAGCAATAAACTTCCAATGAAACAAGGCCGAAATTATTTTATGCTCTAAATTTGTTTTTCTTAACAGTATCTTCTTTACAGAGAAATAAACAAACCTTCATTGAACGGTTCAATGAGTAAAAGCTTTGAAACTGAATCAATTGTAAGCTTGCATCTTCCTTCAAATTGAAACTTGGAATTTTTATCTTTGGCTATCAGTTCAATCATGATTACTGTTGACTAGATGAAAATTAATTTAACCAAAAAATCATGTATGTCAAAATGAGTTTAAATAATGTAGTCACTTAAAAAATTAAGTATACAGTTTTTAGGGAAAAAACGAAGAAAAAGAAAAAAATAAATTTTTATCCATTGAGTTTAATGCAATGAGAATGTGTTTTTGTCTAGTAGAAAAAAATTTTTTCCAAATCAATGTTTCTTGTTTCTCAGTATTTGCCAAGAGGACGTCTTCAGTTCTTTAGACATGTCTTTTTGCCTTTTACCTCTCATCATTTTTTTGGGGGCACCTTGTCATTCTTTACTAGCCATGGGCACCTTGTCATTCTTTACTAGCCATGTATTGAACAACAAAGTGCAGAATAAGGGTTAATACAAAAACAATTTTTTGGTTAATGATGAGAAAACTGACAATTGTAAAATTCTTCAAGATGAACATGGTGGAGATTATGTTCAAAATGAATAAAAACGAGCATGTTTGCGAAATACGTAAATTATAAATGGCGAAAGTTGTTGTTTAAATGATATTGTTGTAAGTTTTATGACATGACTGAATTGTTGAATAAAATAGTTTTTACATTATTTATCATATTTGTAAGAATAATGAAACGAAAACAAGCTAATCCGAGTCTGTGATTTGTTTTGAGATTTGACACTGACTATTTTAAAAATCACATTTTATTTTTATGCATACTGCTTACAATGCAAAACAAACTTAATAGTTTTCATCAATATCGCCGTGGTATAGAGTAGCATTTAAATCAGATGCTTTAGTTTTTTGTCGATAGCTATATTCTATTCCTGACATAATCATCTTTTGATCAATATATGGTGGCTTTCGAATGGATTGTAAAGTTGTTAGAGTAAAATGGGGCATAATTGCTGCACAATAATAATATGCACATCCGTCGTAGGTAGCGGCATGATACCGACTATACCCATAGTGACAAGATTCGTATGGTTTATCACAGCTAAGCATTCCACCAAATGCAATAATACCATTATTGTCTTCAATTTTATCCATATGTCTACCCAAGCAGATTATAAGTTTTCCATAAAATGGATATTCATTGAACCCTCCAGGGCATCTTCCATTATCAGAAAAAATATTATTACTTGAAAATAGTCCACCAAATTTTATAGGATCTGGATGAGCAGTTTCTGTCAAGCTATATTCACACCAATATGGAGTAATTTTTAGTTCATCAGTAATTGCAGAATTGCAAGTCTGAAAAAAAGAAAGCATTAAAAATTTTTGGAAAAAACATTGTACGTTGTGTAAGAAAATTCCATTTTATGTAAATTTATTGTACTCACCTCAGTACAATTAGGATCAGGATGTGTACGAGTCTTTAATGTTACATAAAAACTTGGTAGTTCACTTTCAATAAAACCTGGAGGGCATGAATATGTCAAATGTTGTATATAATTAGGATGATTATATTTTTGACAAGCGTTGCCTTGTGGTAAATTAGCATACATTTTAGAAGATGAACTAATATATTCACATTTTTGGAAAAATCCACCATTAAACGCCGAACCAGGAAAAGATTTGAATTTTTGTGTTTCTGAAGATACTCCATCATTCAGATTTGCCTATAAAAAGGACATTTAAACACAACTGTTTTTTGATTGTAAATGATCAAAGCATTTTCAGAGTCGAGAAATTGATCGTAAATCGTTGCATCTAGATTCTGAGATCTAATACATATAGTCAGGGGAGACACATGTGGGAGCAGCGTGGAACATGAGTTACTTTTCAGTCCCCCACAATACTCCGATCCCGTAATAATTCTTTTACTTTATAAAAATAATTTGAAGCTGATGAATCTGGATTGCCAGAAATCATGTTTTGAGCGTAATACTCGACAGTTGCATTATAAATTAAATTTTGAAGTTGTTTTACAATAGGTTTATCATAACCTTTTAATGTGCCAGAATGAATTAGATTATATAATAAAGTGCCTTCTTTTTGTAAACCAACAACACTATCGAGATTAATTTTGTTGTTACCCTGAAATATACCAATTTTAATTACTTTTGTATTACAACATCAACTGACCTCAGAAGAAGCTCCAAAAAGTTTTGTTGCATCTAGTTCACCATGTGTAAGGATATATGTTTGACTTGATTCATTCATGGCTGCAATACCATTATTTTCAGGAGCCTTAGATGATGATCCTCCCAAAAAATTTGCTTCAAATCCACGACTAAGTTCAGCTCTTATCTTTGAAGCATCAGTGCTTTCAGACATAGAGACAAAAGTATTCATTGCAATACTTGCACCTGCAACAGCTTTATCAATAACATGTGTACCATAATCAGCAATTCTGCATAGTGATGTGCCAGTTGCATATCATACTTCTTAATCACATCAATAATTTCAGACAAACGATCTGTAAAGCTTTTGTCAAATTCAATCCTTTCAGTGCCAATCAAATTATAAGCTCGATATTCAATTTTATTTGAGAAACAAGTTTCTTTATTTTTTTCCATATGCAGTTTTCCAATTTTCATGTCTGCACTAAATGCACCACATAAACTTCCAAGTCCAGGAATTCCCTTCCCAGCTCCAGCGTTAAAAGACATTCCAAATTCTGCTTTATATGAATTAAAGGACTCATAAATGGAAGACGATTTTTGGATATTTGATTCTTTTATGGAGGAAACAGCAACGTTATCAGGAACCAAAAAATTTCCATCAGGAGTACGTTTGTTTTGATCATATGTTACTGGGAAAATTGGTAGTGTTGGTTTATTGGTTAAATCATCCCATCCAATTCCAACTATTCCACCAATGTTACGCGTTACAGCACATTGTTCCTTCTGAGCCAACGTGTTTACTGCAACGATAACGATCAATCCACATATAAGAAGCAATGAAAAATGCATCTGCAAAGAATAAAATTGAAAACTAGCTTTAAAAACTGTAACACTAAATGCCTATAACAGAGACGATAAGCCTCAAAAAAATTAAAAATCAAAAATAGACACAAAAAAATTAAATTTTGTCAGATTTTCTTTAGTGAGAGTATATTTTTATACACATTTACTTTCAAAAGAAATGAATGCATTTACGTTAATTGAGTGTCTAAAATGTTAAAAACATAGAAGCTTTTAAAGTCTAGACATTTTGTAATTCCACTTACTCTCTAGAATTTTTTGCGTTTCTGATTAAATGATATAAGAAAAATTAAATATTTTTCGGGAAATTTTCTGTAATTTTTATACAGTGTGTGATGTCTTTTACCTATTTGTAAAATGTTATCATCTAAAAATCTCTCACCATAGAGGATTTGAAGTTAAAGTCCCATATTTTGCCCCAATATTCGTTTGGCTATGGGCAGGGACAAAGTGGGGAAACCTTGATTCCTGTATTTATTAAATAAATGGATGTAGCTGTTAAGTAGCAGGCAATATCTATTTTTGTTATAAAATATCTAATAATCTGCATATTTGATACTTTCTAACCACTTTAAATGCATAACCAACTAATAAATTACAGTCTCCTTTTAGTTATGCTACATTCAAGTTTGATTAAATACTGCAGAAAAAATTGCCTTTTAATAGCTCACTACATCCATGCTCTAAAGGCAAAAACGAAGTGTTTACTTGTTCGCAAAAGACGATCGATTATACAATTTTCATGGTTTTCATATTTTGAATTTGCTCTATTAAATCTGGATAGTCCTCATTCGAGTAATAAGAAAAATACAATTTTTGGTCAGCTGGTGTAGAACTTCGAAGATATTTGCAACATGTTCGCAATTTCATTTTGTCTATTGGGTTGCAAAGAGCCAAAAATCTTTTAATAACAAAATAATCAAGCTTTGAAAAATTAAACGAATCAGTTTGATTCTTACTGCCATTTTGATGAATTGGATCTGAAAAAAAGTTATAAATTTTTAAAAAATTTAAGTAAGCTAACCCCTCTTTGGACATAAAGCAATATGATGGCGTTGAAGACAGATTTCACAAACTTTTTTACAGCAATTATAGACATTTTTGCATAAGCACCTTTTTTCTGGATATTCTAAAGCTGATAACCGATCACGAAGAGTTGAAAATTTTAAGCAATTCTCTGATGAATGATTTAATCCTTTACAAAATTTGCAGACCATTATAGTAGGAAAATTAATTTTTCTATAACTTTTTTCGGGCAATAATAAAAATAGACAACTGCCTGCATTTTTGGTAATAATTTATTGCTAATCAATTTATCAGGGCCAGTGGCGGAATAATTAAAAAGAATATTATAACTTTTATCCTCCCCTCTCCTTCGAAAGGTATTTAATCGATAATCTATTATTAAAGGCCCTTATAAAAAATGAGTGTGGGGATAATTATCACATGTGTAGGCAAAACAAAAGAAAGATATAAAAAACAATGCTGAATTTAAATTATCACAAACAAAACAAATTATCAAATCCAGACAAATAAAATAAGGATATAAAGGCTCACTACATTTTTTCTCCGCAGGCAATGAAGAAGTGGTTACTTGTTTGAGACTACTAATCATGCAATTTTCGTCGTTGTTTTGCTAGATTACATATAATACAAGTTAGTATTGGCAACATTCATTCTTTAAAAATTTTTATACAGCAGACCGTTGAAAAAGTTGTATAAAACAATGTCATATTATGATCATTTCCTATATAGTAAAACTCAGAACCACCTTATTTTTTCCACAGAAGGTTTTCGTCCACAATATTTTTCACTTCCATCAGATGTTATAAAATTTGTATTAAAAAATATTTCATGGCCAAGGCTCTATCAGAAATTGATTCAAACATGCAAATATTTTTATTCCAAAAAACGTGTTGTTTTATATACTTATGGCGTTCTCTATGATAGTAAATCAAGCGAATGGATTACTCAACCTCTGAACCTTTTGGAATCAAAAAGTTATCAACTATGGTTTGAAATGAATTTAAACTGTGATACATATGGTCCTCAACATTCCCTAGCTGTCTCAAAATTGCTTGAAAGAGTTTATAAATGCCATTTTGATGACTTACATTTGAAGCGCCAACAATTGACATTTGATGAATATCTTCTTTTAACTTCTTCAAAATGGGTAAGAAAATTTAGTATGACATATATGACAATATGTTATCAAGATGGCAGCCATGTTCCTTTTGAAAAATTAATGGAACAACTCCCATATGTCTTTTCCTGCAAATTGTAAGCATTTTTTGTAACTTCAAAATTGTGTTTTCGTCTAGGGTTGATGTGGGTGCGAGCGCCCGAGTGCGCTCGTTTTAGCGCCCGGGCGATGAGCTTTTCGAACACAAAATTTTCAATAATTTTTCAAAAAATTAATTTTTTACAAACAAGATTCTTTATTTATGCCTTGAAAATGTTATGATTTAGCTATTACAGCATTTAAGTCTCGAAATCTTTTTCTAATTACAGTATCCCGGGTTACGGTAGTTTTGTAATTTCAGTAATTTGTCTTGAAATGTAAAATAAATCAAAAAAACTCATAAAAGAATGTTTAGTCGACAAAATGAGAAGCTTTAATAACAATTTTCGACATTTTTTCAAAAAAAAATTAATATTTATGCAATTTTTCATTTCGGGCGACAGCGCCCAGGCGCGCCCAATTTTTTCAGATTTTGGGCGCGCCATCAACCCTATTTTCGTCTATAAAAATAAATGATTTTTAGCTTTCCAAGTAGTAATCATGAAACATATTTTACATCAGAGACTGCAAAAAATCTCACGAAGCTACCAACATTTACAGACATGAGAATCTTTCAATTGTGCCGAATTGGTGAAAACTTTGATTATTCAGCTTTTTGTGAATTCATTAAGGTAACAATATTGTTAAAGTTTAAAAAGTTAATTTTAAGTATTTAGAAAAACTCAAAATATCTGAATAATGATAGACGTTTATGGCCTAATTATAGCATCATGTTTTATTACACAACATCAGAAAAATACCGTATAGATTTTGAAAAAGCTGTAGAAGAAAAATGAATGGCATCCATCAGATGAAAAACCGAAAGTTTTGTTAAGCTAATCTCAAAGTCTTTATATTATGTTTGTGTTGTCATAAAAAAGTGAAAATTTGTAAAAGCTATTTTTTAGCCATTTCTGTTGTGCTCGTCCATATTAAATTTTTTTTGAAATGAATGTGATGACCATAATAAAATAAATGAATATAAAAATTTTGTTTTTGATTGTTTACGTGAAAATCGGTTCTTATGGTTTAAACATTACTGTGTTTAAAAAAATTAAAAAGTTTTCTCTGTTAGTCTTCATCGTTTTTTTTGTATATTATTTGTCAAATTGTTTCTAAAATAAAGTGTTTGAATAGCACATAAAAATGTGCTTTTATGTGAATTTCTATCAGTTAAGGAATAAACAATCATTTTTTATGAAACCTAAAAAAATCGAGAATCAAATTTCAAATTAAAAAAAACTCTGTTTATGTTTTAATCATTTTGTTTTCTTTTTTTGTCAAATGAATCACAAATGATTTTTAAAAACTATATTTGTTTTTTATTAATTCATATTCCTTTATCTGCATATGCTGAATACAGCCATTTCCTATTTACTACAGAGTCGTTGTTCAAAAATTCGAATGTTAAACGAGAAGTGAATTTAGAAATTTTTGATGATATTAAACAAGTCAAAAAAGAGAAAGAAAAAAATGATGTTGTAAATATTTGCGAAGAATTTGGTACAGTTTATTATTTTAACATGAAAGGACAATATTTAAAAATTTACAGGTGATCCATGGCATCCATGCTATTGCTTGGGTGAAGCAATATCTTGTACTGAATTGAAAACAGCAAATTTACGACCAGTAGATGAAAACTTTGTTATTGAAATTGCTTTCTTCGAAAACTGCCAAAATATGACATTGGAAAAGGTAGATAAAAGATTCTTAAATTTTTCCCCAAATGTTCATATTTAATTATAGGATAAAATGTTTCCTGGAAATGAAGCTACCATAAACAAATTAACAATTACTCAAAGCAAAATTGATAAAATTGATAATAATGCATTCGATAGTTTAAGGTCATTAAAATCTTTATTCTTTTTTTATTCTTCTCTGCCATGGATTGATGAAAACATTTTGACTGAAAAATTTGGCAACATTTTATTTGAACTGGGGATTACGAGGTGTAAAATGACAAATATTCGTCTATCAATTTTTAAAAACTTGATTAACTTGGAAGAATTGAATTTGAGTTATAACAAACAAGCAAGCGGGACTTTTGATGTTGTATTTCCTAAATCACTTTCAAAATTAAAGATTCTAAATTTACAATCATGCAATTTGTCATCTCTTAATGCAGACACATTTAAGTATTTGAGGTAGGTCATATTTTTTTTAAACTTGTAATAAACTATTTTTAGAAATTTAGCGGACTTGAATTTATGTTCCAACAAATTTACATCTATTCCATCAGCGATCAAATTTCTTCCAAATTTAAAAGTCATGGATTTTGAAAGAAATGAATTGATAGCAGTTAAAAAGAATGATTTTGAAGCAAATGTTAAATTAGAAAATATATCTTTTGTGAACAATTACAACCTAAAATTTGTAGAAAGTTGTGCATTCTGTAATCTGGAAAGATCTTTGAAAAGAATTGACTTTTTATTGTGCGATAATCTTTCATACATTGACGAAAATGCATTTGGATCAATCAGTAATGGAATAACTCCAAAGCTAGAAATGTTTAATATCAAAGAATGTAATATCTCTGTTCTCCACGAAAATTTATTAGATTGGAAAAATGTTGAAAAAATAATGTTATTTGGGAATCCATTTGTTTGTAACTGTTCAATGGCATGGCTTTTCAATGATTTAATGTCAAATAACTCAATATATGAAAACAAAACAGCATTTTGGTTTTATGATCTCCATCATAAATTTAAGTTAGGATGTCTCGGTCCTCCACCGACAACTCCAAATCATACATATCCATATACAATTGTTGAAATCTTTTCATCATGAAAAAAGCCATCATCATCATCGAATTTTTATTGGTATTTTTTATTTTTGTTGGTTGCTTTCATTGCTATGACATTTTCTGTCGTTTATACAAATCGACGTCATTTGCATATTTTATTCTAACGAATTAAAAAGTTTTGTAAAAATCATATCAAAATAAATTTTGTTTTCTAGAGGACATTACTTCCGTGCCAGTTTAAAAATGGTTATTAAGTCATACTGAATAAAATCAGGGTTGTTGCGACTCCAGAGTCGGTTTTATTTGAAAGATCAAAGGAAAACATGCTGTTATTCGGAGTCAGAGCCAATCAAAATGGTCGGGCACAACAGTGAATAAAATGAGATTTTACTGTGGTTTTATAATTTTGGACACGCTTTCTAAACTTTTTTAAGCTGAAAAATGCCGTTTTTGGTCTGTATCTTTTTTGTGCTTGGTTGTGCCTGGTCAAATTTTTTTCATGAGATGTGCATTTTGAATACCTATCGAATGATACTAATTTTGTTAATGAAGCTCGATGAAGCAAAAAGTTATCTTCAAAAAACACATAAAAATGCCGTTTTCGGCAGTTTGTGCCAAAGAAAACTTTTTCCAAAATGGCATTTTTGGAATCAGCGTAAAAAATTAAGTCTAGAAAGTTTGATAGTTAAATTGTAAAAAAAAGGTTAATTTTTCATACTGTAACGAAGAAAAAAGTGCAAAAAAGAAAGGAAAAAGTGTACGTTGCCGGTCTCTAAACACACAATCATTTTTTTATTGTAAAGCCCAAAAAAGAATCAAATTTCAATCAAAGGGAAAATTTTTGTTTATGTTTTTTCGGCTCTACTTTTCATTGTCTTTTGAAAATCATTTGTCTTCTAATGAATCAGAAATGATTTTCAAAATTTTTATTTGCATCTTTCTAATTTATTTTTCACTATTTGCATATGCTAAAGATCTATCATTGGCAACAAAGACTTCAGATTCGTTCCAATATTCCATTGTTAAACGTGAAGTGGATTTAGAAATTTATGATGATATTAAACATGTAAAAGAAGATAAAAATGAAAATGATGCTGTAAGGGTTTGTGAGAATGATAATGGTACAGTTGCATATTTTTTTATAACAGAAAAGGCACAGTATTTGAAAATTTACAGGTAAACCATGCCATTGTTATCATAAAATAATATCTTGTACGGATCATGAATTGAAAACAGCAAATTTACGGCCAGCTATTGAAAGCTTTGTTATTGAAACTGCTTCTTTTGCATACTGCCGAAATTTGACTTTGGAAGAGGTCTGTGATAACTTTCTAAAGAATACTTTTGCAACTTTCATTTTTAGGATAAAGTTCTTCCAGGAAACGAAGCAACGGTTAACAAAGTAACATTTGTGAATTGCCAAATTAGACAAATTGATAATAATGTTTTTGATAGCCTTACTTCTTTAAACACATTAATGTTACTTTATTCCTCAATAACTTTAATTGATGAAAATATTTTAACTGAAAAGCTTGGGAAAGTCTTGTGGAAGCTTCACATTTATGACTGCAAAATGACAAATATTCAACCATCAATTTTTAAAAATTTAGTTAACTTGGAAGATTTGAAGTTAGGTCAAAACCAACAATCAAGCGGAACTTTTGATGGTGTATTTCCTGAATCACTTTCAAAATTAAAATTTCTTGATTTACATTTATGCAATTTATCGTCATTGAATGAAAACGCATTTGAGTATTTGGGGTAATTTTTTGAGCCGCTGTTAGTAAAAAATCAAGCGATTTTTTTCGAGAACAGTTTTTCCAAATACGACTATGAATATTTATTACAAAGAAATTTTAGAAGTTTAGAGGAGTTGAATATGAATGAAAACAGATTTACATCAATTCCATCGACAATCAAGTATCTTCCAAACTTAAAAGTTCTTATTTTTGGTTATAATGAATTAGTAGAAATAAAAACGAACGACTTTGCATCCAACGTTAACTTAGAAGCCACTTCTTTCGTAAGCAACTTGAAGCTTGAATTTATTGAAAACTGTGCATTTTGCAATTTAAAATTAAAAAAGATTTACTTTGATCAATGTCCAAATCTTTCTTACATTGATGAAAATGCATTTGGATTTATCAGTAATGGAATTTCTCCAAAGTTGGATGTTTTTAGTATTCTTCATTGTAATATTTCTGTGCTACATGAAAATTTATTAGATTGGAAAAATGTTGAAAAAATGGTGTTATTTGGAAATCCATTTGTTTGTAATTGTTCAATGGCATGGCTTTTCAATGATTTAATGTCAAATAATTCAATCTTTGAAAACAAAACTGCGCATTGGATTTATGGTCTCCATCATAAATTTGAGTTAGGATGTCTTGGTCCTCCTCCAACCAATAGAAATCATACTATTCCATATACCATCGTTGAAATTTTTTCATCTTGTGAAAAGCCATCATCATCATTGAATTTTTATTGGTATTTTTTATTGTTACTTGTGTGTTTCATTATCGTTGCTGTTTTTTTAATTTATGTAAATCGATATCGTTTGCAAACTTTATTCTAATGATTTTATTAATAAATAAATAATGGCATTTTAAAAGTATACAGAAACAAAGTCGTGACGATAAAAATGTTAATGATGATGAAGCTGTAATGAATTCGTCACTGACAGTGATATACCATTCATCATCACCGGTGAGGTTTTTATCCATCACTGTCAGTGGTGATCAAGTGACGAAAACATTACGCCTTTTTTTCTCAGTGTATCAAATTTTTTATGATTGAAAAATTTGTTGCATCAGTTTTTCAGAATCATTGTAAAAACATATGAAAACGAACTTTTTTTTAATTACTATTTTACTTTTAATTTGTTATTAATTAAAATAACAAAGTGCTAAAGAAAAGAAACAACATCGACCCAAAAAATTGCAACAAAATTAACAAAAAAATTGACACCAATAAAAATGTTATCTGTCAGTCAATCAGTCAAGTTTACTTTGACACATTTTGTTTTTGTGAAACATTCGTGATTTGTTTTAAAACTGATGGTTTGCACAAAACTAATTTTTTGGAGGTTGTGTCTTTTGATATATTGTTTTAAAATAGAACCGTATAAAAGAATGAACAAGTTTTGAGTAGACCAAACAAAAGTGAATTATTGAAATGAGAACAGTATTATTTTTACTTTTTCTTTTTTATGGGAATATTTGTAGCTATAAAATTTTGGTGTATAATCCAAAATTTGGTAAAAGTCATGTAACATTTACTGGTAAAATTGCTGACACTTTAGCAGCAGCTGGTCATGAAGTTGTAAGTTTTCAATTGGGGCTTCAATTAAAGGATACCTAATAGTGCTGTTAAAACATAAAACCGTAAAATGTTACTAAGCTACAGTAACCTTTTTAAAATTTCAGGTTGTTTATCAACCCATTATGGACGACAACATTAGTACTACAGGATCCACGAATAAGAATATTCGATACTTTACAATGCCAAAAGATCCTCATTTTTTTCCTGATTTTTGTTTACAAGATAGTAAAAAAGATACAATATCAGAAGAAGAATCGTTTGTAAAAACGAGAAATGTATGTGATTACTAATTTTAACAAAATATTTTTATTTAATAAAAAATAACAATTTTAGGCCTTGGCATTGATGAATAAAGTAAAATCGGGGTTTTGTGAAAGTTAGTTATTTAAAAAAAATTTAAAGAAGGACTTGCACCTCACTTAAATTTTTAAACTTCAATTCAGGGACTGTTAAAATTTAACGTTTGTAAAAAATCCAAATTTTTCAAACCCACCTCCCTTTTTCAGTAAGATTTTTTCTTGTCATCTTGGCCTCTTTTTATATGCTACGTAAGATTTGGCTCGCGCCCACCCATTAAAGTGATTACGTAAGATCTGGACAATCCCTTACAGAATTTATGATTTAGAAGTTTAAAAACTTCGTGTTAGCATCATTACTAAGATTAAAGTTTAGAAATTTATGTGAGGTGCGTGTCCCGCATTAAAAGTTATTTTCTTTTTTTTTCAGTTGTAATGAATGATGACAACAATTTGAATAAATTGAAAGCAGAAAACTTTGATTTGGGAATTTCTGAATTTTTTGAATCTTGTGGCTTTGGAGTTTTTAAGAAAATTGAATTAAAGAAATATATCACAACTTTTGGATCATCGGCTTTTCCTGTAGCTATTTCATTGCTTGGTGTGCAACGGCATCCATCATTTCTTCCTGGTAAGCAATTATTGATTGAAACTTTTAATAATAATACAAATTTTTAGGAGTAATTACATCAAGCACCGATGAAATGGGATTCTTTCAAAGAATTACAAATTTAATTTTTTATTTTGCTGAAGATTGGCGAATTCGAGGAGTGTTGTTAGACGGCACACAAGAAGTTGTACAGAAGCAATTCCCTGATTTTAGTATTGATGTAATAATTTTTGATTAAAGAACTACGTATGAGCTCATTTTAATCTGCTCACCACTTTTTATAGGATGCCATTGCTGATTCAGCATTTTATTTTGTCAACAGTGATGAGCATATTGATTACCCCCAACCGATTACTCATAAAATTATTTATATTGCTGGTTTAAATCAAATTCAAGCTCAACCATTGGATAAAGTAAGACTTAAAATTTGCATAGAAAATTTCAGGAAGTGTGTTTGCCGTATTCATTTTAGAAATACCTTGATATCTTTGAATCTGCCAAAAAAGGAGTGATCTTTTTTTCATTTGGTTCTGTCGTTCAAAGCTCTCATATGAAACCAGAAATGAAAAAAGCATTTTTGGAAGCATTTAATGAATTTCCAGAAATTAACTTTTTATGGAAATACGAAAAAGACGAAGATAAAATTGCAAAAGATTACAAAAATGTATTCACTGAGAAATGGCTTCCACAGAATGATATCTTGGGTATGTACGTTGTTAAACAAAGAAATGAAGTTGGTTTGATGTTTTTAAAATACAAAGGCACGACCTGAATGGAATGTGAAAGAAAAAAAAGAAGTGTGGAAAAAAAAATTTCACCCTCTTTTTCCTTGTTTTTTTTGGACTTTTTCAAAGCTCGAGATCTCGGTTTACATGCTGTCTTTTCTTATGATTATTTGACAGACCTCTTTATTAGTCCTTTTTTAAAATTCAAAAATTAGCAGTTTTTTAATTTTTCGTTTTTTAAAAAAGATATTAGCTTTTTAGGAATTAGCTCAAAAAGACAATTGAAGAACAATAAAAAAACAAAAAAAGAACAAAGAAAAAAAGCGAGAATAAAAATTTTTTAACACCTCTTTTTTTTTTTTCATTTTCCTTTTTTTCATTAGACGGATCTCCCGTGAAGGAGCAAGACAACATTTTATGCAAATTTCTTAGATCATGCTTTTTTAATGGAGATCCAAAGACGTGAATTTTTGTGGATGCCAAATTCTTTTTGCGCTAATAAAAGCAGCTCCATCAGCATAAAACTGCTTTTCTATGTCCTCTCCTATAATAACAACCCGATCATTGAAATCTCACAAATTTCAGATCAACCTAAACTTCTTGCCTTCATAACCCACGGCGGAATGAATTCTGTCATGGAAGGGTCAACAAAAGGTGTCCCCCTGATTTGCATCCCAATTTTTGCTGATCAAAAACGAAATTCACTTTTAATTGTTCGTCGTGGAACTGCAATTAAAGTTGAAAAAAGTGATATCACAAAGGAGACAATTGTTGCAGCAATTAAAGAAATAATTAATAACGAAAAATATCGAAAAAATGCAAAATTAATTTCTAAAATGGTTGCAGCTAAACCAATGTCCGGAATTGAAAGAATTGTAAAATATGCAGAATTTGCGGCACAATTTGGTGATACTAGAACCTTAGAAACACAAGGAAGATATCAATCTTTTTGGGAATTGTATTCGATTGATGTTATTGGATTTATGGTTACTGTAATTATTATTGTTGTTTGGATTGTCGTTAAAATGTTAAAATTTTTAAAGCGAAAATTATCAAAAACGACAAATGTAAAGAAGAATAAATAGAGATTTTTAATGGTGTAGTATTGTTTCTTAAATAATTAATAAAATGTTCTTTTTATTCTTAAAGCGTATACCTGAGAGATTATACACTGTGTTTTATTAAATTTGGGATATAATATTTAATGTAAAAACAATAATAACGCCACTTCAAAATTCGTAAAACTTTTTTTTAAATTTTAGCGTTTTAAATTAAACATTTGAATAACACACAATCGTTTTTATATTGTAAAGCCTAAAAAAGAATCAAATTTCAATCAAATGGAAAACTTTTGTTTATGTTTTTTTCCGCTGGTATTTTTCATTGATTTTTAATAGTATTAAATGAATTAGAAATGATTTTCAAAATTTTTATTTGTATTTTTCTAATCTATTTTTCCATATTTGCGTATGCTGTCGATCTATCATTTGCCACAAAGCCTTCAGATTTGTTCCAATATTCCATTGTTAAACGTGAAGTGAATTTAGAAGTCTATCATGATATTAAACAAGTAAAAGAAGAACACAAAAATGATAATGATGTTGTAAATGTTTGTGAGGACGATAATGGTATTGTTACACTTTATTAAAACAAATGCTAAAAAAATACTTAAAACTTAGATAAACCATGCAAGTGTCATGAAAAAGCAGTAACTTGTTTGGATCGTGGACTGACAACAGCAAATTTACGACCAGGTATTCCAAATTTTGTTGTTGAAAGTGTTTTTCTCAAACATTCCCAAAATTTGATTTTAGAAAAGGTGAATTTTAATTTTTATAAAGTACAAAATTTTCTTTTTTATTTTCAGAATAAAATTTTTCCAGAGAACGAAGCTACTATCAACAAAATGATATTTATTGAAAGCAAAATCACAAAAATAGATAATAATGTTTTTGATAATTTGATTTCTTTAAGAACGCTAGTATTTTTTTATTCCTCAATGCCTTTGATTGATAAAAATATTTTGACTGAAGAGCTTGGCAAAACTTTATCAAAGCTGGAGATGGGTAAATGCGAAATGACAAACATTCGTCTATCAATTTTTAAAAATTTGGTAAATTTGGAAGAATTAAATTTGCGTGAAAATCAACAAGCAATTGGAACTTATGAAGGAACATTCCCTGAATCACTTTCCAAATTGCAGGTTTTAAACTTACAATCATGCAATTTATCGTCATTAAATGCAGACACATTTAAATATTTGAGGTAGGTCTTACAAATATTTAACATTAATTATGACAAAAAAACATTGATACACAATTTTTTAGGAATTTAGTAGACTTGAATTTAAGTTTCAACAAATTCACATCGATTCCATCAACGATCAAGTTTCTTCCAAATTTAAAAAGTTTTGATTTTGAAAGGAATGAATTGACAGCAGTTAAAAAGAACGATTTTGCTGCAAATGTTAAATTAGAAAATATATCATTTGTAAGCAATTACAAACTGAGACTTGTCGAAAATTGCGCATTCTGTAATCTGGAAAGATCTTTGAAAAGGATTAACTTTTATTGGTGTCTAAATCTTTCATACATTGACGAAAATGCATTCGGATCAATCTGCAATGGAGTGACTCCAAAGCTGGAAATGTTTAATATCATGCTTTGTAATGTATCTGTGTTACATGAAAATTTATTAGACTGGAAAAATGTTGAAAAACTGATATTATTTGGGAATCCACTTGCTTGTAATTGTTCAATGGCATGGCTTTTCAATGATTTAATGTCAAATAATTCGATATATGAGGAGAAGATAACAAAAAAGTCGCTTTTTGATCAAAAATTTCATTTAGGATGTCTTGGTCCTCCACCACTAACCCGAAATTATACAATTCCAAATACAATTGTTGAAATCTTTTCATCTTGTGAAAAAACTTCTTCGTCATCAAATACAAAGTGGTACTTTTTATTGTTATTTTTGTTTTTAATAGCTGTGGTGGTTTCAGTCTCTTATGCAAACCGACATCGTTGTAAAAATTTATATTTACGGTTTATTTAAAGATTATGTAAGAAATGTGTTGAAATAAATTTTGTCGAAGTCAAAATTTGTGTTTCTGTAAATTATAAATTGTTGACTTTACAGTGTAAAGTCAACAATTTATAATCTTCTTCAAATATTTCGTTTTATTCTTATTTACAACAATAATGACTGTTTAACAGTAAGCTTTAACAAATAATCATTACGTTCTCGGAAACATTTTTCATTTTCAAGATAATCTATATAGAACAATGGTTCGTTTTCGTTACGTTGCTGTAATTGGCATTGTTGTTTTGGTTGTCGTTAAAATGTTAAAACTTTTGAAGCAAAATTATAGAGAACGACAAATGTAAAAAAGGACAATTAGAGATTTTTAATGGTACAGTATTGTTTGTCTCTTAATAAAAAAAGTTATTTTTATTCATAAAGCGTAAAGAGGAGGGAGTATACACTGTGTTTTATTGAATTAAAAAAATACTTTTCGAAAAATTCAATTTTTTTTACACGAATAATTAATAAAGTTTGCAGCAGAAAAACAATTACATCTTAAAGGTCGGTGGTGTGACAACTTGGATACAGCAAATGACCTTTATGATTTTAAGGCATTTTGTTTACATTCTTTATCTGAAGGCGAAATTGAAGTGTTTATTTGTTTGAGAAAGACTATTGCCCATGTTTTATGGTCATGCTGGCATAGCACTTGCTAGATTTCTTATGGTGTTACTTGGCAATTGGGTGAATACACTGAAAAAAGATTGACATTGTGAGTTAAAATGGACTTTCTGGTATGCCTTGTAAAATAAGGACGACAAATGGACAAATTTCCATTTTTTGTCCATCACTTGTCTATCATGCCAAAAAGTCCGTTTTTTAAAACTTAAATATCAAATCTTTTTCAGTGTATCTCAGGCCATGTTAAGTCGTCGACATATAAGAGAACGTGTACAATAGTTATGGCTACTTTTTCTATTCAAGGATCTCGCCCACAATATTTTTCATTTCCACCAGACGTCATTAAATTGGTATTAAAAAATATTTCATCACCCGATCTTTTTCAAAAATTGATTCAGACATGCAAATATTTTTATTCCAAAAAACGTGTTGTAGTATATAAGAGAGGAATTATGTACGACAAGCATACAAGCAAATGGGCTATTTCTCCTTCAATGATTCCAGAATCAAAAGCTTATCAATTATGGCTCAAAAAGGAGCTTTGTTGTGAAACATATAATGTTTCAATAGCTGTATCACAACTGCTTCAAAAAGTCTACAAATGCACCTTTGAAAGCTTATATTTGAAGCGCCAACAACTGACTTTTGATGAATATCTTCTTCTAACATCATCAAAAACAATAAGAAATATTAGAATGACATATATGACTATATGTTATCAAGATGGCAGCCATGTTCCTTTTGATAAGTTGATGGAACAACTTCTATGTGTATTTTATTGCGAATTGTAAGCATTTTTGTAGCAGGATAATTACAATAAATAAATTATAGTTTTCCAAGTAGCAATCATGAATCATATTTCACAGCAGAAACTGCAAAGAATTTATTACAGCTTCCAATATTTACAAAAATGAGGACGCTGGAATTATATCGGATAAGTGAATGTTTTGATTATAGATCGTTTTGTGAATTCATTAAGGTAAGACAGTCATGAATTCCCAAACTAGTTTGCAAACAGTTACCATTTGATATTTAGAAAAACTCAATCTTCATAAATAATAAAAGAAATTTTTGGCATCATTACGAAATCGTGTTTTATTACAAAACGTCAACAAAATACCGTGCAGATTTTGAAAAAGCTGTAGAAGAAATGTTAAATGAATGGCATCCAGCAAATGAGAAACCAAAAGTTCTGTTAAGCTAACCTTAAAGTGTTTGTCCGTATATTTATTCGATGCTTTATGATGAAAAGAGAACAAGCATAAAAAAATGTCGTATATTTTCAAAAATTGGTACTTATGTTTTGAAGGTTGCTATGTTTAAATAAAATTTAAGAGTTTTATTTATACGACATTAATTCCAACTTTTTTATCTTTATCGATCACATTTTTTTTCAAATACATTTTTATTTCTATAAATTTCAAAAAATAAAAAAATAAGCAATCGCATTTTATAAAATCTAAAAAAATAAAGGATCAAATTTCAAAAATTGTGTTTATGTTTTAATCATGTTGTTTTCTTTTTTTGTTAAATGTATCACAAATGATTTTTCAAAGTTTGGTTTGTATTCTTTTATTTCATCTTTTATTATTTGCATATGCTGAAGATAGTCATTCAGTTTTTATCAGAGAACCTTGGTTCAGAAAATCCAATGTTAAACGAGAAGTTAATTTAGAAATCTTTGATGATATTAAAAAAGTAAAAGAAGAAGACAAAAATGAGAATGATGTTGTTAATGTTTGTGAGAATGAAAATTATGGTACAGTTGTATTTTTAACACAAATGCTAGAAGTTTTAAAGTACTTTTTCAATCTTACAGGTAAACCATGCACGTGTTACGATAAAAGATTAGAATGTACGGATTGTGGATTAAAAACTGCAAATTTACGACCAGTAATTGCAAATTTTGTTGTTGAAACTGTTTTTTTCGAAAATTTCCAAAATTTGACTTTAGAGCAGGTAGAATTTAATCTTAAAGATTTTATTTGAAATTTGAGTACCTATTTTTAGGATAAAATTCTTCCTGGTAACGAAGTTACTATCACTAAAATTGAAATTATTCAATGCATAATTACAAAAATAGAAAATAACGCTTTTGATAATTTGACTTCTTTAAAAACATTAGACTTCTATGGTTCTTCATTGCCGATTATTGATGAAGATATTTTGACTGAAAAGCTTAGGAAAGTCTTGTTGAAGTTGCTGATGACTAAGTGTAAAATGACAAATATTAATCTATCAATTTTTAAAAATTTGGTCAACTTGAAAGAATTGAATTTGGGTGAAAACCATCAAAAAAGTGGAACATTTGATGGTATATTTCCTGAATCGCTTTCAAAATTAGAGTTTCTAAAATTACATTCATGCAATTTATCGTCATTGAATGCAGACACAGTTAAATATTTGAGGTAATATTTTTTTGGAAAAGGACCAGGGATTTGCGGAAACGAGATTTTTAAACCGAACCCGGAACGGAAACGGACAGTCATATGAGGCCCCCGCCCTTTCCCCGCCCCGGGGGCCCCTTTTTCCCCCGCCCCGGGGGATTGGGGAAGGGGAAGGGCGAGAATTTGAAAACTGGAGGGGAAAGGGCGGGGGGAAAGGGGATGCTTCTTATTTGCCGAGGGGATTTCGAGGGGATTAAAATTTTTTTGTAAATTTATCAACAAAACTTTGCAATTCGTTAGTTAATTTTAATTATTTGCTGCCTATAAAACACCTATAATTCTTTCTTTTGTTCCTTGTTAGGTTTTATTGTACAAATTAAGTCGAAATTTTCGGTTTTTAGCTCTTTTTAAAAAAATTTTTCTCAAAAAATCACTTGTTGAAAAAATTTTGAAGGGGAAAAAAGGGGAAAATGAAGGGGAAAAGGGCGGGGAAAGGGGAACTTTTTAAAATCCGAAGGGGAAAGGGCGGGGATTGGGGAGATTTTTTGATACACGCGGGGAAAGGGGAAGGGGAGGGGGACATAAATGGCCACTTCACATGACTGGAAACGGAATGGAAATTACAAATTTTTTAAAATTGCCTTGGTCCTCCCTTTGCATTTTTTCTGGTATTTTTTAAAAATGATTTTTACGGAAAGGGAAAAAGGAATGGAAGTCAAAAAAGCACGGAAATTCCGTAAAATCGGAAACGGAAACGGAATTCCGCACATCCCTGAAAAGGACGTCAGCATGGCTAGAGAGAGCACGCATTTGACTTTTTGCCACTTTTACACTGCCGCGACAATATATTTTTTTCCGTCCTTGTTTTACGATAAATTACATTAATTATAAAACAATTTTTTAGAAATTTAGTGGAGTTAAATCTACATGTCAACAAATTTACATTAGTTCCATCAACAATCAAATTTCTTACAAATTTAGAAACTTTGTATTTTGGATATAATGAATTAGTCACAATCAAAACTAACGATTTTGTATCGAATGCTAAATTAATAGAAATATCTCTCGAACTCAACTGGAAACTAAAATCTGTTGAAAACTGTGCATTTTGTAATATAGAAAGAACATTAAAAAAGATTGTTTTTCACGCATGTCCAAATCTTTCTTATATTGATGAAAATGCATTTGGATTAATCAGTAATGGTGCTACTCCAAAGCTGAAGGAGTTTAATATTGTGGATTGCAATATTTCTGTACTTCATGAAAATTTATTAAACTGGAAAAATGTTGAAAAAATGCGAATATCTGGAAATCCGTTTGCATGTAATTGTTCGATGGCATGGCTTTTTAATGATTTAATGTCAAATAATTCAATATATGAAAAGAAAACTGCATCGTGGGTTTATGGTCCTCGTCATAAATTTGAATTAGGATGTCTTGGTCCTCCACCAAGAACTCCAAATCATACATTTCCATATACAATTGTTGAAATTTTTTCATCATGTGAAAAGTCATCTCCGTCATCAAATATTTATTGGTATTTTTCATTTCTGTTTCTTTGCTTTCTCGCTTTTGTCGCTTCTGTTGTTTATGCAATTCGACATCATTTGCAAACTTTATTCTAACGATAGTTTTTATAGATCTTGTAAGAATTGAGCTTAAATATAAAATTCGTCAAAGATAAAAATTTGTGTTTTTCAAAGGACATTACTTCGGGAAAAATCAAAAGTTTTCAAATAAACTCATATTTTAAGGGTTGTGTTATCACTAACCGAAACATCTTTTACACTTATAACTTTTTATGAAAAAAAACAACGCATAATTCAAACCTATCCCAACATGCCAACAGATTCGTGTTCACAAACAAGTTGACAAGATGACAATAAACAGGCATATGAATTGTTATTAAACAACTGAAAATGCATTTATTAATTTACAATTTAGGTTTGTTTGTTGCATCGTGCTTTTATTTTAAAAAAACATGAAGAAATTTGTCTGTATTAGTTTTCTACTTGTAATTAACAAATAAAAAAATTTTAATCTCCCACAGTATGCTATGGCTGTGCAATATGTTCATAACTATCTTACACAAATCACATTGCAGAAAAAACAGGTAAAAACCGATAAGTAAATATTGTCGACGACCGGTTAAAAAAAGCATAGCTTCATTTAAAATTATCACACATCTTTTTTAGAAAACACATAGAAACAAAATGTTTTATCATACATAATTTTATGAATAACATTTCATTTTCAGCAAATAAAGAATCGTTTTTTTTATGGGACAGAAAAAATCAAGAATCAAATTTAAAAACCTCTGTTTATATTTTAATCATTTCATTTTCTCTTTTTTTCATCAGATGAGACTGCAAATTTACGACCAGCAAATGCAGAATTTGTTGTTGAAACTGCTGTTTTCTTTAACTCCAAAAATTTGACTTTGGAAAAAGTAATGGCTATTTTTTTTATTTTGACAGAATGTTCTACCTTCATTTTTAGGATAACATTCTTCCAGGAAATGAAGCAACAGTTAACAAAATGATATTTGTCGAAACTAAAATCACTAAAATTGATAATAGTGTCCTTGACAGTCATGTGAAGTGGCCATTTATGTCCCCCTCCCCTTCCCCTTTCCCCGCGTGTATCAAAAAATCTCCCCAATCCCCGCCCTTTCCCCTTCGGATTTTAAAAAGTTCCCCTTTCCCCGCCCTTTTCCCCTTCATTTTCCCCTTTTTTCCCCTTCAAAATTTTTTCAACAAGTGATTTTTTGAGAAAAATTTTTTTAAAAAGAGCTAAAAACCGAAAATTTCGACTTAATTTGTACAATAAAACCTAACAAGGAACAAAAGAAAGAATTATAGGTGTTTTATAGGCAGCAAATAATTAAAATTAACTAACGAATTGCAAAGTTTTGTTGATAAATTTACAAAAAAATTTTAATCCCCTCGAAATCCCCTCGGCAAATAAGAAGCATCCCCTTTCCCCCCGCCCTTTCCCCTCCAGTTTTCAAATTCTCGCCCTTCCCCTTCCCCAATCCCCCGGGGCGGGGGAAAAAGGGGCCCCCGGGGCGGGGAAAGGGCGGGGGCCTCATATGACTGGTCCTTGATAGCTTGATTTCTCTAAACACGTTAATAATCTATTATTCTTCATTCCCGTTGATTGATGAAAATATTTTATCCGAAAATCTTGGTAAAGTTTTATTAAAGCTGCAGATTCGAGACTGCAAAATGATAGATATAAATCTATCAATTTTTAAAAACTTAGTGAACTTGGAAGAATTGAATTTGGGGGAAAACAGACAAGCATCTGGAACTTTTGATGGTATATTTCCAGAATCTCTTTCAAAACTAAAATTTTTTGATTTACATCATTGCAATTTATCGTCTTTAAATGTAGATACATTTAAATATTTGAGGTAATTTTTTAAAAAAAAGGGCTTATATTTGGGATTGAAAAATCATTTCGATGCACACTTTTTGTTTTTTTTACCCTGGGGTAAGAGATTTAAGGAAATTTCCCTCGGAACACTGGCCAGAAAAACCTTCACAAACATTGGAAACTTGGTGTATTATTAATAATTTTAATTTTTTAGAAGCTTAGTAGAGCTTAATTTAAATGGTAACAAGTTTGCATTAGTTCCATCAGCGCTTAAATTTCTTCCAAGTTTAAAAGTTTTTGATTTTGCTTGGAATGAATTAACTGCAATAAAAAAGAATGATTTTGCAGCAAATGTTAAATTAGAAAATATATCTTTTGTGAACAATTACAAACTGGAATCTATTGAAAACTGTGCCTTCTGTAATTTGGAAAGAACTTTGAAAAGAATTTCTTTATACTCATGTCGAAAGCTTTCTTACATTGATGAAAATGCATTTGGATCTATCAGTAATGGAATTTCTCCAAAGTTGGATGTTTTTAGTATTCTTCAATGTAACATTTCTGTTCTCCATGAAAATTTATTAGACTGGAAAAATGTTAAAAAAATGATGTTGATCGGGAATCCGTTTGCATGTAATTGTTCAATGGCATGGTTATTCAATGATTTAATGTCAAATAATTCAATCTATGAAAATAAAACTGCATCTTGGATTTTTGGTTCTTATCATAAATTTCATTTAGGATGTCTTGGTCCTCTACCAACGAGTCAAAATCATACATATCCATATACAATTGTTGAAATCTTTTCATCATGTGAAAAGCCATCATCGTCGAATTTTTATTGTTATTTTTTATTAATAACTGTTTTGTTTACTGCTATGGCTGTTTCTGTTGTTTTTGCAAATCGATATCGTTTGAGAACTTTATTTCGACATTTTTAGTTACAAGTTTTGTAAGAATTGCGTCTAAATAAATTTCTTTGAAGCTAAAATTTGTGTTTTTAAATAATCATCAAATTACATACTACTTTTAAAAACATATTCGTTTGCAACCTCATAAAAAATGTAAACGCTATATATTGGATTTTTTCACTCATTTTACTATATTTCCCAAAATATTTATCATTTTATAGTAAGCTTCAACAAATAATCATTACGTTCTCGAAACCCCTTTTCATTTTTAAGATAATCAATGTACAAAAATGGTTCGTCTTTGTTGTACGTAAAAATTGTTATAAAATGGCTTGAAAGTTTTTCCATTATTTCAACCCTAAGCTTTGACGGGCAAACACTTTCATAATCAGGAACAATAAGATACAAAAATATTCGAACATTTGGAGGTGATCTTGTCTAAAAGGGTACTGTAGCAGAAATTATATACTTTGCAAGAAATTTTTACCATAAAAAGTTCATACAACTTCTCAACGTCAAAATCAAAACTGTGAATGGCTATCTTTAAAAATGAAAGATTTTTTCCAAATTTAAATTTTAACAAATTTGTAAGCCATCGATTATCTGGGTACTTTAAGTATAGTTCAAAGAATTCAATATTTGGAATTTTTTGAAATATTTCAGAATATGTTATTTCTGATTTAAACTTCAAATGCATACACCTTATTCTTTTTGTAAAAGGCGAAAGGCATTGTTGAAACTTTTGCGGACAAACTTTCTGAAAAAAATTTGAAGAGAGAGATTAATCATTATGGGAATGAACAAAAATTGATTTGTTGATTTCAACTGTCCGTCAAACAAATCCACAATGTTGAAAAACAACAGAACTTCATGGCTGGCCGTAGAGGGTTTAAATTCAGTCCGGAGTTGAAGCCCCTATTTTGTCTAAACACTCGTCTTAGTAAGAGATAGTATAATTAAAAACAAAATATCAGCGGCCATATCTCCTATTTGGGGGTTCAATAGATATATGAATATAGCAAATAAATAGCAGACGATATCTATTTTTGTTATAACAATTTTGATGTCAATCATTTAAAAGATCTGTAATAGCAAGGATAATATAAATTCTCCATAAATACTAATTTAAACTATCAGAAAAGTATTCAATATGCAGATTTATAGCAAAATTAGATATCCTTGTTATTTATCAACTGTGTCCATATATCTTTTAAATCGACGGATATATTAGCTATATCCATATATCAAGGATTTTGTCGCTAACATTTTATCCCTAACTACTCCATAGTACGCCGAGTATTTAGACATACCAAAAGAAATTTGGCCACAATCTTCGACCGCGTCGACACAGGCCGAAAACCCAATAGCCGACGCATTCTGCACTACTTTCTCAACAATTAAATAAAGTTTATTCATTCTCAAAACTTTTTTTAATTACTTACTATTCTTTTACCACAGTATATACTGTAAAAAGCAAATTGTGATGTTACCATAATAACATTTTTATTAATATTTGAGAGAACTCTTGTATCCAATTCATAGGGAATTATATGATTTGGCATAAGATAATTGACATCCATATTATTTTTATTTGAATCAATTCTAAAATACAAATAAGTTGGAAGAATATTAAGCGACTTAACAGTAAATAAACGAAATATTTCTGGAAATGTTAATACCATTGAGTATTGTTCAAGAGGATCCAATATTTGAATTAATCGAAATAAAAGAATTTTGTCAATTTTAGGGATAAAAAGTTTAGGAGCTAAAATCTATGTTATTTTCTCTTGTAATAAACGTAATTTTAAACCTGCGTAATAGTATGGACAGAATGCAGTATGATGACACAGCGTAGTCAACTTTTTATGTCACCGAATGCCAACACTGTGTTTCTGGATGTTGAAGATATTGATGGAATAGTGTTAAACACAGATCCTATGAAATAAATGTAATTTTTAAATGTGTTTATAAGTGTTATATCACAAGAAGTATCTAGGGAAGATGATACAAAACACCGTTTGCGTTTAAATGCAATAGCAAAGTCATACGATCGATTTAAAATTTTTGCTCATTTTTTCTCGCATCTTATTTTTTGAATCAGAATTTTTTAAACATTTATTCTAACAAATTGTTATATGAAACATAACTACATGACCCCAAAGATATATAAAATGCATTTGAATTTCGGTTTTCTGCGTTATTTACAAAAATTTCTCGTTATTTATATATAATACCGATTTTTCAACTTTATCATCAACAACTGGTTTTATGTTCTTCAGATATTGCTCAAAAGCGTTATAAATCAACTTATTACAATCAACAACATAGATTACAAACAGCAGAAACAGCTGTCAACTCAAAATGTTCAACGCAAAAACAACGAAACGCCACTATATCTCCAACATGAGAAGATAATGAAAAATCATCAAAATTTATCAATTATTGTTATTTAAAAAGTTGTAAATGATGGAATAATGATTTTCAAGCATAAATGTAAGTACTTCAACTCTAAGATTAGTAATTTTAGTTGTTACAGACGATCTTCAAGTAATCACCAACAGTTAGTCATACTGTAGTTTTTCTACATTATTATATTGCAATATAGCATATCTTTTTCTGGCTTATTTTATCACTATGGATATTTTATTCAATTTATCTAACACTATCAACCTATTTATGTAAGAAAAAACCGGATATAATCTTCAAGATAACTGTCAATAGAATATGAGGTAAGCGCTATATTATGATTGCATATATGCTCCTTAAATAACACAGGTTAAGCTAAACTATACTTTTTGCAAGTTAATATTGTTTACTAAAAGTTTTTTAAGCTAAAATAAACGCCTGTTTATCTTTGGTATGCTATTTAAGAAGTGTATATGCTATCACAGTATAGATTTTACTTCATGTTCTTTTCACAGTTATCTTGAAGATTATATCCGGTTTTTTCTTACATAAATAGGTTGATAGTGTTAGATAAATTGAATAAAATATCCATAGTGATAAAATAAGCCAGAAAAAGATATGCTATATTGCAATATAATAATGTAGAAAAACTACAGTATGACTAACTGTTGGTGATTACTTGAAGATCGTCTGTAACAACTAAAATTACTAATCTTAGAGTTGAAGTACTTACATTTATGCTTGAAAATCATTATTCCATCATTTACAACTTTTTAAATAACAATAATTGATAAATTTTGATGATTTTTCATTATCTTCTCATGTTGGAGATATAGTGGCGTTTCGTTGTTTTTGCGTTGAACATTTTGAGTTGACAGCTGTTTCTGCTGTTTGTAATCTATGTTGTTGATTGTAATAAGTTGATTTATAACGCTTTTGAGCAATATCTGAAGAACATAAAACCAGTTGTTGATGATAAAGTTGAAAAATCGGTATTATATATAAATAACGAGAAATTTTTGTAAATAACGCAGAAAACCGAAATTCAAATGCATTTTATATATCTTTGGGGTCATGTAGTTATGTTTCATATAACAATTTGTTAGAATAAATGTTTAAAAAATTCTGATTCAAAAAATAAGATGCGAGAAAAAATGAGCAAAAATTTTAAATCGATCGTATGACTTTGCTATTGCATTTAAACGCAAACGGTGTTTTGTATCATCTTCCCTAGATACTTCTTGTGATATAACACTTATAAACACATTTAAAAATTACATTTATTTCATAGGATCTGTGTTTAACACTATTCCATCAATATCTTCAACATCCAGAAACACAGTGTTGGCATTCGGTGACATAAAAAGTTGACTACGCTGTGTGATGATAATCTTTGACAAAACAAATATAACATTTTAGTTGACATATATGATTTTCAGTTAACGGGATTAAACAACAATCACAACATTGCGCAAAACGAGCTAATACTTTTCGAGCTGTAGCAGTTATATATACGTCACAGTGTTGTGATAAATGATAATTAGATTTACAAAAATAGCATGACATAATTACTTTTTCGATGGATGATAAGATTAATAAGACTCATTTGCAAAGAAACGGCGAATTTATGAAAGCAAGAAAAAATTTTTTGGGTGGTACTTACTCAATATGGCTGCATATTTTTATTGTGGCATTTATGCCAAGGTTTAAGAGAAAAATTGAAGTGTTTAGTTATTATGCATGAGAAAATAAAGTTAATTTTTTAAAAAAAAAGATTTATCTTGGTTTTATGTTTATGCCATATACGTATTCTTTACAAGTTTTTATGTGATCATTATTATTCGGTAATTTAATTGGACATCAAAAATACTACAATTACTTTAAAAAAAATTATTGTTGTTTTCGATTTTACACGCTCTTTGACAATTACAGTAAAACGATGGAAAATATCATCATAAAAAAAGTAAATCTAATTTAACAAATAAATACCGCATTAATTTTTTACGAATGAATAAATAAATTATCATCGTTCCCCCTCAATTCTTATTATCAAAAACAAAATATTGTTAATACTTTTGTGTTTACCAAAATAAATTAATACAAACCCGGTACAAAATTTTTTATAATTAAAAATATTAATCATACAAGTACATAACATACGTTCAGACAAATTATCCGCCTCTGCAAAAGTTTATTTAACAAAAATAGTACATAATAAAATAGATATTAATAAATAAAAAGCGCATTATATAACTGTATTTACAAAAGTACTTGATATTTCTGTCTGTCTGTTAAAAAATGGAAACCGATAAAGGTGCCATCATTTTTGGCTCTGGATTATCTGTCATTGCCTTTTCTTCTCTCTTTCTAAACATTTCAGTTTTATGGATTCTTTGGAGGCATAGCTTTTTAAACTCTACTAAACATGGTAGCATTTTTATTTTGGCATTTGCAAATATGTCTGGAAATGCTTTTGCTGTTTTTATCTATGGTGCATATTTGGGACCAGCGTGTATTTTTCAGGTTAGTAAAACTTGTTTCGGAATGAATGCACTAATCAGTAGTGGATGGCGATCCGGCTCGAAAATAAAAATGTCGGATTTCGGATCATAAAGTCGGTTCCGAAATTTCGTCGGATTTGATTATCAGATAAAAATCGGGTCGAAAAATTTGTCGAGTTGAATTGACGAACCGGATTGCCGTTCGCTACTAATCAGCATTTTTCAAGATATAAATAATATGAACCCCTTCTATATTTTTAGAGCTTTCTGTTTTCTGACTTCCGTTATTCCCGTTTGATTGGTGCTATTTGGCATGCTCAATGGTTTCAAGATCTTATTTTAATGGCCTTTACAGCCGTCAACAGGTATACACAATTATTTTATTTAAACTAGTTCAAAGGAATATTTTTAGATGGGTTGTTATTGTTCGACCTCCCTGTTTTCCAATATTCACACGTACACATACATTGTTTTTTATTATTTTTGCCTATTCTGCTGGAATTATAATTAGCACAATGGCAACTTATGTTCTCCCATGTTGCACGTAAAAAAGACTGATTATAATTATGCAAATTTTTAGCACTAATGAATTACAGGTTGTACATGGATTACAAAACAATGTCCTTCGCATATTTAGTAGATATGCCAAATTATTCGGATCATTTTATTGATTATCCAGTAAATTTATCATGCTTTGCAATTTCAGTTTTGTGTTACATTCGAGTAAGCTGCTTCAGAGAAAAAAGGCTTATCACTGTTTTACTTTATGGTTTTAGATATATTGGTTTGTAAAAACTTCAAATGAAAAAGTGGTAACAAATTTAGCAAAATCAGCAGCAGAAAATCGAAAATCAAAAGAAACAAAATATGCTTTGCAATTTGCTGCTTGTACTTTTTGTGTTATTGGTAAGTATCACGTCCTACCATTGCCTCCTCAACACAGTGCTCAAGTAATGGATACTGCTTATAGCTTTCGTCTAATACTTTTTCCAATTAATTAAATATATTTTCCAGCAATTGATATCATATTTCATACTTTACCTTTAATTCTACCATCTGGAAGTGACAGATTTTTTATAATTGTTTCACTCCTTGAAATTATGCATTCATCTGTAAATGCATTAATATTTCTTATTTTTAATATTGAGGTATTTGTCTCAAATTAAAAACTAGAAAAACTGAAAAGTATTTTTTTAGATTCGAAAACATTTTCTCTTTTTCAAATTACAGTCAAATAATTTATCTTCCTCGCAACCGCCTCCTCAAGGTACACCTATGGCAATTGTATTTTAAATGTTATTTATATATATATTGATGTTTAATTACAGTATATAAAAATTGTTTAAAACCATGCAAATTTACAAATCTGACCGTGGATTTCCCCAATCAAATCCGAAGTTGAGTGCTTAATTGCTTGTCTTAGTAAGGCATACTTAGAGACACATAATCAGTGGCAAAATACGGGATCTTAACTTCGGAATGAAATGTACGGTGAAGAACGTCGATTGTAGGCGATAAAACAGTATAAAAAAACTTATGCAAATTACAAAATGTCAAACACATAAACAAAAATTCAAAAAATTGTTCAAAATTAAGGAGCCCACTAAAACTTGTTTCTGTTTTTAGCTCGCCATTCAGCTTCCCATTTTCTCATTGCAATTGTTTCTTCATCCTCATAAACTTTTCCTACCATACAAAGATCGTCAGGAAGAGTACCATTTACAAGTTTTTCTTTAAATTCTTTAATCAACCAATCGCAATGGTTAACACCAATAAAATTTCCCGGTCCACCCTCATGTAGAAAATCTGTAACGCGTCCAACCAATAAATAACTTTGATTTTTTCGAAGTGTTAATCCACACATTATATCATTATTGAATGAATAAATTTTTGTTGGAAATGTTTCATTGAATTTTTGAGGCATCTATAAAGGATTTTATTTTGTAAGAAGATGTAGAAGTGTTTCTTCATATTGTTATTCAAAAACCACTATTTATACAAAGCTGTGTAAAACTTACTTTAAAAACTTTAATGTATTCAATAGTATATTCAAAAACGATGTGGTTTATAACTTTTATCTCGAGAACTTTAATATCAGCAACTAAAAATTGTATCTATTTTTATTAGTAGAAGAAAAAGGTTTCAATATTTCTGAAACATACCCCATTCTGCCCAGCAATACTTTTCATAACTCTTACTTCTGACACATGAACATGATTCAGAAAAGTAAAAGTTAACACAAATTAAAAATAATAAACCATAAAAATGTTTATTCATTTCAGCAGAGAATGTCTGCGAAATATGAATGAACAAATAAAGACTAACTTTCTCTTTTTTTGCCAGTTTTGCTTTTATCAAGATAAAAAAAATCAAGGTTGCATGTACTTTTTTTCAGACAATTAAAGATTTGATATATCTTTTTTTCGTCTTATCTGTTACATCAAAACAATTTACTATATTTATATAATTATGGACTTATTTTTTATTACATAAAGCATTAATAATTCGCAAAAAGAAAACAAAAGTTGAAAAGTAAGGAATACACAATTGTTGTTACTTTTCTCATCAATGACAACAAACATATAAATAAACATTTATAATCAAGCAGCCCAATGTATTTTATTTCTGGTTTTGCCTCCCCAATGGGAGTCCCCATCTTTGAACTTCCCATTCTTCCAACATTTTTCTCATTGCAATTGCTTCTTCATCCTCATAAATTTTCCCTTCCATACAAAGATCGTCGGGAAGTGTGCCATTTTTAAGTTTTTCTGCAAACTCATTCATCAGTAACTCGCAATGGTTAACACCAATTACATTTCCAGGTCCACCGTCATTTAGAAAAGCATCTGTAACACGTCCAAGTAATACATAAATTTGATTTTTTCGAAGTGTTAATCCACACATTGATTCACCAGTAAATGAGTAAATTTTTGTTGGAAATGTTTCATTGAATTTTTGAGGCATCTAAAAAAGGGATAATGCGGTTGTTGACAAGATCGAAGGGGTTCTTTTAAAAGCAACCTACTCTAAAAACTTTAATATATTCAATAGTATATTCAAAAATATCGCGGCTTCTAACTTCCACATCAAGCACTTTAATATTGGCAACTAAAAATGGTATTATATTTTATTAAAAACAGTAGAAAGTTATTATTTTGAAAATCTTGAAATGACTTTGATATTGTCATTTTGGAAGCTAGCAGTGTGCATAAAAATCTGAATTTTACTAATCCATGCTACTACTAAGCTATATCATGGTAAAATTTGAATTTGATCTATATCTATGGCAAAGTATTGCCAAATGTCAAAATTATAGGATCAAAAGGTGCTCCTCCTGTCAGTGATAGCATCCAAATAGGAGCTACCAGAAGTTACAACGAGTGATGTGCGGTCAAAAATCAAAAGGGCACTTTTCGTGATTCACCCAGTAGTCTTTTTGTAATGGATAACCAAAAGTAAAATTTTTTTAAAAAATTGTTCTCATAAAATAAGCAAGGTGACGACTTTACCTGTCTTTTAAAAAGTCTAAAACAAACATACCCCATTCTGCTCGGCAGTACTTTTCATAACTTTTTCTTTGACCACACGAACATGATTCAGCAGAATAAAAGTTGACACAAATTAAGAACAATAAACCAAATAAATTTTTATTCATCTCAACAGAGAAAATCTGCAAGCAAAACAGAAATGGACAAGTAATGAAAAAATGGTCTCTTTTTTTGCTTTTATCAAGATAAAAAAAATCAAGATTGCATGTCCTTTTTTTCGGTAAAATTAAAGGTACATAAGTGATCTGATATATCTTTTTTTCGTCAAGTCCGTTTTTATCCAACCGATTTTTGATGTTCATTATATTTTGGATTTATTACATAAAGCATTGAAGAAAAAAGAAAGCAAAAGTTAAAAAAGTAGTAATAAAAAATTTGCAACGATTAATTTTTATGTAATCTATGATTGGCTAATAGCCACTCTGATATTATCATATTTAAGTCGTCTTCCTTATCGATATTTTGCTTCTCACAGGCATCTTTTTCAATAGCTTCTCACAGGCATCTTTTTCAATATTTCCAGATGCAAGCCTTTCTTTAAATTCATTATTCAATAAATCACAGTGATTAACTACAATTGAATTTTCAGGTCCACAATGATACTTTAAACTATCAGTAACATCCCCAGCTAATAAAAGGCTACGATTTTTTGTAAGCTCCATTCCACAATTTTCATCATCGGCATATGAATAAATTTTTGTCGGATATGTTTCATTGAATTGCGATGGCATCTGTAAAAATTAGAGTAGCAAGATTAGAATTTTCTCTTAAAACCTTTAATTTGGAATTTAAAGATTTTTTTGAAAAACTTACTTTAAACACTTGAATGTATTGTATTGAATATTCAAATATTGCAAAGTTAAGCTTTTTCACTTCAAGGACTTTGAAGTGTGCAACTAAAAGTTTACTTTTAGTTTCACACCTACAAAGAAAAAACATGTAACTAAAATGAAGAAACTCAAATCCTTGCTGAACAATATTTCTTCAATGAACTTCTGTTGTCACAATCACATGCTGCAACAAAATTGTAAATGAATGAAAACAAAAATAAAATAAAAAATTTTTGATTCATCACAACGACAAGCCCATGTCAGTGTAAAAAAGAATAGAATATTTTTTTTTGTCAGGTTTGTATCAAAAAAAAGAAAGAAAATAAGTAGATAAAATCTTCGAAGTTATATAAAAGCAAGCCCGTATTTAGGGGGGGGGGGGGGGCTTGGGGTCTGTGCCCGCCCCCCCCCCCCCGAAATTTACACATTTCTTTGCTGTTTTGCCGACACGTGCCAAAAAGCGGTAAGAGATCAAAGGCGTGCCTTCCCCGAAATTTTTCTTTCTACGGCCTTGTATAAAAATCTTTTCTTTGATTTCTTTCTTTGCCGATTTTTATCATGTATTCGTTGAAGTTCAAAGTTAAACTGACATGCTTTTTTGATAACGAAAAAATTTTCCGTTCGTGTTGGCAGAATACAGTATCAGATAGGCAGAAACAGTAATTTGAAGGAAATTCTGATTCAAATTAGCTTTCCTATTTTAATTCATCTTTTTTTGGAGACATAAATTATAACGGAAGCTGTTATAAGAAAGTGTAAAAACAATTTTAAAATTTTTTGTGACTTTACACAATCTTTGACTTGTGGGTAAAATTGAAAAAATAGATCACTTATAGAAATCACACTTTTAAAGAAAAATGATAAACTATGAACTAATTTTTTGTGCGTAGTTCGTGATTTGAGAGCTAACCCAGAAAAGGAAACACAGACAAAATTTCTTTAATAAATACTATAAATATAAACGATTAATAAGCAAATAACCAAGAAAATAATGATTTTTTACATTACAATTATTCTATTTCTCTTTTATCACATTTATTGGAAACGTCGAAGTCTTCCTTCTGGTCCACTTCCTCTTCCATTCATCGGAAACTTTCATCAACTCTACTATTACGGATTTGAAGAAGCAATTATTCGATTTAAAAAACAGTACGGTAATTTGCATACTCTTTGGTTTGGTGAAACTCCAATTGTTACTGTAAATGATTATGAAACAATAGTTGAAAAATTTATTAAAAATGGTGATTCTGTTTCTGGAAGGGTTGAAAGTACTTTGTTCATGGAGCTTACAAAAGGTGGACCATATGGAATAATATTTAATGATGGGCCGTTATGGAAAGATCAAAGAAGATTTGGGTTGAAAGTTTTACGAGATCTTGGAATGGGAAAAGATATTATGCAGGAGAAAGTTTTGACAGAAGTTGCATGCATTTTGGATGAAATTAAAGATGGCCTGAAAGGCAGTGACAATGTTATTCGGTTGGCAGCATTAACAGATCGAGCAATTGGAAGTGTTATTAATTCTGTTGCACTTGGATATCGATTTGAAAAGGTTGGTAACTTATTTTCTTAGCTGTGGTGTACCTCATTGAGCGACAGTAAAGTCATTTTTTCCATGTTTTGTCCCCTCAACAAATACATTTTTTTAGAAAAATGAAGAAGAATTTATTCAACTCCAAAAATATACTGCTGATATATTTCATTATTTTGGTAATCCATTTTGGAGAATGATGGAAACCGGTCCAAGATTTTATCGATATTTACCAGTCTTTAATACCGTATACAAAAAGATGTCAGATGCAAGTAACAATATTCGTGAATTTCTTGAAAAAATTATTAACGATCATCGAAAAGAGCTGGAAGCTGAAAATGTTGATGAAGAAAGAGAGCCAAGAGATTATGTTGAAGCATTTCTGCAACAACAAAAGAAATGCAAAATTGAAGGTTTGAAAGATCATTTTTATACGTAAGTTAATTTTTATAACAAAAAAAATAAGATACAGTCGAACCTCGATCTTACGTCGTTTTTTCGTGGTCCCTTGAAAGAAATCGAGGTTCGACTGCAGTTTTGAATTCGATGGTCGAATACAAAAATATTTCTTTTTATCCATCATTTTTAGCGATGAACAATTATACGGTGCTGTAATGGACATATGGGTTGCTGGACAAGATACTACTGCAACAACGCTTTCATGGATTATCTTTTACATTATTTTACATCAAGATGTTCAAGCTAAAATCCATCAAGAATTGGATACAGCTATTGCCAGTGACAGATTAATAACAATGAATGATAAAAGCAGTCTGCCATATATCAACGCTGTAATCACTGAAGTTCAAAGATTTCAAAGTATCAATTACATTAATCTTCTTCATCGCACTACTGAAGATATAACAATTAATGGTCAAATAATACCAAAGAATACAACAATTGTTGATAATTTTATCAATGTTCATTTGGATGAAAAATATTTTAGAAATGCAGACCAATTTATACCTGACAGATTTATTGATAAAAATGGAAAATTTATTTCTCGGCCAGAAGTTATGCCTTTTGGAGTTGGAAAGCGATCATGTATTGGAGAAGGTTTAGCAAGAATGGAGCTGTTTTTATTTACAGCAAATTTGTTGAATCAGTCAAAGTTGACTCAATCAAAGAAAAATCCGCTTTCAATGAAACGTATTGTTGGTGGTACAATTCATCCTGAACCATATGTTGTTAGCATTCAGTCACGATTTTAATTTATGTTAGAAGGAAATAATTTAATTTTTTTGTTTAATTAATAAAAAAATTTAATCAAAGTTCTCTTTTATGGATATTTTAATGAAGACGTATGAATTCGTGACACAGTTTTTTTATTATTAGCACACTTCTCCGATGCTTGCTAAAAAGATTTGTTTGATTGTAATGAGAAACATACAATAATCTAATCGAATCGGATCGGATGTTTTTCCTTTGCTTTAAAAGTTATGTCTAAAAAGATATAAAAAATATCAGTTTTTTATTTTCTGCTCAAATAAAGTTTTTCTATTTTATGCATTTTGAAGATTTTTAAATTATATCAAAACGCGTCAAAACATATTAAAATTTTAATGATTGTCATATATTTATTTTTAGACTTGGTTTTCTGATAGAGTAAACTTATTTGCTCTTTATTTTGTTAAAATATAAACATGTAATTAAGAAGTAAAACGTTTATTGACCATAAAAGTGCAACATTTTCTTTACATAAAAAACGATTAAAAAAATGAATTCAAATTGAACACAAAATACACGGTAAAAATGAACTCATCAGTTTTAAATTTTTGAAGTATAACAGACTATTATTATTAATATTATTCCAAGAAACGCCGCAATAAGTCATTTTGCTTTTAACAGTTATCCAAAATGTGTACAGGAAAGCCATTCTTTAAAACATCAGCAATATTGTAAATAGTATTTCAGTACAGAAAAGTTTGTACTCAGCTAAGATAAAAACTTGACTCAATGAAAAAAGGCTAAAATTTCAGACAGGAAGATCAGAACTTTTTAATTAAGGTAAAGCACTTATTTACCATTAAAGTAGTATTTATTTTACTTCAATTTTAAAAAACGGTTAAAAATAATTGAATTTCAAAGTGAACACAAAATACCTACAAAAGTGGACTAGTCAGTATTAAATTTTGGAAGTATAACAGACTATTAACTTTATTACAAGAAACATTAAATTTATTTAAAGTTTATTTTTCTAGCTTTTTTTAACTTTTTAATGGCGAAAATAAAATAAAAATAATGTAATTGCTACCCTCACAAATACCCATAAAAAACTTTTTTGTAGCTTTTTTAAACTTCGCGATGGCTTTAGAAAGTTTGTAAGGATTTTGAAAACAGTTATTTAAAGCTCACAAGCTAAAGAAGCCTTGTGAAAAATGGACTATTATCCATATATTGTTCTAGCACATCATATTTTATGCACAATTTTAGCAATATTTGCTTTAAAATTTACTATTTCAGTAGTATTTTATCAAAAAATAACAAAAAGCACTGCAAGTTTTTCACCAATTTTATATTTTTATTTTATATTTATCATTATTTGGGGTATTTCATCGCTAATCAATCGATGCTATCTAATAATCTTTTGGAGACCCACTGGGAATAGCTACGATGGAAGGATACTGTATTGGCTTGGATTTATTATTTTTCTATTAGGACACATTGGAACTGGACTAGAAATTTGCATGTGTATTGATCGATGTGCAACTATCTTATATCCAATGCAATATACTACAAAGCTACATATTTATTACAGTTATGGAACTATCGTAGCTCTTTGTATCTATGTTTTTGCAATTCTTCAATTAAATCAAATTTTGGCTGTTATTCCAAATACAGCGACAACAAAATGTGTAATATTTTCTTGTTTGTTAACAAATGCACCAACTCAAAATTTGTTGCCTACTAAAATGGTTATTATGGGTATAAATTCTAGCGGTGGAATTATTCTCTTTATTTTGTTAAAAACAAAATTGAATTCTAATAATGATAAGAATAAACAAATTATTAAAAAAATTGTCAAAATTATTGCATCCTCAACTATTTTTGAAATGATACCTATTGGTTTGACATATTTCTTTAGTTTTGTAAGTTTTTTGCATATTTACCTAGAACTAATACACTGAGATCCAAGTTAATTGCCGGGTTGGCTCCTGACGACACTTTGCTTTTTTTGCTTCTGTGTGCTCTTTGAAAAAAAAACTATTGTTCAAACAAAATAGCTACCATATTTATTTATTCGTAGTTTTAGATTCTTAATATTTATTTAAATACTGTGATTGGTCCATTTGATCCAACATCAGTTTCCATAAATATTACAATTTGTGCGTATCTTTATTCCCGAGCTTTTACAAAAGCTTTTCAAATTTCAAATTATGATGGACATCAACGAACAAATAATATACATATGAGTGGTGTTCTAATTCGTAATATGTAATGATGGGTTATGATATGTAACTTTTAAAATATGAAAAGTTCACCAAATTATATGTGACAACCTGAATAAGTGCAAGAGTGCATTTTGTATTTCTTGTCATCGTTAAGTTTTTTATTCGAAAAAAAGCTTTAAATAAATACATTATGTTTCTTCACAATTATTAATTTTTTTTTTATTTTTTATTAAAATTTATTTTAACAACAAATAAGATAGCTCAACATCTTTTACTAACATTACATAAAAATGGAAGAGGAGCAACAGTAGCACCAATAAGTCTCTTTCCAAAATTGACTTTATCAGATGGATAATCAAGCTAAAAAACACGTTCTTTAACAGATTTAATGTCGAAAAGCTAACCTTAAAATGATTCAACATATTTGCAGCAAATAAATACAATTCCAATCTTGCTAGTCCTTCACCCAGACATGCTCGCTTTCCAATTCCAAATGGCATTAATTCTGGAGGTTGAAAAAATTTTCCACTTTTATCCAAAAATCTTTCTGGCATAAATTTTTCAGGTGCCGGAAAATATCGTTCATCCATTAAAATTGTTGAAATTTGATGAGTAATTTGTGTGCCAGCTGGAATTATGTAGCCTTTGATTACAGTGTCTTTAGTTGTACGATGTGGGATATTGATTGGTAATAAATTGCAGCATCTTTGAGTCTCTGCAATTACAGCATTGAGATAATTGAGATTATTTTTGTCGTCAAGAGTTATGACTCGATCACTTCCAATTACTTCATCAAGTTCTTTATGGAGATTTGCTTGGATTTGTGGATGTTGAATGAAATAGACACAAAGCCATGCAAGGGTGTTTGAAGTTGTTTCTTGTCCAGCAATCCATAAATCCAAGACAGCGGCATAAAGCTGAGCGTCACTGAAAAAAAGTTAGTGTTTTAATTAGCATAAACAAGGGTGCAATTAATTTATGATCAAAAAATACAATGTGGTCCAAATGAAACTGTTTTTTTGACAATAAATGGATTCAAAAGTTGTTTAAAACTGACTCATAATTTTCATCACTTAATCCATCAAGTTTAAGCTTATGCTGATGTCTCATATATGCTTCAACAAAATCTGTTGGATCTTCATTTGATTCAAAATCAATTGCTTTTCTATGTTCATTAACTAAATTAAAAAAATGATCCTTCATTTTTTGAATTTCTGCTGAATATGACTTGTAATATGCACTACAAACTGGAAGCTTTTTGTATGCTTCTGGATCAGAATTCATAATACTATAAATGGGATTCCCAATTTCGCTAACAAGATACTGCGCAAATTTTTTGACTTTAAAAAATTCTTCTTCTTTTTCTTTGCCAAACCGATATCCAAAAGTTAGTCCATTGATAATGCTTCCAACTGCTAAATCAATGGCATTTTGAACACTGATATCTTTGGTGTCAGTTTTAAGGGAGTCTTTAATATCAGTGATAAGATTTGTAACTTCTACCAGCACTCTTTCCTGCATCAAATTTCTGCCAAGACCAAAATTGCGAAAAACATGTAATGCAAATCTTCGATTTTCACGCCATTTTGGACCATCTGTGCCGATAATGCCATTATGCCCGAGACGAGTTATGTCATCCCATTTAAAATATGGCCGTCCAGAGAATGTTTCACCATCTTTTAAAAATGTTTCAAAAACAGTTGGAGAATCATGAATTGAAATAATAGGTTCACTGCCAAACCAAATTGTTTGAATATCACCATATTGCTCTTTCCATTTGCGAATTTGAAGATCAGTATCAGTGAAATAAAAGGAAAAGAGATTACCAAAAAATGGAAGTGGCAGTGGACCTATAATTTTGGATTTTAATTAACTTATGTTGAGCCAGCGGAAAGACGAAAATGGTCAATCAAAAATTTTTTCTTTGTTGAAAAAATATGTTACCTGGGGGTAAATGTCTTCTTTTCCAATATAAATGAAAAAAGAAATAAATAGAAATAACAATTCCTAAAAGTAAGACTAACATTTTGTGAACAAAAAATTATGTATCGATAAATTATTTGAGACGTTTTTATATCAATAAAAGTGAATTCGTGGTTTCTGTAATAAATTAGTCGTATAACTTTTTTAAGTTAATGTTTTGTGACTTAAGACACACAAACCACACAAAACGAGACATCCCCAATTCATACTACATGAAAGCAAAGAATAATCAGATACTTAATTGTTTTCAAAAAGTTGATGAAAAAATTTAACATCAAATCGAAAAATTAGCCTTTTAGATCTTTCAGAGAATCCAAAATGCTTTTATTTAAATTTGAGTTTATAAATTTTTAATTTCTAAGATTAAAAATTAGTAAACAATTCAAAGATACAGTGATTGCTGATTTGTTCCAGCAGACAAAGCCATCTTTAAGCCAGTCTTTAGTTTTTAAAAGAAATAATAAATTTCCAAAAATGATTGATATTGTGTCTTTTTTTCGTTTTATGAAAAGATTGTCAGTTTTTGTTGATTCGTGCATAGCTTATGACAACAACAAAAATTAAATGTTTTATAGAAAACATGGTTCTCTGTTTTCTTTAAAAAATTTACTGTCTCAAGAAACACGTTCTGCAAAACATAAATTTAAAAAAGAATTCCCATCATAATGTTCTTGTCAAAGTTGTTTTATTTTAAATTACTGAAATGAAAACATTTTTTAACCAGAACAACAGAGAAAAAATGTTTAAAAATCCAAAGACTTCATTGAATCTAATGCAAATATTTTCAGCAATAAGATATTTCCTGATGTTCGAAGAAACAGGCAGAATGACGGTTCACACCAAATTTTGACACCACAAAAGTAGCACAGGAAAAGCTTAAAAATGATAAATGTATGTAAAACAATTCACACAAAAATTTAGAATGATGATATTTTGAAAATGATTGAAATACAAAACTTTTCTAATTTCAATGTTGGATAAAAAATAACACTATAAAAACTTAAATTTGTAAATCATATTTTGCAGGAGAATATGAAAAGTATTAACTATTTATACAAAAAACAGTAAAACATAAACAAAAAAAAGAACAGATAATATCAAGCAATATTTTTCAAGCGTATTCCCATCTAGATAGACGACAATCAGCTTTTCGATCTTTCTTTACAGCTTCAACCATTGCATAAACTTCATCCAAGTAATCATCAGAAACATCTGAAAGAAAACCAAACAAAAAACTGGTATCTTTGTAACTCTGAAAAAACAATTTTTAAACTTAAAAGTGATAAATAAATACAAAAGTGGTATACAAACCTGAACAAAATCTGAGATATCTTGAACATCAAAAATTTGTGGGATATTACCCAAACGGAATGATTTAAGATTTCCAAGATTTTTGAGTTGAATAATCTTTTTTATTGTTGATGCGTTAACAACTGGACTACCAATCACCATAAAACTGAAACAAACTATCTGTTATTCATTCTGATATTAAAAATATTAAACTTACAAATCAAATTTTTCAAGATTTGGAATAGCTTCAATAATTTTTTCAAGCATAACACAACTTCCGTCATTATCTGTAATTTTAACATAATAAAGATCAATCCATTTGATACAAGGAACAAGCAATTTAAAATGTTCAACTGTAATAGTGTCATAAGCCAGATCAAGATAAGTAAAATTACATTGATAAATCTTTGAACAAAGGAATGACGTGTAATTAGGAATGCTTCTTTCATTGAGATAAATTCTACCATTTGTAAGCCAAATTTGAACAGCAGTCTTTTCAATATTAAATTCAATACAACATTCACCTACTTTACAGTCTTCATTAGCACAAATCATAGTACCATTATGAAATAAATATGCTATCACAAGAATTTGCTTTTTTTCAAAAAAATATTTGCAGGTTTGAATAAATTTTGAATAACATTTTGGAGTTGATGGATTCTTACTAATGTAATAAATAATAGAAAATGGAAGTGAAAAATTTTGTTTGATTGAAGAACCACCAGGCCATTGACATTTTGCAGAAGTTATTGCTTTTGAAAGAGACATTGAAGTTGAAGTTTTTAATGAGCACGTAATAAACTAAAAATCAAAAGTATAGTTAAATATATAATGAAAGTAAGAAAACAAAAGGGAAGGGCAACAAATATAAATGTGGCAGTGAAGTTGGGGGGAAAATTAAAGGCACGATAATGTATATATCTACACAAATTCATTGAGAATCTGGTAGATGATATTATCAAAATAATACTTAAATTCAAATTGACAGATATTTTTACTCTTATTTATTATAGCGCGCAAATTTGAAGCGTTTTTATTTTTGATATTACTGGCTTTTGTTCTTGCAAAATCAATAAAAAAAACATTGCCTGTGAGAAATTTTTCTTCTTAGCACCAATATTTTGCTCATTTTTAAATGATAAAACTTTTATAAATCTCAAAAGGGTAAAAAAGGACGAATTAATGATAGGCTAAAAATAGCATTGCAGTTTGGACAGCCTTATAAATAATAATCTTCTGAATAAGATGTAGAAATTTTTCCTGATAAGATATATGTTTTTAAACTATTTTTTAAGATATTTTTGTGAAACATAAAGATTTTGATCCTTAATTTCAGTTCAAAATGCATAAAATTACTTCCGCCAAAACAAAAATTGTATCATTGAATTGACACTGAAATTTTAAATAAACGATTTGAATTTTTTCAAGTTTGTATCGAAATATATCTTTAGTAAAACAACCGTTCATGCTCCAGAAGAACTTACATAACTAAACTACATCATTTAACTGTAACTCATATTAAAGCATGATCACTAAAACATAAGTGATTCTATATTTATTTTTAAAATTAAAATAAGAGCTTGCAAAACCGAAAGAAAAAATTATAGAAAAGTTAACTTGGCTACTTTTAATTTATTTTTGTTATAACTAAAAATTGAGATTATTCATTGCATCAAGATGTTTCGTATCTATTTTTTCTGTTTATTCAAAATAACAAAAAGATATTAAACATAAATACAATTAACAATAACAACAACTCAATTACGTAATATTTCAATTGTTGGTTTATCATTTTCCCATGTCTCCAACATCAGTTTAATTTCTTTTTGAAATTCATTAACCAGTTGAATATTCATCATTCGCATATTAAATTTCACTTGTGCAAAAGAATCCAAATTTTGTTTTAAAAAGTCACAAAAAACACTTAGCGCGAAATCATCAGATGCATTATTAAAATAGAGTGTCAAAGCTAGAAATTTGTTGTTAAATTTTAGAGCATTCATTTTTTCCAACGTGTTTAATAAAAATGTTTCTTCTTTACTGATGTAAATAAATTCTTCAAGATTTGGAAGCATCTCAAGAATAACATCAATAGGTACAATGGATTCATCCGAGTATGTTATAGCCTTATTCAAATCAAAATATTTGATAGTCTTCGCAGCTGCAAAAGCAACAAAATCATCAAAAGCAATATTTTCAGAGTAAAGAATCAAGGAATTTACAGTACAACGATAAATTTTTTGGCGAAAATTTGGATAATCTCCGTAAAAATATAATTTTTCTGCAAACCAAAATAAAGTATTTTTATTTTTAAGAGGTATAATTTCAGTGGTGAACCAGAAGAGGCCTTTACCGCAGTGCATTTGCTTTAGAAAGATTAAAACTTGACGCTTATTGAAAAAATATTTGCATGTTTGATAAAGCTTTTGAAGGCCATGGGGTGATGCTGGATTCTTCCATAAATGTCTAATAATATTAAAAGGGAATGAAAAGTATTGTGGACGAGGGGAAGCAAATGTGAAAATTTCAGTCGTGGCAGTCATCAATGTTTTTGAATCAAATGCAGTGAATGAAAATGTAAAAAACAAAAATAGCAACACATAAATGCGTTCTCAGAAACCTCAAAAACACTTGAAAAAATCAAAACTTTCTCTCTTGGGATATTAGGTGAACAAGGAATTATGTGAGGGTAACCCTTCATTTGCTCTTTGGTTTTTAAATTTAATCTGCCAACTTTTATAAACATAGTAGCACCATGGAGTGTTCAAGCTTATTTAGTTCGGTCTGTTGAAAAGCAATTCTTTTCATGATTTGGGTATGTTTTTAAGTACAAAAAAGTGAAAATTAATAGTTTATTTTTGACATAAAAAACTCAACAATAACAATAGTAGTCAAAGTACAGCAAAACAATTAAAAACTTGGACATCTTATTACAGGTCTGCCTTTTTCCCATGTATGTAACATTGCTATGATTTCATTATCAAATTTTGATTTCATTGTATCATTCATGTAACAAAAATGTAAACTCACTCTTGCAAAAGGAGCCAAATTTTGGCTTAAAAAACAACAAAAAACATAAGGATCAAAGCTGGCTGATACATTATCAAAATGCAACGAAAAACTTTGAAACTTATTATTAAAATTGAATGAAATCATATTTGTTACGGTTTGGGGCAAAAATTTTTCTTCAATACTTTTGTAAATAAATGTTTCAATATTTGGAAGCATTTGTAAAATGGCATCAATAGGGACAATGGATTCATCTGGAAACTTAATGCATTCATTTAGATCGAAATATTTGACACTTTTTGCAGCTGTTAGAATCTCAAAATCATTATAAGTGATATTTTTGGAACAAATTTTTAAATTATGGACTGTACATCGATAAATTTTTTTAAAAAAACATGGATAATTCTCATAGAGTGATAATTGATCAGCAAACCAATAAATTGAGTTTTTATTTTTAATGGGCACAATTCTATCGTAAAACCATAGCTGGTTCTTACTACAGTAAATTTTTGTTTGAAAAATTATAATTTGACGCTTGTTGTAGAAATATTTGCATGTTTGATAAAGTTTTTGTAGGCCATTTGGTGATGCTGGTTTCTTCCATAAATGTGAAATAACATCAGAAGGAAATGGAAAGTATTGTGGAAGTGGAGAGGCAAATGTAAAAGTTCTTGCGGTATTAGTCATGACTCTTTTTGGCTGAAATGAAAAAAGCGAGAATAACAAAACCAGAGATTGTCAAGAAAACTAAATTCTTCTCAAAGTGAATTGTGAAAAACAATTTTTTTGCTTTTGCAATAACATGAGAGGGAAAATATTTAAAGGCTGCAAATGGTCCAATTTCTTTTTGATTATGGATTTTTTGGTTCTGATCCAAATATTTTTCAGTACTATCCTGCAAAATAAGACATAAATGGAGACAAACAATAATACCCTTGGTTTAATTTAAAAAAATACTTAATAACTGCAGGAGTGAAAACCATTGAGAATGAGAAGAAACGAATATAAAAGTCTCTTGGTTTATCATAGTAGGAAATTTTGGTGTGGTTGCAAGAAACAAAAATGGAAAACAACACAATGAACAATTTCAAAAAAAAAAACACTTGAGAAAATTTTGTTTTTCTCACTGTGTTTTTTTTGACAATAATATTCGAAGGAAAATATCTAAGAGAAGCACTTGAGCTCATTTAATTGGCTATTTGTTATTTCAAATCTTATTCAAATATTTTTTGTGCCGATTTATTTCGTTCATTACTTCATCTTGTGATGTCGTTAATAGCAATGTCTTCCAATATCGTCCAAAAACCTTTTGCATTTGCTTCCCCTCGTCCACAATGCTTTTCATTTCCGCCAGATGTTATTACACATTTATGGAAGAATCCAGTCTCACCAGATGGCCTTCAAAAACTTTATCAAACATGCAAATATTTTTTCAAAAAATGCCAAATAATGATTTTTGAAAAAGCTATTTATTTTAATGGAAAATTAAGTTTATGTTTTGCATCTCCGGAAATTGATATTCGCTGTAAATCTGCAAAATTCTGGTTTAACAATTATTTATTTATTACGGGATCATATTCTATTGAACAAATTTATAGATGTAGTGTCAATATGCTAACGCTTGTTAATACTATACTGCTCTTAGATGACTTTAATATCTTAATTTCCGAAAATACTGTCACTACATTTTGCTTCAATTATTCAACTATTGTGGACTCAAATAATAAAATGTTACCGATTTATGTTATTTTGGAAAAGCTCATAAATATTGTAGATTTTCGATATTGGAATCCAGAAGAAAAATATACGTCTGAAACTCTTGAAAATTTACTCAACGTGAATTTAAAATATAAACTTAAAAAATTTATACTAGAATTAACCGATATTCCACAATGTTTCAACCCCCCTATCTTTTGCAATTTTTTACAAAAAAATCTTGCTCACAACTCTGAAATTTGTCTTGGCATATATGGAAATAATTCTTTAGAAATGAAAACAATATTAAAGACATTTATTGTTTCAATGGTGGATCAATGGGATGGTGGAAAGCCGGTGTTTAAATTTGATTGGGAAATTTTGTAAATTTATTTTTTTATTGTGTTGCTAAGTTTGAACATAATATGATTTATGATTTATGCTTGATATTTGTTTATTGAACATTACTCTAACTAGTGCACAAACCAAAGAATAAAAAACTATATTGCTTTCACACGGGATAAAATGTGTGCAATAAAAAAAGACTTTTACTGATGCAAAATCAGCATCAAGATATGCAATTTAGAATTGATAATTTCTATATGATTAAGCTCTTTATTCATTTTAATGCCGACAAAGAGCCAAATTTTTTTTACTGTTTTTCTACACAAGATTAATCTACGACAAAAAAATTGTTGGCAAAGATTTCTGTCGTTTTAATCTTTATGTGTACAAGATAGACACAAAACATTCAACCTTTGTACATTTTTTAAACTTTTGAACCCTTTTTCTCTTCTCTCCTCTCCTCTTTTTTTTATTTTCCATGTAGCACTTTTTTTGAAACAAAATCAAAAAAACTTTCAAATAAAAAGCAAAGTAAACAGTCCAAAAAAACAACAAAAGTGTTATTTCGAAAGCATTAATTGACCTTCTCCAGATGAATCATTTTTTCATGTTACGAAATAAAGCTGTATTTAAAAGAGTGTCAAAAATAAATTAAAAGTTTCATTTTAGCATTTTTTAAAAAATATTGCAAAAAATGTGGTGTATTTTTAAGGCATTCATTTTTGCTTTAGTTGTGGTTCATTTCGGTAAAGCAGCAAATCCAAGCATTGAAACACCATATGGAACTGTTGAAGGTTTTATTTATCAAATAGCATCTGGCAATGATGCTGAAATCTTTTTGGGTATTCCATTTGCAGCTCCTCCCGTTGGGGACTTGCGTTTTGAAGTGAGCTTTATGCAAATGTAAAGGCTGTTTTTTAAAGTTAAATGTTTTAGAAGCCTCAAGAACCACAAAAATGGACAAGCATTCTTCAGGCAAATAAATTTAAAAAAGCTTGTGCAACTTTTGATAATTTCTCTGGACTTCCATCACCATCAAATGAAGTAAGTTGCATTTACGCATTAAGTAGCAAAGCTTACAAGCTTTTTTTGATTAAAACTGAAATCCAGAAGTTCATTTTTGCGGCTTTTTGTTGGAGCTGTTTTCTTTAATTTTTCCATCTCACAAAAAAACAATAATAATTTCTCAAAGAAATGCCTAATTTTCAAGTATGGGTCATAAGAAAATAGTTCAGGAGTGCTACAGTTTTCTTTTTAAAAAATTGTAATTTTTCTTGCAGAACGCAACAACCGTAGCCTCAACAACAGATGACGACTTTTTGGGTCATTCAGAAAATGAAGATTGCCTCTATTTAAACATTTTAAAACCAAAAGAAGCAAGCAACGATAAAAATGGATATCCAGTTATGTTTTTCGTTTATGGTGGTGGATTTACAGTTGGAGATGCCAAAACATATGGGTACAAAAATATTTCTGATAATATTGTTTCTCAAGGAATTATAGTTGTAATAATTCAGTATCGACTTGGACCATTTGGTAGGAGACTTTTAATCGGAAAACATTTTTTGTTCAGCTTTATGCAAATTTTCAAGCGTTATTTTATATAAAGAAAACGAAATTTTATGCCAAGTTTTAAATTTCAATGATTACTTAAATTTCATTTTTAAGGATTCTTCACAACCGGTGACTCTCAAATCCCTGGAAATTTTGGGCTATGGGATCAACTAGAAGCTCTAAAATTTACAAACAAAGTAATTAGCAGTTTTAATGGTGACAAAAGCAGAATTACCATTGCAGGTGTAAGTGCAGGTGGTGCATCAGTTTCTTTATTGGCACTTTCGGAAGAAGCTTATAACCTCTATGCACAAGTCCTTCCAATGAGTGGCTCAGGATTTGCACAATTTGCAACACAAAATCCTATCCTTCAAATCAGTGACAAATTAGCATATGAACTTGGATGTGACAAAAATTCAACAGAAATTAAAAAATGCCTAAAGTCGAAAAAAGTTTCAGAATTTCAAAAGATTTTAAAGCCATTGGTATGTGTTTACGGTAATTAAAAACGTAAGCGAATGTTTCTTTCCAGATTAATTTAGGTGTTCGTGAAGATATGGTTGTTACACCATTTGGACCAAGAATGGATGGTGATTTTATAAAAGCAAAAAGTTTAAAAGAAGCAGCTGCAAAAGCTCCAACAAAACCAACATTGATTGGAGTTTGTAGTCAAGAAGCAATCATTTATTGTATGTTTTTTGAGAAAATGATATTATGCAAATTTTTTATATTTTGGAGTCTATCATTAACACAGCGAAAAAACTGGTTCGAAAAGATGTGAACCTAAAATTTGCCAAGAAAGTCTTCAACATTCCAAACATTTACATATTATTTGTTCATACAATTTTAATGCATAAAAATCTATTTAGCAACTGCAATGCCTGGTTTTGCGCTACCTGGAAAATATTTCAATCTATCACCAGAAGCTGCAAAAAATTACTCCAAAAATGACCTTAAAGAATTCGTTAAAGTAATCTTGGCAGAAAATTTCGGTGACAAGAAAGATGAATTTATTCAAGAAGTTGTTGATTTTTATGCGAAACAAACTGGTGATATTGATCCAAATTTTAATTATTTATTTGAACAATATACTTCGGTAAGGGTTTTAACAAAACATGGGAAATTGAAACTTTTGCGATTACACGAAGAAAAAATGGAACTAAAAATCTTTGATTATAATTATAAAATTAGAACAGAAAAGCCATCCACCATCGAAGTTTTAATATTAAAATATCTGCTTTCCCAAGTCATGGATGCAATAACTCTTGATAAAGTTAAAAGATTTTTCAGTTAATCTCTGACCTAAATTTCAATGTCCCAGCTTTACGAGAAGCTAATCTCAAAGCAAAAAATGAAAATCCCACATTTTTCTATGTTTTTGATTACAACCTTGATACTTCTGGAATCTTTCCTGCTTATACTCGTGGTGCATCTCATGGCGCAGATATTGTAAATCTTTTTGGTGGTCTTTATAATCAAGTGATCCCAAGTGATGAAGGTCTAAAAGTACAAAAACAATATGTTGAATTTATTGGAAATTTTATTAAAAAAGGGTAGGCTTTAGTATTAGAAACATTTAAATAAATAGTTTCGTTACAGTATCCCATCAATTGGGACAACATCTTTACCAGCTATTACTCCTAGGTCTTTTTCATATTTACATTTTAATGCAAAACCATCAATTAAAAAAGATTTATGGAAAAATCGATTAGAATTTTGGAATTATATTGGTCAAAAATATGGTTATGATTTTCCTTCTGGACTTTACATCAATGAAACCGAAACAGCAATAGGAAGCAAGAATTGCGTAAATAAAAATGTTTTTACGAAACATATATTTTTCGCTTTAATTTTTTTCTCGAAGTTTTGTAACATTTAAAAAAGAGAGCTTCTAGGTGTCAACTCAATAACAAAGGCTAAAAATGTTTATTTAAAAATTTCGACAAAAAATTTCTTATTAATATTACTGTAATACTACAAAACAGTCAAACAACAACGTTGCATAAACAATACAAAAGTAAAAACAATAAAAAAATTTAAAAACAAATTTCACATTTAACTGTAATAATTATAGAAATTGTCATAACGAAGATGCAATTCAGTTGCAGCAGGTAAAGCACGAAGAAGTTCATCACCAATATTTTTCATTTCACCATAATATTCATCAGTTCCATAGAAATGTAATTCATAATAAGCTTTTGGATTCTTCTAAAAAAGAATAAAAGTGAATAATTAAAGCAGCATCTACGCAAGGACGGCATCTGGGGAGGGTGTGTTTCTATAGAGCACGTGTACATCCTCTCTCCCACCAGATATTGAGCCATCAAGTTAGATAACACACCTACCTTAATGAATTCTCCAAACATCCAAAAATCAAAATTTTCTGTAAGATTATAAAAACAAAATCGACATACATTTGGGAATGGTGGAAGTTCACAAAGCTTTGCAACAGTTTTACTTGTAATTTCATCATCTTTAAAATAGCTAAAAATTACCACAAATAAACATATATATGAAAAACAAAAAAGAACATACTATTCCACATGCTTAATATAAGGATTTATTTCCAAAATACCCTTCCAAATTTGATCAATTTCCATGATAACACCACTTGCATCTTCTACAGTAGAAAGATCAAAAGTAACACGTTCAATATTATCACATGATGCAATTAATCTTTTAACATCAACATATGCAATTTTTGAATAATTGAAACGTACAAAGAGAACTTTGTTGACCATGACATAATTAAAGATGGTATCAAAATCTGTACGAATAATAAGTTCAATTTCAGGTAATACTTTGAAATTTTGATGTTCAAATAATATTTCAAACATTTCATTTGCATACCATAAACCATTTTCTTTTTGTACAAGCGTACCAGTGGTAAGAACCTAAATATAAATGGGATTAAAATAGAGAGAAAGAGAAAAAGGCGAGCTCATATGGTCGAGATGTTAGCACGTTGAATGTTCGAACTGGTGATCCCAGGTTCGAGTCCCAGTGACGCGTAACACAAAATCCGTTTAAACTTTGACGGAGACTCTCCGTTGAAAATAAAGACGGATGATTTAAACAGAGAAAAATGTTCTTAACGCGAAAACCGCTATCCGTTGATTTTCAACGGAGTCTCCGTCAAAGTTTTAACGGATTTTGTGTTACGCGTCACAGGTTAAAAAGTGAGCCCCTCCTTAGGATATTTGTGTTTTGTTTCCAACCCTTGTCAAGATAAAAAGAAACAAACATAAAAAAAATAACACAAACCTTTCCAACAAGTTGTTCATAATCACATTCATATTTATTACTTCCAGGAAAGGCATCTTCAAAATTACAAAAAACAATAGAAGATGTACCTGCACTTGTTTCTGCAACTTCAGATAATTGATTCTTCTTTTCTTCAGCATCGGTTTTAATTTTTTGAATCTACAAAAAAATTGGTTAGTCAATCTTAGGTAATCTGAATCAATAAAAATTCACTTCTTCAAATTTTCCAACTTTGGCAGTTAAATCAGCATTAACAAAAGTAAGATGACTAATTTTTGTCATCAAGTCCATTTTTTCTTTTTGATGAGTTTCAACGATATCAGAAAGCTTAACGTGTAACAATTATATATACATGAATACCTCTACGGTGAATATGTCCACCACATATTTACAAAAAAAAATGCTTACCTCAACATTACATTCATTTTGTGCTGCAGCATGTTTTAAGTCAGCTATTCTTGCTCCATAATGATCTTCAAGATGTTCATTTTGCTCTTCAGCGATATCAAGTCTTCTATTATAAGTTTCTTCAAGCTCTGCAATTCGAGCATCATGTTCAGCTTTAGAAATCTAAAAACATTTGAATAAAATTATAAAGTAAAATGGTTTGAGTTTCAACGATACTAGAAAGCTTAACGTGAACCATTATTTAGAAAAAAAATCTACGAGACCGACTAGAGAGCTGTCCAGATCTCTCGTGATAGGGTGGACAAAACGATCGTCTTTGATGTGCGGCAAAAACTTCTTGGAGGTAAAAATGCAATCGTATATCTCTAGACATCTGGACAGCATCTAGTCGTCCATAAAGTCAGCTCAAATATATATATCCACAAAAATATGAAAAAAACTTACTTTTGTATCACATTCATTTTTAGTTTTATCAAAATGTGCTTGTAATTCAGCAAATTTTGCTTCATAATATTCTTTAATTTGTTCAGCTTTTTTTTCAGCTTTAGCACATTTTGCTATACAAGTTTCTTCGACTGAAGCAATTCTAACTTCATGTTCAGATTTAGAAATCTAAAAACATTTACATAAATACAATTATAAGGCAACAAACAAGTTGAGAAAACTTACTGTTTGTGTCTGATAATTTTCAACAATTCCTTCCAATTCAGATAACCGATTCTTCATTTCATTAAATTCTGCTTCAGCAGTTTTCCATGCATTAGAACATTGTGTTGAACATGACGGTTGAAATTTTTTACGATTATTATTATTATCCATGTTGATTAACTATTTCATATTAACAGGTGAATAAGAATAATCGAGCAAAGCACTAATGCTAAAGTAGGTTAATGTTAAAAAGAGAGAAGCGGCTAAACTATCGCGAACGAAGATCAAACAAATCAGTTCTACCAGGTTTTACACTTTACACGTAAAATTGAATAAAAAAACAATGATAAAAGTAGGATGCAAAAATGAAGCTAATAATACACAAAGCTTATTACAGAAAAAGTGAATTTTTATTTAAAGTCAGTATCATAAAAATCAGAATACAAGCATAAAAAATTAATTTTTAAGTATAGGAAAATAATAGGATTTTAATTTTACAAAAGTTCAAGAAGAGAACACTCAGAAAAAACAAGCAGCATCTTTTCTGAGGCTTGTTTATTATGTTTACCTTTTCGCGTTAGGAATTGCACACATATGCGCGGGAATTTGAAAATTGTTAACACTTGTTGAAAAAAGTCAACTCAATATTGAGCCCGATAAAACATAAAAAAATGTGATAATTCAGCTTTATGGCTACTGTTGTAAATGCTACAGTACTACATTCAGAATCAGAAGCTATTTTTGTTTATTAATAAATCTAAGTAAAAATTTTTGTATTACTTTAGTAAAACTAAAATTTTAAAATAGTTTTGTTTGAATTCTATTTTGAGTAAATTCCAATAAAGATATTTTTATTCTTGATACTATGATGTTACAAAACAATATAACAAAATAACAGAATAACAAAGTTAAATGACAACATTATTAAATATAATTTGTCGTAAAAAGATGTTTTATAAATAACTACCATCTTCACGATAAAGATTTATTTCACAAGTTGCAGGTAAAGTTTGACGAAAATCTTTTTCAGCATTTTTGATTCCAATATAAAATTCTTCAGAACCGGAAAAATGTAGTTTATAGTAAACTTTTGGATTTTTCTAAATAATGATATTAATAAATGTTTATAATTACACAATAGAAAAATGCAACTTACTTTAATAAATTCTCCAAATAATAAAAGATCAAAACCTTGATGAATATTATAAAACCAAAATTTACGTGTATTTGGAAATGGTGGAAGTTGAACAAGCTTTTTAAGAGTTTCAGTTGTAAGTTCACCATTTTTAAAATAGCTAAAAAATCACCACACATATAAGCATATATGAAAAAAAACAAAAGGAACATACTATTCGATATGCTTGATGTAAGAATTTACTTCCAAAACCTCCTTAAAAATTTGATCAATTTCCATGATAGCACCATTGGCATCTTTTACAGTAGAACGTTCAAAAGTTACACGTTTAATATTATCACATAATGCAATCAATCTTTTTACATTAGCAAATGCAATTTTTGATTCAAGAAAACATAAATAACGAGTTCGATTGATGATAACATGATTAAAAACAGTATCAAAATCTGTACGAATGATAAGTTCAATTACGGGTAATACTTTGAAATTTTGATGTTCGAATAAAATTTTGTTGTGTCGTTCAACAAACCATTCGCCATCATAGCTTTGCACAAGCTTGTCAACGAAAAGAACCTGAATACTAGATTAAAAAAAAAATAAATTAAGAAGATTACTACATACTTTTCCATCAAGTCGTTTATAATCAAATGCGCCTCTATCAAAAACATCATAAAATCGAACCAAAGGAATTGAAGTAGGTAATGCACTCGTTTCAGGCATTTTAGACAATTGATCTTGCATTTGTTGATTTTCAGCTTTTAATTTTTGAAGCTAAAATATATTTATTAGTCGCTGTTGACTACAAAATAGAACATACTTCTTCATCAAATTTGCAAACTTTAGCATTTACCTCAGCATTAACAGAAGTTAATTGATCAATTTTTGCAACATTTTTAGTCTTTTCCATTTGAAGATTTGCAACAATTTCTTCCAGTTCAGATAAACGATTCTTCATTTTATCAAATTCAAGTTGTTTTTGTTGTTTAGCTTTAGCAGTTTTGACTGTTGTCCATTCACTAGCGTTTGAATTCTTTGATGGATTTTGATTTTCCATTTCTTCTGCTTTCAGATTAGCAACACTTGAATAAAAACAAGTTTTATGTAGCTGCCCTAAAATTAGTTTTTTAAATTAGTAAAAAAATATAAACTTTAAAAAAATAGAATGTAGAAACGCGATTAAATTATGAGTAGCTGTGAAAAACAGAATCAAAAAGAAAAAGAGCAGCATGATTCAAGAGTTGGCAAAATGTTCTCAACTATTTTTCTGGCAGAACTTAAAACTTCAAGAAAGAAATAACAAATGGGGAGCAATTTTTCTCGGTCACTATACAAGAACCTTCTGGAATGGCTGGCATGGAAAAAACGTGAACGGAGAAAAAAACAATGGTAAAAAAAACAACGGTAAAAAAGACAAAAAACAACCGGAGAAAAAGACAATGGTAAAAAAGACAACCGGAGAAAAAAACAACCGGATAAAATAACAATTAATGATAATAGCACTAAGCTATGTATTAAAGGGCCTAAGGGAACTAAACAGCACTCAGCTCTGTAACTGGATAATTCTCAGCCCAAGCTAAGCATGGGCTCGCGAGGCCGAAGGCCGAGCGTTAGGCTTAGTCTTAGGCCTTAGGTCTTAGGGCGAGGTCGAAGGCCGAGCCTCTTAGGCGCACCCCATTTAGTGTAGGTGTCACCCCATTTAGTGTAGGTGTCACCCCGTTTAGTATAGCTGTCACTGCACTCAGCCGTAGTTTCTCATCCCCTAAAGTTGAGCTATATCGTACCTGTCTCAGCCGTTCTTTAGCTTAATAATAAAATTGTTTTTTTATCCGGTTGTTTTTTTTACCATTGTTTTTTTATCCGGTTGTTTTTTTCTCCGGTTGTCTTTTTTACCATTGTTTTTTGTTTTTGTCTTTTTTACCGTTGTTTTTTTACCATTGTTTTTTTCTCCTAGTGCCGGAAAAAAAAACTTTTTTGAATTTGTTTTTTTCTAACAAATATTTTGTTAAAACTTTTTTCTTTGAAAAAAATGTTTCCCAGTTTTTGAAGTGAACCATTTTGACGTGTTTTATATAGAAAAGTTTAATTTTAACTATTTTGTCTCTTTTATGTTATCCTATTTTGTTTATTAACGTGCTTTTCACTATAAATAATTTAATTGTCTGCAACTAGATTCATTTGTTTTCTATTTTAGCTTTCAAACTCATAATGGATGAATTAGTTGCTCCTTCTTCTGCTTCGACATCAATCATTCCTGCAAAAATTCAATGGCCTGAAGCACCATCAATCAAGCAATCATTTTCTCTTCCTTCTTCTATTATTTACTATATTGGTAAAAATCCTTCCACTCCAGCAGTCTATGACAAATTAACTCAAAGCTGTAAATATTTTCTTGAAATAAATCCTATTCTTATCGTTGATAATTTGTATGGTGATACTGTTTGTTCAAGTGAAAGCTGTGGAGGTGGTCAAGATTGCTGCATTAAATTTGATATCAACAAAGTTATTACTAAGATATGGCTTGCTGGTGATCTTGAACTTGGTGATGATGTTAACCCTGACTTTACTTCAATACTTTGTCCAAAGCTCTTTCGATGTAATCTTCGCTGTTTTGCTCTTGAAGAAAAAGTTGCTTTATTTGATGACTTCAAAGATCTATGTGCTACAGCTTATATTGTCGATCTCAATTATTCTAAAATTATTAACAAAGATGGTAGTGCTGTTTTATTTGAAAAAATTGTTGAATCTTTGTCAGATACTGTTAAACATTTTTCTGTGTAAGTTTCTTTACTGTGTTGATATCTACGTATATATATATATTACTCGATTTCTAGGATCTTTGATGAAAATGATTTTTCAATGATTACTGCTAAATCAATGAATACAATTATTCAACTCAAAAGCTTTCAACAACTTGAAGGTTTTCATATGTATAATTTACCTGAAATTGTTAAAATTGAAAATTTATTGACTGCTATTACTGTAAGTTTCATTAAAGCCTTTATATTCTTTAATAATAAAATCATCTATTTAAGAATTACAAGCATATTTCTCTTCAATTTGATTTTGCTCCTAATCTCTCTGAAGGTTATATGCAACAACTTGATGGTCTCGTAGATTTTGTTATCGAATCTCAAGCTCTTAATTGTGTGATTAAATATGATGGTCAAGATAAAGAAAAGTACAAAATTATGAAAAGTCGTTTTGTTGATGCTGATATTTTTGATAGTGATGATGAAGATGCTGATGAATGATCTGTTAGAGTAATATTTTTGTTCTGTTTCTTTTTTTATAAACGTTGATTCTGTCTGTTAGTATTTTATAGAAGTTGAAGTAAAATTTGTTTTTTGCAACTATGTTATTTTTTTGGCTAAAGATAGAGACAAAGTATATTACTTGGGGGATGAAATAAGGGAAAAACCTAATATTACTTTTTGTATACTGTAACTTTTGTAAATACACTTTTTTATCAATCAACTTTCATGAATTCGTTAAACTTTTTGCAGTAAATTTTTTCTAGGAAGAAAAAGGTTAACTTTTTTTGGATTTTTGATAATTGCGTAACTGCTTTTACTCTCGTTAGATTATCGATCGTTTAAATAAAAGTTGTTACGCATTTAGTCATTTTCTTAGTACTTTTCTTTAATTCATTTAAAAACACCTTCATTTACACGTGCTGTAAGAAAAACATTACCGGAAAAGCAAAGCACCTGTTTTGTTTCACTCTAAAAAACATTGGCTCAAAAAATGAAACAAACATTTAAAGCTATTAAATTTTTTTTAAAAAAGTGACGATGCTGCTTGAAAAAGATGTTATAAATTTCTATTACATTCAAATATTTACTTTTTACAATTATACCATATTTTTGGTCAATACCGTAATGCTATTGTTCTTCACTTATTTAGTTTATGTTTGTACAAATAAGAATCAAATGAAAAATTATCGGTTTTTAATGTTTATAAATCTATGCTGTATTTTTGGAAAAGAATTAGTATTTGTATTATGGCAGCCGATAAAGTTGTTTTCTATTGATATTCTGTTTTCAAGTGGATTGCTATCCCACGCTTCATCACATGCCTTTTCAATTGGTGTAAGTTTAATTATCATTCTGCTACCATTGTTTGGTGATACACTTGAGTTGCTATTTTTGGAGAGGCATTTTATTATTTATATGATTATTAATCCTGCTGCAAAAAAGTTTCGTATATTTACATATGTATTTATGGGGGTTACATATTTGGCAGCAGTGGGTGTAAATGTAATATTTGTTATGCATTGTGTCGATGACGTCCGAATATTTAACATCATAAATTCAACTTCCCCAAGTATTTCACATCAGCACTATGCTTTCATTGCTTTCAGGGCACTTTGCCAAAAGCGGTTTTACTCAGTTTTTTTTAAATTTTGACGCTCAATTAATTAATGATATTTTTAAAAAATGTTTTTAAATAATATTTCTTTTTTTTAAACTTAATAGAGAAGTAAAAAAGCTACCGATCGATATCAGATTTTAAGCCAGGAAAAAATTGTGCACCGCAATAGGACACGTAAAGCATGTTAAACATAAAATTGTTCATTTTTAAACTCAGCGCAAATTTTTTTTCATATATTTTTTTCGATAATTTTATTCTTAACAGATCCCCAGCAACCCATACTATATGTTTATCAACATATCTATCATTTTTGTCTATTTAAATTAAAAATTTTCAATGAATTCTGCCGAAAATGAACAAAAATTTAAGAAAAGTGACGATGCTGCTTGAAAAAGATGTTATAAAAAAATGAACAAAAATTTAAGATAGCCGGCAGAATTCACCGAAAATTTTCGATTTAAATAGACGAAAATGATAGATATGTTGATAAACATATAGTATGGGTTGCTGGGGATCTGTTAAGAATAAAATTATCGAAAAAAATATATGAAAAAAAATTTGCGCTGAGTTTAAAAATGAACAATTTTATGTTTAACATGCTTTACGTGTCCTATTGCGGTGCACAATTTTTTCCTGGCTTAAAATCTGATATCGATCGGTAGCTTTTTTACTTCTCTATTAAGTTTAAAAAAAAGAAATATTATTTAAAAACATTTTTTAAAAATATCATTATTTTAATGTTGAACAAATGTTATTGCAGTTAAGGTATAAGTCCCGTTTAAATTGGGATGGAACATATATCGACATCGAGAAGATCGCAAATCAAGCAGAACAACAACAAACTTTCCCAAAACTAAGATAAACTTCCAAGAGAAACTCACCAAGCAGACTCCTGAAGCTACCAATACTTCCAATAATCTCCAAACAATATCCAACAGCAAGATAATTATTATTATTTATTAGAATTATCCAACAACAATTAAAATAAGAGCACAAAATAAAACACAGCTGCAGAGCTCAACAAAAAGAAACGTCGACTGAGCTCTCCCCAAAAATAAACAACAACAACAACGAGCGAGCAATGAGTGGCAGAACGCCAAGCATGCGAGAGAGAGAGAGAGAAATAAAAGAGGGAACAACAAAAGGAAAGGAAGAGAGGGATACGGTAAGGACAGAATCGGGGAAATATCTTAACTCGCCCCTCCTTCGACAAATTAATGTCCCCATTAATGATTCATATCATAACCTCTGAATTCATATTGATTTGGAGCACGAAGATGAGGTTCACAGCTTTGATCTTCATTATTCTTTTTGGACCACGATGTACCAGGAGTTGAGCCACGAGGTGTAACACGAGCAGGGCTTCTTGAATATAAATCACGAGCACTTGAATAGCTTAGTTGACCATTTGAGCCACGATCACGAACCAGTCCCCTTGATGACTTTGATTGACTTCGACAAGTACAAGCATAGACTGCAGTGTTGTACCATGTTCGAGCAGCATATACATTTGGACATCGATCATGCTTTGAATGAGTTGTATGATCACGGCCTTTGCGACGAGCATTACATTTTTGATGAAATGGAGTTGCAGCTACATAATCACGAATACGAGTTGGGCCAGCAGCAGCAATACTTTTCTTTGAACCACCATATTTAGATCCAGCACCATGACGACCACTTCCATTTTCTTTGCTTTCACGCCATTCCCCTTTACTTTTATTAATTACAGTAAAAGATGGCAGTACAAGACCATTAACAGCACCATTTTGTTTTGCAGGCATTCCTCTGAGAAGACTCCAACAATCTCTTATCATATGACCAGGTTTGCGACAACCATAGCATACACGAGGGCGTAAGCGGTTATCAAATCTTTTATGAGTCATTCTTGGTTTCTGTTGTTTCACTTCATCATTCAAAGATTTAGTAGAAACAATTTCCAGCTTTTCAAATTCATTGCAAAGGCTACTAACCGATGATAAATGAATCACATTCAGATTACCAGTCTTCTCGGCATCATCTTTCTCTTGCAAAGCATAGTTTAAAGCTCCAAGCCAATATTTACCTTCTTGCAAAACATTTGTACCAATTAGAGCATCTTGACTCAAACCTTGGACAACAAAAAACTTTGCCAACTTTACGGGATGACGCCCCCATCCAACTGGAATTGTAACACAGTTAACAACCTTCAGTTGTCCACCATCAGCACCTACTAACTTTTTGTTAGAATAAGCTTCACGTTCAACTTCACTTATTCCACATCTTACATGTTTATTCACGGCAAGTATCTTTGCAACTACTGTATCTCTGATTACAGATGCACATGCCCCTGAATCTAACAAAGCATTAACTTTCACGCCATCAAACAACACATCCATTTTGCATTGTTTGCCAAAAAGAGGTCCTTCCTTTGTTGATTTTACAGCAGCATCTTCAACAGGAAAAATACCAGTGACCCCATATACCAGTTCATCCAATGAAACATAATTAGCCTTATGTTGTTCCTTATCAGGACAATCAACAGCATAATGTCCAGTTTTATGGCACCTACGACAAGTTCTAGCACCACCCGCACGACCATCACTTTCAACTTTTCTTTCAACAAATCTCTCTTTCTTTTCAAAACTAACACAATCCCCTGATGGTTTATAATTTTCATCTCGAAAATTACCACGACAATTTTCATTTCGATGACCACGACTATGTTCATCACGAACATAATGTCGACCACCATATGCGCCATCAACTTTGGTTGCTTTCTTACGATTTGATTGGGCTGATTCATAGCTAATAATCATTTCTTTTAGCTTATAATAGCTTACACCAGCATTTTGAATGGCATAACTACAGTAACTTGGATCCGAATCATCTTCTGTAACTCGATGCAGAATCTTTTTAAGTTCAGCTTCACAAAGTACAGGATCAGATCCAAACGCTTCAGTCACCTTAAGTTCAAGTTCTTCAAAGAATTGCTTGTATGGTTTCCCATCAGGCTTTTTAAGACGATCAAGACTGCTACGCAAGGAATACATTGTTGCTGCAGTATCTGCACCCAAAGTATTTAGCAATTCCTTCTTCATCTGCTGATAGGAAGCATTCCTTTTGCTCAAACTATCATGATACAGTTGTAGCCTTGGAATATACTGGCCCAAATAAACAGCACGTTGAGCATCATTCCATCCTTGGCTTTCAGTACTAGCATCATAAAGATTGAAAAATCTTTCAAGATCTGCTCGAGTTTTACCAAAGAACTTTTCAGGCATTGGAAGTTGTACTCGAGGACGAAGTGGCACAGCTTGAAGCTCATTCGTCGAAGAAAATCGATCAGGCTTTGCTTTTACTGCTGGCTTTTCTTTCACTTGCCGTTTTTCAGATACAACTGAAGCACGAGATGGAGTTCGAGAAATATCAGAACGAGCATTTCGAGCTCCTGATTTATTTCCAACAGTTTCCATACGATCTTGCAAAATGATAAATGCATTGATAAGATCTGTAACAGATTTAAAACCCAATGTATCCAATCGATCATAATCATCTGCTGACAGTCCCCTTGAAGTAGCTTTTCGACTTTTAACTTGTTCCAAAGCATTACCAAGTTTATCTTGAAGTTTAAGGTTATCACCTTCCATATATGCAAGATCCTCTCTTAACTCCAGAATTAAATCTTCACGAGTAAGAACTCCAAGTAATAGCTGTTGCATATCATCAGTCAGCATCCTTTTAACACGTGCCATTGAACCATTGGCAATCATTGAATTGGGTTTTTTCAATCTTTTAAGCATATCATTTGCAATTTCGACTTCATTTTCGAATTCCAAAAGAAAATCACGTGCTTTAGCAGCAGTAACTCGAGCTACCCGAACAGCATTTGTATCACGAGCTCTTGGAGACAACAGATCATTAGCGTTTAAGCTTTCTGATGATCCACGTTCACCATTATTGCCAATATCCAAAGCTCTTTTGCTTTGATTTTCTTCATCATCAGTCCGCTGAGGATTTACTACAGAACGTTCATCATTATCACGAACATGTAGGTCATCAAATATACCAAGAGTACCATCTGATTCTTCTCCATCAGAATTAACAACCATACATATACATGCAGAAGGCCCCTGAGCTTTATCATCTACATATCCACAACTATAATCAGCCACAAGTGGTAGATTATCACCCAAAGCTCCAACATCTCCTGCTTTAGCTTTTCCACGAGCTCTTGCAGTTTTACCATCATCATTAATAGAATTACCTTCTCCATAAGCATCTCCATTCGCTCTCACAGCTTTATTACGTGGCCGAACAATAGCGGCATTAACAGGTTCAGAAGCAGCATCTTTAGCTTTACAACAATCCCCTGAACTGTTAGCTTGTGCTTTCCCATAAGCAACAATATTCACATCATTTCCACGAGCTATCACAGCTTTATCATGTGGAAGAACAGCAATAACAGGTTTACAAGCTGCAGCATTTATAGCTTTTCCATCAGCCCTTGTACTTTTACCATGCGTATCACACGCTGTAGCTTTTCCACAAGCATTAACATTAACAACTAGTCCAAGTGGACAAATATTATCAGCTTTTCCATAAGCATTTATATATATATCATCCAGTCCACCTGCATTAGCTTCTTTTCTAAAATAATCATTATCCCCTGCCAATCTTTCTCGACCACGATCATATATTCCTGATGATAATCGGCTGCAATTTTGGCTTTCTCCTAAGCGAAATACAGCACTATCTTGAGCCTTCAATTTAGCTTTATCAATAGGTACTGGAGATCGACGGGAAGAGCCCTCCAAGTTAAGGTATAAGTCCCGTTTAAATTGGGATGGAACATATATCGACATCGAGAAGATCGCAAATCAAGCAGAACAACAACAAACTTTCCCAAAACTAAGATAAACTTCCAAGAGAAACTCACCAAGCAGACTCCTGAAGCTACCAATACTTCCAATAATCTCCAAACAATATCCAACAGCAAGATAATTATTATTATTTATTAGAATTATCCAACAACAATTAAAATAAGAGCACAAAATAAAACACAGCTGCAGAGCTCAACAAAAAGAAACGTCGACTGAGCTCTCCCCAAAAATAAACAACAACAACAACGAGCGAGCAATGAGTGGCAGAACGCCAAGCATGCGAGAGAGAGAGAGAGAAATAAAAGAGGGAACAACAAAAGGAAAGGAAGAGAGGGATACGGTAAGGACAGAATCGGGGAAATATCTTAACTTTGCTTTTTTAAAAAAATCTGTGTTTTACACTAAAAACTTTCGTGCTAAAAGTTACGTGAACGCATAGTGCATCAGCTAGGTACTAATCCATCAATGATAATCCTTGACGCATATGATAACACAATTGGAACAATTTTTGGTGGAATTTATGTCATCTCCAGACTCCTCATTGCTCTCTGGATGATTTATGAAAATTCAAAGTACTCAAAAAACCCAAACTATACCAAATCGGAGAACTCAAGAAAAAAATTTAAATTAATGTTTCAAACTACCGTAATCCAACTGTTTACATTTCTATGTTTCGGATCAGCTGTTGTTGTCTATGTTATTTTAGCAATTTGTCCAACTTATTTTTTTGGATTCAATTTAGCAGAAAAGCTTGATTTACCTTTAATTTTTCTTGGCTCTGTTGGAATTTCTATGCTTTATCCAGTAACATTTTGTACATTAGCAATTATTTTCATTAAATCTTATAGAAATGCTGCAATTAAATTGTTTCGTTTTTGCTTTAAATGTTTCGTTAAACAACGCGAGCTGGAAAACAATGTTGTTATTATTCCAAACGGTAACAACGCGTCTAAATTATAAATACAGGATCATAGATATGTTTTCTTGCACTTCTGTTTAAATTGTTATAAAGCATGTACACTATATTTATAGCCTTTTGTTTTATTAAACGAATTTCTACATAAATCTGCTTTTACAAAACATCGAAAAACACAAGCAAGCAATGAATGATCAACCAAAAAGTGAAAGAAAAATGACAAACGCTTTTTTGTACAAAAAAAATGTTTTGTTTTTTTTCTTGTGAAATAAGCTTTGAATGAAAACTTGAAGCTTATGTATTAGAAGAAAGTATTATCACCAACGAAAAGATAAGAATAAAATTGCTATTATCTGTGACAAAATTTATTTTAATCCATAAAAATATGTTTGCACTAATAAAAGTGTAATAAACACAAATGAAAAACGTTGCTTTTATTTTTGTTTAAAATGCATCCCTGCTACGTGCAATAACTTACGACTGTACAACCAATGGTGAAGTACTCCTTGGAATTGATGAACTTGTATTTTTTGAAACACCAGGTTTTCCAACTTTGTTGACTGTGGATGAATTTTATTCTTGTACCTTAACATTTGCGTACAATAAAAGTTGTAGCACAGAAGTAAGCAAATAATTTGTTATAAAATTCACCATTAAATGTGAATTATTTTTCTGTGATGATTGCAGTAGAATCAATGTTCACCTTTTTTTTTTGTTATAAAACACGCCATAATTTTTTTGAATGAATAAAAACCTTTTTTTAGAAGCACCATTTATACTTGAACAATTTATTTAAAAAGTGGGATTTCACTAATTGCAGATGATGTGGATGATCTGAGCACAAAATCCAATTTCCTTTGTAACTGTATATGTTTGCAGCAAATTAAATGTCCCATTGCACTTCAATGGTCAATTCCTGAAAATCGTTTGAAAGAATTGAAAGATAAACCTGGCGAAAGCCTGAAAAGTGAAGATTTTAATTTTTTTCTTCTCGACAAAGATTTTTGCTCTGAAATTGCTTAAAAAAATGCTTTTTGTCAAAATTTCTTCTAATGTTTTGTAATTTGTTTATTGATTTTTTTGTTATAAATTGTATTCAATACTGTAAAGGGTCAGGGGAAAAGCTACAGTAAACGGGGCGCAAGGCAGGAGTACGTAGTTTGAGCTATTAATCATTTTTATTTTTTTAGACCTTTACAATACTGTTATTTGATTTTTAAGCATTTTTACAAGCTATCGAAGTAAATAAATAAAACATGAGAATTTTTAATTGTCGCAAAAAATAGATTTTTATTGTAAACTTTTTAAAACAAAAAATACAATCAATCAAACGATAAAAGAAATAATTTTTAAAATAATTATTACATTTATTGATACTGTAAAGAATGAATTTGAAGATTGATAATTTTTCTCAAACATACGTAAAACGGGTGTTGCAAAAATTTGTTTTTGAAATTTCCTTAAATGTTTTGCCTTTCAACTCTGGAGGGCTTGCACACTTAAATTTTTGATTAATCACATCTGATGTTTCTGAATTGTTCATTGTAAGCTTTTGCACATATCTTGGATCTGATCTTGCAAAATCATTGATAAGCCATGCCATTGAACAATTGCAAATTAACGGGTTTTGATCAATCACAATTTCATCAACTGAATCCCAGTTTAAGAGCTTTTCAGGAAATACTGAAATATTACAGTCATATATCATTAAGCGCTTTAACTGTGTTTCAGTTCCACCAAACGCATTTACATGAATACTTTCAAGGTGAGGAGCATTGATGACGTGCAAACCTTTAAGGTTTGGGAATGAACAAAATGCGCAATCATCAATTGATTACAATCTTTTTACCCCATACATTCCATGTGTTTCCAAATTCGGCAAAATATTGAGGTTGTTATTATTTAAATGTTCAACAGCTGTAAAACTCATGCCCAAATGTTCAAGATTTTGCAATGAGTTGAGTGCCTTAGGAAATGTTGTCAATGGATTTTGAGCAAAGTTTAATTCTTCCAAATTTCTAAAAAGTTTGTTAAATTTGTGAAACAAGTAAAAAAATATAGAAGAAATATGTTATTTCCCTAATTAGAAGAAATATGTTATTTCCCTAATCCTTAGCTGTTAATTGGAGCTATGAAACACTTCGAAGGAACTCAAAGTGCTTTTGGAGGTTTTTAGAATAAACAATAATGGTTAATTTCAACATCCAAAAATTTTATATTAAAATTTGCATACCCCAGATTTGCAAAAACATCGTCATTAAGAGAAGTAATACCATTGTCTTGTAAAGATAATGATTTTAAATTACTCAAACTTTTTGAAAATAATTCTTTTGTAAGTGTCGAAGCAGCAAATCTATTTTTTACCAAATTTAATGTCCTTAAATTTCGTAAATTTTGAAAAGCGTTTGGTGAAAGAAATTGAAATGTATTAAGTTCCAAACGCAGCGAAGTTAATGTTGAACCAAGACTTTTTGTGAGAATTTTATCATCAATATTTGACAATTGACAACTAAATCCAAGGCTTGAAAGTTTAATAAATTTATCAAAAGCTCCATCTTCAATGCTAATTCCTCTGCTAAAAAGGAAAGGCATTCCTTTATCATTTATAGCAATTTTTTGGGAAGAAATAAAGGCTAAGGTTTCAACAGTATGTTCCCTTCCAGGTAAAATTTTATCCTAAAATATGGCAATTAATGCAGCTCAAAAATTGATATAAAACTTTATACCCTTTTTAAAACATTCAAATCTGCTTCTAAAAGTGCACGTTTTACAATAAAACTTTCATTTCTTATTCTGATGTTTAAAGTTTTCAATCGACTTGTAGGACTATAACATTCAAGTGTGTTGTTTTTACATTCGCAAAAATCAGGCCCTGAAATTTTTTATATAAAAAATTCTTTTAAAAAATAACAATCTATTCCAGTCCCACGTAGATTTTCAAAAACATTGTTAACATATTAAGGAAAATATGTAGAACGTATTAAATTTCCACAATCTTCCCCACTTTTAGTGTTTTCTACAATATCGAAATTATGACCTGCAATCCAAATCCGGTATCAGATGCATAAAAACTTTTTGGATCCAAAATTACGGTATATTTCAATTAAAAATTAAAATTTTGCAAGGCACGCGAACCCCTTTACAAAGGGCGTAGTGCCCTAAATGGACAAAAGTTGTTTGATCTTTTGCAGTTGTCGTGTAAAAGCGGTGAAAGATCAAAGACGACGTGCCTGAACACTTCTCCCCACCACAAAACTATTTATCTCAATTCGTTTGCCTTCTTTTATAAAAGAAAAAATGTTACCGCTATAATATTTTGTTTCACAAACATCAACAGCTTCATCATCAGATGAATTGGAGGCAGAAAAATAATCGGAGTCAGATAAATTTGATGAAAAATTTGATTCATTGAATGAACTTTGTACACCTTTTGATTCAAACCAAATAATAATAAAAAGTATTGTTAAGCAAATATTAACAATTAACATCTTTCGTTAATTCACTTTGCGAATTTAAAAAAAGGTGATATTTTTATTTTCGTCAACAAATTTGTTCAAAATGTTAATCTGCGAAATGAAAACACACTTTTATTTTGCAACTGCAAGCAACGCCACAGCTGTCGCGATAGCCAACATAAATTTAGCTTTAACATGAGGCCAGATATCACGTCATCAATGTGTTTTAATCGACTTTTTAATGTTTGTTTGGAAAAAACAACTTTTTTGACATCTGCTAACGTTTTTTGTGTCTAAAAACAATCTGTGTATTTTAGACCAAGGACGTCAGCATGATTTTATTTATAAGCACGTCCATTCCAAAACTATTTTGGAATGGACGTGCTTTTTACTTCCTGCAGCAAAAGATCAACGGATTCTCCCACTCTGATGACGTCCTTGCTTAATACATAAAAAATGTTAGTCAACATACAGCAATTTGGACTATGGTAAAGTTTTAAATTAACCTTTTTCCTTAAAACAATTATTATGAATGGGCTTAAAGCTAAAGATTATTTAATTGTTTATTGTATTTGTTTAATAAAAATATGTCACTTTTGGTCTTCTCTTTAAATTGTGATATTTTTTAATAAAAAAGTAATAATTTTATTTCCGGTAATGATTGTTTGATTCTTAGCTAAAAACGAGTGAAACTTGAACTTTTCTTTAAACGTAAAAATACTGTATGTAAAATATTTCCATTGTCAGCCTGTTGTAATCAGAAATATTGATGGAAAAATGTCATTTTCGAAAAAGCTGTTATAGCAATGACGCAAGCTTACCAATTTTAGCAGCGCTACCTATTTTAAATTCATCTAGTTGATAAGTATCTAAAAACGTTTGTCCCACCAATTCCTATAACATCAATAGATGGTAAAAGTTTTCTTTGCCAAAAACAAGTTTAAACATTTCTGGACCAAAAATTATAAAATAGCATCCAGATTTAAGTATCTCACGATTTATCTCCCCTTTGTAACATTCAATATATTATTACAATACCCTAAGAAATTTTATGTGACATTCCAAAACACTTCAAAAAGTACCTAATCATAGTATTGATCCCTTCACAATTATCCACAAATTGTGGCCCATAACTAAAAAAATTTTTATTTTTGGATTTATTTATTTTTTTACCACAAATTAGCCTTACCAAAATGAAAGCTGTTTTTACCTCTGAAGGTGCATCTCCTCAAAGATTTGATTTTTGTTATGATATTATTTCTTATATTCTGAAGTCTTGTTCATCTCCTAAAACCTATGAAAAGCTAATTCAAAGTTGTAAATATTTTTTTGCTAAAAAGAATGTTGTAATTGTAAAAGAAAAAGTTATGTTGGATCCGGAAAATTTGCAATGGAAAGTATATTACAACTACCTCTGGAAACAAACAAAAAACTTTGGTTAACTTCACATTTTGAGAATATGCCGCTCCAAAAGAAAACTCTTTCTGACATCAACTTTTTTGAAAACGTTTACAAATGTAATCTAAAACGTTTGACTCTTTTGAACCAAAGAATGACATTGAATGAATTTGCATTTTTGACAGAATCCAAATCTATTAATCACGTTAATTTTTATAATAACAAAATACATAAACCTGATGGTAAACATTTACGCTTGGAAAATATTCTTGAACGCATTCCTAATCTTAGTCGGTTTGGCTTGTAAGTTTTGTTTTTGCAAAATTTAGTACACATAATTTTTTTCGTTTTAGTGCCACAGAAGATCCAGAACTCTACTTTTTGGCGGATACTGCTGAAAAACTTGCTGGACTACCAGAATTTAAAAAATTGATGCTTTTTCAACTTTCAAGTATTATTCCTTCTTTTGGTTGCAACATGCTTTGTAAATTTATTGAAGTAAGATAATTTTTTAAGGATTACTTAAATAGGAGAACTGCAGTGTTGTTGTAAAAATTTCCAAGTCCCCCTTTCCATAATAAAAATCAGCAAAGCATATTCAAAGCTGTAAACATTTTTTTGCTAAAAAAATGTCGTAATCATAGATGAAGATGTTTTATATACGCTTCAAAATAACCTAATCATAAAGTGCATAGTGATTAGATCTCCTCCATTAACCACCACTAAAAAATGTATTGTTCATTGGACTCACTTTTTAATCAAAAATGGTCTCATCAAAATGAAAGCTGTTTATAACCCAGAAAATGCCTATCCACAAAGATTTGATTTTTGTTTTGATATTATTTCTTATATTCTTGATACATGTTCATCTCCAAAAACTTATGAAAAATTAATTCAAATCAAATCAAATTCAGTCCTTTTTCCCTAGTGTATGCTAATCTCTTATTTTTTTAAGAAAAATTCAAAAATGACAATTGCAACAAAATTTTCATTCAGTTTTCATCCTACAACTCCTTTTGAATACAAGAATGAATTTAGAAATGCTTTGATTAACTTGAAGAAAACCTGGAAAACCGATAAGATTTCTCCAACTATATTAGCAGAAGTCTAAATTATTAGCATTATGTTTTCGTGTATGTGCGTTATTATGCATTTCTTATGTTACTGTTTGATCCTTTTCGCTCTTAAAAAAAGTGTCACAATTATTATATGCAAATGTTTAAATAAAAAAATTGTCAGCCAAATTGCAATTCAATATTTACTTGATAATTTACCTTTCAATTTAAAAAAAATCGATACAGTTCTGTCTGGTTTGTGGTTTATCATATTTTTTATGAAGAATAAAAAAAATAGCTTTAAAAGTGGCAAAGTAAAACCTCATTGTTTTTCACGAATGCACCTTAAAGAAACTACACTATCTTCAATACTGAAACTTATTCAAAAAAAGATATATGCCCTAAATGCTTTTATATGTGACACCAAAACACTTCAAAAAAACCTAATCATAAAGTGCATAGTGATTAAATCTCCTCCATTAACCACCACTAAAAAATGTATTGTTCATTGGACTCACTTTTTAATCAAAAATAGTTTCATCAAAATGAAAGCTGTTTATAACCCAGAAAATGCCTATCCACAAAGATTTGATTTTTGTTTTGATATTATTTCTTATATTCTTGATTCCGGTGCATCTCCAAAAACATATGAAAAATTAATTCATAGTTGTAAATATTTTTTTGCTAAAAAGAATGTTGTAATTGTTAATGAAAGAATATCGTTTGATGCAGAAAATTCAGAATGGCAGTTGCCTTTGAATCGCAGATTACAGCTTCTTAAAACAAACAAAAAGCTTTGGTTAGCTTCAGATTTTAATATTTATTCGCGTAATATAAAACTTGTTTCTGAAATGGATCTTTTAGTAAAAGTATACAAATGTAATCTAAAATATTTGAGTCTTTCGAAGCAAAGAATGACATTCGACGAATTTATATTGTTAACAGAATCTAAAACTATTACTAGATTTGACGTTTATAATATTAAAATAGAAAACAATGACGATACATTGGTACGATTAGAAAAGATCCTTGAATGCTTCCCAAATCTTTGGCGTTTTTGCTTGTAAGTTTTTTTTTACATAAGTTTGTACACATATTTCTTTACTTTAGTGCAACTGAAAATCCTGAACTCTATTACTTTACGGAAACTGCGGAAAAGCTTGCTGGACTATCCGAATTCAAAAAATTGAAGATTTTTGAACTATCAAGTATTATTCCTTCTTTTGATTGCAATATGTTTTGTAAATTTATTGAGGTAAATGCTTTGAATTTTTTTTGTTTTATGATATAAAGAAGTAAAACCTTTTTTGTAGAAAAACTTACACCCTACCAGAAAAATCGACTTTTCATTCAGATTTCATTCTTCTACACCACGAGAATACAAAGAAATTTTTTCTAAAGCTGTTAATACAATCAGACGCACAGACGATATCGTTCGTTTCTATCTTACTATTGGCTTTTAAATCGCTTGTTATTATTATTATTATTACGTTATCTATTACATTAAAATCGTTTCATATCTTATATTGAATTTTCTCTAATTTTTTGTTCTTAGTGAAACTCATATTTTGGTTTTAAATTGTCCACAAAATATGGCCCAGATGTTTCTATAGAAGTAGCGCATTTCTTTCAAAAACTTTCTATGATTTGATTTATATTTTAAACAGCTTTTTTTTTCTATTTTCATTTTTGACATACAGTACGCTGTTAAAGTTCATCATTGCGTTTTTCTTTAACCGCTTTTCCAACCTTTTTTTGATTGTACACATTCTTAAAAAATAAAAATATCGAGTTTCATCGTTTATTTCTCCCACTATTATAAATTGAATTTTAATGTTTTTTGACGTTGAAATTATTATCATTAAAAGTTTATCTGATTCACAGTGATGAATAAACGTTCTTCTCAAAATTTAAGCATTTAAAAATCAAAAAAAAAGAAGCAATTTTAAAAGCATCATTTGATTCCACCACTTTTATTTTAACAGCTTCTTTAAAAAATAATGTTTGTTTTATTATTTATTTTTCTATTCTCAAGCTTTCTTCCTTCAACAGAATCCATAAATTGTGTTGGATTTAGAGCTGAAGCAGCTGGATCACTTGATGCTATTCATTCGCTATCAAAACATCCTCTACAATGTGATCAATGTGTTAGCTATTTTTGTCGAAGAGGTGATGGTAATTATGCTCTTGGGGCAGGTTGTTTAGGAGATCTATTGAATGATTGTCGATTTCCACGTGAAACTGTTCGACAAATTACTTCCATGCAAACTTATACTGGCTGCTATCACACAAATGAAGGAATTTTTTGGTTTTGTTATGGCCGTGAAGATTGTGAAAATGATAAACATTTACTTCAATGTTTTTAAATTTTGCAAAAAAGTAATTTTTGTGGTGTTTATTTTTAAGTATGAGGTAGAAAAATAAAGAACGGAAGTTTTTTTTTATGAATTTTTAAAAGCAACTACAAAAATGTCATAATTTTGAACGCAGAATTTTGATAGAAAAATGGAACAAGTGTAAAAAATACAATATTTTTCTTAACTAGGATTAAAATTTTTGATCCATATTTTTTTCACATTGCAGGAGAAACAAAATGTCAAAAGTTGTTTGTGTAAGTATTTTGGAGAGTTACAACATTAACTAATCATCCATTAAATTAACAGCATATTTCAAATACTTCCTTTTATTACCACCAATATTAAATCTGATGCGCCATGCATCTTCGTCTTCATTAAGAAAAAACTTTTCATGGTTCATCGCTTCTTTTATCTTTGTTTCTGCCTCTTCGATAAGATATATTGAAAAATATACAGTCAATTTTTCGTTGGCCTAAAACTATCAATTTTGATTAAAACTTTATTAATGAAAAATATACCTTAAATAATTTCAATAGTTCATTAGCATCTATATCTGGAAAGGATTCCGGTGAATTAATACCAACAATCCGAATTGGGACGTATCGTTTTGCATTCAGTAAATCTGAAATCCACGTTGACGGAAGCATTTGTCGATGAAATAGAAGTTCGGCTGAATATGGAAATGTATCAAGAATATCACAAAATGCAAAATCATCGTCACATGTACGGCTTAAATTTAAAAAATATGGATCACATTTTGTTATAATCTTCCATTCCACTTTTGTAATACTTTCTCCTTGCTCAATATACACATGCTCCAAATTAAAAACAGCACTTTTTGAACTTAAAATGTCCTTGATGCTTCTAAAATATGTATTACCCCCGATGCAAATTGTATTAGAATCCCGAAACTGTTCATCACAATCAAGACACCATAATTTATGTGTAAGTGGTTGAAGTTGATTCAAATATTTGCATGTTAAATGAAGTTTTACTTTATCAATGGGATTACAGAGGGTCAAAAATCGTTTAATAGTTTGGTATCCCAGATTCAACAGATTTATGGAATCAGGAAGTTGTTTTGAGAAAAGTGGATGATTTGAATCTAAAAATTAGCTGTAATCTTTAAATCTTTTTTAAAAAAGTTTACCTCTTTTAGGACAAAGTGCAATATGATGTTTTTGTAAACATACCTCGCAAAAATTTTTGCATGGGCATGGTGGCACTTCATTTTCATCCAATTTTTTGCATAAACATGGTATAAAACAATCCTCTAATATTTCATATCGAGAATATAACGTTTGATAAATATTACAATTTTCTGATAAATGTTCTGAACTGGAACAAAAATAGCAAGCCATTTTTAAGAAATGAAAAGGAAGTAAACACTTTACTCAGAAAAAACACTTTGAAACTTTAGACATGAAGAAAATATCGACAGCACAAATGAAACGATAGAGAAAACTTAGGCAGATGTACAAACCACTATCTACTTGTCATTTTTTTGAAAAAAGAAGAACACTAGGGTTAGTGTACACACATACCTATGCAAGTTATAAAAAAGTGCACTCTTTTGGTTAAATCATATCGGTTGTTTTAATTTAGAAACAGCCGATATGATTTCTTATGAACAAATTTACACTTCTTTGCAATCTAGATTGTCTAAAACTTACAATGATAAATGTTAGTGTGATTTTAAAAAAACATATAGTAATGCTATTTACACGTTAAAAAAGTATGGCAAAAAAAATTAACAGTTTTATTAATTCAATGGATCAGTAGGCTATTAATAAAATTATTGTCGATCTTTAAAAGTGTTAAAAAAGAATCCCGCCAAAGACATTGTTAAAATGATGAATATTCATTCACAAAAGCTAGCGAATTCGCTGATTTGAGCTAACACAGTACATCAAACACTGTTGACCGTAATCAAATCGAATTCGAAACGTTTTTCCATCTTGCGTTAAATACAATTTTTTGTGAGACATTGTTTCTTTAATTTTTAAATAAAAATTAGCTGGGGTATTTACAAATGAAAAACATATTTTTAACTTTTCATTCATCTGAAACCTTTGTTATACTTATTTTCACAACAATTAATAACAAAAAGTACACACCTCAAAAAGTTTTATCATTTCATCAACATTGATGTCAGGGAAGACATCATTCACAACAATGTTCAGCTTTCGAAGATTTACAGCTCTTTTAGCATTCTGTAAATCTTTAATCCATGATGGTGAAAGCATATTATATGTAAATGTTAATTCAAGGGTGTATGCAAATGCTTCAAGAAAATCAAAGAATGTAATACCATAGCCATAAATACAATTTCCGAAATTCACTGACATTGGATCACTATTTGATAACATTTTTAAATCAGATTTTGTTATAAATGCATTGGTTAAATCAAACATTTCAAGGTTAAAATTTGGATTTTTTGATAATAGTTTCATATCAGTAATATTTGCATATCCAGTGTAAATAACATTAGGATCCAAAAAGCCTTCATAATCACTATTACATAACTTGTATTCGGGTGGCTGAAGGTGATTCAAATATTTGCATGTCAAATGGAGCTTAATTTTGTCAATTGGGGTGGAGGGAGTTAAAAATCTTTTAATAACGTGGTAGTCCAAATTAAGCAAGTTTATTGAGCTGTGATAAGTAGCCTCAGAGAGTTCATGTGTTGGATCTGGAAAATACACACTACTAGTGTACTACTTGTCGTATACCAAAAATGCCAACAAAAGAAACATACCCCTTTTAGGACATAATGCAATATGATGTTTCTGCGAGCATACATCACAAAATGTATCACATGAGCAATAACTAATACATAAAGTTGGATCATGATTTGAATGTACATTTGAACATAAACATGGCGCAAAACAATAATTTAATTTTTCATATCGGCTATTTAATGTTGGATAAATACTACAATTTTCTGTTAGATGTTCAGAGTTGTAACAGAAAAAACAACGCATTTTTTATAAAATAGAAAGTACTTTGTTTTCAAACATTTTGGATCAAAATAATGTCTAACCAGCTGAAGAGAAATATTGATCACAAAAAAATGCAAAAAAAAGCAGCAGAAAAAATCAAAGGAATGACCTCTCCGAAATCTTCTTTGACCTTTTTGTGCAAATAGTTTTTTTTCTAGTTTTTCACACGAATTAACCTGCGATTGAGAACACACAACGCAGTAAAAAAATCATTACTTTTTGTTCCAGTATTTTAAAAGAGACAAATAAAAAAAGTAATATTTTAGTCTTTGATACAGTATCCTGAAGATGAAAAAAATAAATAATTAAAGCTTCAAAATAGTGCAATTGAAAATATGCTAATTATCTGTTTCATTACAAAGTCGATAATAGCAACAATATCAAAATACATGTTGTCATTGATCCTGTATTATCAAAGTTTAAAAAAACAAATATGTTTCACACTATGCAAATCAGATGAGTCTATGAATGTTTTGTTGTGATCAAATTTAGAGCCAAACATTACAGTGATCATTGAGATTATTGTTTTGTATAAATTATTAAACCTGATTGCTGTTCATAAAAAATTGTTTTCTTGTTTTTGTCTGATATTGTTTTCATAATGAAATCTGGAGAAAAAATGGTATATAAATGGCCTCCAAAAATTTGCTTAAAACTCATCCGGCTTAAAATGTTTTATTTTTGTCTACCTCAATAGCAGCAAACTCATTTTTTATTAAAAATATTTTTAGCAGTTGTTTTTTCAAGATTGTTTTGATCATACATTTGTTGTATTTTATCGTCAAAGACATTGAAATTTGCTATATTCTTACAAAACTTTGCTCTTACGTGTTTACTTTGTGCTTTAATTTTTGACAGTGTAGTTGAGATTTTTTTCACAATCCTATTTTTTTAGTTCTAAAAATTAACAATGAAATCTTTCATCTCAGTCATAATTTTTGCATTTATTATTATTGCCCATACAGATGCATTTAATATTCTTCGATACAAGCGACAGGTAAACTAGTTCATTTTTTGCTGAAAAATTTTCTAAAACTAATTATTAGAATGACCAAAATGGTGTTATTAATAACGGTCAACAATGTCTTGGTGGACCGTTAACACCACTGAACGGACAACTAAGTTATTCAACTGGATCGATCTTTGGCCCATGGCCAGCTGGTGCAACCGCAACCCTTTTATGTAATGCTGGATTTGTTTTAAATGGTGCTGCATCAAGTGTTTGTCAAAATGGCATTTTTAATCCTGTTGGAATCTGTGTGCCAGCAAATAATGGTGGAGTTGGAATTGGTGGTGTACCAATCGGTGCTCCAAGTGGTGGCATCATCCCCATGACTGGAGTTGGAAAATAAATGTATAATGAATTTTTTTTGTAAAAATTGTAAAATAATTTAATCTATCCTTGATTTTTTCTGTATTACTTTGTTTAAATTATTAAATAACCTTTATTTTTCTCATTTGTAACTGTTGTGTACAAAGTAACATAGATTTTATGTTTTTTCAAATTACCGTTTGTATTTTAATAAAGTTTTTTCTATCACATACATAACAATAGCAATAACAAATGTACGTTTTTTCTTAGTTTTTTATTATTCATTTTTTCACACTATGATTGATGACTCAACAGTGTTGAATAAGCTGTTAGTGGCGTTGAATGAATGCTCTCTGATAAAAATAATGTGCTTTATTTTTAAAAATAAAAAATTTTCTTTTATCAAAATGCTTTGAATATTTCATAAATTTTACCCTACCTATTTGATGCTACACTATAAATTAAATTTTTAAACATGCCTTTTAATATTGTTGATATTTTTTCCGGTAATATGCAGTGAAGATATCACATGCGTTAATAAAAAAATTTTTAATAAATATTGTTACATTACAATTACATTTTTTAAAAATATATGATAAAACAAATTTCCACAAAAAGAAAGACCGTTTTATTGCTGCATAATTAAAAATCCAAGAGTCAATCATAGTTTTACAAAGTGCACCTTAAGGAACATATTCAAGTGTTTTGCGGTTATGCATGTTTGTCTTAATACCGTTGAAACCTTAAACCTCACTTTTATTTTTTATTTTTTCTAAAAATGGAGCTGTGCTGGTTTTGTTTCTAACCTAATCATTTATCTGAGAATTGTGATAAATATAAAAGCTTAGAAAGCCGGATTACAAGATTAATGTTATCTTTTAAGGCATGTTTTAATGATAAAAAAATTAAACATGAAAAAAACAGTTTTTGTGTTGGTTTTTGTAAATGTAAAACTATTTGTGATATATGTTTACAGCAGCATTTAAAGAGAAAGAGTCCCTTAATTACGACAGACTGAGTTCAGTTAGATTTAAGGTATTCATGTTTTTTTGTAGTCAATGAAAACCTGAAGCATCTGTTCTTTTAGAGAAGTTCCTTGCTTGAACATCCTCCAGAAAATACTGTTTTAAATGCTAACAATAAATAAATTTATTTTAAAAATTAAACGTATTCAGTTTTTTTTTCAAAAATTAACTTATTTTTAAATTTCGTTTGATATCAGAAATCAAATAAGTATGTCGTTCGTCGCAACGAATATCAGGGTTATAATTAATTGCATGTGGAATTTCAAAAATTCTTTCTCTGCTATAAATAACTCCGTCATCACACATGTATTTCTGAAAATATATAACAAATTTAAAAAACTTTAGAAAAAAAATGCCCAATTTTGTGTACCTTTAAAAAATCAATAAAATTTGAAGACATTGTATCTTCAGGACCGGTATTGATCCGAATTTCATGAAATTTTGATTTATTTGGCATTTTGTAAATATGTACATATTCTCCATATGCGAAAAAGTTAAAAGCATGCGAGCTGACAATCCTAAAAAACTTTTTCAATTTAGGCATTTCTATTTGTGGTAATCCTATAAGAACAAACTCAATTTCTTTTGTGATGTCTTTGGCAATCAAGTGCTCATATACATTATCAAAATTAACAGATATGGCCGTGAATTCGAATCGAATTGATGGAAATGGACAGTCTTTGACATTAAAATAATAAATTGCTTCCTCACTTTTTTGAAAAATAATTCCAGGAGGGTTTAAATTTGCAGGAATTATAAAATTGAATGATGAGCATTGAGAAACACAAAGAGGATCTCCATAAGAAACTAGCATAATTTTGCTTTTAACAATAAGCTTTCTTTTTTTAATATGACCAAAATATTTTTGGTCATCAAGTGTAAAATAATTACCAATGTTCAAACACCAATTTTGTCCTCCTGCTGTAAAGCGTTCAAGTTTAACAGGATATCGATCAGATTCATTTTTCATAGCTTTATTAATTTTAGATAATTCAAAAGCTGTTTTGCCGTGTGAGAGTTGAATAACCCTGGCTAATAAAGCATTCAACGGAGTATAAAATTTATTATTCATTGAAGAAAAACTTGTTTCAGAAAATAATGGAAATTTCATAGCATCTGTATCCATCGAAATAAAATATTCGACTCGATCTCTGTCGTCTATCAACTTGTGTTCCTCCGCTGAAAAATCATCTTCAAGTCCAAAATATTCCATCATTTTATCCCACTTCAGTTCTTCAATTCGTTGTAAAATTTCTTTTGCAATTACGTTTAAGACTGCGTCACTATCAAGAATGCACATTTCTTTACATATCTCAGCAAGCGACTGATCGCTCACACCTGACAAAAATTCATGATTCTTCTTTTGGACAATTCGAATAAAAAGTTCTAGGTACTGTGAAGAACATGCTACTTTGATAGGTTCTGTGATTAAAGTAATTTCTAAAATTTAAAAGTTAAAAAAATATCACATTTTAGAGCATTTTACAGAAGAAGAAAAAACGCACCACACAGATTTTTTAACAAAGTTGAAGATTTCATAACAATTTCATCAACATAAAATTGTTTGTCATCATAAGATGATTGAATGATATACATTAGGGAATTAAAAATGGTAAATGTGTTATAGCAACTAAAATTCTAAATATTTTTCTATTCTAGCAAGTATAGAAATATGAAAAAATGCAAAACAAATGAGTAAAAAGTAAGGAATTATATTATTACAGAAATGAGCAAGAATGAAGGATGAAACTGTCAATCATAGTTTTACAAGTTGCACCTTAAGGAACATATTCAAGTGTTTTGCAGACATGAATGTATGTGCTAGTACCATGGAAAACTCATTTTTCTTTTTTGCTTTTTCACAAAAATGAAGCTGTGCTGCTTTTGTTTCAAAGCTGGTCATTTATCTGAAAATTGTGATAAATTTAAAACTTTGGAAAGCCGGATTTTAAGATTAAAGTTATCTTTTGAGCCATGTTTTAAAGAAAAAAGAACTGAATATCAAAAAAACTATTTTTGTGTTGGCTTTTGTAAATGTAAAAATGTTTGTGATATATGTTTGCAACAGCATTTTGTTGAACTTTGTCCAAAAAAAGGTATGCTATTTATTTTGTAGCTTTTGATTACATATTATTTTAGATCCAAATCATCCATTGTATTCAGAGAATCAAGATGATCCATTTAACTTATTGAATCTGGGATATGAAGTTGTTAAAAGATTTTTAACCCTTTGTAATCCCATTGATAAAGTTAAACTTTATTTAACATGCAAATATTTGAATCAACTTCAACAACCCCTTGAATACAAATTACTTCGTTCAACCAATCACTATGATAATACATTAAATTCAAAAGTTATTTATAATGGAATTATTGAAATTACCAGAGATTGTGATATAAACTTGTTTAATAAAAATGGATATGTAAATGGTGCATATTGCCTTGTAAACAATGCAATTATTACTAAATCAGATATGGAAATTGTACGTAAAAGTGATCCAATGTTTTTTGATATACAAAAAGCTCGCCTTGAAAGTGGATTTTCATTTATTGATTTCCTTCAACTATTCCCGTATACGATTGAACTTAAATTTACTTACAGCATGCTTCCAAGAACTTGGATTGCAGACTTTAATAAGGCACGAAGAAATATTTCTATCAGAAAAATTAATATTTTTTGTGACATATATTTTCCAAGAATTAATGCTAATCAACTTGTTGAACTTTTAAAGGTAAGAAATTTTAATGCTTTTTACAAATTCACCACTGCTAATTAATGAACGGCAATCCAGTTCAAACTCAGAAATATCGGATTTGCCGTTATAAATTTACATAATCCTGCTCATATGATTTTAATATATGCTTTTGTAGGTGCATGCACACCTTGAATTAATCTTTTCTCTATGGGATGACAACTATCGTTTGCAATACGATGCATTAATAAGTGCAGCAATGGAACACAAAGACTTTTTATCAACATTATTTGACAGAGGTTGTCGTGTAAAATTTATGTTTAAAAAACTTGAGACACTTAAAATGTACGTATTTCTAGGAAATTAATTAAAGTGTGACATGTTTTTTTTTTAAATTTTTATTCAAATGTATTTTATTTTTTGAACTGTTTCTCATAAAATATCTTACTATGACAAATAAAATTCTTCAACTTTAAAAGACAATCAATGAAGAAAATAAAAATGTCAGGGTTAGCAAGCAATTTGTGATAAAGATAAGAAAGATTGTACTTGACGTTTCATTTTTTGCACAATTTTCTTTGGTGTTTACATCAAACGTGTTTGATAAGAAAAATATATTAAGCAAAGTTTGGTTTTTTTTGCTTTGTCATGGAATTTTTCAAAGACGATGGTTGTTCATTTTGGGATTTATCAAAGTTGCATTAGTCAAACCATATATGTATCTTCATATGATTCTTGCTCCAAAGAAACTAACATTAAAATTTTTGATAGTGAGTTTTACTGTCATTTATAAAAATTGATAGAATTTCTTTTAAAATGTTTACTTCGATTTATTTGGTTTTGACAATTGAAAGAAAGTATGTGAGTAATTTTTGTAAATATTTTTTCAGTCGTTGATCACGAAGAAATAGAATTTGTTGGTGTTATATTTGAGGATATCGTTTCTGCTGTTCCCAACAAAAAACTTGGATATGCTTGTATTTATTTTGAGAAATGTTTTAACAACAACTTTTACAAAGATTGCATTGAAATGGGTAAATGTTTTGGATTTATGGGAATTGAGATTTTAAGTTTTTACGCAAATACATTTTTACAAGCAATTGTCAACACAAACTATATACCACAAATCAATGATTATATTTGGTTACCAGGACTTAATGGAGGCTATGCATGGCAAAGAAATGGTAGTGGTAAATTTGAACTTGAGCATTGGCTACCATGGAATGCCGAAAAAGAAATGAATATAATGAAAAATACAATAGAACTTTTTAAAAATCCTAATGCAATATTTTTTGCTTCTGATGTTGATATTGATGTCAACGAAGCAAGGAAATTTTTTCCAACTAGTCGAATATATTTTTGTTTGTCTAACCCGGATGTTGATGTTCCATTGGTTAAAGCTCGAATAATGGCAGTTGAGAAAGATGTAATGAATTATGATGTTGCAAACGCTCTTAATGAAGAAATAAAAATATGGTATGGAGGAAATGAAATAATGAAATTTAGTGAATTTTTACAATTACCTTGTGAAAACTCAGTAAAGGTTGTTAAAGCGCCAAATGAAAATGTGATAAAAGTAAGCACAACTTTTTTAATTATAAAAGCTTGTATTTTTTTCAGTTACAAAACCGATATTTCTCTGAAGATGTTCAACCCCCACCTTTTAAAAGATTCATGCTAACAGTGAACTTTGACGTCAATGGAATTTACACATTTTCATTCAAAGAATTACCACCCCTCTCTAAAATTGATGCTAAAATCGAATTATTGTATTCAAAATTGGCAAGCAAGGCCATAGCAGAATTGGGCCCCTTAAATTTTAATAAAACTTACAGTATACCAACGAACATAGATTTAAATGACAATAGCATTAATGCAATTGGGATAGATCTGGGCACGCTGCATTGTTGTGCAGCAGTTGATAGAAGAAATGGAATGGCCACAGTTGTATTGGATAATTCGGAAGAAAGATTGCTACCAGCTTTTGTTGGATTTGATGAAAAACATGAAAAATGTGGCGCTGTTGTTGTCAATAGGCTTAGGAATCATGCAAATACGACTGTATTTGGTAGGAAAGGCTTTTGTTTTCTTGCATCTTTTAAAACCTCCAAATTATACATTTTAGACCTAAAACAAATTATTGGTAAAGAATTTAAAGAAATTGCAACAAACAAATTGTGGCCATTTCACATTGTTCAAGCTGAAAACAATTGTGCTCGAATTCAAATTGTTAAAGAAAATGAACAAGTTACAAAATATCCAGAAGAAGTTTTAGCAGTCTTAGTAAAACAAATAAAACAAAAAGTTGAAGAATTTCAAGGAAAAGAGATAGGCCGCGCCGTTTTAGCTGTCCCCCAAAATTTCAATGAAAAGCAAAGAAATGCAACATTTATTTCTGCATTACTCGCAGGATGGAAATCTGTTCATCTCTTACCAGAGCCAATCGCTGCGGCATTTGCATATTTTACTGATAAAACACTTTCCCCAAGCAGTAATATTCTTGTGGTTGATCTTGGTGCAGGATCTTTTGATATCAGTGTTTTAAAAATGTCAAAGAACGGATTTTTTGTACACAAGAACTGCAGTAATCTTGAACTAATTGGAAACGAATTTGATAACATACTATGTAAATATTTTGAGCACAAATTCCTAACCGATTTTGGTATTGAAATTAATGAAACCAAAAAGCACAAACTCATGATGGAATGCGAAAAAATTAAAAAATCTTTATCCTTTTTAAATGAAGCATGGTAAGTTTCTAGCTATATTTTATTTTTTAACAACTTGAGTATTTAAGGTTAGAAGTTGAAAAATTTGATATCTTATCTGAAGAAATTATTCCAATAACTCGAACACAATTTGAAGAAATGTGCTTTCCTTTATTACAAAAAATTAAAGAAACGATTTTTTCAACATTACAAGACAAAGATATCACGCAAATAAAGAAAGTAATTTATGTTGGTGGTGGAAGTCGAATGCCTATGTTTAAAGAACTCTTAAAAAACATGCTTCCTCATGCTGATCATTGGTGCCACATACATCCTGAAGAAGTTATTGCAATTGGAGCAACATATTATGCATATTATTTAAATTCATCAACAAGAAATTTAATTGCAGCTACTACAAGTGCTTCATTAGTTTATGATATTTTAAAAATGCTTAGAAAAGAACCCAATTCCATGAAAAATATTTTTGAACAAAAATAATTTTTGTTTTGCGGCACCGCCTCTTCGTGTTGTTATGAATTTTTTTTTAAATATACAGAGAAAATCATGTCAAAAATTGTATATTAAGTCTTTATTCCATTTAATGAATTAAAAATAATTAGACGAAGATAATAAGCCTTTAAGCAAGTGAAGCGGCAATAAACATTATTATTATTTCTAATTTCTTTTTTAAAAAATATAATAATTGTTAAATTTTTAAGACAATGGAAGTTGATGCATATTTTATTTTTTTGTTGATTACAGAATGCTTTTTTTATACATTTCATTTATCGATTTTATTTTTGTTAATTGCCAAAAGGAAAATCACATTTGAAGGTGCATTTTATAACATTTTTAGAATTGTACTTGTAGCAGATTTTTTGAGTTATATTGGAGTATGTTTTCTTTGTCTGAAAACTTTTAAAAATATTTACTCATTTTTTAGTCCCTCATAGGTCAAAGAATTACACTAATTCCAGCATTCATGGATTTCTTTAAAGCCAGCACATTTGTTCCATCTTTTATGACATGTTTTACACCTTTCATATTAAGAATACAATTTTTTGGTCGTCTTTTTATGGCTCTTAATCGATTTACATCTATTTGGTTTCCATTAAATTATAAAAGTGTTTGGCATCACCAATGGTATACTGTATTAATATTATTGTTTTCATTTGTAAGCATTTGTTGGAGAATGCATGTAAGCGTTCGATATACATATTTGACAAATGGAAATGTTTTACTAGTTTATGCCGATTCAAGCTTACAACCTATTATTAAAGGATTAGCTTCTGGAATTTATTTGATAACAACTTTAATTGCAGCAATATTAAATGGATTAGCATTTGTTAAATTTTATTATAATAAGCAAATATCAGGAAATTATTCTTTGAATGAACAACATTTGTTGTGTAAGTTTCTGTTTATTTACTATGTTGTTTTGAGAGAATAAAGTAAATTTTTTTGAAAATAACTTGTAAACAAACATTTCATAAATATGTCTCGGGCTCATTTGGTGTCGTGTGGAGACGGATTTGAAGAATAAGGGGTCAAATGTGGTCAGAAATACTTCCAAATGACTTAGGAGTGACCTTCTATTAATTTTAGACATGTGAAAAAAATCGAAATTTTTTATCGTGTGCTACTCAAAAATAATTTTGTATTTCAAAATTGGGTTTCATTGCTTGGATATGATTTGAGATACTATTTTAAGGCTATCAGAACGTTGACAAAGGTAATTTAAGATCCTAAATAGCTTGAAATGCATTTGTCTGATGTTGGGGGTATTGAAGCGCACGATAATGGAAAAATGAATTGTAAGCTCAAAACCATTCTTTTGGTATTAATATAATCTACTAGTGATTAGAAATAAAACTCCCAGACCGTCTTTAATTAAATCATCTACTTTTGATTTTTCAGCTATTTGAAAAAATTGACGTTTCTGACATCCTAAAACCAATAGAACTCGGATATAAGTACCACTAAAGTTATTCCAATGCTTTTAATTTATTTATAACATAATAATAAAAAGAACTCCCAGTGCGTTTTTTGATCACCATTTTTTTAGTTGTTTCAATAATAATTTTCTTTGCGCAAATTGGCCGGACATGTTATACCTTGCAACAATATCTATTTCCAACAAATGAAAGCATTATTGCATTTTTTTCATCAATTTTGCCATTTTTGAATCATGCTTTAGCATTATCTGGAAGCATTTCTTTCTTTTTATTAAGGTTTGCTTTATTGTTCTTTTTATTATTTTGTTATATTTTCCACAATATTTCAGTAAAACAGCTCGAAGAGAATATGCATCATTTTATTTTAACAAGCCTTCAAATATAGTAGCAACAATATCAAAGTCTATTACACCTGTCATGAAATCTTCAATACCTTCAACGATGCATAAATAATTTTTTAAATTTGTTAAAGGGAATGTTTACGCTAATGTATGTGAAAAAAATGGTAAAGGTCTGTTATTTTTAAAAAAATTAATATTTTTTGCGACACATATTTTTCATGAATTGATGCTAAGCAACTGGTTGAACTTATAAAAGTTGGAAATTTTGCAATCATTTGCAATGCAATACATAAATGAGTAATACAATGGAACATAAAGATTTTTCATCCACATTATTTGGCAGAGAATGTTGTATAAATTTTATGTTTAAAAGTTTTGTGTATTTATTAGTAAAAAAGTGACATGTTTCAAACGCTTAATTTAAATTTGACAAACAAACTATGTATTCTTTTTGTTTTTTTCTTATTATGACAAGTAAAATGGTTTAAATCAATTGATTCTTTGAGGGACACATTCAAGTATTTTGTAGAGATTATTGTTTTTGCATTTATATTATGATAAATGTACAACTACATTTTTCTTGTCATTTTCTCTAAAATGCAGGCGTGCCATTTTTGTTCTAGCTCTCAGCATTTATCCCAAAACTGTGATATTTATCCAACTCTTAGAAGCAGATTTGCTAAACTAAATTATCGTTTTGCACTTTGTTTATGCAAAGATGAACAAACAAATGTATTTAAAGATTTATACATTGGGTCTTTTCTTTGTAGCAGCTATTGTGAAGTTTGTCTACAAGAACATCATATTTCACTTTGTCCTCAAAGAGGTTTGTTGACTAGCTTTTTGTCAGATTAATATTATTATTACTTTTTCTAGACCCAACTCACCCATTTTTCTCAAAGCAGCTTCCAGAATCATTGAACTTGTTCAACCTTGACTATTTAGTTCATAAAAGATTTTTAACGCTATGTAATCCAATCGATAAGCTTAAGCTTCGTCAAACATGTAAATATTTGAATCAACTTCAACCACTTGAATATAAGGTGCATCGTTCTGTTGGACAACCTTACTTCCATGAAAATACAATCGGGGATGAAAAAGCTATTATTATAAAAGATCATGATATGGAATGGCTGAAAAAACATATTTATTTCAATTATGGAACGTTTTTTGTTAAAGACAAGCTGATATCAAAGTCAGATTTACTAATATTATCAAGAAGTGATCCATTTTATGTAAATTTTGAAAACTGCAAATTTGATGATGGTCTTAATTTTTACGATTTTCTTCAAAGCTTCAGCTACGCCCTTGGTTTCGTATTCACCTGTAACATGTTACCATCAACATGGATTAAAGATTTTGTAGAGGCTAAGAGAAGTGTAAATCTTCGTAAACTTGAAATTGCTTCAGATTTTGTGTTAAAAATGAATGCCAATGAAATAATTGAATTGCTAGAGGTAAATATCATATTACACTTTTCGTTTTTGACTTTTCACTTTTTCAGGCACACAAAGATCTTGTTCTAACTTTTTCAATCAAAAACCTAATTGCAGGTGTTTCTGTGATAGAAAAGATGATGAAACATAAAAAGTTTTCTTACACAACGGATATTCAAAGATGTCATGTTAAATTTATTTCACTTGTATATAATTTAAAGTTACTGTATCATTTTACAAGTGAAAATGATAATGTAGAAAAATAAATGTATGTAAGGGATTGCTAAAGGCTGATGTCAGTAAAGAAGTCAGAATTTTTATCCTCATCCATAGCAAAAATACTTTGATTTTTGCTGCATTTAAAGTCTGATTTGTTTTGATTCTTGACTCCACACATCCCTAAATGTCTTATGTCAGTTCTGGAAAATCTCTAATTGTATTCGTGAAAATAAAGACTATTGGCTTTGTATTGTGTTACACCAAATATTATTATGACAAATATAAAAATACTGCGCACTTTTATATTAGTCTAGAAAAACTTTTTCTGTTTTCTAATACGTTGTATTGCCCGAAAATATCTTATTGTAACAAAAAGCTAACTTTTTCCCAAAATACTTTTTACATTTGCCGGTATATCTGTCCTTATTTATTTTAAAACTTTTTGTCAAAACACTTTTAAAAAAATATAAATAACTTTTCTTATCCCTCTGAGATTCATCCCTCAGAGATACCGTCAATTTTTTTTCTTCTTTGCGTTCATACATTATTTTTTATGTGAAAAAACTTGGTGCACCTTAATTCAATTTTTTTGAATATTTTAGATATCTATAATCGAAAATTTTTTGTTTTTTGAAAAAATCTTGGATTAATTTACCACTTCTTTTTTGTATTTAAGTTTTAACAATTTTTATGCACACCCTTAATTATATCGCTAATAATTTATTTTAACATTTTCTCAACCATCGACATTCATTGACCACAAAGTAATTTATGTAAAACACATAACCAAGTAAATTAAAACATTAACAAGAACATAACCAGGTAAAAATACAATTTAAAAACGATAAAAGTGATTCATTTATGGAGAAAATTGTTGCATGTATTGATGACTGTAATTAACAAGGAGAAACTGATTCAAATTAACACTTGGAGGCCGTTGAAGCATTGGTGAAGTGAATGGTTGATAAAATCATTTTTCAATTTATTTTTTATTGCCAAAAATGCTAGGCTTTTTCTGTCCCACTAAAAATCCTTTAGCCGAAAATTGTAATTGTTAATAATATTTTTTTGAAGCTGATCCGTATCCTTTTTTCGAAATGCCAAAACGATGAAACAAACCGCCTTGAATTAATTATAAACAACCAATCAATATTTTTCGAGAAGAGCAATAAATGAATGAAAAAAGGAAACAATAAACGAAAGTGCATAAGAGAAATCCTTTTAGTCTTTCACAAAAATATTTAGTCCATTTTTTGTCTTATAAATCTCTAACTTTTTAATTGCCAAAAATGCGTTGCTTTTTTTGTAAAAACAAAAATCACTTATCTGAAGATTGTAATATTTATCCAACATTGGAAAGCAGATATTTAAAATTAAATTATTCGTTATTGCCATGTTTATGCAAGAAAGCAGAATGGAATTCAGATGATCCTTTAAACTTGGAATATTGTGGATGCAAAAATTTTTGTGAAGTATGTTTACAAGAACATCATCTTTCACTGTGTCCAAAACAAGGTTAGTTATTTTTAAGGAGTAGTAGCCATTTTTTAAGAGTTTTATGAAAAAAGCTTATGAGTGTTGTGATTGTCCTATAAATTTATTCACTTAAAAAAGCATTTTTAGATTCAAATCATTCATTTTACTCAACAGAACTTCCTGATTTCATTAATCTATTCAGTCTTGGTTATCATGTTGTTAAAAGATTTTTAACCCTTTCTAATCCAATCGATCAACTCAAACTATATTTATCGTGCAAATATTTGAATCACCTTCAACAACCACTTGAATACAAGATGCATCTTTCATTTCGTCATGCTCAATTCCACGAAAAGACAATTGCAGTTGGTGTTGCCAGAATTAAGAAAGAAGATAATATTGAACCACTTACAAAAAATACCTACTCTAGTTTTATATCCATTTTTGTCGAAGATAGAATTATCACAAATTCTGATTTACAAATATTTTCAAAAAGTGATCCACTTTTTGTTAATTTTCAAAAATGCAAACTTGCTGATGGCCTTGAATTCAAAGATTTTCTTCAAAGTTTTCCTTATATTCTTGGACTCAAATTAACTTATTCCATGCTTCCAAAAACATGGATTAAAGATTTAACAAATATGAAAAGAAGTGTTTCTTTACGAGCTTTAACTATTTATACTGAAGGTGAATATCCTGATATTAATGCTTACGATCTTGCAGATTTTATCAAAGTAAGTTTATTTTTTTGAACTTCCTTATAAGCTAAAGAATTTCTTATTTGTAGGAAAACAAATATTTGATATTTGTCATTAAACTGGGATATGGTTTTAATTTTACTGCTGCATGGAAAAAAATAGAAGCGATGATGAAACATGAATTACATCAAATAAAGATCGATGTTGCCTAAAATTTATGATTGGTTTTTCTCCAATGATGTTCAGCTTTAATCATAATGGTTTACATTGATTACTGTATTTTTTAAACTTTTGACAGTGTGTTTATGTTTATTCTGAAATCTCACAATTTTGTGTTACAAAATTAGTTTTGTGAAATAAAGAATATAACAAAGAATACTAAACTTTGTCTGCAACCTTTTGAAAAAAATTATTTCCCTTTCTTTGTGAATTTTCTAAAAGTGTGCAAGAATAATCAGGAATAGTGTTAATTTCCCCGCCAAAAATGAGAAAAATTATAAAACGTTGCATAATTTGACCATTGAATACCCAAACCCTGAAATATAAAAAATGCATATATTATAAATAACATAAACACCAAAATAAATCAAGGAAAAGAACAAAAAAGCTTTCTCGCACTTCTTTTCCTTGCATGACACCATAAAATGATTATTTGTTTTTTGATCATCCAGAGATGTCAGATGTGTCCTAAAAAATCTCTAATACAATTTTTTTATTTAAGTGAACCTTGAAAACAGATATTGTAAAGAATTTTCCCTTACAAAGATGATCCAATAAAAATTCGTCAGTCTTCAGTTTCCTGTAATTGCACCAATAATGCAATTGTTAAATGAAACATCTCAACAAAGTTAAGATTATCCAAAAAATAGTGGTCCTGTTTATCAAAAAATTAAATCCATTTATTACTTTTGTTCACCTTTATACTTTGTAATGTTTTTTTTATGTAAGTAAGATTATTTTATGTTATAGGTCAATTTTAAAATTCACAAAGGCATTTTTTGAAAAATAGGTCAAATAAAAAAAAATGAATAGGCACAAAAAATTTATTCCCATTTTTTAGCTGTTTTCGTGGGTGCTGTGGGGGTTGTTGTTGATATATGAATAGTTGAAGATAATTCAGATGGAACATTGCAAATAAAATAGTGTTGTTGAAAACAATCATCCGCAATCCAGCTTCCATTAGAAGTAAGCAAATATGCGCATTTATAACTTGTGTTTGTCGAATAAATATTTGAATAATCGAATGCAGAAGAATCAGTCCAAGACCAATTACCATTTGTTAAAAGACGGGTAGCACCAATCCAATAATCAATATATGAAGCCTCTTCTGAAAAAAAAAATTATAATTGATAAAAAAGCTGTTTAAATAGGTTAACAAACGTGATAAAACAATATTTGTGTATGGATCATCAATAGAAATTAAATGCCCTCCGAAATTATTGCAATAGAGTTCGGCGTTAGTTAATCCATACGTGAGCATACTGTAAGTGTAACAATTCGACTGATATTCAAAAGCACCGTTTTGGCAAATACTTGGTGGAGGTGTAGGAGCTTGTTTTGAAATTTTACACAGTGATGGATGTGGGATAAAGCAGTCAGTGACAAACCAGGTTCCGTCGTGAAGAACAGTAAGACATCCATCCACGTAAAAATAATTTTCAATATTAGAAAAATCAAATGAACTCGAATCTGTCCAAGTCCAGTTTTTATTTGGTAACAGATTTTTAGCTCCAATCCACATTTCGTCAAAGTCAGATCTGCATTTCTCTAAATAAAAAGAGTTACATGCTGTTTTTATTAAAAAAAACCTACGCTGCAAAATCATATTTGTTAAGCCATCATGAACAGAAACAAGATTGCCTCCATGATTGTTACAGGTTAATTCGGCTTCGGAAAATTTTAAACTTTTATTATTGTAGATATAGCAGTTAGAATTATATTCAAAACTTCTCTCTGGACAATCATTTACAGGTGGCGAAGAATTTGAAGCAACTTTACACACAAATGCTAATTGATTATAACAATTTTGAGCAAACCAATTTCCATTGGTTGTATTCAGGTATACACAATTCTTAGTAGTTCCATTAGGAGGTTTAACCCCGTTACTCCATTCTGTATAATCAAAAGAAGAAGAATCTGTCCAAGCCAATGAGTTCCCAGTTATAAGATATGTTGCACCAATCCAAAATGATCCAGGCCCAAATTTTTCTATAGTAAAAATTATTTTGTTGTTTTGCAAACATCTGTGTTCTTGCATAAAGGGTCAAAAAAATTTTTTATTGCTCTAATTCAAATTTACTCACGTCCTATTACAGCATTTGTAAAGCCATCATGAAAAGATACTAAATGTCCTCCAAGGTTGTAGCAATTAAGTTCAGCTTTTCCGAATCCTACTTCTGTATTGTTATAGAAATAACAGTTTGAGTGATATTCAAAACTGCCACCCGGACACGCACTTGAAACAAATGGGAAAAGCAATAACAGTATTGTTAATTCTTTCAACATGTTTTTCTTTGTTCTAAAAATTGGTGCTTCTAAAATCAAGTTGACCTCTTAAATACTGTAAAAAATGATAAAATAAAACATCTATGAACTTTCTAAACGCCCATTTCTTTTATTTGCTTCTTTTGTGATTAATTCCCTTATTCCTTTATTTTAATGCATTCGTCTGCAAAAGAATACCTTATCGAGACTATCAAAACTAACAGTATTTTATTTCAAAAGCAAAAAAAATAAATTCCATGTTGCTCTATTACATGTATTTGCGTCACATTCGAAATTTTTTGATTTTGTGCTTGCGTGCCCGTTCGTGCTCGTTCGTGCTCGTGTGTGTTAAAAAGTTCTATGTTTTGGTCGAGCATAGTAATATGTATGTGTAGTTTGATCACATCTCCAATAATGTTTATGGCTTATCAGTTTCTCAAACACTGCTAACTTTTTTGAAACTACGAATGTTTTGAAATGAATAAAACACGAATTTCTAGTATTAATGGAACACAGACATCTTAATTGATAAATTTTTAGGATATCAGAATCTCTTTTATACTGAAAAATTAAAAGTGGGGCCGACATTGCTTGAACGAACAGCTAAACCAATATTCAACGTTTTCATTATCGAAAAACAACGTAAAAAGCAATGAGAGCAACGAAGTCAATTTTGTTGCATCAACTTTTTTCTGCACAAACAACATTTTTTTGGAGTTTGAATCCATGGTTTTTTGTGCAAACCCGTTAATATTTTTGTGTTATGCTTTTTCCTCATTTCTCCCCCCCCCCCCCCCCCCCATGTATTTCATTTGAAAATTTTTGCGTGTGTGTAAAAAGCAATGGGAGCAACGAAGTCAATTTTGTTGTATCGACTTTTTTCTACACAAATTCCATTTATTTATGTTTCAAAAAGTGCAATTCAATTTTTATTTATAGCAAAGACAGATTTTCATCGAAGTTTTTTCAAATTTTTGTCATATAATTTCACCAATGATGTTCAGCTTTAACAGAAATAGTTTATAATGTGTTTTGCAAATTAAGAATGTTTAATAATGTTCCTTTTTTATATTGCTGTTTTACGATGTTTTGTTAAAATGGTTTTGTTGAATAAATAATATAAACAAAAAAAGAAAAACATTATCATCTGTTAAAACTATTGCTAAAAATTATCTCTACAAAATCTGTGTAGTTTAGAAACGATATACATTGACTCTGTGTGTACACTTACAATAGTAGAAAATGTTAATCAATAAATATATGAAAACTATGTATGAGGGATGAACAAGAAGGTTAACCCAGTAGTTATTATTTATTGAATATTTTATAGCATTCATTTAAGAAACTATAAAGACATCCTGCAGCCATAAAAAATTATTCAACCATTTTTGTTCTCTCCGTTTTCTTGCAAAAATGAAAAGCATTAAAGAATAGAATACTTCCTTCCACAATACTTTGAGCAGCACATATTAAACCAAAAGCATTATGTAAAATTTTAAATTTATAAATTATCCATAACGAAATTATACTTGACAAAAATCCAAAGGCAACAATCTGTAAAAAAAAAATTACATATGGCTGTTTTGTTAAATAAAAAAAACTTACCGAATAACCAGTAAATAACATAGGTGAAATTTCTGACATTTATAAAAAATAATTTGTTTTTTTTAAAAAATATTTTTTATAACTTTGTAAGCGTTTAATGCACTCAAAGAAAGAAGTTTTTTTGTGTGGCTTTAAAAATGAGCTATGAGAAACTAATTAATTTTTTTTCTTGGCAATTAAAATGCCAAGTATTAAGTTTTTGAGAGTACATGTTGTTGATAGGCATTTACAGTTGGAATAAGTACAATGTTTATATTAAAATCTGAAAAATTATTATATTCGTTGTAGTCAGGAAGCAAAAGAACAAAAAATTAATTTTTCGTTCACTTCTTGATACAATTAGCAGTGGCTATCTTTGATGTCATAAAACCTGTAATGAAGCTAAAGCTATCGTGAAGTAATGTTATTCATACGCTATGGTCAGTGCTTGAGAATCATCATCAATGATCGATGGTGGAGGTATTGTAGTGTTGAGATTGATTGTTGATGATCGATGATGTTGGAGAAAGTCGAGTAGCATGATTAACGAATAACAAAGTCAGTGTTTTTTAGCCTTATGTTTTTATCATTTCCACAACATTCTTCTTTTACATCATCGATCTCAAAAACCACATAACTTGTTGTCGCATTTATTAAAGTTCATGCTGGGTATTAATTACTTAAGCTTTAATTAAATGTAGTATCAATGTTTAAAAATTTCAATGCGACAAATTGCTCCCTTTTTTAAATTGAGATAACAAAAAAATTCTCAGCATCACGCTTTTGTCTTCAATGAAACCACAGCAAAAAATGTAAACGGTTGTCTGTAATTAAGTAATTAACGTGTTTCATAAAAAAACTTTCTGCATGAATCTATAAAATTTTAATTAAACTCTTAATTAAAAGTTCATACATATTTTTTTTGTTAAAGTGCTTGTTTGACTATGAAAATTTCTTATTTTTCAATAAAGAGTTATTAAAAAGGTGTTGTAAAAATGACAGAAATAGCACCAATATTGATTACTGGATATTCTGTAAGTTTGTGTTTTTTAATTAACATAGACTTTATGCAAGTTTTTTTCTTTATAATTAGCATAGATTACATGCAATTTTTAGCTGGCTATCATTGGAATTGTGTCAAGCACCATTTCGCTATGGATAATTTATAAATTTAAAATTTTGCATAATGGTTTTGGTTTGATTAGTGCTGCTCAAAGTATCGTGGAAGGAAGTATTTTCATGGATTATGCTTTTATTGTTTATACTATTATTGCTTTGTGAGTATATCATGCCTATTTCTATTTTGCCAGAAAATGTTTAGATTTTTATAAAATATACACGATGCGTCGAAGCGTTTCGTGAACATTTTTTATCGTGTGCTTTTTTCCATATAAAAGTCAATCCAAAATCTTGAAAAAATGAAATTATTTAAAATGTTTTCTATGGAGACGAAAAAAGCTGATGATGGAATGAGTATTTATGAATTTATTAATTTTAAACTAAACTGAAAAACATCAGCATTTCTTTTAACAACTCTATTTTTAGAAATCCCGATGCGCTCAAAGTTTTGTAATAATTTTTGCTGGATTAATAAGTTCATTTTGTAATGGAGCTGTTGCATACACGGGCTCTTTTTTAATACTAATTTGTCCGGTTAACTTGCGCTTTGCGTGTAGACATTGTAAATAGGTTATTTTGGTACCAAATGATAGCTAAATACTTGCTGATTAATATTAGCGAGGTAGTTTTGGCAAAAAACCGCTAAAATTAGTCATTTTTTGATGATTTTTCAAAATTTGAAGCACCTACCCAAAATGACTTTAAATCAACTGGAATATGATTTTTAATCATTTTTAAGCTATTTGGAATCATTTTGGGCCATATGCATGTTAACCGGACACAAAAAGAGCCCGTGGCATATTTACAGCTATTAAAAGCTATTAATCGATCGATTGCAATTATTCTCCCAGCCACATATCACAACATATTTTCTATTAAAAAAACTATATTTTATTTATCAATGGTATTAGTATTGTCTTTATTATATGATTTTTTGTCTATTGTTGATTCATGCTATTTAATTATGAATCCAATACAGTTTTCTTGGGTATATAGCATGAAAGGCTGTACAGAAAAATTTGGATATTTATATATTACTTGGAGCAGAGTTGGAATTTTGGGGATGACGCTTTTATTTGATGGTGTTACACTTTTTTATTTAAGAATGTTTAGAAAACGGTTATTGGGTATGCATGTCATAATTGTTGTATGTTGTTTTTAAAAAATATAAAATTATTTTAGAACACACCAACAAAAAGCTGATGAATGCTGAAATACGATTTTTCTTTCAAGTAGGTGACTTTTAATTATCCAATGTTTGTATTTGTCTAGCAATGGATGTCACAATTTTAGACCTTTTTAACTTCAATTTTCTACACAATAATGTTGTTATCTCCAAGAATTTTACGACCGTATGCCACTACACCATATTTATTATATGTAACTGGGTCTGCAACTCTCTTACTCTTTCATTCAACAAATGAGTTCGTATTGAGTATTTTTGAGTTTAATTTAATGAAAAATTTTAGATTCTTTTTTATTATTTTTACATTATTCATTAACAAAAACATGAAATCTACATCACATATCGCAGTAAAAATTTCACCCAAACCACAACCATAATATTAGATAAAGACAGGTTGTTTGTTTAAAAAAAACAGGAAGAAGTATTAATCAATATGTGAATAAAAAGGGGGTATGGATGCTGAATAATCCTTTTTTTATAACCTTTAGAAAATATAAGGACACACTGCATCCTTGAAAAACTAATTCTGTTATATTCAACTTTGCAAAAATGCCTTGCTTTTTTTGTTCCAATAAAAATCATGCATCAGAAAATTGTAATATTTATCCAACCCTTCAAAGTCGATATTCAAATTTGAAATATTGCATGGTGCCATGCTTATGTAGAAGAATACCATCAGATCCCGAAGATATTTTATATTATGTTACTTGTGGATGTCGAAATTTCTGTGAAGTATGCTTACAGTCACATCATATTGCACTATGTCCTAAAAGAGGTTTGTGGATTTTACTCAGCATTTAAATTTGTTACCCCATTTAGATCCAAGTCATCAGTTTTATACCAAACAGCTTCCTGATTCTATAAATTTATTTAATCTTGGTTATCATGTTGTTAAAAGGTTTATGGCATTGTGTAATCCAATTGATAAAATTAAACTTCATCTATCTTGCAAATATTTGAATCTTCTAAAGCCACTTTCACATAAACTATATGAAACACCCAGACTTTCTTCTTTCAATAAAAATATAATTGGTAATGGATGTGCAACAATTGGAAAAAAATTAGACACGGAATTGCTTCAAAAAAAAATATATCCAAACTTTATGTGGATCGAATTTAAAAAACGAAATATCACAAAATCAGATGTTCAAATTCTTTCAACAAGTGATCCGGTTTATGCGTATTTTCTTAAATGCCAACTTGCAAATGACCTTAATTTTCGGGATTTTCTTCAAAGCTTTCCTTATATCCTTGTAACAGTATTGTCATATAGCATGCTTCCAAAAACATGGATTAAGGATTTAACAAATGTAAAAAGAAATGTTAATCTTCGAACGCTATATATTTTCACTGACAGAATGTATCCCAAAATCAATGTAAACGAATTTGTAGAACTTTTGAAAGTAAGTTTTTGAGTGTTTTTATACATACAAATTAACACTAGCTTTACTTTCAGACTCATAAAGATTTATTTATAACCTTTAACTTGGAGTATGGTTTAAATTTTACAACTGCTTGGAAGAAGATAGAAGCCATGATGAAACATGAAAGATTTGCTCTAACTTCAAATAGAAAACGCTGTCGTGTTAAATTTTGGATTAGTGGTTCGCCAATAATGTTCAGCTTTAATAGAAATGGTTTGTCATGATTTTTTGTTGCTTCATATTGTTGACTGAAAAAATGGTTGCAACACCTGCATTACCACAGAGAATTCGTATTTTATAATTTCTTTCAGTAGTTTTTATGTATTTTTCTTTGATAAAATGAATTATTATTGATTACTGAATAAAACAGATACAAAATACCATTTGTGAAAAACCAAAAAAATAATTTAAAAAATATGTCGACAAATGAGATATATAATTTAGATTGCTGATAAACTTGCATAGCTAAATGTGATTAGTGATCGGATTCCGTACCGTTTTCCGAAAATCGCGGAAACGGAAAAATTCCGTATTTTGAAAATAGCCACGGTACGGAATTACGGAATTTCCGCAGTTTTCAAATTGTCACGGTACGGAATTATGGAAACAAAAAAACTCTTAAATATAATTTTCAATTTATAATAGAGTGCCTTTTTGAGAAAAAATGGTTTTTGCAATAAAGTTTTTTCTACGGTAAAAATAAATGAAACAATTATTGGATTTTTCTTGTTTTTTCTGGAATATTATTTTGCGGAAAAATTCCGTATACTGAAAATAGCCACGGTACGGAATTACGGAATTCCGTAATTCTTAAAATTGGCACGGTACGGAATACGGAATCAATTCCGTACCGTTTCCGCGGAATTTCCGTACGGTAACGGTTCGGAATCCGATCACTAAATGTAATTCATATTGAAACTTCATGGAATTTCAATATCATGTAAAAAATAATAAAAATATTTTTCAACTTTTAATTTTTGATACATTTTTTGTATAAATCACAAACGTCTTTTCTATGAATTGTGTGAAACTTCTCTTGGACTAAAACGCGGTTATCCTTTCGGGTTGCAAAGGAAACATTTAAATGGTTCTGTGAGAGTAGTACTGCGGTGATGGAATGTTATTTTATTACGAAAAAACTAATCAAATAGATAAAAACAAAAATGGGGAACATAAAGGTCAATCCAATAAGTTCGGTGTTTTGAAAAAATAGTTTTTGCCATTCACTAAACTATAGGGATATATATAGTGGTTCTGTAGGTTTATTGCAAAAATGCCTTGCTTTTTTTGTTCCAATAAAAATCATGCATCAGAAAATTGTAATATTTATCCAACCCTTCAAAGTCGATATTCAAATTTGAAATATTGCATGGTGCCATGTTTATGTAGAAGAATACCATCAGATCCAGAAGACATTTTATATTATGTCACTTGTGGATGTCGAAATTTCTGTGAAGTATGCTTACAGTCACATCATATTGCACTATGTCCTAAAAGAGGTTTGTAGTTAAGTTATGTTTTCAATAAATATATAGTGTGAATATTAAGATTCAAACCATCAGTATTACTCAAAAGAACTTCCCGAAGCAATAAATTTAATTAGTCTAGGTTATCATGTTGTTAAAAGATTTTTAATCCTCTGCAATCCAATTGATAAAATCAAGCTTCATTTGACAAGTAAATTTTTAAATCAACTTCAGCCAATTACACATAAAATTTATCGACCGTATGTATTTTCATCATTCAATAAAAATATGATTGGTATTGGTCTGACAACAATTGGGAAAAAAGTTGATATGGATCTACTGAAAAAGCGTACTTACGCAAATTTTTTTTTCTTTGAAGTTAGAAAAAGAAATATCTCAAAATAAGATATGCAAATTCTTTCAAAAAGTGATCCGATTTATCTTTACTTTTTTAAATGCCAATTTGCAAATGGCCTTAATTTTTGTGATTTTCTTCAAAATTTTCCTTACACTCTTGTTATGTCATTCAATTACAATATGCTTCCAAAAACATGGACTGTAGATTTGACAACTGCTAAAAGGGGTACTAACCTTCGACGATTGGATATTTACCCTGGCAGAAAGTTTCCCAAAATTAATGTAGACGAATTTGTGGAACTTTTGAAAGTAACTTTTCCGATGTTTCCATGGATGCGGTTTAAAATTTTAATTTTCAGGTACATAGAGATTTAAAGTTAACATTTTACATGTCTTCTAATTTGAATTTTACAACTGCATGGAAAAGAATAGAAGCAATGATGAAACATGAAAGATTTTCTGTTACATCAAATATAGAACGTTGCTGCGTTAAATTTCGGATTTGTCATTCTCCAATGATGTTCAGCTTTAATAGAAATAGTTTATCCTAATTTTTTTTAGCTTTTTTTGGATTACTTTACTTTCTTTTTTTGATTGAAAAAGGGGGTCATTACAGATGCAACACCAAAGAGGGGTTTGCACGTTACCACATTAATCATCTGAGAATCTCAAATATTTTTCACCATAAACTATTACCAAAACTATGTTTTTTTTGCGATTCCTTTTACTGTTTGTATTTTTGTGGATTTTTTTGATAAAAATATTATATTGGTTATTGAATAAAACATATAGAAAAACAAAACATTGAATTCAAAGTTGTCGACAATCTGTCAAAACAATCTCTAATTTGGCGACGATCTTCAAAAGCTCCACTGGATTGAAGGTCTTCACGGAATTTCAATATTATTTAATAAGTAATAAAAATATTTTTCAATCTTTATTACTTCGACACATTTTTTGAATAAATTACAAATTGCTTTTCTTTCATTTGTTTTTGACTGGAGTAAAAGATTACTGGCGTAGGACTTTTTTGGATTCCATTTTGAAGGACAGCTCTAACACATGCTTTAATATTTTTAATTTTAGCTTTCAAAAGTGGACCACGAAAATCAAGGTAATATTCAATTTCTGGGCGGTTCTGAAATACGAAAAGCTTAATAATTAATACGTGGAAAAGTTTTTATCCAAAAATGTTTACCGTAAGTAAATTTAAAATTATTTCAACATCAAAATCACGTGGCACTGTCGATAATCCAAAATGCGTTAACGCGGATGAAAGTTGAATGAGTTTTGCCAAGTTTTGAATAGCTTTGGCAGTAAAAATGTCTGCAAAATTTTTTCGACGTTTACTAAAAAAATAAAAAATTATATACATGGGTTATTGTAACATGGCTCAGCAAAATTAAAATTCTGAAAAGGTTAAATTTTGAAAATATCGAAATTTTATTCCACAAAGCCCTATTGTAGTACTCACTAATAGAATCTTTTAATATTTGGGCAGCATGCAAAAATACAATCTACAGAAACATTTTTGCCATTACCATAAACGATTACGGTATCCCTAACATCCAATCCCATGACTGTAGGAGTCAAAAATTTAAATTCTTCAAAAGTTATTTTTTGACGCTCTATGTGCAATTCTTTAATATCACATCTTACAACTTTTTTAATAAAAGCAGATGCATGGTTTTCAGAATCGGTCATAAAAATACTTAAACATAATGTTAACCATATATTAAATGATATATCTTCCAGCATAAATTTTACATCAAAAAATTGTTTCATGTGGCTTTTAAACTGATATGTTATCCATTCTTCTTCATATTTTTGTGTATCATAAAAGGGTACAACGAAATCTTTTTGAGAATAAAAAAATTTGCATAAATATAATAGTTTTTCATAAATTTCGGGTGAAGGAGGGTGCATTTTGATGTAATAAATTATGTTGGGTGGAATTGAAAACTGTTGGTTAAGTACATTTGTTGGTTGATGGAGAGAAGACGGACTGCCATCTCTTTTTATAGATCCCATTTTTTGGCAGATTTTTGGAGAGATTGATTATAAGAAAGCGGCAGTAAAATAAATCGCAAAATAAATTTTGCGAATAGTTCAATGAAATAAAGGAAACTTATAAACACTGCAGATGTAGTCTCTTAAAATAAATGGACTTCTATTTATTGCTTTTAAATCAATAATTTCTTTCAGGGAATCATTGAAGTGTTTTTCCACACTCAAACTTATTTTAAGGCAAAAAGTTAATTTCCAACCCAAATATTGGTTAAAAGTATCCCAAATATTTTAACCACCCAAATATTGGTTAATAGTGTCCCAAATAATAATATATTTATACAAGAAAAAAATAATAACAAAATACAAAACAATAAAACATTAATCAACAACTAATGCTCGAGTATGATTTCGTGGTCTTCCAACACGTCCATTTCTTTCAGCTTATTTTAATGTCTTACAAAAACTAATATTTATTAATGCCCAAAAATGTCTTGCTTTTTTCTGTTCCAGCACTGATCACTTAACTGAAAATTGTAATATTTATCCAACCCTTGAAAGCCGTTATGCAAAATTAAATTATTCATTTTTTCCATGTTTATGCACGATTAATCATGTGGATCCAAAAGAACCGTTATCAATTGGATGTTCGTGCTTATGCAACAAAATTTGTGATGTATGCTTTCAAGAACATCATGTTGCAATTTGTCCAAAAAGAGGTTTTTTACTTTGAAAATTTTCCATGTTACAAATAGTGAAAGGCAATTCGCCTCGCCTGGCAAAAATGCGAATGCGAATTGCTTATGCGAATTGAAAATCTATGCGAAGCAAATTGGCGAATTTTATGCGAATCCGAAATTTAGGCGAAGCGAATTGGCGAATTGGATTCGCCGAAGCGAATTAGCGAATTATTCGGCGAATTTTAAAAACTGAACAAAATTTTAAGATGAGATGCTTAAAAAATGTATTTTTATGCTACTGGATCCAACAATTAGTACGATTCAAAGGATCAGATTAAAATGAAGAATGTTTTTCATTTAAAAAGCATCTTTAAAACAATGCTTGAAAAAATGCGAATTGAAAATTTATGCGAAGCGAATTGGCGAATTTCACGCGAATTGGAGAATCAGGCGAAGCGAATAGGCGAATCCAATTCGGCGAAGCGAATTGGCGAATTATTCGCCGAAGCGAGGCGAATTGCCTTTCACTAGTTACAAATAAGTAAATTTTCAGATCCAGGTCATCTGTTCTTCTCAAACAATCATACTGATTCAATGAATTTTCATGGGTTGCCACGTCTTGTTCATGAAAGACTTTTTGAACACTGTGATCCAATCAATAAACTCAAACTTCAAATGACTTGCAAGTATTTAAATAAACTTCACCCTCTTGAATATAAATTACATTCTCTTGCTTCTGATGATGTCATGGATTTAAAAGTTATATTTACTAATGCTGCTTCAATCCCTGAAAATACTGATATCTCTTCATTCACTGAAAACCCATGTTTCAATTTAGAAATTTTTGAATTCAAAAACAGAAACATTAAAGAAGCTGATTTAAAATTCTTATGTAAAAGTGATCCAATTACTGTGCATTTTACTGAATGCACATTTGAATATGGTAATATGGTCTGTCATTTTTGGATTGTCTTGTGCTATAAAAAAATCGTAGTTCAGTCATCTAAAAAAGTTTTAAACAATTAAGAAATAAGAATAATACTGTAGCAAAATAAAAAAAAAATAAAAAATTTTTTGGTATCAAACTTTTTTTGTGATACACTGCTCCACAAAAGTATAGGACACCCCCATATTTTGATGATTTTAGAAGTTCTGTGTAAGATATCCTAAATCCGTCATATCCATCGTATCCAGCATGGCTGAAAACCCTTATAAGCAAAGAATTATACCGTAACCCTTGTCGAAACTTTTCGTTTCAAGAAAATCGTAAAATTTGACTTCCACAAAAGTATAGGACACCTTTTCAAATTTCAAAATATTTTACTATAACTTTAACCAAAAACATTTTAAAACAATTCTAATAATTAATAGCTTTTCCATTCGACGAAAGAACATCTGCAATTCGATCTGGCATGCTTTCAGAAAGGTTAGAGAGAATGGTTGGTTCAATACTTTCCCAAGCTTGCAAAATTGCTGTTTTGAGTTCTTCAACAGTTGCAAATTGGCGATTATTTGCATAAACACGACGTACTAGAATTCCCCATAGATTTTCTATTGGTGCAATGTCGGGCGAAACTGCTGGCCATGGCATAACACTAACTCTTTTCTGTTCCAACCATTGTTTGGTACTATTGGAAGCATGAATTGAAGCATTATCCTGTTGGAAAACAAGTGGAAATCGTCGATAACGGCGTTTAAAGGGTAAGAGATGATCTTTACCACGAGGCATATTAAATAAAATAAATAAAAGATCAAAAAAGTTGAAAAAATTGGAATACAGCAACAGTTTCAGAAAGTGTCCTATACTTTTGTGGAAGTCAAATTTTACGATTTTCTTGAAACGAAAAGTTTCGACAAGGGTTACGGTATAATTCTTTGCTTATAAGGGTTTTCAGCCATGCTGGATACGATGGATATGACGGATTTAGGATATCTTACACAGAACTTCTAAAATCATCAAAATATGGGGGTGTCCTATACTTTTGTGGAGCAGTGTATTTAACTTTTTTTAATGTATATATTTGTTTTCGTGTTTTTCATTTGATTACCAGCAATGGGAAAGAATGTATAAAAATTATTATTATTATTATCAATTATTGTTCCCTTACAAGCTTGGATTTACAATGAGTTACAACATGCTTCCCTCAACATGGATCAAATATTTACAAGATGCAAAAAGAAACGTTTCACTTCCAAAATTACATATTACCCATAATTAAAAATTATTTTTAGATTAAGTGAAGCCTTGTAATTACTTTCTATCTTGGTGATAGATTTGATCATACAAGAACTAATAAAAAGATAACCAATATTATGAAAAATCGAAAAATAAGTTTTGTTTATGGTTCTTGTCGCGTTAAATTCATTTTTGACGGAAACTGTAATGCCACAATAATGTATGGTTGCAGAGAAAATTAATGAAAAGAGTTGTGCAAGTTTTTAAAATTATTGCTTTTCTTTTTTTGTTCCTTTGGTAAATAAAGCATCATATAAGTAAAATTTATTACGCAAAAATAAAATTGATTACCAAATTTTTTAAAGATTTTAAAATTTAAAATTTGATGCTTTTAAGGAGAAAAAATCATAATTATTATGTTTACAAGTGAAGATAAAAGCAGATAAATATCTCCGATTTTTGTTGATGGATAAATAAAACTTTTGATATTAATCTTTAAAATCGCAGTGAATAAAATATAAAAACAAAAATAACATAGTTACATTTATTCAACGTTTTTTATGTATCAATAATTTTGAATATTTTATTCAACGAAAACTTAATATCACTCATATAGTAGAAAAACTGTAAATTTGATATGCAAAATTTTCAACATAATAACAATACATAGAGTGTTACATATGATATGCAATAAAAATCTAGTTTTATGACAAATTCCTATCAACGTTTGAGTGAATTTTTTAAAACGAAAAAAACAATCCAAAAATAGATATGAAAACAAATTTTCTTTACAATCTCATGAAATAATTATGAATGAAATTAACGGTTAAATAATAACTAAAGATTTGATTACAGTCGAACCTCGATTTTACGTCTTCCAAGGGACCGCAAAAAAAACGACGTAAAATCGAGGTTCGACTGTACTTGCAGTATTTTTTTCAATCATAGTGAATTTTATCAAACAGTTGTTGCCCCAGCTGGGTTAATTGTTTTTAAAAAAGCAGCTTATTTTTTCTCTTTTAAATTTTTTTTGCAGCTGCTATCATTCATCCCCCGCTTTTCTTGGATTCACTTGCATGCGATAAAAAGCAATTGTTGTTGTCAAAATTAAAAGCTTTGAAATATTTTTGATAGCTATCAAACACTGTTTAATTTAAGGTCAAATATTTTTTTTCTTTTAAATTTGCGGTCGGTGTTATTTTTCTTTGCTCAATTTTTTTACTTTTTTAGAACTTCTAAAAATGGATCATCAAAAGCTTCTACGTAGTAGCTCAGCTATGATTTTAAATCGTGATGTGCCGTCATCAAGGGTAAGCTTTTAACAAATGTATACAAAAAACATAAGCATTACATATTTTAGTTATCAAGAAGTCATTCCACTGCAAATTTAACAAATTTTTCTGGTAAACGCTATAATGCATCATGGCATGCCTATTCTCCCAGTTATTCTCGCTATTCCCAAGTGTATCCATCACCTTACATTTCACAGTAAGTTTTTATAAAAAAACATTGAAGAAGATAGCTATCTATCTAGATAGTGCTCCAAAGTTATCGGAAATCAAAATTTGATGTAATCTCAATTAAAAAATTATTTTTACTCGCTTTGAAAAAAAATCTAAAAACGACAATAATAGTATGACTTAAAAAGTAGTTCTGTATTTTTTGGAACACAATTTTCCAAAATAACACAAAAAACATTTTAGACGTCACAAATACTGTACTGATTCATGGTATCGCCTCTTTCATCGCCCTTCTCCTCGCTATTATCAACCATGGCGAAGCTCCTACATTTGTCGGCCATATGTGGGTGGTCCATCATATTATCGAAGATATTATTATCCTTATCAATTTTACTCCAGTTATCATCCTTTCAGCGCAGCAGCTGCTTATGGATATTAAAAAAGTATAAATGATAAAAAAATTATGTTTACTTTTTTTGTAAAATTATTTTTTATCAATTTGTAACTTCTTAAATTTCTATATGCTTTTAAATTCATGCAACAAAAAAAATAAAACACATAAGATTTGTCTGTAAGATAAGTATTTGTCATGGCATTATTTTATTGTATTTTTATTTTCTGTCGTTAAAAAAACGACAGAAAAAAACATTGATAATTTTCTTTTGAAAATTCGCTTAAACAATTTTGGTCCAAACTTTTCACTCTTTTTAATTGCTTCTCGGCTGGGATATGAATTTCTTCATTAAGATCCCATTTGTCATTAACTTGAATACGAAAAGCTGATACTTTTTGAAGCAAATCTGTGTCAATTCTATTGATATCATTAAAATTTAAAAATAGATCTTTTTTTTTAAAAATTTTTCTAAAAAGTTTGTTTACGAAATATGTTAAAATATCACAAAAAACTACTTCAAAAACAATTGGCAACTTTTCTGGAGCAAAAAAAATACTTTCCATTGGAACAAAAAGCTTTTTTAAGCCACTACAAGTATCAAACAGCTTTTTAATCCATAAATTATCAAAGTAAATTTATTTTTTTAAAAAGAATGGACTCAATTTGAGTTTAATTAAAGGGAGTATCTCAGTCAAGCAAAAAAAATCCGTCGCGGATCAGGCAAAATCAAGAAAAAAATGAACAAAAATAGCTAAATCTCGGGCTATATCAAACAGTTTTTTTAAGTTGATATCATTTTGGAATCTCCAAAAAAAAGAGAAGAAAGATGGTATTAGTAGAATTTTAAGATTCTTCTGAAGCGTTTTTGTGTTGATACCATCCGTCGTGGTTTTTTGCTTGACTGAGACACTCTCCTTAATCATAAGAAGTCATTTCATGTGCAGGTAAATTCAAGCGAAATCAACAGTTTTTTCTTGTTGTTTAAATCGCTTTTAGGAATAGCCTCTTAATTTTCAGCAGATTGTCAGATGAATGAGCGCAAATCACCCTTTATTTTAAAAATGAGAAATTTAAAGAATTTTTTAACTTTCGTTTTGTCATTTTCTTGAGTTAGATGTTCCTTTGGAGGCAACTACAATAATACCAGAACAATGAGAAGCAAAGAATAACAAGGAAAACGGAATTTGTGGATAACTTCTTTTATAACAACTTCATGCTGCATGTCTATAAAAAACCTTTTCAACAAACTTTATTTAACAAAATTGTATCCCAAAGCCCACTTCCAGTGCAAGAAATAATAAAACTGATTTCATTTTCAATTAGAAGAAAATTTGTTGGCGAAAATCTTGCCACCTAAAAAGTATATTAATATCTCCGCTATACATTTTTACAGCTGAAATTAACAAATTGATTTTTTGATGTTTATCTTTTGCAATTTCGAGGGTAGAAAGTTATTATTAAACAGACATAAATAATTTAGTTGCTTCAATTTTAATTATTTACAGTTTTTGTTTTGAATATTTTATAGTTTATTTAACAAAGCATGACAAAAAAAGCTACAAACAGTAATTTTTGTGTACAAAAAGTTTAAAAACTAGAAAAAACATGGCCCAACATGGTACTGCGCATTGCACTCATTATTAAAAAAATTAGATTTATTTAACATTTTCTCATGAAAAATTTTGGTTTATATTAAAAAAGATTAAATTTAAAACAAATAGTCCAAAATCTACCTACAAAGCAAGTAATAAAAAAATCAATAAACTGATATCACTCAAAGAACAAAAAAAAATAAAAAAAATTAAACTACTCTTTTTTTCTGCTTGTTTATTTCCAACATAAAAGCAAGAAAGAAGATATAAAAGCAACTGTTAAAAAACAGCAACTTTGATTGTCTCTTTTTTATTTTTCAATCAATTATGTCTCAAGGTAGGTTGTTGCTTTTCTTTTTTTCATTAAATTTGAATTAAATCTTTTTGATTTTTAAGGAATTGAACAAACTATTAATGATCTCCAAAAAACATTCCAAGAATATTGGAATAATGATCAACTTGATAAGTTGATGACCTTATATCATCCAGATGCAGTATTAGTTGGAAAAGGTCAATGGGCAGTTTATGGTCGAGATGGTAAGTTAACATCAAGATTTCCAACAACAAAAACTAGCAAACTTGGATTTTAGGAATCTTGGAAAAATTTAAGAGTTTCTTCACTGAAGGCCCCCTCAGGCTTTCTCTCTATCCCCAAACAACTGTTGCCACCGAAGATGGCAATTACGCTGTTCAAAAGGGAGAAGTTGAATTTGATTCTGCCCCCGGAAAGCGAGCCCCATATGAACAAGTCTTCAAAAAAGATGCAGATGGACATTATTTGATTTATCATGACGAATTTGAACCATAAGAATTATTTTTAAAGTTTTTTTTTATTAGTTTTTTTTTCTATAGTGACAGATTTGTTAAATAGTATACTAAAGTTAAAAAAAGTTTCTAAAATCCCCTTCAAGCTGCCGTTATCTTCTATCTAAATAAGCTGACATTCTTTATATTCTCGTGAAAACATGTAATTTAAAAAGTCTATTCTTTGAACGTTGTATCATACAGTTTGTATGAAACGAATGCAGTGTTAAATCAGTTATATTTATTATCACAACAAAATACAGTTTGATACGACAAAAGTAAAACAATAAAAAAGCTATATTATTCAATACTTTCTTGGATCATATTTTTGAGGTTTACAAATATGTTCATTTTTACCAAATTAAAAAGATTTGCTACCATTTCCATCTTCAATAACTTTTGCAGATGTTTTAACTTTTTTCTTATTGCATTCACGACACCAGTAATAGTTAGGTTTTACCCAATAATATTCATAAGCAGTATCTCCTTTTTCTGAAGTAAAAATAAACAAATGCTTTTCCTTTTTTCCGTCATCTCTATCTTGAAATATAAACGAATCATTTGGAATAATTGTTGGTTTTGTTCGATTGTATTTTTTTGGATCGTTATATATCACAATACAAAATAAAAAAATATTTATTTGTTGAGAGCAGCAAAATTATATATCACAATACAAAATAAAAATATATTTTATTTGTTGAGAGCAGCAGCTTCAAGCTTCTTTTTAAGTGATTCAGGCATTTGAGGTGGTGGTGGACGTGGAAGATTGAAAGCAACTTTAGCACCATCATAAATAAAAAACATTAATGCTGTAAGGGTACCAATCATAATAATACGTGGAACAAGACCTTTCCAAATACCTGAAAAAATGAACTGTGTTAAAACATATATATGAAAAATACAGTAAACATACCCATTGGACCAACTTTTTTAAGAATCTGACCAGCAGATGCACCAGCATCTTGATTAAGCTTTGAAACAACAGTATAAACAGGATGTGAAATAACAGCACAAAAGACACCAGCAATATATCCAGCAATAAAAGTAACAACCAATTGTTCAGCTTTAGTACATTTTTCACGAGGTTTTGGAACAACATGTTTGTAGAGAAGTTCAACAGTTCGTTCAAAGCATGCAAATTTCATCATTGTATAAGGAATTTGACGCATCCAAAGTGGTGGAAGACCTTTGAAGAAGCCAGAGAGACCTTCAGTTTTATGAATCATTGGAACACATCCTCGAAGAGTTGGTGGTGCAGTTGGAGAAGTTTGAATCCGAACTTTTGTTGCTTCCATAGGTGCAAGTAACATATCAGCAAAGAATTCTGCTGAAGCTGATGATGCCAAATAAAGTGTTGTACGCCATTGATATGCAAGTTCTTCACCAATAAGATCACCATAAATAACTTTAAAAAGTTCATAAAATCCAAATTTTCCAAGTCCTTGCATTGAATAACCAATTAAAGTTGGAGCCCATCCTTTTGCAAGTGCTCGACCACCTTCTTCAGAAATTGTTGTACGAAAACCAGAGACAATACCCTTGTATTTTTCAGGATTTACCTAAAAAAGATGGCATTAATAGATAGAATATATGAGTAGCAATGTGCACATAGCATAAGGAAGACTACAGTAGTAGTGTTCATCCGTGACATCTCCATCGACAACGCTAGCTGGCGCGCCAGTAGCTGGAAGAAAAGAGAAAGGAGGAAACTACAATTTTTGTATTTTTCCTTCTTTTTTTCTTCCAACTTTTGCCGATCTGCACCAACATGAACATGAATGTGCCACATGGCTATGTGATCAAAAAGTATCAATAAACAAACTTACTTGAATACGCCATTTAATAAGATCAAGAGGAACAATAGCTGTATGAATAAGACCGCATGAAAGCATACCACCAAGTCCACATAGAGCAAAGTATTTGCCTGAGCCAAATGGAGCAGGTTTAGCTTCTTCTTTATTTTCATTCTTAAAAAATTGTTTAGTTTGAATAAGTCTTTAAAAACAAAAAAAAACTTACATTGAATGACTTTATAACGAGATATACTAATAACAAAAATTTAGATATTTCCAATGAATTCATTGCATCTTTAAAATAAACCCACTAAAAAATAAACAACTACAGTGTTTCATTTACGTTTTTTTTAAATTTAAAGCAATTTTGACAGCAGCCGGTCTGTGAGTAAGAAAAGTGATTTTCACAAAAGCTTTCTTCTTTTTTTCTACAAATTTTATAAGAAAGCTTAAAGTTGGAATTAAACGAAGCACCATTCTTCAGCGGTAAATTATTATTTATACTATAATGTGCACGTTTTTTAAGATTATGTGTAAGTAACACAATTTCTGTATCAATAGAAGGAATTTATTCAGGACATAAAAATATTGTTAGAAATACTCGATTTCGAAAATCCTGTATCCCTAAAGAAAACAACATAAAATCATAGAATTAAAAAGTAGCTTTATGAAGCAATCAAAATAAAGAAAAATATGGAGTGTTGAACCGCGTTCAGTAAGGAAATCAATGAGTTCGACGGGATGATGAATAATATGATGTAGTCGAAATAGGGAAAACAAGGATTTCAGAACAATGTTCATGAAGTCAATCCATGAGTGGGACGGAGTGATGGATAAATACAGCAAATGAATAAAAGGAGCATTATTGTATTCATAACATACAAAATATTGCGGAACAGGATTTTCTAAAACCAACAAATAAAAAAAGGATTTTTAATTTTATTCGTAGTTGTTGCAAAAAAAGATGGTTTTTTTACTAATATTAGGGCTATTAGCTTCTCCTAAATGTTCCAGAACAAATGTTTTATGCTCGAACAAAGCGAAATGTGCAAAAACGCTGATCGCAGATATTTCATCAGTGTTGTAATAAGTGTATTTTAGGCTTATGGAAAATGCATCCTCGAAAAAAAGCTTATATATCCTCTAAGTCGGGTCTTCTTTCCTTTCATCGGTTAAGAAAGCTCAACAAACTTATTGCTAGGAGGGGGGTGTAGTTTCAGTATTAGTTTCCTTACTCTCACAAAAAATTTTTAACGGAAGCCAGAAATCTATTTTCTTGCCCCCTAAAAAAACCAAGTTCCACAGAAAAAGATTTTTCGCGCATGCCGGCCGTTCTTGAGTTTCGAACAGGCTGCGTCTTAAAGCAAACTTACCTTTCTATTCATCTCATCTTTGGATTCTTTTTCTTTTTCTTTTTCTGCATCTCTATCCAACTTTTTTTCCATTTTTTTTAATAAACGCTTCAAACCGTCATCATACTTTACATTGTAAGCTCTTTGATAAAGAGTACAAGTCATTTTAAAACTACCAAAAATTGCCAATCCCGGTTCATTGAGTAAATCTGTATTTGTACCAGTTACAAGTCGCGTTGGAACTTGCGGAATATCTTCTTTTTGTGATTTAGCTGTTACTTTTACATATGAATAACCTGCTCCACATCCAATTGGATCAGCAATACCCGATTGATCAAGAACACATTTACCGCGTTGTGCAACAAGAGATGCCCAAAATAGTCGAGATTGACGTAACATCTAAAATGTTAATTATTAAAACACATAATGAATTTTTAAAAAGCATTAAAAAGTTGCACGAGATCGAAAAAGATTGTCATTCGATAATCATATATATCACGATAGATGTATAAGCAAACAAGCGGGGAGAATACCTTTCATGTAAAATAAGCATGCTTATACAATCCGCTACCTCATTTTTCGAACGCTTTTCCTTTCCTTACAAAGAAAAAATCATTTTTTACACCTATTTTTGCGTTAAATCCAAAGGAAAAGCGTTCGAAATATGAGGTAACCGATTGTAATAGATTTCGAAAAAGATATTATCAAGCTAGAGGACATTTTCAAAAATTATGAGAGCTGATAAAAGAAAATGGATGAACAAAAAACTAGCTGTTTAAAATATAGACCTTTTAAAGCTGACATCAATGAAAAGAGTATAACCTTGGTAATGGTCATTAATTCAAAAAAATAAAGGAAGGAGTAATTTCTTATAAAAGTTAAAAGTAGAAATATAAAAACCTTGTTTTTGAAAAAAGCAATCGAACGTTTTTTGCAGAACACTAAACTTCCGCGCAAAAAACGCAAGTTATGCAAAGCAAACTACAAACTTCGTTTGTTAACTAAAAAGCAGGAAGAAGAAAGCGACTAAAATAGACGCACAATAATAGACACACAAAAAAAGCGACTGTGTGTCTAACGGAGCCAAACAGTCGCTTTCTTTCTTCTTCCTGTTAAGAAGAAGTGTATTATATTTTGCACGCCAACAGCCGACATTTAAAATAAATATTTTCGCATAAGGCACCAAAAACAACTCCATCAACTCCGACTTTCTTTGCTTCAATTAAATCATTCAACATAATTTGAACTTCAGCTTTATCATAGACAAAATTTCCACCTCTTGGCCGAATCATTGCCATTACAGGGATATTCAACGGCTTGCAGAATGCTACTGCTTTCATGACTCCTGCGCTGACTGTAGTTCCACCAACAGCTAAATTATCACATAGCTCAATCCGATATGCTCCTGCTTTAATTGCTGCTGGAATATGCGTAAAATTTTCTGCACAAAATTCTTTTACTATCATTTTTAGTATCTTATAATTCCCTTCAAAAAAGCATACTGTAACTCAAATGTTCAAAACATCAAAAAATTTCAATTGGAAATTAACCAAATTTATAAAGATTAATAAAACAAATTATTCACATGGATGTGCTTTCATAAATGATTTATGATAAATCACACAGAAATAACAACAAGCAAAACAAATACAAATAAGTTAAAATCGAATCATAAAAATTTTTATTTTTGGTTTAAAAAAACAACAGAAAAAAGCATTTATGATTTTCTTTTGGAAATTCGTTTAAACAATTTTGGTCCAAATATTTTACTCTTTTTAATTTGTTTCTAGGCTATGATATGATTTTTCTCATTAAGACCCCATTTATCATTAGCTTGAATACTAAAAGTTAATATTTTTTGAAGTAAATCGGGGTCAGTAATACTGCTGACATCAAAACTCAAAAATAGATCATTTAATCCAAAAGCTGATAATAATCTACCTACAAAGCAAGTAATAAAAAAATCAATAAACTGATATCACTCAAAGAACAAAAAAAGAATAAAAAAAATTAAACTACTCTTTTTTTCTGCTTGTTTATTTCCAACATAAAAGCAAGAAAGAAGATATAAAAGCAACTGTTAAAAAACAGCAACTTTGATTGTCTCTTTTTTATTTTTCAATCAATTATGTCTCAAGGTAGGTTGTTGCTTTTCTTTTTTTCATTAAATTTGAATTAAATCTTTTTGATTTTTAAGGAATTGAACAAACTATTAATGATCTCCAAAAAACATTCCAAGAATATTGGAATAATGATCAACTTGATAAGTTGATGACCTTATATCATCCAGATGCAGTATTAGTTGGAAAAGGTCAATGGGCAGTTTATGGTCGAGATGGTAAGATTTTCATTAGCGGGGTCAATAATAAAATAAAGCCTTTGTGGATTTTAGGAATCTTAGAAAAATTTAAAAGTTTCTTCACTGAAGGCCCCCTCAGGCTTTCTCTCTATCCCCAAACAACTGTTGCCACCGAAGATGGCAATTATGCTGTTCAAAAGGGTGAAGTTGAATTTGATTCTGCCCCCGGAAAGCGAGCCCCATATGAACAAGTCTTCAAAAAAGATGCTGATGGACATTATCTGATTTACCACGATGAATTTGAACCATAATTATTTTATTTTAAAGTTTTTTCATAGTAGTTTTTCTTTTGTTTTTCTGACAGATAATTTTAACATTATAAAAGTTCTTTTTAAAACGACTTTGTCTAGACAGCTCGAGATAAGCTTTTTACGAAAACAGAGGTGATGTGATGCAAAAAAATGAATTAAAATGATTTGGCTGTTGGACAAAAATAATAATAATTAAAATATTTTATTGCACTGTAGATTTTTTTATAAAAAAAGTTAAACAAAAAAAGTATCATTAATACAAATCAATACCCTTAAAAACATTAGTTAATAAACAAAATAGCTTTGAACATCTGCTTCAAATTTCAACAACATTTCATCATAAGCAGTTGAATATTCATAAATAATAAAAAAAATATCCACAAGATCAAGAATAAAAGTTGCAAATACAAGATATGAAAAATGCTTTCTTGACATTTCATATTTCTCAAGATTTGACATAATAAAAACTTTAAAAATCTGACCCAACATTAAACCACAAAGAAATACTGTATCAAAAATTTCCCAATATTTTTCGGTCCATGTTCCTTTCAAAATTTTATGATCCATTACACATTCATAATAAAGCTGATTTAGAACAAAAAAGACATCACTGAATTTGTTGAAGCTTGGATTAATAGCAGATAAAAATTGACCGTATTTTCTTGTTTGATTGAAATTGTAATCCTGAAAGTAGAAAGTTGGACACTGTAGCTAAGGATAACAGCCTACTTCAAGAAACATTTTATGTTTAAGTTTTATATCTTCAAAAACATCCCAAGAAAAAGCTTGTGGAGTGTTACAGGTTGAAGTGAAATTAATAGTATTCATTGAGAGTCTTTTAAATGGCACTCCATTCATCCTAAAAAATTACATTCTTTATAAAAGAAAAACTGTGATCATTCATAGGGTAGTTTTCCCGTCATCGTATCATTGCCGAATGAACAATCAAAAAAAAATGTAAAATACCATGAAGGTTGCCATAAATGTTTATACATTACCCATAATAATTTCCCAAAAAAACATAAATAAGCAAATGGAAAACTCTATAATTAAAAAATTAATAACACTTTCATTATACTAATAATGTAACCTACCGTAATATTATAAGAACATTTACAAAAATTACCACAAGAAGATTTATACCATTTTGATAGCTGCCGAAGATTCATTCTTTTTTGGATAACAATAAGAATTGATCAAATTTCTTTAAAACAATTTTGCGTTGTAAATGTTGTAAGAAACGTTAGCGAAATGACATTGTCATATGTGCCTCAAGTTGTTGCGGAGAAAGCGAATGTTTATGTTAATTTTTCTTAAAATTTATTTTCATCTCAAAAGTTCATAGATATCTTTAATACAAATCAAAACTCACAAAAAAATCAGTTAATAAATAAAATAACTTTGAATTTCTTTTTCAAATTTCATCAACGTTTTATCATAAGCAGTTGAATATTCAAAAAAAATAATTAAAAAATTGAGCAAATCAATAACAACCATGGCAACTTTGACAAAAATATACTGCTTTCTTGACATTTCACATTTAAAAAACGGAATCATAAATGATTTACAAATTACATGACTACTCAAACCCAGTAATGATAAACTAATAACATCCCAGTATTTTTCTTCCCATGTTCCTATCAAAGTTTTATGATCCATTGCACATTTATAATAAAGCTGATTTAGAACAAAAAAGACATCATTGAATTGATGGAAGCTTGCATTAATAGCAGATAAAAATTGATTGTATTTTCTTGTTTGATTAAAATTGTATTCCTGAAAGAGAAAAGTTGGATACAGTAGCTAGACAAAAAATAAAAAAGAACATACATCAATAAACATTTTATATTCAAATTTCATATTTTTAAAAACATCCCAACTAATAGCTTCCGGTTTGTTACAAATTGCAGTGAAATTAACAGTATTCATTGAGAGTCTTTTAAGTGGATTCATATTTTCATTCCACCTAAAAACAATCATTATTAATCTCTGAATTCAAAATTGATGTAATTCATTTGAAAATGTAATGTCGACTCAGAAGATAAAAAAATGTTCACAACATTGCCAAATGAATAACTAGAAAAAGTTGTGATAAAAAAAATAACCATGAAATAGAAGGAAACCAAAAAAGTCTACACATTGACCATAACAATGCAGAACAAAAAAATATATAACCATCAGGAAATACCTATAATTAAAACAATTAATAAGAATGTACTGATTAATGTAACTTACAGAAGATACTTGAGAACATTTACAAAAATTACCACATGAAAATTTATACCATTTTGATAGCTGCCGAAGATTCATTCCTTCCTGAAAAAAAGTTAGTAAGATTCGATCAATGACAAAAACGACAGCCACAGAAACAAAGGTTTTGTTAAACGAAATCCCATCATTTAAACATAAAATATATCAATGAATTAATTATGAAAGTATTAGGTATACGGCAGACTTATGCCAAAAATATCAAATTTTTTGACAAAAAAAGAACAAAATGTGAGAGCGTTACCGTATCCATCAGGATTCATAAATCGTCGTTTTATGAAGTTACATCATTCATTAAACAGAAATATAGAATATCGGTTGTCCTCGTATAACCAAAAAAAACAGCTGGTTCCGTCATGACAAAAACTCGTCGAGCAAGAAAAATAAAACTTTATGGTATGATTATCATAGCAGTGCCCAAATTAATAACGCTACACATTCTTGAAATATATTGTCGCAAGGTTGTTGAACCAAATACAGTATACACATATAAGCCCAACTTAAATTAATATTACTTTATTATACAAAAAAATAATTTTCAATATCTTCTTCAGCTTTCAACAACATTCCATCATAAGAAAATTTACAAACATAAAAAACAATTGAAAAAAATAAGAGATCAACAACAGCAAATACAATTTTGATACGAAAGTAACGTTTTCTTGAAAGCAATGGTTGAAAGATTGATGTGATAAAAGTTTTGGTAGACATTCTTATAATCACGGATAATACAATTTGTAATAACATTAGATCCCAAAATTTAACTTTCATTTCTTCTTCATATTTATCTTTTGCACATCCATAATAATGCTGATTTAAGACGAGAAATTTATCATTGATGCAAGAGAAATTTGGTAAAAATGTTGATAAGAATTGAGCATTGGCTCTTGTTTGATTGAGGTTGTATCTCTGAAAAGTAGCGGTAAATTACAGTAAGTATAAAATCGTACAAAAAACAAAATGGACAAGGATCTATTATGACAACTTAAGACATGACTCCCGGGGTGGGGAGCAGTTGCATAAGCCTCCCTTATACATTATATCTGCACGCTTGCCGTACGAAACGCCTATGAGCGTCACAGACATGGCTTGGTGGAAGGCCTTGATGCTTTTAAGAATTAATAAAACGTGTTACTGATAGCAAATTGATAGTAGCAAGCAGTCCAAGTAAAATCAATCCTTTGACGGCAAATTGCTCCATTTTGTTCGTGTGAGCAGAGCTGGGCATTAGCCGGGCTAGCTTAGCCGTAGCTGCTAACATCACAACAGCTACGTAGCCGTAGCCGTTAGATAGCCGCAGCTATAGCCGTAGCCGCGGCTATAGCCGTTGGATTTCTCCACTGTTTTTTTTTCTTTCTTTGTTCTTTCAAAAAAAACAGTGGGGAAAAAGATTTTGGCAAAATGTTTTTATTCTTTTTTGTCATGGCTAACGGTTTTAGCCGTTAGATAGCCGCGGCTATGTAGCTGTTGCTTGAAAAATTTATAGCCGTAGCCGTAGCCGCGGCTAAACGGCTACGGCTAATGCCCAGCTCTGCGTGTGAGCTCATATTATTCCGGTCAATGATAACGTCCCTCTGACAATATGAGCTTAAAGAAGCTTGTGGGAGCAATCTGCAGGTTAAAAAACCAGTTTTAAATATATTTAGACCAACCTGTTGGAATAAACGGTACCAGCGCTTTTTCTTAATTTTAAAATATCAAATCCTTAGTCAGGCTCCCAAAAACTCCAAAAAGACGTTTGCCCATCTATCACGACAACTTACTTCTAGCTGATCTTTATGTGCAGATTTAATCATTGTATAATAATTCCATGATTCAGCAACTACTTTATTGTTATAACAATATTGATCAAAATTAAGTTCATCCATTAGTGATAGCTTTCTTACGTCGTTAAGAGGATAATGATAATATACTTTATACAAAGGTTCCAACAAATAAATATTAATCCAAATAAGGGCAAGACCAGGTTCCTGTAATCTATGATAAATTAATACCATTATCCAACAAACAAGGAGAAACTCACCTGAGGTCTTCGATAACATTTACAAAAGATACCACATAAATATTTATAAAATTTTAAAAGCCTCTGGAGCTTTCGATAGATTCTTGTTTCTTTGATAAAGTTGAAAATGCTTGAAAATACCATACTAATATTGAAGTACTAATTCTTTGAAGGAATGTTGTTGCATGAAAAGTAATTGAGATGAAATTGTTTGACGTTGAACGCAAAGATAAATGCGTTTTATATAAAAAAGAAAATGTAACTTTAATTTTGAGATGGAGATAAAAAAATATGAGCGAAACATTTGTGGAAGAGCTCGTCGAAGAGTAGCATTTTTTTTAAAGAGAGAGAGAAAAAAAAATTGTTTACAAGTTAAGTTGTACAACTTTTTTTTTCTTTATCCATAAGCAGAACATTTCGCCAAAACTCGCGCGAACTTGAAAAAATGCTATAAAAAATTATGGAAAGCAATAATAACGTTAAAAAATCTTTAAATATGAAACAAAAAACACTTTAGTCGTTTGCAATTTTATTTTCCCTTACTATCGTCGCCGATACAATTCAGGTAATGTGACTGAACATCACAATTTCAGGTAATGCGCGCACAATTCAGGTACAAATCTGGTAAAATCTGAACAAGCATAATTCAGGTAAAATTCAGGTTACCTGATTTTTTTAGTTTATTGACTGTTTTTTCTTTCTTCTTGTTTTCAACATTGAAAAACATTCAAAAAACATTACTCTTTTTCTCAACATTTTTTGCCTACTTTTATAAATTACTTTTTTCTTTTAAATAGTATAATATTTAAACTAAAAAGAGTAATTGAAGCTTATACTTTGATTAAAACTTTAAAAAAGTTTTAATTGTTCTCTTTTCAGCAACTTTCAACGTAAGTTACCTATGTCCCATATATTTTATCCACTTAATCGTCCCTTTTCAGCATTTTTAAATGTAAGTTATCCATTCTTTAATTAATTTTACCTTTCAGCTAAAAACGGTATGTTTTCCTTTTTTTCCACTTTAATATATCTAAAAGTTTTTTAATCAAAGTATAAGGTTCAGGAACTATATTAATTACAAAAATCTGATACATCAGATTATACCATGTTGAGTAAAAGAGTAAAGTGCTTTGAAAGAAAAAAGCAAAAAAAAGAGAGCATAACAAAATTTGCAAGCAAAAAAAATAAAGCAAGCTTAATCAGTAATTGTCAGTAATACCAAAAAAAGTAATAAGAAAGTAACAAAAAAATCAATAAAATAAAAAAATACCGGTTGATTACTGCAGAAATGTTTTTGTTATTTTTGGACAAATCAGGTAGAAATCTTGGCCAAACGGAACAATTCAGGTAACCTGTTTTTTGCACGGTTGAACACGAGTTGCACCTGATTTCTGCCTGAATTGTCTCGGCGACGCTAGTAAGGGTTAGGAAGTGTTGTTCGAGCAAGGAATAAAATCAGCATTACAATGGGTTGCAAAAACTTCATTCCATTTTTTCCACTAAAACCCACGAAAACCCACGGAAATCCACGGTAACCCACGGATTTAATTAAACGATTTCTGGATATCCAAAAATCATGAAACCTTCAGGAATAAAACATATGGATCTAGGGAAGAGGTCTATACCACTTTTAGACCCCTAGGGACACTCTTACCCTCAGGGCATCACCGACAATACCCCAGATCCCCAAAAATGATAAAAATTGGAAAACAATTTTAAAAAAAATTGTTAACATGATTAAAAAATCTGAAAATGCACACAATTAGCAAATCAACTATGGGGAATCTGATTTTTTGATTTTTAGGATTCTGGTGCCATCAGAATCCTCGGATTCAGAAGGTCGAAAAATATTTTCGTTGTTTTGCTGATCTAAAAATGTATTATAGGGTAATCAAATACGGAGAATTCGAAAAAAAACATTTTTAGATTCATCAGACTTCAGAATCCTGAGATTCAGAAGTCCACAATTAATTTTCACTTTTCTCCGTATGAATGTACTTCATATGTCGAAATTTTATGTATGAGTATATGAACAAAGGGAAAAAAAAATTCAGGCCTTTTGAATCTCAGGATTCTGAAGTCTGATGAATCTGAAAATGTTTTTTTCGAATTCTCCGTGTTTGATTGCCCTGTAATACATTTTTAAATCATGCAAAACAACTAAAAAAATTTTCGACCTTGTGAATCCAAGGATTCTGATGGCACCAGAATCCTAAAAATTAAAAAATCAGATTCCCCATAGTTGATTTGCTAATTGTGTGCATTTACAGATTTTTTTAATCATGTTTACTATTTTAAAAAATATTTTTCCATTTGTTTGTCATTTTTATGGTGTTGGGGGTACTGTAAGAGCTGCCCTGAGGGTAAGAAGGTACTTAGGGGTCCAAAAGTGCTATAGGCCTCTTCCCTAGATCCATATGTATTATTCCTGAAGGTTTCATGAATTTTGGACTTCTAGAAATCGTTTAATTAAAGCCGTGGGTTACCGTGGATTTCCGTGGGTTTTAGTGGAAAAAATGGAATGAAGTTTTTGCAACCCATTGTAGTTTTCAAGATTTTCTTTAAATCATTTCTTTTTTTTGAGTATCACACAGTATGTGATCTTAGAAGAGTATCCCCTGTAAGGCCACTTTTAAAAAAACAGTTCAATTATTCCAGACCATCATCATGAAAATAAAATAGTAACTGCTCGTTTGGCAAAAAACCAGTACGGACAAAATATTTCTTTTTAACCGAACTTTGCTTTGATAAGAAAAAATTTTTATTTCATTTTCGAGTTTTTAAATCTTTGCAATAATTTCTAACGCCTTTAAACTTGCTTATTATGTTTTTACATTTTACAGATGAAATCTAAATCAATTGAATTACTTGAATTCGATAAGAATCATAAACTTGAATATCGTGGAAAATGTAAGCTTCAAATTAATCGTCTTTCTTCAATGCTTCTTGTTGAACCTGAGAACGAAGGTAGGCTATTTCTGGGCTAGCTTTGTTGCATTAATAAATATTAATTTTTAGAATACAAATTGATTTCTGCAATGTTTAAATGGAATTTTACCATGGACAAGGTATGTCTCTATTTACAATAATGCTTACGACGTACTTGTTATTGTTGTTTTTTCAGAATATTCTATTTATTTTTGCTGAACATGAACTTTCTGATTTTGCATTGATTTTTAACAATGAAATCCGATGCAAAAAAGTTTATGATTTTATTTGTAAGGAAAAGGTAAGCATTGGGAGATTGCATAAATTTTGATAAAACCTTAAATTTACAGGATAAACATGATGTTGGAAAAGAAATGCTTTATCAACGATTTTTGCTTTCTCTCTGTGAAATGGTAAAAGGCTATACAACATTAAATTTGAAAAAGATTATAGCTAAATGGATTGATAGTCATAAAAGTGAAGAAAAGGAAGAATTAATAAAAGTTTTGAAAGAAAATGATGTTTATGATATCATTTTTCTACCACATGAAGGAAGACAAGTTTCTGTTGCAGCAGAAATTGCAGTTGAAAGTCTGAATGTTAATGGTTCAAATGAAAATAGTAGAGAAAAGTAAGCATTTAGTTGTCTTCAAATTATTATTTAACTTTTTTAGAGCTTGTATTTCTCGAAAACGGCGACGTCCTGGAATAAATAATGTTCGTCAATCTTCTGACAATAGAAAGTAAGATATATTATTTATAAAAGTTTAATCTGAACTAAAATTTGTTTTTTAGTAATAATTCACGTAAGAGAAAAACACTATCAAAAAGTTATTCAACGAATATTTCTGATGAACAATTTAAATTGGTGAATGTAAAATCAAATATTCAGCTGCTTCGAAGATTATTAATATTTACTAATCCAGAACAAACGCAGTGTTACGAATATCGATAGAGTGCTCAAAAAAATTTATATTGCTGTCTTGGATGTGAAACAAGTGGCGAAGAAATTACAGCCATCTCAGAAAAAGATGAAAATGGATTAGAATGTATTAAATTAGAAGGTACCAAACATGCTTGTACTCCAATACCATATGCTCCACAAAATTATATTGAAATGAAAATATTCAAGAAACCAGATTACGAAATTTTTGAAAATTGTAATACGACTTCTGGAAAGATGCTTGTCATTTTTGAAACAAATGATAAGAATCGATGCTGGGAATTTCCGATAATTACAAATCGAAGAACATGTTACTGCCGTCACTGTAAAAGTCAAGCGAAACTATGGAATGAAGGCACAGATATTGAATATGTTGAACTGAAGAATGCAAGTCATTCATGCAAATTTATTACTTCAGAAACACGAGATACTGCTTATGAATATTTTTGGATAAGACCTAACTATTATTGGTGCCGCGAATGCAATAAGAGAAAGGCTAAAGCATCTGCAAAAGTTGTTGAAGATGGAAATGGTGAAAGATCTCTCAAGCTTGGTAAAAATGAACACATTTGTCAACCACAAAAGTATTATCCGAAAAAATATTGAACTGATTAATTTCTGCGTTATTGAGTTTGTTGAATGTCTTGTCGGCTTTTTTGATAATAAACGTTGCTTTCTTCAATAATTTTATTTTTGCACTAATGAATATTTAGGAACATAACAATCTCATGAATTGCTAGAACAAGGTTTAACAGATTTTTAGTGTTGTAATATGTCCCTTTTCGTCCTGTGAGTAGGATAAAAGGTTTATAACAAATGAAACAACAAAAACTGGCTACAAACTTTCAATAAATTTTTTCATGAAATGTTTCAATCTGGAACAATGCACCGCTTTTGACAATATCCAGATTTAAACATGAATAATATAAATTAATTGTTTGATCTTTAAATATTACAAATTCACCAGTTTTATTAATTCTTAAAAAATATAGTTTAAATGGATTTTTAAGAAAGTAAGTTATTTACCGATAAATATCATTAGAACTTTGAAAATAAAATACATCTCCATTTTCTATCGAATAATCAAGCGCAGTAAATTTAACGGGATAATCACCAATTGAAAATAGTGTTTTATTTGTAACAACTGAATCATAAGAATGATATTTGGAGGTTCCATAATCAGGGGTTGAAATTAAGGAATGGTATGGTCCTTGTAGAATAATACAAGGTGAGCAATCAGCCTTTTCTATGGTAAGTAATAAGGCCGAATTTTTTGGAATTTTAATTGTGTAAACTTCTGTTTTTAATAAAATTGAGTTCCATTTGTTAGCAGTTGATGAACTGAAATTTTTTGAAATTCAAGAAAAAAACTTACTAGCTCAAATGAAATTTTAACTACAGAAAAATTGTTTAAAGCTGTATCCAAAATGAATTTCGAAACATCTGATGACAAAGTTATGTTAGTATTTACTTTTGGAACTAAAAAAATTAAACATATCTAAGTTAGGCTATTGCTTGTATAAAATGCATACCAACAAATGGTTCTATACTAAAAAAGAGCTTTTTAAAAATAGGAGATGAAAATGTAGTAACATTTAAAATATTCATATTTAAAGTGTTTAAATAAACATTATAAATTCCAGCTTTTCGATTAAAGTTGTTAACTTCCATAACTATTTCTTCATTTGAGATTACTGTAAAAATGTCGTACAAAATTTCATCATTAGGCGAATAAATTTTCATCAATGTAATGTTAGTTTTACATGGTTGTAACTGAAACAAAAACATTAAAATTAAAAATTTTTTCTTTTCCTTTTTTAATTAAAATTTGAAGACTCAAAAAAAACTTTCTTTAAAACTGCATTTCATGTTTCCACAATAATAGCCAAAATTGGTGTCATTCATTATGTGATAATAATTTCCATCACATGGAATAAAATAATCGGTACAGTGACATGCTAAATTATAGTTATTTTATTCCATATTCAAATTTTCGCAAAAAGAAACTTTTGGCCTCAAGTGAATTTTATAGTATTGCATCATTCTTATGTCAGATATCCTAATTTTTATGTTGTCTAAACATGAGCAATAAACTCACATAATCTCAAAAACTGAATCTGAAATCCAATCAACTGTAAACTCCCATCACTAACAAATTCCCAAAATACATGTCGATCTAAACCATTGTGATACGATTCAAGAATGAATCCATTGTTATTAGCAACAGTAACAATCGCATATTCATCGGAATGGTATTTGATATAATCAACATTTTTTTCTAAACCTTCGACATCAGGAATAACGTAAATCTCAGTTTTTGAAGGAATAATAAGTTCAAACTTGCAATAGATACTATTTTCATAACCATTCTTGTCGTTGTAATTTGTCCATGTCATAGAATATTCATCAAATGTACAATTTCTTTGATTTTTGGTAACTGTATTTTTAACAATTGTGATGTACGCTTTCAATTCCATGTCAGGTATAAAGGTTGGATCTCCTTGTGATAATGTAATTTGAATATAATTGTCACTGTTGTAATATGGGTGTAACAATTTTATGCTTCTTTCGCTACAAAAATTATGGTTGTTTTTTAGAATTTGAATATTGTAATTTTTGTTTTTAAATGTTCTTACAGTTTTATATTACAAGATTTACATACACTGAGAAAAAATAGTGACGAAAAATATCTCATCACTGATACATGCATCAGCTCTGGTGATGCAACTGTAACGCATTCATCACTAGACGATTCCATCACCTTTGCGTCACCGGCGCTGATGCGTGTATCATTGGTGAGGGTTTTTTCGTCACTATTTTTTCTCAGTGTAGTCTTGCATTACGTGATATACAGTACACCCCCTTAACATTAAAAACTTACTTTACCAGAAGATCTGTGGAATTTTCAATTCGAAATTTCGTCGTCGCTAAAATATTGAACCCTTGAACAACAATTTTAAATCCATATCCTTCTGGGGATTTAAATCTCCATTTACATTGCTTTTTCCGATAACCGTTTTTTGCATAGCTTGATTGAATATACAATATTTGTTTTTCATTATTAAACAAAAATGGCTCATTCTTGCTTATTGATTCTAATGGACAGTTCCCGGAGTTTTCTTCAAAAATTAAAAATCCTTGAAATGCGGATGATTCACCAAAATTAATATATTCTGTTGGAGGAAAAGAAAAGGAAGTATAATTGTAAATTTTATTCGACAAATAACTTGCAACAACTCCGTCTGATTCCGTGTTAATAAATGTTGATACAACAAAGAGGTTATGGCTCTAAATTTTACTGGATTCTATCAATGGAAGAAAACTTGTTGTAACTTACTGTAGTTTTATATACTAAATCAAAAGTAACATTACAAGCAAAAAATTTATCTACTGACAATAATTGGGGATAATCTGTTGTTTCAAAAAATGCTATTTGATTCAAATGGAGATGTACAGTATAATTTGTTGAACAATCATAAATTACTGCATAATTATTTATAATAAAATTAATCAATACAAAAGTTGTAAATACTTTTTGTATAAACATTTATGTAACAAAAATAGTAGTTAAAAAAGTAAACAACAAATAAAATCAGCAAATACATGGAAGCACTAGAAGTTGAAACAATTTTTGACAATGATAATATTGCTATCAAAAATTTTAATCTTTTCATTTGATCTACTTATTGTCATGATTCAACGATAGAATTTTAGTAGATTTTTGTCATTAAAGAATGACAAGTGAACAAGGATGTAAAATTTTAATCACATTTAGGGGGCGGCAAAGAAGATTTTCAATAAGCATGATCACGGTTAAGTCATCCCCTATGTAAAAAATTGAAAAGTAAAATGAAAAAGGGTTATATTTTGCTATAACAATACGAACAGATTTTAAAGAAAGGATAGTATTATGCGTGTCATGTTTTAATTTCAATGTTACCTCAGTATATGGCTATTTCTTAAAATGTCTTTTTATCAATGCCATTTTGTAAGCAACAAGGATTTTGTTTTTAAATAGATGAATGAAATGTTTTGCTATTTTGCATTATTTTGATGAATAAAATGTGTTCGAAAGTTTTTTTAATAATGACCGAAATTGCATTACTTCAGGGACTTATAATTTGCTAGCATCCTTCTAATTCAAAAACTATTTAATTTCTTTTAAAAAAGTTTTAAAAAAAATAAAAATTTTAGAAAATTCAAAGCTAAGTATTGCGAAACACAAGAAAGCAAAACAAAAAGTTTTTCAGTTTTTTCTCCGCCGTGTTATTTTGAAAAATATTATTCATAAACCAACAAAAAACTTTAAAGAAAAACATTTATTTCGAAATCATGCTGTCTAGAAAAAAATCTACATCTTAAGATTCTGAACCGTTCGAAACATAGTGCATCTTCATTTCGACTTCTCATCTTTTGACAAAAAATTTTTTTTTAGCTTTGTAAGTTGCTTTGCAGACAAGTATTTTGTTAGGATAAGAACTGTAATATTGTCCAAATTTGTTTTTTTGTTTGATGCAGTAATATAGAATTTGTAGAATTGTCCTAATAAGTTTTTTTCGGAATAAAGATGTTATAAGGGATTATACAGATCTGATGTCAGCACTTTTAGGGAAAGAAGGGGATAAGCCTAATTTGACGCTTCGTACAAAAAGCCGCAATGATGAAACGAAAATTCAAACAGAGTGGATATTGGGTTTTGAAAAGCCAGCTCTTTTGGTGACAGTCCTTAATAGTATACATAGATAGAAAAATTGAAGATGTATATGCATTTTTTCCACTTTTATCATTTATAAGAGCCTTAGATTGTGTGAAAAATTTATTAGTAGTTAAATGTGCCCTTTAAGCTTCTATCGATGTTTTTTATGAGTTATTTGAACAATCGTTTATGGAAAAAAGGACAAAACTAAAACACATTGCATTTCTATAAAAGTTGCTGCTCGTCCATCATCACAACAAGGAAAATGAGCAAAAAAACTATCAAAGAATGAAACTGCTGCATTCATACACCTTTTTTTAAAGGAACGCTTTCGGACGTCTGCTGCGAACACTGTTCTATTTTTTTTGACTGACATACATAGTCTACGTTGAATTGCACTTTTCTCTCTGTGATAAAAAAAAGAGCTGCATTAGAATCCATTTCCACCCAACGCTGCAAATGCAGCAAATTGCTTTCCTAGCTGTGGTTGCTGTGCCTGTTCAAATACGTTCAATTTTTTAGAAAAGTGAAAAAAAGAAAAAAATGCTAAACTTTAAAAAAAACTGAAACGTTCAAGATAATTGTTTTTATAGAATAGTAACTATGACGGCTTTTTTTATTACCATACTTATATTCAATAACCATGGCGAGGAAAGGAGAGTTGGAAAGATGATGTTTATTTTACACAATAATTCTCTAACATCTTTATTAATGACTCTTCTGTTAAAAAAAAGTTTTTCATATTTTTTCAACTCGATTCTCCCTCGTGGATAATGTGTAGTATCAAGTGTGGTATTGAAAGAGCCACATTTGCCATGTTAATAAGGGTTCAAAAATAAAAATAAACGAAATAAAGTATTTTATAATTTTAAATTTGGTTTTAAAAAAACACTAAAAACTTTGAATTTTTTGCAACAATTTTTTTGAGAAAAAATTTTAAAAGCTTCTTTGGCAAAAGGACGTCAAATGCTAAGTGACGTATTCAAAAGAAAAAATTTTTAAACGAGTTTTTTTTTTCGTGTTCAATTGCTTCTTCGATTTTTTTCTTCAATGTTTTACAAATTCTAATATCAATCTCTCTTTTAGATAGACGTGTTAAAGATTCAATTTTCATCTGTGTATATATATTCTTGATTGTATATTTAAACATTTTATTTTGATATATCTATTACTGGTATATATTTGCACTACTATTTTGGTGAAGGCTCTTATCAGAAAAGAGAAGAAAGAAAGTGCAAAGTACAACGACAACAACAACTTTGTTGATTATATATTTGATTGATATATATTGCTACAACTACCAAAGATGCGTGATAGAGTGCTAAAGAAAGCAGAAACAAAGGTGAAAAAGTAAGAAATGTTTTTTGCAGTAGATGCTCTCAGATTACGTTGAAGTTGCGGCTCTACAGCTTGTCCATGTACTTGAATAGTTATGGAATAGTTGGTGATAAAGTCTTCTACTTTTTAGACGCTTTTACTGTGTTACGTTGCAGGCGATCAGTAAATCGTTGCATCAAATAACTCATTTTTTAGTGCAACGATTTAAACTTAGATGTATGATTTAGTTCACAAAAGCATAGACCACTAAAGTTAGGTGAAATAAACGTGTATCATCTACAAATATGCCATCAACGTTAACATCTCCAGCAACGAGTGCATCATGAACTAAAACGACTACTTCACCATTATCAACAACAGAGCCATATACATCATCACCGCGTAGTATATCATCTGCAAATATTGTTATGTTTTTCAGCTAATTACGCCATGTTAATAGTAAAAAATTATCCTTGATAATATCTTTAGATAGCTGTTTATACATTATCTACTACTCCAAAGTTTTCGATTCTTTTAATAAGGTGCTAAATAGATTACTGTACTTTTTAGCAACTCGTTAATCCGCTATGCGATAAAAAAGATTAAGAGTTTAAGCTTAAAGAAATGGTACCAGCTTTTTTGAATAAAAATGTAACTTTTGGGGAAGAATCCATTCATTTCTTCATAATAAACAAATCTTGAAGAGGAATCCATTTCTTCTTTATAATACTCATTACCATATGTTGAAGATCTATCAGAAGACTGTCGAAGCTTTGTTGGATAACCACGTGGATTATCCCCATTTAACCGATCATTAGCACAATATTTGTTAAAGCTTGATGGACGTTCGAATGAATCTGCGAATGATGGCCTATTTATTGATGAATTATTTCCAGAATGTAATCGTTGAGCAGGAGGCGTAATAGGATAAAGAAGAAATGAAGTTTCTTCTTTTCGTACGGCAACAGATGCTCGTTGATTTGTGGATGAGGAATGATAAAAATCTTTGGATGATACAGTAGTATCGGATGTTGTTGTATTTGTCGAAGATCGTGCAGGCTTTTGTTGCTAGGGTTTACTAATCGCTTGCTGCTTGAAATACTTGTTGGATACAGTAGTATATTAAGAAGCAGGATATGATAATTAATATGTGGTAGCTGGCTATCCCATAACTATTCAAGTACATAAGCAACATATGAAGTCCCAACTTCAGCTTTACTTGGGAACGTCTACAGTCAATAATTCTTAAAGTCTTTATTAATTTTTTATTTTTTTCAGGGATGGAAAGAATACCACCAACAGCAATGCTGAAAATGAACAAGAAGGAATATTACGTGATAAAAATGGTGATATATATTGTTGTATTCCAATGGTAGCATGTAATAAAAGAGGACATCCATTACCTGAATCATTAGAGGATGGAGGTGTGAAGCTATGTTGCACAAATAATTGTGCATATGCAAAACATTTTGTGCATCCTGAATGCTTTGAATCGCTGGAACAAGGCTTAAATACAATGTTATCAAAACAAAGAACTGGCAAAAAAGGAATGATCAAAGCTTGGTTGGAATCACAGGCTGAAGTACAATTATGGAGTAAAAGAGGGTTGGAATTTATTCAAAAAACTATTCGATGTCCATGTGGAAAAGGACAAATGTATCGAGATGAAGATGCCTGGATTAAAAGACAAGTAAGGGATTATGTAAATACTGTAGAAGGCTTCAAGCAAGTTTAACTTGACGAGTATATGAACAATATATTCGGATGCTAGTTGAAGGCCTTTACAATAAACTGTACTTTTTAATAATATAATTGTATTCTTTTTAGCAACTATTTGATCCGTTGTGCGACAAAAAAGATAAAAAGTTCAAGCTTAAAGAAAAGTTACCAGCATTAACTGTAGCCGTAAAGAAAGGCGCTGCTCCACCACCTGATTTTCATCAAATTGATAATCATTATCTATCATCACATTCTCCACCACCATCGAAAAAGAGCTTTGATATTGATGTATATTTTTTTATGCAACTCATGCACGTGTTCATGGTTTCTTTCAAGCGGCGTGGAACTGTAACCACAAAATTTTTTTATTCAAAGCTCTGTAGTTGCTTAAATAAATTTTAGTTTTTGAGTCTTGCTGAACGTGTTGCGTTGGAAAGAAACTATAATCACATACTCTATTTATATTCTTCTTATTTATTATTTTGTTTTTTAGGATAAATATGCACCACCACCGCCGCCACAACCAAAACCAAGAAAGCCTTCAGTTGATGATACAGCAGTCTCAAAGCCACCACCAACTGTGTCTAAGCCAGCACCTGCTTCGAAGCCACTACCAACTGTTAAAAAAGCTGCTGCTCCAGTAAAACCACCAGCTCCAAAACCTGTTCAAATGCCAGTTAAGAAAGTTCCGATTGGATATGCACCTGTTGAAGAGTTTCCACCACTTGTTGAAGAACCACCAAAGCTACGTGAAGTAATCTTGCTTTTTTTGTTTCGTTAATTGTGTCTATGAATTGTATTTCCAGGTTCCAAAGCCAATCGTCAATCAACCTGTGAAACCAAAAGCAGCAGAAGTGGTAAAACCAATTGTAATTCAATCTAATATTTCAAATATGGCAAAACCAAAATCTCCAGAATTATCGCGAGAAAGTTTGCTTAATAAATGGAAGCAACCTCCTACAATTGAACAAAAAGCAAGAAGCGTAACACCAATACGTGAACCTCCTCCACCGAAACCCGTCATTGCAGAATCAGCAATTCCAAATCGTTTTACTGTTCCACCAAAATCTATCAATGTTGAATCGAAAACTATGGATCATTGTGTGCCATCACGAACAACAACCAATTTAGAACCAAAAATGCAAAATTTAATTGCAATGAATGAAACTGTACAACCAAAAATACAAAGATTTATGAATGATATAGAACAATTTCGAAATAATGGATTTAATGATATAATTTCTACTACACCTGAACGTGCAACATCTCCAACAAATACAACCTCATCTGATACATCATCATCCAAAGATTTTTATCGTTCCTCATCCACAAATCAACGCGTTAGTATTGCTGTTCAAACAGAAGAATCTTCATTTCCTCTTTATCCTGCTTTTCCTCCTCAGCGATACGATTCTGGCAATTATGATTCTGGAAATAATTCATCAATAAATAGCCCATCATTCGCAGATTCATTTGGACGTCCAACAAGCTTTAACAAATATTATGCTGATGATCGGCTAAATGGTGATCATCCACGTGGATTTAGTTATCCATCAAGACTTCGACAATCTTCTGATAGATCTTCAACATTTGGTAATGACTATTATAAAGAAGAAATGGATTCCTCATCAAGATTTGCTTATAAAGAACAGATGGACTCTTCACCCAAAGTTACATTCTTGTTCAAAAATCGAAGTTATGCTATTGAAGTTTATCAGGATGGAACAAAAGAAAAGATTCGAAATGATAAAGGTATGTTTTTAGCTTTTTACCATCTTTGTTGAAAATGCGGTTAAACGTTGTTTTGATGAAGGGAATTTGACTACCGTAGTCTAAATTATTTGCAAGATAGTTTTTTGTTACGGTGCATTACATTTGTTTTCCTTTTTTCAGGCTATATCTGGACACCAATGTATTTATCAATGACAGAAGGAGGCCCACATTTTGGTGAAAAGGCACAAAATGATTATGAAGAATTTCCAAATTTTGTTATATACGGTAACTGTTTCTATTTATTCTTTACATCATTTCATCCTCGTTTTTTAGATGTCATGAAAGTTATTGGAAAGCCATGGAATGAAATTCAACGAAATCCAAAATGGGGTTTTCAACTTTTAAATGTAAACGGAACAATTTGTTTTGATATTGCAACTCCAACTGATCGAAAACCATTTCCACAAGAACTTGTTCTCGCAATGTTTATGAAAATTATGAAGCGTCAAGCTGATCCTCATCTAAGAACTCCAGTCAATAAAATCAATATTTCAACAGATTTTGCTTTAACTGAATTACAAGAAAGAGTTTTCGAAAATGCTCTTGGAAAGCTGAAGTTAGATATGGGTGATTTTGATACGCTATAGTTTCTTCTTTTTTTGTAATTTTTTGTATTACTCCTTTTTTGTATGTATCTTAATATTATATGTTAGTGTAGATTTTACTGTTATTTTATGTCTTTAAATAATATTATTATGTTATTTTATGTCTTTAAATAATATTATTATGTGCGACAATTAGTTCCTTAACAAAAAAGTAGTATATTACAAATTTTCTCCAATTAAAAAAATTTCTGTTATTATATTTTTTCTATGGTAAGATAAAAAATGTTATTAAATAATTGTTGTTGTATGACTTGGTGGAAGATTATCAAGTTGAGGAATTACAGTAGTATTTGGATAAATTCTTTTTCTGCGACGTTGAATAGCCAGAGCAAATGCTGTTTTTGAAGGTCCTTTTGCAGCTTTGCTGATGTCAGCTATGGTTGCTGGTCCATATGGTGCATATCTTCGAGTAACTTTTTCAGCAACATTTAAACGAGCTGCAGCAGGTTTACATCTGTTGGTTGGGACATCATTTAATTCTTATCTTTTCATCTCTTCACCTCAAACTTGATTCTTTCGTAGAGGATTACAGTAATGTGGGTGATTTGGAACCTAAAAACAAGAAAATTGTATTATATTTTGAAAAAATGATATTTTTAAAACAAACCTTGAATTGATTTTCGTACTTCACCACATTTTGACCATGTATAGCAATGTGATGGATCATTTTCAATTCCCGTTGGAGTTACCAAAAGTGTTTTATTATTAACCCGTATCCCTCGTGCCCTTAAAGGGCAATCCATACACAGGTCAGTCGAAATTGTGGACACTTTGAAATGCATGCCGATTAATTTCAAAAAAAGCCGCAAAAATCAAAGGAGACATTTTAGAAAGCCGCAATAAATAAAAGAGACATTTTTGAACAACAAAAATGTATGATAATATTGATTATACAAAATTTAAAACCTTTAAAATAAAAAAATATTTTTAAACATAAGTTGTAACATTCTTTTTAATAAGACACTTTGTATTTTTCAAAAAACCTTCAACGTCGCAGAAAAAGAATTTATCCAAATACTACTGTAATTCCTCAACTTGATAATCTTCCACCAAGTCATACAACAACAATTATTTAATAACATTTTTTATCTTACCATAGAAAAAATATAATAACAGAAATTTTTTTAATTGGAGAAAATTTGTAATATACTACTTTTTTGTTAAGGAACTAATTGTCGCGGAACTAGTTGTTATATGTCGGGAACTAAGTGTCGCTATGACACTTAGTTCCGTAACTAAGTGTTATGGAACTAAGTGTCGCAGAACTAAGTGTCATTTTGCCTTAAAGGAGCATTCAAAAAGAATTTGTCAAACAAAATATAGGTATGTACGTAGGGACTGGCAGCGCACACTATTTCCTTTTCTCTTTGCATTTTTTTCTTCGTTACATTATGAAAAATGAAATTGTTTCTTACAAACTTGTAATCCAATCTACTATACGTAATTTTTTACGCTGATTCCGAATATGCCATTTTTGAAACAGTTTTCTTCGGCACAAAATGCCGAAAACGGCATTTTTTTGTTTGCTTATAAAGAGAAGACCCCTTATTCACGCGACTTCACTAACAAGCTTAATACCATTCGATAACCCGTCAAAAAATATTACTATGCTGTAAAGGAAAATCACCCAAAATCAACCAAAAAAAATTTTTTGACCAAAAACGGCATTTTTCAGCTTAAAAAAGTTTAAAAAACGTGTCAAAAAAAGAAGAGAAACAAGTTAGGTGGCTAGTGCGTCTCTTTTCTTTTTGAACCGGCTGCGAGCAAAAGAAAAGATGGACGCACACACAAAAAAAGAGTGTTCTTTTTGACTTTTTTTGACGACGAAGAAAATTTGTTTTGCCGGATTTTCAGATGGCGTTTTCGGCATTTTAAAATAATTTTTATAATTTTTTGTTTCGATATTATTCTTAGTCAGGTTCAAAAATAGTATAATCTAACAAGAAAATAATTATTTTCAAAAACTTTTTTTTGAGCTGCCGGTCCCTATATGTACGGATAGAAAAATTTTTATTGTTAATGCAAGTTTTAACATACACTAATTCTTCTCTGAATGCATAATTTGTAATAAATTTCTATTTACTTTAGCATCGTGTTATTAAACTGTTAGTTGATATACTAGGAATGTTCAATGTTCACAAGATTAAAATCGATCATACTGTAAAATACAAATTTGTGCAACAAAAACATAAAATATAATATCCTATTATATCCCTCATAAACCCTTCACTTGTCTTCACTTGTCAACAATAAACTAATAATGTTACTAAATAAAAGATTTAGATAAGTCATACTGTAAAATATGAATCTTAACAACAAAAACATAAGAAATACAATTTGTTTATTAACAAGTAATAAATACGTTAGTACAGTACGCAAAAACCAATCAATATAATCAAAACGTAATATTCATGCATTATCCTCGCCATCTTCACTTCCAGAGCTTTCATCGCTATCAATTTCATCATCTTCTGTTCCACTATCTTCTTCTGCTTCATTTTCAACATCTTTACTTCCAAAACCTTCATTGTTTTCCCTTTCAACATCTTGACTTTTAGTTGTTAAAGATTCTGTTGCTATTTATTTTGAAAAAAAAATGACTTGAATAATTCATCATTAAACTTTGATGATAGCAGAGAGTGATTCATGCGTTCATTGTCGTAATACAGAAGATCGAAAAATGTATTAATTGAAAAAACATTAAAGGTGTTACATTCATGTGTAAAGATTTTGCCTTGAAAGACGTAAAATCGAGGTTCAACTGTAGTTTGATCGCTTGTTTATTTATGGATTGTTTGATGAAATTATAATCTAATATGTATTTTTGTTTATAGAAAACCTTTACCGGAAATTGGTTAAAGAAAGATCGATTCTTTCTATTTTGTTCAGTTGTTAGTATTGCATGTACATAAATAATTGTCATTCTATTTATCACAAATTAAATTATAAGTATATGTTGCTTTAGATGGTTGAAAACAACTAAATAAATATAAATGAAAACCAATAAAGGCAGTTATTTTTAAATGCAAAATTAAATTATTGTCATAAAGTAGAAAAAGGAAAAGTCTTTTTTAAGAACATTTTTTTTCAAGTGCTTTGTAGTTTCATTTTATTTTTGTTTCTAAAAAACAAATATTGTTGCTTGAATCATGTCCAATACGTCTACAGAATCATCGCTTCCCAAAGAAGAAAAGCCTGCTACGATGGAAGAAACAATAATTTCCATCATGCAGTCCATTAGCATTAAATCTGGTTATACTCTTGCAGGAGTATCGTTCAGCTTTTTTATATTTTTAATTTCTGAATTTTTAAAGAAATCTTCAAAACATAAATCTCCATATTTTGCAATCTATGCTATTACTCTGATGGAACCTGTTTCAACTGTTACGGCTTTTCTTTTAAGAGCATATATTTTTCCAGAAGTTAAAATTTTTGGAATTTGGAATGAATTTATTTGGTGGTTAGTTTTTAGCTTTAATAGTATCCTTAACTGCTCAAAACAGGACTTCGCGAAACGGCGCCAAATTAAAATATGGTCTTTGCACCGACCTAAAATCAACGAAAAATATTGAAAATCCGTCTTAATCAACTCTCCTCTAATCATCGTCTCTATTTTTTAGGTACATTAGAATATTTTCACCATTTGCAAATTTAATTTTAGCATTTAATCGATTTACAGCTGTAATCTTTTACATGCAATATCAGCGATGGTGGAGTAAAAGACATATTTCGTTTGTTATTACTCTTCTATTTTTATATCCATTCATCGTAAATGGATATAGCTGGATTCGACTGGATTGTCGATTTTACTACATTGATTGTCCAGAATATATGTATGAAGTATTTAGCTTTGCTGCAATACATATGTGTTCTCTTGCTGCTGCCTCAGGTGTTTTGGGGACAATTACTGTTGCTCGAAAGCTATTTAAAAATCAATCAAAAAATAATAAAATTATGATTAAAAAGATTGAAGTTGTTGTAATGGTTCAATCTGTGGCTGTGTCATTTGCATTCATTTTTGAATCTATATTTTTTCGATTTTTTACTCAAACTGTGTAAGTTTATTTTTTTTGTTTAAAAAAGTTGTACGGAAATTTGTTGAAAAAATAGGTGATTGTGTTGCCTTCAAAAACCATACTATATACAAAAAAAACAACAAATTTATTAGCTTTTTTAAAAGTTATTTTTATTATTAAACTTCAAAAAGAATAAGTGACCAAACTAAATGCAAAATTCTGAACTCGTGAAAGTCACATTTTACTAACAAGGTAATAATTTCCAAAATTATGCGCTTTTTTCTCGAGGAAACAGTAAATAAGCAATTCTTTGCAAAATAACAAATGAACCCTTCAAGAAATTACGTGAAATAGTTATTTCGCAGATGAAGTATAAAATTACAGTAGTTCTTTCAAAAAAGTTATTACAAAATATTATTTTTTAAATAAAATTTTTATTAATAAAGTTTGAAAAAAAAGACCAAATTAAATGCAAAATCATTAAATTACAAATACCCCGGTTATTAAAATGCAATAATTTTATGTTTCTGCTAACAACACAAAAACAAATAACTTCCTTGCAAAAAAACATTACAGTAAACGGATTCAATGCAAAAGTGTGCAAGAATGTTTAAGTTAAGGGGTAGGTAGCACTCACAAAACCATAATGTAATTTTTAGTAAAAAGTATGAGATGCAAAAACTAACGAAAAAGTTATTTAAAAATAGTAATACTCAAAAAACCTCTTTTTAGCTTTGCTGATCCTCCAAGTGCTGTCTTACATGGCTCAATTGCTGAGCTTGGATGGATTGGTTATCATTTTATTGGGATTATTGTGCTCTTTGGATTATCGTTAGTTTTATTTTTATATTATCTTTAACGAAAAAGTGACTTATAGATCAAGTTTTCGAACATCTTATTTGTCATTCTATAAACTCAATTTTATAATTCGTCTATTCAAATGCAAAAAGCAGAACGTTGTGACAGTAGTCACTGCCACGACTTCAACGAATTTTTCAGCTCAGCGCAATTAGCTGCTTGTTTCTGTAACTAGACTTTCAGAATTCTATGGTAACTAGAGTAATTTATTTTTTTCCGTTTTATAGACTTTAATGTGAAAAACTGTTTGATAATGTTACTGATGACCCTTTTAACGGAGTCCCTGTCGTACAAACTTGGTCAATCTGTCCAAGCTACTTTTCTCTTTTTCTCTCTTGTGACAAGAGAGAAGCAGGAGTCTTGTGTAGTGATTTTTTTTGTTAACTTAAATTTGCAATTTTGAAGGAATAAAAAAGTTTAAATTTATTTCAAACATAGGAAGAAAGAATTGTGACAACGCTTAGTTCGCGCATAAAAGTCTTAGTAAAAGTATTTTAAAAATAATGCTTTGAACAACGCAGCATTTTGTGTACATTTTATGCTTCCAAATCAAAAAGCTTAACATAAAAAACGTCTACGAAAATGTTGTGCATTTTTTCATTTGTACAATAATATTGTTGCTGACGTGGTAATACATTTTTTGACTTGAAGCAGACAAATTTTATCGCCTTGTTTTTATTACCAAACATTAAATAGAAATGGTTTTAATGCGTTTGTAAATTTATATATAAACGCCCTCGTAACCACCTAAAATTCACCATTCAATCAAAAATGAATTATTTCATTTTTACTCTTCTTTTTGTCTTTGCTTTTTTAGCTGCTAACGCTATGGTAAGCTTCTTGAAGAAGTGTTTTTGAAAAAATAATGTTTTGCTTTAGTTTCTTCATGATTCAAAAGATCCACCACTTGTTCAATGTAATGCAACACATCCGTGTAAAGCTCCAACGGGATGCTTCCATGATTGTTATGGACCAACTATAAATGGAAGACCAATTCCACATGCCCCAATTTGCGGCGAATTTTGTATCGACAAGAAAATGAAATGTGAAGAAGATTTAAATTGTCCACGGCGTTATCACTGTACCGCTTCAAAGCATTCCAAAGAACAAATTTGTAAGCCAATTTTTATTGGAAAATGAATATTCTGTTTATGAAAGTAAAAATAAATAAATGAATTGCAAGCCATAATTTGTATCAAAAAACTGTGTAGAAGATTTACGTTAAAAACAGCATGAAAAATTGAAATTCTGACTGGCGTGTTCTTTTTTCACTGTAGGAAACAATTAATTTTGGTGAGCTATTAAGATGTTTTCAACAAAGCAGGTCAAGCTTATATTTAGAGTGCAGCTGAGAGATCTGAATCTCAACCCGATGTTACAAATATCCTTTGACCTTTTGCCGCCAAAGAAAAAAGGCGCCAATGGATTAAATATCAGCCCCTCCGAAATCATCAAAAATCAAATCCTGGATGCGGGTAATAAAAAGATAAAACAAAATCAAATAAACAGTTAATTTACAGATAAGCTTATCAATAAATTATATGAAACGTAAAAAGAAATTTGATGAGGATTAACAAATGTTGATTTTATGAATGTAAGTAGCAATGATTTTCATCTTTTATGAATGTGTTTACTTGCGAAAAAAACATTAATTATTCGATTTATGATGAATTTCGATGAAAGGAAAAAAAAAGTAAAAAAAAACATGAAAAACTTTAAAAAATAATTGCGATAATAATTTCTTAACCCTGATCGATTTGCATCATTGTTGTTTTCGTTGCATAAAAAACAACGAAAACAACAATGACAGCAATTACAACAAAAATAAGAAAAACTCAAAAATAATTATTATCATTTGTTGAATCACATGAAGCAAACATTTCAACAATCGTTAATGGATGTATATGATTTGGAGTTGTTGGAGGTGGTCCTAAACATCCCAAAGTGTATTTGTGTTTGTGATGATATATAGCACGGAGGTAAATACGATGTGCGAAAGATAAACGACTTTCATAGATGGAATTATTAGATAATAAATCCTTGAACAACCATGCATTTGAACAATTACATGCAAAAAGATTATTATTAAAGAAAAGTTCGTTAACATTTTTCCAATTCAAAAGTTTTTCTGGTAAAATTGTAACATTGCAGCTCTCTATTGAAAATTCTTTGATATCTGGGGCATAGCCATTACTAACGGCTCCAAAAGCATTTTCATGAATATACGACAAAGAACGGCAAGACTTGAATTCGATTACTTTTAAATTTGGTAATTTACAAAAGGCGCAATCTTCGATACTTTTTAATTTTCCATTAAAAGATAGAAACAACTTCTCTAAATTTGTATTTCCTTCAAAGCTATTTTTCTCGTATTTCTCCATTGGATTGACTCCAAAATTTAGAGTTTTTAAGTTTGAAAGCATCTTAATGGCAGATGGAATTGATGTAAAATTGTTGTAGTTTAAATTAAGATATTCCAAGCTCCTAAAAAAATTTAATTATTCCCTAAATGTTTGAATATGTTGTGAAAAATTTTTCCTACTTTCAAATTCATTAAAATAATAATTCACTTACCTCAAATTTTCAAATACGTTTTCATTCAAATAGTTTAAGTCACACAGTTCTAAGATTAAAAATTTTAATTTTGATAAACTTTCAGGGAATTTATTTTCAGCTTTTCCATCAGATATATGGCTTCCACTCAAATCCAGTTTTTCAAGATTAATTAAATTTTTGAATATTGTAGGATCAAATGAAGACATTCGGTTGAAAGAGAATGTGAAAGTTTTAAGTTTTCTTCCGACTTTTTCAGTTAAAACATTTTCATCAATATGTTTTAATCCGATGTATTTTAGCTCCAAATTCTCTAAAGAAGATAATTCATTAAAAGCTCCATCTTCAATATGTTGGATTACAGTAGCTTCCATTAAGAGCATTTCAATTGTTTCTGCATTTTCTGGAAAAATTTTTCCCTGAAATCTACTGATTTACTGAAAATGTGCAACAAACGTGGAATAAAAAAAGAAAAAAAAGCGAAATCAAATTTGAATTTGGCGCCGTATGGCGCAGTATTCCCAACTGCCGAAATTTTAAGTGCAAGTGATGCTCTCACTAGTGCGACTCCTCCCCTAAATATGAGATATTCAATGGAGCAATTTGTGATTAAACCAACTTGACACTTTTTTTGAATCACCCTGTTTTATAGTAATATACGACAGATATTCATAAAAATACCTTTTCTAAAGTCGAAACATTACCCCCATGAATAAAAATTCGTCTTCCAATAAAATCGTCTTCAGCTGTTGCTTTAATGTTAAGATTATGTTGAAGATTATAACACGAAACGTCAATATCTTCACACGTACAATATCCTGAAACATATAATTTGACTATTTTAAGCTACTAACTTCAAGCTCACCAAATTTTTTAGGGTTTTCATTTATACCACAAGTATTAATAAATCTATCATTCTCATAATTTTTGCTTTGAGCTTCAAATTCGGTCAAATTTGTGAAAACTTCGAAGTCACCATACTTATTGATTTTAACAATTTGGCTTTGGTTATCAGATTTTGAAAAAATGTCTTCAGCATAGCATGCTATCAAAAAATAGAATAAAAAATTATAACACAATAGCATATTTTAATGATAGAAAAAAGAATGAAATGTGACAAAAATAAACAAACGCTTGTTTTTATCATAATCAAATAGTTTACGTTTGTGGTGTCATTTATTTGATTTCAAGCAAAAATGAAAATTATGTGATCATTTTTTTGCTCGAATTCGATGAAAAGAAACAGTTTTTTTTGATGACAGTAATGATGAATAAACTAATTATGCAAATTTACAAGAAAAAAAAAGAACCATTGTAGATTACCAAAAATGTTTATTTAGAAAACAGCGCTTTAAAAATTTCACAGAATGAACATAGTAATCATGAAAATTAAACACACACAGCCATTAAAAATCATATAAGATAAAAGGTTTCTTATTCACATGCTTAAAATTTTAAAACAGTTAGTTAATTAATCACAGGGCAAAAAAAAGAAAAGAAAATCTTCACTTTTTTCAAAAATGAAAAAAAAGTTTGTCGAAAAAATAGAAAAACCGACTTAAGCAATAAAAAATTTTAATACATTTACAATATATAAGTGTTTAACACACAAAAAGTATCATTGCATGTTTTACGTGAAAAATTTAAAACTCTCGCTTTTTATTTAACATAATTTTTCTCATCCCTGTCAAAGCGTTGAAAAATATTTGTTTTTTAATTTATGATGCTTCATGGAATTTTGCAATGAAGGGATGTTTATTTAATTTTTATTTCAGCGTTTAATTGTTTGACATTTCATTGACGGTAAACTTTTACAATTATTAATTTTAAAATGATGAAGTAGCCCAAAGTGCATCTTAAAAAATTGTTTGATATGTGAAATAATCTATTTCACCGGTCTACCTTTTTTTCTAATTTTTTAAGCCTGCCAATCTTACATACTGGCCCAAGTCATCGCACCATCATCTTACATTTGCTATGTCATACCCTAATGGTGTGATTGTAATGAGTTCATGACGTTTGGGTCGGTTTTTATATAATTAGCAAGTAAAGGGAAAAACGACCTAAACGGTCGGACCCTTGCGAGGAAAAAATTCACAGCTCTTGTTTCTTTGAATACTTAGAAAAATTTTAAAAAATAATAAGCTGAAAAATGCATAAGCTATTGATTGCAATTAAAATTAAATTACATTTTTAAATTTTATAAGCAAAATATCGGATAAACATAAAGCATTTTTAATTATTTATTCTGTTTTGTGAACTTCAACAATGGAATTTGTTGGACATATCAATGGAATTACCAAAAGAAATAAAACAAATGTTACTTATCAGTCAATGATTGATGGAGAATTAGTTTATGAATATCAAATTCATCATATGTATAAGAAGACTGCAAGCTTTCGCTGTGCTGGATGCCGATCTGCAATTAGTGATGGACGAGCACCAGATTTTAAACCAGAATATCTTAGTGGAAAAGTTGATTTTGTTGCAAAAACTGTACGATTCAAACGTGATCCTGATGAAGAACCACATTGCTGTGAAAGAAGACATCCACATTGGGTGAAAGGAAAGCAACTGCGATTTAATGTTAGAAATGATAAGAAAGAAACTGGTGCAACTGGAACAGAATGTATCCAAGCTTTAAATAAAGAAGTCAAAGATAAAGAAGAAGATGGTGATCATGATGGTGTTATGTTTCATATTGGAAAAACAGAAACTCTCAAACGACAATTTAAAAGATTCACAAAAGATACATTCATTGATTATTACAGAAAGCAATGGAGAGATAAGCTAAAATATATCAATTACTATGATACAATTGGTCCAAGAACAACAAATGGCAATGAATGTTATCAAAATGCTTCATCAACCTATTCGTCCAGAACTTTATCAAAATCAATTTTATCAACGATTTGCTCCACCACCAATTCGTCAACAACCTCCACCTCAACGTGTTAATTTGAATCAATCTCTCCCTGTTTATTACAATCATCAATATTTGCAACAATTTCCTCCACAATTTTATCGTTTTTAATTGTATTTTTACTTTGTTATGTTTTTTACTGTTGTACATAAAATACTTTACTTTTACTTTATTGCTTGTTAATACATTCACATTTATTTACGCGCGCATTTATGAGTCTATTTTTTTGCAATTTATTATTTTTTCAATGACTGACCTTTTTTGCCTTAAAGCAATCCTTCTTTCTTCATTGATTTTCCTTCTTTAAAAAACCCGACCCAAACGTCCGGACCCCGATTGTAATGACTTATTTGATTTTAGGGCATACTTTTTTTGTTAATTGAATTTTTTTTGATAGTTTGGGAACATACCATCATACATAAATGTCATATAAGGAATAATGACCGGCGCACAAAGTAATAACAAAAAAGTGAGTTTTTTGAGTTGTTATTACTTTCTCCATTTATAAGGTCCGCTAAATTATTGCATTTATTTTGGTGGCATACCACAGATCAAGATTGTTTTGTTATGAGTTCAAAAAAATTCATATCACTACATATAAATATTTTTATTCTTTAGTTATTAAAAACTACCATTAAATTTTTCGATACCAAAAATCTGAAAAAATGTCTTGCTTTTTCTGTAATCCTAAAAGCCACTTTTTACAAAATTGTGATATTTATATTCTTGATAAAAGCCGCCGAGAAAGTATTTCTATAAAAAATTATTGTTGTTTTTGTTTGGCTGATTTATTACCCAAAATAAATCCTATTTCTTTCAAGAGTAACCAAAAATGCTATATTTGCTTTTCCACAAAACATCGTACTGCAGGCTGCCCTCATCGATCACATGGTAAGAAATTAGCATAAAGAATATACATAAATGAAAATTTTTTAGGTTCCAAGTTTTTTGCTCCAAGTATTGATACAATGTTGTTGTTCCGATTCAGTGAAACTTTCAATCTTGAAGAAAAATATAAACTTGCATTTTCGTCGCCGCTTATGTTAAAAATAATCACCCCCAAGAAGCTACCGGCAGCAAAACAAAGGAGAAATATGAATAGAATGTTCGGTTCAAACTTTATTGCAACCGGATCGCTCGAATTTATCGGTACATCCAATCCTACATTTATCAGGGCAGTCAATAAGTTCGTGCCGCGGTTTGAATGTTAATAACTTGGAAATTAATGAAACAACATGAGGTAAAATTTTGCATACTGGTAGTCATGGGAGTTTTCCTAAGGGTCCTAACATGGTTTTTGAGGTATTTGGAATTTTCACGGAATTTTGAGGGATTTTCGTGGTAAAACCCATTTTTCTTAGAAAAACTGTCAAATGACCATTATGAAAATTCTAAATGTTTATGGCTCCAAAAACTTACCAATTGACTAAAAAACCATTAAATCATATTTTTTAAGCATTTTTGATGCATTTCCAAATAAATTTTTTATTATTAAAAAACACCTTTAGTATACACATGCTTCCATTAAAGTGCAGTAGCCGTGCTTTAAAAATTCCTAAAACTTCTAGAAGGTTCGGGAAAATTCCAAATCTTATAAATTCTGATAGACCAATGTCTTGGCAACCCGTTTAGGTCATTTGGACTGCCAAAATGTTCAAATCTAATTATTGGCATAGCTCGTTTTATAAATTTCCCTAAAACACTGGTTCCAGCAGGAAAATCCCTCAAAATTCCGTGAAAATTCCAAATACCTCAAAAACCACGTTAGGACCCTTAGGACAACTCCCATGATTACCAGTATGCAAAATTTTACCTCATGTTGTTTCATTAATTTCCAAGTTATTAACATTCAAACCGCGGCACGAACTTATTGACTGCCCTGATATAATAATTAGTCATAAAGTAATGCAAAAATGCGTAATAGCAAATTAGAATCTCGGGAATAATAAACATCCGCTCGACATACATAAATTTATCATACTTTTTTGTAATCATATTTTTCAAATGCATTTATCTCCCTTAAGTTTCACTTATTATGCAAATATTTAACATACCTTGACATAGTAGTTTTCCAATAATCTTCTCGAAACTTTCTATCAAAATTCAAAGAATGTGGTGGAACATATTTGTAATCAAGATTAAAAAGAATTTCAAGTCGATGAGCTACAGGATCAAATGAATGAAAAATGTTAAACATTCTGCCATCTTTAATCCATTGATTGGCTTTTAGCTTTTCAGAACCTGCATTTCCTTCACTTGCTAAAAAGCGGGATAATGGAGATCCGATAAGAAAAACATTTTGAACCTTAAACATTTTCTTAGAAAGTAAAATCTTTGCACATTTTAGGGCGCTTACCTTGAAGTTCAATTTTTTATAACTTTCACTTAAAACTTCAAAAGTATTGGGTTGTGTAAGGGACAAGACTTATTACACAACCCAATAATTACAGATCCCAAGGAATGTGCCAAAATTGAAACTTTTCCATTTTTTTTAAAGTTTGGATGAAATTCAATAAATTTTTTGTACTTGGAATTTAAATCTTCGATCAATGCATTTTGAATCTAAAAAACGCGCGCTTTGTAATCGTATCAACTTTTACTTTTTACCTCTTGTTTATATCCTTTAATATAATAAATAACATCATTGACAATAAGTCCAATATTTTTTGCTTTATCCCATTTAATTGTTGGTGATGCTAGAATTATTTCATCATTCAGTGTTAAATTATATCTCCATGCAATTGGAATAACAAATGGAATCTTCAAATTTGGATGAAATTTTTTTACGTAATTTGTTAAGCCATCTCGGATACTAAAAATATCCAATATTTTATATATAACAACGTTTTAAGCAACTCATTGGTATTTTTAACAATATTTTCTTCTCCTTCATGATGCCCAATACCATGTACAACAAAGACAACATCAGTGTAATCAATATTGTCATAATTATCAGGATTGTCAGTAAAAACATTTTTGCAAATAACATTTTTGTCAGAATGTTTTCCATCAGTAATGTAGTTATCATCATATTTTGTCAAATGCCATTGGGGGATTGGTTGATAGTACCATGTCTAAAATTGGTTTTCTTTTAAGACAAAACAAATCGTCAAAAAAAATTTCAACGTGCTACTCGATTTTAATATGCAGTTCGCCTTTGATCTTTTGCTGCTCCGTTAAGTGTCGGTCAAGGATCAAAGGAATTCTGTTAAATGCGGAGAAAAATAATGCCCTAATATTTCCCCCTCAGTAATGGGCTTGTTTAAACACAAACAAAGAAACAAAAAATTTTACCATAGTAGCATTTGGGACAATCTCTGTAAAATATGATATTGGTGGTGGTTTGGATACTTTCACAGAGCATTCACTTCTAACAATAAACCATAATTCATTTTCTTTTTTCCAATAAATGGGTGATAAATAACCAAATTTTTTATACAAAGTAACATAATATAATCCATTCATTACCGCAATGGGATTATTTTCTTTTCCACGCCATACTTTTTCAAGTTGTGTTGAATCTTTTACTAAAAAGTATAAAAAATTATTTTCGCATGTCTGAACAAAGTATCCTTGATTACAGTGCTTACTTTTTAAAGGAATCCATAAATTGTCCAAAGTATTAACGTTGTCAATCCATTCAGTTTCCATTGTAACAAAAATATTATAAGCCCAAGTTTCCAAGTCATTGGTGCAATTAGAATTTTCACATGAAAATTTCCTAGCCAACCACAATACTTCATTTTCAGGTAAATTCAATAAATTACGGCTTTCAAATGATGGAATTTCAATTTTTCCTAGAACAAGAATAATGATGTAAAGTAGTCAAAATTACATCCCTGACGTTTTTCCTCCCAGAGGATTACTGTATGCAAATCACTCATCATCGCTAGCTTATTTCGGATTCTAGCATTTTATTTAAAAAATGCTAAACTATTCGTAGAGAAATTTTTGAAGTAAAGGGGAAACGTTTTTTAAAATCAAAAAGGGAAAAAGAAGAAAGTGGGCAAAATTTTTGATACAAGCGTAAAAAGGGGAAGGAGAACGTAATAAAAATGGCCATGCCACACAACTCATGCAAATAAATGTTTTACTAAATTATTGCAAAAATATCTTTTGCCTACTTGGAGCAACAACCGGCGCATCATGAAATAGCCCATCAGTAAATAATGTAACTAGTTGATGAGGATCCAACAGAACAATCCAAAAAAATACAAATGCAATAGACCATTCAGTAATAAATTTAATATATTTTCTTGAACTCTCTGGAAATATTTCTAATGGCGACGGTATCGGCATTTTTTATTGCAGCAAATATTGTGCAAAATGCAATTTCTCACATTTAACCTCTGAATGAAAAATGATGCAAAGAAAAACATTTTGTTTATGGTTTTGCTATCTTGGACGTTTCTTTTTTTCCGTGTTTGTCCGCTCCTTTTCTCTTCCTATTATAAGAGACGAAGCATGTTTGACAGTGATACATTTGCTTTCTTTTCGTTGTGATAAAAAAAAACAACAGAGAAGAAAAATCGACTATTTTTCTTGCTGATGTGTGAGAATTACATGTTGAATAAAAAAGAAATGAAAAAGCAGTGTTGTGAAATAGAGTCAACAAAAGATGATCAAACTAAATACAAAATTTTAACTGGTGAATCAAAATATTTATCTTTTAACTATTATTTAAAAAATAATACTCTTGAATGAGCTCAATCAGCTAGCACAAATCTTTCACCAGAGGCAGCTGACAAAAAAGATCAAATAGAAAAAATGCGAATATTGCCTGATTTTTATTTATCAGAGCTGAACAAATCAACAAAAAAATGAAATAATATTATAAAAACATAACAAAAATACATAATAGCTATTTTCCAGTAAACCATTTATATTTGTAGTATTGATATCTTATTTTCCACTGTTTACGGAATGTATCAAAAAGTGGACGCAAAACATTTGCCATTCTATCTTCTCCATAAAAAATTCCATGAATTGGATGCATTGCAATCCTTGAAGCAATAATTTTATTGACAGCTTCTTCGAGACGCTCTTTGTAGTCAGCTGGAAGTTCATATGCAAATTTTAGATAAAAACAAATTTTGTGTTGTTTCTAAAAATGAAAAAAGCTATTTTAGTTTCAGTAAAGGGAATGAAATTCTTACCAGCATAAAATCAATAATTGTTTCAAAATCAAAATTATCAGTAAGAGGTTCTATGCTTATGAATTTAATACTTGTTGTTGGTAAAAGTTTGATTAGATTTGCCGCGGTTTCATAGTTTATCGATAAAAGATATTCATCATGCAAGTAAGCGCGACTAAAAAAAGAAAGAAAATATTATTTTTGAAAAGATTCATCATTAATGAAGCCATTTATTTTTTAAGAATTTTCTTCTATATAAAATGTGTAAAAATAGAGAGACTTACTAAATCAATTCCTTTGTTGTCGAAAAAGCTTCAACAATTTTTTCCAATAAAACAACATTTCCATTTGAATATCTAACTCTAACGTCATTCAAAAGAACAGTTTTTAAAAATTTTGAAGAACCAAGAAAATTTAATTCATTCAAAAAAACTACTTGACCTTCGATCCATATATCTTTTACATCACACCGATAAATTTTAGGGATTACAATGGATGCTAGATTTTGTACTTTGTAAGAAGTCAAATAAAATTTTTTAGTAAGCCATAATTTATATTCAATATTTTCTACATCAACTCGACCAAGTTTACAATACTCTAATGGCGAAGTAACGTTTCGTTTTGGTATACGATAATATTTTAGCATAAACATCCATGAACTAAAATTATCGTAATAATAAAAATGTTTGCTAATAGCAATGGGGTTTTTTGAATAAACATATTTGCATGTTTTGATTAGCTTCTTCCAAGCTTTTGAAGACGATGGATTGAATGTAATGTGATTAATCATATCTGATGGAAATGAAAAGCTTTGTGGGTATGGATTTTCAAAAGTGTATCCTTCAATTTTTGGTGGTTGATATGGGTGAATAATGGATGACATACGTGAAATAACGTTCATTATCGGAACAGTGATTAAAAGAATCTTTTATAAAAATGTCGTAATAAATGTGAAGAAATAAAAGAGAAAACTAAATTGAAAAAGTCTTTAAGCTGCAACCCAACGAAAAAAATTTGCACAAAAAGAGTATGCTCACACACAATCCAGTAAATTGCTTTTTTGTTTGTCGACATGAAACAATAAAACGGCATGACACAAGGTATAGACCAAAAAACATTTTACATGCATGTGTGCAACAAAGTCAGTGCCAAAAAAATTAAGGAAAACAAAGAAAATATGTTTTTATGCAATTTTTTAAAACAGTTTTTTAAATAAGTTTATTACAAAATGTTGAAGAACAATATGCAACTTTTTCTTTGATAAGATTTTTGGTGAAAATAAAAAATATAAACGGAACACGAGCGAATGATGCAACGTAACATTCTCTGATCAAAACTTTGAAACAATTTCAAAAATGGATTATAAGTGATTAACTTTAGCATATTTATGATACGAACCTCCGTCGTATTTGAGTTCTTTATAACAAAAAATGAAAGCACTGCAAATACCGTCATAAAGGGGATTTAAAGCATTGTTCCAGCCTGTATACACACCATGATAAGGATATAATACTTTTTTAGATGCAAGGATTTTATTTATACCTTCTTTTAAACGTTCATTGTAATCTGCAGGAAGTCCAAAAGCAAAGCATAATTTAAAACAAATTTTATGTTGTATCTGAAAATTCGAAAGATTACTTACTTTATTTTGTTTTAAAGCAATGATTACCATCATAAAATCAAAAATTGCTTCGAAATCAAAGTTCTCTCTAAGACCTTTTAGTTGAATGTATTCAAGGTTTGTTGATGGTAATATCTCAATTAGATTTGCAACAGTGTTGGAAGTAACAGATGTAGAATCTTGGTGGCCAAGATAACTAAAAAATATGAGGATGTATTTTTAATTGAAATAAAAAAAGTTTTATTGAACTTAAAAAAAACTTACTAATAAAACGATTTAATACTTGAAAGATTTTTGACAAGTTCTTCAACACTAATAATATTTCCATTTTTAATTACATTACTTATATAAAAATGAACCTCGGTTAAACCGGGATAGCTTGTCAAATACTTAAATTCATTAAATAAAAGTTGTCGTTCCACTAAAGTTAGTTTTGTAAGTTGACATTTGTAAATTTTTTGAATTAACGGAAGCTCAAGATAATCGTTTTTATTGTAAAATACACGGAGTTGGAGTTTATGCGTTAACCATAATTTGAATGAAAGATCTTTAACAGGAAAATATTTAGTTTTTCCCTGATCTTTAAAATTAATAAAATATGAATGATTTTGTGAAGTGCTAAAATCTTTAATTACAATTACAGGATTCTTTGAATAAAAATATTTGCATGTTTGGGTAAGTTTTTTCCAGACTCTTGGAGTTGATGGATGAAATGTAATATGTTTTATCATATCTGATGGAAATGGAAATTTTTGTGGATACGGATTTTTAAATGTGAATCCTTCAGCTTTGGGTGGTTGATATGGTAAAATATAAGATTTTATGCGTCTTACAAATTTCATGACGTAAATAGACGCTACAATTAAATATGAGAATATTTAAGAAAAAACAATGGTTTCTTATGGACAGTGTAAGAATTTTCTCTTTATTTGTTGTGCTATCTTCACACAAAAGTCAACCCCTTGCTCTATACAAGGATTGACTTTTTTCGGTTGCAGTATTTTAGCCAACAAAATCAATGGACAGAATGGACAGACATCAGGGGTCATGACCACAATATACCAATATGTGTGTGAAAAGAATGTGAAGTTTTTACAATGACAAAAAAAGCATCAAAAGAAGAAACAATACAATAAAAAATGGTAATACATTTTTACAAAAACAACTCATAATTTTATTGAATATTTTATGCATTAGCAAGATGGAAATATTTATCATGAAATCTTTTATCATACTTGTACTGCTTGCAATAATATATCCATCGTCTGAATCGTGTAGCATAAAGTTGAAGCAAAACATTTTTGCATCTTTCTTTCGCAAAATATACACCGTGTACAGGATATGGTACTTTTTTGGATGCAAGAATTTTATTGACACTTTCTTGTAATCGTTCTTTATACTCGACAGGGATATCTGGAGCAAAGTTTATATGAAAAGAAAGTTTATGTTGTCCCTAAAATATTGCGATGATAGTTTAAAGGCATTAAAAAAGTTACCATCATAAAATCAAAAATTGTATCAAAGTCGAAATGGCCATCAAGATTTCTTAAATGTATGTAATCAATATTTGTTGTTGGTAAGAATTTAATAAGATTTGTTGCTGTTTTGGATGTGATAGAAGAACGATTTTTATTGTTTATTGAACTGAAACAAAACTGATGTGATATCTCAATGAGACGTAGATTTCTTGTCTATTAAATAAAGTAACAACTTACTAATAAAATGATTCAATGCTTGAAACATTTTCAATAATTTCTTCAACACTTAAAACCCTTCCACTTTTGACTACAGTACTTTCATAAAGCCAAACAGTTTTTAAATTTTTAGAATTTGTTAAAAATTTGAATTCATCTAACGGGATGACATGGTTTCTAAGATGCAACAAAGTAATATCACTTTTGTAAATTTTTGGATCAAAATATTCATGATGCTCAAGCAGCAAGCTTCCAGCGAGGATAATTTTAAATGGAATTCCTTCAATATAAATATATTCAATATTATTCATGTCTTTAAAATGAATATACGTGCGATTATTGGCATCCATACAAGAATCAACGAAATCTTTAATCACAAAAAGACGATTTTTTGAATAAAAATATTTACATGTTTTGACGATTTTTTCCCATGCATTTGCTGTTGTTGGAGAAAACGAAATATGTTTCATCATATCTGATGGAAATGGAAATTGCTGTGGGTAGGGTTTCTCGAAGGTATATCCTTCTACTTTGGGGGGCTGATATGGCAGAAAAATAAAATTTTTTAAACGAGCTATTAATTCCATTTTTATCTGCAAGTACATATAATCAAACCAAAAGCTACTTTAACAACCCTTTTGAGATAAAAATGCTAGAATATGCAAAAGATGCTCATACCCTCTTGCTTTTTTTAAGCGACAATAAATGTAGTTTTTGTATTTAATCAATTAATTAAACCTTTGTAAAATGGCAGTCAACAACCATAAATGAAAAGAATGTATGTCCTAATAGGTGTGTGCACTCTAGGGTTGGTGCGGGCGCATGCGCCCGGGCGCGCCCGCAACCCTAGTGCACTCGCATTGCAATGTTGCACATAATCCAATATAAACATAGTTTTTTATAACAAATTTTTGAAAAAAATACAACTTTAATAAAAACATGATAATAAATTCCTTGAATAGAATATGGCATTCTTTCAGAAGCAAGAATTTTCTTTACAACTTCTTGTACACGTTCTTTGTAATCATCAGGGAGATGTCGAGAAAAAATTATATGAAATGAAATTTTACTTTGCTTCTGTTTATTTAGTTTTATACAAAAAAGGAAGATTTTACCATCATAAAATCAAACACTGCAGTGAAATCAAAAATTTCAGTAAGGCCTTCTACAACAAAGTGTTGAATGTTTGTTGAAGGTAATATTTTAATAAGATTTGATGCAGTTCCATCTTGTATTGATAAAAGATTGTCGTCAAATAACGAACTAAAAAAACGTTATTAAGAAATAAAATTTAAAAAAGTAATCTTTGAAGAAGAAAAACTCACTAATAAAAACGCTTTGCTCTTGATAAAGTTTTCACGTTTTCTTCTAGCAACACAAGATTCCCATTTGAATAAACTACTTGAACATCAAACAAATAAACATTTTTTTAAAAATTTTGAAGATCCAAAAAAATTTAAGTCATCCAAAGTAATAGTTTGATCTTCGATCCACACTCCTTCCACATCACAGCGATAAATTTTTGTGAATAATGATGGTGCAAGAGATTGAGCCTGATAAGATTTTAGATAGAAATCTTTTATAAGCCACAATTTATATGCATTATCTTTCATATTAACGGGACAAAGACTACACATTGTAGGTATTCTTCGCAAATCCTTTACCAGATAGATTCCAGAATTGTAATCACTTGTATAATTGAAATTGTCGGTAACGGCAATTGGGTTCTTGGAATAAAAGTATTTACATGTTTTGATTAGGTTTTGATAAACCTTTGAAGATATTTGATTAAATGTAATATATTTCAACATATCTGATGGAAATGGAAATCGCTGTCGATATGGAGTCTCTAATGTATATCCTTCAACTTTGGGTGGCTGATATGGACTTTTTGTTGTTGAGGTTAGACGTGACAAAAAATTCATTTTGGTAAGCAGAAGTGATGGAAGGCTAAAAGCTAGTTAAGAATTAACTTTTTTTATAATGATGGCAAAAAAATTTATATCGGAAAACTAAAAAATTAATGTCAATGCATCGTGTCTGTTGGACCACATAATAAGACGTATGGAAATAATTTGATATTTCTCAATTAGTTGAAGGTTGCAGATATGAATCAATAATAAAAGGATGAGACATTTCATGGACAAAAAAGAGAAGTTTAATATGCACGTATGCAATAAAATTAATATCCAAAGAAAAAATCCATCTGTGGTAAACTAAAGATTTTAACCTTTTTTAACCAAAAAAAATTGTATTCGATTTTAGTAGTAAAACACAAAATACATTTTTTCTCTTACAGACATGTTTCATGCATTTGCACATGGAAACTTAAGTCCTAGATCATGTGTATGTACTAACAATGCAAATAAATCATTTGCGATAAATTTTTTTTAGTTATATAATTTTTCCTAAAGCTTTGGTAAAAATAAGTCCAGTGAACATAAAAGCTTTACAATGACATCATAGGTATTACATAGATATAAAACCATTATTATACATTGTAGTAAAACAGTTTTTTTTTATTTTTTGATAGCAATTGCTTATACATCGCTCCTGTCATAGAATTCGGGTAAAGAAAAAAAGTTTTTCCAATAATGGGATATAAGATTTTATTAGTAACTTTTGAAAAACATCAAAACCATAAAACAGTTTTCAAAAACCTTCAACAAAAATATCAAGATTATATTTATCAAATAATTTCTTGTCATACTTGTATTGCATGTAGAAATGCTTACAACGTTTAAGGAAGGAATCATAATGTGAATGTAAAGCATTTTCTCTTGGATACTCTCCAAAACAAATTCCATGAAGAGGATATGGTATTTTTTTAGAAGCAACAATTTTATTTACAGCTTCTTGTAAACGATTGCTGTAAGCAACTGGAACGTTTGATGAAAAGCTTAAATAAAAAGCAGTTTTATGTTGTTTCTAAAAATGCAAAATGTAACCCTTTTTTATAGTAATGTAATTAAAATTTACCATCATAAAATCAAAAAAGTTTTCAAAATCAAAATTCTCTGCAAGATTTTCAAATCCGAGATATTTCATGTTAGTTAATGGTAAGGTTTTTGTTAAATTTGTTGCTGTGTTGGACGTAACTGTTGTTGAGTTTTTATCACATATTACACTAAAACGTATGTAATTAAAAGTATAAAGTTTTTACAAATAAAGAAAAACTACGGTTTAATTTAATTTTATTTGGCGCTGTTTTGACAAATTATCCCAAATGCCAAAATTTTTTTAAAAAAGATACTCCCGTTCGTGATGATCCTTCCCCCAAATATAAAAGGAGCAATCTGCGGTAAAAAACCGAGTGGACAATTTATTTGGACATCTCTGTACATGCATATATAAAACGCATGTTTTCAGTATGGAGCTAATCTTTGAAATAGTTAAAAACTTACTAGCCCAATGACTCAACGTTTGAAACATTTTCAATAATTTCTTCAACACAAATAATTCTTCCATTTTTGATTACAGTCATTCCAATAAGCCAAAGCTTTTTTAAGCTTTTCGAATTTGTTAAAAGCTTGAATTCGTTAAACAAAAGTTGTTGATCTACCCACAGCATAGTAAGCTCGCATTTATAAATTTTTGGGATAAATGCCAGTTCAAGGCTAGCATCGTTAGCACCATTAACAAACAAATACAATTTATCAATTAACCAAATTTTGAATGAAAGGTCTTTAATTTTTAACCATTTTTTATCACCCAGAGTTTTTGAAGATGCTAATGTTTCTAAATAGCTTTTGCATTCCTTAATTTGAACAACAGGATTTTTTGAATAAAAATATTTACATGTTTGGGTTAACTTTTCCCAGACTTTTGGAGTTAATGGATTTAATGTGATATGCTTCATCATATCAAATGGAAATGGAAATTGCTGTTGATATGGATTCTTAAATGTGAATCCTTCAGCTTTTGACGGTTGATATGCGTGAAAAACATAAGATTTTAAACGAGTTATTAAGTCCATAATGTTAATATTAGAGTAAGATATATGTGATAGCAAAAAAAGAATACGACGAATATAAGATGACAGCGAATTTCTGGGAGAACAAAATGGCAATCTTTTAAGAAAATTACAGTTTTAATGAAAACCTAATCTCTCTTTTTTTCTAGACTTTTGTATTTAAGGACGGCCACATACTCGACACAAAAAAAACCAGAGAAAAATACATATACTTAAAATACTTTTATATATAATCAATATGAAAATAGCATACATGCCTATGAAGAATGAGCCAATCGTTCATTTACTACAAAAAAGAATAATATTGCTTGCGCAATTAATTCTTTCTTTCCTCTTTTGCCGATGTTTAAACAATGCCGACCGATGAATTGTTCGAAAGGTGACAGCAGGGATTGTATGTATGCAGAAATGCACCAAACCGCCTTTCCAATAAAAGAATTAATCTATGGATAACCAAATATCTTTTTTCAGCTAGACTCGTTCAGAATCGCATGAACTCTTTATCACTAATAAAAACAAGGCATTCTCGCTAAGTTGTGCATTTATGATGGAATCTGCAGATTGATAATAATAAAATAAACAAAATTTGAATGCTTTCAAAAATTTAACAATGTTCCGGAAAAGAAAACGCGAATTTTCTTTCGGATCATAGTGAATTCGAAGAGAGCAGGGGTAAAAAACCTTTTTGTCAACAATTTTGTGAATTAGTAAAATTTTTAAGTACAATAACATGGTTCTTTGAACAAAAACATTTGCAGCTATTGATGAGCTTTTTCTCTACTTCTGATGTTGATGGGTTTAACGTAATATGTTTTATCATATCAGATGGAAATGGAAATATTTGTGGATGTGGATTGTCAAACATCTTTTGCAAAGCTAAAGTTTGCCCTAAATCATAAAAAAAAATTTAATAACAGTATCGTAAAAGATGTGAAGAAATAAAAGAGAAAACTAAGTTACAAAAGTCTGTAAGCTGCAATCATACGAAAAAAATTTGCACAAAAAAAGAGTATGTTCACACACAATCCAGTGAATTGTTGTTCGTTTGTAGACATGAATCAATAAAAACGGCATGACACAAGGTATAGACCAAAAAATATTTTGCATGTATGTGTGCAACAAAGTCAATGCCAAAAAAAATAGGAAAACAAAACACATTTTCTCTCAAACTCGAGCAAAAATCAAAAGCTTGTTCAACTCGATTTTTCAAAATGATCGTATGGACTTGAAATTTTGCAAATATAATCTTAATGCCCAAAAACAACTTTGCAGGAGTTTTTGGGAATGCGACACTTCTATAAAGCAAGTGGGATAAGATTGAAAATGGCGAAAAATCGAATTAACCTCAAATTTTATCTGTTTTTCTGAGATAACTTTTAAAGTTGATTTTCCCCCGCATAGACACAGTCGGAACTTTTTAAGCATGTTAAAATACATATGTTAATGAAAAAAGGAACAAAAAAAATCACCGGCTTGGTGCAGTTGAACAGACCTACTCGATTTTGAAAAAATGCGTTATAAAGGAAGTATGTTTTTATGCAATTTTTTAAAACAGCTTTTTTAAATAAGTTTATTACAAAATGTTGAAAAACAATATGCAATTTTTTCTTTAACGAAATTTTTGGTTGTATGACAACAAATAAAAAAATATAAAAAGAATACGAGCGAATGATGCAACGTAACATTCTCGGATCAAAACTGTGAAACAATTTTTAAAATGGCTTACAACTGATTAGTAAGATAAGCATATTTATCATAAAATCTTCTGTTGTATTTGTATTGTTTACAATAAAATATGAAAGAATTGCAAATAGCATCATAAAGTGGATTTAGAGCATTGTTCCAGGGTGCTATTCCGCGATAATATACACCATGACAAGGATATAATACTTTTTTAAAGGCAAGGATTTTATTAATACTTTCTTTTATGCGTTCATTGTAATCTGCAGGAAGATCAAAAGCAAATCTTAATTGAAAACAAATTTTATGTTGTATCTGAAAGCTTGAAAGATAACTATTTTTTTGTTTCAAATAAATGATTACCATCATAAAATCGAAAATTGCTTCGAAATCAAAGTTTTCTCTCAGACCTTTTAGTTGTATGTATTCAAGTGTTGTTGATGGTAATATCGCAATTAGATTTGCAGCAGTATTGAAAGTAATGGACGTAAAATTTTGGTGGCCAAGAGAACTAAAAAACAAACAAGAATGTATTTTTAATTAAAATAATACATGAGCAAGTTACTGTAGTTTACCAGAGAAGATCAAAAGAGGTTACATATGTAAGTCTTAAACATTTTTAAAAACTTACTAATAAAATGATTTAATACTTGAAAGATTTTTAATAAGTTCTTCAACACCAACAATACTTCCATCTTTGATTATATTACTTGTATAAAAATGAACGTCATTTAAACCGAGATAGCTTGTCAAATACTTAAATTCATTAAATAAAAGTTGCTGACTTACTACAATCAGTTTTGTAAGTTCGCATTTGTATATTTTTGGAATTAACGGAAGCTCTAGATTTTCGTTTTTATTATAAGCTACACGCAGTTTATACGTTAACCATAATTTGAATGAAAGATCTTTAATAGGTAAATATTTAGTTTCTTCTTGACCTTTAAAATAAATATATGACTGATTTTGTGAAGTTGTGAAATCCTTAATTACAATTACAGGATTCTTTGAATAAAAATATTTACAACTGCTGGTAATTTTCTTCCAGACTTTTGGTGTTGAGGGGTTAAATGTAATATGTTTCATCGTGTCAGTTGGAAATGAAAAGCTTTGTGGATATGGATTGTCAAAAGTGTGTCCTTCAACTCTGGGCGGTTTATATCGGCGAATAATGGATATCATACGAGATATTGCATTCATGTTATGATACTTGAGTGGAGTTGCAACACCTCTAAAAATCTGTAGTAGAATTTTTTAAAGACGTTTTGCAGGAATAGCATAAAAATGAGAAGTAACCGAGAAAGCAAATAATTCGTCCAAGTTTATAAACAAAAGCCAAAAAAGAGAAGGAAAAACGATGACAATGTACCGGAGTGCAAAAAATAAATCAATGAAAAAGAAATGGCATATGTTGCAGATCAAAAAAAAAAGTTAAACATTCATGTGTGTAAAAAAGTCATTGCCAAAAAACAATCATAACAAAAAGTCATTCAGTGACAATGCTCAATTTAACAAAAAAAAAATTATGCGTCTTTGTCATGTCTCAAAAGCTGTGAAAATGAGATAAACATAAATGTCTTACAATATTGTATGACAAATTTTTTTTTATAATTTAACGATTTCTAGACCAAATTACATGAACCTTTTAGAAATTGTACATAATATTATACCTGAGAAACAGAAAGCATTTTTTCTTTAAACCACTGAATAAAAACACAACGTATATTATATTTTTACACATTTTACAACAAAAAAAATATTTATTGATAACTTTTGAAAAATATCAAAACCATAAAATATTTTTCAAAAACCTTCAACTAAATTATAAAAATTATATTTATCAAACAATTTTTTGTCATACTTGAATTGCAAGTAGAAGTGCTTACAACGTTTGAGGAATGAATTATAATGTGAATGTAAAGCATTTTTTCTTGGATACTCTCCAAAACTAATTCCATGAAGAGGATATGGTATTTTTTTAGAAGCAAGAATTTTATTTACAGCTTCTTGTAAACGATTATTGTAAGCAACTGGAAGTTCATATGCAAATCTTAGATAAAAACAAATTTTGTGTTGTTTCTAAAAACGCAAAATGTAACCCTTTGTTTTAATAGTGTAATTAAAATTTACCATCATAAAATCAAAAAAGTTTTCAAAATCAAAATTCTCTGCAAGATTTTCGAATCGGAGATATTTCATATTAGTTGATGGTAAAATTTTTGTTAAGTTTGCTGTTGTGTTGGACGTAACTGTTGTTGAGTTTTTATCACATATTACACTAAAAAAGATGCATTTAAAGGTAAAAATTTTTGAAAACAGTAAAAACATCATCAAACGGGGTAAAATTTAAATCTGACTTTTAGACTACCTAAAAAACGACAGACATAATGAAATCAAAGTTTTTTTGTACATAATGGTAGAAAAATCAACCTGCTGGTTCACAAATGAAAAAATGACGGCCACTTGAAAAACTGGCCAAAAACAGGAAAAATAATAACAAAAAATTTTTTTTTTCATTTTTTCAATGGCTATTCTTCTTTTTAGTATGGAGCTAACAAAACAAAGATCGCTGAAATGAAAACTTACTACCATAATAATTCAATGCTTGAAACATTTTCAATAATTTCTTCAACAAAAATAATTCTTCCATTTTTAATTACAGTCGTTCCAAAAAGCCCAAGCTGTTTTAAATTTTTTGATTTTGTTAAAAGCTTAAATTCGTCATATAAAAGTTGCTGATCATCTATTCTCAACAGTCTAAGTTCGCATTTATAAATATTTGGAATATACGAAAATTCTTTTCCCCACAGAAACAAATAATCTGTTAACCAAATTTTGAATGAAAAATTTTTAATGTATAACTTTTTTCTTTTACCCAATGTTTTTGAAGTTGAAAATATTTGTATATCGTTATCATATTTTGTGAAAGCCTTAATTTGAACAATAGGATTTTTTGAATAAAAATATTTGCATGTTTGGGTTAACTTTTCCCAGGCATTTGGAGTTAATGGATTTAATGTGATATGCTTCATCATATCAAATGGAAATGGAAATTGTTGGAGATATGGATTCTTAAATGTAAATCCTTCAGCTTTTGACGGTTGATATGCGTGAAAAACATAAGATTTTAAACGAGTTATTAAGTCCATAATGTTAATATTAGAGTAAGATATATGTGATAGCAAAAAAAGAATACGACGAATATAAGATGACAGCGAATTTCTGGGAGAACAAAATGGCAATCTTTTAAGAAAATTACAGTTTTAATGAAAACCTCATCTGTCCCTTTTTTAGTCTTTTCCATTCAAAGATGCCACATACTCAACACAAAAAAGGACCAGAGAAAAATATACATAACTTAAAATAATTTTCATATATATAATCAATATAAAAACGACAGACATACCTATGAAGAATGAGTCAATCGCTCGTTTACTATTTTAGAAAAAAGAATAATGTTGTCTGCGCAATTAATTAGCTAACTTTCTTTCTGAAAGTGCAAAACTAATCTGTTGCCTTTAAAGTGATTTGTTTATAGTTCAAAATGTAGTTTTCAATATTAACAAAAATTAAAATTGCAACTGCTATTATAAAAAGTTGTTTAATGGCAAAGCTGATGTATTGTAATTCCGTTTGTAAAAGTAAAAATTGAAAAAGTAATAGCTCAAAATATAACATACAACTTCTTTTTTAATTGGAAATCTTAAAGAACGTTAAAAAATGGAACTCCGGCCAACCGGATTCGAACCAGTGACCTAAGGATCTCTGACGCTAACACTACAGTCCTCCGCTCTACCAACTGAGCTATGGCCGGAATGAAGAGGCTGCTGAGAAAATGTGTTAGAAAAAAATGTACAAAGAGAGAATGCTTTTTTTAAACAAAATTTTTTACAAAAAATACATAGATAATTTATTTATTGTAGCTGTGACAAATGCAATATGTGGGATTTGTAGTATTTTTAGAGTTTTTCAATACAAAAAATGAAGATAATTTTTAACTTTCAATGTTTTGTTTTTGTTTGCTTTTTTTAAAGGTTTTCGTGAATAATCAAACTACATTTTGTGTCCACCACCTTTAAAACGCATTCTGTGAGAAAAAATTGACGTTTCAAAAAATGATGTGAAACGATTTTTATGAATAATTGTATATTTTTTCAATCAATTTTTTTAATTAAAATACTTTTTTCAATGGAAATAACCATTGCTAAAAATCCCATCAAAGAGAAAAAAGTAACAAAAGCTGATTGCAAAAAGAAAACATTGACAAGTAAGGTACCAGAAGTGATCATCGATTTTTGCTGCCAAATGGAGTTAAATAGTATCATATGGGTCAGAAAACAACTCCTAAAAAATATTACGGGCCAATTTCAACTTTCGCCGTTTTTACGGCGCTTCGAAAATTTGAAAATGATCAAAGTTTTTTTTCTGGTCCATTTTGAGCAACGATGGACATGTGCCTCTGTGGCATAGTGGTGTTGACGTTTGAGTTTCACTTTTTATGTCACAGGTTCGATTCCAACTTGACCAACTTTTTTTAAACTTTTTTTTTGATTTTATTAATATCATGGTGGGAAAAAATGTCAAAAAGTTTTTTTTATAAATCGAAATTCTCAGAAGTTATTTGTGCAAATATGGTCTCTTTTATAAGATTTTACACATTTATAAAAAGCTTGCCGACGTCCGAAAAAAAGTTTCAAAAACTTTTTGAAGACAGCATCACGGCTAGAAATATGAATTTTGATGTAGTTGACAAGATTCATGTTATGCATGGTTGATGAATCATCAACATCTTTGATCTTGGATATCATTCCAAATCACCAACAAGCTATCAAAGCTAGCTCCACCTTATCTATCTTACAAAAGCCCCTCCTTTTCGAACTGCAAACTTGCTTCCGGAAAAAGCTCATATAAATATCTTCTCTTTCTCTTGTAAAGGTTCAGTTTTTATTCTTTTCTTTCTTATTTTCTGGTGGTTTTATTTCTATTGCTTGTTTAATAAATTCTTATCTTTGCATCTTCGACCGTCGACAAAAGTATCGAACCTAGGAATATTACACTGGTGCCCATGACAGTGGCTTTGCCCCTCTAGCAAAGTCCCGTCGGCTGGTCGGTGAATTGTTTTGTTTTTCTTCTCTTCTTTCTCTTCGATCTGATCAATCGATGTTAGGAAGTTGCTAGAAAAGAAGAAACAAAAATTTTTTCAAATAGCTATTATTAATCAAATTCCTGCAGAAGATGTTTTCAAAAACATGGATTCGAAGAAATTATTGTGGTCGTCAACGTAATGTGAAGCGTTGTGGTGGAGATGTTGTTATGCGCAGAAATGGTACTGGAACTCAAAAGAAATTTGGTGGTAATGAAAAACTTTTGGACAATTTTGTTGGAGAATTATCACAGAAATTAAGCCTTGAAAAAGCTTATTTGCGTGATTTGCAGATTGAAATAAATTTTCGTCAAAACCTTGAAACTGATGATTTTGCATCTGTTAAAGCTGATGGTTCAAATCCATTGCTAACAGATTTTGCGGATTTGAAGCTCCGACTTTGCAATCATACAAATGATGAATTGGAAAAGAAAAATATGGATAGTGAATTTCTTTCAAAGGTAAATGCTAAATTAAAAGATGTTTTGAATATGCTTGAAAATTATCAAAATACTGGAAACATTAGTGCTGAAATTGAAACTGTTCATCAAAAAGGTTTGCATTTTAATTGTTTTGAAGAATTTGATCAAGCTGATCAAAATGCCAAAGCAAAATTAGAAAATTTGAATGATCTTTTTCCTCCAAAGGATAAAGAACTCAAAGATATTTTGGAAAAGAATGAACTTGAAAATGGTGATACTTTTGGTGAACTTACAAATGTTGAACTTCTTCAAACAATCCAAGATGATTTTAAACTTACGAAAGACAATTTTATTAAATTATCTTCAACTGATGGTGAACCATTTAATGATTCTCAGGCTGATTTTAATGAATTTAAATTTCTTGATCCATGCATTCTGGAAGACTCAGATTCTGATGAAGATAATGTATCTCCAAAAGTAAAAGTGAAATTCAAAGATAAAGGTGAAAAACTTAAATGGATTAATTATTGGTACACATGTCTATGCTTCGGTTTGATTTTAATTATTTTACTATTTGGACTTGGATATTTTCAATTAACGAATATTTTGAAATCTGATTTTGAACTTCCGGCAACTTGGTCTTTGAAAAATTATGGATTTTCTTTCCCTGATTTAGGTTTACTAAAACCTGCGGAAAAACTTGGTCACATCGAAGCTCATTCAGAAGTTAATCTATGTTATACTGAGTTGCCTGAATTTATCCATCCTGGAATTGAAACTGATCGAAAATGGACAAAGATTACGGTAGCTCGCTCAAAATCGATTTTTGATAAAGATGCATTTGGATTTACTCAACTTCAACTACTGCTATTACTGGTTTATATTGTCTCTGAAATTATTACTAAAGCTTTGGTACTTTACATTCATCAAAAATATTTTGAATTTATTCACATGCTTTTAAAATGGATTGTTCCAAGACGGAAATGGAAGAAACCAATAACTCAAATTGGAAATCAAGCTGCTCAAACACTTCGAGAAATTCGGCCTGAAGAAATTGTCAGTGAAAATGCTAAAACTCTTCGTAAAAGTTTAACAAATTTTTTACATGATAAAGTTACAGCAGAATTGAATAAGAATGATGCAATATTTTACAAATCAAAAGCTATTAGGGGGATCAGTAAGTTCGTTCCGCTGTTTGAGTTCCTGCATTTTAAAAACTGTAAGAGCTAAACTCAAGCTGTTTGTTGTTATATGTAGCCCACATACAGGTGCATCAGATGACACAATGATATTTGGGTCACAGTGGATACTGTAGGTATACGGTAGAAAGTTCTGGAAAAAACGGTTTTTTATGAGAAAATTTGGATTTTAAACGACGGCAAAAAGTCGGGAACGGTTTTAAATGGTTGATTATGACAATTTAGGACTAGTAGCATCATATCCAACAACTTTCATATGATATTTTGCCTCAGGGCATTATGCAAATTTTTATGGTCGGAAAATTTGCATATTTATCTTAACTCAAAAAATGGCAGGAAGTTGTTGGAAATAGTCTAGTAAGTCCCCAACAACCATTTTTCAGTGAAATTATAGCTAAAAAACAGATATTAATAAACAATCAAATTCATTAAGTAGCAGACGATAACTTTTAAATACTGTAATATCTATTTTTTAGCTATAATTTCACTGAAAAATGGTTGTTGGGGACTTACTAGACTATTTCCAACAACTCCCTGCCATTTTTTTGAGTTTAGATAAATATGCAAATTTTCCGACCCTAAAAATTTGCATAATGCCCTGAGGCAGAATATCACTTGAAAGTTGTTGAATATGATCTTACTAACCCTAAATTGTCATAATTAATCATTTAAAGCCGTTCCTGAGTTTTTACCGTCGTTTAAAAGCTCATATTTCTTTGAAAATCTCGTTTTTTCTAGAACTTTCTACCGTATACCTACAGTAACCCCCATGACCTCGATATTGTTGTGTCATCTGAAGCACCTGTCTGTGGGCTACATATAACAACAAACAGCTTGAGTTTAGCTCTTACAGTTTTTAAAATGCAGGAACTCAAACAGCGGAACGAACTTACTGATCCCCCTAATATTATTCCTGGTTATGCTAATGGACAACCAATTACTATTTTACTTGATTGCGGAGCTGGTGTTTCGTTAATTACTTCAAAGCTTTTACAATCTCTGGAAATCAAAAAGGTAAATGATTATTGTGTTAATCTTGCTGGTGTTGCAACTAATAATGTTTCAACATCTGGTCAAGCCAAAGTCAAACTCCACATTGGTGGCATTCAAAATACAGTATTTATTAATGTTATGGATACAACTCAATCAATTAATTATGATATATTATTGGGCTGGGATCTTTTTGAATACTTTCCTGCTTTTGAGATTGATGCTGCAAAGAAGACAATTCAAATGGGAAATGTAAAAGCTGAAATTAATTTTGCTGATGAATTTAAAGAAAATGAATTTCATTCCAAACATGGTTCAAAAACAAATGCTAAAATTGTCCGTGGAAGATTTTTGGAAATTCCTCATGAAACAATTACAGCTGAAGCAAATAAAGTTATTGGACAAAATGGAAATACTTCAATGGTTAAAAGAAAATTTACAGCAGAAATGAATATGTTCAGTGGAAGTGAATCTCGTACAAAAATTTCAATTTTTGACGGATCGCCTACTGTTTCATTCACTGATTGGTTGAAAAAGCTTAAATTAATTCTTCTTTCTGAACCTTTTCCTCCTAATGACTGTCAAAAACTAGCTTGTCTCCTTCTTCATCTTGATGGTAAGGCAGAAAGCGCTTATAAAGCTATGAATGATGATGACAAAAGTGATTTCGAAAAAGTTGTTGCTCATTTACAAGAAACTTTTCCTTCTGATGGAGTAAAGAAACATGCTGAAAATGAATTATTGAAATGCTATCAAGATATTGGTGAAAGTGTACATCAATTCAGCAACAGATTATCTAAAATTGTTCATTCGGCATTACAAGGTGAACCACCTGAACTTATTGAAAAATATCTCTTTCGTGAATTATTTGCAAGACTTCATCCTGAACTTCAATTAAAAGTTAGAAAAGAAGAACCAGATAACTATGAAAAATTGATTAAAATTGCTACAAAAATTGAAGATTATCAAGCTGCTAAAACAGAATTCAAGAAATCAAAAAGTTCAAAGGCTCCTGTTGCGGCACAACATTTGCAAATTAATGGAAAACCGCGACGGTGTTACAATTGTCAAGAAGTTGGACATGAGAAAGTGGATTGCCAAAATGCTTACAAACCACGTTCTCGTCCAAAGCGATATGTTGAAATTGAAGAACGAAGATGCTACAATTGCAAAGAAATAGGTCATGAAAAAGTTGATTGTCCAAATCCTTATCGACCTCGTTCTCGTTCACCATACATTTATTCATCAAATATTCCAAACTGGTATCCAGCTAATCCACATCAACATCCTGCTTATCTTCCACATCCTTATTTTTGCCAATGCTTTAATCCTGCTTTACAACTGTCTTATCATTCATTTCCTTCACGTTTTTCACAACTTCAACAACCTCAAATTACTGAAGCAGAATATGATGCTGCTGAAAATGGTTCTACTCCACGTGCTGATTACAACAACTTCGATGCTGAATCTTCTTCAACTCATTCAACAAAGCCTGCACAACTTCAAGGGCATGAAAATATTTTAGCACGGGAAAGGAAAGGTGTTTAACACACTTTGGCCTCGTAAAATTTCGTCCACTTTTTCAATTTTCTTTTCAACACAAGCAATCATTTTTTTTTTATTTCGTCTACCACTTAAACTTAAAAATTAAACATTTATTTAAACAATTCAATTATATTATTTTATCTTAATTTAATTTAATTTCATTTATATTCTTCTACATTATATTGTTTAACTTCTTCTACAATTCCTTTTCTTTCTTTTCTCTTCCCATATTTTATTTTATCATTTCAATTTTATTTTATCAATGCTTTTCCGATGTGACACCCCCTTGACAAAATCATCCAACCCCCGAGCTTTTCTAACGTTGGTAGATGTTATGCATGGTTGATGAATCATCAACATCTTTGATCTTGGATATCATTCCAAATCACCAACAAGCTATCAAAGCTAGCTCCACCTTATCTATCTTACAAAAGCCCCTCCTTTTCGAACTGCAAACTTGCTTCCGGAAAAAGCTCATATAAATATCTTCTCTTTCTCTTGTAAAGGTTCAGTTTTTATTCTTTTCTTTCTTATTTTCTGGTGGTTTTATTTCTATTGCTTGTTTAATAAATTCTTATCTTTGCATCTTCGACCGTCGACAAAAGTATCGAACCTAGGAATATTACAATTCAAAAATTCATTGAAAAAAAAATTACGTTCATTTTTTGCACTTTTTTGAAACTTTAACAGGGGTTAAAAAAGGAAACACAATTTTTTAATAAAAAGAGTGAAGCTTTTTGACATTTTTTTCCCACCATAATATTAATAAAATCAAAAAAAAAGTTTAAAAAAAGTTGGTCAAGTTGGAATCGAACCTGTGACATAAAAAGTGAAACTCAAACGTCAACACCACTATGCCACAGAGGCACATGTCCATCGTTGCTCAAAATGGACCAGAAAAAAAACTTTGATCATTTTCAAATTTTCAAAGCGCCGTAAAAACGGCGAAAGTTGAAATTGGCCCGTAATATTTTTTAGGAGTTGTTTTCAGACCCATATGATACTATTTAACTCCATTTGGCAGCAAAAATCGATGATCACTTCTGGTACCTTACTTGTGAGTGCTCTTTGCTTTCAATGATGGTTGTGATTCAGTGAGACAGTTTATGTTATTTCTTTGTAGTTGTTTATTGATTTAAATAAACATATTTTTTTCTTTATACTTTGAACATTCAATCAATAAATGTTATAATTTGATTTGTAGTAGTTTGCAGTGACTTTTAACAACAGTTTGGATGATTATTAAAGATGTTTTTCTATCGAAGGTTGGTTAATTTCTGCTGTTAAAATTTATGCTTTTGGCAAATAAAAACAAAATGCATCTCAAATCCAAGAAAATTTGCAAAATTAATGGCTTTAAAGCTACATAGCTATGGAATAGAGTAAAATATTTTAGCTTTAAAAATGTTGCAAATCATTGATAACAATAAAAATTCCATCAGCAAAAATCCTTATCATTGATTATGTACTTCTTTATCCGTGATCAATGCGCGATGAATTTTAAGGCTTTAAAAGGGGTATTAAAGAGAGACATTTTTAAGCAAAAATATTTTTCCCCATTTTCTCGGTGTAACTGAAGTAGAAAGAAAAGCTTTGATAAGCTTTAACCCCCATCTAACCACCGCCAGACTGTTTCTATCAAGGAAAAAGTGTTTAGTCGCGTAAAAAAGCATTGAAAAAAAGACAAAAAAATACATGCTTTTGAACGTCTTTTTTTTCTTTTGTTGTTCTACCGTGAATGGTCTTTGTTCAAGCATGTTTACGTGATGAATATAACACCCTAGGGCATTTACAGGTGTTATTCTTTCTAAAATTAGAAACTTTTTGTGCTAGGTTAAAAACGATAATAAAAATTAATGTTTTCGGATTACTTTCATTTTTCTAAAAAAATAAAAAATAGCTAATTAAAATTAAAATATGCCCATTTTTGTCACATTCATCCCTTTCACTCAAATTTCAACACTATGTCTCTATTTATCCACTTTCAGATATCTTCGAATCTCAACAATGGATAAAGAACCTATCTCTCCCCCTAAACGTTTCAATCGCGATCATCGCTTTGGTCTACGTTTTTTCAAAAGTATTCCAACTTTATTTCCACTTTTTTATCCAACATGGGAATGGGCATTTCTTTTTACATTTGTAATCATGGCTCTCAATGCTATCTCTGAATGGCTTACAAACAAAATTGGACATTATCCAGGTGATATGTATGGTGTCCTGCTAGCAAAAGATTATCATGGATTTTGGCATATTTTTGTTAAAGGAACTTTTATGTATATTGCTAAAACTGCTTGTTTAGCTATAATTACTTTTGTTTCATGGTTGCTTTATGTTGCATATCGAAGAAATGTTGTTTCATCACTTCAAAGGCGGTATTTTCGAAATAATATTTATTATCGAATTAATTGTGTTGATGGTGAAGGAATTGATAATCCGTGAGTTGTTTTTTAAACAGCGAAAAAATCCAATAAACTTCTATTTTTAAATTTCTTTTTTTGGCATTGAACAAAAACTTTTTGACGCAAAAAAAACGAATTTAAAAAATTACTGTAATTTACTTTTTAAACAGAATTACGGTAATAATTTTTTACCACAATTAAAATATTAAAAACTATGTATTCCATTTTTCATTTTTTCTTTATCACATTTTTAATTTAAAACTTGCAAAAAGAAATTCAATCCTTTCTCCCTTTTTTGCACTTTCTTTTTCAACGTTGCAACGAAAAAAAGCACGCTTTCTTTTTTTCTCTGTCTTGGCCGTGAATTGATCGTTTGCTTTATTTGTTGCAATTAAAAGAGGAAAGAAAATGATCGCTCATAAACTTACTTGGCTGGAAGAACCTTGTGATCACGAAAGACAAGGTCTTTAGGACGAGATCTCAGCATTGCACTTTTCGTTTCTGAGGTTGACTTCTATGACTATCTCGAAAATAGAGATAAGTCAACAGCTTAATTTTTGGGTGATGGGGATTGCGTTCGCGCATCCCCTGCATATTTCTTATCATATGAAAAAAAGTTAGAGCAACAAAAAATGTTTTTGTTTACGATTTTTAGCTAAAATAAAACGTAAATATTGATATTAACTTTTTTCGAATAATTTTGTGTTACTATCACTTGAATTCTTTTTGCGATACTTTAATGTTACTGTCATTTAAATACGACAAATTTAAAAAAATTTTTATTTTCTAAACTGCACAACTTCAATAAGGTTTAAATTTTTTTAGTGATCAACGTATTACACAAGATGTTGAAAGGGTATGTGATCGATTAGCTGTAAATATTATTCCTGCATTCCTTTCTGGTCCTTTTGTTATTGCATATTACACATATCAAACTTATCAAACGTAAGATCAAATTTTTAAAAAATTCTTCAGCTATTTTTCATTGAAACAAAAAGGTTTTAGTGCTCAGCTGCTTGGTGTTGGAATTATTTACGGGTATTTTGTTATTGGTTCAATCGTGAATAAATTTTTGATCTCACCATTATCAAAGTGGAGTGCAAGAGTGGAGAAATCAGAAGGTGATTTTCGGTGAGTTTTATTTTTGAGGTTTTAAAAATTAAGTGATTAAAAATGATGATAATTAAAAGCAACGAGATAACATGTTTTAGGTTACTGTAGTTTATTTATGCATGTTTTTCAGACTGAAAATATTTCTTAAAACTCGCAAATTTTAGATACAAACATGTTTCAATCCGTGATAATGCAGAATCAAGTATTCTATACAAATGTGAAAGCTTTGAAGAAACAGAATGCAATCGATTATTTAATATTTTAATTATGAAACAATTCTTTCTTGTTCTTTGGAGGCTACCAAATAATTGTAAGTTTGTTTTTCTGAGGAACACCGTCAATTCAGATCTTCTTCTTTTTAAAAAAATATGAAAAACTTCTTTAATTTTTTATTCCAAACGAATACTAGAACAGGGACTACTATCCATTGACGTCATAGCCTTGGATACTGTTATTAAAATTTTTAATAATAACCTTTTTTTCAGTTTTTAAACAATTTTTTGATTATTATGGGGGTCTTTTGAGTTATGCCTTGCAGTTTATTCCAATTATTGTTATTGGCACATATGATGATAAAAGCCCAGCAGATCTAGCAACAATTATTAGTAATAATGCATTTGTTTATATTTATTTGGTCAATAGTTTTACAAGGCTAACTGATTTGGCAATTGATGTTGGAGAAATGGCAGGAGTATTTCAGAGGTATGGCTTTTATCGATGTTGATTACAGTAATCTTGTCCTCTCTCTAGTCCTTGAAATTCAATCGAAACTAATACTTTTTAAATTTTTAGAATAGCAGATTTTGTTCAATATTCTGACGAACAAGCTCAAAAGGGTACAGAAGTTGAAGGACTTGCAAATCAATCGTTTGAAGAAGGATATGCTCGCCCCCCAGTTGTTGTTGATCGATCACTTTCACCTGTTAGACTATCAGAAGGTCTACTTTTTGAAATGAATAATGTTTCATACACTTTACCAAATGATGACCATTACTTACTAATGAATGGTAAACTTTTAATTCTAAGTAAATTTGGATAATATAAAATTTTAGATTTAAATATTCGGTTATTGAAAGGTCAAAATTTACTTGTTACGGGTCCAAGTGGTGCTGGTAAATCATCATTTTTACGAATATTAATGCGACTATGGAGCTTAAAAACTGGTAAACTTTTTTTTGACATTGTTGGGTTACAGTAATCAGGTACTATAGGAATGTCAACATATGGGATTACAAGTGATCGAATTCTACATTGCCCTCAGAGAGCTTATTTCCCCGTTGGAAAGCTATCACTTCGACAACAAATTGCTTTTCCAGTTCATATTCCAAATGGTGAAAATGATTTTAGGGGTTTGTTTTTAGCAATAAAAATGATAAGCTAAAAGTGATTATTGTAGATAGTGGATTTATTGAAAAAATGTTAAAAGATTTAAAGTTGCAACATTTGGTTGAACGATGTGGTGGCTTGGATGCAAGTGTAGAATTTGATTGGTAAGCTTTTTTGGCAGAAATGGGAATATCTAGAACAAAGAGAAATGGGAATGTTTTATGCAATTGAAATATCACTTTCTCAAACCTCTGCCCTTACCACTCCATTTTAGGCACGAAACCCTCACACCTGGTGAATTACAACGTCTTTCATTTGCTCGTTTACTTTATCATCGACCTCTGCTAGCTATTTTGGATGAAGCAACAAACAGCGTTTCATCAGATATGGAAAGAGTCATGTATCAGCTACTTCTTGCTAATGATATTTCATTTATCTCGGCTGGTCATCGACAAACGCTTACAGCTTTCCATACTTTGGAGCTTAAAATTGATGGCAAAACTGGATATACATTGAAAGAGCTGTCGACGGATGAAAAATTATAGATTATTGAAATTCTTAAAGCTTTACTTAGTTTTGACATTTGTTTGTTTTGTTTTAATTAAATACTTTTAAATTTTAAATAAAAGTTGTTCTAATTTTTGTTTCGTCACATGAGCATAATCGGCATGCACTCTTAGATAAAGAGTTGAATAAACATTCATTTTCAGTCAGAAAAAAAGGTTTTGAAAACTCATTAATTTTCTCTGATTTGCCAACTTATTAAAAAAACAAAATTTGTGCTCCGATTGTTACAAAAAACTATTTTCAAATAAAGAAAGAGGAAAAATTGTTAAGTCAATTGATGTGTATAAATTTGAATTGTCTTAGTTCTGTTAGTTGTTGGCGTCAAGCCTCTCAATGACAAACGCTCTCTCTCTGTTTTTACCTCGTTGATTTTCTCTTGTGTCTTTTATATATGTGATCAACCAGAGCTATAAGAAGGTTGAATCGAGCCGCTGTGCTACTAATAAATACTAATATTATTAATTAAACTTATACTGGACTAATAGAAGCAAATTAGTTCATAACATCAATCGTATGGCAAATATCAAAAACAATTTCTATTGCTATGTTTTACACCTCAATTTTCAAAGCATTTCTAACAGCTTTTTTATTTCAGGCAATTATTCCTGTTATAACTGTTATATTTCCAATTTGTCTGGATTTGGTATCAATTATAGCACGAATTGAAATTCCATGGGGTGGAAAAATAACATATTTGTTATGTTCTTTGATCCTCATTGTAAATCCCATACTTAAAATTACAGTTATTTCATGCTATAAAAATTCGTTAATAAGTTTCCTTCGTATGGTTGTAAATGTCAGAATAAGAACAACAACACGAACCAGTGTGAAAAGTACTGGTCCAGTAAAAGGTGTAGCTCCTTAAATTTGTTATAATTCATCCACACCTTTCAATGCCTTCGACTTTTAGACTTTTTTAGTGATGATAATGAAAGTCCAAAGTTAGATGCAGAAAATTTTGGTTGCTTGATGATTTCTTTTTGTATTTTGTCACTGCCTTATCAGTCAAGAAATGAACAATATTTATAGGCCAGCATACTGCATACTTTTTCATTACTATTTTAGCCATAAAAATAAAATACTACTAAAATGAATAAATGAAGTTAACAGATAATCATAAATCAAGAAGTAATACAAAAATGGCAGTTTTTGTCAAATCCAAAAACAGTTAGTAAACGACAAAAATTGTCAAGAAGAAATAGACTTCTTAATGACAGAGAAAATAATATATAAATATAAGAATTTATTAGATATATAAAATAAATATAAGAGACATAAAAAAATATAGATGAATGAATGAGAGATAAAAATATATATGAGAATGAAAGGAGAAAGAGAGACAACATTTTCTTTTATAGACGTTTTGAGGAATGATGAATGTTGCAAAGTTCGATTATGCAAATTCGTGACATTCTTCACGACAAAAATGGGTTATTCGGTAATTTGTTCATTCATGCCTGGTTTTATATTTTTGTTTTGTAGAAAGTCATAAAAAAACATAACATAAAATTTGTTAACACTTCTCATCAGACAAGAAGCAACAAAAAAGCAGCTTATTTTTTACATTTTCTGTTCTTTTTTTGATGATGATTCATGACATGGCTGCTGTTTAGTGCTTCCTTCCAAGCTGTTTTACATGCCCATGAACTGTTTTTGAAAAGATTGTTAACGGGGTCGGTGGTGCAGTGGTTAACAGAGTTTAACTTGTTCCACGCTAACGGGAAAGTTTCCCAGTCAGAGTCGCCAAACCGAAAAACCCCCCGAAGTAATCTTCGGATTTATTTTTGTCTTTCTTTGCTATTCATCAAACAATAAAGTTTTTCTAGTAATTAAATGTTATTATTGGTTATTTCTACTTCTTTTTATTACTCTATTAAACAAATAAATATCATGATTTTCAACTTTGTGTGGTAAGTGTTCTCTTAAATACTATTTATTTTACCTTTTTAAAAGCAATAAAACAAGGGTCATAATAATTCTTTCCACTATTATCGAACATAATCTATGTTATTGACAAATGCCTAATGCTGTACAAGCTTGTGTTGGATCTGCTGAATCTTTTAAATCTTGCCAAAATGCATAAAAATTTTGGGTGAACATTTCATAACAAAATGGCCAAAATCCGGCGCCTTGTTGACGAAAATAATTGCATTCTCCAAGCATATAACCTCGAGCAGCCGTTTCATTTCCGATATATTCTGGTTTAAGATTTTTTAGAGCCAAATTATAAATTGTTTCACATGCTGTACAATTTGCTGATGAAGCTGGACTTTCTTCTTGATGGATTGGAAGCTAAAAATTATTAAGCTTTATTTACAATCTTATGATTATTTTACTATTACAGTAATCTTAGTACTTTAACAAGCTACTTTGTAAAAAATATGACTTACCGTAAAACTGGTAACAATTCCAACAAATGCTAACAAAATTATACCAATAAAAAGCTTAACACCAAACATTTTTCAATCGTGTCAATAACAATACTTCTTTTGTAACAATGCACACGCCTTTTTAAGCTTCATGGTAAAATGACCTTTTGACTTTTGGACTTTTTTTATTGTTGTTTAAGGTCCAATGTCTCATACAACAAAAAGCATTGTCTGCTCGATTCTTCAGAAAGAGATATGGCATTTTAGCACCACTCCTTGTAACTCCATTTCGCCTTGAAATAAAAACGTGCAAACAAACAACATATATTTTTTGCAAGCCTGGGCTTTTTTAAAACTGTATCAAAATTAAATCATCTTACACAAACTGATAAAGTTTTTTAATGACCATTTCATTTCCGCAGCCCCAGAAAAATCTTTGATTGCTCAATGATTTGATCTCCTTTTTTTAAGTTTATTTTATTGAGGATTCAAAAATATTATAAGTTTAAAAAAACAAATATTAAATAAAAAAACTGATTCATTACATATTAACTTTAAGTTTTCCAAGAGCTTCTTCAAGAGTAAAAACTTGTGATTTGATATCTCGAACAAGGCATTGTACAGATGGCATTGTATCTAGCATTTCAACCCGTTGCGTATATGGATTATATCGAACTTGGAAGGGTCTTTTGATAGTAGATGTCCAGGTCCTGAAATTTTAGGAATTGAAAGATTTTTGTTAAAGTTTTCTCAGTGATAGTAATTGTTTTTATTTCACTTACTATCACTTCAAGTTAGGTTTTGAAGTTACTGTCAAAACCAAACTTGAAATTTTGGATAAATTTTTTTTATATATTGTATCGTGTGTTACTCCTTTGCCATTGACAGTAATATGTGTTTTGGTTTTTTGTGTTACTATCAAAAAGGACAGTAAGACAAAAAGTTAAAAAATTCGAAAAGCTGTTACTATCATATTTTGAGAGTAACAATTTTTTAAACTTTTTGTATTTATTAGTTATTATAGCTAACAATTTGCATAAATCATATTGATTTGTTATAGAATTTCAAGAAATATGTTATATTTTAAACCGAAACTTGATTAATTCAAACTACATTCATGTCTTATCACAAGATATTGATAACTAAAACCCCCTGCAGCAACCTTTTTCAATCATCGAATTATACCTTTTTCCATCTTTTGATCTTTGCTTTTTCTGCAAAAATAAATTTTTTTCTCTCTTTTTTTGCACGTAACTACAAGTTTTAAATGTACCCCAATTTCCTATGTCAGAAACATTTAAACCACATGACCATCAAATTAAATTAAAGAAACTTACATTAATTTATTTTTTGCATCTGCAAAAGATTCTGCAATAAAATATTTTGGTTGAAAAGATGTAATAGGATATTTTGTTACACATGTTACAGATGGATCAAAAAGGTCATGGGCGGGTTCTTCCGTTAAACAATATTGTAATTCTCCAAATGATGAAAGTAGCCCAGCACCATAAGCTTTTTTTGCACCATTTTCTAAACATATTCCATATTCTACAGTAAACCAATATAACTAAAAACTTTGTTTAATTAATATTGAAGTCTTGAATTAAAGAGCATACTGTAGCTAGCTTTTCAATCATTTCATCTGATGCCCCTAAAGAAGCTAAACCAATTTCTTGACTAAATTGTGCAAATTGTGGATCAGCAAATAGTGGAGCATGTCCAAGAAGTTCATGACAGATATCTCTGAAATTGCAATTTTATAATTTTTTTGTGAAATTTTAAATGACAGTAATATGTGTTTTTGCATTTTTGTGTTACTATCAAAAAAGAAAGTAACATGAAATCAGAAAAAACACAATTTTTATGTTGCTATCATTTTTTGACAGTAACACATTTTTTGCAAATTTGAAATTTTTTGTTTACTATCATTTTCATCAAAAAAAACTTACGGTTCTGGTGTATACATTGGTTTTGAATGATGACGAATATATTGTGTTGAATGAAATACTCTAAAAGCTAAACCAGCTAAGAAATCTCTAGAACTTAGAAGTCCTGCAACAGGTCGTAGAGTGAAGCCAGTACAATCTTTTAAAAAATCAGAAACATCTTGAAGTTGTGGAATATTATCAGGACCATATCCGCAATTTTGTTGAAGCAGTGGAAAAATGTAATTGAATTCAGCGCAGGCATGAGTAGGATAAAGACCAACAAGTTCTTTGTAGATTGTTCGCCAAGTATTTACTTCTTGTTCGCTGTATTCAACACGAGGGATTTGTTCGCCACTGAAAAAAAGGGGTTGAAATGATGAAACATTTGTTTTTTAAAATTTTCAAAAAATTTGAATGATTTTTTCTAAATTTTGAAGTATTTTTGTATCAAAAATTGGAAATGATAGCAACCCAAATTTGTAATATTTGACAAATCAGTGTTACTATCACTAATCCCAAAGTATGAATTTTCTTGACACGAAAACAAAATTTCAAAAAAAAACTAACATATGATAATTAGCAGCAATATCAGCAAATTGCTTTCTACGTGTACGATAAACGGGATCAGTGAAGCCAGGATGATCAGAATCAAGCTCAGCACCATAGCTTAAAACTCGATTGGCGAATTGATCAATATCTTTCATTTTCATTGGAAACCATGGAACACTTTCTAAAATGTTTTTTTACAAATTTTATAACACCAAAATAACAGATGCTTCCAGTTTTAAAAAAACTGCTATTACCCCTGAAGGTTATGCAATCCTTCAGTAATCCCTCCCTGTACAAACCTTTATTCTGTTTAACTTGAGTATTAAAATCTTGAACATGAATATTTTCAGCTTTTCGCTTGTACAAATTAATAATTTCTTCAACTCGATCTTTGTCAGAGCTTTGATCAACTTCAACTAAAATTTCATAGCAACCTTCTTTGTTCTTAGATGGACGGGATTCGATGTGGGCAAGATTGACCTTCTTGTCCTAAATAGAAATGTTTAGAAACCGAAAAACGCAAATTAAGAAAACCTTGAAAATTCGAAGTGTTTCAGCTAATGCACCGGGTGTTTCTTTCAAAGTAAAGATGATGGTGGTATGAGCAGGATTGGTTGAAACTTCAGCAACGAAAGATTCCATCTAAAAAAGCAAAGATAGTTACATTTATTTAAAAGTAAAATTCCAGGAAATAGCTTCTGTAGAATGGAAAGAGAGTAATGGCTGATTGAAATAATATGCGAATTTGCAAAACTTGCAATTTCAATTCATACATATAAAATCCTTAAAAGCCTCTAAACGAAAATCCGTTCAATTTTAATGAAAATTTTTAGTCAAGAGTTGCTCAAAAAGAATTATGATGTAATCGAGGCCATAAATTTCACAAATTTACATATTGCCACATTTAACTCCGTATAAGTATTAGCAGTGAAATAAAAATTTCTATCTACAAGAACTGAATTTTACCTTGAAATCCATCTTCCTAAAATTTAAGAAAAAAAACTTTACTTGATTAGACCGCATTTTTAGCACAGGTTTTTTACAAATCATTAACAAAAAAATTCGCCGCAAACGCAAACGAGAATTTCTTCGACTGACTTGAAAACTAAAAAAATCTATGGCCCAGCAAAAGATAATAATTTTTTACAATCATTTTCCCAATGTCTTAAGAATTTATCTGATTTTTTTTAGAATGCACTTGCGCACGCGATATCCCTTTCCTAATCTTTGCTCTCTATCTCATCAACTCGAGCTACAGCTCATCTAATCAGATTTTAATAGTCTTAAACTTTAAAAGCTACAAAAAATGACTTTTACAGCCATAAAAAAAGACCTTGAAAAAGTAATAAAAGACGCAAAAAACAAAACTGTGAAGACACAAAAAAATAATGTCAAATATTAAAAACTTACTGTTTCATCAAAAACTTCTTGAGCAGGTAATTCTTGCAGTCCCATCTTTTGGTTTTTTGTCTTCTTTTGTCGTTGAAACTTTTTTTTATATTAAACTAAAAAAAACTTTTTTTATCAAATCATTAAAAAAATATATTCGTTTAACAACCGCGCAAGAATAAAAAAAACCAAAAACTATGAAACATTTTTTGGAGCAAAAAAAAGAATTATCAGGTTTTCTTTAATAACAGAAAGCTGTCATCAAAAATTAATCATTAAATTTATCACTTTTTTAAACGCAAGATTTTTTTTCTTCATAGATTTTTTTGCCATTGGGTGCTGCTACTTTTATTTATATAGATGAAAGAAAATCAAAGATTAACAAAAAAGAGAGGCAAGTTTGGAGATGAAGAAGTAAGTTTTTTTTATAAATACAAGTAGTCAAGTTAATTAATTACCACGTGGCTTATGCAACATTCTTTTTACCATTCGAATAAAAGTTTCATCAATGATGTCGAGAAGGAGAAGAAGAAGTAAAGAAAAAGAGACCACAAGTTACTAATTAAAGTTCGATCAAAATTTTTAATGTTGATCATTTAAAAGTATGATTTGAAACGACATGATTAAAAAAAGATTTTGTCATCATCATTCTTATCATGAGATATTGTTGAAGTTAAGAATTAGTAATGAACAATAACAAAAAAAATGTATTTGAAATTTTAAAAATAACAAATTAAAAGTATTACAGTATTCTCATTGAAGTGCAAATTTTCCTTTTTTAAATTGAAACAATAAAATAAAAGAAAGATTTTTTGAATTACATTTTGCTTACTGTAGCTTAAAGTGTACAGTTAACAACCTCAGCAGAAGAAACAGTCTTGTTTTTTATAAGTCAAATATTGCTAAAAATCATAAATGTCGAAAAAAATAATTGCAGCAAGAACGGTAAACAAAAAATAACAAAATTATTATAACAGCAACCTCTCTAAAGAAACTACAGTAATCTAAGACACATTCTTGCTAAACAAAACTTATCTAAAAACTGCAAATTCTAACTAAAAAACTAAACACTAAAAAAAACACCATCAAATGATTACTTTTATAATCACTAATGAGAAAAACTTTTTTTTTGTAATTTTCGCAACATTGAAAAAATTTTCAACACCTTTGATTATCATTCACTTGTCTTATTTCCGTTGTATCATTTGATCAACCCTTTTTTTATCAAGTAAAAAAGTTAACATTAAACATAAAAACTCGTTAAAAATGTTGCCATTTTTCTGTTATATCACGTAACAATCGTAAATTCTAAAAAAAAAAGTGACAGCCGATAAACTACGTATATTTGAGTTGTAATAATTTGGTAGAATTACAAAAAATGATTTTTGAACAATGAGAAAAGAATTTAAATTAAATGAATAAAGCTAATAACTACTATCTGTTTATCAACAAACTACTATTTATACTTTTTCTGAAGAACAAAAATTCATGCAATAATACTTCCTTGTTTAAACGTGTCTTTTTTCACTGCAATAAAAAAGTATCTTGTGCAAAACAATTATTATTTCCTTATTGGCTTTTTTTCAACAAAGCTCCAAGTTAAAAATAATTATTTTTGATTGAAAAGAATGCACTATTATCACAAAATTTAATTATGTCATTATTACACTACCACCATCATCGTTTGAGAAATTAAATAAAAAAATGAAATGTTTGGTTACTGTAGAAACAAAAAATAAACTTTGACTTTTTGACTGTCAAAGTGAAACATCACAAAAGAAGTGAATGAGAAATCAAGCTTGCAGAAAAAGAAAAGCTACAAAAGAGCAAAAAAAATATCGCTGCATTTGGTGTATTTGAGAAAGAAGCGGATGATGATGATGTGATACAAAAGAAAAGTAAATACTAATGAAGACAGAAAATTTTTGTATCTCAAATTGTATTCAAAAAACATGTTAAAATTAATATAAAATTTTATTTTTCCCAAAACTAATACATACAATTCACATAAATAGAAACACAAACAAACAATACCCTCCAAAAAACATATTTCAAAAACCATATTTTCTTTTTGATGCTGCTTTGCTTTCTCTTGATGCTGCCCATTGTTCTTTGAGTTCATCTTCACGAGCAACGGCAATACTTGCCAAATGTGTAATTTGATGTTTCATTTTTGCTAGCTTTTCTGATGGGCCTTTCTTTCCAGGTTGTCGATGATCCTTTGTTGCTGCAAATGAGGCAAGACTTCTGTGATCAATATTTTTGAGTAGCGTTTGATGAACATTTGGACCAATTTGTCGATCAACACTAACATCAACCATTCCAGAAACAGCATCATTTGCAAAAATATTTGATGCACCCCATTGTTCGACTTCATGCTTATAGACAAGCTTCTTTGCAGCATCATCATCAATTCTTTTAAGCTTTGTAGGAGGTTGTTGTTGTTGATAGGAAGATGATGAATCCTAAAAAAAGGAGATTACAATATTGATATATGTATTATCGTTGATTAAGCTATTAAAAAACAACTCGGCAAAAAACTTTATACTGTAAATCCCTCCCCAAGCAAGATCCAAAACTTACTTCATCTTCTTCCATCATAACTGGAGCAGGAGGTTTTGCTGGGCCAATTGGTTCATCAACAAGAAACATATTTGAAATATTTAATTCTGGCCTTGGTATTGTTTTTACATCCATTAATCCTTTCTTTTGCACTGAACCTAATCCAAGGAAATCATTGAAATTACTAGAATCCATTTCTTCATCTGAATCAGGCTTTACTGGTTGTTTAGCGACATGAGAAGATGCTGCAGCAGCAGGCTTTGATGCAGGTTTAATCTTAACGGTTGATGGTAAAAAGCTTAATGTTGATGTTTGAGGTTTTGAACTTTGCACAATTTTTGGTGGAGGTAGAGATGATAGCAGCGCTGATTTTGATTGACTTGCAAATAATGGACGATTTGTTGGTTTCTAAAAATGAACAAAGATTAATCCGGTTTATTAAAGTACAATGCTAGTGAACGGCAATCTAGAATAGAATTATTTCCAACAACCCGCATTGACTGGAATCCACTGATCCGACACCAACATTTATAGGATTTAGCTTGTGGAGTATTAATCTCTTTGTGAAAAAATCTTTCTTTCTTAACAGGTGGACTGTAATGAAAGTATTGTTCTCATTTTTGCTTATCCATCTTTCTTTGAAACTGCAAAACATATATCAGGGGATGCGCGATGAATCTTCATCAATATCACTTGAAATTTTAATTTTTCCTTTTCATTTCTGTTGTTTAAGCTTCTTTCACGTTCGGGAGATCCACGAGATTCGCCAATGTTATTGTTTGAAGGTGTCTTTTTTACAGTATCCTGTTGTCTCTGTGAGATTCGAGGTTCTTCCAGTCAAGTAAGCTTATTAGACGTAGTTTTTGGTTCTCCTTTATGAGAAACAAAAAAGCAATAGATAAATTGTAAGCAACAATAAAACAGCAGTGTCTTTTCCATTGTTAGCTAAAACTATTATTTTGATCCAAAGTGATGGATCGCTCTTTTGTATGTCTGTGAATCATTCCAGCAGTCCAATCATATTCGGCGCAAGTTTTAATCCGACAAAATGAATAGTGTTAAAATCTACTAGTTTGAAACTTAGATTGCCGTTCACTAGCAACAGCTACAAAGAGCTAGATGCTTACCTGTATCACATCATCGTCATCCGCTTCTTTCTCAAATACTTTTGATGATAGGCCACCAAATGCAGCAATCTTTTTTTTGCTCTTTTGTAGCTTCTTTTTTTCTTTTTCTGCAAGCTTGATTTCCCAATGTCGCCTTTGAATTGTCGTTCCTTCACCTTCTTCGTTGTAATGATTATTATCGTTATTTGAAGTATATGAATATGTTGAAGCTGTTGGAAGATTTAGCTTAGGACCTAAAACATTTAAATATATTAACAACAATTATAACAAATAGTTAAAAATCTTACCACTTTCATCATCGTCGAGTTTTGGAATTGAAAACTTCGGTTTTTCTGGTAGCTTTGTTGAAGTAGTAATAGTCGGTTTTTGTGCTGGAGGTGCAGCAACTTCAGTATCTGATGCATCTGAATCACTGCCATATCCTGCTAAACCCAACATTGTTGAAATTAAATGGAGTTAATTAAATTTGTAAAATAAAGTTGTTTTAAAAAATGTTGTTTCAAAAATTTGTTGAAAAAATTGTGTTGGCGAAGATGAACATATTGCCAAAAGAAAATTTTTTGCTGATTTTGTTTTAGCATTACAGTACTTTTACTGAACAAAATAATTCAAACTTTTACATAGAATGATTTTTATTGCATGTAATTTTAATATGTATATCAGAAATAAGTCCATTTTAAAATAATACCAATAAATATGCTTTGTTGCTTCTGGTAGAATTAATAACTAGTAAAACTTCTTTTATAGAAAAAGCAGTTAAAAAAGTAAAATATGTTTCTTTTGCAAATTGTAAATGTAATTATATTATTCTTATTTAGAACATCTATGTTATTCTCTTAAGAGTCTTATTTATCGATAATAAAGTTTTAACTGGAATAAGCTAAGTAAGAAACAAAAAAACATTTGTTTAACATTGTTGGGATACTGTAACTTTGTAAATTCCGATCATTGCTATTTTCACTTTTTATTAACACATCCATAATTAAATTTGTTCATTAATAACTTTTTTTTGTATCTTTAAAAAGATACAAAAAGAATTGCGTTTTTGACGGAAGAAAGAAGGAATTTAAAAAAATTACTGTAGCTGGCTTTAACATCAAAATTTCTTTTTTAACATAATTCCGGTAATAATTAATTCGAAAGTTTGTATATTCCTTTTTTTGTTGTTTTTTTATCGAACGTTTTTAATTAAAACAAAAAAATTACCAAAAATGTGATAATCTTATTTTTGAACTACTTTTTTCCAATGTAAAAGCGCACTTTCTTTTTTTCTCTGTCTTGGCCGTGAATTTATCATTTACTTTTTTTGTTGCAACTAAAAGAGGAAAGAAAATGATCGCTCATAAACTTACTTGGCTGGAAGAACCTTGTGATCATGAAAGACAAGGTCTTTAGGACGAGATCTCAGCATTGCACTTTTCGTTTCTGAGGTTGACTTCTATGACTATCTCGAAAATAGAGATAAGTCAACAGCTTAATTTTTGGGTGATGGGGATTGCGTTCGCGCATCCCCTGCATATTTCTTTTTTCTGATGAAAAAAAGTTATATCAATAAAAAAATGTGAACATTATCATACTTTCATTACAGTACACCTAAAAGGTATAAAGAGAGTACTTTTGAAAAATCCGTTCAAACAACATTTTAAAATTTTTTGAAAATGTTTATTTAGCTTTTACTAACGTACAAATTTTTATTCACCATGTCACTTCTAAGAGCCGCAAATGAATATGTTAAACTTAAATTTTTGAAGAGAATAATTTTAAAAGTATTTATTCTATCTTTTTTAACTACCACCTAACATAAAAACAAATCAACAACAACAAAAGTCAACAAATATAAATCCTATAAATCATTATTAACAATTTCTTGCAGCCTTTCAGTTAAATCCAGATATTTTAATTCTTCCATAAATGAATCCAGCGCTTCTCCACCTTCCATAAAACCTTTGATATGACTTGTTGACATCTTTAGTCGATGATCAGTTATTCGATCGTCTTTAAAATTGAAAGTTCTAATCTTTTCTGCACGAGCACGGGATCCAACTTGTAGTTTTCGAGCCGAAATTGTTTTGGCACTTAATTCATCAACTTTTTTCTGTAGCAGAATAGCAGCTAATCGTTTATGAGCAATCTAAAAAATAGCAACAAAGGACATTAAAAAAGCTACAGTATCCCATACTTTAATATTCATATGTTGAAATCTTTCATCCATCACATGCACGGCTGTGCCAGTTGGAAGATGAGTAATTCTTACAGCTGTTGAACGTTTATTAACATTTTGTCCACCAGGTCCTGATGCTCTCATTGCTTCAATTTTTACTTCATTTGCAGGAATTGTAAGCTCTGCCTAAAATCAGTGATACAAGAAAAGCTTCATTTAAAAGTACAATACGTTGCCATAGTTTCTTTCCAGCAGCAAGGATACTGTAATTACAAAACAATGTTTTGTTGTTAATGTCGTACCTCATTGCGCAAAAAACTGTGATCAGTTAAAAATAAACATACATTTTCAGGTTCAGGTAATACTGCTAAACTCATTGTACTTGTATGCATAATGCTTGCGTTGAAAGGTACTCTTTGTACACGATGTGTTCCAGCTTCAAACCGCATATTTGAATAACATTCTGGTCCTTCGACTAACACCAAAGCACTTCTTAATCCTGCAGGTGGTACAGTTTCATGTTGAATTGCTAACCATGACCAGCCTTTATATTCTGCATGTCGACGATACATTTCATATATTTCTTCTGCAAAAATCATTGATTCAACACCACCTGCACCGCTAAAAAGGAGAAGATGATTAGATAAAGGTAATATAAATTGAAATCTTAATAGATTAACAAAAAAAAGATTCAGCGAATTAGAACAGTGTCGTATAACTATGTAGATCATTGTTGAAGAGTCAAATAATAAAATTGCTTTCACTTTTAAGCTGTGTTTTACAAAAACTAAATAGCTAGAAATAAACATACGCAGCAAATTCAAGCTGACATTTAGAAAGTACATCAAGTTCTGACTTTGTTACAATAGCCAATGCAAGATTATCATATATTTCATCAATCAATTCTGTTACAGATACAATATCTTCTTCTATAGCAGCTCTTAGCTCACTTCCATCATCAGCTAAAAAGACAACCAACATTAATTAATCTCCACTAAAATGAACTCACATTTTTCCATCTCTTTCAACTGCTTCAGCTCATCTTCTTTAGCTTTCAGCTGCTCTTGTAAATTTACAATTTGCTGCCATCTTGATACTGTTTCTGCTGGAATTGTATTTTCGCTAGCTGCTGTTATACTTGAATCACCAGATTTAAGATTTTTAAATTTTGTAACAATATCTTCACAATATTTTTTACAATTTTCACTTTCAATTATTGAAGCAAATCTTGATACATTTCGGATTGAATAAAGTTGTAAAGCTGTAAATCTAGCAGCTAATCTTGAGAATCCTAACATAAATAATAATAACAGTAAAGACTAATAAATATTACTGCAGAACGGGATATAGCATAACAAAGCAAGCGATAAGATGTTTAAAAATCTATTCCAAAAATTTAAAAGATAAAATTTCATTGAAGACATTTTGCCATTAGTCTAACAAATCTTCAAACTTTGAAGTTCAAATACGAGAATTACCTTATGTATAAGCTTAGGGATTGTCCAGAGCTGACGTCAGCAAAAAAATCGAAATTTTCCATCCCACCCACCCTTAAATCAGCAACCATCAGTTTTTCCCAAAACCCATCCACCCTTCCGTCAGCAAAAAGCGTCAGCAAAAATTTTTTTTATTAAAATCGAGCACTATTTAAATACACAAGTTTGCAAAAACATTATTAAATGCATATGGATCAGAAGATTCATTAATTATTGGTAAACCAGTTGAATTATTATTATCATTATTAAGTTTTTGGCTTTTTCCAGCAATTTGTATTTTCACATTTACTAATTTGTAAGCAATATATGGAAGAATAACTCCTGAAAGAGCTTTTGAAAGCGGTGCCATTCTTCTTTCAACAGCATTGTAAGCTGATTGTCCAGGTGCATGTGTAGCAACAACTAACATATCAAGTTCATATTGAATAAAAACTGATGACCAAGCTGACATAGTCTTTGGAAAACGTGGATTTTCATCAGGTCCTCCATCAACCGTAACCAGCAGTATCGGTTTCAAATCACCATTTTGATCCTACATTTCTTTTGCAAATTCTTCTAATTCGAACAATTGATGGAAATCTTGAAGATGACTATCAGCACCACAATGATCATGTTTTCCAGATCGAATTGCAATATATGTGGGAAAAATTTAAGAGAAAAAGTTGATTGGTAAAAGAAAAAAAGTTAAGAATCCAAAAATTCAAAAGGCAAAAATTACTGAAAATGCTGACGTCAGATTTCAAAAAAACCCATCCACCCATAGCTGTCAGATTTCGTCAGGTTTTGGAAAACCCCCACCCACCCTTAAAACTGCTGACGTCAGCTCTGGACAATCCCTTATGATGATGAACAACAACAACTGAAACCTCCTTCTAAAGTTGCTATAAAAAAAATTACGACTGCAATGCACTGAAAAAGCAAAAATGATACTCATTTCTGTAACTGTAATTTTTTTGGAATATAAAAATATCGTAGAAAGTTTGTTGAACAAAATAAATTTTTACACTACCTTTTATTTGACAAATAAATATGTTTACAGTATTATAAAAGCTGAACAAATAAAATAACATTAGAATTTTTCTCAATTTTTTGGATTGCTTATTTTAATAATAGATAAAATATAAATATTTTGTATGCAATTGCTAAAAAACAAAAAGTCAACAACTATCGTATACCAAAAATTGTACAATTAAAACGATACTAAGAAGTAGATATTAAGTGAAATACAGTAACCCAAGAATTAAAAAATCTTTAAAAAAGTACAGAGAATATGAATATTAAAGCAATCTATGAAGACCATTTCAATACAGTAATCCTTTCGGTAAAGTTCGCATGTATGTGTTATTTTTTTAAACGGATGTTGTCATCATTTCAAACTTGCTTTAATTATGTTAAACAACCACATAGGAATACTGTAACAAATTAATGAGAAGAGGTGAAATCTAATAATGTAACTTGCCAATAACACATATCAACAAGTTACTGAAGATTTTCAAAAATACAAGAAAGATGTAATTTTTGGCAAAATGTGTTTCAATGTTTAACATCAACTCTCTCTCTTTTTTTCCTCTTGTTTTTTTGAGGTTGATTTTTTTAAAGAGAGATGGATTTTGTAAATATTTTTATCATCAGATTACTACAACAAAATATTATTATTTATTTATTTTGATACATATATTTCGTCGTTATTTGCTTTATGTCCATTCATTGTTGCAGTTAGTGTTTAATGGCGTGTTCTTCCTTTATTTTTTTCATTGTTAAAAATCCTGAACTCCTCCTCTAATACCGCCTTCAGCTTATCTCTCATAAATTGCAGTATAAACTTAAAGCTGCCTACGTTTATTCTTGCCACGGATTTAATGCTGCTTTTTTGTATTACTAAATGTCTTATAATCCCGTTTAACACATACCCTCAAATTTTAATGACTTTGTTGTTGATAATGATAATGCTGATCCTATTCTTTCATATTCCAAGCACCATTTATTACTTTTATTTTATTGTTCTAGTAGCTGTTTGTTGTTTAGCTCCACATCCAACTTTTTCCCTGTTGTTAACGTAAATTTGCCTTCTTGCTTTTTCTCATTCTTCTTCATAAATATCTTGAACTTTTCTTCTTATTCCACCTTAAGCTCCAGCTTCATGCTCTTTATTTTGCCGAAAAAGCTTCAACATTGTATACTTTTATTATTGCCGTGGTATTTAAACGCTTTATTTCTATAGTTCTTTAGTATACAGATATATATTACCACCCCTTGGAGGATGGAGTTTTTAAACTGATTTGAAACTTCCCCAGCTTTTTATGAAGTTTATATACGTTTACGTTCTTGCTTTTACTCTTTATACCCTTTAAGCAGGAGCTCTCTAAGCTGCAGCAAAGCTTCAAGCTGTATACGTTTATTGTTGCCGTTTTTATTTACATGCTTCAATTTTAATTTTTAAGTATCTTTAATCTCTTCAAAAATGGGATGCCTAATTTTCGATGAGTTATATAATTTGGTATTTCAGCATCATTTATTGGTTCTTCTAACATCCTTTTGGCATTTAACTCCTTTTTCAGCCTTTTCTCTACTTAATTAGTAGCATCGTAATTGACTATCTCCAGTCCATAGATTATGGTTCATCAAATTTTTATGGATCAAGCGTCGCTGTTTTTGTGTTTATGGTTTAACTTTTTCTTCATTTAGTTTGTATATGAGCTTTATCTTATTTTTCTCACCATGAAGACCCTGAGCGTTTCATATTCCACTTGCCTTAGCTTAACAAATTCTCCTCAACGTATTACAGTAATTCCGTTGTATGTGTATGTCTATTATTGCTGCTATGTTTGACCCTTCCTTTCTATTTTCTTTGTATCAAAACCTTGTAGAAGATAGATCTTCAAAAATTTAATGACTTTTTTGGTACAGTAACCTTCTCCATGTTTATTGTCAGCATTCTGGATTTGTTTGACTTTTCTTTGATAAATCTCTTAACGTATCTTTATCTCTTTTGCTTGATAAGCATACCTTTGTATTTTATTGAGAAAGCTTTACAGCTGTATGCATCTATTACTACCTCGCATTTACTGTTTCTTTTATAACTTCTAAATATCTTCAATTCCTGCATTATGGATCATCAAATGTTTAATGACTTTTTTATGGATGAAGCAAACATAGATCTCCTTTTAAGTTATCGCTTTTTATTTTTGCAGCTGTTTATGGATTATATCCTTATTTATTTAGTTCGTATACGAGCTCTTTTATTTTTCTCCATCACGAAGACGCTGAACTGTATATATTCCACTTGTCTAAGCTTAGCACACCCACACAACCTCTTACAGTAATCCAGATGTATATATTTGTACATATTGCTACGACATTAAAGTCTTCCTTTCTATTTTTAATACATCAAAAACTTGCAGATGATATGTATTTAAAAAGTCGATGATTTTCTTCTGGATACAGTAACCTTCTCTGTGTTTATTGTCGTCGTCGTGTATTAATTGAGCTTTCCTTTAATATGCTTTTGTAGTTTAATTCTTTGCCCATTTGTTTCTCTTTTGCATTTGGTTTTTTATTTTACGGTTTTCATGTTTTACGTACACCCGAAAAGTTTAATCTATTTTCTATTGATGCTTGTAGTCAAATGATGAACGCGTTTTAATAATTCTCGTTTAATCTGTATGTCGATTGTCGCGTATCTACGTTTTTCTTTATACCTTCACTGTATTAAATAATTTTTTTTAGAAGAAGATGGCTAACATTATGGAAGAATTCGATGACAATTTTGTTATGGAAGAAGAAAATATTGATCCTATCATTGCAGATTGTAAGCCTTTCTTTACTGCTTACTTCTTTTAAACTAACCGTTACCTTTCAGTCATGCCTGTTCAAGCGACAAATAATGAAATTCAATCAACTAAAACCATGGAAGTTAATGCAAAAGATATCGATTTTGGAAAACTTAAGAATGAATATCGTGATACTGCTTTATGTTATCGACTACTTCATATGCTTGAAGTATGTGTAAATCGTCGTCTTGAAATTGCTAAAGCTATTATTAATTGTGTTCAATCATCTGTAAGTTTTGCTGTCATTACTATTGATATAAGGTTTAGTCTTCAACTTTTAGGGAAGCATGGATGTTGAATTTTACCGTCGTTTTGCTACTGAACTTGAGAAACATAAGAATGCTAATCCAAGCAATACATGGCCTACAACTGATAAGACATGGATTACTTCAACCGAAGAAAAGATTCAAGCAATGATTGAACGTGAAACAGCTGCACTTAAAAAAGCTCAAGATGAAGGCATCAAGGTAAGATACTGTAGATTGTGTGCATGACATATATTTAATACATTTTTTTAGGAAAGTATCCGTATTGCAATGACCCGACTTTTTGATGTCAATTTTCGTGCTGGTAAATTTTATGAAGCTGCAAAACTATATTCTCGTAATCTTCGTGATTATTGTGTAACTCCACAAACAATTGTTCCAATGCTTCTTGATCATATTAAAGTTTTAATGCTTTCACAAGATTATCTTCGTGCAGAAACATATGTAAATCAAGCTGAGCGTGCTATTGTTGATTGTCAACAACGTGAAAGCAAATCAAGCCAAGATAATAAAACAACACTCCTTCCTATTCATCGTGATGAAAAATCTTTATCAGCAGCTGTTAAGCAAGCTTCAAAAGATATGGCAAAAATTCATGCTGTTATGGGTGTTACAAAAATGTGTAATAAGAATTATTTGGCTGCTGCAGACAAATTTGTTGCTATTGATCATGAATTCTTTGATTTTCGTGATCTCATTTCACAAACTGATATTGCTTATTATGGTTGCTTCTGTGCTCTTGCAACATATGATCGTAACACTTTGAATGAAAAAGTTATTAATAATGGGAATTTTCGTAAATATTTGGAATCTGAAGGTATTGTTTTGGGTGGTATGGTACTTGAATAATCTGTTCATTTTTAGGAAAGCTTGTTGATTTGATTCAAGCTTTTCGAAGTAACTCTTTTACAACTGTCTTTCAACTGCTTGAAGAATTGCGTCCATCTCTTTTACTCAATATTTACATTGCACCACATCAAAAGCAACTCTATAAGCTTATTCGTCGACAAGCTTTTATTCAATATATTTCAACATTTGGTGTTATTACTCTTTCAACAATGGGAAGAGTATTTCGTACAGATACAAATGAAGTGAGTTTTTGTACTTTGTATTACTATAATTATATATCCGTCTTTATTTTAGTTGATTGATGAACTTGTTGATCTTATTGATAATGGAATTATTGATGCTAGAATTGATCCAATCGAAGGACAACTTTATCGTATAGATGAAAATCCAACATTAAAGAATTCAAAACGTTTAGTAAAAATTCAACAAGATTTAGCTGAACGTACTCATGTACTTGTTATTCGTGCTGGTCTTGCTTTGAATGGTGTCAATCCTAGTAAAGATATGGAAGCTGAAATGGAAGCATCTGGTTCTTCATCAATGATGGAAAATGGTCGAAAAGGTGGTAGAAGACGTGGAGGACGATTTGGTTTTGATGATTATGAATCTGAAGAAGGTAAGGAATTAATAACACTTTGAATAGTAACTCTAAAGCTGTTTTTTAGATATGGAAGTTGCTACTCAATCTGATTGGGATAGAACAATGAGCAATGGTCGTAATGTATTAAATCGTGTTATGAATCATTTTACAAGTGCTGGAAGACCTTCACCATCATCGCGAAATCCTCCACCTCCTCTTGCTGGAAATAGATCAATTCTTGGATTTGGGCAGCCTCCTGTCTTAAATGATCGAGATCAATCTGATACCGATATGGCTGAACCTTAATATTATCTGTCTTGATTGTTTTTTCTGTATAGTTTTATGCTTTACTCTGTACTTTTTATTTATAAATTTGATTCTTTTCAAAATTGTGTGTTGGATTCTTTTGCACGTTTTTTTTCGCATTACATTATTGTTTGAACTTTTTTTGCTACAGCCAAGGGTGTACGGTAGTTATAATACGTTAGACATTGTGACTTTTGGCGATTTGTTCCCAATGCTAAAGAGTTATATAGAAAATTTTTCTTGCTTTTTTTGAAGCAAGCTTTTGGAAAAAATTCAGTATTAGATTCTAATCATTATTATCTTTTTAGACTTCATCAAACTTAACTCAATAATCATGGAAATTGATGATTCTCCAAGTACTGTATTCATTTCAACTTTTGACTACATTATTAGTAATACATCGTTAAATTATTTTCAAAATGAAACGGAAGTTCTGTGTTGCATCAATGGTCCAGCAGAATTACCAATGGCAAAGAAGATTAATGATCGAATGCTTGTTTCTACTTTGTACTACTTCGAAAATGGTGCATCTACATCATCAAATGAGCTACAAGAATTTGCAAATTTAATGATTGATCGCTTTACAAATCCTCGTGCAGGTTTATCCATCAATGTGCTACAAATGAGAAATAATGGTTCAAGACTTTCAACAGCTATTAATGCTCTTTCACTGGCTTTACTGGATACAGCACTACCATTCAATGCATTATTTGCAGCTGTTGAAGTTGCATTGCTCTCTGATAGTTCAATGGTTACAAATCCTATAAAAGATGTTGAAGAAAAAGCTGTGGCAACAGTATTGGTAGTATTTCGATCAGATGATAAAGAACTTAAAGTTGTTGGATTTCGTTCACATGGTTGTATGACAGCTGATTTTTATTGTGGTGCTGTAGAAGCTGCAAAGCCAGCAGCAAATGAAGTATTCGATTATTTTAGAAGAACAATGAAGGAACGACTTGCAAATACAAATAGAATTGTTTGATTTTGTTGTTGGTTTGTTTGGTTGTTGTGTTTTTATTAATAAAATTTTATTATTCTTGTTGAAGAGATTGAAAGTATTTGATAAAATTACAATATATAAAAAAGAGAAATTTACAGATTGTTTATAAGGCTTTCGACGCATTGATGGAACATTAGAATTTGGACCTGGAGTGCCATCATTCAAGTTAAGATAATATCCACCAGCATTTGGTGCAGGGCTTGCACCTTAACCAATATTAGGAGTTAGAGAAGCACCAAAGCCAATTCCAGATGGTGGTCCACTACCGTATGATTGCATACCATAAGAAGTACCACCACCAATATGTGGTTGTGGAGCACCATATGTACCACCAACAATATTTGAAGATGGATTAGTTCCATATCCAATACCAGGACCAGAAGGATATTGTGATGGTGTAAGATATGATGGTGCAGATGGATTTGGAGCATTTGCGTATGGAGTGGAACTTGTAATAAGGATTAAAGATATACGGAGATCATAGAAAGTGAAAAAATAACATAGTTACAGTAATCAAAAAATAATTTTAAAATTTTATCTTGTCTTAATCGTTTAAATTTAATTTGTTCAATATTACATTTAAAGGAGTTGTTTCTATAACAATAAAAAATATAATGTTCAATAGCAGATGCGCTTAAACACCAAGATAACATTACAATAGGTAGAAAAAGAGATATAAGATTATTTACTAAACTTCAAGGGTTGTCATTAACGTCAAGAATGTAAAATGCAATGCATTGAAGTAATAAGTGCAGTATCCTTTTTTGTTTCTGTTATTTGTTGTTACAAAGTTTTTAGCATAAATATACACTGTAGAAAACAAAAGTTTGTACAAAATGAACAAATTCCTGACGGTTGGCTTGAAATTTTTTTCTTTTGGTTTTGCTTATCATCTGTGTCAGGGCTGAAAAATTCGGCCGATATTTCCGGCCGCGGCCGGCCTGCGGTTGCATATTTTTGAAAAAAATTTTAAAAATAAAAATATGTGTTTTTTTCAATGGTCGAAGAGATTTTCGATAAAAATAAACGAAACTGTATACCCAAAAGGGCTAAAAACACATAATTTTATTAAAGAAACGGTGCAAAGGTCGATTTTAACAGACTCAGAAACTCATTTTGGAGCTCATTCCATTAACGAAAATACAAAAGCGGCCGGCCGCATTTTTCTGCCCTGCTCTGTGTGTATAAAGTTTAACATGTTTCACTTTAAAATTTGTTGTTTTTCCGAATACAATAAAGTAATTAGAGCTATCTTTTTTTTACCGTTGAATTTTGTGGAATTATTTGTGAAAATGTATTGGGTACAACTCTGACAATATTATGTCATTCGAGTTACAGTATTCTCATTAAAAAATTAAATACTCTTTTGTTTTAAACATAATTTTTATCATTTGTTAGAACATTCATTCTTTAAAATAAGGGATACTGTAGCACATATGAATGTCAATTGCAAGACGAGCAATTTTTCAATGTATGCTTTTTAAAGTTATTACTGTTAAAATCAATAACATGTGGTAACAGTTTTAATTCTAAAAAACATTATAAAAAATTATAAGAAGATATAGCAGGTCTTTGGCGAGGTTAAAGGATCATAATCATCGCATTCCAGAAAAATATGAACAAATTAAAATAATTTATTTTTTTATCATCTTGCAAGATTAAAGCACTCTAAAAGCAAAGTACAGTAATCTTCAATTTTTGTTCTTGTTTTATACTAGCTGTTTGGCGTTGAATTTGTGCCAAAAGCAAGCAATGAAAAACTTTTTTTTAAAAAGAATGATCAAGCTGTTTTTCAGCGACAGCAAACTCAATTATTAAAAAACACGTTTACAAGCTATTTTACACAATAAAAACAATTACATTGAAATATCAGGGCGTTCCAAAAGTTTTTTCGTTTGGTTTTTCCTCTGGCAATTTTGACTGGAGGCTACAAAAAACTTGAAATTTCGCAGGAAGGTAGCCATGGGAGTTAGTCAAACTGTGCCATATCGGTTTTTGAGGTATCTGGAATTTTCATGGAATTTTGAGGGATTTTCGTGGTGAAACCAGGATACTGTGGTGTTTATAGTGGAACGGCGTCTGTAAAATTGGAATTTGAAGCACATATGGGCCCATATGGCCTCAGGGGATAGTCAAGACACTGTCCTAACAGAATTTACAGGTTTCGGAATTTTCTCGAACCTTCTAGAAGTTTCCGGAATTTTTAAACTCAATGTACTGTAGTTGAGTGGAATCTAATGTATTTAAACTGAATTTCTTTAAATTTGTTTAGAATTGCATCACAAATGCTAGAAAAATAAATTTTGAGTCGATTGGTATCATTTTGGGCCATAAAAATTATTTTATATATTTTTAAACCTTGATGAAAGAGCTAGTCTAAAACAAAACGAAAAAACTTTTGGAACGCCCTGATAACATCACACATTTTTAAATCTTAAATTAATGTAGCATGTGTGTGTTAAACTGTTCAACATAACATTTTATTTAAATGGTTTTTTTGAAAGCAACACACAGAATCTTTGAAATACAAAAAAGGCCTGTTGTCTATTCAGCTTTTTTTTTATTTTTAAAAGTTTTAAATTAAAACAAAAGAATTTTTGAAAAAAGGGATTGTTAAATCTCTCTTTTTTTCTTTTGTCTAGCAGGTTTGAAGAATTAAGTATTGCAATGAACATTTTTTTTGTGATTTTTAATTGTTTTTAAAAGTTTTAAAGATTTGTTTTTTGTAAACTTTAATCCCTTTGCTCTCTAAAATAAATCAGTTTTTTGAAGTTGCACAAATTTTATCTCTTACTTGAATACGCAAGAGAGCTATGCGAAATCAATATTTTAATGATGAATGAGACATCTAAAATTTTAGTTTTGATTTCGACTTTTTGCTCAATAGTTATCATTTTTTTTGTCCATTTTTCATTTATACATTGATGAAAGCGGTAAAACAATAGAAATACAAGTTTTGCCAAGAATGTAAATATTAGCTTTTAACAGCTTTAAAAAGGGAGTTCCTCATCTAACAATTTTTTTTCCTTCAAAAGATGTTTTCCCTAATACAAAAATGTATTGTTTTCTTTGCACTTCCTTTGTTTTGTCAACGGTAAACAAGGTAAATTTTTCCCAGATTATCAGTGATACTCAAAAAAATTAGTTAAAGATGGAACTCTCCCTTTTAATCACGGACAGAAAAATTTTTATCTATCAATTTCGTTAACAAAATATTGCTATTACTTTTGTTTTTTCAATGTAAAATAATAAACTTTTACCTTTAACTCTTCGATAATGAGTTAATAATTTCAAAGAGGTGTGTTGAAATTCCACCAATGATTATTTTTTGCACTGCTTCTATGAGAACGAGACGTGCTTTTTGTGTAACACATTCAGTTATTTAAATGGTTGTTATGTCTTGTGTTTAATTTGGGGATACAGTGCTTTGCAATTTAAAAAAAGCTGCATTTTCTAATTAAAAGAAGAAAAGATTCCACCGATACCTGCATTAAATAATTTTTTTAGACAATGTTTAAAAATAATCAACGCAATGACATCCAATGCTTAAGAACCTTTGCAGTTTTGGGAGTTATATTATTTCATCTTTGGCCCCACAAGTTTCCAAATGGCTATTTAGGAGTTGATATGTAAGTGCTAAAAAACCGAATCAAAATTAAAAAAAACATAAAAAAGTGAAATTTAGATTTTTTGTAATATCCGGTTATTTAATGACTGCAACTTTATCCAATGCTAATCCAATGCGGTCATCAATAAAAATGTTTTATTTTTATAGAATAAAAAGAATATTTCCTTTGTGTTTATTTGTAATCCTGGTTACAGTACTTGCAGGAAAATACTTTTTATTGGCAAGTTATTATCGGAATTTATTGGCAGAAGCATTATGGGCAATTATATTTGGTACAAATATGAGAACATTGATTCAAGAAGAAAATTATTTTACAATGGTATTTATAGATTTTTAAAATTTTAGCATGCATGAGAAATTCGTTTAAAGCAGTGTTTTCTATTTGAAACTAAAATCAAATTAACGCGGAAAATTCCAGCTAATTGCACAACATCTTTTTAGGTTGAAGAATACAAATTTCTACTCCATACTTGGTCATTGGGTGTTGAAATTCAATATTATCTTATTGTACCAATTCTCTTCAAATTTGTTAATTTCATTAATAAACCTTTACCGACAGTCATTGCATTAGCCGTAATATCATATTTATTTCAACATTATTTAAGTATCATTGATTATCAATCAGCTGCCTTTAATTTTGTTTTATGTCGAATATGGCAATTTATGTGTGGTTGGGCTGCTTTTTATTACTCCATAAATGATAATATTGAAAGTAGCAGTGAAAGCGATAATTTATTAGATTCCAATGTTAAACAAAATAAACAATTTATATCAGTTTTAATACTTTTTGGAATTGTTTTTCTGCCCACAACATCATCATACATAAAATTCATAAGAACATTAGCAACTCCGATCCTTTCTTGTATTTTTATTTCCATGCCGCAACAATATCATTATACATCTTATTATATTGAAACTGTAACAAATATTTGCATATATCTTGGAGATGCATCATATTCCCTGTATTTGACTCATTGGCCGATGATTGTATTTATGAAATATTTTAATTTTACTGAAACAAATTGTTTGTTTTTTAGTTCTTATTCGATCTAATTAACTTTTTATAGCACATTTATTTATTATTTTTCTTGTGATATTTGCTGTTGGGATCGCAGTTCATGAGGTTGTTGAAAAGCCTTTGAGAAATGCTTCAAATTATATCAATATTTTTGTCATATTAATTTTTTATACATTTTTTATTGTATTTTATTTAAATCAACAAACAGTAAGCGATTTTTATTATATTGTGTCTTTTAATGTTTTTGAGGCTTAGCAAGTTCATGAACAAGGACCTCAGCAAGGGGAAGCACACGTGCCCCTCCGAATTTGAAAACTCCTTTGATCTTTTGCCGCCTTTTACAAATTGGCGGCAAAAGATCAAAGGACGATTGTGCCCTCCTTGAAAAAATATCATGCTGACGTCCTTCCTTGTTCATGAATAACATTTTCTCTCTGAATGCTTAAAATTATTTACATTGTTCATGTGATGTAGCTGTGTTACAGATACATACATGAAAATGAAAGCATGAGCTTTAAAAACCTCAAAGCCGTGATTTGATAGCGATTTTTCGGGTCTTAAATAAAACAAAAAGAGTTTTTTTAGAATGTTGTTCAAGCAATAGAAAGCAGAAATATGACATTAGAAGAAAAAATTGCATATAATATTGCCATGACTCAAGAAGAAAAAGATGATTTATGCATCCAAGATGAAAATATAGAAACATATTATCCATTAAAACCATCAGTATTACATGACTGGCGATGCTCACATACAGTAAGATACTTTCTTTAAAGAAACTATGAAAGCATGTCCAACAAAGTTTGCTTCAAATTTTGTTAACATCTTAATTCTTGATAAACATTTTTGGAACCAAAACATGTTGGGCAAGCAAATAATCGTTTGATAAACAACCACTTAACCTCGAAAATTTAGTTACTGCCAAATGTTACATATCGAAAGGAAGCAGTTGTAATTGGAAATAGTTATGCTCAAGCTCAGTTTTCAGGAATTTTAAATTCTTTAAAATTATTTGGATTCACAAAAGTTTATCTCATTGCAAGATCGGGTTGTTTACCACATGGCGGAGAGCTGAATCGAGAATATTCAGAACCAGAATATGAATGTAATACTTGGTCTGAAAATGCATTCGAAAAATTTTTCTTGGTTGTTAAACCTCAGATTTTGTTTGTTACTGCAAGGTAAAAATTTCTTTTAATATTTGAATTTTCATGGCATCAAAAAAGTGATAGGCGTTGATGGGGACTTCCAAAAAATTTATCTTTACTATATTACTGTTTACTTTTGTTAAAAAATATCTAATACCACGTTGCAGGTTAACAATGTTCAAAGATTTAATGACTCCATTACCGCCTCCTGACCAACTAATGAACGATTTTGCAACACAACAATTGAAAAAAGGCATTTCAAGTCTTTCTAAGTTCACAAAAAAGCTTATTATTATCTCCCCAAATCCTGACTTCGAATTTTTAAATATGAAGGTGGATCCAGCGCGTTTAAAACCCCTCCAAGCTATGCTAAATTTCACATATAATTCTGCATCAAATGTTGCAAGAAATCTTCAATTGGGTTTGCCTCTCACCGAATTCATTCTACCTGTAGAAGTCAGTAATAAAAACAAGAAGTTTATAAATTCGTAATAATTTTTTCTATTGCAGTATGCCTTTGAAGTAACGCATGCCCCAGAAGTCAGATTAGTTGCAGCAATGAAAGGTTGTTCAAATTGTGTATTTTTTAATACAACAAAACTTTTTTGTGGCAAAAATGGTTGTCCCTTATACGATGAAAAAACAGAGCTTGCATATATACGTGATAAATCACATCTATCCGTTGCTGCTGTTGAAAGACTTGGAAATGCTCTTGTTAATATTCTATGATAAAAATTTCCTTGTTTAAAAAAAGCTTTTGTTATATAAAAAATTCAACTTTTTAAACCGAAGAACAACATTGCAGATATACACTGTTATGGTTGGTAAAAACATTGCTTTTTAAAAGTTCTTGAAAAATTTAATCAAAGTTGGCTATACCACTAATATGTTTAGTATACAATGATAATTTGCCATGAATGACAGAAAATTTATTGATCCATAAATGAGCTTTTATGTGTTCTTTTTTTTTCTTTACAGACAACCTACTAATCTATAATTCTTTGAGGACATGTATCAAGTGTTTTTCAAGTCTTTTATACTCTATTATTAAGATAAAGACTTGCATAAATCAAATACAGAACTAACGACTGTTCGTGTTACTCTTTTTAATTTTTTTTGAAAAATGAACTGCTATTTTTGTTCCAGCTCTGATCATTTATCAGAAAACTGTAATATTTATCCAACCCTTGATAGTCGATATAAAAAGCTAAACTATACATTTATGCCATGCTTATGTCAAAATTTTAAAAGGACTTCAAAAAAACGATATCAACAGTACGTCATACTGATAGAGCATTGCAGATGTCGAAACTTTTGTGATGTGTGTCTGCAAAAACATCACATTGCTCTTTGTCCAAGAAAAGGTTTGTATAACTTTTTTTTGGTGAGATTGCCTAATTATCTTTTACTTTTCAGACCCAAGTCATCCATATTATTCAAATGACCTCACAGACTCCTTAGATTTCTTCAAACTGGATTATCATGTAATTAAAAGATTTTTAACCCTCTGTAATCCTGTGGATAAAGCTAAATTTTACTTATCATGCAAATATTTGAATCAAATTCTTCAACCACTTGAATACAAATTAGTGGATTGTCTAACTCGTAAATCCCTAGAGTCAAAATCGATTTGCATAGGAGAAGGCCAAATGTTTCGAAGTGGATATTTAGGATTGAATATAAGTCAATGGCCAAAAACTATTTACATCAATTTTCAATCATTCTATATGTCACACATGGATATAACAAAATTTGAAGCAAAAATGCTGTTTAAAAGTGATCTATGCTCTGTGAAATTTCAAGACTGTGTCTTCCAAAGCGGCTATACTTTTCGTGATTGCCTTGAATCATTACCATATGTAATTGAGCTAGAGCTAACTGATAATATGCTTCCACAAACTTGGGTAAATGATTTACTTATAGCAAAACGGCATGTATCTATTCGACAACTCCATATTAATGTACACAATAAACTTCCCGAAACTAATCTTGACGAACTTGTACAATTGTTAATGGTAAAATTTTTAGTTTTTTAAAATTATTTTTGAAACAAAATATTTATAGATTCAGCCAGTCATGCTAATTTTATTTTTCATTTACAAGAAGAAATTGGGTGGAAAAGATATTGAAGAAATGATGAACCATAAAAGCATTTCTTTGACATCAGATGACATTCAGCGACGTATAAAATTTTTATATGTTGAAGATGGTTTTAAATTTAAAATGTATGCTTTAAATGGGATTTAAACTTGTTATAACTTATATTTGGATTGTTAGTTTTTTTAATGCTTCAGTTCTGGGCAACGAAATATGAGTATACTTATGTTATTGAAATCTGTGTTTTTTAAAAGCTTGTTTCTTTTTAGATTCATGTTTTCAAATTACAAATACTTACATTTCGTTGCCTTTGTGTCGTTGAATAAATATTTTTTCTTAAAATTTAATTTAATATATCTTTTTTTACCTAATTTAACAGAGAGATAAGCATGGTGTATCACGGAAAAATTTTTGCAAACAGATTTTTGTTTTTTTAAACAAAACCGCTTTAAAATAAACTATAAAAGCATCACTTAAATAATTTGAATTTTTTAAACAAATCCCACAATTGGTTCAAAATGGTCATTGTTAATCCATAATAAGAATAAACTTGGAGCTTCAGAATTTTCTATATTGTTTTTGTGATGTGGGGTAACATTTGGATAGTTTTGTAAAGGATTTGGCGAATATGTGTAAATATTACATTCGAGAAGATCTGCTAATGCATACAAGTCTTCATTTCCACACCAAAATTCTTGACTTACTTTTTGCGGAGGCATTTGTAATATTCTTTCAAGCTTTTGTTTAAATATTGTTATTTGTTCTTGAGTACCAATTCCCCATATATTTTTACCGTTAGCAATAATATATTGATAAATTTGGATTCTAATAAGCCAAAAGTAATCTTCGATCCCGGTAAGTAAAATAGAAAGAGCTCGATATCCACAGTTTCCGTCACCAACGGTTTGCATGGTAATCATTCGTTTACTTTTTAAAGCGACAGATAATGATTGCAGCAACGGTGATTTCAGAGCACATTGTAATGGTAATTTTAGTAACTGCAAGTATTTCTGAAGTTCATTAACTCTTGGTGGAATAAAAAATTGCAGATTATCTTTTGTCGGTATACAGAAGTTATACAAGCGACCATAGATTTTATCAGAACCGTGAATGGGATATGGAACAAAATCATTTTTTTCTTTTTCTTCAACATTATTATTTTTCACTGTGGTAGGCAGAAAGTTTTCAAAAATTATTTCACATTCGTTTGACTTTGAAGCAACATCTGTAGGTATATTCTTTTTTCTTTCATATTGTTCCATGATTTTTATGCTCAAATCTAACATTTTTTGATCTTCATTAGTTAAATTCATAGATTTAATTTTTTCGTCGCTTTTCTCGAAATCCCCGGGATGTATCGTTTTAGAATAGTGATGCTTTGATGGTTCAAATTGAGCAACTTCACTTCCGTCTATGTCTAACAGAATAATTTTTTGTTGTTGACAATCTTGAGGATCACGATAATGAAGGGCAGAATTATTTTTATAATAATAGTCCTTAAAAATATTCTCATTTCTGATATCTGCATTTTCGATTGTTCGTTGAAAGGGCTCTTCATATCTTATGTAAGAGGAATTATTTTGAAATAATTGATGATTGGCATAAAGTGTTTCAATTGGAGGAATGGGAGTTGGCAAATCTGCAGGATGAGTATTGTAAAGGCGGTTTTGTATTCGTGATGAAGCTTGAAATTGAACACTATTTTCGAAGATTCCCATATTACGCATAGTCGATGGCGGATCTATAATGACTTAATATTATCAAATCATAATATTTTCGTTTTTTTATGTGAAATTCAAATAACTAAAAATGCTTCGTTTGACTTATGGATGCCGTCGATCTATAACTTATAGACTATAGGCCAATTTTTTTAATAAATAAAAAAGCGACAGTTTGATTGTTTCTTAGACATCAATTATTTGGTTTGACGCTTTACCTGGGCAAACATTAGAATATAGCTCAGTTTCATGAACAATTTCATCATCTATTGTATTAGTTTTTCGTTTTCCTATTGTTGTAGTTAAAGGTTGTTTTTTTTTGTTTTCTTTTTCATTATGAGCTACTACAGCTAAAGCAACTCTTCTGGCTTCAAATGCTGCATCAGATGCCTCAATAAGTAATTGAATGCATTCATCACAGAGTCGTGTTTTAATATTTGTTTGCCAATCACCTCCATGCATTTCTGGAAGCACTTCGTCTAAAAATTCGTTTTAGAACAGTGAGAAATGTTGTCTCATTTACTGTCTTAACTGACCATTTTTACATATAATTAATTTAAAATCCATTGCCATTGTTTGTTCAATTACAGATAAATTTTTTCCTTCAAAGTTTTCAAAATCAGTATAATCACAATATGCACAACATTTGCATGACACATCGTAATTAAACTTGGTTTTTCTAAAAACATACGCCGGTCTATTGATGACTCGTTTAATTGTTTTTTGATTATTCTTTAGCATTACACTATTCGTAATTAGCCTTGTTCGTTCAATTATTCCTTCTTCATTTAAATAATCCTACAAATAAAAGAATCATCATTGTTTAATTTTTTGAAGGTAGCCAGAAATGTTGTGCAAGTCGAAAAGCTTTTTTCTAGTGTTCACTGACAATAGCCTATTACTCATATTAATAAAACTTACTAGCTTTAAGGATTGATTAAATTTTTGAACAAGGCTTCTTTCTTCTGGTATCGTAATGGGTTGATAAAACTTTTTTGGAATAAATGATAAATTCTTCAAAGAAGGATTTTCAGAAATATTTAAATTGAAATATCTTTCACCAGTTAATTTTTTATAAATTTGTGGACATATATATCGAAGATCGCAATTAATAGCAAAGAGATCTGTAAATGGAATGTTTGATAATTCACACGGTAGTTCTTCTATGGCATTTCCATTTAATGTTAATACTTTAAATTGAGGCAGCCGTTCCCAAAGGACATCTTTAAGATTTCCATGTGCAGCTGAAAATTTGTTTTCGCTGATGTCAAGCTCTGATATTGGAAGATTTTCACAATTTTGAGGCAATTCATTAATATAATTTTTACTAATATTGAGGACAGTCAATTGTTCAAGCTGGCCCAAATCGCTCGGCAATGCTTGAAGTTGATTATCTTGAAGATACAGCTTTTCTAATCTTTTAAGATGTCCACATGATCCAAGTGTATTCAACAGATTGTGCGACAAATGTATTTCTTCTAATGTTGATGGTAATATTTCAAAGTTCATAGAAGTTAATTTATTGTAGCTTAAATTAAGAATATATAAGTCATGGAAAGTTTGCTTCAAGTCGAAAGTTTGAAGATTATTGAAAGATAGTTCAATTACAGATGTATTTTGTGGAATTTCAAGGTTATCTATTTTCTAAATGTGTGAATCACAAAAAAAGGTACAAACGAAAACAAAGAACTCAACTGTTACTTCTGATTCTGCAAGATCAAACGTTTCGTTATATTTCTTGTCTTTATGCAAACTGCTTTTATATGTGGTTAGCGACATTTCACTCAATGCATTAACCATTTCACGCAAGGTTGAATCCTAAAGAGCTGCTATTTGCTTTATAACATTTTATAACAAACTCTTACATTGTACAGCTGCAACTCTATATTCGTAAGGTTTGTAAGGCGCTGTTTTGCATCTTCAGGAATTTTGGCAACACTTGTCGTATTCAAATTAAAGGCTTCAAGAGAAATGGGCAAATGATTCCATGGGATTCCAGCTTCTGATAAGCTTATATTTATGCTCAAATCCAAATTTTGTAATTTTTCAATAACACAAATCTTTTCTGATAGTGATGTTAAATCATTTCCACTCAAAATTAGACTTCCAAGGGATGTTGGTAAGTTTTGTATGACATAATCTGGGAAAACTTTGATTTCACAATGACTGATTTCCAAGATAAATAAATGTTGCAGCTTTCCAACGTTTTTTGCAAATATCTCTAATGTTTCTGGTTTTTGAAAAATTTCAATAAAGCTAAATTTTAATGCAATCATTCCATTTGCCAAGAACCAGCGTTCATTAATTTCAGAGATTTTAACTGAAAAACTACTGTAAACAATCTTGGCTAAAATGTTACAGCTGTGGTTACTTGTGTCGTAAGAAAGTTTTTGGCATTTACAAAAATCTTTTGTATGCTCTGTTCTAGCATCATAAGATTCATTGGTGTCATCTAAAATCATAAAAATAAAACTTTGTTTTTCACAGGTTAATACTTACAACAAATTTCTACTTCTTCATCCAAGCTTTGATTATATCGGACAATTTTCCGGGGATCTTGATTTTGAGGTCCATCTAAAATGCTAAAATGTTTTTAAAAAAGCTTTTAAGTTCTTACCCCAAAATGCTCTATCAGAAATTGGACCTGTTTTAATGTTTTTCAAGTCTCCCTTAAAAGATTGGTCATTAATAGCATTACAGAAATCTGTGACTTTTGTACTCAATGATTTGGGTTTACATAAATTCGATAAATTCAATTTTATTTGAGTAAATGCTTTTGGATATAAATCTAAAAATCTTGGTAGAATATCAAATAAATCTCAAAACAATACCCGGATTGCCCTTTACGAAATCGTTTATTTGTTTTGCATAATCATTGTACAGTTTTATTTCATCGGGTGTAATATCAGTATTGGCCGTATTTTTTATCTATAAATAATTATAATAAAATATTAAAAAATTTGTTTTATATCTAAGCATGGACGCGGGCGGGCCGAGCCCGCTTCGGCCCGGGCCCGGCCCGGGCCCGAGTCGGGCCGGGCGGGCTTGAACTCTGCGGGCTCGGGCTTGAAATTTCGGCCCGCGGGCTTTTCCGATTGTTTAAATTTTTCATTTTTGTTACATTTTGCAATTTTTTTGATCAATAAAAAAAATTGAAAAATCCCTTTTTTTGAAAAAAAGACTTTAAAAAAGTGCAATTTATAAAATAGACAGTGTAAACACAAATTTTGGCTCTTATTAGACCCCTCAAAAAAAATAGAAAAAAATTTGAAAAAAAATAATTTTTCATAAAAGCCCGGCCCCGGGCCGGGCGGGCCAAAGGTTCGCGGGCCGGGCCAGGGCCGGGCCGTGAAAAAATGGGCCCGCTCCATGCTTATTTATATCACTTACTGCACGAATTTGTATTATTTCAACTCGAGCAGATATATATACAATAAAACTGGTTAGAAATTCAATATCAATAGCATAATTACTTCCAAGCTTTTCTTTCTTAATTATTTCCAATTTATTTTGCTAAAATAAAATTTTAAAAACTGGCTAGATTTTAAAACTTTGTTTTACTGGTAATGGAATTTTGATTATTTGAACATTTTCCCAGTACATGATAAAATAAAACAGTTTGCCACTAAAATAACTTTATTTCAGATCCTCAAAAATTTAAAAATCTTACATTTTACCAATTTGTATTTCACTTAAACCAAATTCTGATGCATTTTTTAATGTTCTTTTTAATAAATTTTTCCTACTTGTTACATAATCAGCTCTAACGCGAGATCCGAAATATTTAGTTTTGTAATCAATTACATCTTCTGTATCATTATTGGATGGTTTTCGAATTACTCTGGCAAGACAGAAAATACGCATTTATTAAAATTTTAAATAAAACTATTCCCAATCAATAGATCTATCTATAATCGATGATTGTTTTGCTGTGTTTTATCAGCTATTCAAGCTACAAAGTACAAAAAAGAAAGTGGAAAATAAGACAATAAAAATTCGATACTAGCACTGCTTTAAATGATGATATTTATCACACAAAAAATCTTATTTTTATCAAGTAATTTTTTACTTGATAAAAATAAGACAACAACATTTTAAAATGATTCGCATTTTTCACATTAAAGAAGGACAATATTTCGAAATTGAAAAAACAACAAACAATGAAAAACATAAATGAGACAGAAAAAAGCTAATCTCATGTATTCCAACGTTTAAATTTTGTTTAAGCCATATATTTTTACTTTTAAACCTTCTTCAACATATAAAAATATGATACGTCGTTGAATATTATCAGATGTCAGACAAATATTTTTATGTTTCATCATTTCTTCGATTTTTTTTCTATTCACTTTTTTATTTTCGATGTAAAATGTTATTATCATAACTGTGTTAACCTAGAAAATTTCTGCGATAGATGTAAAAAGAAACTAAATCAATTACCTTTAACAGTTCTACAAGTTCGTCGAGATTAATTGCAGGAAGTTTGTTAAAAACGATAATATCCAACTGTCGAATAGACACATTTCGTTTCACATCTCGTAAATCAGTAATCCAAGCTCGAGGAAGCATTTTCTCTGTAAAGCTTAGCTCGATTGCATATAGCAATGATTCAAGGCAATCACGAAAAGTTAAGTCATTTTTGAATATGCAATGTCGAAATTTCACAGAAAATGGATCACTTTTAAACAGTATTTTTGATTCTTTTTTAGTTATAATCATGTCCAATATATAAAATGATTCAAAATTGTGGTTAATAGTTTTTGGCCATTGTTTCATATTTACTCCTAAATATCCACTTCGAAGCATTTGGCCTTCACCTATGCAAATGGAATTCAGTTTCAACGATTTACGAGTGAGAAAGTTCACCACTTTGTATTCGAATGGCTGAAGAAGTTGATTCAAACGTTTGCATGATAAATAAAGTTTGGCTTTATCGACAGGATTACAAAGCGATAAAAATCTTTTGATTACATGATAATCGAGTTTGAAGAAATCCAAGGAGTCTGTGTGATTATTTGAATAATATCGATGATTTGGATCTAAAAAGAAGAAAACTAATTAATTATACAGTGTCAACAAAAAGAACCTTTTCTAGGACAAAGCGCAATGTGATGTTTTTGTAAACATACATCACAAAAGTTTCGACACCAACAGTACTCTATCCATATGGGATCTTTTGAAGTACTTTCAACTTTTCTGCATAAACATTTCACATAAAAATAATTTTAGCTTTTTATATCGACTATCAAGGGTTCGATAAATATTACAATTTTCTGATAAATGTTCAGAGCTAGAACAGAAATGGCACTCCATTTTTCAAGGAAAGTGAATTAGAAAAAAATGTAATCGTTTATACTGAAATTGAACTAATTAACTAATATTTCTGTTTGGCCAATTATATTTGAACAACAAATACTTGCAAAATACTTGAATATTTACCTTAAGAAATTATTGACTAGCAACAAAAAAAAGAAAATACATAATAGTTTATTTATGAATCAATAAATTTATCAGTATGTATGGCAGTTGTTGAGCTACTAAAAAACTATTAAATTTTTTTTCTGAAGTCATCCACCAGCAAAGCAGCAGTTGCAACAGATATGTAAAATTCACAGTGTACATCATGATATATGTCATATATAGTATTAAAAAAAAGATTTTATTTTTTACTTTTAGTCAATCTAAATAATTTACGTTCAGAAGTTATTTCAAAACGGGGTTCTTCATTTTTTGGCCAAAAATTCTTTAATTCATTTTCAACAATATTTATTACTTCATTGGTTCTTCTTTGATCTGCGTCATCATAACTTTCTACCGTAAACAATGATTTTGAATCCAAATTTTTCTGGAAAAAGTTTTACTCAAAATTCGATTTTAAACATAAATGAATGCTGTACCTTCAAGAAGTTTATGAATCCATATGGTTCTAGAATGCTACAAGAACGAAGTCGAAAGGTTACAAATTTTTTATGGAACTTTAATTCTGCTAATTTTTCAAATGTTTGATTCGTAATTTGTGGGTTAGTAATCCTAAAATAATGCAAAAATTACTTTTTTAATTTAAATAAATGTGTTCAAAATACTTTATTATTCTATTGATTTAACTTACCGTAACTCAACAATCATTGGAGTCATCCACAAAATTTCAAAAAGATCAACTTTTTCATTTTTTTCATCAACCAGTTTTACATTGTTTAAATGCAAGTCTTTAACTTTTCCATGTTTAATTAAAAATTTGAGTTCATTAAAAGTTAAATTTTGATCATAAATTTCAATATATTTTGCGTCACACTGAAAAACATTTGGAAGGAATGCTTGCAAATGTGCCAATCTGAAAAAGGTTTTATGCAGTGCAATAAAACTTTTTTTTTAAAAATTGGATGAGAATGATCTCACTGAGTGTAGGTGTCCTCAAGTGATTCCTGATTTAAATTCCTATATTTTGTAAATATTTGTTTTAGTAAGAGATAGTTAGGGACAAGACATCTGCTGCCGAATCATCGGTCCATGAATTTAATAGATATATTAATATAGCTAAGAAATAGCATACAATATCTGTTTTTGTTATAAAAATTTTGATGTCGGTGGTTTTAAAAAGGTCATATAGCAATGATAAGACAAATTATCCATCAATAATACATTTATAATATCTGAAAAGTATTTATTATGGATATTTTATAACAAAAATAGATATCGTCTACTACTGCTTATTAGCTATATCCATTTATCTATTAAATCCCCAGATCCAGGAGTCGGTTGCTGACAAGGGACCGTTTTCAGGTGTTACCTATGGATTTCTTCGGGACTAGGGGGAATCAACAGCTCATAGTAAGGGATGAAAAACCCCCAAGGGGTTTGGGCCCGTTTGCTATTTCAGGGATTATATAGCATTTTGCTATTACACAGTAAGTAGCAGGCGATGAACGCTTTAGTTATAAAATTACGTTTGTGGTGGTTTCTGATGGTTGTATATGCCAAAATAAAACTTTTCATAAATAATCAATCATATTCCATGCATTTACAACCATCAGAAACCACCACAAACGTAATTTTATAACTAAAGCGTTCATCGCCTGCTACTTACTGTGTAATAGCAAAATGCTATATAATCCCTGAAATAGCGAACGGGCCCAAACCCATTGGGGGTTTTTCATCCCTTACTATGAGCTGTTGATTCCCCCTAGTCCCGAAGAAATCCATAGGTAACACCTGAAAACGGTCCCTTGTGAGACTTTGTCCCTAATTATCCCTTAATAATACGAGTATTTAAGCAAAAAAAGGGGACTTAACTTCATGATCACTTGTGGACATTTATAGTCAGCATTATTATTCCCATTTAATTTTAAAACCTACTTTTGATGATAAAAATGAAACGTGTTTGAAATGATAAATTTCCGATCAAAAACAAATTCCTTTGGAGTCGGTAAATTATAAGAAACTTTAACAGATTGTTCATGAAATTCTGGATGATTGATTTGTTTTTCTTGATAATGTGAGGACACAATCAAACAATGACATACAGGATTTGGCATAATAACAAAAAAGTATTTGCAACATTTGTGCAGCTTGTGAAGAACCTCAGAGCTTTTGTACATCATAATATATGACATAATTGTTTTTGGTAAAGAAAAGATTTGATTATGACAGTTTTGAAATGAAAACTTTTTAGAGTTATCCATTTTTGCTTTACAAATTAATGGCTTATTTGGATCTGGAAATGTATAAATAGTACAAACTGGATCATTGACAAATATTTCTTCATTGATAACTTCTTCCTTGAATTTTTCAAAATCAAATAAATTTTTCCATGAAACAAAACTTGGTCCATAAATTTTACAAGCAGTTTTGTATTCCTCTTTCATTTCAATATCATCAATGAAAAATCTACAGTAACATGAATATACATGCATCAATCTCTAAAAGGTTATGTGACATCTTGCCCCATGACAGCTGACCCCTGACAGCTGGCCCCATGACGACTTGCCCATGACAACTGACCCCCCCCCCCCCCCACTGACCCCCATGACAGCTGGCCCCATGACATCTGACCCCATCGTGACAACTGACCCCCACATCCAAAAATACATGTTTATTCTCAAAATTTTTTCCTTTATCATCAACTAAAGCATGAAGTTGATGACAAGCTTTAGATGAAACAAAGCACAGAGCAAATGATTGTTTCAAATTTTCTCGATTCAGATATCAGTGTTGCAACTGATGCTGTTCAACATTATGCAAATATTTCCGTATAAATAAATAAACCTGTTTTTCTGTAAAGCTTCATCCACTAAAAAAACAGTAATAATAATAAATAAAAAGTATGAATTCACACTTATTTAAAAAATATTTTATGCGGGGGTCAGTTGTCACGATGGGGTCAGATGTCATAGGGCCAGCTGTCATGGGGCCAGCTGTCAGGGGTCAGCTGTCATGGGGCAAGATGTCATGATACCCTCTAAAATATTTTTTTTTAAAAAAATTTTTCAAAACGCATTCTCGGAGAAAAATGGCACAACGGTAAAATAAAATTTTGAACAAACCTTTATATCATTTTTCTTCAAATATTTGATATATAGTTTCCATAAATGGTTATTAAACAAATCAGTCCCAATACGGTATTCAACATTGTGACGGACGTATTCGATATCAGTTACTTGAGAAATTAAATTAAACCAATTTTGAATATCATTTTCAGCAGCTTCAATTTCTTCGAACAATTCTTTACTTTTTTGATACAACTGAAATGCTTCTTTTGGTAATGGAATGCCTACAAGTAAAACAATTAAAATATTAAATGTTGAACAACCAAGTAAAAAGAAATATAACCGATTTTCAGCTATGACAAAAACTGAACATCAGAGTTTTAATAAAAGCATATTATTTTGGCAGTGGCGATTTTAGGCATTTTTGCGCTGTCAGTTTTTTTCTAATTTTGTGTTATATATTTTTGCGTCTTTAATTTAGAGCTTTATATGAGCGCCAGAAATATTTCTGCTTTCAATTTGGTGTTTTAGAAATTTTCGCCTTATCCATTTTTATGCCCTAATTTTTGTGAGTCTCCTTGATTTCCGTTTTTCGCACTTCCAGCTTTATTTTTGCCATTCCAATTATGAAAATTAAGTTCAAATTAAAGTTAATGGTTAAATTCTTACCATATTTACCCCCAAAATAAAAATTGTGAGTGATGCCAAAATTTGAAGAAGTAAAATATTAGACCAAAAAATAGTACAAATAAAGTCACAGACGCAGAAATGGGAGCGTCAAAAGAGAAAACGCAAATTTTTAACAAGCAAAAGTTAAAAAAAAAGACAAATAATGAGGATGTAAAATCATTACTGCCATTAATGATCTTACATCCTAATATTTGTAGAGGTTTCTGTATGTTCCAGACTTTTAGATTTTTTTTAACAAACAAGTTGGACTAAATTCTTTTCTCGCTTTTAAAAAGAGTATTTGTTTGTCCCATAATTTTTTATTTTTTGATGTTGTCAACATGTGGTCTCTGGACAATCACCAAATATAACTTTGAAAAAAGGGATTTTATTGTTATTGTTTTAAAATAGTTTTTCTTAATTAACAGAATTTTGACGCTTTTCTTGCCCCGGTAATGATAGAGAAGCACTGTATAGTAATAAAAGTTGAATAAAATTAATGGAAAAACAAAAATATCGCTTTATTTCAACAAAATGTTTTATGCTAAATCAACAATCAAATCGCTGGTAGTGTATAATAATCAGTTTTCAATCTATTAACCCTAAACCCATTTATGTTTTAAGAGCAACATTCGTCAACGTAATTCAATAAAAGCATTATCTTTGAAAATAACAATTTAAGCCACAACAATAATAGTATGTGAAATAGCTGAAGTAGAAGGGGGCGGCAAGAATGGAGTAACCGTAGTACTAAATTTGAATCCAATTTTCGATAATGAAAATTTGAACAAATCAATAAAAAATTTTCGATAGACTCTGACAAAGAAAATAATTGCAGTAAAATCAAATAAAGTATGAGTAGCAGTGATTGAAAGAGCACAAATACAAAATTTTGGTAACCACCTAAAGCCCCACATTGTTAATCCCATTGCCAGTAATATGGGAAGTAATAATAAAATTATTATAAATATCATTTGAATTGTTAAAGCTTTAAACAGAACGATCTAAAAGGGCGTTTAATGCAAAGAGTTGTATAAAGTTTGAAAAAAGGATGATTCAAGTACCCCCCCCCCCCCCCCCCCCCCCCCCACCAAAAGGACCTTTAAGAACTGAAATTAAATTTGAATTTAGCGCCGTTTGGCAAAGTCTTCACAGAAGCAAAATTCAAAGAAAGCAGTTTGTGATGAAAAAAGTTATACAAAATTTTCTTGGATCACTACGATTTTTCCTTTGCATAAACTTACTTGTAATCTGTATGTTGTTTCACTCATCAATACTTTAGTCATCCTCAGAACTCTAATATAATTAAAATAAAGAAATATAATGAATATAATCAAAAATATTATTGTCCCTAGCAAAAAGAATAAAAACACTACACTCATATTATCATTTGTTTCAGGATCAAATCCAAAGATCGATGGTTCATTTTCATACAAATATGCAAAAGCTTCATTCTGTTTTATCAAAGATGTTTTAGTTACCTCAAAATCTGGGATATATAAAAAAACAGGAAGGCCAAGTCCAAAATCAAAAAAAACAAAAATTCCAATATAAACAAAAATTTTCGGCCACTTTAAATTATAAATTTCAGTGAATTTCGAGAGCGGATTTGCTTGAACGTATCGATGCATCAAAGACATACAAATAGAAACACTCATTCCAATAATAAAGAATCCAAGCATCAATAAAGGGATATATGCTAATTTTCCTGATAAATTTGAATAAATCCCTGAACTGTAACCCATATAAAAAGGCCATAGTGCAACAGGCTTCCAAAGTGACATGTGACAATCAAATAAATATGACCATAAAAGCTGATGACATAAATACCATTTATATGTTCCCATTTCTTTTGTTGATTTTTTTATTATTGCATATAACATAAAAATAAAGAATATGGTAGTTATGAGCAATGTTGAATCCCAATAAATTCCATATATTTGTACCCATTTTGGATTATATAAATCATCGATAGTTAAAGCTGAACGATTCCAGCTTATTGCTATTCCTAACATAAAAGCTGTTTAATAAAAATGCTCGACTTTGTAAAACTGACATATTTTATAAAAGTGTTCATTTCTAAAAAAATAATTAGAAGTTATAAAAGCAGATGTTTGCTATAAAAATTTGCTTCATTTGTATTGAATTTTTAATGAAATTTCGGTTTTTAAAAAATGACTATTCTTTTTTGTTGCAGCTGTTTTTTTAAAAAGCACTTCCTGAATTCTGCATTAGTCAAATAAAATAAATGTTTCATGCAAAATCCCTTTTTCAGATTGTTCACAAGTCGGCAAATTGCTTTTTGCGGGTGATAACAGTAGAGGTCTCCAACTCATGCCGGAGTTAAGGCCGCATATTTTTCCCTTTCTAGTTATGGAATAATTAGAAAAAAATATTAGCTGTTGCATGTTCAATGGATTTTTAAGCTGATATAGCTGGCAAATAGCAGACAACAAAAGATTTTAATATATCGCCAGCTCAGTGGCATAGTGGAGTAGCGCGGAGGATGTTGGCTTGGCGGTCCCAAGTTCAAGTCCAGCCGGAGACGAAACATTATAAAATTGAGTGGTTGGGTGCTCGGTGGATCCGAGGTTAAAACGAATTCCATGGGTGGCACCCAGATTAAAAGTGAGCCTCCTCCTAGGATATATGTAAAGTCGACTCACGGGTATCGCATTAGGGATCAGTAGGTGTTAGGGCCTACACAATACTAAGTTTTTTAAGTTAATATAAAACATTTAATATAGACATTTTGGATACTTTCTAATCACTTCATTTGCATAATCAGCTAATAAATTAAATCTTTCTTTTCATTTTGCTGCTTTAAAAAGATGAAAAGCAAAATTTTTTATCGTTATTTTATTTAATCACTTCTTTGGGAAGTGCAGAGAAAAATACAAATATAACAGTAAAATAAAGGATATGTACAATAGAAAAAATAAATGTAAATAGTACAATTGAAAATAAAAACAAAACAATGAAAGCAAGGGTGTTTTTGTTTTAGATTTTTTATTTTTGAAAAGAGAAAATAAAATAAAGTATTTATAAATTAATTTAAGGTAATTTTTTAGAGTGGTAGGTTGTTTTCACTGGGTGGAAAAATGAAAGTGGCCAAGGACTAGTACGAGCAAAAAGGCAATGAGGACTCATATGTCGTAGCTTGGTCAAAGGTCACTTTGATTGGTTATGTAATAAACCAAAGAATGCATCTTTACAACATTTGCAATTGAAATATATGTGTAACTTTTTAAATGGTTTAACAAAAAGAATGTTTTTAAGAAATATATTTGTTTTGAGATACTTTTTGACTGATTCATGGTCACTTCAATAATTGACAACAAAACTGCAAAAAATGAAAATTTTTTGATAAACAATAACCAAAGAACTCATATTTTTTCAAAAATAAAAAATTAGAACACAAATTGTCGTTTTTTAATGTCCACAATTTTTTACTAAACAATAACAATATCAAGTTTGCAAAAAAAGAACAAAGAATGCAAAATTACGCCTTCTTATTAATTTGCTTTTAAGTAGCAAAATATAGTTTTTTTAATCATTGTTTTGATTAATTATGAAGTTTTTATGTGTTACGGTTATAATTTTGCTTACAGTTAAAGATGTCATCTCTGAATGTGATTTAGCTGGAACAGAAGTTTGTTTTTAGGTAGCTTGACATTTTCAGCTTCCTGTATTACAGAAATTAAAGAACTGTTATGAGCCGTATTTGGAAAAAACTTCTAAAGCTGTTGAAGATATGGCAAAGACAACAGATTTAACGATAAGTATGTTGTCAGAAGATTTTTGCGAGTAAGTTTTTTTGACAAAATTTATTTCAAAGCACATTTTATTTCCTCTGAAAAAATAACAATGAAACGACTATTTTTAGAAGACATTTTGAAATGATTGAATGCCTTCAAGATTATCAAAAAGAATGTTTAAATTTAAATATTTTTGGGAAAATTTTTGGTATGAATTCTGCTGCAGTTGTTCTTTTAATGCATGATTCTATGTTAGAGCGTTGGTGTGTACATAAATTTAAAAGTTAGTTTATATTTGTTGTATCCGTTTATGAGAACACATATTCAAAACCAGATAGTTCTCAAAAATGGATACAACATATCCAAACAATAAATTTGCATAATCATTAAATATTTAAGTCACTGAAGAAAATAAAGAATGTGATGCAAAAGTAACAAAAGATTGTACAAGAGGTGATTTTAAAACTGCAAAAGGATGCGAGTAAGCGTATATTGGTTTTCGTAAAAATTATGTAAGCTTAAATTTCAGGATGTTCAAAGGATATTTGGAATGCATGAAAAAGATAATGAATGAAAAATGTGAAGATAAAGAATTTGTTAAACATCGATTAGAAGCTGAAGAATATGCAGCAAAGAAAACTTTGCCATTTTGTAAATTTTAAAAATGTGATAACTGAATTTTTTACGCCATATTTACTTTTTTCTTAAAAATTTGTAAAATAATAGTGTTTTTTAAATAATTTACAATAAGCTTATTTAACACAAAAATTTATTTGCAGTAATTTATGACTGGTTATGTGTTTACTGTAATTTTTGGATTATCATTTCTCAAATTAAAAGAGTCAATCAAATGTGTGTTTATCATTTTTTGAATGCTAATTTTATTACTTGATAAATTTCAATTGTTTCACATAAAGGTACTATTAAACATTTTCAAAACGAGGAACATTTTTGCATTCTTTTTTGAAATATTGGACAATAGCCTATGAATCATTGTAGATATCAAAAAGATTGCTGATAACAGATGAAAAGGTCATCGCATATGGATTACTATTTATTGGAGCACAAAATTCGGTAAATGCACTGAAGGCTTCAAAATGACAATCCATTTGTGTGACTGTTTTTGGAAATTCACAAGAATGCAAAGCTTTTTTTATGGTCGTTATCGATGATATTTTTTTAATTTCAGAGGCATAAATAATGAAGAGTCTCTTAATGCGCAAAGAACAGCAATAAAGAAAAAAATTTCATGGGTTTTAGAACATTTGTTTAGCTGTTGTTTTCAGATCGAAAAGTTATTGTTCTTACCGACAGAGCAAGTGAAACCAATTTCGCGTAAAAATAAAACTTTTTTCTCATTTTCACGGATACCAATTAAGCAAAAGCTTTCTTTAAAATTCTTGGTTTTTATCAATAAAACAAGAAATGAAAAAGCAATTAATTAGAAGCTTAGAAACTATTTAAAAAATTAAAAAATTCAAACCATTATAAAAATTCGCCATTGTGCATTGAATTTTGTTGTTTTCAAAACAAAGAAAAAAGTGTCTAGCCTTCACATCCCTAATTAGTTGACGCCTGAAAATTCTGTATAAAATGAAAATTATTTTTTGATTAAAATTGTTTAAAAATTGCACTCGTCTGGGTTGTAATTAGTCTCCAGCAGCTATGAAAGTTTTTGTAGTAATTATTTGCTTGGCTGCTGCTTTTTTTATCTGTAAAAGCAATGCTGCTGAAACGTAAGCTTTTTAAAAAATTTTAATTTACATATTGTTATTACTTTTACAGAGCTGTTGAAAACATATGGGCAGTTGTTATTTCAAGTTCCGCACACATTGCAGATTATGGTGATGAAGCGAATGCTTGTCATGCCTATCATGTTCTTATCAATCATGGTGTTCCTTCTGAAAAGATTATTCTTCTCATATATGATGATGTAGCTAATGATCCACAGTTAGTTTACTAATCTCTAAAAAATTTCTGTACAGTTCAACTTTAAAGGAATCCCCACAAAGGTCAGCTTTTTAATGAACCCAATGGTACAGATGTTTATGCTGGAATAAACATTGATTATCGAAGAGAAGATATTAATGCTGAAGTTTTCTTAAATGTTATCACTGGTAATGCAACTGGTAACAAAGGAAAAGGCAGTGGAAGAGTTCTTGAAAGCACATCAGCTGATAATGTCTTTATCTATTTTACTGGTCATGGAGCTACAGGTATTATTGCAATGCCAAATGAGTATTTAAACAAAACTCAATTGGAATATGGTTTAAATTACATGTATGAAAAAAAGATGTATAACAAACTTTTGTTTTATCTTGATTCCTGTCATTCTGGATCAATGTTTGAAGGATTATTAGAAAAGAATAGTTAGTTTTACACGTTTACAAATATCAAGGTTAGAAAAGATTTTTTAGTTTACGCTTTAACTTCTGCTAAGCATGATGAAAATTCTGCGATGGAATATTGTGACACTCCTCTTGCACCACATGCTTGTTTAAGTGCTGGTGAATTTAGTATTAGCTGGATGCATGATGCCGAAAGAGTAATATCTAATCTAATACAAAAAAACAGCAAAATAAAACAACAACTTTTTAGAAAAATATTTTATTTGAAAATGTTGGATCTGAAGCTGATTTTGTCATCAATGCCACAGTTCACTCACATGTAAGCGAATTTGGTAACAATGATATTAGATGTGATAAAGTTGCTGATTATCTGGGAAAAGAACCGGGAAATGCTACAGATTATCCAGATTATGGATATGAATTTGAAGTTGAAGATTTTGTTGAAGAAGCTCAAACTTATGCAAGTGTATCACGACGAGATGTTTATCTCTTCTTTGTAAAAAGTCAAATGAAACAAGATGGTGCTTCTACAGAAGAAATTGAAGCCGAAATGACAAAATACTATCAAAAACGTGCAGAATTAAAGGAATTTGTTTATCGTGCGGTCAAAGCTTTATCACCAAATCAAAAAATGGTAAAAAATATTATGAAAACAATCCCAAGAACAGTCACTGAAATGGATTGTCATTTTGAAGCCTTCAATGCATTCACAAAATTTTGTGCTCCAATCAAAAGTAATCCATATGCATTAACCTTTTCATCAGTTATCAGTAATCTTTGTGACGTCCATAAAGATTCAAGTGCTATTGTCCAATATTTCAAAAAAGAATGTAAAAATGTTCCTCGCTTTGAAAATGTTTTATAGTAATTTTATGTGAAACAATTGAAATTCATCAATTAATAAAATCAACAAGCAAAAAAATGAAGCTCACTTGGTAAAGCTTACAAGAACAGCTATCTATTTTATGTTATTATTAGTTTATCACAATCATTCACAAAAACGCATTTAATAAGAAAAGAATGCAAGAATAATGAAAATACCAAATGAAAGCAAAATAGTGGCAGATGAGTTGCAATTGTCAGAATCACAGCATAACAATGTACCTTTTACTGCTTCATTATCAACATTTTTTGTGCCAGTACTCTAAAAAAATAAACAGAGTTAAATTTATTTATTTATTTATTTATTTGTATGCATATAGCACTGCCTCACAAAGAGACGAATAAGAAAATACAAAACAAAAACAAAGTAAAATACAATAAAATTTGAATAATAAAGTTTTTGTTTTAGAGAAATTTTTAGAAAAGAAAAATAAAAATTTTGAAAAATGATAAGAATTTTTTTGGTAATTTTTTAGAGATTTGGTTGTTTGCACTGAGTGATAACGGTTTGGCGACTCTCCAAGTAAGTAAAGATTGGAGTATGGAACAATAGCTATTGCGCTTTTGAATAGTTACCATAGCACCACCGCGAATCAGTGTTGCCCCTGGTTATTAAAAATATTACCGTAAAAATTTTATCACTTTTTAGAAGTTTAAAAGTTTTTCTTTTCGAAAAGTAGCCGAAAAGTACAACAGAAAAATATATACAAAAAATAATATATATGAAAAAGCGATTTAAGAAAGATTTACCGGTTGAAATCTGAGTTCACATCCATTTGAAAAAGTTGAAAGGTTGACTTTTGAGATATGATTTTTAATAGCATCTGAAGTTTTGAGTTGAAGAATATTTGGATTCTGTTGCAACAAAGGTGACATATAACGGCAGGTTCTTGGAATTGTTGAATGAAAATGGTTTGAATTTTGACACTTTCCAACAACATGATAAGTTCCGCTGTCTCTGGTTACTGTATCAGTTTTTTGAATATATAAATTTGAATTAATAGTTGAATTTTGAAGTAATCTAATACCAAAAATAGCATCAGCTTCCAATCTTCTTGATTCTAATGTTTGAAGCTCAAGCATTTGACATCTTTCAAAATATTCAGGAATTTTTTGATTGTTTTGAATCAGCTTTGATTTGCATCTTAAAAATATTCTTTGAGTCGCTTTTCTTTGCACACCTTCAATTAAATCAATTAATCCAGCTTCTTTTGGTGAAAATAATGTTGAACTTGATTCTAATATCGGACGAACGTATGAAGTATAAGCTTTAATAAGAATTTTTGGATCATTTGTTGTTAATATTTTGAATAATAAATATGATTTTTGTTTTGCAGCAGCGACAATTTTGTTGATGTGGGAATCCATGGAAAGATCATTTGACATTATAATACCAAGATCACGCACTTCAGTTTGAGAATTGAGTGTTGTATCATTAATATTATATTCAAAATTTGGATTGTTTTTTCCAAGGTGAAAAAAATGCATACTGATATTGAGGAAAATATACAAAACATACTATACATTCAAATCCTAATGTAGAAAGATTAGATTTAACGAGATCTTGTGAACAACCCATTAAAAATCTGTTTGTATTGCTGTAGACGATAGTTGAATTTAGCGTAAAACAATATTTTTCATTTGAATCACATTTTACAACTTTTGGGGTTATATTTTCGGTCGATGCTGTACAATCAAATGCATTCAAGTGATTAAAACAACAGCAAAAAAGAAGGGTTAAAATAATTTTCATTTTTTTACACAAGCACTTAACTAGCAGTCACAACAAACATTGTCGTATGTTTCTTGCCGTCTATATATATATGGTTTATCAAAGCAAAGTATTAACTCAAAAACGGAACATCAAAAAAAAGTGTAAAAGAAAAAAATGCACCTTACTGAAGGAGTGGCAGCTCAACAGTTCAGACAGATCAAATAATCATAAAAGTGTAATTGATAAAAGAAAGAATTCGTCTTAAAATTTTATTTGTTTGGTTTTTTACTATGATATCATCTTTATTGATAATATCACATCATGAATAATTTTCCTCGAGAAACAAATCTTGCAAAAATTATTCTTAACAGTTACACTATTAGTGAATGATAAAAGTTGGGATTTCAAAAATGCTTTTTATTTAGTTGAAACACTGAGAAATAAAACATACGCAATATGTTTTTATGTCAGGTAAACATAAAATCAAACAAATAAAAATAACAAAAATATTTCGAGCAAATAAAACATTAATGCAATGAAAAATGTATTTACTCATTTTTCAATCATTTTTGTAAAAGATGCAAACATTCTTTGATATTTTTCTCCATTACTTTCATCAGTTTCTAAAATATTGAATGTCAAAAATGAAGGTGTTTTTTTCTCAAATTCAAAATATTCTGAAAGTTTGGCCAACAATTCGTTCTTATGTCCACGATTTTCTTTTTGATCATCATTAATAATAATGTTGAAATTTAAGGATACATTTGCTGTACATTTGGTCTGAAATTGGTTGAAAATTACGCATACATGTTAACATAGTGCACGTTTTATTTTCATTTGGCAACATCCACGGTTTTTTAAATTCTTTAAATCACATTTTAATTATAGCTTACCTTGATAAAATTAACCAAATTTTCAATGTTAAATTTAAAGCTATGAATTTCAGCTTTCAATTTTAAAAAATTCTTTGTACTTTTAAATTTCAATAAATTTTCCACCCAAAATTCATCCGCAAAAATATTAGTTTCTTCAAGGATTAATTCTTCAATATTTGGCACTCGTTTAATTACATCAACAAACTTTACAGGATCGGTTAATATTAAATCTTTGCATTCAAGAATCTTTGTGTAATTCGATAGCAGTCGTAAAAATGAATTATCACATATTTCACATTCTTGTAAAATAACTTTTTTTGCAGTAAAATTTATAAAACCCCTTAAGCCAGGCGTCAAAATATTTTGACATGTGTAAGATTGAAGATTTATTTTTTTTAATATTACATCATTGGTAATAAAATTTATTCTTTCACGATGTGGAAATTGATATGCTTTTTCTCTGATATTGCCTGCGTCACTTTCATTTTTTAAGGAATCGTGTAACAACAATTCCTAAATTTGATTATTTACTGAAAGGAAATGTTTAAATTTTTTATTACCCGATATGTTACTCTTAAGTAATCTTTGTTGAATTTAGATAATTTATTTTGCCATGTATTAATTCTTTCAAACATTTCTTGTGATAAAAATGCCAGATGATATTGTTCTAGAATACCATCAAATAGCCGAAAAAATCGTTTATGCAAATCTTTATCAATTGCAGGAACAATCATATTTGGAGCTAAAAAAATGATTGATTATACATCAATGATATATCTTATCGACAAACATAATCTCTGTTTTTGGTATTTTCATTAAGTAGGGCACTATTATAGTTTAATTCCCCCCTTAACAAATTAAAAAAAAACTGAATATTCATTTCGTGACTTCGAAACTTTTTTTATGAAATATTCTTTTAATTTGAATTTGCATATTCTGTTCAACTTCTCCAAGTTTTTTTTGCTGTTTTAAAAAACGTTGAAAAGTTGAAAAGGAAAGCAATCGATCACCACAACGCTTAAAACTTGGAAAAAATATGGGAGAGGTAAGGATGGACAAGGGCCAAAATCTCAGGCCCAGGCCCGGCCCTCGCAATTTATCCAAAGCCCGGCCCAAGCAGGGCCTGGGCCGGGCTTTTTCAGGGATTGCTGTCAAAATTGGCCCTGGCCCTTGGGCCTGGGCCATCCGGGCTTTTCAAAAAGCCCAAGGCCCTTGTCCATCCTTAGGGAGAGGGAAAGTACCCACTGATCTTTTTTAAAAAATACTCAAAAAGAATAAAAATTAAATTATGCTTCACTGTATGTCTAACAATGTTCTAACCTGTATATCTTTCTGGACAAAAAATTGTGAGATGATCACGTGAAAAACACATATAACATTTTTTGTTATTCTTTGTACGGCATCGTTCCCATTTCTTGGCATGACTTTCGCTAACGTATGAAAAACAGTTTGGGCAAACGTTTTTAGCAACCAATGCTTCTTGCCTTGATTCATCAGATTCATAGACATCACAATTATGGGATAAATGATAAACAGAATCACACAAAAAACAAGACATTTTTCAAAAGAATATTAAAGCCAGCACACAATTTATAGTATATTAAAATAAAACAGATTGAATGAAGTGGGGGTGATCAGGAATCAATAGTTGTTTTTGCAGTATTGAGATTTTATTGAGCTCCAGTCCCTCTCTGCCGTATAGAAAAGTTTCCCTAAAGAGAACATCAGTTTTTTCTCATATAAGAGGCAAAATACTACCAAAGAAAGTGAAAGTTAAAAATGTAAAAGACTTCTTGTGGTTACCAAAACCTGATCTTTCCAGATTTTTAAAAACAATACTAAAATTATTGTTTGTCCAAACTTAAAAAATGTAGTTAAAATGGTAAATGCAAAATCAACTACAAACTGCCAGCTTTTAATTTTTTTTACTCTAACTCTATCAATATCTGCTTGATATCTAAAACAAGACGATTTTTTAGCCTTTCACTAACATGTAAAAAACAATTTGGACACCCATTTTTGCAAATGCTTCCAGTTTAGATTCATCAGTCATTTATCATGTCACAATTGTGTGATAATTTTATTAGTAATATTAATAACAAAATAAAGCATAAAAATTTCACTTTATTAAAGCAAGAATAAAATAAAATATATAATAACCCGCCAATGTAAAATGTTTTTGTTAAATGTGTGTAAACTTATTTATCATTTTTCTGCATTTGGTTCTGCCCATTTTTAAATTGTGCATGCGTTGAAACTTGCTAGGGTAATAATCTGATATTTTCATTGTGTTTTCGTTTCATTTCATCTTGTTGAACTTTTGTATATCCAGCTGAGCCAAAAAGTACAATTGCATTACTTGCCCACCACAATGCTGGTTTATATTCTTGCCTATACCCAACAGCCATAACGGTTTGAGCTGCAGATTTTGCAGTAGAAGAAATATTATACGTAAGTGGAGAAGTGACTTGAATAAGCCATACAGTAACATATCCCATAGCAAATCCAAAGAATCCCGAAATGCTTAACATTATCCAAAAATGCGATGACATTATTGCAGGAGAATATGCGACATTCTCAATTTCACCAGAGAAAAACATGAAAGGTAAAAATAGAAAGCATGCATTAATATTATTGTATAAAGATAAAGACCAAATTGAATCCCCAACAGCAGAAAGAATTTGACGAGTATAAATTGAATTTAACGCAACACAAAGAGATGCAAGTACACCATAAATAATACCAGAAACAAAAGATGATCCAGCGACGACATCTTCTTCTTGATCAACACCTAGCAAAAATCCAAAAATAATTAATACACAACATAACATTGCCTTCTTTGAAGTTTGCTTCCCCAAAATTATATATGAACAAGCAACATTGAATACAGTTGTAAGGGAACGACCAACATAATAAAAAGAAACTCCAACATTTTTAAGACACAGATTATTAAATGCAATTGATCCAACGAATATAAATGAAAGAGGAAGAACTTTACGTAAAAGATGAAATTGAACTTTTATTGATGGAAATTGAACATAATTTGTTGGAAAATATTTTGTTATCCATCCACAAAAGAAGCACAGTAAAACAGTGCATAAGCATTGACACCAAGTAATAAAAAATGGTGCATTAAGCTTTAAATCTGTACTACTTAATAAATATTTATTGAGAAACACTAAATTGATTGAACAAATCCAGTAACATGTTACAGCTGCAATGACATTAAGGTATTGTTGAGAAAGAGATGAGAATTGTGCTACCATTTTATTGACAATACTAAAAAACGTATGCTTTAAATAAAATTTTATACGAATGTGTGATAAATGATAAATTACATGTTCGCAAGGGGAGGAATTTGGTTGAATTTGATCTATCTTAGGTATCGTACCTTCGTAGGCTAATTCTTCGTGGGCGGATATCGTAAGAAAAAAAAAGAGGGAAAAAAGAAAGGAAACAACTATATTTATTAGGCCCCTACCCTTTTGATTTTAATTTTCGTTCCACCACCTTGCCCCACGTGTGTTGTAAATTGAATTACAAAAAAAACACGACAATTTTAACTGACGATTAATAATAAAAAACCGCCTACAACTGTCACCATTATTTAGCAATATTAATGAATAAAAATGATTACATGCAGTGTGGTTCAGTAATCAATTATTGTTTGTTTGTGCTTTTATGGATTTTAATTTGCAATTTCTTGCGTACGTACCTATAAAGAAAAGTTCTCTATTATAGCCATGGTGCCACCTAACCTCGTGCAAATACATACACTTCTTCATTCTTTATAAAAATGATTCCAGGAATTCGAAGTCCAGTCCAGAAGTTAATCCAATCTATTTTTTCCCATCTCCCAATTTTTTTCTTTGAAAATTACAATATTAAAAAATTGTAGTTTTCAAAAGTAATCAAGTACGTTACATTCATTTTTCAATCAGTTTAGGAAAAGATGCAAACATTTGATGAAGATTTTCACCGCTGCTTTCATCAGTTTCCAAAATATTAAAATATAAAAGTAGAGATTTTCGTCGTTCATATTCAAAATATTCTAAAATTCTTATCTTCAAGTTCTTCTTTTTTCATCATCATTAATAATATTGCTGATATTCATGTTTACATTTTTTGATACATTTGGTCTGAATTTTCAATAAATTATCCACCCAAAATTTATCTGCCAAAATATTGGTTTTTTCAAGGATTAATTCTTCAATATTTGGCACTCGTTTAATTACATCAACAAACTTTACAGGATTGGTTAATAATACATTTTTGCATTCAAGAATCATTGTATAATTTGAGAGCAGTCGTAAAAATGAATTATCACATATTTCACATTTTTGTAAAATAACTTTTTTTGCAATGAAATTTATGGTTTCGCTTAAGCTTGGATGAAGAATACGTTGATAGATGTAAGAATGAGAATTTACTTTCTTTAAAATCACGTCATCGTTTATAAAAAATAACTTAGATTGATACCGGTATTCATAAGCTTTATTTGTAATAATGATTGCGTCACTTTAATTTTCCAATGAATCATATAATAGCATTGGCTAAATTTTGATAATAATTATAGTGAAAAAAGTCATTTGTAATTACCCGATATGTTATTCTTAAACAGTCTTTGTTGATTTTTTTGTTATGCAATGTATTAATTCGCTCAAACATTTCTTGTGATAAAAATGCTAGATGATATTGTTCAAGAATACCATCTAATAGCCGAAAAAATCGTTTATGCAAATCTTTGTCGATTGCAGGAACAATCATATTAGGAACTAAAAAATGCGTTATTGAAGAAAAACTGCAAGATAATTGAAATTTGATGGTATAAGGACAGACAAAAGTTTCTTTTGCCGCTTTTACACGTAGTCATCCATTTCAGAAAGGCTCCTGGTGTCCATCAAGCTAACGTCAGAAACTTTTGTCAACCGCTGGTTTTTTCTCATATACCAGACATGTTACGAAGAGGTCAAATTATGGTTTCGCTTAATTTGACCTCTTCGCTTAAAACTACAGTAACGAATTCTTTTTTCATCGTAAAGAATTCATTCCATATTTTTAAAAACAAAATCTAAAATTATTGTTATTAAACCCTAAAATGCTCACCCTACAAAAAACATTGAAAAACACAATGTTGCTATCAATGATGTCTGTTTAATGTATAAAATAAACAATCGATTGTTTTAACCTTTGTCTTTTTAGTTTCATGCCCTATTTTTAATATGTTATATTTTTCGAAAATTTTTTTAATTTTTGCATTTTTTTGTATTTCTATGTATTTGTAGTTATTGTTATACATAAAGTAATTTTTATATGGTTTAAATATATTCAAAAATACGTAACATGGTATTATGCCCTAGTCCACGAAGTGAATATATGTGTTTGAGTTGATAGATGTAAGATGAAACTGTATAGATGAATGATTGAGCTTTTATTATAACAACATCGCACAAACGAGAGAGAGAACACAGAATTAACAATAAGAGTATTTATGCAAAAATGAAGTATCAAAGAGGAATGAATACGTTAAATTAGCATATACCCATAACTACAGTAATAATACATATTTTTAAAGCAAAAAAAAGTTCCCTTTGAAATTCATATATCTATTAAAGTAATGACATTTCTATGGATTATTACTTTGAGAAATTGAAGCAGTTTTACTAAATTTTGCAGAAAGAAAGTTTTCAATGAAAGCATTTGCTGCTTCAACAACATTCTTATCAGCATGACTTTGATGTTTTTTAATATTATCTAGCCCTCCACATTCATTGATCATTTGACAAAATTCATTTACTTGATTTTCACATTTTTCCAAAGTTAAATTAAGCAATGTTAAAGCCGGTCCAACAATACCATTTCGATCAGAATCCAAGCACTTGAAAATAGCTTGAACAACATTTAAGTTAATTATTGATGGGATATTTTCGGGTTTACCAAATTTTATAATCCGGACTACACAAATCAATGCATGCTAAAAAAATGTGTATTAATTATATATGTAAATTAGCAAAAAATAGGTAACTTCTATTAAAAAGCAGCTCTGCAAGTTCACAGTTGTGGAGGGATGCTGTTTACAAGGACGTCGGCAGGGGGAGGTACAAGGGACTCATGCGCCCTTGGAAATCGAGAGTTTCCTTTAATCGTTTGCCGACACGTGCCAAAAGACCAAAAGCGTGACCACCCAAAATCTATTGCACTCATACCGAAAAAACTCCTGCTGACGTCCTGGGCTGTTTAATCATTTTTAAACAACAAGCACGTTAAAAGAAACAACCATTTAGACAGGAGGAAAAACAAGTGATCAACAAATTTTTTTTAGGATTAAAAAACATGCAAAATGTTTTTTATATCCCCATTGTTTTACATTAACAATTCAAACAAAACTTACCGATTTAACAGCGTCATTGCCACTGCCAAAAAGATGAATAAATGATTCCATGATATTATCATCAAGACACGCTGCACCATCATCAATACATGTAAAGTAAAAATGTAAATCTTTTAAAGCTATTTCATGGACATCTTTATGAGGATGCTTAAGACATTCAGCAATTGATCTCATAACATCACATTCAAGAGCATATTGAAGACATTCAAGTGATCTTGTAATAAAAACATGAAGAACAATTAATGCAGCAACTTTAACCTTTAAATCAGGATGATCAAGACAATAAAGAGCAGTTTTGATAATCTAAAAATTAGGGGTAATAAAAAACGTGAAAGTATTGATGTCAAACTTACACTGCCACCAATAATTAATTCTCTTTCTTCTTCACATGATTTATGAAGAACATTTGCAACAACACCAAGTGCAGCGACTTTTACATTTGGTTCAACATGATCAAGGAAGGAAAAGGAAGCTTTAATAATCTGTAATTTAAACATTTTTGAGGTAAGTTATAATAGAAAGATAAAACATACTCCACCATCAATTAGTGCTTGTCTTTCTTCTTTTCCAACATCAATAAAATAATGAATTGCATCCAAAACATCTTCAAGAACATTTGCATCTTCAGATTGAATGAATTCTTTTAAAGCAGGCATAAGAGCAAAAATAACTGAACCTTCTCGAAAGGTCCTACGTGCTGACGGCTCATCTTCATATTCTGTCAAAATATTTTTGGCTTTTCTGATAGCAGAAAGTCTTTTATCTGCATTGCCATCACATGCATCAAATTTTAATCCGACAAGCGTTTCAGCCAACCATGGAATTGAGTCTTCATCTTCGGCACCATACAATAAATTGAATAAATCCATAGCTTGAATATTCTGCAAAAAATGATAATTATAAAATTCTATGGTTTCAACACTTCAAATGGAATAAATTAGTTCAAGATCCGCACGACAAGATTGGTTAAAATACAACTTTTAGACAAATTAATGCATAAATTTTGCTTTTTGTTATTTGATATGCAACAGCCTCCAACTTTTCTGTGCTTATTTCTTTATTTCTTTTTTAGAAATAAAAAAACGTAAAATATTGGGTAAAAAACACAAGCTTATGATCTTATAATTATCGAAAATAGGAAATAAAAATACAGCAAAAACGTTTGTTCACAGCATTTTTAATGTAGAAACAAATCGATTACACATCAGTGAGAAAAAGCAAGAAAAGTTGCTTTGTGCCGGTCACCAGAAAAGAACGCAAAAAAGCGCAAAAACGATATATTTATGATGAAATGATAGGGAGCAACACAAAAAAAATGCGGCAGTTCTTTCAAACGTATTTTTTATGTCCAACGATGGGTTATGCACTGCCACAAAATAGAAACAAGGGTATACATAAGTATTTCACATTCTCTTTTGCGCGCCAAGTTGGTGCAATTTGAAAGGAAGCAAAGACAAGAAAATAAGATGTACTATTTGACCCATTGCCACTTTAAAGTTATTTTTTGTTTGGCGTCTACCTATACTTTCAATTGTTCTCTTTATTATGCAAAGAAGGTGTCTAAAAAAAGAGAAAAAAACATCAAACTGAAGATAGTGGTGAAAAAAAAAACAAGAGAGATATACACGAAAAACAACGTATAAAGTTGTTTTTTTTTCTCCGATATTACCAATATACAAAGATATGACGTAATGCAATGAATATCCTTACTGTTGTAAAAATTGTGTTTTTGACACTTTCTTTTACATCAAACAATAAAAAACGATACACATTGTTCCTAGTGCTTTTTTTTTGCCACGGATCGATTTAAACGATAGTAGGCGGTTTTCCTTTCAACGAAATATATTTCTTTTTTTTACTTAAAAAAACATGAATTTTTGCAACACTTTTTTGTTGGACATTATTTGAATTTTTTATACACTTTTGCCAATAAAATATCATTTTTTTAAAAAAATGAAGGAGTAAACACTAACTGTAAAGCTGTTGCAATAAACTCTTACAATGTACTTTTTAATACAAGGTCCTTTTTATTAATGATGACACTTATTTACTATAAAATTATATACAAGAATTTTGCGATTAAAAATTTTATGGTTCTTAAAACATTCGTAATAGTGAGGAAACAAAAAAGTTATAAAAGCTGTTAAACTATTTTACATACTATATATGTTCAAATTTTACAATCAAACATGAGAACATATGAGCATTTATTTGCTTGTTGTACAAACTCAACTACATATTTAGTTTTTTCTTAAATAAAGTGGGTTACAATTCTTAACACAAAAAAGAAAAGTAATTAAACTAACTTTCAAGAATTGAAGTAATGGAAAATTTCAGTGAAAAAAGATTGAATTTTTTGCTTTTTTAACGGCCATAAAAAATTATAATAGAGATAGCAAAGCTTTTGATGAAAATACAGTAATTGAAAAATTTAATAACAACAAAAAATAAACATCTGGAAAAACCTTTGGTTTTACTATTCAGTTTATCGACACTTATTCTTTCAATTTTTGATGCTTACGGAATACTTTACCACATTTATTTACATTTTTCTCTGTGCATAATTTATTCTATTAATAAACAATAGGTTGATGTTTTTTAAAAATTTGTATCCAATTTTTCCTCTTTAAATTACAAAAAGTGCAAAACTGTGTTGTTTTTTTCTATAGAAAAGTATTAAATACATGCCGTGCAATAAGGAGCCTTGAGCTTTGGCTAAACTTCGAAGGCCAAGGCTGGGCCTGAAATGTTGGCCCTTGTCCATCCTTACCGTGATAAGTCTCGGGGTACTGTGAAACCTTACGAGTTGATGACGAATAACAAACTGGAGAAAAATTCTATATAAACCATTTTTAAACGAAAACGTAAATCATTGTCAGCATTTGAAACGGAAAATAGTTGGCAATAATTATTATGATAATTATTTTACTTGTAATAATTTTTTTTACTACAAAGAATTTAAAATCACATATTTTGACATCATTGTTTTTGGTCATTTATGTTTTTGTTTTCACTTTTACTTGTGTACTGAAAATTCTTTCAATAAATTTCTTATCAGGTTTTCATTGAAAAAGTGCAGAAAGAAGCTGTTGTTTTTAATTGTTTACTCACTAATTTTATTGAGAAATATTGTCCATTTTAGGGAGCATTGGTCATTTAAAAATGAGCTATAAATATGACAGAAAAAACATTATTCAACAAGCAAAATTTATTGTATTTTTGTCTTTATTTTTTTCAATTGCGTAATTGAATCAAAAATGTTTTCAACTGATGTTACCGAAGAAAATGATAGAAATGTTAAATTTGAAGGAATGATATATTATTATAAACACGGATGGCTTTCAAATAAATGGGTAAAAGTTTATGCAAAAATCTGGTCAGATTCAAATCTAGAATGGTTCCAAAGCGGAGTAAATTTGCATATTTTTTGTCCTCATTTTCATCAATGAAAATTTTTAGGATAGCGATAAACCAATTGCATCAATTGTACTTAATTCTTTAGTTCCATATTTTTGTGTTGGCCGTAGAATAAAAAATATTCCAACAATTAAACCAAAGATCAAAGCATCATGGGATAAAAATCTTTTAATGGCAATTGCTACAGATATTCAAGCCAGCACTGTTCATTGGCTTTATTTTGCGGAAAGTGATAATTTTAGAAAATGGCTTGGTGAAATCACTGAAACACTTCCAAAGATCATTCTCCCACAAAGCTGTTTAACAAATAACACTGCAAAGAAAGATTACGGTAAGCTAACAATTATGAAAAATTAATGATAAAAACCTCTTGAATTTAGCAGATTCGGGTGATTCAACTAAAATTAACATTTCCAAAGCTTCTGATGCTTCCACTTCAATTCCTCAACCCCTCAAAAACCATAGCGATTTTGACAATCTTTTTACTGAAATGTATTTAAATTATGGATTAGGTGAATTTTTCTTCCCAATGATTGTTGATAGCAGTGACTATGAAAGTGAAATAGAAAACGAAGTTGATGACAATGAATATTTTACTCATGAGAGTGTTAAAGTCTCTGAAAGTACTGATATATCTCATCTTACAATTGTTAACACGTTTAAAGCTATTTCCATTCATAAATAAAATATGTTTAACAAATTATCGAAATTAGAACACTTTTTTGAATTTAAAAAACAGGGTAAACATTTGAACAACCATGTGATTAATTAACAAATTTTATAGATGATACAAATAACCCAACATAAAAAAATTTTCAAAACAGAAAATTTAAATTACAAAACAAAAGCAGGTAAATATTAAATACTAAAAATTCATTCAAATGTAAATAATATATAACAGAAATATTGAGATGAAAGGGAACCAAATACATCAAGCATCCATATAATCATGTAGAACAGTTTATTCTCTTGCATCTTCAAAGATATCATCATCGCTGCTGTAATATTTCTTCTTAGCCAATCTAAAAAATGTATTTCAATTACAAAATTGAATAATATATTATTAATAATTTTTCTTTTATAAAAAAACTGTTAATGAGAAAAAATTGGGAAAGTGCCGAAAATAGGGAATGGTTTTCGTACCATATTAGGCGATCTCAATTATTTGGCTTAGTCGAAAACAGCACAAGATGAACGGTTTTTTTACAGAAACAGTGTTTTGTGAGCTTGTTAATTCTTGCCGAAAACATACGGGACATTTAAATTTAGCCTCATTAAATTCCTCTAAGAATTTGTCAAAATCACATACTCCAATGCCAAAAGTTCACCAAGGCTTGGCGCTAAACGAATAAATTGATCTTCACTTTGAATACTATAATGGCCATTATAAAGATTTACTGATTGAGAGATATAATAACGATTGGGAATTTCATTTTCTTCTGGGAATCGATGATTCAGTTCTTTAAAAGCAGTGCGGAAGCCAGCACGATACAAACAGAAGAATGTTCGAAAAAAATCTTAAAAAAATTATTACTAAAAAAGGAATTTATTTCTATTTTATTAACAAACCGGTATCCCACATCTTTTCCATTTCAGCAATCATGGCTGCATTCATTTGCATGGAAGAATTTTCAGCTTCTTCTTCAGGTGGAATTAATGGAAGTCTAAAAATGAAGTGAAAAATGTTGGCAGAACAAATAAAAAGATACTGTAAAGCCAAACAAAAAAGTACTTACAATTCTTCACGAGCTTCTTTTTCTTTCTCTTTATCATTATCATCACAAGCAACAGCTCCAACCAGCATTGAAACAGCACTTTCATCAATACCATCACCATCACTTTCAGAACATGGTAATTTATCGTATTTAGCAAAATCTTTTTCAACCGAATCATGAAGGCTATCAATTTCAGATTGAAGTTTATCAAGTTTTTGAGAAGCTTCATTGATGACATCATTCATTTTACTATTATCATGATCAGCAGCTGCAGTAGGATTTAAACAAAGATGATTACCACTAACATCACCATCAATTTCTGAATTCAATAATTCTTTGTAATTAATATGACCAGAATCATCTCCACCAGCGCGTTTAAGAAGTTTTGCAACAAGAGCTTCAAGTTTAACAAATTTTCTATTATCTTTGGGATCTTTCCGTTCATTACAAATACGAGCAACACCTGCAGTAGGACTTGAAATAGCTTGAACATCAACATTACCATCAATGTTTGATATTTCTTGGCATTTAATAAGAGCAGGATCTCCATCACCGCGTTGAAGCATTTTGTCAACAGCAGAATGAAATTTCTCAAATTTTTGAATTGCATCTTCAAAGCTCGCTTCTTTTTCTTTTAAATTTCGCCAAACATGATCACCAATTGTTAAAATAGCTTGGACATCACTATCATTGATTCCAGAATTTAATAACTTAGAATTAAGTCCTTTAAGAAGAGGTTCAAGTATACTACTATCAGGAGCACCAGATTGAAGTTTATCACATTTTTCAGCAGCAGCAGCAGCTCCAACTTTAGCTTCTTTTTCTTTCATTTCAGTTTGTTCACGAGCAACAGCTGCAACAGGATTTGAAGTAGCTCTTTTATCAATACCATCATAAATTTCAGCATTTAATAATTTTTCATATTTGTTAATTTCAGCTTGAAGTTTATCACATTTTTGAACAGCTTCTTTCAATTCATTATAAACAGAATTAACAACTGCATTTGAAGCAAGATGATCACCAATAGCACCCCCAGTTTGTAAATTCATTAATTCTTTGTATTTCATATTAGCAGAATCAGGGCACTGAAGAGCTTCATCAATGATAGCTTGTAGTTTGTCAGCTTTTTGTGCAGCAGCTAAAAGCTTTAATTTTTTCCATTCCTTTAAAGCACGATCAACATTTGGAGTAGAATTTGAAACAGCTTGAACATGAACAGTGTCATCACTTTCATTGACAATTGGTCGATCAGAATCTATAAATAAAAACATGTAAAACGCGTTATACTCAATATCATCAACAAACCATTTTCACTGAACTTTTCCCATTCACAAGCCGTGGTTGGAATACTTTGTAAGGAAGGATTTTCAGCTTTATCTTCAGGTGGAATTAATGAAAGTCTAAAAAATGAACAAACGATATTTTTTGTTATTGCGTTTAAATTAGTGCTTCTTATGTTTTCGGGCAAGATTAGATAAAAAATGAGGAGTTATATTTGGTTTAAACTTTTAAAAGTAGCATTTTATATTTTAAGAAACTATAACAAACAAGGGGAAAACAGTTTAGATCACAAAAATTTCAACATTTTTAGTAAAATGGCGCTACCAAAATGTGAATTTTTTCAACCTTTTTTTAAAGAAATCAGAGCAAATTTTGACCGAGAATTTAAAAAAGGCTAGCAATATTTATGGAAGAAACAAAGTATTGAAAAAAAGCTTACAATTTTTCACGAGCTTCTTTTTCTTTCTTCTTTTCACGAGCAGCAACTGCGGCAAGCATTTCATTTGCTTTTTTAGAAATACTATCATCAATTTCAGATCTTGGTCGAACAGAATCTTTTTTTGTAGAATCAGAATCTCCCATAACGTATTCAAAAAGGCTATCAGTTTCACAATGAGGTTTATCAGGTTTTTGAGCAGCAACAGCTTCATGCTTTTTATCACTTTCAGAATTTGATCTTTCTTTATGTTTTGTTGAATCAGGATCTCCATAAACGCAATTAAGTATTGCATCAACAATACCAGATTGAAATTTCTCAGCTTTTTGAACATCTTCAATTGGAATACTTTGCATTTCAGCTTTATCGATAGATTCAGGTGGAATTAATGGAAGCCTAAAAAGATGAACGAAACATATTTTTATATTACTTCACAGAAAAACTATGAAATTTTTGATGTGAAGATGACAATACAAAATAATGTAATCACGATGAATTGAAAACTGTTCCGTGAATTTTTTTATCGTGTGCTTTTTTCCAAAAATCATCCTCTAATTTTTGAGCCAATGAATAAACAAATTCTGTAAAAGCATAAAAAAGCGCTTTTGGATAAGTATAGATTTGCAGAGAAATTAAAAAATATGGATTCTGAATACCGATACAAAGTTTTGTTTACTTGTTTGACATTCAGCTTTTATAGAATTCGTTTAGATAGCTTCATTTTCTCAAGATTCTGGGTCGATTTTTACGTGGGAAGAAGCACGCGATTGCACAATGTTCATGGAACATTCCTTAGCGTCATATAATAATAAATAAATGAAAACTTACGCTTGTTCACGAGCTTCTTTTTCTTTCATAATATTCCAATCACGATCAACATCTGTCATAAGCTTCGAAAAAGACTGATCACCTGCATGACCATCAGTTTTTGAATCTTTGTATTCAATATGAGCAGAATCTCCAACACCACGCTTAACAATATTATCAGCAACAGAAGGTTGAATTTTAGCAGATTTTTGTGCAGCTTTTTCTTTCAAAGTATTCCAAACCCAATAAACAGATGCCTTAACCTTTAAAAAAGGATCACCCTCAAATTCTGAATTTAAATATTCTTTGAATTTGGCATGAGCAGAATTTCCAACAGCACGTTGATGAATTTTGTCAATAATAGATTGAAAATCATTACACATTTTAGCAGAAAATTTAAATGCGGCTTCGTTTATTCGCAAATATACCCTAGCACGTTCAATATTTTTCAGAGAAGCTTGAAGATCAAAACCATCTTCAGCAGTTTCAGGATTTGATATTTTTTTGTCAGGACCAGGTCCACTAAGGATACTATCAGAAGCACCACATTGAAGTTTATCAGATTTCTCAGCAGCACCAGCTCCAACTTTGGCTTCTTTTTCTTTCATTTCAGTTTGTGCCCGAGCAACAGCTGCAGAAGGGACTGAAGCAAGATGTTTATCAATACCGGTACTATATTCATACATATCACGTGAATGTGTATTTTTAGCTTGACGAGATGGTGTAACAAGTGGTTCTAGAATAGATTCCGAAGCACCTGGTTGACGATGTTTATCAGATTTCTGAGCAGTTTTTTCATTGGCTTTCTTTTCTGCAGGTTCATTTAACTTTTTACTGAAAAAATAAACTGACATTAAAAAATTTGATTAATGTTGTTTAATAAAAATCCAATTTTTTCAAGTGAATAGTTAAAACATTTGTAGATAAGGCTCAAGTGGGCTGTAACTCTTTCAAAGGTACTTAAAAAATAGAGAGCAAAATAATAATAATAATTTTGCTCTCTATTTTTTCATAGTCTAGGCAAATTTCAGATGATCCCCTTTAAGAAAACTGTCAAAACTTACGTTGCATAAGTAACACCAATACGCTTGCTATGTTTCAATAGAAGTTCCCGTTGACCTTGAATATTATCAGCTGCAATAACACGCGATCCAGAACCATTAGTTCGATAATTTAAAACAAATTGCAATAATTCAAAATCTGATGGCTTGATAACAGGAAGCTTTTTAGTTTCTGCCATAAATTTTTCATTATAACCATTTCTAGCATTTTCCAAAATCTGCTTAACACATGAATCAGCAATTATCATACTATTAATCTGTTGCTCTAAAAAAGTGTTTTTGTGTATTAAATGGAAAAGGAATGGTCACAAATAATTGATGGGCTTTGCTTTGAAGCATATATCATATAATTTTTTGACTACTGAAAATTATTCATGTAAGTTTTTAGATATATTACTTTTTTAGAAACATTAATCGTCGGCTATTTCTAGTTAAAAATTCCTGGTTTGGTATATAAAAAAACTTAAACGATAAAAAGTAGCAAAAAACGGTAGCGGAAAGCTTTTTTTAACATCAAAACTCGGTGATCATCTTTGAACATTCACTTATCAAAAACATACCAGGTGTATAAGATGAGTATGAAGAATAGTATTTATCAAGCATGCTGCTAACAGGTTCAACATTTACAACAGCAGTAACAGGTTTTAGTTTTTTTAGATTTTCACTTTTGTTACCCATCATTGGAAGATTTGATGGAAGACAAGTAATTTCAAGTCTGAAAATAAAATTTTAGCTGATTCACACAAGCGAGAAAAACAAAAAAAAACACAATCAAACGCAAACACCAAAATCTGCACGAGATTAGGGAAAACTAATTTGCCAACGCACGAAGCTTTTCTATAAAGTCGTTAAAACTGTGGATTTACAAATTCGCATAAAAAATTTTTTTAATACTAAAGATTTAATTAACTTTAAAAATGTTGAATTTCGCCACTTTGTATGTGCCAAAAAAAGAAATAAAGACGAGAAAAATTCAAATTGTTGTAAACTAATAAACAAAATAAAATACTTTAGCAACTGCAAAAGCTATTTGGGGCTGTCCATAAATTACGTTATCGTTATTTTCGATAAAACCCTGTACATCAAAGGCACTTTTTGCCGCACATGAAAGGCGGCACTGTAATTTACCCCACCCACCCAGATAAAGTAATTTATGGACAGCCCCTTTTGTAATTTTTCAAAATTTTGATTTACAAATTCATTGCTTTGAAAAAACTTTGGCAATCTTCGAAAAAAATGAAACCAAAGAACTAAATGTCTGAAAGAAAACTTTTTTTTGTGCTAAAAAAGGGGAGGAGTAAGCGATGTTGAAATGTTTTTGCAGCCAACTTTTTTTTCAGCTTTTAGAAAAATAACACTGAAAATTGCAAAGCGAAAACAAGAGAAAAGAAAACTTCGCAGAAAAAAACCCGTATCGAAAAAAGTTCACCGGTAACAAATCCATCAACACTGATGGTGATGCTTTAGTGAAGATATTATCACCGGTGAGGTGCTGTAAGTGACACAAAAGTGATGAAAACATCATGGCTTTTTTTCATTGATACCCTAAATTTATGCTTGGAGACTTTTTGAGAAGGTTAAAACAGGAAATCAAATAGAATGTACAAAAATTAGTTTCAAAATAATCAATTTAAATGTCTATGGATCGAAAAAAAGAGTTACTAAACTTTTAATTGCTAGACTCAATTTTTAACCCCATGTGCAAAAGTTAAGTAAAAACTTTCTTAAAAAACATCTTTTCAATGCTTCGATATGGCAAAAAAAATTTAAGAAACTGAAAAATGGTTTCTTTTCATTCACTTTTTTTTCTAAACGAATTATTTTAGCATCGGTAAACAACACTATTTTTTTTAAAAGAAAAACTTTAGTTTTTCATCATTTCAACACAAAGAAGAAAACCAAAACATTTTGTTCAAAATAAACATAAAAGTTTGCGAATGCATTTCTTCCATCGCACTTTTTTGGCACTTTAAATAAAAGAAGAAACCGACGGAGAAAAAAAATATTTCATCACCAAGACAGCTGCCGATTGTTTTGCGAAATACTTTCATTTTTTGGGATTGGAGATTCATAAGGGAACGTCCAGATTTGACGTCGGGTGTTTTAAGAGAGGGAGGGGGTCAAGTCAAATCTGACGCTTCATCTTAAAAGCGGTAAAGATTAAAGGAAAAAATCTGACGGAGGGTTTTCAAAATTTGAGTTTTTTCCCGACGTCAGATCTGGACAATCCCATGAATAGAGCAAGTATTTATTTAATACAATTAAAAACATATTTTTAAAAAAGCAAAGATGAATTTTTCAAAGTCAAAAGTTTTTTCAGACGATATTATTTTATTATCAAGGTTCATCAATAAAAGGAATGGAGTAACTTTGTAATTGTGCAAATGTTTGTGCGGTTGTTTCGAGTTGCTCGTTGATTTCTTTTAACTTTAACTGTGTCATTTCCATTGATTCACATGTTCTTTCAAGTTTTTCCATATCTTTTTGTAAAAGAGTTTCTGTTTCAGCGTCAGCAGTAGGATTGTTGGTCTAAAATGACCCGCAAACTTTCTTTAATTGTAAGATGGCCAAATTATTACTAAAGACAACACAAAAGCTTTTTTTGTCACTGAAAATTGACCTACATTCGCACCCTTTTCTTGCAAAAAATCGCGTGCTCAAAAATAAATTTTTGCATTTTTTTGCAACAACTTTGCTTAACTTTTTTTGTTAGCTATGTATAAGATATCTATTTTTCGGCCTTTTTTTGCTTAACAACCTTATGTAAAATTTATAAGTTAAAAAATGAATTTAAGCAGTAATATTTAAGAAAAAGCGGAGGGCCACGAATCCTTTCCAGTGATTTAGATACATTGCAACTTACTTCAAAAAAAGCTGACTTTTACCCCACAATTTCTTGTACGTATTAAATTCAATCTCATTATTGTTTTGACTAATGTTTTAGATCAAATAAAAGCAGGAGCGATAGACATCAAAAGATCGACCATTTTTTAGATTGTTTTCCTTTTAAAAAGCTATATCATCCTAGCTTAAAGCTTTATTTCTACCCGAAATTTCACCTTATTGCCCAATTTCATACCTCACTCTAGTGTAGTCGTCACTCCACTCAGCCCTGTATCATATTTAGCCCCCAAGCTTAGGATGGGCTCGCGAGGCCGGAGGCCGAGCGTTAGGCTTAGTCTTAGGCCTTAGGTCTTAGGCCTTAGGCACACTGGAAAAGACGAATTCATAACTCATTTAGTATAGTTGTCACCACATTAGAATAGCCGTCACCTGATTTAGTGTAGTTGTCACTTATTCTGCTATATTAATACTTTCATAAGGCTATGGGTACTGCAAAAGCTGTATTATATTTCCTTAGATTAAGCTGTATGACACTGCGCAGTCTACTGTTACTTTAATACGCCTATTATTGTGGCATCCAGTCGTTGTTCTTTCTGTTCAAACTGTGTGAGAAATGTTTGTTAAAAAAATTAAAAAGCAGTACATGATAAATCTCCTGTAACATATAATTTTAGTATCTAAAGCGTTCCGCAGGAACGCTGGTTTTTGTTAAGAAAATAAGAAAAAAATCTCCTTGTTTTCCCTCTCAGAATAAACGCAAAAAAATCAACTTACATAAAGCTTTCCCATTGCAGCCTTTGATAAACCAAACCATCGAAAAAGTGATCGAAAAAAGCAAATAGATATCTTTCCCTCTTCTGAATTGTATTTAAATGTTTCTTCACGACCTCTCCAAAGATAACGTCTCGTAGATTCGGGCATTAAAGATTCAATATGAAAAATCGTTTCAATTTGAAATTTTGTTCTTAAACGTGATGCATGTTGTAATGTTGCTGCTGTATCACTGACCGCCAAACCAATCAATATATTCATTAAAAATATCGTAAATAGCAGCATAAATATGAAAAAGATAAAGCAATTAAAAATTGTTGATTTTTCGTTTATATTATCATCAAAATTTAATTCTCCTGTCATCATTGCCATTGATTTAATAACTGTTTTAAAAAATAAAAAGAAACTTCTCTAAAATTTATTTATTTTAACATTTTTAGAGATTTTGAGCATACTTACTTCTTCATGTAATAAGACATAAAAAGATATTGCAAATGGTGTTAAAAACAGGACGAAAATTGGTATGAAACGGAGAAATTGTTTCAGCGTATGAAATACCTAAAATTTCATATTAACATTATCCGGCGTAAAAAATCAAAATGAATTGTAAGAAGTTTTTTCTCTTTATAGTACTGTCCATGTAAATTCAAAATCAAATTTTTAACGACAAATCGTTCGTTTTTTTCCTGTAGGTTCATATTTTTAAGAAAACTTCATTTCTTATTATTTGCTCAGATTTTGGCATTTGATAACAATTTGACAAATAGCGCTAAATTCAGATTCGACCTTCTCCTGGTTCTAAAAAGATTATAAAAATCCAAAATTTTTAGCATATGATGGTCGAAAAGTGAACCCTCTGAATTTCTTGTAAATAAAAAAGCTTTTTATTTTTCAAATGGCTGCCATTTTGTCATTTTCAAAGCTAGAGGGTTGATTTTTCGACCGATGTGTTCAAGAAAGCCTGAATTTATATATTTTATGTTTATTTTAAATTGATGCTGAAGTTGTATTTTAATTTGGCGCCGTTTGGCAAAGTTTTCACAAGTGCCAGATTTTTAGGTGCATAAAGTGCTTCCTGTAAGGATGAGTCCTTCTTGAAAATACGTGATCATAAAAACCAAAAGGAGAGATTTGATTAGCGATTGCCGTTTCACCGTCAACATACCATTAAAATGTAAATACCAAAACGAGGCATTTTTTTGAACACATTTATAAAAGCTGCCCAAACACAAATATTTAAAATTAAAATAATATTCCATTGAACGGAATAGTCAAAATATTTGTTTAATGATAGAGAAGGTATCAAAACAATAATGATTAAATCTAATACACGTCGAAATGGATTAAATCGAAAAACCATCTCACAACCGTACAGAAAAGAAAGAATAAAACCCATAAATGTAATTAAATATCTGGGAAATGGCTGAAAAATAAATTTTTACTTTTTACAATAAGTGTTTTTTTTACTGTAATTAAACATTTTTGATAGTCATCAGATAATGTAACATTATTGCTGGAAGCAGAAATTATCATTTTTGGAGGTATGTTTAAAATTGTGTATGTTAGAATTGACACAAACATGAAGTGATACATTAATACTGGAAAATGACAACTATTTTTGAATAAAAGAGTTAAATAAAATTTTACAGGAATAATACACATATTTAATAAATCGATTCCATTTTGAAGTAATGTAAGATTCAACTAATCCATGAGAAAGTAAATCATAGCATTCATATTTTAGCTGAAAATGTTTTATTCATATAGAATGATTATGAAGTAAGTATTTAACAAGAACAAATTCTGACACGTTTTTTTGTTAACAGAAGTACCTTAAAAACATTATGTTTTTTTAATATCTTACCATAAGGCTTAAAGGATGATCAGCAATAATTTTACGATAATCTTTTTCTCTGCTCTGTGCTTCTGGTTTAAGTTTAAAAGTTTCTTTATCATACACACTTAAAAAATCTTTATAAATATAATCATCATCCTCACTATCCTCGTCATCTCCGTCATCATCCTCATAGATATTAAGAAAAATTTTTCTGCGAAGTGGTCCGAGAATTGTTTCAACTTCTTGACAATAATTGTTTGATTGATTATTAACTTAAAAGAAAATTTTGATTAAATACAGTCCCAAAGGCTTCATTTCTGTTAGACAAATTAGAATTAAAATATTTACTTTTTTCACAAGTGCTTTCATCTAGAGGAATGTAATAAATATCATCAATAAATTCATAATCTACATTACTTAATTTTCCTTGAAATTTTAGTTTAATATTTACAACGCTGTAGCATTGATCAAAAACTTTTTCAGCCATTTTTGGCATGTGCTTTATTAATGCTTGCATTGGACTTATTATTGGTGATTCTGAAGTACAGGGCAGTGATTTTGGGCGTAAACGAACAATAAATTTCCAATCATTTCGATCCAAAAAATATTCTATACATTCTTCTGTCAAATCAAAAAACTTTTTATAAATGTCTTGCTGATGTCACCAAAACCAAATATGCATCCATACCGACATTGATAGTCAACAACAATGTAATCACCGATGATATTCTAAAAGCTGAAAAAATAAAAGAAAAATTCAAGTCTGATTTTAATTCATCAATTCCAAATATTATTCTTGAAGAAAATGAACCACAACCAAATTCATTGAATGAAATTATTTTCAACAAGGATACTGTAGAAAAATATTTGAAGCAATGCAAAAATAAGAATTTATCTGGTCCTGATCAAATCCCTGGAATTATTCTGAAAAAATGTGCAAAAGTTCTATCAATACCTTTAACACATCTATTCAACCATATTATTCAAAATTGTGATGTTCCAAAAGAATTTATGATGGCTCATGTAACTCCAATTCCCAAAGTTTCAAATCCATCAAGAATTTCTGATTATCGACCGATTTCTGGAACCAGTGATGTCTTGAAAACATTAGAGAGATATATAAAAGAATTTATTATGCTACATTTAAAATGGGACAACTTTTTACCAAAAGAACAATTTGGCTTTCGTGCTCAACATTCAACTGCAAAGCAAATGATTCTATTCACTGAACATGTCAACCGGTGCTCATCTAACAAATATACCTCTGATGTTATATATATTGATCTCCAAAAAGCATTTGATAAACTTCCATTTGATCGAATTTTGGAAGCTTTAAAAAGTGCAAAAATTGGTGGAATTTTATTGAACTTGATAATGAATTTACTTAGTCATCGCAAATTTCTGGTGAAAGTGAATGGAAAACAATCTACCACGACAACTGCTGATTCTGGTGTTGGTCAAGGATCTGTGCTGGGACCAATCATCTTCATCATTGTATTTTCTGCACTGAGCAAAAAATTGAATGACATGGGTGGAATTATTCATTTTGTGTATGCTGATGATCTCAAAATTATTTATTCATATTCAAAGAAAAATTATGATCCAAATGTTCTTCAAAATGCTTTAAATGCTGTAGCTGAATGGTGTGAATCTGAATCGATGGCAGTTGCTCCACATAAAACATTCCACGTTCAATTTGGTCCTAAAAATTCTGATGCAAAATACTCTTTAAATGATGTTGAAATTCAAAGAAAAGATATGACTCGTGATCTGGGATTTTACATCAACAATGAATGCTCAATTAAAGAACATGTTGATATTATTACATCAAATGCTCGTAAGTGCATGTTTTCAATCTTTAATAAAATCATCACAAATGATGTAAAAATTCTGATTAAAATTTTCAATATTTATGTTCGGCCACATCTTGAATATGGTAGTCAAATATTCAATATTTCTCAAAAGAATATTATTAACCAACTCGAATCAATACAACAAAAATTCACCAGAACGCTCTACAAACGAAATCATCCAACAACTAAAGTAATCCCATCATATCCTGAAAGACTGAAAAAATATGAGATGGTTTCTCTCCATCAACGAAGAAATGAAATGGATATTTTAACAGCATTTGATTTCGTTGAAGAAAAGAACTTGGAAATCGATCTATATTTTCATCAAATTGATAGAAATCGTGATACTGGTTATTACAGACCAAAAAAATATGTTATGGGAAAATATGCCAGCACACATTTCTCAACTCGTGTTTCATCTCTTCTAAACAAATATGGCATCTTATTTGAAAAAATCCAAAGCAAAGATGTATTAAAAAGTAAACTTTCTACAATTGATCTAACTACATCCAAACTCTATTAAAAATTTTATTTTCTTATTATTTTCATAATTTTTATCTGTTTAATTGCATTTTTAAAACTTATTATTTGTATTGTATTTTATCCACCTGGTTTAGGCCATGGGGGAATATTCTTGTGAATAAATTCATATATATTCATGAAAATGCCTTCGAGTGGCATAGATAAAACAGTCTTGTAAAATATCATAAAATTCATCGTGTTTCGGACACTGCAGTTTTAAATCATCGCAAAACAGTTTCATGCTATCTACGCTTCTTTGATGACATATTCCATAAAACAATCGTTTTCTTTGATAAATTGTTAAATTCTGAGTTGCACCTTTTTTGATTAAAACTTCAACACCTTCTTTAAAATTTCTTATTATTGCAAGACGCAATGGTATTTGTGTACATTCATTTTCGATATTAACATATTGGAAATAATTCATTATTAACTAAAATGGGAACACTATAGATAACAAGTAGTAAGGCAATGTGACATACTTTGAGGATGTTAATATTCCCTGACATGGTAGCTGAATGCAAAGCCGTATCACCCTTTGAGGTTTTAATAAGGCATATCTTTTTCATTTCTTCATGATAGTTTTCTTGTAAATACTAAAAACTCTTTATCTAATCAAATTAATCAAATTTTTATATTACTTTAATAATATTGATTGAATTAGCAGCAATAGAAGCATGCAACACCGTATACCCAAATTTATTTTGAATCATGAGTGAATCTCTTTTGATTACATGCAACACCTTTAAAATTTTAATTATTTTGTAAATAATAGGTGCATAATTACTACCTTAAATGCTTCGAAACTGTTTGAAGCTGCTGCAATCAAGAGTGGTGTATTTCCATCATCATCTGTTTCTTCTGAATCCCAACCATGCTAGATATATTTAAACGTTGAATTTTTAGAAAAAATAACTTTACAAAAATTTCGCTTATAAAAATAACCCAAAGAAATCTTAAAATTAAGATACTTACGCTGATCAATAATTTGATGACTTCGAGATAATTTCTTTCTGCTGCAATATGCAGTAATAGTGGTTCTTTATCAACCTCGGATAAAATCGAAAGTAAAAATTTTACAATTTTGGTTCTATTATTTTCAACTGCCACCCGCAAAGGAGTCAATCCATAAGCATTTTTAGCAAGTAACATTTCTTGCTGCTTTGAAATATCATTTCCTGCCAATTCATTAAAAAGGCTTTTTAGTATTTCAACATTGTCAGATATATTTATTGCAGAACATATTTGATCTTCTGCTGCATCATTGTTTACGAACATTGCTTCTCTAAGAAAATCGTCATAAATTCAATCACAGCTTTCCTAAAAATCTGTAATGAAAATTAACTATTCAGTAGCACTTTTAATAGCTCAAAAAAAAATTTAAGTGAAATTTTTTCCTGCTGCTTTATTTTTGTGTCATTACGTATAAAGCCTTGTAAGAAAGTTGATAAACATATCAATGCATAAGGCTCGCTGATAAAGATTCCTTGCAAGCAATCAATGCACTGATAGTGTCATCTTTAAGCAAACTTGTACTACGACATGAACATTGTAGAGAAAATGAAAGCATTTTATCGGTTACAATATCCAGATTTCTTAAACTTTTTCTTTAATACTCTTTTTTAGGAAGCTAGATCAAATTCTAAGATTAAAAAAATTTTGCAACTGTTTTATTTTTAATTTATTAACAAAAAGCAGAAATCAACATTTTTTACGTTAGTGAAAAAAATCTCTCATACTTTAAAAAGAAACATATTTTTTGATAATAAAAAATGATTTAAATTGGTATAAAAGCAACCGTCTAAAATTAGATGTCATTATTATTGATAAACAACTGTTGTACAATTTTACTTTCATTCAGAGAATTGCAAAAAAAATTTTGCAGTAAAATGTTTTTTGCAAGAAACGTATTTTTTGACGTATGATAACTATGGCGGATTAAACACAGTAGAATTTGAAATATCTGTGATTTGCAATATATGTCACAGAAAATACTTGCAAATACAATTAGAATTTTCAAATATAACCCGTCTTTTTTTAAAAAATTTGCTTAAAATACAGTAAAAGCAAATGTTTTTGTTTGTTTATTTTGTTTTGTGTTATCATTAATTGGCAAGCTTTTTTACAAAAAAAATCGATATTATACTTTATTCACGTTGAGTTACTTCTGTTGTTCAACCGTTGAGTGTTGCAACAATATTTTTCTGTTATTTAAATATGGCATAATACTTTGAGCACTTTAAGATTATTAGTGCCAAAAAACTTTACAATTAAATAAAAATCAAGTAATTTGTGTAAGCATTTTCTGTTTCACGTTTTTGAAACATTGTTATTTATCTAATTTAGCAATTATTAATTGTTCATCGAAAAATTGTTTTTCTTTCAAAAATTGTTATTTTTTCAAAAACATTTCTACTTTGAGCTGTTTTTAGCAATAAATGTTCTTTGAAACAGAAGTGCAGTGATACACAAAATTTTTTTGTGCTTTACTTTTTTTCCAACTGGCAGATCACAAAAGTGAAACAAAAAGTGTGCTTGCTGGCTGGGCTACGTTAGTCTGAGGGGACATGTCAGCGTGGTACAACACATTTTAAAGAAGGAAATAAGAAGGACACGGCTTAACACAAAAATGACAGAAAAAAGGTTACAAAGTTTTTAAGGGTATATAAATAGAGCAGTTAAAAAGTTGCAAAACATCATATTTTGGGTATTAAAAATGTTGTTCTATATTTTTCTTGCTTGCTTTTTGGCTTGGTGTATTTACAACTTACATTGGAAACGTAAAAGCTTCCCACCTGGACCAATCCCACTTCCAATAATAGGAAATTTATATGACATCTATCAACACGGCATTGGTCACATCTCTAAACACCTTAATCAAACTTATGGTAGCCTCAACACAATTTGGGTTGGAAATAAACCGGTTGTAAATTTTAATAGCTACGAAGATATTCAAGAAGCTTTTGTGAAGAATGCTGATGCCTTTGCTGGTCGCCCCAAAAATCAAGAGACAACAAAACTTCTTCGAGGTGGAATTTATGGAATTGTTATGACAGATGGAGAACTTTGGAGGGAACATCGAAGATTTGCTTTGCATGTTTTAAGAAATTTTGGTCTTGGAAAAAATTTAATGCAAGAAAGAGTGTTAAATGAAGTTACATGGATGATTGATGAAATGAAAAAACAGCTTAAAAATGGTGAAAAAGAAATTAGTGTTCAAAATAGTATTGATATTGCCGTTGGAAGTATTATTAATTCATTGATTTTTGGTTATGCTTTTCATGAAGTAGGTTGTTTAAAAATTAATTCAAATCAAGCTTTCTTTACTTTAAAAATTTGATGTCATAACTTTTAAAAAAAACAGTTTGGCATTAATATTTTTAAGGATTATAAATTTTTCGAAAAATGAAATTTTAAGATCACTGATTCTTACAAAAATCGAAATTTAAGGTCATAAGTTTTCATAAAATGTGAAATCTCAAAATTATTTTTGGAAATTAAAAATTTTAAAATTTGAGATACAAGTTTCTCTAAAAATCGAAATTTCGATACTATTTTTTTGAAAATTTTAAAAATTAGATACCGTAATTTTGAAAACCAAAAGTAGAAGTTTGAAGATTATAGACTTTATCAAAATTTAAGATCACAATTTTTTGTAAAAGCCGAAATTCCCTGATTAAATAATTTAGAAGAACAAGAATCGAAACTTTGAGATGTTTTTCGACAATCGAGATTTTTAAGATCAGAGTTTTTATAATAACCAAAACTTCGTTATAAAATTTCAATAAGTTTAGCTTTTTTGAAAAGCAAAATTTTGACCCATTTATTAATAATATGAATTAAGTTTATTTTAGAAAAGCTTGGATGAATTCTTCAAAATCAAAAGTTTTATTCGAGATTTTATTGCACTGTCTGGATCTCCACTTTTTCGACTTTTATCTACTGATACTTCTGGAATCCTCAAAGAACTTCCTGGTTTCCGAAGTTATCATACCAAACAAAAAAAATTAGGTGAAGGAATGCGAACATTTTTTAATGGACAAATTGAAGAAAGAAGGTCAAAAATTGATTTTACCCAAGATTTAGAACCAACAGATTACGTGGAAGCATATTTGCGGCAGCAATACAAGAATGAAAGAGTTAGCGAAAATGGTGAAGATTTGTTTTCGTAAGTTTTTGATTGCTTGTTGCTACGAGATTAAAGAATATGCAAATTTTTTAGTAATGGTCAGCTATTTGGTTGTGTTTTTGATATGTGGCTTGCTGGACAAGAAACAACCTCTAACACTCTTTCATGGATGGTCCTATATTTAATGACAAATCCATCATGCCAAAACCTTATCCATCAAGAGCTAGATCAAGTAATTGGAAGTGACAGAATTATAACTCTCGATGATAAAATGGAGTTACCATATGTCAATGCTGTTGTAGCAGAAACTCAACGACTTTGTAATTTACTTCCAAATAATGTTCCACATCGCCTTACTCAAGATATTGATTTTCATGGATATTCCCTAAAAGCTGATACAACAGTTGTACCACAAATTTCATCTGTTTTATATGATGAAAAAATCTTTCCAGAACCGCTAAAATTTAAGCCTGAAAGATTTATTGATGGCAATGGAAAATTTCAAACTAAACCAGAGCTTATTCCTTTTAGTATTGGAAAACGGGCATGTTTGGGAGAAGGTTTAGCAAGGCTTGAATTATATTTATTCACTGCAAATTTGTTGAATCAATTTGAGGTAACTTCATTAAAGACAGTTTTTTGAAAGAATTAATTGCAAAAATATATTTTTAGATCACAAGTATCCCATCAAAACCTCCAAATATGACTCCAATAATTGGTGGCACAAAAATGTCTCAACCTTTCTTTGCACATTTGAAACAACGATATTAGCATAGTAATCTCTTGTTAAAATAAAAATGTAAAATGTAATAATTAATAAAATTTAAATATTAATGGAATTAGTGTCAACAGTTTTCCGCTTTGGACATTTATTGTGTTATTTTTTTGAATTTTTTTGAATGTGCAACTTTTTCTTGTGAATTACATTTTATGTCTTTTTTACCAACTGTTTTGTATCATTTTGGTACTGATGTTTGGTTTCCAATAATAACAGAAAAAAGTTTAATGTTGCAATTTTAATGCAAATCTTGCTATTGAAATGTGACAAAAAAACCTTTGCAAAAATTTATTTAACTTAATGGAAAAGCATTACATTAGAATTAAAATAGTAATATTAAATAGTAATATAAATAGAGTTATCTATTAATTAAACAATTTTAGTTCAACCAAATTCATTCATCCGTCGTAGCCAAAATTCATTTAACATCATTCAGGAATCAATTTTTATGCACGGCAGCATGGGCAGCAATTACACGGCTTGCAGTTACATTTGCAGTCTTTTGTTCCACCACATGAACATCCCTTACAACATTTACAATTCTTACAAGCAGAATCCATTTTGAACGACAGTTAATACAAAGGCTTAAAAGAAGATACAGTAGATAACAAGCTCGAATAAGAGTCAAGAATATGGATAGTCTGTGATTTGTGGCTGCTTTTATACTCAATTCGTTTCAACTATTGAAAAAAATTCTCGTGACTACTCTCTCATAAAATTTGAAAGATAATGCTTTCACTGATCATAGTTCGTGTTTATCGAAAATATTTCTCAAACAACAGATTGTTTTGCATTAGTGGCTATAAACTATAAAAAGCATAACAAGGTAACCATAAACTATAATTTCGATTAAATCATTGAGAAACAAAGAATTTTACATTTTCTAGTTTATGCTTTATGGGGAAATGAATTCCATCACAGTTATAGTTTATGGTCACCTCTTATTTTCTTGAATGTTTTTTTATAGTTTATAGTTCTTCACGTAAAACAGGGTGTTGTTTGAGAAATTTTTTCGAAAAACACGAACTATGATCGTTGTAAGCTTTATCTTTAAAATTTCATGAGAGAGAAATCACGAGAAAGTTTTTTAACAGTTGAAAAAAATTGAGTATAAAAGCCGCCACAAATCACAGACTATTCACATTCTTAGCTTTCATACAAGCTGGTTGTTTACTGTACTTTCTCTTAAGTCTTTATATTAACTGTCATTCAAAATGGATTCTGCTTGTAAGAACTGTAAATGCTGCGTTGGATGTTCATGTGGTGGAACAAAAGACTGCAAATGTGATTGTAAGCCATGTAACTGCTGCCCATGTTGCCGTGCATAGAAACTGAGGATGAATGAAATCTGGCTATAATGGATGAATGGATTTGGCTGAACTAAAATTATCTTATTTTTATCAACGTTTATTTTTTTTATTTCTAAATTATATGTTTAAATTTTTTTTTGTAATACCTTTCTATTAAATTAAATAAAAATTTTGTAAGGAAAAGTATATCGTATACCATCAGGTCTTTGTTATACAGTTTATTAATTGATTTTTCTACCAGCATTGATTTTTTTTAAGAAATAGTTGTTGCCATTTTATTATTTATTTTTTCCGGTTCATTAAAATTTTTGGAATTTCGGGAACACACATTCTTCACTTAAACTACACATAAAAACAGAAAAGAAACAAGTTCCCCGAATAAAAAAAGAAGAAACTTGGCGGCGATAAAAAAAGTTAAGAGTGGTCTTCCGCACTTTTAACTTTATTCAATTAAATGCATTTGCGTAGTTGTGGGTAATTTTTTCAGTCTACACATAAAGTTCTCACATTTTTTGTTAAAACAAAATTGGTAAATAAATTTTGTTTTTTTTCTATTTGTAGAAGAGAAATCTTAAACTAATATATAATGGAAGAAAGCAATACCTCCGATTTATTACCATTATTAAAGGAAAAGAAAGAACGTTGCATTATTGAGAAAAGTGCAGAGCCATGTTTAGTTTGTTCAACGCCAACTCAAAAATTGCATTTACAGGTAATTTTACTGTTTTTGTTTTAAATAATGAATACATGCATTAATGTTTTGTCGTCGTAAAAAAAGAAGAAAAAAAGACGTTGAAGCTTCACTTTTCTGCTCTTTTTAACTAGATTATTACGAATTTTAGGTAAATGCCTGCTACGCCTGTTCCGCATTCTATCGACGTTCCTTGGAAGCCCATGTAAATTACAAATGTCAAAATAATAATGAAAAATGTGATTTAACTATTAAAAGTTTGTTATTCCCTTTAGTTTATGTACAACAAATTATAATAACATTTTTTAGAAGAAGGAAAACCATTGTGCCGTTTATGCCGCTACAATAAATGTGTTGAAATTGGGATGGTTATTAATGTGAACAAAAAAGATGAAAAAGTTAACAAAGAAAAAGATGAAGAAAAATGTGAAAACATCGCTATAACGGATAATAAGTCCGACGAAGTAGAAACGATAGATTATTTATCGGAAATAATGAATTTACCGAATATTTATGATGAAGGAGATTTAATTAATATGGAATTGGTTTTTGATGAGTTGAGAAAGATATTTGCGGTGAGTCTTAAAAAAAGGATATAATTAATCGAAACAAAAATATCATTTTAATATAAGTAATATAATAAATTTTAGACAAGTATTCCATTCATTTCAGAAAATTTCGAATACACCAAAGAATTTACGAAATTAATGAAGCATTTTATTGATGAATTTAAGCCTACAGTTTTATTGAAGTCTTACGGTAAGTGCGCTCAGACCGTAGAGGGTTTCAACTCAATCCGGAGTAAACTAACTAGTTAAGTTCCAATATTTTGACTACTGACCTAGCTATGGGACAGTTAAATACAAAATATAACCTGCCAAATCCTCAATCAGGGAATTTAATAGATATATGGATATATCTAATAAATAGCAGATGATAACGATTTCTGCAATAAAATATCTAAAAATTTACATTTTCGATACTTTCTAACCACTTCAAAGGCATAATCAACTATTAAATTGTGGTCTCATTTTTATTACGTTGCTTTAAAATTGTTGTAAATGAATTTTTTAACAAAGATAGTTAATGTCTGTTATTTATAAGTTATATTCATTTATTTATTCAATCTACAGATTAAGCAGCTAATATTTTTTTGCCCTCAACTATCACATAGCTAGGAAAGTATTTAACTTCAGATTGATGTGAAATCCCCTAGGTGAAAGATCCTATGTATTATCAAATAAGAATGTGTTGTTATTTTAAGGTGGAAATCGTGAAAGTACCGTAAAAAGATGTTTTTTTATAAATAAACGATTTTTTGCTGCTGCTAAAATGTTGTCCAAATATCCACCATTTTCATCGTTATCTTTAGAAGATAAAGTAAGCAATACTGTGAGGGATTGTCCAGATCTGACGTCAGGAAAAAAGCTGATTTCTCCACCGCCTTCCGTCGGAATTTCTCCTTTGATCTTTGCCGCTTTTGGTATAAAGCATCAAATGGCTTATCCCCCTTTTTCTAAAAGTCATTGCGTCGAATCTGGACAACTCCTTATTTCCCCTCTTCCATTTTAATTTGTTAAATTTAGATTTTATTATTTTGTCATTTTTGGAATATTTTTCTTTTGTTCGAAAGAATGTATCAATCAAATCAATATTTTAAAACTACTGATGAAAATGATTCTCGAATTCAGTGCAGTTTTGATGAATATTTTGATATTGGTAATCTTAAAACAATTTATCATGTCTCAATCCCAAATCCAACATTTTATTCGTTAATGCTTCCAATGTTCCAAAAAGGAAAGCTATTAATCAGCACCTTTAAAAAATGTAATCCTAAATTTGAAGAATTTGTTTATCTTTGTCATGTAGGATTGTGGTCATGTCACGGTATGTTAGTTTTTGTCATTGAAAGGCATTTCAAGCGACAGAAAATATTGAATATGTATAAACTACAATTTTTTTAGAAATATTAAAAATCAGTCCAATAACTCAAACATTATCTGAGCAAATTACCAATAAAGTATCCGAAGATTTGCACAATTATTATGTTGAAGAATTACGTGTGGCGTCATATTCGGCCCGGCAGGCACAACTTTTTAAACTTATTTCTTTGGCGGAGGTGTGTGCTTTTGTACTTTTAAAGAAGCTTGTAATATGTTTCATTTTTTATAGGTGGTTGTCCGAAATAAAAAACAAATGATCGCAGGAAGAAAACTGTTCAGCTTTGGACCAAATTTTTTTCCTTATTGTAATTTTGAAACTAATTTCTTTGATTATGTTGATAAAAATCAATTATAAAATGTTTCGCTGTTGGAGGTGATGAAAGATATTATTTTCTCTTTTTTCTTTAATTGACTAAACAAATTTAGTTACTTCATTAATTTTTTACGCTTTTAACAATATATGATAAATAAACCTCGTGTAAATATAACTATACGCTATCTTTATATAATGGAGGAATTGATGTGACGAAGATGTGAAAACCCTGCATCTGTAAAATTACTGTAACATAAACAATAAAATCAAAGAACTTTATCACAATTATTTAAATTTTTTATTATTAATAGCCGTTTATGATAAATGAGTGTATTGAAATTTTTTTTAAATATTTCATTTATTCTTTAAGTCAAAAACGCGTGATTTCTCATTTTTTAGCATGTAATATCATATGAGTAGGGAGCGCTCACATACGACTTAAAATTTTTATTACTTTCTCAATGATAGTTAAAAGATGAATCTCTCTGCATATTTGCAGGTTCACGAATATACACACAAGAAATATGATAAATAGCTACAAACTGATAAAAACCTTATTTGAAGCAAAGAACGACAAGGGGCAATAATCAAAACTTTGATAATATCAAGCCGCTGTGAAAAGCGGCTTGATTTTTTTTCTGTTTGTTTAAAACAGTTTCACTCTTGTACATTTTTAAATTAGTTTGATTTTTGAAACTCGGTTTTGTTTTCAAGCACTGTGCTTTATCCCTTCTTTTTATATTCTTATAGAGAATGAGTCATTGTCCAAAAATTTCTCTTCCTGGTCAAAATAAATATGTTGCATCAGCCTGGATGACCGCAGAAGAATTAGTTAAAAAAAGAATAGCAAAGCCCGGTGATTTAATTGAATTTAATCGAAAATATTATTGTGTATGGCGTTTTTGGCAGCTATAATTATTATTTAATTGTTTTTAGCACTGGGCCATCGTGGAATACTTAAATGATGGAATTATTCAGTTTACTGGTGAACCAAATGATAAAAAAGGAGCAAAAGTAAATTTTTCGAAATTTGATTTGACACTTAGTTGAAATAACATTTTATCATAGATTACTCGGGGGTCTTTAAAAGAAACTGCAGGTCAATCATTAATACGGATCAACAATTTACGAGACTATGAACATGAAAAGCAATACAAATCCCTTGATACTTGTGATATGATGCTTCAACGTGCACGTTCGAGGGTATGTTACTTTCGCATGGTTGAATATGCTTCGAATCCAGTGTCTCCATCGTTCCGTTCCGGAACGTCCGTTCTTACGTTCCGTTCCCGTTCCGGGACGGACGGGAACGTATTCTTTTAAATTTTGGAACGGAACGGACGGACGGGTGAAATTTTAAAAAGGAACGGAAGGAACGCGTTCCATTTGAGTTTTTAGACGTTCCGTTCCTCTTCATTTTTTGGGCTATTTTATCATAATCAAAACGACTTTTTGATGTTAAAAATTTGTTCCAATTTGTAATTTCAACTTATAAAAAATTAACTTTCTTATTTTATTTGTCACTCAAAGTTCTCATTTTTCTCAAAAATTTCATTGTTAAGCTATCTTAAACGACCTAAATCTAAAAAAAGAATGATTTTTATTGAATTTTGACAGATTTTGCTGGAAAGGGAACGGAACGGGAACGTATACCCGTTCTTGACGTTAAGAACGGAACGGATTGGAACGTAAAAATCTGGAACGGAACGGACGGAACGGTTAACGCTCGAAAAGGAACGGAACGGAACGCGTTCCGAAAAAAAGTGGAACTTTGGAGACACTGGTTCGAATCCCTTCATACTCTCTTTAAATATTCTATTTAGTTAATGGCGTAATATTTTAGATTGGTAAAGCATGTTATGTCGATGGTAAACATTTACGGTATGATGTTCTCTATAATAACTGCGAGCATTTTGCAACATTTTGTCGTTATGGAATTCCTTATGTTGGACAAAGCAAAGTGGTATGAATTTTTTCTATTACTTTTATATTTTAGCAGAAAACAACGTGATTTTAAAGGTTCATCGATTTAATCACAGAAATAATCCTCTAACAAAAAGATTACCACTGGAAATTCAAAAATGGGTAGAAGATTTAAATATTTTACCAATTAATGAGGAAAAAGTAGCGATTATTATTAATGACCGAGAAGTTTTATACAGATTTATGGATTTTCTTATTTGCAATAATGAAAAAATGCAAATATTTGCTTTGGAAGTATTTTATTATATAAATGAATACGGATGTAACAGCAAGCTTATTAACTCGCAAACTTTAACAAAAGTATTGGAAAAATGCATTACAAAACTTTATTGCTGTATTATTTCTAAAACAATATTTATTCAAAAGAAAGCCCTAAAACTGCTTGATTTTATTTTGGATGAAAGAAAAAATTTAAAAATTGAATCTTGTATTATTCTAGCCGTTGTCGAATCTCTTGAATCCAGTGATACCGAAGCTGTTCAACACGCAGCCAATATTTTAATCCCAATTGTAACAAAAACAAACGAAAATATGATAACTGCCGTTAAAGCTGGCGCTATTTCTAAGATGGTGGAATTTTTATTTTCAGATTCGACACATGGTAATGTTTACAAGAATGCCATGCATTTATTAAAAGCTTTTATATTTTATCAAGATTTTAATGATAAAATGTTAAATGAATACAACATCATGGAACATATTTACCAATATTTAAACTCTTCAAATGTTGAAGTTCGGGAAAATAAAATAGTTCATTATAGTGTTGCGTGGCGTGAGAATTTTAAACAAAATGTTATTGATGCCGGATTAGTTCCGTTTATTGTTGATTTTTTGAGCTCAAATAATAATTACACTGTATATGTCAGTGTACAAACTTTGAGAAATATTGCACGTGAAACTGTTCAACAAGGTAAAAGTATCGACAGTGCTTTTCCAATCCTTTTAAATATATTTATAACTAAATGCACGGATTACCTAGATGACTTAATTTGTTATGAAATACTATGCACATTTACAACAGTTTTCCATAGTGGAATCCATATCAATGCAATAGGTAGACCTGATGTATTAAAAAAAATTTCTGAATATATTAAGCTCAACGATAATAATATCAAAAAAGCAGCACTTTATTTGATTTGTGAAATTACTGCTTGTGATAAATGCCAGAAACAAGTAACAATCGAACTATATATTATTTCATTGATCGTCGAATGTCTTAATTCTGATGATTCAAATGTCGTTGGATATGCATTATTTATTCTTTCAAATATTGCACGCAAACAGAAAAAACAAGCAGATGCTGTTATCAATGCTGTTAGCGCTGCCATTTTAAAAAACAAAGAATCTCGCCCATCACCAAAAAAAGAATTAATGAAAATACTGTATATGCATTTGAGAAAATATTCTTAACATCTCCCCTTTACCCTATCATCCCCCTGTTTTCCTTTTTTTTCTTGCCGCGCATTAGCTGCAAGTTTATTAATTTAATTTTTTGTATTTGTGAAATATTATGTTGAATCTTATTTTACCCCAAAATGCAAAAAAAAATTTAACAAAGAATAACAATAAGATGCAAAAATTTTTTACTTAGAATTTTTATTTTTTCAAGATTGTAAAAAATAATTTATTTTAATTTGAACTTGAGTATACCTGTATAAGTAAAAATCAATATTCTAGATCATCCATTTTCAAAATTTTAGACATTTTTACAATTTCTTCATCCGTTAAAAGCTTTCCATGCTTTGAACTAACATAGCCTTGATATTTTTCGCAGAAATCTATTTCATTACATCTAACAGTTAAATCACCGATAATTGGAATAATTTTTGCATGAGCATAATCAATTTCAAACCCCTCAAAAATGATTCCGCATGTTTTAGTACCAGGGATTCCATCATGAAGCAAATGTGAAACGCGATGACAGGCTTTTAACAAAGAAATGTAATCATCTTTTTCGAGACTAAAACATTTACTTTTACTTATATTGGAACTGAAAAACGTTCGTAAAATATTGGATGTAAGCTTACCTAAAAATATCACTGGAAAGATGCTTTCTTGGAATAACAACCGTAAAGCCTGGAGTATTGGGAAAGGGAGTTAAAAATGAAACATGGGTTTTATCTTCCCATATTCTCCATTGTGGGATTTCACCTCGAATTAGCTTTGCAAATAAATTCTGAAAAATTATGTTTATAAATATTTCTATGAATAAAACAAAAACTTACAGTATCTTTAGCATCACCATCAAAATCATGGCTGATTTCTTTATCGTCGCTATCACTCAATTTATTTCGAATTTGCTCTTGCAAATCCGTTAATTTATTTTCTGACCATTCTGGGCCATTATGGGATGAGATACAACCTATAAAATGTAGCTTGACACATTATCAAAATTAAAAAATTTTCTTTCATTCAGTGAGTTTTAAAATTTTAAGATAGAAAACAACTTTTTCTTATATTTCAAAAAATATAGTTTTAACCAACCTTGATAGCTTTCATTAAATTCAGGTTTTCCTGATAACATTGCATTCCATTGATTACTCAAACCATGCAAAGGAATGATTCTTACACCTGGCTCATTTTTACAACTAACTGATCCAACCATTGCACAACTAAAAAAGTTTTCAGTCAACAAGTCACATCACCGGTGAAAAAAGTAATTATGGATCGAAAAACGGGTAATAAAAAATTACCGTTGAACATTTAAAGCCGAACAAATTTTATTTGCAACTGCTCGAGCTAATAACATAATATCCAAAAATGTATCAGATGTTAAATCCATTACAGTAATAACTCCAGGTTGACCATCTTTAAGGCTTACATAAACTGTTCCAGGTGTATATGGATTCGCATCAAGTTCAACAATGTATTTTTCATCGCAAAAAAGAACACGTGTTTGTGAAGGCATTCTCTAAAAATAGGGTTTACAAAAAATGTTAATAAGACAAATGCAAAAAATGTGGAAGAATGTTTTATTCAAAGCCGTTGCAATCACGACCATAGAATTTTAAAAGCCAAGAAATAAAAACAATTTAATTCTTACAAATGCAAACGTTTAAAAAGTGAAAAATTATTGATCAAAAAAAGTGTCAAAAAATATTTTTCTTGAATAAACAACACATTTTTTACAACCACGAGAAAATGATTTTATTTATTTTTGTTTTTTATGCAAACTAAAAATGGGCAATGAAAAACATGACAAATAAATTTTAACGTGTGCTGTTTTCTAAACACTTTGCTTTTTTAGGCAAAAATTTATTTAGAAATACATATTTGATAAAAGGACTTGTTTAACCTTTAACGATTTTTTATGATTGGGATGATCAATGCCTAATGATGCATCCTTATTCATGTTTTGTAAAATAAAAGAAATTTATTTTAGAGAAAACCCAGATGAAAACCATTTCAAACAATCCTTACATTTGATTATTTTATAAAAAACTATATAAAAACAGCAACAACGAAAGACCAAGGTTTAAATTGTCTGCACTAGCATAAGAGCTGGCTATCTTTTTCTTTCCTTGAAAAAAACGACGAGTTTTTTGTTAACTTTCCAAACTAGTAAACGTTTGACTTTTTTTCTTCTCATTTTAGAATATTTTGTTCTGTCAAAAGATAAGATAATGAAAAACGATTCTAGCTTAAAAATTAACACATCTTTATTACGTTATTGTAACCCATAAAAATAAACCTAAAATTGTTATATCATTGGATTTGGTCATTTTTAACAAAAAATTACATAAAACTTTGAACCATCTCTTTAAAAAATATAAGTAGTCATACACGGGGTATAACGTTACTTGGGCCACCGTAACCCTCTACTGTAGGGGCGGGGAAACTGTGGTTAAGTACCCTCTGCTACTGAGCCCCCCTACTTAAAGCTTCTGGGATTCTGGAGTTACATTGGGGTTTATTTACAGTACACCTTCTTACATACTGTAGCTTACTGTAACTTTGTGTTAATAAATTATTTTATCATTGTTAATAATACTTATCAGTTACAGTAATCTTTCTTACTGTATACTTAATGTTACTGTAACTTTCTTAAATGTTTTTTATACTGTAGCTTCTTAAATGCTTTCCTTCTTATTTTTTTTGCTACTTATTTTTTCTTCTTTCTTTTTGCTGTAAAGGATTAAAAGACCACCAACGACGACAACGATATTTAAGTGTTTGTTTTTTAAAGTGTCAAATTGCATTGTTTGTTCTTTCCTTTGCTTTGCTTGTCTTTCCTTTGCTCGATCCTTCTTAAAGCTCCCTTCTTATATTTCCTTCTTATTTTTTTAAGTATGCAAATTTGTCATCAACAAATAAAATATTTCACAATACATATTTGGTATCATTTGAAAGTAAATAAAAAATGCAAATCATTTCTGTAAAAATTAAATGCAATTTGTTATTAGTTTTAAAGTTAAAATGCTTACAAGTTTTTCTTTCCTTTTTTTAATGCCGCTTTTTTCGGCAGGCGCACAACAAGTCAACGGGAAAGGGACATGGCAAGGAAAGGAGATGGACAAGGAAAGGGAGAGGACATGGTAAGGAAAGGGTCAAGGTCATGGCATCGCTATCTATTTCGCGTTTTTGCGCTTTTATCGAGCAAGGCATGGCAAATTTTTATCTGTTTCTATGTTTTATCTGTTTTAATGTCTTATCAATTATGCTCTGAGGCGATGCTGTTATCAGTCTTATCAGTTGCATTGAAAAATTTTATTAGATTAATCACAATAAACAAAAAACAATACAAAAAAGGGGGATTAGCGTTTATGGATAGCAAATACAAGGGTAAAGTGGCCGTGAGCATTGTCACAAGCAATCGGTTTACCAAAGAAATCTTTAAATTCTATAGAGAGAAGATTGATTCTTGTAGTTTCTAGTCTGAACCAAATTGGATTGGTAAAATATTTATAGACAGCTTTTGCTTGATCATAGAGAGGAATTATTCCAACTTCTGCAGTTTCTTCGTCTTTCAGTGGACATAAAATATCATTGATTGACATGCAAATGTGACTAATATCAGTTTCTGTAGTGGGATAATAATGTGCAATTTCTCCAGTTGTAATTGTTTGGCCTATGGGAAAACCTAAAGCTTTAGCAAAACCATTACTTAATTTAATTTCTCGCACGTAATTTGGATCAAAGGTAACAGTATAATAGTTATCAATATTTTTTGAAATTCTAATAGAATTATATCCTTTTTGGTTAAATTCTAAGATTTCTGGAGAGATTTTCTCTTCTTCCTTGATAATTTCTTGTTTAACTGTAGGGAAAAAGGTTTTTTCTTCTTGCGGCTCAATTTTAACCGTTGCAGGATTTGGATTTATCAGTTCTCCTTCCAACAAATCTGGCTTTTTCATTTCAATTTCTTGTTTTGGCTCTTCTTTTTTAGTTTCTTCAACAGGTCTAGTCTTTTTTGGAGTGAACTCTGGAAGTTTTGGGACTGTTGGGACAGGGTTTCTAGAGGGGATATGAACCGGCTGAAGATCATCAAGCTCTTTCGCTAATTCTTTATTTTTTTCGGCTTTAGTTTCAGCGCTTTTGTCTTCTGTTTTTGTTTCAGCGCTTTTTTCTTTTGATTTATCTTTTGCAGCAGCTTTTTTCTTTTCAAGTTCTGCGGCAGCTTGTTTTAAAGCATCGAGACTTGCTACAGGAGGTAAATTTTGTCCAGCAACCAAACTTTCAGCAACAGGCAAAGCGGGAGAGACAACTTCGGCGTGCTCACCAATTTTTTCGATTGTGACAGGTTTAGGATAGATTTTATCAGGAGTATCAGGAAGATGTCCCGTTTGTGGAATCCAATGTAATTTCACCTGACCTTCTTTTCTGAAATCAGATTCAAATGTTTCTGGGTCAATTTTTGATTTCTTTGCTTCAGGCTCTTTTTCTTCTGGTTTAGTCTCGGGCTCAGATTTAGTTTCCACATTGGCTGTAGGATCTGCTGTTTTTGTGTCGGATTCGTTTGCATCTGTTGCCTCAGTGTTTGTTTCAGTAGTCGTTTCTGTCTCGTCTTCTTCTTCTTCTGCTTCCTCCTCTTCCGTTTGATTGTTTCTTCTTATTCCTAACATTCTATCTAAAGCTTTTCTTCCTCCTCTTTTAACACGCCGCATAGGGAGGAATAATTCATCCAAGATATTGTCAAGATCAGCCACAGAATGATAAAATCCTGGTTTAACAATAGAGTGATGTCCATTTTGATAAAAAATTATAATCTCCTCATTAGCTAAAGACCATTTTTGTTCTAAACTAAATTCACGCAAACTACAATACCAGTTATTCCCCGGTAATTCTAATGGTGTATCTAATCTTAATTCAAGCTTATTATCCCTCCCCAAAGTAAATTTCTTTCGGATATATTCCATCAGAGCTAATTGTTTAAACCGACTGATCAGTAAAGATATTTTTTATCAAAGTGAAGTATTAAAATTCGTTCTCCTTTTATACTTTTTACAAAATGTTCGTCCGTTGTGTCCACTTTTACAGCCACTTGATATTTCACCCCAACTTTTTACGACTTTTTAATTTACTTTGATTTTTGTTGACAATTTTTACGACTATATCGACAAATTTTACGACTTTCACCATAATTTTTACGACTTTACCGATAATTTTTACGACTTTGTCATCAATTTTTACGACTTTACCTATAATTTTTTACGACTTTACCCATAATTTTATGACTTTTCCAACCATTTTTACGACTTTTCTAACAATTTTTACGACTTTCAGTGAAAAAACTGTATTTTCCTTTGATCTTTGCCAAAAAATCCGTGTGTGCGCGCATTGCGTGTGTACGCGTTGTGGGCGTGGTCTAATTTTTCTGTTCACATAGATATAACATCAAGTATGCATGTGCGTCACGCTTTTTCTTTGTGAGAAAAGTATAAATAGCAGCGAAAAGTTGATTACGTCATTCACACGTTTCAAAACGTCTACTATACAGTCGGTTTTTAATTTCTCTCTCATTAAATTAAAATCATGCAAATCGATAACGAAAGCTCTCAACAAATCCCAAACAATTTAGATCTTTTTTCTGCCAAACCTGTTAACATTGCATTTCAGCAAACAAATATTGTTGAGTATAATCCTGTAAACGCATCAGGAACTTGGCCTTCGCGATTTACAATTAATTCAGGCACTTCTTATCTTAATCTTGCGCATTGCTATCTTCAAACAAGTTTCTCCCTTTTCAAAAAAGAAGATAAAGTTATTGACGGCAAAACTGTCAGCACTGCTGTCCCAGTAACTGCTGCGGATAAAGTTAGTTTTATTCAAGGTTTCGGCGCAACGACTATCAAAAATTTAAAAGTTGTCTTCAATGGTCGTCAAGTTTACAACTCAAATGATCTTTACGCTTATAATGCATATTTTCGACGTCGATTAGGTATCGAAACACCTCGTCACGAAGAAGATTTACAGCTTGCTGGCTATTTTGAAGACGCTGAAGATAGTCAAATTTCTGGAGTAGGTTTTGATAAACGTCGCAGATTCTTTGAGAAATCAGGAGAGTTTCATACAGTTACTCAACTTGATGCAGATATTTTTCGACAAAATAGGCTTTTGCTTAATAATATACAAGTCGATATCGAAGTTACACCACATAATGCGCCCTTTTATTTAATTGCTCAAGATAAAACAACTTATGTAGCAAGAATTGTGGGACATAAGCTTTACATGAAGCATCATCATCTTATGCCTACATTAGATGCATCAATTAACACACAGTTATCACAACCATCTACTGTTGCAAGATATCCTTATGCACGTAGTTTAGTTAAAAATTTCTTCATCGCGGGAGGCCGACATGAATATACAACGACATTGTTCACTGATTTTGTCCCTAAACGAGTTTTTGTTGCTCTTGTTGAAGATTTTGCATTTAATGGAAGTGGTAGCACTTCGCCTTTTGAATTTAAATCTCATGGCTTGGACAGAATTCATGTCAGTGTTAACAGTAAAATTGTCCCAGCTTATCCTTATGATCTGGGAAGAGGAGAATATGCGCGCGCTTTTAAAGATCTCAATGATATCACTGATAACACAGGAATAACTTATGAAAAATTCCTGACTCATTCTTGCATTTTTGGCTTTGATTTGCAACATTATCATAGTGACAAAGCAAGTAATCCACAAGAAATGGGAACAACAGCGCTATCACTCAAATTTGCAGCCCCAGTTGGTAAAAATGGCTTGCAAGCAATTGTTTTTGCTGAATTTGATTCACTTTTAATCTTTGATTCCGCACGCAATTTTACCACTATTCTCCCTGTTTAATTTTATTTTATATATTTCGGCACTATTTGTGTAAGTTTATCGTTTTGTCATGATTTTAATTTAACATTCTTTTTTGAAAATTTCATTAATTTAGCATAATTTAGATAAATGAAACTCATTTGTATCCCACTTGAGCGCTATAATAACATGAAACAGCGGCTAAAAGAAGACGATTCAAGCTTAAAAGTAGATAATGATCTGAAAAAAGATGTTGCGGCAACAATGAAAGCTCAAGAAACTCAAGAATTAATCTCTCGAAAGCAAGAATATAAGGAAACACATGAAGAAATTCCAAAGAATTTGGATAAAAAACTCCCTCAAACAGCTGTAACATTGCTTCCTCCGCCTGACAAAAGAAAGAAATCTACCAAAACCATCAAAGAAAAGCCGCCAAAACCTAAGAAAACCGTTGCAAAAAAGACGAAAACCTTGAAAACTCAACCAATTTTGCCAAAATACATCACATATGCATATAATCATCCACCAAAAACATTCCAAAATTGGAAATTTATTGAAGATTAACCTATTTTTTATCTCATTTTTATAAATATTCACCTTTTATTGTAATATAACATTGAAAAATAGCGATTTTTCTCTGTTTCTATACCGCTTTATTATAGAAAAGTGACGACTTGTCTTCGATTCTTATCGCTTTTGGCATAAGATTTTTGGTTTTTTACCCATTTTATAATTTCTGATATTTTTCTTTTTGTCGAATTTATTTGTTTTTCTGTAAATTCCAAAATGCGTTACCCTATTTACCCTGTTTCTTCTTCTGTTCCCGGTAAAATACATCCACTGATGGCCGCTTTCATGAGCTACATCTTAAGGACATATAAGAGTAAAAATAATGGTAGATGTGTAAGAAGTGTTGATAAAATGATATCAAAGCTTTTATTTTTCTTTGAACCTCAATATGAAAGTGATCAAGAGTGGAGAAAACGAAATCCAATGGTTTACAGAAAAGCACTTTTAAGAGCAAAAGTTACAAAATCAGATGAAACAACGATGAAACCTATGGAGCAACTGGAATTATTTGCTGAAACGGCTAGACGAAATGGACAAGAAATTCAATGTATTTTATATGAAAATAATGCTAAAGAAGACGAGATTGGTAGAACAGACAAGAAAACCAGCACAGCATTAATAGTTCCTGTATTCAAAATGGAAGACGGAGCATTTGGCGCTCCTTGGATCAGATATTAATAATCTAATAGTCAAAATTTTTAAATTGTGATTTCACCCTTGTATTTGCTATCCATAAACGCTAATCCCCCTTTTTTGTATTGTTTTTTGTTTATTGTGATTAATCTAATAAAATTTTTCAATGCAACTGATAAGACTGATAACAGCATCGCCTCAGAGCATAATTGATAAGACATTAAAACAGATAAAACATAGAAACAGATAAAAATTTGCCATGCCTTGCTCGATAAAAGCGCAAAAACGCGAAATAGATAGCGATGCCATGACCTTGACCCTTTCCTTACCATGTCCTCTCCCTTTCCTTGTCCATCTCCTTTCCTTGCCATGTCCCTTTCCCGTTGACTTGTTGTGCGCCTGCCGAAAAAAGCGGCATTAAAAAAAGGAAAGAAAAACTTGTAAGCATTTTAACTTTAAAACTAATAACAAATTGCATTTAATTTTTACAGAAATGATTTGCATTTTTTATTTACTTTCAAATGATACCAAATATGTATTGTGAAATATTTTATTTGTTGATGACAAATTTGCATACTTAAAAAAATAAGAAGGAAATATAAGAAGGGAGCTTTAAGAAGGATCGAGCAAAGGAAAGACAAGCAAAGCAAAGGAAAGAACAAACAATGCAATTTGACACTTTAAAAAACAAACACTTAAATATCGTTGTCGTCGTTGGTGGTCTTTTAAATCTTTACAGCAAAAAGAAAGAAGAAAAAATAAGTAGCAAAAAAAATAAGAAGGAAAGCATTTAAGAAGCTACAGTATAAAAAACATTTAAGAAAGTTACAGTAACATTAAGTATACAGTAAGAAAGATTACTGTAACTGATAAGTATTATTAACAATGATAAAATAATTTATTAACACAAAGTTACAGTAAGCTACAGTATGTAAGAAGGTGTACTGTAAATAAACCCCAATGTAACTCCAGAATCCCAGAAGCTTTAAGTAGGGGGGCTCAGTAGCAGAGGGTACTTAACCACAGTTTCCCCGCCCCTACAGTAGAGGGTTACGGTGGCCCAAGTAACGTTATACCCCGTGTATGACTACTAATATAGGGTTTAAAAATGAAGCGTAAAATATGATTTTAATATTTTTTTATTATTTCATATGTTTTTGTTTTAAATAACTATTTTAAAAAAGTATTTTTTGTAGTGTGTAGTATGATTCTTATGCTTTAAGACGGAGTCTGTGTAAAAATTTGATTTTTCCTTAGAGCCGAGGAACAGAAAAATTTTTTTTTTCGATTTCGGTCTTCAAATTTTAATATGTTGTTGCCTATGGTCCAAATAAACAGAAAAAAAAGATTTTCGAATTTTCGCGTCAGGATTCTGGATTTTAGAGGCTTCTGAAGTCGCCAACTTTAGGCTATGCGGAAAAATCAAGTTTTGCTCCATTTTTTATTATTTCCCGGATTTATAGGTTTTCGACCATGAGAAATCCAGTGGCACACTCGGATTTTTACGAAAATTTAGATATGTTGGCCTATAAAAAAATATTAGTCACTTCGTAAAAATCCGAGTGTGCCACTGGATTTCTCATGGTCGAAAACCTATAAATCCGGGAAATAATAAAAAATGGAGCAAAACTTGATTTTTTCGCATAGCCTAAAGTTGGCGACTTCAGAAGCCTCTAAAATCCAGAATCCTGACGCGAAAATTCGAAAATCTTTTTTTTCTGTTTATTTGGACCATAGGCAACAACATATTAAAGTTTGAAGACCGAAATCGAAAAAAAAAATTTTTCTGTTCCTCTTTAGTCAAATATTTACACAGACTGTCTCTTAAACGAGAAACGATTATGTTAAAAAATATAAACGCATTCACTTTTTCAATCGATTTTTACTTTCAATTCTTTGAATATTTTGTTCAACAAGCAAAAAAAGAACTGCATTGAAGTAGTTCTGGGAATAATAATATAAGAAATTTTATGTATTTCGGCATTAACAAACCATGCTGTCATAATAGTCGGCAATAAAAATAAAACCCCAAAAAAAGAGTATTATTCTCAAACGATAGATAAAATATAGTGATTTTTCTCTACTGTGTAAATTAATTTTTTATACCAAAAAAATCTTTAGTTTATACAATCTAGAAAATGCAAAATTTTAAATAATGATAAAAACGGAATAATAAAAAGTGTGAATGCCTAAAAAGACTATAATCGTTAATATTTTGTGTGATCAATAACCCGATTTCCCTTTTCTTAAAATTCACTTACTTTAAAAAGAGATCCAAATGTCTTATAAATTATAATAACAAATTTTTAACACTCACAAAAGATTTTTTATCACATTTTTTTATGTGAAATAAAAAGTCATCATCTGTGGTACTGCGGAAGAAGGTACAAACTATAAACACATTATTTATTGTTATTACAAATGATAACTTAAGAATGTATTTTCTATTTATAAACGACAACAAAAAGATATCTCAATTTTCACGTGTTTTTTGCTGAAACAATTTCTTTTTTCTTTGGCTCTTATTGTGATGAAAAATGATAAACACCTTTTTTTGGACCTTGTCTTTTTTGATATAAAAAGCGGAAAAGAATTACTCATTTGTGTGTTGTAAACAAAACATGGTCCAGTACAAGATTACATATTTTGATAATGGCCTTGGTGAAATTCCAAAATTAATACTATTATATGGAGGAGCAGATTTCGTCGATAATCGAATTACCCCTGAAGAATGGTCAAAAATTAAAGCAAGTAAGTTAAAGGCTGAAAGATGGCAAATAATTTATTGAGTTCAAAAATTGAAATTATTTTCCAGATTCTCCAACTGGTCGGCTTCCAATTCTTGAAGTTGATGAAAAGGAACTCACGGACTCTGGTGCAATCAATCGATATTTGGCTGTTAAATTTAATTTGCGACCAAAAGATGATTGGGAAAATGCACAAATGGAAGCCTTCATTGATTCATATCGAGATTTTATAACCGAAATAAAAGAATGGCTTCGAGCTGCTGCTACTACTGTTGCTGCTGTTGCTGCCGATGATAATCAAGTAGAAAGTGATAAAATTAATAAACTTTACAAAGTAATTTATGAACCAGCTGCTAATCTTATTTTTACTCGCCTAACAGATATTATCTCTCGATCTTCAAGTGGTTTTTTGGCAAATAGTGGACTTTCATGGGGTGATATTTTTCTTGCAGAAACTATTCTAACTTTACGAAATTTCGATTCTGAACTTGAAAAGAAATTTCTAAAAATCATTGAATATCAAGAACACGTGCATAACCACGATAAAATCAAGCCTTTTGTCACAAAACGTAACAAATTTATGATATATTAAATTACAGTATACTTTAATTTCTTACAATGTTTAAATTTGTTAGTGTGAAAATTATTTTTATTAAACCGATTAAGTTTTTTTTCAATTACCATAATTTGTGAAAAATGTTTCGAAACGGAATAACAAAACAATATAAACTGTTTTTTTTAAATTGTCTATTTTCCTTTTGTTTCAAGATCAGATTCAGGTGCGAGTTATCTGAAAAAAGGGATTAATGTGTTCATCTCCAAAAATATGTTCCCGCACTCTTTAATTTTTTCCCTTGAAAATGTGGCTGCTTGAATTCAAAGTCAAGAAAAACAAAAATGATATGTACTTTTAGATCAGGGATGAAAAGTGGTTCTGAAATTCCTGCCCGGCCTGCAGCCAGCCTTCTCATCCCTGTTTCAGATGTTGAAAAAAAGATTAAACATCCAGAGATAAAGTTCTGCAACAATTATTGTTCTATTATTTTAGTACAAAGTAATACCGTAGGCAGAAACAAATTTCAGGGGAAGCATATCTTTGATCTTTTGCCGCATTTGGACCGCGTCGGCAAAAGATTAAAGAAATTTGTCAATCGGAGGGTGCAAATGCCCCCAATGCCTACCCCAAAATAAAGGCTTGGTACAAAGAATTTTTCCGATTATAAGCTGAAAAATTTAGTGAACATAATTTTACGGGTGATAACATGGATCACCCGACAATAAATAGAGTCTCACCAGTGATGCACCCTATTTTTCATACCAGTCTTATTGATCAATAAACTCTCACCAAAAAGTTTTATTTTGGAATAAAATATTACTTTTAAACTAAAGAAATCACAGTTTAAAAAAGGTTTTTGTCTAAAAATTTGCATGTTTTTAGAAATCATGTAAAAAGAATAAAAAAACACAAGGGCGGAGGGGAGATCACAGAAGTTCCATTAACAGTAACTAATGAATAGTGGAAAATTTTTTAAACATTGAAAACTTTATGTTGTTATTGATTAATTCTTATCTTTTTATGTTAGTTTTTTCACTTTCTGTTGGAAAAAATCAAAAAATGTCCGTATTGTGTCTGTTAGAGTGATAACATGAAGTTCTAAAAAGAAAAAAGAGAAAAATTGAATTAACAGTTGATTTTTTATGGGAATACATTTGTTTTCGAAAATGATTTTTTTATCTTTATGTCTGCTCGTTTTCCTTACACTTTGTCATGCAACATGCCCCAATGGAAGTATAACGTCAGTATTAGATCCAAGTGTTTGTTACATTTACCAATCATCGATGATCAAGTACATGGAAGCTTACACGTTTTGTGTAAAACAGGGTGGAAATTTGGTTTCGATTCATTCCATGTTTGAAAATGTTTTTATAAGTGGTAGGTATTCATTGAATTTGTATTTTTTCTTGTAGTTTACATTTTTTTATTTTTTTTTCTTATGTATAGCTACGTGCACCGTTTTTCAAAGTTTACTTCAACATTATAATTTTTGTACCAAAAGATGCAGAATTTTGTGAATATAAAAAATGTTAAAGGATAACATTGAAAAAAATTAATTTGAAAAAGATATGCGCTTTAGAAAATCCAAAGGATTAAAAAAAGTTCGGACAAGCGACACAAAAAAATGACAAAAAAAGTCAAAGAGAACATTTCTATTCTGTGTGTTCGTCCTTCTTTTTTCTATGGACGCAGCCGGTTTAAAAGAAAAGAAGAGACACACTAGGCACCTGACTTTTTCTCTTCTTTTTTTCAATCGACTTTCTAAACTTTTTTAAGCTGAAAAATGCCGTTTTTGGCTGGGAATTTCGCGTTGTCTTTCGTTGGCATTTGAGAAATTATCAGAATATGCAGAATTAAATTCTCCATCGATTAATATAAATTTTGAAAATGAACAATTTTGAACATTTTTTTTATCTTCGAAAAACACCTAAAAATGCCGTTTTCGGCACTTTGTGCCAAAGAAAACCTTTTCAAAAATGGCATTTTTGGAATCAACGTAAAAAATTACATCTAGAAGGTTGGATAGTTAAGTTGCAAAAAAAAGTGTCGCAAATTTAGAATACGGTAATGATAACCAAAAAATGTCCGAAAAAAAAGTTAAAAGAAAAGAAGGAAAAAGTGTTTCCTGCACGTCTCTACTTATGTATAAGGGATAAACTGACAAGATTTTAGAGGAAGCCAGCGACTTATTCACAGATAGCGCAACCATTGATTTTTGGACTGGTGCTAATACGTTAACAGAATCTGGAAAATGGACATGGATGGATAAAACTGACTTTGATTTTAATGACTGGGATACTGGTCAACCACAGAATTCATCTGACAATAATTGTGGTGCTGTTAAAATAAATGAGGGAAAGTGGATTGCTGAAGACTGTTTTAAAACTAAGGCTTCAGTTTGTTCAATAAAAAATTTGATGTTAACTAGTCCAGGGCAGCCAAGTATGACAACTACAAAACCTTTGTCTTGCCCCTCATCTTGGTCATATTCTAATTTAACCGGTTATTGCTACATGAACTTTGGTGGTACTAGTTGGGTAGATTCTTTAATATTTTGCAGAACATTAGGAGCTGAATTGGCATCTATTCACAGCTTGGAAGAAACACTATTTATTACGAGTAAAACTTCAAGTTATAAATGTGTTTTAATATTAGTTTTAAGATATGGTTGAAATAATAAGCGGAAGCAGAAAATCGGAACAAACTTGGATTGGAGGTTTTACTGATGACCTTGTAGGAACGTGCAGAGAAAATAAAAGTGAGCATTTATGAAACATTCATTAGACGAAAATCGTATGTTAAACAAAAATATTCTATAGCCTGGAACTGGACTGATGGAACTCCTTTTGATTACGGAAAGCTAGTTTATCCTTGCGATGGAAATGGTTATTGTTTATTTCTATGGACTGGAAAAAACAATACAAATAAATTCGGCGATTTTGGTTGTGACACTGAGATGTCGAATTCCGTATGCAAGAAATTACCTTCATAATTTCAGCATAACATTTTGATTTTTCGACATTCTTAATTTATATGTAGCGAAATATAACAGTAAAATAAAAATGTTATAAAATTTTGCAAAAAAACCAATGTATTTTTTTCATTATTTATTCTTTATCACAATAGAAAAAAATCAACTTGAAGAAAAATTGGTTTTAATAAACTGATAAGAAATTTTACAATAATTTAGTAACTTGTTCTAAATTGTTTTAACTAACTCTTCTCATTTTATCAACTTTTATAACTGCCATTTCATGTCTTTTTTGAAACTTAAAGATTTTACAATATAATTTTTGAATAAATTTTCGATACGGTAACACAAAGTACAAAGTTGCAACAAATTCTAGTAAACTATGAATTGAAATAAATGATAAACAAATACATCCAATAAAAGCTGTATCAGGAATTTCAAAAAGAATAAGAACAATCATTGTTGAGACAGGTAAGTCAAGAAAAAGCTGAAAGTCTCTTTGCAAAAACTAACCTAAACAAATTCGCTCTTCTCGCTGCCTTTGCTACTGTTGGCCATTGTGCAGGATCTTGTGGTGGATTACCTTTATCATTATGATTCCTTGAGAAACTATGAAAAGCACCCATTTGTTGCCATCTCAAACATAGCTCTTCATTAGTCTTTCCAATAAATCCACAAATATCTGAGCCAACATATGGTATTCCAAACATATTAAATTCTTGTGCTCCAATTACTGATGTCCTTAAATCTTCCCATCTCGCTGTATTATCTCCCAACCAATGACCAGTATATTTTCCAGATGAAGGAAATGTTGAACGAGAAATAACAATTCCACGTTTGCCAGTGGCATTTTGAACAGCTTGATGTGTGACAATCGATTCTGACCAGCCATAGATACTTTTTGAGTCAAAGAGAACTGTTGAATTACGACCCATTGTTCCAAGCATACATAGAGTTTTGCTATAAAGGTGGGCCTGAAATTTGCATAATTCCAACTTTTTGAAAATGTGCAATTTTAATATGCAAATTTTTAGCATAACTTTCAAATTAAAAATTTATAGAATAATATTTTTGTAAAAAAATTTGCATAATTTTCTAGTTTGTCCAACTTACATCATTGCCGTACCAAAATGCTGCTTGTGTTTCATATGGTGGATTATCATAATATGAGTCAGCTCCAGACATTGGACACTTCAACGATGGCACATCATCTTTTCCATCTTTGCGATTCACCGACTTTGAAGCTGTTCCAAAATTTGATGGCTCTGAATTTTAAGCAATATAGTTTTTACTAAATCTTACATTATTAATTACCATTCATATCAATCCATGCTCCATCAAAAGCAACTTGATCATGGAATCTTGTAAATTCAGAAATCCACCAATTTTGTGTATTTCCTTGTGGATCTAGAAAATCCGGGAATGCTACATTTCTTTCTGGCCACACTTTCCCAAGCATGATAGAAGTGTTTTTAATTAAAGGATAAAGATTTTGAGTATCAGTTGGAACAAGATCTGGTCGAGGCCATTCAATGAATTTTGCATTTTGTTGAATGGCACGTGTCATTGGGTCATAGTCAACTTCAATGGCCGGATCAAAGATAAGTGTTAAATGCATAGAATAATTAGTATGAAGATCTTGAGCAAGTTGAGGAAGATCTTTGAAATTCTAAAACAGATAAATTCAAGCTTAGTCAATTGCGAAATTTGCATAATTGGATTTCATATATCCTCTCCACTTCAAAGATGACAATGAGATTTATGAAATAAAACGTATTTCTGTTTAAAGATGGATTAAAGAAAAAGGGATATATAAAATCCCTTAAAAAATTTTTATCTCTCCCCCCCCCCAAATCCACTTACATAATGATCATATGAAAAATCTTCTTTATCATCTAGATAATCAATATCAGAAAATTGAACATCTTGTGGAATTCCAGCATCTCTCATTCGTTGTACAGTATCTCGAATTTCTTTTGTTGATGCATATCCATATCGGCAGAGTTGATACCCTAAAGCCCAATATGGTGGAAGCATTGGCTTTCCAATTAGCTGTTCATATTGTTTTATTACATCTTCAGGAGATGGACCAGGAAAGAAAAAGAGTTCAATTTGACCGCCGATTGTTCGATAAGTGATTGCAGATCCACCAACTGTGACTTCTTGGGGATTTGAATTAAAGAAAAAGACACCATGTGCTTTGCCATCAGATTCAACTCCAAGGTAGAAATTGTGGACACCTGAAAAGTTTGATTTTGAATTTTGATAATTCCGACACTAAGCAATTAAGTTTTGGTTTCGATTTTGATATAGTTCAAATTTCATTTCTATCAAAAACTAACCATAAAGATTTTTTCCTGCACTTGGATTTCCACTATCTGGTGCTTGATCCCGTGCAAACATTGAATAAGTTTTATATTGACTAAAATCGTGCTTCAAACTGCCATGAATATTTTCCCCGAAGCCATATACCCTATCCGTAGGAACAATAGTTGAAATTTGAATATATTGATCAGCAAATAACAATCCCCCAATACTAGTATTCCAAATTTGTGCACCTGTAGATTGTCGGATAACACTAAAATACCATACCCCATCATCATAGGATCGAACAATCAGTTTTTCATTTGAATTGATGGGAGTTGTTTCTGCTAAAGGCACAGGTGGACGATATCGGGTAATGTTTCTTGGAGTGATTTTTAGATAAGCTGCTGATCCAAGCTCAGACCATGAAAAATCTAATAGCTCAAAATCTGTGTCAAATGGATTTTTGATAGAACCGCTATCTTTTTTAAGTAAAAGTTGTTTATCATCAGCTCCATTTTGGGTCGATAGATTTGTTGCAATGTAGCCAGTTTTGGGTGGGAAATAACAAAATGGAGCATTATTACCCTAAAAAAAAGTTTTTGAAATTCGTGTATTTATGGGCTATTTGAAAAATTTACATTAGCTTTTAAATTATGAGAATTTGCAAATCCCCGATTACCCCAAAACTTACATGTGATGGATCTTCAACGCATCCAATTTGTGTACAGTGATCGTTCCCTTTATCCCGGCCTGGTTCACAATCTATTCGATGATTGTCATCAATATGATCATCAGCAATTGTTGAGGTACAAAAAAGTAAAAGAAAAACCAACCAAAACATAATTGTTTTGTGGTACAAAAATAATGAAAAATTCTTTCTTTTAAAAGCTTTTTTATTGTATTAGTTTTCTTATCTTTTAATTGATTGCAGTAGTAAACAATAAAAAAAAGGAAACAAAGCATGAAGTCCATGTGCTTGAAACTACAAAATAAGTGAACTTTCAGATTTTTGAGCTTTATGGTTTTTATTTTTTAATCAACCAACGGCGGCCATCAAGGAACAGCATACAGTCGCTTTATTCATATATTTATTTACATTAGGGGCTGTCCATAAATTACGTTATCTTTTTTTCGTCATTTTTCAACTCCACTCACCCACCATGTGACATATGGTGATTTTGCTTCAAACCTACCCTGTAAAAAATGTAATTATAGGTGATTGTTTCGTAAACCCCTCTCTTTTCATGCATGAAATTTTTTCACCATTTTTTGTTATAAAAAAATAATAAGAGTTTATTAATCAAATTCATTGGTGTTGACAAGACTTTCATGCCATTTGTAGCTAATGTAATGACATTAGAATTAAGTTTTTTTATAATTCGAACAATTCTAAAGCAAATGTTAATAACATGATTTTTCTTCAAACCCCACTCACACACAACGTAATATTTGGTTATCTTTTGGCTTACCCCACCCACCTTATAAGTCACGTAGTTTATGGACAGCCCCTTACAACAATAACAGTCATAAACATCAATCTTTTAATATTCTTTTTATAAAGCGGCTTCCATTACATAAGACGACGATAGATAAAAAGTTTTTCAAGTGGTTAAAATTTGGGTATGAAAATCTTGTTTTTGCTATAAAATTTCTATGTTCGAATATAATGGATTTTAGAAAAATCATGCTATCAATTTTTGTGAAAAGCAAAATTTGACAAAACTAAAGAGTTTTTTAAAATTACTTTTGATGATTAAAATGGTAAGCAGAAAATAATAAAATTGATTGATTAATTATTATTGTTAATTTATATTTACAGTAATTCTCACGATACAGTATATTTTTATCAATAGCTAAATTCTTTAGCAAAATTAAATTTATTTCAATTTTTGCTATTTCCTAATGTAGAATTTTTTAGCAAAATTTTTGTTTTTTATTTTTTGCTATTTTTGAGATTTTTTTCTGAGGATTCGAACCAACGACAAAAATGTTTCATGTTCAACGGTGTTAACCGCTAAACTAAACGCGCTTAGACAAAGCGTTTCTAATTTTGCTCTTGACAAAAAGAAGAAAAAATGTAGGTCAAATGTTTTTTTTTCTTTTTTGCTGTTGAACTTTGGCAAAACATTCTTTGTTCTTTTTTTCTTTCAGTCAAGAGCAAAATTAGAAACGCTTTGTCTAAGCGCGTTTGGTTTAGCGGTTAACACCGTTGAACCTGAAACATTTTTGTCGTTGGTTCGAATCCTCAGAAAAAAATCTCAAAAATAGCAAAAAAATAACATGAAAAAATTTGCTAAAAGCAAAAAATAAAAAACAAAAATTTTGCTAAAAAATTCCACATTAGGAAATAGCAAAAATAGAAATAAATTTAATTTTGCTAAAGAATTTAGCTATTGATAAAAATATACTGTATCGTGAGAATTACTGTAAATATAAATTAACAATAATAATTAATCAATCAATTTTATTATTTTCTGCTTATCATTTTAGCCATTAGCAGGCTTTTTGTAAAAACATACAAATCCTTCACTCAAATCAATTTTCAAAAAATTGTAGCATAATTTAACAAAATATCTGTTTTTTAAAATTCTCTAGCAGAAAAAACGTTTTTTGTCGCTTTTTTTTGCTTCTAGAAAAACTTTTTATTTATCGTCGTCTTACATCGTTAGAAAATCACAATAAAAATTTTAACTTAAATCCCAACGCGCAAAATTGTACATCGCTTTTTTTCTAGAAAGTTCTATTTGAAGTACTCAAAATTGTCCCAACTCCTTTTTTTCTCTTGCTTTATGGAGTTCTTTTGTATTTTATTTTCTTCCTGCATCTTTTAGTTCCAATTTTAAAGTATTTACGAAACGATGTTGCAACGTTATTAACCGTGCATACAGTTAATTAAACAAAAATATGTAACAATAATACAAGATTTTCGCGATTGTGCATGTAATTATAACATCGTGAATTTTTAAATTTTGTCTTCATTTAATTGTTATTCATTAATCATTTATTTTTAGAGAGTTTATATGTCAAATATGGATGCTAGTGTTGTAACTGTAAGTTTAATACCTATTATCATCAATAGTATGTTTGCATTTATAGAAAGTTCAATGCCCTATTGCTATTGAATGGCCAGTTGCTGAAAATCATTTACAAGAATTAAAGGATATACCTGGTGAAGGTTTGTATAGTGATCGTTTTGATGCATCTATTCCTGGTGTTACATATTATCTTTCACTTTTTCCAAATGATAACTTAGAAGGAAATGAAAACAATAGTGGTGCTTATTTGCATCTTGAATATTCAGATGATTTTACAATTAAAGCTGATTTTGTTATTAAAATTGAAACTGCAAGTGTTGATAAAAAGTATGAACGTACTTTTACTGAAACTTCTGGATACGGGCAAACTTTTTGCACAACTGAAGAATTATTTGATCCTGCAGAAAGATATATTATTGATGGACAATTAACAATTAAAATGGATGGAACTTTAACTGTTGAAAAAGAAATGCCTAAAAAAGATGTGTGCTTTGGTACACATTCAGATGCTTTATGTTTGGGTTTATGGGAACAAGATCAAGAAAAAAGTTTTACTGTTGTTGCTGGTGGTAAAGAAATTAAGGTACGTCGTTATGAAAATAATAAAGCATATATATATTATTGATATTAAGGCTCATAAAAGTGTCCTTGCAACACGATCTTCAGTTTTTGCTCGAATGTTTGGCTCTGGATTAAAAGAAGCAAAAGAAAACAAAGTTGAAATCAAAGATTTTTCATTTGAAATTGTTGAAATGGGAATCAAATATTGCTATCATCATTCACTTGTAAGCACTTCTTCATTGGATGATAAAATGGAACTCCTCCAATTCTTTGACAAGTATGATATTCAACCTCTTAAGGTATGTCTTTCTAATATAGTGTATTATCCATATAGTTCTTTTTTAGGATGATCTTGAAGCTTATTTGATTACTGAAATTTGTGATTCTACAGTATGCCGTTTAACAAATGCTGCTCTTCTTTTCAATGCTTTAAAACTTGAAAAGAAATGTACTGAATTTCTTCAAAGCTGTTTAAAAGTTAATCCCATTAGTGATCTCGATATTCTTGCTGATGACTTTGCTGCAAAATTATTTAAAAATTCTTTTCGTCATGTTTCTAAATAAGTTCTTTACTATCTTTTTTGTGATTTGTTGTTGCACTATTGCTTAATAAAATTTTTGTTGATAAGAAAAAGTTTTGTTACCGACACTGAGGGAATCAAGAGAAAACGATCATACAATAAAAACGTATTACAACTTTTAAATGATATTATAATCACATTGACTCACAATGGGTACGGTGGAGACGAATTTGGCGATAAATGAAGTCCATAAACGAACTTTTTAGTTTGTGAACTTTGTTATTTTTATTTCTTAATCAGCAACTATCAAAGGACAGCATACAGATATTTTCTTTTACAATTGTATCTTTTAATGTTCTTTTTCCGAAGTAGCTTCTATTGACTCGCTAAATAATCACAATAAAAAATCAAACTTAATCCCAACGCGCAAATTTTTACACCGCGTTGCATCGCTTTCTTTTTCAGAAAGTTCTCCAATGTTTTTCAATTCTTTTTTTTTCTTGCTCTCATTTTATTCGTAAATTTTAAATTTTATTTTCTTCCTGCATCTTTTAGTTCCAATTTTAAAGTATTTACGAAACGATATTGCAACGTCATTAACCATGCATACAGTTAATTAAACAAAAATATGTAACAATAATACAAGATTTCCGCGATTGTATAACATCGTGAATTTTTAAATTTCGTCTTGGTTTAATTCTACATTTTTAATCATTTTCTTTTAGAGCGTTTGTATGTCAAATATGGATGCTAGTGTTATAACTGTAAGTTTTTAATAAATATTTTTTGTTCAACATAACATGTTTGTACTTATAGAAAGTAAAATGTCCTATTGCCATTGAATGGCCCATTGCTGAAAATCATTTACGTGAAATAAAGGATAAACCTGGTGAATGCTTATATAGTGACCGCTTTGGTGCATTAAATATTCCTGGTGTTACATATTGTCTTGGAATTTTTCCTAATGAAGATTTTGAAGGACGTCAAGGAGAAACAGGGATTTATTTGTACCTTAATAATTCAGATAATCTCAAAATTAGAGTAAATTTTGATATCAAGATCGAAACAGCAAATGTTTCTAAAAAATGCAAATACAATTTTACTGATGCTTCTGGACATGGAAAATTTTTTTGTACAACAAAAGAATTATTTGATCCTGCTAATAGATATATCGTTGATGGACAATTATCAAATAAAATTGATGGAATTTTAACTGTTGAAAAAGAAATGCTTACAAAGGATGAAAATCTTGGCAATTATTCAGATGCTTTATGTTTGGGTTTATGGAATCAAGATGAAGATAAAAATTTTACTATCGTTGCAGGTGGTAAAGATATTATGGTATGTTTTTTAATTAATAATTGGTGTTTATGTTAATTTTAGGCTCACAAGAATGTCCTTGCAACACGTTCTCCTGTATTTGCTCGAATGTTTGGCTCTGGATTAAAAGAAGCACAAGAAAACCAGGTTACAATTAATGATTTTTCTTTTCAAGTTGTTGAAATGGCAATTAAATTTTGTTATCATCATTCACTTGTAACCAAATCTTCTTTGGATGATAAAATGGAGCTTCTACAATTCTTTGATAAGTATGATATTCAACCTCTTAAGGTATGTGTTTAGTATACTGTAGTTTTATCGCCAACATGTATATCTTTTAGGATGATCTTGGTGCTTATTTAGCATCTGAAATTTGTGAATCTACAGTATGCCGTTTAATTAATGCTTCTCTTATTTCCAATACTCCAGTTCTTCAAAAGAAATGTACTGAATTTCTTCGAAAATGCTTAAGAACTAAACCAATCGCCGATTTCGATCTTCTTGATGATGATTTTGCTATGAATTTTCTTAAAAATTCTTTCTGTCATATTTCTAAATAAGCTTCTTTACTTTCTTTCTTTATTTTTTTGATTTTTTTTTGATTCTTGTTCTGTAAAATATTAAAGAAAGCTTTGATAATTGCGTCAACACAGACTGTTTAAACCATAAATAAAATACGTTCAATAGGCTTAACTTCTAACAGTTTATAATCGGCGTATTTTACAGTAACTGATGTTATTGTTAAACAATATTGTTACTTTCAGACCATTCAAAAAAGTTCCATGTTATTTATTTAATTAATTTGGATTTTAATTATTAAATTTTAGTCTCCAAATTATTATTTCAAGGCTTTGCAATGTTTTTTTCTAGTCTATTTGTTTTTGTAAACAAAAACATATTATTGCATCGCGTTTTTTTTAAATTCAATCTGTTTTTGCTTGTTATTTTTTAATTATTAAATTTTAGAGCGTACATATATCAAAAATGGATGCTAGTGTTGTAACTGTAAGTTTCATATATATTTAGTGTAACATAAATAATATATATTTGTGTATTTATAGAAAGTACGATGCCCTATTGCAATTGAATGGCCGATTCCTGAAAATCGTTTACGGGAATTAAAAGATAAACCTGGTGGATGTTTAAGAAGTGATTCATTTGAAGCTTCAAATATTCCTGGTCTTAAATATTTTCTTGGATTTTTTCCTAATGGATATCATGGAAAAACATGCTGGTGGAACATCCGTTTGTTGTTGTAATGGTTTTACTTGGGTTTATGCATGCATGATATCTCTTTGGGACTGGTGTTATTGCGCTGTGTCTTATCGGAGATAGGTTGACCCACGGTTCATCTTCCTGTGGTGTTCCACAACTGGTAATTATCATTACATATTTATTAGCCATAATAATACATTCACATAATATTAATATAAATACAAACACAAACACAACGAGAATAAGGAGGAAGAATGCAGAGACCGACTGGCTACTGCCAAGTCTAAGCAAGCACACTAAGAGCGCTTGAGGCAAGCCAGCGGGTGAGTGTTGAAGAGAGAAGCGACACGCCTCTTTGACAGAGTGCTAGGGGGTGTGCATATAATTTCTACTTTTCCAAAAATGTCAGCTTACAGAAGGTTATATTACAATATCTTAGTCTCAAAACATTGCATTTTTTATGCTTACAATATTTATAAAAAAAAATAAGAAAAAAAGATAACGATAGCTTCAAGAATTGCAAGATTCAGAATCATATTTTTTTCATCAACTTTTTTTTCTTCACAAAAATGCGCGCACCATGCATTGCAGCTGCGGCTTGGAAAGCATGCGTTGTTTTTTAATGTTGAAGATGAAGATACTGTATCCAAAAACGAAAAAATAGTAATTTAAAGTAAATCTTAGTATTTTTAATATTTTTTTTAAAAAAATAAATGATCGGAAGTATAAAAAATATTGTTTAAGTAAAATAACCTTAGTTTTTTAAAGTTTTAGCAGATTTTATGTGCATGTTCAACGACAATTGTAAAACAGCTAAAACTTTTTTCGGAGTTGTTCGGGAAACTTTACTTTGGTATTAAAAGATGTGTTTTTATATGATTAATAACATATATAAAAAGCTAAGCATCATAAGGCGTCAAAAAGACAGAATTGTTGAGTGAGTGAACTCCATGGTAAAGAATTCACATATCTTGAGGAAGAACATTTTTTGGAGTTGTCCGGGAAACTTTATTTTACTATTAAAAGATGTACTTTTTTATGCTGAAAAACATATGTAAAAAGCAGAACATCACAAGGCGTCACAAAAATAGAATCATGGATTGACTGAACACCAAATATGCTTTTACAGCAAAAATGGCATTTTATATATTCCTATGCTATCTGTGCCGCTTTTAGCATTATAACAACTATCAGCACTATGTTTTTAAGCTTTTAAAATATTAAGAACACTAATTTTACTTAATTTTCTGGGTTTTTTAAATTTCGATTGAGCTACTTCAATATCTTTAACATCAGTTAAAAAAAAAATTCTTGACGCGAAAATAATTTTCTTCTTCAACGTTTGAAAAAAATATGAAGGAAAAAAATATGCGTTTTCTATCGACATGCACACCCCTACAGAGTGCGTCACGGCTTGATGGAGGGAAGGACAAGAGAATAATAACGCATGCTTTTACGAGCATGACACGTTCGTGTGGGCTATGAATACATTGCTAAGCTTAAGACAGGTGCAAATGTGGTCGTTAAAATTGAAACAGCAAATGTTATTAAAAACGGAAAATCCAGTTTTGGAATGCTTTGTACAACCGAAGAATTATTTGATCCAGAAAAAAGATTTATTGTTGATGGCTATTTGACAATTAAAATAAATGGAATTTTAATTGTTGAAAAAGAAATGCCAAAATTAAATGAAAGCCATGGTGATCATTCAGTTGCTTTATGCTTGGGTTTATGGGAACAAGAAGAAGATAAAAATTTTACAATTGTTGCTGATGACAAAGAAATTATGGTTAGCTTTTTTTAAAATTTCGATTTTCTTCGTTTGTAATTTAGTTACAGTGCATATTTTGTTGTTTTTTAGGTCCATAAAAGTGTTCTTGCAACTCGGTCTCCTGTATTTACCCGAATGTTTCGCTCTGGTTTGAAAGAAGCACAAGAAAACAAAGTTACAATTGAAGACTTTCCTTACAATATCGTTGAAATGGGAATTAAGTTTTGTTATCATCATAGTCTTGTTTCTGGATCTTCATTGGATGAAAAAATGCAACTCTTACAATTCTTTGACAAATATGATATTCAAGCTCTTAAGGTAAGCATTTACTATGTAAGCAGACTCTATATAAGCTTCATTTCTTGGGATGCGGGAGTATTATTATATTTATATATTTTTGGATGATTAGGAAGTTTACTTGATCGATAAAATTTGTGATTCTACAGTATGCCGTTTAACAAATGCCTCTCTTCTTTCTAATGCTACAAAACTTGAAAAGAAATGCGCCGAATTTCTTCTAAGCTGTTTAAGAACTACTACACCTGTCACTGATCTTGATATTCTTGATAATGATTTTGCTTTAAATTTATTTAAAAATTCTTTTTATCGTGTTTCTAAATAAGCTATTACTTTTGTTTCATTTTCTTGAAATTTAATTTTTGTTTTGGTTTTTTGTTTTATATAATGTTATTGGTAAAGGCAATTCCTTTTATTCACCACAAAAACAACTAATAATTTTGTAATATCCAATTTCTTACAATAATTATTGTTATCATTAAACAACTTTTTTACAGCATCCAGAAAGCATTTTAATTATTTCTTGGCAAAACGCCAGCGAATCGTCACAACGCTTTTAACATTTTTTTAACCTATTACGTAAGCCGGAAAAAAAACTTATTGATCGTGAATTTTTTTGATTTAGTCATCATCTAATTGCTGCTTTTGAATCATCTAGAAAGTTTATATTTTTAACAATGAATGCTAGTGTTGCAACTGTAAGTTTCTTTTTATCTATTATGCATCAATCAATTCAAATTTAGAAAATTCAATGCCCTATTGCAATTGAATGGCCAATTCCTGAAGATCGTTTAAAAGATTTGATGAATGTACCCGGTGATGGTTTAGAAAGTGACGAGTTTGAAGCTTCAAATATTCCTGGAGTTAAATATTCCCTTTCACTTTATCCTAATGAAGATACAGAAGGACGTCTTGGACAATCATGGATATATTTGGAACTTGAATATTCAGATGATCTTAAAATTAAAGCAGATTGTGTTATTAAGATTGAAACTGCAAATAAATCTAAAATATTTAAACGTACTTTTAAAAGCTCTGGCGGGTTTGGAGCCAAATTTTGCACTATGAATGAATTATTTGATCCTGCAGAAAGATTTGTCGTTGATGGACAAATGATTGTTACAATTAATGGTATTTTAATTGTTGAAAAAGAAATGCCTACAAATGGTGAAAGTCTTGGCAATTTCTCTGATGATTTATGCTTGGGTTTATGGAATCAAGATGAAGATAAAAATTTTACTGTTGTCGTTGGTGGCAAAGAAATTATGGTGAGTTTTTTCATTACTTTTTAATTGCAATACAGTCAAACCTTGTTATTACGTGCCTCGTTATTACGTAGACCTCGATCTTACGTTGTTTTTTTACGGTCCCTTGAAAACGTAAAAACGAGGTTTGACTGTAGTTGCATTGTTGTAACCGAACATCATATTTTCCGTTTGATTTCAGGTTCATAAATGCATCCTTGCAACTCGTTCTGCAGTGTTTGCTCGAATGTTTCGCTCTGGCATGAAAGAAGAAAAAGAAAATAAGGTTATGATTGAAGACTTTCCTTTCAATGCTGTTGAAATGGGAATCAAATATTGCTATCACCATAGTCTCGTTACTGAATCTTCATTGGATGAAAAGATGTTACTGCTTCAATTCTTTGATAAATATGATATCCATCCACTTAAGGTATGTGTTCAGTATACTGTAGTTTTATCTCCAACATCTGTAATTTTCAGAATGATCTTGAAGCTTATTTAACAACTAAAATTTGTGAATCTACCGTATGCCGCTTAACAAATGCTGCTCTCCTTTCGAATGCTCTAAAACTTGAAAAGAAATGCTCTGAATTCCTTCAAAATTGTTTCGGAAATAAACCAATTAGTGATCTTGAACTTCTTGATAATGAATTTGCTTTAAAATTATTCAAAAATTCTTTTCGTCATGTTTCTAAATAAGTTCTTTAGTTTTTCTTTTGTGATCTGTCATTACTATGTTGTTTTATTTATTTGTTATTAATATAAAAATGATAGTTAACAGCATTGTCATTGATAACACTACGAGGAAAATATTATACACGTCAAAAGTGTTCTGGAATTTTTTGATTTTATTATAAATTAGAGAGAAACTGCGGTTTACAGTTATTTCAAATTTAAAGCTTGTTTAACTTTGTTGTTTTCTTGGCGAAACGTCTTCAAACTCTAACAAAATTTTAAATACTTTTTTTCTAGCCTATGTATTTGTGTCTCACTGTAAGCAAAAAAGAACTTTTAAATTTAGTCTTATTTAGCTTTTTTGAGCGCTTCTATGTTAAAAATGGATGCTAGTGTTACTACTGTAAGTTTAAAACGGATTCTGCTATTGATAATATATGTATATTTTTATAGAAAGTTCAATGCCCTATCGCTATTGAATGGCCAATTCCTGAAAGACGTTTACGGGAATTAAAAGATAAACCTGGTGCACGTTTAAAAAGTGATTCATTTGATGCTTCAAATATTCGTGGTCTTAAATATTACCTTAAAATTTGTCCAAAAGAAATTAAGGTAGATAGTCGTGGAGAAACAGTGATTTACTTGCATTTTCAATATTCAGATGATCTTAAAATTGCAGCTGATTGTGTTATCAAGATTGAAACAGCTAATGTTATTAAAAAAGGAAAGAATATTTTTAAAAGATTATGTGGAAGAGGAGCAAAGTTTTGCACAACTAAAGAATTATTTGATCCTGCAGAAAGATTTATCGTTGATGGACAATTAACAATTAAAATGGATGGAACTTTAACAGTTGAAAAAGAAATGCCTAAGAAAGAAGAAAAATTTGGTAATTATTCAGATGCTTTATGCTTGGGTTTATGGGAACAAGAAGAAGATAAAAATTTTACAATTGCTGCTGATGGCAAAGAAATTATGGTATGTTTCTTAGTTATATTCAAAGTCAAGTTTGTGTTATGTTACTTTTTAGGCTCATAAATGCATTCTTGCAACCCGATCACCTGTATTTGCTCGAATGTTTGGCTCTGGATTAAAAGAAGCAAAAGAAAACAAAGTTGAAATCAAAGATTTTTCTTTTGGAATTGTTGAAATGGGAATTAAATTTTGTTATCATCATTCACTTGTAATCACATCTTCATTGGATGATAAAATGGAGCTTCTCCAATTCTTTGATAAATATGATATTCAACAACTTAAGGTACGTTTGTTCTACATATGGTAAAAACAAGTTTATATATCCTATCCTTTAGGATGATCTTGAAGCTTATTTGATTGGAGAAATTTGTGAATCTACAGTATGCCGTTTAATCAATGCTTCTCTTATTTCCAATACTCCACTTCTTCAAAAGAAATGCACGAAATTCCTTCAAAGCTGTTTAAGAACTAAACCAATCGCCGATTTCGATCTTCTTGATGATGATTTTGCTGTGAATTTCCTTAAGAATTCTTTCTGTCATATCTCTAAATAAGTTCTTTACTTTCTTTCTTTGTTTTTGATTTGTTTTTAGTTTCTTGTTCTATAAAAATGTTATTGGTAAAGAAAGTTTTGTCTATTGCGTCAACACTGCAAGTTTAAATCACAAATAAAATATGTCCATGGTATTTAACAAATATTAAGCTCATTGATTTTGTATTATTAACAAAATGAACAGTGGGGTGCGAGAATAACTTTATGAATAAAAAAATGTTAAGCATTTAGTTTTAGGTAATATGCAGATGTATCAGTATTTGTTGTTATACGCGTAATAAACGTGTTATTAACAATTTTTTGTCCTTGGAACTTCTTTGGGTGAAAAAAATACAGCTTCAATTCTTCGATGAGTATGATTCAACCACTTAAGGTATGCGGTGTTTAGTATACTGTAGTTTTATCATCAACATGTATGCTGCTCTTGAAGCTTACCTAACAACTAAAATTTGTGAATCTACAGTATGCCATTTAACTAATGCTTCACTTCTTTCCAATGCTCTTATTCTTAAGAAGAACTGCACATTTTTTTTTCAAGCCTGTTTAAGAACTACTACACCTGTTGCTGATCTCGATCTTCTTGATAAGGATTTTGTTTTTAATTTGTTCAAAAATTGTGGTAATATCAAGATGCAAAATTGTTTTCTAAAATTTATCTGCCTAATTTCACAATTTTTCATCAGCCCTATTCTCAAATTTAGCTAACATTGTTTCTAAAAATGAGCAGTTTTTTTCCCATCAAATAAAAAATTGCCATTTTGTAAACACTTTTCGTTCAAATTTTAAATTTCCCGCGTTTATCGGCAAAAAGCTTTGGAATTTTTCTTCTATCATCTTTAGCATTTGACGCATAGATTGATCTTCGTTTTTACCATTTGGATATAATGAAAAATAAAAATCAGAGCTTTGAAGATGGGCGCCGGTGTTGAATACATTGCTTTTAAAGAAGAATCCATTTTTTTGAAATGTTTCTTTTAATTTTGTTTCTTCTTGGGATAGTTAAAAAAAGTATTTCACTTTTTTTCTTTTACCTGATTAAATCTGTATATTATACAGTATGTCCTAAAGTAATTGATGAAGCGCTAATGTTTTCAGATAAAAAAAATATATATGCAAATATTAAACAAAAATTACATATATCATACTGTTATTGCACATTTATTTCATTTTCAAAAACCCGTAATTTCTTAATACCATAATAGAGCAACTAATTATTTAATTAAATGGATGAAAAATCAAAAACAAAAACTTTATAAAAATATTAAGCAAAACACGAATACAATACACGAAAAAAAATACGACCAAAAACATCCTTAAAAATTTTATATTGTGAAATTAAATGAAGACTATTTGCTCACAGTTCTGTACCACGGCTTTATGTTAATTTTTTTTAAAATTATGTTTCACGAATCGCTACAAAGTTTTTTTACACATCTTAGAGTTTTACATATTTTTTTTTACAAAAAATAATATTCAATGTTACACCACTTGATGATTTTGTTTCAACGCTTCCACAAAAAATATAATTCCAGTTTCTGTATTTTTTTTATTTGTGCACACGTAGTCAAAATAAAGTGTTTGATTTTGGAAGATAAAAGATTCTGCCATCTTCGTCACCCTAAAATAAAGTTTTTTTAAAGCTAGTTATTTTGTTTTTAGTTTAATAAATTTACTTACGGCACATGAACATCATCAGGAAAAGTAAAACGAAAGCTTTCAGTTTCCTCCATTTGAAAATACAGAATTGTAAATTTAACGGCAACGTCTGCAATGTTAAATAAAAAATGGTTAGCAAAATAATCTTCAAAACAGTTTTTCGAAATTCCAAAATCTTGCGTTGTAATAATTAATTGATAAGGATATTCTAAAATATTGATTCTTTCTCCTTGTACACCATTCGATGATAGCAAAAATTGTAAATATAGGGATGCACCCTTTGGAACTTTGATGGTGTATAGCTTGGAAAGTAGTGTAATGTTTTTCCAGTTTGATGCTGTTTTTGTACTAAAAAGTATGTTTACTGCAGGGATCGTTAGATGATGGGATAAGTGCCAATAAATTGGTTTAGTATAAAATGCCCAAACTTTAATAGTACATTATCATGTTGGTAAAAGCTGACTCACTTGAATTCAAAAAGTAATTGATTGAAATTTGTTCCAACAAAAACTTGAACATTTTCATCTACCGAAGCTGTAAATAAATGTGTTAGTGTATATCCTGAACCAAATAATACTTTAATAATACAAGAATCTGTTTTTGTTGATAAAGCTGCAACTCCAAAATTTTTATGATTTTTTGGTATATAAATATTTTCATCAAAAACACAGCCATTTGTTTCATCTAAAACCAGCATTTAATTTCTAAAAACTAGTTTCTTATTTGCTTACTAAATGACAATCGAATTGTTAAAAAATTTGCAAACAGATAACTATCAGGGTCAAGGCCTGTTTTGACAACAAAGCTTTTTTCTTTTATCACACATTTGTATGAATCAAAATAAATGGTGCTGAAAAATGGTTGTTTTTTACGGTTGAAAAGCATTTTTTAATTTCTTCTTACCAGTGTTCTCTGTCAAATAAATTAATATTCAGGGAAGCATTGCTTCTAAATATCGGAACCTGAAAATTACAATAATTTTTAACTATGTTGAATTTTATGGCGAGACACAAGTTGTAACAATTAGCAATCTTGGTAGCACAAAAAAAGGGACGATTACAGCTTTAAAAGCAGATGGTGCTGAATTATGCAAATCCAGCAATGTCCGTTTTTTTTCAAAGTCGAAATCATTGCTTAAATAAACTTACGCCAGTCGCTATTGCACCATAGATGACAAAATGTATGTTTTGTGAAAACTAAAAAATTAATGTTTTTTATGTCGAAAAAATGAAGATATATTATTTTCTACTCCCACTAGGATGCCCTTGAAGCTTCTTTGATTAATGAAATTAGCGAAACTACAGTATGCCGTTTAACTAATGCTTCACTTCTTTTCAATGCAATACTCCTCAAAAAGAAATGCTCAGAATTTCTTCAAAGCTGTTTAAAAACTACAACCCCTGTCAGTGACCTTGATCTTCTTGATGATGAATTTGCCTCAAAATTGTTCAAAAATTCTTTCTATCATGTTTCCAAATAAGTTCTTTACTGTTTTTTTTTACTTTTTCGGATTTCGTTTTACTTGTTATATAAATATTTTTGTTCGCAGATTTTTGTTTTAAAAATTTTTGGCTTAACGTAAAAGTGTGAAATCAAGAACAAAGACCGAAGTCTATACAGGAGATATTTTGGATTTTTGTGAGATGTATCACAATAGAAGAACAGTTTACACAGAAAAAGCTACAAAAATAAGTTGGGTTATTGACTTTATTAGCTTATTTTAACCACTAATTACTTGAAACTAAAAACATACAAATTCGAATAACATTTTTTAAACAACTATATTCGTCACTTTAATTTAACACATTCAGATGCTTTGGGTTTTGGAAAAATGTTCTGTGCTTTTGTCTTTAAAAATATAAAATCCATAACAAAAATCAACGACATCTTTAATGGTATCATAATTATATCCGATAATTTCGAGATTGTCTGATGCTCCAGTTTGTTCAGTTCCATCAACAATAGTTTTGAAAAATGGAGAAAAGGATGCAAGTATACACTTGTGAATCTGAAAAAAAGTATTAAACAGATATATTGGGGTAATGACGTCAAAATGTATTAATTTTTGGTGATAAAGGTTGCTAAGAAACGAAACAATGGCGTAACATAATATATGCTTTTATCAAATATTACAATTGAAAGTTGTTGTATTTTTATGGTATGATATTAATTAGTACCCAAAAAATTAATGAATTTTTCCCAAAATATTTTCATTACCCAAAATATTAATGAATTTTTCCCAAAGTTTTTTCATTACCCAAAATATTAATGAATTTTACCCATGTTTCTTTATTTTTGTGTCTGTGTCAATATGAATCTGAAATGGATCAAAAAATTTATAAATAAACACAAATTTTATGCAAAATGTAAAAAGAGCAGATATCACTAAAAATATCAGTAAACACTATCCAGTTTTGGTCGTTAATTAACTCTCTTTTGTGGCAGGTATTGATAATGTTTATGGTTGATAAATTTGAAAATCATGACACTAAAAATCAGTTTGCTGATCTCAATTTAAGTCATGTCGTTAAGTTCGAGTAATAACAGCTACGATTTAAGCGCTGAAATAAACTGTGGTAAAATTTTTAGAATGCAGTCGAATTTGCAAGGCAACAGAAAAAGACCATCAAAGTATAGTAGTGCTTTAAAAAGAACTTAAATCTTTAATTGTTTATTGTATCTTCAACTCTTTTTTACTGATAAATTTATCTTATTTTGTCTTCTACTCTTTTTTATGTATCATTGACACACACAACGTTTCATCTTTTTTATAATATAAATAAAAAATTATTAGTTATGTATGACATAAAACAAATTTTGCTATAAATCTACCCAAATTAACTAAAATTCAATGTTTGCGACAATTTTTAATCTTTCATTTCTTTAAATTTCTTTCAGCAGCAGCCACTGGCCTATAGCTTTAATGTAAATGCCTTTATAAATTTTTTGATCCATTTCAGATTCATATTGACACAGACACAAAAATAAAGAAACATGGGTAAAATTCATTAATATTTTGGGTAATGAAAAAACTTTGGGAAAAATTCATTAATTTTTTGGGTAATGAAAATATTTTGGGAAAAATTCATTAATTTTTTGGGTACTAATTAATATTTTACCTATTTTTATTATTTTTGAACTCTATTGTACATTGTTTGATGTCTGGTAACAAAATGAGTTATAGCTGAACTTCAGTTTTACATCACTCGATTTTACCCTTTTTTCTACAGTCCTTCTAAAAAAAATCAGTATAAGCGAATCTCAATTTTCACAGTCATTTGAAAGCCGTAAAGTCAAGGCTTGACTGCAGTTAATTGACGTGTTTAAGCGTTTTGGCTATTTTTGATTTTCTTTGTTTTGGTTGTGAAAACTCTAAAAAGACTTCAACCAAAATTTTGGAATCCGGTAGAAACAAGTGTTCTATTTAGTAGATTGATAGCTCTTGGTTAACAAGATTTCTTTGCTTAATTTCAGAAGTTTTCAACAACACATTTCTCAAATTTAGCTAATAAAGTTTTTAAAAATGAGCAATTTTTCTATTTTTTTTATCAAATAAAAAATTGCTATTTTGTAAAAACTTTTCGTTCCTGCATTTGTCTACACAAAGCTTTGGAGTTTTTCTTCTGTCATTGCAACACGCCTTTTAGCTCATACATAGCTTTCATGAATCAAAAGCTTTGTTTCTACTTAACAGAAATTTTGTAGCTACGATATATCGAAATATCAATTTTAGGCATTTTAGAAAATCTTCTTTTCCAAACCACACGAAAACGGAATCACCCGAAACGCTGGAATATGCTAATTATCAAATTCCTTTTACTGTTCAATGCATTAAACAACTTTTTTAAAAACCATAAAAATAACAAAAGAACAACTAATATTATTTTTCAAGAAACTGCTTTATTTCACCTTCAAAAACTAATAATTTTCTAATACCATATTAATGTGATCGGTTATTTAATTAAAATAGCTGAAAAATCCAAACCAAACTCAAATATTATGAAAGCAAATTGAGCACACGAAAAAAACTTTTATATAACAGAAATTATTCTCCAAATGCAAATGACTGAAATTTTTATAAAATAGTTTATCTTTACTTCATGAAAATTGCAGTGCTTCAATTATTCTTAGAATTCAAATGCTAAGGAATAATAACAGATTTCAAACAAAACTTTTTATTCAAAAGTAAACAAAACAAAAATGTAGGAAATGAAAAAACGAATAAAATTTCGTAAAAAATTTGGAATCATCATTCTGTATTTATGGAAACCAAACGTGAAGATTATTTCTATTTTTCTTAATTTCTTTAACAATATTTGTAACCATTTCATAATAAGTATAAGATACAGGTGGAACAAAAGTAAGGATGACATTAGCAGTCTTGTTCTTCTAAAAAATAAAATTGCAGCTTTTAAAATAACAAAAAAATATTAAAGCTTACCATAAGAAATTCTCGAAATGATTCAAAATCAAAGCCTCCTGGCATATCATTTAATCTAAAATAACTCAATTTTTCCAATTTAATAAGATGTTGAACCATTTTCTTTACAGTATCGCCTTCAAAAAACAATAAATTGTTAGAACAATCTCTATAAAGAATTAGATAGTTTTATAAATCAAAACGAACAACAACAAAAAAACGTACACTTCAATATGTTCTAATTCATTAAGATTTTCAAGAAGCATATCACATGTAGCTATTTTATCATCATTAATGTGAACAGTACTGTAAAAGAAATGAAATTCCTTAATTGTACCAGGTGATGTAAGCATTTGATATTCAGTTAAAGTTATATCTTGATATGAAAGGAGCAATTCACGAAGATCAAATTTATAAATTTTTGGAATCAAAACAGAAACTGGCATGCCTTTGAATGAATCATATATCCATAAGTTCAGAATATTTGTAAATGGATTAAATTTTTCTCCATCAGCAATATAATATAATCTACCATCATTCTTTGTAAATTTATAGCCTTTTAAATTGTAACGATAACCACGTATTAATTTACAAACAGGAATAACTTGATTCTTTGAATAAAAATATTTGCATGTTTGAATGAGTTTCTTCCATGCTTTTGGAGATTGTGGATTCTTAATGATATATTTGATAATTGGATTTGGAAGTGAAAAGCATTGTGGATATGGATTTTGAAAAGTATATGCTTGATTGGAAGCAGCTATCGGCGGCATTGATGGTAAAGCAACTTGCAGATCATTCATGTCCATAATTAATTTATAGCACAGAAGAGTTACGTCTGAAAATGTTTTGTTTTAATAAAGAGAAATAAAAAAACATTAAAAAATTCTGAGCATTAACATAGCATCGCGATATCGGTAAGCTTTTTCTGCTTCAGCTTATGATTCATAAGATTCAGAAATTTCAAAAAAGCGCAAAAAAAATCTTTTGGAACAAATAATGAAACAGAAAATTTATTGTAGAATAAAAGGCAAAAGAAGCAAATGCAAGCGCTAAATCGTTTATCGTCAAATGAATGATTTTTTGCAAGTGACTGTTAGCGGCAAATCCACTTGCCAAAATCTAATTACTCGTTCCATGATTGCTTGACCTAATAAACTTATTTTAATCATTAATTTTTGTGCTTCAAGTCAATGAAATAAATTTTTTTTGCAAATATTTCTTTTTAAATTGAAACATATTTAATTATTTTAAACAAGATTATATCTGTTACAAGAATTTACGTGAAAGAAAGAATCATGGAACACAAATTCAAACAACATTTTTTTAGCATCAATATTCGTCACTTTAATTTATTATGAATCACTTTACATACATACGTGTTTTTTCTATAATCGCTTCAAAAAAGGTCATAAATAAAAAATCAACAAAAAATAAATGACTTTTTTTAATGGGTTTCCGAGTTGTTGCCCCTTTTTTCCTACAAGAGCTCCATTTTTTTAACAGAGACAGCAATTTTTTGTCTTTCACTTTTGATGTTGACAGCTCCCTTTTTTTGTGTCTACTCTATTTCCGTCTTTTTTGCAAATGATTATTATAAAAGCAGCTCAATTGCTTGCACATTTTTGCAGTGTTTTTGGTTCTTTGGAAAACTTTTACTTTTTGCATGCTTTTTTTGGGTTTTGAAAAAAGATTAGTCTATTTAAAAAATGTTTAAGAACACCTTGTTTTTAACGCTTCCTTGATTTCATTTAGAACAGCAAAAATGCAGATGAGAAAAATTCATAGCATTTTTCAGTTTAAAAAAAGCCGCAATTTGCTTTTAATAAACTCTTAAAAATTTTAGATTCTTTTTCAATAAAAAATAAGCTCAGAAACTTTAAATTTTTTGCATGCTTTTTTTGGGTTTTTAAAAAAAGGTTAGTTTAATGTTCTTAAAAGAACAACTTGTATGAATGTAATTTCACGCTTGTTTGCAACACAGTTAATTCACAAACGAGAAATGATTTCAATAAGTACTTACTAACTTTTAGTCCTGATATAGTTAACGGGATTCTGAATCCATGAGAAAGCAACACAAATCCCGAAATTTTTTGATACTTATTTCTTGACAGATTCTGAATCTGCCTGATTATTGTTGAAAACATTTTTTTCTGCCTTCTTTTTTTTGAAAACCTTATTGGTTTTATATTCATTTTAAAAATATTTAAGAACACCTTGTTTTCTTACGCTTCCTTGAATTCAGGAAATAAGAACCGCAAAACAGCATTCGCGAAAAAAAGCTTTTTAATGCTTTCCTTCTTGGCCCATTTTCTTAAAAAGCATTATTTTTTTATTTTGCTCATTTTAAAGAAAAATGCTGCTATAAAAGGAGAAACAACACAATTTTTTTTTGTTCGTTCAATGCTCATTTATCATTTTTTTTGTCTCTGTGTGTAATGATAGAGGTGGTCTTTTTCAGTTTTTACAACAGAAAAAAAGGGAAGTAAAAAATGGGTCGTCTCTTTTTTTGTGCATTCTTTACTTCGATCGGAGCTGTTTTTTTAGAGTAGATGATTTTTTAAACTTTATTTTATTTACGTGCCCATTTTCAACGCGGCTTTATTTGGGGCTTTTGTGCCAGTAAAAATTTAGCAGAAATCTTATTAAGGCCGTGAAAAAAGATTAAAGGCGTGTCAATCCGGAATCGCTTGTACTCAATCCTAATCCCTATTTCCATTTCAGATTTTCCTCTAAAATGATTGAAAAACTACCAAATGAAATTTTGCATAAAATTTTTACCGAAATTGATTCCACCGAATCTTGGTGCAGCATAAGACTCGTTTCTCAAACATTCAAAGATATAATTGAAAGTAAACTATTTTGGATTCATAAATTATCAAATTTGGTTGACAATGGCATTCCTTCTGATAAAACTGTTATCCAAATGGTCCGTGAGTGTATTACTGCAGAAAAAGAATTAAACTCCTGGAAATGCCGGAAAAGTGGAATTGGATTTGCTTCTGCTGCTGAAGCACTTGAACCGTATTCAAACGTTGATTGCTGTGAAATAATTCTTTGTGATTTTGGATATTTGTTATTTGTTGGTAGCAGAGATAAATCTATTCGAGCATGGAATTTAAAGGTTAGCGTTTATGCAAATTTGTGGAAAGCTTAAACGGATTTTATGCTTGAGAGAATATCTTTTATGCTTCAATGAATAGAACAGCTAAAAAGCTGTTTTATGTTTGTCGGGTCAAAAATGCAATAAAACACATTTCAGGCTAATCTATTATGTCTTGTCTACAGTAATACAAATTTCCAAAAAATCGAAAAAAAACTTTAAAAAAACTTTACATAAAAACTTCTTACTTTTTTCAAAATTTAAAGGGAGTAAAAAATCAACAAAAAATAAATGACTTCTTAATAGATTTCTGTGTTGCATCTTTTGTTTTCACTAAATACTTCCTCGTTTAAAAAGACAACATTTTTTATTGTTGTCTTTCATCTTCTATATTAAAAGTACACTTTTTTTATCTTATCTTTTTTAGTTAGGGGTTGTTTCTGAGAAATCAGAAATAGCAGGAACTTTTTCTTTGGTGTCTTGATTGTTGAATTTTCTCAAATTCAAATCTTTTGATATAAACATTAAAAACTTCACTTTTGGATTAAAGCTTTTCTGCATTTTTAAAATGTTTAAAGTGCAAAAATAAACTTTTAATAAAAAAAATTACTCACATTTAACGTTAAAAATATTTGTAAGAGTTATGCCTACTCGTTTGGCATTGAGTTTGGCTTCACAGAAATTTTCGATAGCTTAATTTTTTATGTTAGAATGTCAAAATTTTAGGATTTGAAAACTCCATTTTTGCAAAAACTTGATGCACATTCATCTTGGATAAAACATTTAATTGGATTATCAAATAATCAGCTGTTATCTTTTGGTTATGATGGATCAATAACATTATGGAGTATGCAAGATCAGAATTTACAAGTAACAACATTTCTTGAATTGAATTATGATTTAAAAAACGTTTTAGAGTCTTTCAACAATATCCCTAAAATCTACAGTACTCGATTATGCAATAAATTCATCAAATATCTTTACATTATCAGTCGATAACAATATCCGAATGATATCTTTTACATCTGACAAATTAACAATAAAATGGACTGTAAAACATTTCAAATCCCAGACAACTGCAATTACTTGTAGTCAATCCAACAAAGATGCTGTAGTCTATTGTGCCGATAAAACTGGCAGTATTGCTTCTTTGGATTCAAAAGACTGGAAAAAGCTTGATTCAATAAAGCTAGAAGATGCAGTATGTTCAATGAAATTTGTTAGTAATGAACTTTACTGTGGTACAGCCGATGGAGATTTGATAATTCTTTCACCAGCATTGAAAATTACAAAGGTATTTTGATTATTGCATGATTTTAGTAAACTTTTAGTAGTTTTAGAAAATTCAAGTTTTAAGTATCAGAATATCAGTGAGTCAAGTTATTGCTAGCCCAACCTGCATAATATGTGTTTCAAATGGTGGAAGTGTTGTTGTTTTAGAACGAGAAACAATGAAAGAAATTTTTCGTGGAAGTTTAAGTCATCATATTATTTCGGTAAGCAGTTGCAAAAATTTTTATGCAAATGATATTTTGATATAACACAGTTTAAATATAAGCATATTTATTTCTGTGTTCTTTTCCCCAAATTATATAAAGCTATATTTATTTATTTTCAGGCAGAATCATATTCCAGCCATTTTGCATTTATTCTGAAAAGCGGTACAATTTCCATTCTTCCTAATAACAAAGCTATTATATAAAAAATATATAATAAAATTGAATGTTTTAAATAAACTCAAATTTTTAAAATTTTTATTGAACAGTGTTTGAAAACATTTTTTTTCATAGAGCATCAATATGAAAAACTAGAAACATTGAAATTAAGTTAATCATCATCATACAGGGTTACCATGATAAAGTTCATTCGTGCTTGGGTATTAAATTTGTGCCAATCAAGATAATAGTTTTCAATGTAACAAAACTGAAATAAACATTGAATCTATAAAAAAGGATACACAACAACAATCAAAAAAAACATCTAACTAAAAAATGAATGGAACTTTCAAAGAAGGATTCTTGTTTATCTCTTTATACCAATATTTTTAACCATTTGATTATATCCATCAGGGATAGGTGAAACATAAGAAATACGAAAAGCAAAGTAATAATATTTATGTAAAACATTAACAAAAAGAATAAAAAATAAAGCAAAAAATACAAATTAAAAACGATAAAAATCATTACTGAATTGTTGAGAATTGTAATTAACAGGTAGAGATTGATTTAAATTAACACGTGGAGGTTGCTGAAGCATTTGTGGTGGAGTGAATAGTTGATAAAATTGATTTTGATAAAGTTTTGGACGAATTGGTTGATGTAATAACATTTGACGTATTCCAACACAATCAAGTTGTTGTTGCCCAAAAAATGGATGAATAGCAGCATTTTGTTGATGATTTTCTTGACGATTTTTTAGTGGACAATTTAGAAGGCTTGATTTCTAAAATAGTTAAAATTATATATGTATTATAGAAATAATACACTTGAACGAACCTGTATTTTATTATCTATAGTTGCTGGCATACAATTTAAACCTGGACGAGCTGCTCGCTTCATTCTTTTTCGAACAGTCTCAGAAGTTCCAAGTTCTTGCAGCACATAATCAGCATCATTTTTATCTTTTTCCAAAATCTTATCTTTGATTAAATCCAAACATTCACTTCCTGCAATTCCAGATTCTTTTATTTGATTTTTGATATCTCCATTTAGCTTTGTTGCTTTAACTTTATGTGGAATTCTTCTTCGACAATCACCGTGTCTTTCTGTATCAGGATCTTCATGAAATTTAACAATTCTATTTTCATAATCAATAGTTCCTCGAATGCAACATACTCTTGGTAAATGTTCACAATTATTTGTTCTAGCATTATCATAAGCTTGTCGACATCCTGCACAGCGAAAAGTACAAATTAAAGCATTCTTTTTGCTTCTTCTGTAAATATTAAAAACATATAGCAGGCCAGGATGAGTCTTAGATTGATAAGTTACACATGTTGCATTTCTTTCAGATACTCCATATAATTTTCCAATATATTCTTCTTCTGATTTATCCATTCCTTCTTCAAATTCTTTTATTTCTTCCATATTTGGAATTTCAACAAACAAAAAGATTTTAACAAAATTTGGTAATAATTGCTATGTAATGCAAACAATGAAAGCTATATTTTTTTAACACTTTTTATGCTATAAATTTTTGTCTTTGTTTAATTTAATAAATTCAGCTTGATATTGTTATTAAAATTTATATTTCTCAGTTTTTGTTTCTTTAAAAACAAATAGTATGAAAAAATATAAGTTCACGGCCCATGAGTTTCGTTTTATTATTGAGAGAGAGAGGCTCATTGAAAAAGTGAACCGAACTGTCGTGTAACCCAAAAAAAGTGATTTAATTAATTTATTAAAGGAGAGAAGTCCAAAGTCAATCAAATAAAAAACAAAATACATGAAAAAATGACAAAATATCCAGCAAAAACATGTTTAGATTGACAAAAAACTTTTCAATCTTGCCCAAAAAATTCAATATATGGATGTTTCAGAGTGTAACTTTTGTAAATGTCTTCGGCAGCTCTTTTAACCTTCTCTTTGTATACATCAGAAACATGTTGTGTAAAAATTAAACGCATATCAACAGCATTATTTTTCTAAATAATGTTATGAATCTTTTTTCACGAAAAAGTAGAAAAAAGCTAACCAAAAGATAGTCTTTGAAGGTGATAAAATCAAAACTCTCAGGAATCCCATATAATTTAAAGCTATACAATTTTTTAAACCTTGTTAGATGTAGAACCATTTTCTTGACAGTATCAGGTTTAAACATTATTGATTTGTTTGAACAATTTCTATGATATTTTATTATTAATTTTTTATTGGTAATTTATGTGAATATATTAAGTATTGCAAAAACAAGAAGGGGAACTAGCGCCTTAACTTCACATAAATACTGGAGGGAGGGTTTTTTGGGTCTGCCATAAGGAATCATTTTTATCAAATATTAAAAAAATTTACCCAAAAAACCGTCGGAGGCACCACCGGTAAAAAAGTTTTTTAGGTTGCCATTTCTTTGCACGTTTATCAGTTTTGTTAAATTTTGCCAGAAAAGATAAGGAATTAATATCGGAAAACAATGACAAAGTCCTCTATTAATATATGATCAAGTGTAGAAAACTTACATATAAATATTTTCAACAGTGTGGAAATTTTCAAATAATTTATCAGCAGTAACAAATGTGCCATCAGAATTCCTAATATTACAGGATACTATAACAAGATTCTCAACACTACCAGATGAAGTAAGTTTTTGATAAGCGTCCCATGTCAAATTTTGTTTGCCAAGTGTTAAATTGCGGACGTCGCATATTGAAATTTTAGGAATCAAAGAAGACACATTAGCTCTGTCCTCAAAAACAGAGAAAGAAAAAGTTACCCATAATTTTGGAACAGTAGTAGGCTGTTTAAAAAGTTCGTCATCAACATAAATTTTGGAATCATTATTATCAATCGACCAATGTAAACTATAAATAGGAAGCACCGGTTTTTTTGAATAAAAGTATTTACATGTTTCAAGAAGTTTTTTCCATGCTTTTGGAGATTTTGGATCTTCAATCATATATTTAATGATCGGATATGCGATTGAAAAGCCTTGTGGATAGGGCCGTTGAATAGTAAATAATTGATTGGAATCAGATGATAAAGTTAGAGATTTATCTACGTGATAACTATTCATGTTGCAACAAAATTATAACAGCAACTGCAACTGCTGTATTTGTATGAAATTTAATATAATAAATAAAGCAAGAGAAAATCACAAAACAGCAGTATGATGGTTTTATTTAATGTACACCTTGTCTGAGTCGATTCATGCTCTGCTGCTGCCTTTTACTTGCCAGAGTTTTTGCATTGAAATAGTTGCCGATGTGGCATGTTTCATTACAAATAATCAATGAAAAACTAACTACAAAAATGGTAGGTGAATTGTTTTTAATATTCGATCACCTCCAATAAACTTGCTTTTAATTTTTATTAAAACTTTTTTCATAATTTCATACAAATCTTTTTTTTATAAAAAAAACAAAATACAATAAAAGAAGCAAAACCGTTCAAGTAAAAACAAAGTGGAGAAAGGAAACAAAACATTTAAAAAAAGGCAGTTTACATTGCTAAAAAAATGTGGCAGTAACTGTTTTTTACTAGTTTTTTTGATGGCAATGATTTCGGAAAATTTTTGAGAAAAAAAGACTAAAAATTTGGCAGAAATTTTGTTGTAAAAAATAGAGAAAAAAAGAAAAGACTTAACCGTAATTTTAAATTTTTTTAAAAGAGACATTTAAGCTTTAAAAAATGAAAGATACAAAACCGGGCAAGAAAAGAAAAAGAGAAAACGTGAAAGAGCAAAAATAGGGAGCTTGACTTGGCCCAAACCTTTCGTATTATTGTTTATCTTGAAAGATAAACATTAATGCAAAAATTTGTTTTAATTTGAATCCCATGAAAGCCAAGCTACGACCATTCTTTTATGCCTCCTCCAATAAGACTTCTAAAAATTGCACATACACCAAAAAAAAGTCGTAAGTTAAAGAAAAAGCTTTCTGATATCTTCAGACAAACAAAAAAATATAAAAACAAGTATGAAAAATATTTTTTTGAGAAATAAAAAACAAAGTAAACCGAAGAAGAAAAAGAGAGAGATGAAGGAATATTAATATATATATATCTTTTGCCGGGTTTTTTTTCTTTTTTTCTTTGTTGTTGAACGTTTTTGGAGTTGAAAATTTATTTTTATTCTTGTTGAACAAGAATTTTTGGTGTCATTGATGAGAAAAGATGGGGAATGAATTGAATTGATTGAAGAGGAAATGATAAACCTGAAAATTTACAGTTGCTTAAGATTGATTAACAGTTTTTGTGTTTAAATTTTGTAAAAAATTTGATTATCCGTGACAGGCTTTATAAATGTTATTGCTTATTTTTGTCAAACTTGTTTAACGTATTTTCTTAGAAAATATGTTTTACTGTAATGAAATCTTTCAATCTTTTATCATTTTCAAAAGCTACGGTAATCACTAATATTTCTTTTGTAATCGGCAAAATCTTTTGATCTTTTTTCGATCAACAGCATGATTGAAAAAAGATCATGTTTTTATACATGTTCTTTCAAAAAAAAATTTGTACCGGCCAAAATTGTTTTCCTTGTAGGCCATTAATTTTAGTTTTTAAAATTTTTATTTTGTTTCACCATAATTAAAAACTGCTTATTCTATTAGCCTTTTTGGTTTTTTTCACCACCAACTTTTTTAATTTAACCAAACCAAAACTTTAAACCCCTCTTTTCTTTTTTTCATCTTTGAAATTTGGCATCTTGCGTAATCCTTTTCCGTTCCATTTCAAGCTAGCGGCTTTTTTATTTGGTTTTTATGCAAACATTCAAACAGTTTGTTGTTGTTCTTTTAAACTTTTATGCAATTTTTTATTATTTTCAATTGTCTTCCTCCAATTTCATTCCCATCCATCTTGTCTGTATTATTATTACAATTGCTCCTCTCTCTTTCTTCCTTTTTTTTTTATTTCTTCTACTCTTGCGCACTTATATTGGCACTCATTGAACCATTACCAACAACCAGCTATAACCATTATCGGTTTCGCGCATTCTCTTTCTTCTTTCATTTTTTGACTTCTCAAATTTCAATATTCTCTTTGATGCAATTTTGGAGAGACAGAAAAAGAATTGTCTCGAAGGCTTGAAGCAATATTGTCTTCAAGAAAAGAGGAAAAGGAGGAAAACGTAAAAGAGCTAGTGTGAAAATTTTGAAGTAAATTTGTTTTTAAAAACTTAAGAATGGGAATGAGAAAGGAAGAAAAGGTAAACATTTATTTACTTTCTTCCCTTCCCTTTTCCCATTTTTGACTGTTACTCTCCGAAAATATTTTAATTCCCAAAAGAAGGCACATAACCAGAAATGGGAAGGAAAAGGTTCTGATCAAAGTAAGTCTATTGAAAAGTAAACAAACAAAAACAATAAATCAATTTTTTTTTCTTTAGTGTGTTTAGTAGTGTTTCGTAATCGCAGCAGCCATCGCAACAAATTACACATAAGATGCACCAATGAATGAGCATGGCAGGCATATTTACAGCTATTGGGGGTTAAATAACGTTTTTCACAGGGTTTAAACTTGAAAGAAAAAACTTTTTCGTTTAAAGAAATGAAAAATGTTTTTGATTATTATCTTTATCTTTTTCATAGAGTCATCCGAAAGCCAAACCAGCCAACTCATTGAATTATGAGAAGTTTACAACCGAAACTGTCAAAAAAATAAAAAGAAAATGGCGGTAAACAGAAATAAAAAGGCATCGTTAGCTTCTTATTACATAAAAAAGAAACCTATGGCATGTACTTTAAAAAAATTGTTTAAAGTAGTCTAAATTATCAAATTTATACAGAATTTTGAAATTTTGACACATTTTGTTAAAGTCCCTTTCACGAAAACACATGCCATTAAATGATTCTATTAGCTTCTGCACAGCACCGCGTCACAGCAAATTAATCTCAGATTTTGTTTTTTAAAAATGCGGCAAAGGACTCTCTCTAAGGCATTCAGATGTTTAAAACTTAAACTTAAAAGTTCATCAAATCTTTCCACCCAAAAATGCTATCATTCCCTTACTTTCTTTTTCATTCAAGCAAAGGTGAAACCCTTATTTCCTTTTACACATTTCCTCTTCCTTTTCTTTGTCTCATTCCGTTCTTTTTCTACACTTTTTAAATCACTTATGTAAGCGGCTTCGCGCTTTGCCTTGCTCTCTCCGTAAAAAAGTTAAATACAAAAGAATGTGCGATATTTTTTGCTTAAAAAAGGAAGAAAGCGTTAAAATTGGCTTAAGCTGCTGGCTGCAAAGATCATTGAAGTTTCAAGAAAGGATGAAAAGTCTTGATCGTAGAACGTAAAATTGAAAAAGGAAAAAGATCAACATTTTTGAAATACCTAAATTATGAGTAAGGCTCACAACTTCAAGCTTGCTAAACTTAAGGAAACTACATTTTTTGGCGCAAAAGTCAATAAAAGGCTATGAAAATAAGCTGACGGCCAATGAACCAAAAAAAGTATAATTGTTTGAAAAAAAATGAAAAAAAGACAACTATCAATTTTCAAATACAGGAAATCGTCAAATGTTTCCGGGAAAGAAGCTGACTGCTTGAATTTTTAACAGCTATAAAATATGCTAATTTCATGTAAGTGCAATAAACGGACTAAACCACTTATCTTTTTTGGCTTGTAAAAGTATTTTTAGATGGTTTTTAAAAAGTGGATGAACTTTAGCCTCAAATTAGCATAAATTTGAGTAAAAAGGAAACAAAAAACTGTGAACTAAAAATAGAGTGCTAACATTTTTTGCTAAAAATCTGCGATTTAAGGAAAAATAATTTTGCACTAGCTTTTTTTTATAAAAACCAAAAAGTTGATTAAATTTAAAAAAGAAACATAAAACTTTAACACTTCTCCTAAAGGCAAAAGCAAAAGCAAGTGCCAAGAAATGCTGCCACCACCAAAAATGTTGTTTTTAACAAAAAAAGGAGAACTTCCCTCTGTTAAAAAAATAGCAACCGCAAAAAAAAGAAACACATTTTTTTTTCTAATTTTCCTTTTACTTTTGCTGATTACACATTTTTATGCGTTTCTTTTTTTCCTTCCAAAAATTCACTCATGTGTTAAACTATATACTTTACATCCATTATATATATCTTTTTACCACAAAAAATCTTAACTTTTTTCTTTCAACTTCATCATCATCCCTTTTTTTAGAAGATGATTCTCTTGAGAGTACTTAAAAAGCCAAGTTACATGTGCATGTAAAAAAACTGACGCAATAAATTGAATGAAAAAAAGGCTTGCCGACAATCAAATTTCCTTTTTCATAAACGAAAAATATTCTAGGAAAAAAGTAAAAAACATAAAAAAAACAAAAAAAATTCTTACCTTCATTTTTGAGCAAATTTTTTTGAAAGTTTTGAATAGGTTAAATATAAAGAATATAAGTTGAAAGAGAGAGATCAAAATAATATAAAAATAATTTTAAGTTGAATGTGTGTAAAGAATATTATGAAAGACATAGCTTTGATCGTTTTTGAATCGAACCAAGTGTTACTTCTGCAACAATACGATGTGAAGATCGACCATGTCGACGGCGGCGCCATCTGAAAAAAAAGTTTTTTGTGATAGAACAATGATGGGAATTAAATTTTTTGTGGATTGGTGGCATGAGAATGGGATGATAGTAAACAAAGGGTTTTGTGTAAAAGTGTGTGTAATTTTTATGAGAAATAACTTTGTACAAACTTTTTTCCCGCTTAAAAAGTTTAATAAAAATTTTGACAAAAACTGAATTGGTGTGACCCCTCTAGATTTGGCACCGGGAATTACGCGAAATGTCATCGTACTCCCTGATCCTCCATTTTCAACACACTTACCGAGCTTCCTTTTCTTTATCACTAAATTTTCTTGGACGACGTTCAAGCTGAATGAATACAGCATAATCAGATGGCTTAAACATATATGATTCCAAAACAGCACATCCCTCATCTTTTCCACCACCTTCTGATCGATGCTTTGTTAAAACACATTCCCCACCAGTTTCCATTAAACAGATAAATGCAAAAATTCTAAAATTAGAAACAAATATTATTTTTTTTGTTTATGTCTGTCAATTTTTTTTCTGCAAAAAAAGTATGACTAATTTTTGTATTTTTTTGCGTCTTCTATTTTTGGATTTTAAAAGCGGAATTTCACACTTTGTTTTTACAAAGTTTTTAAAGTTTCAAAGAGCTTCAAAAAAAAACTTTGTTAAAAGATGTTTTTTGTCGTCGGCAAAAGAAAGATTTGAAAAATCTTTTTAAATGCCGACAAAATTCTCTTTGATGCTATTTTAGTTCTAAGAACATTTTAAAGGCATTAATCTAGATTTTAAAAAAAGCATTTAAAAAAAATGTTTGTTGAAATCAGAAAAAAAGTGTCTGTTTTTTTTGCAGTGATGGAACGGAAATGTTTTTTTATTAGACATGGAATGTTTTATGGAGATTTGTTTGATTTGATTACTTTGCTTTTAAGTAAACATAAAGAACATGACAGCAAAAATGGCAGCTAAGAAAAAAACAGCTAAGTGATTGGTGATAAAACAAATTTTTTTGGATGAATGAGTGACAAGCGAGACATTTGTTTTGTGTGTATGTTTTATTGATGAAACATGAAAAAAGGAATAGCAAAATCAAATGTTTATCAATCATTTCTTTTTTTTCTGATTTTTTTGATGCATGCTTATTTTATTTCGATTTTTTTAAAATATTTTTTGTGAAGTGTTACTCATTCAAAAAAATAAAAAATACGTGAAAAAATTGAAAAAGGCAACAACAGAAACTATAATAATGACAGCAACACACAATCACAGCCAAGAAAAAAAAACAGCAGTTTTTCGATGAAAAATTTATTGATGCTTCATGTGCCTTATCATTTCCCCCGTTCTTTTTTTATGTTTGCTACCAACCAAAAAGCAGCAATAAAAATGTAAAAAATAGCTATCCCCTCTTTCTTCTTGCTTTACGTTTACAACCCCTAACTTTTTTTATTGATCATCCCAAAAAATTTATACATTTTCTTTCGAAAAAGCAAAAGTCAGTAAAATCAAAAGAAAAAAAATATGCTAATTACGGGCTGCTATCGCTAAAAAAACTTTATTTTAAAGTTGCGCAGGGTGCCATTAAATGTGTAGTAATATATATATGTACAGCAAGGTGGCTGACATTTAAAAAAAATTTTGTTTATGGCTCTTTTTCTCTTCTTTGTTTTTTTTTAATGTTGAAAAAAAGGCGAAAAAGAAAAGATGCGCAAAAAAGTCTATTACAAAGAAGCAAAAAAAAAGTGAGAACCTAAACTTTTTTTTGTGTTGGTTGCTTGTTGGAAAAAAAGGTAAAAAAGAAGGGAGAATGAAAGTGAATGAAGAAAGAAAGGAAAGAGATGATAGACAATGAATCATTTTTTTGGACCAAAAAAATATGATGGAAGTGCATTTTAGATGTTCATAAAAAAAGTGATAGAAAAAGAGAGAGATGCAAATTTTTTTAATGAGAAAAGTGGGCATAATGAGCAGTTGAAGGGGGATACTGTAATGGCATTCAATGTGGCACCCCAAAAAGCATTGTTACTATTTAAAAGTGGCTTAACTCAGTTTTTGGTCAAGCAGTTAAAAATAATGAAATTGATAGTAACGGAAATAAGAAATGATGAGTTCAAAAGAGGTTACTATATTCAAATTTTAATCAAGTCAAAAAGTGTCCAAGAACCATATGTTCGAAGTCCCAAAGCTAATTTTAATTTTAAGCATAATTTGCAACATTTTTCTCCCCCTCCACCTTTCCCATCTCATTTTTTGCACCTTTAAATCATTCGATTAAAACAAATTTCAATGAATTAAAGTGAATTGATAAACCGTCTTAAGAAAGCCCTCCAAAAAAAGAAGAGGAGGGAAAATGTGGCGCCAGCAACAAAAAAAATACAAACAATCCGATTTTTGACAGATTTTTTAATGAAGGTGGAAAAGACAGTGATGATGATGACGGTTAAAAGTTAAAAGAAGATTAAAGGCAAAAAAAATTATGTCAAACACTTGGAAGAAAAAAAAATCGAAAAAAAATTCATGCAAAAAAAAAGTAAAACAAAAAGTTTGTCATAAAAAGTTTTTTTATATATATTTTTAATTAGCTTTTTTGAGAACGACGGCAGCTACTTGAGTTTTTTATTGTTATTTTAAGCTTAAAATTTGATGCCAAAAAAGTAGCAGAAAAAGTAACAAAAGTAGAAGCTTAAAAAATTTGCATAATCATAAAACTTGTTAACAGATAATAACAACATGCAAAAATATGTTAGATTAGAAATTTGCATATTCATAAATCAATACTTACCTTGTTCGTTTACCTTCAACCACAAAATTATAATCAATTCCTTCTTTATCTTTCATTCGTAAAATATCTGTTCGAAATAGCTGGCATGTTTCGTTCGCATGAAATGTAATCGTTTCATTGATATCAATAAAAGGGACGTCATTGGCATTTGGAAATGTGCAATGTTGCCCACTTGCTTTTGATACACGTTTTGTTTTAGAAATTGGAATTCCATCAATTGTTGTTACCATCATCATCATAAATATTAATAACAATAATAATGGAAAAACATATTTTTTTGAGCAAATCATTGCTAAAAAAATGGAATGTAAAAAATGGGGAAAAATGATAGTAAGAAATTTTTGCACGTTTTTGCAAAATTATGTTACTATCAAAAATGGCAGTAATAAATTCTTACACATTTTGCAAAGATTTGTTACTATAAAAAAGGAGAGTAACAGTTTTTTGCACGTTTTTACAAAAGTGTGTTACTCTCAAAAATGATAGTAACACAAAAACACGAACTTTATTCAAAAAATTTACTATCACTAAAAACAATACAAAAAAAATATTACAAAAACTTTTTTCAAAGCTTGATCCTTAACTTTCAAGCCTTCCTCGAGATTTAACTGACAAAGAAAAAACTTGTTTTAACTTTTTTTTCTAAACTCCGGAAAGAATTCTTTTTTTGTCTGCTTGTCATCATCGGTCGTCGTAGTCATTGACTGAAACAAGCAAAAGCTCTCCTCTCCGAAATATTATTACTACTTTCTTCTACTTTCTACAAGCCCCAAGCTACAGCTCAAGGTTCTCCCCCTTTCTTCTTTTTTCCGTCGAAGAAAGAAGGGAAGAAATGTTGAAAGGAAGAAAGAAGCTTCTGCCGAGCTCTTCTCCCTTTCTTTTTCTCTATGCTTTTTGGGTTTCTTCTTTCTTTTTTCATCAAAAAACTCCGCCTATTTTTTTATTTTATTTTTGCTTGTTTTTTTTTCTGTTCTTTGAACGGTGTTATATATTTTTTTTGTTGTTACGTGTTTGCTGATAAAAAATAGAAAAAAAGGGAAAAGCATCAAAAAGGAACACCTGCAAAATACATACATATATTGTGATCGATGGATCAAAGGAGATGATGATTGACAACAAGGCTGCCACGACTTCCGGTATCATGGCTTTTATGTTCTTTTGTTTTAAATGATTTATTTAAAAAAAATCTAAAATACATCTTATAAAAAAATATAAAGGGAATGTAACAATTTTTATGTTCATATCGGTCATTGTATTTCAAGGCGAGATGAATGTAGTCTGGTTGGGAGATAATAAAATAAGCCACAATTAATGAAATAGTGTTTTGATGAATCACGTTTGATATTTTGGTTTTGGCTGTTCAGACATTTGTAAATGAATTTACAGCGACAAAAAACCGATAATATAATTATTGCACTTTTCAAAGATTTATTCAGCAGAAATATGTTTACCAAAATTTGATTAATTGTTAAAGTTTGCATATAGCATTAGAACAAGATCCCACACCACCGCGGCATTTTTTTTAAGTCTTGCTTCATAAAATTGGAATGAATACCTTTCTTACCGTTAGTTTAATTTTTTCATATGAAGAGTATGAACTTTGAAATACTGACTGCCAATTATTGATGCAATTCACATGAAATCCTTAAAAATCTACTGATAAAAAAGAAAAAGAATGTTTTTCGATTGCTCTGTCATTTTGCTAATTTAATAATTTGGATACCTGTTTTTATTGCATCGTTTTCCGTTTCAGAAATTTTAGAAGTTGCTTAGGTTAGCTACGTTGATTGTTGCAACATCATTACATTTGCTTTTATGGCTTTGAAGTGTTATAGTTTTTACTTTATATTATCATATTCAATAACGTTAAGATTGCTGATCGATGTGAATCTTAACATCGATCAGCAATCTTTTTTTGATTGGGTAAAAGTAAAATTTTTTGATAATAGATCACTAAATCAATTTTCTATGCGCTTTAAAAAACGGTCATAAATTTCGTTGTTGTTTACTTGTATATTGATGAAAAACCAATAGATTCAAGTATGCCTTAAATTTCCTACTTATTATTCAATACACTAGGAGCAAAATTCATAGGAAAAGTCAAGAATTTTTTGTGAATATTAGTTGTTTGTTTTATTTTTTTTTGCATTTTTCTCATTGACTGCATTTATTAACGTTCTTTTTGTTATTTAAATTATAAATTGCTAAGAATGTTTTTTGAAAATGAACAATTATGACGTTTCTTTCTCTACATCAAAATCAATTAAATACTATACTTTTCGAAATCCACTTCTCCAATACTTTTCATTCTCATATCCAATCATCAAATATATTATCCAAAATCCACAATCTCCAAGAGCATGGAAGAATCTTCTCCGGACATGCAAATATTTTTATTCAAAAAATTCTATTCTACCCGTTTCCGACATACATTGGATGAGCGAATTGTTGACTCCAAAATGTTACGCCGACAATGAATTCATTGATCTGTCTATCGCTTTACTAAAATTATGGGTGTCTGACTCATTTAGAGCTTTCATAGGTAGCAGCAATAAAGCTGTTTCTTCTATAATTCCAAAAATCTACAAATGTCGTCTTCGTTCTTTAACAATTGCATTTCAAAATTTAACATTTGATGATTATCAAGAACTTACATCGTCTGGAACCGTTAAATTTTTGGGCATATGGTCTTGTAAAATTAAGAATGCTGATCATTCAACTGTAACCTTTGATAAACTTCTTGAAAATCTTTGTCAAATTAATGTGTTCCAAATGTAGGTTTTATTTGATGATTTTTAATATTATGTTATTTTTTATAGGAGTTGTACTAAAAATTCATTAATGTTTCAATCAGATACTGTTAAAAAAATGAATGAGCATCTTACAAAATTTAATAACCTGTCTTTCTTTGGATTATATGTTATTCCAGAGAGCTTTTATTTTGTTTCTTTTAAAGATTTTCTTATGGTTAGTTATCCATTTTTTATAAATAATTTTCACAATTACAAAGCATTGATTTCAGAAAAATACAACTGTTCTTTTTCAACTTAAACTTTCATCTCGTGTTTCTGATGCTTATAAGGAAATGGTTAAAAATATCATTAAAGAAATTAAGGAAAATCCTCTTTTGAAAGTTCCTGATCTTCATATGTGAAATATTATAATCGATTTTTTTGAAACATTACATTTTCATGTATTGTATTTATCTCTATTTTTTTATAAAAATTTATTATTCTCATACTACAACATTACTCGTTAGGTTACAACTTGCTGTTTTTTTTACATAATGGTTTTATTAATATTACATCAGCTTAAAAAATAAGTTGAATATAACTGGAGTTATACGTTTTGGTATTTAACCCCTTGCTAAATAATGTAGATTTTGCGGTAAAAATAATAGCAACATTTTTTTGCAAAACTGTTTTACTATCAAAAAATGAGAGTTATAGTTGCTAAAGCTCATGTGCGCCTCCTCGCCCTAAAAAGGCAGTGAGATGTTATTCTCATTGCCTAGTAAAAAATGGCAAGAATTGTCACCTATTAATACCAATGAAATTTGTCATAGCCAGTTATATATTGGGATTTTAAAAAACAATCATACCTTAAACACCTACTTTTAATCCAATATTCTTGTAGTGAAATTTATAAGACAAACTTATTGAAGAAATTTTTAGTGGTTATTATAGTCTATAATTTTCCCCCAAACAGGGGCTCACTTTATTCTTTTCTATCCACCAATTATTAATGTTGTTGTCTTATTGTTAATCATTATTTAAAATTAAAACTGCTAGCAGTAAAATGGACAATAATCAAGTTGTATCACCTCTCGCTTCGCCATCTAAACCAGCTAAATTTTATATTTTCCGAAATCCGTATCCTCAATGTTTTGCTGTTCCATATGCAATCATTAAATCTATGATAAAAAATCCTCGATCTCCAAAAGTATATTTATTGCTTCTTGAAACGTGTAAATATTTTTATTCAACAAATCAAATGCTTCCCATTTGTAACATTTATTGGTATACATATTTGGGAAATTTAAAATGTTACGCTGACAGGGAATTCATTGAACCGTCAATCGCTTCTTCAAAAATATGGATATATAATTCATTTAGGGCTATTGAAATCACTAATGTTGTCCCATCTATGGTTCCAAAAATCTTTAAATTTGACTTTCATCATTTAACGATTGCATTTCAAAAGTTGACGTGGAATGATTATCAAAAACTTATTTCATCAGGAGCTATTGAAAATTTGCATTTATGGAAATGTGTAATTACAAATGCTGATGCAACGATTGTAACCTTGGATAAACTCATTGAAAATCTTCATCAAATTAAACAATTTCGCATGTTAGTTTTTTTGTCGTGTGTAATTTTACAATTTTTATAACATTATATTATTTTTATAGGAACTTTTCAAGCAATACATTAATTTTTAAATCAGACACTGTAAAGAAAATGATTCATCATCTTCATGGATTTAAAAAGCTGCGTACCTTTGAATTGCTAGATCTTTCAGAAAGCTTTGATCTTATTTCTTTAAATGATTTTCTTATGGTTAGTTATTCTTTTTAAAGTGTATATAATTTAGCATTGATTTTAGAAGAATAAAACTGTCGATTTTTCTTTTAATTATTCTTTTTCTTTTCCTGTTTCTGATGCTTATAAAGAAGCGATAGAAAATATGGTTGAAGAAATTAAAGAAAATCCTTTTTTGAAAGTTCCTGTTGTTCAAATGTAAAATTTTTTTATACTCGATTTTTCTTACCAAAAATTATATTTTTGTGTATTGTGTTTATCTCTATTAGGGTTGTCGATTTCCCTTTACCGGGAAATTTCAAATAAAATTTTTTATAAAAACTTTTGTTCTCACAAATTGATTTTGCTTGCCGTGGATGCTCCCTTTAACTTTTATGGTAATATACAACTATAACCAATTCTCATTGTTCCAACAAAAAAATTGTCAGAACTAGTTATATATTGGAATTTTATCAAACGATTAATAAACAGACACAAGTATACCTTAAAACCCTACTTTGAATCTAATATACTTGAACTAAAATTTTATAGGACGAACTTATTGAAGGATTTCTTTTTCAATCATTAGAGTCTAGAACAACCAGCAGAGCCCTTTTATTTCTTTCTATAATATTTACTTTATCAATTTTCCGTTAAATTAGTTATTGCTGCAGTTTTGTAAAATGAAAGATCATCAAGTTCAGTGTTTTCCCGCGTTCGCGTTTTGCAATCGCGATCGCAATCGCGTTCTTAAAGGAGCGCGAACGCTGTCGATTGCGATTGAAAATATTGCGCAATGCATGAAAAAATTTTTTCTTCTTATTTGTGAGAAATGTTTTAAAAATAGATTGTGCATTCAAACAAATCATGCTTTCAGCAGAAAAAAATGACCCAATTTGGTGAAAAAGATGACCTTTTTTTAATAATTTGTAACAAGCATGTATGAAAATGATCCCCATATCAAGTAAACTTTGCTTGGACAAACATCTCGAAGACAGTGCCTATAGCTTTGCTGAAAATTTTTATTGAAGCCTTTTTCTTTTTGCTTTTTAAATGATAAATGTTGATTGCGATTGCTAATGGCGATTGCGAAAAGTGATTGCGACATGAACGCGATTGCGATTCACAATTATCGCGATTGCTGTTGATTGCGATTGTGAATGGTTTCCATATCGCGAATGGATTGCGATCGCGAAAAAAGTGAACGCGGGAAAACACTGATCAAGTTATATCACCTCTCTCTGCGTCATCTAAACCAGCTAAATGCTATACATTCCAAAATCCATATCCACAGTGTTTTACAGTTCCATATTCAATCATTAAATCTATGATAAAAAATTCTCGATCTCCAAAAGCATGGAAAAAGCTTCTTGAAACTTGTAAATATTTTTATTCAAAAAATCATGTTCTTCCTGTTTTTAACATATATTGGTTGGGTAATTTAACAAATGTACAGTGTCAAGCTGATGGCGAAATCATTGATCATTCTATCTCTCCTCCAAAATTATGGGTATTTGAATCATTAAGAGCATTGGTAACCGTTAATGTTGTCTCTTCTTTAATTCCAAAAATTTACAAATTTGATCTTCGTTATTTAACAATTGCTTTTCAAGCTTTAACATTGAATGATTTTCAAAAGCTTACTGCATCTGGTAGTGTTGAAAATCTTGTTTTTGAAAAAAATGTTATTAAAAATGCTGATGGTACATTTGTAACTGTTGATAGACTTCTTGAAAATCTTCAACGCATTGTGTTCTTTCATGTGTAAGTTTTTTGTGTAATATTTATGAAATGTAACATTAAAAATTTCATCATAGCAATATTTCTGGCAGTTTATTGATTTTTCAACCAGATACTTCAGAAAAAATGGTTCAACATCTTTATGGATTTAACAAATTGATTCAATTTAATTTATCTGGACTTTCAGAAGCTTTTGATTTCACTTCTTTCAAAGATTATCTTATGGTTAGTTAAATTTTTTTAATTATTAATGACATTTAAAAAACCTTAATTTTAGAAGAACAAAACTGTTGCTATCCGTTTATCTTTCGCTTCTCTTATTTCTCGTAGCTATCGAGAAGCAGTTAATAACATTGTTAAAAAAATTACAGCAAATCCTGCTTTAAAAGTTCCAGAGGTTAAATTTTAAAATAAAATATTATTCCATTTTTGTTGTGATGTGTTTATCTTTGTTTATTTTTTATAAATTTTGATGTTTACCATATCGATGCAAGGCAAGAATGGTAAAAACGGTATTTTCAATGTAAACTAAAAAGTCTAAAATTTTCATCAAGGACTATAAATGCTAGAATTTACAGCAGTTTTTTTAAATTTAGTGCTATTAATTTTTTTAAGATATAGGGTTCGCTTTTTAACCGCTATTAATCAACATATATCTAGTTTTCATGGCTTAGTTATTGGATATTTGCAGACTAACATCCAATAACTAAGCTGTTAATAACATTCTTTATGAGAATGATTTAGGCATATTAACATAAAGAATACATTTACAATGATCTTTTTTCTATACCTTTTTTCTAAATTTTGCTCAGTATTTTTTCTACTCTGTTTTTTTTCCAATAACGTTAAAAAACAGAGCAAGGAAGACTTCAAAGTGACAATGAAAGAGAAAAAAAACAGACGCATAAAAAACGAATACAAAGTTACTTTTTTTTATACTTACTGCCTGTTTGTTTTTTTAACTAACAATGGTGTCCCATTCTGCTCTTTCCTGTATCTCTGCCTATTACTCGGCCCAATGTCTCTCTCTCTAACCCTTGCTCAATAATCAAAATACAAATCACACAAAAAAAAGTACAAAGTAAAAAAAAAGTAGAGAGGAACAAGTTCAAAAAAAGTTCATGCGCAACATAAAAAACGATGAAAGAATCTTGCAACGAAGAGAAAAAAAAGTTTTATTTTTTTTGTATACAACAAAAATGATTGACTTCTCTTTTTTTATAATGTCTTCGTTTTTTTTCTTCTCCGTTCTTTCCTTTTATGTGTTCAACTTTCTTTCTTCTTTTTTCTTCTTCCCTCAATTGATGTTATATTTGCTCATTTCTTCTTTCAATTGATTTTTAAGTCCACTACTTTTTTTTATGTTTTTCATTTTAATTTGATAAGCATTGACTCCTCAATTTCTTTTTTTCTTCTTCTTAGATGATTATTTGTCTCAAAAATGCGACTACTCTTTTTTTGTTCTTGTTTGTTTCAGCCTCATCATTTTTTTGGCTTAAATTTCAGTATTATTTTAATCATAATATTATGCAAATTTATTCTAATCCTTTTTTCCATTTTTGCGATATTTATAAGTTTTCAAACAAATGTTATTAATGATAGTAACACTGCAATCATAATCACACAAAGTTTATGTTACTATTATGTCTTTTTAATAGGTTTTTTGGCGCTTTTTTTTCTATTTTATCAAAAGTTTTGCTTTGGCTTTTGTACTCTCTTTTCTTTTTACTTTTTATACGTGTTTGATCGATTCTTTTTTTGATGATGTTTATGAGGGTTGACAGTTATTATTAGAGAGGGAAGTCAAGAGGGATAAACATGTATTTGTTGTTTTTGTATTTTTCATTGAACTTTTCTTTTTGAAGGGGTGAAGAATATATATCATTCTTAATAATAAGAAGGATGATTATTAAGAATGATATCTTTCTTGTCAAGGATTATTTTATTTTTTAAGACTTCAAAAACTGCAATTTTTTGATGAAAAAAATTGCATTAGTTTAAAGTACAATGCAACGATAACCTTGATAAAACTTGTCTCTGCTGAATCATCTCTTTTTTTGCAACAATTATGTCTATTTTTTATCACTCCTTCACAGATTATTGACTTAATGATTTAAAATACAGCTTAATGTTTTTTGCACATGTTTCTTTTTAAAAACGTTTTTTTCTTTGCTTGAAAGCATACCTTTTTTTAGACTTTTAATAAAAATTTTTTTGAACATCTTTAAAACCAGTTTTTTCAGTTGAATTCTTTGTTAAAAAAATTAATTCACGTTTTTCTTTGCAAATCCCACATGTAATCCCATTAAATCTTTTTTCCATTCACGTATTTCAATCAATAAAATCCCATTTAAACTGCTCACTTTTCTTCTTATTATTATCATTGTTTTACATTAAAAACTGTTGTTATTATATTTTTTTTCAAAAAAAAACAACAAAATAATATCAAAGTGCTTTTCCTTTCTTTTTCTTGACTTTTATTTTCTCATCATTTTTTTCTTTTTTCTTCTAATGGAAGGAAGCTTCCTTGTTTCGATCACCCCAGTCGTTACTTCTTTTATTTTTTCTGCTTCAATTGTTTTAAACATTGACTGTCTTCTTTTTTTGCTTCTTCTGTTTTGATTTAAAATTATATTTTTTCTTGCCAATCCTTTCTTTTTTCTTTCTTTAATAGACTATCCCCTTTCTTGATCTTCTTCTTGTTGCTACTTTTTCACATAAGAAGCAACAATAAGGATACGTAAAATAATCGCCTTTGCCCCATAATTGTGTGTATTTAAAGTTTTTTAAGTATCTTTTGTCGTGTAGTTTTTTAAGGATGAAAGGTGTTATTTTAACTTTTTTTCCCTAAAATCAATTGAAATTGCCAATTCTCTGCCTTTTCGATAAGCTTTATTTGCCGCAAACAATGTTGCTAACCATGTTGCAAACTTGAGGTAATTGAAAAGTGAGAAATAAGTTTTTTAAGGGTGTAAAGTTATTTCTATAAATTTTTTATTGCTATTTTTTGTTAAAATTTTGTGTCTATATTTTGAATGCTTTAATGATGACAATGGAGGCAGAATAATTTTGGAATGTAAAGAATCTACCTCAAATTGCTTCTTCTTTCCTCTTTCTAGAAACCATATTATTGATAATGGTATTAAAACTAACTTTTTGTCCTTTGTGGAATTTTGTTTTTTTATTGTAAAAAGAGCTTATTGAATATAAGGTAGTTCCTTCTTCTCTATCAATGATAATAAGAAGCTTTTGATTCAAACTCTGATTTAATACGTCAAAATCAATCACAAAAATAGATCATGACATTTTTGTTCCGCTTATAGCATCAAAGTTATGTGAACACTTTATTTTTGTTATCTCCAATTGTTCTTTTACTGATTGGAGTTCAATTTTTTTAGAATGTAGACAAATATCAGTTTATCATTAGACAAAGATTTTCTTAAAAAGCTAGTATTCTAAAAAAACCTTTCTAATTTATATTTTTTTTACTATTCGACATTAATATCATTTTAAATCTTTGCTCTCTCTAGCACACTATTAAACAATTTTTCATTCAACAATTAATGGAAATTATTGATTATTTCGATAATGATGATGACTTTTAGTAGCCAATTTTCTCACCTTTAAAAACACTGTTAAATATTTATTATAAAAGCAATAAAAAGATATCAGTTGGTCATTTAAAAGTTTTTGTTTGAAATTTTTATGCATTTTTCTCACTAAAACCAAAGATTGACAAACGTAACTTTTTAAGAGCAGTGCTTTCTTGTTTTGATCACCAGTTTTAACTCTTAAAATAAGTGTTGCATAATCATGACTTTTGACCAATTTTTGGAAACTACTTTTTTTTTAAAACATGCCTTTATATTTCAAAAATTAAGTATTTTAGTACTTTCATTTAAATCGATCATTTACAGTCTAAAACTTTAAAAATCTGACAGTCGTTTTTGAAACTCCAATTAAGTAAAAAATGCGCTCCGTGTCTCATACAGTTTATTCAGGGTATCCCAAAAAAGTTTTATAAACTTTTTTTTCTAATGTTCGTTATTTTTTTTAGCCAGTTATAAAATTTATTTACCAAGGAACGCTTGCAATTACCTCATATTTTTGCATTCCTCTAAAAAATTTTTACGTCAAATGTAGTTTCATTTTTTTTACAGTTGCAATCCATTTCTTCTATTGTTTTTATCTTTTCTTTATTTTTCATTCCTGATCATTGATGGTTCCTTCCTTTAAAAACACAAAAAAGAATGTTTTTGGATAGCTCGTTTCTTATATTTTCGTGTTTAAGCGTGTGATTTCCGGTTATATCTCTTTCTTATCTATCATGTATAAAAGTTTAAACCATCCCACGTCTAACTGCCAATGAACTGATTATCTTTTTTTCAGATGCAATATTTGTTTATAATTCATTAGATTAACTGCCAAAAAATTAAAAATGAGAAAACCAAAGACATCATCAGCAAGTTTAGGAAGTGGAAGTAGTGGAATTGGAAGAATCTCTTTGGTGCATGCTGCCTCAACTGGTACCTCACTTTCATTATCCTCTTCTCCCAGATCAGCCGCATATCATGGCCTTACAAAAATGGGACATGGAATGGATCTTGAAAAAGTTTGTAATGCAATGGGAACGGGTCATAAAGTTTGCAAGCTACAACTACTTAAAAAATGGGAACCTGTATATAAAAGGTTGTCGCTAAATCGTGATACAAGGCAACTAGTTCTTTCAAAATGGGATACAACAACTACAATAATTCGAGTTTCAAAACAAACATTGGATTTGAGATGGATAAAAGAAGTTCAAACTGTTCATTACAAAACAACACAAATGAATATTGAAGATAAATGGAAAAAAGATAAAGAGATTCGAAGGTTGGATAGTGAGCTGCTGCTGGATATTAGTTATGGAACATCATTTGTGTTAAGTCATTGGATTTTATTGTGTAAGTAATTTTTGGAGGGTTTTTTATGTTTAGAAAAATTTTATATGTTGCATTCAACGCTGTTTTGTTTTAGTTGAATCAAAAGATGCATGTAAATTATGGAATCAAGGAATAAATCATTTGATGATGGAAACACAACATGCTTCACATTATTTACAAGTTGAAAGATGGCTAAGAAAACAATTTTATAGCTTACTAGCTCCAGATGCAAATGGGTAAGGTTATTGTAGACCACTAAAAGCAAAGTTACGAAAAGTTGGTAAATGGCAAAAACTTTCAACTAACGTTTAAATTTCGATCTTCAAGTTTTTCAGCAAATTTAAAATTTTTAATTATCATGAAAGCTTTGATTTTCTTTATTACCATTCAAAATATTGAGATTCAGGCAAAACTTGTTGCTCTAATTTTACTCCACTTTTTTTAGGATAACAATGAAACAAATGAAGCCATTCGTTCAAACAACTCTTCAATACAAAGTACAATCAAAAGAATTACAAGAAATTTCAGAAGTATGTAAATTTTATTATTTACTATTTTTATAAATAACAGTGTTCATTTTAGGGTGAAATGGGTTTTGAAGCTTTTGCACTAGCTGTACATCGATTATTAAATTTTGAATCTTTATTTGATGTTCTGTTTCATAATTCTGTACAACATACAAATCGTCGTGTAACACTGGATTATTTTGCTGCATTTTTAAATAGTGATCAACAGGTTAGTTAACTCAATAATTCCGATTTTCGTGATTTGCATGAAAAGTTTGATTTTTCCGTTAAGCAAGAGTTTTGGTTTTTACACTGTTAAAAAAATTTCGATTTTCCACTTAACTTGAAAATTTCGATTTTCGACTTCCTGTTAATTTTTGGGCCTAAAAGGCTTTCATAAAAACCATTTTACAGGATGAATGGGCCGCTAACAAAGAACAAATCAGCGAATTTTTACGTGCATATCTTCGTGAAGTTGATTTATCCCGTGATTCTATTGATCCATATTTGACTTGCGAAGAATTTATTGATTACCTATTTTCTCCTGAAAATACTGTCTTTGATCCAATTAATGAAAAAGTAACACACGACATGAATCAACCGCTAACAAATTATTGGATTGCATCATCTCATAATACCTACCTCACAGGAGATCAAATCAAGTCTGAATCTTCGCTAGATGCATATGCCAGATCATTAGTGATGGGTTGCCGGTGTATTGAACTTGATTGTTGGGATGGCTCAAAGAAAGCTGGTGGAGAATGTAATGATATTGTTATTTATCATGGATATACAATGACATCAAAGCTAAATTTGAGAGATGTTCTGTACACGATTCGGCATTATGCTTTTGTAACATCAGAATATCCTGTTATTTTATCGATTGAAGATAATTGTTCTGTTCCATTTCAAAGATTGATGGCACAAGAGATTAAAGAAGCTTTGGGTGATTTTTTGCTAACTTCACCTCTTTCAAAAGATGAAACACATTTACCCTCGCCTGCGGCTTTAAGAAAGAAAATTATTTTAAAACATAAAAAATTGCAGCTTGAAAATGACAATATTAGTCTTCAATCTACTGATGATGGTAAGTATTACTTTTTTTAAAAGCCAATGTGTATAATTTAAATTTTAAAGTTCATAATAGTTGAAGTTTAATGATTTATCAGTGATTTTTTTGACATAAGAAAAAAAGAAAACTAAAAATCTGATAAACATGAAAAAGTTGCAAAACAATATTTTAACTAATTTAATAATGAAAAATTCGTTTACTTCGATGTCTACGGTATATTTACCAAACCTTAAAGTAAATCATATGAAAAAATATCCTTGAATGTTTACAAAAATTAAAAATTCAAATAATATCGAAGTAGAGAACTATTATTTTAAGAAAAAATCGATTAGCACCAAACAAGTATTTTCAGTTGCTTTGTGCTGAACTGGCCATCTTTCGTTGCTTTAAATTAATCGTAAATACGACACGATGTGTGCAACAAAACATTTTTTGTAATAAAAAATGTGTTTTTTCTTAAAGGAACCTTTTTTTTTGCTATGCGCAAGGAAGAACGTTTCCAAATGTCAGACAAAAACGAAAGGGTAAAAACCCGCATTAATATATTTTGATCCATGATCTTTTCTTTTTTTCAATGTTAAATGCGCTTTTCATTAATTTTTTTAAAAATGACTTCTAACAGAATAGAAGCGGCTGTAATATTTTCTGTTAGAAGATGGTCAATCTATTTTGATATTATAGTTATTTAGCTAGAACATTGGTTTATACTTTAGTAAAAATTTAAGAAAACTTCCAAAAAACACAAGAAATACATGCATTTGCATTTGCTTGTTTTTACAAGCAACAGTATTTCAACACAACCAACTGAAAAAAAAACATTTATTTTCAACACAACCAACTGCAGTAGTGCGTTGTTAAAATTTTGGAACACATGTTTTGCTATTTTACATTCATTCAGCTGTCAGCACTTTTTTCAGTGCATTAAAGTTTTTTTTAAAACAGAGTATATATTTAATTCAAAAATTTCATTGAAACAAAGAATGCTAGAAATATGATTAACAATTTTAAAAGGCTTCCAATATTTTGTTGCTTTAAACTGAAAATTTATATGTTAAAAAATGCTTGGTTTTGACGAACTTTTTATTTTAATAATGAAAAGTACGCCATCTTGTGCGATAAATTGAATAACACTTTTCTACTATTCTTATTTTTGTAGTTGTGATTAATGGTTAAAAGCATCAAAATGTGTCAAAAACTGTAAAATATTCAAAGAAAGCTAACAAATATCGCGCTGTGCAGCACAGTTTCTGACCAATATGTGTAATGCAAAATAGACATGTACAATTATTTTCTTTTTCTTTCAACATTAATGTTCATTAAAAATAGTTCTTTTCTGCAAGGAAATTTATTTTGTGCTCGTGTATAATGAAAGGCAAGGCACATTTAAATAGCAAATCTATCAAAATATTTTTATAATGCCTCGAATGAGCGTAATTGCATGAAAACAAAAAAATCAAAAAATGATGCTTTTGATTAAAATTCAGCAATAGATGAAGTGATGCGAAAAGAATTGCAGTTTTTATTGATTATGCATTTTTTTGACTTATGAATCATAAAATTTATTTATGCTCTTTTACCTTTCCACTAACTAATAACAATTTTCAGATGACCAAGATGTTTTATCCAAAGAATGTGCAAAGCGTGGAATGTTATATCTTCGAGATAATACCCATTATACTTGGACTCGGCATGTCTTTGTTTTATTTGAAGATAAACTTTGTTATGTCATAAATCCTGTGGAAGCTGATGCTCTAACGAATGGTAAAGAAGATACTATATCTGTAATGGGAGATGATGAACAACAAGATGAAATATCTTTGAATGGATTCGGGGTACGACCAGATGAAATGCATATTACAGAAGAATGGTTTCATGGAAAAATTGATCGTAAAAGTGCTTTGGAAAGATTGATGGAACAAAAGGATAAAGGTGATGGAGTATTTTTGGTTCGAGAATCTGCAACATTTATTGGTGATTTTAGTTTATCATTTTTGTAAGTTTTTTTGAGGATTTTGAAATGGAAAGTTCTTAGGGGATTTTGTCAAAGTAGCGCCAACCTTGAGTTTTTTAAATTTGTTTAACATAACCTAAAAAAAATTTCAGGCAACAAAATCAAGTTCATCATGTTCGAATAAAAACTCAAATGTGCAAAGGTGAAAAGAGATTTTACTTTTTTGAACAAAAACAAATGGATACCCTTTATGAACTCATTAGTTATTACACAAAACATTCGTTAGCAACAGAAAAGTTTCGAACATATTTAATCACTTCATGCCCACAACCCCAGCCACATCTAGATCAACCATGGTTCTCTGATAAAGCTGATAAGCAGAGAGCTGAAGAACTTCTTAACACCCTCAAAGAAGATGGAGCATTTTTAATTCGATATTCGTCATCTGATCCAAATGTTTTTGTTCTCTCTTTGAGAGTAGAAGGTGAAATATGGCATTACCGGCTGAAACGTGATGGAAGAATATTTGTTGTCAATCAAACAGTATTTGAAAATTTGAATCAAATTGTTGATTATTATCAGCAGCATCCATTCGTACGTGGTGTCTCATTGAGATTTCCAGTGAATGAACGAAATGTTGGACAATTTGCACAAGCTGATTCCAATAATACTCCAGGCTTTTATTTGGATTTATCAGATTTGGAGAAAGAAGTTGAAGCAATAGCCTTGCAAGCTTATTCTGGGCCTGATTCAAGCTATCTTAGTTTTCCTGTCAATGCTGTAATAAAGGTTATAAGCAAAAATAATAATTTGAATAATATGTGGAGAGGGAGATATGAACATGCAACTGGACTATTCCCTCCTGAAGTTGTGAAAGAGTTAAGTAGTAATATGGGAAATGGAACGAGTGAAGCTGTTAGTCATATTACAATTGAACTTGCGAATACTAATGTTGAAAAGGTTTGTTTATTTCATCGATTCAACTAAACAAAAATACTTAATTTTTTTTAATTAATTGAATATTTGAGACACATGCCACAATAAAAAAATAAGTGTCTAACTTTTTTTTCAATTTTTAGACCCCCTGAAGTGATCTAGAGACTTTTTAAAAATAATCCTTTTATTTTTTTCATCCTCTTTTATAAAAAAATTCTTGCCAAAATCGTTGCATTTTTTAAATTCTCTGACACTTTTTTTTGAATTTTTAAAAAATTTGAACTACTATAATCCGCTTTCAACTTTTCTTTGATGAGAAAAGTTAAAGCAAGCTTTTTAACATTATATTATTTCACAAAATATGAAGAAAAGAAAACTTATCATTGTTATAAATTTAATTTTGTTAACACTAACTCTCCTTTTATGGTACGAGTCATTAATTAATAATTTAAAGTTTTTGTTACATTTAACAAATGTTAATATTGGAGTTTTCTAGTTATTGATAAAATTTTATTTCTAATACTAATATGCATAATAATTGCCAAAAGGTTGCCTCAACTGTAACACGAAAATTTGACACGGGACATAGTGAATATGTCACAGGCATTAACTATTCAGTACAATTCCTGTAAATTTTTAGTTGATGCCGTTTTCATACAGATAGAGTAGCACGTGATATCGTTTGCTACTTTAATTTTAAACTGCTTATTTCTGATTTTTTAACTTGAAGATAGCGTTTCTCAACGATGGCACGTAAAAATCGTTTGGAATTTTATTAAATAACTGGAAAATCATATGAAATATGTATAATTAATCAATTTGCGTGTTATAACTGGGGTGGTGTCCCTGTTAGTTAAAAAGCATTAATAATTCTTGCAGCAGGAATGTTGTCACAAAAAATGTGAGCGGCGTTCTTTTCTTTTAGTGCCACATGCATTTATCTTATTTTTGACATTTTTGAAAATTAATCCTTTTATTCTTTCTAAAAGATCTAAAAAATAAATAAAAAAGATGAAGAATGCCAAGAGCATTTTTAAATTATTAAATTAAAAGTAGCTTGAAACAATAAAAAAATGTTAGAAAAAATTCTATTATTTAATATTTTGCACTAAAAATGCAAAATTAAAATTTAGTTTTTTTGATCATGTATAAAAAAGCCCAACAATACATAATTAATATTACAAATATGAATAATTATGCAAATTTTTTCAGTGGGAAGGTGACAACAAATTTGGACTCCGTATATCTGCTGCTGGACATTGGAATACAAATGAATGGATTTTAGCTGCTGATAATGACAAAGAAATGTATGAATGGTATAATATTATTAAAGAAAAATCAATTCTTGCAACATCTCTCAAATTTATCAATATTAAAAAAGAGAAGACTCAAAACATCGCTGTTGAATTATCGAACTTGGTTGTCTACTGTCAAGCATCAGCATTTAATCCAAATTTTATGAAAGAATCTCGATTTTATGAAATGTGTTCGTTATCTGAATCCAAGCATGACAAACTGATCGAGAAGGGACTGCTGCTGTTTAATACAAGGCATTTATCACGCGTATACCCTCAGGCATCGCGCTTGACCTCAACAAATTTTATGCCTGTTGCAATGTGGAATACTGGTTGTCATATGGTAGCGCTAAATTATCAGACTGCTGACAAGCCCATGCAATTAAATCAAGGAAAATTTCAAGCTAATGGCAGATGTGGATATATCTTGAAGCCCGCATATCTCATGGATGAAACATTCAGAATTGATAATTCTGATACAGTAGTTGGAAATTTTCCTATCAATCTCAAAATTGAGATCATTGCTGGTCGACAACTCTCCAGAAATGATAAATCTAAGGGTATTTGCTCTCCGTTTGTTGACATAGAAGTGATCGGGCTACCATTTGATTGTCAATCCCATCGTACAACGTCTATCTCATCAAATGGCCTAAATCCAATGTGGAAACAAATCTTCAATTTTAAACTTGTTTGTCCTGAAATGGCTCTGCTAAAGTTCTATGTTGAAGATGGAGATTTTGTTGGAGCTAAAAGTGATCCCTTTATCGGACAAGCTGTTTATCCGGTTGATTGTTTGAGAGGTGGATATCGATCTGTGCCGTTGTTGAATCAATCGGCTGAACCACAAGAGTTGTCAGCGCTATTGATACATGTTGAAATTGAGTGAGTTTTTCATTTTTTGCGAAAAAGCCCTCCAGGGCTTGATGAAATTTATATTTTAATAAAAACTGAATTTCAGTTTTGCTTAAATTAGTCAAAAAAGTTTTTTGTTTTTATGTTTCAAATTTCCATTTGCTCTGATTTAATAATGCCCATTTTCAGAGCCCTCAAAAACCCTGGCGTCAAAATCCTTCAACCTCATCATCAGTTACAAGCTGGTCGATCTGTTCATGGCCAATCTTATGGCAACCAACCACAACGATCATTTAGTTCATCATCATCACCAAATTTTAATAATTCTATTGATCTCCATTCTCCTCTTCATTCACCTTCAACCCTTTCAACACATTCTGTTCCAACTGGTGCCCCTCGAAAAGTATCCCTTCAACCTCGTACCTCCAGCATTGAATCAACTGATTCACAACAAAATGGAAATAAAAAGAATGGAATACTTAAATGGTGGAAAAGAAAATAATAATAATATTTTTATTAACAAAAAAAACAGACTAGTCTCAATTGTTTTAAATTTTATGATACAATAGTTTTATTGTTATTACTAAAATACTTAATTTATATTTGGTTTTACTTACTGCTATTCTTTGTAGTTTTTTTTTCATTCTTGCCTAATTAAACGTTTACTTATGATTTGTAAAAATTAAAAAAAAAATAAATTTCTTCTTTTCTTTTTCTTGGGACGGCGACGACAGGCAAGTGATAAAGTTCCAGATGCCAAAATTGAATTCAGATGTATCTAACTTGTTTTATTTATATTATTTACTGTTATATTTTGCATCAGTGATAAAAATTTATTCAACTTTTTGTGAAAAAAAGGAGTGGCTCACATGTGCCTTTGTAAAAAAAGCAAACTAAATAGAGAGGAGTTTATCCCACTACATAGCAACATGCTTATAAAGAAGTGCTTCAAAATGAACTGGAAAAAATGGGTAAAAATTCATCTTTAAAAGTTCCTTTTATTTATTTTCATTGAGTGAAATATCCTTTCATTTTTTCTGTAATTCAGTAATTTTTTTTTCAGTTTTCTTTTGCTTGTCTTTTTATAAATTTACTTGATTTATATTTTGAGACATTGAAGTCATTGTTTTTACTGAGATATTTAGAATGTTAATCTTGATTTTTTCACCTCGTTATTAAGCTATTGTATTTCGAATGCTTCACATATATAAAATTTAAAAAGCTTTATTTATGCAAAAAATATGGTATTTAAAAAATACAAGCAAAGATTTGAATAATCATTTTTAAGGTCTTCATTTCTGAATTTATTTACCACCGGGGAAGCCAGGGAAACCAGGGAATCGTCGACGGCAAGCTAATTGACAGCAGATGCATGATTTAGTTGTAGTACCTTCAACAGAGCCATGAGTTTTATCCTAAAAATTTAAATATTTATTAAATGTGTTAGTGTGTTTTGGTTAGACATATAAACTTACAGTTGGAATACCTTGTGAAAGACCCCAACCATCACAGCAGATATTGCAGCCATCTCGATTTTTGGTAACATCTGCATCTTTTACTGCAAATGAGCAATCACGTGCAATACTTGTACCATCAGTGGGAAGGCTGTATTTTGGATCTTTTGTGCATGCTAAAAAAATGATTTTTTGAAGTTGGGAAAATTGTTCTTTTTAGGTAAGGGGTTAAAATAAAACATGATAAAACATTTTTAATTTTGCAAAAATTTCTTTTCGAACTGGAACCTGGGTCAGCTGTATGTTAGCATGCAGCGTTACCACAAAGCCATAGCAACACAGAATAAAATGTTTCAAAAAGCACTTTAGCTTTCAATATTGGTCATAGAGAGATCTTGTAAGCTAATGTATTTTTAAGAACTTTTTCGTTTGTCGCCATGGTGCAATTGCAGTGTTATAGATTTGCGTGCAGTAGGGATCACGGTTCGAATCCTAAGTGGCAATTTTGCGACGTTTTACCATCTTTTACCCTATCCCCTTAAAAAACTTACTGAATTGTTCTTTGCAAGCTTTTTCTTCTTTGCTTTCTTCACTGCTGCCATGACTATGGCTATGTCCATGGGATCCACTGCTGCTGCTGCTTCGATGGCCACCACCATTTCCACCACCATATGGTCCATTACCACGTCCACGATCATTTCCCCATCCATTTGCTACTGCAATACCAACAAGGGCACAAAGAAGAACAGCAACAGCTAATTTCATCTTTTTTAAAGAAGATTTGAAATGTTCAAACAATTTTCAAAAGAATGATTTTTTATTTAATTTTTAACCGACTTAAATATGCTTCATTTTTTCTTTCAACAAAAAGAAAAAATTATGATTCAAAATTTGTTATTTAAAAGAATGATTAATTTTTTTAAAACAAAAAAGCTGTCTTAAAATTTAAAAGACTTTTCTTCGAGCAAAAACTAACAGCAAAAAAAATGTGAGTCTGAATCACTATTGTTCTTTGTAATTCTTTGTAACAAAATTTTGTGGGGTGTATTAAATGTTGCATTGATATTTTAGAAAATTAAAGTTCAATAGCAGGAAGCTTTTTTGAAAAAACGAAATGAAAAATCAAATGATTGTTTAACAAATTTTAACATTAATTTTTTAGAAGCATAAATGTTTCCTTGTGACAATTTAGAATAAAGTATGATACCCGATAAAACTGAAAATTATCTTTTTTTTAAAAGTAAAGAGTACCTTTTGTGCTTGTGTTCTCAACCTAAAGTTGCTTGTCAAAGTTAACAAAACACAGAAACAATAAATTTTTATCAAACAAAAATCAAAAAACCACAAAAAAGTAAAAACTTATTCCGAAACATGACGGAAGTTCAAGATCACTGATGGGTTTATTTCCAAAACGGCTTTGGAGGAAATCAGCACATTTATTTGTAAGCTTTGAAGCATTAGAAAGAAGCGAAGCATTTTTTAAACGGCATACTGTAGATTCACAAATTTTCTTAATTGTATTAAATGTTGCCAAGGAAATTGAAAATGCATTTTGTTTGTTCCAAAAATTCCTCTTAATATACTTAAAAAATAAAAACTACCATGAATAGTGACAACCTTTTCAAATGAATAATCACACGCTTCAAATTACCTAGAGAAGAAGCTGATAAGGAAAAAATGCGGATAAGAAGCATAAAAAAATGTTTAAAAAATAAAATTTGTCAGTAAAAAAAGACAGTAAAAAACTGATTGTTCATTTATTGATTTCGTTTTTACTTTTTTTTCGAAACGTTCTCATTTTTTCTTCTCATTATATATTTTTAAAGCTTCTCTTTTTAGAACATGCCAAAGATTTATCAGGTTTCTGAACTTAAAAAGGGGGTTAAAGCAGGCCACAATCACATGTCAGCTGCATTACTTGACAAGACAGTTGGTGTCGTATTTAATGCAGTCAAAACTCATACTGGTCCAACAAGTCGTGATTATTTAAAAATGTGCAATACAATTATTGCAGAAATGAAAAAAATTAGCAGTGGACGATGGTCATGTATTGCCACAGACAAGAATTTTGGACATTCAGTACATTTTGATCCTGGTTTCTGTATATACATACAAACGGAAGATTTGTTTGTTTTAGTATTTCGTGCATGATTTTATAATCAATTGATTTAATTTCTTGTAACCCCTCTTTTTAAAATTTTATTTATAAAATACTCAATTCTTGGATTTTATTGTCATTTTTTAAAACATTTGATCCATATTTACATGCTTTTTGATTGGTTGCAAAAAGTTGTTAATAAATAAAACTAAACGCAATTATGCCAGCACTACAAAAAATATATATATTTCATACTATATTAAATGACCTATAGGCTTGTATCAGTAATCCCTAATATACTTTCACACATTTTTTTAATTTTTTTCCTGCAAAATTTTATTAGAGAATCAAAATTTAACATGGAATGAATATCAAACACTTATTTCATCAGGTATTGTTAAACATCTTGTTATGAAATAAAGAACGCTAATGATTTTTTTGTTACCGTTAATAGATCTCTGAAAAATCTTCATCAAATTGAAACAATAGAAATGTAAGACGCATTATGGGATTTAAAAAATTGCGCCATTTGAATTTAAGTCCACTTTCAGAAAGCTTTGATTTTACTTCTTTTGATGATTTTTTGTAAGCTTTTACTTTACACAAAATGGTTTATTTATCAACATTTTTTTGAAGAATAATACTGTTGATGCTGTTTTATTTTTTTAGCTGTAACCTAATGTAAATAATGGAGAAACGAAAAATTAAAATTTGTATCTACTTCTTTAAATATTTGTTTTTAAAATGCAATCTTACTGATTGATAATTAATTAAAAAGAAAGCAATAAAATTTTATAAAACTAAAAACATAATCCAGAACAACAAAAAGTAAAGAACTTATTTAGAAATATGACGGAAAGAATTTTTGAAAAGTTTCAAAGCAAAATCATTATCTAGAATATCAAGATCACTAAGGGGCTTATTACCAAAACATTTTCAAAGAAAATCAGAGCATTTTTTTTCAAAACATTTATTCATTAGCAATTAGTACATATATCATAAACACATACAATTATATACAAGCATCCTTTACAATCATATATTTATATATATCAGTTAAAGATTATTAATGAGGCACTGCATTAATAGATAGCTTGATCTTTAATTCATGACGGAAATAATTTCGATAATTTAAAGAAAATCCTTTATTCATTTTAAATTTTCTTTTAATGCAGCCTTTCTCTTCATCAATGATAATAGGATGTTTGACTTTGCTCCAATTTTTCTTGATATCTTCTCTCATTTCATCAGGCATCTAAAAAAGGATTTTTAAAACACTATAATCAAAAAAACACAAGCTTACTAGAACTATGATAGTGTGGGCCAGGGATGAGTAATGCGGCCGGCCGATGACTTTCAGGAAATTCTATGTTTTTCGCTTTATAAAAAAATTCCAGTTGGACGCAGGGCGCGCCTTCTCATCCCTGACGTAAGCTCCTTTTAACCCCAAAGAAAATCTTTAAAAAAAGCTTACATCTCCAATATGTTGTACTTCAGCACCAAAATGAATAATACCATGAAGTTCTTTAGGTAATCCATCAAACATATCACGTTCAATTCTTACCATTTTTTCATAAAAATCAAAACCTTGAAATACAGGTACTGCTTTCAAAATAAAGCATGCATCAATTGTTTTTAATTTTGGAAAATCATTAATAAAATTGGTAAACATATGAATATCACCTTCAGTTAAATGATTAAATAAAAATTCACCAACAATATGAAGTTCTTTTACAGATGCATATGAAGTACTAAAAAACAAAGGTATACTTTAGTACCGTGCCGTATGAGTATGTACACCAAAAAGCGATCAACATCTACAATACCCCGCGATACTTTCCTTCCAACGGGCCCGATTTTCATGTGCGCGCAATATGCATAAGGACTGAGATGAAAGAAAAAAATAAAAATTTTTCAACTTTTTTTCAACTCAAATCCATGTTACACACACAAGAAAATCGGGCCCGCTGGAAGGAAAGTATCGCGGGGTATTGTATGGTCCTGCCAAACAGCTATAAAAAATAACTTACCGATCATCGAAATCGTAGGCAAGTTGACCAAATTCAAGTTTTCTATCAAGAATAAGAACTTTACCGGTAGAAGCTTCGGAAGCAAGTTGCTGAAAAAAAATATAAAATTAAATAGTTGGATGATTTTATGAAATAGTCAGGGATGAGAAAACGGCCGATGATTTTCAGGCCGCGCGGCCGGCCTAAAATTTTCGGCCGCCTTCTCATCCCTGGAAATAGTCAAAAAACAAACTTACAGAAATTTTTGTAACATGTTCTTCAACTACAGCATTTGTATTACGACGAATCCATTGTTCCTCTGTATCAGGGATACGATCATAAATTTCAATACGTCGAAGACTTAAAACAGAATAAATAAAAACATACATCCAAAAAGGTGAGATTTCAAGATGTTTCGCAAAATATGTAGCATTGGCTTTGAGCTCGTCTGTTGTAAGCTTTGAATGCCAACAGCCAAGCTAACTATTATAGCAAAGCAACCAAGAATTAAAAATTATTATATCAAAAAGACATACGTCGTGCACCAAAAATAAAACGAGAGAAAGTTAATTGAATATCATTAGATGGGCATTCTACAATTCGTAATTCCAAGATTGAATCATTCATTTGACGCATAATTTCTTCTGCATCAGGATCATTGTATGAAATTTCATATTCTTGGTCATCCTAAAAAAAGTTGGCAACGTTGAAAAAAATTGATTTTTTTGAAATGCGATGGATTCGAACTTTACTATTGACTTCCTCATGGAAAGGAAGTCAATCGCGCTACCAACTGCTCTATCGGGCCACAAAAACAGGATTTAACCCTCTATTCAAAGTACCCCAAAATATATATATATATATAAAAACTTACAATTATAGTACAAAATAAATCACGATAAAGATCAACCCTTTCAGTTGCAGAAAAATTGGGCAAGTTACCATTAAATCTTTCTGCTACAGATGCCATTTCTTTGTTGTTAGTCTAAAAAAACTTTGTAGTAATTATTGTTGATTCATCCATTCCAAAAAAACATACTTTATATTTCTTCAATCAATCAAAATCTTCCAAAAGAATGCAGCTCAATTTTTGATGAAGACGAGTTGTTTGTAGACGAATGAACACTTGACAATGAAGAAAGAAAAGTGAGCAATGACGTGTTGACATCGAATTGAATTGTGTTGAGTGAAAGCTTACAAATTTGCATAAATATTGAATGAGTTTGAGAATTACTGAAAATAAAAGGGACACAACAATGGTAAAAAATCAATGATGTAACCTATCGCCATCAGAGCTTCTATCACTGATATGTTTGTTAGATCTGGCACAAAATATGGGGTGGCCCATGTAAACTCGAAATTAATTTTTTGATAGCAAATCGTCTTTTATAACTTCTGGAAGCTCATATTTTGTAGGAAAGGGCATCACTGAAATGAGCTTTTTTTGAACCTACATATTTGGCATTTGGGAACGCTTTGCCAAAAGGCGGAAAATTCATATCTCGATAAAAATTAACATAGATTATGAAAATTTAGACATTTTTGCTGATAATGATCGAAGTCCTCTCTTGCTTCACAGAATGGCAGCTATTTGAAAAAATTAGTTCAGATTACAGATGACAACAAAGTTTTTGTTACACAATAATTACTTCGTATACTTTTGTGATGAAAAAAAAATTCTGTATAAAAAATAGTTTAAAAAAAATGTTAACCACAAAAATCAAAGTCAGCAGTGTTTATTATATTTATTTAAACTCTATAGATATTGCTTGAAAAATAATGCGAGGTATTATTGTGTTTGTGAAAAGGGATTGTCCAGAAATTACGTGACTCGACGAAATGGTGGGAGGGGGAAGCCAAATTAGCCCGCCGCTTTGAAAAGCGGCTTGAGATAAAAGCAAAAAGGATCACCAAGTGGGTGGAAGTGGTTCAAAAAATACGAAAAAAAGATCACGTAATTTCTGTACAGTCCTAAACTGAACAATTTTGTTTATCGTAAAGCGAATTATAGGGCTTCCGCTGCTGCTTCATGACGTTGCTGAATTTCTTCTTCTCTTTTTTCATTGAATTCTATAAGCTTGTCATAAATTTTCACTGAAATTGTTATTTTTATTGCTTTTTAAAAAAATTTTTAAAAAATTACTTCTCCAATCCATTGGTCGTCTGAAGTCTTCAGCTTTTTCTTCATAGGGTTCTGCAACTTCTTCAAAGCTATGTTTTTCTATGTCTAACATTCCATAGGGGTTTAAAACAATAATTTGAGCAGCAGTAATACGTTCAATTGGATTGAGCTTCAAAGTATTTTCTAATATAAAACGAAAATATTCTCCCCATTTTTCAATATTTGTCCATTGTGGCAACTGATTGTCAGCAAATTTTGTTGAAATTGTTGTTTCCATAAGCTCATAATGCATTCGTTCAACATCTTGGGCAACATTAGAATTAAATAAACAACTATGCCCATCAGTTCTTGGTTGAATTAAAATTTCAGCTAGGACACATCCAGCAGACCAAATATCCGCTGGAATAGAATAATTGTCCCTGAAAATTTCATTATTAATTTCTGTAATAAGTGTTTTAAAAGTAGTAACCTTTGTATAATTTCTGGTGCTCGATATTGGCAAGTTGTTAAATCTTGTGTCATTGGTTGTCCTTCAGCAGGTGGAATTTTTCTTGCATGTCCAAGATCACCCAGTTTTAGAACATAACTACCATCTTCGTCTTGCTTGATCAAAATATTGTCTGGCTTAATATCTCGATGAATTAATCGTAGTTTATCTTGATGGAGATATGCTATTGCTGAAAATAGTTGAAGCATTAAATCAGCAATTAATGGAGCTCCTTTTTGGTGATTGCAAATTTCACTCCAATGACTATGATGAAAATGCCGCAGATCTCTTAGATTCATAAGTTCGAAGACAAGATAAACACTTCGAAAGCTGTCATAAGTTTCATCTGGGGTATATGCGTCAAGAATTCTCATAATCTAAATTAATTTTTTAGTATTTTAATTTCTACCATTTGTTGAAGATTTTACATTTCTATTTTTAACAAAGATTCCAAGTTCAAATTCGCGATAAACATTTTTTGCAAGTTCATATTTTTCACGTTGCTAAAAAGTTGTAGATTGTACATTTTTTAAAAACATTCTTAACAAAGGCATGAGCAGAAAAAGTTGTAGGCGCGTCATTAATATTTTTCAATGACAAAACATCGAAAAATTTTCCCCTCTTTTGGAGCTTACATTTGCCCTTGGTGCCCCATCTTGCTGACGTCTTTCATTGCTACTATTTACTGTAAAGATAAACTTACCTCAGGATTTTGCAGTTGTCGAATATTACAAAGATCTTCTTTTGTTTTTTTAATTGCAACTTGTTTTTGTTGTTCATAGTCATATGCTGTACTGAAAAAAGGAATGATAAATATAAGAAAAATATGAGTGCTTGTTAATCTAATAAAATTTGAGCAATAGACAACAAAAACTGTTTTTGTTCGTTTGTTATCAGGGTGAGAAAACATTTTTTTTTTTACAAGTCTATGTGTATTCTTTTCTATGCATATAATTTCGATGAAAGGTTTATTAAATTAAAAAAAATAAAAGATTCAAAGTATAAAGCACATTAGGTTTATGAAATAATAGCAATGTAACGCATATGTTTAAAGTACAGTAACCCCAGGTGCTATTCACGTGCATCAACTTTTAATCTTTTTTAAACAATAGCACATGCACTTGAAAAAACATAAAAACTAAAAACTCACAATATAACACCTTGTCCACTTGCTATCACATATTCTGCACCATCATACGGATCTGGATGTTTTACAACAATACCACAGCTAAACCTTGTCTCATGACAATCTCTCCCCATTAAAATGAACTGCCAATTCAGAAGCAACAAAAGAATTAATGACAATAGACAAACAAACGTTCCTTAAATAAAACAGTTTTTTTTGCGGTTCCTTTCTTTCTTTTTTTCTTTATCATTTTATGCTAGATAAAAATTAAAAAGACATCAAAAAGCATGTTTTTAATTTACTGGTTATGTATAAAAAACCGACTCATTAATGACAAATTTAAGAGTATGTAAATACTTTTTTCGAAGAAAAGGGATAGTAATTTCGGAGTGTTATCACTAAAAAGTATTGGCTCTAGTGCACAATTCCCGTCCAAATGAGTTATCCCCGTCCAATAAAAAAAATTCCCGTCCAAAAAAATTATTCCCGTCCAGTGGGATTTCAATGAGTTATTCCCGTCCAAAGGAATTGAATATTTTATTTTTTTCCAAGGTGCAATATTCCCCTCCAAAGAAAGATTCCTCGTCCAAAAAACTTTTTTTTTTATTTCAATATGCTTTGCTTTTATTTTTAAGCTGATGACTGATTGAAAAGCTGGGGGATTAAAGTCTCTGGCAATAATGGACATGAATGTCCATTATGAATATTTAAGTAGTTTCAAGATTACAACTAATTCCCTAGAAATCCGCAACCTTATTCCATCAAAATGTATCTGTAGATTGTAAGAAAGAAGAAGTTTGACTATATGTAACATATATGAGTCATCGTGAAGGAGAAGTTTCCAACATGCTGAAAGTAAAATGGCTTGCAACCTCTTGCTTTCGTTCATACAGACGAACAAAGAATGGATGCGCGAGTAAGCATGGCAGCGGGCGGGCCGGGCTTGAGTTTTTTTGCAGTTTGAGAAAAAACGCAAAGAGGGGGACCATGACAAAATTTAGCAAAAAATAATTAGGCCCGGCCGGGCCTCGGGCCTGGGCGGGCTTCATCTTGTCGGGCTCGGGCCGGGCCTGCAAAAAGTAGGCCCGATGCCATGCTTATGCGCGAGCAAAAGGAGGGCTAAAATATTTGCCGCGCAAATTTTTTTGTTTTCTGAGAAAATACGAAATTTTTCGAACGTCATTAAGATATTTAAAGAAATAAAAGTGTCAATCAATGTGTGTTTGTTAGTTGGCGCGTATCGTTTTATTTTAAAGAAAGCAGGCGTTTGGCAAAGTGTGTCAACTGGCAATGAGCATTTTGAATTTTATCTATGGGTTAAAATCACGCGCCGTGAATTTGATTGCAGAATTGAGGCTTGACATATCACGACGGCTCTCTTTCATGACGCCTACTTTTCTAAAAAATTTACTGATACTTTTCTCACTGTTTTCTTTACTTCGCGTGTTTTTGATTATGTATAAAACGTAATGCATATGTAATTGTAATTTTTACAGGATGTGTTCAATTCTTCGATTCTCTACAAATAAAACTGGACCTGCACCAAATTTTATCCTTCATCAAAATAATGGTAAAAGCTACTATGCTCTTGCACAAAATGATGAACGCGGAATTATTAATTTTGTTATCTATGATGAAGCAGATCCCAAAGATCCTGATATTTTACAATATATGAGTGATGGTTCTTTTGTTGAATGTCTTTCTTCTGTTCTTGATTCACGGTTCAAAGGAGTAATTCTTCATCTTTTTGAATATCAACCAAGCAATTTTCGAAGTAATTATGAATTTTGTTGTGAAATTCGAAAGCGTCTTGCTGCTCTTAAAATTCCATATCATTTTGCTGCTCGAACAGAAAAGAATACTTCTTCAGCGTTAATTGGAGCTAGCATTTCTTCCAAGATTGGTGATATTGTACTTTCTGTTCTCTTTAGTGGAAGAAATTATATTGTTATTGAATATAAGTTTACTGAAAATGGATATTTATATATCAATAATTGGGTTGTTCCATATATGCCTGAACCAGAAGAAGCTACAAAAGCAAAAATTATGGGTGAATCAAATCCTACGGTAACTGTTGGATTTACACCATATCATGTTTCAACTGCTAAACTTGCTTCAATCATGGAAGGTGAAAAGAAATTTGTTATGGTTGATCTCAAGGAACATGGTTACAAGTATGCTGGTGAAATGATTAAATGGATGTTAGATAACAGCTATACAAAATTTTATCTTCAAACAATTGCATGGAAGAATACTGGTATTGCTGGAATGATGGGAAAAGAAATGTGTCAACTTTTGTATGTTAAATGTGATTTACAATTACCGCTGAATGAAGGTGTAATCGTTTCAAAGATTTATTCACATTATACGGTAAATATTGCTTTTATCAATGTTTTAAAAGATATATAGTGTATCGTAGTATCACTTACATAGGGTGGTCATTTAAATAGCTGTAAGCATCTAGAGGCAGCCATTGATCTTACTTGAATGGGGAACATGATGTTTTAAGGTATTTAACTTTTATTATTTCCAGGTCCATTCTATTGATGAAAGCAATAAAGCTCATTGTGATCTTCTTTGTAAACGACCAATGCCAAAGAATTGTCATAAAGTTGAAATTATTGTAGCAATGGACATTAATCAATTTTTAACTGTTAAAGCTAATGAAATTACTATTCCTGAAATTGAAGCATTACCAAAGAAATTGGATGAAATTTGTGCAGCTAAAATTCCTGTTATTGGATTCTTTGAAAATTCTGCTGTTATTTGTGTTAGCAAAGATGGCGGTGAATATATGTTTTTGGAACAATGGGGTGGTAAGCTAATTAATGGTGCTGTGTTGTACACTTACAGTAACCATGTTTCAGGTTTATATGGTGATGAACTTTTTATTAATTATGGAACAAAACCTATCACATTTGGTTCATCTGCAATTACTCCCTTCAAAACTTCTATGAATTCTGTTGTCTTTGGTATGTCTATATTACAGTATTTTCCCTTTTAATTAGTCATTTCAGATCTCATTAAAATCATGTTAATGCCTCCAAACAATATTAAAAAAGATCCAAAATGGAAATTTAAAATTACCAAAGATTCTTCACATCAACTTTTACTTGAATTTATTAAATCTGATGGAAAACTTGGAGCTCAAACACCTGCATTTCTTATGGCAATGATTCTCAAAGAACAACTTCGTAAAATTAAAGAAGAGCTTGGACAAAAACCTAAGGGACTTGGATTCTGCTTATTTGATAAATTCAATGCTGTTGAAAAACGACGTGTTGAAAGCAAGCTGAAAGAAGCATGTGAACATTTGAAAATTTCTTGCAAATTTGTTAATGTTTAAGTTGTTTTGTTTGTTGTTGTGATTTTATCATTTTGCAATTTGTTTTGATGTTTTATAAAAATGGTTGAAATTTTCTACGTAACAATTTTAGTTTTTTTTATCAGTTGTGTTCCATCTTATATACTCGAAAAATATACTGTAATAAAAAAATAGGTTAAAGTAAAAGTTTTTTTAAATTTGGTTTTAGTTTTTGATAAAGTTTTTTAAAAGGTGGTGTTAAATGAAATTTGAAAGAAATGTTGTAAACAATGTTTTATGGTTTTGAATAAAGTAAAAAGGTTTATTTCATTAAAAAATGTTAAAGTTGAATAATGTAAAAACCAGTAAAAGACTAGAAATAACTTCTAGTATATGTAAAAAATCAGAAAAAACTTCTGGTATATGTAAGAAAAATTGAAAATAAACTTTCAGCATATGTAAGAGAAGAAGATATCGAAAATAAACTTTCGATATATGTAAGAGAAAGAGAGATTGAAAATAAACTTTTAGTATATGTAAGAGCGAGAGAGAGATATCAGATCGGGGCATCCTTAAGAGTATAAATTGAAAAAATGAAGATGTAATTTTTTGAATGTTAACATAATTTTTTTTAAATATCTACCGTCTTGTGGCAATTAAGAATAAAATATCTAAACTGTCATAAATAAATGGGAAAAAAAACTGATAACAAAATTCTAATCTTTGAAAATGGCTAAATAAAGCCATCCTTTAATTGAAGAGTGCGTGGTATTTGAAAAAAAAATATTTGTTTATTTTGTCAAATTGATTTTGCAAATGCAATCATAGTAAGCAAAAAAACAATAAAATTTTGTAAAACAAAAAAATCATAACAGAATCCAAAACAAAAGTAAAAACTTATTTAGAAACATGACAGAAAGAGTTTGTAAAGAAATCAAAAACAAAATCTTTATCCAAAATACCAAGATTACTGACAGGTTTAGTTCTTAAACAGCTTTGAAGGAATTCAGCACACTTCTTTTTAAGGATAAGAGCATTGGAGAGAAGTGAAGCATTTGTAAAGCGGCATACTGTTCACTCAGAAATTTCAGTTGTTAAATAAGCTTCAAGATCATCCTAAAAATATTCAGTATACTTATGAGAATTACGTGTAAGATAACAAATGCTTACTTTAAGTGGTTCAATATCATATTTGTCAAAGAATTGTGAAAGTTTCATTTTTTCATCTAATGATGATTCAGTAGCAAGAGAATGATGATAGCATAATTTAATTCCCATTTCAACAATTTCAAATGAAAAATCATTGATTTCAACTTTGTTTTCTTGAGCTTCTTTTAAACCAGATGTAAACATTTTTGCAAATACTGGAGAACGAGTAGCGAGGATGCATTTATGAACCTAAAAATTTAATACAATAAATAATGTAAGTAACTAAATTACAAAGAAGAAAAACTCGATAAACATCTGTAACAGACTCACCATAATTTCTTTACCAGCAGCAATAATCGTAAAATTTTTATCTTCATCTTGATTCCGTAAATCCAAGCATAAAGAATCGGAATAATTACTAAATATTTCAGTCTTTAACTTTGGTACTTCTTTTTCAACAGTCAAAAGTCCATTCATTCTAATTGTTAATTTTCCATCAACGATAAATTTTTTTGTTGAATCAAATAATTCTTCTGTTTTTCCAAAGCGTTCTCCATGTCCAAAAGTATGAGTATATGTGTGTCTCAACGTTTTAGAAACATTTGCTGTTTCAATCTTGACAACAGAATTGGCTTCAATTTTGAGATCATTGGAATATACGAGATATAAATAAATAGTTGTTTCACCACCAGATCCTTTTAAGTTATAATTTGGATAAATGCCAAGATAATATTTAACACCAGGAATATTTGTAGCTTCAAATGCATCACTTTTCAAACAGCTACCAGGAATATCCTTTAATACTTCTAAACGTCTTTCAGAAATTGGCCATTCAATTGCAATAGGACATTGAATCTTCTGTAAATAGAAAAAAAAATTTTTTTAAATATAAAAAAGCTTACAGATACAACACTAGCATCCATTTTTTTAGTTAAAGCTCTAAAAATTGATGATTATTAAGAATGAATAGCAAAAAATAAAACTAAAAAGAAAAAAAGGTAATTATTTGTCACTCTGCATTAAAAAGTTCATTCATGCATTTATCAATAACAGCAGCAAATAAATGAAGTAGCATTCGCAAAATAATGGTTATAGCTGAATTATATGCACATTTTTGGTTGTACGGCAGATACTGAAAATTGACTGATTATTACAGTCATTAATTTTTTTCCAAAAAAATAAAATTCATTTATATTATCATTACTATCAAGAGAGGTTTTATTTTTGTCCAGAATAGTTTAGTTTTTTCAAATAAAAATTGTTGAAAATTTTTATTGTTTTCTTTTTTTCAAAATAAGTATACGTGCTGCTTTTTTGTTTAATTGTACTAAATGTAATGAAAATTTTTAGATTTATTTTCTTTGAATTTTTTACCAGTTATGGATACTAATGTATGTCAAGTTGTTTCATCTATAATATTAGATGAATTATATTCTTTTGTCCATCCACTTCCACAGTGCTTTTCACTTCCATATCCAATTATCAAATATATCATTCAAAATCCACAATCTCCAAAAACCTGGAAGAAACTAATTAAAACATGCAAATATTTTTATTCAAAGAAATCTGTACTTCCTGTTAGCTATTTAAATGTCTTCACTCATTGCTCATACAGTCATTTTTTTATTAGTGAACCTAAATGTGTTCCCCAATGTGAAACTGATTCAGAAATTTTCGATCCATCAACATCTTTTCCAAATTTATGTGTATATAATTCTTTTGTTGCTCCAAAATTTCCAAATGTTGTGTCTTTATTGATGCCACGAATTGTTCAATGTGAAGTTCGCTACTTGCATTTGGAGGATCAAAATTTAACATGGAATGAATATCAAAAACTTATTTCATCTGGTACTATTCAAAAGCTTGTTTTAAAAAACAATGTTATTAAGAATGCTGATGATTCATTTGTTACAACTGATAAACTTCTGGAAAATTTTCATCAAATTGAAACAATAGAAATGTAAGCTTTTGGATATATGAAACAGTTTGATTTTTTATACTAAAAATTTTCTAGCAATTCGTCAATGTTTCAAGCTGATACTGTAAAGAAAATGAATCAACATCTAATGGGATTTAAAAAATTGCGCCAATTTAAATTGCAAAAACTTTCAGAAAGTTTTGATTTTGCTTCATTAACTGATTTTCTTATGGTAAACTTTCACATTCTACAGAACATGGTTTAATTGTCCGCATTTTTTAGAAGAATGAAACTGTTGATGTTATCTTGAATTTTTCTCCTGTTTCTGATGCCTATTTTGAAAATGTTCGAAATACATTTAAACAAATTATGAAAAAACCATTTTTAAAACTTCCTCTTATTATTTTTCAATTAAATTTTGATTAAAAAAAGAATTATAGATTCTTTATTACTCACCTTTTCTCTTTTACTTGTATATTTGTGTTTCAATTTTGTATAAAATATTTTATGTTGTATTGCATTTTTTTAACAATGCGGAGTTGAAGCCCCATTAAAAATAGCAATCGATAATAGATTTTTTTATAAAATAATTAATAATATTCATTTTGGATACTTCTTATAACCAATTAATTAGTTACCTTTCTCACCTTATTTTGCTGCTTTAAAATGTTTTAAATACACATGTATAATCAAAATAGTTTTCGTCTGTTACTTTTAGGCTATATTCAGGTAAAAGGATTCCGCTGCTGTCCCATAGTTAGGGACAAAATATTACAAGTCTATAGGCTTCAGCTCCACGTTAAGTTGGGAGCGTCTTGGATCAGGCACAATATATAAAAAAATTTATGTTTCGGTTAGCATTGTATTTGCGGTATAAAAATAATTTACTTACTATTTTTAGTTTTTTTAGAAAGAAAACAAAAATAGACATGGAAAGACATAAAAGTGGTTTTTTTAACGAATTATCAGAAAGTGATATCAAAAGAAAACTTGAAGTTGTTATTTCAAAAACTAATAAAATTTTAACGTTTACTTTAAACACTTTAAAGCATTGCTATAGAAATTTATGGTACAACATGATACTATATGATCCTAATGAGTAATCCTTTCTTTATTATTACAGTAAACGTTGCTATCTGTATTGAAATTCTTTTTGTCAGTTATTGATTTTTTAAAAACCACATTTCACCCAAAATTGTCAAAAAGAATTTGTCATTTTTTAGATTAAAGAAAAGTTCCGTAAAAAAAGTTTTAAAGCTTTTGCCCTTCATACTAGCTTATTTCTTTTTGTTGAAAGCTGAAAAAAAGTTTTTATAAGCTGGTATTAAAACATATGCTTTTGGTTGCGCTTTTCTCTTATCACACCTTTCTTCTTTCTAATTTTCAATGATGATAAAAAACACATATATATTTGAGCTTTTTCTGAAGGAACTGTTTTTATTTTTTTTGAAAAAGAGGAAAATAAAATTTGTTGTTTGTTTTTAAGTTTTTTTTATAGTTTTGTTTTTATTTTTCTTGCTGCTTTTGAACAACTTTTTAGTTTTTGAGCGATATTTTTTAAAGGGTAGTTGAAAGGCTCATAAAAATATGTTTTGAGATTCTATAAAAATCTAGCTCTCACTGAAGCCATTTTTTTATTCATTGAAGAAGGACTTTGCTAAGGAGCTGTTCAGATATCTCAAGAAATGAATTTTAGATTTTTTGCATCGTTCTTATATAGTTTCCTTTGATCTTGTGCCGCTTTAATGTGTAGGATGAACTACTCATCCCTTCCAATGACCTCACCGTGTTGACGTCCCTGCCTCCCTCCCTATTTTTATATCACAAGATATCGGGACAGCCTAAATTGAAAGCTATAATGTTGAAACTTTGGCATCAAATTTTGATTTTATTCAATTTCAATAAGCTGTTCTTAACTAGACGGACAATAATAAGCTTAATTTGTGCATTTTTAGATGGTTGTTAAAATTGCTGCAGTAAAAGATATGAAGCTATCTCAACAATCCACAGATGAAATTTACCAAAGTAATAATAACAACAACAACAATGAAAAACCATCAACCTTCTCGCTGGCTACTCTATTTCCACAACCATTTAATCGAGCTTCAAAAATTGCACGGACATGGAACTCCGATAATATTTGTACAGCAATGGAAAAGGGCCACAAGGTTCAAAAGCTACAACTTTTAAATAAATGGGAAAAGGGTGATAAAAAGTTATCATATGATCCAGAAACTCATCAGCTACTACTATCAAAATGGAATAAAATTCCACTTTCAAATATGCCCAAGCAGATTTTAGATGTTTTGCTGATCAAAGAAGTTCAAACTGTATATTATAAAACTGCAATTATGAAACTGGAAGATAAATGGAAAAAAGATAAAGAGATTCAAAAACATAATAATGAGTTGTTGTTGGATATTGCATTTGGGAATGGATTTATTCCAAATCATTGGATTTTGAAATGTAAGGTTTTTGTTGCAATCTTGAGTGCCACAAAATTAAGACCATTTTTGATTCATATAAAAACGGACGGTGTTGTTCTTGTCAGACAAATTCGATCTTTAATGACGACATGAAAGAAAGATTTGCATAGTCTAAACAGTGGTTTTAAAAAATCTCAAACGAAAATGACAATGGAGTTTTATGAGAATCGAATAAATCAAAAATTTGTTTTGTAGTGCCACCCAGAGTTTGTGTTCTAAAAATATAATTTTTAGTTGATTCAAAAGAAACGTGTAATTTATGGCTACAAGGTATCAGTGTTTTAATCGAAAATACAAAACGTTCATCAAACTTTTTACAAATGGAACGATGGCTCAGAAAACAATTTGGCTTGGTTACTTTTAATGGAGAAGAGTAAGTTATTGATAATAAAGTGGTTGTCGCAAAAACTATGTTTTTGACCTTTTTTTGATTTTCAAAATGCTTATTAACATAGTATCAGTAGTATCGTAGCTCTTAAAATTTCAGAATAACCTTGAAGCAAATGAAACCTTTTGTATCTATGGTTCTTCAAAAGAAAGTTCAAGCCAGTGAGCTTCAACGTGTTTCGCAGGTATGACTTCTATCAAGATGACGTCATTCATCACTAAATTTCAGGGAAAGCTTGAAAACTTTGAAGCTTTCAGTACTGCAATTTATCAATTGATTAATTACGATGGACTTTTTCATAAAATTTTTAGTCCAGTTATCCGACAATCTTCTTCAAATATCACATTGAAAGAATTTTCAAAATTTGTAAATACACATCAACAGGTTTGTACTTTTAATATCCATTTTATTATTTTGGCTTAATCAGGTCTTTTGAACCTTTTACGTCTCGAAGGATATATAATATCTTTTTCATCCAATTTATCCTCTATAAGAGCTTAAAACAAAAAATCCGTGCTGACCACTTTAATAGAAGTTGAAAAAAAATGGATTTTATTATTGATAGATTTAATTTATTTATTCTCATTTTACAGGATGACGGAGTAACCGAAGAACAAATATGCAAAACTTTATGCAAATATTTATCTGATGTAAATGTTTCCCGTGATTTATATGATCCATATTTAACTTGCGATGAATTCGTCAACTATCTCTTTTCACCAGAAAATTCCGTCTTTGATCCAATTAATGAAAAAGTTATGCATGATATGAATCAACCTCTCACACATTATTGGATTAATTCTTCACATAACACCTATCTCACAGGTGATCAAATCAAATCTGAATCTTCTCTCGACGCTTATTCACGTTCACTGCTAATGGGATGTCGGTGCATTGAGTTAGATTGTTGGGATGGAACAAAGAAGCCAAATGGTGAACCAAATGATATCGTGATCTATCATGGACATACCATGACTTCAAAGCTATCTCTTCGAGATGTTCTCTACACGATTAAACATTACGCCTTTGCAAAATTTGAATACCCGGTTATTTTATCCATTGAAGATCGATGTTCGCTGAATTTTCAAAGTTTGTTGGCAAAAGAATTTAAAGAAATTTTGGGTGAACTGCTTGTAACTGCACCAGTTTCAAAGAATGAAACACATCTACCTCCACCGGCAGCATTGAGAAAGAAGATTATAATTAAACATAAAAAACTTCAAATTGATCAGGCAAATAATTATGATGATGGTAAGTTTTTCGAAATTTCGATATTGTGAATTAAAGCAAATGGTCTCAGCAAAATTAACGCTTCTCTTTCAGATGAAGACATTTTATCAAAAGCTGAAAAGCGTGGCATTTTACATCTCTATGACGAAGTTCATCATCATTGGACTCGTCACATTTTTGTTATTCATGAACAAAAGCTTTGCTTTATTGCTGAAGCATTGGATACCAATGATCGAACAAGCTCTGATAAAAGTATTGAAGGAAGTAAAGAAAGAGCTTCAAAAAGAGATGACGACCAAGAAGCAGAAGAATATCAACAGCTAAATGAATTTGGATTCTCTCCAGAAGAAATGCATATCACAGAAGAATGGTATCATGGAAGTATAAATGCTGCACAAGCTAGAGAACATTTGTTGAAACATGCTGATAAAGGAGAGGGGCTGTATATGGTTCGAAATAGTGCAACGTTAATTGGAAATTTTGTTTTATCAGTTTTGTAAGTGGCTTTTTGACAAGTTTTTGTGGACATTAAAAAAGAAAAAATAAAGCAAAAAATTGGCTTCATTTTGGGCTAAAAAAAGTGATAACAATCTTGGGGTTTGACGTAGTTATTAACAATGGTTTTTTTTGTTCATAAATTTTTAACAGTAAAGGAAAGTAATTTGTTCGAGAATGTAAACTTTGAAATAACATATCTCTTTTATATAATGTACTTTTAAATAATCTTTAATCACATTGAACTTTTTCGATTAGGTTTTTTTCAGACGAAAATTGTAGTTTTTTCTTGAAGGGTTAAAAATAGCGTCGAAAATCTAAATATTTTTATAGAGCTAACAAAAATGAGCAAACAACGCGCATGTTTACACGCAACCACAGCAGCCGTTTAAAATAGCTTTTTGAATAAATAATTCTACCCCGTGTGATTTATAATTTTTAGCAATCAATATATTTTTCTAACTTATCCTAAAATGAAAATTTTATACTATCGTTTTTTTCTACTATAATAACTTTTTTTAGACACAATGGCAAAGTTCGCCACATTGATGTCAAAAACAGAATTATTGACTCAAAACAATGCCTTTATTTTTGTAAGGAAAAACACACTGATACAATTTATGAACTTATCTCATATTACACTCAACATCCTCTCAAAGATTATGATGGCATTCAAATTCGAATTCCATGCCCTCAACCACAGCCCCACATCGGGCAACCATGGTTCTTAGAAGATGCAGATCGAGAAAAATCTGTTGAAATGTTATCCCGCGTTCAAGAAGATGGAGTTTTTATGGTTCGATATTCTACTTCTAATCATAATGTCTTTGTTATATCTCTTCGTGGACAAGGTATTATCTGGCATTATCAGCTGAAAAGAAATGGAAGACTTTTTGTTGTCAATGATAAGCTCTTTGAAAGCTTGAATTCTGTTGTTGAACATTTTCATCAAAATGCTTTTGTTCATGGTGTTAGTCTTAAAACACCAATTAATGACTCAAACATTGAACAGCTAGCTGCAACTGATTGGACTGGAATGTTTAATGAGTACATTTATCGGCTGAATCCTGATAAAGCAATTGCAATTAAATCTTTTGAAGGACTTGATTCAAATTATTTGACTTTTCCAGTTAATGCTGAAATTAGTATTATCTCGAAAAATAATAATTATAACAATATGTGGCGAGGAATTTATAATAATAAATGTGGGTTGTTTCCCCCGGAAACTGTAAAAGAAATAGAATCAAATGGGAAGATGAAGAAAGTGGATAAAGATGGATTTGTGATTATTAAGCTTGCGAATGCTGCAGTTGAACAAGTGAGTTTAAATGAAGGGGGTAGAGCTAATAACTTCTTTATTTATATATACAATAGTGCTAAATTTGCATAGGAAACGTAGGTTGACAAAAACCATGTCTTCGGGTAAAAGCATTTTCAAAAATGTTCCTTAGGATTCGAATCTTGATTGCGCCTGCACGCACGTTAACTTACGGTGCTAACCACTGAGCTGCAGCGACAACTCAACGAAAAATACTTTCACAATAATACAAAACTTTCCATAGCTTCAAATGTAGCTCAATAAAAAGATAAAACTTATGTTTTGTTTTGAAAGTATTTTTTTGCATGTATGGCTCAGCGGTTTAATCAGTAGGTTAACGTGCAGCGGCGTCAAGGTTCGAATTCAGAATGAAGTTTTTTTGTAAACTTTTTTTTATTATCATCTTTCTTTTTCTTAAGCATTTTTTGAAAACATTTTTCGTGCATCTTTAGTTCATTTTTAAAACCTCTCATTTTTCAGGTTAAACGCCCAAAACCTCATAGCATCAAAATCTCTGCATCTGGAAAAGAATGGGTTATTGGAGCTGATGATGAAAATGAAGCAAAAGAGTGGTTCGACGAAATCATCAAACAATCTTCCAATGCCACTCTCAAAGAAAAGAAAGAACAAAGTGCACAATTTAAGAAAAAAATTGATAGAGATCTTTCAAAACTTGTTATCTATTGTCAAGCATCTCCCTTCAATCCAAATTTTATAATGGAAACAAAATTCCAAGAAATGTGTTCTCTCTGTGAATCAAAGCATGAAAAATTAATCGATAAAGGGCTTGCACTTTTTAATACTCGAAATTTGTCACGTGTTTATCCAATTGGAGTTCGATTTGATTCATCAAATTATTCCCCTGTGCCAATGTGGAATACTGGTTGTCATATGGTTGCGCTGAATTATCAGACTCCTGATAAACCAATGCAACTCAATCAAGGGAAGTTCTTGGCAAATGGTGGATGTGGATATATCTTGAAGCCAACATATCTCATGGATCCAAATTTTCGATTCAATGATGCTAGCACACTTAATGGAAAAAATTTTGCCATTAACCTTAAAGTCGAAATTATCGCTGGACGACAACTTTATCGAGCTGATCAATCAAAAGGTATCTGTTCACCGTCAATTAAAATTGAAGTAATCGGACTGCCATTTGATTGTCAAACTTTTCGAACGACTTCTATCACTGCAAATGGTTTGAACCCTGTATGGCAGCAGAAATTTGAATTTAAAATTTTGTGTCCTGAAATGGCACTTTTACGGTTTCATGTTGAAGATGGTGATTATGTTGGTGCAAAAATGGATCCATTCATTGGACAAGCTGTTTATCCGATTGATTGTTTAAGAGGTGGATATCGATCAGTGCCGCTGATGAATCAATACTCGGAGCCACAAGATTTGGCAGCGTTGCTGGTACATCTGGAATTTGAGTAGGTTTTTTCTATTTTTTAGCTTCTAAGTTTAAAAAGCTTTTTCTAACTAAAAATTTTGCTTTCGACCTTTCGTTATTTTGTTATTTCAAAATTTCTGATTAGTAATTTTCGATAATGGGTTAAACTTGATACATAACATTTTAATGCATCAAGAAAATTCTTAGCATTAAAATTTTCTCCTTTTTCAGATCCTTCAAGCATCAAAAAGCCAAACTCCTTGCTCCACATCTACAACTCCAAGCTGGTCGAACTGTTAAAGATCCACGTGGTATCATTCAACGTGGAAGAAGTGGTTCAGATGCATCAGTTCCAAATCAATCACAAGATTATTCAACAACTCCTCTACAATCTCCATCAGCAATAATGCCACCACCATCTCCACGACTTTCCATTCAATCTGATGCTGGTTCAATTAGTTCTGCGAACTCTGTACATTCTATTCCAGAGAAAAGTGAAACAGCAACGATGACATTATTGCAAAAGAAAAAGAAGAAAAAATTTAGTTCATTCTTTCAAAAACCTTCTTCATCAAGTTAAGTACTTTTTGGAGGGTTGCAAGAATGTTTTTAAAAAATGTATATTTTAACCTATGTAATATTCAAAGTTTTTTTATTAATTGTATTCGAATAAAATTGTATGATAGATTTATATCCAATACAAGATACTGTAATATTACAGTTGTAACAAACATAAACAGTTACAAAAAAAATTACAACAATTATTCAATCAAAAATCAATGTTTACGGCTTATGATGTTTCCTAACATTATTAACAATACTTTTACTGCCACAAACTCCACAAGTTTTTTTACAAAAATGATTCATTCTCATTGTTGAATAAAAATAGCTATGACAAAAACCATTCTTTTTCCATTGTTTACAATTTTGTGGCAGGAAATCTTCACAACATGTTCCACATGTTTTAGGACAGCTTCGAACAATTAATGGCTAAAAATAAAGGGGCTGTAATTTTATAATAGAAGCAAAATTTTTTATTAAATGTATGGAGTAAACTGAATTAGAGTTAAAATTGCTTTAGATAGTACTGTAGAACTTGTGGAAAAAATAAATTTAATCCTAGTGGAAAATTTGCATACCTGATGATTACATAAATCTCTTAACTTTGAACAATTCCATGATGAATCCATACATTTTGATATTACACTTCCAATAAAAAGAAAAACACAAAAAGCTACTACAATCTCTTTATTCATTTTTGACGAAAAAAAATGAAATGATTTTTTGCAGTGTTTTATTTAATACCTTTAAAGCTGAACCCCCATACAATTGTTGCAGGTGTTTAAACAACATGTCGAAAAAGATCATGGTCCAAGCATTTCATTTTTTCGGATTCGTGTTATTGTGGCTATTTTAATACAAAACATTTAGAAACAAAGCAATAACAATAGCTAAAGTTAGATTAAAAGTTTTGCAGTTTATTGATCCATAAAAGTTTAGTGTAATGCATACACATCTGCCCTTCTTTGCTTTTACGGCCGTACATTGTATTGCTGGACAGCACTAAAAAACACTCATATGGCAATTTTGAAGACTCATATATTGTGCTCTATTTTTTCTCTAATAATATTTTCATTTCCCTCTACCTTGAATTGAACCAATTTTTAGGCCCTGATGTTTTAATGCCATTTTATATTGGGTAGTATTTTAATATGGATTTGAGTAATCTTCAACAAATCATTTCAAAGACTGATTTTAATGAAGTGTATACCTTTCAACGACCATATCCTCAGTATTTTTCAGTTTCATATCCTGTCATTAAATATATGATTCAAAATCCTCAATCTCCAAAAACATGGAAGAAGCTTATTGAAACTTGCAAATATTTTTATACAAAGAAATCCATTCTTCCTGTTGCTCAAGTAATAGTTCAAGACAATGAGTATGATGATATAGAATGCTATGCTGATGACGAAAGTTTCCATCCATCTGTACTTGTACCAAAATTATGGGTTTATGATATTTTTGAAGCTTGTGGTGAACCAGTAAACATTTCTTTGTTGCTTCCAAAAATCTTTAAATTCGATATTAATTATTTGGGCTTTTGTAATCAACATTTAACATTAAATGAATATCAAAAGCTTACATCTTCCGGTTCTATTAAAAAGTTGGAGTTGTATTCTAGTGTTATCAAAAATGGTGATGACACAATTACAACTTTTGATAAGCTTTTTGATAATCTTGTAAATATTGAAGAATTTGAAATGTATGTGATAATTAGAATATCTACCTTCAGTTAAAAACAATTTATAGGACATTTTCAACAAATTTAAATATGTTTAAATCGGATACTGTAAAGAAAACGGTTATTCATCTTACTGGATGTAAAAAGTTGCGTGTTTTTGAGCTTGATGAAGTCCCAGAAAGCTTTGATTTCGCTTCATTCAAAGATTTTCTTATAGTTAGTTTTTTTTTATTTTATCCTTCCATAGCACTTTTTTTAGAAAAATGGAACTGTCCATATCGAATTTACATATTCCCCGCAAATTTCTGATGCATACAAAGAAATGGTAACAAGCATTGTAGAAGAAATTGACAATTATGCTTTATTAAAAGTTGGGTACAGATAACTTTTCTGTTTAAATTTTAACTATTTTTTTCTTTGTACTTTTTTGACTATAACATGGTTGGAACTTGATAAAGCACTTACAGTTTTTCAGACTGTCTAGGTTGTCTAGTTTAAAACACAATTCAGATAAATATATTTTTACTTCAACTCATAAAATAACGACAAAAAATGCAACAAAATAATGCCAGAAAATAGAAAGAATGCTTTTGAGATTTATTTGTAAATATGAATTTCAAAAGTTGTTGATTGAATTTTCTTACGGTAACAATAATGATTAGTAATGGATGGATCGTATTCATAATCAACCAAAAATCTTCCTAACACTGGAGCACTCTAAAAGAATAAATTATTTTTGTCAAATGTAAATAAACTTGCCGAAACTTTAATTTTTGCATTTGTTTTGCAAAATGAAAATGTAAATATTGGTGGACATCTCAACATATTATAATATTCTTAATCACAAAACAATTGCTGATCTTAACATAATAACCCAAAATTCAATAACACGTGGCTTAAAAAATAAGGTTGTTGTCCCTCGAGCAAAAAAGCGAATTCGTTTCAATTTCTTTACTATAAAAGTTGGCTCACATTTTCAAAAAATTTCAAAAACATGTAACGGTTCATAATTCATTTCCAAAATTTTATTTTAATATTCAAATTCTTATTATCTCTTTAAATCACTATTTAAATATTGTATCAATTAATCATTTAAAAAAAACTCTAAATATTGTTTTTTTTTTTCTTTTCTTCTTCTTTCTTTTATTCTTTTTTATTGTTATCATCACTAAAAATGTTTTAAAAATTTTATTCAAATTATTGTAATTTTCATATCTCTACTTAAACTACAGTACTTAACTTACACAGCTTAATATATATTTTTTCAAAACTTATTTTTTTTTTTTAAATTTATCTTGCTATGTTTCTTATTAATTGCTTTTTATGTAATATATTTTACAATGTTTTTTAATTTGTCGTAAACCAACATGCGTAAGGCATGTATAATAAATAAATAAATAAATAAATAAATAAATTATCATTGATACCTTGAGTTACTTTTCTAACTTCTTGTAAATTAATTTGAAGATGCAGAAGATTTGAAAATGATAATTTGAATTAAAGAGATTCCAGTGAAACAAAATGTTTCATAATTTTTGTTAAATCATTATCTTTGATATTGAATGAGTTTTCATTGAATGTTAATTCTTTAACAGAAGATAGATGAGTTCTGAAACGTGTCGTATTTTATTATAGTAGCTAATTAAAAAAATACTTGTCAGAATCATGACATGCAAATGTGAAGCGTTGAAAACATGCAATACCATTTTGAAGAATTTGTAAAGCTGAAGTTTTGCAAACATAGAAGAAAAATTTGTATCCTTTTGGATGTAAAACAGTTAAAGATTTAAGATTTAAAGAATCGCACATGGTTTGATCAAGACATTCACCTGGAAGCGTAAGATTCTTGAGGGTTGTAGCAAAAATTGGAAGAAATTCATTTAACTGAATAATACTTTCAAGTGTAGCAGAGAAATTTGGAATAAAATCATTTGATCTATCATAATCAGATCCAATGTAAGTGAGAGTTGTTAAAGCTGAAAAAGAATGGATTATTTACGTCAAAGGAAGTTAAACGTTATCGGACACTGGACGATTTGAGAGCTGGGCAATAGCCGCTGAACGGCTATGCTGCCGTTTATGGTTCTATCGATTGAACTCTCAGATGCTCATGAAATTTTCAGTGATGTTTTTAGTAGTTCTTGTAAGCATATATGAAAAATTTTGTAACTACTGGTTCAGCAAATCTTAAGATCTGGGGATTCAAAGCTACGGTAGCCGTTCGATGGCTATTGTCCAGCTCTGGATGATTTAAGCAAATGTAAAAACTTTGTTCTCTTTTCTACAATACCGTAGTCCTGGCCGCAATTTGCAAGGGGAAAATGGGAAAACCCATAACTTTTTCCTCTTCTAGCAGTTTGTCCAAGTTGCAGCGCAGGTTGTATTTATTTTTTTCTTTAAATAATAGCTTACTTTCTGCTTCAGCGATATTATCAATAATTGATTGAAAACGTCTCCTTTGTAATGAGATACTATCATCAAGATGCAACACATTTACTGCTCTTCCAATTAAATTCATCAAATAAAAGGATTTTTTGCCTTCCTTCATTTTAACTTCATTTGTTTCAGTTTCAAACTTTTGAAGTCTTTTATCCTGAAATCGTTCAAGGCACAATTAATTTATTGAAGAAGAAAATTACCCATCCAAAAGCATAATGAGTTTTATATAGATGTAAAGTTGTTACAGATAAATAAACTTCTTTTACAGCTTTCAAAGATTCTTTTCCTGCTAACCCAGCTTTGTAAGCTTCATCTTCTGTATCATCAGGTCCATTTTCAACAAGCTTCTTTCCAATGTCAGACAAAATCTCAGGAATTAAGACAGGCATCCCTAAAAGCTTCAATTTATATTTGTGTTAATTTTAAGACGTAATAAAAACTACCAGCAATTATTATAGCTTTAAAGTTCAGTAGAATCAGGACTACAACATAAGACACTATCGAAGTCTAAAAATAGAGTGGTATTTATTAGTTGCACTAACATTTTAACAATGCAAAAGCACCGTGAATGTCTAGGATCATACAGACACTGTTTCCTCTTTGAGCTGTTATAAGTATAAATGGCTTAAGTACCAAGTGAACAAAATTTAAATAAAAAACAGTTTATTAACAAATGAATTAAACATCCGCATTAATATTCAATAAAGTCTCATCAGAAGCAGCTCGTAAAAAATGGCGAAGAAGAAGAGATGCAATTTTAACACCTTAATAGCACTTTTGAGACATCGTGTCTTGCCAGGTCTAAATATTTTTGTAAAGTTTTTATGCCAAAGGAACATATAAAACACCTAACCTGCAATATTTGGCTTTCATTTATCCTTCAAATTATTCAATTCCAACAGCTGTATTATCATAATAAATTTGATTTTTAACATAAACCAATTATTTAATCTTGATGTAATAGTAGATAAACGCTGACCATAATTTTTTGTGTGAATGAATTTGTATCACTGAAAAACTCTATGGTGGTAAGAAAAATAGGCTTTATGCAAAGAATAAATTTACCATTTATAACTTCTTCAAACCATGACGTAGAATGGTCAAGGGAAAAAACTCAGACAAGGTTGTTGAACGGCATCAAATTCTTTATGTTACAACAGATTATTTTCTACATTTCTTGTTGTTGAAGATACTACTACCACCACGAACAGTTGCTTGAAGATTTATACATTTTTGATAGCTTCCGAAGATTCATTCGTTGTAGTTAGAAGAGAGTAGGATTTGACAATATTTCCATTAAAAAGTTCAAACATTTGATACTAAAAATGTTGCAATATAATCAAAATAAATTAAACGGAACAATTTTAGCTGCGAAAGGTTTGCAGACCTTTCGTAGCAGAAGAGACGAAGGCAATTTTGAAGACTAAAATTACCCCTGTAATTTTTGTCTTTAAAATTATATGAGGTTGCTCTCACTAAAGAGTTCAATGAGACAAAATGTATCTCCTTTTGTAAATAAAATATTATACATTGATTTCTTTACATCGTCCAACAAATTATTTTAAATATAATTTTAATTGAAAGCAGAAAAAATCGGACACATATTTATGAAAAGCATTTTTGGCATTATTTTTTTGTTGCAGGAAAATCAGCACTAAAACGGCATCTCACCTCGCGTGAACTGTTGGAAAACATTTTGCCAAAAACAGCGCCATTTCGAAAAACTGTCTAAGTTTTAGAAAAAATTATTGTTGAAGTATCTGTGTTTGTTTATTTTTTAATGCTATTAAAAACAAATGTATCTTTTGTTTCAAAAAGTAAACTTTTAACATTTCCAAAACCTATTTTGTTGTAAACGCTTTGTATTAAAAAAAGCTTCGGCGATCTCTACATCACTTGGATGAGTGGTGTGCATGGTTTTTTGCCGACTGAACAAATCTACTATCTTTATTAAAAGATACAGTAGCAACTATTTTTTACTCATATAAATTACAGATCCAAAAGTTTTTAAAAAAATTTTGATTACGTGTGTTCGTTTATTTACATGTTGCAAAATCTGCCTTTTTTAACTTCATTGTGCAGGATATCCACAATCGAAATAACTTTCATAAAACTCATTTTTATTTTCGTCAAATATTGAATCTCAAAAGGCTATTAAATATCCCTTTTGTCTCATTCAAATTGTTTATGGCATTATCATTTTTCTTTTGTCAATAAGCATATTTATTTTATTTAATTTTACCTGCCAAGAGCATATTATTATTTTATTCTCTCGTAGCTTTTTATATGTGTGTGAAGAATAATTTTTTATTACATTTTTTTAAATTTTTCTGCTTTTTATCGAGTACTGTCGTTTAAACGAAATTCGCTGTTACTGCGATTACAGAATCACCTCGTTTTTGGCATAAACGTGAATTAAAGCAACCAGCATTTTAAAGACAAAGGTTCGATTTTTCCTGGCTTATGAGCAGATAAAGCAGTTTTTAGTACTTTTAAAAATCTGTTAACTTAAATTATTTGGGAACAAAATTAGAAGAACGTGAAAAACCTACCATTCGTGAGAATATCGAAACAACAATAATGTTGCAAAAGAAATAAAAATTTAACTTATTTTTTCAATGTGCACGATTTTTCAGATTCTGTTTAAGTAATATAAATTTGTAATCAATAGATGCTGAATTTCATGAGTAAAAATATAAAAAAGATTAATTTAAAAAAGATACGCGCTTCAAAAAATCAGAAGGATTTTTTTGAAACTTTCAGTCAAGCAAAAAAAACATCCGTCGTAGATCAGGAAAAAATCAAGAAATAAAAGAAAAAAACAGCTATATTTCGGGCTATACTCATCCATTTTTTGAAGTTGATATCATTCTAGAATCAGCAAAATGTCATCAAAATTTTATGATTCAGCATCTGAAACATTTTCGTGTTGATACCATCCGTTGTATTGTTTTGCATGCCAGCGACATTCCCTTTAAATTGCATCTGTATTAATTAATATTTCCAGTGTTATTCTTTATTAACAAACATTAATGTATGGTTCTCGGTATTCTTATTCAAATCTTTTTACAAAAACATTTTTTTAACTTGAAGGATTTTTTGTTGAAATTATATCCTAAAAGAGTACGGTATTCCTGATAAAGCATAAAACTGATAATTGGCGTTGACAGTTTTTTAACCTAGCTTTCAATGTCGGTTGCTTTGCAACATAAAAATTAAAAACAAGAGAACGGCAAGGATTATAAATTTTTGTTCCATTTCTTCCAGTGTTTTCATCGCGAATTACATGTGGGAAATTTTCTTTTATTACAAAATCTTATGATAGATACATATCCAACAAAAGATACTGTAATATTACAGTAATAACAAACATAAACAAATACAACAAAAATTACAACAATTTTTAAAACAATAAAATTAATATTTATGGTTTATGATGTTTTTAGCAGCAGAAATATTACTTTTACTGCCACAAACTCCACAAGTTTTTTTACAAAAATGATTCATTCTCATGGTTGAATAAAAATAGCTATGACAAAAGCCATTCTTTTTCCATTGTTTACAATTTTGTGGTAGAAAATCTTCACAACATGTTCCACATGTTTTTGGGCAGCTTTGAACAATTAATGGCTATAATATGGAAATGTTTGTAGATTATGGCAAAAGCCCCATTGCTCATTAAATTTATAAAGTGATCAGGACTGAAGTTACATTATTTTAAATGATACTGTAAGATTTTTAAAAAACTTTGTTTAGTCCTAAATTATCGTAACAAATTCAACCACAAATTTGCATACCTGATGAGTACATAAATTTCTTAACTTTGAACAATTCCATGATGAATCCATACATTTTGATATTACACTTCCAATAAAAAGAAAAATACAAAAAGCTACTACAATTTCTTTATTCATTTTTTAAAATGGCTGATCTTTTGATTTTTTTCAATGTATTCCAAAACAAAAGAGACGAAACGAAATGGTTTTGCATTATTTGAAATCTTTTAACCTTTAAATTTGAACGCCTATACAATTGCAGGTGTTTAAATAAAACTTTAAAAAGAACCATAAACATTTTCTTTTCTATTTTTAAACTTTAACATTTTAATAATGTTTCTGAAGAAATGTAACAGCATGTCAATCATTAAAATATTTATTTTGATAAACTGTAATATTACAGTATATTAAAGCTATTTAAAAGTCAATGCGACGTTTGGAAAGAAAAGTAGAAACTTTCTTCTGAGTTTAAATAATACAAATTGAAACTTAAAAAAATCAAAAAATGCAAAGAAAAAAGTGTAAACAAAAACAAATTTAAATGTTGTTATTTTTGGAACAGAATGGATAACAACCCAACACGCTTTTATCGACACGACTCGATCAAGGTCATCAACACATATTTTTTCGGAATAGGCACACACGATTTCGGCGAGGGCACACCTTCGATCTTTTGCCGCTTTTTTCACGGAGAAGTGAACAAGTCGAAGTTGTTAAAAATAAAATGTTGCCATATTTTGGCATTTTAGCTAATTTTGATTTTCGGTGGTTTTGCATCATAAAAGCTGGATGATTTAAAATGAAAATTCAGTATACTGTAGTTGCGAAAATCGTGTTTGTGGGATTAATTATTAATACTATCTTTTTGCCAAATTTTGAATTTTTTATTAGAACTTTAAAGAAAATCGAACGATGTTGTTAAAAATGACCATTTTGCCAGCTTCCAAACAATTTCTTTGTCGTTAATTGCTTTTTCTTTTTTTTCATAGGTCTACAGTTTTTAACACTACTTTTATTTAATATTTAATGCAGGTTTAAACTAACAGGTTCCTCCTTTTAAAGTTCACAAAATTAATTTAAAATCTTTTATTAAAATATTCTGTCAATCACTCAAATTTTTACCGTAACAATTGCCCTTTGCAAGTACAAATACTACTTTTTTTATCTTTTTTGAAATAAAATATTCAAATCGATTTGATAAAAAACGCTTTTCTTTGTCGCAGAAAAAAAAATAATGCAGTTTTGTGAGCATTGAAGAAAAACATGCTTCCGCTTTTTTCTCGTTTTGGTAATCCTTGTAATAAACATTTGTATTTGTTCAACATGGCCTTGTATTATGCAAACACACTTTTCCGGGTACAAGTGCATCAATGAATAACAAAAAACAAAATTTTTTTACAGAAGCTTTGTTTCCACCAAATTCTTTTGTTTAGATGCACAAATTCAATGTAGCTGAAAATTTTGTTGACCTCCAATGTTTTTAATATACTTCATTTTAGCACTTTGATGTCTGATTATTCCATGAATACTCCTTCATCATTAAAAAATATTACAAAACTTCAAAGAAGTCTCAAAAAATTTTCATTAACTTACATCCCAAAAATTTTTCCTGTCGATGATATATCGAATTTTATTACAGTAATTTCTGTTTTATACAACAGTATTTTTCATCAAAATTATTTTTATTGTTGTTTCGGTTCATAAAAACACAGCAATTACCTTCCATTTATGCAATCATTGAATCTGAAGTTCCTAATCGACATATTTTGAATTACAACATTGATACAGAAAAATATGAAATTTTAAGAAGTCGTTGGACTGTTGATGGCACAGATTAAAGCTTTTTTGGCAGTTGATTAAATCAATAGCGTTGATGTATTTTTTTAAGCTTAAAACGTTACATATTAAAATAACAAGTGTTTGGTAATTGTATGCTTTTAAAATGTTGTCATAATATCGTAATAAAATAAAATTTTTCTATCGCTTACTTTTTTGTTAATTTAAACATTTTTTTCCACAATCAAGTTACAAATTTTTGTGTACGCAAAAGCAAACTCTGCAGGGAATACTCAGCGAAACCGTCTTGCCACACGGTTTAACGTTGACAAAAAAATTTACGAAAAGTTTCGTAAATTTTTTTTCACTTTTTTTACTACGACAATTTGCCCAATCTTTTTTAAAAAAGTTTTTTATTACATGCTTTTATATCAAATTTGTTTTTTTACCATCTTTCTCTTTCTCATTAACGTTACGTTACATGATATAAGCAATGTGTTTTAATTGTGTTTTAATTTTTAAACTGTGCTTTTATTTTTTCGCTTTATTTTGTTTAATAATTACATTTGTTCTGCTCCGTTTATTTATAATTTTTGTTATCCTAGTGCCAACCATGTCTGTCATTCGAGGAATCTTCGGTTCTAATGGTTTAAAATTACCTGATCAAAAATATAAAGTAAGCTTGGTTTTTATTGTTTAATTTTTGTCTTTTAACTTTCTCTCTCTTTAGATTCTTTCAATCTCTGATGTATATGGTGAAATTGAAAAGCTTGTTAAAGAAGATTTGGAAGTCTTCGAAGATGTTACATTAAAGCATTGTAAAATCTTGCTTTATCATTTTAAATGGGATTCTGAACATTTGCTCGAAAAGTAGGTGTTTTTATGATGTAAACTGTGAGACGCTGTGATAACTACTTGTGTGTGTATCTAGCAGATATTTTATTGCATTTAAACAATAGTAAACAACTTGTAGTCGGACTTTATACAAGTATTATTCTTTACAGATATTTTGAAGCTGGCTCATTTGAACATTTCCTCAAAAAGAATAGCATTGATCTTGATGTTTCATTATCACATGAAGCAATGGTTGATTCATACATTCAAACAAAACCTTTATATAAATGGTGTCCAAATAAATCAAATGATAGCTGTTTTTCTATTGTTAAACTTGAATCTGCTGATGTAGAAGACATTACTTGTAGTTGTGGTCTTTTCTACAGTAATTTTCCATTATTTCCATCTATTCTTACTGAAAAATGGAAGCAAGAAGTCGTCGATCCTGAACCTGTCATTTATGATGTTTATATTGAATGTACACGATGTTTTGTAAGAGCTTTTTTTAATATATACTTTTTTATAAAAATTCTATTTTTAGAGAATGAATGATGCTATTAAAGAAGGTGATAGCTACAGCTGTAAATATTGTGGTCATCAATTTCCTGGTGTATTAGTTTTGTCAGAACGTAATGAACTTCCAGAATATAAATATTATCGTCATCTTTTATTTAAAATTGAATGTCTTCGTATCGTGAGTTTTATTTCTTTCATCTGTGTAATGAAGAAGCTGCTTTTTAGATGAAAGTTGACTTGGATGCAAATGCTGATAGCTATGAATTTCTTTTAACTGCAAACAAGCTTGCTCGAATGTTTCTTCAAAAGCTTCTTCCACTGCCTGCTTTTTTATTCTTTCTTGATCGAGAATATCTTTCAAGCAATCCTTCAACTTCCGATAAACTTTTATCGCTTGAACGTTATAAAGAATATATTGAATATTCTGTTAACAGATTAACCCTTTTAATGGATAAAGCTAGATATGGTCATACAGAATATGATGATTGTAAAATTTCTGAAGATACTAATAAAAAAGATGTAAGATTTTATGATTTTTTATTACTTATAATGTTGCTGGTTTTAGAGTATCTTGAATGCTTTGCTTACTGTTCAAACAGATTTGAATATTCTTTTCGCTTTTATCAAAGATGTTGCAGATGAATGGGTTTTTAAGATTCCTGAAATTCGCGTAATCAATAACAATGAAATCTCGGATGGTATGGGTAAACTATGCATTGAAGATGATAGTGATAATGAATTATCCAGTGATGAAGATGATGATTTATTTGATTAAATCTTATTTATTTCGATGTGTGTTTTGTTATAAAGCTTTTTTATTTTTGGTTTGTTGCTTTACAAGTTTAATGCTTGTTTATGTAATAAACATGGTTTTTTAATTTTTTTGATTCTTTTACAACCATGGCAAGGAAAGACGGAAATTTGAGTGAGATATTTGTATCGCAAAGTTCAGAGGATGTGATTTTTTTAGTTATAGAGTATAACTTTACTTTAGAAAAGACGTGGTTTAACCGAATGCTTTTTTTGATACTGTAATCAAAGTCGTTAATCTTGTTATGGGGATTTTTTTGAAGTTTTCAAAAAACTTTGGGGCCAAAAGAAGGGAAAGGCGAAAAAAATGAATATATGAGAAAAAGTGGGAATAAAGTAAAAACGTACCAAAAAATAAATGCCAAAAAGCAGCTGCTTTTCTCATGTATGAAACTTACAGTATTTCTCAAACATCACTTAGATGAAACAAAGTTGTTTGTCATTTCTTTGTCGAAAATAAAAAGTCAGGCATCCATTTTACAGGTGGAAGTTTATGTAATTCATTTAATGGCATTGAAAATTGTTTTCTCTATTAATTTATTGAAAAAGTTTATTTCAAATTTCTTCTAAAACAAAAATGAGTAGTACATTTTCTGTTGAATATTGGTCAAAATTTCATATTGAAGATCTTTATCATCATAAATATCAAGAATGTCTTGGTTGGTTTATGGAAGCAACATTTGTAGTTTCATGTGTATTTTATGGATTTACAGCTTATATAATTCTCACAAAATCTCCTAAACAAATGGGTGCTTTTAAGTATACTGTATTCACGCAGCTTACATTTAATATGGCATATAAAGCTTTAATGTTTATTTATAATCCGATATTTCATTTTCCACTTATTGCTGTGAGCTTTGATCGAAGTTTTCTTCCAATTTCATCTACAGTAGCAACCACATTTTTTGGATTTGAATTTTTTGTTATTGCTGCTGCAGCATTTGCTTTATTCTTTTCGTCTGTAACACGGCTGTTTGCAGTGTTTAGTATAAACACCAGGATCAGCTTTAAAGTTGGAGTTATTGGTGGATGTGGAATTATTCTATTTGCATGGGGTACAATTAACAGTTAGTTTTTTTTAAATTTTCACGTAAATTACCCACCTGGTTCTTGACCACTTGTTTTTAAAAAAACTGCTAAAAACATTTTCTTTAGCTCCAATGTTTCTTATGTGCCTCAAATTTGATGATTCTTGGACATCTATGGAGAAGACTGTGCCAGCATTACTTGAAATCCGAAAAGAATTACCAAATACTTATGCCACAAATCCAAATTTAGTAAGTCATTTGCTAACTCCATTTGCAGCAATTGCAGGAATTTGGATTGTTGCCTATGGAGTAATATTCATTACTTTAAATGTTATGTGTGTAATACAGCTAAGAAAAATTAAAAAAATAGTTTCATCTACAACTTATGCCTTACAAAAAATGCTTCACACGTAAGTCGATTAACATGTCTGATGACAAAAATCAAGCATGTTATTTATTTCTTACATGATTTTAGGTCATTAATTATCCAAACTCTCAACATGTTTATATTTTGTCTTATTCCAGCTTTTAATATATTCTTTGCATTAATTTCACAAATTTCATACGGTAGCTGGATAACAAATTTTCAAATTCCATTTTCATCATTGCATTTAATCGTTGATGCTCCGTTGCTAATCTATTTTGTTAAACCATATCGAAATTGTGTTTTAAAACTTATCACTAAACGAAAGCTCACCAGAACTTTTGTTACTGAACCACCTTCATTTACTCAAATCAAATAGGCGACAGTTATAAAAAGTATAGCTGTTTTTCTTCTCACTGAAAATTTTTGATATTAAATAAAATACCAACCTTGCACTTTTGTTAAAATAAATTAAAAACCAAAAACTAAAAAGAAAATGATAAAGCAGAGAAATAAAATTTATTAATCATTTCCTCAATCCAAAATAAATGAGATAAAAGAAAACTCACAACTTGGGCCTGTGATTTTAATGTAAGGTCAAATCCATTATGAGTACTGTATGTGTATGGCAGAACTGTTCGATATGTATGTGCACATAGAATATAACTTTAGTTAAAACAAAATGTTCACTGAAAAACATTCTACCGTATCTAACAGAAGCAGTATCTATGAAGACTCGATTTTATTGCCAAGAACAAACATCCAAGTCATGGGTGAAGAAATCAGCATCGTTTTTAATTCTCAACCTTATGACAGCTAGAAATGGAATATACACATAAAAAAAGGTATGACCTTATCCATACAAACACAAACATTTTTCCCTCCTTGAAATACATAATCTACCAGCTAAAACTAAAACAAACAAAAAAATTAAAGCTTTTATTTTATATAATCATTTGAATAACACTTTCAAAATTTAAAAGTACTTGATCAAAAGTAGAAAAACTAATATGAATGATACCAGATACAATAAAGAGATCAAGAACAATAGCTTTAAGCTTGACATAGAAATAATGCTTTCTGGGAATCCAATTTTGGAAAAATGATAAGACAAAACTTTTGATAGCCATTCGTAGACCAACAGAATATAAAAGAGTCAGAACAATAAATTCACAATATTTAGCTTTCATCAATCCTTCAAAATTGTTGATCCCAACAGCTGTAGCACATTCATAAAACATTTGATTTTGATCCATAACTGCATCATTGACTTTGTCGAAACCTAGTAGAAATGTAGACAAAAATTCACCATAGTTTTTTGTTTGATTAAAGCTGTATTTCTAAAAAAAGATCAGTTAATTATGGTAGCTCTGTGGTTCAAAGCTTCTCTCGATATCATCAATAAAAAAACTCACATTAAGCATACTTTTATGTGCATATTTTAATCTTCTGAAAAGATTCCAAGAAAAAAGTTCAGGATCATTACAAAGTTTACTGAAGTCAACAGAACCATAAAAGAATTCAGTGATACCCCAAATGTAATACAGCCAAAAGCATGTATACAAAGTCGCCCATCCAGAAATAAAGATCCACGTATAATAATCCATTGGCATCTGTAAAGAGGTACAATTAATAAATTTATATATAATAATAAAGTACAACTTACAGAAGTATCATGAGCACATTTACAAAAATTACCACTTGTAAATCTATACCATTTTGCTAGCTTCCGAATAGTCATTCTTTTAGGATTTGACCATACTTCCATTAAAAAATCAAGCATCTTGTGCTAAAAAAGGAATATAAAATTAAATGGGTAAATCTTGACAGATACAGTATATGTGTTCATAACAATTTTGATCCATGAAGAGATCTGGGGATCAGAAGTTACTTGCACATAAAACATTGTCAAAGTATGTTTTTACAATATCTTATAGGTTTTTTAAACTAAAACTTTAAATCTAATTGAAGACATAAATAGTGGGAAAACAATTAGTGGAAAGCTTTTTGAACAGCAACATTTTTTTGCAGCAGCAGCAGCAGAAAAAAATAGCAGCGCTAAAAAGTTGAAAATCGTAACGTTTTGCCAAAAAAGAGCGCAAATTGAAAAGTTTTTAAAAACAGAATTTATTGTAGTGGGTAAACGTTGTAAAGCTTCAACCATTCACGTCGATGTATAAATACTGAAAAAAAAAGCAATGTCGTCTTTCTTACACTCACTCACTCAATCATTCCTTCAACAGCATGCCTTAGTCTCTCTCTTTCTGCTTCTCTCTTTTATTACCCGTGTTATAATGTAGCACTCATGAAGTACATCCAAATCCGCTAAATCATAGTTATTAAAGATACAAGAATGGCGTAGCTTTTTTAAACATCTGTAGAATACTGGAGCTAAAGAAAATAATGGTTGAAAAAAGTATTTAGCTAAACTACCAGGCTTTTGACGAAGATACACTGAGAAAAATAGCTGTGATGCAACAGTCAAGAATTTGGGAATCAAGGGTTGGTTAAGTCAGTATTCCTGACCATGTCATGAAAACTTGACAAACTGGTCAGCTTTTGGTCTCAAAAAAAAGCTGACTTCACCGGTCAAATTTTGGTCAAGGTTTGGTCATGGTTATGTCAGGAAAAGTGGCCCCCCCCCCCCGTAATTAACTAAAAAAATTTTTTTTTTCTATTTTTTCGTTTTAAACACATTTATGATGTAAAATAAACTATCTTTTTTCTAATCATGTTTTGTCTGTTAATTACACAAGTTATAATTTTTACCGTATATTTATTAAATAAAGTTTTTAAGAAATAACAAAATTGTAAATTAGAAATTATTATGATGATATCGTAGAGGATCTATTGTTTGCACTGGAAAGCGAAACTGATGGTGTATTGTTGATCGTGTCGATAACCAGAGTTTGAGAAAACACAAAATGTTTGATTTTTGCCGTAATAATTTGAGGTCATTGTTTTCGTAAATTTGAAGGAGAAATCTGCCGTAAGGGTTGTAGCCATTTCTTTAGTAATATATCCATCAGAAATGATTGTGGTGGCTTTCATACATTTCAAAGATTTTTCTATGCGCTGTAAAAGTGTAATTAATTAAATCGTGTTTTAAAGTTTTGCTATGCATACCTGATAGACATATCGAAATGTTTCTGATTCACATGTGCCTGAAGTATACATAATTATTGAATCAACATGTCTACGGTAATCATCTCGGATGTATTGAATCCAAAACAAATCATCTTCAAAATTTCTTCGTCCTGTAAGTTTGGTTGAATCAAATCTGAATGTGTGGTAACATTACATATGTCTAGGTTGAATATGTTCCCTTACGCTATTTCGTAGAAGTAATCAGGTATTAAATTAATAAGTTGCCTTATAGTGAAGAATTCATGAGCTAATTGCATGTTGGTGATGTCCATATCCATTAAGTGATCTGCCACATACATTAATCTTGCAAAAGCTGATACCGTAATTATTCCAATAATAGTTAGCTAAATAGTATTTATTACCAGGATTAGTCACTGACAAAAAAGTAAATTTACTTTTTCCAGCTTGTTGGAGTAGTTAACATTCTTACGCATTTCTTTCACTACAGCTTCCGTACAAAGAATATTTTGCGAAAATAAAGTAATTTCTGTGCCGCAATCGCTGAGCATTAAAATGGCTTCCATATCTTGAACTGTCGTTACCATATGTGATTGATTATTTGAATACTGGATAAGTACATATTCTGTTGCTGTTGTAATTTCTGTGATTGCTGCATAAACTTCTGTCGTACCGAAATATTGAGTTCCTTGAAGAGGACCATTTTTTATTGTATTTGAGGGTCGATGACTTTTCTAAAAAAGATATGATGAAGTATGAATGTTTAGTTTTGGATAAACTAACTGTAGGTTGCCGTATTTGTGTTGATGCGGCAATACTGTAACTTGGTTTCGTAAAAGGTGATTGTTTTGTGTCAGAATGTTTTGAAAAACCGTGGTCTTCTTTTTCAATGAAGCTTCCATTTTGTGAAGCAGAAGACTCTTCACAATTTACAAGTGCCATATTTGTGGATTTTTTTTCTTGTATTTTCTTGTGCAATTCCTTTAATTTACTTGGGCGTGCATGTGACATAATAATATTGGAGGAAGCTATAACAATAATTACTGTACACCTTAAGGCTTCACAATTATAAAGTAACGATTTGATATTTGACAGTTATAATGCAATAAGAGAAGAGATGCCGTAATTATTTATTTAAAAAACATTGAACAACATTGTACCGTAAACAAGTGAGAGTTTATTTGCGAGCAAGAAGACCAAATGTAAAACATCGTTCTCCATCATATTCATAGATGTGATATGTTGCCATATTGAATGGAGATAAGGGTTGTTTTGCCTGAATTGTACCAACATATGTAAAATTGTTATCCCATAGGTTTTGATGAATGTCATCATCGACGTGTTCTTCCGTAAGAATTGTGATATTGGAAGTTGGTGTAGTAATGTTGCATAATTCCTGGAAGCGGGATTATTATGATGTATTTTTCAATAATAAATAAAAGTGAATACCTGGATTAGCTTTGCCATTCTGTTGGTAAGAGATGCATTGCCTTCATGTTTAATAAATGGGTATCCTTCAACATTTAAATAGATTCTTTCATATGCCGTATTATTTCTTTTATGTCCACAGAGAATGTTAATGTTTTGAACAATGTCTTTAGTTGATGTGCAACGGCAATCAAAGCTGGAAAAAGTTTATTAATAGATGTCAGTTAAAGAATAGGAAACAAACTTCAAGTAAGATAATTCTTTTAAATTTTCAGTTAATACACATTGAAGTTCAAAGGATTGTGTTACCGTAAAGCATCTCATAATTAAAGATTTGATATTATTGGGTACCTTATTGATAAGAGCTTGGATGTGAGGTTTTATCCAATCTCCTTTTATAATCACCTAAATAAAAGACCATTACTTTGTTTAGGTTTTATATTGCTTACTGATATACACTGCTTCCAGAATTCTGGATTCATTGTTGCCATAATTGAATTGAATGCCATATTAGAGATGGATTTCTTAGAAACTATTTCTAACATTGGTGCAGCTGTGCATTGTTTCATTATTATTGCTGCATCTTCAGAAGGTACTGTTGCTTCTTGAGTTGTCGTAAAGGTAAACTGAATGACGTCATTGTCGAAAGTTACTCTTTGTAGAGTATACATTGTACCTGGAAATAATCCATACTGTGCAGGAAATGCCATATTTGATTTTGGAATTTCCATAATAATTGTACCGATAAAGTTTGATAATTCCTGAAAATTTATAAATGTAGTTGCTATGAATGGATTGTTTCTTACGTATCCGGGACGAATTTCAATGCTGTCAAAAATATGAGATGCCTTATTGGTGATTTTTTCTTCTTTGGTGCTTGTAGTAACAGTAGTAGGATTACCAGAATTTACTGGGCTGTGTGGTTGTGTAGTTGAAGATGCCTTATGGTTTGTAGTGGTCATATGTTGTTGTGGTATTATAAAGTTCAAATTAGGATATTTTTTGCGCACCTAAAATGTTTGGTTTGTATGAAATATTTATTCAAAAACTTACTTCTGCTATTTGTTCTTCTATGGAGCTCATAGTATGTTATAACCTGCAAGATAACTCTTAAATAGAAAAACATATGATAACGAAGTAAGTATGATTAAAGATTCTAGACTTTTTTAATTTAAAATCAATCAAATGGTGTCTTATATTTATTTATTAGTGATATCGTAACACATGGTAAACTTATTAATTACAAAATCCAAGAATTATCTTGCAATTACCGTAATCCTTAAAAAAAGTTGCGTAAACAAAAGGTTGGGGTACTGCCGCATATCTGAGTTGAGGTCCGAGTTGAAACTGTAATTGTGATAGAATTTCCAGAATTTCTACAAAAAGTGGTGAAGCCGCAATCAGTGTTAATTCGATACCATTTTTTAAAAATTTAGAACCTTCCTGAAATGATTGATTAGTTAATATTTAGCAAATTTGTTAATTACCGTAAGAATTTTCTTCAAGCGAAGAGGTCCGCAAATAGAGCCAACGAATGCCGAAAACTTTCTAAGATGTTCTTTTTGAATGCACCAACGAATTAGACACTGGTAGATGCCGTAGAAAGTTGAATTTTGAAAAGACGACGTGTTAACACTGAAACAACTTTTCTGATGGGAATTAATGAAAAATGAACTTACAATACTTCCTTACAATCACCAATACTGTACAACCATTCATCGAACATCCAGGTGTCCGCTGCTACTGTATCGTACACAATAAGAATAGATGCCTTATTAAAATCAGAAGTTATTTCATTTAACTGTTTCATTGTAAAGATGCCACGCAAATTAACCTTAATTATGCATTAGTAGGTTATATGTACATGTAAAATTAAAGATTTTACCATTGTTACATCTTTTACAAGTTCTCTAAAGTTACCGCATTGTGATCGAAAAGTATCCATGCCTGCTAAATTGCAGCTGTGGAGATAAAGTGTTGTCGTAAAAGTATGTTGCCGTGGCCAATAAATGGACATTAATTGTGTAGTAGTTGGTGTTTGGACAAATTGGTGATCGAGAATCGTTACCATTGTTGTTAGTTGCCGCAATTGTGCTGGAGATTTTTGTTGTTGTAGGAATGCTTCCATATCTGTTTCACTGTTGTCATGTGTTTCTACAAATCTGGTGGTCTATAATTGCATTTCTATAGAGCTGTAATCGGTATAGAATGTGAAAATGAACATACCCCAGGTACATCATGTTGTCGCCATATTTTAACATTTGATGGCAAAATAAATGGGAACTTTGTAGAATTATTTAGTTTTCTTTCATCAGGTACCGTATTTGTCGTGTTTTGTTCGAATGATAAAAGTTCTTCTTTTTTTACAATAACTGTTGAAGGAGATTCTTTTTTTATCGTAATTGTTGGAAAAGATTCTTTTGGTGTCGCAGTTGATGAAGAAGATTCTTTGGTTACCGCAGTTGCTGAAACTGATTCTTCTTTTATAGTAACTGTTGAAGGTGATATAGGAATCACCGCTTTCCGTAACATTTCAAGTATTTCTTCTTTTGTGTTAACAGTTTTTGGATCTTTGTTCATTATCGCTGAAAACAAGTTGATATTAAATAATACTTTTATGATTAATCTATCAAAAGCGAGAATCACGGAAGAAAAATAACAATGCGTTATACGCTTGTGACAGAGATTAGGAAAAAACAGTTTATAATAAGAACAAATTTATTCAAGCTTACAGTAACCATTTGAAGCTAATCAAAATTGTTTGTAGTTTATTATTGGTTTCGTAGAAAAAAGTATCTTTAAAGTTGCGATACTGTGCCATAGGATCGCAAAGAGTATGAGTGATGCCTTGTCTTTGAAAATTGGATTGACGTAACCAAGAAGTTGTTTCTGCCGTACAATGGTGGTCAACAAAAATGCAAAATGTTGCCCCTTCTGGTGCCATAAAAGATTGAAATTCCTAAAAATTTAGCTTTAGTGGTTTTTAAGTATGATGAAATGCACCTGAAGGAAATTATTGAATTGTTCTTGTGTGGACGAAAAAGAGCCAACGACAAGAGTTAAACGTTGAAGAGGATGTTGAAAAAGGTTTTTGATGTCGTAAAATGTTTGATTTAAATTGCTTTGGACCATTATTGTCGTATCAAAGCTATAAAAGTTCGGCCACGTGGTTAATCTAGTGTAAATAAAAGAAAGATTGCTAACCTAAAGTTTAGTAGATGTTTGTAGTACTGGCCGTAAGGAAGATGTATTAGTTTACTGCCGTAAAAGTCCAAGCCACATAAACTCAATGATTTAACTTGTGTAATTGAAGCTAAGAGAGCTAGGAAAGATTTAATCGTCCAAGTGCCGCAAATGGTTATCTAAAGAACTGTAGTTAACGATTTGCAATAAATTATAAACATGACTCACGTTTTCACACTGCTCCCAGAATGTTTTAGTCATGCTTTTTACAAGAGATATTATTGAAGGTGCCATATATTGTTCACTTTGTCCTGTAAGTGTGAGACAAGTGCTTGCTTTTATTTCTTTGAGGTGACGTTTGCCTTCTGTTATTGGGAAATCCATGACTTGTTGATCATGAGCAAATACAAAGACTCTTGCATTATAAAACATGATACCAGAAGCAGACAGAATTCGACTATCGTAATTGGTCATTCGAATGTTATCTGTTCTGACATTATACGAGCTTATTTCAGTGCCTGAATACGATGTTGTTCCCTGAAAGCCGAAATGAAAAATGTGAACAATGATAAACAGACATACCCATTCTTGTGCTTCAGACTCATCATAGCTTTCGTATTCGTCGAATGCATTTTGCTCCCATGATTGCAGGGTTTTTTTATTCGCAAGTTCATCCTCAATTGTGTCGTATTTGATTGCCGTTTTTGCCTTATTTTTTAATGGTGGAGTAGGTGGTGGATGTCGCCATGCCATAAGATTTTCATTTGCCATAATGTTTTGGTCTTCTTTCTTCGCCCGAGTAGCAATGGATACCTGAAATGTTATAAATAAATATTTGATAATGAGATGGAATAGTCTTACCTTATTTAAAAAATCGTTTACTAAATTTAAGTTTTCTTCCGGTGACATTGAATTTGTCAGGTCAATTAGTTGTTCTGTTGTCTTCATCTTGGATACCGTACGTTTATCGTGTCGGCCATTTTCATGGTTCCGATCATCAGCCATTTGTAGTTCAAAAAGATTGGTTGTTTTTAAAGCTATGATTATGACAAGATAATTTTGTTATGTAATTGGTTTTACATTAAAGAAATAATAAAATGTGGATCTTGAATTACCACTGATATTCTATTTTAAAATTAAACCGTATTTAACATTTATTAAAGAAAAACAACAAAAAAAATCTCGCAAAACATCAAATAAAAGCAATTAATAGTTCATGGTACCGTATTTTGATTTTATTATTCCTTAATCAGAACCTTCTTTTTCTTTTTGTCCCTTGTCTGCTGCCTTAAATGCGAAAGTGATGCTTTTCTTTTTTGATGCCTTATGGAAGAGATCATATGTTTGAGTTCCATATGGTTCAAGGCTTGCTTGACATTCTCCTTGACCAACATATTTAAAGAGTTCCATATTGAGCATATCAAATAGTTTGTCATCAACAGGCTGCTCTGATAATACCGTAATTGTTGCAGTCGGTGCCGTACAAGATTCCAATCGTACTTTCACCATCATTACAGAACACCCTCTTTATTCAGAAATTTATGAAATTTTACGACAACATGGTTTTGCAGTAACATCAGGAAATATGACATTCACTCTCTACGAAAAACTTATTTATACAATTTTACACAAGGAACTAAATAATTTTTCTTTAGTTATGGCTTTCTCTAAATAGTACGATATCATTTTTAAATTTCTTGTTTCGAAAATAAATCAATTTATCTCTGTCATGTTTTTTGCTTTATAAATGTTTTCTAGCAAACATAATAGTTATACAAATTTTTTATGTTCATTTTGACAAAGACAAACACGTACACGTAAAGATGGTACAATGTTTTTCTTCATTTATCTTAACACGAAAACTCCTCTTCACTGAAAAAAAGTTTCTATCCCCAATTTTTTTCTCCCTGGTTAAACAGCGTGTCTTTGCCTCTCCTCTTTTATTTTTATAACTTATAACTGCTTTTTTTTACTGCTTTATTTAAATTTATTCATTTCCCTAAAATAGTTATAGTTAATCTGAAAAATCAAATCCCAAGTCATAGATAACCGAGTTTTACTTCCCAATTCTTTCATACAAGTGTCTCTCTTTCGTTAAACACCTTCTTCTTTTTTCTTCTGTTTTACTATTACTACCTTCTTCCTACTTTATTTAAATTTTATCATTTCTTTTAATTAAAAATAATTTATCTTCACACACCAATGCCACGTCACTGAAAAAAGTTTTTATTCCCATTTTCTTTCATTCATATCTCTCACTCACTCTCTTGTTAAACAGCGTGTTCTTTTCTTTTTTTCTTTCATCAAATTAAACAATTTATTAATTACTATACTCACTTTAGTAATTATGGACCTTGAAGAATATATGGCGATTTTTCGCAGTTACAATAAGCAGCAGCAAATTGCTCTCTTCAGAAATGTATGGACATCACTGGTAAGAAGGGGTTCAAATCCTCGCTTATCAGATTATCTACCACCACCACCATCTGACACCAATATGGCACCATCAGACACTCTGGAAAAGAACATTAAGGCACCTGCTAAAACAGAACCACCTTCTTCAACTACACTTCCATCTGCTGAATCAGAAATTGCTGCTGATGCACCAGTTGCTGCTGAAGATACGGAAGACAATTTAGAAACTGCATCAACTCAATCTGGATCGAGTACTCCATCAAATAAGGCATCCACTGAAGATGACAAATTTAATATGGATGCAATTAAAAAGAATCCTCCACCAAAACTAAGTCTTACAAATAACACACCTCCATCTCCTCAAAGACTACTTTTTTCAACTTCTACGAAATCTATACCACGTGTACGGCCATCACCTTCAATATGTGAATCATTTCTTTCAGATGAAACGTATACAGGACAAAATCCACCAAGAATTTATGAAGGATCCTATGCTCACGAGCAAAATGTATGTTGCTTTCTCATTTTTTTGATGTCCTTACTACTTTGAAATTTTAGACTATCAACAAATATGCACATTATGCGGCATTTGCGGAAACTTCTAATTTTATGGCAGCTGAAGTTCATCCTAAACAAGGCGCACACATTTTTTCAGTATGCTCCACAAAAGAATTAGTTTCTACAATTACGATAATGGACAAGTGTTTATATGGTACTCTCACACATGGTAAAAAAATTGGACCAATAACTGATTTCGCCAATTTCTTCCTCTGTTTTACTCCGGCACCATCATTATCCATTAACAGTGAAGATTACGAAACCTTTGAAAACTTTTATAATTCTTGTGTAAATATGGAACAATGGCTTAAAAATGCAAATATGGTATGCTAAAATTATATTTATTTATTATAGCCCTTTGTTTTTAGGTAACTGTTTGTGGACATTACACTGCTACAATGTTATCTAACCTTACGACATCTTTGCGGCATGTTTACATTTTTCAATTGTTCCGTTTTCAACTTTACGAAAAAGAATACTTTTTGGATGAATGGCTTGCCTTGATTCCAGATGTTCACCATATTACGTATGATGCCTCTTCTATTATTAACGTCTACTTTACATTTTTCAGGGTAGATGCACGATATTTCACAAGGTGTAATTATCACTCTGATTTCAAAAGTGCGACACTACATCTTCAAAATGGTACAGCTGATAATAAAAATATTACGGTAATCACAACAAAAATGGTTAATCCTGCACAATTGCAAACAAATATAACAGTAAGTATTATCTTCTTTAAATATTTCTTTTGACCTATTTTCTAGACGGCATCAACAAAACTTAAGGGAACAAAATCTCTAGTTTTTGTAACAGAAGATCCATGTTATCAAGAAATTCAAGACAAGCTCTTGCGGGAATTAAAGTTTATTCGTGGATCTGGCAACATTCAAATAAGAAATTACGAAAACACAATTTCCTCTACTTTTTGGAAAAAATACGGCAAAGCAACAATTACCTTGGGATATTCTATTGATACCCCCACTACGGAACCCAAAAAACATTAAAAAATTCTGTCTTCTTTTTTAATTGTTGCATAATTTTTTTTAATAAAATCTATTGCGGTATTTTGTTGTAGCTTTGTAATTTCCTATGGGTTGATTCGTTTACCCTAATTATTTCCATTTTTTGTATTACTGTACTTTTTAATAAACTTGTTTAGTTATTTACAAAACATGGCAGACGAAAAGCCCTTGATGAACAAGGACAAAATTAAAGAAATGCTGGCAACGTTGGTAAGCCTGCTTTTCAGTCATTTATCTACTTATTGATTCACTTCACGTCTTTTAGAGTCCAACACAACTTGCATCAATTACGGTAACTGCCTCAAATGGCCAAAAGATCTCCCTTGCGGCATTCCTTTCTGATGAGTCAAAAGAACAACAACAAACTACGATATCTCCACAAAAAAGAAGTGCAGAAATTAAAACACCACTGGTAGGTTTATTAGGAAATTATTTCGCAAAGCAATCTTGTCTACTTTAAGGATCAAGCAACAAATGGTCAACACTTACTTCTTACGAAAAGTCCAACGCATAAAGCAGCTAAATCAATGATACTTGAAAGTAAGACATCAACGGGTCAAACTGCTGTTAGAAGAAGCTCATCAATTCCATCAATAGAAATCTGGGGGGTTAACGATACAGATATGGAACCATTTGAACCTCCAAAAACACCAACAAAAACTCCACAAAGACCAAAAGCACCACTAAAAACTCCACCTACGACATCACCAAAACAAGTGGCACATGAAGAAGAACAAGTGCCAGAGTCTGATGATGAAGAAGATAACGTATGCTAAATGTGTAATATTCAAGATTACCCCTAAATTTTCAGAGCAACTATTCTGGAGACATCGTACCATATACTCTTCCAGTGCAAAAATCTGATTTCCCAGCAAATGCAGGATATTTTCTGGATGAAGTAATGAACATTACGGAAATCAAACTTTATCGTGGTAAATTTGTATGCATTTACGGCAACACTGTTTATTCAGAAGTCACACAACCTATACTCATTCGTATCATTCATTACGGCAGAGCTGCACCATCATTCAAACTCACATCGATGTACACTGACATGTCCATGCATCCAAAAACTTTAGATAGTCTTTTTTACGATATCAATGCACCTGCTTTTTGGGAAAATTGTAATGAAGTAAGCATTTAGCTTATCATTAAATAATATATGCAACCTTTACAGATTCAAATTACGGGAAATTGGAATGCGGTTGTCCTTCGACAATTTACGGAATCATTTCCTTCTACAATTTATAATTTTACAATGCGTAGATTTATGGTAACTTTTTCACAAGCTTCCAAATCACTTTATCGAACGGAATATGCTATTGCAAATCTTACATCATTATGGCATCTTAAGTAAGTTATTAAATACTTATTTCTAAGGTATACAGTTTTTCTAGCTTTGATTGCCGCAATACTGAATCTCCAAATGCTACGGCATCAATTAATGCAGTTTCAAAGGTAATGTTGGGCAAACCATTACGGCATCTATTTTTAAATGTAAGAGGATGGTATTACAATTACAATGATTTTAAGAAAGCTTTTGATGTATGTTTTTAAATTACAATTCTTACTCTAACTAAGTTATACATTTATAGGTTATCAAAAGCATGACAGAAATAGATGCAACAATTACGGTACTCACTGATCGTGGTCTAGACAAAGAAATTTCCGGTATGCTTCAGAGAGGCGGCTTTGAATATGTTGGACAAGGGCAATGTGAAGCCGAAAATACACCATATGATATCCATAATTATGAATTATTCAGATGCAAGAAACGTCCAAATTTCACTTATGGCTGTCTCAAACATGAATTTACGGAAGTTGAAATCAAAGATGACTGGAAATGGAATTAAAAATACGAAACTTTTATAACTTTTTCATTTACGGCATATGTAATTTAAATTAAATAAATATTTACGATAAAAAACTTGTTGTTGCGCATATCACAAATCGTTATGATTCCGATAATGCTATCTTTTTTCAACCTCATAACTTCTTTATTCCTCACTTTGACAGCTTTATGACTTTAAACACCAAGCTGTCTAATCTATTTGCGAAAGTGAATCCTCCCAATCAGGCACCAGACAAAAATCTTCATAACGGTCCCATAACCACAAATAAGGATAATACAGTAACCACCTGGAATAACCCTTCAACAAATACATTCCCTGGGTTTGAAAATTTTAAATCAGAAATTAAAGTAAATTTATTTCCACATAGCAGAATTCTATCTTTTATCTTTACAGAAAAAACATTCAAAAGAATATGTTAATATCAGAAAAACAAGAAACTTCAATATAACTAATGCGGAGCCAAAAACTGCATTTCAAAACCTTTGCGGCATTCCAGAACGACAACTAGCTATTTCTGCAATTACAGCATTCGCCGATAATATGGAACTTCAATTTGATCATAATGTCTATGGCATCACAAAATCAACTAAAGAAACAGCATATTTTTTTCGAAACTGCACTGCAACTTGTGGCATCACATTTGAATCTTTAAATGACAATAGAATGTTTGCCACCACATGGGATTTGATCGATTGGAAACCAAAAGACTGTAATATGGTAAATCGTTCGCTTTCGCAATCTTATAAGCTTTGTTTTTATTTTCAGGTCATTATTAAAGGCTCATTTACGGCAACATCAATTTCAACTATCTTTTTGAATTTTAACAGTACGGAACATTTTGACATGACCGATATGCTAGTAACTGAAACTCCTTTTCGACTCAATCAGCTAATTTCTATGCTTCCTTTCCAACTTTATGGAATTTCGTGAGTTGTCCTTCTTTTCTTGTAAATTATTGACCATTTATATTTTAGACTTGATGCAACAAAATTTGCGGACAGCAATTTTCAAGGAGACATTCAACAGCTATACGGTATCAACAACGACGCAAGAAAAATAAAACGCCTAATTATGTACACCAAAAATAACTGTAAACCTGAATCTCTTAAAATACTGATTCAAGTAAGTATCAGTATTATTACAACAAGAAATAAATCGAACAAAATCTTTAGGAAGCACATTCACGTCTGGCAAGCATTCCTACGGTAACAATTGTCACAAATGCACCCATCTATACGGAAATTGCTCAAGTGATGTTACATTCTCTTCAATTCAAGTACAAGAAATCTGTTACATCGTCAAAATACGGCAACAATGAAAACTTTTGTGTCTTCACAAAAACAACTCGTCACAGCTCTGGCACCGTTTCCACATTTAATTTAGCTTTTCTCAGCAAATTAAAATAAGAATTACAATAACATTTCATATAACAATTACGGTATTTCATTTAGTGTAAATAAATAAAAGCTTTTTGATATCTGTTAAATTTCATAATATAGACGTTAATCCGTCTTTGTATACCTATGAAGTGTCTATAAACTGATTATTACAACTGAATATCTAATTTACAGAAATGTCTGCCAACATTGACTATGATGACCTCATTCGAAAAGTGAATGCTGTAAGTTTAATTCTTGCTGTAGTGCAACTATTAAAGCATCAAACGTTTATAGATTATGAATAAAAATACGGCAAACACAAATAATACAACTGAAGGTGGTGAATCGAAGAATACACCAACAGGACCTACAGCAGCAGAATCAAAAAGCAGCACATCCGAATCTGACACCACAACGACAAATGCAAAGCAATCTAATAATATCGATGTTTCAACTCAAGTAAGATTCACCACTCATAATGACTTAAATAGTAAATTTAAATTATAGTTATCTCTTGAATATGTTGGATCAGACATTTGGACACCACCGCAAACTACGGAAGCAGACTTGAGCTTGAGCTTTAATGGTCATTTTTATGACACCCATAGACCTTTGGCCAAAAGAATTTCTATTTACCCTGATTATGCAACGTTTGAATATTCTGATGGTCATCTTTATTCCACCACATCTGGTATCCATAAACCGGAAACTATTATGAAAAACATTGCGGCAGCTCCAGTTATCACAATAGTATCAGAATTTCGTCCAGGTGAAATGCCAGAAAATTATATGGTTGAACCAATCGGGGAACATTTTGGAAAAAAAGAATTCTGGCGTCATGGATTTGATATTGTTATAGAGGGACATTGGCATTCCACAACACTTAAGGCATTGGTAAAATCAACTAACAAAAAAATGCTACGCCTTTCAATTTTCAATTTTACGGCACATGGTCTTCCAGCATTTGACATTGCAGATGTAACAGAAAACAGAAATTTACGGCTCGAGCATTTATCGTAAGACTTTAAATAATTTTTTCTATATTATCACTTATTTTTTTAGTTTCAATACTCAGGTAACAAGCTACACAGATTTTTATGATGTCATTGATCTACTTTCACGCTATTACTCAAACTACGTTAGCCTCAAAATTCGAACAACAGGTTTCTGTTCTGATTTGAGAAAACTAACACTTACACTTCAGGTAACGATTTTACTTACCTCTCAATATAAAATTCCAAACTTTCAGAAACTCAATCAAATGAATAATAAGGAAGAACAATGTCAATTTACTGTACTAACATCTGAACACGTCGATGATCAGATACTTCAATGGTTGCTATCCTTCGAATTTGAATATGTTGGCAAAACAAAGCAAAGAATTCCAAGTACGACATCAGCTTTCGAATACTACGACACCTTCAATAAAGTATCTGAACCATTCATCACCTTCGCCTTCTTATCAAGAGATTAAATTCAGACAAATATTACTTATTTTTTAATAATTCACTATTTTTTACGACATTTCTTTATAAATAAATATACGGTAAAAATTATAACTTGTGTAATTAACAGACAAAACATGATTAGAAAAAAATAGTTTATTTTACATCATAAATGTGTTTAAAACGAAAAAATAGAAAAAAAAATTTTTTTAGTTAATTACGGGGGGGGCCACTTTTCCTCACATAACCATGACCAAACCTTGACCAAAATTTGACCGGTGAAGTCAGCATTCAGTCAGAAAAAAATGACCAAAAGTTGACTAAAACCTGACCAACATTGTCAGGTTTATCATACTTTTTCTTGACGCGTTCCAGCAAAGTGTCTGCTTGAAATCTTGACCAATTTTGTCAAGAACACCTGACAACATTGTCAGGAATTCTCGACAGTTTTTTTTCAGTGTACTTATTAAATACAGTTAAAACACCGTTACTAGTCATCACAACCATAACTCATAAAAAAATTAATTTATTGCAAAGAAACTTTGAACATCGCTATACATTACAATTCTTTTTTCAGAATAGAGTATCGGTTAAAACTTTTCAATGCAACAATAACTCGATTTCATTTGGATGGTTTAAACAGTGCTTTTTACGCAGTTTTAAAAAAGCGGCAATTAAAATTGTACACATATTTTGGTTGATTTACACGAAAAATGGTCAAAAAAATATGAAAGATTTCGGTGTTAAATTCAAAAATGAAAAATTATTGATAATAAAATAAAGTGTTTCATATTTGTAGTCTTCGGTGTAACACTGATTTAAGTTGGGATAAACAGCGAAAGTCTGTAACTGCTTAAATGTTTAAAGAGGTAGAATTCAAAAGAAATGTGAATGAATTGTGATTTCGGTTGTTTCTTTTCTCTTTGTTCACCACTGTAAATAAAAATTAACTAATTAATTAAACCGAGTATCATTTTTTCTTCCGCTTCTGCGATGTTATTTTCTCTTGCAATCTCCAACGAATGACCTTGTTTTCCAAAATCGGAGGAAAATATAGATTTAATTTTATAACACAGAAACGACGAGAGAAAAGATTTGACGTGGAAGCATTACTGACCGACTATCTGTTGCATGTAAATAAAAAGGAGGGAATAAATATTTTTAAATGCCAAAATTTAATGTTTTTATTTTTATTAAAAAACGTTTTTACTAAGGACATGAATGCTCTTTTCATTTTTAAATTACAATAATCTATTGTTATTATTAAATTACAGTAATCTTCTTAATAAATAAAAATGAAAAAACAAAATGATCTTCAATGGTTGAGAGCTTTAGCTGTTTTTGCAGTTGTTGGATTCCATTTGATGCCAGAAAAATTTCCACATGGATATCTTGGTGTTGATATGTAAGATCTTTTGCATTTCAATAAGGAAGTAAAAAAATCCATGCTTACCCGAACATAACGCGTAACATCTTTTTCATACAAATTTTTAAAAAAAATACAAACATGAGTAAAAAATAAATTTATCAATGCAATATTTTTTTAGATTTTTTGTTATATCTGGTTATTTAATGACAGCTATTTTATCTGAAAATATTGATGTACTTCATTTTTACATTTGTCGAATAAAACGAATTTTTCCAACTTTTATTTTTACTGTTGCAGCTCTTTTTATTTTTGCATATTTTACTTTTTTATCATTGGATTTCAAATTTTTAAAAGATGAAGTGCTTTGGTCGATTTTATTTGTCAATAATTTATACCCAATTATTCATAAACAACAATATTTTGAACTTGTGAGTTAATTATGCAAATTTGTGTGACCAATAAAACTGTATATTTTTTTAAGATAGGAGAATATAAATTTTTGTTACATACTTGGTCACTTGGTGTTGAAATTCAATATTATTTGATGGCACCATTTCTGCTAAAATTTCTTTTATCAAAAAACCATAAACTTTATTGGACGTTATTTTTTGTACTTTTATCAATTGCATTTCAACATCTAATTAATGATGAAGCAATTGCTTTTGGTTTTGTGCTTTGCAGAATTTGGCAATTTTTATTTGGAACAATGGCATTTTTATTGTCTCAACAACAACAACACAATTTTTTAAATGTAAGTAATTATTAGGAAAACGAGTTTTTTTTCAAATTTTGCAGGTTACAATAATAACCAAATTGTCAGCTATAACATTAATTTGTCTTTTTATTATTTGTTTTAATAATAATTTATCGTCAGCATTCCATCAAAAAATATTTTCATCTGTTTTGTGTGCTTCAAGTGTAATAGCTACCAGCATGTTTATAATTTCAAATACTTGGTCACCACTTTCTTTACCATCTCCATTAAACATTTTATTAGTTTATATTGGTGATGCATCGTATGTCATATATTTGATTCATTGGCCCATTATTTTATTACTAAAATATTTTTCAATTTCTTTAAGTAAGAGGTTTAAAGTTTTTTTCCATAGATCTAGAAACGGTCCGCTGTTAGGTTATTTTTCAATTTTGTTAAACCAAATCACCTGAGCATGAGCCGCTCATATTTACTCTTTTTTTCATTACTATCCCAGGATCCCAGGCCTACCACATGGCCACGGCAGACCCGTCTAATAGAAAAATGGTGAGTGAAAGAAAAAAGAAGTGTGTGAAAAAAAAATTTCTTCGCACCTTTTTTCCTTTGTTCTTTTGGACTTTTTCTCAACCCTAGATCTCAGCTTATATGTTATCTTTTTTTGTGATAATCTGACAGATCGATTTATTTGGATCTTATTTTGACTTTAGCACGGTAGATATTAGCTTTTTAAGATTGTAAGCCCAAAAAGACAATAGAAAAAAAAAATGAGAATAAATATTTTTAAACAGTTCTTTTTCTTTCACTCACCTTTCAGGGCTGCCGTGTGGCATCAATGCTGGTGTGGTCGCTTGAAATTGAAAAATGTTCAAAAAATGATTATGGTTTTGAACATTTTCATTTTACTTTAAGTTTTTCAAATAAAAAAAATTCACACCTATTTTGAAAATTATATCAAAAAACGAATCAATTATTCAAGCATTAACATTAATCTTAATATTGTCAATTTCTAGACAGCTTTGTTGTAATTATTATCATATTGGCATTTACATTACCAATTCATTATGTTTTTGCATATTTTGTAGCGAAGTTCAATACCAAACAAACTTTTTGTTTTATTTTCTTTTTCTACACCATTGTTATTGTGTTGTGCTGTGCTAATAATGCATCGGTCAGCCTTTTTTTTAAAAAGAAATATGCTTTAAACTGATATTCAAAAAAAGTATTCATTTTTAGCGAGAACCACAAAGAAATCCAATCTACGAAAATGAAAAAGCAGCAGAATTATGTCCAAACCTATATTATAATGATTGTGACACAGATCCTATGCTAATTAATTTCTCAAAAATTGTAATCTTTTGGCCGAACCCTGTGAAATTTTGTTTATACAAGGTACAAAAAATAGAATTATAATAATTGTCAAATATCTTCTTATGTTTTTAGTTAAATCCAAATGCCAAAAAAGTTGTTATAATAATTGGAAACAGTTATGCATATTTTCAGAATAGAGGACTTTTAGAAGCTGTAAAAGAAGCAAAAACAAAATTTAACAAAGCCTATTACATAACATTACCCGCTTGCTCATTTATTGTTGGACGCTTTAACAAAAAATTTAAATGTAATGGTTATTTTGAAGTTCTCAGCAATTTTTTGGCTGCAACAAAACCGGATATCATAATTAATTCAGCAAGGTGAGAAAAACTTACATGGAGCCATTTCAAAGTACCATGATGGGATTTTTTAAGTTTTATGTGAAATCGATAGCTTATAATAAAGGGATGAAAAACCCCCCAAGGATTTTCTGCTCTTTCGCCATTTTAGGGATTTAAGAGCGTTTTGAAATTATTAATTAAGTAGCAGGTGATGAACGTATTAGCCTAGGATTCAATGAATTCGAATGGTTGTATATGCCAGAGCATAATGTTTCATAAATAATTAATCATATTCCAGCACTTACAACCTTCGAAAATCATCACCAACTTCATTTTTATACTTAGAAGTTCATCGTGTGCTACTTACTGTGTAATAGCAAAAGGTTATAGAATTCCTAAAATGGCGAAAGTGCAGAAAACCTTTGGGGGTTTTTTTTATCTCTTATTATAAACCAATTGATTCCACATATTACCTATGAAATCCTAGGATGGCACTTGTTAAAGTTAACACCGTAAAATCCAAAAGAATTTCAAATTAGGCGTCTTTTGGCAAAGTGCTCTTCAAAATTTAACCATAGTTTTTTTCAGAATTAAATCAAAATTATTATTTTAAAAGAGGCGAACGGTTTGGTATTTCTTTTTCTTCCAAGGTTTTTTTCCGAAATTATATCCTTACGATCAGGGTCTTTTTGCAGAGTAAAATTGCCTGATCGTTGGGATGTATTTTCGAGTTAAAAAATCTTGGAAGAAACAAAAGTACCCAACCGTTCGTTCTCTGCAATAGTAAATAGTTTGTGGAATCAAAATTAACCATTTTTAAATCTGTGCTTTTTAAAATTTAATCAGTTACAGAATATCACTGCTTATTCCCCGTTATATAAGTGTTACAAATATCACCGATGGCGACAAATATTTGCAAGAATTTAAGAAAAATATTTTAAATGTTGCAAATTATACTTCTAAATTAATAATCCTTCAACCAAATCCATTCTTTCCAAAGTAATGCTTTTTTAGCGGAAATATTGGAATAAAATATGTTCATTCCTTTAGGAACTTGAAATCAACAATCGGCAGTCCTTTAACTGTCGCACAAGCTCTCCGAAAGAACCAAACAACGACACAATTTAACATTACAACAGAAGTATGTTATGAAAAGAGAAAATAATTGATTAGAGACCATACCACTAAAATGAAATTTAAAATTTTTCAGATGTACCACCGAATAAATGATCCTTCATGGATTAGAGTTGAAATGGCTACAAAAGCTTGTTCAAATTGTATAATAGTGTCAACGGAACATTTATTTTGCAATAAAGACATTTGTCCAATGGTTGATCAAAAAACACAAATTTCAATGTATTGCGATAACAACCATTTAACTGCAGAAAAATCTTTAGCTTTAAAGCCGGATTTGATAAGGGCTATCGATATGAGATTAGATTTATCAGTTAATAAAAATTCAAGAATTTAAATGACACAAACAAATTACATAAAAAAATTTATTTTAAAATTGTGGTTAGTTTTTATCAATGATTAACTTTTCAACAAATTTCATTATTGTGCGGAAATGAGTTTTTCTCTAACTAAAGCGAAAATGTAACATTCTTCGTTCGTTCGTTTGTTCGTGTCATTTTATTATTTATTCACAAAAAAGAGAATAAAGCGTGAAATTTGCATTAATAAACAAAAAGGTGTTTTTGTTGTCTTATGCAAAACTGTTCATGAAGCTATGGTGAACCACCCCGAAGGGGTGGGGCACCGCTAGTCTAATAGAAAAAAGGAAAGTGAAAGAAAAAAAAGAGGTGTGAAAAAAGTTTTATTCTCACTTTTTTTCTTTATTCTTGAGACTTATTTCTTCATTATTTTTCTATTGTTCTTCTATTGTTTTTTTGAGCTTAATCAAAAAAGGTAATAACTTTTTTAAAATTTCTTATTTTAAAAATTGCCGTGCTAAAGTCAAGATAAGATCCAGATATATCGATCTATCGAATTATCACAAAACAAGATAACATATAAGCTGAGATCTAGGGCTATGAGGAAAATAACAAAGAAAAAAATGTGCGAAGAAATTTTTTTTCACTCACTTTTTTTTTGAGCGACTTTTTCTTGACCCATTTTTCGATGGAAATTTTCAGGTCGATATGTCAAAAATGAAAATTACAGCGAAAACTGCAAAACGCTGACGTCCCCGTTCCCCTTTTTGAAATAAAAAATTTAATTAGTGTGCATAAGCATGCTGTAAGAAATTTGGAAACTGTTTATTTCAAAATTCGAAAAAAAATGTTTTTGACTGTCGCATTTTAGCCGGTGCCATCGAACTGTAAATCTAAAATAAACAAAAACAATGTGATTAGTTTTTATTTATCGGTGACTAACTTCTAAACATAATAATGATTATTTCTTTATTCAACATTATTATTAAAAAGACATTAAAATTTTGTTTTTTCACTTACAAAATCCTCTTTGAATTAGAACAATTTAATTTTTTAAGCTTTTTCAAATGCTCGTCATATCCACCTGGCACATTTTCAATCTCTCCCCCTTCATCATAAATACTAAACAAATAAGGTATTCCATTTTCATCACATTCACCATTCCATCCATTTAGTGGATTCCCAAAAGCAAAATGTTTTTCAGCATTAATTCGTGTGATTCCAGCTGCTTCTGCGATGAATCCCGTATACAGGGCATCATCAACAGCCATAAATTTATGATTTTTTGCTTCTTTTAAAATTAGCTGAACAGATTTAGATGTAAGCAAATATGATGGACCATTTGTGTAATCGGGATAATAGGTGCCATTGTATGCTTCATAGGGGACATACCTGCAAATCCCTCTAATTGTTAGAAATTTTAATAACTGTGGGCTTAAAATATTTAACTAAAAACTGTTTTACTTTTAATTAAATGAATTATTTTGTTATAATATATAACGCATTTTTTCTCAAATTCGAGCAAAAATCATAACCTTGTTCAACTCGATTTTTTCAAAATTATCGTATGGACTTGAAACTTTGCAAATATAGTCTTAATCCTCAAAAAACAACTTTGGAGGGATTTTTGGGAATGTTACACTTCTATAAAGTTCGTCGGACAAGATTGAAAATAGCGAAAAATCGAAAAAACCTCAAATTTTAGCAGTTTTTTTGAGATAACTTTTAAAACTGATTTTTTCCCCGCATAGACACAGTCGGACCTTTTTAAGCATGTAAAAATACACATGTTTATGAAAAAAGGAACGAAAAAAACCACCGGCTAGGTGCAATTGAACAGCCCTACTCGATTTTGAAAAAAAGTGTGTTATATTCAAATTTATTAGCATAAAACTTACCATTTTCCTTTCGGGTCACGAAATATTGTAAAGTTATGATTTAGATGTCCAAATATTGCCATTTCGTTCAAGCTTTTACTGATATTTTTAATCTCTTTATTTAACCAATATTCAAATCTTTCAGCATCAAGTATTGTATCTACATCTGATCTTAAAAGATATTTGACTTTTGGGCAATAAAATTGTTGCCATTGAAAAACAGATGACATCTAAAAAATATTAATTATTTCAGCTCCAAAAAAGTGAAAAAAAAGCATTACTTTTAGAGTTAAATTTAAATATGAATCCGTTAAATTCGTAAATACAATGTCACCAAAATGCCGAGCTTCTGCATCCAAAGAATTTCGAAGGATTTTGTTTTGTGTCGAACCAATGAAAAATTTGTGTGAAAATGTGTCAGGCTATAATTTAAGTAAAAAAAATATATTAAAAAATTTGCCTTAAAACTTTTTTTTCTTTCATATATTTAAATTTTTAATGGATACTACAAAATACACGGTTTACCCATTCCTTGACAAATTCCCCAATACCAACATGCTGGCTTTCAATTGATTGCTATTTTCATATTATCAAAGTACTAGATTCATATCCGGTGCTGGAAGCTTGTTGATTTTTAACAGAATTATTACTGCTGCGATTCTTTAACAATAAAATAACAAAAAGTGCCGACAAATAAAAAACATTTAAATAAAAAGTATTCCTAAACCGCATATTTATGGACTTTAAGAAAGACCCCGTACTTTTATAAATGAAAAAGAAACTCATTTCTTGTTTCATCATCAAATATCTTGATCTATTTTTTTTCATGTCAGAAATTGCACTTTTGAAAAAATCAAGATCACGATTTGAGATTATTTTATTGCAACAATTTTAACACGTAATTTATTTGGGTCGTCGTCAATATCTTACACAAACAAAGAATCAAAAGTTTTTTTAATTAACTAAAAAAGAATGTGGATTGCTTGCATATCATTAAAAATTTAATTAGCTGATGTTTAAATGAGTATTGTCATTTGACGCATTGCAGAACAAAGAAAATTCGAATTTTTTCTTTTTAGCAATGCGTCAAATGACGATATTCCAAAATACAAGTTTGCCCAAAGTATCGCTTCCTTGAAAAATCACCTAATACTAAGATGTAAAATACTCAAATGTTAATTTTATAAACTTTTGTATCCCTAAATCTTAAACCTCCGAAAACAAATTCCAATAAAACCCTTACAAGATTTTTAGCCCAGCTATCTCGAACTGCTTGTCTTAGATGTGTGGCATTCGGCCTCGACATAGTTGCAATCAAAACATCTTTTCCATTAGCACATGAACATTCCCCAAAACCATAGTAAAAATATGAAACTTTAACATCTTTTAGTTCAACTTTGAATTCTTTTGACGACTGATATCTATTATATGGAGAGTGATAAAAAAATTGTGGTGATAACTTTATAACAATTGAATAATTTTGTGTACACAGCGTTGACAAAAATAAAACAAAAAATATCAAAACTATTTTTTGAAAAGTTTTTTTTCTTAGCAGCTGTTGAATTTTTCTTTTCGACATAATCATTTTTACGCGCAATAAAATTAAATCTTTTAAAATTTAATTGTTACTAACGATAAAAAGATATCTTAAATTAATTGCTTTTTTTAAAAAATTCATTGTTCTCTTTTGAATTATGCGCGCATTCATCATTTGAAAGAAATGTCAGTGATATTGCAAAACAAAAAATAATTTCAAGATTAATCTCTTTCATCGAATAATAAATTTTTTGTCTTTGTTACAAATTTTTGAATCATTGAAATTAAAACACAAAGCTTTTAGTAAATAACAATTCATATTGTTCTTTTTAAGCCATTACATCTACTGATAAGCTTAAAGGGATTGGAGAATTTGCTACATTTTTTTCGTCAGAAGCATGAAGATCAGGCAATTTGTCCCTGCATAAAACCCTGTTCATCAGGATGACTGTGACAAAAAATAACGTTGGAAGAAAAAAAAGTATCAAATTGCCCGCCTCCTTTAATAACTTAAAATAAATGTGCTGCATGCTTGCATTCCGATAAATTTGCATAAATAAAAGTTAAAGCTATAATAGCAATCTATTGTTACATATCAACACCAAGATATCCAAGTAGAAATTTTTCTGGTATCAAATGAAATCCAACAACTGCAGAAACAGCAATAGCTCTCAACCATTGAAGATCATTTCGTTTTTTCATTTTTATAAACTAATAAGAATACTGTAATTGTATAATAACAATAGATTATTGTAGTTTAAAAATGAAAAGCGCATTCAAAAAAAATTTTTAAATTTTTAATGCTTCTACGTCAAATATCTTCTCTCGTCGTTTCCGTGTTGTAAAATTAAATCTACCCTGAGTAAAAGCCGTGAGTAAAGCAGTGATGCGCGGGTGATGTAATCGTCACCCGCGCATCACTGCCAGTGACGAAAAACCCCCACAAGTGATGATGATATCGTCACTAGTGCGTCACTATCTGTGATGAATTCATCACTGATGCATCACCGGTGAGGTTTTTTTCGTCACGGCTTTTTCTCAGTGTATGGTTTCTTCCGATTTTGGAAAACAAAGTCATTTGTTAGAGATTGCGTGAGAAAATAACATCAGAGAAGCGGGAAAAAAATGATACTCGCTTTAATTAATTGGTTAATTTTTATTTACAGTGGTGAACAAAGAGAAAAAAACACAACCGAAATCAACATTCATTCACATTTCTTTTTAATTCTATCCCTTCAAACATTTAATCAGTTACAGACTTTTGCTGCTTATTCCAAGTTATATCAGTGTTACAAATATTACCGAAGACTACAAAAATGAAGCACTTTATTTTATTATCAATAGTTTTTCATTATTAAATTTAACACCGAAATCTTTCATATTTTTTTGACCATTTTTCGTGTAAATCAACCAAAATATGTGTGTACAATTTTAATTGTTGCTTTTTTAAAACTGTGTAGTTAGCACTATTTAAACCATCCAAATGAAATCGAGTGATTGTTGTATTGAGAAGTTTCAAACGACATTCCATTCTGAAAAAAGAATGCATTGTAAATGTATCAAATTTGATTTGAGACTCGTAGAAAACAACTTACGGAGGCGCTTCATTCCCTACATCACCTAGATGTTTATGCATTTTATACCTTCCTAATTCTGAAGAAATTCGATAAAAGAATGTTCCAACATAAGAAACTCTTCTTCGGAATTCATCATCTTCAGCACCCCATCCCCAAAAAAGATTTGAAAATCCATTCATTCTTTCAAAAAAGGATCGAAACATTGCTGTAACACCACCAAAATTTGCATGATATGGTATCCTAAAAAGAAAGTTAAAAATATTATGCAAAAATTTCAATTAAAAAAAAGTATTAAGGATCAGTTCAAAAAAAGCTTAAGCAGAGTTTTGATAAAAGAAATCAAGATTTTTGTATTCAAACTTTTTTTAACTTACGAATAATTGTATTTATCGATTGCAGAAGAATAATGCTTTGGCAAAAATTCACATTTATAAATGTTTGATGGATTCAATGGAAGAAGATCTACGTCATGAAAGAAGAAGCAATTCCATGGAACATCTTCTTTTATGGCTTCCAAGAATCCAACATTCATTAATTTTCCTCGATTAAAAGTTTGATTTGAGATTTGCTCTACAATAAAAATACCGTAATTTATTGGTTGTTGAGAAAGAAAAGAATGCATGTGCCGAAGAAAGACAGCTAAATGGGATGCTCGATTCCTTAAATTTGCATATAATTAATGTCTTTGAATAACAGTGTTATGAAAAAATCATCACCTATATGGAACAATAATAGCTACAAATTGCTTGTTTGAATGCGCTTTTCTGCGTCCACCTGCTTTAATCTTGGCATAGAGGTTTGCAATTTCCTCTTCCGAAAATTCTGGCATTACAGGCCCTGGGGTGGTGGAATTTATTGTGGGTGTGATTGTAGAAACCTAAAAATATGGCTTTGTACATAAAAAAAAGAAACAAATTTAATTACAGTTTGTAGTGATTGTACATGAATGCAAAAAAAGATTACAGCTACAGCTAATACCTGCAGCAATGAAAAAAATATAGCTGTTCTTAAATTGACCGTCCGATTGCATAGTCCTTTATAGCAGTCAGTTTTAAACATTGATTTTTTCTCTTTTAGAGCAAAAATACAGTTTTAAAATATTTTTTATAAAACCTAATATTCTAATTTTGGAGTTGCAAAAACGTTTGTGATAGATTTACGATGTATAATGACTCTTTGTTTGCATAATATATTGACGACGACCCAAATTAATTACGTGTAAAAATTGTTGCAATAAAATAATCTCAAATCGTGATCTTGATTTTTTCAAACGTGAAATTTCTGACAGCCACGAAATCAAAAAAAAATAGATTAAGATATATGATGATGAAACAAGAAATGAGTTTCTTTTTCTTTTATATAAATGCGGGGTTTTTCTTAAAGTCCATAAATATTTTTTAAAAACCTAATATGTATTTTGGAGATGCAAAAATTTTTGTGATAGATTCACAATGTCATTGAAATTTACAGAACGAATCAATATAGAAGCAAAAACAATCTGGCCCGTAAAGAGAGAGAAACATTAGGTAAAAAAAAAAAAAGCGGCAAAAGATCAAAGAACCCCTCCCCTATATCGTTTTCTGGCTACGGTCTTGAAAATAATGTGTAAGAAAACAACGATTTTCAAAAAATTTATGCAGTAATTCCACTAATGAGTTCCATTTCATTGTCATTAATTTTTTCATTGTATTTTGTTATTTATTTGTTAAATTTAAAAAAAATACATATGCATATCGTCAAGATTAAGCTGAACGTGAACAAACCTGGCTAAAAGGTAGATTGTATTTTTCTAAACTCGTAAATTGTCTTAAATTTATATCGAACTAGTTGAAGAAATGATTTTATTTTAAGATGGGAAAAAATAGATTCATTTGAAAATCCTAAATAAAAAAGTATGCAAATTTTAAACAGCTAATTAAATTTTTAAAGATATGCAATCAATCCACATTCTTTTTTAGTTAATTAAAAAACTTTCGATTCTTTGTCTGCTAAAGATTTTGACGACGACCCAAATAAATTACGTGTTAAAAATGTTGCAATAAAATAATCTCAAATCGTGATCTTGATTTTTTCAAACGTGCAATTTTTGACATGAAAAAAATGGATTAAGATATTTGATGATGATACAAGAAATGAGTTTTTTTTCATTTATAAAAGTACGGGATCTTTCTTAAAGTCCATAAATATGCGGTTTAGGAATACTTTTTATTTAAATGTTTTTTATTTGTCGGCACTTTTTGTTATTTTATTATTAAAGAATCGCAGCACTGTTGAAAATCAACAAAATTCCATTACCGGAGATGAAAATAGCAATAAATTGAAAGCTAAACATTTTATTATTAATTCTGCATTTTATTACAGCACATCAAAATTGTATGTTATCATTACGGTACAATAGGGTTGAATTAATTAAAAGCCTTATCATTTTTTAATCAACAATAAATGGTTATCAGAAATTGGATGTTTCGAAATTTTTTAAAATTTTTGAAAACTGTATTTTGAATAAGAATTATTTCTAAAAATCACACATTTATTCAAAACAATTTTTCCATCATTAGTGTTATACACTTTTGTCCCTTTCTAGCTATGATCAAAATACCCTTACAATATTATTTAATGCCGAAATAGAATTACCAACTGAAAATTCCTTCTTAAAATGTTTTTCAAAAAATGCAACGTCTACATTAATTACTCCAGCTCAAATAAGATCAGGGAATCAAAAATTACTTTGTTCATGGCATTTTTTTATTGCCAATTGTTCAACGGTTTTAAATCCGATCTACATTGGATTAACAACTGTCAACGAAACATTAAAAGAGCATGTTGAACTAAAATTTGAGTATCCTGTGCGAAGACAATACCCTGTGATAATGTGTTATCCGCCAATGGTATATGAAACACGTTGGCAACAAATTATTTTTGCTACTGAAATTTATCATCATTTTGGTACGGATCTTCAAATACAGTATATTAATTCTGCGATGACTGAAATTGTTGATATTTTGAAGGTATGTATTATTTTGCCTCCTAAAGAACTGTCCATAAATTACGTTATCGTTATTTTCGATAAAACCCTATACATCAAACCGCACATGAAAAGCGGACTGTTCATTTACCCCACTCGCCCTTGTTACGTAACTTATGGACAGCCCCTAAAAATCGAATTTCTGATTAGTAATTTAAGAACAAGCTAAAAATTATTATTTTTTTCTATAAAATTGTCTAACACAAGCAGAAACAGTAGAAACAAATAATCTGGACTTTAACTTTTTTGTTTAAATGGTTTTGATTCGAAAGCATAATAATATTACTGCTGTTTCAGATCTACTCAAAAAAAGGTTGGATAAAAATGCAACCATTTGCTTTTGCAGATTTAAATCTTGACACAATTTTGGAAGTTGGAGTTCATCCAATGCTGGAATTAGATTCCAGAAATCAAGGCCTTGCTTATACTGATTGTTTAATGAGATATCGAGTAAGGATTTATAAATTTTGTTGGCTTTCTGTGAGAAGTATACTTTGATTCTCGTAATCTGATTTACCACATGTTAGTTTATTCTGTATATTTTTCGCTTATAGGAATCTGCAGAATTTATAATTGTCGCAGATGTTGATGATGTTTTATTCCCTTCAACAGGTAGCAGCTACTTTGAAGAATTTCTACATTGGAAAAAATTGCATCCCCTTGGAGCAGCATTTTTTTACATGCGAAGTTTTGCTAAAATTGATGTCGGTTTGTTTTACGTTTTTTTGTTAATACAATTTTTGTGATTACAATTGTTTCGAGTTGAATCATTTGTTGTTTTTTTTTTGAAGAAACGTTAAATTGAAAAATAACTGGATTTTTAAAAAAGTATATTTAAAAAATATTTTTTTCCTTTTTTTTAAAACATTTTTTTTATTTCAGAACAAACTTTTACCTCGATGGCTCTATTAAGTACTATCAAATCTTTAAGAGTCCACAATGAAACAATCTTTGGCAAATCTGTTTATGTTACAAAATATGCAGAAACCGCAGGAATTCATGCTCCTGGAATGCCATATGATACTATTATTACAATTCCACCAGAGCAAAGTCGAATGTTTCATGTTCAAATTAATGACAAAGCTTTGGAGGGGGTTAGTGTTTTTTAATGTTTTTATTAATCATGAGGGATAGCAAAAATGCTTTTAATTTTGAGAATATTTCAAGTAACCACTTTATCAAACTACAGTCGAACCTCGATTTTACGACCCTCGATTTTACGTCTTTTTTTGCGGTCCCGGCAAAAGCTTTAAGGAATTCACCTAAATCAAACCTTGATTTTACGACCTTTTTCTTCGGTCCCTTCAGAAAATTATAAGGGAATTGAACCTCGATTTTACGTCTTTCATTTTTTAGAGCAATTTTTATCGCAGTAACCTCTTTTTTCACATTTTTTTTCATCTTTTTTCATAATATATGCGCTAAAAGCGAATCACATTTTTACAGATTTTGTGGAATGCTAGAAGAAAACACTACAGGATTAACTGAAAGTTAATTTATATAAAATTTAAAGAAGTTTTGCAGTATTTTGAAGAATTAAAGATGCATTTTAGTGGAATTTTGACGGGATCCACTGAAATTCTCGCATGAAAAAATTTAAAATTCATTATAATGAATTCTTTTGTGGTTTTAAAAGAATCCATTGTAATTGCTCTATAATTCCGCTGTCATTCCACCAAGAATCACCATAGTGGTACAAGCAGTTATATCACTTATTATAATCTTCTAATTATCAATTCCTTGTAAAAGGTTTGCAAAATTTCCTCTAAAATTCTTTAAAATTCTCAATGGTCATTTCTTTATTGTAACAAGCTTTCCATATATCATTTTTCATCTAAAATAACTAAAACGGCAAAGAAATTCCTTAAAAGTAGTCAAAATAGCATGAACCTTGATTCTACGTCGACCTCGATTTTACGTCTTTTTTTCGCGGTCCCTTGAAAGACGTAAAATCGAGGTTCGACTGTTTGACATTACGTTTTATATTTTTACAAATTTAAATTAGTGGTTGAATTGTCAGATCAAAAAATGAGCTTATATCGTTCAAATTGTCAGAAGACGAAAATTACAAAATATACTAATCTAAAGATGAAAAATTTGCACAAAATATTTTTTTCAAGAATATAAAACCTACTTTTTTTAGGCAAATTCAACAACGTTTAAGCCATTCAACGGTATTCCAAAAAACATTTTACAAAAAATATCGAATGAATTTGTCTCAACATTCAGAAATATTTCATCATTTAACAGAAATACAGCTTATCCCGATGCCATATTACAATGTTACATGAATTACGCAAAATGGATTCTTTCAGATCGAAAATTGCCAATGCCCAAATATTTCCAGTGTTTGAATCCATTAAAATGTAGGAAACCAAAAACTGTCCCAAATTTAAAATGTACAGTAGCAAGAAGGGATTATATTCAAAAGAAATTAAATAATGGCAGCATTGTTCTTCATCTACCAAATTCAAACTTTTATTGGTGGAAAAATGAAAATGGATGTAATGTTTTTTTAAATTAGTTATAATAAATTATCGTAAATCTGCTATCTTTATATCCGGTTATCAAGGAAAAACATTAAATTTTTACTTCAAATTTATTTTGTTATTCCTCTTTGAATTTCAAATAAAAAAATGCAGTTTTTTGAATTCGGCAGTGTCTCCACCGTTCCGGAACAGACTGGAACGCATTCTTTAAAATTTTGAAACGGCACGGACGGACGGATGGTGTCCAAAAGCGGAACGAACGCGTTCAAAAAAAGTGGAACTTTAGAAACATCGGTGTTCTATCACAAAACTCTCAGAATATTATAATATTATAGGCTCTCTTTGTCAATGTCGTAAAAAACATTTAAATTATTCAAAAATTGATTTAAGCCATAAAAAAGAAAGCTCATAATTTTGGGTCATTGCTAATAATGTAACATCGAAATCATTGTAAATACTGTAGCCATACAGTAATCAACATGAATTTTTTGTTTAGAATTAAAAAAGAATATTCATCTTATATTATTCTATCGTATCCATCGCACATACAGTAAATGTGTTTCCAAGATTTTTGTTTCACGAAGGATTCTGGAAATCAAAAAGTGCTTATACGTTTGTCAAAATATTTTTTTATAATAAAAAATAAATAAATATAAAAAATGAAACTTTAAATCTAATTGAAGACAAAAATAGGGGGGAAACAAAAAAAACAATAGAAATTACTTTATTATCATATATCAAATATATAGTTAAACCGACAAATAAGTAACAATTAAATCATAAAATTATCTGAATATGCTCTTCAAAATTTGAAAACATTTTATTATATACCACGGAGCATATATAACTAGTACTTGAAAAAACAAAGAGATCAAAAAGAAAAAATCCAAACTTGACATAAATATACTGCTTTCTTGGAATCCAATTTTGAAAAAATGATAAGACAAAACTTTTGATAGCCATTCGTAAACCAAAGTAATATAAAAAAAGCAGCAAAATAAATTCACAATATTCTGTTTTCATTTCTCCTTCAAACTCCTTAATACCAACATCTGATGCATATTCATAATAGATTTTATTTAGACCAAAACATAGGTCATGGATGTCGCTGAAGGTTGAATTGAAAGCTGATAAAAATTGACCGTATTTTCTTGTTTGATTAAAATTGTTTTCCTAAAAAACATCTTCTAATTAAGGTATCTAAAAGTATAAAGAGCTTACTTCAAGCAAAACTTTATGGGCACGTCTTAATTTAGTAAAAAAATACCAAGAACCAAGTTCGCAATTGTTACAAAATTCTCTGAATTTAAGAGCATCATGTAAAAATACCCTGATATTCCAAAAGGAAACCAGCCAAGAAAATGCGTACACAGTCGCCCATCCGAAAATAAATGTCCATGTATAATAATCAATGGGCATCTGTAAAGGGGTATAATTAATAGCATTAAGATAACTATAAAACATATGACATACCGAAGTATCATGAAAACATTTACAAAAGTTACCACTTGAAAATTTATACCATTTTAATAGCTTTCGAAGATTCATTCGTTTTTGATAAAATAGTGTTGGATTTGACCATAGCTCTCTAATAAGGTAGAGCATTTAACACTAAAAATAAAGCAATTTAAAGTAAGACCACTATTCTGCCCGATAATTTTCTCCAACACCAACTCAAGAGTTGGGGTCGCAACAACAGTGATAAAGACAGCTATAACAAATGACTCCGTAACAAAAAAAAAACAATAAATCAAGTGGCTATTGAACCAAATATACAGTAAGAATAAAATGCAAAGAATATAAAAATATTTTTATTAAAAAATTATTTGAATAGCGCTTTCAAAATTCATTACCATTTCATTATAAGTAGAGAAACATTGATAAACACAACTTAAAAATTGGACAAAATCAAGAATAAAAAATGAAAGCTTGACATAAAAATAATGCTTTCTTGGAATCCAATTTTGAAAAAATGCCATGATGAAGCTTTTGACCACCATATGTAAACCGACGTAATAAAAAAAATATGGAAGAACATATTTCCAGTATTTATCTTTCAGTATTTCTTTAAACTTGTTAATTCCCATGGTTGTAGCACATTCATAATAAATTTGATTTTGGCCCAAAACTACATCATTCAAATCTTCAAAGCTTCGCATAAAAGTAGCTAAGAAATCACTGTAATATACTGTTTGATGGAAATTGTTTTTCTAAAAGAAATCCAATGGATACTGTAGATGAAAGTAACAGCAACTCACTTTAAGCAACATTTTATGTTTACGTTTAAACTTTGAATAAAGATTCCATGGAAAAAGTTCAGAATCATTGCAAACTTCAGTGAAGTCAACAGCATTATAATAGAAATCAGTGATTCCCGAAGCGACATAAAGGATATACATCTCAAATAAAAAGTACAATAATGCCAAGCCGAAAACAAAGGCTACTGTATGATAGTCAAATAATACCTATAACGGGGCACAATTAAAAACAGAAAGATAATTATGATAAATAACTTACCGCATGATCTTGTGAACATTTACAAAAATTACCACTTGAAAATTTGTACCATTTTAATAGATTTCGAAGTTTCATTCGTTTTTGATAAAATAGAGTTGGATTTGACCATAGCTCTCTAATAAGGTAGAGCATTTAACACTAAAAATGGTGCAATATAAAGTAAGCCAAATGAAATATGATTTTAATAGTAATCCAGAAGGGATTGTCGAGAGATAACGTTATCGAAATATCCAAAACTTTGCGTCCGTGGACGTTAGCTCTGTATTGTATTTGGCTTTTACGCACTTGCCCGACTCGTTTGCAAACGTTTGTTATTTTTTTTATTTTTGTCCACACTTGCCCGAATGTGACCAAACGTTATTGAACGCCATTTGATAAAATCAAATCGTTTGCAAACAACTAAAAAAATGGAAAAATACTGTAACAATAAAAAATTAAATTAAATTTTGGTAGTAATATAGTAATATTTTTTTGTGGTAAATGTTGTAAGTTGAATCACTAAAAAAATTTTTTTTACAAAACATATTAAATGTAAGTTAAACATAGAAAAACCAAGAATGTTTTGTTATGATTTTCAAACAATTTATTTTTGCGGTAGCTAAAGTAAAAGTAAGTAATTATTTAAAGCAGAAATAAATTTTATATTATGTGACGCTGATTATTTACATAAATATTGCAACATATTTTTAAATTACAGTATTTCTTGGTGTCTGTTGTAACGAGTACAACTGATAATAAAGTGGGCAAAATAATCAATAGTGTTATAATCTTCTGTTATATGATTATGAATAAGAAAATGAGACAGTAACTTTTGCAACAAAGCATTTGCTAATTAAAGATAACTATTACCTTCTGACGGTTCAACATCCTTGCAGCAGCTTGCTATATACTATTATAAATAACACTCGTATACTATAGCCGTCAAAAACACATATTTTGTAAATCTCATAGTATACCATTTATTGTTGTAGTCAAACAATAAACGTAATGTGTCACATTATGATTATCCATGGTTGGAATTCCAGACAGAGTCTTTTAAGTCCATCGTAGTTTTTAATTTGCAGTTTAGTTTGAAAAAAAGTTTTCTGCGATTAAAATTACAACATTTACCACAAAATAAATATTACTATATTACTACCAAAATTTAATTTAATTTTTTATTGTTACAGTATTCTTCCATTTTTTTAGTTGTTTGCAAACGATTTAATTTTATCAAATGGCGTTCAATAACGTTTGGCCACATTCGGGCAAGTGTGGACAAAAATAAAAAAAATAACAAACGTTTGCAAACGAGTCGGGCAAGTGCGTACAAACCTTGTATTTAATAGCTGAAATTTTAACATTAACTGAAGACATACATGTTGAGAACACAAATGTCGTAAAGCTTTTATGACAACATTTTTTTTCAACAGTAGAAAAAATTAACAATAAAAAATTGAGTTGAAAAATGAAACATTTTGCCAAAAAAGAGTGTGATTTTATAAAATTTTAAAAAATAAACAAATCAAAGCTCATCTTCCAGTAATAGATTGTTCGATAATAGAAGGATTAGATAAAATTTCATAGCTTTTGCATTTTCTGATAATGTAACGATTGACTCCATTTATGGTTACGGTAAGTTTCTCATTTTTTTGAAACAACATGTTTTTTTTTCAGAAAATCTTACTGTAACACGGAACCAATTTTGACTACTGCAGTTAGTTTTTTTTCCACCATGTATAAAATGTACAGTTACAGTATTAATGACAGATTTATTATATTAAAACAACTAAAGTTAAAACAGCACACAAATAACATTATTTTATTATGAAATCATTTGAATATCTGTTTCAAAATTTAACACCATTTCAATATATTCTGGTAAACATATATGAACAACACTTATAATAACCAAAAGATCAAGAATAAAAAATCCAAACTTGACATAAAAATATTGCTTTCTTGGCATCCGATTTTGAAAATATGATATGACAAAACATTTGACAGCCATTCGTAAACACATATGATATAAAAATGGTGGAACAATATGTTCACAATATTTAGCTTTTAACAATTCTTCAAACTTCTCGATACCCATAGTTGTAGCACATTCATAATACATTTGATTTTGAACAAAAACAAAGCGATTCATTCTGCGGAACTTTGGATCAAAAGCAGATAAAAATTGACCATATTTTCTTGTTTGATTGAAACTGTATTCCTAAAAAATTGACGAATTACGGTAGCTAAAACATATATAGCTTACTTGGAGCAAAACATTATGTCCATGTTTAAAGTTTGAGAAATAATACCAAGAAATAAGTTTAGAATTATTACAAGTTTCATTGAACTTAACAGCATCACGTAAGAAATTGTTCAGCCCCCAAATAAAATACATCCAAAAAAGTAAGTACAAATGCGCCCACACCAAAATCAAGCTCCAAGTATAAACATCAAAAAATTCCTGTAATTGAAATAGCTACACCCTCCTGCTGATCATAAATATAACTTACAGAAGTATCATGATGAGAGCATTTACAAAAATTACCACTTGAAAATTTATACCATTTTAATAGCTTTCGAAGATTCGTTCGTTTTTGACAAAACTGAGTTGGATTTGACCATATTTCTCTAATAACCTCGAGCATTTAGTACTAAAAAAGTTAAAATAAAAATAATCGAAAACGACACAGAAAGAATGAGACACCTACAATAAATTAACCTCTAACAACAAAATAGTTAGTCACATGTGGTTATTAAACCGAATACAGTAATATCAAAAAGCAGACAACACAAAAACTTCTTTATTACAAAATTACTTGAATATCTGTTTCAAAATCCAGTACCATTTTTTCATAAGTTAAGAAGCAATGATAAACAATAATTAAAAACTGGATATAGTCAAGAATAAAAGATATTTTTTTAGCATAAAAATAGCGCTTTTTTGGCATCCATATTTTAAAAAATGAATACAAAAAACTTTTGACAACCATTTGTAACCCGATATAATACATTAAATTTGAAATAACATATTCCCAATATTTAGCTTTCAACAATTCTTCAAACTTCTTGATACCCATGGTTGTAGCACATTCATAATACATTTGATTTTGTACGAAAGTAATATAATTAAATTTATGAAAATCTTGTTTAAAAGTTGTCAAAAAATTGCCGTATTTTCTAGTTTGTTTGAAATTGTATTTCTATAATAGTGGTGATATACTATAGTAACTAAAAATATACAACTTACTTCGAGCAACATTTTATGTGTATGTTTTCCCTCACTAACTATCATCCATGGAAAAATGTAAGGATTGTTACAAAGTTCTTTGAAGTCACCAGCCGAATATAAGAAATCGTTGACTCCCAAAAGAAAGTATATTTCCAATAATATGCGCAATATATCCAAGCCGAAAATAAAGGAATGATAATTAAGTGGTACCTGAAACAAGCGTAATAAAAAAGATATGTATAATTATGAAAAATAACTTACAGTAAGACGATGAGAGCATTTACAAAAATTACCACTTGAAAATTTGTACCATTTTAATAGCTTTCGAAGATTCATTTGTTTTTGGTAAAATAGAGTTGGATTTGACCATATTTCTCTAATAATCTCGAGCATTTAGCGCTAAAAATGTTGTTGAAATTTAAAATAAGTTAAAATTGCTTTACGAGAACACATTTGTCGTAAGCATTTTTGCAACAGTAATAAAAAAAATCAACAATAAAAAAAAATGGAGTTGAAAATCGTAACATTTTGCCAAAGCAGGCTCAATTTTGAAAAAATGCACTAGAAGAAGAATTGAAAAAAAGTACAGTATGCTAAAATACAACAGAGTATTGTGTTGCATAATACTTCTGTGCTTTCGATGATATAATTTGTTTAATATTTTTATTGTAATAATAACTGCATCCACTTTGAACGTGCTTAAACTGTTTTTAATAGATTAAGCGATTAAATTAAAATATTTTTTTTTGATTTCGAGCTTTTTTTATGATCGATTACTGTATATCTTTATTAGTATCTTGGGCATATTTTAAGATAAAAATGATGAAAATCGTATAGAAGGCGGCTTCAGGAAACTTACATTTGTATCAGCTGTTTTTCGGTTTTATATATTCCCGCTATCCAACCAAGGGAAGTTATATATCATTTTGTAGCAGATTTTGTGAAAAAAAATAAGAAAGTAAAATAAAAAAATATAACTATTAATTTTTAACAATTAACATCGAAAAAAGTAGACGAATTCATAGAAACCACGAAAATATTTTTTCGTGCTAAGAGTTTTACTAGCATAATGTGCGATGGATCATAAAAAAAGCAAGAGAAAAAAAAATTATGAATTGCAAAATAACATCGTTAAGCGTGAGAAACATGCATGCAATAAAAAGAATTATTAAAGCAAAAAATACATTTCAATTTTTGTTGTTTTTAGCATTTGAACGAAAAATGATTTCTGCTAAACTCTTGTTTGCAAGCATTACATTTTGTTTATTATGGATTTGGCTGTTTTCAAATACTTCACAAAATGTTAAAAAACGCTCACGTAAGTTGACAGTGATAAATTATTAGCTGTTATTAGCTTCAACTTTTATTAAATAATCAACCATCCTACTTTCAGTTTTTGTTAAAGCTAACACACTTGAAGTAACAAATTCTCTATCAAATTATGTGGTATATAATTTATCTCTGTTAGATGAAAAATGGTTTCCGGCTGCAAAATCTGCAGAAAATTTTGCTGGTGTTAGCTTTGAAGTAATTCCAGCATCAAACATGAAACAAATAGATGTCGGATTGTATTCTAAAACTGGAGTTGGAACGATATTTACTATCTACTGGAATAATCAAAATATTACGTTGTCTTACCGTATCCGAACGAACAATCACTCCGATGGTGAAGTAATTTCGGAAACTATTTTTAAAAATAAATTTACATTTGACTTGAAGTTAGTATCATATGTTTTACGAGTAAGTGTCACCGATGAAATGACTATTATTAATGCTTGTAAAACGCTGTTCTAAACTTTTTATAGGTTCAAATTTGCAGTGATAATAATAAATGTGCTTGGGCTTATGTCAATTATCAAAAAGATGATTGAATCAAATATGATAACTTTTTCATTGCATTAAACACCAAAAATTTAGCAATGATTCGAAATTTTAAACTTCAAAAATTTCTTTTCAACAAAAATGCAGTACAGTATTTTCCGCTGCAAAGAACAGATCAGCTAAAAAATATAAATTTTCCTAAAATTGAAAGTTTAGAATTAAATGTTTATATGAAAGGCTTTAGTCAAAGTCAATCTGAACATATTTATTGTGAATTTCACTTGAGGTTTTATTTTAGCAGCTTTGTTTACGTTGGATTTAATGATCTGATTTAACAATGGTACTACAAATACTTTAGTTTTTCAACGGAAGGCTTCTATTGTAGAAGTGATGTTTTATTTAAATATGACTACGAATTCGATTAAGAATAGCGCAATCCCAGTTGCATCCATGTCTCTGCCGTTTACAGACATTATCAATGATTTTCTTATCATATGCTTATATCCAAACTACGAGAAGGATTTGGTAATCGTTGAATCAAAAAGCCAAATTTTTACGACAAATGCATTTTTTGATGACCTTGATATCTTACAATCTCCACAAATGTCAAACTATGTTTCTTTTTTGATGAATAGTGATGAAGGAGTATTGAATGAGTTAGTTAGTTTAACTTCGATCTACCAACTTTTTCTGATGATGTTTTAGCACTTCAACCTCTTTCTATCCACCAATAAAAACACCAATTTGTTTCATATGCAATTATGATTCCGTAACTACAGCACCTTATATGGTTGCATTTAGAAATGTATTTCAACAACACTTGATGCAACATTTAAATCATCAATAAGCGGTTATGACATCCATGTAACACAAAATAATGGCACAGTAATTTTACACAAACATAGGCATTTTTTCGCGCTTTATATTACTTTTTAGTCAACAATCACTTTCAATCAAAAAACAGCAACCATAAATCATGATTCATTGAATTCAAAACCAGAAGTTGAAATTGTTTTAGAAAAAGATGTCATTTATATGTTTACATCGGATGGAAAATATACAGAAATGGGATATGGAGTTTCACCAAATTTTTATACTCGTGCTTTCCTTTCTACAACAGATACTGTATGGGCACAAGTGTATACAATACCACTTGTTAAATAAATGAATAAACACAAAAATGTAATTGATCAAAAAGCTACTTCTTTTAATCTTTTTTGTCGTAGCTTTTACAAAATTATTTACCTTAAATTGATTCATCAATTGTTTCCTTGCTAATCTTTTTCTATTTACACATGCTTGTAAGCTTTAAAAAATGTAATGAATTTTTTAAAGATTCTCTTCATGAAAGAAACCTTATTCTTAATTTATTTGATAAAAATTTAATGAAAAACGTATTTTATCATGTATCTTCCAGTTGATTGATATGTACTTTATTGTTTTTGTGTTGAACAAATGGCTCCATAAAAAACCCAACTATAGGATGTGATGCAACTTTATAAAAAAAATTTCAATTATTTACAGCAGATATGTTCAATCAAAGGCAATCCTGTTAAATAAATATTTATATAAATGACTTTTACAAATTAATAACAAAGCCGCAAAACTTTTTGTATATATACTTTTTTAAATACAGGAGATAGATGTTGAATATACAACAGTAAAAATGATACAAATAATGCATATTTATCATGGTAGATATCTGATAAATAGTGAGCAGAGTTGAATAAAAATATTCCCAACATTGATACAGTATACTGTGTGTTAGAACGTGCATGCTGCAAACGTTTTTTTACAAGTGAACGAACACGCTTCGTGTAACAACTGCGTGTTTGTCTGTTTTCCTCTTCTTTTTTTGCTTCCCGAAGTTTCGTCAAACTGTCAGCTTTTTTTTATTGCAAAATATTTAACTTACAAAATTTATTAAGCGCGCTTAAGCATTTCTCTATTTTAAACATTTCAACAAGTTTATTGCTTTTTTTATATTCTTTTTCTGTTTTTTGCTTACTTTTTGTTGATACGGTTATTGTTGAAGCAATAATTGCTGCATAAAATGTATTTATTTTTAATGTAATTTTTGTTGTACATATTATTATATTCTATTCTACCGGATCGGTAATTTGTAAATTTTATTGTTTTCCTGCTTTTGCTTCTTTGCTTTTTTCAACAGCAAAAAAAGAAGCACTAAAAAGTGCGCGTCTTTAGCTGTCTGGCATCCATGTTAACCGTCTTGTTCATTTCTCTTTAAACATATTTTTCTTCTAGCAAGCTTTTCATCTTCTTTCCTTTAGCAACAAATGTACTACAAAAAATAAATTGTAGTAACTTTTATCGTCAGATAACTATCATTTTGCGGTGCCATCTTTTTTGAATGATTTCTACACTTTGTACCAAATTCAATGCATTAATGATATGTGTTGCTGTCAATCTGTTGCGTGTGTGCGATGTTTGCCATCGCAATGATTCGTTTCTCTTTTCGCGTTTATTATATGTACGATGATAATTAAACTAAAGATAATAATTTATTCCTTTTCAGGTCGTTGACGTAACTCTTACGAACGTGGTCGTTCTTCTACTTACAATTAACCAGATATATATATCGAATATTGAATAACTTTATGCACCTTACAAATGGTTGGTTGAATGTGTGTAACAGAGCCTGTATTAATAAAATGTTAAATTTGCAGGATTGGACAGAAATAATGAACAACAACCACCTTCAATAAAACCTGCATCATCATTCTCTTCGTCTGCTCCTGTTACATCTAAAAAATGTAAGAATAATCCATACTTTTCAATTACTCTTTTGTATACATTTGTTTTTTAGCTCTTCGAAATGCTTCTGTTAGTAATAATTTTGCAAATGCTCTTTCTTCTTCTGGTAGAACATTCAATGTCAAGGAACTTCAAAGAAAAACAAAAACGCCGCTGTCCATTGTTGATCTTCTATTAAATTCTCCTGTGGTTAGTGATATTAAAATCAATATTTTCTCATTTGCTTAAACCGTATATTTAGAAACCTGCGGTTACATCTCCTGCTTTTGTTCCACCTGCACGAGTAGCACCAATTGCACCAGAAGTTGATGAAAATGGTCCTAATCCAAGTCGTGTTCCGTCTCCTGATGTCTCTCGCGATAAAAGAAGAATTCATTTTGCTGATGATAAAGGTCAAGAATTGGTTCTCATTCAATATATTGAAAACGTATTACTTATTGGACGTATGTTTTTATATTTATAATTTACCATAAATACAGTAATTCTACATAGGACGTCTATCATCATCTGATATGAAACATGCGGATGCAGAAGCTGAAAGAAATTCAATGAGGCTATTGAAATCTGGTGCAGTTATTGAAGAAGAAGATGGCGATGAAGAAATGGAAACAGATATTCAAAGTATTGTAGAGGATGAAAGTGATGATACGTGGAAGCCAGTTCTTTACAATGTTAATGAAGAAATTTCTCAACAACTTGAAGATGAAGAAGGCGATTTACATCAACAAAAAAGTTGTCTTTTTGTTGAAGAAAATGCTCGTTGTGAGAATGTTATGAGAATTTTTGTAGCTGATCCAGATGTCCCCCTTGAACATCCTGATGAACCTGATAATGTTCCAAATGCCTACACACAAATGAGAACACCAGAAAATATTCCTCTTGATTATGTTCTTCAAAAAGTTACTGCTGAAGAAGAGTCTATGAAAGCTGATGCATTTATTTTACCTGCTAAAGATATACCTTCTGATGATCGTGCTATTCCCCTCTGCTTTCTTTCTACACCACCAATTATGCCTCCGATGCAATCTCAATTACCTGCTCCAAATGTTACAAATATTCAATTATATGGCAATTTTGATGTACATAGTGGACGATTTGTTAATCCACCAGTTCAAACTGCAGCACCAATGCCTCTTAACTCCATTTTCTTTCCTTGTCCACCATTAATGCCACCGCAGAGACCACCTTCACAAACAATTCCACCATCTGTAGAAGAATTTGTTATAATGGCTGATGAAACAAGTCAATTAAATGCACCACCATCTTTTTCAAATGCTCGAAATGCTACAAATCGATCAAGTAATGATATCTATTGTTGTGATTCTAAAGTTATTGATAATTATTTTTAGATGGGAAAATTTGTAAATTCTTTTTTAAAGGAAAATGTAAATTTGGTAATGATTGCTAGTAAGTTACTTTAGCTGTACATGTATACTACACTGAGCTTGAAATTTCAGTCGAATTTTAGTATATATATTTTAAGATTACTGTAATTTTATATCTTTTGTTTGCTTTAAAACATAACAAAATAAATGTAGAGCTTCGTTAATTGTTTACTTCTCAAATATGCTTTTATTATGTTTTATTTGTCGTTTTAGCCAAGAACATATCCGACCTCAACAACTACCTCCAGCAATGGGATCTAGTGGAAATGATGTTCCTCGTTTTAATTCGAATAATCAAGAAAATGGAAGTGTTCGTGGTGGTGGTCGTTTCAATTCATCTGGATTCAGGAAAACACCTTTTGGTTCAAACAATCAAAATTTTATTGGATGGAAAAGACGTAATGACAAAAGAAATACTGATTTACGTGAAGATCGTCGTACAGATCGTTCTCAATCACCTCCAAAAAGAAAAAGAAGAAGTTCTCCAAGTTATGAAGGTTCTCCAGAAAGATCTCGTCGCCGCCGTTCTCAAAGTCCAGTTTCTAATTCTTCATCATCCGATAAAAAAGAAGATTCTCGTACAAGACGTCATTCACCTCAATGAAGCCGTTCTTCACGCAAACATACACGTTCTCGACGAGAACTTCTCGTTAATAATTACGTAATTCTATTTATCTAACTTAACCTTCCGATAGCTATTTATTTATCCATATTTATTAACCCCCAAAGTTTTATGTTTAGTATTTTCTTTTATTATTATTAAGGATAGATATCAGACCACATGAAATTGTACTAATTTATTTGCAGTTTTTTTATAAGAAAAAGTAATAAATGTTATTATAATATTTGATTTTTATGTAAAGAATTTTTTATTAAAAACTAAAATTGTTATTCTTTCAAAAACGGATTGTAAAAATGAGGAACAACAATATTTTGAAATGCAAAACAGCATCTTTAATAGTGGGAAAAATGCATAAAGGTTTTTAAAGCAAAAACAGCATTTCATTTTTTGTTAGTATTAACATTTGGTTGAAAATGATTTCAGCAAAACTCTTGTTTGCAAGCATTACATTTTGTTTATTATGGATTTGGTTATTTTCGAGCAGTTCCCAAAATGCTAGTAAACGTTCACGTAAGTTACTGCAATGAAAAAACAGAATTCCTAGTTTTTAAGTAAATGTCAAAACCAATACCTTTGAACGAGCAGATTCTTTTTCAAATTATTTAGTCGATAATAGATCCCATGCAAAAGATTTATTTTCGACAGCAAAGCCTGTAGAAAATTTTGCTGGTGTTAGTTTTGAAGTAATTCCAACATCAAAAAATGGTGACATCTTTATAAGATTGTTTACTCAAAGTGGTGATGGAACGATCATTCTAATTGGATGGGAAAATGAACAAATTACTGTACAATATAACACCGAAAAAATCATTAATTCAACTTTTAAAAACAAATTTACTTTTGAGTTGAAGCTTGTGTCATATGTTCTACGGGTAAGCGTTTAACTTTCAGACAGAAACTTTATGGATCAAGAATAATGTAATTTTTAGGCTCAAATTTGTAGCAACTACATTTGTGCTTGGTCTTATGTAAACTATCAAAAATTAAAACGAACCAATTTTGATAGATTTTTTATTACAATCAACGCAAAAAATCCTGTTTTAATTCGAAATTTTAAGCTACAAAAATTTCTTGTCAACTAAAATGCTGTACAGTATTTTCCTTTACAAGTTTCGAACGATAAAAACGCATACGAATCTTTTCCAACACCAAAAAATTTTGAAATAAAAGTTTCTCTCCAAAACGTTAAACAAAATAAAACCAACGATATCACACGCATGTTTTATTTAGCGTTAGTTTATATATTACAAAAACTGTAATTGCATAAACTATATTTTTAGCAACAACGTTATAAGTTTGTTAAAAATTTTTTGGGATCAATGGCCGTCAGTTTTTACAGTAACCTTGGATAACGGTATATCACCGGGACCATTTCCAACTTTATACATACCATATACTGATATTTTCAATGACTGGCTTACTGTACGTTTATACATTGATAGTAATGATACTGTAATCATGGAAGCTTGTAATCAAAATATTACAGTCCCGGCATCTTATAATAGCTTAGAAAAAATAGATCGAAATTCATTGATGTCTGTTTTTATTAATAGTGATGAAGGATCATTGAATGAGTAGGTTTTTATATTTTCATAACAAATCAGGGATGAGAAGTGGGCTGCAGGCTGGCCGGCCGCATTTCTCCTTCTTGTAATAAATATATCATTTGGTCGATGCTGTTGCTCTTTTGCTCTTGTCGATACAAGATCAAAGACGTGAATGTGCAAAAATTTCTTTCCAATGCTATAATTTGCTTGAAAGAAACAACTTTTTAGAACTTCGGATACCTATTATTCGCCAGGAAATACGAACGACGATTTTCATATTAATTTATCAAAAACAGCAGTATATTTAATTGCATTTAAAAATATTACAACTTCACTTAATGCAACAATTGGTTCAAACATTAATGGATGTAATATAAATGTTATCCAAATTGATGGCAAGGTAAACACTGATTTAGATACTGTAATTTATTTTAAAATTTAAAGCATCTTTTTATTTGGTTGTTCGAAAAGTTCGTGCAGGTGTTTGAACCTGTGGCATTTTTTTAGTTTTTGATGAAATTTTCTATTTTTTTTTGTAAAAGGTGCCCATAGGTGTCAAAAAACATGCTATTACTCAAAGAAAACAATCATTTTTTAAAAATTGTAATTTTAGTCTACAATTACTTTCAATCAAAAAACAGCTACAATAACACATGATTCCACAAATCTTAAACCAGATGTTGAAATTGTTTTGGAAACAAATGTTATTTATATGTTTACATCGGATGGAAAAAATGCTGAAGTTGAATCGGGAATACCACCTGAATTTTTCAAAGATATAACTGTACAAAAAGCAGAGAATGTATGGATTCAAGTAAACACAATTGCACTTGTAAAATAAACCATAAAATTACATTGTAAATAATAAGGTAAAGCAATAACAAATAAACACCAACTTTCTTATACTTTATTATCTTGGTTTCTGCGACAAAAATAATTAAAAAAGAAAGAAGAAAAAAACTAAATAATAGCCATTTGGGATAATCCGGATGGCAAATTATGACACTAATGTGACTTTTTGAAAAATTACAGTATACTTAATTAGCTTTATTAAAATTAAAACTGTGACAAAAAGTGAAATATGTAGAGGATAAAACCATTCTAGCTTTTATTTCATTCCTGGAGAATACCTATATTGACACATTTATCTGCAAAAAATATCAGGGAACACAAAAAGTCTGCAAAAATGTGTGTTTTTATCAAAGTTTGATCATTTTTAATGAAAACTAAAACAGCATAAAATGTCATCATTATGTATTCAACTGATCTTACTCATTTTATTGCACTTTTTCGTCTCTTATGTTTAAACATGCAAAAGAAAAAAAAACAAGAAAAATACAATCTTTGCAACCACAAAAGTGAATTCAAATCACAAAACATTCTCTCTTTTTGATGCCTGATGCAACAAAAGAAACACAACTCTTTTTTTAACTTGTTTTTCAGTTGTGACTCTTTTGTGCTCATCTTCCTCCAATTTTACGAGTATAAATACCCTTTCAATTTTTTAGTGCAGATCAACTTTGTTTTACTCTTTACTCTTTTGTTTTTACTACAAAAAAACCTTTCTCTCAAAAATGTCTCACGATTTCTCTAGAAAAGTTGTAATTATTACTGGTAGCTCCTCCGGGATTGGTGCTGCAGCAGCAGTATTATTTGCAAAGCTTGGAGCATCTGTTACAATTCATGGTCGATCAGAAGATGGCCTTAAAAAGACAACTGATGCAATGCTTCAAGCTGGTGCTTCAAAAGATCGAATTCATTCTGTTCGTGGACCTGTAACTGATGATTCCGTTTTAAAAGCGTTGATTGATGAAACGGTACAAAAGTTTGGAAAATTGGATATTTTAATTAATAATGTTGGAATTGCAAATAAAGAAGGAATTCAAAATCCAAGATCAATGGAAAATTTGGATTATGTTTTACATGTTAATCTTAAAAGGTAGGCGGAAGGATTTAAATGGGGAATAGGGGGATATACGAAATCCAAAACTTTTTTACCGGGGGATAATACACATGTCATATGCCTAGTATTTTGGAAGGATATATGAAATCCGTTTTATTTCGTATCTCATTATCTTACAGCAAGCCATTAATAAGGATATACAAAATCTGTTTTATCTTTAACTACTTCCCTATTTTCAGCATCATTCACCTCACTGAACTCGCCATTCCACATCTCGAAAAAACTAAAGGCAACATTATCAATGTCAGCTCCATCGGCTCCCAAAAAACTTCTCCTGCTATGCCATTCTATGTCATCACAAAAGCAGCCTTAGATCATTTTGCTCGAAATTATGCTGCGATTCTCGCCCCACAAGGAATCCGAATTAATAATCTTAATCCTGGTGCAACTCATACATCTTTCATGGCCCGGCATGGCATTCCCGATGCTGTAATTGAAAAGATTGCAAAAGACTTTAAAATTCCACTTGGTCGTTGGGGTACTTCTGAAGAGATGGCTGAATTCTTAGCTTTTATGGCATCCGATAAAGCTTCATACATGACTGGGCAAATTATCAATGTTGATGGTGGAATTTTGATTGATAGTCCACAAATTAAATTTGATTAATATTCTAAATAAACTCAGTTTTTTAAAATAAATATAAATTTAAAAATAATAAAATTTGATTTTGTCGGAAAATTGCTTGTAGATTTTCGGATGCTTCAGCTACAAAGAAACACAAATTAACTTTTAAAAAATCTTGTGTTTACCAGAACTATGTGATAATGTTTTTAAATAGTTACGTAATTATAACGAAAGGTGTCTCATGAGATTTTCATATTCATGATAGCTTTTCCGAAACTTTTACTTTTGTATAATTTTCAACATCATTAAAGATGTTTTTAAAAAACAGTAAAACAACTTAAAAAAGCGTATTTTAAAAATTTATCTACAGTAATCGGTTCTTCAGATAATACATCTTTGTAAAATTTATCATTAAAAAAATGTAAAAGCGGCACCTTTAAAAACATAGAATCTTTAAAGAATGTTTCCAAAAAATTGAGCTTAAAGAAATTCTTGTATTTTTGCGCTGTCATCCTTTACTGTGGTTTTTTATCTAGCCTTTTTAACAGTTTTAATCTCAAATTTTAAAGCTAAAAAAACTTCAAAAGCATTCTTTATGTCTAAACCTTTTTGATTATCGGCCGAAAATCAATTTTACTTCTAATTTAGTGAAAAACATCTAATATAAAAGTCTATAAAAGGTTTCTTTTTAAAAAGCTTTCCAGCATGCATAAAGAAAAGGTAAATGTGAAAATGCCTAAAATGTTATCTTTGCACTTTTAAGAAAAAGATTCAATTGTTTTGTTTGTGCAAGCAACTTTGAATTGAAGCACTTTTCATTTAATCATAAACTGCAATCTTTGTATCGGTTTATTATTTTATCTGCTTTCTTCAACAAATTTTATCTCAATTTTGTTCAAAAATAATGTCTTCAAATTTGGTAAGTTACATATTATTGTATTTTTAATTTTCTTGTTTTCTTTTGATTTTTTTTACATTAAAGAGCGAATCTTGAAAGCAAAAATGCTATTAATAATTATTAAATTTTTTTAGATGAAAGAATATCCCTTTGCTGCTGAATGGAAAATTTCTGAAAATAGTATCAAAAATTTGAAGGATCATCCGGAATACTTAGAAAGTGATTCTTTTACTGTAAATCATTGTTCTGGTGTCAAATATCGTCTCCGTTTCCACCGTTTTTCTGATAAAGATTGTTGTACTTGTTTATTTTTAAATACTGGAAATGAAAAAGAAGTTAAAGCTGAATACAATTTATCTATTGAAAGTGCTAACTGGAATTTAAAAAGAAATAAAGTTTTTGAAAATGGCAATACTTGGGGTGGTATTATTTGCAAATACGGTGAACTTCATGACCCAAGCAAAACATTTATTGTTGATGGAAATGTTACTGTCAAAGTTGAAGGAACTTTCAAAATTCATCAAGCTCCATCAGTATGGCAAACTCCAAAAAATTTTCGTGATTTTTGGAATATTGGTTTCGAAGATTTTATTATTATTGCTCAGGAAAAAGAAATTAAAGTAAACTTATATATTTTTAACAGATCATTGATTAGTTTATCTTTTTAGGTTCATAAATGTGTGCTTGCATATCATTCACCACTTCTTGCTGCAATGATTGTACAAAAAAATGATGAAATTGAAATTCCAGAATTTGCTTTTGAAATTGTTGAAATGGCTGTCAAACTTTGCTATCATCATGATCTTGTTGAAGAAGATATTCCTGTTGAAAAAGCTCTTCGATTATTCGAATTTGCGGTAAAATATGATGTTAAAGTTCTTAAAGTATATTGTTCTAGCTATTATATTTTATATTATATTGCTCACTTTTCAGGCAAATCTTGAAGAATATCTTGGTGATCGACTTACTGTAACCAATGTTTGTGAAATTGCAAATTGTGCCATTACTGAAAATTCAACCATCCTTTATGGCAAATGCCTTGATTTCTTTATTCGTTGCTTATCAAAGAAAGAACCTGTATCAAATATGAAATTGCTTGACAAAGATTTTTATATTGCTGCTATTGAAAGCATTTCTTGCCGCAAATGCGAAACTCTTTAACTTTTAATTTTGTTGTTTTGTTTTTACTTCTGTATTCTTTTATCAAATATTTTTTGTCTGAAAATTTTTATTGTATCATAAACATTTATTACTTTTCTGTGTTATTACTTTTTGTTCGAAAACAAATATAGGAAAATCGGATGTTATGAAAAATATTTAAGCTATGATTTTAATGCAGTAGTTCTTCATATATCTGGATTAATATAATTGCTTTAGAAATCGATGCCATTTAAAAATTTATAATAGTAAAAATTAAGAAAAAAATTTGAAATACAAAAAGCAGCGGCGGCATACAGTAACACTGATACTTTCACAACGAAAGCTGCAGGGAATACTCAGAAGGAGATTGCGCGCGAGAGCGAGATCTTCTATGTGTTAGATTGTCTTTCCTCTTTTTAAACAATGCTCTCTCGTTTTACAAATAAACCACTTCCGTCTTTTTTCGCTGTTCGCTTTTTTTATCCTATTAATTTTTTATTATAATTACTTTTTTTTATTTTAGTACCAACCATGTCTGTTATTCAAGGAATATTTGCTGCTCATAACTTAAAATTACCTGATCAAAAATATGAAGTAAGAATGTTTTTTTTCTTCAACTTTTTTTAACTGTACGTCTATTTTTGCAGATTCTCACAGTTACTGACATCAAAGATAATGAAATTCAAAAGCTTATTGGAGGAGTTTTAGAAGTCTTTGAAGATGTTTCACCAAAGCAATGTGAAGCTTTGCTTTTTTATTTTAAATGGGATCCTGAACATTTGCTTGAAAAGTATGTTATCTTTTTTATAGCAGTCACAGTTAGATGTGGTCATGCATGTGCACATTACTTTGAACATAATATATTTACAAACACTCTTTTTGCAGGTATTTTGAAGCTGACTCATTTGAACAATTTCTCAGCAAAAACGATATAAATCTTGATGTTATATTTTCTGATGCCATCTTGGTTGATTCATATATTCAAACAAAGCCTTTATATAAATGTTGTCCAAAAGATACTTGTGATCGTCTTGTAAAACTTGAATCTGCTGATGTTGAAGATATCACTTGCACTTGTGGTCTTTCATATTGCTTTAAATGCAGCGATATTCCACATTCACCATTTCCATGTATGCTTATTGAAAAATGGAAGCAACAAATTGTCGAATATGAACAGATCTGTAATGAACGTGGTGTTGTTTGTCCACAATGCAAGGTATGCAACAAGCTTTGTTTTTTTTCATATTAATTATTTATATTCCATTTTTAGGATTTTACTTTTGTTGTCAAGCTTGATCCTGATTATTATTGTTCTCAATGTGCATATAGCTTTTATATGAATGATGATTATTTGATTGCTAATAATCCTACAGTATTTCCAGAATACAAATATCATCTTTCACTTTTGGAAAAGATAGAATCAATTCGTAGCGTGAGTTTCCTTCACTAACATCTTTTTAACTATTACAGTATCATCTTTTTCAGATAAAAGCTGACTTGGAAAAGCGAGATGGTAGCTATGAATTTCTTTCAACTGCAAACAAGTATGCTCAAATATTTCTTCAAAAACTTTTTCTCTTGCCTGCATTTATATTCTTTCTTGATCGAGATTATCTTTCAATGGATTCTTCAGCTGCCAATAAGCTTGCAATGATTGATCTTCATAAAACAGATTTGGAACCATGTGTTGAACATTTAATGACAGTATTGAAAATTGATTCTCTCAAACGTCATGAATTTGCAGATACTGTAATTTCAAAGCAAGAACAAAATGTAAGAGTTTTATTTATTATTTTCATTAAGGACACATAGGGGATTCATTTCTGGAGAGGGCGACATTGTTTCGCTGGAGACACGTCTTTAGCTCCCTATTCGGCTAAAAATTGCAGAGTTTTTCAACTTCGGAGAAGGTATAGTTAATGTGTGCCTTTTTCCGCATTGATAGACTTTTACAACTTCTATAGGAACACAAGCCCCGAATGCTTCTTTAAATACTTATATTTAACTTAAATTCATTGTTTCAGAATATCTTGGATGTCTTGTATGCAGTTCAACAGAAAATGGATACACTTTTCAATTATATTAAAGAAACTGGCGAGAATTGGATCTTTAAACTTCCTGAAATTCGTGAAATCAATGAAGAAAATCGAGGTGTCTGGAATGGTATGGATCAAGTATGCGTTGTTGATGCATGTAATTAATTAATTTTGTGTTTGCATTTGTTTCGTTTTGTTTGTATTTTTAATTACGGGTTTATTGTTTACAAGTATTAAAACTTGTAATTTCGTTGATTTAATAAAATTGTTGTTGTTTTTGTTATCTTTTTTGAAATACAGAGATTTTAAATCTGTTTGCAGCAGATTGTATTTGAAACATTTTTCGATCGATTTTACTGTTGCTAAATTACAGTAGTTTTTTAGTTTGCACAAGTTTGTTGAATTCGTACATAGATTTATTAAACTTTTTACTTTTCTATTGCAATATAGTGAATTATACAGTAGCCCTTTTTTGTGACTTTTGACTAGTGTTAAAAGTACCATTATTTTGTTTCATCATCTTCTATACCGATATTCAAAAAACTTGCTTCAGATTTTTATGATCACGTTACAACTCACAAAATGTTTACAATATAAAAATGTTGAAGCTAACATTGCATAAACAATCCATAAAAAATTAAAATTGATCAATTTATTAAAAATCTTAGGAAATTACATACATACAAATGAAAGATCTCAATTTTAATTATCAGGAGGATCAATATTTTGACGACCATTATAAAGTTGTTCTTTTGGCCATACTTGAATTGATCCTTCACCAAGTCCAGCAATTAAATCACCATTAAAATATCGTAACTGAAAAAATACATTTTATTTCACATCTTATATCTCCATAAATGCAACTTACAGTACTAATGCGATTTGAAAAAGTTGTTTGTGTAATTTTTCGAGGATTTTGTCCACCAGAATAATAACTAATATCAAAATTATCTGAACAAAAGTAACCACTTTCTGTTGGAATACAATAGTATGGTGCTGTTGAAGTTGCAGCAGTAAAATCTAATTCAAGATTTAGAGTTGATGGATCAAAGATGATAGTTTGTGTTGGAGAACATGCAGCTATTTGTGTACCATTACTGTACTGGAAGGAACGCATTTTCCCAATACTTTTTGTTTTTCGAATAGGTTTTGCTAAGAATCGACGATCATATAGCAGTAGTCTTCCATTTTCTGTTCCTGCAACAAGGCAATATCCATTTGGATCAGCATATATTCCAACGGCAGTTGAGCAATGAAGATTAAGCTCGTGGATAAGTTTATCTTGTTGACGAAAATCACAAAAATGTAATTGTCCACCATATACACTTCCAATAATAATTTTGTCGACTGTTGTAAGCCCGAGAACAGCTTTGACAGCATTGTAACAGCTTTCCATCTGAAAAGAAAAGAAGGATGTATGAAATTATTGAAATCTAAGAAGATATAATACGCTAATAAAAGTGTAGTATTTTGTTAATATTGTAATTCCTAAAGATAAAAAAAAACAACGATTTTAAAGCTCCCTCATGAAGTACTGTAGTTAGTAACATACCACTGCAGATTCACCATATCTCCAACATTTAATTTTTTGATCCCATGATGATGTAAAGAATGTTCGCTCTTCATATGCTGTAATCGCCCATATCCAACCATCATGAGCTTCATTAAATTCAAATTTAATACCATTTTGTAAATTCTTTTCTTCAGCAGCTTTTTGTAAATCCCATATAACAACTTTATGATCTCTTGCCCCCGTGAAAAGCATTCTTCGACCATCTAGACATTGAGAATAAAATGCATCAGGAGTTGAAATATGTCGAGTACAAATTAGATAATCTGTTAAGCAATCATTTTCATCAAATCGTTGAATATTTTCTTCTGATAATACTGAGAGTTTGACAAGAGATGGAAGATCTTGTTGATTACGAATTCGTGGAAGTAGATCGATGTGATTGATGTTCTGAAAAAAGATGATATATTAGTGGATATATTATTAAAAACAAAGAAATAGAGCGTGCATTATTAGAGTTAAATAATACATTTACGAACAATTTTGGATGCTCTAAAATTTGCTGTGGTTTTGTTATTTTTGAATTTAATTAAAAAAATTGTTTGGTACTTTAAATATTTCAGCTTTCTGTATAATTTTGACTTTTGCGTGTTTTACAGCAAAAATGATCTGAAAAAATATTGTTGGTACGCTGTAAGCATAAATACTCGGATTTGCATAATCATAGCATATGGCTCATGGAATCTATCTACTTAGTTTCAGAATATCTCGTCAATATCCTTTTTATATTCTTGAGGAGTACTGTAGTTATCACTCATCTTTGATTCATCAACGTTAAATCTTGAATTAGATTTTACTGCTGCAACTGTAACTTCTCCATATTGTTATATTACAACAGAAAATGGTAACTTTTGTTCAGATAATTTTGATATAAGCTATTATTCTGGTGGACCAAATCCAAGGAAGAATACTCAAACAACTTTTTCAAATCGTATTAGTATAGTGGCTTTTTGTAGATATGTGAGAGCTGTACTTTAAACATAAAGATGCAAAAATCTCAATAGTGATCATTTGTAACAGCTTTGATATATTTAACTTTTAAAATGGTTTGAAACTCTAAAATTTGGTAGATGAATTTTGAGCACCTCTTGCTGCTTCATAACTACAGTATACGTATACAAAAGTTTTACAGCACTTTGTATTTTGGCTGTAAATCATCAAAAAATCAAAATAGTCTAAACTCGGAAACAAATTACTTAGTAAGCTATAACTGATATCACTGCTCCAACCAGTCTTTAATCAAACATAAAAATAATCAAAATACAACAAATTTTAAAGCATCTGAAAATATTTATCCGCTAGTAGATTTCATAGAGGATATAACTAAAGCTACAGTATCATTTAACAAATACAGTTAAAATTATAGTAGAAATAGCATACCTTTATTCTTCTTAACCAATAATCTTTTGATGAAACTGCTGCATAAAATGATTTATTTAGTGGTCGAATAGTTTTCCATAAAGATCTTGCTGATACATTATTTACAATATTTTCTATTAATTCTACCGGTAATGAATCCATTGACGTTTGAGCTGTTACAGCTGTTGTTATTGCTGCTGGCATTTTTCTGAAACACAAACTTGTAATTAAACTATGTCAAAGATGAAGTAACAGTCGTTCATAAAGTACATATATAAACAATCAATTTTAAGCATAAACACGCTTAACAGCTGTTATAACACATGGCAGAAATGGAACGCAGAAATAAGAACGCTTGATACTAACAGCAATTTACTGTTCTAAAAATGGAAAAAACTTTTTTATTACAACTTTGAAGCACATAAAAATGCTATAAAAGCAGCTTTTTTCCTTTCCTTCTTTCTAATGCATGTGACAAATAAAAAAAAGCACTTGGGCATGACTTTGCTATTGATTGCTTATAAAAAATGCCGAAAAGATGTAAGCCCTTGTTTAACAAGATAACGAAACGTTTGTGTAATCCATCAACAACAAAACTTGTGAGCGACAGTATTTTTTAACAATGTTTAACGCACAATAAAAGCTATTATTACTCATAAACTTGAAACACGATGATTCATATATATCAATTTTATCTTTTTAAAACAATATAAGATATTATTTAACAATGCAACGAAAAGCTTATGTAATCCATCAACATCAAAATTTACTAACTACCGTAATCCTTTAAAAGAGTGTTTAACCAACAATTAAATCATTACTGCTGACACATAAAATTTTAAACCAAATTCATATATAAATTTAAAATCGTTTTGAGAAAATATATAAATAACATGCTGTTGGACATGAACCAATTTATTCAAAAGCAGAAACTTTTTATGCATCAATAAATATTGATTATTATAATAACATTAGTAATACGATACAATAAAATATGATTATGACTAGTTACAAAAAAAAGTATATACAAAAAAATAACGGTTAAGTAATAGCAATAAAAAAAGAGTTGAAAGCAATAATGTCATGTGCATAGGATTGAAGCTTCTATAGAAGTAATAATAATCATCCAAGTTAATAAACACCTTTTCTTCTTAATGCAGTAAAACGTTCTTCATATTTTTCATAACCAGGTAAATCTTGAAAATCTTTTTCTTGAAAATTATTATTCTTTACAGAAATCAGAGACAGTTGAGAATCTTCTAGTAGTTCTTTGAAGAAAGCTTGTTTTGGTAGAGCATTTGATTCAAGTCGAAGCACTTTAAGATTTCGTGCTGTTGCAATTGCAGGATTAAGAGTTGTTAGGCGATTATTGTTAAGATTTATTTCACTTGCATTGATTTGGCCAATCTAAAATGCAATGATATAACTACAGTATACGAGTAGATAGTCTTACCTCATCTGGAATAAATTCTATTTGATTCATTGATAAATCAACAATATCTAATCTTGGTAGTGGACATATACATGTAGGAAAAGTTGTTAAGTGATTTCCATCTACTTTTATAGTTGATAAATTTGTACATCCAACTAGTGCTTCTGGAAGTTCTGTTAAGTCATTGTTGGAGAGTATTAAAATTTCAAGTTTCTTTAAACTTCCAAGTTCATCTGGTAGTGACGTTAAAGCATTGGCATTTAGATGTAGCTGTTTGAGAATTTCAAATCGATCAAAGAATGTAGGTAATTGAGTAATTCTATTTTGTGATAGATCTAAACTTCGTAGCAATGGAGCAACCTGAAAAGAAAAGTTGTTAGAACAATTTAATCAAAGCAAAAGCACTTACTTCTCCTAACTCTCTTGGAATTTGTTTTAAATTCAATCCTTTAAGCGTTAATACTCGAGATTTTTTTGCTGTATCAAGATGTCGTTGAATTACAGCATTTGATGGTCCAGGTTTTAATGAAGCTAACACATTTGATGCTTTTGATGATGTTGAAGATGTGTTATTTCTATTTGATTTCGATGAATCATTCCCCATTTGTTAGTTAGTAATAAGGTATGAACTGAAGTGTAGAAAGAACTGTTAGTGTTTGATGATGATGATGATGAGTTGAAAGATTAGAGATGATTGTTGGCGACAGCAATAATTTTTTTGCTGCTGTTTTTTTATGTATAATTTATCGTTGCGAGAATTTTTTGTTGTTAGAAAAAGCAGCGCAAAAAAAGATTTTGTTGCTGAAATTGAATTTGATCTTTGAAGATTTTCTGAATCCGTGTTATTTTTTGTATTATTTCTGTTCTATGTATCTCTTTATTAATACTGTTGAACATTTCTAGTTTCTAACTACCATTATCTTTTTGTTAAGAAGATTGCTGCTGAAATTGAATTTAATCTTCGAAGATCTTTTTAAACTGTTTCCTTTATTGTTTACATTTTCTTCTATTATTACTATTTTTACACACTAAAATCTGTTTAATATTCCACGTTCCCAACAACCGCTTTTTAGTTATAAAAGCTAACGTTTTTGAGATACAGATATTGCTGCTAAAATTTTGTTTAATTTTTGAAGATCCATGTTTTATTTGCTTCTAGAATACTTTACTATTATTACTGTATCTCTTTATTAATACTTATGATTGAACACTCAACCTTTCAACCATTCCTCTAAACATCGAGACTAAAACAGCAGCGTATAAATTTGTGAGGGAAAATGCTGATGCTGAAATTTAATTTAACCTTTAAAGATCTTTAAATCCGTGTTATTTACTGTTTATATTATCTGTTGTTCTTGCTTTTTCTGTTCAATATTTATCGCTTAAAGTTCTTAATTCATTTATTTACTTTTGAATACTTTGCTGTTATCTCTCTGTTAATACTATTAAACATTTTCAGGCTTCCAATAACTATGTCTTTGAACGTTAAACTTCGTCGAGTTCGTCGAAAGCCTCCAAATGGTTGGGATACAATTGAATCAACGATGGAAGAATTTGAACAAAAAATGCGTGATGCTGAAACTGATACGCATGAAGGGAAACGAAAAACTGAAGCACTATGGCCAATTTTTAGAGTAAGTTTATCAATGCTTTTAGAGATTTTACTTGTTTAAATACAAAGTGTCGCAACAGCACGTTATTTTTTTAGCTTAATATTTTTGCAAATGTGTGGTAGATTAAATATTGAGACAGATGTTTTTAGAACAAGTAGTTGTAGCAAAATATTGAGCCTAAAACAATAATGGGACAACGTTTATTCTTTGGACAACGTCCAACAACATTGCTTACAAGCATACTGTATTTCACAACTTGATATACATCCCTTTTCTTTTCAGATAAACCATCAACGATCTCGTTATATTTATGATCTATACTATAAGAAAGAAGAAATATCAAAAGAGCTATACGATTTTTGTATTGATGCAAAACTTGTTGATGCACAGTTAATTGCAAAATGGAAGAAACAAGGCTATGAAAATCTTTGCTGCCTTAGATGTGTACAAGTTCGTGATACAAATTTTGGAACAAATTGTGTATGCCGTGTACCAAGATCAAAAATTGATTCTGAACGAGTGATTGAATGTATTCACTGTGGATGTCGAGGTTGTTCTGGGTGAATTATTTGTAATGTTGTTTTTTGTTTGCATTTATTTATTTTTTGTTGTAAGATTTTGTAAAAATGAATTTTTTTTAGCGATCTTTAGTCTTTTTATAATGCATTTTTATGTTGCATTTACAGTAGCTAATGTTGTCTGAGATATGAATTAAGCATATTTACAAATGTCGCGGTATTTATCTGTTTTAATTTGCTAGTCTTACCGTAGTCCTCAATTATCTTATTCGAGAAATTAGTAGAAGTTGGATAAGCAAAGTTATTGCCAATTGATTGAAAGCTACAGGAATACGCATTTATGGAAAACAGCAGCAGTTAGGCTTGATAAAAGATTGGATAAATTAAATAAGTTGGTTTATTTGATAAGAGACATTTGATTGTTTTTCTAATAAGTATAGTATTGCAAAAAAAATTTCAAGCAATATTATATAAATATTGTGCTAATGCATTAATGAGAATAACAATAAACAGTATACTGTAATTTTAGAAATTATTTCTGACTTTTTTTGAAGCCACCAAATTCCGGATATATAATATTTAGGTAATAAATGGATAAAATCATTGAGCAAGCTAATATGCTTGATAATAACATGGCGATGAGTATAATGGCTGAAAACTACAGTAATCCTGATTTATAAAAAACAGGTGTGGGGTTTGCTGAAAATTGAATAATAAAACAATTAGGTTTTATTCTTCTTGGTAATTGCAACCTGTTTTTTTTAAAGCTACATTATACAATGAATTTTCATTAAATTACAATTATTAAAGCAACAACATTGATATGTAACTAAAAGCAAAAAAGTTTTAGATCAAATTTTTGAAGTTTACTTTACTTGTATTAATTTATACTTATGTTGCATTAGCTTTGTAATGTCCAAAGTAAGATAATAGAATGTTTACCAGTATTATTGTATAAAGCTACCGTAATCTCCCTTTATGTTATTCAAAAATTCTGTGATAAAACTTCTGATAAACTAAATAAAATTAATTTTTTAGCATCTCGCACAGTTTTCTCCGAATTCTTCTTATAACTACAGTATACAAGCAAACTTGAATAAAGAAAAATTTAAAGCAACAATGTGGATGACTTGAAGCAAAGAATATAGTGTAATCATAAAAGATTTTGCCATTTTTAATATGAAAATTTTAGACAGCGATAGAAACACAATCTTTGAAATTTTTACTAGCAAAAATTCCTTGAAAAAGAGACTGTTGTTGAAGGAAGGAATATCCATGAACAAATTCACATAAAAATGCGACGATGAAAGATGAAGCAAAAAAACTCAAGGAAAAACATTGTCTAACGTTTTTTTACGAAAATATTTGTAACCGTCCAAAACAATGCAAAGAACGTAAACAACAACGAACGACGAGATCATTGTCCACATTCATTTGCTGCAAATTGCGTTTGCAAACGCGTTTGAGACGTTCAAACGTTTGACGTTGAAACAGTGATAAACAAAAACATTGTCTGACGCATGTTGCAAAATGTTTTTGTTGTTGTTTACTTTTTTTTTCAAACATGGTCCACGTTTGCAAACGCGTTTGGATAAAAAAGTATATCATTTTTATCTCCGTCGAGTCGATCACAAGCAGCAATATTCTCCATCTTCTATTTTTTGTTGATGCAATTCTTTTACTTTCCTCTATTAACCTATCTAATCCATGTTGTTAATTATTATCCGCTTTTTTCTTTTATATTGTTGTCGATTTTGTAATTGTAAATATTTGAAGGGAATTTTACTTTTAATATCCCCCAAACATTTATAGGCTTGGGATAATTATCAAAGACAATTAACCATAATTAATTAAAGGAACAACCTTACTTTCTATGAACTGCTTGTTGTTGACCGGTTATGCCCTATCTTTTATACATATTTGATCTCCCTGTTAACAATACCTCAAGCTCGAGGTTTTGTTTGTTCTTATGCTTTTCTTATCTTTATCTTTTTATCCGTGGATTATACTTTACATTTTTGTTGATTTAGTTAATATTTTGTGGAAATTTTAATCTTCCACTTTTTATAGGCTTCTGTTAATTTACCAGTAAAATATGATTCGGTTTATTAGTTAAACGATCACCGCTATTTTCTACAAATTGCACGTTGCTGTCCAGTCATGGCTTGTCTTTTTTATACCTATTAAGTCTCCCTGTTAACAACGCCTCGAAAATCAACCTTTTGTTGTTTCTTCTCTTCTTTATCTTTACCTTTTTCAACTATCCAAAGGTTAATGTACTTTTTTAATAGCTTTGATACACTGCATGTCCACAAAAGTCTTTAATCTTATGAGAAAATCGTATTTTCACGTCTAAAAATTTTGCATGGCTTTTGTTCTCGAGATAGATAATCTATATATACCTCTTTTCCAACACAACAACATTTTTTTCTTCTATCATCATTTTGCATGCACTTTTGTTGCTACATGTTTTATGTTTTTTACGGATTAGTGCTTTATATCGGTGTTATTTTTTATTTATATTTTTATTAGTTGTTGTTACCCTTATTGTATATTCCTTTCTATCTTTATCCAGAACCTTCTCGTCCAACAACTTTGCCGGGTTTTAATCTCGACATGTAACAACTTTATAAACTCCCTTTCTAACACAACAACATTTTTTTATATAATCATTTTGCTTTTGTTGTTGCTTGTTTATCGCTTTTTACACGTGTTTATATATTATACATCCGTGTTATTTCTTTTTAAATGTTGTAACTCTTGTTGTAAATTATCTTCTATCTATATTCATTGCCTTTTTTAGAAATAACTCCATTTTAAAGCCAAAATAATAACACGGCTGAAAAATTGGTGCTTGTTCTTTTTAATTGGGGCAATTTAAATACTGTTCTATTTACAACGCGCTCTGTTTCGTCGTTAAGCTGATTTTTTAACAATGTTCAACTTTAATGTAAGTTATACTTTTTAGGTCTAATATTAGGTTTAGATTAAGGGTGGATAAGGCCTATTATGATTCTTTAAGCGTTTGGATGCGGGACTGGATTTTTTCCTAACTTTATGAAAAGTGCTAAAGGATTAAAATAGGCCCTTGTTTATCCTTATTTTAACTAAAACTATATATATCTCATTTTTTTAGCGCCGTGGTATTGATAATAGTGATCAGCAACCTTCTACCAGTCACCATCCACGTTATGATTTACGTCCACGTAAAAATCATCGTACTGATATTCAACATATTACTATTGCTGGTGCACGTCGTGATAAACCTCCATCACCAACATCCGTGCTTCGACATTTTGGTATGACAACTTATTCAACTTTTGAACTTGGTTCCGGTCATTATAGTAAAGTATATAAAGCTTATCATGCTGATCGCGAAGTATGTTTGATCTACAGTAATCCAAATAAACTTCCGAGCTTGTGTTTGAAAGCAAATGGTTTCCTTTGACTTTTGTGAGCTCGTATCTGCAAGGACGGGTCATCACTGACAGGAGTACCTTTAGCAACCAGAATTTTGGCATTTGGGGACACTTCGTCAAATGGCGCTAAAGTCAAATGGAACGATATTTCGTCAAAAGCCAACTTCGACTCTTTACTTGGACTGCCGTAAACTTGTTCATGAACGTTTTTAACTCCTGTTACTTTTTAGGTTGCTGTTAAAGTTATTAAACTAAATCAAGTTGGTGCAGATTTTAAAAAACGTTTTATTCCACGTGAAAGAGAGTGCTGGTCAAAACTTCGTCATCGAAATATCTGTGAACTATTTCAAATTGTTGCATGTAATGATTTTAATTATCTCTTTATGGTAATGGAATATTGTCATAATGGTGATTTGGTACGCTCTCTTGCTTATAGATGATGGGTTTATATGCTTGTTTTTTTAGCTAACACATATTCAAAAAACTGGTCCTTTACCTGATGATATTGGTCGTCGATGGATGCGTGGTCTTCTTGAAGCTGTTAATTATATTCATAAGCTTCATTATGCTCATCGTGATATTAAAGCTGAAAATGTATGTTTCTTTATTCTTGTTGATCAATGTTAAACAATGAATGTTTTTTAGGTTCTAATTAGTCGTCGTAATACTGTAAAATTAGCTGATTTTGGATTTGCTTGTCCTCAACCAACGAATTTCTATTCTCGTACTTATTGTGGTTCTCGGGCTTATTCATCACCTGGTAAGGCATCTGTCTTTTTTGCTTAACTTATACCTTTTTCTTTTTCAGAAGTTTTAATGGGTATTCCATATGATGTATACAAGAATGATATTTGGTCACTTGGTGTATTATGTTTTGTTGCAATGACATCATCAATGCCATTTCGTGAATTGCAGAATACTAATAGTGTAATTGTTGAACAACAACGTCGTCGAACATATCGTTGGCCACATTATGTTGCTGCAGATTGTCGAGATACTGTTGATACAATGCTTACATTTCAACAAGATAAACGTCCATCTGCAAAACAAACTCGTACATTACCATTCTTCAATCGTTCTGCTCACTCTACTACAACTGCTACTATTACAACTACAACCTTTGCTACTACTGTTACTGAAGAAGTTGTTCAGCAGAAAGTTACATCATTTGCTGATTTTGATGGTGATGTTGATATGGAACCAATTATTAAAATGGAAGAATGATGGAAGGCTTTTTAATGTTGGGGTAATGATGATTATATTAAGGACAAATGTTATTTTTTGTATTTGTATTGATTCTTTTTGTATTGCATTTATTTATATGATTTTATTTAAAGTATATATTTGTATTTTAATGGTAAACTGATAATTACCATTTTTAAAAAAAAGATAAAAAATAAATTTATGAAACAACTGATTTTCATGTGTTTGATTGATTACAACAGGGGTATTGTAGGGAGAGGATAAAAGACCATGTTACTTTAAAAGGGTTTGAAACAAACAGACAATAATGGGAGCAACGATGTCGGTAATTAGACATTCAAAATTTTCTTAACACTTTAGTATATATTTTTCCAACAGATCTAACGCGTTAAACATTACATAACCAATTGCAAAATATTTAAAACTAACGCATATGAAAATGATAAAAATTATACACGTTATTATAACTAAAAGTTTTAGCATGATTTCTTCATCTGTTCCCTCTTTTGTAAGACTTAATTTGTACAATCCCAAGGCAGGTATAAGAAAAAACGAGATGGCAAACTTTGAGCATTGATGCAAATATTCATATTCTGATGAATAAACATTACCAATACTTTTAATACCATCATATTTTATGTCATTTTGTTCTTGAAGTTTTTGACAACATTCTTGGTATTTTTGTTCCAATTTTTTTATGAATGCATCTGAACTGTTTGTAAAATTATAAGTGCTTTCAGTTTCAACAATCTGAAACAAGTTTAAATATATGAGCATGTATGTACAATATTGTTGTTAACATGATAATGTTGCTGCAGACTGTAGAGATACGGTTAATACAATCCAAAAGCAAAAGGTGCGCCTTTTTTAATCAACCATATGTTATCTATGTATTTCTAACTTCACAAAGGCTTTGAGTCAAACCTCTCTATTTTTTCTGGTTTTATGCATTTTTTTGATGAATGATGGACAAATAAAAACGCACGAACCATTGGACAACCACCATTATTTTTGTCTAATTTTAATATAAAAAATTAAAACCAAAAATTTCGTTAAAACATTCTGTAAAAAATAACACTTACATTTTTATAAATGACACATGTTTCATGCAATTTTTCGTATTTATCATAAGGCAAATAAATATTATTACCGCCTAATAATTCTCTCAACAATGCAGGATAATCTTTAATACTACCAAGAATATAAATATTAAGACCAATGGATACAACACAAAAAAATAGTAGCAAAGATAAATGAATAAATAATTGTAACTTTCTCTTTTTTTGTTTGTTAACACCGCAGTAACAAAATTGATAAAATGGAATTTTGGTCATTTGAGAGATCACTAAAAAAATATAGCAAGAAAAATAGACAGGTTGTAACTTGGGTTGATTTTAGTAATATAAATGTTTCAGGAATGTATAACCTCTAAGGCGAAATATCAAGTGTTTCTCTAGTTGTTCCAATAAAGTCCGTTGCATAAATATAAGGTGCTTAAAAATGGCTGTTGTTGTGACAATACGAAAGAATCCAATAATGACGTTGTTCAGTGTTTTTATACGACATACTGTAGTTGTAGATTTATTTCACATTACGGTATATTGTAGTTTGAGAGTTATTTCACATTTTATCTCGGTTTTTAATGGTTTTCTTTGTGTAATTATGACACGGATTTTATATCACACAATATTGTTGTATTATAGTAATCATTTTAGATTTTCATTTGTACTATTTGTTGCCGGAATGGATCGTACAACAAAAACTATTACCATTACATCCGCAACTAAGAGAGAAAACTTTTATCCGAAACCTAGGAAAAATAAGTGATTCGTTGCTACTTTACAACCAAACAATTTATGTCCTCATCTCCTTTAATGTTAAAACTAAAACGAAATTGCAAAAACGAGTTCAAAATAAAAGCAACTATATTTATTAAAACACACAGAAATTAAACACCCGACATTAAAGAAAAAAGGCGTCAGTAACACGTAGGGGAAAAATCGCATAACAAAAACAAATTACGGTCTTACCACACATCAAAGATATTGCTACAAACAAATATGAAAAAATAACAAATTCACAAACATCCAAATATTTTCACACATCTTTTATTACCAGAATCGGATATTTGGGACCTTCAACAAAGGATTTTTCTCAATATCTTCGACAACTTTGATGACCATTTCTTTATAGGCAGCAGGAACACGATAAAAGGATAAAGAAATATTTGTGCGGATTCGATAGTTCCGATATAGGTATGAATTACCCCCAAGGGATTTTTCCCCGTTTGAAGTTTAAAGCGTTTAACTAGCTGTGAAAGTTTTTTTCACTTATAGGGGAACCCCTATAAGCGTTTTTTCACCTATGGAGGTAAGCATATAAGTGAAAAAACGCTTATAGGAGTTCCCCTATAAGTGAAAAAAACGTTCGCTTATAGGGGGCCCTATATAAGAAAAAGTCAAACTCAAAACGGGGAAAAATCCCTTTGGGGGTTTTCATACCTTACTATGAGCTGTCGATTCCCCCTAATTTCGGAGAAATCTGAGGGGGGCACTATGATACGTTCCCTTGTTAGTTGAATAAACACATTTAAAATAAACATTAAAAATATTATAACTAAAACCGCATTATGATTCACAGCAAAGAAAAGAAACACATAAATCATCATCGATGTCAGTTCATGGTTAAAGAAACAATTTCTACAGTAGTTGGCAAATCAGAAATAAACAAAGACGAAACAGTTGTTGAAGAAAAACCAGTATCAAAGTGGTTAATTTCAGCATTTATATTTTTTGTTATTGCTTTTTTTGTATACTCAGCTATGCCACATATCGTCACTTTAAAGCCCGAAAAGGCAAAAGATTATGAATTTGAAGTACTTAATGATGGAATGGCAATGGATGATTTATAGCGATTTATAGCTTTTTCTATTCCTTGTAACATTTTTTGGCTCACTATTAAAAGGTTTTCTCTTATTTCTACTGGAAAATATAATTGTAATGTTTCTTTTTTAATTTGTACACTGAATTTTGTTGCTTTTAACAACGACAAAAATTTTTTTGAATATGAGTTTTAGATGATTGTTTAATTTCAAAACATACAAATGAATAATAAGATTTAGCAATTTAAATATATGCCGAAAATATGTACTTATTATATAAAATGTTATCACTCAAATTTTGGCAAACAAACATAATGGGATTTAAATAAATAAGAAATTTGCAAAGAAGTTTTACATTGAAAAATATGTTCTGTCAATGATAATCGATATTTTTTCTATAAAATGCTAATGCTTATTGTTTAATTATGTTTCATACAAAATAAACAACAACATTATTTTTTTTCTTTTTGCTTTCTTTCAAACAAAAATCTGAAATAAAAAGAATAGACAATATAGATTAAAGGAATTTGATAAGAGCAACAAAGACAATACCGGAAAGCAGACTTTTTGTGTACAGTAATTAGCATGGAGAAAAATGATAACAATTTTAACGACAAAGTAGAGCCGTTGAGACTGGTGTCACAAGCATAGCTATTGAGGGCTGTTTGTGAGAAAATAAAAAAAATTTGCGTTAGATGCTGCAGTCATTGAAGGATATCGTTTTAACTTTGATTATGTATAATGAAGATTTTTGAATCACTTATCTTTGCTATAAAAACTAGGTATAATACTGAAATATTTGCAGTCATAAAGTATTTTTAATACACGTGCATTCTTATTCTTTTGAATTTTTTAACGCCATGAATTTTATTCTTACATTAATGATGATACAATTAATCGACATGATGTTCTTAGGTTTTTTAAATGTTATCGTTATTGTTTTTCAACTTCATTTAAAAGAGTGCTTAACATTGTTGAATTTTTTATTTATAATGGCAAATTCAAAGCCAAAAACCAATGATAAAGGTATGGTTGATTTTTAATTCCGGTTTAAGAATCCCTCAAAGCAATAAAAACGTTTATTAGGGAATTCTCTCTTAATTTTTAGCAATTGTTTTCTAAAATGTATGTTGATTAATTCAATGTTTTATTTAGAGTTCCAAAGAGCTATCTGGTGCCATTTATCAAATCAAAATATTGCTCCTTTTATTATGGCAAGGTTTAAAAAATCACTGCAAATTTCGATTACGCACAGAAGTTGAAGATGCTGAAAAATTTGATGATGCATTATTTTATCATTTAAAAGAAAACGGTCGGTTTAGTATTAAATTTTTACAAATGAAACATGCTCGGTTTGATGAAAATGATGATGCGAAATTAACGTATAAGCATTTTGTTAATGACTATGAAAATTCTCCCTTTAACTTGAGAAAGTATTTTATTTTATTTCGAAAAATATTGCAACAATTTAAAGAAGAAGATTTGGATGACTTTATTTTGTGCACAAATATTCCATTTTTTTCTTTAACATTGAAAAGAAACGAAAAAGAGAGCGATGATAATGCATTGGTATTTGAAGAACAAACAAATGAAAAAGAAAATTTGTTCCATACACTGAAGCATGGAGAATGGAAGCAATACAAGTTAACACAAATTAATGATGAAGTTAAGCAAATATTTAAAGATTCAACGAATTTATCACTTTTAGCCGAAGAAATTGTTAAAACTATTATCCAAAGTGAAAATGAAGGAAAAACTGAAGTTGAACTTGATATTAAAAATTATTGGTTTTCATTATATCACTGTGCTTTATTTAATGATAAAGTCATCGAAAAACAAGAAAATATTAAACTTGGATGGAAATTCATCAATGACAAAAAGAAAGCCACTGATTTTCATAGCAGTTTTTTAACTATTTTAAACAGAAGACGACGCTCACGCGATATGAGAAAATGATTCAAAGCTGCAAATATTTTTTCATCAAAAATCCTATTCTTATTGTTCCACACTTATTTTTTTTCTACAATGATTATAATGAATGGACTGTTTTTTTTATATGAAACTTGCGGATTTTGAAATTTTCAGCTATATCAATTTATCTATTTTATCCCGAGATTAGAGAATTTGGCAGTCAATTATTTTGCCCATGCTAAGATTACTATAATCATATTCATTAAAATGATATTGTTGTGATGGAAAATTTTATTAAAAATTTGTAAAACGAAAAAACATTATAAAAACAAACAACAAAAAACTTTTTCATCGTCAATACATCATAAGCAAAATACGAGAAAGTGGATCAATACCATGAAAATCAATGCGTGGAACTTTATAATGAGGAAATATAGCAGCAAGAATATCATCAACGATTGTTTGAAGGCGTGCTTTGTATCCATCAGAGAGCTCATTACAAAAATTAAGAGAAATTCTTGTCTTCTTATTTTTCTAAAAAATGTCGTTAGTTTAATTTAAAAAGGTTTTTGTGAAAAAATTACCTTGATATAGCCATAAAAAAGATCAATATCAAAAACTTCAGAAACATTACTCAAATTAAAATCTGTTAAAGTTAAAAAATGAGACAGTTTAAACAATTCAGATACGGTATTTGATGTAAACATATTTGACGTTTTACTCTTTTCACTAAAACATAATCAATTTTTACAGAATAATTCAAAAACTAACTTACTGATAAAAATTTGTAACATTTGGAAGACTTTCTATCACCTTTTCTAATGCAACAACAGAACCATCTTCATTTGAAATAAAAGCCTTATTAAAATAAATAACTTTACATTTTGAAGCAAGTAAAACAAAATCATTAAAAAACATGTTTTGATTATATAAAGAAAATCTTCTGATTTCATATGAATAAAGTTTTGGAATAATTGATAAAAATGGATTTTGTTCAGTAGCAAATTTAATATTAACATCAAGTTGATCTTTAACCCAAATTTTGTTGGATGCATTTTTGAAATCATATAGTTTTGTATAAGAGCTGATATTCCATTTATTTTCTTTACATTGAAAAAATAAATGTGGAACAACAAATATTGGATTTTTGATGTAAAAATATTTGCACGTTTGAATCATTTTTTGATACAATTCTGGACTTGAAGGATTTTTTGTAGCATAATAAATAACTGAATCAGGTAATGAGAATAATTGACGACGATAAGCTTCATAAAATTGATCACGCTTTGATGGAACATTTATTGACAATTGTGAGCCATTTTCATCAGCTTTCCATTTTAGATTTGATAAAGTTTTTTCACTTAGTAATGGTGCTTTAAGCATTCTTTTTGAAACTGGGGCTTTTAATTTGTCATTGATTGAATAAGCACTTGAAGCAGAATCAGTTTTTGAAGCATCTGTTGGAGCAAAAATAGCTTTTAAGGAAACAGTTGCAGAAGAACCATCTTTTAAAGTCATACCGTTCTTCAAAAAATGATTCATCTAAAAATAAAATTAATATAAAATTAATGGAAAAGTATGCATACCTTGTACTTGTTTAGAGAAAACTAGTGGTTGCAACAACGTCAAAACAAAACTTCTTTGCTATAACAAATTTATTTTGCTGCCAAAACGGCATTTGAAAAAAAAGTTTTTAGAGTGCTTTAACACTTTTTGTTTCACTTTCCTCTAGAAGTTTGTTGTATTTACATAAATACTTAATCGAAGATTTTATGAAGCACTTGCCTAAACAAAAATATCGATTATAAGACTGTTTTGATCAGACTGCGGAACATTTTTTTTGCCAATGCATTCTTAATTTTGCTTTTTTTTATAACTGCACTCCAAAATGCCTTGTTTTTTCTGTGAAAGCTTGGATCATGTTTCCTCATGTAATATTTATGTAACAGATGAAGCAAGGAAGGAAGTTCTTATTTGTTGCCAAAATGTTTGGGTATTAAAGATAGGTGTGTGGCAATGATAGTGAATTGTGGGCATATTGTACTTTTCATCGATTTTGTTTAAAGTGCTTTTCAAGAAGTCATTTCACGATGGATTGTACGGATTCTTATACAGGTACTTATGCTTTAAAAAGGTTAGTAAGAGATTTCAACGTGTATTTTTCAGCATCATTGAGCATTGTTCTTCCAAAAATTGATCAAGATTTGTTCTCGCGTTTCATAGGGATGTTATTTATAGAAGAAAAATGTTGTCTTATTATCTGCTATCCAAGTATCTTGAATATGATTAAGTTAAAACCATTTAAAATTTTTTACAAAGAATGTTTCACCTTTCCAACAAGAAAAAAATTTGAAAATTCTGATTTTGTCGTTATGGATAAATAATCAGTTGGAAACATTTGCGGTAAGAAAGATATTGTCGAATATTTAGACCAGAAAAACTGTATTTTTAGTTATTACAGCATCCTCAATTAATTTCTCATAGTGAAAGAGATTATTTAAGCAGTAACATAACGAATATAAGAACTAACTTACATATTTGTTCTATCACAAAATACTAAAACAGAAATGTAACAAAATGCTAAATTTATAATAAACGAAATTATTGAAAGTATAAATTGTATGTACCTATGAAAGTAAAAATCCCAATCAGAAGCACGATACTAAAAATATTTTGTTATTCTCAAAAACAACTAAAATTTATTAGATTTCATACTTCCAGAAACACACACGAATCAGCATCTTTTGGCAAAAATTGCCAACAATCCACATTTTCACAATCCAAAAATGAGTAATTTTCATTATCACAATAAAAAAATCCTGGTATGTCGGAAGTTGCATCCAAAAAAGTTAAATTTTCAGAGAAAAAAAGGCGATCCATTTTTTACATTGAGCAAAACAATTTTGCTTGTTTGTCTTTTTATTGTTTTTTTTAACCACATGGAAAAGTTTCTTCAAGCAATTAAGTTTATCAGTAAAAATATTCACTATTTTACCGCATTGAAATAGCTTCGTTCCATATTTTATCACGGTTTTAAAAAGCTTTTCTTTGTGTAACCATGGCATGGATACTGTGTCATACTTTCAATCAGTGAGAAAACACACATAAACATGTTCCATTATAGTACTCATTTAAGATTTTCAATTATTATATTTGTTGCCCGAACGAATCGTACAGCAAAAACTATTACAAATACATCGGCAACCAACTAAGAGAGAAAACATCCGAAACATGCTAATTCACGTGATTCGCTGCTATTTTACAAAAAAATTCATGCCTTGATATCCTTTAAAGTTAAAAAAACTAATGAAACAAAATTGCAAAAACGAGGCCAAACTAAAAACAATGATATTTATTAAAATACACAGAATACAAAAATAGTAGCAACAAAAAACAAAAATTAAGCATCGGCCGTTAAAGAAAAATAAAAAATACAACAATAAACTTTCGGGAAAATCACATAACAAAACAATTAACGGTCTTACCACACATTAAAGATATTGCTACAAACAGAGATACAAAATAACAAATTAACAAACATACAAATATTTTTTTTACATCTTAGATTATTAACAAAATCGGATATTTGGGACCTTCGACAAAGGATTTTTTTCAATATCTTCGACAACTTTGATGACCATTTCTTTATATTCAGCAGGAACGCGATAAAATGATAAATAAATTTTAATGCTATCATTACTCTAAAAAAGTGACAAGTTTTTCATAGTAAATAAAGAAAAAAAACTTGCAAAAAGAAAATCTTTGAAATCTTCAAATTCAAAACCAGCTGGGATTCCACATAATTCAAAGCATCGTAATTTTTTGAATTCTTTAAGATGACCAACTAATCGCTTTACAGTACCATCTGAGAACTTCAATAAATTATTGCTTGCTGTATTTTGCCTGAAATATTTACCAGTAATTATTAATCGCAGTCTTTCACACCGGAGTGGAGGTATAAGCTTATGTCGACATAGCTGTTTTAGCGCGCAAGCATTCCGTGAAACACGATAACAAAAACAAAGTATGCATGCAGCTGAGTAACAACTATGTCGACGTATTTGAGAGATCATAAAACCATAATAAAAACTTACATTTCCAACTTTTCGATTTCATGAAGATTTTCAAGCACTTTATCAACAGTAACAACATCTGAGCCATCTATAATACAACATTGATTTAAAACAAGATGCTTAGTAGCACCGGACCATGTTAGTTTTCGATAATCATCCAAAGACAAGACTTGATCATATAAGCGTAAAACACGAAGATCAAATTTAAACATTCGGGGAATCAAAATCGAGGCATATTTGGAGGATTACGAGCAACAAAGGTATGACGAACCCAAAAAGTTGGGATAAATTCAGATGCATTAAAGACATCGTCATCAGCTTTGCAAAAGGACCCATCAAAAGCATACAATTCATGAACAAGAAGAACAGGATTCTTTGAATAGAAATGTTTGCATGTTCGAATGAGTTTATTCCAACCATTAACATACTTAGGATTCTTTATTATATGATAGATGATTGGATATGGAAGTGAGAAGCGTTGAGGAAGTGGTTGAGCAAAAGTATCAACTTGATTTGCTACGGCTGTTGAAGATGAAGGCAAGGCAACTTGAAGATTATCCATTTGTCCATATAAGCGAAAATACAGATATAATATCTAAAAATGTTGTTCATAAAGATAAAGGAAATTCATATATATATTTAAGCATAATACGCGGTAAAGATGAGAGGGTGTCCAGATATGAAGGAGGGAAATGAGTTTAAAACATCTGACACGCTCTTCCAGGAATTAGCAAATGATCAAGTGAAAATCGATTAGGCCGACAGAGAGAGGGGTGGTTTAAATAATTTGTATTACGTAGTATCCAGAAGCGCTAAAGGACAAAGAGAGGAAGCAATGTCGTTGGCAACAAAGAAAATGTAAAAGTAAGCTGTAGCAACTACGTAAGGCGAGAAGATAAGTGATATATATGATCACTTTATATATATCCCTTTCACAATGTTATAAATATAAGATAACACGAGTAATAAGGGCAATACCTCTTGCAACAAATAAAAAAAAGATATGAAATAATTTATCTCACCGTAGACATATCCCAACTGAGGTTTTGGCCCCATATTTTGCCCATAGACTGCCCTGCTATAAGCTAGTATTCAAGCAAAAATACAGCTGCGTAATCCTTATACTCTTCGTTTAATAGCTGGTCAAAGTTTATTATGACTTATATGCGGAACCATATAACCCACTTTCGACTATATATATGCATCCATATATGACAAAAAACGCTTATATGGATGGGTATATATTTCATTTTTCCATTTTATATGGCCAGCCATATAAGCGTTTTTTTCTTATATGGATGCATATATATAGAAGAAAACCGATTATATGGGTAGGCATATAAGTCATAAAAGACTTTGGCCAGCTATTAAACGAAGAGTATGAGGATTACGCAGCTGTATTTTCGCCTAAATACTAGCTTATAGCAGGGCAGTCTATGGGTAAAATATGGGGCCGAAATCTCACCCTAAGTTGGGGATGTCTACGGTCAGAGAAAAAAACAAGAGCAAGCAATCAGGAAGAAAAAGACTCAACAAAAAAGGATTATGAAAAAAAGTAAACAGCTCTTTGGCTGCGTGTTACATTTCCTTACAGTTTTTCGTGTGAGAAATAAGAATACGCAGTGAATGTTAGAACTCATTGCCAAAACTTGTAGCTAAATTGCAACACAAACGTTTGGAAAACAATGAATCGCAAAAAGGTTTAATGTGGTATTTAATTGTTAATTTTTTTAAATAAAATTTGTAAAACGGCGTTGGTAACAATGATCAAAACTCAGTACTTGTAATTAACACTATTACGAGTATTTTGAGTAAAAATACTGCAGACAAAAAAACTTTCCGTAATAATATTTTAGCAGTAATTTATTAGTGTAAAAACTGTTTTATAAATTGTGCTAACCTTTGCAACAAAGAACAAGATATCCATTAGTCGCTGATGGAACATGGTAAATATCATACAAGCTAATAAAAAAGTCAGGCATTTATTTTATTTGTTTTTTGTGTTATCTTTTACTGTAAAAAATATGTAATTGAAAACTTGCATTAGAGCTTTTAAAAACATTTTTACATATTTAGATTTAATGGCATTGTGTCAGTTTTTAGGTAAAATCTTATTGGATAATAAACTATTACAATATTTGACAATAAGCTGGTGTATTTTGTTTTTCTTAATGAATTTATAGCAACAAAAAAAAGAAGTTGACAACAGAGACAAAACAAGAAGCTTGATAAGGGAAATAAACACAATGTGGGTAAACAGATTTTTTGTACAGAGGAATTTTCTTTTGAATAGACAAAATAGATAACAACTCGAATGACAACAGTGGGTCTTATAGACTGATGAAATGTCCAAAGTTATTGATGATTTTTTATGCGTTGAAATGAAGACTAAAAAAATGCTTTTATGCTTTTTTCAAGCAGTGGAAAATGAAAGTTATTGTAAAAAATACCGAAATTACGTGATTTCATCTTGTTAAGGGAGCTTCCAGATCTGACGTCAACACTTTTTTCAAAAATTTTACCCCCCACATCCCCTAAATCAGTACTTTTCCCTTATTGATTAAGGTGAAAATCAGATTTTGGCTGACCCCCTCCATCCCCTAAAACTGCTGACGTCAGATCTGGAAGTTCCCTAAAATAATTTGATTGTATAATGAATTAAGAATGTTTTGTTTAGTTTAAATGTTGCTATGATTTCGGCGTTTTTTGTTTTTAAATTCACGTGTATTTTTTAACTCTATATTTTTGACTTTTTAACACCGGTTTTTTTCAATTCTTCATGAAAATTCATTTATTTTTTTATCATTTCTTATATTAGGTATTATTTCAATCAGTGAAAAATCAAATTTTTACATTGCCCATCTATTCGTACAATATGGCAAAACCCAAAATTAAAATTAAAAACGAAGGTAAGGTCAATTCTTCACTTTTGTGGAAATGCTTATATTTACAAAGTCTATTTTTTTCCTTTCTTTTACTTGTTTAACTTGTTTATTTAGAATTTCGAAGAGAGCTTTCTGGTGCAGTTTACCAAATTAAAATATTGCTACTTTTATTATGGCAAGGCTTAAATAACAAGTGCAAATTTCGTCTAAGAACTGAAGTCGAAGATGCTGAAAAATTTGATGACGCATTATTTTATCACTTAAAACCAAATGGGAAATACGGTATTAAATTTTTGCAAATGAAACATGCTCGGTTTGATGAGGCTAGATTAGTGTACAAGGATTTTGTCGATGATTATGAATCTTCCAGATGTAATTTAAGAAAATATTTTATTTCATTTCGTAAAATTTTGCAACAATTTAAAGAAGAAGATCTGGATGACTTTATTCTGTGTACAAATATTCCATTTTCTTCTTTAACATTGAAAAAGAAAGAAGCTGATGGTGATGATAAAGCATTGATATTTGAAGAACAAACAAATGAAAGCGAAAAAGAAACTTTGTTCAGCACATTGAAGTATGGAGAATGGAAACAATACAAGTTAACACAAATCAATGATGAAGTTAGAGAAATTTTTAAAGATTCAACGAATTTGTCACTTTTGGCAGAAGAAATTGTTAATTGCATCACTGAAAGTGAAAATGAAGGCAAAAATGAAGTTATATTAGATATTAGAAATTATTGGCTTTCATTATATCATTCTGCACTATTTAATGATAATATTATCGAAGAACAAGAAATCGTTAAACTTGGATGGAAATTTATTCATGATTTTAAGAAGCCCAGCAGTTTTCAAACAAACTTTATGGAACATTTAAAGTTGAAAACATCAATGACTAAAAAGGAAATAGAGCTTCTTAAACTTGATAAAAAATTTAAAGAAATTTGCAGTGCTGAAAGGAAGAAACTAAAGCAGTCTGTAGATGAAACTGATTTAAAGCAATCAGCTGCAGCAATAATCATACATTTTTTTGCTGAAGGAGCAAACTTGGATGTTGACCCTGTTTTAAAAGAAGCGACAACACTTTTGAAAAGTGAGTATGATCTGGATAAAAATGTTGAAATTTTTTGTGCAATGCTACAGGAAAAGTTGCCTGATATTTTAAGCCAAGTGAATCATCTCCGAGAAAGAGAAAACAAACTATTGCCGATGTTAATGGTTGATCACATCTTAGGAGTTGAGAACACTGAAATTGTTGAAGCATACTTATTAAATCCTGTTTTATTTAATCAATTCAGAGATGTTATCAGAAGTGAAAAAGAACATGCCTTTACCGATGACTTTATTAGCGGAAATAGTCTTAACGAAAATACAAAGAAATTTAGAAAACATCTTCTTGAAAATTATCAAAATAGATTAGCTGAAAATCTTGTTCATGACGAATTAATGGCATCACCGGATTTTAAAAAATTGTTGAAAAGGAAAAAAGATACAACCAAGACAACTGAAAATTTCAAAATATTGGCAAGAGAATTAGCATCAAACGTCGTAAACAAAAGAATTCTAACCAAAAATGCAATATTTGAAAAACATGCATTTGTGTTAAAACACGTATTTGAAGAACGTGGAAGTGAAAACATTGTATTTTCAGGAAGCTTTTTGAATATTTCACAAAAACAGCTCAAAGACAAAAACCTAAATGAAATATTGAAGAAATTTCGTCATTATCTATTAAAAAGTCTTGCCATCCAAAAATTCAAGATTAAAACATTTTCACTGTCAGAAGGCTTCGGCAAACGCAACATCATTCTCTTAACTAAGAAAAATGTCGCCAAATTTGCAGAAGAAATTATAGAAATTGTTCAAAAAACAAAGCAACTAGATACAATTTTATTATATGATAAAACCAAATATGGCAAAGACGACACAAGTGGAGTAATTGAAGCTTTACAAAGTGTCATTTTTGAAGAAAGGACAAATCAAGAAGGAATAATAAAATTTCAACAACTTTTTTTTGATAAAGATGAAAATGATTTATCATCCGAAGTCGTACAGTTAAAACAAATATTAATAGAAAAGCTTGAAGAAAATGAATTTAACAATCTTAGAACTTGTAATATCAAAATCACAAATGTAATTCCTTTTTATGAAACTTTAGAAGAAGTTGGTATTGTTGAAGAAGAAATCGAAGCATTTCGTCATAAACTAATTATTGTCCGTACTCCAAATGAAACAGCATTAACAGAAGTAGTTAAAAAAGAAGTTAGCGAAAAATTCAGTTTAATTGACAGTGATATTGCAGCCGATTATCTGCTTAAAAGAATATTAAATTGGGCTAAAGAAAAAGAAGAAAGATTTTTGGATGAACATGAAGCAAGAACGTTTTTGAACGACATACAACAAAAAACAATTAAATCAATGATTTGTGGTTTAAATTCTGCATACTGTGCAAAATTAAGATCTTATGGGATCGCATTTAAAGAACGTGTGAAAATAGATTTTAATGCTGTAAAATGTCAAATATTAAATTTAATAACTGACGAAACTCTCCTAACTGCAATCAAGATGGAACAGACGTTGAGTTTGCATTATAAAAACGAAAGTAAACATAACATTATCTCGACAGATTCAATACTTGCTATAAATAATGAAGTTCTTGAAAGTATTAAATCTACAATTAACTTATTAGTCATTGTTGATAATACAACTCCAAATGAAACAAACTTAATACTACAGTTTTGGAAAAAACTTTGTTCCCTCATCAAGAATAATCCAACAAAAAAAGTTGTTGTAGTAATGAAAAAATGTAGCCCTTCATTTTCAAACAACATGTTTCAACAAACTTTCCCCGATGAAAACTTAAATTTTGTTGATTTATCAGAAGAATCTCAAAAGCATTTAGAAAGAATGTCTATAATATTTCAGGGAAAGGCTGTTGATAGTTATGAAATATTCAATGATATGAAAGAATTAATTAATTCTCAAGCCCTAATAGAATACGTTAAAAATGGTGAATTAAAAATTGGGAAACCCTTAGCATTGTTTAACGATAAAGATAAGAAATGCTATGTTAGCCGAAAAATTATGTTCATGAAAATAGAGAAGAGCTTTGTAAGCAATGGATCAGATAAAAATCACATTTTTCTTATAGAAGGTGTTGCAGGAACTACTAAGGAAAATTGCTATGAATTGGGACCCCAATTGGGGTACACCAATTGCCATTTTATATCGGGAAAAGAAAATCCTGCAAGAAGAACAGATGAACCAATTTGTTTCAGTGAATTTGTTGAACCCGATCACAACTTAATTGGAATCTGGATATTAATAAACAGTTCAATTGATATGAAATCTTTTATTACTACCACGTATGCGGGTTCTGAAATTAATGAAGACGATTTGAAAAGAAATGAAGATACTTTGAAAAGATCTTGGGAGAAAAAAATGCCAGGAATAGACGGTCAATATGGTATATATGCAGAAGTGTTAATCGTGGAAAATTTTTATTCATATTTGTGTGAGATGTATCCTAATAAAAGTGTGCACTGGTTGAAACTCCACAATAATGAACTTTATACTTATCGTTCTTTTATTCCGCCGTTTCTTTTTAAAGATACAAAAGCTTTAATACAATCAAAAGGCTCTGTCGTTTTAGTAGACGAAGAAACCTTTTTAAAACAAATTTTACATGATAGAATATTTGTTATTTCTGACAAAGCAGGAATGGGAAAATCAACAATTGTAACAAGTCTACTACAAAACTTAGAAAACATAAATCAACGCATTCTAAAATGGAAAATAAGAATAAATTTAAATTTATATACCCATGTCTTATCAGAAATAAATAAAGGAAAGAAATGTTTTGAGACGACACCTCAGCTAAACTTTGGTACATGTCAGGATTATGAAGAAATAATTATAAGATCGCTAACACTTACAGATAAGAGAAAACCCGCATCTTTCGAAAATCTAATTTTTAAATATTGTTTTGAAAATGGAAAAATGCTAATTGTTTTTGACGGATTTGACGAAATAAGCCCTGATTATGAAAAATATATAATGCAACTATTTATAACATTAAGAAGTCAAACCCAAAATAAAATATGGATAACTTCTCGAACCAATTTTGAAGAACGTTTGAAAAACAAATTAAATGCTGTTACACATACCTTACAACCGTTTAATGAAGACGACCAAAAAGAATACCTAATGAAATTTTGGAATACAGAATGGGAACAAAAAACTGGCATGCAGATACCAGATCAAACTCGTCTGGAAAATTATGCTAATGTTTTACTGGAATACTTTTATGAAACAATTGGAACAAAACATTCCACTGAAATTGGAATTCCTCTTCAGACTAAAATGATAGCCGAAATTTTTCAAGAAAATTATGATTGTAATGCTAGTGATAAAGTATTAAAGTGGCAAGGATGTTTTAATTTTGTTAAAAATACTGATTTGGAAATTCCGATGTTGTCAGATAGAGTTAAAAACTTATTTATGTTGTATGAGGCCTTTGTCCAACAAAAAATTTGAATCCACTTTCTAAAAGACAAACGAATTAAGGATGACACAAAGCCCTTCAACACAAAGTACGAAGACATGATATATAATTATGAACAGAGAATACATCAAATATTGGGATTAATAACAATGACTGACAATAAAACACCCCATTGTGAATTGCTTACAAAAAGTGAAAAAAAGGAAATTGAGATATGGATAAATGATTTCCGAAAAGGGACAGAAAACATTGGACTTGTGGATTCAATACCTCCCAATGGAATACCTATATTTAACCATTTAAGTTATGCTGAGTATTTTGCTGCTTGTTATTTAAGAGAAAAGTTAATTTTGGCACCAAAAGCTGCATTTGAAATTATGAATAATATTTTGAAGAAGAATGTACCGATATTTATTTATTGTATTAATTATTTCCTATTTCCTGAAGAAAATCAAGAAGAAGTTTTTTATTTGAACTCACTTAATCGAAAATTAAAGAAAACATCAATAGTAAATTATGCAGCAAAACATGGTTTTTTTTACTGCCTTAGACATTTTCTCACAGTTAACGAATTTCAAAAAAATATTTTGCAAAGAAAAACTATCTTGCATTATGCTGTTGAATCTAATCATGTTCATATTGTATTACTTCTTTTATCGAATGTTAGCGAATATTTTGAAGGTACAGAATCAACATCGTATCTCTCTTATTTCATAAATTTATTAAACAATTATGATGCATTAAATGAACGACCAGTGATTGCAGATATAATAAAAGAATTAGAAATTTTTTGTGAATATGGCCTAAGAATTAAAGGCTTTGAAGATGCAGCAATTAAAAAATCTTTTAACAATCACAAAGAAAAAAATTCATTATTTCATCTATCTTCTTGCATAAATTTTTTCGAAGTTTTGTCTTGTCAAACGATAAGAGAGATTACGAAACATGAAAGTAGTGAACACATTTACATTTGTGATATATTTTCAATTCATATATTTGTAAATGCTATTTATGAAAATTATAATTTAAAAGAAAATGAAAAACTAAAGATATTCAATGATGTATGGAAAATAATTGGAAATGATCAAAAGAATGATTATTCGTGTCAAATATTAAAAGAAGCTATAGAATATGGACACACTGGAATATTTTTAGATTTCTGGAAAAAGCTTCCTAGAACTGCAGATATATCATATCATTGCTTTATTCTTGCTTGTAGGGTTAGCAATATTATCGTTGTTAAAGAAATATTGGGGATATCAAAACATACTACGTACAATATTTGTTACCCGTTTCTTTACAGTTGTGAAAAGTCTTCCAACAATAACTCACTTCATGTTGCTGTCTATAACAATGTTTCAATACCGATATTACAGTATATTACTGAAGAAGTCGCATTAGACATTAATGCAAGAAACGATTACAACGAAACTGCTTTATTAATGGCAATAAAATATAATGCCTCATTTAATAAAATTCAATATTTGCTTGAAAAAGAGGCTGACATTAATGCAGCAGATAACGATGGAAAAGGTCCCTTGAACTACGCTATTGAAAAAAATGACGACAGAATAATAAAATTACTTTTGGCAAGCCTCCAGTTACAAATTACAAAAAGATGTTTTCAAACAATATATGAATTTTACAATACACCAAATTTTGATATTAATCTAAAAATAATTGGCTTCCCCCGGCTACATCAAGCTATTATTGAAAAAGATGAAACTTTGGCTGAATTTCTTATTAGAAAATATGCTGATATTCATGAAAAGGACACTATCGGAAAAACTCCTATTGATTATGCTCACCAAAAAGAATTAACTGAGATCATCGAGTTATTACAAGAATTTGATAGTGAGATTTATTTTACGAATTTCGACAAACTGGACTCAAGCGAAGAAAGCTTAAGAAGAATAGAGAATCAATTTAAGCTTTTTTGTAAAGATTGTCAATTAGGTGGCAATCATGAATCATTCTTTGGAAAATATGAAACATGCAGAGATGAAACAGGAAAAACGTTATTGCATATAATTGTGATTAATCAAAATGTAACATTTTTAAAAGAATTATTACAATTCGGAGCATCCGTTCATTATGTTAATGCAAAAGATAGAAATAATAAAAGTTGTCTCACTTACGCCATGGAAAGTACGAATTTCGAAATCATCATGATTTTATTGTATAATGGCGCACCTTTCGACAACCAGCAATACAAATATAAAAACGGAAACGATAGCATTACAAAACTTTGTAACAAAGTAAAAATGCTTTTTGATTATCTTTACATCGAAGAATTTGATGAATTCAAACAAAAGTTGGAAGATGTTACAGAATGTGATATTGAACCAGCTTTCTTTCTAAATGTCTATGATTTCAAGGAAGTAAAGATGTTTGGTTATATTTTTCGAACAAATAATTATAATTTGGTAAAGTACTGTTTGCTAAAAGGTGCTGTAGTTATAGATGAACATATTTGGGATAACGACAAAACCCGTGATCTGTTTCATATGATTTTAAAATGCTTTAGAGCTTTAGCCGAATCAAAATACGAACCAAAATCTATCATTAAGTATATTGAAAAAAATGGTTACACAGAAATTATTACGAAAGTTCGATGTGAAAATGAATTAGATAAACCTCAAACGTTTCTACAGTTGGCTAAACACAAAAAAGAGACCGAAATGGACTGGCTAATTGAAAATGGTGCAAGTGAAAAAACTTTGATCTGGGAAATGGCATGAAATTCAAAGATATATATTAGATATTTTAACATAAATATAATGTGGTAATATTTAACGACTTTTTAAATTAAATTTATCATCAAAGTTTTCTGACATAATTTTTTTGGAATAAATTAGTTTGAACAAATAAGAATATATTTGCAAAAATAATGTTTTAATGAATTATAAACTGCTACTGTATATTTCCAGTTCATAAAAAATGCGACACAATTTATAAAAAATTTTTTGTTAAAAATAATTACACAAGTAAAAAATAAGACATATAAAACATTACATTTACGAAGCAAAGATATATAAATTACAGTAATTCGTAACAAAAAAATTATGCCTACAGAATATAAATTAACCACATTCATCACCATGAACATTCATATTTGGATGATTACCAGGTGGAAGCTTGCCATCAGGATTCTTTTTCTTATTTTGTTCAGATAACTTTGCAAAAAGTGGTTCAGCTTTTTCAAGTAAAGTTGTAACTTCTTCATGTGCACCACCAATCTTAACACCCATATGTGCAGTACAAATATTATCAAATTTCCAATCAGCTAACATATTTTTCATCCAATCACGGAAGAGATATGGTGCTTCAGGAGTTGGATGAAGACCATTAGATTTCATAGAAGGATGAAAAGCGAATGAACCATGCTTGAATCCAATTAGACGAAGTAAGATTCCAGGATGATCTGCATACATGATAGTATCATCAACATGAAGAGTGCGAGATGCTGGATGATAAACGAAGACAGAGATAAAATGATTGGATGATTCTGGTTGAGGATTAACAAATTCAGCGCCTACAAAAGAGGGATATATATATATATATATATATATATATATATATATATGTACATACAAGAAAAAGTATCAAAAGTGGCATGGAGGAGGAAAGGCATAACTGAATCTGCCCCATCTAAATCTACTCTCCATCTTTGCCCCCTCTCTAGTCACCATTATCCTTCTAAATCCCCAAGACCCTTACCTGCTGGAATCCGCAGTTCAACTTCAGGTTCCCATAACTTTCTTGTATTACAATCATTAAGATCTCCTTTCCATGGAATATCAGTTAGACGACGTAAATGCCGTGGTGTACCATAATATGATGCATTTGGATAAGCTTTATAAAAATCGGGAAATGCTAGCGTATGAAAAGGATGTGTTGCAATAACAGCTTCAATATTTTGTCCATTATTTGTTAGTTGATCAATTTCAGCTCGAAGTCCATCATCCATTTCAACGGTATCAACAACAAGATATTTACCATTCTTTAAACCAATAATTGACATTTGAGTTTCAATATCAACAATTTTAAAGATCTTAAATTTTCCGCGAACATTCCAGAATCCTGAAAGAAAGAATTATATTAGAAAAGAGCTAAAGGAACGAGAAATGTAGTTAACCATAGCCGCAACCTGTGAATCGCTGGCTATGCAGAGATCCCCAGCTTAATAGATGGGTAAATATGCAAAAAAAGGAGCATAACTTCGAAATTAGTTAAACCCGTTAACAGTTAATCTGGTCGCAATTCTAATCCCGTATTAAAAGTAGTAAATAAAACTCTTACCTGGTCCAATAGCACATAGCTGATTCTTTTCTTGACAAGACGACATATATGTAGTATTACTTCGAACTGGTATAATAACAGATCTAAAACATGCAGACAAAAGCATCATTTTTGGAAGAGATATAATTTTTGAGAAAATCATGGCGAGCAATAATAAGTAAACTAAAGATAAAGCTTTTGGCTAACAAAAACAATGAAAGGATAAAGCAGCAATAAACATAAACAAGAAAAAAACACGTATTTTCGTCAATCAATCAAAAAATGAAAAAGAGAAATTTGCAACAACAACAACCACGAAGGATGGAGAGAAGAACGTTAAAAAAACAAGTAAACAACACAACGAGTTCGACTTCTTTTTTTGCGAAGAGGAGAAGAAAGAAAACAAAATACACATTTTGTAGTTTATGGGAAAAAAGGTAAAAAAATAGTCATCGTTTTTCTGGTCCAGAAAAACTGGAATTGGATTCTTTTCAATTTGTTTACAATGTTTATTTTAAAATTCTATTTTTACATTTATGACAATGAATTATAAATCAAAAGTTAGTTCTTGCATTAAATTAAATGGTTTAGCAGCGTATCCTTAAAAAGGATGCATCTGTAGATCATGTTACAGTAATCCCACAAAAAGATTATTAGTAGTAAATTTTTGAGGAGTTTAATCAAATAAAAATTTGTTAAACTATACATTTTTTATGTTTACGACTGTCAAAATTTTTTCGCTTTTTCATCCCTGCCTGGATGTTACATGAAACACTTTTTGTTCGGTTACATATGGCTTCTATTATGAAATGCTTGGAGAGAGATGGCTAAAAAATGACAAAATATTATCATATTTTGAGTTTTTGTGTTTTACTTTAAAAAAAGATCTTTTTTAATAATTGAAAGTTTTTATTAAAAACAAAATTGGATTTAAAATTGAAAAGACAAATACTCATTTGATGTTAGTAATTCAAAATTTTTAAAAAAGACCAAGAAGTTGGGAGGAACATTTTTAATCAAATTAAATGAAAAAATAATTCCAATCAAAAATTGAAAGTAATTTGTTAAACAATTATCAATTTTTTGTTTTAATAAATATTTATGTGCTAAAAATTTTAAACAAGAATTTTGAGATAAACTCCGCTGTTTTGCGCCAAAATGTTGCGCCATGTGTGATCTAAAAGACAAAAAAATAAACTTTTTTTATAAAAGTTGTAATAACCCAATTTTTGGTTCTTCTTTGGATTTTTTACAACCTGGTTATAAACGGATAGACCACTTTTTTGGTTTATGTATGGCTTGGACTCCAAGCCCTGGGAGATGCACTAAAGATGGCAAAAATTTTATTTCTATGTTTCTTTTTAATTTTATTATAACATGTTAGCTGGCTTTTCTTTGAAGGAAGTTTTTTTGGAATATTTTGATAACGGTTTTTCCTTTGTAATTACATCATAATATAAAACATATATCTTTCTTCGCGGATTCACGATTGCAAAATGGAAACAAAAATAGAAAACAACGTTATTAATACTATAAAATAAATAACTGTTTCATATCCAAAAATAAAAACATTTTTAAACAAAATGTTATCAAAATTAAAAAAAACCTTTTTATAATTATAAACATCTGAGAGAAATGCTAACAAGAGTGCTACAAATTCATTTAAAGCAACACAGATTTCAACAGATTTATTAACAGTTGCGTTTAAACATATTTTTAAGCAATTGGTTTCGGATGTAAGCTTGTTTGTGCCTGACGACTGCTAACAGTGATGACGGCAGAAACTTTTTTGTTTAATAAAATTTTTGAATACGTTAATGCACAAACTCCAACATCTAGAGTACCAACAAATAAGCTGTACGGTCCAACAACAGCTGTCAGTTGCAAATGGAATATCTGAAACAAGTGGGATTTAATAAAACTCCGTTTTTGAAACGAAACTTAAAATTCGTAAAAATTTAGATTCTGATATGTTGTTTCAGTTCATAAAATTTGGATTTCAAAATATCCTCTTTCCAACAACTTACTTCATACGAAACAAATGCCCCACAATGCGGCAAAAAATCAAAGATAAATGCAATAATTAGCGTAATAATGATTAGTCGGTTAGCTTTATTACTGTATACATTAAGTTGAAGATGTTTCCTCAGCAAGATTCCCAAGGCAATCCCCAGCACAACATTTGCTGCAGCAACACAATATCTCGTATTTAAATAAACAAGCATTTGAGTTTTCACCGGCATACAACCAAATGATCGACATTGTGTTGTTACAGTAGCCGGAAAATCAGGAATAACATTAATAATAATCACCATAATATTATAGGCTACTAGGAAGATTAAAAATGCAATATTTGTTGCTAGTTTTAGTGTTGATGAATATTTCACTGGAAAAATTATTGAAAGTATTCGATCGATAGAGAGGAAGCTAACACACATGGAATTTGACATTAAGAGCAGTACAGCAAATGCTCCCGTGACATACATGATGTAAGCATTGTAGACTACAGTATCAGATTTCCAAAAATATGCCATATAAAGTAAATGTAAAATACCGAAAAAGCTTTGAAGTAAACAACAAAAAAGATAAAAATACATTGATAAATAAAAGCCTTGTTTTTGTTTGAAAACGTAAGATAGGATTAATAGAAGAAATATAAAACCAGTAATTTCAAAAACTCCACCCACAACATATTCGAATAGAACAATATACGGGAGTGGAATCATTGTTGTTTAAATTTTAAAGATAGAAAAGCAATAGGTCAAAAAATGGTGAAACGCTAAAAAATTTATAACACTTTTTCACCTCGTTTATATATTTTTTACAGTTACTAAAACGTAATTTATACTTTTCTTAGAAAAATAAGTATCATAAAGAATTCTAAAAAAATTCTAGCGCATACAGCTGCTAATGACTAAAGATTTACAGCATACATATATATGTTTCTGATGAAAATGTTATAAATCATTTATTTCTTTTTATTAGAGTTTCTTTAACACCTTGCAGAAATTTTAAAGCAGATGATTTTTGAAATTAATTTATTTTAACATATAGTGCAAAAGTTTATATTACGTTTTATGTCGCTGCTTATTAATACATTTCAAATATCTTATATGCAACTTTTTCTAAAAAAAAGTTAAGGATACTTTTTATTAAAACAAATGTTATCTAAAACTAGATACAAATAAGGACATTAATTTATAACATTAGGTATTTAGGATATAAAATATCTTATTACTTTGAATGACACGCTAAAAGTGCATGAAAAATGCAGTAAATTTACCTTCTTCATGGTTTAAGTTTACCACTAAACATGAACAATGGTCTTTTTTTGATTAATCGCTTTCGGCTACAAAATAGTTACAGAAAATTGACAATAAAATATTCATTTTTAGTGTTTTTCTAGTCGATCCCATGCCAACGTTAAGATGCTGATTGTATATATACTGATAAGAATTTTGTTTACTCTTATTGACATTTTCCAAAAATAAAATATTATTTACCTTATCATATTCAATTTTCATATTACGTCAACACATTTCGAACGTTGCTTGTTTAAATCTGTTTATGATATAAATAAAAAAAAATTAATGCTGGAAACACAGAAAAAACAATCTTGTATTGATATCAAAAAATTATCACAATCATATCAGTGGCAAAATAGGCAAAGCATTAAATAAGCAAAAAGGAGGTAGCTTGATATTCTGATAGACTACATTGAAGTTTTTTAATGCAGTTTCTATTTTTAAATACTTTTAAATGATATAAAAGCATTTTTTTTTGTACAACGACATTCAACGTATTTATCTATTGACAAATCCTCAACCGAGAAATGAACTGGGTTCTGATTTTTCTGTTATTTTTCACATGTTTTGGTTTTACATTAGCAGCCACATGCCCTGTTGGAACAATTGCATCATTAACAGATTCAACAAAGTGCTATTTATTTAACACTCAAAAACAATCCTTCCTTTTGGCAGAAAAAACTTGCGTAAATAATGGTGGACATTTAACTTCTGTTCATAGTATCTTCGAAAATGAATATATAAAAGGTGAGTGCTCAGTAATGTTCGTTTGAAGCCATCTTACAAAAATAATTCCCTTTTAGAAGAAGCTCGTGCCAATTTAACTGGGGATTCTTTGGATGACAGCATTTGGATTGGACTTCAGGATTTACAAACGGCAGGAACATGGAAATGGTTAGATAGAAGTGGTCTAAGTTTTAATGATTGGGGGAAAGGTGAACCTCAAAAAATTACTGGTGCAGATTGTGGTGCTCTAAAATTACAAGGTGGAATGTGGGCTGCTGAGGATTGTGATAATAAAATGTCATCTGTTTGTTTAATAAGAATTTCTGGCCCCACGTCAACAACCACAACTACAATGACAGCAACAACACCAACATCAACAACCACTAAACCTCATGAAATTTGTCCGGAAGGTTGGATTTTATATGAAAAAACAAAATCATGTTATTTTGTTGGTGTAAATAAAACTTGGACAGATGCAGAAGCGTGGTGTTACTCATCTGGTGGAGGAGCACATTTAGTGTCTATTCATAGCTCTGATGAAAACATTTTTGTTACAGGTAGGCAATATTCTGTGTTATCGTTTTTTAAAAGTTGACGATTGTTATAAAAACTATCGCATAAAAATATATTTTTGGAGCAAAAAATTAAATTAAGTCTGTATTTCTCGCAATAACATTTTTCCAGAATAAAAAATACTTTTTCTTTCAGATATAATCCCGTCTGTTCCTCAAAAATGCAATAATGAAAATTTTGCATCGATAGGTTTATCATATATCCGACAAGGTGATAATTACAACTGGACATGGAGCGATAATTCTTTACTTAACTTTACATTATGGGCTCCTGGCAAACCTCTAAATCCGAATTTGTATAGTTGTACAACTTTAAGAAATGACCCCTAATGCGGTTTTCCTGCTGGTACATGGAGTGATGGTGGATGTGATTGGCTTACGGGCTTTTATGTCTGCAAAAAGGGCGCGGTTAGCGTTAAAAACGCACATTAAAAAATGTGATATTTTAAACAAACTTTTTGAGCATCATTTTTATAATTGTAATTTCTACATTGGCTTACTTGCATTACATTCAAATCACTAAATATTACTAGATTCAATAAAAGTGTGTCATTAGTATTGTAATGTAACATAAACTCATATGAACTACCAATTCTGATTTCGAAACACTCCTTTTAACTTAGAATTAAAACAACTTTTAACTTTATCATGTATCATAAAAATTTTAGCTCAAAGAGTTAGGACAAAAGATTCATAGCATTTGTGTTTCCGAAGAAAATGTTATAAATCATTTATTTCTTTTTTTTTTACTTTCTTTAACATCTTGCAGCAATTTTAAAACATATGTTTTTCAATATTAGTTTATTTTTTCTTGTAATTGAAAAGTGTAATATGCTTCATGTCGCTTTTATGAAATACGAAAAAAAATTTTTCCAAGGATCGACCTTTTTGAGCATAGAGCATTTGCGTCCTACACCAAAGAAGCATACTTTAAGCATTCTCAAAAATGTTATTAATAAAAATAAAATGAGTTTTTAAATTTTTTATTGTATTTATACAACAACAAATCTCGTGTTGTATAATAAATTTTATTTAATTGTTGTTATTATTCATTTGTTTCTGAATACTAACAACATTTACAGAAGCACCATTAACACTAACAACTCGAAAGAAGGTAAAAATAAATTTTCGATATGGTGCAATAAAATACATTGTAACAAGAGAATCAATCAAACAATGTGACGTCATTAAAGAAATTGCAATAACAAATAACGTTGAGCAATATGGTATTTGAAAAATAATACTTACAAAAAATAATATAGATGGTGTCATAAAAAAGACAAGCGAAACAAAAATTTGAATAACAGAAGATAAAATTAGACTGTTTAAAGTTTTTGATTTTGATTTCTTAGTTTTTTTGTAATTTTTCATTTGATAATTTAAAAATATAATTATGCAAATTTCTGATATTGATGCAGCAACTAAAAATATTAATGATACTTTTGCTGGGATGTGTACAAGCTGGTAAGGTACCGTGAAAAATGTGCTTTCCGTGAAATAATTTTCTAGCAATCCATCATATTCTCTTGCCCATTGATAGATGTCAGCTACTGTTATATTAATCGTTGGTAAAAATATTGCTGCTACAAGAGCATAACCAACAATCGGAAAACAAAGCGTAAAAATAAAAGCATTTTTCAGAGTTACCCATCTTGTTAGCGGTGTTGGAAAAACAAAGAGATATCGATATGCCAGTGTTGCGGATAATCCAGTAAAGCAGATTCCACAAATTGCCAGACATACAACACTAGCTATTATTGTACTTTTGTAATCCAACAAGTCACGAAAAATTCCAAGCTGAATCCCTGCTGCAGCGGGCAAAAACATTAAGGGCTTTATTGCTCCGAGTAAAGCTGTAAGACATAAATTCCAAAATGAGTAATTAAAAATTAACCATTTAAATTTTCCAAGATTTTTTGATTTTGTTAGGATAACATAAAATAGCAATGGAGCAAGGGATCATGAAATAGATAGGGTAAAATATGAATAATAGTAATAGAAAGTGACGAAAGACTGCAGAGGTTCGGTTACAAGGATTCCGTTTTTCATATTTTTAATTATGCATTAATGACTAACAGTTGTTGAAATTGTTTTTTCAAGCATTAAAAGCAGTGAAATATTTAAAGAAACTGAATCCAGATGTTGTTAGTTATTACACTGTTAAAGCTATAGTTTGAAATTTTTTAATGTGAACAACTGAAATCTTTACAATTTTGAATATTAAAAAATAATTTAGACGGTGCCATAAAAAAATAAAAAAAGCTAAAGCAGTAAATGCTTATTACAATGACGAATGTAACAATTCTAAAACTTCAGTTATCCCAAAACTTTTGCCCTTTTGAACTTCAAACTCATTAATACTTTTTCAAAATCTGCCATAAAAATTTGATAGCAGGTGTAATGTTAGCCTAAACTCAGAAATCTCTCGAAAAATGCATGCATGAGGTGCTATTTAACTACAAACTAATTTATTATATTAATTTACGTTTTCAGATCTAGTTTGTAAGAACTTTACCATCAATTACCAATAAAAAGCTCCAAAATTAAAATATAGTAAATTTAAATGTATAAATAGCAGACATTATCACGTGATGCTTTAGTATGCTTAAATATGCAACTTTTCAAAAGGGCAGCTAATAATTTGCAAGAATATTTTTTAATACTAAAAAAGTATGATGAAATCTTTTAGAGCCAAAACTGTGATGGCAACTGTAGACCACCCCTTATTGGTTCAGTTGTTGAAATAATGTAAAAACAAACACTCAAAAAGCTGTCTTCGTTTTTTTTAAAATACGGAAGATTTTCAGAAATGTTTGAAAATTAGAAAAAGCGTCTTTTAATAATATTATTCTTTATAGCTCAAAAATGTACAATCCAGTATTATAAAATTTTTATTAATAATATAAACAAAAAAAATAATTTAAAAAAAATAAATCTTTTGTAAAATAGCACTCATATTTAAATAATCATTTACAATTAATCTTAACATGTTTGATAATTTTAACTAACATATTCTTTCTTTAAACTACTCATAATGCTATTAAACTTAGCACGATCTGGATCATCTTCTCCTGCATCTTTCTTTTTTATCAAACAAATAACAAGCTTCTGAGCTTCTGTTAATTTATCGACAACATCAGAGTCCAGAGGTTCATCATCAGTTGAACAAACATCTGCCAATTTTTTAATCATTGGTCCAACAAATTTTCCTGACGCATGTACAGCATTATTCGTTTTTACTCCAATAAACGCAATAATAAATTCCAAAAGTTCAGACGGTGGATCATTGAGGGTTTCAAGTTTATGCTTGTATTCATTGATATAAGCGCGGATAAGTTGTTCACGAGTTTTTTTATCTGGATTTTTAACATGTAAACCACAATCATTGAGTTGATTAATGACGTCATGGAAGGTTTCAAGATTTGCATTGTTCAAAGAATCAAAAAGATCTTTGACAGTTTTCTTGGCTGCGGGGTCATTGATTGCTTGAATACATTCATCTCGAATCTGAAAATAAAAGGGATAACAAAAATGTGTGAAGTAAAATGGGGAAACGAGTATTGGCGTTAAACCACTCCCATTTGTCCCTCCAAGCAATTGCAAGTCACAAAAACTAACTTTTGGAGTAATATTAACACCTTCTGCAATATCACTATAACTTCTCAAAACTGTTGCAGCAATTTCACTTCCAATACTTTTAAGTAAATATTGTTGTAAATCAGCAGCAAGAGTTTCATCGAAGATAGAACTGCCTTGATCAAAGATACAAAAAGTATTGTATAATTCAATAAGTTTCTTTTGGCATCCTTCAATGGCACTTTTAGATTCTTTTACACTTGTACCACCAGCAAAATATTGTGTTTCAAGTTGCTTTCTAAATGTCTCATTACAGTATCCCAAAACAACTTCATAAATATCATTAACAAGTTTTGAGGGAATTTCAGAAGAAGATTCTAGTTTGGAGATGATTTCGGTGTCATTAAGAGAATAACTAGCAACAATATTTCTCATAATATCGCTCTCATTTGTTGATGCAGCTTTTTTACTTGCAGGTTTTTTGCTGCCTCCTTTCTTTTTTCCTCCTTTGCCGCTGCCACTTCCCCAATCTTCCTAAAAATTTGCATAAAAGATGCTTTAAGCTTTATAAAACTTTCAAAACATACATCATCATCTTTTCCACCACCACCGCTTCCACTTTTCCCTCCAGTTTTTTGTTGATCTTTTAGTGCTTCTCTCATCTCTGGAACAAGTCGTGTAGCTTCTTCAACAATATAATTTTCCAAAATATTTTTTGCTTTTTGAATAATTACATCATTAAACATATAACTTGCACCATCAGGATAATACCATGCAGCAGAATCTTTATTTTCTTTAATCATTATTTCAATTAATGCATTGATATCTTCTTCTTCAAATCCTTCAACGATATTATTGATAACATTTTCAACACTACAATAATTTTCATCTTTCATTATTTCTGAAAAAATTTATTGTATTAACATTTTACTAGATATACTGTAGTTGTGTACTTACCTTGAACATTATCAAATATTTGATTATATAGATCTTTAAGCAGCACAATATTCGGCAAATACATTAGCTGTGAACATTCTGTAGGACTTAAAATCTTTGAAAAGAATGTATTATTTATTGGAACATTCATCTTTTTTAAGATATCATTAGAAATATATCGTTGACCAATAATTGTATCTCGGATATATTTTTTAACCAGCTTACTCTGAACTTCAGGAACATATAAAGATTTTAGCGAATTTTTTGATCCAACTATTTCACCATTTAGCTGTTTGGATGTAATTAGTTCATTTAGAATTTTCATAAAAAGTGTTTCAGGAATATTCAAGGCTTCAAAGAAAGCACTTAGGGAAACAGAATAAGTTGTTGCACGAGTTGCAGAAAGAAGACGATCTTTTTGTTGTTCAATAAATTTTGCTGTATATAGTTGATCACCATCTTTAACAGCATGAACTTTCTTTCCAATTTCTGCTATTACATGTTGGTTGAGAAATTCGATGGGGATGTTCCAGGCATTTGTAAGGTAAAGAATAGAAAGTTGACCGACATCTTCGAGGAGTTTGTTAAGCTTTTTGCAAAGATTTTCAATAAATTCTCTGAAATTTGACAACTTAAGTTGCTTAAAATACTGCAGATAAAAATTATTAAGAGTGGACAGTTGCCTCTTTCGATGCTTGTGAGGCCTTGGTGAGGATCAGAGTTTCTCAAGTTTAAAAAGTTTTGAGTTTTTAGCTAATCAAACATATAAGGCTATCTACGGAGTGGAGCCGGAATTTCCGAGTTTTAAATGCCCATGGGCTTAATTGGGACCTATTTTTACATCGGCATCCGCTATCCCTTAGTGATCAACATACGTTGTAATAAGTTCACCAGCTGATATAATATAGTTATTTGGCGAAGATTTAACTAATGCAGCAACACCATTTTCAGCATTTTTAAGATCAACATTAAGCTTTTGTGCAAGAGTTGTAATTGCAATTCGACCATCTGCTCCAGCACATTGATGCTTAATTTCTGTAATAAAATGCTTTCGAGTAATATACTCTTTTCCATCACATGTAAAAATCACATCTATTAATTTTGTGGAAATGAGACGGGAAATAATTTCAACACAATTTGAATCCGAAAGTCTGAAAATAGAGACTATTAAAAACTATTTTAAAAAAATGTGCAACAACTTTTCAGCAGCTTCAGTGGATTGAATACGCTGTAAATCAGCTGCAAGCTTTTGAATTTCTGCCCACGACATTGTTGTAGTAATTTATAATAATAAAATAGTAATAGAAAAAAATTAAACTTAATCAAAAAATATATTACTTCTTTCAAACATGACAACAAAGCATTTGTTTTTCGTGTCAAAACTAATGCAACAAACATTGTGTCCAAAAATATGTATACAATTTCAAGGTTTATTTATAATATTTCTTCCGTGTTATTTAAAATTTTTTACTTGAACTTGTCAAGATTTTAAAGTTTTTTAAAGGTTTGAGACTTAAGAAAAAAACTAGCTAAATTTCTTTAAAAAAATTTTGTGAAACTTTCGTTCGACAACTGTAATCCCCAGAAATCTTATAATTCGAGATAAAAATGTACGAAAAATATTGAAAACAAAAAATCTTTAATTTGAAAAAAAGCAATTAAAAAATGAAAGCATAATTTTATCATCAACAAAGATAAAAAAGTACAGACACATATCATTGAACAGGTAACTAAATAAAAATACAGTAATGCATTCATCGCTTCTTTAATTGTAAATTCTGATCAACAATTGCCCATGGACGTGATCTTGCAGCAGTTTTAGTAGAAGGTTGAGTATCTGAAAATTCAGAGAAGTCGTTAATAATAAAAAAAGTAAAGCCTACTTTCAGATGCAGCAACAGTTGGAGGTTTTTGATTCTCTTTTAGTTCAAGAATAAGTTTATCAGTGAATTCTTTAGTCATTGTAAAATTTTCAACCTAGAAAAATTATTTTAAAGACGAAACAGATTATATTTAAAAGGCAAACCTCATTTGTTAAAGCAACAATTGTGCTATCTTTGTTGGATATTTCTTTAAGAAGTTCAGCATTTTCAGCTTTGAATCTTTTGCATAAATTCTTATATTGAGATAATTCCTTTTCAAGTTCTTCAATTTCATAAGCATCTTTTAGAATTCTAGCTTCATGTTTACGACACTAAAATTAAGAAATTATACAGTATATAAAATTGTTAAAGCGATCATACCTTGTCAGCAATTTCTTTAATAGCTGCCTTCAAATTTTGGTTTTTCTTGTTTTCATTTTCCAAATCTTCAATGTCATCTTGTAAAGCTTCATTTTCGTTCAACAAAATTTCATTTTCTGCTTCAATTTTCTTTATTTTTCTAGCAAGTTTATCAGCTTCTTCTTCAGTTATCTCATTTTCTCTTTCCAAATTATTATAATCCTGTTCTAATTCTTCTTTTTCTTCAATAATTTCAGCCATTTCTCGTTTTTGTCTTTCATAATTTGCTTTTAATCTCTAGAAATTAAACATATTAAAATACATAAAAGCCAAAAACAAACTTTATATTGAAATTCAATTTGTTCAAAATTTTCCAACTTTAATTCTTTTTTGAGCTCATTTCCTTCTTCAACTTCTTTCTTCATCTGTTGAACCTTCTTTTCATAATATTCAAGCTTTTTTCTTTGTCCTTCATTTTCTTGCTTTTTATCAAAATATCGTTTCTTATATCTTTCAGCTACATCCATAATATATTGAATAAATTCTTCTTTTTCAACAGCAATCATGGTTAATTTAAGCATACATTTTTGACCCAAATTTCTTTGAACTTCATAAAAGAAAACATTACATTCTTTATTTCCAGCAGTAATTTCACAAGTAAGCCATTGTTTTTCTTCTGATGATTCAGCAGATATAAATTCTTGAATATATTTCAAAATAAAATTACAATCACGACTAATGCCATTTTCAAGACAAATTTTTTCAATTACTTTTGGAGATAGCCGTAGGCGATAAATAAATTTGAGATTTGCTTCATCACTCAATTCAATCATATGCATCTAAAAATATTATTGTTTAAATATTTTTAGATATAAAAAGAGCTTACATTATCTTCATCACGAGTTTTATAAATTCTAAAATGAAAATCAGATGTTGATGCAGTAGCTTGTAAATTTCTAAATTTTACTGGTTTATCGAAATATGCCATAATTTAGATTTTGAACAAAATATAGATTGTAGAATCGGTTGTTATTTGAGGAGAAGAATAGATAAAGGTTTGGATCTTCTTTAATTTATTTTAAATAAAAATAAAATTAAAATAAAATTTTTTTTCACAAAATTTGAAAAATTTTTTAACCGCTGATTCGTTACAAGAATTTTTTAAACAATAGATATTAGATGTGAATTTGAACTATTTTAAAGAAAACAATAAAAATTGGGTAAATTTTTTAATGAAGTTGTTTAGCTGTCAGAAATTATTTTTTTAACACTTTTTGCTGGAAGTTATAATGATGCAAATCAATAAATTTCATCACTTTTGTTGTTTTCTTATTTTTATGTATGATAATTTTATGAACAATATTGCAACAAGAGATCATAAAAAAAACAAATGTAAAACCCTTATTCAGAAATATGGCAAAAAGAATTTTTAAGGAAATTCATAGCAAATTCCCCATCAAGTGAATCAAAATCGGCAATTGGTTTAGTTCTGAAACAGCCGTAAAGAAATTCTGTACATTTCTTTTCAAGTTTTAAAGCATTGGAAAGGAGAGAAGCATTAATCAAGCGGCATACTGTAGATTCAGAAATTTCAGTAATTAAATAAGATTCAAGATCATTCTAAAAATAACCAGATGAATACTGTACATATAGTTAAATAAATGCTTACCTTAAGTTGCTGAATATCATATTTATTAAAGAATTTAAGAAGTTGCATCTTATCTTCCAATGAAGATTCAGTAACGATAGAATGATGATAGCAATATTTGATTCCCATTTCAACAATTTCAAATGGAAAATCTTTAATTGTTACTTTATTTTCTTTTGCTTCCTTTAATCCAGAGCTAAACATTTTAGCAAACACTGGAGATCGAGTTGCAAGAATGCATTTATGAGCCTAAAATATATGCAGTAATTAAATACATTCGCCTGCTTCACTACAAAAAGTAGCTCAAGACATACCATAATTTCTTTACCAGCAGCAACAACAGTAAAATTTTTATCTTCTTCTTGATTCCATAAACCCAAGCATAAATCATCTGAATAATTACCAAAGTGTTCTTCCTTCTTAGACATTTCTTTTTCAACTGTTAACATTCCTTCTATTTTAATTCTTAATTTTCCATCAACAATGTATCTATTGGCAGGATCAAAGAATTCTTCTGATGTACAAAATACGTATCCCCAAGCATATGTTTCTGTAAAAACATATTCAAGTTTGGCATATGCATTTGCTTCTTCAATCTTGACATCAAAATTAGCTTTAATATTGAAATCGCCTGAATACGTAAGATGCAAGCAAATCAATGTATCACCGCTTTCATCTTCGCTTTGATCAAGTGGACAAAATGTAATACAATATTCAACACCAGGAATATTTGAAGCTTCATATTCATCACTATACAAACATTCACCAGGTTTATCCTTAAATTCTTTTAAACGATTTTCAGAAATTGACCATTCAATGGCAATGGGACATTGAACTTTCTATAAAAGTATTATAGATGTTAAGCAAGTAAAACTGGCACTCTTGTGCTTAGCGCCCTCCTCCTTGTTTTTTTGTTTTAAAAAAGCAAAAATAACTTACAGTTACAACACTATCATCCATTTTTGACATAGAAGAGGCTCTTAAAATCAACAGCTTACAAGAAAAAATATAAAAACAAAATTTAAAGGATACACGAGACAACAAGCCCTTGGGCGTTAGTACTTATGCTACGCAAGATTTTTTCAAATTAACTATAGCTATAGCTGCTACGTTATTAAAACGTTGCCACAATTCTGCGAAAATGTTATAAAAATCATATCAGAAAATGTAGAAAGTTATAAATGAAAATAAACAAGATTAAGAAGAGAAAAAGGCAGTTTAAAGATAATAAGTCGCGAAAAATTCAAGAATAAACAAAACTTTTTAGATAGGAGTCTATCACCTGCGGCGGTGAATCTTGTGTTTTTTGTTGGTAAGTCTCGACAAAAAATATTAAAAAATCGTAATGCAATCGAATTTTTTTAATGTACTCATCCGTCGGCAAAAAATGTTGCAAAAAAGTGCTTTGTACATGCAAGATGCTGCTGCTGTGTTCGCAGTTTGAGAACAACGAAATGAGCACCAGCAGACGCACAATGAATGTTTTATGGGAGGAGGACAGTGACGTATGCAAATTTCCCTATCGCGCTTTCTCCCCCTTTTTGCTCTGTCTCTTATTTTCTCTGTTCTTTTTTTTTCTTTAACCGCAGAGAGAAAAAAGAACAAAGAAAAGAAGAGATGAAGAGAAAGAGCAAAAGTGCGTTAAAAGAACAGTAGTGAAATTAGTACGTTGAGGAATAATAAAGTAAGAAACGCACATTGAAAAAACATTTTTCTAATAAATACCATTTTTAGATTTTTTGTGTTAATTCTTTTTCATTTTTACTTCACAAAAAACAATATTCTTAATCAGCATTTTCAGGAATTTGTTTTGGTATAAATATAATATTAATCTTTAAGGTTATACGATAATTCAGTCATCCAGGTGTCTTTTAAATTTTTAATGTGCAAAAAAAGTGTTAGTGTAGTTTGGACATTTAAAATTTAAAAAGTGTTACTGTAGTAGTCTTTTTTTCACATACATCAGCTACATTTTTTTTGTATCCTCTTTTTTCAGCAATAAAAAATAACTTTAATGAAGCAAAGCGGGAAACTTCAAAGACCCTACAACAACAAAATGGCGCAAAATTATTGCTTTTATGACACCTTTTTATGCATTTTTGATAAGAAAAATATTTGGATTTTTATGTTCTGTAAACTAACTTTCACTACAACACTGTTAAAACAATTAAATCGTTGAAGAAGAAAAGTTATGGATTTTGTTTTATTTTTTAGCTGCTTCAGTTTAGCTTTTGGAGTTTTATTTATTCTTTTTGGAACTGAAAAAACGTAAGTGTATAAGAGCCGGGGATGCAGTGGGGGGCATGTGTCCCATCAAACATTGATACAAGTCAACTGCAAAATATCAAAGTCAACCCCACAATTATAATTTTGTAGATATGCCCGTAATTAGATTTATCCAGAACTAACAAATTTGTGTAAAACAAAAAAGTCAAAATTGCTTCTGTTATTTGAATTTCTTTGATTTTTACCACAATAAAAATACGAACACCAAGTTTTGGTTTTTTCTTTCTCACTTAAAAATGCCAAATGCTAAAAACAGATCTGTACAATCCAATTCTTCATCATTATTTTAGCCATTATATTCAATCTTTTTCAGACAATTAACAAAAGGCATTGAAATTTCACAGACGGCTGAAATTGCAGCGTATATTATTGGAGCTATTTTAATTTTTGCTGGATTTTTTGGATTTTATATTGGTTTGAGACATGTTGTAAGCTTTTTGTGAAACAAAGTGTTTTTGAGCTATATTTTTTTTCAGGTTGCCCGCCATAAAAAGCATTTAGAAAAACTGCATGAACGTGATCAAAAAAGGAAACAAACAATGAACGTATAAAAATAATAATTTGTACATATTTAAAATTTTATGCATTTTTTCTAGTATTTTACCGAATAATAAAATAAAAAATTTTTAAAAGTAAAAAAATTAGTTCAAAGATGATAGTCAAGTTTTATATAAAAAAGATTAAATAACAAAAAAATTAAATTGATCAAAACCGGTAAGGGATTGTTCCTTTACTTATGCAAGGAAACAATCCATACCAATGTATTATTTTTTGCTCTTTTACATTTTTTTTACCATCCTTTAATCATCCACATCTTTTAAAAAGTCGTTTTGCAAAAAATTCTGGTAGACTACAATTGTATACTTTTGTGCGTTGGAGAGAAGGATGCATTTTTATTGCAAATAAAATCAGTTGTTTTGTAAAAGTTGTGAAAAAATAAAAAATAACAACAAAAGCGAAAAGAAAAAAAGAAGAAAGGAAATCGTGGCCGCTATTTTTTTTATTCATAAAAAATAATGTGTAAAAATACTATTAAAAATCGTAATATTTTATTGTAAATTTTTGAATGCTGGATTTTTGCAAACTTTTAATTGACAATATTTTAATAATGGGATATTTCTAGGATTAACTGCTTAACAAATTGCTAGGATAAACTTTATTTATCCATTTTCAAGATGGGCAGCATTTTTTCATCATTTTTGAAATCCAGCAAATACAGTAAAATTACCAAAATTCATGACAACAGTAAGTGACAAACCTTACTCAACGACAATTAACTTTTATCATTTTCAGATGATGAAACAAAAAAAACAAAAAAAGTTGTAATCAACAACACATCCTTCACTGCAGCATTTGGCAGCGGAGTATCATATTGTCATGAAAAAGTTTTACATCAATTAAATCTTCAGGCAGCCCCACCAAAATTTAAATACTGTCATGGATTAAAATGCATTGGTGAAATTAAGCTTACCATGCAACTTGAAAACTCCAATTTTATTCATACTTTTGCCATTGTCAATGAATCACCAGTAGAATTCTTTGTTGGAGATGATTTCTTGAAAAGCTTTAAATCAATTACATTTTTATCAGAAGATAAAACAATGATTCTCGCAAAGCTTCAAAGTTCTACCACTAAATGTTAAGTGAGATTTGGTTTGATAAACATTTTTATCTTTTGATGTGCTGGATGAATAATAAATGAAAGCATTTTTTAAAACATTTATATAATTTTTTAATTTAAAAGAATCTTTCGATAAATTTTTTCTTACAAATCATTTTTTTTGAGTTAAAACAGAAATGTCTTGAGGCTTCGTATCCAAAAGCTGGTTAGCTTTTTTCATCAAAATTGCAGCCATCATTGTCGCATAGAATACGTGAAGGTTATAATTAAGACGAGAATTTACTGACAAATTTTTTAAAAGTGTGCTTTTTTTATAGTGCATGTATATGACTTTTTCTCGATTTTGATAATAATAAAGCTATTTTTAATACCGAGCATCACGTATTAAAACTTTTATCCCAGACTGTGTTAATTGATTTTTAATGGACTGTATTTTAAAAAAATGCATTTCCACTGTTAACATCAAACGTCTGCTAATATTTAAGCATCTATCTTTTGCCTAAAATTTCATTATTCTGTGAAAAAAAATTATGAAATTGTTTCTTTTTCTTTGTCTTGTCTTCTTCTTTCTTACAGCTGTGATGATTGTAAATGCTGAAGTAAGAATTAAAGATAATCTTTTCTTATTATAAACACAATTTTTTAGATTCCTAATACTACATGTCCTCCTCCTCCAGAGATCATTGGAACATTAAAAGGCAATCGCCCTCTTCACCTTCAATGGATTGATTGCAAAAATGATTCTGATTGTCCAGAAGGGAAAAGATGTATTTGGATTTGTAATGGCAGAGGATACTGCTCCAAATAACGTTTCTTTTTAATTTCACTTTACATGCTTTTTTTGAAAACATTTTTATAAACATATATTTTAACAGCGAAGTTTTAAATAAAAATTAAATCTTTTTTTGCTAAACATTTTTCAACAAAAATCGAATTTGTACCATCACTTTTACGGTTGGAGAAAGAGTAATATGCATTTTGACATTGTTTTTTTAGAAAGTAATTTGATTTATTTACCATTCTTTTTAAGGTACAAATATTATTTTTAAGAGATATTTGGACAAATTGGATACTTTAAATCACCTCCAATTTTTATAATAGCCTTTTTAAGAGCATCAACTGCATCTTCAGGATCGGATGCGATTTCAGCTGCAGCAGCTGCAACATCTTCAGCAATTGTAAGTAATTCTTTGATACATTCTTTTGTGCTTGATAAACATAATGCACCACAACTTGTCAATTCTGAAGGACATTGATGCCAACATACTGGTCCAACACCATTATAGCTATCACCACAAGCTTTGTAACATAGTGCATCATCTTCTACTAATCCAGAAGCACATTTCAAAGGTTTACCAGCTCCACGACCATAACTATCTTTTGTACATGTTACACCGGAATCTGTAAAGCCTAAATACATGCTTTATATTTTTTAAAATTTTGATAATTAAATGTTACCAGCAGGACAATCAGAGTGAGAAGATGGTTTTTGACAGCCGACACCGATATCCTAAAATAAATTTGAGATCAATATTATATGCAATATTTTGTTTTCCCTGGGGGCAAATGTTTATTCTGGCGAAACTGTTTAAGATATGTCTTCTATGATGAAAGCTTGAAAACTTCATAAACGCTGGACTCCGACCCCCCCCCCCCCCCCCCCCCCAGAGTCGAAGTTTTGTAAAAGCTCAATGGATCTCGAGATATTCATACTTTGCCCTCAGGGCATTAACGCTATATTTTCGAGATTCTTCTTACTTACCGTATAATCATTCGGACATTTTTGCCAACAAACTGGTCCAACTCCATAATATCCATCTTTACATTTTGGATAACAAAGTGCACCATTTTTTTCTTCATCATCCGAACAAGTACTAATCACTTTTCCCACTCCTCTACCATATGTTGTACTCCAACATCCTGTATGCAAGTATTGTCCAAATATCAAAGATAATGTTGCAAAGCAAACAGCAGTAACCAATAAAAGCTTCATTTTAAAAGCTTTTTCTCCTGCCACAATGATAACATCTTTTTTGCGGTAATCTTTTATATAAATCCCTTCACTTCTTATTTTTTTGTTTCTATAATCACAGTACTTCTATTTATGCGATAACAAAAATGTGTACTCTATTACACAAAGTTCATCTAAGGCATCGCAGTATAAATGAACATAAATTATGTTTTTAATACTTTTATCGCACAAATGAGACAGTGGAAAAAACGTTTATTGCACAAGTTTCTTAAAAAGTCGCAAAGACAAATAAATATATTCTGAAACTACAAAACCATTTTAATATTTCAAAGATCCGTTTTTCATACACTAGAAAAAAAATCTGGATCAACTGGTTCAATTTTTTTTGAAGCATAAATAAATTTTGCTTTTTATTATCTTTTAATTTTGTAGACTATTTTTCTGCAATAAAATCAAACAAAAGTTTGATAACGTTTCCGGGCCGTCCTCAGTAAAGCAGAGAGAGCTAAATAAAAATCCCACAAATTACAGACAAATATCTTATAATTTTATATGTTATAGCCGGATGTGTTGACGGCTATTCGGATTTGTTCTTTTTTTAACAATAACGAGGAAATTTAAAAAAAAACAAAAAGTGATAAAATGATAAAAATACAAAAATCATCAACTATTTTTCAATAGTTTATCCGTTGATTATAACCCCGCAAAAAGTTCAAGATTTTAAACAACAACTTTTCCATCTCTTATTTTATAAATAAATTGTTAAAATATAGCTGATTTTTGTATTTTTCATCATTTTAAAATAATTCATTGCTATACTAATATCATAATAAAACATTAAATTTAATTTATTGAAAGGCTGATGACCATCCTTCATTATACAACTGCAACTAAAAACCGATGTTGGTGGTCTTACAATAAAATGCCGAACAAAAAATGAAGAAAAAAGCCAGTTACCCGAAAACAATAACATTCTCTTCAAAGACAATGGTGTTGCATTCTGGCCATTGCGTTCATTTTTCAAATTTTAATCAATCAACCTTTTCAGCGGTCTTTGCAAGCCCCTTTTTTATTGTTTATGCACAGATTTAACCTCTTCTTCATCTTCAAACATTCCCTTTCTTTTCTGGCACTAAACCTTCGCATCCCTCTTTTTGCCAATAAAAGATATTGAATATGATCCAAATCGCTGAAGAGTGTTTTATTTAATGATTTTTGTATTAACCTTTTTAAGAATTTAAATTCATTTTTTTGCGTTCAACCTTTACCCCTATAATTGTTTTGCTAAACTGTTAAACATTAATTTTTGTCTTTTCTTCATTAAAAAATGTTTGATAAAAATTTGCTTTGTAGTTTGATTACTGACATTACAGTACTTTTTTGATTCCAATAAATGGCAAAAATTTTTCGTACTGATGATTGTCCTCTTTATGGTTTCAATGGCACCATATTATTTACAACCGATGGCCGTAAATTCGTTTACAAAGGAGGCTTTTATAAATGTGAACAGTGCTCCAGACAGAAGAACAAAGTAATTGCTAAAATTAGTATTCCAAATTTTATTATTTGTGGAAATCATGTTTGCCCTGAGAGAAATATGGATGATGCAATTCAAGAATATATTAATGAGCAAGAAGCGCTGAAGTGAGTTTTAATTATAAAAATTGGAAAAAACACAGACAATTTGATCTATCTCTTTTATTAAAATTAGGACAATAGTTTTATAGTAATCAAGCCGTTCCTCCACCATCCTCTCTATCACTTCCACCTCAATCTTCATCCACAGAATCCAGGAGCAGCGTTCCCAAGAAAAAAAGAGGTCGACCAGCAAAAAAAACAATCACAAAACAACCTCGGTTGGATTCGATAATCCATTTTTTCTACAGAGATACAAAAATTATATTATTTTAGACAAAGGACAATGCAGTCTTCTACAAGACGCTCAACTGTAGTACATCAACAATATTTGGCTGCACAATCTTCTGTTGCTGCAGCAACTTCGAATCCAAGACCATCTCAAATGTGAGCGTGTTAATGTTTAACTAAACATTCATTTCGCCATTGTTTACATTTTTAGGCAAACTTGTCAAAGATCAATGCAGACTACATATCAACCCTATGGATCTCGAACTGTAACATCTTCAAGAGCTGAAGCTTCCCCTGTTACTAGTATAATTATTCCTCATCCAGCATCACTTCAACAACAACAGCAACCATCTTCTTCTTTAACGATTTCAAGTGCAAGTAATTCCAATAATTTAGCAGCATTTCAACAGTCAGTTTGTTTACATAACATAACATTAAACACATAACACTGCGTTCTTTTAGTCGTCAGCGAATGACAAGATCAAGAACAAATCAAACTGCATTTGAAAATTCTCGTCCACCATCTGTGAATTCCTCAGCTGCTGCTGCTTTTTCTCGTGCTTCATCAGTTGCATTTGATAATAAGCTGTGAGTTTTTATTAAAATTTAGCGTTTTGAAGTTTTTTTGTGCTCTGTAAATTTATAGTAATCCAAGTGGAACTACAGAAGAAGAAGATGAAATTCAAATTATTGAACAAGAGCCTGAAGTTCAAGTTATCGAAGATATGGTTAATTCAATGAGAATTGGATCAAATTTGCAACGTAAATCTCAAACAAGATTACTTACAAGATCTGCATTGGCGCCTATTCAGTTGACACTGCCTTCACCTCAGCATCAACAATCAACATTTCAAAAGTTTATAATTTGTTTTAAAAACTTCAATAATGATTACCATAACCTTTCCAGATGTGATGTTCGTCAACATAATATCACAGAACATGACGAAGAAGAAGAAGAACAACATTTTGAACATGAACAATCTGGTTTTATGGAATCCGAAGGTCAAGACGAAAATGAAGAAAAGATTTTTGCAGAAACAAAGTACGAGCCTGCGTTGCTTTCTTTCGATCGCCCGGCTGAATCAGCTTTACGAAAAGCTTGTCGGAAGCTTGATATTGCTTATGATGGTCAAGCATACGGTTTTTGGGGTGCAATAAATATTGATGTAATTAAAATTAGATCAGATTCTATTAAAACCGGATTTAAGTATCATGGTTTTGATTGTCTTGCTTTATTCTTGACTGGAACTGCAAATCGTGGTCGTGAACTTTGGACAAGCTGCAACATTAAATTAAGTAAAGATGATGTAATGAAAGGTTGGTTTTTATTTTTGGCTATTCTTTCTTTAAAATTTACTTTCTAAACTATTATTTAAATTTTTCTTTCAGAACGTTATACCCTTGTACAACAGCTTTCATTGACAAATACTTTTTCATCTGAGCATCTGAAATTAATATGTTATTGGATTTCTTGTCGAATTGGAATCTATGAAGTCGGTGAATTAAATAAATATGGTAATTGGGAAGACCATGATGCAATGATAATTTTAATTGAAAAAGATGGTGATCGATATTCTCCTATTTTCGAGCTCTGACTTTTGTTATTTTACTATTTTACCCTTTTTTATATCGGTTAATCGTTAACGCTGTTATTGCTTCATCTTTTTTTATAATTAGCAATTTTAAACCTATGTTGTATTTCTTTTATTGCTTTAATTCTGTAATATTGTTACATATAGATCTCATCAATTTCGTGTGTTATAGGCATTTTTTGTTGACTGCGTATTTTATTTTCTTTATTTGAGTTCAATTTTTTCTCTATAACCTTAAGTCATAGATTGATAAAAATCAATGGACACAAATTTTTTAGATATACATTTTAAAGAATTTGTAAGACATTGAAAACTACAGTAATAAAAAACATTTGGGACACATTAACACATATATTACAGGAAACAATATATGTAAATGCTATTGTCTATGAAGAACTACAGCTTTTGAAACTATCGTTATCTTGATCACTGTCAGATTGTTGCAATTCATTCTGTCCTTCTTCATCATCAATCTCATCAATAACATGCACATTATAATTTTCATTACATTTTATTGAGAAGCTAATTTGTGGAATTTCAATTTCATCAGAAATTCCGGGGATTTTGATTAGAATCTTCCATAGCCTTTCTTGAAAGAATTTTTGTTCTTTTTTAACATGTTCCACAAGATTCGGAGAAGGAAGAAAAAGTGTTTCATAAAGATTAATAATTCCATCCAAAGGTTGAAGCCAGCTTTTGAGAAAAATGTGATATGAGATTGCAGCTTTAATGAGATTGCCAAATATCGTTATTTTTGTGAATAACTTGTTTAAAGCTTTTTTACTTTTTCTCAGTTTTACAGTAATCTCTTCAACTTCTTGCTTTAGGTGAGTGTTTCTTTCTGAAAAATGAAATTATTGTTGCGATTTAAAAGCGATCCTTTTGTTAACCTTTTTCGTCCTGAAATTGCTCTGCACATCTTTTCTCTTCTTTATAAGATTTTTTTGCCTCTGCCCATGAAATTCGAAATTCAGCATGTAACTCTTTTATATTTTTCCAAATATGAATTAATGTTCTACACCAACAATTGCACTAAAAATAGTATGTTTTTAACTAAATTAATTTTTCATGTTTTACCATACAAGTATTACATTGTGTTACTGATCTTTCAACATTTTTACAGCTGTCAGCAAGGGAAGTGCCTATCAAACATACTATCAAAAATAAGAATCCACAAATAAAAAATACAGCTAAAAGTCCAATGAAGCATAATACAAGTCCGCATCCGTTCCATATTACTCTCCATTTTGTGTCCCTCCAAACTTTGTTAGCTTTTTTGTGTTTTTCTTTTGCCTAAAAAATAAATTCTTGAAATATAGAAAAGGGTTTCTTCGGCTTAGATAACTGCCAGATAAATAAGATACTATCTACAGAAGAGAGGGAGAGGTTAACGTCTAAAAAATTTCTTACTTTCTCCAAATTTTCTTCTGCAATTCTTAAATTTTCTGTGGAAGAGATGAAAAGATTTTGGTATACATTTTTATCTGCTTGAAAATTGATGGAATTACTTTCACATTTCTGACGACTTTCTATCAGGCTTTCATTGGTTTTTTGCACGGAAGAAATAACTGCTTCAAAATTTGTCAACATTTTTTGAAGGTTTTGTTTTTCTTCTTTAATTGCATTGTAAACGCCTGCAGGTGATTTAGCGCTTAAATTTATTAATTCCTAAAAAGCAAAAAAGTAATCACTGATTACAATAATTTAAATTTTAATCACCTTTTTAATGCCATTAATGTGCACATTTCCATTATTGACATTATATTCAAAAGCTACCAACACATTTGCTTCATTTCTAAAGAAAATAATCAAACCAATGTAGCATTATATTTTATAAATTTAAACCTTATAAAAAAATATAATGCTACATTGGTTTGATTATTTTCTTATAAATAAAGCTTCCAACAAACTTTTAATTTTTGTCGTCTGTTTTTTTGTCAAAATATGATGATTAAAGCAATCAACAAGAAAATTATTGAATGATAAATAAAGAATTGTTCAAAATTTTTATTGTACATTTTTAACAACAATAATCCTACAGCTACTAGTAGTAGTAATAATGAGCTATATTAAAGGTTTTTTGTGTTTTTTAAGGAAAAATTTGAAAAACCGCAGATATTTAATGAATAAACAATCATCGATAACTATCTTTATTAATTCAGAACATCGAAAAAAAAATTTAATTCGAAATTGAAAAAAATGGAAATCAAAATGAAATCAAAATTTCGTTGTCTAAAATGAAAAATATCGAAAGTAAAAATACAGGCGTTGTTTTAATTTTCAGTAAGTAAAACATGAGTTTCCCTTTGATTATTTTTAAGCACAATTTGTTTAACTGGAGTTAATTTATCGTCATTTTATTCAATGAATCATTGTTGAGCTGCTACCTGCAACACATCCATCGTAATTTTTTGAGCCCTTTTATAGACTACGGTTGGAGGTACGAGAAATATATTGACCAAAAGAATATAATGATAGAGCAATCACAGCCTGAGGTGGTTTTGGCTTAACACATAATCTCCATACATATAAAATTGGAGACAATAAAACCTTACGATAAGGTTTAACAATAATACAAGTCAAAAAAGCATCATATATCTCATAGCTGCTAATTATAATTATTGCTAAATTTATATGAATATTTGGTTCTTTTATAAAATAAAAGTTATAAATTATTATGAATCCAGGAATTACCATAAAAAGAAAGTAACCAGAAACTTGAATCAAAATTAGCCGACGAAAAATTTCATTCATTTTTAGAGTATGTGCAGACATTTGTGCTTGGGATTGCAAATCTTTTGATTTTAAATAATTTAACACACCTCCGACGGTGCCCATTGCAATAATTGGCCCTCCTACGATAAGAACAATATAGACAATAGGTGGAATTGAAAAATCAGAGGAAGTACGAAAAATTATTAAATTTTTTATATCAATTATTTTTTCTAAATTATAAATATGAGATGATATATGAGATGCTGCAAGAGCTGGAGAAACAAAAATTTTTTCAAAAATTGGATCATATAAAACTATAAAAATAAGTCCAATCATGACACCACCGACAAGTATTAGCACTACCAAGAACATATAAAATGGAATCTTTGAATCAGCATTATTTTTTAAAGCAAAATATCGCTCCCATACAATTGAATTTATAGCATTTCCGGCTACTGCCATACTGATAAATGCAATAAAATATAAGAAAAGTTGTATTCTTATGTCAAAATATTTACCTAAACCTAAAAAGTTTCGTTAATTTAAATATACTTCTCTTGGTAGTTAAATTTCGCAAAATAAATTTTTACAATAAAAAATTTTATGATTACAAAAAAAATTGAATGTTTCCTTTATAAAAAATATAAAATACAACATAGTTTGTATGTCAATGTCTTTAAACTGGCCTAAAATTTCTGCTTATATTACAAAAAATGCTTTTTCAGTTTGCATAAATTCGGAGAAGGGGCCATTACGGCCATACCCAAAGGATATGTATCTTATAGGTTTTGTCATAAACTTAGACGAACCTAACGGGTATGCATAAAAATACGGATGCAACAATAACGGAGGTTGTATTATCAATACAAGTTGTAGTGGAAATGTTGAAGAAACATAAATAATCAAATAAAATCGTATTTTTTTCATAAATGGTGGAGATTTAAATATTAATATTAAAAGAAATGCCAACAAGAATGTTATACTGACAATAGAAACAATATCGTGAAGAAAATGATACCATGAAACAAAAGTTTCATCAAATAGCTTGCTTCCATTCATTATTGGTGTAGGTGGCTCAGACATTTTTTAATATGATTTTAGAAAATTATGACTTTAATTTTTGACACTTTTTTTCATTTTCAAAAGTAAACAGGTGACAAAGATAATTGAAATTTATTTTGTACATTTGAAACGCATAAAACAGATAACTTATTAAATATTCATAACAACTGTTTTTTCATGAGTTTTTTGTCTGCAGGATTTTTTTGCACAATGTTGCTTAAACTAAAATTCCAAGAAAACAATGTATTGCTCAGGAAGGGGAAGGGCGAGATTTTTCTTAACGATATCTAAGTTTTAAGTGTGCATTTGTAACACCCATTTTAAGGTACATAAAACATGTTTTTCAACGACACAAAAAATCAATAAAAATTACAAAATATACATCAAATGGGTTCGCATAGGTGTGTATTAATATTACATTTAACCATTTGCTGGGACATTCGTATCCGTTATAGGCTGCGGCTGGGGGTGGTGCGGGTTGTGGCTGCGGTACCAGAAAAATATACTGATTGGGCGATAACAAGATTTGGCTTTGGCTTAACGAAATTTCTCCATACATATAATAATGGGAATAATAGCACATCACGATAAGGTTTAATAAACATACACGTCATAAAAGCATCATATACCTCAACGCTGCTGACAATTAAATATACAAGATTCACATAAATGCAAGGTTCTTTTATAAACCAATAGATGCAAGCCAGTAAGGTTGCTGGAATTACCATAAAAAGAAAGGAACCAGATACTTGAATTAACATTAGACGCCGAAACATTTCATTCATTTTTAGAGTATGTGAAGACATTTGAGTTCTAGATTGTAAATCTTTTGATTTTAAATAATTTAATATACATCCAATTATGCAGAATAACACAAGTGGCCCCCCTACGATTGCGATAATATAGATAACGGGTGGAATTGGAGAATTAGAGGAACGGATTATTATTAAATTTTTAACATCTATTATTAGCTCAAAGTCAGAAATATGTGTTGAAAGATATGAAGCTGCCATATTTGGAGTAACAAAACATTTTTCAAAAAGTGGTTCGTATAAAATAATAATAAGCAGCCCAAGCATCACTCCAAAAACAATGATTAATAATCCAGTGAACATGTAAAATGGAATCTGCGAATCACCCTTGTTTCTTAAAGCAAAATATCGCTCCCAAATTATCGAATTTACGGCAATTCCGGCTGATGATAGGCTGATAAATGCAAAAAGATACAAAGAAAGTTGAACTTTTATGTTTAAATATTGACCAAAACCTGTAATATTTTTATAAAAAAAATATATCTCTCAAAAAAACTTGCGTAGTTGGCAGTTTTACAGGGTTTACCAAGAATTTTTTCACTCAAAAAATCGTTCGCAAATTCAGGCTTTTGAGTTTTAAGGGTTCCTATAGTTAGGCAATACCTATGAACACATGGAATATTTTTTGCACATAAAATTTTGGCATTTTTAAGACTTCGCCAAACCGCGCCAAATTTGAATTTGACTTCGCCATAAGCTTACAAGTGGTATGGGTCGTCCAAATCCAGACATTTCTACACACAATTGTCGAAAAATCATGATTCTAGCTTTAAAAATAATAAATTGGCGGTGATGTGAAAAGCTTCTTTCTGTATGTACACCAGAAAAACGAAAATTGAAACATTCAAATTTGAAAAAAAATTATCAAAATTTCTTAGTAAAAGATTTAATGCTTATTTCACCATTTTCTCTATTCCTGAATCCTTTTTTTCATACATAACAATGATATACCTAACGGATATGCATAGAAAAATGGATGTAACAACAACAGAGGCTCGATTATGAACACAATTTGTAATGGAAATGATGAAAGAAGATAAATAATTAAATAAAATCTTATTTTTTTCATAAATGGTGGAGATTTAAATACAACAATTAGCAGAAAGACCAACAAAAATGTTATACTGATAACTGATACAACATCATGAAGAAAATTATACCAAGAAACAAAATTTTCATCATATAATTGACTACCATTTAGTTTTGGTGTTGATGGCTCAGACATTATTTAAAATTGTTTTAGAAAATTATGACTTTATTTTTTGTCACTTTTTTTCAATTTCAAAAGTAAACAGGTGACAAAGATAATTGAAATTTATTTTGCACATTTGAAACGTATAAAACAGATAACTTATTATATATTCATAACAACTGTTTTTTCATGAGCTTTTGCAGGATTTTTTGCAATGTGTTTGCCCATGCTAAAATTCAATGAACATAAGGTATTGTTCAATAATCGACTACAAAAACAAGCAGCTGCAAAACTCTTTACTTTATTTTGCATGTAAAAATTTTATCAATGATTATTAGTTTAAAATAAAACTCTTTCTTCTTTAGCGATTTCAAGTGCAAGCAATTCCAATAATTTAGCTGCACTTCAACAGTCAGTTTTTTTGCAAAACATAACATTAAATACATAACACTGCGTTCTTTTAGTCGTCAGCAAATGACAAGATCAAGAACAAGAACAAATCAAACTGCATTTTCTCGTCCACCATGTGCTGCTTTTTCTCGTGTTTCATCAATTGCATTTGATAGAAAACTGTGAGTTTTTATTAAAAGAAGCGGAAATTTTAAAATTTTTGTTTGAACTTCCTGCAAATAGCTTTTCCTGAATGTCTTTAAACAAAAGGAATAAATTACTGTGCAAAAAACCAAACGATAGTAAAAACATAAAAAAGAGAGTTTTATTTTAATTATAATTAGATAATTTTAACATAGCCAAATTCGTTCATCCATTACATAACCAGATTTAGTTTATCAGCTTAGTATTTGTATCTATGCACGGCAACATGGGCAACAATTACATTACAATTACATTTGCATCTGATTATGTTGCAGTAACTAGAGCAATAATATGATGAATAGTCTAGTAGCATTTCGTCATGTTTTTTATTCGATTGCTTCAGCATCCAGCATGTTTATGTACATATTTGTTTTCCAATATTATAGAACTAACAATGGAAAGTCGAATTTTATCACCAACGGCATAGAGGAATTAAAAGAAGTAAAGTTTCAAAATCATTAAATTTGAACATTTTCAAAAACTGAAGAACGTGACTAAAAAATGCTAAAAACTATCTATTAAACATTAAGTTTATGAACTCCTTAAGGCACAAAATATTTCCACAGTGTATATTTTAAAGCATTCAAACTGATTGTTTTTCTGGAATCAACAATATAATTATTTTTTGTGTTTCTACAATAAGCAGAGCTTTATTGATTTCTAAGAATATCAACACAGCACAGTATATCTTATACATACTGATGCAAAAACAACTATGTTCGCAACATAGCGATTCACTCAAAAACAATAATCGTTTCCTTTTCTCTGTAAAACATTAAAACGCTTATAACAGATTCTTTATTGTTTATCACAAAAACAGAGAAACGACACTTTAATTTAAGCCTGAAAAATAGAGCCTCAATTTAACCGAAATTTTTTTTCAATGCATATTTTGGTTTTCCATGCATTTGAAAAGTATTAAAAGGAAATCTTTTTGAAAACGCCTAATTTTTAACGCTGCAAAAAAAAATAATTGTGAAAAAACATATTGTGCCTTTTGTCACCATAATATCTTTCCTTAATTCCACCAATGATAAAATTATTGATTGTACTTGTCTTTTTATGCTCTTTGCCACTATACAGTAGTAATGAATATTCAAAGTGCACAAATTTACATTATTCTGGAACTTTAAAAAATAGCTCTCAAATAAATATTTTTTATTATGAATCTGATACAAATTTTTTTCCACAGCTTTTATCAGTTTAAGGCTTTCGCCAAGATGCAGCATTTTAAGTGATGAAAAAATAGAGTTTTAATCGTATTTGAGTTTATCACTTTGTACAAGAAATAAGACCCTTAAAGCCTCTTTTAGCGCAGTAAAACAGAAAAAAAGATATTCAAATAAAATAAAAACCTTTGTAAATTATTTTTTTTGAACTACTCAATTCACAGTTTTTTGATGCAACTGCTGTTATTTGATTCGTAACAGCTTTCACAGAATTTAGTCAAGACAAATTCTTTTTGACATGTTTTATTTTGTTTTATTCATCACAGTTATTTCATCACATCAAACTTTTAGCAGCAAACTTTCAATATGTAAAGCAATAACTTATTCAGGAAATGTTACAATCTCTTCTGCCACTGTCTTTTCATATAATTTTAATTTAATTACTGCTTTTGATTCAAAAAATAAAACATTTCCAAATAAATTAAATATTAAAAATTTTAATTGGTCCTCCACAAATGGCTCTAACTATCAACCAGTTTTTAAAATATCTGTGAATTTCGGTGTCAGTGGGAACTCGGTGGACTGCGCCATCCAAAATTCTGGATGTGAAATAAATTTTCCGGATGGAATAATGCAATTTTTTTTCATGTATTAAATGGCGACATATATGCTACAGATTTATTTCACAATTTCTTCGAAAATGGTTATGCGTTTATTGGTTCAGATGGATCTTTTTATACGAATGAAAATAAATGTCGTAATTTGGTAGAGTGTGAGTCGATAAGTAATAAGTTTTTTAACAAAAAAAGAAACATATTTTTAGCGGACAGAAATATCACCTTCTCACAAGAAGCATGTTGTGGAAATTTTGAAGAAGTTGAAATTACTGAACAAAATGATTATGGTAAGTGCCAAGGAATAAAAAAGATATTCCTACAGAAAAATGCCAAAACTAAGGCCCCGATCAAAGCGCCGGGCATATAAAATGTGAAAACCTAGACCCCTGACCGAGCAGATAGCACGATATCTAGGCAGTTTGGCGTCGTGTCCCCGAATGACAAAGTTTTTATATATAAATGATACTTCTCTCGACGCGTCCCTGAAAGTTTGAGCGCCTCCAGCAGTGATTGACAACGATTTGCCGTCAAAAAAAACACTGATTGAAAACAAAAGATCATCATGTACTATTTCCATTTCAGATTCTTGCAGTGAATTTCAAACAAATGCTACAATTTCTGATTCAACCAACAATATGTCAACAAATTTAACCGTTTTGTACTCTGTTACACTTGCCTCAAAAAATGAAAAAGAAATTGATATGCATTTAAAAATATTAGATCACGACATACCCCCATCTACAGTAAACTATAATCATTACATGTTTGGAGTAAATTCAGAATTAAATCAATGTCAAGGAGATTTAGAACTTTTTTCAAATTCTTACTGTAATTTAACAAAAATTATGTCAAATGATATAAAACAATATGATATGGTCTTTTCATTACAATATCAAAATGATCATATGACTTTTCTTTATGGATTAATTATCGGACATTTTCTTTCAATAAACGGAAAATTTTATAAAACTATTAATTCTTCATTTACCTCATATAATCCATGTTGGATACAATCGGCCACCAAGATTCCCTTTACTAATACAATTTATGCTGCTTCATTTTGTTGTACAAAATTTGGAAATACCTTATCTTCTGGTGGTACCACTACATCGATTTCAAACAATTATCCAAATATCACAACAGCTTCAGTTTCAGACACAACAACGACGTTAACAACAACAAGAACAAATAATATTGCATCTATTAAACCCATAACATTTAACGCGTGGCTTTTATTTTTATGTATTTTTTATTTATAATAAAACTGATTATAATTTGTAATATATATTGAAATACATGGTATTCATTCAGTAGAAAATAAGGAAGGACGATCCACCATGATTTTTCTAAATTAAAGGACATATACCGATCAGTTCTGTGAAGATTTGATATTCGCTTTTATTTAAAAATGTGAAAGATAAAACATGGATTTAATGTATTCAAATTGGCTATGGCTCACAAGTGTATTTCGATAAAAACGGTTTTAAAATTAACGTTTTATTTATATCTAGAATTATCATCACAAAAAAAGCTAAACTAAACAAGGCAAATCTAAGATATGTTTGTTGAAGAACTTTTCATTAGTTTAGTCGTTCTTTGCAATTAGCATAAATGATAAAAATCCTGTTTTAATTCAATTTGATAGCTCTGACGGTAAGGCTGCAACTCCGGCATTTCTCATGCCACTGATTTAAAAAGAGCATATTAAAGTAATCAAAAAAAGCATTAGAGAAAAATTTGCAAAATTGGCAGTTGGTTTACTTAACAAATTCAATGTTGGTGAAATGAACGTGTTAAACGTGGTGTTGAGGATGCATGCAAATTATTGTAATATCGTATTTGAATTTTTTAAACTACAATATTTTTATATTCAGAGAATGTCCCTTGCTTCCAAAAATGAACCCCGAAAATAAATACGTTGCAAAAATAAAAGAATTTAACCTAGATAAACTCGCAAAAATATACGGAAAATTTTCAATTTCAAATTTCTTAAATTTAAGCAGATTATATGAAAAAAGGTAAAAATGTTTTTAGCACTTCTTGGGTCCAAACTTAAAACTTTCTAAGCTGGTTGCATAAAAATTTTTTTAAGCTGTTGATAACAAATTTTTTTCCGTTTTTATGTTTTAAATAAAAGTTTTAAGTTAAATTCTGATCCACCAATTTAAAAAGAATTTGTTTGTTTTTGCAAAAATGAAGATGTGGATTTTGCCTTTACTTCAATTTTTTTGTCTCATTTCATTAACTTTAAGCTTTAAAAAAACATCAAGCTTTTATTCAGAAAAAAATCGTTCACTCTTTGAAAGACATTTTTCAACACATTTAAATGAATATGAATATACTACTGCAATTCCACTAACACCAAATATTATCTTAAAAGATGAATACGTTTATCAAATTTTTTGGTTAGATGATTTGAAAAAAAATGATTATTTTATTATTTGTGCAGAAGGAGATGATTTGGAAATGTATTTTTTATATGGCGTTGAATTATTCGAACAAAAAAATTATATTATTTATGATGGTATTGGATTTAGTAACAGTATGGGAACGTAAGTTATATAGAGAAAGTATTAGGGATAGGGGATATGCGGAGTTCCATTTCCGATTTTATGGAATTTCTGTGTTTTTTTTGACTTCCGTTTCTGCAAAAGTCATTTTTAAAAAGCATTAAAAATTCAAAGGGCGGACTAATTAAATGATACAGTTTAATGATAAATAAAAAAGAATTTAGGTTAGCAGATCTTGTAAACAATTATGATCAGGACAAAATCGTTTATTTTACATCAAAATCTGGTTGCTTTACAATTCAAAATACCAATGGCATTGACACCTATGTTACGATGTTATTCAGAATGGCAAATAAGCAGAGCATATATTGTACTACTGGTTATAATATTTTTCAACGACCAGGTGATCGTGGCAGTGGTTATTCGCATTCATATATACAACTTTCTGCTTCTAAAAATGAGGAATGCGAAATGATCATTCTTTCAAAAAGCCCATATTGTATAAGCTGCTCTCCCTTAATTTTTATAGAAATAATAAGTGGTGAAAGTAATAATTATAAATTTAAGGATGCAATGAATGGAAAGGCACTTATGCAAATTAAGTAAGCTATTCATAACTGATATTCTCAAGTTACCAAATCTTTTAGTAATACAGATGTAAATCAATGGAAAAATATCTTAGTTTACACCAATGCTTTGAGTATTACTTTCACAAACAGCACATCCATATATTTAACTTATATACATCAAAATACAGATATTTCAAATATTAATGTATTTCTGTCAACTGAAACTCCAATTCAAAAAGGCATTTTCGCACCACCAAGCTACGATGGATTACCGGATTCTATGAATGATGTCACAAAGAGCTTTTACAATATTGCAAGTAATAAAACTATGGCATTAAATTTAGTTGTTAAAACTGTTGAACAAAGTGTAAAATTAGTGGTTGACGGAGATGAATATCCGTAAGTTGAAGAAAAAATGTGTTTAGTATCAGGTCGTTCCAAAAGTTTTGTCCGTTGGTTTATCCTCTGGCCATTTTGATGGTTTAAAAATATTTAAAATAACTTTTTGTGACCCCAAATGATACCAATCGACAGAAAAATCATTAAACAATAATTTTTAAGCATTTTTGGTGCAATTCCAATTAGATTTTTAAAAAAATTCCTTCAAAATACGCATCACTGCAAAAAGTACAGTAACCGTGGTTCAAAAATTCGGGAAGCTTCTAGAAGGTTCGAGAAAATTCCAAGACCTATAAATTCTGTCAGAGCAGTGTCTTGGCTACTCCCTCAGGGCATACGGGCCCATATGTGCTTCAAATTCTAATTTTATAAAGCTCGTTCCACAGCTCTACAAAAGTTGGAATACAAAAATTCGGGTCTCACCACGAAAATCCCTCAGAATTCCATGAAAATTGGAAATACGTCAAAAACCGATGTGGCACCGTTTGACTAACACCCATGGCTACCTCCATGGGAAATTTCAGATTTTTTGGATCCCCCAGTCAAAATCGCCAGAGGAAAAACCAACGGACAGAACTTTTGGAACGACCTGATATAAAAAATTTGTTTTTAAACCTATGATAGTAATTTGATTGATGAACCTTAAACGGATATGCCATTTTTTTCTTTAACACGTTTTTTGATGTAGAAAACAAGATGTTTTGCTAACCTTTATAATGACTTTTTCAGGATAACCAAAAGTACAATGCTTTTTGGAAAATCTTTTCAACTATTTCCTCAAAACAATAGTTTCAACAACTTTTTGATTGAATATTCAATGCTAAATATGAACAAAAATACTCACATAAACTTAAACACTGATTTATCTACACATATTTTATGGCTTAATGATATGGATGTTAATGATATGATTACAGTATGCTCCCCTGAATCTGATAAACTTGAATTATTTGTTCCAATTGGTGAAGCAGAAAACAATATTTATTTATCAAATTTTCTGTTGTATGACGGAAGTGACGTTGTTGGAAGGTAAATACGTTATTTAAAAAAATATTTTTAATATTTATTATAAAGGCTTATTCTATACTAAAAATATCAATAAAGCTGGACGTCTTTTTTAGCTTAACGTTAAATGCTTTCATACAATTATCAGAAAGCTCTCTCCGTCAAATAACATCATCATCAGAATGCTTGAGATTATATAAGACAACTGATGCTTACTCACCTTCCATTCCTTTACTTTTTAGACTTAAATATGGTAATACCAGTATATTAGTCTATCATACACGTATATAAATTTTTACAGTTAATAGTAGAGGATGTTCAACTTCAAATGTCTTTGTTTCCTCTTCATCCTTTACAACAAATATTACTGCAAGAGCTTCTGGCTTTGGAAATTGTGAAATAATTCTTTTAGCCCCTCAAGTAGAAGAAGATTTGGCTCCAGTAATTTATATTCCCTCAATCAGATCATCAACAAAAGATATAATTACAATGAAAAGTACAAAAAATCAAAACAAATTAGCAGAATTCAGGCAAGCATATTGATATATTTAAACATTTTTTGTTGTTCACATTTGAAAGCTGTTCATCGCTTTTTTCTATTTTTTAAATGAACGATTTTTAGAAGACTAAGTTTCATGAAAATATTAGAAAATACATACATGCGGACCGGGCGTAAAAGATCTGTACCTTTTTCTCTCACCTCCCCCAAAGTCACCTATTGTAAACGCTTTTAGAAATTTCCAAACCTGTTTTCTTTTATTTTACTTTAAGTTACTCAAATGTACACAAAATTATCACTTTAATGAACGTTTGATTTTAACGTTAATTAAAAGTTTATACTTTTCAGTGGATTTGATGCAATTGACTGGAAAGATTTATATTTTTATACTCCAGCTTTAAGTATAATAATTGCAAAAGAAACAACTATTGTTTTTGAAATGATAAGCGTAATTCCCAGTATGTCCCTTTTTTCATATACTTTATCCCACATGCCAAGCATCCATTTTTAGATCAAATATTAATACAAAATTTAACAGAATATCAACAAGGAGTCGTTGCATCTTATGCTTTTAATGGTTTCGAAGACTATCCATCTAATATTACATTTTTAAATAATAATTGCGGCATCAATTTCAATGTTAATTATCTGGCAGATGGAGATGATGTAATAATGGAAATCGGGAATAAGAGTCACACGTATGCTGGTTAAGATCTTAAACGTATTTATAAAATTTTACTTTACTAGACTGAAATCAAATGATAATTTTACAACATATGAAAAAAATCTTAAAATTTCATCAACGTCTAAATTTTTGATTTCTTATGGGATTTTTAATTGTTCTTCACCGGCTACAAGTAGGTTTATAGCATTACTGGAATTCTTTTTTCAAAAATTTCAACAATCAGCTTTTTTCTATTTCATATTTTCTTTGATGGACTATATTTTTTAGCCACTGATCCAAATATAACCAAAAATGAATCAGATTCAACTTACAAGACTATAGTTATATTATTATTTACAGCAATTGTTTTTAATTTAGAATATATATTTTAATTTGCTTCTGTTTTATCCTTCTATATCTTATTTTTTGATAATAATGCTAAATTCAATTTTTGAATTGTTAGATGATAAATTTATTAAAGTTCGATAAAATAATATTTTCAAGGGAAACATTCCAGATGTAACACGCAGTTTGAATCCGGACATATTTCATACAATTCCTCACTATTCAATAGCATTCCTAATATTTTCCTAATATCTAATATTTGTTCCCAAATGTCATTTTTATACAGATTAAGTAGCACATAATACTTGACGGCGACTATGCACAAATATCGCTTATTTTCTATTTTTATAGATTTGTAATGATAGGAAATAATGCATTTTTTATCGTATACAAGTTTAAAAACTTGAAAATAAGTAACCTTAGAAAAAAGTTGCAAACGATATCGTTATATCACCTTACAACATTATATATATGTATAAAATGTGTGCACTATTAGTATTAACATACACTTTGCATTTCAGAAATTTTTAAAATTTCGCAAAAATAAAAATTTACAAAAATTGCCAAATCTGTGATAAACACGGAATCACAGAACACATGGATTATTGACAAAACCTTTGTGAAAAAGTTTTTTATCAATGGTGATAAAAAGCCGATTAGTGCAAGTTCTTGTCTTATGTACAAAAAAAAGTGCTACATTTTCAACGTATTTTTTTGTCAAATTGTTTTCAAGAAAACTAAAAAAATGTCATTATTTCGGAGGATAGCCATTATAATTTTTTTCATCATTGATATTACGGTAGCAAAAAAAGTAATATGTAATTTGAATCAAACAATTAATTATGATAAAGAAGGAATTATATATTTTGAAACACCAAATTTTCCAATAGCTACAACAGATAAATGCAACATTACGTTTAATTATGGATATGAAGTAAGTGGCTACTACTGCAATCATGTTCTGTAAATATTTATAGAAATTTCGTACAATGATTGTTATTACAAATTTTATTGATATATATGGAGTTAAGTTATATTCAAACAATTATGAGTATGTGACTTTTTTGAGAATCAATTATAAAACTTTATTTTAAGAATAAATTGGGATAGCACCGATTTAATTATTAACAAAGTAATCTACAATACAATATTTACCTTAACATCAGATACAAATAATCCTATTCAAGGTTACGTTGTAACAGATACCTGGTCAAATGGATGCCCATTGATGTCGCTTACTGCAGTAGATCCATATAAATTAACTGATGTAACACAGATTTTATATCTTTCGTCATCGTAAGTAAACTTAAAGATCTTTAAAAAAATTCAAACATACTTTTTAGATATAGTATAAATATAGAAGTAAGTGCTAATACGACAATAAAATGTCAATGGCGTTTTACTTCTCCAAAATCAACAAAATTCAAATTAGTAATTTTAAATGGAATGAATAATTTAGCAACTTTAACAGTAAATTATGGAATGTCACAAAGCAAAATAATTAAGTAAGGTTTTCCAACCACAGAGATTTAGATTTTGGAACAAATCATATAGAGTGTCAAAAAAAAGCATATGTTTGGAGAGCCTTTTTGATATCGTTTAAAAAAATAATGATTTTCTTATGAAATATTTTTTTTAAAGAGCCGGTCAGAATCCACTTGTTGTCCAGTATCTACAAGGCAGCAAAATAAATATTTTTTACAATGATCCACCACCAACGGATCTTAACGATATTTATAATCTTAGAGGACATTTAGCAGCATATTTAACAATGATAAAAATTTATAAGCGTAAAACGAAAGCAAATTGTAAAGTATCAAAGAATGGAACAAAAACAACATGGGAATTAAGTGGTGGATATTCGAATAATGCAAATTGTAGCTTAAGCTTGCTCGTTCCAGTTGATAAAGAATTGAAAGTTCATTTAACCTATCTTCATATTGAAAATGGGGTTGATATCATAAGATTTTATTTTGATGAAAGATATAGAACTTATAATTCAACATTTGTTGCAACGTTTGAAAAATTATATGATTATGTTTTTCAAGCAAATAAAAATGGATACAATAAAAATATTTTTTTTCAATTTATCAGTGATGGAAGTATTCAAAAGCAAGGATTTACTATGGTTTTTTATGAAAGTGGTAAGCGGATTTTAGCACTAGCTAAAAGCGTAATAGGATAATGAATCCTGAACCAAAATTCTGTGGTGGTTGTACAATTGATTGTCCGAAGCCCGTGGGTGGGAAGGGTAGCCATTTATTACACTAATACATAGTAAACTTAAATTTTAGAATGCAAATGCAATGAACCAAACGTCGTTATCCCATGTTTTGGTGCCTTTGATTTTGGAATCATGTCAAATGATGATGTTCATTATTGTGGGGATTTAGCATGTAATTTTACGGTAACTAAAATTTTATATTTTTTAAAATATCTATCTAAAATACGATGTTTTAGTTCAGCATGAATCCTCTATGCCCTAATAGATTTATGCATGTTCAAATTGTAGTATATTATGGACGTTCATATAATACACCTTTTTTTGATTATTTTCAAATTTTGTCTAATGATAAAACACTTCTGGAATCCAAAGATTTTATCAACGAAAATGAAACCAATGTTGCAATTCTTTCCCCAAAAAACAAAAATTTATTAATATTTTCATCAATTACTGGAATCTATGATAAATCTTTTCGATGCACTGTAACACCAATTGATCGTTAGTTTTTTTCGTCTATATTTTGCTTCCAGTTTTGATTTTGTAGAGACTTTTTATCTAAATAATTTTAAACATAAATTTTTCTAGAACCAAGAAATCATTCGCGAATTATTTTAACAAATGATAAATCGACTTTTGTAATTGATGCAGGATTATTACTGAGTAATAATTATATTTCTGTTGAATTAAGCGCTGATTTGGTAAGTACATGAATAAAAACAATTTTGTCAAAATTTGATGAATATGATTTTTAGATTGCTGAAAAGGATGTACTTGAAATATTCACAAATTTAATGACTTCAGGAATTATAATATTTTATGGAAGTCCAAATTTTGATGACATAATAATCGATAGCACAACGTACGTGAAACAAAACAAAATAGTCAGAGAGGGTGGCGTTAACGTCAAAAACGTCGTCAGGGAACTAATTCACGAACCACAATTTCGGATCTCAAGTAAACGTTATACAATATTTATTTTAGTTTTATTACAAGATCAAAAGAGGTCAAAAATGTTAAACTTAACACATCAATTGTTTATGTCTACAAAACGCCCATTGAGGGACAATAGTCGAGTTTTTTTTGTTTGAAACTTATGAATGAATTTAACCTAACTTTTTTTAGCGATGGCATGATTCTATTACGAGCAATGCATGGTAGTTAAATAAATAACAATGTTTTAAGAGTCTTAATATATTTTTTTTCAGAACATACAAAAAATTGCTATTTTAAAGATAATGTTTTTAATTCAAATAATGCCGCAGAAGAAGATGCTGCAATTTCAATGGTTGCAAAAGAAGATGGTGATTGTGAAATGATTATTTTAACATTCCCATATACCGATTATGTTTCGGATACTTTTATACCAGAGGATTTATCACAATTACATCAAATAAAAAAGATGTGGACAACGGCGAATGAAGATAATGTACAAATTTTTAGTAGGGGTAAAGAGGATGAATTATTGCTAGAGTTTAAGTAAGTAAATACCTGAATAAATTTTGATTTCAATATATCTGATATAAATTAAATCAATAGATAAGAATACTTTTTCACTTTTACAATTTTTAAAAAACTTTTTAGTAACACCTCCGAAAATACATGGATGAATCTAGCATCGAGTTATTATACAATAATTCTTCCAGCAAATACCAGTGCTATGTTTGATTTTACTAGTTTCTCATTGGAAGGTGATATTCTTTATTTGCCATATCCATATCATGCCTTAACAGGCACCCCATATTATGGAACTGCGAAGCCATATCCCATTAATTCCCCCTTTGGAATGTTTGGAATACCTCCAGATTTTACTTTAAATATTAAAGTCTTAAAATTTGATGTTTCACCTTATCCAATAGGTTTTGCACAATTTGTAAATTTTAAAACCAAATCACCGTAGGTTTACAAACATATACACTAAGGCTTTTTTTAACAAAATATATTTTTTAGGATTAATATCACTAGTGTCAATGAAACATTTTCATTCACAAATATTGCTTTCATTTTATGGTATTTAGAATATGATATTTTTAAGACTGGAGTTTTATTGGAAATGGAAATGGTAAAAAACTGATTATATGTTTTTTCATTTCCATAATATAGTTTTACTGTAATAAAATATAAAGAGCAAACTAAAAGTGTCAAATCAAACAGTTTTCAATTTCAATTTTAAAATTTTGTTAATATGCAAATTTTCATAATCAGAAAATTTGTGCATTTTCAGAAAATGAAAATAGTGATTTGCTTAAAACAATTTTTTTAAATATCGAGTATTTGTCAACATTAAAGCTCAAAATGTTTTCTCTAGCATGTATTTTAAAAGTATTGCATGCTATTCACTGTCTTATTTAAGGATTAAACAATTTAATTTATTTTGTGTTCCTCCAATAAACAAAGCTTTACTGATTCCTATAAGGCTGTTCAGAAAGTTCGCAGAGTGGTTTCGAGCACCTGTATTTTTCGAACTGCTTGAGCTTAATTCATGCTGTTTGCTGATGTACGTAGCCCACAGACAGGTGCATCAGATGACATAAAAATATTGAGGTCACGGGGGTTACTGTAGGTATACGATAGAAAGTTCTCGAAGAAACCGTAATTTTTAAGAAAAATTTGTTTTTAAACGACGGCAAAAACCCAGAAACAGCTGGAAATAAATAATTTTGACATTTTATGACTAACAGCATCATATCCAACACCTTCCAAGTAAAAAATTGCCTGAGGGCATTATGCAAATTTTTAGAGTCGGAAAATTTGCATATCTATCCGAATTCAAATAAATGGCGGTAAGTGATTGGAAATAGCAAAAAACACACCCTGCTTCCATTTTTTAGTGAAATTATAGCTAAAAAATAGATATTAACGTATAAAAAAGTTATCGTCTACTACTCAATGAATTTGAACATTCACTAATAATAATAACAACGTAGAACAGTATATCTTATACATACTGATGCATTAACTATGATGTGTGCTATACAGTGATTCACTCAAAAACAATAATCGTTTCCTTTTCTATGTAAAAAAATTAAAACGCTTATAACAGATTTTTCCTTGTTTATCGCAAAAATGATGACAAGCGACACTTTGATGTTCAACAAGAAAAATGAAGCTTAAATTTAACCAACTTTTTTTTTCATTGCATATTTTGTCTTTGCGTATGTATAGTCATGCTCGAAAATGCATGTAAAGTGTTAAAAGGAAATCTTTTTGAAAAAGCTTATTTTTTAACGCTGAGGAAAGAAACTTATTGTGAAAAAACATATTGTGCTTTTTTCTGCTAACATATCGTTGCTTAATTTCATCTATGTTAAAATTATTGGTATCTATTATACTTGTACTTTTATACTTTCTACCAACAAACAATAGTGAGAAATACCCAATATGCACGAATTTACATTATTTTGGAACTTTAAAAAATAGTTCTCAAACAAATATTTTTTATTATGAATTTGATGTAGCTGTTTCACCAAGTAACAATAAGAATGTAACATATAATAATAAATTGACGCTATCAAATTTTACTTGGAATAGCACAACAAGTGTGCAACCGATACTGCCAATATTATTTTATTTTAATGAAAAATTAATATTTTTTGAGTGCTTGCCAGCGGCTTTTGATAAACCGTGTGAAGTGATGTATCCAAATTATATAATAAATCCAAGATTTGGATTGAATAATAGCAATGGAGATAAAATTATTATTTCAAATGATGTTGATATCTTTGTTAATGATGGAACATTCTTTAATGGTGATAATGGAGAGTTTTTTACAAGTGAAAAGTCATGCATGTATTCAACTACAAGTATGAGATATTTTTTAAAATTATTAAAAAATTGCATAAAATGATTTTAGCAATAGATGATACCAATTATGTAATTAGTGAGCAAGCATGTTGTAACGGATTCAATCAAGTTTCTTTTACAAGTGATTTTAATGGTAGGTTATGCAGATTATAAAAAGGGTGACAAAATGTTGATCCCGTTTTATCATTTTTTGAATAGATCGTTTTTGAGATGAGCAAATCGCATGAAACTTTTAGAAAATGTACACATGGACCTGGGAAAGAGTTCTGTATACAGATATATCACTTTTGGACCCTAATATACCCTTTGACTCCGTCTGAAAACCATATTATGGTCTCATACAACCCCCAAAATCCAACAAAATGACAAAAAGAATAGAAAAATGTTTAAAAATGTTGTAGAAAATCGTAAAAAATCCTGGAAAATCGTGCTAAATTTTCTACGATTTTCCATGATTTTCCACAAATTTTTTAATTCTTGCCCCCGTTTTTTTGTCATTTTTTTGGGGTTTATGGTTCCAAATCGACTCAAAGGGTATATTCGATTCCAAAAGTGATTTACATATGTTCCCTAGGTTCATATGTACATTTTCTACAAGTTTCATGTAACTTGATCTTCTAGAAATCTTTTAATTAAAAAAACGGAAAATATAGGATCAATTTTTGTCGCCAATTGTAATTTTTGAAAAAGCACAATTTCAATCAAGGAAATGTCATTTGCAAAATTAAGTTTTACCATGATATATTTAAATTACTATCAAACCTTGTTATTACGTTTTCCAAGGGATCGTAAAAAACAATGTAAGATCGAGGTCAAAGTAATAGCGAGACGCGTAATAACAAAGTTAAATTATTAAATACGACAACATTTACTTTAAAAAGCTAATATTCGTTCTTCACCAAAAATACCACTTTCAGATATTTGTGAAATATTTGAATCACATCTACAAATCCATGATGACTCAACCTATGAAACACTTATTGTAAATGCCATTTATTTTATTGAAGAATCAAAAATCCAATTTAATTTTACATTAAATTCAAAATTTTCATATGGCTATTATTATACAATTGGTTTTAATAGCGATAACAGAACAATATGCAAATATTATAGCGAAGCTACTAATGCACTGATATCTAATATTTGTGTGTTAAATGGCACTGGTGTTGCTGCTGATAAGAATGATAAACAGCTTGAATTAATTTTCAGCTTTGGAAATACGAATCTTATGGAGCTTGCTGTTTATGACGGAGTAATTATTGGAGAGATAATTATCCGAGATGGGAGGTATTATAAAAATGTTAATGTTCCGTATATGTCAAGTGATTGGTGTTGGAAGCGTTCTGCTGATATTCTAACAGATGATGATGCTTCTCGTGATGGATCATATAATTCAACGTTTTGTTGTACGGCTTTTAACGGCGAGTCGGCTGGCACTACTAGTAGTAGCAATGATACGACAACTAGTCAGTCTTCTGAGACAAAAACACTTTTAACAACTCAAAAATCATCAGAAACAACAACAACTGAAAAAGTCTATACTACTTCATATGATGTTGCTTCAACAATATATCTTTCTTCGTCGTCTATGAATGAAGATACGATTACAAGCACAACAATAACACCATTTCCTACATCTGCGCCAATCTCAACAACACCACCAACATCTAAGCATCCATCAGAGAAAACAACAACACACAAAATTACAACAACTTTAGCAACAACTCAAACACCAAAAACAACCAGAACTGATACTCCATTGGATGATGCTAAGACAACAATATACTCGCCTTCTCCGCCTGTAATTCAATTTACTACCATTGCTAACACCAAAACAACATCTCCATCTGCTGCACCAGCAACAACACCAGAAAAATCATCATCACCATTTTATTTTAGTATTTTAAGTTTGAACTTTATTTCTCTCCAATTTTTATTACAAGTTGCAGTTATTTATTTTGTTAATTATCCATAACTATATTTTATATTGCTAATTTTTTTATTTGTATGTTTTACAGATATTTGTTACGAAATCAATATTTATATAAAAAAATCATTTATAACTAAAATACTTTTTAAATAAAACTATTTTATGCTCACAATACCTGAAGAATATAGTGATGGAGCGCAGGCAACATCAGGTTCTGGCTTAACAAAAAATCGAAAAACATATAAAAACGGTAACAACAGTACTTCACGATAAGGTTTAATAAAAATACATGTCATAGAACTATCATATAGCTCAACACTGCTAGCTATTATAAACAACAAATTAACATAAATGTCAGGCTCTTTAACAAAATAATAAATGTAAGCCAAAGCCGCTACCGGAATTACCATAAAAAAGAAAAAACCGGAAACTTGAATTAAAATTAGACGACGAAACATTTCATTCATTTTTAAAGTATGTGCAGACATCTGTGTTTGAGATTGTAAATCTTTTGATTTCAAATAATTAAACATGCATCCAGTTGTGCAGAATAAAATAAGTAGTCCACCAACGATAGCAATAACACATGCAAGCGGTGGAATTGTAACAGAATAGGAAACATTGAAAATTATTAAATTTTCGACATCAATCATTTCTTCTAATCTATAAATATGTGTTGAAAGATGGGTTGATGCCATATTTGGGTTAATAAAAAATGTTTCAAAAAGAGGCTCATACAAAATGATAAAAAGTAATCCAAACATGACAGTACCAACGATAGTTAGTAATCCCAAAAACATGCAAAATGGAATCTTTGAATCGCCATTATTTCTTAAAGCAAAATATCGCTCCCAAATAATTGAATTCACAGCAACACCGGCTACTGATATGCTGATAAAGGCAATAAGATATAAAATAATTTGTATTTTTATGTTAAAATATTTACCAAGACCTAAAATATTTTACTAATAACACAACGTCTATTATCAAAATTCGAGTTGCAATTTTGCGACAAGCTTCGCTTTCTGTATTTTTGGAAGAGGAAAGCAAGACTGCCATAACATATTATTTTAATTTCAAATTCTAACTATTCACTTCTTCGATTTTACGTGTGGGAAATATTCCACCAAGTAACTTACCTAATGGATATACATAGAAAAATGGATGTAGCAATAATGGTGGCTCTATCATAAAAATAATTTGTAGCGGAAATGTTGAAGAAATATAAACAAGTAAATAAAATCTTAACTTCTTCATAAATGGAGGAGATTTAAATATTAATATTAAAAGAAATGCCAGCAAGAATGTTATACTGACAACAGAAACAACATCATGAAGAAGATGATACCATGAAACAAAATGTTCATCAAATAATTTACTTCCGTTTAATTTCGGTGTTACTGCTTCGGACATTTTTTTTAAACAAAAAATAATTTAAAAAAACTTAAAATCTTTTTTTTCGTTACTATATCAATTTCAAAAGTAAGCAGGTGAAAAGCATAACGGAAAAGATATATTTTTCATTTTATAAGTACAATACACAAAACTCATCATTAATTTATAACATGACTTCGTGCATGAATAAGCGGGGGCTTACTATGTTTTTTTCCTACCACAGTTTCCTGAATACACAACAACAATGGGGTTTAATGTTAGTTCTTCAGAAACATTTAAAATTTCAATTTTTTACATATTTATTTCGCACACCTCTAATGACAGAGTTCAGCCACCATTTTTTTCAAAAGTATTTTTTCAACTATTTTATACTCACAAAACCTGAAGAATATAGTGATGGAGCGCAGGCAACATCAGGTTTTGGCTTAACAAAAAATCGAAAAACATATAAAAACGGTGACAACAGTACTTCACGATAAGGTTTAATAAAAATACATGTCATAAAAGCATCATATAATTCGACACTGCTGACAATCATAAATGCTAAATTTACATAAATGTTAGGCTCTTTAACAAAATAATAAATGTAAGCCAAAGCCGCTACTGGAATTACCATAAAAAAGAAGAAACCAGAAACTTGAATCAAAATTAGCCGACGAAACATTTCATTCATTTTTAAAGTATGTGCAGACATCTGTGTTTGAGATTGTAAATCTCTTGATTTTAAATAATTAAATACACATCCAATTGTGCAGAATACCACAAGTGGCCCACCTACGATTGCTATAATAAAAACAATAGGTGGGATTGAAGTAGAATTAGAAGAAACACGGAAAATCATTAAATTCTTGACATCTATTATTTCTTCTAAGCCAGAAATGTGTGTTGAAAGATGTGAAGCTGCCATATTGGGGATGACAAAAAATGTCTCAAAGAGAGGGTCATATAAAATGATAATTAGTAATCCAAACATGACAGTACCAACGATTGTTAATAATCCCAAAAACATACAAAATGGAATCTTTGAATCTCCATCGTTTCTTAAAGCAAAATATCGCTCCCATATAATTGAATTCACAGCAACACCGGCTACTGATATGCTGATAAAAGCAATAAGATATAAAATAATTTGAATTTTTATGTAAAAATATTTACCAAGGCCTGAAATGGTTTACTAATAACATGATATCTCTTATACAATGGTATGTGAAATCGAAATATAAACAAGTAAGTAAAATCTCAGTTTCTTCATAAATGGCGGAGATTTAAATATTAATATTAAAAGAAATGCCAACAAAAATGTTATGCAGATAACAGAAACAGTGTCATGAAGAAAATGATACCACGAAACAAAGGCTTCATCAAATAGCTTACTTCCATTTATTTTTGGTGTCGCTGTTTCGAGCATTTTTCATCGTAAAATATGATTTCGAAAAATTAAAATTTTGTTCTTTCCTTCCATTTTGTCAATTTCAAAAATAAGCAGGTGAAAAGTGTAAGGAAAAAACTATATTTTGCATTTAAAAAGTACAAGACATTAGTAATTTAAAACAAAAATCTTTTTCATAAGCTTATGCATGAGTAATGCGGGGGCTTACTACATATGTTTTGTTCATACCCAACAAAATACATGGGTAAACGTCATACAGAATGTTGCCTAATATTCAGTGTAAAATTCTTACTGCTGGTAATGTCTTGCAACAGAAAATCAATGGGAAGAAAATTTTTTTACAAAACAAAAGTAACCATTTCGTCACAATGTGAATGAGCTTCCCAAAAAACTAAATCAATTTTAGTGAAGTTGATAAAATTTAAAAATATAATAATTTTGTTTGTGGTCATACGGATAATATTGATCCTGATCCAAATGAATACCATTGCAACAAAAAATCACTTCTACGAAACTTCATTATTTATAATAATTAAATATCCAGTTCGTAAATAAATTTCTTCCAAAATTTTTTCATACTTTTATATTTTCTGATGCCCAGTATATTTATTTTTTTAATATTCCTTTAAACTTTTTAATTAAAAAAATCTAACCCTAAAAGTAAATAAAAAAAAAACTTGTTTTAATTGTTTCTTTTTTAGAAAAATCACAAAAGAATGTTTGTTGTCAAGTTGCTGCCAATTATATGTTTGTCTCAATTACACACCTTTTTGTTTTGCAAAAAAAAATTACAACTAAACTTTTTTTTGTGTAACACACTAGCGCATTTTATTGTGTTTACTAAAGGTGTTATGTACATGCCAATAGAATGAAACTAGTTGCATAGTTTATTGATTTATTGTTGTTTATTTGTTTGTTCTTGTAAATCTTACTACTCTTATACTGCAATTATTATCAAGAGATTTGACCATAATCGATGTTTAAATTATTTCGTAAAACGTGATTCCTTTTTTTATCTTGTCTTTAATGAATTTATATTTTTTGTTCGATTTCGTTTTGCAACAACTTTTTGTTTTTCATGTTATATCTCAATACTTTTTAGATCATGAATTGGTGTCAAACAATTGCATTGTTTTTTCTTGGAATTATAATAAGCAATGGATTATTTGTAGTAAGTTAAAAAGATTTTTTTACAACTCAAGGCAACACTAGTAATAAATATTTAGGTATACATTATGTCACAAGATGATGAAAAGCCTCAGCGTCAACGAACTTATGATCAATATGGTTACAATGAATATAGCTATAACCAATATGACCATGAACAAAAACCACCAGCTTTCAAAACAAAACTTGCAAAATGGGCTAGCAAAGGAATTTTGAGACAAATATTAGAATCTATTCCTGGATTTGAACTTGTGCTAAAAAGATTAAATGAACTTTCAACTGTTGTACATGTGGCTTTGGATGCTGTACTTTTACCGTTTGAAGCAATTCGAAGCATTCATCAATGGTTTAATGGAGAAATTTCTGGACGTCGTTGCGCAAAGACTATTGTTGATGCATGTGCATCACTTGTAGGTGGTATTGGCGGTGCAGCTGTTGGTGCAAGTGTTGGAGCAGCAGGTGGTCCAGTTGGATCTATCATAGGAGGTATTATTGGTGGTTTATTTGGTAGCTCTGTTGCAACAGCAATTTCAAGTCATTTAACTCAAAGAATTTTTGATCTACCAAAAAGTATTGCCGTTGAAAGAGCATATAATTTTCTGGGTGTTACACAATCTGTCTCAAATTATCAAATAAATCAAGCGTTTCGAAGACTTGCTCAACACTATCATCCTGATACAAGATATGGTAATGAAAAATTATTTATGGAACTTCAAGCTAATATGCAATTAATTCATGAAGATCGTAGAAGAAATTTTCGAATGTGATTTTTTGCGTTGCTGATGTTTTATTGTATATATATTCTAGTTTCTTTTTTTTTTATCTCGGATTTGTACAATTTGTTTAATTTTTTATCGCTTTTTTACTTTACAAAAAAATAAAAATACAAAAAATTGTTTTAAACAAAACGAAAGAACTTTTTTGGCATAGTGAAGTTGAACGTCGAACACAAAAAACGAAAAAACTTTTTTGAAAAAAGATCTGTGCTTTTTATTTGCAAATATCGATGTTGTACGAGTTGTTACTACTAACAATTTTTCCTTGTTTTGTCTAATGTTTTTCGTAATGTTTTGCTCATCGCTTTTTCACGGCTTCGTTGATTTTACGAAATCCATCTTTTCTAGCTTCAACTGGTTTTGGTTATGCTAAATAGATTTACAAATTTATATCGACTTTTTCTAATGTTGAAAAAATCGCATACAAAGGAATCTATTACAAATGAAGTACATCGACGTTAGCCTGTGTACTTTGTTTCTTGTTTTACATATACGCGCTTGAATTATTGTCGTTTCTGTTTCGTTTATAAAAAACACTGCTTTTTTATCTCTATTTTTTAATTTTTATTTTTTAGATCATGGTTAGCTGTAAAGCAATTGCATTATTTTTTGTCGCTATTTTAATAAACAATGCTTTTCTTATGGGATTATTTATGGTATGTTTCCAATATTGTTACACTGACAAATATAACTTTGTTTTAGCTATTTATAATATCACAAGATGAAGAAAAGGAAGAACGTCAACATAAATATGATTATGATCCAGAATGGAAATCTGTGAAATCAAAACTTGCAAAATTTGGTCGATCAAGTATTTTAAGAAGAATATTAGAATATATACCAGGATTCGAACTGGTGGCAAAGAAGCTAGATGAACTTTCAACTGTTGTACATGTTGCATTGGATGCTGTACTTTTACCATTTGAAGCAATTGAAAGTATTCATCGTTGGTTTAATGGACAAATTTCTGGACGTCGTTGTGCTAAGACAATTGTTGATGCATCTGCTGCTGTTGCTGGTGGTATTGGTGGTGCAGCTGTTGGTGCAAGTGTTGGAGCTGCTGGCGGCCCTTTTGGATCAATCATTGGTGGAATTATTGGTGGAATATTTGGATCATCAATAGCAAGTGCAATAATGAGTCATTTAACTGAAAGAATTTTTGATCTACCAAAAACTGTTGCCGTTGAAAGAGCATATGATTTTCTTGGTGTAAAACAATCGTCAACAAATTATGATATCAATCAAGCTTTTCGTAAGCGAGCCCAATCATATCATCCTGATTCAAGATATGGTAATGAAAAATTGTTTATGGAACTTCAAGCTAATATGCAATTAATTCATGAAGATTGTAGAAGAACTTTTCGAACTTGAATTTTTATGTTGAATATACTGTCGTTGTAAGTTGATATTTTATGCTCAAAACAATAGTCTTTCTTTTTGTCGCAAAATATTTTTATATTGTTTTTTATTTTGTTTTTTCGTTTATTAATAAAATTTTGAATTATTAATTTTATTTTTAATGAGTAGCATAGGGTACAAAATTTGATCAAAAGCTGGTATTCCAATGGAAAACAGTAATGCTGTAATCGCATGATGTGCTTACAGCTTTTTTTAGGGTTTAGGGTTTTGTTTAATTTAAGCTCCGCCTATCCAAGCAAAGTCTAGTTAAAATCGAGCTCGATAAACATCGGGAAAAAATATATTGAAATTGATTCAAAAAGCGTTGACTACGCTGCGGGTATACCGTATACAGACAAATAAAATAAATAACAATGTTTTACTTCCAAAAAAAGTGTTTTCCTGCCCATATATGCATGTAATTTAATGTTGTACTATAGGCTTTTATTTCAAATATAAAAGTTAGTGGAAAAAATTGAGTCAAATTATCACTTTCACATTTATATTAGTACAAATTCGAAATTAATAAATTCCATGAAAATCAAATCCATCAAAATTTTCATTTTTCCATCCAATAATTTCATTTAACTTCTGTTGATAGAAATCCAATCGAGTAAAGACTGCAGCTTTGGCTTGGGTATTTTGTCGCAGCTTTTCACAATCACTTCCAAATGAAAATAGTCCAACCAATACGTATCGTGATTCATGAACTGCTACTAATGGGGCGCCACTATCACCCTAAAAATATATACAAAATAAATTTTAATGAAAAAGAGTGCACTTACATCGCATACATCCCTTTTATCAGTTTCTTCAGCACATACGGTATCAACAGGATATGGATTCCAACTCTTCATACAGTATTTCATTGGACGAACAAATCCAAAATTTATCTTTTGTAAAATTTCATGTTTTTTTATTTGTTTGATTGCTGAAAAAAACAGTGAATTAGATTAGATGCGAGATGTGAAGATCTTTACCGGCGCAACCCGGTGGTGGCCATCCCTATATCGCCCGATAGAGGATCCTCACTCCTTGCGGAGTGTACCCACTGTTGTCCAAATGGTAAAGCATGTGTTGGGTAAGCACCGGGGTCGAACCTGTGAGAGTCCAGTCGATAGGCCAGCCCTACACCACTCAACCACTCCGCACTCCTTCGATGAATCAATTAAAAAATTAAAAATAAAAAAAAGCAAAACACTTACGATCTTTTCCCCATCCAAGTGCTGTTACCGCTGTTTTATCATCACGAATATTTAAATTTGTTATTTGTGGCAGACAAACATATTCTCTTTCAGATTCTTTTCCATCCAAAGCTAATGTCAAAATAGCAAAATCATTTTGATGACAACCAGAATAATAAAATTGCTGATAAAGTGGATCAATTGATTCAAGTTTAAGCTTTTTTACTTTATTTAACATATTTGAACCATATCCAATTTCATATTCTTTTATAATTGTTTCAAGATTTAAGAAACTAGTTTGACACTTTTCTTTTTTAATATTTTTAGGAAGATATTTTTCTCGACATTCTTGATCTCCACCACATTTTTTCTCCAAAAATGTTTGTTTTCCATATGATGCAAAGCAATGAGCAGCAGTTAAAACATGTCGAGGACTTATCAAACTACCAGTACAAATATATTCTAAAAAATATATAAAATAAATAAAGTACAAGTAACCAATAATAAAAAAAAAGAATTACTTACCATTTTTATAAAAAATTGCAACAACAAATGGATATTCTCCTTCTTTAGTATCTTTTCCACCAAATACTTTTTTTGTATACGAATGTCCGGTATATTGAGAAATATACACATCAGGAATAATTCCACAAGCATTTGCATCTATGAAATCAGCGTTTTTAGATAAAATAAATCATCAAAAGTCAGGATAAAATACATTTAAAAACCTGGTCGTGTTCCCGCAACAATTAAAAATACTTACCGTAATTGTTTGAACTAAAACATACATTCAAGAAACATAGAATAAGAGAACAATTAAAAAATTTACGCATTATTACTGTTTAGCTGTTGATTAGTTTTTTTACATTGACAATAATAAAAAAAAGAAGATTGCATTGTTGCTTTTTTTCATTTTTATGCAAATTTCATTTTTGCATTTTTAAATTTTTAGTTTCAAATTTTTTGCTAAGATTTTTGTGATTAACATGTTCAATTTATCGTTACTGTAATCTTTCTGTTTTAGGTCAAAACTACAACAAAATTTTAAATTTCCATTAATATCGATTTTTTTTCTGGTAGTGATATTATGCTTGAATCTTTTCTTGGTGAAGTTTTATTTTTCTATCTTACAAAAGCAGTTTTCGAAATGCAACGATAATTCACTTACAACAATTTATTTAATTCAACAGTAAGGCATTACAACAATATTTAAATAATCTTACACAAAAACAATAAAATAAGGATTAATTTTGATTAAATAATTTTAACACAGCCAAATCCTTTCATCCTTTGAATTATCACGGTCCTTTTATCATCATATTGTCATCAGATTTTATGCACGACAACATGGGCAGCAATTACATGGCTTGCAGTCACATTTGCAATCTTTTGTTCCACCACATGAACATCCAACACAGCATTTACAATTCTTGCATGCAGAATCCATTTTGAATGACAGTTAATATAAAGGCTTAAGAGAAAGTACAGTAAATAACAAGCTTGAACAAAAGCTAAGAATATGGATAATATGTGATTTGTGGTTGCTTTTATACTCTTTTTTTTTCAACAGTTGAAAAACGTTTCTCGTGACTACTCTCTCATAAAATTGGAAAAATAATACCTTCACTGATCATAGTTCGTGTTTATCGAAAAAATTTCTCGAAAAACACTCTATTTTACGTTGAGAGCTGTAAACTATAAAAAGAAACATTAATGAAAACGAAGTGGACCATAAACTATAGCTTCGATAACATTCATTTAACCATAAAGCATAAACTAAAAAATCATTGGCGCTCAGTGATTTAATCGAAATTATAGTTTATGGTCACCTTTTTTTCTTTTTATAGTTTATAGCTTTCAACGTTAAACAATCTGTGTTTTGAGAAATTTTTTCGATAAACACGAACTATGATCAGTGAAGGTATTATTTTTCCAATTTTATGAGAGAGTAGTTACGAGAAACGTTTTTCAACTGTTGAAAAAAAAAGAGTATAAAAGCAACCACAAATCACAGATTATCCATATTCTTAGCTTTTGTTCAAGCTTGTTATTTACTGTACTTTTTCGTAAGCCATTTGTATTAACTGTGATTCAAAATGGATTCTGTATGTAAGAATTGTAAATGCTGTGTTGGATGTTCATGTGGTGGAACAAAAGATTGCAAATGCGACTGCAAGCCATGTAATTGCTGCCCATGTTGCCGTGCATAGAAATTGATTTCAATATGATGATGAAGGGAGTGGTTATTTAAAGGATGAACGAATTTGGCTGTGTTAAGATTTTCTAATTATAATTAATATAAAACCTTCTTTTTTATGTTTTTATTTTACAATATTTTCATCGTTTGGTAATGTTCTTCTGTTAAATTTCAATAAAAATTTTGTAAGGATCAAAAGCAAGATTTGCATCATAAAAAACTGATACGTTGAAGCTTTAATGAAAAAACGTTCTCTGCTAAGCAAACATAATATCACCGTCAAAATGATAATAAAAAAAGTAAAAAAGACATAAAAAATAATTCACAAGAAAAAGCGGCACAATCAGCTTACAAAAAAAATGTAATCGTCGAAATTGGTAATATGTAATTAATTTAAACGTTGAAAGCGATAATATTGCATTGATTCAGTAGATTTTAGAACAATGCAAAGATTATATTGTCCTTCAGAATTGCTAGGAGAAAATCGAGAATGTCCATCTAGTTTTAAAAAAGCAGTTGAATGATGTGCATAAATGCTCTTAGCAGTTACCGTTACAACTAACTCTTCGTGTTGCTGAAAAATTAAATTTAATGACATATAACGGTAATATAAACATACTTCAAAAAGTGTAATCAAATCCTCAAGATCAAAACTCAAAGAGTAATCATTTACAGCAATTTTTCTTAATCCAACTTTTCTTTCGACACACAAAAAATTAAGAATCCAAGTTTTGGGAATAACAGTTCCGATATAGGTAATATCATAGGCATACGGGAATGCTTCTAAAATATCTTGAAGAGAGAGGAGGGGGTTTAATTTGCAGTATTCGAATGATATAGTATTCGGATCATTCTTGGATAAAAAGTTTAAATTTTCTTTGGTGATCTCACATCTTTTTAATGCCACATTGTCAAGGTTAAAATGGAATTTCTTTTCTGTAGCAAAATCCTTCAGATTTTTGATATTTTGAAATTCACCATATTTATTGTATACGACATTTCTTGGTTCAGAAAGTTTAACAGAATTAAAGGTAGGCTTCAATTGTAATTTGATAGGTTGAAGACTCAAAAAATGATGACACGTTTTCCTAAGCTTATATTGATTGCTTGAATCACAGAGTTCAAAAAATCTTTGAGCAAAGGGAGAAGGATGGGAAAAAAGTGACAAGGCTTCAGGAAAGATTATAGGATTTGATGGATGTTCAAGATCTGAAATAGTAATATGTGAAATAAATAATTGCTGCTAATGATATATCTATTGAAAAAATATCTTACCTCTCTTGGGACACATTGCAATATGATGATGTTGAAAACAAACTTCACAAATTTTTCGGCATTTACACATTGTGTTAACTTCATCAATTGGCTCATATTTTGGACATAAACAGTTACTTTGTTTATGCTTGGAGAGGTATGAATATCTGCTCCTAAGAGTTGGGAAATCTCGACAATATTCTGATACATGAGTTGATTTTTTACAGAAATAACAAGATTTTTCTGCCATTTCTAATAGGAACAAAAGCAACAATGAATGATTTTAGTCACTGTGCTCGTGTTATTGTGGACATAATAATTATTTGTTGTTGCATTCCAACTCAAATTATAAGATGCAGGCATGTTTTTGACTTACTAGAATTAATTTGGATTATTTCTTTTATTGTTTTTCTTGGGAATTATTCTTTCAAGGCTATTCTTCATTTTTTCGGGTACTTAAATGTTTCTTGCAAAACAGTATAATTAAGTATTTCTGGACGTTCATGTCAAAAATGTGATATAAATGCTGATTTGTTTTTTTAAAACTTTTTATTAAAATACAAAAAACACAAAAAGATACTTCACTAAAAGCAGAGAAAAATGTTTAAAAATAGAAAATGGACAAACTCCAAAAAATTTTGTGAGATAAAGAAATTTTAAGCTTTCAAAAAATGAGAAAATGAATTTTTTAAAAGAAGAAAGCGAAAAAAGAACATTAGAAGATTTGAGACAAAATAAGTATTTTACATCAAATTATGTATAAAAAATAAGTTTGATCAAAGAAAGTTAAATTCTCTTAAAGCCGTTTAAGACGGAAACAAGTTTTTGAGCCATTGACATTAAAAACAATACAAAGATTATTCGGTTCTGTTGATTTACAATGAATAAAGCGAGAATGTGTCTCCAGCTGTTTGATTCTGGTAGATGTAAATGGTGCATACGTAAGCACAGTAACTGTTAAGTCTTCATTTTGCTAAAATAGACTTTTTAAAAACGTTATTTTACAAATGTTCTTTTACAAATTTACCTCCAAAAGCATGATCATATCATCAATATTAAATTCCAAATACCGATCTTCAACAGTAACTTGTCGTAAGCTAACTTTTCTTTCAACACATAAAAAATTAAGAATCCATGTTTCGGGGATTGTTGCTGCCAAATATGTGATATCATAGGCATAAGGAAATGCTTCCAAAATGTCATAAAGTGTAAGAAGGTCTTCAAACGTACAGTACTTGAAGTATACAGTATGGGGATCACTTTTAGCAAAAATTTTTAAATCCTTTTTTGTGATGTAACATTTTTCTAATGAAATATTGTCAAAATTACATTGATAAGGGTTTGCACGCACTACATTTTTGACAATTTCTCCCTTGATAAATACCCACTCTCGTAGTGATAGACTTTTGTTGAATACTACGTTAGCTTGTGCATCAGCTTGTGAAGTTGGTGGCTTGCAGTTAAATGATGGATTTAATATAAATAGTGGTTGTTGAAGTTTTTTGTAATATTTGCAGCAACTTTGGAGTCGAAATTTATTTACTGGATTACAAAGTTCAAAGAATCGCTTTACAAATGGTGAATGATGATAAAAAAGACACAAAGGTTCAGGAAAGATGATTGTATAGGATGGATGATCGATATCTGGAATTGGAGGGGTTTCGACAAAAATTACCACCCAGTTACCTTTTAAAAAATTAGCTTACCTCTTTTCGGACACATAGAAATATGATGATGTTGAAAGCAAGCTTCACAAATTCTTTTGCATTTACACATTGAATTTTCTTTACCTACAATTAGTGGTTCATATTTTGGACATAAACAGCTATTCAGTTTATGCTTGAAGAGGTATGCATATCTGCTTCTAAGTGTTGGAAAATCTCGGCAATATTCTGATACATGTGTTGATTTTTTACAGAAAAAACAAGACCTTTCTGCCATATTTATGAGGAACAAAAGTAACAATGAATGATTTTAGTCAATGTGTTCGTGTTATTGTGGACATAATAATTATTTGTTGTTCCACTACAATTTAAATTACATGATGCAGGCATGCTCTTGACATGCTAGAGTTTATTTGAATTATTGTTTTACATAAGGAACTTTCTTTCCAGGGTTGTTGAAGATTTTCTATTTCGTTATATTTGTTGAGATATTTAAATATTTCTTGCAAAAAAAGTTAAAAATTAAGTATGTCTAAATGTTCAATTCTTTTTAATAATCCAAAACTGATCCTGCCAAGTTTTATTAAAATATGAAAACACAAAAATATACTTTGCAAAAAGCATAGAAAAATGTTCAAGAATTGAAAACATTGCCACAAATTTAGAAAAATGCAGGGAACCTTTAATGATTAACGCGAAGAAACAACGTACAAGAAATTTAAGCCATAACAAGTGTCATATATTACATCAAATTTTGGTTAAAAACCAATTTTTAAAAACGTATAAAACGGAAACAAGTTTTTGAGCCATTGGCATTAAGTACAACACAAATATTATGCGGAACAGTTGAACTACAAAGAGTAAATTGAGGATGTGTTTCAAGTTGTTTGACTTTAGTGGATGTTAGCACAATATCTGCAAGCACAATAACTGTTAAATTTTCATTTTGCTAAAAATGAATATTATATTATTATAGAAATTTCTATTTAAAATATACCTCCAAAAGCAAGATCATATCATTAATATTAAAATCCAAAAAACGATCATTTATAGTAATTTTTATGTTTTCACATTTTATTTTTTCGCAAGTCGTCCCTCTTAATTTTTCATTGCTTAAAAGCAATATTGAGGATAGGGCTTATAGAACATTATTTCTTGAGATGGAAGAGAAGCATCGCACCAATTTTTGAAGCAAAAATTCACAGTAAAAAGAACCAAATAAAAAAAGTGATTCACGAAATATTAAAAGGTCGTCTGAAAATATTTTTTTTCAATATGATGTAACGCTTATTTGTGATTCATTACTGTTTTAAAACAAATTATTTAAACAAAGAATTACGAATAATTTTTATTATTGCTTTCAAGTTTTTTGATCATGTTTTATCAATTTTTGTTTTTGTTGGTTGTTTTTGGTGCTTTAAAAGCTGATGGAAGTACTTGTGGCATTTCGCCTTCACTTAACCGTTATCGAATTTTTAATCCTGATCGGGTATGTCGTCATGTAATTATAGTTTTTTTTAAATGTCTTCAAGTTTCAGGTTTTTGGTGGAGAAAATTCAAATGAAGGCGATTTTCCATGGTATATCTGGATGTATAGAAATGGTGGAAAAGGATGTTCAGGTTCAATTATATCGAATAAATGGATTTTAACTGCTGCTCATTGTGTTATTGAAGCTAAAAATATTACTAGTAATAAATTTATAGCATACTAAAAAATCTGTAATCTTTAATCCTTCCAGTTTATTATGGCTCTGTTGATTGGAAGATTATGGAAACACAAAAGATTGAAGCATTGCGATATGTTATGCATCCTGAATATAGTGGTGCTCCGGGATATACAAATGATGTTGCTTTAATTGAAGTATGATTGATTATGCAGCTGTTTAATTAAAATTTATAAAACATTTATAGCTTAATGGAACACTTGACTTTTCTTTTTTGGTTCAACCAGTTTGTTTAAATTCAACAGTTGATCCATATCCTAATGAAATTATGACTCTAATTGGAATGGGATCGAATTATAAAAAACGCGGTAATTTATTTTCTTGCATAAAAAGAGTTTAATAATGAAGCCATATAAATCTTTGAACAATTATAGTTGGATCTAATGACACAGTTTTCCCTCAAAATATTTTACAAGATGCTCCAATTCAACATACTGCCAATTGTGATGCAGAGGGTTGGATTTGTGCTGGTGACATCAATCATACTTCATTATTTGGTGATAGTGGTGGACCAATTATGGTAATTCGAGAAGAGACATGGATTCAAGTTGGTATTGTTAGCAGTGGCCGAATTCATAATTTTGAAAACGAAATTTTAAGCGTTCGTATTGAAGGTTTGTAACTGTTATTTAAAAAGTTTTAATTGCAAATGTTACTTTCAGATTTTTATATGAGAATTTCACATTATTGTAACTGGATTAAAGAAACAACAAATAATGAAATTCAATGTTAATGAACATAATTGTGTTACAATTTTACTTTATGTTTATTTGCAATGTGGTAAAAATAGATTCAAAAAAATCATAAAAAACTTGGTGCAAGAAAAATAAAAAATGCGCTAATTAATAATCTAAAAACGGATCCTGACAAGTTTTATTTTTATAAATATTAAAACACAGAAATATATATTTAAATATACTTTACAAAAACTTTTTGTTAAAAAAATGTTCAAGAACTGAAAACATTGCCTTAAATTTAGAAAAATGCAGGGAGGCGTAACCTTTAAAGATTACCGCGAAGAAACAACGTACAAGAAATTTAAGCCAAAACAACTGTCATATATTACATCAAATTTTGATTAAAAACCAACAAACGTTTTTAAAAACGTATAAAACGGAAACAAGTTTTTGAGCCATTGGCATTAAGTACAACACAAATATTATGCGGAACAGTTGAACTACAAGGAATAAATTGAGGATGTGTTTCAAGTTGTTTGACTTTAGTGGATGTTAGCACAATATCTGCAAACACAATAACTGTTAAATTTTCATTTTGCTAAAGACAAATAATTATAGTATCATAGAAATTTCTTTAACAAATTTACCTCCAAAAGCATGATCATATCATTAATATTAAAATCCAAAAATCGATCATTTATAGTAATTTTTCTAAATTCAACTTTTCTTTCAGCACATAAAAAATTTAAAACCCATGTTTCTGGGATTGACCATGCCAAATATGTGATATCATAGGCATATGGAAATGCTTCCAAAATGTCATGAAGTGTAAGTAGATCATCAAACTTACAATACTTGATACATATAGTATTTGGATCACTTTTAGCAAACATTTTCAAATCCGCTAATGTAATGGTATAATTGTCCAATAAAATACTGTCAAAATTAAATTGACAAGGTCTTTCAAGGCTTAAAGTTTTAACAGTTCCTGCATTGATAAATGATCCATATTTATTGAATACAACATTGGCGGATGGGATAGACGAATTGCATTTAAAGGATGGATTTAATTTTAGTTTTATTGGCTGAAGATTTTTAAAATATTTGCAACAGCTATGTAGCTTAAATTGATCCATTGGGTTACAGAGCTCAAGAAACCTTCGTGCAAAATGAGAAGGATGCGAAAATAAGCAAAGCGATTCAGGAAAAATTAAGGAATTTGATGGATGGTCAATATCTAAAAATGGATGCTGATTATTTCATTCAACCTTTAAAATTTGTTTACCTCTTTTTGGACACATTGCAATATGATGATGCTGGAAACATGCTTCGCAAATAATTTTACACTTACATCTTGAATCTTCTTTGCTAATTGCTTTATATTTTAAGCATAAACAGCTGCTTTGGTTACGTTTAAATATTTCAGAATATCTGCTTCTAAGATTTGGAAAATCTCGGCAGTATTCCGCTAAATGTGTTGATTGTTTACAAAAGCAGCAAAACATTTTTTGAGCAAAAAAAAACAAAATCAAAAACGTTTAAAATGGAAGCACATTTTTGAAAGATTATTATTATGAATAATACAAAGGGCATGATCTTCTGCTGGTGTACATTCAATAAATCGAGGATGTGTAAATAGCTGCCGACGTGTGGTGGTTGTAAGCAATGAACCAGCAGGCACAGTAACGGTTAAGCATTCATTTTGCTAAAAAATAGAATTTAACGAAACTAAAAATATTTACAAAATTTACATCTAAAAGCAGGACCAAATCTTCAACATCAAAATTCAAATATTGATCATTTATAGTAATTTTTTTAATCCAACTTTTCTTTCAGTACATAAAAAATTTAATATCCATGTAGTTGGCGTATATCCAGACATATAGGTAATATCAAAAGCATATGGAAATGCTTCCAAAATATTTTGCAATGTAAGTGAATCCTTTAAACCCCAGTATATGAAGCTTACAGAATTTGGATCACTTTTAGCAAGAATTTTTAAATCTGCTTTTGTGATCTCACAATTATGGAATGAAACATTGTCAAAGTTGAAATGGCATGCACTTTCAAGCAATAAAGCTTGGATATCATCTACATGATAGAATTTTGCGCATCCATTGAATACAACATTAGGTGATGATGGGACGTCAGAGAAAACCGGATTTAGTTTTAAATGAACAGGTTGAAGACTGGAGAAATGCAGACACGTTCTTTTAAGCTTGAATTGGTTGATTGGATCAGAAAGTTCAAGGAATCGCTGAGCAAAATGAGAAGGATGTGAAAAAAGAGAGAGAGGTTCAGGAAGAATGATAGGATTGGAGGGATGTTCAGGATCTGAAACAGAAAAGTTTCAAATAAGTTTTTGTCAGATTCATTAATATACTTATGAAACCTCATATTGAACCCCTATAAAGCTACCTTACCTCTTTTAGGACACATTGCAATATGGTGATGTTGAAAACATGCTTCACAGATAATTTTACATCTACACATTGAGCTTTTATCTTTATTAAGTGGCTCATATTTTGGACATAAACAACCATTTTGTTTACGTTTAAAAACTTCAGAATATCGACTTCGAAGAGTTGGAAAATCTCGACAATATTCTGAGACATGAGTTGTCTTTTTACAAAAATAACAAGACATTTTGATGAAGAAAATCGAATTGGCTATGTCGATAGAAATATGTCAAATGAACTACTGAGCCACAGCACAAATGTTGTCTTTAACTTGGCTCATGTTGGCAGTTAATGTCTGTGGATCAATAAAGGAAAGGCAACACACATTTTTGCAAAAACTTGGAAAAGTATGTGGGGTCAATGCACATATATGTTTATTCATATTCTGTACATATTAAAATCCTTCGGTGTGTAAATCTAAATTATATCAACATTTTGTTTCAACTATTACCAAAAATATTTTTATTTATTTGCCAGAAATTTTTTACACCTGAATAAAATATAAAATAGCTCTTTAATACATATATATTTTATCAAAATCAAATATAATTCAAAGAAAGTTTGAGAGAACAGAAAGCAAGAGCTTTAAAAGAAAAAATCAAAAAAGGTTAATAAATACAATTGTGATTAATATTGCCCAAAAATACACCAAAAATAAAAACCTCAACAAAAAAGGAAAAGCAATGAAATACAAAGAAAAAAGTAAAATGACAATACTGTTTTTACTAACAGTAACAAAATCTTTGAAGTTTCTTAAAATGCGGAATTTTTAAGAGATTTTTAACAGTTTTTTTTTGATACACACGATACAGGTCATCTGAGCTAGAAACCGAGTAAGTTTCATATTCAAAATATTTTTTTTAAAATTTGGTATCCTTAACTAGCTATGGTAAGAATTTAGCGTTTCTATTATAATCTTATCATTTCAATGTTATCAATCAATGTTAAAAAAGATATATTTTTGAGAGTATTTTTTATGGCAACTATCACTTTTGGATCAATATTTTCTAATTTCACGCTACCTTCACGTTTAAATATTGAAGAAAGATGTCGCCGAAAGGTAAAATCCAAAAGTAAAACAGCAGAATAAAAGGACAGCAATGCTGTTGCATAATCGTCATGATTGATTTGATGATCACTTTTTTGTGCTATTTGATCAATTTTTGTTGACATCAATATGATTTGATGGATAATATCTTTGAAGGAGGTCGAATTATTTTGTGGTGGAAGTGAAATCTCAGGAAAATCTGAAGCACTTTGTTTTTTTACAATTTGACATTGGTGAAACAAATCTAATGCCATTACAGCATATTGATCGGATATTGGTGATGGAGGAAATGTTATTTTTGAATATGGCCAAATTTCTACTGGAATAAGATTTTCTCGATCTTTAGATATTACATCTATAATATTAGATGCTTGCAGGAGAGTGACTGTGGAAGTAGGTTTGCCATCAACAGATATTTTACATTCATTTGTTGAAAAATTCATGAAATTAATAATTTTTTGAAGTGAAGCTGCTTTAGAATGCAAATCATCAAGAACATCCCATACCTAAAAATATGAATTTTCGAGCACTTTTTTTCTCATATAATCTTGTTTGAACTTACGCCTTTAGCTTTGGTTTCATTGAACATATCACTAACTTTTATAGCAATTAATATTCTATGTCCATAATAGATAATATCCACATTACCGTTATGAGCATTTTTATTATAATTTTTACATGATCTACGAATTTCCAAATTACCAATCCAGTATGGTGGTGAATATGATGTGGTAACAAAATTCCATGCATCAAACATTTCAGATTGTTCATTCACAACAAAACGGAGCTAAAAAATATTTCATTAGCTATATAAAACACTTGTTAAACTTACAATATCTACTGATCGATGATCAAGAATGGGTGCAATATCTTCTTTTTTAGTTACATTTGAAACATATTTATGAAGTGTATGCCTTGAGCAAAGTTGACTTTTACTATATGAATATTTTCCATATGTAAAATTAGCTGTATTCGAATTAAAATCATAAACATCTTTACCATTTTCTTGCTTTACACCATAAATATCAAAATGAATACGAATTTTTTCTCGTGAACCATTGTTAGCTACAGGAAGCATTTTAGAAAAAGCAAATGATGACAAAAAATGGAAAGACAATTTTTTTGAGCATAAAAAAGCGAAAAGCCTTATTATTCCTCCATCAATGACATCAGCATACGTGGAAATATGTATGCTTGCTCGATTTCCTTTTCACTGATAGCTATGACGAATCTTTGATAACAGATAAAAAGAGAAAGAACATGCTTTTTTTAAAACTAATTGTCGAGTCAAGTGTTTTTATAAAAAAATTTAAAAGGAGTGTCTGCGCTTTTTTATCTGAAAAATGATGTAAAGTCCTTTGAGCACAAAAGTTCAGCATTGTTGAAGAATGCATTCGTAGGTTCTCTTCATTCGTTAGCAAAGTAACTCTTATACATACACTTTATCAATATGAAATGTTATTCAAAGGCAAAATTTGAGAAAAAAGAAAGCAAGTACCTTAAAAGAAAAAATCGAAAAACTGTTAAAAAAAGTCTTACATAAAATGGATGTTTTTATTGCCCAAAAACAAATTTGCTAGAAAATACAGCAAAAATGAAAATACAAACAAAAAATTTAAAAAATACAAAAAAGAAAATGACAACGATGTTTTTATTAACAGTAAGAAAAACATTCAAGTTTCTTAAAATGAGGAATTCTAAAAAGATTATCTTTTTTTGAAACAAATGATGCAGATGGATGATCTGAGCTACAATAATAATAACATTAGTAATACACTGTTAAATAATAAACGAAAAAAACTTACAAAGTAATCCGTATGATTATAGGACAGCTTTCAATCATCTTTTCAAATGGAGTAATTGAATCATCTTCTTTTTTTACAATAACATGTTCCAATGTAATATCTTCGACAGATGAACTCAATAAACAAATATCATTAAAAAACATTGTTTGATAATAAAAAAATAAACTTTTTGCATCACATCGATAAAGCTTTGGAAATAGAATTGAAAGAAAATTTTGCAAATTATTTTCAGATGAAGGCTTTGTTTTAATATCCAAAGTGTTTGTAATCCATAATTTGCATCGAATTTTAGTCAAATCAGACTTGCCAAGTGAAGTGGTCCATTCATTTTTGCCGCTAAACGTAAATCAGAAACAACCATGATAGGATTTTTGAAATAAAATTATTTACAGCTTTGAATAAGTTTTTCATACACTTTTGACGAGGTTGGATTCTTTGTAATATAAAAAATAATTGAATCTGGAAATGACCATTTTTGATAAAGATATGAACCACGAATTTTCTTTGAAGGAATACTTGCTGAATCTTTTTCAGCTTTGCGTTTTGCCGGATTTGAAGTTGCCATTTGGTGATTTGATGAATCTATTTTTTGATTGTGTTTTTTCCGATATGGAAGTGATAACTAATTAAAAAATAATTATTTAAAAAAAGGAAAGTATATGTTAAACGAAAATTGATAAATAACGCGCAACAATTAAAAGTAATTGTTAAACTAAATTAGAACAATATAATTACATTTAAAAAAAAGCAATAAAGTTCAAAAAAAATGAACCAAGTAAAAGATTTTTACAGCAATCTTAGAAAAATCTAATTTCATGATAGGGTTTGAAGCAAGAAAAAAAAAAAATTTTCTCATGAATCTTAATCAATACATTTTACCTAAAGGCTTAATAAAGTAATAATAGTTTTTTCATTAAGCAAAAATATCTTTATATTACTTTGCATTTGCCATTTTTGTTAAATCTCTTTCACATAACTTGGTTGCGATATCTAATAATGAGCTCACCACAGCAAAAAGAAGATAATTTATTTGTAAGTGTTTTCTTGTGTTACATTTTAAACAAGACATATTTTAGGAAATCAAAGTTCCAATTTTCTGTGAATGGACATTGGATGAACATTTATCTGCTGATTCTAATATTGTACCATCATTTTATAACTACGTTGTTGATATGGCGGAGAATAGCCGGACTATTAATTTAACAACTACAGAATATGCTTTGCCAGGATTTCCTCTTATTAAATATTATTTAAGCATCTGCATGGATGGTGACGAGCTGTTGGAGTTTTACTTCTATGCTATAATTAATTACAGTACATTCAATATAGAATACGAATTTACCTCCACTATTACTAATTGTGAATCAAAGCATTTTGTTGGTAAATTTGAAGGAATCCATGAAGATCGTGAATCATTTGGTTTATTAAAATGTCTGCCAGAAGAGTGTAACGGATGTCCATTATGTGGCAATAAAAAGATTGTCGTCCGTGTAAAAGGAATATTTACTGTAAAACAAGTTGATGGCTTTTATTTCTTTCCAATGGAAGTTTCTGATGTAATCAGTGAATTGACAAATGATACAAAAGATTTTGTTATTGTTGCAGAAGAAAGAGAAATTCGGGTAAGTATAATATGAATTCCGCCACTGTTTTAACGTACATTTCTATTTAGGTTCATAAATCAGTTTTAGCAGAACATTCAACAGTATTTGCAAGAATGCTAGATTGCGAAAATTGGAAAGAAATAATGGAAAATAGAATTGTTATTCCTGATTTCTCTTATAAAATTGTAAAATACGCTATCAATGCGTGCTGTGATAAACTTTTCGATAAAGTTATGAAAAAGAATGAATATTTAAAGCTTTATCAATTTGCTGATAAATATGATATGGAAAAGCTTGCTGTAAGTTTATGAATATTTAGCGTCAATAATATAAATTTTTGTTTTCAGGAAGCTGTCAAAAAACATATCGCCTTTACGCCACATAATGTTGTAGAATATGCAAATTCCTTCTTTAAAAATCATGTCATTGAACTTGTTAACTGCTGTATTGACTATATCTTTTCCTGTTCACAATATTCTATTCCCATCGAGGACATCGAAATGTTGAATTCTCAAATTCGTGGAATGTTTTTTGATCGTGTTTTAATCAGTCCTGTTCTCAAGAAAGATCCAAAAGCTGAACATCGAAACTTCAATTTTGAAAATGATATCAATCAAAACTGATAGAATATGCCGGTAAATTGAAAAATATTTTTGCTTTTTTTGGTTTCTATCTAAAACCAATTTTTTGTACATTTTTTCTTATTGTGCAGAATTTTTATATCTGTATTTGTGTACTTTGTTTGTCAGTTTAGCATAAAAATTTTCATACAAAACAGAAATGCTAAAGTGCTCTATGAAGCTGTAGTAGTTTTGTTTGGCATAAAAACAATGATAATAATGATAAAAATTTTTTGCATTTATTACTGTTACAATATTTCTGACATCAAAGAAATCTTTTTTTTGTGTTTTTCTCTGTCTTTTTTTTCTGTTGAAAATACTTTTTAAAATAATTTTAATCAAAAAATTTGGTGCAACAAAACTTCGTTATTGTAAGAACATTGCTACCAGGATAATTATCTAAAAAGAAATTTTAAATTTTGTGATATTGACATAAGTTTTTATATTTTTTTTTATTTACCTGGATTTGTTTCGACATCTCACTGACAAATTATTTTCATGAAGCTCGAATAATTGTTACTTTGGCGCTGCTACTTCCTTTTACACTGTGTTTAATTTTTTTGAAAGCCAATTTTGGACTTGTGAAGCATAACCATAAAGATTTAACAATCAAAATTACACATTTTGAATATCCAGTTAGTACGGTTAAAATAATAAAGGAATCCAAAAGTACTCGAATCATATTCAGCGATGCTGTTGTAGTATAATACTGCAGCAATAAAAGCCATGTCGGTAAATCATCATAAAAAAGGGTTGTATTAAAAATAATACTTTTAACTTGCAAAAATTTTTGTATACTTGTTATTAAAAATATTACTGCCATTGTTAAACATTGAAATCCAACAACAGAAGAAATTTTTATTGTTTGTTTAAAGGATTCTCGATTATTTTTTAGTTGGAAATGTAGCTGCGAGGCAATCTTGGTAAACAAGAATATCGTACAAATAATTGATAGCAAGAACATAATTGGTGGAATTGAATATGAAATATATTTGAATATATTAGCAAGTTTTTTTTCAGCTTGGCTACGAATAGGCTTTTCAAGAGTTTTTTGATTACTGCATTGAAAATATTTTGGAATATTTTGTGTGCAATATGTAGCATTTCGAGATGGACAAAATTCGTAGCATTTTAACGCTTCTTCCACTTGAGAATACAATGATGTCATAACTACCCAAAATGGTGCAGCAAATATGACCAAACATAATAAATAAAAAAGTACAATAAAAATAAAAATTTTGTATCCATTTTTTGTAAACTTTTTATAAAATCTAGGAAAATACATCGCTAAGAATCGTGAAAGCGCTAAATGAAATACCGGAATAAATGAGGCATTTCTTAGCAAACCTCGAAAACCAGATTTTACAAGAAAAATAGTATTAGATTCAGTGATGATCTCCCGATAAAAGCATGTATTTTGTTTTGAATAAAGATTTGACCATCCTAGTAGAGTTGGCTTAGCACAAATATAATCATAGCAAAGAAATGCATCCCATATTGCTTGATTTAAAATAAACCAACGATAGCTTTCTTTTATTCCACCAAAAATTGAAATTGCCATAATTGGAATAACAAAAGCAAAACCAATAAATCCAATTTGAATTTTTTCAAGAAAAAATGGAAGTTGAAAAATGAAGCATGAAAGCCACGAATCCATATAGGCGGTTTTTCCTGGGGCTGAACATTCATAAGAACCGTATCGAAGGATTTCATTCCTAACATTAACAAGGTACTCATCAACCGTGTTATAATTTGATGATGGTAATAAAGGTAGTTTAATTTGAGCATTTAATTCAAAATAGAGTTTATTCATATACTGATACATTGGATCCTTGAAATCGGAGTTCAGTTGATACCATGTTAAATTAGCTACTACTTCTTCGTAATAGGCTGAAAAATTGGACATTTCTTTTTTATTTGTTAAAGAAATTCTGCTTCACCAAATAATTTTTTACAATTTTTACTGTACAATGTTTTACAACACTGACAAAATTGTGAAAATTATATATGCCTTTAAAGATAAATGTTTCTCGAAAAGGCGGAACATTTTGTTTCTATAAAACCCATTTAAAATTGAAATTAGTAGTTGTTAAAATTTGAAAAAAAGTTTACTTGCGTTAAAATGTACATTATAATTTAAAAAGTGTAAACGTTTCTGTTAAGTACCCACTTGAAATTTCAATTAATTGCTAACCAACAACTTTTAAGAAAACCCTTCTTTTTTTAGAATGTACTTATTCCAATAATTACTTAATACTCTAGTATTACAAGTGCATTTTTAAATAGTAATGTCAGAACTCAAATAGTATCACACCAAAATTTAAACTAATCACAATGTCTTTTGAAGAGTTGGAATATCATTGCAATATTTTGATACATGTGCTGTCTTTTTGCATAAATAACAAGGCACTTTGGTCAACAAAAGCAAAAACAATGTTGCAAAAAATATGCTCAACGGACTGCTAACCTAACAGCTCAAATATTGTATTTTATCTGCCTTATGCAGGCATTTATTGTTTTTACTTTATAGTTCTAATAAATATTAATCAATACAAAATACCTAAAGGCATATGAGAAGTATAGTGTTTTTATTCAGCATTTATAGCTTTGCATTCGTCAATCTCGTTTAGTTTTTTTCACAAAATTTGGTTGCGATATTTTATAATGAGCTCACCACAGCAAAAAGAAGATAATTTATTTGTAAGTGTTTTCTTATGTTTAACTTTAATCAAAATATATTTTTAGGAAATCAAAGTTCCAATTTTTTGTGAATGGACATTGGATGAACATTTATCTGCTGATTCTAATATTGTACCATCATTTTATAACTACGTTGTTGATATGGCGGAGAATAGCCGGACTATTAATTTAACAACTACAGAATATGCTTTGCCAGGATTTCCTCTTATTAAATATTATTTAAGCCTCTGTAGGGATGGTGACGAGCTGTTGGAGTTGGAATTCTATGCTGTAATAAATTACAGTACATTCAATATAGATTACGATTTTACCTCTACCATTTCTAATTGTGAACCAAAACATTTTGCTCAGACATTTGAGGGGCTGTTTGGGGATCGTAAATCATTTGATTTATTAAACTGCCTACCAGAAGAATGTAATGGATGTCCATTATGCGTCAATAAAAAGATTATCGTCCGTGTTGAAGGAATATTTACTGTTAAACAAGTTGATGGCTTTTATTTCTTTCCAATGAAAGTTTTTAATGAAATTAATGATACAAAAGATTTTGTTATTGTTGCGGAAGAACAAGAAATTTGGGTAAGTTTCAGTATTTCGTTAAACTTTAATCTACCAAATTTGAATTTAGGTTCATAAATCAATTTTAACAGAAAATTCAACAGTTTTTGCAAGAATGTTTGACTGTGATAATTGGAAAGAAACAATGGAAAATCGAATTGTAATTCCCGATTTCTCTTCCAAAATTGTAAAATACGCTGTTAATGCTTGCTATGATAAACTTTTCGATAAAGTTTTGAAAAAGAATGAATATTTAAAGCTTTATCAATTTGCTGATAAATATGATATGGAAAAGCTTGCAGTAAGTTTATAAATATTTAACGTCAATAATATGCGTTTTGTTTTCAGGAAGCTGTCAAAAAACATATTGCTATTACACCACATAATGTTGTAGAATATGCAAATTTCTTCTTTAAAAATCATGTCATTGACCTTGTTAATTGTTGCATTGATTATATTTTCTCTTGTTCACAATATTCTATTCCCATCAATGATAGTGAAATGTTGAATTCTCAAATTCGGGCAATGTTTTTTGATCGTGTTTTAGTCAGTTCTGTTCTCAAAAAAGATCCAAAGCTTGAACATCGAGACCTCAATTTTGAAAATGATGGTTATGAAAATTGATAGAATTTGCTGATGATTAAACAATATCATTGTTTTGTGTTGTTTTTGCCAACTAACTATATTTATTTTTATACTTTTTCTCTTATTGTACTGAATTTTTATATATATTTTACTTGTAGCATTTGTATGTCAGTTGAGAATAAAAAAATTTCAAACAAACCAACAATTTTGATTTTTTGTTGAACTTTTCAAAAATTTTTCATTTGTGCTACACACAAATTTTTATAATTTACCGGTAAATTATGCCTCGGTTAATTAACCGCGGTTAATTAACAGGCCAACCCTATTATACAGCTGGACAAAAATTTAGCATTGTTTTTGAGCAAAAATAACAGAAGAAACTGTCTCAGTACAATAAGGGGCCCTTTACGATTTTTCGAAAAGAATAAAATATAGAAGTGAAAACGATTTCTGGATGAACGGTAACATTTGAACAAAATTTTTTTGTTTCTTTCTGGTAAGGTCGCAACGATGCGTCATTCGTTAATTTATTTAATATAATTATGGTAACGGCACATTCCCCTAGTCATAGGGCTGCAAGTATATTATATCGATTTTTCTGCTGATACCAAGGAACAGATTTTTACAAAACTGTTTTTCGTGAAAATTTGTTCATAAAAAAGTGATATACTTAAAGGCTAAGTACATTTCTTTTAATAGGATTTACCTCATATATTTTTTTGCTTTTGTCAATTTTGTTTAAACTTTTCACAAAATTTAGTTGTGATAACAAATAATGAGCTTAAAACAACACGAAAAGGATAATTTATTTGTAAGTATAATTTATGTTTGTTCTTTATTAAATCACATTTTAGGAAGAAGTTAAAGTTCCAGTTTATTGTGAATGGGCTTTGGACAAAGATTTATCAGATAATGGTTCATCATTGCTTAACTACATCACAGGTATGACGGAGAGCCGGCATATTATTTTGACAACACCTTATTATCGTTTGCCTGGTTTTCCTGCAATCAAATATTATTTGAGCATTTATGTCGATGATGAAGAGAGGATGAAGTTTAGATTCAATGTTGAAATTGATTATAGCACATATTATGTGAAAGGTGCATTTACCTGTACTATTACAGATTCTGAACCAAAGCATTTTATTCATGATAAATATTTCTGTGAAGATCATATTACTTTTGATTTATGTAAATGCACTCCTTGGCATTGTAATAGATGCCCAATATGTAACAATAAAAAGTTTGTCGTCCGTGTTGAAGGAATAGTAACGGTAAGAAATGTTGCTGGTTTTTGGTGCCTCTCAATGATGCAACATTCTGATGAAACTTGGGATCTGAGATATGAAGAAAATGATACGACTGATTTTGTTATTGTTGCAGAAAAACAAGAAATTCGGGCAAGTCTAGATTATATTTTTACTAAAAATATAAAGATTTTTTTAGGTTCATAAATCAGTTTTAATCGAAAATTCTACAGTTTTTGCAAGAATGTTAGATTCTGGCAATTGGAAAGAAACAATGGAAAGCAAAATTGAGATCCCTGATTTTTCATATAAAATTGTTAACATGGGTATTCTTGCTTGCTATGGTAAACTATTCAATCGTGTTATGAAAAAAGAAGAATATTTGTCGATTTTCCAATTTGCTGATAAATATGATGGAAGAACTTAGCGTGAGAATAGTTTTTGCAATGATACAAATAGAATTTTTAACTTTTAGAAAGCTATCAAAGAAGTTATTGATTTCACTCCACATAATGTTATCGAATATGCAAATTGTTTCTTTCAAAATAATGCCATTGAACTTGTTAATTGTTGCATTGATTACCTTCTTTCCTGTGCTCAAGATTCTGTTCCAATTAGAAACATTGAATTATTGGATTCTCAAATTAATGCATTGATTGTTAGCCGAATGTTTGTTAGCCCTGTTCTCAAAAAAGATCCGAAAGCTGAACATCAAAACTTCAATTTTAAAAATGTTCTGGATAAAAGTTGAAGTACTTGATGAGAGAATTTTCTGTTTTCTTTTTTTTCATATTTTATTAAATGAACTCAAGCTTATAAAGCCGCGAACTTTTTAAAGTTCGCGGAAGTGGATAAAAAGCTCGCGGAATAGATATGAAAATGAGGTCAAATCATATCAGACCTCGTGGCTGGAAGATTTTGGGACCCATTGGGGGTCATTAAAGTCATCCCCATTGCATCTAACTAATTTGTAGTCATATAGTGCCAAAATTCCGCGAGCTTTAAAAAGTTTAGCATAATGAGACCACAAATTAGTTAGAGGCATCAGTGATGGCTTTAATGACCCCCAATGGGTCCCAAAATATCCCAGCCACGAGGTCCGATATGATTTGACCTCATTTTCATATCTATTCCGCGAGCTTTTTATCCACTTCCGCGAACTTTAAAAAGTTCGCGGCTTTATAAGCTTGAGTTATGATTTTTTTTGTTTTTATGATTTTTAAATTTTTTTATTATGACACATATTGTTGGAAAACTTTTTTTTGGGATTTATTCAAAACATTTATTTATCTGAATAGACATTTTCCAAGAAACAGATGGTGATATATCGTATTAAATTTTATTTTGCTTAAAATTTTATGCGTATCCTTTTTTGTTGGAAAATCTCGACATAAGTTGAGTCTTCGCAAAAAAAGCACGACATTTTAAACAAAAAATTAATTAAGTCTATTATGTGAAAGAAATGTGCGTTCCAGTGAACAACAGATCCAGTAATACTGGACCAGTATTGGCATTCATGTCTATGAATGAATAAGAGATGACACTTGCATGCATTGGCAACAAAATATTCTCGTAACCCTAACGTTAACCATCAGTGCAAGTTAAATTGAACCTTTTTTAAAGAAAGCTTTTAAGGAAAAAGAAAGTACCTTAAAAGAAATAGACAAAAACAGGGAATAATCTGAACTATATCTTTCATAAAAATTAAGTTTTTGTATCATTCTGCATATGCATTGATATCAACTGTTCATAAAAGTGGTCCGTTTTTTGCATTTGTTAGCCATTTATCTGTTACATACATATTCTTCATATTTGGCAATGACTTTCCAACAACAAGAAGATAATTTCTTTGTATGTTTTTTTATCCTATGCAGGGACAACTTTTGTAAACATTTTTAGGAAATAGAAATACCAGTTTTTTGTGAATGGATTTTAACGTTATGTGATGATTCTGGTGATAAAGCATCGTTAAAAAATTACACTAATGGTCTTATTAAAGACGATGATAGTAATATTTTATTGAGTACTGCAGAGTATTCATTGCCGGGTTTTCCTGGAATAAAATATTTTTTAAATATTTATTTGGAAGAAGATCATTTGTGGATAGAATTTACGGTTAGACAAGATTACAAAAAATATAATTTTGATGCTGATTTTAATTGTACTCTTACTGATTGTGAACCAAAGCATTTTGTTCGTACCTTTAGCAATGTCACCGACATTGATAATAGAATCACATCTTTTGAGTTATGTCATTGCCCAGGCACATGCGGTGGTTGTACTGTTTGTTTTGAAAAAAACATTGTTATTAGTGTTGAAGGAAAATTTACTGTCAAATACGTTGAAGCATATAAATATCTTCCAGTTGAAATTTCAAATGAAACGAGAAATATTTCAATTGAAAGAAAAAGTACTAAAGATTTTGTTGTTATTTCTAAAGAAAAAGAAATTCGGGTATATTGTATATTTTTCTATATTATTTTAACATTTTTTATATAGGTTCATAAATCCGTTTTAATAGAACATTCTTCAGTATTTGCAAGAATGTTTGATTGTGAAAATTGGAAAGAAACAATGGAAAACAAAATTCAAATTCCTGATTTCTCTTACTATATTGTCAAAGCTGCTATTGACTCTTGTTATAATTTAGCTTACGACAACCAACTTGAAAGAAAAGAAGAGTATTTATCATTTTTTCAATTTGCTGATAAATATGATATGCAGAAACTTATTGTAAGCACTTTTTTGTCTATCAGGAAATGACGTTTGACGTTTTTAACAGGAAGCTGTCAAAAAATGTATTGCTTTTACTCCATTTAATGTTGTCGAATATGCAAATTTTTTCCTTCAAAATAACGCCATTGAGCTTATTGATTGTTGCATTGATTATATTTTATCATGTTCACAATATTCTCTTCCCATGAAAGATATCGAAACATTGGATGCAGAAATTCAAGGAATGTTTTTCAATCGAGTTCTTGTTAGTCCTATTCTCAAAAAAGACGCAAAAACTGAACATCGAAACTATAATTTTGAAAACGACGGCTATCAAGGTTAAAGAAATACATGTTTGTTCTCATCGTTCCAAATTTTATGTTTTGATTGCGTATTTTTTCGTTTTTTACCTTTATTGTATGTATTCTATATGATAAAAAAGTTTATTTTGTAATATTTTTTTTTAAAAAAATGTTTTAATTTACCATTGTAATATTAATTAACATTCAGTTCACCAAATGGATGTTGGCTATTAAATAGATCAAGATCCATTCCTTTTTAAAATTTTAACCAAATACACTACAACAAAATTGTGTTGTTGCAAGGACGTTACTGCTTGGATAATTATCTAAAAAAAATTACAAAATTAAAATTGAATTTAATCTAAATGTGCATACATGGATTAGTTTCAACATGACATGGATTCGAAGGAGTTAAAAGTGGAGTAATAAACTGTCCATTTTCTTCAATAAGTGTTGTCATATTAAATCCTTCTGGCATGAGCGAAGTTCTCAATTGTAATTCATATTTATGTGTATCAGAGAATCTCAAAGTACAATTAGCCTTTGGGGTATCTGTAGAAGCTCTGAAAAACATGGAATTACTGTTGTTAGATGTTGGTAGTAGCACTGCATATGGTGGTGCAAGAAAATTCATAATCGATTTTATGATCATAAATAGCTTTTTTCCATTTTTGTGAGCTCAACTGTAAAAAAAAGAAAAACTTACAAGCAACTATATGAAAAAGTATCAGCTGAATACGCTTCAAATTGAAGATAAGAAAATTCTTTTGCAAAATATTCAACCCAAACATGAATGCTATGTCTTGGACTTTGTCCCAAAATTTGATATTCAACTTGTAAAGAAGCAGAATCATCAGATAAATTAGTTTTTGAAGCATACTTTACACAAAAATCACTTGGTTTTGTTGGAGTAACTGGAGCAGGAGTCGTTGGAGCATTAATTGCTTCACCCCATTTTATGCAACATGATGAACCTTTTGCTGTCAAATCAGTATTAAATGGATCATAGGTAGTTTTAGTGAAACATGGATTTGCTGGGGTATATGGGATATTGCCAGAATGATATAGGTTTCCATTTCGTCTAATTATTTGGCCAATTACAGGCAAGAATTCATCAATATTTCCTTCTGAATATATATCTAGTACCCAATTATATTGAAAGTCATCTCCAGCAGGAAATTCCAATGAACAATTTGAAAGGTAATCATTGATATCACCATTACAAAAATCTCCAGCAATATAATTTGGGATATGATAAAAGTATGAATTGTTATAAATGCTACTAAAATTTGTAACACTTATTTCTATCTTATCTTTATACATCCAATAATGTGCTTCAAAATCAACCACAGAAATTCCATCTGAATCAGTTATGTTTGCAGTGGTTAAAAATTCAGTGCAATAACCTTAAAGATTTAGAGATATTGAATTTTTAACAATTACTAATACAAACCTTCATTGTTATCAGGATATTCAACATCAACATAACTTTTACAGCAAGCAGTTGTTTGACTAATAAATGTGTTATAAGTAGGTTGAATGATACACAATCCTGAAATTTAGAATCATTTTGCGCCACAGAAGCGCATTAAAATTTGGCAGATGTTTGTTAACTCGATTATTATAAATTTCTTTCAATAGAAAGAGCCTATTATTGACACAATTGAGAATTTTATCAAATCCTTATTTTTGATAATTTTTCAATAAAATTGAAAAACAGACGAAATTAATAAAAATTGTAACCACGAATTTTTTGATTTTTGATAAATTTTTAGAAGATTTTGTTTAATATGAGAGATTGTTTGATAAAGAATTGTTAGACTTGTTTCAAAAAAGCATAAGAGCCATGAGTTTTCATTCTTACAAATTTTCAATAAGCTGAAGTTTGCCACATTTATGCCACGAATCGACTTTATTTGATTCCAAAATGTAAAACAAAAAAATAACAAAGAATAAAAGTGCTTTTTAAAATATTACTCAAATTTCTAATTCGTTAATTGATTTATTTAAAGCTACCTGCTTTAATTTTAAGCCTTAAAAAACCTTTTTTTAAAATTTACAATTTTGTCCAAAACAGTTGGAAAGCAAAAATAAGCTTTTTTTAACACTCATAATGTCAAAAAAAGATTAATTAAGAAGAGATTTTGTTATCCAACTTTTGTCAGAATTTATTTAAAGATTTACTTCACTGATTCTTTTTTTAGGACCAACGTCGATAGAAAGCTTGCCTCAGAAATATGATAATAAAAAATTGGTTTTACTATGCAAAAAAGAGACCAAAAAACAATAAAACTTTAACAATTTTAAAAGTGCAGATCTATTTTTAAAATTTAAAAAAAAACAAATTTAATTACTAAATTACCTCCAAAGACTGTATCAAAGCAAGGATTCTTAACAGGATCAAAAAGAATTCCATAATCATTTTCAAGAATTTTTCCTTCACTTATAACCATTTGAAGATCTTGGGTATAAACGGTACCACCATATACGGTACCAGATTGATTCATCCAAACTTGTAAACCGTAATATCCACTTGCATCAAAAAAATCAATTTCAAATGGTTCATTATTGGGGTTTGGATTTTGAAATATTGTATCGAGATATCGCCAATATAAAGGAGTTCCTTGAAAATATTTTTGATCATCTGGTGACCATGTTTTCATATTTGAAAATTGTAAGCGATTTGGATGTGTACGATTATTGCTATGGATAACATCAAGATCAAAACTTTGAATAAAAATTGTTTCATCTGTTGTACAGTTTCGTAAAATGCTTGTATAAGTTAAGCCTGTGCATATTGGAGCTTTAAAGGTGTCAACTTGTGTTAAAAAAGAGCAAAATAAAACAACAAAAAATGCTCGCATCATCTGTGATGACAATAATTTTTTTTCGTTTTTGTTGATTTGCGGTTATATATAAGCATGTTGCAATTGCACTTTAGAGCTTTGATAAGCTTAAAGAAACCTTTGCACCAAAAATGGACTTTCGACTGCAAAAAAAATATACTACAATCTTTTTCTCTGACTTTTCTTTTATTAGATTGAATCACAGAACGCTGTTAACAAATTGTTTTTCGCACAAAGATAGGACATTTTTTTGTGTTTTCAAAGTCATCAAAAAGGGAAGAAAACAAGGATATGTATGTTGCACTAAAAAATGTTCAAAATAAAAGAAGAAAAAACGATGGAAAAACTTGGAGATGGATTTTTACGTTAAACTCAACAAAAAAAATTTGTTTCACAGTTTGCTTTTTTCAAAAAAATCTCTTAAATTTTTGTGTTTAAGCTTGATAGGAATTTAAGAGAGTTAGTAACAAATAAAAATATTAAAAAAAGCTAACAAAAGTAAAACAAACAATATACCTTTTTTTATGTTAAGTTAGTCATTTTAAAACAAATAATAACAAAAAGTAAAACGTCTTCCTCAAGTATAAAGTGTAAAAAGATTTGATGAGGGACGTTAAAGAAAAGAAAAGTAGCAGAAAAAGTTCTTAAAAATGTTTAAATATCTTTCTAACAAGAATAAGAACAAAGATGTTGAAGAAGCAGTAGAAAATATTATAATTAAATATGATAATAATCATCTTGTAATTAGTAAGTCGATTACAACTTTACAGAAATTTAAGGAATTTATGATTTTTTAGGAAATCCATGGTGGATCAGAGAAATCAGAGAAACAGCAAAATATTGCATTGTCAGTGCCCCAAAAGATTTACAGCGAAAAGATGTTCAGTATGTAATTGTATTTAATCAATGTAACAAAACATGTATTTTAGAAAAACGTTTTCAAGAGCATTTCACACATGGACAACTTTTATTTTAATAAAATTTATAGAAGTTCCAGAGAATGAAAAGCCTGATATTATTTTTAGATTTCTTGGAAAATGTGATAATCATAGTTTTAAATCATGTGATGCAATTCATTATATATTGGAAAAAGATAAAAAGTGGGTTATTAATGAGAACGGAACCAAATTCGATGAAAACGGAGATGATTTATATTCTGAAGTACTCACATATATTGGACAAATTTTAAAAGGTACAGGTAGCTCAATAGGAAGGGATCGCCATCCTCCAAATAGTATTATTAAGTATAAACCAGTTAACGATAATGGAATTTATTTTCAACCATATTTAACACCTGAAGATATTATTGCTGTGAAAACACTAATCAATGAGCCATACGAAATTCGAAGTTGAATTGGATATAAAAATACCTGCAGAAAGTTTGTTGTATCTTTTTTACTGTGATCAAAAATATATTTGCTGCTGACTTTATGCTTTTCTATTTTATACATTCATATTTAAATCAATAATAAAAAATAATAAACAAGAATGCTGTCTCACCAAAGAAAAATTTATGTACACAAAAACGTAACAAAAAGTGTCACAAATCTCAAAAATATCACAAAAATGTCGAAAATGTGAGATATTATTATTCAGCTCTGCTGAAACCCTTGGGATAATGACGCAAAACGTGGTGATATCCCGTGACTTTTTTTTAATGCCGATGATTTTAAATAGGTAAAATAAAAAGGATAACTTATATAATCCATTAATAATACATTTATAATTTTTGAGAAGCATTCATTATGCTAAATTTAGTTATCGTCTGCTATTTATTCTACTATATACAACAATATAAGCAGCATCTATGTCTGTGGAAAAAACTAATATCCCGATCACTCTGAAATTCTTATTTCCATAATAGAACCATATATAAGGAAGATTCTAAAAATTTGGGACCATTCTGTCGTGCACCGGCTCCGGAAAACAGGCACGTCTTGCACCAAATTTTTTTTGACAGGGGGGACCACGTTAAAAAAGTGCTTTTTTCAGAAAAAAAATTTTTTTCACTTTTTCAGACAAATCGATCCAGAATTTGAAGGGGAATCTTTTTACATTTAAATTTTTTGGTTTCAGGATTCTGGAGCCTGTAGAATCCGCGGTTTCTGGTGCAAAAACATTTTTTTCCGTAATATATATCATTCGACTCAGAATTTCATGCTGACTCCAAATCTGTCAAAATTTTTGCATTTTGACTTCTGGGGCATGAGTTACAGCCTTCTGAAGTTTGGATTCTTGAAACTTTAAGCCGGCGTAGCTTAGCCGTTATATAAGTTATCGGCATGATCTAAAGTGCATTTCTAGGTTATCGACCATGGCGCATCTGATGATCATCATTTTGGGATTCTGGGGTCATCAGAATCCTCGGTTTCAGAATCTCAAAAACTAATTTTTCGATATGGTGCTAATTTTGCTCCAAATTTCTTGGGGAATGCGATGGTGGAGGAGAGAATGGCGCCCGAAGGGCGCCATTCTCTCCTCTAACCATCTCTATGCTCCTATGACCCCGTATGCTCTTGATACTTGCTCCTCTGCTCTTTTATGCTCCTTTAACTTTGAATGCTCCTCTTTTATTCTTCTACGATTATGCTCCTTTAACTTTGAATGCTCCTCTTTTATGCTTCCTCCTATGGCCTGGCATACTCCATGCTCTGTCTCCTGTGCTCCTATGACTCCACATTATGCTCCTTTATGCTCCTATGACCTCATATGCTCCTTGCTCCGTCTGCTATGCTCCTCTGCTCCGTTCATATGCTCCTATGACTGTAAATGCTCCTTTGAGCTCATCTACTCCCATTATGCCCCTGTGACCCCATTATGATCCTATGATATTTGCTCCGACTCTGCACCAAAGTTATTCAAATTTTTGGTGTGACACCATGGTGCATGCTCCGCTAGTTACCCTATATACAATAAAATAAGGGGGTGCCTATCATTCTGGCAAATTGGATAAAGGGATTGCTCTGAAATTCTTGCGTTCATAACTTCACTATATATGAGGAAGATTCTAAAAATTTGGGACCTCGGTGCATTGCACCGGCTCCAAAAAATGAGCGTGTCATAATTCATTTTTTGCATCCACAGGGGGGACCACGTTAAAAAAAAGCTTATTTCGAAAAAAAAATTTTTTTTTCACTTTTTCAGAGAAATCGATCCAGAATTTTTCGGGGAATCTTTTAGCCTCTATAAAAATAGTTGGGACCTTGCACCGGCTCCAAAATCCGCGGTTTCTGGTGCAAAAAATTATTTTTCCATACTATACATCATTCGACTCAGAATTTCATGCTGATTCCAAATCTGTCAAAATTTTTGCATTTTGACTTCTGGGGCATGAGTTACAGCCTTCTGAAGTTGGGCGGTGTGAAACTTTAAGCCGGTGTAGCGCAGCCGGTATATGAGCTATCGGCTTGATCTGAAGTGCATTTCTAGGTTATCGACCACGGCGCATCTGATGATCACGGTTTCGGGATTATGGGGTCATCAGAATCCTCGGATTCAGAAGGCCAAAAACTTTTTTTTCGATATGGTGCTCTTTTTGCTCCAAATTTCATGGGGATTGCGATGGTGGAAAGCTATATATTATTTGTTATTAACATATTAAAAAAGCGAGGTATACTGGGTTGGAGCCGCCGCCGCCGACCTTTTATTCTTTTTTTGCTAAACTATTTATTTATCGAAGAAAGCACATTATTTTTTGCAAATTATTTTTGAACGCATTTTTAGCATTTTGGCTCTTCTCTTTTTTACAGACACATTCTTTTGGACAATCTTTTTCTTTCTTTTTGATCGCTTTTATGATCTCTCTTCTGTGTTCTTTCCCGCTCCAGTTTTTGTCTGCCATTATTTTTGTCTCGATTTATCGTGTTTTATTTTGCCAAAACCCCTTGCTTTTTTGATTTATGCTTAAATAAAGTTTTTATATGTGTTTATTTTTTAATTAATTTCCTATGACTTTTTTTGTAAATAGTCATAGGAAATTTCTTTTTTGTCACCTTTTTTGTTGCTTTTTGCGGCGTATCGATTTTTTGTTTTTTTTTTTTCATTTCCTTCTTTTTTTTTTGAATCAATAAAAGCGAACACATTTTTAATGACTTTTTTCTGCCCTTTTTGTTTGGGAAAGCCGCGTCCTTTCTCTTTATTTGTTTTCTCCTTTGATGCCCTTTTTTTCCTAATATTGGTATTTTCGTATTGCTATTTTTTTGTCTCTAAAATAATTAACAACCTTGATTTTTCAGGTTTTTTTTCTCCTCCACTTATTTTCATTTAAATTTTGTTATATTATCATGGCTGTTCAAGAAAGTGCTAAGGATTTTTCTTTTGAACTTCCTGGGCAAGATGACTTGAATGGAACATTTTCAAATTTAAATTTAGTAACTGCTGCTGGACCACATATTCCTGTGCAACCAGTTATTATTAATCATACAGAATCATTGGAAGGAAATGATTATAGTATTAATTATTCCAACCAAAATAATTCTCATTTCATTTCATTACCGTCATCATCATCAAATGCTGTAGTAGACCTTCATATTACCAATGATGATACAAAGAAATCTGAAAAGAAGAAGAACAGTTTTCGTGGTGCAAAGCAACAGTGCACCTTAAAACTTCATATTCGAGCTTATGAAGCAAGCTATGGTGGCATTTCAAAAGGATGTGTAGATATTGAAAATCGTGAACTGGAAAGAAAAACTCCAAAAGTTGTAAGTTTTTATAGTTGTTGAAATAGACAGGATAAAAGACCTCCTTTTTTAGCGTAAACAACGTATTCGTCAATTCAGAGAACTATTTTTTCCAACACCTGCTGATACAAAATGGGCATTTGAATTCCCTCGAATGCTGCCAACAGAGAAGGATCAAAGAGGACAAGAGCCAGAAGTAGCTCAATTTAAAGCTTCCCAGAAACTCTTCAACCCTGGTGAAGATGTTCCAGTACGTCAAACACCTGTTTTGCATAGTAGAGATCTCTTGCAAATCGAAGCTGCTGGGAGACGTAGATTACAAGCTGATCTGATGGATTTACAAGCTGCTGCTGCTGCTGGTGTTGAAGATGAACCAATGGAAGAAGATGATCGAGATCCCGTGCTTGCTGCTCAAGAAGATCTTGCTGAGCTTCAAGAATCGCAAACTCCAAAAAAGTAAGAATAAAAGATGGCACGAGTATCTTTAAAAATAAGTAATTTAGGAAAAGGAAAACGAAAAAGTCACAATCAACAAAAGCTCGAGAAAAAAGTGTTAAAGAAAAAAACAGACGTGCAGAAATGAATTTGCAAGATGGTAGCACACAATCAACACCAACAGGAAGATCTCATCGTAGTGAACAATTAACTCCGTATCCAGTTCGACCAGCTATTCGGCCAGTTCCCTCCCCAGCTCAATCGTCTCATCCACTTTTGGTTGGTTTTTCTTTTTATATTTTTAAAATGTATTAACTTTTAACAACTTCCAATTTCCTCTGCATGACACTACTAACTTCTTACTCTATACTATTCCTTAAAACAACAAGTAACAAGAACAACAAAATTTTCAAGCAATTCAAAATTTTACATAAGCTTGAGGTTTCCTGCAAATCCTGTAACTCTGCTACTCTACAAAAGTTCTAGCTTTTTGAACAGTGAATATTAGGAAATAACAATTTACAAACAGCCAACCAAATGGAAAAAAGGAGGGGAAAGAAATTACTAACTTTTCTTTGCTTTTTACTAACTTTAAAAACAACATAAACAATTTAAATAGTTTTTGAAACGTTCTGGAAAAAGCAATTATGGCTCAAGATGCTGTCCTTCAAGAAGAAGCATATTTAAACGTTTAATTAAAATTGTTTGTGATTTGATACATCTATCTCAATTTTTAATTATCGTTTTCATATTCCTTCATGAAGAAGAATATTTAAACGTTTAATTAATAACTGTTTGTGATTTGATACATCTATCTCAGTTTTTAATTACCGTTTAAATATTTCTACAAAAAGAACTCAATTATGGCTCACTAATAAGACTAATAAAATGGTTCAAGTATTCATATTTCTCGCCACCTTTGTATGAGATAAAAACAACAAACCAAAAATAACGAAAAATACCAAGTAAACAATTACAAAAAACAGGGTTCACATAATTAAGGCTCTTCTTAGGGACTTTAGTCTTGCTCAGTTCTCAACATATCATTTATAGGTTAAGCAGAAGCCGCCTCCTCTTCAAATTGTATCTGACGTCGTTCAACCTCGAGATGTTGCAAATGGTTCAACTCAATCTGCTGCAATTCCAATGGAAGGTGATAAACAAGAAGAAGGAACAAAAGAAAAGAATGGTATTAGAGTGGATGAAAATGGAGTTATATGCATTGAAGATGAAGAAGTAAAGAGAGAAAGGGAACCTGCCATTTTGATTGATGAACCAAGAGATCCACGTCCAATTGTTAGAATTCCTGGTGTCATTACAATTAATGACGTTGATAACACTGAAGGTCGTCGTGCAGCTGATCGACGACCATATAGATCAGATGAAGCAAATCTTAGTGATGTCGTTTTTACATCTGATGATTGTGTTAATGCTGTTCGTCGTTTTCCACCTGGTGCATGGCTATCTGGAGAAGTACTAACTGCATTTCATTGTGGCTATATTCCACATCACACATTTGGAATATGGAATCAAATTGCCTTCCTTGATCCTGCATGGCAAGCATGGCCAAATAGGCCCATTACTGACTTTTTACGTGTTCATTCGGATATGCCTGAACTTATCATTTGTCATCTTAACATCCATGGAAATCATTGGGTAGTTCTTGCTATCAATGTTGAGCAAGGGGAAGCCAAATATTATGACCCCCTTATGACATCGTCGCATCCTGCTGAATTTAGTCAAACCGAAGCAGTTGAAAAAGATCTATGTGAAACTCTCTTGGATAGATTGCTCGCTGCTGAAGTAATTCAAGAAACAAGACTTATCAAAGCAGCATGGACAGAATTTAATCAGCAATCAAACACTTACAGCTGCGGAGATGCAGGTATTATTCTGGCAGAAGATCTTTGTGAATATGGATTTACAAGAAAATGGCCTGTTATCCATTGGGGATTAGAAAGACAGAGAATTGCAAATACACTACATCGTCTTGCCTGTCTCAATCAAAATCCTCCAGATAATCCCAGACATAGATGGAAGCGAACATTACCAGTTTGGCCTGAAAGACCATGTCGTGAAGATTTATTAGCAAGAGCTTATCAAATTCGACTGCAAACTCAAAAACTTGCTGAAGATAATAGCTTGATTCAAATGGTTGAAGCTAAGCAGGATGTCAAAGTTATTATTCGACCAGATCTTAGAAAATCTCAAAGAGTTATTGCTCAATATAAACATAAACCTCGAAGACCTGATTTAGTTGAAAAAGATATTCGATCATGTCGTGCAACGGGAAAGCTCCTTGGAAGAGATGACTCAAATATTTTTCCTGATGAACATTATCTGGGACCAATGGATAAACGTTGTAAATATTGCAAAGCATTTTTGTTCCGAGATGAAGATTGCAATAAATGTTGTGCAAATGGCGATGTTCCACCTCCAGAAATCAAAGATATTCCAAAACAACTTGAATTCCTACGTTTAGAAGATGATTTTTGGAAAAAAATTCGACTTTATAATACTTTATTTTCAATGGTATCAATTACAGCAAATGTAAAGATGACAGATGGAATCTTCAAAATTCAAGGAGAACCTCGATATAATGTTGGAGATTTGGTTCCACAACCAGATCAAGCAGAACATTTTGCTCAAATCTATACAGTACTTGGTGATGATGTTGTTGAAAGACGTCGAATTGATGACCTCAGAAATATGGGCTATAATGGAAAGGAAGCAGTTTGTCAGCGTGTGATTAAACTTATTGAAGACATGCTTAAAGAAAATCATCCATTAGTCAATGAACTTAAATCAATGAGACAGAAGCTTGCAGAATATGAAGCTGAATGTGCAGCCAAAGGTGAAACAATGAAGCGCATCTATATTATTTGGAAGGATCCTTACCAAAAGGATCATGGTGGCGTAGAAAAAGGACGCCTTAATCTTCCAACAATGCCAAATCAAGTTTTCGCTTTCTACAAATCTGAAAATAATGAACCACCAAGAATGAATGGAATTTATTTCGGTATTGAAAAAGATGGTCACAATAATATTCGAGAAGTTCCTTTTCATAGTGGACTGCTTGACCCAACGACTTTTCCACTTATCTTCCATTATGGTCAAGAAGGATGGCATCCAGAAATTCCAAAACTTGATCCTGAAGGAAAACGACAAAATAAGCAACGACGACGAGTACCAAAACCTGGAATTGCACAAGAACAAGCTAACGTTGGTCCACATGCTGATGAACTAGATGCTGAACAAGCCGAAACTATTCAAGTTACTCAACTTCTTGGAACTCAACATCGAAGCGCTGCTGTACAACAACCTGAAGCTGAAGTGGATTTTATGGGAGCTTCGTCTGATGAAGATAATGAAGAAAGAGATGAAGGAAATTTGTATGTTTCACTGAATCAACATGTTCGTAAACATATTTATGACAGAAGTGATCGACAAAAGAATGATTTTAATCCAGTTAACGGAATGAGGCAGCTTTTTCAACAATGGCTGATCCATAAATGGCTTAACATTCAACAACAACGCTTACAATTTCAAGAAGATATTGCTGATGCTAATACAGAACGATTTGATCAATGCCACACTCTTCGTGCAGCAATTCAACGACTTATTGATAAAATTCCTGAATTAACAGGCAGACGTTTGGGAAAAATGAAGTTATTGCCAAAGAACTATCGTGGTGGAAAACCGTACATGCAGAAAAAATTCCGCGATGCTATTGCAATTAGCACAAGATTTGGTCAAGATGATCTTTTCGTAACTTTTACTGGCAATCCAACTTGGCGTGAAATCACCGAAAATCTTCGTCAAGGTGAAACTTGGATTGATCGGCCCGACCTGGTGTGTCGGGTATTCAATTTAAAAGCTGCTGCATTCTTGAAAGAACTTCTTGAAGTTGGTGTTCTTGGAAAGACATGCTCTTATAAAGTTGTCCTCGAACATCAAAAAAGAGGCATGCCACATCTGCATATTCTTCTGTGCTTAGATAAAGAACACAAGCTTGATACAATTGATAAGATCGATAACATTATTCGATGTCAACTTGCACCTGAACCTGAAGATGATGATGAACATTACTTAGCAAAAAGCAGATATTATGAATATCTGTTGAAGATGATGATCCACGACCCTTCAAGATGTGCAGTTGCATGTGGAAAAGGAAGGAGAAATGGAAAATGTTCAAAAGATTACCCAAAAGATTACTGCAGCTGCACATTTATAAAGCCTGATGGATATGCAAAAATTGAACGACCAGAAGATAGAAGAATCATCACTATTAAAAGAAATCGTCGAGCACCTGTTGAATTAACAAATCAATGGGTTGTACCTCATAATCGATACTTGCTTTTGAAGTACAACTGCCACATTAACATCGAACATTGTGGTGGTTCGAGAGCAATCAAATATGCACATAAGTATGTTCACAAAGGCAAAGATTCTGCATTGATTGCAGTTGTCGAAGACTTAGATGAAGGTGATGATAATGGTGAAGTAGATGCTGATGGAAATCCAGTCAAATATATGGACTACAACGAATTTCGACGAGAGCGAGTACTTAATTGTGTTGGTGCTGCTGAATCAATGGAACGCATTCTTAGTATGTTCATTTGTAAACAATCACATACTGTCAATGAACTTCCTGTTCATTTACCTGGTGAACATACTGTTGTTTTTAATCAATGTGATGAAGCAGCTAAAATTGAAAGACTTACACGAAATACTGGACTTGGTGATACCTCTAAAGCTGTATCTCCATTAGTTGGAATGTTGAAATTAGTGCGTGAAGAAGCGGCTGATCCAAATATTGATCAAACTGATCCAGCGCGAGCTCGAAACCTTTATTATCATCAAATTCCAGAATATTATAAGTGGTTGGAGGGTAAATGGGTTCGACGTGTAAGGGTTATCAAAATTATTGGTCGATTACAAACTGTTTATCCTACCAATGTTGAAAGATATTGTTTGCGTGAATTGCTCAAAACTGTTCGTGGTCCTTCATCTTTTGAAGATTTAAAGAAGCTTACAAAGAATAATATTACGACAACTTATGCAACTTTCCGTGAAGCTGCTGTTGCATATGGATTATTTGTTGATGATGGCAGCAGCAGACAATTGTTGGAAGAAATTTGTTCATATTCTTTTCCAAATCAATGTCGTCGTATTTTTGCTCTTATTCTTATCCATCATCGCCCTGAAAATCCAAAGAAATTATGGGTTGACTTTCGAAAACACTTTTGGAGCCTTAAACCGTATAAGCTTACAAATGCTCAACGTGATAGACGTGCACTTGCACATGTTGCATCAATCTTATATCATCACAATCTTTCTATGACAGATGTCAACATGTTTCATGTATCAGATAAAGAACTTGAAAATGCCATTAACGATACATTTACAAAGATTCCAACAGATGGAAATGAACGTTATGCTCAACTTAACAAACTGCAAAAAGAATTTGCTGATGCTGTGTTCCATTCTTTCGATGATCCCACAGATATTAAAAGAAAAAGACTCTTCTTTCTTCAAGCTGGTGGTGGTTGTGGCAAAACTTTTGTATTTAATACAATTATTCGAACTTTGATTCTATCTGGATACAAAGTAATTTCAGTTGCTTCAACAGGAATCGCAGCAGTACTTCTTGATAATGGTCAAACAGCTCATTCTGCATTCAGAATTCCGCTGGATTTAACAAAGCAAATATCTCTTTCTGCTACAAACCGTCGAGCTGAACTCATTCGAGAAGCAGATGTCATTATCTGGGATGAAGCTCCTATGCAAAACAGTGCAGTCTTGGAGAAAGCTGCCGAAATAATTAAAGATCTTGCCCCAACAATTGATGATGGCTGTCTCAAATTTGCGAATAAGACGATGATCCTTGGTGGAGATTTTAAGCAACTGTTACCTGTAATAAAACATGCACTTCCTCTTGCATCATTTGAAGCATCACTTTTATGCAATCAGAAATTCCTCGATAATTTCAATGTGTACACTTTGGAAGACAATGTTCGAGCAAAAGAAGATCCAGAATATTCTGAATGGTGTAATTTAATGGGCAATGGACAAGGTGGCTCTTCTTTTGCACCAAATGCTGTTCAACTTCCTCCTGATATTGCCACGGATAAAGAAAAAGATGTTCGTAATTTCGTATATCCAATAGAGATTTTCAAATATGTTTTACCTGGAAGAGAAACAGAACAAATGCCACGTTGGAAGGATTACGTTGAGGCTGTCAAAGATAGTGCTTTGCTCTCTCCACTTAATGAAAAAGTAAATCAACTCAATTCTGATTTGACTTCCAAACTCAAAGGTGATTCAAAGATATACATTGCATGCAACACTTTAACAAAGCTGATACACCCCGGTGACGAATTTCTTCGTGAACAATATTCTTCTGACATTCTTAATGCATTTGAAGACCCAGGCATTCCTCCACATCTTCTCAAACTCAAAGTTGGATCCGTTGTTATGCTCAGCCGAAATTTGGATACAAATTTTGGACTCTGTAATGGAACAAGAATGATCGTTAAGAAGATGTTTGAAAAACATATTCTTTGTGAAGTTATTACTGGAAAATTAGCTGGTGAAACAATCCCAGTTTTTGCAATTGACAATACTTATGAAGATCCGGATAATGAATGGCCACCATTTGTTCGACGTCAATTGCCAATTCGTCCAGCTTTTGCTATTACCATCAATAAAAGTCAAGGCCAAACTTTGGCTAAAGTTGGATTGGTTCTGGATGCTCAGTGTTTTTCACATGGTCAATTTTATGTTGCAATTACAAGAGTTCGCAAAAGATCTGATATTAAAATTTATGTTCCACCTAATATGTGGGGCACAGCTGTTGATGGTAGTGCTAGAATTCCACATGCTATAAACATCGTACTTCCTGGAGTTATCAGCAAACTTCAATATTTGATTTCAAAAACATTAAGTAGTAAGTTTAACAGCTCTCTCTTTTTTCTTTCCTTCATTTAGCCGTATTTTTTTAGAAAGTGCTACAGTAATTGCTCCAGTATCACCACCAGAAACAGCTTCACAACGAATGGATCGTGAGATTGCAGAATTACCACAGATGACAAATGAAGATATTGAACAAGAACTTCAATCACTGAAGCAAAAGATGGCAGAGCCTGGTGTTTCAAGAACAGATATTTTTGCGCAGCATATCCTTATGGCTGAAGTATATCGACGAACACCATCAGCATGGCGGGGACCACCACGAGTTTCACAACGTTTGTTTAAAAGTTCTTTAACTATCACTAATTACGCTCATTTTTTAGATACCCAACAACCAGAACAACCACCAGCTCCTTCACAACCACAACAACAGCTTCAACAACAAATGCCATCACTACAACAACAACCAACTCCACCAAAATTGACTACACAACCTGAAATATTTGAAGCTATAGATCAACTTTTAGATCAAGATTCTCCAGATGAACAACAAATTCTTCATCTACTTCGTCTTTTTGCTTCAGCACCAGCTCAATTGCATTCTTCTCAACCACTACCAGTTGCTCAACGTTTGTTTACAATTTTTTTTACTTACGCTAACCACATACATTTTTAGAATCTCAGCCACAACAACCACCTCAACAGAATAATACTCCAGTACTTGATTATAATGAAATTAAACGTCAATTTTATTCGCAACCAGTTGGTTCAAGAGATCCTGTTTTATTGGATCAGCTAACACAAGCAATTATACAATTAACTGCACCTGGACAATTACCCTCAACACAACCACAACAAGATCTTCGACGTTTGTTTACTTACTTTTAATGATTAGAGTAATTAAATAACATTTTTTAGATACCCAACAACCACAACAGCCACCAGCTCCTTCACCACCACAGCAACAAATGTCATCACAACAACAACACCAACCAGTTTCACCAAAATTACCAACAAAAGATGAAATTTTCGATGCTATAATGAAAGAGTTATCTCAAGATTCAACGGATCACGAAAAAATTCTTCATTTACTTTCTCTTCCAGCTTCAGCACCAGCAAAATTGTGCCCAACACAGCCTCAACAGATTACTCAACGTTTGTTTATTTATTTTTTTCTAACTAACTATCACTAATCACATATCTATTTTTTAGAACTTCAACCACAACAACCACCAATACCTCCACCAATTCCATATTTGCGACCAAAGGAACAAGATGTACAAGATTTCCTTCTAAATGGTCCATCACAACCTCCAGAAAAAGAAGATGATGAAGATGAACAATCAACTGAACCATCATCACGTCCACTATCACCTTTGCTATCTCAATGGGATGATTAAATGTTTTGTTTTGTAAGTTAATTATAACACAATAAAAAATACTTATAATAATGTAATATTTTAGACATTCTTCTTCTTCATCACTTCCATCAATTTCCCCTCCAAACAATCCATCAATGTCCCATGCCAGTTTCATGCAGCCATGTTCACCAGTACAATTTTTATGCTTAATTACTTTATTGTCACTTATTATTTGTTTATTTATTTATTTTAGATATTGACTTCTTTTGTGTTAAACTTTAAGTACAAGTGTTTGTTATATTGTAAATTTTTTATTGATTTTTGGATATATTACTTAATTTATTGTACAAATGTAAATAGTTTTTATAAAATATTACTGTAACTCATAATTTATATGCTCCGCTAGTTACCCTATATACAATAAAATAAGGGGGTGCCTATCATTCTGGCAAATTGGATAAAGGGATCCCTCTGAAATTCTTGCGTTCATAACTTCACTATATATGAGGAAGATTCTAAAAATTTGGGAGCTCGGTGCATTGCACCGGCTCCAAAAAATGAGCGTGTCATAATTCATTTTTTGCATCCACAGGGGGGACCACGTTAAAAAAAAAGCTTTTTTCGAAAAAAAAATTTTTTTTTCACTTTTTCAGAGAAATCGATCCAGAATTTTATGGGGAATCTTTTAGCCTCTTTAAAAATAGTTGGAGTCTGACTCCGGCTCCAGAATCCGTGGTTTCTGGTGCAAAAATTGTTTTTTCCATACTATATATCATTCGACTCAGAATTTCATGCTGATTCCAAATCTGTCAAAATTTTTGCATTTGGAACTCTGGGGCATTAGTTACAGCCTTCTGAAGTTGGGCGGTGTGAAACTTTAAGCCGGTGTAGCGCAGCCGGTATATGAGCTATCGGCTTGATCTGAAGTGCATTTCTAGGTTATCGACCACGGCGCATCTGATGATCACGGTTTCGGGATTATGGGGTCATCAGAATCCTCGGATTCAGAATCCCACAAACTTTTTTTTCGATATGGTGCTCTTTTTGCTCCAAATTTCATGGGGATTGCGATGGTAGAAGAGAGAATGGTATCTGATCCCGATCACATGATTTACCCGATCCGATCCCGATCTTATCGAGAGGTCATCGCCTCCTGATCGTCTCCGATCCTGTTTTACTCGATCTTTACCCCGGTCTATACTTTGATCTTTACCGAATTTCACACGATCTTCGCCATTTTTGTCCCGATCTGTGCAAACAATTTAACCGATCTATTAGTAAGTGAGTATGCAAATTTTTTGTGTGACCTCATTGATATCCCCCGATCCACTAGTTCTACTATATACAACAATATAAGCAGCATCTATGTCTGTGGAAAAAACTAATATCCCGATCACTCTGAAATTCTTATTTCCATAATAGAACCATATATAAGGAAGATTCTAAAAATTTGGGACCATTCTGTCGTGCACCGGCTCCGGAAAACAGGCACGTCTTGCACCAAATTTTTTTTGACAGGGGGGACCACGTTAAAAAAGTGCTTTTTTCAGAAAAAAAATTTTTTTCACTTTTTCAGACAAATCGATCCAGAATTTGAAGGGGAATCTTTTTACATTTAAATTTTTTGGTTTCAGGATTCTGGAGCCTGTAGAATCCGCGGTTTCTGGTGCAAAAACATTTTTTTCCGTAATATATATCATTCGACTCAGAATTTCATGCTGACTCCAAATCTGTCAAAATTTTTGCATTTTGACTTCTGGGGCATGAGTTACAGCCTTCTGAAGTTTGGATTCTTGAAACTTTAAGCCGGCGTAGCTTAGCCGTTATATAAGTTATCGGCATGATCTAAAGTGCATTTCTAGGTTATCGACCATGGCGCATCTGATGATCATCATTTTGGGATTCTGGGGTCATCAGAATCCTCGGTTTCAGAATCTCAAAAACTAATTTTTCGATATGGTGCTAATTTTGCTCCAAATTTCTTGGGGAATGCGATGGTGGAGGAGAGAATGGCGCCCGAAGGGCGCCATTCTCTCCTCTAACCATCTCTATGCTCCTATGACCCCGTATGCTCTTGATACTTGCTCCTCTGCTCTTTTATGCTCCTTTAACTTTGAATGCTCCTCTTTTATTCTTCTACGATTATGCTCCTTTAACTTTGAATGCTCCTCTTTTATGCTTCCTCCTATGGCCTGGCATACTCCATGCTCTGTCTCCTGTGCTCCTATGACTCCACATTATGCTCCTTTATGCTCCTATGACCTCATATGCTCCTTGCTCCGTCTGCTATGCTCCTCTGCTCCGTTCATATGCTCCTATGACTGTAAATGCTCCTTTGAGCTCATCTACTCCCATTATGCCCCTGTGACCCCATTATGATCCTATGATATTTGCTCCGACTCTGCACCAAAGTTATTCAAATTTTTGGTGTGACACCATGGTGCATGCTCCGCTAGTTCCTTTTATACAAAAAAACAACGCGGAGGTATCTGTACAGAAAAAAGTAATATCACAATCGCTCCAAAAATCTTAGACACATTATGGGACCATATATGAGGAGGTTTCTAAAAGTTTGGGACGATTCTGACGTGCACCGGCTCCAGAAACCTGGCGTAAAAATTTGCATTTTTTTTTTCACAGGGGGGACCACGTCAAAAAAGTTGATTTTTTCGAAAAATTTTTTTCCATTTTTCGTGTGATTTTAGACCAGAATTTTATGCTGATTCTAATGGTAATAAAATTTTTTTGGTATTTCGAATTCTGAAGCCTCCAGAATCCGAGATTCAGATGTCAAAAAAATTTTTTTCTATATTTTAGTCCATTCGATTCAGTTTTTCGAGCTGATTCCGAATCTGTAAAAAGTTTTGCAAACGGCCTTCTGGGGCATGAGTTATGGCCTTCTGAAGTTTGGATTCTTGCAACTTCAAGCGGCTGTAGCGCAGCCGGTATAAGAGCTACCAACACGATCTAAAGTGCATATATAGGTTTTCGACCACGGGGAATTTGATGATCATGATTTTGGGATTCTGGAGAATTCAGAATCCTCGGATTCAGAAGGCCGAAATAGTTTTTCTTCGTTTTGCATGATTTCGATGGCTATTATAGGGTAATCAACTACGGGGAGTTCAATTTTTTAGTTATCAGAATCCCCCGACTTCAGAATCCTCGGATTCAGAAGCCCAAAAACTATTTTTTCGATATGGTTGTCATCTTACACCGAATTTCATGAGAAATGCGATGGTAAAGAGAGAAATGGCGCCCGAAGGGCGCCATTCTCTCTACCATCTACCGATCCTGACCCCGATCTCGATCCTGATCCCGATCCTGAACCCGATGCCGATCCTGACCCCGATCTCGATCCCTATTCTGATCCCGATCTCGATCCCTATTCTGATCCCGATCTCGATCCTGACTCCAATACCGATCATGATCCCGATCCATTCATGATCCGATCCGTTCATGATCCCATTCACTCAATCCCGATTCTCACCACTTAATCAACCCGATCCAATCTCATGTTCCTCCTGATCCGATCCCGATCACATTGACTTACCGATCCTACCCCGATCACATGATCTAGCCGATCCTGTCCTCACCACATGATCTACCCGATCCGGACCCTGATCCCGATCACATAATCAACCCGATCCCGATCACATGATCTACCCGATCCGATCCCGATCATTTGTGGAGGTGATTGCCTCCAGATCGTCTCCGATGTGATATTTTTCGTTTTTGACCCGGTCTTTACCATTTTTGCTCCATTCGTCGCCGTTTTTGTCTCGATCTTCTGCTTTATTGACCCGATCGTTGCAAGCAGTTTAACCGATCTATTAGTAGATGAGTATGCAAATTTTTTGTGTGACCCCATTATTTCCCCCGATCCACTAGTTAACTATATACAATTAAATTCCAAGTAGGCTATATTAGCCGCTGATATCCTTTCTAAGACGAGTAATATGGGGCCACAACTCCAGATTGAGTTGGGGACTTTTACGGTCAGTGATATAGGTTATGAACGATGATAATACTTATCAATATACTCTCGATGTAAAACAATTCCATATCTGCTGCAGTGTGAACTGATATGTAAAAAGTTTTTAACAAATTTTTATTGCAATTATAGTTACATCTATTTTGCACCAATTTTAAAATGTGGGAAGTCAAAGCTTTTATGTCATTTCTAAAACACCCCAGCAATATTCTCTCCTACATTTACAACAAATCACTACATCCATTAATGCCATATTCAATAAAATCTCGGCCAAAATAATTTTTATGATCATCAAAAGTTAGCTTTGTTCCATCAAGTGATCGACTGCAATTTTGAACTTCACCATCATAAGGCCCACAGGCAATAAATGTGTCATTGATTCCCATATTATTTGGATACCAATATTCTTCAGCATGATGATAATATTTTGTGTCATTTAATGATGGAAGATGTGGAACAATATCTGCATTGTGAATGATACGATTTGCAAAGAGTGTATTCTATAATAAGAAATGTAAATAATGTATGTCAGAACAGGTCATATGAAAGATGATTTTTCACATGTTTTGTGTAATTTGCTATCTAATAAAATCCCTTCATGCAAATTTTTAGCTTTCAGAAATAACTAATTACTGGGATCGTTAATACTTTATCTAAACTGTATTAACAATCTCATGAATTATGATTTTTAACCGGTGCAAGCTTCAAAAGATTTGAGTAAAAGCCTTTTAGAAATAGCATATAAGAAAAAAATTTGCATAAAGATGGTTTTAATGGAACAAAAATGAGATAAAATATGTTTTAAGCTTGAAAACCGATATCAAAAATTATTTCCTTATTATTAAAAATTTTTCTTGACAGTTTTTGTAAAAATCTTACCACCAAATTATTGAAAGCATTAGCATAATCTTTATCACCGCTTCGAGGTTCACCAAAAGTGACAATTCCAACATTATTAGTTGGTAAAATTTCAGTTAATATTGCCGTTGCAGCAGCCAATGAAGCCATAGCACCGCCTTTAAAACAGAGTCATTAAATTTTTGGAACATTGAATTCAAGGTATCAAGTCAAGTACACTTACCAGTTGAATGTCCAAGAAAAGTGAAATAACTATCAGGATATTTATTTTTTAAAGTTAACAAATCATTTTTCATTCCAGCATTAACCCAAATTTCATTAAATGCATCAAAAATTTGTTTGCTAACGTTTCCATCGTTTCGACCAAATGGCACCATTTCATCATATTTCCAAAAATTGCTTCCAAAAAATTGTTCAAAGTTTGTTGTTCCTTTAAAAACGACGTAAAAAGCAGGAACACCAAATTCGGCATCGTTGTCGGTAGCAAGATATCCAGAGCAAGTATCATTTAGTGATGCACATTTTATTGAATATTTTCGATATAGCTAAAAACGATGAAAATAAATTTTGTTGTCTCGTAGTCGGAAGACGGAAATCATTTGAAAATATACAGGTGGTTTAAGAAAAATGTTTTCTTAAAATTTTAAGAAAAAATTACTGTGAATGTTCGATTTCCCGTGGTACTCCAATATTTTCCAACATTTGAAAGGCATTCATTTTGAGAATTACTGTAGGCTGCAGCTGCCAATGGCATATTTAAATTTCTATTGAGAACATCTTCTTGACCAAAAACGCATGCCAACAATAAGCATAAAAAGACAACAAGCAACGTACTCATTCCTGCAGCAGCAAAAAATAAAAATAACGTTTTCTCTGAACTTTCTTTTTTTTCTTGCAAATTTATGTGTGTGCTTTAAATAGCGAAAAAATGATGCAAAAAGTTATTGCTTTTTTTCTTTATCAGTAATGTTTAAACTACGTGCAAAGCTTTCATCTTTCACCAAAATCAAAGCGATCGATCTCTACTAAAAAGCACAATAGGGCAATAGTTTAAATTTTTTAAAATAACAATTCTGTTAAAAATTTGTCTGTGTTTTAATTGGGAAGTTTCCTATAACTTCAAAAACCTTAACTCTCGAACAAACGTCATTTTCTTTTAGTGTTCAAGCTTGAAACAAATTTTAGAAAGTTAATATCAAACAGCATTATTGAAGATAGCCGACAAAAGAAAAACAAACATAAGCGTTTAAACAAGTTGCAAGAAAATGTCTTCAACAAGAAAAAATTATAAAAAGATTCGATGATGAATGTTTAAGAAAAGAAAAGAATTTTTTTCAACTTAAAATTTTTAAGTTAAGAAATCTTTGAAAGATTTTGTTAAAAACGGTTAAAAGGTTTTCTAAAAATAAAAAATATAACCCCTAAAAATCGGTTAAATAAAAGTTGGGAAAAAATATATTTATTTTTTTAAAAACAGAATTCATTTTAAGCTAAACAATGTTAAAGGAGCTGCATTCTTTAATTCCGTTTTCCCGAATTGCATGTTGAAAAGATAGTTGCATAAAATATGTGTTACAACGGCTGTAGGATTTACTTTTGCGACTGGATAGATGAAATTTTGATTATTTTCGTTTTCTTGAAGCATTTTCCAAAATAAAATTCAATAAAACTTTGCCGAACTGTTTTTCTAAATAAGAATGTTTCTAAGTTATTTTAATAAAAATGATAAAACTAATGCTCTCAAAAATAATAGAGCCAAGTTGTCAAATTATTTATTCTTTTGTATTTTTTTCAAAAATTATGTTAGCAAAAATAAACTGCTAGTTGTTCCTCTATATGAATTAAAATCAAAGAGATCACAAAAATGCTGATAAAATTCCTTGTTAAAAAAACTTACGATAAAACAAATAAAATAAATGTTGTTAATAGCTGAAAATACAAAATATATTCCGACGTGCATATTCTTAAAACTGCAGCAAATGGATTTGAATATTCATCATACACAGCAACTTTATTTATCACAAAAATATAAATATTACATGCCATCATAAATATCGTAAAAATAGATTGAAAAATCATAAATTTTTCAAATTTTTTTGATTTTTCTGTTACTGCCATTAAGCTGCATCGTGACGAAAGGGCAGTAAAGATACCCAAGAAAGCAGTGACAAAAGTATGTAAACCATTTGAGATAACTTCAATATATTCAGGTTCTTGTGCTAAAGCTGCCATGCATGGAGAACTATAATCATAACATAACAGTTCTCTTATCACAAGATATGCAAATATTACTACTGGATATGCCAAGATAAAAATAATAGCTGCAATAAATCTACTTTTACTCCAAATTGTTTCAAAACTTTTCCAATAAAAAATTGCTGTAAATCTATTCAGCGCCATTAAAGTGTTCCATGGTCCCCAGAAAAAACGTAAATATGCATTGCAGTACTGTAATACAGCGAATATAAACTCATTTTTTGTAATTCTAAAAATAACATTGATGCCAAATGTTACAAGTACAAATCCATATCCAATATATAAAAGATAAAAAAAATTTGTTGAAAAATATGAATGTTTTTGAAAAACTTTGACAATAAAAAATATAAAAGAAAATAATTGAACTACAGCTGATATGATGATAATAATCCCAAAAAAGTTGGAAAATGTTTTTATTAAAGTTGATACATATGTTTTATATTCCAGAGTGTAGTCCTGAGTTGTATCCATGTTTAAAGCCACAAAAGTAATACTACCACTAGCCTTTATTTTTGTAAATAAAGTTCTAAATTGTTATTTTTATTGAAAAGTTAAAAGCTCGTTGTCAAGCAAATTAGAAGGCGTAAAACTGTAATTTACATGTCCTCTTTTTTCCATAACGTTTTTTAAAAACAAATTAAAAGTTAAACTAGCAGTTATTTTTTATGTTTTTTGTAGATACTCGCCTATTACTAAAAATATGTTCTCCGAAAAACCAATTAAATCTTATTTAAACATTTTATGTTTTTCTACTTTACAAATTTTTAAAAATAAAACTTTTTTTTACTGCCAGTGCCCCTTCAAAAATACATTCAATAATTTTAATCTTCACTCAACAGATGAGCTATTACCAGCTCCTTAAAGTTTCTTTATTTAAATTTTAATCCAATCTTTATTGGTAAAGACTTAAATGTTGGGGGGAGGGGGGCTGATTAAAAATGTATTACTTCTACGTTTTACGCAGTGATCAGGTGTGACAATATGTGTCTCTATATGATTTTCTGTAAAGTTTAACATATTTGGATATAGAGAACGGTCCCATGTTAACTTAAAAAAAACGAAATTTCGGTTTGTATGTTTTTGAAGGCGATCAACATGTTAACAATATTTTCGCAACTTATTTATTAATCCATTTTTAAAACACAAAACGAAAAGTTAAAAAATCATGCATATTTTCTTTTATGCGAGGTCCTCCGATTGCATAAAATTTCGAATTTCATCAGCACTTACGTGGGTTATATTATTTTTTTTTTCAAGACATCATGTGCGAATTTCGCCTTAATTTGCCGCACTTGCCCCCTTGTATTTTTGTTTATACACTACACCTGTCAAACGAAAATTCTTTGTTACTTTGACTCACAAGGGACCATTACGAGATGTCATCTATGGATTTCTTCAAAAATAGCGGGGATCGACAGGTTATAGTAAGGGATGAAAAACCCCCAAGTACTAGCTGCCCGTTCGCCATTTCAGGATTTTAGTTGCATTTTTCTATTACACTATAAGTAGCAGGCGATGAAAGTCATAGTAAGTAAATTACGTTTGTAAAGATTTTAGATGGTTGGATATGCCAAAACATAATATTTCATATATAATTAATCATATTCCAAGCTTTTACAACCATCTAAAATCATCACAAACGTAATTTACTTACTATAACTTTCATCGCCTGCTACTTATAGTGTAATAGCAAAATGCAACTAAAATCCTGAAATGGCGAACGGGCAGCTAGTACTTGGGGGTTTTTCATCCCTTACTATGAGCTGTTGATCCCCGCTATTTTCGAAGAAATCCCAGGGTGACATCTCGTAACCGTCCCTTGTCAGTCGTTTCGGAAAAAAATTCAAGGCCCGCAGACTCCGAAATTTTTTTCTGATGATGCTCTTGTTCAGAGTTAACTCAACAGGTGATGAATTTGTTTAAAATGACATGGTATAATATTTGCTGCATAGAATGATGCTAGTTTTTGAACACTTTTTTAAAATGACCTTTTTGGATTACTATACTGAAAAAAACTTTCATAAAAGTCAAAAGACTTTTATGATTGCCCCTATGATCTTTAATTGCTTTTAAATGTTTTTAATTAGAGCAATTATTTTCACTATTTAAACAATTGCAAACCTCCTAGTAAGCACCATAATGAAATTCTACGTTTTCGATTTTATCTTTTTCTTCGCTACAATTTTCGCTGGTGATGCTTTTTGCAAGTTTTTTTATCGTTATGTTCTCTAATAATTGCTTTTTGAGATTGCTTCGAAACTTAACGTTGTCCACCTGGTTTTGCATGTGTTAATAACCATTGTTTACCAAGAGATGTAAATTAAACATTTTTTAAATGAAAAACATAAAGGGACATGAATGTTTTCTGTTCATGTAGAATTTCAATATCCTTGTTCGTTACGTTTAAAAAATTTTTTCAAATACGTGACCGATCAGTCTATGAATGTAAAAAACCAAAAGAATGTGTATGTAGTGAAACTGGTGGATGCGATTGTGAATTAGATGTTGGAAAATAACGTAATCATTGAAATACAAAATATGCGATAAAAGTTTAAAATAAACGCATTTTTTATCTTTTACAAAATAAAATTCTTTTGCATCAGTAGAATTACATAAATTTATGTTTTCTTAAAAATGCAGTGCACAGAAAAGGAGAGAACATGTGTTCGAAGAGAGTTAAACATTTATCCTAAACCTTAATTTCGAGCTTTTACAAGGTCATACTATTTCTGTCCATGCATATATTTTTTATATTCTTATCTTTTAAAATTTTTAAAAGAAATCACGTTTATAAGTATGCTCAACAGATGGGCTTTCAACCATTATGTACAAGTGATTACGAATGTGTATGTTCTGGTCAACCACTTGGATGCCATTGTGAAAAAACGCGTAAAAAATGATTTAAGTTTTTGTCTTTGAAATCATCCTATGTTAATTAATCGAAATAATCAGTGGTATCAACTTGGAGTTAGTGCAAGCACATCGAGTCATGGTATGATTATTTTTTATTATCACAAATTTTTAAAATACAATTTTGTATATTAAAACATTCAGATGCTCGTACTCGAATACCATCATATTGTAATTTTACTGAAGAAGTGACAAAAAATGAAGTTAAATGTGAATCAATTTATCCAGAAAATTATTTAAATGGTAAATTACTTCCACTAAAAAATTTGAACCACTTTACAAGGGTCAATCAACTCCGCTGAAGCTATGAAATAAAAGCATTTTTAAAATGTTCTTTTGTAGCTAAAATGTTGTTACAGCCTTTTCTGATATATGGAAAATAAAATTTGGAAATAAATTAATCAATTTTTTTCAAACAAAATTGATTTTAACACCATGCAAAACGATATTTAAAAAAGCAATGCTATTTTCAAATACCCAATTTGCATAAACGTATGTTTAACAACTGTTGAAGAATTTATTTTTGTGACTGAATCGATGAAATTTTGATTACTTTTGTTCTTTTATAACATTTTCCAAAATAAAATTCAACAAAGCTTTGACGAACCGTTTTCCTAGAAAATAATTATTTTTTTGAGTAATCTTGTTAAAAAAATCATGGAATGCTCATAGAACTCAAAAAAACAATTTAAAAATTTTTTAATATTCGGTGAGTAGTCTTTTCTAAAAAGCTATTTGGTGCATTGATGGTAATAATGGTATAGAAGTTGATGGTGCCGAAAATTCAACCCCATCAAAGCTCCTTCAGGATTCCCAGCCTTGTATTTTTGTGCCATCAAATATGTGATTAAAAACTTGCGCTTCATTTTTACGCCTTCAAGAATTTGCTCTTCTGCTGTTTAAAAAAAGTGAACCTAAAAATGCGATAAAGCACACGTATAAATTTGAAGGCGGAATATCCCAAAGGTGTACATGTAGGGGCAGATTTTCGACGTCGTGCTTAGCGATGAAAATGCAAAATTAACAAAAATCAAAATTTTAGTAAATACTGTTTGGCAGAAACACAGTTCTTGACTCATGCAATTCGTCTACCATGTTTTCAAATAAAATTTTTGGAGCTTTTTTCGCCTTCTATAATTTATTGAAGCTGTGACATTCATGGAGGGCGGATCCTTTCTTTTTTAAAACAAACTTACGACAAAACAAATAATAAAATTGTTGTTAAAAATAGAAAATATAAAATATATTCCGACGTGCATATTCTTAAAACTGCAGCAAATGGATTTGAATATTCATCATACACAGCAACTTTATTTATCACAAAAATATAAATATTACATGCCATCATAAATATCGTAAAAATAGATTGAAAAATCATAAATTTTTCAAATTTTTTTGATTTTTCTGTTACTGCCATTAAGCTGCATCGTGACGAAAGGGCAGTAAAGATACCCAAGAAAGCAGTGACAAAAGTATGTAAACCATTTGAGATAACTTCAATATATTCAGGTTCTTGTGCTAAAGCTGCCATGCATGGAGAACTATAATCATAACATAACAGTTCTCTTATCACAAGATATGCAAATATTACTACTGGATATGCCAAGATAAAAATAATAGCTGCAATAAATCTACTTTTACTCCAAATTGTTTCAAAACTTTTCCAATAAAAAATTGCTGTAAATCTATTCAGCGCCATTAAAGTGTTCCATGGTCCCCAGAAAAAACGTAAATATGCATTGCAGTACTGTAATACAGCGAATATAAACTCATTTTTTGTAATTCTAAAAATAACATTGATGCCAAATGTTACAAGTACAAATCCATATCCAATATATAAAAGATAAAAAAAATTTGTTGAAAAATATGAATGTTTTTGAAAAACTTTGACAATAAAAAATATAAAAGAAAATAATTGAACTACAGCTGATATGATGATAATAATCCCAAAAAAGTTGGAAAATGTTTTTATTAAAGTTGATACATATGTTTTATATTCCAGAGTGTAGTCCTCAGTTATATCCATGTTTAAAGCTACAAAAGAAATACTAATACTAATGTTAAATTTTATATTAGTAAATAAACTTTTTAAAATTGTCTCTTTTTATTGGAAAGTTAAAAGCTGGTCGTCAAGCCATTTTTGGGGTAGTTGAAAACAGTAATTCACCTACCTCTTTTTTTTATTAAAAAAAGAAAATTAAATTTATTACAGCTTGCAATTTTTTTTAATTTGTTTTCATGTTACATACGTTCTGAGAAACCACTTTAATCTTGTTAAAACGTTTATTGTTTTTCATTATAAAAATTTTATAGTAAAATTTCGGCAAAATTTACTTTTAGGAGCTGTCCGGGAATCACGTGATTTTTTTATTCGTTGGATCCTCCCCAATAGATGATCTTTTTTGCCATTTACCGTTTATATGTGAGTTATTTTCTCGAATTATTTCAATATTTCTTCCTAGTTTTGGCTCAAAAAATATTTCATCGTACTCGTCTACTATTCAAAGATATACCTGTCCGTTTATGCATTTTTGATGGTTAAGAACGTGTTTTATAATAAAATAAAAAAAACATTTTATCATCATAATCCTTTTGAAAAAGTACAAAAAAGCACTTTTCTGTTTTAACTAGCAGGCGATATTGTGTGCTACTCGATTTAGCTTATATGTATATTTATTCATGAAGAATATTCCCCATGGCTTAGACCTGGTGTATAGTTATACAAAAAAGCTTATATACGCATATCCTCAAAGAGCAGCTAATGCTTTGCAGGAAAACTTTTGAATACTCGAAATATATTTCAAGCCAAAACCAGGATGGTACATCGAACTAATTCTTTGTAAGAGGAGGAGGACTACCATGCTTATTGCCATAAATTATTTTATTCAATAAATATTACATAAATCGAACAGAAACTTCGAAAATTGCTACAAAAGTACCACAAATTATTACTTTTCCTTTGAAACCAAGGTTGATGCTTCAACAAAGCTTTTTAAAGATGCTTTTTCTGTATCAGTAAGTTCATCAACACATGCACAAATAGGATCAACTTTTTCAAAAGCCTTACTGATGGCTGCAGCAAAACATCCAGAATATTTGTAACTAAGGTGATCACATGTTTCTGCACATGATTCTTGACTATCACATTCACCTTTAAAGACAGCAGTAACGGGGATGTTTGCAGCACTGGGTTTATTAGCTAAAAAAAACACAGGCACATTATTCATGGGGGTTCAATTGTTTTGAAGGAAACTGACAGCAAAAACTTTTAATATTTTTTATGCAAATAGAATATTTGAAACCTTCTATATTGCAGTCGCCATTAGTTGAAGGCTGATCACATGATCCCGTACAAACTTTTAATTGATCTTTGACGGTACTGCAATCAGATTGAGCAGCAGCTTTTACGATGCAGGATACAATCACAATGAAACTAAGAATCATTATTTTTTGAGCCATATTTTTTGAAAATACAATTGTTGCCAACTATTGCTTAAAAACTGTGATTTTTGTTTTTGCTTTTATACTCTCCAGATTTTGATGAGATTTGATTTTGTGAACGCTTTGCATAATGTAACTGATATTTACGGTCTCGTATTCCAAAGAACATTGTTTTATTAATGTTTTTAAAATTCCATGACTGTGATCACTTAATGATAGGGTGAATGTTATTTTTTTCAACATAAACTCGTCATCTGTGATGTGATGTAAAAACAGCTCATTTCCTAACAAGTTGCTACATTTTTTTGTCTGATATTTTTAAAAGCCTTGTTTTCGTGAGCCCAAAATATGCAAAATGCTTTTAAATCCGATTAAAAACTAGCTGACCAAAAATAACCTTGCTGCTTTTTTTGTGGAAAGTGACTTCATCAAAATGAACTCAAAAATTTGCATAAAACATTTTTTGTTCTTTCTAGTACGGTACGGTGTGTCGACCGTCTTATACACAGAAAAACTATGGTACTATGCGCTTCGAAATATGTATCTTATATTCGCGATTGTATTCCTCTCTATCATTCATGTTTAAAAAATAGTATTTTTAATTAAGAATTGTTTTTTTATTCGGGTTATTGATTATTTAAAACAAAATTACATACTTTTTGACATATTTCCAAAAAAGTGACAAATGTTTAAGAAACAATTATTCAAACACTAAATGAAACAGAAAAACATTAAAATTAAGAATTCACATAGGTACCGGCAGGGAGCATTTTTTCCTTCTTTTTTTTCATTTCTCGTTACTCTATGACATTAAAAACTTTTTTTTTCGAACTTTAATATTTACTCTACCAAAAGGAGACGAAAGCCGACGAAAAAGTAGGACATCAATCGCAGAGCTAGACTTTATATAAAAATTTAAAAACTGTAAGAAAAACAAGGAGAATATTTTTTTAGCAACGTATTAAGCAGTAAATAAATAAATTAAAAACACCAATAATAGCAATTACTTCTTCTTTGGAATCAAGGTTGATGCTTCAACAAAGAATTTTATTGTTGATTTTTCTGTATCAGCGAGTTCATCGACACATGCACAAATAGGGTCAACTTTTTCAAAAGCCTTACTGATGGCTGCCGCAAAACATCCAGAATATTTGTAACTAACAAGGGACGGTTACGAGATGTCACCCTGGGATTTCTTCGAAAATAGCGGGGATCAACAGCTAATAGTAAGGGATGAAAAACCCCCAAGTACTAGCTGCCCGTTCGCCATTTCAGGATTTTAGTTGCATTTTGCTATTACACTATAAGTAGCAGGCGATGAAAGTTATAGTAAGTAAGTTACGTTTGTGATGATTTTAGATGGTTGTAAAAGCTTGGAATATGATTAATTATTTATGAAATATTATGTTTTGGCATATCCAACCATCTAAAATCATTACAAACGTAATTTACTTACTATGACTTTCATCGCCTGCTACTTACAGTGTAATAGCAAAATGCTACTAAAATTCTGAAATGGCGAACGGGCAGCTAGTACTTGGGGGTTTTTCATCCCTTACTATAACCTGTCGATCCCCGCTATTTTCGAAGAAATCCATAGATGACATCTCGTAACGGTCCCTTGTAAGGCGATCACATGTTTCAGCCCATGACTCAAGACAACTAAATGATGCAAGCATTTGTGATATCTTTCAATGCTCAGATTTTACAAAAAAAATGTTACAGTTTCATGAAGTTTTGAAAATTTTTATAAATATTGTCTATGAAGTTCAAAGATCAAAGGTTGTCTCAATAAAAGCTGATAAAAAACTCTTTTATTATATTCAAACTTTGAACAAATGTAATGGATTGAAAAAGGTCTACAAATGAATGAAGCAAAAAGATGCAAAAATTTGTAGATAATAAACTTGTCATTTTAACTTCATTTTTTATTTTTTTTAAACCAAAAATTCTAATTTTTTTTTACAATAGTTATCTCTATATTATAAAAAAGCATCGCCACCGACATACATGAATATTTTGTCCATAAGCTTGCAAGGAATTTCTGTGAGTTCGTCTTAACAAACAAAAAACTACAAAATCTAAAGTCTGACAAAAGAAAAAACACAACCAACAGCATTTATTTACTGACATAAAACGCACATTTTTAACACATTTATGTGATTTTTCATTTAAAACAAATAAAAAGTTTTCATTATGTAAACATATAAAAAAAATCAAGCAGCAAAAGGTTTTTAAAGTGGAAAAATTTTTCTACACCAACTCTTCAAAAAATGTTTAAATGTTTATCAAAGAATGAAAACAAAGATATTGAAGATATTACAATTACATATGATGGCCATCTATTTATAAGTTAGTGGATTCGGGGAGTACTATCTTTTTTAGCGAATTGTTTTGTGACTATTAATCAGGAAAAATGCATTTTTTTATTTCTTATTTTCTGTTGACAAAGAATTGCAAAAATTAAATCTTTTTTAGGTAATCCATGGTGGATCAGAGAAACCGCAAAATATTGCATCGTTAGTGCTCCAGTAGATTTACAGCAAGAGGATGTCCGGTAAGCTATTATCTCTGACTAATCTACAGAAGTTTAAATTTTAGAAAAACGTTTTCAAGAGCATTTTACACATGGACAACTTTTATTTCTTTAAAATTTAAAGAAGTTGCCGAAAATGAAAAGCCAGATATGATTTTTAGATTTATTGGAAAAGATGATAGCAGAACTATAGAAAGTTCAAGTGGACTTGAATATATTTTGGAAAAAGATAAAAAATGGGTTATTAATAAAAATGGAACAAAAATTGATGAAAGTGGTGATGATTTATATTCTGAAGTACTCAGTTATATTGGTGAAATTATAAAGGGAACGGGGAGTTATAGCTGTGGATCGCGACACCCTAAAAAAAGTTTTTTCAAGTATAAACCTGTAAATGATAATGGAATCTATTTTCAACCATATTTATCACCTGAAGATATCATTGCTGTTAAAACCATGATCAGTGAACCATATGAACTTTTTTAAATTTCAACGAAATGTAGCTGAACTGTTGTAACAACTTTTTTGTGATATAAATAAGCGTACTATTTGGGAAATAAAACTTAAGAAAAAATGCGTTTAGTGTTTGTTAAAGTAGTCATTTTTTATATTATATAAGCGATGGCAGGCCAATACGTGATGGGGAAAAATGCGACTAAATTATGACACTTTTTTTTCTTTTTTAAAGACATTTTTACGATACCAAAGTCATCGCGGCACGGCAAATGAACACCAATAAAAACGGTTGTTAGGTGAATAAAAAAAAGATATGTTTATGAAAGATGGTATTTTATATAATGAAGGTTTCGAAACGGATGTTCCCGAATAACAGTATTGTTTTTACACTTACAAAAGTGAATTTATGTATGAAAGCGTAAGACTGCATTTAATTTCTTTTTTATATTTTAATGTATGAAATTCTTGTTTAACTAAATTTTTGTAAATTAATGATTAACTATAAATAGTTTTTGCATGAAATAAAATAAGACAACAAGTATTCGAAAAACTGTCATTAATTTCAATCAACTAGAGGAGGACTGTCTCTACAAAATACATTTATTGAAACAGATTAAAAATAAAACACACTTAAAATTTCACACTTGTTAAACAACATACTTGTTAAAGCAGAAAAGAGCTGCTAAAAAGTCAAAGATGCTTTAAATAAATATCAAAAGGTTAACAACGACTGTTTGAACTTTTTTTTATTTTCATAGAAGAATCGTGAAGATTGAACTTTCTTTCTCGAGAAGGTTTTCAATTGAATTTAATGTTTCTTTGTCGAAGAAGAATAGCACCTAAATCATGTTAGTTAGTCTTTTGTTGTTACTGTGCTTATTTGAAAGCCTCAATTCTTTCTATCTGCCGAATGATTATCGCATTAAAAGACAAGCCAGAATTCGACGTGCACAAGCATGTTATAATTTGCTTTTGTATTATTTTTTTAAAACTATTTTTTTGTTTTAGGAATATCTTCACAAGTACGGTTATTTTGACAATATCCCCGAATGCCCAGTTGAAGAAAAAAAGTAAATGTTAAATAAATTAAAAATTTTGTTGATTTGATTTCATTCATTACAGAAATTCTTTTTGTCCAATATTAAAATCTGGTGATGTAACAGAAGAAGAAGCGCTAAAACTCTTTCAGCAAAATGCCGGATTAGACCCAACGGGAATAATTGATGATGCAACCGTTGAAATGATGGAAAAAGCTCGATGTGGAAACTCTGATGCACGGAAGCTTGTTAAAAAAGGATGTATGTTTTATTTCATTTTACTTAACAGAATATAAATATTTTAAAAGGATCATTTTTCAGTTCGTCCATGGAAAAAGAGAAAAATATATTATAAATTTCTAAATTTCTCAGATAAACTAGAAAAAGATAAAATACAGTAAATCTTTTACTTTTACTTAAAACTTGCTTAAAAAATTTATAGAGATGTCTTACATACAGCCTTCTTGATATGGGAAATAATTGTTCCACTTGCATTTTTTGAAACAAATAAAACCGAAAAGGCTGATATAAAAATATTATTTGCAAAAGGAGATCATGGTCATGAAGATATTTTTGATGGCCCTGGTGGAGTATTCGCTCATGGATATCCAGATGGACGGTTGCATTTTGATGATGACGAAGAATGGAGAAAATTTACGATAGAAAATACACCAGTGAGCCCAGAAAAAGATTTGCTATACAACGCAATACATGAAATTGGCCACGTTTTGGGATTACAGCATTCAACGATAAATCCAGATTCCGTCATGATACCATTTTATCCGGATGTTACAAAACAAGGAATCGACGGAAGGTATTCCCTTCCATTTCCTATTACTGACGATATTGAAAACATCCAAAAGATTTATGGGGGAATGATTTCAAAAGCTTCCAAAAATGCATTTGTACAGCCATCAATGTGCACTGAGTATTGTTTTATTTAAAATTTTACTTAAACTTGTTAAAATAAACTTTTTTTTGTATCGGGGTGGTAAACAACATACTTTTTTAGCAACAACAAAACGATTTCTTTCAAGACAATATCGATTTAAAAACCCTCACTTACATCATATATGGAATAGATAGCACCTCCTGAGATAATGTAACGGTTGAAATGACGATAAACGATTTTTTATGGTTACGCCATCGACGATTCAAATTTTTTTCTATTTCACGACTCTGGCGGTCATGATTTCCCCAACTTCGATATTCGGTTAAATTCGAAAAACCCGGAGAGTTGGGGTTTTTAATCTCTCAGGAGGTACTATCAATCCTACATATTATCGTTGAATTCTCTGATTTGCACTTTAAAACGATCCCATGTTAACTCAAAAAAAATAAAATTTCAGTTTGTATTTTTATGAAAGTGATCAACATGCTAACGATATTTTTGAAAACTATTTATTAATCCATTTATTAAAACACAAAACGAAAAGTTAAAAAATCGTGCATATTTTGTTTTATGCGAGGTCATCCGATTGCATAAAATTTCGAATTTCATCAGCACTTACGTGGGTTATATTATTTTTTTCCAAAACTGCTTCAATAGTTAAATTATAATATTTTTCAATAAATGCATCCAATGATCCACCAAAATATGTCTCAATGAAAGACCGAGACATTTCAATTATTTTAATCAAAGAGTAATTTCTGTCATATTCACTGAATTTTGGTTCAATATAATTTCCATTTGCATCTACTGAATCTTTGTACCCCTTAAACATAATAGAAGTTTCATTGTCTGAAACTTCCCATCCATAGAATTGTCCAACAGTAAACAATGCAATGGAATAGAAATCGGTACTTATATAATCAACTTTTTCTCCAGCGCAATATTTTCTCCATTGGATATCTTTGTTAAAATGGAAGTAGTAACCTCTTATCGCATGTCCAGCAAGATTTTCCGTAAATGGCATGTCAAAGAAAAACAAGTTCTTATGGTTTCCAGATTCAAAGCTTACATTAAAAACTATTGGATATTTGTGTCTTTCGGCATAAAGTACTTCATACCACTTTGTACCAGGCATAATAAATGTTGACCATAAATCAAAGGCTTTTAACATAACTTCCCTAAAAATTATTTTTAAAATGGGGAATGCAATTTTTGAGCAGGTTATAATGGATATCATAAAGTTTGTTAACGTACTGTACATCTATCATTGATAACGTTGGAGGATTGTTGAATATTGTATAACGTAATACTGATATCTCAGAGGTATATTTACCACCTAGAATAGTTTTTGATATTCTTTGATTAATTGCCCGTGAACGAAATTATATTTGGTAAGAAGTTCAAACCCTTTCCGGCTGTTCTAACTTACTCATGCCCTTCAAAGAATATCCATTCAGTATTACAGTAATAAAACCAAATAATAAAAAAAAAACCAAACTTTTGAATTTCAAATTCATATTTTACAAGATGTGACGAACAACTTTTATAAAATATAAAAATTTTCAAATTCTGTGTTTATTTAACACTTCTTTAACACTGCGCAAAATGTTTACACAAGCAGAATTCTAACAAGCCTGGTTAAAGAATGATTAATTTTTAGAAAGCAGTAACAAACTGTATCTTAAAAATAGTTTTCAATTTGTCAAACAATAAACAAAAAAACGAAATAGCTAGTTTTAAAAAAATTAATCATGTTTAAAGTTTTAGGATAGAAAGGAATTCTTCTACCTTTTCTCTTTTTTTTCTTCTTTTTTTCGCTTTTTATCTCCTTTTTTTGTATTTTTTACGGAACACAGGACATCAGGTGCGAATTTTGCCTTAATTTTTAAGATTGAATGAATGAAGTTTTAATTATTTTTGTTCTTTCAAAAATAAAATTCAACAAAGCTTTGACGAACCGTTTTTCTATAAAATAATTAAGGAATGCTCTTAGAACTCAAAAAGCCATTTTAAAGATTTTTTAATATTTGGCGAGTATTTCCTAAAAAGCTATTTGGTGCAATTGATGGTAACAATGGTTTAGAAGTTGATGGTGCCGAGAATAGAATTCGACCCATTTTTAAAATTGATTGACAGGTTCTTGTGCTAAAACTGCCATTCATGGAGAACTATAATCATAAAATAACAGTTCTCTTATCACAAGATATGCAAATATTGCTACTGGATATGCCAAGATTACAACAACAGCTGCAATAAATCTATTTTTACTCCAAATTGTCTTAAAACTTTTCCAATAAATAATAGCTGTAAATCTATTCACCGACATTAAAGTATTCCATGGACCCCAAAAAAATGTTTCAAAAAATGAACAGAATAATTTGCATAAAACTGTTTTCAGTGCTCTACTCTAAGAGTGTCAATCTCTATCACTGATCAGTAAGAATTTAAAACTAATAAAATTGCCACAAAAATACTTTAATAGGTTACATTCAGTTTTGGAGAAATCGGTCTCTATGTGCTGTCAAATTTATAGAGGATGGAGAAAAGAAAATATTAGGTAACAAATGTAAAAGAAAAAACCAAGCACCACAAATTTTCTCATATGGTTAATTTTCGTCAATAAATTATTCAGATAAACTTTATTGTGCGGCGATAAACAAAGAAATATGCAAGCTTGTGTGTTTTTTTTAAATTGGTCATATGTATCGACCGGCCAGCTTCTTTTGTTATCTTTTTTTCTCAAAGAAAAAAGTGATTTGCTTTTATGCCATAACATTTTTATTGACACGACTATCCCCTTTCTTTGAACAAACAAAAAAGCAAAGAAAAAAAGTTTGCAAGCAGTTTCAGTTTGCACACTTTTTTCTACTTCCATCAATTTTTATATATCAATTTTTTTATTAACGCTTGGCTTAAATACCAACACAATGACGTTACAACAGCAACAACAAGAAGATAGTTTGTTTGTAAGTTTTTTCTCAAGTTTTACAGGAGTATTTTAGAGAAACATTTTAGGAAATTAAAGTTCCAATTTTTTATGAATGGATAATTGATAAAGATTTACCTGTCGAGTGTGATGAAGAATCATCACTGTATAATCACGTATATGAATTAGCTTTTTATTTTGGTGCAAGAGTTTTGACCGCACCTGCATGTTCTTTACCAGGATTTTCAGGTGTCAAATATTATTTAAATATTGATTTGAATGCAAAATCTAACAATACAGTGTTAGATTTTTGTGTTGCAGTAAATTATAAAAAATACACTATTGATGCAGATTTTACTTTCGCTATTAATGACTGTGAACCCAAGCATTTCAAACATACTTTATATGGCGAAACGGAGAATGAGGATGAACATAGTGCTATCACCGTATACCGTTGTTTACCTGAATGTAAGCGTTGTGCTTTTTGTATCAATCAAAAAGTAGTTTTTCGCATCGAAGGAATATTTACTGTTAAACGTATTGCTGATTTGCCATTTTTAATTGAAGTTTCTAATGAAGTCAAAGAACTGCGAGATGAAACAACTGATACAAAAGATTTTGTGATTGTTACAAAAGAACAAGAAATTCAGGTAAGTGTATTATATACTTTTTACATTATTTTACACATCTATGTTTAGGTCCATAAATTCGTTTTAATCGAAAATTCTATAGTATTTGCAATAATGTTTGATTGTGATAATTGGAAAGAAACAATGGAAAATAGAATTGTAATTCCTGAATTTTCTTATGAAATTGTTAAATATGCTATTGACGCTTGTTATGGTGAAACTTCTCTAAATCAACTTACAACAAAAGAGGCATTATTAATGTTTTTTCAAATTGCTGATAAATATGATATGGAAAAGATTATAGTGAGTGCTCATTATCTGTACATTAAAATTGTAAATCTTGGTTTCAGGAAGCTATCAAAGGAAATATTGCATTTACTCCACATAATGTAATAGAATATGCAAATTTTTTCTTTCGAAATAATGCTGAAGAGCTTGTAAATTGTTGCATTGATTATATTCTTTCTTGCTCACAATATTCTATTTCCATCAAAGATATCGAAATGTTGAATTCTCAAATTCGTGGCATGTTTTTTGATCGGGTGTTGGTTAGTCCAGTTCTCAAAAAAGATCTAAAACGTGAACATCAAATTTTTTATCGTCCTGATCCAAAAAGATATCAAGATGAAAAAGAATTAGATGAAGATGAAGCTATGGCTTAAAGAAGCATTTTGTTTTTTTTATCTTGTTCTATTTACTTTTTGTTGTTTGATTTTGCCCATGTTTTTTTGGAAGTTTAATATTTTTTATAATTTTTTCAGCATTTGCATCAGAAATGTGCGAAAGTGCTATATTATTTCTGAAAGCATTACTGCTAAATTATTTTTAAAGAAAAAAAAACTTTTCGCTACATGAGTTGAGTTCTTCCAAAAATTACAAGACTTTTTTGCCATCACTGATCAGTAAGAATAGAACAATTAAAACTAATAAATTGACCCAAAAAAAAACTTTAGTAAACTATGCAGTTTAAGAGAAATTGGGCTCTACAATGCTGAGTATGTGCAGTTAAATTTATAGAAGATGGAGAAAAGAAAAAAGAAAGCACCACAAATTTTCACATATGGTTAATTTTCGTCAATAAATTATTCGGACAAACTGATTGTGCGGCGATAAACAAGGAAATATGCAAGCGCATGTATTTTTTAACTCGCTAACAAGCGGTATATGCATATTCATATGTGTCGACCAGCGTCTTTTGTTAAAATGTTTTCAGAACACGCGATAGTAAAGTGATGACAAAAAAAGGAGAGTGCTAGAAAAGGAAGAGCCCTAATTTCTTTAAGTGACTAACATTTTTTATAGTTTGATTTTGTTCTATCGTTTGATTCTTTCTTGCAAGTCAAGCTTTTATCATCTTTTTATTTCAATAATTATTAATGAATAATAAATAATGACTACTCAACAACAAGATAATACATTTGTGAGCTTTTCAATCTTTTAATGAAATTAATAAAATTATATTTCAGGAAATTAAAGTCCCGATTTTTTGTGAATGGACTTTTGAAAATGATTTGGAAAATCCTATTGGGTTGTACGGATACGTCAGCAGAATCGCAAACTCTGAAGAACCTGTGTCTTTATCAGGTCCCGATTATCCTTTGCCGGGTTTCCCTGGAATCGAATATTATTTACATATTTATTATTGGCAAGGTCGTTTTTGTATGGAATTCAATGTTATTACAGAATACAATAAATTCATTTTTGATGTTGATTTTACATGCACTACTACAGATTCTGAACCCAAGCATTTTATTAAAAGCTGTAATAATGAAGTCGATGACGATGATACATCTTTTAACCTTTATACCTGTTATGGCGACTGTGCTGGTTCTTGTCCTGTACATAAGAAGAATTTTGTTGTTCGAGTTGAAGGATCAATTACTGTTAAAAAAGCTAATGGAGGTTTTTGGGGACTTTATATTATTGAGGTTTCTGATGAGTCAAAGCAACTGTCAAAAGAAAGGATTGATACAAAAGATTTTGATATCATTGTGAAAGAACAAGAAATTCGAGTATGTTTATTATATACTTTTAACATTATTTTACACTGTTTTTATTTAGGTTCATAAATTAGTTTTAGCAGAAAATTCTACTGTTTTTGCAAGAATGTTTGACTGTGATAATTGGAAAGAAGCACAGGAAAGCAAAATTGTTATTCCTGATTTTTCTTACGAAATTGTTAAATACGCTGTTGATGCTTGTTATGGTGAAACTTTTCAACTTCCAACAAAGGAAAAAATCTTGATGTTTTTTCAATTTGCCGATAAATATGATATGGAGAAACTTATTGTAAGTCCATATTATTTTCACAGACTCTAATATCTTGCGTTTTTAATTCTTTAGGAACGTGTCAAAAAAGTTATTGATTTTAATCCATACAATGCTATCGAATATACAAATTTCTTCTTTGAAAATAATGCTATTGAACTTGTTAATTGCTGCATTGATTACCTTCTTTCCTGTGCTCAATATTCTGTTCCCATTAAAGATATTGAATTAATGGATTTTCAAATTAATGTATTGATTGTTACCCGAATGTTTGATAGTCCTGTGCTTAAAAAAGACCCAAAACTTGAACACCGAAGCTTGATTAATAACAGTAAAAATAAAAAAGTCAAATGAAATATTCTATTGATTGATAAATATTTTTGTATTCTTTTTCATTGCTATAACCTTCTTATTGTCTGTTATTTTTACGTTCTTTGTTACAGATTGCCTATGTAATAAGAATTTTCTTTCAGCATTGATTTAAGTCAAGGAAATGATTTGTAAGCTTAATTATTTCAGTTTTAATCCACATAATTGAAACAAAACAATATTATAATTACCGTAATAATAATAGAAGCGCTGCGCTTCCATTTTTCAGAGCAAGATTTTGCTCGGTTTTTAATTTTTAAAAATGCTTATATCTTTCGTAAAAATTCACTTCACGTTGGAATCAAAGGGGAAATAGCGTTTTTTGCAATAAATATTTTCAACGCCTCCTTATTTAAAAGCTCTATTTTTAAAAAAACTCGCTGCTATCCTGTTCAGAATTTTTTGCTGATTCAGAATATACAAGGCTCATATCATATAACTTTAGTATAATCCCAGAATCTGTTGAGAAAGTTTTATATGTGAACATGCATTTTTTTCATGTTTGTTACCATTATATTTTTATAAAAACATGATATTTAAAAAAACTCTCTGCTATCTTTCTCAAAATTTTATGCTGAATCTAAATACATATAGCTTTAAACATATAGATTTACCAGAAGCTCAGGATCGGTTAAAAATGCGTTTTTTGAGAAAACGCGATTCATTCAAGTATTTCATCAATAAATTTTTATAGAAACTAAGTATCAAAACAAACTATATTCCATTTGACTCAGCGTTTTCTGCTGATTCAGAATATATAAGATTCATCACACAAAAGTTAAATCTGAGTTCAGGATTTAGCTAGAAAGTCCTATTTCCCTAAAATGTATGGAGTGATTCCAACGTGACTTATTTTTTTTTTCATTGCAACCTTTTTCTCGTTCTGTGCGGGTGATCAAAATTTTTTGCTCTGCATTAAATAAAAAAGAAAATATTTATTTATTATTTTAAAATCAATCAATTTTTATTTATATTCTCCTCAATCAAACATTTATTATTTCTCAAATGATCCGAACACCAGATGGGCATCCTTGTGCTATTGATCAATATCATAGTTATGTGAGTGTTAACTATCAAATGCCACAAAATTTAAAAAAGAATGATGAAGTGAGAACCGAAGTATCAAAGCTTATGACTAAATTCCAAATCGAAGTAAGAAAACATTTCAAACATATTACTGATGAAACTCAAAAAGAAAAAAATGATCGACTCACAGAAAAAGATAATCAAATTCAGAAAATCCTTGCTCAGCTAAAAGAAAAAGATAATCAAATTCAAAATATTCAAAATCGGTTTAATGAATTAGATGAAACTAACAAACAAAACTGGGCTTATTTAAAAGAAAAAGATAATCATTTTCAAGCTCAACTGAAGGAAAAAGATGAACAAATTTGCCGCCTTCATGATATTATTTCAAATATGCAAAATGAAAAATCAACTCCAATTCCTCCTGCATGTGAAGAAGATGATATTCAAATGGATCAAAATATTTTTATTTCATCTCAAATGCCACCGAAAACTGAAGAAAATACTAAATCATGTATTGTGGCTACAAATATTCCAGAAACTATGGTTGGTGATGATGGCAAAACAAAATTGACTGATAATCAAATAATGGAACAATTTGTTCAAAAAATTAATCTAAATGCTAAAATTGTAACAGTCAAAAGAATGGGGAAAAAAGATTCTTCCAAAAATCGTCCAATTCAAGTATCTTTCAAAACCAAAGAAGAAAAAAAATCCGTTCTCAAGAATGCTCCGCAATATATCAAATCAAATGATAAATTGAAAGAATGGAAAGTATTTGTGAACAATTATGAATCTCCTGATGCTCATAAAATTCAAGTGAAACTTACCAAAAAGAAGGATCAACTTTACAAAGCTCGTGGAGACAATACTTCAATCAAATATTTTATTAAAGAAAAACAACTATTTGTGCATAATACTATTACAAATGAAACCAAACCTGTTGAATGTGATGAAAATATTGAAGTTGCTCAATTCTATAAAAGAAATCAAAAATCTCGCCAAAAAGAAACTAAAAATAATTTATCGTCTTAATTGTTAGATATTATTGTTTTCTATTGTATCTTTATCTTTTTTGTACTTTTAAATTGTATAACTATCCACCTGGTCTAGGCCACGGGGGAATATTCTTTATGAATAAATATATATATATATATTTAACTTTTTTCTTCAATTAATAAATCTAGATGATATCTGGCACTATCCCAATATCAATATCTGACTCGGGCTGTTCAACAAGCTCTGTACCAGTGATTTCATCCCTGCGCTTTTATTAGAGTGCGCTTCTATTAGAGCATTTACGGTATATTAGTTTGTACATGGGAGTACAACTGCTTCCATAAATTAATTTTTACATTCGTACGATGTTTGTTGATCAAAACAATCTCATTAGCTTTCAATGATTTAAAAAGTTCGAAAATTTGCAGTTTATTTATTTAAGATTTCCCATAAAAAATTTATAAAAAAGTAATATTAAATTAAAATTATACACAAAAAATACAGTATTTTTTTGAATATACAAAGTTTAGCAAAAAGTAACAAGATAATCATTGACCTTGCACTTGATAAGGGATGACTTATCATCATAGGCATATGCGTAGGAAGTAGGGCATCGATCCTTGAAATATTTTGTTTTATCAGTGGGTGGACAAGTTTCAAGTTTATCATGAGCTCCACGGCAGCATGCTTCATCAGATTGATTTTTAGTGCAGTCACTTGTGCATTGAACAGGTTTGTCATTTTTAATAACCTTTAAATCATCTGGACATCCACCAAGTACATCACCATTACATTCACCAACAGTTTTACAACCATCACCACCATTTGGCTTAATAATAACTTGAATATTAAAGCCATCAACATTTGAAACATCATAATTATCAGCTTCAGGATTAAGAGTGAATTCCGCCAAGGTTGCACCAGCTTCACCAGTTTTACCATCACATTTTTCAGCATTTCCACATGACCCAGTTTCACAATTGAAGGAATCATCACACCCGGTACGAGCCCAAATTCGTCCAGCTTCCCAGTCATCTTTGACATTGAGGTCAAAACTTTGTCCGGCATCAAGCTTCATTCCACCACCATTTGGAATATCATTTTTACCCCACCAACCAGGCCAGATTGGAAATTGACAGTTATTTTGGAGTTTGATGGTTTTGGCGCTGGCTAAGAAGATGAAGGCAGCGCAGAGAAGAGAAAGTTTGAAAAGAGACATTTTCTTTGAGCGGCGAATGCTTAAAGATTTTAGATTTACCTTTATATACCCCTTTAAGAGCTCAAAAATTATGTTTATTCCTAATGTGTTTTTGTAACAAAAAAGAGGTGTTGATTATTTGCAATTCGAAGGCGTTCCAAATATATTCAGCAATCAAGCACAACAGCAGCTGGATAATCAAAAATAATTATTGTTGACCCGCCTCTTTTTATTTTCTTAATTATTTATCAAACATATGACTCACTATGTTTTTTTTAAGTACTCAACTGCCAAAACAAGATGGTATTTTTTGCAATCAATTACCATCTTTTTAAAAATATTTGTAATAATTGCTAACAAAAAATAATGTAATTTTTTTTGAAAGTTTACACAAAATTTGTTAGCATTTCAAATTTTTAACAACACGTTTGTTTTTAAAATTGTGTAAATCTTCGAAGCAAAAACAAAAGCTGAACAAATAATACCATTATATTTCTTGATTAAACTCCGCATAAAAAGTGATAGCAAAAAACAAAAATAAAATATGTTTATGTTTGAAATGCATCAAAACGTCTGGAATTCAAAATCACAGATTTGTATAAAAACCTTCCCAGCTATAGATTTTTTTCTGTTATTTTCTTCTTGGATTGCTGAAACTTCAAGATTTATTGCCAGAAATTTTAATATTTTTTGTTTTTAACCTTCTCTTTTTTATTGCTGTGATAATCATTTTCTTCGAAACATCCAATTTTCAGTAAAAGCTTAAATTTTAAAAATGCTGAAATTCGTGCATCTTTTTTCTAATTAAATATAAGAATTGGGAATTAGGAAAAAGTGTAAAAAAATTTGGTTAAACATTCAGTTTTGGAGCTTTAAAAAATAAACTTTTGGTTGCTGTGAGAGTTAACTGTATTTTATTTTAATAAAATTCGAATTAAATTTTTTTAATTATTTTTAAAAAAAAATAAAAAAAAAAATGCATCACTTTTTTCTCGACCAAACTAGAAAGAAAATAGCCATCGTCCTTGAACACAATTTGATTGAACACTTGTTTTTTTCTCTTACCTGCAGAAGAGTAAGAAAAGTGTTTACGTTTAAAGAAAAGATGTTGCTATTCCCTTAAAGATTGTTATTGAGTTTTTTCTCGATTAAACTAAATCAAAGTGATGCCATTCCGTGTAGATAACGATGATTCATGTTCCGGTCGTATTAGATGATTGGCGAATAAAACCGGTAAAAACATGTTTGTTACGTTTAAACAGAAGATATTGTTATTGCTTTGAAAAGTGTTATTCAATTTTTACCTAATCAAATTTGATGTTTATGCCATTCTTGAAAACTGACAGTGATTCATGTTCCAGTTATATTTTTGTTTGACGAATAAAATGTTTGCTACTTTTAACTTATAAATACTGTTATTGCTTTAAAATTTGTTATTGAGTTTTTACACGATCAAATTAAACGTAAGCAGCATATGCCATTTCTTGTAGTTAACAATGCGTCATGTTCCGGTTATATTTTTGTTAGGCGAATAGAAACTTTAAAAACATATTTATGTTTATCGACAAGTTTTGTATGCTACAAATATATCCAAGGGTTAAAAAACATAACAGATGAATCAGTGATGCCATTGAAAATCTTGTTTTTGCGTCATTTTTGTTACAAAAAAATGTATCTTTACTTTTTAATGGGATATATAAGGAAAAAAATATGCCAGTAATAGCTTGTATTCCCATTAACTACAATTAATTGCGACATTGATTACTTTAAAAATTAGAAGAATAATCGTTACATAAATATAAAAATAAAATCCTTTGGCATTTTTTTTTAGTTTCTGATTTTCATTGTTTAAGACCGTTCATTAAATCGTTTACTAACCCTGAAATTTGACATAAATTTGACCTTTTTTTCAGACAATGCTCAAAAACAGTTTTTTAAAACTCTTCCTGACTTTTTGTTTCTTAGCTGCTGGAATTACAGCTTATAAACATCAAAAGACATATGAAGGTGATAAATTTTTTGATGGATTTTGGTTTTGGGATCAACCTGATCCTACACATGGTCTTGTCAGTTATGTTAATAAAGAAAATGCACAAAATATGAAACTTTTTGGCATTGAAAACGGAAAGGTAAGCTTTCTTTTTTGTACTTTTTTTTATCCATTTATCTCGCCCCTTTTTAGGTCCGAATTTCTGCTGATTCTTCCAACAAAATCACTGATGATAAAGGCCGTGCATCTATTCGTCTCCATTCTAATGACAAATACAATCAAGGTTTATTCATCTTTGATATTGATCATATGCCAACAGGTCCTGGAACATGGCCTGCTTTTTGGCTTTCATCAAAAGATTGGCCAAATGGGGGAGAAATTGATATCCTTGAAGGAGTAAATGATCAAAAAGTTAATAATATGGCCCTTCATACAAAAGAAAATTGTGTTATGCCGGAATCCACTGATCCATTTAAAGGTCAATGGTCAAAAGGTTCTGATGGTGGAAAGATTGCTAATGATTGCTTTAAAGATGCACCAGGTAAAGTTCATTCGAAAGTTGTAGTTCTAATAAAATTTTGGTATTTCAGGACAATTCCCCAATCAAGGTTGCTCAATTACAACTGGTGAAGGATTTTTTGGTCCAGATTTTAATAAAGGTGGTGGTGGAGTATTTGCAATGGAATGGAATCGGGAACAGTTTATTAAAATTTGGGTTTTTAAACGAAACGAAGTTCCTGGAGATCTTAAAGATGTAAGTATCAGAAATGCTCTGTATCAAAGGGAGCAAAAGCGATACATTTACCCCCCCCCCCCCCCCCCCCCCCCTCATTATTACCTCACTATTGAAGGAGGGGTAAATAACAATGCAGATTTTGATGTCAAATCGTGCCTTTGACATAACATATAAGAATAGTTTTCTTGATGAAGTCATATCTGGCTTATCTTGAGTAAGATATTGAGATCCATTCTTATACCCTTTTTAATACCACTCTAACCTCTAAATTTTTCAGAATCCACAACCCCAAAATTGGGGTAAGCCATGGGCACATTTTACTATTGGTGAAAAATGTTCAGGAGATCATTTTGGTGATCAAGAAATTATCATCAATTTAACATTCTGTGGTGACTGGGCTGGTGATGCATTCCCTGGAAAGAAGCCAGCTTGTGAAGACAAAGTCCGGAATGACCCTGAAGCTTACAAAGATGCATATTGGATTATCAATTCTCTTAAAGTTTATTCTCCTTAATTTTTGTCTATATTTTACTGTCTGTTTTTCATTTATGGTAAAAAAACAATAAATTTTATGCTGCAACATGAATAAGATACCCAATGCATGCATGAAGGGAATATAACACGCATATAAAAAAAATTACGATTATTTGAAGAAAGACAACAATTACTCAAAGATAATAAAACACATACATAGGTAATTAAGATACACTTATAAAAAAATAGTCAACAAAAATAATTGATTCAAAAGGGTTGAAAACGAAAACAATGTTTTACATTGCTATAAAGAAGAGTAATACAAAGATCAAAATCTTCTTTTTTTTCGCATACGATAAATCGCTGATGACTTTCTAGCTGTTGAAGAGTTGTAGTTTTATCGCAGGATTGAGCCACCACAGTAACAATTAATTCTTTATTTTGCTAAAAAATTTTTTGCATTTGTAAAAATAGCATTTCATTTAGAATATTTTTAGACCTACCTCTAAAAGCATAACCAAATTATTAACACTGAAAGTTAAATTATCATCTGCTATAGTAATTTTTCTTAAATTAACTTTTCTTTCAACACTTAAAAAATCTGAAATCCAATCTTCTGTAGTTTCTTCTGAGATATAGGTAATATCATAGGCATATAAAAAAGCTTCCAAAATAGCATGAAGTGAAACTGAATGTTCCAAGGTACAATTTTTGATTAATACAGTATGTGGATCACTCTTCGATAAAAATTTTAAATCAGCTTTTGTAATATTACACTTTTCGAGCGAAATGCTGTCAAAGATAAAATAGCAATTTTTTTCTAGCATTAATATTTGAACGTCTTTAACATCAAAAAATTTTCCAAATCGATTATACACAACCTTATTAGGCTCAAAAGATTTTTCGGAATCAAAATCAGGCTTTAACTTCAAACGTCGTACAACTTGGCTTCTAAAAAATCTGCAACTTTTTTGAAGTTTGAATTGCGTAGTTCGATCAGAAAGTTCAAATAACCGCCTTGCAAATGGTGAATGATGGGAAAAAAGACACAGTGGTTTTGGCATTAAGATTGGATTTGATGGATGTTCAATATCTGAAATTCATTAAAATCGCTGTTTCTGATTTAATCTCTGAACTATGCATACCTCTTTTAGGACACATTGCAATATGGTGATGTTGAAAGCAAACTTCACAAATAATTTTACATTTACACATTAAGTTGTCTTTACTCAGAAATAGCGGCTCATATTTTGGACATAAACAAGCATGTTGCCCTCGATCCAATATTCTCGTGTATCGACTTCTCAAAGTTGGAAAATCTCGACAATATTCTGATACATGTGTTTTTTTATTACAAAAATAACATGACATGATGCCACGAAAATAGAATGAGGAGCAGCAGCACAAAAATATAATTAAACTGATTACTGTTTCTGGATCAACACACAACGTAACCTTAAAACGTGCTTACTTAAATGGATATACAAAATGTGTTATAAAAACTATAAAAAAAACAAAAACAAAAGATTACGAAATACGAACAAGGAAAAAGAGAAGTAAAGAAAGACACGCACTAAATGGATAAACATAAAAATAGAAACAATGAATGATTTAAGTGAAAACGAACTACTATTTATGGGCAGCCGCTTGGCACGATTGTAGATGTTAATATATGCAGATCGCGCAATCGTTTGTCCAAGTAAAACTAAAAGAGAGAGAGTGAGTAATAGACATAACAGATAGATACAACTAATTAAAATTTCAACAAAAAAAGAAGCAATGTTATAGCCAGTCATACTCTCCGAAAAAATCCGAAACTTGAGAAAATTGTTTTATGAAAAGGAATAAAATAGCTGACATGTTGTTGGAATTTAAATATTCTTCTTGGTGTCATCACAACTTTTTAATTTTTCAGAATCCACAGCCGAGGGCACTTTTTTGTTATTGGTGAAAATTGTTCACCTGATCATCTTGTTATAAATAACAATACAATTGCAAATAAAACTGTCTTCAATTTCGCCTCATCAATACTTTTTTTTATTTAAATTTAAAATTAAAGCGATGACGTGTATTTGAAAAAACACAATATTTCGAAACAAACAATTTTGTTTAACACATTTATAAAAAGAACAGATGTGCCAGAATCAATAATAGCAGCTCAAAAACGTACAAATCGAAAACAATATTTTATGCCATTGTCAAGTGTAATACAAAGATCACAATCTTGATCTGGTTTACGAGCAGAAAATCGAGGATGTGCTTGTAGCTCTTCACGAGTAGTGGTTTTAAATGTTGATTCAACAAACACAATTAAATTTAATTCTTCATTTTGCTAAAATATTCGCTTGTAATTTTTATCCGTATTTAAAGTATTTCAAAAATTTACCTCAAATAGCATAACCAAATCATTAGCATCACAACTCAAAATATCGTCCCTTAGGGTAACTTTTTTTAAACCGACTTTTCTATCAACACATAAAAAACTTAGAACCCAGTTTTCTTGAGTTTCTTCTGAGATATAGGTAATATCATAAGCATATGGAAAAGCTTCCAAGATATCATGAAGTGAAAGTGAATGTTCCAAAGTGCAATTTTTGATCAATAAAACATATGGATCACTCTTCGACAAAATTTGTAAATCAGCTTTTGTAATAAAACTTTTTTCAAGCCAAATGCCGGCAAAATTAAAAAAGCAATTTTTGTCAAGCATTGAATCTTTTATATTATGGACATCCAAAAATTTTCCGCATCGATTCATCACGACGTTATTTGGTTCTGTAGGGTTTTCAGCTTCAAAATCAGGCTTCAATTTCAAATTTGGAGGATGAAGACTTTTAAAAAATTTGCAGCTTTTCTGTAGTTTGAATTGTACAGCTGGATTACAAAGTTCAAAGAATCTGATTGCAAATGGTGAATGATGGGAAAATAGACTCAAAGATTCAGGAAAGATGATGGGATTTGATGGATGATCAATATCTGAAATTAAGGAATTTCGCTCATTCAACTCTTTAAAAAATTTGCATACCTCTTTTAGGACACATTGCAATATGGTGATGTTGAAAGCAAACTTCACAAATAGTTTTGCATTTACATATTGGATTTTCTTTACTCAGAAACAGTGGCTCATATTTTGGACATAAACATTTACTTTGTTTATGCTTGGAGAGGTATGAATATCGGCTTCTAAGGGTTGGGAAATCTCGACAATATTCTGATACATGAGTTGATTGTTTACAGAAAAAGCAAGGCATTTTAAAAAATAAACTTGAAATGACTATGCCTAAAAGAAATGCGTTCAGTGGACAACACAGCAGCAACAGCACAAATATAGTATTTTAAATGGTTATTGTTGGCAGTTTATGTTCATGGATCAATAAAACCTGAGAGTACACACAAGGCTGCATTGACCTCAAGATTTCTTTATTAAAACAGATAAGGTAAAAGAGAACAATGAGATATTCAATTATTTTTTTTTGTGTAGTGTAGTCAAAAAGTATCAGTGTTTTTTTTTTCAATAATTTATTTCTTTGCTTGGAAAGAATTGATAAATGTATTATTTTTAAATTTTAGAATTTTATAGCTTTTTTATTCTCATTGTCATTTCTGTCGAATTCAATAATTGGAAATACAACAGATTTAAAAGGAAACAATATTATTCAAGCGAAAAAAGAGCATCAATCTTGGTTTTTTAAAATTGCAACAGAGATCATATCGTTGAGAATCAGCTTCAATAAAACGAAAATGTTTTCGCAGTTGGCTAATCATGAAATTTTGAGGCATATCATAAGCTTCAATTGTAATTACCAAGTTTTCGTTTTGCTAAAATACATCATGGTGGTAGAAAACTCAAATAACAACCATTGCTAATGACTTTATAACTCTGTTCTTTGATTTTCTTTATAAAACTTACTTCATAAAGCAAAATTAAGTCATCAATTTCAAAATCCATGGAATAATAATCATGTTGAATAATAATTTCTCGCAAACCAACATTTCTAACACAACACAAAAAATTTAACAAAAAATTTTCTGAAAGATATTGTTCAGTAAAGCGGAATCGAAATGCATATGGAAATGTATCCAAAAATTCTTGAAATTCTAATTCTGATTTAAATTTGCAGTTATTCAACGCAACAGCATATGGATCATTTTTAGCCAAAATTTTTAGATCTTCTTTTGTGATATAACATTTTTCCAATGAAATGTTGTCGAAGGAAATATGGCATTCAATTTTGGATAAAGCTAAAGCAATGTTGGCTTCGTTCTTGAAAATTCCACAATGATTCAAAACGACGTTAGATGATGGTAAAGGTTGATCAGAACAGTACTCAGGTAGAAATTTTAAGATTGCTGCTTGTTGGTGTTTATAGTATTTGCAGCTTTTTTGAAGCTTGAATTGATCAAATGGACTACATAGCTCAAAAAATCGCCTTGCAAATGGTGAATGATGAGAAAAAAGGCATAGCGATTCTGGCAGCGAAATTGGAGTTGATGGATATTCAGGATCTAAAAAATCATTTGTTTTTTTTAAAACCACTTTTTTATTTAATATTCCAAAGCTAAAAATGACATATAACCGCTTTTGATCTTTTGCTGACGCGTGTCAAGAAGCAAAAGTTCAAAAGGCGTCCCCCTTCCCCTAAAACATTGTGCCACACACGATATTTTTTCTGGCTACTTATAATAAGCATTGATAATATTTTTTAAGATTTGCTTATTCATAAAATTAAAAATATGCATACCTCTTTTAGGACACATTGCAATATGATGATGTTGAAAACATAATTCACAGATAATCTTACATTCACACATTGAATTTTCTTCACTTATTGGCACATATTTCAAACATAAACAACTGCTTTGACCACGCTCAAATACTTTTGAATATCGGCTTCGAAATGTTGGAAAATTTTGACAATTTTCTGATACATGTGTTGATTTATGACAGAAATAACAAGATTTTTCTGCCATTGCTCGGGGATTAAATATAACGGATAAATTTAGCAAAAATACTTGTGTAATGAATAGAACACGATAAAAAGGGAACTGAAAGGCAAAAAAAGTCGCTAGCAAAAGAAAAAACAATTTTGTCTAACAAAAGTGAAAACTTTCAACACATTTTCATTCGGCAAAAAACGGTTGAATGGGCATTAGTGTAATATATGAATTGTTTCTTCTCTTTTCAACTGTCTTTTGTTGTCTCTTTTTTTGAAAGCTGATTCATTCATTTTATTTCGTCTTTGTCTTTGAAGGCGCCAAAAAATAATGCCATGTACGCATCTGCTCTCTTTTTAGACTGAAAATAACCAAAAGCTGCAGACAAAGAAGTGTGCGCAATCATCGAATGGTTCTTTTGTTTTTTGATTGCTGTATAAAGTTGTAAATGAAAAAAAAAATTAATCATTGAAATTAGTTAAGATTTTCAAGAAGAAACGAAAAGGCTGGATAACCACTCGGAGTTATCAAAACAACGAGATATTAGTGATTCAAACATATCTCTGTAACGGGCTTTCAAAGAGGCGATTATTTGCTGTTTATTAGTTGAAAAGAAAGTAGCTCCATTGTACGCATAATTTTAGAGATGCTAAAAAAAAGTCGCGCATCCATTTTTTCGAAATCAACGATTCCAACATTTATGCATATGCGTTCTTGAAAACTTTGAATGTTTAATTAGATTATACAAATGACGTATAAAAAAATGTTTGTGTGATTACATAAAAATTTAAGGACAAACAACAAAGCCAAAAAAACAGTCTCAAAAACGTAAAAATCGAAAACAGTATTTTTTGCCATAATCAGGAGCAATACGAAGATCATAGTCTTCATCTGCTTTATAATCTTCATCTGGTTCACAGGCAGAAAATTGAGGATGTGTTTGTAGTTCTTGACGAATTGGGGTTTTAAATAATGATTCAACAAGCACAGTTAAAATTAATCTTTCATTTTGCTAAAATATTTGTTTGTAATTTATCCGTAATTAAAACGCCTGAAAAAATTTACCTCAAAAAGCATAACCAAATCATTAACATCAAAATTCAAAACATTATCTCGTACAGTAATTTTTCTGTAATTTACTTTTTTCTTTGCACATAAAAAATTAAATATCCATGTTTCTGACATCACTTCTGAGATATATGTAATATCATAGGCATATGGAAAAGCTTCCAAGATATCATAAAGTGAAAATGAATATTCCAAAGTGCAATTTTTGATCAACACAGTATTTGGATCAGCTTTGGATAAAATTTGTAAATCAGTAGTTGTAATATCACATTTTTCTAGCGAAATACTGTCTAAATTGAAGTAACAATTTTTTTCAAGCATTGATGTCTGAACAGTTTTCCGACAAAAAAATTCACCCCGTCGATTAAATACAACATTATTTGGCTCAGAAGATTTTAAGGTATCAAAATTGGGCTTTAACTTCAAATCTAATGGTTGACGGCGTTGAAAAAATTTGCAGGTTTTTTGAAGTTTAAGTTGATCAATTGGATTACAAAGTTCAAAGAATCGCCTTGCAAACGGTGAATGATGAGAAAATAGGCACAGTGGTTCTGGCATTAAAACTGGATTTGATGGATGTTCAGGATCTGAAATATTCATCATTAAAATCGATGTTATTAATTTAATCTCTGAATAATTCTTACCCCTTTTAGGACACATTGCAAGATGATGATGTTGAAAACAAACAGGACAAATAATCTTGCATTTACACATTGTATTTACATGATCGATTGGTTCATATTTTGGACATAAACAGCTATTTTGTTTAAGTTCGAAGATGTATGAATATCGACTTCTAAGGGTTGGATAATCATGGCAATATTCTGATACATGATTTAATTTTCCACAAAAATGACAAGGCATTATTAACTTTGGAAGATAGATTATGCGGCAAAAATATATTCAACTAAAAACTTAAAGTTCTAAAAATAAAAAATGAAATTTAACAAATCAAAATCGAACTGTTAGGGCGTCATAATAGCCCTCAAAAACAAACAGCAATTCACATGATCAAAAGAAATACAAAGAGGGAAAGAAAGAAGCAAAGAGACACGCGCCAAATCGATGAACTTAATAATAGGAGCAGAATGATTAAAGTAAAAACGAGCTACTATTTATTTACTGTTTGGCGCGATCGTGAACGCCGATGCAGGTGGAGCATTGCGCAATCGTTTGTCCAAGTAAAACTAGAGAAAGAGGGTGCCACTAAGAGACATTCTAGGTTTGTACAGCTACTTTTAAAGTTTAAAAGAAAAGAAAAAGGCGCGCAAAACTTTGATAAAGAGAAAAGGAAATTTTTTTAAATGTGTAATTGAAAAAAAAAAGTTTTCATGTTAGAAAATGGCTACTGGTACAACCTGATTATGAAACTGCTATTGCTTTCGTGATAGAAAATGGATCATAAAAGTATTTCATAACAATGGAATTTCGTAACATTAAAATTTTTTATTCACAAACATGTAAATGTCAAAAAAACAAAAAATAGCAAAAATCATGAAGAAATAATATAATTCGCTCAAATGAATCTAAAATAATGTTTCAAATTTGCCATCTTAGCAAAGCAACAGAGATCATAGATTTGAGAATTTGATTGAATAAAGCGTATATGATCTTTCAATTTATCAATAATTGGATTTTGATGTGAATAATAGGTTTCCATTGTAATTACCAAATTTTCATTTTGCTAAAATAATGTAATTTAAAAAATTAACTAACAAAACATTCTTAAAAAGCTTGCTAAAAACCTATTTCTAATGTTCAAAATAACTTACTTCATAAAGCAAAACCATATCATCAAGATCAATATCCATAAAATCATCATGTCGAACAATTATTTCTCGTAAACCAACTTTTCTTGTACTACACAAAAAATTCAACATCAAATTCCATGGAAGTTGCTGTTTAACAAAATGAAATCGAAATGTATATGGAAAGGCATCCAAAAACTCTTGAAATTCCAAATCTGATTCAAATGTGCAGTCATTCAAAGCAACAGCGAATGGTTCATTTTTGGCTAATATTTTGAGATCTTTCTTTCTGATGTAACATCCATCCAGTAAGATACTATCGAAATTAGCCAGGCATTTTGTTTTGGTTAAATTTCCAGCAATATCGATATCACGCACAAAAATTCCAGATTTATTGAATACAGTAATTGGTGGTGGTGTAAGTTGATTTGAATAATATTCAGGTTTCAATTTTAATTTGACAGATTGGTGATTGAGGAAATATTTGCAAGTTCTTCTAAGTTTGTGTTGATTGATTGGATCACAGAGTTCAAGAAATCGTTGAGCAAAATGAGAAGGATGTGAAAAAAGCGGCAACGGTTCAGGAAAGATAACAGGATTTGATGGATGTTCAGGATCTAAAACAATTAGTATTATAAGGATATTGTATATTTACCAAATTCAGTTTTTATTAAAAACATTCTACAAAATCAAATTCAATTAACCTACCTCTTTTAGGACATACTGCAATATGATGATGCTGAAAACAGGCTGCACAAATAATTTTGCATCTACAAATTGAATTGCTGGTACTTGTTGGCACATATTCGGGGCATAGGCAATTACTTTGACCACGATTAAATATTACAGAATACCTTTCTCTAAGAGTTGAAAAATCTCGACAATATTCTGACACATGAGTTGATTTTCCACAAAAATAACAAGACTTTTCTGCCATCGATCACCGAATTTGATTGAAGAAATAGTAGTGAACAGTTAATCCAAAAATAAGCTTTATAACTATGGACTGACAAAATTTGTAGAGAATAAAGTGAAAAAAGGTTGCTTAAAAAACAATACAGAGGAACTTCCTTAAATGAATCGATTTCTGCCAATAACTTTTTTTGGATAAATAAACGAATAAAAAACTATGAGTGCCATTTATTCCCCTAAACATTATTTTGTTTTCACAGCATTAAATCTTTTTGCTTTGATTCCTTTTTATTAATTTGTGATTTTAATACGAAAAAAATGGCTTCTGAACAACAAGAAAGCAATTCATTCGTAAGTATTTTTCTATGTTATACACAGACTTTACAAAATTGGTTTTTTTAGGATATTATTAAAGTACCGATTTTTTGTGAATGGATATTTGAAAAGAATTTACCTGTTAATTCTGGTGAACCATCATCACTATATAATCATGTAGCTGGACTCGATGGAGATGCTGGAATAGAGGCCTATTTGGCAGCTCCAAAATATTCTATACCCGGATTTCCTGGAATTAAATATTATCTTTGCATTTATTATTATGAAGATATCTTGTGGTTATACTTTTATGTTGAAGTAAATTATAGAAAATATAATTTTGATGCTGATTTTACATGTACTGTCACTGGTTATGAGCCAAAACATTTTGTTCATAACTTTAGTAATGCAACAAATAATGCTATAACCATACAATTTGAATTATTTTGTTGCTCAAGAAATAATTGTTGTGGATGTTCTATTAGTAGTAATAAAAAATTAATCATTTGTGTTGAAGGAATATTTAATGTAAAACGTGTTGAAGCTTTTAAGCATTTTACAATTGCAGTTTCTGAAGACATTGATGATCTCGCTGATGAAGACACTGATACAAAAGATTTTGTAATTGTTGCTCGAGGACAAGATATTCGAGTATGTTTATAAAACGTTTATCCAAATTTTTGCAAGCATTTCATTTAGGTTCATAAATCAGTTTTAACAGAGCATTCAATTGTATTTGCAAGAATGTTCGATTGTGAAAATTGGAAAGAAACAAGGGAAAATAAAATTGTAATCCCTGAATTCCCTTACGAAATTGTTAAATACGCTGTTGATGCTTGTTATGGTGAAACTTACTATAATTACCTTTCAACAAAAGAAGAATTATTAAAAATTTTTCAATTTGCTGATAAATATGATCTGGAGAAACTTACTGTAAGTGCATTTTTTGTATAAAATACTTATGTTTCACGTTTTAGGAAGCCGTCAAAAAAGTTATTGCTTTTACTCCCCATAATGTTGTAGAATATGCAAATTTCTTCTATGAAAATAATGCTGTTGAACTTGTAACCTGTTGCATTGACTACATTATTTCATGTGCACAATATTCGATTCCCATCAGGGATGGGCGGAAATACAGTATACCTAAGCCTAAATTGGTCATAACTTTGACGCATGAGTTTTTTTTCACACAAAATGTTTATAATACTTTGAAGAATACTATATCAGTATTGGATATACCAACAAAAAGTTTAAGCCTAAGCTTTTTCAGAAAATAGAACACATTTCCGTAAAAAAATTTCCGCCAGTAAAACGGAAATTTTTTTTACGGAAATAGATATTTAAACAAATACTGTCTGATAATTTAAAATATTATTGTGGCAAAAGTGACCGCTTAGGTGCCACAATATGCTAACACCATTTGCTAAAAGTTTAAAATCACACATTTAAAAGTTATAGGCGATTTCCGTAAAAATTTCCGTGTTTGCTTCCGCCCATCCCTGATTCCCATCAAAGATATCGAAATTTTGAACGCTGAAATTAATGGAATGTATGTTAGTCCAGTTCTCACAAAAGATCCAAAAGCTGAACATCAAACTTTTTATCAAGCTGGTCAAAAAGATGATTATAAAAATATGTGAGACTAGGTTATGATTTAAAAATATTGGATGGTTTTTATTGTTTACTTTTTTTTATTCACATACATGTAAATGTCAAAAAATAAAAAACAGCAAAAAAATCAAGAAATAATTTACAAGACAAAAAATAAAAGTGAGAAAAAATAATTATATCATTCATTCAAATAAATCTAAAATAGTGTTTTGAATTCGGCATCTGAGAATAGCAACAAAGGTCATAGATTTTAGAACTCGATTGAATAAAGCGGAGATGATCGTTCAATTTATCAATGACTGGATTTCGATGTAATTCATATGTTTTAAGTGTAATGACCAGGTTTTCGTTTTGCTAAAAAAATGACATGTAAAAACTATCTGCTAAAATGTTTACAAGAATTTCTTCAAAAAGCGCCACAACATGGCGACTGAAAAAAAAGGAAAATTTGCAAAATACAATAAATCCGTCTCAGCTAATTCCCATTATAATTAAAAAAAACTTACTTCATAAAGCAAAGCCATATCATCAAGATCAATATCCATAAAATCTTCATGTCGAACAATTATTTCTCGCAAACCAACTATTCTTGTGCTACATAAAAAATTTAATATTAAATTCCATGGAAGTTGTTGTTTAACAAAATGAAATCGAAATGCATATGGAAAGGCATCCAAAAATTCTTGAAATTCCAAATCTGATTCAAATGTGCAATCATTCAAAGCAACAGCGAACGGTTCGTTTTTAGCCAAAATTTTTAGATCTTCTTTTGTAATGTAACACTTTTCTAATGAAATACTATCGAAATTAGCCAGGCATTTTGTTTTGGTTAAATTTCCAGCAATATCGATATCACGCACAAAAATTCCAGATTTATTGAATACAGTAGCTGCTGGTGGTGTAAAATGAGTGGAAAAATATTCAGGTTTCAATTTTAATTTGACAGATTGGTGATTGAGGAAATATTTGCAAGTTTTTTTAAGCTTGAATTGATTGATTGGATCACAGAGTTCAAGAAATCGTCGAGCAAAATGAGAAGGATGTGAAAAAAGAGAGAAGGGTTCTGGAAACATTACTGGATTTGATGGATGTTCAGGATCTAAAAACAACTAGTCTGATAAGGTTATTGTGAATAAAAAAATCGTTAAAAATGTTATTTTACTGAATTTTTTTTACAAAGCATAATTCAATTAACTTACCCCTTTTAGGACATACTGCAATATGATGATGTTGAAAACAGGCTGCACAAATAATTTTGCATTCACAAATTGAATTTTTCATAAGTAATGGTGCATTTTTTGAACACAAGCAACTACTATGACCACGATTAAAAATTTCAGAATGTCGGCTTCTCAAATTTGGAAAATCACGGCAATATTCTGATACATGGGTTGCTTGATTACAAAAGTAACAAGATTTTTCTGCCATCGCTTAATAAGATGACTAGAATAAATAAATATCAGTTTAATACAAAAAATTAATTTAATTTATTGAACTGTTTAGGAAAAACTGAATTTTACAAATTATTTTTTTTGTAGTTGTTGAAATTTTAAAGACAAAAAAGGTCGCTAGCAAAAAGAGAAAGACAATACCCTACAAACTTCCTAAAATGATTCATTTTGGTCGATAAATTTTTTGGATAAAATTATTTTACTGCTATACAAACAATTTAATAAATATGCATGCATTATTTTAAAAATGGCCCGATGCAATGCATTTTTTTTGTTGTCATTTATTGGATTTTTAAATCAAACTTTTTTAAAGGAGATCCTATAAACTTAAAAAATTGAAAATTTAGAACTACTAATATAATAGCTAATACACATGAGTAGCGATGTGCACGATGCGACTCAAACTCGAGTGTTCCCCTCGTTTTTTTTAGGAAATGAGGTTTTAATTTTTGATTAAATGGATCTTTTTTGTATTAGCTTAATTTTTTTAGTTACTTACCCTATATAGGTAATTTTTTACGTAGAATCCGAAAATCCAACTTTCGAAAAACATTTTCTTTGTAAGACACGTCGAAATTGACATTTTTTTTCGTTTTTAGGGCAAATGACCCATCCTTCCACCGACTTCCAACTAATGATTATATACATTCGATGCAGAATTAAATTCTACATCCATTAATAAAAAAATTAATATCGCGAAATATCGCGGTCATAAAAAGTTTGACCAAAAACTGTGTTTTCCCTTATATTTTTCAAAGAAAAGAGGCTCTTTTTTGAAAAAAAAAGTGCGCGCGCATTTTTTTTGCAAAGGAAAAGAGAGAAACTCTTTTGTTCCCCGTCCAAACTTTTTTCAGCTTCTTCTGATTTTCTGAAGCGCGTATCTTTTTTAGATTAATTTTTTTTAATATTTTACTTTAACATTTTTTTATAATCATAAAATTCTGCATCTTTTGGTACCAAAATTATAGTATTTGAGCAAACTTTGAAAAACCGTGCACATCGCTACACATGAGTCCTCTTTTTCGAAATTTTATTGAAATAAAAAAGTACAGCAACAAACAAAAGATATCATTCAAAAGGGAGTATTATAACTCTCACACATTGTCACATGTTTTTCTTTATTCAAGCCGGTATAATAGACAAGACGTCTAGAAACTTTTGATTCAATTATCATATCAATCAAAGCGTCTACTTGATCTTTACATGCTTGAGGGATGTCATCACGAAAAATAAAATAAAACTTTGTTCCTGGACGATTCTGAAATTAATTAAATCAGATTACAAAGAAAAATTCTATAAACAAACTTTAATAAATTTTGATAAATCTTGAATGTTTAAAACTTCAGAAATATTATTTAAATAAAAGCATTGCAAATTTCCGAGATTTTTGAGCTTCATAATGTTTCTTATAGTTGAAGAATTAATCACGTGATAATCAGTGTTTAATGTGCTGTAAAAAGATTTTCACATGTGATAAAAATAAGAGAAAACCTTACTATTGAAAAAAATTAACATTTGGAATTGCTTCAAGAATTGTTTCAAGCACTGCAAATTTTCCATCACCATAAGTCATTTTAACATTACCAAGAAAATAAACTTTTGTAGGAGTTGAAGCTAAAATTTTGAAATCATCAAAGCTCATATTCGTATTAGAAATTGTAAGGTTATCAATTTCACAGCGATAAATTTTAGATAAAAATACAGAAGCAAAATTTGAGATTTCTCTTCCTGGAATATCTAGCTTTTCTAAAAGCCATATTTTGCTTGAACTTTTGGTTATATCATATTTTAAGCAGCACTCTCCTTCGTTATTTCTGCATATTTTATCATCATTTGGACAAATACGTGCGTCATCCATACATTTAATGATAAGAATTGGATTTCTCTCGTAAAAGTATTTGCAGCTTTGAATCATCTTTGAATAACATTTTGGGCCTGATGGATTATTGGTAATATAATAAACGATTGAAGATGGAAGACAAAAGGGTTGTGCTATTGACGATTTATCAGAGCATGGAATTTTTTCATCGGCTTTCAACTTTGGCTTTGATAAGCAATCACCCATTTGAAAATTCTTTTTTTAATTAACAAAAATGGAGTTAAAATGTTTCTGGTTGTGTGGTTAATGCACTCTAAAATAAAGCAATATTTATATTACTGCCCTAAAAGCAAAATGAAAGTACTTGAATGAGACTCTTTCAGAAAAGATGGTTTTTTCTTCTACCATAAAGAGCAAGATATGAGCAGTTGCCATAGATCTTATTTGGAACATGCGCACACATGCATATGTATGCTTTATTACAACACGAAGGGTGCGTCGATATTTGTTATGTGTATAAAATTCTATCAATACAAATTACCTTGGAGCATAAAGGGGCAACATCAGGTTATCCTAGAAAGTTTATGAACGTTCCCACCATTTGCAAAAAAAATTTTTGCATCAGCAGTTTTTGTATTGCATATTTTTATTACTTGGTGGTTCATGTATGATATATATCTAAAGGATGACTTCTCAACAACACCAAAATCAAGAAAACAATAGTTCGTTTGTAAGTTATTTCATGTTACAGAATAAATATGATAAATGTTATAAAAATATTTTTTAGGAAATTAAAGTTCCAATTTTTTGTGAATGGACATTTGAAAAACATTTACATGTTAATTCTGGCATGAGGCAATCATTGTATAATTATGTTTCTGATTTGGCTGAAGCTGATAAATTGTTTGATATTTATTTGTCAGCTCCTGAATATTATTTGCCTGGGTTTCCCGGCATCAAATATTACTTAAGTATTTACATGGATGATGAGAAATTGTGGTTAAAATTTAACGTTGATACGGATTATGAAAAATATGCGTTTGATGGTGATTTTACTTGCACTCTTACTGATTGCGAACCTTTGCATGTTGTTCATAGCTTTAATGATAAAAGTGATGAAGATATATACACACGATTTGAAATACGTTGCTGCGAAAATCGATGTTTAAATTGCCCTCTTTGCACCAAGAAAAAGATAGTAGCATGTGTTGAAGGAACGTTAATCGTTAAAAATGTTGGTGCATATCAATTTTTCGAAAACGATGTTTCTGATAAAATCAATGAACTGAGATGGGAACAAAATGATACAAAAGATTTTGTTATTGTTACTCAAGACCAAGAAATACGCGCATGTTAAATAATATCATTTTTTTTGTATTATATACTTTTTCATTTAGGTTCATAAATCAGTTTTAGTCGAAAATTCAACAGTTTTTGCAAGAATGTTTGATTCAGATAATTGGAAAGAAACAATGGAAAATAAAATTGTTATTCCTGAGTTTTCTTATAAAGTTATCAAAGCTGCTATTGATGGATGTTACGGTGAAATTAATAATCATCTCACAAATAAAGAAGAATATTTGATGGCCTTTCAATTTGCTGATAAATATGATATGGAAAAGCTTTCTGTAAGTGTTATTTTTGATAACATATTTATAGTTATCGTTTTAGGAAGCTATCAAAAAAGTTATTGCTTTTAACCCCAATAATGATGTTGAATATGCTAATTTCTTCTTTCAAAATAATGCTATTGAACTTATTAATTGTTGCATCGATTATATATTTTCTTGTGCACAGTATTCTCTTCCAATCAAGGATATTGAATTATTAGATGCTCAAATTCAGACAATGTTTTTTAATCGGGTTTTTGTTAGCCCAATTCTAAAGAAAGGCCCCAAACTTGAACACCGGTGTTTCAGTTATGAAAAAGACTAAAAATGATCAATGATATACGCTAAATGTTAAAACCTACTTTTGTTTTGTATTTTATTTGCTTATTTTTACTTTTTATCTTTTTGTTTAGCACAACTTGCATGAAATTTGTTTATCTCGAAAGCTTTATTAGTAATAAATTATTTAAATTCAATAACAAAATGCTAATGGTTAATTTTAGCAGTAATCACAAACTCTGAAATAAACACATAAATGTGAATCTTACAAAATTTGCGCGACACTCTTGATTAAAAAACATAGAAGAAAATGATTAAAAAGGAAACACAAAGGCGTTGACAGGTAATCATCAACTCTGACTAATAAATGAAGCATTGTTGTGTCTATTCAGAGAACTATTACACGCTCTTTGATTAATTTACTACTGTTAAAATTATCAAATTTATTAATTTTCAATGCATATTCTCTTCCCATTAAAGATTTTGAATTAATGGATGCTCAAATTGGTTCCATGTGTTTTGATCGAAGTTTTGTTTTCAAAAAAGATCCAAAAATTGAAAATCGAAATATTAATTATGAGAAAACAGATGATGAAAGTTAATGAGATGTGTTGGTGAAAAAAAAAATAAAAATATTTATACACTTTATTAATTGAAAGTTTTTATTGTTTTTCATACTTTTTATTTGTCTTGTATCTTTTCAATTAAACTTCATTACACTCTTACATTTTTTTGATATTGTTTACTTATTTTTTATTGCATTCTTTTTAATATAAATAATAAAGAATTTTTTTCATTGCTTGACAAACATTTATTTTCGAATTAATCTTAAAAGTTTTCCAAAGATTACGCATCATTTTTTAAATTTCTCAACACCCGCATCCCTATGATTGTTTTTCCTTTGAACTTTTGCAGGGAACGGTTTTTTTTCTTTCTGCAAATGGGAAATAAAGAAGAAAGGAAAGAAGAAACGCAGAGAAAGAGAAAAATGCGTTAAAAGCGTTGTAGCGCGCGGCAGCCTCATACGACTAACACAAGCAACTGTGATAGACAATAAATCGAACAAGGGGGATGCAATGACTAACAAAGACGGAAAAAAAGACAACAAGGAAGTACCTTGGCTAAAAGAAACATACTATTGGTATGGTTTGTTTTTTTTTCTATCGCAGTGCATTTTTTTCACGTTGATTTTCTATCATCTTTTAGTTTAAAAGCTAAATAATGACTTCACAAAATCAAGAAGATAATGTATGTTTTTCATTTGTTCTAAAAAATTGTTATAAAATTATTTTTTTAAGGAAATTAAAGTTCCAATTTTTTGTGAATGGACTTTTGAAAGAAATCTTGAATTACTTGAAGGATCGTCGCTATATAAACACTTATTAAATCTTGTTAAAGCTGATACATATAATGATATGTTGACAACTCCTGAATACTTTTTGCCTGGATTTCCTGGAATTAAATATTATTTAAGTACTCATATTGCTGATGATTCACCTGAAGAACGATTGAATTTGCAATTTCATATCGAAACTTTTTACAACAAATACAATTTTGATGCAGATTTTATGTGTTTTATTACTGATACTGAACCAAAACATTTTGTTCATCGTTTTGGCGATACCATAGATGATGATTTTTTTAAATGCTTTATTACATATACCTGCTCCAATGAATGTGTTGGATGTTCAATATGTGCAGATAAAAAATTTGTTTTTCGAATTGAAGGAACAGTCATTATTAAACATGCTGATGGTGGACTATGGCATTTTCCAATCGAAGTTCCTAATAATGAAGCCAAAAAATTGTTACGTGAAAAAGACGATACAAAAGATTTTGTAATTAAAACAAAAGAACAAGAAATTCGAGTATGTGCAATGTCAACTCTCAAAAATGTTGGAACATTAGTTTAACACTTTTTTGTTTAGGTTCATAAATCAGTTTTAATCGAGCATTCAACTGTTTTTGCAAGAATGTTTGATTGCGATAATTGGAAAGAAACAATGGAAAATAAAATTGTTATTCCTGATTTTCCTTACAAATTTGTTAAATATGCTATTCGAGCTTGTTATCATGGAATCTTCTGTAATAATCTTTCAACAAAGGAAGAACATTTGATGATGTTTCAATTTCTTGATAAATATGATATGGAAAAGTTTACTGTAAGTACCCATAACTTTATACATAGTTTAAAATGTTCTTTTTTCTTTCAGAAAGATTTTAAAGAAAGAATTTTCTTTACTCCATTTAATGTTGTAGAATTTGCAAATTTCTTTTTTCAAAATCATGTCATTGAACTAGTCAATTGTGGTATTGATTATATTTTATTGTGCTCACAATATACTCTTCCCATCAAAGATATTGAAACTTTGGATGCTAGAATTCGAGCTATGTTCTTTGATCGAATTTTGGTTAGTCCTGTTCTTAAAAAAGATCCAAAAGCTGAACATCGAAGTTGTATTTATGAGCAAAAAGAAAGAAGTCAGTAAAATTTTCTTGTGTTGTCTCGTTTTGTTCTTACTGTTTGTTGTTTCACGTTTGTATGTCATATGATATCATACATTTTTGGCATTTGGGCAAAGTGTTATTCAATATATCTGAAAACATGCTTTATCTTTTATAAAATGCAATAAGAAAAATTTTATTAAAAAATATATAATAGAAAATATTAAATCGAAGTACATATAAAAGTAAGCAAGTCAAATTGTAATATTTACATTCAAACATCTTTTACATCTGTAGCAGAAACATATCGAAAATACATACAAAAAGGATCAACTGGATCATCTATTTCAAAAATAAAACCCAAATCATAGTTATGTTTGTTATTCCTTTTTGAAACTTGTTTCTATTTCATTAATTACAGGTACATCAGATGGCAATTTTTCTTTTACAGTAACTGTTAGAGTTAAATTGTCACTTTGCTAGAACAATTGCTTTGTAAGTTTGATAATGATTTTATGCTTCAAAGACGTACCTCAAAAAGATTAATCAGATTAATAAGATTCAAATCCATAGCATCATCTTCAACTTCAATGATTCGATAAGCAACTTTTCTTTCTGCTGTTAAAAAATTTGATATCCATGTAGATGGAATTTTTTGATTAATAAATTTAAATTCTAGTGCATATGGAAATGCATTTATAATAGCTTGTAATGAAATATTTCTTGCTAAACTACAATTCTCAATTGACACCGAATGTGGATCACCTTTTGCTAAAAGCTTTAGATCCTCCTCACCAATGTAACAATCATTAAGCGAGATATTGTCCAAATTAAAGTAATTTGTAGTTTTTGGTTGTAAAAGTGCAATGTCATTTCCATTTTCAAAATTTCCCATTCCGTTAAAAACAATATTTGGGTATGGGTGATTTTTGGAATAATGGTAATCCAGTTTAAGCTTTATTGGTTGAAGATTTTTCAAATATTTGCAGCAATTTTGTAGTTTAAATTGATCAATTGGGTTGCAAAGTTCAAAGAATCGCTTCGCAAATGGTGAATGATGTGAGAACAAACATAATGGTTCTGGCATTGAAATTGGGTTTAATGGATGCTCCGGATCTATAAAAACAGAAATATTGCTTCATCATACTACACTACCCCCACAAAATTTTGCTTGCCTCTTTTAGGACACATTGCAACATGATGATGCTGAAAGCAGACTTCACAAACTTTTCCACATTTGCACATTGCATAATCTTCATGAATCGGGTCATAATATTGGCATAAGCAATTATTTTCTTTTTCTTTGAAAATATGTTTATATCGGCTTCTCAGAGTTGGGAAGTCTGGACAGTTTTCTGAGACATGGGTTGATTTCTTGCAGAAAAAACAGTGCATTTTTTAGTTGAATGACACAAAGGCGAAAAACTAAAATCCCAACAAAAAAATGCTGATGAGTAAAACATTAAAATGTCTGTCATTGCTTTTGCGAGTTTTTATTTTCTCTTTGGCAAAATCAATAAAAATTGCATACACAATGACCGCTCTTATTAACACCAATTTTTATAAGCAAAAATTTTTGACCACATTGACAGCCTTCATTTTAAGAACGTCGATTAGCAAAATGATTAATATTCACAGTATTTTCTGTTTGAGTAGCAGGAGATATTTGAATAATTTTGTTATATTTAAAATATGCAAAATATTTTGTAAAAATTTCTGCAACACCTTTTCGATAAGAAGCAACAAAATATAAAGTAGCAAGAGATTCAAAAAATGAATGAGAAACTATTACACAAAATTCTAAAATTATAATATTTTCAGTATGAGGGATTTGAAAACACGTAATTCCAATATAAATTGTAAAAGGTAAGAATAAGAAACAAGTTGAAATAGATAGCTGCACAAAAGCACTGATAATTAATGATCGTCGCATCTTTTCAAGTGTTTGAGATTTATGTGATTTAACAAGATAAATAAAAAATAGGCCAAGTAATCCAGCAAAACCAATTCCAGCAATTAAAATAAAAGTAACAATTAATGTAATAATATAAATAGTATTTGTAAATGGTACAAATAGCAATCCAGATTCATTTTGAAAAATATCTTTCATACATGGATCATATTCTATTGCAGCTTGATAGCTGGTAATAGGATCAGCTGCAATTGTAAGGTAATATTTTGCAGCAGCTGTACTTCCAATAGACGCTATAATCATTAAAAAAATGCCAACAAAAATACCATATTTCATTTTAAACCATTTTGTAAAGGTTGTTGGAAATGCTAAAAGATATCGATTCAACAATGTTGCAGCCAACGATGCACCATTTATTATAAAAATTGTTGTACAAATATATGCAATAATTGCGGTATAATAAGCATTTTGATGACGAAATAGCCCATGCAAATATAAACTAAATAATGGAGCTAAATAAACTGGTTTAAACAAGGCAACGGTAATTTCAGATACTAAACACCAAAATGAATGATTCAAAATTAACCATTTAAAACTTGATAAATTTTTTGATTTTGTTAAAATTATATAGAATTGCAAGGGTGTAATTGATAAACTTAGAACTAACATAAAATTTGAATAATAGTAATAAAATGTTATAAAAGCTGAGGAAGGTGGAGTAAATTGTGTGCAATTCATAACTAAAAAAGAAATTTTCATAACCATTTCAGAGGAAGTTTTATAAAAGCAATCTTAACCATTCAAAGGTTGTGGCAGCTGCATTTTAGTTTACTGAGAAAATTAATATTTTAATATATTAAAAATTCTGAGGCAAAACATGACCCAGAAATTTATTTAAAAAATTTAAAAGGTGTATTATATTTTATTTCTTGTCAATATTTTTCGTTTAAAGCTGCATGTACGGCAAGTGAGTTTGGTTTAAATTTAAATATTTTATATGGGAACATCAAAAGCTGAGCGAGAGGAAAATTTTTTTTGTTGAAACATTAAAAGTTGTACTTTTTTTGTCTCTACCATTTTTGTAAATACATCATTTTTTAGTTTGCTGTTGTTACAGAAAGTAGTTCCCCAGGGTATGTTCGAGTAGATGCACAAAACCTTTTTTATCTTACAGTTGCTTTTAAAATTTAGGCGCAATTAATTGTTCAAATTTATTAATGCAGCAAAAATATTAATCATACATTGTGTGTTGCGTTTTTTAACATTCAATTTCGTTATTACTTTTTTCCTTCAACCATGTACAAAAAGTTTGTGATGGCGTAAGTGATGCAAAAAGACCTAAAAAATTATTGAAAAAATACGTAATTGCTTTTAACTTGTAATAACTAACTTAAACGAACAACGGTTTCATTTACAACAGTATATCCTGCTGCTGATGCAATTCCAACTTGAAATCGTTCGTAAGAGCCACAATGCAAAGGATCATTTCGGTAGATAACGGCTGGAGCACCACTATCCCCCTTAATTAATTAATTTTTAAGCATTAAATTAACTATAAAATATCTAAAAATTATAAAACTAACAGTTGCCATACCATTACCATCTATTGGTGCCGTGGCTTCCATTTGCATCCATGTGTTGTTTTGGTAAAGACTAAAGGTAAAATTACCTTCTCGAAGTAGTTGTGAGTATCCTATTAAAAAAATAAATGAAATAAAATTTCAAAAAAAAGTTATACCTCCAAATTCAGTAGCTCCAAAACCTGCGACTGTAATAGCTTCACCAGGTGTAAGAGTAATGTTCAAGTTCAGTTTTACAGGTTGTGCACGGGAATTGAAAGTAATAGGCTGAGCCAGCTATAAACAAATTATTTAAATTTAAAAAAAATAGTGGCACTTATTTTTTTTACTATACATATATTTTTAGCTCGACTATCGTTATTAAAAAATTACTTACGCGAATTAATACAGCATCCCACGGAATATATTCATCAACCCTGTGAAAAATAGCATCCGCATAATGTTGAACTCCAGCCGAAATATTATTTCGATCATCTACTCCAACCCAAAAAGAAATATCACTTGGATTTGCACCTTTATAACAATGTAAAGCAGATAATATATATCGTTCATGGATAATAGAAGCTGTACAATGCCCTCCAAATGCAATATATGGATATTTTTCAATACTTGTTGGATTAGCATTAACCATACGAGCTTTTCGGACATGACCACCATCGCTTACAGCAAACAAAAAAGTAAAAATACAAAAGACCTTTGAATTCATACTTGTTACTGCATTCTTTTGTTATTTTCAATTTTTTAGTTTTTTATATACTTGTTTTTTAAATGAGATTATGTAAATCGATTTGGTTTAATTTTAACACTGTATGAAGCTTCCTAGAAAAATATCAGTAATAAATTACGGGGGTTTTGTTGAATTTTTTGTAGTTCCATTGTTTCGTATAATTTTTGTATAAATTACAAAAAAGCGCCTACACATATTTCCACATGCTAAACGTGTTTTTTTTGTGCAGTTATATCCTGTTTTGCATAAACGTTGTAGTGTCACGTTGTCTTTCATACGAAACACAAATAAAATTTTGATCAAATTTTTTTCAGCATTTATTCAAGCAAAAATGAAAAAGAAAACAATACAAAATAGGAAAACACAAAGTGTCAATAAATTCCTTTCAATTTACAGATTCATATCCGTAAAAATTGTTGAATTTTTCTTGATCTTGACTAGGATAATCGATAAAAACATTATGCATGTTTGATTCAATTATTTTGTCAAATATTGAATCTAATTGATTTTTGTAGTCATCAGAGAAATCATCCCAAAACACAAATGAAAATTCAGTTTTATCTTTATCCTGAAAATGGTAATTTAATTAAAAGTAAAAAGTTTAATGTTAATAACTAGCCACTGCCTTAACCCCTACCCATGTGGTGGAAGCTCTGGGACCAACCAAGGTCGAACGCGCATAATCATTTTTAATCTGGCCTGCAGACGACTCGAACCAGCTGGGAGCTTGCAGTTCTGGGGTGAATCACGGGCGCCCTAGACCAGTCGATTATGCGACCGACTGTTTTAGTAAATCTTTAGAAAAAAAACAGACCTTAACAAAATCAACAAAGTCGTTGACGTTAAAAACTTCCGGTATATCTACTAATTTAAAAGATTCAAAAGTCTTTTTAAGCTTTGTAATATTCTTTAGAGTTGACGAAGAAACCATAGAAGAATCACTGACAAAATCACTATAAAAAATATTTTAAAAACAAATTGTTAAGAAAAACGAACTAGTGAAATTTTTTAACATGTGAAAGAGATTCAAGGATTGTTTCAAGCATTACAGTTTTATCATCCTTGCACATTATTTTATTAGCAATTACGACACATGTTGCAGAAGAAACCACTTGAATAAGCTCATCATATGTAACACATGCATTTATTATAACTTTTTCTGCATCACAGCGGTAGAGTTTAGAACATAGCATTGAAGTTCGAATAGGAGAGTTAGGAGTCAGAAATTCTTTTACAACCCAAATTTTATCCAATAAATTTTTATTGTCAACTTTGATACACCATTTACAGCTATGGTTGGAGTTATGAGGTTCATCTTCAGAACACATTCTTTCTTTGTAAATATGTTTTGCAACGATAATAGGATTTTTTTCGAAAAAATATTTACAGCTTTGAATACTTGTGGAATAATATTTTGGTGTTGACGGTTTTTTGGTGATATAATGAATCATGGAATCCGGAAATGGAAAGCACTGTTTGATCGACTGGGCACCACGCCATCAAATTATTACAGCTGTTTTCTGTTTTAAATTAAGTGTTTCCATTTGGTCTTGTAAGATTAAGCAGAATAAAAATATAGATTGAAATTCGTCAATTGAGAAATAAATTTTTATGGCAGACAAAAACTTTTCAGTCTATTGTGCTTATTGTAAGTCGCAATTGCCTCGGTGCAGAAAAGTTATGATGGATCCATAAAAAAGTGTGTTTACTGCCATGTCAGGAATGAATACCACAAAACATTTTGTTTTGGCATGCATGTGTGTGAATCAATAGAGATTTTTTGGCCCTCCAAATGTCCTTTTGATTTCCTCCCAGTGTCCAGGTGGCCCTCCAAATGTCCTTTTTTTATGGTCCTCCACGTTTCGTTTCTTCTATGTGTCCTTTTCCCGATTTAATTCTCCCAACTGAGGTGTACACTGAGTGAAAAAAAATTGTTGTGGCAAAAAAGAAAAGATAAAACTTTTTTTTCATGAACTAAATACAATGTTTAAGTTCGTTTTGTCTATGATAGCTTTATTACATATGTCTATTTTGTTAGCAAAACATTTAATAAATTAAATTAAATTAAATAAAAAAATAATTAATAACCTTTTTTGAATAAAAGTGTTATTATTTTTTTATTTAATTTAATTTATTGACTGTTTTTTTAACATAATATACATATGAAATAAAATTACTATAGATATAATAATAAATGTTAAACATAAAAAATAATAATTTTTTAAATAAAACCTTTCTTCAATTATCATACCATTTAAGCATTCTATTTTGGATCTGACTGAAAAAAATTTGCTGTGATAAAAACGCATTTATGAAATTTTTATTATAAAAATGGTTGAAAAAAAGTTGTGTGCCAAAATCATAAAATTTTATAGCTCGATTTTTGAGAAAGTCAAGCAATTTGAGCAGATTTTGGCACAGGCGCAAAAATATCACAGAAAAAAGATATAAAGTGCGTTTCTAGGGTAAACATGACCCAAAAACACCATTTTCTCGGTCATTTTTACCGTATCTCTTACAGTATCCGAGTTACCGTATACCCGACCCAAACAACGAAATTTCGTCAATTTTTATCAAAAGTCGACAAATTTGGTATCATTGGAAAGCCCTTGACGAGCTGAGTCCGAAAAAAGTAAAATTGAACTAATTAGACCTACTTTTGAAATACTTTTTCTGCACAGAACGCAAAAAACCTATTTTTGCTGCGGTAATTTGTCCATAACGTTTTTTCCAGAGGTCAAACTAAAATTTTCTCAACGGAATCGAATTCTCCTATGTTTTTTACATCTAGGACAAATAATGCCATTGAAAACTATAGGGGATTAGACACTTTTAAAAATTAATGAATGTTGTCTATTTTGAAATTCAAAAATGCGATTTTTGTTGTTTTAACTCCATATGACCTAATTTTTGCTCGAAATGGTAGAAAAATATGTGGGAAAAATTATGGGAAAGATTTTGGGTCAAAATATTCAAATTTGGGGTCATGCCGTCACGTACAAGGCCAAATGTCATAAAAATGCGACATTTCCAGAATAAATTCTCTAAAAAGGTTTTGGTAAGGCTATATTGACCCAAAATGATATATTTAACTTTTTTATGATGTTTCTCAACTATTTTAACCATTTTAACATTATTACTGACCGTAATGCATGTCACGAAGATTCGTGAATGGATGAAGAAATAAAGAAATTAACATATCTCCTTTGTATAAAAACCTCATTTTTCCTATATAAGCTTTGTTTGTACTGTTATTCTTTGTCATTCGCAACATGTAAACTCTCTTATGTGAAGTTATCAATAAATTCTCTTCTCGTCAAAGAAAGTTATATTTCTTTTCGACAATGGTGCATCGACCAAATCAAAAGTCCCGCGTGGCAGCACTATGGTTATTTGGATGGTGGATTTGGATGTCCTTCGTGTTTGTAGAAGCAGCATCTGTTCGTTGGTGAACCTCTTCGGAAATAGTCCAACTTCTCAACGACAAATGGCCATGTGGAGAACTCTTTCATCGAAACAATGTTCATGGGAGAAAGATGGTCATCTCAAAATTCATCAAACAAATAACCGTGGTTGGAGCAACTAATTAACCTTGGTAGTAGCTGTTATAGCTGCTTACCAATACTTATTTTATTAATTATTGATATATATATATATATTTTATTAAATTTATTTATTTGGTAGTAACTGATATAGGTACTTTCCATAAATTCATTATTAGCAGCTAGAAATTTTAAAGGAAGTTTGCTGGATTATCTTGGCATTAACTGTTATAGTTTTTGACCAACAAATCATATATATATATATTTGCCTATAATTAAAAACTAATACAAAAAATAAGCAATGAATAAAACAAAGATCGTGGTTAGAAATTTATGGTATGGAGAATCAAGCAATTATCATCGTATGATGAATCAATTAAACTGGAAAACAAGAACCTGGTAGTAACTGCTACAGTTGCTTACCAAATTTCAATTATTCATATTTAAAATTTTATTTTTATTGTTAATTGGTAGTAGCTGATATAGTTGCTTTCCTTCAATTCAATATTAGCAGCTAGAAACTTTAAAGGTAGTTTGCTGTATTATTTTTATTTCTGGCATTAACTGTAACAGTTATTGTCAACAAATTTATGGTATCTGATGAGTCATTATATTTCTGGCTGGGGAAGATCTCTTCGAGAAATCGAAATTGATACGCTGTGGTAGCGAAACAACCACAAAAGCAAGCAGGGGGCTAGACAACCGCGAAGTCGCTGATGGATCAAATGATGAAAGCGCAAATTATTTAAGTCGTCAATGGGGCGCAAATATTTAAAGTCGCATATGGATGCGCAAAATGATATGCTCGTGGTAGCAAATTTTATATTAAAACCTTGGTCTCTCTCCTCAAAGCCGAATATCCTGATCTCATCTCTCTCACTTCTTTCTCTCATCAATTGAATCAAAGCTTGATCTCTCATTACCTCTCTTCTCGTCGTCTCTCATCTCAAATGTCTCTCTTATGAACAACTCAGTCAATGCGTAATCTCTCTCTCTTCTCAATCAAATCGTGGTCTTATCTTCTCGTCGCTGGGGAATGTCACGAAGATTCGTGAATGGATGAAGAAATAAAGAAATTAACATATCTCCTTTGTATAAAAACCTCATTTTTCCTATATAAGCTTTGTTTGTACTGTTATTCTTTGTCATTCGCAACATGTAAACTCTCTTATGTGAAGTTATCAATAAATTCTCTTCTCGTCAAAGAAAGTTATATTTCTTTTCGACAATGCATGTTTTACGTCAACATTTGTAACACTTACTTTTAGGTAAAAAATCAAGTTTTTCAACGTTATGCAAAATCAATAAAAAATCAATAATTATTTCGCAACAAGCTTCCATTTGGTCTACCTGGATGTGCTGTAACTTTTAGGACCATAATATACCTGGTCTATGACCTACTTTTGATATCGCGGCTCGTCAAACTTGCATAGTTTTTTTAAAAACACTCAATGCCGATACGACCTCGCAATATGCTGGCATATGAGTGTATGGTCATGAGATGCACCAAATATGTCCTAAACACGTTGTTTTGCACCATAGATGTCCCATAGTGTTTGTTTAAATCGTTTTGGACAAATTGTGATATCTCGAAAACGATGCAAAAACTTCCTACAAATCGATTAATACCGATAACTCTTAAAAGATTAATCATAGCAATTATCGGACGCTTAGGGTAGAAAACAACATGCTTAGGACATATTTGGTGCATCTCATGACCATACACTCATATGCCAGCATATTGCAAGGTCGTATCGGCATTGAGTGTTTTTAAAAAAACTATGCAAGTTTGACGAGCCGCGATATCAAAAGTAGGTCATAGACCAGGTATATTATGGTCCTAAAAGTTACAGCACATCCAGGTAGACCAAATGGAAGCTTGTTGCGAAATAATTATTGATTTTTTATTGATTTTGCATAACGTTGAAAAACTTGATTTTTTACCTAAAAGTAAGTGTTACAAATGTTGACGTAAAACATGCATTACGGTCAGTAATAATGTTAAAATGGTTAAAATAGTTGAGAAACATCATAAAAAAGTTAAATATATCATTTTGGGTCAATATAGCCTTACCAAAACCTTTTTAGAGAATTTATTCTGGAAATGTCGCATTTTTATGACATTTGGCCTTGTACGTGACGGCATGACCCCAAATTTGAATATTTTGACCCAAAATCTTTCCCATAATTTTTCCCACATATTTTTCTACCATTTCGAGAAAAAATTAGGTCATATGGAGTTAAAACAACAAAAATCGCATTTTTGAATTTCAAAATAGACAACATTCATTAATTTTTAAAAGTGTCTAATCCCCTATAGTTTTCAATGGCATTATTTGTCCTAGATGTAAAAAACATAGGAGAATTCGATTCCGTTGAGAAAATTTTAGTTTGACCTCTGGAAAAAACGTTATGGACAAATTACCGCAGCAAAAATAGGTTTTTTGCGTTCTGTGCAGAAAAAGTATTTCAAAAGTAGGTCTAATTAGTTCAATTTTACTTTTTTCGGACTCAGCTCGTCAAGGGCTTTCCAATGATACCAAATTTGTCGACTTTTGATAAAAATTGACGAAATTTCGAATTTGGGGTCGGGTATACGGTAACTCGGATACTGTAAGAGATACGGTAAAAATGACCGAGAAAATGGTGTTTTTGGGTCATGTTTACCCTAGAAACGCACTTTATATCTTTTTTCTGAGATATTTTTGCACCTGTGCCAAGCAATGCTTGACTATTTGAGAAATCCTGCTTTATACTAATCAAATTTGAAAACATAACATTTTTTAACAAAAACTTAAACGATGAAATTTTAGAAAATATTTTAATTTTGGTCCTTCGTATTCAAGACAAAGATCATAATATTGATTGGGTAAAGTTTTAGAAAATTGAATGTGGTCATGTAATTGATTGATGATTGTATCAATGTTTGAAAACTGTGGAACAAAATGAGCACTGATTTTTAATGCTAAATTTTCGTAACGCTAAAAACACCTGTTTAAAAATGTAGAAACAACTAGCATAAAATGCAAAAAAGTGACTTTTAACACACAATAGCTGGCGATATGATTGCTATTTGCAACAATGTATTTTATCTCAAAACCTGAAAAACGGCTAAAACTTACATTAAATAACATAATCAGCTCATCAATATCAAAATAAATGTAGCCATCACTTTTAATATTTATCTCTTTAAAATCCACATTTCTTTTAGCACAAATAAAATTAAACATAAAACCTTTGAATATATCATTACTTGTAGTGTAATAAAATTTAACTGCAAAAGGAAATGCGTCTAAAAGATCTCGAAATTCGAAATTGTGGGAACAGCTGATAAAAGCTACAGTATGTGGATCACCACTAGATAATAGGTTTAAATCTTCTTTTGTAACTTGACATGACTGACATGTAATATTGCCCAATGTAAAATAGTTTTTAGTTTTTAGTATTGTCTGAGAGATGTTAACAGGGTTTTTAAAGCTTCCATAATTATTGAAGAGAATGTTATTTGATGAAAGCCATTTGTTGGAAAAGAAGACTGGCTGCAATTTTAATTTAGTTGAGGGTAGATTTCTCAAAAATTTGCAACAATTTTGAAGCTTAAATTGATCAAATGTATTACAAAGTTCAAAGAATCGTCTTGCAAATGGAGAATGATGAAAGAAAAGACATAATGGTTCTGGCAACAAAATTGAATTCAAGGGGTGTTCAGGATCTGAAACATTTAAATGCGTTAAGTATTGAAATTTTATATTGATGGTATGAGATCAGCAACCGGACAATTAAAACAATTAGCCCATCACAAAAAATTGCTTACCTCTTTTAGGACACATGGCAGTATGATGATGCTGAAAACAGTCGCGACAAATTGTTTTGCATTTACAATGTGCATATTCTCTCCCACATGATTCATATTTCTGACATAAACAGTTATTATGTCCACGCTTGAAAACTTCCGAATAGCGGTGCTTAAGAGTAGGAAAATTTGGGCAATATTCTGGTACATGGGTGTATTTTTTACAAAAATAACAAGGATTGTCTGCCATAATTGTTATTACGGCAACTTTGAATAACAATTAATTAATAAGTAGCGAAATATGTATACTAATAATACGTATTTTGCAGCTGCATTAATTTTGTTTTCTAATAATCAATAATCGATAAAAGTTAGAAGACAAACGCAAGTTTTGTTTCGATTCATGCGTGCATTGTTTTCTCTCCATCATGGAGGTATAAAAACCGGTTGATGGGGGTTCGGGTTGTCTGAGGTCAGCAGGTTTGTAATAACTATTTTTTCATCTAGTGAACTGTTTTTATATCTTTCTGTTGCACCAAATTTACCCTAATTTTTGGTTCCACAAATTTAGCATGACTTCCTCACAAACAGAATATAATTTAGTTGTAAGTTTTTTGTGTTTTACATCATTGGCATGATATTAATAGAATACATTTAGGAAATTAAAGTACCAATTTATTGTGAATGGACTTTTGAAAAACAATTATCTGATATTTCTGATGCACAATCAACATTTTTTAATTATGTTAACCGCCTTATGAACCAAACGAACTTTTTTACATCTCAAAAATATTCTGTGCCAGGCTTTCCTGGAATTAAGTATTATATAAGGATTTACCGGGAAGAAAGCTTGTGGGTTTATTTTGAAGTTGAAACAGAATACGACAAATATGATTTTGATGCTAATTTTACCTTTGCTATTACTGATTGTGAACCAAAGCATATTGTTCATAATTTTAACAATGACACCGACGAAGGTATCATTAAATATTTCGAAATGAGTGCTTGTTTGGAAGATTGTAGTGGTTGTTTACTTTGTACTGCTAAAAAGATTGCTTTTCGAGTTGAAGGAACATTTACTGTTAAGCATGTCGGTAATTTGTTGTCTTCATTAACACTCTCAGATAAAATTAAATTGCTCTTCTACGAAGATTTGTGGGAAAATAAAGATACTAAAGATTTTGGTATTGTTGTTGAAGGACAAGAAATTCGAGTAAGTTTAATAAGAATTTTCAGCTTATTCTTGCGTTAATTCAATATTTGTTTTTAGGTTCATAAATCAATTCTAGAAGAAAATTCAACAGTTTTTGCAAGAATGTTCGATTGCGATAATTGGAAAGAAACGATGGAAAATAAAATTACAATTCCTGATTTTACCTTCATAACTGTTGAATTTGCTATTCGTGCTTTTTATGGTTATTATATGATATTAAAAAATAAAGAAGAGTATTTGTCGGCTTTTCAATTTGCTGATAAATATGATATGGAAAAACTTTCTGTAAGTTTATAAACATTTAGCGTCAATAGTATACCTTTTGTTTTCAGCAAGCTATCAAAGGAATTATGGATTTTACTCCATATAATGTTGTAGAATATGCAAAATTCTTCTTGCAAAATAATGTCATTGAACTTGTTAATTCATGTATTGATTATATTTTTTCATGTTCACAATATTCTATTGCTATCAAAGACATTGAGTTACTGGATGCAGAAATTAATGCAATAATTGTCAATCGAATTCTTGTCAGTCCTGTTATTAAAAAGAATCCAAAAGTTGAGCATCGTAGCTTTAATTATGAAATTGCCGACGATAAAAGTTAACAATGTTTTTTTTGTCTCTGTTTGTTTTTTGTGCTATTGTCCTATTGTCAATTTATTGTTGTTTTTTCTTTCGTGAAAACTTTTTGTTGCAATTTCTATATATTTATTAAACATTTTCTTTTCGATAACTTTGCTTTTATTTAGGCTATATGGACAACAATATTGAAATTTAGATATTTATTTTTTTTCAAGATGCATCAGTTTGAAATAGGAACATATTGAAAATACATATAGATATCATCATGTTGAAAAATAAAACGCAAATCATACTTTCCATAGTTATCCATTCTAATAAAATTTGGACTTGTTTTTATTGCGTTAATTATGGAGATATCAGATGGTGTTTTTTCTTTTACAGTAATTGTCAAAGTTAAATTGTCACTTTGCTGAAAAGCACTGTTTAAAATTTAAAAGTTTTTTTAAACTAGCCTCAAAAAGACAAACAAGATCAGCAAGATTCAAATCCACAGCATTATCTTCATTTTCAATAATTCGAAAAGCGACTTTTCTTTCAGCTGTTAAAAAATTCTTTATCCATGTTGATGGAATTTTTTGATTAGAAAATTTAAATTCAAGGGCATATGGAAATGCATTTAAAACAGCTTGTAATGAAATATTTCTTGCTAAACTACAATTCTCAATAGATACTGAATGTGGATCACCTTTCGCTAAAAGTCTTAGATCTGCTTCACCAATGTAACAGTCAAAATATTATCCAAATTAAAGTAATTTGTTGTTTTTGGTTGTAAAAGTGCAATGTCATTTCCATTTTCAAAATTTCCCATTCCATTAAAAACAATGTGGGGGTATGGGTGATTTTTGGAATATTGGTAATCTAGTTTTAGCGTTATTGGTTGGAGGTACGCGAAATATCTGCAGCAATGTTGAAGTTTTAATTGATCCATTGGATTACAAAGCTCAAAGAATCGTTTTGCAAATGGTGAATGATGTGAGAATAAACGTAATCGCTCTGGTTTAAAAATTATGTTTAATGGATGTTCAGGATCTATAAGATGAAAGAAGATGAGCATTGTCAATATTCCCTTCTGCGTTTACCTTTTTTAGGACACATTGCAATGTGATGATGCTGGAAACATACTTCACAAATTTTTTGGCATTGACACATTGCACAATCTTTGAGCATCGGTTTATAATTTGGACACAAACAATTATTCTGCCCTTTTTTAAACATTTCAATATACCGGCTTCTAAGCATTGGAAATTCTGGGCAATCTTCTGATACATGAGATATTCTTTGACAGAAATAACAAGGTACAAAATTAATGAAAATATTAACATAAGCATGCCAAGAACGAAAGCATAAATCATATCCATCAGTATCATTGCCATAAGTGTAACTAACTCGAGGACTTTCTAATAAAAAGTTAATTATAGGAACATCAAAAACAAATTTTCCTTTTACATTGATTAGCAAGGATAGGTTTTCGTTTTGCTATAAAATTAATTTTTTTGTTCATTTGAAAAGTTAAATATTTACCCCAAAAAAAGCAATCAAATCATCAAAACTAAAGTCTGCATCCTTGTCTTCAAGTTCAATTTTTTCGAATCCAACTTTTCTTTCAGCAGCTAAAAAACATGTAAGCCATGTTGAAGGAATTTCTTGATTGATAAGCTTTAATTCAGTTGCATATGGAAAAGCATTTAAAAACTTTTGAAAAGGAACGTCATCAGCTAAAATGCAGCTATTCAAAGTAACAGAATGCGGATCACTTTTAGCTAAAAATTTGAGATCTGTCTCTTGGAAAATACAATCATTTAATGTGATGTTGTCCAAGGTGAAGTAATTTGTAGTTGTTGGTTGTAAAATTGAAATTTCGTAGGTATTTTGAAAATTTCCAATTCCATTAAAAACAATATTCGGATATGGATGTTTTTTGGAATATTGGTAATCCAGTTTAAGCTTTATTGGTTGAAGATTTTTTAAATATTTGCAGCTACTTTGAAGTTTAAATTGATCAATTGGGTTACAAAGCTCAAAAAATCTCTTAACAATTGAATAATCGAATTTAAATAGATTACAAGGTTCTGGTACAGCAACTAAGTTAATAGGGTGAAGAGGATCTAAAAAAACAAATAAATCTTTAAACATTTTTTGCAAATAAATTTACCTCTTTTTGGACACATTGCAATATGATGATGCTGAAAGCAACCCGGACAAATGATTCTGCAAGAACATGATTGAAATTTATCAACAACAGGATTATCACACAAACAATTTCTTTTTCTGCATTTCTGTATCAATAAATTTCGTTGTCGAAATGTTTGAAATTCTGTACAATATTCTGAGGGGTGATCAGTTTTTTGACAAAAATAACATTTCATCTTCCTTTAAAACAATAACACACTTTAAAATTTGCTCAAAAAATAATAATGCGGGAAACTGATGGAAAACGAACAAAAAATTGATCTGCCAGGGCCATTCATTTTGTTTGCATTGTTCGTCAGCAATGACAAGGGGTCCAACATATTTTTCACTTAGTTGCGGCAAATGTCGACTCGAAAAAAAAGAAGCATTTTTTCAGTCAATAAATGGGGTATGTAAAAAAATTCAATCGTGTTTGCGGTTTGTAGAAAAAGATTTTTTTTTCCGCAAAAATCATTGTACATGAAGCAGACTCATTATTCAAATCTGCTTCATGTACAATTTTAGTATGAAAAAAATGTTTGATTCTTTAAGCCGTAAGGCTTTTTGTCTCTAATAAGCTTTTTCAAAACATTTTTTTTTCGAAATTTTGCCTAGGTAATCCCAACTGAAGACAGTTTATGCAATGCCGAAATGCGACCACTTTGTAATATGTTAAGAATTAATACACCTTTTTATAAATAAAATAATCGTTTATTGTTTGTTCGAAGTGTTTGTACAAAAAAATGCGATATAATGTCAGGCAAAAATAATTAAGGTGAATATTTTCGTAAAATTCTTTCTTCCATCAAAAAATAAAAAACTCTCGTTACAAACATGTATTTGCAGCATATGATAACTAACGAAAAATGATTATTGTTTACCACTTATAGTAATAATATTTTGCTTCAATCCGATCTAAGAATACTGTCGTATAAAATTTAATAAAATTTTTACACCTCCATCTAAAGAACGAAAGCGTAGATCACTATTATCACCATTAAATGCCAGATTATAAACAAAACGTTGACATGACAATACTGCTTTAATAATCGGAACATCTGATAAAAAGCCGCCTTTTACAGTAATTGTCAAAGATACACTTTCATTTTGCTAAAAATTTAGAAATGTGTTTTAATAATATATCATGTCAAAAAAATTTACCTCAAAAAGTTTAATTAATTCATTTAAGCCCATATCTAGGGAATGTTGCTGTATTGCAATTTTTTGAAATTCAACTTTCCTTTCAGCATTCAAAAAATTTGTAACCCATCTTTGCGGAAGAGGTTCATCCCAGAATATATATTCATACGCGTATGAGAAAGCATTTAAGACATCTTGAAATGAAACATTATCTCCCAAAATGCAGCTATTTAAAAGAACAAAATGCGGATCACTTTTAGCTAAAAATTTCAGATCCCTTTCATTAATCAAGCAGCGATCCAAATAAATGCTGTCAAAATTATAATAATTTTTAGGTGTCAATTGTAAAATGGTAATTTCATTTTTTGTTTGAAAAAATCCAAGTCCATTAAAAATAGTTTTTAAAAATGGATTCTCTGGAAAACATCGGTAATTTAGTTTTACTTTAGTTGATGAAAAGCTTTTGAAATACTTGCAGCTACTTTGTAGCTTGAATTGATCAATCGGATTACAAAGCTCAAAAAATCTTTTAACAATTAAATATTCGAGTTTAAATAGATTAAAAGGCTCTTTAAGAGGTGTTGAATTAATAGGATGAAGAGGATCTGAAAGATTATACTAAGATAATGAAGACTTTTTTGTTTAATAAATTTACCTCTTTTTGGACACATTGCAATATGATGATGCTGAAAGCAACCCGGACAAATGATTCTGCAAGAACATGATTGAAATTTATCAACAACAGGATTATCACACAAACAATTTCTTTTTCTGCTTTTCTGTATCAATAAATTTCGTTGTCGAAATGTTTGAAATTCCGGGCAGCATTCTGATACGTGATCACTTTTATGACAGAAATAACAGACCATCTTTAATTTAATTGCACAACTAAAAATTGTTCAGTAAACAAAAAATGCTGGAAAAGAGATGAGCAAAAATACAAAATTGATTTATAATAACAACATTTTAAATTTAAAAATAAAAGTCATAGTTTTCATAACAGGCATAAATCCATCAGTAAAGGCTGTAATGACATATGGTGAGGTCAGTTCTATTCCACCTTTAAACAATCCAACAAACGTCCCTGGTTCAACTTGCAGTTATTTTTATACTCTTACTTGTGACCCTGCATATACTCAAATTCGAGTATGATCAAAAAAAATTATTTTATTGAAAAGAAAAATAAAATTTTTTAGTTTCAAATCAATCGAATGACCCCTCAAGAAACTATTCCTTATCCTGTAGAAATTGAATGTGATGCTGGAAAAACATATTACACATCAGGGTTCTATGGCAGAATTGAATTTTTTTTAGCTTCTTGTAATCCTTAATTTTGTTGTTTCAAGGATTCCTTAAATCATTCCTTCGTTATTTTTTCTGAAAAAAGGAGCTTTAATTATAAATTTATTTTTAAAAATCTAAAGATTTATGTAAAAAAAAAATTTGCGGATTTTTCCATGTCAATTTGTAACTTTTATGTATTCCTACATTAAAATGAAACATTGAAAACTGTTTATTTTTTCTAAAATTACTTTTGTAATTTTCAGCTGTTAAATGTATTCTTTGAGTTATGCATAAATAAAAAAATTACTCATTTTCATGGAAAAGTTCATTTTCACCTGCAGCTGTTGTTTTTAATCCAATATTACCAGTTATAATTAAATTTTAATATGCCCTTTAAAATTTAACGCGCCGCCAATCATATGTTCCAACAAAAGTTTAGTAAAAAGACCGATTTTATTAGTTGTTATGCTCAAAACAATATTTTTAATAGGCATCTATTTAAAAAAATTGTTTAACAATTTGTACTTAAAATCGTAATTAATAAATATAGTTTAGAAAATTGATTAAATTCACTTTTTTTAGATATTGTTAGTCTTTTAAACATAAACTTAAAAAAATTGATATCTAAATTTTTTGTTAATGAAGTTTTTAACAAATTTTATAAACATAAAACTTTTTTTTATTTTGTTAAGATTTTCTAAGGAATCCTTAACAAAATATGTTTTCATTTTTTGTTAAGCTTTCTTAAGGAATCCTTAACAAAATATGTTTTCATTTTTTGTTAAGGATTCCTTTGTAAAGATTTTTTTATTAAAAAGCCGTCGCGGGGATTGAACCACCGCGCTTTTGCTTGAAAGTCTAACGCTTTTACCGCTAGGTCATCGCAACAACTAGAAATGTCATTTGTTTTTGACTCTTGTTGAAAATGCTTTTTTCTTTGTGTTGTATTGTACAAACTACAAAATGTTTTTTCAAAGAAAAAAGCATTTTCAACAAGAGTAAAAAACAAATGACATTTCTAGTTGTTGCGATGGCCTAGCGGTAAAAGCGTTAGACTTTCAAGCAAAAGCGCGGTGGTTCAATCCCCGCGACGGCTTTTTAATAAAAAAATCTTTACAAAGGAATCCTTAACAAAAAATGAAAACATATTTTGTTAAGGATTCCTTAAGAAAGCTTAACAAAAAATGAAAACATATTTTGTTAAGGATTCCTTAGAAAATCTTAACAAAATAAAAAAAAGTTTTATGTTTATAAAATTTGTTAAGAATTTCAGTAACAAAAAATTTAAAAATCACTTTTTTTATGTTTATGTTTAAAAAATTAACAATTTTTGATAAATTTGATAATTTCGTTTTGAAGTAAAGTAAAATACCGAAAAATTGATATTCATCAATATCCTTAACAAAAATGAGAAAAAAGAGTGTTCTATACAAATTTGTTGAAAAATGAAAAAGAAACATCAAACTTTTTGTTTTTTGTTCGAACATATGATTGGCGGCGCGTTATTTAATCACAAATTTGAAAACTGTTAAAGTTTAATTGAATTTTTTTGAGATAAGTATTTTACATTTTTGATGTCTTATCTTTTGTGTTTAAAGTTTAAACTTTCTATACAAAAAAAAATACATATTTTTCCATTCAACAAAAATTTGCATAATGGTATTGTACGATGTTGTTGCTGCTATTTTTGTTGTAAGCTTTAAAAACAAATTAAAAAATAATAACAAATTTTAATAATAATTTTTTACCTTGGTTGTTGCATTGTTTCAGCGTGTTTTATTGCTCTAAAAACTATTTATCAAAAAAAAATTTTTTTTGGTGTACGTTGAAGTAATTCCATACATCAACCTTTTGTAAAAAAATATCTACTATTTTTCTCAAATGTTTGCACCTCAAGTTAGACAAAAACGTTTTAACATTTTTCATTTATTACATTGTAAACTTTAAAATATTGCTTGTGTCCTCTGTAATATCAAACATCTCTAAATGAATTTATCTAATTGTCAAAAATGTATGACACGCAAAGGTAAAAACAATTAATAAGAAGGTGTCAAAGCATTCCAAAACAAGGAGAATTCAATTATAAGAATATATCACTGACTTATTTCATTTTTGTTCATAAATGAAACTTCGTCGTTCAGCTTTAAGATCTTTTTTGAGAACAGGGCTAACTAGCATTCGATCAAATGACATTGCACGAATTTGAATGTCTAATAATTCGAGATCTTTGACAGAAATAGAATATTGTGAACATGAAAAAATATAATCAATGCAGCAGTTAACAAGTTCAATGGCATTATTTTCAAAGAAAAAATTTGCATATTCAACAACATTATATGGAGTAAAGAAAATATTTTCTTTAAAATCTTTCTGAAATATAAAAACGCATGTACAAAACTATGTAAAAATTAGGGGAACTTACATGAAGCTTCTCCATATCATATTTATCAAGAAATTGAAACATCATTAAATGTTCTTCCTTTGTTGAAAGATTATTATAGACGGTTCCATGATAGCAAGATCGAATAGCAAATTTAACAATATCGAAAGAAAAATCTGGTATAATAATTGTATTTTCCATTGTTTCTTTCCAATTTTCACAATCAAACATTCTTGCAAAAACTGTTGAATGCTCAATTAAAACTGATTTATGAACCTAAACAAAAAAGTGTTGAAATAATGTTCTAACATTTCTAAGAGTTCATCTTGCACCTACTCGAAGTTCTTGTTCTTTGGTAATAATTAAAAAATCTCCTGTATCGTTTCTTTCACGTAACAGCTTTTTGGCTTCACTAGGAACATCGATTGAAAAATGCCATTGGCCACCATCAGCGTGTTTAACAGTGATTGTTCCTTCAATGCGAAAAACGAATTTTTTATCTGCACATATTGAACATCCAGCACAATCATTGGAGCACGTATATGTAATAAAACATGTAAAAAAATCATCATCTGTTGCATTGCTAAAATGATGAAGAAAATGTTTTGGTTCAGTGTCAGTAATAAAACATGTAAAATCAGCATCAAAATTGTATTTATTGTAAAACGTTTCGATATGAAATTGCAAATCTAATTGCTCTTCTGGTGAATCATCATCCATAGAAGTACTTAAATAATATTTAATTCCAGGAAATCCAGGCAACCGGTATTCAGGAGTTGTCAACATATCATTGAATGCATTAGCTTTAACAAGACTTAATAAGTGCTTATATAACGACGATCCTTCAGGTAATTCTAGATTTCTTTCAAAAGTCCATTCACAAAAAATTGGAACTTTAATTTCCTGAAAAAATAATTTTCAAACAATTTTCTATATCAATTTTAAACTTACAAATAAATTATCATCTTGTTTTTGTGAAGTCATTATTGAGTGTTGCAATCGACGTTGAAATTAAATGATGATAAAAGCATTCAAAGCATCCAAAAGTGTAATATGATGGAAAAAAATCAATCTGCAAAAATTGTTTGCCGCCAATATGAACCAGGCTGCTTTCGCCCGTTCTCCTTTTTTTGTTAACATTTCACAATAGCCTGTCCAACACTCTTTTGCTCTTTCCCTGTCTCTCTTTATTTTTTCTTTATTTCCATAGAATAGAATAAAAAAGAGAAGTGTCAAAACAAAAACATGGAGAAAATGTTGTACCTATCCTAACAAAGAAGGCAAAAAATAATAAACAAATGCATAAAAACGAATTTTAACACTTTTTTGTTTTAGCCGCTTGGTATACCATTTGCAGGCACTTTTTTAATACAGCTTTTGATAGATAAGGGATAAAAACTGGAGCTTCTTCTATCCCTTATCAATCATTTAGGTTTGACACAGGTTGTTTGGGTTCGATTTTTTCTAATGTTTTTCAAGTCTCCTGCAACAAAAATGTCCGTCAGCGTGTGCAATGAAAAGACGGCTGTGCGTATCCCTTTCTTTTGAGATTGTTTCTATTTCCATTTTACTGGACAAAAATTCCGCTGTGAAAAATATATTTTTGAAATTTTTTTACAAACATGTTTGAACGAAAGAATATTTTGTGCCAAAAACATAAAACTGTATATGATTCAAATTTGAAGACATAAATTTTTAACACAGATTTAAACGATGAAATTTTAGAAAATATTTTAATTTTGCTCCTTCGTATTGAAGACAAAGATCATAACTTTGATTTGATAAAGCTTTAGAAAATTGAATATGGGCATGTATTTGATCGATGAGTGAATGAATGTTTGAAAACTGTGGAACAAAACGAGCATTGATTTTTAATGTTAAATTTTGGTATCGCTGAAAACATACATTTGAAATTTTTAAAGATAATAACTGCCATAAAATGCAAAAAAGCGGATCTTATCACAACGTAGCTGCGATATGAATGTTATTTGCAACAACTAAAAAAATGACTAAAACTTACATTAAAAAGCATAATCAGCTCATCAATATCAAAATAAATACAACCATCACTTTTTACAACAATCTCTTTAAAATCAACATTTCTTTTAGCACAAATAAAATTAAGCATAAAACCTTTGAATATATTATTAGCAGTAGTGTAATAAAATTTAACAGCATATGGAAATGCATCCAAAATATCTTGAAATTCAAAATCGTAAAAACAACTGATAATTTCTACAGTATGTGGATCACTGGTGGATAACAGCTTTAAATCTTCTTTTGTAATATAGCACTGTTGAAATGTAATACTTCCTAATGTAAAATGGCATTTGGTTTTAAGTATTGCCTGAGAAATGTTTTTAAGGATTTTAAAGCTTCCATAGTTATTGAAAAGAATGTTATTTGATGAAAGCCATTTGTTGGAAAAGAATAAAGGCTGTAATTTTAATTTAGTTGAGGGTAGATTTTTCAAATATTTGCAACAGTTTTGAAGCTTGAATTGATCAAATGGGTTGCAGAGCTCAAAGAATCGTCTTGCAAATGGTGAATGATGGGAAAATAGACATAATGGTTCTGGCAACAAGATTGGGCTTAATGGATGTGTAGGATCTGTAATATTTTTTAAAGTGTGAGAAATTCAACTTTTAATTACAAAATAACATTAACCTTTAAAAAATTTACTTACCCTTTTTTGGACACATTGCAATATGATGATGCTGAAAACATGCTTTACAAATAGTTTTGCATATACACACTGCATATTCTTTGTTTAATGGTTCTTTTCTTGAACATAAACAGTTATTGTGTCCACGTTTAAAAACTTCCGAATATCTGCTTCTAAGAGTTGGAAAATCTCGGCAATACTCTGATACATGACAGGTATCTCTGCAAAAATAACAAGGTTGCTCTACCATAATTGTTATAAGTAATAAAAACAATGATAAACGAGTAACAGTCAGCTTGCACAGAAACAATTTTTGCAGTCTTATTAATTTTGCTTTCCTTCCGCACTCTTCAATAATCAATGACAGTTACAAGATGTATGCACATATATTATTTAGATAGAAAGAGAAAAATTTAGACCACCAAGTAAATGTAAAGGTCAGCAATAATTTTTTTACCATACCAAAATTTTAGGGGATTGTATCTTTTTGGTGTAGTTCATTGTTTACTTTTTTTACAAAAAAAAATAAACAATGAAAAAAAAAAAAAATTCAAAAAAAAAAAATTCTTTTTTTTTTTTTTTTTTTATTCAAATCTTTAATTAATTCTTTATTCAAAAATTTCAAAATGACTTCGTCCGAAAAAAACGACAATTTATTTGTAAGTATTTGTTTGCGTTTAACATGTCTATTTTAAAATTACGCTTTTAGGAAATTCAAGTCCCCATTTTTTGTGAATGGATTTTCGAAAAAAATTTGCCTAATAAATCTGGTAATGAGCCATCAATGTATCAGCACGTCTTTGATATGCTTGATAACGACGGAATTGTATAATTGAAAAGTCCGAAATGTTCTTTGCCCGGTTTTCCTGGAATCAAATATTTTTTTAGTATTTATTTGGAAGAAGTGGAGGCATTGAATTTGCAATTTAAAGTTTACATGGATTATGAAGCATATGATTTTGATGGTGATTTTATTTGTACTATATCTGATGCTGAACCGATGCATATTATTCATAATTTCAATCTTTGCAAAGATGGTGATACAGCTGTTGATTTTGATTTACTCAGTTGTTTACCAGAAGATTGTGATGGTTGTGCAATTTGTACGAACAAAAAAGTCGTCATTCGGGTTGAAGGAATTTTTAATGTTAAAAATGTTGAAGCTTGGTGGAATTTTCCTATTAAAGTTTCTGATGAAATTAATATACTAAGAAATGAAAAATATGATACAACTGATTTTTCTATTGTGGTTGAAGAAAAAGAAATTCGAGTAAATTTATAATAAACTACATACCCTTACTTAATACTTTTTCATTTAGGTTCACGAATCTGTTTTAACAGAGCATTCTACAGTATTTGCAAGAATGTTTGACTCTGATAATTGGAAAGAAACAACGGAAAATAAAATTTCAATTCCTGATTTCACCCACAAAATTGTCAAACATATTATTCGCTGTTGCTACGGTAAATCATCTAATTGGTTTGAAGAAAAAGAAAAATATTTGGTGGCCTTTCAATTCGCTGATAAATATGATATGCAAAAATTTATTGTAAGTTCTGTTTCGACATAAGACACACGCTTGTTTTTGATTTTAGGAATCTCTCAAAAAAGTTATTGTTTTTACCCCGTATAATGCTGTAGAATATGCAAATTACTTCTTGCAAAACAATGCTATTGAACTTGTTAATTGTTGCATTGATTATATTTTGTCATGCTCACAATATTCTATTCCCATCAAAAACATTCAATTATTGGATGCTCAAATTCGTTCAATGTCGTTTGATAGAATGCTAGTTAGTCCTGTTCTCAAAAAAGATCTGAAACTTGAAAACCGAAGCGCTGCTTACGAGAATGCAAGAGATGTTGTTGAATATTATTGAATTTTAGCAAAAAATCTTTTTATACACGTTATATATTTCATTTACTCTTTGTTGTCGGGGCTTTCTTTTTGTTAGTTTTCTGTTGATTTATTTTTCAGAATTATGCATTTCTGAATGTGCACATACTTTTGTTGTAATTTGCATAAATAATAAAAAAATTTTTCTTGCCTAGCTTAATAGCTTTACTTTGTTTTTACTAAACAAACAATATAACAAAATTTTGATATTTAACTTTTCCTCAAGATGACGCAATAATTCGATATGCAACTTTTCTTTCTGCTGCTAAAAAAATCTGATATCCATGTTGATGGAATTTTTTCATTAACAAATTTAAATTCAAGGGCATATGGAAATACATTTAAAATGTTTTGTAGTGAAATATTTCTTGCTAAACTCATTCAATGAAACATCGTAGTTTTTGGTTGTAAAAGAGCAATGTCATTTCCATTTTCGAAATTTCCCATTCCATTAAAAACAATGTGGGGGTATGGGTGATTTTTGGAATATTGGTAATCTAGTTTTAGTTTTATTGGTAGAAGAGTTTTTATATATTTACAGCAGCTTTTCATTTATCAGTAATCGATAAAAGTTATCGGACAAACGCAAGTTTTCGTTTCAAAGTAATGCATGCATGTATTGTTTTCTCTGCATCACGGTCTTTGAGAATTTGGGGTGTTTATTTAAGGTCAGCAATTTTTTCATATATTTCTTTCTTACCGAGCTATTCGTATTTGTATTTTCCTTCATCAAGTTAACAGTTAACCAAAAATCTAAAATGTCTACCCCTCAAAAAGAAGATGGTTTATTTGTAAATTGTTTCTGTTTGACACGATTGATATAATAATAACTAATTATATTTCAGGAAATTAAAGTACCAATTTTTTGTGAATGGACTTTTGAAAAGAATTTGTCTGATATTCCTGAAGAAGAATCAACACTTCTTAATTATGTCAAAACTTTTCATCCAACTCGTGGTCTTATATCTCCAAAATATGCTCTGCCCGGTTTTCCTGGAATCAGTTATTATATGCAGATTTACAGGGAAGAAACTTTGTGGGTAGATTTTGAAGTTGAAATGGATTATGGAGAATATGATTTTGATGGAGATTTTACCTTTACTATTACCGATTGCGAACCAAAGCATGGTATTCATAATTTTAATAATGACACCGATGAAGAAGTTGCTACATATTTTGAAAGGTGGGCTTGCTTAGAAGATTGTGGAGGTTGTGCAGTTTGTACCGCTAAAAAGATTGTTTTTCGAGTCGATGGAACATTTACTGTTAAACATGTTGGTAATTTGGGAACTTCATTTGCACCTTCAGATACAAGCAAATCACTTTTATGCGAAAATATATGGGGAAATAAAGATACAAAAGATTTTGTTATGGTTGTTGAAGGACAAGAAATTCGAGTAAGTGTAATACGAATTTTTACCTTATTTTTAAAGATCACATTTAGGTTCATAAATCAGTATTAGCTGAACATTCAACAGTATTTGCAAGAATGTTTGATTGCGATAATTGGAAAGAAACTATCGAAAATAAAATTGTAATCCCTGATTTCTCATATGAAACTGTTGAATCCGCTATTCATGCTTGCTACAGTGGATACATGAGGTTAAAAAATAAAGAAGATATTTATCTACTTTTCAATTTGCCGATAAATATGTTATGCAGAAACTTATCGTAAGCACATTTTTTATCTTTATAACAAAACGTCGTTTTTGATTTCAGGAATCTGACAAAAAATTTATTGCCTTTACCCCGCATAATGTTGTTGAATATGCAAATTACTTCTGGCAAAACAATGCTGCTGAACTTGTGAATTCTTGCATTGATTACATCCTTTCTTGTTCACAATATTCTGTTCCCATCAAAGATATTGAATTTTTGGATGCTGAAATTAATGCTTTGATTGTCAATCGAATTCTTGTTAGTCCTGTTATTAAAAAAAAAAACTTTTAAATTTTAAACAGAATCCAAAAGCTGAACATCGTAGCTTTAATTATGAAGAAAATGGAGATGAAAATAAATAAGATGCAATAATGATTCTTTCAAGATATTTGTCTCTATTTGTTTTTTGTTACTCTATCTATTTTTTTGTGAATACATTGTTGTTTTTTCTTTCGTGAATACATTTTGTTACAATCTCTATATGTATGTAATAAAACATTTCTTTTTGATAACTTTGCTTTCAATTAGGCTATATGGACAATAAAGCAAAGTAAACTAAAACGCAACAATATTGAAGTTTAGATATTTATTTTTTTTCAAGATGCATCAGTTTGAAATAGGAAAATATTGAAAATACATATAGATATCATCATGTTGAAAAATAAAACGCAAATCATACTTTCCATAGTTATCCATTCTAATAAAATTTGGACTTGTTTTTATTGCGTTAATTATGGAGATATCAGATGGCATTTTTTCTTTTACAGTAATTGTCAAGGTCAAGTTGTCACTTTGCTGAAAAGCACTGTTTAAAATTTAAAAGTTTTTTTAAACAAACCTCAAAAAGATTAATCAGATCGATAAGATTCAAATCCATAGCATTATCTTCAACTTCAATAATTCGAAAAGCGACTTTTCTTTCAGCTGTTAAAAAATTCTCTATCCAAGTTGATGGAATTTTTTGATTAATAAATTTAAATTCAAGGGCATATGGAAATGCATTTAAAATAGCTTGTAATGAAATATTTCTTGCTAAACTACAATTCTCAATTGACACAGAATGTGGATCTCCTTTAACTAAAAGCCTTAGATCTGCTTCACCAATATAGCAGTCATTCAAAGAAATATTGTCCAAATTAAAGTAATTTGTTGTTTTTGGTTGTAAAAGAGCAATGTCATTTCCATTTTCGAAATTTCCCATTCCATTAAAAACAATGTGGGGGTATGGGTGATTTTTGGAATATTGGTAATCTAGTTTTAGCTTTATTGGTTGAAGATTTTTCAAATATTTGCAGCAATTTTGTAGTTTTAATTGATCCATTGAATTACAAAGCTCAAAGAATCGTTTTGCAAATGGTGAATGATGTGAGAATAAACTTAATCGCTCAGGTTTAGAAATTGTGTTTAATGGATGTTCAGGATCTATAATATGTCAATATTCCCTTTTGCGTTTACCTTTTTTAGGACACATTGCAATGTGGTGATGCTGGAAACATACTTCACAAATTTTTTGGCATTGACACATTGCACAATCTTTGAGCATCGGTTTATAATTTGGACATAAACAATTATTCTGCCCTTTTTTAAACATTTCAGTATACCGGCTTCTAAGCGTTGGAAATTCTGGGCAATCTTCTGATACATGAGATACTCTTTGACAGAAATAACAAGGTACAAAATTAATGAAAATATTAACATAAGCATGCCAAGAACGAAAGCATAAATCATATCCATCCGTATCATTGCCATAGGTGTAACTAACGCGAGGACTTTCTGATAAAAAATTAATTATAGCAACATCACAGAAAAATTTTTCTTTTACATTGATTACCAAGGATAGGTTTTCGTTTTGCTATAAAATTAATTTTTTTGTTCATTTGAATAGTTAAATATTTACCCCAAAAAGTGCAATCAAATCATCAAAACTAAAGTCTGGATCCTTGTCTTCAATTTCAATTTTTTCATATCCAACTTATCTTTCAGCATTTAAAAAACATGTAAGCCACGTTTGTGGAATTTCTTGATTAATAAGCTTTAATTCAGTTGCATATGGAAAAGCATTTAAAAACTTTTGAAAAGGAACGTCATCAGCTAAAATGCAGCTATTCAAAGTAACAGAATGCGGATCACTTTTAGCTAAAAATTTGAGATCTGTCTCTTGGAAAATACAATCATTTAATGTGATGTTGTCCAAGGTGAAGTAATTTGTAGTTGTTGGTTGTAAAATTGAAATTTCGTAGGTATTTTGAAAATTTCCAATTCCATTAAAAACAATATTCGGATATGGATGTTTTTTGGAATATTGGTAATCCAGTTTAAGCTTTATTGGTTGAAGATTTTTTAAATATTTGCAGCTACTTTGAAGTTTAAATTGATCAATTGGGTTACAAAGCTCAAAAAATCTCTTAACAATTGAATAATCGAATTTAAATAGATTACAAGGTTCTGGTACAGCAACTAAGTTAATAGGGTGAAGAGGGTCTAAAAAAACAAATAAATTTTTAAACATTTTTTGCAAAAAAAATTTACCTCTTTTTGGACACATTGCAATATGATGATGCTGAAAGCAACCCGGACAAATGATTTTGCAAGAACATGATTGAAATTTATCAACAACAGGATTATCACACAAACAATTTCTTTTTCTGCTTTTCTGTATCAATAAATTTCGTTGTCGAAATGTTTGAAATTCTGTACAACATTCTGAAGGGTGATCAGTTTTTTGACAAAAATAACATTTCATCTTCTTTTAAAACAATAACACACTTTAAAACTTGTTCAAAAAATAATAATGCGAGAAAATAATGAACAACGAACAAAAAAATTGATCCGCCAGGGCCATTCATTTTGTTTGCATTGTTAGTCAGCAATGACAGGGGCCCAACATATTTTTCTCTTAGTTGCGGCAAATGTCGATTCAAAAAAAGGAAACATTTTTCAGTCAATAAATGAGGTATGTAAAAAAATTGTAGAAAAAGATTTCGCAAAACCATTATTGTTTGCTTTATTTCATTATTTAAATCTGCTTCATGTACAATTATAGTTTGAAAAAAAGTGCTTAAGTTTTTTATTTCAAAGTAAAGTATGAGATATAAATTTTTGGGTGTTTTTCGCTATTTGTGTGTTTTATTTTTAAACGTCAAAAAAGTAAACGAATAAAACATATTTTATTAACAAACATTTTTTAAACATATAAAATTATTATATAACAGGAACAGTTAAAATAAATGAAGATGCTGGTGAGTTATTTACAAATACATCACCAGATAGACTGAAAATATGATAATACTTAACACTTTTGTTTAGATTTATACGAAAAATTTTAATAGAGCAATAAGAAAGTTTTTAACAAATGTGAAAGCTCAGCTTCAAAAAAAAAACAAATTTATGTGTCACATGTCCAAGTGAGGATTTTACTTCACCATTCAATATCTTGGGGGTCGTGATCTGGTGGCCACAACCAAGAAGTTTCTGATTCTTGGTCTTTCATTTTTACCAAATATGCGGTAAAGTGAAAATGCCCAATTTTCATAACCAACAGAAAGATTGACATGTTCTTCTCGAGCTTTCTTAATATCTTCCAATTGGTTCTTATATTCTTGCGAAATTTTATTTGGATGATAATAAAGTTGAATATCTATATCACTACGGCTCTAAAAAGCAGTAATATAAAAAAGAGAAAGAAGAAACAATAACCAATGAATGACTTACTTTTGAAAATGCAATAACATCATTAAGATTTAAAGCTGCACTAACGTAAAATAATCTTAATTGGCAAAGCTGCAAAAGGTTTGAAAGTTTTGAAATATTTTTAATTGTTGTACCAGCAATTGCGGAAGCATCAGTTTTATGGCTACTGTAAAAAACATGTTTATGCATACAAATAAATAAATCTATAAAATTTTTAAAGCTTACTACATAAAAGTTTCAATATTTGGAATAGCTTCAAGAATATTTTCAAGCATAACAACTTTACCATCATTATATGTCATTTTAACATCAGAAAAAATAACACATTTAGGAGAAGTAGCCAAAACTTTAAAATTATCCAAACTAATTGTTGCTTTATGAATACCAAGTTGGCTTATGTCACATCGATAAATTTTTGGACGAATAAAAATAAAATTTGGATCAATGCAAAAGAGCATTAACTTTTTATCAAACCAGAATTTGCTTGAAGTTTTGGTGACATCAGTTGTTACGCAACATTTACTATCAGTACATTTTTCAATATTTGAACAAATATGTTCTTCATCAATACGTCGAACAACGAGAACAGGGTTTTTTTCAAAAAAATATTTGCAAATTTGAATCATTTTTGAATAACATTTTGGACTTGATGGATTCATAGTCGCATAATAAATGATAGTATCAGGAAAGGGAAAGCTTTGCTTGATTGCAGAACCACCAGGCCAATGAAGCTTTCCCTTTGAAGTGGGAATAATATCCATTACTCCTATAATAAAGAGATTTTAATTCATAGAACATACTAGACAGTTTAAATTTCGCCGATTAAAGGATAAATGGTCAGTTACATACGAATGCAAAAATAAAAGGGAATTCCTAAAGTATTTTTAATCCAAATAACTAATTTAAAGCTGGCTGACGCAAAATGAAAAATACGAGAAAGGTTTTTATTAAAAAAACTTTTGTCCGATTTCAACACAACAACAACAAAAAGGCACATCAAAGTGTTATTCCTTTTTGCTGTTGCGATGCTGCATTCCGTGAGAAAAAAAAACTGAGTGAAATGATTCTTTTCTGGCAAAAAAAAGTTGATTTCGCATAAACAGACGCACAAAAGAAGTATAATTTCGACAAACCTTTAAAGCACATGGCAACACTAGGAACCGCAAGCAAACAAAGTCATCGCCAGATGCGCAATCTAAGGTGAAAGAAAAAAGTAAGTTGCAGCAATCTAATATGAAAAAAAATTAAGGGAAAAAATTAGCGATTCAAAGATGATTTGCGAATAATAGTAAAAAAATATAATGAAACAAGTGACTTTACGACAAACATTTCATAGGCGTAACGTTTCATACCCTTTTCCAACACTGAAAAATAGAAGTGTTGCAGTAGAGATGCATGTGATTGACATGACTCAATCTGGCACAACTTTTAATGAATAATTTTGCGCAAACAGATGCACAAAGGAAATAAGTTTCTTATGGGAAATTTAAGCAAAATGCAAAACCTATAAAGAGAGTGACTGATGCGCAATGTTGGAAAAAAAAGTAAAATGCTTCGGCAAAAATAGCAGACCATCTTTAATTAATCGCACAACTAAAAAATTGTTGAACCAACAAAAATGTTGGAAAAGATATGAGCAAAAGATAACTGTCATATAATTTATTAACAAAATTAGCAATAAAGGGCCACATTTTTTAGGGTTGGCAACAACCTAATCTTTTCTGCTATATAATTGTGGCAGTGGTCAAGTGATAGAAAGTGAAGCAGCATTTATTTGGGGATTTGAAAAAATAGTGATCGATATTGGAATAGTTTTGTGCGTAATTCTATTCTTTTAGGGGCTGGCACTTTTTGCCGCACATGAAAGGCGGCACAGTCATTTACCCCCCCCCCCCCCCCCCCTTGTTACGTAATTTATGGACAGCCCCTTATTCGAATATGCAGACACATTTTTACAATTCATACCTCACTTTGCTCTCTATTTTAGTAACATTTGTCGCTGTTATTGATTTTATTTAGAAAAAAACATAAGGGCTTTTTATGAAAGCTACAATTTCAAGACCAAGAAATATATCAAAAAACAGTCCTTTTTTGCTTTTAACATTATCTGTTTTTGAATACGTTCTGTTCACTGCGGCTATCAACAAATCAATAAAACTTTCAACAGTATAAAAAATTTTTATATATTTACTTAAATAAAAAATTATAAAGATGACAATCAAATAAAAAAATGAAGTTATTTAAAAGTATTATAATATCTGTGGCCTAAGATTTGGCGCTTGTCTTCGTTCATTCCATTATAAAATATAAAACGTCCAGCTAATTTAGATTCAATCAGAGCATCAACTATTGCATCCAATCGACTTTTATATGCTTCAGAAACACCATCACGAAAAATTAATTTAAACCATAACTTTTTGTTATCCTTAAATACCAAAATGTAATATTTTAAAGACAGATTTATCAAACATTTATAAATATCGAAAAATCATCAAGATTGAAAATTTCTGTGATATTTAACAAGAGTATTTGTCTTAAGTTTGTAAAATTTTTAAGTTGTCGAATATTCTTCATTGTTGAACCACTAATCACAGGAATATCATTGGTAAAATTGCTAAAAATATATTATGTTTTTATAAATAGATAGTTTTACAAAAACTTGCCACTGAAACGTTTCAATATTTGGGATTGCTTGTAAAATTTGTTCAAGCATTGCAGTCTTTTCGCCTTCATAAATTATTTTAACTTTCTTAAGTAAATGAACATCGATAGCCGTTGATGTCAGCATTTTAAAATCATCAAACTTTAAATTTATATCATAAGCAATAATAACCTTAATTTCAATGCGATAAAGCTTTGAACATAGTAATGATCCTGCATTTGGTGCAGACTTTCCAGGAATAACGAGTCCATTTAAAAGCCAAATTTTGCTTAAACATTTGCTAAAATTTACTGTAACATTTCGATTGCATGTACAGTTTACAGTGCAATGTTTTTCGTAACACAGTTTGTCACCATAAATATTCTTTGCAATTATAATAGAGTTTGTCTCAAAAAAATATTTGCAGCTTTGAATCATTTTTGAATAACATTTTTGATTTGAAGGATTTTTAGTTAAATAATAAATAATTGAATCTGGAAGATTAAAAGGTTGCTTGATTGAATGTTGTCCATGCCATTTTATTTTTCCATGATTAGATTTGGAAACAGAAGTTAACGAAGCCATTTTACCAAAAAATATGAAGAAATTTATGGTTTTTAAAAAAAGATTCCACTTCTCACAAAATTTTTTAAAGAATAAATGACGGCATCTATTTAATTGTTACCGCAAAATTAATGAATTTTGACCGCAAATATTTTCAGTACCGCAAATTATTGAATTTTGACCGCAAATTTTTTTATGACCGCAAATTATTGAATTTTGACCGCAAATTTATTTTTTTTCAAATAATAAGTAATATTTTATGCTGAATGCTGTGGCCTCTATTAAAATGGATTAAATGATTCTGGAAGCTCCAGAATCCCCAGATTCTTAAATTTTTAAAAGTTTTTTCTTCAAAATTATTTTTTGACAAGAATTTTACGGGGAGTTCATTGGCCTCTATAAAAATAGTTGGAGGATTCAGAATCCTCCAGTTTTGTTAAACATTAAGTTACATCATTGTTGCTTAAGCACACTATTTGCTGTGTGTTCATCTGTGTATTTCAATGGTGCTGTGGCTATTTTTTCAACAAATTAAATTTTGTTGCCACATCAGCTTTATTATTTATTTGCCATAAAAATTTATTTTTTAATAAGTATTTTATAAAAATACTATTGCATTTTGAATTATAGATTAAAACACACTTTGTTTTTTTTACTGTCATTTTTTTTGTATTGGTGTGGATTTTAAAAGCTTCGGGTTATTTAGAAAGTTATTTTGATGGCAACAAAAGATTATTGTTTGTCAAACAATTGATCTGTGATGGTGTCTCTCAAGCTAATGGCCAATATAATAGCATCAATTTAAATCAAAATAATAAACAATGTTTTCATGAAGATACTGTTAGTAGCTCGAAAAATGCTGCTACAAATAATAGCAAAAAAGATGGAAATTCCGATAATATGGATTATTTACAACATCAACCATATAACTGGGAAAAGCATCAAAAAACTTTACCTGAAGATGCTTACAACAATATTTGAATTTCCCGCTGGCCGCATTTCACTATTGTATTTTCCCCTCAAGAACGTTCCTACTTCTCTCTCTCTCGTTCGAACGTTCCACTTTCTCTTTCTTCGTTTTAGTTTTTATATGTTTATTGTCGGTTAAGCAAAGATACAACAAAAAGTAATGAAGCTTAAAGCATTAAAAAAATTGCTTAATCCTAATCAACTGCATCCAGTTGAAAAAGATCAACCAAAAGCAACAGAAGATGGACAAGCACAAGCAAATGTTCAACCAAAACGCAAAGGATTTAGTTTTGAAGGTAATAATAACTGCTGTAAGATAGTGTCATTAAAAAACCAACTATCCACAGCCCTCAAAAGTTTATGCATGGAATAAATAAAAATCTTTCAGATTCTGGTTCTGAAGATGAATTTATTGATGCTCTTGAAGAACCTGATTATCGACCAAAAGAGGATAAATCAGATATTGAAGAAGTTGATCGAGAAATTGGTGCTATGGATAGTGATTCAGATGTTGAAGGTATAGTTAAAAATTTTAAAACAGAATTTAAAATTTTGAGCTTTAATAATATAACTAATATATACTAATATTACAGCTTTAGCCTCTGCTGCTTTAAATGATAAAAACGAAAATGTTCTTAGTGATGCTGAAGCTTCTGATGATGAAGAAGCTCCAAGTGATGTGGAAGCTTCAGATACTATATTTGAAAAGAATGCAAATGGTTGCAGTGATAATGTTAAAGCTGCTGCATTTGGTAATGCATTTAATGCAGCGGATAAGGATGTATCAGGTAGTTAATTCTAGCATAATCAAAATTAAAATGTTCCAAAGTTTAGTTAACGGTGCAGCAGGATTTGAATCCGTTCAAATTACAATATTTGCAGATGGCGGATCAGCATTAGGATTTAGATGCAAGCCCACGATAGATGATCAAATTTATATTGTTCAAATTTTGCCACAAAGCCCTGCAGAAGAAGCTGAACTCTTAGCTGGTGATCGTATCGTTGGAATTAATGGTGTTGAAGTTAAAGAAATGGAATTTTTGAGCAATCTTTTGAAATCAAGCATAAAAAACAATGAATTTGCTGTGATTGATGTTGAAAGACCTTATAATGAAGATACAGTAAAATTTGTTAAAGCAATTGTAGCAAATATGAATATGCAAACAGCTTCATCTACTCGAATTCAACAATCACAAGTAGGCTTAAAACATCATCTTTCTCCTTTCTAAATGTATTACATTTGCAGATTATTGATGTTAATCTTAATAGTAGCAGCGAAATAGAAAATGCCGAAGAAATTGTTACAGAAATTTCTGAACCCCCTGCTAAAAAGATGCGTGGACGCGCTGCAGTATATGTACATTTGGAAGAAGTCAAAAGCTTACAAGAAGTTAAAGCTCAAGCTAAAAGTGTTGGTCTTATATTGTACGTTTACCAAAAAAAGTGAATGCTAAAATCTGTATGTTTCACATTTCAGCGATAAGACAAAGAATCAAGTTTCTTATTTTAAATGCAGAACTGCAGGCTGTCCTTTTAGATGGAGAACCACAGTAACACCTGATCTTCAACATTCTATTAAAACAACTGAAGAAAAGCATAATCATGGTACTCGAGAACGAAAAGGTGGTGTATCAGGTGATATCAAGAAGCTTATCACTGAACGTCTGATTGGAAAAGAAACTACTAATTCTCTTGCAATTCTTCAAGCATGTACAACTAATGGATTGAAACAAGCAACTCCAACACAAATCCGAAATCGTGTATCTTATGCAAAACGGATTTTGCTTCCAAATGGCGGCAATTTGAGTTTCGATGATATCGAAGCAAAAGTAAAAACTTTCATGGATAATGATCCAGATTTAATGGATTTTAAATTTATTGTTAATGAAGCTGATCCATCTAAAAGTGATTTTGCAATGACATATACTTCTAAATCATTAATTGAAAAACAACGTCAACAAAGACATGCAATGGTTGACGGCACTTACAAACTTATTTATGATGGTTTTGTCGTTCTTCTTTTTGGATATTCGGATGTGAATCGACATGTTCATGTTACAGGTATGCTTTTTGTTTATTAAATTGGAACTGAGATTTAATATCCTTGTTTTTCAGCTGTTGCCATTGTAAGCTCGGAATCCACAAACACCTTCAAATGGGTATTCCAATTTATGAAAAGCAATCAATTTTGTGAAGGAGAATGGTGTCCAGTTGAATTAATGGCTGACAATTCTCGAGCTATCGCTGCTGCTGCAGCAATTGTATTTCCAAGTGCAAGAAAGAGAAGCTGTTTTTACCATGTTATTGCAGCTTGTAATAAAAAATTCATTGCTTTACATCTTTCCAAGTCTGAAACTGATGCAATAAAGAATGAAATTTACAAGCTTGCTTATTGTTCATCAGAAGAACATTTTGATATTTTGGCAGCTGCAATTATTGGTGAATGGCAATTATCTGAAAATGAAAATGTTGTTGAATTTGCTGAATACTTTTTACGTCAATATGTTCAAATTGATAAGTTTTGGTTCGCTGCGAATGGTGGAGGATGTCGTACTGATAACGGCATTGAAGCATGTAATCATTGGATGAAAGATGTGTTCATTACTAAAAGCCTTCCAATTATGCAAGCTGCAGATACAATTAAACTTTATCTTAAACAATCTGATGAAAAGAATTATGGCCCTGAAGAATTTGAGATTGTTGTAACAAATGCCGAATGGGTAGCTGCATATGATTTTAAGAAAAAAACAAAAGTTCTTCATAATACTGTCAAAAATTGCTATTATGTTCGACGATCAGATTCACAATTTACTGATCCTGAATTTTTTGATTTTTTGAATTCAATGGATATGATTGAATGGGATGATGAAGATGTTCAAAATTTTAATGAAAATGTTGCTGTAGTTACACCTTCGTTGCTTTATGACAACCAATTTACTTGTAATTGTCCTATCGGTGCTCGACGTAAATTATGCAAACATATTCTTATCATCGAAGTTGCTCTCAAAAAACGTCACTTTCCAGATGTCGCTCCAATGAGGCAATATTTAAATGAAGCTGGAAGGAATAAAAGAGGACGTCCAAGAAAATTTACTCCAGCTCTTGCAAAATAAAATTCTTTTTTTAATTCTTTATTTTTTATTGTACAACAATTTTTTTTGTGATGCTATCTCTAGCAATATTATGTCTTTATATTATCATCCCCAAAAACGTTTTATTGTTATCTCCAGAACACCTTTTATTTGTATCTCCAAAAAATTTTTACTTTAAATAAAACATATTACCTGCTTTTTTAAATTATTTGTTTATGTAAAATTGATTTAAGTTCATATTTTGGTTAACGCTAATTACTTTGTCATATCAATACTAAATTACACACTTCCGGTTCGAAATTTACTTTAAAATGTTCCAGTATTCTTCATATAAATTATTTTAAAAGGAAATTATTTAAAAGAGTAATGACACATACTGCAGCTAAAAATTACAATAGTTAAAGCAAATAAAAACTACTATATCATTTAATTTTTAATAACTACCTGAAACAAGCGGATCGTAAACAAAGACAAGTTGCATAGCTCTGAGTATTGATGGATTATTGATAAAAAAATTTCGCCTTCTGAATCCGTTGATTCTGAATCCTCCAACTATTTTTATAGAGGCCAATGAACTCCCCGTAAAATTCTGGTCAAAAAATAATTTTGATGAAAAAACTTTTAAAAATTTAAGAATCTGGGGATTCTGGAGCTTCCAGAATCATTTAATCCATTTTAATAGAGGCCACAGCATTCAGCATAAAATATTACTTATTATTTGAAAAAAAATAAATTTGCGGTCAAAATTCAATAATTTGAGGTCATAAATAAATTTGCGGTCAAAATTCAATAATTTGAGGTCATAAAAAAATTTGCGGTCAAAATTCAATAATTTGCGGTACTGAAAATATTTGCGGTCAAAATTCATTAATTTTGCGGTAAAAATTAAATATTTGCCGTGCTGGTGGTATGGAAAAGATAATGCAGGGTGGAACTCCATTAAATGTCTGTTTGTCTGTATAAAAAAACGTTCTCATTTTAAATAGTTTAAACGAATTAAAATCTGTAATGAATCTGTAGCCAATAATAAAGAAAATCAGTGTAACAAGTTTTAAATTGTCATTCTTATTTGCCATTAAAATTTTCTTGTTTCTTTAATAATTACTAATTACGTGAAACAAATGTAAACAAGAAAAGAGCCAAGGAATTTTTAGGAAGTTTTTGTGTTGTCTTTTATTTACCTTTGCTCTCATGTTAAAAGCTACAAAAATAAATGGCTTTTGTTGCAACCGCTGATACTTGAAAAAACAAAGTTTTGTGTTTATAGCTTGTTGCAAAAAGTAAATATTTTTTTCAAAGCTTTTTTTTCAAGAATTATTGCATTTTTGTATTTCAACAAAAAATTTTTGTCGTTTATATTTTTAGGATAAAACATGCTATCATATAAATATTTTTTTTAATAAATATATAGAAATTGCAACAAAAAGGTTTCACGAAAGAAAAAACAACAATAAATTGACAATAGGAGGGATAGAGTAGCACAAAAAACAAACAGAGACAAAAAAACATTGTTAACTTTTATCGTCGGCAATTTCATAATTAAAGCTACGATGCTCAACTTTTGGATTCTTTTTAATAACAGGACTAACAAGAATTCGACTGACAATTATTGCATTAATTTCTGCATCCAGTAACTCAATGTCTTTGATAGCAATAGAATATTGTGAACATGAAAAAATATAATCAATACATGAATTAACAAGTTCAATGGCATTATTTTGCAAGAAGAATTTTGCATATTCTACGACATTATATGGAGTAAAATCCATAATTCCTTTGATAGCTTGCTGAAAACAAAAGGTATACTATTGACGCTAAATGTTTATAAACTTACAGAAAGTTTTTCCATATCATATTTATCAGCAAATTGAAAAGCCGACAAATACTCTTCTTTATTTTTTAATATCATATAATAACCATAAAAAGCACGAATAGCAAATTCAACAGTTATGAAGGTAAAATCAGGAATTGTAATTTTATTTTCCATTGTTTCTTTCCAATTATCGCAATCGAACATTCTTGCAAAAACTGTTGAATTTTCTTCTAGAATTGATTTATGAACCTAAAAACAAATATTGAATTAACGCAAGAATAAGCTGAAAATTCTTATTAAACTTACTCGAATTTCTTGTCCTTCAACAACAATACCAAAATCTTTAGTATCTTTATTTTCCCACAAATCTTCGTACAAGAGCAATTTAATTTTATCTGAGAGTGTTAATGAAGACAACAAATTACCGACATGCTTAACAGTAAATGTTCCTTCAACTCGAAAAGCAATCTTTTTAGTAGGGATATAATAACTGCTATCGGCCATCTTATGGTTATGGTTACGGCGGTGGTTATGGCGGTGGTTGCCATAGACCTGCATATAGTGGTGGCTGTCATCGAGTTTATAATGTTCGAAGTAAGCTTTTTCTTAACATTTTTAACAAAGAAATTTACTGTTCAATTTTTAGGATGTTATAATGGATATGGGCTATTTCAAAACTGATACTGCACTGATATATTGTTTTTGTAAATAATTCTTTTTTTGCAATGACGAAAAAAAAATAAAATAAAACTTCCAAGAAACTGTTTTTCATATTTATCAAGTTGTATGGTAGTTTTTGCCACTTGTTTTGCAATATATTCTAGTCTTTGTTCAAGACTTGCGCTATCATCTAGCTCGTCTTCAGTACTTTCATCTTCTGTAAGGAGATTATCTTTTCGTAAAATTGATTTTCCTAAATGGGTAAGATTATTGTAAGATGTGTTGGAAACATGGATTACAATCGTATTCTAATTTTTGTATACAGTTTTGATAGAAATTTTCTGGTAAAGAAGGGAGTGTAATTTGTGATTTTGGATTTTTAATTTAGTTGGGCTTTAGTTACGGTAATCTGATAAACAAAACTCTACCTTTCTCAATCAACACAAAAAAAATGTTTCAAACTTTTTTCAAACACTCGCAAAAAATTTGTTTTCCTTTTTTTCCCTCTCCTTTAAAAAGTACGCACACACTTTTTGTGTCTAACTCTTCTTGGCTGCCCGCGTCCTCTGTTTTCTTTTCATCCTTTCCCTTTCAATAAAAGCAAAAAAAAAACGCTTTTTCCTTGCCCGGATGAGCTTCAGTGGTTCTGGGGTGCAGGCTTCAAAGGAATTTTGGGAAGTAACCTGTAGACGCTGAGAGGCGTAGAGGTTCGATTCCTCCTTTCGGGTGTATAAAAATTTTTTATATTACGTAGGTATACCGTTTACCTGTATTTTTGCTAATTAAAAAAAGCTTACCTAAATTTTGTGACCAAACTTTCTTTGCTTCTTTCATTTTTTAGTTTAAACCCTTCCAATAAAGTATCATTTGCGGTATGCATTGAATTAAAGAATCCAAGCATTAAAAAATCATTTTCTAATCTTTCTTTATTGTTATCTACATCCGCTTTTCCAGTTAGCCAATTTTGAACATACTTTAAAAAATTTGATTATTTTTTTAAATATGTTTCAAAAAATAAGATGCTTACCATTAAAGTTTTGACGATTCCAGCCATTTTTGTTGCAGCAGAAAATGTTTCTTCTGCTGTAGAAGCATCATGAGCAACAACTTTAGATTCATTATTTTCTTCAATACTTTTTGACATATTTTTTCATGAAAAATAGAAAAACTAATAAATCTTACAAAAAATGAAGATGACAAGTTTATGTTTGCCTTTAAAGTGTCAAAACGATGACTTTAAAAAATGGTGGATTTAAGCTGCTTTTAATTTTTTATAGTCACGCAATATCCCTCCTTTCTTGGATGGAACGGAAACAACTTTTATGAAATAAAATTTATTAAAATCTAAAATAGATACAAAAAACATTTTACATTATAAACAAAAAAATTAGTTAACAGATATAACAACTTCAAAAAATGAAAATAGAATCTAAGCAGATGAATCAAGAAAACTCAAAACACCACCAACAAGATGAAGACTTCCCTAAAATATTTAATATAAAAATGTTGCACTGTAATGCAAAACTTACAGTAACCAAAACATGAACTTCCTGATTATTTTTTGACAGTTCTTTAATCCGATCCAAGGCATCACTAATAAAATCATACGTTCAGTTTTATCCTAAAAAATTAAATTTTAACAAAATCATTCCACAAAAATTCAAATCCAACCTTTCCAGTTAATTCTTTCCAACATTTCTGCGATGCTTCACATTTTTCTCTTTGTTCATTATATGATGCATTTAAATTTGTGGAATCCAAATGTTTATCGATGGCAGGCTTTAATCGAGTTGTTGAAAATAGAGCAATATCAAAACCAGTGCCTTTCAAAGTTGGAAGTAAGGTTGAAGGATTGCGATCACTTGTACATGTAAATAAAAGAATTTGAAATATATTTGATTTGGAAGTGGGTGTTGAGGAATGATTTTCAGAATACCATTCATTACAAAATTCAAGACTTTTTGGAGTATGTGCACCATCAAGGAAGAAAGTGATATTATCTTTTTTTAGAATTTGTCCACGACCTTTCCCTGAACACTTTTTTAATCCATCTAAAAATTCTTGTGGAACAGAATAGCCTGGTAAAACTCTTTCTTTTGAAGGAAGTGAAAGCTTAAGAAATGGCAGAGAATCTAAAAGAAAGACAGATAAACAAAAAATGTAATTAAATGTAACCGTAATCCAAGATTTGCAATAACGAAATGAAAACTCAATGTCAAAAATTTTAATTTGTTTTCCATGAGCATTTTTTTAATAACTTCAAAACGTTTTTGTTTCGTAAAGCCAAGATTATTATTGTTATCAATAAAAATGCTTTTAAAAAAATTTAAAACAAACCATTATTTTTTGTTCTTTCCAACCATACTCTTACCAGCTGTAATGCTAGCGATAAATTAGTCATTTGATGATGTCCAGGAAGAATACTATCCAAATGATTTGAAGGAAATTGATATTCGCTAATTTTAGGTGTAACATAAAATTGACATTCTCGATCTTTTGCTCTTTCTTCATTAACTTTCATAGCTTCAGAAGGTTGTTCCACGCCAATACAAATTGAATCCTTTTTCATAATTCCTGCTTTATGCCTTGCAATTACGCGACTTCAAAATCGGGTGATCATTCTGGTAGTAAAGAGAGCAAAACATATGCCAAAAAATTTTGTCTTTTAATAATCAAAAAATATTTTTCTTCTATCTTTAACTATATCCGTTAAGTATTTGAGTAAAGTTTGTTTAATGCAACCTTCAACAACACCGAACAAAAAAAAGAATTTTTTTGAAATTTTATTCGAAGTAAAGAGAATCAAGCGATATTAAAAAATCATTATATTGTTAAAACAGCATAATATTTATGGCATAAGATTCGACGCTTTTCACTGCTCATACCATCATATGAGATAAGACGTCCAGGTATTTCGGATTGAATTATAATATCAATCATTGCATCTAATTCATTCTTGTATGCCTCGGGAATGTTATCATGAAAACTAACATTAAATAGTGTTTTTTTGTTATCCTAAAAAACGAAATCTTTATATTTTTAAAATAAAATTATAAAATCATACTTTGATTAATGTAGATAAATCTTTAACACTAAAAATTTCGGATATATTTATCAAAAATATCTTTTCCATATTTTTAAAATGTTTAAGTTGAAGAATATTTTTTATTGTTGAATTGCTAATCATAGAGAGCCCATCAGTGAAATTGCTAAAAATTACTCTTCTTTGTTGCAATTATGTACATAAAAAACTTACTATTGCAAAATTTTAATATTTGGAACAGCTTCTATAATTTGTTCAAGCATAACAGTCTTTTCATTGTTACAAACAATTTTAACATTGTAGAGTAAGCGGACATCAGTAACAGTGGATGTCAAAATTTTAAAATCATCAAAATTAATTTTTATATGAGAAGCTGTAAAAAGTTTAATTTCAATGCGATATAGCTTGGAACAAAGTAATGCCGCAGCATTTTGACCCGGTTTCTCAGAAATTTCAAGTCGATTTAAAATCCAAATTTTGCACAAGCATTTGCCAGTTCTTACGTTAGGATTCCAGAAACAATTTAAAGTGTATTGATGCTCATAGCACATTATGTCTCTATATACATTTTCAGCAATTATAATAGGGTTTGTCTCAAAAAAATATTTGCAGCTTTGAATTATTTTGCTATAGCATTTTGAGTTTGAAGGATTTTTAGTGAAATAATAAATAATTGAATCTGGAAGATTAAAAGGTTGCTTAAATGAATGTTGTCCATGCCATTTTATATTTCCAGGACGAGATTTGGAAACAGAGTTTAAGAAATCCATTTTACCAAAAAATATGGAAAAATTTGTGGTTTTCAAAACAAGAATGCCACCTCACACAAAATTTTTTGAAGAATAAGTGACCAGCCCTAATATGAATGAGAGACAAAAGTTCAGTTCTGCGCATGCATGTCTTACTTATCTGTTAATGTGTGAGGCGGGTATGGCAATGGATTATTTAGAGGAGACGAAAATCCAATCAATCAGATGTCTGTTTGTCCGTATAAACAGCTTCCTCATTTTTTGAAGTTTGAATGAATTAGAATCTGTAATGAATCGGTACTCAATAGTAAAGAAAATCAATGTATAAAGTCAACATTTTTTCTGCCATTAAAATTTTCTTGTTTGTTTAATAATTACTAATTACGTGTAACAAATGTAAACAAGATAAAAAATCAAGGAATTTTTAAGAAAGTTTTTGTGTAGTCTTTTATTTACTTTTGCTCCCTGGTTAAAAGCTACAAAAACAAATGGCTTTTGTTGCAACCGCTGACACTTTTAAGTTAAAAAAAACAAAGCATTGTGTTTATAGTTTGTTGCATAAAGTAAATATTTTTTTCAAAGCTTTTTTTTCAAGAATTATTGCATTTTTGTATTTCAACAAAAAATTTTTGTCGTTTATATTTTTAGGGTAAAACATGCTATTTTAAGATGAATTGTTTGATTTTCATGAAAGCAAATGGATAACTTTTTTGAAATAAATATGCGACAATTGTTTTCTTTTTTTTAAAAATATCCAAAAATACTTAAAAACTGTAAAATAAGGATGAATAAGGGATCGTCCAGAGCTGACGTCAGCAAAAAATCAAATTTCTAAAACCTCCCACCCCCTAAATCAGCACTTTTTCCTTAGAGCTCAATGTGAAAATCACTTTTTGCTTGACCCCCTCCCTCCCCTAAAAATGCTGACGTCAGCACTGGACACTCCCTAAAAAGCAGGAGGCACAAAATATTATTGAAATTTTTTTGTAATCTTTTATTTAAGCTTGCTTTGAATTGTTAAACTACAAAAATGTAAAACAATTTTGAATGGGTTTTTGTTGGATCCCTGGAAACTTAAATAACTTATTTTTGTGTTTAAAATTTGAAGCAAACAATAAACTTCTTAACACTGCTTTTTTTACAGATTTATTGCATGCTTGCATTTCAAAAAAGTTTTTCCCATCTGTATTATTAATTAAAATTAAAATTAGCTGTTTTTAGATGAAATTTTGAAACTTTTTTTTGCAATAAATTATTATGTGATTTATTGCTAAACGTTGTTACTAATTAAAAAAAGACATTAAAAATTACAATTTAAAATTATTAACTTTTTTTACGAAAAAGGTTGCATTATTTGAGAGAATTTTAATGAGGGGTTTACTTTCCAGGATTATAATAGCATCGGCCTTCTCTCCAGCTTGGATCATTCTTTTGACAGTGCATTCCACCACAGCAATTACCTTGAGCACCATTAGCTCCGGTACACGCTAAATAAATGTTAATCTAATTATGCAAAATGCGTTTTTTTTATTAATAAATTTACCTCCATCATGTCCAACACATGCATCAACTTGTGATTGCCCCATGAATGCGGCAAAGATAACAAGAAGCATAGCAAAAACAGCAAAGAAACGCATCTTTTTATGTTGGTGAAAGTGGCAAAGGCTGGAAGAATGTAGAAGTGTCTTTTACTTTGTTTAAGTTGAGTTTATATACTATTATGCAATCCACGCCTCCATAACTTAGATATTAGAGAATCACAAAAAAATTCGCCCATCTTGCTGTTTCTGTAAAGCAGTATTTCCTGACATAAATGAAAAAACTTCAACAACAAAGTAAATTCAAATTACTTAAAAAATTAAGCTGTAGAAAAAACTGTTTACTTTTTGCTATTAATAGCCAAAAATAAACAGTTTTTTCTCCAGATTATTACGTCATGTATAAGGTAAATCAGTAAGTTCATGCTACGATTAAAATGTAAATAACTTGGAATTTAATAAAACAACTGAAATTAAAACTTTGCAAACACAAGAATACAATAATTTTTGAAAAAACCATTGTAAAAAATATTTATTTTTTGCATCAAACTTTAAACAAAAAATTTAGTTGTTCAAGTGTTCAGCGATGCAACAAAATCTTCATTAAAAACCGCTTGCATACATTTTTGTAGTTTTTAACTAGGAAGCAAAGGTAAATAAATGACTACACAAAAATTGTAATTTTTTTAAAAATTCCTTAATGTTTCTTCTTATTTACCTTCGTTACTAACAAAGAAAAAAAAAGACAACTTTAATTAAACTGCATTTTATTTTGCAATTAAATAAATTAATGCTGATAGCAAATTGGGAAATATAACTAAATTAAAATGTTATTTAATCATTGTTTCATTTTCGGAGATACTTATATTAAAACAGACTGCCCAACTTTTTTTCGAAATTGTCTGGCAATTTTTTTCTTTTATTACTATAGCATTAAATAATCCAAAATGCCGTAACATTAAAATGCCAATAGGAAAGTACAAACAAACAAAGTAAAGAACTATTAAAAATTTTAGGAAAGCATTAAAATGCAACACCAAAATTTTCTCTTGTATCTTACCGATCTATCAGATACGCGGGCAAAAAGAAAAATCCAGTCTGCTTGCATCAAATTTCTTATTAATTTTGTTTCCAGTAAGATTTATAACCAATATAAAATGTAAAATACTAAATGCTGTATAGTTGTAACCAGGGCGAAACAGCTAAACACAAGTTTTCTAAAATTTGTGTACAATAACTAACATCATTTATGAAGTTTCTTCATTATCATTTTTCTTCTTCTTTGTTATTTGCTTCAGCACTCTTTAATAATCACTGACAGTTAGAAGATGTATGTGCGTATTTCAGTTAGTATGGTCAAGAAAAATTTGGATTGTAAGGACAGCAATAAAATTTTTTTTCTTTACCCAGTTTTGTGGCATTTGCACATTTTTAGCATCTATCATTATTTTCTCTTCCAAATTCAAGAATTTCACTCAAATTTTTTCTTAATTTTTTTTAATCTAATATTTGAAAATGACTTCCAAAAAAAGAGAAAATGATTTATCTGTTAGTTTTTTCTATATTTTACTCGATTATTTAAAAACCGTTTTCAGGAAATAAAAGTACCAATTTTTTGTGAATGGACTTTTGAAAAAAATTTATCTGCTGAAGGATCGACATTTTTTCATTACGTCAACGGCCTTACTGATGGTAGACAACAAAGCGCATATTTTACATCTCCTAAATATGCTTTACCTGGATTCCCGGGAATCAGCTATTATATACTTATATATATGGAAGATCCATTGTGGATTGATTTTGAAGTTACAACGAAATACAGTAAATATACCATCGATGCGGATTTTACTTGCACTCTAACTGATTTTGAACCAAAACATTTTGTTCATACTTTTAGTAATGAAACTGATGATGATACAGTTACGAATTTTGAAATGTTTATGTGCTTAGACGATTGTGTTGGTTGTTCAATATGCACTGCTAAGAAAATTGTGATTCGTGTTGAAGGGATATTTACTGTTAAAAGTACTCCAGTTTTGTCATTTTTAATCAATATTTCTGATGAAATTAGGGAGCTGAGACATGAAAAAATTGATACAAAAGATTTTGTTATTGTTGCAGAAGAACAAGAAGTTCGAGTAAGTGTAATATTAATTCCACCATTGTTTTAACAGGTATTTGATTTAGGTTCATAAATCAGTATTAGCAGAAAATTCAACTGTATTTGCAAGAATGTTTGATTCCAACAATTGGAAAGAAACAATGGAAAATAGAATTGTAATCCCTGATTTCTCCTTTGATACTGTCAAATTCGTTATTTATGCTTGCTATGGCAGGTTCACGGCGTTAACAAACAAAGAAGAATACCTGATGGTTTTTCAATTTGCAGACAAATATGATATAGAACAACTTAATGTAAGTGTAATTTATGCCCGTACTTTCTTTTACGACTAGACTTTAATTTTAGAAGGCTATCAAAGAAAAAATTGTTTTAACTCCGCATAATGTTGTCGAATATGCAAATTTTTTCTCTGAAAATGGCATCATAGAGCTTGTTAATGCTTGCATTGATTATATTTTTTCATGTTCACAATATTGTATTCCCATCAAAGATGTTGACTTGTTGGATGCTCAAATTCGTGGAATGTTTTTTGATCGTGCATTTCTCTGTCAAGCTCTCAAAAAAGATTTAAAACTTGCAAATCGAAGCTTCAATTATGATGAAAAAAATGACAAAAGTCAATGATGCATGGTAATGATTATGAAAAATTTTGTATTTTTTTGTTTATTTTAGCTGTTATTTTCTTTTTCTTTGTTGCTTTTTTTTCGACATTAAGCGATTTTGTATGTGAACTTTTTATATGTGAACTAAAATTACTTCATGCAACGTTTGTAGATTATATATATGTTTTTGTGCAAGCATTACTATCAATTTCGTTTATTAAAGCAAATTTTTTTGCATTTTTGAGAGTAACATATAATAAATTTTTTGTTGCTAGCATTTTACGAGAAACCTCTCCAATAAAATCAGTGATAGTGACAATGATAAATGATAAAAAGTAGTTTTGTTACAAATAAAGAAATTTGTGTCTCATAAAATTTAGCTGTCCAGCATAAACATATTTTTTGTCGGTTAAAATATCAGGTTGTTCGATAAGTTCGTGCGCCGATATAACCTGATGGATTTTTAATACTAAAAGAGCTAGCCAAATGGGGTTTGCTGGTATTAGTAGGCCCATATCTTAGGTATCTAACGATAATGTGATATTGAGGTCTTCATGGATACTGTAGGTATACGGTAGAAATTTCTCGAACAAATGCGGATTTTCGATAAAAATAAGCTGTAATTAAACGGGAAAAAGCTGGAAATGACTGGATATGATGTTTTAGGACAATCTACATCATGTCCAACAACTTTCAGATGGAAATTTGCCTCAGGGCATTATGCAAATTTTCGAGGTCGAAAAATTTACATATTTTCAAAAATTGAAAAAAATGGCAGAAATATGTCGGAGATAGTCCAGTAAGTCCTCCACACTCAAATTTGGTCTAAATTATGGCTTTAAACCATTTTTTGATGGCAAGTTAAACCATCGTGTGCTACTTAATGATATTCTTTGCTATGAAAACATGTTTTAGAGCATTAATTTTAACCAAAAACGATTGTAAGGGACTTACTAGACCATTTCCAACATCTTCCTGCCATTTTTTTCAATTTTTGAAAATATGCAAATTTTTCGACCTCGAAAATTTGCATAATGCCCTGAGGCAAATTTCCATCTGAAAGTTGTTGGACATGATGTAGATTGTCCTAAAACATCATATCCAGTCATTTCCAGCTTTTTCCCGTTTAATTACAGCTTATTTTTATCGAAAATCCGCATTTGTTCGAGAAATTTCTACCGTATACCTACAGTATCCATGAAGACCTCAATATCACATTATCGTTAGATACCTAAGATATGGGCCTACTAATACCAGCAAACCCCATTTGGCTAGCTCTTTTAGTATTAAAAATCCATCAGGTTATATCGGCGCACGAACTTATCGAACAACCTGATAATAGTGCATTTGAAAAACATATTCATTTGGTGAATGTAATTTTTTATTAACAATGATAAATTATTAAAAACTCATCCTGCTATAAAATACCGTATATTTAGATATAGTAATAAAATTTTAATTTAAAAGTTTTTATTTATAAGAAAAAGCTTTAAGTAAAACAAATGTTTCACGCTATTCAAATAAATGCCTCTATTTCACTGACTTGTTTTCTTCTGAAATCTCTTTCCGCTTCTCTGTGACAGCTTTCCATCTTGGAATGCTTGGCGGTAGTGTTCCCCATTTGCTCGTTAGAATTCTTCCTGGCATTGGATCCCCATGGAAATCGTACACCACAATTTCAAGCTTTGCTACAAAATGGAAGCAAGTTTCATTGTAAAAATTAAAATTAAAACATGTTGAGCGAATTTTGCAATATTGACAACAATTTTTGAATCTATGATATGGATTATCCAAAAGATTACAGTCTGAAAAGTTGTTTTTAAGTTTTTGTTTTTTTTTTACTTACGAAACTGTTGTTGCAAAGGTTTTGGTGCTGTAGAGTTTTGGATCACGATCACTTTTGCACCAAAATCATCAGGTATTCCTTCTGAAATCGAAAAGATCGTGAGCCCCCTGAAATCCTTAATTCTGACCTTCAATATAGACATCCTTGCCATTTATCTCCACTTGATATAAAATTAATTTGATGATAACTGGTACAACAATTATAGCACCCAATAATACTAGAATGCAACCATAAATGGTTTTTGAAGAGAAGCACCTTTTTGACAATAATACCACTACAAAAGAAAGCAATACAAACCATTGCCAAGAATGGAGCAATATTAATTCTTTTACTTTTCCCGTGCGTTCAGATTCTGGTATATCTGTATTCATTGGAATCATATGAAGATTTGTGAATTCTGTGCTATTTAATTCACTGATTTCTTGGTCCATCTCAATGCTGGGTTCATCTTGATTTACAACAGTTGTTACAAAATTTATTGATTCTATTACTATTTTGACTATAGCAATGATCAAAAGTAAACTAAAAAGTAGAATCCAAATACAGATATAGATGTGTTTTATTGATTCTAATAGGCGAAAGAAAAAACATGAACAAAATAGTGCAACAAAACAAATGATCCATATTGTCCAAAAAAGTTCCAGTACTTTGAATAGTTGTTCTTTTGAGTCATTATTATTTATAGTTGTTGTTGAATTTTCAAATGGTAATCCTTAAAATGTATGCCTATAGATTTGAAGTAAGTCTCCTTATCACTTCTTCTTACCAATAACAAAAGCGCAAAAAAATAAAATAAAAATAAAAGACAAAAATAAGATTCGCATTTAATCAAAATCAAGAAAGGAAGAAAGTTTTTTACAAAAATGAACATAAATAAAAAGAAAGAAAAATAGGAACATCTAACCTTACACAAATAAAACCGGTTTAAAATGAGCAAAATAAAATTCGTTTTTTTCAAATTAGAAAAACAGTTTTGAAATGACTAAACTAGAGATGATAGTTCAACCGACATGAGAGGTTCCAGAAATAAATTTAACAGGTTTATGTTGATCCAAAAACTTATAAAAGAAATTTTTTTTCGGTAAATTTCTTATCCAACTTTTTTTAACACAATTACCGTAATCCAAGACGATAAAAAATAAAAACTTTGTTAAGTTATTTAAAACACTAATAAAGACAATAATTATTCTAATATAAGAAATAACAAATTAATGATGCTAAATTGTGGGATTGCAATATTTACCACCATCGTATCCCACGCATGCATCAGCACGTGATTGCCCAATGAATTCAGCAACGATAATAAAAATCATGGCAGGATGTAAGATTTTTTTCAATAAATGATTACAAAAAAATAAATAATGATAAAAATTTGGAAATTGGCTTAACTTAATGCCAAAAATTTTAATAAAAAAATTACATACTTATTTTATTGATTGCATAAATGTTGCGTTGCTTTTCTTCAAAGAAAAGGAGTTTGGACACTGCCAACAGTGGCCAACCCAACAAACGGGCGGACGGCATTGATCGATAAAATCCAGTGTCGTATGCGCATCATTTTTTGGCTACTTTTTAGTCATTCAATTAAAAAAAAAGAAGAATGTGTTATTTTTGCCAAAACCTTAATCATGTTACACAACATTGTCCAGAATTTCGAACACTTCGACAACGAAATTTTATAGTTCAACAACGCAAACACAGAACTTGTTTATGTGATAATCTTGTTGCTGATAAAACTGTATTATGTGCGTGTGAAAAAATTTGTGAAGCATGCTTTCAACATCATCATATTGCAATGTGTCCTAAAAGAGGTAGGTTAAATAAAATTTTAGCATACCAAAGTAAAAAACTAAACTAATTTATGATTTCTACACCTCCCTTTTAACAGCTGGTCTACAATATCCTCTATATTTTCAGACTCTTTTCATCCATTGAATCCAAATGCTATGCCAGAAATCTTTAATTTATTTATACTTGATTATGCTATTAGTAAAAGATTTTTTGAGCTCTGTAATCCCGTGGATCAATTTAAGCTTCAAAGCTGTTGCAAATTTTTTAAAAATCTTCAACCACTAAAACTAAAATTAGTTTATCAATCTTCTTCATCACCTCCCATTCCCAATATTGTTTTTAATGGACATGGAAGTTTTCAACATGCAAAAGAAATTTCAATTCTTCGGCTAAAAACTAAAAATTATTTTAATTTCGACAACATATCTTTGAATAATTGTTCACTGGATGAAGCAGATCTAAAATTTTTGTCTAAAAATGATCCGTATTCTATTTCTTTTAATAGCTGCGTTTTTCCTGAAAATTTTTCATTTCAAGATATTTTAAATGCCTTTCAATATGCAAGTGAATTTAAATTTATCAATCAAGAAATTCCGCCGACATGGATTTTAAATTTTTTGTCATCTGACAGAAACGTGGATTTTCGAAGAATTGTAGTTGAAATTGAAGAAGCTGCTCCAAATTTTGATTTTGATGATATGATTGATCTTTTTGAGGTAAGAAACATTTGACAGCGGAAATAATTATAAATATTTTAGCAAAACAAGAATTTATCTTTAGTTATCAATGTAAAACTTTTGCCGATACAATACGGAGAAAGAAAATATTTATCTGATGTTCCTATAATTAGAAAAGCATTAACAGATCAACGATTTGCTTACAGTTTTAATTATGATGGCGACTGTAGTTTACGCTTTTGCGCAGGAAAAACAAATGTTTTTTTGGATTATATTCGATCTACTGTTTCACCTGATGATGTGACATAATTTTTTTGTACTTGGGTTCCTTTGAAATTAGTTTTTGAAGAAGTATTAAATTTTCAATTTTATCGTGTTTTAGTCTGTCAAGAAGTTTTTTAATACAATTTTAGCTATGATAAATAAAGATTCGAATAAGATTGTTGTTCCATTTTCATCACACTATGTGGCATAAATTGATTCAATAAAAAGTTTTTTAATATTATATAACAAAAAAAAGAGATCGGTCATTGCCAACATTGCAATGGCGACACACAATCGAACGGACATGGATTAAATCAATTTTTTGATTGCTATCTTGAAAAAGAGATATCCATATGTCCATCTCTTTTTCAGCATTTTTTTTGTTGATTGAGTAACTTCATAGTTGTGCCATCAAAATAAAGATGATATGTTATTTCTGCAACAATTCTGCGCATGTCTCAGAATATTGTCCAAACTTTCAAACTCTTCGACAAAGAAATTTCTTGATACAGAAAAAGAAAAAAAGAAATTGTTTATGTGATAATCCAACACCAGAAAAAAGTAATGTATGCCATTGTTTAATTGTTTGTCCTGCTTGCTTTCAACATCATCATATTGCAATGTGTCCTAAAAGAGGTTAGTAAGTTTTTCAATTCAACACCTTTATTTTTTTGTTTTAGATCCTGAACATCGATTAAACCCAATTTTGATACCTGAACCATTATGCTTATTTTCTCATCATTCACCATTTGCAAAGCGATTCTTTGAACTCTGTAATCCAATAGATCAATTTAAGCTTCAAGGCAGCTGCAAATATTTTAAAAATCTTCAACCTGTCAGCTTAAAGCTAGACTACCGATATTCTAAAAAACATTGGTATCCAAATATTGTTTTTAATGGAATTGCACGTTTTCACAGTGTATATCAATTCGCAACTCTACAAACAAAAACTAAAAGTTATTTTAATTTTTACCGTATTTCTTTGCATAATTGTTCACTTAATGAAGCGGATCTCAAATTTTTGGCTAAAAGTGATCCATCTTCTGTCACTTTTAATAGCTGTGTTTTCGATGATAATGTTTCATTGCAAGAAATTTTAAATGCTTTTCCATATGCAACTGAATTCAACTATTTCAATCAATCACTTTCATCAGCATGGATATTAAATATTTTATGTTCCGATAGAAAAGTTGATTTCCAAAAAATTGAAGTTGAAACCAATAATCCCGATTTTGAATTGGAAGATTTGGTTAATCTTTTTGAGGTATATCTAAAACGGAAAACAGAAAAAAAATTTAAACAATTTTTAGCAAAACAAAACACTAGCCTTGATTATTACGGTTAAAGGACGAAACTATTTAGCTGATATTCCCATAATTAGCACAGTAATAAATAGTAAAGAATTATTTGCTTGCAAAATTGAATGTGGTGATTTATGCTTTCGTACTCCTAATGGCCATGCAACAATTTTATTGGATTATATACGATCTTTTGATTTTACCGACCTTTCTATTTAATTTTCTGTGTTTTTTAAAACTCAACAACCTTTGAATAATATCAAATGTGCAGTTTTTTTCATATTTTTTTTCCATATTGTAAACTTTTAAATTATTTAATGAATAAAATGCATATCAAAATTAGGTTATAGTTCAATTTTCAGCACGCGCTCCTCCACAAATTTGTGTTATAAAAATTAACGAAGTTCTTTTCAAAATCTTTTGTGGCCACATTTATTTCTTTAAAATGTTTATATTGCTGATTAAACGCTATTGTGCATTCTTATAAAACACGAATTCAGTTGATAAAATTTGTTGTACACATTTTTGCTTGCATCCAGGTTTTATGGATAACAAAAAGTTTCAATTGTGCTTTTAGATATTTGTTGAATTTTGGAGTATAAATGAGGGAATGAGTATTTGACTAATCATAATGTCCACAATGCATATCTTGAACAGACGGCAGATGTTAATGCAATTTTGCTCAATAAATATTCTTTTTGTATGAACAAATGTAGCTTAAGTGTTCCTTGATTAAATAAAAGATCGATCGCTGCCAATAATGGCACACAGACAGACAAACGAATAGTACATGGTTGAAATCAAATTTTTAATGGTTGTCTTTTTTCCCAGCATTTCCTTTTGTGTTGGTTGAAGTAACTAAAGATGGTTTGCTATTTTTGCAAAAAATCTTCTCATGTCTCCGAGTATTGTCCAGAATTTCAAACTCTTCGACAACGAAATATACAAGACCGCCGAAAAAGAAACTGTTTATGTGATGATCCAAAACCAGATAGAGATGTATTATACAATAGTCGAATTATTTGTAGCAATTGTAAAATTATTTGTAAAGCATGTTTTCAACATCATCATATTGCAATGTGCCCGAAAAAAGGTTTGTTGGTTGTTTTTAGCTTTCTTTAAACGCCCGCGTCCCTTCACAGAAATAAACTTTTTCTAATGTCCATTCGTCAAAATCAGATATACCGAAAAAAATTTGTGATCCTCAATTTTATTAATGTGTGTTACAAAAAGCCTTTATTTTTTCAGACCCTTTTCATCCTTTGAATCCAATTATTGTGCCTGAGCCTTTTGATTTATTTAGCCTCAAATATGCAATTGTTCGACGATACTTTGAACTTTGTAATCCAATTGATCAACACAAGCTTAAAAGCAGTTGCACATATTTTCAAAATCTTCCTATGCAAAAGTTGAAATTAGATTATCGATATTCTCAACCACATCCATACCAAAATATTGTTTTTAATGGAACTGGAAATTTTCACAATACACACAAGTTCGCTACTCTACAACTGGATACCAAAAGTTATTTCAATTTCGACTCCATTTCTTTGCAAAATTGTTCTCTCACTAAAGCAGATCTCAAATTTTTGGCTAAAAATGATCCCCATTCTGTTGCTTTAATTGGTTGCACTTTATGGAATATTTCATTTCAGGATATTTTAAATGGCTTCCAATATGCAACTGAATTTAAATTTATTGATCAAGAAATTCCGTCTACATGGATATTAAATTTTTTAACAGCTGAAAGAAACGTTGATTTTGGAAGAATTGAACTTGAAGAAGACAATGATCCAAATTTTGATTTCGATGATTTGGTTAATCTTTTTGAGGTATATTTTGAATAGAGATTTTTTTGAGTTCAATGTATGGTTGCCAACTGCCAGGAGACTTGGAAGATCTTCATGTGGGAGATTTCTTGTGAAATCTCTCACTTTCCCAAGCTTCTGAAATCTCTTGGAAAAAATTTCTTTTCGTGGCTAAAAGATGTTTTTTGATCTGAATTTGACTAAATTACTTGGTTATATTTTTAGCAAAATAAAACTTTGTCCCTGGTTATTACTATTAAAGGAAGAAAATATTTAACTGATGTTCCAATCTGTAATATAGTATTAAGTAGTCGACGATTTGTTTCATCAAATTACGGCGGTAAAAGTGATTTATGTTTTCGTACATCTGATGGTCAAGCAATTATATTTTTGAATTATTTACGATCCTCTGTTTTCTACTGATATTCCAACATAAGCTTCTGCTTTTACGTGTTTCATCCAATTTTTGGAATCTTTTTTGTGTTCCTTTATCGTTTTTTCGTTTGTAAAAATTACAATTTTATAATAAAAAAATGCATGTTAAAACAAAAAGATTATTTTACAGCTTTCACCAGTTTCTGTGGCAAATTTAATTTTTGAACACCTTTGTTAAACTAGGATACCTTATACAACAGCACGGACTTGCTTGGTTGAATTTGATATAGCATGAACGGAGCTGCCTTTGTTACCATTTGATTGACAGGTATAAAAGCTTATGTATTCTCTTCGAGTAGTTCGACTGAAAAAATAGCTTTAACGAAGTAAAAAAGTGTCTTGTTTTTACCTTAAGTACAGCATATGTTCTAGCCAAAAAAACATATGTAATTTTAACAGCATCTGACTTCACATTTTTTTATTCATTGGTGTTATTATTATGGCAAGTTAAAATATTGCTAATATTAGCAACTGCGAATACTTGCTTTTTTACTGATAACACTTTGAGAACTCCTATCCCTTTTCTAAGAAAAGTATTTACATACTCTTAAAATTGTCATTTATGAGTCGATTTTTTATACATAACGCAAAAAGTAGTTGTTTAAAAACATGCTTTTTGATGTCTTTCTTACTTTTTATCTAGCACAAACTGATAAAGAAAAAAAGAGAAAGGAACCGCAAAAAATTATATGTTCATCTATTTAAGGAACGTCTAATTGTTTGTGTTTTTTATTCATCTTATTTTTGTTGCTTCTGAATTGGCAATTCAATTGAATGGGGAGAGATTGTCATGAGACCAGATTTAGTTGTGGTATTATTGTAAAACATCCAGATCCATATGATGGTGCAGAATACGTTATAGCAAGTGGACAAGGTGTTATTTTGTGAGTTTTGGGGTCTTTGTGTTCTTTTCACGTGCATGAGCAACTTCAGCTGCCCCAGCACGTGAATAACAGATAAAAGTTACTGTAGGTGTATCCGTTTTCTACATTAAATTTTTTGAAGGTTATTTTTGACATTTAACTATTAATTTTTCAAAAATTAATAAACCTTTCATCAAAATTATTTGAATAGAAAATAACAGACTTTTAAGCTTTTATAAAAAAAATTGTTTTCTCACGCTGATAACAAATGAACAAAAACAGTGACGTCTCTTTGTGACAGGGACGTTGTCTATTCCTCGAATATTATTAGGTTAAAGAAAAGCATTCAATTTTTTTATATTTATCATCTCTTTTTTTTCAGCACAGCATATGACTATGAACAACGAAAACAAGTTGCAATCAAAAAAACAAAAGAAGATCTATGCAATATTCGACAACTTCAAAATGCAGAGGTACTGCTATTTTAATACTCGATCAGGGACATCAGCAAAGTGGAACGCACGGGGCGCGTGTCCATCTGAAAACGGCAAAAGCCTCATATATAAAGAAGACAATACATCAATAGCATATCCTCTTTGCTGACCTCTTATACTTCCATGTACATGTTACAATTTATAACATACCACTTCTGTATTTTAGCAAAGAGAAAAATATGAACTTGCAAAAAACGTCTACCGCGAATTTGAACTTGGCATCTTCGTTAAACATAAAAATGTAAGCTTTTAAGCAATTGATAAAAATAAGAATAATATTTAAGATCATGAGAATTCTTGACGCTTATACCCCTGATGAAACATTTGACAGCTTTCGAAGTGTTTATCTTGTTTTTGAATTAATGAATTTAAGAGATTTACGGCATTTTCATCGTGATCATTGGAGTGAAATTTGCAATCATCAAAAGGGAGCTTTGCTAATTGCTGATTTGATGCTGCAGCTATTTTCGGCAATTGCATACCTCCATCAAGATAGATTAAAACTAATTCATCGTGACATTAAACCTGATAACATTTTAATCAAACACGACGAAGCTGGTAATTATGTGTTGAAACTAGGTGATCTTGGACATGCAAGAAAAATTCCACCTGCTGAAGGACAACCAATGACACAAGATTTAACAACTTGCCAATATCGAGCACCAGAAATTATACAAAGGTTACTACTTTTAAAACACTTATTACAGAAATCAATAATGAAATTTTCAGGGACAATTATTCTATTCCAGCTGATATTTGGTCAGCAGGATGTGTACTAGCAGAAATTTTAATTCAACCAAGAACTGATGGGCATAGTTGTTTGTTTAATTCTAATGTTGCCCAAGATGTTGAGCGAATGCATTATGAGCTTATGGAAACAACAATTTCAACAAAATTTGCTAATGACAAACTACCACAATGGAAGGAAATTGAAAAATGGGGAGAATATTTTCGTCTTATATTAGAAAATACTTTGAAGCTTAATCCAGCTGAACGTATTACTGCTGCTCAAATTATTGTTTTAAATCCATATGACATGCTAGACATGGAAAAATACACCTTTGAATCAGTAAATGAAGCGTATGAAGAAAGAGCAGAAGATCCAAGAAGACCAGAAAATTGGAGAAGTAATTTTCAGGAGTTTTTTTAACAGTAATAAAAGTAACAATTTCAGTGAAAATTTATGATAAACTCATAGAATTTAACCAAAAAGAGAAGAAGAAATTCAGCAACGACAAGGAGCTGTAGATGTACGTTAAAATATGTTAAAAAAATGTCACGCTATCAAAAAAAAATGACAAAAAAATGTAGTTGTACCTCACATTATTTTTCAAACAATATCTAAAATTGTTAGACATATATCTAATAAACGTTAACTTTGACTATTGTGGTTAACTTTTATATAAACAGCTTTCTATACAGAGTATTTTCATGACAAAAATTTTTTATATAAATCTAAGAAGTAGTTTGTGTGCAGTAGATTTTGATGTAACAATAAGCAATGAAAATATGGATCAACTAGTTTCAATCAATTGATCTTGCTAACATTCTAAAGAGATACGTCTTTGATCTTTTTTCTTGATTAGGTTAGCTCATCATCTGGTCCAGTGTCTTCCTCTCTCTCTTCTTTCTCGCTCCTTTATTTAGCCATCTTTTTTTGTATAATTCTTATTATCAATCTCTGTGCTTGTTCTTTATCCACTATTGCTGCCGCAGAGCTGGTTAATAAATATTAACCCTAACAACTTTTTTTGGCATAAATAAAGGCGGTTCTATTTTTAGCATGCAGTGAAAATCAGGCATCATTTTCAACGTGCCTGAGCTTGCTGACGTCTTTGGTCTCCATACATTGTAACGTCGTATTAACAAAGCTACAAAAAATCATAAAAAAAACAGTCTTCTCATTTTCTTTGACTTAATTTTTAAGCGAAAATAGTTGTTTGGATAAAACATCATTTACACAAAACTTCATCTTGCAAAAGAGAAGCAAATTTAGATAATTTAGTTTTTAACCAGATCTGATAAAAAATATCCCTGGTTAAACCTCTAATGGTAACAAATACATCAAGGATTTTTTACCAATGTGGTGTCCTTTTTGTATACGGTAATTTCAAAGTTCATTCAATGTTTATGTAAATTTATAAATTTTCACACGTCAACTTTTCATTTTGCTGTCAACACGTCACTGCTCACTTTTCTTCATTGTCAAGTGTTCATTCGTTTACGAACAACTCGTCTTCATCAAAAAGTTAGCTGCAAATTGAAGAAGTACAAAGTATGTTTTTTGCAATGAATAAATCAATAATTAATACAAAGTTTTTTTAGACTAACAACAAAGAAAATGGCATCTGCAGCAGAAAGATTTAATGGTAACTTGCCCGATTTTTCTGAAGCTGAATTGGTTGATCTTTTTGGTGATTCATTTTTTACTACAATTGTAAGTTTTTTTTATATTTTTTTTAAAGGGGTTATTTGATTAGAGGGGTAAGTCCTGTTTTTTAAAAAATCGATTTCTTACTCTTTGTCGCTTGATAGAGCAGTTGGTAGCGGGCTAGACTTCCGTTCCATGGAGAAGTCAATAGTAAGGTTCGAATCCACCTGATTTCGTTGCCTATGTTCTTGTATTAATACTAACAACTTTTTTTAGGATGACCAAGAATATAAAATTTTCTACAACGATTTTGAAGCAGAAGCAATTATGCGTCAAATGAAAGCATCAATATCTGAATTACGCATTTGGCAAAGCCCATCTGATGATATTCAATCAATTTTATCTCGTTTTATTTTTGGTGCACCACGTAAGTCTTTGATATAATTAGTTTAGTTCTTGATTGTTTAGCTGAAATAGTTGGCTTGGCTTTTTGTTAGCATTCAAAGCTTACAACAGGCGAGCTCAAAGCCAATGCTACATTTTTTGCGAAACATCTTGAAATCTCTCCTTTTTTGATGCATGTTTTTATTTATTCTTTTTTAGGTCTTCGACGTATTGAAATTTATGATCGTATCCCTGATACAGAAGAACAATGGATTCGTGATAATACAAATGCTGAAATTGAAGAACATATTACAAAAATTTCTGTAAGTTTGTTTTTTGAATATTTCATAGAATTATCCAGCTATTTTTCAGCAACTTGCTTCGGAAGCTTCTACCGATAAAGTTCTTATTCTTGATAGAAAACTTGAATTTGGTCAACTTGCCTACCATTTTGATGATCGGTAAGTTATTTTTTTGTTGCTTGACAAGACCATAGATGTTGATCGCTTTTTAATTTACTCATATGGCACTCTTGCAAGCCTCATATTATTACCGTACTACAGTATACTGTTTTTTAGTAATTCTTATGCATCTGTCAAAGAACTTCATATTTATGGTGAATTTTTATTTAATCATTTAAGTGCAGGTGATATTCATATGTTTGTCAATTTTATCAATGATTTTCCAAAATTAAAAACAATTGATGCATATTTTCTTTTGAAAGCAGTACCTGTATTTCATGGTTTTGATTTTTATGAAAAAATGGTAAGAATTGAAGCTGATATGTTTGATGGATTACCTAAAGAACTTCATGGTATTATTCATTTTGGTGCAAAAGTACAACATATTGGAGATGTAAGCTTTTTTTAAAGATTTTCTTTGGGGTAAAAAGGAAACTACCCTATCATACTTCTAGTGAGCGTGTGTGTTTTTATTGACGCTAATTGTTTGAATCCTTTTTTAGATGCCTGATGCTATGAGAAAAGATATTGAAGAAAACTGGAGCAAAGTCAAACATCCTATTATCATTGATGAAGAGAAAGGCCGCATTCAAAGAAAATTTAAATTGAATAAAGGATTTTCATTGAATTATCGAAATTATTTCCGTCATGCATTAAAGATCAAATTATCTATTGATGAGCCTCAAAAATCTTAAACTGATATATGAATATGTGATTGTAAATTATGCTTGTATATAATTGTATGTATGTATATGATACTGATTGCTAATGCTAATGAATAAATCTTTCTACTGAATTATTGCTTTTAATTTGTTTTTAATGGACTACATTTGTAAAAATTCAAAATTTATTTAGCAGCCTTTTCCGTTCATCCTCACGAAATAATTTTAGCTAAAAAACAAAAGACAAATAAATTGTTAAATACGAAAATTCAAGTGTAACAGATGAGCTGGAAATTGTTGTTGTCGCTGAAGGTAGCAAGGTTGTGCCATCTGCAGTTTCAGTACAACTTTGCTTTTGCTTTCGGTAATTATATAAACATGTCTTTTTGTGTTCCTTTATCGTTTTTTTGTTTGTAAAAATTACAATTTTATAATAAAAAAATGCATGTTAAAACACGATTATTTTACAAATTTCATCAGTTTCTGTATCAAATTTAATTTTTGAACACCTTTGTTAAACTAGGATACCTTATACAACAACACGGACTTGCTTGGTTGAATTTGATGCAGCGTGAACGGAGCTGCCGTTGCCGCCATTTGATTGACATGTATAAAAACTGATGTATTCTCTTCGAGTAGTTCGACTGTAAAAATAATTTTAACAAAGTAAAAAAGTGTCTTGTTCTTACCTTAAAAATAAGAGAGAAATACTTCCAGTCCATGCAAAAGTATCGCTGACGATGGGAAGAATGATTAATAAAAATGCGACAATATTTGGATCTGATGTATACAGAGATCGTCCCATACTGTAACCAAATCGAATTACTTGTGCAATAAAGATGAGACATGTGATAACTAAAAAATAAATGCTTACAAGAGTTTAAGAAACTAATGTGGCACTTGATGCACGTGTCACCCTCGAAAAACTGTCTTTGACTTTTTGCCGCTGCAAAATTATAGCGGCAAAAAGATCAAAGGGCACACCGCCTGTCTGGCCCAAAAATTCTTTTTATAAAAAAGTTGAAAAATACTTACGAAATAAACTTTTATCATTTCCTTGAGTTTCAATTTGCCCAGATTTTTGACGATAATAAAATTTTACAGCAGATAAAATATTAAAAACTGCCGCGGCACATGTCGTAATAGCATAAATTATTGCAGATGTTATAAAAGTCAATGACATGATGAATGGATTTAGCAATGTTATGGTAACATTGGTTTCACCAGAAAAAACAAAAGCTCCCGGTTCATGAAGTCGATAGAGAATATGCAAAAGAGGTAAAGTTAACAATATTAAAGTATACCAATTTCGTTCCCAAATCTTATTATATCTTAGTGGATACCACAGGAGGGTGAAACGATTAAAAGCCATTAACATATGCCCAAAATATTGGATAACGATAAAATAGGCGCCCCAATTGTGAAGAACTGAAGCAAAGTAGCCAATGGTTTTAAAGAAGTCGGGAAATAACAGAGGGACGCGTAAGGTGAAAAGGTTCTGCAAAAAAATTTATATATGATATTATGCAAATTTTACTTTTTATGTAAGACTTACTTGCACAAATGTAAATAAATCTGCAACAATGACAATACAAAAAATGCCATAGAATGGTCCTTTAAAAACAGTTTTTCTTCTCCAAAATAGCAGCAACAACACAGAAGCATGAAAGGAGTAGATTATTACTTCCACCACAAACCAAACAATCATAAATTCAACAGATGGCATCGTTTTTAACAAAATGCAAAGCAAATAAAACTGTAAACAAGTTTTACTTTTTTGTGGGAAGTAATCTGTATTTATATAAAGCTTTTTTTCATTAATTATAATTACAAAATGAGAAAAATAGCTTTTTTTAATGATGACAAACTTAATTTATTTGTATTATTAAACCTAGCGTGAAAGAAAAGTACACTATAATTAATTTAAGCATTTTTTTTAATTAATTGTGACAAATAAACACAATCTATTTGTATTTCTGTATCACAGTATTACTTTTTTGCATCAATAAACAATGATGAAATGATTAAAATGTTTAACTAAATTCATTCGGTTCAGCGAAGATACATTTATTTGCCAACAAACAAATAAATATGTTATATTTTAAAAAGTTGTGTGCGCAATTAAATGCGTTTGTGTAAACTTATTAAAATTAATCTTAATTAATTATAAAAAATACTGCCTACTTTTTCAATAGATGTGTAACTAAAAAGAGAAAATATAAAGTACTACACATAATTAAAGGTTTTTGTTTAATTCATTGTGCATACCTAGAAGCACAGTGCTTTATTTAGAGGATTTACAGTAAGTTTCTGTCATGAAAAAATACAATATTTTATGCTACCTTGTGATAAAATTGTTGTTACTTTTTTGCATCAATAAACAATAAGGTTATGATGAAATAATTAAAATTCTTCATTAAAATTCTTTTGGTTTAGTGTGGATATATTTATTTCTCAATAAATAAACATGTTATGTTTTTAAAAGTTGTGTGCGCCGCCAAATGTATGAATTACTTTTAAATTAATATTAGCGAATTAAAAAAAAATACTATCCTCTTTGTAAGAAGATGTGCAACTAAAATGGAAAATGTAAAGTACTACAATTAATTATAGTTTTTTTTGTTTAGTCAGTTTTGCATACCAAGAAGCCCAGTGCTTTATTTAGAGGATTTACGGTATGTGTCTGTCGTGAAAAAATACAATTTGTACTACGATATTATAAAATTGTTGATACTTTTTTGCATCAATAGACATTTTTATTATGATGAAATAAAATTTAGATTTTTAAATTAATTTTTTTTGCCTCAGTACATTTACTTGCCAAAAAATAAATACGTGGTTAAACTTGAAAGCTATAGGACTATAACTTATGAAAATCAAATGAGCAATCTGTGTAAATGTCTTTGGGTTATATTAGTTAAAAATAATATTAATTAGTTATTTAAATATTGTCTACTTCACTTTTTATACTTTTCAAAAAACACGCAATAAAATTTTTTGAAACGAGAACAAAAAAGAGGCTTTTATTATGCGACATTTAATAACAACAAAAAATAGGGAATTGCCATTTTGACTTTTTTGGTTAAACCGGTGTTTTGCTTGTATAACAATTTGATTAAAAAACAAAATTAATAAAATATCAGATATGGGCTGATCCAGATATGACGTCATACTTTAACAGCATGCGACTGAATGCCGCAAGGCTTCAGAAGATTTTGTGGATTCTGAAAATGTGATTTATAGAAAGCCTATCCCCAAGAATACCCTCCTTTATGGAAGACTTAGAAGCCCTAACAGCTTCCCTTAGGTGTTAAATACAAATGAAATATGTTGCGAAAAAAAGTATAGCATCATGTCTGATTAAACCCTATGCTTGTCACATTACCATGCATGCCATGAATTTTTTAAAAAATCATATGAAATTCTTTTTATATTTTTTGTTAGGTACATATTCTATAAAAAACAAAAAATAATAGACAAGGCCACAGCCAATATAGTTAAGCCAGCACTCTCATTACTTTCAATATTTTCATCAATACTGATTAATATTACTTTTTTGCAAACAATGGCACTTGAAACCTAGTGAGTAGCCATGATTATTTTTTTCCCAACTGGGACCACATTTATCGATAAAATTTTTCATATATTAATCAATTCTTGTTTAGTCTTGTTCATATAGCATTTTTTCTCTCAAAGCTTTGTCAACTTTTTGTTTTCGATATTTAAAATGGCTTCTCACCAACAAGATAACACATTCGTAAGTTCTTCTGTATCTCAATAAATGTTACTTTAAAATAGTATTTTAGGAAATTAAAATTCCATTTTTTTGTGAATGGACTTTTGAAAAGGGTTTACCAGATGCTGCTGGGAACCCAAGATCATTATATAAATACGCTAATGACATTGCTGATGCTACTGGAAATGATTATTTAATTCCAGTCAAATATTCTTTGCCTGGTTTTCCTGGAATTCAATATTGGTTTAGTATTTTTATGGAAGAAGAGCAATATTTGGAGTTACAACTCGAAATTAAAATGCATTACCGCAGTTTTATTTTTGATGCAGATTTTACAAGTACTATTACTGATTTTGAACCACAGCAATTTAATTATAAATTTGATAATGTTAATGTTAAAAAATATTGTGATACAATAAAATCTGCTGTTCTACATACATGCTTACATGAATGCGCTGGTTGTCCAGTTTGTGAGCCTAATAAAAAGATCGTTCTTCGCGCTGAAGGAATATTTACTGTCAAGCACGTCAAAGCTTTTTGGTATTTTCCATTTAAAAATTCTGAAGAAATCAGCAAACTGAGAAATGAAAAAATTGACACAAAAGATTTTGTCATTGTTGTTGAAGAACAAGAAATCCGAGTAAGCTTAATATAAAATTTTACATTATTTAACAAATTTCATTTAGGTTCATAAATCAGTATTAGCAGAGCATTCAACAGTATTTGCAAGAATGTTCGATTCTGATAATTGGAAAGAAACGATGGAAAATAAGATTGTGATTCCTGATTTTTCTTACGAAATTATTAAATTTGCTATAGATGCTTGCTGTGGTAAAGCTTTCTTCAATCCCCTTAATACAAAAGAAGAATATTTGTCATTTTTTCAATTTGCAGATAAATATGATATGAAAAAACTTATTGTAAGTACTTATAATTTTTACATTAAAATTTACATATAAATTTTAGAAAGCTGTCAAAAATGTGATTGATTTTACTCCATTTAATGCTGTTGAATATGCTAATTTCTTCTTTCAAAATAATGCTATTGAACTTATTAATTGTTGCATTGATTATATTCTTTCATGTTCACAATATTCTCTTCCAATCAAAGATATTGACTTATTGGATGCTCAAATTCGTTCAATGTCATTTGATCGAATGTTAGTAAGCTCAGTTCTTAAGAAAGATCCAAAAGCCGAACATCGACATTACGACTATGATGGTGAATTCAAGGATGACGAAGATTAATGAGATAAAGAATTGCTGGAAATTAAACAATATATTTTTTTTCTCTGTAAAAATTCATTTGTTGTTTTTTTTATTGTTGAATGATTTGTAATGAAATACCCCTTTCTTCCTGTTTCAAAAATATTTATTGCACATTTTCTATAAAGGTTAAAAAAAGAAGTAGACAGTATTTTAATGATTAATTAGTATTAATTTAAATTAGTTCAACCAAATACACTGGATTGTTTATACATTCCAGTATATTTAGTTTATAAATCACGTATTTATTTATTGACACATAAATGCACCTTCACTGAGCCAAAAGAATTTAATTAAAAAACTCAATTATTTCATCATAAGGGGCTGTCCATAAATTACGTTATCTGGGTGGGTGGGGTAAATGACTGTGCCGCCTTTTATGTTCGGCAAAAAGTGCCTTTGATGTATAGGGTTTTATCGAAAATAACGATAACGTAATTTATGGACAGCCCCTAACCGAATTATTTATTGATGCAAAAAAAAGTAATACTATGATGCAGTAATACAAAAAGATTGTATTTTGTGATAACTAATTAAGTAGACAAAAAAAGAACTACAGCTAATCATGGTACACTTTAATTTCACGTTGGCGATAATACAAGTAAATTATTTTTGTCATCGTAAAAAAAGTTATTTTTTATATTTAAAATGATGAAAGCTTACAGATGCCAAAATATTTTATTCACAAATAAATATAGATTCAAGATTCATCGAATTCAATGCAACAAAATTTATTAGATGAAATTTCATTAGTTGTGAACTGATAATCGAAATGAAGGCAGTTGTCTGTTTTTGAAAATGGAATTCCTTCACCCATTAAAATTTGACCATCTCTAATAATGATTCTTCCAACCATAGGTATTGGAGTAGTGAATACATTGAAACCCAGTCGTTTTTCAACTGCTGCAGAAATAATGATCTTTTTATCTCCTGGCTTGAGGTCGAATGAACAACCGGCTCTAAAAAAGATTAAATACAAGATTTGACTTGAGCATGCGAAAGCTTCGAAAATCAAAATTAGTCAAAATTTCGAAATATGTCAACTAGTAAATCATTGCAGTTTAACAGTTTTTTCTAGTTATAAATAAAAAATACAATTCATTTAAAAGTGGGGTATTTTTTCTGGGCCAGTGTAAAAGATTTAATTACAATTATTTACCTGTTACAATTATCTTCATCAACATTCACAATGTAATCAAAATAATAATTTCCTGGAATTGTATCATTCCCAAATCCCTCTAATTTCGTATCACTTAATGACCATTCCATATAAGAAGACGCATAAACACTATAATTTTCAGTTGAATTTAAAATTAGCACTTCACTTTTAAAAGTTTTGCATTTTGGAGAATTCGCTGGTGCAATTGGTGCAGGAGTAAAAGACGTACAAGTTTGAGTTTGAACATCATAAAACTTTGCTTGATCATTGATAAAAGTGATCGTTGAATTCTCAGGTGTAAAAAGTGTACCATCTGCATAGCTGAAAGTTCCATTATCCGCAAAACCAAAGTAAAGGTAAAAATAAGAATTAGAAAAATGAATTTCTAAATTAAAAGATGGATTTTGAATTGGAAAAGAAAAAAATGTTTGATTTAAGGCAGTGCTGCAAGCAGCAGGAGTTTGAAAGCCATTATCATCTTTAACATCAACACATATGGAATCCGGTGTCCCTAGATTCACATTCCCATCTACAGAAACATTTGTAACAATAATCATTGGGGAATGAATACCATTAAATAACTCCAAATTAGCGGAGACGGTAAGATTTCCAATATCATAATATTCATAAAATCTTGTAACAAAAAGTTTATTACAGCTTTGAGGAACACTAGCAAAAATCAAAGGAATAAAAAATAAAAATAAGACATACATTTTTCTACACCAAAATTTTTGTCAACATTTTAACGTTTACTTAACCGGTCTTTAAATAGCTACAAAAAATCATCAAAAATGTTTAAGCCATAAGCATGATGTAATTATATTGATATTGTGATAACCCCATCAAAGTTTTTTGATACTACATCGGAGAAAGACTTCCTTATCATTAATAGTCAAAAATAATAGTCATCATTTAGACATCAAAGTATAAAGGTAAGAACATACAATTAAAGGTAAAAAAGAATCAAAATACTGCTACGTAAAAAATACACAACAAAAGTGATATACAAAACAGATCAAAAACGGTATATGTACAGTACAATCAAAAACCAACAAATATTTGTTTTAAACTTTAGTGTATAAACCGAAACATTTTCTTCAACTTTATTATGGGCATAGAAAAACTTTGCTCGAACATTGTAGGTTTAAAATTGAAAAAAAAAACATTTACTTATAACAATATTAAAAATTCTGATATTTATGATATTGGTGTAGTTGATAAAGTGTGATATCACTCTCTTTTAACTTTTTTATATATCATGATGTCATTTGTATGATGACAGTTGAACGTTTTATGGATTCACGCCTTTAAAAATGTTTTATCGATGACTGGGATGGTAAAACATATTTGTTTTGTTGCACGTTTATGTTCGTTTTTTATTCCTTTTTATTATGTCAGAAAATCAATCCCATAAAACGCCTTTTTTTAAAATGCTGATCGTAAAACTTACTTATATGACGCATAAAAGAAGATAATTTTTCCACAAAGTTAATTTTTTCTTTTTCAAAGTTTGAATAAATTATTTTCCTCAGATTCATGTTCTTTTTAATTTATATTTGAATAAAATGAAGATGACTGTAAATTTTATGTTTTTTTCTTGTCTTTGTTTAGTTTATTTTTCATCAGTACTATGCGATTGTTCAACAGCTGATACAAAGGTGAGCTTTCTTAATCTTATGTTTAATGTGTTCATAGTTATTACTTAGGAAGTAGAATCCTGCTATAATTCATATATGGAATCTCTCAACATTACAACCATAAGTTTTAATAACTATCAAACAAAACTTGATGATATGTTAGATACATGGTCTGGGTTTAATGATTTTTGTTTAATTTTTGGTTCCCTTCAAGAATGCCTTAAACCTTACGATGGTTGTATGGGTAAAGCTCAATTTACAAATGTTCCAGCTTATGGTGGAAGCAGTGCAGGAAATTATATTGGAAATTATTATGAATATGATTGGACCTGTGGAAATGGGTTTTTTAGTAAGTCAACGCTGCTTTTTAATTCGAATAGGAACCGAATTTTTTAAGTGTATTACCAATATTTAATCTGCACCAAAAAATCTAATATAAAAAAAGCATGCCTTGGATATAGTCGTGATTGTGATGGACAAAAAGATGAAATGAATTGTTATGCAACTTATGCAAAAATAAATTGTGATCAAGACTCAAGTAAATATATTAATCATGCATTATATCTTAATATGTGTAAGGGATGGCCAGAATGCTGTCAAGATACAACAAATAATATGAACAGCACAACAGAAAGCAATACAAATACGACAACAAAAAGTGGGATATCGGATAGCAGTACTACAACAAGTAATAAATCTGTGATTAATATTTTTACAAATTGGTTTGTGATCTGTTTTATGTTAATTTAAATGTGTGTGCATTTTTCAACATTATAAAACACATGTTTTTCTTCGAAATAATAAAAAAGATCACTGTAGTTTAAAATTAAAAGAAATATTTGAATAATCTTTTGTAAAATGGAAACGCAAATCACTGCCGCTATTACTGTTAATAAAGCGGTCATTTGATAGTTATGCATAAATTATAGGTGCTTCAGTTGAATGTTGTTCGTGGACCGTAATAGCCAAATGCAGATTTTCATTTCGCTAAAAAATATCTTTTTATCTTATTTAAACTCTATTCTACACATACCTCTAAAAGTCTAATAAAGTCATCTAAATTTAATTCCAATGCTGAGTCTTCAACTTCAATATTTCGAAATCCAACTTTTCTTTCGGCACTTTTTTTACAACTTATTATGAGTTAGTGTTTAATTTAAAACTAGTCAAATTAAGATGTTTTTTTTATGTCTTTATTAAGGAAAACAAACAAAAAATAATAATAAAAAAAGGACATAATAAATCAATGCCGAGCATGAGCATATATAGCAGTCTTTTTATAATCCATTTATGTTTTGCATTTCCTCAATGATTTTTACGAAAAAAACATTTGTACCTTTTAAAAAAATACAGGGATTGCTATAAAAAACTTGTTACGAAACTCAGTTACAGAAAGTAAAAGGTAAATATGCGAGTTATAAAATAGGGCTTTAATAGCTCAAACACAGCTCTGCAATACACAGAAAAATTATTCAACATCATCATTTTTAATGTTGCACAAAATTCTAATCTTTCCTTGATCCACACCCAAATAATGAACTCGATAATTAAAAACTTTTGATGCAATTACAGTATCCAAAAGAGCATCCAATTGATTCTTATAATTATCTGATAAATCGTTTTCAAACGTGATTGATATACTTGTATTTTGATAAGCCTAAAATGGAGTTATACTTTGTATTTTTATTGAAATAACCTAAAAAGGATTATCGTACTTTAACAAAACCCGACAAATCTTCAACTTTAAAAATTTCTGGAACATAGTACAAAGAAAAATATTTAAGATTTGAAAGATTTTTAAGTTTTGTAATATTTTTAATTGTTGAAGCAGAAACAACATCGTCCGTAACAGCACTAAAAATTTGGGGTGATTATTGTTTTAACAATTAAAATAACGATTAGGACTGCTTACTACTGAAAATTTGAAATATTTGGGATAGCTCCAATAATTTCTTCAAGCATTGCAGGCTTTCCATTTTCATAAATAAATTTTGTATGACGAAATAGATGAAAATTAGTAACAGTAGAAGCTAAATATTTAAAATCATTTAAATCAGCAGTGCCATAAGCAAGAACCATCGTTTCAGCTTCAAACCGATATAATTTAGAACGTAGTAAGGAAATAAAGTTTGGACTATTACTTTTGACATCTTTTAATGTATCTAAAAGCCAAATTTTGCTTAAACTTTTAGATAAATCAAATTTTAAACAGCATTTGAATCTATTATCTTGGCATGCCAAAACATCTTTATGACAAATTTCTTCATGAGAAATAACTTTTGCAACAATGATAGGATTTTTCTGGAAAAAAAATTTGCAGGTTTGAATCATTTTTGAATAAGCTTTTGAAGATGATGGATTCATGGTGATGTAATAAAGAATAGGTGATGATAGTGGAAAATTTTGCTGCATTTGCAGGAGCTTCAGGCCATGAAAATTTTAGTCATTTTTGGATTCGATGAAAGAGAAGCATTAATTTTATGACAAAACTATGCACAAGAAAATGCTAGTGTACAGCCAATTGTTTTATTAAACTGAGAAATGAATAATTTCAATCATATATTTATAGAAATCAATAGCAAAACAAGGCAACAACTTTTTTTGTATTTGACAAAAGTACTTGATTGGTGATAAGTGCCACAGAGGTACAATCAAAATCGGGGAAAATACGAAGGTATGCTGATTAAATAGATTATTTCGGCAAAAAAAACTTTCAGTAACAGCAGGTTCAAATTCACAATTGCTTTATTTCACACCTTTTGTTGCAACAGAGATATGCAGTTTACTTATAAAAAAATTCTTAAATTACTTTAACACTTATTATTGTTAATAAAAATATTTGGGTCACTTTAACCAATATTAAGGTGGTTAAAATATTTGGGACACCTTTTACCAATATTTGGATGGTTACAATATTTGGGATACTTTTAACCATAAATTAAGGTTGCTTTTCACCCCATGCCGATTATGTCTCCTAAAATGGGCTCGTTCATCCCAATACCCTTAGAAATGCATCAACAACATCGAAATAATAACTTCTGTCGTATTTTGAAAATCCCTAAACTATGGAATAATGTAAAAAAATTTATTTAAAAAATTTTTGACCCGACCTCAGAAGATATAAGATATATGCCTCCCTATTAAGAATGGATTGTTTCTCCTTAGTATTTAAATCATCCTCAAATGATTAAAATATAAATGATAAGTTGATGAAATTACTTGATTAATGACTTATCGAGATTTTTGGCATCTGTTTTTGGTCTGAATTATTAAACGCCATTAAAAGTTTTTAAAAAACAAAAATATAAAAAGTTTATTCGAGATAAAATTATATAAGCAATAGAATAAAATCAAGTGTATCACAAAAAATAAAACCAGCCAAAACCATTGTTGTAACAGAGGATATAAAAGATCTGTCTACTCATTAAGAAGGGTCTTTAAAAATGTTATACCCGGAAAACCCATTAATAATGTTGATTCATTTCACGCCACGTTTGTAGACCGCGCTGCAATATTTCGTGTTTTTCTTTATTCATATTAGGATAATCGACAAAGCGACCAGGTATTTTAGATTCAATAATTGTATCAATCAAGGCATCTAGTTGATTCTTGTATGGCTCTGAAATATTACTCGCAAAAACAAGATGTAAAAGCATTTTTTTGTTGTCCTAAAAAACAAAGTTTTAACGAATGTTTTGTTTTAAAAACATATAACAAACTTTAATAAAATTAGATAAATCCTTGAGATTTAAAAGTTCAGGTATCTGAAATAAATATAATTCTGTCAGATTTTTGAAACTTTGAAATTGAATAATATTTCTTTTTACATTGGAAGTTCTTAAGGAATTATTGGTAAAATGGCTAAAGACTTTTCTTATTAATGTTTAAGTTTTTTTAGAAAAAAAACTTACTATCTAAAACATTTAATATTTGGAATAGCTTCTAAAATTTCTTCAAGCATTAAAATCTTTCCGCTCTTGTAAGTTATTTTAACATTATTGTATAAATGAACAGCAGTAGCCTTAAAAACCAAAATTTTAAAGTCATCAAAATTAACATTTATGTCAGATATCATAAAAAATTTTATTTCAGAACGATAATAAATTTTGGGACAAAGCAGTGACATTGAAAATGACTTTCCATTAACAGAAAGTGCATTTAAGAGCCAAATTTTACTTAAACATTTCTTTATTTTAATGGTTAGACTCCATTTACACACGCAATTTATAAAACATTGGCCATCATGATCAGAGCATATTCTGTTGCCATAAAGATTTCCAACAATTAAAAGAGGGTTTTCACTAAAAAAATGTTTGCAGCATTGAATCATTTTTTTATAACATTTTGGAGTTGACGGATGTTTGGTAATATAATAAATAATTGAAGATGAAAAGCAAAAATTCTGTTTTGTGGTGCCAGGAATTGACAATTTTGGTTTTGTATTATGTTTTAAGACATCCATTTTGTGCAAAAAATATAAGGAAAAGTTCAGGTTCTTACAGGAGTTTCACCTCACAAAAAATTTTTTTTGTCAAACTATAATGATTTTAGTTTTGGCAAATGCCATTCGTTTGTCTGCCGCGTTTGTCAGTGATGGCAAAGGCACAACTTGTTTTTCATTAATGTCAATATATGTGAATGGAGTTAAATCAAATAAAAAAATAGAAACGTTTGTTCAAAATTTGCTCCAACTAAGAAAATATAAAAGTACTTTTTATAAAAGTGCAAAACTAAAGTTAAAATTTATAATAATTAAACTGTTATAATATATGATAATCTTTATTTATATTAAGTCAAACAATTTATTTTTCAACGAATATTTTAAACATAACACAATGTCAAAAAAAAAAAGAATACAGTTTGTTTTTAAAAACACAAAATACATGTGTTTAGCGACCATACTTCTAAAAACGGTTAGAAAAATCTGGGCCACGGAATGTTTGATTTTCTAATAAAATTTGAAAGTTAAAATTATCATATGCTTCAATAGCAGCAGAAACTATTTGATCTTCATGTTCTAGAGAAATTTGTCGTTTTTTATAGTAGAGTTTTATCATAACATCCCTGCGACCCTGGAAGATTAAATAGTTTGTAAAAACGCTTAATGAAACGCTCACATTTGCAAAAGTAATTATATCATTGACATCAAAAAATTTAGGAGCCCAAAATATTGTCAATTTTTTTAGACGAGAAAGGTTTGGGAGATTTACAATATTTTTTGTCGTTGAGCTGTTTACTGTTAAAAAATCAGTTTCACAACAACTATAAAATAAATATATTTACATAAAAAAGGCTATATTAAAGCTTATTACAAAAATTTTACAACATTTGGAATAGCTCCAAGAATTGATTCAAGCATAACAGTACTTCCATCTTCATAAATCATAGGAACACTACTAAGAATAACATTTTCAGCCGAGGCAGATAAAAGTTGAAAATCATTGAAGCTGATTTGTGTTTTCTTGATACCAAGCTTTTTAATGTCGCATCGATAAATTTTTGGACATAATGCTGATGAAATAAAAGTTGGACGAATGGGATTAATAATTACATCTTTAACAAGCCACAATTTTTTTCTTATAATTCTGCTGATACTAACCCGTAAGCAACATTCTTTTGTACACTTTTTTTCATTGAAACAAATACTATTACCATCCATATGTCGAACAACAAGAATAGGGTTTTTTTCGTAGAAGTATTTACAGCTTTGAATCATTTTGTTGTAACCTTTTGTGTTAGAAGGGGATTTGGTAATATAATACATCATGGAATCTGGGAATGGAAAAAATTGTTGAACAGATGGACCACCAGGCCATTGAATCATTTTGTGATTTATGGAATTTGGGACGTTTATATCTGTAAATATGGAAGTCAATTTTGTATTTCAGTCATTTACTATTGCAAAAAACATAGGAAAAAAGCCTGTCCCGAAAATCAATTCAGACATTAAATTTTCTCAATCAAAAAAAAATTCATGTAACAATTGGTACTCAATTATTAAAATTTCAAAGAAGAAAAATGGTGGGAAATAAAATTGAAAAACAGAAGAAGTTGTATAAAAAAGAAAAAATGAAATCGACCGAAGAAGAATCACATTTGATATTTGTGGAGGAAGCACTTTTAAAGACTCATCACAAAAAAAAACAAATGGCAGCTATTGCCTCTCTCTGCCAGTCGCGCACTACTACTAACAAACGGCAGCTTCGAATCAACTTTCAATCAATTCTGCAAAAGAATAAAAACGATTATACCACCTAATTCAGTTGGTAAAAAAATCCTATATGGAGAGAGAGTTATCTCAAAAACAACAACTGAAGGAATAAAGTGTAGACGAATTTATGTGCAAAAAAAGTTTTAAGCTAAATAATTCCATCCAAAAAATCTATAAATGATGACCTAAATGAAGCGTACACTATTACTGCATTTCGTAACATAATCATGAAAAAAGATATTATTCTCTTTGTTAAAAAACTTATGTAAAAATTTATTGGAGTGGCTTAAACAAAGCTTTTAAAATTTAAATGCTCTATTTTTTATAAAGAAATGTTTAAAAAATATTATAATAAAAGATCCAAACTGTCATAAGCAATGTTAGAGATTCGTTTTGTTTTAAAATTTTATGTATAAAAATTTGAATTCAAATAACAATAGAAACATAAGAAATACAAAGATTTGCAAAATATAAAATAACAAAATACAGTAGTTTCAAATAAAAATATACATTCATTTTATATCACTGATTTTTTAAATACGACTGAAGAAAAATGATGGACCAGGAACTGCCCAGTTATTAAGGGTAATACGAAGATTACGATCTGGATTGTTTTTTTCAGAATCAATAAATTCCTTGACTGGAAACATATATTCTGCAGGAAGTTCTTCAGGAGCATAATAAAGTTGAATGTTTATATTTTTGCGGTCCTGAAATAGGCAGTAATTGGAAAGAAAGATAGAGAAAAAAGATAATATTTAACAACTGTTTTAGATAGATTTAATAAATAAAATTAAAAGCAAAAAATCAACAAATTTTTAGTTTTTAAGTGAACGAGAATTTACGGAATTTAAACTAACCTTTGAAAACATAACAACGTCTTTAAAATTGAAAGTTTCAGGAACGGCAAATAAAACAAAACGACGAAGTTGAGAAAGATTTGAAAGTTTTGCAATGTTTTTTACAGTCGAATCCGTAACAGCAGGGAGGTCATCGTTAAAGAAACTATAAATTTATAAGTGTTTATATCTATAAGTATATGCAAATCTGTAAAACTTACTACAAAAATTTAACAACATTTGGAATAGCTTCTAAAATTGATTCAAGCATAACATAACTTCCATCATTATTAATCATAGTAACAAGAGAAAGATAAACATTTTCAGCAAATAAAGCCAACATTTTGAAATCATTGTAGTTAATTTTTGTATCAACAATGCCAAGTTCTTTAACATTGCATTGAAAAATCTTTGGGCATAATGATGAAGAAATAAAATTTGAAGAAGCATCGCTAACAACTATCTTCGAAGTTAACCAAAATTTGCTTTTAATTTTAGCAATATCAGCAATAATGCAACATTCTTTTCTACAGTTTTTATTTAAACAAATACTTGCTTCATCCATATTCGCAACAATAAGAATAGGGTTTTTCTCGAAAAAATATTTACAGCTTTGAAGCATTTTGTTGTAAAGATTAGGGCTTGACGGATTCATAGCTATATAATGAATAATTGTATCAGGAAAAGAGAAACATTGTTTTGCCGATGGATCACTAGGCCATTGAAATTTTCCAAGAACATCTGGTTTTGAAATAACATTCATTGTAACTATAATAAAGTAATCTTTATAATTATTAGGGTATATCCTATTGCTATTAACTATACTGGATATAAAAATTTACACGATGGAGGTAGTACAAACAAGTCAAACAACAAAAGGTTATAACAATTAGTGCTGCGTTTTCTCAAAAACTCCAAAGGATTAATAGTTGGAAAAACGGAGAAATACTTATTTATCTAACTTTGATAGAAAAAATGAACAAAACCATTAACAATCAAAAAATTAAAAAAGTTTTTGGCGGGCACAAACAAAAAAGTACTAAGTGTAACATGTACATTTTTGTTAGAAGAAAAATCAGTTTTTTCATTTAGCATAAACACTTTCAAGAAGGACACACAATGGCATAGCACGCGGAAACACGTGCAGCATAAAATTTTTAAAAAGCATTGTTAAGGGTTGCGAAATATAAAAAAATTAAAGACAAATGCACAAAAACATTTATGGAAAACATTAACTCGTTGCTGTTTTAAGATACAAAAAAAACTGAATAACAAAGAAGATGATTCATAAAAAAAAAATTTAAATAAAATGAAGTAACAGATTTTTTATGGCAGAAGAAAAAATATTAACCATGCAGTGCAAAAAACATAGAATCCATTAGGTTTTTTATAAAAAGATATATTTCATCACAATCAAGTGGTTTGCATCCATCATAAAAGTTTTTATAGTCCTCAATCAATAAAGATTCCGTATCACCACTAGAAAAAATTTTTTCCTTAAGCAATTACTCATGGTCCTTAAATCAAAATTTCTAGAAAACCTTAATGATAGATCTTTACAAATCTTGAAAACAAAAATTACGAGCCCTGTTTGACGTAAATGCTCCATCAAACTAGATCAGAGTTTTAAAAATAAATTAACACTTTTTTTCACTAAAGATGTTTTTTTAATATTGATCAACAGTAAGTTTTCTTTTTCGTTGTAGCGAAAAAACTTTTTTATGCATGCTTACAGTCAATCTCTGATAGAATTTAACTGAATTTAAATTGCATACAAAGTAATTTTTTCTATGATTTATTTTCAATAAAACAAAAAATAAAATAAACAATACAAAAAAACATATAATTCAAAAATTTAGCTTCATCAGTTGACCAATACATAAGAATATCAATATTCATCTTCTTCTCTTCTAAAGATAAGTTGAAGCGGAAATGCCCAATTTTTGTAGGAAACAAAAAGATTCAAATATCCAAATTGTTTTCGAAGTTTCTTCACAGCATCTAATTGAGTTTTATATTCTTGTGAAAATTGAGCTGGAGAGTAATAAAGTTGAATTTTTATATCTTTGTGAGTCTGAAAATATGTGATTGTAAAAATGCAATAAAATCTTAACAAAAAAACTTACTTTTGCAAATGCAATAATATCATCAAGATTGAAAGCTTCAGGAACCCAAAATAACGTTAATCTTCGAAGATTTGAAAGATTTTTGAGATTTGTAATATTTTTAACAGTTGATCCAGTAACAATAGGAATATTTGAATTGAGTTTGCTAAAAAAAGAGACATCATTTTAAAGCACAAATAATAATTCTCAAAAACTTACAACAAAAATTCTTTAACATTTGGAATAGCTTCTATCACTGCTTCAAGCATAACAGGTTTTCCATCATCAGAAGTTATTGAAACATTAGCAAGACGAAGTATATCAGCTGAAGAAGCTAACATTTTGAAATCATTAAAATTAATCTTTGCTTTGTAGATTGAAAGGTTCTTAATATCACATTGATAATTTTTCGGAATAAATGTTGAAATAAAATTTGGTGGAACACGATAGAGCATTAAAGTTGACGTTAACCAGAACTTGCATATTGTATCATTAATATCTAATGCTAGACAACATTCCTTTGTGCATTCGTCCTTTGAGCAAATAGTATCTTCATCCATGTAACCGACGACAAGAATAGGGTTTTTTTCAAAAAAATATTTGCAACATTGAATCATTTTTGAATAACATTTTGGGGTTGATGGGTTTTTGGTAATATAATAAATAATTGAAGATGGAAGAAGAAATAATTGTTTGGTTGAAGCTGCTTCAGGCCATTTAATGCGAATCATTTTTGACTTCGAAACAGAAAGAGTCATTGAATAACGAACTAAAAAAAATTGAAGAGAATAACTATAAATAAACCAAAAACTTGACTAAAAAATTTCAAAAAAAATAAACTAACTAAATTTTAAAAGAAGTGGTATCATTTTTATTGAAAAATAGTATTGATTTGCTTTAATCGGTATTTGCAAAAGGTTACTGATGAATGAAGGGATACTTTTTTTGGGTTTAGAGTGCTTCATTTTTGCATTTTTCTCTATTATCTTAACATGCTTGAATTTAAAGTCATAAATGTTCAACATTCTTTTTACTTTTTTTATTACACATTTTTACTTCTATTGATATGAGTGATTTTTGTTATTACTTTTTATAAAAATTTTGAAGTAGTTTTTTGCGTGTTGTTTTGTTCCATTTGCTTTTAAGAATTTTCTTTTTCTATTGTCTTTTTAGACATTCATTTTTTAGCCGGTTCAAAAGAAAAATGCATTTTTAATTTTATTTTGTTTTCTCAAAATTGTAGTTTGATGATATAACAGCTAAAATATATTAACATAGTGAAACTACATTTTCTATTTTTTTTCTCTACTTTTTCCTTTTCCCCTCTTTAACAGTCATAATGCAAAAAAATGAATGACAGCTCTCTCTGTCTTCTCTTCTTCTTTTTCGGTTTTTTTAAATTGGTCACTCGTGTTTTTATTTTGTTCTTCTTCAAAAATTTTGAAAAAAGAATAACAATTTTTTATTCTCCACTTTCTCCCTTAAAAAGGAATTACGCTTTTGACGTTGAAAAAAATTGAATTTTATTTGTCACTTTCTTTTTTGATCCGGCTTTGCGGCGGCGTCGTAGGTTTTTAGATAAAAAACGCCTCTTCCCATTTTTGTTTACAAAAACCATGTTAAAGAAGATGACGTGAAACGGCTGTTATTAAATTTTTTATAAAATTTATGAATCAAAATAATTTTTTGTTTTGTTTGTTTGTTCTTCTTTTTTAATGAGTGTTTTGATTGATGTGTTGAAGACCATTAGTGAATACATACAAAAGTTTTATTTGAGTGTTGTAAGCCATGATTGTGTATAGATTTCAAAACCCTGCGTGGGATCCATTAAACAGCTTTGTAAATTTTTAAAATATTTAAAAGTACTTTTTTGACTGATGTTTGTAGTATCATTCTTTCATTAAAAATCATTTTGTTTTATTTGTATAGCTGTCTTTACTTTGGTTAAATATCTCATCTAGTAAAATGTTTAAAGATTAGAAATTTTTAATATTTTTATTTTAGTCTTATTTAAGATAATCAAATTTCCTAAATAATGATGAATGGAAAAATTCCCCAAGGTTATTGTATTTAAAAATCTAAACTCTGGTGTCTTGGTTTCTATGTTTGCTGAATTAGTTTTTGCAATTCGTGTTCGGTGTTAATGTTCAGAATAAATTTTTTGAGCAGATATCTAGATACAGTCGAACCTCGTTATAGTGCGGTCCAAGGGACCGTGATAAAACCGCATTATAGGCAGGTCCGCAGTACAACGAGGTTCAATTTTTTTGACTATTTTTTGAAAAATTTTTATTTAAATCAATTTATAGCATATAAAAAACCACAATTATGATAAAAATTGACTATTTTTGCTTGAACAGATTTTTTCCGCTATTTTTGATAGAAAAACCCATAAAACTATTGAAATTTTTTAAAAAAATGAAAGAATTGAAGCCGAAGTTCATTGATCTTAGAATAACAAAAACCGATTTTGGAAAAAAAATTGAGTATGCAGTATAACAAGGTCGATTTTCCTTATAAATTTTTGAAGGGACCACAGAAAAACCGCAGTATAAGCAGGTTTGCACTATAACAAGGTGCAGTATAACGAGGTCTCTATTAGGTCATTTCCTTAAGACATTTGCCGGGACCGCACAAAAACCGCAGTATAGAGAGGTTCGCATTATAACGAGGCGCATTATAACGAGGTTCGACTGTATTAACCTTTTAATTTCCCTTAAAACTACATACACATTATTAATACGTTTATTCGATTCTGCAATTTTATCCGCAATCCAATATCTCTACTGTTTTTTTAAACTTTGATCCCATCTTTTTAACATTGATTCATTCAACTTTATTGATAGACAGACGGATTTTGATGTCGGATTTCATGACTCATCCTTCCTTCACTTTCCCCGTCTCCCTCTCTTACCGGTTTAGTGTGTACACACCTTTTTGATGCTTTTTTTGTTGTTGTTAAAACAAACAATAAAAAGTCCATTTTTTTCTCCTACTTCTTTTGTCAAACAAAATAAAAGAAATTTTTTGGGAGAAAAAAAGGGTGGAAAAAGTAGCAGTTATGTCAAGGCAACCAACCCAACCCAACACACAAAAGATCAATGAATGAAATGAAAATGACGAGGAATCCTTTTCCACATATTTTTTTCACGCTATTTTTGTGACTTTTTTGTGTGTATCTGTCTTATCATCATTAGCAAAAAACAATGGTGTAGGAAAACGGAATTTTCTTGTCTTGTGATGATGATGATGCTGGTGAATTTAATCTTATAAGATGATAGGTAGTTAGAAAATTTTAGTTAATTTCAAAAGAAGAAATAGAGTCTAGCGTTGAGGAAAGAATTTTTGTTGAATTGTTGAAACTATAATTCTGGCGTCATTGTTTCTAAAATAAAATTGTTTTAATTTGTGCTTTTGTTTAATCAAATAATCAAATGTTTTAAAAGAATAGCAAGCTAGAAAGTGAAAATTAATCAATGAGTGATAACATTTTTCATTTTCATCTATTGAGAAAGGTTATTTCTTGTTCGCATGAATCAGAATAAATGTTTATTGTTGGCTGAAATCGTGGAAAATTCATTTTTTGTCTTCAATCTACAATCCCAAATATCGGCATTTAATAACATAATTGGTAAAATTGATAAATTAATTTTTCTAACATTTTTTGTTTTGGAAGCTTCTGAAACTTTTAAAAAGCGCAATTCTCCGATGCTTTCTTTTTCATTCAGACAAGCTTTTTTTGCGCCTTCTCAGAAGCTTCCAGAACGAAAGTAATATGACATCACTGGTTTTAATTTAAAATGTCGACGCTAGGGGTTTCGCAAAAGTCAATCTTCATGGCACTTTTTCATCTCCCTTGTTGTCTAAATTTTTATGAACAAAAAGATAAAATACCATTCTAAAATTTCCATGTTTTCAGTAATGATTGTTTACAACCCACTGTCTCAATTAGATTAACCTTATTTCGTAATCCAATTTCCTTTTGCTCGTTATAAATCATTTTTGCGCAAAAAATATTCGCATAACTTTGAATTTTGTTCTTTCAACTGCTTGTTATTTCTCACTGTTTTACTCTGCTTTCTTTTCAGCGTTATTCATTTCCCCAACTTCTCTCTCATTTTTGCTTATATTTTAAAAATTGTTGCCTGCTTTTTTCTTTCATTATTTATTAAGTTTTCTTTTTCCGACCACAACAAACAACAAGTATATGTATAACTGGTCTTCTCCGTTCTTTTTCACTTTCTTTTTTTTGACGTTGCGCAACCAAGAGCAACAAACACCGACTATAATTTTAGTTACTCTTTTTTGTTTTTGTTGCACTTTTTTCGAACCTTTAGCTTTAATTGCTACTTTTTAAATCAATTTATGTGGAGTAAGCTTTTAATTGATTGATGTAAATTCTACAAACACTTATTAATGTGATTGTCGAGTCTAAATGGTTGATATTCTTGAGTTTACTGAAGTTCATTTTTTTCGATCATTTTTTGTACTCTGTGATTCTGTTTGTTATTAGATTATTTACTCTTTTACACAAGTTTTTTTATTAGAATTTCAGTTCTTTTTTTTGCTTTTTATTGAATCAAAATATTATTCAGTTTTTTTGCAACTTTCTTTTTTAAAGAATGATTTATTTACAAAAAAGTTATAAAATCAGACCTTCTGAAAATAAGAACTTCAGGTGACGTAGGAATATTATTGTCATCATGTTTAGTCGTTCAAAGAAATAAAAAGCGACAAAAATCTTTAACTTTTGTTGAAATTTGGTCTCGCAATTGTTTTTACAATAACCAAAAACGTGTTTCATAAATCTCTTATGTAATGATTCATTGATAGATTTGAAGTTTTCCAATTTACATTGTTAATAAGATGTTAGATACACAGATTTCAATAAAAATGCTTGCAAGGAGGAAAATTTTGTAAACCTAGAACATTAGTCACCGATATAAGACCTTTTAGTTCATCAAGCTTGGATACTTGTGACATTTTTTTGCAGAGGTTTTAACCGCCTGGGAGGTTATTCAAATATTACGTGATATGAGATCTCAGATTTTTTTTATCCCCCCTCTCATATGTAACTTTCTCCTTTGATTTTTATTCGTTTTTAGAATGAGCTTATAAACAAAAAAAAGTAGGAAATGTTAAAATCATTGAACTAAATATAAGTTGTAATTAAAACATAAAAATAAGTTGTTGTTTAGTCTTGGTTACAACTAATGTCTTAAACCCCTTCCTTCTGTCATATTTGAAAAGCTTCTTAAAGCAAAACAAGCCTTCGTTTTTATTTGGCATTAACTGATTGTGTTTTCCTTTAGTTTTATTAATTTTCCTGCTTTTAAAAATTCTGTGAAAAATTACAGTATACTCTGATGATCAATTCGAACTTTGTTTGATTATTCAAATTTTATTTATTCATATTTTTCTGATAGAGTTTGTGAATGAAAAGTCAACGTGGCAAATTCGTTCATTTTAATGCAAATTATCCGTGTTTTTTATCTTGTATTATTCTTTCCGCCGTTTTGTTGTTTTGATTTTTTTCATTCATTGCATTTTACTTCAATCTCATTTCTACCTTCACTCATATTTTTTGCAGATGGCTTCAAACATCTCTGAAGAAGATAAAGAATTAATTGAAGAACTTCGTTCAAAGATTACAGAAGAGCTAGAACTTGTTCCAGCATATTCTGATGATCTTTCACTTCTTCGATGGCTGGTTGGATGGGATCGAAAAGTAGATGCTGTAGTTCCAAGACTTTCAAATGCTTTAAAAACTATTCATGCAATGGGTTTAGATAAAAAAGATTTTCGTTCATTTGAATCTATTAAGAATTTTTGTGATAATGTTTCAAAGCCTGCTTGTTATATGCCTGGTTCATTAATTGGAAAAGATAAAGAGGGCAATATTATTTCTCTACAAGCTGTTGGAAAAATTGATGGTACTGGTCTATTGAGATCTACAATGATATCAGATTTATTTGTTATGAGAATTGCAGAAAGTGAAGGTGTTATGCAGTTAATTCGGTAAGTGTGGTTATGATATAGCTGGTTGGATTTGAGGGTATAAAATGATAGTCATGTGGTTTTGAGATTTTTAAAAAGCTCTATTTTAAACCTTTTTAATCCCTATTTCTCCATTTTCAGTGATGCAGAACAAAAGAATGAAGAACAATATGGTACAATGGTTATCATAGATTTGGATGGACTATCATTGGATTCTTTGGATTGGACAGCTCTAAAATGTGTTAATCAAATGTTATCAACTTTACAAGAGTTATATCCAGATGTTTTACGAAAGTTATATGTTATTCGAGCGCCATCATTTATTCAACTTATTTGGGCAGCTGTTTCACCATGCTTAGCAAAACAAACGAAACAAAAAATTGAATTTCTTGGTAGTGATTGGAGAGAAAAGCTTAAGGTTGGTGTTTTTAAAAGTGGTGTTGATTTTTTAAATGACACGAGTGTATTGGGGGGAATGAGGTGTAGAATAAACCTGAATGTGGATAGATTGTTTATATGTGATACAGACTTGAGGTTATAAAATGATGGTAAAATGGGTGACAAAACGTCTGTCTCTTTTTTATATGTTTTCTATTTTAACGATTTCTAGAAGACCATATTACATGATACTTTAAGTAACTATAAATATGGGCACGGGGAACAGATCTTTATCACTTTTGGACTACAATATATTCTTTGACTTCATCGGGAGCCCCAACAGTGATTCAAAGCCCAAAAACAGCAGAAAAAATTTTAAAAGTTTCTAGGAATTCCTGGAAAATCGTGAAAAATTGTGTAAAGTCGTGGAAAATTTAGCACGGTTTTCCACAAATTTTTTAAACTTTTTTTTTGTCATTTTTTACTGATATGGAGTATCATGGGCTTCCAGGTGACGTCAAAGAGAACATAAGGGTCTGAAAATTTTTGGTTACTATCATTCAAGTTTTGGAAGTGAGAGTAACAAAGATTTGAAAAATTTTAGCTTTTGAGGATACTATCATTCATGCTATTAAAAAGAAATGAAATTAATCATAATTTTGATATTTTGGGCTTTTAGCTCGTTATTTTTAAACCATATTTATGCCTTGTTTATGCATAATCACAAGATAAGCAAAAACACGTGGATATGGCTTCCCCTCCATCTGTCCTTCTTCTTCATACTTTAATCTTCTTCCTCATTTTTAGGAAACCATAGATGAATCAATATTATATGAAAATTGGGGTGGTACTAAAGAATCTGATAGCCCATATGGTGATGTAAGAATGGGTGGAAAAGTTCCAAAAGAATTATGGTATGATGCATCCCTTGATCCATATGCTTCATCATCAGAACTCAAGAAAATTTCAATTCCTGCACGTTCTGCAATCTTTGTTCCAATTAAAGTTGAAGGTGATGAAAATTCTAAAAGAACTTTAAAATGGTGGTGGAAATGTGAAAGTGGTGATGTGGATTTTGGTGTTCGACTTGCACCAGCTGATACAAAAGCAAGTGATAAAAAAGTGAAGGCTGAAGAAGATGATGATATTGTATGTTGGCCAAAATGGAGATTATATACTGAATGTGTTCCAGAATGTAGAACTGTAAGTAGTTTGGTTTTATGGGGTTTTTGTTAGGATAGAATGGCAGACTTTTGATTAAGCCAACTGACACCAGCACGACCTTTTATTGAAAATCAGTAATACCCAATCATGAGATCGGGCCTCGGATGTTCGATCTGAAGATCCCAATTTCGAGTTCTAGGCGGGACTACCACTATAAAACTTGAATGAATGGCTGGGTGCTCGTTGGATGAGTGGTTAAAACGAATTCGATGGGTGACATCCAAGGAGGTTTATTAAGTCTATTCATGAGAACTTGGGATCAGTTAGGGCCTACAACCTTAAGTTTTTCTTAATACTGGGATCATCTGCCACATTTTTCATTTTTTGCAACACTTTCTTACTCATATCACTCTTCTTTCAGATTACAATTCCTTCACCTGGTCTCTACAAACTTGTCTTTGATAATTCACATGGAAAAATTTGGAGCAAACAAGTGAAATATTGTGTTACAGTTGATGAAGGAGATTAAATGAAAAAAAAAAGAAATTTTATTTTTAATGATTATTACTAATGGCATTTGTAATTGAAATTATTATTACCAAATAAATTATAATATCTCTTAGATTTTATTATTGATTGTTTTTATGTACTTTTATTTTTACCACTTAAAACAGCTTTGAGAAAAATTGTTTTACTTTAGAAAACGGGATTCTTTTGTTAATTTTGTGTTTTGTAAAAAATAAAAATTTTTACAATAATCGCATCGATCGTATCTGTTTAAAATGATGTTTTTTTAATGGAATATTCTTTGTTTCAAATAACTGTAAATGCTAACAAACAAAAAAAAATTTGCAATTTCACATTTCATTAATAATCCCCTTTGCCTATTTGAGAATGTGTTTGTTTGCATACTGTGCAATATGTTTTTGACATATGTTGTTTGGTATCATTGGATTGAATATTTGCTGGTGATAATGAAAGTGACGACCTGATCTTCCGGAACGTCCCGGAAAGTGATGTTTAGGGCCTTTGAAGATGAGATCCAAAAAGGAATGAAAAAGTTAATGCAAATTTTTGGGGAATAAAAAAGTTCGAGTGAAAATGAAAGGAAATGAATGTTGAAAAGAGAATGCAAAGAGAGAAGGGAAAGATTAGCATGGGGCTGCAATCACTTTGTCATTCATTGCAAAGATTGAGTAACGTTTATTGAAAGTGTGCTAAAAGTAATGATGAAATGTGTAGCCTGGCGACCGCAGGTCGCCTTTTGTAAAATTGCCGTCTTTTATATGTGGCCTTAATTTATGCAACATCTAATGATAAAAATTTTATGACATTTAACACTGTCGCTTTTTATAGATAGCAAAAGTCAAGTATGGATCTTTTCAAAAAGAGTTGTGGCTGATGCTATGCTTATCACTTTGTGGAAAGAAGAAAATGAAACAAAAATGATGGCTTTCTTCAGACGACCGCAGGTCGTCTGAAGATAGCTGTAGTTTCTGTTTAAAATGTGATAATGCATATAATTAATGAACAAACTTAGATGAAAAATATATTATAAAGGCTGTGTAAAAATTTAGAATAGCACTCTTTTTTAATATTGATGTAAGATTATTTGTGCTGGGTTTTTTTAGTTATATAATGTAAGAAGATGTAAAATAATATGCAATGGATAAAATTAGGACAAAAACGGTAAAGAACATTTGCGTACATTTTTGAAAAATGATGAATTTAATGAACTGAAAAAAATTGATAAGACCTTTGTAAAAGTTTGAAAAAAGCTTTGTAAATCCCTATGTTTTTCTTTTGCTAACTTTTTTTTTCAAAAAGAGTTGTGGCTGATGCTTGAGGATAATGAATTGAATCAATTTGTCATTTGTTGCAAAACGATAGAGTAACGTTTATTGATAGTGTTGCTAAAAGTAATGATAACCTATGTAGCATGGCGACCGCAGGTCGCCTTTTGTAAAAACGATGACTTTTATATGTGGCATTAATTTCGTCTGAAGAAAGCTATAATTTTTGTTTAAATAAGTGATAATGCAAGTAATAAATGAACAAATTGAGATTTTTGTAGGAGGATATTGTTGAATGTGCTTTCTTTAGACGACCGCAGGTCGTCTAAAGAAAGCCTAATTTTTTCTACGTCGCTGCAGCTGTGATATTTAATTTTTAAATTTATTTCAACTGATTTGGCTGTGATTTCTATTAATGATAAAGGAGCAAAATGAGAAAAACATTTAGATGAAAAACGTGTAATAATTATGAAAGCTATTCCACTTGAAATATTAGTCTTTTTCAAATAATGATGCAACACGGTGTGTTCTGGATCTTTAGGTGTAAAATCTAAGAAAGATATAAATCAATGTGGTATGAATAAAATTAGAATAAAAAAGTGAGACATGAAATTATGCAAAATAAAGAATGTTGTTGTTGTTGAAATGAATGTCTGACAAAAAAACTGCCAAAGCCTTTGTAAAAGTTTGTAAAGAGCTTTGTAAGACCCTATGCTTATCCTTTGTTTACAAGAACCCGCTTTAGCGGGTTCGACCCTTGTCCCCTTTGCCTATTTGAGAATGTGTTTGTTTGCATACTGTGCAATATGTTTTTGACATATGTTGTTTGGTATCATTGGATTGAATATTTGCTGGTGATAATGAAAGTGACGACCTGATCTTCCGGAACGTCCCGGAAAGTGATGTTTAGGGCCTTTGAAGATGAGATCCAAAAAGGAATGAAAAAGTTAATGCAAATTTTTGGGGAATAAAAAAGTTCGAGTGAAAATGAAAGGAAATGAATGTTGAAAAGAGAATGCAAAGAGAGAAGGGAAAGATTAGCATGGGGCTGCAATCACTTTGTCATTCATTGCAAAGATTGAGTAACGTTTATTGAAAGTGTGCTAAAAGTAATGATGAAATGTGTAGCCTGGCGACCGCAGGTCGCCTTTTGTAAAATTGCCGTCTTTTATATGTGGCCTTAATTTATGCAACATCTAATGATAAAAATTTTATGACATTTAACACTGTCGCTTTTTATAGATAGCAAAAGTCAAGTATGGATCTTTTCAAAAAGAGTTGTGGCTGATGCTATGCTTATCACTTTGTGGAAAGAAGAAAATGAAACAAAAATGATGGCTTTCTTCAGACGACCGCAGGTCGTCTGAAGATAGCTGTAGTTTCTGTTTAAAATGTGATAATGCATATAATTAATGAACAAACTTAGATGAAAAATATATTATAAAGGCTGTGTAAAAATTTAGAATAGCACTCTTTTTTAATATTGATGTAAGATTATTTGTGCTGGGTTTTTTTAGTTATATAATGTAAGAAGATGTAAAATAATATGCAATGGATAAAATTAGGACAAAAACGGTAAAGAACATTTGCGTACATTTTTGAAAAATGATGAATTTAATGAACTGAAAAAAATTGATAAGACCTTTGTAAAAGTTTGAAAAAAGCTTTGTAAATCCCTATGTTTTTCTTTTGCTAACTTTTTTTTTCAAAAAGAGTTGTGGCTGATGCTTGAGGATAATGAATTGAATCAATTTGTCATTTGTTGCAAAACGATAGAGTAACGTTTATTGATAGTGTTGCTAAAAGTAATGATAACCTATGTAGCATGGCGACCGCAGGTCGCCTTTTGTAAAAACGATGACTTTTATATGTGGCATTAATTTCGTCTGAAGAAAGCTATAATTTTTGTTTAAATAAGTGATAATGCAAGTAATAAATGAACAAATTGAGATTTTTGTAGGAGGATATTGTTGAATGTGCTTTCTTTAGACGACCGCAGGTCGTCTAAAGAAAGCCTAATTTTTTCTACGTCGCTGCAGCTGTGATATTTAATTTTTAAATTTATTTCAACTGATTTGGCTGTGATTTCTATTAATGATAAAGGAGCAAAATGAGAAAAACATTTAGATGAAAAACGTGTAATAATTATGAAAGCTATTCCACTTGAAATATTAGTCTTTTTCAAATAATGATGCAACACGGTGTGTTCTGGATCTTTAGGTGTAAAATCTAAGAAAGATATAAATCAATGTGGTATGAATAAAATTAGAATAAAAAAGTGAGACATGAAATTATGCAAAATAAAGAATGTTGTTGTTGTTGAAATGAATGTCTGACAAAAAAACTGCCAAAGCCTTTGTAAAAGTTTGTAAAGAGCTTTGTAAGACCCTATGCTTATCCTTTGTTTACAAGAACCCGCTTTAGCGGGTTCGACCCTTGTCCTATTTGTCTAATTGAGAATGTGTCTGTCTGTGGATTGTGCAACATGTTTTTGTCATATGTTGTTTGGTATTAAAATGTTGGAAATGTGATGACAATGATGAAAATGAGGTAAAAGTTCACCGGAACGTCCCGGAAAGTGATGATCAGAGCCATTGAAAGTGAGATCCAAAAAGAATGAAAAAAATGATGCTAATTTTTGGGGAATAAAAATGTGTGAGTGAAAATGATGATAAATAATGAAAATGAGAGCGATGAAAAAAGAATAAAAACAATTTGCATGAGTTTCGTTGGAAAGATTTGAGTGAGTTCGAAACCCGGCTTTAGCCGGGGTTTCGCTTGTCCCAATGGTCTATTTGAGAATGTGTTTGTCTGTCTGTTTGTTACATCTGCGAGCGGAGTTTTGGTGTTTGGTGTTAAAATGTTGGGATGGTGATGAGGATAATGAAAAACTATACCGCAACCCTCGGAGGTGCTCATTTTAAAAAGTTATGGCCATTTGAAAGTGGGATCCAAAAAAGAATGAATAAAATGATGCAAATTTCATGAAAATGAATAAATGTGAAAGGGAAAATGAAAATGAAAAGGAGAATGCAATGAAAGCAGAAGGTAAAGAATGAGAAAGGTTGCTGTTTAGGTGGTTTTAAAGGAGGTTTTAGGTGGTATTAAAGTTGGCTATGATAGAAGGGTTATTTTTGATACATTTTTAGGATCTTTTTTGGCATTGTGCATGAAATTTGTTTAGCTATTTAAATGGATAAAGGTTTTATGTGTGCTATAGCTGAGTTTGATGGACTTTAAGAATTTTAATAAGCTGTGATATTAGGAATAGCTGCACCATTTTTGCTACAAATATCTAAAACTTTAAGAAGCATTTTCTCAAAAAGTAGACATAAGATTTAAGGGTTTTAAAGGCACATTGGTATAGATTTAGCTGTTAGATCGATTAATAGAGAAAACATGCATAGGATCTGATCTGAAAGGAATGATGCTAATTTTTTGTGAATAAAAATGTGAAAGTGTGACGAAAAGGAGAATAAAAAAGATTAACATTTAATGGTTGTGAATTTGAATAAAAATGTTGAAATGTTTTCAAAAAATATTTTTTCATTCAGCATTGAATTGAACTGCCGTCAAACGTTGTTCAATTTTAGGAGACTGTTTTGTTATAAAGTTTTCAATCAGCTTCTTTTTTCAAGTTTACTTGAAAATAAATTAATTTAATAAACTTTTGCTCTTTTTATTTTTTTTAACACAAAGGTGCCTATTTTAGCCCTTTGTTGCAGTTACTTTTTTTGCAGTTACTTCTTTTCTTGCAGTTACCTTTTTTTGCAGTTACTTTTTTTTGCAATTTTCAATTTTTGCAGTTACTCAAATACTCAAATAGCAGTTATTATAAATTATAAATAAAAAATTGAATTAGTGAATTTGAAAGTAAAAAATAAAAAGCAAATTTGAAGATTAACAGTAAAAAAGCAAAACTACAGTAACCATGAAAAAAAAAGTGAATAAAGATGTTAAAATGCATGATGTTGTTACAATTGATGAAGATGAAAAAGCTACAGTAACCCCTGAACTAAATACAAATGATGTTATTACAATTGACGATGATGATGCAAATGATGTTCGACTTGCTGATGCTGTTAATGATAGCGTCTTCCATCCTCTTACAATGCATGATTTAAACAAGGTAAAAGATAAAGAATTCATTAATGATGCAGCAATTGATTGTGCAATTTATAAAGATGTTATCAATGGACATGATGACAGAATTTTAGTTAGCGCAGTTGTTTGGGATGACAATGTAACACCTGCATATTGGGGTCCAGATAATAGAAGACCAAATCGTTTGCCAACTGTTCCACGATATAATCCAACATTTGTAAAAGCTATTATTCCTGTTAATTTTAATAATAGTCATTGGAGTTTAGCAATTTTAGATAAACCTACAAAAATTTGCACATTTTATTGTACTATGAGATATAGAATTTTTTCACGAGATTATACTCGACAATTAGCAAAACTAAGATTAATTTGTCGTTTACTTCTTGATGGTGAAGATGCTAATATTGTTATTGCACCACCTAATTCATTTTTATTGCAAACAGATGGTTATAATTGTGGGCCTTTTATTGTGATGCTTGCATACAGAATTTTAAATAATGAAAATTTGTTTTTTGGAACAGCTGATGGTGATGCATGGAGGGAATATATTTACGATTTTTATATTCAATTTGTTGCACCTGAAAATGCAAATACAAACACAAATAATAATAATGAGTTAAAAGTTTTATATGATAGCACAGCAGTCAAAAAAGGAATCAAAAAAGAGGTTTTGGATATTTCTTTCGAATCAAATGAAATTGTAAAAAATATTGATAAAGTTGCATTAAATAAAAGTCAAAAGGATAATGAAGGAAATGAAAATAATAAATTAAAAAAAGGGATAAAAAGAAAGTCAAGTACCACTGAAATTATCACAGCTATAAAAAAAGTTAAAACAGAAGATAAATTAGATGATGAAGAGCTGATGGATATTGATAAACAAGAAACACCATTATCTGAAGAGGAAGAAAAGAGACTTAAAAATCAATTAAAGGAAACTTTTATTGCATACTGTAATAGACTTAAATTGAAAAAAGATAAATCAGCAAGGACAGATTTTAATAATCTTACAGAACTGCTAAAGAAAAAATTGGATGCTAATGAAAAATACAAAGCTGAAAAATATTCAAGTAAATCAGATTTAAAAATTATAAATAGCCAAGAATCGATGAAATTAGATAAAGATGGTGATTGTAAAATGATATCTGATGAAGAAGAATCGAAGTTGCAGAAAGAAGTAACAGAAACTTACGCAGAATTTTGTCGGCGTAAAAAGTTGTCTAAAGCAAATTCTAAAAATAAATATAATGCTGCAATAAAAAGTGCAAAAGAAAAATTAGCTGAAAATGAAAGAATAAAGGCATATATGAAAGAAAAAAGATTAAATGAAACTGAAAATGAGAAAAGTATAAGATTGCAAAAAGTTGCAGATTCAATGCGAAATCTTCGTGACAATGAGACTGAAGAAGAAAAAACTATACGATTGCAAAAAGATGCTGAATTCAAGCAAATTAAAAGAGAAAATGAAAGCGAAGGAGAAAAACGTGAAAGACAACAAAAAGATGCAGAGTTAAAAGAAAAAACGAGAAATACTGAAACTGAAGAAGAACAGTCACAAAGATTGAATACTGTAAAAATTCAAATGGCAGTAAATCGAACAATTACAAAACTTGAAAAACAAGAAAAGCTAAAAAAGGAAAGAGAAGCAAGAATTGAAAATTTGAAAAAAGTTTTACCATTTATTGTTAGAAAGGGTGCTGAAATTGAAAAAGTTGAACCATTTAAATTGGGAAAAAGAGATACAGTATGTAAAGGATGTGGTGCAAAACATTATCGAACAGAAAAAGTGCAAAAAGATGGAAGTTTTACAAGTTGTTGTAAACAAGGAAAGATTAAAATGGATGCCTCAGTTGCAGACTATCCACAAAATTTAAAAGATTTAATGACAAAAAATCATGAAAATGAAAAATATGTGAAAATATTTGATGTTAATAAAAGGATGATAAATTCAAGTTTAAGTTGCGCTCATATGTATGCCAAAAATGTTAACTTAGCACCAGGAGTACCGTATCTCAAAATACAAGGAAAGGTTTTACATAAAATGCCAAGGACATATATCCCATCAAATAATAATGCAACTTTTGGAGGACAAAATTATATTGTCGACAGCGGTGAAGCAACAATGGCAAGAGTACAAGCAGGAGTTAAAAATAATATAAAACTTAATGAAGATTTAATGAAAGAATTGGATGAAACAATTAGAGAAAATAATATTTTCGCAAAATCTTACACAATGTTAAAAGAAACAATGGATAAACAAAAAGCTAATGAAGAAACTACAGGAGAGAAAGCACAGGAATTGAGATTAGTCTTTAAAGGTAAACCAAATTCAAAAAGGAATTATGACAGAGTTGAAGCTGAAAATGAAATTGCGTTGGTTTATACTCCTGGACCAGATGGTGAAATTCCAAGAGATGATATTGTGATATATAATAAACATGAAGGAAACAATACATATGAAGTTTTGCCTGAATGGGATTCTCGAGTTGAACCTTTAAGTTATACACTTTTTTATCCAAATGGGAAAGGAACTTTTTATGACAGACAGTTTTGTGATCCAGATGATCCAAAATCAGGAAAGCTAACAGAAAGAGAATATTATGCTTTTTAAAATTAGTGAAAGGGAAGAAGCAATATATGGATTTAATCCAATTTTACATGGCGGTAAATTATTTTTACAGTATCTTTGTGATGCATGGGCAAAAGTTGAAGGAGATAGATTACGGTACCTTAATTTAAATCAAAAAAAGCTTAAAGTTGCAAGTTACAAAGATGTACAAGAGCATTTGGATAAACAAGCGGCAAAATTAGGCAAAGCTCCGGGTACTGTAAAAATTCTACCTAGCACATTTTATGGTGGACCAAGATATTTACGTGAACTTTGCTCTGATGCGATTAGCATGGTAGATGAATTTGGAAAACCAACAGCTTTAGTAACAATGACAGTAAATCCAGAAGATGAAGATATCATTAATAATTTATATGAAAATCAAAAAGCTTGGGAAAGGCCTGATATTGTTAATAGTTGTTTCTATCAAAAATTGCATGAACTAATTAGAGTTATAGAAAAAGATCAAATTTTTGGGCCTGTTGTCTGTTCAGTTGTAGTTATTGAATTCCAAAAACGTGGACTTCCTCATTGTCATTGCGCTTTTACATTGAAAGAAAAATGGGATACCCCTGAAAAAGTAGATGCATATATTCGAGCTTTTTTACCACCTTTATCTCAAGAAGAGGCTGACGAATGTGGAGAAATTTTCGATGAAGAATATTTGGCTTTTGTAAAAAAGTTTATGATACATACTCCCTGTGGATTACATAATCCAAATGCCCCATGCATGGTTAATGGCAAATGCAAAAGAAATTTTCCAAGATGCTTCTTAGAAGATACTGTAATGGACGATAACGGTAAGACAATGCCAAGAAGACCAGATAACAAAAGATCTTTTATAATGAAAGTGAAAGGAAAAGAAGTTGAAATAGATAATCGATGGGTTGTACCACATAATCCTTATCTTTTAAAGTATATGAGAAGTCATATTAACGTTGAAGCAATAAATTCTATTGCTACCGTATTTTATCTCTTTAAATACATGTTTAAAGGTGATGATAAAGCTTTTGTTGAAATGAATGAATTTATCGATGATCAAATAGTTAAAACTTTAAACCTTGATGAAATAAAAAGCTATGAAGATTTCCGATATATCAGTACTACAGAAGCCCATTGGCGTATATCTGATTTTTGGCTGTATCGCTTAAGTCATTCAATTGATAGATTGCCAGTCCATTTAGAAAATGAACAAAATGTATATATGGGAGAAGATGCAGATGAAGATGAAATGCAGAAAGTTAAAGATAAAGATACAAAGCTTTTGGCATTTTTTGAAGTAAATAAAAAGCGAGCAGAAGAAATCGCTAAAGCAAAAGAAACAATAGCAAAATTAAGAGCTGAAGGTAAATCTGTAAATCATATTACAGTACCCGACAAAATATTATATAATAAAATTGGCATTGACCATGTATGGGATGGAAAAAATGGTGCATGGAATCCACGAAAAAAGACAACAAAAGCAAAACTTTGTCGTTTATACAATGTAAATCCAAAACGAACAAATTGTTTCTATCTTCGAAGATTATTAATGGCAGTTCCAGGTCCAACATCTTTTGAAGATCTTAGAACCGTTGATGGGGTACTGTATCCTACATATAGAGAAGCATGTGTTGCATTAGGATTAGTTGTCAATGATAAACTGTATGATGATACTCTTTTTGAAGCTCTTAATCATACAAATCCTAATCAATTCCGTTATCTATTTGCTCGCTTATTAGCTCATTGTGATCTAGGAAATCCTCTTGAAATGTTCGATAAATTTGAAGATCATTTAACAAAAGATTTGCTTAAAAAATGGCAAAAAGATGATGCCAAAAAGGTAGCATGGAGAAGAATTGTAAAAAGCATGCTTAATCAAGATAAACATCTTTCTGATTATGCAGAATTGGAAGCTTATATGAATGAAATAGGCTTTGAAAATGAAGAGACAATTGATATCAAAGCATTATATGCAGAAGGTGAAGCTAATTATGCTGTTATGAATGAAGAACAAAAAGCTGTTGTCAATGCAATAAATGAAAGACTTGAAAAACCAGATCAAAAAAGTGCGTATTTTTATGTTGACGGAATTGGAGGATCGGGAAAAAGCTACACTTTTAGTACAATTAGAAAGCTTGCAATGGGAAAAGAAAAAAAAGTTGTCATTATGGCATGGAGTGGAATTGCAGCATCTCTTTATCCAATGGGCCGAACATGCCATAATGCATTTAAACTTGAATTTCCTTTTGAAAATGACAGTAATTGTGGAGTTAATCCCACATCACCACATGGAAAAATGATTGAAGAATCTGATATAATTATTTGGGATGAGTTTCCTATGGCCCCAAAACGTGCTCTCGAAGTAGTTGATATGAAGGTTAAAGAAATTATGGGCAATGATATCCCAGGAGGTGGAAAAATTATCCTTTGTGGTGGAGATTTTAGGCAATGTGCACCAATCGTTGAAAATGGTACTGTAGAAGAAGTGATTGGAACATCTGTATGCTGCTCTCCTATATGGAAACATTTTCAAAAGTTCAAACTAACAGAAAATAAACGAGCATTACCACATGAAAATGAATTTAAAAATTGGTTAGTTGAAGTAGGGGATGGTGTTTTAGGTGAAAATCCTAATGAAATTGAAATTCCTGAACAATGCAGAACTAAAGGAGATATTATTGACGAAATTTTTGGGGATGTTATGGATGATTACAATCCAGCTACAGTAATGAAAAGGGCAATCTTAGCTACTTGGAATGAAGATGTCGATGCATTGAATGAACAAGTTTTGGATCTATTAGATGAAGATACTGAAGTAACTTATCACGCTCAAGATGTTTATCATTATGGTGACGAAATGTTGCAAAGTGTTGGTGAAATCCATGAAAATTACAAGACTAAAAATATTAAAGCTTTACCATCTTACAGATTAAGGCTTCGTAAAAATGCAATTGTTATGCTTATTAGAAATCTCTCAATTGAAGATGGTCTTTGCAATGGAACAAGATTAGTTGTTACTAATTTATTAAAGCATAATTTAGTTGTGAAAAAGATAAATATTGATGGAACGCTTAGTGATGATATTCTAATTCCTAGAATAAGTTTAACTGCTAAACATGGAGTAGTTGATGTTACAAGACATCAATTTCCCGTTAAACTTGGATTTTGCATGACTATCAATAAAAGTCAGGGACAAACTATGGATAAAGTTGGAGTAGTGCTAAAACATGAATGTTTTTCTCATGGACAACTTTATGTTGCATTTTCACGAGTACGATCTTTTGAAGGCTTAAAAGTTGCTACTCCTGATGACAAAACTACTACGACAAATATTGTATACAAAAAGCTACTTGAATTGGGAAGAAAATAATTTTAAAATAAAGCTACAGTATCTTATATGAAATAAAAAGTTGAAAAATCCTAATATGAAATAATCAAATGGCCGGCCCCCGCCATTAAATAACAGGGGACCTCTCCGAGATTGACCACTTTGCCGATTAAGTGGAGGGGCTTAAAGCTTTTTAAGCCGACCAAGAGTCAACCAAGGTGCATTATCTATAAGGTGAGTAATGGAATAATAAATGATATTATAAAGCAATTGTAAGATAAGGAGTTTTATTTATATAAACAAGACAAGAAATAATAAAAGATTACTGTATATCTAATAATACAAGACAAGGAAAATAATAGATACAAAAAAGACAATGATGAGATGAAGATACTGTAGCACAGAAATACAAGTGATGATGAAAAAACGTATGTTTTTTTCAGCGACCAACTAAGGATGCTTACTCATACGAACATAACAAAAAAATACTAGAATAAAAAATACCATAAGAAAAATGAGAGATAGATGAGAAGAATGAATAAATTGAATAAAATATCCTATGGAAACTATATAATAAAAATTGGTTTTATATTTTCAATGAGAACAATACATATACATACAAAAATACTCATGTTCATTTTTATGTTTATTGTTTCCTTATATAGGCTCTTTTTTAACCTGGGATGCCTTCCAGCATCCATATTTAACGTCGTGGTGTCGACGGATCGGAAAGGCCTATTTTTTTATCCTGGGATGAGTCGCGCCCAGCAGCATGCTCGATTTACAATCGTCGGGAGCTCGACGGAAAAATGCCTTAGTGGATCAATCCCCAATCAGAGCACCACTAAGGTCTTACATATAATAATAAATAAATAATAAATCATCATCAATATTTGATAATCCATGAAAAAATAAACATTAATAAGATGGAACATAACAAATATGAGTTTAAAGATTAACAACTTTAGACAAAAATATCAAAATACACATATTACATAAGATTTTAAATTTTATTTTGCTAACATATAACAACAAAAGGTTATCAATAATTAAAAAAACAATTACAATTATAAATATAACAATTAGAAGTAAAAAAGATTTCTTTCCATCGAAAAAACAAAGCGAACAAGATTCCTACGGAGCATCAATTTATGTATATCTTCCTAAAATTTAGTTATTAATAAAAGAGAAATAAGGTTAAGTACAAATACTGTAAACACGGTAAGAGGGAAAAAAAACCGAAAAAGGAAAATTTGATAAAAAGTCAAAGATAAATGTTTTCGTGATGAGATTTTTGTTTTGGATTTACCTTCAAAAATGGATAAAAGGAAAGTGAGACAAAAAATTTGTGTCATTTTCTTCATTCTTTCTTATTTATTTTAAAATTTTTTCTATTATTAATCGATTAATCAATTTGCAGAATTTGGTTCAAATTCTAATTGATCAATCATCATCATCGTCTCTCAAAAACATGGCTGAAGGAACAATATATGATGAAGAATTAACATCTCTTGAACTTTCATCCAAAGAAGATGTCTCAAATATTATTCCATACGATAAGAATGTGTATGTTTTATTAAAATATTTTTATTTATTAAATATTTTATGTTTTAATTTAGTCAATTGGTTGCTTCATTTATCAATGTAAAATCTCCTTCAACAACTGCAACTGGAAAAACCTACATGAAAGGTACTTTAAAAACAACGGATGATATTATATCTTTTATTGTTTGGGAAGAAAATATTAAGAAGCATCAAGATAAAATCAAGCCTGGTGTTAAATGCTTAATTGAAAACATTTATATAAAGCCATTTGATAACAAATATGAAAAATCATCTACAGTTGGTATTCAATGTAATTTTCAATCAAATACATTAATTACATGGATTAATCAAATGGATCTTATTCTTCCTGCTGAACGTCAATATCAACTTTGTAAACTTGAAGAAGTATGTCAATATGGTGGATATGTTGGTATGTTTTTCTACATAAATAAATAAAAAAAATTAATATTTTATTTTTTAGAACTATCGGATGTCTACCTTCGTAGCCAACCTTCAATTTTTGAAGAAAATGGTACAAATTCAATTCGTTTATGTAGCGTAACAGACGGTCGTGTCTCCTTGGAAATTTGATTCAATTGTGATGGTATTTATGATCTTAAAAAGGGTGATCCTATTGTTGTTAAAGGTTTATTGGTTGAAAAAGGTATTTTTTTATTCAAAAATGCTTAATTTAACATATATCATTCATTTATAGCAAATCCACCATATATCGTAATTCAAGAATCATCCAATTTTATGAAAAAAAAAGGCGTTGAAAGTATATCTATTGCTCAAACTACTGTGGCTTCAAAGGCAGTCAAGAGAAAGTCAGATTTTAATGAAAACAATGTTCCATCGAAATTACCAAAATCTGGATGAGAAGAAATATATTATTTATAAAATATTTATTTTTGTAGTAGTAGTATATGTTTCTTATAATTTAATCATATGTTTTTTTAATTATTATTCCACCGAAAAGTGATTTATTTATAATTAATTTTTTTTATTTATGTAATTAATTTTTTGTAATTAATTTCTTTATTGTATGTTTTTTCCAAACATAATTTTGTATATGTGTCAATAACAATAAATAAGGTTTAAATTTAAATTAAACTTATAAATTTTAATATAACAAAAATATATGAGAAAGTTTAGATTAAAATGTTAACAAGGTGAGCTCCGGCTTTAGCCGGAGCAAGGCTTGTCACAATCTATAAGCGAGAATCGGTGTGTGGAATTTACATCTACGAAAAACGTATGCATGTTTGGTATTAAAATGTAGCAATAAAAATGGCAATAACGAAAAGTTTTACCTCATCTTCCGGAGGGGGCCATTTTGAAAAGTTATGGCGCTTTGAATGTGAGATCCAAAAAAGAATGAAAAAGTTGATGCAAATTTGCCGGGAATAAAAAAATGTGAGTGAAAAATGATGACAAAAAAGAAGGTGATGAAAAAAGAATAAAAATAATTTGCATGAGATTTTTATTGACGAAAGCAAATCAAGAGGAAAGAGTGAATGATAAATAATAACGAAGTACGTGGCGGCCGCAGGCCGCCCTTTGAGAAATATAAGGAAGTGCCAAAAACGGACATTGAAAAGTTAGCCAAGATGTTTTGTTAAACGTTTGCTAAATCATGTTAAATATTGAGATAACAAAAATGGAGAGTATTAAATTAGGAACACTTTAATACTGCCCTAAATATTTGTTATTACCACCATTATTTAAACGATATATTACATTAAAAAGGTTTTCAAGTTGTTGACTAAATAGTTGATATTGACAGCATGTGCAAGTTTTAAAGCATTGATAGTTGCGGATTACGTGGCGGCCGCAGGCCGCCCTCTGAGAAATATGCAATATAGTTGAAAGATGCCAAAAACACGGTAGTCGAAGAAAATAAGCACTAATGTAATTGTTGTGGTACAGATTGCTTAATATGAGCAAGAAAAAAGAACGTGAAATGTTCGAAAATCCTGATGAAAAAGAGTAGACGTTTAAAAGATGTATTTAAGCGGCAGCTTTGATATTTAATTGAAAATATTTAAATTAAAAAGGGGTAATATTGAGAATAGTGTTAATTCACCCTCCCGTTTTTGGAAAATAGTAGGAACGGAGAAAAAACGGAGGCGAAACTCACGCGAGAACGGGGAACGTAAAATTTTTGGCGCGGTGATTGCATCCGCATGGAAAAAACAGCCCGAAGACGGGGAGGGGGATGAAAATGGGAACAAAATTGGTACGAGGACGAGGAGCGGGAATAGGGGGGAGGAGATTAACACTAATTGAGAGCGTGAGATTAAATAAGAATAACAAGAGTGAATTAAGTGGCGGCCGCAGGCCGCCCTCTGTGAACTATGGACAAGCTGGACGGTGTCATGAAGAAATTACATTTAAAATATGCAAGGAATAAGATTCAAATTTTTAATGTTTTAACTTATTAAATAAGGAAGTTCGACAAAAGCGTAATCACTAATATAAAACGTAAGAAAAACGAAGATCATACAAAAGCAGTTTTAGTCACTTTGGCATATTCAAAGAAAAATGTGAAAAAACAAATTAAAGCTTTTTAAGTTAAATATTTTTAAGTTGTGTTTGGTATTAAAATAAAAATAAACGTGAGGGATAACGAAATGATGAACCATTAGTTCCGGAGGCAGTGATATGTTAGAGTTTAGGGGCTTTGAAAAAGAAGAGCACAAAATATTGACAATAACAGATTACGTGGCGGCCGCAGGCCGCCCTCTGAGAAATATCGCTGAGTTTAAGATATTAAAAAGAATAGCAAGGAACATAGATAATGACAGGTTTTATTAATAACGTGGAAGAATGTATGATAAATAATAGATGAATTACTTTAACAAAGATTTATGACATATTTGTCAATCTACATGTGGTTGAAAATATGACTTTAGCGTGATGTGATAAAAAGATACAAAAACTTTAATAAACAATTAAAACAAAAAACAATAGACGTACAAGCGAGGCCCGGCTTTAGCCGGGGCTTCGCTTGTTGTAATAATAATTTTATACATTTGGTAGGAATTAAATGGAAACAAGAAAAAAAATTAATCATAAAATTGAATAACTGGTACTTTCAAAGAAGGGTTTTTCTTAATTTCTTCAATGCTAATTTTAACCATTTCTTTATAGTCATCAGAAATGAGCCTATCAAAGCCCAAATAAACATCGATGGTTTTGTTTTTCTACAAAATATTTATAGCCTATTTTAAAAAGAGTGTCCAAGACAAGACAGATGACTATATTAAAAAAAATCGACTAGTGCTTCATCTAAGAAATGAAAAAAAAAGGTTTTGTCTTGTCTTAGATTCTCCCTTAAAAAACTAGAGTTAAACGAACCATAAGAAAGCTTTTGAAAGAAGCAAAATCAAAATTTTCAGGAATTCCCCATATTTCAAAGAGACGCAATTTTTTAAAACCCCAAAGACGTTCAATCATTTTTTTGACAGTATCAGATTTGAACAGAAATGAATTAGTTGTATAATATCTAAAAAAGTTTTCTCTTATATTATGTCATTTTTTATGTAAACTTGCAGACTGAAAGTAACAACTAAAGGAAGATTTTCCATAAGTTTATCAGCAGTAACACAATTTTTGTCAGAATCTTTGATTGAATTACCCCACAAAATGGCTCTTTCAATGGTACCAGATGAAGTAAGTTTTTGATAATCAACCCATGTTAAGCTTTGAGAACAAATTATTAAAGAACAAAGATTAAATTTATAAATTTTTGGAATTAAAATAGAGAAATCAGCAGGGAATCCTTGACTAGAAAATGATTTATGTATCCATAGTTTTGGAATGTTATCGAGCAAAGAAAAATATTCTCCATCAGCTTCACATCGGTTACTGAAAAAAATTCTTAAATCACATACTGGTAGAACAGAATTCTTTGAATAAAAGTATTTGCTTGTTTTGATGAGTTTTTTCCATGCTGTTGGAGATTGTGGATTTTGAATCATATATTTGATAATTGGATATGGAAGCGAAAATTGTTGAGAGAATGGTTTTTGAAATGTATAAATTTCCATGGAATTAAATGACATTGCAATTTGACGATTATTCATGCCCATAATAGGAGTTAATTTAAATTAATAAAATACCAAATTTATAATACTAATAAAATAAGGAATCTGTTTTTTATTTATACTTACAATCCGAGCTTGATTGAAAGAAAGCTACAATGGCAAAAAAAAATTGTTTTTCTCATTCTTTGCTCTGACGGTAAACATTCCAAATTTAAAGTGGAGTTTTGAGGTTATATACTCATTACCTGTAGGGGAATATTCAGACAAATTCAGCAGTTCTTTACTTTTCCTTGATAGTAGCGATCAATTTTTTGTTTTTGCAAATAGCTATAAATTTTTCAAGCTACATTTATTATATATTATGCAGCTATGTAATACCATATTTATCATATATTTTTTATGGCCAAAAATATGTATCTCAGAAGTTCAGAAAGATATGTAACAACCGACGGCAATCTATGGAAAAATGAAAAAAGAAACAATTTTTTTAAATTATCGATAAAAAATGAATTGTTAAAGCTTTTTTAATCACACAACATATCGAGAAAACACTTTTTTTTGTTTAAAAATATTTATAAATAATTAACTGAATGCATTTGTTGTTTGAAAAGGCTGTAAAAACTATTAACCGTATGCTAGATACAAAACATTATATGTTTTTATACCGAGCAGGTGAAACACGCTTGAGATATAAGATTCTAAGAAAATTATATAAACCTCAAAGATTCTGACGTTCATGTGTTTGTAGCACAAATTATGGGGTCTAAAAATTGTTGTTATTCTAAACACAATCTTATTGACATATGTTTTTTGAGAAATATGTAAAAGTTATAATTTGTATTTTTGCGTTTTTAAAAAAAGTAATTACAAGGTTACAGTTTTTTTTTTTCACTTTTGTGGTTAACTTGATATTTCTTTCGACAAGGTATTTACATATAAATTAGTTTTATTTGTACATCGTTGATAACTTTCTTTTACCACATTTACTATTTACTCTATGAATTCCACCGCTGAAATATGTTTATTAGCACATTCAATCAATACTTCATGGCAATTTATTACATCTTTAAGTGTAATTTTAGTACTGGATTTATTCAGTTTGATATTAATGTTCACAGTTTTTCTTTTAGTTTTAAACAGTAAAGTTTGTTTATACTCTATTTTTTTCACCAAAATTTTCAACCATATTTTTAGACGTTACATTTACATTTAAAAATATTTTTAATTAATTTAACATTTTCATTATTTATTCGAAATTTTTTAACAGCATTTAGAGCTGGTTCAATTTTATTTAAAAATATGTTTTTGGAGGTAAGAAATAAAAATGAGGTATATAGCAGGAAACTTATGGGCGATAAATTTAATGAAGATTATAACATTGTTTTTGAATTTTGTCTAAAAATTACTTGCAAAAAACTTTTTTTTAAATTTACTTTATCTTCAACTAAGTACAGTATGAGTATTTCAAATTTTATTAAGTACTTTATTTTACCGTTTTTTTAAATGAAGTTTTACTCTTTCAAATACCCACAAGGAGTTGATTGGCATTATTGTAATCTTACCTACTTTATTCTAGAAAGATCCATGTATATTTGTTGCTAATTTATTGACATGTCGACGACTATCAGAAATCGACAAAGCTCCAATAGAATTAATTGTTTATGGAATTGCATTAGTTTCCATTGAAAGATTTATTGCAACATATTATTACAAAATTTATGAAAAATATACAAATTGCTTGGTTTCACTTATTGGTGTTGTGATTACTGTAAGTCCCATTTTGCATTTCACAGAAACATAAAATTTTATTTTTTTGTGTTTTCTGATTTCTGTTTATTTTTAGTGGATCTATCCAGTCGTTCATTTAATATTCGTATTCAATGACCCAAATATTGACACAATGTTAGTACCATACTGCAGCTCGCTAACAAGCAATTCAATCAATTTTTTAACCATGATCTCTGTTAAAACACCAATTTGCAGTATTTGTACTTTATTAAATTTGCTCACGCTATGGTTAGCGGATAGGAATAAAAGGTTTGTCATAAACGAATAGGGTAGTAGTTTCGTGGTCACAAAAAAGTGTAGAAATATGAAGATAACGATTAACAAAATGTGTGTTAAACTTATAATTTTAATAAAAAAATAGCAATTTTATAAATGTTTTGTAGTTCTAAAAGAGTTCTTTGTCTATCTAGCCTTAATTACAAGAAATACAAAATTTTAGGAATGAACCAAACAATGGCTATGAACATATATCTGGTAGATATCAGTTAAATGAATCAATAAGATTTACTCGAATGATTACTGTAAGCAATGGAATATGTCACCTGCTAGTACTGATCAATGTTTTATCGCTGTATATTATTGCAAGCATTAAATTTGATAGTTACATTACATTCGCTGTTGCAAAAGTAAGTTATTTTTAATTTACAGAAAAATATCACATTTGCAAAAACATCTCCTGTGGAAAACAAGACTTTTTTCAACGTCATTTTTGCTTCTTCTTCTTTATGTTTCTTGGTTCTACCTACTGAAAGCTGTTAAACGTTTTTAGGAGCTTTCATCCTTAACTTTTCCCGTTTATGGAAATATTTTTGCCATTCTTGCTTTAATATTTTATTTTCAAACAAAACTTTCAAGAAATGGCTGCTGCAAAAGAACTAGAATTTTTGATAAAATTGAATGCGAAACAAATGTTGTCAGAGAAAGCTATTTCAAGTATCTACAGAATCAATGGAATTAAATCAATAGAAAGAGCAAAATTTTACGTGTAACAATTACCTTATGGATAAATGAAGCTTCCCTAAAAGTGTGAACCGTTAAAACGATTCTTCGTGTCGCAGAATATTTGCTCACATTGTATTTAGAAAGATTACAACAGTAATTAAATCATAATTGGGAATTTTATAGAATCAAAGATTATCTGCCTACAAAACTTCTTCTTCCATCATCACTTTCCCATCAAACACGTCATATCAAAGATACAAAAGCTTATCTAATTATTTTTCTTCTAAAAAACATTGATCAAAATATTTATTTTCCCCACTTACGTGGGCTTCTTACTAAAAATAAACAACAAATTTCATATGTATCCTTTGATTTTTTTGATAAATTGTATGTTGTTTTTTGAAACAATTTGAACACCTTTCTTTCAAAAAAGTGGTATGATTCATTTCCATAAGCCTTTAAAAAGGCGGAACAAAAATATGTTTTTTTTTGTATTAAAAAAAACAATAAAATGCAAAAACAAGACGTAATCCGATGTCTCACAAAACATTTGCTGAATAAATAAGCGATCAATTAGAGACCTCGTTGAACTTTGAAAGGTATAAAAGGGAACAGTTTTTTGACGAAATTCAATCAGTTTAAAAACTGTTTTAACTGTGAATCAAAACTTCGGACTGTAAAAAATGAAATATTATTTGTCTCTTGTTTGTCTTTTTGCGTTTTGGTCTTTGACTAATGCAACACTTGGCTGGGATGGTATTCAAGCTGTTGATGTAGATGGCTTTAAATGTTTAGCCGACAACGGTTTCTCATTTTATATTGGACGTGTTTGGAGATCTATCGGTTCTGCAGATCCTCAAGGAATTCAAAATATTAAAAATGCTCGTGCTGCTGGTTGGAAATATGTTGATGGATATATTTTTCCATGTTTTAAGCAAGGGTGTGCATCTGCAAAAGATCAAGTTAAAGCAACGATGGATCAACTAGCAGCCGATACAGCTGAAATTGGAATGCTTTGGCTGGATATTGAAGTACAGGAATGGCCTACTGATAAAGCTGCTAATCAAGCCTTTATCAATGAAATGGTACAACAAGCTGAATCAATGGGAGCTAAAGTTGGAGTGTATACATCCAAAAATAATTGGGATCAAATTGTCGGTGCTGATTGGAGTGGGCTTGCGGATAAACCACTTTGGTATGCACATTGGGATGGTCAACAGGTAAATAAAATACGGCAACTGAAAACATACTGAACCCTATAATTATAGAACTTTGATGGCTTTAATGCTTTTGGTGGCTGGACAACGCCTGCAATTCATCAATTTGAAGGTGATGTCAAAGGTCCATGTGGAGTTAGCATGGATAAAAATTGGTATCCTTAGGCTGATGATAATAATAATTTGTAAATAAATGAAATTTCGTAATTTATTATTTACTGTAAATAAAATTTTGCTTTATTCTTTGACACGCCAAAAAAGAAAGAAATCATATTATCGAGACTGCAATTATGGCAGACATGCCACAAGCCTGTGAAAACGTAATGTTTGATTGATACGTTATTAATAACTCAAATTAAATTAATAAAGGTTAAAACAAAAAGCATTAGAATTATTAAAATATCTCGATTTACTCATTTTCCGACTTTAAATAACAATATTATAAAAATTTTTAGTGTAAAAAAATTTGTCACAATTTGACAAATACATTACGAAAGAAATAATAAAATCGATGGAACAATTAACAAGTTCAACAGCATTATTTTGGAAGAAGAAATTTGCACATTCTATAACATTATTCGGAGTAAAAATAATAACTTTTTTGACAACTTTTCTAAAATTAATAACTTATTATTGCCTTTCACTAGTAATAAGTAATATGTGTTAAAGTGGTAAAGTTACTGAATTTTATACCGTAACTCTTTTTAATAAAATTATGTCCGCATACTATCGTATAAAAGTAAGTTATAACTTATTCACAATTAAGTTTTTGATTTGTCTTTACAGTAATAAGTAATTTGAGGTAAAATGTTAAAATGAAATTACAAAAGATATTGGAGCCCTTTTTTGTTTCTTGGGGATAAAAATTATAGCAATTAAATAATTGTTTAACTTTTCTGAAGTAATAATTAATTTGTGGTAAAGTAGTGGTTAACTGGAGGTACTGTAATTACTTTTCATTTTGAGAGTTTTTCTGTTGCGATTTATTTTTTATTGTTGCTTTTTGGCTAAATGTTTTTTCTGTGTTTTGACAAAAGCACATGCACTTAAATGTTCTATAAAAAAATTGGTAAACAGTAATATTTTTTGTATTGCCATTAGATGAAAAATATATTGACAACAGTAAAAATTGCAAAAAAATGTCGTTATCTATTATTTCACCCTTTGTTGCATGCATTTAATTCGAGTTTTTAGTTCGACGTGCCGTCAATCAATAACTGATTTGAATGGTAAATAAAGAATTGCATGACAACAATGTTCATTGTTTGAAAAAAATATATGGAACAATATAAGAAGGATTCTTTTGAATCTCTTTTACAGTATTTTTGACCATTTCTTTATATGTAACAGAACATTCTTTTACGTATATAAGTCTGACGTCCACCCTTTCATTCTTCTAAAAGGTTTCATGTAGAAGTTTGTCAAACAGCAAAAAAAAATTTCCCAAAAGAAAGTCTTTGAAAGAAACAAAATCAAAATTTTCTACAAGTCCAGATAAATTAAAGGTATGTAGCTTTTTAAATCCCATTAGATGTTGCACCATTTTCTTTACCGTATCAGATGTAAACATTGATGAAGTGCCGAGACAATTCCTATAAAAACTTTTTGTGTTAGATGTACTTTAAATTTAGCAAAATCTTACATTTCAAATCGCTCAAGATGTTGAAGATTTTTCAAAAGTTTATCAGTCGTAACCAATGTACCGTCATCATTGTAAATTTTGCTGGAAGTTAGATCAAGCTCTTCAATAGAACCGGAAGATGTAAGTTTTTGATAATCATTCCATGATAAAGATTGATTTAACACATACAAAAACCGAAGATCAAATTTACAATTTTTTTTAATTAAGGATGCAAGATAAAATGTTTTGTTAGTAATAAGCGAATCATATATCCAAATGTTTGGAATAACAACAGACGGATTAAAAAATTCTTTATCAGTTTTGCAGTGGATGGCAGACTCGGCTTTCAAATAGCGAATAGGAACAACTGAATTTTTTGAATAGAAATATTTACATGTTTGAATTAACTTTTTCCAAACTTTTGGAGATTGGGGATTTTGTATCAAATATTTAATAATTGGATAACAAATTGAAAACTGTTGTAAATTGGGATTCTGGAAGCGATTCATTTGGCTGTCGATAAATCTCGTAATAATATTAAGTACGACAGCTTGAAAATAATTCTCAGGGAAAAAGGGGAATTTGCTAATGAATGCTTTGAAAATAAACAGTCTTAAAAACCAAAAGTAACACCCTTAATTTGGTATTGGCCGTGTACTTATATAAATATGTTATAAACAAAACGCACGTATATATAAAAACAATGGGAAATAAAGGATTGTATACTAAAAAGATAGTTCAGTTTGCATGCCCGTCTCTATTACTGGCGATGACTACTAATAGAGACGAGCAGCTCAAAAAAAATTTTAAAAAAAATCTATTTTTTGTCAGAATAAGGTATTTTCGACCCTGAATAAAAAGAAAATAAAATTAAAAAAAATTAAAAAATTAACTTAAAATGCCGAAAAGTGCCATTGAAAAAACGGCAAAACGAAAAAAAATGGTCGACAAAAAAGTCAAAAGGAACACTCTTTTTTGTGTGTGTGCATCCTTCTCTTTTTTTCCTCGCAGCCGGTTCAAAAAGAAAGAAGAGACGCACCAGCCACCTGACTTCTTCTCTTTCGTTTTTGCACACGTTTTTTAAACTTTTTTAAGCTGAAAAATGCCGTTTTTTATCAAAAAAATTTCGGTGGGCTTTTGTTGGCATTGGAAATAGGTACAATTAGATGCAGAATTCAATTCTCTATCGAATGATGCAAAATTTAGAGTTAAACCGGTTTAAACCCGTTTTTTATCCTTAAAAAACACTAAAAAATGCCGTTTTCGGCACTTTGTGCCAAAGAAAATTTTTTCAAAAATGGCATTTTTGGAATCAGCGTAAAAAATTACGTTTAGAAGGTTGGATAGTTAAGTTGCAAAAAAAAGTGCCGCGAAGTTGCATCTGGGATTACGGTAACCAGGAATGTGCGGAATTCCGGTTCCGGTTCCGTAAATGGCGGAATTCCGCCTATTTTTAAGGTTCCGCTTCCGGTTCCGGTCCCGGAAAAAGGAAAGACTTCCGTTCCGGTTCCGTAAACGAAAATGACTTCCGCACATCCCTGACGGTAACCACAAAAAAAGTCAAAGGAAGAAAAGAAAATAGTGTTCCCTGCCCGTCTCTAACTACTATTGTTTGAGGAGGAAACATTTTGACCTTTTTTGCTTTAAGGAACTTATTCTCCTATTGATGGTAGTGAGATTTTGTTTCAGTTTGAGTAAAGTCTCTGCCAGCACCAAAAAAAGACAAAAATTTTTGCACTTGTGCAAAATACTCCCAGAGCCGAACTTGGAACTTGGGCAAAATCATAGGGGAAAAAATAAAATTCTCAAGAGAAATAAACAATGGTAACTGTTTTTTTAATCAAGAAAGTTTTGCTCAAGAATTTCTAAGAAATTTTGAAAACGTAAATTAACTAAAATCATACTTATGTTAGCAAAAATGAACAAATATAAGCAGCTTTAATTTCATTAAAATTCTTAGGGCTAAAATTATTTAAGCATTTTAAGAGTCAGGATTAAATACCATTAATCTTTGAAAAATTGGAAATTTATGTTTCGAGGTGGATTCGAACCTCAACGTTAACTTCGACTAGCGCGCTACCACCTGCTCTGTTAACAAAGGGAAGCAAGCGATATCCAAGAGACAAAACGTAGCACAAAAAAATATATACATCAGCTATTTGAAATTTTGATGACTCAAATTACAGAGACAAATATTACAAAAATATTTATTTTTTCACCAAAAACACACATATATAAAAAGAAAGGAAATAATTAATTAATACAAGAAAAAGTTCATTGATTTTATTTTCGACGAGAACCATCTTTTGCAGCAACCCAATAAATGTGGCCTATACCATTTTTGCCAAATTTTTCTATTTTTGCAAACTAAAAAAATATCAAAAACATAAACCCGCAATAAAAAAAAATTATTTGTCATACCTTAGCTGTAACACATTCTACAACATCAGCATCCTTGTCACAACCAGAAACATAGGTAACACCATAACCATGAAATTCCATATTATTCAAATTCTTACGTGTAATAAAATCAATTGCACTTTTTTCATTTGAACAATCAGCAAGAAAATCTTCTGGACATCCAGAACCAGTAATACCATTTGGACAAATATAAGCAGCACAAGTTGTTTTGCAATTAACATGACCATTATCCAGTGCAGTACCTAAAGTTGATTTGAATCAAGCAGGGTAAGATAATTGGCTTGTAAGTTATTCATGGGTTAACCAACTAATTGATTGACGTAAATCAGTCAGTCAACCAACAAAAGTGAGCTGGATTATCAAAGTCATATACAGAAACAAATTATGTAGGCGATAAATCTTTGATATTGGCAATAGATCAAAGTATCGATCTCAGGAAAGACAGATGTCCATATATTCTGCCAAGCTCCCAGATTGTACATGCCAAAAAAACCCCCATCAAAAAAAAACTTACCCTCTAAATTTGCACCAAGCAATACGATTGAACCATATGGACATTTGACAGCAGCGCAAACTTGAAGAATGAAAAGCAAAATAAAAATTGAAAAACCGCAACCGAGCTTCATCTTTGAAAAACAAACGAAATGAAAGGAGTGGAATGACATTCCCCCGATATTTATCTGTTTTTGATAGCACACGTCACTTTTCATTTTTATCAAAAATTAACATAACATTGTAATCACACGTTTATGCAAACAAAAATGAAGATGTTGAGTTTTAGAAAATTAAAATTTTGTATATTCCTAGGTGAATTCGGGCCTCCACGTTGAATCCTCCTTGTAAATCTAACGCACTATCAACTGCTCTCCAGGTCACAAGAGGAAACAGGCGATATCCAAAAAAACGTAACACACAAAAAAGATAAATAAACTATTGAAATTTTAATGCAACTCCAATTACAAAGGCAAACATTACAATTAAAAATATTTATTTCTTCATAGAAACACACATACATAAAAAGAAAGAAAATAATTTATTAATTAAGCATCATTGATTTTACTTTCGACGAAAACCATCTTTTGAAGCATCCCAATAAACAGGACCTCCAACAACAGTTGGACCTCGAACAACATGTCTGCCATTTCCAGCACCATCCATGCCATGTGTTTGTACTTTTGTAAACTAAAAAAATATGAAATACATAAATCCGCAATAAAAAAGTTAATCGAACCTTAGCTGTAAGACATTTTACAACATCAGCATCGTTATCACAGCCAGAAACATAAGTAACACCATAACCATTAAATTCCATATTATTCAAATTTTTACGTTTAATAAAATCAATTGCACTTTTTTCATTTGGACAATCAGCAAGAAAATCTTCAGGACATCCAGAACCAGAGAAACCATTTGGACAAATATAAGCAGCACAAGTTGTTTTGCAGTTAATAAGACCTTTTGCAAATACACTATCTAAAAAAAAGTAATCATCAAATAAAATTGATTTAAAAATTCAATCAAGCTGGGTAAGATAATTAGCTCGTAAGTTATTCATCGGTTAATCAGTTAATCAAACGATGCAAATCCCAATTGACAAAAAATGGGCTGGACTAAGGATGGACTTTATCTTCCATGCATCTGCTTATACTTTCAACTGCAATAGAAAAGATATGGTTCATTCTTAAACTGGTCTACATATCGTATACAGATACAAATACTGTTGCTGACAGGTCTTTGATCTGAGACATCCGTTGCCAAAGATTTCGGTTGCAAAACCCTCGATAAAAAATACTTACCTTGTGTAGCATCTCCACGAAGAATAGTGACTGAACCATATGGACATTTGACAGCAGTGCAAACTTGAAGAATAAAAAGGAAAATAAGAATTGAAAAACCGCAACCGAGCTTCATCTTTGAAAAACAAACGAAATGACAGGAATGGAATGACGTTTCCCCAGTATTTATCTGTTTTTGATAGCACACGTCATTTTTCATTGTTATTAATAATTTGCATAAACATTCTAAAAGCAGAAAGTGCAAACATATTCAAATTTCGAGACATCAAAGCTTTACTACGTGCCAAGAAATTTGTGATTTTTATCTAGGTATTATTTTCTGTTTTGTACCGCACTTTTGTTTTGTTGTTACTAAAGTTTTGAATTTCATCTGATTGTTGTATTGACAGGGGGGTCCCCTGCAATAAAACTGTTATATATAAATAATTTTTTTAATAATAATCATAGTAATTTTTAATAACTTGTGTTAATAACAGAAACCGTTCATTTCATGTGTTCTCATGTCCTCTTAAAAGTTTTTTAAACGTGCTTGCATGATTATTATTTTATTTCGCTGTGTTTAATTACATAATGCCATTATTACATTATTAAAAAAACAAGTAAAAAGCAGCAGATTCACAGATTGATTTAATCAAAGATGCAAGATTATCAGGTACAGTACCAAAGGAGTTGTAATAACTACTAGAAATGGCTTCAAGCTGAGCACTTGAAACGACACCATCAAGACCAACAGAATAAATTTTAACTCCTTGAGCAAGAAGAGCATCACGGGCTGGTCCAACATTGCTCGTGTCATTTCCAGTAAGAACAAACATAACATTTCGGACATCCGCTCGATCACCAGTTGATCCCCAATATTCAGAGCTAGTTACTGTTTCCATCATAGCAAGAGCAATATTGTTTTTGCCACCCAAGAATGGCATATTTTGAATAGCAGTGATGAGAGATGGAGTGGAATTGCCGGTTGGGGTACAATTATCGCTAGTATTGTTTTGGCAGCCATTTAAATTAAGATATCGGTAAGAAGTCGAAGATCCATCAGCCGTAAGTCCACCGGCTAAAACAACGCCAACATGAGCTTTCTATAATTTGCATAAATCATAGGTAAAATTGAAACCAAACAAAATACATTAACAAAAAAAATACATTGTCACCCCATTGAATTCCATTATCAGCAACAATTGATACCAATTGAGATTTGATAGTATTAAATCGTGAAGCCGTCATTGTATCTGAACCGTCAATGACAAATACAAGATCCATTGCACTTGAGCATTTATTGATTTCCTGAGTTGTTGTCGTTGGTTTTTGCGTTGTTGTTGTTGAAGTTGATGATGGCTTATTTGTGGTTGTTGTAGTTGTACCAGAGCTGGTGGTGGTTGTTGTAGTTGGAGCTTTTGTTGTTGTCGTCGTAGTTGTTGTTTTGGGCGTTGTAGTTGTAGTTGTTGTTGTCGTTGTTGTGGTAGTACCAATTACCAAATTTGTATTATTCAAGTATGGTGTAACAACTTGAATTGTCATACCACAAAAATTTTGTCCACGTTTAAATCGAAAATATCCTGCTTCACCCCACCATGAACCCCATGAATTTTTTGCTATCCATTCAGTAGGAGTATATCCAACAATTAAAGTTTCATGTGCACCATTATTGTAATAGTTCATACATTGATCATATGGTTCATCCATGACTCCACTAACATAATACCATAGGGCATTAGGAGCAATGAAATAGAAGGGTGACGGTCCGTAGTTGTACAAATTCTTTGCATATTCAGATTCATCTGATCCCCATTTATGATATCCAGCAATAGGATATTTTTGTAGATTACAGCCCGTATAGCACCAATCTTCATAGGCTACATATGGATAACAAGATTCAGTAGGAATACCACCATTGATGATTAAGCTGTCAAAAGTTTGATCAAGCCATCCACCACCACATCCATACATACCTTCTCCGCGGCAGCTGACTAGTGATTGTTCGCTAAGGTCAAGAGAAAGATTATAGCGTAAAAGATATTGTGATTCAACAGCTGCGGTTCCAGCAAAGGCATAACATGATCCACAATCACCTTGATCTTTTACAGATGTGACTTTTCCATAGGTTCGAAAATCATATGATGTTGGAGGTGGAGTAGTTTCAATAACATTGCTAATAGCTCCACGTTTGCTTCGGAGTGAATTGTTGGAATCCAAGGGAGTGGCAAGGTTTACAGATGGACGATCTTCAATTCTTGGGCTACCCAAATACTGAAATTTTGTTTTTATTCACACGTTACTGATGAATATTATTTAACTTACTCGTTTTCTTTCTTCCATCGACATAAGAGAAAATTTGTTATGACCAAATTTAGCACCTTTGTATTTCTTTCGAAGATCATCAATTTCATTTTTAGCTTTTTCAAAATTCTTTAGCCGTTTTTTGACATCTTTTTCATCCTTAAAGGCAAACTTAAGCTTATTCACAAGGGTCGAGAATTCAACAGCATCAGGATTATCAATATCGATAAATTTTTGAAAGTTGAATGATGCCCCCGCAGTACTTGTGGTTGCAAAAACCAGAGTGATGAAGATGAAGGTGGAAAGGTAAAAGGATTCCATTGTATTTGAAATGGAATGAATGTATGTTTTTTGAAGAATTTGTGAATGGCTTTTATACCAAATCATTTCATGCAACGATTGCATTCAATTTGAACTTTTACCTTAAAAAAAGTTAAACACTTCCCACGACTTAATTAATCTCTTCTCATGCTATGCATACTATAATCCTTCAAATTCAAATGCAAATGAAACAGCGGTCATTTTTTTTTTAAAAAAAACCTTTTAAAAGCGGAGAGATCACTCGATTAAAAACTTTTTGATGCTATGATTATGCAAACGAAGCTTTTTATGTGGGGGTTTTAATTCATGAAATTGTAGCAGAGAACATGGGGTCACAAACTGAAAGAAAAAGAAGACTGTATTTGTTGTATGGTATTGTATTTTGTATTCAAATATGCTTAAAAAAGAATTTTAGCTTCGCACAACAAAAACCTTTTTCTTAACATTCTTTGGTAAAACATTTCTCTTACGACTAACAATGTTGTTTCTCTATGTCAACTGTAAGCTGGAAATTACTTTCCGTTTCTTTATTGAATTTTATTGTTACAAATATTTCAAGTAATGCGGATTCTGGCTCATTTTTAAAATCTGAAAAATGGCTTGTTAAAAATACAGATGTTTTTGTCAAAGTTAAAGCTCAACTAGAAGCTCCAGGTTTTTCTTACCTATGCATGTTTTGCTATTACTTCTTATTTAGGTTAACAAATGGTTTCAAAAAGAGGCATCAAAAAAACAAAATGTTAATGAAACTGATAATTTCAATAAAGCAATTAAACGTGAAATTTCTGACTTTCGCAATTTAATTTAAACAGCAACCTCACATCGACTCTTTATATAATATACTAGTTTTGTCATGGCGAATATTTCATATGGTCCATATGTTAATCCCGATTGTTTTGTAAGTGTAGACGTCAAAAATACTGGCCCACAGTAATATGAATATTTTTTAAAGAATTTCTTTTTCTACACAGTTATAACAGTAATTTTTCTCTAACTTTCAACATCTGATTTAAATGGATTTTAAAAAAATATTATTTAAGTTTTTTAATATTTTAAAGACAAAAAGTGAAAAAAAAATTTTTTTAAAAAACTAACTTTATGAATAGCATAACTGCAATGCAAAAACAGGGAGAACTTGCAAAATGAATGAAAAAATAAGATAAGCAAAAAATAATACAACAATATTCAACAAAGTTTGTGACAGTGGAAATAAAACATTTTCTCATTCAAAATCATAATGTCACTGACAAGTTTTATCAGCCTTTTATTCATAAAAGCTTCGATGTTCAATTTTTTGGTCTTTCTTAAGAACTGGACAAACCAATGCACGATCAAAAAACATGCCACAAATTTGAGAATCCAACATTTTGATATCTTTGATTGGAAGAGAATATTGTGAACAAGCGAAAATATAATCAATGCAGCAATTAACAAGTTCAATGGCATTATTTTGAAAGAAGAAATTTGCATACTCTGCAACATTATTCGGAGTAAAAACAGTAATTATTTTAGCAGCTTCCTAAAACATTTAATGTATGCTTTGAGAAATTTCAAAATGAAAAAACAATTTGGCCGAAAAGAGATAACTAAAAACAGAAAATTAAAAATTGCTGTCACATTTGTCTCATCGTAGCAATAACTCTTACAATCAATTTTTTCATATCATATTTATCAGCAAATTGGAAAAGCATTAAATATTCTTCCTTATTTCGCAGTGGCTTGAAAAAAGTTTTACAATAGCAATCATCAATAGCAAATTCGACAATTTTGTGTGAGAAATCGGGGATAACAATTTTATTTTCTATTGTTTCTTTCCATGTATCAGTATCCAGCATTCTAGCAAAGACCGTAGAATGTTCTTCTAGAATCGCTTTATGAACCTAAACGAAATCTGTTAATATAACGTAAAAATTTATATTTAACTTTCCCGAATTTCGTGTTCTTCAACAACAATAACAAAATCTTTTCCACCATTACGTTCGGGTAATTCTGTTTTATTTTTTATTCGCGCATTTTTATATCCAATCAACCTTGCTAAATCTTCAACACGTTTGACAATGATTGCTCCTTCTACCCGAACAGTAACCTTTTCAATTACACAAGCAGGACAACCATCACAGTCGTCTAAGCAAGAACATAACTCAAAAGATGTAACCATATCTTCATCGGTGTCATCATTAAAATTATGAATAATATGTTTTGGTTTACAATCAGTTATAAAGCATGTAAAATCAGCATCAAAATTATATTTGCCGTATTCTGTTATAATACTGTAATCGATGCGCAGAGTATCTCTCATGTAAAGAATTAAATAATATTTGATTCCAGGAAAACCAGGCAAAGAATATTCAGGAGTTGATAAACAAACTGATCCATCATCATCAAGGCGATCGAAAAGGTAATTATATAATGATGAGCTCTCAGGTAATTCTAAATGTTTTTGTAAAATCCATTCACAAAAAATTGGTACTTTAATTTCCTAAAATAACTAGTAATGTAGCAATCGTGAAAAACGTCAAAAAATCTTACAAATGAATAATCTACTTGCTGTTGACTAGTCATAATTAAGTTTGAGAAGATGTCTACGAATAATTAAAACAAAACTGTCGGTTGCAAAAAAAAAACTATAAAGCAATCAATGCAAGAATTAAGAACTTTTTTGTGGGAACAAATGAGTATGCAGACGTTATCTCCTTCCATGCGTTATCCCTTCCCCCTAATGCTCTAAGAGAACGAGAGAAAGGTTCACTAAAATATGTATTAGAAAAAATAGCAGTATTGGTTAACAAGAATGACAACCAATACTGCTATAGCAAAATGTTATGCAACATTCTTTATAAGGAATTGTCCAGATCTGACGTCAGCAACGATTGCGACCAATTAGTTGTTGGTAAAGTATTAGCAAATCTTGTTTTTCAAAATGTTGATTTTCTGAATGGCACATTATGTTTCAAAAATAGCGTTTGCATTATTTTATTTATTACACTTTGCTGATTTGATCAATGCCATTATTACATTATTAAAAAAATTTAAAAAGCAGCAGATTCACAGATTAATTTAATCAAAGATGCAAGATTATCAGGTACTGTGCCAAAGGAGTTGTAATAGCTACCAGAAATGGCTTCAAGCTGAGCACTTGAAACGACACCATCAAGACCAACAGAATAAATTTTAACTCCTTGAGCAAGAAGAGCATCACGGGCTGGTCCAACATTGCTTGTGTCATTTCCGGTGAGAACAAACATAACATTTCGGACATCCGCTCGATCACCAGCAGATCCCCAATATCCAGAACCAGTTACTGTTTCCATCATAGCAAGAGCAATATTGTTTTTTCCACCCAAGAATGGCATGTTTTGAAAAGCTGTGATGAGGGTGAGAGTTGAATTGACGGTAGGGGTACAGCTATTAGAAGTATTGTTTTGGCAGCCGTTTAAATCTAAATATCGGTATGGAGCTGAAGGTCCACCAGCCGTAAGTCCACCAGATAAAACAATGCCAACATGAGCTTTCTAAAATTCGCATAATTTAATGGTTACATTATAAATGAAAGAGAGCAAGGAAAACTCACATTATTACCCCATTGAATTCCATTATCAGTAACAACTGATACCAATTGAGATTTGATAGTATTAAATCGTGAAGCTGTCATTGTATCAGAACCATTAATGACAAATACAAGATCCAATGCACCCGAACATTTATTGATTTCTTGAGGCATTGTAGTTATCGAAGTTGGTTTTTGCGTTGTTGTTGTTGAAGTTGATGATGGCTTATTTGTGGTTGTTGTAGTTGTACCAGAGCTGGTGGTGGTTGTAGTAGTGGGAGCTTTTGTTGTTGTTGTAGTTGTCGTCGTTTTGGGTGTTGTAGTAGTAGTTGTAGTAGTACCGATTGCCAAATTTGTATTATTCAAGTATGGTGTAACAACTTGAATTGTCATACCACAAAAATTTTGACCACGTTTAAATCGAAAATATCCTGCTTCACCCCACCATGAACCCCATGAATTTTTTGCTATCCATTCAGTAGGAGTATATCCAACAATTAAAGTTTCATGTGCACCATTATTGTAATAGTTCATACATTGATCATATGGTTCATCCATGACTCCACTAACATAATACCATAGGGCATTAGGAGCAATAAAATAAAACGGTGAAGGACCATAGTTGTACAAATTCTTTGCATATTCAGATTCATCAGATCCCCATTTATGATATCCAGCAATAGGATATTTTTGTAGATTACAACCAGTATAGCACCAATCTTCATATGCTACATACGGATAACAAGATTCAGTAGGAATACCACCATTGATGATTAAGCTGTCAAATGTTTGATCAAGCCATCCTCCGCCACATCCATACATACCTTCTCCGCGGCAGCTGACTAGTGATTGTTCGGAAAGATCGAGGGAAAGGTTATAGCGTAAAAGATATTGCGATTCAACAGCTGCTGTCCCCGCAAAAGCATAACATGATCCACAATCACCTTGATCTTTTACGGAAGTAACTTTTCCATAGGCTCGAAAATCATAGGATGTTGGAGGTGGAGTAGTTTCAATTACATTGCTAAGCGCTCCACGCTTGCTTCGGAGTGAATTGTTGGAATCCAAGGGAGTAGCAAAGTTTACGGCTGGACGGTCTTCAAGCTTTGGGCTACCCAAATACTACAAGTTGTGTTTTTATTCACACGTTACTGATGAATATTATTTAACTTACTCGTTTTCTTTCTTCCATCGACATAAGAGAAAATTTGTTATGACCAAATTTAGCACCTTTGTATTTCTTTCGAAGATCATCAATTTCATTTTTAGCTTTTTCAAAATTCTTTAGCCGTTTTTTGACATCTTTTTCATCCTTGAAAGCAAATTTGAGCTTGTTCACAAGGGTCGAGAATTCAACAGCATCAGGATTATCAAGATCGATAAATTTTTGAAAGTTGAATGATGCCCCCGCAATACTTGTGGTTGCAAAAACCAGAATGATGAAGATGAAGGTGGAAAGGTAAAAGGATTCCATTGTATTTGAAATGGAATGAATGTATGTTTTTTGAAGAATTTATGGATCGCTTTTATATCAAATCATTTCATGCAACGATTGCATTCAATTTGAACTTTTACAACTTTGACCTTAAAAAAGGTTTAACACTTCCCACGACTTAATTAATCTCTTCTCATGCTATGCATACTATAATCTTTCAAATAGAAATGCAAATGAAACAGCGGTCATTTATTTTTTTTTGTTGACAAAACCTTTAAAAGCGGAGTGATCACTCGATTAAATTTTTTTGATGCTACGATTATGCAAATGAAGCTTTTTATGTGGGGGTTATAATTCATGAAATTGTTGTAAAGAACATGGGGTCACAAATAAGAAGATTAAAAAAAGACCGTAATTTTTTTTATCGTTTTGTATTTTGTACCTTTTGTGTTTCTTCTAACATTCGATTATGTGACATGAAACTTAAATGTAATTCCAATATTATATGTGGGTAAAAAATTAAGTAATCTCAAAAAGCAGTTTTTACATTTCTTTTAGATTAATGGTGCAAGAAATATGGATTGAACAGGGGCAGATTTAATTTGCAATGGCGCACAATGGACATTTAATGGAACCCCAGTAAGGGCAACCTCGTCTCGACTTTTTTGTAATATATTTGTCATTTTTTTGCAGTGGTAAAAGAATTTTTTCGATATTGAAATATTTTTATAAGTAGTTGTTTCAATGATATTGATTAAATTTTTCCAGCATTCATTAATTGTCATTTTATACAAATTAAAAAAACTATTATTTTTGGGGTATCTTGATTTATTTGATTTGTAAAAATAGAATATTACATATCAGAGAAATAAACAAAAAAATTTCTTCTAAAGTAAATTTATCGACTTTGAAACTTGCAATACAGTATGAAATAATAAATTTTGAGAAAAAAAGAACTAACAAATAAAAAACAGTAAATAATAATAAAAAGAAACAGACAATTTTTTTTATCATACTGTTTCAACGACATCATTTAATACGCAAGATGAGTTTCGTCAACAAAGCTTTGATTTTCAAGTTTTGGATCTTTCTTAAGAACAGGGCTTATTAAGACACGATCAAAAAACATGGCACGAATTTGAGCATCCAATAATTCGATATCTTTGATAAGAAGAGAATATTGTGAGCAAGAAAGAATATAATCAATGGCACAATCAACAAGTTCAACAGCATTATTTTGAAAGAAAAAATTTGAATTTTCGACAACATTATTAGGAGTAAAAACAATAACTTTTTTGACAGCTTGCTAAAATTAATAACGCTTTATATGTTTTATTGAAAGATTTACTTACAGCAAATTTTTCCATATCATATTTATCAGCAAAACGAAAGGCCATTAAATATTTTTCTTTTTCTTTAAATCGGTTAAAAAGTTCGCCGTAGCAAGTTCCAATAGCAAATTTTACAATTTCATAAAGGAAATCAGGGATTACCATTTTATTTTCCATTGTTTCTTTCCAATTATCACAATCCAACATTCTTGCAAATACTGTTGAATTTTCGATTAAAACTGATTTATGAACCTAAATATTAACTGTAAAAAGTAAAACGAAAGTTTGTATTTTACTTACTTGAATTTCTTGTTCTTCAACAACAATACCAAAATCCGTGGTGATAACTTTTTCGATTCCCAATTCACGGGTTTCATCAGAAACTTTAAATGGCAAATCCCAAAAAGTTTCTACTTTTTTAACAGTAAATATTCCGTCAACCCGAAAGACAATTTTTTTATCAATACAAATAGGGCACCCAATACAATCTTCTGGTAAGCAACTACATAAATCGAAATCCATAATTGATTCTGCATCTGTTAAACTATTAAAATTATGTATAATATGCTGCGGTTCACAGTCAGTAATAGCACAAGTGAAGTCACCATCAAAATCATATTCCCGATAATCCATTTCAACACTAAATTTTAAATCCAAGCTTTCTTTATCTTCTACATACATATTTAAACCATATTTAATTCCAGGAAAACCAGGCAGAGAATATTGAGGAGTTGTCAAATAAGTAGCGGAATTTTCAGTCAAATCTGAGACATAATTATACACAGATGATGCAGCACCAGATTTGTTAGGTTTTTCAAAAACCCATTCACAAAATATTGGAACTGTAATACTCTGTAATGGTATTTTCTAATATTTGTGTAATGTAGAAAAAAACTTACAAATAAACTGTCTTCTTGTTGATGGGAAATCATTGTTGGGTATAACTAAAAGTTGATATTAAACCGTTAAGTGAAAAAAACTATAAATTTATCAATGACAAATAATACAAGAATTATACCTTCATTTTTTGGTCATAACCTATAAAAAAAATCTTGTCATTCACTGGACCTTTAGGTACTTTTTCATTGATTGACTTTTATAGAAGATAACAAAATCCAAATCTCCTAAGATAAGAAGGAACAATTGAAAATTTTGGAGGGGACTTCTCTTCGTTTTGGTGTACTTAGATATCCTGTTTCTTAATATGTTTTATTATTTTTTGTGCAAATGCAGTTTTTTAAAATACAGTTTTTAAATTTGCTTTTAAAATTATGAACTGTAGAAGTGTTTAATTTATAAATGTTTAACGATAAATTAAAAACACATGATATTCTTAGAAAATACTATAAGCATAATATGAAGCCCCCATTGCAACAACTTCATCAGGATGTTCTTCACAGCAATGATCAGCATTTGGAAATATTTGTTGAAGTTGTTGTTTTATCATTGGCATACGACTTCCACCTCCAACATGAAGAACTTTATCAATTTGTTCCGGTTTATAATTTGATTCAAATAAAGCTGATTGAATTGTATTTCGTACTTTATTTAACAAGGGTTCACACATTTTTTTAAATTCTTCTTGGTTGATTGTAATAATTCCATCCTGAGTTGTATCAAAGTCATCTACGTCCAAACTGAAACAGCTGAAAGTCAGTGAAACTGTTGGAATAAACTTGCCTGCAACTTTCCGTTAAAGATAAAGTTCCTTTTAATTTTTGACATTTAACCATTAATAAATATTTTTTATTCTTCACTAAGCTAATTCCATATTCTGTAAGCAATGCATTTTTAAAGTGGTTTATTAACACAGTATCAAAATCTCTTCCACCAAATTTTGAATCACCCGTATTTGATGTTATTTCAATTTCATTATTTATGGTTTTAAATATACAAACATCCAAGGTTCCGCCACCTAAATCAAAAAGCAACACATTTGAACTATCATAGCTTGGACGATCATTGAAGTATGCAAATGCAGCTGCAATTGGCTCTGGTAGTAAAGTTATATTTTCCCATCCAGAAAGCTTTGCCGCTTCCAGAGTTGCCTTTTTCTGTGCTTCTGTAAATGCAGCTGGGATAGTAATAACTGCTTTGTTCAATTTTGTTCCTTGAAATTCTTCTGTTTTTTGTTTTATATGTTTCAATAATTCAGCAGCAACATCTTCTGCAGTGACATTAGTTTTTTTGTTGAATGCTTGAATTCCCAAATAAACTTTTACAAATACACACACACCCAAGTTCACAGTTTGTCTTTGAAATAATTAACTCGAACAATTGTTGATATGCAGCATCATAATCCGGGACGTTGATAGCTAAAATAACTTAAATAAACCTGAAAAGTACGAAAATGAAAACCACTACGCTCAATTTTTAAATCATTTGTATTTATTTGAGTTATTTCATCATCAGTGATGTATGAAAATCGATCATAAGAAAAAGTATCTACTCCATTGTCATTTTCAACAATAAAAATGACAAAAAAAAATGCTTATAAGTATTAAAGTGAAAAAAGAAGAATTAATCAATACTCTTCTATTTTTGTGTATGTTTTTCCCGTTGTTTTAAAAGAAAGGTAAAATTTTTGCTGCTTTTTTCGTCACAATGTTATCACTTTAACCATACATTGATAACAAGCAAAAAATGTGAACAATAACGCACATCCCTGCTCTCTTTTTTTGTGGCATTCATGTTAGTCGCATACAGTGAGTGTTACTGTGGTATATTTTTAAAAATTTATTTTAAACAATAATTTAATATTCATATTACATTAGCGCAGAAGAATTAGTAATTTTTAAATCTGTTAGTATTTTCATATTTTCATCTTGAATCAGCTGATAAACTTCTTTTTCTGTGCAAACTTTTTTAACTTGAAAGAATCCCAAGCATGTTTTATTTGAAGGTGCCATTTGAGTGGAAATAAAATCAGCGATAACAGCTGGAGAAATATAAACTGGAATATCATAGATGCAGAGGCTTTCAAGTTTAGTATGTCGTGGAATTTTTGTTGCTGTTGATAAATTTGTTATTTCATCTTGCCAACCGAATCTGAAAAAGATGGAATATATTACGGTAGTAGCAGGTGATTCAAGTAAATCTGGAATCGTTTGTTTTACCTCAAATCGCTTTTTTGGTTTCTTTAAGTTTATGTTTTCAGGCAAAGGTCATTATTGACAGATGACATTTAGGGTTACCTTAATTTAAAAACTTTCCCTGATTTAATTTATCTCTCCTCATGCTATACATACTATAATCTTTCAAATGCAAATGCAAATGAAAAAACGGTCATTTATTTTTTAAAAAACCTTTAAAAGCGGAGTGATCACTCGATTAAAATTTGTTGATGCTATGATTATGCAAATGAAAACTTTTTATGTGGGGGCTTTAATTCATGAAATTGTTGCATAGAACATGTGGTCACAAACAAAAAGATTAAAAGAAAAACTGTATTTTTGTATGGTATTTTATCCAAGTATAGTTTATTCCTCCAAATATACTTTTTTAAAATTATTGCTACTTCGCAATTTTTGTAGCCGCAAAGTTAATTTTTCGATCACTATGTGCAAAAAAGTCTGGATTTTCATAATCCATAAAAATTTTAATCGATTTAAAGGTCAATTTCGAATTTAACGCTCTTCGGTAGAATGTTATTAAATACCGAAATTTTTAGTGGAGATAATGGTATCACTTATGATTCTTCTCAAAAAGTAAAAGCTTGAAGAAGCGAAAAGGACCGATTTGCGATGGAAAAATAACTGATTCCAGTCGATAGAAATTGAAAAATCAAAAGGGAAATTTCGATTTCACAGTGTTATGTTTAATACTTACGTCAATGATTTCAACATTGGCATATTTCTCAGTGCATCTTCCAACAAATTTCCTTCTCTCACTTGTAGCAACGGTGAAAAGGTCAACGAAGTAACGGAAGGCAAAAATAACGGTAAAATTCTTTTAATACTAATAAAACCACCAACAAAATGCAGTTCCCGCAAATTTATCAAATCCAGCTTATCAAAAATTGATGAAAACATTGAAGGTTTAAATTCATAAATTTTTAACATTTTAATTTTCAGTGGTTGTAGATATTCTAAATAAACATTATAATTTGAACCAATTTTTAGCACCAGTTTTTCTTTTGATAATATAAATTCATTTTTAGCTTTTTTCATATCAATAAATAGCTCATCTACTCGTTTTTTATTAATTGATAAAACTTGATTTTTTAAAGATTTGCAGGAATTGAATAGTTGAAAGTAGATATATGATGTAGCATTATCGAGGATATACTGAAGCATAGAATCTGGAAATGCATATCTTTGATGTTCAATGTAGAAGGGTTTCTTTTGGAATATTGATTGAATTCGTTTTGGAAGTGGTGGAAGACAGGCAAAGCAAACCATGATTTGTGTGAGGGAACTAAAAAAGAAGAACATTAAAAATCAAAGTTTATCAAATGGGACAATCTTGAAAGGCATATGACATTTGATGAACTTTTAAGAGGCGGAAGTGAAAAAACAATAGAAAGGGAAAGGGTTAAAAGCAAACTGTATATAAAAAATGAGGTCATTACTTATCCAAAAGTTTATCTGATCTTTAATACTACTTTTTCGGATGAATATGAAACAAAACATGATTGACAGATACTACGATATTATAATGAGATCTTTAAACCGTTAATTGTAATGTCTAAAAAAGCTTGAAAAACGATTTTACTGATTGTGGTTTTCCTTGTTAAAAGTCAAACAGCGATTATATATATATTCATTATCACTTGCTGCAATCTTACAATACACATGACATTAGATACACCTTTTCAAAGAAGAAGAAGCATTGAAAAAAATAACATAAAAGGAAGAAAAGCTGCCCAAATCAATAAATTTCAATAAAAATGAGGTCATTGCTTTAATGCAATAAAGAAGAAAGAAAAGGAAAAAGAAAGAAGAAACGAAAAACATTTAGCATGAGTTTTTTTTAAAAAAAAGCTTTTAAAAGCTAACACCATTTTTTTGTCTATGTTGCAGGTGTAATTAAGGTTATTAAAGTATATAGTAAAAATTTAGATAGAAGATTACTTTCATTCAAATACAGCGAATTGGGTTAATTAACAAGTCAAGTATATTAATTGCGCAATTAAAAGAAAATGAAAGCAAAAATAAAAACAGGATCTTCCTTCTTTGACGAAGAGTGAGAGACAGAAAAAAAACATGAGAGATAACATTTGCAAAGAGGAACTCTTTGCCAAACAGCAGCCAACAGACAAACAAATACTTATCAAATTTTTTTTCGTTGAAAAAAAAGTGAAAATTTTAAAAAACAAAAAAATAAACTTTGAAGAAAAATAAACAACTTTAAATAAATTTGACTAGGCATTTGTTTTAATGCTGTTTTTTTGCTATAATTGGAAAGGCGGAGATTAAACTTCTAAGGGCACATACCTGGAGGTGTTTAATTTTTTTACAAATAAAATGATTAATCCATTTACCGTAGTTACCGTAGGCGGTGTTTCATAATTTTTTATTGCAGCTTTTGTAAAACAAGATGATCAAAAATGATTTACCATTTCTTTGAATAAAAATAAAGCGGGGGTTGTTTTAGAAGGTATTCTCTCTCTCTCCGTCGGCAACCAGCTGCAAAAACTTTCAAAAAGGTCTCGTCTGCTCTGTTCTTTCTCTCTTTTTTTGCCTTATGTGGGCTGGCTATAACTTAAAAAAGGAACATGGGAATGTCAAACATTAGTAATTTAAGAGAAAGACAAAATATTAAATAACATTGTGAAACTTGTGGACAAAAGAAAAGTTGTGTTTGCTTATGTCTGTGAACAAAGGTTTGGGTTCATTTTCAGAAAATGAATGTTTTTGTGTTGGTGCAATGAGATTTTTACAAAGATGTAATATGTGATGAATAGTTTTATGCAATCTTAAAATGCTATTTTTTATAAATGTGAGCCTCTAAGTTTACGAATTATGACAAAAAAGATTTAAAAAATGCAGTTTTTCATTAAATTCATTCGTTTATTTAACAAGTGCTATTGCATTCACTTGAATCCATGTTGTATCAGAATTCGCGAGAGTTACATTTCTAACAAATTCTGGTGAAACATCTGATTCAACTTCTGTCCGTTTTCCATCAGATGTAAACATGTAAATTATATACTTTTCTAAAATAATTTCAACTTCTGGTTTTGGAAATGATGAATCATGAGTTATGGTAGCCGTTTTTTGATTGAAGATTATTGTGGACTAAAACATTTAATTTATGTATAATATATACAACCAATCACATTGTATGAGCTTACCATGCCATTATTTTGTATAACATTGATGTCATAACCGCTAATGAATGATCTAATTGTTGCATTAAGTGTTGTAGAAATATTTCTGAAGGCAATCATATATGGAGCTGTTGTAGAACAGCACAAAGTTATTGTAGTTTGAGGCGGATAATAAGAGATTGAAGTTCTAAAAACTTATTGAATTTTTACTATCATATAATTTGTTAAACCAACTCGTTCATCCATCCTTCGTCACTATTAACAACACATGCAATTTTGCTTAGCACATCTTTTGGATAAAACTTTTCAAGATTATTAAAGGTTGCATTTACTGTAAGGTTTTGATTATTTGTTTCCATTGTTATAAGATCTTTCTCATAATCTGGAAACAAGCGTACAGTAAGAACATCCCTTACAACATTAGTATATGGCACAAAAAGAACATTTTCAGTGTCATTATTACCAATTACGGGAAATATCAGTTGCATAATCCAAGGAAATTCTTTCCATTCAATTCTTAAATAATTCCATGTGTCGCTAAATAAATTTATTACATATCCTATACAAAACATTTCATATAAAACCTTGTATCAAATTCGATAACATAATAGTTGGATTTGCTTTCATTAAATTTTTCTAGATATGCATTAAATTCTAAAATTTTTAATTTTGGAAAATTTTGATACATTGGGTTATTTTTTCTTTGTAGAGGATAGTATTTGTCAGTATTTTTGCTGACAAGAAATTTTTGTAGTTTAAAGCTTCGAATTAAAGCGGAGTTTTTGGTGTACAATGAAATGAAAAAGTTGTCAAATTTAAGTTGGCCCAGTTTTTGGTAATTGACATAATTCCAGGCACATTTGTTGTTGCTGCAAATTTGAACCTGAAAGATTTCCCTATTTTGAGATTCGCAGTTGCTAGTTTTTCTTTAACAGTTACTTGAAAAAAGTTGTTTACAACAATGACACATACCCTTAAAACATGTGATATCAACTTCATCTCAAATGTAAATTTATTTTTAAAAATTGTTTTAAAATTTTCTACTGGTTTGTCAGTGTTATTTGCTCGTGCTTTGTATGACAAAGTAATATTTTGACTTTCCCATTGAATGATAAATACTGTTCCAATACCACTTTTTGAATACATTCCAATCGTAATTGTATCTTTATTCATAGCTGGAATTACTTCAAAGCTAACACCTGCAAAATTTTCTGCAGGCTTAGAAATCGAAAACCAATTGTTTTGAAATTGATCAGATACCAAATAATTCGATAGTGAATTTGTTATTTCAATGATATTGGTTTTGACATTAACTGAAATTTTGATGGATAACAAAAATTCATGGTTGTCGTTAATTATCGATGTTGTTAAACTAAGATGTCAAAACTCTTACGCGAACGTTTATTGTTATTTTGTGAAGTACTTGAAAATAACCATATCCATAATAAACAAAATGTAATACTTGCAAATAGGAGTTTCGCAGAAATCATTTTTTCTCTCAAATGTTAAAACTAACAAAAAAGAAACGTTTTGTTATGTTTCAAGATATTTTTAATGCATGCATGTTTCTCACGTTTAATGATGCTCTTTTGCATTTTAAGAATATTTTTGTTTCTCATACGTTTTTTACGATCCTTTTTCATAAGCAATATAAAAATAACGGTTTAAAAAAGATCAAATATTAAACAAACAATTTATTATATTACAAAAAATTGCAAATAAAAATGTACAATTTGATGTGATTTGACAGCTATAAGAGATTATCCAGAGCTAACGTCAACAAAAAAATCTAAATTTCTAAACTCATGCTTATAAAGCCGTGAACTTTTGAAAACTCACGGAAAACGATAAAAAGCACGCGGAATAGATATGAAAATGAGATCAGATCATATCAGGTTTTGTAGCTGAGAGATTTCAGGATCCATTTGGGGTAATTAAAGTCTTCCCCAATCGATTTAACGCATTGGTGATCACTTAACGCCAAAATTTTCTAATTTCTGGCATAAAGTAACCACAAATGCGTTAAGCCGATTGGTGAAGACTTTAATTACCCCAAATGGATCCTAAAATCTCTCAGCTATAAAATCTGACATAATTTGACTACATTTTCATATCTATTCCGCGTGCTTTTTATCGTTTTCCGTGAGCTTTTAAAAATTCGCGGCTTTATAAGCATGAGTTCTGCTTACGACATGCCTAACTCCTCAAAATTACTTTAATTTTTGCCGCATTTAAGATGAACCATCAGCTTTTGCTTTACCTCACCTGAATACCTAAGTTGCTGACGTCACCTCTGAAAAATCCCTAATACAATAAAATAATAAACACAAAACTTTGGGGGATAATAAATATGGATAAATAAATAGCTATCAGAAAATTGAATTAAATAAATATAAATTATAAAATTATTTACGAGAACGTTTATGTTTGCGTGATGAAGAACGGCTTGATTTGGGTGAACGACGTCTTTTACGAGAACCTTTCTTTTTATCAAATGATGAAGAATGAGAAACTGGACTTTGAGAACGGCGGCGACGAGATCTTTCTGGAGAATCTTCATAACTTGGAGATCTTCTTCTTTTTCTTTTAGGTGGTGATTGAGAACGATTTGAACGACGATCTTCACGCAAATCACGGCTTTTTTTATCCTTGCGTTTCTTCTTTGATCGACTAAAATGTGCAACAGTTTTAATTAAAAACTAATTAAAGAGCTTATAATTTTCTTACCGAGAATTATCTTGATCCCGTGTACCAATAGGAACTTGGTTGGGAGAACTGAATGGCGCTTTCTTGAGCCCAGATGAATTGAAACGACCCCCACCACGAACACTTCCATTTTCTTGATTATTCAAACTAAAACGAGGAACATCATTTCCACTGGATCCCATTGCTGGCTGTTGTTGTTGAGGTTGGCTATGTTCTTTGCTAAAAACGATTAATTAAGCAGAGGAAAAAAGTCATAGGGAACTGTACAAAAATTATAAATATTGTTGCAATAACTTTAAAGAAATATGGTTGCTTTAAACAACCCTGTCAAGGCCGTATTTAGGGGTGAGCAAAGGGAGCAATTGCCTCCTCCAAAATTAAGAATTTCCTCTAATAATTTGCCAAAAGCGGCAAAAGATCAAAGACTTGCTCGCCTTGAAATTGTCAAAAAGTGATTTCTGTACATCGCCATAAACCCATTAAAGATCTAACATGTACATCGCCATAAACCCATTAAAGATCTAACATGTACATCGCCATAAACCCATTAAAGATGTAAGATAACTTACACGCAATCATTTCCGAATTTACATTTTCCTTTCAAAAAGAATTTACAAATTTTCCCACTTGATCGATTATTAACATTTCGAGCATTTGAAAAAGATGGTGGTGCATTTAATTGACTTGTTTCATCAGCCATTATAACAAATTCTTCTACAGATGGTGGAATTGTTTGTGAAGGTGGTTTCTTCGGTGGCATTAATGGTGGACAAGGAAAGAAAATGGAATTAAGAGGAATTGGTGCTGCAGTTGGGCGTGGTGCATTATAATATAGTGCACCATGAACATCAACATTGCCATATAAATGAATATTTGTAACATTTGGAGCAGGTACTTGAGATTGTGGTGGTGTAGGAAGAAAGCAGAGGGGAACAGCACGATCATCAGAAGGTAATTCTTTAGCAGAGGAAATAAATGCATCAGCTTCCATAGACTCTTCTTCAGCAGTAACTTTTTGAAGAACATAATCAAGAGGAATATTTTCTGGTGTTCTCATTTGTGTGTAGGCATTTGGAACATTATCAGGTTCATCAGGATGTTCAAGGGGGATATCTGGATCAGCAACAAAAGTTCTCATAACATTTTCACAACGAGCATTTTCTTCAATAACAAGATGATTTTCTTGTTCGCCTTCTTCATTTTCAAATTGTTGAGAAATTTCTTCATTAACATTGTAAGGAATTGGCTTCCATGTATTATCATCACTTTCAACATCCTCATTGTTTTGAATATCTGTTTTCATTTCTCCATTCTCGCCATCTTCTTCTTCAACAACTGCACCAGATTTCAATTGTTTCAGTGAATTTCTTTCAGCTTCTGCATCTGCATGTTTCATATCAGTTGAAGATAGACGCCCTACATTTAGTACAAATTTTAAGATCAAAAATAAACCTCTGGGTAAACATACGTTCATTAAGTAATACATTTTCAATGTATTGAATGAGAACCAATTCTTGACCTTTATCATCAGCAAAATGAATTCTTCTTTTATCGCGAGGAACATCAGGACCAAGAAAACGAGTTGGATCAGGACCATTTTCATCAACTTCTGGTACAATCGGTGCTACTGGTGCAGGTGGAACAAAAGCAGAAGGTGTAACAGCAGGTTTCTAAATATACGGTTTAAGCAAATGAGAAAATATTGATTTTAATATCACTAACCACAGGAGACTTTAATAGAAGATCAACAATGGACGGCGGCTTTTTTGACTTTTTTTGAAGTTCTTTGACATTGACCGTGCTACCATATGAAAGAGCATTTGCAAAATTATTACTAACAGAAGCATTTCCAAGAGCTAAAAGAAGATTTACATGAAACTGTAACTGAAGAGTATGAATCTTTCTTACATTTTTTGAATGTAGCAGGTGTTGCAACAGGAGCAGATGAAGAGAATGTTGATGTTGGTTTTTTTGAAGATGGTTCTTGTTCGTCATTTCCTTCCAGTCCTAAAAATTTAATAACTTCATTCATATTAATTTTTCAACACATATTTTTTTGATTATTATAAATTATTCAAAAAAATTAATTTTTTGAATAACTTTGACTGCATTTCTTACAAATCAGAATCGGTAAAGCAAGAATCGATTTCCATCGATTCCAAACTGTTTTGGGGAATACAATAGCTTTTACTTTATTCAAATTTAGCTAAAAGGCTACTTACAGTATTCCAATAACCTCTGCCTGCCTCAACATGTTAAAACTTCGTTAAAATCAATTGTTTTTAATCTTTGATACATCCTCAAAGTTATGAAAGAATAAGGATCGGACTCGAGAAACGGAATTGATTCCTGGAATCGGTGCAGACTTTGAAAGAATCGAAGGAATCGCTAAAAAGCGTAATTGGGAAAACAATGTTACTATTCCTGTGATGAAAATGGCACTACTAACTTTCATCCCAAAATCTGTGCTTCAGATTTAACGCCTTACATTTGAAGTAAATGCGAATTCAAGAGGTGTGCTTTTTGTGTTTATGGTTTGCAACGAATGAGCTGTAAACAAGTGGTAAAAAATGTACTGTAAAAGATCGAAAAATGAAATTGAAAGATACAAAAGTGATGGCTCTATGATGATAAACTGAGAATTATCAAATGTAAGGCACAAAAATGAAAGGTGCAATGCTGAAAACGAAAATGAAGGGCTGCTCCAAAATTCACAACAGTGACAAGAAAATCGCAATAAAACAATAACAATCATTTATATTTTTAATATAAATTCAAAAACATAACAACTTGAAAACTAACCGGTTGAACGAAATTTTGAATTATATTTTTTGGCAGTAGTTGGTCGAGTAACAGCATTTCCTTTCTTATTGTCAGCTTTTGTTGTTGAAGTAGAAGATTGAGAATTTGATGAAACAGAAGTTGCTGCTGTTGATGATGATGCTTGAACAGATGCAGAAGCTGCTGTTGATGATGATGTTTGAACATATTGTGTTGAGGCAGAAGCAGCAGCTTTTAATGCAAGATATTCAGCTGTAGTTTTCTTTTCATGTTCTGTAACAAGGGCTCTCCACTTTTGTAAAACTTCTCGAGCAGCTATTTTCACATCTAAAAAATTTATATTATAAAAATGTTTAATAAAGAATATTTCCGGCACATAAATGATCTTTCGTTAAATAAATCAATCATATATCATTACCTTTATCAGGATATTTTCGATTAAGATCACGAACAATTGCTCCAATTCCAGTTTCAGCTAAATGGAAGATACAAACATCTGCCTAAAAATGGTTACTGTAATAAAAAGTAAATTACGTTCAAAAACAAACCTTCCAACATTGTGCTAAAAGCATGCAAAGATGTTTGCTTTGTTGAGCACTTTCAGCATTTTGAAGCGATTCTTTCATTTCTTTGAGTCCATCAGCCATAGATATTTTATCAATTGCTTCTTGTTGACTTTGATTTACTTCTCCCCTAAAAATGGAAAGATTAGAATTAGAAGGGATACTGTACATACAAAACTTTAGTAAATGCTATGGTCGATTAAACATTCTTTGCGTGTTATCAACTCAGGATTACTTTTTAGTTCTTTGATACGGTAATTTAGTTACACTTTTCGGCAAAAAACCGAGGTCACTAAAATACCATATTACGTGGATAATGTATAACCAGAAAAAAATTAGTTTATTGCAGCTGCATAACTGTAGATTGGAGTTCAAACTCAAAGAGATAACCAAAAATTATTCACTTTCTTTAAAAAATTATTGTAAATATTTACTGGACTAAAAATGAAGTCTATCATCGCCCGGAGGCGCATGCTTTCATTACCCCTATGAATGCCTAAAAACGCTTTCAGCTCCAAGTTGCTTGGTCAAAATATTATCCTATTTTTCTGACAGCGCTTGAAGCTTAATAAAAACGCAGATCTTGTATGTTTCGCTCAAGTCGTCAACCTTGCAATGCTTTTAAATACTAACGAAAAAGATATGCCAAAGTTTCCACAAAACATCCATAAATAAACTTTGACCATTCGACCTTCTAATTGAATTGTTTTTTTATAAGTCAAAAAAAGCTTACAATAATACTTCACAAAAAGGCTTTTCAGTTAATTTTCTTTTTGCTGCACGTTTTGGTGGATTTGAGTTTTCAATACTTGATAATACCGTATCATTTTCAGCTACAGGTTGAAGATCCATTGGTTCTACAGATGGTTGAAGAGTATTTTCAACAACATTTTCTGCATTTGATTGAGATTCAGAACCACCATTTTTAGTAATTTCATTATTACTTGTTGAAGCAATTTGTGGCATTTCTTCATCCAATTCTTGAGACATGTTGTTATGCAAAGCAACAACAGTTGTGAATGCCTGAAATGTAAAATAATTAGTGACATTAAAGCATTATTGCTGTTTTGTAAGAAGAAAAATGAAGCACTTACCAAATTACTTTATTAAAATAAGACAAGAATAATATCTTAAAACTTGATATATATCAGTTTTATTGTAGAAGAATGTCCACGTTCGTAAAAGTCACGTCAACAATCTGAAAAAGAAGAAAATGTTATATATTTTGTTTAAAAATTAACGTATTTTGTAAATGCGTAAGTGTAAAAAGAAAGAGCAATGAATATTTGCAACGGCAATGAATGACCACGCAAAACACGAGAGACAGAAACGACACATACATCAAGCACGAAGAAGAAATGATTCGAAAAAGACGACGCCGCAAACTGACATAAAAAAATCAACAATAAAAAAGTGCTTGTTATTTTGCTGCGTAGTGGTTTTGTTGCTAAAAACGGAAAAAGAAACTTTGGCAGAGAAAAAACATACACAATTCGAAAATAAAAAGAAGGTCGACACAAGCGCCAGACAACCAAAGACGCGCACTTTTTCAGTGTTGCTTTTTTTCCTTCTCTTTCTTTTTGTGTTTGCTGTTGAAAAAAAAGCGAGCAAGCAAAAACAAAAAACGATTGTTCTTTTACAAATTACAAATCAGGTAGAAATAAAATTAAATAAAAATATTATCAAAAATAAATCATTTTAAGCAGCAATTACCTTTAAATTATCAGCAAGAAGTAAGTAAAAATGAAAAACACGAGGAATATAAAAATGATTGCTAAAAAAAGATGACAGTTTGAAGAAGCTTCGCGAAGCAATAAAAAGAAGAGATTAACATTAAAATACACAGTTGTTGCTGTTCAACGCTCGTACGTCAGTGTAAAAAATACTATAGATATACGATTTTTCAGATATGGATAGAATATATAGCTATATAGGAGACAAACAATGAAAAACAGCTGAAGGAAAGCTTTTTTTGTGCAGCTGAAGATTGCTGACGCGTATCAGCTATGTTTCTAGGTGTAAACTACCGTAACCTGAGATTTTTAAACCAAGTTTTTTGCGTTTCAAAAAATATTATTATTAAAATATACGTGTGATCCAATTCAATTTAAAAAAAGAGCAACGATTAAACTTCATTTTTAAATGTTGGAAGAAATTAGAAATAAAAAATTAAAACTCCTTTTTTAGCTATAATTTTAATCGAGATCTACAACCAGCAATATGTTTGTGTGCTACAACTTACAAATTAATAAATTAAATAATTAAACATTAATGATTTAAATAAATAAAAATAACACAATCTACAGTAGTCGTTTCCAATGCTTTTTCACATTCGCGATCTTTTTTGGCCAAGTGTTTCTGAATGAATAGAGCAACAATTTTTAACGCTGCTATTTTTTTACCGCGGGAAAGAAGTTGTCGTCAAAGATCCTCTACGATATAAACGTATCGTAGATATTTTTTATCTCTCCAACATAGCTTACATTTTATTTATCTTTATAAATTATTACGTGGATGTTCATTAATGGTATTTTGTGTATAAATAATGAGTTATTTTTGTTCCTAAAAGCTCTTTGGGAAACAAACTGCTTAATTTTAGGGATGAACTTGTTGGGACACATTTGTTGTAGCTGTTAAAGTTCATCCTTTTATCCTCGATTATACTTTAATTGCTTCTTTTTTTAGTGCAAATATGTTTGATCTTTTTATGGAAATATGGTCAAATCCAACTCTCTTCTATCAAAAAAGAATAAAATCCCGGCAACTGTTAAAATGGTATAAATTCTCAAGTGGTAATTTTTGTAAATGTTCTCAAGATCGAGCTGTAAGTATTTTTAAGTTTTTGAAGAAAATGTTATTATGTCAATTTTAGAGTCTTAATGAAAGCTTTACTGTATTCTTTTTTTGGATGTTTGCGCTTCCATACACATGTTCTTGGTTGTCTCTCTTGTGGGAAATAAAAGGACTCTATTACGTTTCTATTAAGTTCAATGAACTTTGGTGCAATCCTAAACTTTCTTTGGATCTTTTTACTAGATTAAAATATGGGTATAAATTGGTTATGACGGAGGTAAACGGTTATATCTTTCCCTACATGAAAAGAATAATCTATTGCAGCAATACAATTTTAATCAAACAAAAATTTTTAATCTATATGTTTCTACTTTTGTGGAAGATTTCGTTTTTTGGAATAACGTAATTTTTGAACTTGATCAATTTTGCTATGATTGTGATACGTCTGCTGGTATGAAGGAATTTGAAAAAATGTGGAAAGCTAACTTCTGGGAATTTATTCTTCCAACCATTTTATTTTATGTTAGCTTACGAATTGCTATCAAAAGTTTTGTCATGTCATTTTTTCAAAATTGGATGCCAACAAAACGCTATTATTTTGCCAAGTTATCATTTTTTATTCTTGATTTTACTGTTTCTTTAAATATTATTGTTCGATGTTTCGCTACTTATGAAAAAATGTTATTGGATCTTAAAAAAGGTATTCAAGCTGTTGTTTAATAAATTTACGTTTTGTTTAATTGTTGTTCCTTATATATTTGGTATAACAACCACAAGACAAAGTATTTTGCAAAGGCATCCTGGGAGATGGACTTATCGAATTGTTATTTTATTGCATTTAAATTGATTACAAAACTTGCATGCAGCTCAAAATGCTTGAGGTTATTAGAGAAATATGGTCTAATCCTACGCTATTTTATCAAAAACGAATCAATCGACGGCGATTCTCAAAATGGTATATAGCTTCAAGTGGTAATTTTTGCAAATGTTCTCATGATACTTCAGTGAGTTGCTTCTATCATTATTTTTGTTAAAAATAATTACATAATTTTCAGGGATTTCCTTATAACTGTACTTGGTGGCTTATTTGGATTTTAATAGTTTTATATTTATGGTCTTGGCAACCGACTGTTTCAACAGTTAAAGAACTTTCAATGGGTGATGTTGACTTCACTGACTTGTGTGATGATCCAGATGCTTTGGGTTGGAATCTCTTTAAAAAGATAAAACTTGGTCATAAACTATGGGTCGAAGTAAGTTGCTTTTTTTCAACTGCAATGTCTAAGATGACTATTTTTAGGATTACAACTGTACACTAACAAGAAATTATATTTTATTATTAGATGCCATTAGACCAGGTTTTGGTGCATTCAATGACCTTGTTTTTAATCAAAATAGAATTTACAAAGAATGTGCACTGAATGGCAAGAAATTTGAAGAACAAATGAAGTTAGAATATTGGGAAATCTTACTGCCAACTATTGTATATTCCGTGGTTATAAGAATTATTAGTAAAAGTTTTTTAATGTCATTCTTCAAAGCTTGGATGTCCAGAAAGCGTTATTTTTATATCAAGCTTGGATTTTTAAAAGTTGATCTGTTATTTATTTCTTATATTGCTTATGAGTGTGTTTCTGCCTATGATGATATGTTGGTTAGATTTGAAAGCGATATTCAAAGCTATTTTTTAATAAATTAATTTTTGGTTACTGTAAGTTTTCTGTATTGACTGCATATGGTTTTGTTACCGAATAACAAAATAATTTTCTGTTTTAAATCCTTATTGTGGATACTGTAGCTTACATATGTTGTTGTTCTTTATAGCTTTGTTTTGAATATACTTTAGTTAACTCAAAAATGGATTGCTTTGATTTCAATTTTGTTCTATGTTTTTTTTTCTGTTAGAACGCAAATTTTAGTCAAAGTTTATTTTCAAAGTTATTTCCCCAAAGTTATATGTCAATTATCACTTATTAAGAATGCGAATTTTTACCACATTGGAAAATTGCTGTTTCATATGGCTTACAGCCAAAGTATTTTAAATCAGGTTGAAGAGGCTTTGAACCATCACAAACGTCAAGGCAGTAAGCAAGTAATGGTTCAGCTCCAACTCCAGCCTTTTGGCAGCATGCAGTATTATCTTTTTGATTTTCAAGGCAGGAATAGAATGATGGACCATCTTTTTCAACACTGCATGTACCATCTTTGTATGCTTGAAGGACCTTAAAAGAGAGTGTTGATTTTAGTCATGGACGTGTCTCAAGGTTTGTAAGAGTTTCTAATAACAATTAAATAACGCTTGTATTCGTTCACATAAATTCCAAGATGACTCTTCAAAAACACTTACATCATTTGGATTTGAATGGTAGTTACAGAATTTTTGACAGGACTTCCTGACATTTTTAGCCTTGCAACATGCCGCAAAATCACTATCAGGATCAGCTAAAGCAGCTCCAACAACAACAACCAAAAGGCATAAAACAGCTTTCATCTTTTCAAAAAACGAGAGCAGCAAACAAAAAAGTTTGATGATTTTAGAGAAAAACAGTGTAATATTTATATGACAACATTACAACAAATCTTATTTGAAAAAACATGTGGTGCGAAAGTTTTTAATGATTTTTTCTAGAAAATTTTTCAAAAAGTTTTTAATGTTGTCTGAAAGCTTGATGAAAATCCACGTATTTTTATTAGTTTTTTTGGATTACTGTAAAATATACATTGCACTTTTATGTGAAAACAAAAAATAAAACAAACCGTAAGCTTTTTTTTAAACAGTGTGATTATACAGATGATAGCAATATTAGGATAATCTTCTTTCAATTTTATGTTCCTTGGTTATAAAAAAATTATTATCAAAAGTTTTTTAATGTCGTTCTTCAAAGGATGGATGTCAAGAAAGCGTTATTTTTATATTAAGCTTGGATTTCTCGTTGTTGATCTGTTATTTATTTCATATCTTTTTTTATCTATGTTCTTCTGTTTATGATGAAATGTTGTTGAGATTTGCTACGTATATTTTAAGTTATGTTTCTTGTTTTTATTTCCCGTATTGTTAAAGTATAACAAAATATTTTTTGCTGTTTAGAATTATTACGGATCATGTCGTTTCTCTCAGAACTGTATTACTGTAAATTCAATTTTGTTCCATGCTTTTTTTTGTTAAAACACAAAGTTTAGTCAAAGTTTATTTGCAAAGTTATTTCCCCAACGTTACATATCTTTACGTCATCTATTACATCACTTATTTAGAATGTGCATCTTTACCACATTGGAATATTGCTGTTACATAAGGTCTACAGCCAGAATATTTTAAATCAACTGGAAGAGGCTTTGTGCCATCGCAGACATCAAGACAAAAAGCAAGTGCTGGATCAGCTCCAACTCCAGCAGCTTTACAACAATCAGTATTATCTTTTTGATTTTCTAGGCAGGGATAAAATGATGGTCCATCGTTTTCAACACTACATGTTCCATCTTTGAATGCTTGAATGACCTTAAAAAAGAGTGTTGATTTTTGTCATGGAGTAATGGACATGTTTTAATTTAGGGCACAAGGTTTGTTTTCTCATAGTTTGTAAGTGTCTCAAATAACAATTAAATGATGCTTGTATGAGATTCTCAATGTGCGCCGAAAAGAATTTCTTAGTGGATAAAATTCGTGCACATTAACAAATCTGCAAGACTCGTGTAAAAACTTACATCTTCTGGACTCGACTCATAGTTACAGAATTTTTGACAAGGCTCTCCAATATTTTTGTCCTTACAACATGATGCAAAATCACTATCAGGATCAGCTATAGCAGCTCCAGCGAGGAGAACCAAAAGACACAAAACAGCTTTCATCTTCCCAAGAAACAAGAGTAGCAAACAAGAAAAAGTTTGATGATTTTAGCAGAAGATGGTGTGATATTTATATAAAAAAATTTACAAAATTTTTTCTATAACATGTCTCGCCAATGCTTTTAGTGTTTTTTTCTACAACAAAATTTTTAAAAAGCTTTTGAAGTCGTCTGAAAGCTTGATACAAATCCACGTATTATTAGTATTTTCGGTTGATGAAAAAAAATACATTGTACTTTTATGTGAAAACAAAAAATACAACAAAACTTAAGCTTTTTTTTACAAAGATATGTCATTGATAACAAAATACTGGAAAGTTCTTCTTTCAACTATATCATATTCCTTGGCCATAATAATTATTAGCAAAAGTTTTTTAATGTCGTTCTTCGAAGGCAATCTGCTGCTTTTTTCATATATATTTTATCTATGTCCTTCTGCTTATGATGAAATGTTGTTGAGATTTGAAAGCGATATTCAAAGTTATTTTTTAATAAATTAATTTTCATGTGGTGTAAGTTCTCTTGATATGACTACTTTTGGTGTTGTTACAGTATGCCAAAACACTTTTTAATTTTTAAGTTTTTCTGTGGGTACTGCAGCTTACATATGTTGTTGTTTATAGCTTTGTTTTGAATATATTTTAGTTAACTCGAAAATGGACTACTGTGATTTCAATTTTGTTCCATGCTTTTTTTGTTAGAACACAAATCTTAGTCAAAGTTTATTTGCAAAGCTATTTCCCCAAAGTTACATATCTTTACGTCAGTTATTACATCACTTATTTAGAATGTGCATCTTTACCACACTGGAAAATTGCTGTTACATAAGGTCTACAGCCAGAATATTTTAAATCAACTGGAAGAGGCTTTGAGCCATCACAAACATCTAGGCAAAAAGCAAGTGTTGGATCAGCTCCAACTCCAGCAGCTTTACAACATTCAGTATTATCTTTCTGATTTTCAAGGCAGGGATAAAATGATGGTCCATCATTTTCAACGCTACATGTTCCATCTTTGAATGCTTGAATGACCTTAAAAATGGGCATCGATTTTAGTTATGGAGTAATGGACATGTTTAAATTTTTCATGCTTTAAGGATTATTATTAAGGTTTAAGTTTCTCTCCTATGGGGTTTTGAATCAGTATGAACCCTAGGGAATGTTTTGCTGATAAAAATTTTTAGTGGGTAAAGTTTAAAAAATGTTTTTTTTAATACATGGTGTTTTTGGGTCATGTAAATCAAGGAAAAGCACTTTATATCTTTTTTCTGTCATATTTTTGCGCCTGTGCCAAAATCAACTCAAAATGCTTGACTTTCTCAGAAATCTTGCTTTAAAGTTTATTTACACAAATGTCTCCCACGTCAGCTCTTCAAAAACTTACATCATCTGGAGTCGACTCATAGTTACAGAATTTTTGACAAGGCTCCCCAATATTTTTGTCCTTGCAACATGTTGCGAAATCACTATCAGGATCAGCTATAGCAGCTCCAGCGAGGAGAACCAAAAGACACAAAACAGCTTTCATCTTCCCAAGAAACAAGAGCAGCAAACAAGAAAAAGTTTGATGATTTTAAATGAAAACAGTGGAGTATTTATGCAAAAAAATTTTAACAACAAATTTTTTTCTAGAACAAAATTTTTAAAAAGCTTTTGAAGTCGTCTGAAAGCTTGATACAAATCCGCGTATTATTAGTATTTTCGGATGAAATGCGCTTATATGGAAAAAATAAAGCAAACCGTGAGCTTTTTTTTACAAAGAAATGATATTTTGTCAAATGACATTTTTGAAAAACATTAATTTATGAAGTAAGTTAATAAAAGCATAACTACTATTTCACAAGTAATATAAATTAAATCATGACAGATTTGAAACAATGATTAGGATTATTGTGTGTTTACGTTAAACTTAATGTTCATATCTTAAAGACGACCAATATTTTTTCGGGCAATATGTTTTCGATCAAACCTCCAGTTACTGAAAGAAATTTCAGTTTTAAAATGTTTTCGTAGCCAAGGTGGCGCTTGACTTGTGTAGGTCATTGTAGTTCCAGTTTTAGTTTTTTGAAGATGATAAGCATATAAAGCTGCTCCATGTGCAACAACCCAGTCTGGATAAAGACTACATTGTTGATTAGAATCCGGAAAGGTATCAGCCAAAAGTTTTTTGATCATTGGCATTCGACATCCGCCTCCCACTTGGAAAACATAATCTATTTCATTTATAGCAATATCAGATTCATCTAAAGCCCTAAGAATTACATCTTGCATTCTTAAAATTAATGGCAAAGACATTTCTTCAAATTCAGTTTTTGTTATTTTTATTACTTCGTCATTGTTGTTATCAAAGTCATCAACGTTCAACCTGCAAAAAAACATTTTCAAAACAAATTTAAAATATGTTAGGAGTTGTTACCAATCTTCGTCAGCAATGGATAAAGTACGTTTAATTTCTTGACACTTTTTATATAAAACATATTTTTTCCGATTTTTAGTAACATCTATTTGGTACATATGTTTCAATATTCCATTAAAATGTGTAAATAAAATATTATCAAAATCTCTTCCGCCAAGATATGCATCTCCGTCAAAGTTTAAAATTTCAAGCTGATTTTTTGTTTTTCTTGCGACACAAATGTCAACAGTTCCACCACCGCAATCAAAAATGAAAATGTTTGAATAATTTAGAATTTCTGTTTCTAAAAAATATACAAACGATGCGGCTACAGGTTCTGGCAAAAAATAGACGTTTTTCCAACCAGCCAATTCAGCAGAAGCCCTAAGTGAATTTTTTTGTTCATCTGTAAATTTTGATGGGATCGTTATAACCGCATCTGTTAAATGAACATCTTGATATATTTCAGTTGTTGTTTTTATGTGTTCGAAAAGAATTGTTGCTACTTCTTCTGCCGAAGTTTGGTCTCTTCCATTGAATGTTGACGTTTCAATCAAAACTTCACTGTGCTTTTTCACAATTTTAAATGGCCATAATGCATCAACGGATATATTTTCATAACTTTTTCCTATAATTCTCTTTATATCAAAAACAGAATATTCCGATTTGTTTCTCATTCGATCAATGACAATTTGGCCACATTTTGGATTTTTTTCATCAAATGCCACATATGATGGCATTGTTCGGGATGCTGTTACATTATCTAATACCACGAAATTTGCACCATTTTTACGCATTACCGCTGTACAGCATTCTGATGTACCGAAATCAATTCCAACTGCATTGAGATCTGAATCATATGTTGAAGATTGTGGCGGTATAAAATAATGATTGTCTATAATCTCAATAGGTTTTTCAATCAAATTATTAACAGAAATATTTTTAGCATATAAATTAAATATTCCGTTTATATCCATTTTAAACACCAAGTTAAATGTTATTGCACCTTCTGCTGATATTTCTTTCGTACATAAATCGTTTTCGTAAATCTAAAATAATATTCGTTTATTGGCTTGTACTGAAATTGTTTACCTTTATATTTTCACCTTTTTCCACTGCAAGTTCCAGTGTTTTTGTATACGGAATCTTTTCAAAAATGGGGATAGATAAGATTGTTGAATTATTTTGTTTTAGAGTTATAAATTTGTCCATAAAAGGCTCCATTTTGTATATTGCATATCCATTTTCATTTGAAAGATATTTTGCATAATTCAATGCTACTAATGATGCGAACCAGTCACAGCTTATTAAAATTCCTTTAGAGTTTGGAAACGCGTCCTTGAAACTTTCTTTATTCAGTATACATTTAGAATGTACCCAAATATATGGATTTTCTGTATAAGCATTAATGTTTAGTTTCAGCACTTCTATATCTAAAACCGTTGGAGCTTCGTATTCACCGCTTAAGGTTTTCGGCTGTCGAAAACGTTGTACAAGTTTCCAGCCATTTTTTAGCTCATATTTCCATAAAAAACATCTTAAATATTCATCTCGATTTAAGAGCATCAATAAAAAATTTTCAAAATATGGTGGAACCTTAAAAGCATTGATTGCGTCACAAAGTAAAGCCTGATAATATCCAATAATTCTAATAGTTTTAACATATTTTTGTGTTTTTGCATATTCGTAAAGCTTTTTTCGGTTATCATTTGTGCATCTATACCTTATATATAAACATAAATAATCAATCGGGTCCTTGATAGTATTCTGAAGCTCACGAAATAGCTGAACATGGGAAACAACATCGTTTACTGTAATAAAATGTTTAAACTGCAGTATGTTGCTAAAAACTACCTTCTATATTAAAAGAATTTTCTTCTCCTTTTTTGGAATCATACCATACAAATTCACCATCGTCATAATAGCAGCCGACTGTAATAACCATATTATAGACAAAAGTTTTCTTAAGCCTCTTTGTCAATAAATTGAGACCTATTCTCCATTAAGTTTTCAATGCTTTTAAATCAATAATATAAAACTTTTGATAAGAAATGTTTGATTTCTTTTTTGGTTCACTTAATCATGTTGCACGAAACTCTGCTTCTTTTATCAATCTCTGGCTTAAGATAGCCAAATAACCGCAAAAATAATGGACAATTTTAAAATGACGTGTAGTATTTTTTTTTGGAAAAATATGGACATTTTATGAAATAAGCAAAAGTGTTAAACAAAACTTTTAATATTTCAAATGATATCGATATGCTCTTCTTTCCTATGTTAGTATATTTCAACTTTTGAAATAAAGCTTTTTCTTTCATAAAACAAAAATTCTTATAACAGCAAGCATATGAAATAGAGTGTTTGTTTTTTTACTATTTGTTTGCAATATTGGCGGTTTTTTTAGATTTCCTCTTTTGAGATGAGAACTTTTTTTTCATCAAAAGTCAAAGTTTATTTTCAAAGTGGGTTTCCCCAAAGTTACATATCTTTACGTCAGTTATTACATCACTTATTTAGAATGTGCATCTTTACCACACTGGAAAATTGCTGTTACATAAGGTCTACAGCCAGAATATTTTAAATCAACTGGAAGAGGCTTTGAGCCATCACAAACATCTAGGCAAAAAGCAAGTGTTGGATCAGCTCCAACTCCAGCAGCTTTACAACATTCAGTATTATCTTTCTGATTTTCAAGGCAGGGATAAAATGATGGTCCATCATTTTCAACGCTACATGTTCCATCTTTGAATGCTTGAATGACCTTAAAAAAGAGTGTTGATTATAGTCATGGAGTAATGGACATGTTTTAATTTAGGGCACAAGGTTTGTTTTCTCATAGTTTGTAAGTGTCTCAAATAACAATTAAATGATGCTTGTATGAGATTCTCAATGTGCGCCGAAAAGAATTTCTTAGTGGATAAAATTCGTGCACATTAACAAATCTGCAAGACTCGTGTAAAAACTTACATCTTCTGGACTCGACTCATAGTTACAGAATTTTTGACAAGGCTCTCCAATATTTTTGTCCTTACAACATGATGCAAAATCACTATCAGGATCAGCTATAGCAGCTCCAGCGAGGAGAACCAAAAGACACAAAACAGCTTTCATCTTCCCAAGAAACAAGAGTAGCAAACAAGAAAAAGTTTGATGATTTTAAAAGAAAACAGTGGAGTATTTATAAAAAAACATTTTACCAACAAAATTTTTTCAATAACATGTCTCGCCAATGCTTTTAGTGATTTTTTTCTAGAACAAAATTTTTTAAAAAAGCTTTTGAAGTCGTCTGAAAGCTTGATACAAATCCACGTATTATTAGTATTTTCGGTTGGTGAAAAAAATATACATTGTACTTTTATGTGAAAACGAATAATACAACAAAACTAAAGCTTTTTTTACAAAGATATGTCATTGATAACAAATGTTATGTGAAAAAAAATAACACAAACTGCAAGCTTTTTTTAAACAGTGTGATTATAAAGATGATAGTAATATTAGTATAATCTTCTTGCAATTTTATATTCCTTGGTTATAAGAATTATCAGCAAAAGTTTTTTAATGTCGTTTTTTAAAGAATGGATTGTAAGAAAGTGTTATTTTTACATATTAACCGTAGACATCCCCAACTTGGGGTGGGGATTCGGGTCCATTTTTTGCCCATAGACTCGCCTACTATAAGGTAGTATTCAGGCAAAAATACAGCTGCATAATCCTCGATCTGTGGATTTAATAGCTATATGAAAATAGCTAAAGTAGCAGACGATCATTAGTTTTCATATTAGTGATATTCAAGTAAGGCAGGAGATGAGGCCTCATATTCTGCCTGTATGCTTGCCTAGTTAAGGGATAGTAAGAGACAAAATATCAGCACCGAGATCCAGCTCCTTCACATAATTCTATACACATAGCTTACGTTAAGTATACTTGCTATAGCTGTAGCCATAGTAGACGATAGCTATATCATGGTTTAAGATAACTTATTTTTCAGTTATTTTATTGGCTCAAATTATATTTAAATAAAGTTTCTAAGCCTGTTTTGTCGTATTCGTAGCAAAGGATTAATTTTGGGACGTCGTCGAAATTATAGGTATCTATTAGTTGCTATTCGTCATAAACATAAACTAATGTAAGATGTGTATATAGAAGTATGTGAAGGAGTCGGATCTCGGTGCTGATACTTTGTCCCTTACTATCCCTTAACTAGTCAAGCATACAGGCAGAATATGAGGCCTCATCTCCTGCCTTACTTGAATATCACTAATATGAAAACTAATGATCGTCTGCTACTTTAGCTATATTCATGTAGCTATTAAATCCACAGATTGAGGATTATGCAGCTGTATTTTTGCCTGAATACTACCTTATAGTAGGCGAGTCTATGGGCAAAATATGGACCCGAAACCCCACCCCAAGTTGGGGATGTCTACGGTAAGATAAAAATTTTCACAAAAAAATCAAGCCTACGCTTTTTCATAAATTTTTTCTGTTTGGAAGTTTTTGCTTTTAAAAAAATGATAAAAAAATTACAAAAAAAGAACAATTAAAATAGCAAGATTTTGTTTCGTCGATTATTTGTCATTTTTGGAATTCAAATCGTTATCTTTTCATAAATACTTATGACTGTTTTGTTTGATTCTGATTTGATACCAAGTATGTCGCCTGCAAAATATTTTTTGACTTTATAATTTGTATCATCTTCATCAACGCTGTCTTCTATGCGATAATTTTTCTCTTCACACGGATAAAGACTTGCATTAAATACATGTTCAGGGACTGCGTTTAGGTAGTATTGTAAACATATTTCCAGGTCATTTAAAGGTATTTTTGTTCTAAAATTTAAGGAAACTTTTTAAACACTGTTAGATACGTAAAAAATTTTAAGTTAACGCTACAGTGACGTTTTTTAAATTTGACTCACATTTTATCTTCTGGGTACAAAGAGCAGGTTTCTATTTTTTCCGCTGTAATTGCTTTGCATGTAGGATGCAAAACAAAAAGATATTTTCCTTAAAAAATTTATTTTTTAAACAAAATATCGGAAAATGGTTACTAACTAAGATCATCAAAATGTGCATTTGCATGATATGCCGATGAATAGACACAGTTAAACTTGTGTGTGCTGCTTTTGACATTTTTTCGGCATGACGTTGTTAATAGTGTATCGAATTCTTTGGCATATTCTTTGACTTCTGTGTTATTAGCAATCAAGCCTTCTAAAGCGTAATTTTCTAAAAATACATTTAAATCATTTTTTATTCATTTGAGAAGTCAATATACCATCATATAAATTAAGGCACTTGTATTTTATCCAATAAACAATATATGTAAATTCACGTACTCCAAGTTGTTTACCAAGTTCTTTTAAAATCCATCCTGCTAATTCGTGACATCCAGGAACTAAAATATGCCGCTTAAAAAATAACTACATTCATAGATTTAATATAATGCGCATTTATGTTTTCAAACTTACGTAATTCTGGATATAATGAAAATTGTCTATTGACTCTTCTTTCATGTGAACTTTTATCACTGGGGTTACCACGCAGTATTCCTTTCTTTAAATGAATATCAATTATATGGTCATATTTAAATATTTCATCATCTAAATTCATGAGTGAATATTCTGAATACTGCGAATACCTAAAAACCAATCGCATGCTTGGTATTACTAACACGGATATGTCTTACTTTTCTACTTCCAAGTCTAGTGGAGATCCATTAACAAGGACTTTAAATGGCGGACCGCATTGAAAACTGTTTGAAACCCGCTTTATTTTGATAAAAAATGAGTAAATAGTTTTAATTTCTCGTAATTTTTTTTCAGCTAATTCTTCATTTTTGAAGGCATCAATAAATGCTCTCAATAGAACAACCTCACGGCTTGTTTCACCTAATAGTCTAAAGTAAAATTAAATGATAGTAAATATTCAATATCCATACTTTGTAAATCCCCTTTTTAAACTTTCTAAAAAGTTGTAGCTTTTATCTTTCTTTAAATCAATTTCTTTCGATTTTCGTCCAAAAATACTATAGCTGTGTTGAACATTGGCTGCAAGAAACTCTTTTTCACTTTCGTAAAAGTTACCTAAATAGTCGATAAAATGCGTTTCTTTTCCATAATTATATGTGAAGACAACAATATGTTCCATTTTATCACAAATATATAATTTCATCGTCCATAAAAAAGATGCACTTGGAACTCTAGTTAATACATGTCGAAGATATTGTGAATTTATGTTGAGATTATAGCATACAATAGGAATATTATCTAATACATCATTAAATGATAACTTCGCAAACGTTTTTTTAAAATGAGCTTTTAAAATTTCAATTTTATTGTCACTCATTTTAGAAACAATGTGAAGCAAAAAATTTTTACGTTATTCTATTTATTTTAATACATGCATTGAATCATTCCAGAGCGTGCAAACATGCTTTCGATGAGCGAGCCGCACCCTTAAATGTCTTATCATAACATTTAACACTCTTCTTTTCTCCTTTAAATGTAATCAATAAATGTGAAGAAAAGTTGACAACATTTAACGGAAAACATTTTTTTCTTCTTTACTTTCATTCTGTAATTGTATGATTTTGCTATTAGCTTAAAGATTTCTTTCTATTCGCTCACAACAAAAGAAAATCCTTTGTAAGTTTATTTTTTTTGAATTTTGCACTTCACCGAATGAAATAACTTTGAGGTTTGTGTGATGAATTAATTGATTGATTTTTCAGAGTATGTCACAAAACGTTCGCAAAATAAAAGAGAGCAATTTACTTGAGCGTTATAAAAATTTATCGCAAAGTCAAATCAACAATGCCACAGAATGTGAAGTAATTGAAATGCTTCCTTCAGTTGTAAACCAAACAAAATATTTTATTAGTAAAATGGATCCTTCTCAGTTTAATGTTTTGAAAGAAATAAGAAAATATTACATCATATTTTATGACAGCATAAAAGCGTATGAGTCGTCTAATGAAGAATTATCTAAACAAATGAAACAATTAGGAGATTGCTGGAAACGTATTAATATTTTATTTAAATTTGAGGATAACGTAAGTTAAAATAAGCAAAAAATTAGTTTTGTATTTTACTGGAAATCATTAGGCTATATGTATTATTGCCCTACTTAAGCTTAGCATGTAAAAATTTCAGACATACAAAAAAAGATCTGACGTTGCAACATGGTTTAAACAAAACACAGCACAGCTTTTTTTAAACAAAAGCAAATTTACGGAAATAACTATTAATGAAATTCTTGTAAAAGTTGAAGCGAATGCTGATGTGGCAGAACTATTGGCAAAAATCGTTTTTGAAGCTATCGAAATTGTGATGAAGAAAAAGGAAATCGATTTAATGGAATGGAAAAAAAAGTTATATCTCTATGAAAGAAGCAGTAAATGTTGCGTTGTGTTTTTCACCAACGAATGTTTTATCGATCAATATGGGAACTTTTATATGAATGAAGAACATTTCGTTAAATGTTTACAGAGAAAAAATGAATGTTTGACTGTTACAGTTTTAGAGGGAAATCGAGAGGCACAAATAGAAGCGGCTTCATACAATAATACAAAAATTTTGGAAGCGACACAACAGTCTTTCAAAAAGCTCGTTTTGCAGACTTTAGCTATTCTTTTGAACTCAAAAAAATAACCCATTTTAGCTATGAAAAAAGTTTTGCTTTTGAAAACTTTATCAAAGATTGCGGAAGCGAGACAAATAAAGCTGTGGAAGCGTTTTTCAATATAAAAATATTTTCTTATTTTTTTCGGATTATTGATCAAAAATTTGGGAAGCATCGTATATTTTTTGGAATTGACAAAATAAGTTACAACTGTCAAATTGTTTTTTACAATATGGATGGCATATACATTATTACATCTGAGTATGTTAAATAATTTATTTGATCACCAGTTGTTTTTTCAGTTTAATTTATAACATCCACACTTTCAAAAGAGAGCTTGAAAAAGTAAACATTCAAGAAGTTTCACAAATTCCTTCTTTCGACGTAATTATTCAAAACCTGACAGAAAAAGGAAGTATCCTCGAATACCAGCAAGAAGATATTCGGCAATATGAAAATGATTTAAACTGTTATTCATACTTTGAAGAAAATCATAAAACTTTCAGTAATAACTGCTATTGAAATCATATTATTAAAAATATTTTTAGAAGACATTTGCCATTTGATTACATCTAAAATGATAAACTATCTTGAAACCGATCCTGAATATGGTAGTAAAATATTTCAAAGTAAAATAAGTTTATCTGAATTAAAATTTGTTGTACTATGGGTTGCAGAAACGTACAAAAGTAATTTATAAAGTTAAAAGATGAAAAAAGCATTTTTTTTAGATGAAAGTGATGCATTAATTAATTTTAAATTAGAAGAACAAATTGTTGAAGAAGGTTATTGTCAGTTATTAATTGCTGGTGAAACAAGCTTAAAAATGTTTGAAAACAAGTACTGTGCTGCGTACCATTTTTGTAAACACTATGGATCATTGAGTAAGCATATTTATTTATACCATAATCTTTAGCGTTAAAATTATAGAGAACACGTTCAATGACCCCATAATCAATAAGAATGAACTCAAAGATCTTCCAGAAGTGTATTACGGAAATGAATTTCAATGTGCTGTTGAACATTATCATTATTTGTCAAAACTGATTCTTCAAGAAAATGCTGGTACGAGTAAAAAATTAATGCGTGCCAAAAGATTCAAGGCGGGCATTCCCCGAAAAAAATTTTTGTAAATGGCCTTGTCTCTAGGATTGTTAAATGGAGAGCTTCATGCGGGAGATCTCACAGTCAATCTCACCTTTTTTAAAGGGAGATCTGCCGAAATCTCTCGTGAGACATTTTGTCTGATTTAGCATTTCATGCATACCGTTTTTTCTTTTAAATTTGATGGAATTTGTTGATTTTCAACTTAAAATTAATGCTTACTATAATATTAAATGAAAATAATGGCTTATAATTTTCTTATTTTGATTCTAAAATCAGGAACTACACGCAAAAAAAAAGTCCCGTCAGTGCTCATATTTTAACCCCGGGACTTTTGCTTTTGGTTGCCTGTGTGGCCCGGTATTGACCGTAAAATATCGAAAATTGTGGTTTGGCCATCCAGGAACCACAACCTACAATTTTCGATATTTTACGGTCGATACCGGGCCACACAGGCAACCAAAAGCAAAAGTCCCGGGGTTAAAATATGAGCACTGACGGGACTTTTTTTTTTGCGTGTATAATTATATTGACACTAAAAAATTTACGAGAATTTTTAGTGCCAACATTAACTTTGGTAATAAGCGGGAGATTTGGGGAGATAATAATAATATAATATGTATTTGCATTATCACGTTAAACTACTAAACTCTAGATATTAACATAAAACGCATTTTTTCTCAGAATCGAGCAAAAATCAAAGCCTTGTTCAACACGATTTTTTTAAAGTGATCATATCGACTTGAAACTTTTAGAATAAGTTCATAGGGACAAAAAAATAATATTGTAGGGGTTTTCAGGTCATTACCGTATCCCAGACCCGAGATACCGTAACCCAGGTACCGTATACTGGTAAAAATCCAAAATTGCAGATAATTTAAATTTTATGATTGGAATCGATTAAGGGACTCGAAATGAGTCCAAAATTAAAATTTCACAATTTTTGGACATCTACAACTAAAATGGCATCAACTTGAAATTTCAAAAAATTTTCATGTCAAGGGTAAAAGCTGTGATTTCAGTGACCCGGAACTTTTGATATTCTTAAAAGATGCACAATTATATGAGGTTTAAGATGGTATATGACTCATTTAAAAAAAAGCGGGGGAACACGGTTTTTTCTGCGAAATACTACTAAAAACAACATCTCCAGGATCATGTGGGAGGCATAACTCGCGTTATATACAAGATATTGACATAATTTGTTTTTTATGATGAAATACTATGTTATTAGAGCATGCTGGGTGATTTTGGGCATTTTTGGATATCAGCGGGCAATATGGCGTCACTATGAAATCTTAAAAATAAGCAACATGGATATGAAAGGAAAAGTGCCTAAAAATGTTATTTTTTCTTAAAGAATATATACAAATATGCTTTAACAATGTAATGCACATCCAAAAATACCAAAATAGTACATTTAACATTAAATATAGGTCATTATTGGTTTTTGCGCATCTGTTGATTTTTAGCTATTTTTATGTTATTTTCAATGTATTATCAAATGATGAAAAATGAAAGATGTCAACATTTTTTAACATCTGGGATAAAATATTGCATGTTTAAAATGACTAGGGTCAATTTCAAGTCATGGGTACTGTTATTATAAATGTGGTAACAACATTTGTTGCATACATACTTATGGTCAATAGAAACTTCAAAAATCGCGCTTTTTTTTGCTTCTAGTACTATCATTTTTTAACTCTGGTTACTTGTTTTATTAAAAAACAAAATTAAAACAATAAAAAATATTAAATTACATTTTTAAAAGTTTTTGCTTTAAGTGTATCTTCATCTACAGCGTCATAAACAAAATATGCTTTCCAAGCTGCAGCAAAAATGCATGCTGCGTGCATTTTTCCATTGAAAAAAAAATTTAAGAAAAAAGTAAGCTTCAGAATCTCGTATTTCTTGAAGTCATCCTTATTCTTTTTCCTCATTTCTTTTATAACAAATAACAAGCATCAAAAATGCGACATTTTGATATCAAGATTGTGTGATAAAACATACAGCAAGCGGACGTTTTTTAGTTGTGTAAATAATTTTAAAAATTATTTACACATCTATACTTAGATGGTTACCACATTTATAATAACAGTACCCATGACTTGAAATTGACCCTAGTCATTTTAAACATGCAATATTTTATCCCAGATGTTAAAAAATGTCGACATCTTCCATTATCCATCATTTGGTAATACATTGAAAATAACCTAAAAATAGCTAAAAATGAGTTAATCCCCAAAAATCAATAATGACCTATATTTGATGTTAAATGTTCTATTTTGGTATTTTTGGATGTGCACTACATTGTTAAAGCATATTTGCATATATTCTTTAAGAAAAAATAACATTTTTAGGCACTTTTCCTTTCATATCCATGTTGCTTATTTTTAAAATTTCATAGTGACGCCATATTGCCCGCTGATATCCAAAAATGCCCAAAATCACCCAGCATGCTCTAATAACATAGTATTTCATCATAAAAAACAAATTATGTCAATATCTTGTATATAACGCGAGTTATGCCTCCCACATGATCCTGGAGATGTTGTTTTTAGTAGTATTTCGCAGAAAAAACCGTGTTCCCCCGCTTTTTTTTAAATGAGTCATATACCATCTTAAACCTCATATAATTGTGCATCTTTTAAGAATATCAAAAGTTCCGGGTCACTGAAACCACAGCTTTTACCCTTGACATGAAAATTTTTTGAAATTTCAAGTGGACGCCATTTTAGTTGTAGATGTCCAAAAATTGTGAAATTTTAATTTTGGACTCATTTCGAGTCCCTTAGCCGATTCCAATCATAAAAATTTGGGGTATCCGACATTTTCGATTTTTCCCAGTATACGGTACATGGGTTACGGTATCTCGGGTCCGGGATACGGTAATGACCTGAAAACCCCTACAATATTATTTTTTTGTCCCTATGAACTAATCCTGAAAGTTTCAAGTCGATACGATCACTTTAAAAAAATCGTGGTGAACAAGGGTACTCGATTTTGAGAAAAACAGCGTTATAAGCAACATGCATATTGAACAACACTTTTCTATCTAAAAGTGCTAAAAACTAGTTATTTTCAGGCTATGCATGGACTACTTTATTAAATTATATTAAAAAACGTCCTCGCTTTGGTTTTTACGTTGTTATGGTTAGTTGATAAAGACAAGATAGTTTAAATAGTTTAAATCAAAATTTTTTAGATAGAATATGTTTTTACTTTATTTTTACAAATTGCACCAATTTTTATCATGATTCTAGTACCATTTGTTGTTTTATTTTATGTTCGGCTTGGAAAAGGAGTAATTATTACCGTAAAAACTATTTGAACTTTTAATTAAAACCGATATTTCAGGAAGGAATTTTTGCATTTTGTGATACATTTATAAATACACTAGTTATTATGATGACTGGAGAATTTAATTACAGAGGTCTCATTTCATCAAAAGATTCAGTTGTTACTTTTACAATTTTTTGTCTATTCATTTTTATTGTAACAATTTTTCTCAACAATCTTTTAATTGGTTTAGCTGTCAGAAAAATTAGCCAAATTGAAACAATCCCGCATGTTGAAATGACAATGCCTGAACGGCTTAGAAAAAAGTATTGGGATCAATGTTATCGAAACGCCGACGCCGGCGTCGAGTGGTGGTGATCGGCGTCGACTCCGGAAGTGACGCCGATGCCGAGTGATGTATCTTTTAAGTAGAAAAATGGTTTTTTGCTCAGTTTTTGGCAATTTTGTAGAATGTATCTATACTAAAAGAGATTCACTCACAAACATTTTTTTGTTTTTAAGATAATATTTTAGTTATTTAATAACATCTCTGAATTTACAATGTCTGGCGTCACTCAGCGTCAACGCCATCAATGCCGAAACCGGCGTCGTCGTCGAGATTTTTCAAAAATCGATAACATTGATTGGGATGGATTTTGCAGAGAACCGAAAGAGGTCTCTGAGATTGAAAAAGAAACTCATCGATTTACACCACCTGGATTTCGAAGATTGTTCGAGTGGTGGGGAATGTCAAAAGATGCTGCAAAACGAATTGTAACTTTTTTCCATTTAATTTTTTTGCTATTAGTAACCGAGTATGTATTTAGGATAACACAAATCCCCTTGAAGATAAACTTGCTGCGTTGGATCAGAAACTCGATCAAAGCATTAATAATTTGAATGAAAAAATGAACGATATAATTGAGCTATTGAAGCGCATTTGAATTTGATGACAAAACTTTTTTAAACGTCTTTGTAATTAGGATTTGAACTGCTACCATTGTAGACAAATAATTGTGGATTTTTGCTTTTTTCTCTCTGTAGATTTCCTCCCATTCGTTATGATGAACCATGCCTGAATTTTATATTATTAAAAACACATTTTTCATTTTTTACATTTAAACATTCAAAAATGAATAATACAAAATTATTTTTTTAATTAATTATTTTAGATTTGAAGAAAGTGACACAACTCGATCATTATTCTTTCCAAATTTTTGTAAAAGCCATTTTGTGCCAACATCCAAATAAAAAAATGTGATGAATGCGTTTCTGGTTGCACTACTAAATAAAAAGAATAAAGCAATTGAAGTAAAATGATGAACAAAAACCACTGGTCTTGAATGAAGGGTGATAAATGATGTATTAAAATTATAAACAAAAATTCTAAAAAAAAGTTATGTACGGAATGGACAAAAAAGGTTTTTTTTGTCAAAAGATGCTGCAAAACGAATTGTAACTTTTTTGGTTCTTCCAAACGTGACGTCACATATCGGTAGGGAGAGGAAGGAGTAAACCCCTGTGTGAACCCGTTTTAAAGTTGCGGCAAAAAATCAAAGGAAAAATATGGACTGACAAGTTGATATTTGTTTCACGTCTTCGTTGGATAAACCCTGATTACTTACGGAAAACTATTAAAAATTGTATAAAGTAACGTCAAAACGACTTCCATACAAGTAATAATAAATAATCGTTTTTCAGCAGTCTTTAAAAATTCTGATTGATTTTTTCGTAAAACTTCTATTCGAAGTATTGTAATACACAATAGTATGAGACTTAAGCCGCATATTGAAAAACTGCATATACAAAGAAAAAATCGAAAATTTGTAACAACATCAACCATGTCTTCAAAGCGATTGACAAGTGTGCAATACAGCGTATTTTGATATTGACAAGTTATAAGATTGAATGTTGAAGCGAATTGTAAATATTGGTCAATAAAACAAAAGAATATTGTCAGAGATAATGCTGTTGTAACAAAAGATGTTGTTGTGAATGGTTTCCAAATCTAAAAAATAATTATGGTAAAGGATTGTTTGACGCGGCAAACAAAGAACGGCAAAAATCAAGAGGAAAAAATTTGATAGAGGCAATGGGGCTTTTTTCCCAACATCTAACCTGGGCAATTCCTAACAGAATGATAAAACAGCAACTTACATTTCGATGCCTCAGGGGAAAATTAATGGCAGTAAATCTATTACAAGACATCAGAAATAGCACAAATGGCATCCGTATTCCATATGAATCATTTAAATATCTAACTATATTTCTGTTTATAATCATATTTTTCAAGAACGGAATTACTTGTAAAATATATACTACAACATATAAAACATCATAAAATGGAATAAGTAAAAATAGAGCAAAAAACGAAGAATTTAAGCCAGATTTCTTTTTAAGTGCAGAATACAGAATTACAATAAAGATGACAGTATAGAAATATCTTAAATAAACAGCTGCTGTATCAACGTATAAACCATATATCATTCCAAAATATGAATAACTTGACATAGTTTGATCAAATTCTTTAATGCCTGCAATCTTTTGTTCAGTATAATTATATTTTTTACAGTCAAATGATTTTATTCCACAATTGAAATGATACGTTTGAACAAGAAGATTCAAAAAATCACAATGCATTTGTGCATATTTTTCTTTACATCTTCCAGCAATGTATCTTATTGAGCAATCTATGTAAGAGGGATACATGTTGCAACAGTTGCTGGAATTACTTTTTTTGATGGATAATCTTTCATATGCACATGTACCATCTGCATGAGACTAATAGCAACTCGTTGAATTATCATATGTGAAATGTGAAGTAAGCACTAAAATTTCTAAGTTTATGCAGGGTGACTCAACAATGACAAAGTTGCGACAACCCATTGTATAAATCCCTCAAGTTCTAGGCTTGATAAAAAACCCCCAAAACTCACATTCCGGCAAGTAAAAACAGTAAATTTGAAATCGACGATAAATATAAATAAGATCTCTTGCATAATCCCAGGTTTTATTCAGAGTATTTGCCAGCAGTTCCGGGGTAACACAACTTTCATATCTGTCTTTACCAATACAATTCCCTAATGCTTCAAAAGCAGTGCAGTTATTTTTTGCATCAACACTGTTAAAACGTAGAACAGTAAACATGTATTCATATATTCGTGGAGTAGTGTAGTTGTAAAAATTTAAATGAGCATTATAGCAGTCATGGATAATCTGTAACGGGAGCAAACATTACATCTTATGATAGAAAATGAAGAAGGAATCCATTTTAACCATGAAAAAAATCATATTTTTACGCATAGTTGGATAACTTTGGATACAATGAATGATTTTGTGTCCTATGATTCTAATCTTTTTCTTCAAAAATCTTTAGTTCTTACCGATTTATCTGTATCATTACATTGAGCTGAACAAATCCTATAGAAATTAATCCAAAACACAACAACAAAAGTTATATATCCCATTTTCGAAAAAAATAAAAACATTAAATAATTTTTAAGCAAGGTATTTTAAACTTTAAAATACCAATAATTTAAACGAGGGACTTTTAAGTGCTTAAATTTAACTGTCATTTTGCTCCATTAATTTTATGAGTAGGCTAAACTTTTGTACTTAAAAAATATCAAAAATGTTTTTTATGGGATATAATTACATGTTTATCGAAAAGAAATTGTACATATGCTATTATTAAATTTTAACAACCATATGCATTTAAACAAAACATTTTCTTTTACCTAAGGTGGTAAGCCTATATTTAAGAGAAGGGGTCATTAGCCTTGTCCAAAATTGACAAAATTGTTTTGATCTTTTTTTAAAGTGGCAAAACAGCAAAGGCGAGCTGCCTCCAAATATATTTTTGTGTACGGCTTTGCATTTGTTATTTTCATGATTAACAATACCATGAAAACAATTATTTGTTTTAGTAAAAGCACACGGAAGACTTACTTTAATTTTTATTTTAAATGTAAACCCAAGATAACTACAGTTATTTCCTTGCAATAAATTCAATTTAAAAATAAATCAAATACAATTAATAAAATAAACCTTAAAAAACAAAAAAGAGTTTTATAATTTCTGTTTGATTGCAATTATGATGATCTATAAAGCCCTGAAGCGAGATCATAACCATATTTTCCTCCACCGCGATTCCAAAATTCTAATCGATTTTTCCATAAATCTCTTTGCACTGATGGTGTTGCATTTATACGCAAATACTGAAATTTACCAGCTGTAATAGATGGTACTATAACAGAGCCAATTGATGGTTTTCTGTAAAAAACACATTTTTCTGCTATTTTAAAACACAATATTTACCCATTTTTAATAAAACTTCCAATTAAATCAACATATTTTTGTTGAACTTTTCTTCCTTCATCATTAAGCTTAACTTCCTTGTATAATCCACCAAAGAGATTAATGATATCTGCACCATGTGATGAGCCACGAGCATGTTTTGGTGTGATATCAGTGACATCGACATTGTAATCAAAAACATAGAAAAATGTTGGATTTTTATTTTCTGCTTTAAGGATAGCTTCTCGTAAAGCTGGGACATTAAAATTGAGATCAGACATTAACTGAAAATGGGATTAGATTGGGTTTTGAATTATGCAAATTTTTTAGATTATAGTAGCCTTGTCACTTTTGAAAAATAAGTGATTTGCTAAAGCTGGCAATCATACAAGTTTTTTTCGGGTTGACAACAAGAGGTACAAATTACTGCTAAACTTACCGTAGTATATTGTTCAAAAAAGAAATTAAACTTTGGATCTTTTTCTTCTGTTTGATTCAAATAAAATTCAATAACTTCCATTGCAAATTCTTCAGATTTATTACCAAAATGTTTATCTTTTGCTAAAATTACTCGAACAAATTCTTCGAAATCTATATGACTGTAATTGACTGCTCTTTCAGGGGGAAGATTGAAGTAATGACTTGGTAACATAAATCCTGGTAGCCCAGTAGCTGTAAAAACTTGCATAAATTTGCATAACAAAAAATGATAAAGTTACAGTATAAAATATCTTCTTGACTGCAGACACCGATTAAAATTGGCTTCTTTGGAGCTTTTGCGATTGCTTCTTCTAATGAGCTAGAGTTGATGAAATCTTTATCCATCTTTGGGCCAAATTGAACAACATTGATGTCTTCACGAAGATTGAATTGCATCTAAAAGTGTTTTCGTGAAAAAAAAAGAATCAAAAGAGATAACAGTAATTTTATGTGATTTGCAAATACATCCAATCAAGGCCCTATGAATTTGGGGAGGGATGCAAAATTACTTTGGGAAAAAGCATGTTGGTTTAACTTTTTTTTCGTTATTTATAAAAAAATTAAAATATGACATTAAAATTTTAAAACTCAAAGAAGTAATTTTTTGCTTGAAATAGCATGTGATGTCCACCTATTTTTTAACTCGTTCTCACTGCTGTTTGATAAAACAAGTTTCAAACGAATTTAAAGTTGTCGCTTTCTTTTCATGTCTTTGTTTTTCACGCACGCAATTAGTGACAACAGCTGTTGTCATGGGTTACGTGTTCCGCTTTTCTGTCGCATTCGGAAATGAAAAAAGCAAACTTTTTTCAGCATACGTCTCATTGATTTCTCAAATATAAAATGTTTTTTTGAATTTTTTATAGATTTTTAAAGATAACGGTAGCAAAAAATGCTGCATTCGTATTACAAACCTGAATATTTTTGTAAATAAAATTTATATTTATTTATCAGTAAGCTATAGAATGGCAGTAGACTACATTATTCAAAAAACAAAGCTCATCTTCTTTTAAACAAATTAATTATTTTAAACAGTGTTTTCATTTATGACACGGAAATGATCAAAAATAACTTTTTAGAAGTAGAAAATGATAAAATTTTGTTTTATTTTTAGCTTCTGGCCAAAAAAATGTTGTTTTTTATGCAATCATTGATTTTTAAGCACATAATTAAAAATAACAGTTGTTGCCCTTGGTTACGTGTTCCCTTTTTTTTGTCACAATCAAAAATGAAAAAAATCTTTTTTTCATTGACTTATTTAATAAAAAAGATGTTTTTGAATATTTTATAATTTTTTTAATGCAACTCCATCAAATAAATGCTACTGTAATAAATATAATTTAGAAGAGCTTTAATAAAACCCGACCGCATTTAACAGAACCACTTAATACCTTGTGAAGGGCTAGACCACATTATTTATAAAATAGAGTAAAGTTCAATTTTCTTAAAAAATATTAAATATGAAATAGTATCTAAAAGTTTGACATGACAATGATTAGCATCGGTTTTTTTTTTCTAAAATCCGAAACGAATCTTCCACGAAAAAAAAAACAGGTGCACCTGCAGATGATAATATTGCTTTTTTTGTATTTTGAAGTTTTTAACGAATAAGATACTATTGAACAAATGCACTTGCTTAATATTATTTTATACGTTTGGGACTCAAGGTAAAGTTTTTAAAATAAAAAAATTTGCTTCACATTTTTTCTGTTAATGTAACAAATTTGCTTACCAACGGCTTCAAAATTTCATGAAATTCACTAACATTTTTTGCCTTCAAACATTCTTTTAGTTCTGTTGAATTCCTTCCACATCCAATTTCATCTGCAAGTTTTTCAGATAAAGCTGTTGCATCACTTTGTGTTGCCCATTGTGAAAGTGATGAACCACTAATTGGAAGAACTTGTGAATGGAGGTCATATGCATGTTCACTCAAAGCTAAAAGTGATACACTTCCTGCTCCAGCACTTACACCAGCAATAGTGATTCTGTTTTTGTCTCCATTAAAACTTGAAATGATTTTATTTGTGAATTTTAAAGCTTCTAGTTGATCCCATAATCCTAGATTGGAGGGGATTTGAGAATCGTTGGATGAGAAGAACCCTAAAAAGAGTTTATTTTTAAAGATAGTGGTTATATAAATTTGGTGATTAAAACATATTTGGAATTGAAAAATGGATAAATCGACGTATTTGACATAGCAAAGACGATATATCGATTGTTTGAAAATGCGTCCCCTTGATTTAAAACACTCGAGCCCTTTCAAAATTTAATATTAACCCGTTTTTAATGAAGCTTCCAATTAACTCAACATATTTTTATTGAACTTTTTTTTCATCATTGAGCTTATTTCCTTGTAAAGTCCACCAAAGAGATTAATGATATCTGCGCCATGTGAGGAGCCACGAGCATGTTTTGATTACAATGTTGACATCCGTAATGTCAACATTGTAATCAAAAACATAGAAATATGTTGGATTTTTATTTGCACCTTTGAGGATAGCTTCTCGTAAAGCAGGGTCGTTAAAATTGAGATCAGACATTATCCAATAAAGTTTGCTGCTATTTTTAAAAGCATATCGATTATCAAACAATATGTCGTCAGCTTTGAGCTTTGCAAAATTAATACAAATTATTGATTTGGCTGTTTCATTTGAATCTGTATATTTGTCAATTACATAATCAATATTGTTTAAAAAAATTATTAAAGCAGCTGTCCTCTTTTTAAGAAAGTTTTCATGCTCATTGTTTTAAAATCTACCACAATTCTAATAGGTGCTATAAACAATTTTGTGGCACATACAAAAAATTTCAATTTTTTTTCTCTATTTCTTCTTTGGCGCTTGTTATAACTTAAGATATCTTATTTATGCGATGGTGAAGTTGTTATGGTCGAAAATATTCTTGAAGCTATACCAAATGTAGAAATATTTCAATTGTAAGTTGTTTTTTAAATTATCAAGTCAAACTTTTTCTATACAATTCCAAAAAAACAAACGTTAGGATGATAAGGAAATGTTTTTTAATTAAAGATTCTTTTTCAGCGAATTTCCTGATAACTGCTATATGTTTACTGATACAACTATGAAATATATTGCTCAACTCCAAAATCTACAAAATCTCAAATCATTTTCATTGTGCAATGTTCCTGAAATTGACGATCTTCAAGATCTTTTTACTTTCATCCAAGTAAGTTTAATTTTTTGCTTCACCTATAAATTTCGTTCCATTTTCTCCGATAGTATGTTTAAATTATTTTCCCACTTTTTGAAAATATAAAGCATTCAAAATTCATGTTTGCCTGTTGAATAAAAATTTAAATATGAATCCTTAGTAATTAAAACTATCATCTTTCAGGATCATCCCACCACAAAATTCCGACTTGATTTTAATGATTTTATTTCTGAAGAATATGAAGTTCAACTTGATGCCTTTATTGATGCACTAATTAAATTTCAAGTTTTTAATTGTTTGATTGAATTCCCTGGTCAAGATGAAGAAAAATTCGAATTTTTGTATGAAAATTACTGTAGCATTTTTAAATAACTTTTTTTCTTTCGATTTTTTATCTTTTGGTTTTTTTGTATTTCTTATTCTTAATTTTTTCGTTGCTATAAATTTTTATAAAATATCTTGTGTCATTTTTTCCATTTAAAAATAGCTTGAAAAATTGTGAAAGCTTAATACATTTTTTGCTGTCATTTCCTACTTAAAATTTTTGCCATCAATTTAGAGTTTTAACTTTAACTTACCAAAAGGTCCAAGCCGATATTGTATTACAACAACAATAATACCTTGTGAAACAATAGTATCACTAATATTTTTATAATCATATAGCCGTGTATCACCAATTATGAATCCACCACCATGTACAAAAAACATTACTGGAAATCCGTTGATATCATTGCTGACATTTTTTGGTTTATAAATATTCAAATATAAACAATCTTCATTATTTGCATGTCCCATAAATTTATCATATGTTGCACAGGTTCTTGGAAATTCTTTTGCTTGTAAAAGTGAAGACCAATTTTGAGGGGGCTGTGGTTTCTGAAACAACACAGTTATTAGCAGTTAAAAATCTGCATATAGCTTACTTCGAAACGCAAATCTTCGACAGGTGGAGCTGCAAATGGAATTCCAAGAAAAATTTCTACTTCATGACCAGATGCTGTTTCATAATCAAATCCTTCAAGAGTTCCAAAAGGTGTTTCAACAATTGGACCTTCTTCATCGCAAAAACTTTTTGAAAACAAAACTGCAGCAGTCAAGAGCAAAAGATGCCACATTCTTGCTTCCGTTTTAGTATAAAATGAAATTCAAAACTGCAAATCAAAAATCGTCGTAGTTTTTTAGATAGCATAAACAAAACCATTTTAAGCAAGCGTAATGTCCAAAATAAACTTAGCCAATCATTTAAAGAATTAAAAATATAATGTTTGCTGTTTTTTGTTATAAGCTTTGATTTTACAAAATTTATTTGTATACTAAAGAACACTGAAAAATGTTACAAATATTTAGTAAAAGTGACACTTAAATGCTTTGTTATTGTTGTGCTATTTAGGTAAAAATTAATAATTGTTTGAAAGATGGAAATTCGCAGTAATTTTGTCAAAAGAAGAATTAGTTTTTTAAGCTGAAAATTTTGGTTTTTAACATTTTTTCAATAGCGAAAGGGTGAAAGAGAAACATAAACAGATTTACATGAAATGATTAAAAAAAATTCAATGGTGATATGGATGACTTTTTAAATACAGTCATAGGGTAAAATGATACTAAGATAAAAATGCAGTTTCATAATATTTGAGCACAAAACTCAAAATATAATTGATCTTTAATGACCTAATAAAGTTTGTCCATAGTTACTTTTTCCATCATTTTGTCCACAGTACCAAATTAAATGAGGCAATTTTATTTCACTTATGAAGTTAGCAAGGTATCTCTCATTAAAGTTTCTTTAAGCAATGATAGTTAATATTCTAAAGCAAAATTAAAGATCTTGTTAGATGATTCTCTTTGATTTTTTTTGACCCAGAAAATGGAATCAACAGTAGTTCATACTCTTAATTTTTATGATGCAAATATGACAGAAAAAAAGTCTTTTGTTCATCGCCAATGCTTTTTTAACACACCCTTTCTGTTTTCTTTTTTCTTTTTTTTATCTTGATTTACATTTTTGATATTCAAATTTTTTTGAACCATCAAAATTGAAAACTTCAAAAAAAATGATTTATAGTAGCGCTGAAATGCGGTTCTCTTTTTCTATAAAAACCAGTTTTCTTTTTCTTTTGGAAGAAGCCGCTTTTCATCAATTTTTTACTGCGCATATGCCGAGAGTAAAGTTACCTTCTTCTTTCCTCTTCTCTGCAGCTGCCGATTGCCCGCTACCTTTCTAAAAATTAAAAATGGAAGTAAGGTTTTTTTTGGTGACAGTTTCTTTCATTTTCTCTTTATTTTTTTCTAAAAATGACTTTTTCTATCGAGTCTCAAGGTTTTTTGTCTTCATTCTTTTTTTCGCAACAAATTTGAAATTTATATACTTGCCGACTTTTTTTTACCTTTTACTCCTTTATTTTATGTAGAATTCAAAAAACCCAAGTTATATATTATATTTATAAACGTAATTTTTTAAACAATCCTTCTTTGTAACAAATGTTCATTTTTTATTTTGGTGAATTTTCATGTATTATAGTTTTTGTTTTATTTGCAGCATCTGTTTGCTACCGATTTTCTATAATTTGTTTCATTTTACTTCTTTTATGGCCCTTATTTCATTTATTGAAAATTGTCCATTTTTGTCTTTGGAAACAAAGATATAAATCTGCAGCCAACAATATATCTTTTCTTTTACTTTTTTCCTCTATTACTGTAACCCGAATTCAATTGTTTTTGCTAATTTAAAAAAATTTTTTAAAAAGAAAGTGCTTATGCTTGTATTTATTCGTGCCGTATAAGGAAAATTTCCAAATTTTTCCTGCCAATTCAACGAATTTGCATAATTTTACTACATTTTGTAAACTATTGCTTTAGTTTAATCAATCACAAAAAAACTAAATAAACAGCATTTTGCGATTTAAAATGGTGAATCTAAAAGAAAAAAACAGCTATTTTTTCAAGAATCATTTAACTAAAATGATTTTGCCTTTACTAAATGTTCATTAACTTGATTTTTATTTTATCCATAATTAAATTTAAATATTGTTCCCTAATAACTAACAAAAAACACCAAAAGATTTTACTGATTTTTTGGCCTGAACTTGAATCAGTACTTATTTTGATTAGTTTGTCGTGAGTTTTCACGTTTCATAATTCCAAAAAGGGGCCATAAAAGAACTTTATAATAGGGTATCAAGCAAAAGATATAACAAAATTTTATTTTTTCTTTTTTTACAACTTTCTACACGCCACATTTGCTAGTTGAACCATCCCTTTTATTCTTTGTATTCTAAAAAATCGTCTGGCGGTTTGTGAAGGTGTACAACTGGACTTTCTACATGTTTAGCAAAAAATAGAAAGATTTTTCTAAGCTTCTCAAATTGTTTCATTATTGTGCTTTATTGCTTAGGATTTTTTTAGCAATGTACATGCCAACAATGCAACCCGAAACCAGGACTGAACAATACTGTCGGAGGCATTACAAATTACTTTCTTATTTCCAGGCTACTAACAATCCACGTTGCTCAGGATTTCAGCTTTTTGAGAGCAATGTTAATGAACAACAAGAAGTAACTTTAATGTCTTTGCTACATTATGCATGTGAATTTGGCAACCAAGAAGAAGTTGAGGAATTGCTTGAAGCAGGAGCAAATATTTTTTTGAAAGATAGTAATGGAAATCTTCCATTACACTACCTTGCAACATGTACCGACAATGTTGAAATATTTAAATTGATTTACGCAAAAGCGGAAGATGATTTTGAAAAGAAAAAACTCATTGAATCCGAAAATAAAAATGGCTATTCACTTATAAGATGTGCTATTGAAAATAGACGTCAACGAATTGTCGATTACTTAGAAAATTTATACCGAAAATTTGAGATCGGTTTGGATGATGATTGCGTAAAACTTCTTGAAACAAAAGGTATTACGTTAAGTTTCATGAAAAGTCAGGTGAGAAAATTTTTTTTACAAAAATGTGAAAAAAATTTAATTCATTTTTGTTACAGCCAGAACTTTGGTCGTTGGCCGAGACTTTACTTCAGGCTGTGGAAAGCAATAACATTGAACTTGTCCAAAAACTGCTAGCTCAATGTCAAATACCGAGAATTTTGCAAGGATCAAGTATGGATAAGGGCGCTTTTTCTTTTCGTTATTTGTGGAGGGTCAACAGCTACGGTTATGATGCTTTGAGAATTGCAATAAGCCAAGACAATGTTGAAATTTTGAAGGTATTTTGGTCCCATTAGTTATAATTAATGTAAAATTATCACTTGAAATTTTTTAAGTTGTTGCTACCACCCTTTCATGGTAATCTTAATATGTCTTTTAATGGTTTGGAAAATATATTTTTTGTGGCAGTTAAGCATAATTCAGTTGAATCTGTCAGGGTAAATAATAATAAAGTTTAACTTAAAAAACAAACTTATAATTTTTAGTATTTATTAAATGCCGCAGATATAAGGGTGAATGAAAATAGTAATAAAACTATAATGGAAATGTGCCGAACAAAGCTTTTATTTGAAAGCGACGCAAGATTGTGCATGCCAATTCATCAAGTCGCTAAAACTGGGAACACTGCAATATTTAAGGTATGTTTAATTTAAAATGCCAACTTTTGTGTAACAATCATCCAGATGTCAAGATAGGCAAAAAAAAGTTTTCACTACTTTAGCTAACTAACCATAGTTTTTTTTATTCGCCGGAAACGTCCTTTTAGCACAAATTTCCACCTTGTTGAAAAGTATTTATTGATAAACTTTTTTGTATTCAACAAGTGCTTTCTAACAAGGTAAAAATGCAAAAAAACGTATCTCAAAATAAAAAATTTTGACGTTCTTGAACGCTTTCTTTTTAAAGCATTAAAATACCTTTTCGGGGATTCAGCTTGTTGGTAAACAGTTTTATAGTAAAAATATGAAAAAAAATTGTATAGCGAAAAACAGTATCATTTTAATTCGTTAAAAGTAAAATATCTTTTGGTCTTATTTTTGGGCGTTCATGTATACAGTCTAAAAATTGGCTCAATGAGTAATAAAAAAAGTTTCTTCCTTTAAGTATGTTAAATATATAATTAGTGCCGCGTAAGCTTTATCGTACAAAATGTTTTAGATTATCAATGAATTTTATGAAGATATAAATATTCGTAATGCTGATTTGCAAACTCCAATGCATATTGCTGCAGCAAATAAAAATCTTGAAATATTTCAATTAATCTTCAAACGTTCAGATTATTCATTATATTTGAATGACAAAAATGGTGAAACACCATTCTTTATTATTTCCAAAAACAATATAGCACAACTGTTGGAATTTGTAACAAAAAATTTGAAATTGTACAAGGATCCAGAAAGAAGAAAGTATTTCTTAGATGTTGCTATTAAATCCCGGAGTATATGGTTATTGAAATATGTATTTGAGAATAATGCAGTTGTATTTACCAAATTCAGTGTAAAAAGGACATGTGCTTTAATGCATGTACGTTATCAGCATACATTGCATTTTATAATTTTACTATTTTTTAGCTTGATGAATCTTCCACAGAAGCAGCAGAAATTTGCCAATCATATAAACAACAAGTAAGTTCTTTATTTAGAAAAAAGCGAGAAAAAAATAAATTAAATTAAATTAAAGCGAGGCCAAATGTTAGCACTGTGGTGCACCATTAAAATTTTAACTAGCTGCCATTTTAGGAAAAGAAGCTAAAATGTGATATAAATCAAGATAATCAAACCTATTTAAAGCTTGCTATTAAAGAAGGCTTCGTTGATGGTGTTTTTTACCTACTAAAGCGACATGATTGGGACAAATTGTTTCGTCAACAATATCCATCAAGTCGTAATCCAACACGTGAAAATCCAGTAAATTTATTAATTCAATACATGCCTGATATGGCTAAAATTCTGTTTGATCAATGCATTGTTAAACAACAGGATAAAACATTTTTTAATTATGGATTAATTGACAATGTTTTTTATAAATTTGATGATGAAACATTTTCCAATTTCATTCAAAAGTTTTTGCAAAACGAAAAAACTGGTAGGTTGATTCTTCATAACAGTTGTTATAAAAATTTCTGAAAATTTTTTTTCTCTTTCTGTTTTTTATAGAAAGATAAGGAATAAGAGCCTGAAAAATTAAAAATCGCTAAAAGTAAACGATTTTTGGGGTCATGATGGTAAACGATTAAAATAAAAATCTTTTAGAAATCTTACCTGACTATCAAACAAACTCTGAAGAAAATATAAAACTTCTGCCTATAACTGGACCGTCCGATCTTCTACCGTATATTCATGAGCTTTATAGTAATGAGCAAAATGAAGAAATAGAAGCATTCACTCTTGATGAACCAGCGGAACCAAAAGATGAGCCATTTTCCCAAACAGTAAAGACTCATCCTTTGACAGTTACGGTAGCTTCACTTCTTTTACTTCCATTTTTAAAATTATATAATTCAGGTCAAATGCAAAGGCTTTGCTTTGTTAAATCATCCATATGCTGAATCCTTAATAGATTTAAAGTGGAATCGTTTTGCAAAATGGGGTTATTACAGTTGTAAGCTATCATAACTCTGAAAACTGCTATTAATCAAATTTTAGTGTGTCTTTATTATCTGTTTATTGCTGTTGCTTTGGCATTTCTGATTATTGCTACTACAACAAAAAACGGTTTTTCAAATGATGGACCCGAAATTAACAACTCATTTCTAAACGTTACAACAGCAGAAAAAGATGAAAAAATACTCAAAGTGGGTTTGAAAAAACTTTGTTGTCTAAGTTGTATCTCAGTAATCTTCCATTTTCTACTACAAAGTTGAACCTTTTTGCTGAGTTTTATTATCCTTCTCATGCCATTTCTTACATAATCTTACCAATGCACCCGGAGTTCAGGGAAAAAATAAATCCAGTTGAAAGCATTTTTTGTTCTACATTTTTTGATATAATTTAAGAAAATGATATTGCAGATTATCTCTGGGAGCATTATTACATTTATTTTCCTACTTCACCTTGGATTTTTATTTGCCCAATATATGTTTTTAAAGATTTTGTTTTAATGCAACGCTGGTTTGATGTTATTACTCTATTTTTGACTTCATTTGCTACTCTACCTGTTTGTTTTTTTACACCTTTTAAATTTCAATGGAGTATAATTGTTCTCCTCACTTTTTGTGCATCAGTTACTTTAATAAATTATATAAAACGGCATCCGATTTTTGGTGTCAGCGTCGTAATGGTAAGTTTAGAATCTGACATAATCATAAGAAAACGATTTTTTATAATTTTTAGATGATACAAACTTTAATACGTTTTCTACGTTTTGCACCAGTATTTTTTATTTTTATATTACCATTTGCTGTGTTATTTTATGTTCTTCTAAATGACAAAGTAAGTGTAATACATAAAAAAACGATAAAAGAAGGGACAACACAATTAAATGCTTGCTTGTAGACAGGAGTCTTTCCATTTTTTGATACATATATTCATACATTGGTTATGATGATTGGAGAATTTGATTATTCAAATCTCATTTCTACAAAGCAATCTTTTGTTATTTCTACAATTTTCTGTTTATTCCTTTTTGGTATATCAATTTTTCTCAACAATCTTTTTATTGGATTAACTGTGAGTGATACTGCTGAAGCAAAGATTGAAGCAGCTTTAACACAAAAAATTCTGCAAATAGAAACCATTCATCATGTTGAAATGATCATGCCAGAATGGATTCGAAAAAAATATTGGGATGGATTTTGCAAACAGCCAAAAGAAATTAGTGAAATTGAAAAAGCTACTCATCGATTTACTTCTCCTGTGCTTCGAGAATTATTTCAATGGTGGGGGATGTCAAAAGAAGCAGCAAAAAGAATGGTAATATTTTTACATTACCTTTATGTCATTAATGGCACAGTATTAATTTAGGATATCACTGATCCTGTAGAGGAGAAAATAGATGCACTAAAACAAGAAGTGAATCAAATAAAAAATGATTTAAATGAAAAAATGAATGATATCATTGAATTGCTGAAACGTCGATAGAAATTAATTATAATTCATTTGTACAACACATCTTACACAGGATTACTGTAACATTAACTTTACCTTGATGCCAGAAGTGTACCGAAAAACCAATAAAAATTTCCTCCTGTCAGTTTTTTGAGCATGTTGTTAGGAGTCGAAAACAATTTACAGATAACGTTTTCGAGGTATATAGAAAATTTGTATAAACTTTTAAGATTTACTTTCATGTTCACCATCATGATAAAAAGCATATATACCGAAAAATCAAAAATCTCAAATACCTCCAAAATTGTATTTAGAATCGATAAAGGGACTATTTATGAGCCTAAATTTAAAATTTGGGACAATTTGGACTTTTTTTATCACTTTTTGAATCATATTAGGTTATATTTAAATGTCACCTTAATAAAACTAATAAGAAACTTTATAAATTTTATTACATAAAATACGATAACAAATGCAGAAACTATTCGTTTTCTCAAGCTACAGAAATACGTTTCTCCTCATTTTCAAAAATATTAAAAAGTATTGTGTTTTAAATAAAAGCAAAATAAAAAAAAGCCCAGCACAATAATTAAAATTATACTAAAAGAACATGTCATCAGTAGATCGGCTATCCATTATCTGGTATTTTTCTTCATCAATGTCACCATAAAGAATAATTCGATTTGGAATTTTAGATTCAATCACAGCATCAACAACTCCATCCAACTGGCTTGCAAATTCATCGGAAATACAGTCATTATCAAAACCAATAAAAATATGTGTAAATTTATGATCCTAAAAATGTCAAAAAAACAATTTTAAAAGAAGAGCATTTAAAACTTTACCATCATCATTGTTGTCAAATCTTCAGCTGTGAAAATTTCAGGTGCATAATAGAGACTAAGCACTTTAAGTGTTTTAATTTGAGAAAGTTTCTTTCCGGTTGCAGAAGTAAATTCAGGATTACGGAACCAGCTATAAAATAAAAACTTTTGATAAAAAAAACGTTAATATTATTGATTCTAATGAATAATGAAACCGTGAGGGTTCATCATATTCAAGACCGTATTTAGGGAGTAGCTGAGGGGGACAAACGTCACTGCGAAAAAAAAATTCCTTTGATCTTTTAACGGCTGAAAGGAAAAAGCGGCAAAAGATCAAAGATTAGCTCCCTCCTGAAATCGTCAAAAAGCTAATCCTGGATACGGGCTTGATAACAATCCATTTGAAAAAACTTACTAGACAAATTTTTCAACATTTGGTAGAGCTTCAACGATATCTTCAAGCATAACAATACTTCCGTCTTTATTTGTTACCTCAACATTCCAAAGTTTAACATTTTTAGCAGATGTTGCAATAAGCTTTAAATCATTAAACATGATCTTTGTTTCATATAAAATAAGATTAACAATTTCACAGCGATAAATTTTTGTTGAAAGTGTTGAAACAAAATTATTTTCACCAAAAGTATCAAGAACATGAGTAATCCAGAATTTACTTGAAATTTTGTCAATATCATATTTGATACAACATTTGTTTTCATTCTTTAAACATTCATCCTGATCATTTGAGCATAATGCATCGTTATACATTCGTTTAACAACAAGGATAGAGTTTTTCTCAAAAAAATATTTACAGCAGTGAATCATTTTGAGATAAGATTTTGGGCTTAATGGATTCATAGCTGTATAAAAAATAATTGTATCAGGGAAAGAGAAATATTGTTTGATTGCTGGACCACCAGGCCATGGAAATTTTCCTTGAACCGTTTTTGGCATAGAATCCATTAAACTTTAAGCATGCAATAGATAATCAAACAAGAAATAAGAAACTGAAAAAAGCTTTGAAAATAATGAAAAAATCGCACACACAAAAAGCGCAACTGGGAAAAATTTTTTTTGTGACAAAAGAGAATTCACAGAAAAAAATAGAATATTTTTAAGGCTATTTATTTATTCGTAATCACGAAGACTGAAAAGCACATTTAAATATAAAAAAAGCTTTTTTTGTAATAATAAAAATATGCAGACAGCATTCTTACGCTTTCCATTTTTTATGTTAGACTGCGCAAAAAATGCTGATATTTTTTCATTTCCTAAACAATCGGAAAAAGAGAGAAAAGATCGACGATGTTGCAACAAAATATTTTCCTGATCTTTTTTTGGAGAAAGAAAAAGAAGCGAAAAAGCATACACTGCGCATAATTTTTTCTGCCGGAAAACACAATGAATCTTGTGAACATCGTTATTTGCTTTTTTATTGATTTTTTTATAATGTTTAACATACATTCATTTCAACAAGGATAGAAATGGTTAAAAATAAGAAAAACTTAAATTATTGTGTGGTGACGTGTCGCCCATCGAAATTACCAAATTTACTAAGAAAAATAAAATTTGCACAAGATAAAATAAACATTTTTTAATAATTGATAATTATCTTATAAGAAATGTCACCTATCAAAAAAAAAATGCTGTATTCTGCCTGTACAAAAATACATTGTGCTTTCTAATTTTTGATATTTATGAAATTACTTCTGTTTAATTTTTATGTAAAACAGCGATGAAGAATGCGATCGGTCGGAAATTTCAGGTCCACTTTTTATCCCTGATGTAATAACAATATTTTTATCACGTCATATTTTTCTACTTGCTTTTTCCGTCTTCTTTCTTTTTTTTGCGTTTTCAACGTTTTGTTGCAAAGCCAATCTTGAGATTTTAATCAACATGATTTTATCAATCAAAATGAGCCATCAGTTTTTGCTTTGAAAAAGCGTTGATTTCACTATATTTTCATCTTCAATTTTTTTGTACAAACGAGCTCGTCTTTGTTCCTTAATTTCATTTACTCAGTGACGTTTCCGCTTTTTTAATATAATTTTTTTTGGTAACAAACGATTTTCAACAAAAATGTGTCTGAAATAAACCATTTTTTTGCTTTAATTGTGTGATTGAATACAATGCTTTTCGATAAGTATGAATTTCGCAGAATTGTTTTTTTCTTTATTTTTTTTATATTTGTTATTTAAATCATCCGACACATGCAGCAGTAACAGCATGGTTTGTTTCTTGTATTAACAAGGATCCATACTAGCAACGTTTAAAAATATGAAATGTCTTCATACCAATTTCTTCTTCGCTAATTAATATAAAAAGCAACAAAAAGGTTGCATATTAAAAACCTAAAACGTTCTTTCTTACAGGAGAGGTCCCCAACTGACGCCGGAGTTGAAGCCCCATATTTTGCCTAAATATTCGTCATAGTAAGGGATAGTTAGGGAAAAAATATTAGCTGCCATCTCCTCGATCTGTGGATTTAATAGCTAAACGAATATAACTAATCGCAGTTTTTTTATAAAATGGAAGATTCTCATTTGTAATAACTTTTTTCTTTTTTAATATGTTGATATTCGGGCAAAACGCAGTGTTTGTTCGATAAAAGACAATATGAATTCTTTAATAAACATATATCTAAAAATATCTCACAATTATTATTTTAATTCGGTTTTTTGTTTTTGTTCATAGTGTTTTGATTTTTTGCGTCTCACATAATATGCTCTTTTTTAGAGATTGCAACACTTCATTTAAACTGATGTAAGCCAAGATACTTAGAAGATCTTCACCACGTCAAATGCATTAAGAATATTTGTAAATATGGCTAATATACAAAAAGACAATCTTGCATTGCATTATGCATGTGAAAAAGGTGATACAAATAAAGTTAAACGGTTGCTTGAAGCAGGAGCAAATATTTTTATGAAAGACAGTAATGGAAATCTTCCACTACATTACCTTGCAGCTTGTACCGACAACACTGAAATACTTGAATTAATTTTTGAAAAAGCGTCAGATAAGTCAAAAAAGATATCATTGATTAAAGCAAAAAATTTCAATGGATTTTCACCTCTATGGTTTGCTGCTGAAAATAGGCATTCTTGTATTTTTAAAAAATTGGAAAGCTTCTATAAAGAACTCAAAATTGATATCGAAGATGCTTCGATAATTTTGTATGCCAAAAAAAGTGCTGTGAGTATAATTCTTTATGTATTTTTTAGATCTTTAAACATGGTTGTATTTTTTAGTTAAGTATTAATTCCGACGACTTACTTCGAGCAACAGAAAGTGATGACTTCAACTACCTTAAAACACTTCTTACAGCTGCATATGATCCTGAAGGTATATACAAATTATTGGAATAAATATTTTCCAGATTTTTTAAAAAAATCGTAAACTTGGGATGGCATTTACATGAAACAACAATCGTTTTGTCCCCCGTTCACAGTTGCCTGTTTGTTTAAATCCATGTCAAGTTTGATGTCTACAACGAATCTATTTGAATTATTTTCTATAAATAATTCAAATAGATTCGCTCATTTTCTGAAAATACAAATAATTTATCATTTTAGGAAAACGTCTACAAATTAGTGCCGAAGCTTTTGAGAATGTAAATTCCGGTGGATATAATCCACTTCGCATTGCTATAAGTAATGATAATGTTGATAACGTTAAGGTATTAGTTTTACAAGAATTATATAAATAAACTTCTGCTTCGTTTTTTAGCTACTGTTACCACATTCTCAACTGCATGACGTTGAAATGAAAAATATATTATCCGTTGCAATTGAACATAATTCAATAAATGTTATTAAGGTAAAGATTTATAAAATTTATACCCTTTACTTTGTTAATCTATATATTTTTATGATATTTTAAATGTCATATTTACATTTTGAAATTAATGAGCACTTTACTTTTTAACGAAAATAATTTTATTCAACTTTGTAGTATTTGTTATTCACTGCAGATGAAGTGGTTAACAGCCGTCAAACTTTTATTATCAAACGTGGTAAACAAGATCAAACTGTCACAAAACTTTGCAGAACCAAAATTTTATTTTTGCCAGATCAGAACGAATGTTTGCCACTTCACGATGTTGCAAAAATTGGTAATGTTGAAATGTTTAAGGTAATTTTATAATAATTTAACTAAAATAATCGGGGGCAACGCGACCCCATGTTTAATCCAACAAAGAAAATGTGGACAGAAAAAAGCACAAGTAGCAGAACTCAAGCTTATAAAGCCGCGAACTTTTTTAAGTTCGCGGAAATGGATAAAAAGCTCGCGGAATAGGTGATAAAAAGAGGTCAAATCATATCAGACCTCGTGGCTGGGAGATTTTGTGACCCATTGGTGGTCATTAAAGTCATCCCTTGTCATAGGTCACATTTTATCATATTCTGTCAAATTCTAATATTTCTTCCTTTTTTTCGTCTGTCCCAAGTTATGATTCTACCTGCATTTCCAATACTTTTTTACTTTAATAAAAACAAAATTTTAGATTATAAGTGAATTTTATGATGATATAAATATTCGCAATCGAGATTTACAAACTCCAATGCATATTAGAATGATGAAATATTTCGTCTTCTTTTTAAACGTTCAATCTTTTCATTACATGTACGAGATAAAAATGGGGAAACACCATTTTCAATTATTTGCAAGCGCAATTCCATTGAATTATTAAAATATATGATAGAAAGCTATCATGAAAAAAAGGGATATTTAAAGCTATTTACTGATCCAGACGGGCGAAGATATTTTCTCAATTTAGCCGTTCAAACACGCTGTGCCACATTATTACAATATGTTTTCAATAACACCAAAGATGCAAAATCTGATACTGATTATAAAGAATCCACAGAAATAGTAATTTTGCCAAAGATTTGTTAATATAATTAAAATTCTTCAGAAAAATGAAAATGATAATCAAGTTATTTTGGAGCTTGCAATTAAAAATGGATTTAAAGAAGGCATCTTTACTCTTTTACAACAAGATAATTGGAATAAAATATTTCGTCGACAGTCTTCTTTCAACGATGATCCAAATTCAAAAAGTCCCATGCAATTATTAATTGAATATATGCCTGAAATAGCAAAAGTTTTATTTGATAAGTGCATTCGAAATGTACAAGATGAAACGGTTTTTAATTATGAATTGATTAATGACGAAAGATTACAAGTAATGTCTAAAAAAAGTTAGTTCATTATTTGCAAATAGTTGTAGAGTTAAAAGGGCTCTCCCAGTCAAGCGAAAATTAGCTTGTTGTATATCAAACAAGGACCAAGAGCAATATAGTGATAAATGTTGAAAAACAGGTTTTATCCTATTGATATTCTATTTTTAAACCAAAAAAGAAATCAAGAACGAAAATGTCGTCAAAATTCCTCAACAATGGAGTTGGTATATTTTTTGTTCGGAGCTGCAAAGAGCTTCATTTTATTAGGCTGTGAAAGTCGATTTACTTATAGCTTTTCTACTATAGTTTTTAGATAGTTTAAATGTTTCTTATTCAAAATCAAAAGAAACAATCACTTCCACAGCATGTTCTGTCAGCACTGAGCCAGAAAAAGTTAGTGACGTGGAGAACCAAGAATTACATTTTTGTGAAACAATTGCCACTCATCCTTTAACACTCATGGTAATATATTATTCATATTCAGCTAATAAAAAAGGTATTCGGTAAAAACATTTTAGATTGAGCATAAACGATATTCTCTATTGAATCATCCATTAGTTATTTCTTATATTGACTTAAAATGGAATAGATTTGCAAAATGGGGTTATTACAGCTGTAAGTTTAAAAATGTACAATGAGCTTGCGTTAATAATAAGTTTATTTTAGTATGTCTTTTTTATCTATTTATTGCTTTTGGTTTAACAGCCTTAACTGTTATTATTAAGCCAAGTACAGCTAAAAATGGAACAGAAGAATTTATGTCAAAAAGGACACAAATGGAGGATGGAAATGGAGGTGATATTGGGCCATCAAATGTATGATATTTAAATTAATTCATAAAACTTTTTACCAATCATATTTACAAAGAATGTTAAAATTTACATTTTATAGATTATTTCTGGAATAATTATTACTTTTATTTTCTTCCTCCAGCTTGGATTGCTACTAGCACGATATAAATTATATAAAACATTTGATTTAAAACATCACTGGTTTGATATTTTTGCTCTTATATTAACAGTGTTTGCTTCTATGCCTATCTGCTTGTTTACACCTTTTGAAACACATTGGTATATCATCGTTATATTAAATTTCTGTGCATGGATTACTTTATTAAACTATATTAAAAGACATCCACGTTTTGGAGTCTACGTTGTGATGGCAAGTGATTTAAAAAAATGGTTAAAAAAAAGGATGATAAACTAATTTTTAGATTACTTATGTTTTTAAATCATTTTTACAATTTGCTCCAATTTTTATTATGGTTTTATTGCCCTTTGTTGTTTTATTTTATGTTTTACTCGGTGAAGGTGTAAGTATACCTTAGAAATCATTCAAGGCAGAAAAAAAAACTAATTTTTAGATCGGCGTTTTTGCATTTTTCGATACATTCATTCATACACTGGTTATGATGATTGGAGAATTTGATTACAAGGATTCCGTTGCTTCTAAAGAATCTTTTGTTACTTCTGCAATGTTTTGTTTATTCCTTTTTGCTGTAACAATTTTTCTCATGAATCTTTTAACTGGTTTGGCCGTCAGTGATACAACAAAAATCTTACAAGAAGCAGTAGTTGGAAGAAGAATTAAGCAAATCGAAACAATTCATCATTTTGAAAGCATTAAATGGATTAGAAAGAAATATTGGGACGGATATTGTAAAAAATCAAAAAGAATGAAAGAAATTGAAAAAGAAACTCATCGGCTTACTTCTCCTGGATTTCGAAAGCTCTTTAAATGGTGGGGAATGTCAAAAGATGCTGCAAGACGAATTGTAATATCCTTCCCATTAAATTTATACTAGCTCAACATTTTTCAGGACAATTGTAATCCAACTGAAGATAAACTTGCTGCTTTGGAAGAAAAACTCGATCAAAGCATTAACAATTTGAATGAAAAAATGAATGATATCATTGAACTGTTGAAGCGCCGTTGAATTGGATGAAAAAACTTTTTTAAACATGCTTGTTATAACATCTAACACTTTATCAACCATTACTTATTCGATTACTTAAAAATTTTTAAAAATTTATTGATTTAAAAGAAATCAAATAAAGCTTTTGTTAAATTGATCTTTCTGCTTAATACTTCAAGTTATGACAAACAATGTTTTTTAATGAATTCTATTTAAAATATTTATCATTACTATTAATTAAACCGAAATAACCACAAGATTGTATTAATAAAGTTAAACATATATTTACACAGAAAAATTTAACAATAGTTGTGTAAAAGTTTTTATGGAGATTCTCAAAAAAATTTAGTTGAATTGTCTGATTTTCGGGTACACTCATAAGTTGAAAAAAGGGTGCAGCTGTTATCAATGCTATGATTTTACAAATTTATGACAAAGGTAATCCAATAGAAGATAAACTTGCAGCTTTGGAACAAAAACTCGATCAAAGCATTAATAATTTGAATGAAAAAATGAATGATATAATTGAGCTGTTGAAACGCCGTTGAATGTAAAGACAAAAGTTTTTTAAACGCCTTTTTAATTTCAACTTTTGTTTGTTTGCTACCACTGTAAAAATCTTTCCTGTAAAACTTTTCTAATTCATTAATATCACGTTTTAATAAAATATTTTTTTAAACTTTTTTTTGTGTATCAACGCTTTCTGTTTTTGAACTTTTAGTTTATGCAAAACGTAAAAATATGGTCCCATAAATAGATAATGTGGGCATGGGGTGAATTGACCACCCTAATATTGGTAAAAAGTATCCCTAATATTTTAACCATCCCTAATATTGGTAAAAAGTGTCCCTAATATTTTAACCGCCTTAATATTCCTGTTGTGATTTGGGGATATTCTGATAAAAATCGTCACATTCACCCTACAGGTAAGCATTTAACAATTTAGCAATTACTAATTGAAGGTTTAGGTGTCGCAGTTATCAGTTCAGAATCGACAAATGTATACAAATGGATTTTCGAATTCTTAAAATCAAATCGTTTTTGTGAAGGAGAATGGATACCTGAAGAAGTGATGGCAGATAATTCTCTAGCTATTTCTGCAGCTGTTTGAGAAGTTTTCCCAACAGCAAAAAGAAGAAATTGTAAAGTTCATGTTATCCGTGCTGTTGATGAAAAATTTAAAGCTTTGGGTATTGATAAAGCAACTGCATCTAAAATCAAAGATCGTTCAACTTTATTTGATGATGAATTTACTTGCAATTGTCCAATTGGAACTCTTCGTCAACATTGCAAACATGTTCTCCTTGTCGAATGCATCTGTGGTAGAGAATGGCCAAATATTGCGTTATTGCGTCAAACAATCCAACAAGCTGAAAGAAATGGACCTGGAAGAAAACGAGGACATACTCGAGCATTAGTTGTTGATTAAATTTTTGTTGTTTTTATTATTTATTTTATTTTTTGTATAAATATTGTTTATTGATTTAGCATTTTATATCAGGGACACATTTAACCAATATTAAGGTGGTTAAAATATTAGGGATACTTTTAACCAATATTAGGGGTGGTTAAAATATTAGGGATACTTTTAACCAATATTAGGGTTGGTTAAAATATTAGGGATACTTTTAACCAATATTAGGGGTGGTTAAAATATTAGGGATACTTTTAACCAATATTAGGGGTGGTTAAAATATTAGGGATACTTTTAACCAATATTAGGGTTGGTTAAAATATTAGGGCTATTTTTAACCAATATTAGGGTTGCAAATTCCCTTTTTACCGATAATGTGACAAAAAAAAGTGAAGGAAGATAACTTTTTTTTCGACCGGCCGTGTCATGGTGGAGTGGCCGAGCGGTCCAAGGCGGTGGACTTAAGAACAACGCTTAAGAATTCCCCTGTGCAGATGCACGCGCGGGTTCGAATCCCGTCTCCACCAGAAAAATATTTTTAAATTTTTTATTAAATATTTATTTATGTGATCAATAAAAAATATTGTTTTTATTTTTTTTATTAACTATAAAAAAGTAGAAAAAACTGCTTACTAAATCATTCAGTCAATTGGAAGTGTACTTTTTAACAAAGATGATATTGTTGATGGATACAGTTCCTACGGATATAGTTGTTCAAACTTAAACGATTTTTTGAAAAAATGCTTAAATATTTTAGTCCTCTGAACAATTTTTTAATGCTATTTTTGACATTAACTTTTTTAAGAGTTAATTGTGATAAATAAAGTTCAAATATTAACTAAAAATAGAAAATAAAATAAGCATTTTTAAAAGCTGAATAGCAGTGCTTGCTTTTTTTAAATGGAATCAGTGCTTAAATTGTTGTGAATGAAATTTTATTTTTTTATTAAACCAAGTTTTAAATCTCTAGTATGCTATAAATACAATGGGTTGTAAAAACTTCATTCCATTTTTGGCCCGTTTTGGCCCGGAATGGCCCGGTTTGGCCCGGATTGGCCCGGCTTTAATTAAACGATTTCTAGAAGTCCAAAATTCATGAAACCTTCAGGAATAGTACATATGGGTCTAGGGAAGAGATCTATAGCACTTTTGGGCCCCTATGTACCCTCTTGCCCTCATGCTGGTTATCATTAACAGTTTTTTTTTTCAAGGTACACTTATAAAAAAACACCATGCTTGTGTTTTAAAACACATATTTTTATATGCACTTTTATTTTTCTAATGCGTTGAAAAAGTCTACCCTATGATGTCGTGAAAAAGGCTTCTGAAACTCGGAATCAGATGCCGGCAGAATCTTAAAAATACTTTTTTCGTATTCCTCATAAAATTTTGATATATAAAGTATATTCATGCAAAAATTGAAAAAAAAAAGTCTTTCGGCCTTCTGAATCTCAAAATTCTGAAGTCTGAGGATTCTGAAAATAATTTTTTTGGATTCCCCATAGTCGATTGCCCAATAATACATGTTTAAATCAAACAAAACAAAGAAAAAAGTTTTTGGCAATCTGAATCCGGGGATTCTGAAGGCACCAGAATTCTGAAAATAAAAAAATCAGATTCCCCGTAGCTGATTTGATATATATGTGCGTTCATAGATTTATTTATAGATGTTTACAATTTTTAAAAAAAGATTTCATTTTATTTTGTCATTTTTTGGGGTATGTGGGTACTGTCGGGGATGCCCTGAGGGCAAGAGGGTACATAGGGGCCCAAAAGTGCTATAGATCTCTTCCCTAGACCCATATGTACTATTCCTGAAGGTTTCATGAATTTTGGACTTCTAGAAATCGTTTAATTAAAGCCGGGCCAATCCGGGCCAAACCGGGCCATTCCGGGCCAAAACGGGCCAAAAATGGAATGAAGTTTTTACAACCCATTGTAGAGCTAGCTTTAAAATAATTATAATAGTAGTAAGGTGTTATAGGCATTTTAAAAAAAGATATGTTTTATTGAAGCAATTAATTACACCTCCGTCAAAATTTACGGAACATAAAACGAATGTGTGAAAATAAGCAAAATTTGGGCAACTAAAATACACATATAGGAGGAAATGAGAAACATATTTGTGAGAACAAATGTTATTTTTGATGTTTCTGATAATAGCTGAAAGAAGTATATGCGCTTGTGAATATTCGTTTTTTCAATCATTTTTGTGATGTACTTTAATAATCACATTTATGAACGGGAAATACAAAAGATATTTTCTGATTTAAGTTATATAAATAAATTTTACTAAAAATAGTAAATATTTAATTTCTTCATTAAACAAATTTCTTATATTGCCAATGAATATTGCTATTTTTAGATTGTTAAAAATAGTTCAGTCTAATAGTGATATTATGTATAGTTGGAAGAGTTAATTTAAAAAATACATAAAATGAATGTGTGAAAACAAACAAATTTGAGGAACTAAAATACATATACAGGAGGAAATGAGAAACATATTTGTACAGTACAAAATGCTATTTTTGATGTTTCTGATAATAGCTGAAACAACTTTGTGTAACTGTGAATATTAATTTTTAATCATTTTTTGTGTACTTTCATTATCACATTTTAATAAATTAACAGGAAATAAAAAAGTTATTTTTATGAGTATTTTAGTAATTTTAAAGAAGCTATTTTTAAACCGCTAAATAAAATTTTTGGTTAAAAAATTGTCAGCTGAAAAAAAAGCAAATTTTATTTTTTCCGTTTTGCAGAATTTTTCCATCGTCATAAAAAAATGCTAATGGCAGGACAGATTCCCATCATCACAAATTTTTTATATGCCATCTGTTGAACTCTGTTTTTCCCAACAGTAATTCCAAAATTTTGTATTCAAACAGAAACTTTAAAAATTTTTATAAAGGTAATTTTTGCAAAAATTAGGCTACATGAAATTGTGACTGTCATAATTCTGTGCACAATAATATTTTCTTTTTCAGCATTTATTTTGTGCATTTTTTAATTTTTCCAATTATGGCTGTAAAATCAATGCAATTGCAACAATCAAGGTATTATAATTTATTGATTTTGTGAAAACAGTTGCATTACTTTTATTCACTTTTTTTCTTACTGCACCATTGTTGATTTAAAATTTGTGCTCAGTGAGCTAGTACTGCAAGATTTTGTTTGTTTTTTCATTTTTCTGCCACAGCTTGTCTATTCTCCATATACGTTTTTTTTGTAATTATTTAAAAATGTCTTGTTTTTTCTGTGATAGTAATTATCATGTTTCGCAATATAGTGATGAAGTTGTTTCTGATGAATGCCGAACAGAAATTATTTCCTTAAAAAAATGTTGTTCGAATTGTTTTGCAATTTTGAATACTGAATTTAAGTGTGAAAATTGCGAATTCCATAAAAACTGTTTTAATTGTTTTTCTAACGACCATTGTACAATATATTGTCCCGATCGACTCAAAGGTAATAAAAATATGCAAAAAAAAAATACTGTTAATATAAACCAGAATTTTTTAGCTCTCAAAATGTTTCCTCCAAGAATTGACGAAAATTTATTTTCTCGTTTTTGGCAAGTCTTAAACTTTGAAGAATAGCTGCCACCCAATCCACCAATTGCAATTGCCACGCGGGTCTTTTGATATAAATAAATAATAATAAATTTATTGAGAGAAAGATTGAACGTCAAACAAACACAAATAAAAATGATGATAATGGACACCAAAAAAGAGAGCAACAAAGAGGGTATTTATAGACGTGGAGAGCATGCAACTAGCATAATGCAAATTTCTATACTTCATTCATTCTTCTGCTTTATTCATGGCGATGAGTTTGAGTCGAGTCGCCACACTCCCGAGGGCTGAGAAAGTTGACTTCCAGAGGATATAGAGCATTTAATGGACGACGAGTTGTTTTGCCATTGGAATACTGAATAAGAGCAGAGCGGCATCTTCCATCATTTCCATAAAGAAGTTCCTTGATTCTGGCGAGCTTCCAGTAAGATCGAGGGATTTGATCATCTTTGACGATTACCACTTCACCTGATTGAGGATAATAATTTGACCCACGAGTAGCTTTGTGTTCCAGTTGTTGTTTTTCACGTAGCAGATTTAAATATTGATCATTCCATTGCATCCAAAATACTTCAAGCTTGCACCATTCCTTCTTGCATAGACGGATGAGTCCCTCCCGAGGGGAAAAATTGTTCGGACGATAGTCTGGATCATTTTCATCTTCTGATTCATTTTCTTCGGAGATATACCATGTTGGTTGATAGCCAATAAGGTTTGCTGGACATAGAATATGTGGAGATTCACCATCGACATAGAGCAGAGGTCTTGAATTCACAATATTTTCGACTTCGACGATAAGCGTTGAAAATTCATCTTCTTCTAACCATTTTCTTCCAATTGCTGCTTTCAAAGGGATCTTTACGGATTTTACCAACCTTTCATATAATCCACCTTGCCATGGAGCTTTTTCAGCAATGAACTTCCATTCAATTTCGGAATTGGTAAAAAAGTCAAGACACACTTTGTCTGAGCAAATTTCCATCCATAGATTTTGCAAAACACCTGAGGCAAGAATAAAAGTTTTCGAATTGTCGGATAGTACAGTTTTTGGTACACCACGACGTGCAACAAACTTTCTAAAAGCTCGGATGAAAGCTGTTGTTGTCAAATCATTAACTACTTCCAAATGAATTGCTCTTGTTACAAAACAAGTGATTAACAATGTCCATCTTTTACTGCCATCTTTGGATTTGACATTAATAGGACCAAAGTAATCCAAGCCAATATGTGTGAAAGCTTTAGCTTCATTTACACGAGTTGATGGTAACATTGGCATTTGAGGAAGCTTAAATGGCTTGCTCAAATATCTTTTGCAGGCAAAACATTCCTTTTTCAGAGTGTTTTTAACCATTGCACGGCCCTTCACTATCCAATACTTTTTACGAATTTCTGCTAAAGTATGTGGACCACCAGCATGATAAAGCTTTTTGTGGATATGCAAAACATAAAGTTTTGTCAAGTGAGCTTCTGTTGGCAAAATAATTGGCTCATGACAAATTTTGTCCGCCTTTTGCATACGATTTTTGAAAATCATGAATCCTTCTTCATTCATTTCAACTTCACAAGTTTTTGATAGCTTGTTACCAGCAATTTGTTGTTCCCGATGAACTAAAATTGCTTCAGCTTCAATTAACTCAGATGCAGAAATTGCAGGATCCCAATCTCCTGAATTTGATAAAAAAGATTTAAATCTTTTGCAAGCTTTTAATATCATTGCTGCTACTCGAAGCAACTTGGTCCAACTTGAAAATCTTGTTGTATCCAAGATTGGTTCTACAGCAGACTCACTTGTATCAGCGATTAAAACAATATCGCATTCAGTAGCTTCTGACTTTTCAGGTTGCTTTGGCCAATTATCTTCACTTTTAGATAACCATTCAGGACCTTGCCACCATAAAGTGCAAGAAGCTAACATTGTTCCAGCAATTCCCCTTGTTGGAATATCAGCAGGATTATTTGCTGTTGGAACATACATATATTCACAGTCTGCTTCATGGATTTTTGCTACACGATTTGCGACAAATCTTGAATCTTTGCAATTATGAAGCCAATTCCAAACAGTCATGGAATCAGTCCATAGAAACTTTTTAAAACTTCCCTGTTGAAGTTGTTCTTCAACATACTGAATTGCAGCAGCACCAAGCGTTGCTCCCATTAATTCCATTTCGGGAATCGTTAATGGTTTTGACTTTTTTCGCTGAGGCTTTACCTTTGTCTTAGCAAAAAGCAAGTTGCAGCAACCACCATTCTTAAGATAAATTGCTGTTGCATATGAATCTTTCGAAGCATCACAAAATGCATGAAGTTCTAGCTTTCCTGTATTTTCCAGAATATGACGTTTTACAGCAAATTCAGGAATTACAGATTCTTCCATAAGATTTATCCATCCTTCAATAAGTTCTGAAGATAATGATTTATCCCATGAACTTGTGCTTTGCCATACCCCTTGCATAAAAACTTTGAAGCGGGTTGTTACTGGAAGAAGAAATCCCAAAGGATCAAATGCACCCATAATCCAGGTTAACATTTTTCTTCTTGTCCATAGCTGATCTTTACTTTTTTCCAATGAAAAAATATATTTATCATTTAGAAAATTCCACTTAACACCCAAAACTTTGGTGCAAGTTTCAGCTTTTTGTCGAAGATCTGCTGGAATGGAATCAACAATTCCTGTATCATTGGATAACCATTCACGCAAATTCATGGATGCTTTCCAAAAATGATTACAAAGCTTTTCACGAAGTTTCATGGCTTCAGATTTTTCATTTGATAATACGAACACATTATCGACATAAGTATTATCGAATAGCTTTTTGCCCGTTTCAGAATCAAATTCACGAAACCAGAATCGCAGAACAGCTGCGAGTAAAAATGGACTGCAAATAAATCCAAATGGTACTCGTCGAAAACGATAACAGATAATATTGTCTTTCGATAAGCTTTTTTCAACATCTTTTAGCCAAAGAAAGCGACAAGAATCTCGATCTTCTTTACGGATTCCAATCTGATGAAAAGCTTTTTCAATATCTCCTGTAAGCAAGTATTTGAACATTCTTGTTCGTAGAAGAATACCAACTAAATCTGGTAAAAGCTTTTTTCCTTTGAACAAGCATTCATTGATCGATGGATTGCTTTTACAAGTTTTTGCAGAACCATCAAAAACAATTCGAAGCTTTGTTGTAGGCTTTTCAGGGTTGAATACTGCATGATGTGGAAGGTAATGTATAACTTCACCATCTCCCCTTTCATCTTTAACTTCTTCAATGATGCCTTGTTCAACTTGTTCATGGAACTTTTCAGCATATTCTTGCAAGCGTTCTGGATGCTCTTTAAGCTTTTTATGAACAGAATTTAATCTTCCATAAGCAAGTCCCAAATTTGTAGGAAGAGGCTTTTTGGTGGGTTTCCATGGAAGTCCAACTTCAAAGCGATTACCAACTAAACTGCTAGATTTTTCAAATAATTCAAATGCAATTGAATCATCAGGATCATCATGCTCGAATCCCGCTGCTTCATATTGCCAATCTTCAACTTCTTTTTCAGTTGAAACAGCAAAATTTACCGTAACCTGCTTTTGTTTGGTTGGAGTTCCAACAATAATATCACCAATTATTGTTTCAAGGATGGTGGTTGAATGATCTTTTTTAACTTTGATTACGAAATCACAAAAATAATCATTACCAATTACCACCTGAGGCTCTTCGAATACTGTTTTGCTTGCTTGTTCAACTTTTGTTTTTAATGCTACTTTTGCAACTTCAAGTTTGTTACAAATCCGCTCAGTTGAATTCACTTGCAAAACTTTTTCACCTTTTGATGTTGCAATAGAAATTTCAAGCAACTTTGAAGCTTGTTGCTTTATCTTTCCACCAAAAGATTGAATAGCTAATATTTCTTCTTCAATCAGAGGCAGCTTTAGATTACTTGCCAACTTCTTTGTAACAAAACTCCTTGATGACCCACAATCCAATAGGATAACAACATCTTGACTCTTGCCAGTTTTAGGATTCTTAACTTTTCCCTTGGCAGTCATTAAAGTTGTATTTTTCTTTCCAGAGACTGTCTTTGACATTAAAGATGTTGCTTTTGAGCTTTGCTTTGGAACAACCTCTTCACAAAGAAATACACAATGATCATTACCTTTACATTTAAAACAATGAACATTTTTTGCACACTTTTTATCGTCATGGCCCATGTTTAAACATTTTGCACATCGTTTTTGTCTTGCAAGTTCAGCACGACGGCCTTCAATTGTTGTAACCTTTGGGCATTTTGAGCTTTCATGATTTTCTTGCTTGCAGAAAATGCATGATCTTAAACTCCTTTGAGCAGAAGCAAAACTTTCTTTTTGCTGTCTTGGAGATACAGTATCCCTTTTACGTTGTTCGAAGGAAGACTTCTCTTCAACTTTAGAAGTCCCACCTTGATCTTTGCTTAAAAGTTTTTTCCTTTCTTCAAATTCTTTAAGACCAGCTATCTCCTGTTTAAGCAATTCCATAATAGCTTGTAAACCGAAATCCGAACTTTGTGATTTCTTTTGGCTTACGGCTATTTGAAGCTTTGTTGGAAGCTTATCATAAATAAGATCTTCCATGGAATCATTTCCATTTGGATTAAATCCAAGAGTCTTCATTTGACGACATATGCAATTCACAAAATTTGCAAATGATCGTAAATCTTTATAGGAATATCCAGGTGGCTTCATATCATTCAACTTCTTCTTGAATGAACGAAGAATGGAAGAGGTGCTTCCAAATTGCTCTTGCAGTGTTTCTACAGCATCACGGTAAAACTTGCCGGATGTGTATCCATCAATTGCTTCCTTAGCTTCACCAGCCAAATATCCTTTCAAATAAGATAGCTTTTCAGCATCATTCAAAGGCTTCTGATCAACGGAAGAAGTAAAAGCTTCCCAGAATTCCAGCCATTGAGTTGGTTCACCATCATATACTGGTACCTTCAACTCTGGCAATCTTGCCGACATAAGCTGTCTTGCCAATTCGTTAACTCCAGTATTTGTAATACTATAAGGAGATTCAACGATGTAATCATTAGGACGATTGGTTTTTCTTGCCAATCTTGGTGTCCATGCTTTGTGTTTATCATCCGAACTTAAGCCACCACCAGTCCATTGATCACGTACACTTGAGCTTGCATGTGTAACATATACACCACGCTTTACTCGTTCAGCTCTTCTCTCAATCATATGCTCAGTATTTAGAACTTTGATCGAAGCTGTATCATGTTCCTTCTTTCGTGGAGTTCCACCAATTGATGATCCATTCGAAGCTTCAGAACCATTAAGAGAAAAAAGAGAATCAGATTCTTCTTGTAGTACACCAATACAATCACCTCCACCATAATGAACTTGTTGTTGAGATAGCTTGTGTTGACGATTAATCAAAGATAAAGTTGAAGCTTGTGTGCTTTTAGCAGAGATAGAAGCAGCAGCACTTGGACATGTTGAACTAGATGACGATACAATATCTTTGAGTTTTGCTAATAGAGCAACAATCTGTTCCCACATTGATCGTAATCCATTAGGGGATATTTCCCTTTCATACATATCCAAAGCTTCTTGTTGTAGTGTAGCATTAGCACTATTTGTACATGCTTCTTTGACTTTATCCAGCAATACCGGAATGCTTTTCCGATATGTCATCAAGACCTTTACAATCCCTTTTAATTCATTAACTAGCTTACCTTTATCAGCTTGATCATCTTCCAACAGTATTGTAGTAGTACTTATATATGAAGAAGCAGCAGATTTTGTAGCATTGATTTCAAGTTTGAGAATATTAAATTCCATATTCATTGTTGAAAAAAATATCAATATTCAGCACCTGGAGAAAATATAAAGCTTGATTCAGCAGGAAAACTTTGCCAAATATTGATGATGACCAAAGAAGAACAAAAACAATATCAACCATAAACAACCAGTTAGGTCGATGCACCACCTGTGGAGAATAGCTGCCACCCAATCCACCAATTGCAATTGCCACGCGGGTCTTTTGATATAAATAAATAATAATAAATTTATTGAGAGAAAGATTGAACGTCAAACAAACACAAATAAAAATGATGATAATGGACACCAAAAAAGAGAGCAACAAAGAGGGTATTTATAGACGTGGAGAGCATGCAACTAGCATAATGCAAATTTCTATACTTCATTCATTCTTCTGCTTTATTCATGGCGATGAGTTTGAGTCGAGTCGCCACAACAAACATTCATGGCACTTTCATTCCCAAATCTTTATACTACTATGAAATTAAAATCAATTAAAATACGATGTAAAGATGCACTTATTGATAAAAAGTACAAACAAATGTTTAATTTTGATTTTGTTGTTGCCACGACAAATCATACCATAAATTCCTATGATAACAGCGATAAATTTGAAATACCACCTTTTTTGAAGACTCCTATTTTTTATATTACCGATCTTAATATTCAGGGTTCTTCTCCGTTATATAGTAAAAAAATTATGTTATTATTATCACCAAGAACAAAATATTTACGATGTGAGACCGTAAAATTTCAACCAAAAATAACTTTTACAGAAATCCTTAAAAAAGCACCAAACCTTGAATATATTAATATTTGTAATTCAGATATTGAAGTTAGTAATTCATGGCCTGATGATTTTCGAAAATTCAATCAAGCGAATAATTTAATCTGTTTAAGCTTGTTAATTACTGAATTAAATTTTAATGTTGAAAGCTTAGCTGCTTTAATAAAGGTAATTGTACTAAACTTTTGTGACATTTCAACTATATATGTACCAATTGCTTAAAACTTGTAAAATTTTTCAGGAAAAATCTGGCAAACCCGTCATTCACTTACAACAGAATATAACATGTGACCGACAAACAGCGTTCAATGCTGTAACAAAATATCTTTCTGCATATTTTGTTCCAACAAAAAGTGAAGACAAAGCATGCGTAAAAGTTTTTCTTGAACATTCAAGCGGATGGTCTAGTTTTATTAACTATGAATATTCAGAACCTTAAGAAAATCATTTGACTTATATCTCTTGTTTAAATGATGTTAGGGTCTTTGCTATATTTTCCCTCTCTTTTGTATTGTACTAGTGTTATTTTTTTGTTATAAACCATTTTCTGAATAAAATTATATAAATAAATTTACTAAGAATAGTAAATATCTAAAATAAAATTAGCATTTTTAAAAATTAAATGGTTGTGCCAGCTTTTTTCAGTGAATAAAAATCACAAATTTAGTTTCTTCATTTAACAAATTTTTTATGTTTAGCATGCCAATAAATATTGTTATTTTAAGATTGTTAAAAATAGATCAGTCTAATAGTAATATTATGTATAGTTGGAAGAGTTAATTACACCTCTGTCAAAATTTCTAGGGATGCATAAAATGAATGTGTGAAAATAAACAAATTTGAGGAACTAAAATACAGATATAGGAGGAAATGAGAAATATATTTGTACAGTACAAAATGCTATTTTTGAGGTTTCTGATAATAGCTCGAACAACTTTTTGTGTGCTTGTGAATGCTGTTTTAATTTTTTCGTGTACTTTAATTATCAAATTTTAATAAATGAACAGGAAATTCAAATGCTATTTTTTAATTATTTTATAATTAAATAACTTAAAAAATCCTATTTTTAAACCACTTTACTTAATTTTTGTATAAAATATAACTCTCTTTCAAAGATGAAGCATATTCTTACAAAAAAAATAAGATTTTATTTTTTCCGTTTTGCAAAAAAAATTTCAGCGTCATAAAAAATGCTAATTGCAGAGCAAATTCCCATCATGACAAATTCTTTTTATGCCATCTGTTGAACTCTGTTTTTCCCAAAACTAATTCCAAATTTTTTATATTCAAATAGAAACTTTGAAAAAATTTTTGGTGCAGTTTTTGCGAAAATTAGGCTATGCGAAATTGTGACTGTGAGATTTTGATTTGTGTCAAAGATACACATAATTTTTTGGCATCATGAGAAATATATTTTTGTCTTCAAAAAAGTTTAATCATTGCTTTTTAGTCTTTCCCAGATTCATAGAAAATAGAAAAACACATTTAACTGTGTTTTTTTCTTCAGTTAGTTTTTTTCTGCTAGGTTTTTGAGACACTCAAGTTTCTGTTTTTTACTTGCCAAATTTTACTGTAATAAAACAGCACTTAAAAATTTTATTATAGTTTTTTTTATTGTTATTATTTATTTACACTTTCTTTTTCTTTCCTGTTTCCTATTTTTGATTTATAATTTCTTATTTTTAGTACCATAAGCTCATTACAGCTTTATTTGGCTGGTGTTGTTATTGAAACAATCGTACTTTTTTTTATCCTTTAACAAAAAGAAAACAGCAGACCAGAGATAATCCAATAAAACAGTCTTAGGACTTTAGTTGTTGTTGTTTCAAAAATCACACAATATTTTTTATAAAGTAAAGAAAAATAGCACATAAAAATTGTAATTGAATTAGTATTGCCACAAAATAAGTAAAAAACAAAGATTTTGTTGATTTTTCTTCTTCTGCTTCTGAATGAAAACAAGTTGTTGAAATTCTGGGAAGTAAACAGTAAACATTGTTCTGGTTATAGGGTGTTTGGTAGTTTTTGTATTATTTTTTTTGCAAATTTTTGGTTGTTTTTGATTAGAAGTCTCGTGAAGATTCTGTATTTTATTTTCTCTTTTTTTTGTTAGAAGAGTCAGCTTTTAAGTAGTTTTCGAGAACCAGTGTTTTTAGATGCAGTTCTTAGATCTTGTGAATGTCACTTTTTTTTATGAGGAAAACTATGTAAAGCGATTAAGAGTGTCCAACTATTACAGGTATGGATAAAAAAAAGATAAATGTGCCGCTTTTTATGTGCGACAAAATGTGTCTTTGATGTAGGGAAAAAACATTCTACCATGTAACATCTGGATAGCTCTTCACCATGAGCATAACATCTATTAGATATTCATTCTAACGGGCTGCCCGCCATTTTAAAAAAAATTTTAAGCGCTACTTCATTCATGCATCAAATATCATAGTTCACCCCTTTATACAGTAACTTATCTAAAAAAATTTGTGTTTGGGAGATTTTTTCTAATTTCCTATCTTTCTCACACTTGTCATATTGTAAATATTAGATATATTCAAGGTACTTTGTGCTTGCGTTTTATTCCAGGGAATAACATAAGTGTATCTCTCTAGCTTAAACTATGTGAAAAAAAGTAAAATTAATTATAAGAAAAATAATTACTAGCATTACATGCTTTTCATTTTATTAATCGAAACAAGATTAAACATTTGATGTTTGAAAATAATAATATTTTATTTCAAACATCAAATGGAACAACTGCAGTTGCAAGGTTCTCTCAACTTTTTTGTTGTCCAAAACATGTCCTGCGTAAAATTATAACCCAATTATAGGCTTTTTAAAAAAAATTTTTACTAAAAAATTCGTTTATTTTCTTTATAAATTGTAACATTCGCGGCTCTAATTGTTTATTTGCGTTCTTTTTAAATTTTTTAAAAATCACATATAAACTAAATTTTTACAAATTTCATACCTGTAGTTTTCCAGAACAACAACAATGCCTGACACTGACATCCTTCATGACTGGACAAATTGGAAGCCATCATTCTTGGTTGAAATGTTTCCAATAAATAATCGTCGAATTATCAATAATTACTGCAGCTTTTCAACTTCTATGCTTGTTCACATCTTATTACTTTACGCAATTATTACTCAAACACCAAAAATATTTAAACCTTATCAAAAAGTTTTATTTTTACATTTGGTTATGAATTTTTATTACACTTTTGTTGGCCTACTAATGCAATCGAATATGGTTTATGGTAAGCAAAAGGGAGGTTACTGTAGATGTGTTAATTAGAATGATGTTTTAGATAGAAGTACTGATCAATTCTTTGTACAAATTGATGCATTAATTAAAAATCCTTCAATGGTTGCAACGGTAATTATGGCAGGATTCAATGATTTTGGATCGTTATGGTATATCAGTGCATTGCCAGTTAATTATGTTTATCGATATTTTTTGATTTGTCGGTAAGTGCTTGGTTTTGTATCATTCTTTGAAATTAGTCGATTAGAATAAAAAAAGCATAAAATTTTTTTTAAAGCTCCTTTCTTGGATTTGAACCTAACAAAGGCAGTGCGTTAGCCTGATCGTCAACCACAGCGCCACAGCTGCAAAAACCAAAAGCTTTCAAAATAATTTCAAATTCTCTTTTTCCGTTTTTTTCTGAGCTGATTTGGCTTTTAAACGCTTATTTAACACTATTGAAACATTTTCTTACTTGTCGCTGTAGCTTAATGGTTAACGTACCAGATTGACGTGCAACTGATACTGATGTTCGAATCCTTGGGAAAAAGTTTTGCAAAATGTTAAATTTGTTTTTTTAACATCCATAAAAACAAACCTCCATTATTTGAATCAATAAAAAACTTCTTAATTTTTAGAAGCAAAGAATTACCTACCCTCTACTTCATTCTCCTAATCCTCTTATCCATTATTGCTCCCTTATTTATCGCTATCATCAATCTAATAAATTTCTGGCCTACACAACTCTACGCATCTCTATACGAGGCAACATTCAAACAATATGGACAAGTAATTGCTATCACAAAATACCGTGCCCTCATTGACGTCTACTCCGCTGCTACCCCCGTCCTTATCACATTCTACTACTCCATCATTACCGTAACCTTCGCCCTTATCTCCCTACGAATGAGTTCCCTCAAAAAGATGCTCACTACAACAACCGCATCAATGCAAACACAAATAAATATTATTTTGCTTGTACAAGCTGGTGTTCCTTTGATTATGAACGTCCTTCCACCAATTGCGCTATGTTTGAGTTGGTTCTTGGAATTTAATACACCAAAAGAATTTTTTATTTTTGGTTTGGTTAATGCTTGGACTCCATGTATTAATGGGCTTACAACACTTTTGGTGATTAAACCATATCGGCGATATTATTGTCATTTAATTTTAAAGCTATATTATCGAAGAGAAGAAGATATTCCATTGTTTAAAACTTTTAGATCAAGATCTATTCAAGATTCTGTAAAATCTTTGTCTTAATTGTGTGTTTTATGTAAATAATTTTTTAATAAATAAACTAAATTTTATATAATACTATTACAAAGAAGACTCATTCAAATTAAATTAGCCTTGGATTCAAATATGACACATTGATAGACATGATACATAAAAAATGTAATTTCTCAACTATTCAATAGCATTTTTGACTTTGTTTTCATACAATCTAAGGAGCACATGATATCACCTGCTACTGTATACAAAAAATCGCTAAGAAACAATCAAAAGAATTTTATCAATTTCAGAGTGAGCAAATACCCCTTGCCCTCTGAATTCAGGCCTGGTGATTTTTAAAAGTATAAACGAAAAAACAGATATATGTGATGAATCATCAGATTTATAAATATGATAAAGGATAAACATATAACTGACAAATTATTATGTTAGAGAAAATACTGTTTGCTGCTATCCAAGACATTAAATGTTATGTATGTAAATTTTGCTTCAGCAACGTGTACATGTATCAGCGTTTGTTGTATTTGATTTTTTTTATCATGCTTTTTTAGTTATTTGTCTTTACAAAAAATGTTGTATACACGCCGAATACATAATTATTTATTATTACTTGGTATTGCGCTTGTATTTCTCGTGATATGGAAGAATTCGTTGTCTTCCAATCATCAAAATTCAATATCTTCTTCTAACAATTCTCTAGAAATTCAAATCAAAACTGGTAATATTACAGAATTTCGAATATTAACTGCATTTTCTTCTAATCATTTTGATGAAGCTTTGTAAGTTTTCTGTTTTACAAATTGTCACCGACTGTATTGTTTGCTTTAATTAATACCATAAAATTTTTATAGGCGTAATTGTAAAATTATTGGAAAATTAGATGAAACAAAAAATTGGTTGCCTGGATATATGATTGCTTATATTTTACAAGATGATGTATCAAGGGAACAACAAGATAAATATCGTAATGAATGTCCATTTGTTACTTTAAGAAAATTCAATGCTTCAAAATACCCAAATTTTGTTTCTCAAAATATATATGAATATCGTTGGAAACCGTTAATTGTTTATGAAGTTATGAAAGAAGTAGAAAAAGTATTTTGGATTGATGCAAGTGTTATTTTAAAAAATGATGCGAATGAAAAGATTACGGTAAGCGATCTTTTTTGCACGAATATGGTCAAGCGATTTTCTGGTAATAGTTTGTAAAGCAGAAATACTGTATTTTGATTATTATTTTTTTTAATATAAGAGGTTAATCGGATGCAGTTTTTGTTTATCAGAATATCTCGCTAACTACCAGTTTATGTGAGAATATGATTACTATCATTTTTAGGATATTATTTCAAAAATGGATACAAAATTTACAACATGTGGTTTAAGAGATTTTGGTGATGCTGGACATTCAATTATATATGCAACACATCCAAAGATGCTGCAATATTTTAACTTTCCCGAAGATACTGTAAGTATTTTGAACAATAGAATTTTTTGATTTAAAGAGGCAATTCCTTATGAACTTTTTAAACCTTATAAAGATATATTGGTCGGTACATGAAGAAAAGAAGAATGCGACGCTAGTACCTCTCTATGACTCCATATTTTTAGGCAAAGAAAAGTATCATGATTGCAGGAGGATTATTTATTATTTCAAAGAAATATGGTATGAATATTCTTGAAAAATGGAAAGATTGTGCATTAGAAAAAGAATGTATGGCACCAACAGGTCATAGTCTTTATTGTAGCTGCAGAGATGATTGCAAAGAAAAGAATATGTATGGTGACTGTCATCGATATGATCAATCAGCTCTATCAATTTTAGCATATCAATGTAGTACAAATTCAAGTGATTTTTATGAATCTACAACACTGCTGGATGTGCAAATCATGTAGGCTTGGATTTACTTATATATTTGTTTATGATAAAGATGTGCATTATGTGTTTTTGTTGATTAGTGTATTATTGTGTAGAGTAATGTTTTGTTAGTAATATTGTTCATTTAAATAATAAAAATATTGTTAAAGCAAAAATTTAAAAAAGTCTGTGCTGGAAATATTTACAATTATTGACTCTCTTGTTTCCGTTAAATAAAAAAAATCTATCGGTGTCAAAAATGTTTTTTTTGTTTTAATTTTTTTGACATCGATAGACTCTTATCGCCTACCTTTAAAATTTGCTTCATCTTTGTTTGTACAACTGTTTTTTTGTTTTGAAGGATAGTTATTCATATTTATTGCAAAATATCTTATTCTTGTGCAACGTGGAATTATTTATTTTTAACAATCGCTTATGGAGTTCATTTGTTAGCAATATCTCTTTTTTCTTGGTGGATATAAAAGGAATCTAGGCAGCTGGGAGTGAATGAATTACTGTACATTTTTTCCATTTTCATTTCATTAATGCTTTATGTCATGGTCGTTAAGCTCTTTAACGTTGGGATTAATTACTTAAAAAAATTGTGCTAAGGTTTAAAACAAAATAAAAAAAAAATATATGATACAACGAGTTTGATGGGCAGAGTGACCTGATGCTATTATTTGTTATTGATCGCTGAAATTGGTTTGTCCGGTTAAAACTTTGCCACTATTGATTAAACCTAAAAACACTAAACTTGAAACTTTTTTCTATACAACCACAAAAAACAAATCTAGCTCTATATTTTTTCTCTTAACTGCTGATGCGAGAGAATTTTTCTTCAGCAATTAGATTTATTTTTTCAGTACTCGCTGTAACTCAAAATTTTACGGACATCTAAAATAATAAAAACCATATCAATACTAAAAGAATTATGGACATGGATGAATTTCAAGGTGATTTAGCTAAGTCTTTAGATATGCCTGAAATTTTCAAACATGCAAGTCCACAACAATTTTCGGTTTCATATCCTATCATCAAATACGTAATTCAAAACCCCCAATCATCAAAAGCATGGAAAAAGCTTATTAAAACATGCAAATACTTTTATTCAAAAAAACCTGCTTTGCCCATACTTTGTTTAAATGTTATCTCTATTTCCAAATGCAGTGCTGATGAAGAAATTTTTAATCCGTATATGAATGTCCCAAAATTATGGGTATGCTATTCGCTTACTACCACTATAAAATCCGATCTTCCATCTTTGATTCCAAAAATTTATAAATTTGATCTTTGTGATTTATATGTGGAAAATCAAAATTTATCATTGGCTGATTATCAAAAGCTTACATCATCTGGTACTGTTGAAAAGCTCTGTTTAACATCTTGTAAAATTAAAAATGATGATGGTACTATTGTAACACTTGATACGTTACTTGAAAATCTTCATCGAATCGAGCGGTTTGAAATGTAAAATTTTATAATTTTTTTTAAAAAAATTCTATTTAAATTGCTTAAACTACTTTAGGAATGTTAATAATAATCCTTTCATGTTTAAACCAGATACTGTTATGAAAGTAGCTGAACACCTTATGGCGTTCAAAAAGCTATATCGTTTTAAATTGTCAGAAGTTCCTGAAACATTTGATCTTTCCAATTTTCTTGTTGTAAGCTTTATTTTTACCGTTTTACTTTTTTAAATTGGCTCTTTATAGAAAAATAAAAGTGTTGAAATAACTCTTTACTACTTTGCTCATATTTCTGCTACTTCTAAAGAAGCGATCAAAAATTGCATGGAAAAAATGAAGAACAATCCTTCTTTTGCAATCCCTTTTATTTGTTTCAATTAAAATGTATTTCAAAAAAAAAGTTATTCTACGTTTTCATGCCATAATTGTTATTTATGCAATTCATACATGTTTATTTATTTATTAGTCAAGAAGATTCTCCAAGTTGAAAATGTAAAAAATAATTTGAAGTATGTATTATAATCGCTATAAGATAGAAGATAACCCTTTAACTGTTGTAGATGTTTAGTTATTTGTAGTCTACGGCGCTGTTTGTAGTGGTTCACGAACAAGTTGTAAATGAACAAACCTTTTGTCCCCGCAATTCAAGCAATCTAATCTTCAAAATATTACCAAAAACTTATTATTACCTTTAATTCTCCTTTTCTATAAAATAAAACGAAAACTAACTTTCTTTCATTATTTATGAAAAAAGATAGTACGTATTACTTGTATTGTATTTTTATTGTAATGCTGGTATCCATCTCGCGTTCTTCGAGTGATTGAATAAAATAACTTCTTGTCATTGTGAACATCATTTCATTTTTTTGATTATTTTTTGAAGCATTAAAATAAAAAAAATCGAAGAAAAAAGAAGCATTTTTGTTCAGTAGAATTTTTAAATTTTACGCATTGGCGCAAAAACGCAATTGGCCAAAAACTTATCTTACCTCAAAACCTCTCGCGAAATTTGATGTGGATTTTAAGCATTTTCTAAATTAATTTGCTATACTTTATAAGACAATATTTTAAAATCATTTTATTTTATAGGTATAAAACCATTATATAATGTCAAATATGGATGTTAGTGACCTTCGTGTTGCATTATCTTCACCTTCAACCTCGGAATATGATGCAATTTCTACTTTTCAACATCCATGTTTCCAAAATTTCTCATTCTCTAATCCAATTATGAGATATATGATGAATATGGTCAAAAAGCGCAAGCATGCCAAAGCATGGAAGCAATTAATTAAAACTTGCAAATTCTTCTTTCTCAAAAACCCTGTTATTCCTGTTGGGCAGTTAGATGCCATGTATGGATATGAATGCAAAGGCGATGGTGAACTATTTGAAAGTTCAGTTATGTTTCCGAAATTGTGGCTATATGATACTTTCTGTGCAAATGCATTATCTAATATTAAAGGTCAATAAGAACTCATTTATCATGGGATGATCTTCAGAAGCTTACCTCTTCAGGGTCTATCCAAAAATTTCTTCTTCGTGCAAAAATTCTTCCTTCATCTGATGGCACAACAGCTAGCGTTGATATGCTCCTTTTAAATCTTTGGCAAATTAAAGATTTTGAATTGTAGGTTTTTATGAAACTGGTAATTCTTTACGTATAAATTTTTAAGATCCGTCTTCCATGATCCTTTAATGTTTAAAGCTGATACTGTCAAAAAAATGGTTCAAATTCTTTCTGGATTTAAGAAGCTTTATCGATTTGAAATATCTGATGTCCCAGAAACTTTCGATTTTGATGCATTTAAAGCATTCTTCATGGTTAGTAGCATGTTTGTCACCGTATTTTTGAAATATTGACCGATTTGTCCCTAACCGTAAAGGTCCCCCAATCGCTCCGGAATTAAAACCCCGTATCTTGCCTATAAACTCGTCTTAGTAAGAGATTGTTAGGGACAAAATATCAGTGACGAAGTCCTCGCTCAGTGAATTATTTAGATATGTGGATATAGCTAATAAATAGCCGACAATATCTATTCTTGATATAAATGTGTTACTAATGGATCCTTTAGGTTATTCTTGCTATTATAGCTCTTTGAAATCATCGCTCTCAAAATTTTATAACAAAGATAGATATTGGCTGCTATTTATTGGATCTATTCATATACAAATTAAACCCACAGATCAAGGATTCAGTCGCTGCTATTTTGTCCCCAACTATCTCTTACTAAAACAAATACAGGTAAACCTCGATTTTACGTCCACCTTTATTTTACGTCGTTTTTTCGTGATCCCTTGATAAATGTGAAATCGAGGTTCAACTGTATAAAGACAAAACATGGGGCCTTAAATCCGGAGGGAGATGGGGACCTTTACGGTTAGTCTTCCCCTCACTAATATACACGATTGCTTGGTCCTGGCCCACACAGTCTTTGGGAATTATGTTTGCTTCCTTTTTATATTATTTTTACTTTTTAGAATAATGAACGTGTCCTCGTACAAATGGATTTTTTGACTCCCGTTGCTGAAGCTTATAAAGAAATGGTTATGAATATTGTTGAAGAAATTAAAAAAGATTGTAACTTAAGACCACCTCGAATTCGTTTTTATAATATGGCTTAATTTAATATCGATGACGTTGCTGTTAGTTATTTTTAAAGATGAATCGAACGGAAGAAGGTAATACGGTGCATAGAACTTTTAGATTTAAAACTATTCATGATTCTGTTAAATGTCTTTCATTGTTATTTATGTTATTGATAAAACTTACAAAAGTTATTTCACATCATTTCAAACAATACTAAAACATCGAACAAAAGGACAGATTGGATACTGTAATTTCCATGAAAGGTAAAATTTATTGTTGTAATTAAACTGATTTATTTGTTTGCTTTTAATGGTATTATTTTTATACTGAGTTGGAACAAGAATTATGTCTTCAATTATTATTCTGAATATTTCTTTCTACTGTGTTCAGCGGCAATTACTGGTTCCTGGACAAACTCTTTCTAAAAAAATTTTCTTTTCGAAAAACCGATTTATGTTGTTGTTAATCACAAAAAAAATCCTTTTGCTATTATTTTGTGTTTATTGATGCAGCAACTTTCAAGAACATATCTAAGACTACAGTAATTTTTTCTCCAAGGCAAGTTGCCTATTACATCAAATATTTGCATTATTGGTGAAGTAGGTAACAATAATTTTTATATTATTTTTTTCACTAAAGTAAACGTATGACAGAATATTTGAAGTCAAGGTTTGTTGAGTTTTTACTACTAAGATAAGTCAAACATTAACTGATTTAAGTTACCAAGTGGTCTACCAACAAATGATTTTCTCTTTAAAAATAATTTTTATATTCCAGTTATAAAAGAAATTCAAAACAAGATTACTAGATATATGGAAACTAAAATTGTTTTTCTTAATTTTATTGATACATTTGAAGATGGTCAAAGATGAATTTATATGAATATGGGGTTTCAAACATTGGCTTTCTCTGGAGATTCTCCTAATAATAATTCAACGATTAATAACAGTGATACTGTAACACGTGAAAATGATGAGAGAAAGGTGTTAACTGCAAATGATCAGTAAGTTTAAATAATTTTGAAGCATGATGCCAAACATACATAAAATGGTATTTGATTCGTTACCCCTCTGATCGAATCAAATTGCTGTTTAATAATTGATTCTTTACATTTTTGATCCCTTTTGAAAATTCTTTGGGTGTCAAAAACATTCATGATTTTGGTGAATGTATATTTTAGATACTCTTATCGCCCACCTTTAAAATTTGCTTCATCTTTGTTTGTACAACTGTTTTTGTTATGAACGATAGTTATTCATATTTATTGCAAAATATCTTTTTCTTTTGCAACGTGGAATAATAATTTATTTTTAAACATGCTGGTTTAATAAATTCAATCATTAGCTTGGTAGATATAAAAAACAGATGTAGTCAGATATGGATGGACAAATGTTCCGCTATCTTTTTTTCTTTTTTGCATCATTAAAGCTTTATGTCATGAACGTGGAGTATATCTTTGGTCTTTGCGTCCTTCAAAACTCGTGAATTTCACTGATCTTTTATAAGGTTTTTCGTCTTTTCTGGCAACATTTCATTTTTTATAGCTCAAATATTTCAGAAACTATTTCATCCCATTCTTCTATGACACCTGCAATTCGAAAAAAACTTGTTATTGTTGGTGATGGCACTTGTGGAAAGACTTGCCTTCTTACAGTTTTTGCAAAAGGCACCTTTCCAGAAGTATATGTTCCAACAATCTTTGAAAGTTATGTTGCTGATATGGAAGTTGATGGCAAGCATATTGAACTAGCACTATGGGATACAGCTGGACAAGAAGATTATGATCGACTTCGACCACTTTCATACTCGAATACAGATGTAATTTTGATATGTTTTAGTATAGATTCCCCAGATTCAATTGAAAATGTTCCAACAAAATGGACACGTGAAGTGAGGCATTATTGTCCTGGGGTGCCGATAATACTTGTAGGAAATAAAAAAGATTTAAGAAATATTGAAGAGCAAGAAATGGTTCACGAACCTGCTGTTGGTGGTCAAAAAATTGAAGAACCCATTACAACAGAGAAAGGTAAAGCTGTGGCAAAAGAAATTGGTGCAGTTGCATATTTTGAATGTTCAGCAAAACTAAAAGATGGAATTCAAGAAGTTTTTTTGAAAGCAGCTCAAGCAGCTATGAAGGGAAAAAGGAAACAGCGGCAAAGGGCTTGCAGCATTTTGTAAATTTATTTATTAATTTTGTATTTAAACATAAATATAAGTAATAATTATATACATTAATCTCTAACAAACATCAAAATAATTTTTCTAACAAATCAAGTCAGCTATCAGAATAACCACAAAAACATTATCAACAACTGTTGCTTCACAAATTTGATTACATACTTTATTTGTTATTGCGTTTGTTTGTTTATTCAAATTTCCAAATTAGCTGTGTGTTTTTTTCTGACAAATCTCTCTATCTTGACTACAAGCAGCAATTTTTTTAATGCTTATTTAAAACTTATTTGGTTTTTAACTATTTTATCATTTTTTGTATCCTTTTTGATCACTTGGTATGCTTGATCTTTCACATAACAATTTGTATGAACAAAGGTCACAAAGTATAAAGAATCTTTGATTGTTTTTGCAAGAAAAGAAAAGCGGTATCCGTTAAAAAAGAAAGAGCTTGTTTAAAGCTTGTAAAAAATGGATAACATGAGAAAAACAACGAAAAACAATGAATAAAAAAATAGCATGGTATCCGGTGGTTCACGTGTTTGTTGCTTTGCTTTGGAGCAACATGTATTGCACAAAAACAATGTAAGCGGAAAAATACAAGAACTTCCTCCTCTTTTTTTGTAACAATAACACATTTTCAAAAAACGGATAAATTCAATGCTTTTCCATTCAACCTTTATCATTTTATCACTTGTTATCAACAACTATCAAAGAAAAAAATGTCAAACAATTTTTATTGGTCTTCTTCCAACAAGGATAACAGCAGCGGATCAGATGGAAAACGTGATAATCGTGAAAAAGAAGAAGAAGCTTCCGATGAAAGAAAATATGGTCGATGGGAATCAAATGATGACGATGATAAAAATGGCAAATATGGATATGATAATTCTCCTGGATATCAATCATCACCTGATCGTTCACCTCCACAAAAGAATCAAGATAATCAATATTATTTTACAAAGTTTGTTTTTTTAGTTTATAAAAACTGGAATCACCAAAAAATTTAGCAAGGAAATCTTTTTCTTATTTCTTCCTAAAATCCAACAATAATACCATTAACCTACTGTAATTTTTACATTTTTCGAATATTTGAATACAGTAACTAAATATTCCATTAAGCATATGAGTTTATTTTAAAAAGACAAACTGATTTTTTAAAATGAGTTATTCTTATTTTTTGTTCGTCTTGTTTGCAAACTACAGTAATCCGTATGATATCAAAAATACTAAAACTTTTTAATTAACTTTATATTAAAAAAGTTACTGCAACTTGAAAAAATATAATCCCATTTTTTTGGTTGCTTTTAACTTTTTTATTCTTCCATATTTTCAGAAACTATGACAATGATAAAGATTCCTCATGGTCATCTTCCCGCTCAAATGATGAAAATAAATATTCTGGAGGTGGCTCTGGAAATTATTATGGCAAATAATTCATAACCGCTGATCCTTCATCCACCTCAAGCTAATAACCTTCTAATTTAAGCCTTCCCTTTTTTAAATATTTGTTTTTGATGTTTAATCTATTGCATGATATCCGCTTAATCCAACATAATATTATTGTAACTTTGTATGGAAGAAAATAATAAAAAACAACAACGTATTTTTTGTTGAAATAAAAAAAGAACAAATAGTGATGTTGCTAAAAAGTTATTTTGCATGTTTTCCACTGAAACAGTAAAAGTAAAAAGAAAAGAACGTGGAAGCTAAAACAAAAACTTCTCATTTTTTTGTAGTAACAAATCTTTAAAAGTACTGCAGTTTTTTTATTAAAATTTATTTTTATTATGTATTTTTTTGCTGCAATCTTTTTTTTGTGTCAAAAAATCGTCGCACCTCCTTTCTTCCTTTCCTTTTTTTTCTTCTTTGCTGCGTTCTTTTTTTGTCAGCAGTAAAAGAGTCCCTCTTTTGCTCTCTGTCGCCCGCTGAACTGCGTCACGGACACACTTTCAAAGGAGACCAGCCAAATAAAAGAAAGCTCGTTTTTTATTGTATCTGCATGTTTGTGTGCATGTCTGTGTACAACAGTGATTAACCCTTTGTTGATAGGAAGTGCCAACTGGAAAGCTCGTGCAATGCCAGATTCACAGATCTATGATGTTGTTAGAAATTTTTAATTTTTTTTATTTATAAGTAAAACAATGAAACTGTAAAAAATTGCACTAAAAAATGAAAAAAATTTTGTTTCTTTTTCTTCTCTCTTCTTTTTTTATATTCAGTGTGTGTGTGCAACTCACATTAAAAAAAGAGAACGTCTGTTTGTGAGGTTTGTTGTTGGAAGCGGCTGCTTTTTACTTACTAGTTTTGCCTTCCATATTTTTCTAACTCGAGAAAAAACTGCCGTTCTCGAATAAAAAAATGCTTTTTTCCAACAGCTTCTTTAAAAAACATATTTTTTTTGTTATTTTTTGTTTTTTGTATTGTTTTTATTTTTTGTCCACTTTTTTTCCGTTGCTTCTTTTTCCACTTTTATCGATTGCAAAGTTGGAAACGTGTCCTTTCGTTGAAAAAAAGTTGATCATGATGGTTGAAAACTAAAGCAAAGTTTTTCATTGTTTTGTTTGGTTTTTCTCCCAAAATCGGGCAATGTTTTTCTGACTTTTTGCACTTCGCTTTTTGGCATGGTTATTTTATTGAAGAATTTTCAGCTCGTACTTTTGTGTTTTATATATCTTAAAAACATTATAAAAAGGTCAAATGCCGCAGACATAGATTTATTGCGTTCATTCACCTTTCCATTATTGTTCCTTTTTCTTCTTTTATTATGCAATGACCTCAACTTTTGTCTGACATTTGCATCTCTTTTTTTCTTATTTTCTCCATATTTCAGCATCAACAGCGCCACACTAAAACAAAAGATGGTTGTATCTGGCAGTTTACCTGGTACATTTGAAATTCCAGAAATAATTGAATACACTTTATCAAAACCTATACCACAAAGTTTTCCCTTCCCATCTGGTATTATTCATTATCTTACTCATACACCTTCATCCGCAAAAGGCTATAAAAAACTTCTACGAACATGCAAATATTTTGTTTATAAAAAATTTATTTTTATAACAAATAATTTTTATGTTAAAGATGAATCAAATGATATTTTGTTGGATTATTTAATTAAAATTGAAGCCTTAACTGATAATTTGTTATATAAGTTATGGCTAAAAAGGATGTTAGTTATGGTGAATGATAATGACAGCAATGTTATGACACGGATGTTGAGGAATGTATATCGTTGTGATTTAATCGATATTACTGTTTCTCATCAAATATTTTCTTATGATGAATATTTAATTTTGGTTGAAGGTGGAGCAATTAAAGAGCTGAGCTTTTATAATGTATTAGTTAAATATAATGATGGAAAAGTTGTGCCACTTGAAGGCTTAATGGAAATGGTTCCAAATGTTCAACAATTTAAATGGTGGGTAATTGTTATTAATAGAGAGATGGATGTAGTAGATAGCTAAAATCAAATTTTGAATAATACAACAGCTACAATGCTTTTTATGGCTTGTGCTGAAAAGTTTTAAAACGAGGGGTAATTTTTCAAAGCAAATTTTTTTGCTATAGCTTTTAAAGCATAAAAAAATGAGATTATAATTTGTCTCCGGCTTTTGAAATTCAAGAAAAAATACCAACTTTGTAAAATAATATTGACTATCATGATTCTTTTGCGGAGGTGACCGATCAGGCGATGATTGATATCCTGGAGAATTATAATATCTATATTTGCCGCTTTTATCATCATCATCATTTGATTCCCATCGACCATGTTTTCTTTCATTTGAATCTTCTTTTTTTAGCGTTTCCATCATGGATTTGTTTCCTTCCAAAGTTAGCATAAACCTTTGATCTTTTGCCCTTATCAAAGATTTGGCACATTTAAAAATTTATTTTTGCTTTTACTTTTCTGAGAATTACTTTAACTGATAATAATAACACCCTTAATCCACATTATCACATTTTAGCTCCTACACTGAAACCTCTGAATCTGCAGTCACATTTAAAACAGCTGAAAATCTTTGCAATCTTCCAATATTCAACAAGCTAATACGTTTTACAATTTATGATAATTATCCACGATTTAATGCTATTCATTTTTGTGATTTTATTAAAGCAAGTTTATTTACCTGCTTCATTTTCACAGACAAAATCTGATAGTTTTAGAAAAATGGCGGTAATTACTCAATGATATTTCGTTCAACAATTATTGATGAAGACTGGTTTAAGACCTTTGACAAAACATTTAAAGATTCTGATTTTATTGTTGAGAAAAAGGAATATGAATCAATGATACCGTATTCAAGGACAAATAATATGTATAATATAACAAAAATTGAAATAGAAAAGAAGTAAAGGTTCGAATTATAATTAATTGTTGTTATTTATTAGTAGTCTTATGCCTTGCTTAATAAGTAATAAAAATGTTTTTTCAAAATACGCTTATTAGGCTAGCTTGAGAAAGAGTTTATATGGATTCAAAAAAAACGACAAAAAAGTTTGATAATGAAAAATTATTCATGCTTGTTTTAATATTGATTTTATACCTTTTATCTCATCATTTTACCAGCAAGATGAACGATGGCTTGCATAAGTACAAATATCCCAAATCCAAATACCAAACCAGTTGATCCATTACCCGGTGTTGTTGTAGCTACAACAACATTTTGACAACATGTTGGTCTTGCATAACACAGGTCAATATACACTGAAGTATTGACAAAAGTACTAGAATCTTGATCACAATTATTCTTTGCATAATCCGTAAAACATTTAATTCGTTGTCGCTGTCCGTCACAATCAAGGTCATATTCGGTGCAAGCTTTTTTAATACCAGATTTTTGGGAACAAAAAAAAAATTTGTAATAAACTAAAATGGAGTACTGTAGTTTAAATGGGTTGCGGTAGCACATGTGGTGATTACAGAGTTTTTTTTAAAACATGATGTATGTTATTTTGAAATAGCTTTAAAATATTTATGCTCATTTTTAAAAACCCCAATCAGGAAATGCCATTTTCAGATTAGAAACATAGCACATGATACCGTCTGCCATTTTAAAGAAAATATTGTGATGTATGTCATTAACAAAACTCTATTATCCTCCCTTGTTAATGCTATAAAACTTATGTTGATATCCTGCTCCACACATATAATCATATTCATAATAATTTCCAATATAATTTCCTGCATCTTTCCCACCAAAAGTTTGAACATTTGTAAAATCTTTTGTATTCATGCAATCTTTATATGGTTTAACACAAGTTAGAAGATCATCAAAGATATGATAACAGAATGTGCTAACATCATTCCATGTTTGTAAAAAGTTTGAAATTGTATTTAAATAATTATAAAATGAAATGTTAGTAATATTAAGGGTCGACATATATGTTTCATAGCAAGATTGAACTTTCTAAAAACTACAAAATAGTTAATTTTAAAATTCTAATTAAGAGCTTACAGTAATATCATCAGCAGAGCAATCACAGGATATCACTTGAAAGCTAGTAAAGAAAATAAAAACTGCAAAAATTAGGGACACATTTAGCTTCATTTTTTATTCAACAACGACTTCCTTGTCTGAACAAATTTTTTTCACGAGAATAGACGAATATCAATGATAAGAGTGCAATTTCTTTCGTTTATATTTATGATAAAAAATAAACAAGGTGTCCCACGTTTAAAAGTGCATTTTTAACTATTGATTACACACACTGTCATAAAAAGCGGAATTCAACAAATACATAAAAATGCTTGTCACTAAAAGGAGAGTCTAATAAACATTTTTTTGCTCCGCTTTACAGGAGTGCTAACAAAAAACATCTATTACTCATTAATGCTGGTTTGTACATCACTAATAGTAAACCTACAGTTTCTGTATTTTCTTTATCCAAATTGTGTGATGCACATATTATACTTGAAAGATGCGCACTATGTGGCTAATTTTTTGTTGTGTATATTCTTCAAACAAACTCCGCATATGCGTGGGTATATATTAATTATAACGCATTAGGCGTACAAATATTCTCATTCACTTTAGGATAAATTTGAAGAATAAAGAAATTTTATCTCTTTGCTTGGTAGAACGCACATTCATCTACTATGAGCGGCAGATTTACAACCCAGTAATTTTCCTAATAATATGAAATCAATAATCTTCCCCCAAAACCCTGAAGCCATACTTCAATCTTTCAGTAACAAGTCATCAGGTGCAGCAAAGTTTTTATAAAAAATTTATTCCTTCATTATTCTTTTTTTATTGTCATTGCTGGCAGTTTGTTGACAAAATGCAAACCTTCACTGATTTAGTCGCTATTACAGAAAATGCTAGCTCTGATATCCCATTTTTAAATGAATTTTTGCTGAAAACAGAATGGGATATTATTGGAGAAAGGGATATTATTGTTATGAAAGCAGAGCAGCTTGTCTTTGAAGATCAAGCTTATTCAATTCATGACGCTGTAAGCAGTGGAATTATTCCATTTTTAATTGATTGCTTAAAAATGGAAGAGTAAGTTTATTTTCTGTTTTACATAGTAACTAAGCATGGACGCGGGCCCATGTTTCACGGCCCGCCGTCGGGCCGAGGCTTTTTTTCTTCTTGGTCGCCCTTGCAGTTTTTTCCAAAAATCTGAAAATTACGAGCCGGGCCAACGACGGCTTTGCGCACCCCCGTTCATGCCTAATAGTTACAAATAGTCTGTTCCTTGTTTACAACGAAAAATATTTTCAGTGATTTTCTTCAAAGTGCTTGCCTTAGTATCTTAAACGAAATTGCTTTTGATGAATCAAAATACAATCAAACAATGATAGATTATGGTGTTGTTCCAATTCTAATCAAACTCCTTCCAATTACAGATGACGAAAACATCGATAGCTCTGTCAGATCTCATTGTATCGAGCTCCTTTCAGCTCTTTTGAAACAACAACCTTTAATTTTTGATCAATGCATGGAGCTTGGTTTACATGATATTCTTATTTCTATCATCAATCCAAATACATCGATTGAAGAATGGATGTCGCTGGTTAAACTTATTGCAGTATCCCAGCCTAATGAAGAACTTTTACAGCTTGTCCAACAATTCTTATTTTCGCTAGAATATGTTTATCATGATGAAACTGAACGAATAAATATTTCAATTATTTTAAATAATTTATGTTATGAAGAGAATGAGCTGTGTGAAGCGGTTATTGACTCTGGACTTCTTTTCAAATATGTACCACAATTATTTGTTTCAACAAAACAATTTACCATTAATATGCTGATGTTATTTGCTTCAATTGCATATCATCAAAAATTTAATCAGTTTTTCGTTGTTTGTGATATGCTATATCAGATTGAACAATTTTTCAAGTGCCCTGATATATCTTATGATCTAGAAATAATGGAAGAAATTTTCTTTTTATTTGTTAATCTTGCAAAGAATCCAGAAAATATTCAAACAATTATAGAATCCGATATGTTATTTACAATCATTGATCTATCCCAGTGGAGTCCAACAAAAGAAACATTTCCACTTATCTTACAAAATTTGATGAAACAAGGCACTCCAAAACAAGTTCTTGAAATTATCAAAATGAATGCAATTCCAGTATTAGCTAATCATCTCAACAAAAATGGCAGCGAAAGAGTTATTGAAAAAATTTTAGAAGCATTTTTGATTGTTTTACAAAAAATTGAAGATGTCGAATCAGTGCTTGATGAAATGGAAGAATATGGTGTTGTTGAGAAGATTAAAATGTTACAAGACCATGAAAAGCAAGATATCTATAAAGCTGCAAATGAACTTGTTGAAACTTATTTTTTTGCAAAATCTACAAATGATACTAGCGAGAGTAAGAAAAATGAATTTGAACTTGTTTAAATATTTTTTATGGTTTTTTTGATTGTCCGTTATTTACGCAATAAAATATTTTCTATGCATACAAGTTTTTGTGTTTCGTGTTTTAGTTATTTTTACAATTTTTTGCAGATTATGTTCATTTATGTAAAACAATAAATTTTGAAAATAGTACACAATGAAAAAAGCCAATATTTGTATCCAATACAAGAACATGATAAAATTTAACCCGAGTAGTTTTTAAAACAAAGCAAGAAGCTTGAATCGTTTTGTATAACAGAACAAGGTAAATGAATAAATCATTTTGATACTGTAAAGCAAAGGAAATAATTGTATGTCCATTGAATTCCGTTATCATTCAGTAATGATTGGAGGTCTTTAGTCATCTCTGGAGTTTCACATCTAACTCGATATTTGCAAAGATTTTTCTGAATTATAAATTTAGCAGATATTAAAATAGAAAGTTTTTAACTCAAAAACGAGTTTTCTTTAGCATTTTGCCATTAAAAGCTAAAGAAAACTCGTTGAAGAATTAGCTAACCTGGATAAATTTCCAGAATGTTGCAATATCAAATCCGATTTGCATACATTCAACAGAAAATATTTCAAGCATTTTAAATCTTGGAAGCATAAAACATTTTTCAGCTGTTTGAGAAGTGAAAAACTGCCGGCTCTTGTTTTCGTGTCTGCTAAAAAATAAATTTAAAGTTGCATGAAAAGAAAACTTATTCAAATTACCATACAAGAAGTCGAACATTAGGAATTCTTTCCAAAATAGCTTCAAAAGGAACAATTGTTTTATCTGGATTTTCCACAAAAGCAATATCAAAACGAAACTCTTTAATTTTACCAGATGCAGTTAAGAATTGATAATCGCTAAATGTGATTTTTTGATTTACAACACTTAAATCATTAATATCACAACAATAAATTTTTTCAATTATTTTGTCCAACCATGTTAAATTACAGCTGCTACAATGCAAACTACCGTGTAGCCATAAAATTTGAAATTTTTTCAAATCAAATTCTTCTGTTAAGTAATACATTTTCGAAACAAAGAATACTGCACTTTCACACATAAATATCTTATTATTTGCTGCAAAATATTTACATGTCTGTAGCAATTTTTGATACCCAATGGGGGAAGTTGGATGCTTTGAAAAATAATATACGATGTTTGATGGAATTGAATAATTTTGTTGGTGATAATTGATGAAATCAAATTTTCTCCAGAAATACTGTAACGTTAACATTGTATATGTTATTTAATTAGCGGTTAAAAATGATACAACTTAGTAATGCGACAAGACTGCCTTTGCAAAGGGCGTTGTTCCAAATTGTTGCTTATGCATACAATGTGACTCAAATGGTATGGCTGAATTACAGTTATGCCTCATCACAATATTTACATATATATGTGCGCATACAAGGCATACATGGTCAATAATGTACTGATTTATTTGAACAAAAGTTTTTGGGGATCACATTTGGGATTGCTTACTTTACTCAGGCTGCTGCGTTTTTAGGACAAACATACACACATATATAACCGCTTATCTACAGTCCGCTCTTTTTTTGTCATGTACTCATTAGTAGTTTTCCCTAAAGCCATACTTCTGCTTTTCCGTTAATTGCACAAAATCTTCATTTGAAACCAATTTTTCTTAAACTATATTTCTTTAATATTAAGTTTATTAATCTTCATTCATATCATCCTGCAAAATGCAAAGCTTCGCAGATTTACTGAGTATTATTGATAATGTAAATGCTAACATTACTTTGTTAAATGAAATTTTGCCGGTTGTGGAAGATGGTGTTATTGATACAAGAATGAATATTGTTATGAAAGCAAATCAACTTATATTTGAATATAAAAAGTATTCAATTGATGACGCAGTAAGCAGCGGAATTATACCATTTTTAATTGAATGCTTAAAAATGACAAAGTAAGTTTATTTTTCTTATTATGAGAGTTAACGCTTCCAAAAACCAACAAAAATTATGTGCTTTTTTTTCTTCTTAGCAGCTACTTGGGTTAACAGAATCTGTTAAAGCCGTTCTTGACTATTTTATGTTAAAAATTTTCAGTGATAATCTTCAAGATTGGTCACTTTATATGTTAAAGAAAATTGGTATTGAATCAAAATATAATCAAGTAATGATTGATTATGGTGCCGTTCCGATTTTAATTAAGCTTATTTCGATTACTACAGATGTTGATGTCAGAGGTCACTGTTCCCAGCAGCTTGGATATCTTTTGGATCAACAACCTTTAATTTTTGATCAATGCATGGAACTTGGCTTACACGATATTCTTCTTACATTCATCAATCCAGATACATCGTTAAATGAATGGTCAGACTTATCATGCATAGTTTCTACATGTCAACCTAATCAACAGCTATTAAAACGTGTTAAACAATTTTTACCTTCTTTAGAACAATATATTTATGCACCATTATGGTTTGGAACTGATGAAACTGATCTGGCAGATATTTCAACTATTGTATACAATTTATGTAGTGTAGAAAAAGAAATGTGCAAAACGGTTATTGATTGTGGGATTTTGGAAAAACTTGTGCCATTATTGGATGTTTCGCGAGAATTTTTTACATGCAGCATTTTGGAAACATTTGGTCACCTTGCTTATCATCAAGGTTTTACTGACTTTATTATTGGCTCTGGAATTTTAAATATGATTAAGAAAATTTTATTGTGCCCTAAAGCATCTTCTGATGAATACATAATGGAAGCACTACAAAATATGCTTTTTTTCTTTGCAAAGGATTCAAAGATAGTTCAAGCAATTTTTGAATCTGATATGCTTTATTCAATTATTGATATATCACAAAGCAGTCCAAATAAAAAAGAATTTGCTATTATATTACAAATGTTGATGGAACATGCCACTCCAAAACAAATCTTTGAAATTATTAAAATGAATGCAATTCCAGCACTTTCAAATCATCTCAATAAAAATGGTAATGAGAATTTCATTGAAAAAATTCTGGAAGCATTTTTGATTGTTTTACAAAAAGTTGAAGATGTTAAAGCAGTTTGTAATGAAATGGAAGAATATGGAGTCGTTGAGAAAATTAAAATGTTACAAGACCATGAAAAGCAAGATATCCGTGAAGCCGCATCAAAACTTGTTGAAACTTATTTTCCTGTAAAATCGACAAATGTTGGTTGCTACAAAATGAAAGATGACGATGACTTTGAAATTGTTTGAATCGCTTGTACAATGTTTTTGTTGTTTCTTTATTTGTTTATTATTCAATAAAATATTTATTTTGAACACATTAATAAGATATTACATAAATACATGTTGTTACAATAATAGTCTATGAAAGTTGAGTATGACAAAAAGAATTTTTAAAAACTTCTGCAACAATTTCAAGTCGAAGTGATGCCAAATTTCCATTAAAAGGTTTTCCATTTTTGATACAATCTGAGAGAAAATTGACACAAAATGAACAAAGAATTTTTGCATTTAAATCCATTGATGCATTTGCCAATGCCGAAACATTTTCAGCAGTAATAAATTCACGTAATTTATGTTCAACTTGTTCCTGAAAAAGTTGTAAGATTTTTATTGTGCAGGATAATTTAAGCACATGGGAGGCAGTTATGTTCATGCTGGTAAGCGGCAATCCACTTGGATTGAACAGGTTTTTTCAATGAATACAACACGATTGGATCAATTAGACAATCTAATCCGACAATCCAAACCAAAGCCGATATTTTGGGTTCAGAATCGGATTGTCATTCACAAGTCCATGCCCCTTTTCATTTACTCTTTGAGCTTTCCTCCCAGGAAAGATTATTCAGGGTATTGCCTCCAGCGGTAAAGAATCCAATGATGCCAGAATCACAGATTACTGTGTCAGTCCACAAGTCTTATCCACGCCCCTATGCATGTAATAAACACAATTCACCTTGATAACAGGCATATCATAAGCACTTGTAAATTGAAGCATCTTTAGCAAACTTTCAGTTTTTGAAACATTTGGACGATCAAGAAAGAAGAAGCTTCGTTTAAGACCATAACACAATTCAATAACAGCTTCCACAATATTTTTATCAAAATTTTCAACTTCAATTTCATCAGAATCTGCATCAGCTGCAAGGATAGAAGAAAATTGTTGAAGAATAAATTTATGTGCCTATAACAGGAATAATTTAAAAGTGGCTAAATGTTTAACTTAACTTAGTATTATGTAAACCCTAACACCTGCTGATCCCTAATGCGATACCCATGAGTCGACTTTTACGTATATCCTAGAAGGAGGCTCACTTCTAATCTGAATGCACCCATGAAGTTCGTTTAAACCTTGGATTCACCGAGCACCCAACCATTCATCTTTTTTAGTGGAAGTCCCGCCTGAGACTCGAACATGGGATCATCAGGTCGAACATCCGACGCGCTAACCACTCGATCACATGTGCTACACACTCAAGTTAAAAATAGCATTTTCTCAAATAAGTCAACCAAAAAAGACAAAGGAGAGAACGTATGCTAATATGAACCCCCAGTAAAAGCATTATTATAAACCACTTACCATAATAATACTACCATTTTTAGCAACAATTGCAAAATCTTTATCATTTTTATACCATAAAAATCTTCCCAAATCAAATGCTGCCATTTCTTCATAGCACAAAGTACCACGAATTTCAATAGTTAAAAGATCATTAACAAAAAAGCTCATTGCAGGATTTAAAATATCTTCATGCTTTATATATACAGTATTCCACATAGGACATTCAGCACCAGGAATCATACCAACAGTTTTTAAATTATCTTGAAAATTTGCTGATGGAATTAAAAGTTTCATTTCTTTAATTGTGACAGATTGAGAAGTTACAAATGAAATTGATGTATATCCTTTGCCATCATCATTTGGGCATAAAGTAATAGAATATTGAACATTTGGAAGTGTGGTGACAAATTTTTCACTTTCTGCAAAAGCATTATTCAAAAACGTTTCTTTCTTAATTGACCATACTGCTTGAAGTTTATATTCTGTTGATGACATTGTTCTCGAGGTGATTAGTTAGAAGAAGAAAAACTGCAGCAATCAAAGTGAGCAAAAAAACACAATGCAATGAAAAAAAGAAGTAACAGCAGTCATGCAAATTATTTATTTTTGAACATTTGTGAAAAAAAGAAAAATGCAAATTAAAAATGATTTTTTGTAAGAATCAAACATTTTTGCTATTTGTTTTCTCAGGTAATTCTTGCTCGAGGATGTTGATCACCAATCTGAAGTCCGTTTTGCTCTAAAATACTATGAAGTCAAGATGTCGCATGCCCTATAATTTTTGGAATTTTGAGATGCCAAATGCAAAATAATATCATAGACTTTAAACATTCTGTTTGACATGTTTATCTTTATAGCTTATATTCAGAAAGCGGTGGAATCATTTTACAAACAGCCCGGCCGGGTGCTTTCAATAATGAAAAAATATTTATACCAATTTTGCCACAAATTAATTTAACTTTATTTTACATTCTTTTTGACAATAATAGAGAAGCTATGGGGAAATTCTGAAGTCAATCCACGAAAGAATCTATTCAAAAAAACGGTTTGTCCATGCTTTTTGTCTTTATTTTGCTGAATCTGTATCTGATGAATGGTACACTATTATTAAAAATTATTTTACAAGTGTTCAAAAACTTTCCATTAAAAAAAATGTTTTTCTTATCGTACACCTTACTTTTTATTGCCCATTCGACATGAAAACTGGACTTGCATCTCTATTAAGTTTTGAAAATGTTTTTTCATACAGTGCTTTATGCTGGTTAACGTTTGTTATGAATTTTATCTGCTTGGTTTACATTTTGAATAAAAACTATTTATGTGATTAGTTAGTTAATTCTAATTGGAACAGTAGCATTTAACTAGATGCTTGCATTTGCCTAAAAAAAATTAGGTTCTATTTATTTACGATAAATAAAACTATTTATTAATACAAATAATGCATTTGATTTCGATGAATGTCGAAATCAAATGTTTGTTTACGTCAAAAATACATTGTTCCAATATTACAAAAAAAAGCTTTAACCGTCTTATAACAATTATTTAAACTTTTAAAACAACAATTACAATACAAATTATTGTAACACAAACTTTAAGAACTCCATCTAAAAAGGTGAAAGCTGCACCAGCTTGAACAATTTTCCCAATACTTTTTAGTTCAGGAGTTGAAAGATATTTGGAGTCTGTTTGATCAATTAAGCAAACATGAAGAATAAAGTTTCCAAGTGTTAACAGAACAAATACAACCGAGGTGCATGCAATACTGTAATAAATCCATTTGTGCTCGGGATGATGATATGCGACTACCAAAGCAACAACAATGATAACAGCGGCAATAAGATTCCATTCAGAGAATATTGGTTGATGAAGTCGTCTTACAACAGCTGCATGATCAAGTGTAAATGTAACTACACTAAAGAATGCTCCAATGATAGCTAGTAATATTGCAATAGCTCCAAGTTGTTGTCTTCCAGCTGCAAATGTGAATGTTCGAGGTGCTGCATTATTTCGGGGTGGTTGTTCATATTGATGCTGTGGAGCGGTAGTAATATTTCGAGTATATTGTGAAGCATCAGGTGGGGGAGGAGATGTTGCGGTTATTCGAGAGGAAGTGCTAGTAACTTTTACTTCTGTTTCTTCTGTGTCAGACATCTTAAAAAAGTATCAATAAATATTTATTTTTAAATTAAGCTTTTAAACGTGATAGGGGAATGTAGGCAAAGTGAATAAAAGACATAATTTGATTTCTTCAAAAATGGCGGGGATAAAAGTTAAACCTAAATAAAGATTAAGTAACAGACGATGTCGCCTGCTATTTTCTAGCTAGACAAGAAATCGCCTTCAGGTGCCAACTCGCTTTCGGCACATAACATATTTCATTTTATTCGCCTAATATTCTAACGTATTCCTGCAATTTATTAGCTGCTTTTTTTAATTTACATTATTTAAGATTGTCAAAGTAGCACACGATATCGTCTGCTATTAAAAACCAAAAATCGCAATTTTTTAGTTTCACATATTCTTAACAATGGCAAAATATTTATTGATCGAAAAACCCAAAAATAAATAATAATATCAAATTCTAACAAATACGTAACAACCGGTGTCGCTTGTTACTCGATAATTCCTAGTTAAGTTTACTAATTAATTTTTTCGAAATTTTGTTCAAAAATAAAGTTTTATTTTTCTCATTTCCGCTTTTTTTTATAGAAAAACAACTTCAAAAACACATGGTTTTTTTATCAATCAAAAAAAGCAAAGCAAAAAATCAAGGATTTTACGATTCAAAGTTTTTTCACCCATTTTAAACAAATAAAAATATTTTTTGATGAAAATAACTGCTTTTATGTGTTTTTTTCTGATTCATTTTTTTAAGATTAAAAAAAGGTGTTGACGAACAACGATGCTAAATAAGGCGCCAAGCTTCTTATCATTGCTTCTAAGCTTGAAAGTCGTTATTCGTGCATGGAAAAAAACAGGATCTAAAAAAAGTACTTATTTCAAATTAGAGCTTTTTTTGTATAAAAAGTTTTTAAAAGATGAATGAATCATTTAACATTTTCTTTCCATTGTTTCTTCACTTTAACATTTATGATTGCAATTATGATTGGTAGCAAAAATAACAATGCATTAAAAGCAAATGCAATAACATCATTAGAACTACTTTGTTGTCTTTACAAAAACGGAAAAAAAAGAAAAATGATGTGGTTTAAATTATTGCTTCTTTTTTCACTATATTTTGTATTAACAACTTCTCGTCATCATGATAGTGGTGAAATTGCTGAAAAAACTATTGGTAATCATAGTGGATTATTAATGGATAATAATACTTTGAATGGATCTTCAACGAAACATGATGCCGCAGGCGTCTCAACTATAATAGGTGGCACAGCACTTCTTTTTATGGTTATTTTTTGTGGTGGTCTTCCTTGTATTGTTTGTGGTGGCTTCTTTGCTCTCTATTATTTTGTAGTCAAACGAAGACAATTACAACCAGTTGCTGTTGATGGCGTTGTTTATTTTGTTACTCCTTCACATCCCCTGCATAAATCATCACGTCAAGCAGGCGGTGCGAGAGCTTAATGATTAAATGCAAGTTTAATTTGTCAATGATTGAATATAGTAGGTGTTCAAATAACATCTAGATTGTATATGTGTATGTATGAATTGTAATCACTGATATATTTTGTGTGTTTTTGTGATAAATAATTTCGGTAAAAAATGTTTTAGTTATGTGCCTTTTGACATTACATATTGCACAAAGTGCTGTCCTTTCTTTTTTTTATTAAAAATAGCCTGCTCTTAAAATAATTTTATTAAAAATAAAAGCTGTTTTAACATAATTAAACAGTAGAAATTTGATTTTAAAATTTTGGTTTAATAGCTTCGTTCTAGATTTGGAAAGTCAAAAACTAATTGATTGAGAAATACGCAAATTGCAATTATGCTAGTGCACACAAAAAATCACTTCGACTACTATAACGCAAGTGTGTGTACTTAATTCTACATGTTTAAAGGAAGAGCAATGCATAAAATTGGTAGTGAGGTATTGAATATGAAAATGGAAAGACGGTACCACTTGAATGTTTGTTAGCAACACTACCTAACATTGTTGAGTTTATCTGGTAATAAAATTGTTAATTTAATTTTTTTTATAGTTCGGTAATTTTAGCTCTTATGTTGATACATCTCATTCAGCTTTAACATCGATGACTTTTAAAAATATGACAGAGTTTAAGCCTTTTAAAAAGCTTAGAACTGTACAGATTTTTGCCAAGAGTCCTTCATTTGATGCAAAAGATCTTTGTGATTTTATTATGGTAAGCTATGAAGCATATTTTATCCAAATAATCTTAACATTTAAATATTTAGAAAAATTGCACAAACTTTCGCTTAAACGTTCTTTCTGCCCCACCAAATGAATGGTTTAACATCATTAAAAATTATTTTAATAATGTATCTCAAGCTTCTGTTAAAAAACATCGTTTTTATGGTAATCCTTTGTTTTTAAAATCTAGTAAACATAATAATTGGACTGATATCTCCGTTGAATATTGTGAATGAACTTTTTCATAACATTGATAAATATTTAAGGTAAAAAAATGTTTGCTATTGTAATTTTTTTTATTTTGGTTCATATTCATTTCACGTATTTTTTGAAAAAAAAGGTTCAATAAAACGTTTATTAGTTGTTTTAATTAAATTTTATAATTTCAATGTTGCAGAAGTTTGGTAAATAAGCATGTTGGACAAAAAGCCGATTTCGCATAATTTTTGAAGGATTTGTGTTTAACATAGACATTTTGAAATCTATGTTAAGCACTAAAAAGAAGGTTGTGGAAAGTAATATTTCTTCAAAAACTGTTTTGTCTTCTTCTTTTTGAGTACGGTATTACCACATACAACATGTAGCACTATCAATGTGATAAACAAATGCAAATAAATTTTAAAACGAATATCGTTTAGCTTTTTGAAGATTTTTGGGAATTTCAAATTTAAAGAATAAATTTTCACGTTGCCAAATGATGAAATGATTGTTTAATAAAACTATAAATTCATTTGCTGATGTATCATTATTGAAGTGGATACTGTATTCGGTAGGATTTTTCTAAAACCAATACTTGATAAACAGTTTTAACAATATTAAAGTTACCCTAAAGGATTCCCAAAATTGTTTTACATTGAATGTTGCTGGTATACCGCTGATAAGAAATTTTTTCATATTTTTTAGCTGTGGAAGTTTTGTTAAATTTTCCGCAGTGCTAGTAGTAAGATGAAGCTCAGGATTATGACGGTAATTGCTAAAAAGTTAATATTATAAATTAATTTTTCACAAGAACATTTACCATTCAAACCATGCAACATTTGGAAGCTTTTCCATAATAACTTCAAATGGTACAATTGTTTCATCAGGATATTTGACAGTAACATTATCAAAAGAAAAATTTAGAATATTACCAGCACCTGTTAAAACTTGATAATCATTAAAGGTAATAGCTTGATTTTTTATACATAAATATGCAATGTCACAACGATAAATTTTTTTCATAAAATTAGCAAAATTATGATTAGTAACATCTTCGATACGGAGAATATCGTTTATCCATAACTTTGGGTATTGCTTCAAGTCTACTAGATTATCTATGCCGAAAAATACTTTTGATTTAATCAAAAAATGCCTATGAAAATTTGTAATTTTATTATTAATAATGAAATATTTGCAAAGTTTAAGTAGTTTTCGATGAACATAAATGAAAGTGCCGTTATGGATCATGTAATAGATGATGTTTGATGGAATTGTAAATTTTTGTTGATAAGAATCTTTAAAGTTAAATTTCTTCCAAAACATTTCTAAATAAACCATCTTTTCTATTCAGCTGGTTTTGGAGCTTTAGTGCAGACTTGATTAAATGCAAATGAGAAAAAAAAGTTGTGATTGTATGTTGACAGGTCATTTCCTTATGTACGTAACAGACTACATTACTTACTGACATATTGAACCATAACAGTTTTGAGGGAAAAAATGGAAAAAAGTTTTCTATTTTTTTTGTTACAAAAATTTTGTATTAGCAAAAGTGAAGCAAGTAAAAAAAGTCTTTCCACGAAAATATTTTTTTTAAAAAATTATTTGTTGACAAAAAAATTTAAAGTTTTGCAAACAACAAACTTTTAACATTATTTTAACACAAAATATTATTACCATTTTTATAATAAAACATTTATAATTCTCCTACAATGGCTTCAACTGCCTCAGATACTACAGGCTTATCAGCTGCTGAACGCCGTCAGAGGCGTAAAGAAAGAATACTTGGAGCTGCAGATGCTCGACTTGAAAAACTTCTTCCTGGTTTGTATCATTATATTACTTAATCAATGAAATATAATATAAAGTTTCAGGTAGTATTAGTGCATCAGTTGAAATGACGCATCGCCCTGATATTGATGATGGATATAATATACCAACTTCACCAGAAGATATAACACCAGAAGAATCTTCACCAGAACAAATTTATGATCTTCCTGAAAATGTTGTTGATTCTACATTGGCTGAACAAATGAATAGTAATCGTGTACAAGTTTGTGTTACAATTGGTGCGCTTATTTATAAGCTATCTTTGTTAATCTATATGTATCTTTTAGGTGTAATATTTCGAATATTATCTCTCTTTCAAGTTATTCAGTCTATTTTACCTTTATGGATTCCACTTTCAATTGTATACCATTCTTATCTATTATCTCATGTAAGTTTTTACTGTAATTTTATTCATCTTCATTTAGATCCTTCCGTTTTGGAGCCTGGCTTATTTCTAGTTAAATAATAAACTTTGATATCAACTTATGCCAAATTGGTAGAGCTATCTATTGATGAATATCTAAGCTAAATTTTGAATATCCGGGCGGCTTAATTGTGCAATAGTTTACCAAGAGATTCGCAACCAAGTACCATAATAAACTGTACTATTAATTTTATTAAACCCTTTCTTTCCAAAAAGTTATCAAAAATTACTACAAACTTGTAAATGTTTTTATTCTAAAAATTCCATTATTTTCATTGATTGGCTTGAATGGGATCGACTACAAAGAAATTTTCAAACGTATTCAGTAGTTTATGTTGTGCTGGATATCAACAATTGTAACGTCCCAAGTTAGCAATGCTTAGAATATCACACGTGTTTTGTGGTTTACTCGGATGTTTATTATTGATTACTTTATTATGCAGAGTTACGGAGATGCAAATTAATTATTATAGCTCACAAAAGAACAATGAGCTTTATAAATCTGGTTCAGCACCAGGGTTGTCAGTTTGCAACAAACAAACTGTGCTCTTTGAAATCCAAAACATCCGTTTTATCTCCCCATCCTTTGCTTGTATAAAAGAGCAAAGGATCTCTTTCTTTTTTATCAGTTTTTAATCAGTTTTCAGCCAGTTATCAGTTTTTTAGTCACATCCGTTTTTTATCCATTCTTTTATCACACTTTTTTAAATCGTAAATGTATTAATCGAATAAAGCAAAAAGAAGTTAATCTCTTCTTCACAAGGGTCGACAATTGTGGCTTGGATGGTAAATGCTTTTTTGCTGGAGGAGGAGTTGTAATGATGGAATGAGGCGCTCCTTCAGGATTCAACAATTAAATGTCGCAGATTTAGTTGCGTTGACAAATGTAAAATTTTTCGTTGAGTCCATTGTGTTTGCCAAATGTCGGTGCTCATTGATTGATTTATGTTTGCAGTTGCAAGTTCACCGACTAACCTGCAACCATTAGCCGGCACACCGCAAAACGGGATTGCATCTAACTCGTTGAGTGACTACTCACTGAAACAAAGAGAGAGCGAACAGTTATTGTTTTGATATGCCTCAGGCAAACACAGATAAGTAATAGTTTGTGTGTGATTCACCAGAATTGTGAAATAATTACATTTATTTTTAGATTCTTATTTCTTTATTTATTCTATTTTATTACAGTATCCTTGAGACCTTTACACAATATTGCGTATAAAATATGGTTAACAAAACAGTTCCGGGTTAGATCTGTAGCACATCCAACAGCAGTTTCATTATTGTTAAAAAAAGTTGTATTTCAATGTGATTTATCACATTTATGTTTATAGTATTTTAACTGCTGGAGGAATTGTTAAACAATTTATGTGATAATCATAAAAAAGTCAGGTCCCCCGAATGCTCCAAATCCGCTTCCATCCTTTCCTAAGTTCTATATCTTCTTTTTCAGGCATCAGCAAAATTTTCAATTCCTGGATATCTTATTAACATGTTACATGCTGGAAGAATGAATGATAAAGTTTATCGGTATTTTGGTATTGCAACAGATACAATTTGGTCATTTTCGAGTGATACAATGATTATGGCATTTGGATTTCTTACTTCTCATATTGTTATTTCTGCTATAAATCATATTGTGTTAGCTTTTATGTAAAATTTTTAATTGTTTATGGTATGTAACTTTTTATTTATATGGGTACTGTACATATACATGTTTATGAGAGATAAATAAATGGGATACTAACTTGGGAAGTTGTCAAGGATATAAATAGTGGAAAAATGTTTCATCTACAGACCACACATACAACTGTGAATGAGCAATATTTGCTTGTTTAATTTACTTCATTAAACAAGCTTTTTGTTATTGACAACCCAAACTTGTACCCAAGTTTTTAATGAAATTGTTTCACAATAAATTTCTTTCTCTGGATTCTAGTAAGATATGTGGTAAGCACAGCGACATGTACTTCTTTCTTCATCCATTGGCTCAACAGAATCAAAAGTATCGAAACTGTGATCTTTGAATTCCCCAAAATTAAGCTGTTGTTGTTGTATAACCGGGGTTCTTGATGTTGTTGCTTCTTTTTTTTCAACAATTTGTGATCGTTGGAGCATAGAGTCTGTTACCTATAAATAAATAATGGATATTTTAAAAATTTTTGATATATTAATACCTCTGGCGATGATTCTTTGTTGAACATCTTGAATGTCTTGATTTACCGCCTAAAATCTTTACAGTTAGCTCTTTATAGTACGTTTTATCTTGTTTTAAAAGAAGTTATATTGAATTATTATGCCCTTCCCTGCTATCGTAAGTTTAAATATAACATTTGCTTTATTTGAAATAAAAAAAACAGCTGACATATAATAAATATAATTTTAATATTAATTATAGTAGATTCAACATGTTCTATTGCAACATTTTCAGCTGGAAGTGATGAAGAAGGTTGCCGAATAGGGCTTTTGGAGATTCTATAATTAATATTTCTAATTGTATCTGCAGTCCAACAACACAAGTTTATGTTTGCCGTAAAACACCGTTGTCACGTTAGAAAATCAAATTTGCTTGAAAAAGTTTTATCAGAAAATTCCTTTTTTGCTACAGTAATCCTTGGTAGTTTTTAAAACTTTGATACTATCAAATTGATAGACTGCAGATAAGTTCAGATTTTACCAAATTGTTTTTTTATCAAAGCTTTTTTTAAAAAAAAATTTGGCAGACAATAATAATCGTAAATCGAAGAAAATAAGACGGAAGAAAATAAGGATAATGCAACAACATTTCTTGCTGTTTTGAAAACATGTAAATTACAAGTCATTTCTTGCAAATTCAAACTTCCCGCCACTAGCACTTTTTTAACGGTTTTTGTTTTAAAAAAGTGTTTTTTTGTTTTCTCTTTTTCTACACTTCTTGCGTCAATTTTGTACACTTTTTACGCAGCCCGGTTTTCTGTGAAAGTTATTTACTGACAAAAAATTTTAAAGTGTTGCACACAACAAACTTTTAACATTATTTTAAAACAAAATATTATTACCATTTTTAAAATAAAACAATTCTTCTACAATGGCTTCAAGTGCCTCAGATTCTACAGGCTTATCAGCTGCTGAACGCCGTCAAAGACGTAAAGAAAGAATTCTTGGAGCTGCTGATGCTCGAGTTGAAAAACTTGTTCCTGGTTTGTTATTATTTCTTTAATTTTTCAATAATATATAGTTTTGCAGGTAGTATCCGTGCATCAGTTGAAAAGACGCATCAACCTGATATTGATGATGGTTATAATATCCCAACTTCACCAGAAGACTTATCAGCTGCTGAACGCCGTCAACCATTTGTTGTAGAATTTAATTATCCAGATGGATATAATATCCCAACTTCACCACTATCACCTGGTGAACGCCGTCGACCATTTAGTGTACAATTTGATTATGTAGATGGTCGACTTGTAAAAGTTTTTGATGGTTTGTATCTTCATTGTTTTTTATCAATAAATTATATTACATATATTTCAGGTAGTATCAATGCATCAGTTGAAAAGACGCATCAACCTGATATTGATGATGGATGTAATGTTCGAACTTCGTCAGAAGACTTAGCAGCAGCTGAACGCCGTCAAAGACGTAAAGAAAGAATTGTTGGAGCTGCAGATGCTCGACTTGAAAAACTTTTTCCTGGTTTGTTATTATTTCTTTAATTTATCAATAATATATAGTTTTTCAGGTAGTATCCGTGCATCAGTTGAAAAGCCGCATCAACCTGATATTGATGATGGAAATAATATCCCAACTTTAACGAAGGATGAACGCCGTCAAAGACGTATAGACAGAATTGTTGCAGCTGCAGAGGCTCATTTTGAAAAAGTTTTTCCTGGTTTGTTATTATTTTTTTTATTTATCAATAAAATATAATAATACTTTTTAGGTAGTACTCGTGCATCAGTTGAAAAGACGCATCAACCTGATATTGATGATGGAAATAATAGCCCAACTTCATCAGAAGACTCATCAGCTGCTGAACGCCGTCAAAAACGTAAAGCTGAACGCCGTCAAAGACGTAAAGAAAAAATTCTTGGTGCAGCCGATGCACGACTTGAAAAACTTGTTCCTGGTTTGTTATTGTTTCATTAATTTATCAATAATATATAATATAGTTTTTCAGGTAGTATCAGTGAATCAGTTGAAAAGACGCATCAACCTGATATCGATGATGGATATAATGTCCCAACTTTACCGGAAGATATAACACCTGAAGAATCTTCACCAGAACAGATTTATGATCTTCCTGAAAATTCTACGGGCTTATCAGCTGCTGAACGCCGTCAAACAAGTAAAGAAAGAATTCTTGGAGCAGCAGATGCTCGACTTGAAAAACTTCTTCCTGGTTTGTATCTTCTTAGCATTATTGTTATAATATTTTATTTTCTAGGTAGTATTAGTGCATCAGTTGAAATGACGCATCGCCCTGATATTGATGATGAATATAATATCCCAACTTCAACAGAAGATATAACACCAGAAGAAGAATCTTCATTTGAACAATTTTATGATCTTCCTGAAAATGATGTTGATTCTACATTGGCCGAACAAATGAATAGTAAGCGTGTACAAGTTTGTGTTGCTATTGGTAAGCTTTTTACTACCAAGGAAGCCGGTTGAATGGTAAAATGGAGTATGATTTCGGTTTTATTTCATTTGATTTTCCATCTAAGCTGCATGTTACCTTCTGATCAGTCCCATGAAAGTTATTTTTGTTGTTTTATATGCATATTTCAGGTGTAATATTTCGTGTTTTGTATCTCTTTCAAGTTATTCAATCTATTTTACCTTTATGGATTCCACTTTCAATTGTATATCATTCTTATCTTTTATATCAGGTAAGTTATTACTATGAATGTAATCACCTTTATTAAGAACAGAGGATTTATATCTTTCAATCGCCTTGCTGTGAGCTTAATTTTTCATTTAGATAAGAAATTTTATTGCCATCTGATGGCAAATTAACAAAAGATTTCAGCTGATGAGTTTCAAGCGTAGATAGTCAAATTTTAAATTCCTGAACGCCTTAATTTTCTATCCTTATTATTTACAGCTTCTTTTACTGGCATCAGAAAAATTTTCAATTCCTGGCTATCTCTTAAATATGTTACATGCTGGAAGAATGAATGATAAAGTTTATCGGTATTTTGGTATTGCCACTGATACATTTTGGTCTTTTTCAAGTGATACAATGATTATGGCATTTGGATTTCTTACTTCTCATATTGTTATTTCTGCTATAAATCATATTGTATTAGCTTTTATTTAAGGTATATGTAATATTTTATTTATATGGGTACTGTACATATATATGTTTATGACAGATAAATAAATACTAACTTGTGAAGTTGTCAAGAATATAAATGGTGGAAAAATTTTCCATCTACAGACCACACATACAACTGTGAAAGAGCAATCTTTGCTTGTTTAAATTACACTACTAAGCGATCTTTTTGTTATTAACAACCCAAACTTGTACCCAAGTTTCTAATGAAATTGTTTCACAATAAACTTCTTTTTCTGGATTTTTGATAGCATTCATGACACCTTCCACAAATAACAGTTGCATCTCTTGTGAAACCATTGGATGAAAGCCAATACAAAAAGTTCCGTGATTTTTCTGTAATTTTATGGTTATATATTGTAGTTTTTAAATAAATATTACCTCTAAAAATTCGCAGAAAAGTGTTGGATCAAACCAAAGTGGAATTCCATAAAGTTCAAAGCTTCCTAAAGATTTAAATGGTGGAAGCTCGGACATTTTTTTTGCAGTTTCGGTCGAGAAATTGTATTCTTCAAGTGATTCAAATCGGCTGAAAATGTGTTATTTAAAACGTAAGATTACGGTAATAAAGGAAGATTGTTCATTTTGTATTACGGTAACTTACCGTTGAGCATACTGTAATAGATGTTTTGGTAAACTGTAACTCGTGCTAGTGATCACTATAGCTACCGTAATCCCTGTTTATTTATTACTACGAAAAACTTACAATGCACATTTCACCACTTTCGGCAACTTTTCCAAAATACATTCAAATGGCACTAGACTTCCGTCCTCATACCGTACTTCAACATTCTCAAATTCAAAATGTTTTACATTTCCACCAGCAGTCAAAGTACAGTAATCATTATAAGAAATATTTTGATTAAAAATGCATAAATGTGATAAATCACATCGATTCACGTTTTTTAATAATAATGAAACTGCTGTTGGATGGGTAACAGATCGAACACGAAGCTGTTTTGTTAACCATATTTTATACGCAATATTGTTGATATCCAGCACAACATAATTTACTGAATAAGTTTGAAAATTTCTTTGTAGTCGATCCCATTCAAGCCAATCAATGAAAATGATAGGTTTTTTAGAATAAAAATATTTACAAGTTTGTAAAAGTTTTTGGCAGTCTTTTGGGGAGAGCGGGTTTTTGATGATATAGTTTATTATTGTATTTGGGAAAGGGAACCATTGTGGATGTGGTGAAGAAAATGAATACGTTTCAGTCATAGCTTTAAAATATCAGTGAAGAAATAAGCAGCAATGAAAAAAATGAAAGACATTGATTGAGTTAAAGCTGGATGTGGGTTGTTTTTTGATCTTTGAACGAGCAAGTCAACGGCCGACTGGCTGCATCTTTATGTGATAAATAAAGTGTTTTCATTTTGTCTTTTAGAACCAAAAGTTTTTTTTGATAATACCTCATTTTATTATTTTTTAAAGTAAGTTAAAAATTTTGCAAAGGTACTGTAAAATTTAAAAACATTAATCCAATTTGATTTGTGGACTATCAATTAAAAGTCCGCCATCAACATTGATAATTTGTCCAGTCATATATGAAGCTTTATCGGACGCCATAAATGCAAGGAATTCTGCCATCTATTCGGAAGTACCCCACCGACCAAGTGGAATTTTAAAATCTTTTGCCATTTTTTCAATTACAGCAGGGGGAATGCCATGCCGAGTCCCGAAAGATGTTTGAGTTGCACCAGGGTTTAAGTTATTGATTCGAATTCCCTGTGGAGCTAAAATGGCAGCATAATTTCGAGCGAAGTGATCTAACGCTGCTTTTGTGATGACATAGAATGGCATAGCAGGAGAAGTTTTTTGGGAGCCGATGGAGCTGACATTGATAATGTTGCCTTTTGTTTTTTCAAGATGTGGGATGGCAAGTTCTGTGAGATGAATGATGCTGAAAAAATGTAATAAGCGTGGATTAACTGGGTTTCACATATCTCCTTTTAAACAGATTACAATAAGATAATGGGACAAAAAAGGGGATTACATTTATCTGACATTTAAGGCTTTGACTGATAATGAGACATGAGATAACAGCGGATCTCATATATCTCCTATCAAAGAGAAGTAGAATCTCAAATATTTTTTGTTCCAAAAAATTTTTGGATTTTATATATCCCCTATTAGGGGACATCCAGAGCTGACGTCAGCAAAAAATCAAATATTTTTTACCCCATCCATGCCTAAATCAGCAAATTTCCTTTGGTCTTTGCCGCGTTTAAGGTGAAGCGTCAGATTTGAGTTTACCTCACCCATGCCAAAACTGCTGACGTCAGCTCTGGATGTTCCCTTAAAATTGTGGATTTCATAAATCTCCTATGTACATGGATTAATAATGATAGAAGAAGACAAGATGTGGATTTCATATATCCCCCTTTTAATTTTTAGCTTACCTTTTAAGATTAACATGTAAAACATAATCCAAATTTTCCATTGATCGTGGATCTTGAATTCCTTCTTTTTTCGCAATTCCAACATTATTAATTAGAATATCCAGTTTACCAAACTTTTGTACTGTTTCATCAATCAACGCCTTTAAAACGGAATCATCAGTTACAGGTCCACGAACAGAATGAATTCGATCTTTTGAAGCACCAGCTTGAAGCATTGCATCAGTTGTCTTTTTAAGGCCATCTTCAGATCGGCCATGAATGGTGACAGATGCTCCAAGCTTTGCAAATAATACTGCTGCAGCTGCACCAATCCCAGAGGAGCTACCAGTAATAATTACAACTTTTCCAGAGAAATCGTGAGACATTTTTAAGAAAGAGTTTTTTCGTAGTAAAAATAAAAAGCAAAAAATTTGGTATAAAATAAAAACTGCAGGAGTATTTATACTCGAAAAAATGAGCACAAAACAGTTACACATGAAAATAAGTTAAAGAAAAGTTGTGTTCTTTTTGTTGCATAAGAATGTTCTGTGATTTGAATTCACTTTTAAATTGCTAGTATTTTTGTTTCAGCGGTTGTTTTTGGCAAACAAGTGTGGTAGCAGAAAAAAAGACATAAAATGAAAGCGATCAGTTGAAGACACAATGACGATATTTTATGTTGATTTAATTTTCATTAAAAATTATCAAAATTATATTTAAAAATTTATTGAGATAATGAAACGGCTGTTGGATGTGTCACAGATCGAACACGCAACTGTTTTGTTAACCATATTTTATAAGCAATATTACTAATATCCAGCACAACATAATTCAGTGAATATGTTTGAAAATTTCTTTGTAACCGATCCCATTCATTTTTTTTAATAAGGTTTAAAAACCTATGAAATTTTAAAGATTTTCTTGAACTAATTTGTTGCAACTATTACCACCATTTTTGTAAAATGAAAAAAGAAACTCATTAATTTCATTCATCAAAGCACAAGTTGAATGGGCACTAGGAGAAAAAAACAACGGTAAAAAAACAACTTTATTATTAAGCTAAAGAACGGCTGAGACAGGTACGATATAGCTCAACTTTAGGGGATGAGAAGCTACGGCTGAGTGCAGTGACAGCTATACTAATTGGGGTGACACCCACACTAAATGGGGTGACACCTACACTAAATGGGGTGACACCTACACTAAATGGGGTGCGCCTAAGAGAGTCGGCCTTCGGCCTCGCCCTAAGACCTAAGGCCTAAGATTAAGCCTAACGCTCGGCCTTCGGCCTCGCGAGCCCATGCTTAGCTTGGGCTGAGAATTATCCAGTTACAGGACTGAGCATTGTTTAGTTACATCCTTAGGCCCTTTAATACACAGCTTAGAGCTATTGTCATTAATTGTTTTTTTTACCGTTGTTTTTTTACCATTGTTTTTTTCTCCGTTCACGGTTGAATGGATTACTTTTTTTTTACTTCCTATGTTTTGTAATCCATTTTTTCCAATCAAATATTTAAATCGAAAAAAAATGTAGACAGACTTCATTCTTTTAAATTTTGGATGCATTCATTATTTTTTGAATAATGTTTGCTCTTTTATTTTTAGTTGTTGCGTTGTTTTCTTTTACTACTACGATATTTGGTTATGCGTATGAGTTTAATTGTTCTTCTGGAACAGGCTTCGGAAATTCAACATTATCATATAATTCAACTCAACAATGTGAATCATTTACTTGTATAATTTTTTATGATTTTTGTGACAATTTTTGGGCAACTTCTTGTTATGTAAGTATACGCAAAAAAAATTATTGAATGTTTAATGTTGTAAAGAGAAATATTATTTTAAAACAAAAACAAAGCTGGTGACCTCTTTTTTTATGCAAATTTTACAATAACTCAATAAAATTTCAGGATCCAAATAATCGAATGGCATTAGCAAAGAAATATCAGCGTGTCCGAAGCAGACATGAAAATTCAAGATTTTGGAAATTTTTTACTTGTCAATCTTCAAATTGTAATTCAAATCCATTTAATTACATTTACACTATCAAAGAAAGCTTCTATTACAAATTTATTGATCAAGAACCCGATTCATTTGATTCAAAAATTTGGATGACAACAGGATACACAAAAAAATTAAAGCCTAAAGATAAAATGTTGCAGAATGGCGCTGTTCTTAATAAAGAAACCAATAGAGATGAATTTTTTCTTTTTGGACGAAATATTGCAACTGAATATAATTTTATCACTCTTTTTGGGAATATAAAACCAAATACAACAAAATTTTGGATTGAATTTCATTTTTTTAATATTTCTACTGTTACAACTTCAGTCATTAAACTTACAGTAAATATCAAAAATTCTACAGTAACCATAAAATCTGGTAAACAAATTAAACGTTTTCCAATTGTTTATCCAAGACCAAAAGAATTACCTCTTGATAGTGATAGTGAAATAGAAATTTATAATTTAAATGAAACATATCCATTTTATATTAATGGTAATTTTACTGGTTTTTCATTACCTAAAACGCATGGAAATATTACAACATTTTATTACGGTGGAAAATGGAAAATCACAAGTGCCACAAGTTATCAATATGAAAATGGCACTGGCATGATCAATAAAGGCACAGAAGTAAGCGTAAATCCGTTTGACAAAAAAATTATGTATCCTCGAAAAGCTGCAATTCTCAAGACTCATGATATTCCATTTCCATTGGAAATTATTCCCAAACATCAATATTTAAATATTACAGAAATTGGATATAAAATTGTTGCATCTAAAGCAAAATTAAATCTTATTCGTTCCATAAATGGAGATTCCAATGCTGCTGACGTCACACATTTAAATATTTCTTTGCCGGCAATTCTTGATTCAGAAACAAAAAGTTTTGAATTTCGTGATTCTTTGGAACCTGGAAGTGATCTTCTAAGATATGAAATTACTTCAATCAATAAAAGTGACAAAGAAAAAAAATATTTTCATGTAAATTTATGGGTTCGAAAAAACTTACAATGGTTCCAAGAAAAATCAGAGTTTATGGAAATGAAAAATTGCACAAAAATATTTTTTGTTTCGTATTATGAAAATATGAATCGATTAGAATGTTCTCCTTCAAAATTGTCATCAATTCCTCTATTTTCAGGCTCATCAAATACCCTCTTCGAATTTACCACAAGATATCCCAATTCAAAAATTAATTATTTTGTTTTTGAATATGCAAAACATCTCATTTGTGATAAAACACAATTAAAATGATTTTAGCATTTTAGCAATGTTTTGTAAATTTTTAATATGCAATAAATAGTAATTATTTAATTGATTATTGTAGAAAATAAAAAAACATAGGGATACAATTTATTTAAAAAATAAGTTCAAAAATTATTAATATTACAGTACCACCGTGATGTGTAAATCATCGAATAAATCCCCATCAATTATTTGTTGACGAGTTTGACCCCGTAAAATATTAAAATTAAATTTTCATATGGTAACTTACAACAAAATGTTGTAAGTTACAATGTTCATCCACCTGCCAAATTGTTAGTCCAAGATGTTTTTTGAAAAAGTGATCGCAAGTTTCATTAAGAAATGCTTTTTTATCTCATCTAAGAAAATTTAAAAAAAATCATAAATTTCTTTATCTTTTATTTCATAATTTTTTACCAAATAATAAACAACAAAAAACAAACACAAACTGCAACTATGACGTTTAAAAGAAATATAGGATTTGCATCCAAAGCAACTGTACCTCGATTTGATAAATTTTTCTTTGGGTTTAGGAACATTTCATTTTGTTTTATATCGAGAACAATTTTATGATTAAATAAATTTTCTTCCAAGACTGCTTTAAAATCTCTTAGATATTCTTTAGATGATGTGGATGTAAAATAAATGCAGTAAGCGGCATCTTGTTTCTGAAATATATCATTTTATACAGATCTCTGAAGTAACTGATTTAATTGAATCTGACGGTCCGATCTTAGACCTGGACTTTTCCAGATTCTAAAAAAAATTGTGGGACCAAGACAAAACTGAACATAAAAATACTTAAGCCGTGGTCCGACAAATCCGCATGGTTGGGTCACGGGTTGGGTTCAACACAGGCCGGGCCCGGAGCCATGCTTACGCAAATTGTTCTGCATTGAAAAAACTTACTTTTAAAAATTCACAAAAATGTTGAACATCAATACACTCATTTAACCCCTCAATTTCAACAACTTTAAGATTTTTTAAAGGAGGTAGTTTTGTCATATTTCGAGCTGTATTTTCAGTAAAATGTTGTTCACAATTTTCATCGTAAAGGCTAAAAATTTGTTTTTAAATTGTTTTTTTAAAAGTAAGTTTACCAAAACAATTCAATGACATTTGGAAGTTCTTTAATAATGCATTCAAATGGAACAATTTTCTTATCATTATATCTTACTGTAACATTGTTGAAATTAAAGAATGCAATATTTCTTGAAAATGTTAAAGCTTTAAATTCTTCAAAGTTAAGATCTTGATTATGTATTGTTAATGTACGAAGATTACATCGATAAACATTTTTCAACAATGTTTTTATATCATTTATATAATATACTCTTTCAAAATTTAAACGTTCAGATAACCATATTCTATAATGAGGATTGTTTAAATCAATAGTTTTTGAATAGGGATAAGAATAACTATAGTCTTCTTTTTCCGCTGACCATTTATAATATCCTTTAAAATAGTCATAAGTCCATTTTTCTCCATCAAAATTCGGTGAATCTATAATAACCAAAGGGTTCTTGGAATAAAAATATTTGCATGTATGGATAATCTTTTGATAGCCTTTATAGGAAGAAGGAAATTTTGTTATTTGATAAATAATATTTGGATGTAATGAAAAGTTTTGTTGACAAGGATTTTTAAAAGTATATTTTTTCATGGCAGCTATCCTAGGATGTGTCCAGCAGACAATACTAAAATGTTTCGACTAAAAAATCAAACGACAAATGGGCAAAGAAAATTTTCTTTAAATGAAGATATTGATTGAGTAAATGGTCAGTGGTATGAGTAGAAAACCTAAAAACAATGATGGCTCTGGTAAATTTGCTGTAAAAAACTATGCCAGAAAATTTGAACTTTATGTGGCACAACAATATAAATGTTTCCCACAACTCAATTAACAAAAATAAATGTGAAACGGTTATGTTTATTTTAGGAACAAATCAGAAAGTTAAAAATTTATGAAAATAAATTATTTAGGATTGGTTGGTAAATAAATTGGATAAGGTTAAATTTTGACGGTATTTGGTTAAAATATAGTGTTGAAAAAATATAGATTAATTAAAAAATGTTCCAATAAAATAAATGTTATTTTTCTTATCTGTAATTAAATAGAGGAATGGATGATCAGCGAAAAATTCAAAAGTTGGTACTTCTAAGCCTGCACTTGATACTAAAATTTCTTTAATAACAGTTGCAGCTCCAGCTTTTGTACCAGATTCATTGACCTACAAAGGTTTAAATAATTAATACAATTTTGAAGAGGTTTAAAATCATTACTTTTATAAAAGCTTTATGAAGAACATCTGAAACGGCTAAACCTTTAACTGCTGTAATTCCACTAAAATCTGCTCTTTCACCATCAAATGCATCCTTAATGTTTAATTGCTTTAAAACATCTCTTAAATTAAACGCTGATTCAACATCGAATGAAGGAATTATAATTTTTCCCTCCATCCTTCGCTCTGAGGACATCTCATTCAATAATTTTGCAACATCAATATTTTGAACAATTTCAGATAATCCAAATCGTTCATGTGGAAGAATAATACACATATTAAAATCTGCATTAAATTCATTTCCACATCCATACATCAAACGGCGGAGTTCAGCTTCAGCCCATAATTGCTCATCACATTTCTCGCTATCTTCAGCATCATTGGTAGCTTGTGGTTCTTCATTGGAAGTGGTTTTGGCATATGGAATTTTTACGAGTTTATATTTATCATTTTTAAGATATTGAAAATTTCCACATTTTTCCATCATTGTTATCTAAAAAGAAATATGATATGCGATCCACCTTTAATCATCAAATAAGAATTGATTTACATCATTTGCTGAATTTGGAGAAGAATGAAATAAAGTTTTATTTGGAAGCAACCGAAATTTCATTGCCCATTGTTTCTCAAAAAGAATTGCATTAACAAGTACTAGTTGAGTAAATTTATCAAACATGTCAGGTGAAACAATATCTTTAATTTCATTATCAGTGATTTCACTTACAAATGTATTGATTTCCTAAATATTATACTTTTACATGTATTTAGTGTTCTGTTGTTTTCTTACATCTGATGATTTTTGGGAGTCCCCAAAATTTGTGAGTTGAAAGCTTCCATTGTAAAATTTTTCAATCCCATTTTTATATGATTCCAGCAAACTTAATTCCTTTGAAAAGTAAGCTTTATTTGCCATTTTTATTGAACCTTCATTCTCCTTGATATAATTAGAAAGTTGTAAAAAATGTTCGTGAATTTCTTCTTCGTTTACACCTATAAAAATGTAAATTTAAGTAAACTGAGATATAAAAACATCAGTTTGACCTGGTCTTGTGAACACATTTTAATTCTGGGACAAAGGCCGAAATGTACGATACTTCCTGTGCAGAAAAATGTAAACTAACCTTTCGCAATAGCATGTTGAATTTCCTTTGCCGTGTTTCCTTTTGCTCCATATAAAACCATTCCCAAAGCAACCGAAATAGAAACTGGTGAAATAACTGTTGAATTTTCTAATCCAGTTTTTTGAAGCAAATTAAATGCAAAATTTGCTTGTCCTGTTTTAAATTCCGACGATACCATCGCGAATGCTTCTAGTTTTTTAGTGAAAAGAATGCTAAAAAGGAAATATTTAACACCAAGCATTTTAAACTAATATATTATTATGATTCATAACGAACGAAAGTGCAATATCCGTAATCACGAAAATAACTAGCTCGTTGACTTGTGTTATTAAAACAAGTTAGTTGGAAAAATGCCAAAAGAAAATGCATTGGCGGTGTTAAGGAAAACTACAAACTTTTGCAAGATTTTATAAAACAATAAACTATTTATCACTCCTTATAAGGAAGTTCTTTTCTCTCACAGAACGTGTTTTAAGCATTAGATTATCAATTAGTCGTTCAAGCTTTTAAGGTTTCTGCAAAAGCAATAAAAATGTTTTTTCTTTGACCGAAACAAAAAAAAGAGAAAAAACAAAACACAAAATTTTCTAACAATGAATCAACAACAATTGAATAAATCATAGAAAATATCAAACTTCTCATCCAAAATATATAAAAAAAATCAACAAAAACAGTTTGCAAAAAAGAAAGTGAACAATCACTTAACGACCCATTACACAAAATTAATCATCCGAACAATTTCAGCAAAGATCAAGGCCGTCGAAGAATATTCCGCAATTATCATTTTTGCCAAGAAAATATTTTTTGGTGAGAAAAATGAAGATTGATGAAGATATTTGAAGGCCTTTGCTTTTGTCAATGTCTTGTGGAAGGTTGATTATGCACATTGGGTGTTTTTGCGTTTGCACAATATTTTCGTAAAAACAGTAACCCATAGACAATAAAAATTTGATGAGGCACAAAAATCTTGATTTAAAATTAAAAACATTTCATAAAGCTTTGAACAATCAATTTTCGCGTCCAGTGATTAGCTTAAATTTACGCATTCTTTAAATCATATAAATTTTTATAACAAAAAATGTTTTTTAAACAAGTGATTGCAACTCAGTTCAGTTTCATTAAGAAATGTTTTTTTTCCTGTCTAAGAAAATTAAGAAAGAATCATAAATTTATTCATTATTTGTCACCAAAAAATAAACAAAAAACAAATACAAACTGCAACTATGACGTTTAAAAGAAATATAGGATTTGCATCCAAAGCAATTGTACCTCGATTTGATAATTTTTTCTTTGGGTTTAGGAACAGTTCATTTTGTTTTATCAAGAACAATTGTATAATTAATCAAAATTTCTTCCAAGACTGCTTAAAAATCTCTTAGATCTTCTCTAGAAATTAAAATTTTATGATAATAGGTTATTTAGAATTGGTTGGTAAATAAATTTTGTAATGTTGAATTTTGACAAGTGTTAGGTTAAAAAGAAATATGTGCTAATTAATAAATGTTCCCAAGAAATAAATGTTATCGTTTCGATCAGCAATTAAATAGAGAAATGAATGATCTGCAAAAAACTCAAAAGTTGGTGTTTCTCCGCTTAAATTTGATACGCAATGAAATTTAACAACAGTTGCAGCTCCGGCTTTTGTACCTGATTCAGTGACCTAAAAAGATGTTTTTAAAATTCTATTTACAATTTAAAAGTTGCAAATAGAATTTTGAATTGGTTTAATCTTCTGGTCACTGTGACAGAGAAAAAAATACAATGTTTTGATTTTAAATATCGGTAACTTTTGTCACCTTTAAGCCATGTTTTGAGAGTAAATAATTTAGATATTTGTCATACCGAAAATTCTTTGGCCGAAATTAAACTTATTGTTGTTATCTTAATTTCGTATTAATTTCAGTTTTATGCAAAAGTGCAAGAGTACTGTATATTCTCATTAATCAGGCAACAAAAAATTACATCAAAGAAGAAAATATAAGATTTTAAAAAATTACAAATAAATTAAAATTTTGACAGTCAATCTCTGAAAGTAAATATTAGAATGTTGACAGTATTTGATTAAAGAACTAATTAAAAAATGTTCCAATAAAATAAATGTTATTCTTTTTATCTGCAATTAAATAAAGAAATGGATGATCTGCGAAAAATTCAAAATTTGATGTGCCTCCGCCTAAACTTGATATGTAATTGTGTCTTACAATAGTTGCAGCACCAGCTTTTGTACCAGATTCAGTAACCTTAAAAGACGTATTAATTGTTGGTTTAGAATCAGTGCCTTGCAAAACTATATTGCGATTTATGGAAGTTTTAGTTTTTTTTAAAAACCAGTGAAACTTAAATTTTTTCCACTCGCAAGGATATTGTATTTGTATTTGACTTACTTTAATAAAAGCTTTATGAAGAACATCGGAAACAAATAAACCTTGTGCTGTAATTCCACTAAAATCTGCTCTTTCACCATCAAATGCATCTTTAATATTAAGTTGATACAAAACATTAATAAGATTAAACTTTGATTCAACACTGAAAGTTGGAATTGTAATATTTCCTTGTGTCATCATCCATTTATATGACATCTCTTTCAAAAGTTGTTCAGAATTACTATTTTGCACAATTTCAGATAATCCAAATTTTTCATGTGGAAGAATAATAAACATGTTGAAATCTGCATTAAATGCAGATTGACGATCATATTGCAACAGCTGTTCAGCTTCATACCGTGATTGGCCTGAGGATTTTCGTCCCTCTTCAAGATCATTGTGAGCTTCTGATCCTCTATTTGGTGTATTGGCATATGGAATTTTAACAAGTTTGTATTTTTTATTTTCAATATATTGAAATTTTCCATACTTCTGCATCATGGTTATCTGAAAAAACCGAAGTTACTATTTTAAAATGACAATGTTTTTGACGACAATATACCTCATTTGAAGAGCTTTGTGAAGAATGAAATAACTTTTTATTTGGAAGAAGCCGAAATTTTGTTGCCCATTGTTTTTCGAAAAGTATTGCATTAACAAGTACCAATGGTGTAAGAGCATCAAAGATGTCAGGTGAAACAATATCTTTAATTTCATTATCAGTGATTTCACTAACAAATGTATTGATTTCCTAAATATTACTTATAACTTGTACATATGAATCTATTGTTTTGCTCTCTTACATCTGATGCTTTTTGGGAATCCCCAAAATCTGTGAGTTGAAAACTTCCATTGTAAAATTTTTCAATTCCAGTTTTATATGATTCCAGCATAGCTAATTCCTTTGAAAAATATGCTTTGTTTGCCATTTTTATTGAACCTTCATTCTCCTTGATATAATTAGAAAGTTGTAAAAAATATTTGTGGATTTCTTCTTCGCTTACACCTACGAAGATGTAAATTAAAATGTGAACAAATGAGAAACAGAAAAAATTGTTTGAACAAACCTTTTGCAATAGCGTCCTGAATTTCTTTTGCAGTGTTTCCTTTTGCACCATATAGCACCATTCCTAATGCAACAGAAATTGAAATTGGTGAAATAACTGTTGAATTTTCTAATCCAGTTTTTTGAAGCAAATTAAATGCAAAATTTGCTTGTCCTGCTTTTAATTCAGGTGCTTCCACTGATGAAGAAGTGATACTAAAATCAAAAATTTTTAATACTCGAAAGACTGTTCTAACCAAAACAACAAAAAAGAACTTTAAATTTAAAGTTTTTGTCTGAATCTTTATAAGAAAAAACAAACCTTAATGGTTCTCCCTTCGCTTTCGCTAAATACCACAAAACACAAAAAATCCACCAATTCATAGCAGAAAAATGAATGAACAATAAATTCTACCAAAATTTTTTTATGCCAAATAACGCAAAAAAATATCACCAACAATAACACAAGTTGTAAAAAGAAAGATAATGAGTAATACAGCCAATACATGTCATCAATCTTCAACAGAACTTAATTAAAAGTCAAGGCCATCCAAGATCTTTGGCAATCTTTATATTTCTGTGAGAGAAAAAAATTCCTTGGCAAAAGTAACGATTGTGACTGGCAAAAAAGTGCATTTGTGTTCACTCTAATCTTGTATATTTCATAAAGAGTGCATTAGCACTGCAATTTCTTATTTTAAAGGATAAGGTGTTTTTAAAGAAACTTTTGTCCGTTATTAATTTTTATCGCACAAAAAGATTAAAAATGGCTTAAAATTTTGGCATCCATCGTTGAGATAAATTATTTATCTGAAAAGTTTTAAATAATTTCTAGACATGCCTGTGGATCAAAATTACATCAGTTTTTTTAACAGGAGTCAGCTGATATAATCAATTCTCCAAAATTTATTTTAAATAAAAAAACTACAAAATAAGAAATTTTGGGCAAGTAAATTTTTGTGAATTAGTCTGTTAAAAATAGAAAATGAAATAGTATTTTGACAATATTTGGTTAAAATAAATTGTTTAAAAAATTTGTACTATTTAAAAAATGTTCCAATGAAATAAATATTATTTTTCTTATCCGCAATTAAATAAAGAAATGGGTGATCTGCAAAAAATTCAAAAGTTGGTGTTTCCATGCCTGCAGTTGATATTAAACGCATTTTAAGAACAGTTGCAGCTCCAGCTTTTGTACCAGATTCATTGACCTAGAATTTTTAAAATTATTATAATATAGGTTCCATTGGGTGTGTTTATAAGTTTCAAATAAGAAAAATGCTAAAAACAAATGTACTACACTGAGAAAAAGCAGTGATGCATTCGTCACTCGAGCATCACTGCCAGTGACGAAAAAACCCTCACCGGTGATGATATCGTCACTATCTGTGATGAATTCATCACTGATGCATCACCGGTGAGGTTTTTTTCGTATCAGTTATAACAAATGAAACATCGATTTTCTCAAGATTCACGACAACTAATTTAACTAATTTCGTTAATTTTAGGTCAATCATACTCAGAATGTTTTGGCTTTAGGCATGTTAAACAATGCTAAAAATATAAGTTTTGCTTTTCAGAAAATAAATTTTGTTGTTTCTCCTTACAGTTTATTTCTTTTCCAATTATTTATCTAAAGTAAAAACAGATGAAAAGAAAACTCAAAACATACAACAAAGAAAATGAATCATAAAAAATACCAAAAATTTTTTGCAACACCCAAAAAAAGTAAAAACAAAATCAACCAAAACACATTGTAGAAAATAGTGATCGGATTCCGTACCGTTACCGTACGGAATTTCCACGGAAACGGTACGGAATTGATTCCGTATTCCGTACCGCGCTCATTTTAAAAATTACGGAATTCCGTAATTCCGTACCGTGGCTACTTTCAATATACGGAATTTTTTTATGAAATAATATTCCAGAAAAACACATGAAAAATTCAATAATAGTAATGCAAAAACGAAGTGTTGAAAGTACTGAAGAAGCTTTTGCAGATAGTGAAGTATCTGATTCAGAAAAAGAATTTTAATTTCTATTTACAATTTTTATTGTTTCCGTAATTCCGTACCGTGCCAATTTCAAAACTACGGAAATTCCGTAATTCCGTACCGTGGCTATTTTCAATTTACGAAATTTTTCCGTTTCCGCGATTTTCGAAAAACGGTACGGAATCCGATCACTAGTAGAAAAAGAAAATGACAAACAGTGCACTTGCATTACGTTTTTCTTCTCTAAAATCAACTAAAAATTGCATCAAAGAATAGTTAAATTAAACTTGAAAATTGTAAATGAACGATTTAAGATTTTAAGAATCAATTTTTGAAAGTAATCATTAGAATGTTGATAGTATTAGATAAAAAATAGATTAATTATAAAAAGTTCCAATGAAATAAATGTTATCTTTTCGATCTACAATTAAATAAAGAAATGGATGATCTGCAAAAATTTCAAAAGTTGGTTCTTCTTCAGGTGGGTCACACATATAATAAAATTTCTCAACAGTTGCAGGACCTGCTTTTTTTCCAGATTTATTGACCTACAAATGCTTGAACTGTTAAGACAGTTAAGAAAATATTTAAACCTAAGAATCAATACCGTATACAAAGAAAATTTTGGGGTGAGCAAACCTTTGATTTTGTGCCGCAGTCGGCGAAAGATCAAAATTTTTTTTGATTTGGGCAAATACCCACTTTGCCCCCCCCCCCCCCCCCCCCCCCCCCTAAATACGGCCTTGCTTAAGAATCTTCAAATTTTTCGAAACTTTGTTTTTAGTGGCGCACAACAGTGTAAATCAATTAACAAAAACAAATGTGTATAACTTATGTTTATTTTAGGTAATATAACCTCAGAATTTGAAAATTCGTGGGGTTGGCAAATTAAGTTTTTAAAATATTAATTTGACAATATATGGTTCAAAAATATATATTAATTAAAAAATGTTCCAATGAAATAAATGTTATCTTTTCGATCTGTAATTAAATAAATGAATGGATGATCTGCAAAAATTTCAAAAGTTGGTTCTTCTTCGCCAGCACTTGACAGGTAATAAAATTTCGCAACAGTTGCAGCACCAGCTTTTGTTCCAGTTTCGTTGACCTAAGATTTTTATATTGTCAAGCAATTTTGCAGTGGCTCAAAACTGGTTCTTCGAAATCGAAATTTATTTAAGCTCAAGTTTGCTGGTCAAAGTCAAAAGTGTTTTCAAGCCAGTATCTTGAAAACACTTTTGTGGGAAGCCTTGAGTGATGGTGTCCCCCACCCTCAAACAAAATAGAGAATTGCCTATTTTGCCGCCACCATGTCATGCATATTTGAAAGGCGGCAAAAGATTAAAGGTTGTGTCCCTTTGAACAGTGGTACCCAATGGCCTTGATTGTTTTGGTTGTATTTTTGCAGAATATTGTTCAAAACAAGCTTTTTTAAAGCTTTTTTACAACTTACAAAAATACTGTATTTGACTTACTTTAATAAAAGCTTTATGAAGTACATCTGAAACGGCTAAACCTTTAACTGTTGTAATTCCAGTGAAATCTGCTATTTTGTCTTCAAACGCATCTTTAATATTTAACTGTTGTAAAGTATCTTTTAAATTAAACGTTGATTCAACGTCGAATAAAGGCATTGTGATCTTTCCTTGCATGTGTTTTTTGTATAAGCTTTTGAATGACATATCATTCAAAAGTTGGTCGACGTCAATATTATGAACAATTTCCGATAATCCAAATCGTTCATGTGGAAGAATAATATACATATTAAGATCTCCGGTAAGTCCTTCATTACGTTCATATATCCATCGGGCTTCAGCTTCAGCCCTTAATTGTGCCTCTGATTTCGGGCCAACATTGTGAGCTTCCGGTCCGTTATTTGCGTTATTTGCATATGGAATTTTTACGAGTTTATATTTCTCATTTTCAAGATATTGAAAATCTCCACATTTTTCCATCATTGTTATCTGTAAAGAAATAGGATACTTGAAAATATTCGAAAAATTTAGTTCTCTTATTCTAGCAGTACTCGAACCTGCGACCTCCTGATTTCCACTCAGGTACTCAACCAACTTACGCATTATGGAACGTGATCAACTTTGAATCACTGAATAAATTAAAAATGATTTACCTCTTTTGCTGAATTCGGTGAAGAATGAAACAATGTTTTGTTTGGAAGCAACCGAAATTTCATTGCCCATTGTTTTTCAAAAAGAATTGCATTGACAAGTACCAGCCGAGTGAATTCATCGAACATGTCAGGTGAAACAATTTTTTGGATTTCGTTATCAGTGACTTCACTTACAAATGCATTTATCTCCTAAATATTACAACTTTTACATGTGTTCAGCGTTCTACCCTCTTACATCTGACGCTTTTTGAGAATCAGTAAAATCCATGAGTTGGAAATTTCCATAATAGCATTTTTCAATCCCATTTTTATATGATTTCAGCATAGTCAATTCCTTTGAAAAATATGCTTTGTTTGCCATTTTTATTGAAGTTTCGTTCTCCTGGATATAATTAAAAAGTTGTAAAAAATGTTCGTGAATTTCTGCTTCGTTTACACCTACAAAAATTTAAATTTAAAAAAACTTACAATATAAATATAAAAACATATAAAAAACATTAGTTTGGCATATTTTTGTGAACAAGTTTTTAATTCTGGGAATAAGACCGAAAAGTACGAAACTTTCTGTGCAAAAAATGTAAACTAACCTTTTGCAATAGCATCCTGAATTTCTTTTGCTGTATTTCCTTTTGCACCATATAAAACCATTCCCAAAGCAACGGAAATTGAAATCGGCGAAATAACTGTTGACTTCTCTAATCCAGTTTTTTGAAGCAAATTAAATGCAAAACTTGCTTGTCCGGTTTTTAATGTAGACGATTCCATCATATATGTTAGTAAAGTTTTAATAAAAGATGCTAAAAAACAACAGTTAATAGTTTCAAAAGTGACTAAATTATGAACCATTAAAAATAAGCAAAACAACGATTTACTTAATATTCACGGTAACTAAGTCGTTGACACGTTAAAAACATCCCGAAAATGCTCTGATTTTAAGCATGTTGAGCGATGTCAAGAACACAAGCATAACTCCAAAAAAATATATTTCTTGCTAGCCTTTATAAGGGGAGTTTTTTTTCTTTAACATCAGAGAAAAAATGATTCATAAAATTTTCACAAAACCAAAGCATTTTTTCTTTACTGATTATTGATTAAAAACAAAAACAGAAGAAAAAACAAAACACAAGATTCGCAACAATGAAAATGAATCATAAAAAATACCAAACTTTTTTGCAACACCCAAAAAAACGTAACAACAACATCGACAAAAACAATTTGCTAAAAAGAAAAAAGTGAGTAACCCCCCGCAAAACACGTCCTTTATTTATCTTTTTAAAGAACAAAAGTCAAGGTCTTCAAATATTTTCCACAATTTTTGTTTCTCAGGTTAAAAAACTGATAAAGATTATTGAATATCTTTGAAAGCCTTTAATTTAGCTCTGCGGAAGACTAATGTAACAATAAATATTTAAACAATAAACTCATAGTGATTATATAACATTCTATTAAAAAAAAGAGAACATAAATTCATCAACATCAAAAATGTGGCCTTTCATTTTCTTTCCAAAAGGTTTTTATTGTTTCAGCAATAACTTTTTTGAATCCAAAATAATCAGTGCTGCGTTTTCCGAAATACACCGATATTCTAGATTTAGGGGCCATGTTTTTCTAAAAAGCAAATATTATGTATTATTATTCCGTTTTCTTGTCATGTAATATTTATTAGATTTATCTTACCTTAATAAATTCAGCAAATGCATTTGGCTTAAGACTATTGGTTGTTACACTAAAATGCTCAATCCTTTCTTGAAATGGTAATTCAGCAAGAATTTTTGCAGTATTCGGAGATGACTGGAATGGATGAATACTAAAATAAACACTTACTTAATTTTTGTGCTGTAAAACGGTTTACCTTAAATTTTCAATTTTTGGTGTAAGCATTAGGATATCTTCTAACGCAAAAGTAGCACTATCAGCTATTGTAAGTGTATTTAATTGCAATTTTGCAACATTTCCATGTCCAATGAAACATTGCAATTCCCTGGTTGTCAGTGATTGATTCTGAATATTAACATGTCGAGCTTCACATCGATAAATTCTTTCCACAAATTGACTAATATACAACGGTTTAATATCGCAAATTTCCAACATTGTTGCAATATAAATATTTTTTACAATAATTGAACGATTATCAAAAACAATGTGATCATGTATTGTGCCCCAATTTTTTTGACCAAATAAACCATAAAAATTTTTAAAATTAAATTTGTAGCAAATTGTTGCAGGATTTCTTATATAAAACCATTTACATGTTTTAAATAAAGTTCTGAGAGTATGAGCAGTTGCATTGATAAGAATATAATCTATTAAATCAGGTCGGAATGAAAATTTTTGAGGTTTTGGATTTTTGGGATCAAAACAAAGCTTGTTTCTTTTGGGTTCATATTTTACTTTTCTTTTTCGATTAACCAGACGCTGAGTGGGATTTTTGATCATTTCAACATATTTTTCCATCGAATATGCATTTTTCCATAAAACTTCATGAGATCGCTTTTTTGCTGCTACAGCTTTTTGATATTCAGCTTTCATGTCCATATCATCCATGAAAAAGCGGATATATTTTGAATATGTTTGCATCAAAGTCTAAAAATAAATCTTTTTTGAGCTTATGTTATTAGTACCGTAGGTTTGGCACTTTACCTTTCTATCATGTTCTTTAAGAAATTTGATATATAATTTCCAGAGATTCTTATTTGTTAAATCTTTTCCAATCCTATACTCAATATTATGCTCAACAAATTCAATATCATTTGATTCCAACATTGCTTCAATCCATTTTTCTTCATCTCTTTCAGCAGCCTTAATTTTTTGGTATAACTTCTTCATTGCTTCATGTCGCCGAATTATTTTTGCTGGTATAAGAGAAGCTAAAAATTGATCTGCTTATCAATATTAATACTGTAATATAGAGTAATAAACTTACAAGCTTTAAACTCACAATTTTCTTCTTCATAGTCATTTCTTCTCTTCTGCATTGCGAAATGTGGATAACATAAATCTTCCGGACTATAATCCCCAAAATTTGCAGGTTCAGATTTATCCATAATTTTTCTGTACAGCAATTTACTGTAAATTCGATGTTTGCGAGCAGCATAATTAGTTTTTTCTCTATTATAATAAAAATGATAATGTGATAAATTTATCAATCTTTTAAATGGTTCATGATTAGCTACTGGTCTTTCACTAAAATTATAACAAATAAAAATATAACGATAACTTTAAACTAACTTTAAATAAATATTCCATAATTCTTTCGGCATCATGTATTGTTCAGCAAACTCCAATAACAGTTTTTTCTTATCACAACCCCATCCACCGGCATAGAAACTTGCATCTTTTCTTTTGTTATAATTAACTTCTGCAGCTTTTAAATCTTCTTCAAGCTTTTGAATACGTTTGAGATAAGTTGGATCAAGTTTTTCATAAAAGTCAATCGAAAATAAGGGAAACATATTTTTTGGCAGTTAAACCGTTAAAACTGTTTATAAATACTTTTTTTTACTTATTTTCTGTGAACTATAGTTGCGCATATGGCCACAACTTTCTATTTAAATGAATAACATAGTTCTTTCGTTATGGTGACCTCTCTTAAACAAAAAACAACATTTGCCTGTTTTTGTTATCTGTTGAAAATAAAGGAACATATTTTTGGCGGTAAGCGAGCAACTAAACATACTGGATGTCTGCCTTGTCTTTTCTGTGTGTCTACAGATCAATCAAAAACTTGTCTCATCCATTTTAATATTTTGTCTTGCACTCTAGTAAATACCTAGTTAAGATTTTGAAATGGAAAATATTAATTTTTTAAACTCTTATCCTCCAACAATTTTTGTTACCAAAAAGGTGAAACTCCTCTTTTGTGATATTCAGAAGATAATAATTGCGCCATTTCCGATGCTGTTTCTCGATTTTTTAAAAAAGTCACCAAGATTTATTTGAAAATTTGTACCAAAATAATGAAAAGCATTCAAAAATACAAAGTTAAAATAGCATGAAACAGAAAAAAAATTAGTAAAAAAATAAACAAAAGGAGAAAAATAATGCTGCATGAAGAAACAGATATTACAGAGCTTTAGAAGAATGACATAAAAGTTGTTTATGAACATTTGCAACGAAATCTTTATCTACATTATCAATATTCGGTATCGTAATATTCTTTGATGTACAATAAATTAGAAAATCAGTACACTTGTTTTTGAGTTTTGTTGCATTAAAAGAAACTCCCAAATTAGCAATTTCACAAAAATTTGATGCTTCAAGTTTATTACCTAAATAAATTTGAATGTGATTCATAACAACTTCTATATCATATTTATCTGCAAAAATATAAATTTCTATTATATATGTTTTTCTTTTAGCCTTCACGATGAAAATTTTGAACAACATTTCACTCAACATACTGCTCAAAAAATGTTACAGCTCCCTCACTTTAAAAATCTTATAGCTTTAGTAATGAATGGATTACCTGAATGCTTTAATAATCAACATTTTTGTGAATTTTTAAAAGTAAGTTTTTTAGGTAGTAAAATGTGAAAGATTTCAAAAGAAACTGCATTTTTATTAAACTCTCAAGTTTTGTCATTAAAATAAAGTTTGGAAAATTTCTTTTCCAGAAACACGATGCAAATTATCGTATTCATTTTTCGCCAACTACATCAAAAGCATATCAAGAAGACTTTAAAACAATGTTGGGTGAAAATTCAATCACATATAAAATACCGTCTGGCTTACAGCAAGAACTTATTATTTTAACAAATAAGAATTCGTTGAAATGCTTGAAAAATTAATGTCAGATGATCTTTTTTGATATCTATTTTGTTATTATTTTTTGTTCCAAAATTTTGTAAATCACAAAATTTTTAGCGTTGAAATAAAAAACTTTCTTGATATATAATCTTCAGTTAGCCGATCTAAAACTTTTTTCAATCAAACAGTCTCACATGAAAATCTAAAAAAGTTTTTCCTACAAGCCCTTATAGATATAGTTTATCTTTTGGACTGAAAAAATTTGTCAAAGAGAAAATGTAAAAAGCTATGGTGTTTTTTAGGAATACATGAAAATAATAAAATGTTTTTTTCGTGCTTTATAGAAGCGTAACATTTTTTGTCTCCCAACCAAAATTATCAATGACAAACAATTAAACTAAAACACACTGAAGGTTTACCAAAAGAATTTTGCAACAATTATTGTGCAACAAAATAAATCAAACCAGTTTTAAAAAATTGATCAGTTGAAAAAACTTTTTTTTTCACTGCAACTGAAAAAAGTTTACAGCTATGGAACAACAAATCGATAGTAAACTCTTTGAATTATCATATCAAAGATATTCAATTTTCGAGCTTCAAGATGTTGACAATGGCAATTTCGATGTCACTTTTGTATTCAGTGATGAAACGGTACTAGTTTCAAAAGTTGTTCTTAGGATTTACTTACAATTTATTCAACTGTTTTCAGGAGCTTCATGTACATTCATTTATATTATGGTCAGCATCAGAAGTATTTAAGACAATGTTGAAAGATACATGGAAGAAATCGAAAGCAATACCAATAACAGGACATTCCAATAAAGACTTTAAAGAGCTATTAACCTTTTTATATCTTGGACAATGCAAAATTGATATTGGGAATGTCATGGAAATTGTTGATTTGGCTGAATGCTACGATATTGAACCATTGATCGACGTTTGTGATGACTTTTTATCGAATATCGAATACTCTCCAAATAACGTCAACAACATTTTTCAAGCCATAGAACTTTATTCTTTGAAAAAAGCTAGGAAAAATATATTCCAGTATATCGGCTACAATACAACAACACTTTTAATAAGTAAAGATTTTCTTGAATATGATAAAAATTTGATATTGACAATTGTCCAGTTAAATATTTTATCTGCAAAGGAAGAAGACTTGTTCGAAGCTGTAAGTTTTTATTAAATATCAAACATTAGAACAGCCGCATAGCTTTTCGTAGATTTTAAAATGGGCTGAATATCAATTTAGTAATCAGACAAGAAAATCGAATTATGGGAATTGGATAAAAGCAGAATTATCAGAAATATTACGATATATCCGTTTTCCAATAATGAATGTTGAATTTTTGCATAAATTTGTTGGTAAGTAGTTAATTAATTGATCATTCAGTTAACAAAGTTTTTAGTACCAAAAGGACATTTATTTTTAACATTTGACGAGTTAAGTAAAATTTTATGTGATGCTGATGCTTGTGAAAAGGGAATATTAAAAACGCCGTCTTCAAAGTATTGTAACAAATTTCGAAGTTTGCATTTCTTTATTTCTACTTAACATTATTTAAACATTCGCTTTTAGACACGAGTATTGAATTTATAGATAGCCAAGGCAATAAAGGATTTGTTTTTTTAACCAATAATACACTTATTCAAGCATTAAAGAAATACAAAAATGAAAAAATAATGCAAATTGCTAGTCAACCATATGATAACTTATCCTGTTATTGGAATATTGATATTCCAGACACATGCTCGACTGTTGTACTCCCTACGACTGCAACCAATACAAATTATTATTTAATAAGAAATATTAGCACTGGAAAAATTGGTTTAACAAACTCAACACCAGCACAGAACCGAGATCCATATTCTTACTCCCCATCTCCAAAATATATTGCAAAAGTGTATCTTGAAAATGACAATTTTACAATTAGACAAGGATGCAATTTGCGTATAAATACGAATTAAAAACAGATGATTAATCATTAAAGAATTTTACTCCAAATATGAAATATTTCTGTCTATCATTGTTTGTTTTCATAACGCTACAAATTATTACGCCTTTTATACTTTTTTTCATTAATAAAAGATAAGATGCTTTTTTGCACACATGCTACTGTTCAAAAATCAAAGAGCACGGTAAAATTTTGAGGTGAATCAAACAGAAATACATAATTTTAATAATATTAAAGTACTTTAAAAGCTTTTAATGTAATGTATGCTTTTTTTTCGTTTTCTATTTAATAGCAGCAATGCAAAGGATATAAAAAAAATTCACAAAAATACACAGACATACGGTGGAAAGAAAAAATCAGTAATTTTTTCATTTTTTGATTCTTTTTTGGAATACAATTACAGCAATATCGGGAGATGTTGTGAAATCTGCACAAAAATGTGACCAACGTTTGCCATCGTCTTTCATATATATGTTACAGCCGATCTTGTGGACCCGCTGATCTTGTGGTCGGCTAGCCGATCTCGTGGACGGCTAGCTCATCTTGTGGACGGCTAGCCGATCTTGTGGATTTTTATAACTCCAAGTTGAAATTATCAATGTTCCACTAAAAGTGATAAAATGATAAAATAACTGTAGTAGATGATAAAAAAACAAAAATCAGGAATATCTTAATAGTTTAACAGTCCGTTATCAGCGATGGAAAAGTCGCTATTAATGAATCTTAAGTTTTTGAAGCACTGTAGTTAGCTGATAAATAATGGGATATTTCTAATTTTTGATTTTTTATCATCTACTACAGTTATTTTATCATTTTATCACTTTTAGTGGAACATTGATAATTTCAACTTGGAGTTATAAAAATCCACAAGATCGGCTAGCCGTCCACAAGATGAGCTAGCCGTCCACGAGATCGGCTAGCCGACCACAAGATCAGCGGGTCCACAAGATCGGCTGTAACATATACAAATTATTGGGAAAAAGAATTCAAATAATTTGTGTTTTTCATTTTTTTAAAAAGATCTGTCAAGAAAAGTTATGTCGAAAAAAACAATCAAAGTAAATGAGACAAAAAAGCTTGATGGTCTCTGATTTAAAATTTGAGTATATCCTCAAGGCTATTATAAAAAAAAACTTTTAGTATCGACTCAATTGGATTTCCATAATCTTTAGGAAGACACACATGCCTCAATAAATGATGATTTTATGCTGTATTTGAGAGAAAATCTCTTAAAGGAAAGAAAGACAAACTATTTTTAATTATATTTGTATTATCGCTCTTTCTTATTGAAAATAGGCAGCAGTCATTCTGTTCTATCATATTTGAATCCTTCATATCAAAATTTTACTCATATTTCAAAATGATGGAATATCCAATTGCTCTTGAATATACTGTTTCTGAAGCTCGCCTTAAAGCGATTAAGGAATCAACAACATTTGAATATTTACCAAGTCATGATTTTACTGCTATTAATGCCTTCGGTGTTAAATATTTTCTTGTTATTTATCCAAATGGAAGTACCAACGAAAAGCTTGGAAAAACAACGATTTTTCTATATTTAAAAATGGGGAATGCAAAAAACGTTGAAGCAAAATACACGATTTCCATTAAATCTGCCGGTCGGACTTCTCGCATCAGTTGTACTTTTGATAAAGATGGTGGACGGGGGTTTTCTTGTTGCAAAGTAGATCAACTTTTTGATTTAAACAAAAAATTTATTGTCGATGGAAAGCTTACGATCAAAGTGGAAGGAACTTTCAAAGTTGACAATACTCAATCGTACCCTGTTTACGGTATTAAAGATTTATGGGATCAAAGTTACAAAGATTTTACAATTATTGTTAAAAATAAAAAAATTGAAGTTCACAAATGTGTACTTGCAAGTCAATCATCAGTTTTTGCGGCAATGTTTAATTCTGGCATGAAAGAAGCTGTTGAAAATGCAGTTGAAATTCCTGATTTTTCATTTGATATTGTTGAAATGGCTGTTAAACTTTGTTATTATTGGAACCTCGTAACAGATTTTTCAATTGAAGATGCAATAGAAATTTATATTTTTGCAGATAAATATGATATGAATCACATTCAAATTTATTTAGGTAATAAACTTGAAGCATCAAATTTTTGTGAAATTGCTAATTTGGGAGTTTCTTTTAATGCAACAAAACTCAAAAACAAGTGTACTGATTTTCTAATTTATTGTACATCAAAGAATATTACGATACCGAATATTGATAATGTAGATAAAGATTTCGTTGCAAATGTTCATAAACAACTTTTATGTCATTCTTCTAAAGCTCTGTAATATCTGTTTCTTCATGCAGCATTATTTTTCTCCTTTTGTTTATTTTTTTACTAATTTTTTTTCTGTTTCATGCTATTTTAACTTTGTATTTTTGAATGCTTTTCATTATTTTGGTACAAATTTTCAAATAAATCTTGGTGACTTTTTTAAAAAATCGAGAAACAGCATCGGAAATGGCGCAATTATTATCTTCTGAATATCACAAAAGAGGAGTTTCACCTTTTTGGTAACAAAAATTGTTGGAGGATAAGAGTTTAAAAAATTAATATTTTCCATTTCAAAATCTTAACTAGGTATTTACTAGAGTGCAAGACAAAATATTAAAATGGATGAGACAAGTTTTTGATTGATCTGTAGACACACAGAAAAGACAAGGCAGACATCCAGTATGTTTAGTTGCTCGCTTACCGCCAAAAATATGTTCCTTTATTTTCAACAGATAACAAAAACAGGCAAATGTTGTTTTTTGTTTAAGAGAGGTCACCATAACGAAAGAACTATGTTATTCATTTAAATAGAAAGTTGTGGCCATATGCGCAACTATAGTTCACAGAAAATAAGTAAAAAAAAGTATTTATAAACAGTTTTAACGGTTTAACTGCCAAAAAATATGTTTCCCTTATTTTCGATTGACTTTTATGAAAAACTTGATCCAACTTATCTCAAACGTATTCAAAAGCTTGAAGAAGATTTAAAAGCTGCAGAAGTTAATTATAACAAAAGAAAAGATGCAAGTTTCTATGCCGGTGGATGGGGTTGTGATAAGAAAAAACTGTTATTGGAGTTTGCTGAACAATACATGATGCCGAAAGAATTATGGAATATTTATTTCAAGTTAGTTTAAAGTTATCGTTATATTTTTATTTGTTATAATTTTAGTGAAAGACCAGTAGCTAATCATGAACCATTTAAAAGATTGATAAATTTATCACATTATCATTTTTATTATAATAGAGAAAAAACTAATTATGCTGCTCGCAAACATCGAATTTACAGTAAATTGCTGTACAGAAAAATTATGGATAAATCTGAACCTGCAAATTTTGGGGATTATAGTCCGGAAGATTTTTGTTATCCACATTTTGAAATGCATAAAAGAAGAAATGACTATGAAGAAGAAAATTGTGAGTTTAAAGCTTGTAAGTTTATTACTCTATATTACAGTATTAATATTGATAAGCAGATCAATTTTTAGCTTCTCTTATACCTGCAAAAATAATTCGGCGACATGAAGCAATGAAGAAGTTATACGAGAAAATTAAGGCTGCTGAAGGAGATGAAGAAAAATGGATTCAAGTGATGCTCGAATCAAATGATGTTGAGTTTGTTGAGCATAAAGTTGAATATAAGATTGGACAAGATCTAACAAATAAGAATCTCTGGAAATTATATATCAAATTTCTTAAAGAACATGATAGAAAGGTAAAGTGCCAAACCTACGGTACTAATAACATAAGCTCAAAAAAGATTTATTTTTAGACTTTGATGCAAACATATTCAAAATATATCCGCTTTTTCATGGATGACATGGACATGAAAGCTGAATATCAAAAAGCTGTAGCAGCAAAAAAGCGATCTCATGAAGTTTTATGGAAAAATGCATATTCGATGGAAAAATATGTTGAAATGATCAAAAATCCCACTCAGCGTCTGGTAAATCGAAAAAGAAAAGCAAAATATGAACCCAAAAGAAACAAGCTTTGTTTTGATCCCAAAAATCCAAAACCTCAAAAATTTTCATTCCGACCTGATTTAATAGATTATATTCTTATCAATGCAACTGCTCATACTCTCAGAACTTTATTTAAAACATGTAAATGGTTTTATATAAGAAATCCTGCAACAATTTGCTACAAATTTAATTTTAAAAATTTTGATGGTTTATTTGGTCAAAAAAATTGGGGCACAATACATGATCACATTGTTTTTGATAATCGTTCAATTATTGTAAAAAATATTTATATTGCAACAATGTTGGAAATTTGCGATATTAAACCGTTGTATATTAGTCAATTTGTGGAAAGAATTTATCGATGTGAAGCTCGACATGTTAATATTCAGAATCAATCACTGACAACCAGGGAATTGCAATGTTTCATTGGACATGGAAATGTTGCAAAATTGCAATTAAATACACTTACAATAGCTGATAGTGCTACTTTTGCGTTAGAAGATATCCTAATGCTTACACCAAAAATTGAAAATTTAAGGTAAACCGTTTTACAGCACAAAAATTAAGTAAGTGTTTATTTTAGTATTCATCCATTCCAGTCATCTCCGAATACTGCAAAAATTCTTGCTGAATTACCATTTCAAGAAAGGATTGAGCATTTTAGTGTAACAACCAATAGTCTTAAGCCAAATGCATTTGCTGAATTTATTAAGGTAAGATAAATCTAATAAATATTACATGACAAGAAAACGGAATAATAATACATAATATTTGCTTTTTAGAAAAACATGGCCCCTAAATCTAGAATATCGGTGTATTTCGGAAAACGCAGCACTGATTATTTTGGATTCAAAAAAGTTATTGCTGAAACAATAAAAACCTTTTGGAAAGAAAATGAAAGGCCACATTTTTGATGTTGATGAATTTATGTTCTCTTTTTTTTAATAGAATGTTATATAATCACTATGAGTTTATTGTTTAAATATTTATTGTTATATTAGTCTTCCGCAGAGCTAAATTAAAGGCTTTCAAAGATATTCAATAATCTTTATCAGTTTTTTATCGTGAGAAATAAAAATTGTGGAAAACCTTCGAAGACCTTGACTTTTGTTGTTTAAAAAGATAAATAAAGGACGTGTTTTGCGGGGGGTTACTCACTTTTTCCTTTTTTTAATTTGTTTTTGTCGATGTTGTTCTTACGTTTTTTTGGGTGTTGCAAAAAAAGTTTGGTATTTTTTATGATTCATTTTCATTGTTGCGAATTTTGTGTTTTGTTTTTTCTTCTGTTTTTGTTTTTAATCAATAATCAGTAAAGAAAAAATGCTTTGGTTTTGTGAAAATTTTATGAATCATTTTTTCTCTGATGTTAAAGAAAAAAAACTCCCCTTATAAAGGCTAGCAAGAAATATATTTTTTTGGAGTTATGCTTGTGTTCTTGACATCGCTCAACATGCTTAAAATCAGAGCATTTTCGGGATGCTTTTAACGTGATGCGACATGTGTCAACGACTTAGTTACCGTGAATATTAAGTAAATCGTTGTTTTGCTTATTTTTAATGGTTCATAATTTAGTCACTTTTGAAACTATTAACTGTTGTTTTTTAGCATCTTTTATTAAAACTTTACTAACATATATGATGGAATCGTCTACATTAAAAACCGGACAAGCAAGTTTTGCATTTAATTTGCTTCAAAAAACTGGATTAGAGAAGTCAACAGTTATTTCGCCGATTTCTATTTCGGTTGCTTTGGGAATGGTTTTATATGGTGCAAAAGGAAATACAGCAAAAGAAATTCAGGATGCTATTTCAAAAGGTTAGTTTACATTTTTTGCACAGAAAGTTTCGTACTTTTCGGTCTTATTCCCAGAATTAAAAACTTGTTCACAAAAATATGCCAAACTAATGTTTTTTATATGTTTTTATATTTATATTGTAAGTTTTTTAAATTTAAATTTTTGTAGGTGTAAACGAAGTAGAAATTCACGAACATTTTTTACAACTTTTTAATTATATCCAGGAGAACGAAACTTCAATAAAAATGGCAAACAAAGCATATTTTTCAAAGGAATTGACTATGCTGGAATCATATAAAAATGGGATTGAAAAATGCTATTATGGAAATTTCCAACTCATGGATTTTACTGATTCTCAAAAAGCGTCAGATGTAAGAGGGTAGAACACTGAACACATGTAAAAGTTATAATATTTAGGAGATAAATGCATTTGTAAGTGAAGTCACTGATAACGAAATCCAAAAAATTGTTTCACCTGACATGTTCGATGAATTCACTCGGCTGGTACTTGTCAATGCAATTCTTTTTGAAAAACAATGGGCAATGAAATTTCGGTTGCTTCCAAACAAAACATTGTTTCATTCTTCTCCCAATTCAGCAAAAGAGGTAAATCATTTTTAATTTATTCAGTGATTCAAAGTTGATCACGTTCCATAATGCGTAAGTTGGTTGAGTACCTGAGTGGAAATCAGGAGGTCGCAGGTTCGAGTACTGCTAGAATAAGAGAACTAAATTTTTCGAATATTTTCAAGTATCCTATTTCTTTACAGATAACAATGATGGAAAAATGTGGAGATTTTCAATATCTTGAAAATGAGAAATATAAACTCGTAAAAATTCCATATGCAAATAACGCAAATAACGGACCGGAAGCTCACAATGTTGGCCCGAAATCAGAGGCACAATTAAGGGCTGAAGCTGAAGCCCGATGGATATATGAACGTAATGAAGGACTTACCGGAGATCTTAATATGTATATTATTCTTCCACATGAACGATTTGGATTATCGGAAATTGTTCATAATATTGACGTCGACCAACTTTTGAATGATATGTCATTCAAAAGCTTATACAAAAAACACATGCAGGGAAAGATTACAATTCCTTTATTCGATGTTGAATCAACTTTTTCCTTAAAAGAAACTTTACAACAGTTAAATATTAAAGATGCGTTTGAAGACAAAATAGCAGATTTCACTGGAATTACGGCAAATAAAGGTTTAGCCGTTTCAGATGTTCTTCATAAAGCTTTTATTAAAGTAAGTCAAATACAGTATTTTTTGTAAGTTGTAAAAAAGCTTTAAAAAAGCTTGTTTTGAACAATATTCTGCAAAAATACAACCAAAACAATCAAGGCCATTGGGTACCACTGTTCAAAGGGACACAACCTTTAATCTTTTGCCGCCTTTCAAATATGCATGACATGGTGGCGGCAAAATAGGCAATTCTCTATTTTGTTTGAGGGTGTGGGACACCATCACTCAAGGCTTCCCCCAAAAGTGTTTTCAAGATACTGGCTTGAAAACACTTTTGACTTCGACCAGCAAACTTGAGTTTATATAAATTTCGATTTCGAAGAACCAGTTTTGAGCCACTGCAAAATTGCTTGACAATTTAAAAATCTTAGGTCAACGAAACTGGAACAAAAGCTGGTGCTGCAACTGTTGCGAAATTTTATTACCTGTCAAGTGCTGGCGAAGAAGAACCAACTTTTGAAATTTTCGCAGATCATCCATTCCTTTATTTAATTACAGATCGAAAAGATAACATTTATTTCATTGGAACATTTTTTAATTAATATATATTTTTGAACCATATATTGTCAAATTAATATTTTAAAAACTTAATTTGCCAACCCCACGAATTTTCAAATTCTGAGGTTATATTACCTAAAATAAACATAAATTATACACATTTGTTTTTGTTAATTGATTTACATTGTTGTGCGCCACTAAAAACAAAGTTTCGAAAAATTTGAAGATTCTTAAGCAAGGCCGTATTTAGGGGGGGGGGGGGGGGGTGGACAAAGTGGGTATTTGCTGCCTCCCACATCAAAAAATATTTTGATCTTTTGCCGACTGCGGCACAAAATCAAAGGTTTGCCCACCCCAAAATTTTTTTGTATACGGTATTGATTCTTAGGTTTAAATATTTTCTTAACTGTCTTAACAGTTCAAACATTTGTAGGTCAATGAATCTGGAAAAAAAGCAGGTCCAGCTACTGTTGAGAAAATTTTATTATATGCTATCAACATTCTAATGATTACTTTCAAAAATTGATTCTTAAAATCTTAAATAGTTCATTTACAATTTTCAAGTTTAATTTAACTATTCTTTGATGCAATTTTTTAGTTGATTTTTGAGAAAAGAAAAAGTAATGCAAGTGAGTTGTTAGCAGTGTTTTCCCGCGTTCACTTTTTTCGCAATCGCAATCAAATCGCGATCTTAAAACCATTCGCAATCGCAATCAACAGCAATCGCGATATATTTGAATCGCAATCGCGTTCATGTCGCAATCGCGATCAACATTTATAAAAAAAAGCAAAAAGAAAAAGGTCTCAAAAATTTTTTTTGGCAAATCGATAAGCACTGTCTTCGAAATGTTTGTCCAAGCAAAGTTTGCTTGATATGTGTATCATTTTAGAACATGTCTGTCAAAAATTATTATAAAAAGGTCATCTTTTTCACCAAATTGGGTCATTTTTTCCCCAGAAAATTTTGTTTTACTCATTGCGCAATATTTTCAATCGCAATCAACAGCAATCGCGATAATTTTGAATCGCAATCGACAGCGTTCGCGCTCCTTTAAGAACGCGATTGCGATTGCGGAACGCGAACGCGGGAAAACACTGGTTGTTAGTCATTTTCTATTTCTATGTGTTTTGGTTAGGAATTTTTTTTACAAACGTTTGTTTACGAAAACTTGTATATCAAAGCAGCTATTTTATAAGAATATAGGTAAATAAATTGAAAAAGATGTATAAGAATGACGAAATTTATTATAGCTTACATATCATAAACCATTCAATTAATGGTTAAGATAAAAATACGTTTTATAAAAATGCTTATTGTTGTGACTTTTTTGAAAGCTTTATAAAACTTAGCCCCAAACCATAATTTTTTAGTCTAGAAATCGGTTTCGCCACGAAAATCCCTCAGAATTCCATGAAAATTCCGGATATCACACAAACCAATCCGGCACCGTTCACATAACCCCTGAGGCTACCTCCATGCAAAATTTCATATTACTTGGCTTCTTAGTTTCAAAATGTCAGCCATTCAAACAGGTGACAAGACTTATTGGACAACCCAATATTTTTCTTTTAAAGGTCCTATTTTGAATGCTCCTATGCCTTGGTTGATAGCTCTTAAAACTGTGTTCTATATGGAAAATGGTGTTAAAGTTCGAAAAAGATATCATGCAACAATAGATAGTATTTTTAATAATACTGTATTTGTAATCCTTAAATTCAAGCAATAAAGTTCTTTGATATTTTTTTAAAAGTTTATTTACGAGCATTGTTCTTTTAGTGATATATTTTTTTATTTTGTTGTTGATGAATAAAAAAAACTTTTTTGTTAAGAAAGGACACAAATTCGTCGTTCTGTAAAGAGTGTGTCCTTTCCTTACCGTTTTGAAGTAAAAAGTGAACTAAAAATGCAATATGTATGTCTTTCACAACCTTGAATAGATGATTATTCAATTGTACGAATTATCAACGACTAGAAAAAAACTCATGGTTTATTTGAGCAACAAGTTTTGTTTTTCAGTAAAGCACATCGTTGTCTTCGTAAAAATGGAGAACATTAATTTTTTAAATTCCATTCCCCAACAATTTGCTTTACCTAAACCACTTATGTCTTACATTATTATGTATCCACTATCCTCCAACGGCCATCAAAAACTTCTTAAAAGTTGTAAATATTTTTTCATTAAAAATCCAGCTATTTCCATTGATCGTCTTACATGGAGCTACAAAAGAAATTGTTGGATGGTATATGATTTCATCGACAATCCTGCTGCTGTAAAAATTAATCTGAATTTATACAAAATTTTATCAATGAACCGTCTACGTATGCAAGAAAAAAATACAGGAGCATCAAATAACGCAGTTTCAAAAATATTGCCAAAAATTTATTTTTGTAATCTTACACATTTAACTATTTGTGGCCAAATTCTTACCTTTGATGAATATAAGAAGTTAACAAAATCTATATGAATAACGGCGGCACATTTCGAACAAAATTAGGCATGCATCATTTATCGGATAAGACTGTGATTTTTATTCAAAAAACATAATAGTTTTATTAATGGTATTCTTCCAAGTGTTTGGGTATTTCATGTTACTTTTGTGTGGTAATTTTTGGCATTGGTTTTATAAAAAATTTGATTTTGTTTTTTTTACGGCATCTTGTATATAAAAACCACTTTTATTTTGTAATAAAAAACATACAAATCGAGAATATGTACAAAATTATGCACTTATTTATTCAAGGCAATCTAATAGAATTGCCTATAGAAGATCTTTAAATAATACTAGCAAAGTATTTGTAATTAGCAGTAAATAATGCACTGTTAGAAAGATTTGATTTTTATAAAAGAAATGTAATTTGTTTATTAACAAAAAAATTCAAATACAACCAAAATAAGTAACCGTGAAATCTCGTGTTTCAGCTGGCAAAGAGTTGTCCAGATATTATCTCGAGATGTGAAAATAGAGAGAAAGGGGTATCTGGTTCCACATCGCCCGAGGGGGGGGGGGGGGGGGTAAAATTTATAATTTACAGATCTGGAGATAACTCTACAGCCTTTAAATAAATATTTAAGTTTTTTTAATTTTTCTTGCTGACAACCCATTGCTGTTCCTTTCCTATCAATGAAGCAATTTGGCAAATAATTGTTTTGTCAAAATTTTTTGCAGCTTTTTCTACGTTAATTTTAAATTCATTTCGAAATGCGTCAAATATTGAAGGTAAAAAGTCAATAATAAAAATGCCCAAATTTTTCAATGATTGTTTTGAAAAATTTTATTGTGTTAGTAAAAATTACCTCCAAAAATGTACAAAAATCATTTGGATCAAAAGTATCACCAAGGCCATTAAATACCAAATATACACTTTTATTAAATGGGGGAAGCATTACCAAAGATGCCATGTATTTTTGGATTATACTACCAATTTTGCTGTAATTAAAATCAAGAAGGCAATTCGCTGACTCCGGAGTCGATAAGAAGTCGGTGACACTGTTGCACTCTTCTTTCATTGTTTTGTATTATTATAACATTGTTTATACCAACGAAAAAATTATTGAAACTTTCACAAGTTTTTTGTTAGCTTGATTGCAAAATACTGTAAAAGTTTGTGTTCATTTTTGGAGAGTAAATAACAAATAAAAATCATAAAACTATTTTGTATTTTTTGAGATAGAGTTGAAAAATTTTATTAAAACAAATTACAATTTTAAAAAAGTATGCAAAAATTAGATCAAAAAACCTCAGAGCCACTATAAAAAAATGCCAAACATGAAGACTGCCCTCTTTAAAAGTTGCTTCGAGATTGCCAGTCTTCTTCCTTTTTTGGAGTGGTAGGTTTGATAGAAAAAATTCTACGTTGGTGCGAAATTTTTTTGAATTGAAATTTTCGATAATATCCAAAAGTATAAAAATTAAAGAAATCATTTCGAAATAAATTAGAAATTACAATCAATAAAATAATATCAATTAAATATAGAACCAACAACAAAATTTGATTGAAAACAAGCCAAGACAATGTTACATAGACACGATTACCAAGAAACATGTGGGAACAATCATTAAAAAACCAACAAATTTTGTAGCAAGCTATATCTAGCGTTCGATGAATTCCATATAGAATCAAAGATGTTAAAGCTTGAAACATTAATCGTTTTTCGATTTTTGCAAGTTGAGGAGAAAAACTTGAAACTTTTTTCTTATGATAAACTATTATCAATGTAAGAAAGAAAATGAAAAGAGCATAAGAGATTGTTGTTGAAATGACAGAGGAGGTGGCACCTCTTGACAGGCATTTTTGGCTTAACTCATAATAGCGAGTATAGTAATCAGGATCATAACAATCTATGTCACCAAAAAGATAGAAAACTGGTATAAATGGAATCCCAAGCATTATAAAAACCATTTTTTTAAAGCTCTTTATCCAAATCTGAAAAATAAGTGTTATGAAATTTGCATATTTTTTGCACCTGTGCGGATTTCCCAATTCATTGTTTTGCTGCTACATTTCTCATTTCTGACTGGAAGGCGGACAAAAGAAGGATAAAATGGGGACAGAAGTTCAGCAAACTCCATATTCCAGGTTAACTTACCTTTTCATGTTTTAGCGGAAACCAAACTGCTGTAATTTTATTCAACACTAACATTGCATTCCAAATTGAATAAAATAATTCAAAATAATAATTTTTAATTACAGCTAATCCCAACATGTACGGTACTCTTAATTGGTAATTAAGTGGATATATTAGATATTTATAAAACAAATTTTCACAAAAATGAAACGAAAATCCAATGACCAACAAAATATAGTATGGCTTTCGATAATGTGAATTTCGTTTACAAAAATTAGTAAAGAAAAATGCCAGCATAAAAACGTCTGCAATCAACGACAAATGAAAAAGTATTGGCTGTGTGATAGATAAGAACGTCGACATCGACATTATAAATGCCGTTCTTTTAATTTCTTCTTCTGATGTTATATTTTCAGCCATTCTTTGTTTCTTGCAGATTTTTCAAAACGCAGAAGAAATTTACGGAACACCCTGATATAAGAATAATTTTCTCTAACAATTGTAAGAGTATAAAAAAAAGTACATCTTAAAATGTGTTCGCAGAGAAAAACACATTTACAAAAAAAAATGATGATGATGTTTGGTAAACAAAACTTTGATTTTTTATATTGTTTTATCTGACATTTATAATAACTTTTATTACATAAAAATAAGAAGAAAAAATTGCTGTATATACAACATAAAATATTAAATTATTACTTCAATAATAAAATTACTACGAAATGTATGACGATAATGTTTGGTTTTTTTTAAAGGACAAGAAAAAGTTTTTCAAAACAAATGGAAAGGTGTTCTATGAACGTTCATGTTGTGCGCAAAGACGATTATAATAAAATTAAACATGAAAAATTTGTTATAGGCTCTAATTCAGCTTTTATATATTCTTGACATTTACAAGAAAAAACAGAGCAAATGTATAAAGAAAAGCAAATTTCGACAAAAACAAATAATATTTCAACTGATATAATACGGTTTGAAAACATGAGTTTTGTTAGTTACAACCCACTGCTGTGCCTTTCCAAACATGCAAGCTCTTTGACAAATAATTATTTTGTCAGGATTTTTTGCAGCTTTCATGACATTAGTTTCAAATTGATTACGAAATTCATCAGATATTGAAGGTAAAAAGTCAATAGTAAAAATGCCATCATTTTTCTGAAATCAGTTTTTAAAACTACTATATATAAAAATTCATCATCATTTAGAACAAAGAATCTTACCTCTAAAAGTTCACAAAAATCATTTGGATCAAAAGTATTATCAAGGCCATTAAATATCAAATGCACTAATTTCTTAAATGGTGGAAGCTTTACTAAGTTCTTACGAGCACGCAAAGGAATGGCACATTGTAAAATGCAAAAAGTGTCATACCATGTAAGCCACTTAATATTTGGTAATTCTTTAAGAATATTTTCAAGAGGTATCAAAGCATTATCATCATAATAGATAACAACATCTTTAAGCTCTAAATGACTGACTTTTCCACCAGCAGTAAGCAGCTTATATTCATCATAACTTATCTCTTGTTGAGTAAGATATATACGAATTAAATTACAGCAAGATGTCTTTTTTAAAACTTTTGAGATAGCTTTTTTATCAGGTATAATGTCACATACTCGTAAAAGTCTTGTCAACCAAATTTTATATGGAATAATATTAAAATCAATTTTAAGGTAATTATTTTTTGAATATGTATTCCAGCAGTTATCTCTAGTGTTAAAATTGAGCCATTCGACAAAGACAACAGGATTCTTGAAATAAAAATATTTGCATGTTTCAAGAAGTTTTTGATAGCCTTTACTTGATGTTGGCGTCATTGTAACATATCGCATTATGGCATGCGGGAATGGAACGCGTTGTGGATGTGGAGCAGAAAAAATATTTTGAGCCATTATTTTATAATCAGAAGCAACTGTTGTCAAAAAAAACCTTAACAAATGTTTGTAGTTTTTATGATATGCACAGGAATAAACTGAAAATGTTCTTTTTTTTTCGTACTTTAATACGGACAGACGTTACGTTACATCTTTTAGTCTAAAATTGGCAGCACATCACTTCGTCAATGCATTAACCTTGTTCCTGCAAAAACAAAACAGACAGACCTTTAACGATTAAATTGGAATAAAAACTCCACATATGCCAGTGTACTAATGGTATCTCCGCTGGCATATGATAAATATAACGAAGAATTTTTTGTAAAGATTTTTAGCAACTACTTAAAAAATAATGGATCGATTTTTACATCCCAAACAGCCCGAAAGCTTGCCGAACTGCCACATTTTGGTATATCTGATCAATTTAATTTTTGTAATTTTTTGTAAGTAAGTTTTGTTTCTAACGATCACACTGCAGTTTTTTATTTTTTTGCTTAAAGAAATGTTTAGCACCTCATAACATTGTTTTTATCCCAATCCTGAAGAAATTAATGCCATTGGGGCACCATATTATGCATATTATTTAAATTTTTCTAACAAAGCAAATTTGTTATTGGGGTCATGACAACTCCAATGCATCAGCAAACAGTGGAAATAAAATAACGGAAAAGCAGGCAGCTAATGAAAAAACAATTGAAGATGCCTTTGCCAAAGTTCCAGTGCAATATAAAATATCAAAGGTGAAAAGCCGAATTACTTGCCATAAAACTAATACTACTGCAACACCAAACATGCAAAAAATATTGAGAAACATCAATATGCGATATTTTTTCATCTTTTTATCTGTACAAATATAAACTAAATAGGCAAACAATGCTAACATTATTGCCGTTAATGAGAATACAGTATAACAGAACGCTCAAAGTACTTTGAAATTCCAAGCATTTTAAAAATGTTTTTTCTCATTGTTTTATTCAATGTTAAGTAAATGATTGGTGGTAAACCTGAAAATGATGAAATCTGAGGAAAATTTTTAAATCTTTAAAAATATTACCATGAAGCAATATAAATGAATATGAAAACCATGGATAAAAAAATGTGGGAAGTGGATTATACTGAGTTACCGAAAAAAATGCTATTACCATAAATAAAAATAAAGAAATAAGCAAAATTTGTCCAAATACTTTTGCCTAAAATTTGTGATGACTTTATTTTGCTGTTGACATGGGAATTTTAAAAAGTTAAATCCGATAATAACAAAAACTTTTAGATCTCGGTTTTCAGTGTGTTACTATCTTAAAAAAAACATGACAGTAACGCAAAAAAAAACAAACTATAAAAAACGATTCATTGTAAGAAACGACAGTAACAGAGACATTTTGATTTCGTTTTTCCTGTGAAAAGTGATGGTAACACTAAAAAAAATCATTTTTTTTCTTTCCGAGTCGATAGAAATTTGTTTATTATGTCCAATATTGTTTCTTTTGGTTAAATAATGGAATCTTTGAAGATACACTTACATTTCTTGCAGTACTCCTTGCGTTTTTAGATTTTAGAAATAAATATATCACAAAAGTACCATAAATTAGAACCAATAAAAATACAATAAAGAGATTGTAATGAAATATGTAATCATCAGTATACTGTAAAAAACCATTATTAACTTATGTTATTTTAAAAGAGAGTTACCTTATTTTCTGCATCAAGAAAATATCCTTCATGGGGGTTATAAGTCAATGCAGAATATAAGGGACTAAAAATTGCAGGTGGCCCTAAAATAATATCTTGTATACCCAAAGCTAATGGGAAGCACATCCAAAAGTATATTCGTTTTCCATTAAACAATATTTCAGCATAATAAGTACTTATGGATTCAAGGCAACGATTCAGGGCAAGCACGACGGTAGATGTAGTTTGTGGTTTCCAAGCTCCAGCATGTAACAATCCCATTATAAATGCGGCTTTTGGCCAATGGCAATACACATTGCCAGTGATATTTATTATGCCAGCCCAAAAGCCGGTGTAAATGGTAAGATTGAGGTCAAGGATAGCAAGGAATACCATAAGTTTATAGCATGGATATTTTATGAAATCTTTTTTTAACATAACAATGACACATGGGATATATAAAATCTGCAAAGAATAAGATAACTGAGGTTGCAAATTCAAGAACTAACCCAAATTATAGCAGCTGTAAAAAGATATAACCAACCAAAAAATGGATTTGATCGATCTCTGTATGGCTTATCTTCATAATTATAAAAACTACAGTTATACATTTTTTCATATTTATCAGAAAATAATATTAATGACATAGCGGCAGGAAATGAAAAAAAAATGATGATTTTGAGATTTAGCTTTTTTTGCATTTGTAATGTTTTTTATAACGAAAATTGTTAAAAATTGAATTAGAATTTGATTTGATTATATCCCGAATAAGTGGAAGAAAATTTTTATTACTTTATTTAGCCCCTTTTGGTTGTAACACTTAAATTTGCAATTGCAATTGACAGTAATATAGTTTAAAGTTGATATTCGGTATCTACGAGCAGTCACAGCCATTGATTAAAGACGTCTTAAAAATGTGCAAAGGTCACCACTTTTAAAGGAATAAACGTGCGAACAACGGCTGCCAAATATCCCTTTAAAGAAATTTTGAAGAGGTAAACAAAATTTGTTTTTTCTGTCATGGAAGATTTTTTAGACATTTTAGTCAAAGCAGTGTTTATCTCTTCATTCATTCTGGTTGCTTGCTTCTTTTCTCTCTCTCCGTGAATTTGCTTCCAAAAATGTTTAAACGTTTGCGGCAATTTTTTATTCGACGAAAAAATAATAAGAAATTTACTTTTTCAAAATCGTCAAAATATTTTTCTTCTTCACCTGCTGCTGCAGCAACATCATACTTATCTTTCAATTTTTCACCAAAACCTGAACCATCGGTATGTTTATTTTTTATTATTCACAGCCACTAATTAAGCTTTAAAAAAGGGAAAGAGTTTTCATGTTCTTAGATTTCTATGATTACCCGTAAATACTGCGCATTCATTCATTGAATATTTTTTCATGCCCCATTTGAGTAAAGATCACTGTCGTAATAAAAGGTTTCCGCTTTTCCGTTTGAGCTTTTTTGTTACTTTGTGCAGCTGGAATGAACAGTAAAACTGTCCAATAAATGCCTGATTTTCACAGTTAGCAAAGAAAAATTAGCTTTTTGCCTTTAATTAGCTTGTTTCTCTGCTTTTGCATTTGAGCTTTTTTGTTACGTTTTGTTGGTGGAGTGAACCAAAAATAGTTTTATTTCTACAGTTTGCTAAAAAAGGCCTATGAGCATTAAATTTTAATGAGTTTCTTTAACATGTATTTTTTAGACAATATGTACACCAAAGATGTCGCTTATAAAAGATAGCTCAAATCTTTTTAAATCTGATTTTGAACTTTCTCATATTCCAACTTACAAAATACGTTCATCTGGATGGCAAAGCTCTCGACCATATTCACAAAATGCTAAAAGATTTCAATTTTATGGTTCATCATCTAAATCAAAAAACAAGAATAATAATAATCGGTAAGCACTCTTATAGTTACTGTAATTCAATGTAATAACGTTCGTTTTTTTAGTTTTCGTTCATCAAATCGTTCAAGTCAAGAAAACAGTCGAGCAGCTCCATCACGAAAAGTATTTGCAGAAAGCCGAGGAATAACATGGAAAACATCAACTCCAAAAAAGCCTTCAACACAGCATTATCAAGAAACTCCTCGACGACGTCTTCCACTAAAGCCTACTTATTTGATGTATCAACGTAATCTTGATTTCTTTAATTAGACATTTTTTATTGTTATTAGTCTTTTATCCTTCTTTTAATTGTATTATTAATAACTGTTTTATTTTTTTTGTTTTCAATAAAATATATTTTAAAAAATTAATGTTGTGTTTTTCAAACAATGCAAGTGTCGGTTGGTACTGGTCCGTTGCAATGACCCTAAAAATACTTTCAAAAAAATGTCTTTTTTTAAAAACAAGTCTGCCTGTGCCAAATATTGGTTTTCCCATCTGCAGTGTTATATGCACAAGAAGAAAACTATCAATCAATAAAAAAAGGTATGCAAAAATTAAATATTGTTGCCGCTGCACATTTTCTTAAACTTTTCGTTCGTAGTATGTGTGGTACCAATATTTATTTCGCTTTTTTTGATGGAATTGTTGCTTTGTGGCAGCAAATTACCATTATTTTTGTCGTGAATTATAAGAAAAATGTTTTCTCGCGTTCATGACAACACAAAAAAATTTTTTGCTTTTTAGAAAACCTTCTAAACTAATTCTCCTCTTGTGATCTCGTTATCAATTCAACATGACAATGGCACGTATAAATTTTGATAACATAAATCTTCGCCAACTATTTTCTCTACCAAAACCAATTATGCAATATATCATTTTAAAGCCATCGACTGCAAAAGTCTATCAAAAACTGATTCAAACTTGCAAATATTTTTATTACAAAAATCCAGCTGTTCTGGTGAATCAATATATCTGGAATCATCAAATGGAATCATTAGTTTTAACAGATAAAGCTCCTTTTATTTATCCTTTTGATTTTTATTATCAAATCGCAGCTGCGAAAAATTCTCTTTCAACTTCATTTCTTCAAAATTTTCGTTGCTGTAATCTTGTTGATTTATGTATTATTGATCAAGATATAACCTTTAAAGAATATCAAATGTTAACAAAATCAAGAAATGTTTTGCATTTTTGGATTAAAAAAGTTACAATTTCTTATGAAGATGGTACAATTGTTCCGGTTGAAAGAATTATGGAAAGATTACCGAATATTGTTACTTTTAAAGTGTAATTGTTAAATACTCACGCTGTGTTTCTTTTGACAAAACAAAATTTTTTAGCGATGAACCATTAATTTTTCAATCTGCATTTAGCCCTGAATCTTTTCAAAATTTGGCAGCTCTTCCAGCATTTCAAAATCTTGAACTTTTTAGAATTCGTGCCCCATTTGGCCCATCTAACTTTAATTATTTAAGAAATTTTTTATTGGTAAGTTGATTTAAGGTTTTATGTGTTCAGTATAATTTACATAAAAAAGGAATGTATAGCTTGAATTTTAACACAGATGACTTGATCTTAAGCTTAGGAAATTTGCTAGAAAACGTTTTTTTAACCATTTTTCTATGCACTTTGTGAGCCTGTGCCAAGTGATTTTTGAATTTTTATAAAAACATTCTTGTTTTTCAGTATTAAATTGTTAATCTTTTTAGAGAAATAGAAATAATCGTTGTGTTTTTGCTTTTTACCTTCTTGGATTAGTAGATCTGACTGGTCCTACTTGGTTAGCAAATTTAAAAGGTGCTATATACGATTTGACTGTATTTGGTCAACTATTGGAATTCAAGTGCAAGATTATTATTAACAAGATTCTTCATCATACATTATTTACAATTCACCGCTTGATTGATGAAGATTAAATTTCTTTTTTATTTTATTACATGTTGCAAATTATTTTTTTTGTTTTTATTTTGTTGCCAATAAATAGTGTTTTTTGAGAGCTTGCTGTTAGTGATATTTTTTAAACGAATGGATACATTAAAAATGAAGAATTTCGAAATTGTCCAAAATCCAATTCTTTTTTATTGTAAGCACTATATACCAATATTTTTTAAATCAGTAATTTTCAGTGAACGACATGATTTTTTTTCTTATTTTCGCATTTATTTTTTATGCGAAAAGTAGAGGTCTCCATGATCGAGGTGAGATGTCATATTTTGCTTTTATGTGTTAACTACAATAGGGAATACAAATTTTTTGTGCATACTTACTAACATTTTGTTAGTAAGTATGCACAAAAAAACTATCAATCAAAAAAAAGAGTATGGAAAATAAATTTGCCGCAAGGCAGTTTCTCATTCTTTTTTTTGTTTTTCAAATTTTTGTAGTACCAAATTTTTTGTCTTTTCTTCTTTAAGTTGCAATTGCGGGTAGCAAGCACTAACATTATTTTTTAGTATAAACCATAAGTATTTTTGCTCTCTTTTAAAAACAACCAAACTACTTCTGCTTTTTATTATAACAATGGTAAATATTAATTTTGACAATATTAATCTTCAACAACCATTGTCTTTACCAGTACCAATTATATTTTATGTTATAATGAAATCGACAAATGTCCAACGCTATCAAAAATTGGTTCAAACTTGCAAATATATTTATTACAAACATCCAGCTGTTATGGTTAATCCATATATTTGGAATCATAAAATGGAATCATTGGTTTTACAAAATAAAGCTCCTTTGTTTCACGATACAGCTTCTTTTATTTATTCAGATACATTTTGGTACCAAATGAGAGATGCTAAAAATTCTCCTTTAACTTCGTTTTATCAAAATCTTCATCATTTGCTGCCGCACAATCAACTTTTAACCCAGAAACTTTTCAAAATTTGGCAGCTCTTCCAGCATTTCAAAATCTTGAACTTTTTAGAATCCATGCTTCTTTAGGAAAACATGACTTCAATTCTTTAACTGATTTCTTGATAGTAAGTTAATTTGTAGCCTTATCTTTGTCATCACAGTTTTTGCTTGTGCATTTTTAAATATTATTTTAAATTCTCCTTTTTCAGAAAAATAATCGTTGTGTTTTTGCTTTTTACATTCCAGAAGTGGATATAATTGATATTGGGTGGCTGCTTAATTTAAAAGCTGCTATAAAAGATTTAACTGAATTTGGACAACTTTTGGAATTTAAATGCAAAATAAGTGTTAACAAGGTTGATCATAACACATTATTAACAGTTTATCGTTAAAATGATGGAGTTTGAATTTATCTTCTCTGCTTTGGGTTTTATTGTATTGTCATTTTATGCACCACTTTTTTATTATTGTCATTGTTATTTTATCAATAAATTATTTTTTCGAGAGGTTGCTGGTGCTAAATCTGTTTTTATCTTTCACTCTATTCTCGTTGAATTGCTAGAAAATAAAAAATCTTAAAAATGTCCAAATTGTGTGATAATCTCCATAAGTTGTTTCCCAGAGAACTTCTGGCTATGATCAAGTTTGCTTTAAAAAATTTATTAATGTCATTTATAAGAAAAAAGAACAAGTTTATGCTAATCAAATTGAAATTACTAATAGAATACAAAAGATTTATTAAAAAATTGGTTAAACCGGAAAAAGCATTTCTTTTGTAGTTAACCATTTTGCCATCTAATTTTGAGGTGGATTGGTTCTTGCTGCAACAGCGGTTTTCATCCACTGGATTGCTCTTTCACGTTCATTAACTGCTTCTGTGAGAGCGTTTAATACATTTTCTTCATCGGCAGCTTCGTTTTTTCTGTTTTCACGATGCTTTGAAACAGCAGCATTATTTTTTTCACGTTTTTGATCCGAAGGTGCTTCTTTCATTTTCTTTTTGAAGATAGACTAAAAAAGACAAAATTAACATATTTTTTGTAAGACCTTTAAAAAATTCCGAAATTCAAACCATGGTCAAGCCCCGTTACATAAAAAAACTTTATTGCCTTTTATAGGAGCTATTCATAGTTAACTCACAAGCAAAACCATCGCAATTATAATTAATACATGCCCCCTCCGAAATTTAAAAAATTCTTTGATCTTTTGTCAACACGTGCCAAAAGATCAAAGGCGTGTCCCCCTCAAAATTGAATGTACCCACCCCGAAATTTTTTTTGCTGACGTCCTTGAATAATAAGGACATACAAAAAATCTTATGAATTCCAGTAATAAGCTCTGAAATCATATGCAATATATTTGTGCAACCAAGAAAATAATTCAAGGAAGTTTTTTGAAAGGGTCCTAATTAGTCCGAAAATAAATGAACAGTTGTTTGCAGTACACCTGCTCTTTAAAATTTGAGGGGGACAAAATCCAAGAAGCAAAAAAAAAACCCGAAAAATTTTTTGGGCAAAATTGAAAAAAAATACATCAAAATAAAGGACAAAGTAAGTATTGAAGTTAGATATAAACTAACGATAATTTTTTATAACGAAATAATAATATATATATTTATTTTTTAATCACAGTATAAACATGTTTCAAGCAATTCATAAATAAATTTAAAGACTGATAGCATTACCAAAGCAATCAGAGATTTCAGGAAAAGCTTCATGAAGGGAACACATTTCAAATGATGTAAGGAAAGGTTTATAAAACTGAACCAGCCTGATCAGAATTTCATTTTCAGCTTCTTTCTTTATTTTCAAAGCTGCGATGCGAAGTTGACGTTGTAACCGTTCTTCTTTCATTTTGGCGTTATACCTTTTGGAAGCTGCATTTTTTGAGCCATTTTTCTCTGTATATTTTCTTGGTCGTCCTCTTTTTCTTTTTTCAGAAGTTGCAGCTGGTGCCAAAGAAACAGCTTCATGACATGGATGTATGTTGTCTGCTGCCGACGGTAATGTAGGAACAGCGGTATTGCAACAAATTTCCACTTCTTTCACCGCCATCAAAGCACCTGGTGACTTTGTTCCAGTCAAACCAACGTCGACATCAGCAGCAAAGGGTGAGGCAGGTGATAAATCACGAAGAATTTCCAAGAGTTCTTTTAAATCTTCTGATGTGCTTGTATAGTTTTTGCTTAGATTTGGAAAAGATGTAACGGGATTGACATTGGCTTCTTGATTTGGATTATGAAATTCTGAACCTTGAATGCCTGCTAGAGATGCAAATGCAAGTTGAGGTTCACAGCTTATAAATATTCCAGAATGGCTTTCTTGGTTTTTATTTTTGTTCTAAAAAAATAATAGAAGTAATAACAATAGCACTAAAACAAGAGGATCAAAAAGGCCGTAGTTCAGTCAAATTCAAACCATAGTAAAGAACCTCAATTGTTCTTTCGTTATGTGCAAAAAAAGTTTTAAAAATTGAAATCAAACGCGTTTCAAACTTTGCATATTTGTTTATCTAAGGGTAAAAAAAAATATTGGATCTAATTCTCACAAAGTCTTTACATCGACGTGACTTCATGTTATGGTATTTCAACGGAATGAAAACATAAACAATTTCTAGTATTTTAAAAAACTTACAGTATCCAAATATGAATCCACTGAATCTCCTGACCACATCCATTTAGGATTATTATTCCATAAAGGTCTATAAAATCCATTGTAACATGCCATTGAAAAAACAAATTAATGCAATCAACAAATATACGTAATTTTAACTTTAATATTATTTTTTTTCTATTAGTTCTCGCCAAAAAACTAATTTTCAGTTTAAAAAAAACGAATGATTTCACTCTTTAAATACATTTTCAACTTTACCTTTTGATTCTATTCTACTTTTACCTGCCCAAAAAAATAAAATTGTGATATTTTTTGTTTTCAATGATAAAAATTTTTTTCTGCATACATCTTTGAGGCTCATCTCTTTCTTTTTAGTGATAAGGACTGTTTTTTCTTTTGATTTGAAGGGGTGTGTCCAGTTAATTATGTCCTTTTCTTTAGTTAAAGCGCCTGATTATTTCAAATAAAAATTCCTTTTTCTGCTTTCGTCTTTGATGCCTTAGATTATTTTCAACACAAACAGAGAAAAAAAAAGAGAAAGATGGGAAGAAAAAAAACTTGTTGTCTTCTTTTGCTATCCTTTTTCTTTCTAAAAATCAATTTTTTTTCATCAAAGATCAATGCATTACTTGATCTAAAATTATTTTTACCTTGTTATATTTAAAAATATGGAGTGATTATGGTACGGATCTATGGTTTAACTAGTATATTACCATTAAAGGAAAATCTTCAAAAAAAACAACAAATTCAAAATTCTGGAACTTATTCGGCTTTTAAAGATAATACTTTTGCTGCTTTTGAAAAAATGAAAAAGAATCCAGAAGTTTTTAAAAGTTATCAGCTTACAGAAATTAATTTGGGATACGAATTTATTAGGAATTCAACTAAAAAAAGATTCTTTTTGTGTATTTATAGAAATGATACTGGATGGATAAAAATTAGAATGTTGGTAAAGTAGTAGCTCATAAGGAAAATTAAAGTTTTTACTGATACTTTTTAGTCAGGAAGTACGCAATTTCGTTTGATCTCAAACAAAGTATATGAATTTTTGATTGCTTCATCAAAGCTTTACCCAAATGATATTGAATTTGATACTCAAATAATACTTCGATGTGTGAGTAATTTTCTTTGTTTGATTTGTTATTAAAGCTTTTCGAATCAGTGCCGAATTTTCGTCTAATATTTGAGAATGTTTTGACTTTTTTGGTGGCATTGCTTTCTTGAAAATAATTTCACATCCTGCCTTTGGGCTTTTAAGCGAGTGCATTACAACTTTTTAATGTGCAAAAAAAGAAGTATTTCAGATAAGGAATACTAAAACCAGAGGTGTCATTACAAAAGAAGAAGAAAATTGTTATGAGAATTACCTCGAAAGAATAAAAGATTTTTGCGGTTAGCTCTTTAAATTCAAATTCTCTTAGTTTTTTATTGTTTAGGCTCGCCAGAAGATGCGTTTAGTGAAATACCATTTATCCTGCCGCATGAAACACATCCAAAAACTTTAAAACAAAAGATACACGATATAGGAAATCTTGTCAAAATGGTTTGTGATCCAGAAAATAAAAATGAAATTAATGCAATACCAGAAAATGCGAGATTTGTTCAAGAAATTAGGTGTTTCCGTATGTTAATTTAAAGCACAGTCGTTTTCTTTGTTTTTGCTAATGCCTCTTTAATTTTTTTATTTTTTAAATTCTGCCTAGTTTGAGATATTGCAAAAACGAGAAAAGTTATTTAAAAAGTGGAACGGAATGAAAAGAAAAGAATGCATCTCTTGATTGTTACTAGCATTACATTTCTAGGACCACAAATTATACGTAGAGGTCAGGCAAAACATTCACACTATTTCGATTTTATCTGTCAAAATAGTAGCGAAAAAAACAGTAGCAGAAAATCAATTTTGGTAAGCGAAAGATATGCTCCAGCGAATGTCTCAACAAGTTGCAATGAATATCCTTCCGATGATAATGTTCCTCAAGAGAGTAAATCAAAACAATAGATTACTCTTACAAAATAAGTATCATTATTTTAGGCAATAATAACTCACGAAAAAGAGGTCGTCCATCAGTATATGAAAATGAAGAAAAACGAAAGATGGCAAGACTACAAAGTTCTAAGGAATATAACAAACAATTAAAACTTCAACGTGAAAATCTTAAAACAGAAATTATGGATATCGAAAGAAAGCATAAAGATCTGGCTATTCATTTACATGATTTAAGAAAAGTATTTGCGTCTACAAGGTTTGAAAATGGTGATAATTCATTATCACATCAAGTTTTTCAACGATGGAAAAATTTGTTTGGAAATGATAATGAAAATGTATCTAGTGCTCCTCAAAATGATACCAATGATACCAATTATGCCAAAGATAAAAATGTACCACAAAATTCTTTAACTTCAAGTAATTCTACAGCTACTGGTTATCGAAGGATCCCTGATAAATCCCAAAAACTTCTTACTAGAAGAGAAAAACAAAAAATTGCAATTCAGCGATTCCGTGAAAAACAGAAGTTGGAAAATCAATTGTTAGTGGAAAAAAAGAATCTTTTGCTGTGTGCAATTCAAGAGATCACGGAAACTACTGAACTTATAGAAAAATTGTTATCTTCTTTAAAAACGTCTGTGTTAAGTGAATTGTCCGATCTTCAACAAGCTTCTTCTAAAACAAATTTAACAACATTGGATAGAGACTTTTTAACAACACCAAGAACTATCACTTCCAAATTGGATAATAGAAAAAATACAAATTATGAAAGAAAAGTGGATACCAATTCAGATACTCCAGTATGCATTGAAACTTGTGCATTTTCAACTGTAATTGAACTGGCATTACAAAATTGTGGCATTACAGAGCTATCTAATTTCCGAGCATTACCTTCAACGCTGATTTCGTTAAATTTAAGCAATAATGATATTAGATACATATCGTCATCGATATCAGACTTAAAAAATCTAAAAGAATTAAATTTGTCTTGTAATTATTTGCTGGAAACGATTCCATGGGAAGATTTGCCTTCTGAGTTGATGCGGTTGAATATTCAAGACACAAATGTTACTCATATTCCTACAACTATTGAAAAGTTACATTTGATAGAGACATTAGAATTAGGTAACAAAAACTTGGAGGTTTGTTTATCTTTTTTTTGTTTTTATGCTTTTCTTAAATCTTGTATGTGTATTTTGAAGTACAGTTGGCACATTTATCTTTCTCTGAATTCATCCGCAATTAAATTTCCCCGAAACTGTTTTTTTTTGTTGAACTGCGCTCTTTATATCAAACCATCGGGCTTCTTTAAATTAAGTTAAAGATATTTATGTGAGAATCATAATAATACATATTAAAATAGTTAACGCCAAATACGCTTTGAATATATTATATTTTAGTATGTTTCATGGGAAAGTATCAGTGAAACTTTGCAAAAAATATCAATTAAAAAAGCAACAAATAAGTTGAACAGAATTGATTTCAATGATAAATGCAATCTTAGCGTTGTTCGATTGGATGATATATATTTCGAGGTTTGTTTTTAATCCAGATTTGACAAAAAATCCTAAATTTCAAACCCTCATCCTCTCGTCTTTGAACCATTTTTGAGCACCTAAAACTACCAACGTCAAATCTGGATACTTTCATACTCTGTGACATATTTCTAAAAATGTGGTTACAGGGAGATAATTCACTGGATTTATTGTTATCGAATGCTGATATAGAAAAGCCGCTTCAGTCATTACAATCTTTACATTTATCTAATAACGGCTTGAAAAAGTTTTCATGGAACGCATTGCCATCATCTTTAGAAGTATTAAAAATTGAAAATAATTCACTCAATCAAATTGGCCATATTTCACATTTGAATGGCTTAAAGCGATTAGAAGTTAATTTCAACAATATTAAAAGCATCTCAGATACAATTGGTAAACTTCAAACATTAACAATCATGCAAATGGAGAATAATGACATAACATCTCTTCCAAATGGCTTTGAAAATCTTTTAAATCTAAAATATTTGGATTTAAGTAGCAACAAATTCGATTACGAATCTGGCAACTTGGAGAAAAGTTTATGGAAACGGTTGCCACAAAATCTTGTAATTTTGAGATTGGATGACAACAATTTGCATAAAATTCCATGTTTATTGAAAAAATTAAAATTAGAGTGTTTAGCAGTGAATGGCTGCAAATTGGATCATATTTGTCCATTTTTTATTACAGAAGGTCAAAAAAATATGTTTGTTTTGGAAATACGTGATAATCTAATGCTGAAAAATTTGTCAATTATTCCATCTATAATTTATCAACCACCACAGAAAAAATCTGTTGCTTCAAATCAACTGCCATTGGCAGAGCTAAATTTGATAACTGACACTAAAAATTTTGTGAATACATCACGATTTCCTGCAGTACAACGTAAACCTCTATATAAATTTGAATATTGCGAAGAAACTGATGGTTTTAGCAGCTGTAAATGCTGTGCAAGATGTGGTGATATAACAGATAAAAAAAGAATTGAACAAATGATGGTAATGGATATTAATTTGTGCGTAACAGCATCAGATTCAAAGTATTCAAATTTTTTATTTCAAAAACTGTTTGATGATGAAACTTTAATGGACTACTTGGATGAAATAAATGAAAAAACTTCAACGAAAAAAGTAAGTATCAAAGTTGCAGTGACAATCGTCACCAAGTAATTAAAAAGTCAGCGTTTCTTGATGACAATTATTACTAGCTTTCTTTGGGTTATTGACCGATTAGAGCAAGACCGTATTTAAAGAGGACATTCCCTTTGATTTTTTGTTAACGGTCTTGGATTAGATTAGAGCAAGTTTTGGAACCGTCTTATCTTCATCTTCATTTTCTGGACGTTTTCGTCACCGCTTTCCAAAAACCAGAAAGGTTCTTGATTTTAAAAAATAATAAAACGAGGAAAAAGCAGTGTTCTGTCATACCCTTTGATTTCTTTCGACTCCGACTCCGGAGTCGGAGTCGCAACAACACTGGGAAAAACGTGACTAACTTGCAACTTTAGAAAAAAATGAATTACTTTTTTAATTTTTAAAAAAAATTTCAGGACCATATTTATGGCCCTGGTACATGGAAAACAATGGTAAAAACAAGATTATGTCCGGATTGCTTTGACACTTTTAAATTAAAAACGGATACTGCTTTTAATGACTTCCAAATTTTAAATGCTCCTAAGAAAAGAAAAAAAGCTATGGAAATAGCAAGAGTTGAACCTGATCACATGCCTCAGACAGTTTCTACTACAAATTCACTTCCTAATATTGAAACTTGTTATCAACGATTTAATGATTATCGTCCATATCCTCCATATATAAGATCAAGCAATCATATGTATCCATCATATATTAACTCAAATGCTCAAAGGGGGTCAGATTCTGATAATGATATTCAAATATTAACACCTCCAAACTTTGACATAAATTATTATCAATTTGGTGATGTTCCAGACACAGCTGATTACTATCCTCCATTTTTGGATTCACAACAACCATCAAATACCGTACACAGTGATATAATATTTGAATCAAATAGTCCAGAAAATATTTCATCAAAAATAATAAAAATTGAAACATCAGAATTTGATCCATCTCCTTCCGCAAATCACTTTCAAAATTCTGAAGAGCTTTATTTGAGACAACTGTGATAAAGACATTAATGCGTTAAATTTTTATTGCAATAATAAATGCCTTCTTGCTGTTTTCTTTAAAAATGCTAATACAAATACACCCAACAAAAAACAACGGATGAAAAAAATTAAAATTAAACTTTAAAAAGAGCTTGGATGATTTACATATTTTTATTTGAAAACCAAAAAAGCAATCACAGAAAAAAATATCCTACAAATGATACACCATGAATAATCTCTGATGACACATAATCAAAAAAACAATCAAAAATATAAAACCATTCAATAATTTTGTCTGTTAGAAACTGCTTGGTCTAATTCTGAATAAAAACTTTTCTAACGTTCTACTTTTGGACGGTAAATGAGAAATGATGGAATAAATGAAGCAGATTTTTTACAAACAAATGAATTCTTTTTAACCATTTTTTTGAATTCATTTTTAAATTCTTCTGCTACAGTAGGAAAAAAATTGATTCTGTAATGTGCGGAATTTCTCTGGAAAACATTATTTGTTGTTAAAATTTATATAAAACGTTCAACCAACCATTATAAAAGAACAAAGATTTGTTAGATTGATAGTAGCAGGTAAACCAACAATAGAAAAATGCGTAAGATGTCGAAATCGTTGTAATTTAGTCATTATAAAAGCGGTTTCAAATGTAAAATGCAGATGTGGATCCTTTTCGAATGTGCTAAAAAAATAAAAACGTTATTATTTTTTTTGCTCTAAAGATTTTTACCAGCTCAAATCTTGAATAGCTGGAAGACGATGAATGATTCGATCAAATGTAACAATTTCATTATTATTACCATAAATAACAAAATTATTAAGGCATGCATTATTAATTGTATCCAATTCCGTAAGAAATTTATATTCTTCAAAAGTAATATTTTGATTGGAAATTGTCATTTGTAAAAGTTCACATCGATGAAGTTTAAGTAATAGCTTCTTCAAAACATCATTTTTGCCTTCACTTTTTACAAGCAAAAAATTACTTAACCATAATTTGCAAGAAAGTTTTTTGATGTTAAATGGTTTTAGTATCATTCCTTCGGCGTAATACCATTTATCATTATAAAATCTCAACCAATTTAAAGCAATAAGAGAATTTTGGGAATAAAAATATGCACATGTTTGAATCAGTTTTTGAAATCCTTTAGATGAAGATGGGAACTTTGTAAAATAATAAATAATATTTGAAGGAATGGAAAAATTTTGACAAAGAGGTTCTTTAAGAATACGTTTTTCACCAACAAAAACATACACCTTTTTATTTGCTACAGTATGTTTTATAAAAAAAATTCTATTGAAGTATAAGAATAATAACGGAAGGGGATATTTGATGATGAATGGCAAATTATGAAGAAAAATAAATAACAAAGTTCTTGAGAAACAAGGCATTGTTAGTTGACCTTTGTAATATTGTAATCACAATTCTCATAGCCACACACTGAAAAGCACAAATAAAGATTTTCATTGATTTTCATCAACAAAAAATCGTTACCTCATTCATGTATTCTTCACTTTTGCATTTCTAATAAAAATTACTATAAAAAACGCCATGAAAAAGTAATGGAATTTGCCACCGCCACAGCGACGTCTTTTCTGAAGAGCTTAATTTAAGACGATAAGAAGTATGTTAGTGTAACACATTAATGGGTTAACCTTTTATTGCAAAAATAAATGTCTTTTTACCATTTTCTTTAAAAACGCTATTACGAATACACCCAACATAAAACAAAAGATGAAAAAAACTAAATTTTAAAAAGAGCTTGGTTGATTTACATATTTTTATTTCAATACCAAACAATCACAAAAAAAATATTTTACAAATGATACACCATGAATAATCTCTGATGACACATAATCAAAAAACAATCAAAAATAGAAAAGCTTTCAATAATGCTGTCTGTTAGAAATCCCTTGGGACAATTCTGAGTGAAAATTTTGCTTACGTTCTACTTTTGGACGGTAAAAAATTAATGTTGGGATATATGATGGAGTTTTTTTACAAAAAAATGAATTCTTTTCTAACATTTTTTTGAATTCATTTCTAAATCCTTCGGATGCTGTAGAAAGGAAATTGATTCTATAAGCAACATGAGCACAGTTTTTCTGAAAAGATACAATTTTGCTTGTACATATCAATACGTTGCTATAAAAACTACCATAATAAATGAAAGAAAATGAGTTAAATTGATAGCATCATGTAAATTATCAATATGGAAATATGTAAGATATTGAAAAGGTTGGAGTTTACACATCTCAAATGCAGTTTCAGATGTAAAATGTAGATATGGATGACAATTATATGTGCTAAAACTTTTATAATTATGTTTGTTTATTACCCGCCCTTTTTAAACTTCTTACCATTCTAAAATTCTGAGAGCTGCAAGAGGTTTAATAACTTGATCAAATGTAACGATTTTATTGTCATCCCCATAAATAGCAACATTATGAAAATTTATTTGATTAATCGTACCAGATTCCGTAAGAAACTTATATTCATTAAAAGTGATAACTTGTTTGGAAACTGTTAATTTTGAAAGTTCACAACGGTAAAGTTTTGGTAACACTGAATTCAAAACATTTTCTTTTGCATTAACTAACAAAAAATTATTTAACCATAGTTTTAACTGACATTCTTCACTCTTGAAGGAATTAATATTATTAATAGCTAAGCCGAAACTGTACTGCCATTCATCACTAACATATCTGAGCGAGTTAAGAATAACAATAGGGTTTTGAGAAAAAAAATATGCACAAGTTTGTATCAGCATCTGATAAGCTTTTGATGAGGATGGAAATTTTGTGATATAATAAATAATATTTGAGGGGATTGAAAAATTTTGATAGATAGGTTTTTTAACAATACGTTTTTCATTAACAAAAATATACATCTTTTTACTGGAATTTTAGTAAATGAAGAAATACTTTTTGTGAATTTACAATGATAAAATATGATGATATTTGATTACGAAAAAAAATAAAAACCCGTGATTAAGGAAAACAAAACAGAAAAATACTTGAAAACCGTTTTATCCTTCATAGACCCTTCGTTCATAGACCCTTATAATATTGTTGTGAAAATATTATAGTCATAATTTTTTTAACGATAAAATGGTATGGCACCAATAAAAAACAAATGAGAATTTCATTGATTCTTACTAACGAAAAAACACCACATCACAAAAACTCTTTCTTTCTCTACACCAAAGCAACCATTCGTGATCATAGACGAAGTTATCACAACTTTCGTTTTTTATTAATTGCCCTACTGTTCGTGTCGCACGAAAATTTTTTTCATTATTTATATTTTAGATTAAAGGTTTATTCTTCTGGTCATATTTTCATCATGGCAATGGAACGCATAAATTTTAATAACATAAATTTTCAACAACCATTTTCTCTACCAAAACCAATTATGCAATATATCATTTTAAAGCCATCGACTGCAAAAGTCTATCAAAAACTTATTCAAACTTGCAAATATATTTATTACAAAAATTCAGCTGTTTTGGTGAATCAATATATCTGGAATCACAAAATGGAATCATTAGTTTTAACATATAAAGCTCACTTTATTCATTCAGATGCATTTTGGAATCAAGCAGATGCTGCTAAAAATTGTCTTTCAACTTTATTCCTTCAAAACCTAAAATTTTGTAATCTTGTTGATTTATGTCTTTTTGATCAAACTCTTACATATGCTGAATATCAAATGTTAACAAGATCCGGAAATGTATTGAATTTTTGGATGAAAAATGTTATAATTTTTTATGAAGATTGTAAATTCGTTCCAGTTGAAGAAATTATGGAACGATTACGCAATTGTGTCACTTTTAAAATGCAAGGGTTTTCTTAAAAATTGTTTCGTTACAACTGTAAAAAAAGATTTTAGTGATGAATCATTGACAGTTGCAGAATCTGCTTTTACACCACACACTTTTCAAAATTTGGCAACTCTACCATCATTTCAAAATCTTGAACTTTTTCGAATTCGTGCTCCTTTAGGAGAACAAGATTTCAGTTATTTAACTGATTTCTTAAGAGTAAGTTAATTTGTATAACCATATCTTCGCCCCCATATTTATTGTTGATATATAATTTAAAATTTACTTAGAGAAACAGCAATAATCAATGCGTTTTTACTTTTTACATTCTAACGAATGATATTGATTGGCTAAAACGTTTAAAGGTTGCTGTACACGGTTTAACTGAATTTGGTCAACCATTAGAATACAAGTTGAAAGGTCTTATTGAAATGCTATCTTGTCACACAACATTTACAATTCAACCATTTCTTAATGCAGTCTGAGTATTGTTAATAAACATATAATTTCAATTTTGAGCTTGGTTTTTATTTCACTATTACCGTCAATGCTGCAATTAAAACGCTCCATTTCTATTTTTCAAATCAACTTTTTCCTGCGTTTTAGTTACAGCATTTATGGCAGTTTATTATCCTTTTTCGTTGTTTATATTATTTACTATTTTTTATTATTTATCTTTTTCTCTATCTTTATTTGTTTTTTGTCAATGTCTTTTTTAAAAAATTTGCACTATCTTTTTTACATTTCCTCGCTGTATGTTCTTATTTAATCTACAATATACATCATAGTTAAATCGGCACTTCTCCAGTTTACTCCCCCTCTTCATTAAAAAATTTACATTTTTTTCATTTTCAAGCAGCAGCACACAACCGCTCGGCATCCCACCTGCCCACCCCTATGAATTTCATTTTCTACGTGTATTTTATGTAAATTTTTCGTTACACAAATGAAGAGGGGGAGTGAACTGAAGAAGTGCCGTTAAAGTTTTTATTTCGTCTACTGTTTTTTCTAGCAGTGTCGTAACAAGATAATTTTATTTTAATTTTTCAACTAAAATATTTTTAATTTGGATAATATGAATTTAAGAATTAACAAGTTTCACAATTATTTATTGATATACCATTATCATTAAAACTGTAATCAACCCAAACATCCTCTAAAGCTTCCATAAATTTATGATGCGATTCTGGAGTTACTGCCGGAGAAAATTGTAGAAAATAACTAGCATTTTCGTGTTTCTAAAAAAAATGGAATCAAAATATATAAAAAATTCAGTTCGTCTTCTTTAATTATTTTTTCTATGTTTAATTCAAGAAAATACAGTATCCCTAAGACAAATAAAACTTACTTTATAAAATTTACAAAAATCATATGGATTGAATAAATCAGATATTCCAAAAATCACAAATTTGTTAAGAGACTTGAACTGCGGTAATTCTGCAAGTTTTGCGGCTGTTTGTGGTGTAAAAATTAATTCATTGTTTTTCAAATAAGTGCTAAAATTTAATTCTCTTTTATTTATTTCCACACAATTTTTTAAGCATTACCATAAAATACTAAAAAGTTTTGGCAGCAACTCTATGATATCTTCAAACGGTACAAGATTGCCATTTTCATTAAGCACCATTGCTTCATTCATTGTAAGCTCTATCACATTTCCAGATCCAACTAAAATTTTATAATCTTTATAGCTAATATCATGATTTGAAATATTAAGCTTTGAAATATCTGATCGATAAATTCTTGGCATTAAAGTTGGAATAAAGCTTGCATTATTTTGCCCGTATATTATCAATTCTTTTGCTAACCAAATTTTATAAGTCGAATTTTCAAAGTCAATTAGAGTCAAGTGATTTCGGCATGCTTTTTGCATTGCAGACCATTTGAAGTGATCAAAAACAATCAGTTGCTTTTTGCAATAAAAATATTTGCAACTTTTTTGTAGCTTTTCATACCCTTTTCCAGATGAAGGTGTGAAAGTTATGTAATGCATAATGCCAGAGGGAATGCAAAAAGTTTGGGGATAGAAATTTTTAAACATAAATTTTTTAACATTCTCTTCATAATCCATAATTGCAATAGTAATAGTAATAAATAAACTATAATCAATTAAAACTAGATAAATATAATATAAATGGAAAGACTAGACTAAAAACGGCAGTTGTGTGAAAAATAATAAAAACCGCGAGAGAGAGAAAAAGAAAAACATTGATTTTCAAAGAAACGAAGGAAAACGCACAAACAGAAAAAAAGAAAAAAGGGAAACCGACAAACGTCAGTTTAAATGGTCAGAAAAAAGAGAAGGAAGTGGTCAAAGAAGTGGACAACAACAAACTAAACGAAAAAAAAAGTAAAAAGAGAAGACAGAAAAAGAGGAGTGCCAGCAGAACTGCAAAATTTGAATATAAAAAAGGAACACTTAAAATTTAAAAATCTTTATAGAGAAAATCTATCTTTAAGAAACAACAAAAAAAAAGTTTACATTGTATGAAAAATTTTATTGGGGAGAAATACCATGACTACAATAGTTAATAAATTTTTTTGCACAATGTTCCGAGGCAACTCTTTTTCTCAATGTTCTTTGACCCAACTACTCTAATAAAATCATATTTATCTGTTTTCAAATTTATGTTCAATTTTTGCTTTTTAAAATCTTGTCATTCCCAAGAACTATATTTTCTTTAACATTTTTTCGGGTGCTGGTAGTACATCTTATGGCACCGATAATGAGAGTACTACAGTATTTGTGTCATAATTATAGAGACTCTATTTTTTTGCCTTGTGTCATTTAATGTAGATTTAAAAACAATGAGTGCATTGAGATAAAAATAAAACTGACAAGATCATTGAAGAATGCCTTAAAATTTGTTTTCAAGTATTTTGAGCATTCATGATTTATAAAAAATTTACTAGTTAAAATCTATTTTTTTATTTACTACATACAGCGAGTACGAAGATGTATATTTTTATTAATAAAAAACGGATCCTTAAAAAACCTTTTCATCAAAATTTTTCAATCCCCTCAAATATTATTTATTATATCACAAAATTTCCATCATCATTAGAAGGATATCAAAAACTGATTAAAACTTGTTTTCATTTTTATTGCATAAAAATAAATAATGCAATTTTTATTCCAATTCTGATGTCAAGAATCTATCGATCAAATATTTTGAAGTTAAATATTTCAAATCAGGATATCAGCTACAGGGATTATAAAATTTTAGTTGGATCTGGAAATGTGAAAGAGCTAACATTAAATGAAGCGATAGTGCTTAATGATGATGGCAATATTGTGCCATTTGAGGATATTATAGAGCTGCTGCCGAAACTTTTTAGTATTTTATGGTAATTAAAATAACACTGAAATAAAATAAAATTCAAATCTATTTTTAGCACTTATTTGAAAAATAATAATTTAATTTTTACAACACAAACAGCTAGAAAACTTGCACAAATGCCGCGTTTTTTGTTCCTTAAGAAATTTTTGATTTTTGGTATATCTGCTTTATTTAATCCTCACGATTTTTGTACTTTCTTTAGTGTAAGTCTTAGTTTTAAAAACACTAAACATAGTTAACATAATTGTGGTAGATGAATTTGATTTTTCATATATCTATTTAACATTTAATTTTAGAACCATAGAGATGCTAGTTACTTCTTACAATTCTGCTCTGCTGTAGCCCTCGAATCACAACAAAACTTTATGGAAGCTCTAGATGATTCTTGGATTGATTATGAATTCTATGACAACGGAATATCAATAATAACTAATGAAGCTTGATAATTCTGAGATTTATGTTTGAACAAATTTATTCTTGTTTTTGATACATCACTGCTAGAAAACTAGAAAATACACAAAACCCTTAATGCTGAAATAGAACGAATAACAAAACTTTGACAAATAAATTAAAAAGCAGAAATGAGGAAAAAATGACTAAATACTTGAAAACCGTTTTAAAAGCAGCCTTTTTTGACCCTTATGAAAGATATCAGGGCCACAACTTGCAGGGGGGAAAGAGGGGAATTTCCCCCTCCTGCAATGTCAAAATTAAGGTTAAAAAATTGAATTCATACTAGCTAAAATGAAGTTTTTGGAGTTTTTCCCCCCTTTTTCTCCTCCCTAAAATTTATCCAAGTTGCGGCGCTGAAAGATATAATAATGGGTTAAAAGTAATATAGCCTTCATGTTTAACAACGAAGTTATGAATGTTTTATAAAATGATCTTATTTGTTTTTGAGCGATACTGTAGTATAGATTGCATGTTTTTGATGGCAGTAAAATACTTTAGCTATAAAGTATTTCCTTAGTCAATGAGAATCAATTAGAGCTTGTATTTTCATTTTATTTGTGTCAGTTATTGTAGGGTTATAAGAATCATGGCTAGTAAATATTTGTACCGAAATTTCCACAAAATTGTCATAGAGGTCAAAGAAGGATGCCTTTAAAACGGTTTTCAAGTATTTAGTCATTTTTTCCTGATTTTTGCTTTTTAATCTATTATTCAAGGTTTTGTTATTCGTTTGTGTATTCAAATAGCATTTTCTTGTAAAAATTGCTAGCCCATTATAGTGCTGTTAAGAGATGCATATTTTTATTAATGAAAAACGTATTCTTAAAAAACCTTTTCGTCAAAATTTTTCCATTCCCACAAATATTATTTATTATTTTACAAAGTTTCCATCTTCATCTAAAGGATTTCAAAAACTGATTCAAACATGTGCATATTTTTATTCCCAAAATTCTCTTATTGCTTTAAATTGGTTGAGATTTTATAATGATAAATGGCGTTACGCCGAAGGAATGGTAGTGAAACCATTTAACATTGAAAAATTTTCTTGCAAATTATGGTTAAATGGTTTTTTGTTTGTAGAAAGTGAAGGCAAAAATTATGTTTTAAAAACTTTGGTATCTAAAATTTACCGATATGAACTTTCACAAATAACAATCGTCAATCAAGATATTACTTTTGATGAATATAAATTTCTTACGGAATCTGGTACAATAAAAAACGCATGCTTTAGTAATTTTGTTATTTATGGTAATAATAACGAAATTGTAACATTTGATCGGATAATTCGACAGCTTCCTGCTATCCAGCGTTTAAATTGGTAACCGTTAAAATTCATAAAATATTATAAGAATAATAATGTTTTTCAGTACATTCAAATATGATCCACATCTACATTTTACATCTAAAACCGCGCAAAAAATGACCAAATTACAGCGATTTTTGTATCTTACCTATTTTTCTATCATTGGTTTACCTGATTCTATAAGTCTCACAGATTTCTGTTCATTTATTGTGGTACTTGAAACCTTTTATAAAAGCTAACATATATAAACCATCGTATCTTTTCAGAAAAATAATGCTAGTGATACTTACACAATCAATTTCTTTCCTACTGTAGCAGAAGATTTTAAAAATGAATTCAAAAGAATGGTAGAAAAGAATGGATTCGGTTGTAAAAATTCTGCTTGGATTATTCCAACATTTATCGTTTACCGTCCAAAAGTAAAACGTAAAGAAAGTTTTCATTCAGAATTGTCCCAAGCAATCTCTAACAATCAAAATTAATGATATTTTGGATTGTTTCTTTGATTATATGTCATCCAGGATTATTCATGTTGTATCATTTATAGAATATTTTTTTCTGTGATTGTTTTTTTGGTTTTCAAATAAAAATATGTAAATCATCCAAGCTCTTGTTAAAGTTTAATTTTAATTTTTTTTCATCTGTTGTTTTATGTTGGGTGTATTTGTATTTTTAAAAAAATAGTAAAAAGACAATCTATTTTTGCAATAAAAAGTTTACACATTAATGTATGGATTATATCACTTTCAAAATCTCAAATATTTTACATTTATTGGTTTACCTGATACTATCAATTTAACAGATTTTTGTTCATTTACTATAATAAGTTTTTTTTGAAAATTAAATTGTACGTCGTACTTCATGATAACTTTTTCAGAAAAACTGCACGTCTTGCGAAATTAAATTTTTTTCTACTGTTGCAGAAGAATATAAAAATGAATTTAAAAGAATTGTCGAAAAGAATTCACTTGTTTGTAAAGTTTTAACTTTGTTAGCTCCATCATTTACTATATACCGCCCGTAAGAAGAATGTAAGAAATGGTAGAAGAAAAGAGTGTTTTTCAGTTTTGTTAGCATGTGAAATTGTTTGATGTATTATATTGATGTTTACGTTTTTTGGTTGAACATTAATAATAAATTATGAAACTATTTCTCTGAATTCTGTATTACAGCACATTTATGAACATTTATTTATAATATCTTTTATCAATTTTTTTATAGCAAATAAATAACAATAATACATTAAAAATTTTAATAACAACAATTAATTACCGTATTTTTTCTATTTCAATATGAAAGCCTCAGAAAATAATTTATGAAGTTGTTTTCTCGATTGTGAACTTAAATTTAATTCTGTCATTAGCTCAATAACATCGGAATATAGACATGGATTTTCAAAAGCTTTTTGAACATCATCACCATATTGCTTGAGAAGTTGTCGCTGAATAAAATTTCCACGAATTTCAAAGAGTGAAACAAATCGATGAATATCGCTTCGAAGTTGGTGGTCAATGCTTGTGTAATGGGTTACTGGAATGGGGTTAGTGATTAGAGATCAACGAAGGTAAAAAAGGTGATTACTATGTTGTCCATTTTGTATTCGTTTTTGACAATAAAAGCATCGTTGAGCTGAGCCTTTGTCATGCTTGAAGAAAGTTGTTGCAAGGCTTGATAGATTATCAGCTTTTTTGGGATTGAAAATTTTCTAAAAATTAACAAAGATAAATAGTAACAAAAATTTCTGAAAAATTAAAAAACATTTGTTCAAATTTTATGTTTTCTCAAAACAACAATTAATAAAACCATTACCTTTAGCACCAAATCAATCTGACACGGTAACGCCACCACCGTCCAATTAATAATACATCCAATTGCTTTATGCAGTGATGATTCTTCAGGATGCCATTCAGTTCCACTAGATAACATTTCACGATAATTTTGAAGATTTTTCAACTCAGACCGAGATAGAAAAGAATAAACAATTTCAGAATTTGTACGATTTGGAATTCGAAGCAAAGTTCGTTGTGCAAATGATGGAATACCATGTTGAATACGATAAATAGAAGAAAAATGTTGTTGTACTTTTGCTTCAGTTTCCTAGAAATAGACAAGTTTAAAACAAGTCATAACAAATCAATAATCTCCAAAAAAGTCACAACTAAAAACTTACAACCATCAACTCTCGATCAACATGCCCTAGCTGCCTTTCTATTCCAAATGGTTTTGATCCCATCGAATCAACGGACATTCCAGAAGTTATCAAATCATTGTCAATAAAACTATAAGATATTTCACCACTTTTTTCATTTAAATCTGGTAATATAAATGGATTGGTAAAATTTCGCATTGATGATGGCGCGAATTCTTCGGGCTTTTTGGATTGAATTGGTTCTTGAAACTTTGAACCATGATTCCAGTATCGTTGAATTTTTGGTGATTGAAGATATCCACTTCCAACTGTAACAGATTGTTGAAGATCTTTATTTTGTTGAACATGTTCTTCTTGTGAAACAGAACCAAAGCCACTTGTTACAGCAGATTCATGCGTGAAAGTTCGATCTGGCCGAACGGTATCGGTATATGGGACGGATTTGGTGCTGAAAGAAATGTTGTTACAATTATACAGTAACACTCGAATGCGTTATGGAAAATTTTAAAACAAATTTAAAAACCAAAACTTACGCAGTTAATTTTTCTTTCTTTTTCATTTGTTTTTTTCTTCCAACAACGGGTAAAGCAATATGTGAATCACTCAAAATTCTCCTTATTGGAAACGACTTTTGTTCAATTGATTTTGATCGTGGACGTGAAGAATCCATTACAAGATTTGTTGATGAATGGCACTAAAAATATTTTTGATGACAGAATTATTCATCAACGAAAAAGACTTTGAAGAAAAGAGATCAATGAAAATTTAAAAGAAAAACTTTTCAAAAACAAACTTAATACTTTTTAAATTAAGCAATGTTTGTTTGTGTACAGCAAAACTTTTTGTCATATTTTTACACTAAATTTTTTAAAAATTAAAAATTTACTCACTTTTGTTATCAGCGATTTCACTTTATCTAAACAATAAATATTTGAACATAAACTTTTTACACGTGATCTCCTTCGAGCTGATTTTGAAGAGATAACAGATTGATCACAAAACTGAGAGCATACTTCATCAACGACATGTGTATGCCTGTTTGATTCCCATCCTAAGAATGCTAGTTGTCTTGCTCCATCTTCTGTTTGTCCAATAAGATTGAGCGCCCAAATTGCTGTACCTCGAACACTTAGCGTTGGACATTCTTCGGCATACCTGCAGATGATGGCGACGGTATCAGGGAGAAGAAGGGAATCGAAGAAGCCTGGAAAATAAGGGGATATATGAAATCCTTAAAACTGATAGTTTCTAAGTTTGACGAACCTGATGGCAAATTTCCTGCGATATGTCCCAGAGATAGCAAAGCAGCTTTAACCCTTAAAATTTCAGCCTCTGTTGTCACACCACTTTCAATTAAAACTTTTAATAAAAATGCTGGAATATTTGATTGATGAAGAAGTTGTCGACCAATTTGATGCTTTGCAAGCTGACCAAATAAATGAACTGGCATCGGTACACCGTACTTATCAAACCTAAAAAAAGAGGATTTGATATATCTCAAATAGAAAAGCCGAAATCAAAAATTTCGAAAGTATTTTTGACCTTAAAAGATACAATAAAAAAACAAACTTTTCATTTGATGGTCGTGCATATGTTCCTTTAATAGATTTTTTAACATTTAGAAGTGCAACTTTTAAATCTTCTTCTATAATTGAAACATATTCTTCATGATACGCAGACAGCCAATGTTCAATTGCTTCTCTCGTTTCATCCATCGACGAAGAAACAATTTTTTCTGATGCAAAAATATGAGTTTTTAGCAACGTTCCTGCTGATCCCAATGGCTCCAAACAACTTCTCGATAAAAATGTTAAAGCTTCAGGGTATTTCTAAAATTAAGATTTATGCAAATTTTTATTACTGTAATTCCAACTTACTGGTAACCAAAAATGTAGTAGCCTAACAGCATGCCTCACAACTTTTCCACATCGATCACCAAGTTGGCCAATGAGAAGTTTCATGCCCCATTCACCAAAATCTGGAATTATCTGTGTGCCAGCAAGAACAGCAAGAAATCGAGTACACCATTTTCGAGATACTTCATCAGTGGATGTTAAAGCTGTTTCGAAGATTCCTCTTGAAAAACTTCCTTTTTGGGTGTAATTAAGTGTTGAAACAATTAACTTAACATATTCAATGGAGGTTGTACTTGTCAGTAAATCAAGGAATCTGTAATTGTGACTATATGAAGTAATATTTCTTTAGTAATTATGGAAAGTTGAATTACGGTTATTTTACAAAATTATTTTAATTAGGGGTTACTGTAATTTTTGGTTTTATGCTAATTTTTTAATTATGACGTGTAAGTAAAGGGGTAAAGGAATCTTCGGTAAAAAATTTTTAAAAGAAATCTTTCTTCCATGGATTCTCAAAAACTTGATTGTTTAAATTTTGCTCCCGACTTTTAGGGATCGTTTCATTCATTTATTCATTCTTGTTTCCCTTTCGTTCTGCTATTTTTTACTTTTTCAAAAAAAGCTGAAAGCCACACATTTTTTAGAGTTTATCAGTGTACCCCTTGTCTAATAGTACTTCTTTATTAGGTTCGGACACCAATGCAGAGAGAGACTAAAGAAAGAGGCGCCACAGGCTAACTTATATAGGCCTCGGTAAGACCGCCTTCCCAAGGTGGTTTAGGAGGAGGGCTACATCAGAATCGAAAACTGATCCATTCAAAAATTTGTGTTTAAAATGAAACGTTTAAAATGCGGCAAATTTTTTGTTAATGAATATTTTTGAAGCTTAAATCTCAAGTTCCTTTTTAAAAAAAAATCATTGTTGTTAAAGTAACTCGTATTTTCCTAATCTATGTAATTTAACAATTCTCTATTGTTTTACATTTTACGAAATCCCAATGTTTCCTTATTCTTTCTTATGATCCTTGAATGCCTGAATGACGACAATAAATTATCAATTAATTTTTAATGTCTCCGGTTAATTTTCAAGTTTAAGAAAAATTAAAATATTCAATATTTTTTCCAAGAAAAATTCAAGAGAAGTGAAAGAGAGAAAAAAATAGAGATATTCAATGCCCAACGGCGATCCCGGTTTGTTGATGTCGTCGAGATTTTATATTTTTTTTCTTTCAAATGCATACCGGGATTTGAGAAAAAAAATACATACATAGATATCTAAGAGCTAACAACAGGAAAAGAAAGGGAAAAACTACAAATCTGGTTTTTTCTTTAACTTCTTCATTTTATCTCTATTATATTTTTATGGTAACAGAAGGAAGGGAAAGTGAAGAAAAAACTGACCCATATCTTAACCTCCTCACTCTCTCTTTCTTTCTTTTTTTTCGTTTTCTAACTTTCTAAATAAACTAAAACATGTGGTAGTCGTGGAAGTCAAAAAAAGAAGAATACGAAAGCGAAAATATATCCGCTCCATCACTAAATTTTTTTTCATCTTCTTCTTTTTTCCTTCATTTTCTCTTCGGTTTTTCAAGGTTTTTTTATTTTTAGTTGATTAAAATAATTTATTTTTGGGTTGATTGGGTTTAATAAAGGGATTGAAAAATTTCGGTATTTTTGAGTACTGTAGAAAACCAACTAGATTCTTTTCTAAATTGAAAACGTGATGAACACACTTTTGTCCCTGTAAAAATGTTTGTTGGATTTTAACCTCAGAAGTACAATAATTGTTACACAAAAGTTTAATTTTTTTAAAATGCAGTACTGTAGCTCACTTATATTATTCAATAAAAAACATTTTTGTACATTTTTTAAAATCTTTTCTTGTGTTTATCTCTATCGTTTTGTTTCTTTTTCCAGCGATCACTTAAGATTTATAAAAGCTCATAAAAAGTCAAGTATATTGTTTGCCACTATTCTGACTTGTAGCTCTTACAAATACACGTTTTCTTTCTTAAATTGGCCATTTTTTATAGTTTTTTATGTAATTTATTTCATTCATTTATTCCCCCTTGCCTTTTTTTCTGCCTCAAATCAAAGAAAATTCCAATGTCCAAAAACAAGAATAAATAAAAAGCATTCCTTTTTTTATGTTTTTAACGTTATTTTTATGCTGAAGATAAGTGCTTGCCGCTCATTTCTCCTTCTGATTCTTCTTCTTCTTTTTTTGACTTCGAAGAAGACTAGACTTTTTTATGGATTTTCTATTTCTCCATCTTCTGAATTTGCGTGATCTTGTCATGCTGTGAAGGAGTGAAAGAGAGGCACTGAGAGAAATAGATTCCTTTTGTAAACCTTGAAAGGCATGCTTGGTCAATTTTAATGTAACCAATGATGAAATTGGTAACATTCTTTTTATTGAAGAAAAAAGAAGCTAATCTGGTTTAAAAAGTGAAAAATGGGATTTTCTTTTCTTAAAAGTGCGTGGGATTTGATTTGAAAGAAGATTTTTTGGATTAGTTGCGTGATTTTGGGGGCCTTATTACAATATTTTGTTTAGATTTGTTTTTAAAAATTAGCTATTTTCTTAACTATATTTATCTTCTTTTTCTTATTTACCACACTCTTTAACTATTTTTTTCATTTTTGATGCTTCTTGCTGATGGTCATTTACTTAACTTTTTGTTGTTATACATTTACTACCCCCTTTTTTCATACATACTAAATTTCTTCCGTGTTATCCCCTTCAAAAATTTATCATTTAAATACTTCACTCAGTTTATCCCGTAAACACCATCTATCTCTTTTATAACCACAACACGCAAATATCCGTATCAAGTTTATCCCCTTAAGGCATCAATGGTCGCCGTTATCACCGTCACCACAGTGTTACTCCTAAAATCTTCCGTTTTTATTTTTTTAAATCAATGATACTTTATTTTATCGATTTCAAACTTAATTATAACCCTTAAATATTTTTTCACTTTCATTTTTTCATCTTCTTCCTTTTTTGCGTTACATCAAAAAAAAGATTGAATCCAATTTGTTGCACTTGGCTTTTCTTTTCTTCTTCTTTCGATGCTGAATTAATTTTTCAATCTTCTTTATTTTTTTCTCTCTTTTTGTTCAAAAGAAACTCATCCGTAATTTCTTATTTTCTTTTTTAGGGATGAAACTGACGATAGCGATTTTATTTACAATATTGTTGCTGTTCGTGTCAGTGGCAGCAGATTTACCAAGTTGTTCACGTGCAAGATGTTCACATTGTGAAGCAGATTTAATCGCTCGTCTATGTCCACAAGCATGTTCAACATGCCCTCGTTCAACTTTGGTAAGTGTTTTGTTAAGGGATTGTCCAGATCCAACGTCATCAAAAAATGTTGAAATTTTAAAATTCACTCACGTACCCTTATCGCTAGGTCTTTTCCTTTGATCTTAGCCACTTTTACGGCGAAAGCGTCTGATTCAGCTCATATCCATCAACCTTTCAAATCTGCTGACGTCAGATTTGATCAATCCTTTATATTGACTAGATTAAGATATATAAAATCACAATTTTAGAGTAATGCATTTATTGTCCCACCAAAGGCAGCCTCAATTGGGTCAAAACCTGTCGTACACGGTCAGCCAAATGTTGCTACCAATACACATGGAGAACTTCATCCACTTCCACAAGCTCCAAGTCCTCAAGCTCTACCAAATCCACAACCTCAACCACTTTACCAACAACCACAACAACCAGCAGCTAATCAATTCCCAACTTATTATTCTCAGCAACCTCAATTCCCTAACTTCCAACAGCAACAACCTCAACAACAAGCTATCTACCAACCTCAGCAACAACAGCAATTCCAAGGCTTCCAACAACAACAATATCAACCACAACAACAATTTGGACAAACTCCTTTCTTCAATCCTTTCCAACCATTTTTACATCAAAGTTATCAAGCTCAACAAACTCCATATAATCCTTTCACCTTCCCCACCTTTGCTCCAGTTACTTTTGCACCTGTTACTGTTGCCCCAACTGTTGTTACTCCTGCTCTGCCACAACCCCAACAACCTCTTCCCTTGCCACAAGCTCCACAACTTCCAACCTATCAACAACAACAAGTAGCACCTCAACAACCCCAACAACCATATCCACAACAGCCACAACAACCTCAACCCCAACCACAACAACAGCACAGAATTGACAACGGAAATTCTCAAAAAGTAACCTATCATCAACATCGTCCCCAACAAGGTCAAGTTCAACATCCTAAACCAAAACAAATTTACAATAATCAACAACCCCTCAAGCATGTTGCTCAACCACAACCTCAACCTGTAACCCCAAAACCATATGTACAACCCCAACAACCCTATGTTGCACCCCCAACTCCACAACCATATGTCCCACAAGTTCCTCAACAGGTAACCCCTGTTCCACAACCTGCAATCTACCCAGCTCCCCAGCCAGCAATCGCTACTAGCATTGATGCCGCTTCCATTTCTGCCATTGGCGCATCTACCTCTGATAAAACATGTCCACGTCCAAATTTTGAACCCTGCATTTCTAAAGAACTCGCAAACGACAGATTCAGAAATTGCTGTCAAAGATTAGGTGAAGGTTGTGCCTCGATTTGCTCATACGATCAAAACCTTGCAAATGTACAAATTGCCGTACTCACTGGTCGATGCCCTCTTAGCAAAGTTGCAGATATGATGGTCTGTGCCTCGGGGTATGAAGATGCAACAGCTTGCTGTCAAGCATATGGAGTTTTTGAACCTGGATTTGAACAATGCCGTCCATATTGTAATCCTGCTGCTGGTTTACCTAATGATGGCATGCTTGCCGAAAAATATCGTTGCCTAGGAAAAATGAATCAAATTCAACGTTGCTTCTATGTTTCTCAAAGACCTTAGAGATAACAGAAAAAAAAAGGAATTGAAAAAAAGAAACTGGTAAAAAGAATTATTTTTTTACTTTTTTATGTATAAGCTTGAGCCAAAACAAGATACTCAGAGCCTTCCCGTGTGTGTGTAAAGACAGAGAAAAATTATTATTTATGTTTAAAAAAAAAGTTTTTTATAATTGACCCCTTTCTGTTTCCTAAATTTGTTTGTATTAAAATGTTCAAAAAAAAATTAGCGATATTTTTTAAAAAATAAATAAATTACTGTAATTTAAATATTGTTTTGTTATTACAATATGCAAATTAGATACGAATATAGGGCATGCTACAGTATTCAAGACATAAAGCAAATGATGATACTTGGGTGACCTACAGTAACGCAAGTATCATCATTTGAAAATGTTTTTGTCAAAATTTTAAAACTACCGTAACCACTTGATTTAAAACAAAACTCACATCTGTAAAATTCCTGCATCTTCTATTAGCTGTGTTCCATTTGGCGATGACCCGATTGCAGCAAGAACAGCAAAATAATAATTTGCACAAGTATTTAAAATATTTTTTGGTGAAAATACACCTTTATACAGCACTTCCTAAAATTACAAACTTTTGATACACTGTAAAACAACTTGTTTCAAAAACATACTGGATCCAATTCTTCACTACATTGATGTAAAAATTTTTCAATCAGTTCTCCATAATATGGTTCAGTTTTAGCAAGAGGCACTAAAATTTTAACAGCACAACAAATATTTTTAATAATTTGAGAATTAAATGATGAAGAATCTTTGACAAGGCGATGATTTTGAGGGAGAATTATTGTGAAGATCTGAAAAAAAGAAGGGGGATTAATGTAGTGGATATATGACATTTGCGAATTCGAAATTTCGATAACCGAAATTTTTAAAGATTTTTAAGAAATCGAAATTAACTTTTTTCATTTTAAATTCAAAATTTTCCTTAAATCGAAACTGCTTTCTTTGCCATCAAAATTCTAAAATTTGCATAAAATTTAAATTATAGTTTTTCAATAAAATTCAAAAAATCGAAATTAACTTTTTTCATTTAATTTTAAAATTTCAAATTTACTTAAACTATTTTTTTCAATCAATTTCAAAAAGTTGATACTTTTACAAAATCAAAATTTGATCACTTATTTAATGAGCCTTAATCCAAATTTCTCTTCAACAATTCTAAATTCAAAAAACTAACCCTTGAATAAAATGAATGCAGTTTATCATTGTATCGATGCTTCGTCAATAGTGCGCCTTGTTCCCATTCTAAACAATCCACAATTGACTCCAGCCTTGTTAAATCCAACTCTTTTGCAGTAACTTTTGAAAAGAATTCTGGTTCAGATGTAAATAAATGTTCCAGCCGATCTTCAGGGGACACTTGTGAAGTTGACCTTTCACGATTTTTATTTTCCAAATCTAAAGCTTTTCCACCACAAACAAATAATTCAATGTTATGTAGTTGACTTTCAAGTGGTAGTCGATTAAATGATGTATCATTAAGTTGATCTAGACGATTAAGTAGTAACATGGCATTATCAGAATGAGGGAAAGTGACTTGAGCATCTTTCAGCTTGCCAGTAGCAAGTTTTGCAGAATATTGCATTCTCTCTGAAATTGCTTGCACCAATGATGGTGCTGATAAAAGCATAAGTCGACGATCTTGGGGCAAGAAAGATGCACCAGATCGAAGCATATCTGCTAGCAGAAGAGTTGCTTTAATTCCACCTGGATCATCTGGGGATGCCATAATTAAACGAGCAAGAGCTTGTGGAAGGCCAACATTGATAAGGATGTAAGAAGCAACAGCTCGAAATGACATTAGGCAATCAACAAGGTTGGGAGTGAACTAAAAAAGTGGCATTATAGCAGGGTAAAATAAGAGAAATTGATGGCACCACGACATTATGATTTTGTTGTAGCATAAATTGGGACTATTAATTTTCAATTTTTAAATTTTAAATTGCGACATTTCAACCGTTAATTTTAGGCGATAGAAATATCAAAATGCACAAAATTGTAAAATTTAAAAATAAAGGCCAAAAAATTTAAAAATCAAAACATAAAAATCAAATTGTCGAAGCGCCAAGTTTTTCAGCTTACAATTCCAGAAGTTTGTAGGCATTCCATTTCAGCAACAACAAAATCATCTCGTAAACTTGTTTTGTAGCGATCTGGGAGATGCATTCGGGCTAAAAAATAAATATTTAAATTTTCATGTTTTTGTTCAAAATTCAAATTTAGATATTATAATCCCTTTGAAAATATATTTTAGTTGGAAGTTTAAATTTTGCTACCGTATTCCAATCAAAACATTTTTTAATTTGAAACAGATATCTTAAATTTACTACCAATTCAAAAATATTTTTTATATCGAAAAATTCAAATTTTGATACTATAATTTAAATTTGAAAATTTAGTTTTTTTTAAAAAAAATTGGAAATTTGTACCCGAAAATTGAAATTTCTAAATTTAACTTTTTAAACTCAGAATTCCTCGCAACTTACAATAATACAACACCGCATCATTCCAATTTATAAATTTCCTTGTAGCATATGGTGTATCAACAAAATCACAACAAATATCTATTACCATATTCCTAATTTTTACCATCGTAATGTCAACATTTGTTCCAAGTCCCAAATAGTGCAACAATCGAAATGGTGAATTTGATGCTAAATCACCATTCTCTTCAACATATCCACAACTGAGAACACCAGTCCAGGAACGAAAAATTGAAAGAAAAATTGTTGAAACACATTCCAAAATTTGATTGATTTTCATTGGAGGTGGATCAGATTTTGAAAGGAATTCATTTTGATTTTGATGAAAAAATCCAAGGTCGATTAATGGTGCAAAAATTTGTTCCATTACAAGATGGAGTTGAGCTTTTGCACGAATTTCAGCAGTATCAAGCCATTTAAGAAGGACCCGGCAAACAAGAGTTGCAAGGGTTTGATTTGTTGCTCCCGGGCCGACCACAGCACGTACTATCCAATCGGTGCCTGCACATTCGAGGACTAGAATAGGGTCATTGATGGCAAATTCAACGAGGATAGCGAGACATGCAAAGCTCAATCTAAAATGTGAAAGGTGTTGTCATTAAAAAAAACTGCCAAAAGCCTGAAATATGTCAACTAACAAACTATCATTACTATCACTGATTTTATAATATAACAATTTTATTTGCAATTGCATTTGTTTATGTATAAGGCTACAGTAATCTTCCAACAAAAATTCATATTTTTAAACTTTTGACCAAATTCAAAAAACCTAAGCACTACAATTTTTGCAGTTGAATTAATGACCACTGAGGTATTAATAGCTAGCTTAAACGCTAATACTATCTTCAATCAATTTCTTATCACTAAAACTTAAAATTCCAAAGTCTCCAAACCCTTTACCCTTTTCTTCTTTTTCAAAAAGTCTCACAATAAAAAACAAACTGCAATTTTTCAACAAAGCAAGCCTCGTCAAAAGAAGAAAAGAAAAGAAAGGTGATAAGAACATAAATTTTCACATAAAATATATATGTCTTTCACCTTTTCCCAAAAAAATAGAATTTCTTACTTGTCAGGTTTTTTAGATTCATCTAAATTTTCAAGCATTCGTGGTAATCGATCTAATGCAATTTCTGTAATACTTTTAAGTGCTGATTTAGGGAATAGAGTGAAGGCAGCTTCTTTGAGTAAAGATTCTTTTCCAGGTGAATGTAAAAATTGTTTAAGTGGTGATTTTTGATAAATGTATAACAATGAACAAATAAACTGAAGAGCTTCCCGGCGTTCATCTTCACATTCTGAAGCATCAAGAGATCGAATAAGATGTATATCAAATTGAAGTAAAAGTAAATGGAGCAAGTTTTTGTATGAATGAGTTGTAAGCCGAAGAAGGCGATAAAGCATTGCACGATAGAGGGGATTCTGGTGGTGCAGCAAAGACATGTATCTGAAAATGGAAAGAGATAAGAAGAATATAGAGTAATAATTAAGACATAACAATGTGTGGAATTAATTTGGATACGATTACGGAAAAACTATGCATATATCCAATTTATGCCATATCTAATATCCCTTCAAATCCCTCCCAAAACCTCACTTTTTAGTCACCAGCTCAAACATCCTTTCATCATGCCTCTGATTAATATCCAAATTTTTTAAATAAAATGCTGTTTGATTTATACTTGCTGCTGTAATCTCATCTTCCTGCTTCAAATGGATCAAAGCTTCATCAAAGCTAACATCAATTTTAACCTTTTTTATTATCTTTGATGCCCCTAAAATTTTTAATATTGTTTTAAAAAATACACAATAAATTCCAAAACAAACCCCTTGGTCGATTATGAAATTTTGTTCTTTCTCGAAGTCTACCTCGTGCATCTGGTGGGGGAAGGATTAACTTATTTGGACGATCCATTTTTTAAAAATTTTTAATCATTTACATCAACAGCATTTTCTATGCTTCATTTAAAAGCAAAAGTCGAAATAAAGACTGATATATTTTTTGTGTCGTTGTTAAAGGAAGAAGAAGGAAAAGAAAATGATAACGTCACAATATCAAAGTATAAGAAGACAGGAAGAAGGGAATAAGATGGAACAACAAAACAATGACCAAAAATATACAAGTGTATTTTATGATTATTTATTACCAACAAATATGTGTTAACCTATTGTAGACGTTGTTGAAGATGAATGGTTTAATAATGGATAAATAATAATAAAATATATTAAAAACAGATATGAAAAGGATTAGTGATAGAAAATCTTTGCTCTTCTTGAAAGACATTGGAAAAAACATCAAAACATGCATTTTTCAAACATGTTTCTATTTTGGCAAAACATCCCTAACTGCCAGCATTGTTTGTTGCAAAAAAAAATTTTCTCGGAAACCAACAAAGCAAGCAATGTCTTCATCGACGAACTGACTCATGCATTTTCCCCCCTTCTTTTTTGATGCTATTTTTTTATTTCTCTATTTTTGTGTTAAGCATAAAAAGCAGGAGCATTAACATCGAACCAAAAAAAGAGCGAGACAAAACTATCTAAAAATTGATTTGCATGCATTGCTTTTTTATTTTTTACGTGTATAGCGTGTGTTTGTTGTTGTTTTGCATTTTCATTCAACCATCTTTTCTCGTCTGCTCTTTCCCTCCTTCCCATCTTTATATACTTTTTCCTGAGGCCATTGGAAAAGAAAAAAAAGAAGACAGCGGCTACTAACACGAGAAAGAGAGAGATGACTTCCGTCACTTCTTCTTTCTATTCCCCACAATAGACAACATACTTTTTTATTTCCGCCGAAATAAAACTTTTCAAAAAAGAACTTTGTGTTAGTTTTTTTTGCTATTGTTGAAATTCAAACCAAATGTTTGAACTGAATTTTTAATTTTGTCATTGATTCCTTCTTTTCCTCTTTCCATCTTCTTTCATAAAACTGCCATTATATATTTTTATTATATTATATTTATTGAATTAACTATTAATCATCATCATTATTAAACAATGCAGGCTTGCCGAGATTTTGTTGAAGATTCAATGGATATATTTTCATGTTTTTGTTGTACACAATGTAAACCACGTTATAAGCGACTAGTAGATTCAATATATCCCCGAACACTCTCGGATGGACCAGTATGGTCTAATATGCAAAAGTTAACATTTTATGCAATGTCACATCCAGAAAAGCTTAATCGAATTGGGATTTATATTGTTAATCGGCTTTCGAGAGATTTATACCGTCAACGAGTTTCTATGGTTGAGGTAACAAACTTTTTTTCAGCTTTATCTTGGAATACTGGCTACGAGGGAAGGGTGGTCTTTTATGATGGGAAATAATATTATTGTTTTTAGGTTGCCGTTGAAGCAATGGATCAAATTTTAAAAGCTTGTCATTCATCTGCTAGTCTACAACAATTCTTTGAATCTTATCTTAAAATGGTACAAAAGCTGCTGGAAACTAATGATCCACATTTGGAGGTATGTTTTTTTTACAATTCTTATTTGCAGTTTTATAGTGCTCCATAAAGATATAAGACTGCTACAATTATATTATCGCTGTTTATGGGTTTTTTGTAGAAGCTTTCTGAAAGCTGATAGTAAAAATAGCTGCTTGCTAGTTGGTATATTTCAGTGTCTTTGTAGAATAACTTTGTATGTAATTGCAGTAATATTCAATCAACATCTATATCATTGGATTTAAAATTAAACAAATAAATTGAAGAGATTCCCGACGTTCATCTTCACATTCTAAAGCATCAAGAGATCGAATAAGACTCGTGAGAGACCAGACAAGTAATATTTTGTGGAATAACTTTGGATATAACTACTGTAAACATAAATCCATATCCAGCTTATCGAATCTTCATCAACATGCTTAACCCACATTTTAGTCACCAGCTCAAATACCCTTTCATCATGTCGATGATTAATATCTAAATTTTTTAAATGCAATACTGTTTGATGCACATATTCATGCAGCAGTTATCTCGTCCTCCTCTAAATAACATAAAGCTTCATCGAACTTACATTAATTCTGGTAGTTCTGCTGGAGAAATGCGAAGCAGTTTAAAAATAGAATTCTAGTATACGGCAGTTATAAAAATTGTGTTTGACTGTTTGATAGTAGGATTCTTTAAGGTTAAAATAATCCATCTATTTTTTTTTCATTAAATCGTCTGCACTCGAAGCTGTTGAAATTCATCAATAATCGAGCAGTCATTTTAGCAAGTTTGAGTGTTTTTTCTGGAAAAAGTTTAGTCGGAAATTTTGCAACAGGGTAGAGAGACTCTAAGAACGATGGACTATCATCTTGTCAAACGAATTTACAGTATACCAATTAGCAAATTACATTTACTATCAATGCCCAAAATGCTTTTTAATAAAGGACAAAAACAACAAATTTTTTAATGGTCTTCTAGTTTCGTGGAGTTCTGTAGTAGTAGCTTTGTGAGGTTGTTCCTCATTTTGAAGATTTCATCCTCATTTTTTTCAGAAACTTGCAACTGATTTATTTGTTGCCTTTGCAAATATTACTGAAGATTCAACATCCTATCATCGACAATATGACTTCTTTATTTCAAAATTTACTTCAATGTGTCATGCATCACGTGGTGAACATACAATGACTCAAAAATTTAATGGTTTACGTGGACTACGTGGTGTTATTAAGAAATCTTCAAATGAATTACAAGTCTCAATTTGGGAAAAGCATCATATGGATAAAATTGTCCCATCAATACTTTTTAATTTGCCTGATAGATCGGATGAAGAGAATGCTGTATATTCTTCTGGAGATGGTGAAATTAATGATGATGATCCATATGCTTTAGCAATACAATGTCTGAGAGAGTTGATGGAAAAATCTTCATTTGGTTCGTTGAGAGCTGTGCTTGAACCTGTAATGTGCTTTTGTGATGCCCATGATAAATGGGATCCACCACCAACTTATGCAATAAATACATTCTTTATTATTATTTATTCAATACAAACTCAAACTGCATATTTTGTTATACAAGTAAGTTACTTTTAGTGATTACAGTTTGGGTATTTTTAGGGAAAGACATTTGGAGAAATTGTTGGGACGTGATAATAGCGGATGTAAACTAATTCACCACTTCATTTTTAGGAACTAATAAATCATCTTGAAAATATGACAAATGCAAAAGCTTCTATTAGAATTGGTATTGCAACAGTGCTACAACGAATAGTATCAAAATCTGGAACATCAATTGGACCACTTGTTTTGGGAATTTTTCATTCATTGTTGAAGCGGCTTCGTGTCTCAGTTGAATTTCAACAATCTCGACAATGTCCATCTGTTGATGAAGAAAAGGCTTTCCAACGAACGCTTATGGATGCAATGGGTGACTTTGCAAATGCGCTACCAGATTATCAAAAAATTGAAATTATGCTTTTAACAGCATCGAATATTCCGATTATTACACAAGAAGAAAGAAAAGTTAAAACCAGTGATGAAATTTTACAAAAAGTTTTAGTTAAAACCCTCTTGAAGGTAAGCTTTGAATTTTTTTAAATTTGTTCAAGAACAGTGTACTACCGCTTCTGTTTCTCGTGGTGGAAGCGAGATTTAATGGAAGCGTTTTTCGCTTTTCATAAAATTTGTCTACACTGGTGAAAATGTTACAGTTTTCTTTTTTCAAAATTTTGTTGTCAGAAAAAGGAAGCTCATGGTTGTCATAATACTAACAAAATTCAGTTTTTTGTTGCTGAAAATGTAATTTTTTTAAATTACAAAAATGGGAGCTGCAGCTGTTTAAATGGAATCGAGGGTGAAACCTTTTCGGTTGAATAACTCGAAGCGAGATAGGAAGCGATAAAAATAAAAGAGCGGGAGTACACTGTTCAAGTAATGTTTTAGAAATAATAATACAATTTGGTTATTTTAGGTTGCCACAAAATATAAAACTTTTTATTTTACAACATTATTTTCTGAAACATTCCTTAAAACGTTGCTACAAATTTGTTTAGCACCAAATTCAGATGTTCGATTAAATGGTCAACAAGTTCTTCATACATTATTTGATCGGTATGTTTTTGTTTCTTTTATGTTTACTGTATCATATTGCACGGCTGAATTAAAACAAGAATAAGCGGAATTTCTTTTTTCACTGTCCTGATCTTTGTTGCTACTCCCATATCTTTGTGGGATAAAACGCATTACTATGGTCCAAGCTGAGTGGATAATGTTTAAACCTGTCAGCTACAAAAAAGCTATTTTTCTCCCATTAAAACAAGTAACAATAGTTGGACAGAAAGATTCTGTTTGATTCAGATATTATCACTGCATACTTTATATCATTAGTATACTTCTTCTTTTTCAGGCATGATAATTTACGACAACTTGCACATCTTCCATATATTCATGATGTAGAAGATTTACAACTATCAATAGAAAAATGTCCACGACAAGATCTTGTATTTATGCATCGTCAAATTCCATATATTACATCAGTGCTATTTCGAGTTGTGTGTTTAGCTGATGATAGTAAACTTCATGATCAACTTGATGCAGTGCTATGTTCAATGTGTCTTTTATGTGTTGAAGTCGGACACGATGAAACTTTGACAGAACTATTTCGACTTGCATTTGGGCTACAAGCTTTTGCCGTTGATACGAAGGATTGTCGATTTAGTTTGAAGAAACGTGCAGAAATTCATAATTTGGTTGCAAAATTCTTAAATTTATCTGCACAGCTGCTTGCTATTCCTGCATTATGTCAACATGTTACTCAAGTTATTAATCTTCGAACACAACGTGGACATCCAAGACTTAATATTGTTGCATCTGCAGCTCCGTTAAAAGATCCACTAAGAGTTATGTCAAATGGAAAAGCACCTATTGCACATATGGAATCAGAAGATGATATAACAACTCGACCACTTGGAATTGAAAGTGATCCATCACTGCTTTTTGATCTCGAAGATGTTTCAGAAGCTTTGAAGTCATCAAATAAAGATATTACTCGTCTGCTTATTCCTTTCAAGCCATCAGCAATTCCTGGTGTCTCAACTGTAGCAGTAGATGAAATAATTGGTATTAAAGATTTATCTTCTAAACAAGGCTCTGATATGCCACCATTTGCATATGGTCCATCATCGTCTGTTATCTTTTCGGCTACTGATGAAGCAGATATTATTGATCATCGTGATATTGTTCAAGTTCTTGATGATGAAATTTTATCGCTATCTTCTTCATCAATAGAATGGACACCTCCAGAATCCCGCAGTAATTCTCGTCGAAATACAATATTTGGTAATCATCATCATCCTGATCATAAGCAACTTGCTGAATATAAAACTCCAATTACCTTGGACAATGTTCGTGCAGAACTCTCACAACCAATTGATATGGGTGAAGAAGATCGAAAAGATCAAGCAAAATCACGTGAAATTGTTCAGATGTTTCGTGAACGTCCCCTGGATGAACTATCTGCAATGTTAGTCAAAGATTTGGAAGAAACTGATTTGAAAAAAACTATTGATGCGCTATGTACTAAGAATAAGGAATGGGCAAAAATTCAAGATTTTGGTTCTTTTGGAAAACCAAAAACTATCTTTGATATCAAATTTCCATCAATTGTCAAATAATTTATTTATGGTTCGATATGGTATTATTCTTTTTAATTTATTATATTTTTCTTTTGTACAGGTAAAAAAAACCTGCCCCTGCAATAACAGATTTCTATTTTTTCATTTTGTAATAGTTTTGTAGTTTTTTTATGTTTTGTACAAAGAAGAATAAATTTTTGTAGCTTTAATTTTTTTGTTGATGTGAAAGGTACTGTAGTTTAGTTGGTTTATTCCAAAATTGTAACACATGTGTGTTACAGTATCAGTATTGTTTAAACAAACAAATGTTGTAGTATTGTTCAAATATTTTTTGAGGAAAGTAATCCTTGAACAGGTTACAACAGGTGTATATTAATAAAAAAATGTCAATAGAAGCTGAAATAAATTTTTCTATAAAATGTTTGAATACTTTTGACACCTCAACAACAACAACACTCTTTTCTCCAGCATCACTTCTTTCTTCTCTTGCATTCATTTATGCTGGGAGTGATCGACTTGAAAATCAATTTAGCAAACTTCTTGGTGAAGCAATTGACTCAAAAACATTTTTGAAATTTTATTCAGATTTCATTAGAAGATGTCAGAAATCAACAAATTCAAATAATGATGATTGTAAAATATTTTTATCAAATTTTTTATTTCTTTCTTCAAAAAAACCTTTAAATCAAAGTTTTGTTCAAGCTATTGCTGCTGCTAAATTTGATGAATCACTTAAACAAATTGATTTTTCAGCAATAGATGTGCCAAAAAGTAAAGATGCAAAGGTAATTGATGCCATTAAGAATACTGTAAAAAAGTGGATACGTACCGAGTAAACAGCTAAAATATTTTTCATGAAACAAATGCTTGCAAAAGTTTGAGCAAATTTTGCTTCTACCCTAAAATCCCGCTTTGCTTTATTTATAATACAAAGATATCTACCATAAATATTCCATTTTAGGAGAAAGCTGCCAAAAAACTTTGTAAAGAAATGAATGATTTTGTAATTCAAAAAACTGCTGGAAAAATCAAAGACATGGTTAAAATTGAAGAACTTTCTTCAAACATGAATTGTCTAATTCTAAGTGCCTTACGTATTAGTGGTAAATGGGAAGAACCATTTAGTGACCCAATCCCTCAAACATTTAACTCATCTTCAACAGCACAAAAAACTATTCCATTTTTGACAAAAAATATTTCAATTGGTGGTTGTAATTTTTCAAAGGGTAATAATTGGAAGTGTCTTGGAGTACCATATAAAACAAGAGATATGTGGCTGCATATTTTGTTACCAAATCGAAGAGAAGATTTGCCGTATATTTTAGAAAAGCTTAGTTTTTCTTTTATTAAAAGATGCTTCAAAAGGTATACATATTATAATTGAATTTACATATAAATATCTATCGAGCTAAACTGTAATATACATAAGAAATTTACATTTTTAGCAACCCTAATGCAGCTACTGTTCGAGCAACGATTCCTGCTTTTAAAATTGAAAATTCAATGGAAATAACAAATAATTTGGGACGCGCTGGTTTAACTCTAATATTTCAAAATGAAGACATAAATTTAATGGTTGAAAATGATCAAGTTAATCTTGACAAAATATTTCATAAAGTTTTGTTCAACGTAAGCTTTTCAATCTCAGAAATATGAACATAAATCAACACATAATCAATTTTAAACACGTGTGTCTTTTAAGATTGATAAAAATGGAAGTGGTGAATGCAGCGCTGAAAAATTGGCACCAGATAGTTCTTTTCCATTTTCATGTGATAATGCCAGTGGTGATACTGTTGTTAAAGAAACGTTTATTGCGAATCAACCGTTTTTATTCTTTATTACTTTAGTCCGTTATCAAAACCCCTCAAAAATGAAAAATATTTTATTCATGGGTACTTTTTCTTAATAATAATCAATAATTTGTTACAATAAATATTCCAACACTTTTTCTTCTTCTTTTTTTTGAAGTTTTTGCAGCTTTATTTTAGTTTTCACTGCATTACATTTTTTAGCTGGGTTACTGTATTTTAGATTTTTTATTCCAAAACAATATACATACAAAACAGATATTTTTTACAGTACCCTATATTAAAAGAAAGCAGAAAAAGCAATATGTACAAATAGTAAAATAAAAAGCTTTTTAAAACTTATAAAATTCATTGATGGACATCCAGATGGATCATGAAGTTGTGTATTATTCGATGTTTCAAAAATTGTTGAAGGAGTTCGAAGCTAAAAAATATTTAAAAATGTTTTTCTTTTTTTAAAAAAATAAAAATTCGAAAACTTACTCTAAAAAGTGTTCCCAAAACTGGAGCATCTAATGTTTCACCAGTAAAAGTTGTAGAAAGGAAAAATGCCAAATCTCCTCTAGAAGCATCTAAATCATATTCCACTTGAGTGTCATTTTCAATAGCTTGCATTGTTCGAAAAACAAGTATTACAAAATGTTGTTTATCTAAAAAAAGATTTTGTTGGAGTATTTTAAATACAATATGATCATAACTGTAACTTTGTTGTGTTCCTTAACAGTAATAAAGGTAAAATAACTTACATTGAGTTTGTTGGTGAATTGATGAATTTCCAATAATATAGCTATATCCTCGATCAAATCTTTCATTTGATTCTGTTAAATTTAATATTGCTTCGCCAAATGATGGATAATTATAATATAAAAATATTGCAGATGGAATATAAAGTGGATCTAAAGCATTTTTTTATCTATGCAAATAAATGTCAAAATACAAACCTATAGCAACTAAAAAATGTAAAAATCCTCCTTCTGCTGGTGGATAATCAAATGCTACGGTATCAAGTAATGCAAAGCTTCCAACTTGTAATATTGTTAAACCAGCTGGAACTACTCCGATATTTGGTGCAAAATCTGCACCAACCGCTTCAATGGAAGCTAATTGAGAGGTAAGGTTATCTCTCATTACAGCACCTTTGACAGGCCCTAAAGGGATGATTGGAACAGCTGTTGGGCTGAGGCGAGATTCGACAAAATCTAAAATTTGAAAATTGGATATTTCTATGTTAGAAGAATATATGATATCCATTTAATGTTGCTGGTTTTTTTATATGCCCGTTGACCCCATCTGAAACCCCAGCAACATTCCATACCGAAAAATGACAAAAAAAACTGGAACAAAATTTAAAAAATTCGTGGAAAATTGTGGAAAACCGTAAAAAATCCTGGAAAGTCGTGGAAAAGTGAGCACTGTTTTTCACAATTTTCCACGATTTTCTACGGTTTTCCACAAATTTTTTACATTTTTTTTCTTTTTTCGAGGGTTTGCGGTGTTGTTTGGGTTCCAAGTGGGGTCAAAGGATATATTGGGGTCCTCAAAAGTGATAAAGATTTGTTCACCAGGTTCATATGTACATTTTTAAAGGTTTCATGTAATGCAATCATAAATCATTAAATAAAGAAAATGGAAGAAAATGGAAAAAACGGGATCATCATTTTGTCATCCATTGTAAATTTTTCAAAAACCATAATTTCGATTTCAACTTTTTTCGAAATCAAAATATTGATTTCGCAGACCCCAGTAATCCTTACATTCAGATATTGTCATATTTTCTGAACTACAACATAAGTACTGTATCTGTCCTAATGATGTTGTTGCGGCTGAAGCAGTAATATTCATTCCACCGATACCCATACTTGACACAGGCATGACACCACCACCACCTCCAATAATATTAGCTGGACGACATCGATATCCCTCTGAACATGGATTAATCCCTTCTGAATCACAACCAACAACACTTTCATATTGTACATTATTTGGACATTGATATTGTTGTGAAAAAATATATACAATATTATTTACAAAAATCAATAAAATTACTAAAAAATATTTCATTTTTTATGAAATTAAAAATTGTGAAAACATAAATTGATGCTTTAGCTTGTTGGATGAAAAAAGAAAAGAGATATATCTGACCAAATCAATTTAAGCGATTTGTTTATTTAGCTGCTGTTGGAAGCAGTCAAACTAGCTTATGTTACTGCTAGCGATAGGGAAAATTTAATAATGAATTAAAAGAAAATTTTTTTAGTAAAATTTAATTTTTGTAACTTTTGATGCGAAACTCTTCTTTATTCAGTAATTATTAGTTAAACAAGATTTTATTTCATCAAAGGAAAGCAAAAAATCTGCTGTTATTTTTTTCTTTCTTTTTATCACTCGCATTTCTAAATTTTAAAAAAAGTTTGAAAATAATTTTATTGCCAATAATAAGTTTTGAAATGACCAATTGGACTTTTGACTTTAATGGTTGCTTTTTTGTTTTACTATGTTTTAAAAAATGCAAACAAAAAACGTTTTCTTTCTAGAAATAAAACATTATAAATATCACATGAATATTTTATGTTTTTTGAATCAAAAACGTTTTTGTATGAGAAATTCATGGAACCTTTAAAACAACTTTCATACAATAAACATTTAAAAAATTATTCTTTGTAAAACTAGCTAATAAAAATAAATTCATTTATTATAGCAATCAAACATGAACATTTACACTTTGGCATTTGGCATTTGCACAATAGAACTTTGCTGCTTACTTGTAAGCTTACAGTACCAAAAATAATAAACACCTGCATGCATATATGTAGCAAAACGGAATAATATTTAATAAAAAATTACACATTTAAAAATATTTCTCGAAAAAACAGTAAACACGTAAACTTTAGTTTTTCTTTAATAATAAATAGGAACACCTGTTTAATAAATTTTTAAAAATTAAACGTTAATGGAATTACTACTGCCTACCCACTACTGCGCATTATCGTAACAGCTTTATGTCCAAAATCTGAAGTTTTATTTCATATTTGTGATAACTGCTGCTTTACTTACAAATATTAACCAAAAACAATGACAATATCAGACGGCGCTTATTCCCGAGTGTCACCCCCACATCCTTCAATTCTTTTATTTTATCAAATCTTTTCCACTGTAACCTTGGTAATTATTTGGTTAATGGTTCCCTTTTTACTTTACATAATTTTTACACAATCAAAAAATTTAAAAGAGTTTAAATGGACAATTTTAAATCATTCATTTTGGTGTTTGGCCCTTGAAACAGTTTTGGGGATTGCAAAACCTGTGTTGTTGACGCCCGCATTTGCTGGATATCAACTTGGACCATTTCGGTATATTTCTGGAAATAATGCTACTGGAGTTACGGGTATGTTAGTTTTTGGAATAAAATAGTGCAAGTTTGAAAAAATGTGGAGAAAATACCCATTTTGATGACAAATCGTTCTTTTTGCCAGCTTTAGCTTCAAAATTGACAGCCTTATAAAAAGTCAAAATAAAAAAAATAGAGAATACAGTTTTCCTATTTGTTTTTTGTTTTTGGTTGTTCTTTTGTTATTTTCAAAGCTAAAAGGGTTATTTTTTCGGCCATTATACGCAGAAAAATCTGGATTTTGGTTATTACGTCAATTTTTAGTTGTTGCAAAAGTCAAATTTGAATTTGGCGCCGTTTGGCGAAGTGTTCTTAAATGCCAAAATTTTAAGCGCAAAAGATGCCCCTGTCAGTGATAACCGTTCCCGAAAAATACAAGCTTCTGAAACCTTCTAGAATCACTTAGAAAGCTAAAAATATGTGTCAATTCTTAATGTCTGCTACAGTACCCAAAAGTTTTAAACACTTTCTTTTTATATAGGTGGAATCTGCTGTGCTATGATCTCAAGCTGTACATTTGCCCTCTGTGCAACTCTAGCTTCCCGATATCTCCTTATCTTTCCATCGAAACTCAAAGATTGGTTTACTGTAAAAAAATTCTTTTACATTGGTGTCCTCTTACCTGTAATATTTTACATCATATTTGGTATTAACGTTTACCTCGCCGGCAGTGATTCATTAGAACAAAACTTTAAATGGGCAATTGAATACGATCCAATTTTTGAAGAATATATTTTAAATGAACCAACTTTTACATACAATCCACCATCATATCATGCTCTAGCAGATATAATATTGATGGCCTTTTTTAGTGCCCTCTTTATTGGCTCCTTTGCAATTATTATCTTTTTCAAATATCAAGTTTCAAAACATAAAACTGTCTCTCTCAATAAGTTACATCGTTCTTTAATTTTATCTTCAATTATTCAAATTTTATTTACATGTGGTTTTCTCTTTTTACCTGTGATTTCTCTGGTTACTGTAATCTATTTTGATATTCCATATTCTGCTAATTATATGTGTTTTATGCTTTGTTTGTTAACCTCACATGGATTTGTAGAGCTTATAGCTACAGTATATTTTATACATCCATACCGAATGTTTGTTGTTAGGCTATTTTATCGAAAAATTTTAAAGAAACCAATTGCTAAAACTGTGATGATTCCTTCTCTTGCTCTTGCTTCTTCGGTTGTACTTGAACGGCGAACTGCAGCTTTTTAGTTGTTGTTTTTAAAATCAAATTTAAAATCCACATTCATAAAAATTTTGATGTTGTAAAATAGTTTATTTTTATTTATGTTTCAAACTTTTGTTAATTTTCCCACAAATGTGTTTGTCTATTTTTAACGTCTGAAATAAATGATAATTTGCTAAAAAAAAATTTAAGCATACTGTTAAAAATACCAAAGTAATTAAAAAGTAACACAAAAAAAGAAAATTAACAAAAAACTCTTTGAGGATTCGAACCTTGGCTCCAACTGCACGCTAGGCTGTGTCGTTTACCACTGAGCTGCAGCTACAAGGAAAAAAAAGGTTCTCAAAAAAAGCAGATAAAAAGCTTTTTTTACAATATTATCTCACAAAAAAATGTAGAAAAAATGTTTCTGCTTTTAAAAGTGGCGCCAAAAACATTTGAAAAACAGCAGTGCATTTTTTGGCGAACTTTTTTGCTGCTGAAAAATTATTTTTAAAATGAACCGAAAATGAAAAGTGAAGATATTCGAAAAATATAGCCCTGACCGGGAATCGAACCCAGGTCTTCTCCCTGCCGGGGAGACACCCTACCACTAGACCACCAGAGCCGCGAAAATTGCTTCACTTTTTTGCTTGAATTTTTTCATGGATTATTTGTGAACGAAAAGTTGGACGCATCACGTCTCTTTTGTATCTTAGCGCATCACGCCATCGAATACATATTTTTGTTTTACCACTTCCAATGTGATATTAATAATTTTTAAAGAAAGGAAACTCTTCCATTTCGAAAATTAAATTTAAAATGAACCGAAAATGAAAAGTGAAGATATTCGAAAAATATAGCCCTGACCGTGATGGTGATGGAGGATGTTGCGTAAAATATGATATCAACAAAACTGTTGCTCAAATTTGGCTAACGAATGCACTTTATCTCTTTGAAAATGAAATTCCAAATTATGCATCACTTTTATGTTCAAAGATTTATCAAAGTGAAGTTATTAAACTTAAATTATTCAATCAAACTCTTTCACATGAAGATTTTAAAGTACTTGTTCCATGTGTTCGAGAAATTCAACTTGGTAATGTTGAAATGAGATATGGTGATGGAAGATGTGTAATGCTTGAAACAATCATTGAAGCTATGCCTAATATTCACCAATTTAAATAGTAAGCTCTTTACGTTTTTTTATATTTCATAGAGTTTTAATAAACTTTTCTACAGTACATTCAAACCTGGTCATTCTTCTGCTGATGCAACAACAATGAAAAAGATTGCTGCACTTGGAAATCAAGGATCGCTTGAATTATTACGTTTATTTAATATGCCCGACAGCTTTAAAGTTCAAGATTTGTCTGACTTTGTTAAGGTTTGTATATCGCTATCTCTTATAATAAGACTTTAACCTCTTTTTTAGAGTAAGAATGATATCATAATTCGGCTTTCATTTGATGATTCTCTTTCCGATGGTTATAAAGCTGAATTAGATGCATTGATTGATACCGTAATTGAATCTCAAATTACTGGTTGCATGGTCCAATATGATGGTCAAGATAGAGAAAAATGGGGGTGCAATGCAATTCGCGGAAATAACTAAGTTTCAACTTAGTCATTTTTTTTCGTGGTGAGAATAAAATGACTAAGACATTTTGCCAATATAAGGCGTTAGTTATTTTTTTCGAATAAATAACTTAACTCTACAGTAAGAAAACTTAGTTAATTTTATTTTCATGTTTATCAAAAATGTATAAAAAACTGCCGTAATTATATTTTAAGCATTTTACAGTTGTTAAATATAAATAAATGTATTATACAATATTTTATTTAATATCACATTAAAGTGTAAAAATGTTAATAAAACAATTTAATGTCCTCATCAAAATCGAATGCAATTGTAATAAAAACATATAAAATAAAGTTGTGATGATAAAAAAAGGTGAACCGTTATTTTGAGAAAAATGTATGATTAATTTTTTGACATTTCCAATTTAAAAAGATGATAAAAACTTTTTTTACAAATAAAGTTACAGTATGTTTACAACAAGGTTTTTTAATTTTTTTAAACATAGAAAGATGTCAGTCTTTTGTCTATTAAAGTTTAAAAAAGGCAACACTGCTTTTGATCGACTAAACATTTTGTGCTATCCATTTTATGCTTCCCGTAAAAGGAAAGTCTCAAAGACAAAGAGCTAGACTGTCTGGTGAGCAATAAAAAAAGTCAATTGCCGAATAAGCTAGAGAGATCTATCAAAATCAATATTTTATTCTTTCCTTGTTGGTGTTACATAAATTTATAGAAAGTGTGTTGAAATTATTTGTGCTAATTTATATAGATTATTAAAGAATGTCAACGTTTACATCACCTGAGAAGGCACCGTATTCCACGATCACTGGTTTAAATGATGGACAAAGATACAGTAACTTAAACTTGAATCACAATTTTCGACAAGTTTCTAATAAACATCAAAAAAGTATACAAAAATCAAGTGTTAGTGAATTATCTGGTTTTAAAAATGGGAATCAAAAGTATGATAATACATATTATGATCCATTCGAAAAAAGAAGAAGAAATTATTATAATCCTTGGGATATTGATGATAAAAAAGGGACATTGGTTAACGATCCTTTATGGAAAGATACTCAAAAAGATAAAAAAAGTAATTGTGGATTCCGGTCCCTTTCAACTTTGTTAACTGGAGTCGAAGATTATCACTGGCATATAAGATTAAAAATTTATGAATACATAGCTGAAAATGGTTATCGGATTTATGGTATTAGAAGTGGTTCACTTGCAAATGAATATCTTCGTAAATTTCTACATTTAAGAAAGCTGCGTCCACACCCTGTAAATCAGAATTTGTATGCTGGCAATGATGATTTCTTTGCATTAGCAGATATGTTGGAATGTAATATATATACCTATACTCCAAATCCTGCTCCATCATATCCACATATCAGCCCACATTTTAAAGATAATACCAAAATTCCAGGTGCCCCTACATTATTTTTAATGTATTTAAACAATAATCATTACGAACCTATCATTTCTTTCACTTGAAATCTAATAATTCTTTTTAATACAAACAACCAAGTACAAATAGTTTTTATTGTAACATTTTAGCACAAATATATTTTTTTACTTTAACGATTCTGATAATAATTTAGTTTTAATTAAATATATAATAATAAATATTTTATATAATATAATTGTTTTATTTTGACAAAAACACTCATTCAAATTAACAAACTCAAGCAAACTTGTAAACAAGCAATTTTTCAAAATTTTACAATGAGCGCCAAACCTTGGCAAAAAATCCCCAAGTTTATTTTCCGCGAATTGCCAATGCACCAAAAATGGAGTCACATGCTTTATCTTTATTGACTTTATTGTGTTTTTTGTTGTTTACTACAGTACTGTTTTATGAATAAATTATTAGTAGATATTTTAATGTTTTTTATTGTAGTAAAAATGTATTAAAACATTTTGATATTTTTCACGCTTTTTTTATAACTGTAATATCACTGTATTCTTTATTTAGTTGTTCACTTACAAGTTCCGGGTAGCTTTCACCTGCAATGTCTAATTCAAAATTAATGGTTCCTAGAAGAATTCGGTGGCCTGATGGTCCATCTATTCGTCAACATTTCTCACTTCCACCATCAATTATTTACTATATTGCTAAGAACCCATCAAATTCAAGAGTATATTCAAAGTTGATTAAAATGTGCAAATTCTTCTTTGAAAAACTGCCAATTCTTGTTGCTGCTGATATGTATTATTCTCGCGATGATGAAGTAATTAAAATTTGTCCAGATAAAGAATGTGTGGGTGATGGAAGATGCTGTGTAGAATTTGATATCAAAAAAACTGTTGCCCATGCTTGGCTTACACATCTACTTTATCTCTCTGATCTTGAAATTCCATATTATACGTCATTACTCTGTTCAAAGGTTTATCAAAGTGAAATTATTATGCTTGGATTATGCAATCAAAATATTACATATGAAAGATTTGAAAATACTTGTTCCATATGTTAGTGAAATTGAACTTTGTAATGTTGAAATAACAAATGTTGATGGAAGCTGTGTAATGCTTGAAACAATCATTGAAACTATGCATGATGTTGAAGCACTTGAATAGTAAGCTTTTTAAATGTAATTGATTACTGTTATGTGTTACTAACAGCCTTTTTTGCAGCACATTCAAGCCTGGCCATTCTGTTGCAGATGGAACAACAATGAAAAAGATTGCTGCACTTGGAAGTCTTGGATCTCTCAAATCATTTCGTCTACAGAATATTTTTGAAAGTTTTAAAGTACAAGATTTATCTGATTTTATTATGGTATTTACCTTATTGTGTTATTACTTTAATATATCAATTTTTAGAACTACACTGATATCAAATTTTGGTTTTCTTTTGGGGATAATCTTTCTGATGGTTACAAAGCTCAATTGGATGCATTAATTGATACTGTGATTGAATCTTATGCTGGTTGCGTTATCGAATATAATGATCAGGATGATGAAAAGCTTTATCAGATGTTTGAGGATTACTATTGCTAATTATGTTTTCTTGTTTCTTACTACCATATTGTTTTATGAATAAATAATCAATAGATATTTTAATACTTTCCATTTTTGTAAAAATGTTTTAATACATTTTGATATCTTTCACGCTTTTTTTATAACTTTGATATTACCGTATCCCTTTTTTAGTAGCATTGATAGTCGTTCAATTACATTTTCTTTGAAAGCTTTCAAATACAATGTCTAATTCAAAATTAATGGTTCCTGGAAAAGTTCGATGGTGGGGTGGACCATCTGTTCATCAACGTTTCTCACTTCCACCATCCATCATTTACTACATCGCAAAGAACCCATCAAATTCAAAGGTATATTCGAAGCTAATTAAAACAAGCAAATACTTCTTCGAAACTAATCCAGTCCTCGTTGCTGCAGATATGTATTATTCTCACAATGATGAAGCAATTAAAATTTGTCCTGATAAAGAATGTGAAGGTGACGAAGAATGTTGTGTCGAACTTGATATCAAAAAAACTGTTGCTCAAGCTTGGCTTACAAATTTAATTTTTCTCTCCAATCTTGAAATTCCAAATGATACTTCACTTCTTTGTTCAAAGATCTATCAAAGCGAAGTTATTAACCTTTGTTTATGCTTACAAAATATTGCATATGAAGATTTTAAAGCACTTATTCCATGTGTTCGAGATCTTAAACTTAGTAATGTTGAAATGAAATATGCTGATGGAAGTTGTGTAATGCTTGAAACAATCATTGAAGCATTACCTTATATTGAACAATTTGAATAGTAAGTTCTGCATCGTCTTTTTTATAGCTATTTAATACACTTTGTTTTAGCAAATTCAAACCTGGTCATTCTTCTGCTGATGCAACAACAATGAAAAAGATTGCTGCACTTGAAAATTTTGGATCTCTCAAATCATTCCGTCTATGCAATATTCCTGACAGCTTCAAAGTTCAAGATATGTCTGATTTCATTACGGTATTTACCTTATTGTGTTATTACTTTAATATATTAATTTTTGTTTTTAGAGTCATGCCGATACCAAATTTTATTTTTCTTTTGGTAGTAATCTTTCTGATGGTTACAAAGCTCAATTGGATGCATTAATTGATACCGTAATCGAATCTGAAATTGCTGGTTGTGTTGTCGAATATCATGGACAGGATGAAGAAAAATTCTATCATATGTATAATAATTACTATGTTTAATTATGTTTTCTTGTTGCTTACTACCGTACTATTTTTTTGAATAAATAATTATTAGATATTTTAATATTTTTTATTGTTGTAAAAATGTTTTGATACATTTTGATATCTTCCTTTTTTTTATTACTTTTTAAAATTTTGATTTTACGGTATCTCTTTTTTAAGCGTATTGATTTTTGTTCATTTATACGTTCTTTGACAATTTTCAAATACAATGTCTAATTCCAAATTAATGATTCCTGGAAGAATTCAATGGTGGGGTGGACCATCTATTCATCAACGTTTTTCTTTTCCAAAATCTATTATTTACTACATCGCAAAGCATCCTTTAAACTCAAAAGTTTATTCAAAGCTAATTAAAACGTGCAAATTCTTCTTTGAAATTAACCCAGTTCTTGTTGTTGCAAATATGTATTATGTCATGGGTGATAATGATGCGATTAGAATTTGTCCTGATAAAGAATGTGTAGGTGACGGAAAATGATGTGTTGATTTTGATATTGAAAAAACAGCTGCTCAAATTTGGCTTACTGATAAACTTTATCTTTCCAAGAATGAAATTCCAAATTATGCATCACTTCTTTGCTCAAAGATATATCAATGTGAAGTTATTAAACTTGGATTATGCTTTCAAAATATTGTATATGAAGATTTCAAAATACTTATTCCATGTGTTAAAGAGATTCATTTTTATAATTTTGAAATGAGATATGCAGATGGAAGCTGTGTAATGCTTGAATCAATCATTGAAGCAATGCCTAATATTGAAGTATTTACATAGTAAGATATTCACGTTTTTTATATTTTATAGAGTTTAAATAAACATTTTTTAGTACATTCAAACCAGGTCATTCTGTTGTTGATACAACAACAATGAAAAAGATTGCTGCACTTGGAAACCTTGGACATCTTCGATCATTCCGTCTACAAAATATTCCTGGCAGCTTCAAAGTTCAAGATTTGTCTGACTTTATTATGGTATGTAATTTTTAGTATGTTTTTAATCTACAGTGTTGTTTTTAGAGCCACGCCGATACTAAATTTTTTCTGTGCTTTGGTGATTTTCTTTCTGGTGGTTATAAAGCTGAAGTGGATGCATTATTCCTAATTGCTCTGTCATCTATCATGAACTTTAATAATTAATATCTGTTATTATTTTTTCGTGTTATTTATTACCGTATTGTTTTATAAATTGGTATTTTTCAAAATAAATTTTTAGCGTTTTGGAAATTGAGCTGAAACATGTTTCAACAAAAATTGCTTTGATCATTTAATTAAAAAAGTTATTATTACCACCGTAACATAAATTACATTAAAAAAGATGAAAAAAAATGGAACTCCGGCCAACCGGATTCGAACCAGTGACCTAAGGATGTCTGATATAACACTACAGTCCTCCGCTCTACCAACTGAGCTATGGCCGGGGCGACGCTGGTTGTTGAGAAATGTGTGTCATAAAAAAAGTGGCCAGAAACAGAAAGAAAGCAGTTGAAAAATAAGAGTTTTTTGCAAGGAGAAAAGAGAAACATTTTTTATTGAAGCAAAAAAATGCATTAAAATAAGCAAAGTTTCAAAAAAAGTTTAAACAAAAATATAAGCTAAAACAGCAGAAAGTAATGAGAAAAATAGAACTGTTGAATCAGTGGTGTCACAGGCAGAAGATGGAATTGTTGAATTGTCATTATCGGGATACTGTAACAAGACTGGTTCACCGCTGCAATATTAGCAAATGTTTTTTTAGATAAAGATTTGTGAAATCTCCACTTTCTTATTTAATCACATTAACTCACTTTAAAATTCTAACAGTATCTCGTTCTTCTCTGCTCAATCCTGCTACCGTAACCATCACAAAGAATAAAACAAAAAATTTAAAAACAGCCATTTTTCTTCACAAAACTTTTTTACAAAAACTGAAACTTTCCAAGCTTTAATGCTCAGACTCATCTTTCCAAAACTTTAAATAATGCATTTTCACACAATTAACACAAAAAAAGATTATTTTTTGTTTAGTCATTTCTTTCTTTTTCTACAACATCAAAATTTATGACATTATTACAATATACAATTTCGACATAAAAAAGAAAGAAAAGAGAGAATATAAACGTCATCACTGAATTTAATTAATTCCTATATCATCGTATTACAAATGCCATCATCAAAATTAGTAGACATGCTTTGGAACTTCAGCATCACCTTGCATAAGATATTTCCAATGTAATGGACCACCATGCCAACCAGAAACATTTTGAGGTGCAACTTTTCCAACAAGACCATGACTTGAGAAGCGTTGATATTGCCAAAATACTCCAATTGTTGTTGCAATAACGGCAGTAATAATTCCAACAGTAATATTATTCTCTGAAAAATATGAGAGATGTTAAATTTCATAAATAAATTTTAGTGCCGCATATCGGCTTTCAATTTTTGCGACTAAAACTTTTCGCCTTCGATTTTTACGCGTTCAAGATTAGTGCTTTCCTATTTCAAGCTTTAGTTTAACCATTTCATTTCAGCAACGTAAAACTGTGTTAAAAGCTTAATGAAGCTGAGAATACGAAAAGCACAAAAATAGGAGCGCGAAAACTCAAAGCGCAACTTTTTAAAGCACGCAAATGAAAATTACAAATCTGAAGACGGAAAGGCGGCATTTCCTTAAATAAAAATAATTCACTTACTAACAGATGCAACAAATGCACCAGTAATTGGACCAGCATATAAATGATTTCTAACATCATCTTTATTACGAATTGTTGCAGCTGTACAAATTGCAAGTGACCATGTTGATGCAACAGCAATCGGGAAAGGTGCAAGTTTAATATAGCGTTTTAAATATCCTTTAGCAGTAAAATCATTAACTGGAATAGATTGTGTTGCACGAATTTCCATCATTGTATATGGCCCCACTAAAAAAACAAAGACAATAATAAGAGAAAAGGTTGTAGATGTAATTAAACTTACTAAACAGAGCAACATATTTTGCAGCACATAAAGCTTTTTCTACACAACCTTCATTTAAAGGTTTATCAAAAAATCGTGGACCAAATTTTTGCCATGATGTTGTAGTAAGATTACCAATACCAATATTTCGAACTGGTGTAAGTTTTAGTTCATTCATAGTTGGACTAACAGCAATACCAGGATGTTCAGGACTAATATCAAATTTTTCGGCAATTTGTTTATATTGTAAACTTGATTTCATTACCTGAAAAACATGACGTAAATTAGAAGTTGCACACTGGAATCTAATTTGTCTGGAATTCTTATTAGCAGTTATTAGCCAGCTAATAACATATATATTTGAGGCGCAGTAAATAATGTCACTAGCAAAATCTATTTTTATACAGTTTTTCAATTTATTAAACAATTTTTTTCAAAAATGGCAAAATATTTGCAAACTACCGTATACCTGGGATGGAATACTAACCAGGAAAATCAAGTTTAAATTAGTTAAGCTATCTACAATTAAAGAGCAATGTTGACATTTTGTCATTCTTTTAATAGGTTAATTATAGGAATTTTAATAGGTGTTTGGGGAAAGACGGAAAAATTCAAGGTAGAAAATGCAGGAAGCTTCACTTTTTTAAAAAGACATTTTTACTTTATTTTATAAATGTAGCGCTTTTTGGAATTTCTTTAAAGTTTCATCTCTTTAAAACTAAGCTATTTGCGGCACTGGGAAAATTTACTGATATTTAAAAAGAGTAGGAAAGAAAACGCAGTGAACAATGAATTTTGGTAAATATTTTTTGAATTACAGTTATTTTTTATTGTTTTGTGAGTTTATTAGCCGAAAAAGTCTGGCAGATACATTTAATTGCTTGAAACCTGTTAATCCAAATATTCTTTAAGGTAAGCAAAGTTAAGCTAAAATTAAGAAAATGTAGGATGAAAGAATGGGCAAGTTCTGTTCTAAAAAATGGTTATTTGCAAACAAATTTGTCGAAATCTTATTAGCCGGCTAAAAGACAAATCTTAACGTAAACATAGTAAAAGAGCATACTTTATCTTGCCAATCCCATAAATTACCAGGTTGATCAGCTTTTATTGCAGTATTAGGATGATATCTTGAATCTTTACCCATTGGACCAGAAAGTGATTTACCATCTTCAACTGGAGGATCATAGCTGAAAAGACAAGCATTAATAAATAATTGTTAAAAGCTTAAAGCATTAGAAATGCGGAGGAAAATCACTTGGGTGATAATCGCTATTAAACGACGTCTTTTGTATGTATCTACAGACAACGTTTCGCTGATCGATCAACTGCTTTTCTATCAACATTGAATGTTTGAGTAAAAAAAGCTCGACGATTTCTTTTGTCCACATTTCTAATTAGTATAACTTACTATAATGGATCTTCTTCACGAAAGCTTGGTTTATTACCATAAAATCCTCCACGTCGTAATACTGGATCTTTTAAACCAGGTTCAGCCCACCATTCAGGTTGTTTTGTGCTAAAAAATACGTTATTAAATACATTAATATTAAATAAAGCACATACTATTTACGATCAGAATATAGTCCAATCCAAGGTGGACGTTGATGATTGTATGTTGGTCGTAATGGGCCATCATCATCATGACCCATTTTTTATTTAGGAGAAATTAATTAATTCGAGACTTCTATCTAAAATAGAGGTATTAGTGGTAAGTAATAATAAATGTAGTAAAAATGTTAAAAATAAACACGTTTTTTATCAATCAAAAATTAAACTCGAACAAACAAAAACTCAAAGTTGGAAATCGTGTCAAGAATTCTTTTTGTTTGTTTGATTGAAATTTTCGTGTTTTTAAAATCGACATTTATCTTTTCTGATACCATATTTTATATCTTTTTATCTATTTAATTTTAAAATCATAAAATTTGCTTTACCATAATTGGTGATAGGTGGTAAATGTGTTGTTTCACTTTCACAAACAAATCTTACCAAAACTTTTATATAGCTTCCTATTAAAGTAGTGATGTATATATGAAATACAGTATATTTTGTTTTTTTACTTTACAAAACGTTTTATAACTTTTATGATTTGCGATGAAAGTGAGATCATGTCATTCCGGCTGTTCGAAAATGCATATACATATCACCTTTTTTTTTATCTTTTGGATCAAAAGGGAAAAAACAGATATAATCCCTTTTTCACTTGCCTTGGATATGTTTAAATTTATAGATTGATAAAATTTTAAAATCAAAATATTTGTGACAAGTTTTTCCATCTATGGATAGATACAAATTTTTGTAAGACGAAAAACATCTAATTTTTAGAAATACTGCTTATAAGTTATAAGTCTTATAACTAATAAATTAAAAATGAAGATTACGGTAGTCTATTTACCTCAAAAAAAAGTTATAATAATCTGAAAATTTACAGTTTTTTTCTGGAATAAATGGATATATATTATTAATTTTAGATGTGCATAAACGTAGCTGGTTTGAGCATAAAGCTACTTGATGTTGTTGAAGACATGCTTAACAAATAGTTTTACATTTACGTGGATCATTTTCCTTACAACAACTTTATTGCTTTGGATTCTTGAGAACTGAATGTCGGCTTCGAATTGCTACATAAATATGACAATTTTCAGATAAATAATTTATACTTTCACAAAAATAACAAGAGATTTTGAGGGAACAAAGCGAGACAGAAAAAGTGAACAATAAAAAATAGTGAGGCAACAAAACGTGTATGTCTAATACAACATTTGGCATAGCCAAAAAGAGAAGGATTATTTTTTCATTGCTGGATTTTTGCAGCATGGACATATTACACAAAATTAAGGGGATGTTTGTACAACATTTCCATTGCATTAAGAGGTAAAACACAAAAACAGTGTAGTCCCAATTTTGTGGTTGAAGAACAAACTTGAAATATTAAATTACAATTTTTATTGTCGTCATTGGAATACTTGCAGTTTAATAGCTTCCATCTCAAAATATATTTTGTAAAAGTTTCGTCGTTTACAGTATCATACAAAATTTTGATTTTTAGTTGTTCGCTATCCTGAAAAAAAATTACTGTAATCATAAAAAAATTTCTTATGTGACATGATTCATGTGAACCATTTCCCTATTAACTTTTGCTAAAAATGATATATAAAAAAAGCTTACATGAAGAAGTTCAACAATATCTGAAATTTTACAAAGATGATTAGCATCTGTTGCAAAGCGAACAACCAGTTTCCTTAACGAAACTTTTCTTTTTGACCACAATAAATCTTGAATCCATGTAGAGGGAAGTGGGCAGTAATCAAAGTTAAAATCAATACAGTATTGAAATGCGTTAACAAATTGTTGAAATTCCAAGTTACTATTATATTCACATTTCAACAAATGCACTGAAACTGGATCACCTCTTGATAAAATTTTTAAATGAGTTGCTGTAATATTATGGTTAATAATGTAAAAACTATCCAAATTAAAAGTATTATTGTTTTTTTCTTCCAAAGCAACAATATCTGCGTTCCATGTAATACAAGCATATCCATTGTAAATGACATTAGGCTTTAGTGATCGTGGATTTAAGAAGCTGCGTAATTTATAATCAAATTTTCCTTGTTGTAAACTGAACAAGCTTTTACACGTTAATTGCAGTTTTATTTTATCAATTGGATTACAAAGATCCATGAATCTTCTCCAAATTGGCAAATATGATAAATCCAGCTTTATTGAATCTTCATCTCTAATCTTAACATACGAAGGATGACATGGATCTAAAATTTGAAAAATTACATCTAACATAAATTAGCATAACTAACCTTTTTTTGGACAAAAAGCCACATGATGTTGTTGAAAACATACATCACAGATTGTTTTGCATTTACAATCTTTGGATTCATTTGGATCAAAATTTTTGCATAAACAATATTTTCTACAGTATCCCACTTTAGAATATCGACTTCGTAGTGTTGGAAATTTATCACAATTTTCAGATAAATGTTTCAAACTTTTACAGAAATAGCAATTCATGTCAATTTCATACTACAATTTTCTTTACTGCCAATAATGAATAGTAATGAAAAAATGCAAGAGAGACTCTACGGCTGATTAAATCAATATATTTACTTGTATGCGATACATATGAGATGTATGTTAATGAAGAGACAGTTTTGTATGTCTTTTATATTTTATAATACAGTATAACATGCACCTTATTTTGTTTTGCGTGTGCTTTAAAATGTCGGTAGTGTAAAATATTTTTTATCTTGTAGGTAAGTTTAAAAATATTCAACAATACAAACTTGTGATTTTCTTTTACAAAGAAAAAATGAAAAACAATCATTTCAGATATCATTTTAAAAAGTAAAGCAAAAACTATTAAATAGAAATTTACAAAAATAACATCCATTTGCATTTATTTTATCAAGATTTATGTTGCCGCTGTTGATGGCTCTTCAACAAGTCTATGCATTGTTGGTTTGACGTGGACTAAAAAGATAATTACAAATAAGCAAGCCAAAAAATTTTTACCTGAAACAATTTTTTCCATTCATTTAATATTTCTTGTGCCCTTGTAGCATTAAAATAAAAATGATGTATTACACCTTGCTCTATTTCAACGGGGTCGTATAATTTAAACATTAAATTATAATTATCTTTATCGCTTGGATTGATAGATCCCAGTTGTTGCAATCTGTCATAAATAATTTTAAAAGTTCCTCTTTGAATGTCAAGCACATATGTAAGCTTTAAATCTTCATTTTGTTGAAATAATTTTATCAGATATTCGTAATATTCATCATAGAGGCAAGCCACTTCGTCTATTCGATTTCCAGAAAGAAGGGTTTTAATTGATACTTTTCTATTTACAAGTATAAGATCTTTCATCCAAAATCTTGGAAGATGCATGTCGCTAAAGCTAAAGTCAATGCAGTATGGAAATGCATTAACAAATTCAAAGAATAACAGATTATCCACAAATTCGCAATTACTAAGATGAACTGAGACTGGATCACTTCGTGAAAGAATTTTTACATCAGCTTTTGAAATATTCCGGTAAATTAAATAAAATTTTTCTAAATTAAATATAACATTTTCTTGTTTTTCCAAAGCTTCTAAGTTTTCCTTTTTTGTTATACAAGCGTATCCATTATAAATGACATTCGGCTTTAAAGATCGTGAATTAAAGATGCTACGTAATTTGTAATCAGATTTTTCTTGTTGTAAACTGAATAAGCTTTTACAAGTTAATTGCAGTTTAATTTTTGTGATGGGGTTACAAAGAACCAAAAATCGTCTCCAAATTGTTGTATCCAACTCTATCACATTCTTATCACTAATACTTACAAATGAAGGATGACTTGGATCTGAAATTTAATAATTTACTTGTAGGAAACCTCTTTATAACTAACCTTGTTTGGGACAAAATGCAGCATGATGTTCTTGAAGACATGCATCACAAATTGCTTTACAACCGCATCCATTAAATTCGTTTGAACCAAAATTGTTACATAAACAATATTTTCTACAGTATCCAACATAGGAATACCGACTTTGTAAAGTTGAATAAACATCACAGTTTTCAGATAAATGATTTGAACTTTTGCAAAAATAACACTCCATGTTTAAAAACAAAGAGTATAAAAAAAGAATTGATTAAAAAAGAATGAGATGAAACATTTGTGTGTTCAATACAACGATTGGCATGGCCAAAATGGGAAGGACAGTTTTTTGAGGCGGTAAGGGTAGTGATTTTGCAGCAATAGTCATAGAAAATTTCCTGACTGTTATTTGGCCAAAATGCGAGTACCGAGCTAAAAATACTAATCTTTTTGGCCTTACAGAGCAGTTAAAAAAATGTGCCTTACCGCATCGATAAATTATTTGCATAATGAATAAAAAATCAGAAGCAATAAATTACACAAAATATTTATATTAAAAATTTAACGATAAAAAGTAACAGAAAGTTTATAGAAACAATGAGGAACACACTTTATTAACGTATTTTTGAATACAAAACACTCAAAGCTGTAAATAACATAACTTCTTGACATTGCCAGTTACTTCTTATTGCTTTCAAACGGGTTTTCCTGAGAAAGTTTTCTTTTTCTGAATAGAGAAGGAAATATTGAATTATTTTGATCAAATTCACCACCCTTTAAACAGTTTTTTTAGCTTTATAAAAAACAAATTAATAAAATTTTATACCTTTAATTTTGACCAATCAATTGGTACGATTTTTGCATTTTTAGCATAAAATTTTAAATAATGTACTTCATTGAATTCTGTCACAAAAGAGCACGACTTGAATATTAAATTACCATTTTTTTCATCGCTTCTGCAAACGGGTCCCAGTTGCTTCAAAACATGAAGAATATGTTCAAAGACATTTTTTCCGTTTTCAATAATATAAGTAAATTTTAAATCTTTGTTTTGTTGAAATAATTTTATAAAATATTCGTAGTATGAATCATTATTGTAATCAATTTTATATGTGTTACATTTTACATTTAGCCTTTTTATTTCAACTTTTCTTTTCGCTATCGAAAGATCCCGAATCCAATATTTTGGAAGTATCATTTCACTAAAGCTGAAGTCAATGCAATACGGAAATGCACTAACGAATCTTAGAAATGATATATCATTTTCCAGTTGGCAATTGCAGAGCTCTATTGAAAGTGGATCACTTCTTGAAAGGATTTTCAAATCCATTGCTGTAATATTACGGTAATTCAAATAAATACTTTGTAAGTTAAAAATAATATTTCTTTTTTCTTCCAAAAACACAATGTCATCTTTTTTGGATGAAACTGCATGTCCAGCAAAAGCTTCTACCAAGCTTACTCTTCGATCTCCATTCAAAATAGCATGTCCATTATAAATGATATTTGGCTTTAAAGAACGCAGATCAAAGGTTTTACGTAATTTGTAATCAAATTTTCCTTGTTGTAAACTGAATAAGCTTTTACAAGTTAATTGCAGTTTAATTTTGTTGATGGGATTAAAAAGATCTAAAAGTCGTCTCCAAATTGTCATATCCAGTTTAATCGAATCTTTATCATTAATCTTAATAAATGAAGAATGACTTGGATCTGAAATTTAATATTTTGCTTGAAGGAAAACTTTTTATAACTGACCTTTTTTTGGACAAAAAGCAGCATGATGTTGTTGAAGACATACATCACAAATAATCTTGCATTTACAATCTTTCGATTCATTTGGAACAAAGTTTTTACATAAACAATATTTTCTACAGTATCCCACTTTAGAATATCGGTTTTGTAAAGTTGAATAAACATCACAGTTTTCTGATGAATGATTCAAGCTTTTACAAAAATAACATTCCATGTTTAATTTTGAAAAAATCAAATGTTTTTTGCTGCCAAAAATAAATGGTAATGAAAAAATGCAAGAGAGGTTCAACGGCAAACTAAATCAATACATTCTTATGTTCAGCATGCGGTTGAAAACCTATCAACGAAGAAGTTTTTTCACATTTCTTTTTAGCATACAATGTGCCATAGATTTTTTATCCATGTGCTGTCTTTTTTCGTAATTTTTTTTACCTCTACATAAAAAAGTATGCAAAAAATATCGTTTTTAGCAGTTACAATGAAAAAATAATAAACAGAAACAATGTTACCAGGGCCGCAACTTGGGGGGGTGGAATGGGTGGAATTTCCACCCCCTGAAATGCCAAATTTAAGGTGAAAAATTGAGTTTATACTAGATATAATGAGATTTTCACGGGTTTTTCCACTTCCTTTCCACCCCCTGAAATATGTTCAAGTTGCGGCACTGAATGTTACTTTAAGACTTCAAGATGTGTTTTTTAAAAGTTTTAAAAAAATACCTATTTGCAAAAACTTATAGGTTGAGAAAATTTAAGTCACAGAAAATTTATATTCAAAATTTAACAAGAAAAAGCGGCAAAAAAAATTTTAAGAGATAATGAGGTTCAACTTAGTTTATTCTTTATACCAAAGCCCAAAGTTGTGGGTCAAAATATCCATTTACGTCGTCTTTTTTCTTTTCATAAAAATTTTTTTCACGTAATTTTCATTTGATAAATACGGAGATGAAAATGAAGAAAAGAATGGATCATTTTGATTGCATGCACCATCCTTTAAACAATTTATTTATTTTTATAAAAAAAACAAATTAATGTACCATTACTTTTGACCAATCAACTGGTACAATTTTTGCATTTGTAGCATCAAATTTTAAATAATGCATCTCATGATTCTCTTCAAAAGGATAAATAATTTTGAATATCAAATTACCATTTTCTTTGTCGCTTATACAAACGGGCCCCGTTTGCTTTAATTTATGAAAAATATCTTCAAAAACGTATTCTCCATTTTCAATAATATAAGTAAATTTTAAACTTTTATTTTGTTGAAATAATTTTATTAAAGATTTGTAGTATGAATCATTACGATAATCAATATCATATCTTTTGCACTGAATAATCAGCCTTTGGATCTCAACATTTCTTTTTACCATTGAAAAATCTTGAATCCAGTCTTTTGGAAGTGCTATATCAAAAAAGCAGAAGTCAGTACCGTATGGAAATGCGCTAACAAAATCACGAAATAACAGATCATCCTCAAATTTACATTTCATAAGCTCTACAGAAAATGGATCACTTCTTGATAGAATTTTTGAATCTGTTGTAGTAATATTACGGAAATTCAAATAAACACTTTCTAAGTTAAAAATAATATTCTTTCTTTCTTCTAAAAATGCGATATCATCTTTCTTGGATAAAAATGCATGTCCATTGTAAATGACATTTGGCTTTAAAAAGCGTGAATCAAAGATTTCAAATTTTTTTTTTTCCATGTTGTAAATTGAATAAACTTTTGCAAGTTAATTGCAGCTTAATTTTGTTAACTGGATTACAAAGTGCCAGAAATCGTCTCCATATTGTCATATCCAGCTTTATCACATCGCTATCACAAATCTTAACAAATGACGGATGATTTGGGTCTAAAATCTATTAATTTAAATCAAATCAAACTTTGCAGAACTAACCTAGTTTTGGACAAAAAGCAGCATGATGTTGTTGAAAACATGCATCACAAACGGTTTTGCATATGCAATCTTTTAATTCATTTGAACCAAAATTGTTACATAAACAATACTTTCTACAGTACCCCACTTTAGAATATCGACTTTGTAAAGTTGGATAGATATCACAGTTTTCAGATGAATGTTTCAAGCTTTTGCAGAAGTAACACTCCATGTTTAAAAACAAAGCAAATCAAAAACTTTGTTTGCTGCCAAAACTATGTGTTATCATGGAAAAAAGCAAGAGAGTCTACGGCAGATAAAATCAATCCGTGTGTGTTGCATTCGGGTAGATGCAGGTATGATTAAAAAGAGATGTATGTATTTGTCCGGTTTGAGTACCCAATAACCTTCGTCTGTCTTTCAATGTTTTAAATAGAATATGCCAAAGAAGTTTTTTTTCATGTTTTGCTTTTTCCACAAATCGTTTTTAGATAGTTCAACATTGAAAGCATAAAGAGCATTTTTTTAAATTTACTTGAAAGAAAAATATGTTTTTAGAAACCCCTCAAAGAGCGCCACAACAATAACATTTTTTAAAAAGCGTTTGTCTTGTCCATAATACAAAGTCATAAACATTATTATAATGTCAGATGATTGAATACTTCCTCTGCTGTGAAGACTGTTGCAAACATTTTTTTAAATGCAAAACGGTTTTTCTGTCAATCCTGTAAAGCAACACCGTCTTACGATTTTTCTTCATAAATTATACGCGAAAAAATGTCTAAAATTGCATCATTCTTATTCATAAGTCTTTTTTACACTCTATCAACAAAGCAGACGATTTAAACAGGTCGTGATTCATAGCTCGTAAAATTTTTTAAACTGCAAATTTTTCTGTGAAAAAGTTTTCGAAGAAAAAAGCTGAAAAATATGTTGAATGTATTTCATCAACGCCTACATTCGAGCAAAGTTTAGCACTTTTCAGACTGATTTTTTGTCAGATAAAATTTCCTTTAAAAGTTTCTAAAAAGCTTTATTTCGTAATTGCAAGCACTTAGAATAAAAAATTTGTAATCTCTTTCAAAAAAAATTTCGGACTATTTTTTCGTGCTAAAATTTTAAGTTCACTTTTCCATAATTTTTATCACTGGCTCAAATGATAAGACTGCTTTTTTAAAATACCCACTTTTGGCTTTATTTAAAATACCCACTTTTGGCTCATATGTTTTCTGGCAAAAAAATGTTTAATGTTTTGTATCCATCCGCCTGATGAAACTTTTTTTTGCTAAATAAAAAAAAGTTGAATGTTATTCATCGACGCCTCCATTTGAGCAAAGTTTAGCTCTTTTTGCAGACTGATTTTTTAGATAGATAAAACTTTCTTTAAAAGCTGTTGAAAATTTCTAGAAACTTTTATTTTGTAATTGAGAAACGCTTGTGATCACTTTGAAAGTTTGGTGGCCTAATTTTTTTCTTTGAAGCAAAAAATAGGCCAAATTTAAAAATGAGTTAAACCTTAAAAGCTTTTAATATTTTTCTATTAGTATTTCATCGGCAAATCCGAGTCGTGCTTAAGCAAAAAAAAGATGTTGAGGACAATGTTTTTTTTGATTTTTCCGTGATTTTTTCTGTTTGTATTTGAGCCATTCTGTCCACTAAAAATTTTAATTTTAATATTTTTAGATGGCTACAAAAAATTTTAATTTGCCTTCTGAAACAAAGAATACAAATATTATCTCTGATAATGGTGCCCAATATAGCAATCTGAATTTAAATCAAAATCTTACTTGCTCAGAACTTAATCCAATTCAATCTAACAGCATTTCAAAAGATACCAATAAAGATCAAAGCGGTAAAACTAAAAAACGCTGCAGTTTTATTACTAGTTTATTTGGCTTAATTGTGTTAGCAGTTTTGCAACAATTTTGTTTTCTTAAAATTTTGAAAAGTGTTTAAAGTCCCAAATTTGAATACAGTAAAGCCAAAGCCTCTTTTTTCTAAAACTACAGCTTCATCAAAAATCTTAGTTCTTTTTGAAACTGTTTCACAAAAAGCTTCATGGAATAAATCTGATCAAAATCAATTATCATCACAAAAATTCAATCCATTAAATTTGGATAATGATAATCAAAAGAAAAAATCTGATGCATCATCATCATCAAATGTTAACAGCAGCACCCTTTCACTTCATATTGCTGCATATGAAAATTCAATTGAATCTTCAAATTCTTCTGATGCACAAAATGATGATTTACTTGCAGAAAAAGCTCGCAAGGTAAATTCATTGTTTAACGAAGTATTATTAAGATTTTCATGTTAAATTTTATAGAGCAAATTTGGTAAAACATGGAAAAGTGTTAAACAACTTTTTGATGCTCCAACTTCACATTCTTTTTCTTCTTTTGAAATTCCACGTCAACAAGAAGAGAAAGTAGCAGAACCAGAAATTATGCAATTTAAAGCATCACAAAAATTACTCAATCCTAATGATAGTAGTAATGGTGAAGAAAAAGTTGCCAAAAAAGGTATGCAAAAAGTTTATAAGAGAAACAGTGTGATGATACATTGCTGACCAAATCAATAGTGCAAAATCATGTGTTGGTTTTCTTATGCCAGTAATGGCAAAACAGCTGCTGGTTCAGTCCAGTCGTGTAGATCTGTTCTTTTTTTGCTGGCATAATGATGATATTTGGTGAAGTGTACTTAATGCAAAGAAGGAACAAATTTGCTTGCTCGTGCTTGCTCGGGCTATATTTAAAAAATGGAGCCATTTACAAAAAATATAACTTTCCATTTATACCCCTTTCAATTAAATCCAATCAAAAATTTTATAAACCAAAAGGTACAAAAATTTTAGAGTTCTATCTAAGTAACTGTAAATGTACTCTTCCGTTTTCTTTAAAAAAATTTTCCACTTAAACAAATCACATTTGTCGCGAATTGCAAATATCATCAAATCCTTGCCACTCCTTTCACTTTGTTAACCCTTCTCCTTTTTGAATCCAAAATTTTTTACAGATATGCCTGCTGAAGAATCAATGGATACTTTATCTGGAACTAATGGAGAAACAGATTCATCGGTAAGATTTAGATATTAACAAGGCCAAAAAATAGCACAATTGATAGAGGTGGAACTTTGAAAAGACACTATTTTGGAAAACAAGTCCTTTTTGGAGTTATAAAATAAACCAAAAAATTACTTTAAAAATATAATTCAACTAAACCTTCCACAATACCATCTTGCTATTTTTGGCCCTTAAAATTTAGCTATTGTCTAAAACCTGATATATATAAAAACCATTTTTTGCAGAAAGATTTTGCACATAAACAAAAAGCTCTTCGTACAGTTCTTGGAATCTCTGAAGGTTCAAAAGTTATTGGAATGGAAGAAACTTTGCCAATTATTGATGCACTCATTTGGTCATTAGATGAATCTTCTCTTGCCACACAAGATGATGTAACAGCAACCGTTGAAAATCTTCTACATCATGTTTTATCTGAAATTCAACCAGCTAAAAATGGTATGGAAGTTGATGGTGGAAAATTGAGTAATGTTTTTCAATGTGAATATTTGGATACTGTTGCATCTTCAAAAGCATTTGGAGCAATTAAATATTTTTTGGCTGCTCTTGATCGCCTTGAAAAGATTAATCGTCATGCGGTATGTTATACTCAAAAAAATAAAACATTTTTCAACCCTTGAATTTTTTTTTCCAAATTCAACAAAAAAGTTGATAAATGAGTAGAAGGGCCTGAATTTTGGCACCCAAACTGTCGAAATAAAATTTTATACACCCTTAACCTAAACATTCCACTTTGTAATCTTTGTTATGAATTTCAGGGTTCACATAATGAATATTATGGTCATCTTAAGCTTGGATTTGAAACATTTTTCATTACTTTTCTTCGTGGATATACTTCATGCAATATTCCATCAAAAGAAATTACATATTCATTCACTCATTTATTGTTAACTGATATGATTTCATCATCTTTAATGAATACTATCGTAAAATTTGCTCAAAATGAAGATTTAACTGATCCTGATTGTTTGGCAGATATCTTTAATCCTGTACTTGATGCTTTACGACTTTGTATTTCAAATTCAAATTTATCACAAACTGATGATATGACTATGGAAAAGCCATATTATGTTGTTAAAAGTCTTCTTAACATTAAAACTGGTACAACTCGGCCATTTGCTGATCTTATTGCATGTCGTGCAGATTTTTGTCCAAAAGCTTATACTGGTCATCGTGGTCGTGAATTATCAAAGATGAGCTTTTTGGGGCCATTCTTAGCTATGGGTGTTTGTGATATTGAAGGTGAAAATCATCTTTATGCCGGTGTTGATCGATATTTTGATACTGAACATATTCCACAAGATGAAACAAGATTTAAGCTTTATGATATGTATCAAGGTCGAATGAATAATTATCGCGTAAGTATACTATAACCCGAAAGTAAACAACTTAAACCGGAACGTTTTTTAGCGCTTGATGGTTGATATCTTTCATCCAATTTTGGTTAATGCATCAACTCGTGATCGTGCATTGGATTATCTCTCTTCTTTGCTCAAAACAAATAAGAAACGTTCACAAATTCAAGCTGATGATAATAAGCTTGCAACTGATGCTTTTATGGTAAATCTTATGTGCATTTTGCTTTCACTTTCTGAAAAAGTTACCTTGGATAAAGTTGTTGAATCTTATATCTTTCATCCAAAAACTCGTGTAGATGTTAAAGATGAAACTCGTCTTAAAGCAACATCAGAAGAAGTTGAAAAATATACTGAAACATTGGGTAAGCTATAATCTTGAATATTCTTTAAAAGATCTAAACAACTTGTTTTTCAGATTTGAATTATGAACCACGTTTCCCTACTGAATGCTTCTTTATGACAATTCATGCTATTCATATTGGTTCAAATCCTCTTATTCAAAGTGTTAAACGTGTTAAACGTCATTTACAACAAGTTCATCAAGGTATTAGAGATGTTGAAGAACAGATGAAAGCTGCAACTGGACTTAAACGTGATCGGTTAGCTGAAAAATTGAAGATTCAAAAGAGTAATCGGGATGTAAGTTTACTCATGAAGGACATACGACAACATTACATTACAATTTTTTCAGCGTCTTGTTCGAACAATTTTATGTATGGAATGTACTCTTCGTGATCGAAGTATTCTTGATCGTATTCTTTTGTTCTCTGATCGACAACTTTCATTCTTAACATCAATGATTAATCCTAATTAGTAAGCTTTTAGTCACAATCTTTTGAAAACCTTATTACCGTAATCCTCTATTTTTAGTCAACAAGATTTTGATATCCCTGATGAACCACCAAAAATTTTCCAAATGTATCCAGAATTTTATCTTGAATCAGTTCTTGATTTTGTTGTATATACTTTACAAGCATATCCACAATTACTTGTTGAACTTCGACTTAATCTTCCACAACAACTTTTAATGTTCCTTTGTGCAACACATTATTTTAATAATCCATTTTTGGCTGCAAAAGTTGTTGAAGTTGTTTATTCAATTTGTCCTGAAATTAATCCACCGATGGAAGGGCTATTTTATTCATTGGTAAATACTCCATTAGCAATGAAAAAACTTGTTACATCAATGATTAAATTTTATTCTGATCTTGAAAGTGGTACAGATTTTTATGAAAAATTTAATATTCGTCGTTCAATGCAAGTTATCTTTCGATCATTATGGAAAATGCCAGTTTATCAATCAAAAATTATTGAAAATGCTAGGTAAGTTTTTGGATTACTGTAGTGGCAAACGGAAACTTTGAAAAATTTCTTGAGTTTTATTCTTTTTGCATCTTAAAGAAGATTTTGTTTGCGACTATATATGATTATGAAATTACTGTACCCCAATCTATCTCTTTTTTTAGTCAATGTAATGATGAATTTGTTCGATTTGTTAATATGGTTATTAATGATGCCACATATTTACTTGATGAATCACTTGGAAATCTTAAAAAGATTCATGATGTTGAACATAAAATGGCAAATGAAGTTGTATGGAATGCTATGAATGATGAAGAGCGTCAACGTGAAACTGATACATTATCAGAAGCAACTCGAACAGTACGATCATGGCTTATTATGGGTGATGATACAATGGATATGTTTGGATATTTAACAAAAGATGTTCCAAAGCCTTTTTATCTTGATCCACTTGGTGATCGAGTTGCATCAATGTTAAATCATAATTTATCTCAGGTCAGAGCTTATCTATTATTATAGTTGCTGTTACTGTAATGCCTTCTTTTTTCAGCTATGTGGTCCAAAATGTACTGGCTTAAAAGTTCGTGATGCTGTACGACGTTTTCATTGGGATCCACGAAAGCTTCTTGAACAAATTGTTTCAATCTATCTCAATCTTGCATCAGAAGAATTTTCGGAATGTGTTGCAAATGATGAAAGATCATATACTCCTGAAATGTTTGAAGGTGCATGTAAAAGAATTGCAACAGTATTACCAATTAGCTCAAGTGAAAGAATTAAAAATCTTGCTGAAGCTGTTAAAGCTAAATGGAATGAAAAGCAATCACGCGAAGAAGATTGGGGTGATATTCCTGAAGAATTCCAATGTGGTATTATGAATACTTTAATGGTTGATCCAGTTCGTCTACCATCTAATAATGTTGTTGATCGAAAGCATATTACTCGACATCTTCTTACTGAACAAAATGATCCATTTACAAAAGTTTCATGTACTGTTAATGATCTTGTTCCAGGTAAGATTTATTATTATATAACTACAGTACCTCTATTAATGTATTCTCTTTTTTTCAGATCCTGCATTAAAAGCTCAAATTGAAGCATGGGTTCGTGAACGTCGTAATCAAGCTAGAAAATAAATGAATGAAGAAGTTTATCGTTGTATTATTTTTATTCTTGCAATTTTTTCTATGCTATTACCTTTATGAAACGTGTTTCTTTATTTTGAACGTTATTATCTCTTTTTTCATTGTATCAATTTTTCAATAAATTATTTTTTATAAAAAAGAACTTTGATGTATTTGGGAATTATAACTTGGAAAAACTTTACATTGGGGTTACGGTAATTTCAAGGTTGAAGTTCTTGGAAGCTTCAAGATTTGAACTTTTCAACTACATTTTTCGTAGCTATTATGGTACAAATTATACCATTAATTTTATTTACCATCGATGTCACTTTTGAATAAATTAAATCAAAAAATAAAGCTAGAAAAAGCAAAAAACATGGATGAGCAAAAATGGCAGCGCATATATTGCAGTCACTCAGATTGAAGATACAAAACGCTAAAGGCGCTAACATAAGAAACGCGAAATCAGCAATCCCACTGTTGGGGAATAAGTAAATTAGATCCCAAATAATAACAGTAAAATAGTTTAAAAAATATTAAAACTGCAACAAATGTATCAATTCTGTGGAGCAAAACTTTTGTTGCAACTTTCTTCATTTGAAATTCAACTTTAAGCCTTTTGGCAAAATGTTGTCATCACGCCATGCTAACAACAACAAAAAATTCTCAACATAAAAATTTTTGTGTTGGAGAAAATTTATCAATAAATAATTTTCCGAATCCAATTCAACGATGAGCTTCTCTAAAATTTCACTTTATAATTTATCACCAAAGCTTGGAGCACAAGGTGTTATTGCTGCAACACGATTTGCATCAAATGAAGTAACCTTTCAAACTCGTCCATATAAGCTTCATAAACTTGATCAAGGACCTGCATCTGAAACAACTTTAACAAAAGAAGATGCGTTAGATTATTATCGAAAAATGCAGGTATGTTATTCGATTTTTTACTGTTTTAGCAGTAGTTAATGAGCATATGTGGGATACACAAAGATTAGGATTTAGAGCGGGATTTTCGTCCACTAAAATAGAGATAAGCACGTTCTTTTGACTTGCTTAAATTTTGCCGCATTACATCTACTTTAAATAAGCTTTAATTCTAAGGAACATGCTAAAAAAATTTTTAAACCAATATTGGCAAATATTATTGGTGAGGAATGGTTGAATAACACTGTGACACCACGAACAAGTTAAGGTTCAATGGCAAGGTTTCAAGCTTATCCGCAAAAACGATAGCTACAAAAACTTGATAGCTTTTCATTTTGCTGTTTCTAATCCCTTCTCTTTTTTAGGTTATTCGTCGAATGGAAACTTCTGCTGGTAATTTATATAAAGAAAAAAAGATTCGTGGCTTTTGTCATCTTTATACTGGCCAAGAAGCATGCGCCGTTGGAATGGTTGGTGCAATGGATAAAGAAGATGCTGTAATTACAGCATATCGATGCCATGGATGGACTTATCTCTTAGGTTCTACTGTTCTTGAAGTTATTGCTGAACTAACTGGAAAAATTTCTGGTAATGTATATGGAAAAGGTGGATCCATGCATATGTATGATAGAAATTTCTTTGGTGGTAATGGTATTGTTGGTGCACAACAACCTCTTGGAGCTGGTGTTGCTTTTGCAATGAAATATGTAAGGGTTTTTTTTATTACATACTACAGTGCTTTATAAGATTATGGGGATACTCTAATATTTGAAACTATAAAATGTGTTAAATGAATTGCATGAGCCAAGGACTATTGTTTTGCCGTGCATAAAATGCGTTGCTTCAGTATACCTAAATTTCGTGCCCCAAACATTTTTTTAAATAACTCACAAAAAATGAATTTTCAACAACATTTAGAGTGTCTCTATATTTTTGTGGAATATTTCATGTGCAACATTTTAATCACAATCTTTTTTCAGCGTAAACAAAAGAATTCTTGCTTTACTTTATATGGTGATGGAGCAGCAAATCAAGGACAACTTTTTGAAGCAACAAATATGGCAAAACTATGGAATTTACCATGTGTATTTATTTGTGAAAATAATGGTTTTGGTATGGGAACTTCAGCTGATCGATCATCTGCTTCAACAGATTATTATACTCGTGGTGATTATGTTCCTGGTATATGGGTTGATGCTATGGATATTTTATCTGTACGTGAAGCAACAAGATTTGCAAAAGAATATTGTAATTCTGGAAAAGGTCCTCTAATGATGGAATTAGCAACATATCGATATTCTGGTCATTCAATGTCTGATCCTGGTACAAGGTAGGGTTTTTGGGAACACATTTGGATCGAAGATTTTTTATCTTCTCCGAATACGGAGTCGCAGCAACACTGCTTGCAAAAGAGATGCGTATTTTCCCATCATTTTCAGCTACCGTACTCGCGATGAAATTCAAGAAGTTCGTAAAACTCGTGATCCAATAACTGGTTTCAAAGATAAAATTATTACTGCTGAGCTCGCAACTGAAGAAGAGCTAAAAGAAATTGATAAATCAGTTCGAAAAGAAGTTGAAGAAGCTGTTCAAAAAGCAACTGCAGATGACGTCCTTCCAAATGAAGCTCTTTATGCTGATCTATATCATAAAACTGAACCTCAACTTGTTCGTGGTGTTACTGTAGATGAAAGTGTTATTCAACCATTCCTCACTTCAGCTGATTTACTCAAGAAAATTGGTCGTCAACCTAAAGCTCATTGAATGTATGAATATGAAAGTGATGTGATTAATTCCCGTTGAATTGAATACTGTAGGATTTTTTTAATATAATTGTTTAGAACAAAATCTTTTTTTTTTGTTAAAAAGAGTTTATTTTTTCACTTTTGTTAAATCAAAATATAGGTGATTAGTTAATAATAAAAAAAGTAATTAGTATATATCAGTTGAGATTTTGTGTTTGAATTTTTTGACAGCAAACTATAAATTTTGAAGATTCATTTGAAAGTTTATACAAGTTCTTGTGTTGCACCAACTAAGATCATATATTGTGAAGTAAAATACGTTGAAAGAATTGCAAGATTGTGATAGGGAAGTGGCTTTCCAACATGACATAAAAGTAGCAAAGAATCAGAAATAAAGAAAAGAAAATAACCAGCAAAACGAATTAAATCAGCCTGAAAATGTTTATTAGAATTGTAGATGTGGATTTATGAAAATGTAAAGCATAGAGAGTACTGTAGATATTAAATTAAGGTCAAAAGTTTATATCGACAATTCATATTCTTGCGCTTACTTTAAATTCTATAACTACAGTATCCCATGAATTTACTAATAAACAACTTACATTTTGTTTACCATTCTTATTTGAAGTACCATAAAAATATACTGAACCACTAAGAACCACAGCTGTACATAAAATAACAGAATACATCATTAAAACCATTGTTGCAATGGGAGCAGTAGCTAACTGTGGAATCAAGAAGAAATGTGTCATTAAAGTTCCATATAACACAACAATACAAGATAATTCTTTAGATAATTGATTCATACGAGTAACAAATTTTGACATATACATCAAATGTCCAATTCCAAATACTACTGCACCAGGTACTAATCCACCATCATATAGTGCAATAAGAAAATCTCCAACTGAACCTAAGAATAATCCAAGAGCATGTGTAAAGCTTTCATCGCCCTTGAGAGGGGTATGTTCAAAATATACAATTGCAGAGAGAGCAAGACATGGAAAAGTTTTTCTGAAATAGAGAGGATTAATTTAAGTCATATTAGAAGCGGAAGGACGATATCCAAGTGATTATGCAAATTTTAATTTTTTAAAGTCCATAAAATTGTAACAAAAAAACTTACAGTATAACATATAACCAATTGTGATATAATGTAAATCCTTCAGTTTGTACATAAAATATAGCAATTAAAGCAATATATAATGCAAGGGCACGAGCCATTTTAGTCAATTTGTTTCAACGAACTATAAGAGGAACTATGTTAATCTGATTATGGAAATTTTGTCTAAAATTTTTTGGAACGTAAAAAAGCACGTTTAAAAGTTTTTTTAAACTAAAACACGACATAAAAATTCATAACAGAAAGTATTATAGACTATAAAACTGTATAATGAACTGTATAGTTCATTATTATACAGGTATAATGAACTTTATAGTTCATTATTATACAGTAACCGAATGTAATCTGATTCTGAAAAAAATGTTAAAAACAAAATTTATTTTAAGAAATATAGGGTTACTGTAAACGCAGTATTTTTGACGATTTTTTGAATGCAATGGAATTTTTGGATCCATTTTTAGACTGTCAAAACTTGAAAAGTTTTACCACCCATAAAATAATTTGTCAAACATTAAACATTTGTCATTATGATAAATTTTATTTTTATTTTTTATCATCAATTATGTAACCAAAAGTCTTGGTCCAAGACAAATGATGAAATTTAGCAGAAAAAAAGAAAAACGGAACAGATGATAAGAATTAGGAGAGACAATAGACTTTTTTCTTCGATTGTCATCATCAAAGGTCGAAAAAGGACAAAGTCAAAAAGAGAAAAGATGGACCTCCAGAAAAAAAACTATAGTCTAGCAAAAATCTGAAAAAAGTTTTTTGAATTAAAAACAAGCTAAATTGTAAAACAGAAAATGTTTCAAACAAAAAATAAGCATAGGTTCGAATTTAAAACTTTCACACAAAATATTTGCCTTCGTTTAGCCCCAAAATGCCGCTTTCTAAATTCTAAAATGCTTTGAAAAACAGCAATTTTCTCTTTTCCCTTAAAAGAAGGAAATCCTTTAAGTCTTTCAGCAACAAAGATTGTTGACTAAAATGATCTTTGAAGTTTTGAAGAAAGAGAAAAAAGGGAAGGATATTGTTTATTCATCCACAAGAAAGAAGAAAACAGCTGAGAGATGTATGCCTACATGTTTGCTGCTTGTTGATGGTGTTAACCAAAAAAGGGCAACTTGAAGAGAAAAAAACTGAATATTTGATGAAATAATGGCGTTGTATTTTAAACACCTCCTTTTTGTATCCTCTCTTTTTTGAAGGGGCTCTTACACACTTTTTTAAACGCATGGATAAGCAAGAGATTAAATATTCATTTTTGGATTTTATAGAAAATTTTTTTAAAAACTTTTAAACTGGTTCAATTATTGGTCATCATCAAAAAAAGTTGTTTTGAAAACTCACTTTTTGAAGGACAAAAAAATTTGTTGCAAACTTTTTCTTTTGCAAAAAGCAACAAAACTGCTAAAAAGCATGTTAGCAATTTAAGACTTTTAGAGTACAGGTTTATTTAAAAGTTTAAAAACAGAATTAACGGAAAGACAGCGAAAATATACGTTGATAAAACTAAAAAACCAAGCAAATCATTTGATGAATATCACTTAAAAATGCCAAAATAAAATTTTTGATAAAAGTTCATTTGTTCATTCCAGATTCTTTCGGCCTCTTTTTATACCCCTTCGATCCTCCCTCTTCCTTGGATTGTAACAAAAATTGCCTAACAACAAAGGAAAAAAAACACAAGGAAGGGTTTTCCTCACTATCTTTTCACCAAAAATCATAATCTATCTCTCCCACCTAACTTTGACTTTGTTCGTTCAAACCTGCTACACTACACTTGGTCAAAGACAACAAGGAGAACAAGAAGAAAGAGGAAGATTTGCTTTTTCTCTCCTCTGCTTTTAAGTTTTAAAAAACTCAGCAGGAGAGAGAAAAACAACACAAAGGAAGAAAAAGTTTTTCAAGTTTTTTTTGAAAGAAGCGTAAGCAGCAATTTCCTTCTTTACAAATAAACACGAGGCTTATATAAAAGTTTTTTATAAACAACACACAAAAAACAGTGTTCCATTTTTTCTCTTCCCTTCAAATCCTTCTTTTTTTCAAAACAGCTGAGGCGATGAAAGGCAAAGAAAACAAAATGTTGTTTGACGCAGACACGGAGGTCGACGTTGTCGCCATGTGCTTTTTTTTTCTGACGCGGTTTTTAAAATCACACTTTTTTTAACGCAAGAGAAAAAAAATTAAAGAGCAGAAATTAGCGAAACATTGAATTTTTTTGATTGACAACTTTTATTTATTTGTTTATTTATTAAAATGGATGACTTAATTACAGGAAGAAAAAAAATAGATGATCAAATCTGGAAGTTTAAAAGTGCAAAATACAGCTGATGAAAAAACAAAAAATAGAGATTTGGAGAAGAAATAAGAAACAGTTAAAATAAAAAAAAATTGTTGTATTCTGCAGCAACATCAACTTTTACTTACAAAAAAAACAGATTTCATGTAACGATAAGAGTAAGAAATGGTTTCAAATGAATAAAATTTTCAAAGCAGATTAATTAACTTTTAATCAAATTTGAAAAAGATTTTAATTATTACTAAAATTAAATATGTTTTGTTTATTTTTGACTTATTAAAAAAAGTAAAAAGATAATTTTTATCAACTGGTAAACGTTTTTATAGTCATACTTTTACAATGCTGTTTTCGAGTACAAAAACCATAAACCCCCTTGTTAGAAAAAGAAGTACAGAATCTCATTTTCATAGCACATTCTTCAACTTTACCTTCAAGGATAACATCAACTTGAGTCTTTTGATAAAAGCTTTTAGTAATTTGGAAGAATTGTTGGAAGCTTCCGAATCCTTTAATCTTGTATTTGAAGAATGATACTTGCCATTCAGCATTAAGTGAAAAGAATTTTGAAAGGGCTTCAAAGATCTTGACATTCTTTTTTGAGCGGTCTCTCCAAGGAAAAATCCATGTAAATGAACCTCCATTTTACGTCCACCTCGATTTCACGTAGTTTTTACACGATCTCTTGAAAGACGTAAAATCTAATTTCGACTGTAATGAACTTCTACCCTTTGCTATCAAACGAGTTTAAGAAAAATGAAAAATTACAAGCCACAAAATACGGATACTTAAACGGTACACTATTAAAAAGTTTAATAGATTAATTCACGCAGAAATATTTAAACAAAAATAGAATAAAATACTATTTTTAAAAGTTTTTTGCTGCTATTTATATACTCTCTTTAAAGTTCGCAATTCTTTTTTCATCTTTGATCATCATCTCTGGTCACCTTTTTTCACTTTTATTTTACCATGGAAATCTACACCTTTATTTTATTCATGCTTGTTTTGAAATGTTTTTGCACCAATATTTTTTGCTGCAAAAGAAATAAACAACAACGTTTTTTGTTGACAAAAACTTTCAGGCTTTGAAAGTAGGTCAACAGAAAAAAAGCCAGTAATAGAGAAAGTTTAATTTAAGCATTTTATTTTTAATTGTTGCAAAACAGTTTGTCATTCAAAAATTTTATTGTAAGTATCAAATGACCCGATTATTTGAAACTGCTGTCAAAAAAAACAATTTACAGAAAAATTTAAACAGTATTATTTATTTTTTGCCCGCCATAAATGAGCTTCCCATACCACTTGTTTGTCCAGACATAAATGAGAAAAATGGCATTTGGAATGATGTAAACTTCATTGCATGTCCATGACTTCTTGCTGCCATTGACGGCGGAATACCCCAGCCACCCATAGGTCCACCGAAGCCGCCCATCGGCATGCCCCATTGTCGACGAACTCGAATACTGAAAAAAGGAGGTTTATGATTAGATTGATTTACAATCAATACCAGACCATCAAGCTTGAAAGTCTCAAACGATATTACAAGTTTTCAAAAATGATTCAATACTATGTACAGTATCAATCAAAAAGTCTCAAAATTTTAAAACTTACTGTGTCTGTGAAGCTGTTTCATCATTGCCATTTATTCTTTCAATTGGCAAAGCTACCATTGACGAAATTAAACCAAGAAATACAAAAATTCCAAAAATCGATTTCATTTTTTAAAATTAAAACAAAAATAATTAAAAAAACTATCACAAGTTTGAATACCTCAAGGTTTTTGAATTAAAACTTTTACTTTTTATACTTTTCTCATTAATGATACCTATGAATGAATTCGACAAATTACTATTTCTCTTTTACGGAACATCTTTGTTGTAATTTAACAACAAAAAAGGTCATCTTTGCCAAGGTTGTTTTATTTCTGTTGTTTGTCGTTGCTTTTAAAACATTGATGATAAAAAAACGTATATGTTTCAGAGCAAAGAAAACGCAATCAAAATCAAAACAGCGATAGAAAAACAAGTTTATGGGTCGAGTATTGAAGTAAAAGTGTTGCTTCAAATGTTTTAGGTTCCTTCTTCGGCCAATTCTAATTTTAACCTTCTTTTGTTTTTAAAATGTATTTGGTTTAAAAAAAGTTATGATTTCTTAAATTTAATAAACCAAAAATTTGATTAAACACTAAAAAAAAGTAGACGAATAGTATTCATTTTGATGCGGGTACAAAATGACTCTATTTTGGTTGACAAAAACTTCTGAGCCTGGAAAGTAGGCCAACAGAAAAAAATATATCTGCGAATATATTATTAATAAAGGGAAGTTAATATAAAAATTTTACAACAGAAATTATCAATCAAAAGATTTATTGTAAGTTTCAAATGACCCGATAATTTGAAACTACCGTCAAAAAAAACAAAAAAAGAAAAGCAATATACATAAATTTAATGAAAACATTTTTTTATCACTATTTTTTGGTTGACATAAATGAGCTTCCCATGCCACTTGTATCACCAGACATATATGATATAAATGGCATTTGTAATGATGTAAATTTTGTTGCATGTCCATGACTTCTTGCTACCGTGGAGGGCATTCCCCAACCACCCATCATCGGTCCACCAAATCCACCCATAGGTCCACCGAAACCTCCCATTGGCATTCCGAAGCCTCCCATTGGCATGCCCCATTGTCGACGAACTCGAATACTGAAAAAAGAAAATGCTTGATTAGATGAAAGAAAAAATTTAAAATTGGAACACATTCCATTTGAGACCATTCAAATTTGAATGTCTTAAACAGAATCTTTGGCTTTCAAAAATGATGCAATACCATGTTTGAATGAAAACAGTTAAACAAAAATTGTAAAACTTACTGTGTCTGTGAAGCTGTTTCATCATTGCCATTTATTCTTTCAAATGGTAAAGCTGACAGTGATAAAATTAAACCAAAAAATACAAAAATTCCAAAAGACGATTTCATTTTTTTAAAACAAAAAATAATCACAAGCAAGCCTTTATGCCTCATGGTTTTTGAATAAAAAACTTTTACTTTTTATACATTTCCCATTGAACGAATTCGACAAATTACTATTTCTCTTTTACGGAACATCTTTGTTGTAATTTAACAACACAAAAGGTCATCTTTGATAAGTTTTTGTTTTATTTCTATTGTTTGTCCTAGCTTCTAAAAAAATGTATGTTTCAGAGCAAAGAAGACGCAATTAAAACAACGAGAGAAAAACAAGTTTATGGGTCGAATTGAATTAAAAGTAAGTTTTGATTACAACAAAATGTTAAGGTTCCTTTCTTCGGCCAATTTTCAATTTTAACAACATCTCTTTTGTTTTTAAACTATTTGGTTTAAAAAAAATTATGATTCCTTAAATTAGTTTAATAAACTAATATTTTGAGTAAACGCTTTCATTTCTTTTGTTTAGTAAATAGGTTAAAAATGTTTGCCAAAAATGAATAAAGTCTGACATTCCTATAATCACGTAATAAAAAAGAATGCGTCAAATATTACAAAAACAAAAGTATTACACTTTCATTTGTTAAACTAAAATTATTCACATGCTTTTACATGATGATACAATCAACAAAGAGTTTAAAGATTCCATAAACTCAAAAACAATTTGACAAGAAACAAAATTAAAACTATCAATAATAAAATAATTGTTTATAAAAAAAAAACTATAGACGTTGCATGTTAATTTAATTTAAAATTGTAACACAAAATAATCACCCATAAATAAAAGATTGCAGTTTTTTGACTTTAAAAAATTGCAATCAGTGCTGGCAGTCTTTAGGTCGACCGCCAGCACTGGTTGCAATAAAAAACAATGTAGTTTCTAATCTGTTTTCAAACAACACCACTATCAGTAACAATTAAAAACAGAACACACAAAAATGAAAAGAAACCACAGCACTATTATAGTAGTAAAGAAAACAGTATAAAAAGAGAAGATGCAAAATTACCAAAAACCACAAAAACTCCTTCAAAACTTAATTGTGATATCTTAACTTCAACCATGCCACTTTCTCAACAAGGTAAGAATAAACCTCATTTAAATGAATATTCAACACACTTTTACAGATGCAGAGAAGCTTATCAATGAAATCCAGGATGACTTTCACAAAAAATGGACAGCCGGTGATGCCAAAGGTTTAGCAGCATTTTATCATCCTGATGCCGTTCTCATCGAAAAAGGCAAATGGGTAGCTTATGGACTTGAAGGTAACGTTTTTAATAAAATACAGAAACACGGGTTAAATTTATTCAACAAGTGTTTTAGAAATTGAAAAAAAGTACGCCGAAATTCTTCAAACACCAATAGGATTTAAACTTAATTTTGAATTAACGACTCCGGCTGGGGATGGACAATATATTATTCATCGTGGAACTTTTGTTTTTGATGCTGCTCCAGATAAACCAGCACCATATGCTCAAATTTATAAACGCACAAATGATGGCAAATATCTCATCATTCATGATATCTTTGAAAATGCATAACACAAAACTTTGCTAATTTTAAAAACAAAAAAAACATAACGGCAGAAAAATTTTTTGTGACCTTTTTTACATATAACATTAGTTACTTTATTATTTCAACATTTTTAATTATAGTTCTGTAAATCTCTGTAGTTAATAAACTGCTTTTAATACAAAATAAATTATAAACACTGACAAATGTTTATTATTAAATCTACAACTACATTTTAAATTACTTTGAGGCACAAAACTAACTATATTCAAAGTAAAATATGTAAAATATTATTTACAGAGGAAATAAATTATGAAAATATTTTTAAGGCATAAATGTAGATCCACAAGTACAACTGCAAGTTGGTTTTGGGGAAACGGGTGCTAAAGTAGGCTTTGGTGGGAAACCAATTTTTCCAGGGCCACAGAAGATTAATTCTAAGAAGCTACCGAATCCTTCAATATTGATGGTAACAGACCATTGAGCAAATGAAGGATACATTTTAAGGAAGATATTGAATTCTTTGATAATGCATGAAAGACGAGCTTTTCCCTTAAGGCCACATAATTTAAGTTGTTGAAGCATACGTTTATAGAATTGATTCATTGTAGACTTAACGGAAACAGAGATGGTGACATCAGCTTTGATAAGTTCAAGTTGATTTCTGAATGCAACCATGAAACCACATTCTTCAACTTCACCTTCAAGGACAACGTCAACTTGTGTCTTTTGATAAAAGCTTTTAGTAATTTGGAAGAATTGTTGGAAGCTTCCGAATCCTTTAATCTTGTATTTGAAGAATGATACTTGCCATTCAGCATTAAGGGAAAAGAATTTTGAAAGGGCTTCAAAGATCTTGACGTTCTTTTTAGTAACTGAAAGGGTCATATCACCACAGATTTCAAGTAAGGTTTCATTGATCAAAGCATTAACAGCTGATTCTTGTTCATATGAGCCATCAGTGCAATTGAACAATGCATCGAAAAGGGGGCAGTTTTCATCTTCATCAATTGTGATCATCCAATCAATCTTTTTGGTTTGACGGATTTCGATGTGCTTGGTGAAAGATGCAATCCAGCCCCATGATGAGATATTTTGGAATTGAATAATTTCATAAAGGGTTGGATTTTCCATTTGGAATTCCAAGATGGAAGCAGATGCAATTTCTAAACGTTCTTCAACTGTGACCTTGACTTTAAGATCAATCTTAAGCTTGGCAATCCATTCAATAATTTTTGTTTTATCTTCTGAACTGCATTTATCACATTTATCTGGAACTTCTTCAAGGCCATCAGTTAAATCACATTTTCCATCATTGTCATCTGAGCCTTCAACAAGTCGATCACAGTCATCATCTCGTTCTTCAAACGAATCTCCCCATGATCCCATAGATCCGGAACCAGAATCTGATCCATTGCTATCATCATCCGTTGCAGCTGTAAAATATTATTGTAAAAATGCATATGTATTTTAAAAACAAACTAACCAGAGAAAGCTATGAGAGCAGCAAGGAAAAGAGCAATCAACAATTTTGATTCCATCTTGTATGGGAATTGGTTCCAAAACGGCTGTTGGAACGATGTATATGATTTTTTCTAAACGCACAGTTGCTTTTATACGAGTCTTTAGATTCATTTGCATATAGTTGAGGTTCATGATCACTTATTGTATAAACTTTGTTATCACATCACTTTTTGAATCTAATCCTTTTCATTCAGTGGGTAGTTAAATGGATTTTGCATCTTTTTTGTTTTCTGAAACTTTATAAAAGTACGAATTATAATAAGTGATGTCAACATTAACAGCTGAAAAAAATGCAAAATCCATTTAACTACCCACTGAATGAAAAGGATTAGATTCAAAAAGTGATGTGATAACAAAGTTTATACAATAAGTGATCATGAACCTCAACTATATGCAAATGAATCTAAAGACTCGTATAAAAGCAACTGTGCGTTTAGAAAAAATCATATACATCGTTCCAACAGCCGTTTTGGAACCAATTCCCATACAAGATGGAATCAAAATTGTTGATTGCTCTTTTCCTTGCTGCTCTCATAGCTTTCTCTGGTTAGTTTGTTTTTAAAATACATATGCATTTTTACAATAATATTTTACAGCTGCAACGGATGATGATAGCAATGGATCAGATTCTGGTTCCGGATCTATGGGATCATGGGGAGATTCGTTTGAAGAACGAGATGATGACTGTGATCGACTTGTTGAAGGCTCAGATGACAATGATGGAAAATGTGATTTAACTGATGGCCTTGAAGAAGTTCCAGATAAATGTGATAAATGCAGTTCAGAAGATAAAACAAAAATTATTGAATGGATTGCCAAGCTTAAGATTGATCTTAAAGTCAAGGTCACAGTTGAAGAACGTTTAGAAATTGCATCTGCTTCCATCTTGGAATTCCAAATGGAAAATCCAACCCTTTATGAAATTATTCAATTCCAAAATATCTCATCATGGGGCTGGATTGCATCTTTCACCAAGCACATCGAAATCCGTCAAACCAAAAAGATTGATTGGATGATCACAATTGATGAAGATGAAAACTGCCCCCTTTTCGATGCATTGTTCAATTGCACTGATGGCTCATATGAACAAGAATCAGCTGTTAATGCTTTGATCAATGAAACCTTACTTGAAATCTGTGGTGATATGACCCTTTCAGTTACTAAAAAGAACGTCAAGATCTTTGAAGCCCTTTCAAAATTCTTTTCCCTTAATGCTGAATGGCAAGTATCATTCTTCAAATACAAGATTAAAGGATTCGGAAGCTTCCAACAATTCTTCCAAATTACTAAAAGCTTTTATCAAAAGACACAAGTTGACGTTGTCCTTGAAGGTGAAGTTGAAGAATGTGGTTTCATGGTTGCATTCAGAAATCAACTTGAACTTATCAAAGCTGATGTCACCATCTCTGTTTCCGTTAAATCTACAATGAATCAATTCTATAAACGTATGCTTCAACAACTTAAATTATGTGGCCTTAAGGGAAAAGCTCGTCTTTCATGCATTATCAAAGAATTCAATATCTTCCTTAAAATGTATCCTTCATTTGCTCAATGGTCTGTTACCATCAATATTGAAGGATTCGGTAGCTTCTTAGAATTAATCTTCTGTGGCCCTGGAAAAATTGGTTTCCCACCAAAGCCTACTTTAGCACCCGTTTCCCCAAAACCAACATGCAGTTGTACTTGTGGATCTACATTTATGCCTTAAAAATATTTTCATAATTTATTTCCTTTGTAAATAATATTTTACATATTTTACTTTGAATATAGTTAGTTTTGTGCCTCAAAGTAATTTAAAATGTAGTTGTAGATTTAATAATAAACATTTAATGTTTATAATTTATTTTGTATTAAAACCATTGCATTTACTATATGAACTACAGGAGACAAAAGGAAGAATAAACAGAAAAATCAAAAGCACAAAACAAGGAGTTTAATTTAGAAAAAAAATTATTTTTCTAAAAAAACAATGTTATCTCTTTATTTTCATACGTTTTATGGAAGTTCCCAAATGTCATAAATAATGAGATATTGTCCGTCAGCTATGCGTTTAAAAATTTGTTCATAGGGTGCTGGTTTATTTGGAGCAACATCAAAAACAAAACTGCCGCGATGAATAATGTATTCTCCATCAGCAGCAGGAGTTGTTAATTCAAAATTTACAATTAGCTTAATTTCTATTGGGCTTTGAATTCGATTTCTAAACATCTTTTAATTTTTTTCAGTTGATGAGAGTGTATGATCTTTTTCATGGTCAAAAAGATTAACAACATAATGTTTAGTGGGTTCAATTCTTTGTGTATCATTGATAGGGTCATAATTCAAAAAGACTATAAACGTCGCAGTTTCATTACAATACAATATTAAACAAAAATTGTTTATTTTTGTTTAATATTGTAGATTTTAAAATAAAACATTTTTTCAAGAGTTTTAAAAGTTTAATTGTTTTTTTATTAAAATGAAAATTTTTGATACACTGTGTTTCATTTTTACTTCTCCTTCTGTTTTTTGATTAATGCAGGTGTTAAGAAAGACGTTTGTTTAAATAAAAGTGCATGATTACACATAATTGGAGTACTTCTAGAAAAGCCATTTTATTAGTAAAAATTAAATTATTTATCAAAAAGAGATTGAAAATGGACGTTTTTGTTACAACATAGGTGCTAGAATTCAATGTCAAATTAATGTGTCCCAGCTTTTACTCTTTCTTTGGTAATATAAAATTGAAACATTTAGATTAATTTAATTTTTTTCTTTGTTTCCGTTTGCTTCAAAATAGTAATTGCTGCTACCAAATAAAATTAATTCCACGCTTTTTTTAATTCTTCAAAATAAAATGCACTTTCATCATTCACAGTCAAAGGTTTACCAGTAATAGAACGAAATTGTCGATGTACAATATCTGTGACAACAGCAGATCGCTTTCGAGCTATTTTTCTCCTGCAACAAAAAAATTACTGTAGTTTACTGTGCGTGAAACTCCAACTACAAATATTACTGCAATCTACAGTATCCCAATAAGAAAACTTACATTTTTTGCTGAAAATATTTATTTCCAAAAATAAATGGCAACGGATAAAGGGTTGAAAATATTGCACTCATTAAATTCCATAATTCATCCGCATATGCACTGACTTTTACATTTTCAGTAAAATAAATATGATTAAATGCCAAAAAACTGATTGAAATAAAATTATATATTAGTGCCAAAATTGTAAAAGTTAAAACTGGTCGTAAGCAACGAATATTTTCAACCGTTTGATAACGGGTTGTTAAAAATTGACCAGAAGAATTTGAGTACCATCGAAGATTGACTTTAAGCAGTAATACGCAAATCTGAAAAAAGTGTTGATTTGAGAATAGTGAAAATTATTAATTATTAGAATTTGCATTTTTTCAGTGCATCCAATTGGGCATTCATTGGAGCGATTTTTTTTCACGTTTTTCACCTTCGTGTATAAAAAAAACGGCTTCAATAAAAGTTTGATTTTGAGTGACAAACGATCACCCATGAGATAGTTGCTTTAGAAACAATCATTTATATATTTGTGACTCTTGTTATCAGCGTTTAGCGTTTATTAAAGCTTCAAAAAGTTACAAAAAGCAGCTTCAATAAATTCTTGATTTTCAAAGTCACTTATAAAAAAGGTAAAAAAAGCTGCTTTAAACTGCCATTGTTTTTTTTGCATTTTTAAAGGTCAAACTATGCTAAAATAAGCAAGATTTCTAATAACTAATTTCAGATTCGTGCAGAAGGTGATAGTTAAGGTGTTTTTATAATTACAAATGTAGCCTGAAGCATAGCACAAACTACCAGTCAGCCAATACATAAACAATCTTTATAAAAAGTGTTTTAAAAAACATCTGTTGTCAAATGTACCAGTTTTCTTCTGGTGTTTTGAAGTTTAAAAGTTTATGATAAAACAATTTTTTTTAAATGTCATTTTCTTTGAAATGTGAATAATTCTACACTATTCTTACTGTCAAAAAAACTTACAACTCCAACCATAATTTCAAAAATAACTAATAGAATTGCAGCCAAAACATAACTGCGCATATATGAAACAACTAAATAATGCGACAAAATACACCATAATTCCTGAAAAAATATTTGCAATAAAATATTTATCAGTGCCTATGTAATTCTTTTTTCTCCAAAAAACTAAAGATAAAATGCAACTTTTTCGAAATTAATATCTAATTGATTTCTACAATAAGATTCAGTTTAAATACTTACCACACATATCAAAAATATCGACCACTTAAATTTGTCTTTATGATTTTCATAACTATTAATAAAAAATGTTGCAAAACATCTCTCTAATACGATACAAGAATGATTTGCAAATGATAAAGCAACAATAATACTTCGCATTGTTCGAATTATTAGATCAATATTCGATGGGATTATTGCACCGTAATAGTACCAATTAGCCAGTACTGGAAATCTAAAATTTTACTACGGTATTTTTAAAATGATTTTTTTGGTAAATAATTAACGTCTGTAAAAGGAAAGTGTCAAACCTACCGTAATATTTTACTAGATAAAATTACCATACATTCTGCAAAACATGCAATCTTTAAATTCCAATGCATTATAGATGTTTTTGATAACACAAATAACCATGCAAATGAAAAAATTACTGTTAAAATATTAAAAATGACTTCAACAATACACAGTAATAATAATGAGAAATCCCGGTAATGCTGTTGTAATGGATTTTTACCATAATTAACTATTACTGCATAAAATGTTAAACAAGAATATAGCAAAAATGTAATTAATGCTATCAAAAATGATTGTTTCATGGCACTGAAAATTGCTGTATTTTAACAAAAAAAAGAGTAATGACTGAAATTGATGAAAGTAAATTTCTAAAAAAAAGTAATATTTATAGCAAAAATAAACTGTATAGCCCCAAGAGATGTGATATTAAACATTTAAAAAAAAGCCATAAGAAGAACATGAGCAAAAAACGATAAAACTGTAAAATGTTTATATACATATGTCGTAAAACTCTTCAAAAAAAGCTAGTTCAATATTTATAAAATATAATTTCAATTTAATCACGAGACTAAAAACAGAAGAATGCTAGGTAATTCAAAACCGTCAATTTAAAAAAAAGCTGTTTCAAACACCGAAATTTAAACATAAATTTTCATTTCACAAATTTTCAACAGTTGTTTTCAAAAAAGAAAACAGGTGAAAATCTAATAAACATATAATTTGAAAAAGGAAAATGTCTCGAAGAGTTGTTCACAACTAAAAAGCTTCCAATAAAAATTATAACACAAAAATGGCTGTAACAACAATGTGTTAACCATAGAAAAACACATAAAAAAAGGGGGAAAAAGTTTACTTCCGATCAGTTATTTACAGAAAAGTATTTTAATAAGTACTTTTGCCATACAACTATGCATCGCCCATGTTTTGATGCAGAAGAAAAAAAAGCTTGTAAAATTTTTAACAATTGTAGCATCAATTTTCCGATAGCCTTTGTTTCAGAAAAAAAAATCACTACAATCCTTCATCAGAAATTTTTTGAATTGGATGTCAGTATTTTTAGTCGTTGTTGAGATAGCCAGCAGAACGTTCTTCCATGAACACTATCTTTGTAAAAAGAAAAATATTTACCAAAAAAATAGTTAAACATGTTTTTATTTATTACTGTAAACAAGCCAATTTGTACAATTTTGTTACTGCAATAATATACATCTATTTTCAAACGCGGTTTTAAAATAGTTACAGACAAGGGTCGAACCCGCTAAAGCGGGTTCTTGTTAGCAAAGGAATAGGCATAGCGATTTACAAACGTTTACCAAACGTTTACAATTGTTTTATCAATTTTTTTCAACACTATCTTCAAAGGGCGGCCTACGGCCGCCAGGCATTTCTGCCCAGCTGTTTACCACCTTTATAAGAGCTAAACAAATTATCAATTTTACAAAGGGCGGCCTGCGGCCGCCAGGTACCTTAGCACTAATGTTGACAACAGATTCAACAACCTCTTTTTTCCTCCGTCATTTTGCAATGAAAGACAAAATGATTGCAATCTTATGCAAATCTATTTCATGGATAAAAATTTTTTTTTTCACAGTAATTTTATCATTGGCATTCCGGTCCTATTTACATTCTCTTTTTCATAAACAACCTTAACTATTCACATCCTTGTGGAAGCACTGCTATTAAAATTTATAGTTAGAGCAGCATTATTACAAAAGGCGGCCTGCGGCCGCCAGGTACTTCTTCCTTACCTTAACAATATAAACTAAATGCATTTCCAACAACATCAAATAGCATGCGCCTGATATTATAATCCAGCACCTTTTAAGTTAAAAAACAAAGGGCGGCCTGCGGCCGCCAGGTAACAATGTTTGAGCACCAGTTTTGACAACAAATTCAACAAACTCTTTTTTCCTCCGTCATTTTGCAATGAAAGACAAAATGATAGCAGTCTTATGCAAATCTTTTGCATTCTTCTTTCATTGCATTCCACATTCATCATTTTCTTTTCATTTTCACTAACATTTTTTATTCCCCAAAAATTTGCATCAATTTTTTCATTCTCTTTTGGATCTCACTTTCAAAGCTCTAAAAGTCAAGGTTCCGGGCGCCTCCGGAGCATCGGACTATTCAGGTCATTATCAGCATCACATTTCCAACATTTTAAGACCAAACATAACATAGCAATTCAAAGATGTGACAGACAGACACATTCTCAATTAGCAAAGGGGGGACAAGGGTCGAACCCGCTAAAGCGGGTTCTTGTAAGCAAACGAATAACATAGGGATTTACAAAGATTAACAAAAGTTTACAAAGGTTTATCAATTTTTAACATCAGCAATCATCATCACTACACAATTTCATGCAAATCTTCGTCATCTTTTTTTTATTCTAATTTAATTCATTCCATATAAATTCTTATCCTTCTTAAATTTTATGCCTAAAGATCCATAATTTTTCATCTAATCTCAGTGTTTGAAAAAAGAGTACTATTATTTAGTTTACACAGCTATTATGATTATTACACATTCTTTATTAAAATGTTTCATTTTAATTTCTTCCTTTATTATATTGTTCATCACTTTTTTAACGGTCAAACTAAAATGTAAGCTCTCTTCGACGACCTGCGGTCGTCGAAGAAAGTCATATTTCATTTTAAAGCCATCTTATTTGTTTCATTTACATAATACTTCGTATTGGATTTAAGGCACTGAGCATGACATCTATCATAGATCTTAGGAAAACTCATTCAATCTCATAAATCTTTTATCTTTAGATTTTGAATAAAAAATCATGACCACATGTAAACGTCACCGCTTTAACAAAAAAAAATTTTTTTTATTGCTATATAGTTTAATTCATTCCAAGTAAATTCCCTCCATTTTAAATTTAATACCTGAAGATCCAGTGTTTGAGCGCTATTTCAGTTTTTCACGCACCTTAAATAATTATCACACATTCGTCATTTAAATGTTTAGAGAGATTCATATTTTTTAACCATTTCAAAAGTGTCATCTAAAACTGAACATAATTATGTATAAAAGTCAGCACTTTTACAAAAGGGGACCTGCGGTCACCAGGCTACACATTTTATCCAACATTCATTTGCATTCATTTTCACTCACATTTTTTTATTCCCCAAAAATTTGCATTAACTTTTTCATTCTTTTTTGGATTTCAAAAATTTGCATCATTTTTTTCATTCTTCTTTGGATCTCATCTTTGAAGGCTCTAATCACTACTTTCCGGGCGCCTCCGGAGCATCGGGCAATGCAATTCATTATCATCATCACATTGCCGGCATTCTTCGTCCATCGCATTCTCTTTCCAACATTCATTTCCTTTCATTTTCACTCACATTTTTTATTCCCCAAAAATTTGCATTAACTTTTTCATTCTCCTTTGGATCTCATTTTCAATGACCCTAATCACTACTTTCCGGGCGCCTCCGGAAGATAAGGTCGTCATTTTCATTATCACCAACAAATCTTCATTCCAATGATACCAAATAACATATGTCAAAAACATGTTGCACAGTATGCAAACAAACACATTCTCAATTAGTACAGGGGGGAAATTTAAAAACAACATAAAATCAAAAAAATTTAAATCCGATTACACTTAAAATGTGCCAGATTCAAAATAAATAAAAATAAGCTTTACAATAATTTTAATTTTTGCAAAAAATATTTGTTAAAAATCAAACATTAATTTGTCTCACTTGTTTAAAAAACAAATAGAAAGTTAGGAAATAAATAACAGACAAATGTAATAAACTTTGCAACTGAATTTGTGAAAATTACTTTTACTGTAAAAGCGAGAATTTAATTGTCGAAAAAAGTTGTAAAATCATCTTTCTAATAAACTGTGGAAAAATTGATCCTTAAAAATATGCCTTGAAGCTATTCTTCTCTTTGCTTTAGTTATTACCCTTTTTAAGAATGCAGAATAAGAAAATAGGTGTAAACAATTAATTTCTATATGAAAAATCAGGGACAAAAATAAATATTTATTTCAAAAAAAAGTTTGCTGAACAATTTTTTATTTCAATTTAGCTATCTTCTTTTTTGCAATGAATGCTCCAATTTCCATTTCTTGCTCAAAACCACAGATGACTCTAGCAAAAATTTTATGGCCAAAGACTTCTTCAATTCCACAAAGTTTTTCACTTTCTACTTCTATTATTTCTTATATTACAAAAAATCCTTCAACTCCAGAAGTCTACAATAAGCTAATCCAAAGCTGTAAATATTTCTTTGAAAAGAATTCAATTCTTATTGTCAAACGAATGAAAGAAACAACAATTTGCTCAATGGATGAAGAAGAATGTGATAAAAATTATCAAGCATGCTGTGTTGTTTTTGATATCAATAAAACTACAAGCAAATTTTGGATTACAGAAAAACTCGGACTTGGAATTAATAATATTCCAAATTTTATTTCAATACTTTGTTCAAAGATTTATCGATCAGAAATTGAGCAACTTCGTTTACTTGGTGAAAGTATTGAATTTGATGAGTTTAAATTATTATGCTCAACTGTTAAAAGTGTTGTTCTTTTTATGGTTCAAATTATTGACAGTGATGGAAAAGATGTTATGCTCGATGCAATCCTTGAATCAATTCCAAATGTTGAAAATTTTTTGTATTAAGTTTTTTCAAATCATAGATTTTACGTGAACCAGTCGATGTTTTTCTTTATAAAAGCTAATTAAACTTTTTTAGTACCTTCCGAGATCCCTATAAACCTGGTGTTTCTGTTTCTCCTGCAACTTTTAAGAACATTTTAAAATTCAAGAATCTCGATAATTTAATTAAAATTGCTTTATCATTTATTCCTGAAGGTTTTGAAGTCAATGATTTATCAGAATTTATTAAAGTTTGTTTTTTTTCCATTTTTTACTTTTGTATCTTAATTCTTTTTTTAGAATCACAAAGATACTGTAATTGCATTTGAATTTCGTGAAGATATTTCTCTAGAATATAGAAATCAACTTGATGCCCTCATTGACACAATTATTGAATCAAATGTTTTTAATCAAATTATTGAATATAGTGGACAAGATGAAGATAAACTTGCAATTTTGGAATCTCGTGATATTGTTCATAATATGATGGAATCGGATGATGAATTCGGTGAAGATGAAGACAGTGATGATGATGAAAATGGTGTCTATTATTTTGGCTGGAATGATAACGAAGAAACTGATGATGACGAAGGAGAAGATTCTGATGATAATGATGAACTATATTATTATGATAACTGAAATAGTTGATTTTGTTGTTATTTGTTTGCTTACCCCTTTTTTGCTTTTCTCTATTAATAAATTTTTCATTTCAAGCGAAAGATATAAATACAAACTTTTTTTTGACAATTTCGTTACGACGATCTTTGATCGAGGTAACAGTATAAGTTGTAGTATAAATATAAAATGTCAAAGTTTCTGTATTAAAAATTTATTCAGCCTCACTTACAAATATAAAAAGTATACAACAAAAAGTAAAAGAATAGGAAATTTTAGTAAGTAATTGAAAAGCAGCTTTTAAACAACCACTGTAGAACAATTTGGGATATTTGTTTCCATTGTAGGCCTTGCAATAACTAACCATTAAAGCAAATGGAATAAAAAGTTGTCGAGCTATTATTAATATTTTAAATAAATTTTTCATCATTGCTTATTTAGTTATCAATATTAATAAAGATTATGGATTTTAATACTTGAAGAACAAAATGCATTTAAAAAAAAGTATACTGTAATTTACAACACATGAAATGCATGTTAACAGTCCGTAATATACTTTTCTATTATATAATTAATTAAGTAATATATTTTTTCTATTATATAATTAATTAAGTAAAGTAATGAAAGCGTTAAAACTTATTATGATCTTTGTGTTGAATAGTTTATTTGTCATCATTCAAGAATAACAACAATAGCTTTGATGATCATTGGTGTTTTGTCGTTTGCTGACAATTGTTTTTGTTGAATTAAGTTTTCGCGTTGCTAGAAAAAAGATGTTAAAATTATCCAGTAATATTTATATTAAACATCTTTTTATTACCAAGTAATATTATTTAATCACTTGATCATCTGCTTTAACGGTAATAAACATTTCAGGAATCTCCCATGCCGATTTGTATCTTCAACATCTCCAATTTTCAAAAACCCTTCCGATAAAAAACATTCAACTGTTCCACCACCAGATCCGGGATTAGATATTGCAATTGAAGAACAAGCAGAACATCAAGTTGGAATTCAAACTGGTGTTTTACATTCAAAGCTACTGTGAGTTTACATAATTTTATTAATAGTTTTGTTATTATCTGTTTTGCAGGAATTATATAGGATGGGATCAATTTAATATTGATAAACTTATCAAAGCTGAAAGAACGCTACTTGGAAGAGTAAAAAGTAAACTTCGATCTCGACATATCCCGATAGAGCTATGGAATTCAAAAATTTATACTGTATCGCTTGCAGAAGATAAATTTCCATCAACAAAGATACCATTCGTTTTGCTGCACGGATTTGGAGCAGGTATTGGAATTTGGGCAGCAAATTTGGATGAGCTAGCCAAAGGAAGACCTGTACATGCTATGGATTTGCTAGGTTCGTTATAGGGCCTTAAGCTGTACATAATCAAGTTTAAATTTCAGGTTTTGGTCGTTCATCTCGTCCATCATTTAGTTCAAACGCAACATCTGCAGAACTAGAATATGTCAAGTCAATTGAAAATTGGAGGAAATCAATGAAAATTGATAAAATGATTATTGTTGGACATTCATTTGGTGGTTATCTTGCTTCTTCATATGCACTAGAGCATCCAGAAAATGTTCGACATTTGGTACTTGTTGATCCATGGGGTTTTCCAGAACGTCCAAAAGAGCTGGATCAAACTACAGTATGATATTTTTGAAAGAGAGATTTGGTGAATTTTGATGGATAAAGTTTTAGAGAAGAATTCCATTTTGGGCTAAAGCTTTGAGTGATGTGGTATCACAATTTAGTCCGCTGACTTCGTTAAGAATTGCTGGGCCATATGGTATGTGTTTTTTCGACTGTATACGAAATCATAGGATTTTCGGATTTTCTTTTTGATTACCATATATAAATAAGTTCTCTTTCAGCAACATCAATGATTCGTCGACTTCGCCCTGATCTTGGTATACGATATAATATAATTGATTCTGATCCAAATGCAATATATGAATATATTTATCAAATCAATGCTCAAAAACCTACTGGTGAAATTGCTTTTAAAACAATGAGTCTTAAATATGGTTGGGCAAATCGACCAATGCTTAATAGGTAAGCTCATAATTGCTTCTAACAATACACTGTAACTACCGCAATTTTTAGAATAACAAAACTAGATTCAAAAGTTCCAATAAGCTTTCTCTTTGGAAGTCGATCATGGGTATCATCAAGCAGTGGATACAAAGTGAAAGAAGAACGACAAAAAAGCTATGTGGATGTAAATATAATACCAAATGCTGGACATCATGTATATGCAGATAATCAAGAAGAATTTAATTCAGTAATGAGGAATATTTGTAAAACTGTTGAAAGTAATCAAGATTTGAAGTAAATAGGTGTTAATAATATATTGTAGATGTAAATATAAATAAAGTATGTAACTTCTAAATACTACTTTTTGCGGAAAAACATTGTTTAAGCTATGTTGTTACAAAACACTTGTACATTGACAACAACAAATGCTGTAGAAAAGAATTGTTTGATTGTTTCACTAATTAAAGAAAACAACATTTGTTTTAATTTTACTAACGTTTTCTAATTAGTTGTGTTTTTTACAATTAGACTGAATTTTAATTTGTGTTAGTTGCAAATACACACATTTGTTCTTACAAGCATTTATGAAACTCGAAATAAAATGAAAAAAATTCTGTTTATAGTTACAGTATACTCTATTATTGGTAAAATGTTTTTTTAAACTTTATCTCAGATTTTTATTTACAGCTGCTGTCAACGGATTAATCTGTTATATTAATGATGGAAGCGGAAATGACAGTACAGTAGCAGGATGCAACTTTTGTGGTTATTGTAAATTTTAATCTTTTCTCTATCAAAGCATTTTAATTGTACTCTAAATTTATAGATGAAATTCCCAATGATTCATGTGCTGATCCAATTGGAATATCACGGTTATGTTTAGAAAAAGCAGAATTATTATATTCCAATGATGAAAACAATACACATGTATATTCAATGTTAAATCAATGCTCTATCAGGCAAGCTACTTGTTATTGAAAGAAGGAAAAAAACATTTAAATTCATATTACTCATTTAGAGCAAGCAATTGTTGGATATATAAACTTTCAATTTGTACAATTGATTATTGTAATTATAACTGTGAGGGAACAACAGATATTTATACAGATGACCCCACTGTAACTTCTGAACCATTTACTTGGTGGTACAGTAGTACTTCTCTACAAACATCTACCTCCTGGAATCAAAATTCAGGAAGCAGAAATACTGCTGTTACTGTATTTTTAGGATTTATTTTATTCTTATTTTGTTTAGTTTAACTCCCGATTATAAGCGAAACTTTAATAACATTTTTGTAAAAATTACGGATACAAAATCGATAGTCTTATATTCCGAAATATATGTAGAAAATACAGTATTTTTAAATAAGAATTCTTCTAAGAATGATTATATAATAATTGATTATCAGTTTTATCAATTATTGATAAAACAGATGCTTATAATAAGCAGCTTATTTCATAAAATATATTAAAAATCTTTAAATCAAAATCCTCGTAGATTTTACAAAGCTTAAATTGCTTGAGTTTGAAAAATGGTTCAAGTTGAACAAATTTTTCTATTGGATTTTTTTCCAGTATGATTAGCCAGTATCATATCTCGATAATTATAACAAAAGTTTAATAAAACAAAGCAAAGACAATATGTACAAACAAAACCACAGAAAGGGTTAAAAACAATAAAAAGTTTTCAAAATGTAAAGTTATTAAAAAAAAAGAATTATTTGAGTTTCATAATTTTGAGTTTATAAGTTGAAGGAACAGTATTCTTATGAACATTTTCAACTTTTGCATAGAATTTTGGACAGCAACGCAATTCAACATTATAATAAGCACATGGATTATTCTGAAAATTATTACAAATTAAAAATGTGATTGTTAAATACAGTACTTACGTGAATGAATTCAGCGAATTCTTTAACATCAAAATCTTCATGAGCTTCAGAGAGATGAACATGTTTGAGATTAGGGAAAGTTGAAAGCGAAGCGATCTTTTTAGTTGGAATACTCTCTTTTCTTTTGAAAATGCTAAAGAAAAGATTTTAAAAGGTGATAAAAAAAACAAATGTCAAAACATACTATTCAAAGCTTTCAACATCAGGTACTTCTTCCAAAAGATCTGCAACATCAATAGTAATGCCATGTTCATCTTTAACAGTAATACGACGAAGGCTTAAACAAGGAATATTTGCAACAATTTCTTTGTATTCATCAAAGGTAAGTGATAAATCGACCAAACATAACTTTGTAATATTACGGTAGAAAACCCGTTCATTAAGAGTTGAAACATCAAGATGTTTGACAAGAAGTTCATTAAGAACACAAACTTTAAAACCAGCATGTTTGAAAGATAGATGAACACCTTCAGCAAGACATTTTTTATCATCAATTTCAAGCTTTTTAACTCGAAGAATCTAAAAGGATTACTGTATTTATTATATCTATCTACATCAATGAAAAACCTACTTTTCCATTAAGATGAGCATGATCGACTTCATTATAAACGACGACATCTTTAACTGAGCATAACCGGCTTAAATCGCACAATTGTGCATTTTCTTCTTTAACTCTTTTAATTCGTTCTTCAGTTTCACGAGTTGCTTCTTCAAGCTTTTCAGCAAGTTCTTTTTCATGCTTAGCTACCAAATGATCATTCTAAAAATAGTTTATAGAATCGATCAATGATATGAGCTGATAGAACACTTACAACTTTATAAGATCTATCAAGACTTTTTTGCAAAGCAACTTTTTCTACCATCAATTGACTAATACGTTTTTGTAATTCATCTTGTTCTTTTTTGAGAGTTTTATTTAAATCAGCTGCTTGAGCTTTGTATTTTTCTTTTCGAGCAAGTAATTGTTGATTCTGAAAATATTTGAATTATTTTAAATTGAGAAAGCGTTTTATTCTGACGATAAGCATGCTGCCAACTTGCTTCTGCTAGTTGACTCACATACTCGCCTAGTTTGAATTGCTGATGTTCAACTTGGTTCAACAACTCCCTTTCCCCAATGTCAATCAGCATTATTGGTTGGCGAAGCAAGCTGTTATTCAGCTTAAAGAAATCATCTAGTAACACTTACAGCTTTTGCACAATTTTCAAGATCAGTTTGTAAATCATTTACACTTTTGTTCAGTTTAGTATTTTCAGCTGCTTTTTCTTCAATCTATAAAAATTCAACATTTTAATTTATAAAAGCAACGCATACAAAACTCACGACATGTTTTTGAGCATCAATTGTTTCTTGATGTTTACCATCTTCATGTTTCATCTTTTCAAGTTCAGCTTTTTGTTTCTTTAGCATATAAGTGATAAAGACTTGTGTAAACAAAGTTACAGCAGCATTCAAATCATATCCACCATTTTTACGACTTGCAAGAGAAGATTCTTGATTTCCCATTTTTGCTACTATCAGAAAATGGTTGATTAATTCAGTAAATTTATAAGAGATGCACCTGAAAATGCAACATATAAATTAAGCTTTAATTTGTAAATAACACGAAAACAAAGGAAATATAAATAGCAAAACATTTACGGCATTGTAAAAAGCTCTTTACCGCGCACTACGATTCGTTCGATACATTTGCACAGATGTTGTTATCTTTCCTATGCTACATGCCGCTATGCGAAGAAAGAAAAAAAAGAAGAGAGAAAAGAAGAGAACAAAAGTAACACGCTGCAGCGCTGTAGTGATGGACAACCTTTTCACAAAAAAAGCGCGGGCAAAATTGATTGATTCAAGGAGCTCATTGTTTAAAATGCCGTGTTAGAATTTAACAACTAAAAAAGATTAGAATTCTGCGTTGGTTAATTAGTAATATAAAAACAACAGTATTGCAAATAAATTACGATAATATTTACCGATAATATTATTATTTTATTAAACGCTAGTGTTCAAAATTGTAAATAAATGTTTGAGCATCGCAACGACATTGAAGTTTAACAAAAAAATCAGTAAAGTTTTTTTTCTCTTCTTTTTTTTCGCTCTAGAAGTTTCTTAAATTTCTAAAACATACAAAAGAATGTTCGAAGAAGTTCGACAACGAAAAAAGAAGTTCTCTTTTTAAAATTTTTAGAAGCTTCTAAAAAAATGTGAAGAAATGAGAATCTCACAATGAGACTCACATTATCATTAAATTAAAAAACAGTTTTAGAGATGATTAAATAAATGCATAAACTCTTTTTTAGAAAAGCGTGAACAAAATTGATTAATTCAAAAACTGAACTGTTTAGATTAGCATGCTAGCAGGAATTATAAAAAAGTTTTTTTTCTTAAAAAACGCAACGAAATGCCATTTCCGGCACTATGTCCAAAAGAAAATTTTTTTCAAAATTGGCAAAATCAAACATTGAGGGCCCGAAGAATTTAAAAAAAAAGTATCGCGAAATCTGGGTTACGGTAACCAAAAAAATTTCAAAAAGAAGAAATGAAAAAGTGTTGCATCCCTAAATCATATTGCAGAATCTTCGACAACTATTATAACAAAACTTTTATAAAACAAATCAATACAAACAAATACAAATAAAAACGTGTAAAAAGTTAAAAACAATAAAAAAAATTTAAAAAATGCAAAGTTGGAAAAATAGAATTATTTGAGTCTATTAAATATAACATTTTTTGAAGGTACATTATCTTTTTGAATAGCCTTAACATTGTCATAGAATTGTTTAGAGCACCGCAATTTGATATCATAAAAAATGGAAGGATTACTCTGAAATTTGGACACAGAATATAAACAATTATTGACAAGAAAAAACTTACTGTAATAAATTCAGCAAAAAGCTTAAGATCAAAATCTTCTTGAACTTCAGAAAAAGTAAATTGTTGAAGTTTAGGAGATGGCGAAAATTGAAGAAGTTTTTGTGTTGGAAATATTTCATTTTCTTTAAAAATGCTAAAAATAATATATATAAAAAACAGAAGGATGTCTGCAGAAGCATCTTTCATTTTTATCAAGCATAGCTTGCTTACATGTATGATAAACATACAGTATGCTGGCAATATTAAAAGTATAAAGTTGTAATTTAAAGAAAAACTTACTATTCAAATATTTTTACGTTAGGTACTTCTTTTAAAAGATCAACAACATTAATATTAATTCCATGTCCATTTTTTACAGTAATCCGACGGAAGCTTAAGCTTTTAAAAGTTGCAACAATTTTCTTATATTCATTAAGGGAAAGTGTTAAATCAGCCAAACATAACTTTGTAATACTACTCCAGAAAACATGGCCAGGTTTAAGTGGAGGACAAAAATGTTTAAAAATCAATTCTTTATTAACACAAATTTGAAAATCAGCACGTTCAAAAAATACTTCAGCTGCTCCATCGACATACCATTTACGGCCATCATTTTCAAGCTTATTAACCATTAAAATCTATAAAAATTACTGTATTTAACTGAGAAAATGAATTACCAATGTATACCTTTCCATTAAGATCTTTATATTTTACATTGCCATCAGCGACAACATCCTTAATTGTACATATTCGATTTGGATCACTTAATCTTGCATTTTCTTTTTCAACTTTTTCAATTCGATTTTGAGCTTCTTCATTTACAGCAGCAACCTTTTCAGCAATTTCTTTTTCACATTTTTCTTTTATTTCAGCAATAGTAACTTCATAATTTTCTTTTTGTTGTTGATTCTAAAAAAACATTATTTAACAGATACATTAATAAATCAAAGATAACACTTACAGCTTTTGAAAGATCATTTTTCTCTTTAATATTATCAACAGTCAATTCCATGATAGTAGCTCTTTCTTTTTTAAGAGCTTCATTCAAATCTCTTACATTAGAATCACGACTATTTATTACTAATTCCAGACTTTGACACTAAAAAATATATAATCATAAAAGAAACCATGGACATTGTTGCTTACTTTATTTGCAAACTTTTCAAGATTTGATTGTAAATCAACAATATTTGTCTTCAATTGTTTAATTTCTGCTTGAAGTTGCGCTTCTCTTGCTTTAGTAGAAGTTGTTATTTGTGAAATTTGTGCATCTTTAGAATCAATCTACAGAAATTAACATTAATATAGAAAAAACAACCCATCCAAAACTCACAATACGTTTTTGATGATTAATTTCATCTTTTTGTTCTGCATTTTCATGCTTTGTCTTTTCAAGTTCAGCAGCAGTTGATTGTACCCCTCCCATTTTTTATATATATGTACTATCAGATGATGATTGATTAATTCAATAAATTTATAAGTGATTAATCTAAAAATCGTATAGATATATAATTTATTTGTAAGCAACACGAATACAATAAATTTAAAAAACAGTTATAACGAAACTAATAAAACAAAAAGTTCCAATCAATGTTTTGTAAAGTAAATGTTGACAGAAACTAAAGATATTAGCTCATGTCATAGAGATTTTTCGGAGAATATAACGCTCAAAATTTATTGATTCAAAAAATATAGTATTAGGATTTGGGTTACAGTAACCAAAAAAATGTCTTCCCCTTTTATAACAAAACAAAACGTTTATAAAAACACAAAAAGATACAAATCAAAACTTGTAAAAAGTTAAAAACAATAACAAAATGTAAATTGTAAAAGAGAGTGAATTAAAGTTTGATAAGTTTAAGTTTCATAGTTGGATCAATGATATTCTTTCGAACATTTTCAACTTCTTCATAGAATTTAGGAGAGCAACGCAATTCGATATCAAAAGCAGCACCATGATTTTTCTAAAATAGTTTGAATTATAAATGATTGTTTAATACAGTATACTCACTTTAATAAATTCAGCAAAAACTTTAAGATCGAAATCTTCAAGTACTTTAGAAAGTTTAAAATTTTGAAGGTGAGAAAATTTTTGAAGTTGATCAAATTGCTTTGTTGGAAATGCTTCTTTTTCTTTGAAAGTGCTAAAAATAAAGAATAGCTTTAGCGTTAAAACAACAAATGTAAAAACATACTATTCAAATGTTTCAACATTAGGTACTTCCTTCAAAAGATCAACAACATTAAGATCCATTCCATTTTGATTTTTTACAATAATACGTTGCAGACTTAAGCTCTTAAAGCTTCCAACAATGTTCTTATATTCATCAAAAGTAAGTGGTGGTGTATCAACCAAACATAACTTTGTAATAGTACTGCAAAAAACATGATCAAACATAATTAAAGGAGTAACACAGTTAAGAACAAGTTCATTGTGAACACAAATTTGAAAATTAGCACGTTCAAAAGATACTACAGTACCATCAGCACGCCAATTACCACGATGTTCAAGTTTTTTAACCATTAAAACCTAAAGCATACAGTAGTATTACATAGCGGTACATCAATAAACTGTACCTTTCCATTAAGATCTTTATACTTCATAATACCATCAGCGGTAATAACATCTTTAATTGAACATAATTGATTTAGATCACTTAATTTTGCATTTTCTCGGGTAAGTTTTTTAATCTTAGATTCAGCTTCTCGAGTTGTTGCTTCAAAACTAGCATTCATTTGATCAATTTTTTCTTCAAATTTACGCTTTTCAGTCAAACGGCTATGTTGCATTACATCAATTTCATATGCGTGTGCTTCTTTCATTTCATGGATTTCATCAGCATGTTTTTTGCTCTAAAAAAACTGAAAATTATTTAAGGGAATCATAGACAAGACTTACAGTTGTTGTAGATAAATTACGTAAGCTATTAATAACATTATTCAATTCTTCAATTTGGGATTTGTAATCAATATTATCTTTTTGGCGAATATCTTTAATTTTTGATTTTTCTTCAATTAATTCTTTGTTCTGAAAAAAGTAATAATTGATAAAAATGATAAAGAAGATATGAAAAAAAAAACATACAGATTTTTCAAGATTTGTTTGTAAATCAGTAACCTTTTGAAGCAATTGATTATTTTCTGCTTGAAGTTGTTCTTCTTTTGCTTTTTTAGACTTGATCTATAAAAGTTAATGATAATTTATGAAAGTATATATCCGATTTGATGAATTATGTGTTATCAAGAATCGACAAATTGTCTATCCTTGAGAACCGTTGTCAAACAGAAAAACCAGCGGAAAACGTCAACTCACGTGTAAAAGAGACTAAAATTCATAAACAAAGAAAATGCTGATGTATGTATATCACTTTTTACAACACCTTGCATGTTTCTATTACATACAGAAGATAAAACCAACTTACAGTTTGGCTTTGATGATAAATTGTATTTATATTTTCATCATTTTCACGTCTCTTGTTTTGAAGATCAGCTTTAAGCTTATTAACAATATCAGTTTGTGATGCATCAAATGCACCTGCAGGTGTTGTTGCTTTAGCAGAAGCATTACGCTTTGATTGTTTGTTTCCCATTTTTTATAGATACTATCAGATGACGATTGATTAATTCAATAAATTTGTAAAAGGTTAGCCTAAAAATAAGTAATAAAATATATTTGTAAACAACGTGAATTCGGAAAAATCACAAAATATAAAAATAGCAAGTGAGATAAAGTAAAAAAGGCTTCAACTCTGAACGAAAATGACGTTACTTGAAAAAGCGTACTGTTCAATTTTTCGTTGTGAAAGTCAAATTGTGAAAAAGATTTGAATTCTGTGTATGGAACAAATAAAATTGGTGTTTGAATGGAGCATGTAATTTATGTAAAAACTTTTTCAATGCTTCAACATCATTAACTGCGTTAAGATTTTTTGGGATTTGTGATAAAAAAAATTACTGATGTTGAAAAATGCATAAAAAGTTCAAATTGTGCCTGTTACTGTTTTTTACCACTCTAATGAAATGATTGTTGAATTGTTTATGAGTAATATTTTTAAAAAGAAAAAAAACATTGTTTTGTTAAAGTTTTTTTATTGAATCATTTATTTTTTTCTTTAAATGTTAATATTGTTTTACAGCGTTAATAAAAATATTTATCAATGATACATCAATGATGATACCGTTTTTAGTATAAAATAAGCAATTTTAACATTGGTGCATTTTTTCTCTGTTTTACAGTTTTTAAAAAGTTTTTATATCAAATTTGAGGATGCTGTTAATTATAATTTGTAGTCTTTTAGGTATAAATTATCTTTTTTTTCTTTTACCGATTCTTTACTTTTTTTGTAGTAACATTATCTGAAGGAATATCATGTTATGAAGGGAATTACACAAGTTCACTTCAAATTAAACATGACTGTAAATATTGTGAATACAGTAAGATTTACACTATTTTACAATCATTTTATATACTACTCTTTAGATGGTACATCCATAAATCCGCTTTTGCCCGGTTGTAAGTCGGAAAGAACAGGAATAATAAAACGTTGCTTACAAGAACTTCCACCAAGTCGTTATTTTTATGGAAATAACATCTTTGTTGATAGAAATGGATGCTTGGGAAGGTATTAAAGAGAAAAAAAAGTGATATTAATATTAGTTTATTTAGTAAAACTAAATGTGGAAGATGGGCATATGCAATTTGTCAATGGGATAATTGTAATGATTTATGTCGAGGTTATTTTGATATAACTGCTACAACAACTGCATCTACAACGACAGAAGAACAAAGAATTACATCAGCAACATTACAATTGGTCACAGAAACACCACCATTCATTAATGCAACAACTACCCAAATGACTGAAACATTTACAGCAACAAATGTATGTCATTGTCCTACTTCTGGAGTACCAAATAGTATAACACCATTTAATACCTTCTTGTTTTCTTTGATAATTACAAATTTAAAAAAGTTTCGACATTTTTAAATATCAAAAAAGAAACAGAAAAAAAACTTGAAGTTTTTATTATTCATTCGTTGTTTATTTATCTCTTTTTAAAGCTAAAATTGAATATCCTGTTTAATCAAAAGCTATAGTTTTTATAATAGCACTATAAGAAAGCAAGACAAAACTTTTTTCATTTTGTTGGCTCATTGGACGATTATGCAGTTGACTGGACGAACAACTTTTTTAAATGTCATTATCATTTTCCATACTTAACGATCAAGAGTTTAATGGCCAACGTGTTTTATGAGTGTGCAAAAATCAATGATGAGAGGCACAATCGCTGTATTTAAAACTTTGTATCAGTCAATCAAATTTCAAAAAACGACAAATTTATAAAAAGTGTAAACACAAATTAATACAGTAATCAGAAAACAATAAGAAAAAAGTTTGCCTTAATTAACAAAAGAACAATTTCTTGTAAGTTTAGCTTGCATAAGAAACATATTAATCAGAAAAATAAATACCGGGAACATTTAAGCGACGATTCTTCATAATTTCTTCAATAACAGTATAAATCATTTCTTTGAAAGCATCAGAAACAGGTGGAGAAAAAAATAAATCAACATCAACCTTTTTATTCTTCTGAAAAAAACGGGATTAAAGAATGACGTTTAAAAATCAGGATTGGGTGACTTTGAAGTGGGGAGCAGCTTATATCTAATTAACCGCTGATGTTTATGCCTCATGTAGCACCCGAAATCATGTGAAGATAAACCATAAAAAAACTAACCATGAGAAATTCTTTGAAAGAATTAAAATCAAAAGCTTCTGTAATTCCAACTAATTCAAATCGACGCAATTCTTTAAAGCCAGAAATATGTTCAACCATTTTTTGTACAGTATCAGCTTTAAAAATATTCATATTATTTAAGCAACTCCTAAAAAATCACATATAGCAACAATAAACAATATCAAACTCGACTTGAATTACCCTATATAAACAATATAAACTTACATTTCAAAGCTTTTAATACTATTAAGTCTTTTAAGAATCTTATCCAAAGTAACAAAGCTACCATCACCATTCTTGATTGTACAATTACGAAAATACATCTTTTCAATAGTACCAGATGAAATAAGTGCTTGATAATCATTCCAATTAAGCTTATGTTCGTCAAGAATTAAAGTACGAAGTTCAAATTTGAAGATTTTTGGAATAAATGATGAAAGATTTGTTTCATAACATGAATGTAAGGTATCATAAAGCCATAATTTTGGAAAGATTGAATGTGGATTAAATGTTTCTCCATCAGCTTTATAATTCAAAGGATGTTCAACAGGTGAAGTATCCATAACAGAATCATTATCAGAGTCATCATCAGAATAATCCATATCAGAGTCATCACCATCATCATCAGACATTGAAGCATCGCTATCAGGTTCAGTAGGAGTAAGACCACGTGAAAAATTTGCTACTCTCATAAAACAAACAGGAAAAACAGGATATTTTGAATAAAAATATTTGCATGTTTGGATTAGCTTTTTCCATGCTTTTCCAGATTGTGGATTTTGAATGATATATTTAATAATTGGATATGGAATTGAAAATGCTTGAGGATATGGATTTTGAAAAGTATAGACTTGAATGGAGTCAGATGATGAGGTTGAAGGTAAAGCAACTTTAAGATTATCCATGTTAGTTGAAAATATTATGAGATCTAAAAAGAAAAAAGAAATTTTAGTAAAATATAAAAATGTGAAAGATATATAAAAAATAACGCGGAAAAAAAATAAAATCAAAGAAATGTGAAGAACAATTTATAGCTAAAGCTTTTGAACGATAGAGTTAATGTCCACAATACCAAAGGATTTAAAAGAGAGGGAAATTTAAACTTTGCAACAAAAAACGAATTTATTAAATTTCTTTTGTATCACAAACGATTGAATAAAAACTAGAGCGTTTTCTTTTCACTTTTGCCACTTTTACTCGGTCTTTTCTTTCATTGTTCTCTTTTTTCTTCTTTGACCAGAGAGAAGAAAAAACAGAGAAACAATAAACTTGTGAATCAATTGATTTTGCTCTTTTTGTTAGAAAAACATTTTGCAAAAATGTTGATCATTGCTACAGCACTTTCATTACATCTGCTCGAACATTGCTGCATCTCTTCTTTTGTTACAAAGTGAAATATAAAATAGAGAAAAGAAGCAAGCGTGTCAGCAAAAATGTGAAGAAAGTGCTGTAGTGTCCCAACCGATGTTTTTTTAAAAACGCTCTGCTTACAATTGTCGGCTAAAACGGAAACAAAGAAAAAAAGAAAATGTGAAACTTCGAAAATTTGAAAATTCTTTTTTAAAGTTTTTGAAAGTTTTTGTTTCCTTTTTTTCTTTGTTCCTGTTTTATCGTTAGCCAATGCTTGCTTTATCCGACAAATTATTGAAAGTTGTCGATAAGAATAACAAAAAAATACTAATTTGCCTCGTACTACAAATTTTCACGATTCAACAAAAATGATATTAATGACAGGAGAAAAACATTTGGGAATCATTACAGTCAATTTGACCTTTTGCAGCTTCTACATGATTGCGGCAAAACATCAAAAGAAATTTACAAATTTCGACGAAAGCACTCTTTGGTGCCTCACAATACTGACGACTTGGAAATATGATTTCAAAAGCGAATACAAAATGGTTCATAAACGATGTCAAAATTCAGAGTGTTACAGTAATTTTACAATAACTTTTATTTAAAATAACACGATGACAACTTTTTCAAATGCAGCAAAGATAAACAAAAAAAGTTTAAAGCATTTATTGTCATTAAACTCAAAAACCTGCAAGTGCATGGCTTTCATCAAAATCTGATAAATTTTCTTGATCACCATCACCAGCTTGTGCAGCTTCAACAAATTCAGCAACAATTTCAATGCGGCCACGTTGTTGAACAATTTCAACAAAAACATCTCGTGGAATGACATTTCCCCCAATTTTTTCAATTCCATTTTTAACACAATAATATTGTGTTAAAAATGGAATTTTCTTTGCATCACCTTCGCCTTTGATTGAAGCTTTAACAACAGCATTTCCATTTTCCATCATTTTCAAAGAAAAATGTGCATGAAATAATCGTTCAGTTGATTTCTCAATTTCCTTTGTTGTTGGACTTCTTGCACTACCATTTTTGAACATCATTCTGATATCACGGCGTGTCAATTCCCATGCAAATGCTTTGATGCGATTTAATGCATCAAACTGAAACAAAAAAGTGTTTTTAAAAAATTTGGAATTTAAAATTTAAGTTTTAACATAAAGCAAGCTGGTATCCATGAATGAGTTTTCAGAGGAGGTGGTCCTTTGATCTTTTGCCGCTTTTCTTTTTTTTTGCAGCAAAAGATCAAAGAATATTTTTGATTTTTTGCCGCTGGGCTTCAACTCCTTCATCCACCTCATGGATACAAGCTTAAAGAAAATCAAAAAACTACAGTATACCTTTGCATAGCATGTTCCTAAACTGAACATCAAGCTCTGGATATTGTTGTTGTTATTGGGATGAGCACGTTGAGGGTAACGGAAGCGATGTTGAGGATTGTTGAGGGAAAGAGACATCTGAAAAAAAAGATTTGAGATGTAAAAATTGCATTTTTTTTGTCAACAAGAAAAAACAAGAATTTTTAAAAGCAACAAAGCAAACAAATGAAAAAAATCAGTGCGGCAATTTTATTTCAACGCAAAATTTTTCTTACAAAATCTCGTGAAAACATTTAACGAAACATTTCTTATTTTGAAATATTTTTTCCTTTTTTCAAAACAAAAGAAAAAGAACCAAGAGAATAGACACGTAAAAGCATATATAGAACATAAAGAAAGAGAAGAAATAGTTATATGAAAATGATTCTTTGACGGTGTTCTTCTATAAAGAATGATGGGAAAAATCAAGGCAAAAAAATTTAAAGGTTACATTAAAGACCACTTTTTTCGGCAAAATAATAGACAAAGAAGAAAAAAAAGAAGAAGTAAAATCGGAAGAAAAGCAAAAAGTGTTGCAATTTTCAAAACAAAAACGTCCGATCAAAAAATAAAATGTAAATGATATGATTTAAATATCAGGGTTAGTGAATTTATATAAAATAGCTGTTAAATGAATTCACTAAAAAGTGAGAAAAAAATATAACTCCATTAAAGACTGACTCCATTGAAAATGGATTTTTAACAGTGCTCTGATTTCTGCTTTTTGTCTAGTGCTTTCTTCAAAAAATATTCTGTGAAACACAATGTACAAAAATGAAAAATTCTTTTGACGGGTTTTAGCCATTTCAGACATTTTTTTAAAAACAAGAGCAAAAAAATATATGACTTATCAATGATGAACCATCAAAAAAAGCAATAATGAAGGACACTTTTAAAAGATAAAACCACGATAAAACATTCTAGTTGTTTTTTTAAGCAATTGTATTTTTTCATATAACACTGAAAATTATAGTTTATTGTGAAATATAGGTGTCTTGATAAAGTTGTGGTCCAAGGAAACATACTTTAAAATTTAAAATAAATTTATTCTGAAATACTAACACATGGATGGCTAAACAATTGTTAAGGCGCAAAAAAATTAATTTTTTAAATTCAACTTAAAGACTTTGATATAAAAAATGGCATAATAAAGTTTATAAAAATATATAATTTATTTATTAAAGAATAAAAATTGAAACAATTATTTATAATAATAATACTGTAAAAAGGATATGAATAATAATGAATTAATAATAATAATAATAAAAAAAGGTAAAAATAAATAATTAATTAAAAAAATCAAGATTACGTTGATACATCAAATAGGTTGGTTTTAGTGGAACACGTCGTCGAGGAGTTTCTTGATATTGTTGCGTTGAAGGCTTTTTTGGAGTTGATGTTTTCCATGTTATTCCTCGGCTACCAGCATATACTTTTCGTGAACTTGTTGCTTGGCTGCTGCTTCCTTGACTTGAACATTTTGAAGAACGAAAACTAAAAAAACTAACGTCAATGCATTGAACTACAGTAACTATAAGAATGCTTACTGATTATTATTACCATTCTTTTTTGATTTAGAAGATGAGCCATAAAATTGAAATCTCTTAGCATTTTGTGAATATGGTCGAGAGCTTTGCCATCCAGAAGAACGAATTTTGTAAGTTGGAATATGAGAAAGTTCAAAATCAGACTTAAAAAAATTTGTGCTATCTTTTATAAGCGACATCTTGGGTGTACATATTGTCTAAAAAATATACAGGAGTTAAAGAAATTTATTAAAGAAAAAGTTCAATGCTCATAAATCTTTCTTAGCTAACTGTGATAAGCATGCATTTATTGGATTTTTCTTTGTTCATTCCAATTGCAAAAAGTAACAAAAAAGCTCAAAAGCGGAAGTTAAATTAAATTTTACGACCGTGGTCTTGCTCAAATGGGCATGAAGAAATATTGATCCAATGAATGTGCAATATCAAAAAAAGTAAAGAACGCTATAACCCTTTCTCTCTTCTTAACTTCCGCAGCCCTTCTTAACTAATAAAAAACAAAGACTTACCGATGGCTTAGGTTCTGGTGGAAAATCAAAACATTTCTTGTAAGATACTGCTGCAGGTGCTGGTGAAAAATATTTGGATGATTTTGAAGAAAAAGTAAATTTCTTATTATTTTTTCGTCGGATAAAAAATTGTCGCAAACGTTTAAACATTTTTGGAAGCAAATTCACGGAGAGAGAGAAAAGAAGGAAGCAACCAGAATGAATGAAGAAATAAACACTGCTTTGACTAAAATGTTTCAATAATCTTCTATGACCAAAAAACAATTTGTTTACCTCTTCAAAATTTGCTTAAAGGGTTTTTTGGCAGCCGCTGCGCGAACGTCTTTTCCTTTAAAAGTAGTGACCTTTGCACATTTTTAAGACATCTTTAATCAATGGCTGTGACTGCTCATGGGGTCTACAACTTATTTATGGCAAACGAGAAAACGTGAATGGTTTTTCTATACCCCAAATTTTTTTTTATTTAGCGTTAAAATTTCAGTTTATTCCAACGTCAATTCTACAGTAAATTATTGATTTCTTTTTGACTCACATTTTTAAGTGTTGTGTATTTAATTAAAACTCTGTTCATTCTTAAGCTATTATTAAATATAGATATAGTATTATTACTTTAATAACTTCATTTTTGATAAAAATTTTTTATATATTTGTTTTTTACATAACGTGTTGTTGAAGACAAACTCTTTCCATGAAAACTGCAATTTATTATTTTTCAACATTTTAATATCGTATTAGTTTTTCCTGATTACGGTTGTCATTTAAGGTTAGTAGCAAAAATAAAATATTCAAAAACAAATTTCTTTAATGCAACATGTTTTCTCTTTTTTCAGCTGCAACAAAAAGAGACGCACACCCGATCAAAGGCAGTGATTGTTGTTGTCATTTTGTAGACGTGAGCAAAAATCATTAACGTTAAAAAAAGAAACATTACTTTGAAAAAAGTGGTTACATAATTTCAAAATAAAAGTTTCATTTTGAAATACAGTACGGCAAATTTAATTACTACACAAATTTGTCACAGTCATAATGATATGCAAAAAAATATTTACCTCAGTTGATTTTAGGGCTTAATAAAAAGTGTGTCATTCTTATTGACCATTTTAATGTTAAAAATTTTTTTGAAAGGTGTCATAATTTATTGCAGAATAACAAAGACAATTTGATTTTTTCTTTGAATGTAACAATTTTCCAAAAACATTTTGACACTTTTCACTGACATCAAAGAGAAAAAAGAAAAATTACCGATGAACCATATTTTTTGTGTTCTTTGTCATGTCCCCATGTCTTCATGTCTAATGACCTTATCAATTTTTGGTCTTTCTTTTTCCGGGACAGCAAATCGCTAAAAAAAGAAGGTAAACTTCTGTGTTATTTTAATTCTATTGTTTCCTTTAAAGAACAAAATAATCTTTTTAAATTATGTTTAAGAAATTGTTGCTACTTTTTAGCTTCTGTTTAATTTTTGGTAATATTTCTTTTGTTATTAAAAAAACGGCTCTGTAAAATCGAAATTTTGGATTTGGAAAAAACTTTATTTGAGGGCAATTTTGAAAAATTTTGATTTTGTTATTTTATTTTTCCAAGTTTCAATTTTGCTGAGCACAAATTAAAGTCATTATTTTATAAAAAAATATTTTAGCTACTGTATTTGGAGTAAACTGTTACCAAAATAAAAATGGTGAAAATATAACACAAATTGAAGGATGTAATTATTGTGGTTACTGTAGGTTGTTTTGAATATGAATTAGTTGTTTTAGTTAAACAGTTTTGCTTTTATATTTAAATTGTAAAATCTATGGGCACAATTTTGACCATTAGCTTAGTTTTACTTTTTCATAAATAAGATGGCTAAAATGAAGCTAAAAATATGAAAGAGCGTAATAAATTTTTAAAGCACAAAATTATCACTTTTTTTTGCACAAATAAAGTTTATACACAATATTGTAGACTATTATTTTGAAAAAATTTCAAACAATACTGGAGAATTGCGATGTTGCTTACAAGAGCCGTATATAACGTATAATGAAAGTGGTGGAGCTACATATAACTATACTCATGTGAATGAATGTGATTACATGTAAGAGTTTAGTTTCTACCTAATTTTTTTTTATATCAATATCCCTTTAGTGAAGTTGGAAACTCTACTCAAGGATTTGCAATTTGTAATAGAATGGATTTATGTAATCAAAATTGTGAAACAGCTTTAATTACTCCTCAACCACAAAGCACGACAACAACTGGTAATTGCAGTATTATGATAGAATTTAATTTTGTTAGCTTATTGTTTTGGATTATATCGGTTTTAATTTGTTCAAAGTATTTGAATTTATGATGTGGTTTTCTTTTGATTAAAAACGTTTTATTTTTCCCCAACAATCTTGTGTAACAATAAAATCTGAGAAAAAATTATTTCTTGGCATATGCTAGCTTGAATTGCTTGATAGCAAAATATTCACATTGAATTTTTGTGGCGATATACAGTGATAGAAAAAAAGTTAATTTTCAAATGGAAATAAAAGTGAAAATTAAGCTTATATAATCTCTTTCAATTATTTTTGTTACAAGATTTTTTGTATGATGGTTCAAAGTCCACTTTTTTTAACAAACACATTTATAAGTCATTTTCAAATTCTGATGAATTACAACATTATAAATGTCAGGATTACAAAAGACAAAAAACTGAAAGAAATCAAGCAAGCTCCGTTAGATGTGGTAGTTGTTTCAGAAGGAGGCGTTGTTGTTGTAGTGTTCTGAGCTGATGGTGCTGGGGTTGTTGTTGCTGCTGGAGCAATAAATTGGCATTTATCATTACAACCATCCCAATTACAAATAGAAAGATTGTATTCTTCGCAAGTAAAAAAGCTAAATTTTTAAAAAAAGTTTTATATGCGTTGACATTTAATTAAGCATACTTATTAATACATGCCGTTGTATCATTCATATTTTGTTTACCATTTGGAGTGTCGTAATCAAAATTGCTCTGTTGCAAACAATATCGAATTTCTCCATTTTGTTTGTTATTGTCACAGGATTTATCTCCAATAAATTTGTATGCAACTTTTTCTGAAATAAAAGAAAACAAATTTAAAAATTAAGAATGTGCTACAATAGCCTCTGTTTTAAAAAGTCATATAACACTTACCATATCCACAAAATTTGCAATTTGTATTTTCTTTCTTTTCAGCTCCAAGGACATTCTCCCAGCACTTTATTCCATAGCTTAATTCTAAAAAAGATAGCTATATTTTTGCATTTCTAAGAATTAAAGCTCATACCAACAATGCTAAATACCGTAACCAAAAACAAAATATTCTTCATTCTTTTCCAGCTTTCTTTCAATTATGAGTTGATTGACAACTTTAATGTGTAATTTTCATTGCAAGCAGACTATTTATATTGTTTTATTGTCATTACCGATATTGAGCTGACGTGATATACAATTGGGCGCATCCACAGGGCGTCGTAATCTGGTATTTCCGTAAACGTTTTTAAAGACATTCTTTTGTCTTATAATTGATAAGACAAGCCACATTAATGTCTGTAGAAACCAAAAAATTAAATGTGGAAATAACAAAAAGTATTCACTAGGATTATGTTTCATCGAATAGATTACGGTTTTTTGTGCCCCTAATACTATTGTTCTGCACTAAAAAAGTGATGTCAATGAAATTAAGACGAATTTTAAAATACGTGGTGCTTAATATTGACGTGTTAAATAATTTTAAAAAGTTCTTACTAAAAGATTAGCAAGATTTTACTTAAGGTATGCGATAGTGGTGGCCGTTAAACTTTTTTTGATGAATTTGAGATTAAAATTCTTAAATCACTTTTTGAAAGAACATTTTAACTTCTAATCTTAAAAGAGTTCACGAATACCTTAAAAATGATAAACAAAATGATTAAAATGATTATGCTTATTTCAATTGTTTTGTTTTGCATTTCAGCTGAAATTTCTTTAAAAGCTGTCTCGTCTAATAATGAGGAAAAATCTGTAACAATAGCTTAAAGCATCAAATTTTGATTTTATGGACTCATTTTTTCTTATCAGTCACAGATTTTTCTTGCAAAAATAAATTATTTTTTTAAACTTTGAAAAAAAAATCATTTTTATTTTAAAATAAATGTTAAAAAAGCTTTGTAGCATCCTTCAAATCTGCATACGAAAATAATGAAATTCTGGCATTAAAATTTAACACTAGATACCATGATCGATATTTTAATAGAACTGCATTATTGGAAATTGGTTGAAAAACATCAAATCTTAAAAAATTTTGTTATAAAACTAATGTTGATCATCAATAATTTTTTGTTTTTGTTTTTTAATAAAAATCTTTTAATGAAAAGTAATTTTTTTTCTATGAACATTGTTGTCGAAAAAAATTACGAAACGTAAAACTGTTCTAAAAATTCATATATTTATGAAGAAAATGTAATTTACTGCTACCATGCAAATAGGAACTATGTCTCTATTTTACAGCTTTTCTTTTAACATTTATGATTTCACTTTTTTTCATTTTTACGATTTCATTTTATCAGAAAGTGCTATAAAAGACTTGCATTTTTTTAGTTTTTTTGAGTTAAATAAATTATTTTACTTTTTTAAATTTTATAAAGTTATTATAAAAGTAGTCTAATCTAAAAATCTGTTTTTTGCTTCTGTAGTAAAAATTTTGTATTTTAAAAATGGACAATAAAGAAGAAGTTATTTGGGAAGTAATTCCAGGACATGTTATAATGATTTTATTAACATTTATAAGCATTTTTGGAACAATTAATATTTTTATTGCAACATGGAAAACTAGGTGAGTTAAAAGTTTTTGGGGGATACGGTAATCTCGAAATTTTGTTTTGAAACAAAATAATTAAAAAATTACTGTAAAAGGAAAATTTTATAACCCATGTTTATTTTTTGTTGACTACCCCAATGCCCTATTTCAGTTCTCTCCATGGAATCTGCAATTATCTCCTTGCCGCTAATGCCTTCTTTGATAGCATTCATCAATGCTCACATCTTATCCACGGCTACATTCTTTTTTCTGGAATAAAACAAATCCCTCGCTTGCTTTGTGTCTATTTGGGTACAGTACCATTATTTGGCCTAAATTCTGGGTTAATTTGTGTATTTATTATTGCCATTGATCGACTCTTCAGTGTCTTATCTCCGTCAAAGCATCGAAATTGTAATAAAAAGATTTATTATTTCTTGTTATTTTGTTTCAATGCTATTTTTAATGGAATGATATTTATGGCTGTTTATGGTTATGCTTTTAAAAATCCACAAGAGTAGGTTGTTTTCTGTGGAGGTTGTCTGAGGGTTTTATTTACAAGCAAAAATGAGCTTTGACGTCTGGATGTTTACTGCTTTTTTGATAGTTGTTTGAAGGGGATAAATATATTTTACAAGGTGGTTTAATTTAATTTTCAAGTTGGTTTTTAACCTTCGATGGCTCCCATTCATTTTTGTGAACTTATATTTGCATGGAAACGTCATCTCTGAAACTGGGAAAACATCTTAATTGTTGAGTGTTGAAAATTTGAGAGATTTACAACCAGCTTTGAGCGTTGATGTCTGAAGGTTTACTGTTTTTTGATAATAAATTGGAAAAAGTTACAATGTTACATAGCTCAAAGTAAATTATTAAGCTGGTTTTTGAGTTCACAAAAGCTTTCTTTAGCTTCTGTGAACTCATATTTTTAGGGAATGGTTACCTAAAATTTAAGCCTCTGGGAATGCTTTGCCAAACAGTGCATCTTTTGAATTTGACCTTATCCCAGCTTAAAATTAACAAAGATTGTGAAAATCCATACTTTTTTGAACACAATGTTTAAAGAATTAGCCGTAGTTTATAGACGCTGAAGCTTTCTAAAATAAAAGAAATGCAGGTTTTATACAAAAAAAGAAAAAAGATTTTTATATTTTTTACACTTTTAAATTTACTTTATAAAAAGCAGCCTTTTGTCAGTAAGCATTTTGGATCAAATATTCGTACTTTTTCTTGTGACTATATGTGTCGTGCATAATATTTTAGTTTGATTTAATATCAAATGAAGATAATGGCTTATAAGTCTTTAATTATGGAATCAAAGGTTATAATTTATCTGAAAAAATTTTTAGTGTCAATATTTGCAGCAATTGGGAGATTTGATAGCACTTATGAGCAGTTTTGTCGGCTAATAAAGCATTAAAATTATTTTAAGCAAAACACAAAAATCATCAAAAAAACAAACGCCAGTTCTAAAAATCATTTTTTTTTTCAGAAAAACTTCTTGTTTCATGCCTGAAGTTCTTGGCGGATATTCAGCCAATCTTTGGTTCATTTCATGCATTGTTCTAAACATCGCTACCATAATCTGTTACATCACCGTCGCAGTCATCCTTAAATCCTCTACAGTTAATCTCGCATCTACAAGAAAAATTTTCAAAGCTCTTTCTTTTATAACTTTAATGATATTTTTTGGTTGGACAATTAATGCAATTACTCGAGTGGTTTTTGGTTTTGCTACAATATTTAGTCCAGAAACTAATTTTATTGCTGCAGTATATTTTGGAATTTTTGTTAATATTGCATGTTCATCTAATTATTTTATTCTATATAAATTTAGTTCTGATTATCAAATTATCTTTCGACAATACTTAAATCAAATTTGTAAAGCCTTTACTGGCAAGCAGCCATTTGATACAAGTGGTATTAGCACTAATTCTATTTCAACGATTATTAGAGTAACAGGGGCTAAATAAACTTTTGAGCTTGTTGGAATTTAAAAAATGTGTGAAAATGTTTTTGTTGTATTTTTGTTAAATTATTTAATAAATAAATTTTTTACATTACTTTGACACTGAACATGATTTAAAAAAGTTTGCCAAAAAAATTTTTGGTATACGGTAGATATAGAGATTCTGTTTTGACAGGTGTGGTTTCGCAATTTTTGCACGCCATATAGCTTGTTAAAGTTGAAGCCACTATTCTGCAAATAAACAAATAATTAAAGATAATAATAGAGAGGTCAAGGATATTTTTATTTTTTACTTTCTACATTAAAATTATTTTTCTTTCGATAAATAAAAGGTGATGTTTTTTTATCTCATGGGTAACAAATTTTTTTAAAAAAATTGTTGGGAAAATCATATTTATTTGTTATCTTTCAAAGTTTATTTAAAATTTTAGTGTCACGGGTTACTGTATCTTTCATTTTTAAATTACCAAAATATTATTATCCATGAGCTCTGAAGCAAGTTTTGAGTTAAACATTCTTAGTGCAAGCAATGCTGAATCTGGACATTCACATCTGCATGAACAAGGAGGAATGGAGTTTCCAGAAGTACCAATAATGCATCGCTCTGTGCAACAAACAACTAAAAATATTGTTATTAAGTTTTACTTTTGAAAATCTTACTAGGTCTACAATTTTGTTGAACACATGCATTAGCACAGCTTTGTGGATTGTTGCAACAATTTATTAAAGCATTAGTGCTGACGATTACGGTAAATAAAAATGGAAGAAGTAAATAAAAGCGATTCATTTCAAGTTACAGTTTACAGTATATGCGAATATTATTGTGATAATTGTTATGGCAGAAAATAGTTCAGTTGAATCTATCAAATGTATGGAAAGAAAAACTAAAATAAGAAAGCTATAAGTTTTTTTCTATCAGGGCTTTAAAATCATGTGCTTTTTAATTAAATGTAAACAAAAACGACGCCATTTTTAATAAGATAAAAAAAAACGAAGTAATTGAAAAAACATAATTTTTTAAACATAGATACGCATGACAACAAAAGCAGAAACTTCTACGGAAAATTTTTTTTAAATCAATTATAACAAAAATCAACAGAAAACAAAATTCACTTGCCCCCATTCAAATGTGTCGCTAACGTAAATGTAAAAAACCCAACTCTATATTGAATAAATATCCCATTACTTCAACAAAAACATGTATGCAAAAAGCAAATTTTATTTTTTAAATAAACAACATATCTGAAGTTCGGTTAAGCCGAAACTTCTAAAAAAATAACAACAACATAATATTTCAAATAAAAAAAATCAAACAACATGCACAGAGAGATTAGAACAAAAAACAAAATGAGCACGTTGATTTCACCAAGCAAGACCACATTTAAGCATTGACTCGAAGATCCCGCAAGAGGGGGGAATGATAGTAAGGAAGTTCTGCAGCAAGTTGTCCAAAAGCGTCTTCACTAGCAAGTTCAATGAGAGTTCTAAAATTTAAACCACATAAATATATACAAACAATTAAGTATAAAAAAATGGCTTACGAAGATGCATTCAAGAGAGCACGACCACGTTCAGCATAACGAGTTGCAATATAAACAGGTGATGGAAGAGAAGTTGGAAGACGAACAATTTGATGACCGAAGCAGAGGGTATAGCACAAGAGTTGGATGGCATCATTGGAAAGATCATTCTGATCATGCAAAACAGTGAAACGAGGTGTTTTGGCAGTTCCTTGCAAAGCAACATGAGGATTAAGATAAAATTCATTGTACGATGGATGAACAACAACCGTATCAACAACGGTACCAGGACGAACATTTTGTTCAGGTGGACGCATTGCAGGATTAGCATTTTCCAACATGAAGCGCAAATTATGCATACGATTTGGAACGATAAGTGTACACTTGGTTTTGCATCCAATATCACGAATAGCACCCAACGCAAAAGGAAGTTCCGTTGCAAGAACCATCTTGAATTGACCTTCTAAAAAATATAAATAAATATTTTACAAAGATATGATGCAAAATAAAGAAACGAACCTGAACAGCCATTACGGAAAATGACGAGCTTTGCAGGATATCGACCACGATTTGCTTTGAAACGTTCAAAACATTCAGCAACAATATCACCAAGTACGGTAACACGTTCTTCTTTGCTTGGTCTTTGGAGACGGAAACCACCAACAAATTCAAAGGGATGCTTCTTATCATTTGCAGCATCTAAAACAAAGCATACGGTAATCAAGGTAAATGGTTGTATTTATAAAAAAAAATAGCTTACATCCAACAATAGTAGGAGCACTTCCAACAGTAGTACGCAATGAAGGATTAATAGCACCAGGATGATTGAGGGAAATACCAAGGCATAAGATATCATTACCAAGTGTTCGAGCAATACCATCTTCAGGAAGACGAAGTTCATAATTAACACCACCAAGCTTGATACTAAAAAAAGAAATATTATTATTTTGTTTATCAAAATGGAAAAAAAAACTAACTTGGTTTTATGGAGGATGTTTTCCATTGTTTGTTGTTTGCCCTTGGTTACAATATCACCAGCATTTTGCATCTTGACGAGTTGGGTAACAATATGATATTGACGCTCAAGCAACTTAACAACCTTATGCAATGATTGATCATTATCAGCATGAATAAAGAACATAAAATTGAAGCCATCTGCTTTACAAGCCTTGAATTCTTCTTCAACACGAGCAACATCAATAGGAACAGAGCCCATATAAGTTGGAGGAATATATGGAACACCAACACGTGCACATTGTGTTTGGAAGCAACCCAAAAATTGACTAAAAAGATAAGCAATTAATTCATACAGCTAAATAATTATAACAAAAAAAGCTTACGTAAGTTCTTGTTGATCAAAACGACCACGATTACGAGGAGGCATTGAACCAAGAATATAGATTGCCCATTTTCCCAAATCACATGGAACAAGATAATGAGCACGTTGACTCCACGTAGCACGAGCAGGTTCAGGTGTTGCAGTATTATTATTGCCATATTGAATGTATGGTGGAGGAAGAACACGAGTTTTAACCTACAAAATAGATTTAAATTAGAGAGATAGTAGTATTATAGTATCAACAAGCTTACAGTAACAGGTGCTGCCATAACATCAATATTCATTGCAGTCAAATGTGCACTTTTATGTGCACCATAAAGACCAAGAGCTTCACCATTTCGAAGATTCTGAGGGATCAAGGTAGATGGAGGAACAGCACAAGCACGAATCATGTTTTGAACCAATTCAGGTGTTTGATGTTCAGTACGGACGCGTTGATTATCACAGATTGTAAGGACTTCCATAGGGAATTCACTCTTTTGAGGACCAGATTCAATAACCAAATTAAGCTTTGGAAAATGAAGGGGATAATCATATCGTTCAAGAAAGTATTGTTCAACAGTAACAGTACGAACAACACCAGCTTCATTCAATTCAATAGTTTTAGTTTGTGCATTTTCAGCACTAATACTATGAACGGTAATAGTTCTTGGTGGATTTTCATGACGAGTTTGAGCGGAAAGACCTAAAGAATTGTTATTATTAATAAAACTATTTAAAAAATCAGTAAAAAAATACCAATAAAAGCAGTTTTAAGATGATCAACTTCTTGATTGGTGAGATCACGATTTTCAAGGCGAATGATGCCAGCAGCAACTTCAACCATTGGAAGACAAGAATGGAATGGAGTTTTCTTGGTATCAACAACTACACCAACACGCTTATTACCAGGACCTTTTGGGCCTTCAATATAACTAAAAATACAAATTATTATCAATATGTCACTAAAGAAAAAGCAACAAACCGGATAGATTTTTGACATCCAATTCCCAAAAATTTTCCAACACCAAGATCAGGAGTATCTTTAGGAGTAAAGCCAAAGTTACCAGGATTCATCAAGAAACTCTTTCCACCAGGATATGTGATATGATCACCTTGATTCATCAAAGCAGTTTGAGAAGTTTCCAATTCAAGATATTGCTGAAGAGAATGATCAACTTCTTCCAAATGGGTTGTGATACGATTAAGTTCAGAAGCATCCAAAACACGAACATCTTTGACAGGCTTAATCTTAATTTGAGCACGAGCACCTGGAAGCTGACGAGCAACATATGGATTGTCAACATCATAAGTAACACCATCAGGATTTTCAGTGATTACACGAGGAGAGAAGAGAGCTAAAAAAAGAGGGAAGAATGATTAAAAGAGAACGATATCAAAAAAGGATTTACTTGATTGAAGATCATAGCAAGTTTCATTAAGAGGACCAAAAATGTCAGCATGTTCTTCAACCGCAGTTTGAAAGACAGATCGACAAAGATCTTTTCTATTGGTGACAATTGCACTAAAAATAAGATAAAATTATGCATTAGAATGAGAGGTAGAATAAAACATACTCAGAACGAGCCTTCTTTGTAAGATCAATGACCTTTTCAGCACCATTTGGTAGCTCTTTAACAGCTTGGATAGTAACATCATAACGATAAACTTGAAGGCCATCAGGGACCTTAAGTCCATGGATGTTGGTGATGATCTTTTGAGACGAAGTACAGATGGTTCCAGCTGGCTTTTTATTAGCCATAACAGGAGGAAGCGGTTGGAGCTAAAAAAAAAGTAGAGGTTAGTTTTTGGGTACATAAAAAATAGATAAATAAACTTACTTGCAAACGTTCCATCATACGAGCAATGTCCGAAGAAATTTCGGAATGAGGATTACGAGCAGCCATGTTTACACGAGTAGATAAACTGAAAAAGAGCAAATATTATATACACAAAAATAATGATAAAAGCAACAGCAAATAGCGAAGCAAGAACGAGATATAACACGATAAGCTAAAAAGCGTAACAGGCAAGACAAAGTAGAAAAAACACAAGCACAAAAAACATAAAGAAGAAGCATAGCAAGTTTTTAACAAGAAGGTTGGCCAAGATAGAGATTTAACGTCAAAAATTACATATATATATATATACGAAAATACTGTTAAAAGCAGCAATAAAACCCGGAGGAGTTAGTGAAGCAAAAGCGAGTTACAAAAGGGTAAGCAAAAATGCATGAAAGCAAGATAAAGTAAGAAAAAAGGCAACTAAAAATGCCAAAAAATGATAGAGATTTTCAGCGATGATCAAAGCTGTACACTCAACAGCAAGGATAATGGCACCAAGCATTAAAACATATATAATAGTGTTAAAAATGACTTTTAGATAAAGATTTGCACCAACATTTAGCAATCAAAGACAAATTTTTTACATATTTTTTCTGCTGCGCAAATTTGCAAGATTATGAACAAAACTGTGCCAAAAAGATATATTTAGCAGCAAGAATTGCGGCATAGACTTTAAAAATTTTCTAAAAAACTGTTAACGATGGCTTGAAGATAAAAATTAAGCCGGAAAAAAAAGATAGCGTTTAAAGTGGGATTTTTTAAGCATTTTTTTCGGCAACACTGCAGATGATTTGCTTAAAAGATCAGCAAAAAGCTGATAAAGCTTATGAGGGATATGTAGTAAATATTAATGTTGATAAAAAAATAATTAAATAAAATATTTTAAAAAAAATATTAAAGATAAAAGAGCAGAGAGAAAAAAGTAGAGCCGACAAAAAAAGTGGTTGAGAAAATGAGCCTCAAAAAGGCTTCCCTTTTTTGAGGGACCGCAACTGCTGATGCGCAGCAGCTTACGCAACAGTATACCATTGATCTGCATGCACGCGGGAAATTCAAAAAATAAGTACTTTTTTTTCTTGCGCAGAAAAATGTTTGAAGCAAAAAAAGTTGAAGTTCTTGTTTTTGTTAAATTTTTACTATTTTTTTTAACTTTTTAATTTTTATTAAGTAATTGGAAAATATAGTTTTATTATTAATATTAACTTGTTCATACATTGAATAAAGACCGAACGGAAGAAATAAGAGAAAAAAGCTAAAATGAAGCAATATTTGTTTTTTTTGTAGCAAATCTTTCGTATCCATTTTTACAGATTATTGCTGTAATCTGTTTTATAAATTAAACTTTTTTATACAATTTTATATTAGATCCTTTTTTTTATATGCTAGATATTTGAAAGACACGAATATATATATTTTTAATAACATCAAAGTTTTTAAAGTTTTGTTGCTGCTGTTTCTTCATCATTATAAGTTCATGGATGTTAAACAGTTTTACTTTTATTGTTATAAACTGCAACACAAAAAGCAATTAAAATTGTAATGATTTAAAAGCTTATGGATCACTAAAATGGAGTAACTGGATTTTTATTATAAAACTTTATTTGATTATTAAAAGAAATACTGGAGCATAACCATAATTATAATAGAAAAAATTAAGACTACATGAATGTTGATGAAAGAATTGAAGGTTAAAAATTTTTATTTATGTACACAAATACTTTTAAATTAAAATTAAAAAGAATGGATAAATATATAAAGAGTTCTTATAAAGAGAACCTTAAAGTTACAGTATGCTTCCAACACATTAAAATCTAGACTTTAGCAATTTTGATTGTTTCATCGGTGAAAACATGGGTAGGTATAAATTTATTTCCAAGTAAACCAGAAGCAGCTAAAGCAGCATTTGGACAATTGACACATGTGCATTGACAACCACCTATTGTCTGCCCTCCAACTGTACAGCTAGCACTTTGGCAGCAGATCACTATAATTTGTGTTTATAGTGTTACAGTAAATTTTTATGCAAAATTAGCACTTACTATAAGGGCAATGTTGTTGAGCACAAGCATTGAGGCAATCTTGTTCATTGGTGCAGCAATTGATGATTGCATTGGCGCTGATGAAGAAGACAGCTAGAAGGGTAAGAACGATAGCGAAACGAGCCATTTTAGTAGTAATTGATAAGTGGGAAAGAAACTGAAACTGAAAGAAAATTAAAGTTTTTTTAGAGTTCTGAGTATCAATATGTTGAAATTACTTGTAATAAACTTCTTTTTATACTAGAAGAAAACACTGTCCTTATTAACATGGAGGCGGTGCAGATGAAGGTGTTTATGTTCATAGCAAAAAGTTGTTATCTTATCATCTATCTTTATTGTGCTAAATATTATTGTTTTTTTAAACATAAAAGCTTGATGCCACGTGTTTTGTTGATGCCTTATCTCTGAAAGGAAATTACAGTATCTCTAAAGACATAGATTTTGTTCTGTTGAAAAAAAGGAGGCAGAATGTTGATGTTTAAGCCAAAAAAATTTGCTTACGTAGAAACTCTATTTTTTATGTCACTTTTATCAGAATGTAGGAAAATTGGCAAATAGTAGGCAATAAAAAAATGTTACGTCGATAAACGCGTAGGATGAAAAAAAAACAAAATCAAAAGCATTTCATCAAAGCGATCGTTTTTGATAAACTCAAAGTTACCTTCTTTTGTGTTTTTCTTTAAACATCAGTTTCTGCTTTTTACAATTGAAGCAATCGTTGTCCAAAAATGAAAAAATTGACAGTTTTCTAAGAAAAAAGTTTGCTCATATTTGTTATTGAAAATTATAACTGATGTTTGCTTGAAGCTTTTTTTTATCTTCTTTCCTTTAAAAATGTACTTTACTTATTTCTTTGTTTCTGTTTCTTTCTTTATTTTTTTATCACTTGTTTTAGCAGTGTTCTGTTTTTGTTTCATTGAAACACAAAAAACTAAAAATTACTTTTAAGCGCATGACTAAAGAAAATAAAGATCATCAAAACAAAAGTGATATGAAGATTTTTTAAATATCAACTACAGACAAAATAATAAAACCTATAAAATGAATGCTATGAAAACATTGCTACAGTATGTATTATGCGATATTTATCATTTTCTACAAAAATATTGTTTAAAAATTTGAAATTTTAATTTAAAAATGGATAAATTTTTCTTTGTGCCTTTGAAGCAAGTTATCTCATAAAAACGGTTTCAGAATTTTGTTTGTACACACTCTTAAACGATTTATGGTTTATGCAGTTCAATGAAATCAATTTTTTGTTTATTATACTCTCCTACTCATGCAGTAAATTCTAACAATGAGCGCTATATTCAAAGGCAAATAATTAAAAAAGTAACGTGGCGTTGATGAAGCTGCGAAAAATTTGTTTAATCATTAATGATGAACATGAAAGGTTTTTAGAGTCAACAAAAATCTGACCTGCTTTAATTTTTTAGGCCCCAAAAAAGCCTTTATGTTTTCAATCTATAGAGGATATATCCTTTAGTAAAAAAACCAACGGATTCAAAGCAAATTTTGACAGATGCTCACCGTTTATTTAGAATAAAAGAACATGGAATTTTCGATTTGAAGAAAAACAATAAAAAAGCTTCTTTCATTGTTCTCTTTTTGAGTTTAAAGCACAGATCAAAAAATTCTTTCAATATTTTTTTGTAAGCGTTATTTTAAATATGTTTGTTTTAAAAGAATTCATAAGAAAACTATTTTTAATATAGCAAGATGAACAAAAAACAACGATAAACAGAAAATATTGTCCACATTTATATTTTTGAAAAAAAAATACAATGAAAAAATTTATATTTCAGTAGTCATTAATGATAGCATGTTAAAGTTCACGTCTGAACCAAAAAAAGGAAGAGGCGAAATTTATTTTTCTGTTTTTATGTCTGCGTCTTTTCTATTTTCTATGCGCTCTCTCTGTTCCCTAGCGAAAAATAACAAAAAATAAATTTCGCCTTAAGGCGAAATTTATTATCAATTGATTCAATCGTGGCGTGTCTTGAAAATTTTGGTTACAAAAATCTTGAAAAAATTTGTGTTAGCAATATGACACAAAATGCCAAAAACGCTTTCACTGCATAAAAAAGAAAATTTTTTGTTTTGGTTTTTCTCAAAATCTTTTTTTCACAACTACAAAAAAATGAATTTTTTCATCTTCTTAAATTAAATTGCCTTCAGAAGCTACAGCTACAAATGATAACTGTTTTTTCTTACATTTTTTTGTTAAAATATACTTTTCTGTTCAAAATTTTACGGAGAATTTGATGCATCTATAAAAAAAATTGTATTTTGGTTTTTTTAATAATAATTTATAAAAATCAAAAAGCAACATAAAATCATTATTACAAAAAATTACATAATCAAGACACGGCTTACCGTATACAAAAGCGACAATCAGCAGTCATCCAAATTAATTTGTTGCTGTATTAACAAATGTTCGAGTATTTAAAAATACTTTCTGTGATACAGTATGAAATTGTGTTAAAACAAAATTAAGCTCCAATGATGAATTTATTAAAAAAACACATTAAATTATAAAGAACTTTACAGGTGCCATTTTTAAATTGGTAAAACAACAAGACTATATTGATCCTTAAAAAATCACAAAAATGAATAAATTTCGATTTAGAATTTAACTACGACACCGAAGTTGGAGACGAAGTCGTTTAAAATGGTTGGACTGTCTATAAGAAGAACGTCAGCAATACGGCGAACGTGCTTCTTTCAAAAATTTGCCGTCAATGTTTATTTCAAAAGAGGTCCTTTACTAGATATAATTTGACAAGCTGTAAAAAACATTTTCTTATTATAATGAAAAATTATTTTTTTACAAATTTAATTTTTTTTTCAATACATGTTTAAACAAAGTCATGTCGAACAAAACAATCCAAAACCATCGAAATCATTTTCTTTGTTTATTTTACGAAATTTATTTGCTCCTACTCAAAAGTCAAGAGTTCTAGTAATCCCATATTCAAAAACAAGGAAAATGACATGGATAACGTGGCATTAGTTAAAATGCGACATATTTGTTTAATTAATAGAGAACACAAAATTTTTTTTTAAAAAAATCAGCAAAAATTTGAACTTTAATAATCATTTTAGTCCTTGTCCTTTTTGTTGCCCATTCTTTTTGAAGCAAATACTAGCAACATTCCGTTCATGTTTAGACAGATGTTCCATGTTCATTAGCAAAAAAAGAACATAAAATTTTTGATTTATGGTTTAAGGAAAAAAACAAACAATGAAAAATATGCTTTTTAGTTACTGTTTATTGAGATAAAAATTCCGTATATAAATACAAACATTTTTTCTCTACATAATCAACAAACTAAACAAGAATAAGTCTTGTAAGAATTTGTAGTTTCCTTCAATTACAACGTAACCATTTGTTATTGCAGCATACATGAATCCTTCAAGCTCCAGCTCCATTACCTTGCCACATGATGTTAAATATACTGTACTCCAAATCCAAAAGACCGATGCTTCAGCTCCCGTGAACATGACAAAACAAACTCTCGAATGTATCGCAAAATTATTAATTGTACTATGCGTAATATTTATTACCATCTTTTTAATCTATCAAAATTTTAAAACTAGCGAAAAAAATATTTATTATTTAAAAATTGAAAACAATTTATTTAAATGTTTTAAAGGAAATTTACAAGAAATGCAACAGCAGAACGAAAGCAGCAGTGTTACAATGTTATATTTTCAATTTATTAATTGTGAAGAAATTATTTCATCGGATATGGTTGTATTTGATGAGAATAAGAATGCAGAAGAAAGCGAAAGCAATTCAACAATTTTGATTATTAAAAAATTTAATCCAACAAATTTAACATCGAACAACTTGGAACAAAATTACTTGGAATAGATTCAAAAGAATGACAAAAAATTTAAATGTTGAACTGTTGTTTTTAATAGGTTTATTAATTATTGATAATTATATGTATTTAAACGAAACTTATAAAAGGAAGAAAAATAAAACAGTTTAATTGGTTTTCTTTGTAGACTTTCTGAACAAGATAAAACGTAAAAATCTAACACATTTTACAATTATCAAAAGTAGCAACAAAAGTGACAATAATAATGCTGTAATTACAATGGCATAAATATCAAGATTATTTTGAGTTACAAAATTTAAATCCATTGAAGTTGGTCTTAGCTCTGGTAGCTTTCCACCATTTTCCAAAACAAAATTAACATTTTTAATAAAAATTTCATTAGCAGAAAATGGTTTTGTTTGAAGTAATTTTTTGATTCGTTGAGCATTTTTGTAGTAGCTAAAATGAACAAGTATACTGTAGTTTTAGATTTAATTGCAATATTGGGCCAAATATTTTTAATGACATTTTTTCCGTCAAAATAAAGGAAAAGCGGCAGATTTTTTTTCTCTTCGACATTATCAAATTCTCGAAATCGACTGCCAACAAATGTACAAAAATGACCTACTTTTCATTTTTTAACATTTCTTTCAACAAATCAATCAGCACTTCTTTTCCATCCAATAATTCCAATTTATTCAAAACTCTTCCCCATCCATTTCTTTCAACAACTTTTGCATTCCTTGTTTGATCATACATCATTGGCATTAACAAAACTGGAACTCCAGAATTTGCAACTTCCAACAAACTATTGTATCCACCATGGGTAATAAATAACTTCAGCCTTGGATGTTGAAGTAACAATGCCTGAGGAGCCCAATTTGTAACATATATATTTGATTTTGTTTTTGCATATGAAATGCCGTAGTCATCTGTTGCTTCAAGCTTAACAATAAAATAATATTTAGAGAAAGAAGCAAAAGCATCGATAAGATTTTTCTTGAAAGCTTTAGGCAAAAATGTTGAATCACAATTTGAACCCAGAGAAAAGTAGACGATACCTTTCTTGCCTTTTGTCATTTCAAAGAAAAATGGATTTAGAAGTGTTTCATTTTTAGCTGCTTTCATTCCAAGGCCACCAATATAAACAACATTATGAAAGATGGGACGTGGAAATTCAATCAGCTCATCAACAGCCACTAACATCATTGGCAATTTTTCTTTTATCAATTCTCTAACAATTGGAAATGACGGCCATAGAGTTTTTGAAATTTGCGGAATTGAAAAGCAGAGAATAACCAGCTGTTCGATGATAATGTTCAACATCATTTTGGATACGTTCAAAGAAAGTCATTTTATCAGAAACTGCTAAATCTCCAACGGCTGGAACCCATCCACTTGGATCAGGGATTCCAAAAAGTGATGTAATGTGGCCTTGAATGGGTGAACTATTGATTAGAAAGTGAATGTTGATTCCAAGTAAATGACCAAATGAAGCACCATGAGGGAAGATTTGTTCATAAAAAATTGCCTCAAAGTTTTGAGATTTTAGTTGTTCAATTTGTTCTTTATTTTCCGTAAGAGTGACTAAAAATGGCAGCAAATGACAAAAAATAAAAGAACAATAAAAAAGATAATTGTACAAATGCTTTTTAGTTAGTTGTTCTTTCAGCTGGGGATATAGCTCATGTTTTGAAGGATTTGGGGTAGGGGTATTTTTTTTTTGGGGTAGAGCGCTCCCTTAGCGTGGGAGAGGTCTGGGGTTCAATTCCCTATATCTCCAAAAAAAACTTTTTTGTTGATTTTGCTTTTAAAAAAGTTCAGTAATTAATTTTTATAACATTTTTTCAATCCAAATAGTAGAAAAAAATCATTAGAATTCTTTTATACTAATCAGCCAGCTTTTGATGACTTATTATCAAAACTCTCTAATAAAAAAACGTACGCTCCATTAAATTTGTAACTCCATTAACCCATGCAGAAAAATCAAAGCCACTATCAAATATCCCTGGCTTTGTAAACGCTGTATCAATTACAGAAGCTCTATACTTTTTCATTGCAGCAGTTCGTTCTTCTGGAATCCTTCCCATAATTACAACTTTTGCCAATTTCGAAGTTGGAAAATTTTTTGTTTCAATAATACTTTGAATACTCAAAAGGGTCTAAAAAGCATCTATCAGTTCTTTAGCTTAAAAATGCCGAAAAACAACTTACAACATCATGTCCTGCTTCAGCTAATGAATCTGCTATTCTTCCATTTGATATCATATGACTTTTACTATTTGAAACACTAAATACCAACAATTTTGCGCCATTTACACATAAAAACGTTAAAGTTAAAGTAAAAAGAAACAATTTCATTTTTGATCTTTGTCAAAAATTTATTTTTGTTTTGATCGATTGTAATCAATGATGTTATCTTTTTCCTTTTTTATACGAGTGCAAATTTTTTTATCAGTTGTAATTCTCCGTGCATTTTTAAAAGTTAACTGATTTTAATCAAGCTATTTTTTGCAAAAAGAGTAAAATGGTATTATTTGAGACAAAATTTCACAACCATGATTTTGTAGACATTTAAAAATACTTTTTTTTTCTGCTTTTCAATTCCGCAAATTTCAAAAACTCTATGGCCGTCATTTCCAATTGTTAGAGAATTGATAAAAGAAAAATTGCCAATGATGTTAGTGGCTGTTGATGAGCTGATTGAATTTCCACGTCCCATCTTTCATAATGTTGTTTATATTGGTGGCCTTGGAATGAAAGCAGCTAAAAATGAAACACTTGTAAATCCATTTTTCTTTGAAATGACAAAAGGCAAGAAAGGTATCGTCTACTTTTCTCTGGGTTCAAATTGTGATTCAACATTTTTGCCTAAAGCTTTCAAGAAAAATCTTATCGATGCTTTTGCTTCTTTCTCTAAATATTATTTTATTGTTAAGCTTGAAGCAACAGATGACTACGGCATTTCATATGCAAAAACAAAATCAAATATATATGTTACAAATTGGGCTCCTCAGGCATTGTTACTTCAACATCCAAGGCTGAAGTTATTTATTACACATGGGGGATATAATAGCTTGCTGGAAGTAGCACATTGTGGATTTAAAGAAATAAAACAAATCAAATTTTATTAAAACTTTTTAAACTAATAACAAAATTTCCAAACATTTATAAAACAAAAAGAGAAAAAATAACAACAAAAATCATTGATAATGCTGCAGTTGGCATTACTGTATCACTTTTAATCAAATTTGGCAATGGAGATTTAAGGTATTGTGTTGCATTAAATTCATTTGCACGTTCCAATAATAGCGGATAACTATTACATTGACTTGTCTTACATGTACATAAAAATACTTCATTACCATTTTGTTTATCTTTACGGCATTCTTGTGATGAACTCTGGAAAAAAGAAAATTGTTCAAATGCTTGTTTATTGTTATTTTAATTGGGGATATAGCTCAGGGGTAGAGCGCTCCCTTATCGTGGGAGAGATCGCATTTACCTATATCTCCAAAAAGATGTTTTTAACATTAAATTTTATTATTTTTTAATACAAATATTACCATTAATTTTTTGGCAATAAAAATAATGCATTTTTAATTAATAAACTTAATTACAATAGTGTAGTGTTACAGTAATCTTATCATAACTATAGCTTACCACTGCTCCATTATAACACCCAGCTTCATAGAATAAGGCATTATTTCGATGAATAATAGACATTGAACAAATTTTACAATTTATAAATTTATCAAATTTAACTGCATGTCCACTTTCTTTTTTCCATTGTTGACATTCAATACTACCAACAGATTTAAAAGTAACACAACATAATAACAAAGAAATTAATAAATGTTTCATTTTTAATACAATCTAACTTTTTTAGAAACAAAAAAAGCGGCAAAAGGTAAATGTAAAAGTTAGTTCAAAGCAAACTAAATTTGCGACGTTTGTTTTATTGCTGTCCGAAAAACTAGCAGATGGGAGAAGAGAGAGAGAGAGCGATCGATGACTAACAACAACACATAAACAACAAGTTTTTATATTACCTTTTGATAGTTTGTTGTTTCAAAACTTAAGCCACTTCGACTTTTAAAAAAGAGAAAGAGAAACAAAAAAAGAGAAGTCTGTGAAATGAATAGAGTGTCAATGAATCACAGTCATAATAACATTTATTGAGGGTGTTACGGTATTTAAAAAATGTTATTTAATTTACTACTAATTACAATGATGATGTGGTTTTACTTGATTCATTGTTAAAGTTTCTATAGTAGTAGGCTACAGTATATTTTAAGATATTAGACACATTTTACATCGATGTAACAACAACCTACTTATCAAATTGCCAGTGCCAGCTTTAAACAAACCACAAAGTTTGTACAAATTTTATCACATAACTAGCAACATTGTTTCTCTTTTAACATTTTTACAAGTCTCTGAGGAGAGCCGCGTTGCGGCTCTCGCATTCTCAATATTGCATAAGATTTTTTCATCTCCTTTCATTTCATACCAAGCATGCCGCAATTAACATTACGCATTTATCCCATGCAATCTGGCATATCTGATTGCTTGCTTTTCTACATTAACAGCTATTAAAATCTCATTTTAATTTTTAAAAACCTTTTTTGGCACTTCAAAAAAGAGTCGTTGGTTCCTGCGGAACCAACGACGGCGTATTCATTCATTGATCATCCTCAAAAAACAAACACATTTACATCAAAAACTTTTAAAAAAGAATTTCAATGCTCCATTAATGCATACTGTAGCACACATTTTCGATTTTCACAACAACTAAACAATTTGTTTTCTCTCATATCCCATTTTTCAACCCATAAAAAATGACACCGAACAAAACTCATCAAAAACATTATCACTGGCATTTTCATTTTATCATCATTTACCACACGGATACTGTATACATGTGGTAACCATTTATCAAAAACTTTCATTTTCCTAATTTTCATACTTCAACAGCATCTCCTAACCTCATTTGCATCAACAAACATTGTAGCATGCATTCCCTGCATTTTCATGTTTCATCCCCTACTACATGCATTCATTCATTCAAAATCGCATACCCATTTTTTCATGGCATTTATCACACTCCCATACTCATAAAACATTATTACAATGCATTTAAAAGCATTTGCCCCAGCTGGGCATTGAACCCACAACCTCTCGCACGTCAGCCCTCTGCATACACCACTGCGCCACACGCGCAACTCCTTCAGATGACCACCTCCGGCACTCATTTTAAATTTTTTCATGCTCCATTTTTCATGCTCTATCCATTGATACCAAACATTTCGCAAAAAAACAACATCCACCTATTCACAAACATTGCCAAATAGCATAATAGGTGATAATCAAAAACCACCAACAAATAATACTTCAAAACACACACTGCTTTTTCTGTTTTTTGATCATTGAAAAAGCTTGTTGTTGTTTATTTACATCATGGAACAGAACGCTAACAACGAGAGGAGTTTACTTTCAAAACTTTGCTTTCCTTCAAAAAAGCTGTTCATCGATAAATAAATTTTTTGCTGTATATTTACTGTTATTATTACTAGTTTAGATATTTATTTATACTATTACTATTATTAAACTCTACAAAGTATCCATTAAAGAGAATCAACAACAATAATGCGACGAGCAGCAGGAAATCTACCAGCATCAATGAATGCATGGGTTCTTGAACAATATAAAACTCCATTAGTGAAAAAAGAAGTTGCAGTACCACAAATTACTTCACCTGATCAAATATTAATTAAAGTTAAGGTAAGTTAATATCTCTGTGACTAATCGCAAAGGCCGCCAATTTGATCCGTGGTTAGAGCACAACCCTTTTTATGAGCCAAGCCAGCGTTGTTAAGTCTCACTGTTTTATTTTTAAAAAGTCTAGTTAAGGAATATTTTTAACTGTTAAAACAAATAATATTAGCGACGAAATTTTCATCTTTATAATATATACAGTTTTGTTATCGAGAAGTTCGTCAAGAAATATTCAATACCATTTTTCTTATCCAACATTAGTTTGAGGCATGATTGGTTCGTTATCGATATTATCAATATTACGGCCTAATGGATAATCTGGTAGTTCTTTAGTAGCTTTTGTATCTTTTGATGATTCACCAGCAATATCAATAACAATTTTTCCACGAATATCTTGTGTTGATTGATGAATATATGCAGTTGGAACATCATCAAATTTATATACTCTTTCAATATTTGGAATTTTAATCTGAAAAGTTAAAGTAATTATATAATTCAACTACATTACCTTTAACTATTGTAGCTACAGTAGCAAAAGCTACATCAGTTGTTCAAATATCTACGATATCTTTAAAAACTAGTATTTCCATTATTAATTAAAATCATACAGTAAGCTACTGTACTGTGCTCCAAGTATTGATAGAGTCGTCTTTGGGGTTGTGGTATTTATGGTTTTTTGATGTAATTACTGCTAAAAACATATTTAAAAAGATGGCTATCATAAACTATAGTTAGTACTTGTCATATTTCTCGATGGCAAAAGTACATGAAGAATGAGAATTTAGCGGCTAATATTTCTTTTTCAGTTATATTTTTAGTTGACGAATTTTTTACAACGTTTGAGCGCACAAATACGGATCGAATTAGAAGTTTTTACAATTAACTGATTCAACACAACCTTATATTTTTCCAAATCTTTTATATATCTCTCTTTTTTAGGCAGCAAGTGTTAATCCAATTGATACATGGCTAGCTAAAGGATATGGAAACAATATTTTATCTACATGGAGACAACTAGAAAAAGGTCCTTCATTACAACCAGTTTCAAGACTTCCACTTATTTTGGGACATGATTGTTGTGGAGAGATTGTTGATATGGGAGCAAATGTAAAGAATTTTGAAATTGCTGATGAAGTAATTGCTGTAATTCCTGGTACATGGCAAGGTACACATGCTGAATATGTTTTAACAAAATCAAATGCAGCTGCACCTAAACCTTCTAAAGCAAATTATGTTGAAGCAACAACTATGCCATTTGTTGCATGTACAGCATGGGCAGCACTTGTTACGGTATGTTAAGAGATAGGCCATATATGAAATTCGATTAAGGTTGTCAATGGAATTTTACACCAATTTTCCGGGATGTTTCTCTTAATATTTGTGTATAAAGAATTTACTGTAATCCAAAAGCTTTAAACATCGAAGATTGCGGGAAATTAGACAACTTTAAATCCTTGTATTATTTCAATGACCAGATTAAAAAGATTTATTTATCTCTTTTATCTTTATCCTTTTTCAGGCAGCTCAAGTAAATCCAAATAATGCATCTGGTATTCGAGCACTTATTCATGGTGGTTCAGGTGGTATTGGATCTGCTGCTATTGCGATGCTCAATGCATGGGGAGCTGAAAAAGTTGTTGCAACATGTGGAGCAAATAAGTATGCTTTTATTTCTTTATTACTATTATTACAGTATCCTATTCTATTACCACTATTTTCATATTTTTCTTCTTTTTCAGTATGGAATATGTTCGTTCAATGGGTGGTATTCCGGTAGATTATCAAGATTCTTCTGCAAAAGATCGCCTAATAAGCGAAGGACCATTCGATGTGATTTTGGATTGCGTTGCAAGTGATTTAGCAAAATGGAGTGATAATGTAATGAAGACATGGAAGAATTCTGTACACGTTAGCATTGTAAGCCCACTATTTGGTGATACTGATAGATATGGTCTACCTGGTGGAATTGTTTCAACAGCTTTAACATTCTTTCAACGAGCAGCTGCTTTTCCACTTAATGGTCGATGGTTTACATATGCATATTTTTGGCCAAATGAAAGATGCTTAAATCAAATTAGCTCTTTTATTGATAATGGAAAGGTTGGTTTTTGCTTAAAGTAACTCCATATTCTACTGTAGTAGCTGTTGTTGTTATATTTACTGACATGAACCAAATAATTACAGTTGTTTTTTCAGATTAAAATTCCAAATATTGAAAGAGTATATAAATTTGATGATGTTCCAACTGCATATATTCATCAATCAACACAAGATATTCGTGGAAAAATTGTTATTGATATTGCTGGTGAATCATCAAAGGATACAAAAGCTACTAACGAACCTCCAGATTATCCATTAGGTCGTAATATTGATAATATCGATAACGAACCAATCATGCCTCAAACTAATGTTGGATAGGAAAAAGTTACTGGAATATTTGTATGTTTAGTTATACTGTAATTTTTGATGTATGATGTAATTAGTTGTAAATAAAAGAATTTTTATATGTTTTTGTTTCTAAAAGTACAGTAAGCAGTTTAAGGAAGAGGGGAAAAAGTTTTCATGTCACATAAGAAGTCGAGTTGATATAGATTAAAATGAAAGAAATCTTGGGCGCCCGGGCGACGACGTTTAATTGAATTACGATGAGGTGGTGGATGTGATGCTGCAGCTGATGAAGCTTTAGAAGATGAAGAAGCTTGTGATGAATGGAATGATTGTGAACGTGCACCTCGCTTAACTGGATGAGTTTGAAGTTGTCGTTGTTGTTGTGCTGCAGCACCAGTAGCAGGAGGATATGTTGATGGAAGAGCTTGTGCATTTGTAACAACTTCTTTTTCTGTTTTTGTAGAAGATTTTGTACAAAGTTGTGTAGGACGACGTAGTGGCCACTATAGTGGGTATGCATTACAGCAAAAGTTGTATTTCAAAAGAAAAAATGCGTTTCTTTTTATAATTTTTTTGTTGAAAAATTTTTTTTAGTGTTTTAACGACTCTGAGAAAAACAACTCTGGTATTTTTTTTGGCGCCAACGTTTTGGTGCATAAAAACAACTCTTCAAAATTCTTTACTTTCTAAGAACCTTCCAATTTTTCTTCAAAAAAATATGTAAATGCAAATTATAAAATTTACATATGTATATTATGCGAATGCATCAGTCAATCATGCTGCATAGCATTACTCTTGATAAGCTCAATCAAATCATCGTCATTTTATTCAGTCAAACCATTTTGTGTGTGATTGCTTCAATTATTTGCTACTTTTATTTAATTTTTTGATTGAAAAAAGATGTCAACAACTTCAAAATTTTCATCATTGACTTCAAGCAGTAATGATTTTGATCTTCCAAGGTATGTTTCTTTTTTATTGATGGGGATGGCAAGGGCTGGAGTAACGATGTATAATGTGCTTCTTTTACTGATGGTCTATCCACATGCAATCCGCTGCAGTAACCAGGGTTGCTCTATTGGCATAGGTACAAATCTTTGTGAAAGAGTTTTACGAGAATTTATATTATCTCCATATCTGATAACTTAATTACTTAACACTATTAACACCTTATCCCTATTATAGTCTCTCTGCTTCAACTGTTACAACACCAGAAGTTCGTCAAGGTGCAGGTGCTGATAGTAAAAATGTTGCAATTAAAAAAGAAAAGAAGAAAAGTACTGTAAAACAGCAACAACGTCAAAATAATGATCCAATTTGTTCAATTATTTTTTGTATTCTTATGCAATGTGCTATGATTGCTTTAGTTGGTGCTGGAATAATGTGGTATTGGCTTCATGATTGGGTTCTTTCTGCTGCATATCTTTCTGCTGGATGTCAATCACTTTTATTGATTATTTTGGGACTTGCATGTTGTGTCTGTATGCGTAGTGTTGCTCTTAATTCTATTGCAGTTTTGGCACTTCTTGTTATTGGCCTTACAGAATTTGTTATGGTTGTATATGTTTCTATTATGGATGAACTTCATGATTGTAAAGAGTAAGTTACCTGTAGTTATATGTTCACAATCTCGTATAATATCTAAATTTTAGGGATGATTGTATATTCTTTGGTAATACAAAAGAAAAATATACATTTGTATGCCTTCATGCAACATTTGCTTTAATTCATGGAATATTCCTTTGTGTCTTTTGTTCACAACTTTGTACAAAATCTTCTACAAAAACAGAAAAAGAAGTTGTTACAAATGCACAAGCTCTTCCATCAACATATCCTCCTGCTACTGGTGCTGCAGCACAACAACAACGACAACTTCAAACTCATCCAGTTAAGCGAGGTGCACGTTCACAATCATTCCATTCATCACAAGCTTCTTCATCTTCTAAAGCTTCATCAGCTGCAGCATCATATCCACCACGTCGTCGTAGTCGTCGCTCTCTTAATCGTCGTCGTCGTCCAAGATCTCGTTCACTTTCATCTATGTCAACTCGGTCAATGGCTTCTACACAATTTCCTGAAACTTCTTCAATGCGTAGCTATCTTCCACCAATGCGTCTTCAAAAATCACAATATACTCCATCTGTAATTTCTGGATGCTCTGTACAACATTGCCCTATTGCTCCAAATTATTGTAATGTTTCAACATGTCCTTATTATCGTCCTGCACAAGCTCAACAAGTTCCGCAACAACAATTTTCTATGCTTTCACAACAACAATATCAACTTGTTCCATATTATTCACCTCCAGCAGTACCTGGTCAAGCTGTAACTCTTCCACAACAAATTTATCCTGGTTATGCACCACCACCACCAAATGGTGATCCATCTCGTCCAATTGTTATTGATATGCCTCAACAAGCTGGTAATAATGGTAATGGATTTATTGAAATTCAACGTGTTATTATTAATGTAAGTTTGGATTTGAAATTTGGTGTTTAATCTTTCAAAAAAGTTGCGACAATACCCTAACAAGGTATACTATAGCTCTGCTTTTTATATTACATATCACAAATATTAAATGTTTGCATCATTTTTAGATGCCTCAAAATAATCAAAATCAAGCACCTTATCAACCTGCTCCTGCTGTTGGTCATCAACATCGCTCTGTTGCTGCTGCTCCACCTCCTCCTCCTGCACCTGCTCCACGTCAATCTGAATCTCAACAAAATCCTCATGAAACTGTTTATTATACATCTGTTATTCCAATTAGCAAAAAATAAGCATAATTATATGTATTTTTGTTTTTTAAAAATTATATTTAAAAGTACTAATTTTGTGTTATAAAAAAATAAAATTTAATAATGGTTTTAAAACATTGTGTAATAAGGGAGGGATGGCATTGATGGAAATATCTAAACTCGAGAAAAATGAAATTTCGAAACTTTAAAATTTGTAAAGTGGGTTGATTAGTTTTAATGTTGCACATAGGACCTTCAGGAAATGGAAAAAAAAATTTCTCTAAGGGCAACTACAGAGAGAGCAGTTTGTTGCGCGTTAGACTTGCAGTTCACTATGAGAGCAAGGTTCGAATTTCTTCAAAATTATAAAAAAATAATTTTTTAAAAATGAGCAAAAATATATCCTGATAATATTTAAATATTTTCTGCGTTATTTTTTCTATTTTTGGACGGGATTTGCTGTAGAATCCTATATTGGATTGCAAGTCTGACGCGCTATCAACTACTCTCTCTGTATTTGCTTCCAAAGAGAATTTGTAGCATTTCTCAAAAATCTATACGCTTTTTCAATTTAAAAATGGCGCTTACAGTATGCCTCTAATTGGTTTGAGAGAGAAGGTTGATAAAGCGCGAGCAGCTTTTTTATGATGCTCGCGCTGTTATTTTTTTGCTGCTGATTTTCTTTACATTTTTTGTTTTTAACGCGTTTTTTGTCGATGTATTTTATAACAAATATATATTTATTTATTAATAAGCCCCTATTTTAGAATCTTAACTCTCTCTTTCTTTCTCCTTAACCAGCTAACAATGTCTTATCAAATGATAAAGAAGAAGCCTGCTACTCCAAAGCCATCACCAATTCTTGGAAGTGTTACATGGCCTAATGGACCATCTATTCGACAAAGATTCTCACTTCCAAAGCCAATTATTCGATATATGGCAATGAATCCATCAAATCCAGATCTCTACCTCAAAATGGCACAAATATGTAAATACTTTTTTGAAAGTAATCCAGTTCTAATTGTTCGAAATATGGAAGAATCAATTATGTGTTCAAATATTGAATGTAAAAAAGATGAATGCTGTGTTAGATATGATTTCAATGTAAATACTTCCAAAATTTGGATCACAAATGAATTTGATCTTGTTGGTGGTTGTGAACCAAATTTTACTTCGTTGCTTGCTAGCAGACTATATAAATGTGATGCTACTGAACTTATGCTTGAATATACTGCTATTGCCAAGTTTGATGATTACAAAGCTTTAGCACAATCTGCAAAAAGAATTATTTTCGCAAATGTTAAAATGACTCACGATGATGGAAAAGAACCTGTTATGCTTGAAAGTATTCTTGAAGCTGCTCCATTGATTGAAGATTTTTATTTGTAAGTTTTCTTGGGGGCTATAGATACTTTACCATGTCTACATTAAGAAGACATTTTTTTTATTGCTTAACTTTTTACTATTGCTTCTTTGTCTATCTAGGAGAAGGCGCTGCCGGGTGCATATTTGAACCTTTTCCTCTCATTTTGGACTGCAGCCATTCGCTTTCGCCCGTTGAGGCAATATAGCAGTTGCACCTTGAAAATGAAAAGCGCCCATCTTTCCTTCTTCTTTTGCTTTCATGTATTAATCTCTTTTTTTAGTGAATGTTGTCCTGTTTCTTCGATGGTTTCTACTGCAACACTTAAAAATATTCTTGCACTTCCAAATCTTGAAAAACTTAATCGTTTACAAATGTTTGATATTTCTGCAGTGGATGGTATTGAAGAATGTTTTGAAGTTATGAAGGTTAGTTATTGTGACAGACAGATTTATGGTCATGTTGAATCTTTGTTATATTTTTGGAACTTTTTAAAATCTTTGGTGGTGCTGTTATTGCTTCAAACGGGTTTTTAATTCCAAAATAACAAAATTCATTGTGGCCGGATACTATACTTAATTGTCATTCATCAATATCTTTTTAGGATACAAAGATTTCCCTTGTCTTCAATAGACATATTTCTCAAGAATATAAGAAATACCTTGATTCTGTAATTGATACTATTATTAAATCAAATACTCCTCGTCATTTTATCATATATCGCGGACAAGATCGTGAAAAGCTTAAACTTTTGAGAATTCGTGCTGGTGCACCTGTTGAAGATGAATATGAAGAAGATGGCTTTGATTTTGATGATGAATTTGAAGACGATGATGATGCTGAAGAGAGCGAAGAAGAAATGGATGATAGTGCATGGGGTGTCGTTGGCCCTGATATTAGTGATGTTGGAATTCCTGATGGTTGGCTTTAACTGTTTTTATTTTCTTTGTTTGTTTAAACTTTTTTTATCATTTGTATCTCTTTGTGTGTTTAACGTTTAACATGTTTCTTTATAAAAATATAAATCTGTTTAAAAACAAATTCTAGCTTACCTTTGTGACTATTGCATTTTGTGGGATAGTATGTGAAAGATAGAGTGACCATTTTGTTGTCATTCGAGGTACAGTATTCATCCTCATTGAAAAGGAAATCAATCTTTCTTTATCTTGAACAAAATTATCATACATTACTTCGAACTTTTTTCTTAAAAACATTTGATAGTGTAGCACATATGGATATTAATGATATCAATCACAGTAATAAATATGTTGTTTTTTACAGTGTTCTTTAAACACATAAAGTGATTCTAATGTGTCTTTCAGTTATTGAAATTTGTAGAAGTGACTTGGATAAAACTTGATTATTGAGTCGTTTGATAAACTTTCCAGTTACAATATCCTCATTGAATATGAAACTTTTCTTTGATTTCGAACAAAATTTTCAAACATTAGTTTTAGCATTTTTTAAAAAGCAATTGATACTGTAGCCCACATAGATATTAGATAGATATTAATGATATTAATTACAGTAATTTATGTAAAGTTTTTCACAGTATTATTTAAATACGAAAAGTAATTATAGTGTGGCTTTCAATTATTGAATTTTGTGGAAGTGACTTGGATAAAGCTTCAACCATTGTTTAGTCGTTTAATAAACATTCCAGTTACAGTATCCTCATTGAATAAAAAAAATTTTCTTTAATTTTGAACAAAATTTTTGTTTTTTAAAATAGCTGTAGAATATATTTATATTTGTGATATCAATTACGGCAAATACAGTAATAAATTTGATACTTTCTTTCTACCGTAACATTGTATAAATTTTGTTGAAGTAACATTTTTGTTATTTTCTTTTTCATTAATTGCATTATTACAAAGTTAATTTAATTCTACCCTTTTTTATCAAAACATTTCAAGAAAATAAACTTGTTTTTTGAAAAAGAAAACTTTAAAGATTTTTAACTAAATTCTTATGCGGTTGTTATGTACTACTACCTTTTTTCAATCAATTTAAATTTATGTTAAAAAGACACATTTTTTTTGTTTGACTACATTTCTTTTTTTTGTGTGTTTACTTTTTGACGCTGCTGCTTTTTCTATTTTTTTTTGCTTTTTTTAAAAAATATTATTAAATTTGTTTTTGAAAAAGAGTAAAAGTTGTGTTGTGCTCAAAGCTAAAAATGCCAAGATTGATTGAAGATACTTTGTATGATACTTTTTGTGAAGTTGGTAAAATTACTTCAACGAAACATAAATCGTAAGAATTTTGTAGATATATAGAATTTTAAAAATGTTAATTGTGAATTTAGAAGAACAGCTTTCAAAGACAGTGAGCTGGTGAAGTTTATGATGCTGGGAAGAATTCCAATGAAAGTTGCTTTTGATTTTTTTAAATCTTCCAGATCGGCAGTTTTCAGTGATAAAAGTATTGAAATTTTTACTGTTTGTTGATTTTTTGCTTTAAAAGTTTTATAACTTTTTTGTAAACATAGGATATCGAAAAATCTGCTGCATTTGGAGCCGAGATATGCCAAATCCCATCAATTGCCAATTTGCTTCAACAGCGAATCACAAAATTAAAATGCAAATGTTTTAATCCTGCATTTTTGCCATTTTGGGATTTGGTAAAAGACAGTTAGTTTTTATAAACGCTTATCAAAGTATACTGTATTTTTAAGACATCAAAGAACTTGATTTGCGAGATGTTTTCTTTTGCAATGATAAATTAATGGAAATTTTAAGAAACTTCAATAATCTAGAAAAAGCTGCTGTTTCTCTTGGAATTTATTCGCTAACTGTAAGAAACTACAGTACATTAATTTATTGCAATCTATAGTTTTCTAGTTTATTGAAGAAGTTTTATTGCATTGTCCTGAAATGACCCTCAAAGTTATGCCACTTGATCAAATTGAAAATGAAAAATTTGAAAAGCAAGTATTTGATATTTTTTTGAAAAATAAACTTATTTAAAATTACAGTACTCGACAACCAAATGTTAAAAATCTTACTGTAGAAGGTCATTATGCTACTAATGGTTTACAAACGATGTCATTGAAAAGGCTGATAAGAAAATTAACAATTGCGTTTCCAAATCTAGAAAAGCTAAAGATAGTAATTGAAGATGAAAGTATTGAAAATGAAGATGCTCAAGATGTTATTGATCTCATTAAAAAACCGGTTATTGTAGGAAACATTGATCTCATTGTTGTTTTTAATTTTACTGTAGCAGAAGTTTTTTGGAAAGATGTAAGTTACTTGATTTTGAATGTTTAAAAAATATGTCGATTGTCAGAAAAGAGTTTATCCTTAAAAAATAGAGCTTCACAGTTTAAAATAAAAAAAAGCATTTTTGTCATATTTTTTCAAAACATTGCAAAAAATTCCTGGAATAAAATTTATTACTGACTCAAAAGATGCTTCAAAACGTCTACTACAACTATCAGAAAAAAGACTACTAGAAATTAATTTATTACCTCAAAAAGACGATGACTATCATGAAACATTTTCACCAAAACGTAGACGAAAGATGTAAAAAAACAACAAAGTGAAATTTAAGCTGATCTTTTTATTACTTTTTAAAGCTTAAAAAAGTAATTTGTTTTTTTTAGTTAAAAAAATTTGTCAACTTTTTTCTTGTTCTCTGTTTCGCCCTCTTTTTTTTAAAAATCGCCATTGTAAAACCTTCTCCCTTTATTTTTTTGCGGGGGCAATTGTCTGTCTCTTTTTTTTCTTGGATTGTTTGTTGGCTTTTCCTTTTCCCTTTGGCAGCAGCTGCTTTTGCTTATCTATCCTACATTTTTTTATTCCCTTGATCCATTCAACCTTCTTCTGCTCAGCTTGTTTGTTGGCGTGCCTTGGAGCTAGCTGACTTTGTTTGACACCCACAAACAACTTCGACCTTCGTTGCTTTGCCATTTTTTTAAAACAAAGCAATCTTTTTTTTTCTTCCACGTTTTTTTCATTTTTGTCGTCTTTCTTATTTTCAATCAATTTTTTATTTAATTTTATCAGAAAATATGGATTTAAAAGAAGTTAGTTTATCTTTTTTAGTAAACTGGTATACGGTAATGGTAAATGTTTTTATAGATTAAACACAGAGTTGCTGATTCACGTTGGAGAACGGGACCATATGGTAATAAGCCAATTACGACTTTTAATGATATTGTCACTGATAGGTAAGATCATTAAATTTTATTTGAAATGGGGTACTGTAATTATAAGATAAATTTAAAATATAAAAAATGATGATTTGGCGGAATCAAAAATTGTTGTATTTATAAGGCATAAGTTATTTTTTATAGATATAAAACGGCTATAAAATTACTTTTTTTAAAATATGAAAAAAAATAGCTAACAAGCTTTAAACTGTACATATATAATAAACAAATTTCCTTCTTTTCTTTTTATCAACAGCTAAAAGTTAATTATGTGATTGCTTCTATATTACTTTAGCTTATTCAGTTTTTTCTACATAACGTCGAAATCTATCAGCTAACACATGTTACAGTAACTTAATTAATTGAATTAAAAGCTCAAGGAGATGAAAGATTATTATTATGATTCAAAATGAACAAACTACAGTACCCTAAAAAAGTTGAGAATTGAAAAGTTATAACATAAATTTATTAAACATAAAATATAATTAGAAAACATTCACCAAGAATCAAAATATAATTAAAAACAAAAATATTCAATGGCGCTTCTTTGATGATTTTTTCTTACGTTTTGCATCATGGCCACCACCAGGAAGAGTTTCTTTCTTTTCAGCTGCTGCTGCAGCTTCTTTCATTTCTTTCATTCTTCTTTCATCTTCACTATCAGTTTTGATATCAGAGAGATTTCGAAATGGCTTTGGATCCTTGCAGTATGCTTTTTCAATTGCATTCATTGGATACGGCATTGTTTGTCGTGCTGCTTCAGTATTATTTGCAAGAATAATAGGCATTTTACGACTAAAAATTAAAGCGATAAATTACTATTGCAGTAAAACAATGCAACAAAAACCATACCGAATTAATGCGCAAGCTTTACGACGAACACGAGTTTCAAAACGTTTTTGAAGAGCAATTACCATTAAAAGTGGAAGAGAATAGAAAATCAATTTATCACATTTAACATGTTGATGGTATTCAGCACCGAAAGCAAAATAAACAGTTGTAGCAGCAGTTTTAGCATCTTGAAGAATTTGACGTGCACCTTCTGGAACAAGTGTAATACAACGATTTTTATCAAATTTGCAACCAGCAGCAGAAAGCTTTCGTTTAGATTCCCGTCTACAAAGTGGCATATTAGAAGATGAAAATAGAAATGAATAAACATACGCAATAGCATTAATTTTAACAAACATTTGGCTAACAGGAAGACAAAGTAGTTCAGTTTCAGATTCCGAAACAGCACGTTGTATTTCAGGATAATTTCTTAAAAATTGAATTACAGTATGCCCGCATTTTACTCTATAATAATTCTTACCTTTTCATTTCTTGCACCACATCAGATTCAGAAGTTTCAAGACAATGACGTTCTACAGAATCAGGAACACTTTCAATCATTTCCTTTCTTTCTTTTGGCAATGTTTTTTCAAGTGAATCCGTTTTTGCAGATTTCATTGAACGAGGAACAAGACGATTAGGTTTTGGATATGGTACTGGCACAGGTTCTGGAGCATTTGAAAGATCAAAAACAGGTTGTCTTGAGCCAGGAGCAGGTGGAGCATCTTCTGTTGGTTCTTGTGTAGTTGTTGCCTTCTTGGCTTTCTTTTGAAGCTTCTTTGATTTTTTGCTTGGTTCGAATTTGGTAAAATTCAAATCCTCTTTTCGTGTTGATGATGGAGTATCATTTTTTTCAGCAGCAAGGGGAGCAACAGCTGTTGTAGTTGGTGGTTGTACATCTGGACTAGCAACTTTCTTTGTTGGTTTTGAGGTTACAACAGTTTCTGGTGGTGGATGAGCTTTTAATGATTTGGGTTTCTTGAAACAGACAAAATATCTAAAGCAAAGTATTTTTAATATAATAAATAACCGTATCCAAATCAAACATACACAATAATAACACCAATGACGATGAGAGCAAGAACACACACGGCTGCAATAATTAAATATCCCCACCATGGAAATCCTGCATCTGCTGTTGATTCTTTAGCTGGAGGTAATGGTGTTGTTTCTTTTTTTGGCGTTGTTTGAGGAGTAATAGTCGTAAGAACTTTAGGAACATGGACTTGAGCATTTCTCTACGAATCAAAAGATGATTGAAGAAGGAAAAAAAACGAAAAAAAACTCACAACTGTAATTGGACATGAAGATCGAACATCAACAAAAAGTTTTATCATTTTTTCACCACCATCAATTTTTGGTTCACAACTATCAAACTTGATATCTCCCATGGCCACAATAAGACCATGATGAATTGTTGGTGCAAGACATGATCCATGGAATTGACTGATGTATACATCAGTACTACCGAACAATATTTTTGCATTTCTTTCTGAAGTATCATATGTTACTTGAAAAGTACAATAAGATGAAAATTCTGAACATTCCAAATCAGATCCCATATCACTGTCTGTAGTTTCAAAGCAAACTCTTGATCTGAAAAGAAAAAACAGCTTTTTATCAGTTAATTAAAATACCATAGAACTTACTTTTCTTTACAGCTTGGACAAACTTCAAATTGCAATTCTCCAAAAGGTAGTGTAAGATTGATTGACCCAGTTCCAGTTAATACAACATTTCCATCTTTTTCTTTTCCAAGTACCGATCCATCCGATAACATTTCACCAACACCATTATTTTCATCACCAAAGCCATTCACAGTATTATTTAGAACATTCCTTTGAAATGTTGTTGCACCACTTGAATCCAAAAACAAAAATGGAACACAAATAATGGAGAGAAGAAATAAATTTTTGAAGCAGCAAAGTTTCATCTTGGCGAGGCGACGACAGCAAATAAAAATGTTGCAAATGGCAAAAATGTAATGCTCTTTTATAGAGATTATCCGAATTGAGCATAAGCATTTATGTAAATTTTTTACATTCTTTGATATGAAAAAAATTTGGTGCATGTTGTAAGATACAGTAACCGTCACAACGGAGTAGCATTATTTTTTTTGACATTTGATCGGTCACTAAAAATACAATTTCTATCACAATGATGCACTACCATTAACTATGAGTTTTATTTAATAAAAAAAACTTTATTAAAAAATTTTTTTTGGCAGTTTAACCAAAAAATTATATCCTAAATGCAATATTCAAAACTACTGCCTTTATCAGTTTTGATTTAAAAATTAGGTTTTGCTTGAATATTTTCTTAAATTAGAATCAGTTTACTATTGACAAAATTAGTTTACTTACAATTGTAAAAAATATGCAAAGTTACTGATAATTTTATCTGTTAAAAATTCATATTATTTTTACTTTTTTAATTCATTAGAAATGAGTGATAAATAAAATTTAAGAAATTTTGTTTTACTCACAAAAAAATAAAAATGAATAAATTTGAGCAAATTTTTAGTGATCTTTTTAACCCAACTTTTTCCTTAATGTGACTCGAACTTTTCTGCTGTTGCACGATGATCTAAAACAAAGCAACAGAGCTAAACTTTTTTGTTTTGTTTTTTTGCTTTTCTCAAAAACGGATTCCAGTACTGCGTATCAAAAAAATGTTTTATTGGCAAAATCACGAGAAGAACATACAAACTTTTTACAAAAATGAGCAATTTCATTTTACATATAATTGTATGATACAAACAAGATTGTGCTTCTTTGAAAGCTGCTTTTACCATTACATAAAAGCAGCTTTCAAAAAAGCACAATTGGCGCATTTGACGTTTTCTCAACTCCGCCGCTCGTAATACTTGGAAAATTCTTTGTTCCAAGCTTCGGGACTTTTTAACATTAAATATTGATCGCATCTGCAAAGAAAATACGGTGGATCAAAGTTTGAATGAAGAGTTTGTCGCCATCCACATTTACAAAAAATATCAGGTAATTCATACCATTCATCTGCACAACCATATCTCCATGCTCGATTACCATCACAGAAAATTCGTGAAAACACATATTTACTGTAACTTCCGCCTTTTCTGATATCTTCAACAAAATTTTGTAGTTTTTGAAAGTATTTGACAGGAATACTTTTTTCAAACTGAAGACTAAATTGAATTTTTGGATAGTTCTAAAAATTTGATTTTACTGTAGATAGGACGTTTTAAAACTTACAGTAATATATGTAATAAACGTTTCAAAATCGAAATTTTCTGTAAGTGAGCCAAGTGCAAAAAAGTTCAATTTTGTAGGATTTAAAAATGGAATAAAGTTGGTAACATTTTCATGATAAATTGAGGATCTACAAAAATAGTTTTCTTTAAGACAACCGGGCCCAGATGGTTTCTCTGACCGGAATTTGTATTATGACTTCTAGGAACGGCTATCAGTGACGCGAGAATCTTTTGCGCCATTTTGGCATTTAGAAATGCTTTGCCAAATGGTGCAAATTCAAATTTAGTTTGATTGCCGGCTAACATTTAATACAGATCATGAAATCACAACTCTTTTTGCACAAAATGGTCGAAATTTTGACTCTCTAGCTTTAAAAACGACAGTGTTACAGCCATTGGAAATCTATAACATAAAAAGAACTTTTTTTTTCAATGGCGACAAGAGTGTTGAAATTTCGATCACTGTGTATAGAAAGAGTTGGATTTGCATAATGTGTATCATATCTTAGCCGGCATCGAAGTTAAATTTGAATTTACGCCTTATAAAGTGCAAGAGATTCTTGCATCAGTAATGATCGTTTCCTTAAAATGTGAGCTAACAAAAGTCAAAAGTAACAAATTTCAGCTTGAATTCGCAATTTTAAAGCATTAATTTTACCTTCCAAAAGCAAATTCTTCAATATTTGGCATACATTTTAGAATCTCTTCTAAGGGAACAGGATCACCATTTTCATAGTTCAAAGATACAGAGCGAAAACAAAGTTTTTTAAGTTCACCACCAAAAGTTAAAAATTTAAATTGATTAATAGAAAGACTTTGGCATTGAATGCACAATTCCTGTAAATCACATGCAACAATATAACGAAGAAAAAATTTAATTGAGACTGTATGGTCAATATTAATTTTATAAGTCATCCATAATTTTTTCTTGAATAGTTTTAAAAGTCGATAATCAGCATATTCAACTTCTTGGCCTTGTAAAGTACTATAGCTAAATCCATAATCTTCATAATATTCAATATAATCCGTCGGTAAAAATGGAAATTCTTCATGACAAAAATATTTGCAAATTTGCATTAATTTTAAAGCCGTCCGAGGTTGAGCATTGTTTTTAATATGTTTTAAAACATAGGAAGAAAAATCAGAATCGGGAACACGAGGAATTACAAATTTTGGAAAATTTAAATTTGGTAAATCATCTTCTCGATAATCTTCAGGATCACATGAGTCACCCGAAATACTTTTATCATTATAAGGATACCTATATTCATCAGCATGCTCTGCTGCTGATTCATCTTCACCTTCAGTTTCTTCTTCTTCTCCGTCTTCCACGTCTTCAGCAGATTCATCTTGGGCTTCTCCTTCTTCTTCAGAATTTTCTTCTGCAGAATTATTTACTTCCTCAGATTCATCTTCTACATAAGTTGCTGCAGAATCTTTCATAAGCGATTTTTTGTAAAAAACGGACTTCACTTCGGATTTCAAAAAAACTTTTTTTCAAGTTTGAAGGCTAATTCCTTGCCTATATACTAAATCGAGGTCGTAGATCACGAATTTGAAGTCGGTTTTGGTCTCCGGTGCAGCTGCACCGAGATACGGCACCTCTTGCTCCAGAGGGTGCCAAAAATGACTGGTGTTATGAAATGCCACATATGGCATATCAGCGTGTTCGCCTTAACCCCCTGAGTCATAATATAGAAGAAATTATCGTTTAAAGTTATTTTGAACTCAAGTTATTGGCTATCAAAGTTGGTGCAATGTGGTTTTTTGGCGTTTTGTGCCAAAAGTCAAAATGTATGCATAATTTTTTATTGTTTCATTGGATTCCCCATATGATTCTACATACATCCGGAAAAAAAATTTTCAAAAATCCGTGGCATATAACGGTTTTTCAGCCCATTTTCTATAAAAAACTCTATCTCCAGCATCATGTTGGAGTCAGAACTCACGTTATATGCAAGATATCGGCCTAATTTGAACTGTATTATGAAATACTATGATATTAGAGTGTCCTGGGTGATTTTGGGCAGTATTGGATATCAGGAAGCTATATAGGAGCTATATGAAATCTCAAAAAATAGCAACATGGGTACTTTTGGCAAAATGGCTCAAAATGACGTTTTTTGTTGAAGAATGACTGTAAAATGGCTTGAATAACTTAAAATACATTCAAAACTACTATATTAAAGCATTTAAGGTCATATATGGAGGATCCTTAAGTCCTGGGGATATGCTGGTTTTAAGCAATTTTTAGAGTATATTTCTTATATTACCAAATGACGTATAATGAAAGATATCGACATTCTGAGACTTTTAGGATGAAATCCAACGTATTTCTGATGATTTTAAACAGTTACAAGCATTTTGAATATCATTTTAGGTTGTCTGAGTATACTTAAGTCCACAATTTGTTAACTATGCGCGTACTACAGCTGATACTTTAAATGGCTTATAAATGTTTAAAATCATCAAAAATACGTTGGATTTCATCCTAAAAGTTTCAGAATGTCGATATCTTTCATTATACGTCATTTGGTAATATAAGAAATATACTCTAAAAATTGCTTAAAACCAGCATATCCCCAGGACTTAAGGATCCTCCATATATGACCTTAAATGCTTTAATATAGTAGTTTTGAATGTATTTTAAGTTATTCAAGCCATTTTACAGTCATTCTTCAACAAAAAACGTCATTTTGAGCCATTTTGCCAAAAGTACCCATGTTGCTATTTTTTGAGATTTCATATAGCTCCTATATAGCTTCCTGATATCCAATACTGCCCAAAATCACCCAGGACACTCTAATATCATAGTATTTCATAATACAGTTCAAATTAGGCCGATATCTTGCATATGACGTGAGTTCTGACTCCAACATGATGCTGGAGATAGAGTTTTTTTTAGAAAATGGGCTGAAAAACCGTCATATGCCACGGATTTTTGAAAATATTTTTTCCGGATGTATGTAGAATCATATGGGGAATCCAATGAAACAATAAAAAATTATGCATACATTTTGACTTTTGGCACAAAACGCCAAAAAACCACATTGCACCAACTTTGATAGCCAATAACTTGAGTTCAAAATAACTTTAAACGATAATTTCTTCTATATTATGACTCAGGGGGTTAAGGCGAACACGCTGATATGCCATATGTGGCATTTCATAACACCAGTCATTTCTGGCAGCCTCTGGAGCAAGGGGTGCCGTATCTCGGTGCAGCTGCACCGGAGACCAAAACCGACTTCAAATTCGTGATCTACGACCTCGATTTGGTATATAGGCATGCAATTAGCCTTCAAACTTGAAAAAAAGTTTTTTTGAAATCCGGAAAAATAGCAAAAAAGTCCGTTTCTTACAAAAAATCGCTTTCATACTCTCATTTTTTGAAGGATCATTTATAACATTTTCTTCTGATTCATTTGCTCGAATACAATTAGACATTGTGGCAATGTTGCTGAATATAGCCCACTAAATCGAAAGGTTTTACTAAAAGACGATCTTTTGAGCAGCCAAATTATTAAGATAATAAAATAAAAAATATTCAAAAACAAAAATTTTTTGTGGGAAAAATCACGAAAAGTTTCTCCAGAGATTAATCTCTTATGCTCTAAGGTATACATAAGTGACATTTTTTTTAAAAAGTATCATTCACCTTTTGAGCAAACCCTTAAGAATCCCATCTGTGCTCTTTTTCCAAAAAATTAATTCCTAAATTTGGCTGTATTTGACTTCCCATTTTTGTTAATAGTTATCACACTAGTAGAAAGAATCATTTATACTTATAAATATAAAAATTGTTTTTAACATAATTAATAAAACATCAACTTTTAAGATTTATGAAAAACGCATTCTTTATAGAAACACATAAAGAAAACTTTTCTAAAAATAAATTTTTTAGTTTTGACAACGTTAAAAGACTTGGAAATCATGCTGGTCATTGTAAATATGATGAAATGTATCGACCATTTTTGGGTGAACTTCGACGATCTGCTAGCTATTCACAACTTGCACCAACAAATGGAATGTCATGGATGTACGTTTATCTCATGTCTAATCGCATCACATTCTTTATACATTTTCAGGGATCGGCATATTGTTGGCCCCGATCTTCGACCATATAATTCATATAAAACAAAACAAGGTGAATGGAAGCAAGAGAAAGAACGATCAGCTCGACGATCATATGAACGACCACATTCTGCTATGTTAATCCCAGATATGCCTGCGGTACCCCTTCCACCACAATATCGTCGAACATTTAAAGTTCCAACAAGTTGTACAAGATTTGAAAATTTTGCACGCTATTGGGGTGGCCGGGCACATGGCCTTGAATATTCTCAACCAATGTTATATGAACATGCTGATAATTACACGATTGAAGAAGATCGACGATATAATAAACTTCCATGGGCACCTAGCTTTCTTCCCACGCAACCCACAGCACGGCATGGTCGTCAAGTAATGCTTATTCCATATGAATAAAATTAATTTCTTTCACAAAATGATTACTGTAAAATGATATATTGTTAATGTATGTTTAAAGTATGGTAACTGCCTTTAAATGAGTCTATGTCAGGGGATAAGCAGATTTTATGTTGGAAGAGTTTCAACCAGGGTCTGCAAAATTCGGATTCAGGTAATCGAAATTGAAAAAACAAAAAAATTTCTATTTCGATTTCGACCAAATCTTTTAAATCACTTTTGCGTTGAAACTTTTTCTAACATTTAATTTCTTATTCCCTGTATTCCATGGTTCATATCTTTTTTCTGTTTTTTTTTTCTTCTCATTGACTATAAAATTTTTTATTAAACAAAACACCCGCAAATTTCTTCTATAACAAAAATTTTTGAACAATTTAATAAATTTAACATTGGAGAAGCATTTAACTGCAGCTCTTTTAAATTTGCATTATATTGCATTCCAACAAGTAAATTGCCAACAACTGATGATGGTGGATTAGTTTTTGTTGTAACATTTAATTCAACGCTGAATTCTATTTCGAATATATCTCTTGCAATTTTCTTTTTTGCAACATCAGTTACTTCTTGCCACTCTCTGGGATACTTTGCACCATATCGAGCCATTTTGGATATTGTGTATGTGGTTTTGGTGGAATTGATGGTGTATGAGTAAGTGGAAATGCAAGAGTCAGTGAAGATTGAAGTAAGATAATTTTTGAGTTTTGGTTCAATTAAAGGCTGAAAATGGATATGCTTAAAACGGAATCGTAAGGGATCAGTTTTGCTATGAATTATCTGATTCCCCAAACAGTCAATTAGATGATTTAGTAAATTTGTGCAAAAACACGAAAATGATGCAATCACAAAACTTTCGCTACAGACATTTTTCCACCTCAAAAACTTACCTCCGCTTCTTTAATCCTGCTATCTTCAATTTTTTCCATGCAACAACAAAAATTCTCTGGTATCATTGCATCAACACAGCTTCGATTCTTTGGAACCTCTTCAAATAAACTTATTCCATGCTTTTTTCGATGGTCGTGTTTTGTTTCCAAAGTAATATCAAAAATATCTTCCATTGTTTCATGAAGATCAAAATTTGATGTCAGCCTATTTTTATTGATCACAAGGTTACTAAACTTCTCTGGAAATTCTTCTCTAAATTTTTTTGGTACATGAATTCCCATCATTGACATCCTTTCTTCAATTCTTCCAATGTAAGATCTTTTAATAGGACTCTAAAATGGAAATAAATTAAAATCTGGCATATCTGTTTAACAGAATCGAAATTTCGTTCAGTTAAAAATGCACAGGATAACGTACAATTCTCTGACCATGATCACCCATAATAAATAAAAATGTATTATCCAGCACACCCTTTGATTCCATTCTTGCAAGAGCATCAGAAACTGGAATATCATATAGCTCAACATTGTTTGAACTTGCATGTGTTAATCCGGTAAAGAAATTGAAAGAGAAATGACAATGATTTGAATATTTTGTTGAAAATTCTTCCCAAAGATTAATCCATTTTGGAACAATATTTTGGCCGTTGTTGCATGCAGAATTAGCAGCAAGTTTTTGGTATTGATATTCATAAAATGGCCTAAAAGAGAGATACTGTAGTGGATAAAAAGATGCAAGGAAATTGATCGAAATCACATTTTTATATTTGTTTTTCAATTTTAAAGAGTTTACCTGTAATAATAATCAGCAATAGGTTTATAGAACCCTTTAAAATCATAATAATGATAAAGGCCATATCCACTATTCGCAATTTCATCATTCCACAATGTAACACAGCCAGCTTCTGAAAACAAATTTTTTTAATTAATTGTTTATATCATTTATTTGTCAACTTTAAACAATCGACAAAACTTTTGAGAAAACATAGCCAAATAGTTGCCATTTAAACTGACGTTTTTTCTTTCAATTTAACTAACAAAATTTTAGGTTTTTCATTTAGAAGAAATTTTCAAATGACAGATATTTCGATTTTTTTTTCAAAAATAGCAATTGTGGCCGAAACATCTCAACTATCGTTGAAAAATAAATGTTTAAAGTGTAAACAATGAAAGTTAAAAAAAGAAACCCCGCCACTGTCTAGATAACTCACTTTTAGCTCTTGCAATAATTGAATCTGGATGTTTCGCAAAATCAGTACCATATTTGCTAAAATCAAATTCCCCATCACTTTCGACCAAATTCTCAAATCCACGATTATCTTTTGCAAAAATCATTCCACCCAAAACTCCCAACAAGTTTATGGCACTATTATCCCCAATTTTTGTATATCCATATAAAATTTGAAAATCTTTTTCTCTCATAAATTTTAGTGTTAATGGCATATGTCGAAAGAATTGATTTCTTGAAGTTGAATCTATTATTAATAATGCGACGCTGTATTTACTTGGAACATTTGTTGGAGAAGGTGACAGACGTGGCTTGTCGGAGATCCATGCAAAGACGTTGTGATATACTGTAAATATAGGGAATTTGGATGGATGAGTAGAAACAGAAAAAACTAACTTTCTCTGTTGTCAGTGTAACATTTAATGATAAATTGATCATGTTGAATAAAGATTCGGCGACTCAATGGAAGCTAAAAAATGATGGAAGAAAGTTTGACTGACTTTCATACTATTATGATTAACTGCTATTTGACTGACCATCAAGCCAAAAGGGAGTTAAACAACGTCGTCATTTACACTCAACTAAATTAATCACAAAAAATCACTCATAAAACCAACTTTTTTCTTTTTTCCAATTTCTACTTTAACTCGATGTGGAGCTAGCGCTCCACTAATTTCCATATAAAAGCATTCAAAATTTGTTGCTGTTGAACGATGAGGTCTTCCAATTAATATTTCACCATTTCTATATTGATTCACAAGAGGGGGTTGTCTCTTACTTTTTGTACAATCAATTTCACGATAATGTCCTGCATATGGCAGCACATCTTTGTCATCTAAAAATACAATGGATTTTGCATTAATAAAATGTCTTATCAGATTTGCACTCATAAAGTTTTAATGGTCCTGAAATAAAAATGCCTATTTCATCTCACGAAATTAGCACACGATATCTTCTGCTACTTAAAAAAAAGTCTATTTTTGAGTTTTTGAAAGTTACTCTAACAATCGGTGTATAAAAAAAAGCGATTTTCGGCTAAAAGTAGCAGTGGTAGTATGTTACTTGTATTACCTAAAAACCATATTTCTCGTACGGAGACTAAAAATGTACTTAATTTTTATTGAATAGAACCATGTGGAACATTTTTTTGAACCCAAACTCAACTCATTCTTCTAATGACCCCGTTGTTAATCCTCTTCGACTATAACTTACTATGAAACAAAACTGGAAAACGACATTCATTTTCAAATGGATGAGATTTTGTGTAATCCATTTCATAATACATTTTTTGTTCAGGTAACTCATCAATGAATATTATTGATTTATCTTCTTCTCCATCAAATGAGATATCCATTGATTTTTCATTTTCTGCATCTAATGCGATTCCTTCTTTTGCGATTGTTTCATTTAAAATAATTGCCGGTTCAAGAATTGCTGTTGTTGGGCAAGGAGATAAATTCACTGGGAATAACATATCTAATGATGAAATCTGGAGGAAGCGATATGCAAATAGCACAATTAACTGGGATGTTGCAAATGCACATATTAGCTGTAAAATAATTAGAGTGTTAAAATTGTGATGTAACTCGAATACTAAATATTATAGTAAACTTTACAGAACCTTTTTAAAGTAAAATTAGTAAAAAACAATTTATCAAAAATTAAATTCTACAGCATCCTATTAAAAAATAAAAACTTACAAACAAATATCGAACATAATAATTTCGATTCATTTCAAAACTATTAACCCAGCTACAGTAAAAAACGACCAAGTTGTTAAAAGAAAAACGGTGGGAGTTTCAAGATTTCATTAGTACAGATGTACTTTGAAACTACTAATTTACTAAAAAAAACTTTTTTTTTTTGTAAAAAAGTAAAAAAAAACAAAGAAAAATGGACAAAGAAAGGCGAATCTATTTTAAAATTTTACAGTAAGAAAATAGAAACAAATTGCTCAAAAAAACGGTGTGAGTTTTCAAGAGTTCATTTGCACCAATGCACTTTTTTTGTGAAACTTCAAACTACTAAAAAAGGAATGTTGTAAGAAAGCAATAACAAAAGAAAATGGACAAATAAACACGAGTCTATTTTAAAATATTTATGTAGCATTTTTACAGCAAAAACCAGGAACGCATAAATTAAAACAACCAAAAAACAATAAAAGGCAATGCCAAAGGTGTGCTTGAACTTTGGAGCATCGTGTTTTCTAAAAAAGTACTACAAACAATTTTTTTGTAAGAAAGTAAAAAAAAGCCAAAAAAAATTCAAAATCTTATTAGCAAAAATGGCTTCCAGAAATTACTTAATTATTTTTTAATTTCCAATTTTTTGCATCTGGTAATGTTTTTTGCTTTGTTCTAATGCTTCCTGATATATCGAAGTGATCTTTTGGCCTCTTTTCTTATCACTCTGGGAAACACGACTTCTGAACAGCTCATTATTATAGCAAATAAAATATTTGAAGTTCTTTTGTAGGGAGTAGTTGTTTAAAAATGCTTATCACCAATTAAAATAAAAATTCTAAACGCAAATATACTTATTTGGATTCATGTCTTCATGAATTATGCGCAATTTTGTAGAATCATTTTAACGAATTGTAATGAACTTTCTTATTGTTTATAAATGAATAACACTGAAAATATATTTTAAGGAGTCATTATTCAAAAATATTTAAAGGCTATTTTTTAAGCTCATATCAGTCAGGGCATGAAAAGGGAAACAATACAAATAAAATTTTAAAATAGTTTTTTAACTCTAAATTTCGACAATTAAAAAAAAGATTTCCTTTTTTCCTATATCTAAATTACCAGCTTGCTTATCATCAATATTTTTAAATGCTGGCTAGAGCTACAGAAATAATATTAAATTACAATAAATTATTAGCAATTTTTTATCATTGCTCGCCAGCCGAGGAAGCAACACTTTTAAACAAAAATGCTACAATAAAAGAAAGTTTCATTTTTTTTGTACATTTTTACAATAATCTCTTATGTAAATGCAAGCATTCATAAATTAAAAAATAATTAAAAAGAAAAAAGAAACCATTCGTTTATGAATTGAAGATTGTTTTTGTAACAAAGAATAACACGTACAAAAAGTTTTTCATTCTTGAAGTAGAAAACTATCTCATTAGTTTTTATTAATTACAGAAAGAGCTATCTTTAAACAATCAGTATTTTTACTCCAAATTATTGAATTTTTTAACAAATTGTTTTTTTTCGCGTTTTTGCTTTTAAATAAAAAATATCATTTAGTTTTAATGGATTTTCGGTTATGAGAGGATTATATTGATCCGCTGACAAAATGCGGTAACAGTCAAAAGAAAGAAATCGATGTTGTAAAACTGCAATTTATTAAATTTATTAAAATTTCATTGCAGAACATAAAAATGGGCCAATTGTAAAAGTTTTTATTAATCATAGTGAAACGTTTCTTTCAAACACTACATAAAAATTAAAGTTCCATAGTCTTTAATTAATTAACTATTCATAACTGTATATTTTGCTTGAGAAAATGAGTTACACATTGTTCAACAATTATAATTAGATAAAAAGATTTTTTGTGATTGATACTTTATGAAGTAATATATTGTAATATGTCCGTGATAATTAACTTCTTGATAACAATTTTAAAAAGTATCCCTTCTTTATCCCTTTAGAAGTATGGTTGTAGTTGTACAACAAGCTTGTATTAAAAAAATAAGTTATACCCAAATTGAAACTACAAAAACATATTTCTAAAGCCACGAATATTTGTTTGTACCAACTTTGTGTTTTGACAATTACAAAACAATATTATTATTATAAAAAAAGGGCTACAAAAAATTATCATGTTGCTCTGATCAAAATAATCAAAACTCTTTTTTTTATTTGTTTGTGTACTTTCAACACGTAATTTTTAATATCAAAAGGTCCATGTTTCTACATTTGTACTATAAAATCAAAACAAGCTTTTTTAGTTGCTTATGCAAACGACAGCTTTTGTTGACGACGACAATGGAATCAAAATAGAAATATGATTTTAGTCTTTGACGCTTTTTTTGTTTTTGTTAATATTACAAAAATATTATTTTTACAACTGTTTTTAAATGTATGCAAATGAGTTTTGGTACAGTATAAAAGAAATAGGAAATTTGAGGGGTATTCCATCAGTTTACTGATTGTGTATTCTTTTGTGTATTACTAATATAAAAAAAATTTTCAACTATGAAACTTATTGTTCCACTTGTTGTAATTGGCAGTCTTCTTTTTGTAAATGCGGTGTAAGTTTTTTAAAGAAATGACTTAAACAAGGTTGAAATATAAAAGATCAAAGAAAAAATACCGCTTTTTATCTTCTCTAATTTCTAAATTGATAAAAAAGTCAGGAGCATCATTAAATTTTAAAGAACTCGGAGAAGAAAAGTTTTTACTAAACTTTCTTAATCTAATACAATTTTCTTTTACAGCATTCCTGTTCAACTTATTCTTCTTGCCATTGAATCAACTGCTAAAGCTATTGGAGAAGGTGGAAAAACTATCAATGATAGAGCCTATGTCCGTATTGTTAATACCATGGGTCCTAATATTGAAATAACTGCAAATTGTGCCTCTGCTGATGATAAAATTGATGAAGTTAAACGTCGAGATGGTGAAGCATTTTTATGGGAATTTAGAGATAATATTTGGGGTTCAACACTTTTTTGGTGTGATGTTACAACATCTGATGGGTATGTGTATAAAGTGTTGTAGGAAATTAACTTAATTGAGGAAAAAGGCTCGTTAACTATGCCGCCTTTGATGGACGGTACTGCCTCTTTGATGACTGAAAGAGTAAAATACATAGGTTTTTTAGCCATAATCGGCGTTCATTAATGGGTGAAAAAATAACGATCATGCCGCCTTTGCGGCGAACTTTTTTGATGTTTGTGAGAAAATTTTTAACAATTTTGGCTAATAACAATGCCGCCTTTGAAGTGCGGCAAGCTCTCTTTGATATTTCAGAAACTAGGACAAATTTTTAATCATTTTTGTCACACAAAAACAACCAAGCAATATTTTTTTCAGTAAAAAGAAGCACTGGGATGTCTACACCACTGCTATGGGCAAAAATGGCATCAACTGGTATCTTCGAGGAGATGGAATTTACCGTGGAAAATTCGATGGAAGCGAACTTGAAAAGAAACATGACTGGGAATAAATAAGCTACCTTTCTATAGCTTTGTAAATATGTAAATATTACTCGTTTTAATATTTGTAAATAATATTTATTAATTTATTCCATTAAATTGTATGTAATTTATTAACGATAATAAGAAAGCTTCTTTTTAAATTACTTTGTTTTCATAAATTTTTGAAAAGCTTGAAGAAAATGTGGTAAGTTAAATTTAAAATCAGTTGTAATTAGTGCAGCATGTTTGACATATCCAACATGAATCTTTTCAAATTGTACCCCACAAATTGATGGAAATTGATAACCACGACGATTAATTGCAAAACGAAGTGATTTTTGAATTTTTGGCCAAATTGTTTTTGGGATGATGAAATTTAGAAGCTTTTTAGCGGTAGTTGAAAACATTCCTTTTAAATCAGCCTAAAAAAGTTTGAAAATAATTGAAATATAGATTTCAAGAGAAATTTTTTCGATAGATGATTTTTGTTTTCACTTTTGGCTCTCTGCAAAAGACTCACAAAAAACCGTTTACCTTATAAACTTTAAAATCAACACCAGTAAGCTGAATATCACTAAAAAGAAGACTATGCCGAAATTGTGGCTTTAAAATAACTCGAAAAACTCCATCAGCTGTTAAAAGTTCATAAGTCGTATTTTGTCGATGAAAATATGCTCCAAGATTGCCTTCCAAAATTAACACAATTCCATTTCGATCAATAACAACATTAGGGCTGCTAAAATTTATCACATAAATTTCGTTTACAGTTTATGCAAATTTTACTTGGTCATATTAGCTTTAAGGATAACTTTACATCCACTGCAACCAATTCGAGCTAATGGTTGAAGATTTTTTGGAAGATGCCGAATATTGTAGGTGTCTTCGAAGTATCCAAGTGAATTTTCATGGATGTGATAAAGGAGAGAATTTGGGACAGATTCTGAGACGATGAAACCAAGCATCTAAAAAAATTATTTTTTAGCCAGGGGAGGGGAGCTTACTTGATCACGAATGAGTGTTACATTTGAAAGTTTTGGTCTTTGCACAGCTGCTTTTTCACCATTTAAAACAACTCCACCATCAATGCCAAAAATGACATCCTGAAAATGCTTTTTTGATTTAATTGAAAAATATAACTCTAACCTTGTTTGAAAATGTCAGTGGATAAGTCAACGTCAAGTCAGGACTCCATTTTCCAACTTCTTTAATTTGTGTACTTAATTCATCAAAACCATTTGGCTCTTCGCTATCTTCTTCTATTTCTTTTTCAGCTTCAACCTTAGCTTCATCAAAATAATCACTACAAAATCCTGCATCACTAGAAGTTGAATTATCAACAGGATCAACATTGTTATTGTCAATTTTTTCAAACACCTAGAATTAAAAATGTATAAGAATGTTTTCTTGGGCAAGTTTACTTTTTGCTGTTGTTGCTCAAAAAATGAATTAAGCATTGCAGGAAGGGCACAAATTTTTTCTTTAATTGTATCTTCAAATTGCCCACCAATCATTTCAGAAATAGAATTGAGGAATTCAGAATCTTCACTTCCAGAGAAGTTTAAAGCAACGGGGACATATCCATTACAGCGAGTAACCTGTAAAGGGGGACATGGATCAATATGCAAATTTTTAACAAAATTGAGCTATTAATTTCTTCACCACTTTTTTCATCATCCCTCATAAAAGCAGGACATGCTCAAAAAATTTTTATTTTCGAAAAAAACTCGTAAAACATGATAAAAAATTGGAAAAAGTCGTGGAAAATCGTGAAAAATCGTGGAAAATAAATCATAAAAAGTCGTGGAAAATCATGGAAAACTGTAAAAATTCGTGGAAAACCGTGGAAAATAAAACGTAAAGAGTTGTGAAAAATCGTGAAAAGTCGTGGAAAATTTTCACGATTTTCCACGAAATTTTTATTTTATTTTTCATTTTTTGTCATTTTTTGAGGTTTGGATTCCAGATAGGGTCAAAGGGTATATTGGGGTCCAAAAGTGATATAGATCTGTTACCCCAGGTTTTAGACAAACGAAAAAACCCCCTTACAGTAATATTATTTCGATCATCACCAAGTTCTCGCTTAATTTTAACATCCAAATTAATTGTCCAATTTCGAACAAACACAAACATATGCGACTCAGCAGTAAAGAAAGCATCAATTGTTGCATCGCCTTCAATTTCAAGATATGGAATTACAATTGTTAAATTAAGCCCAGTTTTATCAATAAATACTGTTGAGATATTTGGTTTATCCATTTGTGTAACAACAAATGTTTCTCCTTTAAAACTTGTTACTTCAATACTTGGAAGAACAAGCCCTTTAAGGATTAACGGAAGAGCATCTGATGCCAAGCTTGTCAAATAATTGATGCCTTTCTGTGACATTCGAAAATAGATTCCTGCTGATTCTGGTTGTGGATCATTGATATAAACTTCATCATATCGATTTTTAAAGACAGGTGATTGAATAACTGAAAAGAAGTTATGGGATTTGATATATCCGGTGTAAAAAAATAAAGCTTAAACTAACTTTGTGAAATGACAATGCTATAACAGAAAGTTATTATTATAAATAGCTTTATTAATCCCATGATAGCATATCAAAAAAATCAATCAATGTGAGAATAAAATGTGGAAAAAGCTTTTAAAAAATCCTTTTTAAACAGCTGAACTAAAAACCAAAAAGCAGCAAACGTTCTTTTGCCGCTATCTCCGAGATTTGGTGATCGATATTGACCCAATAAAAAACAAAAGAAAAGCCAAAAGCATTTTATTGATCCCGGATCTTTGGCTGAAAACATTTGATCAAAGAAAAGTCTTTTTTCTTTTTTAAAGGCAAAAAGTTTTATTTTATTGCAAATTTATTTTCACAAAATGCGATTAAAATTTTTTTCTAAAAATTTATTTAAAACTATTTCAGGAACAAACATTTTTTTACAGTTATGGATACAAAAGTAAATTTTATCCATAACTGTTTGCATTATCTTGTAAAATATGATACAATAAAAAAAAGAACAAACATGTCAAATATGAACTAAAAAAATAAAACAAAAGATTTTTTTTCCGTCTGCATTGCTCATTCATCTTCGTCGTTATCTTCCTCATAATTAAAAAAGCTTTGATGTTCCTGTTTTGAATCATTTTTGAGAGCTTGACTGACCAGCGATTGCTTGAAAAACATTCCCTGAATTTGTGCATCTAATAATTCAATATCTTTGATGGCAACTGAATATTTTAACCTAAAAAAATATAATCAATGCAAGAATTAACAAGTAAAATAGCATTATTTTGAAAGAAGAAAGGAAATTTTTAGGAATTTTAGCTTCCTGAAGCAGCATATTATTATCAGAACAATTCTGCAAATAAATAATAAAAGAAACTTACAAATAAATTTTCTTGTTGTTGGGAAGCCATTCTTTGGTACTGAAATGCAAAAAAACGAGTAGTGACGAGAAGATTAGAGACTTTCTTAATGAAGAAGAAAAACTAAAATTAACTTTTTGTGGGTTAAGGTGTTTATTATATTGATTCGCTTTTATTCACCCACGATATAAGAACGCATGCATCCATATACTCTATGCTGTTTTCCTACACAAGGGTCTTTGCAGTCAAGATGTTTTATCTTCCTGGCATGGCAGATTTCATTTGCTAAAAGATGAATTTACTAAAACTAAAAAAATTATGGTTTTCTTATTTAATTGGATGTAAATGCAATGATGAGGATTCTGATATGTTTCTGCATGTAGGTTTTTTTGAATACTAAACTTGCTGATTAATGCAAATTTTGCTTTAAAAAACAGGCATATATCTTTCCTACTCGAAACTGTGACAGAAATTTTTTAGGTCACATTTTTATTCTCGTGCATTTTCATCTTCATTTTTGGCACCTGCTATCTTGCAATAATTTTTAACGAATTCCCGACTGTTTTGGAATTAACAGAAAACTGTAATCCAACAAAAAATATTTCGCTGAAACAATTTTTAAACTCTATAAGAAAATATTTTGTTGCCAAAGAAAAATGGGACATTGAAAATGTATATTATAATCGGCTTGAATTTACTGATTTTGATTACAATATTATTACATATTATGATTGTTTTAAAGATAGCTACAATACTTTAAAATCTTTGAAAAATTATGAAAACACTGAATTAATTAAGTCAATAGCAATACATTTTATTTTATGGTCAACAGTGGTAAAAGTTATTATGTGTTTTTTGGTGAAAAAACATAGAGCTTTTTATCAAATGTTGTTTTGGTTTATTCAAGGATCATCACTTATTGCTTTTTGTATTGCTTATGTCATAAGAAATAACGATAAATTTCCTCATGATATTTCAAAATTCATAAATTAAGTATGGAAAGAATATTGCAGTACAAGAAAGTACTGTTTTTAAAATAATTTTTTTATGTTTACAAGGCAATGCAAAGAGGCAGTGGTTATACAGGGTGGTACTATGGATGCTAGTTACATGTATACTCATAGAACATTTTTGTTATTGAATGTATTGTTTATAAACATTTATAAAAAGTTTAAAAAAATTATTGCACATTTATTAATGCTTGTAAGGATTCCATCCTTTGCAGTCATCATATGCAGCCAATTCAGTTAAATGTTGAAAATAAATTAGATGATCCTAAAAACAGTACTTTATTCAAATTTTCCTACAGTAAAAAACCCACAGGAATACTCAAATCTGTTTGTCCATCACTACATCCAGGTCCTTCATCAACATCACATTCTTTCCATGATGCTCCAACTTCCATATCATTTGGATACCAAATCTCTGATTTATGATGTTGATATCCTTTAAGCCATTGTGGTGGAACATGTGCAAGCATATCAGTATTATGGATAACTCGATATGAATAGGGTAGAAGGGAATCAACGACTGCTGCATAATCTTTATCATCAACTCGTGGTTGTCCGAAAGTAATAAGCTTGATTTTATCAATGGGGAAAAGGGATAAATGTGCAATTGTTGTTGCGGTTATGGATGCCATTGCAGCACCTGAAAAGACGATTTTTATTTTAGAAAAGTTTAAAAGGGTTATTCATGTAACTTTGAAATGGCTTTTGCAGTTTCTAATAAATCCATTTTGATTTTTGTGTTACTGTGAAGATAATTCTTTAGGGTAGGATAATCTTCGCAATGAAGCGAGATGAAGTTTTATCAATAGCAATTTCGAGAATCTTGAATCGAGAATTGTTTTCCGAAATCAAGATTGAGATAATTCAATTTTATTAATCCGGAATCGAGGAATCAAGATTTTTATCCCGGTAAATTGTATTTTCAAGGTCGGCATTTCGAAACAGAGTTTTTTTTCAAAATTTTAGATTTCCCATCTTGATCTCGAAAAAATAAAATCAAGATTTCGAGAATCGTGATCCCCTTTTAAAATTTAGAATCAAGAAGTTTAAATCTCGCTCAACCTCGGTTATCCCTGACGAAAATATTCTTTGCATTTAAAATTTCACCACTTGAAATTCACATAGGAAATGAAAATTCAAAATTTTCTTTTTACTGTGATCGAAAAATCTGGCTTCAAAAGTGAGAAAATTGCAGCCATTTACAAAATAAGATAAAACTAAAAAAAAACAAAAATGTGCTTTTTTTTATGGCTGCCATTTTTTTGAAGCTATTCGACAGATGTTTCATTCATAATAAACATCAAATTCTGGATTTCCATTACTTCTGTCATTTTTCAGCTGAGGTAATGTTTGACTTTGAGGTGCAAAGAATATATCCGTCAGTGATTACCCTACCTCGAAAATATGAGCTCACAGAAGCTAAAATGAAGCCATTAGAGGCCACAGAAGCAACTCCATGTCCACTCAAATCCTCCACTAAAACCTCTCTTACCAAGTGAATGTCCTGTTACCCATAACTCATAGCCAGGATTTGCATTTTTTAAACTATAAAAATCATCTTTCATTCCACCAGCCCAAATTAAATTAAAACCATCATCAAAATATTTCAACACATTTCCACCTCCAACAAATGGAGAAACAGGTGCATCTTCAAGAGCATCAGCAACTTCTTGAACAACTTCTGGTAGAGTTGAGCCACGAAATGAAATGATTATTGCTTTATCAGAATGTGAAACAGCAGTAAATCCAACGCAATCATCTCCTTTATTCATATCACATGGAACAGAATAGCGACGTTGAAATTGTGAATTATCAAGGATATTTGCAACACATTTTTCTGGGGTTGGATTATTTGCTGCAGCAGACAAGGGCCAAAACCAATATCGACTTAATGTGTCATTATAGGCACAAGAAATGCAAGGAATAAAAAATAATAGAGCAAAATAAAGTTTCATTTTTTCTTTAAGTGCAACAATGATTTTTTTTCAATTTTCAGTGCTTTCAAGGAAAATTTCTGCAATAGGTATTTTTTGATAAGAGAAAGATCTTTGTGCTATCATGGTTTTTTAGATGGAATGTGCATGGAGCCTAGAAAGCTTTCTTTTCAATGATAACAAAGCACAGCAAAACACATGGCTTAAAACAGTTCCGGGGTAAATGTTGTGGCAACAACATCGTTGATTGACTATAGTTTATATAGATGAATTCAAAAGTCATCATTTGTTTCGACGCTATGTTAAACTATATCTAAACAGTGTAACAGCTGAATAAATATTATTATTTGCAAATATGGCTATTAAAAAGTAATGTATTTGTTTTTTTTTTTTCAGTACAAAAAGAAACATAATTTAATTAGAAAACAGCTTCTTTTGCTTTTTCAGTAAATTAAATCTTTTGTAACTAAACGTAATATTTTCTTAAATGTTTATTTTTCAAATTAACTCAAGCAAGCATAAATCATTGACACTAGTAACGTATTTTTACTTTTTTATTGCAAATTAATTCAATTTTTGAGAAATGCTTAGCTTGTTATAAAATAGCGACAACTGCATGCTTTGAAAATTTAATTGTATAATATAAAATTATTTCATTTTATTTATTGACATAAAAAATATTCGACAAATTTTTAAAATCTGTTCACACTCGATTTGGTAGGTGCCCGGCTTACTGTAATGATGACAGGTTCGGAAGATTTCAAAAGCCTGGCAGCAAAAGATTTTGGAAAATAAAATGAAATATATGACGTTCGAATCTTTTTGCTGCAAAGTTTCTATTTGAAGTAATAAAATCATTCACTTTAAATTACTTACCTCAAAATTAACATTGAAACACTTCCAGATATAGCAAAGGTACATTGAAGGATTGCGAAAATAGAAAGAAAAAATGTTTTAGCATTTGCATCTCCGAGAAAAAGAAAGACATCATATGACGATCGTAGAACTTGTGCAATAAATATAATGAATGAGACAACTGAAAAGGAGCACAATCTATTACTGTTTGGGAAGATCATTTAGGCTTGTACATACTCATCAAATTCATTTCTTTAACATGTTTAATATTCTCTGCATGTTGAGCAATGTATAACTTCAAAAACGTCAAAGTATTAAATACTGCAGCTAGACAGGTCGAAGCAATTAGAACAAGAGAGCTGAACGTTAAAACATATGGGGCTAAAAATAACAAACAATGTATTTTTTATAATAGTTTCCTTGCAACGATATAAACTTACTAAATTGAAATATTGCTTGTATCAGCGGAAAGCTCAAAAGTAGCCATAAATACCATCGGCTTCTTTGCCAAATAAATGTTCGTGGATACCAAAGAAGAGTAAAGCGGTTATATGCAAGTAAAAGGTGACCAAGAAATTCCATTATTGCAAAATATAATGATGCTGCTAGGATGATTGTCTGAACAAGTGGATCAAATTTTATTTGACCATTAAAGATGACGGGGAATTTTAGGACAATGAAAGTCTAAAAAAGTTTGCGTAAACTAAATGATTTTAAACTATTATACATCAAGGTATTTTGAAAAGGACACGGATTCCTTTGATGCTGTACCGTCGATGGCTAAAGATCATAGAATTTTTTCTTTTACACTAAAAAATGGAGCTTAAAATTTAAATCGCTTTTACCCCTTCAAACAATACGACACCCAAAAAGGGCCCCAAAATTAAAACTTTTTAAGTGTCATTGTGCTTGCAATAGGCTCACTTTTTTATGCTCCTTTTTTGTGCACAAAAAATTATCTGTTTTGGCACACTTTTTTTTAAAACCCAAATTGGGTTACCCAATTTAATAAAAAAAAATAGCTTACACAAACATAACACAATAAATCTGCTGCAAGAACCATTCTAAAAATATCAAAAAATGCTCCAGTAAATCCATATTTTCGTCTAACAATCAGCATCAAAAACATCGAAAAATGGAAGACGTACAGAGCAAACTCAAAGATAATAAACCAATTCATCGTTTCAAAACTTAAATTTTGCTTATCTTTTACAAAAAGCCTCTTTGAGCAAATTAAAAGTTCAAAATTTCTTTTCTTACGTATTATTTATATACCTTTGCATTAGCATAACTTTGGTCAAGATCTTTTCCCACGATTATGAAAAAACATATTTACGCTTGAACAAAGATTGTTGAATAAAAATTTAAATTTTTAATTCCGGTTAGTAATTAGTGTTTTTAGTTTGATGTGTCTTTATTTTCAAGATTTTGACATATGCAAATACTATTTATGTTTACAATTTTTCCAACAAATTAAACAATTATTTCTTCACTAACAACTACAAAAAATAGATGATACTTGATGTTACTTAATTTTTGAGAAGTTAATATAATGTTTTTAGTTTGATTTCAGTTTTTTACTTAAAGCTCAAACATTGTAAAAGTACATCATATTTTTTGTTTTGTTTTTTAAATTTGAATTGTATTTGACGATTCATGTAAGTTAACCAACAACGTAAGCAAATACTAAAACACAACGATAGAGTTGTTTTTATAAAAATAAAAACAAGCTACGGTAATTCTCTGAGAAAATAAACAACTACAAAAAACTTGTTTTTCGCAAAATGTGTAATACTACCAGGAAACACAAATTTGAGCGAAAAAGGGCATGTAACTAATTATTGTTTATCAAATTTGTTTGAAAAATTTATATTTTGCAACCAGTAATTTTTGCTAAAAGCTTTTTTGAAGAGATCACAAAGATGACATAAAAAATAACTGCTATTGATACACGTTAGGCATGAAATTTTATTTTCAGCAGTGATTTATTGAATTTTTAACTATAGAAAACAAAGTAGTAGTTGAAGAAAAAAAGAAGATATTCTTAATCAAACAAAAACTATTCTTTTCATTGATTAAGAGTTTGCAGCAAGAAATCACTTCATTTAAACTTTTTATTAAATTTGATCTCAGTCTCGTCCGAGCAAAATTGACAGTTATTTGTATGGCTGTAGAAAAATAAATCACGTTAGCATTTTTGTTTTTAAAACTTTATTTTTTTTGTTTCTCCAAAGTGACAAAGAAGGAGTCCAAAACAAAGAGAGATATTACACTTTTTGAAAACACACAAATGTTTATTGGAATGATTTATTGCTTCTTCCTCTGACCACAATTTTGACACTTTTGGAGATTGCCTTGAAAAAAAAAGCCATAGTAACATTGTTATTATGCAAAAGAAATTTTGCTTGCATTGGAAAACCATTTATGGTTCTTTTTTTTGCCGTGAATATCATTTGTTACAACTCTATCTAATGAATCATTATTTTCTCTTTTCTTTTATTAAATTCAAACATATTTTTTAGTTATGCAATTTGCATATGATGGTGTTTATCCAAACAACCGTGGGTACATTTTTCAAAGGTATCTGTTTTAGAAACCAAAAAAAAGTGTGAAGTGGAAGACATATACCATTTCCTTTTTCGGCAATCTTTGGATGACACAAGCAATGAAGCAAGAGAATAGTTGCCATGGTTGAAGTTGTGGCAAATGTTATTGTCGCACTTTTTTCCTTTGTTTATAATAATTGATGCAAAAAAAGAAAAAGGATCTCATGTTTGTCAAAAAAAAGCTTTTGTATCATCGTATATTGGGTCTTTCGGCTGTAAAAGTAAAGTATGCCCTCCGAGAAGGCACTAATTATTTCTTTGAATGTCTTTATTTGTTTAAAACCATAAGTTCGCTCAAAAAAAGGAAACATAAAAATAGTCTAAATCGGAAATGTGTTAAATTTTTATCGCTCTTTTTCTTTTCTTTTTACCATATCATGTCAGTTAATCCGTAAATTTCGTGTTTGCCGTATTTTATTAATCTTTTCGCTTTCCCCCCATCATGTTTTGGATTTGTCGTTTAACAAATTCTTCTTCTTATTATCAAATACATACTTTAATTACACGAAAATATCCATTAGTGTAATGTTTCCTAAACTTTTTTACATTTATATTTTAGATTAATTTCATCAAAATGTCTGCTAATAATACCAGAAATGCCTTGAAACGATTAAATGCTGATCCAATTCAAGCTTCTTCTCCAGTGTGAGTAAAGAAATTGTTGTAATTAAAAATAATAATTTTATATTTTTTAGTGAAAAAACAAGGACAAGAACTTCTAATTCTCCTCTACAAATAGAAAATCGTCTTATGATTGCACCAAAAAAAGGTTTCCTTTTGATTATATCAATTTAAAGTCAAAATTTTATTTTTTCGGTCTTGTTGGATGAAGTTTTTTAATAGATTTTACCTCTTTTTACTCTCAAAAAAGAAAAAATAATAAAACTACAATAATTTTTTCATTTCTCAGATTACAGCATAATAACCATGTTTTTTTTTTCAGTTAAAATTGAACCAGTTGATTCTGAGTATGTTCCGCCCAACAGCAATGCTATAATAATCAATCGGGACATTTTACCGAACTTCAATATTTTGCATGCCAACAGAGTCAACAATTCTGTTTCTGGACTTATTGCAAGTAATAGCCGTGAAAATTATGCCATTGCTGTTATTGCTGCTGATGAAAAAAAGAATTTCAAAGGAATTTTATATTTGTTGCATCCTCAAATGCTTTCAAAATTAAAATTATATCAAAAACAAGCAATTGAATTTATGAGTGATAGAATTCTCAATACCAATGCAGAAGGAGGTTTGTTTTATGGAGGCACAAAACAATGTTGAACATGCTTCTCTTTAGTCATACTTGCACATAAAATGGGCTTGGGCAAAACATTTACAACAATTGCATTTCTTCATGCTGTACTTGGTATGGATAAAGCTGATGGAGGTGTTTCAAGAATTCTAATTGTTGCTCCAAAAAATACAATTCAAAACTGGAAATCAGAATTTGCCAAGTGGTTACCAGTACACAATGATATTACAATTTTGGATCTTGAACATGCAACAAAAATTATGAGAAATCATATTATTGCAAATTGGAGCATTGGAAATAAACAAATTTTGCTTGTAAGTTTTTAAAGATGTTTTAAAAGTATTGCAAGGTTATTTTTTATAGATTGGCTATGAAATGTTTTGCATTATTGAAAAGAATGATTCTACCATGAGTCGCTGTGCAGAATTGGTTATTTTTGATGAAGCTCATCGACTTAAAAACAATGATACACAAGCTTATAAATTGGCAAAGAAAATTGAAACGCCGAAGAAAATTTTTCTCACAGGCACACCTTTGCAGAATAATTTAATTGAATTTCATACCCTTGTCGATTTTATTTGTCCAAATTTATTGTTCAAAAAAGAAGAATTCAATGTTTTGTAAGTTCTGCTCTTACTTTAATCAGTTTGATCTTTTGCCACCAGAATGTAAAAACTCATAAAAATGTCCTATCCTAGTTTCTTTGTTCATCAAAATATGTATTTGCAGATTTGCAAAACCAATTGAAGCTGGAAAAGCTAAAGATGTTACAGCAGAAGTTGCCAAAAGAATGCAATGTCGATGTCAAATTTTATATAAACTAACCAAAAATGTTGTTCATCGTGTTGATGATGAAGTTCTTGCAAAAGAATTAAAGAAAGAAAAAAGTGAAGCAACATTTATAAGTTTGTATTTTTTTAATTTTTGATTTTTTTCACATTTTTTTAATCGTTTAGTTCGTCCAAGCAATTTGCAAAAGCAGTTATTGATCAAATATCTTGAAAATGTTCGTCAAAATCCTGTAAAAGATGATGCGATGATCTCTAAAATCTTAACCCATCCAGATTTGTGTTATTTTACTTTAAAAAGTTGGTGTTTTTTTAAATCAATGTAGTTCTGCAATCTTAAAAAGCTAATTTTTTAGATAAAGTATCCTATAAACCTACTGACAGATACAAATTTGAATTAAGCGCCAAAATTACCATTCTTCTTGAAATCATTAATTATTGTGAAAGTGTTGGTGATAAGCTGTAAGCTCCTTCTATTTTCTAATTCCTCAACATAAACTTTTTTTTTCAGCATTGTTTTTTCACAATATCTGGAAACTCTCAATTATATTGAAAAAGTTCTTGCACATTTAGCTACAATTAAATCATTTGGACGTAATGGAGCATGGGGATGGAATGCTGGACAAGATTATCTTCGAATTGATGGAAGTGTTGCACCATCTGTACGAGATTATTATATTAATTCAATTTTTAATAAAAAACGAAATCCACAAGCTCGACTTATGCTAATCTCAACTAAAGCAGGTAGCAACCTATTTATTACAGTAATATACTGACAAAAAATTTTTAGGTTCACTTGGAACTAATATGGTTGGAGCCAACCGAGTCGTTATCTTTGATTCATCTTGGAATCCATCCAATGACATCCAAAGTTTGTTAATAATGCTATTATAAAAGCACCTATATATATTGTTTTAGGCTTGCATAGGGTATATCGATATGGACAAGAAAAATCTGTTCACATTTATAGATTTGTTACAAAAGGAACTATTGAAGAAAGTGTCTACAACAGACAAATTGCAAAAGAAGCAACTTCACATCGTGTAATTGATGAAGCAAATATTGAACGACATTTTACTGTAGAAGAGCTTGAACAACTTTTTCGATATCTTCCTAATGATGAAGAAGATGTCGCAGCTCCTCCATTCGTTGATGAATGTCTTGCTGCTGATAATTTGATAAAAACTGTGGTTGAAAGACATGAAAAATTGGTAATAAGTGTCACATCTCATGACATTCTTTTTAAAAATTCTGAACAAGAACAATTATCTGCAGAAGATTTCACAGCAGGTGAAAAAGAATATTATGATGAACTTGATTATATTAGTAAAAAGCGATAAACTTTTTTTTTATTGTGAAAACTGTATTATGATGAAAAGCTTCTGTTTTTTTACTGTTGAATTCAGTGTTCTGCTTTTATGTTTTTAGCCGCCCCGCACCCGCACTTCGCACCGGCATTTTTTAAAAATCGCCCCAAGGACCGCACCGCGCCCTTTGATTTTTCAAAAGTCGCCCCGCGCCCCGCACTTCGCGCCGAAAACTGAAAAATTTCAAATTATTTTTTTCAAATTTTTTTGATTTTATGTTAGAATAACACTTTTTTTGCGCTTATGTGTTTATAAAATAAATATCTAATGTACCATTTGATCGAATTCATAAGAAAACTACAAATTTTTAAAATTATCTTTAAAAAGTTGCCCCGCGCCCCGCACTTCGCCCCGCTATTTTAAAATCTGCGCACTCGCACCGCACTTCGCCCCTGCGGTGCGCCCCGGGGCGCACCGGGGCGGGGCAAAATCGGGGCGCAAGCAGAACACTGGTTGAATTCTGGTAATTTAATAAATCTCTCAAAATCACACCAATCTCTGCCTTATGTTTCTACATCAATTAATTGTGACAACAAAAGTCTTTTTGTTAGATAAACAAATTTTTTGTTCCATTGTTATTCTAAAAACTAAAAAATGAATTTGAACTTAACCTCGAAATATGTCAATACATTTATTTAGTTTTTTTATTTTTAAAGTGTGGTGCTTCTATGTTTCACAAAAAGAAGCGCAGAGCAAAATTTTTAAATTAACCCTTTCACGTTTTTGCATTCAAAAATTTGATTACGTAATTCAAAAGGATAAAATCATAAATTGGATATTAGAAATTTGATAAACATCATCATATTTTTAATATATCCCTTTTTATCATTTTCCTTGTATTTTACGCAACTTTCATTTTTAATCCCCATTTTTTTTCTAACAATTATGATTTGTTATTGTTCAATGATTTCCGATGGCCATCAAAGTAGTAGCAGCCGATGCAACATTTCTCTTCAAAAAAGACGTCATTCATTGAAGTAAGATGAAAGAAAAAGAGAAGAAAAGAAAAGTGAAGTTTTTAAAGAAAAGACAACCGGTTTGACCTAAACAACCAAAAAATCATTCAAAAGTGATAATGAAAGTAAAGTCCAGTTCTTTCTTCTTTCCCCCCTTCAAAGAGGGTTGGCTAAAAATTAAATCAACTGTAACGAATCTTTGAGCTTTTTATTGAACACAAAAATTAGAAGACAATGTTATTTGGCCAATTTTCTTCCAAAAAAGAACCTTCATTGTTTTAAAAAAGTTGTAAAAAATATTCCTTTCAAAAACTTTCAGTGTTTAAAGTGACAATAAATAATGTTTTATCAATTATCACTGATATCTTTAATTTTGGTAGTGTTTTGTAATCAATATGTCTCTGGTACAATTAGTGATGCTTTCTATAATTTTTGTGCACAAAGATATGGTGCACCAACGGCGGAATTGTTAGCCAGAAAAGAGCTTGGAGTTGGTGGTTCTATTGGTGGGGGAAATGATGGGAATGTTAAGTAAGTCAGAGTTTATATTAAAGAATTGCACAGAAATCACGTGGCACGGAGGCAAAGAGGTAAACAAGTTTGCCGCCTTTGATGTGTAGCAAAAGTGTCTTTGATGTAATAAAGTAACAAGAAGCTAGAAATGATAAATTTATGGAAAGGACAAAAACATCTTGCGGATGAAATTTTGTTGGCGGCGGAGAAATATCAAAGGCGGTCTCTTAACTACTCATTTGCAAGGTTAAGCTCAAATTAGTGCCACATAATTTCTGATAATTTTTAGTCCAAAAATTATAATAAATCTTTTTTTACAGACGTAAACCAGTGATTGTTGTACATGGTATTACAAATAGTGCAGGAACATTTGCTCCAACTTTTACTTACTTTTTAAATACCGGGTATGCTGCAAATGAAGTATATGGAACAACATATGGTGATGCAGGACAGACAAATGTTCTCTTTGTTACAATGAATTGTCATTATGTTAAAACGGTAAGTGGGTTTTTCTAAAGCAGCTATAGTAATCTAATATGTTATGAAAAGTGTCATAGAGGTCAAGACCTGCATACATAAAAATAAAAAAATGCTTAAACTGCTGAACGTCACCTCAACCAAAACTTTATAGATTCGAATCCTAATTCAAGCTGTTGCTGATTACACTCACTCACAAGTCAATGTTATCGGTGTTTCAATGGGTTCTCCAATTGCTCGGAAAGCTATTCTTGGTGGAGCTTGTGTAGATACCGGTGAACAAGTTGGTCCACCAATTACCGGTTTGATCGATACTTTCGTTGGAGTAGCTGGTGCAAACTTTGGGTCATTCCTTTGTGTGCTACCATTTGGAAGTTGTAATACTAATAATGGAATGGGATGTGGATCAAGATTTTTAGCCGATATCAATGCTCCAGCACGATATGAGGGCTCAAAAATATTTACTATTTATTCACACAATGATGATAAAGTTGGTTTTATTGCTTGTGGAAGAAAAGCCAGTGAAATAAATGGGCAGACTCAAGCTTTTGAAAAAGCTGGTCTAAATCATGATGGAGTTATTTTTGGTACAATAGATCTTCAATATAACCTTGTTACACATGGGCATGCTTAATAATTGTTTTTGTTTTTAAAAATGTAAATAATAAGTTTAATAAAAAATATATATGAAATTGGTTAAAGCCTTGAAAAGTGGGGATGTAAACAGAATGTTTGTTTTAATAAATATAAAAACGCGAATAGTGATCAATAAGATAGAAATAACATAAAAAAATTTTGACAGCACAATCAGTAAAACAAATATTAATCAATAGTATCCATCCAACGGTATTCCATAATGTAACGCTTTTCTTTATTTTGACCTTTGTAAAAAATACGACAATTAATTTCTGATTCAATTACGCCATCGATGATTGCATCAAGTAGGGCTTTATATTTTTCAGAGAGAAGATTGTCACAAAAATCAAATAAAAAAATTGATTCTTTGTGATCCTAAAAAACCAAAACTATAATTTAGATATACGCCGTGTATATTCTGACTTACTAAAATAAAAGTTGATAGTTCATTAGCATTAAAAATTTCTGGAATATTTATTAATTTAAAATGTAAATTTTCTTTATAATTTATAGATTTTGTGATGTTCTTAAATGAAATAGGCTTATAAATGTCATTCTCAAAAATGCTAAAAAAAAGTTTAAAAAGAATTACAAATAAAAAAACAACTAAAAACTAACTAAGTAAAATAAGAGATATTTGGAACGAATTCAAGAAGTTCTTCAAGTGTAGCAATCTTTCCATTACTCTTTGTTACTTTGACTTCAACAAGATTAACGTTTTTAACAGAAGATGCCAAAAAAATTAAATCATCAAACAAAATATTTTTTTGATATAGCCTAAGATAGTCACCTACATATCGATAAATCTTATAACGAAGAAATGAAGAAAAAATTGGACAATCAAAAACTTCTTGATGGATTCTATATGTAATCCAAAATTTTGCTTGAATTTTATTTAAATCTGCTTTGATGCAACATTCTCCGCGACTATTGTAACAATTTGCATTTGAACAAATTGTTGTTGAATTATACATATTCGCAACAACAAGAATAGGCATTTTCTCGAAAAAACATTTGCAGCTTTGAATTAGCTTATTGTAAGCTGCGGCAGTCAAAGGATTTTTAGTGATGTAATAAATCATTGTATTAGGGAACGAGAAATATTGCTGGAATGATGAACCACCGGACCATGAAGGTTTTGCAAAAGCATTGTTGAGAGCAGAAGTAATTGATGGGTTCATTAGACAGATTTACAAGTTGTACGTAATTTCATAAAATAGTAACAGGAAATCTACAAGCTCGAAATATTTGATAAATAATAAAAATTAATAATTTCTGCAAAGGAGTTTTTTACAATATTTTTTTGTTCACAAAACTGCTGAGTGATTTTTTGACACAATGCACATTTGTGTATTTTTCATATGTACTTCTCACTAAATTTGCTAAAGATCAATACTTTCATAAGAAAGTCCCCTTAAACCCCTCTTAAAAAGTGACCAGGTCAAATGGTTTTACACAACAACAACCAACCCAATGCAGTCAGAAGTTTACTTTTTTGGATTGTCGGTTTGAAGATAGCACAGGATGGACAAGGGGGATTATTCAGTTATCAGTCGTCTCCAAGTAAAATTTATGTTTTACTCGGAGTTGACTCTGCTGCCGTGACTGCAAATCCGACTCTGACTCAGGAGTCGGAAATACAACAATATTGTAAGCCATAATCGGGCTATTGCTTAAAGATTTAAACACCTCTCTCGCATTGACTTTGTGTGGAAGAAAAAGTTCCAAAATATGTAACGATTTCTTTTGGAGGCGTAATACTCCTTTACACTTACAGCCTTGAAAATAGAAATGCTTTTTATCAATTGCAGATAATAATTATGTTACCTGTTTTTGCTTTGTTTTTACTAAAAAAATCATAAACTACAAAATTATTGCAGTAAAATATTTTCATCTTTTTTGAAGAACTTTGATGCAAAACACTGTTATTAAAGACCTTTAAATTTTTTAAAGTATAATTTAAATATTTAATATAAGATCAAAATATCAACTTGTTTGGTTTCTAAAATATTTGCTGTAAGACTTTTTGTTGTAGTTTTTATTATCATATATTTCAAACAGTATTTAAAAAAATGAATATTCCAACAAGTGAAAAAATCATCATTTTTTTCGAACTGCTGTTTTATATATTTCAGTTATCAGTTTTGATCATTTTGTTCGTAAAGAGAAAAGCTGAATTTAATTCTGCTTTTTATCACATTCTGCTGGTAATTTTTATATCAGATTTTATTTATTTTTCTTTTGTTGTAAGTTTTTCAAAAACGAAGTTCAGACACTTTAATGCGGATATTTTAGACGACATTTTCTTTTAGATTACCAAGATATGGTGTTTGGACAGATTTTTATGTGAATAATGGATGGTTTTATTCTTTGTGTTACACATTTTCTGCTTTTCTTGGTTTTGTTCAATTTTTTGGACAAACTTTAATCAGTTTCAACAGATTTACACTTTTGTGGATGCCATTGAAACATCAAAAAGTAAGAAATTTTTAAAATAACATTTTGTGTTATTAAAACGCGTATTGCGGTAACAAGCCATTGCATTAACCATGTACAGTTACCGGGAAGACGATTGTAAAGGTTGAAATATGTTTTGAGTCAATTTCAATGCTATCTCAGTTGTGGCGGATTACACTTTTTTAGTATTATGACGTATTCCGGTAAATTATTAACAGTTCTTTTGCGAATTTACTTATTGATCGGCTTAAATATGTAAATTATCAAAGAGGTAATGAATAATTTGCAGGAATACGCCTTAATACTAGAAGAATATAACGAAATATGATTTAAGCCAAGAACGAGGCAGCATCGAAAACGGTTTCAAGTGAGCACTAGTTTGATGATTGCCGGGTTTTCTTAAATTAAAATATTAAAATTACAGATCTGGAATAAAAAATGGTATATTTTTCTTCTTCTGATCATTCCATTTCTTTCTTCTGCTTACCGAATTCCATATGAGGGCTATTATATTTATAAAGAAGATGGTGGATCAATTGGTGGATATTTGGATAAAGAAAAAGAAAGCTTTGCTTTAATGGTGTCATCAGTTTTCTTTGTAACATGTGCTTTGATATCGCTATTTTTAACTATTTTAACAGTATTCAAATATGCACATTTGAAACATAAAAAAGTATCTGGAACACAAAATACTCAGCTTAATCTTTTGGGTATGCCTTGGATTTTACAAAATTGTAATTAAACTGTCGCTTTTCAGTTTTTTCAATAATTTTATTATTTGTTCAACTGCTGCGTGTAATATATGTAATTCTTGTTTCACTATTTGTATTAGATTCTACATTTGTAGCAATTTTACGTTCGATTCTACCTTTGATAATTGATGCCCATGCATGGCTTGCTGCATTTACACTCTTGGTTTTAAGGTAAATATATCACTTTCTTTCGAGACATAGTGTTATAAAAATATAAAATTATTTTAGTCCAACAAGTCGAAAAATATATTATCAATTTTATGGCTTCCACAGAATTACACATTATGTTTATATTACCCTTCCAAAGGTAACTCCAATGCCTTCTGTCGTTGGTGCAGCAGAAACAAGCAGGGCACGGTCAGCATCACTTTCACCAGTGTTGTAATTGTTGAATGAAATTTTAAAAAGTCCAAAAAATCATTGTTGTTACAATAATAAAACAACCTTTTTTTTCAGTTGTATTCACATTTATAACTTGCAAGTTTGTTCCAGAGGATTCTAAATAATAAATTTGGTGGTAACCTATATTGTAAACAAATATCATGACATCCTTTGTTGACCTTTGCATTGGGCGGATTTCGTCAAAATTGGGCGGACGGCTTTCCATCTCGTCGGGTGGCCGCCTTTATAAGATTTCAAAAAAATTTCATTTTATCTAGTGCAAATTTAAATTTATGCTTTAAATCCAAAAAATTAACCTGTGCGATTTTTCGAGTTCAAAAATCGGTCGAGTGGCCACCCACCCGAGCCACCCTTGAAGGCGGTGCTTGAAGGCCTATAAATTTTAACATAAAATTTTTTTATAACCATAAACTATAAAAACATCAAAAAATAACATAATTTGATTTATTGCATTAAAGTTCTCACGGAACTGTAATGCCAAATGCTATTATTTAAAGCATTTTCATAGACATAAATTAATAATTTTTTCTATTTATTAAACAAACATAAAATACAACAGCTGAAAAAGAATTTACAGTAAACTTGCAGAAAAGTCTAACGGCAGCTGTTGTTATTAGTACAAATTCGCAGTATGTAAAAAATATAGCCTTTTTTTAAAAACCTTTTCTATAATTAAATGGTAGGTTATCAAATTATACATACATAAAAATATGCAGCTGTCATTGTATAAAAGAAAAGTAAATAAAAAATAGTGTTGAGGTTGTTGTAGCTTTTGTAGTTAAAGATAAAAGGAATTTCTTTTAAGGCATCTACTTTTGCTACAACATTTTGTTTTCTTTTAAAGAAAAATGAATATTTCTGAAAAAATCATTCTTTTTTTTGAACTTCTTTTTTATATATTTCAGTTATCAGTTTTGATAATTTTGTTTGTAAAAAGAAAGACTGAATTTAATTCTGCTTTTTATCATATTTTATTGATTATTTTTATATCAGATTTTGTATATTTTGTGCTAATAGTAAGTTTGAAGCAGATATGTGGCTGTCCTGATGATATTATGTGATAAGAGGAGGGGAGAGAAGGGATTTGAGGTTTTTATCACTCTTTTCTTTAAAGCGATAAAAGATCAAAGAATAAATCTAACACAAAGGGAGGGGAAGGTTAAAAAGTTGAAATTTTGTATCGTATAGCAACAACATAGACTCTATTTATGCTCCAATAAATACGTTAATTTCAGTCAATGGTTTTAATTCGGCTCCCAACATATGGTATTTTGGTAGATTTTTATGTCCATAATGGTTATGCAATATCATTTTTATACACATTTTCTGCATTTCTTGGTTTTGTTCAATTTTTTGGACAAACTTTAATCAGTTTCAACAGATTTACACTTTTATGGATGCCATTGAAACATCAAAAAGTAAGAAACCGTTTGTATTAAAATATTTTTACGAAAACCTTAAAATTTCAGATATGGAACAAAAAATGGCATATCTTTCTTGTTTTGTTTATCCCTTTTATTGGTGTTGCCTATCGCATTCCATATAATGGATTTGTTGGTCTTGATGAAAAAGGTGAACCAGTTGCTGGATATGTGGATAGGAATTTGGAGAAGCTTTCTTTGATTATATCATCATCCTTATTAATTTTCTTTGCTTTTATATCTCTATTTTTAACAATTTTAACAGTATTCAAATATGCCCATTTGAAACATAAGAACATCTCTGGGACACAAAATACACAATTGAATCTGCTGGGTAAGATAAATTGTTGTAAAAAGCAAAAGCATGAACCTTTCTTTTAGTATTTTCAATAATTTTGCTATTTGTTCAATTACTTCGTGTTGTGTATTTAATTTTAACAACGTTATTTATTGTGGATGCAATGGTTATAATGCTTTTACGTTCAATTCTACCATTTATAATTGATGCGCATGCATGGTTTGCTGCTTTTGCACTTTTGGCTTTAAGGTAACTCTTTGTTGTAACTGCTATATCCGCTCTTAATACGTCTATATTTTTAAGTCCAACAACCCGAAAAATATATTTTCAATTTTATGGCATTCACAAATTGACAGCACGCCGATTCAATAATATTCCACATGTCTCTCCGATTCATTCTAATGTTGGTGGAGAAATTAGCCGTGCTCATACTTCACACTCAATGACACCGATTTTATAAATTTTTAAAATTCTATGATTAGATATAAAAAATTTAAAAAAGTAAAATGTTGGACATAACAAACGCAACTGTGGACGCAAATGATGCTTCAACAAATGCAAATACTGTATCAACAAACGCAAATGCTGCGCTGTTAAAATTACACATAGCCTCCACGTGTATCATCGATGCCTTCTGTTGTCGCTCTCATATTCACACTCAATAACAACATCCTTTTCATTTTTTTGCAAACACTAACAGGTTCAAAAATTTTTATAAAAAGTCAAAGAACAACAAAAATACGGTAAAAACCAACAAAAAAACATAAAAGAGATAAAACTTATTTCTTTTGAACTTCTACTTTCTTATCAAGTTCATCTTCCAAAAGATTCAAAAGTTTCATACGATTCAATAAAGAGTAATCTTCAAGATGATAGTTACCATTTTCAATCATTTCTTTTTCTTCCATATAATCAAGTGGTGGAGCAGTACATTGTTTGACATGATTACCAAGTAAGCAAAGGCTCTAAAAATTGAAAATAAAATAGTTAGAATTAAATGCTACAGTATACTCAAGTTAAAGGCAATCAAAAAATGTTTTTGTGGCTATAACTTACAGTAATCTTTCTAATACCACCAGATTGCTAACAACTAATGCTAATCATCATATACAAAACGAAAAAACTTACATTAAATTTTATTTGAATTTCTTTTTGTAAATATAAAGTAATAGTTCGACAAGGTGTTGTAAAACGAATATTAACACCAGATGTATCAATTTCAACAGAAAATTTAATTTGAACAAAAACATTTTTAACGATGATAAAACCATGTACTGGAGTATTTCGAGGTGAAGCAGATGGAACAAAAGTTTCATAAATTTTTTGAAGATCATATGAATCACCCCAAATAACTTTTGCTGCATTGAGAGGTATTACCGCTGTTGCAGGGGCATCCTAAAACAATGGTATAATATAGAGTGAGATGCGGTATATGATTTTTAAAAAACATACATCACTATTTTCTCCTCCAAGCAACATTGTAGGATATTCATGTCCATCAAGAATTCGAATACGCTTATAAATTTCATAAGTAATGAGAGCATCAAGATGTGTAACAATATAAGAATGTTGAAGCTTCATAAGTTTCATAAAATTGATACCTTTTGTTGCAACTTCATGAATAACTTTTTCCATATATTGTTTCATTTCATATTTTGAAGTTGATGGAGATGGAATACCAGATGTTGAAGAAAAGGTAACAAGAAATGGTGGAAAAATTGGTTTATTCATTTCCAAAACGGCAATACTTGTTGAACCAGAATAAATGAGATCAAAATATGCTCGTGCAAGAAGATGTTCATGTGGAAGATAATTTTCACGAATAACAGTATAATCAAAAAAAGGTAATGTTTGAAATGCAACAGCTACAGTAAGATTATGAACCATGTGAATACTTGGATTTTGAACATTAAGAATATATGAAATATCATTGATCGTTGAATATCTTGCCTGAAAAGAAAAAAATACTGAAGTATGGTGATATGTAAAAGATCTCAATGTCTTTTTGATCCTGTCGATTTGCTATCAATACTTTTTATTCAGATAGACAAATACAGCTCTCAATCAGACTTCCAAGAGATCAAAATCAACCCATCTATTCCCAGCAAAACTTACAGTCAAATTTAAAGAAAGATTAGGTCTATAACGATGCCAAGGATGACTAGGAAGTTGCTAAAAAACGTTGGAGTACTTTAACAATCATTACAAACTAACAGAGCTTACATTTCGTTGATCCGTAAAAAGACAAATAGTTCTAAGAGCAGGAAAATCAAAGATCATACCATCCTATAAAAGAATACAAATTAGATTTAACGAAGAAAAAAACATATTAAGATAAGAGAAAATGGAGCTAAGATCAACGACATAATGGGATAATCAAAATGCTGAACATTTTTGCCCGCTGATTATGCTTCCTTTTTCTCACCTTTCACAACATCTATAAAAAATAGCTTACCATTTCAACGCCATTACCTTCAGAATGATATCCAATTGGTGGTGCTTCCTTTTCAGTATTTTCATTACCACCACTTTTTTGTGTTGTCATTGAACTAGTTGAATCAAGTTTACTTTTTATAGCAGCACTGCTTTGAGAATTAGAAGCGGCTGCCATCTGAAAAAGAAATAAACCAGCTAAAAAAATATATAAAAAACGGTGTAACAAAACAAGCAGAAAAATACGCATTTATTAAAAACAATAATCATAGAAAGTTTAATAAATTAAAAGTACTTATGATCGTAGTAATGGTGAAGATAAATTTAGATAAAAAATATTCTTTAAAAACTGAAGCGCTTCAGATTAAGGCTAAAAGATCGATAACGCCTTGCTAAACATGCCTCTATTTTCGTGTTAAGAAAAATTCAAAGTACAGTATCCTAAAGCATGATAAGTTTAGGCTAAGGTTTAATTTTAAAGTTTAAAAATAAAAAAAGGAATTTTGCTGTCAATTTTTTTGCCAAAAATTTTTGGAATTTTATCCTACCGTAACCAAATAAATAAAGCTTTGGAATAGATTAAAATAAAGTTTATTATAATTTTGTTTTATTTTTTTGTTTTTGTGTTGATATTGTGCATGTAGGTATAGCCAAAAATATAACATTGAACATTTATGTATAAAAAAAGTCTAATACTGAATAAAATTTGCAGTAGTTTTCTTTTTGTTGATGACAACAATACCTTGTGATAAAGGAACACCAGCGTCATTGTATGCGTTTTTTATTATATTGTCTTACATACTACATTTGTTTTTATCGTTTTTTTTGTAGAAGCTTTTTATGTACGCAAAATTTTATTTTGCGCTATTTTTTTATCAGTAGAGTAGCATAAACGATGCTGGTGCTGGCTGAAAAAGAAAAAAAAGTAATGCGTCAATTTTCAATGGGTTAAAGAAGTATAAAAAGAAGTTTACAATGACCTGTTTTGTCTTTAATTTGGCAAAAGCTGTTTGTCGACTTCGTGTAAGACATAGGTTTTGCTCCTGTGAAAAAACTTGTTTTTATTATTCTGTGTTATCAAAAATTTTGACCTCGCTTAAAGCATTTTCCAACTATTACGATGGCCTATTACAACATTAATAACTTTGATAATACTATCAATAATGACTCCGAGAATTTCAAATATGCACGTCCTCTTCCAAAACAATGGACTTACAAAGAAACATTTAAAGGTTTCCGTCAAAAACAACAAGACGTTAACCAAAATATTATTACCAACATGCCCGGCGGTTTCGGATATAGATCAATGCCGCTTTTATATCAATACCAAGGAAACTTTAAACATCTCTGGAATGGATTTGAAAAGAATTCTTTAATCACAAATCGAGGATGCTTGAAGCAGTTGGCAACAATGAATGTTTCAAACAACATCAAAGATTGTACTTTTAAATTATACAAAGCTCGAAACTCTGAAAGTTGGTGCAATTATGGATCATTATATTCTTGAACTTGCAAATTTAGTTGATGAAACTGTATTTAAAAACTATCAAAAGAAAATTTATAATGGTACAAATGTTGCTGGAATGCTAAAAAAGAATGGTAAATGTTCACCTGAATATAACACTTACAAAACGTCAGTATTGAAATTGAACTTTGACAATTTTTCTCGAACAACTTCATGTCCAATAAATATCAATTCCATCAATGACACGCCAATCTTTGTTCAATCAAAAGAATCTATCACAGTTTATTACACATCTGAAATTGATGCTTTTATCAAAGAAGGATACGGTACCAGGGCAAAGTTTATCCCTGTTGAAATTAAGAGTGATGCTAACATTAAAATGGAAATTGCACCCAAAAAAGCTTTTTTTACAGCTTTACAATGCCAACTCGCTGGTATCAATGACGCAATCTTTGGATTTCATGATGGTGAACGAATTATAAATGTTAAAAGATATTCCGTTCAGCAACTCAAAGAAATTGCAACACAAAATGAAGCACACAAAGATAGCTACGTGCAAGGCGCGACTCAAAGAGAACTTTTCTTTGCATTATTTTCGGCCAAACGGTTTTTAATTTTTGCAAAATGAATCTTTTTTACCGTTAACAATTTTTTTTACATTTTTATCCCTATATATGTAATTTTTTACGTAGAATTCGAAAATCCAACTTTCGAAAAAAGTTTTCTTTGTGAGACACCTCGAAAATGACGTTTTTTTGCGTTTTTTGGGCAAATGACCCCTCCTTCACGCGACTTCACGTTAGTGACTATATGCATTCGATGCAGAATCAGATTTTACATCTGTAGTAAAAAAATCAATCAGGGGAAATCAGGGGGGAAAAAGTTTCTTTAATAAAAACTGTTTTTTCCTTACCATTTTTGCAAGAAAAGAAGCCTTTTTTTGTCGCGTGCGCATTTTTTTGCAAAGGAAAAGAATGCATTTTTTTGTGTCGCTTGTCCGAATTTTTTTCAACTTCTTCTGATTTTCAGAAGCGCGTATCTTTTTTTGAGTAATTTTTTGTAATATAAGCCTTTAACATTTTTTCATGATAATAAAATTCTGCATCTTTTGGTACCAAAATTATAATGTTTGAGTTAACTTTGAAAAACCGTGCACGTAGCTACACAAAGAACTATACAATGTTGATAAAGCAATTCTAGAAGCAAAATTTATTCTCAAAGAAATGATCAATAAGTTTGATGAAAATGTTTGTAATGGTTCTATGGATATTGGAGATACATTGAAGATTGTAAAACGCTTAGAAGTTAAAGAACATAGAAGACAACAAAAATATTGTTTGGATTATTACATTAATAAAATGCCATTTCAAGGTTCTCAAGAACACGGTATGCCGTTTAGAAGAAAAACATGCGACTTTTAATATTCACATTGAACGCTACATGAATTTTTTTAAAAAAGAATAAAGTACAAAAAATCAAATTATTTTATACTGTAGAATTGTTTTTGATAATTATATAAAAACTATTTAAAAATAAATCAAAATACCATATTTTACACGCAAATCACTAAACTGCACTGAATGATGTGTACCTGCATATACAGGTTATAAAATTAAAGCATTCTATTTTTTGTTTTTACGTGGATTGAGCAATTAACGGCAGTTTAGCTTCAAATTTTAATGAGAGTTAAATGATGTATGAAACTCACTCTTAATAATTATAATTACTACTTTAAAACAAAAAAAACACAAGGAACTAAAATATTAAAAAGAATGCAATAAATTTGTCGGTAATAAATTAATTCTTTTCAATTTTATTTCACCACTGAGAATATAATTTTAACAGAAAACTTACATCTTTTTCATAAACTCTCTTTATTTATGCTACTCAAACATGGTTTTTATGCCATATCTTATTTTGGGATATGATATTCTTGGCTTACTTCTGACTTTCGTACTTTCGTATTATTCAACAAAAGTATTGTTTTTTGGTACTGTAATTACAAAGGGATTGTCACCAAACATGAAATTCTGGTTTTTATATATCTTGTTGTACTGCATTTCATCACTTATTTACTATTCCTATTGTATCATCTTTTGGAGAGCAGATACAGTAATTTATGATGGAAGATTACTGTATTTGTTTGGTGCAGCACCATATGTGCTAATAAATATTAATTGTTTAATTGAGTTTTTGCTCTGTACTGATCGATGCATTGCTGTTTATTGGCCATTAAATTACACGAAAAAATTTCAAAAATTTATTATGTTCCTTTCTGTAACTATTATAATTATTCTAATTGTTATTGGTTGTAATGATTTTCCTATTTATTATCCAACAGAATCAAAAACCGAATTTATGTCTGTAGTGTATATTATAAAAATATCAATGGTTTTAGCTGTCATAAAAGGAATTACAATTGTGTGTAGTTTTATAACTTCCATTATTTTGGCGGTATTAATTAAACGAAAAATTCAATCCACAAATATTGCAAATAAAAGAATTGCAAAGATAATTATTAAAATAATTTTTATTACAACAATCATGGAATTATTTCCGCATATTTTTTCAATGGTTTTTATTAGAGTAAGTAAATTTGGATATTACGGTTTAAAAAAACTACGGTCATAAATCATTTTTGCAAAAAAAATTATGAGTGTTTTTGACTTGATAAAATAAAATTAACAGTGTTGATTTTGGGGTCTTTAATTTTTGCTTTTTAAAATTGTTCAATTTTATCACTTTGCGTATAAAAACATAACAGGATTAAAAATAAACTTAATGTTAAAATATATTTATACTAAAAAGCCTCAAAAATGAAGCTGAAAATGAGAAAAATACAAATCTGAAGGGTGCACAATTAGTATTGCAAGTTTGTCAGTCTTTTGTTGAAAATAAATGACGGCAAAATTTGCTCCATTTTAAGCAAAAATTTACTAGTTTTTGACCATAGATGTAGTCAAATGTGAGTAAATTTATGCATAAAAAGGAAGTGTTTAAGTTAAAAAGGTTTTTAAAATACATAAATTTAGTATATTTGCCTCAAAATTCAATAATAAAACTTATACATTTCTCACTATTTTTTAGATAACAAATATATCAATGACATATTACACTGGTCCAATTTCTTTCACACTTTCAACATTATCTGTTGTAATTTCAACAAGAATGTACTACAAAACTTTAGCAACCTTCAGACACAAAAAACCAAAAACAATAAAAATAATTAAATGTGTAAAACGAAGCACAGATGCATCAACTATTCGAAACTGAAGTTTAAAAATCTTAAGAATTTTTTCAAGTTTAATCTTGTAAGTATTTAATTTGCTTACATTTTGATGAAAATAAATAGTGTTTACTTGTCAAACCACAAGCTACGTAAAATAAAATTACATAAGATGAATTAAACAATACTTTAAAACCCTTGGTTTGTGTTGAAGCACAGATAAAAGAAAAGATATTTATTTTTCTAAAATAATTTTTTGATTTGGACATTTTTGAATTATTAATTGTCAATGTTAACTTTTTATTTTTCAAGGTGCATTTAAAAAAACTATAAACAATTTATGTTTTTCTTAATTTATTTGTAGTTTTTCTATTCGTTTAAAAATTTAAAAAATCGTAAATTTTTTAAAGTCAATTTTATGCAACGAAAAAATGAAAAGCGAGCAAAAAGTTTTTTTTTTAAATGTTTTTTGAATCGGCGCTGTTTTGTTTCAAAATTAAGTTTTGCTATCCTTTCAATCTTCAGAAAAGGTGTTTTTTGCGTCTTTTTTAGCGCTGAAATTCGTTAGCACGTACATCTGTCTATTAAAAAAAGGTCACGTTAAAACTAAAAAATTGCTTTTACAGATACGTATCTGTTGTGCATTTAATTTTAACAACACTGTTCATTTTGGATGCACTGTTTATAAAGCTTAAACTTCACTAGCAAATTTTTTCCGGTTAAAAAAAAATTCATTTTATGGTTAAGGTTTGCTTGAAAAATAAAAATATGTCATCGAAATTAACATATGATCAGGTGAATTTAAATCACAAAATTATCGTTTTGTCATATGTTTAAAAATTGTTATTGTAAATTTTAACACTTTTATTAATAATTTTATTCTTTTTAAAATAAATTAATGAGATTATTGATTTGATTTTATACTATACAATATTAAAAAACTAAATTTTTATTGTACTTTGTTTGTGTTTTTTATAGGATTCATTCAGTGTCTAATGTAACCATTAAAATTCGCACGTTTTTCTTCTAAGCGGAATAACATCTTTTTGAGGACCATGAAATGGCATTTTATTAATGTAATAATCCAAACAATATTTTTGCATTTCTCTATGCTCTTCAGTTTCCAATCGTTTTACAATCTTTAATGTATCTCCAATATCCATAGAACCATTACAAACATTTTCATCAAACTTATTGATTATTTCTTTGAGAAGAAAGTTTGCTTCTAGAATTGCTTTATCAACATTGTATAGTTCTTTGTATGCTTCATTACTAGTTGCAATTTCTTTGAGTTGCTGAACGGAATATCGCTTAACATTTACAATTCGTACACCATCATGAAATCCAAAGATTGCTTCATTGATACCAGCAAGTTGGCATTGTAAAGCTGTTTTAAAAGCTGTTAGGGGTGGAATTTCCATATTATTGTTAGCGTTAGATTTAATTTCAACAGGGATCAGCTTTGTTTTATTACCATGACTTTCTTTAATAAAAGCATCAATTTCAGAAGTGTAATAAACTTTGATAGATTTCTTTGATTGAATAAAATAAGGCTCGTCATTGATGGAATTGATATTTATTGGACATGAAGTTGTTCGAGAAAACTTGTTAAAGTCCAATTTGAATGCTGACATTTTGTAAGTATTGTATTCAGGTGAACACTTTCCAGTCTTTGTAAGCATTCCAGCAGCACATGCACCATTAAAATAATTGTCTTGATATTTTTCAAGTACCTTTTCATCAACAACATTTCCAAGTTCAAGAATATAGTTATCCATAATAGCGCCACTTTCAAAATTACGAGCTTTGTACAATTTAAAAGTACAAACTTTAACGCCCTTTGGAACATTCATTGTTGCTAGTTGTTTCAAGCATCCTCGATTTGTAATTAGGGAATTCTTTTCAAATCCATCCCAGAGATGCTTGAAATCTTTTTGGTATTGATATAAAAGCGGCATTGATTTATATCGAATATCGATGGGCAAGGTGGTAATAATGTTTTGGTTGATGTCTTGTTGTTTGTGAATAAAGCCTTTAAAGGTTCCTCTGTAATTCCATTGTTTTGGAAGAGGACGTAAATATTTAAAATTTTCGGAGTCATTATTGATAGTATTATCAAAGTTATTAATGTTGTAGTAAGCCATTATGATAGTTGTTAAACGTTTCTAGCAAGGTCAAAGCTTGTGATAGAATCCACACAAAATCAAAAAAACAATAATCTACAGGAGAAGCCCTCAATTCCATTCTTTTTTATTTCTTTTTATACTTTTTTACCTCATCTGACAACTTACATTGACGCATTATTGTTTTCTTTTTCTTCCAGTAGAAGCTTGCTTATGCTACTTTGCCGATAACAAAAATACGCACATAAAATTTTACACAAGAAGAAAACTTCTACAAAAAGTGATAAAAAAATACATGTAGCATGGAGGACAATAAAACAAAAGCTCATTCGTTAACGCTTGCATTTTTTATCATAATGAACTCGGGTTGATTGTTAATCATCAAAGGAAAAACAAATGGGTGCTCTAATCAGTTGTAAAACAATTGTGACTTTCGACGATGAATCATGGATTTTATCCACGCTTTTGTAGTACAAAGTATACTGATTTTATCATATCTGACGCTCACAATAATATGAAAATTGCACCCAAAAAAGCTTTTTTTACAGCATTACAATGTCAACTTGCTGGTATTAATGACGCAATCTTTGGATTTCATGATGGTAAACAAATTATAAATGTTAAAAGATATTCCCTTCTAGAACTCAAAGAAATTGCAACATAAAATGAAACATACAAAGAAATATACAATGTTGATTAAGCAATTCAAGAAGCAAACTTTTTCTCAAAGAAATGGTTCAATGGATATTGGAGATACATTAAAAATTGAAAAAAGATTGGAAATTAAAGAGCACAGAAGACAACAAAAATATTGTATGGATTATAACGTTGAAAAAATGCCGACTCATGGACCCTATAGTGCTCCATTTAGAAGAAAAACTTGCGAATTTTAATGTTTACATTCAAAATGAATTCTTTAAAAAATAAAAAAAATACAAAAAAATTAAGCTTTATATAAGTGGTTAGAAGAAATTAAAATTCGGATGCAAATTACTTTCAAACCTTTTATTTTATTTTTATTACTGCTGAATAATTGTTTTTATCGAATGAAATGTTTGGTTTTCTTGATTTTAATTTATTATGTTTGAGTTTTTTTTGATGTTTTGAATAAAATTTAACTTAAAGCTGTATGAATATTTTACAAAAAAATAGAAATCATTAATTTATCAAAACAATTAACATCAATACATAATTCTTTAATTGCAATTTACAAACGTAAATTTTGCATCCAGTGAATCATAAACAGAATCAGGACATTGAAACTTTTGGCATGCTGCATCAGAAAGCTGAAATCTATCGCGTGAGCAGCCCATTTCCATATAATCACAAGAATCTTTTATTGGCAAAATTTCGCTAAAACTTTTAATACATTTTATTTATTTGAAATATTCTACTAAGATTAATTAATTAACCTGTATTGATCTGTTTCTACCTTCAAACAAAAATCACATAATGTTTGATTGTTTGGATTAACTGTTGTAAACCAGGACGAAGCTACTATTGCAAAGACATCGTTAAGTTCGTCATAATATCCACAAATAGATGGAACTGTAAATCGTGAATCGTCTATTAACCATCCAGGAAATTCTTGATATAAGGGGACTGTCATAGAAGCAGCAATAAACACAATATAAATTATAGTTAACACTTTCATGGTGTTATCTGCAGAAAAGGGTTATATTCCAAACTAAAAGTCAAAAAGACGTTGTTGCCTCAATAGTTCAGTTACTTGGTAGAGTACTTGTCCGGTAAACAAGAGGTCACAGATCTGCAAAATTTTTCAGTTTCCGCTTCTCCTTTCCCTTCTTGTTTAATCACATAAATATTCTACAATACCTTCTTTTCTTTGACGAATCCTGTAAAGTCGTCAAAAATAAAAAGTAATAATGATGGCTGTTAAAAAATTTCAAAACATTAAAAATAGTTTTAAAATTTCGAAATAGCTTAAAATTACCAAAAGATTTATTACAAAAAACAACAGTATACTTGATGATTCTTTACTTTTTTTTAGTGTTTTCAAAGTATTAAGCGTAGCTTACAAATTTTTAAAGGCTTTGTAAAAGATTAAATTAAATTTACCGACACATACATTCTTTTATGTAACTGTATTGTTTGAAAAAAAATGTGCAAAATACTGCACCTTTTTTACCAACAAAAAATAAAAAATTTCATCTAACAAGGAACTAATAACAATGTACGCTTAAAAGCCTGGAAATACTGTAATTTTTCGGTAAGACTTTTAGTTTTACCAAAAGATTTATCACAAAAAAAACCACAGTAAACTTAATTCTTTCCTTTTTTTGTAGTGTTTTCAAAGTATTACGCGAAGCTTATAAAATTTTTAAAGGCGTTGTTAAAGATTACATGCTTTCTTTTCTGTTTGGAGAAATTGGAGAAAAAAAGCATGAAAAATGTTGCACCATTTGCGTCAAGAAAAAATAAAAAATTTCATATAACTTTTTTAAACGAGGAACTGATAACAAGGTACCCTTAAGCCTGCTACACACTGTGATTTTAGTTTGTTGTAGTTTCTCAACATGCGAAGTTTTATTCTGGTGACATTTCTACAGTTACTTTTTTACAATACTTTTTCAACAAAAAATTGTAGTAAAACAGCAACAGAGAATGTAATAGTGGAATTAAATGAAATTATTTATTTTGAAACACCAAATTTTCCATTTGCTGAGTTTCCAGTCGAGGAAGGAAATTATTTATGCAATTTTTCTTTGGATAGCAACATAACCGATCTTGAGAATGTTCGACTTTTGTTTTTCTATGAATTATACGGTAATGAATATCACCTTATTGAGTAGGTGTTTTTTGAGTAGTCTAGCTCTTACATCTTGCATCCCTTTAAAGGGGTGGCTTTTGTGGCTTACGCTCGTTTTCAAAAAAAACTGAACTGTCTTGTGCATGGCCCTAACACCTGCTGATAACCAAGGCGATACCCATGAGTCGTCTTATAAACATCCTAAGAAGCTTCTCTAAAGGTTCACTTTTAACCTGGGTGCCACCTATGGAATTTATTTTAACTTTGATTCCACTGAGCACCCAACTACGCATGTTTTTTAATGCAAGAAACATACGGGGGCACTGAGGTTCATTAATTTTTGAAATTTTGCGGACTCCAAACATCGCACGGGGGGGGGGGGGGGAGGAGGAATCGAATCTGGGATTACCAGGTCGAACATCCGACGTGCTAGCCACTAAGCCACATAAACTGCCTAACAATTTATAACGCTTCACAATTTTTTTTCTTGTTTATTCAAAACAAATTTTTTTAGGGATTTATATGATTATCATGAAACAATTTTTAATATTCAAACAAATCTCGCAAATTTTTTGCAACCGCAATCCTCTTTTGAAGCATACAAAGGATATTTTTTATTTCAAAATATTTTTGATGTTGAATGCCCAATGGAATCTATAACAGATACATATGAATTTAGGAATGAAAATGATGTACTTTATATTAGATCTGGGTTTGATGTACCATATTATCGAAATGGTTCCTGTCAATGGAAATTCAATACCTCATTAGAATATGGCTTCAAAGTTGTCATAGAAATATTAAATATTTCAACTTCTACCCAGCTTCGTATTAAAAATACAACGGATTTAATTCTAACGTAAGTGGAAAATTGAAAAAAAAATTTTTTTGCATACAAATTTTTAGCGAAAGAAATGCAAAAACATTTTATCCGTATTACAATAGTGACAACACAATAACACTAATGCTATCAAATAATTTTGAAAACAATTTTTTTCCAACTTTAGAATTTCAAGCATACATAACTGTTGTAAAAAAGACGCAACAAAAAGAAGAGGTTAATTGTGAAGTCCTTATTAATTCTTCTCCAAACGTTGATGTTGATGGTTTCATTATTACATGGAGATATATTGTAAAAGATGCAAACACTTATAAAAATAATGTCTTTTGCAATTTTGAATTATTTATTCCTCCAAATTTTAATGTCTTTGCCAATATTTATATCAATGCGTATTTGTTTGAATATAATTTGGAACCTGGAGTTGATAGAGTTGGATATATTGATGAATATTATGGTCTTCGTAACATAGATGAGAATGGATTATTACTTTTAAAAGGTTTAAGTAATGGCACAACAAGAACTGTAATGTTCGTATATGAGACTGATGGAAGTATTCCATCTAAAGGTTTTACAGTTGACTTTATGCTAATACGTATGCGTTTTAAAAATGGTGTATGTAATAATATTGTTGCACTTTTTAGCATGTGGTTGTATTGATTTCATTGACATAGCAGGGAATGTTGGAACAAGTTTTCATATAATGAAAGTTAGCGAATTGCTTTGCAGAAATATGGAATGCTATATCCCGGTATGAAAATCAATAACTCCATCTTATTTTTTAAATTGTTTTTCCTCTTCAGATAATTGCATATCCTCCGATAGGAAATATTCGGTTAGATATTCAAATTGAGATTGAAAAAAAGAATCTTCCACACGTCTTTGATATAATCGAAATTATATCAAACGATACTGTCATTTTTAAAATAGATGAATCTTTTGGTGAATACGCAACATACTCATACACGATATTTTTAAATTCTGAACAAAACAATATTTTTCATCTTAGTACATCCAATGATGAGTATATTTACTTTTTGACAATATATGGAAGTATAATGGAAAGTAAGTGTAGTAAACCAAAAAATTACGAAAATTTTTTCAAATATTATTTATAGTTCCGGAAGATGATTTAAATTATGTCCTCGAAGAGTCTCAGACATTTCTTGTTGTGGATATTCCACTAGTATTTTATTTTTATAAGGGTATAGCCAGTATACAACTTTCTGAAAATTTGGTAAAAGAAACTACTATATATATTTATTTTAAAGATGATGAATTTTAAGGTTAAACGAAATTACACAATGACACTTTATACAAACATATTAAATGTGTTAGCCCACACTGAGCTGTTTATGACACGAGACCTCAATACTGTTGTATCATATGAAAAATGGTATGTTTCAAAGGAATTTGAATAGCATTTCCATTAAAGGGTAATCAACGTATTTTGGCAGACAAAAAAATGGCTGCCAAATTGCGGGTTTTATGGGCTAAGGGCTCATATAGTTTGGGAATACTCATTAATAGGTCGGATAACTTTTGCACATAAAATTTTGACATTTGGAACACTTCGCGGAAATTTAAAAATCACCTCGCCACCAGCTTAAAATTGATAAAGATTATGAAACTGCAGACAGTTCTACACACAATGGTCGAAAGAAACATTTTAGCTTTAAAAATGACAAAACAACAGCCATTTGAAAAATAAGTCAGAAACGTAGAAAACGTTAAAGAGAATTTTGTCGGTTTTTTGAATTTTTTTATGAAAAAGGTAACTTTTCAAATGGCTGTGGTTTTGTCATTTTTAAACCTAAAAGGTTGACTTTTCGAACACTGTATGTAGAACTGTCTGCAGTTTCATAATCTTTATTAATTTTATGCTGGTGACGAGGTGATTTTTGAATTTTCGTGAAGTGTTCCAAATGCCAAAATTTTACGTGCAAAAGTTATCCAACCCATTAATGAGTATTTCCTAACTATATGAGCTCTTAAAACATAAAAGCCGCAATTTGGCAGCAAGTTTTTGTCTGCCAAAATACTTTGATTACTCTGTACAATTAACTATTGTAGCTTTATTCCAAATACGATATACGAGTATCAATGTATAACACAAAACAAGAATATTGCCGCCTTTGTTGCTGAAAACACATTTAATGGGGAAACAGAATTTGATCATTTTCCACAACAGTATTTAGCTTTCCAAAATCCACGTAATTTAACAAATAATATAACAATGGTTGTCATATTTAATTTTTTTTTTCAGATGATTATGGCGGATGTCTATATAATAATATTTATATAACAAAAGATTTACCTTATGTTCGTGTTGCAACATTATCAATTACAAATGATCCGTGCATTATTATAATCTTAACAGATGCTAGTTATTATATCAAAAATTTATGGACAACTTCAAGCTATGAAAATGTTAAAATTTCAAGTGGAACTGATATAAAAAATGTCATTTACCAATTTAAGTAAGATATAATAAAAATCAGATGTTAAATATTATTCATAAAAAAATTTGAACGAAAAATAATTTTAGCAGCAAAACAATCAATTCCCTGAAAGATGTTATGCTTACAACAAAAGTTTATTACGTAACAATTCCAAAAAAATCCGCTTTTTCAATAGAATTGCTGAAAATGAGATTCAATGACAAAATTTTTACCGTCAAAGAATACCCCTATCGATCCATTATTCCATCAAGTTCATACGGTACTTTCACGTTGGATGCCACTTTAAGTATGTTTTATACATTTGAGATGCCTAATAAAAATGTGATTTTCTGCATTCATCATTATGGATGGATTTTTCTCACAGAAATTGCCCTAGAAAACATTTTGATCCTAAACATCAAAAAAATTAAATTTTTTGGCTCCGACAAACATATTTATGTTAGGTTAAATAACTTTTTTAAAACACATCCTTTTTAGATGTTATGATAGAGTGTACACCTGCATATAATATAAGTGATTATCCAGTAAAATATACTGTATTAAACATCTCCTCGACCTTACCATTTTATCTCTACTCATTTACAACATACGAAAAAAAGCAATTAAGAAATATCGGTGAAACAATTATTGTAGAAAATGATTTAATACAATTTTTTTGTCATTGGCGTGCTTGTATGTCGTTACCGTGCAAAGCATTATTATTTATGGAAACTATTAATTCACAATAAAAATGAATGATAAAATGATATATTGCAATAAAAAGTGTTTTTTTTGGATTTCAAGGTTTTAAAAATTCGAAAATAGATATTAAAGGGAGCATCCAGAGCTGACGTCAGCAGTTTTGGCATGGATGGGGTAAAGCTAAATCTGATGCTTCGCCTTAAATACGGCAAAGATCAAAGTAATTTTGCTGATTTAGGCATGGATGGGGTTATAAATTTAAGATTTTTTGTTGACGTCAGCTCTGAACAATCCCTTATCTATGAATTCTGTGGATAAATACAATTAAGATTATGTAATAATTCGGAAAAATTCTGTTTCCAAAATTCGTCGAAATTTCTGTTATTGCTATGGTGGATGTTGTCATTATTGTCGATGATGAAGATTGATATATTGTTACAGTTTCAACTGTATCTATCGTTGTGGCTTCACTGCTGGGTATTTCTTCAGATGATGGTATAAAATCAATTGTAGAGAACGTTGAAAATTCAGTGATCGTAGAAGAAGATGATGAAGAACTTGTAGCTAAAGTAGTAGTGCTAAATTCCAAAGGTCCGGTTAGCACAAAATTTTTGCAACAAAATGCACTTTCATACATTCCATTTGTGTATGGAATACTTCCACCTTTTTCCCAACATGGATTATTTCGAGTATATGAAATATTCAAATTTTTCATGTATATCTTATTTCGATATATAATTTCTCCGACAATAAGATGCTCATAATGAAATCCCATTGAATTGTTCATAGTGAGCAACATTTCCATTTGCCAATCTGTATTTAAATCAATCGCTTCCATGCTACAATTCACTTTTAATTTCTTACTGCTTCCCTTGCACATTCGATTGTTATTTGGTCCAAAATAAAAGTCAAAATCAAAATTTGGAACTCTTGTCATGGAAAGATTCATGTCCATATTTATTAGATTGTCAGTTATTGAAGATAAAATATAGTCAATGATCAAACTAACAAAAATTTTGCTCGAATCATCTTTAATCATTGTACGTGTTTCAAAAGCGTTGCAAAAATCTGTAAAACATTTTTTTTACGAATTCAAATTAAATCTTTACCTTCCTCATAATCTGGAATACTTATGTATTGGAATTCTGTGCAGCAGCTTTTTTGAATATTCTGATCATACGGGTCGAAAAAAAATGGAACATCTATAATTAGCCATGTAAAGACAAATTTTTCTACTGCTGAACTCCAAGACCACAAGAACTATTTTCGAACTTTAGAAAATAATTACTGAGATCAATTGGGTTAAACTCACCAACAATCGCATTTCGACATGAATTATTCTGAGTCAAGAAAGAGCCATCAGAGCTATCAAAAATATATCCGTCAATAATAAAGAAATTCATTCCATTTATATAATCCACAGTACTCCCAGATGTTCCATATGGATAATAAAATAAAGCAAAATGTAAATGAATAATCCCATTTGGAAGTGTGGCATTACAATCGACCAAAGCATCAGAAAAAAATGGATTACATTGTGCGATGTTTACGGTATCACCATAAAAAAATAAGATTGGAGGGATAACTTCAATACTTTCATGGTAAGGCAAATCATGAATAAAATCATAGGTAAAATTCGAGATATGAATAATATTTGGATATGTTAAATTATTTAAATTTTGGCGACCAAAATCCATGTTGAAATCATATGTAAAAAACGACATATTCTTCCCACCAACAGTATAAAAGGTGTTTCCGGAATATGACACACTTTTGCATAATGGAACTTGAATAGCTTCGTACAAATGAAGTATTAAAAAAATGTTTAGCAGCAGAAATTTGTGCATAATTTTGTGGGACAAAATTTTTTTAACGATTCTTCTTTTTTTGTATCGTACAGTTTTTACTTAAAATAATATACAAGTCAGAAAAAGATTATATAACAAAGTACTTGGGAAAAGCTTACATCAAATATTTTCACATTATTTCAAAAAGATTTGAATCACGGTAAATGCTCAGAAGGGTTTATTCAAGGGCATTGCTTACAACAGAAAGAGAGTATTATGTTTTTAAGTTTGAATAAAAGCATCTAAATTATTTGTAAGGGCTGGCAAAAAAGGGTGTGCTTCTATTCACAAGAAGTTTGTCTTTTATGTGGGCTATATTCTTGTTTAAAATAGTTATACATTCTCATCAAAAACATAAAATGAAAAATTATTTAAAAACCATTTTTACAATAGCAGCTGTTTTTGTTGTTGTTTCAGTTAGTATTCCTCTGGGGGTTACATTTGATGCAGATTTTGGTTTTGAAACTTTAGAAGGTGTTGGCGCCTGTAATGTTTTCATTCAGCCTGAAAAAGAGAAAGCTGTAAAAGTTTCATATAAACTATATTCATATAATCTTTGTCAATATTGTTTAAAGATACAATATGAGGAAATTGTGTAAGCTTTTATTTCAAATAATTTTTTTGTTGATGCATAGTGGTCCAAATAAAAGTGTTTTCCATTTTTTGAACACATATCACTCGTGAGCTTACGCTATGAAAAATAGGTCATTAATGCCGAGCGTATTTGGTACTCGAAAGTCTGGCAAGTCATTAAAGTGATTTTATTTGGATCACTCTGTATGTAGGCACCTTTTTTACATAAAATTATAATAAGTTTTTAGTGGAGTATATCCCATATATAGCCGTATTTTTTCGGTTAACGAATATGCAGATGCACTTCTAACAATTTCAGCTTTTCAAGATTTTGCTGATCCTGATGTTGTTGACACAATTTATTCTGCAAATTTTACTTTTGTTAATTGCGTTACACTCGATGATTCAACTATTTTACCATCTAAACCAACGGTATCAGCTTCAATCACAACAACACCAACAACATTAATAAATGATACTTTTTCAAATTCTTCTATTTCAACACTTGCCTACGTTTCGACGACAATAACAAATAGAGTTGAAAGCGCAACAACAGCTACAATGATAAATACGTCAGCAATAGTGTCTGCCAATTATTACTTCATTTTTTATTTTTATTTTCTGTTCTATACATTTTTAAAGAATAACATTTAATTTAACTATTTTAAACACACGATACAGTATACTCAAAAAATCACAAAGACATGTTATCTGATTTGAGAAAAATCTTTCTTAAAACATTGTCCTTCTTTTTTCTAAGATTAAATAAAATGCGATAATCTAAAATATTTTTGAAATGGAGAAAAATAAAGTAAATTTAAATTAATTTTACAGTTCTATACGTATTGTTACTAATTTTATCACTGCTAAACATTTAATTTAAAAACGCCATATTTTCCAGACCGTTTATTATGTTACTATAAGCTTCACCATCAACATAATTTTTGTTAAGATAAAACTCTAGTTTAATAGTTCAAGTGTTCATGCTATTTGAAAATAGGCCATTAAAATGAACAAAAATTATATATTATTTTATTTGTAATTATGAAATTTTTATTCATTATGAAACATTTTTATGTGATTATTAAATCAATTCTACCGTATACAATGGTACAATACTTAATTTTTTGTACTTTGTATTTTCTTTTTAAAAGGATTCATTCAGTTTCTAATGCGCACTTTAAAATTCGCACGTTTTTCTTCTAAGCGGAATAACATCTTTTTGTGGACCTTGAGTGGGCATTTTTTGAATGTAATAATCCAAACAATATTTTTGCATTTTTCTATGCTCTTCAGTTTCCAATCGTTTTACAATCTTTAGTGTATCTCCAGTATCCATAGAACCATTACAAACATTTTCATCAAACTTATTGATCATTTCTTTGAGAAGAAAGTTTGCTTCTAGAATTGCTTTGTCGACATTGTATAGTTCTTTGTGTGCTTCATTACTAGTTGCAATTTGTTTAAGTTCTAGAAGAGAATATCTTTTAACGTTTATAATTCGTTCACCATCATGAAATCCAAAGATTGCGTCATTGATACCAGCGAGCTGGCATTGTAAAGCTGTTTTAAAAGCTGTTAGGGGTGGAATTTCCATATTATTGTTAGCGTTAGATTTGATTTCAACAGGGATCAGCTTTGTTTTATTACCATGACTTTCTTTGATGAAAGCATCAATTTCAGAAGTGTAATAAACTTTGATAGATTTCTTTGATTGAATAAAATAAGGCTCGTCATTGATGGAATTGATATTTATTGGACATGAAGTTGTTCGAGAAAAGTTATTAAAGTACAAGTTCGTTGCAGATGTTTTGTAAGTATTGTATTCTGGTGAACACTTTCCATTCTTTGTAAGCATTCCAGCAACACATGCACCATAAAAATAATTGCTTTGATATTTTTCAAGTTTACTTTCATCAACAACATTTCCAAGTTCAAGAATATAGTTATCCATAATAGCACCACTTTCAAAATTACGAGCTTTGTACAATTTAAAAGTACAAACTTTAACGCCCTTTGGAACATTCATTGTTGCTAGTTGTTTCAAGCATCCTCGATTTGTGATTAAGGAATTCTTTTCAAACCTATCCCAGAGATGTTTAAAATTTTCTTGATATTGATATAAAAGTGGCATTGATTTATATCGAATATCTATGGGCATACTAATAAAGGTATTTTGACTACAGTCTTCTTGTTTGTGAATAAAGCCTTTAAAGGTTCCTCTGTAATTCCATTGTTTTGGAAGAGGATGTAAATATTTAAAATTTTCGGAGTCATTATTGATAGTATTATCAAAGTTATTAATATTGTAGTAAGCCATGATGACAGTTTTAAAACGTTTCTAGCAAAGTCAATGCTTTTGATAGAATCCACACAAAATCAAAAAAACAATAAACAACTTCTGCAGGAAAAGCCTTCAGTTCCATTATTTTTTATTTCTTTTTATACTTTTTAGCATCTGACAACTTACATTGACGCATTGTTGTTTTCCGTCCTCTTCTTCCAGTAGAAGCTTGCTTATGCTACTTTACTGATAACAAAATTACGCACATAAAATTTTATACAAGAAAAAAGCTTCTACAAAAAAACGATAAAAAATACATGTAGCATGGAAAACAATAAAACAAAAGCTCATTCATTGACGCTTGCATTCTTTATCATAATGAACTCGGGTTGATTGTTAATCATCAAAGGGAAAAGTAATGAGTGTTTTAATCAGTTGTAAAACAATTGTGACCTTCAACGATGAATCATGGATTTGCACCCACGCTTTTGTAGCACAACTGGTTTTTTCTTTTACTATGAATCATTGAGCCATAAACGTTCCAAGGTCACATATATAAAACATACATATTCTGAGAACTTGATGCCATCTATAAGTTTTCTATAAAAGCAGAAAAAACGTCATCATAAAATTCATACAACGCTCCACAAAAATTGAAAAATTTGGTTTCTCTGTAAAATCAAAAAAACACCTTTAAATTCAAAATTATGTAAAATGCAAGTTACAAAAATTTTGCATGATAGAATGATAGCCCCTGATTTGTAATATGAGCTACATGGAATCCAACTACCAATGTTCAGAATGTTTTATCATCTTATTTTCTCAAATGAGCGACCATATTTGTGAAAAATCATTGAAGAACGTCTTTATCTCACAGGCAATAAAATGTTTTGCTTTTTCGATTTTCTGTAATCTCTATTACTTTAATAAAAAAGAAACTTTTTTATGCAACGTATTTACATACAAAAAATAATAATACCCGGCGACAATGAAATTATTACAAAATAAAAAAAATAATATGATTACTCCAAAATTTAGCTGTACAATTCAAAAATAAAAAAAAAGAAAGTGTAAGGCTATTTTTTTAAAAAAATATACAATGTTTTTTATACCCGTTTTTTAAGCATAAATTGGCTACTATCTTTGTGAATGAATGAATTATAAAAAGGAATATTGAAAGATTAATCTAGAGAGCATTAGAATTAGTTCTACCTAATGGAATTTTATGAATTAATGTTGTTGGAGGAGTACATTGTGTATTGGCAAGATCGGCAACATTAATTGGTTCAACTTTTTTAATTGAAAAACTTTTCTTTAGCGATTTTCGTATTCTGTCAGCTGTTGGTTTACCACCATGTGAAAGCCAATTGATTTCATTGAGAGATTTGATGAGGTTTTGGGACTGAAAAAATATGTTGAGATTAGAAGAGGTGGTACAATATTAAGATAGTTTCCGTGGTAACACAAAAAAATCGATTACTGATTTTTTAGTTCAAATCAAAAGGGGTTAAAATGTTGATATAGAAGTAATAGTAGATTACTGTAATTGGTAATCTAATACTTCAAACGAATCGTATCGATTTTTTTGTCCTACCACGAAAACAAAATTATACGAAATTTACTAAAGTTTACCTTATAATAGCTTTCTTTCCGCTGTGAGCTTTGTGAACTTCTTTCTGATGATTCTGCAGAACTATCTGAACTCTTTGATGATGGTGTATATGACGTGATCATTGTTAAAACAGCTGGCAATAAAATTAACCCATGAAACATTCCAAGTAATACAACCACAACAATAGTCTTCAAGAACACCAATGCAAGATATGACTGCTTGAATAAAAGTGGAAGTAATGCAACAATTGTAGAAAGACCAACTTGGGTCATTGGCCATCCAATAATACCCAAAGCGCTTTCAATACGTTTTCGAGGGTGCTGAAAATTAATAAATTGTCAGTGTTATGATAACAGGTCATAAAAAATTATGTATCTGAAGGAAAGTACAATGCCGCCTTTGATGTGCGGCAAATGTTCCTTTAATGTTAGGAAATAAAACAAGTTTACAGAGAAAAGCAATTTCTTGACATTCATAAAATCAATAAAGAAACTCACAATTTTCGGTGCTTTGTAGTAATGGAATGAAATATGTGCAGTGAAATCAACACTGAATCCAATAGCCATTAATAAAGCTGCCATTGAAAGAGGATCCAAATCAACACCCCATAAAGCTAAAAGTCCAAAAATTCCCCATGAAATTGAAAAGACGGAAAATACTGCTGCAATGACAGATAAAACATGTGGGATAAAGATTAAACAGATGACTGCGGTACAAGCAAGAGCAGCTGCAACACTTCCAAATACAGTATGATCAATTGACATTGTCTAAAAAAATTAAATTATTATAAAACATAGCTTCTGATGAATTTTAGGAAGCTTATCACAGTTTTTCAAAAAGTTTTCTTCTGAGGTTCAAACCCTGTTCTCATGTATGTTATCCCACTGCTTTAACCACCAGGCCACAGCGCCGGAAATTTTTTTTCAAATATTGAAGAAGTTTTCAAATCGCGATAAGAAAACGAAGACAAAACCATCATTTTCAAAACAGAAAGATTAGTTATTATTTTAAAGTATTTTATTTTACGTTAACCACTAAGCAGCTAAAACTTAGTGGTTAACGTTGCAGACTAACATACACGATATAGAGGTTCGATTCCTTTGCAAATTTTTTTATCACTGAAAGAAAAACTATCAAAATTATCTTAAGCTTTAAGACATTCTAGACAAAATGAAAACTCCCAATTTGTTATTTTATCACTGTTAACAAGCACTTACTTGATCAACAAATGGTGTATGATCACTATATGGATATACTTGAAAATCAGAATATTTTTCAGCAATCTTTCTCCAATGTTTTACTGCTGGAACTAATTCATGATATTTAATAACTTCATGGAAATTTGTGATAAAGAAGAAAGATGTAATACATGCAGGTTCATTTTCTACGCATGCTGTTTCATTGTAATGAACAAAAGAAGAAAGATAAAAGTAGGTTGCTGATTTAAAGAAAGTTGGAATTTCAGCATACGTGAATTCTTCTGTATCTGCATAGAATCGTAAAAATTCTTCATATTGTGATAGCCAAAAGAAAGTGGATTCAGAACCATATGAATTTGTTGCATGTTCAAAATCATAGACAAGATCTTTAGTTTTTTGAAGTCGTGCAGGATCTCTCAAATCTCCAGGATTAAGAACAAAAACACTAATTGGTTGCATGTTTCTTAGTGCTGTTTCAAAAGTATGTTGAAAATCATGTAAGTAAGAATTTGGGAGAGCCATTTTATCAAGTGAAATATTACTTGTAATTTTTGAAATTCCTAACCATGAAATATAAAAATATCCAATCATTGCAATGCCAAGTGTAATCCGGACAGGCCAATGCGTAACTGCTGCAGCCCAAGCTTTAACAACATGATCATGAAATTCTGAACAAATCTTGACGAGCTTTGATCGAGCAGATGGATCAGCTCTGAAGCAACAAAGCAGCGATTGATATCCTTTTTGTTCACGTTTTCCACTGAGTGCCATAACAGCTGTGAAGAGGATTAGTTGATAGAAGTAGCAAATGGCAATTGCAATGGCAGAAAAGATGCAGAAAGTTCGAACAGCAGGGGTATCCGAGAAGGCACCAATAGCAAATGACATGATATTTGTGAGAGAACTGAAAGAGGCATATTTAGAGTAATGACATTCTGTTATCAACGTTAAAAAATCTTACCTAATAGTAATAGAAGGTCCAGCATCTTCAAGCGTGCTAGCAGTTCGTTCTACAATTGTTCCAGTTGGATCTGATCGATCCCATGCTCGCATAATTATAAAGACATCATCAATACCAACAGATAAAACCAGGAACAGGGCTGCAACAACAATAGATTGAAATTTCATTCCAAGAATAGACATTAGCCCAAGTGATGCAATTAATGCCAAAAGTGGAATTACACAACCAATAAAAGCTTCCCATGGCTTTGATTGAGCAGGATTATATCTGAAAAGGAAGAGAGGGATGAGGATATATGAAATCCGAGACGCAAATTTTTTCTTTTAACGAGTAAGCTAGTGCAGCACTATACATCTCTTGGAAGGTGGTGGATAAGGATATACAAAATCCAAGAAGCCCTATGGAAATTTTTTTTATTCAAAGTTTTAAATGCTTCTACGAAAATGTTAACTTTTTGTAACATCTTCGTTTTCCTGCTAAGCCTCAAAATTAATCACTTTTGTTTTTTTTCTTATCCCAATTACTTGTTTCATTTCCCTTTTTTCTCTTATCCCTTTCAAAAAAACGTGCTTTTTTGTGATCCAAAAGAATCAAATATTTATCTATGTTTAAAAATTATGAACCCCGCCATATTGCCTTAAGGGATTTTTTAAAAAGAAAAATTATTGCGTAAGAAAAAGTTAATTAAAAATAGAAAAATGAATAATAATAAAAATTGCGTAATGAATCATAACGAAAAGAAAAAGCAGCAAGAAAATACGTTTGTTGTCCACATTGGATTGGTCAAAAATATTAGTTTTTTTATGAAATGGGAATCAAAAACAATGCAAAGAACTGGTTTTAGTTTTTCATTATCTTTGAAGCTTTAAAAGTGGTTTTAAAAATAAAGATCAAATTTGGTCAATGCTTCTATTTAATAAATTTTGACGTCAAAAACTGGCTACAAAAATAGAAGGTCATCAAGAAACGAGAAAATCACATGGACATTAAAAATGGTATTTTTGTAACAAAAAGTTCATGGTCGTTTTTTGCAAAAGACGTTTAAAATAGAAGGATGTTTGCGGGGGCGATAATTTTGAAAAAACCAAGGGTTTACTTTTTTGACGTCATATAATTCAACTATCCTTGATATTTCTATTGTCCAAAAAAAGCAGTTTAAACTTTTGTGTTAAAAATTTTTTAGAAAAGTTTATAAATTATGTTTGCTAATATAAGTCCTTTAAAAAATTACCGAAACGAAAAAGCCACAACAAAAACAATCATTGCTGAAATTGACCCAAAAATCAATGGAGCTGTTTCAGTACCCATTCTTCGAACTTCAAACGACACTAAATTATCACCAGTAATTCCCGTTTTTAACAAAGTTGAATATTCTGGGTCTTCAAATAGTTCGATAGCTTTATGCATCCATTCTATCATAACATCTGTATCTTCCCTGTAAAGGCATTATTGTAATTTTGTCTTGATAAGACAATGAAAAGCTTACCAATCAGCAACAAGATAAAAAGGCATTACAGCAGTTGTGAAAGATTCAAGGATATCAGAATTAGGACGTAATTTAATACCATAAACATTATTACCAATAAAAGCTTGAGTACCAAAGAGATCAATAGCTGGATATGTATAAGTATCAGTAAGCTCAGGTTGATATAACTTTAAAAATGCTAGGAATGCTGTATTGAGTTCACAATATGGTTCGCATAAATCTCGAAATCCATATTCTTTTCCATTTTTATATACTTTTACATCAGTTTGAAGGGCCTTTGTTAGATTATAAATTAGCCAACGATATTCATCTCGAAGTAAGCTGCCGCCATCCCTTGCATGACTCATGACATAGCAGGGATCCATTGTGCCATTCTAAAAGTTGACATATTTGAGACTCTTTTGATGATTAGGTTTCGTGAAAAATTTCAATTTCGGAATTATGTTAAAAACTTAATTCCAATTTTGACATTTAGTAGAGAATTTCGATTTCAAACACTTACCTGTTTTAAAAACCTCTTTGCTACAGCATATTCCTGCTGGGATGGAGCATTTAACGGTGAATATTCCAGCCTAACATTATTTGATTCTTCAAATTTTATCATACCCGCTGATAGAATAATCGCTGATATTAGACATAACACAATCACAGTTTTCGGTCTTTTACCAATTTCAGTTCCCAACCAAAAAAAGAATTTATCAATATAATGTGTTGGATGTTGCATTGCTACAGTAGCTAGATGCTTGCTGGCTTGCTGGGATTTGAGCAAAATAGTAGTTTCAGAAACTCTTTAAGGATATTTCTATTCAGCACGTTTCACTTTAAAAAACACAGAAAATGCAAAATTTAAATTTTTGATGAAAGTTGAGGGGTAAAAAGATGATTCTTGAAAGTTGTAACAAAAGTGAGCAAATTTGTTTCTGATAAACTGAAAAGAGCTTTGCTTTAATTAAAGCAAAACAGTCACAAAATACAAAAGAAAAACACGCAAAAAAAGAATTTTTTACGATTCACATGGAAGCTTCTATCTATCTAACTCTAAATAATATCAATCTATCTAACTCTAAATAATATCAATTGGATCGAATCGGATACGATTAAATGGGGATTTTTGATTTAGTTTTTATTTTTTTATTATTCATAGAATTCAGAAGGAAAAAGAAAAAATGACGACGACAAACAACAAAAAAAAGAAAACAAAGTCAGTCATTCTTCCGGGGGCTAACCAGATTTCATTTAGCTGCATCAGCTTTCTTCTGATCAAAAAAAATATTATAGTTAAAAAGAGAAAAGGAAATGAAAAGGAAAAGGGAAATAAAAGAAAGAGAGATTAAAACTTTTTATTTTTTAACGTTAAACCCTTTTTTTGTTATTTTTATCCATAAAAAAAGAAGAAAGTGGGAAAATGAAGTTGAAAATTTTGTGGGAGAAGGGATTTTTCAGATGAATTCAGAATACAAAGTTTTGCGCAACTTTTTTTGGAAAAATGTTTTAACCTACTTTTTGGAGCATGAATAGAAGCAGTGATCAGCTCCTCTTCAAATTTCAAGGGGATAATTATTGATTTATCCAACTCAAAAAAATGCTTTTAAACGCAAAAGAATGATGGAATAAATAAATGAGTCATTTTTTGTAATGGTCAAATCTTTTAATACCTTGATGAGTCACTGAAATGGACATGAGAAAAATTCAAACAATGTCCAAATCTTCTGGTCATTGTCATCGCAATAAAGTTACTCAGGCAACTCAGAATTAACAAAAATGACTGTTTATTATTGTAAAAAAAGAAAAAGCATTAGAGAAAAATTATGCAAGTTTCTTCCTAGAATGGCACAATGGATCCCTGCTATGTTATGAGTCATGCAAGAGGTGGCGGCAGCTTGCTTCGTGATGGATATCGTTGGCTTATTTATAACTTAACAAAAGCTCTCCGAACTGACGTTAAAGTTTATAAAAATGGTAAAGAATATGGATTCAGGGATTTATGCGAGAGCCATATTGTGAGCTAAATACAGCATTCTTAGCATTCTTAAAGCTATATCAACCTGAGCTTACTGATACTTATACATATCCTGCAATCAATCTCTTTGACACTTTAAGTAAATAATTGGTTGAACAAAATAATAAAAATATGTTACATCTTAACGCCCAAGAAACTATTTTAATAAAATATATTATTAAAAATTTCACAAAAGTCCATAGGGCCATATTTTAGAGACCAACGTCCAATCAACATTTAAAAACCCCAAAGCCAATCCCATCCCTTAACTACCTTCATCATTATTGACATCAGAGAGAGGATATTCAGTTAATTAAAAAAATGATAAATGAAAAAGTTGAACAAAAGGAAAGTTGTGAAAGAAGAAAAAGGGTAACTATTATAACTCGTTTATTATATTTTTTGCTTTCATTTTTTGTTTCTGCTGCCCGCAATTACGCAATGAAATGTAACATCCGCCAATCCCCACAGCAGCATAATCAAAAAAGGGAAGGGGGAATAAAAACAATATAGAGCAAAAATGGGAGATAACTCCGGTTTAGCTTATTTTTGAAGTAAAAGCTTTTTATTACTCTTTTTGGGAGGATGTCTGATATTGGAAGCTGGCAGGATAATTTAAAAAAGAGATATATCATTTATGAATGAATGAAAATGGAAATAAAAAAGTTCCGCAAATTTCAAGGTTGGCGCCATTACAAATTTAGCTCAAAAAAAGGTGTTAAAAGATATGTTTTTCAAGCTATCTGAAGAAAGGAAGAATAAAATATAAAATATAATTTTGACATATCCTTGTTTCTTGCAGTGTAACTTGGGGATTAAAAAAGGGGTTTGTCCAAGCATAAATTTAGCATGAAAGTATCTATTTAAAATCTTCACATTTCTCTCTCATGGCCAACAAGTTAAACATGGTAAATAGCCAAAAGTGCATTTTCTGTGACTCTCAAGGTTTTAAATAATTGCTATCATACACTTCGTCGATACTTTGAACAAACCCGATTTTTACAGCTTTTTAGCAATTAGTTTTTTCCAAAATTTGAAATTATCGAAAACAAGACCATCAACGCTTGAAAATCGCTTTCTTTGATTAATCTAATTTTTGATTTTCAATATAGAAATCCATTATTACAAGTTCATATCAAGAAAAACATGGATAGAAATAACAAAACTTAATTAAATTAGTTTGGAAGATTCCAAAAATACATTTTTGTTTATTTATGTCAAAAACGGACAAAACACTTGAAAAACAGGATTTTACGTGTTTTTTAAAGGTCATCAATATTTTTCATAAAATTACGTTTGTAAGAAATATGTTGACAAAACATTGTTATTAAACAATAAACGAAATCTTTTTTTTTCAAGATAAAAAAATTTAACAGCAGTAAAATTTCAGTTTTTGCAAAACATTTGGAGATCTTCTGCACCAAGTATCAGTAACATAAACAAACACAAAAAATCTGCTAAACGAAACCAGCTACTATTTCCTCCCAAAAAAAATATACAAAATCCTACTACTTTTACAACCTACTAAAACCCAGACATCCATAAAGATTCCTTGCCCAAATCAAACAACCAAGCCAGCAGATACAAAAAACTTATGGTCAAGGAAAAAAAACTTTTTTCTTAAATTTTTTAATTATATAAAAAATGGCCAAAGGCATATGCATGCATCACAAAAGAAAGAAAAAAAGAAAAGCTTGTTTTTGTTTGTTTAAAGAACACGTAATTCAAGGAATAAAAGCAAGGAAAAAACTCTTTTTTGTTATATTATAAATATCGCTGATTTGATTTATTTAATGATGCGTTGAAAATGAGTTTCTTGCAAAAAGAAGGATTCGGAAGAAAAAAAAGGCAACAAAAAAAGCTAAAAGAAAAAGAAGTAGCAGCCGATAAAGAAAGAAAAAAGTGGCAATCGAAGAAAAAATCATTCACTTTTAAATGAACGACATTGCCTTTGACAATAGAAAGAAACACGGAAGAAAAAAGAAAGAAAAAGTGGGACAAATAGAGGCTAGAAAAAAAAGTAAAAGTGAAATGTGCCGGAGAAAAAAAGCTTTAACAATGAAAGAAAAGGAAGACGATCAAGGCTGTAAAGTTTTGTTTCTCATTTACAGCTGTATGAGGAGAAATCTTACAGGTTTTTTACAAACATTGGAGGTTTCATTGTCAAGGTCAAAAATTTGTATAGTTCTAAAAAAATATGTGACATGGATAGCAAAACAACTTTTTTAAAGTAAAAAAGCTTTGATTGAACGGAGTAGATAGAAAAAAAGGTTAAGTAGGTCAGCTATGCTTTAGGACAATAAGTTTTCATAGATTCCAAAATATCGTTTCCTACTGGTGATTTCTTAAAAAAATTTGTAAAGACAGTGCGGCGCAGTCATTTGATCACTGAAGCTGTAAAAAGTAACAAAGAAAATTGCCCAAATGAATGTATGATTTTAGCGAATGGTCAGAAAATAAGATTTAAGAGTGGACAGCTTGTTCCTTTTGTCATTTCAGTATACTAAAATTTGTAACATAGTGGTCATATTATTAATTAAAAAAATGATTGTAGTATCACTTAATGGAAAAAAGAAGAAACCTAATTCTGACCAACTAATTGGACAGATTAGATCAAAAACAATGAAAAACATTGCATTTATATATCTCTTTTTCTCCATCAATTATATCAAAGATCGGACAACATAATATGCAACGATAATGAATAATAACGAAAATGACCAGTAACTTTCATATACCTCCTACATATTAAAAAAACGAATTATTTATTTTTCACAAAAACAAAATTGGATTAAAGAAATCCGTTTTTTTTTCTTTGATGTTGCAATTTGCTAACCCGCAGCAACAGTGGGCAGCAGCTCATTCGCTAAATTCAAAAATATATATCCGTTAAAATAAAAAACAAATTTAGGGTAATTCGTTCTTCTCTCATTTTCTTTGTGAAAGAAATGACGACAATTAAACAAAAAGTTTTTTTAGAATCTTTTTAGGATTAAAAGCAGAACAAAATTTTAAAGACTTTTTTTTTTGATAGATAGAACATTCAAGAGCCGGATACAAAATCTTGTTAGTTTTTTTTTGTTTGATATCCTTCTGTTCTTTTTTTCATTCATATCTTTCAATACTTTTTTTTAATGAAATTTTCTTTTGTTATAACAAAAAAGAAGATGGTCGAAAATTGCCACAGGGGAAGAAGATAGAAAAAAAAATAAAAAAGGATCAAAAAAAATAATATTGTTATTTTTTTGACACCTATGAAATGATAAGAGATTGATAATACTTGATTGAAATAATTGTGTTATAGCAAACTCGATACATGCATTTGTTATAACACGATTATTTGATAAAAAAAAACAGGAAAGTTTACAAGCCAAAAATTTTAACAACAAAAAAAAACCAAGTTTGGAGGAAATTCTATGGCAAAAAAAATAAGACAGGACAAACTTGTATTATCAATCTTTGCGTGACTAACTGAGTCAAGTGAGGCACTTATTAGACATCCACGACAAATTTAAACAATTTTGTCAGTTTTAAAGGCAGGTCTCATATCTCATTCCCTTTTTTTAAATTCTTGTGCATAGCATCAGTGATACAGTTTCCATTTAACAATGACAAAATTTGGTACAAAATATGTGAAACACGGCAAAGAAATAAATTTTTTATGAAAATAAAAGAAAATTGTTACAAAATTTTTCAACTTTAAAATTTTATCTGTTTATACTAAAGAAATCGATGAAACAAACAAGCAAAATATTTTATGAAAAATGCCTTTAGACGATTAAACTGAACCAGACTCGAAATTGCATTACAAAAAATATCATCTTTTTTAAGTTTCTAAGAATAGCCTCGCGCCCCAATTGACAGTTTTGGTTTTTAAAAATCTTATTTTTTTGCAAAAACATCTCCTTCTCACAAGTGACATTCAACCGTTTTTTTCAAAAATCACGTTAAACTTTAATCTCCTCGCACTTTTTATTTTATCACAAATCCCACCAAAAAACATGAAAGTTTAAAGAAAATCTTTCATTAATTTATGTTATCCGTTTCATTCATTCGTTTTGGAGATATTTTTTTTGTTAAGTAATTACATGCAACAGTGAATCTAAAAGCAAAAAAAATCCTGGATTGAAATTGGATTAGTTTTCTTTAAAAGCATTAATTGATAAAAAAGCTGTTTACAATTTTACGGTTAAATGATAATCAGATAAGGGCCTTAAAGAAAATTTCTGTTTTTTAACCCTGAGGTAAAACGAAAATGAAAGAGATTTGCAGCGATAAGGAAATGAACGTGAAAGTGATTCAGTTTTATTTTATGTTATTCAATTTAATGAAGGATAAAATGAGATAGAAGAAGAAAAGAAGAGAGATATCCGGATTTCAGCTAAAAATTAAATAATAAAATGAGAGATAAAATGAAATAAAGGAAAGGTATGTTTACGGCTTTGTGACTATGGAAGCTAAGAGAAAAGTAAAGATAGATAAAAATACAACAGTTACAAAGCTGTGAGAGCCAAACTTCGTCATGCCCTGAATTTCACTGAAATCCAGAGATAAATTATATAGCATTATTACTTATAAATTTTCGTTATTACAGTAACCTATAATTTTATCACGGCAGTCCTGTACAGTAAAAAAAGAAAGTGAATGAACGAGTGTCAAAAAATTAATTCCTTTTGAAATATTTTTTTAGCAAATATAAGTGCTTCAGATCTCAGCTATTGGACTAACTTGCAGCGTAAAAAAATCGTAAAATGATTTGACCTTTGCAAAAAAGAACTATTGTTCCTTTGGAAACATGGGAAAAGAACAAAAAGAGAAAACACTTCAACTTTCGGTACGTGTTCAAGACTGCCGTGATTCATAGAAAAAATGATTGAATAAAGAAAAATTTTCAATCAAAAAAATTAATTTCAATTATCGCCTTTAAAAAAGTCAAACTTTAAAGCAACCTTTTTAAAGCAAGTTTCAATCATCACTATTTCAAAATGTTCACGTAAAAAACAACAGCTAACAACTTTTAAAGTTCAAACAATAAAGCTCTCTAAAAAAAGTATTACATAATCGAAATTCTCCGAAAACAACTATTTTTATTTTCTTTTTGTTGACAAATAATTTGTTTTCAAATTTTTCTCTTCTCTTTTTCAGCTATTTTAGAAGCAATCAAAGAATTAATTTTTTTCAAACACCTTCAAAGAAAAAAGAAGTGAAAAACCGGATTTAAACTAAAACTGTTTTTTTGCATAATCAAAAAAAATAAATTTATATTTTTTTAAAAAAATTGTTTGTTGTTTCCTTTGTTTTGTCTTCCTACAAGAAAAGGGTAACAAAACGATTAAAAGTTTTTCTTTAAAGATTCAACCCTATTTTTTATTATTACTTTTTATTTGTGGTTTGGTGGAACCAGTTGTTGTTAACTAGTCGGCAATTGAACTTTTGCATACAATAGAATTCTAGTTTCTCATTGTCTGATTTTAATTCAAGTGCTAAGGAAGTTGTAAAAAGAAAGCAATAAAAAAGATAACTATGAAATAATGATACATGTAAAAAATGTGTTATAAAGTTTTGCTTTAAAAATGATAATGCATTTTTCAGAGTGAAACATTTTATATAATTTTGACATTTGTTTTTCTTAATAAAATGGAATTTTAAACACTAGTCATATGTACCGCTTTTGATCTTTTCTGACGGCACTAAAAAATCGAAAAAATAATTTATTTCGGAGAGAATACAAACCACAAGTGCCATCCTTACACTCTATCTCCAAACCCAAAACATAAAGTAAAATTTTCAACCATAGCATTAGTTTTACTTATGTTTGAAACACAAAACTTAAACCCACTTTCAAAAACTGACCCAAAAGAAAAAAATTAGTCATTTTTTTATCCTCCTTCTCATGTATCCATCTTTCAATTTCTCCTTATCCCTTTTGCGCAATTTATTTAAAGTAGAAAATTTTTGCAGCAGCCAAAAACCGGTAATATCCCTTCACGATGGCCTCCGTTGAAAAAAAGGATAAAAATCAGAAAAAGGAAAAAGAAAGAAGCAAATTTAACAAAGTTATGACCATATTACGTAATCAGAAAATAGCTCCACGAAAAATGCATATTTATTTTTGTTTTCTAATTGAAGCGTTTATTTTTCTTTTTTCAAAAAACAAAGCTAACAAAAAAGGTTTAGAAGTTTAAAAAACTTGGAACAATTACTGATGTTTTATTTTGGTTTTAAAAAGAAATCAAAAGTTGTAAACAGGAATTTTTAAAAGAGTTTTAGTGATTTGGTTGCGCAAAAGAAAAATGAAAGTAATTATTATGTTGGAAAGAAAGAGAAAAGGGAAGTGAATTTTTATAACTTAAGGCTATTATTGTGCTTTGATTGAGCTAAATATACAAATGATTTTTGATTGATTTAAAATACGAACATTAGAACGAATATAAGCTTTGAAATAATTAAACAGTACCACAAACTGAGGAGTGACCGTTAAAGCGATGGTGGCAAGCGAAACGATAAAATTTTAAGTAGTAAAAATTTTTCAAAAGTTTTATAAGGAAAAGCAACATCCAAACACTTAATCAAATTGCGGCATTAATGCATTATGAGTTGACATAAGCTGTATCAACTCAATGTGAAATGAACCAAATTGTTATAACAGATATCACGTTTCAATTACAGAAAAATAAACTTATGAAATCAAGAAACATAAAACATAAAATTTTTAAAACTTGATGAGATCTAATAAGTTTTTGGTGCTAAAAAATGAGCAAAAGAAAAACTGGATTAAAAAATTTTTACGCTGGTTTGCAGATTTTGAAAAACACAAATGAGTTTCAAAAATTGAATAATCCATTTTATGTCATCAAGAAAATTCCAAGAGATCAAATGAGTCAAGAAATAATTTAATGTGACAATTTTTGGAATAAATAAAGCTTACAAGAATTTTGAGGGATCGGAAATTGGCAGAGATTTCTGGCAATCCTGTTTTGCTCAATATACTTGATTGAGATTTAGATTGTTTTAGAGATAAATTAACAAGGTGGAAAAATATGGTCTTAAAAAGTTAACAAACTATGTCATAATGGTAATAAACCGTTTAAAAAAAGTCAGCGTTATTGTAACAAGTAAGTTCATAACTAACTGAAATTATGAAGAAATCGTTATCGTAGTAATATCAAAAATATTTTGATAAAAACAAGCTTAAACTGCAAATATGTATTTTACAGTATATCATGTAAAGCTCAAAAATCAGAAGAAAAATAAGTTACATCTTCTTCTAAAGTCCATTATATTATACTACAAAAATAAAAGACCAGAAAAATTTATGAAAGCTGAAAACAACAAAAGAAAAAAAAGAAAAGTAAAATCTGTCGATTAACAAATGAAAGAAAAAGAAATAGAAAGCAAAGTAGCGTCCATCATTCTATTGTCCACTTTTTTGTTATGATTCAATGTGCAATTTATTATTGCTCCATCAGATTTTTTCTCCTTCTCACTTTTTTCCTCCTCCTCAACTTCTGTTGCTGCTTCTTTTTTTTTATTATTCTTATTTTTTATATCGCATTAAACTTCTTTCTTCCTTGACGCCAAAAAGACAAAAAAAAAGAAGTTGACGACAAAGAAAAACAGGAATTTTTTGATCTTAGAAGAAAAAAACAGAAAGAGAAATCTGGAGAGAAAAAAGAGGCATCAGCTACTGGCTTCTGTGTTTTCTTTTTTCTTCTAGAAAAAGGAAGAAAAGTTGAAAGAAGAAAAAACAGTCAAAAGTTTTCTTTAACAAATACGGAGCACAAAAGAAATGATTAAAAGAAAATGGCAATTTGACAGTTTACATAAGCTTATTACATTTGACAAAAATTTAAACAGCTACTGTTTTATAATTTTTTACAAGGAAAAGCAGCACGGCTGGATGCTTCAATCAATTCATTGCTTCATGTAAGATTGAATACAAAATCAAGCGTTATCTTTTGAATTGGCGCTGCGGTTCATTTTGCCAAACACACATTTTTTTATATTGCAACATCTTTTAGGAACTGCAACACATACAAATTATAGCTGCATTTTCTTAAAATTAAGTACTCTAATAATTGTTTTTATTTATTATTTAAACTCCTAATTACGTGTTACCATAGTATATATAGTTTAAAAAATATTAACCACTTGCTTAAAATTATTTATGTTGTTTTTTGTTTGTTAAAATTTCAAATACAAAAGTGTTGTTCATTTAATTTGTTTTTTTAATGTTGTAAAAATGTTTTTTATATATTTTGATATCTTTCATTTATAATACTTTGTTTTGTAATAACCCTAACATTACCGTATTTATTTTTTAGGTGTATTGATAGTCGTTCATTTACAAGTTCTGTGAAAGCTTTTAAATACGATGTCTAATTCCAAAGTAATGCTTCCTGGAAAAATTCAATGGTGGGGTGGATCATCTATCAAACAGAATTTCTCACTTCCACCATCAATTATGTATTACCTTGCTAAAAACCCATCAAATTCAAAAGTGTATTCAAAGCTAATTAAAACTTGCAAATTCTTCTTCGAAAAACTGCCAATTCTTGTTGTTGCAGATATGTATCGTGATATGTTTGGTGATGTTCGAATTTGTAATGATAAAGAATGCAGTGGACATCAAAAATGTTGTTTAAAATTTAATACTGAAAAAAATGTTGCACAAATTTGGCTTACAAATTTACTTTATCTTCCTGAAAATGTAATGACTAATTATACATCATTGCTCTGTCCAAAGATTTATCAAAGTGAAGTTATTAAACTTGTATTATGCAATCAAACTCTTTCTTATGAAGAATTTAAATTGCTTGTTCCATACGTTCGTGAAGTCGGACTTGATGATGTTGAAATGAGATATTTTGATGGAAGATGTGTAATGCTTGAAGAGATTATTAAAGCTATGCATAATGTTAAAGAATTTAGCTAGTAAGTTCTGCATCGTTTTTATTTATTCTTATTTAACAAACTTTCTTTCAGCAAATTTAAACCTGGTCATTCTGTTGTTGATGCAACAACAATCAAAAAGATTGCTGGACTTGAAAATCTTGGAAGTCTTCTATCATTCCGTCTATGTAATATTCCTGGCAGCTTTAAAGTTCAAGACTTATCTGATTTCATTATGGTTCGTATATGCATTGCCATTTCTAACAACTTTTTATTCCAACTTTTCAGAGCCGTAATGATATCAAATTTTGGCTTTCCTTTGATGATTCTCTTTCTGATGGTTATAGAGCTGAATTAGATGCATTAATTGATACTGTAATCGAATCTCAAATTACTGGTTGCCTTGTCAAACATGATGATCTAGATGAAGATAAATGGATTCATATGCTTGATCTTTATTGATTTTATTATTTTCTTCTTCTTGTTTACTACCGTACTGTTTTATGAATAAATAATCAACCGATAGTTTAATAATTTTTAATGTTACAAAAATGTTTTTTTATACATTTTGATATCTTTCATTTGTGATACTTTCTGTAATAATCTAAAATTACTGGTTGCATTCTCGAATATCACGGTCAAGATGAAGAAAAACTCGATTGTATGTGTGCTCGTTATTGATTTAATTATGTTTTCTTATTGTTTTCTACCGTACTGTTTTTTGAATAAATAATCAATTAATAGTTTAACACTTTTTGTTGTTGTAAAAATGCTTAAAAACATTTTGATATCTTTCTTTTTTAATTAATGTGTTTTCGTATTACAGTATCCATTTTTTTAGTTGCATTGATAGTCGTTTATTTACAAGTTCTCTGATTATAATAAATACCAATTTTATTTTAAAAAATATTGCAAAATTAAGGCAAAAAAGAATAAAAAAATATTAAAGCATTAAAAGTTTTTTTGAGCATGGCAGCATTGGGTTTTACAAAATATACGAAAAATATTATTCGAGATTTTAGGAATGTTATTTTTCTGGGAAAAAAGAAAGCTGTATCTTTGATTTTAGGCACTTTGATGTTGTTGTTGTTGTGAGCATTGATTGTGGGATAGGCTATTATTTGCTTGTGAGCATTCAATACAGTATAGAAGAATTATTTGCATGTAAATGTTTCAACAACTCTTTCACATGTATCACATTCAACTCTGCAACAATAATGAAATTTGCAATTACATCGTTCTTTAATAACTTTTGTAGTACCAATAAATCCACGATTACAACATAGCTAAAAATGATGGAAGGGATTAATTTGAATTATTAGATATGTCAAAAATAAATATCAGCATTAAATAGGTCTTTTATTTTTTTTAAATCAGCGTCATAATTTTAAACACTCATTCTCCGCAAAAATTGTGTGTTGCTTATAACAAATTGTCTACTTTTGTGGGATTATTTTTTGGGTCAAATTTTTATAACTAAAATGTTGATCTTATTGAAAGATATGTATGGTTATGTTAACATATATTACACTTGTTTCAGTATTCAAACCTAAAGAACTGATTCATCTTTTGTTAAATTTGAGTGAATTAATGCACTAATTTTTTTGAATCTTTTAAAAATATTTAAAAAAAACATAAAATAAAAGTGAATGTTATTTTATTAGATGTAACTTATTTCTTATTCTTGGGAAATAGACTAAATTCTAAAGATGTGATCATAATTGTTTAGCTGTATAGATAAAAAAGCATTTTTAATTTTGTTTCACATTTTGATAAAGTTTTGTCAGTATTTTATAGGAAGCTTAATGCTTGAGAATAACCATAACACATAAAAATATGAATCACCTATTAACAGCTTATATATCACCCGAATGAATCGAAAAGAAAGCGATCACAGAAAATTGTAATGACTGAGAGATTTTTATTCATATGTTATTTTGGCTTTTTTTTTCGTGTAAAAATAATTGTCCTTACCAAATCACATCCATCTATTGCCAGCAGTGATGCATTACACGTTCGACCATGTGTACCCAAAATTCCTTGCTCTTCCATAGGTTCACAAAAATCTGGTGATTCATTGAGATATACTAAATCTGTTGGAGTATGTCTTTTCAGCATTTGATTCTTTCGCTCAATTCTTGCATGACGATTTTCTCGAATTACTTTAACTTCTGTAGCACCATCAAATTTTTCTTTTATAATATTTCCAACTTCTCGAAATGATGGTACTGCATCCCAGCAAGTTTGTGTTTCACATGATCCACTAATACCATGACATTTACATTGCCTTCGAAGACTGCTTATTAGTACTTCTCGGCCAGCACGATTATTGTGTTCATTCATCAACTTTCTTTCATGGGAATGATTTTTATGCCGTTCTGCAGCTTCTAAGAATTCTTTTGATACTGCAATCCCATAATGAACATTATCGGAACAACCTTTATAGGCATGAATTTGTCGACCATTTGTATGTTGAGGGCTAGAAATCAAAAGGGATTAGGGGATTGAACTATTATGTATTATAGCTACAGTAATAATGCAATGCAGTAATAGACAAAATTAGATTAGTTTTTGCATTCTTGGTAACGCAGCTACAGTAATAATGCAAATTTTTATCCTCTTTTTAACATGTCAAAAATATCTAACCTTAAATCCATTTTAGTTTGATCACATCCACATTTATCCAGCAACCCTTGTGAGCAATCTTTTGTAACTCTATATGCAACACCTGCAGCAGAAATTGCATGTACAAATGCTGCTTCTCGTGTACCATCTTTTAATATTACATCCGCAAATACTTCTTTTGTTACTGGATCAATCATTGTACAATTCCATCTGCAAAAAATGTTTATTGATTACTCTTTCTTTTTTTTGACAGAAGTTGTTATTTCCGGTCAATATAAAGATCTTCTTGCTTTAAAGTTAGTTGGCTCTCTCATAAATCTTACAACTAACTTTTTTTATGAGAAAATGTGTTGCGCGCGTTTTTAAGACTTAGAAGAAGAAAGAGGAGAATTGAATGAAAGAAGGAAGCAACAGCAAAAACAACAAAAGCACATAAATCTTTTGATATTTAACAGCTCCCAAATGGGTTTTTTATTGTACAAAAAGGATTTAAAGAAGATTGTCGCCGCGTGCAAAAAAAGTTTTTATTATTATTGATTGAGTTAAAGTAAAGTAATAGTAATAGGAAATAGACAATTTTTTTGTTAAAGATTACGGTATCCGAATTTTAAGTCAATTCACTTTTTAATGAATTGATTGAAAAAAATAATCACTAAATGATATCGTTATATTAAAAAGGTTAGATTTTAGGATTTAAGAAAGTAAAATGCAGCAAAGAGATATGATAACTTGGACTTTGCAAAAGGGGAAATTAAAATATAAAATTATTAGAAATGTTGGACTCGTTCGAAACCAAAGAAGTTTCGATCCAGTTTAAAAAAATATTAAAAAATCGAAGTTTTTTATGAAATTAAAACCGAAATGTTGATTTTGTAAAACACAAATAGAAAAATAAAAGTATGGTTTTTTCAAATCTAAATTTCAAAAAGATTTGAAAGATTCAGTTTTCGTAGTAATGCTGATTTTGCGTCTTCACGTTTGAACTTTTCCTATTTTCAGTTTTATTTTTGTGGTTCGAATGAGTTCATTTTTATCATTGAGTTTGTTTTCAACTCAATTTTAAGTTCCCATAAATGAGGTAACAAAAATGAAGCCGCCTACACTGGTAGCGCAAAACTTGAAAGCTCAAAAATGGATGCGCAAAGCTGGAAGACACAAAACTTGAGATCGCAAAAATCAAAAGTGGTAAATTGTCAAAACAGAGACCCAGCAAATCTGTAAAAATCTTGCACTTTTTGACCAGGAATGTTAGCTTTTTTGTAAGACAAGCTGTTTTTAGAATAACAAACCTCCTTAAATGAAATTGATACTGACATTCTGAATATGCTTCCCTTGCACCATGACGAATAGAATTCATTGTATCAAAATTTTTACGACAAAATTTTATTTGTTTTCTTGTTAAACCGGGTAAAGTTTTGCATAGCGTTGAAATTGGAATATTCGTAGATGGCTTTAGCTCAACGGCTGCCATTCCAACAGCTCTAAAAATAACATATTGATTGTTAAGATTATTAGTGGTGCCTTTTTGGCAGGTATGAATTAAATAGAAAACTTTTTAGTGATGAATTTTTGGCGGAAGTTGGCATAATCACTGGCATGATTAACTGACATAATCACCGCTGATTAGATTAAAAAAACTTAATGTGTAAAAAAGATGGGCATTAATTTTAAAGAAGGATTTAGCAAATCCCTTTTTTAATCTCTTTGTTCGTTCTTATCAGTGATGAGAAAATCAAACTTTGTCCCAAAAAATTAGAGATTTTTTTGGAGCCACAATTGACAGCTTATTTTTTGTCAGTTTTGCTTCTAAAAGCAGTTCTTTAAAAAATTAATCCCTCCAAAAAAACGTCTCTCTCACCAAAAAAAGAAAATGAAGCGTAACACAAAAAAAGTAAAAAAAAACTTACAACCACGTAACTGTTGCAAAAACTTTTGAAATAATACAAATAAATATTAATAATTTTAATAAAAACATTTTTACATTAAATAACATAATTATTACTGGTAAAATATTACTGTTAAACTTTTGTAAGAATAAAATATAATAAAAATAAAGAAATAAAAACAATCACACTTTTTTCTCTCACTTTCTTCCACGAAAACGAACAGTTGAATTTTTTTGTTGTTTTATAAGGTGTCGATAGTTTTGATTTGATTTAACAGCAAAACGAGAGGGAGAGGAAGAGAAGAGGTGCCTTGGTTGATTTTTCTCTTGATTCTTTTTTCTTATCAATTTCCGCTTATAAGCGGCTCAAACGCCTTTTCCAATATGAAGTTAATGTTGAGTTAGAACAGTGAGAGAGTTGTTGTTGTTGCGCATAAACAGAGGAGTTAAAAGTTGTAGAAAAGAAGGATGAATATAATAGAAAGGGGAATGAGAAAATGTGTTGTATATAAAAACAATAAGTGTGAAAATGATGACAAGATTAGGAAGTTGAAATTTTTAAAAAAAATTTGAAGCAAATTTGAACAAGTTTTTAAAAGTGTTGACACGATGACAGTAACACAAATAACAAGTTGAAATCCACAATATTGATGATAGTAATCACAATTTGTCGTCGTCGAAGAAAGAAAGAAAACAATAGATTACTCTTTTCTTTAATCGTATAATTTCTTTAAAAACAAAAGCTTCTCAAAATCGAACAAATCTTTTGTTTGTGTGTTGAAAATGAATGGCAACATATTTTATCCCCAAATTTTTTAAAGCCCTAAAAAATTTCTTTTTACAGGCGGAGACTTTTAAGCGGGTTGGATAAAAAGCGATATTATACGACAATATCTCTCTTCTCCTTCTCCGATTGGGCAGTATTTTTTATTAGCAATGGAGAGAATACATTCAAAAGCGAGGGGAAGAAGAAGAAAGGATCGTAAATCACTTGGACACTTGAAGAAAAATGTGCTTTTTTTATACTTTTTTTTCTGCCTTTCGTCTTGCTTTTCTTTTTTTTTGTTTGGGGTGATGTTTTCGGCAATATTTTGACACATCTTTTTAGAAAGGCATATCATCAAAAACCATATGGAATTGATTCATAAAACGTTATTGGACTTGTTTTGAGGAAAGCTGGAAAAAGGGATTTTTATTGATCTTGATTCTTTGAAGTTGAGTTCAATTTTATTTTGAACTATCTACCGTCGGCAGACACATAATCTTTTTGGGTTACTGTACTTTTTGTTTTCAAATGTTTTTGTTGAAGTTTTAAATTTTTTTGATTGTCAATTTTGAGATCTGCTATGTTTTGAAGAATTTGTTGCGCTGTTTGTTGGCTATAATCGGAGGGTGGAGATGATGCCGGAAAATGGATATTAATTGATCTCCAGTTTTTGTATAAATTTCAATTTTTAGTGTTTAATCTCTAAATAATAGCAACCTTTTTCATCTACAGTATTCATGTAAAAAAATGTTTAAAAACAGATTTATGCCAATAAAATTTTTTGATAACCACTTTTTAATGTCTCTGAGAAAATTTGTTTCTATCATTTGTTTGTCACCATTTGCCCGTCAAAAATTTTATGATTTTGACCTTTATGTTTTAATGACTGTAAAACTTTCTTTTTTTAAAAGTGTGAGATATCACAAGTCAATAAAAACAGTTTCACATTGATTTGCACTTTTTGAGTTCACGATTTTAAATCAATGTAAAACATAAAATTTCATTTCAAATTTTAGTCAAAAAAATAAAGCTGCATTTTTTGGGGAGGTTTGGATACAATATTACTGTCATTTTTCAAATTACTGTACTTTTCGACCTTTTGTGCTACCGTAATTCTGACAAACATTTTTTATGTATGCTGTAATTTACAGTAGTACTAAATAGAAAAAAAATAATTTTCCAGTTTTAATTGGAAAATTATTTTTTTCGCTTTCACTTCTTTGAAGACGCTAAATAAAATAGTGTAACAAAAATATGCCTTTTTCCATTTCTAAAAAAAGAAACAGAAATAAAAGTTTATTTAAGTTTTATAGCTAAAAATAATTCAGGCGGACCAAAAAAAAGTAGTAATCCAGTTTTTTTAGAACGGGCTTGTTGTCATGGAGACTTATTTTTTTGCATAAAAACTTCTTCTTCTTCAACGTCTTCATCTTCTTCTTCTTTTTGTTAAAACATATTTTTTTGGCTTCTTCATCTTCTTCTTCCAAGTCTTCCTTAAAAACAAGCACACTTGTTTCCGGATTAACCCTTTTTAGAGAGAGACTAAATGAAAGCCTTTTAAGCTTTAAGCTTTTTAGCTCTTTAAAAATAAAGCTTAAACAGCAGCATTTAAATGAAAGCTTATGCTATTTCAAAAAAAGGATACATTTTTAAAAAAATTTTTTTTTCCAAAAAGTCATGAAAGCTGGTGCTGCTGTTTCATTTTTGGATTTTTAAAATCCACAAATCTGTGAATAAAAAAATGCTTAAATATTTCTGTTTCACTTTATTTTTGATTCATTTCCAACAAGTAAATTCTCTTGTCTGCTATTCCTGTACATCAACCCTTTCATCAACGGTTGATGAAGCTGGTCAACTTGCTCTAAGGGTATTTTTGGATTCAACGTATTTGTTGCCACAAGTTCATCGGCTATGTAATATGGAAGAAGACTTGGATTTTAAGACAATCCCAGTTTCGCAATGTCCGTATAAAGATAATTGCATTAAAATTTCGGCTTCTAATCAAGGTAAGCAAAAGAGATGTTGTTTTTTTCTAAATTACAAAATTTAGTATTTGTTGAGTTTTAAAAAATTGATTTTACAATTTGTTAATTTTCTGGAAAGTAATCATGCAAAGTCATGCGTGAGGTTACTGTACTTTTTCTACCAATAAATATCGAAATTTATTAATCTAAAACAAAAATTTTTTATTTCAGTTTTATTATGTTTTTTGGACTTTTTATTTTATCTTGAGTACTGTAGCAGCTATCCTAAAAAGCTATTTTTTCCTTCTTTTGGATTACTGTACTTTTTCCGTTGTCTATCAAAACCCAAAAAAAACCTCAATCATTTGTCACTCTTTTTTGTTTTTTGTTCAAATTACTGATAATTAATTTCTTAACCACTTCTTTTTCCCAATGACAATCGTTTTTTGATACTTTCATTTATCTTGTTAATCAGCTCTTCCATTAATCTCGATAGTTCTCTTTTTAACGACGGAAGACGTTTTTTTACTTGTTTATTTCTAAAAAAGTTTCCGGACAAAATACACATTTTTTTAATCAAAGAAAGAATGACAAAAAAAATTCTCGAGAAATTTTTATTTAAAATAGAAAGTTGTCGAAGCAAGAACAACTGCTTTTTGGTCATTTATTTATTGTCTACGGTAAAAGCAATTAAATTCTCGTCAAATTGAGTGATGATCTTTGTTTTGAAAGAACAAGTGCAAAATTTAATTGTTATCGAATTTTTTCGGAGTTTAAAAAGGGGATAGAAATTGCAAAAATAATTCAAATAGTGTCTTTATATAATTCTAACATTAGCACGTCTCCCTCAGCGGCTCATTTCTTGAGATTTTTGGCAAAACGCAATAAAATGCCAAACAGAAAAAAGCGGGACGTTTGAAAATTTCTATCTCTCTTTTTCTTTGATTTTTTTCTTTTCAACGCAGAAAATGTCGCAGGTTCGAATCCGGCGGCGACCACTAAAAAAAATTTTTTTTTCAATTTTTTGCACATTTATGTTTTCGACCATGGAGAATTTCATGGTAACCTCAGTTTTTTTAAAAACTAAAAAAAAAAAAAAAAAAAAAAAAAAAAAAACTGAGGTTACCATGAAATTCTCCATGGTCGAAAACATAAATGTGCAAAAAATTGAAAAAAAAATTTTTTTTAGTGGTCGCCGCCGGATTCGAACCTGCGACATTTTCTGCGTTGAAAAGAAAAAAATCAAAGAAAAAGAGAGATAGAAATTTTCAAACGTCCCGCTTTTTTCTGTTTGGCATTTTATTGCGTTTTGCCAAAAATCTCAAGAAATGAGCCGCTTTACTTTAGTTGAAGGAGACGTGTTAGCTAGATCGAAATGAAAGAAGCTATTAAAAACGATAATAATTCATTAACATCTTTTTTCAGGAATAAGCTTTGTAATTCGTGGATGTGAATCTCAAGTTTATCGACCAACTGCCAAAAAACAAGACATTCCATGTACCTCAAATTCTCCATCAGTGTGCAAATGTCCAGATACACTATGCAATGATTCTATTCAATATTTTTATAACTCAATATTATTATTTCTTGCAATCAGCTTTAACATTTTAACATTAATAAAACTATAAACCCAACAACACCATTACAAAACTGTCCCAACCCATGAAACTCAAATGCAACAAAAACACAAGTATACTGTACATAAGTCTTTATTCAATCAGTTGAAAGCAAATTGACAAAATCATTTGTTACAATCAGAAAAAAAGTTAGACAAGAAAAGCATCACATATAAAATTCTTCCATTACACCAAATTTCTTTGAATAAATAACATTTTTGATAGCACGATCGAAATCATCCATGCATACCACTTTTCGATGTGCACGAAGAGCTAACATACCAGCTTCAGTACAAATTGCCTAAAAAAGAAGGATACTGTAGTTTATGGAAACTTATTTATAACTTACTCGACAATCAGCCCCAGAAATTTGACGCTCTTTTGCAACAATCTTTTCAAATTTGACATCTTTTGCAAGGGTCATTCCAGAAGTATGAATAGATAAAATTTTAATCTTTGTCTTTTCATCAGGTTTTGGTAGTTCAATTTTCCGATCAATACGACCTGGACGAATTAATGCAGGATCAAGAGAATCAATACGATTTGTAGCCATAATAATTTTAACATCTCCACGTGATTCAAAGCCATCCAATTGATTGAGTAATTCAAGAAGAGTACGCTGAACTTCTTGTTCACCACGACATGAAGTATCAAAACGTTTAGTACCAACAGCATCAATTTCATCCAAGAAGACAATACATGGTGCACATTCTTTTGCCATTTTAAACAATTCTCGAACTAGACGAGCTCCTTCACCAGAGGATTTTTGTACAAGATCAGAGCCAGTTGCACGTAAGAAGGTTGCAGAAGTTGAATGAGCAACAGCTTTAGCGAGAAGAGTTTTACCTAAAGGTCGTAGAGGATTAGTCAAGAGTTATTACTTGAATGGATACATAAAAATGCTTACCTGTACCAGGTTCACCATATAGAATAACACCTTTTGGAGCAGTAATTCCCATTTCTTCATAGTATTCTGGATGAGTTAACGGAAGTTCAACCGATTCTTTAATTTCTTGAATTTGTTGTTCCAAGCCACCAATATCATCAAAAGATTCTTTAGGAGCTTTTTCAAGTTTATAGCAAGCAGCTTTTGAATCAACAGAATCATGTAAAACTCCAACAACTGCCAACGGGACATTTTTGAACATTCCACCTGCTTTGACCATAACAAGTGCATTAAGACATATCAAATCCTTATCAACAATTGATAAAATTGGTACATACCATTCACGTTTTGATCCTTCTACAACTACAACAGCATGTTGTTCATCATTAAATAATTCATGTATACGAGCAAGAGTTGTTGGAGAACCACGAAGAGCTTGTATAGTACGCCGGTCTTGACGAAATTGATTTTGATTTGGTTTTAAAGCATTTTGACGTTGTACAAATTCTTGTTCCAAAAGTAAATAATCATGAACACGATTAAGCTTTAATAGACGAAGAAGACATTGACGTCGAGGATGAACTAAAAAAGGTGAAAGATTAGTAAAAGAATAAGGTGATATATGAAATCCGTAGGACTATTAAGGATAACAAAGTTGTCTAAAAACTAATGAAATAGCTTTTTCGACAAGATATCACTCCTTTGGCATTAGAGCACTTCGCAAAATTCAAATTCTACCACCAAGTTGGAATCTTGTTAGACCATCTTGTATATTGTCCATTGCAATGATCTATATAGATCTATGATATCCAGTACCCAAATATATCCCTTTCTCAAAAACATACCTTGTGGAAGTTTATTAAGAGCATCTGGACCTTTTCCTTTTTGAGATTTTCTTGCAACTTTTTGTGCAGCATGTTGTGGCATTTGACGCTTTCCACCTGGACCACGTGTTACTTGATTACCCATGATTTGATTAGCGGCTACTTCTTGAGAATCAGTTGCTGTTGTTAGTGAAGGTCAGATGAGTGGAGAAGAAAAAAACAGCAGCGACAGCAGACGACGACCGTTTTATTCAACGACAAGTTAATGAAAGTGAAAGGTTTTTCATTGTCATCGAATGTATATAACGATTTTTCAAGCATGAATGAAATGTGTAAATTTGAATAATTTTTTAATGCAAATTCATGAATGAAAAAAAAGAAGGAAAGCATTGTTTTCCTTGAGAAGGAGTCAGACATCTGACAATGTATAGCGTCTTACTGTAGACTACTAGCACTACAATAAATAAGTAAAAAGGATAATATAAACATTACTGTCATTATAAAAGTAACTTCAGATAACAAAAAAGGTAAGCATAAGCTTCTTTGCTTTCAAACAGTTAAAGGTTAAAATCTTCAACAACAATATTTTATTTCAACAAAGGTAAAGCAACATCAAATTAATAAGAAATAACATTTTTCTTTAACGAGTGTTATCATAACGACTGCGCATAATTTCAAGCTTTCCATAATTTTGTCCATAATATTTGATCATACGACTAGGAATTCCTTCTTGGATTACGGTATCGATAAAAGCATCAAGTTGATCCTTGTAGCTTGCAGGAATTCGATCATCAAACCAAAGCCAAATTTTAACATCTTTATATTTCTAAAAAGAAACAATAAAGATTATATATAGATAATACAATTAAGCTTACCATAAGGAACGTAGCAAGATCTTCAAGATCAAAAGCAGCAGGGACTTGTTCCAAACAAAACATTTTAAGTTGTCCAAGATTTTCAAGTTCAAACATATTCTTCAAAGTTGAAGCATTAATCATAGGAAGCTTTTCTCGGAATGTGCTAAAAAATTTAACGGATATTTACTATATTTAAATACAAAAGTAGAAACACAACTTACAAATAAAATTTTTCAATCTTAGGAAGACCAGCAAGAATTCCATCAAGCATGACAGTACTTTTATCATCATAAGTAGCTTTAATAAACATTGAATGAAAGGTTTTAACATTTGATGCCAAAAATTTGAAATCATCATATGCAAAATCATTATCATAGAAAGTTCTTCAATATCACATCGATATACCTTTGAACGAATCCATGATAAAGCATTACGACGTAATTTAAGACTTTCACATTCTTCAAGATCAATTTTACCAGTAAGCCAAACTTTACATTTAACATTTTGATCAGCACAATTTGAACCATCACATTCCCAATTTCGACAAATACGTGAACTAATATGATGCCAATACATAACTTCTTTAACGACAACAGGATTTGTCTCAAAAAATTATTTGCAACATTTTTCTAATTTGAGACAGAGTTGAGGAGATGAAGGATTCATAGCGATATAATGCATTACGGAATCCGGAAAAGCGAAATTTTGTTGCTTTGATGGACCACCAGGCCATGAGAATTTACCACGAGTTACTGCTTCTTCAGCAGCAGAAGAAGAAACTGGATTTGGATCATCCATATTTAGCTTGAAAGTAAGAGATAAAGAAAGCTCTAAAAAAGTTTAATTAGAGAATGTAGAAAAATCACTTATTCCTCTAATCTAACCTAACATAAGAAAAGAGTAATAAGCCTTTCAAAATATCACATCGCTTTCAAAGACTGCACGAGATTAAAACAAAAAATGATCATCGAGCAGGAGAAAGATTAAAAATTAACGAAAAAAAGTATCGAGTAATTTCTAAACAGCAATAGTATGAATCGTTAAAACTGTGCGAACAGTCAAAAAAATAATGAATGTATTTATAAAAAAATGGTGCTTCAACTTAACATCGACAGCGAAAGAAAAAAGAAGAACGCGCAATTTTTTTAACAGCGACAAAAAAAAGTTCTGGAACGTTTTTTTAAAACAACAATGACAAACGCTGCGATACAAACTGCTGTTGACAGACGAACAAGCGCGTCGGTGACTTTTGAAAATAAACAAAAACTTACAAAATTTCGAGCTTTTTTTAACTATAAAAAAACGATGAATTCTTATGCTTGCTACAAAGTGTTTTTGAAAATTTATATTTTTTAATTGAAATAAAAAATATTAACCAAGGTTAACCAAGGGCTTAAACTAAAAACAAAAAACGCGATACAAAAAAACTATAAATTTAAAACAACGGAATACAATTCATCCAAATATGACAAAACCAGGGCCAAGGCATCAGAGTCCTATTTTCCAAATCAACTTAACGTTGATTCTTTAAGAAGTGCAACTCGACCATTTAAAAATTTTGTAATAAATGTTAACTGTTCATCGGATAAAAATTTGATCAATTTTTCGAGGAGACAAATTACTTAAAAAAAGACATGTTGTATATTAAAAATGTTTAAACAGTAACAAATCAGTAAGAATAAATTTATTTCAAAATGCTTCATTAATGACATGTTGATTTTGAAAATACTGTTTTGTTCCACCAGGAAAAAAAAATCTTTCAAAAATATTTTTGCTTTTAAAATGATGAAGTTTTAGATTAGTAGAAACTGCTATAATTTGTTCAAAAAAAAGTTTCTTTTCGACCTTTTTTTTTTAATTTTGTTTTTCTTTTTATTAACACAACTGTGATTTTCTTTTATAAAGCAACACAACAAAGTTTTTTATAATGCTTTCTCCTTTTAATTTTCCATTTTTATTTTGAGGATCTTTGAAAAACAAATGTGTTGATTGTTTACTAAAAGATAAAGCTTTATTTTTATGGCTGCTGGAGGAATGATTGTGTGGAGTGGTGGGCTTGAGCTATCACCAAACAGCTGCTTCTTTAACTGATAACAGTTAATGATGAAAAACAAAGCATTTAAAAAAACTTATAAAAAAAAGAAATTAAAGTGAAATTTTGATATTTTTTGTTTTTTATTAAGCAAGAAGAAAGCTGTTGTTTTTTAAAATGAAAAATTATATTTTCTTAACTGTTTTTTGTTGCCTTCTTTTAACGTTTGCTTATGCAAATACTTGTTCCAAGTAAGTTTTTATTCAGATTGTTCAGAGCTAAAAAAAGGGGCAGTAATTTCATGCTGCAGCGGGCGTGCCGTAATTAGCAATTGGTCTAAAAAGAGACACCACGATCAGTATCATTGTAAAGCCTTGTATAACTTTCATGTTTTTTAGTTGTGATTCTGATATTCCCCCCACAAGTGAACACAATTGTCAACAACAAGCCATTGGAAAAAAATGTAATGAACCATTTATGAAAGGATTTTGTTGTAAAAGTTGCTCACCAAAATGTACAGCAAATAAACTTCCAACTCAACCAGGCTGCTCAAGGTAAATCGTTTTTTTAAAGGTTTAGTTGTATGAAACAGGAAATATTTGACAACACCAAAATTTTGCTTAATATCGGCTAAAACAAAATGAAAATTTATATGTTTCTTTTTTTAGTTGTGGTTCAGATACTCCTCCAACTGCTGATCATAACTGTGAACAACAAGCAAAAAATAATAAATGTGGAGAATCATTTATGAAAGGATTCTGTTGTAAAAGTTGTTCCCCAAGTTGTAAAGTATAAACACTCATTTAAATTGTTTAATGAGAAATAGGCATCTCGATGATTAATATTTGCTGTATTTTAATCAATCATATTACTTAAATTTCATACATTTTTTCAGAAAGTAAAATAAATAATTACTGCATCTTTTGGTTTTAATTTTAATTTAACATTTCTCTTTTCGTATTTTCTATTTATTTACAAAGTTTACACAAAGTTGTAGCCTTTTGCTCACAATTTTATGTGCCAAAATAACCTGAATTTACACGTAATAATTTCTATAGTGGCATTCTGGTGTAAGATAATTTTTTAACGCTGTCAGCACAATAAAATAATATGCAATGATGTTTTTTTTATTTATAATATTTTCCAATATATGCGTCACATTTTGGGCATCGATGTTCAATATCTCGAAAAGAGTCCAAACAAAATGGTAGCAAACAACAAAGACAACATCTAAATAAAATTTTAAAATTTTATTGTAGCTTTCTTTGAGAAAATTAATTACATACCCCAAACATGCGAGCAAGCCACAGCTTGCCCAAGCCGATCCTTTTGTAATATAGGTTACTTTTGTTTTAATTTGTTCATGACAATTTGGACATATCATTTTTTGGGACTTTCGATCAAGTTCAGGTTGTGGAACTGGAATGTACACGGTTTTTGTTCTTGTTATAACAGGAGCATGAGATAAAGGTGGTGGATCATTTTTTAATGGACTAATCGGTGGGGTAGTTGCACTTGTTGTTGTTATATGAGGATTATAACCAGGACCTAAAGATATATGTAAATTTATATGTTTCAAAAAGTTTTAAACATAATTTTTATAAAATATAATTTGTTTTAAAAAAATATACTTAATTTGTATTAATGGCTTTTCACCGACCCTGAAAAAGGATTGTCCAGTGCTGACGTCACTATTTTTAGGGGCGGGAAGAGTGAATCAAGCCAAATTAAACGTTCAATATATATCAAAGGATTTCTGCTGACGAAGAGGAAAGAAAATGTCAGCCCGTGTACTCCCGCTTTTGCTCCCACGTACATGAGCGCAAGGTTGTCATCGAATAAATAAGTGAAGAAAACTTACGCGGAATATATTCAGGTAAATCAGATTCAAGTCCCATTTTTTAAAAATACAAATCTAAAATTACAATTTTTTCATTTAAAAACTTCAATAAAAATGCTTGTCTAAAAAAATATAACAAAAAGTGTTTTCCAATCATTGAGAAATGTGGCACGAAATAAGACAGATCCGCAAAAATAATTTATTACAGTCGAACCTCGATTTTACGTTTTTAAGGGACCGCGAAAAAACAACGTAAAATCGAGGCAAATGCGAAATCGAAGGACGTAAAAACTAGGTTCGACTGTATCTGCAAAAATTTTTTGATTTTCTTCTTAGTTCAAATGCTGCATTCCTATTTTCTATTGTCTTTTTTTTGAAAAAAGTAAAGAAAAAAGTAGAAGGTAAAAAAAATGTTGTATCTTGATGAATCATCATCGGGAGAAAACTATCGTGTGTTTGTTTGAAAAGAGATAGAGAGAGAGCAGTATTCTCTGTCGAAGGTCATCCAAGTGAAATTAAACGCTTACAATAAAAAATAAGACCCCGTTAGAGAAAAAAAAACAGGCTTCTGTCGGAGAAAAAAACGTTTCAAGAAAGAGAAACAACATGGTTCTTTATTTTTCTGGCAAAAAAAGCAAAAAAAGCAGATCTCCATCTTTCTTTCTTTTCAATTAAAAAAATGTGTCATGAATCATGTCATCACTAAAAAATGATGGTTTCGTAAAATGTGATGATTCACTTTTTTGAAATTGTTTTTTTGAAAAAAGAAAGTGTTGGCCTATATTTCTGACTGACGGTAAAGAACAATATTTTTCTCATAATTTCAGGGATGAATAATCGATGATGCCAGCGGATTTAGCACATAAAATTTTGGTTTTTGCCACTAATTCAAACTCTTGCGTCAAAAAATTTTTTTGAAAAAGATCCTAAATTATGACAAGACAAATGTAATAATTCAACCGCTCATTAAAATGAGTATGCTCGTTTGTCATATATGTAAAATAAATGCCATCTAATACATTGCATTGCTTGTTAAAAGTTTAAAGATAAAATTATTAACATAACTTTCGACACCAACAAATCAATAAAGCTTTTTTTCAATAATTTAAATAATTATAATGAAAGCGTCTATAAACATAATTCATTCAATAAAAAAATCTAACAGAAACAAAAAAACCAATAAAAACGAGAAATTATAAATTTAAGACAACAGAATAAAATCCATTAGAATATGAAAATACAAATGTCAAAACATCTATATCAGAATCCCATTTTCCAAATCGACATAATTTTGAGTTCTCGAAAAGTGCGATACGGCAATTTGAAAATTCTGCAATAAATGCAAGATGTTCATCAGATACTGTAGATGGTATAAAAGTTCGATCAATTTCTTTTTGAGACATATTACCTAAAAAAGCAGCTTTTAAAGGAGTATGGTAAGTTGACGCATTTTTAAAATGAAAGGAATTTGAATTTCATAATAAAGATGTAAATCTTACCAGATCGTACAAGTTTATTCCGATATGCTCCATTAATTGTATATTGAATAAGAAAAGATTGTTCCGTTCCACCAGTAAAAAGCAATGAAAAACATTCAAAAATATTTTTGGTTTTAAAATGATGAAGTTTGAGATTTACAGCAACAGTTGGAATTTCTTCCAGTTGAATTTTTGACCAAAAATCATATCCTTTGTTACAGTAAGCTACATTCAATTTTTGACAAACATCTTTCAACATCTTTGATGACGGTCTTTCAAATGGAAGTGGTGGATCAAAAGGATCATTTAACACACTAAAAAAATAAAATGATAGAAACAAAATGGAATTACAATAGAACATACATGGGAAGACTTTCAGGTTTTTGATCAATTGGTTCAATAATAATGCATTCAGTTTCTTCTGCTGCACTATTTTCAACTTTAGGTCTAAAAAATTACAACATTGAAAGATTGGAAAAGTATAATGGTTACCGTTTAATATCAAAAGCAGCATGATTTTCAGCACCTTCTTCACTAGCATTTTCTTCAAATGTCCTTTTTAAAGTTGATGAATTATTCGCAGGAACAAAGCCAATACCAGCATTACTACTATTTGTTGCTACCTCAGAAGAAATATTCATTTCAGTTTCATGATTACTAAAGTATTCAGATATAGTTTGTTTTTATAAAGAACAGAAAAACTAACTTTGATAACATAAAAAATGTGGAAGATGTTGTATCTGCAACTGCAGCAGTATTAATTTCAACGGCACTTTCTTCTATTAAAGCAGCTGATGATACATATAAATCAATTTCAGATTCATTGTTGCTAAAAAATCTATCATTTTCAGAAATAACGAAATATGCTTACGTTAAAAATGTTATATTTGTGGAAGAAGAAGATGTTTCAGCAAGTGTTGATTTCAAAATATCACTATTTTTATTTTCGGTTGAATTATCAGGAACATCAGTTTGTTTTAAAGGTTCATAGTGTCTAAAGCCTTTGGTATATAAAAAAATGTACATCTTTTGAAAACATACGGAATATCATTATTTAAATGTACACGATCATCAGAATTTGATAAATTTATTTGTGTCTGAGTATTCTTTGTTGAAGATTGCTTTGTTATTCTTTTACTTCTCCTAGATTGAGAGCTTTGATGATTATTTAAAAATGGACCTTCTAAAGCTGGTGGAGCTAATATATCATTTGTATTACTGAGCATTGAAGTTGATAAAGATTGATTTGAAACATTACTAAAAAGTATTTGGCTTTAAAATAAAAAACAAATAAATTTACTTTGAATGATTCAATTTATCAGAAGAATGCAGCAATGCCAGTTCTTTTTTCTTTAATTGATTTTGAACTTTCATTACAGCAGAATAATCCTTTGTAGGACAAATATGATTTGAATGAAATGGTGCAAATAAAATACCATATATAATTCTTATCATTGTCTTCCGACATTCCCATGCTGTACACCGCCATTTATTTAATGCTTCACCTTTTCTACAATCCGTTACCTCATTTTTCGAACGCTTTTTCCTTTTTTTCCTTTCCTTTCCTTTCCTTTTTTCTCGTGCAAAAATTCTTTTTTCCTTTCCTTTTCGCGTCGAGAATACCGCTAAAGGAAAGGAAAGGAAAAGCGTTCGAAAAATGAGGTAACGGATTGTATATTGCCGAACTTTTGATTGATCTTCTCGTTCTTTAAGAATTAAACGATGATTCTTTTTTAAGTACCGGGATAATCCAAATTCATAATCAGCAAGTTTAACAGGACGATAAGTTTTGAGAATATCAAGAATTTTTGATTTGATTGGCTCTTCATTAATATCACAATCTTCAGTAGAATATTCTTTGAAAGACTTTGTAATTTTATCAAATAATTCGTGGCATTCTTGATCACTTCTTGCAGCCATAATGACACAAACTAAATAAACTAAAACAAAAATTTTTAGAAAGCAGAAGTTAACTCGAAAATTGTTTTGACAAATTTTATCCCGCACACTTCTTATACTGTTTATGTGTTCTAACAACTTTTGGCAACTACTGTTTTTAATTCATCTCTCTCTTTGGGTTAACCTAAGATAATAATAATTTGAAGTAAAGTTTTATAGCACATGGACAGTCTGAGAATGGTGTATTTATGTTTTTTATTCATATTGACCTGGTCTTGGTCTCCACAAAGCACATAAAAAGCAAAAGGTGCACAAATTAGACTATAACAAATATCTTATTTTTTTCTCTAGTAAAATCATCAATATAGTTCTTAGTTTATCGCTGGAGGTTACACATCCAAAAATTAATTATGCCTGGAAAGTTTTATCGTTCTTTTATTAGTGAAGTGTACAAGCGTGCCTGAGAATTGTTGATTCAATTTTGTTTTAAGAAATTAATGTTTTTCAATAAGTTTAACAAATTTGAGTTCTTTTATATCACAATCATTTGTAACATTTTTATTCGCAACAAATTTTATAATTCTTTTAGCAAGAATTTATCATGGATGTTTATTTTTCATATTCTCTTTTAGCATAAAAAGCAACTAAATAAACTGAGGGAGGATTAAACGAGAATTGTACCATACTGACAAAAGGATTTTATATATTAAATCTTTACAAAATCCAATGATACAAACAATATAAACATATTAATAATAAGAGCAATGATACATAAGAAATTTGAAAAGAAAAATTCAAAACTTCATGGATTTCAAATTGCTTTTTAACAGTTTTATCATCTCCAAAGGAAAGAATGTGACATCAGAGGTTAGCATAATATAACAAAAATGAAAATAGCGCAAAAATTATTTCGGAACTGTAAAATGCGTCAACAAACAATGAAAGTAATTTAGAAAAATATCTGTTTGTATGTAAAAATCACCGTTAGACTGAAAAACTATTATGGCAAATGTTAATGTTTGTAAAATAAAAAAACAAATTTTTGCTAATAATTTGTTGGAAAAAAGTAAAAAAATCAAGTTTTAAATTTCTTTATATCATCGTTGTACAAAAACATATCAACGTAAAAACATGCAATAGAAATTATAAATTTAAAACAACAGAGTAGCATCCATTAAAATGTGCCAAAACAACGGTTAAAATATCAGATTCTGAATCCCATTTTCCAAATCGAGTTAATTCTTGTTTTTTGAAAATGTCAATTCTGCAATTCAAGAATTCTGCAATAAATTTAAGATGTTCATCAGATGCTGTAGAAGGCATAAAAGTTCGATCAATTTCTTTTTGAGTCATATTACCTGAAGAGACAAAGCAAATTTCCACAGAAAATAAATGGATGAAATCTTACCAGCTTTAAAAAGTTTATCCCGAAATGCACCATTTATTGTATATTGAATTGGAAAAGATTGTTCGATTTCTCCAGTAAAAAGCAAAGACAAACATTCAAAAATCTTTTTTGTTTTGAGATCATGAAGTTTGAGATTTGTGGAAATTGTTGGAATTATTTCAAAATCAATTTTTAACCATAATTGATAAGCTTGTTTGTTGTAACTAATATTTAGCTTTTCACATAAATCTTTCAATATTTTAGGTGAAGGTATTTCAAATGGAAATGGTACAGCAAATGGATCATTAAATAGACTGAAATCAGTGATATTATTAACGCATAAGAAATCATATGTTAAACTTACATTGGATGAATTTCAGGTTTTTGATCAATTGGTTCAATAATAAGGATATCATCGTCTTCTTCTTCCATTTTTTCAACTTTTGGCCTAAAAAGTAAAAGAAACAATTGGTGAAAAGTTTACTGTAAATTTACCTTTTAGAAAAAGCATTTTCACGATTTTCAACAGTTTCTTTAGAAACATTTTCATTATTTTTTCTTTTTAAATTTGATGAATTCAGAGTAAAAGAAGCAGTTCCATCATTGCTGTTACTTCCTCTTACAGTAAGTGAAGAAGTAGAAGCGGCATTTGCAACAACAGTACCATCGGCTGATAAAGCATTTGACTTATCCATTTCTGATTCATTGATACTATAAAACACATTTGTAAATTAAAAAAGAAAAGAAAAAGCTTACGTTAAATTAGTGGTAGAAGATGTTTCTGCAGTTATAGATTCCAAATCATCATTGTTGGTGCGTTGATTATTATTTTCAGAAGCATCAAACGAATATGAAAATAAAGAGGTTGTATTTCGTCTTAAACAACACATTTCTCAAAATGCCTTAATGTATTACAAATAAAACTTACGGTGTACCATTATTTAATTGAAGAGTTCCATTTGAATTTGTAAAAGTTGTTTGCCGTTGAGGTTTCTTGATTGAAGTTGTCTTAGTTTTTCTTCTATTCTTTTTTAAATGGTTGAAGGACTTTGAAGATCATTTAGTAATAAACTTTTGGATGCTTGTGGAGATATAATGTATTATTAGGCACTGAAGTTGAGAAATATTGACTTGAAACATTACTGAAACAGCCGATTAATAAATTCAATTTCTCAAAATAAAACTTACATAGATCGCGGCTTTTTGATATTAGATTGTACTAATCCCCATGCTTCTGTTTTTCTTCCTTGTTTTAATAAATCTTGAATTTCCATTGCCCAAGAATATTCCTTTCGTAGACATGCATCACTGTGATAAATTGGAACATATAAAATACCATATTTAATTTTAGCAGGTGCAGTGCATTTTCGTCTAGCATTAGAATTTACACAATACCATCCATTTCTTGATGGGATTTTTCGAAATTCTCGTACTTTTGAGCGATCTTCTTCTTCTCGAACAGTTAAGCGATGCATCGATGATCTTTCTTTAGAGCAAGTGAATATCCATATTCATATTCACTAATTTTAACAGGACGATAAATTTTTAAAAGATTCAAAATCTCAGATTTAATCGATAATTGATTAATATTGTAATCTTCAGTAGAATATTCTTTAAAAGATTTTGAAATTTCATCAAATAATTCTTTGCACTCTTTTTCATTTTGAGTAGCCATTTCCGCGTTTGAGGATATGCTAAAACAGATTTTAAATTAATACATAAAATTTTAAATAAAAGTACGCGATTCAAATATCACTGGATAAAAATATATTAATAATAATGGATTTTTCAAGAGAAAGATTAAATATAAAGAAAATGAAAAATATCTTCTAAATGAATTAAATAAAATTTCGGACAACTAAGATAATGAAATGGATGATCATGAAACGAGATGCGAATAAGGGCTGTGACGTTTTTCCACTTTTTGAAATTTTTATATATTGATTTTTGCCCATTCTAAACTGAAAGAAATATGCACAATGTATACGCAAATGAAGCTAATTTTGTTTTGATACAATTTACGAAAGTCGTTATAAATCCAAAAAAAAGTTATAAAATTATTTTTGCAATGCAATCATTAAAAATCCTGTAAAGCTGGCTGATTTTGAATATGGGATTAACAATAAACTTAAAAAGGATCATCGTTTAATTATTCATGAAGTAGAAGATCGATCAAAAGTTCGGGAATATGGAAAAAATTCGAACTCAAATTCCTGGTGTTGATGCCACACAATGAAGTGAGGTCATTACATGTTTTTCATGATCACTGAAATGTTTAAAAATGCAAAATTTATGAAAATATAACAAAAAAATAAAATAATCGATGATAAAAAATTTTTTAAATGCGTTTGAAAAATATTTTACAAAATCAAACAATACAAGCATTTAACAATAAGAATATCGATGATAAGGAATTTGAAAAGAAAAATTTAAACCTTCATGAATTTCAAATTGCTTTTTAACAGTCTTATCATCAACAGCAAGAAATGTTGGATTTTTCTTAATTTCATCTTCAACATAATTTGGAAGCTGAAAAAATGAGAAAAGGTAAAATTTAAACAGAAATTACATTTTAATATTGTTTTCTTTGTGGCAAAAAACAAAAATTATTGCTTAAAATTTTCTTACTTTTCCAGTTCGACTTGCAGCTTTTGTTTCAAAATAAATACTTCCTTTAACTTTGTGAGGAATACTTTGGAAATGTTGTGGTGACATTTTTACAATTTCTTCAAATATATCATTATCATCAAATTCTTCATCTTTGAATACAACATTTAGAGATGTAAGTTGTGAAAAATGTGAAGCAATAAAATCAGCAAAACGGCTCATTAATGTTGCATTAATTTTAAAAATTCTAAATTTTCCAATAACAGAAAATTCTTCAACAGATGAAAAAGAAATACTAAAAAATTGCTTTTATTTTTTTTGAAAATTTTGTGGAAAAAACTGACTTTCTTGGTTTTGCAGCAAAAAATAATCCAAGTGGCATACCATCAACAGAAATTTTGCGGCAATTGTAAGGAACCAAAGAAAAATCCTAAAACAAAACTATTAATAATTTGTTTTCTTTTAACAAAGATAAGAGGTGTTGCCAGAAAGTTAAGTCAATTTGTATGAGGTGAGTGTTTTTTTTTAAATAAAAATCTTTTATGAAAACAGATATAGTAGCTGACCTTTAAATTTGCAACATCTTTAAGTCCAACTTTAATATTTTGATTTCGAATAATAGAATGATATTTTTCTGGAATTTCTTGGCGAAGAATTACTGTTTGTAAGCCTAAAAAAGTATAATTTTGTAATATAACAAACAAATAGACATATTTTATATTTACCTTCCCCCATTAAAGTTTCCAATAACATATTATGATCATCATTTCTAGGACTTGAAGTAATCTTTAATTCTTGAATAGTATTAGCAAGAACTTTTAAAATTGGTTTTAAAAGTGAAGAATCATTTGTAAATTCAAAGATTTTATCTTTTACAGTCTAAATTTCGTGATAATTGCTTATGTTATGAATAAGATCAAAGATACTTACAATATGAATATGAAAATATAAAAATCCAAGTTCAACGCTTGTTGCTTTAGAGAAATAATTCAATGCAGCATTAAAAGATTCTTTTCCAGCAAGCATAAATTTTTCAACAGTTTTTTGATAACCCCATTTACCTTGAGGGATAAGAACTTCTTCCATAATTGAAGGAATAAGGATTGGCTTCTTTTTATTCTGAAATCGAATGTTTTTAACATAGAAAAATGCGACAAGATTCTTTTGCTCAATAAAAGTTGACACTGTTTTTTTATAGATTATATGCAAACTAATACCCACCAAGGCACCATGACCAGTTTGAAGTTGAGAAAATTGAGATGAAAGTAAATCAAGAGGCTTTACAGTATTACCAGTTTCATTAAAATTGAGTAATTTTTGGGATGCTTTAAATTGTGCAACTTCTGGCTCTTTATTTTCATCATTTTTTTGTTGTCTTGCAAATTCAAATGGATTCTGTAAATATTCATTGTTAATGATTATAAACGAAAGTAAACAAAATTACTTGAATGTATGAATGTGAACCAGCAAAAACTTGTTTAACATTTCTTTTTTTCTTTTTCATTCCATCGCCTTTAACACATGTATCAGCAACACCTGCTTCAATTGAATTTTCATATGCAGCAATATGGAGTGATAGGGTGCTGCTGCTGCTGGTAATACTTGAATCTTTTTTGCTTTTTAATTCTTCTTTATCAGAATCACTTTGAACATTTAAAAAGCCCAAAGATGTTTTCTTAACATCTTTATCAGATAACTTTTGTCTTGCTTGTAAATCATTATTTTCAGTAAAATCTGGCAATTTTATTGTGGCTACAGTCCTTTCAAAATAAAGAAACATATCTTTCTCAAAATTTTTCTGTATTTCTTTTAATTACTAATTCTGGTTTTTTATAGCTTAAAAACTTTTTTTTCCTTTGATATTTAAAAAATAAATAATGCAGAGTAGTTTTCGGTCTTTCATGAAAGTTGTTAAACCCAGTTAGTAAAACGGTGCCCTGCTCCGGCTTAGGCTTCCACTTCGGAGTAAACTATTTTTTGTTCTTTAAAACTGTGAACAAAAACTATCTTGAAAATTTAATTTCCCAAATTTTCAAGCACGTTTTCTTAAAATTGAATCCGATTCTCTTAAGAAATGGATTGCAGCCTTAGTTTTTTTACCTTTATTGATAAGAGTGGAACTTTTGGTTGAAATGCTTTCAGAACAATCAACAACGCCATCAGAAGGTTGAAATTTTTGATTCAAATTAAGATTACTGTATTGGCCACTTGAAGAATCGTTGACAACAATATTCTTCTTGTCATTAAAAGACAAACAATAATCCTTTGTTGCCATCTAAAGATTGTTATTTGTCAAAAAATTAAAGCTTGTATGAAAACAGATATTTATTAAATTTTTAGAAAAAATTACTTGAGCAAAAAAAATTCGAGGAAAAACAGTGAAAGAAAAATCAGATTTAAAAAACTAAAAATAGCAAACACATAAAATCCTTTATTTTTAAATTAAATTTATTATCTATCTAACGAAAAACTCCTCCATTCTGCTACAGAAAATGAAACATTCTGTTTCTGCTACAATTCGAAGATTTTAAAATGATCGTAAGCAAAAAAACATCACTCAAAAGATACTGCCACAAAAAAGCAGAAAAAAAAGTACGAAGAAATTTCTAGAACTCATAAACAAAAGAGAAATATGATTTACGACCTTTAAAATGCGTGAGAAAATGAAAATAACAATGGCGAAATTAAAAGGAAAAAAATCAAAGGTTAGCAAAAAATAACAAAAGTGAAAAAAAAACTTTGTTTCGAAAAACTTAAAGCGTAAACAACAAAATAGAAGTAAATAAAACTTCGTACAAATATCTGTTTGTTTTGTAAAAATCATGGGAAGGCTAAAGAAGCTATGACAGCAAGTATTAATGTTTATATATAAATAAAAGGTTTAAATAAAATAATTTTTTTCACTTGTTGACCGATGACGAAATAAAAAGAATGAAAAGTTGAAAAAACAATGTAATATAAAAAGCAATAGAAATTATAAACTTAAAACAATAGAATAGCATCCATTTACAAATGTCAAAACAAAGGTCAAAATATCAGCTTCAGAATCCCATTTTCCATATCGACATAATTTTGATTCTTTGAAAATAGCAATTCTACAATTCAAGAATTCTGCAATAAATGCTAAATGTTCGTCCGAGACTGTAGGTGGCACAAAAGTCCGATCAATTTCTTTTTGAGACATACTACCTAAAAACAATGCTGATTACAAAAAAACTAAATAACATATTCTTACCAGATCGAAGAAGTTTATTCCGAAATGCTAAATCAATGGCATTGTGAATTCGAAAATATTGATCTGTATCACCAGTAAAAAGTAATGAAAAACATTCAAAAATATTTTTTGATTTCAAATGATGAAGTTTAATATTTAAAGAAATTGATGGAACTTCTTCAAAATCAATTTTTAACCACAATTGATAAGCTTGTTTATTGTAATTAATATTTAACTTTTCACAAATTTCTTTAAGTATTGAAGATGAAGGTATTTCAAATGGAAATTGTACTGCTAAAGGATCATTACTGAAATGAATGATGTTAATGCAACATAAAAATACATGTTATACTTACTTTGGACGAATTTCTGGTTTTTGATCAACTGGATCAGAATCTTCAATAATAAAGATTTCATCGTCGTCTTCTTCTTCCATTTTTTCTACCTTTGGTCTAAAAAAATTGAACAATCAACTTGTGCAAAGATTACTGTAGTTTTACCTTTTTGGAAGAGCATTTTCAACATCTTCTTCAACAGCATTATCTTTATTTTTTCTTTTTAAATTGGACGAATTCAAAGTAGACGTAGTAGAACTGCTGTTGTTTCCGCTTAGATCTAATGAAGAAATACCAAAAGTAGATTCATTAATACTATAATAAAAAAATATTTTCTATATTATTGAATAAAAAACATACGGAAGTGCATCAGAAAATGGAAGAGAAGATGTATATAGCGGTACTCTATTAAGTTCACTTTGAGCATCATCAAATGTTGTTGCAACAGCGTTTGAAGGGAAGGGAGTGAGAAAAGGCTTTGTTTCATTTCTTAAAATATATAGCTATTACACAAAAAAAACAGAAAAACGCATATAAAAGTTAATAAAAAACTTACAAAATTGTTTCATTGCTTGTCGATGCAGCTTCTGGTAAATTAGGAGAACTACGAGATAAAGGTCGTGATGGATTATCGAAGTCACCAGGTGGAGATGATTTTCGTGGAATATCTCTGAAACAAATATTTGCATTAATGAAATTACATTAAATTCAAAAATGCTTACGTTTTAATTTCATTATCTTCTGCAGTACTATAATCAGAAGGAGAATGACTTATTCGAATTGAGTTACTTCTGAAAATAAATTTAAAAAAAAATTTACAAAAAAAATCTTACGGAAATAATTCAACATAAGAGTATTATACAGACAAACTGATCCTGATCATTCTTGGAATTGTATTGATGTTTGGGATGCCGAATACCTTAATATTGATATATATCATAATGAAAATTAGATCAGCAGGTGAATAATTTTCATTATGATATATATCAATATTAAGGTATTCGGCATCCCAAACATCAATACAATTCCAAGAATGATCAGGATCAGTTTGTCTGTATAATACTCTATATAAAACAATTAAACAAATAAGTTAAAAAACTCACTCATTTGAAGCTCGGTATCGTTCGCTTCTTGTAAATGGTCTTTCCGAAATAGATGTATTCGTTGCACGCTTTCGTTGTTGACGAATTTGTGGAGTTAAATTTGCGGTGGAAGTTGTATCAGCAATTTCGTTATCCAAATCATCATTGTGGGTGCTTTGGTTATAATTTTTAGATGCATTTCGTCTAAAAACAATTAATATTCTTTAATGCCAAAATTTATAACATTTGCAACTTACGGTGTTCCATCAAATAATTGAGGAGATCCATTTAAATTTGTAAAAGTTGTTTGTTGATGAATCCTTTTTACTAAAGCTGTCTTAGTTTTTCTTTTATTTTTCCTTGAGATGGATGAAGGACTTTGAAGTTCATTACTTTCGGATGCTTCTGGAGATAATGTATTGCTTCTATCATTCGGTAATGAAGTTGAGAAAGATTGACTGGAAACATTACTAAAAAATTTAGCTTAAATAAGGTAATAATTAAAAGACTAACTGACTTTAAAAGATTTTGTTTCTTTTTAGCTAATCCTGTTTTTCGAGCTAATCCCTGTGCTTCATTCTTCTTGCCTTGCTTCAATAAATTCTGCATTTTCATCACATAAGAATAATCTTTAGTTTGACAAATACCTCTGTGATAAATAGGAGCAAATACAATACCATACTTAATTCTTAATGGCGGAGAAATGCATTGTTTTTCACCTTTAAAATTTGTATTTAAGCAAGTCCAGCATTGTGTATGTGAATTTAACCCATATTCCAAAACTTTTGATCTATCTTCCGGTTCACGAATAATTAAACGATGATCCTTTTTTAGATCAAGATTTTGTCCGTATTCATAATCAGCAAGCTTAACTGCTTTATGAGTTTTTAAAACATCAAGAATTTTAGGTTTGACTCTTTCTTCCGTAATATCGACTTCTTCAGTAGAATATTCATTAAAATTATTTGCAATGTTTTCCAATTGCTTCAGGCATTCTTGATTACTTCTTCCAGCCATTATCAGGTTTATTGATAAGCTAAAACACAATTTGATTAAAAACGAAACCGTTAATCCTTAAAAACAATTTTTTTAGCCTCGATAAATAATAAAATACATAAGAAATAAAGAAAACAATTTTGAAATTATAAAAAGCAATAACGACGGACTGAGATGTGCATAAATACCAAACTATTTTAAAATATTGAATAAAAATTACTAATAAATTGCTTAACTCATAAATGAAGGTTAAATATCAAACAACTACTTATACTTTTCACTATCTCTTTCTTTTCATTGTATTGCCCTTCAAAATAAGTGCAAAAAGATACCCTGAAACAAGGCGATTTTTTCACTTAGGAAATTTTTTTTTGTTTAAACCAATCAATAACTTCAGCAACTATCTTGTCGGTAACAAATTTGTCGGGTCTATCTTTTGTATGTAGGCTTAGGTTTTCTTTGTGATGGCATCTTGAATGACTGCTGGCGAGAACTTAATTGCAAATTCTTCTCTAACAATTCGTTTATTTCATGCAGTGCAATAAAGTAATAAACATTGTAAACAACATTGTTGCCGTAAAAATTATGACGATTCTGTAACTACTTTAATTACATTAAAATGTAAAAAAAATTGCTAAAATTACTATCAACCAAATAAAAAAAATAAAAAAATCATAAATTTAAAACAATAGAATAAAATCCATCAAAATATGCCAAAACTAATGTCAAAATGTCGCCTTCAGAATCCCAATTTCCAAAACGGCATAATTTTGATTTTTTGTAAATTGCAAATCGACATTTTAAAAACTTTGCAATAAATGCTAACTGATCATCGGATACTGTAGAAGAGAAAACAAGTTGATCAATTTCATGTTGAGACATTTTACCTGAAAAATTGAATTTTATGCTGCATAAAAATATTAGAACAAAGAAACCAGAGTGAACAAGTTTATCCCGAAATGCTTCATTGATAACATGTTGAATCTGGAAAAACTGATTTGTTGCACCAATAAAAAGCAAAGAAAAACATTCAAAAATATTTTTGGTTTTAAAATGATGAAGTTTAAGATTTGCAGAAATTATTGAAATTTCTTCAAATTCAATCATCGACCATAATTTGTGTGCTTCTTTATTGTAGTTAATTTTAAGCTTTTGACAAATTTCTTTAAGCGTTGAAGTTGAAGGACTTTCAAAGGGAAATGTTGTTTTTGAATGTTCACTTAAAAAACTTAATAAGATTAGAATTACTTTTGATAAAAAAAAGCTCACGTTTGACGAATATCAGCAGGGCGCTCGTCAATGATAACACAATCATTATTGTCTTCTACCCTATTTTCAACTTTTGCTCTACAAATTTAAAGAAAATGTAAAAATTACAGTATAACAGAAAATAAATATTATGCATTACTTCTTTACTTTGACAGTCGCGCAATTTTCATTATTTTTTCTTATGTTACCTCTCATTTTTCTTTTAGAATTTCTTAAATTTAAAATAGAAGCAGAACCAGCTGCATTAAAATTCGTTGGTAAAGCTAGTACAGTTTCGTTATTACTAAAATAAAGTTACAACTCTTTTTGCGCAGACTGAAAGCTTACCTTTGAAGTGTCAAATTAGTGATCGAAGTAGTATCACCATTCCTTGGTCCCAAAAGATTAATTGTACTTTCATTTTGATCCACAGATAAATCTGTAGATGTCCCATTTATAAAGGATACATTACCGCCTCTGAAAATATTATTGTTTTATGTTCCTGAGCTTCTACCTTAACTTACGATATGTCATCTGACCGAAGTGAACTAATTAAACGTATCAACATTTTTTGTTCCTGAGGTTGTTTTCTGGAACGTTGTTTAGTTAATATTGCATTCTTTCTTTTGGACTGAGAATTATTTTGACAATTATCTAAACGTAAATAAGTTTTTTGTTTTTGGGATTTTTTTGTTGAACTTTGTTTAGCTATTCTTGTACTTCTTCTTCTGGATAAAGAACTTTGATGATCATTGTTTAAAAATGGACCATCTGATGCTGGGGAAAACAATGCAACATCTGCATCAATGAGGGTTGAAGTTGATAAAGATTGATTTGAATTATTACTATAAAAATAATTCTGTTTATGATTTAAATGAGCCCAGCTAGTTGGTACAACTCTCTTGTCTACCAAATCAGGCAACTATTTCTTTTTTCTGATTGAAAAAAAAATGTCTCTGTTCGTGTGCTTCCTCTCTGATGAGAGCATTGCACTAGCTAAATGGGCTTTTTTAATGATGTAAAAGAAAACTAACTTCATACTATTCTTTTTGGAAGAATTATTAGCAAAGCTTTGGGCTTGTGAAGTTTTTCCTTGTTTTAATAATTCTTGAATTTTCATTACAAAAGAATAGTTTTTTACTTGACAAACACCATTATGATGAATTGGAGCAAATACAATACCATATTTTATTTTTAATGTTGGCGAAGAGCATTTAACACTTCCAGAATATTTATATGAACAATACCAACCATTTGATTTTAAATCTTTTCTAAACTCTCGTACTTTTGATCGATCTCCTTCTTCTCGAACAATTATACGATGATCCTTTTTTAAAGCATGTGAAAGTCCGTATTCATAATCAACAAGTTTTACAGGACGATGAGTATTTAAAAGATGAAGAATTTCAGATTTAACTGATTTTTCATTAATATCACAATCTTCTGTAGAGTATTCTTTAAATGACTTTAAAATTTCATTAATTAATTTATTACACTCTTTTTTACTTCTCTCTGCCATAACTGACGCAAGTAAGAATTCACTAAAACAAAGTTAATATGTAGTAGTAGGGATATATCCTATTAAAAAAGCCTTAGGAGTTTAAAATTTTAGAAAAATCAATCGATAACGCGTAGTGGGGATATACACAGAATAAAATAAAAATAAATATAAAATTATTCCACCTAGTGGGATAGTGAAAAAATCATTAACCTAAAATATACTGGTAAATTTTTTTTTCTCTATCCAGAGATGAAAAAAAAGTAGCAAGTAGATATGTGAACGAAAGTACGTCCTTTATATTGCCAAGTTTATTCTCCAAAGATTTAGTAGATAACAAAATAAATAATTTGTCAATCAAATCAATACCTAAAGGATAAGACTGGCAACTCACGATAAAGAAGAATACGTGCAGATATGAGAATATAATCACGTATGGAAAAAAAGAATGTACTACTCATTCTGATTTCTAACAAAAAAAAACTCCTCAGTTTTTCAGTAAAAGAATGTCTTTTAATGCATAATTTTTCTGTCACAAAGATCATAAATAACAACATAAATAAAAAAGCAAAAATTATAAATTTAAAACGATAGAATAAAATCCATTAAAATATGCCAAAACCAACGTCAAAATATCTGCATCAGATTCCCATTTTCCAAATCGACAGAGTTTTGATTCTTTGTAAATTGCAATTCGACAATTTAGTAATTTTGTAATAAATGCAAGATGTTCGTCAGATAAAGTAGATGCCATAAAGATTCGATCAATTTCTTGTTGGGACATTTTACCTAAAATATCGAATATCATGCTGCACAAATATTAGTAAAAATATACCAGTTCGAAGAAGTTTATCCCGAAATGCTTCATTGATAACATGTTGAATCTGGCAAAATTGTTCAGTGACACCAGTAAAAAGCAATGAAAAACATTCAAAAATATTTTTGGTTTTAAAATGATGAAGTTTAAGATTTGCAGAACCATTGTAATTTGTTCAAATTCAATTTTTGACCATAGCTTATATGCTTTTTTATCATATTTTATATTAAGCTTTTCACAAACATCTTTCAACATTTTTGTTGAAGGACCTTCAAATGTAAATGGTGAATCAAAATAGTTATTCATAGAGCTAAAATGTTTGAAAATTTTTATATTTAAATTTTTTTTAAAAGTCAAAAAACAAACATTTGTCGAATTTCTGGTTTTTCATCAATAATAACACAATCATCTTCTTCGTCGACTTCAGTTAATGAAGGTTGTGCTTGAGGAAGATTTTCTACTTTTGCTCTGAAAATCAAGGATGTACAAAAAATTAAAAAACTGATAACTGGTACTTTTTAGGAAGTGATGGTTTTTCATCAATAAAAATACGAATTTCATCATCTCCATTATCACTGATTTTTCTTTTTAAAGTTAATGGATTTGGAGTATTGAAAATGCTGCTACCAGTAATATTTCTATCGGATATATGAATCTCAAGATTGCTAGAAAAAAGAAAACTATAAGAAATAATTGTTAAAAAACTATACAAAAACATACGTTTGCAATGTTGAATCGATAAGAGCAGTTGTATCATTTATACTTTCAATTGTTGATTCAAAATCGTTGTTGTTGCTTTCATTTTGACTTTCAAAAGTGCTATAAAAAGATAGATTTGAAGGAATAGGCGTTGTATTGCAGCTAAAGATCATATATTTATAAGTGTAAATATTTTTTTAAAAAAGCTTCACACAAATACCAACAGAAAGTAAACGGTGTAACTTACGGTGTATCAGTTGCAAGTGAAACATTTGTGCTTGATGAAATTGTTGTATTTTGATTATTATTCGACATTTCGTTATTCATAGCTAGTCGGGCTTCAAAATGTTCATCATCATTAAAAAATGGACCTTCTAATACTGGAAGAGCATCATTACTAAAAAATATACACATTGATTTTGGAAAAGACAAAACATTATTTAAAAAACTCACTCTAAAATATTTGAAACATTAAATATAGCCGATGCACGTTCTCTCTGTTTTCTTGTTCGTAATTGTTCTTGTAATTCCAAAGTTTGATATGGATATGATTTTTTTATCGAACATGTAGAATGATATTTTGGGGCAAAAAGAATACCAGAAATTATAGACACCATTTTTCCACATTCTCTGCACATCCATTTATCACCGCGCTTTAAATATTCACGAATTCTTGTTTTTACTTGATTTTGAAATATAATAAGATTATCTTCAAGATCTTGAGATAATCCATATTGATAATGTGTTAATTTAATGGGTCGATGAGTTATTAACACGGATGCAATTTGTTGTTCTTCGATTGTATTTTTTGATTTAGTTGTATATTTCTCAATTGAATTAATAATTTTATTGAATACATGTTCAGAATTATCATCATTATGTGAAAGACATGGCTTAACGACGTTGTAAGGTTTTGATGTTTTCTTTTTGAAAATAGGATTTTGAAGAATGGCAGATCTATTAGTTATATTTCTTTTTTGTTTACAATTGTAATCCAATGGAATAAATGCAATGCCAAATTTCATAATAAGTGGACCATAGAAATCTTTTCCAATAGTATTTTTATTGCATTTCCATTCAGCATTCAGTTCATGTTTTTTCTTTTGATATTCATAAAGCATTGACTTATCATAATCATTTAAGACAACTAAACGATGATAATCAGAGTCATTAGAAAAAATTTGATAATTAGCAATTTTTAATGGACGATAAGTTTTAAGTAATTCTAGAATTTCTTCTTTCATCATGTTCAAATCAATATTACTTTCGGTGTATTCTTTTTGGGATTTCAAAATTTCATCATACACTGATTCTTCACCCATATTACCATTGTTATCACGTCGTTGACGAAGAGAAATTCTTCTAAAAAGTGATTAATAAAAATTTATGCAAAAAAAAACGAATTATGTCTTTAATATTAAAATCAAAAATTGAAAAACCTTCTTTAAACTTACGTCTTTACATTTTCGAGAATATTTGAATCTGATGAATTCTCATGATCTTGTAAGCTTTGACTTAACAATTTTTCTTTTAACTTTTCTTGATTTTCTATTGCATCAGAATATTTTCGAGGCTTACAATTGTGTTCATTTTTGACAAAAATAATACCATATTTTACAATAACTGTGTTATCAATATACGGTTTTTTAGATACACATCCACAACAGATATTATTGCTGCGACGATATTCCCGAACAAGACTTTTATCTTCAAATTCACGAACAATTAATCTTTGATCTTTCTTTAAAGTTGAAGACAATCCATATTCATAGTCGTCAATTTTAACTGGATGATGTGTTTTTAAAATATTTAAAATATCAGACTTTAATGAATTCCAATTTTGAATTTCATGCGTTGAATATTCTTTTGGTGATTTGGCAATTTCATTAAATAAATCTTCAGAGTTTTGAACGGCTTCATTAGTGATAGCCATGATAAATCTAAAAATATTAAAAACATTTATTTTTTACAAATATTTTTTTAATATAAAAACACGATCGTTGAATATTTATCGACTAGTATTTAGTTCAAGTTAAGGCAGCATTGTACGTTACAAATGCGCACAATAAAAAAGGTAGAAAAAATTAATGAAATCTTTTTATAACTTTCTTCAAGAAATCAAATATTCCTGGTCTATTATAAAAATTATTTTAGCAACAGAGTCCCATAATTGCTCACATACCCATGCATGCAAGAAAAATTGATTAGAGATATATTATCATTTCACCAGCAAAAATCAGTTAGAAAAAATACCTTTCATTGTGCCACTATATTAATGAATATAAGGCCATTCATTCTATTTAAGGAAGATATACAATTATTAAGGGAATGAGATAAAAAAAGCAGTAAACAATTTTTTGTTTTAACAAGAATAGATTCTCTAAAGGTAAAACAGATGATGTACTTTGATGATGGCAAAAATCCCTTTATGCTACTGTTAATCATGCTTTTTGTTTATTTAATAGAATAGTTTAGTTTTGACTTTTTTTGTTTAAATTTTTTTAATGTTGTAAGTTATAAATAATATTTTAATCAATTTTTTTTGCATAATGTTTAATTTTAGCGTTAAATATAAAGGATAATAATAATTTTTTTATCTTAACTAATTACAGTAATAGTTGTCATGCTTTCTTTTCTCTTATTCATGTTACTGTTTGTTAAAATCCACTCCGTGATATGATCTAAATGCTTTCTTCAGCGAATGACACAAGCAAAAATTGATTTTTTTGAAACTTTGCTCAGTTTTTTGACCTCGCATAACTAACTCAAAACCAGAGCAATTTGAGTTTTTCAATATTGTTAATTTTTCAAATTACGGTTTAAACTTGCAGATGAAAATCAAGAATCGCTGTAGCTCAAAAAAACTTTCTAACTTTCACTGTTAGAAAGTATCTAACAGATTTTTTGCTGAAATACATTTGTTCAAAAAAACCCAGGAAATACTCAATTTTGAATATTAACTCTAAAGCAATAAATAACAAAAACAAAGACATGATGAGTCCGTTGAACAACGATGGACGATTATCCATTTTTTATTTTCTTTTCCTGTTTTTTTGAGCTTTTTGTCTTTTTCTTCTTCATTTCGATGGCAGTCACAAAAAAGGCTTATAAAAGCATTTTTTTAAAGTCAGCCTTATGGCCATCGAAATGAAAGATAGGAAAGGCAATGAAAATGTGTCCTCTTCTTTTCCTTTCTTCTTCCGGCACAAAAATGGCCCCTCTTTTTGAGACACAAAAAAATATAGCGACAAATGACGACTCCGAGAGAAAGAGGAGTTAAAAAAAGATGTTCATTCAAACAAAAAAAAATTTTTGAGCTTTTTTTAAGACTTTTTTAAACAGCAATGAAAAAGAGAGAGGAAAGAAAGAAGATGCCGAGAGAAAATAATGCTTTTAGTCGATGGGATAAAAAAATATATATGAACAGGCTTGCTTCCTTCTTTTCCTTGTCCTTGCCACAACCTTGAAGACTTTTTTCTAGTCAATGCTAAAAACAACAACGAAGAAGCTCTTCTTTTTTCGGGAATAAAAACATTCTCTTTTTTTGCCGCCGTTGCTGCAGCAGCTTAAGAAGTGCCGATGCTTGCTTACTGCTGCCGATAACGTGTGCTTTTCCCATTTTTTGCTTCATCTTTCTTTCCTTTTTTTTTATCTTTCATTTTTTCTTTGAAAAAAAAAATACAACGCTTCATTTAATTCCAGTTCAATTTTTCCTTTTTTCTCTTTTTGATTATTCTTTCATCATCATCAGCAAAAAAGCATTTTATTAAAAATGTTCCACAAACTTTTTTCCACATTTTCTTTGACATGCCAAAAAGTTTATTATTATTAAAAAAAACAAAACTTTTTTATGTTTACTTTCTTTCCATTTTTTTAAAAAAAATGATTTATTAATAGTTTTTTTTTCGGGTAGTGGAAGTAAGCAATTAATCATTTTTATGGTTTATTTTGTCTATTGTTTGTTAAGAAATAAATCTTTATCTGTTTTTAAAGCGATTAAAATGCTAATCATTATGTTGTAAGTGATTTTCAATAACTTTTTTAAACAAACATTCAATTTCAAATTAATGATTGAAAGAAAAATGCCTCGATTTTTTGCAATTTTGTTTCTTTTGATTTACCAAAGTTGAGAGGGAAAAAATTTTAAAAATTCTTTAAGTTTATAGGACGTTTGAGCCATTTGATATTGTCGAACAGATTCTTTAGTTTAGCAAAGGGCTTACAAAATTTTCTTATAAAATCTTGAAAATAAAGCATTTAGTGAAGCGACGCTTTTGCTTTCACTAATGCTTGTTAACTCGAGCTGCGGATTGCTTCTGCAGCTTGAGTTAACAAAAACACTGCTAGTGCTATATGATCAAATCAATACCGAGTTCAAATGATAGCTGTGCACTGTTTATTTTTAATTTTTTAAGCTTTATTTTTTATTAAAAAGCTGCTTTTACATGTGTAAAGTTGAAACACAGATCTATAATTTATTTATTTGTTCATTTCGATTCCATAAATTTCCTCTTAACGATACCGCCCAAAGCATTTTTCTTCCTAAACACATCAAAATATGTTTAATAAATTATTACATTAACTATCCTCTTTTTATTTAATCCATCAACTTTAAAAGACACATTTATTTTTTTGCCTCACAAAAAACATTAGTTTCCGATTGCAGCTGTACCAGGCTCTGAACGAGGAAAAAAAGTAAGAAAAATAAGTCACTTGCTGTTTTTCTCAATCTAATCAATCCTCTTTTAAGCATCATCATCGATTTACACATTTTTTTGCCAAATGTCCAATTTTTTCTGTGTCGTTTTACTTGTTATTCTTGTTCTACTTTTGCTTTTGATTTTGAAAAGCTTTGTCACATTTGCTTTTCGTGTTTTAAAAGATGTTTTCAGTTTTAAATTTTTATTATTTACTTGTAATAGTTGATTTTAAAACTTTACAACTATTGAAATAATTATTTGATAGCAAGCTGAAGTTTAATTTGGGGGAATAGAAATTGTAACCTCAGTTCCAGAATTTGAGTCCATCACCTAAAAATATGAATAAAACACTTTTCTTGGGGGCCAAGAAACAGTCAAAATAACAGTAATAAAATTTGCGCAAAAATCAAATTTGTTACCTTTTTAACTTTGTTCCAACTAAAAAAATTAGTTAACATTTACACCATGTCCATAACTATCGATTTTTCAATTATTTTTCATTTTTATTTCCAAGAATTTTGTTAAATTTCTTTTCATGCTTTGACTCCTTCTCTTTTTTGAAGTGGTGAGGGTGTTAACGATTTCCTTTTATTTTATTTTACGCAAAGTCATCTCACTTTTTTACCCTAGCCTTTTAGACTCTTCGTTTTTGCTTTTTAGATGACATTTTGATTTTCATGAACTTTGAAAAAGAAAGAAAACTTTAAACAAGGCTTTTCTTGCTTCTTCTTGTCTTTGGTCATCTGCTTCTTCTTTCTCCGTTGCCCAAAGATTACTACTACTATCATGCCTTTGCTTTTAATTTCGCTCTTAAAAAAGCATGACTAACGCAAAAGAAGTTGAAAATGAAATAAAAAAGTTTTTCACACATTTGTTAATGAAAATTGATGAGAATGAAAAGAAAATGCAACAACTTTTTTTGAGTCCAATTGGGCAAGAATGAAATTAAACCAATATTTTTTCAATGGCAAACAAGTGCTTCTCTTTTTTCTTTTGTTTTTTTTTCAAAATTGTAATGCTTTTTTTCCTTATTTTTTGGTGCTAAAAAATTTGAGTGTTTTGTTCTTCTTCATCTTCATTTTTTTTGTCTTTTCTTCTTCTTCTTTATTCCCCCTTTTTAATCCCAGCTTCTTCTTTCTTTGACAAAGTAAACTCCAGAAATGAAGAAAAAAAATGAATGTGCGCTTTATTGCTGCAGAAGCTCTTCTCTTCTTGCTTTTGCTTATTGTTTCTTCTGTTATTTTTTGAGTTTTGTTGCCATTTCTTGATGCTTCTCTAATAGTATTATTGTTATCATTTTAAAATTCGTGTTACTCTGTTTCTTTTTTTAACCTTTCGATCAGCTTATTCTTATTCGATCACAACTTGAATTTATTTCTTTGGAAGATACACAAAGTTTGGCATAGCTAGACTATATCTAGCTAACCCCTAGTCTATTGACCCTGAGATTTCATTTGGCCATTTTTGTAGATCTTTGCACAATATTATTCTTTTAAACTTTGGCATCTTCCAAAGTCACGCGCAGCCAAACTTTATCATGTCTTTTTTCTTATGACTTCCTCGTTTTTTAAACCTACGATAAATTGAAAGGGATTAAGAAACATTAGCTTCTAGAAGAAAAAAATAACAAAGAAAGGCAAAAATGCAACATCTTCGTTTTCCTTTAAAGTTTCTAACCACTATAATAAAAACGCAAACATTATTTTTCAGTGAATCGTTTTGCTATTTTTTTTCTGTTTAAACATACAGTTACGTATTGCGTCTGAATCAGGCAAAAAACGGATTTGCGCAATTTGTGTCTAGTTTTTTTACGTTTAACGCGGTTCATTTGTTATCTCGAAAAATAACTTTCAGTTAATACACATTTCAGTTTTAGATTAGCACACATTTATCAAAGAATGGTCAACACATCTTTCATTTAAAGTATTTACATTTTCTTAATACTATATTGCCAATATTAAAAAAGATTTATTAATTTATTGATATATTTTTGCAGTATTTTATATTTTCTCTCACGACAGCATCGATATTAACAAGAATAATGCGCCGACGTTCATTTCCTGCATTAACTGATTTCAATCCATAGTAGCTGGACTCAAATTTATTATTCCAAAAACATACTCAGAAAATTTACAGCGCATCCTCAACTCACGTGGATGTGCATTATTAATACAATCCCGAATGCAATATGCTTGCAAAACAATCGGCGGCAACGGCAGCAGCAAAAGTAACGTCGATTACGCCGCCGTTTTCATATTCTTCTTTAATTATTATAATTTTATTAATTTTTCAAAATTTATTATTGGTCGACGGAAATAAAGATGCTGCACGGTTATTCGAAGACTTGTTAGCAGATTACAATAAACTTGTTCGACCAGTGGATAATAATTCTCAGACAGTTGTTGTAAAATTTAAGCTAAAACTTTCTCAACTTTTGGATGTTGTAAGTTTTACTTTTTTTTGTAACTATAGTGATTAGCAATAACTTCCCTGTTTTTTCTGTCTCTAATATTTGCTTTTTTTACAGTACTTTTCGAGCACAACTATAATTATAATAACTCATTTATCATCAAAAAAAAACTCGGAATCTTAAATTGCATCGAAGCCGAAATTTCGATTTAAAACCACTTTTTTGCTTTTTTGTAATTCATTTAAGTTTTTTATTGCTGTTGATTTTTGTAAAGCATTAAAATGTAATCAAATAAGTATCGAAATTGAAATTTTTCTCTTACAAACAACATTTTTTCCCATCAATTTCTGCTTATTTTTGCTACATCATTTTTGTTAAAAATTGCAAAAAAACACTTTTAAAATGTTTCTATTCTTTTTATTTTTTAAACAATGGAATACTTTAAAACTGCCACTCTTCTAAAAACAATGAAAGAAACATGTTTTTTTGATGAACTCATTCGAGCTTTTTGTTCTCTAATAAAAACGTTTCTATTAATAAACATTGTTATTTTTTTAGCACGAAAAGAATCAAATTATGACAACCAATGTATGGCTTCAACATGTAAGTTATCAAGTTTTTCAAAACTTTATTGACTTTTAAAAATTGCCACCCGCAAAAAAAGAATTGAAGTAATGAAGTGGACCTCTTCTTTTCATCTCATCTCACACTTATCACATTTCATCTTTATTTCCTTCTTTTTTCTTTTTTTATCCCCCGTAAAAAGTGCCAACAAATTGTTTTAAATTTTTTTCAAACATCTTTGAAAAAGCTGTCAATCAAAATTTTTATTTATGGACATTTTATTTGAGATTATTAAAAAAAATAGTTTGACCATTGGGGATTTAAATATAGAATCTAATAATGAAATTTGTCTTGGTTCCCCCTGGGAAGAAAAAACGCAAAAACCTATTTTAAAATCCGGGATTCCGATCCGGGACAAAAATCCCGGAAAAATCGCCGGGATCCGGGATTCCGGGATCCCGGACAGCCCTGATATACATGTAGATGCAAATTTTTTAAAGCTACAAAATTGATTTTAAACTATGTTAAACAATAATTCTGTAACAATCTTCTCCCCATTTTCTTACAAATGCTCAATTTTTTTAGAGTTGGACAGATTCCAAGCTACGATGGAATCCAGAAGATTATGGTGGAGTTGACGTTCTTTATGTCCCATCGGACATGATATGGCTACCAGATATTGTACTGTAAGTTGTTCACTCTTACGTTGTTTGTATTAAACATTTTAAAATCTTTTAGGTACAATAATGCTGATGGAAATTATCAAGTAAATTTATAATCCTACCTTTTTTGAATAAAAAAGCTCAAACATAAAAAACTTTTAAGGTAACAATTATGACAAAAGCAAAAGTTTCATATAATGGCACCGTACAATGGGCACCACCAGCTATTTACAAGAGTATGTGTCAAATTGATATTGAATGGTTTCCACTTGATGATCAAACATGTGAAATGGTTTTTGGTAATTTTAATATTTATGCAAATTTTAGTACTCATTTGTTATGTATAGGTTCATGGACATATGGTGGTTTCGAAGTTGACTTAAAGCATAAAGATTCGCTGAAGCAACATGAAGTACAGGAAACTGTTATGGGAGTAGATGGAGAATATTTAGAAACTGTATGGGTTGTTGATGAAGGAATAGATTTAAGTGATTATTATCCATCTGTGGAATGGGATATTTTAAGAGTACCTGGAAAGCGGCATGAAAGAAGGTGAGTTTTTTTATTTTATTGGAATCAAAAGTATCTCTAAACAACCATGAACATATGAAAATCTCGGAAATCAAGCATTCATTGAATCGGTTTTTTTTGTTTATTGGTGTTATTATTTTAATGGAACGTTTTGGGCAAGGAAGGAATAAAAAATGAGAGAATATTGCTTTTCTTTGTTTTTGCATAATTTAAGTTCCTTAATGAAACGGGAACAAAAAATAAAATGCATTTTAAGCCTTGTTTTAATTTCTGTTTGTTTATGTAAGGTTAAAAAAGAATGAGGAAACGGTGCCATAAAATGAATGTGCACTTTAAAAAGATTTATCCTTGAGCAAATAAGGAACAGCACAAATGAGCACGTGAAGGCCTACGTGAGATCTCTGCTTTTGAATTAAAATTAAGTAGTCAAGTGTAAACATTGCTTTTCTGAGGTATTTCCGAAAATAGTAATTAAAAAGATTGATTCTGAAGTTATTTATGGTACAAAAACGTGCATAGAAAACATAAAACACCTGACTCGAGTGACGCATTTAAAAATTTTACTCGTACGCATAATGTTATTATTTTAACACAGCAGACGATTTAAATCAAAATCTAAAAAGCCAAAATTGAAAAATGAAATCAAAAACAAATTTTTTTACAAAGATGATATCGAAATTTCATTCCTAAATAGCCACCAAAAATTGGACAAAGAAAACTGAAATTGAAAGTAAAAAGTTTTTTTTTCAAAATTAAAAATCGAAATTTTTCGCGAAATCAAAATCATGGCTTAAAAGTTTAAAAAAACAAATTATAAAACATACGTTTTTTTTCTTCACAAGTTATTTACTCACTGTTTTTCAGGTATCCTTGCTGTGAAGCTCCATTCATTGATCTCACATATGAAATACATCTTCGAAGAAAAACTTTGTTTTACACCGTCAATCTTATCTTTCCATCAGTTGGAATGGGATTCCTCTGTATTCTTGTTTTTTATCTTCCATCAGGAGGGGGTGAAAAAATTTCACTCTGTATTTCAATTCTCATTTCTTTGACAGTTTTCTTTTTACTGCTAGTAGAAATTATTCCATCAACATCTTTAGTTATTCCATTAATTGGTAAATATTTGTTATTTACTATGGTGCTGGTTACGCTCAGTGTTATTGTAACAGTTGTAACATTGGTAAGTGAGATGTTATTACAATGAAGCAAAAGAGATGATAAAAAAATCAACTTCAAATAATTTTTGTTCTGAAAACTATACGAAAAACTGTAGGATTTTCTTTTTTGTCTTTATCTCTTACGAATGGATTTCTCGCCATAGCTAAAGTGGGTAGTACGCGATATCGGCAAAAGATCAAAGGATTTTTTGAATTTCGAAGGGGCACGTATCCCTTCTGCCCCCCTCCTCTTGCTGACGTCCTTGAATAATATGTTTTAAAACCAAAATCAAAAAAATCAGTAGAACTTTCATTAATAAAAATTTGTATTTGCCATATTCAAATTATTTTGTTTTAGAATGTTCATTATCGTGATCCTGCCACACATGTTATGAATCCATGGCTTCGAAAAGTATTTATTGATGTATTACCATATTATCTATTTATGAGAAGGCCGACACAAGTCGCAAAACCTCCCGCATCATCTAAAATTTCTGCTACAGCGGTAAGAGAAATTTAGAATTTTGTGAAATCGATATTTTGATAGATTTGGACGATTCAATTTTATTTTCAAATTTTTATCTAAAGTTTTTTATTGAATCGAAGAATGTTTTTTTATAGAAAACAATATTATTCTTGGAGAACCATGTTTGATATATCTCATAAAACGTTGTTTTTAGTTAGCAATAATTGGAGCTGGTACAGGTGGCAAAAAACGTGATTCAAGGCCAAGCTTTTCAGTTCGTTCCAGGGATCATAATTTTTCAGCGTTATTTGATCAAGTAAGTATTTGTATATCATCTACTGGAATCCAACCAAATAATTTTTTTACTATAAATGAAACATTTTTAGATGGATTTTTTATCACCAAATTATCCAAATCAAAATTCAAATCGAAATTCATATCAAGGTAGTACATCACAGAGGAGCAGTTTCCAACGTGAACATACTCCTATGAAAAGTGCTGTTGATAGTGTCACATATATTGCAGATCATTTAAGAAATGATAAAGAAGATCAACAAGTAAGTAGCTTTATTAAGTTTTTGGGGTACTTTATCTTTGCCATTAATATTTAACCGAATAGCTTTCCTTGGGGGTCAATCTTTTATCCAATATTTGATACATCTCTATGACCTTAGTGAGGTGTTCTGTATCTGCACTCACTCATGCTTAAAATTATTTTTGCCCCACAACCCTCTCCACTATAAAAATAAATCCATTTTTTTCCACCCTTAATCCCAGATCTGATATATTACTAATCCCATCCAAAAAATTTCAGATTGTTGAAGACTGGAAATATATTTCTGTTGTGCTGGATCGAATATTTTTGATTACATTTACTGCGGCCTGTGTTATTGGTACCCTTGTTATTATATTTAGAGCTCCAAATGTTTATGATAATACCGTTGCCTTAGCTTAAAAGATATTTTTTAAGCTACAAAACTTTTTATTTAAAGTTAATTTGCCTTCTATATATTTCATTTTTGACAAATTGCTCCAATTCTTAACGCTTTTGCAAAGCTCTTCTTTTTGAAAAAAAATAAAAACATATCATTAGGGTATCTTTCATTGTTTTGTTTTTAAATTTATTTTTTTATTGTATTTGTATAAATTACAGTATTAATGTAAGAGTAATATAAAAATTTTTAATGAAATTACAAATGAAACAAACCGTTACGCGTGATAGTCTTCTGCTTTTTTAAACAAGAACATGGTTTTTAAAACAAAAAAAAATGTAATGCAAATAGAAAGCAGAAGAAGTTTGACAAAAAAGATTACTTCTAGTAACAAATAAGACAATGCAATTATTCATAAATACTTAAAAAAATGAATTCATCTTTTAAAATTAGGGATACTTTTTATTCTGAATCCTCAAAGTTTAAAATTCCATTTGTTTTTACCTTCTCTTTAATCCCCGCTATTGAAGGAAAAGTGTTAACAGTTTTTTTTTGTTGTCGCATGTCTTCTATTGCGTTTTTTTTCGATGACCTATTTTTTTGTTCTTTTTTTTTTTTTTAATACTTCCTATCACAGATGAGATTCATGAGATGGAAGATCAGAAAGAAAAATAACTTTATTGCTGGAGGTTTATCAGGCATTGCTCGTCGATCATTTAAAAAAAGTTTGATTTCAATCAGAGTTGCTTTTAACATAGTTGGATACAAAGGCGTTAGTAGTGGGCACATGCTCCTCTGAAATTTGAAGAATCCTTTGATCTTTTGCCGCCACCGTGTTAAAGCGGGAAAAGATCAAAGCCGTGCCCCCTCCGAGAGTGACTGTCCCCACCCGAAACAAGAATTATACCATGGATGAGACTTTTTTGATTTACGCGAAACTTTATTGATCGATTTGTGTTAAATATATGTTAGTTTAGCTTATTCATGTTGTAATGGCCACAAGAAAAGAAAAAGAATGTGAAGAAATTTTCAATAAAATTGTAAAATCGTTAAAAGAATATTCTACTGAACGCTGCTACAATATTAATAATAAACACATAAAAGTAAAAATTCTTTGTTTCTTAAAAACTCATCGACCTGTTAAACTTGTTGATTTTGAATATGGAATGTCCCATGCTCATAAAAAAGATCATCGTTTAATTATTCGAGAAGAAAATGATCACTCAAAAGTTCGAGAATTTGGAAGAAACACTCATAATAATTCCTGGTATTGTTCAAATTTGGTGAACAGAATTAAGTGTTCTTCGACAGCTTTAAAAATTAGATATGGTATCGTATTTGCACCTATTTCTCACACTGATATGTGTCAACCCAAAGAATATTCAGTAGTAATGGAAATTCAAGAATTATTAAAGGAAGGAATAGCGACAAGATCCACTTCCAGCAAATATCGCTTAAAGTAAGTCCGTTTTACTTATGTATAAGAGCTTCATCGAAAACCTCAAAGTTCTTATACATATTTGAACTTTTGCTTTTTTACTATGGGCAAAATATGGATCTAAAACCCCCCAAATTATGGATGTTTACGGGTAGAAATTCTTTGAATGTTAAATAACACGTTTTGGAAGATTAACTTTTTTACAAGTTTTTATTTTAGCAAATCTTTGTACACGATAATGGCTGCTAGGAATGAAATAGAATGTAAAGAATTATTTGATAAAATTGTAAAATCTTTTAAACAATACTCTACAGAAGATTGTAATATTAATGAAGAGCCAATAAAATCTGAGATTTTGAATCTTTTAAAAATCCATCGTCCTGTTAAACTTGTTGACTATGAATATGGGCTATCACGTGCTTTAAAAGAGAACCGTCGCTTAATTATTCGAGAAGAAGACGATCAAACAAAAGTTCGAGAATTTGCGTATTATGGAAGTCAGAAATATGCAAAATGGTGTTGTACAAGCCGTGCTGGGTGTTCAACGGTAGAAATAAAATATGGAATTGTATTTGCTCCACTTCATCATGGTGAGATGTGTCATCCAAAAGATTATTCTTTTGTAATGAAAATGCAAGATTCATTTAAACAATGGAAAACTAAATGGCAGTTGAGTAAATTTTCTAATGACAATCACACAAAGTCAGTTTTGTTCTTTCAAGTATAAAATTTTGAAAACGCATATAGTTTTTTCAAATCCGTATTTAGGGGGGGGGGGGGGGGGGGGGGGGGTAACGGGGGCACTTGCCCCTCTAACATCGAAATTCTTTGACGGCAAAAGATCGAAGACTTGCCCTCAACGAAATGATTTTGCCCACCCCAAACATTTTTCCTGCGTTCAGTATTGATTTTATGGATACAAAAAGTGTTATTAATCCCACTATTTTCAGGAATAATGCAACTTCCGAATCTCTAAATATAACTGATGTTTCTGAAGATGTAAATGAAAAAACATTTAATGATTCTGAATCAACAATGACCAATACAGTTGCCCCAACAAATTTAACTCTTCAAAGGTTAGCACGAAATTCTTCTACCAAAACTGCAAAAAATAAATATTTTAAATTTTTAGCAATAACGAATTTAATTTTTTATCTTCATTATTAACAAATACTAATACCAATTTTGGTTGTATACAATATATTTCTGCTACTAATTCATCGCATTTGAAAAGAGTGAATAATGATTATGTTAGACGACAAGAAGATGTTGGAAATCATGTAATTGTTAAATGGTAAATTTTCAGTGTTTTTTTAAACCTCATAAATTGCTTCTTTTTTAGCCGAAAATTTGAAAACGTGGAGGAAGATGATGACTGTATTATCATCGAAGAACGGCCTAAAAATAACACAATGTATGTTTTGATTTTTTAAAAAAGAACTTTTTTTGATCCTACCCTACTGAAAATGTATTTTTTAGCTTCTTAAATGATCCTTTTGAAATACAATTTTCATTTGAAGGTCCGTCATCTAAAATGTTGAAAGATGTTTGTGAAAAATTAAAAATTAACTACAATAAAGAAGCCTACAAACTATGGTCAAGCATTGAAATTGAACAGATTCCAACAATTGCTTTAAATCTCAAACTTCATGAACTGAAAACGAAAAATATTTTTGAATGTTTTTCTTTGCTTTTTACTGGTACAACAGAACAATATTTTCAAATTCAGCATGTTATTAATGAAGCATTTCGGGATAAACTTGTTCTTATTGGTATGTTTTCGATTAACAATTATGCAGCATAATTTGCTAGATTTTTAGGTAAAATGTCACAACAAAAAATTGATCAGCTGTTTTTCTCTTCTACAGTATCTGATGAACATTTAACATTCATTCCAAATTTTTTAAATTGCAGAATTGCAATTTACAAAAAATCAAAATTAAGTCGATATGGAAATTGGGATTCTGAATGTGATATTTTGACTTTAGTTTTGGCATCTTTTAATGGATTTTATTCTATCGCTTTGAATTTATGATTATGTTCTTATGCAATTATGTTTTTGATTTTTATGAATAAAAAACTATATTTAAGTTCATGGACATAATAGAGGACAAATATATATCCACAACATGATCGATCTTACTCACAAGGGACCGTTACGAGATGTCATCTATGGATTTCCTCAAAAATAGCGGGGATTAACAGCTCATAGTAAGAGATGAAAAACCCCCAAGTACTATCTGCCCGTTCGCCATTTCACAATTTTAGTAGCATTTTGCTATTACACTGTAAGTAGCAGGCGATGAACGTTTTAGTAAATAAATTACGCTTGTGGTGATTTTAGAAGGTTGTAAACGCTTGGAATATGATTAATTATTTATGAAATATTATGTTTTGGCATCTATAACCTTCTAAAATTATCACAAACGTAATTCATAGGCTAAGACGTTCATCGCCTGCTACTTACTGTGTAATAGCAAAATGCTACTAAAATTGTGAAATGGCGAACGGGCAGCTAGTACTTGGGGGTTTTTCATCTCTTACTATGAGCTGTTAATCCCCGCTATTTTTGAGGAAATCCATAGATGACATCTCGTAACGGTCCCTTGTCAGTAATATGGATGTATTTTGTTTCAAGGCTAAAAGGTGCAGAACGATGCACAATAATCTTGACCTGTATTATATATTCATCTCCACATATTTTTTTCCTCGTTTATTGCTATTCTTTATAACGGAAATATTGCTAAAATACAATCTTCCTTTATTTACTTTTTACTATTGTTTTGCGTACTTATTGAGTGTTCCTTAGTTAGATAAGCTTCTAAATATTAATTACAAGCTTTTATTTTAGCATATCTACAAACGTGAAAATGGACACAAGAAATGAAAAAGAATGTAAAGAATTATTTGACAAAATTGTAAAATCTTTTAAAGAATATTCAGCTGAAAATTGCAATATTAATGAAGAATCAGTTAAATCAAAAATTCTTGATCTCTTAAAGAACCATCGACCTGTTAAAATTGCTGATTATGAATATGGATTATCGCATGCTCTAAAGAAGAATCATCGCTTAATTATTAAAGATGAAAAAGACCCTTCAAAAGTTCGAGAATTTGGAAAACATTCAGTAACTAAATATTGGTATTGCTCAAATATAACTTCCTCCGCAAAGTGTTCTGCGGCGACATTAAAAATAAGATATGGAATTGTATTTTCACCAATTTATCATAGTGATATGTGTCATCTGAAAGATTATTCTACAGTAATGAAAATTCAAGAATTATTAAAAAAAGGAAATAAAAAAAAGCATTGGGATTGGCTGCAACTTCAGGAAAAAAGAACAATTTGATGTTAGTTTACGATATACAAAACTAATTTACAGGGATAAATATTTTAGATATACTTCAAATCAATCTTTATCAACTTCATTGCTCAATGATACTGTTGAAGAATCGTCTCCTCCAACATTAGAAGATCCATCAGAGAATAATCGTCAACGTTCTTTATCCATAAAAACTACAAAAGAACCTTCAACAGAGACAACTCAAGAACAGTAAGTAAATATATTTCAAACATTATCTTGATAAAAAACCTAAATTGTTTCAGACAAAATAAATCTTCTCTATCTTCACAATTATTAGAAATTTGTGGTCGTGAAATAAAAAGTAATGGCGACAATGATATGGATTCAATGATTGCTGATACAACTTCCATCTCCAATTTAACGTAAGTCTTTTCCATCAATATTGTGTAAAAGGTTTTTATAAATTTTTAGCAACGACAAAACTGTATTCGATTCTTCATCTGTTTTGTCAGAAGACAGTAACACTGATATCAATGCCGCTACCATTTCAAATCCATCAAATTTAAAAAGAAAAAATAATGATAATGCTATAGAAGATGATGTTGAAAATCGTGTGACTCTCAAACGGTAAATTTACAATCATTCTTCTTATGTATAATAAATTCATTATTTCTTTTTAGACCAAAAATTGAAAAAGTGGAAGAAGAAGACGATGATATCTTTATTCTAGAACCAATTGATCAAAAACCTGAAATTCGTCCAATGTAAGTAAAAGCTATGATTCTTATGCATATAATAACAATATCATTCGTTTCAGTTTATTACATAATCCCTTAGCTGTTCCATTTCAATTTGAAATACCTTCTCCTAAAATATTGAAAGATTTATGTGAAAAGTTAAATATTAATTACAATAAACAAGCTTATCAATTGTGGTTAAAAATTGATTTTGAAGAAATTCCCCTGATTTCTACAACTTCCATACTTTATGAAGAAAAAAGCAAAAATATTTTTGACTGTTTTTCATTATTGTATACTGGTGGTACAGAACAATCTTTTCCAATTCAATATACAATTAATGGAGCATATCGAAATAAACTTCTTCAAGAAGGTAAGATTTCATTCTTTTATTTTTTGTTGAAATCCAACTGTCTTTTTAGGAATTATGACCCAAAAAGAAATTGATCGAACATTTATGCCTTCTACTGTATCCGATGAACATCTTACATTTATTGCAGAATTTTTAAATTGCAGAATTGGCATTTTCAAAGATCAAGAATTAACTCGATTTGGAAAATGGGTATCTGAAGCAGATGTATTAACAGTAGTTCTGGCACATGTTGATGGATATTATTCTATTGTTTTAAATTTATGACTCTGTTTTACCTTACTTATATGTAACTTTGAAGTGTTACTGTAGAATGAATATATGTTTTTAGATATCAAAATTTGATTTTTCTACTTACTTATCTCAATAAAATATTTGAAAAAAAAATGTTTCATACGTTAACACTTGCCATTATAGTTTCTTTAGCCTCAAGATGATTTTTAAAAATAAACAAATTTTTGTTTACTTTCATTTTGTTGTTTACGTTTTAAGTTTTTTGAAATAACTTTTGTGCTTTTTTCACTTTTGTTATTTTTCGTTAACCTTTGATATCACTTTCTTTCTTTTGATTTCGCCATTGTTCTTTTTTGCATTTTCCCACACTTTTTAAAGATCCTAAATCATATTTCTTTTTTGCTTATGAGTTCTAGAATTTTCTTCGTACGTTTTTGCTGCCCTTTTGTGGCAGTATCTAAAAATCACAATTGATGTTTTTTTGTTTACGATCGTTTTGAAATCTTCGAATTCTAGCAGAAACAGAATGTTTCATTTTCTGTAGCGAAATGGAGGAGTTTTTTGTTAGGTAGAAAATTAATTTTATTTGAAAATAAAGGATTTTATGTGTTTGCTATTTTTAGTTTTTTAAATCTGATTTTTCTTTCACTGTTTTTCCTCGAATATTTTCGCGCAAGTAATTTTTTCTAAAAATTTAATAAATATCTGTTTTCATACAAGCTTTAATTTTTTGACAAATAACAATCTTTAGATGGCAACAAAGGATTATTGTTTGTCTTTTAATGACAGGAAGGATATTGTTGTCAACGATTCTTCAAGTGGCCAATACAGTAATCTTAATTTGAATTAAAATTTTCAAGCTTTTGATGGCGTTGTTGTTTGTTCAGAAAGCATTTCAACCAAAAGTTCCAATCTTATCAAGAAAGGTAAAATACTAAGGCTGCAGTCCATTTCTTAAGAGAGTAATGAAAATTCAAGAATTATTAAAAAAAGGAAATAAAAAAAAAGCATTGGGATTGGCTGCAGCTTCAGGAAAAAAGAATAATATAAAGTTAGTTTACGATATACAAAACTAATTTACAGGGATAAATATTTTAGATATACTTCAAATCAATCTTTATCAACTTCATTGCTCAATGATACTGTTGAAGAATCGTCTCCTCCAACATTAGAAGATCCATCAGAGAATAATCGTCAACGTTCTTTATCCATAAAAACTACAAAAGAACCTTCAACAGAAACAACCAGAGCTGGGCATTAGCCGGGCTAGCTTAGCCGTAGCCGCAAGATCCATTACGGCTACATAGCCGTAGCCGTTTGATAGCCGTGGCTATAGCCGTAACTATAGCCGTAGCTGCGGCTATTTCGTGCCAAGAGCGTCTAAAAGGTGTGTAAAAAATTGTGTTTTCACTTTATTAAGCTTGTATCAACAATACTTAAACATGAAGTAATCATTAAATATTATCACTGATATTATTTTAGCAATATTTTAAAATGCTCTAAATATTTTTTACAAAAGAAAAATAAAAAAAAAACGAAAAAAATAGTTTTGCCAAAATGTTCTTTCAGTAGCTACGGCCATAGCCACGGCTAAAAAAAATGGCCGTTTGATAGCCGCGGCTAAAATAGCCGTTTGTATATTGCATGCAACGGCTAGCCGTAGCCGTGGCTAAACGGCTACGGCTAATGCCCAGCTCTGACAACTTCCATCTCCAATTTAACGTAAGTCTTTTCCATCAATATTTTGTAAAAGGTTTTTATAAATTTTTAGCAACGACGAAACTGTATTAGATTCTTCATCTGTTTTGTCAGAAGACAGTAACACTGATATCAATGCCGCTACCATTTCAAATCCATCAAATTTAAAAAGAAAAAATAATGATAATGCTATAGAAGATGATGTTGAAAATCGTGTGACTCTCAAACGGTAAATTTACAATCATTCTTCTTATGTATAATAAATTCATTATTTCTTTTTAGACCAAAAATTGAAAAAGTGGAAGAAGAAGACGATGTTATCTTCATTCTTGAACCAATTGATCAAAAACCTGAAGTCCGACCAATGTAAGTTTAACATATGTTTTTTTTCGTTTTAATAATTTCATTAATTTTAGCTTATTAAATGATCCCTTTGCTGAAATATTCCCATACGAAAATCCTTCATCTAAAATGTTGGAAAATACTTGTCAAAAGCTAATAATCAAATATGAAGAAGAAGCAAACAAACTATGGTCAAAAATTGAATTTAAACAGATTACAGCTGTTTCTGCAAATTTGAAACTTCATTATTATAAATGCAAAAATATTTTTGAATGCTTTTCTTTGCTTTTTACTGGTGCAACTGAACAATACTTTCAAATTCAGCATGTCATTAATGAAGCATTTCGGGATAAACTTATTCTTACAAGTCTGTTTCATTTAATATATTTATACAGTATTATACTCTTAATTTTTAGGTAAAATATCTCAAACAGAGATTGATCGAATTTTTATGGCATCTACAGTATCGGAAGAACATTTTTCATTTATTACAACATTTCTAAATTGTCGAATTGCAATTTACAACGAATCAAAATTATGTCGATTTGGGAAATGGGATTCTGAATCTGATAATTTGACATTAGTTTTTGCATGCTTAAATGGATTTTATTCTATTGTTTTGAATATGTAATTGTATTTTCATTGCATTATTTTTCTGTTGGTATTATTGTGAAAAAAAGTATATCAGGTTGTGCGATAAATTACATACGTTACGTCATTGGAAATGAAAATACGTAACTTGATTCAAGTTTTCGGCTTTAATAAACGAGAATACGTTACGTATTTAACAATTAAGATCATATTCCTTAATCTTTTCTTTCTCTCTTTTTTCCGTTTGACCAATTAACTAACCTTCCCCAAATAAAGGTTAAACTATATACATATTGTAATGACCGGTTTTTTGTTTACAGGTTGAATTCGGTCTTCTATCGTAAACAAACGTTTTTTTGAACATGAATTAGGAAGCTAAAAAAGGTAATTTGGTACGAACAGCGAGAAAATTACTCTTCGATAAATTTGATCTTTTGCCGTTTTTTAAAAGCATCGGGCGGATTGAATATTTTCAAACCCCGGTCTGGGTGGGCCAATGAAAAGCGGGTCCATGAATAGTTCAAAGAAACGTTTATAAAGGTGTTCCAATTTAAAAAAACGTGTTTTGTGTACTGTAATTAGAACATGCAATTATTAAGGCGGAGCGAAAAGTCAAAATAAAATTAGTATAAATATAGTAAAAACTTCATCATATTTCGACTAATACTAATACAAACTCAACAACCTGCGTTCTTGTTTTCCTGGTTAATTACTCCGAGAAAAAATGTCAAAAATTAATCCATCACTTCTTACAATTTTCGTCTTTGCTATCATTTTTGCCATGGCATTTATGCCTTTGATCGATGCTCAATGTAACACAAATGGTCCAAATGGTGGATGCTGGTCGGACTATCATGATCGGGATGGAAGATGTGGACATTTAGATGGATCAAATCATGACACCCGTTTCTCATTTGATGGTCCCAGTGGAAAATGCTATTGCTGTCCACCATAAGAAACATTTCTTTGCTGACATTGATGATAGAAAAGAGTTTTGACAAAATTTATGTGATTTATAAATTCCTCTATATCAATGAAATAACAATGCGTTAATAATTTTGCTTTTTTTTCTGTAAAATATATCATTTATGCTAAATAAATTTTAAATAATTTATTTCATCTTCTGTAACAATTCAAAAGTTTTCAATTTAGACATTAATGAAATGGAAAAACTTAAAAAAAAGATTCCATATTAGCCGAAAAAAAGACATTAAAATATTATATTTATACAAAAATGTTGAAAATGGAAATCAAACAAAAAAGTGAATCATTAAAATAAAATGTTGCCTTTTTCTTTGAAAAAAATGAATAATTACATATGCAAATTTTTTGCACACAGTTGAGGGATAATTAGTACCATAAGGGATTGTCTAGATAAGTTTAGAAATAGTCAATGCCTCGTATACCATTAACATCAGAGGCATTTTTGCCGCAGATCAAAGGCGACACATTTTAAGATCAAAGACATGTGCCATTCAAAATCTTCTCGAAAAACTTGAAATTCAAAATTATTAACAGCATGTCTTCCAGCAAAAATTTCTGTAAATGCATATTTCTCCAAACCGGTTAATTCTGGAGAAGTATAAAAATCTCATATTGTTCAAAACCTCTTTTGGCATAACTTGATAAACAATAATTTTTTACTGAAAAATTGTTTTGTCTTCACCAAATAAGATTAAAATAAATTCTTATTTGGTGAAGACAAAACAATGTTTTTTTACCAAAAAACAAAATTAATCATTAACTTTTAAAAAAATGCAAGATTTTTATTTCAACAACAAAATTGTTTTTTATCGTGTAAAAGGTATATTTCTTTTTTCAATCATTATTTGATTAACAATTTATTGTTTACACTTTTTTTCCCTTTTTTCTATCACCAAACTACAAAGACCTTTGATGAGTTACAAGGAGCACTAAAAAAGTTCAGCTGTCAGAAACAAAAGATACATGAATCAAAACGCAAGCTGGTTTTCGAGATTTCATGGCAACCTATAAAAATAAGATTAAAAGCTGAATTTTGGAATTTTTACTTTTACTTTATGAGGATAACACTATTGCAAAACAATAATATAAGATGGTCAAAATTTTTATTTGTTTAAAACGAATACGTAATGCAACATTATTTCTGATGATGATAAAGATGAATTTGATTGGAGCAGTACATATTGTTGTTTATTTAAATAAGGCGAAATCTGGAATTTCTCAAAGGTCCACCAGGCCATGTGATTGATATTGGAAGAGGATTAGCAGCCATGTGTTACTGAAATGCGAATATTAAATAATGATAGCGCTTAAAAAATAAAATAAATTAATGACACAAATTTCTATTTGACCAAAAAAAATCAGATTTTTTTGTTTGCAAAAAAAGTCATTCAATTTTTTTAAAATGAATCATAATTTTGAAGGTCAAATTTTTTTTAAAAAAATGAATAATTTCTTATAATAGCAATATATCTAATACTAGAAATATTATTTAAATGAGCTTTAGTATCCATTACAATTTCTTTTGCACCAATGTTTAAACGTTATTAGACAAAAAATTTGATATCAAAAGTATAACGATAGAAATATAAGGCTTTCTCACTCGTAAAAGCAACAGATAGCAAGTACATGAGAATGTTCCTTAAAATCTCTCTGCATCCGTGCAATTTTTAAGGTCAAACATTTATGGCATTTCTTATATTTTTGTTAAAAAAAAGTGATCGCATAAATAATAATCAATTCTGTGCATAACTTTTGCCGAAAAAATAGTAAATTTTTTCCTAATTATTTGTTATAGTAGGTAGAGTTGCATTCTGGTTTTTTTCTGTTTGTTCCTGTCGGCTCTTTTTTATAATTAAGATATAAGTTTGTTTCTTGCGGTATTCGAACTATTATATCCGTTAACTGAAATATAAAAAATTTTAGACAAAAAGAATCCCGTCAATGTTGTTCCTTTCCTTCCAAATGTTTCGCAGTTTCGTGAAACATGTATGCCACAAGAATTTTCGTTTCCATTACCATTAATGAGACATATGTGGACAAAACCATCATCCGTGAAATTCTATCAAAAATTGATTCAATGTTGTAAATTGTTTTTTATAAAAAATCCAATTTTAGTCATTAATGAGTTTCAATATAGTTATATTATTAAGATATCACTTTGTGAGGCATTATCAATGTATTACTTACAAAAAGTAAAATATGATATGAATAAGCTTATTGCTAAGCTGTGGTTAACTCGAACATTGAACCTTTCAACATCAGATCCTCCTTATTTTGATACAAATTTTACTTCAAAAAGATTTATCGATATGAAGTTAAAAAATTACATATTTCTAATCAAAAACTTTTTTATGATGATCTAAAATATTTTTCAAATGGTGTAAAAAAATGTTTCCTTAGTAACAATTTTGTTAAATATGATAATGGTGAAGAAGTGTATTTAGAAAATATCATTGAACTTTTTTCAAATTGTAAATGGTTATATATGTCAGTAAATTTTTATCTATCTAGTATTGGGAGCTTGGCATAATTCTCTAATTTATATTTTTAGTTCCTTTGATCATAAACCACATAATCCATGTAAAAGTTATGACACTTTAATTTCTGCTATTAAAACAATTAAAAATGTTGATTTATATAATGCTCCAAATAATTTTGATCACCACCAATTTTATCAACATTTAAAGGTAAAAATCTATTTGTTTTTAAATTTTTCATCGATAGCAATTTATAGAAAAACAAAAACCGTGCAGTAATTTACCTTTCTTCACTATTCCGAGTTCAACACTGTAATGACATCATCAATGAAATTTTGCAAACACCATCTTTTGACTTTGTTCCTCCAGTACTCGACTATTGGGATGTAGCCTGTACCAAAGCCAAAGTAGAAAAAATGCGTAATATTCAAAAAACTGTTGCAGCAAAATTTGCTAGGTAAAATTTTATTTGCATTTTGTAAATGTACCACTGTCCTTGTTTGAATAAAAAACACGTTGATTTTCCTTTTTTTTTTCGTTGTCTTTGAAATGCCAAGATTTTAATATTTTTTGTTACTTTTTATCCACAAAAATGCAACTTTAAAAAACCAAAAAACTTCAGTAATACAATACTTTTTATTTAAAATAGATTCAAATAATTTGATAATATATATATATTAACAATAATAATATACAAGGCAATCACAATAAAAAAAATGTACAAAAATATCAAACAATAATAATAATAACAAAGTGTATAAATTAAGCCGTATTAAATATTTTCCATACTTTGATAGAACCATCTCGACCTGATGAAGTAAGATAATCATTTCCAATCAAGCTAATATCAGTAATACCATCACGATGTTGTTCACCAACTTGTACAAGTTTTTGATAATTCTTATCGGCAAATATTGGTGAAGTTTCTGTCGCAGGTTTCTTTGGAACATTTTCATGAATAAGAATTGTACCACCTGGACGATCAACACGTCGATATACAATTGATGAATGAGGATCTTGTTGTGCGGGTGGAAAGAATGATGTTGGAGTATTAGTACATTGTCGAGATAGCAGTGGTGGAATAAGATACGGTCGTTGCGGACCAGATAAATAATTGCATCGTTGTGGTTGTGTTAGAGACCAGAAGCGAAGTGAACCTTGTGAATCACCAGTAAAGAAACCATCAAGGGAAGGAGATTGTGCAAATGCGCTCGTTTGATGTTCTTGCTAAAAAAGGAAATTATGGTTAAAGTATGCACTAAAATTTCTGGGAAAATTTAATCCCACAAGTATACTGTGTTTTAACAATAGCTTTTACTAACTACAGTGTACATGATCTCACATATTCCATAACATTATAAACTTACAGTATACTTCAGCTCATCATCATTAGCTCTCAAAAATGCATTTTCAATCCCTGTTGATGTACCAGGCCATAACAAATGACTTCTTGAAATTTCACCAGCATCCAGTTTCCAAATTGACATTTCACCTTCTCTTGAAAATCCAGTTACTAGCTTTGTACATTCTGCACCAGATGTTAACAGCGGCCATGAATTAAGCACAAGTCCTTTCTTGCAAGGATGTTCCCATGAATTAATTTCTAGTGCTAAGAATCGCAAATCATATAGCACAATATTCTTTGTTCCAGCTGTTGATGAAGTTAATGCCATCCAATGTTGATTCAGTGGATCAATTGTAAATGATGTAATATATCCATAATTATTTCTTGCACGACGATGAAAAATATTATCAAATTTATATATTGGATTTTTTGATGATGAAGCTCTAAAATATACAGGGTAACGATAATCAAAAAGTGTTAGTAAGCAGGGTTACTATAGCTGATAGAAAGAAACCTACCGTTTATCATAACAATAAATAGAGCTTTGAGCAGTTAAAGCATAAATAAGATGATCAACAGAATATAACTTTGTAAAACCACCATCAACAATCGGATCAACAGTAATATTATTACTTAAGAATTTATTTTCTTCAATATCATATATTGATAAAATTCCATCTTCAGAACCAGAAAGTAGATGATTTGGGTTATCAGTCATAAATTGAAGGCAATTAATTTCACGTGCTAAAAAATATGAGCTACATTAATCTTTTCTCAAAGTTAATCGAAAGCTTACGATGTGGAACTGTTTGAATCGACGTCACTGCAGATGGTTGCTTATTAGGAATTTGTGAAATTGTCCATAGCTTTACAGATCGATCAAGACTACTTGAAGCGAATGTTGTTTGATTTGAATGTACAGATAACTTTGTAACTTTTTCGGAATGTTCATGTAAATGTGCAACAACTCGAATTTCTGGTTTACTGTAATTCACCGGAGCATCTAAAAAACACTTGTTAAACAACACTCTGAAAAACTACAATAATCCTTACTTGGAACAACACCAAATTGTAGCGCTCCAGCGGTAATCTTGTCTCTCAATTTATTTACTCTTTTTTGTTTCAAATATCTTTCACGTTTATGAATAAGCAGTTCTTCAAGAATATAACGAGATGTTAAGCAATGAACTAAAAATACAATTAATTGTTTAAAACAGCCAAGCTACTTACCAGAATCATTATAAATTATTGAATTACTTTTTGATTTTTTCTTTGAATGTGAATTTAACATTTCATTCCCAGATTCTGTATTATGATAGGATGAAAATTCATTTTCACTTCTCCATAATGATGCACCTTTATGATCACCACGATGAATGCCTTGTTCGAGGTCAAAGATTTTAAGAATTCTGTCGTCAATATCGTTGAGAATATTATTCATTACTTTTGATTTTGATGAAGGCCTAAAAACGAGAGGTAGTCATATTCAGTGTTCAAATCTTTAACACCAATTAAAACCAACCTTTTCACTATAACTTTTTTCTCCAAAATCGGCTGAAATGCAATAATCTTTTCTTCCAAAATACCTTCTTCACCTTCATTTGCAAAATTTGCCAACTTTCTTATAATATTATCAACAGTTGATTTTGATGATATTTTTAACATTTTCATTGGATTTGACACATCTGAAGAATTTGAAAATAGAGCATTTCTTCCACCACCCAATTTATCCAATGTTTGATTATCTTGAAGCTTTCGAATTAATTCTGCTGGATATTCATAAGAATAAACAAGATCCCATGCCGCTCTTGGAATTGGTTCAACAAGACATTCATGAATTGCTGCTTTATCACTTAGACGAATAAGATTTTCACGTAAGAAAGGTTTTACATTTGGCATTAGTCGACAGAGAATATCAGCAAATGGAAAAATTTCATCAAGAATCTTTAGGATGTCAACAGTAGCAATTCGAAGCCAGACATTCTGAAAAACAGAGAAAGGGTTAATGTCAGTGACGGAATAGTATATATTTCGAAATTTTTGGGAAATAACACGTTCTCTTTATAATTTCCGTTTTTGAAAAATTAATGATAAATGGTTGAAGCTTTAGAAAAAGCAAAGAATATTATTTGACAAGAGTTGGATGCGATATTGAAGACTGCAGTTCAGCAATATCATGAAGAAGATAAGCTATTTGAGTAAGTTTGGGGGATATATGGCGAGAATTTGAATTAGTTTACGTGTGACAATCTCGAAAGTTCCACATTTCACAAAGCCCTGTATTACTTCCAAAAACCCTCACTTACCGGATGTACAATAAATGGCACAAATTCTTTACACAATTCCCATACTGTCGCTTTTTCAAGCCGTTCTTCATTACATAAAACATGAATACATCTCAGCGCTTCCAAAACAACAAATTCTTCATTATGTTGTAGTCCTTGTTGTAGCAGAGGATAAAAGAAACCACTATTATCATTCTTTGAACTCTTTCTTGCAGCAATTGATGAATTTTTAAAGAACGATGTAATCAGCCTCCAATCTTTTTTGTTATTCATTACTGTAACCATATGCATTAATATAACATTTACTTTTGCTAAAAATAAAATTGTAAAAAGTAAATCTAAAAAAGTAATATTGTAATAACTCACTTCCAGCAAGTTCAAAAAATCTTCCAAGTTTATCCAAATTCTCTGCTTCCATAACAGTTTGTCGAACAGCATTATTATCTTGAGTCATTAGTTGTTGAAAGAATTCTGAGATTGTTTGATTTAGAGCCGATCGTTCAATATTTGGTAATTTTGCTGCAGGAGTTTGAGTTGTATGAATTGCTATTGCTTGCTTCTCATTTTTTGCATTTGGTTCTACTCCACTTCCAATTACTCCACCTTCATCTGTTGCATGTTTAATCCCTTCATCTAAGAATTTCAAAGCTGTAAGAGCGAGAATTCCAAGATTGGAAGCGATTGCCATTTTTGTCATTGGTGAAGTTGATGAATTATGGATTAGTTCTTTCTGAAAAAATCAAAAGTTAAAGTTGTTACAATTCAGCGCTCCACAAAAATATAGGAAACCTTGGAAATTCGCTATGCTTTTAAATTTTGTTTACTTATAAAACCACAAAAATAACAAAATGTCTTATACTCTTGTGGAGCCCTGTCGCATCAAAAAAACCAACCATTTTAGGAAAAATATAATCAACAAACAGCCGACTTTCTTCTACTGGAATATTTTTAAAATTTGATACAATTTCAGTTAAAACATGTACAGCTTCTGTTTGAACTTGAACAAATGGATCTGATAGCAATCTTACCTAAAATGCAAAACGCTAAATGAGTTATTCAAAATCCAACAGTCACACTACTGTAAAAGCTTGTAAGTAAAGCTTACCAAATATGGCACAATTCTTTCAGCAATTAAAGCTTCGGTTGTAATCTTTGATAATTCTTTTAACAAAGAAATCGCATCCATTTTAGCAATAATTGTTCGACATGCTCGAATATTTGATGTAATAAGAGTAATAAGGAGAATAACAGAATTGTGATTATCTTTTTCAAATTCAGGAAAAAATCTTTGTCGTTCAACGTATAATCTGAAAAACAGAATTTGTTAAATCAAGCTTTTTCGACATTATATGATAACAATAAAGTATGTAACTATTTAGATATGGTATATAAAAGTCAGAGAATCAAAACTATTTCAACCCTTAACAAAAGGTTGCGGTAATAGTATCACGAAAAGTTGAAAAGCCTCACTTTGTAATAACATTATCAGGCAAATCGGGAACAACGTGTTCATCTGAATGTTCACCACCATGTCCAAGTGCTGCTTTAATTCTGAATTCCCCCATATATTGATATAAAAATGATTCAAAAATTGGTGGAAATAATTCATGATTTTGAAATGGTCTATACTAAAAATTCACTTTCATTATGCATAATAATCCATAAAAACTACAAACCTGATAATACAATTCCTTCCTCGCAGTGGGATCTCTGTCAAGCATAACCTTAATCAAACTTTTAAATTCTGTCGGAATTTCACACAATGTGAGAATTGTTTCAACATATTCTCCTGCAGTATCATCATCCATAGAACAATAATCAATCAATTTTGCAAAATTGAAAGCATATCGTCGACCATCAGTAAAAAGTTCTAGCAGCACACATCCAACAGAAAAGATATCCATTTCTTCTTTTCGACCTTTTGTTAATTCATGAATATTTACAGGAAATTTTTCAGCTACGGAATTAAAATTATCATAATCATTTGAACGTTTAAATCTCTCCGGTGCAACATTACACATATTTTGTCGAGAGGCATTAAAGAAGAAAGTAAAAGATGATGGAGTATCCTAAAAACAAAAAAATGAGTTTATTATATTCAATTATTACAGAAATCCCCAAGAGTACTGGACGCTTCTGAAATTTGCTGTAATTCCGTTATTTTTGGGCACTCTATAAACAAAGTTTTCAAAAAACGGCTCTATCATTTATTATCCAACTGCTAATATCCCAAAAGCTACAGTAACACTTACACATGGAATATACGTCGGTTTAAAGCTTGCAAAATCAGTTAAATGCACCCAATTTGAAGATGAAATAAGAATATTATGAGATTTAATATCACCATGTACAACATCAACTCTCTTGCATTGTTCCAAAGCTTTTAACAGCTGAAAAGCAATCCAACGCTTTTCAATATCAACTAAAAATGGTCGAATGCTAAGTCTGTCATATAAAGTATCCTTATGATACGGACGACATAATATTGCAACTTTATCATTCATCTAAAAATGTAGCATTTTGAATGGTAAGGTTGCATTAAAAGAAGAAACTTACAAAAATCTTAGTAAATCCCAAACAATTTGTATAATTTGAATTTGAAATCTTTTTACGGATTTTTCGAATTTCACGTATAAATTTATCAGACATGAAAGTATCAGGAAAGACAAACACTTTTGCAACCATTGGACCATCATAATGTTCTACTCTTGCAACTTTCATGAAACGAGTATTTCCCAAACTAAAAGGATTTTTTATTAAAATGTTTTAGAACAAGCCCGCAAATTGATGAAAGACAAGGGAATAAAATTCTCCATTTATTCCACTCCCCAATTTGTGGCCTTGCTTTCATATAAAGGTAAGGTAATGTAAGCTTACTTTTGTGAATATCGAAGCTCTGGAACATCTTGAAAATAAAATTCTAATGGTGGAATTACACGTGGTATTGGAGCAGTTTGAACATTACCCATAATTGAAGAAGAACACAGTGAAGAGATTGAGAATGTGGATTGTAAAAAACTATATACAAAAGAGTAAACGTAAACTAAAAATGGAATATCTGTATTAAAAGAAACAATTCGATTTAAAAAGATCGAACATATCACGAGAAGATATACGGTAAGATGTGTATCAAATATGGCGTTTACTTTGAATCGCAAAAGTTTTTAACACCCCTATTTTGAATTAGAAAAGGAGAAAAATTTTAATATAAAAGAGTAACAGTAAAGCCTGCTCCTAAGTAGTTAAACAAATCACGAGGAGATACGGTAGAAAAATTGATGTGTATCAACTTTAATGTGCTCTTTGAGTCGAGTAAGTTTTTCAAGTATCTATCTAAGATTCAGATTACAAAATAAGGATATTCAGATAAGAAACGTTTTATTATAAGACGAATATATATAAAAGAATAACTGTAAACTAAAAAGGAATTTCTTTTAAACGGATATATATCAAAGCATGGCTTTAAACAAAGTACAGAAATCACGAGAAGATACGGTAGCAAAAAGGGATATATGTATTGAAAAAGCCTATCTCTTCGAAGTGAGAATATTTTTCTAATATTTAAGATTCACATTCCTACCGAAGGATACTGGAAAAGTATATTTTATAAAAACCTTTGCTTAAAATTGTAGTTGCATAAAAGTGCAAATATAATTCAGAAACTCGAAGACACATATTATTTATATCCGATAAAAGCAATGAAGCACAAGAAACTTAAACACTGATTGTTAAATATAAATAAAATAAATTTTAAATTTAAAAAAGAAGTAAAAAGTTGTTTTGAATAAGTAATCGTTTAAAAAGTAGTGGAAAAAGAAGACAATGAAGTACAAGTTATATCAACCAAAGCAAATCTATTACAATTAAGAAGATTATCATGATACAAAGCAATTTATAATTTTATAATTAACACAAAATACAGTATTTTAAATTAACAAATTTATTTTATTTCAAACACATGAAAAAATTCATCATCAAAAAAGCAGCTCTAACAATTATTTCAAAGGAAAACACATGCTTTGGCAAAGTGACACCGCTCTGCCAACAGCAAAATAGCAGCAACATTTTTCTTGCTGCTGTAGAAAGAAGTAGACGTGTGTTGATCGATCATGGATCGTTGACGTTGCTCTTGCTCAAAAAACGAACCCTTACCATTAAAATGTTTATCTTCTATCTTCAGACGTCTTTTTTCTTATCACTATGTTTCTTAGATGAACTCCTTCTATAATTTTATTTTATCGTTGTTGTTTCTTTTTTTTTTTGCAAATTGGTTTTTTTTTCATTGAAACTTTATTCAAAGCTTTGCTGTTTTTTGGTTCTTTCGCCTTCATTTTTTTGCAGACTATTTTTTGTTTACATTTAAAAATGCTAGGTGAATAATCTAATGTTTGCTTATTTTTTAGATAGATAAATATAACACACATTCATATCAGTCCAGTCAGTCAGCAGCAATTATGCAATAATAACTACAGTCAAACGGTCATCATCAAAAAACCTAAATGGACGTTGGTTAAAAAAGAAAATATCAACAGCAACATAGAAACGTTGTTTGATTCATCATCAAAATTTTTTCCGTTGTTTTATTTTTTCATCTTTTAAAAAAAGAATCTTTGCTGCTTTTTTGGTAAAAATTGTTTTATGAAAAATGGTTGAAGCTTTAGAAAAAGCAAAGAATGTTATTCGACAAGAGTTGGATGCGATACTGAAGACTGCAGTACAGCAATATCATGAAGAAGATAAGCTATTTGAGTAAGTTTTGTTGAGAGCTATATGTCAATGTTTTGTGGATGATCCTTCATAAATTGTTTGATTAAAATAATGTTTATTTCAGTGATACCGTTCAAGCAATTTGTAATGTTATTGAAGCTGTATTTATCCATGGATTAAAAGATGCATTCTTTTTGAAAAATTCTCGATATCAGAAATACCCTGAACCTGTTAGTCTTCTACATATCTATCATGACTTCTTACATCTCCCATTTTCAGAACTTCTGGCCATTTGTATCAAAATTTACTCATCGAAGTATAAAGAATCAAATTGGGGACCTCAAGCAAATTAAATCTGAAATTGGAAAAGCTAGGGTAAAGCTTTACCTTTTATAGCTCCCATTTAACAACTACTTTTTATATCCACATCTTATGCAATTAATTTTAGGCTTGGATACGAATTGTACTCAATGAAGGACAGCTTGAACATTATATTAATCTTTTATCAAAAGATGCGAAACAACTCAATAATTTTTATCTCAAAAATGCTTTTCTTCATGATGCAGAACGACTTGAAGCTTTAATGGGATATCTTGGTGCTTTAACAAAGCTCCCACTAAACGCTCCAATTAATAGCAGCTTTTTAAATACATGGACTCCATCTCCGCTTATCCTCTCTGGACTTATCTCTGGTAAACATCAACGAGTAACACATTTAGCGTCATCAAAGCGACGAAATGCATCAACAAATAGCTTAGGACAACATGATGATCCAGCTGAAGAAGCATTAAGTGCTTTAGAGCTACTTGATGAATCATCTACATCTGAAAATAGTCCACTATCACCATTTCGAAAAAGTTTAATGGAAGATGATGATGGGGCATCATCGGTATATTCACATGGTTCAATGCTTGATACAAGACTAGCAGCCCCTACAAATCTTAAACCAACATATTCACCATTTTTATCTTCAACTCCAGAGAATCGAACATTAGATGAAATGTCAAGAATTAAATTTCGACCTCCAGAAGAAGAATCTCCTACAGAAGTTCTTGTAAATCGTCGAAAAACAACTCGAGTTAGACGGCTTTCAAAGGGCAGTGGATCAGATGAAAATTCATCTCGTCGTGGATCACTTACACATATAAATCCACCAGAAATTATTCCAATGTCAAGTTCACTTCCAACAGGATGTGGAATGCTTTCGCTGCATGAAATGAAACAACAAATGTTATTAAAGAAAAATGTATGTTTTTTTGAGTATACTATAGTATTATTTAGAAGGTGAACAAAGTATTTTTGCACTTAAAAAATCGTTTGCAAGTTGCCTCTATGAAGTTTCTGGAAAACTCTTATAAACTTATATATAATATACTACAACAAGACTAAACTTTCCACGAAATTTCTGAAAGCTACTTTATAAATTAAATCAAACAAAATTAAAAAAAATTATTGCCAGTATTTCAGCCAGCTGCTTTGAATGGGCATAAATTTGTGGAGTTATTTTATCAACTCTGATCAACGGTCGATATGCATTAATACGTAGAAAAGCTTTCGAAGCTTTTACAATCCCAATTTAGTACCACTCTTGAAGGAATAGTACTTTTATCATGTTTTTTCCAACAATCGCTACAGCAATATCGGGCATCAGATGATCATGAAATAAAATTGATTCATTCTATAAATCAGGGCCGCAAGTGGCTAAATCTTTAGAGTGTAGAACTTTGATATGGAGTTACAGAATACATGAAAATCTACTTCAAAAGAATAAATATAAGAGGTGAAACTTCTCGTAATTCCACCGTGTTATTTTCGGCTTTTCTATAAATAAGAATTGTGTATATTAGATAAACTAATATTTTGCAAATTGACCACCAATTAATTTTCTGCAAGACGGGCAACGATATTCTTGATCTGCTAAACCTTTTTCATGTGAAATTTCTGTAAATGTTAAAAGTAGATTTCGACTAATACATACCATATTCATCAATTTTTAATTAAGCTTTCCGCTTTGCAAACGATTTTTCAAGCGCTGAAATACTAAGCTCACCGTTTATTCCTTTTTGCGTATACAGTAACTTATAATTATATTCCATTTTTAGCAATCATCAGCTGAAATAACAAATGCCAATTCATCTCCACATTTATCTGATGCTGAAGACGCTGCTAATGATGATGATCGACCAATTTTTTCGCTTCAAGGATCTGAAGATAAGCCAATGATTGAAAATTCTCCTTCACATTCCCATACAGAACCAATTACAATATTTGGTAGCTTTGATGATCCAGAACTTTCTGAACGAAGCAGCAGCAAGCCTCCACCAGCAGTATTTGGTACATCTCTACACGATGAACTAATGGCAGCTGGACATTTAGATGAAAGTTCAAGTTCAGTATGTCCTGGTACAAGTCCAAGTAGTGGTGGTCCATCATCTATGGGAAATAGTTTAGCAAATAAAGGATGGTCAATTTCATCGAGAAAGGATTCTCTTGCATCAACTATCTCATCACCTGGATATGATACTCATTGTACATTTGATAATGCATTGAAAAGTGTGCTGAAGGTAAGATTTTAAAGTATAATATAGCGGGTGTTGTCATTTAAGGAACACTAATAATTGAAGATGTGATTTTGGGGATTTATATTGGGACAAACTGGTCGAGATAATGTAAAATTAATGCATACATATTTTAGGATGACTATTATGGCTCATCAGAAAGTATTTCATCTCCAACATTAATTGAAGACTCTCAAACGCTTAATCGACAGCTATCAGAAATTCCAGAAAATGTTTTACAAAAAGCTGATGAAATTGTTGAATCTAAACTTGTGCTAATCAAAGAAGATAAAAATGAACCTGTAATTATTGAAGCTGAAAGTTTATTGGAAACTGATGAATATGGAATTAGCCGAAATTTGCTTTCAACTTTCACTGAAATCCCTCTTGAAAAAGGATTAGCAGATCAAGATTATCGCTGCCCATCATGCCGAAAATCAATTGGTGGTCCATTTGGAAAATATTAGTTAGTTTTTATATATACATTACTTATTAATGGAATGAATTAGTTTTAGTTTATGTTCTCTTGATGCTAGATATTACTGCAGCGATTGTTGGAAGAAGGGTGATGAAAGTATTATTCCTGCAAGAGTTGTACTGAATTGGGATTGTAAAAGACGACCAATATCTAAAGCATCAAAAGCTTTTCTTCGTGCTAATGCTGATCGACCTTTGATTAGAGTGGACAAAATTAACCCTCAAATTTATGCTCATTCAAAACAGTTGGCTAAAATACTAGTAAGCTTTTAGAATAACTTTGACGTAATTTATAATAACTTATTTTTAGAAACTTCGTGAAAAACTTTCCCTTGTTGTGGTATATCTACTTTCATGTAAACAATCAGTTGCAGAAGATCTCAAACAACGAATATGGCCACAAGATTATTTTTATACAAATATTCATCTATATTCTGTTACGGATTTGCAAAATGCCATTACTGGAGTACTTGAACGTCGACTAAATAATATTATCAAATTTGCTATAACTCATATAGAATCATGTAATTTATGTCTTCAAAAAGGATTTATTTGTGAAATATGTTCTGCTAAAAAGATTATTTATCCTTTTCAAACAGATATTGCTGATAGAGTGAGTTTATTTCCTTGGTTGTTTGGGTTACGGTAGCTTATTAGCAAACTTAATTAGGTACTTTTTGAGATTGCAATTAAGATATTGTTTCACTAAATGTTAATCCACTTCATCCAATTTTTATCTTCCTTCTTTTTTAGTGCAATGAATGTGGAGCTGTATATCACATTAAATGTTTTAAACATGTTGATTGTCCGAAATGTGTTCGTCGATCTAAATACGCCGCAAATCGATCAGCAGAACTTCCACTGGAATGATTTATTTTTTTAAATTCTCTCTTCTCTTTTTTTAATGTTAAGTTTTTTATTGTTTTTTTATTACTTTTTTTTGAATTATCACAAATTGTATATACGTGTATATTTTTTGTATGTACTTAAAAACTGATTTTTATTTGAAAGATATATCTACTAAATAAAGTTTTAACAGATTTTTATCTTTGGTTTTTATTATTTAACAATACTATTTATTAGTTACTTTTTATAATACAGTATACCTTTGAAATTTTCGAGGATTACTTTAGTTGTGATGTAAAATGAAGATCATGAGTTTATGACAAAAATGATGGTGACCATATACTTGTGGTATAAAGAGTTGGATTTAAAACTGGTGGTGATAACACAGATGGTGATAATATTGTTGCACCAATAAATTGTGGAGATAATACATCAGGAGATAAACCTAGAAGGTAAAAAGTCTTGTTATGGAGTATAAAGTGTGTCCCATAAGTATAGAAACACCCAACATATTGCTGATTGAGGTGTTTCCTAAACTTTCTGCGTTAAACCACCTATTCCATGGGATTCAGCATCGTCGAAAACCTATATATCCGCCGAGATAATAGATTTTGGCTTCGAGAATGCTCGGAATTCTGGAAGTTTGCAATTTTGCACTGTCCCAAAAGTATAGAAACACTTCTAAAAAATTAGCATACGGCTAGTTTTGAGGTAACCATTGTTTGGGGGTTGTTAAACATGCTTATTTAAGCTCATTAGCGAAGAAAACAACAAAAAATATTCATCGGCGCCGATTTGGCGTGGCTTTGAATATACGGTTTCTAGTGTATTTTGGCATTTTTCAGATGCCCACAAAACGGCTTGAAGCATGTTTTAAAAAAATCCGAGTATGCCAATTCATAATCCTATCCTATGTTAACAAGTCCTCAAAATTTTGTAGCTTTATCTCTTACCCATTTCTCCAGCCCCGGCTTCGAAGTTCCCGAAAAACGTTAAAATTTCATGTTTTTGTTAATAAAATGGCAAAAATGCACATTTTTGGAGCCGGGGCTGGAGAAATGGGTAAGAGATAAAGCTACAAAATTTTGAGGACTTGTTAACATAGGATAGGATTATGAATTGGCATACTCGGATTTTTTTAAAACATGCTTCAAGCCGTTTTGTGGGCATCTGAAAAATGCCAAAATACACTAGAAACCGTATATTCAAAGCCACGCCAAATCGGCGCCGATGAATATTTTTTGTTGTTTTCTTCGCTAATGAGCTTAAATAAGCATGTTTAACAACCCCCAAACAATGGTTACCTCAAAACTAGCCGTATGCTAATTTTTTAGAAGTGTTTCTATACTTTTGGGACAGTGCAAAATTGCAAACTTCCAGAATTCCGAGCATTCTCGAAGCCAAAATCTATTATCTCGGCGGATATATAGGTTTTCGACGATGCTGAATCCCATGGAATAGGTGGTTTAACGCAGAAAGTTTAGGAAACACCTCAATCAGCAATATGTTGGGTGTTTCTATACTTATGGGACACACTTTAGTAATGGAAAAAACATTTAAAATTTTACCAATTGGTGATAAGATAAGTGACGTTATTACATATGGATTTAAAACATTTGGTGATAGAAACTAAAAAATGTTTATAAATTTATGTTAAAGGCATACTGTAAAACTTACATACGGTGTTAAAATAAATGGAGTAAATGCAAGCTAAAAATGTTATAAAAATTATTATTACTACATTACCGTAATCACAAAAACACAAAAAGTTTATAAAAAACTTACCGGTCCAAGGATGAAAGGTGTTAAAATATATGGACTTAAAATTAGTGGATCAAAGATTCCTGGTGATATCAACCATGGAGCCATTATTGAAGGATTAAGAATTGGTGGTGCAAAAGCTGTTGGAGAAATTACAAGTGGCCCAATAATGAGGATTCCAGTTTGAACAGTAAAAAGTAACGGAGATAAAACGGTTGGACAAACAAAACATATTTTATCACGCTTTTGTCGAATATGGGTTTCCGATGGCTAAAAATGGTGGATATTATTTTGGAAAAGAACATGGCTATACGAAAGCTATTCAAAATCCCATAGTGAAATTAGAAATTTTGAAACAAAATTAAAACGCTTCGGAATTGAAACATACAAATTTGTTAAATATTGAAATTGAAAAATAACGACTTTGAATTCCATGCAAACAATCAAAAATAAAATAACGTAATCAAAATTTTTGAATGTACGAAAACGGTAAAACGAAAAGTGTGATTTTGGGTTTTTTAAACTTACTTAAAAATATAAAGTCAAAATCGAAATTATCAAGCTCAGTTTTTTGAACTTAAATCTCAAAAAATCTTACCCTTAAAACATCTGTTTTATTCATAGCAATATTTTCGATTGTTTTCCATAACGAAATTTCTATTTCTTCATCGGTCATTTTATCATAAATGTCGAAATCTGCTAAATCTATTTCACCTTCAGGGATTTCTAAAATTTGATTTTATTACTGTAATTTGTCGCTATAACATCCGTGATCTCGAAATTTTTCAAGTAAAATCGAAATTCAGAAAATTTAAGAGAAATGTCAAATTTTAAACTTCCAAAATGAAAATTTTTTACTGTATAAAGTGAAAATCATAAGCATTAAACTGTAGTAATCGAAATTTTTCATGTAAAGTTAAAGTCGAAATTTCTGCGTCAGAAGTCAAAAATCTTGTGTGTGAAGGGAATACCAAAATCAAAAATTTTTCTTACCTTGATCCTTCAGCACTTTTTGCATCTGTTCTTTTCTTAAATATGCAAAACCTTGATTCTCCAATGCTTCTTTTTGATTTTTAAATAAGCCTTTTTCCAAGTTTTTGAAAGCACCCATAATCTTTTCTGTTGCATTTAAAATTGGTTCACCAATATCTTCATCAAACATTCCAAGGACTTCATAAATCTTCAATGATTCATCAATATAAATATTTGTTTTGGTAAAATCCATTAATAATTCCATTATTTTTCCTTGATCTTTTTTTGTTATTCCAAGAGTGTTCATTGTCTGAAAATGAAAGGTATACTGTAATAAGTAATAAATAATAAAATTAATGATGGATTAAAAAATTGGTGATGTTACAAAACTGACTGTGGATTTTTGGGAAATGAAAAAATAAGTATACTTTAAATCTAAGGACAAATACAGAAAAAACAGTTAGAGAAGTCTCTCTCGAGACGCGTCAGACTTTTAATCCATGAGAGCTAGAGCAAGGTTCGAGTTTTTTCGAAAATATGAAAAATAATTTTTTTAAGCAGAAACTAATTCTGATATTATCGAAATTAATTTCTGCTAATTTTTTAAAAAAATATTCTTTTTTCTTTATTTCAGCAAAACTCGAACCTTCCTCTTTGTTGACTCCCATATTAGATTGCGACTCTAACGCGCAACCAACTGCTCTCTCTTTATTTGTCCTTAGAGAATATTTTATCGCTTTTTCTTTCAGTTTCTAAAAATTCACACGTGGACTTACTTTTGGTACATTTCCAACATTAATATCTTTCGCCGTGCCATTATTATCAGGTTCATCATACATTGCCATAATTGTTGGTGAAAGATATGTTTGTGGTTGTCGCTTGCCTTCATTCAATGGCATTAATGGCATAAATCTTGGACTGAAATATCTTGTATATGGAGCTGAACCATTTGAGTTTGCTGTTAAATCTCCTAACAATTTCATTGAATCATGAAGAATTCCTTGTGGTGAACGCTAAAATTGAAGACATTGATAAGTTACATTTGATCAAAAAAATTTACTTACTCTTTCTGATGGTGATAAAGATGGTTCATCTTTTTCTAGCACAAGATCATACCTGTAAAAACAATGTTTAAAAAGCATCAATGAACGCTATCACACATGTTTTAAAAAAATTTTTGATTCAAAACATGAGTTTTAGAAAATTCTTAGTCAATTATTGTTAAAAAAGCTTACATTCGAAGTTCATAAACTTTTGCACCAGGAACACGTTTTTGTTCATCAATAGCTTTTCGAACTCTCATTAGCCGATTATATGTTTTTGTCCATTTTAAATGTTCATTTCCTTTATCTTCATCTCCTTCTTTATCATCAGAAGTAAATTCTCGAATAACATTTGTTACCTGCAAAAAACAGATGTAATATATGACAGTTCTCTCGATTCAAGAATATAAAAACAAACCGATGAAATGATGGGATTACCGGATTTTCGTTGTGCCAAACCATCAAAATGATGCTTATTGATTACCTGAAATTGATTTGATATGTTAAAAAAATAAAAATAAAATTGACAAATATTTCAGTTTTAAAAAGTGTCAAAGCTTCGTTAACTTAAAGTGACATTTTGATGCCAAAAATGGTTTAAAATCTTTATAAAAATCATCTTTTGCATTAAACTAGAGAACAAAAGTTTAAAAAACCAATTAAGTATTTACCTTAAACTTCTCTTTGTAAAGATGATCTTTTGAATCTGGAAAGAATGAACTTCTTTTTGTTCGATGCATAAATTTTGCAAATCTTCTTGACATTGGCTTTTTTTGTTTTCTGTTGACCATTTGCGTACTTGAATATGGTAATACTGTCAACTTTTTACGCAAAAAATTTAGCTTCTTGTAACCTTTTCTTGTTGGATTTTTAGAAACTAATGATTCTTTGGAAGCAGTTGAGTTAAAGGAAATTCTTTTTAGATGTTCAAATTTTGTAATATTAGTTCTTCTTCTTGGAAGGGATGAAGTTGTGTGCATTGGCATGTGAGTTGTTGCATGTTTTAATGAACTTCTATTATTACCATTAATCTTCTTTAACCATATTGATGGTAATCCATTTAGTTTTTGTAGTTGTTTTTCAAATATTTTTAACGGTATGGCTGTATTTCGTACAGCTGAATAAGTACGGCCGCTACTATTCTTTATTGACTTGGGGTTATTTTTAGCATTTGATGCTGACGAACTTTGCATAAATGAATAATCATGATTGTATTTCTTTGGTTTTCTTGGTGAAAATCTTCTTGTTGTTTCTTGTTCTTTGAAGAATCCACTTTGCTGTCTTCTTGGAATAAAAGTAGTTACATTCGATGCAGGTGTTTGTGGATGGAAAGATGATGAAGAGAATGAATGAAGTCGATCAAAATCATCAAATTTTTGAAGGAATGCTTTCCAGCCATGATTGACAGGGTTCGGTTTTGGAGTTGTAAGTTTTAAATAATTTTGTGTCATTTCTGATTTCAACTTTAGCAGTCGCTTTCTCGCTGTTACAACACATTTTGCAGATGTTATTAGTTCTCGGCGATCTTCAATTTTATCCAAACATCGAGCTAGCAGTCTTTTTTCCGCTAAAATGAAAGGGATTGTGGATAAAGCAATAGAGTATAGTTAATAATTTAAGGATTAGTAAATTGTAATAAATATATTTAAGCAAGTTTTAGCAGACTTTTAAGTTGTTCAAAAATTAGTTTTGCATCAGCCATAGTAATAAACTCAACAAAAGCACTTACTTTTAGGTAATTCTTTATACAATATTGAACCCATTTTTCCAATAATAGCTTTAACAGCTGTATAATATGTATTTTTATGCAAATTTTTCATCTTCTCAAATGTAGTTGGAGTCATTCGCAGCTTATCCAGCTTCTCCATCCTTTCATCTAATATCCTTCCCTGTGCTGAGAAACATTATTAAAAGAAGATTCACAAAATCTGAGCTTACCGTAGCATAATAAAAGAAGAAAAATAATAATTAAAAATCTTAAAAATTTTTTCATTTACAAATAAAAAATTTACGTTCACATAAAAAACCGATATAATTCTTCCAGGGTGATGATAATAAAAAAACTACGATTATATCCAGGGTGGATAAAAATTTTATTTTCATATTTTTAAGGGTTACACATTGTTTAACAGAGTCTTTAACTTCTTTTTTTCTCGAGATTTCTTTTTTCGGGCATTGTTTTATGGGTTTTTTTATTTCACAGTTTTTGTCTGGTTAATGTTGGAAGTGTGAAGTAATTAAAAAACTGAAGTGAGAAAAAAAAAGGTGAATTTCGTCGCACCATTTTTTGATTTATGGCATTTTTAGAGGTCTCTTTTTGAGAAGATGGAAGGAAGAGAGAGAGATTGCGCCTTGAATGAAAACATTGCGAAAAACATTTGCAACAATTTTTTGATGATCATTAAAAATGCATTTAATGTTTAAAATTTTGTTTATTAAAAGCAACAACTTTGTTTCTTAAATAATTGTTAAAAAATATGAAAAAATCTTTTTATTAAGCTGGTATTATTTTCCATAGATCCGGGTGTTAACTGATGCCGTATACGTCTTGTTTACTCAAAAATAAAGAATTTGGTTTTTCACACTACTATTTGTTGAAGGGTAAAGGCTCCGTAGCCTTGACTAATCGAAGTAAAATTTTATTTTTGACTGTTTCAATTGTTGGAACAAGAAGGCTACAAAAGCGCAGCTATTTCAAAAATGCGACCAACATTGTTACTTTTTAAATCTACCATAACGCAAAATGCTTTTTCTGCTTTCTTTTCTTTTTAAAAAAAGATTGTTGCGCCTTTTTGCTTTTCGTGTTAAGATTTCTGGTGCCAAAAACTTTGTTCTTCTCTCTTCTAGAATGTCGAAAGACAACGCGTTTTAAAAAAAGTGGTATAAAAGCAATTTTTCTCTTTCGTTTCTTCTCATTTTTTGTACTGCCGTTTTTCCGTGCTTCTGCTCTTTCTATTTTATTTAAAAAAATATATTTTTAGAGCTAGATTTCTCTCTCTCATCTCTTACGTACAATGGATAATCTTGCTGATGCTTTATCTGTCGTTGCTGTCTCAAAACCAAAAATGGTTAATGGAAAGTTTCGATGGCCTGGTGGTCCAACATGCAAACAACATTTCTCTCTACCACCATCTCTTATGTATTGGATTGCTCGAAATCCCCCATCAAAAAAATTTTATAAGAAGAAGCTTGTTCCTATTTGCAAATACTTTTTTGAAAGTAATCCAATTCTTTTTGCTTCTGATTTGGATGATGATGGAAAGAAACTTTGTCCAAATGATAATTATACTTGTGGCGAGGGATATCGTGGATCATGTTGTGTAAAAATTGATTTGAAGAAACTCAAAAGCAAGATTTGGCTCACAAATAGAATCAAAATTGATGATAATATTGATTACTCATTGCTTTGTTCAAAGCTTTATTGTCGTGATGAATTGTTTCAACTTTCTTTATCTCGTACAAGTATCAGATATAATCAATTTAAATTTTTGGCTTCATCAGTTAGAAAGATTGATTTATATGATGTCAAAATTACTGATAATGATGGAAAAACTGTTGTGCTTGAAAAAGTTGTTGAAGCAGTTCCTAACCTTGGAGCATTTAAATAGTAAGTTTTAGTGTTTATTTGCTTGTACATATATGATTATTTATTGTAACTTTTAGCTGGTTTGATGGAAATGATTTATCTATGGTAACTACTTCAACTTGGAAAAATATTGCTGAACTCAAGAAAGATTTTTGGTCATTCAAATTATGGAATATTCCTGAAATGTTTTTCGATGTTAATGATCTCTCTGCTTTTATTAAAGTAAGTGTGCAATTTTTTTAAAACAAATTTCATGATATTATATTTATTATTTTAGGATCGTGAAAATACAAAATTTGATCTCAGCTTTGCTAATGATATTTCTGATGAATATAAGAATCAACTTGATGTTTTGATTGATGAAATTATTGAATCTGAAAATTGGAATCGTGATATTTCTTATCGTGGAATGAATCGAGAAAAGTATGAAATTTTGAAAGAACTTTCCTGTGATTTCAGTGATGAATATGATTAATGTTTTTTTCTGTCTGTTTTTTATGTAATTTGTTCAACGGGTTTATCGTCCTTTTTGTTGTTTTATAACTTTATCACTAAATATTCAGTGTTTTGTTTTTGGTTTTAACAACACACATTGCGATATAAAACGAAAGAAAACAAAGTTGGAATTAACTACATTTAGTTTTGTAATTTTCGTTAGCTATCTTTTGACGAGTTATTTTTTTTGCATTGAAGCAGAAAAAACTGATCGGTAAATATATAATAAACCTTTCTACTGCTTTTATAGAAACTGTAAAGTATGAACTTCCAAAATTACAAAAAAAAATTTGCTCCTACTGCTGTGGTAAATGTTCCATTAATCAATGCCAATAATCCACCAAGCAGCTGAGACAACACATGCAACATCATCTACTTCTTTCCAAATGATGGAGGTTCATGATGACATGCATTATTGTTGCTTAAAGTGATTTCTTTACAAATATATCAGACGGCATTATTACAGTAACAAGAATGAATTTGTAAGAGGCAGAAGTTGAATTTCAGCGCAATTAAAAGTTCCTGGTTCGAGTTCTGCAATATCACTTTTGACTAACAGAAGCATTTCAAACAACTTTGAAAAGTTTGATATAATTTGCTTAATTATTTTTTGTTATAAAAAATGATAATTTAAGTGAATAAGTTATATGAGACCATTTTAAATCCAATCTTGGGTAAAGAATTCGATTTTTGCCAAATTTTGTTTATTACTTTTGGCTAAACTGCAATAAGCTATCGACTCTTGAAAAAAGTTTTTACACCTTTTTTTTCCGTTTTAACAGTTTTTGTGCCAGACATTTTTTTGTTCTTTTGTGAATGGTATGAAAGCAAATTTTCAGTTTCGATATTTCTCATTTTCAGTTGACGTTTTATAATGACTCTATGAATTCTTCTTTGCGCTGAACTATTTTGTTATTTGTTATTTATTATTTTTTTTTAAAAATATAACAATAGATCTTATTTCAGAGCTTTCATTTTTACATAAAATGGATAATCTTGTTGATGCTTTATCTGCCGTTGCAATCTCAAAGTCAAAAATGGTTAATGGAAAATTTCAATGGCCTGGTGGACCAGCAATCAAACAAATCTTCGATCTTCCAATGCCAATTATTCGTTATATGGCTATGAATCCATTATCTTCAAAGTGTTATCTCAAAATGGCATCAACATGTAAATACTTTTTTGAAACTAATCCAAATCTTGTTGCTCATGATTTGAATGAAAGAAGACTTTGTCCACATGATGATTACCCATGTGAAGCAGGCTTTGGTGGAAAATGTTGTGTAGAAATTGATGTGGAAAAACTTAGAAGCAAAATTTGGATTGACAATGTGATCAAAATCAAAGATGATGCTGCTGTTAATTATTCAAAAATTTGTTCAAAACTTTATTCCTGTGATTATAGAAAACTTTATTTGTCTGGTACAACTATCAAATACAATGAATTCCAATTCTTGGTATCTGGTGTTGAAGAAATTTATTTGAAAGATGTCAAAATCCTTGATAATGATGGAAAGAATGTTATGCTTGAAAATATCCTTGAAGCTGCATTAAAAATTCAAAGATTTCAATAGTAAGTTTTTTTTTTCTTTTTACAAATACTTACCTTTGTTCTTTCAGTATCTTCAAAAATGATGTTTCTGTTGTCAATGAATCAACAATGAAAAATATTGCTAAGCTCAAAAATCTCAAAGATCTTTTGTATTTTAAATTGTATACAATTCCTCAAGCTTTAATTCAAGATGATCTCTCCACTTTCGTTAAAGTATGTTATTTTCTTTTTTGTTAAATACCTCATTGTTATTTTTAGGATCACAAAAATGCAACATTTTATCTTAATTTTGCTATTAATATTTCTGAACAAAACAAGGAACGACTTGATGCTATTAAGAATAAAATTGTTGAAACTGATAAAGAAAATCATGTTCTTTGGTATTATGAATAAAATGAAGAAATGTTCACGTCTTTTTTGGTATTTCTGTTTCTTTCTATTTTTTTGTGTTCAAATGTTGATGAGTTCTTTTTTCTTTTTGTTGCTTTGTAAATAAATTTTTTATTATTTTACATTTGGCTTTAAAAACATAGTACATAATAATATAGAAATAATCACACCGAAGTTCAAATTAGCTATTTTTGATTTCATCTCTTGTAGATTTGCGCTTATAAAGTGAAATACGTTTTTTTGTCGTTCTTTCATTTAGCATCAACAAAGCTGAATTCTAATTTATATTTTGCAGTAGACGGTGAACATATTCCTTGAAAAACACAAATTTTATATATTTCTTTGGATTCAAATGGAATAGAATATATTTGTGGCTCTGAATTCTCTGATTTCATTTCAAAAGTTCTTTCAGTATTTTGAAGTTGTTTGTTATAATAACCGTCAATTGCATAATTCACAGATAATTGTGTGTCACAATGTTCTAAAGGAGTAATATTAATTTCACATTTCTTTCCAGATGATGGTGGTGGTTTAACAAAAATATGATATGGATTCTCATGATTTAGTGTAATTTCTTTTTGAATAGGGCCGGATATTTTTAATGGCACAATTACGGTAACTGGAATATTAAAAATTGGACCAGTTGATGGATTTAAAGGATGCATAACTTGAATTTCAGAATAATTTAAAGTTCCTGGTTGTAATTTAGCTGTATCGATTTCAACTACAAAAGCATCCTTTTTATCAATTTTATGAAGTTTGATATAGTTTTTGGCTTGTGATGATAGTTGTAGCTTCCATTTTGATCTTGGAATCTGAAGAATCACTGGTAAATCTATAACAAATTTTTTAATTTTTTTGGTGCCTTCTTTTTGAATAACATAAATGCTTTGTTGACATTCAGAAGACCAAAGCTTTGATGAAATTTCATCTATCTTATTATTTTTACAATACTCAAATGCAGAATCAGCTTGAATTATTCCGTGTCCAAATTCAAGTTTATTTCCGTCTTTTGGTAAATGAGCAGTTTTGAACAATGCAAATTTAATAGAAAAAGGTGAATATTGAACTGAATTTGCTTTTAATCCTGACAATAAGCAAGCAACAGCTCCTGCAGCATTAGGTGAAGAAAAACTTGTTCCTCTGCATTGAATGTTTTTTTCTGAGTTATATCTTGGAATATCAGCAATACATGCACCCGGTGCAACAAAATCTATTCCGCGATTTCCATCTTTTGCAGGACCCCTTGATGAATAATATTCAACTGTTGGTGGTGTTTCATCAGGAAATCTTACATTATAAATGTTATCTTTCATATCTTGAGTTACTAAAGCTCCTATCCTGAATATCAAATGCTCAATAGATAAATCTTGATTTAATACTGTGGAATAGCACGGACCATGATTGCCAGCACTTTTAAATATTAAAATATTATGTTTCTCTACCATTTCATTTATCAAAGATTCTGCTTCTTTATCCCTTAAAATGTTGTTATTATAAAAATTAATTATTTCAAAACATTTTTATAAAGATAATTACCCCATAAAACTTCGAATTGAATAATTAACAATATCAACTTTCATTTCAATACATTTTCGTAGCTAAAATATTTAAGATTAGCAACGTTTAATAATGCTAGAAAAACCATTTTCAACCACTGTTGTTTTTTTCAATGGAGTTAAAAAAAAGTATTTTTTTTTGTTTTGAATTCGTTCGCAAAAGTGAAATCAAAAAGAATAGAGCTACATTCTTATAACAGTTGTATTTGGGTAATTTTTGAATCTTAAGTTTTTTCGTGGAGTTTGCGTTTGACTCAAATGTGGTATCAACTTACTGCTTTTTTCAAGGGTTCATTTGTCATACAGTTGCCTACAAAAGGATCCAAAACATTCATTGAGATAATTTGAGCACCAGGGGCAAGTGCATCGTCTTCTTCAGCATTTTTCGGGAAATGTGCGGCAGCAACCTGTGCAACAGCACTTCCATGAGAGCAATAGGGTGTAAAAATTTCAAGCAAATTTCCTTCATTATGTACCGTAATACAATATGTTCGATCTTTTACTTTCTTCGAAGAAAGAATCCCATATTCATGTTTATCACGAAAATCTGTAAGTACTTTAGCATTTTCTAAATCTCCATCTGTTTCAATGCATGCAAGCCATTGTTCACCATCATACCAAACGATGCAATCCATTTTTGAGAATAATTTTTCCCGAAAATCCATCAAAATTCTATAGAGAAAAAATTGCTTTTTAAAATAGGGTTTTGATGAGAAAGTTGGTTCATAAAGAGATTTAAGTCCAAGGTGCCATTTTCCAGATGGATTTTTCCAGTTTGAAGGAATCTGAAATTCATAGGAGATTTTTTTAAAAAACAATGCAACACAAGCGAGATTTTTCCGCTTTAGAATTCTTAAAAGCTCAGGCTTCTCTCTCATATTGCAACGTACTTTTAATCTTCGACCACTTAAACCAATTAAAGTATTTTCAGCATCCATTTCCCTAATCACAGAAGTATCAACATCTCCGGCACCAGTAAAATCAAAGCAATCAATTACTTTTGGAAGACCTTCTGAAGTTTTTTGTAGACCATCAAGGCTTAAATCAACAGCACTATCAATTATTGCGATCTTAATTCCTCTGCCATCATATCTTGGGTATTTTGATAAAAATATATTCTGAAAAGGTTTTTATAAGACAGTATGGTTAAACTTTAATGTTTGAAAAGATTACTCTTTGCGTGTCATCTTTTTGAATATAGTTTTTCAACGGTGGAGGTGGTGGTGGAGCATCTGGTTCCGCAAATATTTTTAGCTGTTTTTCTATACAATAAGCACCGGTAACCATTCCGACAGCTTGTACAAACTTTTTTGTGATCTCTAATCTTAGAGAAGACATTTTTGAGCAAAATATTAGTTGCAACGGCACGCGACAATATATTGGAGTGAAATAATATCGATATGAGCAAAAAAAATTATGAAATGAGTTTACTGGTATAGACAAACTATGCATATGCTTGCGACTAATTTTCATTGCAATAGATGAGGCCACCTTAAAGGGTGAAGTTTCTCTTGAATCAATATATTTTTTATTATGCTTTAATAAGCCTCTTTATTGAATTCATTTCGTCTTCAAAAACAACATACTACATTTTTGACAACTACATTTTAACCCCATTTTACAGCAATAGAAAATTTTTAGCAATAGTATATTTCCTTATCGTTTTTAAATACTTTAACAAATGAATTCGAATCACCTAATTCTCAGTGTTTCACAAACTTGTATTTTATTGCAAAGAAAACTTTGAACCTAGGAAGTACAAAAATTGAATTTGGAACACTGTTAATTTATTTTTTCTTACAGTCTTTCAAAAGTGAAAATGGTATTGAATTCGTTTTTAATCCTAACAGTAAACAAGCTGCAGCCCTTACATCGTTGGCTGAAGAAAGACTCGTGCCATTGCACTGAATGCTTTTAAATGAATTAAATTTTGACAAAGTTGTGGAACACAATCTTTCGTCGAAAAAACCTCAAAATTTCTATATTCTTCTTTTAATACTATAATTAGTTTTGTGTAAGTTTTATTGTTAAAGCGCAGCGATACAAAAAAAATACAAAAATACATATTTATAATGTAAATGAAAAATCATGTATGTAAATTTCAGCTTCTTCTTCGCAATACTCTTTACACACCACAGATGAATAATTCAAAAGGCAGCAATATTTCGACAATCTTTAATCTTTTTAGACACCATTTTTCCAACAATTGAGTCGACAATGAACATTTCATCACTTGCTTTTTTAAATGAAATAATAAAATCGAAAAAGTAGTCAATACCAATTAAAATATCAGCATTTTTATAAATTACTGAAGTCTTTGTTGAATCAAATTTGTCCATTTGAATAATAGGAATATCAGAAGTAATTTCCATCATCGAATTTGCAAAAACTTTTTTATATCCATCTTTTGTTTTGACTTCAAATTTTACCACTGATGAAGTGAATATTGCTTTTGTTTCGCCGACGTCAGTTACACGGAGCTTCTGTTTTTGTATCGTTGTAAGCTGCAGACGATTAATTAAATGATTTGTAATAAATGTTTTCTGTGATCCAGTGTCAAAGATGACGATGGCTTCAGTCGTTATATTGTTTTCAGGATTTGTAATTGTTACTTGTGTTGTAAGTAATGCATTTTGTTTCTTATCAGCAGTTAAATATGCAGCAGCAATATCAAATAAATCATTTAGAAGATCTTTTGAAGATTTTTGTAGCCTTACCACAATTCTACTATCAGTTATTGCAAAATTAATTCCTCTACCAATATATTTTGGATATTTTGATACAGATTGATTCTAAATTTATTGAGATAAAAAGTTAGTAAAAATTTAATTTTATAAATTACCTTTTCTGAAACAGCATTTCAAATCAAATTTTTTAAAGGTGCAACAGGAGCAGAATATAATTAATAAAAAATTTTTTTTTTTTTTTCATCTCAAAACCCTATTTTAAAAAAAATTTTTTTATCTTTCAAGGCTTGATGGATTTTTGGGAAAAATTATTCTCAAAAATGGATTGCATCGTTTGGTATGACGGTGAACAATGGCTTGCCTGCATTGAAACAGATGGAGATTTAGAAAATGCTAAAGTACTAACAAATTTTCGTGATAAACATGAATATGCAATTCTTTCTTCGGAGAAAGTAAACGATCGAACATATTGTGTTACGGTACACAATGAAGGGAATTTACTCGAAATTTTAACGCCATATGATGATCATGGAAGCGTTGTTGCGCAAGTTGCTGCAGCACATTTTCCAAAAAATTCTAAAGAAGAAGAAGGGTTGGCACCTGGAGCTCAAATTATTTCGATGAGTGTCATGGATCCTGTTGAAGGCAATATTATGACATATAAAGCATTGAAAAAAGCTGTAAGTTAATACTACTTTTTTGATCAACCATTTATCAACAGTCAATGGTTTTGTATAGTAGCAATACAAGTTGTAAAAGAAAGATAAAAAAATCCTCGTTTTCGCTTTAACGCATGATTACACATAAAGCTATGATTAATCATTGCTAGTTTAATTTCTTTGAACACACGAAACTATTATATATCACAAAAACGTGTATCAGTTTAAAATAGTGAGCTCTTAACAATACTCAAAAATAATTTGGTACAGATTTTTGATTCGCATCAACTTTTCTTTCTGACGTGGAAATCTGTGCTATGAAAACAAAGTCACTGAAAGTCACTTCTATTTATCATAAATATTTTAGCTATCAAAATGTATTGAAATGAAAGTAGATATTGTCTGCTATTCAATTGGGCACATTGCTGGGTAATTTTCATTTTAAAAACTTATAAAAAAATATAAAATTGTAATAATATTTTAAGGAACAAAGAGCTGGAATTGATGGTAAATGAAATGGTTAAAACTCATAATATTTTAATATTTAAAAGTGCTGGAAATTTTGGTCCATGTTATTCTACCCTACTGAACCGTGATTTATGTATTCAAGATTTAATCTTCAGGATAGGAGCTGTACTAACCCAAGATATAAAAAAATACGTTTATAATGTAGGATTCCCTGATGATACACCTCCAGTTGTTGAGAATTTCTCATCAAGGGGTCCTGCAAAAGATGGAAATCGTGGAATAGATTTCGTTGCACCAGGAGCTTGTATTGTTGATATTGCAAGGTTTAATTCAGTGAAAAACATTGAGTGCAGTGGAACAAGTTTTTCTTCACCTAATGCTGCAGGTGCTGTTGCTTGCTTATTGTCAGGATTAAAAGCAAACTCAATTCAATATTCACCTTTTTCTATCAAATTTGCATTATTTAAGACAGCATATTTACCAGAAAATGGAAAGAAACTTGAATTTGGACATGGAATTATTCAAATTGATTCTGCATTTGATTACTGTAAAAATAATATGATTGATGAAATTACCAAAGAGATTTGGTCTTCTCAATGGCAAAAAAATATTTATATTGTTCAAAATGATGACAGCGAAGCATTAAGAACGCGCCTTTTGGATTTGTCTTTATTTTCTCACATTTCAAGTGCAAAATGGAAATTACAACTTTCATCCGAAGCTGAAAAATATATCAAACTTCATAAAATTGATAAAAAGGATGCTTTTGTAGTTGAAATTGATACAGCTAAATTAGAACCAGGAACTTTAAATTATGCTGAAATTCAAATTCTACATCCTTTAAATCCATCAACTGGTCCAATTTTTAATATTCCAGTTACTGTTATAATGCCATTAAAAATATCAGGCCGTTTTCAAAAAGAAATTACTTTAAGCTATGAAAAATCATGTCATATTTTTCTTGATCCACCACCATTAGGAAAAGGATGCATAGTCAGTATTATTCCGTTAGAAAATTTTAATACGATAATATCAATGAAATATGCTGTAGAAGGTGATAATGGAAATATTAAAAAAACTTTTGAAATGAATTTAAAGAATCCAAAGCTGCAAATGTATTGTATTCCATTTGAATCCAAAGAAATACATAAAATTTATATTTATCAAAAAATAGGTCCTCGTCATTCAGAAGCAAAATATAAATTAACATTTGATATTATTGACGCTGAATGAAAAGACATTAAAAAAATATTTCACTTTTTAAACACATGTTTACAAAAGATGGTTAACAAAATCACAAAATAAGTTTATCTGAACCTTGACGTGATTATCTTTATATTTCTATGTATTGCGTTTTTACAGCCAAATATAAACAATAAAAAATTTATTTACAAAGTAAAAAAAGAACAAAAAAACTCAGGGAAATTTGAAAACATAAAAAATACAAAAGATACAAAAATATCATATCATAATCGTAGAACAGTTCTTTCAAAGCAGTAAGCATTTCTTGATCTTATTCATAATACCAAAGAACACGATTTTCTTTATCAATTTCAGCAATTTTACTTTTAATAGCATCAAGTCGATCCTTGTTTTGTTCAGAAATATTAATAGCGAAATTAAGATAAAATGTTGCATTTTTGTGATCCTAAAAATAACAATGAGGTATTTAACAAAAAAGAAAATAACATACTTTAACGAAAGTGGAGAGATCATCTTGAATTAAAGCTTGAGGAATTGTATACAATTTAAAATACAAAAGATCTTTGAGATTTTTGAGTGTGGCAATATTTTTCATCGTTGATTCATTTACAACAGAAACATCATTTTTGAAGATACTGAAAGAACAAAGGTAAGTATTTGTAAAAAGAAAAAAAAACTTACTATTGAAATCGTTGCATTTTTAAAGTAGCTTCAAGAATCGTTTCAAGCATAACATTCTTTCCATCACTATCAATAATTTGGGCATCCTTTAAATAAATTTCTTCAACACAAGATGACAAAAATTGGAATTCATTATATTTGATAGTTGTACCGGATAAATAAAGTTTTCTATAATCACAGGAATAAAGTTTCGAACAAAATTTTGAATAATTAAAAGCAGCATCATCTTTGACTTTAATAATATTTTCAATCCAAATTTTGCTTTTGAGTTTCTCCAAGTCAATTTCTACACAACATCTTCCACCAAAGTCTGCTTCACAGGTATAATTGTCATGTGGACAAAGTTTTCTTCCATTCAAATCATGAGCAACGAGAATAGGATTAGTTTCAAAAAAGTATTTGCATGTTGATGCCATTCTGAGGTAACACTTTGAAGATAATGGATTCATAACCATATAACGAATAATCGGCATTGGAAGATCGAAGATTTGTTTGATTGCAGGTCCACCAGGCCATCGAAACTTTCCATTAACCAGTTTTGGCTTTGAAACAGCAAGGGCAGATAGAGCATCAACAAGATTATCCATTTTACGTAAGAATGAGAGCTCTAAAATAAGATACAATATTGTATTTTTAAATAAAAATTAATAACAAAATAAATTTAGCTCAGAAAAAATTATGTAGCAAGGATAAAACGACAGTGAAAACGAAAGTTTGCTTTTTTGTCGTTTCATTCCACGGACTTCGAGAAAAGAATATCTGGCACAAAAACTGTTATACAAAAGGTGCAATAAAGCTTTTCAGGAATCGATTTGTTATTGCAGTTTAATCAAAAGCAATGGAATTTTATTTCATGGTTATGAAATAAATAAATAAAGAAACAATAAAGACCAAATGCTATATTAAACGACAAGCTTGTTCCTCAGCCAAGGGCGTCAGCAGTGCGAGGTTCGTGCAACATGCCCACTCTGAAATTAGAAAAATCTTTTTTTTGATCATCTACCACCCCTCTGTTAAAGCGCCTCCTCTTTTTAAACATTCGTGAGAGACACATTTTGACTACCATGTTAGACGTTCATCTCCACTAATTTCTGTGTAGTCATGAATCCTTACTAAGATTACTGTAGTTTTTCGTATGCTTATCTGAAAAACTATATTATTTTTTCATTAAAACTAAATACAAATTTTATGTGTTTCATTGTTTTGGGTTAGAATATCTTTGTGGCTCTAAACAATGCTAAACTCAATTTTGTGTAGTTTTATTGTAAGAACGACATAATGCAAAAAGAAACAATAAAAATAAAGACAAAAATCATAGATATAGATTGATTGATAAATTGAACAAGTTAGTTTGGGAAGCTCTTTCGCAACACTGCCCCTCTCAAAGATGATTATTTCAAATGACAATGTTTGGACGATCTGGAACCTTTTTAGATAACATTTTTCCAACAACTGAATTGACGATGTACATTTCATCATTTGCTTTTTCAAATGAAGTAATAAAATCAAAGAAATAATCAATACCAATTAAAATATCAACATTTTTATACATAATTGAAGTCTTTGTTATATCAAATTCGTCCATTTGAATAATAGGAATATTGGTACCAATTTTCGCGATAGAATTTGCATAAACTTTTTTACATCCATCTTTAGTTTTGACATCAAATTTCACCACTGATGAAATGTATTCTGAACTTAAATCAACAACACTAGACAAACGAAGCTTCTCTTTTTGTAGCGTTTTAAGCTTTAGCTTTTCAATTAAATTTTTTGTAATGAATGTTCTCTTTGAACCTGTATCAAAGGCAACAACGGCTTCAGCTGTTATTTCATTTTCAGGATTTGTAATTGTTATATGTGTTGTAAGTAATGTACCGTGTTTCCTGTCAATAGCAACATACTTTGGGTTTTTTGATAAAGATTGATTCTAAAAATTTTTTTAAAAAAATATTGGGGTTAATAAAAACAATTACTTGTTGCATGGCTGGCATCTTTTGGAATATATGTATGCCATCGTGAATGCTCATTTGGTCCAGACGTTTTTAATTGCTTTTCAATAAAGTAAGCACCAGCAACGAATACAACACCTTTAACAAATGTTTCTGCGAGATCTGATCTTTTAGATATTGACATTATTTTATTAGCGGAATGTTAGTTGTAACAACACACGACAATATATTGGAAGAATTGTGACATGTACAAATCAGTTTTATGAATGAATGTGCTGGTTTAGACATATGCTAGTGACTAATCTTTATTGCAAAAGGTGTGGTTAACTCAAAGGCTGAATTTTTTCATAAATCAATGTCTTATTGCCTTTCAATGAGTCTCTTCAATGAATCAATTGATTTTACCATCCTACTTTATTTAAACCTTCAAACAAGTGTTTATCCATGCATCTTGAATGAAAATTACTGTAGCTCCAAAAACATATTTAAAAAAGAATAATTTATCTTCTTCACTAAACAAAACAACAAAATGTAAAACAACAAAGTTCTCAACAATTTCATCAAAACATTATTAAACTTTAACAAAAACTTTCAATAACTTGCATGCATCTTCAATACCACGTTTAAGACGTGCATCACCACCAGCTTTAAATTTATCAACAAATCTGAATTTCAGCTTATTTGGTTTTTCTCCAATATCTTTTTTAATTGCTTGAATGTGTTCTTTCAAAAGCATTGCCATGAGAAACACAGTTCTAGGATTCTGATGTCTTTTTTTATGCATTTTGTTGTTAGAAATAGATTAGTGTCTCTAAAAAAACACCAGTGGGGCGTTACCCGCTATTTTAAAAAAATATTGCGACGATGAGAGAGAAAATGTTATCTTTCATTTCTAACTACTTCACTGCAGTAAAAAAATCATCATAAGTTTAATAGTTTGAAAAATTTGAGATAATTCAAAGTGACTTTTTTTAAATTTAAAATTGTCTACAAAACACCAATTTCTTTTGCAAAACTGATTCATTTTTATAAATATATTTCATAGGTGGAAAGTACAAATGAATAATGCACCTAAGGGCAATTAAAAAAAATGTTTCATTTTCGTTCTTTGAATAAAATAAAAAGCTTTATTAATGATTTAAACCATCAAAAAAGTCAAGAATTATTTGACAAGATAGATTTTGTAATTTAAGTAATTGCTAAAAATATCTTCTTAGAGTTACGGTAGTTTAACAATTTTTTAAATTTTATATGTCAAATATTCCTTTAAACCTGAAAAAGTTATAAAAATAAATAAAAAATAAAGAAAATAAAGATTATTAAATTAATAGGATTTGTACGAATTTTAATGTGGTTTTTGGCACAATCAAGACATGGATAACCATAATGGCACTTATGAAAGGAAAGATGGTGAAAGAACAGATGCTGTTAAAACTGTAGGATTCAAAACTGGCGGAGATAGCACAGATGGTGATAAAATATTTGCACCAATTGCCATAGGAGATAAAATATCAGGGCATAAACCTATAAGAAATTTGAATGTTTTTGCAAGAGTTAGAAATATTAAATTCCAAAATGGATACTTACCAAGAGGTGACAAGATAAGTGAAGTAATTAAATATGGATTAAGAACATTTGGTGATAAGAACTAAAATTATGAAATTTGCATAATTTGATAAGAACATTTAAAAAACTTACATATGGTGTCAAGATGAAAGGTGTAAACGCGAACTAAAAAGGTTCCAGTAATTACTGAAAACTACTAAAACAAAACTTACCGGTCCCAAAATGAAAGGCCCAAAGATATATGGACTTAAAACGAATGGATCAAAAATACCAGGTGATAAAATCCAGGGTGCCAAAACAGATGGATTCAAAATTGGTGGTGCAAAAGCGGAGGGTGAAAGAATCAATGGCCCCAAAACTACAGCACCATATTGGATAGTAAATAATAGTGGAGATAAAATGGTTGGTTTTAAAACAAAAAGTGCATCTCTTTTTAACCGCATTTCAGAGGGCTGAAATTTGAAAATAAAGATTTCTGGGGTGATTAAAAGATTGCAAAATGATTACCCTTAAAACATCAGTTTTATTGTTTGCAATATTTTCAATTGTTCTCCATAACGAAATTTCCATTTCTTCATCTGTCATTTTATCATAGATATCAAAATCTGCTAAATCTAGCGCATCATCAGCTACGCCTGAAAATGGGATACTGTAGTTGTAACAAATTATTATTTATTTATTTGATTATAATCATTATTGTTACAAAATCAGTTGTCATTTAATTAACGTGAAGTTTTCTTTAAAAATTTTCACAGTCCCAAGTGTACAAATTTGAGAAAAATAATTAAGATTTTTTAAAAAAATAATCGCTCCCGGGTGGGCTCGAACCACCAACCTCACGGTACCTGTGTTTTACTTAACAGCCGTGCGCGCTAGCCGATTGCGCCACGGAAGCACGTCTTGCTGGGTCTGAATTATCACTGATCTAAGTTTTCTTTGATAGCAAAAAAAAGAAAAAACCTCTTTTTCAATTCACTTGCAATTTTTTTTGTTTAAACAAAAATTTATATAACAGTGATTTTCAAAGGTTAAATTTTTAAAGCAGTGTTAAATGCATTCTGCTCGGTTTTCCAGTAAAATAAGTTAAAAATAAAGATTGGTATGAGAAAAGGTTAACCTCAACAATCGCTGCTTAGCAATCTTTAAAAAAGAATATAAAAAAATTGCCGTTCAATTAATGGGCACATAAAAAAGCCTTACCTTGATCTTTTAACAAATTTTGCATTTGGTTCTTTTTAATAAATGCAAATCCACGATTATCATATAAAAATTTTTGATCAGGGAATAAATTTTTTTCCAACTTTTTAAAAGCACCCATAATTCTTTCCGTAGCATTTAGCAATGGATCTCCAATATCTTCATCAAACATTCCAAGTGTTTCGTAAATTTTTAAAGCTTCATCAACATGAATATTTGATCCACTTAAATCCATTACCAGCTGCATAATCTTGTTTCTATCTTTTGGTGCAAGGCCAAGTGTTCTCATCATCTAAACAAAAAAAAATAAACAAAAATGAGATTAAAGCAAGTAAAAATGGAGAAATTACCCCTGGAACATTTCCAATTGAAAATTCATTAGTTTTATTCGGTTCATCATACATTGCCATAATTGTTGGTGAAAGATATGTTTCTGGTTGTCGCTTGCCTTCATTCAGTGGCATCAAGGGCATAAATCGAGGACTTAGTGCACGAACAAATGGTCCAGATTCATTGTTAGCAGAAGTTAAACGGCCAAGTAGTTTCATCGATTCATGCATAATTCCTTCAGCGGATAACTAAAATTGTGGATTTATGCTAAGAATGACGAAAGCTGAGCTTACTCTTTCAGTAGGTGATAATGAAGCTTCATCACGTTCAAGAACAAGATCAAACCTAGAAAAATTTGTTGATATATAAGTTTTTAAAAGCTGCAAAACTGAGTGTGTGTAGCTAAGGATTGACTAGAAATGACTTCTTTGTGTCTTGCCCTTAAACATCAAAGAAACTTTGCGGCACATCTAAGGCGGCAATGTTTAAAAGATTTGATTCAAAACATGAGTTTTAAAATCCTAATCATTTATTGTTTAAAAAATCTTACATTCGATGTTCATATACTTTTGCCCCGGGGACACGTTTTTGTTCATCAATAGCTTTTCGAACTCTCATTAGCCGATTATATGTTTTTGTCCATTTTAAATGTTCATTTCCTTTATCTTCTTCTGGATTTTCGGATGTAAATTCTCGAATAAAATTTGTGATCTGAAATCGTTTAAAAAAAGGATATATGAAATCTCTTTTATCTCTTTCTCTCTCTCGATTCAAAAAAAAAGTTATAAAAACAAACCGATGAAATGATGGGATTATCGGATTTTCGTTGTGACAGACCATTGAATTGATTCTTTGTTACTACCTGAAAATAAGAAAAAAAAGTGAAATTTCAACGAACGAAAAATGAATGATTAAAATTGAAATCGAAAATGAAAAGAAGACGTAAAACTGGATTAAAAAATAATAATGTTTGTTATCTTTTCATTTCAATTTTCCGATATCAAATTTCTTAATTGCAAGTGACAGCGTTTTTTTAACATAGACACATTTTTTGATCGAAGATGTGTTAAAAATAAAAAAAGTTTTTTAACCCAATTACGAAAAAGGGTTTTTATAGTGTAATTTTAAGCATATTTTGGTGGATAAAGTTCTTAAAGTTTGGCAGAAAAATATCAAAGGAGCTTTGCCGCGCTTCAAAGGCGGTATTATTAGAAATGTAGCCTACTGAATGTCCCAAAAAACCAACCTTGAATCGTTTTTCTTTGTAATAATGATCTTTTGAATCAGCGAATATGCTTCTTTTTGCACGATGCATAAATTTCATAAATCTTCTTGATACTGGCCTTTCAGTTCTTTGAAGTTTTCTTGGAACAGCTGCACCAGTGGAATTAAATCGAGATAAAACTTTAATCTTTTTTCCCAGCAGTTGAAGTCGATTGTATCCACGTCTTCTTTGTTGTGGTTTAACATTTGATTGTAGAGGATTTGAATCTCGGCCATATTGTTTTCTTTCTAGTCTTGATGCTTGAGATCTAAGAGAATTTCTGCGATTTGACAATTGTTTGAAGGATATTGGCTTGGAAGATTCAGCTTGAGATTCCATTTGAGGTGAAGAATTGCTGTCTGCATTTGATGTTGATGAGCTTTGCATAAATGAATAGTCATGGTTGTATTTCTTCGGTTTTCTTGGTGAAAATCTTCTTGTTGTTTCTTGTTCTTTGAAGAATCCACTTTGCTGCCTTCTTGGAATAAAAGTAGTTACATTCGATGCAGGTGTTTGTGGATGTGAAGATGATGAAGAAAAAGAATTAAGTCGATCAAAATCATCAAATTTTTGAAGGAATGCTTTCCAGCCATGATTGACAGGGTTCGGTTTTGGAGTTGTAAGCTTTAAATAATTTTGTGTCATTTCTGATTTCAACTTTAGCAGTCGCTTTCGAGCTGTTACAACACATTTTGCAGATGTAATTAGTTCTCGACGATCTTCGATTTTATCCAGACATCGAGCAAGCAGTCTTTTTTCAGCTGAAAATGAAAGGGAGTTATGGATACAGTAATATTGTATAGAAAAATTAGTAAATTAAGGATTAGTAAATTGAAATAACTGTATTTAAGCAAGTTTTAGCAAGTTTTTAAGCGCTCCAAAAATCAATAAAGCATCAGCTACAGTAAGAAGTTCAACAAAAATGCTTACTTTTAGGTAATTCTTTATACAATATCGAACCCATTTTTCCAATAATAGCTTTAACAGCTGTATAATATGTATTTTTATGCAAATTTTTCATTTTACCAAAAGTACTTGGAGACATCCTCAGCTTGTCAAGTTTTTCATCTTTTTCAGTTCTCAGCTTTGCAGAACCTAAAATAGAAAATAACTGTAGAAGACTATACTGCATAAGAATTAAGCTTACCGTAATCCACAAGGACAAAAATTAAACATATCAAAGTAAATATTTTTATCTTCTTCATTTGTAAAGAAATTGAATTAATGAAACAAGACAAATGAAAGAAAGTAAAAATGAAAGCTCTTTCTCTCAAATTATTTTGGATTTAAAAAGGAGAGATAAATGATAATAAAAGTTTAAAAAACTTTAAAACGAAATTGAAATTTTTTTGTTAAAAGGTGATAAAGATTTATGGTTTTTAAGGAACGAAGAAAGAAGGAGAGAGTGTCTTAAGTTTAAACCCGCCTTTATCAGTCAGTCATTATCCATAAGTGGAAGACAATTAATCTTCTGTTGTTGCTTGTCTGATATCCCTTTCATTTTTTGTGCATCAAGTTTTTTTATTGCTTCCGAACGTAATGATTCCAATTTTAAAAACGTTTCATTTTTTTATCCGTAAAATTTTGGAATGAAGACAAACAATGAAAAAGAAGAAAAAAGTGAGATACGGTAGATTAACCGATTTATCAAAAAAAAATTCATTTCATCTGATACGTCTACATGCAGATTTAAAAAAGTTACAGTAAACTTTTTTTAAAAATCTCTTTTGCTGTTGCATTTTTAATAAACAATTGTCTGGAAAAAAAGGAACAACAAAATAAAATATTTTCTTTGATCAATCGAATTCTCAATTTTTGACCGGTCATATTTTTGCATGTACTAAAAATGTAACAGATATATCAAATAGATCATTTTTATAGTTAATATAATTTTTGCTGTCTATGATAATTGCGTTCTTTTTTCTTCTTTCTACAAAAATAAAAATATTGCGCCGAAAAATTTTATTTCTAAAATAGATAAAGACTGTAGTAGATGAAAATGTGGAAAAGACACGTATTTGATTATTTTTGTTATCATGAATACTTGGACTCGAATATTGTAATTAATGTTTTTAAATGCCACATAATATTTGAAAGGTAAGTTAATTAAAAAGGTATTGTCTGTATTAACAAAAAGAATAGTATTGTATCATTTTTTGTAAATCTCAACATTCAACGTTTATCTAAAGACCACGATCAAAGGAAACGACTAGATGCGGGAGTAATGTTCTTTCATATTAAGGCATGCAGCTATAGCTAATTTATGCAAATAAAAATAAGATCGAATTCACTGATTGTCTGTTCTTCAGTATTCAAAAGCTATGATGATTTTGTTAGGTAAATCTTTAGTTTTTCATTTTATAGGAAAAAATGAATGCTTTTCAAAATCCGATGATGCAGTCTGCTTTTGTCCCCCCATATTCTTATCCTCATAAATTAACTCATCTCAAAATCATACCATGCTTTATATTCATTTATAGTACATCTTTTTTATCACCAAAAACACATATATTATATAGCAATTAAATATAGATTCTCATAAAAATCAGATTCAACAAAAATATAGTTTCTTCTGCTTTCTACTTAATCTTCTTTTTTGTTATTTGATGAAGAAGTTTCATTTGACTCAATTCTTTCTTGAGCATTATTTTGTTCTTCAAAAATTGGAGTTGGACGTTCTTCTCTTTCAGTCATACAGTATGGAGGTGGTGGAGTACCAGATTGTGGAGGTGGCAGAATCGAATGTGAAAAAGTCTAAAGGTTGAATATAATACTAAAAATAAAATGAATTTAAAAAAGATACCTCATAAGATGGTGGTGGTGGCAATTCAGAAAATATTAATGCAGCAGGATTCTGTGAAGCTTCTTGATCTGATTGACCTAATTCAGGAGTTACAACTTCATCAATTTTTTTCTAAAATAAGATATTTCTTACGGTAACATCTAGTTATTAGAAAATCTTACTTGCATTTTATAATTTATGAAATAAAAAAAACAACAAGCAAATCCAATAAAAATAAAAGTAAAATATATTAAAACATATCTAAAAAATTTGAGTTACTATTACGCTTCTATTTAACGATTTAAGAGCTAACAATACAAAATCATCACGATTAAATTTATCAAATTTTTCAGCCTTTCCTGGCCAATAATCATAAAGAAACTTGTTTAATAAAGCATGACGATCATACATATGAAAGCTAACCATAAATAGGAAACATATTAATCCATGTATCTAAAAAGTAAGTTTTACAGTAAACAATGTTGAGAAGGTAATAAAAAAGCTTACGAGATCGCAACCGATCGATAACATAAAAGGTATAAAGAGTTGATCATTATCTTTTAAAACACCATATAATGCAAATACCCATGTACAAAATGGAAATAATGATGGAAATACATTTGTACCAGAATAAAATGAAAAAGTTATCACTATTAAATACATAAATAAGATAGCACAAAAAAGTAAACGACGAAGAAGTGTTTTTGTCTTTTCAGGATATTTTTTCATAAATAAACAGCAACGTATCATTAATGACACTAAAAAAGCTGGTGAAGAAGGTAAAATACCAAGTTCTTGATTGATTTCTGTTAATGTTTGATAATTTTCTTCATCAATTGATTGATTTTGATTTGATGTTACATCATTTTCACCACTCATTGCTGGTTTACTATTTGATGGTGATGCCAAAATTCGCTCACAAGATGTAAGCTTTCTCTTTTCAATGAATGAAAAATACATAACTTTGTTAATGAAATTTGCATAATAATAAAAGAAAGGAGCGTGGGTAGTTGAGTGGTTCAGTGTTGGCCTATCAACCGTTCCCTCACAGGTTCGAACCCCCGTGCTGGCCCAACCCAGGCGTTACCGGACAATGGGTACACCGCGCAAGAAGTGAGGATCCTCTATCGGGAGATATAAGGGTGGCAACCAGGTGGTTGCATAAAATGAATGTCTACTTTTATCAGTTTATTTTCATCAGACAATAAAATAGTTTGGATCATTAATGAGAGAAGTGATTAAAGGATTAAAGACGTAAATTAAATCTTTTTTGGAAGGAAAAAAGCTGTGAAAGTTCACAATTTTAATTTATTTTTAATGTTTATGCTTATTTATAAAAAAACAAAAGCAGTATAAGCAGTTAGAGTTAATTATGTTGATGAAAGAATTGATGGACATTTTTTAAACCTTGGCCCTCATAAAACAAGAATTATCTAAAAATCATACCAACGGCATATTTTATGGCAACAAGTAAAGCGACCGACAAGATTTTTTTTTATTTGAAATTTTATTGAATACGGTAATTAATATATCAACATGATTTTCACTTAAGTTAGAATAAGACAAGTAAAAAACATACAAATCCGTTTTTATTTTTCAATGAACTTTTTTTGTAGTGTTTTTTAATGCCGATCAAAAACGAAACATTTTATTACGCACTCAAAAAACATAAAAATACAACAAAGAAAAAAAAGATAGTTTGGACCAGTAATGAGAGTAAAAAGATGGAAAGATCAAAGACGTAGATAGAATTTTTTTTGGAATGAACAGGAAAAGTTGTAAAGTTCAGTATTGGGTTATGAAAGGAATGACGGTGTAAGAACAGAAACAGTATAAAGAGTTGGAGTTAAAATTGCTGGTGATAAAATTGATGGAGATAGAATATCTGGGGATAAAACTGTAAGTTATTGTATTTTGGAATAAAATATTTTGTTATAATTGAAAGATGCTCTACGATGCCATGATCTCTCCCTACAAATATGAGCTCCCAGAAGTTAGCACAAATAATTTGTTGACAAAAACCAATTTGGCACTGTTCACCTTGTACAATCTTATCATCATAAAATAACTTCTTGAAAAATCATACATCACTGAGAAAATATTTTTTAAAGTTATATTTATTTATTTGTTGTATATCTTTTTATCATCAAAATACATATATTATTACATCACATAAAAAATAGATTTAAAGAAAGAAGAATTCTTATTTTTGCAATAATGGTGATTCATTCTTTAGTTTTACACTTTTGACAACATCCATCTTCTTCAGTGATTACCTCTTCTCCATTCTAAAATAAAATAAATATTTAAAGAATATGTACAGTAGTAATAGCTTACTCGTTTTTCGTCATATATAAGATAAATAGTAATCACATGCATCCCAAAAAGAATAAATAGACATAATAATACAAGAACTCTAAAAAGTTAAAGTTAATACTATATGCAATTTTGTATATAAAAAAACTTACGCTTTAAAACAACATTTCATTTCATCAAATAATGCAACTTTTTCAGGGCAATAATCATAGATAAGCTTGTTTAATAAAGCATCACGATCACATGTACGAAGGCTAATCAATATTACACAATGCATGAACCAATTAACCTTAAAAAGTTAGATTACTGTATGAATACAAGACGTCTAAAGCCAACCCCCAAAATAGTCGTGACAAAAATTATCTAAACGTCCTCAATTATTGGGGCTATGATTTTTCTCTAAGGCCCTTGTCAACGCAATCCGGTGGTGGATTGTCCATATTCGGACATCTTTTACTCGCCTTTTGGGCTTAATGAGGCTACCCATTGTTGTCCAGATGGTAGCGTCAGAATTAAGTAAACCCTCGGATTTGAACCCTCCACTTTTTCGAGTTTTTGTTCAACTAAGAGTCTGCCGCACTAACCACTCAGTCACCACGATCACCTACATAATAAAGATGTAAAAAAGCTTACCATATCAGGAAAAACAATAGATAACATAAAAATCGATAAGAAACTATCTTTATCTCTTAAAATACCATATAATGTAAATAACCACATACAAAGAGCACATAATGATGGTAATGAATTAACACGATTAATGCCAATCAAATATGCCCCACAAGTCACAAACATGAAATATACCAATAAACAACATGATAACCAATAACGGTATAATAATGCTTCACTTTGACGTGTTGATGATGACATTCTGTCAGACAAACTTTTTCTAGCACAAAATAAAAAAGCTTTCTTTCATTGAATGAAAAAAAATAAAAAGTAGAAGCTTTCAATATAATTTACATAATTTTGTTAAAAATTGCCACGTCAAACCAATCGGCTTGCAACAACACATTTGATTGTATATTTTTTGACAACAGGCAGAAAAACCGACAACAAAAAAAATCCGTCAAGATTTTTTCATTTAAAAAGTTGTTAAAAAAATTAAAAACAACGCACTTTTGTTTTTATTTTTTGATGAACTCTTTGTAGTTTTTTTAATGACCGATGAAACATTTTTATTATCAACAAAAAGAGACAAAAAGAATAGTTTGGACCAGTAATGAGAGTAAAAAGATTGAAAGATCAAAGACGTAGATAGAATCTTTTTTTGGAATAAAAAATGTTGTAAGAATTTTAACAGCTTTTTTAATGGTTTATGAAAGGAATGACGGTGAAAGAACAGATGCAGTATAAACAGTTGGAGTTAAAATTGCTGGTGAAAGAATTGATGGTGATAGCACTGTTGCACCAATTGCTTGTGGAAACAGGATATCTGGAGATAAACTTGGAAGTTATTGAATTTTGGAATGAATTGTTTTTTGATGATTGAAAGATGCTTTTCGATGCCATGATCTCTCACTACAAATATGAGCTTCCAGAAGCTAACACAAATAATTTGTCAACAAAAAACCAATTCGGCACTTTTCATCTTGAGCAATATTATCATCATAAAATAACCCCTTGAAAAATCATACATCAACAAGAAAATATTTTTTAAAAATTTTATTTATTTATTGTATATCTTTTTATCATCAAAATACATACATTATTACATCACATAGAAAATAGATTTATAAAAAGAAACAATTGTAGTTTTGTAATGATGGTGATTCATTCTTTATTTTTACAAGTTTGACAACGTCTATCTTCTTCAGTGATTACCTCTTCTCCATTCTGAAATAAAATAAATATTTAAAGAATATGTACAGTAATAGCTTACTCGTTTTTCGTCATATATAAGATAAATAGTAATCACATGCATCCCAAAAAGAATAAATAGACATAATAATACAAGAACTCTAAAAAGTTAAAATAATTACTATATGCCACTTTGTATATAAAAAACTTACGCTTTAAAACAACATTTCATTTCATCAAATAATGCAACTTTTTCAGGGCAATGATCATAGAGCAATTTGTTTGAAAAAGCATCACGATCACATGTACGAAGGCTAATAAATATTACACAATGCATGAACCAATTAATCTAAAAATTAGATGAGTGTAAGAAATGTCTAACATTTTCTCTAATCTAAGACTCTTGTCGACGCAATCCGGTGGTGGATTGTCCATATTCTGACAACTTTTACTCGCCTTTTGGGTTTAATGAGTGTATCCATTGTTGTCCAATTGATAACGTCTGCATCAAGCAAGCTCACGGATTTGAACCCTCCACTCTTTTTAGTTTTTGTTCGACTAAGAGTCTGCCGCTCAACCCACTCAGCCACGATCACCTGCATAAAAAAGATATAAAAAAGCTTACCATATCAGTAAAAACAACAGATAACATAAACATCGATAAGAAACGATCTTTATCTCTTAAAATACCATATAATGTAAATAACCACATACAAAGAGCACATAATGATGGTAATGAATTAACACGATTAATGCCAATCAAATATGCCCCACAAGTCACAAACATGAAATATACCAATAAACAACATGATAACCAATAACGGTATAATAATGCTTCACTTTGACGTGTTGATGATGACATTCTGTCAGACAAACTTTTTCTAGCACAAAATAAAAAAGCTTTCTTTCATTGAATGAAAAAAAAAAGTAGAAGCTTTCAATGTAATTTACATAATTTTGTTATGCATCGCCACGTCAAGCAACCAATCGGCTTGCAACAGCTCATTCGATTGTATATTTTTTGACAACAGGCAGAAAGTCTGACAACAAAAAAACCGGCAAAATTTTTTTATTTGAAAAGTTGTTTAAAAAATTAAAAACGACGCACTTTTGTTTTTATATTTCTCAACGAAATGTAGTGTTTCTCAATGACCCATCAAAAACAAACATTTTATTACGTATTCAAGAAACATAAAAATATAACAAAAAAAAATAGTTTGGACCAGTAATGAGAGTAAAAAGATGGATCAAAGACGTAGATAAAAACCTTTTTTGGAATGAAAATAAAACGTTGTAAAAGTTTTAACAACTTTTTTAGTGATTTATGAAAGGAATGACGGTGAAAGAACAGAAGCAGTATAAACAGTTGGAGTTAAAATTGCTGGTGAAAGAATTGATGGTGATAGCACTGTTGCACCAATTGCTTGTGGAGATAAAATATCTGGGGATAAACCTGAAAGCGTTTTTGGAATGAAGTGTTTTAAGAATATTCAATGTTTGGCATTTTTCTAAAAATATGTTTGTTGCTTAATTAAAAGATGAAGACTTTTTTACTTTTGATTATCCATGGAAAGGTTTTATTATAAACGAAAACACGCTCCATTAAACACTGGTTTTTTATGGATGGAAAAAAATGTTGAGCAAAAACAGCTGTAGTTAAAAAGCGAAAGAAAATTTGTTTCTTTTTTGTTGCATTTTTTCACACAAAAAGTGATACGATAAATCACTTACCAATTGGAGAAAGGATTAGTGATGACATGATATATGGATTTAAAACATTTGGTGATAAAAACTAAAATAGATTTATTATTTACGTCACATCATCAACTATCAGAAAAACTTACATATGGTGTTAAAATGAATGGTGTAAAAGCAAGCTAAAAAAACAACTTTATTTCTATTACCGTAATCAAAAGTAACTTACAGGTCCAAGAACAAATGGACAAAAGATATATGGACTTAACACAAATGGATCAAAGACACCAGGTGATAAAATCCAAGGACTTGCAACTGCTGGATTTAAAATTGGTGGAGCGAAAGCTGTTGGAGATAAAATAAGCGGGCCAGCAATTGAGACTCCTTTTTGGATGGTAAACATAAATGGCGATAAAATTGTTGGTTGCAGAAAATAGATCATATCACGTTTTCTTCTCTTAGCGGCTTCTGATGGCTATAAAAATGGATATTTTAAAGGAGTTATTAAAAATAGTGAAAAAATAACTTACCCTTAAAACATCAGTTTTATTGTTTGCAATATTTTCGATTGTTTTCCATAACGAAATTTCCATTTCTTCATCCGTCATTTTATCATAGATATCGAAATCTGCTAAATCTATTTCATCTTCAGCATGTCCTAAAAATATTGTTTTTGGCTATTTTAAAACGCGTCATGTAATTAACTATCAAGCAAACAGAATATTTCGATTTTGCAAAAACTTCGATTTAGGACAGTAAATTTTTAGCTTAAATTTCGTTTTTTTGCTAAAAATCACATTTTCTGTTCATTAGTTGATAAAAAAAATAAATAAATAAAGTTTTACTAATGCTTTGTAAATATCAGTTGGGATAGCTTCCAGGATCATAAAACTTTTTTTTAAAATAAATCAGTTTTTAAAAATTGTAAAAAACTTGATGTCAGACAGTATATTTTAGTTTTTGATCAAAAAGCATCATAATTTTATTTTTGATATTTCGGATTTGTTTTTGCAAAGCTTTTTTGGGAAGTGACAGAATAAAGCCGAAATGATAAAAGTGAGAGCTTTCTGATCCCTTGATTTTGTTTTTTGTTCACTTCTTAAAGCTGCACTGATTGTTTCAATTTTATAAATTGCCAGAAAAAAGTGTGCCTTTAGCGCATTCATTTCAAAAAGCAATACCATGCTTTAACTACAGAAGTTTACTTTTTAGCAAACTTCTTACTTTTTTTTGCAAAAAATTTTGTAACTTACCATGATCCCTCATCAACTTCTGTATCTGATGTTTCTTCAAAAATGCAAAACCACGATTATCAAACATAAATTTTTGCTCAGGAAATAAACTATGCTCCAGCTTTTGAAAAGCACCCATAATTTTTTCTGTTGCATTCAACAATGGCTCTGCAACATCTTCATCAAACATCCCTAAAGTTTCATAAAGTTTCAAAGCTTCATCAATATGCGTTTTTGATCCACTTAAATCCATTACAACTTGCAAAATTCTATCTCGATCAACTTTTGATACCCCAAGGGATTGAAGCATCTGAAAGGGATAGATTTGGATTAATTGGATTATTGTGATGAAGTAATATTACCCCTGGCACTGATCCAATTGTAAGCTCATTGCTGGATTTGCTTGGTTCATCATACATTGCCATAATTGTTGGAGATAGTAATGTTTCAGGTGCATTTTTGCCATCATTCAATGGCATTAATGGCATAAATCTTGGACTTAATGCTCGATAATATGGAGCAGAATCATTCGTGGAAGTTGATGTAAGACGATGCAAAAGTTTCATTGAATCATGCATTATTCCAGTTGTTGATTTCTGTAATAAGCATTTTTTGTGAGATGTTAATAGAAATTTGCATGAACTACAGTAACCATTTTTCCACTATTATAATTCACTGTCAAATTCGTTTTGATTTAGGCATTATGTTAGCTTTTCAAATCCGGGATTTTGCCCGTGCTTTGGTTACTGTACTTTTATTTCTTCTTTGTCTGCACTTACCCTTTCTGATGGCGTCAGCGATGGCTCTTCTTTATCCAAAACTAAATCATACCTAAAATAAAGTCTCTTCCTTTCCATTATTATATATTTTCAATGTTTAATCTTACATTCGATGTTCATACACTTTTGCTCCGGGGACACGTTTTTGTTCATCAATAGCTTTTCGAACTCTCATTAGCCGATTATATGTTTTTGTCCACTTTAAATGTTCATTTCCTTTATCTTCGTTGCTCTTATCATCAGATGTAAGTTCTCGAATAACATTTGTGATCTGAAATTTTGTTAAATGGAATATATGAAATCTCTGTCATCTCTTTCTTCTCTCTCTCTCGATTGAAAAAAAGGTTATAAAAACAAACCGATGAAATGATGGGATTATCGGATTTTCGTTGTGACAGACCGCTGAATTGATTCTTTGTTACTACCTGAAAATAAGAAAAAAAGTGAAATTTTAACGAAAAAAATGAATGATTAAACATAAAATTGATTTCAAACTTTTTTTGTTACAAAAAAATGCGTCAATGTTTTTTTTGCGCAAACACTTTTTTGTTGATGACTAAAAAAGAAGATGCGTTTTGACAATGAACAAAAAAAAGAAAAAAGGAAATTGTAATAAAGAAAGAAAGTGGTTTTTTATCAATGGTGTTAAATCACGTTGTAAAAATATAAATCTATCATCTTTTTTTGTAGTATCAAAAAATAGGTTAATCGTTATTTAATCGGAAAGAAAGGGAAATGAAAAAAAAAAACTTTTTTAGGGATTTGTAAAAGCTGTTGACAAAAAAAATGCTAATAAATTTTATGGAAAAACAACTACAGTAATTTTTAACATAATAAAAGTTTTGAAAAACGCCTTAAAAAGCAGAAATGGATGCCATTATATTAATAAAAATTTAAAAAATTAAATCGAAAACAAAAATTTTTATGGATAAGCTCCAAAGTACCAAAATTACCCGGCTTTTATGCTGACTGTAAAAAGAGATGTTTACAAAAATGTAACTTACCTTATATTTTGCTTCATTGTAATAATGATCCTTTGAATCTGCAAATCTTAAACTTCTTTTTTGTCGAGATTCTTGTCCTTCAATACTTCGACGGCCAGCAAGCTTTTTGATATTCAACTTTGCAGATTTCTTTTCTTCCCCCGCATAAGAATTGACTTTCAACTTTTTGCCCAAAACATGAAATTTCTTAAATTTTTTGTTAAGAATTTTTTCTCGAAGTTTGGTATACTTTCTTGTTGGCAAAGGCTTTGGTTTATCAGCGAGCATTTTATCATCTTTAGTAGCAGAAGTTTTGAATGATCCAATGTTTTTTGATTTTTTAGCTTGTTTTGAGGATGATGCTACAACTTCTTTCTCTTTGAAAAATCCACTTTGCAGCCTTCTTGGAGTAAATGTTGAATTTGAAGCAGGTGTTTGGAGATGCGAAGATGATGAAGAAAAAGAATGAAGTCGATCAAAATCATCAAATTTTTGAAGGAATGCTTTCCAGCCATGATTGACAGGAGAAGGTTTTGGAGTTGTAAGTTTTAAATAATTTTGTGTCATTTCTGATTTCAACTTTAGCAGTCGCTTTCGAGCTGTTACAACACATTTTGCAGATGTAATTAGTTCTCGGCGATCTTCAATTTTATCCAAGCATCGAGCTAGCATTCTTTTTTCAGCTGAAAATGAAAGTAGGTTATTGCTACAGTAACGTAAAGATGAATAAATGTTAATCGCAAAATATGATAAATAGCTATTTAACAAAAATAAACGTTTAACGAAAAAAACTTACTTGATGGCAATTCTTTGTAAATAATACTACCAAGTTTACCAATTATAGCTTTAACAGCAGTGTAATAACAATTTTTATGCAAATTTTTCATCATATCAGCACTTTTTGGAGTTAATCGAAGTTTATCAAGCTTTTCAGTTCTTTCATCAATTAATCTTGCATGTCCTGTAAAAATATGTAAGACTCAAAAAAGAGAAGTTCAAAAAAAATCTGCATACCGTATAAAATAAAACCAGTAAACGAAATAAAATAAAATATTACAAATAGCTTCATAATTTTTGATTAATCAAATTTTGTAGATTACGGTAATAGCAATCTTAGCAACGCTTCAATTACAAGCTAATCTATGAATTGTAAATTAACATATGCTAATTTATTCAACAAAAAAATAGACTTACAGTATTCAGCAAAACATTTTGAGTATTACCAAAAATTTTTTTCAATGTCAAACTTGCAGACGTCTTTGAATCTTATATTTTCTTCTTCCAGCAATGAAATTTTGTTACATAAAAATGAATGAGTCTTAAATCACATTTCATAACTCATCTTTTTTCTTAAGAACGTTAACGGTCAAACAAAAACTGTATAAGTTCAAAAATTTAATCCATTGGATTTTACTATCCTCTATTATTATAATAGCATTATTATTGTTAAAGGCACGATAATCCTTACAAGACCTTGAACGCAAATTTAAAAGAAGAAGTTTCTTTATTCTTTAAGAAATTTTAGGTTAAAACTGTTCTTCTTCTTTTGCCCGAAAAAAGAACCCTGGCATGATTTTTGGTCAAAAAAAAGTATAATGTTTTTGTCTGAAAGATTAAATCCCCTTTTGTAGTGAATAACCGAATGGATGATGAGTGACGTGTGTTGATCAAAAAAATATAGTAAAGCTTTTAAATGATTTGTATATTTTTGGAGAAAAAAAAACAAAGACAAATTTGTTCGAAAAATTTTTGGACTTGTGACGTTCATCAAAATAGTTCAATTGTTCAAATGAAAAAATGCATTGGAAACGATTGTGGTAATTATTTTTATTTTTTGTAAAAACTTCATAGACTAAATTACTGTACCAAGACTTTATGCATCATGTGCTATCTCATTCTGTAGAACTGACAAAAAATCTTTCCGCCTATCGCATACTGAACTTTCTATTCTAGGCTTTTGAGCTTCTGGCTGCTTTTTTGATTTATACAGCTCTGGCTCTTGTCCATTATCAGTAATTTTTTTAGCTTCTGTAATCTGTTTGGCTTTAGCATCACTATTGTGGTTAATTAAAAGAAGTTTGACGACAATCTGCATTTACAAAAAGAAAAGATCAATGTAACAAATACGATACAAATTTTTTAAAAGAGTTTATTGACAAAAGAATGTGTTTGAAGCAAAAACAAAAAAATACAGTTTGTAAAAAAACAAAAATAAAAGAAACCAAGAAAGAAGATTAACAAACCAATAGTGTAAAATAAGGTGAAAATATAAGTTATAAAAAAATACGTATTTTTTCTGACCAAGTTCGAGAATTCACAATACTCAAATTCCATTAATTAATCGTTGAATTGTAAATAATGTATAACGCAAAATCTTATCAATATGCATTTTGCAATCAAATTCCAAAGGTTGGCCCAACTGAGTTAAATTGGATATAGAAGCTCGTAAATTAAACAACCAATCTTCACGTAATACTTGAATGTACAAAGCAAATACGCATCGATTATGGTCATTTTTCTAAAGAAAGTATTACAGTTAATAACTTATAAATTTTGCGCATCCAGTTTATATGATTATGTTAACTTACTCTTAAAAAATCAGTGAAAAAATTGAAATCGTGCTCTCCTAAAGGAGCATGAATTCTAAAAAGTTCAAGATTTTGAAATGATGGAGGAGCAACCAAATTTTGAAATGTTTTTGGGGTAAAAGCTGATTCAGCAGCAGTAAATGATTCAACGCTAAAATATATGTTTCATAATTTGAATCAAAAAATGTGAAAAATTCAGAGTATTTCTGGACAGGTACTTTGTTTTGCAAGTCGCAGCAAGTAATCCGCTGAAACTTCTATTTTACGGACAAAGCATGGCATTGGTTATACACAAATCTTTTTTCCGGAAATGTTTTTCTAGATGTTGGCAGGGGTTTTTTAGGATTCTGACAAAACAAAAAAAAACTGCAGCATGAACACTGTGAATAACTTGTAAAATAAAAAACTTACAATCTAAAATGAACAACATTCGGTAATTCTTCCATAATCTTTTCAAATGGAACAATTTCACCATTTTTGTATCGAATTGTAATATATTTCATATAAAAACTAAAAACAGTCTTGCTTTTTGTTAACATTTTAAATTCATCATAGGTAAGATTTTGTTGAAAAACACTGAGATCAGAAAGATTGCAATAGTTAAGATTTTGAAGAAATCCCCTTGAATATCTAGATTTTATTTCATACCATAGATCTTTTGAATCATTATTTGAAATATGATTTCGCAAAATTGATAATTCTTCTTCATCATTCCATCGATGACCATTTAGCGAAACAGCTGGATTTTTGTAATAATTATATGTTTGTATAAGTTTTTTATAAACTCTTGCAGCCCATGGTTTCATAATTATATGTGACATAATTGGGTTTGGAAGGGAAAATGGTTGCTGAAGATTTATATTATCAAAATTTATACGTGATGACCTTGCCATGATAGAAATAAAACAAGAGCAGACGTGTCGAGTAGAAAGCTAAAATAACAAAACATATTAAAGACTATGTGAAGATTAAAACAGAAAATATTTATAAGCTAACACTTTTTATTCATTTAAGCGGTTAAAATAAAGATAAAAATGGAAGAAATATGTATAATTTCAGCAGCGATTTGTTGTTAAAAAAGTAGTTTAACTAAAAAACGGCAAGAGGAAAAACACGAATATGGAAAATAAGAAGGAAATTGCGCAGATTTGTTAGTACATATTGCGTATGTGCATACATATGTGAGTGTACCCACTTTTTGTTCATTTCATTGATTGGTAGTCTTCTTTTGAACGTATACTGCATAGTGGTGAACAACTATCCTTTCTTATTTTTTGGTAGAGTTAAAGCAGGTAATTTCTTTTGATACAAGCACGTATATTGAAAAAAAATACCCTGATCAATTATATCCCTACCACGAAATATGAAACTATGCTAACTACTGTAAAAATGCGATAAAATTGTATCTTTATTCAAAAAAACACGTGTATTACAAACAAATTACAATTCATAAAGATTTTTATAAAATGTTGTAAGATGAGTTTTTTGGTTAAGAATAAGTTGGAATTCAGTATTGCTTTTCATTTCAGCAAGCAAATAATCATGATTTTGAATAGCTGAATAATTTTTAAAAGATAAAATTCCATTCATTTCTAAGCAGAGATACCAATTAACACCTTTCATTCTTGTTACAGTACTTGGAGTTGTTGGAAGAGAAAATTTCAATCTTGTAAAACGATATAATGCAGTGTTGTAAGGCTTGAATGTAGTTGGTCCTTGATTTTGAATAGCTTTACGAATACCAATATCATCTTTGAATGCACCAGAAACGAAATTACCATTCGTAAGTGAAATTTTAACTAAAAACAGTTTTATTATATTCAAGACAAAGCTATTTCTTCGATAAAATTACTTACCAACTGTATCATCAAGATGATTAGCTTGTTCGTCCGTGATAATTCCTTTTGCAACTAAAAAAAATGCGCTATGAAAAAAGAAAAGACTTCATATTGAAATACAATAGCATGTAATAAACGTACCAACAAAATTCTTCAAAAATTGTTTATCCATTTGATAAAATTCAGTGCGTGAAATAACTTTTGTCAAATCAGCTTTAATAGTATTTGCAAGATTAAAATTTTCATTATTTTGTGCCATCATTTGTTTTTTCATCGCTTGCTTTTCTGCCAATTCAGATACCTAGAAAAGTTTATTAGACGAATACAAGGCCTATGATTTAAACATACAGATTTAAAAAGATTTTCTTCACTATCAGAATGTCCCCGAGCTTGAAATTTATAATAAAAAGTATCGAATCCATCAGGAGATAAAAAAAATCCTTTATCAACTAAAAAAAAGAAAATATTAGAGAAAAACAAAAAGTTGTAACGTACTAACGAAATTCATTAAAAATTCATGACTCATCTTGGAAAGTGCAGGATATGGAATAATTGTATATAATTCAGTTCTCGTAGATTTTTGAAGATCAAAATTGTCATCATCAACAGGATTATGCATCAAAGCTTGCTTTTCTGCCCATTTATAAACCTAAAAAATGAATATATATTTTCAGAGCAAAATACTCTCAAAAAACTTACACATTCAAAAAATTCGCCTTCTTTAGGGAAAGGTGGTATTCTAATAACATAATCAGGATCTCGTTCAGCAGTAGATAAAAATTCAACAAACGATTTCTTATAATCACAGAATTTTTCAGCATCATATACTCCGCTATTACCAAGGCGAGCAAAATCTTTGATGGAAGTAAGCAGTTTTGGTAATGAATATTTTTTAGCCATTTCAAACATTTCTTCAATAGTTTCAGCAGTTTTATTTTTATCAGATAAAAATTTATCACAAAATTCTTTAAGAAATGGAACAGCATAGAATTCAGCAATATCAGTCATATGGAAGATATTTTCAGAAGTTAATTTACAGCATCCAGTGTATACAAAACATAAAAATTCATAAAAAACATCATAAGAGTAAGTTTCAATTTTGACAGGCTCATCTTTGGTTGTCCATCTATCAGAGAGCATAGCAGTTAAAGTTTCAGAGATAGTAGCAATGGTAAATTTATGAGCATAAAGCTTCTGTAATAAAAGTAGTTAATAACACAAAAAAGCAATAAAGTTCATACCTTTCCTTCAATCTCAAATGTAACATCAAAAAAACCTTTTTCAAGATCTTGATTTTTAAATACTTTATATCTTTCATTTTGCATTCGAAGAAGATAATCTTTTGATAAAAGCATATTACATTCGTTCCATCGATCATCCAAAACTAATTGTGATAACATCGTAAACACTAAAAGAAACGATTAATAACTTATAAAAAGATTGCTAAATTCAACTTTAAAAAAAAGTAAAATAACAATTTTATAAAATATATTCACAGCTAGCTGCGAACTTTCTCTTTCTCTCTCCAGAGTTGTTTTTCGTTTCAGGAATTTTGTAAACGCGCATTTTCAACACCCTATATTACAAGATTGTAATTCAAAAAAAAGCTTATTTAAAATAATCGCTAAGATTAATTTCGGATCGGCATTTGCTGGATGTATGGAAAGAAATAAATATATATTTTATTAAAACAAAAAGTATAATAATTAACAATAATAATAACAAAAAAAAGAATTATGAATAATAATAATATTAATTACAAAAGAATAGAATAACAATAAAAAAAGAGAAACAATAAATATTTAATTAGAAAACTCAATATGTTGATAAATTGGACGATTCGATTTTCGAGAAATATGTCGTCGAGAAGTTGTTGCTTGAAAATTTTGTGTTGATGAAGGTTTTGTAGTTACTGCATCAGAGCCATAAATTTTACGTTTGCACTCACGTTTTGGCGTTCCACAGCTGCTTCCTTGACTTGAAGATTTTGATGAACGAAAACTAAAAGAATATATTATTAATAACAGTGTTATTAGAAACTACAGTAGCTACAATAGAAAATCAAACTACAATAATTATAGTTACCGTAGTTTTAATATCTAACAGAAAAAAAGCTTACCGATTATTATTCTTGCTTTTTGATTTAGAAGATGAACCATAAAATTGAAATCTTTTAGCATTTTGTGAATATGGTCGAGAGCTTTGCCATCCAGCAGAACGAATTTTAAAAGTTGGAATATGAGAAAGTTCAAAATCAGATTGAAAAAGAGTTGAGCTGTCTTGCACAGATATGAACGACATCCTTGGTGTACACATTGCCTGAAAAAATAGATGTTAAAGAAGTTCATTAAAGGAGATATTTACATTATTCATAAACATTTTTTCAGCTGACCGTAAAAACCAGGCATTTTGTTCACTCAAACTGCAAAAAAAGTAATAAGAAAAACTACTCAAATAAGTGTGAGAAAATATTGATTGAATAAATGCCTGGTATTTAAGGGCAACCAAAACAAGGATAAGCACGCTACAACTCATTTCTTTTTTAAAGTATTATATTTATTAAAAAAAAAAGACTTACCGATGGTTCTGGTGGAAAATCAAAAGATCTTTTGTAAGATTCTGTTGCAGGGGGAGAAGAACAATGTTTTGACGACGATTTTGTAGAAAAAGTAAATTTCTTATTATTCTTTCGTCGAATAAAAAATTGTTTCAGTCGTTTAAACATTTTTTAAATCAAATCCAATTTGAAAAAAATTGAGAGAGAGAAAGGAAGCAAGCAACCGAAATGAATGAAGAAATAAACACTGCTTTGACTAAAATGTCTAAAAAATCTTCCATGGCAGAAAAATAATTTGTTTACCTCTTCAAAATTTGCTTAAAGGAATATTTGGCAGCCGTTGTGCGCACGTCTCTTCTTTTGAAAGGAGTGACCTTTGGAGCTTTTAAGACATTTTTAATCAATGGTATTGTAGCTTTAACCTTTTATTTTTTCAAAATTTGAAAATGTTGTATTTTTTTATTTGATTAAAAAAAGTTATATTATAGTAAAATTGTCAGACCAATTGTGAGACAACAAATTAGTCCGAAAAGCTAACAAATGTAATTTCAAACTAAAGAAGCACAACATCACCTTTTGTGGTTGAAGTTAATAGAATAACCCAGCGTTGTATTGTAACATGTGTGCTTAAAAAAGGCAGCGTTCTCCTTTTTTCTAGTTCACCCCCAAAAGAATTAAAGACAAACACTTTGCTAATTAATTTTATTGTTCTTTTAATTTAACAATATCGTTATTGAACAAAATGATTCATTCATTTAATAAATGACGATTTTTTAAAGGAAACGTGTACATTCAATAAATTATGATTCAATCTAAAAAAATCAGCGTAGCAGTGGAATGATTTTTGTATGATACAACAAAAAAAACAAAATTGATTTTTTGGTTAAATAAACATTTTTTCTCTAAAATATTGTGGGTTTATTTCAGTGACATGGCTGCTTTAAATTATGTACCAAAACCAGCAATCACATGGCCAAGTGGACCTTCGATGGGCCAAAACTTTTCTTTTCCAGATACTGTTGTTCATTACTTCTCCATGAATCCATCATCACCAAAAGTTTATTCAAAGCTAATTCAGTGCTGTAAATTCTTTTTTGAAAGAAACCCTATTCTTGTTATTCATAAAATTGAAAGAGAAATATGTGCCAATGAAAAATGTCGATGTCCTGGTAATCCATGTTGTGTGAAATACCGTATCGAAAACATTTTAAGCAAATTTTGGATAATCAGTAAGGTTGATAGCTGCGCCGGTGAACCTCATAATTTTATTCCATTACTTCGTTCCAAGCTTTATCGATCAGAAATTTTTGAGCTCAGTATTCCTGAAATGATTGTTGAATTTGATGATTTTAAATTTTTAACCTCAACGGTTAAAACCCTTAATCTTTTTTACACTACAATTGTTTATCCAGATGGAAATCTTGTTATGCTTGATACAATCCTGGAATCAATTCCAAACATTGAACGTTTTTTGTGGTAAGTATGATGTATGTTTTAAAAAAAACTGTTAAGAAGCAATTTTCAGCTCATCTATCGAGGACTTTTCTATATTCACTCCTAAAACATTTCAAAACATTTTAAAGCTTAATAATCTTGAGAACCTCAAATACTTCCGTTTAGCAAACATTCCTGAAACTGTAAATGTCAACGATCTTTTACAATTTGTCATGGTTTGAACTTTTCTAGCGTTTTCTCATTAAAATACGTTTTTTTCAGGATCACAAGGATGCCATGTTTATATTCTTTTTCGATGACAATATTTCTGTAGATTACAGTGCTCAACTTGATGTGATGACTGATAAAATAATTGAATCAAATTTCCCAAATCGTAGTATTACGTACAATGGACTAGATGAAGAAAAGCACAGAATCTTACAAGAACGCTTTCAATGGGAAAAACTATTTAATAAGCTTTAATTGTCGTATTTGAATATTCTTGCTACATACGTAAGCGTTCTGGTTTTTTCAAATCAGATATTTGTTGTTTGAATTTTTTATTAAAACTGCATTCGTTGCTGTTTAAACTAAAAATAAATTTTTATTAAAAAAAAGTATCCAATGCTTTTTGTGATAAGCAATGTAAACCAATTTTATATGTGTGTCAACCTGATTCTAGAATCCTTGAGAACACCTTAATTCCAAATGTGAGCTAAAATTCGTCAACTAATTCATGAAAGGTAAATTGCAAATGGAAAGTGACAATACGTAAACGTCCTGCTTTTTTTTTATCAGATATTTGTTGTTTAAACAAACAATAAATTTTTATTAAAAAAAAGTATCCAATGCTTTCATCAAGTTCAATATCTCGAACACAAGGAACAAGTAATTTAAAATCTTCATATGTAACAGTTTGATTGCATAATTCAAGTTTAATAACTTCACTTTGATAAATCATTGGACAGAGCAATGATGTATAATTAGTCATTGTAAATTTGTAAACCAAATTTGAGCAACAGTTTTTTCAATATTAAATTCTACACAACATTTTTGACGTCCACGGCATTTTTTATCATTACAAATTCGAACATCACCATACATATCTGCCACAACAAGAATTGTTAGTTTTTCGAAGAAGTATTTTGCATGTTTTAATAAGCTTTAAATAAACCTTTGAATTTGATGGGTTTTTAGCAATGTAGTACATAATTGATGGTGGAAGTGAGAAACTTTGGCGAACAGATGGTCCACCAGGCCATCAAATTATTCCAGGAACCATTAATTTTGAATTAGACATTGAAGTTAAAAGCTTCACGGAACTTGTAAATGACCGGCTATCAATGCAACTAAAAATGGAATACGGTAATACAAAAACATATTAAAATAAAGATATCAAAATGTATTAAAACATTTTTAACAAAGTAAAAAGAGTTTAAAACGTAGATCAGATTTTTATTCAAACAAAAAAAAGTATACGGAAAAAACTTTAACAAATTCAGTAATAATAATAATTATTATTCATTATCAAGAAAAAAAGAAAAGCATTAATTACGAATCATATTGAAAAGCTTTTCTCCATCTTGTCCATCATAGAAAACAACGCAATCAGAAACTTGAGATTCGATTACAGTATCAATTAATGCATCTAATTCAGCTTTATAACCATCAGAAAGAGAATCAACAAAGGAAAGCAAAAATTTGATATTATTGTGACTCTAAAAAAACAAAGACTGAAGTACTACAGTACTAAAAAAAACATACCATAATAAAATCAGATAAATCTTGAACTTTAAAGCTATCAGGAATATTATATAGATTGAAAGTTTTGAGAGATCCAAGATTTCCAAGTGCAGCAATCTTTTGCATTGTTGTTGTATCAACAACAGAATGACCAGATTTGAATTTGCTGCAAAAATGTTTATTAGGTCAACAAAAACAGATCTAGCGATAATAAAAACTTACTATTTAAATTGTACAATATTAGGCATATCTTCAATGATTGTTTCAAGCATAACACAGCTTTCATCAGCATGTCTCATTTCAACATTAACGAGTTCAGCTTCACGAACATATGGAATAAGTAATTTAAAATTATCATAGAAAAGAGTTTGATTGAATAATTTAAGTTTAATAACTCCACTTCGATAAAACTTAGAACAAAGCAAAGATGCATAATTTGTAATTTTAATACGAAGTAAATTTGTAAGCCAAATTTGAGCAACAGTATTGTTAATATCATATTCTACACAACAATCCCCAAAGCCTTGACATTCTTTATCAGGACAAATTCGAACATCACCATCCATATAATCAAACATATCTGCAGCTACGAGGACTGGGTTAATTTCAAAAAAGTACTTGCAGCTTTGAGCTAGCTTTGAATATACTTTTGAATTTGAAGGTTTCTTAGCAAGGTAGTAAATGATTGATGATGGAAGAGAAAAATGTTGATGAATAGATGTTCCACCCCACCATGGAATCTTTCCACGAGTTGGAATTGCAACAACGCTAGAAGGTGCAGCAGCTGAAGTAGAAGCATCAATTGGTTCATCCATTTGTTTTCAACTTGCGAGACTAAAATGTGATATAAAATAATTAATGTTGGAAAAAATTTGAAAAATAATATAAAACAAAGCGTGCTCTCAAAAATTTAATAGAAGCTGCAGCAACCACAATTTTTGTTGCATCGAATAAGCTTTTCACAAAGTGGATCTTTTGATTTGATGCATTTTTCTCTTGCGAAATTGCAAATTTGGAGGAAAATAAAATGTTCGAAAAATCGATTTACTGCGCGCTTGAAACGAAAAAAAGAAAAAAAAGAACTCACTAGAAAGAGTGTGTCTCTTTCGTTGTCTGGCGACCTTTTCAACCGTGCGCAGCACTCTTTTTTTCTATGTTGATAAATTTTTGACTGCCATTTTTTTGGTTCAAGCGAAATTAGGTAATTTGTGACCACACATGCGCGAACAGCCCGACATCACCCGACTGTCGGGTGGAGGTGAGTGGTGAGTGCTCGGGTTTTGGTCGAGGTGAGTGCCAAATTTTTCTGAGGTGAGTGAAAGAAAAAAGCAAAATAATAAAGATTTTGCTAAAAATAAATTAAATAAAATTATAAGTCAGTGCTCATGACATTGTTATAGTGTTAAAGAGCAAACAAACATTTTTGTTGCTAGTAACATTGAATATTTTTGTAAGACGTGAGTACCACACACTTTTTCTATTCCTTAAAATTGCTCTAAAAACAGGGGTTTTTGGACATCTTTTTAACTCCAATAATGAAAACCAGGGTCAGTGCTCGAAGATTTCTAATTTAATCATTTCTCACAACTCATAATTCTGACAGAAACTTCTAAATTTTTAATTTTTTTACTGCTCAAAAGATTATTCTGGGATAGTTCTAAACATTTACAAAGTAGAAGCCTTCGAAAGCCTTTCCTCTCAATAAATGGAGATTGTTCGTCTCCATTTATTGAGACCGTGCGTTTTTATTCATGCAAATTTCTATAAAAAAAGAATAAAACATGAAATTTGCAGCAAAAGAAAAAGTGATTCAAAGAGTTGCATAGCGATAAGAGGGGGCTTTTAAAAGCTACCCAATGTGGCATTTGCTATTGATTCAAATGATAAAGCAGCTAGAGTCCCATGTTATTTAGGGCCCTTATTGAGGTTTTTTGTTTTTTCACATAACTTTTCAAAGAGTTTTTGACAGTAGGGGTTAAAGAATTGTTGTGGGAGATCCTTTGGAGGACCTTTTTTATTTTGCTATTTTTATGCATGTAGCGATCCTTAATTAGTGTGAACCTTATTTTTTCAAGTACTTTAGGACCTTTTTTTGTACAAAACAAATATGCGTAAAAACAAATTTGAAATAAGTAAAACGTGAATTTTTGACAGTGGCGGCGTCGAGCTGGCCTTTTTTGGCAAATGTAAGTAAAGTTAACAATTGTTTATTTCTGTAGCGTGGATCATTGGGGCACCTCTAGTTTTTAAAAACCGCCACAGAAATAGCCATTTTTTCTTCAACAAATGCAAATTCTTAAAACTGCAGATCGCTGTATTTTACTGAATTTTGCAAGAACAAAGATAAAAAAACAATATCAGCAGCAGGGCCGAGAAATGCGGCCATACATTTATTAACCGAGTGGGTGTGCAGCTAAAATTTTTCAGCCGGCTATGACTTTTTAAGCAGCTTTCTGTACAAATCCATGATAAATCCAAAATTTTCTTAATGTTATATTTTTTGTAAAATTTCATTTTAATGAATCACGAATTCCAGCATCGATGAAATAACATTTTTCGTTCACAAAACTCGTTTCTTGTGTAAACTTGGACAACAATATCGAAAAAATTTCGGCGGCGCTATCGCGCCGCTTTTTTATTCAGAATATTATTCAAATTCGTCAATTCCTCCTATTAATAAATCATTCGCAAAAGAGAAGTTATCTGTGTAAAAAAATATCCAAAAAAAATTTCAAAAAAACCCAAAGGGTCCTCCCTGTGCGTTTTAGGTGAGTGCCAAATTTTTAAAAAGTGTCGGGTGTGCGCGAGCATGTGCACAGCGCATCGTCTGTTGCTTTTTTTGACAAAGAAAAAAACATGCGACAAAAAAAGAGCTCATGTTCAAAAAAAGATTTAAGCACTTTGGTGAATGTAAAAATTATGATTTTGGTATTAATGGATAGAGGAGATCCCAAAAAAAAAAATAATGCAAATTTTTGGCATTTTTGATAGCCCGCCATATTAAAACCTCTCGATGAAATTTTTTTAAAACTTCTGTAAATTTAGCTTATACCTATAGGTACATGACCCAAAAAACCTCTTTTGAAAGAATCGGTTTATTAAGGTTTTATAAGTGAATATGCAAATTTCCTTAGTAAAAAATGGCTTCTTACGCCGTTTTTAAGCTATAATCTTTGAATTTTGGCGTAGTTTTAGGTTTTAATTTTGTAAAATATATTATTACATCATTTTTGAGCAAAAATGAAGTATTTTAAAAAATAAAATTTTTTGACATTTTTTTCATCACGTGGTCCCCCCTGTGGATTTCTTGTGTTTGCTCAAATGAACAGAACTCGATATGCAAATTTTCCAAAAACGTGAAACATGAAAAAATTTGTTTAATAGACTTGTATAAACAATTCCTAGCGATTATATTTTCCAGTTTGCTTTTTACCCCAAAATTTTAGCTTAAAAACGGCGTAAGAAGCCATTTTTTACTAAGGAAATTTGCATATTCACTTATAAAACCTTAATAAACCGATTTTTTCAAAAGAGGTTTTTTGGGTCATGTACCTATAGGTATAAGCTAAATTTACAGAAGTTTTAAAAAAATTTCATCGAGAGGTTTTAATATGGCGGGCTATCAAAAATGCCAAAAATTTGCATTTTTCCTGGGGGCATAAAAAATCAATAAAATTATTTTTTTTGTCTAAATTTATGAAAAACGGTAATTTTGGGATCTCCTCTATCCATTAATACCAAAATCATAATTTTTACATTCACCAAAGTGCTTAAATCTTTTTTTGAACATGAGCTCTTTTTTTGTCGCATGTTTTTCTCTTTGTCAAAAAAAGCAACAGACGATGCGCTGTGCATGTGTGTTTGTGACGGATGTTTTTCCTGTTATTATCATTGCGATATCGTCATTTTCAGATTGTTTTTACTTCCAGCTTGATTTGCTTTCGATTCGTGCTTTTTGTTTTGAAACTTTTTCTTGAAAACTCTACAGTTTTTAGCATTGTCTTTTTCGTTTATTTTATGTTTACAGTTTATTTAGCTTATTTGATTCATACAATAAGAATTCTTTTTTAGAAGTGTACTAATAATCTTTCATCAAATGGATGGTTCTACTTCTGCTGCTGCTACAACTTCAAGTGTTGCTTTAAATCCAACAATGATTCCTGGAAGAATTCGATGGCCTTGTGGTCCTTATATCAATCAAAATTTTGCTCTCCCGGATTCAGTTATTCATTACATTGCTAAAAATCCTTCAACTCCAAAATGTTATGTCAAATTAAGTCAATCCTGCAAATACTTCTTCGAAAAGCTACCTATTCTTGTTGCTGCTGATATGTATGAAGGTGGAGAAAAACTTTGTCCAAATAAATCATGTGATGGTTTTGGAAAATGTTGTGTTGATTTTGAGGTTGCTAAAATTTCAAGTCAAATATGGTTAACAAATGGACTTTATCTTAATGATTTATATTGTCCTTCAAATTTTACTTCAATGCTTGTCCCAAAACTATATCGATGTGATATTCATTGGCTTGTACTTCATCAACAAGATATTACATTCGATGAATTTAAAGCTTTGGTTTCATCTGCTGAAGATGTATCCTTGGAAGGTATCAAAATGACTTATGATGATGGAAAACCTGTTATGATTGAAACTATTCTTAGTGCAATTCCAAATATTTCTAGTTTTTATTAGTAAGTTTTATATTTATTTTAAAGCTGTTAATTATATATAATCGTTTAGTGTTTTTGATAATGATGTTTCTATGGTTACTTCTGATACATTCAAGAATATTTCAAAACTTAAGAATCTTCAAAAACTTGAGAAATTTCGTTTGGATGGAATTCCTGAAGCTGTAAAAGTTGAAGATCTTTCAAATTTTATTACGGTAAATTTACTTTTTGTTTTATAACCTGTTTCATAATTCATTTTTTAGAATAATGCAAATATAAAAATTTGGTTTGGATTTAATGATGATGTTTCTGAAGAATATATATATCAATTGGATAAATTCGTTGATACCGTAATCGAATCTGGAATCCCTAATCGCTATGTCAAATATTCTGGACAAGATCAAGAAAAACGAAAAACTATGAAAAATTGTTGCAAATTTTATTAAAGTTATTGTTGATGTTTTTTATAACATTTTTTAAAATGTATAATTTTTATTAAACTCTTTTTTTTATATTTTGTTTCGCAACATTATTTAAAATAAAAATTTTTGAGTTTACTTGGATGACCTTGTAGATTACGGTATTTTTGAAAATTCTGTTTTATATAAAAAAAATTTAAAAAATCGTTTTTATTTATATTGATTTTTGTAACACCTCAATGATTAGGAAATCGTCCCTTGTCGCATACACCAGGTACAGGTTCCGCCGTCGCCCAAATTGCTGGGATCATACAAAGTTGATCCTGTGGGCAGTCATCATTATTAAAACATTCCTTTCCACTAGGAGGATTATTGGTTATTCTGTTTTGATTCTATAAAAATTTGTTTCATAAAAACTTTATAAAAATACTCCAAAAAAAACTTACATATGCGTTGACAGCAAAAATTGCAGCAAAGAAAAAGATGAAAGCAAAAACGTGAAACTTCATATTTGATTTTAAACAAATGATAGCTTTTTTAAAAACTGAAATTGCTTAAATATGAAATAAAAATACAAAGCCAGACGGCAATAATGGAGGTGACGTTGTTGAAATATTTTTCTTTGAGCATTAATGCATTGTGTTAAAAAACATTATCGGGAATAGAGTTTTACAGTTTTCCAAAAAAAGACATTGCATTCTATCCACCAAAAAATACTGTCGTTTTTCGAGAACATAGCTTTATAGTTTTTTAAAAATTGCATTATTTTTTAGATATCGAATGTATAACGATGAAAAATGGAAATTCATTAAAGTCAAAGCTAGAAAGCTTAATATTTAAAGTGGCATTTATTGGTTACTGACATTTATGGCCTTTTAGCACTCCATTTTTGAAGAACAATAGCACTTCTAATCTCCTTCTAAGACAAGAAAAATAATTGATTCAGTGTCACACTTTTTTAATTATTGCTGGTGAAGTTTTTTTTCCTTGACTTTTTTTAACTACTACTATTACTATTGCTGTCGTTCATTCCCAGATTTGTACAGATTTAAAAAATAAATAACCTTATGAATTCTTCTGCTAATATTTCATGGCCCGAAACACCATCAATAAATCAAATCTTCTCATTTCCAGATACAATAATGTATTATGTATTAATGAATCCATCAAGCTCAAAGGTGTATCTTAAAATGGTAAAATGTTGCAAATATTTTTTTGAGAAAACCCTATTCTTGTTGGAGAACGTATTGATGAAACTGGTATTTGGCAATATCTATATGAGAAAAATGGGGGTAAATCAGGTCACGTAAACATGGATATTACCAAAATAAAAGCTAAACTTTGGTTTACTATTTTATTTTTTAAATAACAGTTTTCCAAATTTGAATTCATTACTTCCTCTCAAGGTTTATCGAAATGAAATTATTGATATTGTAATTTTCAACAGAAATGTTACGTATGATGCTTTTAAGCTTTTAGTTATATCTGCAAAAAGAATTCAACTGAATAATGCTGCTTCAACCTTTAAAAACATCATTGCTCTTAAAAATCTGGGAAATCTAAGAAAATTTACTTTAAATTTTATCCCTGAAACTTTAAATGTCAACGATCTTTCAGCTTTTATTGAGGTTTGTATAACAATCTTTTGGATATATTTATAATAAGAATTATGCAAATTTTTAGGGCTACAAGAACACAAAAATCTTTCTCTGTTTTGACAACCATATTTCTGAAGGCTATAAAAATCAGATAAATGCACTTATAGATGATGTAATTGCATTAGAAGTTCCTAATCGACTTATTTATTATGCTGGTCAAAAAGCTCCAGATTATGCGAAAAAGTTATGCGTTTGAACGATTTATTTAAATTATATGTTTTTTTTCTGACTTTTTTCTTTTTTTGTTATTTTCGTACTTTTTTGTATTGTTTTGAATTTACCTCTTTTTTATGTTTGCATAAAGGGTAAAACAAACTTGTCGTAATTGAACAAAGGTGTGATTGTTTAAGCTTTAAGAATGAATGGACGGACGTCCGGGGCTTGAAAATTCCGGCTCCCGTCCATCCTTAGTTCAAACTGTCAAAGAAAAGCACGCATTATTATTATGACGTTTTCGGTTTGGGTCAGCCGCAGAAAAGATTTTGGCAGGATTTTTCACCCCTACTTGCAACAACTTTTTAATTTAATTTGTTTCTTTTTAATGGCTGTAACATTTTAGCGGTTTTTCATAAACAAATTTAAAAACCATTAAATTTATTTTGATTTTTGTAACAACTGAATAATTACGCTAACATTCCAGTATTATTCGTTATAGCATCCACCAGGGACAGGTTCCGCTGTCGACCAAATGAATGGAATTACACACAGTTGACCCTGTGGGCAATCATCATTATTAAAACATTCCTTTCCACTAGGAGGGTTATTGGTTATTCTGTTTTGATTCTATAAAAATTTGTTTCATAAAAACTTTATAAAAATAATCCAAAAAGAACTTACATATGCGTTGACAGCAAAAATTGCCTCAAAGAAAAAGATGAAAGCAAAAACGTGAAACTTCATTTTTTGATAAATGGTAGCTGTGTTGAAAGATGTAATTGCTTAAATACGAAGTAATAATACAAAACCAGACGGCGATAAAAAATATTTTTCTTACAAAAGCTTTCTCCATTAATTCATTAATCTTTAGTGTATTTTATTGTATAGAAAAACAATGTCGCTTTTCAGACATATATTTTTTAACACTTTTTCAAAAACAAAATTGTTTTTGAGCTTTCAAATGTTTAATGATAAAAAGTCAAAATCCATTAAGATAAAAGCTAGACGTCATTGATGAAGATAAGGTTTTGTAATATTGATCCATTAATGTTTAGCATGTAATCTGGAATGCGTCTTATTATCTACGATTTTGAATACTAGGGGTGCCCCGCCCCTTCGGGGCGGCCACCAATGATCTACGCTATAGGAAATTTATTACAGGTATGTAAAGTTGATTGTGCTTGTTAAAAATATGACAATGATTATTTCGCCATATGCAAATTTTTGCTTCCTGTCCATTCTCATTTTATTCCTCACATTTTTTGTTTTATGCAACTTTCATTTTTTTTTGCAAAAAATTTGCATGAATTAAAACGCACGGGCCAACAAACGCACAATCTCCATTTATTGAGAGGAAAGCTGACTTAAAAAGCACAATGACAATCACATTAACAAATATCTGTTCGAATAATTTTACGAGGTTATTTGCATGCTATTTTTGTACTATCTTGTATCTATCTGTTTGCTATACATAAAATGTGAAGTATGTTCTTTTTCTTCGTTGGTTAAGACACCTTCACTTAAAGCAATCATCATTATTGAATAATACTTCAAATTTTCTCCCTCGCAACAATAATAATAATTGAATCAATCTAAAAATTTTTTAGTTATGCTCTTTTAGTTTTTCATTTGCAATCAACTATTTTTTTTGAGCCACGACTATTTATTTTTCATTTTCAGATTTTTACAAAATATCAAATAATCAAACGTCATGAATCCGTCTGTTTCTAAAATTACATGGCCTGAAAGTTCATCAACAAAACAATATTTTTCTTTTTCCGATACAGTAATCTATTATGTATTAATGAATCCATCCCGTGTAAGATGCTATGCAAAACTAACAAAATGTTGTAAATATTTTTTTGAAAAAAACCCTGTCCTTCTTGGAGAACGCCTCGATGACGATGATGAAACTTATATATGGGATTTTAGCACAGAGAGCAGTAGCCAGCAAGACACGGTGCAGTTTGATATTAACAAAGTAAATGCAAAGTTTTGGATTACTTATGAGCTTCGTCTTTACGGCGATCGTAATCACAATTTTAATGCATTGCTTCCTCATAGATTTTTTCGAAATAAAATTTATGAAATTTATATTGAAAATGGAAATATTTTGTTCAATGATTTTAAATTGTTAGTTACGTCAGCACAAAAAGTTGAATGTCGAAATGCTAAAGTACTTGATAAAGATAGAAATGTTATTGTGCTTGAAAAAATTCTTGAATCAATTCCAAACATTGAAATCTTTATGTTGTAAGCCTTATTGTTCTACACAGGGATGAGAAATGCGGCCGGTCTAGCGGAGAGTGGCCGCCGATCATTTTTGGAAAATTCTTTGTTCTTCACTTTATGGAATTAAAGACCCGACGGGCTTAAATCTGAGGCCGACCCGGCCGACAATTTAAGCCCGCTGCCGAGGTCGGACGGAATTTTCAGGCCAACTTCTCATCCCTGATTTTACAACAAGCACACATATAAGATTTTTAGTGATATAAGATGAGGATAAGAAAAAAGTTCTGGGCAGGACTCAAAAAATGAACTTTTTTCCAACGGTTGGAAACTTCAAAGGAAAATTAAGGTCGGTTCCCTTTGAAATTTCCAACCGTTGGAAAAAAGTTCATTTTCCAACGGTTGGCAAAAACTTTTTTCTTATCCTCATCTTATATTGCTGACGATTCTGCTATCACTCCTTTAACCGTCAAAAACATCAGTGCTCTTAAAAATCTTGAAAATTTAATAGAATTTTATTTGAATAAAATTCCTGAAACTTTAAACGTCAAAGATCTTTCAACTTTTATTGAGGTTCTTAAAACACTTTTAAAAATCTTTAATAGAATTATGTAAATTTTTAGGGTCAAAAAGATACACAATTTTTTTTAAATTTTGCCAATATTATTTCTGAAGACTATAAAGCTCAACTCGATGCACTTATTGATACTGTTACTGCATTAGAAGACCTTTATTGTGTTATTAATTATGCTGGTCAAGATGGTGGCAAACTTCGAATTATGCGAAAAAGAATTGGTTGTGTATAATATTTTAGTTATGTATTTTTTTCTGTTTTTTTTGATAATTTTAATTATCTTATCCGCATTGATCTATTTTACAGCAAACTAAAAATCATCTGTTCAATTACTGCATTTTTATACATTTTTATACTTCATGAATTTATGTTAGTTTTGTGGTTAACGTAAATATTTTTGACTTTTAATTAATTTATTTGTTTTTACAAAACGATAACAAAAAACCCTTCATTTAGCTTAGAATTTTTAAATGCAAATTGAAAAATTACTGAATCACTTTTATGCATTCACCAGTAACATAACATAGTTGACCGGATGGGCAATCTGCATCAGTCAAACATTTTATTTCTCCAGGAATTTCATGATTTTCTTTGTTGAGAACCTAGAAAAATTTATTTTATGCAATAAATATTTTTTAAAGTAATCTATAAAAAGCATACGTAAGCGTTGACAGAAAAAATTGCAGCAAAGAAAAAGATGAAAGCAAAAAGAAACTTCATATTTGATTTATTTTTTCAAATAACAAATGGTGGTTTTTTTCAAGAATGGAATTGCTTAAGTACGAAACTACGAAACAAAAATACAAAGCCAGACGGCAATAATGGAGGTGACGTTGAAATATTTTTCTTTGAGCATTAATGCATTGTGTTAAAAAACATTATCGGGAATAGAGTTTTACAGTTTTCCAAAACTGCATTATTTTTGTGATTTCAAATGTTTAGCGATAAAAAGCGGGTACTCATTAAAGTAAAAAAAATGGAGTTAAAGAAGATACGTTTTGTCCATTAATGTTTAGCATGTAATCTGGAATGTGTCTTATTATTTATTTATGATTTTGAATAAAACTGATCAAAAAATCGCAAGAACAATCACGTAAACAAATATCTGTTCGAATAATTTCAGGAGATTATTTGCATGCTTTTTTTTGTGTTATTTTGTGCCCTCTTGTTCGTTGCACACAAAATGTTAAAAGAAACTTTTTTACAGTTTTTCCAAATTAATATTACGAAAAAGTTTTATTTCAGTTTTTTCATAACACAAAGTGCCAAAAAAATCCTTGTATTGTTTTTATCCGCATTCACCAGGTTCACCATGCCATGGAACAGGGAATAAACAAATTTCGCCACGGGGGCAATCTGCACTGCTTGTACATATTTTTCCCTTTAAGGCATGGTTAATGTCATGATTACCTCTGAGAATCTAAATTAAGTAATTTAAAATGTTTTTTAAAAAAATACTCCAAAAAAACTTACGTAAGCATTGACAGCAAAAATTGCCTCAAAGAAAAAGATGAAAGCAAAAAGAAACTTCATTTTTTGATAAATGGTAGCTGTGTTGAAAGATGTAATTGCTTAAATATGAAGGAATAATACAAAGCCAGACGGCAATAATGGAGCCACGTTTCTATCAAAAAATAGTTTTCTTACAAAGACGTTTAACACTAATATATATTATAATGCATTGCTTTTCAGCGTTGTATAAAAAAGTATTATCACTTTTCGGTTTAATACATATCAATGCATCAAACACTTTTTTAAAGACATATATTTTTATAGTTTTTCAATGCTATTTTTTTAGCTTTCATATATTTAATGGTACAGAAGCGCAGCTCCGTTAACCACAAAGCTAGACGGCGTTAATGCAGCCACGTATTTGTAAGACATATATATTTTTCACATGATGCTAGCATGTGATCATTTAAAAAAATATTTTTTTAAACATATTCCAGTTTTCAGCTTAACAGATATTGAACGGTAAAAAATGAATACTTATTAATGTTGGGTTGTGGGTTTCACTGTTACAGTATATTCCATCATTAATGACGGAGCCAAATATAAAGCTTAGAAAACTCCATATTTGCAATTAATGATTGAAAAACAATATTAAAAAACTTTTATTTTAAATTTACAAAACAAAAACAGAAAAAAATTAAAACATTCTCGCATTACTTTTTGTTAGCCACATTCACCAGGTTCACCATGCCATGGAATTGAAAATAAACATATTTGACCAGGAGGACAATCATCATTGCTCATACATGGCTTTCCTATTTCATCAGGCTCATAATTACTTTTTATATGAATAACCTAAAAAAATTTGATATTAAGGAGTATTTTAAAAGTAACTGCAAAAAAAACTTGCATAAGCTTGAACAGCAAGAATGCCAAGGAGAAAAAAGATGTGAACAATAACGTCTATTTTCTTTTTTAAAAAACATTTTTCCGGCAGATACAACATTTTTTAAAAAATGAAAAAATCTTAAATGTTAAAAAGTATAATAAGACATTGTTAGAAAGAAATAAAATTTTTTTTGTTAAAATTTATTTGCAATTCAATGGTTAATAAACAGCAATGAATCATTTGTAGAAGATTCAATATTTCCAAAAAAAGCGTGTTATTTTGTTATCATCATTATTAACATGAAGACAATACCGATCAGTGGCCAGCGGTGGCGGGACATTTTAGGTGCATTGATAAATACTAAGGATGTGAAGAGAAAAAAATTTCAGGGCAGCTCTTTGATCTTCTGCCACTTTAAGCGGCGACAAAATATCAAACGATTTCTGTTCATTTCGGAAGAAGTACATGCCTCTGGCGCTTCACCTTGTCAACATCATTGATTTAATCAAATCTAATCAGAGATCACGATTTTTACATCGAAAAAACTGATCATGTATTTATAACAAAAATGTATGCTTTTTATATAAGTTTTTGTTTTATTAACAAATAATGTTGTATAAGTGTTTGTTGTGTGAATACACAGGGAAGTGTGTTGAAGAAATCAAAGTACAAAAAATGTCAAACCTCTCTCTCTCTCTTTTTCATCACTTTTTTCTTAAATAACGTTTTTATCAATCTGTTGCTGCTATAAACTTTTAAAAATGAATACCTCAAATATAAAATCAAAAACAAAGTTTTCATGGCCAAAAACTGCTTCAGTGAATCAAAACTTTTCATTTCCGGATACAATAATTTATTATGTCTTAATGAATCCATCAAGTTCAAATGTGTATCTCAAAATGGTGAAATGTTGTAAATATTTTTTTGAGAAAAACCCTATTCTTGTTGTTGGTCATTTGGATTGGCTAGAAAATGGAGTAATTTTATGTGAGAAAAAAGACTGTAGATCTTCAGATGTTTTAAATCCATGTTGTGTTGAAGTTGATTTGAATAAAGTAAAAGGTAAAATATGGCTAACGAAGAAGTTCAGTCTATGGTCAAGTGAAAATATTCCAAATTTTATATCAACACTTCGATTTAAACTTTTTCGCTGTGAAATTACAGAGCTTTCAATGTCGAAACAAATTATTTTATACGACGATTTTAAATTTATGGTTGCACCTGTTGAATGCATTAATTTGCATGAGGTCAAAATGGTCAATGATGATGGAAATCCGGCTATGTTGGAAGCAATTCTTGAAGCTTTGCCAAATGTTAGAATATTTGAATTGTAAGTTTTTCTGGTCATTTTTGTTTCTTTGATTATGTTGTATATTTACAGTACATTTGCTGCCAATTTTTGCAATGCAACTGTTTCAACATTCAAAAACATTAACAAACTTAAAAATCTTTGTCGGCTAAAATTATTTAATTTGTATGAGGCTACAGAAATATTGAATGTCAAAGATCTTTCAACTTTTATTGCGGTAAACAAGTGCATGTTTTCGCTTAATTTAATTTATTTTAATTTTTAGAACCACAAAGATACAAGATTTTTGCTTGATTTTAATGAAAATATTTCTGAAGCTTACAAGAATCAGTTAGATGCATTAATTGATAGCATAATTGAATCAGCTATTCCAAATCGTCTTATCAATTATCCTGATCAAGATGCTGAAAAGCTAAAGATTTTGTTTGAACGATTACAAGAAGATGATGATTTGAATGTTTACTAAGAATGCGTCTGCTAATAATGCTTTCTTTCTTTCTTTTTAAGGATTGTCAAAGCGCCGCACATGTGCATATTAAAACTGATAAAACATTATAATTGATTTTTTATATGTTATCAAAAGAAATTGATTTTTAAGCAAATATTTTTCTTGTAAAATAAAAAATGAATATTTTTCTTTTAAATAATTCTTTTATTTAACTCACTATTGTCTCAAAAGTTAAAATGACTCCATCAAAAAGAACATTTTCATGGCCAAAAACTGCTTCCGTGAATCAACGCTTTTCATTACCGGATACAATAATCCATTATCTATTAATGAATCCATCAAGTTCTAAAGTGTATATAAAAATGGTAAAATTATGTAAATATTTTTTTGAAAAAAACCTTATTCTTATTGTTACGCATATGGAGAAAGATTTCGAGAGATCAATTTTTTGTGAGAAGAAAAATTGTCGACCACTTGGTGAACTTTGTCCACGTTGTGTTGTAACAGATATAAATAAAATTCATGGAAAAATATGGCTAACAAAAATGTTTAGTTTATTCGTACGTATAAATATTTCAAATTTTATTTCAATTCTTCGTCCAAAACTTTTTCGTTGTGATATTACTACTTTTACAATGTATCATCAAATTGTGTTATTTGATGATTTCAAATTTATGATTTCATCCGTGAAATCCATTAATTTGCATAAGGTTAAAATCATCTATGCAGATGAAAATCCTGTTATGTTTGAAACAATTCTTGAAGCTCTACCAAATGTTAAAATATTTTTTTTGTAAGTTTTTAGTTATTTATTGTTTTTATAACTTTAATAAAATTGCAGCAAATTTCATAAAGATTTTCCGAATGCATCTGTTTCAACGTTCGATAATGTCAACAAACTTAAAAATCTTGGTCGTCTTGAATCATTTAATTTATACAAGGCTCCAGAAGTGATTAATATCAAAGATCTTTCAACTTTTATTACTGTATGCAAATTTGTCTTGTGCTTGAGTTAAATGAAGTTCTAATTTTTAGAATCATAAAAATTCGAGAATTTGTCTTGAGTTCAGTCACAACATTTCTGAAAACTATCAGAAACAACTTGATGGTCTTGTTGATACTGTTATTGAATCAAACATTCCAAATCGGCTTCTTCAATATCGTGGATGTGATGAAGAAAAACGAAAGATTTTGGATAGTCGTTGGGATTATGGTGAAGATGATGATGACTGCGAAAAGTGCGCTCGTTGCGGTTAAACCTTTTATATTTTCGTATTTTTGAAGTATATATTTTTTTATTTTGTATACACAATAAATTTTTTGCAAAGATTATTCTACCATTATTATCCAAATAAATTAACGCTTAAAAACGGAAAAATGTTATTCATTTATTTAAAGACTGGTCGAAGAGAACAACATGAACCTAAAATGATAATTTTAGAGTTTAAAAATATCTATTAAGCATAATTATTACCATTGTAGCAGCTAGAATTAATTCCAAAATAGCTTTGACAAATTTGATTATTACTGCATGGACCTGCCAAATAATTGCTTCCAGCTGGACATCGGCTACTAGTTGCTGGGGCGGAGCAACAATTGCTATTGTAACAAGTTGCACCAGCACCAAAATAGCTTTGACAGATTTGATTGTTGTTACATGGGCCGGCTAAGAAGTTACTACCCGCTGGGCATTGAGTGGTATTTGCTGGAGGGGTTGTACAACATGAACCTAAAAGAAAAGATGTTTCTGAGCTTTGGATTTCTTTTGTTACCGTTGTAGCAAACAGAATTGGTACCAAAAGAGTATTGACACATTTGAGTGTTACTACATGGACCAGCTAAGAAGTTTGATCCATTTGGGCATTGATTGGTAGCAACAGGAGGAGGAGTGGAGCAACAGGTGCCTAAAACATTTAAATTGTTTGCAGTTTTTAAAGCAAATTTTTACCATTGAAACACATAGAATTATTTCCATAAAAGCTTTGACAGGTTTGATTAGTTGCGCATTGTCCCCCAAGTAATGTGCCATTATTTGGGCAATGATTGACTGGGGCAGGTCCAGAGCAACAGTTGCCATTGTAGCAAACAGCTGTTGATCCGAAATAACTTTGACACATTTGATTGCTGTTACATGGACCAGCTAAGAAATTAGATCCATTTGGACACTGATTGCTGCTTGCAAGACCAGTACAGCAACTGCCGTTGTAACATGATGAATTTGTTCCAAAATAATATTGACACATTTGATTATTACTACATGGACCAGCTAAGAAACTGCTACCATTAGGGCACTGATTGTTGACGGAAGGAGGTGGAGTAGAGCAACACGTGCCATTGAAACACATGGAGTTGTTGCCGTAAAAACTTTGACACGTTTGATTATTAGCACATGTACCACCGAGTAAAGTGCCGTTGTTAGGACAGTGATTAACAGGAGTTGTTCCAGAACAGCAGTTGCCATTGTAGCATACGGCAGCTGCTCCGAAGTAGCTTTGACACATTTGATTACTATTACATGGACCAGCTAAGAAGTTACTCCCATTTGGGCATTGATTGGTGACTGGAGGAGGTGGAGTTGAACAACATGAACCTAAAATGGAATCTCTAGCAATGGGAAAACTGAAAAAAGTGCTTACCATTGTAGCACATTGAATTATTTCCATAAAAGCTTTGACAGGTTTGATTAGTTGCGCATTGTCCCCCAAGTAATGTGCCATTATTTGGGCAATGATTGACTGGGGCAGGTCCAGAGCAACAGTTGCCATTGTAGCAAACAGCTGTTGATCCGAAATAACTTTGACACATTTGATTGCTGTTACATGGACCAGCTAAGAAATTAGATCCATTTGGACACTGATTGCTGCTTGCAAGACCAGTACAGCAACTGCCGTTGTAACATGATGAATTTGTTCCAAAATAATATTGACACATTTGATTATTACTACATGGACCAGCTAAGAAACTGCTACCATTAGGGCACTGATTGTTGACGGAAGGAGGTGGAGTAGAGCAACACGTGCCATTGAAACACATGGAGTTGTTGCCGTAAAAACTTTGACACGTTTGATTATTAGCACATGTACCACCGAGTAAAGTGCCGTTGTTAGGACAGTGATTAACAGGAGTTGTTCCAGAACAGCAGTTGCCATTGTAGCATACGGCAGCTGCTCCGAAGTAGCTTTGACACATTTGATTACTATTACATGGACCAGCTAAGAAGTTACTCCCATTTGGGCATTGATTGGTGACTGGAGGAGGTGGAGTTGAACAACATGAACCTAAAATGGAATCTCTAGCAATGGGAAAACTGAAAAAAGTGCTTACCATTGTAGCACATTGAATTATTTCCATAGAAGCTTTGGCATGTTTGATTATTAGCACATGTACCACCAAGGAATGTGCCATTAGCTTGACAACGATTAGTTACTGGAGGTCCTGAGCAACAATTGTTATTGTAGCATACAGCATTGGCTCCAAAATAGTATTGACAAATTTGGCTATCACTGCATGGACTTGCAAGGTAATTACTTCCATTAGGGCATTGATTGTTCATTACAGGGCTTGTACAACATGAACCTAAAAATCTGCTTGTAAAGTATTGCTTTTAAAAGGTAATTACCATTGTAGCAGCCAGAATTTATTCCAAAATAACTTTGACAAATTTGATTATTACTACATGGACCAGCTAAATAATTACTTCCAGCTGGGCATTGACCGGTAGTGGCAACAGCAGTACAACAATTGCCATTGTAACAACTAGAATTAGCGCCGAAGTAAGCTTGACAAATTTGATTGTTGTTGCAAGGGCCAGCTAAGAAGTTAGACCCATTTGGGCATTGATTATTGACAGCAGGTGGAGGAGTGGAGCAACAGGAGCCTAAAAGTATCGAAGTATGCAACATTTTAGAAGCAAATTTTTACCATTATAACATTGAGAATTGTTGCCATAAAAACTTTGACATGTTTGATTTGTTGTACACGTACCACCAAGTAACGTGGTATTAACAGGGCATCGATTCGTAACTGCTGGACCAGAACAACAATTTCCATTATAACAAACTGCCGCAGCTCCAAAATAACTTTGGCACATTTGATTACTATTACATGGCCCTGCTAAGAAGTTAGAACCATTAGGGCATTGATTTTGAGCAAGAATAGAACAACAAAATCCATTGCTACAAACGGCATTTGCGCCGTAATATTGTTGACAGATACTTGAAACAGAACATTGCATTCCCAAATATGTGCCATTCACGCATTGTGGAACTTGTCGTTTATCACGATTATTTCTTGACAAATATTGTACATCATCAGTTAAAGCATGAATCACTGAAGTTGACACTGCTAAAAGAACAAAAAATCTAAGCCACCACATTTTTACAAAAACAATTTTGAATCAAAAATGAGATTTAAAAAATGATGAGTAGTTCTATCTCCTTAAATACTATTGTGCTACGAAAAACATGAAAAACGTTTTTATGACTTATAAATTTGCACACCTGCTTTTGTAAAATTAATTTAATATAAATAATTATGTTTTTTAACGTTTCCTTAAAAATAACATCAACATCATCATAGGGTTTTGTGGATTTAACCGAGAAAAACAAGAATGTGAGCAGCAAAAAAAGGGATAAAACAATTAAAACATATTTGTTTATCATTGTTTCTTTTTTTTGATTTTTTGGTAAAAACAAAAAAACCACCAGGATGTAAAAAACAATTGTACAAATTAGGGATCAAGTCATCATTAATTGCCCCCTCATTTTTTTGATTTAAAACAGTTACTTATTTATTTTGTTAAAAATACAGGATAGAATGTTTAAAATTGGAACAAGTTCCTTGAATATCTTGCTACTTTCCTTATGGTAAACTTGCTTCTATTTGTTAATAATCCTTATAAGTACATGTCCATTTTAGGAATATAAATAGGGACAAGCAACGCACACTTTTTCCTTTTCTCTTTGCATTTTTTTCTTCGTTACAGTATGAAAATTTCAACTTTTTTTTACAAACTTGTAATCCAACCAACTATATGTAATTTTTTACGCTGATTCCGAATATGCCATTTTTGAAAAGGTTTTCTTTGGCACAAAATGCCGAAAATGGCATTCTTTTGTTTGCGTATAAAGAGAAGTACCTCAATTCACGCCAATTCACGAACGAGCTTAGTATCATTCGATAGCCCATGAAAAAATATTACTATGCTGTAAAGGAAAATCAAGCGAAAAAATTTGGCACGATAAAAACGGCATTTTTCAGCTTAAAAAAGTTTAAAAAACGTGTGCAAAAAAGAAAGAGAAAAAAATCAGCTGTCTGTGTGTTTCTTCTTTTCTTTTGAACTGACTGCGAGGAAAAAAAGAGAAGGATGCACACACAAAAAAAGAGTGTTCTCTTTCACTTTTTCTGTCGACGAAAAAAATTTGTGTTGCCGGATTTTTAGATGCCGTTTTCGGTATTTTAAATGAATTTTTATAATTTTTTATTTCGATATTATTCTTAGTCAGGTTCGAAAATAGTATATTCTAACAAAAAAATATTCATTTTCTAAAACTTTTTTTTGACCTGCCGGTCCCTATATTTGTTGTTGCTTTACCTTTGTTGAAATAAAATATTGTTGTTGAAAACTGTTGTTGGAGATTTTAACCTTAAAATGTTTGAAAGCAAAGAAGCTTGTGCTTATCTTTTTTGTTATTTGCAGTTACTTATTGTTATAATGACAGTAATGTTTATATTATTTTTTATAGATATTAATTATACTGCTATTATCTACAGTAAGACGTTATACACTGTCTTTTGTCTAACTCTTCCTTTCAAAAAAATGCTTTCCTTCTCTTTTTTTCCATTCAAAAATTTGCATTAAAAAATTATTCAAATTTACACATTTCATTCATGCATGAAAAGTCGTTATATACATTCGATGACAATGAAAAACCTTTCAATTTCATTAACTTGTCGTTGAATAAAACGGTCGTCGTCTGCTGTCGCTGCTGTTTTTTTCTTCTCCACTTATCTGACCTTCACTAACAACAACAACTGATACTCAAGAAGTAGCCGCTAATCAATTAATCATGGGTAATCAAGTAACACGTAGCCCAGGTGGAAAGCGTCAAATGCCTCAACATGCTGCACAAAAAGTTGCAAGAAAATCTCAAAAAGGAAAAGGTCCAGATGCTCTTAATAAACTTCCACAAGGTATGTTTTTGAGAAAGGGATATATAGGGATTTGGGGTTCGGGTATCAATGATCTATATAGACCAATGGACAATATACAAGATGATCTTACAAGGTTAACGTTTAGCGAAATGCTCTCTAATGCCAAAGGAGCGATATCTTGTTGAAACAGCTGATGCACTAGTTTTTAATAATCCTTCGAATTTCCTATATCCCCTTATCTCTTTACTAATCTGTCATCTTTTTTAGTTCATCCTCGACGTCAATGCCTTCTTCGTCTATTAAAGCTTAATCGTGTGCATGATTATTTACTTTTGGAACAAGAATTTGTACAACGTCAAAATGCTTTAAAACCAAATCAAAATCAATTTCGTCAAGAACGTCGTACTATACAAGCTTTACGTGGTTCTCCAACAACTCTTGCTCGTATACATGAATTATTTAATGATGAACAACATGCTGTTGTAGTTGTAGAAGGATCTAAACGTGAATGGTATGTACCAATTTTATCAATTGTTGATAAAGATTTGATATGTCTTAATGCACTTGTTATGGTCAAAGCAGGTGGAATGTTCAAAAATGTCCCGTTGGCAGTTGTTGGAGTTTTACATGATTCTGTTGATTCTAAAGCTGCATGCTATAAACTTGAAAAAGCTCCTAAAGAATCTTTTGATGATATTGGTGGCTTGGAACAACAAATTCAAGAAATTAAAGAATCGGTTGAACTTCCGTTAACTCATCCAGAATATTATGAAGAAATGGGAATTACTGCTCCAAAAGGTGTTATTCTTTATGGTGAACCTGGTACAGGTAAGAAATTGTTTGCAGCTGTCATAATGGGATAAGAAGGGAGCACTATAGCGAGAGACAACTTGTATCATTAACGAGATATATAACATCCATTCATGTAATAACTCTTGACTAATACATGCTTCATTTTTAGGTAAAACTCTTCTCGCTAAAGCTGTTGCTCATTCGACTTCTGCAACCTTCCTTCGTGCAACTGGCTCTGATCTTGTACAAAAATCTTCTGGTGAAGGAGCTCGTCTAGTTCGAGAATTATTTAAAATGGCAAAAGAATGTGCACCATGTATTGTCTTCTTGGATGAAATTGATGCTGTTGGTACTAAACGTTTTGATACTTCATGTCGTGGTGAACAAGAAGTTCAACGTACTCTTCTTGAATTACTCAATCAGCTGGATGGCTTTGAATCACGTGGTGATGTTAAAATTATTATGGCTACAAATCGTATTGATTCTCTTGATCCTGCATTAATTCGTCCAGGTCGTATTGATCGAAAAATTGAACTACCAAAACCTGATGAAAAGACAAAGATTAAAATTTTATCTATTCATACTTCTGGAATGACCCTTGCAAAAGATGTCAAATTTGAAAAGATTGTTGCAAAAGAGCGTCAAATTTCTGGGGCTGATTGTCGAGTAAGTCTTTTTTATTTTAAAATAAGTTTCCATAAACTACAATAGCTCTATTTTTAGGCAATTTGTACTGAAGCTGGTATGTTAGCTCTTCGTGCACATCGAAAAGTTGTATGCATGGATGATTTTGATCGTGCAATCAAAAATGTTATTTATTCAAAGAAATTTGGTGTAATGGAAGAATTTTATATGTGATGCTTTTCTTGTCTAACTTTTTTTCTGATTGTAACTGACATTTGTCAGTTTGCTTTCAACTGATTGAATAAAGATTTATGTACAGTACACTTGTTCTTTTTTGCATTTGAGTTTCATGGGTTGGGATAGTTTTGTTATGGTGTTGTTGGGTTTATAGTTTTATTAATGTTAAAATCAATTAATAGTAATATGGAGCTATAAAAGTATTGAATAGAATCAATGCACAGAGTATCTGGACATTTGCATTCAGATGGAGAATTTGAGTTACATGGAATATCTTCTTTTTTAGCAATTGGTCGATAAACTTGTGATTCACATCCACGAATAACAAAGATGATGCCTGATTGAGGTTTTTTCGGGACCAGGGAAGCTACAGTAATCCAAAAGTAGAAATAGTGACTTTTTTTGGTTTACTTTTATTAAAATTTTATGGTTTTTGTTTGTTTTCTCATCTTATTACTGTACAGAAAAAAATCGTTGTTGTTGTAAATAATTTGTTTATTACTTTCATTGCTACCGTACTCCCTGAGCCGAAGAACACTCAAATGGATAACTAATTGCATTGTACCGAGCAAAAACCAATCTTATATCCTGTATGAAACAAGTTTTCAAAGACGTATGCAACAAAGGTATATACGGTAATGGATAACAAACTCTACATAAACAAAAGTTTTTTGATTAAAAAATGCTTTTTTAAAGACATTATTTAAACAACGGATTGGTAAATTTGGCATTGACATAGTTAGTTTCTTTCATTGCAAAACGGCAAAAATTGAATGCATTTTATTTTAATAATTGATCAATAAACAATAAAGAATTTTTTTTCACAGTTTTTACTGGTTTTACCTTAAACAAAAACTTAAGTTAATGATTTTTTGTAGTAAAGCCCGTCACTTTTCTTTCTGTTTTTTTATTTTACTGTTTTTTTTCAAAGAAGGATTAGAGAAAATGAATTTATTTAGTTGCTTTCCTTGGATTACTTTCTTTTCTCGACAACCCGCTTTATCGTATCCTGAAATTGTAAGTTTACTTTTTATCAAAAAAAATTATCTAATTTTAAAGTGAATTTAGAGTGACTCATCTGGAATGTATGAAATAGAATCTGAAGCTGATTATTATTATTTAAATGAAAAACCGCTGAAAGCCTTGCAATCTTCTTCAACCTTCTCGTCAGTAGTCCCTGCCCAACAATCACTTCAACAAGAAAGCTAAAAAAAATATTTTTTATATCGATGTTTATTGTTTTTATTTATATTTTAGTTTTGTATTATCAAAAAAATAAAATTTATTTACATCTACGAAATTTTTTATATTTACACTGACAACCCTCTTCTATCAATAGCTTTTGGTTTTCCATTTGCTGTTGAAGCAGGATATTTGAAAGATGGTCGTTCAAGAAATTTTGCTTTTTCTTCATGCATATCTGCTTTTGTTGTCGTGGAATCAGATGGTGGAGTTACACCTTTTTGAAGACGCTAAAATTAAAATTGTTCTTGCTCATTTAAATTTTGAAAATTATTTCATTACGGTTTTAAGTGACTGCCTTCTATTTTTAAATATTAAATAATACAACGCATAAATGGGAATCGGAATCATTGAAGCTAATGCTAGCCCGAAGCCAATGTATTCTGCCCAATCAGGGTAATTAGTGTGATTAGGATATTGTAGAGGAGTGTAGCGGATTACGGTAATTGCAAAAAGTAGAGCAATTGCAAATGGAGCTGTAACATTCCAAAGAAGTTTCCAAAAACGAGGAATCTGAATTCCAATCATTTCATAAATTCCAAATCGAACATTGTCAGTTCCTGAAATATATAGATCAATCATTAACTGTTGTGTTTAGTAAAAAAGAATGGTTTTTTGAGCTATTTTTTATTCTAATTTTTTGAGCTATTGAAAATATACAATTATTCAATCTCTACAAACTTCCTGTGAAAAACTCACCAAAACCCCATGAAATACCAATTACTTCAAAAAATACAACAAATAACAACGCCACTCCAGATGCTCCATATGCATCAACCAATTTAACCCAATATATACCACTAAATGAGATCATTGGAATACCCATAAAAAAGAAGAATATACAACCAAATAGACGTGAAACTTTTCGATGTTTGTTTAATAAAAATGGAAATTTATCTTCAAATGATGTAAATAAATTCTCCAGAATACAGACTTGACTATCAAGTCCAAGAATGACAATTACTAAAAATACTGCAAAACACCATATTTGTTTTAAAGGAAGATGGCGGATTAGCTCTGAAAATTAAAAAGGGATGATTAAAGTGGCGGTAAAAACAGAACAGATGATTTGACTCTTAAAAGTCATTCACTGACTTTAAAGGGTAAAATTTGTTGCAACAATGGGTGACAAAATGTTCATCCCGTTTTTTCCATTTTTTTAATTAGAAAACTTCTAGAATATTCAATTATACGGACATTTTAGGAATTGTACCTATGATCTGAGAAAGAGGCCTATAAAGTTTAAGCAATTCGTGAAAAGTCGTTAAAAATCGTGGAAAATCGTAGAAAGTCGTGGAAAACTTAACACCATTTTCTACGATTTTTCACGATTTTTTACGGTTTTCTACGGATTTTCTAATTTATTTTCGATTTTTTTTGTCATTTTATGAGAGTTTTAAAGTATTATTGGAGCTTCAGAGGGGTCAAAGTATACCAAGGGATCCAAAAGTGATATAGTTCTGTCCCCCAAGTCCATATGTATAGTTCCTAAAAGTTTCATGCAATCTGGTCTTCTAGAAATCGTTTAATTTCTAGAAGACCTAGAAAAGTAGAAAAAAGGGTACAAATAAAAGAGAAAAAAGGATGAACACTTTGTCACCCATTATAGCTAGTTTTTACCTACAAAATAAACTCACCCGGTAAGACCACAAATATCAATCCCACAGTTGGTTGCACAATTTCACTAATCTCTTTTTCACCAACAAATGCCATATACCCCAGCACCGAGAATACAATTAACCCAGTAAAGATTGCAGTTGCAGCATTTACAAAACACATAAAAAATGCATCTCGATAACAATTATGATTAAATTTATTATGTGATCCTAAGGCAATTAATGTTCCAAATCCAATTCCATATGAATAAAGAACTTGTGAACCCGCATCACTCCAAACATTGGAATTTTCTGTTAGTGCAGTAACATTTGGAGTTAAAAAATATGCAATCCCAGAAAATGCACCGGGAAGTGTAATTCCACGAATTAAAAGTATAAAAAGAATAAAATATGGAAAAATTGAAGAAAAATATATAAATTTTCGAGTATCGGATGTGCCATTCCAAATAGCGAAATAGACAACAAGCCAAGAGAATAGCATTAGCACAAATAGTTCCCATTGAATTCCACCAAAAGCTGTGATATCAGAAGTTTGTTGAAGAACTCGACGTTCCCAAAATTGTTCAACGGATGTTTCGATGGAAGGGAAATGGCTGGATAGATTGGAGATGGAAGTGGTATTTTCTTCGCCAGTAAAGCAGTTGGCGGTGTTCCTGAAATTTGGGATTGAGAACAGAAGAATTTTCCATAACAATAGGCAAGAATTACTGGCTTAATAAATTGGTCTTTAGCAGTTTTTTTGCCCCAAGCAGGATCCGAACATGGGATTCTTGCCCACCAAGCAACGGCTCTACCAGTAAGCTACTGGTGTAACGTTAAAAAAACTTTTTTTGTGATAACTAGACAGGCAATAAAAAAAGTAAAAAATTTCACTGTAATGAATGCCCAAATTTTCAGATTTAGTCATATAACAGCTTATAAGTGTTTTAATTAATAAAAAATTGTTTCCAAAGCTTACCAAAAATTATCACATGTCTCCCATGGAAATGTTAAATTAAATGATGAAACAAGATAAAAAAGTGCCCATGAAACTATGACACAAAAATATGACGCACACATCAGTGAAATAATAATATTTCCAATTCCAACACCTCTAAATAGTGGACAAACTTTCCAAATCTTTAACGGACCAGTTTGAAGATATTGTCCAATTGCAACTTCAAGAACAAAAATCGGTAAAGCTATTATAGCAAAACAGGCAATATATGCAATTAAAAATGTGCCACCACCATTTTTATAACATAAATATGGGAATCTCCAAATATTACCTAAAAACGAAATCGTGATAGGACAATCAAAAATGACTAAAAAACAAAAATCAAAATATTTTCATGGTAATCAAAATTAAATGAATATTTGCTATGGTAATTACCTAATCCAATCGCATATGCAACCATTGAAAACATAATATTTTGTGGAGCATTCCAATGACCACCTCGATCAACAATTTCAATGCCAAGAATTGATCTTCTCTTGCCATGATGGCCATGTCTGTGAATATTATTTCCATCATCATGATGAAAGTCAACTTTTAATTTTGTTGAATATGAATTATTTGGTTCAATAACACATGAATGGCAAGGCTCCATTGTCTCTTTTTTTGCTGAAAATTAGAAGATTTGTTTGCAGAAAATTATATAAATACTCGAGCACAAGCGAAAACAAAACGGAAAATGACAACATAAAAGTGATGCAATAAACATCAAACAAAATATGAAAAAATATTTGTCACTTTAATGCCCGATTTAACATAATTTAAATTTAGCTTATAGCCCTTTATACCCGATTTGCATCTCAAAAAGCTGATTACGGTAATCTGCTTTCAAAAAACATAAAAACAAAAAAAATTGTTTTTTTTTAAAATATGTGTCATTTTATTATTTGATTTTCATCCAAAAAGCTGATCACAGTAATCTGTTCTCTAAAAATATCATTAAAAATAAGAAACGTCAAAAAAATTTTTTTAGTTAATTTTTGGAATCTTAAAAAAAATTCAAAAAAAAATAGACATGGTTTTTGAACTGTTTTTTATGTATAGCTTCCATTAAAATCTAATATTTCGTTTCTCATATATCTTTGATTAAAACCCGGATGAAAAAACAAAGACAGACAAATGAAAAAGATGGGTAAAATTTAATTTTAAGGGAGAAACCAAGCAATTGTCACAAGAAAAAAAGCTTCCTGCTGCTAAACACTTTTTGATTAAAATATCACATTAGCCATGGTGGCGGTGGTTTAAAGCTGACGCAATTTATCCAACAATCCATCTTCTCCCTTGACACTTCAAGCAAAAACTTATTATTCCTGACGCTAATATGTGACATTAGTTCATGACATCTCTCAAAATTAATCAATCTTTTTTTAAAAGAGCTTCACACCATTTTTTTAAACAAAAATCCAAAATATAAATCAAAAGCCAAGAAACCAAAAAGTCATCGAAAAGCTTACTTTCGTAAAAGAGAAAGAAAGCTTACATAATAAAAAAAGACAACAAAAAAAGAATACACATTCATGTCAAAGGCCAAAAGCACGTAACAAAAAAAGCAAGACAGATTTCTTTCATCTTTTTTTTCATCTAATTTTTTTGCCTCTAAAAAACCAAAGGGTGTAATAATAATAATCGACACATGCAAAAATGTGATGAAAAAAAAAGTAAACATTGGTATTTATGTAAAAAACAGCAGTAATAATAATTTTGTGTTGTTTTAAAAAAGAGCTATAAAAATGTATATAAAAGTATTTGTTGTTGCTGCTGCTCAATTCACATGGCAAAAAAAGTTTTTTATTAACAAGCATTTGCAAAAAAATATGTGTTAAACTTTTAACACACAGACATTTGCAGCAGCAACAACAGCAAAAACACCTTTTTCTAAAAAAGGTAATTAAAAAATGAAGAATCAATATATATTAAAAAGCCATATATAAAAAAGAACAGAGATATAACAAATCCGCTTATATTAACTTTTCTATGAAGAAAAAAAATACCTTTGAGCCATTTCTTGTACCTCAATTTTTTTCAATTAAAATAAATTAAAAACAATTTTTTATTAAAAAGCGAAGACCCAAAAAAAATGCAAGAAATTCCTTCTTTGCACAAAAACAAAAAAGAAATAGACGTCATCAAACAAGTTTATACTCAATTACACTCGAGGATGGAATGGAATTAATTTTTGAACCAAAGACAGAACAAAAAAAACGTTAACTGAAAGTAAAAACAAATGCTTATGATTTATGGAAATATTGTTACGCAATTTTTTCATTGACATTAATAAAAAGAGGGAGGAACCCCTCATGCTGATATAATTTATTTATTGTTTATTACCCATTTTTTAGGGTGGAAACTTTAAACAGCAATTATGTAACAAATTATTGTTATTGATAAAGATCAAAAAAGTTTTTGATGAAATTTTAATTCGATGAAAATGTAACAAACAGTTTTTTAATATTTCCATTTTTCAAATAGCTCAAAAAAACTAACTGTTGTTTCACAGGAGTATGCAAATTTTTAAAATAATTTTAATCGAAGATCCTTAGAAGTTCAGATTTTCAAGATTATTCGAAGAAGATTAATGGAAACCAGAAAAGTAAATTCATGATTGTTAAAGGGAGTCAGCAGCTATTCATCCAACGACACTAGTCTTAAAAATTAACAGATGTTGTAAACAGATGTCGTCTTCAAATATTTGTTGAAACACATTTCCCCATATTCTGCCGACATATTGTTTCAAGATGACATAAAAAAGCAATGTTCTAGAAGTTCAATAACCAGACGATGTCCAATTGCAATTGTTTTTAACAATTGTAATTGAGCATTTTGAACCCGATTTTTGTTTCCTTTTTTTGTAATTTTGGAACACTGCAAACCCATTAATCAAATTAACATTTTTCAACATTCGATATTGATCAAATTGGTTAAATGCACACAAAAATGTTGCTTTATTTTAAAATACCTTTGATTTTAAAACATGCTTATTATAGTTTTTAAAATTAAAAGCAATGATTTACAAATTATAGCTTCTATTTTTTTCATAAGTAAAACGGACAACATCTTAAACATCTCGTTCTTAAAGTAACAAACTACTTTGTGACAAAAAGGAATAAATAAATAAGTTTAAAAATAGCAAATACATTAGATGGCATACGCTGTCGCGGAGAACGCGAATCTTTATGTAAATTTCTAATAATAATTTATTCTTCTTACAATTTCTGTATATTTCTCTCGCATGCACTCTTTTCTCTCTCTCTTCTTCTCTCTTTTTTTGTATGTGAAAATATACGTTTAATTTATTCTTAATAAATATAAAATATTATATTACATCTACATTGTGAATTTTATCTGTTACCTCGATCAAGGATCGTCGCAACACGCTTAAATGAAATAACAACTAGATCAGTTATGAAAACAGAAGAGCTTGAGAGGTATATTTTATTGTTGCCACATTTTTGTCTTTTCATTTTTATGATTTTTCTAAATTTGATTAAGGTTAAATTTTTTTAATTAATTTTGTAGTGAGCTTCGCTTTAACACAATGGACATTATTATGAATGCATTTCACGTGATTTTTTTAATAAATGAATCATGGTTAATTGCTTTCGTGTATTATTTTTTGTACAATTTTTTTTACTTTTTGGTGCAAAAAATATAAAGAGAGCATGCTGATGCTATATTAGACATTGCAAAGTAATAATGACAAACTGTTTATATGATTTTAAAACGCTTACGTCATTGATGTTCACACGAGCCAATTTAATAAAATGATATAAAATGAAATTGCATTTAACATCAATTTCTTTTTTTTGCAATCGACATTTAATGGTTATCATTTTTCAATGTTAAAACAAAAATCAAAAAAGGTCATTGTTTTTCCTTTGCATCTTATTTGTTTGACATTTATATAAAATTTATAAAAACTTGTTAAAAGACCAAACGTTGCTGCTGTTCTTTTTTGCTTTTTAAGAAATGAATTTACAAAATCAACAAAAGCAACAAGAAACTTTTAAAGCTAAGCTTGTTTTAATTAATAGCACAAGCAGTAATGGAAGCGAAATTTCTGAAATTGAAAATGGATTTTATTTTTGGAATTCAACAAGATATTTTATATTAGCAATTTCATTAATTTGTTTTTCAATACTTTGGGCTAATTCATTAGTATTTGGCTTTACAATTATTTGTTTCAATAATCAGACATTACCAGGTGTTGAAAATGTAGTGATAACAAAAAATGGAAATTTAGAAGTTGTGAATGGAGTGATGCAATATTCAAAAACTGATTTGTTATTTGCTGCTGCGGCAGTTGGATGTTTAGCTGGAACTATTTGTTTGCCATTTGTTAGCTCGAAATTTGGTACACGGTAAGTGGAAACTTATTTTTTTAGTAAACATTTAAATGGAGTTGCCGATAATTACAGAATTGTATTTACTATTTATGGACTTACCTCTGGTATTTGCACCGTACTCTCTCCTCTAGCTCTCCATCAGAGTTTTGGTTTTAGTTTTGCAATGCGAATTGGACAAGGCTTTGGTTATGCTATTGGTACACCTGGTTTAGCAGCAATTACAACTCCATGGGCACCACTTAGTGACGCAGGAATCTTCTTATCATTACTATCAACACAATTACAAGTTTGTTTGAATAATCTTTTTTTTTCAAAACGAACTTCTAATTTTAGCTTGGTCCAATTTTTTCATCTCCATTAGCGGGGATATTTTGTGATTCATCAATTGGATGGCCAGGAATTTATTATCTTCAAGGTGGAATAACTGTGATTGCATTTGGAATCTTTTTTGTTATTTTTCGAGATTCACCGAGATTTCATAAGTTTGTTGCATAAAACCTACAGTAACCTAGTAACAAACTTGTAGAAATGTAAGCAGCAAAGAATTAAAGAAAATTATTGATGGAAGACCACCAATTAATATTGGAAGTGCAAAAGGTCTAAAAACACCATATAAAGAAATTTTAACTGATAAATCAATAATTGGAATTTTAATTGTAGCAACTGGTGCAGCTGTTGGATTTCAAGTAAGTTGTATCCATGTTGAAGACATTCTTAATGTACACTATTTTCTTCTATCATTTTAGGTCTTTGCTTTATATGGCGCAAAATATCTCCATGAAGTCGTAGGATTGGATGTTCTAAAAGCTGGATTAATTGGTGCATTACCGTATCTATGTTCATTAATTTCTAAAGTTTTATCTGGTCCAATTAGTGATAGAATAACTTTTTTATCACAAAAAACTAAAGTAATAATGTTTTCATCACTTTCACAATATGGTATGGCTATTTGCTTTATTCTACTTGCATGGATGCCTATTAAATCACAAGCTTTTGCTTTGATATTTTATATCTTAGCACTTGTATTTTCTGGTATTAATTGTGTTGGTGTACTTAAAGGAATTTCATTGGTATGTTGTTTTAATTTTAGAAATACAGTAAACACTAAAGTTGTCTATTTGTGTAGCTAATATAGGGACTTTCTGCTTTTTACACTTATATAGATCAACTACATCATTTTAGTCTGCAAGACAACACTCATATTTTGTTTTGATCCTTACAACTTTTATCAATATTGGTGTAGGCTTAATTTTTCCTCTTATAATTATGATTTTTGCTCCAGGTATTTCTCCTAATCAAGTTAGTTGTTATCATAAAAATTTAATTCAAATATTAATTTCAATTATAGTGGCCAATAATGTTTTATGCTATTGCAGCTTTGATTGCTATTTGTGTAACAGTTTACAATACTACATGTGAAACTGAACCACGTCCATGGACTTGTAGTAATGATGAAGAAAGAACAGCAACAAAGCTTTAAAAGGATTTGATGTTGTTGTCGATAATAAAAATTTATATACTTATCTGAAACATATATGTGCTGAAATAAAAGAAAAAAAAGTTTAATTTATAAAACTGATTGCAACACAAATTTGTAAAAATGGATATAAAACGTTTGCTACAAAAACAACAAATATTGCTATATTTTAGCTTTTTCTCTCTCATTTTTTCCGTTCTGTCATTAGTCAATGTATGAACAAATTAATATTAATAAAATTATTACTTACAAATACTTAATAAAAATTAAAAAGTAAAAAAAAATTAGTAAAAATTTAACAGAAAATCTTCAACTTTTTTTGTTTCCAACATTTCTTTTGCGCAAAGAAAAAAAACAAAGTCTTAGACTTATTTTTTGAATTTCCCGCGTCCATGCAGATCAATGGTATACTGTTGCGTAAGCTGCTGCGCATCAGCAGTTGCGGTCCCTCAAAAAAGGGAAGTCTTTTTGAGGCTCATTTTCTCAACCACTTTTTTTGTCGGCTCTACTTTTTTCTCTCTGCTCTTTTATCTTTAATATTTTTTTAAAAATAATATTTTATTTAATTATTTTTTTATTAACATTAATATATATTTACCACATATCCTTCATAAGCTTTGTCCGCTTTTTTGCTGATCTTTTAAACAAATCATCTGCATCGCTGCCGAAAAAAATGCTTAAAGAATCCCACTTTGAACGTTATCTTTTTTTTTGGCTTAATTTTTATCTCCAAGTCATCATTAACACTTTTTTAGAGAATTTTTAAAGTCTTTGCCGCAATCCTTTCTACTGGATCTACCTTTTCGGCATAGTTTTGCTCATGCTTTTGCAGATACGGGCAGCAGAAATTATATATAAAAAATTTGTCTTTGATTGCTAAATGTTGGTGCAAATCTTTATCCAAAAGTCGTTTTTAGCATTTTTACAAACGTTTTAAAGCTTGTTGCGATACTCATTTCTGTTGAATGTAACTAATTAACACAGCTTTGCTCATCGCTAAAAATGTCTTTCATTTTTTGACTAAAAAAATTACTTTCTACGCTTTTTTGTGATTGCTTTATTTTCTAGTTTGTTATATCTCACTTTTGCTTCACTAACTCCTCCATGTTTTATTGCTGCCTTTTCTAGCATTTTTGTATATATGTAATTTTCGTCATTAAACCTCAATCTGGCCCATCTTCTTGTTAAAACTTGCTGTGCTTACTTTTTGTATGCTTTTTTGTGGTTATTTCTCTCCAGCTTTGTCTTGCCTTTTGCGCTTTTAGCTTATCGTATTATATCTTGTTCTGGCTTCGCTATCTCCTCCGTGTATTTGCTGTTACTTTTATCATTACTTTTGTATTTAATCTTTGCTTTTTTCAGTTTATCTACTCGTGTAAACATGGCTGCTCGTAATCCTCATTCCGAAATTTCTTCGGACATTGCTCGTATGATGGAACGTTTGCAAGTAAGTTTAATCTATTTTTTATGTACCCAAAAACTAACCTCTACTTTTTTTTAGCTCCAACCGCTTCCTCCTGTTATGGCTAATAAAAAGCCAGCTGGAACCATCTGTACTTCGTCTCAAAAGATCATCACCAACATCCATGGACTTAAGGTCCCTGATGGCCTTCATGTTTATCGTTATGATGTTACTATCCAAGCTGTTAAAGAGCTACCAAATGGTGCTGAAAAGGTCATTGATCTTACAAAGAAGGCTCGTTCTGAGTATGTTTTATTCTGCCTCTCATTCTAATGCATAATTTTATCTTATTTTTAGTGCAATTGTAACCAATCGTAAAGATCTTTGTCGATCTGTCTTCCAAACGGCTGTTGAAGAACATGCTGATATTTTTGGTCCTCTCAATGAAACTTGCTATGATCTTCAATCAAGTAAACCTTTTTTTGTTTGTTATCGATCTCTTTTTAATCATTCTTCCCTCTTTTTTAGCTCTCTTCTCTCCCCGTGTAATCACTGAAAATCCTGATGGTGTTACTTATGATGTTGACAATCCATATGTTGCTCGTCAGCTTCCAGGTGCTCGTGCTCAAATTAAGATTAAGCCTGTCAAAGATGTTCGTGTTTTGGATGCTTCTGAACTTAATCGTATCACAACCCATTTGGAAGAAGTCGATCATTCTCTTCAACAATATCTTGAATTGGAAACTTCTCAAACTGCTTTGATGAATCAAGGTGATCATATCACATATCCTGGTGGAAAGAGTTTCTTGATGAATCCTGGTAACTTTGGCTTTACTCCTAAAGATACTCCTGATCTTGGTGTTGGAAAATTTTTGGGAATTGGATGTCAAAAATCTATCCGGTTTGTTGCTTTTTCTTTAGTGATATGAATAAAAATTTGTTTTTTAGTTATATTGAAGGCCCAAAAGGTCCTGGTAATAAGCGTGTTGGTGTAGTTGTTGATACCAAGAAAACTCCATTCCATTCTTGTCTTCCAATGGTTGAAGTTGCTGCTGGCATCATTCGTCTTGAAAATCGTGACCTCACCAATCAAGAAGTTGATCATCTTAAAACTGCTTTCATTGGTATATTTTTTTACTGATTTTTTAAATACTTTTATTAATAATAGCAATTCTTTAGGTCTTTCCGCTCAAACTCGTCATGAAAATCCACCAAGAACAATTACCGTTCATAGTATTAGCGCTGAAAATGCACAAACTAAAACTATTGAATTTAATGAAGCTGGTGTTGTTCGTACTGTTACAGTTGAACAATACTTTCTTGAACGATATGATTATCCCCTTCATTTTCCAAAGCTTAATTTGGTTATTGAATCTGGTCCTCAAAAGAGTGAATTCCCTATGGAAGTCCTTACAATCTGTGATAATCAACGCGTCCGTACTGAACATCAAACACCTGAATTGGTTCAAAATATGATTCGTGCTTGTGCTGTTCCTCCATCTACTTTGATCCCTCAGAATCTTCGAAATGGTGAAGCTCTTGGTCTTTATGGTGCACATAAAAGTGCACATTTGACTGCAATGAATATTGATGTTATGGCAGCACCTGTTACTGTAAGCTTGCTGATATTGTAATATTAATATTTCTCTAATTTAAAATTATTATTTTTAGGTTAAAACTCGTGTTCTTCCTCCACCATACATTCAATATGGCAATAATAATACTGCAACACCTGAACCTGCTCGTGCTACGTGGAGTCAACGTGCTCATTATCTTGTTCCATGTGATTTGGGAAAATGGGCAATCTATATTCTTGGTTCAATGCCTCCTCGTAATCGTGGTCGTTTTGATCAACAAGAACTTACGTAAGTTTTGTTTGTTAAAATTATTTAGCTGTATGAATTAATTGCTTATCTTTTTAGTCAATTTTTGGGCTGCTTCCAAACACAATGTGCACGTGTTGGTGTTCCATATATTCCTCCAACTTATATGGGCTCTGTTCCTATTGATGTTGCTCGTGTTGAAGAAGAATTCAAGGCTTGTAAAGCAGATGGCTTCAATTTTATGTTCTTTATCCATGCTGATAATGATCAATCATTGCATAAGGTTGTTAAGTTGCTTGAGCGTCAATATCATATTGTTACCCAACTCGTCAAGATGCAAAATGCTGGTGATATTGTAACCAAGGGCAAACAACAAACAATGGAAAACATTCTCCATAAAACCAAGTAAGTTTTTTTTTCCGTTTTGATAAACAAAATAACAGTGTTTCTTTTTTAGTATCAAGCTTGGTGGTGTTAATTATGAACTTCGTCTTCCTGAAGATGGTATTGCTCGAACACTTGGTAATGATATCTTATGTCTCGGAATTTCTCTCAATCATCCTGGTGCTATTAATCCTTCATTGCGTACTACTGTTGGAAGTGCTCCTACTATTGTTGGATGTAAGTTATTTTTTTTATAAATACAACCATTTACCTTGATTACCGTATGCTTTGTTTTAGATGCTGCAAATGATAAGAAGCATCCCTTTGAATTTGTTGGTGGTTTCCGTCTCCAAAGACCAAGCAAAGAAGAACGTGTTACCGTACTTGGTGATATTGTTGCTGAATGTTTTGAACGTTTCAAAGCAAATCGTGGTCGATATCCTGCAAAGCTCATCATTTTCCGTAATGGCTGTTCAGGTTCGTTTCTTTATTTTGCATCATATCTTTTTAAAATATTTATTTATATTTTTTAGAAGGTCAATTCAAGATGGTTCTTGCAACGGAACTTCCTTTTGCATTGGGTGCTATTCGTGATATTGGATGCAAAACCAAGTGTACACTTATCGTTCCAAATCGTATGCATAATTTGCGCTTCATGTTGGAAAATGCAAATCCTGCAATGCGTCCACCTGAACAAAATGTTCGTCCTGGTACCGTTGTTGATACGGTTGTTGTTCATCCATCATACAATGAATTTTATCTTAATCCTCATGTTGCTTTGCAAGGAACTGCCAAAACACCTCGTTTCACTGTTTTGCATGATCAGAATGATCTTTCCAATGATGCCATCCAACTCTTGTGCTATACCCTCTGCTTCGGTCATCAAATTGTTCGTCTTCCAACTTCTCTTCCATCACCTGTTTACATTGCAACTCGTTATGCTGAACGTGGTCGTGCTCTCTTGAATGCATCTTCGTAAGCCATTTTTTTCTACTTAATTGTTTGTATTTATGTGGTTTAAATTTTAGAACTCTCATTGAACTTGCTAGTGAAGACGCTTTTGGACAACTTGCTGCAGAACTTCCATACTATCATTCCCCACTTTTGCGGGATTTGCGTGTCAATGCTTAAATGTGTGGTCTTGCTTGGTGAAATCAACGTGCTCATTTTGTTTTTTGTTCTAATCTCTCTGTGCATGTTGTTTGATTTTTTTTATTTGAGATATTATGTTGTTGTTATTTTTTTAGAAGTTTCGGCTTAACCGAACTTCATCTATGTTGTTTATGTAAAAAATAAAATTTGCTTATTGCATACCTACATGTTTTTGTTGAAGTAAAGGGGTTGCTACCGTAGTCTTGTTCTGGCTAGAGTGAAGATTGATAGTTCTCTATTTGGTTATGTTAGACGTTAAAAAGAAATGATATTTATTTGGTCAACAAAAATTATTTACAGTAACATTATTAATAAAGAGAGAGTATACAAAGAAACATGAAAAAGATTAAAAAATGTAAAAGTATATTAAAGATTATTATGATTAATAGGTGACTGGAATATATAAGAAGTAAAGACGACGCTTAATAACGGAATGCTTCAATCAATTTGTTTAAAATTATTTCATGACAAAGTTCAAACTTTAAGTGTAATAGCAGGATGAAGGGCTGAAGTGGTTGATTTAACACACGAAGCATAAAGCATTTTATCTTTTCTTTTAGCTTCATCAGAGCAATAATTAATAAAAACAAGTTTTTCCATATCTGTTGCTTCACAGCCAGAAAGACGACGTTTGAAATGAAAATCAAAGATAGCAAAACGGCATCCAGTAAATCCACCAGTTGAATCTTTTAAATCATTGATGAAAGCTTTATATGCTTGTTTTGAAGAATCTTCATAATCTTTACCATTACTCCCAATATCTTGATTACTTTTAGCAATTTCAACAACAACCTCTCCTTCCTTATAATCAGTTTTCAAAATGGTGTAACGTTTCGTATGCTTGCGAATCTCTTCCACAATCTTTCGACAATCAGGATGAACAGAAATACCAGAAATTGAAGAAGATTCTTTGCGTAATATAGTCGAAGTTTTAGGCATTGCATCTACAGTATCCGCAACACCGACAGTATGATCATCAATTGGTTGTTGTGGAGTAGATGAAGCACTAACAGATGATGTTGAATGAAAAATTTCATCATCAGTATTTTCAACAACAGAAGTAGCAGAAATATTAACACCAATACCTTCATCTTCTTCACCAGAATCTAAGCACTAAAAGAAAAAAAAGTTAATTGTGGATTCAAATTCTTTGTCTTTTTTTAGGCTTTTTAAGCGGTTCATCGAGCAACCGGTTAATGCGGATTGAGAAAAAAAGAACGAGTTTTTTTACAGTATCCCCAAAAACAAAATAAACAAAATTCCATAACTTTAACAGAGACGCTATCATTTTTGGGAACCCATAGAAAAACGCGGGTCAATAAATCATTCGAAAAGCTTCCATAGAAGAACCATTTAAATAAAAACATACGCTATCAGTAAGAGGATCAGAAGTAACTGTTGTATCCAAGCCAATCATAATATTTCCCAATGGTGTAAAAATTTCAGAACGAAGTTGGGCAATTTTGAGATCATAATTTTCTCTTTGTTCTTGAATCTAAAATATTTTAAAGTAAACAATAGCAGTCTATGCATAATATGACTAAACCATACTAATTGAACAAGTTGATCGATTCTTTTTGGATAGCAAACAAGATTGGCACACATTTGAAGATTTTTAGCAACAACTTTTGCATATTTTTCTTGAGATACATCAAGTTGAATTTGGAGATTTGCTATTTCTTTTTCAAATGATTTCTTTAATTGAGCAACTAATTCAAAATAACTCTAGAAAAAAGTAATAGTTTTAATTAAATAGATTACGGTAATTTAAGTAACTGTTTCGATCGGTTATTGACGTCAAATGGTTATATTTAACTTGTATGGGCTCAAATTTTCAGGGGTAGATCAGATCATGGGTAAGCATCTTTTAATTACAGAGTTTTGGCATTTGGTAACACTTCGCCAAACGGCGCCAAATTCAAATTTGACCACAATTCAATTTAAAACTAACATAAATTATGAAAATTCAACCATTCCCACACACTGGGGTCAAAAAATTTACTCTCCAGCTTCAGAAATAACATATATGTGCTGGAATGCTTGAATTTTCATTATCTATGATATTCTTAAGTTGGATCAAGGTCTAATATGAATTTGGCGCCGTTTGGCAAAGTGTTCCCAAATGCCAAAACTATATGTTGAAAAGATGCTTCCTCATGCCCTGACCTATCCGCGAAAACACGAGCTTGCAGAAGTCCAAAATAACAATTTGCCGTCAAAACTGATAGTAAAAAACGACTTATGCTGCATAAGTTATGCACAGTAAAAATAGAAAACAAAAAAACTTACTATTTCACTTTGTTGATCAAAAACTACTTGTCGATTTTGAAGATAATTTTGAAGTTTATCGTATTCTGCTTGAGCTGCTGCTGCAATTCTTCCAGATTGTTCAACTAATTGTTTGAAGGAAGCATCATCATTTGATTGAAGCTCTTCTTCAATTGACGATGAAATTATTAGATCATCATTTTGAAAAGCTTTGTCATCCATCTTGTTAGTTTAGTAAATTATTAAATGGTTAAAGAAAAGCCTAGAATAAAATCGATAATAAAATTAAAAAAACAAGGAAAAATTTAAAAAAACAGAAAAAGCGACGAGTTTGAAGAAACGCAAAAAAACATTTGTAAAAATAGCAGCCGCCAAAAAATAGTGTTGCTTGCTTTCAAAAACAACTTTTGCACAACAGACAAACATTCGTGCCAAAAGATACATGACCTCTTGTAAAAAAATGTTACAAACAATGAATATTTTTTTGATTTACACAAGCTTAAAAAAGCATTTGTGAAATTGTAATCTTAAAAATAGTAAAAAACAGTAAATTTATTCTTTTACGTTTTTTTTGTTTTCAAAGCTTATGGAACTTCTAAAAAAATTTTTTTGAGCTTCTTAGAACTTTTTTCCTTCTTCGAAAAAACAAAAGCTTTGTTTTAATTCAAGATTGCATCATCGGCCTTAATGGGTGTTAAAGATTGGTATTATTTACCAGATTACTGTAATGGGATAAATAATTACAATGCATTTCCTTTTTTCTATGAATTTTTTTCATTGTTGTTTATAAAAAAATAGAAAGTCAGTTTTATAATTTTTCTGAACTGCATTTGTGTCATATCCATGAAATTTTAAGATTTATATTTGCTGGTTGAATTTTGACATTTTTAAAGACCAAAACATCTGCCGCAGCTTTTTTGACTTGAACATGGAAAAAGAAGGAGGAGAAAAAACGAACGACCTTGAGCAATTTTATTTTTTTCTTCATATTTTTCTGGATTTATTGCCTGAACTTTGCTAGAAAAAAAGCTTAAAAAATAAAGATCTATTTTAGTAATTTCTAATGAAGAGTCATGTGAAGTAATTTTTTGTTATTTGGTTTCAAAAAATTTAAGAATACGGAAAATTTATTTTAATCTGAGAAACTCTATCAAATATCAATTACTGTGTTTTGAGTTGTTGGTGCTTTTATTTCTGATAAAAATATGCCCTGACAAGGGACCGTTACGAGATGTCACCCTGGGATTTCTTCGAAAATAGCGGGGATCAACAACTCATAGTGAAGGATGAAAAACCCCCAAGTACTAGCTGCCCGTTCGCCATTTCAGGATTTTAGTAGCATTTTGCTATTACACTATAAGTAGCAGGCGATGAACGTCTAAGTATATAAATTACATTTGTGATAATTTTAGATGGTTGTAAACGCTTGGAATATGGTTGATTATTTATGAAAAATTATGTTTTAGCATATCCGACCACGTAAAATTACCACAAGCGTAATTTACTTACTATGACTTTCATCGCCTACTTATAGTGTAATAGCAAAGTACTACTAAAATCCTGAAATAGCGAACGGGCAGCTAGTACTTGGGGGTTTTTCATCCTTCACTATGAGCTGTTGATCCCCGCTATTTTCGAAGAAATGCCAGGGTGACATCTCAGAACGGTCCCTTGTGAGTTTAAGCGATAATCTTTCAAAAAAATTGCCAAAAAAGGCATCAATAAACTGATTAAAGTAAGCTTGGGATTGCTTTGTGGTTACTGTAGACATAAACTTTTAAGGTATTTAATATTTAAAAAAAATTATTGGCATTTTGTCATATACGGTATAGTTGTTCAAGTTTTTTTTTGCACTTCCTTTTTTGTAACGACCTACAGTATCCCATATGCAATACCTGTATGTTTAGTTTCTCCGCTAATTTTTTTTGGAAAACTAAATATACTAAATTATTCACTATTTTTTATTATGTATTTCTCCCATAAATTTTTGCAAAATTTTAATTATTACAATTTCTTTTATTCAACCATAACTAATTCCTTTTGCGCAACAATGAACTTGTTGTTTCTTTTCTATGTGTGTTTCTAATTTAAGTATGCTTACTTAAAATTGTTTTTTTTTAAAAGTGTTTTTATGTTTGTTTAAAGCTTCATCATCATCGCAATGCAAGATAGATGCATTAGTTAGCAAAAAAACTTCCTCCCACTTTTATTTCTTCTTCTTCTTCTTCTTTTGTTTAAGAAACAAAAGTTCCTTCCTGGTTTCAAATAAAATTCATTAAAAGTAATGAAGAAGAGGTTGATGAAGTTGATGTTGTGTTCGCTTTTTGTTACTTTTTCAAAGTGATGGGTAGTGTTCATCTTTGGGTTTCTAAAAAAAAGTGTGAACTATAAAAATAAGCTAGAAAAAAAAAGATTAAAGTACAGTAATTCTATTAAAAAGAAAGATTTGTGTTGATGAAATTTTCGCATTTTTAAAATTTTTTAAATGACTTTTCAGAAGAAAATGCGAACGTGTAAAAATTTATTCAACGAGTTGAAATAGTACATGGAGATTCTTATAAATTGCTGAGTTTGTTTTTAATGACAATTCTCTCTTTTGAATTTTTGGGATCTCATGTACGTATTATTACTGATGGAAGCATTTTTTGTACTTAAAATTTTTGCATTTGAAAACGTTTGCGGCGACAAATTCAAGTTTTACCTCAATGCTTGCTAAAGATTAACATGGAAAATTCAGAAATTTCTGCACCTTATAGTTTAAAAATGAGTTATATAACATCAAAAATGTCAAAATGGTGCCGAAAAGTAATTTAAAAATAAAAAAAAATCTTCTGTTTTGTTTTAAATAAAAATATGTCATTAAAGCAACAGAGCTTTTCCTGGATACAGTAAGATTGCGTGTATTTTACAGGATTCCATGAAAATTATTCTTTGGTCGCTTTTATGAAAACTAATTATTCTTTTAGCGCCTCCAAAAAGCGCTGAAAAACTGCTTTATTAAATGCTTGATTTTCTGGATCAGAAAAATAGATTAGAAATGCATTAACTGGCACCTTTAGAACATTGTCTATTCGTTTTACATAAACCCTTTGATTACAATCACACGATACAACAAACTCTGATTTTATTTCTCACTGAATTTTAAGACATTTGACCTCTGTGAAGCTTACTCATCTTTTTTTCACTCATTCACCTATCCTAAAAAAACTTTGTTTTTCACAAAAACGCTTAAAAAACGCCTAACCACTTTTAAAACTTTGCTTTTTTTGACTCAAGAATATGGCCACTGTTTGCTTAAGATTCTCAATAAATAAAATCTTCGTTTTCCACATCTTTCTTTTTTCAAATTTATTATTCATCTTTTTTATTGAATTAAAGAAAGAAAAGCGTTAAAATATATATCTTGACTTTTTGTCAATATTTGATCCACAAAAAACCTTTGCAAAAAAAGAAGTGAAAAAAGCTTTCTTTTTTCAATTACTGTTTTAACAAAAAAAAGAGAGAAGTTTTTTCTTTGACATTTTGATGAAATATAAATAAAAGAATAAGATATCTTTTTGACTTGACAGCTTGAGTAGAGATAGCTTTGATTTGTTAATGTTTGAAGAAAAAAAATTAAGTTGGATTTGTAGAAGGTTTTTTGTTTCAGTTTGAGGAAATGTGTTTGTAGAGCGGTTTGGGCTTTTATAAACTGAAAAAGTTTTTTTTATTATATTTATTGCAGTTCTTAGGTTGCTACCGTACTTTTGTTAAAAATGTATTAGATATACATTTGCCAGAGAATATTTTTTAGCATAAAATCTTCCAATATTAAAACTTATTCCAGCAAACTTTTAAGGGCCCTTCTGAAAATTTACATATTTAAGCTAATCATAGTAGCACACAATGTCACCTGCTACTTTTTTAAAATTTGATATAGGTTGATAAATATGTTTTGTACCAAAACTGAGATTGTATAAAAAAATAATCCCTTTTGAATGATGATTTTTAATAAATTTTTTTTAAGGAAAATGTTTGTAGAAACCTTTTGCTATTTTTAAAAAGCTATTAAGACTTTTTATATTTTGAATCAAGATGTTTTAATTATTATATGTAAATAACAAAAGATAACCCTTTTTAGCTCAAACTAAACCCATTTTGTAAACCCTCCTTTTCATTCCCACTTTTTTTTAATTGTTAAAAATTTCTAAAAAAAGCACTTTTCAACAACTACCACTTAAAAACAATTTTTTAACTATATCAAATTTTCTTTTAAATTTCTTGTTTTTCTTTTTCTTCTTCTTTCCTTTTTAAGCTGGTTTTTAGATGGAGATGTAACTCAAGGAAGCAGCACTCTAATCAAAACAGAAAATAAGAAAAACCACAAAAATAATAGTCAAAAAGAATGGGGTCTGTTTTTAGTCAATTTTATGTACGTTTGAAAAAGGAAAAGTACTCAAAAAGTGGAAGTCTAACAATGAAAACATCTGTTTTTTCCTTTAAATTTGAGAACGGAAAAATCATGTTTTTAAAATTAAAATTTTAATGTTTTTTTGAAAGTTTTTATTGTGGAAAACAAAGTTTCTAGAGACATACATTTTTGCGGTTTTTAAAAAGCTATTAAAGTTTTTATGATTGAATATTGTTTGAATCAAGATGTCATATAATCATATAAAAATAATAGACGATATTCTATTTAAAAAAATTATCCACAACTTTCTCTTTTTACGAGAGGTTCTTTTTTCATCCAAAAAAGTGACCACAATTAGGAACATTGAAATTTTTTAATTAAATTATGTTAACTTTATTTAAGAACAAATTTGGTAGAAATATGTTATGCTTTACTTATTTTTTTTTGATAAATTTGTATTATTTAGTTTGTGATAGTAACACAAATTTACTTAAGTTAGCATTTTTTGTTCCTATCTTCCACTTTAACCATAATAAAATAATTTCTAGATTTTTACCACAAAATTTATCTTACTGTAATATTATCCTCATTAAACTCATGTCTCTCACATAAATTGCTTCTATTTGATCTTCTTCTCCCTTCTCTGTGTTATTAAACTCGTTGTACTTTTTGCTGCCGTTTTTTTTAAGTGACCTTGTCAAAAAAGAAATTTTTTTCTTCAACTTTAATATATATTTTTTCTTGTCCAAGTTAGAAATAAAAAAAAATTATGTTTTGTAACCTTGAAATATTTTTTGTATGTTTTTTTCAAAAAAAAACTTTGGAGAAAACCGATGACACATTTAGGGACGGGCAGGTGAAAAAAAAGTTGGTTAAAAAACTATTTTTTTGTTAGAATAAGGTATTTTCGACCCTAAATAAATCGAAAATAAAAGCAGAAAAATTAAAAAATTGATTTAAAATGCCGAAAACGCCATCTGAAAATTCGGCAAAGCAAACTTTTTTCGTCGTCAAAAAAAGTCAAAGAGAACACTCTTTTTTTGTGTGTGCATCCTTCTCTTTTTTTCCACGCAGCCGGTTCAAAAGGAAAGAAGAGACGCACCAGCCACCTAACTTTCTCTTTGCTTTTTTTGACAGACTTTTTGAACTTTTTTAAGCTGAAAAATGCCGTTTTTGATTAAAAAAAGTGCCTGTGGCGTTCGGTGGCGATATGAATTTTTTACCCAAGATGTGTTTTTTGATGGGCTATCTAATGATACTAAGCTCGTTATTTACCACGAGCTACCGGAAGGTGTTTTCCTTAAAAAAACAAAAAAATGCCGTTTTCGGCACTTTGTGCCAAAGAAAACCTTTTCAAAAATGGCATTTTTGGAATCAGCGTAAAAAATTACATCTAGAAGATTGGATAGTTAATTTGTAAAAAAAAGTGCCGCGAAGTTGCATTTGGGATTACGGTAACCACAAAAAAATCAAAGGAAAGAAAGAAAATAGTGTTCCCTGCCCGTCTCTAGACACATTCTTACATTCTTTTTGAGTAGTGGGTTTTCTTTGACAGATATTATTTTGAAATAACTTATTGCTGGAGGGTTTGGAATGTTGTTTTTTTGGATTTGAAAAGGGTTGAAAGGAGTTACAGTAGGGTGGTAAATGTGATTTAAAGAAGTTAAATTATTTTAAGCGCTTTCACTTTTGTGTCCTTTTTTAGCATGTTTTTTTCTTCTTCCGTTTTCTTTAGGTTTCTCTTCTATTTTCGTTCTTCAACTATATATTTATATGTATACTTTTTTGTTTGATGATGGGTCGTCGTCGACTAACTGCGCGATGGGTTTTATATGCGCGAAAGAGAGATATTGTGTTCTTTCTTCTTCTTCCTTCCGTCTATTCTTCTTCTTCATTTCTCTTCCTTCTTGCCGGCAGATAGTTGGTTTGTAGGTGGTTCATTCATTCATTCGACGTTGTTGTTGTTGCTACCAGCAGCAACTGCAGCAGTAACATCTCACAGTTTTTTTTAAATAGTAGATAAATAGATAGGTTATAGATGTTTGAAGTGAGAGAGAAAATGAGAGAGAGTCGCGTTCACTTTTCCCTTTTTTAGTCAAACACACTTTTTTATTTTTGTATGCGTGCGTGCACTTTTCCTTCAAAAAAAGGAAACAAAAAAAAAATGTTCACCTCGTTTTACCGGTCAAAAATAAATATAAGTACAAAAAAGAGTAGTAATAGTATTTTATGACCACCTATGATGTCTATGGACGACAACACATTGAGAAAAAAATCAGTGCCAAAAAATTTAAATTTTGCTGTTTTTGGATTACTGTAATTTGCTTGACGTGCTTTTTTTAAAATAAAAAAGTTTTCCTTTCCTTTTTTATTTCTTCGTGTTTTCTTTTTTTGACTCATCAACACAATCAATCAATTCATTCTGCCTCTTTTTTCTCGAAGTTCTCCTTTTATGGTTTCTTTCTTATTCTTCCTTTCTTTTTTTCATTGAATGCTTTTGATTTTCTTCTTCTTCCTCTTCTGTATGGTTATGGGCTTTTTCTTGCCTCTTACTTTTGTTGCCCCTCATTTTCCTCTCCATGACTCAGAGCCATTCGAACTTGACGTTCTTGATCACTCCTTTTTTTCTTCTATTCTTTTTTTCCTGAATCAAACTGATTCTTGCTTTTTCTTTCTGGGTTGTTTTGTTGAAACTTTTTGAGGCTGTCTGAGTCTTGAGCGATATTGGTTTGACAACAATTTTTTTGTTATTGTTAAAAATTTTCATTCTGTAATCTCATATAAATTCCCGCCACTTCTTCTATTTCTATTTCTGACTCAAACTGATTCTTGCTTTTTCTTTTCCGGTTATTTTTATTGAAAATTTTTAAAGCCTATGTCTCGACGCGAAAATTGATTTTACAGTATATTTTTAATTTTAAACAATCTTCTTTTTTTGCATTTAAACCATTTTCAGTGCTATATTACTAGTCAAATAGCTTGACGGCATTTTTGCTTGCCATCAAAGCTGTTATATGGCACCCCAGCAAATGCCAATTCCACCGGTACCATATCCACCTGGATCTAAACGATCTACAACAACAGGTATTGTCTCTATTACAAATCTTCACTTTGCAAAAATGCATTTCAATTAACGCAAAAAAGATCAAAGATGCATCGAGTTTTCGCTTTTGATCTTTTCGGATTAAGTAAAATTTATTTAACTAATGCATTTTTCTGTTGTTTTCGCACATGTGCCATTTTTTTTGTCATTTTAGTTTAGCAATATTTCCATTTTTAGCAGCACCAACAACAACTCCACCACCAACATATAATTTTTCAAGTTCTCTCCTTTCAAAAGTTTTACAACAACGACAAATTCAACGTGCTGATCAATTATTTTCAATACCTGATTATGAAATTATTACTGAATTGGTTAGTTAAGCGTTAATAATTCTTTTATGTATGAAAATAGCACAAATTCATGAATTTGTGCTATTTTGAATTAATTCATACCTTTTTGAAAAAAAGCAGCATTGAAAAAAGTTTGAGGGATAAATAATTGAATTAAAAAAAAAAGAAAAAAAACTTCAAAAAAGTTTTTTTCATGCTTTGCTTTTGGCGGCTTTTTTTTAGTAGTTTTTAAAAATCAATAATTTTGCAATGCTTTTTTTTCTTGGTTTGCTGATTGATAAGAAATGAAATGAGTGTTAAAATAAAATTGCATCTTTGAACTAAGCATGTAAAAAAGAAGAGAGCATTTTGAGGGAGAGAAAAAAGAAATGCATAATCATGCTTTCAAGGTGTGTCTTTTTGGTCATTGATTACAATGTAGATGTTGAAATGTTGCACTTGTAGAAGAAAAATTGAAAAGTGCGTCAAACCTTTGTTCCTTAAAACATTTTAGAGCATACTGTAGCTTTACTGTAATAAAATACATGTGTAAAAAAATTAATCTCCTAATTACATAAAAAAAGTAAAGCTAGATTTTTTGGATCAAAATTTTGATAATTCTGTGACTAAATCCCTTTCACCATTTTAAGCACAAAAAATCAAAAATTCAGTCTACAAACCCTAAAAAATATTTAGGAACACTTTTTTTGTAATTAATTGTTTACTAATTAACCACGAGCCTTTTGATGAGAAATAAATAAAAAAAGTCATCAAGAAAAGAAAAAATGACTCAATTAAATTATTTGTTTCTGTTTTTGATTTTTATTTTTGATTCTGATTTTTTTCTGGGGCTGCAGAAGAAAAAAGAAGTTTGCAACCATTCTTTTTTTCGTGATTTTGGGAATGTTTTTCCGGCATTAATTCTTTTTCATTTTCTCTTTCTATTTTTTTGAAGGTTTCCTGAAACTTGAAAGTTGTCGTCATTGACTGATCGACTTAAAAAGGGATATATGTTTGACGTCACAGAAAAAAAATACGATTAAAAAAAGAATGCGTTCAAAACCTGAAAACTTGTTCAACAAGTTTGGGAGATATTTTTCCTGCAAAAAAATAAATGTTGAAAAATATTTTTTTTTGTTAATAATGTTTTTTTTTACATTTTTTTGGGGTTTTTTTGTTTATAGGGTGAGAAAAAACGGGAATAATTGGAAATAGAAAACATGAGACACACAAAATTAATAGCAAAAAAAAGATGGTTATTCTTGTAGACGGCAATAAAAAATTTGTAATTAAATGGCAAAAATGCATTAATGGTTTTTATTAAGCAATATTAAAGCATACTGTAATGTTATATAAAAAATGAGATAAAAATTATGGCATTAAAGGAATTTCAAAGATACAGTACTACGTAAAAGTAATTATCGGCTAAATGCTTTCAAAAGACAAAAGAAGTTCATATTTTGGAAGATTATATGACAAGGATGCGTTTAAGATGCTATTTCATTTTGACTCAAGACGTATTTTATCATACTCCCTCAGGATTAAATATGTGTTCATGGAAATTATTAGCTGCCCTTTTAAGAATCTTCACATTTCATTCATTCAAAGTAGCACACAGTATCGCTTAGATATGCAACAAAACATTGTAATACTAAATTAATAAGATGAAATATGTTTTGCACCAAAACCGAGAGGGCATCTGAAAAACATAAGAATTTCAAACACCAAAAAAGTCAATATTCAAATTTACATTCTCAAATCTTTTTTTCAGCACTCTGCTTTAACTCGAATAAAATATATTTTTAATGATCACAATTATGTTGAAAATTCAAATGATCAAAGTGTCGTGGAATTAGCTCTAGCAAGAATCACTGCTGCAATACGGTAATAAAATAAATTATTGTTGACATTGAACTAATTACAATTTATGACCTTTATTTTTATTTGCAGTGAAACATGTTCAATGGAAACTTATGCTCCTGCTTTAGTAGATGTCCTTGATTCATGCCTTTCTCATAAAATGTATATTATTACAGCAGGAGGTCAAATACATGATTCACCACATTGTAGAATTGCTTCAGAATTATTATCAAGTCTTTTCTTGGTAAGAGGTTTTTTTTATTGAACATCTTTAGATAATAACTTTTTCAGTATCACAGCAAGAAATCCGTTATGACAGTTGCAATTCCTGTCGCAATCAAAGCTTTATCATCTGCCAATCATGAACTTGTTCGTTCAACATCGTCATATCTTTCATTAGCTGCAATTCACAATGGAAAACTTTTAGCACAATATGCAATACAAATAATCTCAAATATTATTAATGGTAAATATTTACTTTTAACACTTCTAATAATCACGAGCTTAAAATATTAGTAATTGTTAGATATAACTGTGTCATCTACTTCAAACTGAAAATATTCAGTTAATCTTTATTAATTAATAACTTTTATTATTCATAGGCAATTATTCATTAGTACGTGTATTACCACAAGTATATCCAGAGAATCGTGAACCATTTCATGCACATTTATCTCCGCTATTTCGACTACTTGGACTTTCAGCTTTAGATACTTCTGAGAAGCTTTCATTGCTACAGCTTGCTTCAATGGTAGCTAATTATAAGCCAGATGTAAGTTATATCTTGTAGTTTTTTAAAAATCATTATCTACAGTATATTATGTTTCAGCTAATAATACCTCATCTCCTTGAATTTGAAGAATTTTTACAATCTCCAACTACTTGTACTGCCGTGTTGCACATTTATCTTTCTCTAATCTCAAAAGGCCGTGTTGAAGCTCTCATCAATCAGTTGCTTCCAATAAAAAGAGCTCTAAGAAAAAACGCTCCATCACAAAATAATTTAACAACAATGGCAAAAGTTATTGGACATATTGGTAAAACTGGCACAGATATGGCATGCTTGGCAATTCCAGATTTGATTGAGCTATGCAATAAATCAAATACACAAAATTTACCAGTGTTGTTGAAGGAGATTGAAAGTGAGTTTCTTTTTCACATGAATCTTTTTTTGAGAATGAGAAAAAGCATTCCTCAAGTTTTCTTTAAAGGCAGATACTGGCAGAGCAATTGGTTCCGCATCGGATTTGCAAGCAATCTAATATTTGAGTTAACGGCGAGGTTCAAGTCCTGTCCAAAAAATTTTATAAATAATTTTACTATTAGAATTAATTTCTGGTAATTTTTAAAACAATTATTTTCTTCAAGAGGAGATCGAACCTCGCTGTTAACTCCATCAAATTTGCAATAGATTGTATTACAAGTCTGATGCAAAACCAACTGCTCTCTCTCTGCATTTAATTTAGAGAAATTTTAAACTCTCTTTCTTTCATTTCTCAAATACATAAAAGTTGATGGATGAGGTTGATGAAATATCTATTTTTAGGCGTTGCTGAATCGTATCCTACCAGTGTTCAACATCATTTGGATATTATTAAAGAGCTGAGTGAAAGACAAGGAACTAATTATTCTGTATACAAAAGAATTCGAGCACTTTCAATGTAAGTTTTTTTAACAACATTTTTTTTTAATCAGGGTTCTGCAAATATTTTTGAATTGAATCGTTAAAATTTTTCAATAATTTAGTTTTGAAATTTCAATTTCGTTGTTTTAATTTTGACTAGCACTGGTCTCAATTACAGAAGTGCTTAAAAGTCCTACAGTCAAAATCATTCGTTTTATTTCTAACAACCCCAATTTTTTAGTGAAGACAAAAAGCGTTCATCTGGAAAGCTGATTGATCCATCATCGAATGAAGAAATTTACCTTTCAACAGCTGCCGGAAAAACTCCAAATTCACGATCCCGAAATAGCGGTTTTGAATCCATTGAATCACTGCAATCTAAACGATCTTCAAGAATTTTTCCTAATGATCCAGTCCATCATAATAGTAGTAGCAGTAATGTTCCACCAACAACAATTTTTAATATCAATGAGGGCAATACGTATTTAAGTTCATCATCAGCTGCGGCATCTGGGACTGCTGCAACAAGCGCTGCCAGAGCAAGGGATATCGGTGAGCTGGATAGAAATATGAAACACTTGGCAGATTTATACAAAATGCGATCATCTGGTTCACTTGGACATCATCCAAAAACACCAAGCTACAATAATATTGGACAAGGGAAAACTGAAGCTCCTGAAGATAAGCCAGATCGAAGCAGTTTATATGTAAATAATAAAAATTCAAATCCTGCGTCTCGACAACCTTCACCAACATCCTATCAAATGGCTCTGCTGTCTACTCCTATAGCTATCGGTAAAGATGGCCGTGTTCGACCTATGAATAATACCCGAGCTCGTCCAAATATCACACAAAAACCTTCAAATCTTTCTCCACCAACTTTATCCTATGAAACAACCTTCCCAGTTGGAGATGTATCTCCAATTACAACAACATCCTCCACAACAAACATCAATTCAAAACTACCACCAAAAAGCAGCCCACATCCAAGAAGCTCACATTCAATTCATTCAACACCAACAAAACATAAATCCACAGATACTGTCGGGAAATCTACAATCAAAACTGGCACTTCATCAGATTGGGATCTTGAACGTGGAGATGTTGTCAAGCAATTTGTTGATCATCGACGCTCAAAAATTCGAAGATTCATTCATGAATTTACTTCTAAATATCCGATCCCCTTGAAATGTACAGTAGAAGCAACATCAAAATCATCAAAAGCAAGAATGAAAATTTATTTTGTTTGTCAGCTAAGAGAACATCAATATTGCTTGCATTCAACAAACGATTCGTTATTCGTTTTTAAAACGAATATTCCAGCTGTATGGTTACATTTAATGTTTTTGCAAGTAAGTTAAAACATGAATTAAAAAAAGGGAAGAAATGATTAAATAAATCCGCTTACAAAATTTCATATTTCCCCACTTGAATTTAATAAATTCAAATTCATATGAGAAAAACTTTTAAGAATAGACTTGGTAAATCCATATTTGAGATTTCCTATATCCACGTGTTAGGGCTTATAAACATAATCTTAAGTTTTAATATTAAGTAATTCGATAAATTCAGTAAAGGATTTCATAAATCCTTCTTAGATGATTTATAAAGGATAAATCTACTGGATCTCATATAAAACGACTATAACTAATTTTTTTTTGATTTGACAAAAAAACATCAAAAATTACGGATTTTTACTCATTTTCTTATTTGATTTTATTTTAATGTAATTTATGTTATTTTACTCATAACTTTTAGTCATGAGTGAAATTTATAAAATCTTCAATATTTTTAGAAAATTTGCTCTTTAGATTAATCACTAGTAAAATGAGCAAAATAAATTGATAATTTTTTTTGCTCATGCTTATGAGCAAATTTTTTTGTTGATTTTTTTTGCTCATTTCTATGAGCAAATTTTTTCAACAATTTTTTTTGCTCAACTTTTTTCCTATTTTCCCTGAATGGGATTCGAACTTTTGACTTCTTGTTTGAAAGTCAAACGTCAAAACCATTATACCATTGCGCCAAACGTTTTTGAGTTTCTTTTTTGACTTATGTCAAACAAAGAAATTTCAACACAAGTGCGCGCGGCAAAAGAAAAGGAAATCAATAAATTGCTTCTTTTGCTTTTCTTTTTTTTACAGCGCGCTATTTTTTATGTGTTCTTTTTTTAAAGTCATATTTTTTATTAATAAAAAACAACAAATTTTTTAATAAAAATGTTTATAAAAACAAATCAAAAAATATCATCTATGTAAAAGTTTTGTTTTATTCATTTTCTTCTTGGTTATCTTCTACAACAATTTCTTCTCTTGCAGTAATAATTTCTTCAATTTTTTCAGCTTCTGTGAAACAAGTTTCAACTAATTCTTTGAGTTCATCATTCCCAGTTACATAAACATGCTGATAAATATTTAAATTTGATAAGAAATGTTGTGTTACTAAAATAATTGTTACAAAAGCGCAATAGTTATTTCAAACTGTAATTACTTACTTTTTACGGAAGTGTTACAAAATAAAATATTTTCATAGCTGGAGGCAAGCTTTGCAATTTCATGACAATGTTCAAACTTTAAATCATCAGCTAATGGAACCTGTTTCTCTAGAGCCAGTTGTGACAAAAATTGGTGTCTTAATTTTTGATTACAATTCTGTGGAGCATTTGGAATATATAAATGTGCTTTAACAGATGCTTTTGGGAGATAATCAATGACTTTATCTGTAAACAATTTAAATATTTTTGTATTTGAGTTGAACAAAACATACCGATAGAGACTGGATCTTGAAAAAGTACTTTAAAAATAGCTGTTGGTTCAATGGCCGGGATATGTGGTGGATCTTCTCTTAAATTACCAAATGATAACAGAGTGAAACTTTTATTAAATTTTTCCAAAACATTCTTTAATTCAGTCTAGAATAATAAAATAAACATTAGGTTAAACTTAAAAATTTAGTTACCGATAGATTTTGGCAAACAATAAAATTTTGTTTTGATAATAATGTGTCATCCAGCTCACCAATAAATGTTGTTTTTCCAGAGACAATATTATTATCAAAATGAGCAGTAATTTTTGTTGCAATGCCATCCCAATTTGGACCATCTCGTTTTCTGTTATGTAACCAACTAAAAAATTTGATTGTTCTTCAACTCCGCTTTAAAAAAAACAAACGTTTCAGCTTTTAAAGCTTTAATTAAATCATCTTTGCTAATATCTTTTTTTCCAGTTAATTTTTCAATTGCATCTTCTTCTGATTGAAAATTATGTGGACCACGTTTCTTTAAGAATTCTAACAAATCAATTTCTACATTTTTAAAAAGCTAAAAAACAATTATTTTAACACTCATTTCATTTCAAGTTTTTAATTTTATAAAAAAAACATTTTATATATTTTCAAATTTGGATGAACTAACCTTTTCAACATCTTCTACAGTTTTATTTTCCAATTCATTAATTAATTCCAATGCAGCAGTTGGATTTTTTATAGCAGCAGTAATAAATTTTTTCCAAAAATTTGCGGAGATCTTTATGTGTCCAAGTGGTACATCTTTGACAGAAGTTTCAAATAGAGTAAATAAGGTATCTTCTGACAACATAAGCAATTCAACACAAACGAGTGGATAATTTTTTGGTAAATACAAATCTGCAACTTCAACAATACCAGGAATTTCATTTTTTGAAGTTGGTTGGGGAACACCATTATTTTTAAGAGTTGTTAGCAAAAGTTTTGTCTATAAATTTTAAAAATGAAAGTAATACATTTTTTTTAACTTACCTGTTGAATGATAGTTTCAGATTCTGGTATTTTTGAATTTTGAATTTGTGCATTTACCATTGCTTTCATATCAAAATCTAAATTTTTATAAATGCTGCAATTTACCGTTTGAATATGTCTAGTATTATCTGATGTTTCTTCATTGAATCTTTTGAATGCAGCCAACTGAGCATTTCCATTAAAAACATAATAAGACTCGGAATCACTGGGTTTATTAACGATAAGAGGGGTGCTTTCTTTCCACTTTTGATTTCTGATTTCTTGCAAGATAACATTAACATTTGCTTCAGATGGTGTTGCTACTTCAGAATCATTTTCTAATAAACCCAAGGCCAAGTAACGAGTTTCATGTTCTGGAATAACTATTTGTGAAAGTCGATTTTTTAATTTGGATAAATTTTCTTTTTCAACTTGACCAACTGATAATCTTGGAACTTTTGGTGGTAAAATTGGCGATTTCGGTGTTGATACGGTACTTTCTTTTCTTGATCGTTTTCTTGGTGTTGGTTCTTCTGCTGCTTTTGGTGATTCATTTTCTGAAAATAAAAAGATTTTTAATGCTCAAAATATAAACTTTTCTTCATGTGATAAGAATATTAGAAATTTAGCTACTGCGCGTTGGCAAAAGAAAATCATTTTTAATGAAACTAACCGATTTCTGGAGTCATTTTATAACCATAAATAAATTCAAAGAGATCTGTTGTTTTTGGATTATCTTGAGTATTTTTTGAATCAGCATTTCGAATTTTTAAAATTTGGTTAACGGAACCTTTAAACTTTGATGTAGAAGTAATAATCTAAATTTTTATTTTAAAAGCTTTATTGTGGAAAAAATTTATAACCGTGGCATTGGCTTTAACGTGGATAAGTTTTAGAAGAAGCACATTTCAAGCAAAAAAAGATAACAAATATTTTTTAATTTAGAAATAAATATTTTATTAATACAGTTTTAGATAGTTTGAATTTATACAGAAATGTAATATAAATAAATGCAAGACTTCCGTAGAAATGATAAAAAAAGAAAAATTTGGGTCACATTTTTTAAACTTTTGTTTCTGTAAAAATGTTGCATTTTTTACTTGTAATTTGCTGTTTCTACAATTTATCCATAATGCTGACACTGCCGCAAGCGTGGTAAAACTCACTGTAACACATCTTCTTTCTTTATTAACATGAATCACTTTTACTACTTTATCATCATTTCCATTAAATATTAAATGCAATTCACCATTATTCAGTTCTAATGAAACAGCAGGCAATTCTTTAGTTGTAGTGATTGCAACATTGGCATATACGAATTTTGCTAATTTCTTTGATGTTTCTATAAACAAAACAAACGATAAAACAATTTTCTGTAAAAAATAAAATTTATTTTACCTTCTTTTTCTTTTTCTTTAAGTTTAACAAACTTGTTACCATTCCAGTTAAAAATTGAACTTTTTTTACCATTTTTATCAACTTCTTGATCAGCCATTTCGTCAACAGACATTGATTGCTCTTCTGCAGACATAGTATCCGTTGAATAACAGACTACCAGAATAATACAAAATTATATTTTTTATTTAAAAAAAACCAGAAATTTGATAACTTTTTTCTAAACCAAGCAATGAAACAAAAATAATAATGAAAAATATTATTTTGCGCCATTGAATTAGATTGAGAATAAATCCCTAACAGCAGTTTCGCACTTATTATAGTAATGACTTTGCAAAAATTATTATCTTTTTATCTCAAAAAAATCATTCTGTAACTTAAATTTTTTTCATCTATAGTAATTTTTTGAGCAATTTTATTTAATTTTGTCAAATGGATGGTAAAGACAACTATAGTGGAACTTTCGATTTAGAAGTGATGGATGTAGCTGAAAACAAGGAAGAAAGTGATGAAAAGTAAGATAGCATTCTGATTCTGTTGATACAGACATAAACAGTTTAATTCTTTTTTTAAACTTCTAAAGTCAACATTTCTATGAAAAACCAAAAGACATGAGCCTGTACAATAATTTAACACTTTTTCTTTCAGAAATCAAGAATCAGAATCTTCAGAGTATTCTGAAAGCTCTGATGAATTTGATACCAATGAATCAGATTATAATGAAGATGTGATAGATTTAACTGAAAACAAACAAGAATCATCTGAAAGTTCCAGTGAATTTGAATTTGAAAGTGAAAGCGATTCAAGTGCTGTTAAGTTAGATGAAGAATCAAAACAGAATCCAAATGACGTCGATTTAAATGGTTTTTTACAAAATTTAGAGACAACTAACAATAATGCAAAAGCATCCACTACCAATGTAATTTATACTCGATATCAACAGCTCGGTGGACGATTGCCCGGTAGTACAAAATTAACAAAAATTGAAGAAGTTTTATTCCAACCATGTTGTGGAGAATTGTGTTGTTTAAAATTTACACCGTATGTTTAATTTTAAGAAATTCATATATAAATATTTCTTTTTCAGAGAATTTGTCATGAGAGCAAGATTAAAAATTCCGACGTCTAAACCTGAAAATGTTCATTATTTTCAATTTTTTTCAATTCAAAATTGCATTAGTATTAGTGGAAATTTTTCACCAAAAATCAATGAAATTCCAATTTGTGATGAATTTTTTCGGAGACTTTATGTCATTCCAAAAACTCGATTTAATAGATTTATAGAACAAATTGCACAAGGATTAACTGAACCACTTCCTCATGGTAATACAGGAACACATCGTGAAAATCAAAGCACATCCTTAAGAACTGCTCAAATTTTATGCAAAATGGATAACTTGGTAGAACCAAATCCAGCTGATTCTAGTTATTTGATGGCTACAGGGACAACAAAGAGGTTAAATTTTTAATTAAACTATTTTTAAAAACGCATTTCTTAAAATAATTGGTTTCAGTGATGCAATCAAATATTGTGAATTGAACACTAAAATTAAAATAAATCCAACACAAGAATTCAAAAGAGTGAAAACAAAGTTTCGTTGGCATAAAGTAAGGGCGAATTTTGAAATTTTAATAAAATTAATTATCGTTTTTAGACACATGCACATAAAAGATGTCGTATATGTACGCGGTTAAAAAAAGCTCAAAGAGATCCTGCTAATAGCCCTACTGTGCAAAAAGAAGCTGGACAACATCTCAAAAATCATCAGAATAATATTATTGCAGATAATCGTGATTATTTTCTTCGCAAAACAGAATCAAATGAACAACCAAAATTTCTTTTGTCTATTGCTCATGATGGAATGTCAAAAAACAAAACGAAATTTCCTCATTTAAATAAAGGTAATACAAAAAAAATGTCCGATCCGATGCAAATGATGTGCAGTTTAAATATTGGACTGGCTCACCGAAAAAGTAGGATATTATCTTAAAGAAAACTTTTAATTTTTAATTAAAAAATATTTAGCTCTTGAAACTTCATATCAACTTCATTGCTTTTGGAACATTGATCAAATGTTTGGGGCAGGCGCTAATTCAATTGTTTCACAGCTTTATTTTACAATAAGTCATTGTGACCCTATTCCTCCAAATATTGCAATTCAACTGGACAATTGTGCCTCCAATAAATGTTATACTTTATTTGGTTCTATGGGATTATTGCTAATTTATATTCCACAATTAACAAACGTAATGTCATTTGTTTTCAATAGCACGTTTTTAGATGATGCAAAAAGAAATATCTTTTTTTTCAAAGTCTTTGGTCATTAAGCAAACCACATTAGTCTTTTTTGTCAACATTTTAAATGCATTGTCGTTTTCCATTCAACGCCTGCAAAAAATGTAAATTAAAAAGACAGTGTGTTTTACCGGATTATAAATAACTTGAGGAAAAAAATAAAAATAATTTAGATATATTTCAGATTTATATTTGCACATCCGAAGTCGGGCATACTCATAATGATGTGGATCAGAAATTTGGGATATTAGCGCGTTCTTTAAAAAATGATGAAGTTTACACTCCACAAGGTTTTCTTTAAATTTATGCATAAACTTATCTTTCATATATAATTCGTTATTTAGGATACATAAGATATTCAAATGAAAAATTGAAAGGATTAATTACAAATAATTTATTACCTACAACATATGATTTTGATTCTTTTATTAGAGAAAATGTTATTGAAAATGGACTTATTTCAAAAAATCATTATTTTGAATTATCAAAATTGGAAAATAATACAGTAACAATGAAAATTGCAAGATTTCTAAGATCAGAAAAATTTTTATCTAATACTACTGGCACTCAAACTGCTCAGCCCTTGTTCAAAGTAAAGCATTAAACTTTTAATTTTTAAATAACTTCTTCTTTAGGTCCAGCCAAATATAAGTGAATATCCAGCAATAATTCCACCAAAAAAAATAGATGAAAAAAAATTTAAAACACTTTGTTTAGCTATCAAAGATGACCTTACAGAAATGGATTATCAGGAACTTCAAGGTCTTCCAGAATTTATTGAAAAGAATTATCAACCAGAACCTTTTAAAGATCTTTTGGATCGAATTTCTGCAAAAGTAGTTGCTCAAGATATTAATGTTTCAATTCCTGAAGATACTGAAAATGAAATTATCGAAGAATTTTTTAAAAGAACTGAGAAAAAATGGGATCCAAAAAAACCAGAATCATCTGAAGTGCCTTCTGCTGCTAAACCAAAAAATACAGCAACAAAGCGAAAACAACCACAAAAAAAAGTATCTTCAAAAAAATCAAAACAGCAATGATTCTTTGATTCTTCAATTACATATACTTTTTTACACTGATGATATTTTTTTACTTTGTTTTTATAAACATTTTTATTAAAAAATTTGTTGTTTTTTATTAATAAAAAATATGACTTTAAAGAAAGAACACATAAAAAATAGCGCGCTGTAAAAAAAAGAAAAGCAAAAGAAGCAATTTATTGATTTCCTTTTCTTTTGCCGCGCGCACTTGTGTTGAAATTTCTTTGTTTGACATAAGTCAAAAAAGAAACTCAAAAACGTTTGGCGCAATGGTATAATGGTTTTGACGTTTGACTTTCAAACAAGAAGTCAAAAGTTCGAATCCCATTCAGGGAAAATAGGAAAAAAGTTGAGCAAAAAAAATCGGTGAAAAAATTTGCTCATAGAAATGAGCAAAAAAAATCAACAAAAAAATTTGCTCATAAGCATGAGCAAAAAAAATTATCAATTTATTTTGCTCATTTTACTAGTGATTAATTTAAAGAGCAAATTTAGAAAAAAAACTAAAAATTTTAATAATTTCACTCGTCAGTTTCACTCATGAGTTAAATTACAAAAAAAACAAGTATTTCTGAAAAAAGTGAGTAAAAATCCGTAATTTTTGATGTTTTTTTGTCAAATCAAAAAAAAATTAGTTATAGTCGTTTTATATATCCGTTTGATGCAGCTTTTAAAGAGTAGATTTGATAAATCTACTTATGTCCAAGTGAAAATATTGTTCTGAGAATAAATATAGCAAACTCATTTATGGAATTTGGCACATCCACTTAAGAATCCAAATAAGTATGAATTTGATAAATCTGTTTTTGCATTTGATATATCCAAGAAAGAAGCTATTGAGAAAAATCTCTTAGAATTATTTTAAGATTTTAGATATCCTTTTTTAAAAATTTTGCTGGGAGGAATCTGATATGATAAGGATGGGTTTAACTATGAAAAACTAATTTGGGATCTCATATATTTGTTTAAAAAAGTTCTTGGAAGAGAAGATTGATAAATCTGTTTTTGATATTTCAAATATCCATTAAGAAAGTTTAAGAGGGGGGTTTTTCGTGATATGATATATTCGTCTGAGAAAGTTTGTCGAAAGCGGATTTGATAAACCCATTTGGGAATTTCGTAAATGAACGATATGTGGATTTCATAAATCCATTCTCAGCTTTTCAATATTAAAAGATTTTCGTTTTTGATATTTCATAGATTTATTTAGATATTTTATATATCCACTTCATAACAACTCCATTATTTTAGGCTGAAGTAAGCAGCATTGAATCCACCAATAAAGTTCTTACACAAGAATCAGAAGAATATAAAACTCTTGCAAATTGTTGGAATACACTTGGAAAAGATTTTACAAAAAACCGTGAATTTGTTACTCTTGTTACTTCTGCTTTCCCAACCATCAAAGAACAAACACTAATTTTGAAAGAACTTCAAGAAGCTCGATATTTTGATGATTTTAGTTATAATCTTAATTTGCATAAATGGATTTGTTTTAGTTGTGCACATCCGGAAAAAGTCAAGTAAGTGCTTATGGGGTACGGTATATGGTTGTAATAGTGGTATATCTTTTTTAGATCATTGATAAAATCGGATAACAGTAATATGCCATTGTTGGAAGGGCAACTAAAAGAGAAGAAAGGAAAATGGAAATTCTTTAAACGATGGCATACAAAATATTTTACTTTATCTTCAGCAGCATTGACTTACAGTGAAAATACGTATAATGTAAGTTAATGAAAAAGTTGGATTAATGAGTGGGTTACTGTAATCCAGCATGCTAATTTATGTCAACTTTTTGTATATGGCAAAAAATTCTTGAGTAAAAAAATGCTAATCTCTAAAATTTCAGACCGTTAATGAAAGAACTGTTAATCCATCAATTGATCTCAGAAAAATCAGATCTGTCAAATCCCTGACCCGTGGCCGGCAATCACGAAAATCACTTCCAAAATCCTTTGAAATCTTTACAGAAGATGAAAAGTCATATGTTTTAAAGGTAAGTATTATACGATTGTTTTACTACAGTATTTTAATCACTTTACCAATCGATATCGTAAATCTATTTATTTCAGGCATCAGATCGTAACAAAGCAGAAGAATGGTTTCAATGTTTACAAATTGCTATTGCAAAAGCACAAAACGATCGAAGAACACAAAGCTTTAAAAAATAATTGTCTTTTTATTTCGTCATATAAAAAATGCATGCATCTATATCTCGGTTTTTCAAAAATATAATATCTATGAAATTATTTTGCTTTAAAAAAAATGAAACTAAAAACTAACAGAAGCTTTTAAAAAAAGTGAGATTTTCCTGCAATTTTAAATACGTCTGTGAATGTCTCTTGTAAATTTTTTTGTGTGATAAAATAAATGTTATAAGAAATAAAAGACATGTATACTGTAACTTTGTAAGAAATTTTAAACTAATCTGTCACATAAAAAATTATTCGCAAGATATTAAATTTTTGCTCAAATAATCAGCGAAAAGGTTTTTCACATTTTGTTAAAACATTAAACAGGCAGGGCACAGATTGACAAATTTTCATTGCACTCATATGAAGTTCAGGCATAAAAAGAGGGCAAAAAATAAGAATGCACAAATTGATATTCACATGTTTTTCATTTATACTGATTTTTTTCTATCAACATTACATCCGAAAAAGAGTAGCAAATAATTTTTATCAGTAAGCTATGAGAACTCACAATTTTAATTAACACACAAAAAATTGATTCATTTTTCAGTTGAAATGATGTATTAAAATGCTTTTGAATATTTTAAACGTGTTTTGAACGATAAACAAACGGTTTTCCGCCAGAAAAAACAGTAATTTTCAATCCAAAAAGTTAATCTAAGAATAATTTAAATGCAAAATGATGATTAAGTAGATAATTTCTAGCATGAACTTCAGAAAAAAAGCATTTGAGAAAAATAGATATCAGAAATTACAAAATTATTAAAAGTAGTGCGTAAAATTATTAGATATTTACATGTTTTGTTTTTTTATAGGTTTTTTACTACCAATAAAACAATCTTAAAGTATACCAAAGTAAATCTTATCAGTGTACAATAAAAGCTTAAAATTTTTTGAACACAGAAATTGATACATTGTTTTATCGATGTATAAAAAAATTTTACATCCAAAAAATTTTGAATATTTCAAAGATCTTTTAATAGTAAAATATATATTGCTTGATTTATGTCACGGATATCTGTATTGCAATAAAATATATTGTTATAATTTTTGCATCTTCTCAGTAACCGAACAGTTTTAATTGTACAAAAAATGCTGTCAGTCAAAAAAGTTTATCTTGGTAAATTGATATCTTTTCAAACACATATCTTAAAAATGATAAAAAAAATATTTCAATCAAACAAAGAGAATTCAAACAACACAAAAAAACCAATACTTAAAGCTTTCGCATAAGATAAGGATTAACAACATAAGCACATTTACCAACAAGTTTCTTGACATCTTGTTTAAAAGCAAGGCATTGACAAGTTTTCATTGCATTCATATGAAGTTCAGGCTTGAAGAGAGGGCATGAAGTAAGGATTTCAGCGGTATCTTCTTTAGAAGGGAAACCAATAGCACATCCAAGGCTATCATAGCATGAAACAGATTCTTTTTTAAAGCATTCAATTACACAAGTTTGATATTTTCGTTGTTGAACAAAAACTTCACGAGCCTTCTTTTGTGTTTCAATTGTAGAGGGAAGAGTATCTTCATTGACGCCATAGGATTCATAATAGACATTGTAATCAGGTTTATCCATGAAGGTAGAAGTATCTTTGGGATTTTCAACACAAAAGTTTTCAACATTTGATTCAAGGCATTTCATCATTTTTGTTGTTTCTTCTGCAGCATCGGTGAAACAGGTGGCATATTTATCAGTTGTATTACCAAAGAAATCAAGATGGGATTGGCAAGTGGTTTTGCATTGATCAACTTTTTTGTAAGCTTTTTCATTGCATTCTTTTACTTGTTCACATGAGCACACACGGATCTGAAAAAGGATAAGAGGATTAGAAGGGGTCTGATGCATACTTCAAACTACAGATTTGGGTATTTTGGCTTTTAAAAATGCTTGTAAATCCCAAAAATTTTGATAGGTTTTAAACGCAATTTTTTCAATCCCCAACAATGGCGGCACATCCAATAGCGAAAAGCACTTACTTGATCGCCAGCAGTTTTGTTAACTTCACCATCAGCAACAAATGAAGTGTCAACTTTTGGAGCTGTTGTTGGTGCTTCTGTAGTTGTTGTTGTAGTAGTAGTGGTGGTAGTAGTGGTGAAGACAGGAGTTGTTGGAACTTCAACGGTTGTTGTTGCTTTAGCATTGAAGGGCTTGAATTTTGGTTGACCTTTAACAGCTTTACGAACAGGAAGAGCAGCAGTTGGAACGGTTTTTGGTGTTACTGGTGCAGTGCCGACAGCTGCTGGAGCAGGAGGTGGAACATTTCCATCACCATAAATCACAATCGCAAAAATGCATAAAAGAGTAAATGACTTAAATAAATTAGTCATTTTTTGTTGACGAAAGAAAAAGAAGACAGCAGCAACTTTTCAGATGAATAAAACTGACTAATTTTGCTGTTAACTCAATCGCTTAAGTACTCATCCATAAAAATTGTTTACGAAAACAATTTTTTATTATTCAAAAAATTAGTTTTCGGGTCATCTTTTAAGGGATAATTATTCATTATCTTTCATTGGCAAGTAATGAAGATGATCTTTGAACCAAAAAGATTTATGATTTTTTGCCTGACCTGAATAGATAAAACCATGGATTTGAAAGAAAAACAATTAACAGATCGATTTTTGTTCCAGCAAAATCTTTTGTGTTTTTTTGAAAACATAAAGACCAAAACGTAACCACAACTTACAAAAATTTGAATACCATAATTTTCAACACAACTGATAAATACGCTACCTGTTTCACAGATGCCGAAGCTGAAACAACAAAAATGCTCAAATGTCTTGAATCAAATGTTGAAAACTTTTGTGTTGAAAATCCCAAAGATACTTCTACCTTCATGGATAAACCTGATTACAATGTCTATTATGAATCCTATGGCGTCAATGAAGATACTCTACCCTCTACAATTGAAACACAAAAGAAGGCTCGTGAAGTTTTTGTTCAACAACGAAAATATCAAACTTGTGTAATTGAATGCTTTAAAAAAGAATCTGTTTCATGCTATGATAGCCTTGGATGTGCTATTGGTTTCCCTTCTAAAGAAGATACCGCTGAAATCCTTACTTCATGCCCTCTCTTCAAGCCTGAACTTCATATGAATGCAATGAAAACTTGTCAATGCCTTGCTTTTAAACAAGATGTCAAGAAACTTGTTGGTAAATGTGCTTATGTTGTTAATCCTTATCTTATGCGAAAGCTTTAAGTATTGGTTTTTTTGTGTTGTTTGAGTTCTCTTTGTTTGATTTTCGATAAAAATTTATGAAAAAACTTCTTTTATCAACAGTAATTTTTTAGCTAGTAATATGTGGATACATGGTAACCGCATAGCAAAGTAAATTAAATGTGAAGTTAATTTAATGTTTATTATTTATTTATGGATCCAAACAGTTGCTATTTACGGTTTCTTTGTTATCTTACACGCTTTTTTTCCAGAACACCGATTTTATAGATCGAAAAATATTAATATTATTTTTTGAAAAATGTTTTAAATATTCAAAAGCTTTTTTATGCACTTTTTTTGAACATCTTTGAGAAAATGAATCTAAACTAATGTTCACGAAACGTGACTTTTACTGATAAAATTTATTTGTTCACATGCCAGATGTCTTGATAGTAAAAAATCAATGGAAAAAAAATACATGAATATCGGATAAATTTTTTGCTCATGTGTAAAATATTTATGCTTTGTCTGATGTCATTTTACCAAATGCTTTTGTTATCTTTTCGATTTGTAGATTCTTTTTGTTTGATATCATATAAAGCAATTAAAGAAATGCCTGTTTAGCAGATATTTGAACAAGCAATATCAAAAAATATTAAAGCAACAAGAAAACTGTAAAAAGTTAGTAAATAAACCTTAAAATTAAAATTGTACTGTTATAGATAAGTTGGAAAAATTTTAAATTATAATGATATTGATATTTCTGACTTGAATCTGTCATATAATATTATATTTTTGATTTTGTTTGAAATATTCAAAAGCTTTTTGTACAATATTTTGTATGTAAAAAAATGAATCAATTTTTCTGTTTAAAGAAACCTTGATTTTTCATTGCTTACTGATAACATTTATTTAGCCTTATTTTGTGACTGATGTAGTAATGGAAAGAAAGCAATAAAAAGAAAAACATGTGAATATCTAATATCCTTTCTTTAAATATTTTTGTATTGCCATATGGACCATTTTTTGTCTCATGCTTTTGTTTTTTATCTTTTAGATATGTTCGTTTTTGGTTTGTTTGATATTATAGAAACGTTTTCTTAGCAGTATATTTTTGAAGCATTTATATAGGAAAAGAACAGATAAAGAAGAAACAAAATTTAGTTTTAAAATCGTCCAGTTTTAGTTTTTATTTATTTATTTAATCACTTCTTTGTGAAGTGCAGAGAAAAATACAAGTATAACAGTAAAATAAAGGATATGTACAATAGAAAAAATAAATAAAAGTAAAGTAAATAGTACAAAAAAAATAAAAACAAAACAATGAAAGTAAGGGTGCTTTTGTTTTAGATTTTTATTATTTGAAAAGAGAAATTAAAATAAAGTATTTATAAAGTAATTTATGGTAATTTTATTGAATGGTAGGTTGTTGGCACTGGGTGGATAAATGAAAGTGGCCAAGGACTAGTACGAGCAAAAAGGCAATGAGGACTCATATGTCGTAGCTTGGTTTAAGTCCACCTCACCACAGTGTTGCCCCAGTATAAATATATATTACCGTAAAAAAATTTTTGATAATATATTTTAAAATTTTCTTTTCAAAAATAGATGCCGAAAAAAAGAAGAGAGAGGGGGATACATAAAAATACAATAAAAACAATCAAAAAACAAGTTACGTTATTTTTAATATTGATGAAAAGTCAATTGTTTTGAGATAAGTTAATAGTGTTGTTTTTGATGAATATTTTTGAAGATTGATTTGAAAGTGGTTTAAAATTGAAGCAATTCTTGATGAAAAATGGTAGTTGTAATATTTTGAATTTGAAGGGATATTTGATTTTGATATATAAACACCACCAAATCTTGTTTCCATAGCAATGTTGTGATGAAAATCAAGATCAAGTTCTTCATTCTTGTGTTTAACGAACATTTCCCATGCAATTAGAATTTGAGCAAATAATCTTCTTTTCTCCAAGGTTTCCATTCCATACAGTAAGCGTCTCTCTTGATAATCTAAAATCTGATCAAAATTAATATTTGGATTATTTCGCAAAAAAACTCTTTTTGTAAACGTTTTTTGTATTGCTTCTAAATCATCGGCAACATTTTTTCGAGGAATATTAAAAAGTGGTGAACCATATTCATAATTTGGTCGAATATAAATATTAAATATTTTTACGAGAATTTCTGGATCGTTTGTAATCACTTTTTTCAAAATTGAATGCATCTTTTTGTTGGTGGTTGAATACATGGTATCAATATGATGAGACATTGACAAATCATTATAAATGTAGATACCCAGATCACGAGTTACTTCTTTTGTAACAATGCCAATATTGTTTATGGAATAATTTGCAGCTGGATTTGGTTTGCCAAATTGCACATGAACAGTTTTTGATCCATTGATTGATAAAGATTTGGCAGTGCACCAGTCATATAAACCATTTAAAACATTTTGTAATAAATGTGAATCAAATTCATTAGAGAAATAAGAGTACAGTAGTTTAAGATCATCGGCAAATTTGAAATGTTTTAAAAAATCAAATCCATTTAAGAAATCACTAATTTGAGCAAATACAATGATGAATAATATAGCAGAAAGAACACATCCTTGGCCTACTCCAGAAGTGACTTCAGCGGATTCCGATTTGTATTTATTTATTTTAACCTGAAATTTTCTTTGAGTTAAAAATATAATTATTAAATTTAACAGTTTTCCGTTAATCTTAGCCTTTCTTAACCCATAAACAATTTCAGTAAAGGTGAGCTTGTCAAAGGCTTTTTCCATATCCAAATATATGACATCCACAGTTTTTCCTTTGGCTGCTTCTTTAACAATGAATTCTTGAAAAAGAATCATTTGTGTTGTTGTTGACATTCCAGCTCTGAAACCAAATTGTTCTTTTGGTAAATAATTGATCTTTTCCAAATGAGGATAAAGCTTTTCTGCAATGACTCTTTCCATCGTTTTATAGGCATCACTGGTTCCTGAAATAGGTCTGAAATCTGAGATTAGAGAAGGATTAAGAATTTTAGGAATCGGGGTAACGTGCGCTAATAGAAATTCATCAGGCACTTCCCCTTTATCCAAAATATAATTAAAAAGGATCGAAAATGGAAGAGCTAAAGACCTGGCACATTTTTTAAGTATTATTCCAGGAATTCCATCAGGTCCAGACATGTTTTTGCTTGAGCATTTTAAAAGCTGCTTTTTAACATTCTCTTTTGTAAATTCCACAAAATTTAATTCTTCTTCAGAAACATCATCTGTCGGGCAAAAAATAAAATTTGAATTTGGATTCATAACAGAAGTGAATTGTTCCATAAATTCATCACCTTTTTCTTGATCTGATAATAAAATTTTATCATTTTTAACAATAGCAGGAATAGGTTGATGTTTGGTCTTCAACAATGGAGTAACATATGAAAATAGGTTGTTTTGTTTGGACAAAAATTTTTTCTGTTGATTTTTGACCCATCTTCGGTGCATTTTCTGCAATTCTTTTCCAATTTTATTACTTTGCTTAGTTTTTGATGGATCTTTTATAAGTAATAAATAATATTCCTTCATTTTTGAGATGGCGTCGGGGAAATATTTGGATTTCTTAGGATCAAACGTTTTTTCTTCAATGAAGTTGTGGTCGTAAATTCCTTCAGCAATTTTTGATTTAATAAAGTTCAGCATTTCAGTGGCAGTTTTTAGCCCACCAAGCTTGGTTCTCCAGTCAACAAATAATAAATGAATATTCATTAAATCATAGCATCCATTTTTGAAATCTAAATATTTAATTATTTCATCATTTGAGGGTGGAGCTGGGTGATTTAAATTGAATTCAATAATTTTATGGTCCAAACCAGGAATTTGTTGGAGCTGATTTTTGTCTGAAAAAGCATGAAGATTAGTAATGAGATCCAGAGAAGAAGAGAAAATTAGATCCAAGATATTGGAGTTTTTACAGCTTGTTGGAAAATTAACAATTTGCTTTAGATCAAAATATTCACAAAAATCATTGATTCTTTTTTGCATCCTTTTATCGTTTGACATTTCTTTTGGAATTCCATTTTCCCATTTAATGTATGGAACATTTATGTCACCAAGAAAAATATACGATGTTGGATGAAATATACTAGGTGTATCAAATAAATTTGTAAGTTCGTTTAATAATTTTATTGAATCTGAAACTTTAGTTTTAGGAGGTCGATAAGTTAAAACAAATCTGATTATATTTTTGTTTATAAAAACATCGAAAGCTACTGTTTCAGCAATTGCATTCATGATTGGTATGAAGTGAATATTGTTTTTGATAAATGCGATAACACCTCCATGTGGATCATTGATACGATCCTTTCTAACGATTGAATAATTAAGTTTGTGAATAAGTGATGAATCAGAAATATTTGGATGTAACCAAGATTCACATATAAAAATAATATCAGGGTTATTTAGTTTAATAAAAGATTGTAAAAGGCCGGTTTGAAGTGAGCGAAAATTAATTAAAAAACATTTGAGACCTGGAGAAGTTTTAGCGACGAAAAAATGGGCCTTCTGAATTTGGTTGATGCCGAAAATTATTTTGACTTTTTGGTCGTTGCCGAAAATTATTTTGATTTTTTGGCTGTTTCCGAAAATCATTTTGACTATTTGCGAAAGCTTGAAGTACTCTATCAACAGTGAGATTGACAATTTCATATGCATTTAAAGGTTTGTTTTGTCGAGTTGAAATATTGCGACGAGTTAAAGCATTTCGTTCATTAGAGGCAATTCGAGTATTTGAAGCATTTCGAGCAGTTGAAACATTTCGACGATTTCGTTTGTTTGATGTATCATGACCAACAGAAACATTTAGACGATTTGAAAGAAAGCAATAAAAAGAAAAACATGTGAATATCTAATATCCTTTCTTTAAATATTTTTGTATTGCCATATGGACCATTTTTTGTCTCATGCTTTTGTTTTTTATCTTTTAGATATGTTCGTTTTTGGTTTGTTTGATATTATAGAAACGTTTTCTTAGCAGTATATTTTTGAAGCATTTATATAGGAAAAGAACAGATAAAGAAGAAACAAAATTTAGTTTTAAAATCGTCCAGTTTTAGTTGCATGTAAAAGTTTAATATTGATTCAATTCAGATATTGTGCAAAATGTAATTTCTTCAAGATTACCATTTTGTTTTATAGCATCACTGATTTTTCTGGCTACAACCAGTCAACAGATATTTTACCTTTAATAAAAGTTTTAAATATTCAAAAAAGCTTTTTTGTCTAATCGTTTTTTAAACACCACTGCATAAATGAATCAATTCTTGTGTTCAAAGAAATCTGGAGTTTTCATTGTTTACTGATAAGATTTATTTGGTTACATATTATGGTTGATGTATTAATTGAAAAAAGAACCAAAAACCAGTAAAACATGTGAATATTGCATAAAATGTTTTACGCTAGCTTTAAAAAGATATAATTAAAACAATAAATATACGGCAAACAAAATTTAAACTTTAAATGGTCAGATTACTGATGCATATGAAAATTTAATACTGATCATCAGTAACTAACTGTTGCTCGGAATTCATATTAACTTTATTTTTCGTTTATGAGTTACGACATTTTCTGTGTTAGAATTTTAAATATAATGTGCATCGTCATTTGGATTAATGTTTTAAATATTCAAAAGCTTTTTTGTCCATTAATTATTCAGACATTTACGGAAAAAAATGAATCACTTTTTGTTTTCACAGCAACCTTGATTGTTCATTTTTTACTGATAAGATTTTTTTCCTTACTTTATAACTAATGTATTAATAGAAAAAAAATCAATAAAGAGAAAAACATGTGAGTATCTGATAATTTTATCTGTGCTTTATAATTTCTGTGATGTCTAATATCAATTTTTTAATATAAATATTTGTTAAAAAAACATGTTTTACAGAATTCTAGAGCCGTTACTGTATCAACATACAAATAATAAAAAATTGAAAGTCATTATTTGTTTACAAAAAATTATAAATGTGGAAAAAAGACTAAAGAAAATTAAAAATAAAACTGTGTAGTCATCGAATATTGTTGTATTCATTTGTCCAATCAAATAATAATTTTGTATTTACTTTTACATTAATTTTTTGGATTCGTAAACAGTTTTTTATCTTTTCAGAACATGTTAAAAATATTCAAAAACCTTTTATGTACTACCTTTTATTGAAAAAATGAATCAATTTAGGGTGTTAGAAGGAGGGTATGGGTTTATCAAAATTTTCTAACACAGGCGACATCCGTCAGCAGTAATAAAGAATGCATTCATTTTATGTTGGCAGAGAAAATTTTTCATTTTTTTGTCCTTGATTAATGACGGATGTCGCTTACGTTTAGAAAAACTTTTCTTAACCCATAGGCTCATTTTAATAAAAACTATAGGTTTTTCTTGCTCACTGAAAAAGATTCATTTGGTTAACAAATAATAGTAATAATAAACCGTTTCAATAAAGTCTTAAGTTACTGATTATTATGCAAAAAATAATTTGGTCGGAATTTGGCTCATTTTTCGCATTTCGTATTGGTAATTATGGAATTAAATTAATTCCGATAAAACTTTCAATCCTAATAAGTTTTAAATGGAAACATAAATGTGATTTGCGGCTAAAAATAATTCCAGTTATTTCACATCTGTAGACAATCTTCTGTATTTATAGACACTGAATAAAAAATTCATGATTTATTTTTTACAAGCAAGCTACAAGTTAAATACACATACATTAATATATCAAATATCTTTACAATTATTAAATTCATATATTAAATAGTTGTTGAAATTTTGAGATTTATTTACTTCTTCGGCTGCTTCTTTTTCTCATTCCAGAACCATCTTTTTGTGAAACACTTTTTACAACACTTGATGACTGAACTCTTGATTTTTGTGATACAGATTTTCGATTTCGTTGTGATGAATTATCTTTGATTGATTTTTGTTCAAGTTTTGCAGGTGATTTCTTTTTTCCAGCAGCTCCAGCAGGAACAAGCAAATGTGAGAAACGAGCAGGTTTTTCTGGTGATTTCTTTGGTAACTTCTTGACAGATAATTCAGAATTTTGCTTTTGACTGAGACTTTTTTCTGATGGCTTCAGTGATTGTTGACTAAGTGATTTTTGACTGAGATTTTTTTGACTTATTGATTTTTGACTTCCTTCTCCACCACCTCGACCTTCTTGTTGAGAAATAGAAATTTGTTTCATGCTTGGAGTTTTGGTTTTCTTTTTTCGACAGCAACAACAATAACTAAAAAAGTATTAGATGAAAGTTTTTTTCACAAGAGACATCTATCATATTTAACCTTTTCCCTCCTTACGTGATGATTTTGTCTTCGATCTTTTGCCGCTTTCATATGCCGCTGATTTATCTCCAATAAAGTTTTTATTCTTGGGATACATGGCAGTCCAATTTGCAACCTGTTCCTTTCAATAAGCTTCTATTTTCATGGTGTAAAAGATACTCCCGTCATTGACGAACCATGAAATATGAGCTCCCAGAAGACAAAAAAACGATTCCTGCCCAAAAACTAACTCGCTATTTTCCTTGAACCACTCTCTCTCTCTCTCTATGCACTATCGATAGCTATCGATCACCCCTATAGTATACTAATAACAAAGATATCTAGCAGCATTACCCAAAAATGGTGACTTGAACGTTTGAATGATAAAACATAAAAAACCCAAAGCACTTATAGCGTAGGAAAACAACTTACATAATTATTCCAACAATTATAATCAAAAGAACACCAACTCCTGCTGCAACTCCAACAATAATCCATGTTAATGAATCATCATCTTCTTCATTTTTTGCTGGGGGTTTTGCTGATGACACTTCTTTTGGTGCTGGTGGTGCTGGTTTTGGAGCTGGTGATGATTTTGGAGTACTTTCAATAGATGGTTGTAATGATGTCGCATTATCTTGAAGTAATTCATTTCCACCACGTGAATGTCGTTGATATCGTTGACCAAAAGATGATACAAAAAATAAAGCAAAAATAATCCATAAAAGTTTGCAGTGATTCATTTTTTCGTGTTGCTGCAAGGAACGATGAAAAGCAAATGAACGTCGTCAATGATCATGAAGAATGTTTATGGACATTATGCTAATTTTTTGGTGAACATACTCAAAAATTATTTGCAGCATTGGTATGCAAATTTTTTTATGCCTGATATTTTTTGTGTGTTACCTTTTAACGTTTCATTGAAACTAATTTTATTTATTTAGAACACCTACGTAATATTTTTCTGTTTTTTTTCTTCTCGTTTAATGTTCAGTTTTTAAGTTTCATTCATCAATCCTTCTTTTTTTTGCAAAAATAGATCTAATAGTTTAAAGTATTATTCAAATAAAAAATTTTTATTTGATAAACACTTTTGAAAAAATACAAAATTTTTTAATCAAATAAACCCCCGCTTTTTGTTCAAGGTTTTTTGTGGTGTGTTTTTTTTACGTTTACCGATGCGTTGGTGAGGATGATGATGTGATTTCAGCTTGAGTGTGAGACAGTTAGACAATTACGTTGGTGGATTTTATTTACGAAGATTGCTTATTTTTTTAAAAATATATCAGCGGCGTTCAACTATTTAAAAAACAACGTCTCTTTTATTCTCTTGAAGCCATCATTATGTTTAATGCTTTTCTTAAAGATCATGCCTTCATGGATGCCATTTTTTAATAATGTTTGCAGTTATAATTAATACCCAATTATCATGAACGAGAAAAAATAAACTAATGAGCACTACTTTTAAAATTGTAAAAAAAATTAAACTTTGAAAGAATATCTTAATATCTTTTTGTTTTTTTAATTTTCCAAAAAGTTATACGTAATTGATTTCAAAAAAACCTCTAACACCAAACTAAAAACATTTATCAAATTCAATGAAACTTCAAAAACAGCAATTTGCTGAACAAATACAACTTTTGTAATCTTATATGTATCACCACAAAATACAAGATAATAATTTAACAAACTGAACTCTTTCTTTTTTTTATCAATCCAAATTAGGCGTACTTGCACCTTTACAAATCGTTCGAATCAAAATTAAAGACCAGAAACCACGACCACCCATAAATTAAAATTCTGCAAGGTCATTCTTCTCCTTCTGTTTCTTCTTCCTTTTTTCCTTTTTTTCTGCAGGTCCATTCAAGTTTGAAATTTTAGTAGCATAAAAAGAAGATTAATGTTCAATTACGTCTTTTAAACTTTAGTCTTCTCATCATTTTGTGTTTGAAAAAAGGCACAGTATTGCAAAGAATAAAACTTTTATGTCCTTGTTCGTAAAAGTGCATTTTGTCTTTTTGCATCTGCTGTTGATATAAGATCATTGTGTTGCAGTGTATGATAGAAAAATCAATGCAATTTAAAGCTTTTCACGGAAACCGTTTTCACACAGTATCCAAATATGTCTCTGGCACTAAGTATTATTAATAGTGCTCACAGAGTTTAATTGAAGAATTCCACAAGCTTTTAAAATTTAAAAAACAGATTTAATAGATGGTACATTTTTTACATTCTGTCCGGTTTAAAGTCGTTTTTAAAATTTTCACACAGAAAAAGTTTAACGTCTTTTTTTCTTCCATTATTTGTTCTCAAAACAATAACTTTAATAATCAATTCCAGAATTTTTTTAAAAACAAAACCCGCCACAAAAATTAATGCAAAGTAAACACAAAACCTTTTTCGTAAAAAACAAACCCCCCTCAAAGCAGTTATACATAAATATTAATGTTTTCATATACGTAGTTTTTTTTTCATCTTTTAAAACACGTGTTATTACATACTTTTTTAAAAAATATAATATTTTTTTATTTTTAATCTACAATTTTATATATGAATATTATTTTTCTTGAAATTTTAAATCATCCTCAACATCATCAACAACGTGCTCTCATCATCGTAAAATTAAAGGGATTAGCTATATCCCTTTTTTTCTGATATAGTGTCTTATTTTGGGATTTTGAATGGCTTGCTTTTTGTTTTTAACGTAAGAATTTAAAAATAAATTTCAAATTTAAAAACAAAAATACGCAAAAAAGTTAATCAATTTGTAAAATATTTTTATATTTAAAAAACGTACTTTGATATATTTTTGTTTTTTAACTTCCCATTTTTTGAGTTAAGTTTTTTAAACAGAAAAAAATTAAAACAATTTTTTTTTTTTTAAAATATTTCAGAAATTTTTCATTTCGTAACCAAGGAAGAAAAAAAAAAGCTGCAAAAAACGGAGGAGAAAAATGAGGGCATTTGTCATCGTTTTTTTGGGATGTTTTTTATTTTTGTTTCTTTTACTTTCTCTTTTAGCTTGGATTTGCTTTGAAACAAATAAACAAACAAATGTGTTAAAGGATGATGATGATGATGACGATGATGTGGCTGGCTTCTTTTTTGAGATATGTAGAAAGTATTTTTAGGATTGAAATGATGCTATTTTTTGAAACTTTAAACTTTTTTCGTCTTTTTTGTTGCTGTTCAAGGTTAATGATTTAATTTTTTTTGTCGCCTACGCTTCTCTTTGCAAAAAAAATTTTGTTTTAAGGGTTCATGGTGCAATAAATTGCAAAATTAGAAGGGTCTTTAGGTGCTATCTTAAAAAAAGTTTTTAAATATTACGGTAAGACTATTAAAGGAATTATGCTTGAATAACTTTTTTTAATGAAAATATGGCAGATGAAAGCGCTATTACAGATTTAAAGGTCATATCTTTGCAGGCATATAAATTTAATTATCGCTAAAATTACATTCATGAAATATGACATTTTTTTTGATCATCTTGAACTCAGTTATTTATGGCTTTAAATTACTATTAACATGAAATTTACCACAAAAATTTAATTTAAAACACAAGATTTCGTTGAAATTGCGTTAAACGTTAGTTAATCTAATAAAGCTTAAAAGCGGTGATGTTTAAAAATTCTTAAAATATTATAGAAGTGTACTTAAATTAACCTCAAACTGAGCCTCTTAATCTCTTTTTTTCTTTAATTGTTTAAACTATTAGCTATTTTTATCTTCTCAGCTTATGACATAATTTTGTAAAAACTTTGTGGCAATAATTAAAGAAAAATCTTCTCTGAATTTTTTTCAATAAATTCGTAGAAGAAAAAAGCTTTAATTTATTACAAAAAAATGTATTTTAACTTTTGGTATTAAAGCGCAATGAAAAGCTTTTTTTTTTGCAAAAGTTTAACAAGAAAGGGTATTTCTAAATTATAATTAAATTTTGAAATAAAGGCAGTGTTCAACTTTGCATAACAAAATTTTTTTAATGTAAGTATTAAAAATTTGTGGGTAGTTCAAGCGCAATTGAAAAAGTAGTACTGTACGCTTAAAAAAGCTAACGCGAATTTCAAGCTAGTTTTTTAAAAGGTTTATTAATAGCATGCTTTCTATGCATGAATTTTTGCTGTTAACATTTTATGTAATACGATACTATAAAAGGTGTCAGTGATATTTAAAAGGGGTACTTTTTATTTAATTAATTTTTCTGAGTTGAATCCACTTTGACCTTTTTATCCCTTTTAAAAAGTTTAAAATTTTTACATCATTCGTTGTTATTTTTGTTGGTAGTTTACGTTTGATTAAACTTTTTAACCTTTAGTCAACATTATTTTTGCAATAAAAATACACAAAGCTTTTGTGTTGTTATTTGCTATTGCATCAAAGCATTTTCGATCCAGGTTCCTTAAAAAGCAAATTTACAAAAAATTACTATTGATTCTGTAGGGATATATTTTGATGTTTGAGCTTACTTTTAACTTTTTTATAACTTCCAAACATTGCATTTTTTTAGAGTCACTATGTTTTGCTTGTTTGCGTTTAGTTTTTTAAACCTCTAATAAACACTTTTGTTGCAAGAAACATTCACTGAAAATTTGCGTTGCACCAATACAAATTTCTCTTACGTTCTTCCTAAAAACTAAATTTATGAATTTGCCATAATATTTCGTTGTTTGATCAAATTTTTTGAGCACACTTTTGACCTTTTTGTCACTTCCCAACACTGTTTAGCGTTACTTTTTTTAATTGTTTATGTTTCAGTTTTCTTTGTTAACCTTTAATCACCATTTTTGTTGCAATAAACGTACACAAAAATTTGTGTTGCACCAAACCCATTTCTCCCATGTTTTCCCTGAAAAAATCTCTTAAACAAAATCTTTTTCAATTTTTGCTCTTTGTTCTAAGTAAAACCCATCACTTTTTTACCCTTTGGTGTTTTTTTTTCGTTTCCTACTTTCTCTTTTTTTCGGTGTCCATTTTTGTGTATGTTCCGCTTTGACAAAAACAGAAAGTAGTACTTTGGTCTTTTTTCTGTTTCAGTTTTAAAAACCTTTTTCTTTTTTGAAATTTGTTTCTTTCACTTTGATCGCCGATCAATGACTTTCTCTTTTTCCATTACTACTGCGGCTTGTTTTTTTGACAACAAACACTGCTTTTTTCATTTATTTTTTTTGTTTCTAGAAAATTCGTTTTTGATTTTTAAAATACTAAAAAAATCACATAAAAACTTTTTTTGTTGCTGTTTTAGTTTTTTGTAATTGGTTGTCTTTAATGGGCTTGGGAACGTGTCTGTCTATTACAGCTATTTCCGGAAGAGAGGAAAGGTATGTCGATGGCACTTAGTTTTTTTTGTCGTTTGATTTTTATTGTTTCGTCAATGAGAAATAGCGTGTGAAAGTTTACCATCAATGAAGTTTTAAATTGTCTTAATTTAAAAAATTTAAAAAAAAGTTTTGCTTGTTTTGTTATAGGCAAAAAAAAGATAAAACTGATAGCGCTTAAATAATAGGCAAAAAGTGTTTTTTGTGTTGGATGCTTAAAAATGTTGCATCATATTATCTACCACATTTTTTGTTATCATTTTTCAATTAAATTTTTAAAATATTAAAGAAATTTTATTTTCCAAAAATGGTTTTATCAGTTAATCAGATCAGATTCTTGGGCGTGTGAATAAAATCAGTTTTGGTGGAACACATCTTTGATCTTTTCCGATAGCAGCAAAGATCAAGCAATTTTTCCGTTTTCTGGAAATGTCAGTGACCTCAAATGCAATCCTTTTTTTAGCCCTTAAATGTTATTAAATTACTGTAATATATATTTTATAATACAGCTACTGTAGTTTAATCACTCATTTTTACATGTTTTTTTGCTACCAACCTTTAAAAAAACTTAAAGCTTGCTTTTTGCCCTTTTCTTCTACTGCTCTTAAACCCCTATTGTTAATTTACGATTTCCTTTTTTTGATTTTCATTCTTTCCCCCTATTTGTTACACCAAAAAACACAATTAAAAAAGCTTTTCCTAAACACAAAAAAAGAGAAATATAGACAAAAAACCATTGGCGCCATTGAAGAATGCAAGAATGCAGGAAATAAAAATCAACTATAGTAGCCTATTATAGAAAAGTAATAACAGCAATAACAACCTGGCGCCATTAAATATTTAGTGTATGTATTTACATCCTTTTATAACTAAAAACATTTTTGCAATCTTTTTTTCCTTTTCGGCAAAAAACAAAAAAGGAGTGGGTAATTTCCGGAATAATTCCGGGGCAAAAGTGCACATGTAATTTAACAAAAAAAATAAACAGGTGCTATTATACAATAATAATAACCAAAAATTATATTTGTTTATTTTTCTAAAAACAAATAATTATGTATTTACATTTTCTTCTTTATAAAATTTATTTATTTAAAAAAACAAAATTTAATAATAAAGGGAAAAAAATAAGGAACTAGAACGCAATGAGGTAACCTCATTGAGGTTGTTCATACAAAAGGTAGGCAGGTAGGCAGCTTGAATATAAAAAAGGGCATTAATTTTTTTTTTTAAATTTTAAAAGTGTAAACAAGTAAAAAGAAAAGAAACGTAGTGATGTTTTCGTAGCATGTTTTGACACGTATATACTTATGCTAATTTTTGGTTGTGGAATTTTTAGTCGTGAAGATGGTGTTTATAGGGTTTTCAAACACCTGGTGTCAGAAAAAAAAAGATGACACATGCGCTACAGTATGCTTTGAGATTTTTAGTACTCGTGGTTTTCTTGTTCCAAAAAAGTCGTTTTATAGTATTCCTTGAGCAATTTGGGAATTTGCTTCCTCAGAAGTTTAGAAAATCCTTTGATCTTCTAACGCCGGCGGCAAAAGATATAAGACATGCCCGCTAGGTGTGTGATTGTTAACCCTGGATGCGGCCTTGTAGATAATAAAATGAGAAAATTCAGGAGCACTGAAATTTTCTCTTCTACCTATTCTGAAGCTAAATTTTTTTAGCTATTTTTTATGCCGAATTCATTTAACGAACAGTTTCCCTCTTCTTCTTCTATAACATTTTCAAAAACAATTTTATTTTTATGTAAAATATTTCAAATTCTTTCGAAACATCTTCTTCCTCATTCTCTCTCTCTCAAAATCCCATAAAAACCCTTTCTTTAATTGATGACCGAACAAAGATGAAACCCATCACATTGTTCGGATATGATTCATCAGTGTAATTACATTCTTTCCAACAACAACTGGTTGCAAATCGCTGATTTCAAAATAAAAAAACATTTTTGAAAAATGTGTAATATACTTTTTTGCATCTGCTTTTTTGTTTCAGCAGCGGAGAAACAAAAAAGCAGCATTTTTAGCATATTTCTTCTTTTCCGTAGGGAAAAAAATTACGTAAAAAATTATCTCATCTCTTTTTTTGCGTTTCTTCCATTTTTTAATCTTTGAATTGAACTTTGAGATTGATCTTTTTGCGTGTTGATTAATTATGAAATAAGTTATGAATTAGTGCTCATTGTTGTCAAAAAAAAAGAATGTTTTTGAGCATCGTCAGCAGCAACAGCAGCCTTAAGCTACGTTGCATTTACTGCTGGACATGTCATGGCAAGCGTCAAGGCAATGGAAGAGCAAAATAATGCAACAAAAGAGAAAATATAATGTGATGAGGTTCTCCTTTTTTTTCTTCCATTCTTTCATTCTCTTCCAGCAACAACAAAAAAAGCAAGTTTTACACTATTATTATTATGCGTCTGTGAATATTTGTTTGTGTGTGTTTAAACAACCAACAAAAAACGTAATTCATTTTTTTTCTGCTAGCGCCTTTTTGCTTCCTTGATGAAATAATTTATGAATGTGAGTGAGTGTTCTCTCTTATATTGTGTAATATTGGGTAATAATTAATTTAGCAAATTTGCTTTTAGCAAAAGTATAAAGAGACTACACAAAATTTATGCCATTGAAAGGGTAATTCAGGAGCTTTGGTCTTTAAAGATTACTGTAAGAGAACGTCATAATTAACTTTTTTTATTTGTTTCAAAAAATTTCGAAATAGAGAAAAAAAGTGCTTATGACATTAAAGCATTTGTGGGGGACACGTGGGTTAAAGCAACAAATAGCACTTGAAAATTTTCAGCTGGATTTGTTCAAAAAGTGTGACAGCATGATCTTGAGAAAAAAAAGGTGTGCAAAAATTTATGCATTAATTTTGAATGAGTTTTTTTTGCGATCCGACCTCTTTCATGCTTTCCAAGAGTTTCGAAAAACTAGAGCTTTCCATGCTTCCGCTAATTTGCATAATCACCTGCGAAGGGCACACCTGCAAGTGCTTCCCTTCCTTGAAACACTTTTTTAATTCCATCAAAAAAGTGGTCATTGAGAAACCCCTCAAAAAACCACTTCTACTTTAACTCCTCGATTTCATTTTGATCCTTTTTTCTCCCACTTTCTTTCTTTCCCTTTCTTTTTTCTACCCATCTCTTTCGACATCACACTTTCGGTTTTGCTTTTTTTGTTGCTAAAACTTATTTATAAAAAACGCTTTCTTTTTTTTAAAAAAAGAGACATAAAAAAGCAGGGTGGAAAAACTAAGAGTGATCCAATCCGTTCTCTTTCTTCTCTCTTCACTCACTTTTACGATCGTTCTTTGACGCTTTTTTTTAAAAGAATAAAATGAATCACAAACTAAAAAGTATCCTCATTCGCTTTTTTTCTAATGGCATTCTTTCTTTTTTTGCTGTTGAACAAAATATATGTAATAAAAAAAGAAGATAGTTGATGAGTCTGCGTCATCCACCCTCTCCTTCTCTTTTTGCTTTTTTTCTTGCATCCGCCTACTTTTAGCCTATCGCCTGTTTTAGCAAATATAAATATAAGAGACGTCTAATAAAAAATCAAACACATTTTAATGTAATCACACACCCATTCAGTACTACCACCCTCAGTTGTCCTCTCATCTGAAACTGTTCTAATCATTTTTTCAATTTCAATCGCCTCCTCTTCTTTGTGATTGTTTGTTTTAAAATTTTTTCGAAAAAAAGTCGCTTTTTTTATTACTAGCCATTCATCATCAAAAAAAGAATAAAAAAAGAGAGGTGATTGTCTAAGTGCAACAAGATGTTTGAGTTTTTTATGGCGCTTTTTTTAAAACAGGAAGAACAAAGAAGAAAAGGAAATGAGATGATGGGTGGTATCTATCAGTTTTTTGAGAGTAACTTTTATGGTTTTTGTACATAGTGTGATGGGGAGGTAAGAACTGAAAGGGTTTTGAAATAGCTAAAAATTATGGATTCAAAACTGTAGCTGCTAAAAATTTTGAAAAAAAAGTTAATGCTAGGAGATGTTGTTTAGTAATTTTTAAATTTAACTTTTTTTTGCCCTAAAAAACTGCCGACGTCAATGATGGTAACAAGTTTTGGGTAACATTTACAAATTTGAATTACTTTCCTTTTGGCAAAATGTGACAAACCATTTTTTTTAACCATGACTTCTTTTTTCTTACTGACATTTATCACTTTTGAATCATCACAAGCCTCTAAAATTTAGCTTTTTAAAAAAATCATTAAAAGATCACCGCTTTTAAAAAAATTGAATCACCTTAAAATTGATGACATTTTAAAACAAAACAAAAAGAGCACACATTACATTCCAAGCGTTCCTTCTTTGCTCAATGATTTCTACGGTTTTTGTGAATTCAGGTGTTCTTCATGTGCGCTTCTCACCGCCCTCACACCCCATCATCATCATCACTTGCACACACACTATTTTTTTGATTCATTTATTTGTTTTTTGACGTTTTTGTTTCTCATTTCATTGATTAAAGAGTGAGTGAATGAGATGAAAGGAGGGGAAATAAGCGTGTTTAAAGTTTTTTAAAAAACTATTTTTAAAACTTTTTGAGGAAAAAAATGACGCTGTTTTTTTATAATCCCACGAGTATCGGTTAAAACTTAAAGTTTTAAAGGTTTTCTGAAGACTAACTTACAAACATAGGTATGATTTTTTAAATTTATTCTAAAAGGATTACTTTAGCATGTCTAACACCCAAAGTGTTTGTTATTAAACACCTATAGTTTCGATTTTCGATCACTACTTTGTTTTTCAGTGATGTTGTAATGCAATATATATGCATCAAAAAAGAAATAATAATACATATCACAATAACAACACTCTTTTTTCTTCTATGATTCATTCTTCGATGAATGCCTTTTCCCTTTCTTTCTTTCATTGCTTTCTAGTTTTTTCTTTCAGTGATGTTGATCTAATACTTTTTTTTCTGAAACATTAACCATTCTAAAAACTCTAAAAACACCACCATAGAAGCATCATAAAACCATATATATTATTTCTTCTTTGCCCCTTTCTAGTATAATAATAATCTTTGTTGTTTTTAGTGGTAATAGCAGCGCGGTTGCTTGCTTCTAACAACAACAAAAAAAAGCGTTGATATGTATCTTTTTTGTGTTTAAACAAAAAAAATCAGTGAAAAAAAAGGAAATGCGTCTTTCTTTTGATAACACAAACATACTTTTTTCTCCTCCCCTCCCATTTCTCTTTTTTGATAGAAATACATTCATTCAATTCAATTCATTCGTTTTCATTCAGAAAAAGAAGAAGTCAAAGGTAAAGGTCAGTCTTCCTCTTTTTTCTCTTTCTCTTCTTTTTTTTATCTTTAATCCTTTTTCATTTTTTGATGCTGCTGCTTCTTTTTTTTGACGATGATTGTCGTCTAGTCCTCATCATCATCAAAAAGAGTGAGAGAGGGAAACGTAAAATTACGTCAATGATTATTATTGTTTCTATCTTTGTCGCTTTCTTTTTTTTGTCTCCTTTGAAGTGTTACCATTTTTAAGGATTTTAAAAGCTTATCCTTTTTTTAATCTTTTTCTCGTTTTTTGTTATTAATACGTAGATAAAAAGAGGTATGGTAAAAAGATACCTGGAAAAAGCTACATTTTTAGATATTATTAAATTTTTTATGTAAAAATTTTTCGTTGTTAAAAAGTTACATGTTTCGTTGCTTGCTTGCGTAAATACATTAGCAGTGATTTTTAATTTTTTGTTGCTTTTTTGGCCTTAAAAAGCTGCCAATGTTTAAAGATAGTAACAAATTTGGGTAACTTTTGCAAATTTGGATTACTATCATTTTTGGTGAAAAGTAACGAAATTAGCTCAAAATTTTTTGAACACTCTTACTCTTGTTGATGATTAATCCTTTAAAAATCACTTTTTGTAAACATTATGAGTGATTTCTTTTGGGGGCGAAAAGCTGGCGATGTCAAGGATAGTAACAAATTTGGGTATCTTCTGCAAATTTAGATTACTGTCATTTTTTCCCAAACATGACGAAACTTATTTTTGTTTAATCACATCTTACATTTTTTATGACTCTTTGCATACATCTTGAATAATTTTTATTTTCTTTGATTTTGTAAATAGCTGTTGAAGGAAGATAGTAACAAATTTAGGCATCTTTTTCAATTTTGGATTACTATTCTTTTTTCCCAAATGTTATGAAATTCAATTTGTTTCAAAACGTTGTTACACACTTTTTCCGTTGATGACTAATCCTTTAAAGATCTCTCTTGCTCTTTGCAAACTTTCCCATCAGCTTTTTTTTTGTTTCAAAAAATGCTCTTTCTCTTTTTTGCTTTGCTTCCGATCACTTTTTCCTTTCCTTGCTTACTCTTTTTTTCTGTCTTTCGAAATCAGGAAAGAAGAAAAAGAAAATGAGAAAAAGCGACGAAAAGGGGCGGAACAATGTCGCGCATCGAAAAAAAAAAGAATTCTTTCTTTTTTTTCATTCACATTTTCTCTCCACCTCTTCTTCTAGTATTGCTACTACTACTTCCAGGCAGCTCCAGCCTAAAATGAAAAAAATCTGATCAGTGGTGTCCTTCAATTTTTCTTTCTTGCTGCTTATGCTGACGATGATGACTGACCATTTCTGAGAATAGAATAGAAATAGAAATGAGGAAAACGGAAAAAGGAAAAAAGAGAGTCCAGTTGAACAACATTTTTTTTAGGTGATCATGTCTACGTTTTTTTGTCTAGAGTCTAGAACAAATTGTTTGAGATAGTGTCTGACATTGAAGGAGAAATAAAATCAACAACAGCAGCAGCTAGTTTCTATCTATCTGTCTCTTTTGTAATAATGATAGCAATCCTCTTTTCTTTCCTTCTTTTTTATGATTCATGCTGATCTCTTTGTAAATGCTTAAAAATTCTTTTTATTTTTTGATGTTGATGATAATCGCTTAAAAAATTGGTTTAAAAAAATAAATATTTTTGTGATTGGTCATACATTACATACAATTGTATATATATACACCCGCTTGCTTTTTAGTCATCATTTCCGATCTTGCTTTTTTATTTTCCTGATGATTCATTCTTTGATGATTTCGTTATAGTGGGTGCCTGGGTCTCCCCCTTTTTTCTTTCTTTTTCAGTCTTATTTAAGTGCTTCCAAAATTTATGGATCTTTTTATTTTCTTTCTTTTTGCTTTCATTTGTTGCTTTCTGCTTGAAAGAATGTGGCTTCATTTTGTTGGCTGCTATCTTTAGTTGCTGATGGTGTTATTGCTGCCGCTGGATTACTGTATGTATATTATTTGTTATTACTGTATTAAGAACACTGCTGTATTACAAATATGACTGTTATTACTACTACAACATTATTACTGTATATACTATTACTATTCCAGTATTAATATAATATGCATATATCATAAAAATTTTTCCATTGTACTCACCAAGGTTTTCTGATGGCTATTATAATACTTAGAAACTTGGGAAGTACAACGGTGATTTATGATTATGACCACTACCATAATCCTATACATTAATTCTATTTCTACTACTACTATTACTACTTTTAATTCAATGGCTTCTCTATTTGTAATCTCATTTGAAAAGCAGAGATATGACATCAAACAAAACTCCTTTTTTTTGGACTATGAACCGGAGATAGGTAGATACAATTTTTTGGTAAGTACATTTTTTTATTCATTTAAATAAGAATGATGCATTTTGATGTAATATTTTTGTGTGATAAAAAAAGGTGTGTTTTTAATGGCGTCAAATAGAAGGAGAAAAGAAAAGTCAGTTAATTTAAGAGGTGATAATTTAATAGTTCGTGTGATTAAAAGTAAGAGATTTTTTTAATATTTAATTGAATTAAATGATCAAGAAATCTTACTACTTTTGATTACAAATCTATAATCTCTAATAATGATATTACAAGAGAGATAATATCCGGAGTTAAGAAGCGGCATTTTTTCTTTCATCTTTTTAAAAACGTGACACCGGATCCGATTCCGGGCTCAGAGTTTCAACAATACTGCCTATAATCATGAAAAGTGTTTATTAAAAGGTATCACATTTAAAAATTTTGTTTTATCAACATTTTTTGCATGTATATGCACAATCTTCAGTCATTATATCCGTAAAAATATTGCACAAATATGAAATAAGCGCGCATCCAAATCGTTTATCCATGCATGTTCCAGGTGTATGTGATTTTACACAAAAGCCATTTTTACAAACTGATCCATCATCAGGACATGAATTTCCGATGCATGCTAAAATTTTGAAATTTAAGTGAGTACATATAACTGAATGTCTCTCTTACGTCCTGTAATAATTTCTGATGGTTCTTCTGTTCTAGATGAAATTTGAGTTGTTGCTGTTGTGGTAGGGAAAAGTGTGGTAGAAGATGATGTTCGAATACACCAAAAGTTTTTACATTCATATCCAGTTGAACATGTCCCAAAGAAACAAGCTAAAGTTTACGATTTGTATATTTTAAATATTTTTTAAAAAGTAAACTTACGACTACCAAAATCAAACAATGATTTTGTTGTTGTAGTGCTTGAAGAAGAAATTGTTGAAAGTGATAATGGAGCTTCAGAAGAAGGAATAAAGTTAGAATCAAATGATGTTGGGAAATCACTGGCTGCTGTTGGGGTTGTAGTTTCAGCAGTAATTGTTGTTGTAGAAGTAGAGGTAGACGATTCTTGAGAAGAAGTTGTGGTGGATGAAACAAATGAAGAAACACCAGAGGTAAAAGTTTGTGTGAATGAGGAAGGAAGTGCATCATCAGCAGGAATATCGGATAAAGTACTATCAGTGTTGTCCATTGATGATGCTGTGGATAATTCAATAATCGCTGCAGTAGATGCGGGAATACCAGTTGGAGTCACATCCGTTGTTATCATTTTGACGGTAGTATAATCATCAGCATGTTCATTATTTACAAATGTACAGAAATCATTTTTGCATTCATATTGAAGTGGACATGCATCATTAATACATGCTAGAAAGCAATGCATAAGAAGTAATAAAGTAGCATTTTTAGAATGTAATACTTACGTCCAATAACAACATCGTTGCCACCAACAAGCTGTGAAGCAATGCAACCAATTAATACAAGAAGACGAAAAAGTAATGAGCTTGACATTTTGTACAATAAAATGAAAAATAAGATAAACTGCACTGAGTTATTAACTTGGTAGGTAACTTTCATTCTTTATATACTAAAATTTTTTTAAGGAATGCAAAATAAGGAAACAAAAACATTAGCAGCTGTATTAACAATATGTATATTAAATTTTAAAAACACTTGTTTTTTATAATGGCTAATATTTACAATCAAACACGGAAATGTTAATTGCTTATTGTTTGCTTTTTGTATTGCAAAAATAATAGTACCTCACCTGGCACTAATTATATTAATTAAATTATGATTTTTTTATATTTTGCAAAATATTTTTCAAATTTTGTTCAACAATTTATCAATTTGTTATTTCCTCTACAATAAATATACCTTTCTTTTTTATTATTTTTCAATCGATTTGAAACCAGAATTTTTATTATTTTTCAATCGATTTGAAACCACAAACCTCAAACTTCTTTTTTTCTATCATCAAACCTTTGCTTGACAGATATCACAAAAGAAACTATTTTATGATCTTTGCTTCTTATCTCTTTTTTTAAAATTAATTTGCACTCTTAAAATCATAAAATCAGTTTTTATGCGCAAAATTTAAAAGGATGATTGATATCAATCATTTGTCTCGACTTCTTCTAGTATTTTCGGGACATTCCTTTCGTACATGAACTTTTTTCAATGAATAATCTGTGACTTTCTGATCGATAAAGAGGAATAAATGTTCAAGTTTTTAAAAGATTAAAAAAAATTTTATTGACGTAATTTATTATACTTCATGAACAGCAACAATGATAATATTGCTGGTGACGTAATATGAACAGGGATAATAAAACTGAATTATGCGAACAAGAATTATTATAAAGTTCATGATGTTCAATATGGTGATAAAAACTGATTTTCACCTTTTTTGTGTTTGACGAAAACAATTTAAAACATTAAAAGAATCAATTACAAAAAAACTATTGCTAAAATTAACATCTTTAGACTTTAATCTTCTATATTGTTAATATTGGCATCATTTATCATCTACAAAGAAAGATCGTGGTTTGAGGGAGATCTCATTTTTGCGCTTAATACTTGTGAAGTTTCAAATGTTTACTTTATTTTTGCCATTTCATTAGCAAAAACGTATAACTTTCTTGCAAATAAATTTAGATAACCTGCTCCTTGTTTAGGTGATGTCCCCTCCAAAATTGACAAAATCTCTTTGATCTATTACCTACGCTTGTGAAATCCACAAAAGATCAAAGGCGTGCCGCTGCCAAATTTCTATGGTGCTTTAAATTTTACGCTAAAAGCACTGAAAATAAAACTTGAAATACAAAATTTACAAATTTTGAGGGTGTAAAAAGTGCATGTGCTAAATCAGAATTATTTGGAAATGATTGTCTCGGCTTTAATGATTTAGACAGCTTTACCTGCTGTTTAAATCATTTTTGTCTTCATTATTTTCATTTCTATGATTTGCATAATAAATATTTTCGAAAACAAAATGTTGTCACTTCTTGCACTTCTTCTTTTCTATCTTTTGACAGCATGATACTGTAATCTCATCGGCAAACGAACACTTTAAGTCAAAGCAAAAAAAACTTGTTTTTTTATTGAAAAATTACGATAAATAAAAAAAAGAAAAAAAGAGAATGAAGTTGGGATGAATCATCCATTTTTTTTTATTTGAAAATGCATAAAAATTTTTTCACCAATGAAACTTTTCTTTTTCTCTCTTACTTTCGTCGAAATGAATCATCGGCACTTTTGCATTTTTGTAAAAAAAACAAAAAAAGAAGAAGACAGAAAATGAAAATGTTCTTTCCCATGACATTTTTTTAATGAAGGAAAAAGATGAGCGGTTATTTCAAAATAGCTTTTTTTGTTTAACTAGAAAATTAAAATAAATGAGATTAAAAAGGGACAGCAGCAAATTTATAAACCAAATGTGATACTGTGTTACAAAATTTGTTCAACGTTTACTTAAAAAAGATGTAAATTGTTGTTTTTTGATGATAAAGCTTAAATTTGGACTTAAATGCTGTAAATTTAATCATTTTAATCACATTTTTATGCTAATTTAAGCAATATTCAAACAGCTTTAGGGGGCATAAACATATGCTTTCATTGTTTTGCTATGATGTCAGTGATACGTTAGCAAAACAGATTAAGATAAACAATGTACCCATTTAGTTAAAAACTTTGAATAATTATCGTAATATTTATTTTAAAAAAGCATCCAAAAAGTGGTAAAGATTGAGCTTCAACAATAAGATGTCTTTTCCCTATCACAGCTTTCGATCAAATAAATTATTTTTCCCAGTTGATTTTATCAACTAACAACATTTTTTTGCCATATTTGTTTATTGTTCATTTATTCATAAAAGCAACAAAAATATTTATAAGAAGTTTCAAACAAATTGCATCAAATTTGTTTTTGTTTGTTCAAAAAAAACTTTGAAAAAATGAATGAATCATCGGTTGTCGACTGTCCCAGACAACGGCGGAAAATAATGTTTCTCTTTTTTTGTTGCCGAAAAAGAAAAGCGACATATTTTTAAACAAAGAAACTATTTCGTTCAAATCGTAGACTGACTGAAAATTGAAAGTAAAGGTTAAAAAAAGTTTTTTTTTTAAAAAAATGTAAATTAGATGAGACACAAATTTGTGAACAAAGAAGTTAAAAACGACAAGAGAATATTGAAACGAAGACTGAAAATTTTTAAACATTGGGATGGAAGCATTATTGTTTGAAAAAATTGAAGAAAAAAATTGACAGCAAAAATGAAAACTTTTGAGTTAAAATAATGTTTGATTTATAATAAATAAATTAATACAAAACTATTCTACAAATTATTTACAAATTTAAACAAAATTACAATTATTACAATTGCAAAGCCATTGTTTAGTTATTGCCATCTTCTTTTTTATCCACACCAATAATAGTAATATCCATAATCACCATAGAAGCTACGTTTATCCATATCCATGCCATCTTCATCAGCATGATCATCAAAGTTGTTTTTGGCATCCTTTTTAGCTTCAACTGGTTTAGGAAATTTTCTTCGTCTCCATTCTCCTTTTTTGCCATTTTTAAATTGTCCAAATCCAGTATTATCTGGGGCACCAGTTACAGCAGGAAAATTGTCATTGATGACTGCAGCATCAGCGACGCCTGTAATAGCAGCTTGAACCATTGCTGATGAAAGTAAAATAAAAGCAATAAATAAACAAATTATTTGTCTGTACATAATGAAGAAGTTGCAACAAAGAAAAAACTGTTGTTTTATTACTTGAACTCTGTCAATGATTTTATACAGTTTTTTAAAAAATGTTTTTTGATGATAAAGCTTAAACGCTGCAGATTTAAACAGTATAATCACATTTTTATGCTAATTTAAACAATTTTTGAACAGCTTAAGGGGCTGCAGATTTAAACAGTATAATCACATTTTTATGCTAATTTAAACAATTTCTGAACAGCTTAAGGGGGCATTGATCACATATTTTGTCAGTGTTTTTCTATGATGTCAATGCTACGGTATATTTTCTAGCAAAACAGACAAAATTTAAATCAGCTCTTTTTGCTGCAGACAAGTAAACATCAGATGCTCTACGGTTGAACAAAAAACATCAAAATAAGCTTAAAAATAATTTATTTTTGCAAACTTTTGCTCTTAAAAAATTCAAAGAACATATTTTTGGAGCTGATATATAAACGTTATAGCATTTCGAAAAATTTATCAACCACAAGGAATTCAACTACTTGACCTACTTTCAGTCATGTACCAAAAACTATTTTGCTTATTTATTGCTTTTACTTTACTTTCATCAGCAATGGTTCAAGCTGCTATTACAGGCGTCGCTGATGCTGCAGTCATCAATGAAAATTTTCCTGTTGTAACTGGTGCTTCTGAAAATTCTGGATGGGGTCCATTTAAAAATGGCAAAAAAGGAGAATGGAGACGAAGAAAATTTCCTAAACCAGTTGAAGCTAAAAAGGATGCCAAAAACAACTTTGATGATCATGCTGATGAAGATGGCATGGATATGGATAAACGTAGCTTCTATGGTGATTATGGATATTACTATTATTGGTGTGGATAAGAAAGAAGATGTTAATAGCTAAACAATGGCTTTGCAAGTATTGTACATGTAATTTTATTTAAAATTGTAAATAATTTGTAGAATAGTTTTGTAATTTATTTATTATAAATCAGACACTTTTTTAGCTCAAGGATTTACTTGTATTTTTCTTTATTTGCTTCAGTTTCTTTTTTTTATAGATCTTTATTTTTCTGTTTTCAATCATAGCAATCAAAAAAGCACGACCTTTGTAACTTTCACTTTTAATTGATTAAGAAAAAAGCATTGCTTCTTCTTTTTTTTACGGTTTTTAATGTTCTTCTTCTGTATTTTCAACCCTTTTTTTGATTAGTTTAAATTAAAAGCATGGAATCCATTCTGGGCAGTAGCATTCCTTTTTTGATAAAAACAGTTAATGTCTTTAACTGCTTCTTTTTTCAATAACAGCAGCAGCTTCTATTATGACAGACTACAACTTGATTAAAATACTTTGACAACAACTGATAACACAGAGACTAATGTAGAGTAAAAAACCAATGAAAGCAAAATAGAAGTAGAATCTGTTCATTATATTTTTGTTGCAATCGAAAGCTACAACTATGGCTTTGAATGTGGCAATAATATTTTTATTTTTAATTGTTGCTGTAAATGGAGATGTATGTACATGGGATAATTGTCCAGCATATACAAATGATGGAAAAATTAATGTTCATTTGGTAAGAATTTTTTTTATTAAGAAAAAGTCGAATATAGTTTTATTTAAATATTTTATTTTTGTGAAATCAGTAATTTCGTTAAGAATTTTTTTTAAATAATGCAAATTAACCACGTTCACCACGACGATATTTTTAGAATGTCCTTAGTAATATTAGTATCACCAACTTTTTAAAAATTTTAAACAGCATTCTTCAATATTCAAAAAAGCAATTTTTGCTTTCTTTTTTTGCCATTTTTTAGGGTAGAAAGCAAAAAAAATAAGAATATCATTTTTATCTCATAATGCTTTTAATGCATTGCTAGAAACAAAACAAAAAAACCAAAACGCGCGGACGAAGACACAAACAAGCACCGAAAAGACGTAAAAAATCAAATTTGTTTTTGGTTTCTGCATCAGTAAAACGCACTTTGCAAAAGCACACCATCATTTATAAAATAAACGTACATTAAAGACATTTTCTTTGAGCTTTTTGATTATTGCCTTTCTATTCGTAGATGTCAGCTTTGCAGATTTTTTCTTTCAAGCTATGGTTCGGTATTTAATTTCATTTTTTCGATAAACATAAAAGTTTAAGATGACCAATCAACAATAATACATTAAATGTAGCACATACAAAGTTTTTCATCTCAATGTATAATTTTTTTAATTTAAAAATTTTAATAATCAACTGTGAGTAGGTTACTTTGGGTGTTTAATGATTTTTAAATAGTGAGGAATTTCAAAAAATTATTGGGGTCTCAGAATTACAACCCAATTCCTGTACTATAGTCTTTCAACTCAAAAAAGCGTTTACATTAAAAATATAAAATATTGAAAAAAATTGTTAAAAACTTTTTCTTTGAAAGTTGTCACCATAATGCTGAGGACAAACATTAAACGGCATGAACAGAACAAATCAGGAAAAAGAAACAAAGAAAATGGTTCTCTTTTCTTTTTCTTTGATGAAAAACGAATATCCCTTTTTCTCTGTGCTTTCTGTTGAAAATTTTATAAGTGCTGACAAGTCTTTTTTAATGCTTTAGTTTTCTTTGTCTTCTTCTCGCTTTGTAATAGTCGTTAAAAACATTAATATATTGAAGAAATAACTTAAAATGTACATCAGAAAATCCTCAATCAACAGGAGCTTTTTTATTTTACAATTTAATTGATTTATGTTGCAGTTCCACCCCAATTGTGTAACTGGAATATGAATCTATGTGAAATATGTAAAAGGTTGCCCGTTTTTATGCGTTAAGTTTTTTTAAAAAACATAAAATATTCAAAGACAACATTTTATAAGCAAAGAATGAAGAAAAAAATGGCAAACAGGGCTGAGAAATGCGGCCGGCCGCTTTTTTATTTTTGTTAAAGAAATGAGCTCCCAAATCAGTTTTTGAGTCCGGTTAAAATCGACTTTTGCACCGTTTCTTTAATAGAATTATGTGTTTTTAGCCTTTTTGGGCATACAATTTCGTTTATTTTTATCAAAAATTTCGTCGATCATTGAAAAAACACATATTTAAGTTTTTAAAAATTTTTTGAAAAATATGCGGCCGGGCCGACGAATTTTCGGCCGCTTTTCTCAGGCCTGATGGCAAATCTTTTTGTTTTTTTAAATCGATGCATTCTTTCTAGTTTTAAAATTTTAGAGAAACAAAACTTTAAAAGAACATTTAAAAGCAAAAGAAACATTTTGAAGATATATTTTGGCTTTAATTTGTTGACATTTCAGATAGGTGTTGAAACTCGTAGAGCATAGGAAAAATAAGCATACTAAGTAATATTTTTAAAATTTTATATAATTTTAATATTTTGGAACTTGCTAATAATTCATTGATTATAAAATTTTTTACTAATGTTTTTTTATTTTTTTATTTTTTTTTTGAATTAGTTTAATTCTCAACAATTACACCTTGCAAAGGACTCATGCTGCTCTTTATAAATGTTACCCCCTCTTTATTACTAAAAAATTTATAATGAAATATTCAAAGAAGCAGTTTTTAAGCAAAGAAAAAGATAGAAAAAATCGAAGCTTTTAGCTTTTAAGATCAATGCAACTTTTTTGTTTTTGAAGATTTTCTTATTGATAAAGAAAAGTCTTAAACAAAGTTTTAAGATTAGCGAAAAGCATTTACAAGGGTTACTTTGCCGTAAGAATGCTAGTGTTTTAAGCAAAAAAAGCGTACAAAAAGATAAATGCAATTTTAAAAATTTGAATATTTTTAAAGTTAGTAAATGTTTCAATGGTAATTAACGTTTTTTTTATTTTTTGTAGTTTGAAATTATTTTTAAAAAAAATACTCAAACTTCAATTTGAACAATATTAATTAAAATATTTATAAATTAAAACTGCGGAGTCGATAAATAATAAATGTTAATAAGACAAAGTAATGTAGTGTCATTGTTACATATGGCTTGAAATTGAAGCATAAAATATTCTAAACTTTTTATGTTACCCATACTTTTGACAAAATTATAAAACGTTCATAAAAACGAAACCTTTAAGATAAAAAAAAGCGTAGATAAATTATTTGCTGTGAGAATTTATTAATGCCTTTTTAAGTTTAATTGCAACTTTTCAAAAAAAATTGTTTCTGCATAAAACTATTTTAAAAATATAATTTCTATAATTGGAGGAAACTTAACGGCTCAACTATTGTTCAATATATCCACAGTATATTGTTATCATAAATGAGCATTACATTATCCCTGGTTCTTTTTTTACAAGAATAGTTTTAAAAATATAAAAAAAATTCAAATACGCATTTTCGAATTCGAACAAAACTGAAAAAACAACACGAGTTGAAGCTAATTTGTTTATATAAATGCTTTAAAAGCATTTATGCAATTTGGTTGGAAAATACATGGCCGATCGCACTTTTCACCCTAGCTTCAAATCGACTTTTAATTTTTTTGTTTTTCTCTCGAAATCAAAAAAAGCTAACATTTTAAGTGAAAAAATCGAAGATTTTCAATGTTAAAAACAATTTCTCCTTTTTATTTTTTAAATTTAAAAATATACAAAAGCTTACACAAAGTTTTCAAAGCTTTTAAATTTTGTTGTTTGTTTTAGATTCCTCATACCCATGATGATATGGGTTGGATTAAGACAGCTGATGATTATTTTACTGGTGCAAATGCTGATCTTGAACATCACGGAGTTCAATATATTATTGATACAATGGTTGAAGCGCTGAAAAGAAATAAAGATCGAAAAATGACATATGCTGAAGTTGGATATTTAACTCGATGGATTGAAACCCGTTCTTCAGCTGAAGTCAGTGATTTGATTAGTTTAGTTCAAAATGGACAACTTGAATTTTCTGGTGGTGGTTGGGTACAACCTGATGAAGGGGCTTCACATTATATTGATATAATTGATCAATATACGTTGGGTCTGAGAAAGTTGAATGCAACATTTGGTACAACATGTGGACATCCTAAAATTGGATGGCAGTTAGGTAGAGGTTTTTTTTTAATCAAAATAAAGAAACCTAGCAGTGCTGTGTTAGTCAAATCGATAATCCGATATTTTGGATTTCCTATCTGATTGCACTTTTCTCTTACCATAACTGCTTAAACGTGTTTACAGATCCATTTGGTCATTCACGTGAACATGGAAATATTTTGGCCATGCTTGGATATGAAGCTTTATATGTTGCAAGAATTCATCATTTGGAACAAGATGTTAGACTTAAAGAAAAACGACTTGAATTTAATTGGTATCCATCAACTGAAAATCGTAAGTTTACTCAAGAAGGAGGGGATATAATCCAATGAAACTGGGGCAGCCATGGCAGTGCATTTGCTGTAAAGCTATTAGCTATATCATGACCGTTTTCATGATTATCCTTGACAACTGCTATATAAGTGTCTAAATCTGCTGCTTAAAAAAACTTAACATCTTCAGCCGAAAACAACTTTTTTACTTTAACTGATTAATAAAACGTTTTTAGCAAATCGTAAGCTCTTCACCGGCTCTCTTATCAATCTCTACTTTGATCCACCATCACTTTGCTTTGATGTTTTGGATTGTGCAGATCCAATTGTTCAAGCAAATCCAAAATTCGATAATTACAATGTTGATGACGTTGTTAATCGTTTGAAGACATATGTTGAAGGATATCGGGTAATTTGCATATTTTTTAAAGCGTCATTTGAAACACTGCCAAGAAAAAAATCGATGTCCGGCTATTTTCCGGAGGCGGTCGTAAAAAGCCTTCTGTAGATTCTAGCAATGCTTCAGACGATCCTTCTTTCAACAATTACTAATCAATAATTTTCAGATTGGTACAATGCCCCATAAACATGTCTTTGTTCCCATGGGGAGTGATTTCCATTATCAAGCTGCAGAAGCAAGCTTCCGAAATATGGATAATTTAATAAAAGTTATTCGAAATAAAACTGATTACAATATTTTTTATTCCACACCTGCATGCTATACTAAAGCAGTATCAGAAGCCGGAGTTGCATGGACGAATAAAACTGCACCAGATTTTTTCCCATATGCATCGGGACCTCACTCATATTGGACTGGATATTTTACTTCGAAACCTGCTTGTAAGGGATTAATTCGACAAAGCTCAAATATTATGAATGCAATGAGAACTTTTAATGCTTTTGCATTACCATCTGCAAGGAATGAACATAATACGCCAGAAGAAAAGTTAGAAAGAGCTTGTGGGTTGGCACAACATCATGATGCTGTACCAGGTAAGACTTTTAGTGGACGGAAGATAATGTGGTGTTGACATTACTCTATTTATTAAAAACAAATTTTTTCAGGAACTTGCAAAGAACACGTAACTCAAAATTACAATTACCGTTTACTACAAGGTTGGACAGCTGCCGAAAGTGTCTTCCAAGAATCGATTCAAGCTATTTCCCAAAAAATTAAATCTAACACCCAAGCATTCCCTGCACAAACATACTGCCGATATCTCAATGAAAGCTCATGTGATTTCAGTCAAAACAATAAAAATGGATTCAGTATTTTAATTGTAAATGGTTACAGTCAACCTGTCTCTCAACTTATTAGAATTCCGCTATATGAAGCTATGGTTGCATTGATTGATGAAAATAATGAAGAAGTTAATAGTGCATGGGTATGAAGTTTACGCAGTTTTTTGATACTTCAAGATTGGGCTTTTAGATTCTGCCTACATTTATTAATGGCAAACAACTTCCAAATAATAATATTTCTCCATATGATTTGCAATTTATTGCTGATTTACCAGCTGCTGGATTTAAAACATATTTCATTGAAGGATTATCAAAGGATCAAGCACATCGAGCTGTTAAGCTTCATCAAGAAGAAGCTAAACTTCAAGGGTTAGTTTTGGAAATACAAAAATCTGACGATAACAAAAAAGCCGAAATCTTGAAGTTTTCTTTGATCTTTGCCGCTGTTTAAAGTAAACCATAGATTTGGCTTTCTTTATCCTTTTTTTTAATGTTGATCTGAATCAGAGCAAATTAAAGACATTTTTGAAATCGAAAATTTTCTCTAAAACAAAGTTTAAAAAAACACTGATATTTCACAAGAAATTTTATTTGAGAAAATTTTTTCGATCCTAAAAAAAGAAAAAATGGTAATTTCGATTCCAGAATTCTTCTTCAAGGCTGAACAGCTGTTTGTCAATGCAACCATTCAATAATTTAACTCTTTTTTAGTTCCCCTAAAGCTTCAACCCTTACCAATGGCATTATTACCATCAATTTCGATGACAACAATCAAATTGCATCAATCACCAATTCAAAATCCGGTCAAACATATCCTTTCAAGCAAAGCCTCCTCGCCTACAAAGGTCACGACAATGTTGGTGAAGCATCTGGTGCATACATTTTCCGTCCACAAGTTAATACTCCTGATGTCATCAATGGTCAACCATCACTTTCTCTAACATATTTAGAAGCTCGACAAGTTTACTCTGATTGGCTAGCACAAACTATCAGACTTGTTCCAAATAAAACTTTTATTGAATTTGAATGGACTGTTGGCCCTCTTCCAAAGACAAATGAAAATTTACATGATTACGGTAAAGAAGTTATTGCTCGATATGAAGCCCCTTCAATTCAATCTGGAAAAGAATTTTATACTGATTCAAATGGCCGTCAAATGATTCTACGAGTTCGAGATTATAATCAAGATTTTCAAGTTGATAATTCAGGGGAACCTGTTGCAGCAAATATGTATCCTGTAAATTCAAGAGCAATGATTAAAGATGCTTCTACAGCATTTTCGGTGCTTACAGATCGATCACAAGCTGGTGGTTCTATTGTTGATTCAACGCTTGACTTTTTACTTCATAGAAGAGATTTTTATGATGATGGTTGGGTTAGTGCATTAATTACCTGCAATTAGAGCTCTGTGAAATATCAATATTTCGATTTACTATTGATCATTTTTAAGTCGAAACTTTTGAGGAGATTGTAATTTTCAATAACACTGTTTGGATCACGACTTTTTTGACTTTGATTTCACAGAGTTCAGATCATAACAGAAAAATTTAGGGAGTTAATGAAGCTCTAAATGAACCCGGCTCAGATGGCCGTGGTCTTGTTGTACGTGGACGGCATCGTATCTTCTTTTCTGATCCTCAATCCGCGTCAACGCTACATAGACAAGCAGCATTTGAAATCTTCCATTCACCAATTATTTCTTTCTCCAATTACGACAATGTTCCAAGTTATTCTTCCAAATATGTCACAACATTCTCAGGTCTTACAACTGCACTACCACAGAATGTTCATCTTTTGACCTTGAAACAACTTGATGCTTCTACATTACTTCTTCGACTAGAACATATTTTTGCAAAGGATGAAGATTCAGCTTTATCACAACCGGCTACAGTTGATTTAACAACTTTATTTAAACAATTTAAAGTTACTGCTGCACAAGAGCTAACACTTGGTGGAAATATGGTTGTATCAGGAAGTGGTAAGTTTTAAAATTTTTGAAGAATAATTTTAATTTTTGAAATGTTTTAGCATCAACAACAGTAACCCTTAATCCACAAGATATTAAAACTTATCAAGTTACCGTAACACCACAATAAGAGAGTACATAGATTGATAAAAATGTTAAATTTTGTGTTATTAAATAATATTAATGTAAATCTTTTAAATAAATAAATGCGTTAGTGATTTAACACTGAAAAGCAACAAAACAGCTTCGAAAAAAGAATTAGCAGTCGCTTCCTATTAAGTCAAGGAAAGGATAAAAAAAAAAGCCATTTGAATATCGACATATCCCATTGTTGGCAACAAGAAAGAAGGAAAAAAATATTATATCTTTTTATCAATGAAATAATTCAACTTACAAGAAAGACATTATTCCTCTTGGCGACATTTTTAAAAACTCTATCCCGAAAATATACGTTGCCATTTTTTTATGTGAAATTTCGATATTTCAAAAAAACTATCATCGAAATTTCACAGAAAGTGGGATTATCGGTGTAAGTTGGATTTGATAGCAATACAGTAACTCAAGCCAACAATTCAACTAGAAAGAGCCGTTGCAATATAACTTTTTTCACACTAACATTTAAAACTTTAATGTAATCTGTCATTATCCTTAAACTACGAAAACAAATTCTTCTACCGTATACCACCAACTTTTCAAAGCTAATCTCTATTTAAATGATTCTTCAAATTTTTGAAAATATTTCAAGCAATGTAAAACCAAAAGATGTAAAAATAATAATAATAAACTTTATTCATATCAAATGATCACACGATCAATAAAAACAGCAAAACTTATCAAAACAAGCAGATTGCAAAAAACAAGAATTTAACGAATGAAACGACGTCTGGGTGGAGCATCGCTTTGTTGATATCCATTAACAACTTGATTATGTTGATTAAATCCAGCAGCAGCACCATTTGCATTTCCATTTTGAAAGATGTTAGCTTGACCACCAAATCCATCACGACGATTACCATCAACGCGACCAACATTACCACCACGTTCACCAAAGCCACCACATTGTCCAGGATACATTTGAACGTCACCTTCATCAGTTGATCTGAAAAATTTACGGGGACCAATTTGTCCGCCAAAGCCACCACCATTTTCTTGATCATTACCAAAGCCACCAGAATATGATCCAAAGCCAGCATTTGTTCCACAACCATGTTCACCAAAAATGTCACGATTAGAAAGACCGGAACCATTTCCACCTCCAAAACCAGAGCCACAAAAATTTGAAGCAAATCCACCACGGTCTTTTTTTTTGAAATTGAAAGGCTAAAAAAAGATAATATTACAGTGCTATTAAAAATTGAATACAATCCAAAAATAACAAAACTGTCACAAAATTTACAGTATTCCTGTAAATTTTGTAAAATACTGCATAAACAAACCTTTGAAGGTTCTTTAATTTCAGATGAAGAAGCAACATGATCAACGATAACTTTCTAGAAAAAAAATATATATAAGTTCGAAAACATATCCAAAACTAACCTTTCCAGGTTCTTCAATTTTAAATGCAGCAGCACCAGAATCTTTAACTTCAGCTTGCTGAAATAAATCCATAAGAAGTTTTCAAAAAAAGAATACTGTAAAAACCAACCTTTGAAGGTTCTTGTTCTTTATGTGCTCGAGTGGCAACAGCTCCTTCATCAGTTTGAGCATTCTATAAAAAGAAAATCGTAAAATTCAGAAACACTTTCTAAAAACATACTTCACAAAATTCAACAAAATCCATAGCTTGAACATAGAAGCTTTGATTGAATGTTATATCATGAGGATATTCAGTTTTAATATCCAAAACTTTTACAGTCAAAGAATTATTTTTAACCATAGCAAGAAAAGTAGTAACATCTTGTTGAGTCGTTAAAATAGTAATTGCTGCACCACTTTCACCAGTAAAATGAGCTCGAGCAACTCGTTGCATAAAATTTGTACAGTCATCAGGAAGATTTAAATTCAAAACAAGATTAACATATTGATCATCCAAGCCATCAGAAGTCTAGAAAAAATGCAGCGATAAAAAAGCGAATATGACAATGATCAAAGATAAAATTGCAATGGATTTCTTGACGACAAATTGCTCCGTTTTGTTACTACTCATATCCGGAGTAGGAGTCGCAACAACCTTGTCGCAAAGAAATTCTTTGCAGTTTTAAAAAAACTTACAGTATCAGTTAAAATCATAACACGTGATCCAAACTTTTTCCATACATCAATGACTTTCTTACGTTCATCATCAGAAATTTCACCACAAAGAGATAAAGGTTTAAAAGGTGAAAGGGCTTTTTTGATATGATTAGTTCTAAAAAAACACAATATTAGATCAACTTGCAGCAGTAACAACAACAACTTACCTATCAGTTTCACCAACAAAGATAAGTGATTGACCAAAAAAAAGATGATTCAATATCTTAGGAAGAATATCAACACGACGTTGACCAAGAGCAATAACAGCGTATTGACGAATTCCCATTGCATCGGGATTATGTAAGCGAGATGTTGTCATGATGATATTAAACAACTAAAAGTTAATAAATGAGTAGTAGTAAAACATGTAACAAAGTGTAAGCAACTGAAAGCAACACGAACAACAGCAATAAAAATGGAATTAAAGAATTACAAAAGCGAACATGGTATTCACGTCACACCTGACAGCTTATTAGGTGTGAATCTTGTTGTTGACAAGAAAAAGGCAAAAGCGCGCATGCCCACGTTGTTTGAAAGTGTGAACTGAGAAAAGCTTTGTTATTCTTATCGATTTTATAGACGAAAATATATACATTCAAAAAACTTAAAGATATATTTTAAAGTTTTTCAGTGGAATTGAACTACAGCGTCCAAAAACAAAAAAATTTTTAAGCTGCGCGGGAGAGTTATATTAGCCAGCAAAAACATATGGGTAAAATATAGCACTGTTACATGCCGGTAAGCTTTAACATGGGCAATAAAAATATAAAAACACATTAGATAAACAAAAATAAACACTGAAGTTATATATTAAGTTCAGTTATGAAGGCTTATATATAATACTAACTGTCTTATATATGTCTATAGACAGTTGGTATTATCAATAAATAAAATGTTTTTAAAATAATAATGCGCGAAAAAGAAAGAAGTTGGAGAAAAACAAATGACGAGAAAAAAAATTGAAGAATGTCGTTTTATTAGGCCTCAAAAAAAAGTGAGAGTCAAACATTTTTTTGTTCGAGTGAGAGAGAGCAATTCTTTTCTCACAAGCAATCGTGTCGAGAACCTTTCATCGCTTTTTATTTCAGTTTTTGTGCGTGCGCAATCTTTTTATTGAATATATTTTTATTGAAAAAATACTTAATAATAACAATAACAATTAATAATCTACTATCCCGAACATTTGCATAACATTGCCCATCAGCTGATACACAGCAAATCGGATGTCGTCAAAGATTTTTTTACAAATGTTTTGAGCGTTACCAGAAGTTTTTAAAACTACTTGTTTATAATAATTCTTAGAAGATTATTGCTGTTAAATAATTACAGTAAATTTTAAAGTCTAAATAGTTTGATGCTAGTAATCTGTACATAAAAATAAAAGTTTTCTTTCGCTCCAAAGTTTTGTGACATGTTTTGGAATGCTTTATTGATAAAAGCTGTTTTGAATGTTTTTTATTTGTTTGATTGCAAAAATGAATTGAAAGCTTTTTCAATTATAGCTCCTTTTAAAGATATGTGTTGAATCATGTCTAGATATTTAAAAGAAATGTAGAAGATGTCTAAAGCAATGTTTTTTGATTTAAAAAAATCTCTTTATCCAGTTAAACACGCTTTGTTCTTATCCATTGAATCACAGATATTTTGGATGCTTGGATTATTACAAGTAGCTTTTACAATTACATGTTTATGATAATTCTTAGAAGATTATTTTTATTTAGTAATTACAGTAAATTTTGCAAATTACAATGCTTAAATTATTTTGATGCAAATAACATAAAAATGAAAGTCAAGATCTTCCTTCAATTCTAGTTTAGGAGACATGCCTTGGAATGTTTAACTGATAAGAGCTGTTTTGTTTTACTCATTGCAGAAAGGTGCTGAAAGCTTTTTTTATAGCTTCTTCTAAAGATATGTTTTGAATTTTTTTATAGATATATTAAAAATGTCTGAAGCAATGAGTTTTTTAAGTGCAAAATTTTTTATCCATAAATGGCAGACCTTTAACGAAATAGCTAGATTTAGTCGTAATAAAAAATACTATTTTTTTTGCAAGAACCAAATAGTAAAGAGAAATGGTTATGGTGAATTATTATTTTTTTGGACCCGACGTTTGTAGTGCATCTTTAAAAAAATATAAAAAAGAACATGAAAGAAAAGCTCAATATTTTCATTTCAAGATGAAATTCGAGGGTCAACTTTACTAAACAAAAAAAGACAAAGAGTTTCCAAAAGTGCAAGCAAATGACCCAGACATTTTTTTTCGTCGATGCTTCTTCAATTTTGTTCTTTTGTTTTAAAAAGGCGCGAAAAATGTAACAAAGCATTTTGCCAATGCATTTGTTGACAACTTTTTATTCTCGTTGCAAAGTTTTGCTTTTTTTCAATCAAATCATTTAAAACTTTATGTATTCTTTTCTTTTTACTTCGCGTATTTCTTATAAACTTTTATTCTTTCTAATTTTCTCTTCATTTTAGAACTACATCGCTCTTTCAATCAAAATGGATGCTTCAACTTCATCGATCATTCCAAAACCAAGAACAATGCTTCCAAGAAAAATTCAATGGCCTGAAGCCCCATCAGTCATTCAACGTTTCTCAATTCCACCATCAATAATGTATTACATTGCTAAGAATCCTACAAGCTCAAAACAATATTCAAAGCTAGCTCAAACGTGCAAATACTTCTTCGAAAAACTTCCTCTTCTCGTCGTTGCAGATATCTATGGTCTAACAACAATTTGTCCTAATAAAAATTGCATTGGAAATGATTCATGTTGTGTTGATATTGGTGATGTTAATCCTGAAAAACTTCAATCTCGCTTTTGGTTTACAAATGCTCTCTATCTCTTTAAAAATAATGTTCCACAAATTTTTTATTCACAAATTTATCGATGTGAAAATATTAAGCTTGAAATTAGTGATATGGATATTGAATTTGATGATTTTAAAGTTATTACTACTACTGCAAAACATGTTTATCTTGAACAAACTCGTATGGTTTATGGTGATGGAAGTATGGTAATGCTTGAAGATATTCTTGGTGCAATTCCTAATGTTAAACATTTTGAATAGTAAGTTCTTTTTTTTTATATTATATATAACAACATTAATCCATATCTCTTTTTAGTACCTTCATTCATGATTATCCTGCTGCCACTAAAGCAACACTCAAAAATATTTCAAAGCTTATAAATCTTGGTAGTCTTCGATCAATCATTTTATGTTGCATTCCTGAAATTTTTGAGATTGAAGATATCGTAACTTTCTACAAAGTAAGCATTTATTTTTCTTCTCAAAATTTATATCTCATCATTTTAGGCTCATCCAACCACAACACTCTTTTTTCATTTTTGTAATACAATTTCTGATGGATATAAGCTTCAATTGGATTCCTTGGTTGATACTGTAATTGAAAAGAATATGAATCATTGTGTTATTGATTACCATGATCAAGATGAAGAGAAATATACTATTATGGAAGATCGTTCTTACTCTCGTAATGCATAACTCTTTTTTTAAGAAAATTTTTTAATTCTTTGTTTCCTTTTTTTGTTGTTCTTGTTGTACTGCTTTCTTTTAAATAAATGCATAAATCCTTTTTTATGATTTGCAGTTGTTGAAATTAGAAATTCTTAAAAAGTACTGTAAGCTTTAAAATTGTAATTTTTGGTTCACTTGTAGTAAGTTTAAGATATATTATTTGTTTTAATAAAGATTCTGTATTACTGTAAGCTAAGACTTTGATAGAGTAAGCTTGTAGCATTGCTAATGAAAAGTTGTTAGAAAAAAATGTGATTTTTTTTTAACTGCGCTGTACAAAGTACAAACAAATTATAACATTTTTTAGCGTTTATAATATCTTCAATGAGACCAATTTGGATTGGCTTGAAATCCACTGATTACAGTAATAGTTGGTCATGGTCTGATGGCAGCAATTAAGATTATTTGCCATGGTATCAAGACAAAAGGTTTCCGGTAAAAATGGATATCAGTTGTGGAATGGCGGAAATGTCATTCATTACAAATCAAGATTGTGATACAAAAGCATGGGTTATTTGTAAACGAGAATCTTTGTAAATGCAATGTTTTCCTAATATGTAGTTACAGTTATTATTTTTTTGTATGGTTTAATTATAATATTGATCATAGTATTTACTATAGTATTATGTGTACGGTGCTTAATAAATGTATAAGTTTAACTGGTAAATATTAGAAAGCGAAGATGTGATAAAATCTTTTGTTTTCAAGCATAAAGTATTGCAAGCGAATAAAGTTAATTACGGGGATAGCCCCACAAAAGATGAAAAATTAAGCAGTAGTCTTTTTCAGGTTAATATAAATTTTAATAAAATTTATCGAATGCGATAAACAAGGAAGCAAAAGAGAAACTAAACGACAACAAAAATGAAAAAAAAAGTAAAAAAACACTGAAAGCCTTTGAACAGCTCAAAAAATGCAAATAAACAGACAAAAAATAAAACTAAAACCACTAAAAAAATTGATTAAACATTATTTTTTAAAATTCCAAATGATGTAATGTAAAAAAGATTAAAAAAAAGAAGATGCGTTGGCAAAACAATGATCAAAAATGTAAATGAGCATTATTTGCTCCAATATATAAGCAGCTGAGAAGGAAGTTAAAATCATACATATAGTTCCAACACTTTTATAGTGTTTGTGGAGCCAACCTTTGAAGAGATGGAATTCAAACTATTCATTGCTATTTTCCTTGCAACGGTTTTGGCATTTTCTGGTAAGTCTTTTTTTAGCTACATAGTTATTGATACACAATTACTCTATTTCAGCTGCAACGGATGATGATAGTAATGGATCAGATTCTGGTTCCGGATCTATGGGATCATGGGGAGATTCGTTTGAAGAACGAGATGATGACTGCGATAGACTTGTGGAAGGCTCAGATGACAATGATGGAAAATGTGATTTAACTGATGGCCTTGAAGAAGTTCCAGATAAATGTGATGAATGCAGTTCAGAAGATAAAACAAAAATTATTGAATGGATTGCCAAGCTTAAGATTGATCTTAAAGTCAAGGTCACAGTTGAAGAACGTTTAGAAATTGCATCTGCTTCCATCTTGGAATTCCAAATGGAAAATCCAACCCTTTATGAAATTATTCAATTCCAAAACATCTCATCATGGGGCTGGATTGCATCTTTCACCAAGCACATCGAAATCCGTCAAACCAAAAAGATTGATTGGATGATCACCCTTGATGAAGATGAAAGCTGCCCACTCTTCGATGCATTGTTCAACTGCACCGATGGCTCATATGAACAAGAATCAGCTGTTAATGCATTGATCAATGAAACTTTAATTGGAATCTGTGGTGATATGACCCTTTCAGTCACCAAAAAGAATGTCAAGATCTTTGAAGCCCTTTCAAAATTCTTTGCACTCAATGCTGAATGGCAAGTATCATTCTTCAAATACAAGATTAAAGGATTCGGAAGCTTCCATCAATTCTATCAAATTACTAAATCCTTCCATCAAAAGTCTCAAGTTGATGTTGTCCTTGAAGGTGATGTTGAAGAATGTGGCTTCATCGTTGCATTCAGAAATCAACTTGAACTTATCAAAGCTGATGTCACCATCTCTGTTTCCGTTAAAGCTACTATGAATCTCTTCTATAAACGTATCCTTCAACAACTTAAATTATGTGGCCTTAAGGGCAAAGCTCGCCTTTCATGCATTATTAAAGAATTCAATATCTTCATTAAAATGTATCCTGGCTTTGCTAAATGGTCTCTTACCATCAATATTGAAGGATTCGGTTGCTTCTTAGATTTGATCTTCTGTGGCCCTGGAAAAATTGGTTTCCCACCAAAGCCAACTTTAGCACCAGTCTCCCCAAAACCAACATGCAGCTGTACATGTGGATCTACATTTATGCCATAAACGCTGTTAAATTAAAACAAACATCTCTCCCCCTCCCCTATGACAATTGTTAATCCATCCTAATTATTGTTGTTGTTGTTAATTTAGTTTAGTTCAAATGTTTCAGTTTTTTCTTTTGTTTACTTTGAATATTTATTGTTAGTAGTTAGTTTCCTTTATTTCAAAGTGAACATTAATTTAATAAAAATTGGCATTTATCTTTCTTTTCATTCGTTTTTTGTATCTCACATATATCTGTATACAAGAAACTAAAATGTAGATTAACAATTGTAAAAAACTCCGCTTTGCTATAAGATTTTACGATAAGTGCTTAAATCTTTGTTATTTTTTTGGTTATTATAAAAAATTTTTATTAAAATTCATGCATCCGTGAGAACAATATTTTCAGTGAGAAATGAAAATGTGAATTAAATTTTAAGTAATAATTTTGGAATGTTTCGACGATTTTCTTAGGATGTACATGTCATTGAATAGACCGGAATTTATTCCTCTAAAGTTTCTGCAGTAATGCTATGATGCGATGGTTGGAGATGTCGATGATGCTGTGAAATTGGTTCACATGTATAAGTTGTTGGGTGATGTTGTTGTAGAACATCAGGAGCGAGGACTGCAAATTAAATTTATTCACTGGTTTTGGTTCAAAAGTTTTTTTGTGAAACTTACTTAGTTCTTCATTTAAGCTTACTTCATTTGCTGTTTGTGTTGTTAAACTCTTACAACATTTTCTATTCCTTTTTTCAGCACTGTCTTTTTCGCCAACTTTTTTTCGTGGATGTCGTTTTCGAGTTTTAATGCCATCTTTTATCAATGTAATTGGACGATTAATACCATGTAGGCTGTAATAAAGTCCACAAGCATTGCATACGCGTTCACCTTTATGATTACGCCTCCATAAAGTTGTTTTATTATCTTTGCAATTTGAACATACCCAGTTTTGATGCCGTCGAGGTTTGATCTTTAAAAAAGAAAGAATGCACAAAAATTATGCATCAAAAAACTTACAGTAATCTTTTTTGATTGTTTTCTTTCAGTTGATTTATTTTTTGCAGATTTCCGGCAACTTAAATTCACGGGATGCTGTTGAAGGTGTTGATCATCCAGAGGTACTACTGTTAAAATATTTTTTATTGTTGATTCTTTTCGATAACATTCTTGACAAATTAGAAGCCCATTGGAATCATTTAGAATATCAACAGTTTGAAATGTTTTTCCACACGCTGTACATTCACATAGATTAAGGACTTCTTGATTCAGTTGAATATGATTAGTGTTTGTTGTTGATGGAATAGTAAAATGTGGTTGCGGATTACTGTAGCCTTGTGATAGTCCTACTGCAAGACTTGTATCATTTGTGACATAATTTGATGGATCCACATCGAAGTAAGTTCTAAAAGAAAATATTTATGGATTTTTAAATCTTTTGTTTACTTTATTTTTGTGTTACAGTAACTTAAAAAAATTAAAAGGGAAAACGAAAAAAACTTACGACTGACTAACACCGCCAATAGGATTTGGCACACTGTAATTCGAATAATCAGGATAATAATAATGATAAGTTTGTGGAACATTTAATGACGGGTGTAATTGTGTTGTTGTTGTTAAATTACTGTAAGCATTATAAGCATTTTGGTAATTTGTGAATTCAAAATTTGGCTGGGAGTTAAGCTCTAAAATAATTAAACGTTACTATAATAGTGCGAAATAATCACAGAATTTACCATGTATATTCATGAATTCTGGCGTTGAATTAGCTAATTCATAATTATTGGCAGCGAATGAAGTGGTTAATCCATTTAGATCAGAATTAGCTGTTGCTGGAACTGCATAACCACTGGTATCCAAAAATGATGATGCAAATGCTGCTGATGGAAAATTTCTTTCATCAACTGATGTCGTTGATAAGTAATTGTTAAATGAAAACGCATTTGTTGATGAATTTGGTTCCATATTTTATCGTTTCTATCAGCTATGCGGTGATAAGAAGGATAAAAAACAATGGTGTTAAAACAACAGTGTAAAGATAAGATAAAAGATATTTTTCTGCTTAAAGAAAGAAGTCAAATGAAATGTTTTTATCTTATCTTCTAAGTTATAACGAAAAACAATAATATTTTTATTCCTCTATTTTTCTAGATACCATTTCACTCTTTCGATAAAGATGAAAAAAGAGGGAGGAAAATGAGCACCTATAAAATGTACAACTAATTTTCTTATCAGTAAATGTCAAACGAAGGAAGAAGAAAAAAAACTTAATACTTTCGATCAAGCAAAAGGAAAGCACGGGTTGGCGGCTTTTATTTTTCTATTTTCTCGCAAGTACTTATATTAGTCTAGAACATAACATCTTTTCTGCCTTAAAAAGAATGTCCAACAAATGCGGCAGTGCAAAGATCATCATCATTTGAATCCAACGTTTGCTTTTGAAAAATATCTGTTAAATTAGGAAGTGTATTTGATTTTATGATGATTAAATAAAACCACTTTCTTTGATTTATGAAAAATATTATGTTTAAACAACAGGTGTAAAAGTGTGTCACCATATTATAAAATATTAGATCTTACCGACAATAGGCGCCAAAGAATGCTACCGCAAGTTTTTTCTATTCTTTTATATTGGCAAAAAGCTATTAAATGCAATATATCAACACAAAAAAATGCAGGAAAAAAAGAATTGAAAGAAATTTTTTATTGATGCACCCAAAAAAAACAAAATCACACCACAACAAATGACAAAAAATTATTCTTCAATCCATGTACCAAAATTTACAAATGCTTCTGGTTTTTCTTCTTTTGGCTCCCATTTATCAATAGCTTCTTTGATAAGTTTCTTAAAATTATTTCTATCATCTTCATGAACAGATGTTAATACGAGAAAAGTGTTTGTTTAATAAACTTGCTAAAAAGGTTATATAAGAGATGGAAAGAGTTTTATGACAGAATGTGTAGGATCCATTGACATGTTTTATTAGCCTTTGTAAAACAATCACTGGTATCACTGCAGGTTTAATCAATCATGTTACGATAAAAAAAAGATAAATGCCAATTTTTATTAAATTAATGTTCACTTTGAAATAAAGGAAACTAACTACTAACAATAAATATTCAAAGTAAACAAAAGAAAAAACTGAAACATTTGAACTAAACTAAATTAACAACAACAACAATAATTAGGATGGATTAACAATTGTCATAGGGGAGGGGGAGAGATGTTTGTTTTAATTTAACAGCGTTTATGGCATAAATGTAGATCCACATGTACAGCTGCATGTTGGTTTTGGGGAGACTGGTGCTAAAGTTGGCTTTGGTGGGAAACCAATTTTTCCAGGGCCACAGAAGATCAAATCTAAGAAGCAACCGAATCCTTCAATATTGATGGTAAGAGACCATTTAGCAAAGCCAGGATACATTTTAATGAAGATATTGAATTCTTTAATAATGCATGAAAGGCGAGCTTTTCCCTTAACACCACATAATTTAAGTTGTTGAACCATACGTTTATAGAAGAGATTCATGGTAGCTTTAACGGAAACAGAGATGGTGACATCAGCTTTGATAAGTTCAAGTTGATTTCTGAATGCAACGATGAAGCCACATTCTTCAACATCACCTTCAAGGACAACATCAACTTGAGACTTTTGATGGAAGGATTTAGTAATTTGATAGAATTGATGGAAGCTTCCGAATCCTTTAATCTTGTATTTGAAGAATGATACTTGCCATTCAGCATTGAGTGCAAAGAATTTTGAAAGGGCTTCAAAGATCTTGACATTCTTTTTGGTAACTGAAAGAGTCATATCACCACAGATTCCAATTAAAGTTTCATTGATCAATGCATTAACAGCTGATTCTTGTTCATATGAGCCATCAGTGCAATTGAACAATGCATCAAAGAGTGGGCAGCTTTCATCTTCATCAAGTGTGATCATCCAATCAATCTTTTTGGTTTGACGGATTTCGATGTGCTTGGTGAAAGATGCAATCCAGCCCCATGATGAAACATTTTGGAATTGAATCATTTCATAAAGAGTTGGATTTTCCATTTGGAATTCCAAGATGGAAGCAGATGCAATTTCTAAACGTTCTTCAATGGTGACCTTGACTTTAAGATCAATCTTAAGCTTGGCAATCCATTCAATAATTTTTGTTTTATCTTCTGAACTGCATTCATCACATTTATCTGGAACTTCTTCAAGGCCATCAGTTAAATCACATTTTCCGTCATTGTCATCTGAGCCTTCAACAAGTCGATCACAGTCATCATCCCGTTCTTCAAATGAATCTCCCCATGATCCCATAGATCCGGAACCAGAATCTGATCCATTACTATCATCATCCGTTGCAGCTGAAATAGAGTAACTGTGTATCAGTTACTATGTATCTAAAAAAGACTTACCAGAAAATGCCAAAACCGTTGCAAGGAAAATAGCAATGAATAGTTTGAATTCCATCTCTTCAAAGGTTGGCTCCACAAACACTATAAAAGTGTTGGAACTATATGTATGATTTTAATTTCCTTCTCTGCTGCTTATATATTGGAGCAAATAATGCTCATTTACATTTTTGATCATTGTTTTGCCAACGCATCTTCTTTTTTTTAATCTTTTTTACATTACATCATTTGAAATTTTAAAAAATAATGTTTAATCAATTTTTTTAGAGTTTTTGTTTTATTTTTTGTCTGTTTATTTGCATTTTTTGAGCTGTTCAAAGGGTTTCAGTGTTTTTTTACTTTTTTTTTCATTTTTGTTGTCGTTTAGTTTCTCTTTTGCTTCCTTGTTGATCGCATCCGATAAATTTTATTAAAATTTATATTAATCTGAAAAAGACTACTGCTTAATTTTTCATCTTTTGTGGGGCTATCCCGTAATTAATGTAACTACGTTGTTATCTGGCTCCTCCAAAATCTTTATCCGCTAATAATATTTTGTAGTTGAGAACAAAAGTTTTTATCACATCTTTGCTTTCTAATATTTCCCATTTAAACTTTTAGATTTATTCAGCACCGTACACGTAATACTATAATAAATACTACGATCAATATTATAATTAAACCATACAAAAAAATAATAACTGTAACTACATATTAAGAAAACATTGCATTTACAAAGATTCTCGTTTACAAATAACCCATGCTTTTGTATCACAATCTTGATTTGTAATGAATGACATTTTTTAATCTTTCTTACATTACATCATTTCGAATTTTAAAAAATAATGTTTAATCAATTTTTTTAGTGGTTTTTAGTTTTATTTCCTGTCTGTATTATTTAAAATAGTTTTTGATGTTTTGAGCTGTTCAAAAGGTATTTCTGTTTTAAAATATTAATCAGCAGTTTGTTGCCGAGCTCTTTTATTTTTGTGTTTCTTGTTTTATATAGTTATAAACATTCAAAACTTTCTCTAGAATGCACGACACGATTGAGCTAAAGTTGTTCACCGATAAAAAATGATCTTTTTTGCGTCTTTTATTGCTAAAATTTCTTTCCAATTATAAAATGTAATTATATAAATATTTTGTTTTTATCAGGAGCACCTTATTTTTTTGCACTCACTGCTTAACAATTATTTTGATTTAATATAGATTTTTATTCATAAAACAACAAAACAAAAGATGGTACAAACACATCAAAAATTTATACTTTATAAAATCTATCCCACATGATATTGAGTTTTTTGACTTTTTGTCCATTGTATAAAATTAAGCATTTATTTTTTGATTCAATTACAGTATCGACCAGAGCATTAAGTTGATTCTTATATTCATCAGAAATTGTATGTGAGAAACCAAGACGAATTTTTGTATTTTCATGTTTCTAAAAATTTAAATGAATTATAAGATATATGTAGGTTAATTTAAGTACATGTATTTACTCGAGTTCTTTCTTAACAAAAACAGTTTATTTTTTCATGTAAAAAATAATTACTTTTGGAACACTTTAATATCTAAACTCTTACTTTTATAAAGTCCAATAATTTAGGAATAGTGAACATTTCAGGAATGCCAGATAAACTAAGTGATTTGAGATTTGTAAGATTTGGAAGTTTTGAAATATTCTTTAATGTATTCGCACCGATTGTCATAATACTATTTTTAAATTGGCTAAAAGCGGTTTTATTAGTTTAAAAAAACACAGACAAATATGCAGAAAACTTACTAACTAAATTCTTCAATATTTGGAAGTGCTTCTATAATTGTTTCAAGCATAACATTTTCTCCATTACTATAGCTCATTTGAACAAGATGAAGAGAGACATTTTTGGCACATGAAGTCAACATTTTAAAATCTTCAAATATAATATCTTTATCGTAGAAATAGAGATAAACAATATCCGATCGATAAATCATTGAACAAAGTGATGGGATAAAATTTGGAATTTTATATAAACTGTAACAGAGAGAATTCGTAAGCCATATTTTACTTGTAATTTTTTGTAGATTAATCTTAAAGCAGCATTTTTCATTGCCAGAACATTTTTTATTTGGACAAATTTTAGATTTTCCATAAATATCTGCAGCAACAAGAATAGAATGCTTTTCAAAAAAGTATTTGCAGGTCTGAATTAGCTTGTTGTAACATTTTGGAGTTGATGGATTCTCAGCTATATAACGAATAATTGGAATTGGATGTGAAAATTGTTGACTGCTTGAAGGAGCGTGTGGCCATGGAATTAGTCTTTTATTAATTTTCAAATTCGAAAGAGTAGAAGTTAAGGCATCCATTTGAGAAGAATTTTATAGCAATAGCAATATTTCTATAACTGAAATTGCAGCAGCAATGAATAGTATAAATTAAATTTGAAGAAAGGATTTTAGATAAAAAAGGGTAGCTATTCGGTTTGTTTGTAAAAACCAATATAGCAAAATTCTATTTTTTATTAATCAATTTTTGACTTTTTTTGCTGAAATTTGAGTGCCAAGTCAGTAATAATAGCAAAAACTGTAACCTATTTATTATTTTTTTAAAAATGTTTTGTGCAAAGTTATAACACAGTGATACTGTTATGATATAAAAAAATTGGTGAAAAAACTTTTTAGAGTAACAAAGACAGTACAAATAATAGCATTTTTACAAAAAAAATTTTTATAAATGATGAAATAAAGTAAAAAATAAAATTAAACAAATCCACTTGCTGCAACAGATGATGAACGATATACTTTTTGAAAAGCTCGAGAATACATTGCAGCAGAGATGGCTAAATTTAAAGCACTCAGTGGTGTTGAATATGGTCCAATTAACTGGTTTAAAAATAATCCGGGGCTTATCTAAAATTTAAATAGTTTAATAACATGCATAATTTTTAACAGTAAGAGTGATGAAATAATTACATTTTACTCATAAAAAAACACTAACCCATTGATAAACTTTTACAGCAAAATGTGGAAACATTTCAAACAATGTTGTTGAAAAAATTAAAAGCAAAATTCTGTGATGTAATTTTTTAATCGACGAATTTTCACTGCTCAAAATTACTTTCATCAAAATAAATAGCAAACATCCACAACAAAAATTTATCCCAATCAAAACCAGTTTTGTCGGTAATAATGTTGTCAACAAATAAGCTGATAAAAAACATGAAAAGAATCGACAGCTTGATTCTGAGGTTTCCGGAAATGCAGAAAGTAACGGATTTATCCAAAGAAAAATCACCGGAAAAATTACAAATCCAATGACCCCACCAAAACAGTAATAAAATCGAAGACGTTTTGAAAATTTTAATGCAAAAATAATTGTGATGCAACGATCAACACATAAAATTATATCCAAATATGTACCCCAATAAAACATAATATACGGTAAAAATGATAGGGCGTAGAGTAGTCGGGCATCATAGGCGTAATCATCTGGTCTCCAGAAGATGATTAAATATGTGCAATTGATAGTCGATAAAATACTCCAGATAAAAAGAAATACAAAATAGAAGGTCATAATTGGAGAAAATTTTGTGCATTTTGTTAGCAAATATTTGTTGAATATTATTTTAACACAGTAATACAATGTTATAAATGAAATCGATAAAGTAATGAAATGATAAAAAAGCGATAATAAAATGGCAGCATTCATTTGTTTTGGCTCAACTGGTTAGTTAATGATAAAACATTAATCATTAAGTAACCAGTTGTGGCTTCCTAGTCCAATCTATTAAAATGTCAAAATGTTAAATAAGCAGCTGAAATAATGCTCATAAAGCTTTTGGTGCCAATAAATGTCAAACAAAATATGAGGAAACAATTTGGTTTAGTGTAAATGCCATTTTTAAGGCTACTGTTAAAAGTAGTTATTTAAATATGAATTTTAAAAGAGTTTGTAGTCTTTTTTTCATAGAAGTTGTTTCGTTTTTTTGATAATGCAGGTGTAAAATTATGAAAGTACTTTGTTTAACGAAATAATTTTTTGTCAGAATTGTTATTGCTATGTCTTTATATTTGAATTTATTTTAAACAAGTAAATGTAATCAGAGATCAGCAAAAACAAAATTTTAAAAAAAACAAATCAAAAATTTTTGCCAAAATATTAACTTTGCATTGCCCTGATTTTTGTTTTAAAAATTTTAATTACATTTTTCACTATTTGATATTGGTTATTGTGCCGGTACTTAACAAACAACGTGCCAAGTATCTGCACAATCATCTTGATCAAAATCACTTAAAGCACTTTGAAATGCATTGTTTCCCAAGATAACACAGTTTCCATTTCCACTAAAAGGTTCACCGGTATACCACAAGAAATAATCTGTTGGAGTGCCATCACTCCAAAACCAAAACCATTTATCTTGTGAATATAGACCAGTCCAAATTGTAAAGCGGTCAGCAATCATAAGATCTTAAAGTAAACAATTTTTAACCATTATCAATGAAAATGAATGAGGATAAAAAATATATGAATAAGAGATAGACAAATTTTGAAACACAGTTTTAGGAGGTGCTTGATTTTTAGGGTAGTTTAGGATAGTAATATCAGCTTTGATAAGTTCAAGTTGATTTCTGAATGCAACGATGAAACCACATTCTTCAACATCACCTTCAAGGACAACATCAACTTGAGACTTTTGATGGAAGGATTTAGTAATTTGATAGAATTGTTGGAAGCTTCCGAATCCTTTAATCTTGTATTTGAAGAATGATACTTGCCATTCAGCATTAAGTGCAAAGAATTTTGAAAGGGCTTCAAAGATCTTGACATTCTTTAGAGACACAACGATTCCTGGGACAATTTTTGATGATAATATTTTTAGAGTATTCCTAAATTTATCATCTTTCCTTAACCATCTGTCCACTCACCTGTAAGAAAATGATTTTCTTCATTGCTATGAATAGAAGGTAAATGTCCACCAATATTAAAACAAAAATTTTCACCATCTTGCCACTTAACTTCCATCGATGGTAAATGACAATAATATGCATGATTAAAATATATCCAACCAGTTGTACAATTTCCTTGTGGACCAGAAGATGTGGTTGTTGGTTGTTCAGTTATCACTGGAACTGATGTTGTCATTGGTGGTGGAGTTGTTGGAGGTGCAGGGGTTCCAGCTAGAATAGTACAAACAAAAGGCTTTAAATTAAAGCAATCGTTTGCTGTCCAATATCCATTTGTCATTGATGCAGATGCACATTGAAGGTCAGAATCATTTGATGGTTCACCTTTTTGCCAATCTGTGAAATCGAAGGTACTTTCATCTGTCCATTCCCAGGTATTTGGAGTTGTTAAGGAGTTGGCACCAATCCAGTAATCAGAGATGGAAATGTTATAGAAGAAATCTGGTGCATTTTCTGAAAATATTTTTTGTTGAAAATTGTGTTGTCTCAATAACTCAATTGGTAGAGCATCCGACTGTCGCTGGTTCGAGTCCCGCTCAAGGAAAATTCCAAATTTGATAAATCGAAAAATAAATATGACCCTTGCTGAAAGCTTTTTTTCTTAGTATCTCAATTTAACAATAATCCCCAAAAACTTAACCTACGTCCAATTACATCATTAGTAAATGCATCATGAATTGAAACTAAATGTCCACCACTTTTTGTGCAACTCATTTCAGCTTTAACAAATCCTTCTTCCATTGAATTAAAAAGATAACAATTAGATTTCCATGGAATAGCTCCATCTGGACAGTCAGCGTCAACGGAAACAACAAAAAATAAAAGTACAACAAAAATTATTGCCGTAAACATTTTTGATACGTTTTTAAGGTTGCAGAAATTAATGAGATGTCTTTAAATGCATTCATTCATTCCTTCACCTACACAGTTTTTTTCATTATCGCATAAAAACACAAATTTTTTCTCTGACGACAATCAAAAAAAACTGAGTGTAGGAAGCTGCTGGTGGTGCAAATACAGAAGGAGAAAAAAGATAAAAAAAACTTTAATTGATGATTTCATGTTTTTTTTGCAGGAAGTTCTTTTTAAAAAGTGCATCAAAATAAAAAAACTTTGCACTTATATTTGTTTAACGTCATTTAATGACTACAAGGATTTTTGCTATCAAAAGATTGTAGAAATAAGCATAAAAAATGATCAAAGAAAATGTTTTATATTAGATGCTTTATAAAACATTTGCTTACTATAAAATTTGCCGCTTTTGATCTCCCAAAAAAGTAAAAACAAAATGTAAGCATATTTTTAATCAAGAAATAACGCTCTTTATAAACAACATGTTTTTCATTTATTGAAAAAAGCTTTAAGAAAAAATACATTAAAAAAACATTTCAAGATAGAAAAACAAATTTTGTTTTTTATCAAGAAAATATATGTCCCTCCAAAAGGGTATTTAAGAGGTGTTGATTGTCCTTAAATTTTTAATAATCATTATTGAATTATTTTATTTAGAACTAACTGCAGTTGCGTAAAAATGGATAACAACAGCTCCGATGATACAATCTCTGATGAACAAGCTGCCAAAGATTGGGCTTATAAAAAAGGATATAATCGTGATGTAAGTGGCTTCTATTTTTGATAAGTTTTTCTTCCTTCCCTGAACAAAATAATGATGTTGTAACACACATTTTTCCATTATATATTAATTTCATAAAACCTTTTTTAAGAGCGATGATAGTTCAAATTCCCATCCATCAGATGATGGCAGCACCAACGAGTCATCTTCCTATTCAACCGAACATGCATCATCTGATTCATAAAAGCAATAAAGAATTATGAATACGATTTCTAAGTTTTGACAAAAAAATTTATTGCTTGTTTTATTTTGTAATAGTAAAAATTTAAACAAGGTGATGTGATACAAACGTTTATTTAAATAAGATATAAATATTATATGTATTAAAAATTGTTGTATAATTTACTAGTAAAAAGTTTTGTAAAGCTTTAAAGCAGCATCACATGCAGTTTTTATTCATTTTTTTAACAAATTGTTTCTTAAAACTCTTATTTTATCTAAAAAATGATAGAACAATCTTCAAAAATACTGATTCATCTTCTTCTTTTACCATAAAACTTCCAAGTCAATCTAAAGACGATAAACTTCTATTAGAATTCATTAAACAATATCCATATGTATGTGTTTCAAAAGAAATTAAAAGCATTTTGGAGAATATTACTGCTGAGCAGTTACGAAGTATTAAAGATGTCATAACTATTTCAACACATTTTCGATGAATCTTTTGTAGTTTTATCAACTCCTATCAAAGTTGTGACAAAAGTTCAAAAAAATGAATGCAACAAAAAAGAAGAAGGAAGGTTGAACCAACATTATCGAATTAAAAAATATGCCGGAAATGGGTATTGGGAGATGAATTTAATAGATCTGGAATTTGTAAATAGATATACAATATATATCTTTGTAAATTTCTATCTTTGTTTATAAAAGCAAATATCTCATTTTTAGACAAAACTAATTTATTTTTTTAAATATCAAAAATCAACAACCAATGAATTAAAACAAAATAAATTTAAGCTTTTCTTACAGCTTTTTTCTTCTTTGGATCAGCAACTTTTGATGGCAAATCAGCTGGTGGAAGTTTTCTTTTCAGTGGAGCTGTAACTTTATCAACTGCTTTTTCTTGCTGCTGCTTTGCCTTCTTTGCTTCTTTTTCAGCTGGTTTCTGCTGCTGCTGCTTTGATTTAACTTCTTCTTCTTTTGGCTTTGCTTCTTCTTTCTTCAAACCATTTGCCATTTTTTGTTTAATTGAAGCTGCTCGATGCATATCATTCTTTTGCTTTCTCTTCATCTTCAATTTCTTCACAGCCTTTTCTTTCTTTTCAGCAAGCTTTTGACGGCCTTTGATTTGTGCAATTGGTAATGGCTTGATATCATCTCGTGGTTCATGTTCATCTTTATGAGTTGGATAGATGACATTCTTTCCAGCTAAAAAAAACAGAAATATTATTATTACCATAAGAGATATTTAAAATCCTCTAGACTTCTTGAAAAAGATATAGCCCCCAATTCATTAAATGTTCATAGATACTGTATAAAAACCACTGCATAAGCCCCAACTTTAACTCAAACTTTAAAAATGATTAAACTCACTTGCAGCATCAATAACTCGAACAACACCATTATCAACTTTAACTTTCAAATTATCTGGTAGCGTTGATATCTCATTAATAATAACTTCACCATGATTCTTTTTTGGTTTAGTTGTAACGAGCGCAGTTTTGGGAGAAAAGTCAACATAGAACGGTAATTGAATAGCATTTTGATCCGTAACAATTTGAGCTGTTTTAATATTCTTATGTCCAAATGGTACATATTCAAAGATACCATCAGTAACAGCAACAAAATTGGCATTGAGTTGATTATTTCCTTGTAACAAATTTCCAATACGAATTTTAATACTTCCAACTCCAGATCGAAGATCCATTTGTGTAAGACGATATGATTTTTTAAGTTGTTCTGGAACATTTCGGGCAGTAATTTTGAAAGGGATTGGTAGCCTAAAAACAATAGCATTTTATTATATGACGATGGTAGCAGACAAAATACTTACCTTCCACCTTTTTGAACTTCTTTACCCAAATGATACACAATGCTTGAAAAGATTGAACGATCCACAAGAAGAATATCATATGCTTGAATAAATTCACGTTTAGCTTTTTGATCACGAACTTCACGTTTAAGTTGTGTAAGAGTAATAATCTTTGCAACATCTTGTCCAGTAATACCATATTTATCCCGTAAAATATCTGCCCATTCACGTGCTTGTTTATCAACATCAGGATTTTTTCGATCTTGTTCATTATGTGATAAATCAGGAAGAATTAAGCAGAGAGAAGAATTTGATGGATTACGTTCAGGAAATGGAATTTCACTAAAAAAAGATGTGAGTTAGATTACGGTAATTGCAAAAGATCAAAAGATGAAAGAGAAAAAGTTTGTTGGGAATGATAATCCTCAATAACTCTCAAGTAATTGAGATCGCAATAATTCAGAAAGAAGAAAGTAAAAAGCATTTAACCGAGATTACGATAGTCGTAAAAATTCCAAAACTTACATAAGTTTACGAGCACCATGCCCCATATTAACAAATCCAGGAAGCTTGTATTTGATATCAACATAAACACCAGAGCTTTCTTCAGGGAATAACTTATTTTTTGGCTTCTTCTTATCTTGTGAAACAAGAGATTTTAGAGCAAGTTTACCCTAAAAAAAGATATATATATATCAGAAGAGTCAGGTTAAAAGCAAGCCATAAACGTTTACAACCAGAGTAAAAGCGAAATTTCGAAGCTTCAATTCAGTAGAGACTTAAAAATCTATAGTAATCCACTTACTTGTGTAATAAATTCAAATTTAGCACCTTCAGATTTTGGATCACCTCGAGTAATAGTTTTAACAATTTGAAAATCAGCATCACTATCACCTTCTTCTTCTTCAATATTTTCTTTTTCTTCATTATCAGTTATTGATGCAGTTTCATCTTCGGCTCCTGCTCCCCCCTCTTCTTCTTCACCTTCAAAGCTTAATTCGCTCAATTCATCTTCAGCTCCAATATCATCATCATCTTGATCTTCAAATTCTCCTTCTTCATCACCATCTTCAGCATAAATAATTCCATCATCACTTTCTTCTTCAAGTAAATCCATATCAGAATCTGATAAATTATCTGATGACCATCCAAACTCTTTGGCAAATTTATCAATATTAATGGGTTTCTTTGCAGAAATACTTTGTTTTTTTAAAAGTTCAGAAAGTTTTGAAGCTTTTGAATCTTTAATAATTGAATCATCTAATGCAGGAGCAGGAAGAGGTGTAGCTGGAGATTTCTTCTAAAAAAATAGGAATATAATTACAGAATGATAATTCAAAAAAAACACAAAAAAGTCGAAAATGCATGTAACAAAGAACAGTTTTTATCTGTTGTTATAAATTTGGCTCAAAACTATATATTTCATTTTGTCTACGTTTGATTACTATAGCTTTTTTTGTATCTGTGGATTACAAGGTTTCGTTTCAAGCTGTAATATAAGATTAGCAAAATTGAACACAGTACCGCTTGCTACTTATTCCTTATAGTTTGGTATTTTTGAACTTCTAAAGTTTCTAAATGTTAATAACAAATTTGTAATGAATCTTAAATAAATATTTTATCCAGGGTGGAGAAACTTTCTTCTTCAAAGTTTACTGCTGAAATAGTAGCGGACATAAAGCTAAATATCATTTTAGAGACAAGACATTGCTCTAGAATCTGTTGAAGCTAATGTTGCTGCTGTAGATGAAGAAGGAAGTGCTAACAAGTCTTCAAAAAGTGGTGGAACATTTTCTTCTACAAATTCTATTTCACCTGTTGATGTCACTGTAGAAACTGAAGAAAGTGATTCAGATATTGAATTAGAAGGTGGTCAGCAGCTTCTTAGTGAAACAAAAATTAACCAGAAGAGTAAAATCATTGACATACTTTTTATTGAAGAAACGAAGATTAAAACTGATGAAATGATTGTTTAAAATAAGAAGGATCGAAAGTCAGTTGTTGTTAAGGTTACTGTAAAATCATCAGCGGCGGAAGGCATACAACCGAAAAATTCGACCACTACAACCTGACTGCATTACTCACATCAGCCATGATTAAGTTATTATTAAACATCATTACGAATTTCTTTTGCGCCTTTTAAAATTTGATATATTTCTTTTTTTGGTCGTTAAATTTGCAAGTAATATCGTGGGCTACCTTTAATAAGCTGTGTAAATTCACAAAAAGGAAAGCTAATGATTTGCAGGACATATTTAAATATTAGCGGAGTACGAAGCTTGAATATAGGAAGCTACAGTAATCATGTGTAAGCAAGCAAATATCTACAATCATAAACTTACATCAACATTATTCTTCGTTCCGCTACGATTATTACCAGATTTTTTTGCCATTTTATCTAAAAAAATGCAAAATACAAATCACAAACAGATTAAAAGATATTTAAAGATTTATAAAAATCTTCACAACTGCAAAATTGCAATACAGTAATGAAAAAAGAGTTTATTTACACATATATAAAATACAAACAAACACAATCAAGGATATATTAGAAGATATTATTTTTTAGCACCAACAGCACGAATTTTATTAGGATATTGGTCAAGAGTAAGACCATTGATAGAGAAGAAACGGCTTGAACGTTCTGAAAGTGATCCACCACATTTTAATCAACGACCTGAAAATAGAAGAATAAAGTTATTAAAAAAGAGATATAAATGTAATGTGCTCCCATCAAAAGTATATTACACAATTTTGCGAACTACAGTAATAAAAAATAAACTCACATTCAAGTTCATGTTTATGATGTATGTTCTAATCCATATGATTCTAGTTTCTTTGCATCAGAGACCGCTTCAACATTACTTGGATCAAAATTCTTAACTTCAGCCGGCTTCTTGGCATCAGCACCTTTACCATTAAAGAGTTTAAACTTAAGCGTAAAAATATCAGAAGGTTTTATCTCATCTAGCTTTTAGCATTTTGATTGAATCAACAATAATAGAAAACCATTGAGGATCAAGACTCTTGATTCAATTGAAGAGTACGAAGTTATTCAATTCATTTTTTTGATTTCCACCACCATATCTTCCAAGATAGACTGGAGTAGTAATAGTAGTATTAGTTGAAGGATCAGATGACATTGTTTTTTATACAATAATAAAATAGGGAAGAAATGTTTAAAACAAATAAAATCCAAATTTTAAAAGAATTTTGAAGAAAAAAAAACAACATAAAAGCCGTTGTGTTGCATTTCGCCAAAAAATGGAGGGAAAATAAAAACATTTAAAAGCAAAGAAAAACCTTGAGCCGAGCGTTTATTTTTAAAATTATCAACAAAAATATTATTCAATTGTTGTTAATTGTGTAAAAATGGACAACTTGAATTCTGCATTTTAGATGAAAAATATTCAGCTGTTGAAAAGAAACGTATCAAAGATGGGTTGAAGAAAGCATGTGGTTTAAGATGGGCTATAATTTTGTTGAAATTGATGTTTAAGTGTTTTTTGTAATTAACAAAAAACCATTGTTTTTTCTGAACGATTTTTCGTCATAGTTAGAAAAAATATAATAAAAGTTTAATGTAAGAATATGTTTGGCATGTTAATCTACTTCGCATCTGTTAAAATCCCAACAAAAAATTTGAATCATTTAAAAAATTTTTGTTCCATGACGTTCTTTAATAAGAGAAAATTAGCCAGACAACGTCTTAAAAATTAATTCTTTTAAAATAAATCAACTGATGACACACGCCCATGGAAAACAACAAGGTCAATCGAACACTTGATATAAAAAACTTTCATCCCGATTGATTTCCTTCTATAAAATTGTTGACTTTTATCATCAAAATGTTTCGCATTTTGTTGGATAGCATATTTTTAATTGTAACATTTTTATTTCCTATAAATGCTGTTGATGATGTAATGAGTTATTACATTAAACAAGAAAATCCATTAAATGTTCAGATAATTCATCTTTCAACATTCAATGATATTTTACCGGTAATCTTTTTAAGAAAGTTTTTAATGTTTTTAGAAGAGAAACAAAAGCATGTATTTACAAGTTCTAATAAACTCTTATTTCAGAGAAAACAATGCCAATTTCCAGAAGCATTATTATGTTTTAAAAAAGCTTATGAAGATGGGTCATGTTTGATAAAAGCTAATGAAAAATTCAATGAAACTTTCGCAGAGTCTGATATTGAAATTGAACACACAGATATTTTTCTAGAATATTTTGAGACCTGCGTTGGGAAACATATTCGTCCTTACACTGCAACGGAAAAAGAAATAGTTATTCCAAATCTCCATGATTCTGAAAATGTCAATAAAACAAATGGCATGCTTAGTACCAATAAAACAGCGATTTTAAAACATTACAAATGTATTAAAAATGAAATTCAAGAATGCTTTTTTAGCTTAAAATGTTTAATGAAATCTCATGATAAAATTGTTGATGAAATTTTACCATTTTGCCGTTTAGAAGCTTTACAAAAATTGAATGTAACAAATATTGAGCTGATACCTGGTGATAATGATATGGATGATAATGATACACTTTCAGCACTTAAAATTGGAGATATTTCGACAGGGTGATTCAAGTGTTTCACACATTCTGGACATTAAATCGCTCATTACGAATGATGCGGGTTCATATTTAACTTTTAAGCTAAAAATTAAGGCATTTGAGGAATTTGTCAAATGGCGCCAAATCTGAATTTTCTTAATGTTTATTTTTAATTGGTAAAATTGGATCGAATATTTTTAAACATCAATGCCAAATAATGACGAGAAAAATATGATAAAGTATGAGCTTGTATTATTTAAAAAAACCAAACCTGTTGAAGTTTTAATGAATCAATTTTGCCACAACAAAAAAAGTCGTGTTCCATTTTTAAGAACAAGGGCCTGTGCTAGGCAAAATGAACGATTTAAGGTCAAAAAAAGAGTGCTAAAAAACTTAAATCACCCTGTTGAATTCTTAATAATTCAAATTTACCACAAAAAACTATTAAAATATTTCAAAATCTTACTTACGGCCATTTAGAAGCTATTAAAATGGCGTTAATTCCATGGCCTAAGATGAAAAAAGATTTCTGTGATCCATTTTCTCCGCTTACCATAAAATCTGCAAGTCAATCAAAGAATGAAAAACTATTAAAAGAATTTATTAAGCGATATTCATATGTAAGTGTTTCAAAAGAAATTAAAAGCATTTTGGAAAATATTACTGCTGAACAGCTACAAAGTATTAAAGATGTCATAAATGTTTCAACACATTTTCGATGGATTATTTGCAAATCTTTAGTGGTTTTATCAACACCAATCAAAATTGTAACAAAGGTTCAAAAAAATGAATGCAGCAACAAGAAAGAAGAAGGAACAAAGTTTGAACCAACTTTATTGAATTTAAAAATATGCCGAAAATGGGTTTTGGAAGATGAATTCAATAGATCAGGAATTTGTAAATAAATGCTTGGGATTTTTTTGTGAAAGAAACAATAAAAATACTTTTTTAAAAGAATCTAGAAATTCTAAGGATAACAATTTTGATAACTATTTTTATTTACGATTAATAAAATTAGATTCAGCAAAAAAATAGCATGTTGAACAGTTTTGTGATTATCAGTTAAATACAAATCCACCATGTAAGTTTAGTTTCTTTAGTCAAATGTGGAACATTGTAAATCATTGCATAAATTGCATGTTTTCTAAATTGTCGTTTCTACGTAAATGATGGATTTATATTTTTCTTACTTTGCAATGTTTGCACATGAACGGTTTATAAAGAGAATTTCCACATTTATCTAGGCTATCTTCACATCCAGTGCCACTGTCTTGACAATCATCTGTTTTGATCGTTGTTGCAGCAGGAGAATCAGTATAAACAGCAGTCGTAGGTGGATCAGTTGGCAAATATTGTCCTACAAAAAACTTGTCTTGCTTTCAGAATTTTTTTATAATGCACTATTGTTTTTTCGAATGTCAAAGTTTAACAAATTAGCCCATTGAGACTCTCAATATTTCAACTTTTGTCAATAAAGAAGTTCAAAAGAATCCTTAATAGAATTGAAAAAATTTGTGTCTTGTGGCACACATAGCTTTCTGTATGTTCAAAAAAAATTATTTTTCTAAACACATATTTTTTCAAATTTTATTTTAATTTAATCAACAAAAATTGATTCAATTCATACCTCGACACATTGGATTTGGATTTACTGGACAGCTTGAATCAATGACCTAAAACAGGATAAAATTTTAATAACAGCTTAAATAATATTAAAAACATTACAGAAAACTTACTTGACACATATAGGGCCAAAACATAACGTCAATTAAAGGAAACATGATACTCACTACCGTGTTCGGATCATATTGCAAGCTGTAGTTTAATTTGGCGGAAATTATACTGAATTGATCTGCAACTGCAATAGCAAAAAGGTATGATTCGTAAGTGTTTGCGCCTGTCATTAATGAACAAACATTATCAACGACAATTTGACACTGCGTACAATTCATATCATCAGAATCACTTAATGACTTTTTTTGTATTATTTTGATGGGCGTCAGTTTTTTACCTGATGAAGTTTGAGGCAAGTCTGGCCATTTTTATGGTAAATTCAGCTTTTGGATTTTGAGATAAAAATTGTTCAAAATCGTTTGGTACTTTAAAATCATTAGGCTTTGCAGAGCACACGATACCTAAATATGTTTGATATGATCATGAAACTTAAAAGTGCCTTTTTAAAACTTACCAAAAAATAAGACGAAAGCAATCAAGTACTTCATTATTTTTTCCAGTACTCCCAAAGAGGAGTGAACAATGTAATAATCAGGTACCCCATTTTATAGTCGATTAAGTTTCTATTTTTCCTTTTGTGAAGAAATTAATGACGCACTATCTATTGACACAAAATGATATGTACGATATTATTTATCTTAATCTGTCGAAAAAGAAAGGCGCTTATTGAAAGTTATTCCTCTATAACAGTTATTGAAAAATATAATATTAGTGCTATATTTGCAATTAAACAAAAGTTGCCTCTTTATTCCATCTCTTAAGTTCAAAAAGAAGATTAAAATGAAGCAGCTTTCCTTATCAATTACTCTAATGTAACGTAATTCTAAAAGTCAAGAGACAAATTTTCCGGTTAAAATATTAGCGATCAATGTTCTGGGCCGACTGCGGGCGCCCATTTGATTTAAAACTTTTCTTGAAAAAATTAAAGTTAACAATCAAAATAAAACTAAGAAAAAACAAAAAGGACCAATTATTTTGTGCGCTACTGTATATCTTTAATTTAGCATAAATAGAATGAAAAGAAAAAGCGTTTTTTTAAATTTTCCACAAAGAAGTTATTAACTTTTTTAACGATAAAAAAGATTGTAAATCAAGCTAACTTTTTTTGAAAAATAATGTTAGAACCAAATTTTTCATGCTGACAAAACTTAACCTTATACTATTTTTAATGAACAATTAGCAAAGGTGCTTTATCAAAAAGGCTACCAAAAAAACAAATTTAAGGGAAATATTTTTAAAAAAAATTACTTATTTCATCATAAAAAATAAAATTTTAAAAATCGAAGAAAAACAAAACAATTAATTTTATTACTCTTTCAGTTCAAATTCGGCTAGCGAATTCAAATTCGGCTATAACATAGACATTACAACAAGAAGATTAGAACTATTAAATTTAACAAAAGCGATGTTCCAAAACTTTTATACTGCAACCAGTTATTGAAGCAATTCCAAATATTAAAAATTTTGATTTGTAAGTTTTTCGATGGTAAATTTTTGTTAACTGTAATATTTTAGTTATTCAAAAAATGACGTTTTTCTTGTAACTGCTTCAGCAATGGAAAACATTTCTAAACTCGGACAACTTTTATCTTTCAAAATGGCCCATATTTCTGAAACTTTTAATCAGGTTGATCTCTCTGTTTTTTAAAGTAAGTAAGCAAAATATTTATTTAAAAAATTGAAATTAATGGATTTAAAATAATGCGGTAACATTGGCTAAAAATAAGCAAAACTAGAAATTTCACATTATAAAAATCTGTAAAAGATGATGTCGAAGAAGTAGTAGTACTCTTTGAGTCCTTTGTTGTTGATGCAAGACTTGAAGAGCTGATAGACGGTTGGACTGACATTGTAGATAAGCTGTTCGTCGAAGAAGGCAACATTGATTTGGTTGTACTTAAATCTATTGTTGTCGTTGTTGGAGGCTGTAAAAATTTAGTACAACAAAATGAAGCATTTAAAATTAAACTGGAATTCTGATATATTGTTGTAGGGGAAATCCAACAAGGATCAGCAGAAGTAAACAAATCAAAATTTTCTTTTTTTATTGTTCCATTAATAATCCAAAATTTTGAAACTGATATTCCAGTATTAAGTGGGTCATCATTGCCTGTAAAGATGAAAAAATCATATAATAATTTCGTTGTGTCATTAGGAACACTCCCGCCAATTCTCTTTATCCAGCAATCGTAATGATCGCTGTCGTCTTGACAAAAGGTTAAATAACGTTGATCAACGTAAAAATCAGAAGTATCATATAATGTAGATGAAAATTTGTTATCTATAACTTTAATTTCGGTATCTTTATACCAACGATATTTTGCTTGAAATTTTAGCAACGAAATTTCTTCTTTTCCAGAATTTGTAAATAGTGAAGCCGTTGTTTGATATTCCAGACATTGTTCTAAAACTTCAGTATTTTTTAAAAGATATTGTTATTTCTAAATTTTTTTGAAATTAAAGTATTCAAAGAATTTTTGGAGTCTTGTATCCCGGATCCGAATGAGAGAATTTTTTCATCATGACTGAAAATGTTGCTTTTCCTTTATCAGGAAAGAGTTGTTCCATTTCCAAAAAACGTGCCTCATAGTTGGTAGCGTACCTGATCGGTAATCAAGAGGTCGCCCCCTTGATCAAGACACGAGCTCATTTTTGGGTTAAAAATGTCCGGTAAAAGCGCCATTGCAAAATATGTTAAAACATGCTTAACAAATATGGAAAAATCATATCCGGGGTTTTTATGAGGTATTTTGGGGTTGTGCCGTCGAAATAACGAAAATGGCGAAAAATGACGTTTTTTGGCACTTTTTAGCCAGCCATTCTCATATTACCTCGAAAACAGGTCTTTGACTCCCAGATTTATTGTGCCCTAGGATGTTCTTGATGATTCTAAACCGCCGAAACACTCCTATATATCTTACAACTGAAATGGCTGCCAATTGAAAATTGTCCGTTTTTTTCGATTTTATGCAAAAATTAATTTTTGAAGCCATGGGAAACGAAAACTAAGCTTCCGATCAAAAAACGCTTTAGACATTTTCTTTATTATATTGTTATGGAAGAAAAAAAAGCAGTGGAACATGTTGCCTGTGACTGATACCCAAGTTCTATTCATTTTTTGATGTTGAGGTATAAAACTGTCAAATTTGTCAAATAGCCGAAAAATTGAAAGTAGAAGCTTAAATCAAAAACGGCCTAGACAAATTGTTTATAATCGCCAAAGGATTGAATTAATAGCAAAAGGATGTTTTTAAGTTCATTGGTTCCCGAGTTCTATTCATTTTTCTATTATCGTGTGCTACAATACCCCCAACATCAGAAAAATGCATTTCAAGCTATTTAGGAACTTAAGTAACCTTTGTCAACGCTTTAATACCTTTAAAATAGTATTTCAAATCATATCCAAGCAATAGAAACTCAATTTTGGACGATTTAGAAAAATAAAATTTTCTTGAGGAGCACACGATGAAAATTCATCTTGGTCCCCCCTGTCAAAAAAATCGAAAATTTCGATTTTTTTTGCACAGGTCTAATATTAATAGCAGGTCACTCCTAAGTCATTTGGAAGTAATTCTGACAACATTTGACCCCTTATTCTCAAAATCCGTCTCTACCGGACACTCAATGAGCCCGTCAGCGGTCTGAGGCAAAATTTTTCGTTTCCCATCTTGTTCAAATATCATAGAAAACGTTTTGGAACGCTTGAAATTCTTGAGCTCTTTTCTATCCCAAATATTCCTTGTTGGAGGTTACTCCAAAAAGTAGCCGTAGATACAAAACGGCCATCGTTTTTAAACTATTATTATTATTATTAAAATTATGATTTGTGCCCGAGCTTAAAAAACTTTGCTGAACAGTCTTTTATCCCCCAGTCCCTCCAAAAACACACTGTGAACACCTAGTACATATGTAAAAAAGATATACCGCTTTCATCATCATCAGGGACTATAACATTGACAAAATTATTGCAACAAATCGTATAACTAAACTTTGGACAGGTTGGAACATCACATTCTAAAAAATTTTTTTTGCAATACTTTTTAAACAGAAACAATTACCATTGGGGACTTCTTCGCATAAACTTGGCTCAAACAGACCGGCCCAAGTAGCGCCATTAAATCGACCATATATCACACCTTTATCAATACTAAAAGATTGTTGAGTAAAAGCTTCATATCCATCAACAATAACGTTATAAAAAATATAATAAACTTGGAAGGGTCCAACATATGAAATTGAAATATTTGATGCATCAGGAATTGAAGTAAAACAATCTACGCCTGATTTTTCAGCAGCACAAAATTTTACTGGATCATCTCGCATATAGGAATATTGTCCTGCAGACCATTCTTTGTAATTTGAGAAAATCAGTTCATTTCGATTAGAATATGTTTGATTAATAGTTATATCAATAGAATAAGTAAAAACTGTATCATAATTTGAATCATAAAACTTTGTTTCAACAGTTACTCCCTTACAAATTGGGAGTTGTAAAGTTGCAGCGCTATTCCAAAGTAAATAAAAAATCACCCATTTTAACATTATTTGTGCTTTTTTTTAAAAAAAGCAATAAAAAAGACTCAATAATGTTGAAAAAACTGCAGTCTCATTATCTTATTATATTTGTGTTGGTAGTGCACAAAAAGAATCTTATAAAATATGTTTTTTTTGTTCAATAAAGCACGATTATATTTTTAAACAAAGATAAGAAGCTCCCGAAATTCATTGTGTGGTGGTTCACTAAAAAAAGGGACATTACTGCATTGTACAACAATTAAAATGGGCATCAAAACGACCAAAGATTTTTGGGACAAATTTTAGGACACTTTTTTCAAGCAGTTTCTAGAAAAGGATATTAATGAACCCAAAAAACGGTATTACCGAACTCATAGTTGATTAAATTTTTTAATCGTGAAGTAAAATGGAATAAAGCATGGCGTTGCAGTGATCCTTCTTTTCCATAGCTTTTCTTTCAAGATACACGCCATTCTGTTAGAGTAATGCAAAAGTTATTTTTGTATTTTGTAACATCTTAGGTAAAATATTTTTTTAAAATGCTTGTTCATATTTAAAATATTTAATATTCACTCAAAATTTTTAATATAATTTTTGAGGAATGGTTGCTAAGAAATGCTCTACATCCAAAACTTTTTCTCGTTTCCATTTTTAAATAGTCATAATTTTACAATTTGTCAATGTGTCAAATCGAAATATCAATTTACTAAAAAAATTTTATTTATGATAACAATAGTGTTTCAGCATAGTGGAACAATAAAAGAGTTAAAAAAGGTCATACAAAAAGTAAAAAAATAAAGTAAGATTTAACGCAATTACAAAAATCAACAAATCTTTAAATTTGCCAGCGACCAACAAATAATTCACAAGTTTGAGGTAAAGCTTGACGAAGATTTCTTTCAACATTTTTAATAGTAGCGTAAAATTCATCTGAACCAGAAAAATATAAATAATAATTTGCAAATGGATTTTTCTAAAAAATCATAATGAACTTTGATTAATTAAATAATAATCATCACACAAACCTTCATAAATTTACCAAAAGCTTCAAATCTGACACCTTTTTGAATATTTGAAAGTGTGGCCTTACGAAGATTAAAGAATGATGGAACTTGAGAAAGTTTTTGAGCAGTTTCAGATGTTCCTTCACCATTTTTGAAGACACTAAGAACCGCACATTATGTCACAAAAAACAAAATTAACAAAAAAAAACTTACTATGTAAAATCTTCGATTCTTGGTATTTCTTCCGAAATATCTGCCCAAAGTTGATGAGTTTCTGTGACATCACCATTTGCTCCAGTTACCTTGACACCATTAATATTTAATTTTCGAATATTATTACATGATGAAATCAATTCTTTCCATTCAGAATAAGAAATTTCTGATCCAAGCAAAGTCAAAGATTCGAGAATAATATAGATAAAACGTTTAGAAATTTCTGCGATGCCAGATCGAATAATATGATTCGCTGTACAAATTTGAAAATTTTGTTGTCCAAAAGAAATTACATTATCATTTATATACCATTTGTGATAAGAGAATTCTTCAAGTTTGTCACCAAGAAGAATCTAAAGATAGTATTATTAGCAAACTGAATACTATTATTCAACAAACCTTTCCATCTAATCGTTCATAAACAATTTTACCATCAACCATAACATCAATATTTCGGCAAATACGTTTTGCATCAATAAAATTTGACACATCTACTTTTAATTTTGAAATTTGATTTTGCATTTGACGATTTACATCTTCCAATTTTTGAATCTAAAATTTTTGTTATTATATTAACCTGCAAAAATAAAGAGATACCTTTTTATCTTGTTCACAAACTTTAGCATTCAATTCATTTTTCACGCCATAAAGCTCGTCATATTTTTGTTGTAATTCGTTTTTGGCAGTAAGTAATTGAGAATTCTATAAATGAATTTTATTAAAAAGCTATAAAAGTTCCAAAAATAGAAATTTACAGATGTATCAGAATTTACAAGAGATGTTTGTAAAGATTTAATAACATTATTCAATCGAGTATTTTCATTTTGAAAACTTATTTCTTTGACACCATAAGTTTTAGTTAATTCAGCTTTTTCTTTTTCAGCATTTTTCAAGGAAGTTTGTAGAGAAGTTACCTTTTTAGTCAATCTAGTATTTTTTGCTTGAAGTTCTTCTTGAGTTTCCTTTAATTGAGAAATTTCAGTCTTGTTGTTTTCAATCTATAAAAAATTATTTTTATGCTGTACAACATAGATACTTTTAATAAACTCACAGTAACAGTTTGTTGATTGATAATTTCTTGTTTTTCAGATAAAGAAGTTTGTAAAGCATTGGTGGAATTTTGAAAACGAGCATTTTCATTTTGAAGACTTCTTTCATCAGCAACATGACATTTTATTAAATCAACTTTTTCTTTTTCAGCATTTTTCAAAGAATTTTGCAACAAAACATTTTCTGCTTCAAGCCTTGCTTTATCTGTTTCAAAAGATTCTTTTAATTCAGTTATTTCGATAGAAAGTTTTTTGTTATCATTTTGTAAAGTATCAATCTAAAACACATAATGAAAATAATATTACAATGAAAAAGAACTTACAGTTTCAGCTTGAAATTTAATTGTTTCTTTATTTTTTTCTGCAGCTTCTTTTAATCCAAAATTTTCAGCTAACATACTTTGAACCTTATGCTGAATCATTTCACATTTTTGTTTCAGCGGTTCATTTTCCATTTTATAAATATTAATTGAAGATGCAGATAAAGGTACTGAATCCATTTGTAAATAATAACTTCTTAATTCAGCACTTTGAAGAATGAGATTTGATAAATCTTGATTGAAAATGAGGAAATCTAAAATTTATATAATTTTATTTTGGAAAAATTCAATCACGAAAATTTGGTTAATAAACTTTTTACTGCAATTTTTTAACCTTTATGAACAAAAAAAGCTCGCCAATACAATGGGCACGCAACTGCATTTTTGAAAAATTTATGGACATTGATTGATTTTTGAAAAAATCGTAATTTTATAACATTTTAAGTATATACAAACATTACTGTAGGAAATTTTGAACTACCAATTTGTAGAGAAAACGATGTTCCAACATTTCGATTATCAAAAAATTGTTCATTTTTTACACATAAACAAATCGATCATCGATTTATTATTTGTTTGTCCTTCATTAAAATTGTTATAGTTTAGTAAACAAACAAAAAAAAGCTGAACTAATTTAATTTAGCAATAGGATGATTTTTGTATTCTATCTTTGCTTCTTCACTGCTACTCTTTTATTTACTTTAAGTTTAAATTTTTTATTAACAAAAACGATGAACGTTGTTGTATCGGCTGTTCGGAAATCTGCATTAAACCCAACAATGATTCCTAAAAAAATTTCATGGCCTGGAGGTCCATCAATTAAACAAGAATTTTCCCTTCCATCATCAGTCATTTATTACATGGCTACACATCCATCAACTTTAAAATGTTATCTAAAGCTAGCACAAAGCTGCAAATATTTTTATGAAATGTTACCGATTCAATTTTTTGCAGACTTGGATGCATCTGTGAATGGCCGAATTACAATTTGTTCAAATGATATTATTACATGTCATGAAAATGGTGAAACGTGTTGTTTTGAAATTAATCATGTGGACAAAAAAATTTGGCTTACAAGTGAAATTACTATCAGAGGAAATCTTGATCCAAATGCATTGTCACTAATTCGTTCGAAAATTTATCGATGCGAGATTCTTAAACTTAATTTATGGCACACAACTGTTATGTTTGATGATTTTAAATTTATGGCTACAAATGTTAGAGATGTTGATTTAAATGATTCAAGAATTATTTATAGTGATGGTGTTATGCTTGAAACAATTCTTGAAGCAATTCCAAATATTGAAAATTTTGATTTGTAAGTTTTTTGTCAATAAATATATTGTGTGTTTCTAATTACTGTAAAATCTAGTTATTCAAATAATGATCTTTCAAATATTATTACTGCTTCAACAATGAAAAATATTGCGAAGCTCAAAAATCTTGATCGACTTTTATCATTTAAATTGGCTCATATTCCAGAAGCTTTTAATCTGGGTGATCTTTCCACTTTTATTAAAGTATGGTTAATATTTTTAACTAAATTATTAAAGCGCAGTAATTATCACAAAAAACAGGCATATTATTAATAGCTTTGTTTAAATTTTTCGGATTAGGAAGTGACTAAAAAGTTACCATAGTTTGTCCTATGTTCTTGATATTTTCATTTCTAGGATGTCATTTTGTGATGATGATGTATTAATGTATTTTCTTTTAGGATCATGAACAAACATTATTTTATCTCAAATTTTCTAATAATATCACTGATGATTATAAGAATCGACTTGATGCTTTGGTTGATGAAATTATTAAATCAAAAATTCATAATCGTGCAGTTCTTTATCCTGGACTTCATCAACAGAAGTATAAAATTCTGAAAGAACGTTATTATGATATTGATGGTGATTTTTATTAAAGACTTATTTTACATTCTTCCTATACTTTTTAAAATTACTTTTTCTTTTGTAAAATAAATGCGCATTATTTTAGTGAAATAATTATTTTTCAAGACACAAACTGTTCACAGTACACAAGTTTTAATTTTAAACTTTGTTTCCATAAAAACACAAACAAAAGGTTAACTGTATTTGGTATTTCGCTATTTAGATATAAAAGCTTTTTTTTTTGATGATCGAAAAAGATGTGTCTACATCTGTCAAAAAACACATTTTCTCCTTCGCTTTTGACAGAAAAATTGTTGTAAACATTGAAACAAAATGTCGAAAGAGCAATTTTCACATCATTGATGAAAGTAAAAACTAAAAAAATACTTTGTTGCTTTTTCTGGCGTGTTTTTTCATAATGTGTTTTTTGCCGCCTAATTTTCAGCTGTTGTAAAAAAACCGATGTAAACAAGACATTGATTTTAGTAAGTTGTGTTTTTCGATGCGTAGAAAATTCGCGAAAAAACTTTTTTTGTCGATTCCGTAGAAAACCTTTTATTAAATTATACTAAAAGAGAGAATGGTTTTTGATGATGAAAATTGATTTAGTTTTTTGGCTAGTGAAACGTTTACAAAAAGCTTATCCTTATCTATCCTTCAATTTTGAGTTTTTCTTTCTAAACCTTAAGTTTTTGAGTTCCAATTTTTTCAAAACTTTTAATTTCATTTTTATCATTTAGGTCTAGCGGAAAAAAATTTTTTTACAAATAAATTTCTTGGTAAAATTTGTTCAAAAAAAGCACATAATAATGAATGACGGAAAGTTGAAAAAGCGCGAAAGTTTTTATTTTATACTTTAATCAGCGTTTGTTTATTCTCCCGTTAAACCCTCAAAAATAGAAGATCTACATTCTGATATTCATCCTGAATTCATATTCTCTGTTTTTTTGTTGTTTAGCAGCATTTTACACTCGTTTCGTTTTAGGTAAAAAAAGCTCTCTTCTCTACTTGTTACTGATAATGGTTGGAATTATCAAAGCTCTTGCAGCTAAAAAAGATGCCAGTTGCATTGCTTTAATTGCTGAAGTACAAGATAACCATCTTTCCGTTAGTGCTGTGGATTCCACAACTAAACAATTTATGCCAATGATTTATCATACCCAAGTAACTGCAGCGAAACAATTCATCAAAGATATTCCAAAGCTTTTTGGTACAAAGCTTAATTCTGTAATTCTTCAAATGCATGAAACCAAAGCATCTGATTTTGAAAACACCACTGAACTTTGCAAAGCTTTTAAAGCAAAATTTGATTCCCTCAAAATTCCATCTTTTTTTCCATCTGGTTTAGAACTTTATCATTTATCATACATTATGGAAGCAAAGATTGAACCAAAAATTGGTGATAAAATTGTTATCGGCGTTCCAGCGAATGGATATACAACTTGTGATCTTGAATTTACTAAAGATGGTTGGAAGCAACTTGGTTGTGGGCGTTTGAGCGCTGAAGAACTTCGTAGCAGAGTTAATAATCATTTCAAAGCTTTCATTCTACCAGATATTTCACTTCAAACTATTCCTATGGTACAATCAGTTACAGCTGGAACTTCCACCAAATTAATTCGTATCCATAAAGTTGATGTAAATTTTATGATTAATCCAGCAATTGAAATTTCAAAATGGATGTTAAAGAAAAATGGTGAGGAAAAATATTATATTATTCCAGAAATTCGAAATCTTATTGAAATTCGACATGAATTAAATGATCCAAGCCTTCTCGGCTATTCTAATATTGCTGTTGAAACATGTCCATCTACAAAGACACGAATCATTCCTAAATCAATGACGCATATTACAGTAAGCTTTTTTTTGCTTTCTAAACTTTTAGTCGCAGTTTAACCAAGTTTTAATGCACTGAGAAAAAAGCAGTGACGAAAAAAACCTCACCGGTGATGAAGCTGTGACGAATTCATCACTATCAGTGATGAATTCGTCACCAGTGAGGGTTTTTTCGTCACTGTCAGTGATGCAAAAGTGATGAATGCATCACGGCTTTTTCTCAGTGTGATTGGAAAAATCTATACAAAAAAAAGATAAAGCTGTGAACTGAGTTGTGCGAGACCGTTTTTTTCAATAGAAATTTCTTTTCAAAATCAAGCTTGAGAAATTAGAAATCAAAAAATCTTCTCATCTCGCTACTTTATATCTTTTTAAATGAACTTTTTTTTAGGAATGCAATGTTGAAAATACTACCAAAAAAGCATTTACTCAAGTTCATGTTATGGATCAAAAATGTCATCGAATTAAGCTTACCCTTTCTGTTGATGAAAATAAACTTTATACATTTAAATCTGAGCCAATTATGCTACCACAAATTGAAAAACTTCCCAAAACTTTAAATGAAAAATTTGCTGATTCAAAAATTCCGATTATTGGTTTTTGTGATGATTTTTCTGTTCTTTGTGTTTCTAATGAAAAGAATGGTGGTGGATATAAATTTGCTGATGGATGGAACGGTACGTGTTTATTGGCCTCTGTTTGAAATACAATTTTTCTTATATCTGGCAAACATAATTTCAGGAATCTATGGAAATTTATGCTTCATTAGTTTTGCACATGAAAAACCAAAATTTGGTGAAGATGCTATTAATCCTGTTGATAACAAGGCTTTTGCACTAATTGTTGGTAAGCCAAATTATTTTTTTGTTGAACCTTACTTTTATATATTTTTTTTAGATATGGATACTGTTAAATCAAGCTTCAATCTTAAACCAAGATACGACAATCGATTCACATACTCTGCTTTGAAAAGCTTACAAAATGCTCAAAAACATGCAAAATATCATATTCGTGGTAAGTATAATAAATATCATACTTTCACGCTCCCTTATGTCTTCTTCTTTGTAGATCTTATCAAAATTATGTCAATGCATCCAAATCACATTAAAACTGAAAAAGCATGGGGATTCAAAGCTGAAAAAGATGAAAAAAATGAAATTTTGCTTGAATTCTATTCACATGGTGAAGATTTTAAAGCTGCGTCTCCTCCTTTTTTGATGGCCCTTCTTCTACGACAACATATTAAAATTATCAAAAAAGAAGCAAGTGGAGGTGAAAAACCAAAACAGCTTGGATTTTGTATTTTGGATGAAAAATATAATCATCTTGAAAAGAAGCGTATCAAAGAAGGACTTAAAAAAGCTTCTGAATTAATTAAGATTGCTTTTGTTGATGTTGAAACTGATATTTGAGTTTTTTTGCTGATATCAAAAAAACAATATTTTTGAAAGACTTTTTTGTTGTTTTTTGTTTCCTGTTGATAAATAAAGATTTATTTTAGTAAATAATTAAAAATAAAGATAACAAAATTGCAAATTTCGAACAATGTTGTTTTACGACCAATGACCATTGAAATACCCAAGAATCTTCCTTATGGCCATTTAGAAGCTGTAAAAATAGCATTAATTTCATGGCCAAAACTAAAAAAAGATTTTTGTGATCCATCTTCTCCTCTTATCATAAAATCTCCAAGTCAATCAAAAAAAGAAAAAGTTTCATCAAAATTTATCAAGCGATATTCATATGTAAATGTTTCAAAGGAAATTAAAGATATTTTGGAGAATATTACTAAACCAGGTACATTCGGATAGCATCGATCAATGTACCAAAGCTTTTTTTCAGAAAAAAACACTAATCTTAATCATTATCTATGTAAAACAGGCCATTACAACTCTTATTTTCTGTTATTTGAAATTATCAAATTTTGTGAAATTATTACATTTTAAAGGTTTTACAGCTGATATCTGAACAAAACATGTTGATGAATAAAATGCGATGATTCAGTTTAAAAACATTGTTTTAAACGTTTATATGATTCATGAATTGCTGGATGATTTTTTTCTGAACTTGTACAAATAACAGAAAATAAAGATACTTCATTTTATTTGAGGAAAAAATTACACTTATTGTTTCAACAATGCAAAAATTATTGCTTTTATTTTATGTTTGCCATATTTTAGGTATAGACAATTTAAAATGTTAATTTTACTAAAAAATATTTTAGTTGTGATCTATGGACTTACATGTTATGTAAATGAAGGAGGAGAAGAATCTGAATGTGTTGCATGTGGATATGGTAAATTTTGGATTTTAAATAAAGGAAGGTTTAAGTGAATTGCTGATTTGGTTTTTGACCACAAATCTTATGCTTATTTCAGCTATGATCAATTCCTTAAAAAATTAGAGTTTAATGAAGCAAAAAGGAGCTTTTGTGACTGAAAGTCAACTCGAAATTTACTTGAACTATTCCATGATGGTGGAGTAATTATAACTTTTGTTTCATAAAACATTGTTTCAGAATTTATAAAGTGTGGTGAAAAGCCGACAAATCAAACATGTTTACCAGTACTTAATTTATACCCACATTTTCCGCTAAATGAATGCCATGAAGTGTAAGCACTTTAATATAACTAATATTGAGCTAAAATGAGATATTATTACAGGATAAATGAACAACTTTGTTGGGTTGATGTTTACATTTGTGATACAGATTATTGTAACACTCAATGTGGCCCTTCATCCTCCAGCGAATTTATAAATCATTAAAAAATTTTGTTTTTTTTTTAAATTATTCATTTTGTAATATACAATTCTTTTCCCCTTTAATAAACCGCTGAAAAAGATATATAAGCAGAGGATATGACCCTCATTAAATGAATAACTAAAAAATAACTTCATTGTTGGTATTAGCTTAATTACAGTTTATATATTTAATCAAACATAAAAAATGATGCATGCAAAAAGCACTGTTCTAGTAGAAATTTTCTATATGTTTTGTTTTACCTTTCAAAAAGTGTGTGATGGTTGCATTTTGTTGAACGGCAATAAGAAATTAAAATAACTCTTGCAAACTAATGTTTCTTGTTTCTTTTGCTTAACCTTTTGTTGAATTGGTGTCAGCTAGCCTAGATTTACGTGAAAAAAAGAAAAAAAAAAGATTCAGCAACAGCTGCCACATTTTCTAATCACTATAAAACTGAGTTTTTAAAGATTTGTTCGCATACGTTTTCTGTCACTTTTTTAGAACAATGTTCTTTTTATTTATTTCTGAAAAATTTTTCTAATAGTTATTTTTCGGCTTTTTTGATCTTCAGTTTTAATCAGTTTTTTCGCCATGGTGGCTATCTATGTTTACACCCTATATTATTTCAGTCGCATAATTTATGAACAAGCTCATAGCACTGAAAATTAGGTTTGAGCCTTGAGCAGTTGTTTAGATATAAGAAACCTGTTATATTACAGATTTATACGTGCATATTTGAAATATAAATGAATAAAGGTTAATATTTTTAGAATTTTATTCTTACCATGCCAAGATTTTACAAATATGATGAAGTTCTTGAAGGAGCAAAAGCAATAACAGATCCATGTAACAAGACTCGATTAGAGGAAGGACGTTTGGAAACAGCCGTAGAAATTATTTTTGAAGCTATGAAGATTTATACATATCCTGATGAACGCCAGTGGTCACATATGTGCACGAGAATTGCAGAGGATCTTGGAGAAAGATTACATGGTACATGGTTATGTTTTGCAGCAGAAAAAGAAATCTATGCCTGTTATACATTTTCGATTGCTGGGAATCATCTTGTTAATATTAAGTTGGATGATATATGTGTTTTAGCAATTAGTGTTAAGGCACCAGAAATTAAGAGATATGACAATGATGACATTGATGTTAACGATAATTAAAAGTATTATTTTACTGCAAAGTTAAAATAATACTTTTAAAATTAACTTTTTTTTTAGAAAATATATAATAAATATCTAAACCACATAACAATCATAGTGTTAATATTAACACAACACATCTTCATGAAACACTAGAAATAAATTCCTGGTGAAAAAATCGGGAAGTAAAATAAAGTCGAAATCGAGATCAAAATTGATTTTTATTATTGGTATTATTAATGTAGATAAACAGTTTGTTTTTATCAACATTGATAAACAAAAATAATGTGTAACACCATTGAAAAAAACAACAAGTGGTTTGCGTCAATCAGTCAGTTCCTTATTTTTTTGTTTATTTATTTGATCAAAAATCTTATAACCTTAATTAATTAAGTAATTCTTGGTTTCATAAAATTAAAACATTTTCATAGAGAGAGCAGAAAAAAAAACATAAACAACTTCTGTTAAAAGTTTATGAGTACTTTTTTATGTGTATTATAGTTGCTTACATTTCTTTGTTAATGACTGCAGGGCAAACGATTGACTGAAATGTACAATGAAAAGAAAACTTGCAATGAACATATTCTAGAAGGAAAGAAAAAAAAGAATAAAGATGTGCATCATGAATTGAACATTTTGACTTTGAATGGAAAAAATAATTCAACGAACTTTGTGTTTTTTCTTCTTCTCCTTCAGAGGTGATGTGTTTCACTGCTCCAAAAAATGTATGTGTATGTACGGGATTTCAATCACTGATCATTACCACTTCTTAATTGTAAACAAAAAAAAACAATAATTAAAAGAATGATCAGAAGAAAATAATAAAAAAAACTTGTTTATGGAACAAACCCACAAACACATCATCTTTTTATTTTGGTATATAAATCTTGAAAAAATGAGCAGCAAAAAGTAATCAACATCAGATTCTTCTTTCTTTGATTTTATTTTATTTACGTCTCTAAAAAAATCATGCAAAAACTTTTGATTGTTTGTCTTATCTTTGCCTTTATTGCATCATCGGCTGCTCAATGGGGCTACGGAAGTTACGGTGGATATCCAGGATTTTATGGTGGTTCACCTTATGGAGGCTATGGCTATGGTCCAGGTATGTTAATCTTTCAATAAAACTAGATGACTGTGTGTTTGTTGTAAGCAACATGCAAAAGCTTAAAGCATTCGCGTTGAGAACATTCTTGGGGCGGTTGTTTCTCGGCACGAGATACATATGCTAATAGCATACGGTCTTAATTGCTGCTGCATAGTTAGTAATGTAGCTGATCTCTAGCAAAAAATAACAAAGAGCTGATTTTGTAGGTTTATATCGACCCTACGGGGGTTTCGGTCCAGTTGGAGGCGGAGCTTTAAGAGGTGCAGCTGCAGGTGCTCGAATTGGAGCTGCACTCGGCGCAGTCGGCGGTCTATTGGGATAAACTTTGCATAATTTTCAATTTTTTGTATACAGTACAACAGTTTTCAATTCTTTTTTATTAATATACAAGTACAATTAATTTAAATGTGTAAAGATAATCAATAAAATTTGATCTATTTAATAAAAACATGTTTGACACTTACAAGCAATCAAGCAAGCACAGCATGCAAAAACAATTATATGCACTTTAAAGCTACATACCTGTTTAACAATTTTTTTCAATAATAACTTTTTCTTTTTAGGTATGTACGGACCATATGGTGGCATGGGAGGTAGCCAAGTTGGCATGGGAATGATGGGTGGAGCAATGCAAGGTGCTCGAGTTGGAGCTGCTCTTGGTGCCCTTGGTAGTCTTGTTGGTTAACATCTTCATTCTTCAATTTGTATCTCCTATCTCAATTGTAAAAAATGTATTGTACTGTACAGTTTTTGATTAATAATAATAATAAACTACTTTATATTAAAACTTTGTATTCATAGAATTTGTATGCGAAAAAATATTTGTGATGCCAACAGCTAAAAAAGCCTCTGCATTGCAGCTACTTTTACACATGCTGAATTCTCACTCACACGCAAAAGCTCAAAAAAGTGTGTTTTTTCTATAAAGACTTTAAGAAACCCCGCCTCTGTTTTTATATAAAGTCTATCAGCAAAAAAAGGAGACAAAAATATAAATTAAATCTTCATGGTTGCTAACAAAATTGAATGAATGTATTATTAGCCAAGCAGTTTCCAAAGTAACAGCAGCAACAACCATGTCACCTTTCACACTTATATGTCTAATACTGCTACTGCAAAAATTTAAAGATGTTTTTTTCTTCCCTTTCCTTTTGGGCTATATTTAGTCTTTTTTAATACAATTTTTAATACAAATTTAATCAGTACTTGTCTAGTATAGAATTTCATGGCACACGTTTGAAAAAAAGAACTGATACAGCCTGGCTCAACGTGTAAAAAACAGACGAACGCTTATCGTTTATAAGCATATTTTGTTTCTGATAACTGCATGTTTTGTGTTACAAATTTGCAAACAAATTGTGATGACAATTAAGGTTTATTAAAAATTCCCATAAAATAAATATTTTTTGATTGATCAATTATGAGATATAAGAAAGGATGATCCGCAATAAAATAATATTCTATTTTTTCTAGTGTTGCTGAACCATATTCCCAATCGACATATGTTGAAGTTGAAGCTTTTGTGCCGGTTTCAGATACCTAAAATAAATATAACTTTAATCCTTAATTGTTTTGATTATGAAAAGAATTGAATTTAAAAAGATGAAAATATTGAAAACTGAATGTTGCTAGCTAGCAATTTGTCATAAGAACTATTGTAAATTAACGAATCTCTATTACTGCTTTATGAATGACTGTTGAAACATGTAACTGCCGCTCAGAAATTCCAGAAAAGTCTGCCCTGGCTGGATCAAAAGCATCAACAATTCCCAATTGCTTTAAAGTTTTCGGTAGTTCAAAAGATGATTCCGTTTTAAATTTCGGTATCGAAACTGTTACCGTCTCTTCTGGAGCATTCAAAATATCAGTTATAATTTGATCAATTTTAATATTTTTCAATAAAGTAGAAAGTCCAAATCTTTCTCGAGGCAAAATTATAATCATGGAAAAATTTTTATCATTGTATGGAAATTCAGTAGCTTGACAGTCTTCCAATAAAAGATGTCGATAATCGGATTTGCTTGTAAGCATTTGAATCTGAAACCAATAAGAATTAAATTTGATATGGCATTTTATAAGTAAGATTCATTGATAGTCAATAATTAGGAGCTCGTTTAGTAAAGAAACTTTTTTGTAATGTTAATTGTCTGCTGGAATTCCAGCTGGAATATAGTCCTATGGAAATTTTTAAAATTAAACTTAGTTGCAGAAACAAAATCGGAATTCCATGAAAACCGAGTTTTAGCCCTGCTTAAAAGCTTCTGTTTAATACCAAGTCATATTTTTAGTTTCAAAACAAAAACCAGGAATCTCACGTGTGGTTCCTGGTTATTGTTCGATCACTTTTTGATTATCTTTTTAATCAGAAAAGTTATAATAGAGCACGGTATGGTTGAGTGCTGGCTTATCAGCCGGGTTCTCACAGGTTAGATCCCCGTGCTTATCCAACCCAGGCGTTACCATTTGGATGACAAGGGGTACACTCTGCAAGGAGTGGAGATAGAGGATTGGTCACCACAGGCAAACGTCTCTAGATCCGGCACCTAAAGCGAATACCCTCGGAGAACTCCGTTAAAGGCGCTCGCGACTGAACTGTCTGATGCGGGTATATTTTAACCTTTTTTAAAGCTATTATAAAAAAAAATTGCTCGTACTTTGATTTCCTTTTCATCTGGAGCAAAATAGAACGGAAATTTATCAGACGGAGCATTAAATGAATAAAGCCATTTTTTATTAAAATTCATTGCGTTGATAATCACCATTTTAGTGGCATCATTAAACATTTGAGGTTCAACCAAATTTCGAATTTTATGATCCGTATACTTTGAAACGTAGTTATTTATTTCCTGTAAAATTTGAGGGTTAAAATTACTAAATAAAGAATTTATAAAATGTTCGTACTTCTGCAGTTTTAACATTTTCACTGAAATTTATTGACTGAAGTTTTCCATGGTAGTATTTGTCCATTTTTTGTTTAAAAGAATCTAACAAGGCCAGAATGCTATCAATGTAAACAATATTTACAGTATTTAATTCAATATCATCGCTAATATTGGACAAAATTGTTGCAAAATGTTTATGAACTTCATTACAATCAGAGCCTTTAAACGGATTTAGTTCTTAAATGTTGTTACAATGTAGTAAAAAGGGATGTCATTAAAGAAGTTACACGGGTGTCCCTTCAGGTCATAATTTTAATAAAAATAATTCCCTTACTTACCTTTATCAGCGATTACATCTTGAAATTGTTTTGCAGTATTATTTTTTGCACCTAGTAATATCATTGCTAATGAAGTAGATATTGATATTGGAGATATAACAATTGATTTATTATCATCATTAATTTTTTGGAGTAATTTAAATGCAAAATTAGCTTGACAAGCAAACATTGATTGTTTTAAAACAGATTTAAAACAGAAATAATCTTTTTTCAAAGAAGAACGTGTAAACAAACAAAGTGTTTCGAAAACATTGCTAGATCAGAGAAAGTTGAGTGTCTGTTTTATTGTCGCATACTACAAAACTACAAAAAATTCGGTTCACTTAAAAAGAAGATCAAATATTTTTGCTTTTTTTGTTTAAAATTGATCTCATTATTTCGTAACACTTTAATTATAATTAAATAAGTATTTACTGCGTGTTACTATTAAGCTTTTATTATATTACTGTAATATGTTGATAGAAAAAAGTTAATCACTCAAGGTATGATATCCGAAATGTAAACCACTAATTTGTATATTTTGGTCGTGCTTACATTTTATCCATTTAACTTTGTTCGACATTTTAAAACACGGAAGTATTAAGGGGGGTATTATGCCGTTTATTTCATTTTCAAAAAACTATTTTATTGTACAGTTTCTTATTAATAATTATCTTTAGTAAATTTTATTTTATATAAATTTTGTGTTGAGCAATTTGAGTTTAAAAATTTATATGCAAAAAAAAACCTTTGTAATGCCAACAGTAAAAAAAAAGCCTCTGCGTTTCAGCTATTTTTACACATGCTGAATTCTCACTCACACGCAAAAGCTCAAAAAAAGTGTGCGTTTTTTAGAAAGTCTTTAAGAAGCCCCGCCTCATTTTTATATAAAGTCTATCAAGAAAAAAGAGACAAAAATATAAATTAAATCTTCATGGTTGCTAACAAGACGAATGAATGAATAAGCCAAGCAGTTTCCAAAGTAACAACAGCAACAACCGTGTCACCTTTCACACTTATATATCTAATACAAATACTGCTGCTGCAAAAATAAAGATGTTTTTTTCTTCCTTCCTTTTTGGCTAAAGCTTTTTTTAGCCTTTTTTAATACAATTTTTAATACAAATTTAATCAGTACTTGTCTAGTATAGAATTTCATGGCACACGTATAAAAAAAAGAACTGATACAGACTGGCTCAACAAAATAGTGGACGTGTAAAAGAAGAAAGCAGACGAACGCCCATTTTTTTAAGCTCCTGTGTTCATTTTCGATTACACATTTTCATTTTACTTTTTTAGTATTAATCTCTCTTTTGTGCATGTATAAACATGTAACATTGATGTTATAACACGAGTCTAGTTATTGAGTTTTCGATGCATGTTCAGTTACATCAGATTGACGTTCGTTGATTTGCATAAACGTAAAACTCTAAAAATACTTAGTCTGTTATTTTGCTAACAATTTTTAAGAATCATAAAATTATTTTATGAACTGTATTTAGTTGTTAGCTTTTAATCTAACTATAAAATCTAGCTATACTGAATTTTTCAAAGAATGATTCAAATTTTAATTGACTTTATATGCAAGGAAAATGTGTATAATTAGAATTCCTGTATTGAGCCTAGATTCTAAAACAGAGCCTCAGTTTTTGATTAACAATTGGTTTAAGAGTTTTAATTTCATGTATACATTTGCAACAAAGCATCAATTTTGTTGATTTAAAAATTTGATCAACAAAATGTTTACTACTTTCAATGGTTTCTTCTCTTTTCAAATTTTCTTCTATTTGTTTGTGACCAAATAAAGACAAGTTTTTTTGTTGCATTATTTTTATGAGGACAGAAAAAAGTTGCAAAAATCAGTTTTGTTTGTGCATTTTTTATTATTTTGGACTCTTATAATAAAGAGAATGAAGAAAGAAAAAAGGTTACATTAGAATTTTCGAATTTTCTAAGAAAGTTTTTAAAAAAAGGTTATATTTTAAATTCCAAGTTTGAGAAAAAAAGGGAGTAGAAATGAAGAGATCAAATTTCACAACTACTATTACTACTATTGCTGCTGATGCTATTTTTTTCTTCTAAGATTGCTTTCTTTTACTTGTGAACCTGAAAATAATATGTGAATTGAGACACTATTTGCAATTGCAATAGAAAGGATGAGAAGGAGACAAAAATGTTGCATTATTTTTGAAAAAAGATTTTTAGTGAGTTGACTAAACAATTGATGGAAATGATGTGGATGTGTAAAAAGAGAGATGGTGAGGGTGAAATGTGGGAAAGGGGATACATGAGTTTTGTTGGGTTATTGAATGTTAAAGGAATGTTTGCCACTTTAAAGTCTACAACCATGGTTGTTTGAGTTAAAAATATTTTAAAAAATAATTCTCTTTTGTGTTCTTATTTTTTATGATTTTCCCATTCTGTTAGATTACATGAGACTGTTTTTAGATGCCATCTAAGTTCTGACACATCACCTAATTAAAAAAATGTATTTCTGCAAATTATTAGCTGCCCACTTTGAGAATTTACATATTTTATCAAATTTCAAGCAGTAAGTAGCGGACGATATCGTGTGCTACTTTGATAGGCTATTTTTCAATTTTTGGAATTTTTTTTATCTTGTTATCAAAAAAGCTCGAAAAAATTATTCGCGACAAATTTCAGCAAGCATCTTGTTTTTATTTACTACTACCGAAATTTGAACAAAATCAAATTTTAAAATGTAAGTAGCAGGCGATATCGTATGCTACTATTCTACGCTTAAATATGAAAATTCATAAAAAAGACAGCTAATAATTTGCAGAAATGCATTTTAAAATTATGATGAACCAGAATGGTATTTTTTTCCAAATCCTTTGTAATTATTAGCATTTTTATAGTTCATGATAAATTCACATGTTTTTCTATTATCAACCCAATAAAATCTAAAAGTCAATATTTGTTCTTTTTTCAAACATTCCTCTCTTTGCTTTTTTATTGCCTGCTTGTTGACCTTTGATAAAACCCTATACTATTCTTTGTTTTTAAGTTTTTAACCGATTAATTACACATTTTTTAAAACTGAAACCAGTATGCATAAAAAAACTGTAAACAAAAATATACTTGATTTCTTTTCTTTTTTTTTCATTTTAACTGTGTGTATTTATTATTAATATAAAAACGAGAAAAATTACACCACAAAATAGATTATTAACTAAAAATGTAGAAAAAAATATTGTTAATCCATCATTTTTCTGTCATTATTGATTGTGCAATTTAAAGTTGATCGAAAGTGTCAAAAAAAAGACGATAGAAATAGAAATATAATAATCTTATTCATCGGCATTTTGTTTCTTCTTTTTCTTTCTATTTTTGAAGGACAAAAATTATTTTTATTATACATTACATTTTTATGTTTTGATTACAAATATTTTAAGAGGAGAAACGGGTTCATTTTTGTTGGTTGTTGTATTTGGTTGACTACGATTTTTTTAATATTTGGATAGAAATGAAAAAAAATTGTTGATAGAGAAACCAAAAATTACTTTGTAGCTGCGTGTAACATGCTAAAAATAATTTCAAAAGTGTTTATATGTAATTTATACTGCAGCTTTTAATACTGAGAATTATTATTGACTCTCTTGTCTGGTAGTTTTTTAAACTTTTTCATCTGCTTTTTGCTCAGATATAAACGTTATTCTTATTTTATTTGGCGTAAAAAAGGAATTTGCTGTTTAGTAATCTGAAGAATAACTTTTTTAGTTACATGCAAAAGGCTAAATAAGCGGAATGAATACAATTTGGTAATTTAATTGTAGCATACTGTAATGTCTACTTCTAAAAAATATTATTGACAGGCTGTCTAGCGGCTTGGCTTCTTAAACTTTTGAGCCTTCCATTTTTAGCTTTTTGTCTTATTAAACTTTGCTCATGCCATGCCATTGACCAAAATAGAATGAATGGGAAAAATAGTTTTATCGCTGCAAAAAATCTTTTTGTCTTTATTGTTTCAAAACAAAAGCGTAAAAAATGATGATGAAAATGAAAGACTTTTTTCAGTGCCGTTTTGGTTTTCAAACCCTCTCATAGGAAAGAAACTTTGGCCATCTGCTTGCTTTATTTGTTGCTTGCTTTTGTTTATTCCTTTTTTCTTTTATTTCTTCTATTTTAGAGAAAAAGTTGTGGATTTCCATTTTATTGGTAATATTTTTAATGACTTTTGGAAGAACTTTTGTTCAAAAACAATGAACGTTCTGTTTTGCATAATCTCTTTAAGTTTTTGTCTTGCTAAGAGAATGTTAAAATTTCAAAACACAAACTTTCACAATGAAAGTTTTTTGCTATGACCAACTTATGACTAACTTATGTTAACAGCTACTTTAAAATTTTAAAATAATTTGAAAAACTTGCAATAAAACTATGGCATCTTTTTTCTTCTTTTTAAAACGTTCAAGAAAAACTCTCATATTTTTTTTTGCAAGCGATAATTTAATTTTATGAGTAACCGCCACTACTAACTTCCGAGCAAACAGTTGTTCACTTTTTTTATCGTTGTTGCTGTTCAGAACCATAAGCCTCCCTCTAATTCTTTCTCCCTTATATTTTATCTCTCTTTCATTTTTTTGTGCAAAAAATAGGAGGTAGCGTTTACGTTTCATTTCCGTTTGAGTTAAAAAAAAAGAAAATTGAAATCAATGAACATATTTTTTTATAAAAAATTTTTGTGTTGTTAGTCAAGCTTTATTATTTTTGGTTTTCCCACGTTTTTTTATAGATGGATAAATAACAGTTTGATTCATTTGATTGTGAAATTCTTGTTGTTTTTTTATTTCATAATTTTGGACTGTTTTGAGTCGGCCAATCAGTTGCTTGGTTTTTTAATAAGCACGTATGCAGGGGTTGGATGTGGAAGCTAAAGTCCCTCTTAAAATGTTGTGAACTTGCGTTGTTTTTGTCTGCATTTTATCCGTTTTTTTTCTTATATCTATCCAAGCTGGTTTAAGGCTGCTAAAAATTTGCATAGATCACTATTAGGCATCACTATGCAAATTTTTAGCAGCGTACATATTTGCTCCAATTATAAGCATCAGCTTTTTAAAACTTTTTATTTTCACATTTTTGTTACAGTGTTTGTTGAACAATTACTGAAATACCTTTTTGCTTGTTTACGTTCTTTCTTCCGTAATCTTATAATCACTATAACTTTTTGAGCAAATAATTAAATCTTTTTCTTAGCAGCAGTTTTTTGTACTTATGAGAAAAAAACTGAAGAGGAAACAGATACTTCTTAAGCCTCTACTAAAAACCAGACGTTTTTTTACTTTCATTTTCTAACAAAGTATTTGTTGCATCAAAAGCTTTTAGAAAAGTAAGTAAGCCTGTTTGTATCTCTTTCTTTTTATTATTTTCTTAGTACATTATTTTTTGTTAATTGATCAAAAGTAGTAAGCAAGTAATCTTTCTCAAGACTTGAGAAAATGATAGGAAGCCTTTACTAATATCACAAGTAGTGTTTCACTTACATTTTTAATGTCTCTGCTAATAACAAACATTAATATCACAGCTTTTTTTAATGTTTGTTAAGTAGCAACAACCAAGCCAGTATACAAAGTGGTATACATGCTTAGGCTTTTAGGAAGATGGAATTAATATACATGATTCATCTCTTTTCTCTTTGATGATTACATTTATTTGAGACAAACAAACAAATCTCTCTTGCGGCAGTTTGTCGTGTTCATATTTTCCCATTAAGAATTTTGTTGTTTTTAGTTGGTCGCAACATTTCTCCTCTTCCCCTTTGTAAAAATAGCTGTTCTGCTTGGTAACAGCAAAAAGTAGGAGGAGACAAGCACGCACGCCCAAAAGGAAGGAACCAAAACCAAACGTATTTTTTTAACTGCGTTTAAAAAATTTTTTTTTGTTGTTTGGTTATTTTATTTTTTCAAAGGGCGTTAGAATTTTTGTCAAAATGGGGAATGAACGACAACCCCATAAGTTAAAGGCAGCCCTTTTTGCAAACTGCAACTCCAGCATCCCAGCAGCAAAAAGAAAGTAGTAGTAGATAGTTGTTGTTCTTTCTTGTAGATGCAGAAAGGAAGAAAAGAAGTCCTTTCAATGACAAACAACAACAGCAAAAGAAAAAGAGAGAAAGAAATGTCGTTTTACGTTCAACACTTATTTTTTTTATTATATTTCATTTTTTTCTGTGACTAACTTTATTTTTTTGTCAATTTCCTTTGAAAATATAAAGGGGTAAGAATAAGAGAGGGGGAACATGAGAGTGCGAGAGTAGTAGTATGCAAGTAAGTAATGTCAAAAGGTAAATGAAAAGAAAAGTATCAACCTTTGAGAGAAAAAAAAGTTTCTTTTTTCTTGATCGTTATTTTGTTTCTCATGGGTAGGTGGAAAAAGAAAACTTTTTTTGACGTTTTCATGAAAGGTTAAGATGGTTGAAGGGATATGTGATATGATGGATATTTGAGATAGAAAAAAGTTGAGTAAAGCTGTTAAGAAAAGATGTTTCTAAATTTGTTACTTTTCTTTGATTTTTTTTCGTGAAAGTTGTTAAAATTTGACGATTTGATTTCAAGTAGTTGTGTTTTAATTAGTAAATATGTCTTACCACGAAGATTTCTTTTACAATATTTTTTGTGTTTTGGTCTCGAAAATAATCCTTAAATTTAGTCACTGTATTAATTTCTTATGCCTAAATCTGTGCCGTTTTTCCCCTAAGCTGTTTATATGAATTGCGCGTATTTTTATGTTTATCCTTCTTAGCTGCCAAATTTGCATAATCTAATGCAGTGTTATTTTGCAGGTTTATCTCTCATACTTTTTTAACCGTCCTTAATTTCTTTCTTCAACTCGATCATCGACAATAACCATGTCTGACGAATACGGAGCACCTGGTCATAATGTTCATCTTGGTATGTTTTATTTTTATTTATAAAAAATAGCAATGCTTGATCTTTTATAAAAAAAATGTTTTGTTTTATGACTCTTAAGTTCCGTTTTACTTGCTGGCATCTGGCACTATTCTGTTTCATTTCTGCCAATTTTTGTAAAAAAAATTTTTGATCTAAAAATGATCTTTTGGCATTTTCTAACAAAGAGAGAGAGAGTTGATCTTTTCTTTTTGGCTTGAGCTATTTTTCTTTTTCCCATAAACAACTAAACAACGTCTTTGAAAAACAACAAATGCATTTGCAAATGTCTTCTTTTCTGTTCTATTTTTTGATCTGAAAGAACCTTGTAGAAACACAACGCAAAAAACATAGAAATGCCAAAATTGCGATAGATTTTTTTATGGTTTCACATTTAGAAATTGCGATCGAAAGTAGTAAACAAGAAAACACAAAAAAAGGTTGTAAACAAAACACTCTTGTTGCTAACGAGATGTTTTCTGTCAGCTTTGGAATTGAGTTGTTTTTTGACAGGGACGCAATTTTTAACAAAAACACTTGCAGTTTTAGTATATCATAAAAGAGTGAATTTGTATTTTTTGTTTTAATCAATTCAAAATAAGCTTTCATAGCTTACAAGCATTTTAATCATTAGTTTGAAAACTCTGCTATTTTTTAAAAAAACGAACGCAATAAGCTTTAATTTTTATCATTAGCAAAAAAACTGTAATTTCAAAAAAAGCGTATCTTCTGTTATTTTTGGCTCAAATCAATGCATCCAAAAAACGAAAATTTACTCATTATTTGCTACACAAACAAAAGCTTCTCCGCATTTTTTTCATAAAAAAAAGCAATGCAGAAAAAAAACACAATATTTGCACAAGCTTCTTTTTCTTTCATTTTTTTGTTGTTTATAAAAAATTCTTTCTACAAAAAAAAATTAATAAGCCTTGTTTCCTCTTCTCTATCGCTTTCCAGAAGAAACAAATACATAGCAATTTCCTTTGTTTATCATCCGATCATTTTCAGTGCTTCCTACTCTCTTTTTCATCTTCTGTTTAATTAACTTTGTAATCTCTTCTTTTCTTTGTCAATTTCATCTGTAAATCTCTTTAATCATAAGTAGCAGCACCAGCAGTAGACTTCCTTCCTGAATATTAGCTTGTTTGATGGAAGAAGATTTGAAAATGATACAAAACAAGAAAAAAAACAAAAGTGCAAATCTTGTAAGCAAACAAAAAAATCATTTTATCTCTCCTGTTTTTTTGCTGTGATTCAATCAAAAAAAAGTTAAACAAAGAAAAAGATTCTTGATTTTTTGATTTTCATTAAAACAAAAAAAAATGTTGCAATCGTTGCATACCTTTATTTTTCTTTCAAAAAGGGGCCCTTTAAAACATTTTATAAAGTTGCAATTATATTTATTTAAAGTGAATTGAAGGCAAAAAAGAGAGAGAGATTCATATAAATTTTTTTTCAAGGTTTAATTTTTTTGTTGTTTTGGAATTTTTTTGTAAGTTGAAAAAAAAACGAGTTTGAAAAATGACTAAAATTTCTTTTTATTTTTGGACAACGAAATTGGGTGTTTTACAAATCAAAATTTTCTAAAAAAGGTTGTGGCAGCATTTTTGAAATTTTTTACAGTTTTGCCATAGAAGATCAATGAAATGGTCGTATTTTTAATAAACCCCTTTTTTGAAACATTTTTACATCAAAATGTTTATTTTTTTAATTGTTTTACGTTTTAAAAAACCACTAGGCAAAAATGTTTGTGTAAAAATTTAAAAACAAAAAAAGATTGTTAAAAACTGATTCACGTTTATTGATGACCTTTTGATGAATCAGAGTTTCAAACAAATTAAATTTTAAAACTAAAAAAAGCAGAAAAAAAAGTAATGAAATAGAAAAATTGGCAAGACAGATATTTTTTGATGACTAAAACGCAGCATTAAAATGTTTCAAAAAAGTATATGCTTCCTCGCATTTCTGTAATACGTATTTTAATACAATCGATTGTTTTATGTTTCTGTTTTTTGGTTCATAAATTACAATCAAACTTAAAGTCATTCAAAAAAGTTATTTGCTGCTGCTACAAATTTTAAAAGAGAAACAGTTTGGCCTTGAGATTGAGAGAGATGATCAAAATGGTGAAACCGGCAATAGAAATTTATAAGAAAAGAAAAATTACTTCAAAAAAACTTTTTAACAGCATTGAAAAAAAAATACAAAGCAAAAAAAAAGTCTGGAGAGTTGATTAATCAAAGATGAAAAAGAACAGCATTTATAAAAAAATGACTGGCTTTCAAGGGCATCTGAATTGTAAATGACCTCTAAAAGTTGTTTTTTTGTTAGTTTGCGTTGCTTTTCTGCTTCGTCGTCTCTTAACAGATTAAGAATATCCTGTACATGCATGCCTCAAAGTTGAACAAAATCAAATTTTTTCAGCTTCTTTTGTGCCATCATCGACAGCGAAAAAGCTAAATGCAATAAAATAAAACTTTTGGTCCCCATCTGTTTGGGACGTTAGAACTTGAAAATAAAAGCTTATCTGAATGGCTCTTCTTCTCCATTTTTATTTCTTCTGTTTTATTTTTCTAAAACAGCTGCAATGAATTTTTTTAAAAAAGTTTTGTAAAAGTTTGAAGTGTTTCTCTAAAAACAGATGTGATAGTTTTTTTTTGTTACGGTAATTGGCCTTTTCATTGATTCCACCAAAATTTTCTGAAAACAATGTTCTTTAAGTTTATTATTGCTTCTTCTCTTCACTTTTATGCCAATCAAACTGAAGGCTAAATTTGATGCAACAAATTGATCCGATCATCAATCTATCTATCTTCAAAAAGCCTGAGAAATTTAAGCTAATCATTTTACGTTTTTTGCTTCCCTTCAAAAATGCCATTGAAAAAGATTTAAAAGCAGCAAATGTTACAAATTGCATTTATTTTTTGTTCTTCTTGCTACAACTAAATTTTAAAATGCTTCGTCAAAAAATTAGATTGAAGAAAGTGAAAAGCTGAACTCATTTTGTAATAGAAAAAGTGCTCATCTTTGATAGGTTTTTTTAGATGTTGCTTTAAGAAAAAAAGTGTGTTGTTTCATGAAGTTTAAAACAATGCTGCGGGAATGACAGAAGACAGAAAAAAGCGATAAGTTTTCAAAAATTTTGACAGCTTTTTTTTCGTGTGGCATTTTTTTGATGGTTAAAGCGATGATTATGATGAAGATGAAGCAGCTAAAGTGGCAGGCGAGAAAAAAGGAAGAAAAATGTGCTGCAATTTGTTTATATTTTTTGGATTGTGAGAGGACGGTTATTTGTTTGTGGGAAAATTATGTCTTTCACACTGCCAAATCATTATTCTGATTTCTGCATTGTAAAATTTTGTTTTCGATCTTTTTGATACTAAAATCGTAACATTTGCAGATACTCTGATTGCATCTTTAGGAGTAAAAGTTTGTCGAGTCGAAATTAGAATTCAGAAATAATATCTATACCGTGAAAACCCCATTCTTCATTCTTCTTTCATCGATCAAAAAAGCTTTTTAATCAAGCTAGTTCTTGTCAGTTTCCTTCAAACTTCTTTTGATTTTTCTTCCAACTTACAACCTTATGTTTTTTCTTTTCATTCACATTTCTTTCTTCCAATTTTTGTTTTGTTTATTTCTTTTTTTTTCATTTCGCCTTTTGTTGCCTCAAAGAGCTTACCGACAACACCACCACCGACAATAATCAATCGCACACATGTTTGAGCAAAACTTGAAAAAAAGCAAAAAAAAAGAAATCTATCTTTTCCTGAAAAATCAAATATAAAGTTTTTTAGTGCTTTTGTTTAGCATTTTTTCTTCAATAAATATTTACTTTTGTAATTAGTAATTGGAAGTGTTTCATTCTATCATATATCTTTGTGTTTTGTAATAGGGAAAAAAAGTGTGGGAGTGTTGTTGAGAATATTGATTGAATAAATGATCTGGTAGATTCACGGCCAAATCTGATGTTTTACATTTTTGATGATGTTGGCAAATTTAGTAAAAATTCGGTCAGATATACCACTTTTGAGTTCAATCTTTGAGCTTTTTTACTTTTATATTTTTATGTTTAACGAGAATGATATCACTTTTTGTAAACCCTCATAAATTTCTTTTTTTCATTTTTGTTAATTACTTTTTGGTTTCTAATTTTGCACATAAAAAAACCATTTTTCAATTTTTGTTTGGTTTAATGAAACCTCCAGCCTTTTAATGTTGTAATTTTCTGTCATTTTTCATTACATTTTTTGGTTTTTTTTTAAATTTTACAAATAAATTTTGAGACAAGACAAGTGGAACAAGATATTTAAGACATAAGGGTTTAAAACCACTTTCAATTTCAAAAACGCATCGTTAATAAAAGATGATGAGAAAATAGAGCCTTGTTTCATTGACGCTCATTAAAAAAAGTGTTCTTGTTTGTTTTCTAGTTTAATGACAAATTTCGTTGAAAAATTAGAAAACTTGAAACACTTTTTAGAAAAAAATGTGTGAAAAATAGGATTAAATTTGTTAAAAAATGTTGCTTGAGTTTAGTTTGATAAAACATAATGTTAAACACCATGAGAGAATTACTGTAACAATAGCCCCGAAAATGAAAACCCTATCACTATAAACCGTTCTAGAAGTTTAAGCGTTTGAGATTCGATAAGATTTTTTATTCATTTTTTCATCGACTTGTTATCCCCTAATTCTCACATCATTTAATCTCTTTTTCTCCCTTCATTTTTCAAAAAAAGTTTATCATAAAAATTATTATTAAACCTTTTTGTCAAAACTTTTTTTCTTCTGCAATTCCAAATTTATGTTATGTTTTTCAAAAAAAGCCGGTTTTCCTTTTTTCATGCCACATTCCATTCCCTTAAAACCAAAACTGAATATAAAAAAAATTTATGCAATTTTTCATCTTTTTTTTCTATCATATTGTTTTGGTTTTGATTTTATGTGGCTGCTGAAAAATTAGAGAAGTAAAAAAATGACACTGAGAATGAATAAATGAAATGAAAGAATGTTGTTGTATTGCAATTTTTTTCAATTGATACAAATAATTTGAGTTTTTTTATTGTTGTGTGTGTTTGTGTGATAACAAAGGTCATTGACCAAGAGTATAATGTGTGTTTGGTTGGAGGGTATTGATATACACATTTTTGTGGTTAAAGTAAGCACAAAGAAAAAATGTTTTGAAGAAAATATGGAACGATTGTTTGATAGCTTGAATACAGAAAATATTGATTTAGACTCTGTGTGCTTAAAATGGCAATCAGGATCCCTCACATTTTGCACATGGCTTTATGTTGCCATTTCTGCAATTTTAACCCCCGAATTTTGGCTTCAATTTTTATAGGCACTTAAAAGATTTTAATTCCGCCTTTGCATTTTATCTCAAATCAAACAAAACTAAAAATTTTTTTCATTAACTTCCAAAATAATGTTTTCAAACCCGCTTCCATTTTTCGGATAATAATAAAAAAAAGGTGTCGGCAATGCGCCAAAATTTATAGTTTCAAATAAACGTTTTTGTTTTACATTTTTTTATCCAAAGTTTTATTTGAAACATTTTTAAATGGACTCGATTTTAAATAAATTTTAGATAAATTGCGAGAAAACGGGAAGAGATTATCGGGGAGAGCGATTATGAATGATTGAAAAATGAAACGAGAAAAAAAGTTTTTACGTGCAGATCATAATTGCAAATGTAGTAGAATATTTTAACGCGTTTCCAAATTTTTCGTCAATTGAAAATGTATCAAATTTTGAAAAGGATTTAAGATAATAAAAACCTTGTTAACAACATGTTGACGGACTTGTTAAGAACTTTTGATCCATTGAGGATGCATTTTTTGAAACTGCTATTTAAAAACTTTTTTAGCCATAGATCTTTCTCCTAGGGTCATAATCTAGGCATTTCCGGTAACATTGAACTTTTTACTATCACAATTTTGTTTCACATTTTTGTGTGTCTTTTTTTTCATTAATTAATTTGTAAAAAAATTTTTTTGATCGTTTTTCGGCCATCAAACACAATTTATCGCTGTCTCTAAAACTATTACTTTTTTTTCTCGTCCATTTAAAAAATTTTTTTATTTGATTAAAACTCGTTTTTGTTGTTATTTATGAATATATATATTTTTTCATTCAACAAAAAAATGAATTCCAATTCTCTCTCTCCTTCTGCATGCAGAATCGGACTGCCAATGCCTTTAACGTTTGTCTTTTTGGGGTGTTAAAAAAAGGAAATTACCTTTCTCTCTTCTCTCTCTTTAATGTGTGTATTGGAATCTATGTTGCATTTGTATTTATTTTTTTCGAAGCAATTGCATAATTGTAAAAAAGAATTTCTATTAAAACATATTTTTTGGGCAATAGAAAATATTGTTGTTGGTGCTGGGAAAAAGCATTGTAATAAAAAACATTTGTATATTTATAGGGCTGTTTATGATGATCGTTTAAGGCTTGCCTGTTTGCTTGAGAATCGTAGAAAAAAATCAGTAAAAAGATGTGTTTTTTATTAGTAAAGAATGTTTTTTAATAGAAGAAAATGTTAGCGAAAATGAAAAGCTTATGATGAAGAAAATAGCGAGAAAATATGTGAAAAATTAGAGAGAGATTAATTGCGGATTAAATTAAACTTGATATACAATAATAACATTTGCATTCTGGCCACCCCTTTTCTCAAAAACTATTTTCTTCGCCATTCCCATTTAGCTTTTGTCCCCAAACTTTCAAAAACTGAATGTTAATTAAGTATTTTAAAAAAACAAAAAAAACGGAACATTCACTTTAAGCTATTTTAAGCGCTCCACTTATGTCCCTTCAAAAACGCTTTATTTTTGTTTACGTCTTTTTTTACGTTCGTTTTTTCCTTTCGAAAAACGCCTTTAAAAAATAATCAAAGCTTTTTAAATGGCATTTTTCGGAAATAAAAAAAACGTCTCTCTCATGGGAGCAATAAATATTTTATGGCAGCTTTTTTTGGAAAGATGATAAAGCGATTTTGAGGACTTGATGTCAGTCTGGATGAATGAGAGAGAGGAATGAATGTGGGATAAAGGAGGCTAAAAAAGGTGAAAAAACTACTTTTTCGGCAAGACCAAAACGGGACAAAAGCTTAATTTTGGGTCCATTTTTGTTTCTTCTAAAATATTTGCCATCACTTTTAAATATTCAGTTAATCCATATTTATCGCTTGTTTATCGTCTACTACTTATTCTTAGGTATTATTATTATTGCCGTCTGCATCTCTTTCCTGTCTCTTGTTACATGCATACATTAAAAGCACATACTCATAATACCTCATAATACAAATACATTTCTCTTCTTTTTACTCGCATTATTATTGTTCTTCGACACCTTTTTTTCTCCTATTATAATATTTTTTTGTGTATTAAGTTAGTCCCCTCAATGCCAGCAGTTCCAACTATAATAACAACAGCCTTTGCTGCAGTAGCAGGAGCGACGACGGTGGCAATGATTATTGAAGCAAAGGGGAAAAAAGAATAAAAAAGGGTAGAAAAAAACTTGAAACATCAAAAAAAAAAAATTTTTTTTCACTTTTTACTCTTTTTTTCGGACACACGTACACATTTCTTTTTTTTGATGTCCTCTTTCTTTTTTTGATATTTGTGTGTTTTTGAAAAATTTTGTGATTAAATAACAACAACGCAATAGTAGTTGATGGGTGATAGTTGTTGTTGAGTTGAAAGAGAGAAGAGGAGAAATGTAAAATTTGATTGATTTTGGACAGATCAACAATCATTGCAGCTGCAAAAAGTTTTGAGATGATGGAGAGAAGGATATTAGATGATTGAGATTGAAGCCTTGAAATCTTGAAAGAAATTGTGATGGATATGTTGAAGGTAGTAGATTCATGGAAGCTCAAATGTGCTTTAAGTTTTTATATAACATTTTGATCCATTAAAGAGATAAAGCTAATCTGTTGATTGAAAACAGCTTTTAAAAATTTTCATAATTGTCATCTCCTGTGTTTTTACTTCAAAAATTCTGTCTTTGAAACTTTTTTAAACTTCTAATTAAGCTACATGCCCTTAGGGTATCATATATATATATAATCTTTAGCTCAAAGTTTAACAAAAAAAAAAGAGCATTCATGTAATCTTCTTCTTTCTTTTTTTGGAACGCAACCACCGGAAAAAGTCCCCCCTCTTCTTTTTCTTTATTTTGAGTTGTCCAGTCAAAAGAGAGAGAGAGACGTTGACTTGCTTATTGCTGCTTTCTTGTGTTGTCCAGCGCTAGCAATTTGCGGCATAGAAAGCTAACGGGCAAAGGCAAGCCAAAAGCAAAAAAGCATCAACTTTTGGCCATTGCAAGCTCCTTTTGCCCGCAAGCTTGCAAAATAAAAGGGAGGTTGTTACGGCTGCTTTTTTGCTGCTGGCTACTGAAAATGCTGCTGTTGCAATCTCTTTCTCTTATGTTGTTTTGTTGTGGCTTGTTTTTCTCTCTTCTTTTTTCTCTTTTATTCATTCATTGATGCTGCAGGCTTTACTACTACTATTGCTGCTGCCACCCCTGATGTCGCCTATATGTTATTCAAATATATATTATTCTTCTTCTTTTCTCCTTTTTTTCCTCCTCCTCCTCTTCTTCTCCTATTACTTCAACTGTCAATCTCTTTCTTCCCTTCTCCCTCACTCCTTTTTCGAAGGTCACTGCTTTCTTTTTCTTCTTCTTTTTTTCGCTCATTTTTCGCAAAAACATTGTTTACACTTTGGCGACATGCCAATTCTTTCTTTCTTTATTTTTATTTTTTGTTACGGAATCTTTTTAATTTTCCCAAAAATCCTCCAGAAAAACTTCATGATTTATTGTGATTCATAATTTTTTCTTTTAAAACTCTTTTTTTGACTTTTTTCTAATTTCAAAATGACTAAGAACATCATTCTTTTTCTGAAGTCTATTTTTGGGGCGGTTTTATTTTGTTGTTTCTGAAAACTGCTGAAGAAAAGACGGCTACTATTTAATAAGAGCGTTTTTGAAAAAAAAGTTTCTTAATTTTGTTTGAAATAACGCTTTGCTTTTTTTGATTGAAACATGAATGATTGTGTTTGATTCATTTTTCTGAAAATTTGTTTTTAAAATTGTTGGCAGCAATAAATTTATTTGTTTGAATTAGTACTTTAGGCAATGCTATGATTGAGGATATTAGTTTATAAGAAGAATTATTTTGTTGATTTTGAAGAAAAATCGAAATTTAACTGCGTTAAAATTTATTAATCTGCATAGCTTTAATATTGCTAGAAATCGTGTTTTAGATGGCACTGGAGATCTTTAAAATTTACCTCGTATGAAAATTTTTGAAGAATTTAAATAAACTGCTTTTTTAATGCCGTAATTGGCTGGTATTTGTTTTTTTATGGTGCTAAAAAGAAAATTACCTTTCTCTCTTCTCTCTATTGCTATCGTGTGTGTATTGGATTCTTGATGTTGCATTTATATTTATTTATTTCGGAGCAATTGCATAAATGTAAAAAAGAATTCCTATCAAAACATATTTTTTGGGGAATAGAAAATATTGTGTATTGTTGTTGGTGCTGGGAAAAAGCATTGTAATAAAAAACATTTGTATATTTATAGGGCTGTTTATGATGATCGTTTAAGGCTTGCCTGCCTGCTTGAGAATAACAGAAATCGGTATAAAATATTAAAAAACGTCGATTAGTCTCTGCCGTTCTCATGACCTGTTTGACCACTTAAAAAAAGATTATGCGCTTGCAACTTCAACCGATCCCCTAGTTCATATCCATCTCCCACCGAATGTGTAGTGGTTAAAGCAGTGGCTTGTTCCTATATTAAAAGTTTTAATATAAAGGCTTTAACATTTGAAAAATTTCGTCGACAGTTTTAGTTACGTAATTTTTTTGCTTAAAACATTTTTTTCCATTAGCTTCTTTGTTGTTCTTCTTTCCCGATTTTTATAAAAATTCATTTCGTGGCTACTGTAATTTTACAAATTGATCAAGCATTGCTATTTTTAAACCATTTTTTAAATTTTTAACTTTTTCAATTTTTATAATAGTTCCGTTTTTTAGTTGACGAACACGGTAATCCAATTCATTCGGATCCAAATCCATTTGAAACAACAACTGAAGTTTATACAACTGAAGTTCATCATCATCATAATACTTCTGATCAACACCAAGCAGGATATCCCCAAGGCATCATGGAAACCAATTATCCAATCCCATACCGATCAAAGCTTACCGAACCTTTTGAACCTGGACAAACTTTAATTGTTAAAGGTAAAACTGCTGAAGATTCTGTTCGTTTCACTGTTAATCTTCATACTGCTTCTGCTGATTTCTCTGGTAATGATGTTCCACTTCATATTTCAATTCGTTTTGATGAAGGAAAAATTGTTTTCAATACCTTCAGCAAAGGTGAATGGGGTAAAGAAGAACGAAAAAGGTTTGTAGATTTTTGAAGGATATTTGCATAGATAGAGGATATATGAAAGCTTTAAAGGGATTTGATATATCCTAGTGACAATTATTAGTTAATTTTGAAGAAACTGCTAATTGTAGCCAAAAGTGATAAAAACTTCAAAACAGTTTTAGTATCATCGATAGCCTACGAGATATATGAAATCCTTGTCGGATATGATAAATTATCTATTCAATTATGGCAATTAATCAGGAACTAAAAAAAGTTATTATAAATTAAAAAGATGAAGTTTTTTGGTATTTTTGCAATATGGGTATTTGAAATCCCTTACCGGATATGATATACCCCATTTACACTTTTATTAATCCATTTTTGGCAGTTAGTTAGTTTTAACAAAAAATAACTACAATAAAACTCTGAAATTTTTTGTCATCTTTGATATCCCTGTGGATATATGAAATCTTCAGGTAGATATCCCAGTTATTAGCTTTATCTCTTCCGTATTAATGAAAAACATGAAAGTTAAAATTGATAGTTCTTTAAAATGTATGCCCAAAAACGTTGTAGCCTCGTTAATAGCCGTTTCTAGTGACACCACTTGTATATATGAAATCCCTCTATCAAATATGATATATATCCCCTCAACATTCTTATCCATCAAGCTTAACTAAATCCCTCTATATATTTTTTAGCAATCCATGGAAACGCGGAGATGATATTGATATTAGAATTCGAGCACATGATAGCAAATTCCAAATTTTTGCTGATCAAAAAGAAATTAAAGAATATGAACATCGTGTTCCACTTTCTTCAATCTCACATTTCTCAATTGATGGTGATGTCTTTATTACACATATTCATTGGGGTGGCCGATATTACCCAGTCCCATATGAATCAGGTATCCCTGGTGAAGGTATTGCTCCTGGTAAGACTTTGGTCATCTATGGTACCCCTGAAAAGAAGGGCAAACGCTTCCATATCAATTTATTGAAAAAGAATGGTGATATTGCACTTCATTTTAATCCAAGATTTGATGAAAAAGCAATTGTTCGAAATTCTTTACTTTCAAATGAATGGGGAAATGAAGAACGTGAAGGAAAAATGGTCTTGGAAAAGGCAACTGGTTTTGATCTTGAAATTCATAATGAAGCATATGGATTCCAAGTAAGTGGATTGTTTTTGGTTTTTACGGGACTAGGTATTAGCATGAATTAGTAGTTTGGGAACTTTCTTGAAAAAATTTTTTTTCTATTTATTCCAAATCGAGGCTTCCAGTGATCAATATTTGTTAACGCTTAGTAAAATCGAAATTTCGAAAAGTGTCGCTACCAAATGTTTATTTGATATTTCTAATTTTTAAGAAACTGAAATTTATGCACGAAATTGAAATTTTCAAATTATCATTTAGAGTTAAATTTCGATGCCACCCATGGAATTAGTTATAGCCTCGATTCCACCGAGCCCCCAGCCACTCATGTTTTTTAATGGTAACCGCGTCTGGGGCTCGAACCTGGGTTCTCCAGGTCGACATCTGACCCACTAACTACTCGGCCACATGAGCTGGCAATTTTCGGTGGTATTTTGAAATAGAAATTAGAACAGAATTTTAAATGAGATTTCAAAAAGGATAACTAAAATTTTTTGATTGAAACTTTAGAGTCAAAACTAAAATAAAATTTCACTATAGGATACAAAATTTTTGCACCAATTGAATTCTATTTGCATTTGCCGGGGATTAAAGCTTCAAAGTAGAACCCAATAAATTTATGAAAGCAAAACCACAATAGGATTTCACCGATGAATATCGAAATCGATACACAAAGTTTCAATTTTGCACAGCCATGTTCTAGATGCTACTGGCATACTGTAGTTTTACTCTTATAAAACTTTTATTATTCTAGTATTGACAAAATTTTAAATCTTTTTTTATCTATAATTAGTAACAAATTTTTTGTAATCATTATCTTTTTAGGTCTTCATCAATGGTGAACGCTTTGCTACCTATGCTCATCGCACTGAACCTAATGATCTTCATGGCATTCAAATTGGTGGTGATGTTGAAATCACTGGAATTCAAATTGTTGACAGTGCTCCCCATCATGCTTAAGCAGTTGCTGCATCAGCTTCAATTCAGCTAACAACATTTAAAAATGCCGTCCGAAAATCAAAAAATAACAACTTCTTTTTTCCTTTTCTTTTCGTTTCTATTTCCTTTGCTTCTCTAAAGAAGAAAAAAAATTATATTCGCCTATTTTTTAATGTTTCTGTTTTGCTAGAGATTATCGTATCAACAAAAAAAAATTATTATTCCTTTTTTTAATTTTTTAAAATCCGCTAGAAAAAAAAATATTTCCCTTTTATCTTCCGCCAAAACTGCCAGTCCGAAAGAGCTTTCAATTTTCGATTTCTGGCAACAAAAACTTTTCTTCTTCTCCAACAACTTCTTCTTTTGTCGTAGTAGTGGTTTTGTTATTATTTAGCATAAATCGAAATTTTAAAGATTTTTGAGTTTTCTTGGTAAAAATCGATTTTCTTTTTTTTAACTGTTCTTCTGTTTTTTTCATCTTTTTCTTTGCTAATTTTGTATGGTATACGGTGGTTCTTTTTTTATGTATGAATTTTTTGTAATGTTTTTTATGAAATAAATTTACTTCAGGCGAAATCTTTTTTTTTTGTTGACAAGTTTGAAGTTACATCACATAAACGCAGCTGATACTTTTTGGAAAAAAAATAATTTTAAAAAATTTGATAAATTAAAAACATTTTATCTGAATAAAGTCATAAAAAATAATCAAAATTCTGTGAAGCTTGGTTTCTATCAGCGAAGTAATAATACTTGATAAACTAAGCAATGTAATTGGGAGAACAATGTGTTTTAAAAAAATTGGCGAATTGGTTTTGAATCGCGAATTGCTCCTTTTTGTTTTTATAAGGTCACATTTGCATATAAAAATTGTTACTGCAGGAAACATTTAGCACTGTAATCAAGAAGGCTTCTTTAAGGATGTTCAAAGTTTATTTATAAAAAAAGACTAGGACAAAATTGGATAAAGACTGGGCTCAATTATGGAAGACCAAGTACTTTTATTTTTGTAAAAAAGAGAAGGATATTAAAGAGGATCATTAACAAAACAGAGAAAGATCTAAATGAGATACAGGTGGAAAAAGTAGATACAAAAGAAACGACCAAAAGCGGATAGAAATTAGATCTAATATATGCAAGTTTATAAATAGATATATTGTAATGTTGGAAAAAATAAAAAAAAATCTCTAAGCTTGCCTTTTTAATTATCGAAAACACTCCCTTTATATTTTTATCGTTCATTTTTGTGCACTTTTTTAAAACAAACATAATAAGTTTTTGCTTGCAGCAACTGTCTTCCCATTGGAAAGGTATACAAAAATGAAAAATTCATTTATTGATTCAACATCACCGTTGTGGTCAGCTGGTCAAAAACGGGGCTGCTTTTTTGAGTTAAAAATTACTTAAACTTTTTCTTTTCCAACGTAATTTTCATAAATTGTGAGTATTAAATTTTATCAATGATATTTAAAATGTTGCATTTTTAATAATGTTTCAATTCTATCTTTTGTTATGACTGAAACACTATTTGAACTTTTTTCTAACAACCATCTTATTGTTTTTTTTTTCTTCTCCTGCAGTTATAAAACGCACTTTTTCTCAAAATCGAGGAGCTCTGTTCAATTGTACATTGGCGGTGGGTTACATCTACTTTTTTGAGATAATTATGTGTATACTTGTAGGATACAATGTTTCTAATAACGATTACCCGGGGGACTAATAGGCATTTAAAGTTATCTCAAAAAAACTGCTAAAAATTGGCATTTTTTCAATTTTTCGCTATTTTCAATCTTATCCCCCGAGCTTTATAGAAGTGCCAGATACCCAAAAACCCCTTCAAAGGTGTTTTTTGAGTATTAAGATTATATTGGGAAAAGTTACAAGTCCATACGATCACTTTGAAAAAATCGTGTTGAACAAGGTTACGGTATTTGCTCGATTTTGAGAAAAAGTGCGTTATAATCTTAAAGAAAGATCTTCTAAAACTGTAAAATGTTTTTTTCGCATTGGTGTCTATTCAAGCAAAACGGTCGCTACAAAAACATTGCACTCTGTTGTTTAGATCGAAAATGTATAATTTACCCGATAAAAAAAGTTTAAAAATGTTTTACAGCTTTTAAATGAAAAAAGGTCGATTGCAAATTATTACGCGCCATTTCTAAAACGGCAATTAACCGTTTATTTGCCATCAAAAATACTCTCTGTTTCACCTTCTTCGTCATTTTCGCTAATCTCTTTTGTTTTATTTAATATCCTGGGTAAAACCTATGTTCAACAGTGTCGACAATGACCTAGATATATCTCCGACATTTTTTTCTGTTTTTCTTCTATTGTTTAAACTGCAAAATTGAACTTTTATATTTTTCTTTTTGCATTTTTTTATAAGAATTTTTTCATGTTGATTCACCTCCTTCTTTTTTTTGCTCATCTGCTTTTCTTAGAATTTGATAATGATGGAATTTTTGTTTAATTTTTGCACTTTTAAAATTGTTCTCATTTTTTTAAAGATTTAATTATGCGATTAGCTTTGGATTAACAGAATTCATGCTGGGTTCCCTTCATTTTTCAAAGAATACAATTGATTTTTGTTGATCTCTTTTGGATGTCATTGTAGAATTTGTTGTTGAAGTGTGGTAGATTCTGCTTTATAAAATGTGAGAAAAAATCAGACCTTTGTTTCTTTTCTTTCTATTCTTTGAATGTTGCTAATTCTCTCTTTGATTTGAACTCTCTTTTTCTTCTCTGTTGCTTACATTATTATTTCTTGAGATAAAAGATAAGAGTTTTATTATCATTATTAAGATTTCCATTGATAATATATGTATCAAAAGTAAAAGCAAGTTGGATGATACTTCTTCCTTTCTCAATCAACTTCACTGAAAATCTCCAAAAAAAGTTTTTGCTTTGATTTTTATCTTCTTTTTTTGTAGCGACAAACTACAAAAACTGCTGCATATTTTTTTCATTAGTCAAGAAAAAAGAAGATCCATCTCATATCTCGATGAAATAATATCCATTTGGATAGCTATCGATCTCTCTCTAAAAATGTATCTATATATCTTTTTATTTCTCTTCTTACATCAATCATTGCTCCAATTTCTTGGTTTAAAAAAAATGTCTGAAAAAATTTTAAATTTCTTTTTTTTAAATTGTTTTTTCGCGCTTTTTTCTTTCTTTAAAATTTTGCGGTTTTAGTTTTACAACTTTTTTTAACATTAATGTTTTTAGAGCTAAAAATGGTATATCAACAACGTCCAGGAGATAATAATGGTCGTTTATCATATGGTGGTGGACGAGATAGCTCTGCTGGACGTCGTGGATATAATGGTAATGATCGACGAGAATCACGTGATCGTACCAATAATCATCGTACAGAACCATATGATCGTAATCATCGTGATAATGGCAGCAGCAAAAATAGTAATGGATATAGCAATGGACGTGGAGGTGGTGGTGGTGATCGAAATGGATATTCAGAAAGCAGCAGAAATGGATATACCAATGGTAATGGTGGTCAAGAACGAAATGGATATCATCAAAATGGGAATGATAATAGAAATGGCTACAATAATGGTAATCGAAATGATAGCAATCAAAGCAGACATGATAATAATGAATACCGTAGCAATGGTAACGATAGCAATGGCTTTCGTGTTGATTCTCGAAATGGTGATAGCTTTCGACGTGATTCTAATGGACGCGGCTCATTTCGTGGAGGCAATGATCGTGGTGGATATCGCAGCAATAATGGTGGTGGTGGTCGAGGAGGAGGTGGTCCTCCAAATGATGTTGCAGAATTTGAACTTGATGCAATACAAAAGCTACAAATTGTTAATGAACCTGATCTCCCAAAAGAAGTCCCATCTAAAGGTGATGTAACAGTAGAAATAAATGGATTTGCACTAGATTTAAAGCGAGCAAAAGATGTCTGGTTATATGATTTACAATTTGATGGAAAAGGTCGAAATAAAACTGTTGATTTAACTCGGCATTCTGATAATGAGTAAGTTTCTAGCATAATTGTTACAGTAATAAAGTGTGTGTATTTTTAGTGCTGCAAGAAATTTGAAATTTGATGCACTCGGTGAATTATTTAAGCTGCTACTTCAAGATAATAAAACTTTCTTCCATCAAGATCAAGCCGATTTGCCGTTCTTTGTATATGATCGATCTCATATTTTATATTCATCTTTGGATTTGCTGCCGAAAAAGGATAAACAAACGTTTACATTGGATCAAGTAAGTTGTTGTTGAATAATCCAGGATATTGTAGATAGGTGATTGATGCTTTATGTATCTTTACGACATTAAAACCCTTTACAACTTATATCTACACACTGTAAAATTGCTTAATTTTCGTTATTACTAATTTTTCTAAATATATTTTTTCCCGCACTAATAAGAATTATTGTGATAAATATTAAATGTAGTAGAATACATTCACCCAGCACGTCGGTCATCTCGAGCAGTAAATGCAAGCTTTGCATGTCGACGTTCATCAAGTTTCCAAACTGATGATTGAAGCTGAAGCTGTTTATTCCCGTATTCTATAGCTGGAGGTGGAAGTTCTTTTCCTTGAGTTTTAACAAACTGTTGAGATTTTACAAATCGAATTCCAGCTGTTTTTAACCAATCATTTGAATTATTGAGATCTATAAATGATAAATCTCATCTCTAATTTGTGCACCCAAATCTGCAAGCTTTTGTTGGCATTGTTTAAGCATAAATTGAGTCTAAAATGCAGAAATAGAAAACTTTTCTACTATCTACAGTTCAATAAACTTTAATAAAATTAGGCAGATTTAACAGCTTACCTTTAATTTTGTAGAGCACTGTATATTCTTAGGATAAATGAAAAACCTTCCTTTTTTGTGATACTGTTGTCCACATTTATAATATCTACTTTTTAGGAACATCTCATGCAACTCGAAGATCGAACATATACTCGAAAGTATCAAGTAATATATGTTACTCTTCAAAAGACAACAATGCTTCAAGTATCTGAATATGCAACAGCAGATAAAAGAGTTCGATCACAAATTCAAGCCTATGTAAATATTCTTACAAATCAATCAAAACTTACTGATTTTTATGTATTTGATCAAAAAATGTTCCGAAAAGATTCTCAAATTCAAGTAGATCGTGATCAAAAATTTGTTATTAAAGAAGGTGTACAAAAAGGTTCAAAAGCAATTGCAACTGAAGCTGGGACATCTGTTGAAATGATGCTACAAGTTGATGCAAAGAAAGCTGCCTTCTATTCGAAATTGAATTTGGTTGATTTTATTAAACAATGTAATCCTGGTTGGAGAGATTATGATATTGAAAATCCTTCAAATTGGAGAAAAATTATGGGACAACTTCGAAATTTGGCTGTCGAAACAACACATTTAGAAAAGAATCGAAAATTTGTTGTTTCTGCTGTTACAAAATATTCTGCTGATAAGTAAGTGTTATCTTAGATTACGGTAGCTATTATATGATGTTTTTAGATCTTATTTTCCGTTAAAAGAAGGTGGTGAAATGTCTGTTGCTGAATATTATGCAGAAAAAAAGAAACGATTACGTTATCCAAAATTTCCATGTATTATGGAATCAAGAAATAATAAATCTGCATTGTTTCCTCTTGAACTGCTAACTGTTATGGATGGTCAACGAGTACCAATGAATAAAATGCCTGGTTCTTTGGTAAGCCTTTTTTAAATTTGGATCTTCTATTTGTCGGGAAATCTGATGAAGTGGGAAATTTGCTGCATTTTTTCGAATTATTACGTATACCCAAATGTTTTAAAAACGTATTTTTTTATTTCCCGGCAAATAATCCTAAGACCGATAAAGATACATATATGTTTCTCTAATTTATATATTTTTAGACTCAATTTATGCTTAAACAATGCCAACAAAAGCCTGCAGATTTGGGTGCACAAATTAAAGATGAAATTGATCATCTTGATCTAAATAATTCAAATGATTGGTTAAAAACCGCTGGTATTCGATTTGTAAAATCTCAACAATTTGTTAAAACTCAAGGAAAAGAACTTCCACCTCCAGCAATAGAATATGGTAATAAACATCTCCAACTTCAATCATCACTTTGGAAGCTTGATGAACGTCGACATGCTTTCCTTGAACCAGCACATATTCCAAAGCTTGCTATTATTGCACGAGATGATCGACTTGCTGAGTAAGCTTACTATTCAAGATTACATATATCCTTCATCTTCTTGTTTTTAGTAATTACGGCAATCGTCTTGTTACAATGGCAAAACAACTTGGCATGAAAATTGATCAATGGAATCCAATTCGACTTGATACTGAAAGTGATAAATTTGCAATTGAAGAGCTTTGTCGTGATCTTGCTCGTCGAAATTATACTTTTCTATTCTTTATTGCTGATTCTGCACAACTTCATAGTGCAATAAAATATGCTGAAATTCCAGAAAGAATTCCAACACAACAAATGAAAATTGAATCCACGCGAAAAGGACAAGATACAACAAAAAATGTTATAATGAAATTTAATCAAAAAGCTGGTGGAAAGAATCATACAATTGTATCAAATCCTGGTTTGAAGAATAAAGATGGACAGAATGAAACGATTGATTTTGTGTGAGTTTTTTGTTGAACAGAGTTGCGGTAGCAGTAATAATTGTTGGGGATTAGTGTTGTAGTAATATATATGAAAACTTATTTATTTGTTTCGGGTTGCTGTAAGGATAACAGTTTAACAACACTGATATTTGAGGGTCACTGAAACTTTTAAGTTTTTAAGGGGTTACTGTAGTAGTATTTTAGCAGCTGTTGTAAAATTGTAATAGTAATATGCAAAAAGGTTACTGTAACTGATTAATTCTTTTAAAAAATTACTCTAATCATTTTTTTATTTACAGACAATCGATGCTCAAATCTGCACTTGTAATTGGTCTTGAAATGTCACATCCACCAAAAGTTCGAATTGAACCATATTCAAGAGTACAAGCTCATGAACCAACTTGTGTTGGAATTGCTGCAACTGTTGATCATTATGCAAATTCACAAGCTGGCGGATACTTTTATCAAAATGGTGGCACTTTCCTTATTGATGGCATCAAATTATCTGAAAAAATTCTTGATTTAATTAAACAATATCATCTACGAAATCATTTTTATCCAAGCTATATTATTATTTATCGATCTGGTCTCTCTGAAGGACAATTCCCAGAAGTTGAACAAAAAGAATGTGATTTAATTAAAGCTTCAATTGATGATTTTTATTCACTATGCAAAGTTGCACAACCAAAGATATCTGTTATTGCTGTTCAACGAAAAACAAATTATCGCTTGATGAAACCTGCAACAGAACTTGAACAATATATTGGAACAAAGACACCAGCACATATTCAAAATGTTACACCTGGAACAACGATCACTCAACGTGGAACGAATCCAGAACTCAAAGAATTTATTATGGTCCCCCAAAAAGCTTTACTTGGAACTGCAAAACCTATTGTTGGTACTGTAATCTTTGAATCTCCACCATATTCAACCAATATTGATCACATTGCAAATCTTAGCAATTCTCTCTGTTATATGCATGAAATTTGTACTTCTGCAATCTCAATTCCAGCTCCTTTGAAATCTGCTGAACAACTTGCAAAACGTGGAAAAAATAATTGGGTTCATTGGTTGAAGAATAATGATGATGATAATTCTTCTGTTGCGTCTTCAACGAAACAACTAACAAAAGAAGATGTTGAAAGCTTTAAACGTCAAACAGCTGAATGGTTTAATGATTTATCTGGACAATTGCAAGTTAAAATTGATACCAAATATTGGGCTTAATTTATTTATTGTTTTTATTGTATGTATGTATATGCATTTTATTGTTACTTTTTTACATTGCCAAAACTTTTTTATTGTTATTTTTTGTATGAGATGTACTTTTTGATTGAAGCATTTATGTGTAAATAAACATCTTTTTCTCAATCCTCATTTAAGTTATATATGTCAAAAAATTTATTAGGAGAATAAAAAATTAAATTTTATGAGGAATATTAAAAACAAGTTTTTTTAACAAATTTTTAAAGGAGGCGGGCGGTTTGATGTTTTTTGCAAAAAACATCAAACCGCCCGCCTCCTTTAACAAAATCATCAATGCTATGGCATGTAATTAATCCATAACTATTGTTGTTTCAGTTGTTGTTGGTGTGACAAGATCTTCAGGTGTTGTTATTTCACTTGTTGGTATGGTAGTATCTTCATTTATTGTCATTTCAGTTGTTTCTGTTTGACTTGTTGTTGATGGAAAAGATGACGTTGTTTCAGTTGGAAGTGATTCTGATAAAACTGCTGCTCCACAATTCATATTACATTGATGAGTTTGACAAATATATAGCATATGTGTGCATCCCTTTTTGCTAAAAATATTTTTGTTTAATTTTTTTTGCAACTCTAAACTTAACAGCTTACATAGTTGTACATTTATCGATGCGATGAAACTGTTGTGTTCCCTTGGGATCATCATATTCGAATGAAGTTTGATTTAAACACATTCTTTCAACTTTAGCTTCACATGCAGAATCAGAAGAAGATGCAATAACAGAATCTTAAAAAGTTGAAGCTTACGTCCACACACGAGTTCTGATTAAAACTTACGGTAACCACATGCTACACAAGGGCCTGCTTCTGCATCAACGTCAATGAAACAACCGAAATTGCCATTTGTTACAGCTAAAAACCAAATATGTATTTGTTGTAAAAAAAATCAAAAAAGCTTACCAAAAATGCAGAACCATAAACTGAACAATAACAAAGCGCCCTTCATTGTAGGAATTTTATTGAAACAAAAAACAATTGAAATGTGTATTGAATCTTTTTGCTATTTATATTCATTTTTTTGCCTCGTTTTTAAAAGGTCACAAACCATTTTATCATGTTAAGTTTATAAAGATTTTTTTTCTGACATTTTAATATTTTTTGAATCATCGATTTTAGGCTATTTTTCTTAATTAATTTTTAAATATAGAAGCAATTTTTTGAGCTAAAATAAGACAAAAAGGGCAGTGCAGCTTTTCAGCATTCATTTTTGGACTTCACATTTTTATGCTTCCAAGATTTGCGCTACTACTGTTTCTAACATCATATTTTTCTCCAAGAACAAAAAAAGGAATGACATTCGTTAAAACTAAATAAGGTAAAAGCATTTCAAATCGAAAGTGGAAAAGTTTTTTGTAATTGTAAAATACAAAAAAAAACGTTTCATTTTTTTCCTTTGCACTATTCTTAACAATCATCAGAAATCATTGATGAATCATAAACCATCTTTTTCTTCAAAAATTGATTCATCAGCTTCTGTTCATCGTTGTTACAAACGTTAAAATTTTAACATTATTTTTTTTCAGCAGTTTATTTTTTCTCTATAATTTTTAGCACTAGTGATCGGATACCGTACCGTTTTTGAAAAAAACGGTAAACGGTAAATACCGTGATTTGAAAATTGCCGCGGTACGGTATCACGGTATTACCGCGGTAATACCGTGAATACCGTGCAAAATAAATTGTCTCTGAATACTCTCCAAAAACAGATTCTTCTTTTTCTTAATGTATTTTTTACGGTTGCTAACTATTTCTTTTTGTAATGAGTTAATTATAAGCATTTTAAAGCACATTTTTGTAAACTTTAAAAATTTTTTCCAATTTTTTTCTAAAACGGTACGAAAATCACCGCGGTACGGTATCACGGTATTTTCACGGTACTGAAATGGCCGCGGTACGGTACACGGTAAAATACCGTGCGGTATTACCGCGGTAATACCGCGGTAACGGTACGGCATCCGATCACTATTTAGCACACCATATGAAAAAATGCAGGAACCGCATCGTCAACATATAACAATATAAAAACGCTTTTAACAAATGAAAAATTGATTTTGTTTTTTTGTTCCAAAATTTTTATTGTGAATGTTAAAAGACGATTGCTTTGAGCTTGTTGAAATTGTTAATGTTAGAGTTGTACATGAGCTATATTAGTTTTTGTCTCAGAAAACATCCTTAAAATTTTTAGTTATGTCATCATTTGTAGCAATTGAAGCATTTCAGAAACATTTTTTTAAACCTTAAGAATGTCACTTCTTGCATTTATCATGATCATCTATGCAATTGTTATAGAAGCTATAACGAAACTGGCGTTATTTGTTATAAAAAAATGAACCTGTTTTGTCATTATCGCAAAACTTTAGTGTCGAAAATGCTAAATAATTTTGTCAAATTTAGGATCAAGTGCTCTTCCTTATTTGTTTATCACAGACAAAATTAATTTATGCTTGAATATTGTTTTGTGTAAAAGTTTTTAATCCACCAAAAGCGTACTTTCAATTTAGCGGAATGAAAATCTTTTATTTTTAAAAACAATTTTTTTATCACAAATTTCTGTTGTTTAAAAAACAAAGGCGTTACAACAAAAAAAAGTAGCTTTAAGAAGTTAATAAAAAAAGCTTACAGTTAATTAAAAAGGTAAAATTTGGTTTGAAATTTTCAATGAATAAAAGCAAAAATTAATGAAATTACTCCAAAAACACTTAAAGAAGCTCGTTCAAGACTTCCATGATTGCTTGTGGTGGTTGTTGGGGATGGAGTAGTAGTAGTAGTAGTTGTTGATGGTGTTGTAGGGCTTGATGTTGAATTAGTTGCTGATCCACAAGCCATGTTACATTTGTCAGTTTTACAAATGTAAAGCATATGCTTACAACGAGGAGTTCTAAAGTTTTGCTTTAAAAATATATTTTTAATTTTGAAATCACTAACACAGTTGTACATTCTGTTTTATTAAAAAATTGTTTATTTCCTGCAGAATCAATATAACTAAATGAATTTTCATATAAACACCATCTTTCAGTTTTAGTTTCACATTGATGATCAGAAGATGATTCTTTATAATCTTAAAAACGGGGATTTCAAAGAACACTGTTATCGTGAAGTTCAACAAAATATTTTAAACTTACAGTAACTACAAGCTACACAATCGGAAACAGTTGCTAGTTTACCAGCTTCATCGGCTTCATCAATATAACATTCGATGGCATCAGTAACAGCTATAAAAAGTTAACAACTTTTAAAAACGAAAGAAAAAATCAAAAAATATACCAAATAAGCAGAACCATAAACTCAATAAAAATAAAGCAGCCTTCATTTTAGAAAATTTGTTGAAACTAAAAATAAAGAAAATTTTTGCTCATCTTTTTGCTTTTATGATTGTTTGCTTGCCTCTTTTTTAAAGGTAAATGTTTCTAAATATTTTTGAACATTTACATGTTTTTGAATCATCATTTTTTTGCTTCTTCTATTCTATCAAAAGAGGATCTTCAATTCAAAAAAACAAAATTTTTACATCATTTAATAAGAAATAATTTTGATATTTTTTATTATATTTTAGTTTATCAGTTAAAAAACAAAAAATCAAAAAATACAGTGGCTTAAAAGAGTTAAAAAATCACAAAAAAGCACTCAATTGATGACAAATAAAAGAAGGTATTTTGTAATGGAACTTTTAATGAATAAAAGCAAAAATCAATGAAATTAATCCAAAAACACTTAATGAAGTTCCTTCAAGATTTCCAAGATTGCTTGTGATGGTTGTTGTTGGCGATGGAGTAGTAGTAGTAGTAGTAGTAGTAGGTGTTGTTGTTGGTCCCGTTGGTGTGGGTGTTGGTGATGAAGTATTTGAGGTTGCTGGCGTTGAATGAGTTGGAAGTGATGGTGATGACGATGATGGAGTTGTGGGACCACAAGCCATGTTACATTTATCAGTTAGACAAATGTAAAGCATATGTCGGCAATGAGGTGTTCTAAAAGTTTGCCTTAAAAATGCTTTTTTTAATTTTAAAACTACTAACACTATTGCACATTCAGTTTGATTAAAAATTCGTTTGTTTCCTGCAGAATCAATATACTCAAATAAAATTTCAGGTAAACACATTCTTTCAACTTTAGCTTCACATTGATGATCGGAAGATGACACAACAGAATCTTTAAAAGATAAATTGTAAGGATCATCGTTGCCGTGAAGTTAAACAAAATATTTAAAACTTACGGTAACCACAAGCTACACAATCGGATTTTATTAATGTGGTATCAGTTCCATTAATTAAACAATCGATAGCATCAGTTACAACTAAAAAACTAATATCTATTTTTTAAAAGAGTCCATAAAGTTACCAAAAAAGCAGAACCATAAACTCAATAAAAATAAAGCAGCCTTCATTTTAGAAATTTTGTTGAAACTAAAAATAAAGAAAATGGTTTCTTGATTTTATGATTGCTTGCTTGCTTCTTACTCAAAGGTTAATTTTAGACATAAAGGTTTCTAATTTTTTCAACACTTTCGTGCTCTTGAATCAGCGTTTTTTGCTTTGTTCTTTTTAATCTATCAAAAGTGGAGTCTTCAAACATCATTTAATAAGAAACAATTTTGTGATTTTTTATTATATTTTAGTTAAACGGTTTAAAAAACGAACATATATATAAAAAATGAAGGAGCTTTAAAGAGTTATGAAATCATAAAAAAGCTTTTAATTGATGGCAAAGAAAAGAAAGTATTTTGTTATAAATGTTTTCAATAAATAAAAGCAAAAATTAATGAAATTAATCCAAAAACACTTAATGAAGCTCCTTCAAGATTTCCATGATTGCTTGTGGTTGTTGTTGTTGGGGATGGAGTAGTAGTAGTAGTAGTTGTAGTAGTAGTGGTTGTTGTAGTTGTTGACGGTGTTGTAGGGCTTGAAGTTGAATTAGTTGCTGGTCCACAAGCCATATTACATTTATCAGTTTTACAAATGTTAAGCATATGTTTACAACGAGGTGTTCTAAAACTTTGTTTTAAAAATATATTTTTAATTTTAAAATCACTCACACAGTTGTACATTCTGTTTTATTAAAAAATCGTTTAGTTCTTGTAGAATCAATATAACTAAATGAATTTTCAGATAAACACCCTCTTTCAATATGAGCTTCACATTGATGATCAGAAGATGATTCAACAGATACTTAAAATAGAGGGGATTTTAAAAAACACTGTTACCGTGAAGTTCAACAAAATATTTTAAACTTACAGTAACTACAAGCTACACAATTGGAAACAGTTTCTGGTTTATCAGTTCCATCAGTATAACATTCGATGGCATCAGTAACAGCTATAAAAGTTAACACCTTTTTAAAAGCTTAATAAAGTTAAAATAAATATACCAAATAAGCATAACCATAAACTCAATAAAAATAAAGCAGCCTTCATTTTAGAAAATTTGTTGAAACTAAAAATAAAGAAAATTTTTGCTCATCTTTTTGCTTTTATGATTGTTTGCTTGCCTCTTTTTTAAAACATAAATGTTTCTAAATATTTTTGAACATCTTCATGTTTTTGAATCATCGTTTTTTTGCTTCTTCTATTCTATCAAAAGTGGGCAGTGTTCTACTTTTGTGTTTTTGACTGCTCGCGCTCCGCTCTACGCTCCGCAATTTTTCAAAAGCCGCTCTGGACTCCGCTCCGTGCTCCGTCACTTTCTAAAGATCGCTCCGCGCTCCGCTCTTCGCTCCCTAAAGAACGCTCCGGAGCGGAGTAAAATCGAAATCAGAACACTTTAAGTGGGACCTTCATTTCGGAAAACAGAATTTTTACATCATTTAATAAGAAATAATTTTGTAATATTTTATTGTATTTTAGAATTTAAAAAACGTACAAAACAAAAATGACAAATAAAAGAAAGTATTTTGTTACAAACTTTTAATAAATAAAAGCAAAAATCAATGAAATTAATGCAAAAACAGCTCCTTCAAGATTTCCATGATTGCTTGTGGTTGTTGTTGATGATGGAGTAGTTGTTGTAGTAGTGGTTGTTGTAGTAGTTGATCCTGTTGTTTTCGGTGATGGTGTTGAATTAGACGTTGGGGTGTCTGTTGGGCATCCCATATTACATTTATCATCTTGGCAAATCATTACCATATGGTTGCACTTAAGGGATCTAAAGTGTAAAGCTCAAAATATATTTTATATTTATATTATAACTAACTTTAATACACATTCACCGTCTCCAGACTTTTCGATGATTTCATAAGTTTGTTTTGTAGAATTATCACCATCAAATTTGAATGAAGTTCCAGATAAACACATTCTTTCAGTTTTGCCTGCACATAGAGGTTCAGCAGATCTAACAGAATCTTAAAAAGAAGAAGATTTTTTAAAACCAGCCGTATTTTTGCTTTTTTTTTGACAAACATACGATATCCACAAGCTATACAATTGGAAGCGGTTACTGCTATTGTATCAGTTCCATCAGTATAACATCCGATGGCATCACTTGCAGCTGAAATGCCAACATACTTTATGTTAAAAAAGTTTATAAAGTTTAGAAAAATTACCAAAAAAGCAGAACTATAAAAACAATAAAAATAAAATAGCCTTAATTTTAAAAACTTTGATTAAACAAAAAATAAAAATGAAAATTTTTGCTCATTTTTTGGTTGCTTTTATGATGATTGCTCGCCCTCCAGTTTTTTAAAGGTTAATTTTCAAACATAAATGTTTCCAAATTTTTTTGTTGAACATTTTTATGGTTCTGAATCATCGTTTTTTTGTTGCTTCTATTCTATCCAAAAACGAAACCGTCAAAAGAAAAACAAAATTTTTACATAATTTTATAAGACATAATTTTGGAAGTTTTTTATTATATTTTAGTTTATCAGTTCAAAAAACGAACATATAAATCAAAAAATGAAGGAGCTTTAAAGAGTTAAGAAATCTTATTAAAGCTTTCAACTGATGACAAATAAAAGAAAGTAATTTGTTACAAATTTTTTCAATAAATAAAAGCAAAAATCAATGAAATTAATCCAAAAATACTTAATGAAGCTGTTTCAAGATTTCCATGATTGCTTGTGGTTGTTGTTGTTGTTGGGGATGGAGTAGTAGTAGTTGTTGTTGATAATGTTGTAGGGCTTGTGGTTAAATTAGTTGGAAGCAATGGTGATGGAGTTGCTGGTCCACAGCCCATATTACATTTATTTGATGTGCAAATGTAAAGCATATGCTTACATTTTTGTGTTCTAAACAGTTGATTTTAAAAATATTTTATACATCAAAATTACTAACTCTGGTGGTGTACATTCACCAACTTTACTAAAAGTTTTTTGATCTTCTAGATCATTATAACCCATTGATTTTTCAGTTAAACATTTTCTTTCAGTTATGGCTTCACAATGTGGTTCATCAGATGCATCAACAGAATCTTAAAAAATGCTATCAACCACACATACGTTTTTAACAAACTTACGATATCCACAAGCTGTACAATTGGAAGCGATTTTTGTTGGTTTAGTAGATCCATCAGTATAGCATTCAAGGGCATCACTAACAGCTATAAAAGCTAACAACAACTTTTAAAAGCTAACGAAAAAAATCAAAAAAAACTACCAAAAAAGCAGAACCATAAACTCAATAAAAATAAAACAGCCTTCATTTTAGAAATTTTGTTGAAACAAAAAATAAAAATGAAAATGTTTGTTCATTTTTTGGTTGCTTTTATGATGATTGCTCGCCCTCCAGTTTTTTAAAGGTTGATTTTAAACATAAAGGCTTCTAAATTTTTTTTTGAACATTTTTATTTTTCTGAATCATCGTTTTTTTTGTTCCTTCTATTCTATCAAAAACGAGACCGTCAAAAGAAAAACAAAATTTTTACATCATTTAATAAACATAATTTTGGAAGTTTTTTTATGTTTAAGTTTAATAGTTTAAAAAACGAACATATAAATCAAAAAATGAAGGAGCTTGAAAGAGTTAAGAAATCATAAAAAAGTTTTCAGTTGATGGCAAATAAAAGAAAGTATTTTGTTATAAATTTTTTCAATAAATATAAGCAAAAATCAATGAAATTAATCCAAAAACACTTAATGAAGTTCCTTCAAGATTTCCATGATTGCTTGTGGTTGTTGTTGGGGATGGAGTAGTAGTAGTAGTAGTAGTGGTTGTTGTAGTTGGTCTTGTTGTGGTTGGTTTTGTTGTTGTCGTTGTTGGTGAAGGTGTTGTAGTGTTTATTGGCGTTAAGGTAGTTGATTGTGTTGTCACTCCTTTTAACAACGTTTAAAAGCTAACGAAAAAAAATCAAAAATTTACCAAAAAAGCAGAACCATAAACACAACAAAAATAAAGCAGCCTTCATTTTTGAAAATTTGTAGAAACAAAAAATAATAAAGAAAATTTTGGCTCATTTTTTGGTTGCTTTTATGATGATTGCTCGCCCCCAGTTTTTTAAAGGTTGACTTTTGATTCAGATACACAAAAACATAAAGGCTTCTTAATTTTCGTGTATGTGAATCAGCAACATTTTTTTTCTTGACGTTTTTCGTTTCTTTTTTTAAAATTTTGAAACAAAAGCAATATTTTTTAACGGAAGTTAGTAAGCAAAAAAAAGTAATGATAGCATTCACGTCAGCTGTAGCTGAAAGAGTTTTTCTGTTGGGAAATTGCTTTCATTTTGATCGAAAAGTTGTTAGCCGTTTATGAATCATATAAGAAAATTGAATTTCTTTTTAACCATTGATGATTAACTTTAAGAATACGTCTGTTGCTTTTTATAGAAAAGAGAATAGTCACGAAATGCAAGCTTTCAATATTTTTTTATTAAAAATTTATTAAGACATCATAAACTATTACAAACATATATTTATTTAAACAAAATAGTTATCACTTAAACAATCAAAATTTATCACTTTTTGTTGACGGCGGTTTTTAGAAACTGAAGAAGCCTTTGATTCCAAAAACTGCCAAACTGCATGCAATCAAAGCAAAACTGTATTGAGCAATTGTAGAAGAAGAACATGCAAAATTACAACTATCTGTATCACAAATTCGCAAATATTGAATACATTTATCTGTTTGTCTAAAAATTGATTCCTGTAAATATTTTTAAGAGAAAAAATAACTATTACGTTGAAAAACATTGATCCATTGCAGTGTACTTTTGGCCTTGATCATATGGAAGCTCAACAGGTTGACCCTTTTTAAAACATTTTCTATCAGTGCGTAAAGGTTCAGCGCATACACCAGTATAGCTATCTAAAATTTTTTGAAAATGTTTAAATTTTAGAAATATCATTTTTGTCAAACTTACGATAACCACAAAATTGACAATTTGTATCATTTGTCGAAACTCCTTGGCCCTGAGCATTTGTAGTGTGATTGAAACATGTCAAATTATTTACAGGAGCATCTGCAGATGCGGATATAACAAGAAAAGCTAAAAACAGGCTTTTAATAAATTGTAAGAATCACAGAAAAAAGTTCTTACCACAAAAACATAAGAAGCTCACAAAAAAGAATACTTTTTCCATTTTTAAAGAATAGCTAAAAATAACAAATACTTTTTTTACAACAACAGGGAAGCAAAGAAATATTTATACCAGTTTCAACGTTTCAACAAAACTTTCAATCACATGAGAAAAAAAGCATGAATCAAGCTTGTTTTCTTTGTATTTTGTGAAGAAATTGATCAAATTACTAATGATTTTTGAAAACAAAAACATTGTTTTGTTTTTTCAAGTTTCAAAAAACTAATTTGTAATGTTTTTTTGTGTTTCTTCAGTGTCAGCAGAAGCAGATCTTTTATTTTAATTAAAATAGCCTGGGAAAGCAAAACACTAACATTAAAATAAATGATTCAACAAAAAAATCAAACAGCATATATTTTTAAATGTATTGATTTAAAAGGTAATCAACAGCAAGCATCTATTATTATACAGTAAATCAACAAAATTTTAAAAACGTAGAAAAATTTTCTGTTAGTTATTATCCATGGTCTTAGTTAGTGAGAAATGAAGGCGCTTGTCACCTCTACGGACGCGTATCAAAGCGGCAAAAGATCGAAGTCGCGCATGCCCCGAAATTTCGTTCTGCATATGGCTGAAGCTGAAGTGGCTAATGGAAATACTATAGCCACTTTATCGGACAATGATTTACCTTGAAAAAATTGTATGTAAAGTTTTGTGATTTTCATAATTATTTGTTTAAAGACAGGAATATTTAAGAAATGAAAAATGAATTCAAATGCAATAAACACTGTTATTCTATACTTTATTAATACATCAAGAACATTACAGATATATATTATTTTAATAAAATTATTGATAGGTAAAATTTATCGCTCTCATTGTTAACGACAATTTTTAAATGTTGATGAACCTTTTAATTCCAAAAATTACAGCAATCATTGAGGCCGAAGCAAAACTGTATTGAATTGCTGAAGAGGGAATGCATTCAGAATTGCACAAATCTTTATCACAAATTCGCAAATACTGTACACATTTTGAGTATTGCCTAAAAGTTATTGAAGTAATTTTTATTATTTGAACAAATAATTATTACGTTGGAAAACATTGATCAATCCCTGTCCAATTTGCATTCATAGGATCGGTATCAGTATCAGAATATGGTAATACAGATGCATTTAAGCAACTCCTTTCTGTAACTAATTTATGATTGCATTCACCAGTCCAGCTATCTAAAAAAACGAAATTACTTGGTAAAATTCATTAAAATAATATTTGTCAAAAGTAGGGACCGGCAGGTCAAAAAAAAGTTTTTGAAAATAATTATTTTCTTGTTAGAATATAGTATTTTCGACCCTGAATAAGAATAAAATCAAAACAAAAATTTAAAAAAATTAATTTAAAATGCCGAAAACGCCATCTGAAAATTCGGCATAACAAATTTTTTTCGTCATCAAAAAAAGTCAAAAAGAACACTCTTTTTTTGTGTGTGCATCCTTCTCTTTTTTTCCTCGCAGCCGGTTCAAAAAGAAAAGAAGAGACGCACAGCCACCTGACTTGTTTCTCTTTCTTTTTTGCACACGTTTTTTAAACCTTTTTAAGCTGAAAAATGCCGTTTTTAGCCTGTAACTTTTTTTTGGCGCTGAGTGGCAAAGAAATTTTTGTTTAACTAAAGATGCACCTTTTAGAGGGGAATCGAATGATATAAAATTTGTAGAATCAGCAGGAATCAAAAAAAAATTTCCTTAAAAAACACAAAAAAATGCCGTTTTCGGCATTTTGTGCCAAAGAAAACTTTTTCAAAAATGGCATATTCGGAATCAGCGTAAAAAATTACGTCTAGTAGGTTCGATTATGAGTTTGTAAAAAAAAGTTGAAATTTCCATACTGTAACGAAGAAAAAAATGCAAAGAGAAAAGGAAAAAGTATGCGCTGCCGGTCCCTAGTCAAAAGCCTTAAAAAACTAACGGTAACCGCAATATTGACAGCCAGTTGCGTTTACCGAAGTGCCATTGCCAAGTGCATCTGTTGTATGAGTGAAACATGTCAAATTATTTGCAGTTGTTAATGCAATAAAAAAGGCTAAAAAACTTCAAATAACACGTTAAACAAAAAAAAATATACCATAGAAACACCAAAAGCTCAAAAAAAGCATTATTGAATTCATTTTTAGTCTATTTCTGTAGAAAGGAGTGAAAATATAATAATTTTTTTTCAACAAAATTGAATCATGGTAATATTTATACCAACTTGAACAAAGCCTTAAAATCACATAGAAAGTATGAATCAAGCTTGTTTCTTTTGTATTTTGTGAAGAAATTGAACAAAATACTAATGATTTTTGAAAACAGAAACATTGTTTTGTTTTTCATGTTTCAGAAAACTAATTTGTAATACTTTTTATGTTTTTTCAATGTTAGCAGGAAGAAATTTATTAAGTAAATAGCCTGCAGGCTGATGAGAAATTCCGCAAAACAAAACAACAACAAAATAAATGATTCAACAAAAAATCAAAATTACGACAAGAAACAAATATTATTAAAATAGCAATGTATTGATCAAAAAAATAAAATAGCAGTAAGCATCTATTTTTTTACAAAAACCAGAAAATTTTTTAAATTTAATAACCCAAAACACGAATATGATTGTTTAAAGACAGTATGAAAAGCAGTTTCAAACACTGTTATTCTCTAATTTATTAACAGATTAAAAAATTACATATGGTTTACAAAAATTATTGTGAGTTAAGGTTTATCACTCTCACTGTTGACGCTAATTTTTACATATTGAAGAAGCTTTTAATTACAAAAACTAGAGCAATCATTGAAGCTGAAGCAAAGCTGTATTGATTTGTTGAAGATGGAATGCATTCAAGATTACAGCGATCTGTATCACAAATTCGCAAATATTGAGTACATTCTTTGTATTGCCTGAAATTTATTTTCTGCAATTTGCTGTTTACGTATAAAAAATTATTTACGTTGAAAAACATTGATCAGTAGCATTGTAAATTTCTGTTGTACCATTAGAATCTGTATACAAATATTGAACGTCATCGCCATCAACGAAACATTTTCTCTCAACCTGTGAAGCTATATCACAAGAACCAATCCAACTATCTAAAAAAGTTAAAACATGAAAGTTTACATTTTTTATCAAACTTACGATAACCACAATATTCACAATCTGTTTGATTTGTCAAAGCTCCTTCACCATGATCATTGGTTTTGTGAGTAAAACATGTTAAATTACCTGCAGATGTTGATGTAATAAAAAGAGCTAAAAAAATCTTTTATGTTTAAAGTCATAGACAAAATTTTGTACCAAAAAAACACCAACCGCTCACAAAAAACAGCACTGAATTCATTTTTAAGAAATAGCTTACAATAACAAATATAATACTGAAACAGTTTTTTGTTACTAACATTCAGTCATGGTAATATTTATACCAACTTTAACAAAACGTTAAATCACATGAAGAGCATGAATTAGGCTGAGCAAATTACTAATGATTTTAGAAACAGAAACCTTGTCTTATTATTTCACACTTCAAAAACTGATTTGTAATATTTTTTTGTGTTTTTAGTGTTAGTAGAAGCAAATCTTTTGTTTTAATTAATAGCATGGGAAATTCTGTAAAACAATAACAGCAAAATAAATGATTCAACCCAAAAAAATAAAAATTATGACAAGCAAACAACATATATTTTTAAATGTATTGACTTAAAAGGTAGTCAACATCCAGCATTTATTTTAATAAAAAATCAGCAAAATTCTAAAAATGTAAAATAATCTTCTGTAAACTAGTGTTAATAATTAAAAATGTAGTTATTTTATAAGCATTTGCAGTTGAATTAGATATAACCCCCCTGCCGACGAGTATCAAAAACGACAAAAGATCAAAGATATACCCGCTTCGAAATTTTGTTCTGTATATGGTTTTGCTTTTTACTATCGGTTACTTCAATTAAATACATTCTGTTTCTTTTTAGCATTTTCTTATGGATCGATGTAACAGCTAAACACCTCAGCCCTTTGTTTGAAAAATGAATTGTGTGTAAAAAATTTGTATGAATTTTTTTTTACTTTAAACAATATGATTGTTTAAAGTAAAATGGATGGCAATTTTAAACACTGTTATTCTATGCTTTATTTTAATTTAATATTAAAATACATCAAAAACTTTACATATTAATATTATTTAAATTAAATTAATTGTCACTCTGACTGTTGACGGCAGTTTTCAAATACTGAAGAAGCTTTTAATTACATAAACTACAACAATCGTTGAAACCAAAGCAAACTGGTAATGAATTGCTGAAGATGGAATGCATTCAGAATTACAAAGATCTGTATCACAAATTCGGAAATATTCAATACATTCTCTGTGTTGCCTAAAAATTGCTTTCTGAAATTGCTGTTTACGTTGATAGAAAATTATTTACGTTGAAAAACATTGATTAATTGCAGCATCTTTTGTGTCATCATATGGAAGCTCAATAGGTTGACCCTTTTTAAAACATAATCTATTAGTTTGAAGTTTGTGATGATGACAATTACCAGCATAGCTATCTAAAAATTTTAAAGATGTTTAAAGAAAAAGTTTTTAAATCTTGAAAATTATTTTTGTGAAGCTTACGGTAACCACAAAATGCACAATTTGTATCATTTGTCGGAAGTCCTTGGCCCTGAGCATTTATAGTGTGATTGAAACATGTCAAATTATTTACAGGAGCATCGGCAGATGTGGAGGTAACAAAAAAAGCTAAAAGAAATTTTTTTTATAAATTTTAAAAATCACATAAAACGTTTTACCACAAAAACATAAAAAGCTCACATAAAAGATTACTTTTTCCATTTTTAAGAAATGCTTCTATGAGTACGTCAAGGAATGGGATAGCAATACCTTGCCAAAAAAATCATCTGCTCAAATTCTCTTGGATGCTAATACTATATTTACAGATAACTTACCACGTCCGTTGCAAGTATAAAAATTTCTGTGAATTTTCATCAACAAAAAAGTATGATACTAAATTTCTATTTTCATCAAAAATAGTTCTTTTTTCACCACGATACCATTTTCCATTAATACAATACAAAGAAGTGCTGGCATTCATATGACCGGTGCCTGATATTCTACCGTATAAACTTCCATGCATATTTTTGATATCAAATTCAATATCAATACGTGAAATTTTATCAATTTGTAAATTGTTACATGTAATTGTTTGTATACATGTGCCATTGGGAAGTTTTTCAACTTTGCTTTCTATTGTTCCCGGAGGGTATAAAGCACGAGCTGGACATTCATCACATTGCTTAAAAAATGTATTTTAAAATTATCGAAAAAATATCTGATTTCACATATGGGGAAACGATAAAAGAGTTTTTGCTATTTTGCAGAAAGCTTAGGTACTAACAAAAACAATCCCTGGAGTACCTGTACCAAAAATTGAAAATTTTACTTGTCCCATAGTTGATGAAATGACACAACATCCAAAGATGGCAAACAGGAGAGTAAACATCTCCATCACAAAGATATACTACTGTAAAATGAATGTTTTGTCAATTAAAAATTTTGTTTTTAAAGCTTTATTTTTTTAAAATCATTTTACTCATTTTCTCGATATTAAAAAGGATTACCTGCTGTTCCTGATTATGGTTAAAACTTGTTTAATCTTTAAAGTAATCCTATTTTATGTTGACGAATAAACACGTTTCATTTTGTATGGTATTGTAGCTGAGTTCAATTGCACAAAGTTATTTTACAAATGCATCGAAAGAAATACAACTTTTGCTTTCAAAAAAGACAAAAAAGTATCAACATTTTCTTTCGCAAAACTTTCAAATTTTTGTGAAAATTACAATGTCGTGAACTTTTGCGAAACGAAAGAGTTTAAATGCACAAAAAGAAATAAATTGCATCAAAATGATGTATTGTAACAAAAAAGAGCAATATGAAGAATTCAAACTATAAAAATATTTCTTTTTTTATTAATCTGACAGTTTAAAAAAAGATTATTTCATTTTTGTCTATTTTTAATGATGCATTTTATTAAATACTGACAAAACACATTTTTTTGCAGGAATTTTGTAACAGATAAAACATATAATATTGCATCCCAAAAATATCGTAAGATCACATGCATATTTTATCACCTGTAAAACTCATAAAGTTTTTAATAAGCATTTAATTATACTAATGTTTTTATAAAAAAATCATTACATGAAGTCTTTCACAACAAATATCGTGTTTGATGAAGAAGGAGGAGAATGGAAGCCATTAAAATTGCTGTCTATGTTTTTTTTTGGATTCTTTTATTTTAAAAGTCAAAATTTTTCATCAAACAAATATTTTTTGTTTTCAATGGATTTCAGAAATCTGTCAAAAAAATGCTTTTGAATGCCCATTCAATAACAGTATTCTATTTTCTTCAAACAAACATCTAAAAATAGATTTAAAATCTTTTGAATTTCGTTTTTATTTATTTTTTGATGACATCCATTAGCAAAAAAAAATGCCAAAAAAATGAAGATAAATTGCTCCACTGCTCCATGAATACATAAATCTCCATTTTTCAGACCCAATTTAAAGTCATAAAAAATAATTTCATTGGTAAATAAAATGGAGTGCAGCAAATGTATGAGCTTCGTAAATTTTAATTACTTTCTATTTTTTTCCTTATTTTATGTTTTTATTATATTGTATTTTTGATAAATGCTTTTTGAAATATAAGATTTTTCTTTAATTTATGCAATAAAAAATATTACTGCCGCTTTTCTATGGCAAAATTTAAATTGTGGAAAGCGAAAAGTTTTTAGTAATATTGCAAAATGTTTGCAAGGGGATGATAAAATATTACAATTCTTTATAATAACCTATTCAAAGCAAAAATAAAATATAAAAACTGAGTATCAATAACAATATAATTTTTTTCTGGCACTAAAATGTATCATAATAAAATTTAAAATTAAACAAGTAATCCTTGATTGCTCATAATTATTGGAGCTGTTGGTGGTGGTTTTGAATCAAAAGATGTAGAGTCATGCTTTGTCTCTCTTTCATATCCAAGAATTGGAGATGTTGGAGATCGAAGCTTTAGCCCATAATCATCTGGTGAAAAGTAATGACTTGAATCAGATGGAAGTGTATAATCAGGAAGGGGTGGATGTTGAGATAGAAAGCGAGTTGAGGATGAAGAGGTTTGTTGTGTTGGTAGAGAGTTAAGGAGTGGGATTGCAGCTGCTGCTGATAAGGATATGCCATGAGATTCTCTTTCATGTGGATGATAAGAATGTTGTGGTGGTGGATAGCTAGCAAATGCTGTTCCATGAGTTGATGATGGACAAGAAATTGAGCCATGATTTGATATTGAAGGATTTTGCCCTGGCAGATAATACGTTGGCACAGGTGGTTTTGGATCATGTATAGCTGGCTCATATCCTACAATAAATAATTACTAGATGTTTTCATAAATATATACTATAACCTTACCAAAAATATTATGTGTTTTATCATTAATAGGCGGTAGTGGAGGTGACATGGTAGGTCGCTGCATGACATGATAAATCCCCGCATGACTCCAATCTGGTGAAACACTGTGTTCTGCAGAATTACTTGATGGATGCCCAGAATCCAAATTACTGTTATGTGGCATTGATAATGTTGGAGCTTGAATAGATGGAACAGAATCCTGAAAATTGTTGATTAAACAATTTTCAGGATAAAGTACGGCTAATGCTCTATGGCATTTAAGCTGTTTTTTAACACTCCAAACTTTATTTATGACAAAATTATGGCCTTTATTGAAGTGGACAATTGCGCCTATGCCAATGTCCTCAACAGCCGTTTCAAAAAGATCAAAGGCGGCTCCCCTTGAAATTGATATTATCGCCTAGATATTATTTGTCACTGTTAACAAAATCAACCTTTGATCTTTTGTCAGTAGCGGTAAAAGATCAAAAGAATTCGCTAACTTTTGAAAAACAAAATGGTACGAAAATTTTTAAAAAAAAAATTTTTTTTTTTTTACATTTTAATCAGTGAATTAGAAATTTGCGTAACTACAATAATAGACTTTACCTGACTTGTTGTTCTTTTAGCTCTCATTTTAATTCCACAATCCATCACTTCTTTATATCCATTATTTTCAACAGATCTCGTTGATGCCCATTCATCATTACCACTTCTATTATTACCACCAACAACTCCACCTTCTTCTTCATCATCATCATCTTCATTAATATGTTCATGAACTCGTAGCAAAGTATCACTTTTACTTTTTGGATCAAAAGATATCAACGAAGTTTTATTTTTTATTGATGGTTTTCGTTCTGTTTTCTTATATTCCAAATATTCTCCACTATCTTGTTTTTCATGTTGCTCAACTGCAGAAACAGCAGATTTTTGTTTCGCTTCTTTTTTCAACTGCTCAAATGCAGCTTGTGAAAGGCGTTGCTCTGCAACAGATTGTGTCCTAGGTTCATGAGATTTTGTCCGCATTTTTGAATATTGCCGTGACACTTCATCTTCTACTTCTGAGAAGCCTTCATCGGATATTCGTCGAATTGGTGAAACTGAACGATTAACAAGAATCTTCTTTTTATATGTTGAATTTAGAGGTGGCCGTGAACGGGAAGAAGATTCATTAGAAGTATTGGTGCCGAGACTTTTTGTTGTAACAGATGAATAATCAGATTGGGATTCTTGTGCCTGAAAAAATTTGAGGATGTAAATTTTTATTAAATTTTGTGTTTAAATAACTTTTAGTAAAATGATAGTAATCGGGAATATAAGAAACATGTCTAAATCTGGTTACTATCATTTTTTATAATTCCCTACAGTTTTCATTTTTTTGAATCTACAAATTCTATTAAAAAAACCCTCAAAAACATACCTGACTTTTTGGTCGCTGACTAGCTCGTGATGAATTTTGACTGCTTTTAACTTTTCCTCTAGTCTTTGGCTGCTTTGCATTTGTTTTTAGTTTAAAATTATCTCCACCAATTGCTTCATAGCTGCTATTCATATATCCGCTACTGACATCATTGATAGAATCAGGGGGAGGTGGAAGTTCACGATTATTAGCCTTGCTACTTTCTGCATCACCATAGATAGCAACGTTATGCAAATTTGGCATCTGCTTTCCATTACTATTATTTGTAGATCTTGAAGAATTTGAAGAATTATAAATTGCTTTTAGCTGTTTTTCTTTGTTATATGCTCTTCGTTGACAGAACAATAACATTGAAAAAAGCATGGTTAAAATTGCGATAATAATATGTACCAAAGCTTGAAAACCTTCAATATTGTAATATGGTATTAGGCAATTTGTATGTTGTTGCCATTGTGCTGTTGTAAGATTATAATGGGATTGACAAGATGGCGTATATCGAAGAAAGAAGCTATGAGAAAATGGTAGTCCAGCACTTAGCAGAGGCTTATTTCGATCACCAAGTATTCCAGCATACCATAAAATTATTACAACATTGTATGCAATTGAAATGAATGAAGATAATGTCAAAGTGAGGAGTAGCGAAAGACGTTGTTGACTAGCAGCAAATAATCCATTTATACAACTTAGAATCTGAAAAAAAGAGAAGTGATTGTTAGAATTTTTTAGAATTAAAAAAAAAAGGATTTTAAATTTTGATTTTTCTATTATCTCTGTCAACAACTTGTCCAAAAATGAGATTGAAGAAATCGCCCTCATTAGCTTAGTGATTGAGCACTTGCCCTGCTATTTTGTAGTCTATCGTCGAAATAAAAGGTTAAAAATTTTAAAAATTTAATATTAAAATTTGTATTTTTTCGACAAAAATTTTTTTTTGAATTGTCGATTTCCCGGATCCCTAATTCCACAAAAACTTTATTTCTTATTCTCCATTGTTCTCTTCCGTCTGCTTTTTTTGTTCTTTGACAGGCGCCAAAAATAATATAAAAAAAACAATTGAAAAAAATAAATATAAATGTGTCAACCAAATGTTTACTTTAATCGCCTTTTTTCCTTTTATATTTCTTGACCATCTGTTACTCCTTAAAGCTATTTTTATTACAGTTATTTCCTTTGACTTTTTTTGCAAAAAAACAAATCAATCAATTTATTGTGCGCATTTTTATCGTTTTCTTCCTTCTCAAGATGGCTATAATAACATATCGGATTTTCTAAATCCATCAACAGTGTTTCAGGTTCATTGCCAGAACGGATTAAGTAATACAGAAAAATGACAAATAAAACCGTTTCAAGCTTTGTAAAAAGTTTTTTTTTTGCGACAGAAAAAAAAAATCATTTTCATCATTTCCTGTATTTTTTTCTGAATCAATCGAAAAAAAAAGTACGTTAACGGAACCAAAAACAGATAATCCCTTACTTTTTATGGATCGTAAAAAAACTTTTTTTGTTGGTGGGTTTAATACAAAACAGAAAAACTGCTGCTGACGGAAAGTTTTTACGATCACAGTAGAAAGAAAAATAAGCAGCAGGAAACGCACATTTATTAGCCGAAAAATGAAAAAAAAGAATATTAATGAAATTTTCCAAAAAAAACCTAACCCCATAAAAATAATTTTGGAATTATTTTGGTTTTTCTTAAATTTTTTTTCAAAAAATCTAAAAGAACTTTTTTCCCGCAATCAGTCATTCACAATCTTCTCTCTCAAATTAATCACTTCCCTCACAAAATGCAAATTCATTTTTTTAAACCCCAAAAAAGTTCAAGGCCAACACATATATTTTTTATTCAAGCGGATTTTTTTTAATAATTACAAGTTTAAAACAAAAAAGGATTTTATTATTAGTTTTTTATAATTTTCTGTTTTTGGGCACATCCATTTTTAGAAACTTCTATTTTCAACGTTTTTTCTCAATGTTTTTGATGCATGCGCGAATAATTCCCGCTAATTCGATCGACCTTCAAAGAAAAAAGAATGTGGTTTTGAGTTTTTTTTTCACATCCGTTTTTTGAAGACAGACAAAAAAAGGAGGAAAAAAGATGATGATGATGGCAGTATATAATTAATCAAAAAAAGAGTGAACATGGCATATAATTGAAACGCCATTGATGGACAATGATGGAATGAATACTGACAGATTAGGGAGTGCCGAAAATGATCAATCAAAAAAATGACTGATGATATAAACATGAGAAATAAATCGACCAAATACAGTCAATAAAAATAGTATAGTTTTTTGGGATTTTGGTCAGTGATAGAGTAATATGGATCAGATTTATGATAGCCAAACGATCAATCAATATATAAGTCTTTTTTGATCAGAAATGGTTGACAAAAATGGTGTCTAACTTAGTTTTTGGCACTATTTACGTTTTAATAAATGCAAAAACAGCCACTTACTTGTAACAAATTAAATATTACCGGAATCCATAATTTACCAATGAGATCAAAAACTTGTCTTGCTATAGAAAGTAGTAACCAAAAAAGTAATATTAAAAATAACCAAATTCTTGTTGGTGATTGACAGCAACACATTTCCTAATTATGGCAGCTTCAGCAATCAAGGCAAGAGATATAGAATTATCAAAACTGCTAATCAAAAATAATTTCAATCTTTTTTCAATTAGCAGCAGCAATATTTGAAATATAAAATATTATCCTTTTTCGATAATAATTTCATTTCTCATGCTTCAATTAATTAAAAATTTTTAAATTAAAATTAAAAAATATTTTTGATTTCAGTTAATGGAATGTTGTTGTCGTTGATCGTCTTCTTTTTCCTATAAAAAAAGAATAAAAAAATGTTTAGTTTTTTTAGGGAGGAAAACGTTTTTTTTATAATTGAAAATGGCAGGAATTTAATTATCCCCACACAAAAAAAGATATAAAATCACGGCTTATGCAAACGAAAAGTTACATAAAAAAAGGCAAACACACGATTACGAAAATTTAGGTGGAAGAATAAAACACCACAAAATTCTTGATAGCAGGGCATTTAAAGTTGCATTTAGTGAATGTAAAAAAAGGGGTCAAAAAAGTAGTAAAAAAATGGGTAAAAAATAATGTAAAAATAAATAAAACTTAAAAATCAAAAAATTAAGGAATAGACAAGACAAAAAAAAGATGTAAAGCAACGGGGCTTGAAGATCGAATACTTTAACAAAAAAAATTCAACAAATTGCGTTTTCAATGAAGCCTAAAAGTGTTTTTTTAAAAAGTTAATTAACCAGACATAAAACTTGAATAAGAGATCGTTTAACATCAAAATAGTTTTTAAACTTTAAATACTGAAACTTACGATATGCAAATTAGCAGGCTTCCCAAATAATCAACAAAATTTTAGGAAACTTTAATTTATGCAAAAGAATGCAATAGAAGTTAAAGCAAAACAATCAACAAAATTTTTATAATTAAAAGATAAAAGTAAAATATCAGAGGAGTTAAGAATGAAAAACGAATTTGATATAAAATTGGTTAAATGTTAAAAGATAGTAAACGAAAAATGAAAAAAGCTAGTGTGTTTTAGTTACTGCCAGCCGACACCAATAGCCGAAGGAAAAATTAAAAGTTACAGAGTTAGGATTGAAAAAAAAGTCCAAATTTTGGTATTCACGGTATTACCGCGGTAATACCGTGATACCGTACCGCGGCAATTTTCAAATCACGGTATTTACCGTTTACCGTTTTTTTCAAAAACGGTACGGTATCCAAAATTAAGCTAATCATTAAAACTTTTTGCAAGCTTGGAAAATAAAAAAAAAAGTTAAATCAAAATCAAGTGAAAAATATGAATACTAAAAATTTTTAAAATTCTTTGCTAGCCTTAAAAGTTTCAATCAAAAAATTTGATACAAAAACAAAAATAAAGCAATTGCAACATCTGTGAACGAAGACATACATCCATTCACACGTTTTCCTTCTTCTTCAGCTGCTGTAACTTGTAACTTTACACGCAAATTTTACATAAGAAAACAAGATCAAAAGTGAAGGAGAAAAAAAGAATACAAAAAAAGGAAAAGGTGTAATCAAAAGAAGAATCAAAAAAAGAGTAAACGTAATAGCCACTCCTTTTTGAAAATAAATAATGTATTCATCTTTCTTCTTCTTTTTTGATTCGATATTAATATGTATAATAAAAAAAAGATGACGACGTGAAAAAGCAGAGAGAGGGACATTAAAATTTTGTGATCAATGTAGAAAAAAATTTTTTTAGACTTTTTCTAAAGAAAGATTCTCCCTTAAAAGGTATGCAAAAAAAGTTTAAGCATAAAAATAAACAAAAAAATTTTATAGTTAAAATATATATGAAAAAAGTGAAAAAGAAGAAAGATCAGAGAAAATTGAAAAAAATGGTATAAAAAAGAGGTTAAACGTTAAAAGATAGTAAACGGAAAATGATAGAAGGTAATGGTTTCGAGTTACTATCAGCGTTGGTTTTGAACGAAAGATAATAACTTATTTTCGTCAAATTTTGGTTATTATAAATGAGGGTAAAATGGCACAAAGAAGGTTAAAAATCAAAGATAGTAAACAAAAAATGATAAAAGTTAATGATTTTGAGTTACTATCAGTGTCAGTCTTGAATACAAAGTTGTAATTTATTTTTGTCATAGTTCAGAAATTTTGGTTTTTAAGAACAGGTTAAACGGTATAAAAAATAATACAAAAAAGGTCAGAGGTAGTAAACAAAAAATGGTAAAAGTGGATAGTTTTGTGTTACTGTCAAATTTTATCTTGAGAGAAGACAGTAACGCATTGTGGTCGAAGTTGAAAAATTTTGGTTACTATCATTTCTTCAAACGCTCAGCTTACTCTTTTCAAAACATTTTTAGTATAAATTAAGACAATCATTGTAAACGAAAAAACGTAAAAGTTGTTAGTTTTCGATTACTGTCAATTTCAGTTTTTAACGGAAGATAGTAGCTCATTTTTGACAAAGTTTAAAATTTTTTGTTACTATCATTTTTTCAAAAGCTTAATTTTGGCCTTTTAGGGCATTTGTAGTATAGATTAGAATAATGGTAAAGACAAAAACACAATCTTTAATTAAAATCACTAAACAAAAATTAAAACCAAATTCCTTTCTTGACCAATGTCAACGACCTCCTTTTTTCCTTAATGTTTTCCATTAATCTTGAAACCATTTTAAGCTTTCACTAATTCCCATTTCCCCTCCAAGAAAAACTTGTTTCCTCTACTTTCGTTTTTCATTCACGATTTTCAACACGAGAAAAAAATTAAAAAAGGAAAAACAAGACAAAAATATTTTTTAAACTTCTTTAAAAACGAATATAACTTTTTTTTCGAAAGAAAAAGAAAGAAATAGATAAAGCTAGTTTTGTAAGGAAACACAAAAAGAAAGGGGAGAAAAAAGATATTCCTTTTGTATTTGTATTTCTATAAAAAAATATGGGGGAAGAAGAAGAAACTAAAACCCTTTTTTGTTTGTTGCTCGCTGATGACAAAAACGGGAACACAATTTTTTTTGCTGCCGCGTAGAAAAAAAGGCAGGCGAGTGTTTATTATTGTGGCCAGCCCAGTGGTCAGTTCATTTCAAAGATGTAAGTCGGACATCCCCCGTTTCATTCCCGCAAGTCAAAACCGTCGCGCCAGGTAAGGTAGTTCGTTAGTTAGTTACAGCTACTGTTGGAAGTTCGAACAATGTAAAAAAAAGGAGAAAAATAGTGTTCAAAAAAAGAGAAGCTTCGCGCACACTTGACTCTCAATGAAAAAAACGGGAAAGGGACAGCTATGGTCAGTCGGTCAGTTTTCAGCTGGGTGGTTGCAATGAATTTGTTATTCTCCCGTTTTTGAACAAACATAGGTATAAAAAAATCTCCTTAGGTATCTATCTATCTACCTTTCACAAAGCCTTAGAAGCTTAAAAAAGATACCATAGTGCATAGCTCCGAAATAATTTAAGTGAGTACACTGCTACCATCAATGGACATACATAGGTTCTGTTTCTTCTATCTCTTTCGTGCTAGCTATGTAGATACCTACCGAAAATACTCTTCTCTCACAGATAGTGTCTCCTTACTAGCAGCTTACAAATTCAGTTAGTCAGTTAGTTAGTCATCATACTCTCCCCTCTCTCCCTCTCTATCTTCTTCTTCTACGAACAAAGGATTAGAAAAACAAACAAATATGCAAATTTTTAATATATTTGTTAAAAACATTTTATTTATTTTTGGTTTTTAAATCCCCCTTTCTCTCTGTCGTTGAAACACGTTGTTCGTTAAAATTGACCGGAACGAATAATATGAAGATTCGTCTTCTTCTTTTTTCGGGCACGTAATTGTTATTGTTATTGTTCAACATTTGTCAAGTGTCAAATGAAAAGTGCAATCTGGGTCTTTTTTTGATTCTTCAAAAATCGTCGAGAAAGAGAGTCAAATGAAAAGGGAGAAATATGGGGAAATTGTTGAATAACTTTCTTGGTATTCAAAAAAGGCAGATGCATCTGCAGATGGAAGTTATGTAATTCAATATAAGCAATAAAAATTGGGGTTTGAATGGATTAATTTTTACTACAAAAGATAGTAAAAATTTTTTTTAAAAGTTACCAAATTTTGTTACTATTTTAGAAGATAATAGAAAGAACTAAAAATTTCTAAAAACATTGATTATCTTAAAAAATGTTCAATTAAGCCTGAAAACTAAATTCAAGAATTTTCATTAAAAACAATCTCTCCTTTTTCTGCTACTAAAAATCAATGTTAATTTAAGCTACTATGTACATTTTTTTCTGCAATGACATAACTTTACAACATTGTAAAAAAACTATTTTACAACCATTCCAAAGACATTGATAAGACAAAAACAATTTTTTTACAATCTTTCAAAAAATGTCAGAATAAACATATCGGTCCTTTTAGTAGAAAAATTTGCTTAAAAATTATGGCGCCGGTGCAATGAAAAAAGAGACATGTCTGTGGTGGAAAAAAAACGAAAATCAAAGCTGATCAAAAAAATTCAAAATGAATAAAACTAAAAACTGAACGCTTTTAGGAAATTTAAAGAAATGAAAGAATAAATAAAAAATGACTGAAGGGCGGAACAGGAAGAAATCGGATGGAATTAAAATATGATTTAGAATTATTAAATCTTTTTTCCGGTAATCAAACAAGTTTTTTCATAGGTAATCCATAAAAACTACATGATGGTTTAATTTTAGAAAAAGGTGATTTATTGGTAAACAGGAAAAACAACCAAAAAAAATATTGTGTGTTAAACAGTTGAGCCGCATGTTCATTTTTATTTTTGGATAATTTGGGTGAAAAAAACTTTATACATAAAATGCTGGCTTTACAATAAACAGAAGCTTAAAACGATTAAAAAACAAAATCACAATGAAAATGCCATTCATTTTAAGAACAAATGTCAACAATTGACATTTGAAAATTCAATGAAGGATAAAATGATGTGCAATGTTTAGCATGTAATAGTTTACATATGTAAGAACATCACAGTTCTTGCATCCATCTTGTCCCTCAAATATACAAAAACAACATTTTAGGCAGGCGTTATTTTGTCAAACAAGTCAAAATAATTTTGTCAATTTCAGGGAAGCAATTGTCCTCCAATGTCCCTCTTGATGATGTCTAATTTTAAACAAAAAAAATACACATTACTGCAGCATAAAAAATTCCAGTATAAATGGCAAAGATTAAACAAAAGGGATTACTTTGATGGCGGCAAAATTTTTTAATATCAAAAAAATTAAACAATAACTAAGACATGCTGCAATATTTGCAATGTTTTTACACATGTAAACTATTAGAAAAAGCTAAACAATTCTTTTCACAACTTAGCAAGAAAGCAATCTCAAAGTTATTGTTGCAAAAATTGCTTTTTTCTCATTCATTTTATTGTTCTTCTGCTTCCACTTAAAACAATACAATAAAAAAGGAATGTTAAACGACGATGAACGACAACGATAAGAACAACAGCAATGATGATGACAAGAAAAAAGAAAAGCTTTTTTTGATGTTCTTTTAAATCAAATAAAATAAAAAACGCGAGCAGCACACTTTTTGACCAATGTTTTGTTGTTCATTTGAAACCAACAAACAATAAAAAAAACAGAGAGGAAAGGACATTTTTGGTGGTTTTACAACAAAAAAAAACTTTTTGAAAAATGAGGCAAAAACAGAGAAATGTCAAAAAAATTTATGATTCCTTTCTTTCTTGATTTTTGTTTGCGGTTGAAAGAAAGAGAAGTTTTTTTTGGAGGAAAAAGGAATGTAATGTCCCATTTTTCGTTGGTTTCAGCTTTCGTAAAAACTTTTTATTCTTGATGGCCATGATCGACCACTGCTCGTTGCTGCCATCGCTTTTGTCGAGGTCGAAAGAAAAAAAAGAGAGAATGGCCTTTGAAGATTGCTGGTTGGTGATGATGATGGAAGAGGAGGTGGAGGTTGTTGTAAAGAAGTCAAATGATTTTTTTCCGCCCTTTCTCATTAAAACTGATAATGATCGGAAGTTTTTGAGACCCCGTTGTGAGTTTTTCTTTTTTGTGGCGATTGAGGTTATCAGTTTTTGGAGACAAAAAAATACACCGATTAATGAATGAAGTTCTGTGATGGCGGAAAAAAGGAATGCATCTTTTCATTACGCAATGACAATGTTTTGATAAAATAAATCAGAAGATAAAGTTAAAGGAACTACTTCAGTCAAGCAAACCAAAGTTGATTGCCCGCCCCAACATGAAAATAATTCACGCCCAGAATCAGGGGATTCTGATGGCATTTTTTCATAACTACTTTTTCTGATTTCAAAAAGTTGGATATAACCCGAGTTTTAGCTTTTTTCATTTGTTATTTCTTTCATTTTGTCCGATAAGTCACATACTGCCTTTGGTTTGACTGGGACACCCACTTTAAAAAGTAACCATTTGCTTGTCCCTCAGCAATACTTCATAGCTTTTAATGGAAAGAAAAAATGGTTACATACAGTCATAAATTAAAAATGAATGTGATGCAATAATGTACTACCATTTATGTTTGTGTTTTTTTTCTTTAGCAGTAATAATAAGCTTGGCACTTTTGATGCAACTTACTGTAATCTGTAGTATATGTTAGAGCTCACAATTGCTAAAAGAAGCTCAATAATTAAAAAAACGTTTTTTTAAAAAAGATTAATTTAGTTTCGTCGGACGCTGCTGCCAGACATAATTTGCCAAATTCATAATTTTTATAACTAAAAATATTAAAATAATTAGTAGTTAAAAAGAGTTTTATTATGCTTTTTAAAAACAGTATCCGTTTTTAAACTTCAAAAAAATTTGTTACGTGGGAGTTTCAAATAAGGTGTGAAAACACAAAGTAATTAATTAAGCAAAATTTATCGTGGGATTTTAATTAAGATTTGGAGAAAAATTAGCTGCTTGAAACTACACCATAATTAAATTTTTTTCATAAGTTGTGTGATGCTTCTATTTTTGCAATGTTTCTAATAATTGCAAAAAAAAGAAACTTGTTTAATTTTAAGTGGTTGACGTTTTTTCAGCTTCTTGCAATTGAATTTTCCTAAATTTATATTGTCAGGGCTCAGAACAAAAAGAACATTTAACTAAGTAAAAGAGTTATTTTAAATTTCCAATATAAAAATAAATGTTCAAAACAAATTATTACAACGTTAGTCTTTTTATGCCACATTATAAAACAGTAGCCTAACAATTTGTATCATGATAATTTATATAATATATGTAGTTAGTCACATTGTTGTATTACATAAAACACATTTACTTTAAACTTTTAAATAAAAAAGTACAAGGAACAATTTTTGTTATAATTAAAACATTAATTATTTTGCTGCTGCTGTAGTAAAGGCATGAACTGAAGTGGAATACTCTGATGAACTTCGCCAATAAAAGTTTTTAAATGCATTTCTGGCGGAAGAACTAAAATACAACAATTATTTCTTTACATTTCCTGAACATCTTTGTTACCTTAAAATTATTAATGAAATACTTCGTGACCATGCAAACATGTCTGCGATTAGCGGAAATACTTTAGCTAAAGTTTCGGTTAAATCTGGATCTTTTTCAAAATATGGTCGTGTATAGCTGTAAACGCTTCGAAGAATTTGTGTGACAAAAATGATGCAAGAAATAACTGAAATTAAATGCATTAAAATGAATAAAACGTGACGATTCCATCGCCTTTGCATCACTGTCAGCGATGCATGTATCACCGATGAGGTTTTTTCGTCACTGTTTTTTCTCAGTGTAGTTAATAAATAACAGATAATAACTATTTTTGTTAAAAAAGTTTTGACGTTGATGATTTTAAAGAGATATGAAAGCTTATATAATCTTCTTAGTAAGAGCTAGTTAGGGATAAAATATCAGTTGCGTACACTGAGAAAAAGCCGTGATGCATTCGTCACCCGCACATCACTACCAGTGACGAAAAAACCATCACCGGTGATGATATCGTCACTAAAGCGTCACTATCTGTGATGAATTCATCACAGATAGTGTAATAGTTCATCCTGATATTTAATTGATATATGGATATAGCTAATAAATAGCAGACGATATCTGTTTTTGTTAAAAAAAATTTCGATGTCAATGATTTTCAAGAGGTATAAAAGCAAGGATAACTTAAATAATCCATTAATAATACATTGATAGTATTTGACAAGCATTCATTTTGCAGAATTATGGATATTCTATAATAAAAATAGCTATCGTCTGCTATTTATTAGCTAAACCTATATACCTCTATGGTACTATTTAGAAAATCTAAAAAAATAACGATGATAAAAAGCATTTAAAAAGACAAAATGGCATTAAAGGCATTCCTTGGTAAAAACCGCTAAAATGTTTGCATAAATTTTACTAACTATCAAATCACTCAGAGATATATTTTGACACGAAATCTTTTGTGGCTGTAGAAATCCCAAGACTTACACAACAATCGAATTTCTTGCTTTTTAATATTTGAATTTGCTGTATTTCTGATTGTCCAGTATTTAAAAATTGAAAGTAATGTAAACAATCCTTCCAAAAAAGTTGTTGCAATAAAAACAATTGAATTTATTTGGAACACTAATGCCATTACACTTGAATCAACCAAGCTTAAAAATGCAATCCCGTTTTTGCTTAAATAATAATTTCCAAGAATATGCACTCGATAAACGATGTGTAACAATGGCAGTGTTAATATTATTACTGAATACCATTGGTGTCTCCATATCTGGAATGGAAGTACTTTAGTTACTGAATGCATTTTGAGGAATTATTGAAACTTACTTTTTGATGGCTTGTTGGATACCACAATAAAGTTAGGCGATTAAAAGATAGAAAAGCGTTGCCGATGAATTGAACAAATGCGATGTATCCAGTAAGATTGATGACAATAGTAGCAAAGTAATTTGGTCGACGAAAAAACTCTGATAAAACTCCGAGATCAGCTAGCCTTCGAATACCAGCAATCTGGAAACGGTATTTTTAAAAAATTTGCGAGAGGTATTTTACTTTTAGGATTTTAGTTCATATTTTACCATACTTTTTTAGTATTTAAATATATTCCTGCAAATTATTAGTTACCTTTTTGAGAATTTATATGTTTAAGCTTAACAAAGTAGCACACGATATCTTCTGCTTTTTATTTACGAAAAATCTGATATTTTCCAAGTATTTTGGAGCCTTAATCGTTAATAATAACAAACTATTCATTATTTTTTGTTACAAACTTGTAATTAACCATCAAAAACCTCAAAAAAAAAGAAAAGAGTAGTAGGCGATATCGTGTGCTATTTTGATAAGCTTACTTATATTAATTCTCAATAATAGCAGCTATAATAATTTGCAGAAATATGTTTTAATACTAGGGGAGTATGATAAAATATTTTTTGAGTTCAACACCAAGAAGCATTTACAATAATAAATCTCAAAAATCATGCATTAAATTTTTTATGATTATATTTTTTGCAGAAACTATTAAAGATAAATATCTTTCCATATCTAATATTCATAAATAACAAGAAAGAGATGTTTATGAGCGCATCTCCCTTAAAAAAACAAGAAAACCTTTTACCGCAACAAAATACGTCAAATCCGCAGCCATTAAAATTTTAAAAATAGTATAGAATGGACTATTAAAGACACTTTTTCGCTTTCGTAACAGAAGTACCAAAATCAAAAAATGAAAAATATAAAAAACAACTTCTACAGCTGGTGTAACATAAAAATACAGTATATCAACAAAATATGAAACAGTCATTTTTGGCACCTTTGATAAAACTGTATTTCACAAGTTTTTAAAAGTGTAATTAAAAACGAGCTATAAAAAAGTAGAATAAAAAAGATCTTATAAAAATTGCAATTTTTTAATTCGAAGTATAATTACTTTTATTCATTAAAGATATAATATTTCACACGTGAAGAAATATTGAACACTTGTCACTTTTTCTTTTTTTATAAGCTGTCGTCATGGCAGACAAATTTTTTTGTTTAACAAATTGTAAAATTCAAGCAATTTTGCAAAAAACGTAATTAAAACTTTTTGCAATTAAAATGGTTGTAATTTTAAAGCTTTTACATATCTAACACAATTTTTTATTAACAAAATAAAAATATTTCAAAATTCACAAAAATGCAAAGGAACAAAACATTTTCATAAGAATTATCAGTAAGAATAGCGTTGATTCATGATCTTCAATTTATTTGCATCTTGTCCTTGGTACTTGATATAACCGTTATGCATTTTCGATTCAATGATATCATCGATAAGAACATTTAACTGGGTTTTGTAAACATCAGAAATATTGTCAGTAAATTTTATCCAAAATTTTGTATTTTCGTGAATCAAAAGTATGTAACATTTATTTTTTGTTAAAAAAAATAATATACCGTCATAAAAGTAGAGAAATCTTTGAGATTTAAACTTTCAGGAGCATTATACAAACAAAAGTTTTTGAGATTTTGAAGATTACCTATTTTCAAAATGTTTTTCATTGTTGCAACTGTAATAATATTTTCATCAAATGTGCTAAAACATAAAAAATCTTAGCATTTCATAATCTTAAATTAAAACTAGTTTAATTATATCCCTGGTATTGCAATCAATTAGTTAGACATTACTAATATCTAATTTTTTTAAACAAACATACTAATCGAATTCTTCGATATTCGGAACAGCTTCAAGAAGATTTTCAAGCATTACAGGACTTCCATCACTGTATACCATTTTAACATTTGCTACACTCACAGTCTTAGCTGAGGCAGCTAAGAATTTAAAGTGATCATATAAAACATCCTCCTTTCCGTGATATAATATAAGTCTCACAAATTCACATCGATAAATTTTGGAATGAAGGAATGGAATAGAGATATCGGAACCCAAAAAATAATAACCATTTGCAAACCAAATTTTAGATGAAATTTTGTCAAAATTCATTATACCACACCATACCCCAACACATTTACACCTTGTGTTGGACCATATTCTTCCTCCACTATCAATATCTGCAGCAATAATAATAGGGTTCTTTTCAAAAAAATATTTACAGGATTGAATTATTTTTGAATAACATTTTGAAGTTGATGGATTTTTAGTGATATAATAAATTATAGAAGAAGAAAATGAGAATTGTTGTTTGATTGATTAGGCGCTAGGCCATGAAATGTTTGCTGGAATCATTTTTGTGTTAGAAGCCGATGAATTCATTTAACTAATTCACTGTTTATGGTAGATCAGTTGTGAACAGAATGGCAGCCAAATAAAATATGCAACAAAACCATACAATAAATTATGTACCAGTAAATAATCGAAGAAAAAAATTCAAAAAATTGCATCAACCTTCTTTTCAAGTAAATTCATGGTACATGAAAAAGGGAGTTGTGCTCATAGTTTTTTTTTCTTCAGGGTATACTTGAAAGTCAGCAAAAATAAATTAAGCAAATAAACAGATTATCCTCAACTAACATATTAATTTGAGAATAACTTTCTCGAAAAAGTTTTTTAGAATGTTTGGTGGTCATGTCTCTTTTTTACTTGTTTGCTTTTTTACAGATGACATTGCATCTGATCAATTAAACTGTACACATGACTAATTCTTTTTAACTTTGTTGATTTAAACATTAAAGTTGTTTTTCTAAGAAATACAACACATTTGTAGGCTATTTTTTGAATTAAAGCAATACCTTTTAAACAATAATACAGAGACACATAATTCCCAAGAAATAACAAGTTCACCAAACCTGCATCAAAGATCTACAATGTTGCAGCCATCGAAAGTACTTTTTTTTGTTCTTTTATTTTTTTTGATCCTACTTAAACATTTATTTTTTTTCTAAGAAAATGTATTGCCCTTTTATTGATGTTAAGTAATTCCTTGAAATCGAGTTTGGTCAACAATGTTTTTTTTTCTCTCAAAAATTCAATCAGATTTTTTGAGAAAAAAAGTTATAAACAAAGGTCATAAAAGGTGTCATCAAAAAATTGAAGTTTGTGACCTCTAAGATTACTTTTTAATCAAAAAAATAGTTTTTTGTTTGTTCAACACAAGGTTTTGTTGACGTCAAAAAAGGGTTTCTTTAAATTTTTTTTAGGTTTTTTCATGTGATAGAGGACACAAGGTTCTGCACGTTGTCTATAATTCTTCGGCAATATTTCGTAAAAGTTGAAATACTAGTGAAAATCAAATTTTTACAATAATTTTAACATAAGTTTAAAATATTGATTAATAATAATTCGAGCAACAAAGATCTCTATAGATAGGTACCGGCAGGACACACTTTTTTCTTTCTTTTCTTTGACTTTTCTTTCGTTACCGTAATCCAAATGCTACTTTGGCGGCACTTTTTTTTACAACTTAACTATTAAAACTTCTAGATGTAATTTTTTACGCTGATTCCAAAAATGCCATTTTTGAAAAGGTTTTCTTTGGCACAAAGTGCCGAAAACGTCATTTTTTTGTGTTTTTTAAGGAAAAGACCAACTGTTCATGCCCGTTCAATAACGAGCTTGATATCATTAGAAAGCCCATTAAAAATTACATCTACTGTAAAAAAATCGTATGAGCGAAAATGAGCGAAGGCACTTTTTTAGGCTAAAAACGGCATTTTTCAGCTTAAAAAAGTTCAAAAAGTCCGTCAAAAAAAGAAAGAGAAACAAGTCAGCTGCCTGTGTGTCTCTTCTTTTCTTTTTGAACCGGCTGCGAGGAAAAAAAGAGAAGGATGCACACACAAAAAAAGAGTGTTCTCTTTGACTTTTTTTGACGACGAAAAAAATTTGCTTTGCCGAATTTTCAGATGGCGTTTTCGGCATTTAAAATTTATTTTTTTTAAATTTTGTTTTTATTTTATTCTTAGTCAGGGTCGAAAATACTATAATCTAACAAGAAAATAATTATTTTCAAAAACTTTTTTTTGACTTGCCGGTACCTATCTATAGATTGAGCAGTTTTTAGTTGTTAGACGTTCATCGTTTGTTATTCGACATGCATTTTTTAAAGAAATGTAAGATCAGAAAAGTGCATTTTATGTATAGTCATTAACTGTCCCTTTTGTAAAATATACAGCCTCAACTTCAGTTTAATTTGAAAACGTCTGCGCTTACTAAGAACGTATGAAAGTGTAAAATTCTTGATTTTTAAAACACAAACTCCATTCATTCATTTATTTTTACCGACACCTTCTTTGTTTATTGTTTATACTTTTTTTCTTTTAACAGTTTCTCTGTAGTTTCAGTTGCTAATCATCAAAAAACTAGTTTAAAAATTCTAGAGAACAAAAAGTTATTCCTAGTTTAGACGACCATATTTTTTATTGATAAAACCTTTATTCTTCTTATTTCTTTAATGTTTGAAACTTTTTTCAGATGAAAGAAGAAATTCTACAGGCTTCTTCTGAAACGCCTTCAACATCTTCTGCTGAGAATACGATATCCAGCAAGCAGCAACTGCCAAATAAGAATTTTCAAATGGATTTCTCTTCTAATTTTATGAGCCACAAAAGAAGGAAACAGCAGCGACAATCCTCTGCTAATCAAGCTTCTGATATTCCGAATGCTCCAATTTTTGTAACTTTTATCATAAAATTTTATCGAAAATGGGGTTATTTTATTACACAATATGATTGGCAAGCAATTCTTATTTGTATTTTAATCAGTTCATTGGCTATGGTAAAGATGAGATTAACGAAGTAAGCAAAATTTTTTTTTATTTTTGAAATTTTAGTTGAATGTCGAAAATTCTTGACCAAAAAAAATTGATTTAAAAATTTTAACTTTTTTTTAAAAGTTTACATCAAAAATTTCAGACAACAAAATGACGTAGCTGGTTATTCACCGAATGGTGCACGAGCTCGTGAAGAATATCGTCGATATCAACAATTTTTTTCTAATGATGAAGGTGTGGGACTTGCAACATATATTTTTGCATTGGCTAGAGATCAACGTTCTATACTTCGAGAAGAACACTTGAAAGAAATTGTAGAAGTAAGGCTTTAAAAATTCTTCTATGAAAACCTATCAAGCGTTTTTAGATTTTGGATTATACTGCAACGAATTTTACGATATTTAATGAAAATTTGAACAAGTCTGAAAACTTTAATGAGTTTTGTGTTGGTTTTTGTCAAATCAATGAACCAGTTCGGCAATTTTATGTAATCTCCGAGAACCATATAGACTGTATTTTTTAAATTTTTATTTTTTTTTTAGAATGCGTTTACCATTCAAGCCAGTCAACTTCAACATCATCAACCTCTCAATCCTCGTCTTATATTACAATACCCAATTTCAAGTTTATTTAGTCGAGAAGTTTCTTTACAAAATAACTTTTTTGGTATCAAATATTCAAATGATACTCAATCAGCATCAAAATCTCAACAAATATCTAATATTAAATCCGTTAAAATGATTGGCATACAATTTCGAGCTCAACATAAAAATGGATGGAAAGATGAGGATGTGAAGAAATTTGAACTTGATATTGTGGATTATTATGAAAAGTAGGTCTCGTAATGAAGAACAAATTTGATTATTTACTTTAATTAATACCCCTCCGCTTTTCAGAAAATACTCCAGTCGCAACCTTGATATTTATGTATTTTCTCGAAGTTATATTGAAAAAGAAATGGTTCGAGCAGGACGTTCAATAGTGCCATGGTTTTTTGTTGGATTTTTAATTATGTGTGTTTGTGCTTGTACTACTGTACTTCTACGTGCATATTACCTCCGACAACATAGTTATCAAAAAATAACTTTAGCAATATTTGCATGTATTTTGCCATTTCTCTCTTGCACTACTGGACTTGCAATTATGTTTTCTGCAGGATTTCGATTTGCATCAATTCTTTGTGTTATACCATTTTTGGTTTTGGCAATTTCTATTGATTCGTCGTATTTGATGATACATGAATGGCAGCGAGTTGTTGAGCAATGTCGAAGTACTCCTACTTTGGAGACGAACAAAATTGAATATCGAATGTCTGAAATGTTAGCAGAAGTTGGACCAGCAATTCTTATTTCAACGCTTACAAATATCTTAGCAGATTCTGTTGGAGCTTTTATTTCTTCTCCTGAAATTGCGCTACTTTGTATTGGAAATGCGCTATCAATGGCTGTCGCATTTTGTTTTCAAATGACGTTTTATGCTGGGCTAATGTCAATTATTGGTAAACGAGAACTTAAAAGAGAGATTGAAGAAAGGGGTAAAATAAATGGTATTTTAATGGAGAATAAAGAAGTGGAAGTTGTGAAAGAGCGACAAAATACTGTAAGTTTTCCTGGAGGTATTTTTAATTGACTAAATCGCGGGTGAACCAAGATTTTTTTATTGTTTCATGACCTCGTAAATAACAGCATGTAGACCCTTTTATACCCAAATTTTCAGAAGCATTGGAACTTTAAAATCTAAACTCTTAGCAATTTAAGATTAATTTTTTTAGACTCACAGCTCTTCATCATCCGATACTATCAATATAGAGCCAGTTTCCTCTAAAATTCTCTGGAGCTATGTTACTTTCATTGCCAATCGTGCTGTTGCCAGCTTCATACTTATTTTATATTTTGTTTACATTGGTTTTTCAATTTATGTAAGTTTTTTTTCATTCATTTTTTATTATTATAGGTATTTTAATTAATTACAACACCAGAATCATAAAAACAATTTATTTATAAAGCTCTTAACAAGTAGTGAATACTTTTTTAACAGTCTTTTTTAAAATTATGTTTATGTCAATTCTAAAACATTGCTCCAGCAAAACTTGACGAACAATTGCAAAAACTCTTTAAAAAACTTTTTTAGGGTATCACAAAAATTGATGTCAATCTATCCAATGAAAAGTTATTTCGATCAGATTCACGTTTATTAAAATTAAGTCATTATCGACTCACTTATGTGTTACCACATTATACTATGGCAACTGTCTTTATTAATAACCCAGGAAATTTATCGAATCCTACAAGATTACAAAAGCTTAATAATTTTGTTGCTGACATGGAAAGCCTTCCAGGTTCATGGGGTCCAAATGGAACAAAATATTTTATTCGTGATTTTTTAAAATATCAAGCTGCTTTTAATGAAGAGCTTGATTTTGAAGCAACTAATAATTCTATGGCAGTTGATGCTCAAAAAAGCTTATCATTGTATCGTGAAGAAGATTTGCAGAGCTTTTTATCATGGCCAGAATATTCTTTTTGGAAAGGTTTTGTAAGGCTGAATAATGATTCAAAGTTGGAGAAATTCTTTTTTACTTGTGCATATTTTGGTAAAAATCTTGGTGCTATGACTGAACGTGGAAGGATAATCAATGAATGGAGAGGTGTTGTGGATAAATATGCTACCGAATTTGATGCAAGTGTTTATCATGAAGATGGAATTTTTACTGGTAAATCTTTTTATACAATTTTTAGGTTTTTTTAAAGTGGTGGTTTTTGCTACTTCTTTTTGTCAAATAGCTGTCTTATATTTTAAAAACGAATTAATAGCTTTTGTGCAAATTTTCTTATTGTTTTAAACATTCTTAAGTATTTTACATAAATAGTTTATGAATACTTTAATAATTTTAAAGTTACATGAAAACTTTTCTACTTTTTAGATCTTATTTCCAATATTCCAACTGATACCTGGCAAGCTGTTGTAGGAGCAGTAATTTGCATAGGTTTTATTTGTTATATCTTTCTTAACAACTGGTTTGCCGTTTCCATCGCTACCTTTTCTGTTCTATCAATATGTACAGGAATTTTGGGATTTATTTCTTGGTGGAATGTTGATCTTGATCCAATATCAGTTGCAGCAATGATAATCTGTGTTGGATCTTCTTGTGATCTCCCAGCACATACAAGCTTTCATTATTATCTTGCTACTGTAAGAGGGGGGCATCGAGCTGATCCAAAGATTAAACTTGCAACATGTTTATCGACGATTGGATTCCCAGTTTTACAAGCTGCTGTTTCAATGATTTTATGCATTTTAGCTTTATGTTTTGTTGGGCTATATATGGCAACGGTAAGGAAAAGAGACTTTTAGGAAATCGAAAATTTTCGTTGAAACCGAAGAGCTTGAATTTCGACATTTTGTAAAAAACCGAAATTTGGATACTTTCGGACAGTAAACAAATTATAATCCAATAACATTTTTAGGTATTCGTCAAAGCCATGCTTCTATGTGTTTCTTTGTGCTTGATCCATGCTTTAGTAATTATTCCAGCTTTTCTTGTCCTACATGATTATATTCGTTTTCGGTCATCTTCTTCGGCGAATGAAATTTATCCTATGAACAAAGAAACTAATGACAAATCAACAAATATTTCCATTTATAAGACATCGCTGCCATCATCGTTAGTTCCAAGCAAAATCTGAAAATATAATAATAATTTGTTTTTATTCGGTAAATTGTTATGTTACTACTACTATTACATTCCAAATTATTTAATAATATTTTTTAAATATTCAAATGTTATAATATTATAACTTATATATCGTCAACAACCAATACAAAAAAAAGGTAAAAATGCCAATAATTATCGCCATTCAAATTTTTAACTCTGGTAAAATATAACCTTTCCATTTTACGTAAACGAGAAAATTAACGATATTTTCGAAACGAATTCGTTTATGCTCTTTTGTTCAAAAGCTAATAATTTTTAATGCTTTTTTAAGAAATAGAAGATGTTTGTAAATTTCAAGCCATGTCCATTTTTTGCTGTCATCTACAGTAACTGAATGAAATTCGAGGATTTCCAGTTTTTGACCTAGAACTATAGAATAGTGATTTTATTACCCTGGGAAACTTAAAACTACCGCTCTGTATAATTAATTTTTCAAATTCTTTTTCCTTTTAATTAACATTTTTTAAATGCAAAATTTTCAATGAAGATTGATAAATTTTTGGCATTATTTTTTGACATGTTTTTTTATCATTAACAAATACAAATTTATCCAATATCCAAAATGAAACATTCTTTGGAAGTTTTTTTAGCAACTTCCCTGGCAACGTTTCCGGTAGCTTTCCTTTGATGTGTAATTTTTTTCTCAATAAAAACGATGGATTCTTAATTAACATAGAAGATAAATCAAATTCATCATTATGTTAATTTGATGTTTTGAAAAAAAATATTTGCATGCTTTTTGAAGATTTTCAAGTGTCTTTGATGGTGATCGAGAATGACAAGTGTATAACATATAATTATATGGAAGTGAAAAAGCTTGTGGTCGAGGATTGTTAAAGTCATATATTGGTTTTGTAGAAGATTCTAAAAATGTTTAATAAGTAAATTTAATCCCAGTTTTAAGAAAAAACTTACTAAAATTTATAAAAGCATTTAAGACATGTGAAAAAACTGAAATTCTTACACCAAAAAACTTAATAATTGAAATAAAAGTTAGCAGGAAAAAAATATGCAGCAGCATTGGAAAGTTAGAACTAACAATATAAAAGCGCAAAATCAATGAATGTTTTTTAAGGAACGAACGCATCATGGCGTGAGAAGAAAAAAAAACAAATTTTAAACTTACTTTTAGGGCATTATTAATCTCATCATTTATTATGCCCTAATCATAGACGAAGACGTGCCAGATATTAATTGTTTTTTAGGTCAAAGATTGTCCCCGGTGTTGTTAATTAATTATAACAAAAAATTTTATTTTCTATTTAAAATTCAATTATGAGCACACGAAAATCAAAAAAAAAACGATCTCCAATTAAAAATAAAGTGCAAAAAATGTTTGAACTACCGCGTAGACTGGCATTCAAATCTTTAATTCTGGTAAAATATAACCCTTCCATTTTTCATAAACCAATAAATCAACTTGATTTTCAAATCGTATTATATTTTTTCGTTTTTCTTGATTTTGAGGATATTCAATGTTATAACCAAAAAATTCAAATCTACTGGGATAGTTCTTTTGTGAATGTTTCTGAAAATTTATAGGTAATCAAAAAACTTGTTTGAAAAAAATATTTAAATAAAACAACCAATATAAATTCTGCAAAAGTATTTGGATCAGGAAGGGTTCGAACATCGCCAATACGGAATAATTGAAGTTTATTTTTAAATGGAAAATTGCAAAGTGTCTCAGCAATGTTTGGAGAGATTATTGTATATAGGAGACTGAAAAAAAAGAGTTTATTGAAATTTCGGTAATTAATTGATTTCACTTTCATGAAAGTTTTCGATTTTATTAAGACTGTTAGAGTTTTCAGAGGTATTAAGGTGACGCTTGAGTTCCCATATTTTTTCTGTATATTCGATATATCAATTAAGAGACAGTTAGAGACAAAATATCAGCTGCGTAATAATTAATTCTGGGGTCTAATCGATATATGAATATAGCTAATAAATAGCAGAGGATATCTATTTTTGCTATAAAATATCCGAAATTCTGCATAATGAATACCTTTTCAAATATCATAAAAGTATTATTAATGGATTATTTAAATTATCCTTGCTATTATACTTCTTTGAAATCATCAGCATCAAAATTTTTACAACAAAAATAGTTATCGTCTGCTATTTATTAGCTATATCCATAAATCTATTAAGTCCCAGGATAAACTGATATTTTGTCCCTAACTTACTAAGATGGGTCTCAACTCGATCACCTGAAGGCCGTTTACTGCTATAAGCAAAGTTTTCGTATGCAAAATTTATTTTACTCCACAAAATAATCAAAACTTACTCCAATTCTTGAATTTTTGGTATAAATTGAAGGATATCTTCAAATACAAATGAATTCCCATCTTGATTTTTAACTGACAAATATAAATCAGTAACTTCTCCATGACCAATTAAAAATTCTACTTCTGATAGCGATAAATTTTGTTGGCTTATATAAATACGACTTGCAGAACAGCGATGAATTTTTGTTGCTATCATATCCGATAAAGCTCTAACATTTGGTTTATGAAATTTAAAAGTAAAAATATTTGAAAAATAAAGCTTAGAATTCATCTTTGGATAACCAAGTGTATCTGTTGTTATTTTCTGGCCAGTGAATCTTGTTATATCCCATCCGGTGCCAAAATAGTGATAGACTACTGCAATAGGATATTTCAAATAAAACCATTTACACGTTTGAAATAAATCATGAAGAAGTGAAGCACTAGCAGTTTTAACCATGTAATCAATGAGCGTTGATCGAAATGGAAAATGTTGGGGTGAAACGGTTTGTGGATTAAAGTGGTAAATGAATTTTGAAGGAGAAGAAGGTTCAGGAAGTACAGTTGATTTTGGTGGACTTAATTTTAATTTGTTGTAAACTTCAAAGTCAAATGTATTCTTCCATGGAACAACTGATGGACCATGTTTTTCAGCAGCTTTTTGATAATTTTCTTTCATTTCGTGGTCACTTATAAAAAATCGGCAATACTTTGAATATGTTTCAAGAAGTTTCTGAAATGTTATTGTTAATACTAAAAAAACGACAGGCAAGATAGATACTCCCAAAACGCTAGAATTAAGTGCTTATAATATACCCATAAGTCGTTAACAACAATAATTAGGGACAAAGCAGGCGCGCCAAATTTTCGTCAAGTTGATTCTTACAAATAAATCATAGGTCGTCTACAGTTAATCTTCAAGCTTAGCATGCCTATAACTTTATGCCGAAGTCGATCAAAGATCCCAGATGCACGCCTTTTTTACACGCTTCTGCAAGCTCATATTTTCAGAGATGGCCGTCCATGAGAAGAACATTTCCTACACCAAACATTTTGGCATTTGCAAACAATGTCTCAAACGGCACCGAATTCAAATTTGACCTGCCACCTGCTAATAATTAAAATAAATCATGTAAATTCAGACTTTTCTGCACCCAATAGTCGAAAAATCAAATCTCTAGCTTCATAGAGACTTAATAAAAAATTGTCAAAATTTTATTTTTCAAAAAGAGCTTTTTTTAAATGGCTGTTAGAAGGCTATTTTTTAACATTTCTATGGAGAAAAGTCAAGATTATCATAATGCTTGCTTTTTAACTATTCCAAAGATCATATTTAAATTTGACGCCGTTCAGCAAAGTGTTTCCAACAATTTTAAGTGCAAAAATAACCCCCGTCATTGATGCCTTTTCCTCCAAAATACAATTACAGAGTAAAAAAAAGAGCCGTTTGTAGAAAAAAAACAAATTAGGAAAATAAAATACTACTCTGTACATCTTTTACTTTAACGACTATTTGGAAAAAATAAAGGCACTTAAATTGGGTTTAACAGGAAAATAACTATTTTTAAAGACAAACCTGATAATCATCATGCTTTTCAAGAAAAGCAATATACAACTTCCAGAGCTGTTTATTTGTTAAACATTGCCCAAGTCGAAATTCAACGTTTTGAACAACAAATTCAAAATCTCCTGCTTCCTTCAATGCATCAAACCATTTTTCAATATCATTTTTAACCATTTTTATTTTTAAGTATAGTTTTTTCATTTTGTCGTACTTTTTACAAACAGGTCGTGGAATTAGTTTTCCTAAAAAATTTATTTGAACCAAAATTTGAGATCGAAAAAGAACAGCTTACTTGTTTTAAATTCATAGTCTTTCCATTTGTCCTCCAAATTTGCATGAGGGAAACAAAAGTTGTCAACTGAAAGTTCGCATTCAAGAGAGGGTAGAATTTTACGGTCTTCACAATAATACAATTTTTTATCATGCAAATATGGAATGCCTAAGAACTTTCGATCTTCCATAGTTAAATATGAAAGATGAAAAATGCATTCTGCAGCAAGGTGGTACCTTCCAATATTAACATTAGAATATCTAGCTAGTCTAGAATACGATGAATGTATTTTTTAATGATAACTTTGCTTTTTCAAATAAAATTTCATCAACTTTTAAAAATTACTTACTCAGTTTTTTTCTTCCATAATTTTCTAGGCATTAAAAATTTGCTTGAAAATTCATCCAAAAGGTTATTAATTTTTAAATCCGATTCTTCTACTTCACTGTCATTAATCGCTTCTATCGATTCTATCTCGTCAATCTTTTGATCTAGTTGTAGAATAGCTTCACAATAAATGGGATCCAAACGATTAAAAAAATTGGATGGCAACATTGTAATGTTGAATTTATGATGTTTCTCGTATTACATAAAATAGACAAAACACTAATTTTTTATAGCTAAAATAAATCAAGTGATTTTTTAGTTGCAAAAAGTGAAAAAAACTAAAACGTGGTGATAATTTTAACGGACAATCTAAAAATTGTCGCACCTCTTTTGATATGTCTGGAACAAACTACAAAGTGCAACTTTTTTTTCTATTTTGATGCGTCATTGGAAAAACACGAGGAACGCACCTTTACATTAATGGAGAAAGAGGAAAAGACATTTTTGCAAATTCAATTGAAAAAACCCTTTGCAAAAATTTTGACGACGGGTTGTGTCATCGACGCTAATAACAATTACAATGAATGCTGTAACAAGCATCTTATCAGTAAAAAATAATGACTTTAAGTAATCATGGGAATTAGAATCCTACGAAAACGGGGAGCGGATATTCAGAGGTAATTTAAAACTAAGCTTGGAGAACTAAGAAAATACGTTTTACAACACAAAAAACTGTATTAAACAAGAAGTTTGGATATTCTTAATTTATTATTTTAACATGTGTTCATCAAATTTTAGAAAATCAGAAAATTATTTACAACACTTTTTTAACGATTTTTACTGCATTTTCATAAGAAATTGTATAAATGCCAGTACTGCAAAAAGACATCCAATCTAAAAAATCTTTTGTTTGTAGTACAGATACTGGACACATCCAAGCTGAATTTGGATCACGTTTCGCTCGTTCAAATGGTAAACGTTTTCGTACTGCCATTTTAAAATATGCTTGAATCTTTTTGTACTTCCAAAAATGATCAGCACACCATTTTCCATCAAATTCATTTCCAACAAAAATAATTTTACTTAAAATATCTGGTCGCCAATGTGCATGCAGGAAATCTTCAAAGACATTAATTGGAAGATGAATCATGTAACATATCATTATCGGATTTTGAACATCGACAGCATTTGCTAAAGCATTCAAAAAGTAATCAGAGGAAAATGATTCTCCCTCAAACACATGAACATTTCTATGTTGAAGATATTCAATTTCAACTTGAGAATGTCGCGGCTCTTGTGAGGTCATTGTTAGCTGGGGATATTTTTCGCAAAATTTTGAAACTAGTTTTAAAGCAACTGCATATTGAAATGTGCCGTTGGAGATATTGTCATAAATTTCTTTTCTTCCAATCGTACCAATACCATACATTTGCAATTGAATAACAGTTTTGTTTTCGAGTAATGACAAAAGTTGGGTATAAATTAACATCCTGAAAAATATCTGTTTTTGTGGTAGCAATTAACCGATATGCCCTTACGCAGAATGAAAAATATATTTTTTCATTTCTTGAACAGCATGCTCTATTTCTTTTTCAGATATCAAACCAGGATTATATCGAAGATATTCGATTTCTTCAACAGCTTTTTGTATTTTCAGTTTCCTTCGAACATAAAGTAGTAATAGAAGTAATTCCAACATTTTCTACCAAACACAAAACCAGAAAATTTTAAGTTATTAATAATAATAATGCAGCCAGTCAAAAATCGAATAAGCATTGATTTCTTTTTATAACCCTCTTTTTTCTTATTAAAATAAAAATAAGTCCTAACGAAATACTTTTTTATATCTACAGAGGATATCTTGGAATGAGAAATTGTTTAGAGGAAATTTAATGTATGACTGTGTTTTAAAAAAGTTTGTCAAGTTGGTTATATTGAATGCATGAATAGTAGTGATCACATTGCTCAACAATTTTAGGTTGCACATTCATTATATAGGAAATTTGGAAAGAGTAGTACAGTCGAACTTCGTTATAACGCGCCTCGCTATAATGCGGTCACATTTTGCCAATCGCCTCTGGGCTTATATAATATTTAAATTTTTTCACAATGCGGTAGATGATGGCCCAGATATACCATATTTTTAATTTTGTGCTAAAATATACACTAGAAAAAAGTTATGGCTTCGAACCTCGGTATAACGTGGTCCCTTGAACCGCATTATAACGAATTTCGACTGTAAAAAAATTTGAGAGTTTAAAAATATTAAAAAATACCTTAAGGCATCCACAAGCAAAGTCCTATATTTTATTGTGAAGCATTTTATATACGAGCTATAAAAGTTTACATGCTAGAACTTAAGAAGCTTTTCTTTTGAAAGAACTAGATAAGAATGTGTCTAAAATGCGTTAAAATATAATATTCTTTTTGTTTTGACTAAAAAACGAGCATAAATGTATTGCAAATGCAGATTAATTCTTGTCAAAAAAAATGCAATTATTTACACATTGACAAAGTTTAAAGAAAAATACAAGTAATGATGATGCCTTTTATATTCCTGTTAAAAATGCTGATTATGTTTTGCTTATTACTGTCGACAAAAGGATCTGGTAATTATTATGAACGATATAGTTGTGTCATTGGTGGAAATGAAACTGTAATAAATTTATTGATAAATCAAATAGCATTTTTTGAAACTCCAAAGTTTCCTATTTTATTATCTACAGATGAATTTAATGCTTGCCGTTTGACTTTTAATTTAATCTACAACAATATTAGTGTAATGAAACTGCTGTAATCTTTACGTTTGATATATAATATTTTAGAACCATCAATTAATTGTAACACAAGAACAACGATCTATTTTTGAATTTGATCAAACTGTAGATATATCAAATGATTCATCGTATTCATTGATAAATAATTATCCATATATTGACAGACTTTCACAACAAGGCTATATCATTTTTGCTGATGAAAGTAATTATCCTCTTGAATCGATTGCTAAAACAAAACCATTTCATTTGAATGATGAAACACAAATTCTCTATCTTCTATCAAGTTTTGAAGAATATTTTAATCGAACGTATCCTTGCATTTGGAAGTTTTCAGCACCTGTTGGATATGGTTTTAAGATTGTAGTAATGCGATTTGTTATATCAGCTTCAACGTCTTTCACTGTTACAAATACCACCGAAATAATTGTTAAGTATGTGTTAACGCAGGAATGTCGCTATTCGTGTTTCCTGACTAGCGTTTTTTTCATACCAAAAAAGTATTTATCATTATTTTGTTTTTTCAAATATTTATGTTTCAAGACAAAGAATATTAAAGGAATAGAAAATACCAATGACGGGAAATTGAAATTTGATTTCGCATCATCCCCTTCCCGCAATAATAACTATCTTTTTTAGTGAAAGAAGTCTCACTCTATTTCGACCATATTACAATACCGACAATCATATTCAAATTGAGCTATCACAAGGTGATCCAGAATTTATTCCAAAAATAGAATTTGAAGCCTTTGTAAGCATTGTTGAAAAAGATATACCAAAAACGGATGGTCATTGTAATATTTCAATTCAAGATAATACAACATTATGGAGTATTGAAAATTATAAATCGAATTCTTATTGCATTTACAATCTTACAATTATACCAAATACAGAAATTATTATCACTGGAGAAGTCGATGTCGAAAACAATACAGATTATGTCGGATATTACGCTGATAAATATACAAAAGTTATATTACCTATTGAAATTGATATAGTATTACGAAATGATAAAAATGATGGTTCAGTAAGAAATGTGTTATTTGAATTTATGAGTGATGGAAGCTTTCAAAGAAAGGGATTTACAATAACTTTTACAACATTGGATAAGTTTCATGAAATTTGATTAATATTAAACTGTATACGTTTTTAGTTTGTCAATGTGCTGACCAGGTTATTTATTGCAACACTTTTGAAAATTATAATTTAATGAAAGGCAGTGATTATTATTGCGCAAACTTGCATTGTAAATTTCGGGTGAGTCAATTGTTAAAAGCAGAATTTTTTTGATGTCTAAAAGCCATGTGGGAAATATTTTTTGAAAAAGTTTTTCTTTTTAGATAAACTGTTCTGATCCTTTAACCGTTATAAGCATTGGCTATTTGGGTGGTACAAATCCGGATCAACCTTTATTTGATGTTTTCAAAATATATTCCAATAACGAAACCATATTTGAGAGTATTCAAAACTATGACCTAAATTATCAACCAAAAAATATATTTATGAATTCTTCAAATGAAAATTTTTTTGAAGCTTTTACATATGATGCAATAGGTCCACGAGAATTTTTTATTACTGCTGCAGGAGTACAAGGTTAGTAAAAGACATTGTCATCACTTCTAACTAACCATTTTCAGCTAAGAAGGTTGATCGTATTATTGAAATTTCAACTGAAAATCCTACCGTTATTATTGATACACAAGAACAATTAATTTTGACGCTTATCGTTGTAGAACTTTCAAAATCTTCAGTTTGTTGCCTTTTAAAGATTTTTTGTAAAGAAACAAGTATTTTAGAAGGCTCAAAATAAGACTATAATGGTGTATACAAGTTCTATTGACGACGTGGAAATATACAATAATGAAAGTCTTACCTATAATGTACAAAGTTTTTCATGGTAAAACAGTTTTATGCTATTGCAGCACTCCAAAAAACTTATTTCTTTAGTTTTATAAAGCCAAATGAATATTCCTGTAAGATGCGTAGTGACAAATTTGTTATATATCTAGAATTTCTTCGTAATTTCCCTTTTCTAGCTGTTCATTTACCCGGTTTGTTTTAAAACTTAAAAGATACAATCTACATGTGCATAGTTTTCAGGCATTGCACCAAACTGTGTTTACAATAATGCTATTTTTCAAACAAAAGGCGCAGATAATCTTACAATTGCTTCTTTAGCAAATACAGAAGGATCTTGCATAATTACAGTTTTAATTGATGCTAAGAATTTTGTAATATCACACATATGGACTTCAACAAAAGAAGAAAATGTAATAGTATTTGTTGGAATTGATCAAACAAAACTCTTTTTTGAATTCAAGTAAGTTTTTTCTAAATCGTAAACTTTAAAGGGGCTATATAAAGAATTGTATAATTCCCAAACGGCAATTGTGACTAAGCTCTTCTCTATGATATCATTTAATCTTGAAGCACATCGATTAATGCAAAATACCGAATGCCGCCTGTACACTTAAAAAAATACATGCTTGTTACATTCTGAGTATTTTAGTTCCAAGACTGCAACTACATGGAAAGATATTTTATTGCTGTCCAAAGTTTACACTGTAGTTATACCAAAATCAACAGCTATTTTTATAACACTAAATCGATTTAATTCTGAAAATTCTATTGCGATACAACAACCTTTTCGTTCTGTTATTGCAACTTCTTATTACGGTACTCTACAAAATAATGTGCCTAGCATGAATGTTATATACACAGTTGGTAATACTCCGGTAAAATTTATTGCTGTTGATTACAATGTTGTCAATGATGAATTTTACTTCTCATCAAATAGTGTTAATTTTTAGTATGTTATCACCAAAACAGCGAATAATATCATAATCTGTTGCTTTTAGTATAAACAAAACTGGAGATTATTTAATTTTTAAAAATCAAAATGTTACAATATATTACACAAGTTTTATTCACTATGTTAGAATTTTTGGCGCATTATTTTACATTGAAACTATTGAAGACTCACTGTAATTGAAATAACGCTAACAAAAAAGAAATTATGTAATAATAAAAATGTTTATAACAATCACAGCACAATAATAGATTGACAACGTCTATGTAAAAGATACGTTAATTTTATATGAGAAATTTTGTAAAAAAGAAAAGAAAACATAGGATAAAAAAACTAACATTCACAATCATAAGAAAAAATTATTATAAACCATATCGATCTCTCTTTTCTTTGTCTTGTTCATCATAACAAATAAGACAATAAGGAATTTCAGCTTGGATTTATGTTTAAATTAAAGCATTTAATTCAGTCATATAAACTTCAGAAACAGTAAAATGACAAGAAAAAAGCGATGAGAAAAACTGAAATTATGGTTATATCCATTTGACTTTTTATGCTTAACAACTTTTTGGAATCAGAAAAGAAATAAAATGTTACCAGAATTTTCGAATTCGGGAGTTGAAGTATGTATTTCCGTATAGAAAGTTGCAATCAGTTTATTTTGCTTGACTTTGACTATCCCTTTATTACTTTTAGACATTAAAAAAAATTACATGTGTGCCTTTGCTTTCATAATTATATAGTAGCTCGTATTATGATGACGAAAAAAACACACTAAGAAAAATTTTGTTGTAATCTTTCAAAACATAATGAATTTCTGACAAACCTTTTCAAGATCATTGTACAAATTTACAGGTACTAAATCAAATACTAAATGAAAAAAAATGTGTTGTCATCATATTACAAATTCTGTAGTTAGACCACCTGTTAAACATGGTTTGAAAGAAATAAAGTGCACATAGGTTTTTTTGAACGAACTTTTAAAACTTCCTTTAAAAATAATTAAAGCTTTGATCGTAAAACTGTAGTTTAAGAAATAGCTGAAATAGTACAATAGTAGTTACTTGTAAATTTCTAATAGGAACTTTAAACAGAAGCTAAAATTGTCACTTTTATGGCATCTGTCATCTTTTGTAGTGGAGTTTTTTTGACCAACCATAAAATTAAGGCGGTTTTGAAAAAGAAAATGAATAAGATGGTAAGCGGAAATAAATGGTAATAAAAAAGGACATATAAAAACAAAATTTTTTAAAGTCAAAATAAAAATTTTATTATGAGATTGTGATTTAGGAAGATGTTGTTTCATTTTCATGAATTTTTTTTCTTCCAAATTTTTTTGTTATCATAACTTTTTTCAGATCACGAGTTGTGTCGACTCCCATAAAAGTTCTTAAAAATGGCCTATAGCATATCCTATCTAATTTTGATACAATACATTTTTATTTTTATTTTTCAAGTCATTGCTTTCTCGACTCTTTCTTATTCCATGTTTATTATGAAAGTTTTCTCTGATAAATTATCAGCTGCATTTATCATTTATTTATGTATGATTATGATTGAATCTTTTTCAACTATTATTCAATCTTTTTATATGATTGTCAATTGGAATCCAGGTATGTCTTACATAAGATGCAACACCCGGTTTTTGCAACCATGTGGTTAAAGTAGATCATAATTACAATAACTTACAGATAGTGGATATGAACCATTGTGGGTCTTCATCTTAACATTTATTCCATATATCCTTGTTCCAACATTATCCGCTGCTGTATTCTTTTTACTTTTACATCGAATTTTTGCTGTTTATTGGATGAATTCAAAAAATGCCAACAAAATGCTATTTTTTGTATCTATATTTGTGATCCTTATAGTGATAATATCACTTGCAGCATTGTGTGTTATCCTGGCAGCAAAAACATTACCAAAATTGGGTAAAATTAGAATTTACATGAACACATTTTTTATGTCTATTATAGGAGCAGCAAAATGTTGGACAATGAGTTGTACATTTGGTGATGCCATTAATGTTTTATATCTACCATATAAAGCATTTTTTGGATTATCAAGTACAATTTCCGGATGTTTATTTTTATATCTTCTAAAACAATCTCCAACTGGGAATTTATTTGCTCAAAGAGTTAGTTCTTTATCACAATCTATAAACTTATAAAAGTTTTTTTATACCTAACAGTTTTTAATAAACTTAAAAATAATTTGTGGAACACTATAGCATAAACAAAAAAATAACAAGCATAACTTTTAGGCAAATCGTTTAACACTAATAACAATTGCAGTGGAATTATTTTTAAATTTTATTCCACCGTTTGTTGATGCATTTCTTAAATTTGTTAGTTTTTGCTCTTTTTTGTTGTCAGCAAGTATAAAATTAAATTTTAGGCATTTGATATAAAAATAAATGGAACAGTTGGACAATACAGTCATACTCTATGTGCTTTGGATTCAATGATTGTTGGAATTGTTTATTCAAGACACTTTTTAAAATCGTCTGATCGAGTAATAAATATTTCAAAGTAAAAGAGCACGAAAGGTTTCAAAAACCGTTGTTTAAAGTTTGTGATCAATTTTTTTGTTTATAAGTTTTACGGATTATCTTTTTTTCATATTGTTCATGACATTATAAAAGCTTCAACTAGATATAAAAAAATATAGCATAAATTTGTTTCTAAAGCGATTGGGATCTATCAGACATTCTTGAGTTGTTAAAAAGACTGCTACTATAAAACACCTACTTTAACATTCACAGTATCATAAAAAAATAGAATTTTTACGCAGAAAAACACGTTTACCAACAAAATATGAAAAATTTCATATATTCTCAAAAAAATAACCGCTCAAAGTCACATAAAATAAATTTTATAAGCCATAACGATCTCTCATAATCTTTAATTTTTCATCATCTTGTCCATCATAATATATAAGACGATAAGTAATTTCACTTTGGATTACAGTTTCTATTAAAGCATCTAATTGAGCTTTATAGCCTTCAGAAACATTATTGCTAAAATAAAGCCAGAACCGAATATTCTTATAAGTCTAAAAAATTAAAAATGTAAAAGGTATGATAATATGAAAAAGAAATTTACTTTCAACAACGTGGAAAGATCATCCGGATCGATAATTTCAGGAACATTAGCCAATTGCAATAAATTTAGACGTCCAAGGTTTTTGAGATTAAGAATATTTTTTACTGTTGCAGCATTAGTCATAGGAAATTTATTCATAAATGTACTGCAAAACAGATGTTTAAATGTTAAAGTAAAAAAATAACTTACAAAGAGAAGCATTCAATATTTGGCATTTTTTCATTAAATAATGCAAAAATAGTATCAAGCATAACAAGCTTTTTATCTTTATAGCTTATTCTAACATCATGAAAATAAATTTGTTTTAAAGTAGGCGAAATTAACGCCAAAAAATCATCATAATTGATATTTCGATTACTAGCGGAGAATTCAGTAATATCACAGCGATAAAGTTTTGCAGGAAGCAATGTAGTGAAGTTACGAGTTGTTTTTGCATATAGATGAAGCCTCAATTTAAGCCATATTTTGCTTTTTAGTTTTTTGAAATTAATTTTAACGCAACATTTGTCACTACTACCATCACAGCTTTCATTTGAACAAAGTTTTCTTGAACCATACATTTTTGGAGCAACAAGAATGGGGTTAGTTTCAAAAAAGTATTTGTTTGTTTGAATTAGCTTGTTGTAAGCTTCAGACGTTGTAGGATTTTTAGCGATGTAATAAATGATTGAATCTGGGAGAGGGAAATTTTGCATGATAGATTGTCCACCCCACCATGAAATTTTTCCTGCACGAATCATTGTTGGCTTTAAAATAGCATTTGAAGTTGCAACAGCAACAGAAATAAAAGCATCTGTTAATTCATCCATTTTTTCAGCTTGTAAATCTAAAATAAAACCTGTCAATAAAATGCCATCGACATTACAAAAGCTTTAATAATGCTCAAATTTTAAAGATTATCTAAGAGAAGTTGGATCTGGAGAATCCACATTTAATTCGCAGACTATTTTTTAAATACAAAATCTTGGATAAAACTAACAAGAAAAAACGTAGCAATAACAACAAACTAGAGTGTATCAAGGAAAATTGTTGTTTGTAGTTCTTTCCCTTCTTTAATAGACACAAACAGAAAATGAACAGGTCATTGCAAATTGATGCATGAGAAAGCAAATGATCATTTTATCTTTTGGTCATTGTTGTTGTGGTTTCTCATAACTTTTGATTGACGGTTTTTTTTGTATCTATATTAAGAAGAATGTCTGAATTAAAAGCTGCAAAAAAACTTCTTCGAAGTAAAATTGGTGCAATTGTTACTGCTCTTTCAGATGCTGAACTTCAGAAACAAACAATAGAAATTGAAAGAATAATATTTGAAGCAGAATGGTTTAAAAAAAGTCAAAGAATTTCTTGTTTTGTTTCAACAAAAGGTGAAATTATTACTGATAATATTATCAAAAAAGCATTGGAGTTGAAGAAAGAAGTTTTTATTCCGAGGTAAGAGTTTTATGTTGAATTAATATAATTGAGTATTCAAAAGAAGCTAAAACAAATTTGAGGAATAAGAATGTTTAATTTTTTTTTAAATTGTAATCGGTGCTTAAAGAAGCGGAAAAAAGAACGATTTGTCGTCAAGCAATCGACAGCCCTGAAAGGAAAGTGAAAGAAAAAAGATAAGTGTGTATAAATTTCTTCGCACATTGTTTTCTTTGTTGTTTTACTCTTTTTCACAACCCTAGATCTCGGCTTTATTTATTTATTTATTTATTTCATGGTCTAACACATGACGACAAAAAGATAATATACAAATTAAAACAGAACAAAAATAAATTTGACAATAAAATTACAATATGAAAACAAATATGTACAAACAACTTTCTAATAAAATAAATGGCTTATATGTTATCTTTTTTGTGATTATTAGATAGATCGATTTGTAAGGATCTTATTTAAATTTAAACAGGGCAGTTTTTTAAATAATTAATTTTTATAAAAAAAGATATTAGCTTTTTAAGATTAAGCTCAAAAAGGCAATAGAAGAACAAAAAAAGAACAAAGGAAAAAAGTGAGAATAAAAAATTTTTTCGAACCTCTCTTTTTTCTTTCACTTTCCTTTTTTATATTAGACGGATCTGCCGTGCAGCATTTTTACTGTGACCACGTTTTTAAAAGTGTGAATGCAAGAGTAAAGTTAATTAAACTATCCAAAATTTTCCTATCTTTCAAATAATTTGCATCTCATTCTTACAGATTCAAAAAAGGTGCAACTGATATGGAAATGTTAAAACTCAGCAGCATTGAAGAATTTGAAAAACTAGATACAACACTTTGGGGAATTCGTCAATATCCAGTAGATGCAGAATATGAAAGCTATCATCTTTCAGGACCTTTGGATCTTGTTTTTACTCCATCTGTGGCATTTACATTAGCCGGGAAACGGCTTGGACATGGAAAAGGTTTTTATGATCGATTTTTTGCTGCTCATCAAAAATCTTTTAATAAAATGCCATTAAGAGTTGGGCTTGGATTAAAGGAACAAATTATTGATGATTTACCTGTAAGCGAATATGATGTTTTCATGAATGTTGTCGTTTCTCCTTAAACATAATGGGTCTAAATTATTGTTATTGTGTTAATACTTTTTTCGCGCTTCAAATATATTTTTATTACAAATAAAATTGTTTTTTAAAATTTTTTGAGTGCTATTTTTAACATACAGCGACAAAAAACATTTTCTGGACACTCGGTAGTTTGCTGAATTCTATTTATTTTGCGGTTTCAAATAAATCCATTTATGATGATTACAAAAAATACCTTTGGGCGAAATGATAGTCCATTGTTCACAGATAGTATCCATCAAGTTTTAACATTTATAATTATGTTCTCTCAAAAATTGAGCAACTCAAGGTTGCAAAAATTGAGTTGTTAAATTTTAGGCTTACAGGGAACTATTTTGTGATGAGATTTAAACCTATCAAAATAGCACAAGGTATCGCTTGCTATTTTCCTTTAAAGTCTGTAAGATGACAGCTGTTTAGGTCAATTGTTGTTTTTTTTTGAAAAATCAAATCAAAAAATTTTGTTCCACCATTTTAAAACTTTTGTTGCAAAAATAGCAGTTCTTTGGTATGCATTTTTAAATCAGAAAAATCATCCTCATAGTTGTTGGTGAGTCACAAAACAACGTCATTTTTATCGGAGTTAGTGAAACGTCCTCTTACAAAACTTTTTGTTGTTGAAATTAAAAAAAAAAGTTTGTTTACTTTTTTTCCTCTTTCCTCTCTTTCTTTCAAATTTTTTATTCAAACTATCACCGGAAGTTTTTGGAAGAAAAAAATATGTTTTTTGTTCTTTTGTACAATAGCAATAGCTACATCAAAATAAATAGGAGTGTTGTTGTTTTTTTGGTAAAATGATCTGCTGAAACTGATATTTCAGCATGACATCTTTCCTTATTATGTTAACACTCTGCTAATTAACTATAAAATTGCTATAGATATATCATTTGCTTATTTATAAAAACGTAATATATTTTAAAAATTTCGTTGATTTCTTTGTGTCAACAACAACAACAATAATTCCATAAAATGACGTCTTTAAAAACTTTTATCATAAAAAAATACTTCAAAGCAAAAGAACCATGACGGAACTTTCTTTAGTCATCGATGTTTGTACTAATTTCAACAGATAATGGCGTGTTTTGTATCTTCCCTTTTAAAAGTTTATTTAAGCATTGCTTTAAGATGATATATATTTTAATAAAATACTTTTTAAAATTTTAAAGAAGAAGAAAAAAACTTTATCAAAATAAATATTGCTTTATCGTGTTTGTTTATTCATTTCTTTAGTCATTATTTACAAGGGACCGTTCTGACATGACACCCGGGGATTTCTTAGGTAATAGCGGAAATGGATAGCTTATAGCAAGGGATGAAAAACCCCCAAGGGATTTTTTCCCGTTCGCCATATCAGGATTTTAGTAGCATTTTGCTATTACACAGTAAGTAGCAGGCGATGAACGTCTTAGTTATAAAATTACGTTTGTGGCGGTTTTTGATGGTTGTAAATGCATGGAATATGATTAATTATTTATGAAATATTATGTTTTGCCATATTTAACCATCCAAAATAAATACAAACGTAATTCATATACTTAGACGTTCATCGCCTGCTACTTACTGTGTAATAGCAAAATGCTACTAAAATCCTGAAATGGCGAACGGGAAAAAAACCTTTGTGGGTTTTTCATCCCTTGCTATAAGCTATCCATTCCCGCTATTACCTAAGAAATCCCCGGGTGTCATGTCAGAACGGTCCCTTGTTAGTCGATTTTTTTGATGTTTTTCTTATCTTTGTTTTTTATTCATTTAACTGATAATATAAAGCTTAAAAGGTTAAAAAAAGCCTTGTTTTTTTCATTATTGTCAATTTTTCTTATTTTTAAAACGATCCATTAAATTGTCATTTTTTAGAGTCTTTAAAGTTAGAAATATTCAATCATGCCTCCATTGATGAGAAGACGTGGTGATTTAATTGAACACAAAAAGCTTGGATATTCTGTAAGCTTTTTTATTGTCTCTTTTTGCATCCCATATTATAATATTTTTTTAGCGATGGAGTGTTTACATTGGTAATGGAGAAGTTGTAGAAGTTGATAATAGTAATAATCATCAGGTAAGAACAAAATTTGAATATTGTGTTATTTAGCTATAAAAAGAAAAATCTTTTTAGATAATTCGTCGACCGCGGAAATTTGAAGTTAGTGTTTCATGGGTCAATAATGAATTTGATGATCGAGTAAAGCCTTACAAAAATGATGTAGTAGTTCAACGAGCAATTTCACAAGTAAGTTTTTTAAGAGTTGTTAAGAAAGTATCCGCTGGTACAAAACAGGTGTTAAGCAAGTTGCATGTTGCAAGTATTCATATTTTCAGTTTTATATGCTTGCGATGTTGTCATCCCCGAACTGTAACATTTCCATTTAAAACACTATATTTCAGGTTGGAACATTCTGGAGAGACTCCCATCCTCTCGCAATAATCAATAATATTTCTGAACATTTTGCAAAATGGTGCCGATATGGTACAGATGTTTGTAATCAAAGTCCACATTTATCTTTACATGATAATCATGCCAGTGTTGGATTAGGAAAAGTAGAAACGGTAAGCAAGAAATAAAATGCAATAACAGCAATTTTTCATCAGTCATGCATGCATGAATGTTAGTATTATTGAAAACAAATAATATGAGTCATAGCTAGCTGTTTACAATGATTATCATTTATGGTTGTTTCATTGCTAACACTCAAAGAACAAAACTTTTTTTTGACGATTTCAAAACATATTACTTTTATAGGGTATTCTATCACTTAAATTACCAAATGCATATTCTACAGTACAAGCAAATGGTAATTCAACAAACATGAAAATTGGTGGAGAATTATTAAATGCCGAAGTCTTAGGAGCTGTAAAAGTGTCAGCGATGGCAGCAGCGGATGCAGGAATTGATCATGGAAATGGTAAACTTGGAATTAATATGGGATTAGATGGTCCACAAGCACAAGTTGGCCCGCTTGAATGTAAAACTGGGCTAAGAGGTAACTACTAATTAGAAATAATAGAAAGAATGTTTATTAAATTGTTAAACTTACTTTTTAGCTGATACTGGTGTCAATTGTAATAGAGATGGACTTGGAATTAAAGTTCTTGGAACAGGTCTACAAATTGGCAGAAAAACAAAAATCAGCGTTCTTGGGTCAAGCATTGGTTTTAATTTTTGATTTTAATGTTATTTTAAAAATGTATTTGTAATAAATGCCATATTTTTAAATTTCTTTAGTAATTTATTTATTGTCAACAAAAAATAATAAAAATGATTTTATAAATCTACGAGAAAAAAATAACAACAAACATTTTTTATCGTTAAAGCAGTACTGTCTGTTAAAAAAATTACTTCCAAAGAATTCGTTTAAAAATCAATATGGGTTAAAAAGTTTTATTGCCTATAACAAATAAATTTTTTAACTTTTTTTTTAACTTGATAAATTTTTTAATTCTTTATGAACTCCCAACTGAAAATACATACAATAGGTTCAAATTATTTGTGTTCAAAAAGAAGAAAAGAGAAAGAGGAATCACAAAAAAAGAAAACTCGGTCAACTTTTTGTAACATTTCTATTTTATACTTTAAAATTGGTGTTAGTTTTAAAGTGTCACAATACAAACTAGAAATTAAAAAATACAAGTTGTGCTTGAACATAATAAATACTTTATAAAAATGCTTTCTTTTTGTTGTTTCTGTCCCTAAACTTTAAAAAAAATTAATTTTGCAAAATTCTTTTTCTTAAAAATTGTGAGTTAAAATAATTTTGTAGAATCTTTTTTGAATCTTGATTAATTTTCCTTTTTATGACTCTTATAATACTTTAAAAATAATGTTGAAATTTGACAACAATATTTTATGAGTATATTGGTTGTTTTTGGTTTTATTGATTTTTGCTGGAAAATAACCACTAAAGACACATCAGTATTAATTTTCGTTATCCTATCTTTTTCAGTTCTTTATGAACTTCCAACTGAAAATTCTGAGTTTAGCGTTTTTGTTATTTATTTGTTTAACAAGTGATATATTAATTACTTTGTTATATTTTGTTATATATAATTTTAGAACTGAAAAGTTTATTTATTCAGTTTGAATTGGAATGAAGAGTGGCAATTTTTTTCATTAATATATAGGAAAAAATAGTTTTACAAAAATATTAACATGGTGAAAGATGAAGAGATGAGGGTGGAAACTGCAGCTGCAACTTCTTCATTGCTGTCTAGTCCAGAAAATCACAGAATAAAGCACGGAAGAAAAGGGTAAGAAGCTTTGTGGACTGTCAAAATAGTGTTGCGCAATTCACCAGTGAATTATGATTTAATTAATTAATCGAAAATGCTAAAAGTGCTGCTGCTAGACTTCAGAATCACCATCTGATATGAGTAGCTAAACATGTTCTTTATACTTAAGACTGAGTGTAGATTCGCTCTATTGAGTTAATAAAATCAATTTTTAGTTTAGCAGTTTCAACATTAAAAAGTCTGACACTTTAAAAAATACGGAACTCCTTTACAAAAAATAGCTTTATTTCGGTGTTTTTAAACTGAAAAATAATCCTGCGAAAATAATTCTGCAAAATTTTCGTCATTTTACAGCCGTACAAATTTGCAATAGTTTCATAAATTTATCAAACAATGAATGAAACAGAGATGAGAAGCGGCAGAAAAAAAGTCGCCGGCCGCGCCAGCGACCAAAATTACGTCGGCCGTGCCGGCCGCGCGGCGATACATTTGCGGCCGCATAAAGCGGAAAAAAATGCCTAAAAAGTTTTTTTCGGCCGCATAGAGTGAAAACAAGGCCGCCGTTTTGAAAATATCTGCCGGCCGCGCCGCCGGCAGTTCTCATCCCTGGAATGAAAAAAAAAATTATTAACCGATATTTATCTTTATAAAAACAAAAGCAAAAATGTCGTTTCTTTTGTTTTGTATGATACAAACCTGATTAAAAAAATCAGTTAAATCGTAGATTTAAAAATTAAATCATATAAAACTTTTACAGAGGTCCTCCATGGTTAATTTCGTCAATAATTCTCTTAATATTTTCAATAGTATTATTTTTAATTGCATTTTTTCTTTTTAATAAAATCTCAAATGCTCGTTCTTCTTCCTCATCAAGATTTAATGAAACAAAAACAAAAAAATCTGTTGATGATTTAACAAAGTCTGATTGGCCCCTTCAGTCACCAAATTCTCTGTTGGCAACATTTTCAAAAACCGCTATTGTTTCCGATAATACATTTTGTTCCGAGATTGGAAGAAGTATTCTTTTAAAAGGTGGAAATGCAGTTGATGCTGGAATTGCTACTTCCATTTGTATTGGAGGCATCAATGGACAGTCATCTGGAATTGGCGGAGGATTTTTGGCGACATTTTATGATTCAAGGACTAAAAAGTGTATTACAATCGACGCAAGAGAAACTGCCCCGCTTTCAACGAATGAAAATTCTTTTGTCAACAATTCAAAAGATGCTTTTATTGGTGTTGTTTTTGAAATAAAAAATTTATTTTGAAATTATACTTTTAGGCTACAAAGCCATTGCAACTCCCGGTGAAATTCATGGATTTTGGACTGCTTTTCAGCGATACGGCTCCGGACGAATTTCATGGCAAGACCTTATTTTTCCAACGGTTAAACTACTTCAAGATGGTTATCCTGTTTCTAAGATGGTAGAAAACTATTTAGAATATTTTAAAGATGACATTGAAAATGAACCAAGCTTAAAGTAAGTCAAATTTTGTTGATAAATTTAAACAAACACGTTTTTTGTTGAAATACTGCTTTCATTTTAAAGCTATACAAATGTTTATTTGTACAGCACAGTAAAACCCGGATTTTGAGCTATGAAATGTAAATTTGCGAAAATTTAAACTTGTTGAAGCTTTTGCTAAATTCAATAAATAATTTTTCATTTTAGAAATTTCTTTTTCAACAATGAAAGTGGATTAATGTATAAAGAAGGAGAAATCTTTAAAAATCCAGAACTCGCAGAAACTTTGAAAAAGTTGGCAGTTTCAAATGATCCAATTAAAACATTTTACACCGGTGAAATTGCTCAACAAATGGCGGCTGAAGTTTCTGCTAATGGTTTGTACAACTTCCAAAAAATTTGATAAACTTTTAAGTTTATCAAATTTAAAAATCAGTTTTAAATCAAATTTCAGATGGATATTTGTCAATGCAAGATCTTGAACAATATCGATCAAATATTGATAAAAATCCAATTGAAAATTTTAATATTTTCGAAGATTATGTTATGTGTGGCCCAAAACCTCCTAGTGGATTTGCAGTTACACAATTCACTGTTAATGTTATGTCAAGTAATATAATTTTAAAAACCTTTTTATAAAATAATAGTTTGAATGTTTTGTTTTACGTAGAGTTGTACCCTGCTGGAAGTGATCCAGAAACTCTTTATAAAGACGATATCTATTATCATAGGTTTATTGAAGCAATGAAATATGGTTATGCTGAACGAACACTTTTAGGTATGTTTTGCATTTGATTGCTTTTTGGCTTAAACATTTGTAAGAGATGAGACCTGCCGTTGACCGTTTTCCAAAGTTTTGCGTGACAAAACTACTATCTTTTTTTCTACTTTTTTATTGACAAAGAAAATGGGGAAAAATGCATTTTTACGTAATTTTAGGATCAATGATAAATGCAGAAGTTTTCAAAAAAATTTAAAATCGCAAAAAAGATTTACAAAACTTTAGTAATCCTTAAAAATATTTTTAGGCGATCTTCCATTCTATCCAGCCGCAAACAAAGTCTTACAAAAATTAACGAATCAAACATTCATCGATGAAATTGTTGAAAAAATTAAATCAACCCAAGCCTCCTTGATTCCCGCCAAATATGGTTTAGAATTAGATCAACCTGGTAAGCATGGAACAAGTCATACATCTGTAATCGATGCCTTTGGAAATGCTATCTCAATTACGTCATCTATAAATATGGTATATGGTGCTCGAAGACGGTCCCCGAAACTGGGAATAATTTATAATAATCAAATGGATGATTTTTCTATTCCTGGAAAATTAAGTTTTTATCCTTTTAAAGCTTCAAAATCAAATTACATTGCACCAGGAAGAAGACCACTTTCTTCAATGTCCCCAATTATAATTTATCGCAAACAAACCGGAGAGATTAAAGCTTCAATTGGAGCGGCAGGCGGATCAAGAATTATTTCAGCTTTGTCACAATTTTTGATTCAAATATTTAGCTTTAACCAAACTGTCAAAGAATCCATCGATTTTCCACGATTTCATAATCAATTTACTCCTTTTACTACTTCGTATGAAAAAGGTTTCCCTGATGCAATGATTCAATCCCTTCGAGATCGGGGTCATAATATGTCAATGCCGAAATATTCATTAGCAACTATTCAAGCAATTGTTCGAAAATTTGATGGAAGTCTTTCAGCATCAAATGATCATCGAAGATTGATTTACATGAATCCGGCAGGATATTAAAAAACAATTGTTACCGTTTTTTCTTGTTGTAACATTTTTTTTCGTAAAGACTTAGTCTTTAAATCTTGGAATAAAAATTTAGAAACGAAATCAGTATTTCATTTTTAATATTGTCTAACAAAAACATTTGTGTTAAAAAAATTTTTTCTGTTCATTAAAATGATAAAATCAGGTATAGAATATCTTCAATTTTTTTAATAAAACAGCGGGACAGAATGTGTTGCAGAAACGCAGTCACAACTGCTTCAAAGACGTCACCTGCTAAGGCGGATTTTTCCATTGAAGTTTTCTGAGGACAGAAAAACGTCTTATTTTGAAGAAAACAATCGCTTTGTAGTCCTTACACGAGTGTAGCACTTTATAAAGAAAAAATTATCAGAAGAGGATTCCACCCTTTTAAATTTATTAATAGTGAAAAGTTTGTAACATATTTAATACAGTTTTAATCATAGCAAATATTTTTATTTTTATACTGTCAATGCACCTTTTTTCTATTTATCAAACGTATGCAGGTTTTTTACAAATTTCAGCTACTGCCGTTGATGCACAATTCAAATTGTTTGCGAATTGAATATCGTACGAATCACTACATACCTTATCACATTTTTAAGCTTCACAAAAACGGAAGTTTAGTTTTTTTTAATTCGTAGGCTACTTCCCTATTTAAAGTTATGACAGAAAAGTAAACAAAAAAATGATTTAAATACTTTGTTTTCATTTACATTTTTCATTGCCATCTTTTATTCACAAAAATGTATACAAAGTTTTGGATTGCTGCTTTCTTTTTGGTTTTATTTTCCACGCGCATTGCAGGATCATCATGTGGAAGCGGAAAATTCCAAAATTTTATGGCAAATGTTTTTATCAGACTTGATTGTCCAAGTAAAATGTGTAAGATCAAAAAACTTTTATCTATGCAAATTTATTATTTAATTGTTTTTAGCCAATAGTTGCTGTGATACCCATGATTCCTGCTATGATCTACAAATGGGACAATCACGCTGTGATACACATGTGTAAAAATGCTGGTAAAGGAACACTCTGTGAATTAGATGCAAGAAAATTTTGTGATTGGGTTATTAAATATGGTGAAAAAGCTTATAAAAATGCTGGATAAGGATAATCCTTTGTTCTTATTATTTCTTTGGAATGTCCAATATAAAATAAATTGAATTTATGTACTAAAAGATCCATACATTTGTGGCACAATAAGCATTGTAATATCCGTTTGTTCAATTACTCTTATTGCAAATCGAGAGTTTTTGAGGAAATACAAAAATTTGTCGTTATTTTTTAGTTCAAGTATGGAGTAATTTACGAAAAGCAAATTAGCAGCTGTTCGATAATAATAATTTGGTTACATTTTTAAATTAACTAACATTCATTTACTTTGTTTTTGGATGACGTAAAATTAACGGTGTGAATATTATGTGATATCTCACGTCTCATATAACATAAATAAATACCATTTGTAAGTATTCCATATTTCTTTCTTGATACTTACATATTCGACGAAAACACCACTGGTATTTTAATGAAATATCTGTAGCATTAAAATACAAGATTTTTTAAATGCTATAATTTGGAGATGTGAATCTGGTATTTAAATTTCGTTCCTCCTATTTAATTGCAACAGCCAAATAAAAATACGTCTGTGTTTATTCGAATTTGTCATTTTTTAAACACGTATAAAATATTAAACTCAAAAAGAAACGTTGCGGCATATGCATTCTTGAAGCTAGCATATTGTAACACATTGCAGCATCTTCTAAAATATTTTGCCGTAACTCAATTATAAAAAATGGTTTCCGCTTACCATCAATATATGATGGTTGGATATTGGGCAACAATACTTTTGCTAGAAATAGCCTCGTTTTTTCCTATTTCTTATTTAATGTTTAAAAAGCGAAATGAACTTGCTTTTCCATTCATTCTATATTTATGGATGATTTTGATAGAAATCATTTCAACAATTCTTGCAAATGCCTATTAGCTTATTTATTGGAGACCAGGTAAATATTTATATTGACAAATAGAGGAATAAAAATGTTAATTTCGTCGGATTAAAATACTTGTATAAATCATGTGTTACTTTTTTCAACATATCTTTTTAGATAACGGCGGATACGAGCCAATAGCATTGTTTACTGTATCATTTATCTCGTATATGTCGGTACCATTCGTATCAGCAGCTGTATTCTTTCTATTGTTAAATCGAATATTTGCTGTCTGTTTTGTCGATTCTAGAAAAATTGACACTGTCTTCCGTTACATTTCCATCGTATTTCTGACGCTTATGGCAATATCAAATACTGCGTATCTCATCGTGAATTTTTTAAAAACTTTACCAAAATTAGGTTATTACTAATATTATTATTAAGATTTTAATAACACAAATAATTTAATTGTTTGTTCAGGTCCAAAATGTGCGACATTAAATTGTGCAATTGGGGTAGATGGCTCCGTTGGTGTTTCATGGTGTAGAATGGTATTTGGTTTTGCAAATGTCTTTCTTGGTATTATATTTTTAATATTGCTGAAGAAATCTTCCACAAGTTTACAGTCAATGAAAGTAAGATTTTTTTTGTCAAAAAATGCGTTAAACTTTTAATTAAATGGAGAGTTCCCCCACATACAACAACTTTTTTTCACCAAATTTCTCAGCAAGAAAATTTTTCAAAATCCTTAAAATACAAAATCAATAAATTCTGATGACATTCTCTTTCTATGGCATTTTTTCTGATTCGTGGTATCATCATAAAAAATAGGTTAGATATACCAGAATTTTGGCTACTATTTGTTCTTGGGTCACAAAAAGCTGAAACTCAAGTTATATCCAACAGAATTTTTATGACGATACCATTTTTGAGATCAAAAAAAATCACAAAGAAAGAAAATGTCATCAGAATTTATTGATTTTGAGTTTTAAGAATTTTGACAAATTTTTGTGGTGAGAAATTCGGTAAAAAAAATTGTATGGAATGGAACTCTCCCGTTAACAATGAATAGGAGTATCGATTCCCCGGAGAATGCGGAAATTTAGGGGAAAATTCTCAAGCTTAAATTTAGTCGGAGAAATCCCGTGAAACCGACAACTCTGACAATTAAAATTTTCTCATGAACATAGCACATAATTTATACTGTTTAGTAAACAGTGTTTTCCCTCGGCTGTTCAAAATATTGAAAGACTTAATTTAATTATGTCTGATGAAATACGATCGCAAAACCCTCCCAATTTATTATTGTAAATTTTGCATTTTTTCTTTGCTTTAGGTAAATCGATTAACATTAATCACAATTGCATCAGAATTATTTTTAAGCTTTTTTCCAACTGCGATTTATATTTTTCTTTCAAATGCAAGTTATTACTATTATAAAATGTAATAAAGTATCCTTTCTTGTAGTATTTTAGAATATACCTGGGCGAAATAATTGGTCCTTTGGGTTTTCTTACTTGCGCCGTCGATACTTTTATTGTTGCAGTAATTTATTTTAAATTTTTAAAAGAATCTCAAAGACGATCTACAGTAGTTATTAATAATAATAATTTGATGAAATAAAATTTCAAGGTTTATGTTAAATATCTTCCGTTCGTAATTTTTTGTGTTGCACCTTTGTATTTGCTGGTATAATTAAAATAAAATTTTGAAATTCTAAAAATTCATCAACAGGGCTGCAAGGTTTTCCGCTTTAGTTTCCCAAAAAATTTATTTACAGTACATTAGAGAGGATTTAAAAGATGGCTTACAACAATGAACATGTGATACTACAACTAATCGGTGGACATCTAAAAAAAGTGTCTCTATGGTCACAAAAAAATTTTCTGTAATGTTTTTATTGTTGCAACCTGTTTAGTTTTTTAATAACTTATTGCTTACCATGGCATATTGCTAAACACGAGTTTTTATTAAAAAAACGAAAATTTCGTAAGCATGATGAAATCGCAAACATTTTAAAAAGTTGTTGAAATTATGATAGAGCTGAACTTGTTTCCTGTCGATTTTGTTTAAACCATCCAGTAATTCTTTTTCGATATGAGGAAATAATTATCAAAGCTGCAAATGGATTTACAACAGGAATATATCCAAAAAATGCCGAACACAAAACTGTAATATTGTGATTTTCTATTTTTAAGAATCCCAAAGATAAAATTTTCAAAAATCATTTTTGTTTAAAGTCGGACTTTCTTGTCATCATCTTAGTTTTGTTATAGTTCCACTTTTATTACTACTACTGAAAAAAAAAGTAAAAAAAATGATACGAGACAGTTGAAATAATAACCAAAAATACATTTACAGACAAATGCCGCTTAAGTCCGAATTTACAAAATGTCAACATTTTTCTTCAAACTTTACAAGAAATTTATCATACAAAGTGTTTCGCAATAAATTTTTTTATAAAATGATAACAGCAATACATATGACATCAGTTTTTTTTACTTTGTTTTTGCAAATAAAAACTTACAAACAACACTTTATTTCAAAAAAATTCTTTAGATTTCGTTGTTTTTGCTGGATGATAATAAAAATAAGAAACTGATGAGAATATGTTTTCAAAACATTGTATTTAAAGCAAGTGCATAAGAATTTTTGAAAAAATGCAGAAGAATTCTGAATTTTAGATTGACAAAACGTTTAAAAAATTAATATGGGTTAAAAAAGTTTTATTGTCTTTAACTTTAATTTCGACAAAATTATATACATTTTATTCATTGAGAATTGTTATATATCCATATCCCTCAGTTGATTCTTCTAGAAATTCTTTGAATGTTTCGATTAATTCATTTATTGACGGCCTTAAAGTAGGATCTGAATTCCAACATTTCAGCATTAAATTGTATCTATAAATTTGTATTAAAGTCTTTATCTAACGTAAGCAATGAAATGATTACATTTTATCTAAGCAAAATACCGGCTTTTCCAATCTATTTCCAGCTTCTAAATGCTGCAATAAATCAGAGTAATCATCAATTTCAGCATATGGAGTGTTGCCAAAACTATACCTGTAAAATATGTAAATTTTCGTTTCATACCTTTTTATATACGCTTACATTTCATACAGCAAAACACCAAATGACCATCTAAAACGATTTATTTTATTTGAATTTTTGAAGAAATAAATTCCCTACATGTCAGAATTTAAACTAAATTCTTTAAATTTTAAAGTTTCAATTGATAACCACTTTATTGGTAATTTTCCAGTATCAGATTTTACAATTACGGAACCCGTAGATTCAAGTTGAACTGAAAGACCAAAGTCACTTATCTGAAAAAAAATGGAACAAATATGTGCACTGAGAAAAAATAGTGTTGCAAAAACCCTCACCATGCATCATCAACAGTGATGCAACTGTAACGTATTCATCACTTCTAGCATGTATCACCGGTGAGGCTTTTTGCACCACTATTTTTTCTCAGTGTAAGTGTTACCTTTGCATTTTTATCTTTATCAATCAGTATATTCCTTGCAGCTATATCACAGTGAATTATATTTTTTGATGCTAAAAACTGCTAAAATAGAATTACGTATTTTTAATATTTGCTTTTGCTGAACATAAAAACAACTACCATTCCATGGGAAATTTGCCAAGTAAAAATAAAAAATTCTTTTTCTGTCTGTTTCCTTTTCTGATAAATAGAGAGTATCGTTTTAGCGAATTATATTTATAATTTGAATTTGCTTACCTCTTCATCCTTTAACTGTTTACAATAATGAAGCAAATCTTTATGACGGCAGTATTCGAGGATTAAACAAATTCTGGGCCCTTGTAAAACATATCCATACATTTTAATAATATTTTTATTTCCATTTATTTTTTTCATCTGTAATATTCAAGGGGGTGATTCAAGAGGGATGTCATATGGCATAGATCGATTGATATCGATAGCGACGGAAGTAAGAGAAGGGGGAGAGAAGAAGAGAGGAGCCGAAGGTTAGTATAAAAGAAGCGTTTAGGGATGTGCTCCTTCTTATTCAAGGAGCCATTTCATTTCTCCAGTAACATTTGTTTTTATATTTTATGCAAGCAGCGGCTTAAAGGCTAATATTTTTAAAAATAAAAAACAAACCAATTTAATTTCATCGAGAAAAGCTGCCTACAAAAGAAAAGTTTGTTCTTTTTGAAAATAAAGAAAATGCTTACGCAAATAGAATCAGATGCAGTTTTTTGTGGCATTTTAATTGCCACATCAATGAAATCATGTTCATAAATTCCATTTTTTGTCGAACCATTTATTATCTTTCCTTGAATTATATGCCCAAAAGCTCCGGCACCAAGAATTGAAGTTGTAAAAATCAGCTTATTCCATTCTATTTCAAATTCATCGTAATCTGTCGCAGTTTGAGAAATTTTTGGTAATAAGAAATTTGAAAAATCGGGTCTTAAATTTTGTAAAATATTCGTTCCCACATTTGATGGCATTATTTCTCTAGTTCTTCTTTGTTGTCTCTTTTTACGATAAAAATATAATATAATCAATAAAATGATTAATAAACCGAAAATTGATCCGGAAATTATCCAAATTATTGGTGGTTTTTTTGAAGATTTATCTAAAAAGTATGTGTTAATTAAAAACCGCAATCCCGGAAATACCAGGTGTTCAAAGAACTTTTTGGAAGTTAAATCTCTCTTCAAATTATTAGGACTATACTTAACAAGCAGACGTTCAGAGATGTTTATTCGATTTTCCCTCAAAACATATTTTGACTAATTCTTCAACTATTCAATAGGACTAAAATCAAACGAGTTTTTCTGACTTAGTGCGTGAGATGTGGATGTTGTGGTAATAATATTTGAAGAAGAACTGTAAGTTGTTTCTGAAATCAAGGTTGACATGTCAGTTGGTTCATCGGGCGGTGTTGTTGTTGTTGGCCAATCACGATCAAATTTTGTACAACACACTTTCGTATTCATTTTTCCATCAAAGTGTTGAAATGAAAATGTATGATCCCCACATGGATCTTTAAATGTAAATGTATCTTCGCTGTACGAGCCAATCCCCGAAAAATGTAATATATAATTGTCTTTTAAAAAAATTCCATTTCTTCGAATTATATATCCAATATAAAAGTTTCCAAAGCTTGTTACAAGCTGTATTGGATATTCAAAATCTTCTTCAATCGGAGGCAAAGTTATTTCACATGTGGTTGAATTATCCATACAATATGGCAAAACATACATGTACCAATCTTCTGAACTATGAAGAGAAACATTTATGAATTCCAAATCAATCGAATATAAAATTTGTCCAACTTCGTTGTCATGGTTATTTGAAGGTAACACAGTAATTTTTATTTCAAAATTTGTGCAAATTTCTGAAATCAGTTTTGTATTCAAATTTCAAAAGGCTTTTTTTTCTCCCAAACCTCCAACTACATCTGGCACAGTTAAAAGTGCGAAACCGTTACATGCCGCAGATTTATTCCCCTTTAAAAAATTTTTTTCTACAGGTTTATCGTCATCTTTCGTAAATTGATCTCCATCCAGATAAAAGTCAACGAAAATTTGTCCAGTTTCAGCATTAAATAAATTCACATAATTAAGAAATATAGTAATAGTATCAACAAAACGGGTTTTATTGCTTTGACATATATCCCCAGAAACGTCTTCATCATCCTCAACAAAAGTTAGAATAAATTTTATTTCTTGATCAGGAATATTAAAGTTATCATTTATTTGGATATGGGTCAACGAATTACAACCAAGATATTTTTCAGTATATGAAAGATGATGGAATTTTAAATTGCTTTCTTGCAGAAATGTGACACTAAAATCAAAAATTTGGACAGAATTGTTTATCGGATAGCTGTCATTAAAGGGCATTATCATCATAAAATTATATGTTAATATTCTTTCACCAGTTTCATCATCTATTGCATCACCCGTATAGGTTACACCATTACAAAGTCGAGGAGGATGAGCAGCTTCAGTAAAACTAAAATAAAAAAGTAACGAAATAATAACAAATCCGTAGAATTTCATTGAATGTAAAAGCATGTACAACCGGTAAAATTATTTGAACAATCGATGACCAAATTCAAAAGTGGACGTCTATAAAAACCACTCAAAAAAAATGCAACCGTCAGCATTTTTTCGGATCAAAAGAAATGCGTTATAATTCTTTTCTTTGCCGCACCTTTCTTCGTATTAATGTTTAACTTTTAAAGATTAACTTATAGTTTTTAATAAGGATAAAACCTTTTTTTCCAAAAAAATGGTGTCGTCATTAAGGAAGCAAAATCAAGAAACCAACTCGAGCAAAGACTAGAATTTCGGCATTACACGTTCCCTATCAAATTTTAATGTTGGTTCGATTTTTTTGGGATTCAAAGTATATCCGGTAAACTAAACTTTTAATTGAACTAAAACAGCCAAAGCTAACAGAGAACTGTGAGAGATGATTAGCCTCCTAACCAAATTCACCTAATTTCTCAAGTATTCAGTTGGATTAAAGTTAAACGAGCGTATCTGACCTAGTGCATAAGGTGTTAGCATTGTTGAAAACAGCTTTGTAGAAGAAATAAGAAAATACTGTGTCGTCGTGATGTCTTCTGCAGTTGCATCTGAAGTTAAGTGCGTCATTTTAGTTGATTCATAGGGTGATGTTGTTGTTGACGCATTACGATCAAATTTTGTGCAGCAAATTAAGGTATCAATTGAATCAATTGCTCCATTAATATTGTTATATAAAAATGAATGTTTTACACATGGTTCTTCTAAGGTGAAGGTATCTTCGCTGAACCAATTAGGATCACCATAATGAAATATATAATTGTCTTTTAAAAAAATTCCAGCTCTTCGAATCATATATCCAATATAAAAGTTTCCAAAGCTTGTTACCAGTTGTACTGGATACTGAAAATCATCTGTCGGCAAAGTTATTAAACACTCGGTTGCATTTTCTATGCAGTATGGCAAAATGTATATGTACCAATCTTCTGTACTATTAAGAGAAAAATTTATGAATTCTGAATCAATCGAATATAAAAATTGTCCAATTTTGGCGTCATCGTTGTTAATACAATAATTAATAATATTTAAAAATGTAACATTTCCTTCAAAATTTGTGCAAATTTCTGAAATCAGTTTTGTATTAACATTTCAAAATGTTTTTTTTCTCAAACAAACCTTCAGCTGCATCTGGCACAGTTATAGGTTCGAAACTTATACATTCCACAGATTTACTTCCATTTAAAAAATTTTTATCCATTAGTTCATCTTTATCTTTTGTAAATATATTGTGTAAGTCATCATCAAAAAATTGTCCAGTTTCAGCATTGAATATATTCACACAATTGGTATATACGGTAATAGTATCAACAAAACGAGTTTTATTGTTTTGACATAAATCATTACCAGAAATCTCTTCTTTATCGCCTTCAATAAAAGTAAGAATAAATTTTATTTCTTGATCAGGAAGATAAAAGTCTACAGATTCTTCGATATTGGTCAACAAATTACAACCTTGATATTTTTCAGTATATGAAAAACCATGAAATTTTAAATTACTGCTATTTTGTTGCAAATATGTTATATTAAAATCTTTAACTTCTATAAGACTTCGGGAACAGGCGGGTGTATAACTACTTTCAAGGATAATTTTCATAACAAAACTATATTCAAATATTGTTTCTCCGGTTTCATCATCAATTGCATCACCTGTATACCTTACACCATTACAAAGTTGAGGAGGATTAGCATTAATGAAATTTGAATAAAAGAATATAGAAATAACAAAAACAACGAAATTCATGTAAAACGTGTATTATTTGGTAAAATTATGTAAAGAGTTGACGACCATTTGATCATAAGTAGACGTTTCTGAAAGCAACCAAAAAAAGACAGTGTCAGCAATTTTTCTGATCAAGAAGAATGTGTTTTAATCTTTTTCTTTGCCGCACCTTTCTTCGCATTTATGTTTTACTTTTGATTTTCAACAAGAATTAGTTCAATAAGGATGAAATTAGTTTTTGCAGAAATGCTAATCGTTGTTCTGCAAGAAAAAAACGTTGTTAAAAAAGGCAGATTTTTGGTTAATATCTTATCAGCTTTTAATGCTGACACCATTTTGGGGATCAAAAATGGAAGAGAAAAAACAACAGATTTCTCCTTAAAAAATGCTTTCGTCAGATCGGGATGTTCCTTTACGCTAGGCATCACGGTGCATCGACTGCTTTATAAACTGTCTAGTGAACATTTTTTTTAATCCGATAAAAAAATACATGAATTTTGAAAACTTTGCTCATAGCAGTTTAATAAAATGAGTGAAAATCACAAAAATCAATGTTTTATGATACTGAATGAGTGAAAATCCGAAAATTCAATCATTTTTTGTCTACTTTCAAAATATTTTATTAATAGGCGTCTTATATTTGATCAAAAAATCGAAATGAAGAAACCCTTCCACCCCTCAATCGGCACTAATTTCTTAACGTTTAAAGTGTATATCAGTTCTTGCTCGACCCCCATTCATCCCTCAAAGTGCTGAAGTTAGCCCTGGATGTTCATTTGACCATAACGAGAAGAAAAAAAAACTAAAGTTTCAGTTCTGCAAAAAATGTGGAGGAAAGTCTGGGGAACAGGAACGGAAAAAAAGAACAATATATGTTTTCCTAATTATCACTAAAGCTTGTAAAAAAACTGTTAAAACTTGACTCACCGTTTATGAAATCGGTTATTGGGATATATGTTGTGGCGTATGTAATTAAGGTTGAAATTTCAGTTGATTCGGAAGTTATTTTCGTTGATGTTGTTGCGGTTTTTGTTGATGTGATTGTTGTTATTGTTGTTGTAGTTAGCGGCGGATTACGATCAAATTTTGTACAACAAATTAAACTCTTGAATAATCCATTATACTGTGGATATGTAAACGCGTGATTCCAACAAGGATAATTAAATGTAGATGTATCCATTGTGTAATTGGTAAACTCATTATTCTCCAATAACATATACTTATATTTGAGAAACATTCCAGCTCTTCGAATTATATATCCAATATAAAAGCTTCCAAAGCGTGTTATCAGTTGAATTGGATATTGAAAATCATTTGTCGGCAATTTTATTGAACACTCAGTTGAATTGTCTAGACAGAATGGCAAAATATTTATGTACCAATCTTCTGAACTATTAAGAGAAAAATTTATAAACTCTGAGTCAATTGAATATAAAATTTGTCCAATTTTGTTTTCATTGTTACTCCAATTTTCAACTGTAATATTTCCTTCAAAATTTGTGCAAATTTCTAAAAATTAGTTTCAATTTTAAAATAGTCTTTCTTCTAAAAATTAACCTTCGGTTGTTTCTGACAGAATTAAATTATGAACGACATTTGTACATTCTACAGATTTGCTTCCATTTAAAAAAAATTCGTCCCTTGGTTCATCGTTATCTTTTGTAAATTCATTGTGTAAGTCATCATCAAAAAATTGTCCAGTTTCAGCATTAAAAATTATTATCTGATTAATAAATACTGTAATAGTATCAACAAAACGAGTTTTATTGCTATGACATAAATCATTACCATCTTCTTCTTCGCCTTCAATAAAAGTAAGAATAAATTTGATTTCTGAATCAAGAAATGTATAATTTGAATTTTCAGATATCATGATATAATGCATTGAATTGCAACCTTGATATTTTTCAGTATATGAAAGATCATGAAATTTTAAGCTACTATTTGTTTGTATAAATGTAACATCAAAATCTGTAACTTGTAAAATATTTGAATAATAGTTTGGTGAATAATCAAAATCGTAAATAATTTTCATAACAAAACTATATGTTAATATGGTTTCACCATTTTCATTATCAGTTACCTCACCCCTATAAGTTACACCACTACAAAGCTGAAGGTCATTAGCTTCAATAAAATATGAAAAAGAGAGTACAGAAATAACAAATACAAAGAAATTCATGTAAAACATATAAAATTAGTTAAACAATCAATGACCAAATTGAAAAGTGAACGGCTATGAAACCAAGTAAGCAAAAAAAGAGAGCATCAGATCAAAAAAGAAATGCGTTCCAATCCTGTTCTTTGCCTCACCTTTCTTCATATTAGTGCTGTACTTTAAAAATTTCAACTTTAATGTTTTTAATAAGGATAAAACGTTTTTTTTTTGAAAAAATTCTTGTCGTTAAGGCAAAAATTAAGGGACCAACTTGAGCAAAGACCAGAAGTTTGGCCTTTTTCTTATCAATTTTTAGTGTTGATGCCATTTTATGGGTGTAGAAAAAGAAGAAAAAAAATATGATCAAAATTTCAATTTTCTAAATAATAGAATAGAGAAAAAAGTGCAGCTATTCAGCAGGAAAATTACAACTTAAATGAATAGAAAGGAACGATAGTGCTACCGCAAATAGGTTGGAAAGTTCGAGAAGAGAGATGGAAAGTACATAGTGGTGTGCTAACAAGTGCCGAAGCCTTAGGAGCTGAAAAAGTGTCAGCGATGGCATCAGCGGATGCAGGAAGAGCAATGAAATGGTAAACTTGGAATTAATATGGGATTAGATGGTCCACAAGCACAAGTTGGGCCATTAGAATGTAAAACGGGATAAAGAGATATCAAATTTTAGCTTTAAAATTTTACTGAAAACAAATCTTTTAGCTGATACTGGTGTCAATTGTAATAGAGATGAACTTGGAATTAAAGTTCTTGGAACAGGTTTACAAATTGGCAGAATAACAAAAATCAGTGTTCTTGGTTCAAGCGTTGGATTTAATTTTTAAATTTAATATTTTTTTAAACAAATGTAATAAATGCATTAAAATATAATTGTAGTCTTAATATTTCTGTAATTTATTTATTATCAACTAAAAAATAAAAAAGTCTGTGTGACTTTTTTTATGTAAAAATGTTTATCTTTAAGCGTTTATTGGCATTTATAATTAATGAATGGTTATTGGATTTATTTGAATTCGAATGACTTTGGATACATTTGTTGCAGTTGAAAATACTTGAACTTTAGTTGTTCCTTTTTTGAATCGTATATTAAATAGAATAAAACAAAATCTGAAAAGAAAATAATTATATGAAATCTCTTAGAGATAAGAAACTCACTGATTTAAACCGTGACACAATGTCCATATCAAAGTGGTACATAAAAATCCACCCCAAACAGTTGTAACTAAACGTGTGATAAGATGCCATGCAACAAGCATTGAGCCGTAAAAAAATGATGTCAGACATGTCTAAAATTAACAAATTACAAAAAAACTATGTATTATTAAAAAAACGGAAAAAAACGAACTTGAACAAAAAATTTTATTTCACGTGAATATGATATTCGCGAATTTTCAGCAGCTGTAAAACAAGAGAATTCCCTTTTTTTATTGATTATAATAGTATAAATAAACATACGAGATTTTTTTTTACTAATCAAATAAAAAAATGTTGTAAAATCACATATCAGCGAAATAAACATGGTAATCATTCCTGTCCCAAAATCTACAAAGAAAAACACTCTTCCACAAGATGATTGATCTCGAATAATCCAAATATATTCATAAGTGTCAAAATAAAAATTACATTCATAAAAGAAATATAATGATACATTAAAGATGCAAATAAAGGCAACGCCAGCAATAATCTTTTTAACATTTTCAATTGAAAAATATTTTCGATATTGTGTAAAAAACAGAATTGCACAAACACGATTAAAGGATTTTATAGATTGAATATAACATGAACAATATAAGAAATAATTTAATAGATTTCCAATTACTACACCAAATGTTGTCGAGCCGAGATCTTTGTTTCTAAAAAAAGAGATTTTAAGGTTAATGGAAAAGAGATTTTTTAAACTAAAAAATACAGTATATAGAAAAAATATGCTTGAGCAAAAAATTTATAGTGAAAAAAAAAGAAAATTTTTCACGTCTTGTCATTCTTCATGTAAAAGATTCCCTGACTTCAGAATCTTAGATTTGGATGCCTCACGAACTCACTGAGCAATCAAAACAATAATAGAAGATTGCACCGCTATTGCTTTGACTCAAAGAATTCACTGATTTTATCCCTTTTTTGTTTTTATTTTCCCATTAACCGATTTCTAGAAGACCAAATTACATAAAACTTTTTAAAAATGTAGATATGAACCTGGAGAATAGATCTATATCATTGTTGGACTCCAATATACCCTTTGACTTCATCAAACCTCAAAAAATGACAAAAAAAAAAGGAAAAAAGTTTAAAAAATTCGTGTAAAATCGTAAAAAATTGCAGAAAATCGCGAAAAATCGTGGAAAGTCATACAAATTCGTGGAAAATCATGGAAAATTGTAGACAGTCGTAGAAAACCGTGAAAAATTGTGGAAATTCGTGGAAATTCGTGCTAAATTTTTCACGACTTTCCACAATTTTTAAAAAAAACTAAAAAACATTTTTTTAATCTTTTTTCTTTTCTTTTAAAAAAGTTCAGAAGAAAAGACAAAAAAATTCGGATTTGTTCTTCGCTTCTTTGATATAGGTACTGTATTTTCCCATACCAATTTGTTACAACTTACAGTAATATAATTGGAGCAGAAAAGAATGTAAAAATAAATAAAATTATTGCTTCTGCTATACTTGTTGCAGTACAAAGACATCCAAAAGCATTGTGGAGTGTCGGCTTTTTATACAGTAATAACAAAGAAATAATACTGCATAAAAATCCAAATAAGCTAACCTAAAAATTTTTTGATTAAAATTTTTAATACTTTTAAAAAAACTTCTCTCTTACGAAAAAAAGGATGCAAAAAATAGGGATATCTTTTTCGTTTATTTCCATTTTAAAGGTTGTTGTAAAAGTAAAAATTTCTTTTTTTCACAAATCTTTGAAAAATAAAATTTGTAATAAAATTATTATTAAAAAGCTAAACGTCATTAACAACCTTTGATACAATAAAAAATTTATTTAACGTGTTTTACTTTTATTAAAAAGAGTTGCTTTCTTGTTACCATTTAATTTGCGATATATTCATATTAATGTCTGTGTAATAAATAGAAAAAAATGCAGTAACAAAAGCTGGAAAATTTTCTAATCTTTGAACATGAGCAATTAAGAAGCGTGTTTTAATTTTTACTGTGAGTCACAAATTCCTGAAAAGCATATCAATAACATTCATTAGTTCACTCTTTTTTCAATAGCATAGCATAGGGTGATTCAAAAAAAGTGCGCACCTGGTTTTTGATCACAAATTGCTCCCTTTTTTAACTTCTGGAAGCTCATATTTTTAGAGAAGGATCATCACTTGCGGAAGTATTTCTTGTACCTAAAATTTTGTAGTTTTGGAACACTTTGTCAAACAGCGCCAAATTCAAATCTAACTCTGACTTAACATAAACTTGTCATCACGGCAGCCCTAAAAGGTGAGTGAAAGGAAAAAGAAAAGTGTGAAAATTTTTCATTCGCAGTTTTTTCCTTTGTTCTTTTTTTACTGAGACTCATTTTTCTTTTCTTTTTCATTCCTTTTCCTTTGTTCTTTTTTTGTTTTTCTATTGTCATTTTGAGCTTAATCTTAAAAAGCTAATATCTTTTTTTAAAACTTATTAATTAAAAATATGCCGTGCTAAAGGCAAGATAAGATCCAAATATATCGATCTATCTAATAATCACAAAAAAGATAACAAACAAACTGAGATCTAGGGCTGTGAAAAAGAGCAAAAGAACAAAGAAAACAAGGTGTCAAGAAAGTTTTTTTCACACCTCTCTTTTTTCATTCATTCACCTTTCTTCTATTATACGGGACTGCCGTGCCGTAGAATGAAAAAATGAAGACCAAATATGAGCTTCTAGAAGTTAAAGGGGGTGGTTTACTGTCAAAAAGCAAGTGGGCGCTTTTGTCTTGAATCACCCTATACATATTTGTAATAAATGTAATGTGATTTAAAAATGAAATTAATTTTTTTTAAAAAATATAATCAAATTTTTTTAGATTTTTATTACTGAGAGAGCACTTTCAGGTGGTGATGTAAATAGGAAGTAGAAGAAATTAAAAATAACTGAAAATTATATGTGTTTATTTATTGCATCAAAAATTATTGTGTTCTTGAAATTACATAAGAAATGTCAGCAAATTTAAAAAAAACACTAACAATTATTGGTTGAGAATTGTAAAACTTAGTTGTTCAGTTGTTTTCGCATTCATAAATTATATCTTTCAAAAAAGAGCAAATTTTAATTTTGCAAAGGAATGATTACCAAAATGCTTTAAACAATAAAACATCACATTTCACCAAATGAATAGTGGATAAGAAGGGTCCCGTGAAATAGATGGATTAATAAATTATCTTTATTGTCTTTCACCAATTTGGAGATAAATCAATATATATTGCATTGGCATGAACATCTTGTACGCACAACAAATAGAATTAACAAAACAATTTGTTTTGTCCTGTTTTCTTGACAAAAAAAACAGTAAGAAATTTGAACTATGCAGTGTTCACAGACATACAATACCCACAAGAGGAACTCTTGGCAAAACGTTTCTCGCTGCCAACAAAAATGCAGTAAAAAAATTTTTTTTATAAATTCAAAAACTGAAGTTTTTTTTTATATGGATTTTCTTTATCCCCGTGATTTATTTTAATACCATTTATTGTCGAAATACCTCCCTAACAACGTGCTTATCGATGTTATATCCCACAAACCGCATCAAAAACAATGTAGTTTGAGTTAATAACCTTTTTATGATGTTGGACATAACATTTTTGAAAAAATATTTTTTTTTATTGTTGGTTGTCTGCCGAGCTACAAAATGTGATGTTTTATTCACCTCATTTTTGATGTACTGTTTCTTTAATGCCATTAAAATGGTACTAATTTTGCTCCATTTTTTAATTACTTTAATTTAAAGGGGGTCCCAACTTCAAAGGAGGCGAACGGTTTGATACTTTTTTTGAACCTCCCGCATTTTGCATTCCCTGAATTTTTCTCTGTTTTAAAACGAAAATAGCCTTTTTCTTCGGCAAAATGATGATTTTAAATTTCCCGCTTCAGGGAATGCAAAGTGCGGGACATTCAAAAAAAGTATCAAACCGTCCGCCTCCTTTAATAACTTTTTTCAACATCAGCATTACTGTTGAACCCGACACGAAAATTCGAAAAACTCTGAATCTGATGACATTTTCTTTTTTTTTATGATTGGAAGTTTTGAAAAAATTTACGTGTCGGTACCACCAGAAATGTATATGCAAGTAAGGATGGACGGGGCCCGGGGCTTTAAAATTTAGGCCCTTGTCCATCTTTATAAGCAAGGCGGTTCTCCTCCTTTTAATAATGGAACATAATTTTTTTGTTATTTTTATTTAATTACAAAAAAAAATTGCAGAGTTATTATTTTGTATTTTTTTCAATTATGGGTTCATGCATTTCATCTAATCGTCGTCAACGTAAACAACTTGAAGATCCCGTGATCTCTTCTTTTTCTTCCCCAAAGAATCCTTTCTTCATTTCATATTGTCATTACCAAAATTGGTCATTACCAGAACGTTTCGTATCATATATAGCCATAAATCCTACATCAGCAAAAGAATATCGGAAGATTATCAAAACTTGTAAATATTTTTTTCTTAAAAATCCTGTTATTCTTGTTCCCAGAATTTCGTTACAATATGAAAATGATGAATATGAAGCACAATTTAATGGAATACCTGCAGATATTAACCATATTGATGGAAAAATGTGGGCTATTTATCAACTTCGAATTCACAATCGCAATAGCGTTAATAAGGAAATCTTTGCTTCTTTTCTTATTTCAAAAATTTATCGATCATGCATTATAGAATTAAATATTTGTAATCAAAATATTTTTTATGATAATTTTATTTTTCTTACACCAAAATGTGAACGAATTAATCTTTGCCACGTTACTATAATAAACACTGATGGTTCGGTTGTTGCATTGGAAAAGATTGTTGCAGCTTTAACTCAAATAAAAGAATTTACTTGGTATGATTTTGATTTTATTTTTAAGGGGGAGTTTCATTGCATAGTGCCCGTGGGGCATTATTCTAAAGCAATGCAAATTTGCATAATTTTCAAAGAAACCTGTTTTTCGCATTAACATATGTTCTCTAAGCCTAGGGCTATCATTCATTTCTAATTTTTGCGTCATTTTCGGTAAAATATGCCATCGATTTAAAAAACGCAAAAATCGGTTTTTGGCATTTATCACTAAAATTTTGCTTTTTTGACACTGCTATGCCAAAAAATTAAAAAGGTTATTCTTCTCTAAATAACCTAAAAAACTCAAAGAACACCTAAAAACATTATTCCGATATTTTTGTAACCCATAAATTGTTGTTTAAGTGACTTAGTGTCACGTTCTAAGGTTACTGTATTTTTTAACACTAGTTTATTCTGAATATTTCATCCTTCGAGCTTTAAATTGACTTTTTTTATGCGCTCTGATTTTAAAATTGTAAAAAAACATTGTTTTAAACTCCAAATCATAAAATTTTGATATAGTTTTCTTTCATGGCGAAGTTTTTGTCTTCATCTATTTTGTCTGTAATAAGCTGTAAACAGGATTAAATCCATGCAAAATAATAATTTTTTGGAAGAAAATAATTACAAAAGAATATATCTCATTTTTTAATCTGGAGTTTACAGAATTATCGAGAAACATCAAGAGGAGTAGAACAAAAAAATATGCTTGTGAAAAGGTTAAATAATATTTTTTTAGTTATCTTGCTGGTGCTAATCAAAAAATAATTTTTTCAAAAACAGCTAAAGAATTGCTAAAAATTCCTCATTTTTTGAATATTAATAATTTTTTTCTGAATTGGATTCCAGAAACTTTTGATATGTATAGTTTTTATGCTTATTTAAAGGTAATTAAGTTCTGAAATTTTATTTTATTTAATTAATACTATTAATTCGTTGAATATTTTTTAGAAAAATAAAAAAACAAAAATTCGTTTAGAGTTTTGTTCTGAAACTTCACAAGAATATAAAAATCGTCTTCAAAGAATTGTTGATGAAATTGTTCAAACAGAAAATCATGACTATATTGTGCCTTGGATTTATTTTCCTGGAATCTCTGTTTTTTCCATCGAAAAATTAAGCAATCTTTTTGAATGTGATAATATTTTTTTATAAAGGAAAATTTTTTTAAAAGTATTTTTATCTGATATTTTTTGTGTGTCAAATGTGCATTTTGCTACTAGCAAGATATTCACACAATTTTCTATGAATGACTTCGTTTTGAAAAAGATATAACAATATAGGGAATTCAATTGCGCTATTAGTTTTCGTTTAAATAGTTTTTTTAGCAGTAATATGACAGTAATATGGTGTGATAAACAGTTATTTACCAGAAACAATATTACACGTGAAAAATCCAAAATTTTTGTTATTACTCACCCACCGGGACAGTGGAGAGAGCAGTGCAAAAGTATAGGGAAACGCCAAGTGAAAGGCATCGTTGAAGTACTGAAAAATTTTGTAAAAATCTGTAACAGTCAAAATTACCTGGTAATGAAACGGCTGCTGCTTAATATCTTATCATTTGTTTTAACTCGAAGGCCATTTTTAATCTTTTGTATTTTTTTATTAATTACTACCAATAACATCGGAATATACTGACATGTAATTTATCATGAAGCTTTAAGCTTTGAAATGTTTTTAAATTTGGCAGTTATTATTGCACAATTCGGTAAACATCAACCATATGTACTCTTTAGCATCCAGAGTTATAGGTATGATCACTGATCCACTTATCACAATTTGGAGTAATTTTACAATGATCAAAGCTCTTCTTACAAAACAAGTGAAATAAGAAATTTTTGTGCAGCTGTAATTAAACTTATCACAATATGGATCTCATTTTATCTGTTTTGAATTTGATTTTAATTAACAAAATGTTTGGTAAAGATTATAGATAACTTTTAAACTGATAATAATTCATTCTGATTATTATAAGAACTATTACTTACCGTTTTTAAAAATATAAATTAATGTTTTGTTTTTTTGTATAACATAAAATAGTAGGACAAAAGTAGGGTTTTGTAAGAGAAAAATAGTGTTTTGTTTTTTTGTGTGTGTTTGTCTTCCTTCCTTTTTTTCTCTGACTAAAATTTGCAAAAGAAAAAGTAGCATTAGCAAAAGCTATGTCACTGGCTTGTTGCCAAGTTTTTGCATTTTCCTGATTTTATATTTGCCGAAAAGAAAAAATGATGTGTATATGTTTTCCATGGAAAAGATATGATCATGGTGATGTTATTCCACATACTTACGTTTTAGGCTATGAACCAAGAAATCCATATACGTTTAAAATTTATGTATGTTTTTAATTAAAATATTTTATTGACGACTATGTCTATTAACATTTATTAGTTGTTAATAGATTTTTGATTTACAGAAAGCAATTCAAAGATCCATAGAAGAATACAACAAACAATCAAAGAATCCATGCTATTATTATTTGGTTAAAATTATTCGAGCATATGAACAAAGTTGGTCTATGGGTGAAGATACCTATGAAGTGACCATCGGTTTAACAACAATTAAAAAGAATAAAATACCATGGGAGTTTGTTATTTTTCCAAGTTGCTTTGAAGCTGATAAAACTATGAGAAAGGTTCGATTTTTTTGCTTGGAATTTTGACATACTGAAACTTCTGTGAGAGGTTTTATGTTAACAATAATTTTTTTTCAGGACATTGTGATCACTTATGGACATCCTCGTGATGATATGTTTGGACAACGTGATGTCGAAGAAATTACATTTGAACCTTATCCATATCATATATTAAAATCTAATAAAAGACTGAAATATTTAGCTGATTGTCGTTTACACAATGTTCAACCGGATTATCAATTTTATTTTTTAAGAAAATGGCATTTTTGTCCGCTGTGTTTAATTAATCATGCTAAACTGTTGTTTTAAAAATATTCATTTTTACTATTATTTCTCATCTCATTCTGCCAACATAAAATAGAATGGTCATTTTTTTGCAAGAGAAAAAATAGTGTTTTGCTTAGTTGTGTGTGTTTGTCCTCCTTCGTTTTTCTCTGACTAAAATTCGCAAAAGAAAAAGAAGCATCTATGTCTCTGGCTTCCTGCCAAACCTTTACATCTTTTTTTTTGCTAAAAAGCAAAAATGATGTGTATATGTTTTCCATGGAAAAGATATGATTCTGGAGATGTTGTAAGAAGTACGCATGATTACATTATTGGAGGCGAACCGAGAAATCCACACACGTTTAAAATTTATGTATGTTTTTAATTAATGATTTATATTAATGATAATCTAAAAAGTTTTTTACAGAGAGCAATTCAAAGATCCATAAAAAAGTACAATAAACAATCCAAAAATCCATGCTATTATTATTTAATTAAAATTATTCGTGCACATAATACAAGATGGTCTGTGGACGAAGACACATATGAAGTTACAATTGGTTTAACAACAATTAAAAAGAGCAAAGTACCATGGAAATATGTAATATTTCCAAGCTGTTTTGAAGCGGATAAAACTATGAGAGAAGTAAGCTTTGGTTGATAAATTTTTTTATTAAAAACGGTAATTTTTTATAGGACATTGTGATCACTTATGCACACCGTGGTCGATTCATGGGGGGCTATCGAGATGTAGAAGAAATTGCATTTAAACCTTATCCATATAATTTATTAACATCCAAGAAGAGACTAAACTATTTAGCTGCTTGTAATTCGTGCAACATTCAACCAGATTATCAATTTTATTTTTTGAAGAAATGGCATTTTTGTCCATTGTGTTTAATTAATCATGCTAAGCTGTTGTTTTAAAAATACTAGTATTAATATAATGAAAGGTTTTCACAATTATTTTTGTGATATTCTGGCACATTATCAACAACTAAAAATTTATATTATTCAAAAGTTTCTGACAAACAACACAAAACAGAATGGTCATTTTGTTGAATAAAAAAAATTGTTTTGCTTATTTGTTTGTCTTCCTTCTTGTTTTCTCTGACAAAAATTTGCAAAAGAAAAAGTAGCATTAGCAAAAGCGATGTCTCTGGCTTCTTGCCAAGTCTTTGCATTTTTTTTTATTTCATGCTTGCTGAAAAACAGGAAAAATGATGTGTATATGTTTTCCATGGAAAAGATATGATTCTGGAGATGTTATCCGGAATTTACGTGGTTATATTTTTGAAAATAAATATCCAAAAAATCCATATACAAAAACAATTTATGTATGTTTTAAATGAAAAATTTATGTTGACTTTATATATTTTTTTCAGAGAGCAATTCAAAGATCTATAGATGAACATAATAAACAATCTAAAAATCCATGCTATTATTATTTAGTTAAAATTATACGAGCACATGGCACGAATTGGTCAGTGTGTAAAGACATATATGAAGTGACCATTGGTTTAACAACCATTAAAAAGAGCAAAGTTCCATGGAAATATGTAATATTTCCAAGCTGCTTTGAAGTTGATAAAACTATGAGAGAGGTAAGGTTGCCGTGTTAAAATGTTTGCGCTAGCTAATCTTTTCATTGAAACTAAAAAGCTCATGACTTGAGAATCACAAATCTGTAAACTATGTCTCTTCGAATAATTTTTGTTGGGAAGGCTTAAGTCAGTCTTAGCGAAAGTTTAATCGAAACCCTTCTTGCGTATACTCGTTGAAGAGCTTTTGACTTGAGGAACACAATTCTATAAGCTATATCTCTCTATTTAAAATTTTTTGATGTGTTTAAAAAACAGTATTTCTCTTCTTTCAGGACATTGTAATATATTATGGATCACCTGGTAGATATATATGGGGAAACCGAGATCATGAAGAAATTACATTTCAATCTTATCCATATGAACAATTAAAATCCAATAAAAGGCTTAATTATTTAGCTGAATGCCATTCGCACAATATACAACCAGATTATCAATTTAATTTTTTGATCAAATGGCATTTCTGTCCATTGTGTTTAATTAATCATGCTAAACTATTGTTTTAAAAATGTACTTATATCAATAACGATAAAAGTGTTTTCTTTTCAACATCATTTTCGTGATTGCAGTTTGGGAGTAAAAACATTTATGATTTTTGAGTTTAAATAAATAAATGTGATCAAAGGCACCATTTTTCGATTACAACAATAAAAGTTTTTTTAAATGAAATTAACAGTGTTTTTCCTAACGGCTTTGTAAGATAAATATTAATTGCCTTTGCAATTTTAAAATTAGGGAACATCCAGAGCTGACGTCAGCAAAAAATCTGAAATTTTTTACCCCATCCATGCCTCCATCAGCAAGTGTTCTTTGATCTTTGCCGCATTTAAGCTGAACCGTCAGATTTGGCTTTACCCCATCCATGCCTAACCTGCTGACGTCAGCTCTGGATGTTCCCTTACAAAAACAAATAATATTCTATTTATATACTTCTTGACATCTGCATTTTTTCACAAACTTCTTTATCAGGGAATCTGGGGGTAGAACAGATGTCCAACATTTGTTCCATCTTTTTAATTTGAAAGGTGAAAGCGCACTGTATTTTTCATAATCTATTTTTAAAATATAAAAAAAGAACTTTGCATTTATCTCCTAAGAAAAGTGTAAAAAAATTCACTGTAAAAAACTACTAAAAGCTAATCCTCTCTTTTTGAGCAGATGCATTTACTGTACATTGTACATTTTAAGTAAGTAACTTACTTGTTAGAAGTGTAGATGAACTTTTAAAAAACTATTTTCATGAAAAGACACAATTGCCATAGCACCATCTTTTGATATTTAAATAGTGTAATTTTAATGTAAATAATAACATTTACTAATAAAAATAAAATGATTTCCCACTTAAAAAAGTGTTAAAAATAATTGAATTTTTGTTCCCAAAATTACCGAAAAATATTTTTTTAAATAGTTCTTTGTAATTATTTGAAAAAAAAAAACAGCTGCCCTTTTACGTTAAATTTGAAACTTTTTAAATTGGTAGTCAGGGGAAAACATCTTAAAAAATATATATTGTTTACGAGAAAATAAAAACGGGTATTATCTATAGCATTGTTGATAAAATTTCAATGCCTTCAAAACTTTTTTTAAAATTATCATGAAAGGACTTCTCTCTCTCAATAGTGCAAATGTTTCATTTTCTTAAATTACAGAAAAATAGTTCTTTGTAATTATTTTTGAACACCTGCCTAGGGTTGGCGCGGGCGCATGCGCCCGGTCTTTTGCGCCCGGGCGCAAGCCTCTTTGCGCCCAGGCGCGCCCGAGTTTGCGCCCGAAATAAATTTTTGTAATATTAAAAATAATCAGTATTTTTGATAGAAGTTGACCTATTATCGGATTAATTTTGCATTAGCATTCCCCAAAACCAATAATCGTGCTATTTAACAATTTTCAACTTAATTTTTTCTATTAATACAGTACCCAAGTGATACTGTAATCAAGTAATTTTTCATTTTTTGTCTAAAATCGTTAAAAAGTCGAGAAAACATATAAACATGTTTTGTTTATGCCCCTAAAAGTATCAATAATTGCTTCTGAAATTTTTTTGGTTAAAAGTTTGTGTTTTGAAAATTTTATGTTACGGGCGCATGCGCCCAGGCGCGCCCGGGCGCATGCGCCTGGGCGCGCCCGGCTTTTTCGGATTTTCGGGCGCGCCCGCAACCCTACACCTGCCTTCCTACATTGAATTTAAAACTTTTTATACAGATAATCTGGGGGTAGAAACATTTAAGAAAGTTATTAACGAGAAAATAAATAAACAAATTTCACCTGCTTGTTGTTACAAATACTATCAGCTTTGTAAAATTTTCATTCACTCATTTTACTCCCAGTCACATTGCCCTTTTCTAAAACTAAAAACGATGGTTGTAAAAGAAAAAGAAGTTACAAATTATACAATTCCAGATTTTATCAATTATGGTAATCGCTTGCATATTAATACTGTAGTTGATATAATTGTTAATAGTTTTGCTGCATACATTGTGCTGAAGCATTCCACAAAAGCAATGGGAATTTATAAATATTATATCTTATCAACAATCTTTTTTGCATTTTTGCTAGATTTTCATTTATCATTTATTTATGGACCTTTTGCAATGATTCCACATCCAATAACATGCTCAGCAGGATTTATTGGAAGAAATTTAGGCCCATTTTGGGGGAATGCTATTCAATGGGTATGTAAACATAGAGGGAACGATACAAAAAAGCAAAATAGCTTTTTGAATATAAATCGCAGCTATTTACTTCTATGTGCTCGTATTTTTTAGCACATCTTTCTTTTTATGTTCTTTTGAGCTTTTTCACAGCCCTAGATCTCAGTTTATCTTTTTTTTGTGATTCCTTGATAGATCGATTTGTTAGGATATTATCTAAGCTTAAGCACGGCAGTTTTTTAATTTATAAATTTTAAAAAAAGGTATTAGCTTTTTAAGATTAAGCTCAAAAAGACAAAAGAAGAACTATAGAAAAACAAAAAAAGAACAAAGGAAAAAAGTGAGAATAAAAATTTTTTCACACCTCTCTTTTTTCTTCCACTTTCCTTTTTTTATTAGACGGATCTGCTGTGTTTTCAAATATTATAAATGCATTATTTAAATTGTGATTGCTATTTTACCTATTTTCAAGAAACAATCATTTCTTGCATCTTCATTAATCTCTACATTTTCCAGGTAACAATTCAAATCCTTTTCGGCTTGGTTGGCGGTTCAATTATGTGTAGCTTCTTTTATCAATGGTCATCCCTACAAGGAAATATTGAATTTTTTCATTCTGCTAAAGGTGTAATACTATTTATTCTTGCTTCCATGATATATCCCCTTCCATCTGTTCTCATATTTTTAACTTCTTACAATCAAAAAGAATTAGAAATATTGATAAAAGAAGAATATCCCCAAATTTATTCTTTTTATATGTCAGTTCCATGTTCCGCAGCAAAAATGAACGCACTAGGAATTTCACATTATTTAGCAATTTTGATTGAAGTTACACTCGTCTGGATAATGGGTGTTATAATTGGAACAAAAATTGGTCGAAAAATTGATTCTATGAAACATATGTTGTCGTCAAGTACTTTAAAGGCTCGAAAACAGCTGCTAATTTCATTAGCGTGCCAAGCAATTATTCCATCTGGGCTTTTGGTGGCTCCTGTGATTACAATTTTTGGTGGAATTTTACTTGGATTAGTGCAGTTACAAGGTATGTTTCTGTAGACTCGTTTATTGTGTTAGTTGTTCTATCATAAGAAAGTATTCAACTAAACTCATCAGGTGTTAATTTTTAGTTATGACTCAATTAATTGTGCCATTAATTGCTTTTCATTCAACAGCAAATGCTCTATGTGTTCTTTACGTCATAACACCATATAGAAAAGCCATAATTAATGGAAGCAGATCTTTGTTTGGTATACAGAAAAAGGAACGTACGACTATAGCATTCAATACAACCGTCATCGAAACTATTACCATAAAGTAATAACTATAATCACTTTCATTATAAATATTTCCTCTTTTTAAAAAAAAATGGTTTTTTGTGCTTCTGGCAATTTTTTTATGTTTAATTTATCATTCAAAACAGAGATGAGAAGCGGCAGAAAAAAAGTCGCCGGCCGCGCCAGCGACCAAAATTACGTCGGCCGTGCCGGCCGCGCGGCGATACATTTGCGGCCGCATAAAGCGGAAAAAAATGCCTAAAAATTTTTTTTCGGCCGCATAGAGTGAAAACAAGGCCGCCGTTTTGAAAATATTTGCCGGCCGCGCCGCCGGCCGATCGGCACGCGGGCGGCAGCGGCGGCCGCCGGCCGTTTTCATCCCTGATTCAAAAGCTATCTTTATTGAGCAAAAAAAATCCAAAAACTTACTGTAAAATAAAAATTCGAAAACGCTTTCTCAAAGATCCTTATTGATACAATGTATAATAGGTAAAATAAGGAATAGAAAAAAGGCATTGTTTGGTATTCTCAAAAAATGTAATGATTGTGTCTTATATTTTATAAATAATCAAGTTTTGATTTAATATCATCACATAAACGAAATTTTATTGGATTTTTAAACATAATAAGGTAAACGTTTATAAACAGCATGTTCAATACAACAAAGAAAAAACACAAAATGGACATAAAAACTTTTCATTCTTGCCACTTCATTCTATACTCGGATTCAAAAGTTTCGCGGTTGTAAACAGATTTACCATTACTGATGTGTTCTCGAAGAAATGCAATTGATTCTTGTAAATCCCGAAGTGCTTCTTTCATTACAGTAATTCCTTCAAGATTTGTATTGCTTGCGGCTTCAATTGTGTGAATAAGTTTTAAATTTCCATGAATTGTATCCATTTTTGCAGCAATAGTTTTATCGCCAAGCATAACGTATTCTCCATATTCGATAAATCGACTGTCTTTTGTGGGTGCAAAAAATTCACGTATTTCATTCGAAATGGCAAAATCATCGTTATCTTCATGAGAAGGCAAAATTTTGTTTAGCATTCTTAGAAATCCTTGCGTTTCAACCATTCCATTGGAACATAGAACTTCAGCTCGTAAATTCCAATTGGTATATCCAGTCATATCTTTATTCTGACTTCTTTAAAATTTCTTAAAAATTGGAACAGCGTTTCCTGATAGCTATAATAAAGAAAAATAAAATGAATAAAATAAAGAAAGTTGTCTAGTTTTTATATGGATAGCTATTTTTAATCTATTTTCTCATAAACTAAGGACATACTTAAGAAAATGCATTAATATATAAGGTTAAGATAAAAGAAGACCAATCTGTAAAAGCATTGATTTTTATGTATTTATTGCATATTTCATCTATTTATTGAAAAATACAGGCTGCCCAAAAATGCAATGCCTTCTGGGGCTTTATGAATAACATTGATGTAGTCATGAGAATTTTCTCAAGGTGTATAGCTTGACCCTTATCCGTCATTGTTCTTCTAAAGCAATATCTGCGTTGTATTGTTACAGTAACAATTTACACAGAAATCATCAATGTTGATAATTTTTAAAAGAAGAATGGGAAAATCACATTTTGTATTTCATATTCCTACAGTCTTGAATTTTTCGTCGAAAACACATTTCATTGAAATTCTGGTAAAGTTTGTGATGGTATTCGAAGTTTATGTCTATGCAAATATTGAGGGCTTTAGAAATTTTTTCAAGATTTGCATTTTTGTTAAGCTTTAAATGATAAAAAAGTGTTGAAAAAATTCTTGTGAAAAGTTGTCATAGAAAAAATTTAAAACAACGAAATGCCCTTTTAATTATTGAAAATTGATAAATCAATTATTGCATTGGTATTTGTGAATTTTTAAAAAAAGACAATAAAAAAGGCAGAAATAACACTTTTTGTGAAATCTAAAAAGAAAAAGAGCATTTAGCTCGTTAAGTCATTTCTAAAGACAATGAAATTATTGAAACAAAAAGTGTTATAAAATAAAAGTTTGCAAAAAATAAACTTCATTTCCACAAATTTTTATTTTACTCATTTTCAAATATTTTTCTATTTCCAGCTTTTCATTTTATCAATTTACTTTTTTCTAACTGTCAAAAATGAATACTCCACCTCGATCTGCTTTTAATGTATCAAAAGGCTTTGGTGATTCAAGCTTTAATAAATCTACTACCAGGAAAAGTGTAAAATTTGATCAATCTGTTGATATTCAACAACGTCATATTGAACGAGAAAAAGAACTTCAAAAACGTATTCAAGAAAAATTGGATGAAGAAATGTTGAATGAAAGAATTGAACAATTGAGAATTGATGAAAAGTTTCGAGAAGTTAATGGTATTCCGCAGATTGGAAATTTTGTAAGTTTACACTTTTAACTTTTTTTCAAATTTTTTTCATTCCTTTTTTTAGGGTTCTCCAATTCCTGCTGATCCATTTCAAGAAAGTACAGAAGTTGCTTCAAAGTTTGGTAATTCTTCACCTTCTATCAATTATCAACAACGATTTGTAAGTTTTATATTCATACTTTTTTTACATATTATCAATGTTGTGTTTCAGACAAATTACAATAGTCCTAAACCAAAAAATGATTTTTCAACTTCAAAACGTTTCACTCAATCAAAATCAACATTTGGTCAATCTATCAAAATTTTACCTTCTGTAAGTTTTATTTTTTTATATCATTATGGATTGGGGGAAATGGACGTGGAGATATTGATGTTTGTCAAGAAATAACGGCAAACTAATATGAACGCTTTTCTCCACTTCTCTTGTCACATCCATTTTTAACAATGTTTTTATCATGTCTTCATTTTTAGACAAATTTTAATTCAAGTCGATCAACTTCAACAAGCGCTTTTCAATCTTCTTCTTTCAAAACCTCAAATAGCCCTGTATTTAATAATTTTAATTTATCTCGACAATCAAGCACCTTTCAATCATCAACATTCAAATCTTCAATGAATAATTCTCGTTTTAATGATTCATATAAAACTGCTCTCTGCTTTGAATTTAGAGATACTGAACAATGTAGTCATGGAATTGAATGCCGTTTTGCACATGGTATTGATGAATTACGTCTTCCACGTTCTAATTATGTAAGTTAATTTATATCATTTGGTTAATTCTTATTTCTAATTATTTTAATTTTAGGTTCAACAAAAAATGTGTAAATATGTTCTTCAAAATCTTCCATGTCCATATAATCAAAAATGCAAATTTCGTCATCATTAAATGAATGTATTCTTATTCGCCTCTTGCATTTTTAATTTATTTTGATTTGTTTTTGTTTTGTGTTATTTTTTTTATTCACTGTTTTATATAAATGTTTTTACTGAAAAAATTTCTTTTGTCATTTATCCATCATCTAAGCTTTTTGAACGATTAAGAAAGAGGTTTACTAACACATAGACATCATTGACAGTCATTAGAAAACCAAAGGATGCAGCTTCAAAAAGAATTAAGTGTATTTTTGGACCTTTTTTATGTATACAAACAAAAGTATGTGAAAGATATTTTGTTTCTAACTATTTCTTTACTAGACGAGTATTCATGCCTAATTTGGGCACTTAACTTTAGCGTTTTTTGAAAATTTTTCATGTAAAAGTTATTAATCGCTTGCTACTTTACCTATTCATTTAGTAATTAAATCTCGGGAAGGTTTGGCAACTAATTTCTTTAAAGCCTCAGCTCTACCATCAATTGGAAATGCTTACAGTCAGACAAGATTTTTTTGGAAAAAAAGAGGAAAATACTTTTTGTATCGTTTCTCGATTTAAAGTTAGTATTATTATGAGTTTTAACTTTTATTTCTTGTATCAAAAAAGGTGCGGTTTTTTAACTGATAAAAATGTGAAAGATGTTTATATTTTTGAAAAATACAGACAAAAATAAGGGATCAAAATAGCTTTAAAGCAGAGATTAAAATTTTTACTTCAGAAGTATCAAAATTTAATGACTCGATTTTTGATGGTTAAGAAATTTTTTTGTTCATTTTTGAGTGTTGCTATTTTATATAAATACCAAACTAAAAATACAGTGCAAATTTTCTTTCACTATTAAAGAATAAACTTTCGTAGCATTTACAGAACTAAATGTTAGAAATTGTCTGTTAAAAATAATGGATGATTTTGATAGTAATTGTTTAATGACATATAAATGGGGTGATTGGCCTTTAGAGAATTGTGCAGAACAAGCACATTTTGGAATAAAGTTTTATATAACTGATATATGCGATTATTTAAAAGTAGGTCATCAATTTTCGATTATATATGTTATGGTATTAATTTGTAGACTTATAATAGTGCAACATTGAATTTTTATTATGTTCTTGTTTTATTGGGATGCCCTCTGGCAGTTATAGCAATTATTACAAATTCATTTTTTGTTTACATTTCTCTATTGGTTTTAAAAGACAGATATAATTCGTATGTTTAATTTCACCAAAAAAAAATTTAAATTTTTTTTCAGATCTCGAAATCTTTTTACATTTCTATTATCTCGATCCATAAGTGTCATCATTCTACAAGTGATTGGATTATTTCTTTTAATACGATTTGATACCAGGCTTCAAATATTGGTATTCATATTTTCATCATTTTTCTGCATTTTGGTTTATACTCAAATTTATATTGTTTTATCTTTTTTTATTTATACTTCAATTGTTCATAGCAAATGGTACTGCGAAAAAGTTGTAATGAAAACTTATAAATTTTAAATGCAGCTATTTGGGTTTTAAGTATTACACTTACTGTAAGTTCAAAGAGTATTGCCAACAAAAACCTCGACAGCATATATGCTGTCAGCGTAACAAATGTTTTTAAGCTCTGAAATATGATATTTTTAGATAATTATTGGTGGAGTCAGCTATTCAATATTATTTTCTGAAACCGAAGAAAACTGCAATTTTGATAACTGCGAAAAACCGTTTGCAGTTTTTACAGCCATCATTTTTATAATTCTTTATATTTTTGCGTTTCTGTTGACATCAATTTTTATAATCACTTTATTTAAATTAAGAAAGCTAAAAACAAAAATGAAAGACACTGTAAGAATTCAAAGTAACCAAAATTTTATTGCAATGAAACGATTGTTTTATAACATTCTTTTATTTGTTTTAACTCGAAGTCCATTTGTATTGCTTAGCATCTTTCTCTTAGTTACTGCAGATAATATGGAAGACGTGCAGTCATGTAATGAAATGTATCATGAAGCTATAAATTTCGAACTGTTCTTAAATATTGCAATTATTATGGCTATGATTGGTAAGCAAATAGTTTCTGTGTTGGTGAAGTTTATGCCATATTGCTTGCAGGAATGATAACTGACCCAATAATTACAATTTGGAGTAACTTTTCAATGATCAAAAAACATTTCCAAAAATCAAATTCAAATTAGTTTCTTTCTCTATTTTAGTATGATTAAATAATTTGTATGTTTCATTTTTTAATGCTTTATTTGTAAATCATAAAAGCTATATTTGTCAGTTTGTTAAAATCTATAATAATAAATGATTCAAAGTAGTTTTATTCATTGCAAAGAAACATTAAATTATTGTTCAAAAAAAGTACTTGTATACGAATTAATTATTACACTGGTAAAAATAGTGGCGAAAAAACCCTCACCGGTGATACATGTATCACTGGCGCTGATGCATGTATCACCGGTGAGGGTTTTTTCGTCACTATTTTTTCCCAGGGTACAACAACTATTACTCATAAAAAAGTATAACAAGTTTTATGTTGTTCATAAAAATTCTTTTTTTGAATAAATTATGGCTTACAAATTGTTAGATGTTTTATATTTTTCTATATAAAACAAAAAACATCTAACATTTTATTGAATTTTAGTTTCGGTTTTATGAATAAAGAAAGTTGCTACTTTCAATTTGTTTTACTGATAAGAAATGAATTTGTTTATATAAATTTTTGAAAACATCAGACAAAAACATATGTTCAAAATAGCTTTGCAAGAAAGATTAAAATTCTATTTTTAGAAGCATCAAAATATACTGACACGTTTACTGAGGTGTAAAAAGTTTTTCAGTACTTCATTCTTTTTGAAAAAAAACATTTGAATAAAAAATAATTTATCTCACTGTAGAGGGTTTCAACTCAATCCAGAGTTGAGACCGATAAGCTTATCTTAGTACGGGATAGTAATAGCGGCTGCAGAATCCTCAACCTGCGAATTCGATAGGTATATGGATATAGCTGTTAAGTAGCAGACGATATCTATATTTGCTATAAGATGTCTAATTATCTGCATTTTTGAAACTTTCTAACCATTACCAGCTAATAAATTACGGTTTTCTTTTTATTACGCTGCTTTAAAATTTTTTGGTCATAGGTGGACTTGAACCACCTCCTGTAATCTTTTTTTTCATAACGCTTCTACAACACAAGTTTGAATTTTTGTTTCTTGAATAGTGTGCTTTTTTACATTTGATTTTGCTGATAAGGCTTACCAAAAAGCACATTTTTCTTTCAAAAATGTAACTTCATTTTGATTTTAAAAAAAGGAAAATTGTTTTAAAAAAAGATTAAAATTTTATTTTTGGTAACATCAAATTTAATTTTAAAATGCAAAGGAATTTATTACGCTTTTAAGTCTTTTTATGCTATTTAAATTTTGGACTAAATGTATAGTCAAAATTTTCTATCTACGACTTTTACTGAAGTAGTATGTTAGGAACTTTCTGACGAAAACATGGAAGACTTTGAAAATAATTGTTCGATGAAATATAAATGGGGTGAATGGCCAGTAGAGAATTGTGCCATGCAAGAATATTTTGGAATTGAATTTCATCGAACGGATATATGTGATTTTTTAAAAGTAAGTCAACAAAAACTTTCGATTTGTTCTCAAGTGATAATTGCATTTATAGACGTATGACAATGTAACACTTCATGTTTATTACATCATAACAGTATTAGAGTTGGTTTTTGCAGTTTTAGCAATTATCACAAATTCATTATTTTTTTACATTACAATACTTGTTTTAAAAGATAAAAACAATTCGTATGTTTTGTTTTATCATAAATGACGGCAAGCCCGTATTTAAGGGGGAGAGGTCATTAGGGGGTCTATGTCCCCTGAAACTCACGATTTTTTTTTATGTTTTGCAGACGCGTGCCAAAAGCGGCAAAAGATCAAAGGCGGGCCTTCCCCTAAAAGTGTTTTGTCTACGTCCTAGAAGGACGGTTCACAAAAAACACCCTCTTGATTTTGGATTTCTTTTTTTTTAAATTTTAATTATGCATTTAGGTCCCGAAATCTTTTCACATTTCTATTTTCTCGATCATTAAGTATTATAATTTTGCAATTAATTGGATTAGTACTTCGATTTGAAATGGATACAAGGCTTTCAATATTATTATTTGTCTTTTCATCATTTTTTTGTATATTAGTTTGGACTCAAACATACATTGTTTTGTCATTACTTTTTTATACTTCAATTGTTCATAGCAAATGGTTCACCGAAAAAGTTGTAATGAAAACTTGTATAATTTTAAATGCATTTATTTGGATTTCAAGCATAACGCTTACTGTGAGAACACTTACCGATGATTTTAAAACTGAAATATTTTTAGGTGATCATTGGAGGAATAAGCTATACCACTATATTTTCTGAAACTGAAGAAAATTGCAACTTCGAAAACTGCGAAAAACCTTTTGCAGTTTTTACAGGAGTCATATTCATAGTTATTTATGTCTTTGCTCTTCAAATGACTGCAATTTTTATTTTTACTTTATTTAAACTATTAAAAACAAGAATGAAGAATAATATTGTCAGAATTCAGAGTAACCAAAATCGTGTTGCAATGAAACGATTATTTTATAATATTCTAATTTTTGCATTTACTCGAAGTCCATTTGTATTGTTTTGCATTTTTATGCTGGTTACTATTGATCACATGGAGGATATGGATTCTTGTATTGAAATATATCATGAAGCTATAAATTTTGAAGTATTTTTACATATTGCAACTGTTATGGCCATGTTTGGTAAGTAATAATATTATTTTTTGTTGTTAATATGTTATATTTATTTCAGGGATGATAACTGACCCAATTATTACAGTTTGGAGCAATTTTTCAATGATTAGAGAATTTTTTAAAAAATCAAATTCAAATTAATAGCCTTCATTTTAAGTAATTAAATAAAAACAGTTGTTAAATAATTTCATTGATATTTTATAAAAAAATAAAAAAAAAATTTCTACGGCATTGCTCAGTTGCAATAAAAATTATTTTAAAAAAAATGATATTACAATTTATCGTGAAAAAAACCTACAGTTTTGCTGTATATTTTTTAATTTTTAATCTAACAATCGACAACTTTAGATAATGAGAGCGAACAAATAACTTTTGTTAAAACTTTTTTGTTGTAGATGAAAAAAATAAAACAAAAATTGGAATAAAAATTTACAAAATTTTGACAAAAACAGTATTGATTAAAACAAGAATATTTTTTTAGTCATCGTCATAATATACTTGCCATTGCAAACCAAAAATCTTTTCAAAGTCACGTTGTTGATAAATGGATTTACCATTACTGATATGTTGTCGAAGGAATGCAATTGCTTCTTGTAAATCGCGAAGTGCTTCTTTCATTACAGCAATTCCTTCAAGAGTTTGATTGCTTGCGGCTTGAATTGTTTGAACAAGTTTTAAATTTCCACGAATTGAATCCATTTTTTCAGCAATAGTTTTATCACCAAGCATTATATAATTTCCATTTTCAGGAAATCGAACATTTCTTGAGGGGGAAGGTACCGCTTGCATTTTATTCAGAACTGCAAAGATATCTTGTTCATAAAGAGATAAAAAAATATTGTTCAACATCTTTGAGAAATCACCCAGAGGAACCATATTATTGGAACAAATAATTTCTGCTTGAAAATCCCATCCATAATATTCTGTTTCCTTATTACCATATACCATTTTTTCTGGAGTGCCAAAATATCGTTCTATTGAAACAGCACTTTCCTAATTACCTGGAAAAAATTGGATTAAGTTTCATGATGAAAAATGGGATACTATCACGATTTACACTTAAACTTAGAAAAATTCTACAAATAATTAGTTTTCTCGTTGTCCCACATAATGCGCTAGTTTAAAACTTGCGCTTTATTGACGAAACGGAGGTCATTTATAGGGTAGTGGGATGAACGTTTATAGCTCACAAAAAAGAACATTTGTTCCTTAAGAGAATGTGCTCGCAAGTATAAAATATTGAAAAAAGTGCTTTTTTGCAAAAACATATATTGATTTCCTGTGTTCAATGAAAAAAGCAAACCAGTCATCGAATAAAAGAGTGGCCATTTTTGCACAAACGTTTTTTTGCAAGTGACCATTTTATGTGAACGAACACTTCTTTCAGAAGAAGCAAAGAATCCAAGAAGTAAGTGTATTCTAACACAAAAGTATTTTAATGAAAAAACCGAAAATATCATTCAACTAACAGTTAATGATAGGCTTCAAATAATTTGTGTATGAAAGAATGCAATATTTTTATTTTTGTTTGAAAAATCTTTTTATCGGAAAATAAACCTTTAATATTCTTGTTTAACAAAATTTCAAACAAAAGTTTATTAAACTTTGAATATGGTAAAAAAAGAATTCATACACCATTCAAAAGAATTTGGAAGAAAATAAACGAAAAAAGTAAAACAAAAAAGGCTTATTCATTCCATGTAATACCAAATTCATGTTCAAATTCTTGTTGCGTGTAAGTTGCTTTACCAGCATAAATCTGTTCTCGAAGATATGCAAGTGTATCAAGCAAATTTTGTAATGCATCTTTCATGATAGCGATTTCTGCGGCACTGGGATTAGTGTTTCTTAAAACAGTTTTAATAATTTTTAAGTTTAAACGAATTAAATCCATTTTTTCTGCCATATCCAGCTGACCAAGCATAACAAAAGTTCTATTATCAGGAAATCGACCGTTTTTTGATGGAGCAGGGACTTTTGACATCAGTCGATCAGGAATGGCATAGATATCATCGTTATGGATAGACGGAAAAACTTTATTTAAAAATTTTGTAAAGTCTTCAAGTGGAACCATTTTATTGGAGCAGAGAAGTTCAGCTTGGTAATTCCAATTTGAATAGCCTTGTCCTGTCTTATTTGCAGATTCAAGTTGTTTCTGGGCTTCCAGCTTTTCTAAACTTGGACGGGTACCAGCAACCTAAAAAAACAAAAATTAATATTTTGAATGCAATTTTGTTGTAAAACCAATGGAAATAGTAGAAGAATAAAGCACATGCAACAACAATAATTTCTCTGCGCCATTAAAAAAACAATTTTATTCAAGTTGCTTTTGCAACCGTTTGACACTGATCAAATTCCAAAATGATTGGCATTTGATCAATGTTTATTTTCACGCTGAAAAAAAAGTTGTATTTCTTTCATTTCGGAACTTGCTGTGAGTCAATCTTTTTTTTCTTTTTTTTATATGGCTTGCATTTATCAACGAGAAAGGGAGAGTATGGGATTAATCATAGTGCTTGTTAACATAAGCAAGTTTGTCGACGATGATGTTGAATGACTACTTGCACATTATCAAGAGAATAATAAATATTACTTAACATTTTTGTAAATTCTTCAACTTCAACTATTTCGTTGGAACAGATGAGTTGAACTTGAAAACCCCAACTTTTATATCCATCATCTGGACATCCCATTTTTCTGGGACTGACTAATTGTTGGATGGACGGGTCCGATAGAGTGGATGACTAAAAGGTAGATTAAACAAATAAATGAACATTTTTATTTGAAAATATTTTTTTAATAATGAAAAAATAATCTTTTTAGGAATATTGATGGAGAGTAGATTTATTAAGCATTAATTCAATTATTTATTTACACATTTACATTTTTATACTTTTATTGTACAAGGAAGGTTAACCTATCGATTATGTTGATAGCTCATAAAGTTCTCCTGGCCAGGAAAATAAGACACAGCAAGGTTTATCATCCTCTTTGTTTGGCCTCATTATGCTTAATTTCTTAACTTTTACAATTTAAAATTACATTATTAAGAAACATGGTGGAATTTTTAATAAAAATACTCATTTTGCATTTTTTCTAAATGAAAAGTCTAAACATATTATTATTCTTAAAAGCTTTCTATTTTTCATTTTTCATTTCGTATTCTTAGTTCCAATTTTTCACATAATTATTTTTATTTCTCTTTACAAATAATTTTTGATGCTTTGCTCTCTTTCTCTTTCTTGAATTTAATATTCTCCCACGTCATTGCTTTAAAACCATCTCATGGAAACCACTTAATTCTTTTTCTTTCTTTTTTTCTTCACTTTTTTCTTTTAAAGGAGTTTTAATTCTTAATTTTGTTGATATAACTCCACAGCCATGTCTTAAAAAATCTATCTTGCTGCCATTACAGAAGGAAAATTGAGTTCTCATACAAATATACTGTAATTTAGTCTAGCTGTTTTTTTGTCCCTACTTAAAGTTCAGAAGAGTAAAAATCCAAAAGCCCAGATTAATACGTGCAAAAAAACGTCTATAAAAAGAAACAGAAAGATACTCTCAAAAGATTATCTTACATTCGAAAACATAAATTAATTTTCAAAAGTGAACGTGTGATTGTAAATTATATTTGAAAAAGGCCAATGAATATATTTAGTACAAGTGCTAAAAATAAAAAAGTGTAGCTGCAGCTAACATGTCAAGAATAATTTTAATTTTAAAAATAAACGTTCTTCGAAGAACGTGGGATTACTTTTTATCTTGAAAAGGGCAACAATTTTTGTGAAAAGGAAAAGACGTAAAAGGGGCGGGAAAAATATTAGTTTAAAAAAATAGTTTTAAATGAAAACTAAAAAAGCTAAAGTGTATTTAATAAGGGGATTTGTAAATATCTTTTAAATAGTATTGGTAATAAAGGGTTTGTATGATACCGATGGAACTACCTCCGCCAAGTACAAGAACCGGGTATTACTCTACTTCTGGCCCGATCAACCGGATATAGAGAAGAGAGATCTGGCACACTAACACATGTAAATTTACCATAATCCACTCTCCACTACATCAGTTTAATAATGCTTTTTTTGAGACACATCAAATATCCCCTGTTACCCAAAATGAAGTGTCGTTAAATGTCAACAGAGTTGTTCGAATTTCATAAAACATTTTTTTGTTCAACAATTTATAAGTTTTAAAATAAATTTTTTAGAAGAGTTTTTGATATTTGATATTCTTAAAAGTTCTGATAAATTTTTTTTATTTCTCTTTTGTTTATTCAAAAAAAAGTCGCTCACCGTGGAAAAACTTAAACTATTTGAGATGACTCAGTGAAAAAAGAGAAGACTGTACTTTTTCAAAATAATACGAAAAACGAAAGATTTGGTTTGAGTTTGTCATTCCTTGCCATTCAAAAATGCTGCTCTTTTCGAATTTTTTTTTCATTTGCCATAATAATTCCACAATATGCATTTTTTTCACTTTGCAATTATTTGCTTTTCACTTTTTGCTTAACTTTTACTTTCGTAGTCTCAAAAGTTCTCATTGATCTCAAAAACTCAGGATAATTTTCTTTTTCAATTCTAAAAGTTCACTTTTATTGACTTCAATAATTACTGAAAAGTTTGCTCAGCTTTAACAAAATTTTTTCGATGTTTTTTTAACCAAAACGAGACGCGAAAATAAGATCTTTGGACTTTTGCCTCAAGCAAATTTATTTGCATTTGTTACTGGCAATCGTACGCAAGACGTGCCATGACGAATGAGTTCCTGTTCACAACCCTTACTTAAAAATTGAAGGAAGATAAAAAAATAATGAATAAAATAATAAATGATGGCGAATAAAAAAGATAAATGAATGAAAAAGCTCCAGTTCCAAAGAAAAATTCTAGTTCAAAAAAAAGCATCTCGTTCAAATTAACCAAAAGCTAATATAGCCAAAAACATAAATAAATTTCTGAAAGAATTAATAAATTAACAAATCAAGCAAAAGCTTTCTAACATTACTTAAAAACTTTTAAACCACTTTTTTGAAGCTATTTCTCGCTTAACATTTGCTAAAAAGAAATGAAGTTTTGAAAAAGAAAAGCTAAAAACACGTATTATCCATTACTTTTCGAAAAAAGATCAATGATAATTCAAAAAGAAATCTCTCTTTCTTTTAACTTAAAAAATCTAAACCACTGCTCTTATTTTTTCTCTCTCGTGATCGCAAAAAAAGTAAACCAAAAGCTAAACGCGGCGCGATTAATCAAAAACTCAAATTACAGAGAAGTTTTTAACAATCACTCAATCACAAGTAAAAAGTTTTTCATCAAAAGCAACCTCATTTGATCAACGACTCGAAACAAGTCACAATTTGCAATTGAATCAGCAGGCACAAAGTATTGATATCGTTTAATTCTATCCTTCAGCTTAATATTGTGTAATAGCAATGTGGAAAATCATTGTTGGTGGTTTAATATTTATTGGGTAAATATATATTAAAATAATTTATTTGAAAAAAATCTTTAGGATCTTTATTACATTATCTGCTGCTGTTGAAGATCAATGTGCTGATTGTGCTGATGAGGTTGATACATTTGGAAATGTATGTTTCTAGCTCTTTTTTGATTAATATTCTATTTTATCAATTTAGTCAGTTCATGCATCAGTTGAGTTATTAAAATCAGCCGGCCATGTTTTCTGTAATGGAATTTTTTCAAGTCAAAAAGATAAAACTAAAAAATCTCAATGTCGAGAATTGATGGGAACAATAACTTCTTCAACAAATAATTTTGTTGACAGCTTATTACCACATGGAGAAAAAAGAACCCAAGCAGAAATTGATTTATCTTGCCAAAGATTTATTAGACTTTGCGATGAAAAGTAAAATTTTTTATGGATTTTATTTCCAAACGTATAAGAGCGTTCCATAAGTTCTGTCTGTCCGCGGTTTAATCGCCAATTATTTTGAATCAAGGTGGGGTGAAAATTTGTATAGTGGTAGCTTCAGAAGGGTGTTAACATGGATTTTCATGAAACTTTAAATGGTTAGCTAAAATTCTTGTGGAAATAATTGGCAATTAAACCGCGGACAGAACTTATGGAACTCCCTTATATATATTTAACTTTTTTAGAGACAAAAATGGAAAGAAAATTGAAAATGGAGTTGGATGTAAAAATTGTAAACAATTTTGGAAGATGGTTTTGTCAGTAAGTATTGTTTTAAAATTTGTTTAGTACATTACATTTTTTTCGAACGTCAAAAAAGCATTTGATTTTATCAATGAAAAGATGAGTGTAATTTTTTGTTCTACAATCCAAGATACTCAACAAAAGCTTAATTGTCAAACCACTACAAAATCATTTGTCAATATTTCTGCTGATTTTACAGATATGTTTAATAGCGAGGTAAATTTGAGCGTAACAACAAAACTTCATTAGAACCAATTTTTTAGGCCGTTTTAATGACAAATTGTATAAATATTTTTCGGTGTCAAGAATAATGAACAGCAACAACTTCGTCAACCACAAGTTTATCAACGACCACAAATTTATCAAGGTCCTCCAATTAATTTAAATCAATCTTTGCCAGTTTATTATAATCATCAATATATGCAACAATATCCACCAAACTCTAAAGGAATGTGATAAAATTGCTTTAATTTAGTTACTGTATTTTCGATTTTGATTTGTTTCTTTTTTGCACACATTCATGACTCATCACCCCATCAGCGATCTTTTGATCGCTCTTTGCTGCTTGCTCGTGCGTTTAACAAAAAATCCACCAATGATCACATTCCAGTCGCTGATAAAGAAAACATCCTTTCCTTTTCACAACAGCTTTATCTGTTTCCGTTGCATTTTTCTATTTTTGCTCCGCCTTTTTATGATTGCATTTTTTTGTATTTCTTTTTGTATTTAAACGATTGTCGAAAAGCGAATAAATCGGCACCCCTAGGAATCGCATCTTGGTATATAGTGCAAAGTGGATTAACGCGTGGAAAGTGAAAGTCTTAGGATACCGCCTAAGTCAGAAGAGAGTCGACAGGTGGAAAGTATATTGAAGAGCCTGATCAGTGGAGAGCCAGACGTAGTTGGCAGAGAGATAGATTTGGATATTATTTTTATTTTTTGTTCTACTTTACTTTTTATTGTTTTGTTAGTGTTTTATATGGTATTTCAATACAAACAATTTATTAAACGCAAGGAGCACCGTAAATAGCAACAAGGCTAATTACAATATAAGTTTCAGCTGGAGGTTCAGTCCAGGGTCGACACATGATTACAATTTACGGGGTTCATATACTAACATGGAACAGAGAAAATGAATACAAAAGTAAGAGTGTATTCTCGGGAGAATCATCATTCCAGTTCTATTAATGGACGTTGAATGAAGAGTTGTTGAATGAGCAATCATGGGAATGGTGGTTGATTGTATAAGTATTTCTTTGTGGTCATTGGCTGAGAGAGCATTAAAGTAGTTGCATAAATAGAGTGTCGATGGAAGCCAGCATGATGGATTGTATAAACATCAGCAGTTAGTAATAATGTTTGTCAAGTGACCATCCATTGTTACAAAAAATAAGCAACGACCTTAATCATTAGGAATGATGAAGATCGTTGCCAAGTTGCAAAAACGTGGGACAGAGTAAAAATGTTACAAAAGAAGTAAAAGAAGGAAAGACGCCTGCACACGCCTGTGGACTACAGTATCTTGTAAAAATACTAATCTTAACCTTCAATCCTTTATAGCAAACCCTTTATTTCCATTTCGCAAAACTCTATATATGATTACACAAAAACTTTACAAATGAAAAAAGAATTTACTCATCAACAGCTATGGGGCACCCGTCTTTAAAAGTAATATTTTCTTGTGATTGAGAAACAATTTTATCCAAAACTTCATGAATCTTGCCAACTTTACTTTTTAATATTATAAACTCTTTTTCTACCCAAGATTCATTAAACGTTTGATGCAATTTTTCTGCTTCTTTTTCATGAAACCAGTGTTTATACAGTTGTCGAATTTCTGGAAACATCTTATCCAAAAATAGCTTCGCAACTTCAATGTCTTCCGGTGTGAAAAAAGTTTTTTCCAGAGAATTTCTGTGATACATCTTAGTCACATATTTCTGGAAGAATTTTATTGTTGTTGAAACATAAGTAGTATTTGCGTTCTCTGGCATTTCTTCAACAATTTCAAAAAAATTAACACGCTGAGGTTTTAATTGGAATTTATGTCGAAGTTCGTTTAATCCAATCGAACGAGATCCCTCATTCATAAGAAATCGAGCAAATAATATAACTAGACCATACTTTGATTTGTTGGCATAAAGCTGTTCAAAATCTTTTTCTGTCATACACCGATTTGATAAATTTGCTAAATATTCTTGCTCTTCAAATTCGAGGGTTACGTTTTTAATTGAGGCTTTTTCATTATAATCGACAAATGTTGTTTTGTTGACCGCATCTAAATATCCCCCTTTTTTATGAGTCTTGTCTTTTTTACAAAGCAGCTTACCATTAAAGTCTACCTCAGTACTAAGAGCCCTTCTCATTAACAAAACACTAATGAATATACAATGTAAAATTACACCATTCATTGTCGTCTTTTATCAAATATCCCAATCGAAAGCAAAAATATGTTTTTCGACAAAACAAAAACAACGGAATGAATTTAAAGAAAAAAGAAACAGAAAAAGGTTCAGTTTCTTGAAAAAAATTCAGGTCAAGGAAATGCGAGAAATATATAAAACCAATTATTTTTTAGTGATGAAAAGTTGTGGAAAACTTGAAAGAAAGACAACACTGCTGAATAAAAATCTAAAAAAAAGCACTGAAAAGAAACAATATTATTGATACTTTTTTTCCGGTAACCCTTCCACAAAACTACAGTAATAAAAATTAATCTAGACGGACAAAAACAAAAAACACCACCTGTTGAAATAACATTATATTTCCCAGGTGGTTGAAGAAATGAGATTTTTGAAAGAAGATATCCCATTCTCATGCAAATACATGAAGATAAAAGTGCAACCATATCAACAACGGCCAAAACTCTTATGACACCAAAAAATGGAGATTTGAGCTCTTTGTTGCTTTTGTTTTTGAATAAATGAATGGCAAAACGCAAATAAAAAGCTGCTAACAGAATTAAGTAAATGAGGCAAAATAGTGAATACGTATCTACAGAAATATCCATACTTTAAAATAATGCTAAAAAGTAAACCTACTATATTTCCAGAAGGAAATTTAACTCGAATGAATAATTTTTATTTACTGTTTTTGGCACACTCTTTTTTTCTATAAAAAATCCAACTATATATTTAATGCTTATAAAAAAGGGGAAACAAAAAAGCCATTAGTTATTTTATGACTTTTTGTCTTTTGTAAAATCAAAGTGTTCGCCTTTTAAAAATTTTCAGTTACTGTAATTCTATTACAACATTAATGTGAAAAAAGCGGCAATTTTATAAGATATAAAAGGGCATTTAGTAAAAGTGTAACATGCTATACTAATAAGATTGTTCAAAACACATGAAGTAGGAGCTTAATGTTACGCTTTTATAAAAATCATATTGGCACAAACTTTTAAAAGTTAAAAACATTAAATGTTTATTGGGTGATTTAATTGTATGTGGCATTTGTGGTAACTAAAATAGAAAAGAATGAGAATGAGGTGAAAAAAAAGAAATATGATGCAAAAATAATAGAACTACAAGTTTATTCTTCCCATGTAATACCAAATTCATGTTCAAATTCTTGTTGCGTGTAAGTAGATTTACCAAAATAAATCTGTTCTCGAAGATATCCAAGTGTATCAAACAAGTTTTGTAATGCGTCTTTCATAATTGCGATTTCAGCAGCACCAGTATTGGTTTTGCTCAGAACAGTTTTGACAATTTTCAAATTTAAACGAATTAAATCCATCTTTTCTGCCATATCTAATTGGCCAAGCATAACAAAGGTTCCATTTTCAGGAAATCGATTATTTTTTGATGGAGCAGGGATTGCTGACAGTTGTTCAAGAATGGCAAAAACGTCAGTATTATCGATAGAAGGAAAAATTTTGTTTAAAAATTTTGTAAATTCTTCAGTTGAAACCATGTCATTGGAACAGATAATGTCAGCTTTTGAATTCCAACTCGAATATCCTCCACCTGTCATTTTGTCAGCTTGTAATTGTTGTTGGATTTGCAGCTGTTCAGAAGGCCGGTAACCAACTACCTGAAAAAAGAAAAATCAATATTTTCATTGAAATTTTATTGTAAAACCAAAGTCAAAAGTAGAATAAAACATATGCAACAATAATTTTTCTGCGCCATTAAAAAACAATTTTATTCAAGCTGCTGATATAACAACTTTTCGGCAATTAGTAAATTCCAAAATGATTGGCATTGGATCAATGTTTTTTCTTTTCACTGAAAAAGAGCCGTGTCATGATTGACCTTTAAAACACACAGAGAAAAGATTGCTTTTTTCATTTTGGAACTTGCTGTTAGTAACACTCTTTTTTGCTCTCTTTTTTATATGGCTTGCATTTATCAATGAGAAAGGGAGAGTATGGGATTAATCAAAGTGTTTGTTAACAAAAGCAAGCCCGTTAACAATGATGTTGAATGAAAAAGGGTGTCTCACTAGCATGCATGCAATGATTCCATTTCCCTATCAATCATGAGTCATCAATAATGATCAATGCTGCATGTGTTAAGTTTGCTTTACCTATGCACTCCCTTTAAAAGAAATGAATAAAATTTTGTTTATTGTTTTTTGTATCTTGTATTTCATAGGGTGTTTAAAAGCTACAACGCAAGTGTTTTTGAAGTGAAAAAAATAATAACAAAATTTTTTCCATCTCATTAACTGCCATTTTGACAAATTTTTCATAAAAATTGGCAGATTTTTGCGCAATTAAATGAAAAATGAAAATGTATCTGTTTTTCATGTACATTTATCAATTATATATTAGAGTAAGCCTTAAGGACAAACTCATTTACCCAAATGAAAAAGTTGAGTTTTTGTTACCATTCAATAAAAACAGAATTTTCTCATAATTTTATCTCAAATGCCGAACTTGAATTAAAGCAGTCATATCCCAAATATTAGTGGAGACAAAAAATAAGTAAGCTTTGTATTTATACTATAAGCTCAAAGAAATCAAATAAACGTGCTCTTGTTGCTTCATTGATAAATGGGTATATCAAAACCTGCACAAGATTTATCCTTCCCATCTCCAAGACAATTTCGTAAAACATGCTTGCCTCAAGAATTTCCATTCCGAACTCCAATCATGGAATATATCTGGGAAAATCCATCATCAGCAATTGCTTTCCAAAAGCTTATTAAAAGTTCTTAAAAATCCTATTTTGGTTATGAATAATTTGAGATGTTTTGGCTCACATCTTTATTGTGAGCATAAACAAATTGATATGGATATTAATTTAAAAGGCAGAATTTGGGTAACTGGTAAACTCTTGATAAATTCTGGCTATAATATCGAATTTCAAGGAATAGTTTCTATTTTAATTCCCAAAATTATTCGACATGATATCATTCAATTGCAACTGTGTCATCAAAATATTTCTTACGATGAGCTAAAATTTTTTGGAACTAGTGTAAAAGAATGTGATCTTAACGAAATCAGTGTTAAATATGATAATGGCGAACTTGTACCATTAGAAAGTATTGTTCACCTTTTTCCGCATTGCGAAACTTTTTATATGTGTGTAAATGAGGTTATTTTTTTAAAAATAATATAATTAATTTTTTAGGTATTTTGAAGAAACATCAGTTAATGCTTCATGCAAAAGCTATGAAATTTTTATTGATGCATGTAAAACTATTAAAAAAGTAGAACTATATTTTAGTGAAATTGGCTTCAATGTTCCAACATTTTATCATCATTTAAAGGTATTTTTTTAATGCAAATTTTTAATAGGTTTTTATAATAAATTATGTTTTTAGACTAGCAAATGTCGCGTCTTGTTTAATATTTGGCATGATTCTTTGAATCTTGATGATACTGTTATCGAAATTTTTCAAACAAAGGCCTTTCGATTTGTTCCACCTGTAATTGGATATTCTGGAATTGGTGACGAAAAATATAAAAGGATAAAAGAAATTCAAAAAATTGAAGCTTCAAAATATCAGTAATTTTAATCATTGATATGTTGTTTTTTAAAATATTTGTTCAGATGTTTTTGATATTAAAATAATTTTAAATTTTTTTTAATAAAATTTAAAAAAAATCCCAGATAGTATTTATGCTTTAATTTTATATTAGTTTTTTAAAACGGTGTGGATTTTGAGTAATGTAGCATTACGATATTCAAGCATTACACTGTTATCCACGTAAAAAATGAATTCCAGTCATGATCGCCATGACAGAACCACTACCATATTTTTCCCCATTCTTTTGTTTTAAAATAATTAATTTGCAGAATTCAATTGATCGTTGCTTTTTTATGTTTTCTTATTTTCTTTTTATACAAATAGAAATTTAATGATATGGTTATTTCTTGTACTTTTGTTAGTTGTTGAATTTTCTTAGAGAACCATAAGTACCATTTAAAAAAATGCGATACTAATTGCCAGCTAAAAAAATAACAGCCTCCTTTAATAACTAGAAAACTTCTGAACACGCAAAATACCATTTGAAAAATATCGTAAATACATTTGAAGTTATTTTAATAAATTTTTACAATTACAGAATTTTTATATTCTTCAATCTTTTTATTCATTTATATCATACTTTTTTTTAATTTTTTTTTTTAAATAATGTTGACCTATGCTGAAATAGATGCAAATTTAACATGGTATAAATTAAATTCAAATTTTAAAGATTCAATGTATCAATATATGTTGAATTTATCAGAAGAATGGAAGAAAACAAATATTCCCAAAACTTCATATATCCAATTTGACTCAAATTTTGTTCTTGATCAATCTTCAACTCTTCGATACGGAAATTTGTCATGTCATGTTCAAGAAAAGAAGCAGGCATTCCTTGATTCTTCCCTTACATGTTTTCTATTTCAACTTCCATTTTTTCTTGAAAATAATCAATTTGGTTATATTTGTTTATGTTTAATTTTTCCAATAATGCTTATATCAATTTTTGGAAAAATTAAAGAAACATATCGTTGGTATATTTTAAATCAAGCATGTTGGGATTTACTTGTTTGTTATGATTTTATATGTGCAAAACCAACATTAGTTGGATGGTTTACGCCTACTTCAAAGAAAGCTTCAACATGTTTCTATTATATCCCTGAACAATCCAACAATGATGGAATTATTCTCATAACGGCTGTACAAGTTTATCGAGATTTTTTACAATTTGGAGCTTTTTTTCCAATATTTTTTCTTGCATTTTCACGCTTTTTTAGCATGTATTTTACAAATGCATCAAAAAAATTTTTCAAAAATGGTTATCAAATTTTAGCATTTTTTGTAACAATTTATTTGTTGTTTGCTGGGGTTTTAACTTCTCGTCGAATTCTTAATTTAAATAAGCTTATCCTACATTCTATGGAACAAAAACGATGTAGAGATGAATATTGTTATGCAAAAAATGAACCAAATCTTACAAAATGCTTGCAAAATAATGAAGAATATTTTCAATGTATGAATTTTGAAAGTGTAAAACATATGAAGTTGGAAAACATAGGAGAATATTTTGTTGCAATTGTACAAAGTTCGCCATTTGTTATTGCGCCTTTAATGTTTTTATTGACAAATTTATGCGTCGGATTGCTGTTTTGGAAAATTGCAAAACAACTTAAATTTCAATTAAAAACTAATCGACATGCTTTTATTCAAACAATAAAAATTTCAGCAGTTGTTGGATTTCAATGCTTATTTTTATCGATACTTTTTATTACAACTGGTTTACAAAGATTTTTACAAATAAAAGCTTCAACAAGTGAATATCCAGGTGATAATTCGATATATTTATCTCTCTCGCCATGGATATTCTTTTTACAATATGAAACGACAACAGCTTCATTAAATATGATTCGAATATTTTTAGATTCTTTTATTGTTTTATCAATTTTAACAGGATATTCAACATGTGTATTACGAACTTTTAAATTTTTATATTTACTTTTTTCAAATCCTAAAAATGTATTTAAAAGAACGCCAATTCAGCTTTTTACTCCAAGTAATTCCATTAATGTAAACAGAGAATTATAAATTTTTATCAAAAAAAAAGAAAAAAAAATAAAGCCATATAAACGAAAGTACACTTCTTTACCTAATTTAAAACACAAAATTTGTTAAATCTATCACAAATAAATGCAGACAAGATTAACAAAAATTTTAGCAACAAAAAAGAGAGAGCAACAATAAATTAGCAACAAATCATTCTCTATTTAAATAATGCACAGAATCTCAGCACTCTAAAAATATATCATTTGTACAAATCTGAGGGGCGCGAAACAAATAAATTTTCTCTGTCAAGTTGCACAAATTTTAAACAAACATAAAAATGTTCCGTGAATATGATATTTTCTTTTTGTTCAAAATGCCGTTTTCAAAAAAACAGTGACGTTTTCGTCACTTGAGTATCAATGACAGTGATGGAAAACATCACACCGGTAACGATTCCATCACTAGTGAGGTCTTTGTCATCACGGCCTTTTTCAGTGTAAGCTACACAACTTTTGTTGTTTTGTTGTAATGAACTTTATTTTTGCCCCCCTCTCCCCAAGTTTAATAAAACAAATTGCACCAAATAAAAAACAGGTGTAACAAAGTTATTATTACAAATTTGCTGTTCAAACATTTTACCGTTTGTAGAAAAATAATTGAAGATGTGAAGGCTGTTTTTTATTTAAAAATGGCTATACACCCACATATATTCTTTTTTTAAAATAAATTACAGTTTTCAGATTGACAACTTCCAATATAAATTATTCATCGCATTTGACATGAAAGCAAAGAAATAAAAGTGATACATGAGGTATAATTTATTATATGTGCATGTAAGTACATTAATTTTTTATATTTTATTATTGATATGAACTTCTGCAAGAAAAACTATTAACAATTCAATTTCTTTTTAATACAATAATGTAGTTTAAATAAATATAATTTAATTACAACAAAATGTATGCGTTGGATGTGATAACATATTGATATCAAAAATGCTTGCATACAAATATTTCCAAATACAAAATACAATAGCATTAAAACAGTTTCACCCAAATTTCGAGGATTTGGAATTATATCTCCTAAGCCAAGTCTTGCAGATGAAAGGAAGACGAAGTACCAAGCATTAATAACACCAAGTTCACCAAAAACAGTATTAAAAAGTACAACACCAATTAGTTGATGGAAAACAATCAAGTTGAAAGCACGCTTCAGCGGCATTTGTCGATGTTTTTGCGGTGTACCATTTTTGTGTCGAAAAACAGATGATAAAAACATCCAATCTGGTGAAAATGCTTTTGCAAGTAATCTGCCATAATTCGATAGGCATGCAAATGTTAGAGGGATACCGATGATAGCATATGGAAGAGTAAATATCCGAGATGCTTGATCTGCTGGTGAGAGATTTCCCCATCCAAGAGTTGTGCAAATCTGGAATGTGAGGGTGAGAACAGTGTGATATGGGAGTTTAGCAATTTCTGGGTCATAATATTGATAAATCCATGCACCGATGATAAGATAGCAAATGCAGAAAAATGTTAGAAGAATGTGTGGAGCAGCGTGAATCCAGATCTGAAAATGTATTATTTACAATGGGAGATAACCCGTTTTTCTCCATTTTTTGATTAGACAATTTCTAGAAGACAAAATTACATGAAACTTTTAGAAAATGTACATATGAATGTGGGGAACAGATCTATATCACTGTTGGCCCCTATGTACTCTGTGATCCTACCTGGAGCCCCAAAAATGACAAAAAAATGGAAAAAAGTTTCAAAAATACGTGACTGTAAAAAATGGTAAAAAAATTGTGAAAAATTTAAAACATTTTTCTACGGTTTTCCACGAATTTTTTAAACGGAGTGTCACAGTCAAGCAATAAAAAACATCCGTTGCAGATTAGGCAAAAAAAAGCGAAGAAAAATAGCTGAATTTAGGCTATATCCAGTCATTTTTTTAAAGTTGATACCCTTTTGAAACCAAAAAAAGAAAAAAAAGAAAGTGTCATCAAAATTTTAAGACTCTGGATTTAAAGCCTGGGACCTAAACACCCAGAAAATGACAAGAAATGGAAAAAAATGTTAAAAAATTTGATACGAATTTTTATGGTTTTCCACGGTTTTTACTGTTCTACCACTATTATGCGGGACCCCGATTTTTTGATTTTAAAAGCAGAAAAAAATGTAAACATATAATTTGGCGAAATTTCAGTAACTAATTCTGCACGAAAACATTACAGTAGCATTTTAATAACTTACCGGTTCATAGGGTTCATCAATCCTTGTTGGCAGTGCACTAGGGAAATGTAAAACACTACTAATATTTGTTTCACAATTTACTGATTCAATCCTTCGAGTTTCATGTGTATCATCCGTATCACTCCCCACTAAAATCATTGAATCAAAATGTGGTTCTTGTCGAATTGTATTTGAATGATATCTATTATTATCACCACCATTTTCAACAGCGGCAGTAGTGCCAGTAATATCAGTAACAGATAAAAAATTTTGAATTGCTTGTATCAGTTCTCGAGCTTTTGGGCTGTCGTTTTTCTTAGCATATAGTTTTAAATTTGCTAATGTGGCTGTAAATATTGCTCGATTTGAAATGTCTGGATTGTTGTTATTGTTAATAAGTCTTGGTGGAGTTTGATTTCGAGGCCATGTTGAAATTGATGATATCTCTGAATCCATAGTATCTAAACTATTAATAACATCAGTTAAATGTTAAGTTAAATAATTCATTTTAATTGTTGTAAGATCGTATTTTTAGGGGAAGATTATCAGTGACTAATTACTCTTTGCGTCTAAGCATTTGACACTTTGTCAAACAGTGGCAAATTCAAATTTGAAATTAATCCAGCTTAGAAATGGTACAAATTATGAAAATATAAAAATAAACACATTGATCAAAAACAATTAACTCTCTATTTTTAAACGTTACAAAAAACAGGCATTTAGAAAACGTATTTGTTTGCGAATTTTAATTCAAATAGCAGGGTTTTACCATTTTTGAAGTTAGGAGAAAGAATTTTTTAACCAATATGTTTGCAAAAGTCTGGATTTTTTTAGTCAATGTCAATTTAATAGTGGTGTAAAGCCAGATTTGAATTTGGCACCGTCTAAGGTAATGTTCCTTAATATGAAAATATACTCGATTTTTACAGATTAACACAAACTTTTTTCCCAGATGATCTGAAAAAACTCAAGTAAGCATTGCAGCAGCTAAAAAAAAACTAAGAAAGAAACTCCTGCCACTGACTATCATTCCCTGTAAATATATGCTCACAGAAGCAAGAAGGAGCACCTTTACATGAAAAAAAAACGATACACTTGAATTACTTTGTACAATCACAAAACTATTGTTATCGTTCTTACGATATCACGCAATCAACCAATAGAAAATGTGACCTTTTTTGTTCTTCTCTTGCCTCTGAGCAAAATGTTTTTTTTATTCATTGTATTGCGTGTGAAAACCTTTTAAACTCTCGTATGATCAATTTTATAGTTTTATAACAAAAAGGAGAAAACAGGTTCATCTTCATCTATGAAGTTTCCATCAATAAAAGTGAAAGGTTATTTTTAGTTATAATCTACCTCGGGCCAATATTATTATTTCTTTGTTTTTATCAAGTTCAGAAACTAATGACGTTAGTTTTTTTATGATATTATTTTTTATTATCATGGACAGCAAGAAAAGGAGCAAAAAATTTTTTGATCAGAGCAAAAACGAAGAAAGAGTAATAAATTTTGCAAAAGTGGCAGTTTGATCGAATGGAGTAGATTTGGTTACTTGCGTTGTTTTGTTGCATTGCACTTTTTTATTGATGGAGCAGAACAAAAGTAATGAAATGAAATTTTGTTTACAAAAACCAGATTTTACTTCGCTTTCTTCTGTTTTGATTTGAAAATTTAAAAAAAAAACAACTTTCAAGCAAGCAACTTCACAATTTTCAGATAATATATAGATCTGGATGTTGGAAGATAACATATTTTAACAGACGACAATAAACTTTTGTGTGATGATTTGAAAAAATGGTTTTTAAACTAAATCTTTAAAGCTTTAAAAAATCATTTCACAGAAAATCTGATTTTCAAATTTGTTACTGGCAATCTTTTTTAAAAGGTCACTATCACATAATTCAAAAAACTTTTTTAACAGCAACAATGTAATTTCGTATTTTTTATTAATATTTTTCAACAAAAATTGATCTTTTAATTTTGACTCTTTTTTTGATTTTTGAGCTTTAACATGGCCAAAAACTTCATTCAGTAGTAACATCAAAGAACGCTGCATTTGTTAAATTTATTTATTACTAAAAATTTCTTGATTTTATTTCTTTTTGTTTTATTTTGAAGCAAAACATATCCTTTCATTTTTTTAAATTTTGCATATGTTTTTACAATTTTGTGGTTGTAAAACTGCTTAAGATTCATTTATTTTATTCATTTTTTCAAAATTAATCAAAAGTTTTCCGTTAACATAAATTATCACAAAAGTCTTTACAAAACACAAAAGAAAACACAGTTTAAAAAGATTAAAGTTTTAAATTCATTTTTTTACAAGATCAAAAAAGGAGCAGCAACCCTGACTATTATTACTACAACAACAGCTTTTTTACCATTTAAATGGTCGAACCAGTGGATTTTGTGGAGCATGTCGAATAAAGTATTTTCGAACTTCATTAATTGCAACATTGAAGCAACCAACTATTGCAACAATGATCCAACATGCAGCAGGGATTGGAGCACCGCCGAGGAAATCATTGATATATGGAACATAAATCATAATGCAGACAAGGATTACTGTAACAACTTGTGCAATGACTGCATGCTTATTTGAGAAAAGTCCATGTTTAAAGATTGATTGCCGTCGGGTACGTACAACTAACATCACAAAACATTGTCCAAAAACGATAGCCATTTGCCATGCGGAGCATGCTTGTTTTTGAATTTGAATTTGATCTTGCCATGTAAAGGTGTGATTGTTGGAGACAAAGTTGGGTGCATTTTCAGACCAATGATCAATGGATGACATATATAGATCAGGGAGATGAATACCATATGACCAAAAAATGTATAAATATGCTAAAATACAGCCAGCTGTTTCAATCATTGGACCATAGATATAGGAGAAAAATATTAAAGCATTTGAGACCATTGTCTTTTCGCGAGCTCGAGGGACACGTTTCATCAAATCTCCTTCCATGGGTTCTTTGGCCATTGCAATACCGGGTGGAATTTCTGTGCCCAAATCGATAGAGAGGATTTGAAGAGAAGTGATACCCAAAGGCATGCCGAAGCAGAAGTTGAAGAAGATGGGCCTAAAAAGATTTGGGTATTAGTGGGGTGCTTACTAAAATGGCTCACGATGTTGAAATTTTCTAACCCTTTTGTTAGAAGCGGTAATTTTAAAGAATAGCAAAAAACTTTCAAAAATGAAAATGCCGTTTTTGATGGGCGGCATGGCATCCTTTGATGTTTCCAAAAAAGATTTCCACTTACCAAAATTCTGGAACACAATGTGCAGCAATATAGGCAAGAAGTTTTTTAATATTTTCAACCATTAATCGACCTTCTTGAACACCATGTACAATAGAAGAGAAGTTATCATCCATAAGAATAATATCTGCAGCTTGTTTGGCAACATCCGAGCCACTACCCATAGCGATTCCGATATCAGCGCGTTTAAGAGCCTGAAAAATACGGAGCATAATAGGGTAAAGTGGTTTATGCGAATTTTTTGAAAAAGTAAAAAATCTGCATAAATGCCGTGGCTTAACTGTAGCGAGAGCATTTATGAGAATTTTTTATCATGCATGAGTGCTTTGTAAGTAACTTACCGGTGCATCATTAACTCCATCACCAGTCATTGCAATAATTTGATGACGTTTTTGGCATTGTTCAACAATAAGCAACTTTTGTTCAGGAGTTGTTCGAGCGAAAACTAGCGCATTCTTTTTCAACAAATCATCCCATTGATTTTCAGTTAAATGTGAAATTTCTTCTCCTTGTAGAACTTCATAATCTCTTGGTTGATCAGGAACATCTTGGATAAGTTTAATTTCACGAGCAATTGCAGCAGCAGTCAAGGCGTGATCTCCTGAAATAAAGAGGTTTAGATAAATGGCATAAGCACTACAATATTGAAAAATAAATATTTCCGTGATTTGCGCCAGAAGGAATTTATGCCGCTTTTGATGTGCGGCATTACTTATGTTTATGCTAATAATACAATAAGTAGTGCTCTGTGCCACTTACCAGTAACCATAAAAACTTTAATTCCAGCATTTCGACAATTTTCAATAGCAATATGTGTTTCATCTCTTGGTGGATCCATGATAGCACAGATCCCAGCAAAAACCAAATCATCAATAGTAAAATTGCCAGCTTCCAAATCAAAGCTAATACCTTCTTTAGCAGTGAAAGTCTTGTAGAAGAATCCAATGACACGACGACCTTTTGATCCAAAATTATTATAAGCATCTTGGAATTTATCTTTTGCTTTTGAATCGAATGGAATTTTGCCTTGCTTGGTAAGAATTTCTTTGCAGTGTTCAACGAGGATTTCAGAGGCACCTTTGATGAGAAGTTTGTATTGAGCTTCACCATTTTCAAGAGATTTTTCTTTTGCTATCATTAAATGCCATTTTCGCTTGGAGTTGAAGGGGATTTCGAAGACGATCTAAAGATAGGGGATTTAGAAAATAGCTTTTTAGAAAAATGAGGCTCTAGTAGTAGAATATGCCGCCTTTGATGTGCGGCATTCATTCTCTGATGTTTAGAAAGATGCCGCCTTTAATGTGCGACATGGCCCACTTTGATCGTTGAGTCAAGGCAGAATTTAATGGAAATTTCGAAAAAACTGTTTTCCGGCGTTGCCGTAGCTTTTATTGATTATTTTTTAAGCACTTACATCATGACTTTTTCTTGCAGCTTTAATATCAATCATATCATCACAAAACCGGATCATTGAAATTTCAGATGGCGATCCAGTTGCAGGTTTTAGAACTTCAGGTTTATCAAAATTACCAGGACCTTTTTGAGCAGGTTCCATTTCAAGAGCAGTTTTTTCATCATATTCAACAAATTTGCTTGCATTACATACAGACATAATTTCAAGCAAATCTTTTACAGGAGATTCAAAAGATTCCAGAGTAGTTTTTCCAGCTTCAGCAGTTTTAGGTTTTCCAGCAATTGCTTCATCATGATACCAAATATCAGTTACGGTCATGACATTCTTTGTAAGTGTGCCAGTTTTATCAGAGGCAATGATATTGACGGAACCCAAAGCTTCAACAATATCAAGACGTTTAAGAAAAACATTATTTTCAGCAAGTCGTCGAGCAACTAAGGCAATCATAGAAGTGACAGTTGCAGGCATACCAGTAGGAACCATTCCAATTCCACATACCAAGAAAGCAGTACAAAGAAGATTAATGACATTATTCCATTTATGTACAAATCCACCAATAAGGAAAACAATGAGCCCCAAAGCTGATGCAGCAAAAATCAAAAAGATAACAAAACGAACAAGTTGAACTTCAATACGTGATTTGTTTACAGGTTGTCCAGTTGTCATATCAGCAATTTGGCCGATAATTGTAGATGTACCAGTTCGAATAACAACTCCTACACCTTCTCCGTCAACACATAGGGAACCATCAAATGCAACATTACGCGCTTCAAAGATTGTTACATTTTCTTCTACTGGTTCTACTTGATATTCAACAGGTTCTGATTCACCAGTAATAGAGGAGGTTTCAAGTTTTAGTTGAGAGCAGTACTGAAATAGAAAGGGGGTTATATTTGTAGAGCAAGGATAGTTTTGTAAATAATTTTGTGTCCCATCACGAAAACCGATTACGTCATTCTTATCCCCTTAAGTATTCAACCATTCTTATCCCACCCACGAAAACCTCACCCTCAAAAAACTTACAATAATTCTTGCATCAGCTGGAACACGAGTACCATTTTTGATAATAACAATATCTCCACATACTATATCTGTTGCTGGAATTGTTTGTTCCCTTCCATCTCTTACTACAAGACAATTCTCTGGAAGTAATCCTTGAAATCCTGCAACGACCTTCAGGGCTTCCCGTTCATGCTTGAAGGAAATGCAGCACATGGTAAAGATGACAACAAAAATGATAATTGTGACCCAGAGCTGTGATAATTGTCTAAAAAGAAGAGTTTTGAGGAGGTTATGTGAAATGATTAGTGTTAAAGTCAGAGAGTATAATTGTGGAATTTAAATTTTGCAGAGACTTAATCATCGGTTATGTAAAGAAATCCCTACGTTGGATCAGCAATAAATGCAATCAATGACAGCGCATCAACAATCAACAACATAATCCATAACAAATTTGCAAATTGTTTAAAAAATAGCCGTAACATACTAATTTCTTTTGGTTTTGGTAATTCATTTTTACCAAACTTCTCCAAGTATTCTTGTGCTTTTTCTGTTGGAAGACCTTTTGATTCTCGTGGTGCTCGAATATTAATATTCGAACGACGATATCGATGTGCAGTATGTTCAATATCCCATGTATGCTCTGAGAATGCAGAAGATAAATCTCTTGCACCTGCTGGATTTTTACTAATTGGTACAACAGATTTTTTTCGAAGTGATTGTGGTACACCAGGTTGCCATGGAGGTCTCCCTGGAATTGAAAATTTAAAATGCGGTTAATTTTGTTTTCAAACATTATCGAAATTTTCGATTTTTCAGTTAGAACTATTTTTACATATTAGTTTCAAAATAATTTCTTACCAGATCTCGTAAAAGTACTGTAGCTATTAATTGTATTATTCCAATCTCGACGACTGTTTATTGTATTTTGCCATTCTCGACGACGAAGTGTTGGCGGAATACTACGTATCGTTGGAGATGCCATATTTAATTAAAATCTAAAAGAATTATCATTTAATTAATTAAATAAACAAACAAAGAAAAATGTGACAAAAAATATCAATCACAACGAATTAAAACGCAAACTTGATTATCGCATTACTGGTGTCCTTTTATAGTCAATCATTTATTTTAAAAAAAAGAAAAGTTTAATAAAAACATAAAAAGTATTTTCTTTAAACATGAGACGACAGCCTGAGCCTGAAATTGACGCCCCCTTTTCTCTGCTGGCAATGAAAGAAAGCGATCTTGGCTGCGTGAAATCAACAAGAAAAAAACTTTGGAAATATTGATCAAAGTTAAAGATGGGTAAAATGAAAAAAATAATATAATCAATCAAGAAAATAATAATAACTGTTTTTTTTGTTTAATTATTGAAAAAAAAGCAGATATCAATGGTTTTGGTAATAATATTGTTATTAAAAAACTTCCTTGTTTTTTTTTAATTTTGTGCGGTCAAAGTAAAAACAAAAGTACAACATAAAAATAACAACTCAAAAAATTGATGTTCCGATTCTAATCGAAGCAAAAATCTACGAAATCACAAAAAAATAAAAATTAAAATGCCGCTTTTGAGAATCTAAGTTGATTAAAATTATACAAATAAGCATATTGAGTGGTTAGCTGTCAATATTCAGCGCGGATCAGACGAAATCAAGAAAAATATGATTAAAAATAGCTGAAAATTGGTCAATCAGTTTTTATGTTGATATCATTTTAGAATCAATAAAAAAAGAAATGAAATATCATAGTATCATCAGAAACTTAAGATTCTAAATTTTCATGTCAGCACATGCACAGAAATATTTTTTCATGTTTGAGAAAAATTGCTGAAAATATCTACTTTTCGTTTGAAAGGTGATTCATTTCCAGTCTTGTGTTGTGGGTCGTATAGCTCAGTGGTGAGAGTAGAGGAGGCTAAATCCTTGGATCGGTGGTTCGAATCCACCTATGACTGAAACTCACAAAATTTTTGGAAATGCCATCGTTGTGACTTGTCATCTTAGTTTAGTCACTTTTAGATACTAAAACCAATACTTTTCGGTTGACTTATCATCTCTAGTTTAGTCAAATGAAACTTGCTTTTCTAATTTTAAAGCTCGTTGGGGGAATCATAATTAAATGGTCATGGATTAAATTTTTGTTCAGACAAAAGCAAGATGAAAATTTTTCTGTGATTAAAACTGTTTAAAAAATTAGTTTCGTGATTCATAGAATTGTGCAACAAAAAATTTTGCTTAATTTACTTTTTTTTGTTACTTTGAACTATTGATAAAACTTTGGAAAACCACAGTTGATCTCTGATGCTTCTATCTCCATGTCCGAAATTTCTGATACTTCCTTGTTTTTTTTTGTTTTCTTTACATTTTTACACTACATAAATATTGTTTTTTTTGTTAATTAAAAATAGAACACTTTTGAAATTTTGGGTGTTCAGATAGCCTTGTTTTGGGGTTAATGAAGATAAAAACAGGTGCTAAATAACTTCCTGTTTCTAAGGTCATTGATAAACAGAAAAAAAGTTTTAGAGATTTTTGAAATTTAGGTTTCTCAATTTTATCAAGAAAACAGCAATAGCAAATGATTGCTCTTAGCTTATGTCTAATTTGCATAAAAGCTCAAGCATTTTTTGACTACACTTTTTTCAATGATCAAAATACTATAAAACATATAAAAAAATTTTATAACTGTAAAATTAACGATTTTCTATTTTAAAAAAAGCAATAAAAAAGAGCAATGTCACAAATGTACGCAAAATCAAAGTTGAAACTCATCATTTTTAGTTTCATCGATACCAAAAAAAGACGTAAATGAATCTCTTTCATTGAAGTTCATGTGCTATTGCGCATGTAAGTGTAATGCAATGACAGAAATAAAAAAAAAGAACCATCGGAAGTTAAAAAGAACAAAAAATATGGAACCAGTAATATAAAAAAAATAATATTATTTTAAGGTTAAAAAAGGCAATGAGAAAAAAAAGAAGAGTTATGATTTGTGTTATTTTTTCTTGCGTGCGCAAATGACGACAATGGTCTTTTTAAACAAAAAAAATTGTTAAACTTTGAGATTCTTTTTTTGGTGATCATTTCATAGAATGTCAAAAGTTTGAAACCGTGGAAAAAAATGGTAATTAAACTTTTGTTCGAAATAGGTAAATAGGAATTGGGTGCATTGATCATTTTGATCGCTATTGCTATTTACGTCAAAGAAGAAAAGTACAAAGAAACTGAGAGCAGTTTTTGCAAAAAAAAGAACAAAAAAGTTTTTATTGTCTAGTGATGTTAAAAATAACAAAAATAATAGACAACAATAAAGAACTTGTTTGATTGGGATACGGTAGTGGGAAAAGAAAGAGAACAAAAGGTGACTAGAGCGCGTCTAGCTAGTAAACACCTAAAAAAGCTTTAAGTATAACATGTTAGCTCATGTGGTTAGCGCATCAGATGTTCAACCTGGTGATCCCGGATTTGAGTAATAGCGGGGCTACCACTAAAAAACGTGAGTGGTTGAGCACTCTGTGGATTCGAGATTAAAACGAATAACATGAGTGGCACCCAGGTTAAAAGTGAACCCCACCTAAGGATGAGTGTAAAAGGAATTAATGATCAGTATGTGTTAGGGCTTACAAACATATGCTTAAGTTTTTTTTAAACTTCAATTTTTCTTAAAAAATAGAAATCACAGAAAACTTTTTATAGCAATAAAAAACAATAAAAATAGCTTCACGTTCTCCGATATGTTTTGAAACAGACAAGCAAAAACTAATGATCAACGCTGGAAACTCATAAACTTCTTAAACGACTTTAAAGTGTCAAAAACCTTGTTCCGCCAAATACTAATAATCATATGTTTTCAAAAGAACAACATCAAAAAAGTTGAAAAACTAAAACAACAAAAAAAATGAAACTCAAAAAGATTGATAAGATCAACTTTTTTTTTGCTGTTTGATGGTGCAAAACGCATCATATATCATCCTCGTTCAACAACAAAAAAATCTGCCGAACAACAGTTTTTATCAAATTTTTTTAATGAACAACATATAAATCAAAAAAAAGTTTGTTTAAGACTTTGTAATAAGCCCGCCTTGTAGTTTCATAAGTAAGAAATGTGATATCATTTGCGATTACGATTTTGATCTTCAAAAATGAATGTTGTTTTTTTAAAAAAACAATGGAGTTAATTTAAACAATCAAAAGTTATAAAAGATGTTGGAGCTATTGTTGGCAGTGACAATGCTTGTTTGTAAAGACAAAAATGATTCATTGTAAAAAAAATTGTTTTTATTGATGTCACTTCAGAAAAGCAAAAATAAGCTGTGTACAGTACTCTTAAGCCAAATACTGATGTCCAAAAATATTACTTTTTAATACGTTCTCTGGCTATCTTTATGCAAATTTTGTATAAAAAATTTTAAATAGCAACATTTTTTAAATCAAAGATGAAATTTCTTCTAGGCTATATTCCTATGAAAAAAACCGGATTAAAAAGTGATAAACATCAACTCTTTTCTTTTTATGTGTTTTTATGCAAATAACAAGTTATTTCAGATCTATGATGTCTCCGTTCACAGCAGGAGGGAAATTTCTAATATTATGCAACAAATTTTTTGCGTGATCATTTAACTTAATGTTTTAAGAGTTGCTAAAAACTGGGATAAATTTTGTCATTTAAATTCAACAAATGAAAATTTTTAAGCAAGAAATTTTGGTAGTGTTTTAAAAATTTTCATTTGTTGAATTCAAATGAAAGCATTATTTGATTATTGCATGCAAAATAATAAAATACCTTTTTTATTTTTATTACTCTATTAGAGCAAAAAAATGCACAACCCGTAATAAATCAACCGCAAAAAATTGTTTAATAAAAAAAATTTATGGGTATGTTGATGAAGATGATGATGTAGGTTGAAAGGGATGAAAAGAAACAGATCTAGTCATGCCTCGATTTAAAGTATTTGGATAACTTGGAGGTGCAGGATCTTCAGCTGTCGTTGCAGGAGGGGATGTTACTGTAATGTATTCAGGTGGGAGTTGTTGTTCCTGGAAAAAGGAATTTATAAGGCTGTTTAGAAGCTTTATTCCCTCAGAGGATAAAATAAGTGATCATGCCGCTTTTAATTTGCCGCAAAAGTCCTTTGATGTTTCAAAAAAAAGAAAAGGTTTTTTACTGCATTTTCTGCAGAATTATTATTTAAACATTGTGGTAAGGTAACTGAGGCTATTTAGATATTACATCCCCTGAGGGACAAATAGCTGACCATGCCGCCTTTGATATGCGGCAAGGTGCTTTTGATTTTTTGAAAGCAATAAATGGTTTGATAAAATTGGATAGCTTCAAATAAGTTAAATTAAAATCCCCAAACTTACAGTACTCTCCTGTTTCTTAACCCTTACAGGCCTTGAACTAAACATTGCTTTATTGTAAGTTGGCAAAGTTCTAACAAGAGCTTCAGGAAACTGCTGTAACCTTTGAATCATTTGTAAAATATCAGAATTAAAAGTTGGTCTTGAAGTGATCGTCGGATTTCCAGTTGATGGTTCATCAATCCTTGAGACATGATCATCTGGGATTTGACTATTATATCGTTGACGAAGTTTTACACTTATCGCAAAACAAATTGCTGCTAACATTGTTATAACAGCTAAAAAGACAACTCCAATAACAACATATGTGGAGACATGTTCTGGCTTTACCTAAAAATTAAGGGTAGCTTAAAATCATGACTAAAGATTTGTGAAAATAAAATTTTATAAGTCAAAAATGAAACAATGATTTGGTTGTTTGAAAAGTACCTTTGATGTTGATGAAGAATCTTTTAAAAAAACTGCGAAATTTAAAATTTTAGAAATCGAAATTATAGCTAAAAGTTGACGACATTCCGTCTTTGATGTGCTCCAAAAGTACATTTGAAACTGATGAAAAAAATGTTTTCTTGAGATTCAGAGGGAAATTCCCGGGAAATTAAACCACCCTAGTTAAAACTTCATTCAGGACACTTATATCACAAAATTAATGTATTCCCGATGTAAAACTCCTTTCAAAAGCCTTACCTCCAATTTATACAACAAAGAAATAGCAGTAAGTGTTAAAATAAATAATATCAAGGTAAATAACGTTTTTAGCATTCTTATTTTTAATGTACTAAATATCGACCTATCAATAATATCAATTTCATACATTAAATGTGTGTTTTTTTTATTTTTCACGTATGAACTTAATTTCTCACCTTCTGGTTTCTTTTGTTGAAAGAAAATGAGAGCAAAAAAAAGGGTGAAAAAATAAACGTCATAACAAACTTATTAATCAATTTTCTTTTAAGTTTAAATGATATAAAAAAAATCAACCGAGGTCATAATTTATTTGTAATAATTATTATTTTTATGGGGTTGTAATTATCACATTAATGAAAGAAAAAAATGTGTTTAATAAAGGGAGTGTCCAAGAGAAGACAGTTATGTTTAATTTTCAAGATGAAGCATCTCATCATGGAATCTCTAAAAAAATATGAATTGGCTTTTCTTTTTTTTTGTCGAAATAACGTCACTTTTTTGGCACTCCCACGTATAAAAAATGCAAACTTTTTCATTAAAGTTTATGATGACCCAGTTACTGTTAAAAAATTTGGGGGTCAACCATTTTGGTAAAAATATTTGAAATAAAATCAAAAACTTTAAAAACTTATGTAAAAGAATCTCATATTGCCAATACAAAGGAATGCAAAGCTGACTAATCGAAATAAAACAGAAAAGCAGCTGATAAAAAAAAACTTCCTCCCTCACAACAATGCTGCTTACGTAAACGTCAATTGTCTGTCAGTGGTTAATAAAAAAAATCAAAGAAATTAGGATTTTTTATTAAAAAAAGTTTGTTAAATGACATTTTTGCAACTTTTGTCTTCGACATGCTTTTTGAGACGTTTTTGCCTTGTAAATGAGTTCTAGAAGGTTCCTAGAGCTCAAATATACTAATTATATCACAAATAACTGCGAGCATCTCAAGATATTGACATTGTACAATCAGAACTTTAAATTTAAATATCTCTTTTTTAAAATAATAAAAAATTCAAAGTGAATTTTAACTATTTAGTACAAATTCATGAAGATCCATTTGATTTTTTACCGACGGCAATAAAACATCAAAAAGCGTGCACTGATTGTGCGTACAACAAAAAAAATGCTACAAAAATGAATAGAACGGCAATAAACAAAAATTTTTAATAAACCATAACAAATCAATAGGATCATTTTTTTTAAAACCCTTGTATGCTGGTTGTATTCTTTTTTGGTCATTTGCAAAAAAAGCTGAATTTTTTTATAAAAACTTTTTTAACGTAAAAATGGAAGAAAATATTCCTCAAAATGTTTCGCTTCCACCTTCATCTTCAGTTTCAAAACTTATGTTCGAAGATGCACCTCCTGTTGAACTAAAACAAGATTGTTTTGTAGTAGAAATTGATGAGGAAGAAGTTGGAAGTGATGAATTGAAACTTGAAATTGCTAAATTGAAAGAAACTGTTAAAAAACAAGAAGAAGCAATCAAGGAACAGAAAGAAATTGTAAGTTTTTTGTTTTACATTTTTTTGATTTTATTTGGTTTTTTTTGTTTAAGATTGATAGAAAAAATGCTGAAATTGTTCAAATAAAGAACGCTCATGAAAATGAAAAATCTCAAATTATTGCAGAAAATATTGAATTAAAAACGGTATTTGATGAACAACAAGAAACAATCAACCAACTAACTCAAAAAGTAAGCTTTTTTTGGATACAGTTATTGCTATTTTGTGATAAAAGATCTTAGCCGTTGATCCAATTTGATCTAATGTATGAATGTTTTTGTGTCAAAAAATTTAGTCCGACAATTTCATATATTCTGTTTCGTCATTGTCTTTCACAAATTGACAATAAATAATCAAAGAAAGTTTTTAGATACAAAGATTAGAAACATCAGCTCGACAAAGATATTATCAAATGAATGATTTAACTGAAAAACTTGGATATTTAATTAAACCAAAACAAATTTGTACATTGTCAGATGTTGTTGTAAATGGAAAGATTGACTATGAACGTCTCAATGGAAGGGTATGTTACTTGTTTATGAACGTATTTTTGGAATTTTAGTCTCGGAAAAGTTGCAGAAAATAAGCGTTTTTGGTGATAAATTTTCTTCAAAATTTTAAGCGGCTAAGGAACTGTCAAAGATTATTTCTCGTTTTTGCTTCAAAAAATACCGTAAAAGTTTTGATTGAAGCTGTGCTTTTATTTTTGATAAAAAAATTTATATTCTCTATTTTATCAACCTTTCAGATTCTTGTCATCAACAATCTCGAATACAATGGCACCACTTGGTTAACAGATAACACAAAAATTATTTTCACAGACACATCTTTTGAAATTTGTATTGCAAATAATTTCTTTGCAATTCGTGTTAATCTTTCACCTGTCATCAATCGAATCTTCTACAGCACTCTCAAAGAACTATATTTAAAAGATTCTTCAATGACCTACTTTGAATACAAAAAAATTGCACATTCATTACGACAGATTCAACTTTTTCATGTAACTGTTAAAGACAAATATGGCAATGATATTAGAGTGACGGATTTGATTAAAGAAGTGACAGCAACAGTAGAGGTGTTTAAATAGTAGGTTTTTATTTTTATTTAAAATTAGTTTTATCGATTTATTTATTTTAGTGTTTTTAAACATGGTGAACTAATTACTGGTATTGCTCAACAGTTTTCTGCTCTGCCTGCGTTTCCCCGTCTTAAAAAACTTTTTCTATGGGATATTCAAGAAGGTTTTGATCTTTTAACTTTTGCGAAATTTGTAAAAGTAAGCTTAATTTTATCTGTTTTTCTTCAATATTTAATTAATACAAATTTTAGAAAAACCCAACTGTTTTTTATTGGTTGGATTTTAAATGTTCAAGCAAATTTTTTGATGGAATTAGAGAAACAGCAGCAGAAGTTATTCCAAAATTACCACCAGCTTGTCATGTGAAAATTTCAAAATATTCATAATTTTATTGTTTTATTACTTGCACATATTGTATTTAATATATTATTATTATAAATATTTCTCAGTCATTGTCGAAATTTGAATAAAATTAAACTGCAAAAAAAGACTTTTATAAAAGATTTTAATCCAAATTTGTATAGCTTATGTTGTCACATTTTTTCCATATATTTGCTTGTAGATGTCAAATATTGCCACCGTTGTGCGTTATATAATAATTATAAACAGCAAAAATAAATTTATTATTTTTTTTCACATTCGTGTTGCATCATTTTTATGTAAACAGTGTTACACTTTTTTTATGCTTCCTTTTAGTTTTCCATTTTGTCAAAATTGTTCGCGATAAAAATCATCGACAAAGAAACATTTGTTTTTGAATGTTGAAATGCATAATTGCATCACTTCTCTTTCTTTTTTTGCGATCGTTGTCTAGCTTGCCGTAAATATAAATTTATTAAATAAATTTGTAAATGCTAGTTTTAGAGTTATTTTAATAATAAAGAACTAAATTTTTTGCCATTTTTAATTTATTATTTGTGTGTTTTTTGTGGTAAAATACTTTTATGCCGCTTGTGTACAATTTTAGTTAAATCCACATTTTTAAATTTGTTTTAAAAAAAATTTATAAACATTTTCAGAGATGGCAACAAAAGAATATTGTTTGCCTTTCAATGATAATCCAAATATTGTTGCTGCAAATAATACTTCAAATGATCAATTTAATAATCTCAACTTGAATCAAAGCTTTCAACATTCAACAGCAAATCAAATGTGCACAAAAAATGTTACAACAAATGATAGCAAAAAAGTTCAAAATTACGGTAAAAAAGAAAAACAGGCTGCAGTTCTTTTCAAAAACATTTAAATTATATTTTTTATTTGGATTTTAAGAATTTTAAATTCAAATGAATAACATTATGATTTTTTTTAAATTTACAATGTGCCCTTTTCAGGCGTCATCTTTTTTCGGCCCAAAACATCTTTCATTATACTCGCCGGCTATTAAAAGGTATTCCTGTAAATTATTAGCTGTCCGTTTGAGAATTTTCATATTTGGATCTATTAAAGTAGCACACAATTACGTCTGCTACTTATTCCTTTGATAAGTTTCAATTTCTTTGATTTTCTGATAGTTTATAATGATAAGTATTTATTAAAACTCTTCTCGTGCTTGTAGAGAAAATGCCATTGATTGAAAATTATCAGACTTTAAGGAAGAAGTAGCTGACGAGATTGTGTGCTGCTTTGATAGGCTTAAATATGCAAATTCTTAAAAAGGGCAACGAATATTATGTAGTAATACATTTTAGTTTTGGACTGATACATACGTTGAAATATGTTTCAATCCAAAACTGATATAATATTTTTTATTAGCTAATTACCAAATTTCTTTTTTGAAAGAAATGCAGCCTTAAACAAAAATTTATCAGATTTAACTGATATAAACAATTCACAAACACAAAAATATTCAATTCCATCTCAAAATTTTAATAACAAATTACCATCAAATTATTCAAGCAATGATTATGGCTCTGAAAAAGAAGAATTACCAAATAAAAATAATTCATCTGCCATCAATAGTAGCACCCTTTCACTTCATATTTCAGCATATGAAAATTCAATTGAACTTAGTTCATCTGATTTATTGGGCGATAATGAAAGTGATGGAAAGAAGGATAAAGAATCAGGCTTAAGCAAACAAAAGAAAAATGCAAAACAAATTTTTAATGGTTTAACTTCAAGCTTTCAAGTAAGTTTAAGACAGCAAAGAATTAACAAGGAAATTATCAATTTTTATCTTGATCCAAAAAAACATTAAGTGATTTTATAGCTGTTTAGCAGGATGTACGCAAATTTTTAGCGACCTTTACAAAAGCTGCCATTTTAAGTTCTATTGAGTATCACTCAATATCTTCGGCTACTTTTTTTCAAATAAAGGTAGCTTATTAAGGAATAATTAGGGACAAAATATTAACGGCTATATCATCTTTCCTGGGATGTAATTGATATATGGATATAGCTAATAGACAGCAGACGATATCTATTTTTGTTATAAAATTTTGACGTCGATGGTTTTAAAGAAGTATAATAGCAAGGATAACTTAAATAATCCATAAATAATAAATTTATAATATTTGAAAAGTATTCATTATGCAGAATTTTGGATATTTTATGACAAAAAAAGTTATCGCCTGCTATTTATGAGCTATATTCATATAACTATGAAATCCTAGGATGAGCTATTAGGCAGCTGATATTTTGCCCCTAATTATTCCTCACTAAGACGAGTATTCAGGCAAAATATACGGCCTTAATTCAGAAGTCACTTGAAACTCTATGGTCGAAGATCTGTACGTGATCCTGTAAATATTTGCCCAAAAAAAACATCTCTGATTATTTTTGCTTGTATCATTTTTATTATTCGTTTTGCAGAATCTCTTTGAAATTCCTCGACAACAAAAAGAAGAAGATATAACTGCTGCTAAAAAACCAGAAATTATGGCATTTAAAGCAACCCAACAGTTATTTAATCCTAATCAACCCCTTCCATCATTGCAAGAAGCACAAAAAAGAATGTTGAATATTTTTAAGCCTAATAAACCCAGAACAGAAAAAGATGAACAACAATTTGAAGAATTTATTCAATCTGCATCAAAACTTGCTGAAAAAAAGAAAAATGAAATTCGATATATTCCTTTTGATCTTGATGCTGCTGCTGCATCTGTCGTTGAATCAATAGCTTCTGAAGAAACGCAACAACAACAACAAAAAGAAGATATTGAACTTCTTACAGATGATGAAAAAGAAATGCAACGTAAAATTTTATCACGTCAAGCTAAAAAATTATATAAAGAAAATTATGAACAACAAGAAGTATTGAATCAACAACATGTAACTGTAAGTACAGTGGGATTTAAGTAAAGTGTCGTGTTGGAATGTGATGAGAAATTGTTTTTTTTTTTGACTTTTGGTAGCTCATATTTGCAAGGCAGGGTCATCGTTGACTTGTGCATCTTCAAAACTTAAGATTTTGGAATTTAATATTCATAAAAATTAGGGATTCTAAGAAAGCTCTTTCAGTTACTTATTGGAGTTCCACTTGACTTTTACCGTATGTTAAAAGGAATAAATTAATACTATTTTTTAGATTGAAAAAGAATTAAAACCTCCATATTTATCGATCATTGATGAAATATTTAAAATTCAAAGAGCAGAAGAAAAGGAACCACTTCATCAATTTCGAGAATTAAGTCTTGCACATGAATCTTTAAAAAGTGGTATTAAAATGTTTAAAGAAAATGTGAGTAAAATTTGTAGGAGAATGACATTAGGCTCAATCACTTGCACGATACTAATGTGTCCATCATTTTTTTTAAGCATGAACATTATCAACGACGTCATGAAAAAACAATTGAAAAACTTCAAAAAGAACTTAAAAAAGCAAAAGAAAAAGCTGCAGCAAGACGGGCAGTTAACAATTCTCAATCATTGAATGCCATTGTTCAAAAGCAAACAAGCTTTAATGAATATCTTTCAAATGTAAGTGTTTTAAGGAGGACAAGCATCAGTTTCATATGGTTTCTAATCAGGCAATTTTATGCTTGTCGTTCACACTTTATAACCTTTATGGCTGAACTATATGTTGTTTACATTCCAGAATAATCCACCTATGAAAGAAGAGCATGAAGAAGATGAAGAAAAAGCAATGTTAAAAGCAAAAATTTTTCAATTAAATAAAATCCATGCTAAATTAACAAATACAAAACGAATTTTTACAATGGAACAAATTGGTTTTGGTGGTGCTATTTGTTATGAGCTACTTGATGATGCGGTGGGTTTATTTTTAATAAGAAAAGGGTTTGCTTTTTAGTTAGAAATGCATAAAAGATTTGTTGTTCCATCCGCAAATGGCTTTATCATCTCCAAGTTGGAGACTCCAATTACTTCTTTATCATTTTGAAAACCACAAAAACAAAGTAATTCCATCTCTCCACTATTTCAGATTCTTATTATTAAAAAACTTGAATATAATACTGTTGTATGGTTAGCAGATGCTCGACAAATGAATTTTGAATTTGAAGGCTTTCAACTTTGTATTACAAAAGAATTTCATGCAACAAGTATTGATCTCTCACCTATCATTCCACGAATTTTTTATTGTAATATTACGAAGTTATGCTTAACTAAAATTACAATTACTCATTCTGAATATAAGAAAATAGTTGAAGCGGGAAAAATTGAATTTGTACAATTTCAAAATTTTACAGTAAAAGATGAAGATGGTAATGATATAGATGTTGCAGATATTATCAAAGAGCTACCAATTATTGAAACTTTTAGATAGTAAGTTTTTAATTTAAATTTGACATAAATTTATGTTTTGATAATGCCAGCGGTATTTTTAAAAAAAAATGTCTTTTTTAGTTTTTTCAAAGATAGAGAATTAACTCCATGCCAAAAATTTGCTGCTCTTCCAGCATTTCCAAAGCTTCGTAATTTTCAACTTATGGAAATTGAAGAAGATTTTGATTTTAAAATTTTTGCTGAATTTATTGATGTAATAACATGTTCTTTCTTCTTTTTTTATCTCCATATAATTAAAAAAATTTTTTTAGAAACATATAACAACAGAAATGTATTTAAGTTTTTATTGTTCTGGTGATTTTTATGTTCAACTTTGTGAACTTGCTTCAAAAGAAATTTTTCCAGCATTGCAGAAACCACGTGAAAATGTTGAACTTTCAAAATGTAAATAACTTTTGTTTATCTTTGTTATCTATGATTTGATGTTTTAAAAGTTATTATTATTTTAAAGAATATAAATTTATAAAGCTTAAATCCAAGCGCTTTAGATACAAACATGTAAAAAATATTTTTCTTTGAAAAAATTTTATTATGTTAAAAGTTCAATAATTTTCTTGGTGTTTTTTTTTGATTGTTTATTTTAAAAAAAACAAAGAAAAAAGAAGCAACAAATGGGTTATTCGTAATAAAAACAAGAGTGTTTGAAAAAAATTTTTACAAAGATTTATTATAAAAAGTTTGCCTTTTTTTAAGCAGCAAATGAAAAATCATAAAAAAATGAAAAAAGAAACATTTTAAACATTTATTACGTTTACAACAAAGTTGTTACAATGAAAGTTGCTTTATTTTTGTTGGGTTTATGGTTTTGCTTTTTTGGTAACTTTTTTTTGTCTTTTTACCTTTAAAATTATTAATTTTTTACCTCCAACTATTGCCCTTGAATGCTATGTAGATGGAACTGATCAACCAAAGAAAAATAGCAATTGTGCAGCTTGTGGATATCGGATGCTTTTTTAAACTATATATGTGAAAATCATCAATAAAGTAGTCTTTTTTTAAAGATCTTTTTACTGGCGGTGCTAATTGTGAATCAGAAGTTGAAAGATTTTGTTTAGATAAAAATTCATCGAAGTTTGAAGATCCCAATGGGCAACAAACTTTTAACAGTTTTGGTGAATGTAAGTTTGTGTAAGCTGAATATTAAGGGGAGTGTCTCAATCAAGCAATGGAATCAGCAAAGAAAGAGAAATAAGACGGTATCATCAGAATTCTGAGATTCAGAATCTAAAGAATTTTTCTGGTGATCATATTTTTTTCTTGTCTGAGACACTTCTTTCAAATCATAAATATTTTTAAATAACAAATTTCAGAAACAAAGAATGTCAACATGTGCTATATGTTTGCCATTTTGACTTATGTAATTTGCAATGTGGACTTCCTACAGAATTATCATCATCTACACCAGAAAATAAAAGAATTGTAAATTCAGATCCATCACCAACTGAAATTTTAAGAAAAATAACAAGAGTTCGAAATGCAGATTATCATCATCACCACAACATATGAAAAATAAGCTAAAGTTGCAGCTGTTTCATTAACAACAACTATCTCGCTTGAACAAACATTTTGATTGTGTTTAAAAAAATTTATTTTGTTTATTTTATTTTTCATTTTATTAAAAATTATATTAGCTGATTTTTTGCAAACTGAAATTCATAAAGTCTTAAGATACATCAAACATCAAAACATTTTAATTTTCTATTCAAACAATCTCAAATTAAAGATGAACACCACAGGACTTTTTACTCATATCAAAAATTTCTCAAATCATAATCATCCGCGATTCCATGATTGACCATTTTCGGAGAAACATCTTTAACTATTGTTGTAACATTTGTTTCTGTTTTCTTTTACTCATTTCATTTTAAAATATTGCGCACCTTTTGATAAAAAAATGAAATGAAAAAAATCGGTGATTCAAAAAAATGAAAATGTTAAAAATAAACTTTTCAAAACATATATGTTTAGATAAACTTTTTTATAAAAGGAAGAAATGGGTGAATACATTTTCAGCGCTTTTTGTTTTAACAAAGTTGGTGAAATGCAAGCGGTTTTGTTTTTGTTGGGTTTATGGTGCTGCTTTTTGGGTATCATTTTTTGGTTTTCGGCTTATTTTTTAAAATTGTAATTTTATAGCTTCAACCGCTGCTCTTGAATGCTATGTTGATGGAACTGCTCAACCATTGAAAAACAGCAATTGTGAAGCTTGTGGATATCGTAACATTTTTAAAGATGAAATTGAAAGTCATCAATAATTAACCTTTTTTAAGATTTAACTACCGGCGGTGCTAGCTGTGGATTAAAACTTGAAAGATTTTGTTTATCTGAAAATTCAATGAAATATGAAGATCTTCAAGGACAACAAACTTTTAACAAAAGTGATGAATGTGTATTGGAGTAAGCTATAAATCTAATTTCTTTTTAAATAACAAATTTTAGAAGCAAAGGTTGCTACCATATGGTTTATATTTGTCATTCTGATTTATGTAATTTGCAATGTGGATTTCCAATCGAATTATCAGAATCAAACGCAGGCTCCCCCTCACAAGTATTACCTGAAAGTGAAAATAATGATGGTATGTTTTTAGCTGGTCCATCAAGAAATGCAATGTTAAACAATCATGGAAATCTTCAAGGTGTATCTCAAAACGTTTTTGGATTAATAACATTGCTTTTTTTATTGAAAAGCTTTTTTTAGAATGTTTTATTTCACATTTTTCATTTAACTGAAAGCATTGTGCGATGCTTTTCAAAATATTGCAATTAATTTTAAAAACTTGTTTGAAGCAATAAAATTTATCAAAACAGACTAAAAAAACAAAAAAAAACACCAAAAGAAAATAATACAGTACAAAAATGTTTGAAAATGCCAAATATCATTAAATTTTTCTGTAGTTGATCATACATTTATAAATTTTAAGTTTTCTAATATCTTTAAGAAGAGTATCAAGTGATTTTTTGTATTCTTCAGAAATATCATGACGAAAAAAAAGAATAATTGAAATTTCTTTGAAATTCTAAAATATAAAAATGTATAAGGTAATTCAATTAAATTGTCAAGTTTGCTCATCAAAACAGATCGCTCTCATTGATTATATTTGTCTTGCTATGGAATAGGATTTGACAAAAGATTAGCTGCCCATTACGTTTAAAGTAATAGTTTTTTTCTTAAAGTAAAAAGCCCTTATCTCCGATGACGCTGCAGTAGATGCTTCCTATTTTGCACATAAATTTTTCAAACTATGGGATCGTTTATGGCAAAATAACTAACAGGCTATTATAAAAATTTTGTCTGTGATTGTTTTAAAGCGGCATATAAAAAAAGTAGTTTTGCATTTCAAGGGGTAAGAAAGTATGCAAAATGCTGAATTAAGATGTTATACAACAAAATCTATTATCGTTTTCTACCTATATTTATCTTCTAAATCCATTGATTGAGGATTCGTCAGCTGATATTTTGTATATATTTATATGTATTCATGCAATAGGATATCCTATTGCATAAGTACAAACAATATATGGAGACTTTACTCTGGTACTACTTGAAGACCTCTCTTGTTAGCACAACGAGCCAAAAAATTAAAACTTACCAAAATAAAAGTGAAAAGATCTTCAATGCTGCATACTTCAGGAATATCATATAATTTAAATGAATGCAAATTTCCAAGATTTTTAAGTTTTATAATATTTTTAATTGTTGAAAATGTTATTGATTGAGTGTTGTTTTTAAAGGCGCTGAAATTCGTTTTTTTAAAATAGATTAAGAAAAATACAAAAACTTACTATGAAAATTTTTCAATTTTAGGAATTGATTCAAGAATATTTTCAAGCATTACAGTACTACCATCATCAGATCTCATTGAAACTTCAGAAAAATAAAATTTCTTAAAGACTGGAGCTAATAATTTGAAAGTATTAAACACAATTCTACAGCCGAGATTGATTTCAGTATTATCAGGTTGATAAAGTTTAGAATATTGTAACGACATAAAATTTTTAATATCTCTTTGAAACACATATACCATATCAGTAATCCAAATTTTACTTTTAATTTTGTTGGCATCAGTTCTAATACAACATTTTTCATTGTTATCTAGGCAATGTACACCATCATTAGAACACATTTGAATTCCATAATAAAGATGATTTACAACAAGAATAGGGTTTTCCTCAAAAAAATATTTGCAGCTTTGAATAATTTTCGAATAACATTTTGGAGTTGAGGGGTTCTTGGTAATATAATATACGATTGATGGAGGAATTGAAAAATACTGTTTGACTGGAGGAGTATCTGGCCATGAAATTTTTGAACGAATCATGTTTGGTTTTCAATTTTTAATCATGCAAACAGAAGAGAGTATAAACCTAAAATATTATTATTATAAGTAATAGCAATTTTTTTCCTTCTAATTCAATATTTCATTTCTGATAAATCTTTTTCATATCATTGAAAGAGATAATGAAAAAAAGATCGATATTATTATGCATGATAATAATGAGTATTGTTCCATAAAAAAAAAGATAATGCATATCTTTTGTTTTAAATATAAATAAAAACTGCAACAAAACTTTAATAGCTTAAAGTGAATTAGTTGACATTTTTGATTGTTTGTTTTTTTTATTTCTTTTTTTAGAAACTCGTTTGAAGCAATAAAATAAAGTGCCTACAACAACGCTTAGACTAAAATAACATGTAGAATGATGTTATTTTGCAATTTCAATCTTTAAAAATGGTAAGTCAAAGTTTTGAAATACAGAATCCAAATTCAACCATTTTTTACAAATATCGAAAAACGTCTAAAAATGATCAATTTAATTTTATCGCCTTAATAAATAGTTATTTTTTGTGTCTTCAGTTTTTTACATCATTATTTTTACGCCTTTAACTTATCCGCTCTCTTGTGCTTTCAACTATACACATTTCAATATTGCATTTAAAAGTTTGTGCTTTTCGTATAAAAAATAGCTCCATTTTTGGATCTTTTATCATCAAAATTTTATCACTGTGTTTATTTTACTCCATTTTACGTAATTAATAACAGCTTTTTTAATCGTTGCTTTTCTTTAAAGACAAAAAAATTTCACCTTCCAACAAACTTTTTTGCCTTTCGGCAAACGTTGCCGCAAAAAAAGAAAAAGAGAGAGAGAGCTCTTTTGCAAAAAAAAGCAGCAGCAAACAAGGGACTTTTTCACTTCCCTCTTTGCGTTTTTTTTGTTCTACGGCTATGTTTATTTTGCATCAATAAATTCTTCCATTTTAAGGTGATTACAATGACATGCCATCAACAAGCTTATGATGCCAATGATGATAATGATGATATTTATACGAAATTCCAAGAATCTGCTGATTCAATTGTTGCAATTTGTCATCAAAAAACAACAATAATTAAATATTTGAAGACACAGATAAACGGAAAAGATGAAATCATAATTAATCAATCTGAATCAGTAAGTTTCTTTTGGATGTTATTGCCGAGTAGCGGCACAAATTCAGCGTTCGATAACTACAGTATACCAAAAACTGGAATTAAATTTTGTTTTATTTTAGATTGGCAAAAAAACAGTTGAAAATGCTCAATTAATTGCAACAAAAGAAGAACTCCAAGCAGAAATTAATCGTTTGAATAATACCGTAGCTTTTTTACAAACTTCATTGGATACCTCTGAAGCAGAAAAATCTGATATTGCAAAATTGAAAAAACAATGTGATGAAGAAATTGTTCAATTACAAACATCTTTGACTGAAAAGCAAGAAATTATCAATGAAAAAGATGAAGTTGTATGTTTTACTTTTATAATACCTTGTATATTAATATTTGTATTTTTTAGATTCAAAAAGAAAAGACTGAAAATGCTCAATTAATTGCAACAAAAGAAGGACTTCAAGCAGAAATTAATCGTTTGAATGATACTGTAGCATCTTTACAATCATCTCTGGAAACTTCTGAAGCAGAAAAATCTGAAGTTACAAAGTCTAAAAAAGAATGTGATGAAGAAATTGTTCAATTACAAACATCTTTGACTGAAAAGCAAGAAATTATCAATGAACAATTTCAAAATTTTACAGTAAAAGATGAAGATGGTAATGATATGGATGTTGCAGATATTATCAAAGAGCTACCAATTATTGAAACTTTTAGATAGTAAGTTTTTAATTTAAATTTGACATAAATTTATGTTTTGATAATGCCAGCGGTATTTTTAAAAAAAAATGTCTTTTTTAGTTTTTTCAAAGATAGAGAATTAACTCCATGCCAAAAATTTGCTGCTCTTCCAGCATTTCCAAAGCTTCGTAATTTTCAACTTATGGAAATTGAAGAAGATTTTGATTTTAAAATTTTTGCTGAATTTATTGATGTAATTACATTTCCTTTCTTCTTTTTTTATCTCCATATAATTAAAAAAATTTTTTTAGAAACATATAACAACAGAAATGTATTTAAGTTTTTATTGTTCTGGTGATTTTTATGTTCAACTTTGTGAACTTGCTTCAAAAGAAATTTTTCCAGCATTGCAGAAACCACGTGAAAATGTTGAACTTTCAAAATGTAAATAACTTTTGTTTATCTTTGTTATCTATGATTTGATGTTTTAAAAGTTATTATTATTTTTAAGAATATAAATTTATAAAGCTTAAATCCAAGCGCTTTAGACACAAACATATACAAAATATTTTTCTTTGAAAAAATTTTATTATGTTAAAAGTTCAATAATTTTCTTGGTGTTATGTTTTTTATAGAAAAAACAAAGAAAAAAAGAAGCAACAAATGAGTTATTCGTAATAAAAACAAAAATTTTTACAAAAATTTTACAAACATTTATATCAAAGCAGCAATTGAAAAATCATAAAAATGAGAAAACAGAAACATTTTTATCATTTTTTACTTTTACAACAAAGTTGTTGAAATGAAAGCAGCTTTATTTTTGTTGGGTTTATGGTTTTGCTTGTTTGTTTTTTTTTTAAATTTTCATCATAAAACTGATTAATTTTACAGCTGTCACTGATGCTCTTGAATGCTATGTAGATGGAACTGATCAACCAAAGAGAAATAGCAATTGTGCAGCTTGTGGATATCGTATGCTTTTTTATACGGTAAAACCATCACTAAAAGGTGCCTTTTTTAAAGATCTTTTTACTGGTGGTGCTAATTGTGAATCAGAAGTTGAAAGATTTTGTTTAGATGAAAATTCATTGAAATATGAAGATCCCAATGGACAACAAACTTTTAATGATTTTAGTGAATGTGTGATTGGGTAAGCTGAATATTAAAGGGAGCACAAAAAAAGACACCCTCGAAGATTAAACAGCATCAAGAAAAAAAAGAAGAAACAAAATAGCTGAAAATCAAATTATATCCAACCATTTTTTTATGTATTTTAAGCAAGCCAGAAAAAAAGATTGTGTCATCAGAATTTTAAGATTCCGAATCTGAAGCATTTTCCAGCTGATCGCTTGTCTGAGACACTAAATTACAATTGTTTTTTAAAAAAAATTTTTTTCAGAAATAAAGAATGCCACCATCTGCTATATGTTTGTCATTATGATTTATGTTATTTGCAATGTGGACTTCCTACAGAATTAACATCATCAACATCAAGCTCTTTGTAATCCCCACCAGAAAATAAAAGAGTTGTAAATGCAACTGCAGGTCTATCATCAACTAAAACTTTAAGAAAAATAATCAGAGTTCGAAATGAAGGTTATGACGAAAAATAGACTAAAGCTGTTCCATCAACAATACCTATCTCGTTTAAACAACGATTGTGTTTCATTAAGCGTTTTTGGAACTTTTTGATTATATTTTAAAAAAATTTTTTTGTTTATCTAATTTTCCATTTAATAAAAAGTTATATAAGCTGAAATTATAAAGGTTAAAACAACATTTTGTATGTATTCATGCTAAACACCAACGAAAACCCTGAAATGAATTAAATATGAACACCAAAGGATTACTCATGTAAAAATTTCTCAAACCATAATCATCGCAGTGCGAGGATTGTAGCGTTTCCACAAAAAGTTTTTTCAGCTATTGTTGCTACATTTATCTGTAACATTTGTTTCTGTTTTCTTTTACTCATTTCTGTTTAAAAAATTGCATCAGCTTTTGATAAAAAAAAATGAAATGAAAAAAATCGGTGATTCAAAAAAAATGCGGATCTTGAAAACAAATTTTTTAAAACATATATGTTTAGATAAACTTTTTCCTGAAACAACATAAAAGCAGAAAACGATGAATATGTTTGCTCATTTTTTGTTTTAACAAAGTTGATGAAATGCAAGCGGTTCTATTTTTGTTGGGTTTATGGTTGTGCTTTTTGGGTATCATCTTTTGATTTTCGGCTTATCTTTTAAAATTGTAATTTTATAGCTGCAACAAACGCCCTTGAATGCTATGTCGATGGAACTGCTGAATCACAAAAAAATAGCGATTGTGCAGCTTGTGGATACCGTAGGATTTCTAAAGATGAAAGTGAAAATCATCCGTAATTAACCTTTTTTAAGATCTTATCACCGAAGGTGGTAATTGTGGGTTAAAACTTGAAAGATTTTGTTTATCTGAAAATTCAATGAAATATGAAGATCTTCAAGGACAACAAACTTTTAACAAAAGTGATGAATGTGTATTGGAGTAAGTGCAATACAAAAATTCTTTTTAAATAACAAATTTTAGAAGCAAAGGTTGCTACCATATGGTTTATATTTGTCATTCTGATTTATGTAATTTGCAATGTGGATTTCCAATCGAATTATCAGAATCAAACGCAGGCTCCCCCTCACAAGTATTACCTGAAAGTGAAAATAATGATGGTATGTTTTTAGCTGGTCCATCAAGAAATGCAATGTTAAACAATCATGGAAATCTTCAAGGTGTATCTCAAAACGTTTTTGGATTAATAACATTGCTTTTTTTATTGAAAAGCTTTTTTTAGAAAGTATTATTTCACATTTTTCATTTAACTGAAAGCATTGTGCGATGCTTTTCAAAATATTGCAATTAATTTTAAAAACTTGTTTGAAGCAATAAAATTTATCAAAACAGACTAAAAAAACAAAAAAAAAAACACCAAAAGAAAATAATATAGTACAAAAATGTTTGAAAATGCCAAATATCATTAAATTTTTCTGTAGTTGATCATACATTTATAAATTTTAAGTTTTCTAATATCTTTAAGAAGAGTATCAAGTGATTTTTTGTATTCTTCAGAAATATCATGACGAAAAAAAAGAATAATTGAAATTTCTTTGAAATTCTAAAATATAAAAATGTATAAGGTAAAATTGTCAAGTTTGCTCATCAAAACAGATCGCTCTCATTGATTATATTTGTCTTGCTATGGAATAGGATTTGACAAAAGATTAGCTGCCCATTACGTTTAAAGTAATAGTTTTTTTCTTAAAGTAAAAAGCCCTTTTCTCCGATGGCGCTGCAGTAGATGCTTCCTATTTTGCACATAAATTTTTCAAACTATGGGATTGTTTTTGGCAAAATAACTAACAGGCTATTATAAAAATTTTGTCTGTGATTGTTTTAAAGCGGCATATAAAAAAAGTAGTTTTGCATTTCAAGGGGTAAGAAAGTATGCAAAATGCTGAATTAAGATGTTATACAACAAAATCTATTATCGTTTTTTACCTATATTTATCTTATAAATCCATTGATTGAGGATTCGTCAGCTGATATTTTGTATATATTTATATGTATTCATGCAATAGGATATCCTATTGCATAAGTACAAACAATATATGGCGACTTTACTCTGGTACTACTTGAAGACCTCTCTTGTTAGCACAACGAGCCAAAAAATTAAAACTTACCAAAATAAAAGTTGAAAGATCTTCAATGCTGCATACTTCAGGAATATCATATAATTTAAATGAATGCAAATTTCCAAGATTTTTAAGTTTTATAATATTTTTAATTGTTGAAAATGTTATTGATTGAGTGTTTTTTTTAAAGGCGCTGAAATTCGTTTTTTTAAAATAGATTAAGAAAAATACAAAAACTTACTATGAAAATTTTTCAATTTTAGGAATTGATTCAAGAATATTTTCAAGCATTACAGTACTACCATCATCAGATCTCATTGAAACTTCAGAAAAATAAAATTTCTTAAAGACTGGAGCTAATAATTTGAAAGTATTAAACACAATTCTACAGCCGAGATTGATTTCAGCATTATCAGGTTGATAAAGTTTAGAATATTGTAACGACATAAAATTTTTAATATCTCTTTGAAATATATGTACCATATCAGTAATCCAAATTTTACTTTTAATTTTGTTGGCATCAGTTCTAATACAACATTTTTCATTGTTATCTAAGCAACGTACAACATCATTAGAACACATTTGAATTCCATAATAAAGACGATTTACACCAAGAATAGGGTTTTCCTCAAAAAAATATTTGCAGCTTTGAATAATTTTCGAATAACATTTTGGAGTTGAGGGGTTCTTGGTAATATAATATACGATTGATGGAGGAATTGAAAAATACTGTTTGACTGGAGGAGTATCTGGCCATGAAATTTTTGAACGAATCATGCTTGGTTTTCAATTTTTAATCATGCAAACAGAAAAGAGTATAAACCTAAAATATTATTATTATAAGTAATAGCAATTTTTTTTCCTTCTAATTCAATATTTCATTTCTGATAAATCTTTTTCATATCATTGAAAGAGATAATGAAAAAAAGATCGATATTATTATGCATGATAATAATGAGTATTGTTCCATATAAAAAAACGATAATGCATATCTTTTGTTTTAAATATAAATAAAAACTGCAACAAAACTTTAATAGCTTAAAGGAATTATTTGAATTTTTTTTTTGTTTTTTTTTATTCCAACAGCTTTTTTTATTTCTTTTTTTAGAAACTCGTTTGAAGCAATAAAATAAAGTGCCTACAACAACGCTTAGACTAAAATAACATGTAGAATGATGTTATTTTGCAATTTCAATCTTTAAAAATGGTAAGCCAAAGTTTTGAAATACAGAATCCAAATAGTACTTCAACCATTTTTTACAAATATCGAAATTGAAAAAACGTCTAAATATGATCTCTTTGATTTCATAATAATAGATAGTTATTTTTTGTGTCTTCAGTTTTTTACATCATTATTTTTACGCCTTTGACTTATCCGCTCTCTTGTGCTTTCAACTATACACATTTCAATATTGCATTTAAATGTTTGTGCATTGAATATTACTCGTCGTATAAAAAATAGCTCCATTTTTGGATCTTTTATCATCAAAATTTTATCACTGTGTTTATTTTACTCCATTTTACGTAATTAATAACAGCTTTTTTAATCGTTGCTTTTCTTTAAAGACAAAAAAATTTCACCTTCCAACAAACTTTTTTGCCTTTCGGCAAACGTTGCCGCAAAAAAAGAAAAAGAGAGAGAGAGCTCTTTTGCAAAAAAAAGCAGCAGCAAACAAGGGACTTTTTCACTTCCCTCTTTGCGTTTTTTTTGTTCTACGGCTATGTTTATTTTGCATCAATAAATTCTTCCATTTTAAGGTGATTACAATGACATGCCATCAACAAGCTTATGATGCCAATGATGATAATGATGATATTTATACGAAATTCCAAGAATCTGCTGATTCAATTGTTGCAATTTGTCATCAAAAAACAACAATAATTAAATATTTGAAGACACAGATAAACGGAAAAGATGAAATCATAATTAATCAATCTGAATCAGTAAGTTTCTTTTGGATGTTATTGCCGAGTAGCGGCACAAATTCAGCGTTCGATAACTACAGTATACCAAAAACTGGAATTAAATTTTGTTTTATTTTAGATTCAAAAAGAAAAGACTGAAAATGCTCAATTGCAACAAAAGAAGGACTTCAAGCAGAAAATATTCGATTGAATGATACTGTAGCATCTTTACAATCATCTCTGGAAACTTCTGAAGCAGAAAAATCTGAAGTTACAAAGTCTAAAAAAGAATGTGATTAAGAAATTGTTCAATTACAAACAGCAAATTTTCGATTTTATATTTCTGGTTCAAATGAATATTATGCTGATGTCAAAAAAGCTGAAGAAGAACTCCGTGCACAGTTATCTGAAACCTGCCAATTGATTATTTCTCGTTAAATTTTTTACATTTTTTACTTATTATTACTGTATTTTATTTTTATACACATTTACATTTTTATTATTACTGTATTTATTTATTTACTTCTATTTTCAAAATATTTTCAAGTTTAAAATAAACTGTTTATAACGTAATTTCAATTTATTCAAATTTATGAAACATTTAAATATTGAAAAATAACTTTCCTGCTTTATCTTATGACAATATTTGCTTACGCTGCTGAATCCGTCCTCCAAAAAATACATAAAACACGAATAATTTTTGTAGTTCAGATATATCTTAGATATAATTACAGTAAATTATTACATTAAAAGACACGGTTCAGGCAAAAGGTGTAAAAAACTAAGAGAATTTTTTTGCAATTGAAAATGATTTAATTTTAATAAAATTTATTAAAAAACTTCAGTTTGCCACTATTTACATAACATTTAAAACCAAAAATGAAATAAAGATAATTATTATTCAGTTCCACGAGCTTCATTAAGTTTTTTGACGGCATATTGATGCAACTTATAAAGATACATTTTAAGAAGAACAAGATGAACACGTTGAATATGATAGCAGATACAAATTAGCATAGCTTGAATAACAATATTTCCAATTGCAAAATATAGCAACATTGAAACAGAGCTTAGCAGATTTGCAGGTTCAGGAGCGATGTCACCTGAAAAAAAACGAATTGAAGTGTACTTTTAAGGAATGCAATAAAAGTGTGGCTAAACAAGTTTCCATCAAAATAATAGTTATTTACAAATCTTATAAACTAGAATCGTTTTTAGAGTTTAAAACAACTTCAACTTAATCTTATTAGTGAAAAAATGAAAATGATCAAAATTCCTTCGATCACGAAAATTTCTTTGTTCAATTTTGAGGAAAAAGTACAGTTTTGTTAGAAAACGATGTCAGCATACGGTAGCACCAGTGGCACATTCTCACTTATGGGGAAAATAGAAAAAAATCTACTTTAAATTTTCTCTAAGGATAAATACAGAGAGTGCAATCAGTCGAGTGTTATTCTTGCAATATACAATTACAGCATGATTTGAGTCCCGTCCAATAAATAAAAAAAATTGAATTTTTAATAATCAGTAGCGGTTAATCCTAATGGTTTTAAAATACTAATTTTTCTAATTAATTTAACCTGTTAACAATTTTTGAAAACCCACATTTTTTACTCAAAAGATACAAAAAACATTGTTTAGATGATTGCAAGTCTGACACGCAACCTATTGACCTATCTGTATTTACCCTTAGAGAAAATTTAAAGTAAATTTTTTTTCATTTCTAAAAATCCAAGCGTGTGCCGTGTTTTAGCTTGAAAAGATTTTGGCTAATGTCGGTAAAACATCAAAGGATGCTATGAATTTGTCCTAAAGAATCAAATACTAGCAAGTGGAAATAAAATTTATGAAATTAAAATGATATCAATGTTGTAGAAATCAAATTTGTTTCGATTCTGATGTGAAAATTTAGTTAGTTTTTCGAAATCAAAACATTAATTTTGCAGAAACCTGACATCCTTCTATCTTAGTGAAAATAAACTTACCAAACCCAATCATTGCAGTTGTAATCCAAACAAAATACCATGCTTTTACAACACCCAATTTTGCAAAAACTGTATTAAATAAAATAATTCCAATAAACTGATGTAATACTAACATATTAAAAGCACCAGAAATTGGCATCTGCCGTTTCTTTTCCTTTACAGTTGCTTTATGCCGAACAACAGCTGATAAAAAGATCCAATCAATTGAATAATTTTCAGCTAAAAATCGACCATATTGTGATAGGGTTGCAAAAAGCAATGGGATGCCAATCGTAGAATATGGTATGCATAAAAGTTGTGTAAAATCTGTTGTTGGTGGAACATTTCCCCAACCAATTGTAAAACACTATAAAATTTGATGTTATAGTAATTAGCTAAATATTAGACATGAAAACTTACAATTTGAAATGTTAGCAGTAGAACAATATGAAAAGGCTTTTTACCAATTTCAGGATCTAACCATCGAAACATTTCTGCACCAAGTGATAAATATGTTATACTTGCAAGAGTTAAAACTACATGTGGTACTATTTTTATCCATACCTGAAAAAATTTGAATAGTTATTTATGTGGCAAATGAATTTTATATTATGTTATCAAAACTTTGGTGTGGTTACTTAATGCAGACTGTCAATTTTTTAAGCGAACAAGACAGCTTTGACGCTGCTTTTTCAACAAAAAAATGATGACTCAATTACCACAAATAACAATCATTTCTGTGTTTGTTTTTTTTGCAAGGCTGTCATTTTTTGATTGCTTCTTTTTGAATTTTTTATAAAATCTTTCCCATAAGGAATTGAGTAAATTTAGAAAAAGCTATATAAAACCAATTTCCTTCTTTTTGGATTGGTGGAATTACATCAATATTTATTTTTTTCGAGCTCTATGCTTCAAATGCCTCCATTTTTTATTGGAAAAAATGAAGGTCAGTGAAGGCTATCGAAGATCCAAATGGTTGTTAAATTTTGCAGAAGCTAAATGAAGGAAATCGGATATGACTAGTTTCACTTTATTGTTCTGGAACTTTAAAATAAATTTTGCACCACCTATTTGTTATCATTTTCATAACAGTGATTCAAAAAAGTCAATGCCATTTTTACGAAAGTTGATTTTTTTTAACGGAATGATAGATAAGTGTTTCATTGAAATTCCCGCATTTACAGCAAAAACTTTTTTAAATTAAAATTTTCAACAATTAGTTTTGCAATGCCTTGCTAACACATAGCCATTAAAAACTGAGCTAATCTTGTAAGTTCTTTTTTTATGAATGAAGCCTAAGTCCACAATAAATTTTTGTCTTATCTTTTTCATTCAGTGCTTTTTTCAAACAGTATTAATTTTTCTGTTAAAAAGATCTTAAACATTCAAAATAGCCTATAAACAATTTATTTGAAAATAGAAGGCAGTTTTTTGTTTCACTGATAGAAATAATTTTTTTTCGTCCTGTGAATCATCATTGAAAATAAAAAGAAACATTAGTTAGCTTTTGTGTTGAAATGAATTTTTATTGCAAGCATACATCTTTTTTTTGCAAATGTGTTTTTATTTGTGTTTTTTAAGCAGCAAATATCGCTTTCAGTTCATTTATTGACGATATAGTTTGGAAGTGTTTATATCGCATGCAGATTTTTGGGACTAGAAAACGCCATTTTTTCTTTCAACGATGAATCAAACGAGAAAAAGATGTATATCATTGAAGCAAAAAAACAATTTTCGAAAACGTCATTTTTATAGTTTTATTTGAATTTTTAAAATATTTTTAAAAACAAGGGAAAAAATCTTGATGATAAAAAAATATTGAATATTGCTAAATTGAAACTTGTGTAAAAGCAGTAAAAAAGTTAGCAAAACCTTTTGATCACATTTTTAATATGTGATCATGTTTTTTTGGTTCAAATGTTTTTAAAAAAAATTATAAATCTGATGTTGCAGATAGACACGTAATACTTTGCTGTTGGTCTTAACTTAAGCTTTTCTTGTGTGTATTAGATTTGAAACCTATATATTACAGATCCAAAATCCTGTTTCATCCAAAGAAAAATTGTTGAAATTAAAGTTTTTGTTTCACTATTGCTATAATGCAAACACAAATACAGTGAGTATCAAGTAAAGGAAAAGGACAAACAAGTAACAATCACTTGCAGCTATTCGTTATTGATTGTCGTTATTCAGCTAGCAAGAAAAACTACTGATAAATGCTACTTGCAGTATTTTTTCATCTTTGGCTGTTTATCGAATGTTTTAGCGGCGATTCAAAGAACTTATCATGCTGTTTTATTTTTTAACAGTATATAAATTTTTGAATATTTATTTAAGATATTAACAAAATATAAAAGACGATAAAGTTAATTTTTTTGTTCATTTTTATGTGACATAAATTATATGAAGAAAAAAAGCTTCGTATTTTAGCACCTCAATTTTCATGTCAAATAATCCATTAAAGATGTAGTCCAAAAAAATAATATTTACTTAAAAAATTGATTGAAAACTTGTTTGATATAACATTCCCTTTTTTTAAACATGCGTAAAATTTCTCAATCATTCTGTCACCCCTCTCTCTCTTATTTGTCGCATTTGTTTTTCATCAAATTTTTTTTATATCTGTCACCACTCCACACGTTTATCAGTGTCATTACCACTCAAAATCAATCAGGCTATCAATAACATTGCAGAAAAAATCAATAAAAAAGGGCAAAACTTACAGGTTCATCTGGATCTTCAATCATTGGCATTGCAGCAACAGGTAAATCTAAAACAGATCCAATTCCATCTGCATATGAGATAGAATTCATTCTAGAAGGGGCTCGACTTCTTGCAACTTTTGGTGATTCACATAAAATCATTGAATCAAAATATGGTTCTTCACGAATAGGTTTCATTGTTGTTCGCGAGAAATCTAATGCTGTAGCATCTGGATTATCTTTGTTTTGATCAGCATTTGTTAATAAATCTTGTAGCGTTCCAACAAGCTCTGTAACCCTTGCAGAATCTCGACGTTTTGCATGATGCTTGAGATTTGCTAAAGCTGCTGTAACTTTTGCACGGGTTTGAGCTTCTGATGGTAGCTTTGGAGGATTAACTGATCGGGGCCATGTTTGTGTAGAGTCAAAGTCAGCGCTCATCATTTAGAAGAGAAAATGTGTTAGAATTGGTTGAAGCAAAGCTTAAATAAAATACGGTAAATAAGAAATATTTCAGGTTACTGTAGTTGCAGAGTTTAATAGAGAATAAATCTGTAAATATAGATAATTTAAGGGATAAAGTAACTATCTTTGATAAAAAGAATTTTTAAATTCAAAAAAAAGTAAATTTGAATTTTTTGCTGAAATTTAATTTCAAATTTCCAACAAAAAAAACGGTATAGAGGATCAAGTCGAGAAAATCATCCTCCAAAAAAAAGTCCAAAATTTCGATTTTTTCGTCAATTTAAATTTTTAGCTCATGGAGTAAAGTGGTTAGCGCGTCGGATGTTCGATATGGTGATCCCGGGCTCAGACGGAGATTACCACCAAAAAGCATGAATGGTTGGGTGCTCAGTGGATCTAAGATTAAAACAAAATTCTGTGGGTGGCAGCCAAATTAAAATCAAAGCCCTTCTTTAGGAATTTCATTCTTCGCTTTTAGGTTAAAATTTGTAGCTGCAAGTTTTTTATTTTGGGCCAATTTTCGAAACTATCAACTTACTGCAAAAGCTTTAGTTTAAAATATGTTTACATAAAAAAGTAATTTGAAAAAATTACAGAAACTTTTTTCCAAGAAATTTATTTGAAATTTTGATTTAATTTTAAACCATTAAAACTGAAATACCAATTTTAGGCCAAAATTTTCTTCTAAAACTACATGCTTACTGTAGCTATGGCTTTATCATGTCACTAATGGATTTAAGATTTACAAAAACAAACAAACCTTCGAAATCAATACCAAAAAAATAAAAATGTAACAAAATAAAAATTTTCCGCTTTGTTTTCAAGGTTAAAAATTAATTAATAAAATAAACTTTTCTATTCTTTTATCAATCACACGCAGATTAATAAAAAAATAATTGGAAGACAATCAATCACAAGTTAGAAAATGATTATTTCATTGCCAATAAAAAAGGAAACTTATGTCATGAAACAGAAAAAGAAGAAGAGCAAAAAAGAAATTGAACTTTGCAAGTCCAAATTTCTTTTGGGAATGACGCTCGCTCCAAAAGTAGCGGAAACTGTAATGATAATAAAAAAGAATTTGTGTCTTAAACTCTTTTCTCTCTTTAAGACAGTATGAAACTGAAAGTTTCAAAGTAAGTATATCAAAGATTTATGGTTTTTTTATTTCTCAAATTCTTTCTATATTTTTTAATGTATTTATAAAATACTAATAATATAATGTTATTATTTCCAACTGTTTTTCTTTCTTTCCGCTCCTTTTTTTAAACAAGTTTTTTTCTCTGCAGTTTTTTCTTTGATCACTTTTTTTCATTGAACCCATTCAAAATTGAACCCATTCGTTTTTTTCATGCTTTTTTTTCACTTTTTTTGGTTCTCTCATAAAACACACAATTTTTTATTCAAAGAAATCATATTTAATAATATTCTATTTTTTTGGTTCTTGAAGAATCTTAAGAAGATTAGATTGAAAACGACGAATTTCAAGGATTCTTTTTGATGCGATAAAAAAAACAGTGTTACGTAAGAAAAAAGAAATCGAGGACGTCAACAATTTGTAGAAAAGTGACAATGAAAGATTGTCAATTTTTTTACAGAAGAATAAAGTTTCCAGCTGTGAAATGGAAAAGAAGGTGTTTTTGTTGATATTTCTGAGACTGTTTTTTAAAAGGATTTAAATTAAATATTTTAACATTTGTCTGAAAACTGTCCTAACTACACCAAATTTCAGAAGGTATTTACATTCTATTAGGAGGCGTCCTTCTTACAGTAGAGGTTCCCAAATAATCATGGAGTTGATATCCCATAGATTATCTCGTCATAGTAAGGGATAGTTAGGGACAAATAATCAGCGGCGCAATCTGTGGATTTAATAAATAAATATTAATGAATAGCAGATAATAGTTATTTTTGTTATAAAATATCTGAAATTCTGCAAAATGAATACTTTTCAAATGCTACTGTACCTATTTACAACTATCGATATGAAAATTTTATAATAAAAGTAATTATCGTCTGCTATTTATCAGCTATATCAATATATCTATTGAATGTACAGATTGAGAATTTAGCCGCTGATATTTTGTTCCTAACTATCCCATGCTAATATGAGTATACAACTCCGAATTCACATGAAACTCTCTACCGTTAGTGCTTGAAAAAGTTAATTTTGTTAACATTCCTCAATTTTAAACAAAATTGTTGGTAGGCTTAAATGTTGTAAAGTCAATATAGTTTTTTCATACATCAGAAAATATTTGTTTCCTTATTAATTTCATTGAAAATTAAAGTGCATACAAAAATTTTTGTGACAAAAGAAAACGGAATAAGAAAAAAAGCAAAGTGCTGATTCACAGATAAGAAAAACACAAAATATTCATACAATCAATTGCAACAAGTGAAAACGTTAAAAGCTTTCTTTCTAATGTTGGTTTGAATATTTGATTGAAAAATTGTACAACCCAAGCGACAAATTTTAACAAGAAATTGGCAATTAGCAGTTGTTAGAAAATCATTAACAAATAGCTGCTAACTTTTTGTTGAGTTTTGTTGCTTGGCGTTCTAAGTGGAGTTTTTTGGATAACGCATTTTTATAATAAAGATCTTAACATATATCAAAAGAAATCTTACCTGTTTTTAAAACAATCGTGCAACGATACCTGCGGACCATTAATTAAATATTTATTTTTCTTCAATCAATCAGCAGCTTAATCCACTACTTGAGGGATTTATGTCCTACTGTATTCTTGGTAGCTTACAAATAGTAAGCGATAAACATGTTTAATTAAAATTTAATTTTTTTGATGAAGCCTAATACAAAAGAAAAACATAATTTATTGATTTGTAACACATTTACAGCGTCAAAAAACTAATGTTGGAACGTAACCAAAAATTTTCAAATAATCGAATTTTTTCAAAAAAAATATCTTCAAAATTATTAGGGAGCTATTAATGCCATCAACGAGTTAATCACAGAAAAGTTGTTGCAGCAACAATTATGATTGAAACATGCATTCATTTTCTGTTCCATGTTTTATTTATACTTCAAGCACAAAAGCTTGTGAACTTTTTATGCAAATTTTGTTAATCTTGTTACAGTAAATATGTTGTAATAAGGCGCTGAAATGTTGTTTACAACAAAAATATATTTCTTAGTTTCCATAGCTGTATCAAACAATAGAAAATAAACTTTTCATTTTGATGAAAAAAATTTATGTGTTAAAAGATAACAATCACGAACGAAGCAGCTGGAGCTGTTAAAAGGTAAAAGCCATCTGCTGATTCATAGATAAGACAAAAACTAAACTTTTTCACAGCAAGTCAAAACATGCATTTTCAACGTTTAAATTCCTTTGAATATTTGATTGAAAAGTTATATACAATTCTATGCAACGAAACTCAACAGCAGATTAGTAATCAAAAAAATTTTTAAAGCTTTTTTTGTTTTTGAGTTTCGTTGCTTGGGATTGTTGCAGCTGTATTCTTAGATAACGAGCTTTTATAATTAAAAAAAGCTAAAAAAAGTTTTTAATTATTTTTATTTGTTGTTTTTAAAACTTCAGTTCTACAAAAAATTTGGAACGTTAATCTTATGTCAATTTTTCTTCAATTATTCGAATTATGCCGATTCTAAATGCTTTCCAAACGACAAAAAATAACATCTGTCTAACATTTTTAAAAGTCATATTCAGACACAAACTTCAGAATAAATTAATTTTCGAACATTATGAATTTTTTACCAGGTGTTGCCAAGAAGAATTGTATGTGACAAAAAATTTATAACATTTTTTATTAAAAATATTAATGCTGTTAACATAAAATGATAGTATCAGATTGGTATGACATTATTTTATTAATCATTTCTGGTTTTTCACTTTTTGGTGCATCTTATACCATTTCTTTAATTATATGGGTCACACCAAAAAGTATGTCAGAATATCGATGGTTTTTGTTTCTTTATACGGTAAACGTAAATGGAGCTTTAAGTTAGAAAAATATATAAATTTTCAGTTTTGGGATGCCGTTTTCACTCTAATGTTTGGAATAGTTCTTTGTCCAACATTTATATTTCCTGGTACTGGTTGTATTATGAAAGGAATAGGAAGAGATTTATATTTTTTTATAAAGAATATCTTTGGAGATAGTGGTGGTGATTTTATTGTTAAATTGGGGGTAAGCTTTTTAATTAAAAAATGATAGTTGGATATTTTGATGGGATTTATTTTGCTGACAAATTTAGTTTGGCTTATTTGTAGCATTTGTAGTTTAACAGTATACTCACTTTAGAAATTTTTAAAAATTGGCATAAAGTTATCGGCTTTTTTTGTGTTGTTTACAAAACTACTTAATTCTCGAGTATTTCAGTTTATGGGAATGACATGGTTCGTTGTCAGCACTATCTCATCACAAGATTATTGCCTTATTTATCGATTTACAGTAGTACATCCAAATCAGCGATATCATGATTTTTTAGTTAATAAAAAAGTGGTCACAGCAACAATTATTTTTGGAACACTTTTAAGCGTTCTATTTTCTGTTCCATGTTTTATTTATACTTCAAGTACAAAGGTTTGTGAAGCTTTTTTATGCAAATATTTTTAAACATTGTATTTTAAGGATGTTCCAAATTTGTTAATAGAATACGATAAAAAATATCCCCATAGTTTTGATGACATCACTGATGATGATGTAATAATTTGGTTGGATGCTGGAAAAGGCGGAAAATTAAACCAAAATAGTATCTTACTTTTTGGGCTTATTTTTCTTGGATTTATTGCTTCTGAAATAACTGCAATTTCATCAGTCTTTGTTATTCTTAAAATTTTACGTAAAAATGCTTCAAGTTTTTCAGCATCAACTTATAAGCTGCATCGACAGCTGACTGTTTTGCTGATTATTCAGGTATGAGGGAATTTGACAAAGAGAAAATCTCAAAAAAATTTTGTGGAGAAGTCACAATCAAATTCGGAGAAGGTTACATTTAGAACATCTATTTCAGATCGTAAATCCTTTCATATTCATAATTTTTCCAATTATTGCTTGCATGTTCGCAGTTATCTTTGATTTAAAATATCAAAGAAGAACTGGAATGTATGGTGTACTTTTTATGAGTTTTTATACAATTTCAAATACTATTTTAACTGTTGGATTTGTTTCACCATATCGACAATATACTGCAAAATACACCCTTGGAATAATACTAAAACTTCCATGTCTTAAGAAATATCAAACTGTTACACCAGTGGCTCCAATGGCAAGTACAAGTGGAACGTCTTTTAATACTCGATTAATTAGGCATCAATAGTTGTGTGAAGAATCATAGTACTTGTAAGTTAAAATAATGGCCGGTACAAAAACGTAAGTTGCTGGATAAATAAGATACTATACAAACCGTCATGGAAATTTTAGGACAGATATCGAGAAAATGCAGTTAACACAATATTATGCGTGGAATGTTTGAGGAAGCATTAGGAGCAACGATGAATGAAAAACAACAAAAAAAATTGGATGATATACTAAATAATCCTCGGCTTTCGAAACAAGAGGTCAATGAAAGCATTAAAGCTTTATGCGTAATTTGTGGAAATGATACGATGGTAGGTTTTGCAATCCGCAAACGAACCATTCAAACTGGCCAAATTATTTTAGGAAAAATATCAAGAAATAGCAGAAATGTTTCATGAAAGAATGGCAAAGCTTTCAGCAAAAATGAAAGAGGAACAAGAAAAATTTACAGAAGAAACAAAAGCATTCCTTCATAAACTCCATCAAATTCATGAAAATCCATCACTCTCCTATCAAGCGGAACATGAAAAATTTAAAGAAATGTTCGAGCATGCTTCTCCCATTGTTAAAACTGATTTAAAGCTATTTGGTGAACCATTTACACATTTAATTCATGGACCTGTTGAACGATAAGAAAGAAAAAAAGCTGTATTTATAAATTTTTTTCTTTTCAAACAAATATTTAATAAATTCACTATCATAAATTATTAAGAGTTTAACAAAATAATAAAGTTTTATTAACGAATTTAGTTTTATTTATTTTCGAATGCAATACAACAAAATTTATTTGTTGAAACTTGGGAATCAGAATATGGAAAATTGAAGTATAAGCAGTCATTTGTGGGCGAAAATGGAATTCTCTCGTGCATTAAAATCTCTTCTCCATGAAATATAATTCTTCCTAGCATTGGAATTGGATATGATATGAAATCAAAGCCAACTGGTTTATCGATGGCAGCACTGATAATTAGCTTTTTATCACCGGGTTTTAGATTGAAGGTACAATCCGTGCTGAAAAGAAGAGATAAAGATGAGATATTAAAGAGAAAGGTTAGGTATGTAGCCTAATAAAAATATCTCACGACGCTGTTAAGCATAAGGCTCGCAATGGTGCGTCGCGTAAAATAAAACAATTTTCTTACCCTTCACATTCTTCATCACCATCATTAAGAATATATCCAAAATAATATTTCCCTGGAATGCTATAATTTCCAGTTGTTACCAATTGATTTTCTGATAAATCCCATGTCATATAAGAAGATGCATAAATACTGTAATTATCAGTTGAATTTAAAATTAGAATTTGACTGTTGAATGTTTTACATTTGTTTGCATTTGCTGGGGCAATTGGTGCATCAGCAAAAGACGTGCATGTTTGATTATAAATATTTTTAACACCCATATAATATGCATTTTCTACAAAGCTTGAATTATTAGGTGTAAAAAATGTTCCATCTTTATAGCTAAATGTTCCATCATCACCAAATCCAAAAAAGAAATCAAAAATAAAAACAATTTTAGGAAAATATATTTGAAGTGAGAATGATGGTTCTTGAATTGAAAAGCTGAAAGCACCATCTAACGATGTGCTGCAAGAATTTGTTGGTGGAACAGCATATCCTCCATCGACATCATAGCAGACGGATAAAGGAGGGCCATAATTGTAGTTATCATCTATTGATACATTTGTGACATAAATTGTTGTCAAATTTGCGTTTGCTATTAGTTCCAAATTTGCTGATACTGTAATATTTTCATTTGAAGAACCTTCAAATCTTGAAACAAATAATTTATTACATCTTTGTGGTGGATCTGCAGCTGAAAAAAATACAAATGATGATAAAAACAGCATCAAAAACATCTTTTTCAATAATTTCAATATTAAAAAAAGTTGTCATTTTTTCTAATATTTATAACAAAATTTGCACTCAAATCAATATTGTACTCTTTCAAGCATGACGTAAGACAAATAATTTTGTTTTTTGATAAGAAAAAACTGCTCGATGCTACTTTGTGAAAGGTCACGCAAGTATTGTGTTATCATTAAGACATTCATAGAATCATCATTTTGCAAGCAGAGTATGAACACAAAAAGTTTCAACAAAATGATGTTGTTGTATTGCATTTGATTGAAATAATTTTTAACTGTCATATATACTTGTTATTTTAAAATATTTCATTTAAAAAGTGTTATAAATTCTTCGGGGATTAGATAAAAACGAATATTTTTAGACACCATTTTTTCTTTCTTATCGTTCAACAGGTCCGTGAATAAAATGTGTAAATGGTTCACCAAAAAGCTTTAAATCAGTTTTAACAATGGGAGAAGCATGCTCGAACATTTCTTTAAATTTTTCATGTTCATCTTGATAGGATAGTGAGGGGTTTTCATGAATTTGATGAAGTTTGTGAAGGAATGCTTTTGTTTCTTCCGTAAATTTTTCTTGTTCCTCTTTCATTTTTGCTGAAAGCTTTGCCATTCTTTCATGAAACATTTCTGCTATTTCTTGATATTTTTCCTAAAATAATTTGGCCAGTTTGAATGGTTCATTTGCGGAATCCAAAACCTACCATCGTATCTTTTCCACAAATTACGCATAAAGCTTTAATGCTTTCATTGACCTCTTGTTTCGAAAGCCGAGGATTATTTAAAATATCATCCAATTTTTTTCGTTGTTTTGCATTCATCGTTGCTCCTAATGCCTCCTCAAACATTCCACGCATAATATTGTGTTTTTCTGACATCTTGAAGATCCGTTAATTAAAAGGTAATCAAAATTTTAATCTAAAAATTACAACGATTAAAAATTTAAATATTACAAATGTTTACTGCGGCATGAAAACACAGAAGTCGTTTACTAAAGAACAAACAATAAAAAAAAGCAAAAATAAAAACTCTTTCCAAAGCAACAAACACAACACTTTTAAAAAATAAGAAAGCTGTCTTTAAAAAAAGGATGTTTGCTTCCCTTAACAACAAAAACATTTATTTTTTTGGCATTCTTAGCAACGCACAAAGCACATTCTAGTGCCTTTATTTTTAACACAATTTTTTTCTTTGGATTCATAAAAAATTAGGTTAATGCTTTTTTATATTCTGCAAAATACTGAAAGTTCTCTAATGAATTTTTTTATTGAAATTGCCAACTTGCAATATTTTATTTATACGTTCTGTTTTGTAGAAAAGAGAAAATGTAACTAACGTAACAATTCTCTTGATGGGGATTCAAAGGAGGAAAAAACATGTTGAAAAAGCTCTCTCATGAGACGTGTCAAAGAAAGTCGTCAAATCTTGAATGGTGTTCAATTCTAGTAACTGGTTGTTTAGTTTGATATTGTGTTTTTGTGTGGTAGAAGATTTTTTGTTGAGTAAAATTGGGTTTATGATATTACAGTTAGGGTGGTTTAATAGAATTTATTTTGACCAAAAGTTAGTTGAACTTAGTTGTTTCTATTTTATTGTGGGCAGTGAGTTGTATTAGTTTAGTTTGTCGTTCTAGTTCTTTGCATTACTTGCAAAAGGAGCAAATATGACATTGATTTTTGACTATATTTAGCAATACTTCTTTTTTTGTCTTTCATTTTCTCTTTAATTAATCAAGACGTTATTGTTGTTGTGGCAAATTTATATCCAGAAATAATGGTTGGTACTTCAAAATCTGCTGTTCCTAAATATTTTAGCTTAACCCCCTCAATCAAGCAAAACTTCTCGCTTCCATTAACCTTAGTCTACCACATTGCTCAAAATCCATTAACTCCAAAATGTTACAACAAAGTAATTCATTGCTGCAAATACTTCTTCGAGAAAAACCCTATTCTTGTTGTTTATCGTATCATTAAAGATGGAACTATTATTTGTCCAAATAATGAAGATGACTGCAATGAGCTAGAACAAAAATGTTGTATAAAAATTAATCTCCAAAATCTTACAAGCAAAATATGGCTTATTGATGAGCTTGCTATATCTTATAGTCCAAAAAAGGATAATCAAAATTATACTTCAATTTTATGTCCTAAAATTTTTCGATGTGAAATTACAAAGTTAGAACTTGGAAGTAAACAGATTGTTAAATTTGTTGATTTCAAAGTATTAGCATCCTTTGCAAAGTGTGTTTACTTGAATGTTGATAGAATATCCTATAGCACTGGCGATACTGTAGTGTTGGGAAATATTCTTGAAGCATGTCCAAATATTGAAGTTTTTCGTTTGTAAGTTTGCATATTAATTTTTGCTTTGTATTTTTTTATATATTTTACGTTCAGCACTTTTGATGATGATAACAATTCTTCTGTGGTCACTGCTTCATTTCTTAAAACAGAGCATAAAAATCTTGGCAATTTGAAGGAATTTCATTTATGGAATATTCCAGAAATTTTTAATGTTGAAGATATTTATGCTTTTATTACGGTAGTTTTTGTTGCATTTATGGGTTTGTAAAAGCATGTAATTTTTTAGAATCATAAAAATATGAAAATTTGGTTTTCTTTTACCCAAGATTATACTGTGGAATACAAGAATCAACTTGCTAGCCTTGTAGGTGCAATAAATGAATCAAAAATTTCCAATTGTTTTATTCAATATGATGAAATGGATGATTAAAATTATGGTCAGATTCTTTAAAGAAAAATGATAGCATTCATTTACATGTTTATTTTTGTTTGGTTATTTTGTTTGTGCTTTTTATCTTGAATATATGAACATTTTAAAAAATAAATATCAAAAAACTCAATAACAATTGAAGAACATTGTTATATAATTCAATTACAGTAATTATCCAACAATAATTGTTGTTTGAAGAAAAAAATTGAAATTGTTGACATATTGGCAAAAGATTCTTAATGACAAAATTATTGTCAATGCTAACACGATCTTGATTGCACTACGAAGTATTTGGTTACTTCCTTTTCGCCAAACTTTAAAAAAATATTTCATGATTGCTGTAGAAGAATTTTGCACAACTACGTACAATAAATTTACATATGTTTTTTTTCAAACAACCGTCATTCCTTTGCAACACAATGCTTTTTTCCATCATTCATTTTTTTTTCAAACATCAATTGGCAGTTCTTTGATTTTTTTCAACAGTTGAACAACAACAAAAATTTAAAATGGATTTCGATGCAGATCAAACTACAACGCCATCAACAAAACAGTCAACAACTGGACAAACTATGGATTCAGTAATGGTTAATCAACAAAAGCCTGTTAATAAACAGAAGCTAATTGGAAATGGAATGAATTTAAAAGGTAAGGTATAAGCGATAAGAATACTCTTCGCTGATTTTGTTCATGCGATAAGCCGCAAACTTATGGAGGGGGTTTAAGTGAATGCTAGAGTTGGTGCTTGACGACAAATCGTTACTTTTGCTTTCTGTGAGCTCATACTTACAGGGGAGGGTCATTTCTAACGGAAGCATCTTTTACGTATAAAATCTTAACATTTGGAAATACTTTGCTAACCTGCGCTAAATTCAAATTTGAACTTGCACCGGCTTAAAATTGATGTAGATGACAAATATCTATGCATTTCTGAACATAATAGCCAAAAAAATCAACCATCTAGCTTCGACAATAATAAAATGGCAGCTAGAGAGTTGATTTTTTGACTATTATGTTCAGAAATGTATGAATATTCATTATCTATGCCAATTTTAAGCTCAGTAAATCTCGAATTTAAAGGTGGTGCCGTCTGGCGAAGTGTTCCCAAATGCCATAACTTTAGGTGCATGAGATGCTCCTGTCAGTGATGACGAATCCTTTCAAATATGCATATTTGATATTAATATGAGCTTATAGAAATCTAAAGGAACGATTTGCCGTCAAAAACCAACTCGGAATTTTCCTGAACCACTTTGTAATCAGTGTTGGTACAACTCCGAAGTTGATGGATGAAGTTGTTCTTTAGCAACTCCAACTCCGGAGTTAGAGTTCAAGTTGAAATCACATAAAATCAAATGGAACACTACTACATTCCTCTCTTTCAGGACCACCACCTCCAAAGCAACCAAAGAATGTTCAATTAACTCAAGATGAATATCTTAAAGTTCAAGAACAGCTAGCATTAAAAATGGGATGGAGCAAGCTTGAAAAACAATGGCAAAAGCTAGAACGTGAACAGCAACTATTGGATGAACGACAAGATAAATTATATCAACATCAAGAAAAAGTTGAACAACGACAACGAGCAGTAATGAAAGAAGTAAAAGAAGTTACAACACAGATGGAAGCAATTAGCAAAGATCTTGAAGAGATTGATCTTAAAGAACAAAAAGAAAAGGGAGCAATCAAGAATTTGGATACTTCAGAAGAATTTCAATGTTGTTGTAATACTATACATGTTAAAATGGGAACATATTTTATTGCTTTTTGTCATACTGCTGCCGTAACCTTTGCTCTTGCTTCAATTCTTATTGATAAATATACTATTGAAGATCCAGAGCAAAAAACAACGCAACTTTTGCCATATATTAAAACAGCTGGAGCAGTTTTTTCTGGATTATGCTATGTTCCGCTATTCTTTTTATTAGCTGGTATTTTGCTTAAAAAATCTTTATGGTTGAAAGTATATCTTTGGCTTGGAATGCTTGAAATGAATGGAGCTCTTTATTTTATGATTACATTATGTATCCAATATGATCAACTTACACAAAAAGAATTGGGAATTGATTCTGCTGCAGCAATAGTTTTAACGATAACACTTTTCACTATTTTAATAGGTCTTCGAACTTGGTGGAGTTATGTTGTTTATAAATGTTCTATTTATTATGATAAAAAATCAAAGGCTTAATTGTTTGATATGTAATTTTATTTGTATGTGCTTATTTGTGTATTATGTATGATTTATTAAATATAACTTAAATATTTGTTTCTGTTTTGATATTCTCACAAGGGTTACTGTAACGTTAGTTGACATAAAGTACTTTTACAAAGTATTTTGAAAACTTGAATGAGTAATATTAACTTTTTAGCAATTACAGTAATCCAAAAATAATAACAAAATGATTATCTTCTTTCTCCTCTCGCATATATTTGCATATGCTTCTTTCCGTGTCTAACTTTTCCATCATACAACATCAGCTTGCATGATGTTTCTTTAATTTTTCAAAAGCTGAACAACGACTACATTCAAAATGGATGTAGAAAAAGGTCAAAATAAAAAATCATCAAAGAAGAAAAAGATGCCAGCAACAAATGGAATGGATGCAAGAAATCAACGACAACAAAAAAATCTTCCAAATAATGAATCACATCCAACACAACCCAAAGTGCAATTTCCAACTCATACTACAGAAAAGAAACCAACGCATAATACTCCAGAAATGCCACAACAAAATCAAATGGATTCAAAACAAGGTAAAAGTAAGAAATCGGCACAGAAAGAAAAGCAAAAAGAGAATGGATCAAAGATGGATGTAAAAAAGAATCAACAAAAAGATAATATTTCAGTAATGCCACAACAAGATCAAATGGATTCAGACACAAATAAAAGTGCTAAAGTATTGAAGAACCAAAAGTCAACAGAAAATGGAATGGATTTAAAAGGTAAGTATAAAATTCTGTTTTCTTTTTAAAGCATGAATATACTATTCCAGGATCACATCAAGAAAAGTCAAATGTTCAGTTAACTTTAGAACAACAACAAATAACGCAAGAACGAGAAGCGTTGGCACGAAATGAGCAAATATTGATGCAACAACAACAAGAATTGGTCGAACATATAAAACAAGTTGAGCAGCTACAAAAAGAATCCATCCAACTGTATGAACAAGGACAACAAATGCTGGTAAAAGTACTACTGTATTATGTAAAACAGCTTGAAAAAGATAATCAGCAACTAAGAGAAAATTTTATATATCAATGTTGTTTTAAGAAAATTCGTATAACAACAGCAACAATTTTAATTGCATTTTTACATGCTTTTATAATTACTGCAATCTTTGCTTCAATTCTTGCTGTCAAACTTACAACTTCAGAATTAGAAAATATTAAAAGAATTGAAACTGCTGGATGGGTAATTCTTGGATGTTCATATATTCCTATCATCATATTATTTGCTGCTGTTTGTTTCAAAAAAATTTTTTGGTTGCTATCATATATTTGGCTTGGAGCAGTTGAAATTACCGGAATTCTTATGTATTGAATATGATGGTTTAACAGCTTTGGCAATATTTTTTACTATATTGATTTCTGTTATATTAATTGCTGTTCGAATTTGGTTGATTTCTGTTGTCTATCAATGTATCAAGTGTTATGAAATGCTAAATAAATCTTAATTATTTGATAAGTATTATTTATTGCTTTTGTGGTATGTGATTAGTATTGTTTTTTGATGCTCGAATAAATTTAACTTTTATATTTTTTCCATTTTTTGATGTCGATTTTTACAAGAGGTTACTGTACTGCAGCTATCTTTTATTTTGAAGAGTTTGAATTCTATTTTTTCAGTATTTTTTGTTTGGAAGAGAATATAACAAACACAAAATATCCATTGCTCTTTTTATTACGTAGATGATTACGGTATAAAAATCTGGCACACGAGAAAACGCATAAATATGCATATTGTTTTTTATTCATTCACCTTCTCTTTTCAAAAACGCCATCTATCATTCCTTTCCTTTTTCATTGTTGAACAACACAAAATTCAAATGGATGCAGAAAAAGGTGAAAGTACAAAATCACCAAAGAAAGACAAGTCAGCAGCAGAAAATGGATCAACAATGGTTGTTATAAAGAATGAACAAGAAGATAAACCAAAGAATCCAGCAGAGCTTGATGTACATCCTGTATTTCCAGAAAAGCAATTTGCAACTGCAACTACAGCAGAGAAGCCTATGAATGATGATTTAAAAATGCCACAACAAGATCAAATGGATTTAAAACAAGGGAAATCAACTAAAAATGAAATGGGTCTAAAAGGTAAGCGAAAAACCAAGCTGTTAAAGTAAAAGGCGGGTTTAATACATTCATACATTTCAGGGCCACATCAAGAAAAGTCCAGTGTTCAGTTAACTTCAGAACAATCTACAATGAAACAAGGACAACAAGCACTGAATCAAGAATCACAAAAATTGCAACAACAACAAGACAGTACTCCAGCAGTACCACAACAACAAAATCAAATGGATGTAGAAAAAGGTGAAAGTAAAAAATCGTCAAAGAAAGAAAAAGAGAATGGATCAAAAATGGTTGTAATCAATGAAGACCAACAAGAGAATCCATTTATTAATGATGTGCGTCCTAAGTTTCCAGTGGTAACAACTCCAATACATGATGGTGTGACGAAGCCAAAACAAGAAGAACAGAAAACTCCATCTGATATACGTCCAATATTTCCAACTAAAACAACAATGCAACAGCCAGCTGATCCACAACAAGATCAAAAGAATTCAAAAGGAACTATCTTATATACTAATGTAATGGATAATCTTAAAGGTAAGTTAAATAATATTAAACTAATACAATCTTTTTTTTGTAGGACCACATCAAGAAAAGTCAAGTGCTTCGTTAACTCCAGAACCGCAACAAATAATGCAAGAACAACAAGTTCGTTTAACTCATGAACAACTACAAATTTTACAAAAACAACTGCAACTGATGATTGATCGACAACAATTAGAACGAGAACAAGAAAAATTGAAACAAGATCAACAAAAACTGAAGCAACAGCAGGAGCAATTAGAACAGCAACAACGTAAGATGAAGCAACAACAACGTGAACAACAACTAAATTCAAATCTGCCACAAGTAAATGCTACAAAGACAATTATGAATTTGGAAACTGCAGCTGAATATCAATGTTGTTTAATTCATGTAAAAACTTTAACACGTTTAATTGCAGTTTTACATGCCTGCATTATTCTCGCATTGCTCATTACTATATTTTGTACATCAAATTTGAAAAGTTTGAATGGTTTTGAAATTGCTGGATTTATTTTACTTGGATGTTCAATTCTTACTGTAGCTGCATTGTTTGCTGGTATTTGTTTGGAAGATGCTAAATTTCTATTCATACATGTTTCCTATGGATGGGTCGAATTAACTGCAATGTGGTTTTTTGGGGTTTATTTATGCGTCATTCATTTTGGTCATTTAACATCTGAACAATTAGGAATTACACCGACGGGGGCAATAATTCTTACTGCTATAATTGGTATCACATTAATTGCTCTTCGAATGTGGTCATGTTTTGTTGTTGATAAATGTGTTGATTATTATGAAGAAAATCAAAAGAAATCTTAATTATTGAATATGTATTATTTATTGTATGTAATCATTGTCTTTTGAAGCATAAATAAATTTAACTTTTATACTGTTTTGTTGTTTCTTTTACTTTTAAAGCTTCATCGAGTACTTTTACTTTTATAACATGGTTAAAAAAATATGATTACAGTAATCCAAAAATGAACACATTTAAAAAAAATGAGAAAAAGTATTTTCGACTTTTCACATACTGTGTTTTTTATTGTATCTATTAATAATAAAATAAAATGATTTTATTGTTTAAAGGCTTGACTTCTGATCTTTTTCGGTAGCTACTCCTGTAGTAAACTTAAAATCAAAAAATAATTTGGTTTTAAAAATGGTATCGAGACCAAACACATTTTTCCTGGAAAATACGAGGGTGATTACGGTAGAATAATTTGACACAAGAACACGCATAAATTTACGTATGCTTTTTTTTAATAATCGAATATGCTAGATTGACAATTGTGAGCAAGAGCAATGGTAATGATATGGGAATAATTTTGTGTTATTCGTAAACTTTTTAAACAAATTTTAGAGGCTTCCATCCATTTTAATGTAATCTTTAGCACATAAATTATTATCGTAAATAAACATTTATTTCAGGATCACATCATGAAAAGCCAAATGCTCCGTTAACAGCTCAACAACAATGTCCAAAGAAGTAAGAACAACAAGTTCAGTTAACTCCAGAACAACTACTAATAAATGAAGAACGACAAAAACTAGATCGAGAATGGCTAAGATTGGGACGACAGAAACAACAAGTAGAGCAACAACGACTGGAGCAACAGCAACGAGAATCACTTCAACAACAGCAAACTTCAAATCAACCAACAGTAAATGTAACAAAGCCAATTAAGAATTTGGAAACTGTAAAAGAAAATCAATGCTGTTCTGCAGAAGCTTTAACTCAATATATTGCACTTTTACATTTTAACATTATTATCGCATTGCTTATTGCTGAACTTATTTTGTCAAGTGCGAAAAATCTTAAAGGTATTGAAATTGCTGGATTTGTATTACTTGGATTTTCACTTATTTTCTTAGCTGCGTTATCTGTTGGTATATGTTTGGAAGATGATTTTTTTTTATTCCTGTATGCTGGTTATGGATACCTTGAAAGTCTAGGAATTTTTATTTTTATGATTTTATTATGTATAGAATTTGGTGGTTTAAAATATGAACAATTAGGAATTGCCCCAGCGTGGGCAATAATTCTGACTGTTTTGATTTCAATTATATCAATTTCTCTTCGATTATTGTCATCATTTGCTGCTCTTGATTGTAGTGATTATTATCGAAATCAATTTTTTTTTGTTTGGAAGAGAATATAACAAACACAAAATATCCATTGCTCTTTTTATTACGTAGATGATTACGGTATAAAAATCTGGCACACGAGAAAACGCATAAATATGCATATTGTTTTTTATTCATTCACCTTCTCTTTTCAAAAACGCCATCTATCATTCCTTTCCTTTTTCATTGTTGAACAACACAAAATTCAAATGGATGCAGAAAAAGGTGAAAGTACAAAATCACCAAAGAAAGACAAGTCAGCAGCAGAAAATGGATCAACAATGGTTGTTATAAAGAATGAACAAGAAGATAAACCAAAGAATCCAGCAGAGCTTGATGTACATCCTGTATTTCCAGAAAAGCAATTTGCAACTGCAACTACAGCAGAGAAGCCTATGAATGATGATTTAAAAATGCCACAACAAGATCAAATGGATTCAAAAAAAGTTAAATTAACTATGAATGGAATGGATGTAAAAGGTAAGCAAAAAACCAAGCTGTTAAAGTAAAAAAATACATTCATCTGTTTCAGGGCCACATCAAGAAAATTCAAGTATTCAGTCAACTCCAGAACAACATACAATGAAGCAAAGACAACAAGCATTGAATCAAGAGTTACAGGGACAACAAAAAGACAGTACTCCAGCAGCACCACAACAACAAAATCAAATGGATGCAGAAAATGGTGAAAGTAAAAAATCACCAAAAAAAGAAAAGCCAGCAGAAAATGGATCAAAAATGGTTGTAATGAATGAAGAAAAAGATCCATTTGATAATGATGTACGTCCTAAATATCCAACTGAAACTACAATGCAACAGCCAGCTGATCCGCAACAAGATCAAATGGATTCAAAAACAACTATCTTATCTATAAATGAAATAGATAAAGGTAGGTTAGATGCTATTATACAAATACAGTCTTTTTATTTAAGGATCACATCAAGAAAAGTCAAATGTTTCGTTAACTCCAAAACCACAGCAAATAATCCAAGGACAACCAGCATTGAATCAAGAACAACGAGTTCACTTAACTCAAGAACAACTACAAATTATACAAAAAGAACTGCAACTGATGATTGATCGACAACAAGTTGAACGAGAACGAAAAAAACTAGAAGAAGATCAACAAAAACTAAAGCAACAGCAGCAGCAAGTAGAACAACAACAACAGAAACTGGAGCAACAGCAAGAGCAATTAGAACAGCAACAACGTAAGATGGAGCAACAACAACGTGAATTAATGCTACAACAACTAAATGCAAATCTACCAAAAGTAAATGCTACAAAGACAATTAAGAATTTGGAAACTGCAGCTGAATATGCAAATCTACCAAAAGTAAATGCTACAAAGACAATTAAGAATTTGGAAACTGCAGATGAATATCAATGTTGCTTTAATTCTATTCATGTAAAAACTTTAACACGTTTAATTGCAGTTTTACATGCTTTCATTATTCTCGCATTGCTCATTACTCTATTTTGTACATCAAATTTGAAAAGTTTGAATGGTTTTGAAATTGCTGGATTTATTTTACTTGGATCTTCAATTCTTACTGTAGCTGCATTGTTTGCTGGTATTTGTTTGGAAGATGCTAAATTTGTATTCATACATGTTTTCTATGGATGGGTCGAATTTATGGCAATATTTTTTTTTGGGATTTATTTGTGCGTCATCCATTTTGGTAGTTTAACATATGAACAATTAGGAATCACTCCATTTTGGGCAATATTTTTGACTCTGTTTTTCGGTATTACAATAATTGGTCTTCGAATTTGGTCATTTTTTGTAGTTCTACAATGTATTGATTATTATGAAGAAAATCAAAAGAAATCTTAACTAATGAATATGTATCACTAATTGTATGTAATTATTGTCTATTGAAGCAAAAATAAATTTGAATTTTATATCGTTTGATTGTTTGTTTTACTTTTAAAGTTTCATCGAGTACTTTAGTAATAATAGACGTATAAGATAGTTAAAGAAATGGCACTAGGAGAAAAATATAATGGAGAAAAAAATAATCTCAAAAAAATGGGAAAAATAAAATAATGGAGAAAAAAATATCCGGAGAATAAAATAACTTTATACAAAAAAATAATTCTACAACAACATAAAAGTATAAAAAATTGAAAGTTTTTTTTTAATTATTTCCAAATTTAAAGTGCGATGCCATGCTTCATAAGAATTTCCCGTTCTTATGAAGCATGGCATCATATATTTGGATCATTACAATATTACACATTGTCCTAAAAAAGGAAATACAGAATTTTTGTAAAAAAGTGAAGACAACCCTAGATGAAAGTAGCATTCATCAATTATAATATGTAAGATTGTCACTTTGCATAATTATTTCTGTTATAGCTGAAAAGTACTGTTCATGTTATTAACAAATTTGAAAAGTGAAAAACTTACTTAACACACTGCCATGGCATTAAAGTTTTTTTTCGTGTCGAAACATTCGTTATCCCTACGTGCTGCCAATAATGATGACCAGTAGTTTTGGCAACATACATGTATACATCCATCTAAATTCATATCCTCCTGGGCACTATCACACTTTTTATTAGAATTATTTAGAAATTTATCACACTTTTTGTTATTAAATTTATTAAGTTATTTTTTTCTCCGTATTTTTTTGATATTATTTTTTTCTCTGTTATTTTTTTCTCCGGATATTTTTTTCTCCACTATTTTATTCTCCGTTCACCAAAGAAATATGATTACAGTAATCCTAAATAATCACATTTAAAAATAAAAATGTGGTAAAATGTATTTTTCTACTTTTCGTTTGAAAGGTGATTCATTTCCTTGTGTTGTGGGTCGTATTGCTCAGTGGTGAGAGCAGATAAGGTCTAATCCATGGGTCGGTGGTTCGAATCCACCTATGACTGAAACTCACAAAATTTTTGGAAATGCCATCCTTGTGACTTGTCATTTTTATATATCTGAAAACGATACAAAATGATTTTATTGCGTAACGCTGTCTTTTAACTTCTTACTGTAGCTACAGCTGTAATGAACTAAAAATCAAAAAGAATTTTGGTTTTATAAATGGCATGGACCTCACATATATTTTTCCTGGAAAATACGAGGGTGATTACGGTAGAAAAATTTGACACAAGAATACGCATAAATTTACGTATTTTGTTTTTCATTCACACTTTTTTTTCGACTGAAACAATTATCACCATTTTTTTAATTTTAATTTTTCAAAAGCTGAACAACGACAAAATTCAAATGGACGTAGAAAAAGGAGAAAATAAAAAATCATCAAAGAAGAAAAAGATGCCAGCAACAAATGGAATGGATGCAAGAAATCAACGACAACAAAAAAATCTTCCAAATAATGAATCACATCCAACACAACCCAAAGTGCAATTTCCAACTCATACTACAGAAAAGAAACCAACGCATAATACTCCAGAAATGCCACAACAAAATCAAATGGATTCAAAACAATGTAAAAGTAAGAAATCGTCAAAGAAAGAAAAGCCAGCAGAAACTGAATCAAAAATGGGTATAAAAAAGAATGGACAAAGCGATAATATTCCAGTAATGCCACAACAACAGAATCAAAAGTATGTAGAAAAAGGCCAGAGTATAAAATCAACAAAGAAGAACAAGCCAAAAGAGAATGGATCAAAAATGGTTGTAATGAATGAAGAAAAAGATCCCTTTGATAATGATGTACGTCCAATATTTCCAGAAGGAAAATTTTCAACTCCAGTTCAACAACAAAAGGATAATGATTTGCAACAAGATCAAACGGATCCAAAAACACCTATTTTTAATATAGCCGAAACAGATAAGAAAAAAGGTAAGCAAGATGTGCTTCTTTTGTTTAAGAACCTAGAGGAGACTTAGAGGATATATAATATCCTCTAAGTCAATAAGTAATCGAATATGCTGGATTGAGCAAGAGCAAAGGAATATTTTAGTGTTCTTGGTAAAACTTTTAACCAAACTATAGATGCTTATGTCCGCGTTAATGTAGTCTTTAGCTGCTAAAGACTAAATTTTAGCACACAACTTTTTATCATAGATGAACTTAATACGTTCTTTTGTTTCAGGATCACATCATGAAAAGCCACATGCTCCGTTAACAGCTCAACAACAATGTCCAAAGAAGCAAGAACAACAAGTTCCGTTAACTCCAGAACAACAACAACTGAATGAAGAGCGACAAAAACTGGATAAAGAATGGCTAAGATTGGGACAACATCAACAACAAGTAGAGCAACAACGAATGGAGCAACAACAACGAGAATCACTTCAACAACAGCAAACTTCAAATCAACCAGAAGTAAATGTAACAAAGCCAATTAAGAATTTGGAAACTGCACATGAATATCAATTTTGTGGTACTCATGTAAAATCTGCAACACCTATTTTTGCACTTTTTCATTTTAACATTATTATTGCATTGCTTTTTGCTGAACTTATTTTGTCAAGTGCGAAAAATCTTAAAGGTATTGAAATTGCTGGATTTGTATTCCTTGGATTGTCACTTATTTTCTTAGCTGTGTTATCTTTTGGTATATGTTTGGAAGATGATTTTTTTTTATTCCTGTATGCTGGTTATGGATACCTTGAAAGTCTAGGAATTTTTATTTTTATGATTTTATTATGTATAGAATATGGTGGTTTAAAATATGAACAATTAGGAATGACACCAACATGGGCAATAATTCTCACTGTTTTTATTTCAATTATATCAATTTCTCTTCGATTTATGTCATCATTTGCTGCTCTTGATTGTAGTGATTATTATAGAAATCAAAAAAAAACTTTAATTGTTTAACATGTATTATTCATTGCTTTTGTAATATGTGATTAATGTTTTTTGAAGCATAAATAAATTTAACTTTTGTATCTTTCTGTATAGCTTCATAGGATACTGTAATGAGAACAGACAAAATTGCTTTCAAAAAGTACATAACTAAAAAATTGTGACTATTACTATTACTATTACATCAACTACAGTAATCCGAAAATACTTACATTTGAAAATAAAATTATGAGAAAACTGTATTTTTTAAATATCACATACTGTACTTTTATAAAATGATTGCTTTTGATCTTTAAATGTCGTGAAAAAAATATCATTATTTAGAAAAAGGCATAGACACCAAACACATTTTCTTCTGTTAAACAAATTGTTGATTACGGTATAAAAATAAGAACAACTATTGAATCTTTTTTTTCAAAAGAAATGTCTAAAAAAAACGCAAGCAAAAATCAACTTTGAGTAGTGCGTCGTGCACATTGCTACGTATATGTTTTTTTCATTCACTTTTTTTTTCAAACAACAGCCAGCAGCTTTTAAAAAATTGTTTCTTATCAAAGTTTGAACAACAACAAAAATTCAAATGGACTATGAAAAAGATAAAAGTACAAAATCATCAACGAAACAGATATCTTCTGGATCAAAAATAGATATAAATAAGAATCAACAAAAAGATAGTACTCCAACATTGCCACAACAACAAAATCAAATGGATTCAAAACAAAGTAAAAGTAAGACATCATCAAAAAAAGAAAAGTCGACAAAAAATGGATCAAAAATGGTTTTAATGAAAGAAGAAAAAGATCCCTTTGATAATGATGTACGTCCAATATTTCCAACTCTAAGAGCTGATATAAAGAATCAACAAGAAGATAAACCAAAGAATCCAGCAGTTAATGATATAATACGTCCAATATTTCCAGAAGGGAAATTTTCAACTCCAATGCAACAACCAAAGGATGATGATATACAACAAGAACAAACTGATTCAAAAACGCCTATTTTTCAGATAGCAGAAATGGATAAGAAAAACGGTAAGCGAGATTTGTATCTTTTGTTTAGAACTTAGGAGTGAAATGTATAATACCTTATAGACTATGAGCCATAGTCAACAAATAATGGAATATGCCGGGTTGAGCAAGAGCAAATGCAATTTTAGTGTTCTTGGTGAAATTTTTAATTAAACTGTAGATGCTTACGTCCATTTTAATGTAGTTTTTTGCTGCTAAAGACTAAAATTTTTATACATTCCTTTGTTTCAGGATCACATCATGAAAAGTCAAATGTTTTGTTAACAACTCAACAACAATGTCCAAAGAAGCAAGAACAACAAGTTCAATTAACTCCAGAACAACAACAAATGAAGGAAGAACAACAAAAATTGGATCGAGAATCGCTAAGAATGGGACAACATCAACCGCTACAACAATTAGAGCAACAACGACTGGTGCAACAAGAACGTGATTCAATTAAACAACAACCAACAGTAAATGATACAAAGTCAATTAAGAATTTGGAAACTGCACCTGAATATCATTGTTGTTGTTTTCATGTAAAAACTGGAACGCATTTTATTACAGTATTACATTTTTCTATTATTTTCGCATTGCTGATTGTTGGACTTATGTTACCATCTGATTTGAAACATCTTAAAGGTATTGAAATTGCTGGATTTGTGTTACTTGGATGTTCGTTTCTTACTGTATCTGCATTACTTATTGGTATTTGTTTAGAAAATGTTACTTTTTTATTTGGATATGTTTCCTGTGGTGTGCTTGAATGTGTTGGAATTATTTTTTATGTGATTTTTTTATGTGTTCACTTTGATGGTTTAACATATGAACAATTAGGCATTACACCATCCTGGGCAAGATTTTTGACTGTTTGCATTTCTTTTTTAATTATGAAGCTCCAAATTATTTGCTGTTATATAGTTTATCAATGTATGGTTTATTATGATGAAAATCAATCTTAATTGTTTAATATGTATTATTTATTGTTTTTGTGATTTGTGATTAATGTTTTTTAAAGCATGAATAAATTTAACTTTTGTATCTTTCTGTATAGCTTCATGGGATACTGTAATAAGAGCAGACAAAATTACTTTCGAAAAAGTACATAAATAAAAAATTGTAACTGGTTTTAATTACAGCAACTGCTGTAATCCAAAAATAATTACATTTAAGAGATAAAAATAATGTTTAAAAAAATGCAAGCAAAATTCCACTTTGAGTCGTGCACATTGCTACGTATATGTTTTTTTGCATTCACTTTTTTTTTCAAACAACAGCGAGCAGCTTTTTGTTTCTCATCAAAGTTTGAACAGCAACAAAAAATCAAATGGATTATGAAAAAGATCAAAGTACAAAATCATCAACGACGAAGATCTCATCTGAATCAAAGTTGGATATAAAAAAGAATCAACAAAAGGATAGTACTCCAAAATTGCCACAACAACAACATAAAATGGATTCAGATGAACATAAGAATGAAAGATTGTACAAGAAACAAAAGTCAGGAGAAAAAATAAGAGATATGAAAGGTAAGCGAATAAATGCTGTGGAATTAATACACATTACATCCCGTTTTTTGGATATTGCTGGATTCCACTTGTTGACCGGGATAGTAGCTGGTAGCGCGTTGGACTCTGAATCCAAGGAAAAGTCAATGGCAAGGTTCGAATCCACCTCGGAATATAAAAAATTTAAATGCTTTTAAAATCTATAGGAGTATATGTAATGAAGATATCTTGCAAGATTAACTCCTATTAATTTTTAGAACATATAATTTTTTACTATTCCGAACTGGATTCGAACCGCGCCATTAACTTTTCCTTTGTTTGGGAGTCCAGCGCGCTACCAGCTGTTTTCTCGATCGACGCAAGGAAGGAGGTAGTTTTAAAAAAATCGGGACGTAAAATGCTGATATATTTTTTTGAATATGTGCTATCAATTTGTAGTTACTATAAATGATTATTCTATTTCAGGAACACATCAAGAAAAGTCCAAAGTTCAATTAACTTTCGAACAACAACATCAAATGATGCAAGAACGACGGCAATTGATGAAAGTACGAGAACAGCTGAATGTAGAATGGGAAAGATTGGGACTAGTCTATGAACAAATGAAAGAACAACAAGAAGCATTTAAAGCTTTTAAAACTGCAGATGAATTTCGATGTTGCTGTATTCATCTAAAAACTGCTGCACCTCTAATTGGATTCTTACATACATTAATCATTATTGCATTGCTCATTACTGAATTCTGTATATCAGATATAAAAAATTTGAATGGCTTTGAAATTGCTGGATTTGTATTACTTGGATGTTCACTTCTTATCGTAGCTGCATTATTTATTGGTATTTGTATGGAAAAAGCTATATATTTGCTTATTTATGATTGCGGTGGAGTGCTTGAAGCTGCTGTAACTCTTTTGTTTATGATTTTTTTATGTATCCACTTTGGTTTTTCAACAAATGAAGAATTAGGAATGTCAACAACTGGTGCAATATTGTTGACTGTGTTTATTGGTATTTTATTAATTGCTCTTCGACTTTGGTGCAGTGAAGTTGTTAAGAAATGTTCTGTTTATAATGGTAAGAAAAATATTGAATTATCTGTTCTAAATTTTAAACCGTAGAGAATAAATTTGATCATTTTTCCGTTGTTTCTTTCACTTTTCCACGTGGATTACGGTAGTTCTTGACTACTTTTTGAAGACAGGGATTACAGAGGAAAAACGATAGAAAAAAATGTGTGCGAACTTTGTGTATATTTGTATTAGTATCAATCAAGGTACAGTATTATGATGTTAGTTCTTGGAGGTGATAGATGTCCGAATTAATGAGCAAAAAAAAGAATTTTTTAGTTTTGAAGAGCACATAAAACTCAAAAACTATTTTCTCCTGCTAAATTAGTGGTGGATGATTACGGTATATAAATTAATACAACAGATACTTCTGCAGGATGAGGGCATATACGCTGGAAAGAATTTGATTACTGTAGATGACTTTGGCACAACTGCATACTAGCAATTTGTCTATAAATTTGCATGGTTTTTTCAGCCGCATAATAATGCTTTTTTTTATCTCACATTCTTTTTCCAAACCGAAACAACTATCATTATAATTTGGTTTTTCTCTATTGCTGACAACGACAAAATTCAAATGGATGCAGAAAAAGGTGAAAGTAAAACATCATCAAAGAAGAAAAAGATGCCAGCAGCAGATGGAATGGATGTAAGCAATCAACGACAACAAAAAAATCTTCCAATTAATGAATCACAACCCATGGTGCAATTTCCAATTACAACTACAGCAGAGAAAGCAAAGCATGGTGATGCTCAAGAAATGCCACAAAATCAAATGGATGCAGAAAAAGGTGAAAGTAAAAAATCATCAAAGAAGAACAAGCCAAAAGATAATGGATCAAAGATGGTTGTAATGAATGAGGAGCAAGATCCCTTTGATACTGATGTACGTCCATTATTTCCGGAGGTGCAATTTCCAACTGCAACTACAGCAGAGAAGCCTATGATTAATGATTTAAAAATGCCACAACAAGTTCAGATGGATTCACAAAAAGTAAAATCAACTAAGAATGAATTGGATGTAAAAGGTAAGCCAAAAGTAAAGGATGTATAGATATATTCATCAGTTTCAGGGCCATTACATCAAGAAAATTCAAGTGTTCAATTAACTTCAGAACAACCTAAAATAAAGCAAGAGCAGCAAGCATTGAATCGAGAATCACAAAAATTGGGACAACAAAAAGAACAAAAACTTGAAAAACAACAACAAAAAGAAGATAGTTCAGTAATGCGTCAACAACATCAAATGGATTCCGATAAAAATAAAAATGCTAAAAAACAAAAGTCAACAGAATTGGATGTAAAAGGTAAGAACGAATATATATGAATATGCAAGCAATGATATACTATAACAAACACTAATTCGTTCTTATATTTTAGAGTTACAACAAGAAATTCAAAATGTTTCGTTAACATCAGAACAAAGTCTAAATAAGGAAGAACAACAAGTTCAGTTAACTCTAGAACTACAACAAATGAAGGAAGAACGACAAAAATTGGATCAAGATTGGCTAAGATTGGGATTAGAAGAACAAAAACTGAAACAACAGCAGCAAGAACAACAAAATGCTGATCAAAAAATGAAAACATTTTTGTCTATGAAAGTAATTCAACCTTGTGCAACTAAACTTCAAATTGGGTGTTGTTCAGCTCATGTAAAAGTTTTAACACCTTTAATTGGAAGTTTACATTTATTGATTATTACTGCATTGTTTCTGACTGAAGTTTGGTCATCAAATGTGCAAAATCTGAAAGGTATTGAAATTGCTGGATTTATATTACTTGGATGTTCTCTTCTTACTGTAGCTGCATTATTTATTGGTCTTTGTTTAAAAGATGCTAAATTTTTATTTGGATATGTTTGCTATGGAGTGCTTGAAATTATTGAAATTTTTATTTTTATGATTGTATTATGTATTGAATTTGGTGGTTTAACACCCGAACAATTAAGATTTTCTCCAACGACGGCAATAATTCTGACTGTTTTGATTTCAGTTATATTAATTCTTCTTCGAATATGGTTGATGAATGTTGCTTTTACATGTGCAATCTATTATAGTAAAGTTTATATAAATACTATTACGTTGTTATGTGTTACTACTGTTCCAAAACCTGAATAAATTTATTAACTTTTATAATATTTTTTTCTTCTGTTTCTTTTACTTTTGATTTTGGGTTACTGTAGTTCCAACAATTGTTTAAAGTAGAGAAAAATATGTGCAAACTTTGTTAATTTGTAACACTACAACATACAGTATGCTGTTTATTTACTAAAGGAACTAGAAAAAAACATGAAATGAATTGCAACTTTAAAAAATTATTGCCAAAGTATTACTGTCACTACTAACAGTACAAAAAATTCTTTTCATTTTTTTTCTTTGAATCGTTGACACATTTTTGGTTCTCAAAACGAATTTGCCTGCGGCTGCAGCTGCATAAAGGAAGCGAGCCTCATTCACTTTTAGGCTTCAAAGTTTTACTCTGATTTTTTTTCTTTGCTGTTTTTTTGCCTTAACTTTTTTTGCTCATCTGGATATCTTTTTTAAATCTTTTTTTCATAGTTATAACAAATATTTGTATTTATGTTTATCGTGCTTATTTTTTCTTTCAATCACGCTTGCTGATTACCATTTTGTTACTTTTTAACTATTTTAAAAAAAAACATTTTTCACATTTTGTCTATCTTCCCGTCATCCAATTAATTCTTTGCTTTTTAACCTTTCATGCAAGTGCAAGATTTGACGACAATGTTCTTTCCTCTTTTCTTTAATTTTATAAATATTTGATTCTTTACCGACTCCTCTTAAATTTAATTCGTCAAAGTATATCTTTGGATGGTCATCATTACAAATCATTTCCCCCCTTCTGCTGCTTAATCCCATGCTGGGATATAATACAGTATATTCGTTTGATTTATTTAGTTTTTTACATAAATTGATTACAGCTTTGTTATTTTTAATACCGAATGTCTGTTGAAAAACCTCTACATTCTATGTCTCTTTCCGTCATCTGACCCTTTCACCTTTACATTACTTGCCTTCAACTCTTCAAGCAAGTGGAATAGAAAAAAAAACATTTGTATCATTGATGATAATGCCCTTTCCTTTTCACTTTGTTCTTAATATTTATATTCAGTTTTTTACAGACTCCTTGAAATGTCATGATTTACCTTTTAGATGATCATCTTTGTGGACTACATTTACATATATATCTCTGCTGGTTAATCTCGACTATTGCATACATACCATTTCTTCCCATTACATTTATCTATTACAAGATTCCACGCAAATTGATTACAATTTTTGTTAATTTTTAACAACTCTATGTTTAAAACAAGTCTTTTTTGTTTCTCTTTCCGTCATCTAATCCTTTCACCTTTGCTTTCTTGCAAATGAATATTGCTTTTTAACCCTTCTTGCAAGTGCAAGTAAAAAAACATTTGTATTTATCTTTGACGACAATGTCCTTTCCTAAGTCCTTAATTTTTTGTTATATTCGATCCTTCACTTGGACTCCTCCTTAAAAAATGAACGCCTCAAATTTTTTTTAAAAAACATTCAATTCGCGCCAACTCGAATGTTCCTCTCTCTCCTTTTTTCCTCGCTTCCTTTCTTGCTGCTGCTGTTGAAGAGAGAGAGCGAGCAAGCAATTGTTGTTTGTCCACCCTCGCTGCTGTTTTCCCTCTCTCTCTCTCCTTGTGTTGTCGTCGCTTCAAACCAGCCCCTAAAAAAGAGAGAGACCATTCTAAAATGACTCTCATTTTCCCCTTTTTTGCGCGCCAAATATTCGTCTCTTCATTGATTTGCAATAGCAAAATACAACACTTTTTTTGTTGCTGCTACTTTCACGTAATTTGTATACATATATTTTATATCCCATCCTTCTTTAGATTTGCCATTGTATGCTAATTGCACTTTTTTCACGTTCATCGTATGTTATAAGCAAGCACATTTGTCGTACTCCAACATCTTCTTTATTGTTTTGTTCCCGCGCTTTTTTGTTAGTTTTTTATATATCTTTTCAAGCTTTTAACAAAGTTATTACTTTTTTAGATCTTCTACTAACTTACGCTTCATCATGTCAACAGTTAAGAGTAAGTTTTTGGCTATTTCCTCATACATGAACTAATATCATCATTTTTTATAGAGAAGACCGCTAAAGCTAATGGTACTGCAGCAGGAGGAGCTGAAAATGGAACATCAGAAGAAAATGTAAGTTGCTGGATGATTTTGTGGACCAGATGGACTTAGCAGTTGGCTAGCAGATCTTTTTCTTTGTTTTTGAAGCATAAAGGAGTCCCTAAATTCAACAAAAAGTGATAAATAACTGTAATGGATGTTATAGAAATACACAAGTCTTTTACGTTGTTGCTGTAGTTAGTCATAGTGTTATAACAGCTGGAAAGATCCTTACTAACACTAGGGATTATAGCCTAGATCTCTACAACAACATCTGGTCCACAATCTCCACCTTAACCTCTATGTACATTACTAATATCCTCTTTCTTTTATAGCCTATGGATGTCTTTCAATCGTTGGATAATAATAAAGGAAAACGAATGTCCATTGAAAATATGTATCAACGAAAGACTCAACTTGAACATATCCTTCTTCGTCCAGACACATATATTGGCTCTGTTGAATTTTGTGATAAAACTCCTATGTGGGTATATGATTCTGAACGTGATAAAATGGTTAATCGTGATATCTCATTTGTTCCTGGTCTCTATAAAATTTTCGATGAAATCTTGGTTAATGCTGCAGATAATAAGCAACGTGATAAGAAGATGAATCTTATTAAAATCGATATCAACAAGTAAGCACTTTTGTTCTTGCTTTTTGTTAGTACCGTAACTCGGTGCTGTCAGAGGAGAACAGTATGTTTGACACTTGTGTTTCTCCAAAGCTGTCTAACACCTGTGCATGTGATAGATCAAAACAGTGCTCCCCTCAGAACTCTATCTTCTCTCTACTGTACTAATAACTCCTTACTTTTTTAGGGAGAAGAATGAAATTTCTGTCTATAATAATGGTAAAGGTATTCCTGTTGTTGAACATAAAACTGAAAAGATGTATGTTCCTGAGCTTATCTTTGGTACCCTGCTTACTTCATCAAATTATAATGATGATGAAAGAAAAGTTACTGGTGGTCGAAATGGTTATGGTGCAAAGCTCTGTAATATCTTCAGCAAGAAATTTGTTCTTGAAACTTCATCAAAAGAATATGGCCATGCTTTTAAACAAACCTGGAAAAATAATATGACCAAAGATGGTGAAGCAGAAATTACAAAAGCTAAAGGTGAAGACTTTACAAAAGTTACCTTCCGTCCAGATCTCTCGAAATTCAAGATGACTGAACTTGATGATGATATTGTTGCTTTGATGTCTCGTCGTGCTTTTGATATTGCTGGTACAACCAAAGGTGTTAATGTCTTTCTAAATGGCAAGAAGATTCCTGTCTCTGGTTTTAAGCAATATGTTGAACTTTATACCAAAGAATACGTCGATAGCAATGGTGAACCATACAAAGTTGCACATGAAGTTGTCAATGATCGTTGGGAAATTGCTGTAACTGTATCAGAAAAGAATTTTCAACAAGTTTCTTTTGTTAATTCTATTGCAACAACAAAAGGTGGTCGACATGTTGATTACATCAATGATCAGATTGTTGCAAATATGATGGATGCAATCAAGAAGAAAGTTGGAAAAGGAAATATAAATGTTAAACCTTTTCAAGTAAAGAATCATTGCTGGGTCTTTGTCAATTGCTTGATTGAAAATCCTTCTTTCGATTCTCAAACTAAAGAAACTCTTACCACCTTGGCAAAATCATTTGGTTCAACGGCAAAAGTGACTGAAAAGTTTTCTGCTGCTGCTTTGAAATGTGGTATCTCTGATGCAGTTCTTTCATGGGTTCGATTCAAGCAACAAGAACAAGCTGATAAGAAGTGTTCTTCAAAGAAAACATCAAAACTCAAGGGTATTCCAAAGCTTGAAGATGCAAATGATGCAGGAACAAAGAATTCACATCTTTGTACATTGATCTTGACCGAAGGAGATTCAGCCAAATCTTTAGCTGTTGCTGGGCTTGGTGTTATTGGACGTGATCGATATGGTGTTTTTCCACTCCGTGGTAAAATGTTAAATGTTCGTGAAGGCAAACATGAACAGGTATGTCTATAGCTTTTCTTTGAATTCTCTTAATCCTTTCTCTATTATAGGTCATGAAAAATGCTGAAGTTACATCACTTCTTAAAATTCTTGGTCTTCAATATAAGCTTAAATATGATACTGAAGATCAAATGAAAACACTTCGATATGGAAAAGTTATGATAATGGCAGATCAAGATATGGATGGTTCTCACATCAAAGGGCTCGTCATTAATTTTGTTCATTATAATTGGCCAAATTTGATTAAAAAGAATTTCGTTGAAGAATTTATTACCCCGATTATCAAGGCTACAAAAGGAAAAGAAGAAATTTCTTTCTTTTCGATTCCAGAATATACGGAATGGCGCCAAAATACTGCCAATTGGAAGTCTTACCGTATCAAATACTACAAAGGTATGTTTCTTTTTTACACTTGCTCGACTGTATTAACCTTGTTCATTTTTAGGATTGGGTACTTCAACATCCAAAGAAGCAAAGGAATATTTCTCTGATATGCTTCGACATCGTATCAAATTCAAGTATGATGGACAACAATGTGATGATGCAATTGATCTTGCCTTCTCAAAGAAAAAGATTGAAGAACGTAAAGATTGGCTTACCCGTTGGATGGAAGTTCGAAAGCAAGTTCGTGAAGAAAATGGAACTGAAGATTATCTTTACAATAAAGATACTCGAGCTGTCAGCTACTCTGATTTCATTAATCGTGAATTGATTCTTTTCTCAAACACCGATAATGAACGTTCAATTCCTTCTCTTGTTGATGGTTTGAAGCCTGGTCAACGTAAAGTTATGTTTACATGTTTCAAGAGAGCTGATAAGAAAGAAGTTAAAGTTGCACAACTTGCTGGTGCTGTTGGTGAAATGTCTGCTTATCATCATGGTGAAGTAAGTTTCATTGTACTTGTGCATTACCTTAATAATGTATTGTCTTTTTAGCAATCTCTTATGTCTACCATTGTAAACTTGGCTCAAGATTTTGTTGGTTCAAATAATATCAATTTGCTTCTTCCTATTGGTCAATTTGGTACTCGTCTTCAAGGTGGTAAAGATTCTGCTAGTCCTCGTTATATTTTCACTCAGTTAAAGTAAGTTTATTAATGTTCTTTTAAGAATAGTACTGTATCTGTTTATTTTTTAGTCCTGTCACTCGTACTCTCTTCCCATCTGATGATGAATATGTTCTTCGATTCTTGTATGAAGAAAATCAACGTATTGAACCTGAATGGTATGCTCCAATTATTCCAATGGTTCTTGTCAATGGCGCTGAAGGTATTGGTACTGCATGGTCAACAAAAGTTCCAAATTATAATCCACGTGATCTTGTTGAAAATGTTCGTCGACTTATTCGTGATGAACCTATGAAGCCACTTGTTCCATGGTATAAACATTTCAAAGGTACCATTGTACCACTGGATGAACAACGTTTCTGCTGTAATGGTGAAGTTAGTGTTGTCTCCGATGATACCGTCGAAATTACTGAACTTCCGGTCAAAATCTGGACACAAAATTACAAAGAATCTGTTATTGAACCGATGATGGAATCAGATGCCAAAGCAGATGTAACAATTTCTGATTTTAAAGAATACCATACTGATGTTACAGTCAAATTTATTCTTAAAATGCCATCCGATAAATTGGTTAAAGCTGAAGCCCAAGGCTTGCACAAAGCTTTGAAACTTCAAACTCCAATTGCAACAACTTCCATGGTTCTCTTTGATGGTGCTGGATGCTTGAGAAAGTTCAATAGCCCTGAAGAAATTTGTCGAGAATTCTTTGGTGTTCGAAAACAAATTTATATTGATCGTAAACGATATTTGGAAGGTATGCTTCAAGCACAAAGCGATCGACTTTCACATCAAGTAAGTTTTTTCTTTATTTGTTTTACGGTATTATAAGTAAATCCATTTTTAGGCTCGCTTCATTATGCTTAAGATTGAAAACAAGATTTTCATTGAAAATAAAAAGAAGGCTGCCATCATTGAACAACTTGTAAAGCTTGAATTTCCACCTGATCCAGTAAAGAAGTGGAAAGATATTCAAAAGAAGAAAGAAATTGAAGCTGCTGGTGAAGTTGGCAATGAAGATGAAGACGAAGAAAATGAAGCTGATGCACAAGATGGTAACCAAAAACGTGTTGCTGATTATGATTATCTTGTTGGTATGTTTTATATCACATTATATTAGCCATGATATTACGGTAACATCTTTGTAGGTATGGCAATGTGGAAGCTCTCAACAGAAGATAAAGATAAACTTCTTGCTGAATCAGAATCAAAGAAACAAGAACTGGTCGTGCTTAAATCAAAGTCTTGGAGTGATCTATGGGAAGAAGATTTGGTTAAATTCCTTGAAGCTTTGGAAAAGCAAGAAAAGAAGGAAGAAGGCGACATTGAAGAAGCTATCAAAGTTGCTGCAAAGAAAATCTTGAAAGATAAAGCTGCTGGTCGTGGTAACAAGAAAGCTGAAGCCTTGTTTGCTGATATTAAACCAAATCCAAATGCTACTCGTGTTGAACCAACTATTCAGCATATGAAAGAAAAATATGAAAAAGAATCCAAGCCAAAGAAGGTCAAAGCTGAAACAAAAGTTAAAAGTGAAGGTATGGATATGCGTCAGTTCTTGGATAAATCTGGCAATTCAAATAGTTCAAATGTAGAAAATGAAGACATTGTAAGTTTATTGTTTTGTCTTAATGTTTTAAGCATTAACTTATCGCTGATTTTAGATTGCTTTGGATGATGATACAAGCAATGATGCTAAAGATGTTAAGCCAAAGAAGACTGCAGTCAAACGTCCAAAAGCTGAACCTAAGCCTAAAGAACCCAAAGCTAAAGCTCCAGCAAAGCCTAAAGCTGAACCAAAAACAGCAAAAGCTAAAGCTCCAGTAAAGAAGAAGAAGGCTGTTGCTTCATCTGATGAAGATAATGATGATGAAGATATTGAAATTCTTTCTGCAAGTGATGAAGAATATGATGAACCTTCGACTCCACCTCCAAAACGTGAAACTGCTCCTCGTCGTGGTGCTGCTGCAGCAGCTGCAAAGAAATTAGTCCTTGATGACGATGATGAAGAAGAAGATGATGTTTCAGAAGATGAAGCACCAAAGAAAAAGAAGGGCAGAATTGTTATTTCTTCTGATGAAGAAGATGATTTCTTTGTTTAAATTGTATTTTTTTTAACCTATTACTCACCACTTATTAATCTTTATTGATCTCTTTCTGTGTTATATGTTTTTTTTGTGTTGTGCTACTGTTTTTTTTATTCTTTGGCCATTTTATTTTTCGAATAAAAATTGATAAGCATAATATTGTTGTTGGATTTGGGCATTGATGGGATGCATTGGGACCGGGGAAAGTAGTTGCGGGGAGTAGTTGGAAATACAAATTTCTTTTTGACCATTGTTGTGAGGAACAGCTGGACATACACATGTGACCGATGCTGCCATTGGCAGCAGCTACTTGCAAGTATTAAACAGATGTTGCAAAAAGAAAAATTGTTTTTTGTTCATTAGCTTTTTTGGTTTTGCAGTTTTTTCAACATGGGTTTTAAGATATCGATTGAAATTAAATTTCCGGTTTCTACATTTCCTTTCATTTATATTTCAAAGTTTGCTGGGTTTCTTTTAGCTTTGCTTGTTTTAATTATTATTCTATTTCTTTATTGGAAATTAAAGTTATATAAAACTTATACTCTTGTGAAATTCAATGATTCACAACCAATCGAACAACAGTTTTCTCTTCCGCCTACAATAATGCGATACATCGAAGCTAATCCATCTTCACCAAAACTATATCAAAAATTGATAAAAAGTTGTAAACATTTTTTCTATCAAAAACCTATTCTTCCAATTGGAACTCTGGAATATGATGGTGAAAAGAATAAATGGTAAGCATAGATACTCCCATCGAAAAAAAAAACAAATTTCTTTTGTTGAGCTGTAGCATAGTGGTTCACACTTCTGGCTAGCATGCAGCTCGAGTCGAGGTTTGAATCCCCATATATTTTTTGCAAAATTATAGAAAAAAATCAAATAAAAACCGTCACCAAAACCATGTTTTATCCTGTCCCAAAATTTTAATACAATACTGTTTTAGCTGTTTTTAACTTTTTGTGAAGAAAAACGTGTTAGTTTAATACACTCGATTTCTAGGTATGCATCTGCCATCAATAAATCTTCTGCTGATAAGAAAAATGTTTATAAGATTTCTTTGAACAATCTCAAATGTAAGCTATGGTTAAACGACAAATTAACAGTAAAATCATTAACTCAAAATGATCGAGTTTCAATTTTAATTCCAAAGCTGTATAAATGTAATGCAAAGTATCTGGATTTTGGACATCAAATTATTAGTAATAATGAAATGAAATTTCTTACGGCTGAGGGTACTGTAGCTAATATGGATTTGTATTGTACTATTATTGCCAATGAAGATGGACATGTTATTCCACATGTAATGTTGAAGGATATATTTTTTAAGAATAATGTTTTTATTAGAACAACTGATTGAAATGATGGCTAAATTAATGTTTAAAAACTTGTTTTTTTAAATTTTTATATTTTTTACTGTTTGTTGTTTTGCAATATTGAATAATTTTCTAGTTGGAATGTTAGTAAAAAAAGTTCAGTTACCGTATACTTACCGTAGACAATGTCAAGTGATTGTTTTTTTAAATATGCAGTTCATCTTCGAAAGCTTCACAGAATAATAAACTTAAATAATATATCAGTAGATAATCTATTTACAACCGTATCCTGGTTTTTACTTTAACTTTTATCAGCACTTTTTTATATATACAAAAAATTCAAAAACTGTTTTTTAATTAAAATTTAATGTCAGCTTTGAAAAAGTTTGAAAAAGCTGGCACAAAAAAAACAAAAAGTTGGCAACTGAAAAGAAATGCAATTGAAATGACAGAAAACAAAGAAAGAAACTCCCAGCGAACATACTGAAATGAAATTTAATGAAAAAAAAGCCCAACGCCGAACTCTTTTTTTGTGGTTTCTTTTTTCAATCATTAAAGCAACACAACAGATTTTGCCAGTAAGCCATAACCATCGATTCAACATCTTTTCAAAGAATAAACTTTTAAAAAATTTTACTTCGATTAAAACTCATTTTTGTATGAACATCAATTTTGGAATCAACATTAAACAAAGTTTTAAAAAAAATTCATTTAAGAATAAAGCTTTTTTTATTTGTTTGTTAAAAGATAATTTTCCTTTTTTTATAATGCATCAAGGATAGTATCCATCGATGCATTACGCTACTTTAAAATGGCAAATAAATATAAAAAGATAATAACCTTTTTTTTCTTTATTCATTATTAGTCTTTAGAAAAGTTTTTTGACTTGAGAATTTTTTCTGATTTTTTTGAAACAAGGCTGAATTAAAAGTGGCATAATTTCACTTTTTGAAATTTTTATTATTGAAAACGTCATTTTATTAAATTATGAAAAAAGCGTTTACTTTTAGCTACTCAATTTTAAATCCTATATGGGTGTAAGCTGTATTATTCCATTGGTTATTGTTTTAAAAAACAAAAAAATTTCCTAGCCAAAAAAACAATTTCTTTAGACATCTTTTACATTTTTAATATTCTATAAAAAATTCAAAGTGCATTTTTTGATAGAGCTAAAATAATTCATTGATTTCAGCAAATCAAGAAACTATATAATTATACAATGATATAATAGCTCTTATCACTAAAGCATTTCGATGCTTTTATTTGATCAAAGATCAAAGTTTTGAAGGTAAACATAAGGATGGACGGGGGCCAGGACGGCCGGGCCGGGGCTTGAAAATTTGGGCCCTTGTCCATCCTTAGGTAAACATATCTTCTTTTTTCTTGTATTAAGTTGCAAAAAATCTGAGATTCTGTTTTAAGAAAATTTACATAGATTACTGTAATTATTTAACAAAAAAAATCAGTATGAAACTGTTAAAAACAAAAAATTGTAATATCTTTTTAAAGGAATTCCATCTTTACCATTTTTTATGAAAAGAAATAACGGCAACGAAAAAACACGCAAAAAACAACACTCATAAAATGCAATGATGCCATTGTCAGAAAGGCATTTTTGGCGCCATGTCAAAAATGAGAAGAGGGACTGTGTCGGTTCAATTTTTCACTCGATCGATCGCCGTTGTTTTATCCTTTTTTCCTTACTGTGGTCTTTTTTCCTTTGATGAGTCATTTTGCATACTTTTGTGCTCTTTCTTTAAGTCTCTTCTTTTCTCTGTTCTTTTTTTCTTTTGCGTAAGATTGACAAAAAGATCCGTGGTGAGTCATTACCCTTTTTTATTGCTGTATTATTGCCGCGGTTAAAAATAATTAGTTTTTATATAACATGAAACTGCCAAAACTATTAGCCAAATTTGATCCTCGTCCAAAGCAATCAAGAAATAATAATATATTTCGAAGTCATGATGAATATGAATTAGATTCTGATAACGACAATTCCATCTACGCTACTCCAAAATCATCTTCAAAATTATTATGTTTTCTTCGTTCTTTTTTTCGATTTTTAAAAAACAACGCTACAAGCAGCGAAATGATACCAATTCCACCAAGCAACCCCCATAACTTCAATAATTCCAATCTCCAACTTCAACACTTTTCTCTTCCATCAACTCTCATTCATTACATCTCTTTTAAATCACCATATCTCTGGGAAAAGCTTCTTAAAACTTGTAAACATTTCTTTTTTCGATATTCAATTATTCCAATTCATTCTCTCAAATTCACTGAAAACAAGCTAATCCTATATCAACGAAAATGGAGCCCCTCAACTGATGAACACTTTCATTTAAATATTGTTAAACTTCAAGTTATCAATGATCTTCCATTTAAACTTTGGATCATTTGTCGATTTGAAGGTTTAAGTCCATGTCAAAGTAATTTACCATTGGCTATCACATCAAAGATTTATCGATCTGATGTTACTCATATTCGTCTTACAAAGCAAGCACTTAGCTTTGAACAATTTAAAGTAATATCAAAAAATTGTAAAAGCTGTGAATTAAATTATGTTACAATTCGATATAAAAATGGAAGTATTGTACCCCTGGAAGTTGTTGTTGAAAATTTGTCGAAATTGGAAAGCTTTGAATTGTAAGTTATTTTTAAAATAGTTTTCGTTGGTTAAATTTGAAATGTTTGCTGTTGGATTTGGTTTTACAATGATCCTTAAAACTTTTGTGACAAAAGTATTGAACACCTTTAAAAATTAGAACACAAAAATAACGTTGCATTTTCGTTATTTTTGAATGATTAAAAGCTCGATGGTGTACCGATAATTAAAATAGTTTATTAGTTGACATATTTCATTAGAGCATTTTGGGTGAATTTGATTTTCTTGCAACCAAAAACCCTAAAAAACCTAGAAAAAAATTTTGGTATACGGTAGTTACAAAGAAGTTGAATTGTTCAGTATTGAATATTCGGTGTTGCTAAATTCTGCAACTTGGTAAATGAATTCAAAAGCAATCGAGATTTTTGCTACAAAATCACCAAAATTTAAATTTTTGTAAACTACTTATGTCAGCTTTAACAACATATCCTCAAATTTGGTAGAAAAATTGCAGCTTTCATAGGCTTTTATACATCGAAAAATGACCGTTATCGTCTGCCATTTTGATTTAAAACTTCTTACCATTGATAGTTTTTCAGCTCATTTTTTGATTACAATTTTAAATGCTTAACATCCAATACTATAAAAAACCTCATTGAATTATTGCATTCTTATCAGGATTTAACAACATTTAAACTCAAAAATCTCCCAGAAATATCAGATTTTGATCTTTTGTTTGATTTTATTATGGTATGTTTTTATTAGGGTTGCGGGCAAAAAAAATCGCCCGGAGATATAAAAATGCCATCGTTTAATAACAATTATCGCCCGGGCGGTCTTTTTTCGCCCGCAACCCTAATCCTATCACAATTACTTCTTTAAACTTTATTTTCAGAATCAACATCAAATACAATTCAAGCTAGAATTTATTCATAAAATTTCAGCTGATTTTAGATTGAAACTTGATAGATCTGTAGAAAAAATTAAGACAGATAAAGCTGAACATGTTATTCTATATGGTCGTTATCATTAAAGTTGTAATTTATACGTATTTGTGATCAAATATTTTGTATTTAAGTAAATACTGTGATAATAATGTATTTACTTATCATTTTTATTATGTGTTTTTGTAAAACTAATACAATTATCCTTCGTTTTCAACTGATAGTTAAAGTGTGATATAAAAATCTTTTATAATGTCGAGTGCAGCATATATTCCGGGAATAATCTTTTTTTGAGCAATAGCTTATTGCCCACAATTCATTCAGAAATTATAGCTACTTTATTTTTTTTATCTTTAAAAACTCGGTAGAACTTTGGCTAATATCTACAAAATATTGAAATGAAATTTATTTAAAGAAGCTAACACAAAAAAGGGTTAAAATAATAGTTCTTCTTTTGTTTATCAATCAATAAAATAAAAACATGCATTATAGTTGTTATCTCAGTGAAGTCTTTTAATTGTTTCGATGCTTGCGTGAATATTGTTGTTACCAAATTCAACACATTCTGGCCATGCCAACTTGGGTAAAACAAAACTAAAAATCAGAACTTTAAAAAATAAAGTTGTTCTTGTTTCCAATATAGCATAATACACTGTGCATTTAGATATATTTGTTTCTTACTGGTGATAAGAAAAAAAAGAACATCGCGATTTCGACACTGCTGCTTTATGTTTGGAATTCTGTCGTGGCATCCCCTTTTACTGAACGGAATATTATTGTCTTTTTCATACTTCCTTGTTCACGTTGTAGTTGTTGTTTTAGAATTTTTTTTCTTCAAATTATATGTTACAAAAATGCTTCATTATATTATTATGGCACATGTTTATTGCTACTAGAAGAAAAAGTGGCAGTTAATACAGAAATTATTTACTTTCAATTATAGCCTTTTTTCCTTTAAACAGTTTTTATTATAAAAAAGTTGTCTGCTGAGATTTTAGATAGAATTCGAGTTAAAATATTTCAAAAAAAGTTAGTTTCTAGCTGCAATGATAGATTTTGAAAGTTTTAGACAGATTTTGATAATAATTTTGATAGTTGTAACATTTGTATTGTACTCTTTCATTTTGTATCTGATATGGTTTTCAACTGTTAAAAAGAAATTATTTTCTGCAGCATTTTATGGAATTTATGCAACTTCTACAATCGCATATATGATTCATTGTACAGCATTTTTTGCATTTTATCGTTTTACAACAATTCCAATTTTTGTGCCATTTGTCAAAACATGGCCAACTGAAAGCTTTGTATATCCAATGTTTCATACAATAAATTATTATTCTGCGTTTTCGGCACATCTCTTTAGCCTGGCAATCAGCTTCAACAGATTTACAGTATTTGCATTAAAAAAAAAATTTGAAAAATTTTGGAAGCGTTTTTTGAAATATATTCTTATATTTTGTATTTTTATGCCGATAATTCCAGTCTCAAATTACCCCTTTTTGGGAACTAAAAATATCCCCTTTCAACAGTATGCTGCATTTTTAACTCCAACCCGCGATGGCATAATTCCAATGTGGCATACAGCTTTTATTCTATCAATTGAAATTTTTTTGCTGCATTTTTGTCATTATTAATGAACATTTATTCAATGATAAAATGGAAAAGTTATCTCAATGCCAAGCTGTTATCCATTCATTCACAAGAATCTAAGATGCTTTTATACAATATGCTTTTATTTATTGTTGAATTATTTAATTGCAGCAATCAGGTTCGTTAAATTTAATACTACAAAATTTCAACAAAAAATTATTGGAATTTTCATCGAATTTTGAGGATGAACCTGAATTTTCATTATTTTTCTCCCTCATTTAAATAATTTGACAGGTTTCAGTTTTTGGTTGCAATAAATCGAGGTGTAATTCTTAATTATGTTTTGGAATCCCAAGGGCCTATCACTTATGCAATGACTTTGGGACCTGCATGGTTCATGTTGCTAACAAATAAAGATATTAGAAATGAAATATTGTTACTGCTTATCACGAAAAAAGAAGAAGTCAGAGTTTCAAGTATTAGTTTGAATAACAAAATTACTATTAAAAAACAACAATCAAAATTTGTAACACTTCACCGATAAACAGCGATATTGCTTAAATTATATATTCTATACCTTCTGACAAATATAAGTGTGTGTGTTATAAAAATGTTTAATAAAAATTGCACATCTGATGTAAGTGCCAGACGACAAAAAAATAAGAATGGTTGTTTTTTACTTTACTTTGTAACAAGGTGTTGAAAAACATATTTTTTAGATAAAAATAGGGACTGGCAGCGCACACTATTTCTTTTTCTCTTTGCATTTTTTTCTTCGTTACAGTATGAAAAATGAAACTTTTTTTTACAAACTTTTAATCGAACCTACTATACGTAATTTTTTACGCTGATTCCGAATATGCCATTTTTGAAACAGTTTTCTTCGGCACAAAGTGCCGAAAACGGCATTTTTTTGTTTGCGTATAAAGAGAAGACCCCTTATTCACGCGACTTCACGAATAAGCTTAGTACCATTCGATAGCCCGTCAAAAAATATTACTATGCTGTAAAGGAAAATCACCCAAAATCAACCAAAAAAATTTTTTTGACCAAAAACGGCATTTTTCAGCTTAAAATGGTTTAGAAAGTCGGTTCAAAAAAAGAAAGAGAAACAAGTCAGCTGCGTGTGTGTCTCTTCTTTTCTTTTAAACCGGCTGCGAGGAAAAAAAGAGAAGGATGCACACACAAAAAAAGAGTGTTCTCTTTGACTTTTTTTGGCGACGAAAAAAATATGTTTTGCCGGATTTTCAGATGCCGTTTTCGGCATTTTAAATTAATTTTTTTGAATTTTTGTTTTTATTTTCTTCTTAGTCAGGTTCGAAAATAGTATATTTTAACAAGAAAATAATTATTTTCAAGAACTTTTTTTTGACCTGCCGGTCCCTAGATAAAAACGTTGAAAAAAATATATTTGACAAGAATGAAAATTTAAAAAGCTTCAAGCATAAAACAGATTTAAAAAAAGCTTACAAAAACGTCAGCAGGAAAAAAAATTTCAAGGAGAGCACGGCTTTGATCTTTCATAGCTTTTTTCACGCCGGCGGCAAGAGATCAAAAGGGCAATTATCTATTTTCTCTTGTGCCCTTTTGCTGACGTCTAGGGTTGCGGTAAATAATTTGCTAGCAAACTTTAAAATTTAAGAAAGAACAAATTTTAAAAAATAACACCTGAAAAATAATATAGTTTTATTTTTGGTTTCAATAAAAAAAGCTGCTTTCTCAGAAGTTAAGAAAACATTTGCAAAAGTATTAAAAATTTTATCGTTACATTTTTTTAGTCATATATAAAAAAGGAAGTACCTGCTTATTTTTTTTTTGGGTAAAGCTGAAACCTTTTTTTTTCTATTATAACGTATTCTATGAAATTTTTTAAAGGTTTGGCCAATTTCTGGCACAGCAAAATGACCTTCCCGTATCGACCCAGAAATGATACCTAGGTTTTCGACCATGCTTAACAAGCTCAAATCCAAAATATTAGCGCTTTAACTCAACCTTAACCCTGATTTTTGGGTCCTGAAACGAAAATATCAACTTTTTTTCAAATGGATGCCATATATCCATTTTCTTTAAAGTTGTTGATATTCTTTCACCTATATAGGTTTTCGAGGTCGGGGAATCCGAATTTCGACTTTTCGAACGAAAATTTTCGCTGCAAGACCCATTTTTCACACTACGGCACTTTTTGTGCCGTCGTAACTTTTCGGCAAGTGCCCTACTCGCCGAGTGAGTATCACCATCGGATTCAGCGCCCTTTTTTACCCCAGGGGGGTGGAAAATGGTAAAAATGCCGAGGGGCGAAAATTGGGTTTCTTATTGTTGAAGTTGACTTACTGTGAAAAAGTTGTCTTGGTCCCCCCTGTGCTCCAAAAATGACAAAAAAATTAAAAAATTTTTTTTTGTCTTAAAATGTTCTAAAATCGTTACTAATAATTATGGTATCACTTTAAAGTCAATAAAAAGGTGTTTTAACATCTTTCAATGCTTTTAAACATAGGAAAACAACGGAAATTACGGTATTTCGTCATGGACTTGCTTAAACAATAAGAAACCCAATTTTCGCCCCTCGGCATTTTTACCATTTTCCACCCCCCTGGGGTAAAAAAGGGCGCTGAATCCGATGGTGATACTCACTCGCCCAGCTGGGCACTTGCCGAAAAGTTACGACGGCACAAAAAGTGCCGTAGTGTGAAAAATGGGTCTTGCAGCGAAAATTTTCGTTCGAAAAGTCGAAATTCGGATTCCCCGACCTCGAAAACCTATATAGGTGGAAGAATATCAACACCTTTAAAGAAAATGGATATATGGCATCCATTTGAAAAAAAGTTGATATTTTCGTTTCAGGACCCAAAAATCAGGGTTAAGGTTGAGTTAAAGCGCTAATATTTTGGATTTGAGCTTGTTAAGCATGGTCGAAAACCTAGGTATCATTTCTGGAGAAATAAATTTTTAGCTGTGCCAGCCGTTTTAAAAAAATTCACAGAATACGTTTTATGACAACACAATTTTTGCTATAAATAATAAATAAATAATCAAAATCCGACATGTTGAATTTCAAAAAAGTAAAATTATTTTTCTAATCTTAAATTTTATAAAATAGTGATAATATATCTGAAGTTAAAAAAAATGGATGCAATTTGTAATGCTACCGTACCAGAGAGCTACTTCTGGAATGAACCTGATGACTTCAGATGTTCTATGGCAAAGATGTTGTTAATACTGTATGACATACAATTTGGATATATCTGTTTAGCTTTGCTTATTTTACTTGCAATTATTTCAATTTTTGGTGGAATTAAAGAAGAGTATCGATGGTTTATTTTGAATCAAGTAATATGGGATGCGCTATTGACATATAAATATGTATGTTTTAATAAAATTGCACAAAATTTTTATCATATTCAAACATGCTATGGGAATGCCACGCTCTATGCCTTAGAAGTTCAAATTCCATCCGCTTCATATTCATCTTTGATGTTGTTATCACTAAGCCGATTCTTTTGTTTATATTTTAAAAATTTGTATGAAAAATTAACAAAAGGTCGTCGAATTTATGTAACAATTATTTGTTACAATTTTTTTATCGTTTTTACCAGTATTCATAGACTCATTTCAATGTTACAAGATGAAAGACGTCAAAAAGTTATTTGTAAAATATTTGCAGAGAAAGTGAAGCGAGATGAATGCTATTATAATCCACCGTATGATTTACTTGATCAAATTTACACTACAGTATATCATATTCAAGAATTTACTGTATATCTCAAGCCACCACTGTGTTTATCAATATCAATATTTTCAACAATTATGATAATCATTAAAATTTCAAAACAATTCAAATTTCAATCAAAAAATAATAAAAGAGATTTTAATATTTCTCTTCGAATTACCGTAATTATTGCATTCCAAACTACAATGTATTTTCTTTTGTTTTTACTTCAATTTCCAGGAGATAGTTCTAGCTTCTTTTATAATCTTGGAATTGACATTCCATTCCTTTATGACGGAACTTTGCCGATATGGTATATGGGACAAAACGGTCTTGCGTATGAATCAACAATTACAGGCTTTCTTCAAATTCGAATTTTTATTGAATCGTTTATTGTTTTATTTATTATGAGTGGATATCGGGAAGCTGTAACTCGATTCATTAAGGCTGTATTTGGCTGCTGCAAAAAGAAAACAGCGGTGGTTCCAATCAATAATAATAATAATAATTCACAAATCTCTTCTCGAGTATTACCCTAAATAAATAAAATTTTTCTTCTCTAATTTTTTATCTAATGTACTATGTAACTTTTTTAAATATTTCTTAAAATATCTATACAAATTTATTTTAAAATTGGTAAAGAAGACGTTTTTCATTTACAATCTTATTAAAAACAGAAATACAGTGAAGATAATATCATTTTCTAATATTATTTTCAAAAAGCTTTTTTTTGCGGATTTTGATACGCGTCCGTTGCTCTTACCGCCAAACTACACAACCACGTCACACATGCTTTTAAAAATGAATAAGTAAAGTTGTAATTATCATTTTATACAAATAACAAATTTTTTTATTATTTACATGGCATTTTTAAAACTTGTTGTTATTTATTTTATTTTTAATAAAAATATATTCGATAAAAAAAGATTGCGCACACACAAAAACTAAAATAAAAAGCGCTGAAAGGTTCTCAACACGAATGCTTGTGAGAAAACAGTTGCCACAAAAAAAATGTTTGACTCTCACTTTTTTTTTGAGGCCTAATAAAAACGACATTTCTCAAAATTTTTTTTTCGTCAATTGTGTTTCTCCAACTTTTTTTTTGCGCATTATTATTCTTAAACATAATAATTATCAGCTGACGTTAACATCTTGATGGTGGTAAGCTAGCTGATGCGTGGGTGTTATGGGGTTTTATATTTAAATAATTGCCGTGTTTTTTTTATTCATTTGATTGATTTATAACATTTTTGTTGTCCACATCAAAGCTTACCGGCTTGTTATAGTGATATATTTTAACCAAATGTTTTTGTTGCCCTGCGCGCTTAAATAGTTTGTTGACGAACAAAATTTTGTATTTTTCCTTCAATTTTTTAGTTGTTTTTAGACGTTGAAGTTCGATTCCACTGAAAATTTTTTATATATTTTGCACAAATATATTTTTGTTAAAAACGAAAAATCGATAAGAATGACAAAACATTTTCAGTCCAAATTTTTGAACTACGCGGATTCGCGTGCTTCTGCCTTTCCTTTTAGGTTAAATGAGCTTTTAGGTTCGACGTGTATGCCGTGCTCTTATATCTAAACCTTAAATTCCATTTTTGTTTCTGTTATTCGTGTTATTTTTCGTTACTTTTTTACACGTTTTACTAACAATCAATTATTATCTTTTAGTTGTTTACTATCATCATGACAACACCTTGCTTAGATAATCCCAATGCAATGGGAATTCGACAATACGCTATTATTGCTCTTGGTCAACGTCGCGTTGATATTCTTCCTAACTTATTCAATCATCTTTCTTATTGTCAGTCTCTTATCTTTATTGGTGATACAGATAGGTAAGTTGTTGTTGTTGCTGCTGCAATTTGATCTAATATTATGTTTTTTTTAGAACTAATCATATCAAAAAGGCTCTTGCACCTTTTAACCCTTTATCTCTTTGTGGTGAAATTTCTGATGATGAACGTAAAAAGGTCAAAGATGTATGGAGAAAGTTTGGAACACGGGTTATGATTTTAACTGATACTGCAAGTTATTTTCAAAATTGCAAAGAGTTTCTTGGCGACAAACAGTGTTGTTGCGACTCCAACTCCGGATATGAGCAGTAGCAAAACGGAGGAATTTGTCGTCAAGAAATCCATTGCAATTTTATCTTTGATCATTATTATATTCGCTTTTTTATCGCTGCATTTTTTCTAGACTTCTGATGGCTTGGATGATCAATATGTTAATCTTGTTTTGAATTTAAATCTTCCTGATGACTGTACAACTTTTATGCAACGAGTTGCTCGAGCTCATTTTACTGGTGAAAGTGGTACAGCAATTACTATTTTAACTACTCAACAAGATGTTGTTACTTTTCTTGCTATGGTTAAAAATGATTCTTTGACTGTAAAAGTTTTGGATATTAAAACTGAATATCCTCATGATATAACATTCAATCAAAGCTTCTATGCTCAAGCAAATGATTTTGTTGAATTTTGTGATGTATGTTTTTTAAAAGTGTTTCTGAATTTTACGATTTTCTTTTTATAGAATGTTCAAGCTGCTGTAGGAGCTGTTGCCACTCGAGCACATAAAGAACAAGAACCTCCAAAGGTTTGTTTTTACAGTATTTTGCAAAACTTTTTTATGATATTCTTTTCAGAAAGTTTATGCTGGTGCTTTTGTTTCACCTAAAACTGAATCTGGAAAGGTAATTTTTTGCGTGATTGTTTTTAACTTTTATCATAACTTATTTTTAGGAAGCTGGTACTCATGTAAATGTTGCTCCTGCTGCTCAAACTCAAGAAGCTTCAAAGGTTAGTTTGTTGGTTTTCAGTAGCTTGAAAATGTTTCTTTCAAAAATGATGCGGGGGATTACTGTAAAATTGCAGCAGTTTTTTTAATGACAAATTGCTCCTTCTTACTTGAGTGATCTCAAAGTTGTAGGGATGGGTCATCACTGAAGGGAGCATCTGTTGCATTTAAAATTTTAGCACTTGGAAATACTTTGCCAAAAGGCGTCAAACATTTAGTTTGAGTTTATTTTCAAGGTTACTGTAGCATTAGTTTACGGATATTTGTTAAAACAAAATAATGAACATTTTTGTTTATATAATATACTTATTTTTATAATGATAAAAATCATATTTTTAGACAACTGCTGGTGGTGTTGAAGCATCAAATTCTACTTCATCAATTAATTTATCTGGCAATGAAAATGATGGACCTATGTTTGCAATTCCTGCTCAGCAGAATTCACGGAAAAGTTCACATCAACCTCAAATGGCTACAACTCCTCCTCATTTGCCTCTTATTAATGTTGATGTGGTTGGTTATAAATTTGTCAAGAAAAATATATTAAAATTCTTTACTTTTTTAGGTCCGAAAATTTTTTCCTGATTTTGAATATGATATTGAAGCTGCAAAAGCACGTGCTATTGAAGCTAGAGATAATAATCCTGGTGTTCCAAATGAACCGGTATGTTATTTCTTTTTTAAAGGAATACTGTAAATTTTGTGACAGTTTTGTTATTTTTGGATTGTATTCAATTTTTAATAGCACTGTAATATTATCTTTTTTTAGCCTTTCAATTTCAAAAAAAAAGACCGTGGTGGATTTGCTTCAAATTTTTGTGGCTCTGGTTTTGGAGGTGGAAATGGTTCCGGTCTTTCTAATCGTGACATTTTTGGTGAACATGGTAGTGGAACAAATGCTGGCTTTGGATCAAATTCTGGTGGCTTTGGTAATGGTCAAGAAAATGTTGGTGGCTTTGGCGGACAAATTGGTCCCCGTAAATTTTTCAGACCAACTGATGAAGGTGACGTTCAAATGTATCCTGGACAAGGTGGTGGCTTTGGTGAACGTGGTGGTAATGTTGGTCGCGTTGATGGTAATCGTCGTGATGGATTTGGTGGTCAAGCTAACATCTTTCAAAATGGAAATGCAAATGGTGCTGCTGCTGGATTTAATCAACATAATCAAGTTGTTAATGGATATCAACAAAGCGATGCTCCACCCAGACGTCGTTTCATTCGTTAAATTCTTGTTTTTTGCAATGTGCTTTTTTTAAAAGTTTTGCTGTTTTCATTGATCTTGTGATCATTTGATATGAATAAAGTTTCTTATTATTATTTTTACGTCTATTAATTTTACATTGATTGAAATATTTTTATAAATTTGAAGAACCATTTAAAAAGAGATTAACTTGGTGGTATACGGAAGCAGAATTTGTTTTCGAAAAAACGTTGCTTAAGGATAATGACAGATTACATTTACTTTTTAAATGTTAGTGTGAAAAAAATTATACAATAACTGTTGTTTTTAAATCACATTTGAATTGTAATCTTGAGTTACTGTATTACTTTCAAATACCACTTACAGCAATAACCACACTTTATGCGAAACTTTGGTGATAACTTTTTAGAAATATTTTAATAAAAAAAGCATGTTGTGCTTCCAGGGTATGGATTTCAAAAATGTTATCATATAGATTGGGGTACCAAGTTTCTTTTTTCTTTCAGATTTTTAATAGCGCATTATTTTTAGTTTTAAAAATTTTAAACATTCAAAAAAAATCATAAAGAAAATGTATTAAAAAATAAAAACAGTTTTTTTTCGTTTGACTGGCAGACACATTTTTTGTTGTGAATAATATCTTTTTGGAAATAAACAGGAATTCGCTATAGCGCGCTAGCTGGCAGCTTTGAAAAACATTTTCTTGCTTCTGTGTTTTTTCTTGTATTTTTGCGGGCGATGAATAATGTCTTCAGTTCATGTAAATTAAATTGTTTCATTGATAAAAAGGTATAATATTTTGTTCCTTCATTTTTGTTGCCAACAATGAGATATGTCGATATAAAAATGGCATTTATTTATCCTTTCCTTGACAAAAATTATTGGCAACATTTAGGTGTAACTGTTTCTTTTTAGCAAGAAACGAAAAAATGAAATATACAACTTGTGTGTGCCATTTTTCACCCGCATTTTTTTCACAAAAAATTCGTTTATTGCTGCACACATAGTCGATTTGTCTATTGTCATGATGATTTTATTTTAGTTGTCTTATGTGTTTACAGTACAATGTATTTATCTTCGGCTTTATTTTAGCGGTAGCCTTTTTTGCTTGCTTTTATTTATTTATTATGGTTTTCATATTTTTGTCTTACATTTTTATGGCATTATTTCCGGTGATTATTCTTTTATTTATATTATTAGTTTCAACTATTTTGATGAGCCAACTTAACTGCTATCTTAACAACAAAAGTATTCAAATACCAGATTTAACTGCAAAATTTTCTGATACACCACCAGTACGTCAAGATTTTTCACTTCCAGATTCTATCATTTATTACATGGTAAAGTCAACAGATTTTTTGAAAGTCTGCCAAAAATTAACAAAAACATGTAAATATTTTTATTCAAAAAATGGAATAATTTTTATTAAAGGATTAGTTTATGCTCCCAAAGTAAGGCACTGGATCATTTGTAGACGTCAATGGGAAGATCAATTTACACTTGAAGTTGAAGAAGAATTGGAAAAAGCTTTATATGGAATAATGAGATTAAGAAAGCTTAAAGTAACATCTGCACCATTTGATTGGTATATAATGTTTCCACGCGCTTTTCCATTTGAATATAATTCAAAGATAGAGTTTATTCATCAAATGCCGCATTCTAAGAATTTGATTGTTTTTTATGCTCAAGTGCCTATGTATCAATGGAATCAACTTTATTTATGTAAGAAAAAATTGCAACTGTATTTTTGTTATTTTTACTTTTTAAATTTTGTGAGGGATTGTCCAGTATTGGCGTCAGCCAGCATAAAATCCGTTGAAACTCCACCCTTTGATATTTGCCGTTTTTAAAGTAATACATCAAGTTTTGGTTAACACTCATCCACAACTGCTGATGTCAGGTCTTGACAAATCCTTTATTGTGTTAAAAGTGTTTTTGTACGCATGTGAAAATAAACTATATCTATTATTCGAATAGAGCAAAAACAGGACAATATGCGAATAAACAATAAATGCCTGCTACACATATCTCCGTTTTTCCACAAAACAACTTGTGCCATTTTTCAATCTCTCGCTTCTTATTCATAGTCACATTCAATTTTTTCCAGCATTTGTATTTTTATTTCTCCTAATGATTTACTTACTCTATAATACAATTGCAAATGTTTTCTGTTATATATTTGCGGCAATTCTTTGCACCATATTATTCTTAATGGGTTTATTAGCTGTTGTTCTCTCTATAGCCTTTTATAATTTTTGGAATGGCTATTAAAAGTTGTTGTACGGGAATACGGTTGTTGCACAATAACTTTATTTGATTTCACCTCAAACTTTGGGTAATTAAACCCGCCACAAAAACATTACAAAAATACAATTTTGCGCGGGATAAAACGATTACGATATTACAATTATTAGAAAAATAGAATTAAATTCAAATTATTAAAATTATAATTAATACAATTTGTTCACGTTACAAAAAAGATATATTTTAGTTAAATCATAAATCTTTTACATTTCATAAAATCTTAAATCATAAAAAAGACATAAATCAATATATTTTTTAGCTAACATTAAAAATGATAGAAAGAAAAAGGAAAGAAAGATCCCTTTTTTTACAATAATAAAAAAGGTTGCTTTTTACGAAGAAGAAGCTTTCGTTCTATCCTTTTTACACAATAAATGTATGAAAAGATAAAAAATAAAACAATATTAATAAAAACAAAGAAAATAAACATATTTTCTTCACACTCCCGCCTCCAGAAAATGAGTCAAAGACAACGGATGAGTACAATAACAATTAAAATAACTACAACAGCAGTAATGATTGAAAGATATGAGGAATAAATGGCATCAGATACGTATTCAATGATTGATTGTATGAAGCCAGGGGTTTCGATCATTTCATGTGAGATTTGAATAAATTCTCGTTGTAGTTGTTCAACAATGGCCAGCTTTCCACTAATTTTAAATGGGACAAAATTTGATGGACAAGTTAACTTGCAGCTGGTTTCAATCTTGCTTTGTTCAGCATGTACGGTAGCAGAAAAAGCATTTGCAGGATTGGAGCATCGGAATGAAAATTTCCAATCATTTTCACAATGGACTTGAGCTAAAGCTAACCCAAAATCAGTAGAACATTTTCCAGTAATTTGTGCACCGTTAACACAATTTGCACAGCCTTCAACCTTGACATCTTCAATACTGCATTTATTTAAATCAATTTGAGTAACGGCTTTGAGTTGTTCAGCAGTTACTTGCAGTTCAACGGTGGAATCCATGAGGGGATAAAAAAGTGCACCGCTTTCTTCAACAATCAAGACATTGGCTTTTTCTTGTGGAAGTGCACGATGTTCAAGGAGATTCAAAATCATTTGGTTTTCCCGGCAAGCACAATTCATTTTTGTTTCACCAGGTTGACATGAGCAGATATCGATTGCAACTGTGCAATTTAAATTAATCGCATCAGCTTTTGTGTGACAGTAAATTAAGCCCATAGCAGCTTGTGAAATATCATCAAGCATAGCAATTCGAGATCCATCAGTTACGAATTTCAAGGAAGCGATGGAAGTAATTGGAGTTGAAATAAATTTTACACCAATTTTCAAGCGATTTACTGTAATACTTTCACCTTCTTTGACATTAAATTTATGAGTCATTGTTTCTTTGGAATGAACTTGGTGAATAGTTAGACGAATTTCTTTCATCCACTCAATACATGTGAATTGTTCAATCGGTTCTTCAGTAATAGGCATAGCAACAATTTTATAAAATAAGCAAGCTGTATCAAAGGTTGGACATCCACATCAGTAGTCATTCAGGGGGTTATAGCGTCATTTAAGTGCGGTAAAATAAATCGGTTTTCTCCGATCGTCAGCTGTTCATTTCCTGGTCCCTTCCTCCTGTTCCCTGGTCTCTTCCCTGTTCCCTAGACCTGGTCCGAACCTGTAGACCTGGCCCTAACTTGTGGACCAGGAGACCTGGCTTGAGACCCCTCTCAACTCAGCCCTCTGTATGACAGCCGGCTGTCTTTCTTACGTAACCAACTTCCATGAGACCTTGGGACCAGAAGACCAGAGATTAAAGGGTAAATATTATAATGGGACCTGAAGACCTGAACCTAAAGACCAGGCCATATATTGAAAGGGATATTAGACCTGTTGACTAATTATCAATTAAGTTATTACGTAATACCTCACTGTGACGTAACACCTATCCTTAACTGTGTATTTGTCCGATAAAAAAGTAAAATTTTTATATTTTGTATACTTAACTGTGTATTTTGGAGACTAAATCTGACTAAAATCATGAACGACGACTTTTTGTTCCTTAATGTTGTCTTAATTTTATATACTTAACTGTGTAAATTGACGATCTTTTGACGATTATTCTTGCGTAACTTTGATATTTTTTGTTCTTTTTGCAACCAATATTTTTCACAATTAGCTTAAAAAAAGGCGCTTTTGAATGCGATTTTTGATTTTCTTAATATTTTCTTAATTTTATATGCTTAACCGTTGGTTTTGACGACTTTTTGACGACTAAATACATGAATTTTTGTCCTTAATTATGACTTTTGGTATCAAAACTAAGCAAATTTTGTGCGTTTTTTGTAAAATAGTGGGGTATAGGAGGTGAAATGGGGTAGCGTGAAAAAGTTTGTCCGTGTGTCCGACCAAATATGGATATTAAAAAAAAGGTTTATCGAGGCAATTACATTATTACGTAACAATTATAACAATTGTTTTTTGGATTTTTTGTGAAAAGCAGCACGATCAAAGAGATTAAATTTAGACTTTTGTATTTTTACAGTTGCTGGACTTTTGGGTTTTGGCTTGGTTTGTTTCTTGATTACTGGTTTTGGTACTGTATTTTTCCTGTTTTTCTTGGTTTTTGTTCCAAAAAAGGCATCTAATTCAGCATCAGAGAGCATTTGTTTTCTTCTTTTATATTCTCGAATTTTATGTATTGGTGGAGGTGGTAAAGCTGTGACAGCAGTCTGGGGAATAACTTTGTTGTGATTCTTTGGCATTTCTTCGTCTATTAAATCATAATGACGTTGCCTTTGTAATAACTCTTGATTTTCTTGCAAACGCATCATTGCATCCACCGTCTTTTTCAATCCCCATTTGGAATTTTCTTTACCAACTAAATTCTTATAGCGGAACATGGGAACTGCTATTAATTTTTGCATGCTAAAACATTTCTGCTTTAGACAACAGGGACAAGGGGGGACCAGATTAAAAGGTTTAAACAAAAATAACCGCGAATTCACGAAAAAAAAAAAAGAATATATACGAGAAAAAACCACGAGAACACGATAGAAATATCACGAAATAATTAAGTAAGACCAGACTTTATGGTCCGAGAAGAAAACTCTTATTATTAATATTTACACAGAACTTTTAAAAAAAAAGAATCTTTATTGGACAGGTCTTCCCTGGTCACGTTAAAAAATTGAATAAAAGCTAATTCATTGAAGAATATGTCGTAGTATTACGACATATTCTTCAATGAATTAGCTTTTATTCAATTTTTTAACGTGACCAGGGAAGACCTGTCCAATAAAGATTCTTTTTTTTTAAAAGTTCTGTGTAAATATTAATAATAAGAGTTTTCTTCTCGGACCATAAAGTCTGGTCTTACTTAATTATTTCGTGATATTTCTATCGTGTTCTCGTGGTTTTTTCTCGTATATATTCTTTTTTTTTTTTCGTGAATTCGCGGTTATTTTTGTTTAAACCTTTTAATCTGGTCCCCCCTTGTCCCTGTTGTCTAAAGCAGAAATGTTTTAGCATGCAAAAATTAATAGCAGTTCCCATGTTCCGCTATAAGAATTTAGTTGGTAAAGAAAATTCCAAATGGGGATTGAAAAAGACGGTGGATGCAATGATGCGTTTGCAAGAAAATCAAGAGTTATTACAAAGGCAACGTCATTATGATTTAATAGACGAAGAAATGCCAAAGAATCACAACAAAGTTATTCCCCAGACTGCTGTCACAGCTTTACCACCTCCACCAATACATAAAATTCGAGAATATAAAAGAAGAAAACAAATGCTCTCTGATGCTGAATTAGATGCCTTTTTTGGAACAAAAACCAAGAAAAACAGGAAAAATACAGTACCAAAACCAGTAATCAAGAAACAAACCAAGCCAAAACCCAAAAGTCCAGCAACTGTAAAAATACAAAAGTCTAAATTTAATCTCTTTGATCGTGCTGCTTTTCACAAAAAATCCAAAAAACAATTGTTATAATTGTTACGTAATAATGTAATTGCCTCGATAAACCTTTTTTTTAATATCCATATTTGGTCGGACACACGGACAAACTTTTTCACGCTACCCCATTTCACCTCCTATACCCCACTATTTTACAAAAAACGCACAAAATTTGCTTAGTTTTGATACCAAAAGTCATAATTAAGGACAAAAATTCATGTATTTAGTCGTCAAAAAGTCGTCAAAACCAACGGTTAAGCATATAAAATTAAGAAAATATTAAGAAAATCAAAAATCGCATTCAAAAGCGCCTTTTTTTAAGCTAATTGTGAAAAATATTGGTTGCAAAAAGAACAAAAAATATCAAAGTTACGCAAGAATAATCGTCAAAAGATCGTCAATTTACACAGTTAAGTATATAAAATTAAGACAACATTAAGGAACAAAAAGTCGTCGTTCATGATTTTAGTCAGATTTAGTCTCCAAAATACACAGTTAAGTATACAAAATATAAAAATTTTACTTTTTTATCGGACAAATACACAGTTAAGGATAGGTGTTACGTCACAGTGAGGTATTACGTAATAACTTAATTGATAATTAGTCAACAGGTCTAATATCCCTTTCAATATATGGCCTGGTCTTTAGGTTCAGGTCTTCAGGTCCCATTATAATATTTACCCTTTAATCTCTGGTCTTCTGGTCCCAAGGTCTCATGGAAGTTGGTTACGTAAGAAAGACAGCCGGCTGTCATACAGAGGGCTGAGTTGAGAGGGGTCTCAAGCCAGGTCTCCTGGTCCACAAGTTAGGGCCAGGTCTACAGGTTCGGACCAGGTCTAGGGAACAGGGAAGAGACCAGGGAACAGGAGGAAGGGACCAGGAAATGAACAGCTGACGATCGGAGAAAACCGATTTATTTTACCGCACTTAAATGACGCTATAACCCCCTGAATGACTACTCACATCCCCATCCACCACATGCTTCTGAACAGAATGAATTGCCAGGATATTTATGAGCAATAGCAAGTTCACTAATATTGGCTGTAACAGGCAAAGAAGCACAATAGTTTGATACACATGAACCACGACCAGGGCATCTTTTTATAGAAGCCACATCAACATGTGAAATTCTGGTATAGCCCTTGGACATTCTTTTGCATATAGCTACAGGTTCAACTTCAATTCGAATAGTTTGCTGCGGCCTTCCAACATCATCTTTTAACAATAATTCAGCAACATCATTTACCCGCATGGTAATAATTGTTGTTTCATCGAAGTGGCAAGTCTTCCAACCAGATGCAGTGACATCACAGCTAATTGATTCAGCTGAGAACACTTGAACTTTAGTGGCTCCTTCAACAGGTGTTAAAAGCATCAAACATCCAATAAGGCACATTACTGTAGGTCCCACATGGATAACTGGTTTAATGATGGAATCACGCGAGAATGTGAATCCACTTGGAGCAGTAGCAGGTTGATCTTCAATATCGATTACAGTACTTTTTGTTTCTTGCCAATTTTCTTCAATGTCATATTTCTTTGCATAATTCAATGGAGCACGTCTTCGAAGGTATCTTCTTCGACAGCATCTTCCCATCGGATAAGTAAGAGCTCCACATAAAAATCCAACAATACTTGAAAATACAATAAGGGTTATTTCAGAGGTACATTGAGGATTTAATAAAGAAATCAAACAAAAGGAACATTTGATTCTTTCACAAATATCAACACTTTGACATGTAACAGATTGGGAATCAATAATTTTTCCAAGATTAATTCGATTAACTTCAACATTTTGAGTTTTAACAGCATAGACTTCAGGAAGTTGATAAGCAAAAGTTGTTTCATTTACGAGAAAAACAACTTGATCACTTCGGATCTTGATTTGTACACGATCATGAGCATTAAGGTTATCGAACTTCAAGGTGCCATTGGTACAAATTACTTCCATTTTTTTCACAGGTTGTGCTTTTGGATAATCATAAACAAAAGCTTTAATTAATCCATATGCTTTTATTTCAACTCGTCCTTCACCACCTCCAAGCCACATCAAGGCTTCATGACTTTGAATTGTGCAGATTTGTGTACCATTATCATGGCATTCGTGATGAAGACAGTATTCTGGTGTTCCAGTAATAACACCTTCACCAAAGCATTTAATTGAATTTTCATGCACTTGAGTAGCAATAAATGATAGAGTATTAACGTAATGCAGCGTTCCATCATAAAGTTCAATTTGGTAAAATAGCTTTTCAGTTTTATCTGCTGAACATCTAGGGGATGGATTCAAAGAGCAATAGCTTGGTTGATTATGTTCAATCAATTGACGAGTTGATGGATTCGATGCAGTGGAATTGGCAAAGTATGGATGCAAGTAAAATGAACACGTTGTTGCCCACTCAGGACATTTGCACGTACCACCACAATATGCTGAATCCAAATGTGCATGTGTTGCACTACGAATAATATGTGACTCATCTTCACATTCCAGTTTCTTCCAGCAATATTGATTTGCTTTAGATTTCATAATAACATATCCAGTTTTCAAACAATTTTCATGATATACAGTATCATAATTAACAATATTCTTTGGACATTTTGAAGCAGCAGCAAATGGAATAAAACTGCTAATCAAGCAGACAATCAATAGCGTAGTTGATAGTTCCAGGGGATAAAGATGTTTAACTGATCTTTTTAATTCCCGTCCATTTGCTGTTTTTACCGTAGCCGATCTGCATTCCCCATCATCACTCATATGAGTTTCAACAATTTTAGCCATTTTCCAATCACTTTTTGGAACATCTTCATCTTCAATAATGACTAATTCATTACCCTCCGGCCTTCGAGAAATGGCGGACCAGGGTTTGGGATGCAGTTTATTCATTCTATCTCGTAAAGCTAAGAGATATTCATCACGGAAAATTGTTTGGAAGGTTGAAATTCGTTCATTTAATTGATTCCAAAACTTTTCCAGCTGGGTTACGGTAGTATCTTTTGGTACATATGACGGATCATCACGTTCATTATCAGTGGTAAATGGTACACCAGGCTTGCCAAATGGCAGAATAAAATCAATTGGTCGGAGGATCAGCGGTTGTTCGTCAGAAATAATTTGAACAAGTGGGCGGCTATTAACAATAGCTTCAACTTCAACCAGTAAAGTTCGAAAAACTTCCAAATCCGGTTGCTTTCTTCCAAGTGTTCGTTTCAAGGAAGTTTTCATAAGTCCCACCATCCGCTCGTAGAACCCACCATGCCACGGTGCACGTTCAACAATGAATTTCCACTGGATTTTTTCATTTGAACAGTACTGCATTAGTTCAGCATCTGGTTCAACAAACCATTTTTGTGGAATAATAGCAGCAGTAGCTTTAAAATTTCCACCATTATCAGAAATCAGTAAATTTGAACGTGATCGACGTGCAGCAAATCTTCGAAGTGCCATTATAAAATCTTTGGCCGATGCCGAAAATACCAATTCAAGATGAATATTTCGAGTTGACATGCACGTAAAGAGGCAAATCCAAGCCTTTTGAAGAATGCCATTAATTCGAATATTGAAGGGTCCAGCATAATCAACCCCTGAATTAACAAAAGGCAAACCTTCAAGTGATCGTTCAATAGGTAGCACAGGCATTGGCGGTAGAGAAAATGGTTTAGCTTTTTCTCTTTTGCATTCATTGCAGCGATGAAGCACTTTCTTAACAATTTGAACTGCTTTTGGCAAATAAAAACGGCGTCTAAGTTCTGCAACAATTGTAGTAACACCTGCATGGCCAAAACGTTCATGAATATGAAGGATCAATAAACGTGTTGCATAGCAATCATTAAGGAATAATGGACATGCAGTATCATAATCAAATGCAGATTTATCCAATCGAGTATCTTTGCGAATTAGTTGTTGAACATCAACAAATAAATTTAATTCAGTCATTCGTTTTTGAGTAAGAAGTTTGCTCGTTTGGATCATTTTAATAACTTTCAGTTCGCAAATGATCATCCATTCAGCAGATTTGAGGTTAGTTGCAGGTAGTTGGTCACCAGTTCGAAATGTGGGGAACTTGATTGCCAAATATTTAAGCATTAATCGTAAGCAATTCAATAAAGAATTCCAGCTTGAAAATAGTTCTGCATCCAATACTACAGTATCTGGTGCAGGTTCAATAATTACAACATCCACTGGTGCTGCAATTTCATAATCTTCGTCTTCTTCTGCAGTAGCAGGTTCAGTTGGCCATCTTTCAACAGCATGATTTAGAAATGAAGGGCCGTGCCACCAAAGATTGCAGTCTTTAAGTTCATCAATGGTACATCCTCGACTAATTTTGTCTGCAGGATTTTCAGTAGTTGGCACATAACGAAGAGGTACATCAATAGCTTTCAATTTAATAATTCGATTATTAATAAATCTATCCTTTGATTCAGAATTTCTCCACCAATGTAGTACGGTAGTTGAATCCGTCCAAATTATAACAAGTTCAGGTTTAACAGGGATAACACCCATTAAATATGGTAAAAGTTCACCAGCAAGGGTAGCAGCAAGTAATTCTTTTCGAGCAATTGAAAAGCCAGCATTATTTAAAGGTAGCAGTCGACCTTTGGACATAACCAAAGAAGTTGTTCGACAAAATTGAGTTACTTTTACCAAGTACGCAGCTACACCAAAGGCATATCCAGAGCTATCACCAAAAATATGAAGCTCATAATTTAATCCAGGTTCATCATCATTGAAATATTTTCTGGGAATAACAAGTTGTTTATCGTTAAGTTGATGATAAAGTTCATTAACAGTTGCTTGAGTATCATTATCAAGTACAGTATTCCACTTCATTTTCTTCTCCCATAGTCCTTGTACGGCAAGTTTCACGGGAATAACACAAGGCTGGATTAATTGCAAGGGATCAAAAAGTGAAGCTTGAAAAGCAAGTAAGCTTCGCTTTGTTGTTGGACATTTATCAATAACAGGCCAACCAATAGAAAACATATCTTCAACGAGATTCCACGTAAGGCCAAGAAGTTTCGTAACTTTTTCTTGATTGCCAAAATGATCATTAACAATTGATGAATTACTTTGAAATAAACGAAGATTCATTTCAATAAGTTGAAGAAATTCCTTTGCTTTTTCAGCTTTGAAAATAGCATCAGCTGGATTTGAAGATCCTTGTTGTAAATTATCAACATAAAGTGAATCAATAATTTCTTGGATTAGTTCAGCAAGTTCAGGATATTGTTCTTGAAGTTTTTTGAGATGATGCCGGATTACTAATTGCAACAATACAGGGCTGCAATTAACACCAAAAGTCATGCTAAGAAAGCGAAGATGACGTAAATTTTCTTTTGTAACCGGCTTTGATATATCCTTTAACCAAACAGATCGAACCAGATCACGATCTTTACGAGCAAGTTTAAGCTGGAGGAATGCTTTCTCGATGTCTGATATTACCAGAATAGGCCACCAGCGAGCATCAATCAACAAACTTGCAATTTTCGGATATTTTGGCTTTCCATTCAACAAACAATCATTTAATGATTTCTTACCTCGAGCACGAGCAGAAGCATTGTATACAATGCGTAATTTTGTTGTTACTTTCATCAAAGTTTCAACCAAGAAATGTGGATTGTAATGGCATTCGGGGATATCAATTTCATTTTCGGGTACATCTTCTTGTACCATATTAGCAACTTGATCATTAATGATATCATCATAGGCTTTTAAATAACCTTTCTTGATCAATTCAGGTACTAATACTTTCAAACGTGCAATACAAAGATTCAAAGCAGTGGGTAAATCAGATGTATCATGCTTCAGCCATGACACAACATACCGACCATTTTCAATTTTAACCGTTTCATCGAAGATTTTCAATGCACGTTCATATTCATCCAAGACGAGTGGATCACGAATACCAATAGTTTCGACTTCCCAAATTGCTTTAGCAATAATTTCATCAGCATTATTATTTGCTAATTCTGCAATTTCACCACAAATATCTGGAGTAATAAATGGGAATCGATCATCTTCTGATGTTGCAACAAGAGGTAAAGCAACATCTGCAGCAGCTTCTTTTGGCAAAATACCTTTGCCACATATCATTGGTCCAACCAAAGATTCAACCCATGTGAATCCGTCATCATAATAAGTATTGGATAGTTTGATCAGTTTGAAAAAGTAATCGATACCAACAAGAACAATTGGTTCAGCTTGACCAAATCGAAGATTAACAATATCTTCCAGTTTTGTTGGATCAGTTTCAGGTGCCCAAATTGATTTCAAAATAGTTGGAGTCGACTTTACTTTGATATCCAAAGTAGCATTATTGTTAGTAAACAATGAAATATTAAATACTTCCGAAGGTATTTGAATATTTCCTTTTGCACCAAAAGTTTCAACATTGAGTACTGTCTTTTCAGTAGGTTCAAGATGAAGTGCACGAGCCAAACTTCCTTTAATAAACGATGTTGTTGATCCACAATCAAATAGCACAAGCGCTTTCGTTTGTTGGGATAAATCAGCTGGATTTGCAATAACACATTTGCGGCTTAACAACAATCCAGATCCAGCTTCTTTCATTGCAGTTAAAGTTTTAAGAGCAGCTTTAACAGCACAATTAACTTCATCTTTTGCTGCAACAGCAGCAGAAACAGCACTATCTTTTGATGGTTCATCAGCATGAACAGCAGCAGTAGTAGTAGCACGTGGTTTAGTTTTGGGACACCAAACAATATTATGCTTGCCATTGCAGCCAAAGCACCGCATATGACCTTTTTTAGGGCAATCACTAGAAAAGTGACCTACGCCCAAACAGCAAAAACAACGTTTCTTCTTTCGAAGTGCATCTTTCCGTTGTTCTTCAGTAACATATACAGTACATCCAGTATTGCGGTGACCACCATCACAGAAGGCACAACAAAGAGGTTTATCAGTTGTACGTTTCTTATTATCATACTTAGCAGGTTGTCGATGAGGTTTTGCATTTGTAGTAGTTACAGTAACATGTGTAGAAGGAGATGTACTTGTATTAGTCTTCTTTTTATTCGAAGAAGATTTCTGTGATTGAGATTGACCCTTATTCATATCTTTGATCCGTTCAGTTTCTTCAAGTACAGTAAGTTGTCGAAGTACCTTTTCACGTAGCTTGGTAGCAGTCCAGTTAGGATCATCCATTCGGGCTTCCGTGGTTTTGAGAAGTAACCATTGTGGAAGACGAGCTTCGATAGCTCTTTCAATTTTAATTGTATCAATTGGTACACTCATATCTTCCAATTGTCGAATCCAAGCTTCGCAGCGTTCAATTTCTTGTCGAACAGTTTTAGTATCATCACTTAGCTCAGGTACATTACGAAGTTTATCAATTAACGCTGTTTTGATATCTCTATCATTCCCATAATTTGCTTTAAGTTTATCAAGAACTTTTTGATAATTTTCATCTTTGATTGGATAAGATTTAACACATTGAAGAGCATCACCACGTAGATAGGAAAGTACGAAAGTCATTTTTTCAGCGTCAGATAGATTCTTCTTGTTAACATTTACATCAATTCTTTGCCACCAACCAGGATATTCTTCAATATTACTTCCATCGAAGACTGGCATATTGAGTGCAGGTAAATTAGCTTTACTTGTATTCGTTATAGTGTTAACAAGTCGTAGAATACTAGCTTCAAGATCACTTGAACCAGTAGGTGCAGCAGCAGGTGCAGTAGCAGGTGCAGCAGATGTTAGTGGTAATGGTAAATTTAGCTTACTTTTAACATCTCTAATTAATCTATCATGGGATTCCATTAATGCATCAGCAGCATCAATAGTTGTCAAATAACCATTTTTTCCATTAGCTTTGCTATTATATAATGCTTCTTCTTCAGCAGAATCAGCAGAATTTAAATCAGTAATAATATTAATCCAATCCGAATCGTATTTCATAATTTCATCAATACTTCGTTTGATTGTTGTAACGTCACCTTCAAGCAGATCAATAAATTTCTGTAAATCACCAGGAGCAGCAGCAGAAACATCCTTTTTAGCATGATCAAGGGCAGCGTTACATTTTGAATTAATACGGTTTTGAGCTAAGGCAATCTTTGATCGAATAGGGCCAGATTTGGATACATAAGGCATCTTGATTTAATACCACGTTTGAAGCACCTTTGAGCCCCCACTATTAAAAGTTGTTGTACGGGAATACGGTTGTTGCACAATAACTTTATTTGATTTCACCTCAAACTTTGGGTAATTAAACCCGCCACAAAAACATTACAAAAATACAATTTTGCGCGGGATAAAACGATTACGATATTACAATTATTAGAAAAATAGAATTAAATTCAAATTATTAAAATTATAATTAATACAATTTGTTCACGTTACAAAAAAGATATATTTTAGTTAAATCATAAATCTTTTACATTTCATAAAATCTTAAATCATAAAAAAGACATAAATCAATATATTTTTTAGCTAACATTAAAAATGATAGAAAGAAAAAGGAAAGAAAGATCCCTTTTTTTACAATAATAAAAAAGGTTGCTTTTTACGAAGAAGAAGCTTTCGTTCTATCCTTTTTACACAATAAATGTATGAAAAGATAAAAAATAAAACAATATTAATAAAAACAAAGAAAATAAACATATTTTCTTCACAATGGCAAGGTAAAAAGAATAGAAACATCAACTGCAAAATTTTCTGATTCTCCATCATTACGTCAAAACTTTCCACTTCCAGATTCTGTCATGTATTACATTGCAAAATCAACAAGCAATTTAAAGACTTTTCAAAAATTATTAAAAACTTGCAAATATTTTTATTCCAAAAGTGGCATAATTTTTGTAGAAGCTTTTGCATACTATAATATGCCAGGGCGATGGATTATTTGCAAACATCAATGGTCAGAAATATTTACACGAGAAATTAAAGACAAGTTGAACAAGATTCTGATGGAATTAAAACAATCTGATGTCCTTGCTTTAAAACGAATACCTTTCACTTGGTATATACATATTTATTTGTTTTTCACATGTGTTGATGACTATACAAAAGTACGATATATTCATCAAATGACTTATTCAAAAAATTTGATAATTTTCTATGCTGCAATACCTTCATGTGATTATAATCTTAAATTTGAGTACCCTCAAAAAGAAATTTTTGTTTAAAATCCTTTTAATGTGTTTGAAAAGTTTTGTTTTGTGTAATAAATCTATAATCTATTACTTATTCGTATACTTAAACCTATGTTTGTAGACTCTAACACCTACTGATTTCTAATTCCTTAAATGCGATACCCCCGAGTCGACTTTATAAGCATTCTAAGGAGGGGCTTATTTTTAACATGTGTGCACCCATGATATTCATATAATTTAAACCTCGAACTCACCGAGCACCCCAACCACCCATGTTAATAGTAGTAGAATCCGCCATGTCTCATCCCTGGGGTCACTAGGTCAAATATCCAACACGCTAACCACTGGATAACATGAGCTGGCCGTATACAGTAAAAACACGAACAAATTAAATGCCTGCTGCAAAAAAGGATCAATCAATAAACACCTGTTGCCTCTGAAAAATCTCTTTTTTTTTCATTAAAAACAATAGTTGTGCCATCTTTTGACCCCCTCTTCTTCCTCATTGTCCATGTCTCTTTATTTGTTGCCATTTTTCTTTTCCGCTTTCTACAAATGCTGCTCATAGTTTTTCAATTTTTGTGTTTTACTTGTTTAATTTTAATACTTTCTGTTGCAGCACTGATCTTATTGGCAGATTTCGTTGATTGGTATACTAGAAGACGATATATAAAGTTTATCAATCCATCAAAATCGACTGCCAAATTTTCTCATTTTCCACCATTGTCCCAAAATTATTCAATTCCAGAAAAAATTGTTTATTATCTTGCAAAAAATTCTTCCGCAACCTCTTTAAAGGCTTGCCATAAACTCTCAAAAACTTGCAAATATTTTTATTCTAAAAATGGAGTTATTTTTGTTACAGCTTTAGAATATGGTATTACAAAAAGAAAAGGATGGGGATGGAATATTTGCAGTGATCAATGGTCCAATTACTTTCCGCCTGAAGTTGAAGAAGAATTGAAAAACGCATTGGATGAGATAGAATCTGATGTGCTTGAAATGACAGAAATGCCATTAAGTTGGCCACCATTTTTATTTTCTCATTCTTTTAATGAAAGTGCTAAAATTCGATATATTCATCAGTTGTCTCATGGAAACAATTTGATCATTTTTTGTGCTCAAATACCCGAATGCGAGAATTCAAGATTTAAGTATTGAAAAATTGTTGAAATTTTTGTTGTATCTTCATTCCTGTTAATTATGTTTTAAAAAGAAGCTTGTTTTTCCATGTTAGAAATAAACTAAAAACAAACTTTGATTTACCAGTTATTCGATGATCCTTACATTATCCTCTTCAATTTAAGCCTTAAAAATTGTAATACCCCCAAAAAATGAACTTTTTACTGTTTTATTTCTTTTTTCGTGTTTTTAAATTGTAACACTAAAAATAAACAATAATCTACTTGTTTGTATACTGCAAAATATAAAACTTAACTCACACAGGGTTAATATGTAATCAATAAACATCTGCTGCCTCTAAAAATTTAGTGTTCTTTTTTGTTGTGCCATTTTTTGATCCCCCTTTTCTCATTTTCCATTTTTCTTTGCTTCATTCACCATTTATGTTTTTCCCGCTTTCTACAATTGCTGCCGCTGACTTAAAAATTGCTTCTATTTGAAATTTTTTTTGTTACACCCACTATGTTTATCATAGTTTTATCAGTAGCTGCATATCTGTTTATAGCCATTTGTTTGTCAATCTATGATGTGTATGCCAGGATACAACGTTCGAAAGAAAAAAAAATATATCTCAAATTTTTAGATTCCCCGCCATTACATCAAAAATTTTCAATACCAGATTCAATCATTTATTATCTTGCAAAAAATTCTTCCAACATTAATTTAAAAGCTTGTCACAAACTCTCAAAAACTTGCAAATATTTTTATTCTAAAAATGGAGTTATTTTTGTTACAGCTTTAGAATACATTACTTCAAAAAGAAAAGGATGGTTTATTGACAGTGATCAATGGACGAATCAATTTCCACCTGAAGTTGAAGATGAGCTAGAAAATGCTTTGGATGAAATACTAGAATCTGATGTGCTTGAGATGACCGAAATGCCTCTAAGTTGGCCACCATTTTTATTTTCTCATTCTTTTGATGAAAGTGCAAAAATTCGATATGTTCATCAGTTGTCTCATGGGAACAATTTGATCATTTTTTGTGCTCAAATACCTGAATGCGAGAATTCGAGATTTGTGTATTAAATAAAAAAATTCTTTGCAAAAATTGCATAAAAATAAACTTTTTGTTGTATTGTAAAAAATATGTTTACTTTTTATTTCTGCTGACAAGGGAACCACCAGAGATGATCATTCGCAATTAACCTAAAAATTGTCCTAATGGGTTCCTTTGGGGTCACAAACACCCCAGAAAAAATATTACGTGCCCTTATAAACAAAAAATAGATATTTGATCTCTTTAAAGTTCGCTTTAGAACACCGGTTTAGCTTGTCTTGTTTTTTTTATCCTTCTACTTGAAAGGTTCTATGGCTCAGTTGGTAGCGCGTTTGTTTTTGACGCTAAAGACAGCGTGGGTTCGAATCCCCGCTGCGGAAAATCTTTTATTTTTACTTTTTTTTGCTCAAATTTTTTTTAAAATTAATTAAATGTTTAAAAAGATATTTTTGATGTAAAAAATGAGAATATATAAATTAATGACAAATAAAATCATTTTGTATTTGTGTTGTATTTATTTTCTAAAACTACATTCTTCATTTTATAATTTAATCACATTTTTTATCTGTTATTTTACAAACAATATTGACTGCAAAAAAGCCAAAAGAAAAAGAAGCACCACCTTTTGTGAGAAAAAAAGTAATATCAAAAGGTTACACAGCCGATACTCTGCAGCAAACTTCCGCAGAAAGTCAGCAGAAGTGACTATAGTTAGCATTTCTGCAGCAGTATTCCGCAGAAAGTCAGCAGAAAAACAACAAATTTTTCTTTTTTCTCTTTCTGCAGCAGTATTCCGCAGATATTCAGCAGAAGTGACTATAGTCAGCATTTCTGCAGCAGTATTCCGCAGAAAGTCAGCATGTTTGACTATAGTCAGCAGATTTTCACAAAATAAAAGATGTTAGTAAAAATAAATAAAAATTAATTCAACTACAAAGTAAAAAAATATTAATTTCGTGTATTCTAATTTTTGTTTTTGTGTTTTCTACAAAACTAAAAAGCTTTATTAAAAACTTTTTTTCTGCTATTCAGCTAAAATACATTATTGTATAAGATCTTTTTAAGCTTGACAATAATGTTTTAAAGCTTATCAGACATTTTTTGCGTTTTTTTTGTTGTAAAGTTTATTTAATATTCAATTCAAAAGTTTCATGTGTAATAATAATAATGACAAAAAAAAGTTATAGCATGATACAAAAAAAGAGTAAGTTTTAAAAATCAAAAATGAAATTTTGGAAGTATGTATTATATGTACAATTGGAATTTCTTAATTCAAGTTTATTCAGCTGAAGGATTTCGCTTACTACGTTTTTTCTTTGGTTTTGGTTTGACTGGTGAAGATGATGAAGATGCTGAAGATTCACGAATAACAATTCTAGATTGTTTTTTTTTGTTTCTTTGTACGTCTAACTCCTTGAGCCTTCCTTCTTGCATTGGTGCTGTAAAGTTATGAGGTTTATGATTTATGACAGTATTAAAAAAACTTACAAAATATAAGTATTGCATTTAGCAATGACTTTTGCAACAATATCTTTTATAAATGCAGTTTCAGGTTGTGTCGTTGTATCAGTAATATATCCATTTGAAATTAAATCTGAAAATTAAGTCTAGGATTTATTTTTATAGCATATGTCTTACTTTCAATAATTATAACAACATTTGAACATGATGTACTTTTTAAACTTCTTTTACTTGATGATGTATAATTTTTAATATCCTTATCACCATAAATCTTAAAAACAAAAAATTGGTTATTATTTTGAAAGATAATTAATAATTAGCCTTTTTCATAATCGATTTGTAAAGTTCACTAATATTTTTGATATCTTTTGTTCGTTTGAATTCTTTGCATTGGGAAGCAATATCGTAAACGTTTACAGGTCTTGATTGTCCATCATGAAAATCGACATCTGTTGTATATGTGGCTCTAGTGCAGAATCCCCGTCCTATGAAATTAATTCCCGTCCAGAAAAATTATTCCCGTCCAAACACCATTATTCCCGTCCAATGAAATTTTAGTGACTCATTCCCGTCCAATAAAAATATCCCCGTCCAACCGTAAATTATTTTTTCATAATGCATTATCCCCGTTCAAAAAAACTGTTTCCGTCCAAAAGATTAATTTAGAATTCAAACATGAACAGCTAATAAATTACCCACGTGTTCCATCTCAATTCATATACTTCGAAGAATTATCGACACATTTCTCGACTATTTTGATGTGTCGAAGATACATAAGGGGTATCAGATGCTACTACTATAAATCCAAATATTACATTTTAAAATTTCTAAGTGACTTTTTGTTATCCGAAACTACTCTAACCTTACAATCGATCCTGAATTTTCAACTCGTTATCCATTCATGGTTAAACATCAGTAGAAGGGATAGGCCGTTCCACAACTTCAAGAATATCTCAAAAGTCGTAAACCATCTGTTGTTTAATGAGGCAAAATTTCTTTAATTTAAATTCAAATGAGCTAAAACCAGTGGGATAATTTATTTATTACCATTAAAATCGGGTCAAAAATAACATGGTCTTTTTTTTAATCCCAGGATTCAGAAACTATTTAAATAAATAAAGTATTGGACGGGGAATAATTTTTTGGACGGGACCTATTCATTTTATATCAATGGACGGGAACACTGGTGTTTGGACGGGAATATTTTTCATTGGACGGGGATAAACCTTTTGGACGGGAATTGTGCACTAGAGCCGTATATGTTGCTGCATCATTTGTAATATTTGTTGGATCAAAAGTAAAATGCTATAAAACGTAATTTATCACAGCATCAAAAAAATACAGGGCTTACTTCAGGATGATCAATGTTACCATTAATATCAACACACAATTGCATTAAATTCTGCATTTCATTTTGCATTGTTGTACTAATTGTTTCAAGATCGGTTACTCTTCTAGTAAGATCTGTAATTCTTAATTCTGCTTGAGTTAAACCATTATACAAATTAGTAATATCGTAATTTACTGATGGTGGATGTGCAGGATGCTGTTGTGGAAGATGATGATGTTGCATAAGCAAGACATTACTTTTTAGTATGTTATCGAGAAAAGATTGGATATCACAAATCTCGAATATTCCCAATTCATCAGACAATTTTAAAAATTTGCTTAAACGTATTTGTCCAGCTTTCAATATCAAGAAATTCCAATTGTACATATAATACATACTTCCAAAATTTCATTTTTGATTTTTAAAACTTACTCTTTTTTTGTATCATGCTATAACTTTTTTTTGTCATTATTATTATTACACATGAAACTTTTGAATTGAATATTAAATAAACTTTACAACAAAAAAAACGCAAAAAATGTCTGATAAGCTTTAAAACATTATTGTCAAGCTTAAAAAGATCTTATACAATAATGTATTTTAGCTGAATAGCAGAAAAAAAGTTTTTAATAAAGCTTTTTAGTTTTGTAGAAAACACAAAAACAAAAATTAGAATACACGAAATTAATATTTTTTTACTTTGTAGTTGAATTAATTTTTATTTATTTTTACTAACATCTTTTATTTTGTGAAAATCTGCTGACTATAGTCAAACATGCTGACTTTCTGCGGAATACTGCTGCAGAAATGCTGACTATAGTCACTTCTGCTGAATATCTGCGGAATACTGCTGCAGAAAGAGAAAAAAGAAAAATTTGTTGTTTTTCTGCTGACTTTCTGCGGAATACTGCTGCAGAAATGCTAACTATAGTCACTTCTGCTGACTTTCTGCGGAAGTTTGCTGCAGAGTATCGGCTGTGTAAACTATCAATAAACTTTTAGCGGTGCTGTTTGTTTGAAGTGTAAAAGGAGCAAAATTTTATTGTATTTGATACAAATCATGTGTTTTTCAACATCTTTTTAATTTTAAAAAAAAATTTGAGCAAAAAAAAGTAAAAATAAAAGATTTTCCGCAGCGGGGATTCGAGCCCACGCTGTCTTTAGCGTCAAAAACAAACGCGCTACCAACTGAGCCATAGAACCTTTCAAGTAGAAGGATAAAAAAACAAGACAAGCTAAACCGGTGTTCTAAAGCGAACTTTAAAGAGATCAAATATCTATTTTTTGTTTATAAGGGCACGTAATATTTTTTCTGGGGTGTTTGTGACCCCAAAGGAACCCCTTAGGACAATTTTTAGGTTAATTGCGAATGATCATCTCTGGTGGTTCCCTTGTGAACTTGTTGCATGCTGGAAATAAACTTAAATCTATCGGTAATTCGATGAAAAAAAGTTTTTTAGCTTTGTAAAAGTGTCGTTTGGGTGTATTCAACTTGAATAACTTTTAAAAATTCACAGATTGCAAATGAATGCTGCTCCAAGCACCCAAACCGAATGTCAAATAAATCCATCTCCTTTTTAAATTACCAGTTGTTCAATGAAAAAGGAGTTCTTGCAAAAGACTGTGTTGTATACATATCCTCAAAGAACTTTTAAGTGATGAACATTGTTTTTTGTCAACCATTCACAAATAGATGGATGCAAAAAAAACAAACAATACATTCTTTATTCAAATGATTCAAACACAAGATGTCATTTTGTTTGACCTCTAAATTTTCTTTAAGCCGAAAATCTTCCATGTACAAAACAATGTTAATCGACCTGGGAATTTCCTTCTAATCAAAAATTTGCCATAAACAAGATTATTTTATTGTAATCAATAAATACCTGTAGCACATAAAAAAACCATAAGTTCCTTTTCAAGAACATCAACATCTACCATTTTTCTTAACCTTCGTTTTTCACTGTCCACACTTTATTTTACTATCTGTTGCGAAGCAATGTTGATGTCAATTCTGCATGAAATTTTCTATTTACTTTTTATAAGCTTTAGCGCCTTGTGTTTTTTAATGATTCTTGTGCTTCCAATTGCTATTATCTCGTTATCAGCTCTTTTTCTGTTTATGTGTTTTTATGATTCGTATTTCCAGAACAAACGGAATCAACAACCCATATCAACTGCAAAATTTTCTGATACACCACCATTACTACAAAACTTTTTACTTCCTGATTCTATCATGTATTACATTGCAACATCGAACGATTCTTTGAATGTTTCTCGAAAACTAGTAAATATTTTTTCTCCAAAAATAGCACAATTTTTGTTGTTGGATTACGTTATATTTCTTTAAAAAATCGATGGATGATTTGTGAACGGCAATGGTCAAATTTATTTTCTGCAAAAGTTGCAAAGAAATTGGAAAGTGTTTTAAATGTAACAGGAACTCCTAATATTTTTAACAATTTTTTTCCAAATTCTGTTCCATTTCAATATAATTCAAGGATAGAATTTCTTCATCAAATATTGCATTCTGGGAAAACAATTATCTTTTATGCTCATGTACCTTTATATCATTGGAGACAAATAAGATTTAAAAAACTGTATGATTAAATTATATAAATAAAAACTGATCTATATTATACTGTATCTATACATTTACCAAAAAAACACTAAATAAATATTACGATATAAAAGTTTCTTCAAACATAAACCATATTTGTGCCATTTTTTCATCATCACTGAACATCAACCCCCTTGATGATTGTTTTAATGCCCTTCCCATTTTTAACATCATTAAAAGCTTTTTCGGCATCTTTAAATAAAACCATTTGAGTGATGAGTTCTTTGACGCTAACTTTTTTGTCTCGAAGTAGCCCAATTGCTAAGTTGTAATCACCAGGACCATAGCGGAAGCAGCCTTTAACATTTAATTCAAGCATTCCCATATGAGTGATAGGGAAGTCGACAACGTTATTCCCACAGCCAACCTGAAATTAAAGGGATTGAAAATTTTAGTGGTGATGTAAAAAAGGGTTTTGCAGAGAATCAAAATTTGGACCGAAAATGAAATATCGAAATTGAAAGTTACACGAAAACTGAAATTTTTACTAATCTTAAATATCGAAAACTTTAAGTTGAAATTTTGAAATCAATGTTTATATTCAGGTCAAAATCGACATTATAAAACATTTAAGCAAAAATGCCAAAAAAATTCTTTACCTGAACATAAGTAGCATTTGGCCGTGCAACATGGACACCAGTAAACACCGACAATGAAGCCCCAGAAGCTTCAATAATATAATCAGCACCATCATCCAAATCATTTTGTTCAATAATAGCTTTTGCATTTTCAATAGCATTGCTATCCTTTGAAGGCTAAAATTTGCATATTTTATCACTTTTTTAAACCACATCTTAACATCCAAGGACTCCAACATAAAAAAATTGGGAGTGCAAATTCAGTTTTGGTGGAACCGCCTTTGATCTTTAGCAACCTTTGCAAGCCGGCCACAAAACATCAAGGGAATTTGCCCAGGTTAGACAGGGAAAGTGAGTGTTGTGGGTGCCTCATCTTATCGGCGTCCTTATCAACCCTTACCAAGAAAACATTTGTTGCAGCATATTTAAGTGCAAAATCAAGACGACTTTGTTGAATATCAACATTAATAACTTTCGATGCACCAAATGCTTTTGCAACAGCAGCACATAAAAGTCCAACTGGACCTGCTCCAAATACGACAACACTTGTAGATGGTTTAATTCCAGCTTGTCGGCATGCATGTACTGCTACTCAAGGGTTCAACGACAGCACCTTCTTCCAAGCTAACATTGTCAGGAAGCTTATGACAGAAGTCTTCTGGTAAAACATAATATCTAAAAGTGGCAGACAAAAGCAAACTTTCGTTTTTTCCGAGTCCTGTTTTTACACTTTAATCTTCACATACTTTGTTAGTGTCCCATTATAAGGTGGTGTAGCAGCAAATTTCATATTTAAACAAAGATTATATTTTCCTTCAATGCAGTAACGACAATATCGGCATGGTACACCAGGTTCCATTGCAACTCGATCACCGTTTTTGAGAGAAGTTACAGCAGAACCAATTTCAACAATTATCCCAGAAGATTCATGTCCAAGTACCATTGGAGCTTCAAGAATAAATTTTCCAATACTTCCATGTGTCCAATAATGAACCTATAAAAACAGGAAGTTTAGGAACAATGGCAAACAAAAGCAATATGAGGAAAATAGCAAGCCTTTGATCTTTCACAGTCGTCGATAAAACATCAAAAGGTTCCATCATTCTTAGATGACACATAATACCCTAATGCCACCTCCTGTATCCCGCTGTTATGTATGCACTTACATCACTTCCACAAATTCCTGTATATCGAACTTCAACTAAACAATCGTGTGGCGTTTGAAGAGTTGGAATTGGAGTTTGATCAAAGACAAGGTCATCTTTCTTCTTCAGCACAACACTAATTTGCTAAAAATAAAAAAATGCTTAATTCTGCTTTTTAACAATTCACAAAACTTACAGAATTATTTGTACTTTCGCTATTGACCATTTTGATTAATAAAAAATTAATCTAAAAATTGTCGTAAAAGCTTATTAGAAAAAAAGGGAGAGAAGTTTATTTTATTTATTTAGCTAACGAATTTTTTTACTTTTTTAAAGAAATTTTAACCAAAATTTTTACCAAATACGATTTATTGATGATAGCTTTCCTTAAAAAATTTACAAGAAAAAAAGTGAAAGTTAATCTAAAATGCAGAAAACCCATCAAATGTGGCCAATTTTTATCAAAGAATGTCATTCAATTAATTTTTGTTTTGGACGCAAACAAGATTGGTTAGAGTGTAATAAATTTTTATTTGCTTCGTTCGACCTTTGTGTTTTTATGTTATTGCAAAAATGATACTAATTGATTCGATTCTTTTTTGTATCTTAAAATTATATTTATTTTTCTTATTGTAATTTTTTAATTGTCTGTATTACCAGGTGAAAGTCATGGAGGAATATTCCTTTGTGAATAAATGTTTATGTTCTAAAAAAACTATTGCTAAAATTATCTCCGGTTTGAATTTGTTTAACAAAATTAAACACAGTCAGATATTTTTATGATTATCTTTTTTTTTCAAGAAAGCTAATAGCATGAACATAAAAAGCCCATAAGAAAAATTTACAATGTTTGTGTGTAAAAAGGAAACATAAAAGTTGCTGTTGAAAATATATTTTTTGTAGTTTGATGATAATGTTTGCACATATCGATTTATTGCAATGATAACAAACATGTTTTTCAGTTTATTTTTTATGGGATGCAAAGGTTAGTTCTGCCATAAAAATAACAACTTTCATACTAACTGCTATTAATTATTGATTTTTTCGTTTTTTTTTCAATAACACTCTAATAACAAGTTTTCTATTAATTTTATATGTATATTTTTAGCTGCCGCAGATTTGTTCACATAAATTCATTTTTCCTTAACAAGATGAAGAAAGATTGGAATGTAGAATTATATCGTCAATTTGAAGTTGAACGAACTCGACCAGCTCAAGAACTTCTCTCTCGAATTCCATCGTCAATTACAGTAGAATATGCAACTGATCTTGGATGTGGTCCAGGGAATAGTACAGAACTACTTTTCAATGCATGGCCAAATGCAAATATTGTTGGAATTGATTCTTCTCAAGCTATGATAGAAGAAGCTCAAAAACGCTTAAAAAGTTGCAGCTTTGTTCAAAGCGATATTACCCAATGGAATTTTGATAGCGGCACTAAACAAGATGTCATCTTTGCAAATGCATCTTTACATTGGCTTAGCGATCATGAAACACTTTTACCACATCTTATTTCACAGCTTAGCGATAAAGGAGTACTAGCAATACAAATGCCAAATAATTTTGATCAACCTTCACATGCTTTAATGCGAAAAGTTGCTGCCACACCAAAATGGAGCGACAAAATAAATGCAGATACAGCAGCAGTTAAACGTCCATTATCCCCTGAAGGCTATTATGATATTCTTTCTTCAAATAACTGTGCAGTGGATATTTGGCAAACAACTTATTATCATGTTATGCCATCCCCAGCTTCAATCGTTGAATGGGTACGTAGCACTGGTCTTCGAAGATTTGTTGAAAATTTAACGAAAGAAGAAGATGAAGAATTTGTAAAAGAATATTCAAAAGAAATTTCGGATGCCTATAAACAAAGATCAGATGGAAAAGTTTTGTTGCCATTTCCAAGATTATTTATTGTTGCTCAAAAGTATGCTTGATTCAAACAAACATTAAAATCGTCTACAATAGAAAAAATCAAATAGTTTCTTTTTTAATTTTTTGCTTTTTTAAAATTAGAATGCTTGTTTCTGTTGTTGAGTTATTTCATTTGTAATTAATTTGTTGTTTAATCATTTTCAGTTTAAAACCTTAGTGAAGGACTATTTGCTCATTAACATAAAGATTATTATGCTGTTGTTTCTACTTTTATGTTGTAAAATTAAACCTTTTGTAAGCAAAGTAGTTGTACGTAGTTTGTTTTTTTTTGAACTGGAGTATTAACGTTATATAGACAAATGTTTGGTTTACACTTTATTTATAAATTTAACTCGAATCATTATTTTAAATAACATCGCAAAAATAAATTAGAGGCATTTAATTACAGTCTATTTTTATGTTCAAGGATGTTTATGCATTGGCTAAAATATAAATAAAAAGTTTTTAAAAAATAATATTCAGTTAAAACATACGCAAACATTCACATTCACCAAGATTAAGGTTACACTGAGAAGAAGTACCAGCATTGTCACAAGCAAGAACTCCAATACAGTCATTATTTGTTGAACATGATTGTGCCATAACAGCTTGAGTTACGAATGCCAGAATGAAAGCAATCATAAGAAGTGATTCAATGAACATTGAAATTGTAGAAGACATTATTTAAAACCAAATGAATTGATAATGATGATGGAGGAACAAAAACTGACAGATGCCTTTTATACTACTGTTTTTTAGTTCCTGTAATGAAATAATTTAAAATTTAATAGAGAAATGATCATTTAAAATGTTTATCATTTTTTGTAGTTAATTTGTTGTTTGATTATTTTTATTTTAAATACAAGACAAAAAGTGCAGAACTATTTGCTGATTTACATAAACTGTTGTTTTTCTTTTTCGGGTATTGCACTATATTAAAACTGTGTTATTATTTTTTGTACTTTATTGATAAAAAAATGATCATTTTTCATTTAAATTGCAAATAATTGTATTCAAGGAACTATAAACAATAGTATAAAAACAACTATCAATTTTCATTCTTCCATCGTCATTTCTAACTTCAATAAAAAAATGTCTACTTCATGCTTTGTCCATCTTTTTAGCTAATGCATAAATGCCTTTGAGCACCATGAACAATTCTTGTAAATTATTTTATATAATTTAATAATGTTCTAACTTTAATTTATGAATAAAATGTAAATCATACTGTTATAACATTTCTCTCCCCAAAAATATCAAATCGATTAATTTCAATTTCAGCTCATGCTTTCGTAACAATTTCTAAGCATGGTATTGAAGAATATTTTTTTCACCTCAGTTTGATTTTTAAAAAGATAGGTGTTTTTTTAACATCTTTATTGTCAAAGCTAATACCAATGGCGTAAACAGGAGATTAACATAATACAAAAAAAAGTTATTTTAAAAAATACCGCAAAAGCATTCATTGACGAAATGGTTCACAATAATGACTATAAGCTAACACAACAACTTCTTCATTGGTATTTGTTTTAACAATTTTTGCAGCAATTATTTTGTTTTTTTCTTTCCGGCATTGAATACAGCAAAAAGCTTCCAATTCGTTATCATATGCAAATTTAAAACGTAGCTTTTTGTCAGTTGGATGATTTAATATGATCATTTGATTGCTTTTTTCATCATTGATGAGTTTATAATTAGGTAAATAATAAATTCGTTTTTCTATAATTAGATTTTTAGGTTCACAAACATGTCCATTTTGGAGAATTTCAAGGCAATTTTCATTCGTTTTGGTTTTTGAAAGTTTTGCTGTAAAACTATGACCTTTTGTCTTACATGCATGACATATGTAGCTATCGCCTTTGTTGCAATCATATCCGAGTTTATAATTATTTGGATGAAAAATTATAAGCCTTTTATTTGGTGCTCCATTGCTATTAGGAAAAATTAGAAACTGCGATTCTGGAATTGTTGGATTTTCTTCATATTTTGAGCGATTAAATAAGACAGGCTCACAAACATGTTCTCGTTCATCTAGCTCAACATATTCTGCACCATTTTCATCTTTTTTCACAATAGCAATTCTTGTTGTCTTTAGTTTCTGGCATCTTTTACAAGAAAATTTAATTCTCCCTTTAGGTTGAAAATATTCATAGCAGAGCGTTCTTTCAAGACTTGTAAAGACAACAAGTTTGGTTTGTTTATTTTCATCATCTTTATCAAATATGAGGTAATTTGTAAATTTTTCTTCTTCTTTCTGCGGTTCACAGACATGCTCATTGATTCCAAGAATAACATAAGGAGTGCCGATGGAATATTTGCACAGTTTTGCAGTGGCAATGCTCTTTTGCTTTTGACAATTTATGCAGGCATAATTATTTGAAGATTTTCGGTAGCTATACTGATAGAATAAAGTTTCATCGTTTTTATATTGAATTTTGAGTATGGAATCTTTAGCTTCATTTTGGTCGGGTAGCAATTTAAAATTTGGCAGTTCTACTATTTTCTCGCTCATTTTTCTTTCCGTTCCTTCAGATTTCTTCTTTTCACCGTTTTGGTTTTTAGGGAAATCATCAGATTTAAGAAATTTTGTGATTGATGGTTTTAAAACTGAATATTTTATCGGTTTACAAACATGCTTCACGACTCCCAATTTAATACATTCTTCTCCATTTAAATCTGTGGATATTCTCGCACTTGATGTTTTTCCCATTTTATAACAAGCTTTGCATTTGAACATTTCATATGGTGTTAAATACCAATAATTATAGCATAGAGTTTTGTCTTCAGAAGTAAATACAATCAATTCTTTTACTTTAGCATTTTGATTTTTTACAGCAAAAATATAATTTCCATGATTAACAATATTTTCTTTATTCGCAACTACATCAAATTCGATCGGCTTACAAGAATGTTGTCGTTTTTGTTGAGCTGTTGCACTAAGATATTTTTCACCGTCTTTGTTGGTTTTAAGAAGTACAAAATTTTCTTTTTTACCAGTCTTCTGATAGCATCCATGACAAAAATAGCGGCGGCCTTTATTAAAATGAAGATATTTGTAACCCGAAGATTCGTCGTCACCATTAAATACAAATATTACATTAGATCTGTTTTGCTTCAAAATTTTAAATTTATAACCATCATAAATCATTTCGTTAACACATAGTTGTGGCTCGCAGATATGTTGATTAGGTGAAAGTCGAACATATTCTTCTTGGTTGTCATTCTTAACCAAAACTGCTGTAACAGAATGATTTATCTTTTTACATTCCACACATGTATAGCTTGTACAACTTGGATAATATTTATAACACAATTCTTGATTGCCGCTAACAAAAACTATCAACATCTCTCTTTGTTTCCCTTGCCAAATTTCTGTTTCACATTTATAATCAGGTTTTTTAACAATTCTTTGTTCAGCAATAAATTTTTCTGGATTATATGGTCGAAGTTCACAAACATGTTCATCACTGTAAACTTCAACAAATTCTTTTTCAGTACCATTATAATAAAGTTGTGCTCCAACACGTCGATTCTCTGCTGCCATACAACCAGCACAATAAAGTCTATTTCCTTTTGGATAATATTCATAGCAGAGCTCTGTATTTGTTGGATCAAAAATTATCAATCTTTGTTTTAGTTTTTCGAACTTATATCCTTCGACAATTCTATAATCCGGTTTATATATCTTTCTTCTCTTTTCGTAATCTTTAATTCTGCTAAATTTCTTTGAATAACATGTATGAATCCCAACTTCACAAAATGCTTTCCCTTCTTTGTCTTTTTTGAGAACTGCAGTTGAAATGTACTTTTTATAACGACACAATAGGCATTTAAATTTTTGCATATTATTGTCCCATCTGTATGAATATCCAAAACTTTGCTCTTGATCATCAAAAATGAACAGCTTTTCATTCACTTCATCTTGTTCTTTGCATTTTATGAGTTTGAAATTATAACATCTAACTACTGCTGACTGTTCTATTTGATGCTTCACCTTTGACCTTTTCTTGATGGGCCTAAACTTATGCTATTGCAGTAAAAAATATTTTAGTAAAAAATCATATAACTTTTTTAACATACCGTACTGTTTTATCAGAATTTTCATGGATGTTTCCTTCAGCAACATGGAATGGCCTTTTGCGTAAATTGTGATACCTAAAATAATAAAGCAATAAATTACAACAAAATTCTAGAACACTGAGAAAAAGCCGTGACGAAAAAAACCTCACCGGTGATGCATCTGTGATGAATTCATCACTGATAGTGACGCTTTAGTGATGATATCATCACCGGTGAGGGTTTTTTCGTCACTAGTAGTGATGCGCGGGTGATGAATGCATCACGGCATTTTCTCAGTGAAGCATAAAGACGTCTGCGTATTTAAATTATATTAATATATATCGGCTAGCCGACCACAATATCAGCTGGTCCACAAGATCGGCTGCAACATATATATATATATGTCGAGAAACGTGGCAAAGTAGGCAAATAATGTGGTATGAATTTAAGGACTTTATTTTATCATTTAAACATTTAACATTTTTATTCCCATTGAAAGCGGCTCGGCCGATCGCGGGGGAAAGATTTTCAAGCAAGTGAAAAGAAACAAGAAAGAAAAAGAGCTTTCTTTCTTTATCAGATAAGAAAAATGAAAACATCGCGATTTGTGATGACAAATCTCGACAATATATATATATAACAACTATCTTGGCTTTTTAAAGATAATAATAATAAACTAACCGATTTTTGTTATTCTTTGCTAAACTGTTAGTATCATTTATGATCTTTAAATATTTTTCTTTCTTTCTACCATGACAAAATTTAAAGTATTTTAGAAAAATTTCTTTAACTATTGTATTGCTTTTTTCAAGAACTGCAGGAACTAAAATATCATCAATAAATAACATCTTTTGATTACCAATTTTTTGAGGCTAAAAATTAACAGCTGTTAGATGAGATGTTTTGGTTATGTGAATCACTTACTTTATGTTTAGCAATCACATCTACAATTTTTTTAGTTGTAACTGGAGTCTTGAAAATCAGAACAAACTGTATTGTTTTATCAAGAGATTTAGCAAACAAAATGTTCTACAAAAGCGCATTACAGTTAAAAACAGAAAAATTTTTGTTTTCACCTCGTCTTTGGCAAAAATCCAATCGAATGAAGCTTGAATCATTTTAATGCCTAAATGTAATGGAAAAGCAATTACTGTAAACAGAAAAAAAATAGCTTACTTTCATCATATGGTTCAACAAAGATTTGCTTCGAAATGGTATTTATGGTTACTTTACAATATTCACAATAATAAACCTCATTTTGATCAGAGATTGTTAGTAATTGAACACTCTAAAAAACACAAAAATAAGTTAAGAGTTTACTCACATTAAAACAATGTTATTTACCTGCTTCTTTTTCATATTAGCAACCATTATTGAAGCAAAAAAGTCAATTTTTTGAGAAAAAAAGATGTTGTAAACGCTTTAAAAACAAATCGAAAAAAGACAGCAAGCAATTAAATGTGGGAAAAGTTTGAAAGAAAGGCGCGATAAAAACATAATGAATTATAGACAAAGATGTTTATCTTTCTACAGGAAAAAAACAGAGTTCTAAAAAATGACCCTAGAAGAAAACTTAATGTCATTGCAATTTTTATGTACGTCCTCAGAAATCATAAAATACATAAAAAGTCATTCCCAACTGATACAATGGTTTTTTTATGTCTATTTTTGTATCCAAAATCTAATGAACGCTTATTTTCATATTTCTCTAAAAACTTCCTACTTCCTAACACTATTTTTTTTGACCTCCAACACTGAACACAACAAAAAAGAAGAAAAAAGCTGATCCATTATATTGTATTGTGTAATAATTTTCTTGTGGATGTTTAGTATAATAAATAAAATTTTATAATTATGTCTTGTGTCTTTGGCTGGGATTAATGGAGGTAATGAAGGGGTGTTAGATTCTTCATCTATTGGCATCAGGTGCTTTGGATACACTTTGTCGTAATTTGCTTATAACTTTTGAGTGTCAGAAGTAGCGATTGTCAGTCATTCAGTTTGAGTCAATCCATGCACTTTTTTCAATTATGTTTGAATTGTTGTAGTTTATCGTTTAAACTTTTGCCCCACTATTCATGGGACTAATAATTTTTTTCACAAACATTTGCTCTCTGTTTTTTGATTTTTGAGAACCATCTTGAAAATGGCAGTGACATTAAATTGTCTTCAAGGGTGACTTTTGTGACATCGTTTTCAAAGGACAAACTAATCTGTCAGCGAGCAGTTGTATTTCCCGCCATTTTTTAAATCTCTTCTTTTTTTATATTGACTCATAATTTTTATTATATTGCAATGTGTTAGTTTTAAAATAAGAATAAAAAAAATTATATTGTATTTCTGCAAAAAAAAACCTTTATTTTGCTTTTATTATGGCTGGTAATGTTAAAAAGAAGCAGGTAAATAACAATATTACTCTCTAACTGAAATAAAGCTCATTATTGGTGCTTTTAGAATGTTGAATTGTTAATTATCTCTGATCAAAATGAGGTTAATTATTATGGATATTGTAAAGTAACCATAAATACCGTTTCAAAGCTAATCTTTGTTGAACCATATGATGAAAGTAAGCTTTTTTGGGCTTAATTTAAATAGCTATCCATGCTTATATTTAGGCATAAAAATGATTCAAGCTTCATTTGATTGGAAATTCATTAATGATGTGGTAATAAAACAATTAACTTTTTATTATTTTTATACATCACATATTTTTATAGAACATTTTATTTGGAAAATCTCCTGATAATACAATACAATTTGCTCTGATTTTCAAGACTCCAAGTACAACTAAAAAAATCATGGATGTCATTGTAAAGTATCATGTAAGTGATTCACATAACCAAAACATATCATTTAGCAGATAACGATTTTTAGCCTCAAAAAGCTAGTAATCAAAAAGTGTTGTTTGTTGATGATATTTTGGTTCCAGCAGTCCTGGAAAAGAGAGATACAAAAATTAAAGAAATTTTCTTAAAATATATTCAATTTTGTTATGACAAGAAAAAAGAAAAATATTTAAAAATCATTAACGGTAATAACAAAGGTGATGAAAGTAATTCAGCAAAAAATCCTGAAATTCGGTAAGTACATTATCAGTTTTAGAATAAGTCAACCAGTGTATACTCTGAAGAGTAATTAAAATATATAAAAATTTTTGTCGTATTTAATTTTTTTATTACTTTAGACATCGCAATTCCCGAAAACGATCATTGCATCATTTTGATGAAAATGAAGCAACCATGTATGTTTAAATGTCAGCTTATATTTATACTAATATAGCCTAAATTTAGGCCAATCCAGAAAAGGTCAAAAGTAAAGCATCAAAAAGAACAAACAAAAAAGATTAAAAGCTACAATTTTAAACTTCTAAAATATAAAAAGCTGGATGAAATAAAAGAGAAGCTTTATATTTTTGTTGATGGACAACGACATACTGGCCATTCGTATAGATGGGATAATACAATACAAAAATATAAATGTCATAAATGTCGATATAAAAAATATTTTTCAACTGCAATACTCAAAAAAGATGACGAAGGGAAAGAATTTTGTGAAGTTGGGATTCATACTTGTCATTCAAGAAAGTTTATTCGAATTCAAAATCATGAAAAGAGAAGAAAGATTTATAAACCTGATTACAAGATTATTGATGGATATATTTGTGGAAAACTGAAGCAACGATTAATAATTTTTGATCCAACAAATAAGCAGCTTTGCTATGAATATTATCCAAAAGGCAGAAAATTTTGTTGTGCTGGTTGTATGTTAGCAGAAGATAAAAAAATCGCCGCACAACTATATTATTATGGTACTGAAGAAGAATATGTTGAAATTTACAGTGATAATCACGTCTGTGAAATGCGACCTTACAATCCAGAAAAATTTATTTCAAAACAAAAAATTGTTCAAAAATGTGATTATAAATTTAAAAAAGAAATTCGACAAGGAAAAGAAAGAGAAACATTGATAGTTTTTGTTAGCGGCAATAAAGAATTGTGCTATAAATATGCGAAAAGTTGTACAAGTTATACATGTCTTGATTGTCGAAAGAAAAATCATTCCGTAACTGCAGTTTTGGTCAGAAATGGAATCGAAGAAGAATATATTCGACTTTCACCTAATCAACATATCTGTGAGCCACAAGTCTATGAAAGCAACAAGAATGATAAAAATAAAGAAATAATTATTGACAGCTCAAAGTTTAAAATTTTAAAACAAGATAAATATACTCTACTTTTTGTAATGGACAAAAAAGACAAAACTTTGGGTTACAAATATTATCGTTCAGATAGTAGCTGGCGCTATTATTGTGATGGATGTTATCAAAAAAGCGATAAAAAAGAAAATTTTGTTAATCTAAAAAGCAAAGAAAATGGTGAAAAATATCTTACTGCTCGAGCGGAACAAAAACATTTATGTAAGCCAGTTAAATTTGACGTGATAGCTGATGAAGTAAATATGATTGAAGCAAAAAATTATATTTTTGTTGAAATAATTAACAAGAGAAACACAAAATCAAAAGAATTAATCATCTTTACTTCTGAAACCAAAGAGTTTTGTTATGCTTATCTCTATATTACAAGAAATGAACTCTTTAAATGCAAAGCTTGCTTAGAAAAGAAAAAAGATTCTAGCGCAAAAATTTGTAAGAATTTGAATGGAAATGAATATGTTAGATTGGGGGCAGTGAAGCATGTATGTAAGCCGAAAAAATATTTAATATTAAAGTCATCAATTACAAAGTTCCTCAAGTATGATGATTTTCCAAGGAATCAAAGAGCAGAAAATAGCAAAGAAAAGAACCAATCAGCCATAAAAGATGAATCAAAAATAGTGAAATTACCAAATTTTAAATTAATGCCAAACAAAAATGGTGTTAAAGATTCACTTCTTATTATTACCTGCCCAAATGATAAAACTTTATTTTATCAATATAATTACCAGAAATCTTCAGATAATTACATATGTTTTAAATGTCAGAAGATAAAAAAGATTTGTGTAACTGCAAAACTCTGCAAAGACATTACAGGAATTCAGTTCATTACCCTTGGCATCAACGATCATATTTGTGAACCTATGAAAATAATGGAAAAAGAGAAGCTAACAAATTATCTCATGTTTGATAGAGATGATGAAACAAAGCCCACTAAACTTGTTGTATTTACAAGTCCAGAAAGATCTCATTGCTACGAATACTTTCAGCCTAAAGGAAGAATTAAATTTTCTTGTCGGAAATGTCTTAAACTTAGAGTTTCCCGATTTGCTGAAGTGGTAAAAGATGAAGACGGAAATGAATATATTGAGCTTGATGAAAAAGAGCATCTTTGTGACCCTGTAATATTTGAGCCATCAAAATATGAACAAAATCCAATAATTCCAGATTCACAATTCTTAATTTTCCCTAATAGCAATGGAGCTCAAAATAAGAGGCTTATAATTTTTGATTCAGATAATTATGATTTTGGATATGATTGCAATAAAGGCGACAGCTACAAGTGCTACGGATGCGAAGTAAAAAATCATTCTTTTACAACAAAACTGTCAACAGCGAAAAATGGTGAAAAATGCCTTGAAATTTTACAAAATGGACATGTTTGTAAATCTAAAAACTTATTTAAAGAAAAACGAATTTTCAATTCATCGAACTACAAAATCATCGATGATGAAAATGGCAACAAAATGATTATATTAAATCATCCCATGGAGAAAAAATTGTGTTACAAATTTGTCTATGACAATGATTATCATGCATTTTGCTGCATTCAGTGCCGAAAAGAAAAAAACAAAATAACAGCAGCAAAAATTTGTAAAACAAATATTGGTGAAGAAGTTGTAGTTCTAGCTTATAACCATAATTGTGAACCTTTTCGTCAATGATTTCTTGTGAATTTTTTTTATTATCTTTTATTTCTGTTATATTACTTTTGACAAAAAAATTAAAAAATTTATACCAATTTTACAATCAATTGGTATAAATTGTTTTTTTTGATGTTTTATTTGTATCAGAAGTACTGCATAATAAAAATTTTATTTAAGCTTTTAAAAGTTTTTTAAAATAATATCAAATAAATTAGAGACATTTAATTACAGCACTTTTACAAATGTTTATGCATTGGCTAAAATATAAATAAAAAATGTTTTTAAAAAATGATGATTAATTAAAACATACGTAAACATTCACATTCACCAAGATTGATATTACATTGAGAAGAATTACCAGCATTGTTACAAGAAAGAACTCTAATACAGTCATTATTTGTTGAACATGATTGTGCCATAACAGTTTGACCAACAAATACCAAAATGAAAACAATCATGAGAAGAGATTGACAGACATAGTTATTATTTTTGTTGAAATTAAATAAAATGATGATGGAAAAATGGAAATGTTGGATGCTTTATACTATTTTTTTAGTTCCATGAATACACTTTTTTGCAAAAGTAATAACACAATTTTAATAAAGTGCAAAAACTGAAAAACAACAATTTATGTAAATGAGCAAATGGTTGTACACATTAAGACGTACAAAATGTTTTAAACTAAAAATGAACAAACAAAAAATTAACTACAAAACAAATAATTCTATGAACATTTTAATAAAAAAAAGCAAGAAGTAAAAGGAGAATCTATTAAAATTTTTAAATTGTATGTGTTTTTAATGTTTGTTGGAATCACTGTTGCTTTTGAGCAACAATAAATAATCTTGGAATTGGTAACAAAACTTTTCCATCTGATCTTTGTTTGTAGCTGTCCGAAATTTCTTTTGAGTATTCTTTCACAAATTCTTCATCTTCTTCTTTCGTTAAATTTTCAACAAATCCACGAAGACCGGCGCTACGAGCCCATTCAACGAGAGAATCTGTAGATGGCATAACATGATAATAAGTTGTTTGCCAAATATCTGCAGAACAACCACTTGAGCTTAGAATATCATAATATGTCTCAGGGGATAACGGACGTTTAATTGCTGCAGTATTTGGGTTAATTTTTTCACTCCATCTTGGTGTCGCTGCAACTTTTCGCATTAGAGCATGCAGTGATTCATCTAAAACATTTGGCATTTGAATTGCTAGGACTCCTTTATCGCTAAGCTGGCAAATGAGATGTGGTAAAAGTGTTTCATGATCGCTAAGCCAATGTAAAGATGCATTTGCAAATATAACATCTTGTTTTGTGCCACTATCAAAATTCCATTCTTTAATATCGCTTTGAACAAAGCTACAGCTTTTTAAGCGTTTTTGTGCATCTTCAATCATAGCTTGAGAAGAATCAATTCCAACAATATTTGCATTTGGCCATGCATTAAAAAGTAATTCGGTGCTATTTCCAGGACCACATCCAAGATCGGTTGCATATTCTACTGTGATTGACGATGGAATTCGAGATAGAAGTTCTTGAGCTGGTCGAGTTCGTTCTGCTTCAAATTGTCGATACAATTCTACATTCCAATCTTTCTTCATTTTGTTAAGGAAAAATGAATTTATGTGAACAAATCTGCGGCAACTAAAAATATACATATAAAATTAATAGAAAACTTGTTGTTAGAAAGTTATTGAAAGAAACAGGAAAAAATCAATAATTAATAGCAGTTTGTATATAAGTTTTTATTTTATAGCAGTGTTGAAATTAACCTTTGCATCCCGAAAAAAATAAATTGAGAAACATGTGTATTATCATTGCCTTCAATCGATATGTGCCAACATTATCATCAAACTACAAAAAGCATATTTTCAACTGCAACAAAGGACATATTAAAGGAAGTTTAAAAAAAAACAGAATTAAAAATATGTAAAACAAATACTGAAGAAGAAGTTGTAGTATTCGCTTATATTCATAATTGTGAACCTTTTCGTCATTGACTTTTTGTGTTATTTTTATATGAAATTTTTTTATTATCTTTTACTCTGTTTATAACACTGATATTACTTTTGACGAAAAAGAGAATTTAAAAATTAAAAAAATGTGATGCCAATTAACATTTTATTCAAGCATTATCTTTTAAAAATTATTTAAAATAATATCAAATAAATTAGAAGCAAATAATTACAGCGTTTTTATATCAACAAGAGTGTACGCATTAGCTATAACAATTTTTATATTCGGAAAAAGATGATTTTAATTCAATAGTGTTTAAGGGCATTTATGCGTTAGCTATAATAATATTAATGTTAGGAAAAAGCTGATTCATTAATTAAAACATACTTAAACATTCACATTCACCAAGATTGAAGTTACATTGAGAAGAAGTACCAGCATTGTCACAAGCAAGAACTTCAATGCAGTCATTATTTGTTGAACATGATTGTGCCAAGATTGGTTGACCAATAAATGCCAAAATGAAGGCAATCATAAGAAGAGATCGAATGAACATTGAAGTAGTAAAAGACATATTTCTGTTATTTTATAAAAGTCGATTAAAAAAATGATAATGGAAGAATGAAAATTGCAAATATCTTTATAGTACAATTTTTGGTTCCTTGAACACATTTATTTGCTATTTAAATGAGAAATGATCGTTTTTTTATCAATAAAGTACAAAAATAATAACACAGATTTGATATAGTGCAATAACCGAAAAACTATAACACTCTAATGTTTATGTAAACGAGCAAATAGTCCAGCATTTTTTGTCTTCCAAAAGGTTTTTCAGTGAACATGATCAAACAACAAATAAAATACAAAAAATGATAAATATTTTGAGTAACAAAAACAATCATTTCTCATTTAAATTTGAAATTATTACATTACAGGAACCAAAAAACAGTAGTTAAAAAGGCATCTGTCAGTTTTTATTTTTCCATTATCATTATAAATTCATTTTATTTTAAACAATGTCTTCTACTACAACAATGTTCGTTCAATCACTTCTTATGATTGCCTTCATTTTGGCATTCATTGCGCAAGCTACTCTGGCACAATTTTGTTCAACAAATAATGACTGTATTGGAGTTCTTGCTTGTGACAATGCTGGTACTTCTTCTCAATGTAACCTTAATCTTGGTGAATGTGAATGCTTACGTATGTTTTAATCAATCAATAATCCGTTTTTTAAAGCATTTTCATTATTTCAGCTAATGCATAAACATCTCTAAACATAAAACTGCTTTACTTAAATGCTTCTAATTTATTTTTTCGATGTTATAATGGTTCGAGTTAAATTTATAAATAAAGTGTAAATTAATCATTCTTGTAAACTAAAATAATTTTACAGCCTAAGTTCCATTTGACCATGAACGTTAATTCAATTCTCAAAATCAGAGGACCGATTTGAAGAACCAAAAATTATTTTATTTCATTTTGCTTAACAGACAAATCGAATCAACAAACATAGATAAGTTATGTTCAATTATTAAGCTTTGAGCAAAACTCAATTTTATTTTTTTAAACATTAAAATTTAAACATTTTTTAAAATTCTATTGCTCAATTTATTTCATAAACTATTAGAGAAAAATAAACAAAAGTCACTCGTCTTAACATTCTTTAACGCTAACACAATTCACACTTTTTCTGTTTAAAAACAAAACCACGCAAAGCAAAAAGCAAACAAAAAGTAATCATAGTAGTCGTATTTTGGTTTTTTTACTAAACATGCTCAATTGATATTTCTGTACTGATTAAAGTGATCATTGTAAAATAATGTTATTAAAGTTTATTAGTATGTTCAGTGTTTTTCTGTTATTTGGTGTAATGAATAAACACTTTTTTAACACTGCATTCCGTTCTTCCTACGTCGTTCAAGCTATACTCAATTCACCTCCTCAAGCTTATATATTTTGTTTTGTTTACCCTTTTAACCATACATCAAAATCACTCCTTTGAAAAACTACATTGTTTGTTTAAAATTTCTTTCTTTAACTAAAACAAAAAAAAGTTTTTAGTTAGTTTTTGAAAATGCGGTTTTAAGGTTTTCAGAAAAGTGGTATGCACAAAGCCTACATCATTTTTCTGTAACTAACTTGTCATAAGTAATCAAAAATTTTTTATTACAACTTGTTTATTTTTTTTTGTTCAATTTCTTATCTCCAAACATGATATTCAAATTTGTATTATTTTTTTCACTTTCAATTGCTATTAATGCTGCACCACTAACAAGTAAAGTTTTTATTTTTTTCGTTATCAAATTTTTTGTTTAAATATTTTTTAAGGCAATTCATGGCTAGGAAAGCAAACAGTTACATATTCAATTAGAAGACAAAATTTTTCTGAAATGAGGCTACCGTAAGCAGTTTATGTTTGTCAAAATCGATCTGTAAGATATTTTAGAGAACCAATTTTCCGAGCAGTGCTTGGAAAAGCCTTTAAAACATGGGCAGATGTAATTTCGTTAAGCTTTAAAGAGCTTGAACCAGATACCCCAGCAGATATTTCCATTTCATTTGTACCAGAATTGGGTGGTTATAGAAATGAAAGTTGGAGTACTCATTCAAATACTAGTAGCTTGATTTTATTTGCTTATGATTCGTGGTTTATAAATACGCCTGGGAAACCAATTAATAATGATACAAATGATTTATATTATGATTCACTTTTTGTAGTTGGTCAATTATTAGGTCTTAAAACTTCCAATGATTCAGATTCTGTTATGGTAACTCAGTTCTCAAAAAGAATCTCACAAATAACAGATTCAAATGGAAATTATGTTGAGCCAAAACTCTCTAAAACAGATATTGAAAATATTCAACGTCTATATGGTCCTAAACAGCCTAATAGCTTTACAGTATTTAATGATGAATATCAAATGGGTGATAATAAAGCTTTTCCTTTCTATGATGATGATGCTTGCCATGAGCTGTCAGGTTTTAATGATATTGCATCTTCAATAGCTTTAAATGGACATTGCTTGGAATTATTTGAAGATGCATCTTGTAAAAGTAAAAGTGTTATGGTTAACCCCGGGTGTACAGATGGAAGCTGCTGCAATCCCCAAACATTTGTTAAATGTGGATTTAATGATTTAGCAAGTTCTTATCGAGCTTGTAAAAGTACGGGAATTAACATTGTTATTTGGGTTAGTGTTATTATTGCAATTTTAATAATTGGATTTATATTGATTGGTATTGTCTTTCCATGGTTGTTAGAGGTTTTGGGAAAACTGGTTAAGGTATGCTTTATGTGCTTGAATATTTATTTTTTCTAATGTAATAAATTTTTAGAAGATGAAAAAGAAGCATATCGGTAAGGAAAAATAAAATCATAAACTTTGCAAAATGGTTATTTTTGCAGCTTTACAAGCATATTTGCATCAACCAACTGGAAATAAGAAAATTGCCATCAGTCAGCTAAAGTTTGTTGGAATTATTGGAACAGGTACGTGGCTTTTTACAACATAAAATAATGACATATTATTTTGCTTACACATTACCAAATTGCTAGTTTCAACTTATGCGAGGAAAATTTATTTTTGTATAATAATAATATTATTTATATAATTGCTGCATATGCATTTACTGATGTATGCCAAAATCCAAAAAAACACTTTTTGTCTAAAATAGAAAGCGATATCGCGAAAAATTAAAAGCCGCTAAAATTTTAATTGAACCCTCTTGAACATTTAAAGAATTCAAAAAAGCACAAATATACTTATGATTAAATTATTATTTAATGTCATTCACGTGTTTACTTTTTTTTCTTAAGGGGCTGTCCATAAATTACGTAACAAGGGTGGGTGGGGTAAATGACCGTGCCGCCTTTCATGTGCGGCAAAAAGTGCCTTTGATGTATAGGGCATTATCGAAAATGACGATAACGTAATTTATGGACAGCCCCTAATTGAGTTTTAAACTTTTATTTTTGTTTAATGATTTTTCTGACTTTAAAAAGATGTAGATGCAAGATATTTTTTTTGTTTTAGAAATAACACGCATTTAAATGAATAGAATGATTCAATGCGACTACTGCTGTTCCATGTTTTTTTATTGATCGCTAAACTATGATAAAAAGCACCGTTTTAGCTTTCTTTGCTTCAATTTATGATAGTTCAACAATGCTTTTTGAATTTTTCGTATATGTTAGAAAACAAATGTTTATTTTAAAAGAAAATTTTTTTAACTGCTTCTTGACAGAATACTGCAACCCTTATGTTGTGCCAATTGTTACATTATGAAAAAATTACTATAACGTAAAGCCAGATAAAAATTTGGAATAATTTTTACATTTTCTCGTCAATACCAGATTTATGTAATAATTAATTAATGCGAAAAAACATTTTTAAAAACATTTTTTTTTTAAATTTGTAATTTTTATCAAGGCTTTAAAGTACAGTGATTATCATAAATTTTCGTCCAGAAAAATTCGCCTAGCTTTTTTTATTACAGTTTTTGTAAACTGTTATTTACTAAAACTTGAAATGCATGTACAGGGTGGTCCAAATAAAATTGCACTGGCATTTTTGACGACAAATTGCTCCTTTTTGCTTCTGTAAGCTCATATCTGCAAGGATGGGCCATCATTGGCGGGAGCATCCCTTTGCATATAAAATTTTGGCATTTGGGAACATTACGCCAAATGGCGCCAAATTCAAATTTGTCCTCGTACCAGCTTAAAATTTACATAGGGCATGAAAATCCACACTCTTTGGCACTCAGTGGTCAAAAAATCACCCCCTAGCTTCAAAAATGACAAAATGGCAGCCAACTGAAAAAGTGAATTTTTTGTTGAAAGAAAAAAAAATTTTTTTTATTTTTTTCCGTTTTAAATAAATCTTTAAGAGACAGTCTGTGTAAGTATTTGAGTGATGAGGAACAGAAAAAAATTTTTTTTCGATTTCGGCCTTCAAATTTTAATATGTTGTTGCCTATGGTCCAAATAAACAGAAAAAAAAGATTTTTGAATTTTCGCGGCAGGATTCTGGATTTTAGAGGCTTCTGAAGTCGCCAACTTTAGGCGAGTGGGAAAAATCGAGTTTTGCTTCAATTTTTATTATTTCCCGGATTTATAGGTTTTCGACCATGGGGAATTCAGTGGCACACTCGGATTTTTACCAAAATTTCGTTTTCGTGTCGAAACCGAAATTTCGATTTTTCTACAGTAATTTTCGAAGCCTTAAATCTGAAGCCGTAGCTAGTGACTACTATTTTTTTATAGGCCAACATATCTAGTTTAATGATATATAAGCCTTTTATTTGATATCGATCCGTTAGAGGGTCATCCAGCTCCTGAAATGAGGTGGATTCAGAATTTGCAAAAATCAATCGACTACGAAAAATCGAGTGTTCATCCATTTTAGCTGATTCCCCGGATTTATAGGTTTTCGACCATGCGGAATTTAATGGTAAACTCCGTTTTTAACCTAAATTCCGTTTTCGTGTCGAGACCATCGAATTTTCGTTTTAGCTCTATTAGCTTAGTAAAAAAATCGCCATGGCTCTAATATTGTGAGGAGATAGCTAAAAATAGGTTAGTATCTTCCCAAAATAACAGGTTTATCGTTGTTAACTCAACAAATTAACATATGGCATCCGTAACTCAAGTTACAGTAACCCGAAGTTGACTCATCGTGTTAGGGTATATGTGTTCATAGTAAAAAAGCTACAACTTTGCAAAAAACAGGGATATTGAGCTGTAAAATGTTCAGAAATGTTTCCTAATATCACTTTCATCAATTCCAATTGATAAAAAAATTATATTATTGATATTCAGCGTCTACAGTAACCCTAACTCACATGCACCAAAATCATCGAAATTTCGACCAAAATCAATATTTTTCATGCAAATATCATCTTTTGTAGCGTCAAAATCCTTAAAAATATGTTATTTATCAATCCCAATCAAAAAAATAGGTTTTCGGAAAAATTAAAAAATTTTTGATTTTTAGCATCTCAACAAGCAGACGATGAAAAATCGAAAAATTTTATTTTTTCCAGAAATCAATTTTTTTAATTGAAATCGATAAATAAGATAATTTTAAGAATTTTGACGCTATAAAACACGATATTTGCATGAAAAATATTAATTTTGGTCGAAATTTCGATGATTTTGGTGTAAGGGATATCTGGTTACTGTAGACGCTGCTTATCAGTGATAAAATTATTTTATCAATTGAAATTGATAAAACCAATGTTAGGGAACATTTCTAGGCCCTTTACAGCTTGGAATCATTGTTTTTTGCAAAGTTGTAGTTTTTTTATTTTGAACACATATTCTACAACACCAGCAGGTAATTTGGGGATACTATAACTTGAGCTACCGATGCCAGATGATAATTTTTTGTGTTAACAATGATAAACCAGTTATTTTGGAACAAAAATAAACTATTTTCAAACACCCCGTTGCAAAATTAGAGTCAGGGCGATTTTTTTACTAAGCTGTTACAGCTAAAACGAAAATTTGATGGTCTTGACACGAAAACGGAATTTAGGTTAAAAACAGAGTTTACCATTAAATTCCGCATGGTCGAAAACCTATAAATCCGGGGAATCAGCTAAAATGGATGAACACTCGATTTTTCGTAGTCGATTGATTTTTGCAAATTCTAAATCCACCTCATTTCAGGAACTGAATGACCCCCAAACGGATCGATATCAAATAAAAGGCTTACATATCATTAAACTAGATATGTTGGCCTATAAAAAAATAGTAGTCACTAGCTACTGCTTCAGATTTAAGGCTTCGAAAATTACTGTAGAAAAATCGAAATTTCGGTTTCGACACGAAAACGAAATTTTGGTAAAAATCCGAGTGTGCCACTGAATTCCCCATGGTCGAAAACCTATAAATCCGGGAAATAATAAAAAATGGAGCAAAGCTTGATTTTTCCCACACGCCTCAAGTTGGCGACTTCAGAAGCCTTTAAAATCCAGAATCCTGCCGCGAAAATTCAAAAATCTTTTTTTTCTGTTTATTTGTACCATAGGCAACAACATATTAAAATTTGAAGACCGAAATCGAAAAAAAAATTTTTTTCTGTTCCTTGCTTCTAAGGAAAAGTAAAATTTTTACACAGACTCCGTCTTAAATGGCTGCCATTTTGTCAGTTTTGAAGCTAGAGGCTTCATTTGTCGACCATTGTGTGTGGGAGAGTCTAGATTTTCATAATATATGCTAGATTTAAGCTGGTTCGAGGTCAAATTTGAATTTGGCGCCATTTGGCGTAATGTTCCCAAATGCCAAAATTTTATATGCAAAGGATGCTCCCGCCAATGATGACCCATCCTTGCAAATATGAGCTTACAGAAGCAAAAAGGAGCGATTTGTCGTCAAAAATGCCAGTGCAATTTTATTTGGACCACCCTGTATGTTAAAAATATAGAAGAGAATATTAGCAGAAGCTGAAAAGAGATTAGTGCCACTATAAATTTGCATAGGTCATAAATAAAGTAAAATTAAATTGTTATTCTTTGCCATTCATGTTTAAAACTTCATGCATAATTAAATTATAAGATAATTAACTAAAATTTCTTAACTTTTAAAAGAACAACAAAACACAAAACACCTTTTGTTGATTTTTTGATCTTTGATCCAACATATCTCAAAAGAGCACTACAATAATTGCATTGTTTGATAACAGTTGTTATTTCTATGTTTATTTTATTGATTGACAAACTAAAAAAAGGAATCATTGTTTTGACTTTTTTTCGAGTCCGCTTTGTCAGAAAAAACTTTTTGAATCTTTCATAGATACTAAAATGTCTCAAGCAAGAAATTAAAATTTATTTCATTTATTTCTTTTAGCTATCACCGTATTCCATTACGTTTAACTATCTGCTACATAAATTAAAAAAAAACGTTATTATAATGTAACTATTGCATAAAACTGAAGAATAAATGTGTTTTCTCATTTGGTCTTCGAAAAAAAAAAACTATTACATTCTTCCAAAACATCATTTGTGAACCATAGCTTACTATTTTTACATTAAAGGGACGTGTTGTATTCATGGAAGGAAAAGTGCCAGGTTAATTCAGGGTTATCTCAATGCAATTTTTTTCAATTTTGCTTAAACGTGAAAATTAAATAATTTAAACTTCATTTTTTATCTTAACTTTTTTCTGAACCAAGAAGGTGATTTGTATTGACAAATGTAATCCACATATGCTTTTTCAAAGAAAATATGTTGAGATTACCTTGAATAAATTTGGGAGTTCTTCTATTAATGCAACAAGTCTCTTTAAAAAAATACTGAACACGCGTGCAAATTTTATTAAAGAACAATATTCATTGACTCATTTAAATTTTCTCTGAATACGTTTTTTTGCTTACTCTTATGCAACTTTATAGGAAACAGCGCAAATGTCCGCCTTGCTCACTTTTATCCTGATCTAGAAAATACCACAGAATTCCTTGATGTCGCTGTTAAAACTGTTAAATTACATGTTTCATTTTGTGCAGTTCGAAAAGAGATTGAAATAATGGAAGAATGTGATCATGAAAATATTTTAAAATTTGTTGGATGGCTTCAAGAAGGTTCTCACACGCATATCGTCACAGAATTTATGCATGGTGGAAGTTTGCATAATTTTTTAAGAAATGAAAAACATTCCCCAACAATTGGACAGCTATTTTCATATATTATGCAAATTTTGGATGGTATGATTTATCTGGGAAAAGCTCATATCCTTCACCGGGATTTAGCTGCAAGGAATTGCTTGTAAGTTAGAATTGTTAGAGGCAGGGTCAGAGCGAAATGATAATTTGGGCTATAAAAATCGATTTTGATTTTGGTTAAAAAACTTAAGTTTATATTTGTAAGCCCTAACACCTACTGATTCCTAATGTGATACCCATGAGTCGATTTAGTAATATGGCTAACTTTTAACTTGGATGGCATCCATGGCATTCATGTTAACCTCGGATCCACCGAGCATCTAACCACTCATGTTTTCACTGGTAGTCTCCGCCAAGACTCAAACCGGGTTCACCAGGTTGAACATCCAACGCGCTAACTACTCGACTACATGAGATGGCTAAAAAAACTTTTGATATTTCGAACTTTAATTGGGCTTAGCTCTTGCCAGTGTATACTTTTAAAGACAAACTTTGTAGATTAAATTCCACATATGAAACCCTGAAAATCAGTGACTTTGGATTATCTCGAAAAAGTGATAATAATGATGAATATTTATTACAAAATGATGCAGAACTTCCATTTCGATGGTTACCAGTTGAATCTTTATCGGGCAAAGAATCGGTCAGTTTTCAAATTACATAATGTTTATATCTAAAAATAACTTTTTCAGTATTCAGTAAAAGGAGATGTTTGGGCATTTGGAGTAGTAATTTGGGAAATATTTGAAAGAGGCCGAATTCCATATAAAGGAATGAATGTAAATGGAGTAACAGAGTTTTTGAATTCAGGAAAACGGCTACCACAACCATTTTATTGCTCGAATCAAATGTAAGCTTTAAAGATTAGGTCGTCTAACTAATAAAAATAGAAAGCGTTTTAATACCCTCTTTTTTGTTGCAGATACAGTATAATGTTAAGCTGCTGGGATGCTGATCCAAAGAAGCGATCCGAATTTGAAACTCTTAAAATTCATTTTAATTCAATACTAAATCGTCATCAGCCTGATATATTACCAGATCCTAATTACGATAGTTATTATGAAACACCTGTAAAAATTTCTCATGATAAATAACGCGTACTTTTTGTCTGCTTAAAAAATTTATCGTATTACAATCATAATCTCTGTATTTTGCCATGCTTTAATAAATTGCTATATTTTCTGTTTTTATTTTTTTATGGTTACAATAATCTCAAAAAAGTTAGTTATATCAAAATTTAAAAATATAGTTAATGCAGCAATATAATGATTTTAGAATTTATTCAGAAAAAAGCTATATGTTGTCTAAAATCACTTTGTGTTTTTAAATTGCTATAATCAATCAGAAAGGCAGTTTAAAAGATGTAAAAATAGAAATAAATAACATGCTTTTTCTGCATCATCAATAAGGCAAAGAACTTTTAGATAAGAGGGGAATTTCCGCGTGAAATTTTTTGAATATTTGTTTTTTTCTATGTCTCTTTTGAAAAAAATTTGTTTCGTTAAATTTGTCTCAAAGATAACAAAAAATCAGTTTTGGTTAAAAATAATCTTGCAAAACACTTTTAAAAATAAAGAAAAACCGATAAGGCACTGAAAATGACGCAAATCAAATGTTTATATATTTTTTCTCAAATTTATGAGATACTACTTTTTTTTCGTATAGTGAGAGCCTCTTAATACCACCAATACTTTTCTGCTTTAAATTTTTTTAAGAATTGTTCTAGCTATGAAAGTGCCATTATGTACTGGTATCGAATACACAAATAGAGTAGTTGATTGTGTATTAAATGTTGCTGTTTATATTTATTCTTTTAATCTTAATACTTATTATATAACTAATGACGAAGTTTTTCCAAATAAACTTATATTTAACAATTTTTCTTATTGGTCATTAAATGATACAGTTTATTATCAAATTGAGCCATTAAATGTACGATACCTGCAAAGCTATAATTATACTTGTCCATCTTTTAATGAAAAATGTGAAGTTCAGTTTCCAAATGGAAGAGAATCTCATTCATATCAAATTATGACAAATGGAAAAACTGAAGAAATTAATTCTAAAATGCAGCTTCTCTTTGATAATGGATTTATTTATAGCTTAACTGATCAAATAAGTTTCAATTTGTTTGATGGAAAATGTTTCAAAAAGAATTATTCACGTAAGTTTCCACGTGTGAATTAAGAGCTGTAAAATGCAGGCATGTGTGTGCATAAAAAACTGGCGATATCACACCTTCTGTTATCCTCCATTTCAATGATAAAATTTGGTAGGGGTAACCGCCAAGACACGCAATCTATAAATTATATTCAATTTGCCCGAATATATTGAAATATCAGAAAAAACATTCAAATATTTCTTTTTTTAAGTTTATTTTTTGATAATACCATCATTTCAGGTGATTGTACAAAAGGAGCAACATTTATTGATTTTGAGAGCGTCTGTTGTAACGAATTTTTTGACATTTTAATACCTGATAAAAACGATGGTATACTTTTATATAATCTTAATTTTTCAAAAATAACTTTCCTACAGAAATATGTGAAGAATATGCAAATAAAGCTGAGTTTATTGACGCTGAAAATTCCACTATTTTAACTTTTTCTGCAACCCATACATTATCGACAGATGGTTTAAATGTTACAGTAGATAATTTTACATCTTTATATCCAAACACCATATACAAATACGGCACAGATGAATATAACTGTCATAATAATGACACCTCCATTTCCAATTGTTTCATCCCTTTTTCTAAGAAAGATGATGTTTATATTAGCTATCGACTTAAAATGAAGTTTTACATGATGAATGAAACAAGATATGAAGTGTCACTTGGAAGTTTCATTCGACGAAATGGTATTTATTTAAAATATGATTATACCCCGTATACTATATATGAGCCATGTTGGCATCAAGTAACTACTCCAATGGAACCAAATGGAACGATTGTTAAAAGTTCATTATGTTGTACAAAGTTTCGAAGAAATGAAGCTAAAACAACAACTGAAAGTCTACGTGATATGAGAGAAGATAGTTCTTTACTTCTATTAATAACTGCAGCATTGTTATGTGCATGTTTTGCAATTTTTGGATTTGTTATATGGAAAAATGGTTGTAGCAAAAGTGAACCCCAGGAAATAGTTGTTGTACCTGTAAGAGAAGAAAAGTAAGTGTTTAAACTGCGTTTACATAAAAACATGTCCTGTGAAAACTTATTGTTTTACAACACCCTGTTTTCGGCATTACCGTATTTTCTGTGTTGTCAATATAAAATCAAAAACAAAAAAAAAATTTTTTTCAGATCGCTAACCGTATCTTCTAATATCAGTGAAGCATTTTCTGACATCTCCATTGATGAACCAAATATCTTTATAAAATTTGATAAAGTTCTCGGACAAGGCTCGACTTGCACCGTTTATCCTGCAAAAATCAAAAACTCCAGAATCTATAAAAACGTAGCAATCAAGATCCCCACTTGCTACGAAGACAGCCATCTCGATGAAGTAATGCATGAATTAAGTATTATCCACAAGCTGGAAAGATCACATCCATCAATTTGTTCAGCAATTTTGTGGACAACACATCGAGATATTCCTTGCTTAATCTTTGAAAAAATGGAAACAAATTTGTTGCTTTTTGTTAAAGACTATCCCGACGAAAGCTTTCCAGCAGCAAAAATTTTATTTTTACAAATTTTATGGCAAATTTCAAATGCGCTAGAATTTATTGCTTCTAAAAATGTGATACATCGAGATGTTGCTGCAAGAAATATTTTAATTTCATCGCCCAATATTGCAAAGCTCTCAGATTTTGGGCTATGGTGTGAATGTAATAATGAATCGTTAATGTATTTTTCAAATTTTCGAAAAAAACTTCCATATCGTTGGTTATCGCTTGAAGCTTTAAGGGATAAAATATTCAGTGAAAAAAGTGATGTATGGAGTTTTGGAATTGTTATGTATGAAATTTGGAGTAAAGGAAAGGTGCCGTATTTTGATAAAGAAAATATTGAATTGATAGAATTTTTGGCAGAAGGAAATCGACTGGAAACACCGGAAGGAATGGATGAAGATGTTGCAAGAATAATGACATCTTGTTGGTTGGAGAAAGTAGAAGAGCGACCAAATTTTATGCAAATAAAAACAGGGATTTCAAAGATTTTAAAATATTCACGTGCAAATGGCTATAATAGTTTATATACGTAGTTTAAATCATAGTGTTTCTTTTATTTCTCCGTTTTTTAATCTAAATATTTGTACAACAAAATAAAATAATTAAAAAACAATATCGTTACCGTGTGCTACTTACCTGCAATATTTGAATATCTACTAAATTCACAGATGGAGAATTTCGCAGCTAATATTTTATTTCTAACTACCCCATAGCTAGGCGAGTATGAACTCCAACTCTAAGATTGAGATGAGGACCCCTACGATGAAAAGGAAAACAAATCAAAAGAAACTATTGTAATGTGAAACACCTTTATTTAAAATTTTTATTTTATTTTGTAACTTTAAATTCTCTTTGAATTTTTTTGTCATCATAATTTTCCTTTTTTTTCTTTTCTTTACTAAAAAACGAACTAATCGAAGGAAATCTGTTTGAAGACGTTACCGCCTTGTGTTTGTTTTCTCTTTGACACCCATGTGGCGCTAAAAATGGCAATTTACTTGCACAACCGCGCTTTCTACACACTTTTGTTCGGACGACGAGTCTCTTTTTTCTTTTTTCTTTGTTCTTTTTTTCTTGGCTCTCATAGTAGTGCACCTGTGGGCTAGGTCAGAGAGCTGGCGCGCGCACGTGTTAGACAAGGGCAATACATCTTGCTGACTGTAAAAAAAGGTGGAGTTTGATCTGGCATTTCAAACTTGGTAAAAAATGGCCTTTAACAGAGCCCCAGCCAAAAGTATCAATTCTCATTTTTTCTCTTTGTTTGCATTTTTTTTCTTTAAAGACAACTTCATTACAGTTTTCCCCTTTCTTTTTCTTCCCTAAAAATTTAACACGAGCACTTAAAACTAAACTAAAAATTCGTTAATGCTCAACATGCGCAAAGTACTACCACATTCTTTTTTTTTTGTTGATTTTTTGCCCATCATCATAGAACTTTTGCAACATTTTACATATGCTGATGCGCTCTTTGACAGGAAAGAACGATGTTAAAATGGCAGTAAAGATGCTTTCTTATGAAAGAAATTATTCACTGCTGTTGCAAAATTGTTTGTAAAAAAAAGAAAAAGATGTGTTACCCCCAAATTTTGTAGTTTTTGATATACATTTTTCGATCAATCGATCGTCTCGTGCATTTACAAATTTAGTTTTTTTTCTTAGCTTTATCATTTATAATTTGCAGGTAAAAATGGATATTTTAATTGATAAAAAATGTAAATGTAATGAAAAAGATTATTTTATTTTTGTATCAACATTTCATGCTTGTGGTGCCTTTTTTCCATTAACATCAATCCATGATGAATGTAAAAAAGTTATTATTGTTAATTTTATTTCAATGAATAATTGTAAATGTGTTCGAGTTAAGCATCAATTTACAATATCAGATACTGATAATTATCAATTTATTCGTGATGCCATGATGAATACCAATGAATATGGAAATTTCCCTGGAAAGCTTAAAGGAATTATCTTGGATCTTTTTGGTTTATGTCCTTTTAAAAAACAATATGATTTTTGTTGCTTTTGGAAAACATTTGCTGAAAGCTTTGGAATTCCTTATCAGTTCATTAATACTACAACATTGAAAACCACTTCAATCTTGTATGGGGTTAAAAATTCTTTGAATGATAAAAATATGGCATTGATTCATATTAAAAAGAATAAATCTTGCGATATTGTTGTTCTTGCCCCAGCTACAAATGGCTATGTTATAAAAGATCAATATGGAGTGCTGGATTCTGACAGCGACAGTATCAAACGTTGTGTAATGCGAGATAAAAATTTAGTACCAGATGTTATTATTATTTCAATGGATAATCCTACTTCGTCGAGTACCAAATTATATCAAAAACTTTTTAAACCGCTAAAAGTTGTTATGCTTTCAAAATCTTGTTCAACATTTATTCTTGATTCCCTCAAACTTTTGATTGCAAATCTCAATAGCAATGCTTTGAAGGATGCTGTTCATATCACAGTTCAACCATATTTTGAAAGTTATCTTTGGGTAATCAAAAAACAGCGCTGCTTAAATTTTGAAGGAAATTTTGAAATTATTTGTAAAAGAAATGCAATTAATTTACCATTTACTCGAACCGAGAATGTATATGTTTCAAGTGAAGAAATTGTTAGCGTAAGTTTGTAGCACCAATATATAACACAATCTTAAATTAAAAATTTTCAGTTATGCTACTGGAATTTCCGAAGATATGATTCTTTGGAAACATATGATGTCTCAAAATATAAAGGATCATACATTCAAATTACTTTATCAATCGATGCTAATGGATTTTGTAATTTAAATATTCAAAAGCTTGAAAATTTAAAAAATGTCCCTTCCATGAATAGCAAAGAAATTGATGTTAAGCTTTATATGGATAAAAAGGGAACACATATTCATTCTGAAGTTGGTGTCTTTTGTGATGCAAATGGTAAATTAATTTTGATAATGATTTAAAAGAAAACAGTTTGCAAGCTTTTGAGACACACTTATGTATAGATAAAGACTTAATATCAATTTTTAGATGATTCGACTGTTCCTCCATACATTAGCTTTTTTAATGGCCTTGTAATTGGTGCTGAAGCAAAGCAATTAGCTATTGAACATCCAACTTTTGTTGTATACGGTAAATTTTTTAATAAAGAGACTGTAAGAATAATAAAAAAAAGTAATTACATTCTAGATATCTTTACTCTTCTTAAAATGTCAAAAAACAATAGCAATAATATTAAAGCAGATCCAAAATGGGGATTTAAAGTTGAAAAAGATTCGAATGGAATTTTACAGGTTATTTTTGATACCTGGCGTGGAAAGCGAAAAGCAACACCAGCATTTTTACTTGCAATTTTAATTAATCATTCATTGAAAGTTGCACAAGCTTATATTGGATTTCGACCGACTGTCTTTGCGCTTAATTCATGGGATGATTTAAAAATTATTGGAAATCAGATTTTTAAAGCTTTAAAAATTTTGGGATATGATGCCAGTATTGATAAAATGGTTGAAAAACATGGAAGTGGATGGGAATATATTAAAGTGGAAAAGAAATTAGCTTTGGCTGAATAAAGGTAGAATAAAAATTTATTGAACATGTTTTTTTTCTTGTTGATTTTGTTGTTGTCGTTTGCCGCTTTTTATATCCAAAAAAACTCTTTTATCATTTTTTTTGATTCCTTTTTACCTTTCAAAAAGTTATGTTCTTTTTTTGTAATTTTATAAAAGTATGCTGTATTTTGTAACAAAAATTTGTTTTAAGCCTAGTTTTGTGAAATTTTTTATTATTTTTATTGTGTTTCTGTAATAAATTTGTTTGGTATCTCAAAACATTATACATACTAGTATGTTAAATAATTTCAAAACTATCCTCCTCTTTCATACTGTAATGAGTAACAGCTGCTGTTTTTTTTTAAAGAATATCTTTCAATAATTTTTGCAGTAATTTCCTGAATTCCACCATATTTGCGACAGAGGGGTGACGTATTTTTCAAATTTGTTTTCTTTTAATTAATTTAACTTTTTGATTTTTTTTAATTTCGTTAATTCAATTAAACAATAAACAAAAAAAATTATTAAATTTATTATACCTTATACTTCCATGTGAATAATTTTAAAGCATAAAATGCTTATTAATTAACATGCCTAACATAACATGTATTATCGCATTATTATTCATAAATTGTTTATTCAAAAACATATACGTAATTGTCTCGTGTTGTCTTTAATTTTTAAAAGAATTTAAATAAACTTTTTTTTTGTTATTTAAAAATGGTGAGCGCCGAATTTATCGTTTTTGTGATTATCGAAATTATTTGTTATTCGTTTCATTTATCAATGCTAATTTTATTCACTGCCAAAAAGAAGACCATTTTTAAAGGTCCATTTTATGATATATTCAGGGTTGTAATTTTTAGTGATTTGATGTGCTATGTTGTGGTAAGCGTTTTGAGAAGTACAGGGAGGTAACTTTAAATCTGAGAGTTGTCTCTTGTCGGCAATTCAAAATTACTGTAACTTAATCTTTTTTCAGTTGATTTTTGTTCAAAAATTTCCGTCATCTTTTGGCATCTTCTTTTTTCCGCCAACGGAATTGCTGGCATATGCCTTTTTGACAGCTTTCACCTATGTTACGGTGATACAATTTTTGGGGCATACTTTAATGGCATTGAATCGATTTTCATTGATTTGGTTTCCAATTTTTCATCAACGAATATGGAGACGGCATTGGTATACTGTATTTTTAATCATAATGCCGATTCTAATTTTGGCATGGAATTTTGATGTTCCTTTAAAACTTCTTTTTTCGTCCGAAGAAATTGTTTTGCCAGATGGTCAAAATGCATACAGTTTGTACGTGTTTGGATCGTCATTGAGTATGATTGCAACGACTATAATTTCGGCGATTTTAAATATTTTATCATTTACTAAATTTTATGGATATAAAAATACGGATTTTTCGATTACGGTAAACGAAAAACAATTGTTGTGTAAGTTTTTTTGTGTGTTGGCTTTGACAAAATATTAATAAGGGATTGTCCAGAAATCACGTGGTCAGGAGGATGCGGGGAGGGGGTTAGCCAAATGGTCACCCGGCTTTGATGTTGTCGGCAAAACGCTTTGATATTTGGTCCCAGAGGGGGACAGGGGGTTCAAAAATCACGATCTTTTGGTCACGTGATTTCTATTTCTGGACAGTCCCTAACTATATTTTGTGTAAAAGGGAGGTACAAGTGTGGAAAATGGGGAGAAAAAAGGGTAGAAAAAATGTACGATTTTGTTTCGAAAAAATATCGTCACTTTTTTTCAGTTGTTTCACTTGTAATATTTGTAACACAAATTTTGCGAATTGTAAATAATTATATTAAGTTATTTTTTTACAACTACCCTGGAATTATAGCATTCTTTAATTTAATGGTCCCGTTGATCTATGGCTTATTTGCTTGGTCTGGAAGTGTTTCATTAATGATTTTAAGGTTGGTTGGTTGCAAAAATGCTTTTTCTAAAATCCCCCGAAAATTTTTGATCGTTTATCGCTGAATAAATTATAGTATACTATACACCCTAGTTTGTATTTGCTGTAATTTTATGTCTCCATGTTTCAGTAAATCAACACGAAAAGAATATTTTCGCTTTTATTTTTGCCGAAAATTACCCCTGATTCTTCCTTCATCAACTCCTAAAGGAACAACATTTGTAATAAGTAGTGCAGTAACAAAAGTAACATAAGTATCTTATTTATTTGTTTCTCTACATTAAATTTCATTTATTAATTATTTTAATTGTTTAGGTTTTAATTTTGCATTTCATGTATTTTTTTACTTTGTATGTATTTTATTTGTATTTTTAACAGCATGCGATAGGGCATGTAGAATAAATAATAATAATGATAAAAATTTTTAAAAGTAAAAGAAATTTGCTTTGGCTGAATAAAGATGAAATTGTTGAACAAATTACTTTCTTGTTAATTTTGGTGTTGCTATTTATCGTTTTTTCATCCAAAAAAACTTTTTTTCTCATTTTTTGATTCTTTTTTACCTTTCAAACAGTTGTGTTCTTTTATAGCTTATGAATATACAAAAATATGCTTTATTTTGTAATAAAAATTTGTTTTAGACATAGTTTTGTGAAAATTTTTTCTTATTTTTATTGTGTTTCTGCAATGAACTTGTTTTGTTGGTTAAGAATCTTGCCGACCACATATAAATTTTTGATGAACTTCGATATGTTTTTAAATAAAAAAATAAGTGTATAATCTCATATCAAAATTCATTAAACCAAATCACGATGATTTAAAAAAAGGCAAAAAACATTCATTATTACTAGGAGATATCAGGAATACTGTAGTTCACTGCAGTGTAAATTGAAAAATCAAATAAAAAAAAATGTTGGTGGTATGCTACTTTTATCGCTCTTCGATCTTTTCAATTAGCTCTGCCTTTTATTGCTTGAAATTCGCGTTTAAAAAGTTTGCAGTAAATGGTGTTTCATTGTTTGATTAAAAAGTTTCAAAGCAATGATTTTAAAAAAAGCGCGCAAAAATTTTTTTGGGTCGTTTGCATAAATTTTTGGACTTTAAAAATAATTTCATTTGTCATTTGCTTTAGTTTGAAAAAATATATTTTTTTGATTCGCTTGCTCTTCAAATTATTTAATTACTTTCATTTTACAGATTTCATATTTATTCAAATCTTTTATTATTTTACAATGTCTACAATGGAATATAGTGTTAATGCTGTCTGGAAAATCAAAAAAGAAACAATTTTAAATATTAAAGAAGAAGAAGAAATCAAAAGTGAAATATTTGAAACGGCTCTTCCAAATATTAGTTATTTGATTTCATTATTTAATGATGGTAGTGATATAGTAATTCAATTTTGTTGCTTTGATCCCGCGAAACCTGATGAAGATTCCAAAAATGAAATAATTGAAAAAATGGATCTTTATGTTTCTTCTGCAAATTATCAAGCTGATATAAAAACTGGAAGAGTTTCAACACGTGAAACTGGTGGCGTCCGCTATCCTCCTCATACTGTATATATTGATCGTGATGTACTTCTTAATCCTGAAAATAAATATTTTGAAAATGATATTCTCACATTGGAAATTCGTGGTAGTTTATCTTATAAAACTCCAACTTTAAGTCTAGCAGAAATTTTATGGAAAAAAGATGATAAAGATTTTGCTTTTGTTGTTGGTGACAAAACAGTCAAGGTTTGAATAATGTTCTACCACTTTCTCCTTTACTTTTTTTCTTTTAGGCTCATAAACTTATTCTTCGTGAATTTTCATCAATTATTGCTGCAGATATAATTTCAAATGAAATTACAATTGATAATTTTGATTGCAATATTGTGAAAGCTGTTGTTGAATTATGTTATGAACGCAAATATCAATATGTTTCAAAAAATAGTGGTTATAAAATGATTGAATTTTGTGATATCTACGACATGCCTTTAATTAAAGTAAGTTAAATTTTGTTTTTTAAGCCGTTATAAACATTTTTTTTTATTTTACAGCAACAAGTTGAACATAAATTAAGTAAAATGATTACTGCTAAAAATGTCTGTGAAATGGCAAATAAATCTTTGGAATTAAAAGCGAATGCTCTTCGTTCATTTTGTATCAATGTTCTTGCTGATTGTATTAAAAATCAAAAGCCATTTAAAGGAAAGTTGGCTGATCTCAAACATGAAATTGAATCTGAAGTTCTAAGAAAATCTTCTCGTCATACTTATTCTTCTTAAATTATTTTATTTATTGCTTTTTAGTCTTTTTTTATTACCATTTTGTGTTTTTATATCTTGTGATTTTTCATTTATTGCTTTTGTGCTGTTATTATATTTTTTATTGTTCTTTTTCCTTTATAAATATGTTTCACAAATATGACTTTTCTTTTTATCACATGGAATATAATGTACATAAAAATTTATTTCTCAGAAAGTTTAGCTAATAATAACTAAGAGGTTATTTTTGGATCAAATGGTGACCTGTTGTGGCTGGAGTAAAGTTTGAAGTGTATCTTTTAGGTAAAATTATTGATACAGATATAAGCAAATAAATTGTTACTAGTTGTTATCACATGCACATCAATAGATATCCAGATAGATGTGAAAGGTTTTTGCTTTATTAATCGTCGAGGTTTGCTGAGAGCCCTTAAATCATACTTGCATCTTTATATAAAAAATTTTATTTCAATAGATATATAGATTTCGGGGATAAATATTTACTGGAATAAGCTGTCATAACTTTTTTCCAAAAAAAAATAAAAATTGTAGGAAAAGTTTATTATTTTAATTATGTCAAAAGTTGCTGCAAAAATGACTTCTGAATCAAAAGATTCTTATATTCCCAAAGATGCTACTCAACAGGTAATTTTTCTACTACAACATTATCAAATATTATTAATAAAATTTAGAATGAATTTATTAAAAAATATCCAAAATATGATGGAAGAGGTCTTGTGATTGCTATCCTCGATACAAGTGTTGATGTGAGCGTTGATGGACTACAAAAAACTTCAACCGGACTCCCAAAAATTATTGATTGCTATGATTTTACTGTTTTTGGACATGTTGATACTTCAACTGTGAGAGAAATGGACAGTAATAATGTTGTAATTGGGTTAAGTGGTACTGCGCTAAAGGTTTGTGAGTATCAGACAATGAAAGTAGCAATTAAAAAAATTTTAGATCCCAACAAAATGGAAAAATCCATCTGGTAAATGGCATTTGGGCTTAAAGCCTTTGTATGAATTATGTCCAGATGTAGTGCTTGAAAAAATTATTGTAAGCTTTTTTATAAACTATTGATGAATCATTTTCGCTGCATAACGGATTTCACGTAGTTTTTTGGATTTGTGCAAATTTTTATTTGCCACCGACTAGAACTTCACTTTAAGATTGAGCCCTTAGGATGTTTGTAAAGTCGACTCAGGGGTATCGCATTAGGGATTAGTTAGGACCTAAACTACGTTTTTATATTTTCGTTCAAACCCCCAACACACGGTATTCTATCTTACTTTAATAATTGGGAAAAGATGATGAAATATGCTATAAGCCAAATTGAGATGGCATTTGAAGGCGGTCCTTTCTATGCTGTTTTTACCAAAAAGTAAAAACCTAAAGGAAAACATTTTTTAGAAGGAACGACAAGCTGCAATCGAAAAAGAAAATACTGCCATCAAACAAAAATTTTCAAAGCAGTTCAAGGCAAAAGGTGAAGTCAACTACGATGCATTACGAGAATATTTACTATCAACAGAAAATTTATCAAAAGATTCGTTGGTCGCAGATTGCATTGTTTGGTTTGATGGAAAGAATTGGCTTGCTTGCATTGATGCATCGCTAACAGGATATCTAAAATGGAAAAAAGTATTAAAGAATTTTTGTGATGGACAAGAGTATGCTACTGTGTTTGCTCAATTAACTTATTGCGTTAATATTTATAATGATGGAAATCTGCTGGAAATTTATACCCCCTATGATGATCACGGAACAGGAGTTTCACATATTGCAGCTGGATATTTCCCAGCGGAACCTAAAAAAGATGGATTAGCTCCAGGTGCACAGATTATCCCCATGACAGTGTATGACAGTCGAAGCGGAAATTTGTTATGCAAATATTCCTTAAGGAGTGCTGTAAGTTATCTGAAATTATATGATTTTTAGACATTGTAAATGGATACATTTTCCAATAGGGCTCCCATAGCTTTCAAAACATTAAAATTTCAGCTTCTTAAATGTCTCGAGCTGAAAGTGGATATTGTAAACTGTGCTGTTACATATTTTCATAAGTACGTAACCTTCCAATAAAAAAATTTTTTACTCATCTGATCTTTAGGGAGAATGAAGAACTTATCAATGAAATGACAGAAAAACATGGAATGATAATTATAAAATCAGCAGGAAATTATGGTTCAATTTATGCTTCTGTTAGTGAATACGATCCATTATATAAAAATATTTTTGTTATTGGAGGTGTTGACAACAAATATGAAGATGCATTTATTCCTTATTATTCAAGCCATGGCCCTGGATTAGACGGATCTCGTGGTATTACTTTTGTTGTACCAGGTGATGCAGTAACTGTTAATTCACGTTTTAATCCTGAAAAAACAATGGCAACAAAGGGAACAAGTAATGCTGCTCCATTTGCTGCAGGTTCAATGGCATGCTTAATTTCAGCTTTAAAAGCAAATTCGATTGAATATTCTGCTGCGATTTTAAAAGTTGCAATATCAAGAACGGCATATATGCCAAAAAATGGTGATCGACTTGCATATGGGCATGGTATTATGCAAATTATGGCAGCATTTGAATTCTTGAAAAATTGTAAAACTTCTATAATACAAGAATTTATAAACCTTAAAAATGAAACGAAATTCAAAAACGAAATTAAGAATGGTGCTGTAATAAAACTCCGTGAAAAAGAAAGTGTTGAAATTTTGAAAACTCTTGACAACACAAATATCAAACTTGAACTAGTTTCAAAAGTTCCTGAAAGATTTGTTTCATCCATCAAAAACAATACAATAAATGTAAAGGTCGATACAAATATTTTACTGCCTGGAACTGCAAACTATGCAGAAATTCATGGAACCAGTTTTTTAAAACCATTATTCAATCCAGTTTTACATTATCCAATAACAGTCATTGTACCAAAAAAGATTACAAAAGACGATAATTACCGCATCATCCAAGATGTTATTTTAAAACCAAATACGCCACATCGATTATTTCTTTTACCTCCAGAATCAAGCAATCATTGTATCATCAAAGTAACATCTCCGGCCAAAGTATCTGCAAATATACATTTTCAATGGGGCATGGAAGATTCATATTGTACACCAGGAAAATGGTTGTACTTTCGGGGAAAAGAAAATACTCAAACATTTCAAATCAAAACTTATTGGAACAGCATTCATGAGTTCTCTTTAATGTCACGCAACTGCATGGAGCCCTTAAATTTTAATGTTGAATATATTTTTTATGGTATTTATGTAAAATCCCCACTTTCAATAAAAAGTGAAACCGAAAATGAAGAAGCAAAATCATGTGATCGAAATGTCATAGAATTTGCGAATTATTTTGAAAATTTAACTGCAAAATTATCACTTGAATTCAACCAAGTTTCATATGAAATCACTCCAATAAAAACTTGTTATGAGACGTTTAAAAGTGTTTATGAAATCTCTCAAAAGAATTGTCTCAAAAAAGTATATACTTTTAATGGTTAGTTTTTTTGCTTGTTTTTTATTTAAAAATATATTTTTTTAGTACCAGAAACAGCCAAATCTTTTTTTGAAATGAATTTAAAAAATGAATTCAGGTTATACAAAATTCAATTTTTTACAGAATCGAAAAAATTTGTTTATAGCTTTAATGGTTATAGGTCCCCTAAATCGGTATGTTTCATTGTTTCAGAATAGTCACCTTCATAAACTGATGCCACAGACAACAACTCGAAACTCTAAGGGCAGACTTTGTTGTTTGAAAAACTAAATTTTCATCCCCACCCCTCTCCTGCTCAGTAATTCAAAAGCTTCACATGGACATGGGGAAATAACGCTGAAATTGATAAAATTCTTTAATTCTTGCCGCCAACAACAAAAAATCAGATTTTAAAATTAATCAAAAATTTATAACACTTTTTATCATATATGATCTTTAGGTTTCTTTATTGCCTGGCAAATATCTAATTATTGCATACATTCTTAATGTTAAATCTGATTCAGAAACCGGTGATCTACTATCTTCCGATATAATACCATCGATTACCGTAACCGTAGATCTTTTCAAATCCATATGCCCAGATCTTTATAACTCTGCTGAAACAACTGCAAAAAGTATAAAAGATGAATTCATTGATTTTAAAGAGAAAATATATAAAACGTATATAAAAGAAATTACTACAAATGACTTACCAAAATTATCACCATCAAATACAATCCTTCAAGGAACAATGAATTTTAAGAATCAAAATACTAATCTTGAAGTGCCAATTTCACATCAATATTGTTTTAACCATGAATCTGATGACAAAGAAAATTCGAAAGGTACAATAAATATATTGACTTTTTGTTGTAACTATTCCTGAAAATCAGACATTCACACGGTGTGTTGAATAGTGTAATGACATTTTTTGTCGCTTGCTTGTTTTTCAATGTAAAATCTTAAAAACTTTTTTCCGGGGGAACAAAATCATTTAAACGAATTCTGTAAACGAATATTCATTATACCAACTCCAATAAAAAGCTGCTTTTTTATTGGAGTTGTTTGCCACTTCTATTATCACTATAATAATATACTTACTCTGTTTTAGATCTTTCTAATTCATTGGAAAAGCTGTTTGATTCATTATCAATCGCAGAGGCCCTAAAAATTCAAAAAGAAAATTTTAATGCAAAAGATGCTGCAAAAGATATTCTACCAGTTGAAAAACAAAATAAAATTGATAAAGTTAAAACATCAAAACGGAAACAAAAAAAGAATTACATTTATCCAATTAATGATCCACTTCGTCTCATACAAGCTGTCAACTATGAAAATGAAATATTCAAAAATAATGAATCAAATATGCTAAAATCCGAAATATCAGATTTACAAAACAATATTGCTCAAATCAAGCAAGCACTTACAGCTGAGCATTATGGAAAAGCTCTTTTGCATTTAAATAAACTTTCAACAAAAAATCAAACAAATCCAGCTTTTAAAGTTGTTGATTTAGCAATTATTGAAGTAAGTTTTTTAATTTGTAAAATTGCTTTAAATTTACAACTATCAATTTTTCAGCTACTAAAACATCTAAAATGGGATCATTTGGTTAAAGCTCATCAACATGCTATGCTTGACAGACATCGTGATTATTATCGTTTGTTTTGAAATTTTTGATTATGTTATTTTGTAGTTCTGTTTATTCGAAATATACACTCATATCATGTTTATATTTCTTGTTGCGTGTTTTACATTTACAGATTTTATACAAAAATGAACTTCAATTTTGCAAAATTGAGAAAATATGTTTTTGTTATCAGAATTGAATAGTACTATTCCACAAATGTTTTGTAATTTAAAATTGTATACATTTTGTTATATAAAGATTGTATTATTTTTGTAATTATTGTTTTTATTGTTATTTTAGTGTACTTTTTAGTGCTATGACTAAGAAAATGTGAACGGACCCCTCTTACACCAATTATAAACAAAAAAATATTTTATTATTTTCTAAATTTTAGGCAAGAATTTTTTTTTCACAAAAGGTGTAACATTCATAAAATTGGAAAGAGGTACATCTCTATCAAATAAACGAATAAGCATCTTTTGGTATTCTCGTTCCATTTAAAAAAAATTATTTATTCATTCGTTTTTTGCGCTCTTTGATAAACTTAAATATTTCTTTTATATCATTAATATATTATTTTTTAGAAATATTTATTCTTTTACAATGTCTGCAATGGAATATAATGTTAATGCTGTATGGAAAATCAAGAAAGAAACAGTTTTGAATCTCAAAGAATACCGTCGTCCAGGTGACGAAGAAATTGTTAGCGAAAAATTTGAAACGACTCTTCCAAATATTCAATATATTTTTACATTATGTTGGAATGATGAAAACATTGAAATTTATTTTATTCCACTTGATGGTACAGCTGATGCATGCGATAAAATTCTGGTTAAAAAATTAGAACTGATTATTCCATCTGAGAAGCTACAAATTGATTTTGATGTTTCTGAAGAGAATTGGGCGCAAATAACTTTTATTAAGCGTGAAGAACTTCTTAATTCTGATAGCAAATATTTCGATAATGATATTCTTACATTGGAAATTCGTGGTACTTTATTTTACAAAGCTCCAATTATTAGTTTATTAGAAATGCTATGGAAAAAGGAAGACAAAGATTTTACATTTATTATTGGAAATGGCACAATCAAGGTTAGCAAAATTTTTTAAATCAACATTATCTAACATTTTCCTTTTTAGGCACATAAATTTATTCTTCGTCAATATTCTTCTATTCTTGCTGCAGATATGAATTCAAATGAAATTAAAATTGAAAATTTCGATTACAGTATCGTGAGAGCTGTTGTTGAATTATGCTATGAACTTAAACCTCGAATCGCTCGCCTTTCTCCTTGGATCTCCTATAAAATTATTGAATTTTGTAATGTTTATGATATGCCTCTTATCAAAGTAAGTTGTGTTTTCAAAAACCGTTTCCCAAACGATCATAACTTTCAGGAACAAGTGGAACATACAATGAGTGATAAGATTACCGCTAAAAATGTTTGCTCTTTAGCAAATGTGTCATTGGAATTAAATGCAAACATTCTTCGTTCTTTCTGTGTCAATTTTCTTTCTGATTGTATCAAATGTCAAAAAACTTTTGATGGAACTTTAACAGATCTCAAACAGGAAATTGTTGCAGAAGTTTTCAGAAAATCTTTCCGTCAAACTCATACTTCTTAAGCTCATGCTTTGTTTTTTCCAATTGTACTTTTTTCATTTTTGTATATGTCGTTGTGCTTTTTTATTATAAACTTCTTTTCTGCTGCAACAGAATATTGATCCGCAATTATATTAATAATAAGTAGAAAAGACAATGAGATACTGTAGAAGCTAGATAAAACACAAAACCATTTTGTTCATTCTAATTGTAGTGATTAATAGTTATCGCTTTTTGTTAATGTCATCTAATAATGAAGATTCATTACATTTAAAAATTTTGTTCAATCAAAAGTTTTACTTTTTTTAAACACCGAGTTAGTTAAATAAGTTTTTTAACGATATGCAGATGACAGAAATCTTATAAATTTTTATATGGAGTTTGTCTATTAAGTGATTTGCATCAGAAATTTTTAATAGCATCAACGATAGTATTGACCCCATACAAACTTAATCAAATTTGCTTTCCTTTAACTACAGTACCCAATGATAGTCATAAGTATACAACATTCATCATATCTTCAAAAGCAATATTCAAAAAAAGGACAAAATATTTTATTCTGCCTCACTCCTTAGAAAACCAAAAATTGCTTTCATAAAATTTTTATAATCTCAATAAACAACAACAAAAATACATCCAAAAAAGATTAAACTAACAACAAAAATATCCACAGTTTTAAACAGCATCAATGAAGCAACATTCAAGACCATTCATCATTTGACAACTTTCTTTAAGTCCATTTTCAACACGTTTTTTAGCTTCTGAATCTCCATCAAAATCATCAAAAATACAAAAACCAATTTCATTTGGCATTTTTCCAAGCTTTGATTTTAATTCTTTAAGATGTTCTTTGAGAAGCATTGCCATTAAAAATGATGGAGTTGCAGCTTTCTTTCCCCCAGCATGATTTTCAATTACCATTAAAACCGGATGTTCTTCATCTGATGAAATAGAATATCCAAATGTTTGATGTGATGAAAGTTTTTCAGGAAGTGTTGATATAACTTTAATGAGATCTAAAAAAGACAGAGCATTTGAGGAAGTGATAAAATATATTGCCGCCAGACATAGGAGACAAAATACGCTATTGTAATCATAAACATCGTCATGCGCATGTCTCCCTTACAATTTATATATCTACAGTATACCAGTAAAATAGTTATCGAAGAATCTCTCACTTATGTCTTAGCTGCTACAGTATTCTAATAAAATGATTACCATGAATAACAGAATTACCATAGCACAAAAATTTCTTGACAGCTTCTTCAAAGAATTGAGGGTTTTCTTCATCAAAGCTAATGTAAAGATCTTTACCAAGTTTACCTAAAAAAAGCGACATAAAATAACCCAATCTGCAGAAGAGTAAACATACCATTCCAACTATCCAAAAGTTTATAACCAGAGCTATCATCACCATCTTTGACATACATAACAGAAAGTTCACCACAAAATCCAATAACAGGAATTGTAAGCTTTTTAGCATCTAGTTGAGCAGGAAGCCGAGAAATTTTATTATAAATTAAACCACAAGGACGTTCAGCAAATGCAAAATTACTTTCATCGATTTGGTAAGAAAATTTTAATGCATGAACTTCTTTTGGAATTTCAAATTTTTGTTGTTCAAGAATATCAATATCATTATTGGCAGTATAACAGTGCTGAAAAAGATACAAGTATAACATTATTTACATTGTTCCCAGCCTACAAACAAACCCTGAGCCTTTGAGTGCTTATATAGAATCTATATATCTCATTCACAACTCCTTATATGTGCCTGTTTAAAAACGGGCCACCCAATATGCACATAAAAAACTTACATAAAATTCAAGAAATGATCGAGGAATAATAACAGTCTTATTAAAAGGTAAAACATCATCTTTCTTACACCAAATGAGCGGATGATGCTTTCCACCATATTTGAAAGCGATCATATAATTACGGAATGCTTTTTGACAAACATAATACTTTATATAACTCTTATCATTCATCCATTTAACAGTTTCTTCAACAAATTTACCATCCATTTCTTCCAAATTATTATTCATTAAAAGTAACTTTGATGCAGGTACATCCATCAGAACTTTTTCAACCAAATATTTCATTGTTTCTGCTGCACCAGAAGGATTAGTATGACAGATAACTTTAACAAGATCATAAGAACCAAGAATTCTTTCACGAATTTCTTTAGCTGTCATTTTCTTGTAAGGTTTACAATCACGTTGTTCACATTCCAAATATCCTTGTGAAGTGTATTCCAACTCAGAGACAACATATCCTGTAGGATCAACAAGTACTTCAACAATTCTTTCACCAACTTTCAAAGGAACATCAGCAGCAATCAAAATAGCAGTTCTCATTTGTTCCATTGGAGTAAAAAAGATGAATGGAATTCGAAGCATGCCAACATTAATACGCATACATTTAATAAATTCAGCATTTTCAGGAAGTCCATCAATTTGAAAGATAAATGCTTTAATCTTGGTATTATTCTTGAAAACATTGCAAAAATTGTAAGCAAATTCATGTCGAGTACAAACAATTTTTTCAAGACGTCTTTTACTTTGTGCACCATATATATCTATAATGGCAATATTTTTATATTCTTCATCATGCATTTTAGCAAATCCATAAATTTCTTTATCATTCTTTGAGCATTCAGCGATAACAGCAGCAGTAAAATCAGCCATATCTAAATAGTATAATTAACAATTAATGATAAAGAAAAATTGTTTAAAAACAAAAAAAAAGCAGTGAAAAAAAAGAAGAATCAACGCGAAATGTTGGATGTAAAAAAAGTCAGCATACAAAAAAAAGAACACACATGCTTTTTTAGGCAGCAGCTGCTGCTGCTGCTGAGCAAAAAAAAACGTTCGCGAAGGAGTGCGTTCTTTTCTTTCTTTTTTGATGCGCGAAAAAAAATGTTGAACGTCCTTTGCGCAGCTTCCTTGATCTTTTTTCCTCGATGTTAAAGATATTGTAAACATGATAAAAATACGGTAAATTATTCCTTTGTATTAAAATGTTTTCTCTCATATTATCAGCTGCCCTTATGACGATTTAAATATTTAAACCTATCAAAGTTACTACTTTTAACAGCTGTATTTTCACATCTTAAAAAAGTAAAAAAGTAAAAATTTATTTTTATTGTTTATAAAAGAAAAATAATTAGCAGTTTTAATATTTAAAAAAACAACAGTTTTTATTTCTCAAAAGTTTATAACGACAAAAATAAAAAAGAGTAATATTAGTTCTGCTGCATTAGCGTGATAAATACAGTATACAGTATATTATTACATTATAACAAATATATTTATGTATGATTTGTTAAAGTAAAAGTATAATCTGGGATATGATTGTAAAATGGATATGTTGGATTATTAATTACAGGCATAACAATTTCAAACATTGAAAAAACACATATAACTGCAATTGTATAAAAAATTGTAAAATAAACAAGTTCTCGGCCTTTTAGTGTTATTTCTTCTTCATTTTCATCTTCAGGATCAGTCCAACCACACATGTTTTGGAAGACTTAGCAATGAAAGGATACTATTCCTGAAATAGTTTTATCATTAATAATTACCTTGCAAAGTTTTCAATTAAACAAAATGCCAGTATTAAATTTTCAAGAATTTCAAGAACCATGCTAGTTTAAGAAAATATTGGCCCTTTCAAGGGGCTCTAGAAGTGAGAGTTTTGTCACAAAAAAAAGCAGAAGATCAAAAACGAGTTTAGCTAAAATGCTCCACAAGGAAAATTTGTCAAATTTTATTTCCATGCCAAAAGAGCCAAAAATTTTTAAAAATAATTCCAGCAAAATTTAGTTTTCATCTTTACAACGGTTGGTTTTGCGATGCGATATCGCTTTTGGCACAAAATATATCTCACCATATTCTCCTATTATTAAAACGTACTCCTGCAAATAATTAGAGCCCTTTTTGAGAATTTACATATTTAAGCCCATTAATATATAGCACACGATGCCGCTAGCAACATAATCATACGATTTGACATTTTTCAATTTTTAATGGTCAGTAATGATAAATAATAGTAAAAATTCATTACAAATTTGATGCTATCCTTTAAAAAGCTCAAAAATAGAAAAATATCAAATTTTTGAGGAATAAATTTCAGGAGATATCATGTGCTACTTTGATTGACTTAAATATGCAAATTCTTAAATATCAGTTAGTTATTTGCAAAATCAAATTGTAATACTATGGAAATAAAAAGAAATACGTTTTGAGAGCATTTGAAACAACTCCTTCAAAGCATCCACAAACAAGCGCTTGCAAAACTTTATCCAAAAATTTCGAATTTGCTATTTTTTATAAACTTCTACAATTTAACTTTTACTTTAAAACGCTCATGCGTGACAAAATGGAAGCAAAATTTAAAAACTTCTTTAATCAAAGAAACTTACTTTTTAAATTTGTTTTCAAAATAAATTTTTAATATATTTTTTCTTTTCATTAAAACACACACCCCGGACAACAGATTAAACTTCTTTTAAGCTACTTTTTTTTGTTGTTGAACAAAAAAAATTGTAAGCTTATTAAATAAGCAATGATTTTGACCTGAGAAAGTATTACTTTTCAGTTGACACAAGACATCACTTTTTTTCATTGACTGAATTTCAATGCTTAAAATTAAATTGCAAAAGATTGAAAAAAAAGCAATTTTTTTAAAATCAAAAAAAAGTTTAATTTTAAAAAATTGAAGAGGTTGAAATAAAAAAGCTTTTTAACGTCATTGATCCCTTATAAATAAAATAAAAAACGGGGGTGAGAAAATTAAGGATATATTTATTTATCCACTTGTCTAATCTTCAAGTATTTGTTTATTTTGGTGATTGAAAATAAAATAGTGACGGGAAAAAATGAAAGATAAATAACAGTGCATTGCTTAATTTGTATTGACAGTTGTGAATTCAATTTTATGAAGTTATTTGAATATCAAGCTATTTAACAATTTATTGCTTGTTGTAATATTTTGAATAAATACTGATGACCTCTAAACAATTAGTTTTGTGTGTGTGATTGATGGATCACAAACTTTGCAATGTACGCGAATGCAACAAAAAATTTAATTTTTAATAATCAAGGTAAATTTTATAACAATATCCGTTTTTCTTCATAGACAATAAGAATCACTTTTTTGGCCTTTATCAATCGAAGAAGTATTTAATATACGTTATCACAAGTGATGTTTTTTATTTAATAGAAGTTATATAAAATATGCCTACATATTCTTCATCCAATTTTTTATGTTTTGGTAGTGTATTTATGCAACAATTACAAGAAAAAGAAAATAAACAAAAACAAAAAAATGGCTTGTTACAACATATTTTTATAAAGCTTTTTAAAGCTGTAATTCATGAATGAAACATTTAGAGCTACGTGTTTTTTAAAGTAAGGATTGCATAGGTATTCACAAAATCAATGGCTATTTGAGATATGCCAATATATAAATATGGTACTTCATTGAGGTTTGAATTCCACAAAGTAAAGTATTTTGGAAGTTCTTTATTAAAATTGTCATCAAGTCTTTCATAATTATGCAAATTAATAAAAATTTCAATTCTTACATCTTTTGTACATTTTGTCTAAAAATAGTTTTGTGATATTCTAACAAACTTTGACGTTTTAAAATTGCCCCTTATTTCCACTTGCCTTTATAAAAGTTGCCAAGCTTTCAACATTTACATTAGCATTATCAATTGTAATTTTTAATTTCCTCAAGTTCGTTCCATTTTTGTATTGGATTAAATCATTTGGCCATGAATTGTTGAGTTCGATATTTGTATCATGCAATTCAAATTCTTCAATATTTGGAAGGTTTTGAACAATTTCAGCAAACGTTATTTGTGGAAAGACTTTTAGCTTCCAAATATCCACAATCTTCGTATTATATGTTAAAAGACTGCAAAATTCTTTTTGAGGAAGGGAACAATTATTTATCTTAATAATTTTCGCTTTATTTATCAAAGCTTTTGCAACAAAATTCTTAAATAATAAGTGGTCATATACAGACATTCTGTCAATGTATAAATCTTGAAAACATATTGATTCTTTTACTAACAAGAAAGAATCAGTTTGTTCAATGCTGGCCTTAAAAATATCGTCAACAACTTTTAAAGGCTTCAATGCCCGCAAATTTTTCGATGAAAAATTCATTAAAAATTTTTCAAAATTATCAATGGTTTGAAGAAAACGTGGCAATAAAATTGCATCGATATTTGGTAGAAACATATTTGGGGCTGAAATTTAGATGTGTTCAATAAACTGTTACAGTATTGCTTTAATTACCTGTAAAACGACCTGGACATAAAAATGAATAATGTCCCTTGGAAAAGCAAAGATAACATTTTTTATTTTCTGGTATAGCAGTAAAACCAAATGGAGATAATAAATAACCACAATAATACTTTAATTGTAGAAATATTTTTTGAGCTATATCAGATACGTAAGCATCACAGTTTTGTGAACAATGATAAGACGAGCTGCAAAAAATACAATACATTTCTTTTGCTTTGCTGTAAAAAATAATAAAATAGTATTAATGGGTGCAATTTAATTAAAGGCAGAAAATCTGTAAATCACAAAGTTTGCAACAAAAAAAAATAGTCATTGCCACACTAGTGGCATAGAAAAGACCGTTGTCTTAAAATTAACAAAAAAAAACTCCTACCTTCTTTGTTGTTTGAGACGAAAATAAATGTATGTTTGTTTCATAAAATGGGAATTGTATGTACCCTATTTATTTGAGTGCATTTGCGTTCACATCCTTCATATCTTTTGGCAATCATTCAAATAACTTTGTTTTTCTTCTGAGCCTTCTAATTGCATCAGTGTACTCCCGCTCCCACTTTTATCGCTTCCGCTCCGCTTCCGCTTCTTCAAAATGAATCGCTCCCGCTTCCGCTTCGCTTCTCCGCTTCTCGGAATCGCTTCCGCTTCCGAAGCGCTTCCGGGAGCGCTTCCGTTTTAAACCGCTTCCGCTCCGCTTCTTGCTATTTTTTAAAGAAATCTGTTATTATAAAAATCAAAAATTAAATTTTATTAGGTAATTTTAGAGAAAAAGTAGAAAGACAACCATGGGTATTCATTTCTAAGCCTTTTTATGAGAATAAAATTTTGAGGATAATCAAAAATTGCAAGATTTTATGCTTTTTCAGCAACTTTGCCAAGGTCAAAAGAAGCGCTTCCATTTTCAATCGCTTCCGCTCCGCTTCCATTAGCTCATTTATCGCTTCCGCTCCGCTTCCGCTTCCATTACGAGAAGCGGAAGCGGGAGCGGAAGCGGAAGCGGGAGCGGAAGCGGGAGTACACTGAATTGCATGCTTCACCAAATTTTTATCAACTGTTGAAGATATTTTGGGATAAATGCATATCACCATTTTAATTCTATTCATTTTTAATAGGCATTTTAATCGTGATTAAAAATGTTAGTGTTTGAAGAATGGTTTTGAGCTAACAAGAGAATTTTCAGATTTGCTTATCGTATATTTTATCTTAAATAGTTTTACTGGATACTCTTAACTTCATTTGGGAAATATAATTCTTGGACATGTCCGAATTATTAGGTAATTTTCTAATTGCCATCTTAAAAGGACAAATAAGGCTTAAAATTTTATGTGCAAAAATTTAACATCTTTGGTGTTTTTTTATTTGACACATCAGCCAAGCCCATTATTTTTTGGTCAGCCTGTTTTTCCATCCAAAAAATAGTTTAAGAAAAGAAACACTCTCTCATTGTGTGTGTCCAGCATATACTATATATGAGGGAAAGAGGGACGAACAAATATAAGCTTTCGACAAACTATTATTGTCAAAAAGAATATGTTTCCCTTGTTTTCAACTGACTTTTATGAAAAACTTGATCCAACTTATTTAAAACATATCCAGAAACTTGAAGAAGATTTAGCTGCTGCAAAAGATGCTCTTGAAAAGCAAAATGCTGTTGGAAAAAGGATATGGAGAAAATTATTGGGCAACTGGAAAAGCGATATGGAAAAAGTGGTACTTAGCTTTGCTGAAAATTATATGATGCCGAAGGAATTATGGGATATATATTTTGAGTTAGTTTAAAGCTTCCATTTTTATCTTTCTTTATTAGCAATTTCAGAGAATGGCGAGTAGCTAATCACAAACCATTTAAACGCTTGTTGAATTTATCAAAATACCATTTTTATTACGATGAACAAAAAACTTGGTTTGCTGCTAATGAACAACGAATTTATAGTAAATTGTTGTACAGAAAGATTATGGATAAAACAGAGCCTCCAAATTTTGGTGAATACAATGCTGAAGATATTTGTTATCCGCATTTTGAAATGCATCAAAGAAGAAAAGCATATGAATACCAAAGTTGTAAGTTACATCGTAGAGGTTCCCAATTGGATCTGGTGTTAAACATCCCTATTTTGCCCAATGATTTCGTCTTGATATAGGATAGTAAGGTACGAAATATCAACTACTGAATTCTCGTTCTGGAGATTTTACAGATATATGGATATAGCTAATAAATAGCAGACGATATCTATTTTTGTTATAAAAATTTTGATGTCAATTATTGTGAAGAGGTGTAATAGCAAGGATAACTTAAATACGCCAATTATAATACATTTACGATATTTGAAGCATCATGCAGAATTTTGGATATTTTATAACAAAGATAGATATCACCTGCTCTTTATCTATTGAATCCACAGATTAAGAATTCTGCTGCAGATATTTCGTCCCTTACTATCCCATTTCTAGACGAATATTTGGACAAAATATGGGTTATTAACTCTTGATTCATTTGGGGACTTCTAAGGTCACTTATTTATTCACATTTGAAAATTACGGTTGTTACTTTTTAGTTTCTCTTATACCACCAAAAATTATTAAACGACATGAAGCAATGAGAAAGCTCTATCAGAAGATTAAAGCTGTAGAAGGAGATGAAGAAAAATGGATTGAAGCAATGTTAGAATCTGGTGATATTGAATTTGTTGAACATAACATTGAATACAGGATTGGACAAGATCTAACAAATAAGAATCTCTGGAAGTTATACATTGAGTTTCTTAAAAAACATGATAAAAAGGTATTGTTTTCTTTTACTTGGTGCTTGTGATAATTTATAGTATCCCGCTTTAGACTCTTCTGCAAACATATTCCAAGTATATCCGTTTCTTCATGAATGATGAGGATATGAAAAATGAATACGAAATTGCTCTTGAAGCAGAGAGAAGACCTGTTGAAGTATTATGGAAAGATGCTAATTCAAAGGAAAAATTTGTTGAAACAATCAAAGCCCCAAATCAACATCTTGTAACTCGAAAAAGAAAGCTACTAGAAAGACTAAAGAATGTTGTCTTCGACTCCAAGAATCCTAAACCTCAAAAATTTCCATTTCGACCAACTTTAATTGATTACATTCTTATTAACGCACCAGCTTATACCCTCAGAAATCTTCATTATTCTTGTAAATGGTTTTATATCAGAAATCCTGCGACAATTTGTTACAGAATTTGTTATAACAAATCTCATAATCCTTTTGGTAAAGACCCTATGAAAATAGAAGAAGATGAAATTACTTGTGATGATAACCCAATAACAATGAAAGACTTTTATATTACCAATTTTCTGGAAATACGTGAAATAACACCAATAAATATTACTCAATTTGTGGAAAGAATCTATCGATGTGAAATTCGGCAGCTTGTAATTATAAGTCAAACAATGTCAACTGCAGAATTAACAAAGTTAATTGAATATGGAAATGTTGAAAAGATTGAGTTAAAATATGTTAAAACATCTGATAGTGAAAATCTTGTATTAGAAGATATTTTAAAATACACACCAAAAATTGAAGATCTAAAGTTAATATTTTTTTAAATGATTACATTCTAATAAAATTAGTTTTTAGCATGTGGCCTATCCATACGTCCCCAAATACTGCTCAAATAATTTCTGAGCTACCGTTTCATCGAAAGATTAAGCATTTTTGTGTTCAAATAGGTGTATTAGAACCTTATGCGTTTGCTGAATTTATAAAGGTGAATAACTAGATTATAAAAAGAATATTTAAATATATTACGTTTTAGAAAAATATGGCACCAAAATCCAATATATCTGTATGGTTTTTTGATGGAATTTCTAATACAGATTTCCGTGAAATTATTACTACCACAATTAATTCATTTTGGAAAGAAAATGAAAGACCAAGATTTTGATTATCATTGTTTTTCATTTCAATTGTTTTTCGTGCAAATAAAGCTTTTTTTAATAACAGGTTTTATCATCAACAAGCGCACGATCAAGAGATTTGGTCAAATTCTGGGGGAACACATATTCCATCTCTTTAATGAATATGTTGCATGGTACAATATAGGTTGATTTAGGTACATTAAAAATATGACCCCCAAAATACAGAATTAGAATTAACCTTTGTAGTGGCCTCCTACGCACAGAATCTTCCTGAAATTATTACTGTCACACTTAATTCATTTTGGAAAAACAACTGGAAGGCCAATATTATTTGATTTTTAACAATTTTTAATAATTGTTTTAAGTATATCTATTTTTCGTGCAAATAATAGTTATTTTAAAAAAACTCTTACATTGTTACACTCTTTTACACTGAAAAACTTGGCTTGTAGAATATACTTTTTGCAAGAAAAAACAATAGGAGAAAGCTAAAACTGTTGCTCATCGGTAAGGATAAAAATATAACGTTGTTAGTTAGTCATCTTTATTGTTTCTACAAACTTAGTAATTTAATGATGTCTTGCTCAAGAAGAGACGACTAAGATAAGAAAGAAATAAAATAAATTACATAAAAATTTCTGTCGTGAAATTTTTTTCATGATAAAAATTTCTATTCGGTTTTTTTAGTTGTCAACATGTTGTACAGGAAATTTTCACTTTCAACAATTTCTATATAAAAGAAGAATATACGTAAAAAGAGAAATCAAAATAATTTGTTAATTACGAGAAAAATTGTAATTAATCTTTTTTTAAAAGAAAAGTTCTAGTATGACTGTTGCCGTCGTTGCAGTTGCAGGAGCTGTGACTGCTGTAGCGTTAACTGGTGGAGCTGCTGCTCCTGCTGTTGTCACTGCTGCTGGAGGTGCTGCACAAGCTATTGGAGGGACTGTTGCTGGAACTGCCGCTGTAGCTGGAAGTGCTGCTTCCGCCGGAGCTACCGCTGCTGCCGCTGTTGGAGGAACCGCTACTATCGCAATTGGCAGTGGGGCTGCAGCTACTACTACGACGGCAACAGCTGCAACAGGTCTTGCTGTTGTTTTAAGCGGTAAACGCTTGTATTTCAATAGAATTAACAATAATGGCAAATTTAGGACCGATTGGATGGGTGATTCTGGGCACTTTTCAAGAAGATATCAAATCAAACGATCAATCTTCTCCCAAAGTATATTCATTTGATTGCTGGAAACCAATTTTACATGACTATTCTTCTGAAGCATCACAAGACGTACTTTTGTAAGATGTCTTATATGATTCCCGTGTTAAGAAATATCACATCGATCAAACATCCGCCTTAAATTATCCCGAAATAACAATAGAAAATATTTGGAATGAAAAATTTGCAATCACTTTTTTTAATTTACCTGATGAAATTCTTACTGCTCATGCAATTTTAGCCAACTAAATGTTTTCTTTTTAATTATTTTTTTTCATAAAATTCACAAATATAACTTGTTAACAACGAATGCATTTAATCACTTTATCTAAATATATTTTTTGTTTGTTTTCTTTAAGTTATTGTTTCAAAATTAAAACTATTCAATTTCCGTTTAATTATTTGTGAACAACTTCTACCATCATTGATTGTATATAACTTTTAAATAAAAGTTCTTTTATTTTATACAAACTGTATTATTTAGTTAATAAATTTTACACATTTCATGATAAAAAATACCAATTAGTCATTTTAGGGTGTGTTACAATCAAGTTTTTATTTTCTTTATTTCTACAATTTTTGTCGTATGTCTTCTACAAATCACAATTCCATGCTTCACAAAATTTTTACAGCTATAATTATTTTACGACAAAATCTTCTAAACAACAGCTTATCTTAATAAGACATAGTACAAAAATTAAAAATTATTTCACAAAAATGCTAAAAAAAACTAATTTTTTCGTATGAATACATATTCATTTTTTCGTCAACCCACAAACACGGCCTTTCATTTTCTTTCCAAAATGATTTAACCATTTCTTTAACAATTTTGCGGAACTCTGTTTTAGGAATCCCATAAAAAAAGCTAAGAGATAAACTGGATTTTGGTGCCATATTTTTCTAAAAAATGATTGAAATATATTTAAATATTCTTTTTAAATTATTTACGTTTATAAATTCAGCAAACGCATAAGGTTCTAATACACCTATTTCAACAGAGAAACGTACAATCTTTTGATGGAAAGGTAGTTTAGAAATTATTTGAGCAGTATTTGGAGATGTACGAATGGGGTGAATGCTAAAAATTAGTTTTATACAATAATTAAAAAATAGTAATTTAACCTTAATTCTTCAATTTTTGGTGTATATTTTAGAATATCTTCTAATACAAGATTTTCTGCATCAGATGTTTTAACATATCTTAACTCAATCTTTTCAACATTCCCAAATTTAATTAAACTTGTTAATTCTTCAATCGACAAAGTTTGATCCTTAATTTCAAGCTGCCGAATTTCACATCGATAAATTCTTTCAACAAATTGAGTAATATTTATTGGTGTTATTTCACGTATTTCCAGAAAATTTGTAATATAAATATCTTTGATAGAAACTGGGCAATCATCAAAAGTAATTTGATCTTCTTTTATGCTCCATAACCGCTTACCGACAGAATATTTCATATAACGAAATCTGTAACAAAGTGTTGCAGGATTTCTGATATAAAACCATTTGCAGCTTATAAATAAATTTCTGAGGGTATAAGCTGGTGCGTTGATAAGAATATAATCAATTAAATTTGGTCGAAAGGGAAATTTTTGAGGCTTAGGATTATTAGAGCTATAAGAATTCTTTTTGTATTTTTGTAGTTTTCTTTTTCGTGTTACAAGAAGTCGATTGGGATTTTTGATTATTTCGACAAATTTTTCCTTGCAATTTGCATTCTTCCATAGAACTTCAACAGGTTTTTTCCAGATTCTAGCTTCAAGAGCTTCTTGGTACTCAGCTTTCATATCTGCATCGTCCATGAAGAATCGGATATACTTTGAATAAGTTTGCAGTAGAGTCTACAAAAGATATAGTTACATTACATACCACAGTTATAAATGATTTACCTTTCTATCATGTTCTTTAAGAAATTCGATATATAGCTTCCATAGATTCTTATTTGTTAAATCTTTTCCAATTCTGTATTCAATATTATGTTCAACAAATTCAATATCACCAGATTCTAACATTGCAGCAATCCATTTTTCATCATCTTCTTCAACAGCTTTAATCTTGAAATATAACTTTTTCATTGCTTCATGTTGCTTAATAACTTTTGTCGGCATAATAGAGCCTAAAAATAAATAAGTTGCAGAACATATATTATACTCTTAAGCCTTACAACTTTTAGGTTCAAATTTTTTCATCCTTTTATCCATTTCAAAATGTGGATAACAGAAATCTTCAATGTTGTAATCACCATAATTTGGAGGTTCTGGTTTATCCATTATCTTTCTGTACAGCAATTTACTGTAAATTCGATGTTTACGAGCAGCATACCATAATTTACGTTCATCGTAACAATAAAAGTGATAACAAGTTAAATTCATTAAGCGCTTAAACGGCTCATGATTATCTGTTGGTTGCCCTCTAAAATTTTTACCTTAGAACCTGTAATGTCATATCTCTAAACTAACCTGAAATACATATCCCATAATTCCTTTGGCATCATATAATTTTCAGCAAATTCAAGTAGTATTTTTTGCATATAGCTTTCCCATCCACCACTTGCAAAGCCGGCATCTTTTTTCTTATTGTAAGCAACTTCAACAGCTTTTAAATCTTCTTCAAGCTTTTGGATGTGCTTGAGATAAGTTGGATCAAACTTTTCACACAATTCAATCGATAACAATGGAAACATATCTTTTGGCGGCGACAAAAGTTATTAATACTTTTTCAAATATACTCTTTTCGTCTACTTTGTGTTGACAAATTATCCATATACGGACATACAATGAAAGATTGTATCTTTTCATGGATCATTTTTAACGCAAAAAACAGAAAGACTGGTTAATACAGGGGAGTTAGTTGTCGTGTCGAATTAAAAAAAAACTCAGAAGATACAAAATTTTTTGAAAAGTCATAAATTTTTTTTCTAGCAAAGAAAACACTTTGTGAACGAAATGTTTTAACTTTCTATTGTATTTCAATAAGAAAATCGTATTAGAAATCTGCGTTGATGTGAAGAAGAAATTAACTGCTTTTTGCTTAATTCAAGTTTAATACATTTTTAAGATTTAAACAAAGTGGTGAAAAACGAACGGATATAAAACTGATTGAAACTGATAATAAAGACTGATATCCTTTGCTCTTTTATATGCGTGTAAATGATGCGTGTAAATGATGGGGAAAAAACCGATGTTTTGCATTTTAAAGAAGTACAGTTTGTTACACAAGCTGGCATTTCGGACATAAAAAGAAAGAGAAGTACAATAAAGTTTGACAAATATGAAAAAATAACCTTTTAGAGAAAATTGCGGCTCTTGTAGACTGAGGTTGGCGACTGCAACAATACATTGTTTTTTTTTCATTCACACAAGACGGTCCATGATGCAGCAGGCTGCTGAAATCCAACATACAAAAAAAATGACCCCTGCCTGTCAAATGCTAGGCCAAACAAACTGTTCTTTTTAGACTTTCTTTTTCAATCAATTGGTATTTCACATTTTTTTTTGCCTTTTTTGCTACTAAAAATGTATTGCTGTTATTTTTGTGAAAATATTCATCATCTATCAGAAAATTGTGATGTTTATGTAACACTTCGAAGCCGATATTCAAGACTTAAAAATCCAAAAAAACTGTGTTTTTGTTATGTAAAAAGTCGATGTTATTGTAAAATTATTTGCAAAGTATGCCTTCAACAACACCATATTCACGGGCTCATTTGGGTGCCAAAATTGTCCGGTAGAGGCGCCTTTGCTCAGTATGATAAAACACACTCAGACAACACGGAAAAATCATATCTGGGGTTTTTATGAGGTATTTTGGGGTTGTGCCGTCAAAAAAATGAAAATCGCCAAAAATGGTGTTTTTTGGCACTTTTTACCATGCCATTCCCGTACTAGGTGAAAAATCAAAAAATGAGCTTGGCCAATTTGTTCCCTAGGATGTCCTTGATAAGTTAAAATCATCAAAACACCCCTGGGGACCTTGTTTAAAAAATTCCTCTAACATAACTTTTGCCTATTTTGCCATAAAATGGGGTGCAAATTTCGGTTTTTTGAGGGGCCTGGTCGTATAAACTGAAAATTAGAAAATCGATCTTGGCCAATTTTTTCCCTAGGATGTACTTGATAACTTAAAAGCATTAAAACCCCCCTGGGTACCCTGCTTGAAAAATTTCTCTAACATAACTTTTGCTTGTTTTTTACGGTTTTTTGTAAAAATTAATTTTTGAACCCACGAAAATCGGAGATGAAGCATCCTATCAAAAAAACGGTCTGTGAGTTTTCTTTATTATCATGTTATAAAAGAATTAAAAGCATTGGACTAACTTAGGTGGTACTTGTACCCGAGTTCTATAGGTTTTTGGATGTTGAGGTACAAAAACGTCCATTTTTTCAAATAGCTGAAAAATTGAAAGTAGAAGATTTAATCAAAAAACAGACTGTGAGTTTTGTTTCTAATCACTAGTAGATTATATTAATACCAAAAGGATATTTTTAAGTTCATTGGTTCCCGAGTTCTATTCATTTTTCAATCATCGTGTGCTTCAATACCCCCAACATCAGAAAAATGCATTTTAAGCTATTTCGGAACTTAAGTAACCTTTGTCAACGCTTTAATAGCTCCAAAATAGTATTTCAAATCATATCCAAGCAATAATACCCATTTTTGGCCGATTTTGAATAATGAATTTTTTTTGAGTAGCACACGATGAAAATTCGTCTTGTCAAAAAAATCGAAAATTTCGAATTTTTTCGCACATGTCTAAAATTAATAGTAGGTCACTCCTAAGTCATTTGGAAGTAATTCTGACAACATTTGACCCCTTATTCTCAAAATCCGTCTCTACAGGACACCAAATGAGCCCGTGTATTGCATTGTGTCCAAAAATAGGTTAGCTTATGCGGATTTTTGCCAGCGAAATTAATCAAATATTATAGATCCATGCCATCGTAACCGAAGCAAAAGTGATGTTTTTGAATTTGAGAAATTAGAATATCAAGTTATTCAACGATTTTTTGTACTTTGTACTCCTGCAGAGAGAATTAACTTTCAATTATCTTGCAAAAAAATTTTTAACACTGGCAGAAAATTTGAAGCTGATATTAAACTTTGCAACACTTATCCTCCTCCAGCTACCAAAACTCATAAATCTACCATAATCTTCAATGATAACGCTAAATTTTATGATAATAACGTTCGTTTTATTGCTGCAGAAAACAAAAACTATTTATTTAATCTTCGAAGTTTTACCGTATCCAATCAATTTATTACAAAAAGAGACTTACAACTTCTTGCCTATGGTGATCCAGAATCTGTTCAGTTTTATCAATGTATTTATGAAGAGGGAATTGAATTCAAAGATATATTGGACACATTTCCATATGCATCAGATTTTATGATAACTCAACAAGAATATTTTTATCTTCCAAAAACATGGCTTAAAGATTTATTAGTTGCAAAGAGATGTCTTAGTTATAAATCATTTTTGATCATTATTCCAGAAGATTATTTGAAGGGTCTATGTGTTGATGAATTGGTTGCACTTTTTGATGTAAGCATTTTAACAACATCCATAGCGTCTTTTGCTTACACAAGATTTGGTTTTTTTGTGCATGCAAATCTTTAGCTTTTTACTTCGTTTTCTGCTTTACGCATACGTATCGTCTGAGATTTTAGTTATATTTCTGTTAAATTAATGAGTGAAAACAAGTGTACGTGTGCTACTTGCTTAAGCATAAAATACGCAAGTAGCACAAGGTTAGAAAGCTCAAAGTTGTAAAATTTGCATGGATTCTATGGAAGTTGGAGTACTAAGAAGATGTATCTGAATTCACCATAGGTCAATGTTTAATCTTTTTTAGGCAAATGAAAATCTAACCTTATTCATCGACATCAAAAGTAACCGACCTTATTATGAGCTCAACAATTTGTTAACTGAAAAATTTAAACATGAACGATTTATTGCATGTGCAAATAATGAAGCAGAAAAATATGATCTTCATATTAAAAATGGATATCAAGAAAGGCAATGGTATCATTTTAATCGAAAACTCTGAAAGGCGGAAAAAAAGCTGTTGAAGAATAATAAAAAACAAAAAATGACATTGTGAGAATTGCTATTTTAATGTAAAGTTGAATAAAAAATTTTGTAAGAAATTGATATAAATTGAAATTAAATCATCACAACAGTGTCAATGAATTATAAATTTGTAAAAAAAGTTGCAGAAAATTTGCCTTAAGAAACAACAACTTTTATTGCTGCCAAATTTAATGAAGCATGTAAACAGCTGCAGTGAAGGATTTCATGGAAAAAAACAGTTAAAATGAAATATAGTAAAATCATTCAAGCAAGCGTGTTCTCCTTTTTGCTATTTTTAAGACATAAAATATTATAAAAGTTATTCATGTTTATTTTTTGTTGTTAAAATTATATAAATTAATATTATTATGCTAAAAAATGTTTCAATCATTTGACCCTAATAAAAAACCAATTACTCAAAAAATTAGCGAAAAATTTTCATTGCCTGCTTCAAGGCTAGATTGTAAAAAGATTCATCAAATTTTGGGGCTTAAAAGACCGGAAATTAAAGGTTCGTCTTTTTTGGTAAATTTTTTGCTGTCAAATTTTTTCATATTATGTGTATTACTGTAGTTGCATAAATACATTATTACAGCAACCTTGCCATTATCACTATACAGTACATTATAAACCTGTACTTTTTTAGTATCACATTTAACATGCGGAAAATTTATTGAATTTGATAACTTCGGTGTTAATGGATATCGAGATTTTTCAACTACTTCATTTTTTGGTGATACAAGTTTAAATGTAATTGGACATGAAATTCCTAAACTTCCCAAATGTATTTCACCACGGACAGATCGAATTCAAAAATTAAAAGAAAAAGAAATTGAACGAAGAATGTTTGAAAAAAGTGGGGACGAAAGAGTCAAGACACCAAAAGAAGGATTTGAAAGGCTTCAAGCTGCAGTGGATTCAAATCAATATCCATCATGGGATAACTTTTTGACAGGTATGTTTGAAGTTATGGATTCGAAACTTGCAAAATCGTTTTGTGATTTCGTTATTTTAATCTAGGACGATAAAGTTTTGATTTCAACATTTTAAGCTGTAAGAAATAGTTTCTCGGTGGAAAAAAGTTCAGTTTTGACTTGGGCTTTTTGATTTCGACTTTGAAACTTTAATTTCAAGACATCCTAAAATGTTAGAATTTTGAATTCATAGAGTTGTGATAAAAATAATTAAAAAATGCTGATATGCAAATTTTTTGTAGGTCTTGAAGAACGAGCTATTGAGTTGATGCTTGTTGAATATGATTCATCCTCGATGAAACTCATGAATGAATTGGAAAAACTTTGGAGTGTCTGGAATAGTGATTATTGGACGAGCTTCTCTGATGATAAAGAAGAATGCAATTATTACAGTAATAAATAGTAAGTTTTTTTTTCACACAAATATCAAAATTTTTTTTATCTCTGAAAAAGTGTTAAAAGAGCGCCAATAGAGAATTAATGTTCAAAAAAACAAGGACACGGCCCTTGTTTTTTGTGAAAAAAAGAAAGATTTTTCGTTGTTTAGAAAAAAAAAAGACAAATGTTCTATTTTTTCTTTTACTGAAATGCTTTGGTTGCGTTTTTTAGCACTGAGTTTGCTTTTTTGCTTTTTTAATTTTTTATATATTTTTTGCGTAAATCCATAACTCTTTTTATCTATTAAAATGGTGAAATAATAAAAATAATGGCACACAAATCTAATGGAATTCTTTACACTTGTGGACCGTTTTTTAAAACAAATTTCTTATTGCCTGCAACCTTTATAAATGAATAAAAAATAAGTTTATACTAACGCTTGAATGTCTTTTAATGAGCAAAAAGTTGTACAAATTTTTAACATGTCTTTTTATGGCTTGCATTATGTTCAAATGAAAACTTAAAAAGTTTCTTTTTTTTAAAAAAAATCTATTTTGAATGTTACTCAAGTAATTTTTGAATAGCTTGTATCAAACATTTTTTTAGAACCTTTAAATTTTGTCTTAGATGAAGTTTTCTTAATGTTGTTTCAATGTACGAAAAAAGTTCGAGAAAAACAAAATCTATTTGGCTATGGCCATCTTTATTCAATGACATGTTTAAACTTTGTTTTGCGGACTATGTTAGAGAATGAGAAAAAAAGGGAAAAAGCAGTTTTTTGGAAAGAAAAAAGAAAAACCTTTTTTTGTTTTTTTTGCATCTACTCATTTTTTGAGCAGCATTGTTTTTTAATAAAATACACTACTTTTTAATATTTAATATATTTTTCAAGGAATAAAATGTAGTTACATATTTAGATTATGATAAGATAATTAGAAAACAATCAGTAAATAATAATTTTTCTTTTTCGCCAAAATGGAGTACAGCCCTGCAATTTTTTAATAAAAATTCATTGCTATGCCCAAAAATTCGAACCATTAAAAATGTAAAAAGAATTTATTTATTTTATTAACATTTAAATGATATCTAATTAGGCAACAAAATGTTACAAAGTAGTGAATTACTTTTTTCCATAAAAGCATATAATCAATGATTTCTGACATAATCATTTATTGTCAAAGCATAAGTCACAAAAAATTTATTGCTATTACAAAAAATGCATTTTAATGTGACAAATAAAATAGAGCCACAATTGTTTAACAATTTTAGAAAGAAAGGGACTTGAAAAAAAAGAGGAAAGCATTTGATGCCTAGACAAAACTCTCTTTTCGTTTATTTCAAAGCACTTTTATTGATTCATTGCGAGCAGTGTTCTGCTTTCATGTTTTTAGCCGCCCCCGCACTCGCACTTCACACCGGCATTATTTAAACATCGCCCCGCGCACCGCACTTCGCCCCGAAAATTGAAAAGTTTCAAATTATTTCCTTCAAATTTTTTCGGTTTTATGTTAGGATAACACTTTTTTTGCGCTTATGTGTTTATAAAAGAAATATCTAATGTACCGTTTGATCGAATTCAATAGAAAATTACAAATTTTTAAAATTTTCTTAAGAAGGTCGCCCCGCGCGCCGCACTTCGCCCCTACGGTGCGCCCCGGGGCGCACCGGCGCGGGGCAAAATCGGGGCGCAAGCAGAACACTGATTGCGAGAAAGGAGCTTTTTTTCAACCTTGGTTTTTGCGTTGCACTCAATTTTTTTTAATATTTAATACATTTTTTACGCATAACAAACCTAGATTTTATTAGGTTTTGCTTGTCATAACATTATTACGAATAGAAGTTTAATTTAACAAGATATCAAAAAACGGATAATATATAACTGTGGATTTTATCATAGGGGAAAGAACATTTTATAATAAAATTCACTGCGACGCTCATCGTTTGCAACCATTAAAAATATAAATTAATTCATAATCAACATGTCAATAATTTTTTAACATAAAATTTGTTTTTAACTTGTGGGCTCTAATAACTTAAAAAATTAAGTAAATCTGATCCTTCGTTCAATTGCGTTAACGTATAAATGCCAAAACAGTCGCCAACAAAATATTACATTTTTTTTTATTATCTGCATTACTTTTAAAAACATGCGAAGAAAAAGAGAAGAAAAAATTTGATGCACAAACAAACCCTCTCTTTTTTTTTGTCTAAAAGAACTGCTGCCTTTATTGATTTTCAAATGCAACCAGCATTTTTTACACAGCAAACTTTGTTTAAATATTTAATACATTTTTCTCGCATTACAAAACTTAGTTTTTAATTAGTTTTTATTATTTATAAAAAATCAAGCATTAGTTAATGTTTTTTAGTTAAAGGGCATGTAAAATGCTACAACATTTTTTACTCATGGTTGCATACCGATGCGAACCAGTAAAAATATTTATTTTTTTATTTGTCATAATTATTTTCAAAATTGTGCCAAAAATTAATCCATTTTTTTGGAATGAAGTATTTTAAGCCATCATTTTCACTATTGTCTTTGTTGTTTGTCCAACTTGGCGACAATCACTGTAACAAAAATTTTATTTAAATGATACTAAAAAGTGTTTAAAATTAATGAAAGAAATATAAAACGTTTTTTTTTAACGTTTAGATCGTGAAAAAAGAAGTTAAAAGCGCTCAGAGCAGATAAGAAAAATTGTTTCTTTTTGTTTGTGAAGAAAAAGGAATGATAATTTTATTGATTTAAAAGGCATTCAATTACATTATTTTGGTTTTAAACTAAAATTTTTTTTAATATTTAATATATTTTTTATCACAATATATATCTAGAAGATAAGACAATTGAGCACCATTAAGTACATGATTCCTAAAATCAACGGCTTATAAACTTTTTTAGAAGCATAAAAAACCCAAATGAAATCAATAAAAATATGGGCACATTAATCATTAAAAACACATGCGCTCAATTTTCGATAGTATTACTGTACTGCAGCTATAATGGAACTAAAAAAACTTTATTTTTTAGTATTGTTTTTGACGGCTGTCCAACATGGAGACAATCACATTTATATTCATTTCATTCACAAATTGAAGCATTAAATCAACATTTTGCTGTTCATTTAGCAATCAAAGGAAATTTTTGGTCAAACTTTTACCCAAAATTAATCTTCAATTGGAACAATTATTTTGCTGGCAAAAGTTCAATAAACTTGGAAGTAATTCGTCTGGAAATTCAATCATTTGTTCATTCCGCAAGTAAAATTTGTCAAACTGAGTAAGCTTTGTGTTTTCTTTTTGGGGAAACTACCAGAGAGATGATTTCGTTTATTCCATGAAAAACGCCGTTTTTGGCTTACCTGAATAGAACATAGTATTGTCTTCTTCTAAATAAAATCCATATAAATGTAATTACAATATTAAAAATGAATATGGAAATTTTACAAATCATTATTTTCTGCAACAGCGCGTTTAATTTCTTCATTTAAAAAAACTAAAATATTGAATTTTTATGAATATTTTATTGATGCTCATAAAAATCGCGATCTCATTAAACTTTTATTGGTATTATTTTCTGTCACTCAAATAACAAATATAGTGAAGACAGAAAGGAAAATATGTCATGAGCGTCTTCTACTGACTAATGGAATATCATCCATTTATTGGTTCCATTCTATCGGCCCATGTAGTATAGTGGTTAGTACTCTTCGTTGTGGCCGAAGCGACACAGGTTCGATTCCTGTCATGGGCAATTTTTTTTAACCTTTTTTTATAGCTCAAATTAAAATATTTTGCATGCTACTTGCTTCGGTCCAAGATGGCATTTCTGGGTTATGACTTTTTTTGCACTTTTAAATAATCCAAAAATACATTTAAGATTTTGAGCTTAAACTTGATCAAAATCGTATATAAAGAGTCGCTCAGAAATTTACAGATTTCTTTTATCTTTGTCGATTGCGGCCTTGAATTTGTTTATCATCTCTGGTGGTTGCCTTGTTACTCTCCAATAAAAATTTGCATAATTTTTTCCCTTTCAGTTGGCCACTAGAAATTTGCAAAGTTCTACTTGCCAACTCCAAATACTGGGCTCATTTTCTCTCTGATCAATCACAATCAAACAAATTCTTTGATTCAACTGCATCACTTCAAATTTCACTCCTTCAAAAAATTATTAAAGAAAATATTATTTCTTTTATCACAAAACTAAAAACATTTTCGTCGCTGAATAAAACTGAAATAATATGGTACAGCTTGGAAAGTGATGAAAAATTTTTATGGAAAATTGCAAATCAATTTAAGCAGTTGGCGGAAAATATTTTAAGGGTTGAAAATCGGCTTTATCCAGATTTGTTTCCGGAAAAAAGATATTTGAAGGTGGATGGAGTGGAGCTGGATGTTGTTGATGAAATTGTTGTGAAATTTGAGAATCCATTTGTGAAGTTGTCCGAGGGTTTTGAAAGGCTGAAATTGCAAATTGGTGAACTTTTGGAAGAAAATGAGCCAGAAAATGGTAAAATTGTTCAAGTAAGTTCTTTTAAATTTTTTTGATGGAGTTGCACCCCCAGTCTCTCAGACAAGCGGAATATTGTGGGTGCAAGTTTTGACATAAAAATGCTTCTAAAGTCCAACATTTTTAAAAGCTGATGATTTTTTTTCTTTCTGAAAGCTCATTCTTTTACTGCACTAAGAAAAACAATGTTTAATGAAAACGTTTTTAGAAGCATTTGGTCCTTAAAAAGCTATTCAATGAAACAGCTAAAACTCCTCGAAAAATTTTTACCTCTTTGTATGTATTTGACTTTTCACCGTTGGCAGATGAACTACTGGAAAGAATAAAGCTTCTTCAAGACACCATTGAAATAAAAGTCAACGAAATTATTAGCGATAAATCTAGACAGTAAGTGTTTTATTAGCATTTTTAAGAAGAATTTCGATTTCGAAATTTAAAAATCATGAATAAATTTTTTTCGTGATTTTGGTTTTTCGGTTTCAGTATAGCTATTTTAAAATAGAGGGGTTCTCAATTGTTATTTTTTAGGATAACAGATTACTACAATTCATGTTCCAAAAAGCTTTATGGCCAAGACGCCTTCCATCAACTTGATACTCTCGCTACCGTGAATTCCATCGATGTGACAGCATTGCAAAAAATGTTCACTCAAATCCAAGCTGAAAGCACTCCCTTTCTTGAACATTTCAATCTCACCGAGCTCACTCTACTCCGCTATTATCAAGCATCCCGAGCATCACATCGTTTGGCACATTTAGCAAAACTTATATGGGAACGTCTACAAGTAGATCGAAATTCCATTGAAAAATCTGTTACCGAAAAAAGTACTGCAATGTTTTATGAAGCTGAAATGCTTGAAAGAGAACTGAAAATTTGCATGAAGAAGTATCGTCTTTATCCAAATAATGCTACCGTAATTCGACAACTTTCAATGAGATTTGAAGAAATTTCAACAGCGTTGAATCGACTGGAAGCTGATTTTCCTGTGTTAAATAATCAATTGGTTTTGCTGTCGATGGAACCGATAACAATTGATATTCCATCACTAGCAGAGCAGGCTCGTGTGTTTTATCAGTCGAGTAGTTTGCATGCTGAAATATTGGCTTGTGATGAAGTTTATATGAATAGTAAGTTTCTTTTAATTTTGATGTTCACTTTTGAAAATTTCCGGTTTTAAAATCTTGAATTTACAGATAAGGACAGTATCGAAATTTCTGATTTCGGCGTCAAAATTTCGACTTTCGGTCTTAATTTCGCAATTCCACTTTTCATTCTCTTAACTTTAAATTTCGATTTCGAAAACCAGAAAATGTTTTACAGCAATATTCTTTTTCTTTTCAGCAAAAGTTCAAGACGTTAATTGTGAAGATGTAACAATAAAACTAGAAAATATAAATGATAGCTTTACAAAAGTAAATGCAACACTTGAATCACATACTGATGATCCAACAAAAGATTTTCTTACTCAGCTAATTACAAAAATTGAAAAAACTGTTAAAATTTTATTTGAAACTTTACCGTTGGTAAAAGCTCTAAAAAGTGAAGGAATGAAACAGCGGCATTGGGAGAATGTAAGTGCATACTAAACTAGAGTAATGTAGCCATGGCTGAATAAAATTAATGTTATTTTCGAGCAGCAGAGCTGTGATTGCACTTACCATTACCATAAACATTTTTTAGTTACTATCTGAGGCTGAAAGAAGTGAAGAAGTTCGAGACAAATTGCTAGTGAAAGATTTAATTGGACTTGATTTAACAGAAAAAGCAAAGAAATGTGAAGAAATTGTTATTGTTGCTGGAAAAGAACTTAATCTTGAAAAAGGTCTAGAAAAGATGAAAGAACAATGGAAAGATTTGGAGATACAATTTGATCGAACACAAGTTGGCTATTGTTTTCATGTTAAAAAATGTTTAAATTATTTTTTAAGGGAAAGCATAAATTTTTTGTTTCTTCTGAAGTGCTCTTTTTACTTGAAGAACATATTATTAAAACACAAATGACACTATCGTCACCGTTTGCTTCTACCTTGGCTGAAGAATTAAAAGAATGGCTGTCAACGCTTCAACAAATGCAAAAAGTTTTTGAGCTTTATAAAACTGTGAGTTTTATTTTGCTTTGTTTTTTTTAAAAGTTTTTTTGTGAGATACTTTAATACGTGTTTTAAAAAGTTCGAATCTGTTTCATGAAAGTTGTTGTCACTGACCTATTCTATGCTCAAATTAAGTTTTAAATAAACACAAAATTTTAGTGTGACTCAAAACTCATCTATCTTGAACCACTCTTTACTACTGAAGATATTGCATATCAAATGCCAGAAGAATATCGAATTTATAAAGCTGCAATTGAAAAATGGGATACACTTCATCTGCAATTGGCAAGTTTTAATCTATTTATAAAACTTCTTGTTATATAGTAATTGTTATCTTAGCTTTCATTGAAATATTACACGGATATTGTAAAACTCAATTTTCATGAAGAACTGGCAAAACTTTTTGAAATGTTTAAAGAAATTCAAATTGGTTTTGATGCATATTTACAAAAACGAAAATTAAATTCTCCGAGGTTGGTTATTTTGTGTATTTCGTTAAAGATCCTAAAGTTGCCTTGATATTTTTTGGAGGGAAGCAAATTGTTTGGGGGTTTGTGACCAAGAAGGGTCGTAATATAAATATTGAAAGATTACCCGCCGAGCGCCATCTTTTTATACAAAACCTAAATAACACTTTATCAGCTAGTATTCAAAGGGATAGTCTTTATGCAGAAAAAATATCCTGCCATATTTTTCTATCTTTTAAGTCTTCCAGTGTTCAAAAATTCACATTCTCTCATTCTACTTTTTAATGAAATTTTCAACGATTCATCTGATTTTGAGTTTAAATTAATAACAATGTTTTAAATCGCATGTTGTTCAATCTTTGTTTCGTTATTTATTGAATTTTTTATAGATACAAAATATTCAAAAAAGGACGTCTGTCAAAGAACTAAAAACATGAAAAGAGAAACTTTTACGTTTGTTTAGAAAACGACCTTTTTTAGTTCCTTGTTCGTCACTTTTTTCGCGATTTTGAATCAATAATGCATACATGTGGGTTAAGAGGAAAACTTTTGTGTTGATTTTTGTTTGTTGTTTTTTTCTTCATGACATGAAAAAAAGTGTAGTAACGTCGATGGTGTTCCAACAGGTGACTGTCGTTTTTAAAAAAAGTTTATCTGCAGGGACGTAGGAAGGAATCACAGAACACAAATGACTTTGAGTAGTGTTGCCAAATAGAATTCTCTTATTAAGCACAAATTTATCATTAAATGTCAGAACACTGATTCAAAAAAAACAATTTTTTCAGACTCCATTTTTTATCCAATAATGAACTCCTTGAAATGCTATCAAAAGGACGAGATCCAAAACAAGTTGAACCATATCTTTCAAAGTTATTTGCATCAATCTCAAAACCAGAATTCAATAATCGTGGAGAAATTATTGCTATTTTTGCAACAAATGGTGAACGGCTTGAACTTCGACGACCTGTAAATGTAAATCTTGCAAAGCGGCATGTTGATAAATGGCTTTTGGAGCTAGAGAAAGAGATGAAAATGACCATTCATTTTTCTATTAAAACTTTACTACAAAAATTTGAATTTGAATTTGCTAGCTTGGAAGAACTGATAGATAGTGGGGCAGTGGATCAAGCAATTTTAGCACATTTTAAATTAGTTTTTACTCATAAAACTGAAAATGCAATTATTCATGGAACTTTGAAGGTTAGTTTAAAAGTGTCAACTAGACAGATTACTTCAATCACTGACAAGCTTTTTTAGGCTTTCAACAACGAGCTTCAAATCTATCTCGAAAAATGCCTAAAATTTGTGCCATCAAATGAACAACAACTTTTACTGCTACAAAATATTTTTGTCGATTTAATTGAAGCTCAAAACATTATAACTCATTTAATTCAAAAAGGCTCAACCTCGATAGAAGACATTTCATGGACATCCCAATTTCGATGTTACTGGAGTAATGACAATTATTTTATTCGAATCTTTAATGTTTCGATTTTATATGGTACAGAATTATGCTGATTTTTTTTAATTCTAAAAAATGATTTTTAGGATATGAATATTTGGCGTTGACAAAGCCGTTTGTGAAGACCGATAAAGTCAAGCATTTGCATATTCAACTTGCAATGTATCAACATCAAAATTTTGCTTGCTTGCTTCAAGGTCCTGCAGCCACTGGAAAAAGTGAAACAATAAAGGAATTTTCAAAAACGTTAGGTGAGTTTATTTACAATATTCGAGCTTATTGCATCATTTTTTAAATGCAATAATCTTATTTTTTTCTCACTTCAAGACACGGAAGGCGTATAATAAATATTGAGTCATAGAAATGATGCAATATTCTTTTTTGTATTTCATTTTCGTGACAATACTTTTTATGTACAAGAAATAGTCATTGCGTCATTCTTATTAGAAATGATGCAATAATCGTTTTTGTGTCTCAACTTTGAGTCGTGGTTTTTGTACAAGAAATAAAAACTCAGATTGCATAATTCTTACTGCATATGACTAATATTTTTTTTAAGTAATTTGCAGTGATATAATACTAAAACCCTTTTATAACGGCATTCTTATCATAAATGATGCAATACTCTCTTTCAGGTCGCTTTTGTTTATCTTTCAATTGCGCAGCTCAAAATTCAATTGAACAACTTGAAAGCCTTATCATCGGGACATTTCTTGCTGGAACAACTTTATGCTTAGATGAATTTAATCGTTTATCCCCTCCAGCTATGTCATCAACAATTAATCACATTTTGGGAATATATCAAGCTAAACATTCTCATAACCTTTCATATTATATGCATGGCTTAGAACTTTCTGTTAACCCATTAGCAGCATTCTATTTATCACAAAATCCAAATTATGTTGGAAGAAGTCAGCTACCACCTAATACTTCATCAGTCGCAAAAATTATAGATGTTCCTTCAGCCGATTTTGAAGCTATAGCAGAAGAATATTTTTTGCTTGCGAGCTTTAAATCGCCACAAAAGTAAGAGTGCTTTAATTGCCAATAACAAAATTTTAGTTGAACAACTGGTTTCAAAAGTTTAACATTTGTTTTGATTTTCGAAATTGTATCCTTTACAGCAATAATTATAAACATTTTTTAGCTGCTCTCATCTATTAAACAACATTTTTAAACAATGCTCTGCAATTGTTTCACCGATGCGACACTATGATTTCAGTTTACGAACTTTATTAGCAAATGTTAAAAATGCAATTTGGTTACAAAATGAAAATTCTATGCTTCCAGAAATGGGAGTTACAGTAAAAGCTGCACAAAATTTGTTGTCTTCAATGTTCACTGTTGTTGTAAGTTTTTGATTTTTTTATTTTAGTTTTGTAAATTTAAAGTTTTTAGGATTCAAAAATATTCTCCAAAATTTTATTACTATCAAAATCAAAACCAATGATAACAGATTCTGAAACGGCTTATAAAACTGCAATTCAACAAATTTGTGAAACTTTAAAATTTGCAACAACTGCAGCTTTTATTAATTCGTGTTATAATGTAGGTTTCTAGAAATTCCGTAAGCTGATAAAATGGCAAAATTTTCATATAAGCGTTTTTCCGCCATTTTCTTGCAGTATTAAAAATATTGTTTGATTATTGAGGCACATAACAATACATATTTTTATTACATCATTTATATTATGATTATAGTATATCTATTATTTCAGCTCTATTCCCTCACTCGCCATCATCCTGCAATAATTCTCATCGGCAACGCTCTAACTGGAAAATCAACAACAATAAAAGTTGTAAAAGTTTTATTAAAAGAAAAAGATTCGATTGATTGTAATATTCAAACAATATTTCCTGGAATGCATACAAATGAATCACTATTTGGCAGATTTGATCATCAAAAACTTATATGGATTCGTGGAATTTTAACTGAATTACTTTCAAGCCCAATTAATGATGAAAAAAGTGAAAGATGGATACATATTGATGGAATATTAGATTCTGTTTGGGTTGAAACGTTGAATGGATTGTTGGATGATAATCAAAAGGTTGGTTAATTTAGTGGTGGCACAGTTTCGAACATCGATGACAAGTCTTGAGGAGGAGATAGCAGCTGATATTTTGTCCCTATCCCTTATTAAGACGAGTATACAGACAAAATACGTGCCTCAATTGATCAAATTACCGTATTCATAACAAACATATTTCAGCTAAATCTCAACAATGGTGAAACAATTTTACTACATCCACAAATCCGTTTAATTTTTGAAACCGACGATCTCTCAAAAGTTGCTCTATCTACCATATCCAGATGTCGAGTTATCTTCTTTGATGATTGCTTCATTCAACCAACAATGATTGCAAATGATTTGGATTCAACTGTCATTGAAAAAGCAACAGAATTAACATCTACTATAAGCTTATTACCAGCTGATGAAACAGAAGAAACACTATTCAATACAAGCTTATTCCCCGCGCATTTAAAACTATATTTTATTCGCTTCAAAGAACTCTATCTTCTACATGAAGCTTTTGCTCCAAATAATTTAGAGCTTGCAATTCTGCTAAATATTATTTCTGGAATGACAATATTACCGTATCCGCTTTTAACAACATGGTTTGAGAGTAATGAAATTATTGCACAAAAATTATTTTCATCATTCCCACAAGCATTTGGACAGTGGATGGATTTATCAATTGAAGCTGAACCAGAAATAAGATTTTGGAGAATGTTTTTAAAACGGCTGCTACGGTCATCGATGATGTTAGTGATTTACGGGAAATCGGGTACTGGAAAAACAACATTTATTAACGAGCTAGTAATGGATCTGGATGAGCAGCAGTAAGTTTTAAATACCTTGTATAATTTTGATTTTGAAGCTGATGGATAAATTTTAATTCTGATAATATATCTTAATCGAACTAAATCCAAAAACATCATGAGTCTTTATTCGCCTTCAAATAAACTAAAATTTCTCTTACGAATTTTTTCGATTTTAACTTCGATCTCACATATAATCGTGTAACAAAACTACCGTAATCAAAACCTACCTGTTTACCTAATACTGTAGCAGAAACTTTTTGTTAAAAAAAACAAAATTACTAACGAAGTTAAATATCAAGGTTTTTGAACTCAAATACCGTAGTCCAGAATTACTGAGCTGAAATTTTTTTGTTTTTAGAGCATTACTAAACCACAATTTCAAAGTGAAAAAATGAAATGAATTTTCAATAAATTCATTTCATTAAATAAAGCCAACAAATTTTTAATAAAAACTTTCTATAAATAATTGCAATTATGAAATCAATAATGAGATCCAAATTTTTTATCAAAACTGCCGTAAATTAACCATGTTTTTAGAAAATCACTAAATTAATATTTCTATTTTAAAAATTTTTTGTAGTAAAATTTCTAACACAATTTCTTAACAATTTTACAGTAATCTAAGATAATAACCATTTGACAGAAATTTTTTAAACGAAATTTCAATTTTGAAATCTAGCTTCTGGGATTTGCAAATGTTAGAGAATTACTAAATTGAAATTTCAAAAATTTTGTGGAGATCTGTTTTTTACAAACTTTTTTAACAAAACTACCGTAATCCCAGACAACACATTTTAGCAGAAATTTTTAAAAGCAATTTTGATCTCAAAGTCAAAAATTGTTTTTTACCTCAAATTATTGAAAAAACTGGCATAAGCAAAAACTACTGTCAGCTGGAATTTGTATGTATTTAATGAATTAGTCGAAATTTCGATTTCAAAAAAAGTTTAATAAGTTTTTATAAAATTTCAAGTCAACACTCTTAATATAACTACCGTAATCTTAGAAGACATTACGCCACTTTTTCTAAAAGATATTTATATTTTTTGATCAGTGAGAAAGTCATAACTTCTTCAAACCGGAACAACCGTAACCCAAAATATCGTTTACACAAAAACCTTTTTTAGCTGGGATTTACATGTCCTTAGTTTATCTGAAGAAACAACTGCCGATTCATTGCTACAATCAATCCTCGAATGCAATTTAATTCGAGTTCATTCAAATCATTACACCGGACCAAATGCTAAAAATGTTTTGATAATTCTTGATGGTCTTTCTCGAATTTCTACAACATCCAGCTTTAATTCACCATTTGAATTGTTGAGAAGTTTTTATTCAAGTGGAAAAGTAATCGACAATGATGGAAATGAAATACAATTTACTTCAGTGGTATGCCTAAATAAAAAGATAAATGGAAAGAGTACGGTAAAATAAAATTTTAGTATTTTCTAGCAGAATTTTCAACAAGTGTAGAAGATCCAACAAAGCTAGAAATACCAAAACGATTTCAAAAATTTATATATCCATGGTATTGGAATGATAACAAGGTTAGTTAAATGTTTTTCTCAGGACCGTACCCATGAAATCCTAAGCAAAAAAGAAAAACAAAATATAAGCTATTCAAAAAGAATACTGTAAAACTGCAAGTCAACGAAATAGTAGAAGAAACAATCAACAAATCCCCATCCAACACTTTTAGCTTACAAGTCTTCTTTTATATAATGTAAAGCCACATAAAAATTAACAATAACAACATGACAAAAAAAAATACGGTAAATATCAAACTACAAAAATACAATAAAGAGAGTTAATTTCAAACAACGAAACTATAACAGATAATAATAAGACATATTACAAAATGAATCAAGCAATTTGAAGACATCCAAGACCAGGATAACGACGTTTCATGATTTCTCCCTTCTCTTTATTTTGTCCATAATATAAAATAATTTGATCTTCAACTCCTGTTTCGATTATATTATCAATACAAGCATCCAATTGAGACATATATTCTTCAGGCAAATCATCTTCATAATCAAATTGCAAATAGAATGCCACGGATTTGTGAGCCTAAAATAATTAGGTTAATTAAAATGCATGTCAAAAGAATTAATAATTTCATTCCGTTGTTTGTATGCCTGTATTTATTTGAAGTATCAAAGATATACAGATAAGAGTTGTTGATAGATAGAGCCCAGAGAGAATCGTAAACCTGCAGCAACCATTATGTCTTTAATACCATATTCAAAGTACAATTCTGTAGGCTATGTATACTACAAACATTGACAGCTACAGCTCTTGTAGCTTCAAATACAGGCAACAAACCAACTTCCTGATCCCCCTTGATAAAAGTAAAACCATACCTTAACAAAAGCACAAAAATCTTCAACATTGCATAAATCGAAAGGAATATTGTATAGAGTGAAAGTTTTAATATTCTTGAAATTTGGAAGCTTGGAGATATCACTGAAGGTTGAATCACTGAAGACATCGCAACGAGAAGAAGAAAATATGCTAAAAAATATATTTGCTATAGTCATAACAATAAAATCTTCAGAGCACTTACAATTGAAATTTTTTAAGTCGTGGAGATGCTGCTTCAAGAATTTTATCCAGTGGAACAGGGCTGCCATCATTGTAGATAATATTAGTTCTTGAAAGTTCAAGAGATTGAACTGTTGATGCCAAGTATTTGTAATCATCATAGAGGATAGTCATTCTACCAAGTGAAAGTTTCCAAAATTTTGATTGATGATAAAGTTTCTGAAGAATCAATGGAATATGACTATGTTTCTTCATGGCAAGAGTATGATTAATCCATATTCCAGCTGCATATTTTGTAAGATCAACAATTTCCATACAGCATCTTGGGAGATCTTGTCGATAACATGATTCATAACTTTGTGCACAAACAATAGAACCATATTTATTAACATGAAGACGAGTTGCAAGAAGAAGAGGAAATTGTTCAAAGAAGTACTTGCATGCTCTTGTCAGCTTCTTGTAGCAAAATCGAGTAGAAGGATTTCGAGCAATATAGTAGATTATTGATGGAGGAAGGGAGAATTTCTGTCTTGATGAAGGACAACCAGGCCAAGAAAATTTAGCACGACGAGATCTGCTTGGCTTTCCAGCAGCAGCTGTAGCAGTGGATGATGATGGTGGATCAAGAAAGATTGTTGTTGCTTCCATCACCACAGATATCTTGTTGTTGTTGTTTGATTGAGCAGGTTAGTAAGAGGAGAAGAGGTGGACCTAAAGAAAATATAGCAATTAGTAAATACATATAAAAAGAGATGATCGATAAAGCAGCACGATGAGAAAAAACAGCAGCAATGTAAAAGATGGATTAGGGGAAAGAAAAAAGACAGAGAGAAATGCATAGGTAGAATACGAAAATAGCTTCTGTTTTAAAAAGTAGTAGCAAGAAACGTGAAAGGACGCGTATAAACCACAGAACTTGCAGACTAGCATCCAAGAGATGGCGGGTTCGAATCCAGAACATTTTAAATGTTCGCGCTCGCTTTAAGAAATATAATAACAACATTACAAAGAGATGATCAACAAATAAAAACGCGGAGATAAAGAAAAAGTAATTACATGTTGTTGAAGTAAAATTGTTAAAAAGAAAGAAGGTGGACCTAACGAATAGCAGTAACTATTAGTAACCAATGATTTAGCATAAAAATATTATATAAATCGAAGAGATGATAGATAACGTAGATGGAAAGATGACTAATAACAAAACTGGAAAAAATGAAAGAAAAAGCAGCAACATGTTGTTGGACTGAACTTGTTAGAATTAATTATTGGGTAAATAATGTAAAAAAATATTAAAAATGAAGAGATGATCAAATAACAAAAACAGAGAGAGAAGGAAAATGTTTGAAAGAAAGACAAAAGCAGCAGCAACATTGAAGTTTCATTTCTCTCTCGCGCGAGATGCTCTCTCTCTTTTCTTTGGGCAAAGAAAAGCGAGAGAGAGAAAAGTGGCAAAATGTAGCAACCGGCGCCAACTTCAAAAAAAGTGCAGCAAAGAAATGTGTTAGATCTAAAAAATTAAAAATATAAAGTAATGGTTAAAACGAAGAAAGAAATAAGAAACAATTAAAATAAAAACAAAACGTAATTTCAACAGGGCCGAAAATTGGTTAAAAGCAAGGAGGTAGAACTTTCTTAAAACAGATCGAAAAAATCTAGTATAAATTTAATTTTTTAATACAAAATTTGAAACAAAGGGGGTGGAACTTCCCGCAGTTCCACCCTTCTATTTTCGGCCCTGAATTTCAAACACAAATAAGACTTTTTGATATCGACGTTAAATTCTTAAAATGGTTATAAGGTGAGATTATTAAAAACGAGAAAGAAAAGAATTAATTAAACCCAAAAGCGTAGATCTAGATAAAAAAAATAGAAGCGCATCAACAACTTTTTTGCCGCCACACATCGAATCGAATGTAAACTTTTGTGTTCCATTTTGGCATTCAAATTTGAATTTTTTCCCGAGAAAAAATTTGTTTTTCCCGAGGTGTAACACTTAGCCAAGGGAACACAAAAGTTTACAACTTCTTTTAAAAAAATTCGATGTGGCGCCAAAAAGTTAAAGATAAAATTTTGGCAAGACGTTTTTTGGCGCCAAAAAGAATATAACTTTGAATTTTTACAGTATCCATGTTTAATCAATTTTAATTTTCGACACTTTAAAAACTATTAATAAAAATTCTACTTTTTTAGGGTTACATCAATCCCAAAAATGCTTGTCATTCATTCATAAAAATGTTTCAAACTGCATCAATTGAAAATCACTATTACTACGAATTTGCTATTAGTGAACTTTTAACAGCTTCACATGGACTCGAATTTCCACCATTTGAACAATATTTAAGCGTACTCTACAAATATAAACCAAAAATATTTTCATATAATGAAAATCAATTTTTAATCACTTGGAATGGAGCTGAATGGCAACACGAGACAACTGGATCTATCAAATCTGAGCTCAATCGAATAATTGCTAGAGATAAATCAAAGAATCCTGCACTTACAAATCTACAAATCCATGATAATTTTATTCGAAATTTTTGTTTTTTGGTCAAAGTTTTGCAGATGAGGTATTACGGTCATTGCATATTTATTGGTTCAAATTTGGATGGCTTAGAAGAGATTTGTGATTTGGCTGTACATCTTTATGAGTTTCAACTTGAAAAGCTATCAATCGAGATTACAGAGCTATATTGGAAAGAAATGCTTATTAAAATTGCACGACAATGCTGCATAGAAAATCGAAAAATTTTATTATATATTAATGATTTAATTTACTCGAAAAAAGTTTTTAAACAAATTTTATCAGATCTTGTTGTACTAATGAATTCTGGGATGCTTCCAGCAACGATTTTTACTCCCCAGCTATTATCAGAACTTAAATCAAATTATTCTTTTATTGAAGAAGGGAAGAGAGAGAAAGAAGAGTTTATAGAATGGAGACAAAAAGAAGCTGTAACAAATTCTATAAGGCAAAATTTACACTTAATTTTTCGGGTTGAAAAAAGTACTGTAGAAAAATATGAAAAACAATTTCAACAAATTTCAAATTATTCGCTGGCGTGTTTAATGACGTGGAAAGAAAGTGAGCTGATATCTTTTGCGGAACTGAATCTTCAAAGAAGTTTGTTGTTTGTAGCGGATGAGGTAATTCATGAGAATACACTGCACCAAGAAACGTTAAAGCTAACTTCAAAAATGTTATATTTTCTTTATTTTTGAGTTATATTTGACATAGTTTGAAGCAAAGATAGCTAAAAACAGTTTGCTTAATGACGTGTTTCAGCGTTTTGGTTACTGTAATTATTGTAAAAGAAATAAACATTTACAGGTTCCAACATTTGCTGAAAAACTATATTATATATTCAAATTCACTCAACAACAAATCCCAAATTTGCCAGTTTTAAGATTTTTGGATTTTGTAAAACAGTATATTCATTTAGTAAAAGAAAAGAAAGCAAGTATAGAATTGCTAGATAAAAGATATAAAACAGGGATATCAAAGCTAGAAAAAGCGAATGAACAAGTTAATTTTTTGCAACAAGAATTGTTAAGGTTGCAACCGGAACTTGTTAGAACTTCACTAGAGACAACGTAAGTTTTAAAGTAACAATAGAATGGAAGCAAGGGTACTGTAATGGAGTAAACTTTTCTTGATTTAAATTCAAGAACTCAAGTTGTATAGTTGTAACCAAGGCGAAACAGCAACCTATTCTTATATTTTAATTACAACTCATATTTATTTCAAAGATTTCAACATTTCCTACTTTTTCTTTATTTGTTTAAATTTGCTGTAACGTATTACTGTAGAATTGCATATAATATACTGCAATACATCGTTTAAGACTTTCACATAACTTTTTCATTGCTATACCATAATCCATTCTATTAATACTATTTTCAGTGTCCTAATGTCAACGATTGAACGAGAAACAATTGAAATTGAAAATGCTCGAGAAGTTGTTGCAGCAAAGTAATCATTTCTACAATATTTTCCATCCAACATCCATAAAATTTTTTTAGTGAATTTAAAGCAAATGAAGCTGCAACAAAAGCACAATCTTTAAAAGCTGAATGTGAGAGAGAAGTTGCAGAAGCAATACCAGCATTGGAAGCTGCGATTGATGCCTTACAAGTTTTAAATCAAACTGATATTTCTTTACTCAAAACTATTCGAGTGCCACCTAATGGTGTTCGGCTTTGCATGGAAGCAGTGTGTATATTGTTGGGTGAAAAACCTGCAAAAATTACTGATTCAGTAAGTATATGTATATAAAAGATTAACACAATGAAAAAAGATAACAATAATAATAATAATTAACGAACAAAGACCCGGACAAACAATACATTATTAGTTATACTTTATAGGATTTGGGAGGAGCTTCATATTCTGCTTCTTGTTTGTAATATTGGCCTTTTTTGGTTTCCATAAACTCAAGAAGATCAGCAATAAGAGGAGCATAGTAATTAAATACGCCGATTGACATTTCCTTGCTTTTGATGATGTGATGGAAGAATCTCAAAAGATGAACATAACCATAAACAGTATAAAACGGAATATCCTCATCATTTAGAGCTGAAAAAAAAGAATTATTGAAGAAAAGTTTAAAAAAAAGTGGCTTACGGCCTGGATTCAATTCCTTTTTCGTTGATGAACGCTTCTCAGATTCAACTTTCGATTGACGTTTACTGCGCCTAAAATCAGTAATTATTATTACTACATTATAATATTTATATAAGGAATGTCAGGGGAAATAACTAGCAATTTCTCGAAAGATATCACATTTCGGGTTTAAAGTTAGTTTGCCCATACTTTTCCCGGCGAGTATACGGTAACTCAATATAAAATGAACACAGAAACACTGTGGAAATCTCGTGTTTATTCTTCTATATTAGACAATCCCATTCCAAAACAAACATACGTTTCTCGCATTGTTACAGGTTCATCCTTTGTCTCAGAGCTTTCACGTTTCTTTTCATCATTTTCTTCTTCTTCATCATCACCAACATGAGATCGATATTGTGCTAATGTAATCTCAGCATATCCAAGTTCATTTCGCTTTTTGTTTAACATTTCCATAAATTGAGTAGTTTCAAACTTGAAGATTAGCTTTGTAGCCAGCAATTGTGAAAAAGTTTTAAGCAGCGCTTCAATTTGACCAGAGAGAAAAGTGTCACTTGGAATATGTGCATAAGGATTACGTTGAGTTGCTTCATACTAAAAGATAGATAGTGATTAATTACAGTGTACTTTTCGAAGGTACTTACATCATTGATAATCTTTTCAATTGTAACAGCTGCAGGCAGTTTTACAAGCTTAGATTGTTTTTCAATCAATTCTGAATCTTTAACAAGGACTTCAAACAACGAAGCTGGAATTTTAATTTCCATTCTTTTCTTATGAACTCTTGATGGAATTGTTGCAGGTGTTTCAGAGAGAAAAGATGCCATATTAGATGGTCCAGCAGCAGAAGATTTTGTTGTAGTTGATGGCTTTGATTCATTATCAACAGGAGTATTTCTTGCACTTGTATTGGTTTTAGCAGGAGTTGCAGATCGGTGCTTCTTTGCTGGTACTGCTGGATTCTTTTCTTTCTTTGATTTAGTAGAACCACGAGGACGTTTACGATTTTTTGCATCTTCTCGTTCTTTCTGAAAAAGTGATAAGATTAATGTTTAGAAATATTCAATGGAAACATCCACCAGCCGCAAAATAGTCAAAGATAAGGCGGAACTCCTTGAAAAAATCCCGAAAAATTAAGTAAATCCCCAATTTACGGCCATGAAACATCTTTAACTTCATATGAAACTCTGAGCTCATATATTGTCTCATCAACGACAGCAAATATTCAAAGTCGATAAGTTTAAAGAAGTATAACAGCAAGGATAATTTAAATAATCTATTAGTAACACGTTTATAATATCAGAAAAGTATTCGTTATGCAGAATTTTAAACATTTTATAGTTATTATCTGCTACTTATTAGCTATATTCATATATCTATTAAATCCCATGATGAACTATTAGGCAGTACCCTAATTATTCCATAGCAAGGGAAGTATACAGGCAACACAGGGGCTTCAACTCGAGCATAAGCTGAAACACCCTAGGGTTAGGAAAATACTGTAAATATAATAAGGAATATTTAAGTAACAAGTTATTTGCAAATATGAAATTTTAATGGTCAGCTACGCGAAGTACATTATGAAATGAAGTAGATGAAGAAGGAGGATATGGTAGCTAAGTTTTTGCTTAAATAATTTCCCACAGATGACGAGTATATAGACAAAAAGTTAATCCAAAGCTCAACGTTGAATTTGGGATATCTACAAAGTTGAAAATAGCATTACTACGGAAAGCTCAATGCTTTTCAGCTGCCGTTAGAAACCTTTTACATATTTTACAGCTTAATGTGGAACTTTTCAAAGCATCATCAAAGTTCCATCTCCCAGAAAATGAGCTATTTGCGGCCCTGGATGTTTTCAGTTAGAGAAACTTACAATAGAAAGTTTAACATTTTCTTCTGTATATGGTTTAAACTTATGGATTGCTTCTGTATGTGCTAGAACTTCATCATATCTACTATTCCATCCCTAAAAAAAGATATATTATTAATCTATTATCCTTTATAAAAACTTACTTGATAATGTATCGTATACAATATTTCACCATCATCATTTTTGTGAACATTTATAATCTTTGCATCGTAGAAGAAAGTATCAGTATGTTGACAAAGCACACGAGTATTTACTTTATATTCGGAAGGAGCCTCTGCCCCAGTAGCAAAATTACTATTTTCACCAGCATTTGTATCTCGACTATTTTCTTCTGAGTACTGTTCTTCTTGTCGAGCTGCAGTTGATTTACTGCTTGATGGACGAGAACTTCGATTCGATGATGAATTATCTGATCCACGCTTTTTTGATGGCATTGTTGTTGTTGTTATGGGTTATATAACAGTAATAACAATAACAATAAAATAATAGAGTAAAGTTAAAATTAAATTGTTGAAAAATGTTTTTGATAAAACAAAAAACAGAGTTGCTTTTTTAAAAAAATTTTGCTGCTGCTATTTTTCAAATTGGCAGTAATGAACAAAGTGCCAAACATTGCTTTGCTTTTAAATTTTTTGCTGGACCTTTTTTTATGCTTGAAATAAATTTTAGAAGCTTTTTATTTACAGTTGAATGAGTCCAAAAAACTACAATTTTAGATTTATAATGTTTGTATTTTTGCTATTAAGTATTTGTGAAAAAGTAGTATATAGTGGATGAATCTTATACATGTTTGCCTGCCTTTTGATTATTGTTTTTATTACTTTATGGTATACAGTAGCAAATGTTTAAATCTGTTTTTAACGTAAAAATGTCAAAAATGCTTTATTAAGAAATAATAAAAGCAATATCAAAAAACTTTAAAACAGTAATTTTTCAATGAGTCTTTTTTGATTTTCTTTTAGTGAAATATTATGTGATTGGTTTTATTCATCAAATACGAAAAAAAAACAACAGAAACAAAAGCTTATTTATTCATTTTACTCAAAACTACGTTCCCTCATAATTTGAAGTTTGTTTTCATTTTGCCCGGGATAACAGATCATAGGTTTACAAAATTTCATTTCAATTACAGTATCAACAAGAGCATCAAGTTTCGCCTTATATCCTTGAGAAATCCCATCACAAAAAATGATGTTTGTTGTATTGTGTTGCTAAAAGGTGAATTCAAATAAAAATATATAAAGTCAAAAGATTATGCATGCCTTGATAAATTCAGCCAGATCATCAACATTTAAAACCTCCGGAACATTTTGTAAACAGAAAAATTTAAGATTGTCAAGATTTTTAAGTTTAAGAATTTTCTTCATTGATGAATCATTAGCACCAGGAAAACCAGTTAAAAAGGTACTAAAAAAGCTTATCATTTTCTCATTGCATACTGTAACCCACAAAAAAGCTTACTAATTAAAATTTTCTATATTTGGTACAAGTTCAAGAATGCTTTCAAGCATTACCGGACTTCCATTGCCATAAGTAATTTTAATATTTTGAAGATTGATATATTTGACAGATGATGCTAATAGCTTAAAGTCATGGTATGTAATATTAAAATTACCTTGAAGAAATAATTCATCAACTACACATCGAAAAATTTTTGAGCATAGTAATGAGATATAGTTTGGATTACTTTTATTGTAGTAAAAAACAATTTTTTGTGTAATCCAAAGCTTACATAAAATTTTATCAACGTCAAATTTAATGCAGCATTTTCTGCCGTTGATTATGCAGGTGTGAAAATTGTTTGTACACATATTTATTGTATTTGAACAATCATTAATGCCAGAAACAATAATAACAGGGTTCTTTTCAAAGCAGTATTTAATATTTTTTAAAGAGCTATCGAATGGTACTAAGCTCGTCAGTGAGCTCGCGGGAGCTAGGGGTGTTCCCTATATGCGCAAACAAAAAAATGCCGTTTTCGGCATTTTGTGCCTAAGAAAACTTTTTCAAAAATGGCATATTCGGAATCAGCGTAAAAAATTACATATAGTAGGTTCAATTTTAGGTTGTTAAAAAAAGTTTCATTTTTCGTACTGTAACGAAGAAAAAAATGCAAAGAAAGAAAGAAAAAGTGTTCCCTGCCGCTCCCTATAATTAAAAATGAAAAAAAAGAAATCAGCATTTTGTCACCCATTGTAGACTGAGAAATGCAAAACAATAATTCAAACATATTTGCCAGCAAGATAGGGATTTAATCTTCATCAACCTTGCTTGCATGTTTTTGTTGCAATTTGCAAAGATTGTAACGGACATACGACAATACACACATTACCATTTAATTTGATACATAGCTCTCTATTATAATTGACAAGTTCAGGTATTAAATTTTAAAATAATGTTTATTTTTGTTCATACAAAAAAATGAACAAAGAAAAAGAAACACCTGTTATTCAATTTAATCATGATCACGTTCCTGCATAATTTCAAGTTTTTGTCTATCTTGTCCAGGATAATAAATTACACATTTATAAAGGTGTGAGCTGATAATTGTATCAACAAGGGCATCCAATTTTATCTTATATGCTTGAGGAATATCATCACAAAAAACAATATATACTCCTTCATAATCCTAAAAAATAAAGTTATAGCATAAATAATTAAAAAATTACACCTGCCATTACAAATTCTGTTAAATCATTCGCATCTAAAATTCCTGGAACATTTTGTAAACGAAAAAATTTAAGATTTCCAAGATTTTTTAATTCAAGAATTTTTCTCATCGTCATGTCATTAGCTCCAAGAATATCGCTTCGAAAAGTGCTGAAAAAAAGTCACTGACGGATACTGTAGCTCACAAAAACATGTAGATAACCTACTAATAAAAACTTTCAAGATTTGGTATAAGTTCAATAATATTTTCTATCATTACAGTACTTCCATCATCATAAGTTGTTTTAACATCATGAAGACTAATTTTTTTTAGAGATGGCGCAAATAGCTTAAGATCATTATAAGCGACAGTAAAATTAGTATAAAGAACAAATTCGTCAATTTTACATCGAAAAATTTTAGAGACTAGTAGTGAAATGTCATTGGGAATATTTTTATTGTAGTAAAGAATTATTTTTTCGGTTAACCATATTTTACTTAAAATTTTGTCGAGCGCTATTTGAACGCAACAACTTCTGATACATTTGTTAAATTCATTTGAACATATTTTGAGTGAATTAGAATAATCAGAAATATATGTTGCTACAAGAATAGGGTTCTTTTCAAAGCAGGCTTTGCAGCTTTGAATTAATTTATTGTAAGCTTTTGGGGTTGATGGATTTTTGAGAATATAAAAAATTGCGGTATCTGGAAGAGAAAAGGATTGCGCATTTGAGGGACCATCAGGCCATGGAATCATTTTTGATTTTTGTATGTTTATAATGGATTATAGAAAATATAATATTTAAAATTAGTTGTTTGTGCTGAACTGAAAAGTGCAAAACATTGATTCGAACAATTTTGCCAGCAAGTTAGAGATTTTATCATTGGTTTTTACAAGGCTGGATGGCATGTTATTGTTGCAAAGACTGTGACGGACGTACTCATGCAACACACATCACCATATAATTCAATCCATTGTTTTATTAAGGTTTTTAAAAGACGCTTATTATATAACTGTAAAAAACACGGCAATACAAAAATGAACAAAATGAAATTAAATATACTGTAACAAAATTTACGTATTTCTCATAATCCAAAGTTTGTTTCCATCTTGTCCAGCATAATAGACGATACATTATATTGTATCAACGAAAGCATCCAATTGAATTTTGTATTCATCAGAAATGGGATCACGAAAAATAATGATCAAGGTTTCATTGTAGCTCTAGAAGCCATATTAAAGATAGTAATGATTAAGAGATGGTACTTGCCTTGACAAATTCTCTTAGATCATTAACATTCAAAACTGCTGGAACATTTTCTAATCGAATAAAATTAAGACTTTCTAGTTTTTTGAGATTAATCAATTCTAGAATTTTCTTCATTGTTGCATCACTAACTCCAAAAAAACCATCAGGATAAGTGCTGCACAAAATAGTGTTAAAATATTGCAGCAATTTTCAAATAACTTACATATTAAAACTTTCAACATTTGGCACAAGCTCAAGAATATTTTCAAGCATTACAGGACTTTCATCTTTATAAGTAATATTAACATGTCGAAGATTTATTGTTTTACAATATGATGCAAATGTTTTAAAAACGTCATAATTAATATTTTTTTCTTGTAGAAAAAGTTCATCAATATCACATCGAAAAATCTTTGAACTTAACAATGAAATGTAATTTGAAGAAATATTATTGTAGAAATTTTTTCTGTTAACCAAATTTTACTTGTGATTTTAACAAGGTCAATTCGACTACAACATCTTCCATAATTTCTTCTGCATGTTTTAATATCGTTTGAACATATCATTAGTGAATGAGATAAATCTTGAACATGTGTAGCAACAAGAATAGGGTTCTTTTCAAAGCAACATTTGCAGCTTTGGATTAATTTGTTGTAAGCTTTTGGAGTCGATGGATTTTTGGTAATGTAAAAAACTATAGTATCTGGAAGAGAAAAGCATTGAGTGATTGATAGGCCACCAGGCCACTTAAACATTTTTGGTTTTAAAATTGTTTTACACAGCAGTTGAGACATAAAAATGTAAAAAATGTTTTCCTTAAGAACTTGGTGATTAACGAAAAAATGCCATAAAATATTGATTCGAATAAAAATGTCAGCAAGATAAGGATAAGAACTGTTGGCATAGGAGACTCCTTACAACAGTAAAAAAGGCACTCTTGCGACACACACAAGCTGTTTTTTGGTCCAACAAATATTCCCTATACGACGTAATTCAACAAATCTTAGAAGATAATGGTTCGAAACAATAATAATAAAATAGCAGAAAATTAGATTAAGTAAATCTATTTAATATTTGAATTGTGATAGTTTTGGTAATAAGACGTTTTTTGTTTAACAGTTTATTTGTAAACAAAACTTATCAAGGTAGTATACAAAAACAAATTTTGGAAGCGACATGTCTTTGATCTCTTGCAACTTGGACACGCTTTGGTAAAAGATAAAAAAAAATTTAGTCAGTTTTTGGAGTTTCCCCTCTAAATTCTGGCATAATATATAGTAAAAATTATTTTTACAAAAAAAAGAGTGCTCATTATAATTCTTCAGTTATATACCATAATTTGCTTTCATCTTGTCCAGGATAGTAAATCACACATTTACGAAGTTGACGAGCAATTATTGTATCAACTAACGCATCCAATTGAATTTTATATTTTTCAGAAACATATCCACGAAAAACGATATACGTTTCATTACAATCCTAAAAAGTAAAATATTAAAAAACTACAACTATATGAATATTAGAATACTTGCCTTGATGAATTTAGTAAGATCATCAACATTTAAGATTGCAGAAACATTTTTTAAACAAAAATATTTAAGTTTTGCAAAAGGTTTGAGATCAAGAATTTTCTTCATTGTTGAAACATTAACTCCAAGAAAATCTGTTGTATAAATACTAAAAGATTTCATCATAACACATGCTATAACACAGAAGTAACTTACTAGGTAAAGCTTTCAATATTTGGTATAAGTTCAAAAATATTTTCAAGCATTACAGGACTTCCATTATTATAAGTAATTTTTGCAGCATAAAGATCAATTTTCTTAAGTAATGGTGCAAATACTTTAAAATCATTATAACTAATGCATTTGTTTTGAAGTACAAGTTCGTAAATTTCACATCGAAACATTTTTGGGCTTATCATTGTAGTGTTAGTTGGAACATTATTGCGATAGTAAAACATAGCTTTTTCTGTTAACCATATTTTACTTGAAAGTTTTTCAAGCATAATTTGAAGACAACATTTACCTCTTTTCTCCATACATTTGTTGTATTCATTTGAACATATTCTCATTGAATTAGAATGATCAGAAATATATGTGGCTACAAGAACAGGGTTGTATTCAAAGCAAGATTTGCATGTTTGAATTAATTTGTTGTAAGCTTTTGGAGTTGATGGATTTTTAGCAACATAATAGACAATTGTAGATGGAATGGAAAAATATTGGTAGAGTGATTGACTTCCAGGCCATTGAAATTTTTTTTTAACATTTGAAGCAGTATCCATGGAGGGTAGGTTTTTATCAGGAATTTTTGAGATTACTTGCTGGATAAAAAAGTAAATCAACTAAAATTTGGAACAGAAATGAAAAAAGACAAGCACCAATATGGATTCTAATAAACTGGCTAGCAGAAAAGGGATATGACATGCTGGCATAGACATGCCTATTTTTACAACATCCCAATGTGTTGCGACATGGCATGTCGTAAAAATATGTCCAAGTCATTGCATATAGAAATAAAAACATTTGTCGAATTCTTCCAGGGTATACAATAAAAGGTTTAAAAAAAACAATAAATCATCGAACAATAAAATCTGTTTTCAAGAAAACAATAAAAAATTAATATGTACCCTCTGACCCCATATGGAATCCCAACAATATCACAAACCCAAAAAAATGAAAAAAAAATTTGTGAAAAACTGTGGAAAATCGTAGAAATTTTCTACGATTTTCCACGGTTATTGCGACATTTCACGATTTTCCACAATTTTCCCCGATTTTTCACGAGTTTTCACGAATTTTTTTTTTGGGGTTTAGGATGGGGATGAAGGGTATATATTGGTGTTCAAAAGTGATACAGATCTGTTTTCCAGCTCTATATGTACAATTGTTAAAAGTTTTTTTCTGTAATTTCATCCGCTAGAAATCGTTTAATTAAAAAAAATTGAAAAAACGAGATGAACACTTTGAAATCCATTTCATTTTTTAGCTTGGAAATGTCACCGTCGATTATTGGATTACAAGTCAAAAAGTTCTATCTGACATTCATTTTCTATCTCGAATTCGAAATTTCCCACGTGATAAGGTAATGTATCTTTTTAATTAAAAAAATCATCTTAACATATTTTCCAGGTATCTAACAAAACAATGAGACTAATTCGTTCAAATTATTTAAGTAAACCAGAATTTGATGCTGAAAATATGAAACAAGTTTCTGCAGCAGCTGAGGGGCTTTGTTTCTGGGTTAAAGCCATTGACATTTATAACAAAATTGCAAAAGTTGTTGAACCAAAAAAGGAGAAGTTAAAGAAATCTGAATTAATGGTTAAACAACATATGAAACAGCTGGAACAAAGAAGGAAAGCATTGCAAGAAGTTACAGAACGGCTACAAAAGTTATCTGATCAATTTTCACATATGAGTCAGCGGAAACAAGATTTGCAGAATCAAATACAAAATTGTGAGCTTAAAATGACAAGAGCAGAGAAGTTGCTGGAAACATTGGGTAGGTTTTTGTGGATTTTTTTGTCTCATGTTGACATTCAAAATTTTAATAAGCAGCTCTTAAACATTATTAATTTTCAGAAAATGAAAGAGGTCGATGGGATTCAAATTTAAAAATTTTAAAAGTTGAATACGAAATTTTCAAACGAAATTGTTTAATTGGAGCTGTCTACGTTGAACTTCTAAATGCTGTTGATTATGACAAACGAAAAGTAACAAAACCAACAAAATTAACGTTTTTTCATGTCGCCAAATTTCAGGAAATTATTACAAAAATCTTAACAAAATTCCATTTCAACAAAGAATTTTCTCTGAAATCAATCCTCAAGCACACTTCCGTACTTTTATCTGATCGAAATGACAGAGTATCAGAGCCATATGTTATCCTCGAGTTAACTCGAAAAATTCCGCTAATTATTGATCCACAAGGTGAATCAACAAAAATGTTATCACATATTTTATCAGAGTTACTGATAACAATCGACATTCATTCACCATCCCTTCCAACTACGGTAGTTTCAGCAATTGGAAATGGAAGCATTTTGTTGATAGATAATTTAAGAGACCCATTTCCACTTTATTTACTTCAACTGATTTATCCGGCGTTTGTAAAAGATGGAAAAGAAACATTTTTACAGTTGAATAATAAGCTATTTTACTACGACTCAAAGTTTAGCTTGATCTTGAGAACAGAAAAACAGCCAACAGAATTTCCAGAAAACTTGTTACAAAATTTTTGTATTATCAATGTTTCAGTTGGTGAAAATGTAATAAAAAATAAGCTGATGGAAATATTTCTACAAGTTAATGCTTTCCCATTAACGTCAAAAAGGGATCAGCTAATGACAGAAAAAACTGCCCTTCTTCGACAAAGTGATGCTGCTGAAGATGGCACGTTGGAAGCACTTGCAAGAAGCAAAGATTTGGATGATGATAAAACTATTGACCTGCTAGCAGAGGTTCGAGAAATGGCTGTTAGCTTGAAGGAGAAAGTCAAGGAGTTGAATGAAGTGGAAGATCAGCTGGAAATTGTAAAACGAACATTTATTAAAGTTGGTGAATATGGAACAAAACTGGTTAAAGCTTCAGTGAATATTTCAAAGATTTCACCAGTTTATGCAAGGACGTTGAGATATTATTTGGAAGTTTTTAGAAAGGTAATGTTTTAATTTGAAGCAAGAACATCAGCAGAGCGGGCACAAGGGAAACTTATTTCTTTTGATATCGAAAAAGTCCTTTAATCTTTTGTCGCTGCCGTTGAAAAGTGGTAAAAGATTAAAAGGGAAGTAACCTCTTTAAAATTTAATGTGCTCAAAAAAAGATAACCCTGTTGACGTTCTTGATTTGAAGGGAGTTACAGTCGCATAAAAATTTCAGGCAGTTGCAGTCGAAAATTTGGATGAAAGCGAAATTCCGGCTATTAATGAAAATGTTTTGTCAGCATTTAGAAGAAAAATTTCAAGATCTTTATTTGCAGAACATCGAAAAATATTTGAATTTTTAATCAAATCAAGTGAAAAGTAAGATTTAATGTTTTTAATTAAGCTGTTAAGACCAGTGCCAAAATTTTTGATGTTAAGAACTCCCAGAAATGTTAAAGCTAGCTATAAAAATGTAATATGTATTACAATTTTAAAGATAATTTTATCATCTCTTGAAGTACTGTACTACACTTCTTATCATAAAAACTTTAAATTTGAAAAAATTCATACTTCTAAAAATGATATGCCGTGCTGGCATTTAAACTTCGCTATTGGTAATTTAAAATTGTCCCCATTTTCAGTCTTTCAATCCTCACTGAACGAAGCTTCGCAAAGCTATATTCTTCCCTTCACTCTGAACGTGGCACAAATCTTCGTGATCAAATTATGCATGCTGATGTTAGACTTCCAATTGTTCTTTTATTATCCGAGGAAGCCGATTACGTTATAAAAATGTTATTTCATCTTGCTGAACAACATCTTCCAACTCATCCTGCTTACAAGACGCAAGGAAAGAGAAGATTTGTGCAGTTAATTTCTGCAACAGATTTGTTAAAATTTGATTGGGAAATTATTTTAAAGACTGAGCAATGGCTTGTAATACAAAATTGTGAGAATTTAAATGTTGAGGAAAGTGAAATGTTGTCGGAGATATTGGGGAAAATATTTTCATCAGAGTTGAGAAAAGCCAATTTTAAATGTTTTATTATTTTGTATCCTGGTGGTGAAATGGTATGTTATGGGAATTCGAATTTTAGAGAAAGATTTTTTTTCGCGACATCAAAAACAATCGAAATTTAGTTTGGACTTCAACAAATTTTTTTTCAGTTTAGTTATTCGTAATTTCACTTTTAAAACTCATTGTTAGAGTAACTTAAAGCTAGAGGACAATTTTCAGGTATCTCATCATTTATTTGATGCTTCAACGGTGATTACTGTAGATGATTCACAATTAAACTTCTCCGATTTTATCAAATATGCATATTCTTCACTTGGACCATCAAGAATTCATTCAACTTTAAACACGGTAATTTCACCATTTTTTATACTGCATTTATTTTACCTAAAAATTACAGAACGCCCAACGGCAATGCCTCTACAAACTGTGCTGTTTCCATTTCTCTATTTTCCAACGACAAAAATACGGTATCTTTGGATTCGCAAATCCTTTCAAAATTTCATTAGCAAACTTTGAATGTGCTATTTCTCTTTTTGGCACTTCATTCACTTCCATTTCATCACCATCAATAGAAGAAATTTGGAAAGGTGTCATCCAGATTGCATATTTCACTTCTGACCCCTATGATTTACAAAGTTTAAAAACAATTGCTGAATGGATCTTTGTTGGAATTAACAAATATGATAATCAGCTTTTGACTGGAATCTGGCTGAAAGATTATAGTGAAAATTTGAACGTTATTCGAACACAACTTGATTCGCTGCCTCAAGGAAAAAATCAAGCGTTAAGTGGATTGAATGCAAGTATAACAAAAATTTATAAGCAGCAAGAGCTGCAAAAGATTTATCAAAATATTGTTGATTTTGAGAGAACTGATGGACATAAACAAGATAAAAAGGATAAGCCGATTGAAATGGTACTTTGTAAACCAGTTGTGTATCCAGAAGGGGTTGGAGAAATTGAAAGATGTGTGATAAATGAAATACAGTTTTTGGATGAAAGTGGATTTATGACGGAGAGGTAATGCTTTGCAAAAGTCGAAATTTTGATTTTAAAAATGTTAGAATTTTGCCACAATAATGCTCTTGCAATTTCGACTTTAAAAAACGCAGTAATTTCGACAATGTAAATTTAACAAAATTTTGAATTTAAAAAGCGTCAAAATTTTAAAATTCATAAGCAATTAAAATTTTAATTTCAAAGAACTTCAAACTTTTGGCACTTTTGTTTTTATCAAAATTTTGATTACGACACTGTAGTATCGTTGAAATTTTGATATGTACTGAAATTTGTGTTTTGAAAATTTTTCTTCTAAAAATTATTTGTTTCAGAAAACAACTTCTCCAGCACCTTCTATCACATCCTCCGATCAAACGAATATCGCTTTATCACTTCCAAAAACCCGAAGCAATAATTGAATCCCTCAAATTCATCTTTTCAAAACGCTTTAAACTTCCCTCTGAAGACGTCGAAGTTATTGGAAGCCTCAAAAAACCAAAAAACGCAACCGACTCAATCGAAATAACAGATTGTGTTTTAATTGGAGCAGGATATGATCCATCTAATAACAGCTTAATTGAAACAACAAAAGCTTTCTACAAGGTTCCAGAAATTTGCATTTATCCACGAAGAAAAATGATGAAATCCGCCACATCATTGCTATTCCCACTTTTTTATCAATCAAGCTTAAGCTTTTCAAAATGGAACAAAATTATTTTTGTTGAAATTGAATCTACGTTGCCAGAGAATCACTGGATTTTACGTGGAGTGAAATTTATTACTGCTGAAAATTTACAGAATTTATTTCCTAATTTATCTTGATTTTTAAGTGCATTTATAATTTAGTTTTTTTTCCATTTATTCTATTTAAATCAATTTAGTATAAATTATCATTATTATTTTATACTATATTGTAACTTGATTTTTAGATTAACTTTAATATTTAAGATAATTCTGTGTTATTTGTATTGTATATACTCAATGTGTGTTATAGCGCTTGACTAAATAAATAAATAAAAATTTCTTTTGTCATATTTATTTCTTTTGTTAACAATCTTCATTGACAATTTTACGCAAAATCCATTTTTCTTCAAACCACAAATAAATGTTTTTTAAATTTTATTTATATATTTTTTATTTTGTTTAAAAACGCATAAATTGATTGTTAATATTTTTCACATAATTTTTCTTTAACCACTTTGATCTTTTTCTTTTTTTCTCTTTAAATTATCAGCAATATTTTTTTTCTTTTATTGTCAGAGGTAGTCCAAAGCAATAAATAAATTTTTACGTTTTTTCAACGCTGAAAATTAAACATACATTTTAAATGCACATATAAAATATTACAATAGATACAGTAGATATACGGAAACTTAAGAGGTTAATTATATGAGCTAACGAAATTTGACGAAAATGTTTAGGAACTTTTTCTTTTTTTTGTATACAAAACTAAATTATTCAGTTATAACTAAATAGTTTAATGTTGAGCATAGAGCAGTTTAGATGTAAAATATTTTATTTTATAGTTTTTTTACATAATCATTCTTTGACCTCGTTGATCTTCTCTTCTTTTCTATTTTAAATTATCAGTGATAAAATCTTTTTTGTTTTTTGTCTTTGTTTTTTTCTTCAAAGGTGGTCCAAAACAATAAAAAACATAAGAAAAAATCAGGCTATTTGACATTTGAGAGACATGTCTTCTTTGAAAACAAACGTGATGGGTGGCAGACAATCATAAAAAAACAGCCGTGTGAGAAAAACATCTATAAACGATTTTTGAACTTCCTATTTTTTGAAGTAGTTGATTTTTTTACTTGATGAAAAATGTCTAAAATCTCAAAACGGATTGCAATTATTGGTGCTGGAGCAAGTGGATTACCTGCTATTCATTGGGCACTTTTATATGGATTTGAACCGGTTTGTTTTGAGCTTACAGAAGATATTGGAGGGTTATGGAGATACAAAGATGAAAAGAGGGAATACAATGGGATAAAAGGTAATTAACGAAATTTGTTTTTAAAGCCAAAACAATGGTTTTCAGTTGGTTCAGTTATGAAATCTACCGTAATCAATACATCAAAAGAATTCGTAGCATATAGTGATTTTCCACCAAAAGACGATGCAGCAAATTTCATGCATCATTCAGATATGATGAAATATTTTCGAGAATATGCTGAAAGATGGGGGTTGATGAAATATATAAAATTTAATCATTGTGTTAAAAGTATTAAACGACATCAAGATTTTGAAGTAAATGGACAATGGGATATTTGCTATGTTGACAAGTAAGGCATTTTTTGCAATGTTTTAAAATCGAAAACTTTTTATTTAATTCTAACTACCTTTTTCAGCAACGCTATCGAACACAAAGAAATCTTTGACGCTGTTATATTAGCAAATGGTCATTATTCTGAACCAAATATCCCCGAACCATGGCCAAATCAGGAAATTTTTAAAGGAAAAATCTCCCATGCACGTGATTACCATGACTTCCATGGTTTTGAAGATAAAGTTGTTGCAGTAGTTGGACTTGGAAATTCTGGTGGTGATATTGCTGTAGAATTAAGTCGAGTTGCAAAACAAGTTTATCTCATTTCTAGAAGAGGAGCATGGATAAAATTTCGGCTAACAGATGGAGGATATCCACTTGATATTGATTCGAGAATTGGAAACATGATTGAAAAATTTATGCCACTTGGGTTGTTGGGATGGATGAAAGAGAGGGAGCTGATGAAACAGTTGGATCATGAGGCATATGGACTAAAGCCGATGCATGGAGTTTTTAAGTAAGGTTTTCAAATTTCGACGATTATCAAAATATTTTTCAGTGCTCACCCAACTGTAAATGATGAATTACCCAATCGCCTTGCTACTCATAGCATCATATTTAAACCAAATATAAAATCATTTATCCAAACTGGAATCATATTCGATGACGAAAGTGCTGTTGAAAATATCGATGAAGTAATCCTTGCAACAGGCTATAAATTCAATTTTAAGCTTATCGAAGATGGAAATCTTATCCCAGTTGAAGATAACGTTGTTTCACTGTATCTCAACATGTTTCCACCAGATTTATCCCCACAGAACACTTTGGCTATAATTGGCTTAATTCAACCATTTGGTTCATTAATGCCAATAGCAGAGCTACAAGCTCGTGTATTTTTTGAAGCTTTATCGGGGCTTATAAAACTTCCATCAAAATCACAAATGCTTAATAAAATTAATGCTGAACACAGCAAACGCAGTCAACGATATGTCAATTCTCCAAGACATACAATTCAAGTTGATTATGTTCCATATTTGGATCAACTTGCTGACATCATCGGTTGTAAACCTTCTGTTTCATCTTTGCTGTTCAAAGATCCAACATTTGCTTGGAAAGTTTTATTTGGACCTGTAACATCATACACTTACAGAATTCAAGGCAGCCATTCATGGGAAGGTGCAAGAAAAGCAGTCATGGAAACAGAAAAACGAATATTAACGGGACTTGCGCCAGAGAAAACATCAAAAAATCATGAAAATAACTTATTCACTTTTAAAATAGTTATTGCAATAACTTTTTTAACAATCTTATGCTATATTATTTATGTGCTTTTTTAATAAACTAAAATATCTTGCAACTCAAATGTTAAATTAGTTTTAATTTGCTTCATTGGCAATATTCAAAGTAAATAACCTGCAAATGGACAACTACCAGGATGTAAAAGACAGTCAAGAAATTAATATAATTCTTATTGACGAAAAATCAAAGAAGTTACGATTTACAAATTTTTGTATGTATATCAAAGAAACAAAGAAAAATACTGTACCAATTTATTCCCCGTTAATCATTAGTTTATTACAGTTTCATATATATATATCACATACAAGTACTATTAATCAATAAATACATAATTAATTTTTAAGAAAAATTCTTAATTACAATTTTAACTCGACGAGATACTTTTTCTGGATGATTACAAAGTGTAAAAGTCCGTTGTGCAATCAATTGACCACCACGAGCAATTTTAAAATCTCCAACACTATTTGCTGCCTAAAAACATATCTAAATTTAATATATATTAATTACAAAGAATCATACATACCTCAGAAAGCAAAGATTGAAGAGCAGTTCGACATCGAAATACATCCCATGGAAGCATAAATTGTCCAGGTGAATTTAAAAGATTCCATTGCATATTTTTTCTTTTCCCATGTTCAATTGCAAGTTTTTCATTGAAGATAGCAGTGAAGTCACAAAAAAGTTTGAAGAATGTATGTTCTGCACCAATAACAATTTTTCCATGATAAATTACAGGTTCATCTTGTAAATCAGAATACATTGAAAATGTTACATAAAATGTTGCACCATCTGGGAAATGTCGGATTAGCTAAAAAAAAGTATTAGTTCATAGAAGAGGTTGAAAAAAATACTTACATTTTTAACTTTGCATTGATATGTTGAATCTGGTATATCACCTCTCAAAGGTCTTTGTTTAAATTTTAAAGGATTAGAAAGATTACAAGGATTAAAAATTTGTAAGAGAGAAGAACCCTGAAAAATATTTAACATGTTAGATGACGGACAAACATATTAAAGTGCGTCCCTCATTTACCACTGGATGACAGACAAACGATAATGCGTGTCCCAAAATCATAAAAAACTCTCTTACCTTTTGTTCTTGACAAAATGGAGCAATTTTAAGTTCACTAGATTCATCTTCATCATGATATTTTTTAATTAATTGTCTTCGAAGTTCTCTAAACTCTTCTTCTGTAATTGCAGTATATGGATGATGTCGAAGTAAATAATCTGCAGATGGACAATCACCAGGATGTAAAATACAATCAAGAAATTTAAATAATTCTGATTGACGAGAAATTAAAGCAGCAATATACCCATATCGAACATATGCAGATCTGATACCAGGTTCATTAGGACTGTTTTTTTCAAATTCAATATTTCTATTATGAAGAGCAAGGATTTTCTAAAAATGAAGTAAAATGAATTATGGACTTAAAAATAAAGCTAAGTGCGAAGACGGACAAACAGCGATGTGCGTCCTTCATTTAGCACCAGAAGAACATATCATTGTGCGAATCTTATTTAGCGCTAGATGAAAGACGGATAAACAGTAATATGCGACCTCCATTTAGAGCTAATTTACAGACAAACATATTTGTGTGCGTCCCTTATTGAACACTAGATGACAGACAAACATCGCAGTGTGTTACTCACTCAATGTTATAAAAAAAAACTTACATCAAAAAGTGAATCATATCCATGAATCCACATCGGATCAGGAAATTCCATGTGATATTCAAAAGTTTGAAAAGCAAAATCCAAGATTGTTATACCAACATTCCAAATATCATTCAAAAAGAGATGTTCATCACCTTTCCGACAAATATCAACATTTTCAAAGCCACCCAATAAGATATTTCCATCAGCATCCATAAAGCAATTTTGAATCCAAATATTTTTATGTACAATATTACATTGATGTAAATATGCTACTGCTCGAAGAATACAAATTGCAACATATGGTACAGTAATACAATTTTCGCATTTGTATCGTAGTTTGAGAGAAAAAGAAAGTGATAGCATTCGAATTGTAAGTGGTAATGCAATATTCATTCGATAAAGACTTGGCTCAGATTGAGTAAAATATGCATGTTGAAGATTTTCATGTTTAAAATAATGAAGAATATATAGCTCTTTCATCAGCTTTAAACAACCATTATATCGTTGATCAGAAGAAAATTGTTGAAAATCTGCAAGTACATTATTCGCAGCAACATAACCAGAGACATCGATTTCTTTAATAGCAATTTGAAAAGTTGTGAAATCTTTTCTAAATTTTCCATTAAACCACCAAACTGAAGGACTTTGTTGAATTTGGAGTCTTAAAAATTTTGTTCGAATAATTTTTGATGCATCAGATGGTACACATTTTTCTTTATATGATGGAAGTAAGCGTGCAGATGACATCATTTCATTTGCCATATCAGCCCATGCAACTTGTTTGCCATTTTCTTTGCCAATACATCTCTATAAAAGTATGTGATGGATAGAGACATGTTACATATGCTACAGTATTTGTAGCAGCTGTTCAACAGAGTTACAGTACTGTAAAGGAATACTTTTAAGATAGGCATACCACAGTATCCCTTTTGTGACCCTAGGCCAAGAGCATATAGCTCTATTAGCATTAGATGAAATATGAACATATCACTGTGAGTCTCTTACTTAACGCTAGATGAAAGACGGACAAACAGTTCTATGTGTTCTTCACTTAGTACTAAATTACGAACAAACATATCGATGTGTGTCCCTTACACAGCCCAAGATGACAGACAAACATATTAATGTGGGCCCCTAGTTGAACACTTGATGACAGACAAACATAGATGTATGTCACTTACTTAACATAGATGACAGACGAACATACTAGCGTGAATCCACCTAGCAATATACTCTTAAACCCCATCATTCAATACCCAAAAAAAACATACTTCAGGAACATTTTCAACGAATGGCGAAGCAACATATTCTTCATAATATTCTGGTGACATGATAGCTATTTCATGGATACGTTTACTTTCAATATTTGTGTTCTTCAATGATGGATCATAAAATTCATCAGTAGTTGGAATAGGTTTGCGAAGAGGTTCATCAACAAAAGAATAAAATTCAAATTCATCACTTTCTTCTCCATTAAGTATTCGTTCAAGTTTTTCATTCACTTTTTCAGACATAATGATGTTGATGATAGATTATTATTGATGATGAGTTTGCAAAAGAAAAAAATATATTCAAGTCGCCACTTACACGACGTTGTTGTAGTCAGTTAGTTTTCAAAAAAAAAAGAATGAATGAAAGCTATGTATTTTCATCGATAAAAAATAAATAACGTTTTTGTTGAAGGCGTTGTAAATTTGCATACTACATCAAAGAGAGAATTCCTTGTGAAAGTTTATTATTGTTGAACTTTAACTTTGAACCAAATACATATTTTTAACTAAATAGCAGAAACACTCTCTTTCAAATAGCTCTGCTTTTCTCGATTTCTGTTTTTTTTTCAGTCATTGAGCATTGGCTATATCTATTTTTTACTTCCTTGCATTGGATTCCCATTCAATAAACTCAAATCATAAACACCACATTTTTTAAATTATTTCATTAAACACAATATGATAACATTTTTTGTGTCCGCTTTTTCAAAAAAAACACAAATATGAACAGAAAATAATAACAGATAGCCTAATTTGCATTTTTACGACATAATCAATTCAAGCTATACACATTCCTTACATCAGATAGATAGGTTTGGACACAAAAATTTTTTTTAGTACAAAATGAAAGAATTTTTTGCTTCATTTTTACGTAATATTTTTTTTGTAATAATAATTTGTTAGAGAAAGAAATATTTCGAAAATTGTTTAAAAATATATTTTTGCGATAAAATTTGAAAGAAAAAAATGGATGAAAAAAAGAAAATTGAAGAAAGTGGTGAAGGTTGTGATGTTGGTGGTGTAGGAAGTGATGGCACGGATAAAATAAATAACGAAATGGTTAGTTGTGGCGCTGATAAGATGAATGATAATACTGATATCGCTGTTTCAAAATCTCCTACAATGCCATTGAAAAATGGAAAAGTTAAAAATGAATCAAATACTCTGTCAAATGGCCTACCAAACAACTTGTCAAAAGCTGGCCCAGAAGAATTTCATGAAATTCCTCTTGACACTACTTCAAATTCCAAAAAACGAATTCATTTTGATGTTGATGATAGCGACGAAGAAACAATTGGTAATAGTTTTAAGAAAAAACTTGCTGATGACGATGATGATGAGGAAAGTGCTTCAAAAGAGCCATATCAGCCAAGTAAAATGGAAAAGATATTAAATATTATGTTGTGCCGAAAAGATTTAGTTAATCAAAAATTAGCTGAACGACCGGTACAATTTTGGGATTTGGTAAGTTTTGGCTTTGCGCATTATAATTTTCTGAATTAATGATAGTTTTTTAGTTCAAATATGGTAGCCGCATGGATACAGTAAGTCAAAACAATTTTAACTTATCTTTCTCAAATCTATTGAACAGTTTAAGAAAATTGAACCACATCTGTATAATCCATTTTCAGGCTCTTGTCATGTTTGGCCTTCTTCTCGCTGCAATTTGTGGCATTTGTCAACCCGTCTTTGCCATTATCTCTGGTCAACTTGCAAATACTCTACTTTTAATGGAAATTGATGATCCTGCATTTTTGGATCAGGGAATTCAAATTTGTATTCTTTTTGTTGTCATTGGTGCATTCTTGGTAGTTATTGCATTTACACAGTTTTGTTGTTTTAATATTGCTTGTACAAGAATTACTCGTCGAATTCGAAATGCATATCTTCTTTCAATTCTTCGACAAAATCCTGCATGGTTTGAAAAGAATCATTCTGGTGCATTAAACACAAAGCTAAATGAGTAAGTTATTTTTGAGGGGTTTTTTTGAAAGGTTAAAAAACTGATTTTTGGACTTTCCCTTTTTAAACCATGTGATTAGCATAAATTATTAAGCGATTGTATTTTTAATGCGTTCTTTCTAAAGAGAAAAAAAGAGAACAAAATAGCAACAAAATTTGTTACCCGTTGAATCAAAAAAATAGATCTTTAAAATTGATATTTAGATTTCTGTTTTTTCAAAATATCGAAATTTTGATTTTTTGGTTTTGACAAGAAAAAACATTTTTTCAAATTTGTTTGTCTCGGCGCTTTTAATCAACATTTTTAAACCAAAAAAGCTTCTAAAGAATTGAAATACGCTAAATAAAACCTTATTTAAAATCATGGTAATTTTTCCAAGTTTTGTTTTTTAGCAATATTGATCGAATTTATGATGGAATTGGTGATAAGCTTGGTCTACTTACAAGAAATATGGTTCAATATATTACTGGTGTTATTGTTGCTCTTTACTTTAGCTGGCAAATGACTCTTCCATTGCTTATTTTTTCACCAATAATTACTTTTGCAATGGCATATTCATCAAGGGTAAGGACATTTTAATTAAAGAAACAGGCTCTTGTTTTCTATATGTTGATCTCGCGACGGTTATCAGTGTCGTGAGATTGACTTCGCGGGATCATCCATAATAAGGGTTCATTTCTTTTACACTTAAAAAAATGACTTTATGCAAATTTTTTTCAGAAAATCACTCAAGCTTCCCGAAATGAAATGAAAATTTATGCTGGTGCTGGATGTATTGCCGAGGAAGCAATTACAGCATATCGAACAGTTGCAGCTTTTAATGCACAAGAAACTGAAGTTGCTCGATATAAAGCTGAGCTAGATAAAGGTGTAAAATCTGGAATTCGAAAAGCGATATTTAGTGGTGGACTTTCTGGAGTTCTGCTTTCACTTGTAATGATCTTCATGGGAACAGCAATTTTATATGGAACATTTTTATATTCAATTGGAATCGTTGAAACTCCTGGTGCCGTCTTTACAGTTATGATTGCAATCATGTCTGGTGCTTACCATCTTGGAAATGCTGCTCCACATTTAATGGTACTTTTAACAGCAAGAGTTGCAGCAGCAACAGTTTATAAAACGATAACAAGAATCCCCAAAATTGATCCATATTCTACAGAAGGAAGGAAGCTCTATGATCTACAAGGAAATATTAGCTTTAAAAATGTTTCATTTCGATATCCATCTCGTCCTGAAACAAAAGTACTCAAAAGCTTTTCATTTGATTGTGCTGCTGGACAAACAATAGCATTGGTAGGGCAATCAGGATCTGGTAAATCTACTATTGTTGGAATCCTTAATCGACTATATGAATTTGAATCTGGTGCTGTAACAATTGATGGTGTGAATATTCGTGAAATGAATGTTAAATGGTTGCGTACTGTAATCGGTACAGTACAACAAGAACCAATCATTTTTAATGATACAGTAGAAAATAATATTAAACAAGGATGTGAAGCTTTAGCTGAGAAAGAAATGGTTGAAGCATGTAAAATGGCAAATGCACATGACTTCATTCAAGCGCTGCCAGATGGATATAACACACGAATTGGTGAAGGTGGAGTACAATTATCCGGTGGACAAAAACAACGAATTGCAATTGCTAGAACACTTGTACGAAATCCAAAGATTTTGTTACTCGATGAAGCTACTTCTGCGCTGGATACTCATTCAGAAGCTATGGTTCAATCTGCGTTAAATAATGCATCAAAAAATCGAACTACAATAGTCATAGCTCATCGGCTTTCAACAATTCGAGATGCTGATCGAATAATTGTAATGCATAAAGGAAGATTTGTAGAAATGGGTACTCATCATGAGTTGCTGGAAAGGAAAGGTGTATATACTAAACTTGTTGCAGCACAAGAACTTCATATGGAAAACGTTGATAAAAAAGAAGAAGATATTGATGGTGATTTATTGTCTCCAGATCAACCAAATGCTGCTTTAACTTTAGCATCTAAAACTGTTCGAGAATCAATAAGAGAATCATTTATGAGGGACTTTTTACCATCTGAACATCTTGGTGATGCACAAACTGAAGCATATGATGTAAGTTTTATGCAAATTTTGTTCTAATTTTAAAATCAACAAAATTTTACTTTTAGATTGAAATCGAAAAAATTGGAGCTAAGAAAGCTTCACTTGGACAAATCTTTGTTGATGCTCGTGAACTGTGGCCCCTATTATTTATTGCTCTTGCAATTTGTTGTTTTAATGCTTTATCAATGCCGTTGAATGCACTCATCTATGGACAAGCATTTATGATGTTTGAAAATGGTCGAAAAGATAATGTTGGAGATGCTTTTATGTTTTTCTTATTCTTTCTTGGACTTGGTGTTGTGTCAGCAATTGCAGCATTCTTTACTGTAAGTTAAAAAGGAGATTTCGAAATCGAAATACTTTCATCGATACCGAAATTTTGAGATCGAAATCAATGTATTTGCATACAATACTTTTTAGACCTATCTATTTGGAAAAATCGGTGAAAAGCTAACTATGTCAATGAGAGTTCGAGCTTTTCGAAGCATCATCTACCAAGATGGCTCATATTTTGATAATCCTGCTCATACACCCGGCAAGTTAATTACCCGTCTTGCAACAGATGCTCCAAATGTTAAAGCTGCAATGGATACTCGTTTCGCGCGAGTTGTTCAAGGTGTTCTAGCTTTATTAACATCTATCATAATCTCGGTAATAATGGATTGGAAATTTGGTCTAACATGTTCCTCATTCTTTGTTTTTCTTTTAATTGTACAATTTTCTGTTGCACATATTGCTCATCAACATGCACTCAAATTTGCACAAGGTGATGAAGCTGGAAGGGTAAGTTGTTGAAAATTTGCATAAACTTCTTACAATAATTTGCAGATTGCAATTGAAGCGATAGAAAATGTTCGAACAATTCAACTTTTAACTTCTGAAGTGGCGGTTCATAAGCAATTTATGGAATGTTCAATGAAAAGACAAAAAGCTGAAATTCGCAAAGCTCCAATTGAAGCTATGAATTTTGCCACAACTCATGGAATGCAACAATTTTGTGCAGCTTTTTGTTACATGGTTGGATTCATTTTTGTCTTGAATGGTTGGACAGACAAGATTAAACTTTTTCAGTTAGTTTTTAACTTGAGAACATTAGTGAAACGTCGAAATCAAAATACTGTTTTTTCGATTTAAAAAAAGCGATGTGTTGATCAAAATTGAAATTATCGAATCGAGAAAACAAGATATTATTTCACCACTTTTGCATAGCTCTGTTTTAATGTAGAATAGAAATTTGCATAATTTTTTAGAGTTGTTCAAACAATTTTCTTTGGTGCTATTTCAATTATGCTTGCAATGGAATTCTTCCCAGAGCTTGTTAAATCTCGGTTGGCTGCTTCGCTGATGTATTCAATCATTAATCGACAACCTCGTACAGGAAATATTATGAGCGGTGAAAAAATTGTAAGTTAAATTTTGTAAATTAAATAGAGTTTATTATCGTAGAACACGAAAATCAGTCATTTGCTGCAACTATTTTCTTTCATTTTTTGAAGAGGACTTTTAGATCTTCATTATGCATAGTTTTTAAACACTTCAATTTTTGCTTAAACAAAATTAATATTTTTTCTGTTTTTAGTCCATTGAAGGAGATGTAAACTTTGAAAGTGTATATTTTGCATATCCAACACGACCTAAACATGCTGTAATGAAAGGTATCAATCTACAAGCAAAACCTGGACAAACTATTGCTCTTGTTGGTCCATCTGGTTCAGGAAAATCTACTGTTGTAGCTCTGCTGGAACGATTATATGATCCATCTCTTGGAGCTATTGTATGTGATTAATTAAAATACATTTTAAAAACAATAAGCCTGTTTCAGAAAATCGATGGAAAAGATCTAAAAAATCTTTGCTTATACGATATCAGAAACCAAATGTCTCTTGTTGAACAACAACCACGACTTTTTTCTGGTACAATAAAAGAGAATATTGCATATGGGCTTGATATATCAAAGATATCAGATGATGAAATAATTGAAGCTGCCAAACTAGCTAATGCTGCTTCATTCATTTCTACCCTTCCGCTTGGGTACGATACACAACTTGGAGAAAAAGGTGCACAATTATCTGGTGGTCAGAAACAGAGAATTGCAATTGCAAGAGCTGTAATTAGAAAACCAAAAATTTTATTGTTGGATGAAGCTACTTCTGCATTGGATTCTACTTCTGAAAAGGTAATTAAGTTTTCGCGTTTCACTTTAAAATTTTTTTTGGATAGACACATGCCTTTCCAAGACGTGCCGCCTTTGATCTTTTATACCCTCTCTTATTCTGCGGTAAAAGATTAAAGGAGTTCTTACGCTCGAAGTTTTTATCCCGTTAATATGGCATTTTTTTCAGGCAGTTCAAGATGCTTTGGATGTTGCCCGGCTTGGTCGAACTTGTATTACAATTGCCCATCGGCTTTCCTCCATTCAAAATTCAGATCAAATTATTTTTGTGGAAAATGGAAAAGTTCGAGAAAGAGGCACTCATTCTGAGCTAATTCAACAACAAGGAAAATATTATAATTTAACACAACAACAATATTTGGGATCATAAGGCTGAAGGTTTATGAATATACTAGAATCTGTTTTACTGTAACAATAAAAGCTTTTAATTAAGTTTAACAGAAAGAAATGTAATCGACGAATAATAGCAATTTCTGGATTATCAATCAGAATTTAGCTCTTCTAAAGCATTTGCAGTTTTTTGTTTTTGACCAAGAAAATTTAAAAATGGTTTTGGAGTAATTTTTGTTTTTGAATTAATCAGTCGATCCACGAAACTTTGTAACCGATTGCGATATTCATTTGGAAGGTTTGAAAAGCATAATGTGACTTCCATTTTTTCTTGACTCTATAAAGCATGTAAGGTAAAATATTATTTAGTTAATTATTTTTACCATTAGATATTCAAAAAATAGATCAAAATCAAAATCATCTTCAAGTTGATACAACTTCAGGCACTGAATTTCAGCTGATTTTAGTGCTTGAATTAGCTTTGCTGTACACATATGAGTGTATGTTGTTTTATTTGCAAAGCTAAAAAACATTTTTTTCAAAATTTGTTAAAAGTTACAGTTAGCCTTGGTGCAGAAAAAAAAGAAATAACTTACTAAACTAAAATCTCGAGCTTTGGAAGCACTGAAATAATCTCATCCAATGTTAATATTCCTGCTTCATCATCTTCAATATAAACCGTTTTTAATTCAACTTTCTTTAACTTTGGTGAAGAAACAAAAAATTTAAAAGTTTTAAAATCCATTACTTGATTGCTTAAGGTCAATGTTACAATATCGTTTCTTCCAATTTTAGAAGTCATGAGTCCATAAAATGTTCTATGCGGAATATTTTCAATAGTATTTACAATCCAAAGTTCTGAATTAATATTTCGTAAATTTAGAACCTCTTCATGATTTCCAATGACTGCTTTCCATAATCCAACAGAGCCATTCATGGATAAAGTTTCAACAGGGACAAGAGGAAATTTTGAAAAGAAATATTTGCATGTTTGTGAAAGTTTTAGATGAATAGTTGGAGATTGATTTTGCAAAATATAATTCATTAATGATGCATGAAATGGAAAGTATTGTGGACATGGAGATTTAAAGGAACACGGTGGAGGTTGTAAAGCATTTCTAGCTAACTTTTTTAGTTTCTTTAATAACATTTTCTGTTTAAACTAACAGCAGGCAATAAAAAATCAAAAAAAAATTCTATCTGTCTTTCTTGTTAAAGAAAACAAAGTTGTTTCTTATCAAATTTTTGTTAATCTATATTGATTTTTCAAGTCATTAGACGCAACACTGCCAGCCACCCATAAAGTTATCCTCAAAAATTTTGCTGTTATGCTGAGATGATAAAATAGCAACTAAAATTTTAAAAGACTTTTAATTGTAAAACAGAAGTTGCTTTCATTGTTTTCCGTTATTGGTTATTACTAAAATGCTTTTAAAAAACAATCGATCTTATAACTCTTGCACAACTTTATGGAGTATTTGTCACGCAATATTCAGAATTCCGCAGTCCTATCTATTTCTTACTAAAATGCTTGCTAAAAACAAAGCGTTTTTTAAAACTTTATCCATAAAAGGAATAACATCCAAGAAGAAAAAAACCAAGACATCAAGAACAAATTAATGTATTTCCATAAAAAGTAGAAGGCATTTGTTATTCTGAAGAAATTCGCGTAGTTTATCTTGAGGAACTTCATCGCCCTTATTGTATTTCACACAACCAGAAGATAAAAATATATTTAAAAGATTTTTTGATGAGGCAACAAATTTGTAATTCCCATATGACAGAATTTGATTTGTTTGAAAAAATTCAAGATTACATCGAAAAAGTTTTGAAAATACACAAGGAATTATATTTGTCGGTGTCCTATAATCAATCTATACATGTAGGTTCAATGTGTGAAAGAGTAACTTACAGCAGACATTTGAATAATTTGAAGGTTTTTTGTGACCCAAAATTTATATCTGATTTTTTCCAAGTTATGAATGTCAACGAACCGTTCGCGCTTTTGTTTACCAAGTTTTATACATGCTTTCCATTTATAATTACCAGCATAAAAAAGAGTATCAACAATAATTACCGGATTCTTTAAATAAAAAAATTTACAAGTTTTAAGTAATTTCTTCCAAACATTAGAAGTTGATGGATTTTTAGTAATGTAATATACGATATTTGGAGGAATTGAAAATCTTTGTTGATAGATCTGTTTTTTAGCTTCAGATTTATTAAAAAGTTTTTTGAAAACAGAGAGCATCATGATAGAAGTTATAATGAATTTCTTTGATTAATCTTTATAATTGTTTATACTAATGCATTCTTGCAGTTCTGCATATTTTTAAGAGAATATAGCTTTAAGGTACTTTTTTTGAGTTTCCAAGTAGAATACATCACGCAGTCAAGAAGGTAAGTTCTCATGTCTTTGTTTATTTGTTCAGTTTTGGCTTGAATTTAAAAAAAATATGGATTATACTGTATAATTTATACAGGTGCTTAAGATTTGTTACACACTTTTTCTTTTATTGATGTGTTACGGTTTGAAAGCCATTATATAATATTCGCCGTTAAAGAAAAGACTTTAGAGGTTTTTTAAAAGTCTTTTCTTTTTTTGACGAATGAATTTTGTTGAGTAACACCCCCATATCCTTTTTTAAAGGAGTTATTGGGGTGTCTTTTCTGTAAACCTATCAAGGTACACTCATCTTTGTATGGTAGGAGTTTATCGATTTCAACCTATATTATAAGGTTGATGAAAAACCAGTCATTTAAATACCTGTGTTTTTTACATCTACGCGCCGAATATTTATATCGTATTTCTGTCAGTATCTCAATAATTTACTTTTACACATTTTTTTAATTATTATTTTTTTGTCGTTTATTCTGTAACTAGTTCTTTCACATATTTTTAAATCTGCTTTTTAGTTACAGGATTCTAAAAGAATGGAATTCCCTCAAGATTGTAAAGACATTTGTCTAGATTATACAGCTGCTGTAGAAAAGCTGTTAAATGATTTAAATGACTCAAAATTTTTATCAGAAATTAGAGAAATTTATACATCATTTTATCGAAAATATACAATGTCACCATTATTATGGATAAAATGGAAAAAGAAAGTTTATTTTTTGTATTTTTTATAAATTTCGTCGATTTTTAGATTTGAAAAAAATTCTACTTTCCCAGATTTTGATGCTACAACATCGTTAACAAAATACGAAAAAGTTAAAAGTATCGCAAAAGAAATATCATTTCATCATAGACATTTTAACGATAATCGAGCATGGCAGGTTTGAACTAATATTTAAAAACATTCTAGCTGGAATATCGAGAGACTTAACACAGTGAAAAATAGGTCTTTTAAATACCTCACCCATGCTTTTAATTATTCAATCATTTATTTTTTGGACCATAAGACCCGTTTGAGATATATTTTGTAAAATGCATGAAATAGATATCTTTTAACTTTTACGTCTATCAAAAGGTAATTGTGAAAATTTTAGAATGGAAATTTTGAAGAATCTTTATTTTTTGATGGCTTTTTTTTAAACAGAGTAGCATACTTTTCAAGAAGAATGCCGACAACAACAAAACCAATAGAAAATGTTTTATACTTTCCTCATAAAACTATGCAGAGTGCTATGAAGATATGTGAAAGATATGGAAGTATGCCAAATACATATTTTGAAGTAAACTAATTAACGCATGCATTTTAGCTAAACCATTTTCTTGTACCATAATGCAAAAATACAGGGAATCACTTGAAAAATTCAATTCATTATGGATCTGGAGCAAAGAAGAATCAGAAAGTGAGAAATGCTGTGAAAAATTAATAAATATGTGCGAAGATAACAATTATGTAATTAGAAGTATTGAAGAATACCTTGGAAAAAATCCTTCAAAAAAAGATGTTTGGAAATTTTATATAAAATTTATGGAGGGAATAGATGCCAAAACTATGCTTACAATATACTCACGGTACTGTAGATTGTTTGTTGATGATATTGAAATGAGAAGAATGTACTTTAAAGAAGTTGAAAGAATTAATGCAATTCCAGAAAATGTTACAATGTTTTGGATAGATTTGATTGAAATGGAAAGGCATTTTCAATCTCGTGATGCTGCAAAACTGCTGTTAGAAAAAATTTTAAAAATTAATACATTTCCATTTGATTTTTCAATTAATGGTTTAAAATACACAGAATGGCTTAACATTCTTAATGATAAAACTACAATAAGCTATGAATTACCACGCTTAAAACTTCCATTTTACAAATACGATGAAGCAAATAATCAATTTCTGGTCCATGAAGGCCAAGGTAGCAATCTTTATTTTACATCTGAGAATCTCCAAAATCAATTCTTTTCTTTGCCATTTCATTACATGAAATATCTGCAATCAACAACAAATTATCCAGCTCTACAAAAGCTTTATCACAGCTGTAAATTCTTTTTTTAACAAATCTAAGATTCCATTATGTCATCGATTGGGTGTTTACAATAGCTGTGAATCAACGTACCATGAACAGTCACTATTTCTTAATTCAAATAAGATCAATTTTAAAGCTTTGAACAAAATTACCGTAACAAATTTGTTACAAGTTATGGTAAAGAATGCCAAAAATTCTGCTTCTATTTTACTGACAAAAATTAAATGTGACATTAAGTATCTTGAATTAAGAAGACAAAAATTAACAGAAAAAGAATTTAATTTGATTTCTGGTCCAAAAATTAAAACAGTATTTTTTAACAGAGTGACTGTAACAAACGAAGAGAGAAATCTTTTTGTTGAAGAAGTTATAGCAAAATTTCCAAATGCATATCGATTAAAGTATTCAAAAAATTAAATTACCTTTTTTCCACTAAAACTCCAATATTTCAGCGTTGAATTTACTTCAAATTTATTTGGCCCAGAAACGTCAGAAAATTTTTCAAAACTGCAACGTTCTCGAAATTTAATTCATTTTGAAATTGGAATTGTTCCTGCAACATTTAATGAAACATTTTTTATTTTTATTCAAGTAAGATTTATCAACTGTGACTAAAAATACTGTATGAGTTTTAGAAATTTGCTTTATCAAACTGCGGCATTCGAGTAATCTATGAAAATGGTATCAACGAAAACTTTAAAAAAGATATCCACGAAAAAGCTAAACAAATTCTTCAAAACACTGATATCACTGATGTTAAAATAAAATAATTTTGTGCATAAAAAAGTGTATTTTTGTCTTGCATATTTTTTTTATTGAATCCAATCGGAACCTTTTTTTATTTTTGATACTAAGAAATAAAAATCTTCTTATAAAAATCATCAACGAATAAAAACAACTCTTAACAATCACAAATCCCTTTTTTCACTGATTCATTCAAATTTACCAGCTCATAACACCCCACTATCTTATTAAGGGCACATCTTCAACAGGATTCATTACATACTTCATTGAGGCTAAGGATGGACGGGGGGCCGGGATGGGGCCGAGTTTTTGGCGTTTTTGCTAAAGAAATCCCCGGGGGCCAGGACGGGCCGGTTCCGAAGAGATTTTGGGGGCCGGGTCTTGAAAATTTCGGCCCCCCGTCCATCCTTAATTGAGAGTGAAATTGCAATAACTGGCTTGCAAATTATTCACCGATAAAATGGATTAATATCCGACACATTTTTTTTAATATGTTCAAAAGTTAATGTTTTAAGAGTTTTTATTTTATCTGCTGGAAAATAGATGAAATTTAAACATGAGATGTTCCATACATTTTTGAACTTTCTTTTCTAGGAATAACCTGAAAGCTTAATGATTTAAACAAAATTCTTCTTTCATGATGCCACCAAATCCAAGTAAACAAATTTTGATTGCTTCTAAATGGCCATATGTTAGTTCTGGAAATATTTCAATGATTTTCTGAGGCTACATTAATATATCCGGACCATAAATTTTACCAATTTAAATGTTTTAAAAGTAGATCATTCTTTACAAATTTATTTGAGGTATTAATTTGTGAAGGCTCCGAAGTCGATAAATTCAATTTTTACATAAGTGTGAAAACGGTAAGAAGGAATAAATTTTTTCTACGATTTCATTGCACAATTTTTTCGTTCAAGACAAATCTCAAATTTAGCTTTCGCACATTCTGGATGGTCGATTCCAGGTGTATAATTTATTAATTTTTGATCAATTTCATTGTAAGATGTCTTTTTAAAAATGTCTTTAGTATTGTAATAAATGAAGGATCTACTTCGTCGTCCGCAGTTGTTAAATTTTTCTGTATCTATCTAATCCATTAAACACCTTGTAAAGTTTCCGGCAAATTCGTGGCTGTATTCTGTATCCGTGAAAGGTCTCCATTTTGATATTTTATTCTTTTTCTCTGATACTTGTTCTTACGTAATATTTCTGGATTAATGTTTGTGTAACTATTTCATTTTACGTCATCATTAGCTAATGACCTTGACCAAAATTAATCTTTTAGCATGTTATATCGCTAATAAATCCAGTAATAACAAACACATAAATAAATGATGGACAAGACAATGGACGTCAAAATAGATTTGACAAACCACCTATCCGCATGAATTCATTTCATTTCATGAGAAACACCCCTTAGGTGAAAACGAAGGGAAAAAAGAGAAAAGGAAAGGAAGTAACTTGTTTTTTATTGCATAAAAATAAAAGTTTATTATTATTCATTTATATCAATTATTATTTGGCCGACCCTTCATTTCCTTCTATCAATTTTTTTTATTTTTTGAATTAAAAAAAAGAGAAAGAAAAATTTCATTGCAATCCTGTTTTTTCAAACCACCAAAAAATTGTTATTATTTCTGTCTTGAACGCCTGCCTTTTCTTAATTTTTTAATTAATCAGTCAGTCATTGTTGTTGATTAAAAATCGTCTTCTTTTTTGAATTTGGTCTTTTATTTTTTTATATTATTTGTACAAAAAAGAAATTCTTGTGTGTTTATTTTATTAAAAGTGAAGAAAAAATGGGTAAATTTATGTTAGCTGTTATTATTATTGGGTATTTATGGTCAGCATTTGCGGCAGCAGAAATTGATAATGAAAATTGTAAAGATAAAGTTCATAATCTTGTTGAATCTCATTCACCGAAAGATGGTAAGGATTTAAATTTTTTGTGTTTTTAGAGTTATATAAAAATGAATTGGCTGGTTATGTAATCCTTTATTGTTTTCTAACGACGTGATTAGCCTTAAAAATATTGCGATAAAATGCATCAAAAAAGAATTGCCTGATTATCAACAGATACAGTCAAAACAAAAGGGTTACATGTAACTCCAGTATAAAATATGTTGGAAACATTCAGATTTGAAATATCATATTATATAGATTTTTTTTTGTTTTGTAGAAATACCAATTAAGGGTCAAATGTTGTTGCTATGCAAAGAACGAAAAAATGGTTTAAATTTCTTGATATCGACTTTTTTAACAGTTTTATGTTGAGAGTATCTGTCAATTCTTTTTATTTCAATTTTCGCTGACAATCTTATTTAAAAACAAAACATATCACGCTTGTAGAAAACATTTAAGGCTTACATATTGAGTCATTAAGTTTGTTAACGAAACACCGCTACCACAAATCCATCTTTTTTTTTATTGTTATTCCCCTCACCTCGATTAATGTTATAATAATTTAAATCATTTACTATTAATTTTTCTTAAATTTTTAGTGCCATATCCTGCAAAAATCATAAATTTTACTGGTACTGTTTATGATACAGAAGTCAAACCAACGTGCTCAAACAAACAGCCAACCGTATTAATGCCTGGATGGGTTAAACTTCTTGGTGGTAAGTATTTCTTTAGCTCTAATTAAAGGAAAGCTGTTTATCTTACGAGAATTTTGGACAAATTTTATCATTAAAATGCAAGAATGTGCATAAAAAAAGATTAAAAAGCAAACGTATTAGCATGGTTATTGCTTGCACTCTTATAAAAAAAGTTTGTCCAAAATTTTCAAATAGTGCAATTTCCCTTTTTAAAATGAATTTAAAACAGTGTTTTGTACACTTTTTATAAGGGTTAAAGTTTGAAAGGCAAAAATTCGTCGAATTAAAAAGATTAAAAATTATTATTGGAACGAACGTTACTGACTCTTTTTTTAAAACACCAATTAAACTTTTACAAAAAAATTAGGCGTTATAAAAAAACACTTTCCCTTTTTTTGCACTACTTGAATTTTGATCAAGTTTAATTAATTTTCTTCTGTTTATTTTTCCACTAAATAAAAATGATTTTTGATCAATAATGTTTGTGTTTGAAATTACCTTTTTTAGGTGAATTACATGTTGAAAGAGATTTTGATATTGTTAAAGATGGCATGCTTAGAATGACAGTACGTGGATCAAATTTTGATGATGCTTTATGCCTTAATGGAACTTCGCAATATCTTGCACTTCCTAATAGCTTTTGGTAAGCGTTTTCTTTTTATTAGTTTGTGATCAAAGAAATGATCAATGAAAGTGGTATCATTTTTGGGAGATAAACATTTTGAAGTTTGTGTGATCAAGAATTGGTCAATAGACGATTTTTGGGATAAACAAAATGCAACATTTATTTCTTGTTTTTTTAAAAAATTAAAACGCAAAATGGATGTTTACAAATCCAGAAAAAATGCTGTTTCTGTTTTTTTATAAAAGGAACATAGCTGGATAAAAACAAACAAAATATAAGTTTACAAATTAAGACATTGCAGCGCTCGTGAACGTGAAAATGAGACATTTATCTGAGCGCTTTTTATTGAGTCTGCAACAAGTCCACGGTGTATCAAGCTCCTTGTAATCGAATTCCGGATATAAAATGTGATAATGATAATCTAATTCCGGGAAAAATGAAATAAAAACGGATACACAAAATCATCGTTGAATTTTTTATCGACAGAGTTTTAGTCGTAAAAACAATGAGAATTGTGTTTTGAAACTAGTATTAATAAATCGAAAATATGCACTTTAATCATGCTTTTCTCAAGGCTGTTAAATTCAGACTTTCTTTTATATTAGAGTTCATTTGCACCTTTTATTGTCCATTTTCTGCTGTTTAAATTAGTGTACACAAAAAACCTTGATCTCTGAATTAATTAACTTTATTAACTTTTCCATTAATCATCCTTTTTATTTCAGCAACCTAAAAGTATGTGATTTTATTGGTGTTGAAATGTGCAAAATTCTTCAACAAAAAGGTGTTCATACTTTTGATGAGTTAAAAGAAAAGCTTGGTTTCAATACAACTCTTTCAATCCCAGAACCTCCATCACTTCTTGGTATCAGTTTATTGGATCTTTTTTCGGTAAATATTTTTTGCCTTATCTTTAGATTATTTTTAATTAATCTTTTGTCCATAATCTTCTTTGCAGTTAATTAACAAAAGATTAATTAAAAAGATTATGCTTATATAATTTTTTAATTGATTGAAATTTTTAGGGTGACTTTTCATTTATTTTTGCATTGGAAACTGAAGGCCAAACAATTCTTGAATTAAAAATTCCTACCAATCATGACTTTTTACAAATTGGTGTTGAAGATGATGAATAAATAAATATTTTTTATAGTGTTTTTATTGTTGTGTTTTTTTAGCAACTGAACACTAATATAAAGTTACAAAAATAACTTTGACGAGAAAATCTGATAATCGAAATTTCGCAAAAGACACAAAGTTTTCCTATACAATCGGTGGAAAAACTTTTGCATATAGTTGTTCTTGCACTTTTAAAAAAAACTCAAAAACAATAAATCTTCTTTGCCATAAAAAAAGTTACATATTTCAAATACTTTACTCTATTCTATTCAAGTAACATTTGAGAAGTGTAACTTAAAAAAAGCCAAAAAAAAATAGTAAAGAAAAGAATATCTCTCGTGGGAAAATAAGCAATGTCAAAGTTTGCGTTGACACGCAAAAGCTATTACTGCAGATTCTTTTTGCTTCGTCTGCTACTGTGATTAATTTTTGCTTTTTCTTTTTCAAAAGTATTCTGACTCAAAGATAAGACTACATACAAAATCTGAAATAAAAAAGTGTGTTATCCTTTTTCAGTTGCATTTTATTTGATTAGAAACTACAATATGCAATTTTTATCTTTAATTAAATTAATTTAATTCTGATTATAGAATCCTTGGATTTTTTAATATTGTCTTACAAAGTAGTTTATTTTCAAAGTAATAATCTGCTTAAAAATTTTATGAAACATATTGCTTTCTAATTTTTTCATCCATTAGTCGCAAAACTGTTTCACAGCATACTTTATAAAATAATTTTTTCATGTTTTGTTCCATTGCCAATGTTTAGCTTCTCAAAAACGTTTTTTTTGCTTACCTCACATAATTTTTGTTAATATTCATTAGCGTTCTTTTTTTAAAACCATCTGCCGTAAAAAAAGGCACACGTGAGTAATATTTTTACTTTACTTTACCAAAGTTTTCCACCATTCTCATTTTCATTGTGTTTATTTTTCTAAGCTTTCAAATGAATTGCTTTTTTTTCTACTTGCAAGCTTCCAAGAAGTTTTTCGCCATAAAAATTGTTGCTGCTGCCACTTTTCTTTATTGTTTACATTTAAGTTTTTTTAAGGAATTGTTTTTTTTCTTGGCACTTTTTATGTTTTGGCATGTTTGTCAAAGATTTGAGTTAAAGTTACAAAAAAAATTTTTATTTTTTGATATGACATTTATGTTTCGCTTTTCTAAAGCTGACAAGCATTGGATGTCAGTGTTATCAAAATTGATATGTAGCTTTGCGTTAAATTTGGGTTGTTTATTTTGTTGTTTTTATTTTTCACCATTTATTGAAATGAAGCTTTTTTGATTGACTATGGTGCCAAAAAGTGGCATTTTGTTTGATTTTTTTTCCAAATACTCTTCCAACCCTTATTCTCACCCAATAGTTTTTTTATAATTTTTTATTTTTATTTTTATTTGTGTGCATATAGCACTGCCTCACGAAGAGACTAAACATGAAATATAAATACATACAAAAAAGTAATATATACATAAGAAAGAAAAGAGTGATTTAAGAAAGATTTACCGGTTGGAATCTGAGTTCACATCCATTTGAAAAAGATGAAAGATTGACTTTTGAGATATGGTTCTTGAGAGCATCTATTGTTTTGAGTTGAAGAATTTTTGAGTTCTGTTGCAACAATGGCGACATGTAACGAGTGGCTCTTGGAATTGTTGAATAAAAATGATTTGAATTTTGATTCTTTCCAACAACATGATAAGTTCCGCTATCACGGGTTACAGTAACAGTTTTTTGAATATATTGATTTGAATCAATTGTAGGATTTTGAAGTAATCGAATAGCAAATATTGCATCAGCTTCTAATCTTCTTGTTTCCAAAGTTTGAAGTTTGAGCATTTGACATCTTTCAAAATATTCAGGAATTTTTTGATTGTTTTGAATCAGCTTTGATTTGCATCTTGAGAATATTCTTCGAGTTGCCTTTCTTTGTACACCTTCCATTAAATCAATTAATCCAGCTTCTTTGGGTGAAAATAAAGTTGAACTTGATTCTAATATTGGTCGAACATATGAAGTATAAGCTTTTACAAGAATATTTGGATCATTTGTGTTCAAAATTTTGAATAATAAATATGATTTTTGTTTTGCAGCAGCGACAATTTTGTTGATATGTGCATCCATTGAAAAATCATTTGAAATAATAATACCAAGATCTCGCACTTCGTTTTGGGAATTGAGTGTTGTATCGTTAATATTATATTCAAAGTTTGGATTGTTTTTACCGAGATGGAATACAATAGTTTTTGATGCTGCCAAATTTAAACCCCATTTTTGACACCAATCATGAATCTTTTGCAGAGCATCTAGTAATGGTTGGGGATCAAAATTTTTTGATTTATAACGGTAGCTTAATTTTGAATCATCGGCGAATAAATCAAGTCGAATATTTTCATTATCAATACAATCAGGAAGATCAGAAATGTAAATTGAAAATAATAATGGCCCAAGTACAGTACCCTGTGGTACCCCAGATGGAACATTTCTTTCACTTGATTTTGAATCACCAATTGTTACAGTATATGTTCTGTTGTTCAAAAAATCAGTAATCCATTTGAGAAGGAGATCATCAATACCAGTATTTTGAAGTTTCTGCAGCAGCAAATTGTGTGGAACGGAATCAAAAGCTTTTGAAAAATCCAAATAAACAACATCGACACATTCGTTTTTTTCAATTGCTTGAAACCACCATTCACGACATAAAGCAATTTGGAGTGTTGTTGAGCGTTGCGGACGAAATCCATATTGACATGAAGGAATAATATCATTTTTTTTTTTTTTTATAATCTTGTTTTCAATTATTTGTTTGCCTTTACTTTTCTATCCATTCTAATTATATATATCTTTATTAATTAACACTTTCCAAATTAAAAAGTTACCATTTTAAAAATATAAAATAAAAAAATAACTTTATTATACTCGGGTTAAAAGGCTTTCTTTTTCTCTATTAAAACATAAAAAATTAAAAAACACATTAAACTAAAAAGGTTAGAGATTTGTTGTTTTTTAAACTTTTTTGATTTCATATTAATAATTGATAATAATTGAGACATAGCTTATATTAGTTTTTTCTTTAACAAAGCTAAAGTTAAAAATATTTAAAATTCTGACATAAAAAACACACTTAAAAAATAAACCAGTTCTTTTAGTTGTGACACAAATATAAGTAATTTTTAAAAGAAATTTGCTAAAAAAATTTTTGAAAAAAATGATAATTACTTTTTTGGGTTGGCAATAGAGTTATTGTTGTAAACTATCTTTGTAGTATTGACTTGGTGATAGTAACAATAGTTTTTGATATAGAATTTTCTTTGTTACAATGTTTTTCTTTTTAAAGTGGTTTAACAAAATTTGATGGGAATAGCCCGAATTGACCATTTGGAGCACGACCTTTCCACCAACCATCATGAACTTTTTCAACATCTGTTATAATATCATCAGGATCAAAAGAAATTTCATTTCCTTCATTGGCTTGATAATCCCATAGCGCAATTACACGATTTGTTGGTGGTGGTGGGGAAGTTGGAAGTGGTGGAGGAGATGGCATGTCCTAGAAAAAGTATTTTCGAGATTATGGTATTTGAACAAATATAGAAAGCTTACATTTCCATTTCCATTTGTATGTGGTGGTGGAGATGAAATTGAAGATTTTGGTGATGATGAAGTTGGAGATACAAGAGTTCCATCAGCAAATTGTTTACGCTAAAAAAAGGATAACGATATTGTTTTTAGCTTTATTGGAGTGATTTTAGTTGCAGTTAAATATAGCGTGAGAGCTATTTGGATATTTTGGAGACAAAAATAGAAGGAGCTTAACAAGTTGATACGCTTTATGAAGTAGCTTTTTTTTATCGAAATGTTTATTTTGTGTATCAAAAATTTAGGGATTTTCTTTGCTGTATTACTTAAAAAAATTTCAATAGCTTTTTAAATATTTTTTAGAGTCTTATCAATACACAGTATCTTGGGTTACACCTGAATTTATTATGATTTAAAAAACTGTTAGTAACAGTAGAATATAAAAATGTTCAATTTCTGTGTTACTATCATTTTTAATATTTAGCATATTCTTCTAAAATTTTAAGAGTTTACATTTAACTAGCTAATTAAAATGTGAACTGTTGAATTATCTAAAATTGATAGTAACACTAGAATATAAAAATGTTCTAGTTTTTGTGTTACTATCTTTTTCTAAAATTTAAATAGTCTTCTAAAATTACATTAGGACATGTTTGACGCAATAAAATTTTTCTACTATTTTTAGTTAGTTTCTCTGCCATGTTTATGTGTCAATTAGTCAATCCAAAAAAAACGACTCACAATTTCTGCTGTACTTTTAGAAGCAGCTGTATCAATATGTTCTGTTGATCCACTAACTGACGTTCCACTGCTCGAAGTTCCATTTTCTTTATTCCCACCTTTTCCAAGAGGTTTTGTAACAGCAACTTCAAACTTAAAATTCTTTGGTTTTACAATCGGTCTTGTATCAGCTAGCTCTTGTGCTCTCTGTTCAAACATTTGTGTTCTTCCTGAGATTAGGGCAGATTTCTTTTGTTGTGATGAAGAAGATGGAGGCTGGGGTTTTGCAGAAGGTGTTGAAGGAGGAGATTTTGCTGCATTTAAATGTGTTTCATGAATTTTTGATTCAAGTTGTTTTCGTTCCATTTGAAATAGCTTTGTTTTTTCTTCATTCTTTTTTACCTCATCTCGGCGGCGTTGTTCTTCTTCAGCTTGTTGCTAGAAAAAAGAGGGGTTTATAAACTGTTTTCAAAATTTGCAAAATTAGAATGAAAATATTTTTGTGTGCATACCTCTTTCCAAAACTTTTCTCTCTCTTGTAAATCAATATCTGCATGTGGCTTTACGGGGATATATGAAGAACTCAAAGGTGCAGGAATTTCAAACATTGTTGAACCAGAATCTTTTGTATCGTGTGATGCAGATAATTTACTAACTTCAGCTTTAATTGAATCTAAATCAATATCTTCTTCTGATCTGGCGTATACAGTAATATTAACTTTTTTAACAAATGATTTAATATCGTTTACGTTGGCTACAGTAGATGAAAGCTTTGTAACAGGAACAGATGCGCCTTGCTAAAAAAAGAGAAAGAAAATTAGCATAAATAAGGATTTAAGAAATCCCGTAAAATAGAAAAAATTTCAAAAAAAAAAACGAAATTTTGGAAAATTTTAAATTTCGATAAATCATGATACAGTTGGATAAGATCATTAAATCTTAAAAAAAACAATTGTTCAAAAAAAACAAAAGAAAAAGAAATGTGAGCTTACCCAATGGATGAGTAATACTTTATACTGCGATAGACCAGGGCATTTAATAGCTGCAAAGCCGTATTGAACTTTTGATGAATCAAGTGATTCAAGGAGTTCAGGAAGTCCACCTTCTAAAAAACAAAAAAGAGATAAAGAAATTAATGGGATTTTGAAAATAAAAAAAAGAAATGTGAGCCACAGCAGCTTTTAATGAGTCATGCTTTTTAAGAAAAATAAATTTTAAAAACAAAAGAAAAAAAAAGTTTCAAAAGAAAGAATCTTTTTTTGACAATTGACTCTTTTCTTTTGAAAATCCACCTTTATCCCCTCTCTTTTTTTTAAGATTTTAAGAAAAGCAAGGATCAACAAAAAAAATGGAAAGGTTTTTTCAAGAAAAATTGGAACGGAAAGAAATAAAATTGAAGAAAAAAAGAGGGTCCAGTCAAAGAGCAAAACTAGCTTTGTTTAGCTTGCTGAAATGAATGGGATGGATTTCGTTGCTACTGCTGCTGTTTGGGATTAAGTAAGCAAAAAAAAGTGATTTCCCCACCTCCTCTGTCACCAACTTTAACAATTGTTGAATTTCCACCATCATATTCAAAAATTGCCCTAAAAACTTTGTGTAATTGATTATGTAATATAGAGGAAGAACAATTGACACTCTCTTTTTTAATCCTTTAAGGGATATATCTTAAAGCTATATCCGCTAAAAGAGAGATCAAAGAAGGAAATATCTGTCAAAAACAAAAAAAGAAAGAACAACTGACCATTCTTTTCCAGTTGTTGTATTACTAACTTTTGCAAATGCTTCCTGCAGCGACGTTTCATTTGTTTTTAAATTACACGGCATTTTTTAGGCAGCGATTACTGTAGCTGAATAAATTAAACAATCATACAAAAATCTTTAATCAATTTAATTAACACAAAATTTCTCCAATCAAATCCACTTTATCTCTAAAAATCAGATATATATCAAATCCACTTCAAAAAGATCACCGGATATATAAAAGCTCGTTAATAAAATTTATCCTTCAAAAACAAATTAAAAACAGCCGCCTTATTTTTTTTTTAAAAATTTTTTTTAAAAAATCAAAGATATATAAATTGTCCAGTCAGTGTCAAAACAGCTGGCACCAACGGTCAGCGCCATACTGCTGTAGCTAATGCCATGAGGGGGAAAAGTGGAACTCATTTTTCTCAATAAAATTTTACAACTGTTCCCATAACATTTCACTCAATTTTTTTTGGCATTTTATAATCAAAAATAGGAAGTTTTTGAAAAAAATTTTTAAAAAAAATTAGGCTTGCAAAAAAAAGCAAAAAAGTTTTACAACTTTTTGTGAAACTTTGATTTTTCGAATGAGAAGAAAAAAATCAAAAATGATATTGAGGGTGAAGGGAATGAAGCTGCAAAGAAAAAAAAATAAAATGAATCACGCCGAAGAAATTTCAAAAAATCGCCATCATTTTTGTTGAAGACGTGTGCCTCTTTTCTTGTAAGCAAAAAAACCAAGAAAAATTATCATCATTGAAAACAATAAAGAAATGACACAAAATTTTAAGAAGCAGTAAAAAAGAGGAAGAAGAAAGCTGATTACTTTTGCTTTTTTGGTGATAATAATTTTCACTCTTTTTGGTGCTTACTGAGAAAGAGAAGTAAAAAGGTGAAGTAAAATTTGTTGTACAATAAAAGCAAAGTGATGTTATTTCGGACAAATTTTTTTGTGGAAAAAAAGGAAATAAAAAAAGAGGTGCAGCAGCAATGTTTGACCAATGTAAACAAAAATTTTAGGTTGATATAAGAAAAAGACGTTGTTATAGGACCTAAAGAAAAATAGTAAAGTATCAAAATTGTAGGTATGCTAATTTAAAAAATAGAATTGGCTTATCTCACTTCATTAAAGCTTACAAAATTTTGAAAACAGTTTGTAATTACTTATTAGATTTTACTCACCCCTTGCTTCCTTGATTACTGTTGTACAAAACAACCATACAAAAACAACATTAAAATAAAACAAAACCAACTGTAAGCTTATAATTACTGTAAACGTATTATGCTAATTTTCAATTTCTTAACCTCTATTAAAAAAATTTCTTTTGAAACTTCTTTCTTCCTGGAACTATCTCTCTCCAAGTAGTTCTCGTGATTTCTAGCAATCATCAATCTTGACGTCATGAAATAGAAGAAAAGAGAAGCAGCTACATACAAAAATAGCCACACAAAAACAACATCTTGAACAAAAAGCGAAAACTGTGTATATTGATTAAATTAAAAGAAGCAATAAGTATTGTAGTTGTAAAAGTAGAAGAACAAAAAAAGCTGAGAACAAAAAAAAGAAACTAAAAAAGAAAAAATACTAGCTAACTAAAAATTATTTTAAGGAGAGGTGAAAGGTGACAGTTAAAGAAAGAAGAAGAGATAGCAGCAACAACAAAAAATGAGTTGTCGCAGCAGTCATCATCACCGCAAAGCCTTGAAAAAGCTTCTCTCTTCTTTTTTTGCGTTTAACTTTTTGGACACATCTTTTTTCTTTCTTCTTTCTTTCGCTGCTTTTTCATCTTCTTTCTTTTTTTCGTTGATGACTTTGTTGATGCTTTCATCGATGAAACAGTCAAAGAAACATATTTTTGTATCGACTGCTTAAATTCTATTTTTTTTGCTTGTAGTTTATGAGAAGAAAAAGAAACGATTTGTGGTTGCTTCAAAAAAAATTTTTGCACTTTTTCCTTCGATGAAATTTTTTTTTGTATTTTGAGTGAATGTAATTCGAATTGCTTGGCTTTATTTTTAGCTAAAAAGAATGACAATAGAAAACACAGGGAGAAAAAAGAATTACAAAAGGATAAAAAGTTTGAAGAGTTTCAAACACAAAATTTGCACAATTTTGAAGCACGTGACATTATTATCTCGGCAAAAAAGTTTTGTGTTTTATAATTACTGTAGAGTTCAAAGAGAAATAGTATTTCAGAGCTACAAATGCAAAATCTACATAAAGTTTAGACACGAAACAATGAATATCCATTAAAAAATAGTAATATGCATTTTAGGATTACTGTAGTTTAAAATTTTCAAATAGTTTGTAAAATTGACATTCATCCGCTGCCTGTATTTTTAGCACTAATTTGTTTTAACAAAATTAGCTTTTTGTGGCCATTTTTTATTTAATTTAGGAAATTGATTAGAATACAAATTTCCAAAAAACTCTAAAACACATTCTTAAAAAAATCTGCTTAACAATTTGAACAACAAAAGTAATCCATAAAAAGAGGATATTACTTTTACGGATAATAGATATGACACATTGAAAAATGACAACAAAAAAATGCAAAAAAATAACCATGGAATTAAAACATATCATTTTTCTTTTTATCTTTTTACCTAGCAACCCATTTTTTTATAAAAATAGAATCAAAAAGCTGCTTACAAAATAAAGAAAGCGAACATGACAAAAAAAATACATTTTGGCTTTGATAAATAAAAAAGGGTCATGTTCTTTTGACTTTGAAGTTCATTGTAGTTAGCCGCTTTTACTGTATCTTCCAAATCCCAATATTTTAATTTTGTGAAAAATATTAAATAGCGAACGACTTAATTTTGGTTTTTCCTTGAAACGTGAACTCATGGTTTTTTCTATGATTTGACGAAACTGTAATACACTAATACTCTGGATAGCTAGCTCTGAAATAGCTTATTAAAGTGAAATTTTTAAATGGTATTTATATTTACGATAATAGAATATTACCTAGTTTATTTTACTGTTGATTTGTCAAAGCGTTATTTTTTATTACAGTAATTCTATACGCAATACCACAATACCTTTTATATTCGAAAAAAAACCTCCGCTAAATCACGCTTTTTCTTTTACTCGAAATATAATAAGTTCTCTTTTCGATCCTTAACTAATTCCTCAAAAAACCAAGCGTAAAAAACAATAATACAAATACAGAAAAAAATGAGAAGAATGTTGAACATATTTGTTTCATCGTCTTCTTGAAATTCTTTGTCTTTCTCGTTATTGTCTTCTTTTTGTTTTTTCTCCTCTTTCTCTTCTTTTTCCATCATCTTATCCACCAACTAACCAAAAAAATAAATAAATAAACGTAAGAGAAAAAAAGTGACAAAAAATATGACTCTTTTTTTGCAATTTTGGAAACAAATACATATTTATCTTCTCGCCTCCTTTTATTTGTTAGAAAAAAAAGTGTCCATTTTCTATCTTGTTATTTATACGTACTTTATTCATTTTAATAAAAAAAAATTTGTTTCCTTTTTTAATCATTTTTTTAAAATATAAGTTCCTTGTTAAAAGTTTTGTTATCAAAGTGGTAATTTTGATTTCGATGAATTTCAGAAAAATTTTGATTTTTGACAATAAAATTTTAGTTTTCATTTCAAAAAAAACTAAGTTGGAATTTCAGCTGTTTAAGTTTTGATTTCAGATGCTCTATTTATCATGTTCTGTTATTAGAGCTTGAAAATTCCAGAAAATTTGATTTGTATATACTGTACATTTAAAAATAAGGCTTTAAACCAAAATTAATACAGCAATATTCGTTTTTGTTTGTAACCACTGTTGTCAGATCATTGTGCAATATCTAAACACATTTTGGATGCTGTAATTTGCAAAGCACTTTTATCTTTTAGCTGATTGTGTTTAATTTATCTTTCATTTATTTTTAATGAATCACGCACAACTGCTGTTCTTTCCATATGTTTGATCGATCAAAAAAACAACACTGATCACTCTTTTAAAAGAGGTCCTTGTTTTTCACTATCCTTTCTAAAGAGCTCTTTCCATACAAGTAGCAGCCCATTTTTGCAAACTTTTCCTTTCGTGTTATTCGTTTTTTTGTCTCTTTTTTAAAAGTGGATTCTCTGAAAAAAAAACCAACCGATTGGAAAAATAAAGAAGACACACCAACAAAAAAAAAGAAAGAGAAAACACGCGAAAAAAAACTTTTTTTCAATCAATCAAATCAAATTATAACCAACACAAAAAACTATTCGGGTCGTTGTCGTCGATTTTGAAAGCTATTGGGTGTGAGGAAAAAACTATAAACAATTTTAACGTTTTTTTGTTTCCGTTTTTGCTTTTTTTCTGGATGAAATTTTTTAGCAATAATATTATTTGTTTCTTATCAATATATATTTTACAGAGCAACAAAGAAAGAAGAAAGAAATATTTTGTGTGTGTGTTCATTCTTCACTTTTTGGTGAAAGCTGCAGTATCAATGTTCGTTCATTGATTGAATAATCACTGAATTAGTGATATTTTTGCAGCAGCAACTGCAGCAGTAATATTATTATTAGCAATTACAGTAGCCGCAGAAACTATTATTAATCAACAACAAGCTGCTAAAATGTCTTCAAAATCTATGAATGGTTCATTAAAGAATGGTTTGTTCAATCAGTCATCCATTACTTCGTCATCATCAATTACATCAAGTAATTCTGCATCTACAGCTTCTCTTACTGGTGTTGCTTCAACGTCTAATCCAAATTCAAAGTATAGAAGTTTTCCATCAAGGAATAGTTGTAAAGGATTATCACATCTAGGTATGTTAATTGGAAGGGGATATAAAGGGATATGAGAGGATTTAATATATCCAAAAATGGATTAATCAGAAACTAGAAAGGCTACAATTAATACTTACATATTTGATTGCAAATTTTTATCATTTTTAAATTTAAGCTGGCTACTGTATGTGTTATTTTACAACCATTTTGCGTAGTTAAAACGCAAATTAGTCCTCGAAAAAGTAATACATATATATAATTAAATAACTTAATTAATCTCAATTTTCCATTTTAACAATTTATATAGCTCATATACAGTACCCTTAACAATTTACAGTTTTTATTTTTGCTCAATAGATGTTTTATAAAGCAAATTGTACACTTTTTAAAAGTACCACTACCGTAACCCTTCCTTAAGTTACAACCAATGCATTTTAAATTCAAGCTAAAAAGAAGTATTTGCTAAACTTATTTTAATTCCTGCTACCACTTATCGCTGTTAAAGTATTCCAGAAGCAAATTTAGTTCCGTAATTTAATACATATCCCATTTTTTAAAAACCCCCCTCATTATCTCTTCTATCAACAGCTCACGCATTTACACCACCGCTATTGTTGATGCAAGCTAAATAAAAGAGTCACAGCTGTATTTATTTCTTTCTTCTGTTTTTCAAAGCTTCTGCCAAAAAAGGGAGGAGGAAAAAGCAGCTACCATCCAAAAGAAATGCATTTAAAAAATGTTAAGCATAAATTTAGCAGAAGAAATGCGCAATTTTTTTCATGAACGACAAAAAGTAGTTCAATGACCAAATATTTGCAAACAAAAAAGAGGAAGCAAACGTTCAAAAAAGTAAAAAACAACAACACAAGTATTTGCTGCTGTGTTTTTTATATATTCCATTTTCGGATTTAATTAAACTTATTCTTTTTCGTAGAAAGTTTTAGTAACACAAGTATATATAAAATCTTCCTATTTTGTGGTAATATTTTTCTTTAGTTAAGTTAACAACGTGGATATTTGCTCGTATCTAAACATGATATATAATTTATTTTAATCTATAATTTTTTAGATGGTTTAACAATGGCTGCAAAATCTCGAACAAAATCTTTACCAACTTCTATTGAGATGAAAGAAAAGTTAGAACCAACAACTCGATTTGCATTTGCTGATTTACTTGTAACTGTGCTAAGGCTAGATTTTATTAAAGCTGATGATGAAAGTTCACTGTAAGTTTTTGTTCTTGGGGAGATATATGTAAATATATTAAGATAAATAGGGTTTAATGCGTTGTATGCTTGTTAAAGAGATCCAAGTTCTGAAAAAAATTTTATAAATTTAAGTGTAGCGCTCTAATGATACTGTAATCTAATAAGTTAATTATAATATAGTCTTTTGAGATTGTTATAATAATCTACATTCATGTAAACTATTACATTAAATCAAAATCCCTTACATCTTTAATCCATTCACTAACACATAGAGTAACATGTAAACTATTTTCATCAGATAAAGTTTCAACAGTAAATTCTTCTATAGCTCCAACACGTTTATTCATTTTATATCCAGTTAATCCAGCTCCAGCAACACCGAATGCTGATCCCAAAACTGCTGCACCTGCAGTTGTGCTAATTCCAGCAACAACAAGAGGAGCAGCTGAACCACTAGTTATACCTGAAAAACATAATGTTTAAAGGAATGTTGATGTTAAATGCTTACCAATAAGTACACCAGTTGCAGTTCAAATTATTGCATATCGCTTATATTTTTTCATTTTAGCATTTTTTTCTTTTAGCTGTTTTTTTTTCCACTAAAAGTAATAAGATAAGTAGCATTAAATAAACAGAAAAGCAATAGTAATAAATTTTTTAAGAATATAGTAACACAACAATTTGAACATTTATATATTCAGTGTTACTATCATTTTCCAAATTTGAGAAATTTAATAGCTTAGCTACCACGGGATACTGTAATTTAATAATGTAATCTCACTAGAATGTTTTTACTAATTACTATTTCTCTATTTTAGAAAATTTCCACACGATGCTCTAGAACTTGTTATACGATATTGTGATCTACCACCTAAAACAAATAATTGTCTCCGAGCACATATGAATGGTGATAATATGACTGATGATATTGCTTCGTTGATTATGGTAATCAAAACAGATCCATATGTACAAGATCATGGTTGTATAATGTTGTTAGGATCAATGTTAATGATGATTATTGAATGTGGAAATTATGATAGCCGATATCGTGTTTTGCTAAGACATATTGCTGCCCTACTTGGTGTGCTATGGGATGATTTTGAAGATATTGAAGATACTCTAACAGATTTTATTATTAGTGAACAATATGTTGAAAGCGAGTAAGTTGGGGAATGGAAGGAGGGAATGTTGGGGGACGGTAGAAGAATTTGATAATTGTTAAATTTAATATAGCTTGAGTCATCAACAACCTGAAGAAGAAGATGATGGGTTGGTTTTTGGATGTTGTGGTAGTGATAATAGTTGTGCTTAAATGTTGTAATTTTAGTTACTGTAATTGTTATCATAGTTTAGTGGATTTGTATTTTCATAAAGATTTTGAAAAATAATAGTAACACTTAAATATATAATTTTCAAAGTTTTGTGTTACTATCTTTTTATTACTATTGTATATCTGTTTATCTAATGCTACTAATCTTATTGTTTTTAGTGAAACAAAACTATTAAAAGAAAAAACTGCTAAAATGAAAAAATATAAGCGATATGCAATGATTGGAGCTGCAACAGGTGTTGGTGGTGTACTTATTGGTTTGTATCTAACTCCCTATCCATATTCCATATAATCGACTTATATTGTTTCAGGTTTAACAGGTGGATTAGCTGCCCCGCTAGTTGCTGCTGGAGCTGGTGCAGTCTTTGGTACATCAGCTGTTGTTGCTGGAATTAGCACAACAGCAGGTGCAGCAGTTTTGGGATCTGCATTTGGTGTAGCTGGTGCTGGATTAACTGGATATAAAATGAATAAACGTGTTGGAGCTATAGAAGAATTTACTGTTGAAACTTTATCTGATGAAAATAGTTTACATGTTACTCTATGTGTTAGTGGATGGATTGAAGATGTAAGGAGATTTTGAAGATATCTTGAGAGCTTTTATTGATGTAGACTAAATTAACAATCTCTGGTTACTGTATTATAGCTATAATATATTGCTTTTTTACAGCATCTCAGGACTGTTAAGATTTTTATAAATGATAGTAACACTCGAATATATAAACTTTCAAATTTTGTGTTATTATCTTTACATATATTTATTCCATTTCATTTTTAGATTTCCGAAAATGCTTTTCAACAACAATGGAGACATTTATGGATGTCTAAAGAACAATATACACTTCGATATGAATCAAAATACTTGCTGGAACTTGGAAAAGCAATAGAATATTTAATGACTTGTGCTGTTACTTTCGCAATTCAACATACTCTTATGGAAACTGCCCTTGCTGGATTAGTATCTGCAGTTGCATGGCCTGTCGCATTACTATCTGCTTCGTCTGTAATTGATAATCCATGGAATGTATGTGTTTCACGTGCAACAGAAGTTGGTGAACATTTAGCAGATATTTTATTAGCTCGACATCATGGTAAACGTCCTATTACATTGATTGGTTTTTCACTTGGTGCTCGTGTTATTTATCATTGTTTGCTAGCAATGAGTAAGAGACAAGATTGTGTTGGAATTATTGAAGATGTTGTGCTACTTGGTGCTCCTGTAACAGCTTCATCAAAACAATGGGAACAAATGTGTACAGTAGTTGGTGGAAGGATAATTAATGGTTATTGTAGTACTGATTGGTTGCTGAGGTTAGTTTTTTTGGAGGAGGGTATTAGCTACAGTATACATTGAAGTTGTTTGGTGATTGTGTTAGTACTATTTTTAAAATTTAGATAGTTTTTGATAAATGATAGTAACGCTAGAATATATAAATGTGCAATTTTTATGTTACTATCTTTCTTAAAAATCGAACAAATTCTTTGATGCTGTAGCTAAAACGATTTTGTTTATACATTCTCTAACATACTTCTTTTTTTCAGATTTCTCTACCGTACTATGAACGCTCAATTCACTATTGCTGGTACAGGACCAGTTCAATCTAAAACTGAAAAAAAGATTGTTAATTTTAATCTTTCCCATATCATCAAAGGACATATGGATTATTCTCGTAAGCTTACAGAAGTTCTTGATGCTGTTGGTATAAAAGTTACTCCACGTTCAAAAGCCTCTAATGATGATCTCCAAAAACTTGAAGAACAAGAAATCACAAAAGATGAAAAAGAAAAACTTCCTCCTCCTCCGACGTCAGATATTAATCAAAACTAAGTCATACTGTAGTAATTTATTAATTGAATGTTTAAATGTGATATTATTTTTGTAATTTTTGTATGCATTCCGGTGGTTGTGCAATTCCAGTTTTGTTTTTGTAAACTTTTGTAAATAATTTTTATGATAATAAAATGAATTTGAAAATAAACAGTACTAATGTCAACTGCTAAAAATTGATCAATAAGTATTTTGTAAGAAATTATTATTATAAACTTTCCCTAATAAAATAACACAAAAAGTTTGAAAGCATTAATATAATTTCTTGAGAAAAAATTTATCACAAAGATTTTTCATAGCTTCAAGCTTTTGTTTATCTTGTCTGTGGTAAGTGATAAGACGGTAAGGAACATTTGAATCAAGGACAACATCAATAAGAGAATCCAATTTTGCTTTAAATTTTTCGGACATGCCAACTTCAGAATTGAAATAAAAATTCAAATAGAATTTTGTATCTTTATGTTCCTAAAAAAATTTAAAGACTGATATAGATATTATCTGGTAATGTCTCGATATTAATATCTGACTCTTTAACAAGCTCTACAGTAACAATTTTTTTCATGTGCCGTAATTAAAGCATTTACAGTATATACATGTATGACAAGCAACTTACTTGAACAAACATTGCAAGTTCATCAACATCATCAAACTCATGAAGTCCTTCCAATTCAAAAAGCTTAAGATTTCCAAGATTATCAAGTTTACAAATATTTGCAAATGTTTTATTGTTTATTTTAACACCAAATCGAGGAGTACGATGAATTGAACACATGCTAAAACTAACAACATAATCACAACTATAAAAATACATCAATAAAAAACTTACAAAGAAAATTCTTCAACATCAGGGATAGCTCTAAGAATTCCTTCAAGTGGTACTGTTTTAAAACGATAATAAACACCAGTAAATTCAAGATAAAACTTTTTAAAAGTTTCTGCTAATACTTTTAAATCATTGTAAGCAATAACACTATTACGATTGCAGAATTTAGCAGTTTTACAGCGATAAAATTTTGGACGAAATATTGCAGCAAATTGGGAAATATATTCTTCATCAAGATAGAGTTCATCGGCAAGCCAAATTTTTTCATTAGGAATTTTATAAAGAACAATACGAATGCAGCATTTCTTGCGAAGTAAACAAGCTTCTTGGCATTTTTCTTCATTATATGAACAAATTTCAATTCCATCACGAAAAATACCACGCATTCGATGAACAACAAGAAGAGCCTTCATTTCAAAGAAGTATTTACAGCTTTGAATGAGCTTTTCATAGCATTTTGGGCTTGAAGGATTTTCAGCCATATATCGAATAACTGGAAGCTGAAAGGAAAATTCTTGTTGAACTGCAGGACCACCAGGCCATGGAATTTTTTCACGAGCCATCGCTGTTTTTATAAACAGATTTTACGAATCTGAAAGCGGTAGCAAAAATTTTAAATTCACATAAAAGCTCGAAAAATAAACAAAACATGATTTATTAAATACACGTGAAATTTTTTCTTTCGACATTGGTATTACGAAAGAAATACGGACAATAAAAAAAGGCAAAAGGAATAAAGCTATTTGCCAGCCAGTTGAAGAACAAGAAAACCAAAACTAAAAGTTTAAACTTGGAATAGAACTGCCTTGTTAAGGTTAAAGTGAACTGCAGGCGGAGCAATGCGCAGTCGCTTGTACAAGCTTAAGAAGAGACACACCGATGCAACTGATTTGAATTCAAAAAGACAAAGAAAAAAAAAACCGCAAACGTTCGAAAATGATAGACAGATTTATAAATTTGAGCAATAATTTTTGTTTTTGGACTACTATCATTTTTTATTATCTTTGGCCTTTTTGAATTATGCTACTATTTTATTACAGTCGAACCTCGTTATTACGTGCCTCGTTGTTACGTTTACCTCGATCTTACGTTGTTTTTTCGCGGTCCCTTGAAAAACGTAATAACGAGGTTCGACTGTACTCAATTTTATAACACTATTTATTTATAAACAAAAATATTTGTAGGTTTTATAATTTTTTAAATACATAAAAATATAGCCTTTAAAAAGATACAGTAAGGGATAAGGATAATTGATAACAACCAGTGTCACAAAAAAAAGCAGTAATAAAAAATGTTTTTTACAGATGGTAAAATTTTTAAAAATTTGCATAAATGGTGATTTGCTTTGCAAGCAGCTGTCAGCAAACAAACAAATAAATACTCATCAGCTGCAACCTTTATTCTTTCATTCCATCATTTTCAATCAACTTTTATTGAGTCGTCGAACAGCACTTTTTGCCTGCAGCATCAACGTCAAGCATGTTTCATCTCAAGCTTAATTTACATCAATGCTCTACGTGCTTTTTACTTTTATGGCCTGCTATTGTTTATTCATTTCCATCAACAGAATTAAGTCATCGATATCAACGTGATGCTTCCGAAACTGTATTGCCTCAAGGTGGTAATTTTGAATTGGTTATAAAACCTGGTGATGAATATCTTGAATTCCAAATTTGTTGTCCAAATGGTGGGTGTAATCAAGGAAGGTAAGTTTATAATTGTATTTATGTGCTATAAGAATCTTTACTTTATTTTTTTTACAGTTTTCGCATTTGCTTTTCAACTACTCATCAAGGTCAAGAAGGTGCGCTGCTTTTTGGATGTGGTATTGGAACATGTGCATACAACATCGATTATCGTAGTAATGATGGATATTCATTTTCTCTCTTCACATTTTCATCATCTGATAAATGCTTTGTTGGAAAAATTACTACTAGTGACCTCTTTCTGTCATATAACGATGCAGCACACAATCATTCATATACTACAAAAACATCACCTGGATGTCCACTGGATCGTCAACCTGGTAATCGATTAATGCTTTATGTTAAAGCAATTCCTCATGGTGTTACTGTAACTGCAACGAATGCACAAAAATATGTTGAACCAACTACTCTTCCACCGACAACAACTCCTCCGCCAACAGAAGAACCAGAAGAAGAAGAAACAACTAAAAAAGAACCTTCTGCAGCAGAAGCAACAACACCGGAAACTGGAATGTCAGATGCACTAAAATTTTCTCTTATTGGTGTTGGAATATTTGTATTTCTTCTGTGAGTTTTTTTATTATTTTAATAGGGGCTAAACAGTAACGTATTGGGTTTAGGATTGTTGGTGGTATTGGTTTTGCAATTTATTGGTTCTGTTTTAAAAAGAAGAAATCTTCAAAACCTGCTCCACCAGTTATTGTACCCAAAACTGCTGCTGATGCAAGCCCTGCCGCCAAAGAAGCATTAATTATCAGCAATAAAACATTTGAACCGAAACCAAAAACGACAACAGAAAATGAAACACAAGATATTGAACCTTCAAAACAAGCTGCATCAAATGTACCTTCAAAAAATGCTGCTCCACGAACATTTTCTCCATCTAATCTTGTATCACCATCAGCTGCAGCAGCAGAAATACCACCACCTCCAACAATGGTTTCCAAAGATTATACTGCTTCAAAAGAACCAAATAATAATTCAGAATTTTCAAAAACTGATGCTTCAAAGCTCAACAAAACTGATGATCAAACTCAATTTGATAATGATGAAAGTGGACGTGATGGAAAATCAATGTCTAAAAAAAGCCGCAAACAAACAAGTTTTAGCAAAGAAGTTGCTACAGCTCTTGATAAGACGAAGATAAAGAAAAAGAAAGCAATTGAATAGTTTTTTAATGTGTTATTATTATATGTGTTTTTTTGTAATGTGTTGAATGAATAAAATTTTTTATTAAAGAAAGGATTTTACGAAGATTTCTTAAAACACAATAACCCGGTTACCGTAAACGATCAACAACTGAAAAAAAAAACGAAAAAAATTTGTGTTCATGGTAATGCTTTTTAAAATTTGCATTAACATTGCCATGTCATTACATTCGAAGCCATCAACAAAAAACGTACAAATACGTGGCAGCTGCAGCCTTTATTCTTTCATTCCATCATTTTCAATCAACTTTTGTTGAGTCGTCAAACAGCACTTTTTGCCCACATCATCAATGTCATCAAATACGTTTTGTCTCAAGCTCAATTTACTTCAGTGCTTTATGTGCTTTCTACTTTTATGGCCTGCTATTTATTCATTTCCAACTACAGATTTGGCATTCAATAATCGATATGAACGTGATACTTCCGAAACTGTATTTTCTCAAGGTGAAGAGCTTGATTTGGTTTTGCAACCTGGTGATGAATTTCTTCAATTTAAAATGTGTTGTAACAAAGATGGTGGATGTAATGAGGGAATGTGCGTTTACATTTGCAGTTGTATGTATCTATATTGTATCTTTTAGTTTCCAATTTTGCTTTCAAACAACTAGTCAAACCCAAAATCCAACAGGTCTTTCTGGGTGTGGTGCTCGAACTTGTTCATTCAAAGTAACATATCAACCAAACGGCACGCGTGATTTTTTTATCGGCTGGTTTAAAACTTCGGATTCATGTTTCAAAGGAAAAATTGATGATGAAAATATATACGCTATTTATTCAACTGCCGGAGTTCTTAAAACTAAAACATCACCTGGATGTCCACTAGATCGTCAACCTGGTAATCGTTTAATGCTTTATGTTAAAGAAATACCGGATGGTGTTATTGTAACTGCAACGAATGCACAAAAATATGTTGAACCAACTACTCTTCCACCGACAACAACTCCTCCGCCAACAGAAGAACCAGAAGAAGAAACAACTAAAAAAGAACCTTCTGCAGCAGAAGCAACAACACCGGAAACTGGAATGTCAGATGCACTAAAATTTTCTCTTATTGGTGTTGGAATATTTGTATTTCTTCTGTGAGTTTTTTTATTATTTTAATAGGGGCTAAACAGTAACGTATTGGGTTTAGGATTGTTGGTGGTATTGGTTTTGCAATTTATTGGTTCTGTTTTAAAAAGAAGAAATCTTCAAAACCTGCTCCACCAGTTATTGTACCCAAAACTGCTGCTGATGCAAGCCCTGCCGCCAAAGAAGCATTAATTATCAGCAATAAAACATTTGAACCGAAACCAAAAACGACAACAAAAAATGAAACACAAGATATTGAACCTTCAAAACAAGCTGCATCAAATGTACCTTCAAAAAATGCTGCTCCACGAACATTTTCTCCATCTAATCTTGTATCACCATCAGCTGCAGCAGCAGAAATACCACCACCTCCAACAATGGTTTCCAAAGATTATACTGCTTCAAAAGAACCAAATAATAATTCAGAATTTTCAAAAACTGATGCTTCAAAGCTCAATAAAACTGATGATCAAACTCAATTTGATAATGATGAAAGTGGACGTGATGGAAAATCAATGTCTAAAAAAAGCCGCAAACAAACAAGTTTTAGCAAAGAAGTTGCTGCAGCTCTTGATAAGACGAAGATAAAGAAAAAGAAAGCAATTGAATAGTTTTTTAATGTGTTATTATTATATGTGTTTTTTTGTAATGTGTTGAATGAATAAAATTTTTTATTAAAGAAAGGATTTTACGAAGATTTCTTAAAACACAATAACCCGGTTACTGTAAACGATCAACAACTGAAAATAAAAAAACGAAAAAAATTTGTGTTCATGGTAATGCTTTTTAAAATTTGCATCAACATTGCTATGTCATTTTACATTCGAAGCCATCAACAAAAAACGTACAAATACGTGGCAGCTGCAACCTTTATTCTTTCATTCCATCATTTTCAATCAACTTTTATTGAGTCGTCGAACAGCACTTTTTGCCCGTAGCATCAATGTCAAGCATATTTCATCGTAACTCAAATTTTCTGCAATGCTTTGTGTGTTTTCTACTTTTATGGCCAGCTATTTATTCATTTCCAGCAACAGATTTGACATTCAATAATTGATATGAACGTGATGCTTCCGAAACTGTAGTATTTTCTCAAGGTGAAGAAATTGATTTGGTCTTACAAAATGGTGATAAATTTCTTCAATTTGAAATTTGCTGTAAGAAAGATGCTAATGATCCAAATAAATGTATTGGAAGGTAAGATTATAGTTAGTATTATGATTTATCCCTTGCAACATCTTGTAATTTACTTTTTAGTTTTATTTTTTGCTTTCCAACAACTGAGCAAAAACAAATTGGAGATGGACTTTATGGATGTGGTGCTAAAACATGTTCATACAAAGTTGAGTATTTTCGTGATAATAAATATGGTCTTTCTGTCACCAAGTTTACAACGTCAGACGAATGCTTCAAAGGAAAAATTGATGATGAACATATATATGCTATTTATCAAGGCGGCAATCCTCTAAATAGTGCGGATAATATTGGATGTCCACTAGATCGTCAACCTGGTAATCGATTAATGCTTCATGTTAAAGAAATACCGGATGGTGTTACTGTAACTGCAACAAATGCACATAAATATGTTGAACCAACTACTACTCTTCCTCCATCAACTGCTCCACCAACAGCCGAAACGACAAATACAAGTAAAGAAGCGACTCCAGCATCAGGAACAAAAGAAGAAACTGGAATGTCAGATGCGTTGAAATTTTCTCTTATGGGTGTTGGAATATTTGTATTTCTTCTGTGAGTAATTTTATCTAAAAGATGGTTATAAAAAGAAGGGGTTTCAGGATTGCTGGTTGTAGTGCTTTTGCAATTTATTGGTTCTGTTTTAAGAAAAAGAAATCTTCAAAACATGCTCCTCTGGTTACTACAGCTAAAGCTAATACTGCTGCCACCAAACAAGATTCTACTGCAGCTGCAAGTATGCCATCAGAAGTTAAACCACAACAAGCAACGAAGACGAAAGCTGAAAAAGAAAAAAAAGATGTTGAAGATTCAAGACTTGCTCCATCTAATCTTGTATCATCTTCAGCTGCTCCTGTACCACCTCCTCCAACGGTATCTAAAGAACCTACTGCTTCAAAAGAACCATCAGCTGTTCCATCAAAACAACCTGAACTTCAAAAATCATCTCTTCCTGGACCATCACTTGAACCATCGTCTGTTATCAATCCACCAGTAAAAGTCCGCCAAGAACAACCAACTGCACTTCCACCTGCAACGCCAACTATTGCTGATCTTATTGGACGAGTTGGACGACGATATCGTGTTGGTGGTAGAAAATACCTTGATACATTTGATCGAATACAAACTCCACATTACGAAGGCATAATTGATTCAATGATTCGAAATGGATGGATAACTGAAGATCAAGCTTTGAAAGTTAAAAAAGAAAAGTTTATGCGCCAACCATCAGAAGAAGAATTAAAACTCTTTGCTGCACCAATAAGTGTTATGTGTCAACTACTTGAAGAAATGATGTAAGTGTTTTTTTGTAGTTTGTAGTTGTTAAAAGGATATATATTTTTAGTAATGATGCCGCATATTACCATAAGCCACATGATGATAATGCTCCATGTATTTTGATTGAGAATGAATTTCACACATACTTTGTTTCACTGTATGCTGTTGTAGTTCATTTTGCTAAATATTTCAAAGTTGGAAAACAAGTTCCTCTTGAAAAATGTTCAGTTCCACTTTTACTTGGAATTGCTATGGATCGAACACAATCTGAAGCTCTTCGTCGTCGAGCATTAGTTATCATGACGTATGCTTTTTATATATATTCATTTACACATTGTACAGTATCTTTTTAGGATCAAAGCAGTTGATTTAACAAAAATCTTTCCTGAAGCACAATGCATTAAACTTCCTTATCCAATGTGTGTTATTTGCCTTTCTTATCAACTTGATCGTTATTTGGTAGATAATGTTGATCGTCTTCATACATTTTCATCTCCAAATAATTCTGAATGCACAAAAAGCGACGATGGACAAAAAACTGGTGGTGTTAAATCTCTTGCTGATGGTCGTGCTGATGGTGGAAAACAACAAAGCTCTTCGTCATCAAAAGCTGCAACAAAAACATCTGTTAGCAAAGAAGTGGTTGCAGTTGAAAAGAAAAAGAAAGGAGGAAAAAAGCATTGAAAGAATTTTTGTTGGTTAATGTTTCTTTTTTTTGCTTTTGAATGTTTTTTGTGGTGTTTTAATACTGTTTGTTCAAATAAAACAGTAATTTTATCAGAACTTGTTGGAACTTGTAACAGCAGTATAAATAAAGTTAAATTCAAAAAAAAATATAAATTTCTACCGTAGTATTGTCGGCTACTAGCATTGCTATAGTTACATCAAAAACTTTTTGTATTTTATTATATAAAAAGAATAACACGTAAAACAACAATAAAGTAAAGTTGGTACCGTAAAAACAAAAAAAGCTTAAAAGCATTAATAAAATTTCATATCAAAGAATTTATCACAAAGACTTTTCATAGCATCAAGATTTTGATTATCTTGTCCACGATATGTGATAAGACGATAAGGAACATTTGATTTGCTGACGGCATCAATAAAAGCATCCAATTTTGTTTTAGTTCCATATGAAATGCCATCAGGAAAATAAAAATTGATAAAGAATTTTGTATCTTTACGTTCCTAAAAAATAGAGATGGGAAAAATATACGATAACGAGAAACTTACATGAATAAATAAAGCAAGTTCGTCCAAATCTTTATCAACAATTGCAGGAAGTCCTTCTAATTCAAGAAGTTTAAGATTTCCAAGATTATCAAGTTTACGAATATTTGCAAATGTTTGTGGAGTTAATTTAACAGTAAAAGCAAATGAAGGACTTTTACGGAAGTTGCTAAAAAAAGTAATAAATATAATTTGACAGAATATATCAAGAAAATATACTTACAAAGAAAATTCTTCAACATCAGGAAGAGCTTCAAGAAGATTTTCAAGTGCAACATCTTCAGTTGGACGATAGACACCCATGAATTCAAGATCAAACTTTTTAAAAGTTGCTGCTAATACCTTCAAATCATCAAATGCGATAATATTGTATGAAGAACGAAATTTAGCAGTATCACAGCGATAAAACTTTGGACGAATATCTGTTGAAAATTCTGGAGCATATTTATCATCAAGATAGAGTTCATTAACAAGCCAAATTTTTCTTGCAGGAATTTGATCGAGGTCAATTCGAAAGCAACATTCCTTGTCACATTCATAACGGGCATGAAAGCACTTGTCTTTATCATATGAACAAATTTCATATCCATCACGAACAGTACCACGCATTCGATGAGCAACAAGAAGAGGTAGCATTTCGAAGAAGTATTTACAACTTTTGATTACATTTTCATAGCATTTTGGACTAGAAGGATTTTCAGCAATATACCGAATAATTGGCATTGGAAGTGAGAATGCTTGTTGAATTGCTGGTCCATCAGGCCATGGAATAGTTACACGAACCATTCTTTTAGTTTTGTGATAGCTATCAAGCGATTGAGTTGAGTAAGATATATATCAATCTAAAATATTTACAACATCATAAAGTTTGTACACTATAAACATAAACGCGAAAACTTTCAAAACGCGATTTAGTAAAGCATAAAAAATTTAAAACAAATAACCTCTATTTTTGGGTGACAATGCTGTCAAAAAAAAAGAAAAATAGAAACAAATCTCAACAACGCTTAACAAAAAACAAAAAGAGAAAAATTCTAAAATATGCGTGGAGCGAGCTTTTTTTCCCTGTTTCTCGATTAAAATATTTTCGTTTTGAGAACACTGCGGATCATTAGCGCCAATTCAAAAAAGCTTCACTAGTAACTTTAACATCCTACAAAGTACCATTTTCTTTAAGGCGTTTTTCTTTTCACGGATTTATATCATAAAAGAATCTTATAAACTGTTTGTTCTTTTATCCTTCGTTTTGATTTACAAATTTTAAAATTCAAATCAGAAGAAATACGGATAATATAGAGAAACAAAAGGAAGAGAGAGCTATCTGCCTGCCAGTTGAGAGAACAAAAACGAAAAGTTTAAAAATAGAAAAATTGCCTGGTTAAGGTTAAAGTGAGCTGCTATTTATAGACAGTCGGTTGACGCAATCTTTAGGCACGGCATTGCGCTATCGCTTGTACAAGCTTAAGAAGAGACACACCGATATAGATACAACTGATTTGAATTCAAAAAGACAAAGAAAAGAAAAGACGCAAAAGTTCGCAAAGCGAAAAGATATATTTTCAAATTTGTAAATGAATGACAATGATTTTGTAATAAAACGAATTTAAAAATAAAAAATATAAATTTCTACAGTACTACTGACGACTGCTAAGGTTCTCTATTAACAGCAAATTTTAAAAGAATTTTTATAACAAAAGCTTTAGCATTCAAAAGAATAGAAAAAAGAAAAAGTTTTCCAACAAAAGAAAATTGTTAAAAGCATTAAACAAATCGTAAATCAAAAAATTTATCACAAAGATTTTTCATAGCTTAAAGTTTCGAGTTTTCGATGATATTGTTCGTGGTAAATGATAAGACGATAAGGAACATTTGATTCAAGAACTGCATCAATGAAAGCATCCAATTTTGCTTTAAATTCTTCAGAAATGCTATAACGAAAATTGAGATAGAACTTTGTATCTTTACGTTCCTAAAGATTCAAAGATAAGAAAGAAATATACGAAAAGCAACTTTTTTACTTGAATTAATAAAACAAGTTGATCAAATTCTTCATCAGAAAGTTCAGGGATTTCTTCTAATTTAAGATGTTTGAGACATCCAAGATTATCAAGTATACGAATATTTGCAAATGTATGAGGTGTTAGAGAAGGGGTACCACAAAAAAAAATAAAATAATAATAAATGTATATTTATATATATTTATTTACAAAATCACATAAATAAAACTTACTAAGAGAATTCTTTTATATCTGGGATAGCTCCAATAATTTCTTCAAGTGAAACTTCTTCATTACCACGATTAACAAAAACACCTCGAAAATCAAAATTTTTTAAAGTTGCAGCCAATTCCTTTAAATCATCAAATGAGATAACACTATAATAAGCAGAAAATTTAGCAGTATCACATCGATAAAACTTTGGACGAATATCTGTTGCAAATTGTGGAATATATTCTTCATCAAGATAGAGTTCACTAACAAGCCAAATTTTTTTTGCAGAAATTTGATCGGGGTTTAATATCAATACAACACTTCATGCGAAGTGTTACAGTTGAGACTGTCCATTTGTAAGGTATTAGTAGGGTTGAAAAAACTAAATTATATTATCAAATTTTAATGTTGAAAATTGTTTAATTATTTTTGAATACCCACCTTATTATAATTTTCAACTGTAAACGTTAAATTGCAAAGTTTAAATTCGATAGGTGAAATAAAATTAAGATAATTTGTTGTTTCAAAGTACGCCATTTCATCAACATTTAATACAACAGTATCACGAGTAGTACAATCATTGTGTGGTACTGCGGCAACGTAATATGTGACTGCATAGACACACAGCAAAAATAGTATACTTTTCATAGTTTTTAAAAAGTGAATAAATGCCTACAAAAAATATTATATTTTTGATGATATTTTGTAACAGGGCTGCACGAAATTTTCGTTTCGTTTCGCGTTTCGCGAAATTTCGTCGTTTTTTCCAGTTTCGTTTCGTTTCGTGTTTCGCGAAACTGTGCCGAAAATTTCGTGAAAAACTGTGTGCTAAACTTTAAAAAATTTATTCAATCATTAGCGAAAAAGTAGTGACTTTCAGCTATTTTTATCGAAAAATTTCATGAAAAGCTTATCAAACTTTAAAATTTTCTTCATATTTTTTTAATAATTGATTTTGATTACAGCTTAAAAACAAGCTGGCGATGTAACGACTAATTAATTTTTTATATAAGACCCATAGTATGTGGCATATTTCTTGCAAATACTATTTTTGAAGACAAATGATAAAACAATTTTTTATTTTTTGACGAAAATTTTTGATTAAACAATGTTGTAAATGTCTGGGAAGCTATTTTAATTAATAATTCATTCAAAAAATTTCAGGTTTTAGAATACCATAAAAAATACTTCAAAAACATGCTTCATTTAAAAAAAAACTGCGCCGTTAAATTAGTTCACCTAACTGTTTTCTTTTCTCTGTGTGTTGTATTACTTTTGGAGAAAAACAGTTTTTATTGTTGTGGATAACATGTTATTTAAAATTTCTAAAACATGCATGCTAACATGTTTCATTTGCAATCCGTCGAATCAAAAAAAATTTTTTTCAAAAAAAGCCTGATAGTTTTAAAAAATTTTCGGAAAAAAATTTCGTTTCGTTTCGCGTTTCGCAAAATTTCGCCAATTTTTGGAGTTTCGTTTCGTTTCGCGCCAGCGAAACGAACGTCGGATTTCGTTTCGTTTCGTTTGAGAAAACTCAGTTTCGTGCAGCCCTGTTTGTCATGTCAAATTTTATTAATACGTAGGTATGAAAAAAAAAACCATTTACAAGAATTATCATTAAAATTTTAATTGGTTTTTAAGCAACACTTTCTTTTCTTGTGTCATTCATGTTCAGAGTTTATGTTTAAAGTGTCATATTCAAGAGATTTTCAGTGATTCTTGTGAACTCGTTTTTGTAGGAGTAATTACTTTTTAAGTTCCATAGTAATAAACAGGATAATAATTTTAACCAAGTCTTACTTTAAAAAAGTTTTGGCTTCAAAGGTTGCATACGTAGCAATTACTGTAATACCAGGAATCAAATTGGTGTAAATGTGTACCAACTTCTTACAGACTTTAGAACCTTCTATTTAAACTTGTTAGTAACTTTGTAGAATGTTTAGTAGCGTTAAATTGAATTGTTGAGAGTAACGGTTAATACTATAGTGCACCTCTTACGATAATTTCATTTGAAGGTTATTTTTTTGACAACAGTTTTGTGATTTTCCTAGAAGAATTCGAATTGATAGAAAAATGTTTTAGAGCAAATATTACTCTTTTTTGCATAAAATTCAAATTCTACGGCCGCTCTTCAAAATTACATTTGACATTTTGAATACAGTATTTCTTTTGCTACATTACGTTTTCAGCTTAAAAAAGAAATGTCATCTTTTTTAGAGCTAACACTATTTAGTAAATTTAGTTAATTTAAATTTTATTTTCAACACTGAAAGCTTTTTTAGTTTAAAATTATTAAACAAAGTTTTGAGATTAACACCTTTTTTTAAAAACAGGTAAACATTTGTTTTTTTCATTTGCTAAAAACTTTTCCAAGTAAACGATCTTTAAAATATTTGTTTCAAGTGACACAAGCTTAAAACAAATCGCTTTTTTATAATTACTTTATTTTGCAATTAAGTAATTGCCGTTATTTTGTTTGCTAAAATTTTAATGCTACCATGAACACATATTAGAAAAATAGTGTTTGAATTTATGCAAGCACATATTTAGGAAGCTCATTAAAAAATGCAAAACTTAAGATCTTTTGCCGAGAGCGACGAAATATCAAAGGTGTGCCTTTGCCAAAACTGCTTTTGTCTTTTTTAAAAATAAATTCTGGTTACGTCATTTCGTCTCTAAAATTTTAATAATAAAAAAAACGGTTTTTTAAATTATGCAAAAAGAAGCAGCTGTTTTTATTTTTTTTAAAAGGTTTTATTGATTTTTAACTTTTTCTTTACGTTATTTCCATGGTTTTTTTGGTTTTGTCATTACTGTTTTTGTCTTTTCAGAGGTTCCGTGTCTCAAAAAAAGTTCTCCATTTCTTGTTATGAAACTGCTATTTAAATCTTTTTTGTAACACTTTAATTGCTAAAAGTACTTTTGAAACAAAAATTATCAGGTGCAACTTTTTACATTCACTTACCTACATACATGCCCATTAAAGTTTGTTAGCAGTTTATTCTTCGAACCATTTTGAAAATTTTAAAAAAGTTATTTTTCGCTGCACTTTTTTTGAGAAAGTTGACAGAATCAAATAAACTTTAAAACTCAAATCTTATTTATTAATGGGGTGTCATTAAATTTGCTCTTTATTACTTCTACGTTTTTTAACTGCTTTTTTTCAGCCTTGTTTTTTTTAAAAAACAAAGCTGAAAAATTGTTAGCATTATGTAAGCCCTCACTCCTATTGATGCCTAATGCAATAACCGTCAGTCAATAAACATCTTAAGGAGGGGCTCCTTTTTAACCTGGGTATCTTTTTTGTTTTAACCTCGGATCCACCGAGCACCCAACCACTCTTGTTTTTTAGTGTTAGTCTCCGCCAGGATTCGAACTTCGGATCACAAGGTCAAACATCCGACGCGCTAACCATTATGAGCGAGATTAAAGTTTGTAAGCAGCTTTTTTTCGAAACTTTATATAAAAAGTTCTTTTTTGCTGCACTTTTGAGAGAAAATAAAAAGAATCAAATAAATTTTAAATCTCAAATCTCATTATTAATGGCGTGTCATTAAAATTGCTCCATTTTTTACTTACGTTTTTTAACTGCTTTTTTCAACTAATAGTTTCTACTTCTTATTTCATCTTGCAAATTTCAGAAGCATGGATAAAAAAAATTTAACAGAAAAATTAAAAGAAAATTATATGTTTATATATGTTTGTGTTATCACAGACAATTTTATCCTGATTCTTGCACTTATCGTTACCTTTATATCATTGATTACAATAATAAAAGGAAAAAAATTTCATCCAAATTTGAGGATACTGTTTATCAATCAGTTTATTGCTAATATGATTTTTATTGTTTTAAAGTAAGTTTTTTTTTGATTTGACGAAATGTGATGTAACTGTATGCAAGGCTCTGCAAAAACAAAACTCAAAAAATCGGAATCAAAATTATTCTTAGACTGTACGAAATTTATTTAATGGTAGATGTTTCTAACAAAAGGAGCAGCAGAGATGAAATTTCGGTTTTAATCTCAAGATTGCTAAGGGGTTTCTTTTGGGATATAAATATTAGCGATCCTTATTTACAAAAGGAGTTAACTTTTTGTCATTAAAGTTGCAACATAAAATACTGCTTTACTTTGTCTTCCCTTTTTTAGCTTCATACTTCTAAGCTTCTATAGATCAGCTGATAGCGCGTAAGTGCTTTGGGCAAAAAAATCAACTAAAAAAATTTAATAGAAGGCTATAAAGTCTGTAAAAACTGGTACATACTTACACCAATTGAATTAGAGGCGTTACAGTAATTGCTACGTATGTAACAATGAAGCTTTTTACAACATTTCTTTACGGTTAAAGTTGGTATTACATCGGAAATTAAAAAGTAATTACTCCTACAAAAATTAGTTTACAAGAATCACTGAAAATCTCTTGAATATGACACTTTAAACATAAACTCTGAACATGAATGACACAAGAAAAAAAGTGTTGCTTAAAAACCAATTAAAATTTAATGATAATTCTTGTAAATGGTTTTTTTTTCATACTTACGTATTAGTAATGTTTGACATGGTACAGTAGAGGCAGAGGCAAAAGTTAAAGTCAAAACAGAAAAACTTTTAATTACTTTTATTTCTTGCGACATCATAAAAATTAGTTTCAAAAAACACATATTTTTCTTATTCCATCGGAATTCCAATTTTGCAAAGCCCCATTAATGTTATTAAAAAACTTTTTACAAACCATAATATCATTTTAGGTTAATCATGCTAATTGACGTATTTCAACGAAGAGCATTTTTATCACCTCCGACACTCGGAGTCTTTAATAGCATTTTAGCAGGGTTATATGAATTTTTCACATTAAATTTATTAATGATTTTGCTGGAACGATCACATAGCACTATGAAAGCAGCAAAATATGAAAATTACTTTGCCTTAAAACAATCAATAATTTTAACATTGATGCCTGTAAGTTGCTTGCAGAAAATTGACATATGCTTTAAAATATTAAATTTTTAGTGGCTGATATCAATTATGCTAATTTTAATTACACAATTTCAACTTATTGATATGATTGCACTGGTGTGGTGTATCTTTGCATTTGATGTGGTCTCACTTGTGGTAATTTTTTTAAATATTTTTGTTCTAAAAGTAAGAGTAATTTTAGTGTTTTGGTATATTATTTAATTTTAATAAACGAAAGCTGCATGAATACACGCTTGGTACAACATTGTCACATCGATTTCAAGTACAAGAAAATGTTTTAACAATGAGATTTTTGGCTGTATTGTGTTTCACGTATTCCGTGTATTTGGTTATATCCATTGCACCAACATATTTTTATGTTGCATCTAATGTTGGAGCGTAAGTTGTCTCAATGAATGTAAAAGTCGAAATTGAAACCTAGCAATTTTTAATTGAAAATGTAATATTGAAATTCTAATGTTCTAAAAAATCATGAAACGAAAAATCTTTTGATGAACTTCGATTGCGGATTTCTAACATAGTTAAATTTACTTCTTTACATTACCCTCAAAGTTTTTACAATAATTTGTTCCAAAATAAATGTTTCAATTTTTCAGTGACAATGATTATGAAATAATTTTTTGGGGTTGTATTTTTGATAATATTACTGCAGTAAATTGTTTATTATCTTCACTGGTGTTTCTCCTACCGTATAGAAAAGTATTTCAATGGAGATCGACAAAAATTGTTATGACAAATGTTGCTGAAGTTCAACGGCAGCTATATTTTGAACAATTAAGAAAACAATGGACATAAAGGATATCGCTAATTTTGGTGCTATATCGATGTACTTGTAATTTTGCTTTATCAAATCGTTAATATAAACAAAATATTTAATAAAAATGTCTCATGAATTTTTTAAAATATTACACATAAACACAACAAAAACAAACTTCAAAATAATAAAAGAGATGTCAAAGTTTTAAACTTTTCAGTATCAAGCCCATCGTAACTAATAAAACGACGAGGAGTTTTGGATTCGATTAGATTATCAACGAGGGTATCGAGTTGATTCTTGTAGGCTTCAGATATGTTGCAATCAAAACTAACATGAATTAAAGCATTTTTAAAGTTCTGAAAAAAATATTACTATGCTTTAACCATTATACAAGAAGAATTTGTTCTTTCGTAGTTTTTTAGAAAGTTTTAGCGGGTGGTATTGTTTGCGCACATTAGTACCCAGGATATCTACTACTTTATAATAAACACTGTATCAACTTACAGCTGAAAATAAGATGAAATCAGTGATACTCGAAATTTCAGGAACATTGAACAAACGTAAATATGTAAGACTTCCAAGATTTTGAAGTTTCGTAACATTTTTAAATGTATAAGGAGATGCAACAGCAGTGTGATAATCAAACCAACTAAAGAACTTTATTAATCTAAGCCAAATGTAGAAATGCTTACAACTTAAGTACTTCAATATTTGGAATTGATTCAAGAATAGTTTCAAAAAGGACATTACTTCCATCTTTATATCTTATTCTAACATCAGATAGTTCAACGCATTTAGCTGATCCAGCAAGAAGTTTGAAATCTTCGTAATTAACATACTGATGACGAAGAATAAGTGTTAAAATATCACATTGGTAAATTCTTGAACAAAGAAGTGCAATAAAACGTTTTCCAACATATTCATTGAGAAAAACTTGATTTGAAAGCCACATTTTAAGAATACTTTTGTTATGATCTATTTTCATGCAGCATCCATGGTGAATTCTGTAACTTTCATATGAAGCACAAATTTTTGTTTTGGAATTTATATAAGGAACAACAAGAAGGGGTTTTTTCTCAAAAAAATATTTACAACTTTGAACCATTTTAGAATAGCATTTGGGTGTTAACGGATTTTGAGCAATGTAATATAGCATGCAAGATGGTAAAGCAAAGTTTTGCTTCAATGCAGGATCTTCAGGCCATTGAATTCTCCAAGAAATTAAGTTTTGTGTTAAGTCAGGAACAGAAGTAGAATTCATCGAGTTGTAAAATTTTTTTAAACAAAAATGAAAAGAAAAAAATAATTTTTAGTTTAGGTACCAATAAAAGATGGCTTTAGTAATAGCAGCAAAAATTGATATAGTGGACAAGAAAACAAGACATGGGCAGAAAAAAATGTTATATTGATTCACTGATGATGCTCTCAGGGTTGAATAATAGTTCACTTGAGACAAAATCTCAATACCTATATTTAAGAGTTTGTGCTATTTTGAAAATATTCAAGTGATAATGCACAAACTATACTAACTACCAAAGGGGGTTAATAAAATAAATCTTACAAATAGTTTGTTTTGCATACCATAAATAAATACTAGGGCTTAATTTTTTTTAAATAAGTTTTACAACGTGTCCATTATTTTTTAATCTATGACTTTTTTTCTTTTAGAGCATATCTTTAGGGATAACAAAAGTTGCAGATAAACACGTATGCAGTTTGTCTGTCCCATTTAAGACAACAATGGCAAACTCACTTATGTATACAATGTTATTGCACGGATATGTATGCATACCTTGTCCATTAATCTAAAAATATTTTTTTAGTTTAAAAATTAAAGTCATTGAATATTTATTATGGTGAAAAACAATCAAACTTATGATGAAGCAGTATTAAAACTGGAAAGCGCTTTAGATGGTACAAATGCATTACCAGAAATTAGAAAATTATTTACTGATTTTTATCGAAAATTTACAATGATTCCATCACTTTGGATTAAATGGTTAGAGTAAGTTTAGGTATAAAAAAGGGATTGTAAGCTTTTTTGATCTTGGGAAATTAACTTCGACATTTTTCTTTATCATGAATAGGTTCAACATTATTCTCTCATTTTTCATTGCATTTTTGAAACATTTCAGGATGGAAGAAACTGCTTTCTTAATTGAAAATGATGATGTCAGAAATATGCAACAAAATATCAAAGATATTGCAAAAACTCATTTTTTGCATCCACATTTTGATGAAAGTTGTGCTTGGAAGGTAAAAACATAAGAAGTTACTCACTAATAAAACTAAACATTTTTTAGAAACAAAAAATAGTTGAACATTTATTTTTTACTATTCCTAAGGTTGAAGTTGCTTTACTACTCCTTGATTTAAATAATAAACCAACAAATACGGCAGTCTTAGAAAAATTGCTACATTTTCCACATTTAAGGTTGAATGAAATAGCGAAAATTTGTGAAGTATATGGTAGTAAGTTAATAAGATAATTATGGGCGCAATTTGCAATCCTATAAAATATGAGTTTAAAACGTTTTAGCAAAAAATCGTTATCATATGCTATTTCGGTTCTGGCACAAAACATATTTCGTCATACTCCCCTCTATTAAACGTATTCTTGCAAAAATATTATCTGCCTTTTTAAGAATTTATGTATTCAACCCTATCATAGTAGCTCACAACACTGCTTGCTACTTATTCTTTAAAATTTGATATTTTTCAACATTTATGCTTTCGAAGACAACTTTGTATTGAGTTATAATAAATATTCAAGCCCGTATTTAAGGGGGAAATCGACAAAATTCTTTGATCTTTTGTCGCCGCTTTGTAATAGGCGGTAAAAGATTAAAGGTCAACCCCCTCCGAAAAAATGAATCCTGGATACGGGCTTGCAAATATTAGACATAATACAAAATTACAAATTTTAAGGAATAAGAAGCAGATGATATCGTGTGCTACTTTGGTAGGTATAAATATGAAAATTCTTAAAAGGGCAGCTAAAAATTTGCAAGGATATGTATGTTTTAATACTGGAGGAGTATGATGAAATGTGATTTTGGCAAAAACCAAGATATCATCTGAAAGCGGTCTCTTGTAAAAATTATTAAATGCCAAAAGCGATAATAACGACTCTTTAAAGATCAAGTATTTGCATACAAAGCAATTTTTTTAGTACAACCTTTCTCAAAATCAAGCATCGAAAAATATCATCAATCAAAAGTATTATTTCAATCAATATGGGGAAATCAACAAAATGTTGAAGAAAATTGGTATCAAAATATTTTAAAAATGGAAGATACAAATTTTATTCGAAATAGTTTCGAATATTTTTTGGCAAGAGAAAATAATCATAAGAACATTCATATTTGGAAAGCTTATATCAATTTTTTACATTCACATGATCAAAAGCTGATGTTAACAGTTCATTCAAAATATTGTCGATTTTTTGCTGATGACCTTGAAATGAGGGAAAATTATCGAAAAGAAATTGAAAGGATAGATGAAATGCAAGAAGATGTTTTTTTGTGGTGGATTGATTTGATTGAAATACAAAGACAATTTGTTTCGTTTAGTTCAGCAAGGCGGTTATTGGAAAAGGTTTCATCAATGAATAGTAATGGCATGAATGAAAAATTTTGTGAATATAAGAAATGGTTTCGTCATTCGAAAGGGAAATCGTATTTTAATTATTCTTTGCCAAGGCATGATTTTAAAATGGAAGTGCCCGAAACACTTAACGTTGATCTTGAGCCGAAACAACCTGAAACAACAGATAGCATCCAAAACAGCTTTTACATTGAAAAACAACCATCTTTAAAAATTTTATTTTCTCCATTAAATGAACTTCGACAACACTTTTCATTACCTTTTCATTACATGACCTATCTTCGCTCCACCACAAATTACAAAATCTTACAAAGACTTTATGAATCCTGCAAATTTTTCTTCATCAAATCTCAAACACCCTTATGTTACCGACTCGGAATCTTCAAAAATGCTGAATCAAATTACTTTAAGCAATCACTCTTTCTCAATCTGGAAGATAAAAACTTTGATGGCTTGAATGGTATTACCCTAACTAATGCCTTACAAGTCCCAATCAGAAATAAACACAACATTGCTTCAATAATTCTTTCTAAAATATCCAATTGTCAAATCAAGCATGTTCAGTTACTTGGTCAACATTTAAGTTTACAATATATTGAAGTTAGAAATTCCGAGGGAGATTTGTTATCAGTTGAAAAAATATTTGAAAAATTTCCTAACGCTGATACTGCTGTGTAAGAGCCATTACTTTTCAAACATTTCTAATTATAATTTTGTTTTCAGATTAAGATTTTTTGCAAGTGAATTCAACAACGACACAGCTGAAAACCTTTCAAAATTAAATCGATCCTATAAATTGGCCATGTTTTATCTGGGTTATGCTCCTGCAACTTTAAATGAATACTTCTTTAATTTTGTTTTGGTCTATATTTATAACTTGAAAAAATTTCAACAAAGTATAATACAAAATTTTATAGATATTTGCTGTACCGAAAGCCAGTATTTACATTGAATTTGATGCAACTGTTGATAAAAGCTACAAAAAAGAATTTAAGAAAAAAGGAAGAAAAATCTTTAATGATAAAAATGGAATTAGTTTTATTGTCAGATAAATACTTTTTTTTGGAAACATATTCAAACCATTGCGTTGAAGTAAAATTCTTGATAATTTACTTTTTTATTTACTCAATTATAATATTGTATGCTCAAGTATATATTGTTTTTTCTATTTGCTTTTTCAAATTTGTTACATTTTTATTCCTATTTATTTATACATACATTTTTTTGATAAAGTAGTTATTACAAGACCAAAAAAAACACTACCATAGGTATTGTTCAAGATGTAAATAACAATTTCAATTGTCTACATACTTTGTTCCATTTGTCTGTACTTCAAAAACTGTTTATGAATTTTAATCACAAACACAAATTTTTAATAATTTTGCTCTATGCATTAAAGGATATTATTTGACGAAAATGGAAGGTTTGCCAAAGTGTGATTTAATTAATGCCACTTAAAAAATAGTTTTTTATGGTTATTTTTCTCACATATGAATCAAAAACACTCGATATAAATAAATTTACATTAAGCTTGTTTGTTCTACTTGTTTCTCTCTTTGAACTTTATGAAAAACTTTCGCACTAAACCAATACCATCAAATTTTTTTCAGTCAGTTTTTAAAATGACAAAAAAAATCACACATGTTTTTTTATAACAATACTATTCAAATACTCTTTTACAAGCGCAACAGGATATCCTTCTTTAACATTAGTTTTTTCCAAAGGAATTCCTTGAATCATGTTTCCACATTGAATAATTCCATTATCATCCATATATCTCTAAAACAAACGTTTTAATATAATTGCTTAAGAGTTTGCTCTGTGGGATCTTACCGTAACAAATTCAATAAACTCTTGACAAAGATGATCATGATTACAAATTCGTAAAAGTTGAAATTTTGAAGAATTTGGTTTTTTCTTAAACCATAAAAGAAGTTTTCGACTTGTAATTTTGAAGAAATCATAAGTCAAAATACTAAAAAAAAGTAAAGAGTAATTTTATAGTTATAAAAGAGAACTCAAAAAATTTTTAATTATTTTTCTAATGGCAAAAAAGTGGGCACAACAATCTTTTGCCGCTTTAACACGGTGGCGGCAAATGATTCGGAGGAGCCATGTGCTCCCCGTTGCCCCCCTCTGCTGACATTCTTGTTTCACCCATAAAAAATAAAACTTACGTAATTCTTTTTGTAAATGCTTTTGCAATTAAATGATTGTAAATTTCTTCAAATTTAATTCCCCATTCTGCTACCGTACAAAAATGATATGAAATTGAAGGAATTAGGCATTGTGATAGATCAATATCATACATTGATTTATAACTACCATTAAAACTAATTTTGACAAAATTTGTATAAACAAAGTTCAAAGAATTGTTTAAAATAGGGTTATCAGCTTTAGAATATCCCCCAAAACTTGATGATACATTTTCAGCAACAATTATTTTTCTTTTTTTAAGAATATTATAAAAGCGTTCTTCATAACTTTTATAGTCCAAAAACATGGTCAAATCTCTGTATCTTAAATTCTTGAAAGCAATTTTGAAATACCACCCTGCATCAGTGCCAAATTCTTTAACTTTTAAAGGATGTCGATCAACTTCATTTTTGAGACTTTTATTAATCAATGATAACAAATAAGAAGTTTTTTCATTTGACCGTTTAATAATTCTTGCAATTAAAGCATTCATTGGAGTTGAGAAATCAGTTTTTAGCAAATACAAAGGTTTATTTGAAAATGGGAAGTTTAAATTTTTGGTATTGAATGAAAAAAAATATTTAACTTTTTCATTACCCATAATTAAATCTCGTTCGTTTGGGCTAAAATCATTTTCAAGCCCTAAATATTCTTGAATTTCATTCCAATCCATTTGAATTCCATCATTTTCGAAAATCGTAAGAATATAATCTGCAGCTGAATCAAGAAAAAAGTCACAATCCAAATAGCATAAATCTTGAATAAGTTTAATTAATTTTTGTTTGTTGGAAGATGTGTAAGAATCATATAAATTTTTTTCAAATTTTATATCATGTTCATTTTCAAGACTTGGATAATGATTTAAAAGTTGAATAAAAATTTCCAAAGACTCAGCAGAGCATTTTACAGTAATTGGTTCAGTAACGTTTGTTAAATCTGAAAAAAAAGATTTTTTAAAAGTAAAATTAGACAATTGAAATTTGATGAGATATATTTATGGAAAAAAATTTAAAAAGCATTTTCTGTGACAAATTCTCGACTTATCACTGACAAAAATAGATTTTTCTGAAAATTTGTCTATACTTTTTCAAAAATACAAAAAAAAAATAAAAAGAATTTTATTTCGGCATAATTTTGTGTCCATAAATGCTTTCGATAATGAGGGAATCGATTCTATTTATTTTTTGTTTGTTGTCTTATTCATTATCTAATTCTTGCATTTTTTGCCACCAATGGAAAAATTTGGTAAATATAATAAAATTCCAAGGACGTCATCAGGATTTATTTTCAGGATAGGCACACTTAATTTCGAAAGGGGCTTTGATCTTTAAAGGCGTGCCCCTTCCGAAATTGATTTAAAGATCAAAGGCGTAGCGGCGGCGAAAGATCAAAAAAATATTTCGATTTTGGAAAGGACACGTCGAAATTATTATTAAATAACTAACTCAATCTTGTTAAAACCGTACCACAAATATTTTTCAACAAGGACGACGAGTCAATAATTTTTCTGTCAACAATAAAAGGTCGATTATCATTTTCTGATTTAATGATAAACTGACCGGAATTAAATCCTTCAGACATAATTTGGATTTTTTCTGAAAACAACAAATATTATTACATGTACCAATAAAAATTAAATTATTAACTTTTAGAACCAAATTGAAAGGGCAAAATTGGTGAATAATCTTTTTCAAAAAATACTGCCTCTTTTTTAAAAAAGGAAAAAAATGAGTGATGGAAAACACTTCACTATTTTATCTCAGCCAGTTTTTTCCCAAAAACATTAAAAAATGCTGACAGCAATGAGTATTTTCCTTCTTCGTTATATTTGTGCAATACTCTATTTAAAGGTCAGAAAAATATGGACGCATGAAAAATCCATGAAAACCCAGGAAAATATTTTTTTCATGGCTACAGCAGCCCCGTCTAATAGAAAAAAGGAATTATAGACGATATGCTTCATTCACCTTCTGCAGAAATTCAGCGAAAGTGAAGAAATTCAACAGCCTTCAACAATCTTCATGAAGAAATTCAGCAAAAAAATAAAATTATAAAAATTTTATATTTTTTCTCAAATTTGATAAATTATTTCGACTAAAATAATTAAAATTGAATATTTTTTGAGGTTTCAATATTGAATACGAAAAATATCTTTAAAGCTTTTGAACAATGCTAGGCTACAAAACATTTTAACATAGAAATTATAATTAATAGAAAAAAATCATAGTACAAAATTCGAATTTTAAATTAAATCGTGATGATATTTGGCCAGCAATGGAATACTTTTTTAATGAAGAATCTTATCGTGAACATTTAAATAATGGCAGCAATTATTCAAGTTCATCTGCTTCGATGAAAGATGGTGGACGATATACTCCGTCTTCCCCTTCTATGTTGAATGGATTGATGTCACCGAAATAGTCTAAAAAGCAGACGAAAGAAAGAAAAAACGTTGAAGTTGTTGATAAGATCGATTTTAAAGATGAAAAAATAAAAGTGTTTTCTGTCCTCGTCATTCTTTCTCACTCTCTTTATTTTTTGCTCACATTATTATTGTAAATATTTTTACCTCTCTATTATTTTGTGCCATGTTCAGTTTTTGGCATTAGGTATTTTTTGATGTTAGGACAATTTAGGTGCAGATATTTGTCTGCCGATCTGTTATGTATCGTTTTCATGTTTTGATATCACGCGTGGTTATTTATTTTTATGTACAAAATTTAGTTTTATTTCTATTTTCTTTCATTTTTTAGTTAGAACAAATGTAAACAAAAGTATCAATTTTTTTTGATTTTGATTTGTATTAAAAAGAATTTGCTGTTGATGAACAAAAGAGTTTTAAATAATCTCACGCAAGAGCGATACTTTTTTGGTAAAAACGAGTTAAAACTCGGTGGATCCTTATTTGATTTAAATTCTTATCACACTTAATTATTTCTATTTATTATGTTAGGCAAAGATTACGGTACTATCAAAGATTATAGTACCCATACTACAGTAGCAGCATCATCTACAAAAGCAACTCAATTAACATTTTTCATGTATTGGCTGTTAATTAATAACTTATCTGATAACGCATGGAATAAAACAAAAGAATATTTATTTATTGAAAGCAAAAAAACAAATAATAATAATTCTGAAAAAATTACCATTACACGGTGCTCGAAGTTCTGCAAAAAAGTTTAGTGTAAGTTTTTTTTTCTGAGGAGTATTGTAGGGATTATGAAAGAGTAGTTATGAATTTTAAGTCACAAGTATCAGTTTTATTAAAATGCAAAACTGTATTATTCATTGTTTTAGATTCAAACCTTTTGAGCAAAGGTCAAAAAAGTGATAAATGTTTCAAACTAAAACGGTAGACTCTTTTGCGTCATAAAAGCATCAAAACATTTATTAAAAAAAATTTAGTGACAAATGAAAAAAGGATGGGAGCAAAAACCTATTTATAAATTTAATTTTTGAGATCCATTTTGAAATATATTTTATTTCTATTCATTTAAAAAGATTAATACCGACGAAAAATAGTTTCTCTCTACTAGTGTGATTCAACCCAATACCTTCTTTTTTTATAAAAAATGATTTTGTCTTTTTTAAAGTTTTTGTTAGAGAAAACAATGTCGAATACTGAAAAATCTGAAATTGAGGTAACTGTTTTTTATTTTCTGTGAAATAAGAAAAAAGGTGTTAAAAATTTAAAGTTTCTTTTTTTGTATAATTTTCTTTTGTGACCCAAAGTAGAAGTTTTAAGAAAGGAAAAGTAGATGAGTCATCAGAAGAATAATAGTCGAAACTAATCATTTCCAACAACAATCATAGGTCGTCATGTGTTTTTTTAACTCGTTCTTTGACAAACTTTTTAGAACTTCTAATTTTTTTGAAACAAAAAAACATTCAACATAAAACATTTTAAGAAATTCATTTTCTATTTTTTTAAGATTTGGTCTAAAATCGATCAATTAATTTCGATTTGTTGGATAAAAAATAAATGGATTGTATTGCTTCTTGCTGCTATCAAAAAGTTAAAGATAGCAATGAAAATTTAGAAGTTAGTGGTAGCTATAGGAATAGATTTTAATGTTAAAATAAATAGTAGTAATTTCTATTTAATAAGTTAATGTAAATTTCTTCTTTTTCAGATGAGACGTGGTGGATATAATAATTTGGAGAATGCTCGATCAGCAACAGAATCTTCACTATTTGATCTACCAAATAATATGATAAATTTTAATGAAAGAATGACGCAGCTGGACGACAAAGATCGGGATAATCTACAGACTTCGAAGGCATTTACAATTCTTTTTTCTGGATTCAATGCAAAAATTCAGAATTCGTCGACAATTCCCATTTAAACTTGCACTACAAATTTTTAAAGTTGTTATTGTTTCCCTTCAATTGATACTTTTTGCACAACTTCGAATATCACATGTTGATTTTTTGGATGAAACGATTACGGTAATGAGGCATAAATTTTTAAAGAATTGGGATGATCCACGTGGTTTGTTTTGGTATTACTGTGACTTATATTGTATTGTACGAATATTTTAGATGCTGTTGTTTATCCACCTGAAAGCGGAAGTTATGCTGTATTTTCAAGTGATGAAATAATACAGCATTTTAGTCATATTGTTACTGCCGTAAGTTATTATTATAATAATGTTGAATACCGTAGATCTATAATTTTTTGTTACTACATGTTCAATATTTTTCAGTATAATAATATTGGAAATGAGTCATTTGCATCATTCAGTTATGACACTTCAATACCTCGACCTGGATTCCTTGATAAAGATGATCATTTTTCACATATTCCGCTATTGAAAGAATTGCCGATGTTTTAGTTGAAAATGACACATATGTTTCTGATGTTAGTGAAGTTACCGGTAACTTTTTTAAATGTATATCTAACGTAATCAACAACGTAAGTTTTTAGAACGTTTTAGACTAAATTTTTCACATGCAGAAATTGATAAAATCAAAGATAATCCAATGAATATACGGCAATTTTACATGATCGAAATATTACTTTTATAGAGTAGTCATTAACATATAGTAGTACACAACAAAAACAGTTACAAGTTATTACAAAGTAAAAAAAAAGTGAATATTAGTATTCAGAATTTCTTCTGATAAATTCTTTTACGGCATCAGCATCTCGTTGAAGTAATCTTTCTGACGCATGTCGTTGTCTGATTTTCGTTCTTTCAATCTCTCTTTTTAGTAGACGACGCTCTTCCTCAATCGAATCATTGAGAACATTTGGATGCCACCTGAAATTATAAGATTATTCACACATATTAAAATAAAAAACATACCAGTTTGACCAGCAAAACCACCACGTCCAGAGCCGGTATAAGGATTTACACCATCACGACAATATCCAGAATTTGATTGATTTTCATCAGATTGTTGACCGAAACCAACACGTCCACCAAATCCGCCACCTCGACCAAAACTGGAAGATTGTTGACCAAAACCACCATGAACAGATTGCTGTTGTTGTTTCATCTGTTGCAACTGTTGTTGAATTTCTGGTAGAACAGTAGCAGAGACATCTAGTTGAAATGAAACAAGTGTAACACCAGGTGGAGTTTGAATCGTATTAATAACTGGCACAGTAGGACCAGATGGAGCTCGTGAAGAACCTTGAGGGCCTTGATTTAATTGTTTTTGAGATGGCTGTTGTTGAAGTGTATAATAAACACTTTTGATGGGAGGTCTTTGAGAATTTGATTGATAATCTTCGAAATCAGTTTTTTCGAATTTTATCTGGACGGGACGATTTTTTCCAGGACCATTGCCATCCGAAGTAGATTCTTTCAAACCACGTGCACTTTCAGGAAGTTGATGTTTTGTCTTCCGAAGCATCTCCATTACTTGAGCAGGATTTCGACCAGCTGATTTCCAAAATTTGGCAACTGCTAATTCAGATTGATTGAAAATTGGGCCTAAAAAATGATAAAACTAAAACACCTTAAAATTGAGAGGAAAGGTTATTTACGCATGCTTTTTCAACTATAGCAAAAAAAGGAATATAAAAACCATAAAAGCAAGAATGCATTTAAATCTATCTATTAGGGTTATTTAACAATTTCTTACATTTTTCAGTGTGATTTAAGACTTCTGTTAATTTACTTGAATTGGCAATTGTAATAGTACCAGAACAACTCAATTTGTTGTAATGTACCCACTTAGTTGTACTATTACCAAGATCACTTCATTTACACACCAGGTTCCACGAAGTCTTTGACTATTCCGTGCTTGCCCCTTTTGAAAAAAATAAATGAATCGCTTTCCTAAAAATAAAGTAGCTTTAGTTGCTTTCTTTTGTAAACATCCAAGATCGCCTGATGAAAATTACATCTTAATTTTTTTTCAAACCCCAATGAAACACGCTACCGTATCATTTCCCGAATAGAAGTTGTTTTTCTCTTATGGTATTATTACTACAAAAAAAACTTACCTCCCAAAAATGCTTGTTGTTCATTTCCAGCTTCAGTAGATGTAAGGGAATCCCTCTGATCCGTTCTTGTTATCACCAGAGAAAATACAATTAAAATAAACTAAAAAGAAGAAAACGATTAATAAAAGATGTAATAATAGAGAAAAAAGTCAGCAAAAACACGATAGCCAGAAAGCACATATTTACAAACTCGTTAAAAAACAAGCAAATGGTAATAAGTGTATCAAAGAAAAGGGGAAAATGAAGATAAAAAACTACAGTGGCACTGTTAGAATGAAAAAAACAGTGATGATGCAAGTTTTTTGTCCAACTCTTTTCCTCTAACGCTTGACATAGGGTGTCAGGGATCTTCTGGGTGAAAGGTTAGTGATAAGCAGGCGATGTCTTTCTCTTTACAGATATATGGAAAAAACAGTATACATAGATATATCGACTGTCGTATAAAAGCAGAAGGATTGAAATATATTCCCCTAAAAACTGCAGCAACAGACATAGGAGCAAGCAACAGGATCATACGCGGTCAAAGGATAACGATGGATGAGCATACGGGAGAGATGGATGGTAGATCAAATTAAAGCAAGGATAAAAAAGTCAGTAAAATCACGGCAGCAAAACTTCAATAAAGATATATAAACATATCCATTGAAAAAGAATCAATTCAATTATCTCATATACAGAAGGTAATTGCAGCAACAAAATTTATTTGATTTAAAAAGTAATGGCGCAATTTTTTAAGGCAAAGAGAAACACGACATCAAAGAAACCCACAACACATTGAAGAGCAAGCAAAACTAAATATCATCACATTGGATCAAGTCGTATATATAGGGTAAGAAAAAAAATTTAATCCTACAAAAAATGCAGCAAACAAATTAGAAGAAAAAAATGATGACGCCAATTGTTGGAGGAAAAAAAAGTTTTTGAAGCCCGAAGCAAAAAAGACGAAACACAATTTAAAAGGCTCAGAAATATATAAATTTAGAGAGAGAGATCACCAAATGGTAGAAGCGAGTGATAGAATGAATAAATAAAATAAAAAAAGAGAGGTGTGAAAAAAAATTTTATTCGTACTTTTTTCTTTGTTGTTCTTTTTTTACTGACAATTGTGAGACTCATTTCTTTATTCTTTTTCCTTTGTTCTTTTTTTGTTTTTCTAATATCTTTTTTTAAAATTTATAAATTAAAAGACTACCCTGCACTGAGAAAAAGCAGTGACGAAAAAAACCTCACCGGTGATGCATCAGTGATGAATTCATCACAGATAGTGACGCTTTAGTGACGATATCATCACCGGTGAGGGTTTTTTCGTCACTGGTAGTGATGCGCGAGTGATGGATGCATCACGACTTTTTCTCAGTGTGTTTAAGTTTAAATAAGAACCTAATAAATCGGTCTATCAAATAATTACAAAAAAGATAACATATAAGCCGGGATCTCGGGCTTTGAAAAAGCTCAAAAAAACAAAGGAAAAATACTTTTTTCATACCTATCTTTTTTCTTTCACTTTCTTTACGGGTCTGCTTTGTAGCATTTTTGGTATTCAACATTAATTTTCAAAATTTTTAGTTTTTATTTTATTCTTAGTTACTAATATCAACTGTATTTTTTAGGAAAATGAAATTTTATTATTACTGTTTTTTTTTCATTTTTGCTTATAAACGCTCTTAAGAATCTGCATGTTAACGATTTCATATATGAAAATAAATAAAAATAAAAACAAATTTTAAAATACAAGCAAGTGTACTGTAGTTTATAATACACTGATATCTAGATAATGTTTCATACAATATTATTTTATCTGACCAGTGTACTCCCGCTCCCGCCCCGCTCCTCGCTCCCGCTCCCGCTCTCTTATTAAGGGAGCGGGAGCGAGCGGGAGCGACTTCGAAAGAGCTGGGAGCGAGCGGGAGCGACTTCGAAAGAGCGGCTCTTTCCAAGTTCAGAGTTTTTTGCAATATTTTCTCAAAAAATAATCAATTTTACTCTTATGTGAAAAAATGAATGTGATCAAAACTCCAAATCCAGCAAGATCATCAAAACCCAAGAAAAATTTTTTTGAATCTACAAAACTTTCTGAAGCTGTTCTTCAACAACAAGAACTTAACTTAGCAAGACTTATTGCAATTTCGTTTAATTAAATAAAAAATTTTTTGAAAAGCTGTTAAACATGGGAGCCGGAGCGGGAGCGGGAGCGAGCGGGAGTAAGTGAAAGGAGCGGGAGCGAGCGGGAGCGGATTAAAAAACGGCAAAAGCGAGCGGGAGCGAGGAGCGAGATGCTACGTTAGGAGCGGGAGCGAGCGGGAGCGGGAAATTAGGGAGCGGGAGTACACTGTTCTCAAAGTCTTTCTTTAAATTTGCTTACACATTTGGCAAAAAATATGGATATTTAAATGTGCTCGAAGCTGTTATTGATGAAAGCAAAAAACGGTTGATGTCTTCAAAAACAAAGCGTGATTTAACATTAAGCAATTTGGAATTTGTACCACTGAACTTTTCTGTTGTTTCATTGAATTCAACATTTTCATCATTTAATGAAAACATTCAACCACAATATTTTCCCTTTCAATCATCATTAACGGTTTATTTAATGAAAAATGCAAATTTTATTGTTTACAACAAATTAATTAAAACTTGCAAATACTTTGTTATAACTAAAAAGCAACACGTTCTTGTTTGGGATTTAATGCTTAAATGTCCAGATGGTGATATAAAACAGACGACAGACTTTTCAGAAGATTCTTTATTTGCATTACCTGATCATCCATTATTAGAATCTATGAAAAAAATACGGATTGGAAAGAGACTTACGGTCAAAGGTTGGGGTGCAGGAAAATCACTTTCTAATCTATTTTCAAAATTTATTTCTCATGATATCCGATATTTGGATTTATGCTGTTTTATCCTTACATTTGATGAATTCAAATTTTTAACAGCATCTAAGAAGATAGAAAAAGCTAAAATACATATAGGAATAGAAAAGTCAAATGTAGATAGTGAATATGCAGCAATGGAAGATGTTATTGAACAGTTTCCAAATACATACAGTTTTAAGTAAGTCATATACATGCGTGCATGACATTAAAAATCTCAAAATGTTTTTACAGATTAGGATGGGTTATCTATATGTCATTGAAACATTTAACTGCCGAAACAACAAAAAACATTGCAGATCTTGACCGAAATGTTAAACTTAAAAAGTTTGAAATTTCTTTTAATCATTTATTTTGTCCGTTGGATTTTTGTGAATTTATAAAGGTATGGTTTTTTTTTTGGCAATTTAAAAAAAATCTAAAACTTTAGAAGAATGCAGCAGCAAATGCAAAATGGGCAATCCAAATTTTGGATGAAATTTTTCTTGGGCATATTGATGATGGTTATCGGAATTTGGTTAAAACAACCATTGACAATCTGCTTTCCGCATGGAATCCACCGGAAGAAAGACCTGTTATCGATATCAAATTTTGGTAAATATCTTTTTGTAAATTGTTGTGATTCCAAATAAAAAAGATATATTTATCTGTCTGTCTATTATTATTCGTTCATGTCTTTTAATTCGTATTAAATAAAGGGTATGACAGTCGGAAGAAAAGAAAAAAGGAGAGTTGCCTTTAAACAATGTCAAATTTTTAAGTGAAAAATCGAATAAAAGGGGACTTTTAATGACCAGTGGTCAGTGAAAATAGCGTTGACATGTTTTTAGCATATTCATATTGACCGATTAATAAAAGCATCTCTGTTGCAATGTGCAGCTGTTTGACGAGGAAACAGCTGATTTAGAGTTTAATATTGGCTTTTGAATAAACGAAGCTTTTTTCATAAAATCATTTTTGTCTTGCAGTCAAAAAACGATTCTTTCAATTTTACTGTTTATCTCGCTTTATTTTGTGTTTTGCTTTAAAAACAATGTTACATAATTGTTCACAAGAATATAATAAAAAAGAATATCGACAACGTATGCTTTGTTTCTGTCTTAAAACATTTTGTTTTAATATTTTTAGATTTATTTCCACATTCAGTTTCACTAACTTATGATAAAGCTGCACGTGAATTGGCAGATTATTTGTACAATAGAAATGTATCAATTAAAGATAAGCTACAACAATTTGAAAAATTTGCACAAAAGTTTACAACAGGTCATGAAGCATGGATAGAATGGAATAATTTTCAATGTGATAAACTAGAGTAAGTTTTACATCATCTCGTTGTTTGATTTGATTAAATAAATAAATATAGGGAAGATGGGCTTTATAGTAAAGAGAAAGAAAGTGAATTAGATATGAAAGAGTGTTTAAATCTTTTTCAACATTTTCCAGTACGCTATCGAATAACCAAAGGAAGCATAACATGTATTCCGCATTTGGGCGTAAGTTCTAAAAATACATATTACCATCCTTAAGCTTTTTTTATCACATAAATGATTAATGTCATTTTAGATAGCTCTTTGTGCACAACGTAATAGTTGTACAGTAGTGTTGAAAACATTGGACGAGAATGATTTCAATTATGAGGACAAATTGTCAGATATTTATGACACCTTTTGGTTTCGTTTTTCCAATAAAATTAATTCTTTCCACACTTTATCTTGGTATGAAATAAATATGAGTAAGCTTTTTTCTAAGAATTTGACTCTATTTGATAAACACTAACTTGAAAAATGTTTCCAGCTCGTTACGCAGGATTTAAAAGGCTTCCGGAAATTGAAAAATGTTTAAAAATTTATATTAAGTATATGTTATTGGATGCTACGGACAATATATATGTGAATAGATTTAATATTTTAAAGAAGCGAATATCACTTTTAAAACAAACAGAAGACGCCGAACATATAATAAAAAATATTGAACTTGATATGGCTTATCAGAACACAACGAAAGATTTGAAGAAAAAATGGAAACTCCTTTTTCATTATTCTCATAAATTTATAAACGATACTAATGAAAGTGAAAAAAGTTTAACAGTAAGTTGTAACAATTTTAAAGAGAAAAATATAAAGAAAAAGTCACAGTGCTCCAGATCTTTTTCTTTAAAACTCTTTAAAATCCTGGCATAAAAAATATTGTAGGACTGATAAACATTTTAGAATCTTCTGGAAGTTTATCGTCGATACTGCCGATATTTTGTGGATGATTTAATTACCCGAAAAAAATATCGTAAAATGATTGCAAAAACTGAAAACTCATTTGACAACACAAAATGGATTCTTGATTCAATTAAATTAGAATTTGATTTTGGTTCTCGAACTGAAGCGCTTAAACAGCTGATAGAATTTGCTGAAAAAAGAAAACCTGGAACAAAAATAATTTCATTTGATTTTTATAAAAATTATGAATATGTTCAACAGGTTGTTACAAAACCAGAAGTGCCATTGCCGATGATATATTTTACCAAAAATGGAATGGTTCAACAAAGCTTTGCATTTCAATCACCGATAATTAACTATATTTGTAAGAATGCCAGCTATGAATACACCCAAAAATTACAGAAATGTTCTAAGCTGATGTTTTTAATTATAAACAAAACTTTGTGTTTTAAATTTTCAATTTCTGAAGTAAAAGAAACTGAAATTTTTCAAGAAACACTTTTTGTTTCAGCAGAAAACCCAAAGATTGATCATTTAAATAATATTTGCATTTTTAATACTCTATTTGTTTCCTGTAAAAATGATAGTAGCAAACTTTCAAGCTTTATTCCGAAAATTCAAGAATGCAAGGTCCGTTTTTTGCTAATTCGGCATCAAACTCTATCATTGAAAGAATATGACTTTTTAACAAAATCAAAAAATATTAAAAGGATTGCATTTAAGAAATCTATTGTTAAAGATGTAAATGGTGGTAGAGCATATTTGGAAGAATTAATGGATAATCTTCCAAATGCCGATAACATCGGGTAGCCATTTTGTTTAAATTTAAATTTAACAAGACATTAAGAAGAACAAAAACATTTTCAGATTTATTCCATCACCATTGATTACCGCAGAAACATTTTTTATTCTACAAAGTGCTGAAAGAAATGTGAAAATTCAAACTTTTTATTTATCTTCAATTAAAGAAAAGATAAATGCCGCAGATTTGTGTTCATTTTTTAAGGTATGTTAGTTTTATAAACAACATAAATAACACTGTGGGGAAATAAAACTTTTAGAATCATGTTGCAAACAACTCAAAAATTGAGATGTATGGTGAAAACGAAAAAGAATTACGATATTTAATTCCATCAATTAACGACCTGCTTGCATCATGGGAATTCATTTTAGAACGACCTACGATAAAGATGGAGCACATCAATCTCTTTAATGTTGATTTTTAACTTTTGACAGAAATGGTTTTTATAGAACAACACTTTGTTAGCTTAAATTTATTATTTGTAAACAAAGATTGTAAATGTAAAACATCTTCTTAATTACAAATAAAAAATTTTTTATTTGATATTAATACTAATTTAATGCTGTCGCGGAGAACGCGAATCTTTATGTATGTAAATTTGTAATAGATATTTATTCTCCTTTCTACTTCTATTTATATCTCTCGCATACATTCTTTTTATGCTCACTCTCTTACTTTTCTTGTATACTTTTTATACTTCTCTTTCAATGCTATAAATAAACTATTATTTTATACTTCTACTTTAACTTTCTATACTTCTACTACTTTATACTTTATCTGTTACCTCGATCAAGGATCGTCGTAACAAATGCAGGAAAACTTAATTTCATGCAAAGCTTTGTTTTACATGGGGGTTAAACACATGTAAGAGCAGATTTATAAATGGCACGTTTTGCTGGTGCACAACATGACGGAAGTGGGAAGGGGCATAAAGATGCTGCACCACATTTTGTCGTTGAATTCATTGTATCTTCACCTCTAAAAACAAATGAATTACGTAAATCAGCATGGTTCTTTGAGACACTTACGGGCAATCTCCACCACGACAGCTTCGTTTTATAACAACCCGACCACATTGTCCACAATCAGCTGTACAGGAAGCTGCAGCCCATTCTGTCCAACCTGTTTCAACTGTGGTTGTTGGAGGAGCTGGTGGTGGTGTTGTTGGTTCAGAAGCGGTTAGTGCAGGTGCATTTGGAGCTTCCAAAAATGGTGCAATAACAGTTCTTGTCATTGAACAAAAATTTGTTCCTCTTCTAAAACGCATATAACCATTTTCACCCCATGTTGAGCCTAAAAATTCAAAACAAATAGTAATTATTCAATTTCTTTATAGTTACCAAATGATCCTTTAGCAATCCAATAATCTGGTGTATATCCAGCAAGTAACACAACTGTCATTTGCATACATTTTGCGCTACAAACTTCTGCTGAGAAATCTAAGACACCGCCAGTATAATTTTTTATCAAATAATTAACATTGTCATAAAAGTCATGGGCAGTGTACTCCCGCTCCCGCCCCGCTCCTCGCTCCCGCCCCGCTCCTCGCTCCCGCTCCCGCTCCCGCCCTCTTATTAAGGGAGCGGGAGCGAGCGGGAGCGACTTCGAAAGAGCTGGGAGCGAGCGGGAGCGACTTCGAAAGAGCGGCTCTTTCCAAGTTCAGAGTTTTTTGCAATATTTTCTCAAAAAATAATTAATTTTACTCTTATGTGTTTATGCGTACCACTGCACCTTTGACCCAGTAACCTAGTGTTTATTTTCTTTTTCACACACAAACAACTTTTGCATCTTTTTTTGCTTTACTTTTTACTTAAACTAAACTGAATACAGTGTTGGCGGTCTTCGATCCGGTCAATCGGTCAATTCGGTCCGGTCCGGTCAGGTTTTTCGGTCGACCGTGACCGATGACCGGAAAGTTTCGGTCACGGTCCGGTCGACCGAGACCGGTGACCGAATTTTTTCGGTCATCGGTCAACTTTAGTCAGAAATGTTTTTCAGTTTTGCTTTAAAAAAGCTATATTTTCTGTTGTATGGACAAAAAAATTAAGAAAAAAATTGATTAATAAGAAGAAAAGCGAAGTAAATTTGTCTGTTTTGCATTATACCACATTTTTATGTAATCAAAATGCACAAAATAAGCAACACAAAGTTTTTTTCTAAGAAAAAATACGAGAAAAAATTGAAATTATTATTGACCGAAAACGGACCGCTTGACCGATGACCGAAATATTTCAAACCGGTCCGGTCGACCGCTTCCGACGACCGGAACGTTTCGGTCACGATCCGGTCGACCGTGACCGATGTCCGAAAGATTTCGGTTGACCGCCAACACTGACTGAATATGAGTCAGAAACAAAGCTGTGTTTATAAACATTTTAATGTTATTCTTGATGAAGCAAAGTGTAAAAAATGCAGTTGTACTGTTACTTCAAAATCTTCAAACTTGAAAAGACATTTAAAAAGCTGTGATGTCAATCTATGGAATGCTGTACAAAAAGAAGACGAAAAAATGGATGTGATCAAAACTCCAAATCCTGATTTCTAAAATACTGGAAAGAAGTTCAACAAGTATTACGGGAACATCCACCATCAAAAAAAATTTTTTTTCAAGTGCTGCAATTGCAACAAAAGGACTAAAGAATCGTACCAAACATGAATATCTCAATAATAAATTATTACTACATTTGAACAGTTCACTTTACAATTGATTGTTTTTGTTTTCGTTTAACATAATAAAAAATTTTTTGAAAAGCTGTTAAACATGGGAGCCGGAGCGGGAGCGGGAGCGAGCGGGAGTAAGTGAAAGGAGCGGGAGCGAGCGGGAGCGGATTAAAAAACGGCAAAAGCGAGCGGGAGCGAGGAGCGAGATGCTACGTTAGGAGCGGGAGCGAGCGGTAGCGGGAAATTAGGGAGCGGGAGTACACTGTATCTGACAGTAAAACAAATGTCACTGTTGAATAAACTTCTTCCCTTTTTCTTGAATTTTTTTTGTAGCTTTTATCAACAGTTGCATCAAATTCAACAAAAATTCTGGCTTTAGGGACAACAAATTTCTAAAAATGAATTGCTTTTTAATTTTTTGTATTGAAAACAGTAGCATGGCATGATAACATAAAATGGCGAAATTACGGTGTTATGCAGAAAAAACAATTTTTTGTGTTACTTATATAATATATAAGTACTTACTTTAACAAAATCAAAGAAATTTTCATCAAAAGTTGCAGGAGCATAACCAAGACTAAACATAACCAAATTTTTGGATCGATTTAATTTTGCAAGTTTCTGAGCTGTGTCCTCGCTGAATTCATTGGCGAAAAATCTCATTCTGAAAACATAACAATTATAAAGCCGTTGTTAAAAATTTTAAACATTACAATGCTGTATCTGCATTTGGAAATTTTTCAAATATTTTTTCGATTGATAACAAATCCCCATCAGAATTTGTGACTTCAATACACTGTAAAAACACTGTTTTGATTTTATCACCAGAAATAAAATTAAATTCTTTTTCAGTTAAATGTTGACCAAGAAGCTGAAGGTGCTTAATTTCGCATTTGGAAATTTTTGAGAGAATTATTGAAGCAATGTTGTGTTTATTTCTGATAGGAACTTGAAGGGTATTGCTAAGAGTAATACCATTTAAGCCATTAAAGTCTTTGTCGTTTTGACTGAGCAATAGGGATTGCTTGAAATAAGTTGATTCAGCATTTTTGAAGATTCCGAGTCGGTAGCAAAGGGGTGTTTGAGACTTGATGAAAAAGAATTTGCAAGATTGATATAGTTTTTGTAAGACTTCATAATTGGAGGTAGAGCGAAGATATGTCATGTAATGGAAGGGCAGTGAAAAATGTTGTCGAAGTTCATTGATGGGAGAAAATGATGTTTTTGAAGGTTGTTGTTTTTTGAGATAAAAATCATTTTGAATATCATCTCTTGCATGAGGTGCCTCCATCTCAAGATCATAATTTGTCAAAGAATAATTAAAATACGGCTTTCCTTTTGAATGACGAAACCATTTTTTATATTCACAAAATAGTTGATTTTTGCTAAAGCTATTCATCGCTGACACTTTTTCCAACAACCGCCTTGCTGAACTAAATGAAACAAATTGTCTTTCAATTTCAATCAAATCAATCCACCACATCGAAACATCTTCTTGAAGTCTATTCATCCTTTCAACCTCTTTTCGATAATTTTCTTTCATTTCAAGATCATCAACAAAAAGTCGGCAATACCTTGAGTATACAGCTAACATCAGCTTTTGATCAACATTTTCAAGGAATGCAATGTAAGCTTTCCAAATATGAATTTTCTTGTAATTATTTTCCTCTCCCAAATAATATTCAAAACTGTTTTTAACAAAGTTTTTATCTTCCTTTTTTATGATTCTTTGATACCAATTTTCTTCAACAGTTTCTTGATTTCCCCAAAGTGATTCAAATAATTCTTTTGACTGATGATATTTTCGAGTCCAGGATTGTGATAGCGGTTGTGCTTAAAAAACTGTATTGTAATCATGGGTTTAAAATATTAATTAGCTTACTTCCATATATGTCACAAATTTTTACTATTTCGTTCAATCTTAAATGCGGAAAATGCAACAGCTTCTCCAAAACAGCCGTATGTGTTGGTTTATAATGTAAGTCATGTAGGAGTGAGCCAACTTCATTTCTAGGCATATTAAAAAATAAATGTTCCGCTATTTTTTCTTTCTAAAAAATGTTTATTTTTATTACTGTGTAGTATTTTTATATTATTACCTTCCAAGCACAGCTTTCATCAAAATGTGGATGAAAAAAATGAGTTTTTGAAATATCTTTGATATTTTGTTGCACATTTCTAGCTTCATCATTTTCGATTAAAAAAGCAGTTCTTTCCAGCCTGAAATTTTACTGTTTTAAAAAAAGGTTAAATTTTTCGTAATTAATGAGAACGGTTATTAAAAGTTAATGGATGTGCCATTTTTGGACATTAAACTTTATCCTACATAATACAGAACGTTCTATTACATTGATTATTTTAGCCCCTTTTATAATGCCAAAACTTACTCCAACAATTTAATCCAAAGTGATGGAATCATTGTAAATTTTCGATAAAAATCAGTAAATAATTTTCTGATTTCTGGTAATGCTTTTGTACCATCTAAAGCATTTTCTAGTTTTAATACAGCTTCATCATAAGTTTGACAATTTTTAGCCATACTTTAATAACTTCAATTTTTTAAACTAAAGAAATATTCTCAAATTTATTTACAATTCACACACATCCACGTAGGATAATTGTCTATATGGATGTGGCAGCCATTCTCTTAAATGAGGTTGGCCCAGACAAACTGCATACATGTTTATCTGCATTTTTTGTTATCCCTAGGGATAAGCTCTAAAAGAAAAAAAATCATAGACCAAAAAATAGTCGACACTTTGTAAATTTTCTTTTAAAAATATATCCAGCCACATAAATTTTTTATCAAAATGATATTAGTGAGAAAATTTAATTTTTAGTAAGAATTTTTTGTATTTACATATTTAAATAAAATGACATTTATTGTTTTGTAAAAACGAAACACATATTGCGACAGAAAAACAGTGTAAAACAAAAGAATAAACAGTCAAAAAAAGATAACGCACAAAAAACAAAAAAAATTAAAGACCATCTAAAATTTGATATTTTTTAGTATCATGTCCATCATACCAAATAAGACGGCCACGAGCTTTAGATTTAATGAGATCATCAACGAGAGCATCCAATTGTTTTTTGTAATATTGAGGAATATTAATATTAAAAAAAAGAGAAAATTTTGTTCTTTTAAAGACCTGAAAAATAAAACAAAAAAATTAGAACAGTACCTTGCAGAAGAATACATAAAAACGTTTATAGTTGGTGATTTAATGAAGGTCATTTGAATGACTTACCTCTAACAAACTACGGATATGGTTAACATTACAGATTTCAGGGATTCTATACAAAGCAAATTGTTTTAATTTTCTAAGACTGGTAAGTTTAGATATATTTTTAATTGTTGAACGACTGGCTGCAGGAGAAGATTTATCGAAACAGCTGAAAAAAACCGACTTTGTAAACTTTATCTTTCATTCCAGCAACTCACTATTTGAATTTTCTAATATTTGGAATTGTTCCAATAATTTTTTCTAATGCCACTTCATTTTCATTATTAGAATACATAATTTTAATATCAAATAATTCAACATTTTTTGCAACAACAGTTAAAAGCTTAAAATCATTATAGCTAATAATACCATTGTAATGGAGTAAAAGACGAGAAATATCACAACGATAAATTTTTGAACAAATAGTTGAAATAATTTTTGGATCTTTATTGTCTTCATCAAGAAAAAATCCATCATTAGCAAGCCAGATTTTGTGTTTGAAATTTTTAATGTCGAAATTAGGACAACATTTTTGTACACCATAGACACGTTGATGAATATCATTTGGACAAATTATTCCATTGCTAATACGGTGAATAACGAGAAGAGGATTTTTGTAGAAAAAGTATTTGCAGGTTTGGGTTAATTTTGAGTAGCATTTTGAGGTTGAAGGATTTTTGAGAATGTAATACATTATTGTAGAAGGTAGCGAGAAATTTTGCTTGTTTGACGAAAATTTTTCTTGAGCAATACTGATTTTTGAAGCAGTAGGTTTCATTATAAGGTTTATCAAAAACTATAAAAATAAAATACAAACGGATCGTTTTTAGTTTCAAGTTTGTAAGGTTAATCCAAAAAACACTACAACAGAAAACTTGGAAGAAAAAAAATGCAAATTGTATCGATATAATAAGATCAATTATGGATTGTATACTTTTCTCTCAATATAAAAGGAGTGAGTCTCAAATTATTCTTTTATTTTTTCTTAACAGAATCGATAAAAAAACCCTGAAAACTTTTTGCCCTACAAATAATGTTTTGGAAAGTTTGTCAACATAAAGAATTGTAAGCATTATTACTACATATCCTCAGACGCATTGATAAAAGAAAGTATGGATTAAAAGAATTTTATCTTGAAAACAAAAATTTTACGAGCTGATTAAAGAAAAAAATTGCACCGAAAGAAACAGTGGTGCGTTCATCCCTGTTATGCAACATTGAAAGTGACAGAAAAAAACATCATCGGTAATAACATTCATTCGTCATATTCATTATAGGTGAAATTTTTTCGTTGGCTTTTTTCTCACAAAACCCAGAGGCTCTTACTATGCGCGATAATGCTAAAAGCAGAGAAGTTTGGGAAGAAGGACTTTTTCCAAAAACTTTTTTACTATTGGTTAACAGATTTAATGATGGATATTTTTTTTGTCTTAACAAAACTAAGTGTCCCTAATTTTGTGATAAAATAATAAAAGAAGCATTTTTTATTCAAAATTTTTTAAAAAATATATTTTCATCAATGAGAAAAGAGTTTTTGAAAAAAAAACTTCCAATATTTTGTGCTTCAACTATTCGTTAAAGTACTAGTAGAAAAGATTTTATTCATTTCAGGTTTCTTAATGCCAGGAATGTAATATAGTCGATAAAAGCTAATAAAGCTTTGTCGAATCATTGTTCTAAAAGAGATTCTTTAAAAATATATATTAAAGTTAAAAAGTAAGCAAACTTACGACAGACAAAAAATCATAATAGCTGATGAACAATAAAATGCTTGTCCAAACCAATTTTCCATCGCTAGCAATAAATATTTAATTCCATCATTTATTGGCTGGCCAATTCCCATTCGAATTAAAACAGCACTTTCACTGCAGCATAACAAAATCGTTGACACAATTGACTGCACTAAGAGATACGTTTCAAATTTCTCTTTTTTGGCCCATTTATCGCCACGTATCTTTCGTTGCAATGCTGTTGCAGCCCCAAGAATCAACGAAATAATTCCATTAGCTAGATTTGAATATGATACATTTGCCCCATAAAAATCAATACATTTTTCATTGTCATATGCAAGTGGAAGGCAATAGAAAAAGACATTCAAATATGGACTTGATAGAGCAAATGGATAGAGAATTAAAAATGCCAAAATAGGTTTAAACCAATGACCTTCCCAAATTTTGTCATGTTTTCGATAGAAGAACATTCCTGTGAATCGATTCATTGCGAGTACAGTATTCCATGGACCCATGAATCTCCACATAAACCAATAAAAAATGTTGTAAATGATTTGGATAGATGTAGGAGTTTTCCACTTCTAAAACGAGCAAAAAAAATTTAATCTTTGTATGTTACGAAATACGGCAACCCTGAATGAAAAGTGAAAGAAAAAAGAGAAGTGTGAAAAAAATTTTTTCGCACTTTGTTTCCTTTGTTCTTTTACGCTTTTTCAAAGCCCAAGATCTCGGTTTATATGTTATCTTTTTGGTGATTATTTGATAGACCTATTTATTTAGATCTTATCTTGACTATTGCTCGGCACTTTTTTAATTAATAAATTTAAAAAAAAGATATTAGCTATTTAGGATTGAGCTCAAAAAGACAATAGAAGAACAAAAAAAGAACAAAGGAAAAAAGTGAGAATAAAATTTTCACACATCTCTTTTTTCTTTCACTTTCCTTTTTTCTATTAGACGGTTCTGCGGTGAAAAATGAAGAACCATTCAAGTGTTTTGTTAGTCATACTATCGATCCAATTCAACGGATTGATCCAATAAATTTAACCCCGAGAATTTTTGTATTTAAACTCTAAACCCACGATCCAATCAATCGACGTTTAAATCCAATCCAAATCTGATATTTTGGGTTAAAGGGTCGGATTGACGTTTAATATTCTACACTATCATGTTTATAACTTACAAAATTAACAATTAAAATTTGTTGTGGAACAAATATTCCAACTGCAACCATATTTGCAAAATATCCAATTAGCAATATGACATAATATGGCGTCAAAAAACTTTTATCTTTTTTAATCATTCGATAAAAAAACATTATGAACCATAGTATTTCAATAATAAGAGAAGCATACAGTATTATAGTATTTAGTGAGCTATACACAGCTTTTACAGTGTTTAAAAAGCTGTAAGTCTCTACAGCAGCGACCGTTGTATTTTCAGACATTTCGGGGTTTAATAACGTTTATTTAACAAAAAACTAAAGTGAAAAATATAATTTTTGCATATGCAAATTTAAACGCTTTTATAGCATTAGATTTAAAGCTTTTTTTAAACCTATGCTACAAAAAATTTAAAATTCGTACGTAAATGAAAATACTCAAAATAAAACCCAGCATATGCATTTAGAAATGCCAATGCAGTAATTTCAAAAAGGAAATTAACCAAAAAACTAAAAATTTTCTTAAAATAACTTTTAATCATTTGCAAACTGGACCACTATAATTCGTAAAAGACAGCTGCAAAATTTTGACGTGTATTAATCTCATTAATCCCAGCTGTTTTATAACTTTTTTAGAAGCAGTAATATTTCTTAAAAGGTTAAGCTTTTATAAATGCCTAAACATGTTCTATGTAATAAAGGTTGTTTTTATTGTGTCAGAAACGTTTCTGTCGTTACACTGAAAAAAATCGGGGACATTGTTGACGGAAATGTTCAGTTGCCGCTTTGTCCTCCCTGCTTTTTGTAAGATACTTTTTTGCGGACATTTGGATAAAAAATAGACGAAGCTTTGGATTGGAGCAGGAGAAAAAGTTTGGTAAACAAAATATCCTGAAAATATTCAAGATCGCAAATTCCTAACCGTAGAGGGTTGCAACTTAATCCGGAGTTGAGGCCCCATATTTTGCCCAAATATTCCTCATAGTAAGGGATAGTGAGGGACGAAATATCAGCTGCAGAATCCTCGATCTGTGGATTTAATAGCTAAATGTATATAGCTGGTTAGTGGCAGACGATATCTATTTTTGCTATAAAATATCTAATTTTCTGCATTTTGAAAACATTCTAAACATTTTATATGCATGACTAACTAATAAATTACGTTTTTCTTTTTATTACGCTGCTTTAAAATCATTGACATCAAAATCGTATACGGTAAAATGTAAAATCCAAATTGCTTCACTTTTCTATCCTTTTGGCATTCTTTGAATTACAAAGCTGCTTGTTGTATTAGACCCTTTGTTTTTGTTCTGTCGGCATCTGAATCCATGATTCAGAAGACTAACACAAGCTTTTTATGATAAATTGGAAAATTAAAGAAGCATCGACATATAATGATAAAATATGTATTACAAAGCTCAAACAAGATGTTATTGGGTTATTGTACGTCGTTAAATGTTTTAAACAAATTTTTATAATGAACAAAAATAAAATTTTAGCAAACAACAACAAATGAATATATAAAATTATTAAAAACGCTAAAACTGCGATGTCACCCATTGTAAACAGTTTTATAGCATTAGATTTGACACTATTTTAAAAAGCAAGCTACAAAAACTTTTAAAGTTCAGAGCAAGGAACTATGTGCAGTAGAATAGCTGCCTTTCTTAAGCTAACGAAAATGTCAAAACTGTTTTCTGAAAAAAAGTCTAACCAAAACACTGCTAAATATTCCTCAAAATAACCTTTAAGCAAAGACAGTTGTAATATTTTTTTTATATTAATCTTATTAATTCCAGTAATATTTCATAAAAAAAAGAACATGACAGAAACAACAAAAAATGAAAATTATTCAGAAGTAGAAAGAAGTGAACGTCGACAAACTTTAATTGCAATTTCATCATTCAGTTTTGCGACATCCTTGATAAAGATTGAACGATTAGCAGATTTTGCTAAAAAACAAATACCAAATTCTTGAAGATTATTAGCATTAGAAGTAATTGACATATTAGCAAATTGTACAACATTTAGTTCAGATATTTTATCAATTAATTGAGTTTGAATTAAATCCTATAAAATTTTTATGAAAAGAGTGAGGCCATAATAAAAAAGAACTTACATGCATTGGATTAATATTATATTTGTCAGTAAAATGAATAAGCTCATATCCATTTTGTTCATTGATAAGTCCACTGATATCTCGTTCATAGCAATATTCAACAAAAATTTGAACAGTTTCAAAAGTAAAATCAGTAATATTAATAATGTTTTCTTGAGATTCTTTTAGACCAGATTCCATTTCAGTTTTAAATACATCTGATTTTGCACATAAAACCCATTTATGAATCTATAATATTAAAGATACAATAGGTCGACATAATTTCTTTCCAACGCATGCGTACGGAACATGCGCGCAACATGCCCAGCAAGTCATGACAAACAAAAGAAGAAAAAAATTTATAGTGCAACTGGAACGAAGCCATGTCCACGTATTGTATGTAATAAAAATTTAAAAAAATATTTTACCTTTAATTTTTGTCCATCAGAAGCAATAATTGTTAAATCTTTGTCATCATTATTTTCCCATAAAATATTAACAAGCGATAAAGAATCAGAAGCTTTTCGTTTAATTCCTCGTGGTGATATAGTTCCTTCAAGTTCAATTTCAATTATTCCATCAATAAAATACTTCATTTCAGGATTAAGCATTTCATCACGAGTACATAGCTTTCTTCCACGTCCAGTAACTCCTTTTTCTTCATAAATTATGTTAACAAAGTTTTGCTTATTAGAAGCAGATTTAACAGAAATTGTAAAAGTAGCATTAATGCATTTAGCTGTTTCATAAAGAAGATGTAAAAATACTTTAACTTGATTTCTTTCATTCTCATCTCTACCATTTGGATATATTTTTAGCAGATATGTAACACCGGGAAATGTTGCTTCAAAAGTATTGCTATCCAAGCATCCATCTAAAAGATTTCGTAAATCTTCTTCTTTGATTCTCCATTTCATTCCAATTTGGCATTCATTTGTCTGAAAACAAAGCAAAATTAAGGACTATATTTTAAAAAAAGGCACAAAAAAGTACTTACAAATTTTGATTCAATTAAATTCATTTTAATAAAAGCAGTTGATATTATCTCGAGATCAGAATAATAAAACTTAAAATACAATATTTTTGTAAAATCGTTTTCAGTTATAGAAAGTTACCCCTACAAAAATATTTTCGTTTAAAGAGTTTTATATGCAAAAATTAAAAAATTGTTTAATAAATTTTTACTTTACCAATTTCTACGGTAATTAATAGATTTTATTCTGTTGTTCTACATCTGTGATAGCTATCATGATAGTTTCTTTTTATCGCTGCTGGTGGTTGTATAATTTTGTTATCGAAATTTATAAATTTTTATAAATGTTACAGCCGATCTTGTGGACCCGCCGATCTTGTGGACCAAGTGCTTGTTTATGGACTTGTGGTCGAGTTTGTAGATTCAAACTTTCTGAAATCATTAAGGAACATGAATGCATGATTTAGGAAATGTTAGTGAATTAAACATGTAACATTAGGCATAGGTTATAGCCTTTGGAAACCGTTTTTTAACATTTTTCTTAAAATTGTACGAAAAACCGTTAAAGTATTAATTTAATGTTACATGTTTAATACACTAACATTTCCTAAATCATGCATTCATGTTCCTTAATGATTTCAGAAAGTTTCAATCTACAAACTCGACCACAAGTCCATAAACAAGCACTTGGTCCACAAGATCGGCGGGTCCACAAGATCGGCTGTAACATAAACAGTGAAAAACAAAAGTACTGTCTTAAAAACCTATTTTACCAGTTACAAATATTTTCTGAAAAACTTATCGTTTATGCAATTTTTTGGCCCATAGCTACAATCTTAGGTGAGATAGCCATGGCGATTTAAGGTACCTGTTGCCGCAGCTCAATAACATTGTTTTAAAGCACCAAATGACTTGAAATATTTTATTTTTTTATAAAATGATTAGAAAACAGCTAACAAAAGTACACTCAAAAGAGTTATTCTTCATCTCGTTTGCTAATTAGTTTCCCTTCAGTTGTGACCATCTCTTTTCGAAGTTCTTCATATCGTTTTATTGCTTGCTTCAATTCGGCTGTTGAACGCCGTTGCTAAAAGTTCATACAAAATAGTTCAATTCAACACTATTAATAATTTACTTGTTCTTCTAAACGTGGAAGCAGCAACGAAAATTCAGCAACAGTCATTCGACATTCAAAAAGCTCTTTATTTTTTGTTTGAAGCTAAAAATTGTTTAACAAATTTGCATAAAGGGTTTCATAACCTTAGAATAAGCTTACTTGTGTTTTTACTCTCTCTACTTCTTCTTTAAGTTCTTCATTTTCAATTTTTTGTGCAACAAGTTCACTTTCATCCTACAAAACGGTTTTGGGGATTATTGTGTGCATTCATTTTTCAAAATATTCATTTTTTGAGATGAGTCAGGATTTTTTCGTATTTACATTTTTTGATGCTTTGTTAGTGAAATGTGTAGAAAATCTATTGTGTTATAATTATACTAATTCAGGGGTCTTTAGATGAGTCAAAAACGTTTTGTATTCTGATTTTTTGATGTTTGAAATGACCTCGGTTATGATGTAATGCTACTGTGTTTAATTAATTACATTTTTCTCTAAAACAGAAAATTAATAATTATTAATTTTGACTCAAATGCTAATCTTTTGCTGCAGTGGTTTTGACTCAAATTTAATTTCACCCTCTTTAATAAAATTAGAAAATCCTAAGAAACTGCCGGTGTATTCGTTATCGAAAATTTAAGCGCTTCCGATGTCATGCCACATGGAAGTAGTTGACGTCATATCTAATTTAAAAAAAAGTTCAATGATGTCATGCCGTAACTTGAACAAGTTTTTTAATTGAAAAAAAGCGGAAATTTTTTTAAAAGTCTTAATTTTTACCTAGAATGTTTACCTGAAGTTTTGAATGTTTAGAGAGGAATTTTCCCTGCTAATTCTCGCTCTGCCCGTGACATGCTTGATAAAGCTTTATGTAATAGCAACTATATAGTTGGAAGTAAAGAACACTTAATTTATTCTCTTTTACCCTAATTTGCAATGTTTAAGTATAATTAATTTTCGAGTAGTATAAAAAAGCTATTTATCATGCTAATCTAATCTTATCTATTTAAATCTATTTTTAAATGCCGTGTTCTTTTTTTTCTTCATCCGGTGGCAGCTTCTTTTGATGTCAGTTTTATTGCTCTCAAAGTTAAGCAGGAAATATATAACCTTCTAAACTTAAAAAAAACATTTAATCCTCCTTTAAAAAAAGTTTCTTAATCTGGATTTTTATGGCTATTTTATTAAAGCTTTAAATTTTATTTTATATAACGAATTTTTTTCAAAATCGAGTTTGATGGCTAAAATTGTATTTGCAAAGTTTCAAGTCCATACGATCATTTTGAAAAAATCGTGTTGAACAAGGCTTTGATTTTTGATCGAGTTTGAGAAAAAAATGCGTTATATGTATGTGTCAGAGATGTGCGGAAATGAGATTTTTAAACGGAGCGGAAACCAAAGACAGTCAGCAGGATTTTTTTTCGGGGGTGCACGACTTCAAAAAAAGGAAGCAAAGCTTAATTTTTTGGTAATTTTGTTCATAAAATACTCATTTCGGGGGGTGCACGTGCTGACGTCCTTGACGGAAACGATTTTTTATTTTTGTTAACGGAAACGGAACGGAAATTTCAAGTTCGTTAAAATTTCGTTCCCCCTTTGCATTCTTTCTAGTATTTTTTAAGAATGCTTTTTACGGAAACGGAAGTCAAAAAAAGCACGGAAATTCCGTAAAAACGAAGACGGAATTCCGCACATCCCTGGTATGTGTTATTAGATTTAGCTTATAAAATTTATCTCTTTTTGGTGATTTACGATTTAAGAAATCATTGCAACTTAATCTTTTTTAATACATGTAGTATTAAAAATATCCCATGCTTTATAGCAGTTCTGTGCCGAAAAAAATTTATTTATAGAATTTTTATATCATATTTTTTTAAAACTATAATATTTAGATTTTGTATATAATATCTCTTTCTTTTATTAGAATTCATGTAGAAAAAACAAGATTTGCGATTTTAGACTTTTAATACTCTGTTTTTTTTATTAAACATTTGTGCAAAAAAAACTTACTTGTAAAATTTTAATATCTCTTTTTAATGCTGCATTTTCTGTTCTTAGAATTGCTAATTCTTCAAATTTTTTGTCATCATCGTGTTGCTAAAAAAATGTACTGTAAGCTTAAATATTTATCCTTTCTTAAAATTCATGTCTTACTTGAACATCTTCTGTTGGCATCACTTCTTCTTTTTCCTAAAATTTTACTTTTTTTTGTTGTGATTACAGTAATCTTAAAAACGTTACCTCTTCATTTGCAAATACATTTGTATTTTCTTCATCTTTTTCAAAAATTCCAAATAATCGAATTACATCATATAGTTTTGCACGAACTCGACAAGTTGGACAATTTTTTTCATTTTCAACTCCAGAATTCTGTAAAACGGGGTTTATTAAGGCTAAGAAATTTTCCCTAAGTTAGTAATATGGATCATAAATTTCTTATCGGTTAAATCACAGACTTTATTTTATTTTTTAAAACTCGAAAAAATTATACTTTTATAATTGTTTTTTTGAATAAGCAAGCAAACTAAATTCTTTAAAGGTGCTAAGTTTTAAGGTTTTTATCCTATGTTTTTATGCAAATTTTTCGAAATAAATTTTTTATCCATTATTTATGTAAATTTGCCCATAATAGCTTAAAAATAACTTAAGCAATGCTTTTATGTAAACTTATAAACTATGTATAATCTTCAAAAATCACATTTTTGTCTTCAAATGTTGCATATTTTATATAAAAACAATTTAAAAAAACAGTTTAAAAAAAAACCATTGGCTTCCGTTTCTATCAATTCATGATTCATAAATCATGAAGATTAGGCCTTCATTATAGCTGTTTTCTTTCTTTCAATAACAAAAAACACCTTCAATGAATGCATGTTTATCATACACGTTTAGAAAAATATTTATGACTCCCGTTAGCATAAAAATAAAAAATAATCTGCTATTTGTTTAGCTTTTTCGACATCAAAAAAACTGTTGATTTAAAACCCATAAACTTACCAGCAGCCAACTATGAATACATTTAAAATGAAAAACATGCCCACAAGGGATTGTACCAATTGGACCATTTACAAGTGAATTCATACAAATTGAGCATTGTTGAGGTGAACAAAAAGACATAACTCTTTTTTTCTCTCAACTTTTTGCTATCGCTTTGAATTGACTGATCCTTGTGATTTTTGCTAGCTTTTTTTCAAGACTTGATCGATTTCATAGCCGACGTAAGAGTAACAGCTGTTTGGGACTATTGCAGAAAAAAAGATGGAACAAGTTTTTTGAAACCAAAACACAGCTGGCAAAAAAAAGTGATGACAAAAAAGGGGATCAAAGATAAGACTGAATTTCAAAAGCTTTTCTTTTGCAAAAGTTTTAATTTCGTTGTAGATATCTATTTTTGCGGCAACAAATAAGTTTGTTTTGAAATTTTACCAACCGTAGAGGTCCTCAACAGGGATCTGCGGATATGGCTAAGAAATAGCAGACGATATCTATTTTTGTTATCAAACATCCAAAGTTCTGCATAGTGAATGCTTTTCAAGTAATATAAATATATTATCAATAGAGTATTTAAGTATTCCTTGCTATTATACCTCTTTAAAATCATTGACACCAAAATTATTATAGCAAAAACAGCTATCGTCTGCTATTTATTAGCTATATCCATATATCTATTAAATCCGCAGATCAAGGATTCGGCCCTAACTATCCGATAGCAAGAAAAGCATTTTGGCAAAATATGGAGCCTCAACTCCGGAATGAGTTGGGGATCCCTACGGTGAGTAAACGTATTTGCTGTTTAACTCTACATTATACAAAAATAACAAAATTATCTAATATCCAAATAGCAATGTGGCAATATTCATCTACAGGATTACTGTAAAATATTTTATGTTTCTTTTTTAAGCCTTTTTTATTAATTAAAACACACTTGCACTTTAAACTTTTCATATCCTCTTCTTTTTTTTTAATACTTCTGCACTTTTATTCCATTTTTTTTCACATGGTTAGCCAATAGACTTAAAGTGAGTCAAATTTATAAAAAATGCATGTGGCTGACGTAAAAATGCTGAAATTTTTATAATTTAAAGATTCATGAAAAGAAGAAGAAGAAGATTAAAAATTTGTCATCTCATTGCGCTAAAAATTTCATAAACTTAAAAAACGTTAAATTTTTAATCGGGGAAGCGAATATACTGTAGCACATGAAATAATTTACAGAGTTAGCTATGTCATAATTACGTAAAATACGTATGTATTAGCTTAAAATAAATATACTGTAAAAAAATGTTTTAATCCTTTTTAATAATATTTTTTTTGTTGCATTTCCGAAAAGAAAAATTGCAAATCTTGGAAACCTTATAGTTATTAAAGTTTTTGTTTTTATTTTATTTGGATAACAGCGTAAATGTTGCGTTAATACGGTAGCTTTTATTTTTTGAAATTTGATTCTTACTTTTTCCAAGAAAAAAAGAGATTAATGAAAGTTCAAATAAAGAATGAAACGTAAAAAAACAAAACACAAATGTCAAAGTCTTGGAAGACACAAAGATAATACTCTCTCAAGGCCGTAGACAGAAAAAATTTTCGGAGGGGGCAAGCCTTTGATCTTTTGCCGCCGTCGGCAAAACATCAAAAGAAATTTTCGATTTCGGAGGGGGCACAGGCCCCAAAAGCCCCCCCTTAAATACGGGCTTGTACTCTCTTAACTCAAATTACACCCAAAAAATTGCAAAACATCTTTTTTAAGAGGAAAATAATTACTTGAAAAATGCAAATTTTTTCCTTATAAATTGCATTCTTATCATTAGAAATTTGCAGCAAACAACTTTTCTTTCTGTATCTTCTTCTTTTTTGTCGTTACCCTAACCCAAATGCTATTATGATTATTTATTTATAAATATAATATGTTAAAAATGCAACTTTGTTTCTTCTTAAAGTATATATTGTTTAGGGAATAAAAAAGTCCATTTTTTTTGAACATTTATTCGTTTGTCATAAATGAAAGGGTTACTGGAAGAAAATAAAGTCAATGATTAATTATGCAACAAAAAATTTTCCTGCAGAAGTAATTAAATTTATACAACATTCAAAGCATCAGTCTTTTGGTGATTAAAAGTAAGCAGAGTTAAACGTTATGGGTGTTTTTAATTGGTGCACTTAAAAAAGGAACGAAAAATTTGAACATTTATTTTGTCAAAAGGAAAGTTCTATTTTTTTTTCGGGATAATAAAGTATTCCATGATATTTTAACTTTTAATTTTCTTTAGTTAGCGATGTGCACATTGTTATCTTTAATTAATGAAATACAAAATATCTTTAATCCTTTTGTATCACTTTGTGAATGTATTTAAACAAGTTTAGTGTTATAAATATAAAAATTTGCATATTTTATAACTACTGCCATTATCCTAAAATAGCATTCTTTCTATCAGTTAAAATGGCAAATTTTATAATTGACGCAAATTTTGATATAACTATATTTCTTTTAAATAAATTAAATTAAATATTTAGCGTAATTTATTTACTTTCTTTGGGTTTACTCTAATAGCATTAAAGTAACTTGTGAGAATTACACTGACATCATGTTAAAAAAGCAAACAGATGTTTGTTGCAAAAATGTGCTCCAGTATGATTCATTCACTTCATAGTTTCATCCTTTTAAAAATTTTCGTTTTATTACTGTAACAAAATTCGAACTACATTTTTCTTCTTTCCAACGTGTTCAAAGAAACAAGAATATATGCGTAATTTTCAAGTGCGCAACAGCAAAATATTACATCTGTTTTTTTTAAAAACTATCATCAAGTCAGAGCGGTATACTAGTAAGAATGTGATCTTTCTGTTTTAAAATTCTATTTTTCACCTGCAAAAAAAATTTTCAAAAATTATTTTTTTGCAGATGTTTTTTGTATTAATAATCTCATTTTTACATATCCATTTTTGCAGAAAAAAAACAAACATTTAAATGTTGGTTTTTGGCGTTTATTCAAAACATTTGGGTTTGTATTTCTCTTTCTTGGATATTTTTTAGAGTATCATTTTTACTCATGTTTTTTTTGTTGATAAGCTTCGAAGCTTCTATCAGAATAAAAAAATCAAAACAAAAAAAGGCTAATACTGTTTTTTTGGTCTTATCGTAATCTTGTTTTCCGGTTTGTTATTTGGATAAAAAAAGTGCGATTTGCTTACGCAATTTATAAGTATTTGTAGTGAAAGAGGTGTTCAAAAACATGCGCTTTCCTTTAAAGAAGAAGTTGTATTTGATTCAAATTGTATTTAATAATAAGAATATTCATTTATTAAAAAAAAATTTTGTATATAAACTTGGAGACGCCTTTGTAAATTTGGTCATTTTTGTCATAAGCTTTTTATGGAAGGTTTGTGTTTTATTGGTAGTGTGTGACTACTAGGGTTGTCAAATGGAGATCTCCCGGGAGACTTAGGAGATCTCCATGCGGGAGATCTCCCGGGAGATCTCCCATTTTTTGCTGGGAGATCTCCCCAAATCTCCCAATAAATATTATTAGATTTTAAACTATTTCACATGACATTGTTAACTTTTTGACTTTTATTATTTTTTCTTGCTTATAGCAATTTCCTTTTGCCTTGATATAAAAATGTTCTCAACACGACAAATGCATTGGCGGTATTATCAATAAAATATTATTTAAAATTTAGCTTTAACGCATTACACAAAAAAATTGAAAAAAATGACAAAAGTTAGAAACCGGGAGATTTCGGGAGATCTTCCGGGAGATCTCCCGGGAGATCTCCCAGGGAGATCTCCCTCTTTTTAAATCTCCCGGGAGATTTGACAACCCTAGTGACTACGGTATTTTATACATTGTAAGTAACTTTAAAAAGTTAAATAGTAATGTCATTTTGATATTGTTTTAAATCTACTGTCAAAAAAAAATGTTTTGTATAATTTGTTTATTACCTTTTTACATAAATGGCAGCTCATATAGTCGAGTGGTTAGCGCATCGGATGTTCGACCTGGTGATCCCAGGTTTGAGTCCCAGGAGGGGCTACAACAAAAAAACATAAGTGGTTGTGTGCTTGCTTGGTGAATCCAGGGTTAAAACAAATTCTATGTTGGGCACCTAGGTTAAAAATGAGCCCCTTCTTAGGAAGTCGACTCAAAGGTGTTGCATTACGAAATTAGGGATGAGTAGATGCTAGGGCCTTCAAACTTGAGTTAAAGTTATTTATTATTGCTTTTTTGAATAACGGATGACTCAAAAAAATATTTTTGTAAAATTATTGCCCTCTTTTGTAAACTTGAAATGTGTTTTTTATTTTTAATATCCCTCTCAGATCTCAAACTACATTATTACAGTAACCAAAGAAATAATAAAATTTTTGAGTTAAATATCATAAACTTTATCTCTGCACACTTTTTTATTTCCCATGATAACAGCAGCGACGACAAACGTGGGTTTTTTAAAAACGCAAAAACCAGCTAACCACCACAACAAAATAAACACTTTTTCTATTTTCACTTTTTAAAAACTATAACCCTTTAATTAAGCATGTCCCCCGAGGGACTTCTGTCATTAAACTTTTTTTTAAATGTCAAAGTTCAAACTACTTTGATATAATAGCATGTCTCACTGCCTACACAATTTGTGTGGTTCATTTTTGATCACTCATAAGCTGTTTTTTGTTACAGTATATTTTATGCGTAGATGTTTTTTTATTAATTAAAAAAACATGTTTTCTATTATAAATAAACATACATGGGCTTTTTAATAATAAAAGGACACGGACATCCTTTTCTTTAGATACAAAGCAAAAAACCCCCTCAAATCTTTTTTCACCTTTTTATTGAAAGAAAATATTTGTTTTAGACTTCTTTTATTTTCGTCTATTCTTCGTCAGGGATATGTGACGCAAATCCTAGAATTCAATAGCACAATTTTTTTTAGTATTAATAATAATAGCTTTTATTAGAAAAATTAGAAAGCGACAATTTTTTTTTCATTGTTTGCTTTATTACTTCCGAGTTCGTTGCATGTCTCGAAAAACAAAAGAAAAACAACAATTAGAGATACGAAATTTCCAACCTTTCAGGAGTTTTTTTTTATAACTACAAGGCTTTTGTTTCGTTTTCGCATTTTTTGCGCGTGGTTTTGTGAGCGTGTAGTTTAAAAAAACTGCAAATTGTAGTCAACCTTTTTATGGACATAACAGTAAATAAAGAATACTATTTCTGCTATTTTATGTATATCAGATACAGTAGCCTTTAAAAATGAATTAACAATAATTTTTTTCTTGTCTTTATCGTATATGTACAAAATCTCTTGATAAACGTACGTATATCTTCGTAATCTTTTGATACTTCATCAATAACTTAAAAGATTTAATGACTGTTTTAATGGGTTTTTGTTTCTTTTTAGCTTTTTTTCATGTGGCTATTTCTTGTATGTAGTTTAAAAAGCTATAAATTGTCATAAGCTTTTTATGAATAATGCAGTATTGGAAGCTGATGTACAATGAATAGCAGAAACAGTGATCTTTAAAAATGGATGTACAAAAATATATGTGTTTTAATGTTTGATAAAACTCCACAAAATTACTTCATTAAAAATCCGTAAACACTCTTAGTTTAATGAGCTATTGTTTCTTTTTTCTTTTCTTTGCGTGTGGCAATTTTGTACGTGTAGTCTAAAAAAACTGTAAATCGCACTCAACTTTTACAGTATTAAAATATATGATGTTTATCATGAACGGTAACCTTTTGAGCAATTTTGTGTTTTAATGTTTTTCTTAGCATTATTTTTACTTAAAATAATCCCCAGACAAAGGTTATCATTTATTACAAGATTTCTTCATTATGAAACACTTTGAAGCTTAAGCTATTACGGAATGCTTAAAAAAAGTAGTTCCGTTTTAGCGTAATATAATCATCGATGCCTTGCTTTTCCTAAAATGGTGTTTTTAATTAAAATTCGCAATATTTGGCTAATTGCTGGTTATTCACGGTGCATCGAACGCCTTATAAACTGTTCTAGCAGCAAAAAAGTGAAATTTTTTATCGTGTGCTTTTTTTCCATTCAAAATCTTAAAACCTTATCCATGAGAGAACGATTTTAATTAACAAAAGTAGGAGAAAAACAAGTTTAGGACTGTAGAAAATTAAAATCTCTCAAAAAAAAGTGTTAAAAATTGTAAGCACAAAAAACAAAAGTTTCATCTTTTGAAGACAAAAAAATAGCTTTTTTTGGGTTTAAAAAATTTAATCTATTTTTTGAAACAGAGATCACTCTTTCTGCTGTGACACAGACAATGTTGGGAAAAAGTTTTCATGTAGCAGCCAAGGCCGTATACAGAAATGACTTTTCGAAAATTTAGGGGGGGGGGGCTTTGATCTTTTGCCGCTTTGGGCACACGTCGGCATCAGATCAATGGAATTTCGTTAATTTTGGGAGGGGTCCAGCCCCCAATACCCGCCCCTAAATACAGGCTTGCGAGCAACAAAGCATGAAAATGGATTTTTTAAAATGTCATGCTTCTTCTTATCTTTGTCTGTCGCCTTTATTTTCCACATATTAGAATAAAAACAAAACTGCTAGAGCTGTTTATTTTTCTACGAAATTCTTTCGTATTTAGCTTAATCTACTCACTAATTAGTGCTAGCTGCTCGCATTTGATGTGGCTGTCCAATTATCTTCACTGGTCTATGTGCTGTTGAATACTGTAGGTTACGTCACTCTTTTATCTATGATAATTTTTTTTGGACTTAGCGCACTGTGCTTCTTAATATAATTTATTTACATATAATATTATGTGTCAATCTTATAATATAATCTTTTTATAATATATTTAAGGATTTATAAGACTTTAATCCTTAAAAGGATTAACTTTTGTTTCAAATTTTAATATAATTTTTCTTTTTTTGCAAAATTTTGTTAATTTTTTTTGCTTCTACTAACACGTAAAATAAAAATCATAATTCAATGTCTTATTAATAGCAAAATGTCTAACAACGCATAAAGTTCATTTGCTTATAAAATGCACTTTTAGCATGTTTAATAAGTCAATTTTCATCACTTATGCTTAAAAGTATTTTAACGATAAGGACTACGTCTTTCTTGTTTACATATTTTTCTCATTAAGCCATTCAAGTGATTTTGCGCTAGAATTGTAAGTACTTATACTTTTGACCTTTTGTGCTATTTTAAACTTGAATAGTATTTATATTTTGTAAATATTTTTTGCAACAACACGTGTAGTGCGAATAATATTTATCTACTTTGTAAATGCTTTTACAAGAACACATGTAGCGCAAAATAGAATTCTTCATGAATCAACCCACGATGATTACTTATTATAGAATCTGTACTTTCAAAAGTCATAAGTTTAATTTTATGAAGCTCAAAAAATAAATGAACCATATATTGCACAGGTTACTGTGATTGCTTTTATGTTTTAGGCCGCTCGCGCTCCGCTCTTCGCTCCGCAATTTTTCAAAAGTTGCTCCGAACTCCGCTCCTAGTTCCGTCATTTTCCAAAGAACGCTCCGCGCTCCGCTCTTTGCTCTGAAAATGGAAAGTTTTCAAGCTTTTTTCAACAAATTTCTTCTATTTAAATGACAAATAAATGCTTTTTATAGACACTTCTAGCGATCAATGCGTCACCTTAGCATCACTGTCGGTGATGCATGTGTCACCGGTGAATGTTTTTTAGTCACTATTTTTTCTCAGTGAGGGAATCAAATGAACAAGATAAGACAATTTTCAGGTTAAAAGTGAAATCGCATTTTTGGTGGTTCCCTTGTTAGCACATCTTTTATACGATCATACTTCATACATCAGCTTTTTATGGATATTCACTTTGTTGCGGTTTTCGCTTTATCTATATGAAATATAAGCCCTTATTTTCTAATCTTTTATAAAAAAAAGGCAAAAATCATTTTATAATCTCATATACTTCCAAAATAGGTACAGATAACAAAATAGCTTATTATCTTTTATATTTCCAAAATAGGTACACATATTTTAAAAATACATTTGAAATTTTTGAAAATTTATACTTTTGAGACTTTTAACTTTTTTTTAATATTTTAAAATTGCTAATAAAAGCAAGCACAGATGAACAGAGCTTTAAATTTCACGTGGGCATTTTTACGTTAAATTCCAGGTAAGTATCCTAGCAAAAAGCCATGTCTTTCAGGCATGGAATCAGTGGCAAAATAGTATTGACACAAAATAGTGAAAGAAAAACAGTTTGTTTTCGCGTGACTATGTTTTAAAATTTTCATGATTTCCACCTAAGAAATCAGTTTTTTTATATCAAACTTTGTTAGCTAGCTTTATGCTTAAAATATATACGGAACTGTTTTTGAGCATACTGTAGCTGTAGTTTTTTAATTTCGCTGTACAACATTTTATATAAAAAATTGTATACCATTTTGAGTTTGTAGCTTTTAATTAATTAGCGTATAACCCCCAAAAGGATTGTTTAAAATTGTCCTCCACGAATATATTGTATAATTAAAGATTAATAAAAAAATGGGCGATTGTGTTTTGTTTATGTTTAAATGACATGAATGAAAATGTTACAGTTTTCTAATGGCTTTTTGTCTACTGTAATAAAAAAAGGTGGAGCTTTAAAACGTTACAACTGAATAGAAAAGGTGTATAAAAAAGATGATAAAAAATAGAAAATATAGAAAATAGAAAAAATAGAAAATATTTGCGATAAGTTAAAGAAAAAAAAGTTCTATTTCTTTCAAAATACGCGTATGCTGAATAGAAGCTATGACTATGTATTTCTTAAAAAGCAGCATCTTTTTTGAGGCTACTTCTTTGACACCGGAAACAGCGTCACAACTTTACTGCTAATTTGACAAATCACAGACATGCAGTAATTTTCGTTTTGACAGAATTTATTAAAAAAAATAATTAAAATTCCAAACACTTTTTCGATGTAAATTACCTGTCATTTTTTTTCTGCTTAATTTCGCTTGAAAAAATGTGTACACCAAAAAAAACCAGTTGCGAATTTTTACTTTCATACGGTAAAACTGACGAATAAAGCCTTTTTCCTTAATTAAACTATACAGATTTTAATACTTTAATCTTGATGTTTTGATTTCTAGGACCCCTTCTCTCTTGCTCATAAACTAACTCCAATAAACTGGTTATATTCCATTAATTTTAGTCACCTATATAAACCAAAGCTGCTTACTGTATTCAAAGTAATACATATATGAATTTATTTTAGCTACGTTTTTTACACTTCATTGACTTGAAAAAAAAGTTATGATTCATTTCAAAGAATTTAATTAGCAAAAAAATGTTAGGAAAAAATAGGTAATCTAATATTTTTTATGTTGATATTTGCAGTCTTTTACGACACAACAAAAAAAATTACACATGTCATAATTGTTTGTTTTCTTAAATTAACACTAAGATTGTTTTTTAAGAAGAAAAAGGAAAAAAAATAGGGGCGTAAGAAAAAAGGAGAGGTATATTTTGAAGTTTCATATAAAAGGAGTAATAAAAGAATTAATAAAGTAGGAGTAAAAAAGTCTTGACTTTAAATTTGTTATAATATTTGACGTATAAATGTTTTGCTGACTCTTTTTTTAAAACTGTTTAAGGCTAATTCAATTTTTATAATATGACAAAGTTCAAAGTCGAAGTTTTGGGAAAATAGCAGAGTTTTGTCAGCATGCTTGTTTGCTGCAGCCGATCAAAAAACTGAACCCTTACTCTATAATAACTCAGTTGAGGTGACTGTGGCCTAAATGCAATTTTTCTATTTGTATATAAAATCGCTCCCAATTGAGTTAAACCCTAATATCCATTTTTTTGTTGTTGTTTAAAACGCTTTTTTTTAAAAAAAGCTTCTTTGTCTCAATGTTCTATTTTCAACTACTTCCGTTTTTCCCCTTCTCCCACATCTCTTTTGGGAATATTCGTTTATTTAAAGGTGTTCAAGATAGTTATTTTGTCATGAAAACGTAAAACATTGTGAGAACAAATTTGACCCGTGACAGCTGAAAAGAAAATTACTGTATTTTACAACCTTTTTAAAGCGTACCAGGTGTTTTGGTTTTTAAAACTTTAAAAAATATGTTGCAGAAATGCGTGCCAAATGTTTCTAACGGCTATTTGTCTAGTTTTTTTGTTACAGTATTTTCTTGTATCTACACCCTAAAAACATGATGAACAATTTTTTCTTCTGTTTTCGTTCATTTTATTTTTTATGGCTCTGATATCAAAATATAGTTTTTTTTAAAGAGTATTACAAAAAATACAAAAGAAAAAAATACAAAAAACATTACTTCTTTTTTCAAATAAAAAAAAGAATCACAGATTTTGTAGCTACTTTTTTTGTGTTACGAATTTTTTATACCTACTTTATTATTCCCTCTTTTGAAGAAAAAAAATTCTACTATAATTTCCTGAACTTTTTTTTGTTATTCTTTTGTGTCTTTTTTGCAGTTTCGCTATAAAATTTCTAGAGTTTAGACACACCCCATATTCTTTGCTTTTTGAATAATGGCAAAAACTTTTTTCTTTGATGATGAAAACAATAGCCTCCTTCTATCGTCATTAAAAAGTAATGTTCCAAATGATATTATTTTGCATTAAAGAAATTACGTTTATCCTGTTTGTGTATCCGTTGTTTTTTGTGCGACAGATTTTCAAAGATTGTAGCGTGTTTTTTTTGTTATAATTATTTTAGAGTTGTAGAAAAAACAAAATTTTACAAAAAACATTTCCAGGTATTATTCATATCAAAGCTTTTAGTCTTTCAAATTTTATATCACATACAGAAAAAAATGGAATTATTAGCTATTATGATTTGTTTATCTGGATTTTTATCATTTTCATCAGCCTTTAAATTAGTACAAAAATTTCCACTTGAATATCAAAGACCTATTTTACAAGAATTATCTGTTGATTTTGGTTCAATATTACCATATGAAGATGATGAAATAACAGAACCTGTATTAGTTGAATCAGAATTTAATGAAAAAACGGTAAGCTTTTTTTTTTCATATTTAAAATTTTTTTGGATTACTGTAGCTTTTTAAAACAAACTTTTCTCAAACTATAAGTTGTAAACGTAGTAAGAAAAAAAATGTAAACACAGTAATCTCTTAAACAGATTAAAAGAAAATAGCATATTGCGGATTTCTTAAAATCTGTTTACTTTTTTTTCTTTAATGCATACATAATCTTTTGAACATTTAATATTATGTATAAAAATTTGCATATCTGTTTACGGTCCCATTTTTTATTATAGTCGGCTACGGTAACATTTATTTATTCCTTTATTTTTTCAGATTCTACCCCGACGACACCGACGTTCTTCTCGAAATCTTCGTTCATTATTAAATACTCTTCGAAATGAAAGAAAATCAGTTGTAAATCCATTATGCTTTTTTACAGCTATTCCATGTAGAAGTATACGACAATCTATTTAGCCCATTTTTTATTATTTTTTTTGTTGTTTTTTTTTATTTGAAAAGTTTAATAAAATTGTTCAGAAAACATAATAATCACCTTAAAAAAAACAGTATCGAAAAATGTGAAAAAAAAAACAAGTATATTAACACAACAACTTTAAAAATGTTACACAAAAACATTAAAATCAATTTAAGTTACTTTTGTTTCACCATTTGAATAGAATATTCTCAATGACCCGGCAGAACAATACCATATTTGAATTGGTATTTTGGAGCCAAAAATATAATGACAAAGTTGGCCCGTGCATTTTTCAGTGGCAAAATAAATTTTTGTTGACGACGTAACAACGCTTGAGAGGTCTGGTTGACGTCTCTTTTATTGATAAAAAATTGCCATTTTTGCGTTAGTTGTTTTTCCACGTTTTTAATCTTAATTTTCTAATAAATTAAAAACTATTAAATTTTTTTGATCTGTTCCTATTCCTTACAAGAGCTATGTCTGCTTCTCCTTCTGATGCTTTAAAACCATCAAATCCTAGCCCAATTTCATGGTGGCACATGTTCAACACTGAAAAACACGGTTTTGGCATTGTGTGACACAACAAATGACTGCGCTGTGTGGTGGGGAGGTCCATCTGTTAAACAATTTTTTTGTCTGCCAGATTCCATTATTTATTACATTCTCAAAAATCCATTTACTCCAAAATGTTACAACAAGCTAATTCAAAGCTGTAAATATTTCTTCCAAAAGAACCCGATTATTTTAGTTCAACTTATTCATAATCGTAGTGAAGGAATTAAAATTTGTCAAAACACTTTTGATACTTCTTACAAAAATAAATACGAATGTTGCGTTGATTTGGATATTACCAAAATTTCTAGCAAAATTTGGCTTTTTAATGAACTTTCTCTAAGTGATCATGGTGATGATAATAACGTTATTCCAAATTTTATTTCATTCCTCGTTCCTAAGCTTTATCAAAGTAATATTACTAAACTTTCATATTTTGTACAAACAATTTCATATGATAATTTCAAATGCATCGCTTCATCTGTTGAAGAAATCGACCTTTATAGAACCAAGGTAACATACAATGACGGTAGTATTGTAATGTTGGATAAAATTCTTGAAGCTTTACCAAATCTCAAAGAAATCTGTAAGTATTTTAATTAAAATCTTTGTGTGTAAAGCCTTTTTTAGCTGGTTAAATTGTACTACCCCTGCTGTAACACCATCAACATTAAAAAATATTTTAAAACTCAAAAATCTTAAATTTCTTCGTAATTTTTATATAACTGGAATCCCTGAAGTTTTTGATGTTGAAGATATTTCCTCTTTTATGAATGTAAACCAGTTTCCTTTTTTTGATGCAATTCAAACTCATTTTTTAGTATCACAAAAGCACAATGTCCTGCTTTACTTTTAAGGATGATATTTCTCAGCAATACAAAGATCAGCTGGGTGCCCTTATTGTCGTCATTATTGAATCTAAAATTGGTTGTCGTATCCATTATTTTGGACAAGATGTAGAAAAGCGTGATGTTATGGAAAACCTTTCACAACGACGTTTTGATTGAAAAAATTATAGCTAGGGGGTAAAATCTCCAGGTGATCATCAGTTATTTCACCCATAATCAGCCGATTATGGGTGAAACTTTGATTTTTTATCTATTTTAAATAAACAAAAATTTGTTCAGCCTTACATAATTTAACAGTATTCATAGATTTATTTCTATGCTCAAATTTTGATGACGTAGCAGAAGCAGCTTGATTTTCAGATGTAGGGATGCCACCATCAGGTTCAGCTTGATTATCTTCTGGAATATCTTTATCACGATGAAGATCATGTTGGGTTTCCTGAAAAAATATGTTGTATAAGGAAATCGTGGAAACGTTTCATTTAGTTCAACGTAAGAGGTTAACATACTTTATCTCCACTAGAATTCTCATCGTCAGATTCTTCTTCCTTTGATTTCTTAGGAAGACCAGGAATTGGTTTTGCACGAGGCTGAAAAAGTGAAGTGAAAACTATTGGTTAGAAGTGAAAGTAACAAACCTTTAGAGAAGAAACACCACTACTATGATCAGCCTGAAAAAAAAGAAGGCTAATCGATCCTTCAACAAACGTTAATACTGCAACATTTAAGTAAATGTCAGTACAACGCAACCGGCGTCAACATCTTGAACTTTTTGTAAAATGCCGACATATGACAAATCAAGAATTCAGACATTTGAGTAAAAGTAAAACGTGAACTTACAACTTGAACCACTTCATCTTCTCCAAGAGTTGCTGATTCTGAAGAAGCACCTAACTTTTCTCTCACGATTACGACGCTGAAATAAGTACATAAAACACGGGTACTGTCACAGAAAAACCAGAAAAGCACCTACTTTTTGTGAACTACGAGAATTATTATCACCAGTTTTTCCACCATGTCCATTATTTTTATCACGAGCACCACAAGAAAAAGAAGGAGTAGCAACCTTATTTTTTTCTGCCAAATAAGCTAGATAACTTAAATCGAAAGAGAAAGAGTTAATCACCAAGTAAAACATACGTTTTTTTAAAAGCCTTGATCTCTTTTGATACAAAATCAACGAGCTTCCAACGATTAACCAAGTAGTTCTTCAAAAGATCAACATGGTCAATTTCCACGAAACCATTTTCAATTTGAGCCAAAGTTTCCTTCAAACAATTATGAACACTTTTATGTAATTCTTTATGTTCAACATTGTTAAGATCAAACCCGGTAACACATTTATCAAGAGAATCCTAAAAACTGATTACAAAAAAATGCGTTTCAAAAGTAAACTGACTTTATCTTTCATTAGGATATAATCCAAGAGATTTTTATGTTGTTTTGCAATATCCATTGCAACAGCTCGAATAACTTTTCTTGCACCAATTTAATCTTTAGCAGTGACAACAGCAGTCGATTCTTCACTAGCTTCTTCCATTGAGACACCAGTAGTTGCTTCATCACCAGAAGTTGCTTTTTCACCAGCAGTTGAATGTTCTTTTTCAACAAAAGATAAAAGTTCAACACATTTGTAAAGAACTTTAGCATAATCTCTTGTTTCTTCATGAGAATCTTTCTTTTCTTAATCACCAAATTCAGGAACATTTATGCTCGAAGGCATCCATTCTTTTTGATCACCAACAAGTTCAATAGGATGTTTGCTGAGTCGATTAATAATATGAGGAGACCAGTATCCAAAACACAAACCACACAAAGCAAATTCCAAAACGATTTGGAAGTGAACAGGACGGGCATTTGCGCATTCTTTTTTAACTTCATTTTTAAGATGGAGTTTAATAAATCCAAAGAAACCAGCAATAAAAATAAATGCCTTCGATAAAGGTGACATTTGGTTTGCTTCAGCAATATCTTTGAACGTTGAACGCCATGCACGAGTTTTTTCTGTTGCACAATCATCATAAACTTTAATCAAATAATCAAGATCTTCTTTTTCAAGAATGTAGCAAGATGAAGATTGCATAATTTTGGCTTGAATAATAGCACCATTATCATCCTTTGGACTAAAAAAGAAAGGCATTATGTAAAAGTAAACTGATTAGTAAAGTAAAAATGGTATGAAATTTTAAGTAACTGTAGGTATAAACTGTTAGATAAAAGCAAGTTTGGGTGCATTTAGGTAAGCTCCTCTCATTACATACATCAGCTTTTGCTTTACGGTGTATGTAACATTTACCTAACTGTGTTTTTGCTACTCCCGTTTTTAACCAAACATTGCGAAAGCTTAAAGATAAGCTTTAAAAAGTCCAAAGGGTAGCTGTTAGACTTATATTTCTTAGATCGAATGAGTTAAGACCGCACTCCAATGCTCCCTATGAGAAAAAACTAAAATTATTAAATATTGAATCACTCGAAACTAGAAGAGATAATCTTGATCTTTGTTTTCTTAATGATTACATTAATGGTAGTGTTAAATGTAATCTTAACCTTGAAACTAGACCTACCATTACCAGAAATAAGAGAAAACTAATTATACCAAAAGTAAAAAAGGGTTCTATCAAGTCCAGCTATTTCACTTTTCGGGCTTCTTCAAAGTATGACCAACTTCCTAGAGATATCCAGCTTATAAACCAGAAAGCCTTTAAAGAATACTTAGCAGCGCGTAAAGCTTAACTTTTAATGATCCAAACTTCAAATTTATCTATTTTACCACTCTATTGTATTTCTCATTAATTGTACACTTAATTTTATTATGCCTATTTTACTTTTCTAACACTTACTTATATTGTTAGCCTTCAATTATGTTGTTCATTTGTACAAAATTGTTTTCATTTATCTATGTTGTTCAAAAGAGTTGTTGTTTAATTAATTAATTTTTCTTTATGTTGTTAAAAAGCAGTAATTTATTTATTTATAATGTTCTTTTTTTGTATTTTCTGTTATTTATATTATTTATTATTGTATTGTAATATTTTCTAGCAGCATATGTTAGGACATGCAAATAAATAATTTAATTTAATTTAATTTATCGAAACTGGTGTTGAAGATCAAATTATTTTATATTATGGACAAAATAAAGAGAAGGGAGAAATTATGAAACGACGTTATCCTGGTCTTGGATGTCTTCAAATTGCATGATTCATTTTGTAATATGTATTATTATCTGTTATAGTTTCGTTGTTTGAAATTAACTCTCTTTATTGTATATTTTTGTAGTTTGATATTTACCGTATTTTTTTGTCATGTTGTTATTGTTAATTTTTATGTGGCTTTACATTAGATAAAAGACTTGTTAGCTTAAAATGTTGGAGATATGGGGATATATTTGGATTGGGATATATGTGTTAGTGGCCTAAAATCTATTTTTCTTCGCAGTCTTTACTCATCGTGAGAAACTATGAAAATTTTATTTGGATGAATTAAAAACTTTTTCCTGCTTAACCGTAGCCGTGGCCGTGGGTAACAAGGGTTAATGAAAAGCTCCAACCACTTGCTGCTTTAATATTCAAGAAAACGTTTTTTCTTTAAAAGTTTTTCTTCAGTTTCTCAAACTAAAAAATGGATTTTAGATTCATACTTATTTCTTTCTTTGCCATCAAGAAATATCATTTTTCCCAATATTTTTTCTTTCTTTGTTTTTATTAGCAAATTTTCTTTTTTCTTCAATAAAAAAGCCTTTCAAATAGAGCCCCAAGATTTTTTTGGGCTAAAAATATGTAAGTAACAAACAGAATATATATAAATGAAAGAAAATGGAAATGAAACCTTCTCTTTTTTTGTCTGAGATTTATTACCGAGGCTTTAACATTTCCCCCATTCTCTTTATTTTTTACCCATTTTCTATTTATTCTTTTCATCTTTTCTTCTTTAAAGCTTTCATGAACCTTTTTCGTCAAAAACAAAAGCTACAGAAACAAATTCCACATTGACGAATAAAAAAAAGGTTTTCTTTCAAGACAAGAAAAAAAGAAGTACGTAGGAGGACGGCATCATTTTATGTGTGTTTACATAATTAAAAATTTTTTTTTGAGGTTGTGTTTTTTGGGAATTTTCTTATATTTTTTTTTCGTGCTTTTTTGTAGTATTTTCTCTCTCTCAAAATGACGTATAGATAGAGATGGGTGTTATGGGTTACGTGGATATAAAAAATATAAAAATGGTGTCTAAAATTGTTTGTTTATAAAAGCTTTTTCTTTGATAAATTGGTTTTTGGGATACTTTAGATTTGGAGTCAACACCTTTTTTGAGAGAGCAACTTCTTGAAGTATTAAATAACCGTTGGAAAAAATTTTTAGGACGCTTTTCAAGTTTTGTTCACTTTTTGTTGGCTAAATTTGTTCTTGTGTATACTGTAGCCTGGAAAAAATATCTGTACCAGGAAATTATTCTTTAGAGAAAAGCTTCAAATTGTAGCATTATTTTTAAGAAATTGGCGTTATAAAAAATATTTATTCCATTGTTTTTTTCATAATTTTGTATTTTCCAAGTTTGTTTTTTATTTCATCTGTGACTAAACTTATTCTAAGAACACTTTTATTTACCATTTTTAAAATTCTATTTGCTTCTATAAAAGAGTTTCGTCGTTTTATTCTTCGTTTTTAAATTTCTGGTTATTACAGTCCCCCTTTATAGGTAGTCTTATCTATTTGTATCCAACAATGGCAGGAGGATTAAAATTTTTGTATTACAGCCAAAATCAAAAACCTCCCGCAACTCGAACATTAAGTTCACGGTAATTTCTTTTAATATAAAACCTACAGTAATCTTCCCATTTGCAGAACTGAACAACCTGTTGAAGAATTTAAGAAGCGGTTTCGTCGAAGTGGAAGTGTTGGCCTGCCATTCTTTCCGGAAGAAGATCTTCGATCACTTCGAGTATTATTTTTTGAAAAGCGGTAGTTAATTATTGATTGATTTTTTTATAGGGACTTTCAAGTCAACAAACTATTGATGAAACGGATGAAGATGGAATTAAAACTATCAGTGTTATTGTTCGAACCATCAATGTGAATAATGCATTTCGACGAATTTTGGGGGCTATTCCGGTAAGCGCTTTAAAACGGCTCATTTAAAAATTAGCATAATTTTGAATTTACTCAAGCACAAGGTTGTTCAAAGAAATTGACGATTCAGTCTCTGACGTCCAATTGTTCAATAACTTGTCCACTTTGTTTTCAGGAAAATGCTAAAATTAAGCATGTTGAATCTCGTGACCCAAAATCCAAAGCCAAAAATGAAATAGAAGTTTTTCTTGAACTTGAAGTTGAAGATGAAACTGTTCCAATTGTTGAAAAGATTTCTAATGCTGGCTTTACGGCTATTGAACTCAATCGAACTTATACCCCCAAGGGAGCTGTTGAAGTTAGTGATCCAGGTTCTGCTGATGCTTTAAGTGGTGCAGTATGGTTTCCAAAATCTATCTATGATTTGGATATCTGCTGTCGTCGAGTTATCATGTATGGCGCAGGATTAGATGCGGATCATCCTGTAAGCTATTGAAGAAAGATAAAAATGAAGGTGTTGTCAAGAAGCTTTTTAGGGTTTCAAAGATGAAGAATATCGTAAGAGAAGAATGATGTTTGCGGATATTGCATTGAATTATAAACAGTAAGCTTTAACAGTCTATTGTATTTCTAGCTAAAAAACTAATATCAATCATATCCTTTCAGAGGTGAACCAATTCCCCGTGTTGAATACACAGCAAAGGAAACTCAAACATGGGGAATCATTTATCGAAAACTTCGAGAACTACATCAAAAACATGCTTGTGCAGAATATCTTGAGAATTTTGAACTTCTTGAACAACATTGTGGTTACTCTGATAGTAATGTTCCACAACTTGAAGACATTTCAAATTTCCTTAAAAGTTTGTATTTGTGTTTTACGCAAATTATCGAAACATAAGGTTTTTAGTGAAAACTGGATTCCGTTTACGCCCTGTTGCAGGGTATCTTTCAGCTCGAGATTTTCTTGCTGGTTTAGCTTTTCGTGTCTTTAATTGTACACAATATGTTCGACATCATGCTGATCCTTTTTATACTCCTGAACCGTAAGTAATTATGGTTGTACATTTTTTGTATAGACAAAAACGAATCTATGGGTTTTTAACCCGGCCATGTATTTTAGTAATTTGTTTATTTTAACAGTCAATTCCATTTTAAGACAAATAATTAAAGTTTTGATTCTTGAATTTTAAATTTTCTTATTATTCTTAATCATTCATTTCAGTGACACCGTTCACGAGCTCATGGGACACATGGCACTTTTTGCTGATCCAGATTTTGCCCAATTCTCTCAGGAAATTGGACTTGCGTCATTAGGAACTTCAGATGAAGATTTAAGCAGACTTGCTACACTCTACTTCTTTTCAATTGAATTTGGTCTTTGTTGTGTTGGACATGACAAAGTAACCAATAAACCGAAATACAAAATTTATGGAGCTGGATTACTTTCAAGTGCTGGTGAACTTCAACATGCTGTTGGAGGGAAAGCTGAAATCATCCGTTTTGATCCAGATCGAGTTGTTCATCAAGAATGCTTGATTACAACTTTTCAAGATGCATATTTTTATACAAGAAATTTTGATGAAGCACAACAAAAATTACGGTGAGAAAAATTTGCATGTGAAGGAAAATGAAAAAAAGAATTTGAATTCGAAGAAAAATTGAGCTGAAAACCAAAAAAGATTTTTTAAAAAAGTTGAATTTTGTGTGACACAAATTGTGTCTTTTTGTTGGACAATTAATTATCAAACAGTTTGTTTTCCTTAAACAACAAATTTTTTTTGCAGAAATTATTAAAACGCGTTTAAAACTCTCTTAAAAAACAATTTATGAAAATTGAAATTTTTTATTTTTCAATATTTTTCAAAAAAGTACAAACTTCATTTTCCCGGGCACTTTTTTTATTTTTCGCTAATAATAATTCTGACGTAAAACTTTTTTCCCTGCTATATTTCCTTTCTTTTTCCATTGAAGCTACAATTTCAATTAAAAGAAAAAATTACATTAAACAATAAAAAAATCTATTTTTCCCTATTTTTAGAACATTCACAAATAGCATGAATCGACCATTTGTTGTCCGCTACAATCCATACACAGAAACCGTTGAAGTTCTCAATAATAAACGTTCAATTATGCTTGCAGTTAATTCTCTTCGATCTGATATTAATCTTCTTACTTCAGCACTTCATCAAATTCTTTAACCATACACTTTTTTTACAGCATTTTTTATAATTAAGCTTGAATTTAAATTATTCATTTTTTGCAAACAATTTTTACTAATTTATTTTGTCATTTTATTTATTTAATTTTTCAAAAGCGTAAAAAGCATAAAAAGTAGTTACAATTATATGTTTTTTAATAAAAAAAAGAATGACATTAAAAGTAGAAAAAAGAAGATACAACTCAAAATTACTTGCAATATCTAAAAACAAATAAATTTTCCACGAACAAATCGGCATCGAATTGATTTTCCATTTCTTTCGACTACAGTATCCCCATCTTTATCATTACCATTGAAGATTTCTTCAACTACAGTATCTTGAAAGGCTGAATCATTTCCAAGTTTTTCAACAATTTTAGTTATTTCATCAGCTGTCCCAGGACGGAGTCGAAGCGTTTTAAGTAAAAGATTAAATTTCGTTTTTCCATTTATTTCATTATCTTTTGTCTCTCGTTTAACCATTGATCCAACAAGACTTCCAGCAACAGCTCCAGTCACAACATTTTTAATTTTTCGACCAATTTTTTTGAACCATCCACGTTTGACGATTTCAATCTCTTTTTCGTTTTCTATAATAGCTACTTTTAATGGTTACAGTAATCAATTTTCAAAATAAAATCTCACCAGCTTCATTTTTGCCATGAGTTCCAAGTTTAACTTCAATAATGTCATCAGAAAGTGCAAAATCCAAGTCATCAGAATCATCACCTTCGATAAATTCACCATTTGCTGTATCACGTTTAATCATTCCAATAAGACTTCCAACAACAACATTTTTAATTGTATTCCATAATTTTTTGAACCATCCCCTTTTGACCTTTTGAATTTCTGCTTCTTCAATATCTGTATTTAAACAAATTATAATGATGTAATATCATAAAATAATTACCAGGTTTAAGATTTGAATCAATATTACCGCCATCAGAGTTAACACCTTTACCCAAATCAAATTCTGATGTTTCTGGAATGACAAGAGCTTCCTTGGTAAGAGTTGATGGTTCTTGAACTCCACGTTTTACTGGAATCTGATCCTTAACTGTTTCTTCAACCTTTTTGTAAATATCTTTGAAAGGATTTTTAAACCATCCTCTTTTTGTAAGTGTTTTTTCTTCTTCATCCGCAGTAGCTGAAAATTTAATTCTTTATAAAAATGAATGAGTTTTATGAAAATTTACTTGAATGAGCTTTTGCATTGGTTTCAGTATCATCCTCTTCTTCTCCTTGAACACCACGGATTCCATGATTTTTCCAAACTTTACCAACATGATTATTTTGGAAGTCGAAAAGTTTTAAAGGATTAGGATCTCGAATTGTTGGACGTGGTTCTAAAGGTTTTAAGCCATGTGTTCCAAGTGGAAGTTGTTGAGAGAACTGAATACAAAAAATGAGGCAAATTCCAACAACCAAAAGCACTTTCATCGTTCAAACCGACTGCTGTTAACAAGACTTTAAAAAAAGCAATAAAGCTGATGAAAAAAATGTTTAAAACTGCCACCATTTTTATAGTCATTTTTTTCTTACCAATTTTGGATGGTCAGTTTTTCTGATAAGCTTTGTTATTGTTTACATATCCAAAAGTTGCTTATTTTACAGATGGTCAAATAGTATACTGCTAAAAAAAAGTGATAAGAATGCTTGACTTGCGTCAGCAATTGACTGATTTAAAAATTTTGTACTTTTTTTAAATTTTTATTTGCATTCACAAACGTTATCAAACTTTTTAAAAAAAAAAGTTAATTATACTCTTTAAACATTAAGCATTAGAAATAATGTTTAAAGAGTATCAAAAATAATATTAAGATATTTTTATTTCAATATTTTTAACTATAGTGAAGCAAGCGATAAACAACACTTATATTTTGCTATTAACATTTAATACAGATTTGAAGGATCAAATAGTTACAAAAGGCCACACAACATAGTCATTTTATTTCCAAAAGCTACAAATAAAGATTATCAAAAGCAGATACTATTATGCATAATGAAGTTCTTCTAATTTAGCAACCATTCCATCAACGCGTTCATGACGACTCCATCATAATGATCACAAATGTTTTTAATATCTTCATTACTTGCTTCTTCGAGTTTTCATTTAGCTTTAGCACATAAAGCTTGATTTCTGAAGTAATACTCCGCCTCAGCTGCTGCAAAAAGAAGCAGCTGTGAATTATAGCTTCTGTTGATGGCTCCTTCAGGTAATTTGTGCATAAAAAAAGTATATTAAAAAAGGAAGAGGATTGGGCAGCTAATGTTTTGTACTCAACCATCTCATGACTAGACAAACATATGTATAAATAAAATATGAGTGCTTTAATCGAGTGCAACTTGAAAATATTTACAGTTACTTGAACAAATTTTAAAAAACAAGTGTGTAAAATACATTTCCCTTTTTCATAGAAAAAAATTCAAATGCGCGGCAAAAAAACTTTTCTGTTCAAAACATCTCTCTCGCGTACTCGAACAAGCCTCTCTCTCTTTCATTTCCCCAATATAAAAAGAGAAGAGTTCCTATTTAAAATAGGCTATTTTATCTGCATTTTTAAAAAGCTTATATATTTTTCTCTATAACTTTTTCTATTTTGCTTATTTATTTTTTTGATATACAATACAACTACATCAACAATGTTATCTTCTGATACTGATTCCGGTGATAGTTTATTCTATCCTCCTGGTTACATTCCATCACCACATCACAACGATGCTATAGAAAATGAAGCACGTGTTTATCTTTTTCCTGCTGTTGCACCAAAATATACTGATATTGAAGTAAGTGTTTATACTTTTGATATATATAACATTTATAATAATGTAATAATTTTTAGGCAAAACTTCGTCTTTTATCTTGCTGTCGTGATCTTGGTATCTCTACTACTCATGATGTTAAATACCCAGACATCCAGAAGGCTTATGAACTTAAATTTGGTATTCGTTTGGATCAAGATGTAAGTGTTTTTGGTTATGGAAGGTGTCCGACATCTGGACATCCTTTTGTGACTTTCTTTATCCGCATATCTCTCTTTTTTGCTTATATTAGCGGTAAAAGAAAGTCACGTAAATCATCAATTATATAACTTAAATTAACGCCTCTATTTTTCAGGAAACGGTACAACTTTTTCTTCATCGTAAAACAACAAAAGCTTTAAAGGAAACCGTTGAAAGATTTCTTGTTATCACTGAAGCTTCCCAAAATCCTGACAATGTTATTAAACTTCGTTTAAGAGAAGGCATGGAAGAATATATCAAAGATATGGAAGAACAATATGATGGTGAAGAAATGCGGGAATTAACACCTAATGAAGTTTATGATATCCTCTATCCAGCTCCAAGTACTTATCGATATTCCCGTCATCAACCAATTCATGGACATGGACATCGAGTTATTTTTCCACGTACACAAGATCAGTCACCACGTGATGAAGAAGAACAACGAGGTGTTGAAATTGCTACTCCACCTGATAAAGAACATCGACAACAAGATTTTGACCATGAAGAACAACAACCTCACAATGATTGTAACCAACAACAACTTTATGAAGATGATGATCATGAAGGCCAAGGTAAGTTTTTGCTTTAAGCTTGTACATTAATAATTTGCTGCCATCTTCCCTCTTATTTTTTTTATCTTTATTTTGGTAGGAACTCGAGATATTACTCCACGTACACAAGATAAACAGCCACGTGATCAAGAACAACAACATTCTCGCCGAGATTTTGCTCAACAATTTCCTCAAGAAGATGATGATTATGAAGGCCAAGGTACATTTTTTTGCACAATTTTATACAACATCCTTAATATTCTTCAATCTTTTTTTTATTTATATGTTGTTTTTTTAGGAGTTCGAGATGCGACTCCACTTAGTGCTGAACAAAGAAATGTTTCTCGTCCACAACATGGCTATAATCAACAACAACCTTTTGCAAGTTTTACTCCAAGACAACGTCAACAGAGCTACGGTCATCATCAATTTCATTATCATCATGGTTATGATCAACAAGAACCGCAACAAGGTTTCGGCCAACAACAACAACATCAAAATACTCATCAACAAGTTCGAGGTACTTTTTTTGTTTTACTTTAATCTTTTTGTCTCCTTTGGAAAAGTCCAACAAAAAATATTCTTCATTTACCTTTAGTTTATTTTTTTGTTGCTTTTGCAGGACATCGTAACCAACATCAACAACCACGTTATGAAGAACAACCAGGAGTTCGTACTATTACACCACGTACTCCACAACAAAGAAATGCATCTCGCCAACGGCATGGATTTGATCAAGAACAATCACATCACAGTGGTGGTCATCAACAACGTCAAAATGGTTTCACTCCACGGCAACGTCAACAAAGTTTTGGACAACAACAACCTCCTCATCATGGCTATAATCAACAACAACCTCGACGACTTTGTGATGTTCAACTTGAAGGTTTTAATCGTGCACCAGGATGTGGTACAAATGCAAGTTTTGTGATTTTTGTTGTTTATATTTTTTTGATTTTTAGAATTCAAACAGTCATCGATCAAATAATGGATCTGCAGCAAATACTCAACAACGAAGTTACAGTGTCCATCCTCAACAACGTTCTGGTCAAAGACAACAACAACCACGACGAAGCTTTAGCCAACAACGACGACCTCAACAAAACGGTAATCAACATTTTCCTGGTTTTCATCGTGGCCAAAATGTTAATGCCAATGTGAGTTTCTTTCGATTTGTTTAATATATTGCGGAATTTTTAAAAAACTTGTATATTTATAATTTTTAGAATTCAAAAATTTATCCTGTTGCTGCACCTTCCAGCCAAAAAGTTAAAAAGTTTGATCATGGTGTATTTGGTACAAGTGTATGTTTGTGTTCTTCTCTTTTATTTATATTTCTTTTCTTTTTTAGACTTCTAGCATTGATCAAACATGTGTTGAACCTATTGTTGCAAAGTGTAGTAAAAAGGTTTGTGTAATAACTATGATCTCTAGATAATAAAATTGGATAAGTTTTAGGATGTTAAAAAAGCTTTAATAGCTGCAAAACATGTTAAACTTGAAAAGCATAAGAAGATGATTAATGATACTTTAAATGCTGGATTACAAAAGCTTGAAGAACATAAAGCAGAATTTATTAAAGAAGCAAATGATCTATTTGAAACCAAATCTAAAAAACTTTCAAATTCTTATCAAAGCAAACTTTCTCCAGACATGGATCGAAAAACTAAAGAAAAATTGACTGCTAAACTTGTTGAAGGCAAAAAGCAACTCGAAAAAGCAAGAGAAGATGATATCAAAGATATTTGTGATAGCTATGATGCAGCTGTCAAAGAACTTGAAGATGGCGTCCAAGAAATGATTCCTAAATTCGAAGAGCTTTATTTTCCAAAAAAGTAATTTTGGTTTATTGTTTTTATATTCACTGAAAAAATGATTTTGTATTGAGTTAATTGTTTTTATGTTGTGTTACTTTTTTGTTATTTTTTTGCTTTGTTAAAGTATACTTTATTTGTTGTATAAAAACTTTTTGTTTTTGAAATATGATTTTTACTATTGATGTCGAATTCGATATTATTATTGCTTTGGCAGGATATTTTTTGAATGAATTGCTTATCTTTTTTATAAAATTTGAAACTTATCAAAAAAAGCTATTGAGCATTTGCATTTTTGTAAGATGGTTCAAAAAAATTGGTCGAAAAATTAAAAATATTTTAACGGGAGCTGTTGCTGGAAGTCTTGTTGGATCAGTGGTTAAGCGAGGCACAAAAGATGAAGAAGAAACAGCTGCAAATACTAATCTTTGCACTTTTACTTAGAACTCTTCGACTTCGTCACGGTACTGCTGATGAAATAACTAAAATCGTCGAAAAACTTGGAAATGATTCAACCTTTCAAGATACTGTAGTTGAAGAAATTTTTAATGGCAATGATAAAGATGAGGATACTGTAGTCGAAAGAAATGGAGAATCAATTCGATGCCGATTTGTTCATGGAAAATTTTTTTGCTTATTTTAATTCTGTCAGTAATTTTGAGTGTTACTTTTTCACAATAACTAAATTTTTAAATTAAGAATCAATTAATTTGTTAATGTTCACTCTTTTTCCTGTTTAATTTTTTTTCATCGAATCAAGAGTTCAGTGAGAGTTATATTCCTTTTTTCTGGTTGCCATTTTTTCTCATTGAAAATGCAAGACAAACATCTCTCGAATCTAAATGTCACATTAAAAGAAAGCAGCAGTTGGGTTTTTTTTAATTAATCTTGTTAAAAAACGTATTTGCATCTGTTAATATTTTTTATTAAATTTATTAAAAATTTCATCCCTTCAGAAATCACAACAATTTTCATGAATGACGAATTTGAATTCTACTAAAATTTACAGACGACGTTTCCGTGACGGTAGGAGTAATTACAACAACAGATTTACGCAGATTTGCATTTTTAAAACATGAAAAATATTTCCCCAAAACTTCAGCGACACCTTTTCGATATGGTGCAACAAAATACAGGGTTGAAAGGGATTCAAAAAATGAATGAGAAAAAATCATACAGAGTATAATAATAAGAACGTTTGGAAAATGATAATTTTGAAAACTTGAGATAAGAGTTAACAGTGTAAGTGGGATGATTAAAAAGATTACTGTAATTGAAAGCTGTGCAACTGCACTAATAATTAGGGAACGTTGTAACTTTTCAAGAGTTTGAGATTTTTGTGATTTAACAAAATATGTAAAAACTGCTACAATAGATATACAACCGAGTATAATAAAAATTTCAATAATTCCAACTGAAATACCAATAAAATCTTCTACATCTCCATGCAGTGAATATATTAGCCCAGGTTCTTGTGATATTATATCTTTCATACATGGATCATAATCGATTGCAGCTTGAAGATAATATGATGGATCATTGATATGCGCCTTTATAGGTCCTGATATAACAATACCAGTTATAAATATCAGAATTAAAGTGTATAAAGTAATAACGTATTTTTGTTGAAGATATTTTGGTAATTTTGTATGAAAGGTTAAAAGATATCGATTTACTAATGTTGCAAATAGCGAGGCAATATACATTCCCAAAAATAGGGTACCAATAACAATAACATATTGCATAAGTAAGTAACTGCCTTCCCGAATTACACCAATTGGATATATGCCTAGCGCAGGAAGTAAAAATATTGGCTTTATTATAAGGGCAAAAGTTATTTCAAATAATAAAGCCCAAAATAAATGATTTAAAATTAGCCATTTAAATGATTTTAGTGTTTGTGATTTTGTTAAAATTATGTATAGCTGTAATGGAGTAATTAGCAAAGATAAAAATACCATTAAATTTGAAAAATGATAATAGAAATCAAGAAAAGCTTGTGATGGCAGAGAGAATTTTGTGCAATTCATCTTGACGCAACAGAAGTATTAATAATGGAAAATATATAAACTGATGTTTGATAAAAAATATATAAAATTAATTTGAAAATGTCTTATGCGAGGCAGCAAGTCCCGAAAACTGCAGATGTTAAATTTTTATTTCAAAAAACCATCTGCTGACATGAACACCTTTTTTCATATCGAGATGAAATATGTTATTAAAACATTTACAAGCTGCATTTTATTTTATTTTTCACTCAAAATTAGGGTTCGTCTTTTAGCCGACTAATAAGATTTCGGCTAATTTAGCCGGCTAATTAGCCGCTATTAGCCGCTAAAATAGATTTCTAAACCAAAAATAAAAAGGTTCGGCTATTAGCCGGCTAATTTGCCGGCTAAAATAGACGTATGAACCCTACTCAAAATATAAAATGAACATTTGTTGTCCGATACAATCCATACACGGAAACCGTTGAAGTTCTCAATTCTTTCCTGGAAGTTTTAGGAGATCTCCATTTAACAATCATTAATTGAACTAATAAATCATAGTTTTTGAACTTTTATCACTTTTAGCACTCGTCGGCAATCAAAATGACTGACAAAAAATAAAATTTGCTTTTCAAAACAAATAAATTTTCCACGAACAAATCGACATCGAACAGCTTTGCCATTTTCTTTCTAATACATTATCCCCCTCTTTATCATTAAAGATTTCATCAATAACAGTATCTTGAAAGGCTGAATCATATCCAAGTTTTTCAACGATTTTTGTAATTTCATCAGCTGTACCAGATCGAAGTCGAAGAGTTTTGAGTAAAAGTGGAAGATTTGCAGCAATCTTTTCTTCATCTTTTGTGCCTAATCACTGATCCAACATCTATAACAATAGTTTTGCTTTCTTTTCATTTTAACGAAACTCTGGCATTTGTAACAGAATAGACACGCTCGTTTTTGCTAACAAAAATGCTAATGCTAAACAGTTTTTTGAAATGTTTCAACTGTGATAAAAAAAATATGTACTTCATCCGAAATATTATCCTTGCTAACGAAATGTTAGTAAAACTAATACCGACAACAACAACAGAAACCATATTTCAAAAACAAAATTTTTTTGCAAAACAATAAAGCATAACAAATCAAAAAAATACAAAAAAGTAACACAACATAAAAACATTTAACTCAATAAAAAATTCACTTTTTCAGCGAACATAAAAACAAATAAATCAAAATTTCTTTTTTGGAAAATAAAGCTTTTCAAATTTACGAATCATTTCTTGAACGCCTTCTTCGAGTTCTTTGACGGCTGCTTCATAGGTACCACAAATATTTTTGATGTCAGCATCTCGTGCTTGAAAGAGTTGAATAATGCATTCAGCAAGTCTGGCATCTAATTGTTTTTCTGTTCGTGGATGCATGTCTGGAGTAAGTTTGCTTTGATATGAATTTAAAAGTTTTTCATATTTGGTTTCAAACTGTTCATTTGCTCCTTGAATGAATGCTGCTTTCCTTTCTTCAAGTTGTTGCAATGCAGCATTCAAGACATCATTAATCATCTTCTTTTGATTTTCAAGTTTAACATGTTTTGCAGCTACTAAAGCTTTTTTAACATCCTAAAATTTATTCATTCTCTATACCCGAACTAACAAAAACTAAAAAAGAAGGCGGAAGAGAAAAAATGTAATGCTCGGAAGGATTCAGAATCTATCAAAAAACATAAAGAAGCAAAAATAAACATATTTTATATCCCCAAATCATATATAACTTTAAAAAATTAACATTTTTTGAAAAATTTCTAACCTCTCCAGAATCCAAGGATTTAGAATCCCAAAAATTTTATATAAATAGGTAGTTAGCTGTTACCTATAGGAATCATTTTCCCTTTACAGATTTGCTATATATAATCTGGAACAAAAGTTATTTGCTTCCGCCTTCTTTCCGCCATTTATCCCGAATCGATCGTCATTTTTCCGCCTTCCTTGTTAGTTCGGGTACAGATAGTTTATAGTTATGACAAACCTTTTCACTATACTTTTCACTATTGTCGATGAAATGATTTCCAAATTGGGAGAGCTTTATTATGGAAAAAAGCAATTTCGATTTATTGTTTTTATATTCAACGGAAAAGTGATTTTTTAAGGTGTTAAATGCTTTTTTGCAACTGGTTGATTTGTCAAATCTTTATTAAAGGGTAAATGCAAAATGTAATCTGTGTTAAACTGTTGTTAGTTTACAGTCAAAAGTAACACGATTAAAATCTTTTTATATTATTTTTGATTATTTTGTCTAATCGTAATAAACCTTTTTTTAAAAAGTTTGATAACTTTTTTGAATGCAAATAAAAATTTAAAAAAAGTACTGAATTTTTTAAATCAGTTTCTTTATGACGCAAGTCAAGCATTCTTATCACTCTTCTTTTACCAGTATACTATTTGACCATTTCTAAAATAAGCAACTTGTGGAAATGTAAATAAAAACAAAGCTTATCAAAAATGACCATCCAAAATGAGTATGAAAAAAATGACTATAAAAATGACCACAATTTTAAACATTTTTTCATCAAACCTTTTTAGTTTTTTGAAGTCTTGTTAATAGCCTTCAAATTTAACGATGAAATTGTTTTTGGTGGTTGCAATTAGCCTCATTTTATGTATTCAGTTTTCTCAACAGCTTCCCCTTGGAACAAAAGACCGGAAACCATATTTATCAATTCGAGATCATAATCCTTTAAAGCTTTTCGTCTTCCAAAATAAACATTTCGGTAAAATTTGGAAGAATCATGGAATCCGAAATGTTCAAGGGGAAGAAGAGGATGATGCTGAAACAAATGCACGAGCTGATTCAAGTAAATTTTTAATAAAACACCTCTATCTTTGTAAGCAATTAAATTTTTAGATACTGTAGGTGAAGAAAAAACACTTACAAAACGAGGATGGTTTAAAAATCCATTTAAAGATATTTATAAAGAATTGGAAGAAAAAGTGAAGGAACATATTCCAGTAAAACGTGATGTCAAAGGCGATACACCAGCAACTGATACCAAGGAAGCTCTTGTCATTCCTGAAACATCAGAATTTGATTTGGGTAAAGGTGTTAACATTGATGGTGGTAATGTTGATTTACATCTTAAACCTGGTAAATTTATTTTATGCTATTACATCATTATAATAAGTTTAATTACAGATGCTGAAGAAGCAGAAATTCAAAAGGTCAAAAGGGGATGGTTCAAAAAATTATGGAATACAATTAAAAATGTTGTTGTTGGAAGTATCATTGGAATGATTAAACGTGATACGAATGGTGAATTTATCGAACTTGATGATGATTCAGATAAATTAATTGTTGCACTTTCTGATGACATTGTTGAAGTTAATCTTGGAACTACTCATAGTCAAAATAAAGCTCGTAAGATTTGATTTTTAAAAAGCATTACTGTAACCATTAAAAGTAGCTATTATAGAAAATGAAAAAGAGATTGAAATTGTAAAACGTGGATTTTTCAAAAAAATTGGTCGAAAAATTAAAAATGTTGTAACGGGAGCTGTTGCTGGAAGTCTTGTTGGATCCATGATTAAGAGAGCCACAAAAGATAAAGAAGAAAATGCAAAAGCTAGTCTTCCACTTTTACTCAAAACTCTTCGACTTCGACCTGGTACTGCTGATGAAATTACTAAAATTGTTGAAAAACTTGGAAATGATTCAGTCTTTCAAGATACTGTAACTGATGAAATCTTTAATGGTAATGATAAAGATGGGGATACTGTAGTCGAAATAAATGGAAAATCAATTAGATGCCGATTTGTTCGTGGAAAATTTATTTGTTTTTAAATATTGCAAGTAATTTTGAGTTATACTTGTTCGTATTTTCTGCTTCTTTTAACTTTTAATGTAAATTCTTTTTTATTAAAAACATATAATTGTAACTGCCTTTTTTACTTTACTGTTGATGCTTTTGAAAAATTAAATAAATAAAATGACAACATAAGTTATTAAAAATTGTTTGCAAAAAATATTTAAAATTCATCATAAAAATTGTTTATATTTTTTTTGTAATCGTTTTTACAATGTTTAAATGAATACATGCGATAGGTAAAGTTTCAACTGAAATTTTCTAGAAAATAACATCAACACGTGTGAAGAATGTTTTTATCATACATGTAAACCTCTTTTCAATGCATCGATTGACATCAAAGTTAACTGATAGCTATTTATTTATATATACTTTTTTTTAATTTGAAATATTGTAATAAGTTGTAACTTGTTATAATGTTTCAAACATCTGCCCTTTTCGGAATGAAATATTGTGGTCTGCATCTTTAATTCTGCAAAATGCATACTTGGAATAATTCATTTATTCTATTCAAAATATATTTTTGTGAAAGATAGGGAAATAATTAATTTTCTCATCCCCTCTTATGGAAAAGCTATAATTGAGGATGAAAAAATTTCGTGACACAAAATTAAATATTCAAATATTTCATTTTCAAGCTAGAAAATTTAACAAAAATGACATCAATACTGCTTTTTGTCATTTAAAATGCTACCTGGGAAAATGTAGTTGTAATGTTTGTAGTTTAATCTTCTCTATTGAAGCTGTGCTTTTATGTGACTAGAAAAAAACCTGTAAGCTAGTAAAAAAAGTCTGAATTTTAAAATTTGTAAGGTTTGATTCGGTTGGTAATTATCTTCATTATAACCCCTTTGATTTTGTCTAAAAGAGAATAAAGTGCAGAGGAGAGGCAAAAAGATAAACAGACATCTTCTGTTTTCAATCGGACTACAGTGCACAATCAAGCAAAAAACATTCAAGGTTAGCACTTTTATTTTTACTTTTCTTTCGATGAATACTTTTCTTCTCTTTTTATACGCTTGCTGCTAAAAAAACGTCCAGATTTGACGCTAACAAAAAAGTTTTTGAAACTCACAACCACCGTTACCGTTAACTAAAATCTCAACTGAACGTTCGTATTCTTCTAAAAAAATTATTAAATTTAAAATGTGTGAATAGGGTTCGTCTTTTAGCCGGCTATTAACCGGCAAATATCCAATTTTCGGATTTAGTCATTTTTTCACCCAAAAATTTTTTCTCGTTGATTTTTGCTTAAATATGCTTAAAACATATTTGAAACAATAAAAAATGTATTTAATTTAATTACAAAAATTTTTTGACAAAAAATTCTCGTTTTTGAAAATCACCGAAAAATTTTCCGTCAATAAATTATCAAAAACAACCATAATTGATTACCTATCAGTTAATACAGACAAAAATTTAGTGTTTCTGACGTTATTTGCAAAAGATTCTTCAAAACTTTTGCAAATAACAGTATTTTATCAATCGGCTAATAACGGCTAATAAAAATCCTCGGCTATTAGCCGGCTAATTTGCCGGCTAAAATAGACGTATGAACCCTATGTGTGAAGAATATGTTTATTGTAAATGCCGGCCCAATGCATTTACAAAACCAAAATTAATTTATAACTAATGTTTTTAATTATTTATCCAATGTGGATTGTTCTGTAATTTTTTACCATTGATGCATTTCTGTACATTGCTAAAGACAAGGAAATAGCTAATCTTCATATCCTTCTTTTTTGCAAAAGCTCTAATTGCACTTGCTTTCCGTGATATAAAATTAAATATTCAAACGTTTTATTTGCAACCTAAAAAACTAAATCAATACTTGCTTCCCATTTGAAACGCTTTTTTTGAAAACTGTAGTTGAGATGTTTGTAGTTTAGTCTTTTCTCTGACACAGCAATGCTTCTTTTTAAATGCATCACTATCCTTAATTTTGTGAAATATTACTCTTTATTTTAAATGATTCATTTGTTTTTTTCGAGACCTTTTCTTGCTCCATGTTTCTTTTTCAGCAAGAAAAATAGATTTTTTAAATTAAAAGCTTTAGCTTACAAGCTTTGGAAAAAAAGCTGGGAAGAGAACGTGACAAAAGAAACAAAGATAAACAAACGTTTCCTACTTTTTCAGTTGTTTAATAGTCCTATAAAAGGAGCCAAAAATTCAAGCAGAAAACATTTTTGATTTTTTTTTTTAAACCAATAACTTTTTTGTTGTTTTTTTTCGAATCTTTTTCTTATACATTTTTTTAGCGGTCAGTTTTTTTTTAAATTTATCGATGTGATGACAATGCTCTCCTCGAGCTTGTTCATATCGATTGCACGTTAAATGAATTTAAAAAGATTTCATCATTTTTTGTGATTATGATGAAACACATGTAGATAGTTTTGTGCTTTAAACTTTTATATTTTTCAGTCCAAAAAAGCGATGACAACTTCTTCCTCAAACCAAGTGACCGCTAAAAGAATTCCATGGGCTGGTGGACCATCAATAACACAAAATTTCTCTTTTCGATCTCCCCTTATTCGATATATCACTGAAAATCCGTCATCTTCAAAAGCTTATCAAAAAATGATACAAAGTTGTAAATATTTTTTTGAAAAAAATCCAATCATTGTTGCTAAATATATTCATAATCTTGATGGCATTAAAATATGTTCAAAAGATGGTTCAAAATGTAACCTTGAATGTTGCATTGACGTTGATTTCGATCAAGTTAAAAGCAAATTTTGGATTACTGATGAACTTTTTATCCAGGACCCAAATGATTTTGATCCTATATTATCTTCACTTCTTCCAAAAATTTATCGATGTGATAACAATGCTCTCCTTGAACTTGTTCATTGCACGTTAAATGAATTTAAAAAGATTTCATCATTTTTTGAAAGAATTGATGCTATGCAATTTGTTTATGTTAAATATGATGAAGATAGAAGTCCTGTTATGGTGGATAAAATAATTGAAATTATTCCACATGTTAAAAAATTTAAATGGTAAGTTTTTTAAACACTAGAGAATCTCAGCGCCTCCGGGGCTGTTGCTCCACAATTCTTGCATTTTATTCATTAATCATTGTTTTCGTTTTCCTTTTTATTTGCCATGCTGCACCATCTTGCCCCCTTGCACCGGCCCCATCGACTTTCGCCATCTTCTGCCGGCTTGCACCACCCAGCCCCCATTGCACCGGCCTGCACCAGTTTGCACCACCTTGTCCCACTTGCACCGGCCTGCACCAGTCTCTTTGTTATCCTTTCAAACTTAATAATTTTCAGCAATTTTAACTCTTCTTTTATCAATAACCGTCTACCAGTCACTTCTTCAATATTGAAAAATATTTCTAATTTGATGCATGTTGGATCTCTTCGACATTTTGAGTTACATGATATTCCTGAATTTTTTGATGTTAAAGATTTACAATTATTTATTGAAGTATCTTGTTATCAATACAGTTTCTATTGCTAATGCTATAGTTTTTTTAGGATAACAAAAATACCAAGATTGTGCTTCACTTTTTCTCTTTTCATGTTCCTTTTACCGTAGAATACAAGAATCAACTTGATCAACTTATTGATTACATTATTGAATCAAAAATTCTTGGACGCCTTATTACTTATCCAGGAGAAGATAAAGAAAAACTTAAGATTCTTGAAAAACGATTTTAATTCAGCTTTTTGCACTGTGTTTGAGATACACCTTTTTTTGCTATTCATGATGAAAAGCTTGATTATTCACTTTGATAATAAAATAATGTCGGCTCATTAATACATCCAGTGCAAAAATTGGGGAATATCAATAACATAACTTTCTATCTTGAGAGTAAATGTTTGCTGAATAATATTTTTAAGCAAATATAAATTTACATTTGCTTTTTACATGGCGTAAAAATAAGATATTCAAAAACTAACTTCAACTTAAAAGCGAAATCAATTTTTTAGATTACTCTGAAAGGAAAAAGATCACAAATTGTAGTTTTATCGATTGTAGTTTAGTGACTACAAGCCAATATTTAAAAAGGAGGGGCTTTGCCTCTTCCGAAATCGACAAAGTTCCTTTGATCTTTTGCCAAGGCATATCAGAATATGTTTTTGTATACGGCATCAATTCCCTGCAAAGGTTTTCCTAACACTTTTAAATCTATCTTGAAGCAAGTAAAACTGAAAGATTTTAATTTTTTAATGCTATATTGATATTATTAATAATGATTTAATAGATGAACTTGAAAAAATAACTTTGCCATGTATTCTTCGCGATAACACAATGCATGATAGTGCATAAATAGTCATGCAAATTTTGATTTGTGTTTTTATTTTTTATAAAATATTCAAAAATTATGATTATGAAACAACAACATTCTTTAAACTGAAAAGTTTAATCATTTCTTTCCATTTTTTGTTTGCGAAAAACCCAGGGCCTGAGTTTATAGTTTTAGCATTTGTAGTTTAGTTCATAGCAATGTTTTCCTGACACCTTTATATTTTCAAGCAATATAAATGCTGAAAACATTTTGATAAATCGAATGGAGAATCAAAAGGTAGCATTGATATGCTTTAACTTCAATATAAAATGTGGTCTAATGTATTTTCCCATTCCCTTAGCAAAACGAGTACTGTTATGTATTCACCTTAATAAACTAAAGCATGATGATGCAAAGCATTGCATAATCAGTTTTGCAAATTTTTGTTACTGATATTTTTTATTTAGAATTAAATATTCAAAAATTATAATTATTAAACGACATTTTTGTTTATTTTAAACTAAAAAATTGAATCAATAGCTTTTTTTCTGCTGCTTGTGAAAAAACCAGGACTTGAGTTTATAGTTTTAGCATTTGTAGTTTAATACTTACTAGGATTTTCCTGGCACCTTAAAATTTTGAGAAAATCGCTGAAAATATTATTAAATATTTAATGGAGCATTCAGTGATTTATGTAACTATTTACTCTTTTAATAAAGTTTGTAGTCTTCATGTTGTTTATAATGGTTCCTTTTTTATTATCTTGCTAAACAAGCACTGTCACAAAGGCATGATATTGCGAAAAATGCAGTATTATGCAAATTTCTGCACTTTTTTCTTTGATATAAAATATTCAAAAATTATTTTGTGTTTGGTTTAAAACAAAAAGTTTTTTTCATTTTTTTTTCCTTGAAAAAACCACGGGCTAAATTTGTAGTTTCAGCATTTATAGTTTAATTTCTATCAAGATTTTCTTGACACCTATACTGAAAATATTGTGATAATTTAATAGTGGAATAATTGTGACTTGAATATATTTTACAGGTTTATGCAAATTTGTGTTTTCTTTTTTTATAAAATATTCAAAAATCATAATGTCTAATTTTAACTTAAAAATTAAACCAATAACTTTGATTTTTTTGCTTGTAAGGAAAAACAGAACGGGAAATTGTAGTTTCGTCGTTTATAGTTTAGTTCTCATCAAATTTTTATATATTGAATTTTTTCAATATTGGAATTTTTTATTCGGATATATTGTTGCAGTTCCTTTCAATTTCTCGGTTTATTTTCTTTCTTAAATGCCTCTGTTAAACCTATTAATCATTATTTTTGCTGTAAATTAGTTAAACATAAGGAAAAATGAAAATTTTTGAAGTTATTTGTTAGTAAAAAAGTCGCATATTTTACTTTAATTAGTTGTAGATATTTCAAGAAGTTTCATTGTAAGAGCGTTTTTACCTTTCCCCATTGTCATGTTTATTTTTCATCACATTATTTATTAGAATTTATTGTGTTTTTCACTGAGAATAAATGCAGTAGATTGCCTCCAAGCAGTTTGAGAATACCTTGTTTACAACTATTTTTTCCTCTTATTTTCCTATCCCAGTTTGTCCGTACTTCCTATCTCTTTTCTTTATTTCTTGAATTAATTCTTTGTCATTATCGTTGATTACTTTTTGCTTATTTACAATCACTTTTTCAGAAAAAATGGATACTCAAGTTTCATCAACTTCTCAAAAATCTGATCTACAGCGAAAAATAACCTGGTCTGGAGGACCAGCAAAAGACCAAAATCTTTCTTTTCCAGATCCTGTGATACATTATATTATCAAAAATCCAACTACACCAAAATTTTACAATAAAATAATTCAATGCTGTAAACATTTTTTCGAAGTCAACCCTGTCCTTGTCATTCATCACATGCATGATGGAATAAAAATTTGTTCCAACAATCCAGAAAAATGTGAAAGTAGCAATGATCAGTGTTGCATAAATATTGATATGAAAAAGATGTCGTGCAAATTTTGGATTACAAATTTTCTTAGTCTTTGTGGCATTAATATGGCTGATTTTGTGCCGATGTTTGAAGAAAAGATTTTTCGATGTAAAAATGCTCAACTTGCAATTTTGAAAAATAAAGTTGTGTTTGATGATTTTAAAGTGTTGGTTTCGAAGTTTAAGAGCTTTTCTTTTTATGAAATTGAAGTTGTGCACAAAGATGAAAATGGTGTGATGTTGGATAAAATTATTAGTGCTATTCCAAATCTTGAAGAATTTGAGTTGTAAGTTTTTTCTATTGAGGATCATCCATAAATTTTATTCTTCTGGCTAACAAAAAACAGTTTTCTGATGGCTTAAAACATATTTTAACATACTCCTTTACTACATTCAGACCTTATCCATGCCTATTAAGACCTGCCCTATTGGGGATTTTCATATTTAACCTCATTAAAGTAGCATACGATATCACCTGCTACTTATTCCTTAGAATTTGATAGTTTTCAATTTTTGAGTTTTTTGTTGGTAATGTGTTATAACTAGTTTTAATAAATATTTTGCGATTATTAACCATCAAAAGCTCATAAATTAAAAATTAACAACCTTTAATGAATAAGTAGCAGTCGATATCGCGTGCTACTTTGAGAGGCTTAAATATGTAAATTCTCAAAAAGGTAGCTAATAATTTGCAAGAATACGTTTAAATATTTTGGGAATATGTTGAAATATTTTTTGAGCCTAAAAATGGGGATGCCGCGTTGAAACTATCATTTTTAAACCTGAAAAGTAGATATTCGCTTTGGCAGCAGGAGCTGTAAATGCTTAATTTTCACAGCCTCGCTCAAAAAACCATATGAGTACTGTGAGCTACCGTTTTTACCCTATCACACCTATCTAAAAAAACCCTGACTTTTCAGCTGGTTCAGTGACGATATTACTGTTGCCAATACTTCAACATTTAAGAAAATTTTAAAACTCAAAAATCTTGAAAGCCTTCAACGCATTGAATTAAGCAATGTTCCAGCAATTTTCAATACCAAAGATCTTGCTGTATTTTTTAAGGTATTATTTTGTTTTATAAAATGTTGTCTAATTAAATTAATCTTTTAGAAGCATAAAAACACGAAAATTTCTTTTGATTTTTCTGATGATATTTCTGGAGCTTATAAAAAACAACTCAATCAACTTATTGATCAATTAATAAAATCAGAAGTTCCTGGTCACATTATTGAATATGATGGACAAAATGAAGAAAAACTTGAGATCATGGAAAGCCGTTAAAATATTGTTTTAATGTATTTCAATGATATTCTTTTTTTTTTTTGATTTTTTACATGTTCAATGTTATAAAATGTTTTCAAATATTCAATTATGATGGTGTTAAGGATTTTGTAATATCACGACAACAATAATTATCTTGTTGTGATGCATTAAGTTATTAATATTTTGCTGTGCTATAAATAATTCCTTTCAATACTTAAAATATTTATTGCCTGAAAATGGAATATCGAACACAACTGAATGAATTCAAGATATTAAATTTAGGAAAACTGACAGCACATAAAGTTTTGTGGAATTTTCAATTATTTTAAATATTCAAAAATAACCAAAAAAATCAATTTAATTTGAAACTAATTTGCACAAATAAGATTAGAATCATTTGCCCTTGCTCTCCTATTATTCACGAGCGAAAGATAGTAGATAAGAAATTTGTAGTTTATTAAAAAAATTTGTTTGATTTTATTTTAGCTTTTGAAACTATAAAAACTTCAAAACATTTCATTTTTTTGGAAGGCTATTAAAACAACTTATTGACAAATCACAAGCTTCTGATCACATAATAGAATGTGATAAAAATAATGAAGAAAAAATTACAATTTTGGAAAGCTGATAATGTTTCCAGGATTCCACATTCTGTCATTAACTTATTTTTACTGTCACCAAAAAATAGATCATTTATATGTATCCTTTTATCATCAGTAGTTTGTTGCTTTTGAGTAGCAAATTTCACCAGCTGGGAACTATTTCTTTTTTCCGAATTCAAAATCTCTCAAATATTCAAAAAAATAAACTCAGAATCAAATGTAAAAAATGAAATAAAAAAATAAAATAAAATTTTGATCGAAAGTGTTTGCCTTTTGTTATCTTACAAGGGACTGTTACGAGATGTCATCTAGGGATTTCTTCGAAAATAGCGGGGATCGACAGCTCATAGTAAGGGATGAAAAACTTCCAAATACTAGCTGCCCGTTCGCCATATCACAATTTTAGTAGCATTTTGCTATTGCACTATAAGTAGCAGGCGACGAAAGTCATAGTAAGTAAATTACACTTGTGATAATTGAAGATGGTTGGATATGCCAAAACATAATATTTAATAAATAATTAATCACATTCCAAGCGTTTACAACCATCTAAAATCATCATAAGTGTAATTTACTTACTATGACTTTCATCGCCTGCTACTTATAGTGTAATAGCAAAATGCTACTAAAATTCTGAAATGGCGAACGGGCAGCTAGTACTTGGGGGTTTTTCATCCTTTATTATGAGCTGTCGATCCCCGCTATTTTCGAAGAAATCCATAGATGACATCTCGTAACGGTCCCTTGTTAAAAAAAGAGTGCAAAAGTTGTAGATAAAACTGTTTGTAGCGTCTAAACTCACTAACTCATTTGTACTGCAGTTCCTCATTGGGTTATTCTTTTTTTTGTTTTTATATTATTCTAACGACAATTTTTTTCACATTGAAAGACTACAATGAAAATCCAGATAAAACCTAAATATTTAATGACCATGGTAGCATGTTTTGATTTAATATGATGATATTTATAATACCATCTTATTTTGCATAACTTCACATCCTTAATTTTCGGTTTGTCCCTTCACAACTCTGCTTGTAATAGCAAATATCTACTTTTCGATCTTATTTTGCATCAATATAAATATGAAAAAAAAAGTAAGACGAAAGTTTTTCGTTTTTCAACAAAGAAAAAAACCATCTTTTATGCAAAAGCTTTATTTGCATCTAATAATAATTAGCATGTCAAACCCTTAATATTCAAAAATTATTTTGTCGGAATGAAAAAAAACACAAAGAAAATGTTTAACGTATTTAATATAGAACGCTCTTTTTCTCAAAATCGACTACCCTTGTTCACCACGATTTTTTTAAAGTGATCGTATCGACTTGAAACTTTCAGGATTAGTTCATAGGGACAAAAAAATAATATTGTAGGGGTTTTCAGGTCACTACCGAATCCCGGACCCGAGATACCGTAACCCAGGTACCGTATACTGGTAAAAATCCAAAATTGCAGATACTTTAAATTTTATGATTGGAATCGATTAAGGGACTCGAAATGAGTCTAAAATTGAAATTTCAGAATTTTTGGACACCTACAACTGAAATGGCATCAACTTGAAATCTCAAAAAATTTTCATGTCAAGGGTAAAAGCTGTGGTTTCAGTGACCCGGAACTTTTGATATTCTTAAAAGATGCACAATTATATGAGGTTTAAGATGGTATATGACTCATTTAAAAAAAAGCGGGGGAACACGGTTTTTTCTGCGAAATACTACTAAAAACAACATCTCCAGGATCATGTCGGAGGCATAACTCGCGTTATATACAAGATATTGACCTAATTTGTTTTTTATGATGAAATACTATGTTATTAGAGCATGCTGGGTGATTTCGGACATTTTTGGATATCAGCGGATGATATGGCGTCCATATGAAATCTTAAAAATAAGCAACATGGATATGAAAGGAAAAGTGCCTAAAAATGTTATTTTTTCTTAAAGACTATATGCAAATATGCTTTAACAATGTAGAGCACATCCAAAAATACCAAAATAGTACATTTAACATTAAATATAGGTCATTATTGATTTTTGCGCATCTGTTGATTTTTATCTATTTTTATGTTATTTTCAATGTATTATCAAATGATGAAAAATGAAAGATGTCGACATTTTTTAACATCTGGGATAAAATACTGCATGTTTAAAATGACCAGGGTCAATTTCAAGTCATGGGTTTTGTTATTATAAATGTGGTAACAACATTTGTTGCATACATACTTATGGTCAATAGAAACTTCAAAAATCGCGCTTTTTATTGCTTCTAGTACTATTATTTTTTGCTTCTGGTTACTTGTTTTATTGAAAAACAAAATTAAAACAATAAAAAATATTAAATTACATTTTTAAAAGTTTTTGCTTTAAGTGTATCTTCATCTACAGCATCATAATCAAAACATGTTTTCCAAGCTGCAGCAAAAATGCATGCTGCGTGCATTTTTCCATTGAAAAAAAATTTAAGAAAAACGTACGCTTCAGAATCTCGTATTTCTTGGAGTCATCCTTATTCTTTTTCCTCATTTCTTTTATTACAAATAACAAGCATCAAAAATGCGACATTTTGGTATCAAAATTGTGTGATAAAACATACAGAAAGCGGACGTTTTTTTAGTTGTGTAAATAATTTTAAAAATTATTTACACATCTATACTTAGATGGTTGCACTACAACGTGTTTTCCACACATTTGCTCTTTCCTTTTTGCATGTTGCGCACAAAGTTGAAAAAAATGAACAAATTTTACCATTTTTCTGTATTAATTTATGGCGGTGCATTTAATTAAATGATAATAATTTTTTTATAACATAAAAATTGAGAATCTTAGCTACATAATGATACCAAAATTTAAAATCTACGGAAAAATATATAAAAAAATCTAATACATCCAAAATTACCTTGTTTTACAAATATGTCTCAACTAAAAAATTTCTAAATTTTGAAAAAATTTTTATTTTATTGGTGGATGAGGTTGTTAATAGGGTCTAAAAAATTGAGGCAAAGTTTGAAAAAATATCATCCTTTTGTTTTCTCATAATCTCAAAAAATTCACTTTTCACCTTGTTCAACATCCTCGACATCAATTATCTTCCACATATTCTTCAAATATTACTCGAAATAGCTTTTAATCAGCTCATTATGATCAAATATATGGATTAGAATCAATAGCAACACCAGTCAACTCCTTATCTTCAATATAAAAGCAAGCAAAATCATCAACAACTCCAACATGAGAATATATAGAAAACTCAACAAAACTCATCAAATACTGATATCTGCAATGCTGTAATAGATTAATAATGGTAAAACAACATACATGTAAGTATTAAAACTATTATCTAAGCTAATATTGAGGTTTTAGATAACTTTTAATATATACACAAATTGCTGGTATACGGTACTTTATGTAGATGATAATGGGTGATTGATATATAAGAGGTTGTTTCGTATTTTCGACCTTTTTTGAATAAATCTGGCATTTCAAAAAAAACAAATTTTTGAGTTGAGGGTTAATTCTTTGTAATTATACCAAATATGGGTCGAGGAATCCGAATCTGAAGTCCGTTTTGAAATCTGGGTCACGGATTTCGTAATACGGCATGGCGTGCCGGTGCACACGCCATTTTCGTTAAAGTGACGCTGTAAATACAAATTTGGTATCATTCGACGCGTCTTGAAGAGCTCTATCCGAATATATATATATCTTGTTGAAAAAAATATTTTTAAATTGTCAAAATTGCGTTTAAAGTGAGATGTTCTCGGTTTTTGACCTTTTTGACCTCAAAATTGTTTTTTGCGCGGCGTAATTTTATTTTCATCGGATTCCTCATAAAATTCTGCATTGAATACATATCTCATTTGTTTTTTTCGGTTTTCATTTCGATGCAAGTTCTGGTAAAACTCTATCTCCAGCATCATCTCGGAGGCATAACTCCCGTCATATGCAAGATATTGGCCTATTTTGAACTGTAATATGAAATACTATAATGTTGGAGTATTCTGGGTGATTTTGGGCAGTATTGGATATCAGGAAGCTATATAGGAGCTATATGAAATCTCAAAAATTAGCAACATGAGTGCTTTTGGCAAAATGGCTGAAAATGATGTTATTTGTTAAAGAATGACGGTGGAATGGCTTGAAAATCGTAAAATACATTCAAAATTAATATTTTAAAGCACTTAAACTCATATACAGAGGATTATAAGGTCCTGGGGATATGCTCATTTTGAGCAATTTTTACAGTATTTTCATTATATTGCCAGATGACTTATAGTGGAAGATATCGACATTTTAAGATTTTTAGGATGAAATCCAACGTATTTTGGATGATTACAAGCAGTTTTAAACCATTAGAATATCACTTTAGGTTGTCTGAGTATAATAAAGTGCACAGAGTGTTAACTATGTTTGTACTACAGTTGTATTACCTACATCGGTATTCAAATGATTTAATATTGCTGCTAGACATCATAAACACGCTAAATTTTTTCCCAAATGTCTCAAAATATCCATATCTTCAATTTTTAATCATATGGTAATATATAGAAAATACACCAAAATTAGCTTAAAATGAGTATATCCCCAGGACCTTGTAAACCTCCATATATGAGTTTAAATGCTTTAAAATATTAATTTTTTATGTATTTTAAATTATTCACGCCATTTCACAGTCATTCTTTAACAAAAAACATCATTTTTAGCCATTCTGTCAAAAGCACTCATGTTGCTAATTTTTGAGATTTCATATAGCTCCTATAAAGCTTCCTGATATCCAATACTGCCCAAAATCACCCAGAATACTCCAACATTATAGTATTTCATATTACAGTTCAAAATAGGCCAATATCTTGCATATGACGGGAGTTATGCCTCCGAGATGATGCTGGAGATAGAGTTTTACCAGAATTTGCATCGAAATGAAAACCGAAAAAAACAAATGAGATATGTATTCAATGCAGAATTTTATGAGGAATCCGATGAAAATAAAATTACGCCGCGCAAAAAACAATTTTGAGGTCAAAAAGGTCAAAAACCGAGAACATCTCACTTTAAACGCAATTTTGACAATTTAAAAATATTTTTTTCAACAAGATATATATATATTCGGATAGAGCTCTTCAAGACGCGTCGAATGATACCAAATTTGTATTTACAGCGTCACTTTAACGAAAATGGCGTGTGCACCGGCACGCCATGCCGTATTACGAAATCCGTGACCCAGATTTCAAAACGGACTTCAGATTCGGATTCCTCGACCCATATTTGGTATAATTACAAAGAATTAACCCTCAACTCAAAAATTTGTTTTTTTTGAAATGCCAAGCTAAGTTCGAAAATACGAAACAACCTCTTATATGATTCTGAAACATTTACATTGGTTTAGATAATAGTTTTAATACTTACATGTATGTTGTTTTACCATTATTAATCTATTACAGCATTGCAGATATCAGTATTTGATGAGTTTTGTTGAGTTTTCTATATATTCTCATGTTGGAGTTGTTGATGATTTTGCTTGCTTTTATATTGAAGATAAGGAGTTGACTGGTGTTGCTATTGATTCTAATCCATATATTTGATCATAATGAGCTGATTAAAAGCTATTTCGAGTAATATTTGAAGAATATGTGGAAGATAATTGATGTCGAGGATGTTGAACAAGGTGAAAAGTGAATTTTTTGAGATTATGAGAAAACAAAAGGATGATATTTTTTCAAACTTTGCCTCAATTTTTTAGACCCTATTAACAACCTCATCCACCAATAAAATAAAAATTTTTTCAAAATTTAGAAATTTTTTAGTTGAGACATATTTGTAAAACAAGGTAATTTTGGATGTATTAGATTTTTTTATATATTTTTCCGTAGATTTTAAATTTTGGTATCATTATGTAGCTAAGATTCTCAATTTTTATGTTATAAAAAAATTATTATCATTTAATTAAATGCACCGCCATAAATTAATACAGAAAAATGGTAAAATTTGTTCATTTTTTTCAACTTTGTGCGCAACATGCAAAAAGGAAAGAGCAAATGTGTGGAAAACACGTTGTAGTGTGGTTGCCATATAAATACTAACAGTACCCATGACTTGAAATTGACCCTGGTCATTTTAAACATGCAGTATTTTATCCCAGATGTTAAAAAATGTCGACATCTTTCATTTTTCATCATTTGATAATACATTGAAAATAACATAAAAATAGATAAAAATCAACAGATGCGCAAAAATCAATAATGACCTATATTTAATGTTAAATGTACTATTTTGGTATTTTTGGATGTGCTCTACATTGTTAAAGCATATTTGCATATATTCTTTAAGAAAAAATAACATTTTTAGGCACTTTTCCTTTCATATCCATGTTGCTTATTTTTAAGATTTCATATGGACGCCATATCATCCGCTGATATCCAAAAATGTCCGAAATCACCCAGCATGCTCTAATAACATAGTATTTCATCATAAAAAACAAATTAGGTCAATATCTTGTATATAACGCGAGTTATGCCTCCGACATGATCCTGGAGATGTTGTTTTTAGTAGTATTTCGCAGAAAAAACCGTGTTCCCCCGCTTTTTTTTAAATGAGTCATATACCATCTTAAACCTCATATAATTGTGCATCTTTTAAGAATATCAAAAGTTCCGGGTCACTGAAACCACAGCTTTTACCCTTGACATGAAAATTTTTTGAGATTTCAAGTTGATGCCATTTCAGTTGTAGGTGTCCAAAAATTCTGAAATTTCAATTTTAGACTCATTTCGAGTCCCTTAATCGATTCCAATCATAAAATTTAAAGTATCTGCAATTTTGGATTTTTACCAGTATACGGTACCTGGGTTACGGTATCTCGGGTCCGGGATACGGTAGTGACCTGAAAACCCCTACAATATTATTTTTTTGTCCCTATGAACTAATCCTGAAAGTTTCAAGTCGATACGATCACTTTAAAAAAATCGTGGTGAACAAGGCTTTGATTTTTGCTCGATTCTGAGAAAAAATGCGTTATAGTAGTGTTAATGTAACGCCCTTCAAAGCTAAATCAGATGTGATATTTTTTGTTTGACCAATTTTAACGTTACACGTAAGCACAAAAAAAACATTTTTTTTTCTAAAGTCAACTTTCAATTTGAATGACGTATATTTGTATTAAAAATAGAAGACATCTTTTATGGTGTTTCATGCAAAAGCTTAATCGGTAACTTTTTGTCTTAATAAATAAAATATTCAAATATCAAAAATAAAAACTAATTTTTTGATTACATTTTTTTGTCTAAAAAAAGGATCGCAAAATTGTACTTTAAGTGTTTGTAGTTTCTAAACTGCAACCATTGTTGCTGCCCACTTGGTAATGTTTTTTTAATTTTAGATTATTCCAATGGCAGTTTTTTCACACTTAAAATCACTACAATGAAATTCCAGGTAACACATATATACATATATTTAATGACCATTGTGACAATAAATTGTTTTATTTAATATACTAATATTCATTATACCAACTTTTTTTACATCAATATCAATATGAAACATAGATGAATTGGGGGGTAACTTTTTTTCTCGGAGCCCGTAGGTCGCCGTCGAGCCTTGGCTGAAAAAAATTTTCGATCGGTCGTCAACGACCTTTTTTGCTCGCAGCGGCTTCGCCGCTGCGAGCCTTATATATCAAAGGTTTTTTGCCGCATATCAAAGAGATTTTGCCGCACATCAAAGGAATTTTGCCGCAAATCAAAGGCGGCTCGGTATTTATGGGTTATTATATACTTTATTAGCTATTTTAATTAGTACAGTTTTATTTTACAATTAAAACTCCTTTTGAAGACTTGCTTTATTGTTATTTGAAAGCGTTAAACCGTTTTTAATCACTAATTGGCACAACAATATCTGTTATAATAATAATATTATTAGAGTTTTTTGCTGTTATGATGCAATTAGTCTTTTTTCCCATTCTTATTGTGCTCTCTTTATCCTTTTTTTCTTAATTATTGGACACTTGGATTGCTGCAAGTGTGTATAAACAACATAAAATTTCTGAACAAATTAAAATATATTCACAACAACGTTTTGGTGAACAAAATTTTAATGGTAAGAACAAAGCCAAATTGAGAATATTATAAATCATGCAGTCGATGCCCTTATTGTTGTTGGGGATCAAGCTACATTTAATGTTCATCCGTCTGGTAGACAATTAGCAGGGAAACTTGGAAAACAAGTAAATTTGCATGATTCGCGAGCTGAATTAATTCAATGTGTAAATCGTTGTCCTAACAATCAATACAAACTTGGTGCCCCAACACCTGGACAAGAAAATAATTGTGATGGCGATGTTCTTCCATTAATAGTAGAAGCAACATCAGAAGAAGCAACAAAGACAATAACCATCACTACAGCTCCTGAAATTGAAATTATTGAAGAGTCGTCACAAGGCTATCTGGTAGTTTTACTCCAAATCCCGTTTCTGCAAAATATACTGCTTACATGCCATGGTATGCTCAACTCATGCCCTGGGTTGATGTCGAAAGAATTTTTTTTCATGGCCCTTAATCAATAGAGTTTTTTTTATTTTCCTTGAAAATAATTAAGAACAACGCGATCTTGCTAGACGCTTTTAAGTAAATTCTCCAAACAATGAATTACAATATCAAAATTTAATGAAGAACGTGCTAACTAACGTAACTGCTACAGAATTAACCGTTCCGTCGGCTCTGCCGATGCGGTAGGCGGTTTCTTCATTGTTTTCGATTCCCTTTATTCACGGAGAAGCCGACTCAATATTAGTACAATTGATATTATTTTACCTATTAGACAAACAAATGTTCCACCATTATCAAAATTCGTTTGCTACAAATATGTCACTAGATAAATGTAAAAACATTTGGACTCTTATGCTCAAAGATCACGTGTCCAGGAAAGAAAAAGATGGACAACATAATTTTAAGTGATGATCTTTTTGAAAATTTTGTAACAGATGAAGAAGCTCAGAACAGAAAAGACATACGTTTTGAATCTATTGAATTAAATTGTGTTTCTCAATTGTTTTGATTTATTTATGTAATGTAAAATTTTTAATATTCAAATATTAAATTGGTTCAACTCATTTTTTGCATGAAATTTTTAAAAAAAATCACCTAAATTTTCAAGATATTTGTTAAGCAAATTTTCGCAAAATTTCACAGGTAGCTACCTATGGTCAGTTTTCGCCGATCGCCTTCGGCGATCGGTCGGTCGGTCGGGGGGCCAACTAAAGTTACCCCCTATTCATCTATGATATGAAAATAAAAATTTTTGCTTGAAATAAAAATAGTTTTTTTCATATATTGTTAATCGCTATTCTTTCCTTTACCGGCAATCAAAAAACCATCTTTTATACTGCAAAAGCTATCTTTGCATCTATTTAGTATGTTAAAACTTAAATATTCAAAAAGGAAACAAGACATTTTTGTCATATAAAACTTTAATCTATAGTTCTTATTTAGTTGTTAAAGTGGATTCAGCGTTGTAGTTCCATTGTTTGTAGTTTAATCGTAAAATATGTGTTAACTTCTTTTGCTTCAAAATGTCTTTTTTTACCAGTGATGTGTTGGAAAATTATTAGAATAAAAATGCATAATGAAAAAGATGGAGCTTTAAAAATTAAACAGTAAGTAGTGTTTCAAATGCTGTTAAGAGAAGCTGATAAACTTTTTTTAATTAATCAACTTTGATGTTACACGTAAGCACGAAAAAAAAACAATTTTTAATGCCAAGAGTCATACTCCCAAAAGATTCTTTGTATTAAAATAAGAAAGCACCGTTATAGTGCAAAACGTTATTGGAGTTATTTTTTTTGGTGTAGATAATTAAAATATTCAAATATTATATATGTCAACAATTCATGTACTACTTTTTTTTGATCTTCTTGCATAACTGTAGGAAAAAACGTATCTAAATTTGTAGTTCAAACATGTGTAATTTAATTTAAAAGAGTTGCATTAATATCATATCTTTTATCATTACTCGTATTTGTTATTTGAAAAACTGTTTTAGTTACCCAAAATTATTTTAAACTTAACATTACCTTAAAAAATACAGCAAGATCTTTGACATTGAAAATTGCTGGAACATTGCTTAATTCAATGCGCTGAAGACTTTCGAAATTTTTAAGTTTTTGAAATTTCTTAAATGTTGATGTATTAGCTACAATGAACCAGCTAAATTGAATATTACTTCATTAAACTAAAAAAAAGGTTTTTTAAAAGCGAATATATCTTGTATCATACTTGTTAAAAAACAGAAATTTTGCTTCTAATAATTTCTAATAAGTATTTGGGATGTAAGCTCTGAAAAAACAATTTTTTATGACATTTCCATGTATGATTTTCCAAAAATAACAAGATATATGTTTATTAATTTTGTGTAAAAATTTTATTTATATTTATGATATAGTTTGCGTTAATTTAAATATTCAAAAGTTGTATTTTTCTAACAAAAGATGTTTAATGTAAAACTATTATTTTGGTGTTTCTATGAAATAAGGAAGTGTAGTTGAAATGTTTGTAGTTTAATCGAAAATAGTTGCCTCACATTTCTGTGTCTTTTACTATCTCTTTTTATCTTTGTGTGTTGAAAAATTACTGGAGTAAAAATGAACAGAACAATGCCGATAATGAAGCTTTTAATATTTTTTTCATTAACGTAAACTGAACATATTGCTTGATATTTAAATTAAAGATAGCATTTCTCGATTAAATGATCTATTATCCGAGTTTAAATTTACACATTTGCACAGAAAAAAGATTCTTGTTAAATTTGTGCAAAGTTTTAATCGCATATTTTATTATATTAAAAAATTTAAATATTCAAAAGATAGGTTCAAATATGTTGTTATGTTAACGATTTGCTGAAAATAGAGTGCTAAAAAATGTAGTTTAAATGTTTGTACTTTAATACCAAACCGATTTATTTGTATGAAATTCCAATTATTCCGTTGATATGATATGTTAAAAAAGTGTTGCAAAAGCCTTTTAAGCATTACATAATACATTTAGTTTATGTATTATGTAATGCTTGATATAAAATTTATATGGGCTAAAATAAAATCAAATAGCTGTTGCTTACATTTTTATTATACAGTGTGATGCAAAAAGATAGCGCCACCCCAAAATTCACGCTTTTCAAATTCTGGGAACATGATATCAATTTGTAATATCGATATTTGGAATCAGCATGTTAAAAAACCCTAAAACCGGAGGAATTGTCTAAAATGGCTCACTGGTAATAATTTAACAGTAATATTTGTTAAAATCGGTTGATGCAAAAAGATAGCGCCACCCTTCAAAAATTTGAATATGATGTAGTTCACAAAGATGCCCCGAATTTTAGTATTTTTCATTAATATTTATCATCACTCAATTTCATGTTAAAGTATACAGTAATTAAATGGCTCAATCGTGAAAGTGAAGTTTTAACCTTTTTTTATTAATGGTCGTTGCTCCTTGCGTATGATAGAATAATTAATGAGAAGCATTTCTTGAATAAATATTCTACTACAACTCATATCAAATTTCAAACATTTGCACAAAAAAAGATTCTAGTATAATTTGTGCAAAGTTTTATTAGCATATTTCTTTGTTTTTAAATTTTAAAATATTCAAAAATAATATTCGCATGCATGGTTGTGTTGGTTTATTGAAATTAGAGTGCTAAAAGTTGTAGTTCAACATTTGTAGTTTAATACCGAACAACTATGTTTGATTTATTTGTATTAAACTGTTTTTTTCATCATTAAAATTGATGTATAAAAAATTGCTGAAAACCTCTTACAGCAATGAAGAATCTAAAGATTTTTACTTGCATGTGTATATTATATAATGCTTGAAAGAAATTTAATATGGCCCATTTTTAAATCCAGTAACATATCTACCAAATTTCATTTTATGCTTTTGCATTAAAAAAACTGTCTTTTTTTTATGGAAATGCTTGATTTTAATAGAATGTGCCAATTTTAAAACAAAAAAAATTATTTATTTATCATGATGTTGATCTGAAACTACTAGACTGAAAGTTGTAGTTCCAACTATTGTAGTTTAATCCCAAACAGGTGTGTTGGATTTATTTTTAAGAGACTGTTTTTTTAATTTTATGTATTTGCACAAAAAAAAACAAGCTTCAGAAATTTATAGATACGTGTATGTGTTGTGATGGCTCGAAATATAACTACCGCAAAAGATTACGAAAAGTTTCTGCTGATTAACAAAGTTTTTTCCTTCCCTCTTTCGACAAATGATCTTTGATTTGGTTAAGCAATCTATATTTACATATTTTTTTGTATTGAACATTTAAATATTCAAATATTATGTTAATAGATTAAACACAGTTAACTAAAATTTTAATCAATAATTTTAGTTTCCTTGCTTGACTGGGAAAAAAAGAGTGCCAAAAAGCTGTAGTTTTAATGTTTGTAGTTCCAATATCAAACACTTGCTGTGTTGTCCGATTTTGGCTTTCCTCTCTTTTTCCTTGGACATCATCGATTCAATGTCTAAAAAGAGTTGCTTGCAAAAAAAAGCATTTTTGTCCATTTTTTGTTCCAAAGCAAATAGTGTTGTTCAAATAATGTTAATATTTTATTTTTTAGATCTATCTATTCCGCTATCAACGACAAGTATGGATATCTCAACAAAACCAATTGCTCAAAAATTTTCATGGCCTAGTACTTCATCAATACAACAAGATTTCAGCTATCCATCATCAATTATATATTATGTGGCAAGAAATCCATCAAATCCAAAAATGTATCTGAAAATGGTCAAAAGCTGTAAATATTTTTTTGAAAAAATGCCCCTTATTGTTGTTAGCCGTATCTGCAAAGAAAGAATTTTTTGTTCAAATGACGAATTTAAATGTCCCAAAAATGGTAATAAATGTTGTCGCATTATCGATATGGATAAACTTAAAAGCAAAATATGGCTTACAAATAAAGTTCATCGGTTTGGTAAAAATATTACTAAAATATTTGCATCCATGTTGAAGAAAAAAATTTATCGATGTGAAAATGCTGTACTTGAATTAAATCGCACCGAAATTAATATTGATGATTTTCAATTATTAGCTACGCCTTTCAAGAATTTTGATCTTATGGATGGTCATATTATATATGAAAATGGAAATTTTGTAAAATTGGATAAAATTATTGAAGCTATTCCACATGTTGAAAAATTTGAATAGTTAGTTTTTTCTTAAATTTCGTTTGCAAAATTTTTTAACTACAATTTTTAGCTTCTTCGATGATCATATTTCTGTTGCTACTTCTTCAACTCTAAATATGATTACTAAATTAAGCAATCTTGGGAATCTTAAAGTACTTGAATTATGGAATATTCCTGAAACTTTTACTATTGAAAATATTTCGTCATTTATCGAAAATGTTTGTTACTTTACCGTTGATGCCCACGGCTGACGCCGGAGTTGAAGCTCCATAATTTGCCTGTATACTCCTCTTGCTATGGGATAGCTAGGGACAGAATATCAGCGGCCAAATTTTCGATCTGTGGATGTAATAGATATATGGATATAGCTAATATACAGCAGACGATATTTATTTTTGTTTAAAAATATCTAAAAATCTACATTATGGATACTTTCTAACCACTTCAGATACATACTCAACAAACAAATTACGATTTTATTACATTGCTTTATAAATGTTGCAATGAAAATTTTATAACAAAAACAGTTATCGTCTGCTATTTGTTAACTATATCCATATATCTATTTTTTTGGCCGCTGATATTTTTTCTCTCACTATCTCTTACTGAGACGAGTATTTTGGAAAAAAATGGGACCTCAAAGCCGGTATCAACGGGGGACGTCTACGGTTAGTTCTTTAAAAAATGCGTTAATGTCACTTTTTTAGAATCACAAAACTCTAAAAATTGCATTTGATTTTGATGAAAATCTTACAGAAGAATACAAGAAACAGCTTGATCAACTCATTGATAAAATTTTAGTTGACAATATTCAACAATGTATTATCACATATCCCTACCAAAATGAACTAAAACTTCGAGAATTAGAATACAGATGCAGCTTTTAGTTGTATCTTTCTTCTTCATCATCAAAGTTTCTATTTGATTGTTTTAATCTTATAATTAACTATTTAAAATTTTTTTTTATATTATTTCGTTCATTAAAAATTTTATTGGGTGTGATGTCAAGTATTTCATTTTTAAGCTTTAAAACGTTCTTCGCATCTTTTTTCCAGGAATACTAAAAGTGTAAAGCGTTAAATGATATCGTTGGATTTTACGAATCAAGGAGGTGTTTCTCTAATATGATTATTAAATATTCAAATATCTTATGCAAGCAGAAAAACATAATTCTAGCATAACTGTTAAATCAAAAATTATTTCTTGTTCAGCTAAAAAAAAAGAGTGCTAAAAACATTCAGTCATAACTTTTATTTCACTTCAATTAAACACGATGGTGTCTAACTCTGGTGGCTTTAAAGTGTCTCGAATGCAACAAATAACGTGTACGCCCTGTTTGTTGTCATAGAACATCCACTTTATCATTATTATTAAACCGTGTTTTCTAATGAAGGCTTAAATTCTAGTTTGACTGTTTTAGTTTTAAAAATATTACTTTTTTGCTTTCACTTCAAAACTTTTTGTAAACTCTTATTTTATATTTCTTATTTTTTACTTTTACTCTTAATTTTATTTTTTATTATGTTTTTTTTTTGCCCACTCAGCTTTTCTGGAGTGAATAAATAAATTAAATTAAATTAAATTAAAACAATTGTAGTTTCAGTGTTTGTAGTTTAAACAGCTGTTATTGTCTTCTTTTCAGTTTTGTATCTCTACTATCCTTTCTTAAAATTGATTTATAAGAAAGAGAAAAAAATAAACGGCATTTTTAGTTTCAGCATTGGCAGAAAAAAACACTATGTGATTGTTAGAATAACATGTGCTTCGTTTGTATAATTGTGATTGGATTTTTTGTGCATAAAAGACAGTAGCAAATTCAATGTTATTCAATACTGATTCTGCCTGTTCTTCTGTTTTGTTCTTGTGTTTTGCTATTATTTTTAAAGGATCACTGATATTTTTCCATATAAACGAATGATATCTTTAAGCTTTTCTTATTTAAATTTTTAGATCCTCATCTCATATTATCAGTAACGATGGATACCTTGGCAAGCGTTACTGCAAAAAACTTTTCATGGCTCGAGAATACATCCTTAAAACAGAGTTTCTCACTACCATTTTTAATAATAGATTATATGATTAAAAATCCTTCAACACCAACATATTATTCCAAAATAATTCAAAGTTGTAAGCACTTTTTTGAAAAAAATCCTATTCTTGTTGTTAATAAAATAGAACAAAAGCTATTTTGTACAAATGATGAAGGCGAATGTAATGAACAAGATCAAGAATGTTGTCTTGATCTTGATATAGCTGAAATAAAATCTAAAATTTGGCTTATCGATCAACTATCATATTCCAGTGACTACAGTATTTCTGATAATTTTGCTGAAATGTTTAGTCTAAAAGTATATCGATGTGAAAATGCTGTGCTTGAACTATCTCGTACAAAAATGTGGTTTGATGATTTTCAACTTTTAGCTACATGCTTTAAGAACTTTGATCTTATGGATGTTGAAATTACATCTGAAGATGGCAGTATTGTTATGTTGGAAAAGATCCTTGAAGCTATTCCAAATGTTGAAAAATTTGAATAGGAAGTTTTTAAAAAAACTTTTGTCACAGAAAGATATTTTAAATAATTTTTAGTTTTTTTAACAATGTATCTCCAGCTGCCACTGCTTTAACAATGAAAAAAATCTCTGAACTCAAAAATCTTGGTAATCTCAAATTATTTGTTTTATGGAATATGCCTCATATTTTCCCGATTGAACATCTTTCTTCATTCATCAAAAACGTATGTTGCCATTAAATTGTTTCTTATGACCCATGGACTCCTTTTTAGAATCACAAAAACATGAAAATTGGATTTGATTTTACTGGAGATGTTGGTTTTTTTCCAAATATATCAGAAGAATACAAGAATCAGCTTGCACAACTTGTTGATACAATCATGCGTAAGAAAATTCAAGAATGTATTATAACATATCCAAAACAAAATCAACGAAAGCTTGCAATCCTAGAAAATAGATGCAATTTTTAATTTTTACATATTTTGTTGTCATTGTTTTCACTCTGTTTATTTTAGCAGTCAGTTTTTGATAAAACTCGTTATTAGTTTTTTAAAAATGATTATGAATATTCATTTTTGTTTTCAGTAGTGTCTAGTTTGTCTTTTTTGAATGCAGAAAAATAATCTGAAAATTTAAAATTGCTGTGTAAACTTTTTAGTTAGGATATATAAGATATTTTCAACGACATATATGTCGGCGTTGTTGAATCACAGTGGCTATATAATAGCCATAATAAAATAATTGAATATTCAAATATTTAACAAAAATATAAAATCTAAATCAATAATGTGTTGCGCGTTATTTTATGAAAAAAATGCTTGCCAAAAAATTGTAGTTTCAGTGTTTGTAGTATAACAGTGTTAACCTTGGATTCCACACATCCTTGTTCTCACAATTGATTCAAAGCATAAAAAGAGAGGAAAAACGTTTGCTTGTCTATTTTTTTTGGCAGAGCACAAAAATCGTTAGTTGTTATTTGGTACTTTTTTCATATTAAACTTTCTACAATATTATCCGGCCTTTACTGAAAAATAATGAATACATCCACAAAACCAATTATTGGGAAAGTGTCATGGCCTTTTGGTACATCAGTGAAACAGAATTTCTTACTGCCTTCTACAGTGATGTATTATATTCTCACAAATCCTTTAACCCCGAAATATTACTTTAAAATAATACAACAATGTAAATATTTCTTTGAGAAAAACCCTATCCTTGTTGTCGCTCGTATAGAAGAAGAAAAGTCTATATGTTCAAATGAAGAATTTCAGTGTAATAAATATGAGGGGGGACGCCCTCTTGGACATTGTTGTGTTAAATTTGATATTGCAAAAATAAAAAGTAAAATTTGGCTTACAAATAAGCTTTCTTATGTGTACAATACCAATGTTTCTCATGATTTCGTTGTCAAGTTGCAACAAAAAATTTACCGATGTGAAAGTGCACAACTTTTATTTCATGATACTAAAATAAATTTTGACGACTTTCAATCACTAGCTGCGTATTTTAAAATCTTTTGTTTGATGGATGCAAAAATTAGATATGAAGATGGAAGCCTTGTTATGTTAGATAAAATAGTTGAAGCTATTCCCGCTGTTGAAAAATTTGAATAGTATGTTTTTTTGTAAAACTTTTATCACAAAAAAATGCTAAAATAACTTTTAGTTGGTTTGAAGATAACAGTATTGCAGCAACTCCTTCAAGCTTGAACAACATTTGCAAGCTTAAAAATCTTAAAAATCTGAAAACTTTTGATCTATACGGTATACCTGAAATTTTCAACTTTCAAGCTCTTTCATCTCTTATCAAAAATGTTAGTTATAAACTTTTATTTCACACATTTTTCTATAACAATTTTTTAGTTTCACAAAAGCACTAAAATTTTACTTGATTTTAATGAAAGAATTTCTGAAGAATACAAGAATCAGTTGGATCTGCTTATCGATGAAATTTTACATGATCAAATTTTTGATTGTATGATTACATATGAAGAACAAAATCAAGAAAAATATGAAATTTTAGAAGAAAGATGCGGCATATGAGAAACATAATAAAAAAACATTTAACTCTGCTTATCTGTATATTGATATATTGATAATATATATTATATCTAAAAACTCTGTAAAAATGGATTATTTATTACGCAAACAATTGTTGTCAAACTTATAAAAAATAAAAAGCAAAGTTCAAGTAAAATACAAATAAAATTTTTTAGACAAAAAACCAAATTAATTAAAACAGTCACGACTTTCACCACTAAAAGTTCCAGCCAAATTAAGAACTCCAACATCAAAGATTTTTTTAGGCTCTCGGCCTTCAGCGATATAATCATCAGGAATTACAATACTGAATTTTTTAAGGCATGGAATATGTTCGTCATTACAATCGTGGTAGCTGAAAATGTCAAAAGGTTAGTTAGAACAAGTCACGAAATGTGACATGACAATTTTGTCGTGACATTTTCGACACACACATTTTGCTTAAGTATGTTTTCTTTTTTAAGTAACTTTTTTATAGAAACTCACACATTTAATTTCGGATCAATGGAAGTAATTTCTGTTTCATGTCCACGAAGAAAGAATCTGCCTTGAGAGTCTGTTACACCTTCATCCATTAAATCATCAATATCCGTTCGATCTTCATCATATAGTTTAACCTTAACATTTTCAGCTGGCTTTCCATTACAAGTTAGCACACCTTTAACAGCAGCAGATTGTAAAGTTCCAAAATTAAAAAATCCTGCTGACGATAAAGTAATAAGCGACGATCCAAAAATGGTGAAAAATAAAATAATTTTCATGTTTCTTAAAACAAAAAAAGAAGATCAAATTTGATTCACACAAAAATTGATAAAAAATGAAAAACAAAAAATTTTTTTTGAATCACCAAATAATGAGATGATAAACACCATTCACTTTTAATAATCATAAAAAGAACACCCCCAAAAGGCAAGAAAAAAACGAAGAAGGTGTAGGTGTAACTAAACAAAAAAAAGTATAGGAAAAAAAGAGTAAATAAAAATAATGATTGATAAAAATCTGTCTGTTTGTTTTATTAATTTCTCGTATTTTCTAAAGAAAAATCATTTTGTGACGTTAATGACAATGTTTTGTGTAGGTGGGTATTATTGCAAAAAAACACGTTTAATGAATCGTTGGATCAATTTGCTCAATAATAATGATAAAAATACTTTTATTAGAAAACAAAAAGCATCACAGAACATTTTCACATGTGCACTTTTGGAGTTTATATGTACAAGGTGTATGCTCGTCTGTTAGTAAGGGACAAAAAATATTAGCTGCGAAATAGTCCATCTTGGGATTTAATAGCTGATAACAAGCAGATGATATCTATTTTGATAATATCGAAATTCTGCACAATAAAAACTTTTCAAAGATTATACAAATAAATGTATTATTAATGGATTGTTATTTAAGCTATTATACCACTTTAAAATTGTTGACATCAAAAATTTTGGCAAGCAATTGATAGTTAAAAAGTTTTGCTTTATTTCTCACAAAAGAAGCGCTTCCACATTCAATCACTTCCGCTTCTTGCGCTTCCTGTGGAAGCACAAAAGCCAGACAATGTTTAGAGATAAACATAGCTTGGTCTTTGCAGTAGTAAATTAATGAAATATTCAAATATGTTTTGTACATAAAAGTTAAATCTATCATATCTTTTTTATTTGACACAGAAAGAATGTGAAAAATTGTTGTTTCAGCGTTAGTAGTTTCTTAGACAACGGCAGTTTGTTTGTGGCATCTAACATTTTCTTTTGTAAGATCTTTTCATTGCCTGGCAACAAACGATTTTAAAAAATAGAGAATAGTAAAAAAGTATTTTGGCTGTTCATTGGCAACAAAAAAAACATTCTTTTGAAAGCATTCTAGCATCCCACTAGTTTTTTATGAGTGACACTAGCACAACTTTTCAGTATAAAAGTTGCAGCCAATAGAATTTTTTTTGTTATTTTTTTGTAGTAAAAAATATGCCCCTTTTTTCTGTTAAATTACGAAGAAAACAAATGGCATCATTGAATTCAGCATGTAAAAGCAATTTGTTTCGATCAAAAAATCAAGGTTTTGAGACAGAAAATTTCCAGTTTAGAAATTTTTTGTCTGTGAAAAAAGTTTTCTGTGTGTTTTTTTTAAATTCAGCTTTATTTTACACAACAACATACGTCATTACACTGTCGTCTAGCATTTTAACAAAAAATCATCGACATTCAGTAATTCATGAAAATGTTTTCTTCCGTTAATAAAACTCCGTGAAATAAAAAAAACAAAAGCAGTACTACATAAAAATGTTCCACTAAACAACATCTTATGGTTAGGAAAATATACGGTTACTTGTATGTATACTATGAATCCCACAACAATGCAGCTTCCAAACAATATCACATAACTGCATTCTGCAATCATATCAATTCTTTTTAATTCTTTTATGTTATATGTTGTAATACAGTGTTTTCGAATTGCATTTTCGGGTGCCAGAATGCTTTTAAATTTCATTTTTTGAATAGCGGCAATATTATTCTTGACAATTGTGCCATTGTAATGAATATTTTTTGTTGCTGAGTCAAATTTCTTAAATAGACAAATACATAAATGCATATTTAAATTTTAAGTAACATACCTCACCAATTACTGTGCAATTATTAGCTACTTCCTGGTAAACTTCCCATGACATTAAATCAGACACATTTTTATTACCACATGGATAATACAATAAATCATTTTTTATTTCTAAGATAGTTTTTCCATCATTATAAATACCAAAATAAGAAATTGATAAATTTAAAATTATATGAAAAATAATTAAAAGAAAAGTATAAAAAATTCTAAGTTGACGTTGAAATTGCTCTCTGTCATTAACTTTATTGCATTTACATAACGAATACGATGGTTTAATAAGCATTACAATTTGGAGGAATAAAGAATAAATTGAATTAACCTTAAAAATGCTAACTTCAAAAAACAACTTTTTTAGCCAACAAACACTGTCTTTCTTCTTTTTGTTGATCTCAAAAAAATGTGCCAAAATGGTTGGTATTGCCATTGTTATTTTGTTATGCTGGACATTCACTGACCAGGTAAGTGTAAAATCGATGAACAGACAGTTTTTTTTTTCATCGATAGAATTATTATCCTCATTACTGAATGAGATATAAACACTTGTTGCTATAAGAAAAATGTTCATTGCTGTTGTTTGAAGTAATTAACTTATGCATTGATGCATAAAACATTGAAAAATGGTTAACATTTAAAGAATTTAGATATAAAGTGTTAAAATTGCAATTTGCAATGTAAAACTCAAATGTTGAACAGAGAAAAAAAAGCAGCAACAAGATGTTGGGTTGGCAAAATGGAACATAAACATTTTATTTTGCGGGAAAAGAAACCAGCAAAAAAAAGTTGTTGCGTATTTTTCAAATATTTTTTTCAACAAAAATTGAATTAACTTTTACTGCTTATTATTATTATTAAAATGGATATTAAATCTATATATTCAACAATTCTTACACCTTCTGAAGTACCATCAACAACATTACGACATATCCATATTCGTTGTCCAGATTCTGATCAACAAATTGAATTTATCGAAAAGCTATCTGCTCATGTTGAAGAAGAAAATGTAAGCTGTCTTATTTTACTTACTTTTTATCATTAATACCTTCTTTTTTTAGCTTAGTTATAAAATTGGTAATGGAAATTGTTTGTTGATTGATAAATCACCGAAAGATTTATTCTCTGTTATTGTTCAAGCATTTGATGGTGGAAGAGCTTCTTCAGCATATAAGAATGTTACAGATTTTATTAAATATTTTAATGCTAATATTCTTTGTTCATCATTAGAAAAACAATATGTGCTATGTTTACGTCGAACTGAATATCTACAAGATATTGAAGGTTTCCCGATTATCGCTGATCTCTTTAGAGGTTTTGGTGATCCATTGGTAATTGTTTTTATATATCTACTGTCAAATACAACCTTGTTTTAGTTCAAGAAACGTGTTAAACTTATTACTCTCTCAACCCTGCCATGGAATTTAATGCTCTCAAATGCATCTGCTCTATCACCAATGTGTATCTTTATTGAATATAATCCTTATGGTGATAAACGTAAGTTTAAATTAGTAAAAAAACTATATAGAAGTATGGTACACCACTAAAGTTAGCTAAATTCTCGTTGTTATTTCCCTAAATGTTCGAGTCTCTATTCAACTTCGTTTGGAGTATGGTCAGTAACAATACCTTAATACAACGAAGCTCACAAGATGAAGATATCATAACTTATGTACTTACAATCTACAGTATCCCAAATAAAATTAATCTCACAAAAACAACAAATGCAGTGCTATACAAAGCAAAAATTTATTTAAGTCTAACAAGTTGAAGCTTTGAAACAAGATCCTGTGCATTTCCATCGAGATAATCAGCAATATCAACTCCAACAGATGTTGCAATATCTCGAACAAAATCTGATGAAGCATCACATCGAAACTTGGGAACGAAAGTATTTATTACCATTAGTATCATGTAGATCTTTGCTTTTCTTGTGCTACTATACAATTATTAATAAGAAGCAGCTTTGTTTATGTTACTATAGTCTTGTATGGCATTATATACCAGAATTTCAGTTTTCCCTTTTTTAAAATGCCTTTGCTGTGAAATCTTCAGAAATTGCAATTATCCAAAGCATTAATCTTATCGACGAAGTAGCTAATTCTGCTCTCATCGCCTCAAAATCTTTTACATAAAATTAATGAAAATTCAGCAAATTATTAGTGGTGACCATTGCTTATGTAGAATATTTTATTTTAACACTTTTATTAGATATCCATTAACCAATATTATTTCAGATAGTTCTGTTAAAGCTGTAATGAAACTACAAAAGAAGAAGCTCGCTACTTTAGCCGAAGAAGATGAAAATGCTAAAACTCCAATAAAATTTTGCCAAGAATTTGCTCGACAATGTTGTGGTACATTTGAACAAAAAACTACTGATCCACGTAGACTTTTATCATTGGTATTTTTTTGTCTTTTCTATCTTCTACTCTAATGTCCTATTTCAGATATCACGTATTGCTGCAATGTGCTCTGATACAATTGATCCATCAGATAAAGGATATAATATTGATGCTGTAAAGAAGGCAATTCGAAAATTGGATGATGATTTATTCTATTTTAATGTCACAGATCTTTTATCAAATCAAAAAACCAAAGAAGAAAAGCATCAAGAATCTATCAATTCAGTACCATATTATGCAAAGTTTATTTTGGTTGCTTCATTTTGTTGTAGCTTTAATCGACGAACTACTGATCTACGATTCTTTGATATGGTATGTTTTTAATATTTACTGTACACTACTCCATGTAGTTATTGGGTGTATTTAATAATCCCAGAATTTGGTTACTTCTGCAGCTACAGTATCGCTTTTTTTTTAACACACATAAACGTTTCAGGGACGTGAAGGCCGAAAGAGAACTGCAGCGTCCTCAGCAACAGATTCAAATAAATTTCACGAAACTGGTCCACAATCGTTTACTTTAACACGATTCTTGGGTGTTATTGCATTCTTTTTCAATAGCTTCCTTCAACCTGAGGATGTAATGCCAGATGTGAATTACCTCATTAATCGACTATGTGAAATGAGATTTATTACAAAGATTTCAAATCCAACAAATATTGCTGTTCCCAAATTTCGATGTGATGCTTCATCAGATTTTGTTCGAGATATTGCAACATCGGTTGGAATTGATATAGCTGATTATCTGGATGGAAATGCTCATGATCTTGTTTCCAAGCTTCAACTTGTTAGACTTAAATGAATCTGTATTTCTGTATATTTTTTGTTATTTTTCTTATATAAAGTTTTCTTGAAGATACTGTAGGCTGTGTATACAAAGTGAAATGACGTAACAATTTATCCATATATTTTATTTCTAAGCAAAGGGTATTTATTACGGATGCTAGGTCAATCAGGAAACCTTTTTTGGCAGGATAATTTCTGATCATGGCATATTCACCTACAGTTAGTAATGTCAATACAAAAAAGATAGGATTGTACAAAACTTTATTTAAGTTTTTATCATTTTAATAAAGTTTAAAAAGTACCAGCTGGAACGCATTCATGATTTCCCAAATAATTTCTAACACCAAAATATTCTCCATGATCACCCATTGTTGGAGTTAGGACACTATTACTGCATTTCATACTTTCTTCTTCTGCACATAGAATATATGGATCACCTCTTTTCATATTATTATTATACCATACTTCTGATGCATGATGTGTATATCCCATAAATCCTGCTGTAGGCAAATGTGGAATTATATCCCAATGATGTACAATTCGATAGGCTTCTGGTACCAAGGATGGATATGCATCAGCAAAGCTTTTATCACCAACTCGTGGTTGTCCAAAAGTATAAAGATGAAGTTGATCTTTAGAGACAAGTTTTGTGGCTGTCAATGATGCTGCCGTAATAGAAGATAAAGCTGCACCAAGTGAATGACCAGCTACCCAAATTTTATAAGCTGGATATTTATTTTTCAATTTGATGAAGCTGTCTCTTAGCCCGGCTTTCCAGAGGAGGTTATAAGCATTTAAATAATATCCATTAACATTTCCACCTCCAATGAATGGTAGCAAAGGATGTGTTAAAGTATAATTCATGTATTGTTCAACTTGGCTATCACTGATTGATCCACGAAAAAATATTGCTACAGCTTTTTGGGAATGCGAAACTACAGTATATCCAGAACACGAATCTTTTGAACTTGCGCTATCACATTGAACAGTTACTTGTGCGCCGAACTAAAAATGATTGGTTAAATTACAAGGCTACAGTAACTAAAATGTGATTAAAGTAAAATGGAATTCATTTTTTTGACGCTAAATCGCTTTTGAGATCATGCATGCGACTTCAATTTAGCTTCAATCCCCCTTATTACAGTATACCTCATAATTTGATGCTGCTCCTAAAGTTGCATTAATACATTTTTCAACTCCATGATTATATGCATCAACTGTTAAAGGCCATAGCAAATTCCGAGCAAGGATTTCATCATAAGCACATCTTACAGCAGCAATCAAAGAAAATAAAATCAAACATTTGACAAACATTTTTTTAATGTTTGAAATTTAACAATCACAATCTCTTTGAAACGAAAATGATTTGAATGAACTTTTTTATTTCTCTAGTCTACTTTTATATGTGTATTTGGATTTCATTCATTGTGGACTGAAATGTGATAAGAAGAGTAAAAAAGATAGACGAGGATGTTAAAAAATTCACATGCATAAACAATGTTAATCAAAACACACATTCTTTAGTTTTTAGGAGTTGAAAGAAGTACTTTATTGAAAGAAAAAGTTCTTCGACTTTGGACTTTTTTGTATTAACAAGAAAACATCCTTGCGGAAGTCCTTTATTTACATAAAAACAATTTTCCGTTTCAAAATGGAATGTTTGATTTTGTACATGATCAGATACTGTAGAAAGCAATGTAAAACTGATCTAATAAATGTCTGAATTTTGAGATTTTTATAAAAAAAAAATATTTTTAAATTAATTCTAAAATTTTTGTTTCATTTTTCAAAATTTCTAAAATTTCCATAACAATAATGCTAAATAGTTTTCCGCTGTTATTGCATTTTTTTTAATAGCGTCCTTCAACCTGGAGATGTTATGCCAGATGTGAATTACCTCATTAAACGACTATGTGAAATGAGATTTACTACAAAAATTTCAAATCCAACAAATACTTCTGTTCCCAAATTTCGATGTGATGCTTCATCAAATTTTGTTCGAGATATTGCAACATCTGTTGGAATTGATATTGCAGATTATCTGGATGGAAATGCTCATGATCTTGTTTCAAAGCTTCAACTTGTTAGACATAAATAATTTTTTGTGTTGTTTTTCGTTATTTTGTAAAAAATAAAAATTTTTTGGATGAAATTATATTGACTCACTGTAGCTCCACATTTCTGTTCAGCAATTTGCAAGTAGTTTTTTTAATGCGTTAAAAATTTTTTAACAAAAAGTGTTATTGTAAGCTGGTTCTAGATAATCATAAGGTAGATCAAGATAAGCAATAAGGTCATCTTTTTTCCATAATTGCGTTTTTTGATTATTATTTCCTTTTTTTAGATCTATCGCTAGTATAAACTTTTTTTGTTAAATTGTTGAATCGATCCTAAATAGTGAAAAAATTATGGAAAATCAAATTCCACAACCTTCTTCAATGCCTTCTTCACCAACAAAGAATTTTTATGTCAATGAATGGACAATCGTTAACACTTCTAAAGCTGAACAAAAGCAAGTTAAATTAGATGCAAAGAAGAAACAATTATCTAATTTGGAAGAACTTGTTACAAATCTTCATACTCAAACTGTAGAGTTCTTTTCACATATTTCTTGTTTTATCATTTAACAAATTATAGATTTCTGATGCAGCTCAAAAGCAAACTGAATTTGATGAAATGAAGAATCAATTATCTTATATGGAAGAACTTCAAACTCAAACTGTAAGTTTCTTCTTTAATATATTTTGTGTATCTTTTAATCCTTCAAAACTTTTTAGATTTCTAAAGCAGAACATGAAGCTTGCATTGCTAAAATTGAAGTAACATTTGATTCAGAAATTGTTAAATTAGTTGAAGCTCTACGAAATCAAATGATTGAAATGCGTGAAAAAGAAAAAGCCGAATTTGAAACACGATTTGCTCAAATGAAAGAGATACATGATTCCGAAATTGTCCAAATCAAAGCAACTTATGATTTAAAAGTTACAAGAGGAATGTGATGCTTTAAAGAATCAACTTTCAAAATTAACTGAAAATGTTGAAAACGAAAAAGCTGAAATTCATCAAGAAATTGCTCGAAAAGCTGATTTGACTACAACAAATTCATTAAAGAATTCTGTTGATGCTTTAAAATCACAAATTGATTCAAAAGTAAGCGTTTGGTTATTTAAAAAACCTCAATTTATTATTATTTGTTTAGATTTCTCAAATGTCTGCTAGCCGTGAAAAGGATAAAGCTGACTTTATTGCAAAAGTAAATCGACTAAATTCTATTAATGCTGAATTAGATGTCAAAGTTTGCAAATTAAATGAAAAAGTAAGCTTTTCCTGCATTTGTTACTGTGTTTGTTTGTAAATGAATTTTTCTAGGTTCAAAAATTAGAAAATGATGCTCATCAAATGCAAAATCAAATCTGTCTTTTATCATATGGAAATGCCAAATTCAAGAATTCCTTTATTTGTTGTCTCAAAGATGTTGTAGTTAATGGTAAAGTCGATTATGAACGGTTAAATGGAAAGGTGTGTTACAATTATGTGCTTCATTTTTAAACCCCGTTTTTTTAGATTCTTGTTGTTCAAAATCTTTGGCGTAAATCTGATGGCAAATGGGAAGCAGATGGTATTGAAATTTCTCTTGAATATCAAAATTTTAAAATTTATACTAAAAATCTTATTCTTGCAAGTTGTTCAGATTTTACATCAGTATTTAACCGTCTTTTATGTTATGATCTCGAGTGTTTATATTTATCATATTCAACAATAGCTTATAGTGATTATAAAAAATTGATTTCTTCATGTAATACTATTAAATGTGCAGGATTCTCTCATATTATTGTAAATGATGAAAATGGTAAAGACATTGAACTTGATCAACTTTGGAAGGACATATTAGAAAAAGCACCATTTATTGAAAAATTAGAACTGTAAGTTGTTACTATTTAAATGCATTTAACAAATATATTGTTTTCAGCATTCCAACCGGCAAAATATCCCCTCAAACTCTTCAAAAACTTGCTGAACTTCCATCATTTCCAAATCTTCGTGAGGTTAATCTTTTTGGTCTTAATAAAGATTTTGATTTTAAAGCATATGGCAAATTTATTACAGTAAGTATAATTGTTTGTAATGTTCAATCATTGCTTTCTATTGCTTTTTAGAAAAATCCAACCGTTGGTTTTTATTATTTGCACGTTTCTGCTTGCTCGAATAAGCATGAAATCAAATCTGCTGAAAGAGAACTTCGTCCAACATTACCTTCATCTTGTATATTACGTATCACTTATTGAAAAAATATTTTATCATTGGTTTTTATTGCAAACGTTTTCTTTACATTAATCCATTGTTTTGTAAATTTTTTACTTTTTGTATTGTTTTTCAAATAAAATATGTGTATGAAGATGGCTGTATAATCTTTTATTACAAGAAAATATAAATTTAGAAGGGATTATAAAAAAACTTTAAAGTTGTAAAAGTATAATACAAAAAAAAGAAGCAAGCGCTGCACCAAGTGAATGTCCTGCTACCATAATTTTGTAAGTTGGGTATCTATTTTTAAGCTTGATCGCGATAAAGCTATTTCTTAAACATTTAAACGCAACATTGCTGATAATGGTTTAAAAAGTTTTTGGGTCTCGCAGCGGTTGCATGCAAGCGTTCTCTCTCGCGCTGGCGGGTGTTTCTGCTATGAAAAGAAAATATGTCTTTTTTTTCATAACCGCGTTTTTCGGTTGTTTGAGATCACATGCTTTTTGATTTCTTTCTTTTTTTATAACAACATTTTTTAGATCTATTGCTAAAGCATTAGCTAGTCAAAACTTTTTTATTGAACTGTTGATCTTATCTTTAAAAGTGAAAGAAACTATGGAAAATCAAATTCCTCAAACACCAACAAATGATAAAAAAAATGTTGGAAAAACTGTCGCAACAACAGTTGTTGGAGTAAAGCAAGCTGAATTTGATGAAATGAAGAATCGATTGGCTAAATTAGAAGAACTTTTTGCAAGTCTTCAAACTCAAACTGTAAGTTGATTTTTTAAGGATGCGCAAAAGGATCAAACGCTATCAGCTGGCTCTCGGCTATTGCTATCAAATCAGAAGCTTCATGATATTTTTTTGCGTCTGATTGCATTTCGGATTTTGTATCCCCTTTTATACTCGAGGATTTGCTTATGGACGAGAGCTTGTCCATAACCCTTGCACATCCTTTGTTCTTTTTGGCAATGGTGATTCTCCGTTTCCATATATGCGTCTTCTGCTTCGTATATTCTAAGTACTTTTTCTTAGATTTCTAAAGCAGAACATGAAGCTCAAATCAATGAAGCTAATCAAGTAACTGATGAAAAAGTAAGTCTTATTTTATTTATATTAGCAATACTTTAATAACAAACTTTATAGATTCATAATTTACAAACTGAAGCCCAAGAAATGCAAGATAAAATTGATGAATTAGAAGAAGAAAATGGCAAGTTGCGTAAACTCTTTGAATGCAAAATGGGAGATGTTCTTGTTGATGGTCAAATTGATTATGAAAAATTAGATGGAAAGGTTTGTACTTTTTTATCACTGTATACTACTGGTTTTGTTTATTAAACTTGTTTTTTTTTAGATTCTTGTTGTTAGAAAACTTGAACAGAAATATGGTGGCAAATGGTATGCCAATGACAGAAGAATTATTTTTGAAGATGGAAATTTTATTGTTGCTACAAATGAAATTAATACTACTTCTCGTAAAGGCTATAAACCTTATGCTGATCGCATCATTTTTTATTAAAAATCTATTACTTCTTTTTTAACTTTAACAAAGTTTTTATTGTATTAAATGTTTTCATTTATACCAAATTTTTTTGTAAAATTTTTTACTTTTTGTATTGTTTTTGATGAATAAATTATTATGATTATTATAAAATACTACGGTAAAAATACACAAGAATAGTGAACTTTATCTTAAGAATTTTTATGATGAATTTTTTTTCATCCTCATGCTCCATTCTTTCAATTCCTAGTTTTACAATTTTGTATGAAGAAAGTGTAACTCTAGGGAATCACAACGTGGTGAAGAAAATTTAAAACATTTTTGGGTTTCGCAGCGATTGAATGCTCTCTCTCTCTTTGGCGGGTGCTTCTGCTATAAAAGGAAAAAGAAAATTTATTTTTTTCGTTATTGCATTTTTTGTTGTTTGAGATTTTTTACATGCTTTTATGATTTCCTTCGTTTTTAACAAATAACATTTTTTTAGATCTATTGCTATAGCATTTGCTAGTCAAAACTTTTTTATTGAATTGTTGATCTGATCTTTAAAAGTGAAATAAACTATGGAAAATCAAATTCCTCAAACTTCTTCATTGCCTTCATCACCACCAAATGATAAAAAAAACGTTGGAACGAGTGTTTTTGAAGTTAAGCAAGCTGAATTTGATGAAATGAAGAATCGATTATCTAAATTGGAAGAACTTTTTGCAAATCTTCAAGCTCAAACTGTAAGTTGTTTGTAAGAATGTGGAAGGACTAGAGCCGGACATAATTCAAACCAGGCTTTTGGCTATTTTTAATCTACTATAACATTTAATGCCATCAAAACAAATCCTTTATGATCCTCTTGCATCTGTCATCATGTTTGTGATTACATATTTACTTTTGTTTACCTGAGAGGCAGCTTAAGAACCTGGCTCTTTGTGTATCCATAGTTTTTTTGGCAATGTTGCTTTTACGCCGCTATAGTTGCATCTCCAGATTTTTGTGTCAGATATGAGTAACAGGAATATGTGCACCTTGAATTTTTGCATATATATGTTAGTGAAAAAACGTTTATATGGGTGAGCATATAACCTATAACAGATTTTGAACAGCTGGTAAACCCACAGAGCTAATCTCTTTACGCTTTTGTTTATTCTTTATAAATATATTTTTAGATTTCTAAAGCAGAACATGAAGCTCGAATTGCTGAAATTGAAGGAAGATATGATTTAGGAAAATTGATTCAAGCTTTAAAAGTGATTGAAATGTGTGAAAAAGAAAAAGCTGAATTTCAACAACAAATTGCTCAAATTAAAGAAGTAAAAGAAACAACAGATGAATCAGTAAGTTTTTACTTATTTATATTAACAAAAATAATTCAATAATAAACTTTATAGATTCATAAATTGCAAACTAATGCTCAAGAAATGCAAATACAAATTTTTGATTTAGAAAAAGAAATTGAAAAGTTACATGGCCTCCTTAAATGCAATATTAATGATTTTCTTGTTGATGGTCAAATTGATTATGGAAAGTTAGATGGAAAGGTATGCTCCTGAACTTATATATTATCAGTTTCTTTTAACCAATTATCATAGGTACTTGTTGTTAAAAAACTTGAACAAAAATATGGTGGCAAATGGTATGCAGATGGTAAAAGAATTCGTTTTGAAGATGGAAATTTTATGATTTCTACAAAAGAACTTATTACTTCTTCTCGTAAAGGCGAGAAACCTTATGCACATCGCATCACAATTTCTTAAAATGTTTTTACTTTTTATTAATTTATCAATGTCTTTATTGTATTAAATGTTTTCATTTATACCAAATTCTTTTTGTAATTGTTTTTAATTTTTGTATTGTTTTTGATGAATAAGTTATTATTATAAAAATTATAAAATACTACGGTAGAAATACACTAGATGTGTTAGAAAGTTTCGCAGCGAATGAATGCAGTCGTTCTCTTTTTGGCGGATGTTTTTGCTATGAAAGGAACTGAAAAATTGTTTTGTTTTTTTCATGATCGCGTTTGTTATTAGATTGTTTAAGATTACAGACTTATTAAATTTCTTTCGTTTTTAATAAACAACGTTTTTTTAGATCTGTTGCTATATCATTTGCTTCTCAAAACGTGTATTATTGAATTGTTGATCATTATTTTATAAAGTGATAGAAATTATGGGAAATCATATATCTCAAACTTCAACATTAACTTTATCACCAACAAATGAACAGGAAAGTATTAGAAATAAAGAAAAGCAAGCTGAATTTGATGAAATGAAGAATCGAGTATCCAAATTGGAAGAAATCGTTTCAAATCTTCAAACTAGTACTGTAAGTTGTTTTTTTTCCAGACATTCCTCTATAATGTTTGTGGAAAATCAGCACAAGCTTTTATATTTTTTGTTTAATAACTACCTCATGTGGTGGAGTGGTAAGCACGTCGGATGCTCGACCTGGAGATCTTAGGTTCGAGTTCCAGGCGGAGACTACCACTAAAAAACATGAGTGATTGGGGTGCTCGATAAATCTGAGATTAAAACGAATTTCATGTGTGGTACCCATGTTAAAAATAAATCTCACATTAAGATGCTTATAAAATCATGGGTGTTTAAGGAACTATGCGTTAGTATGTAGATTTTAAGGACTATAAACATAAGTTAAGTTCTAAGTTCTTTTTATCTTGAACTGTATTAACTTTTTTTAGATTTCTAAAGCAGAACATGAAGCTCGAATTGCTAAAGTAGAAGAAAATTGTAAATCAAGAATTGACAACTTACAAGAAGATTATATTCAAATGCGTGAAAAAGAAAAAGCTGAATTTCAACAACAAATTGCTCAAATTAAAGAAGCCAAAGAAGTAACAGATGAATCGGTGAGTTTTTGCACTATTTATATTTGCAACAATCTTAAAATAATTTTTATAGTTATCAAAGAAAGAAGCTCAAGAAATGAAAGATGATATTTCTGAAATACTATGATTTCTATCAACAAAAGATATTATTACTACTTCTCGAGAAAGGCTATAAACCTTATGCTCATCGTATCACATTTTATTAGGAAATTATTACTTTTTTTAATTTTTCATGGTCTTGTTGTATTAAATGTTTTTATTTATACCGTAATCTTTTATAAAAGCTTTTACTTCGTGCAATGCTGTTGATGAATAAATTGTATTATTACTTTAAAAATATACACAAGAAAGATCAACATCATTAGTGAATAGGGGTTACAAGAAACTTTAATGAATGCCGGTGTTGAAAACCCGCCTCGCAGATCTTTGTCTTAAATGCAACTTCTGAATTACGGCTTCAATACCATGCATGCCAATTTCAGATGTGCCCTAATCCACCGATGCTGTTTTTGTACAATGTAAGTAGCACAAGAATTGTTAAATTGTTTTTTAAGGGAAAAAGAAAGTTTCGACAGTGACAATGTTACTTGTCGCTTACCTTGCAAAGGTTGTCTTTCATTTCTAAAAGCCAACGACAATGCCCCACAAGCTCATTAGGTGGAGTAATGGTAATCCTGAAGTCGCAAATTCAAGCCCCGCTTAGAGATGCGACTGTTTGAAGCAACATGTTTAACAAGGGAACGTATCAAACTGCCAACCCGGGTGTTGCAACACCAGATTTTTTCGCTACTATGCGGATTCGTAAGTGTTGTCTTCACTTTTAGGGTTACCTTCTTCTTAATTACTATAATTCTTAAATAAAGGATAAAAAAGACTTGCAGTTCATCTGAAAATAGCCGAAACATTTATTGTTATAAGACTTTTTATCTTCTTTAGTGTGGCTATGACACCTTTTGTGAATTGCGAGTATATAAAAACAAAACAAAAAATTCCATTATTCAAACTTTTATTTATATTATCAAGCTTTTTGTTGCTGTATTTCATTTGATTTTCTTTTAATTTTTTTAATAAAAAAATACTTTTTAAGAATTGACAAATTACAAGAAGATTATATTCAAATGCGTGAAAAGGAAAAAGCTGAATTTCAACAACAAATTGCTCAAATCAAAGAAGCTTTTGATTCTGAATTACAAAAAGAACTTTCGCAAATGATAAATTCTGCTAAAAAAGAATTTCAAGACCAAATTTCTCAAATTAAAAGCACGTATAATTCTAAATTATCTCAAATGAAAGAAACTTACGGCTTAAAAATTGATAAATTACATAAAGATAATGATACTTTACAGAAGAAATTTTCCCAGATGACTAAAAGTGTTGAAAATGAAAAATATAAATTACAAGAAAAAACAGATTTTGCTGCAACAATTAATCACTTAAATTCTGTTAATGTTGATTTAAATGCAAAAATTTGCGAGTTTAATGAAGATGTAAGTTTCAACTTTTATGCATTTGCCATAATTATTTCTTGTAATTTTTTAGATTCAAAATTTGAAACTTGCAAGTTTTAAGTTTAGCGATAAAATTACTGCTTTAAAAGATAAAATTGCCATGTTCAATAAACTCTTTTGCTGCAGCATTGAAGATGTTGTTGTTAATGGTAGAATAACCATTCATTAAAAAAACATTATTTATTGAGTTTAAACTGTTTCCATCACAAAAACTATGGCAAGACGGACGACAAAAACGATGGTTCGGACAAACATACACATAAACATATTTGTAGACAATCATGAAAAAAAGTGTTGCACAAACGTTCGCATTCACATTGATAATGACCATGTTTGTCCAAAGATTTCTTGGAATTGAATGAAAAAGCAATAAGTACTTTTCTTCCTAAACAAGTTATAACTGAAAAATTAACTAACCGTTTTTGTTTGATCGACAAATTATATCTACTTTTTCAGTTATTTTTCTTTTTCAAAATTAATGTCTACCTCAACAAAACCAATTCTAATTTCATGGCCTGATACTCAATCAGTGAAACAATGTTTTTCATTTCCCTCTACTGTCATTTATTACATGACTATAAATCCTTCAACTCCAACATGCTATGCTAAAATGGCAAGAAGCTGCAAATATTTTTTCGAGAAAAATCCTATTCTTGTTGTTAATCGTATAGATGATGAAAATCGCTTTTGTGCACATAATGAAGAAGATTGTGGCAAAAATGATGAAAAATGTTGTTTAAATTTTGATATTTGTGACATAATAAACAGAATTTGGCTCACAAATAAGCTCTCCTTTCTGTATACCACCATTATTTCAACAAATTTTGTTTTATTGTTTCATGAACAAATTTATCGAAATGAAAATACCGAGCTAGTACTAACTGATGCAGAAGTAAATTTGGATGAGTTTCAACTTCTAGCTTTTTCATTTAAAAAATTTAATCTAAATTTTACGAAAGTCACTTTTGACGATGGAAGTATTGTTTTGCTGGATAAAATAATTGAAGTTATCCCAAAACTAGAAGAATTTGAATAGTAGGTTTTATGAAGCTTCTTTAGAATACATTTATTGATTTTAGTTGGTTTGATACTGACATTCCTGTTGTAACTGCTTCAACATTTAACAAAATCTGTAACCTTAAGAATCTTCGAAACCTCAAATCATTTATTTTATGGGATATTCCAGAAATGGTTTCAGTTGAAGACTTTTACACTTTCATTCAAAATGTTTGTTTACAAATTTTTTTAAAAATGTTTTTTTATTTCTGTTTTTTTTAGAAGAATAATGATACATTTGTGAAGCTCGATTTTTCTCATCACATTTCTGAAGATTATAAAAGACAACTTGATAAACTTGTTGATCATTTAATTGCATCTAAAATACCAAAAATTCTTGTTGAATATAATGAACAAAATGAAAAAAAGCTTGCAATTATGGAAAGTCGATAAAATACTGTATTTATTTTAGGATATATAACAACTAGTTCCGCGACAATTAGTTCCTTAACAAAAAAAGTAGTATATTACAAATTTTCTTCAATTATTAAAAAAATTCTGTTATTATATTTTTACCATGGTAAGATAAAAAATGTTATTAAATAATTGTTGTTGTATGACTTGGTGGAAGATTATCAAGTTGAGGAATTACAGTAATATTTGGATAAATTCTTTTTCTGCGACGTTGAATAGCCAGAGCAAATGCTGTTTTTGAAGATCCTTTTGCAGCTTTGCTGATGTCAGCTATCACAGCGCACCGGTAGTTGCTTTTTTTGAAAAAGAGAAAAACATGTGACAAAAAAAGAGCTCATGTTCAAAAAAAGATTTAAGCACTTTGGCGAATGTAAAATTTTTTTTTTTTTACATTCGCCAAAGTGCTTAAATCTTTTTTTGAACATGAGCTCTTTTTTTGTCACATGTTTTTCTCTTTTTCAAAAAAAGCAACTACCGGTGCGCTGTGAGCTATGGTTGCTGGTCCATATGGTGCATATCTTCGAGTAACTTTTTCAGCATCATTTAATTCTTATCTTTTCATCTGTTCACCTCGAACTTGATTCTTTCGTAGAGGATTACAGTAATGTGGGTGATTTGGAACCTCAAAACAAGAAAATTGTATTATATTTTGAAAAAATGATATATAAGAGGTTGTTTCGTATTTTCGAACTTAGCTTGGCATTTCAAAAAAAACAAATTTTTGAGTTGAGGGTTAATTCTTTGTAATTATACCAAATATGGGTCGAGGAATCCGAATCTGAAGTCCGTTTTGAAATCTGGGTCACGGATTTCGTAATACGGCATGGCGTGCCGGTGCACACGCCATTTTCGTTAAAGTGACGCTGTAAATACAAATTTGGTATCATTCGACGCGTCTTGAAGAGCTCTATCCGAATATATATATATCTTGTTGAAAAAAATATTTTTAAATTGTCAAAATTGCGTTTAAAGTGAGATGTTCTCGGTTTTTGACCTTTTTGACCTCAAAATTGTTTTTTGCGCGGCGTAATTTTATTTTCATCGGATTCCTCATAAAATTCTGCATTGAATACATATCTCATTTGTTTTTTTCGGTTTTCATTTCGATGCAAATTCTGGTAAAACTCTATCTCCAGCATCATCTCGGAGGCATAACTCCCGTCATATGCAAGATATTGGCCTATTTTGAACTGTAATATGAAATACTATAATGTTGGAGTATTCTGGGTGATTTTGGGCAGTATTGGATATCAGGAAGCTTTATAGGAGCTATATGAAATCTCAAAAATTAGCAACATGAGTGCTTTTGACAGAATGGCTAAAAATGATGTTTTTTGTTAAAGAATGACTGTGAAATGGCGTGAATAATTTAAAATACATAAAAAATTAATATTTTAAAGCATTTAAACTCATATATGGAGGTTTACAAGGTCCTGGGGATATACTCATTTTAAGCTAATTTTGGTGTATTTTCTATATATTACCATATGATTAAAAATTGAAGATATGGATATTTTGAGACATTTGGGAAAAAATTTAGCGTGTTTATGATGTCTAGCAGCAATATTAAATCATTTGAATACCGATGTAGGTAATACAACTGTAGTACAAACATAGTTAACACTCTGTGCACTTTATTATACTCAGACAACCTAAAGTGATATTCTAATGGTTTAAAACTGCTTGTAATCATCCAAAATACGTTGGATTTCATCCTAAAAATCTTAAAATGTCGATATCTTCCACTATAAGTCATCTGGCAATATAATGAAAATACTGTAAAAATTGCTCAAAATGAGCATATCCCCAGGACCTTATAATCCTCTGTATATGAGTTTAAGTGCTTTAAAATATTAATTTTGAATGTATTTTACGATTTTCAAGCCATTCCACCGTCATTCTTTAACAAATAACATCATTTTCAGCCATTTTGCCAAAAGCACTCATGTTGCTAATTTTTGAGATTTCATATAGCTCCTATATAGCTTCCTGATATCCAATACTGCCCAAAATCACCCAGAATACTCCAACATTATAGTATTTCATATTACAGTTCAAAATAGGCCAATATCTTGCATATGACGGGAGTTATGCCTCCGAGATGATGCTGGAGATAGAGTTTTACCAGAACTTGCATCGAAATGAAAACCGAAAAAAACAAATGAGATATGTATTCAATGCAGAATTTTATGAGGAATCCGATGAAAATAAAATTACGCCGCGCAAAAAACAATTTTGAGGTCAAAAAGGTCAAAAACCGAGAACATCTCACTTTAAACGCAATTTTGACAATTTAAAAATATTTTTTTCAACAAGATATATATATATTCGGATAGAGCTCTTCAAGACGCGTCGAATGATACCAAATTTGTATTTACAGCGTCACTTTAACGAAAATGGCGTGTGCACCGGCACGCCATGCCGTATTACGAAATCCGTGACCCAGATTTCAAAACGGACTTCAGATTCGGATTCCTCGACCCATATTTGGTATAATTACAAAGAATTAACCCTCAACTCAAAAATTTGTTTTTTTTGAAATGCCAGATTTATTCAAAAAAGGTCGAAAATACGAAACAACCTCTTATATTTAAAACAAACCTTGAATTGATGAAAGGAGACATTTTAGAAAGCCGCAATAAATAAAAGAGACATTTTTGAACAACAAAAATGTATGATAATATTGGTTATACAAAATTTAAAACCTTTAAAACAAAAATATATTTTTAAACATAAGTTGTAACATTCTTTCTAATAAGACACTTTGTATTTTTCACAAAACCTTTAAAGTTATAAACCATTCAATGTTTAAAATAAAATAACAACAACAATTATTTAATAACATTTTTTATCTTACCATGGTAAAAATATAATAACAGATATTTTTTAATGGAAGAAAATTTGAAATATACTACTTTTTTGTTAAGGAACTAATTGTCGCGGAACTAGTTGTTATATGTCGGGAACTAAGTGTCGCTATGACACTTAGTTCCGTAACTAAGTGTTATGGAACTAAGTGTCGCAGAACTAAGTGTCATTTTGCCTTTATTTTACGGTCAGTTTGTCATGTTATACTTTTATTTGCATTTTTTATAACTTGTTTAAAATAATAATGATTTTAAACTTATTTTCAAATTGTAAAATTTTGGTATTCAGCTACAACTTTTGTAGCAGGCGATATCGTATGATTTTTTGATAGGCTTAAGTACAATGTAAATTTTCTAAAGGGCAACGAATAAATTGCTGAATTAAATTTTTAATGCTAAGGGAATATGAGTGAAAATGGTGCCGGCATCTGAGAATGTTCCTTTATGGTATAAACTAAAGATTGATCAGGACAATATGAATGTGTGAACTTTAAGGGGTGGTTACTCGGAGAGCATGAGAAAAAACTACCACAGAAACGTTTGCATACATATGCCCATGTTCGTCCATAACTATATTTATCCTAAAGAAAACAAATTATAACCGAGAACAAAAACTGCAACAAGTTGATAAAAAAAAGTTGGTCCAAACTTTTTTCACTATTTGAAAACTTTAGTGTTAGTATTTTTGATTTAACGCAAGAATGTTATCTTCAAGCTCTGTTGAAACTACTAAATCACTTGTCGTCGAAAAAATTTCATGGTCTGGGAGTGCATCATTAAATCAAGATTTTTTATTTCCATCTTCAGTCATCTATTACATGACTATGAACCCATCAACTCCAACATATTATTCCAAAATCATACAACAATGTAAATATTTCTTCGAGAAAAACCCTATTCTTCTTGCTACAAAATTAGTTGGAAGTTTGTTGTGTTTAAATAATTCCAAGGAGAATGAACAAACATGTGAAATTGATATTAATAAAGTCAAAAGTAAAATTTGGTTAACACAATGTCTTGCACTTTATATGAATGATATACCAAACTTTGTATCCATATTCCATGATAAATTTTATCAATATGAAAATATTGATCTTATTTTTATCGACAGCAATGAGATAATGTTTAATGATTTCAAACTGATAGCTTCAGCATTTAAGAATATTTGCATTACTGGTGCTACAGTAATTTGTGAAGATGGAAATACTGTTATGTTAGATAAAATTGTTGAAGCTATTCCAAATGTTGAAAAATTTGAATAGTAAGTTTTTCATAAAATTTTGTTAACAGAAATATGTTCCCAGTAATTTTTAGCCTTTTCAATCCTGAAGAAGAAACGTCTGCTGTAGCAACTCCGTCAACGTTGAATAATATTTCGAAGCTTAAAAATCTCAAACAACTGCAAAGTTTTGCATTAGTTTATGTTCCAGAAGTCTTTACTGTTAAGGATATAGAATCTTTTATCGATGTATGTTTCATTTGTACATAAAAGAAATGAATTGACTAAATTGATCAGTCGATAATTTTGTGTTGAGTTAAAATTTATTCTCTGATCATTATAATCGGTTTTCACGCTAAGCCTTTTGACGAAAAAGAATTTAGTATTATTTTTTAGGCTCACAACGATATTAAAATCCATTTTTGTTTTAATAAAACAATATCTGATGAATATAAAAATCAAATTAACCAGCTTCGTGCCACATTAGCTGAATCTGCAACTTCTAACTGTCACATTTGTCATGTTTTAGAAGATTGTGGAGATAATTTTAAATTAATGATTGAGAATTGCTATGCTTAAGAATAAATTACTTGTCTTTATTGGCTTTGCTTTGTGTTGATCGAACAAAATTTCCTATTTTCGTTTTTTATTTGGTTAATACAATATACAACATGAATTTTGATTTTTTGGGAGCTCTGGTCAGTATTTTTTGTCAACGAACAAAAATATTTTCAATCTTTACTCAACGCCAATGCAAATCTTTTTGATGGTATTTGCCAAGTTTTCAGGCGTTGTTGAAAAAGCCGTGGCTGGATTTCCAGAAATCGCTTGTAACTGAGAAACCGGTAAATCTTCGAATCCAATGGAAAAAATTTGTACTCCAGAATTTTTTAAATCACTAGAAATTTGGTTTACATTGCTTGTATCAGCTCCACTAATAACAATCATAGCATTTGGCACATTAAGTCGATCACCATCACCTCCAAATAGTTTTTCACCAAAAATATAGTACATTTCTGGAAATTCGTTAAAGTTGCCATTAAGAGAAAAATTCATGCAAAGGGCAATGTTATTGACACCTCCGTCAAACGGAAGATGATAGTATAAAGTGTCGATTAGTGCACGAGTGGAAGAAACCATAGGTGTACAATTGTGGCTATAATATGGACAACCTTTAAAATCAAGATAACGATATGGAGTTGTTGGCTCTCCAGGAGATAATCCTGTTGAAAGAACAAATGCAATTCGAGAAGTCTATAAAAATGTTTTGTAATGTATGTATGGTTAAATATGACCACCTACGCCATTGTCATTCTTATCCCATTTAATACCATTTTCATAGACAGCATTCGCCAATTGCATTTTTACAATTTCAAATCTTTCTTTTGTCATAGTATCGGATGCATCAATAACAAAAATTAGATCCATTGCTCCTGAGCAGTTTAATGGTATAAATGGTCTAGGCATTTCAGTAGTTATTGGTGACTGTGTTGTGGTTGTACTAGTTGACGTAGGCTTTATCGTTGATGTTGTGGGTGTAGTTATTTGTGTTGCACTAGATGAAGTTGATGGCGATAATGTTTCTGTTGAAGGGTTTTCAAAAATTCCAGTGCATATCTTTTTGATTGTATTTGCCAAGTTGTTAGGTGTTGTTGAAAACGATCTAGCAGGTTTTCCAGAAATTGCATGTAGTTGCGAAATTGGCAAATCTTCGAATCCAATAGAAAAAACTTGTACACCCGAATTCTTCAGATCGCTTGAAATTTGATTTACATTACTGGTATCAGCGCCACTAATAACAATCATAGCATTTGGTACGCTTGGTCGATCATATTCACCTCCAAATATCTTCTCACCAAAAACATAATAAATATAAGGAAATCCATAGAAATCTCCATTAAGAGACAAATTCATGCTTAAGGCAATATCGTTTTGTCCCCCATACCATAAAATATCACTGATTGAATTTTTGAGTTCACTAGTATCAAGAACCGTCGGGTTGCATTTTTTGTGATAAAAGGGACAGCCTTTAAAATCATTGTAACGGTAGGGGCTTGTTGGCTCTCCAGGAGATAATCCTGTTGAAAGAACAATTGCAACTCGAGCAGCCTAAAGCAAGATTTGTAGCCAAATAATATATTAGATATGAGTGAGTTACCTCGTTATCATGACTATCCCATTTTATTCCATTTTGATCGATGGCAGCAACTAATTGAGATTTTACGATCTCTAATCTTTCCTGTGTCATAGTATCGGATGCATCAATAACAAAAACGAGATCCATTGCACCTGAACAATTTAGCGGTGTAAAGGGTCTAGGGTCTTCAGTAGTTATTGGTAGCGTTGTTGTGGTTGTAGCTGTTGTAGTAGTTGTAGTAGTTAGTGGTCCATCAACAAACCAATATGAAAAACTGAAGTTTACTGATTGATATTTTGTGAATGCTGCAACAATAGCAAAATTTAAAGGTGCTTTATATTCAAGTGTTGGGTCTATCATATTTTGACGACAAACGCGTGCACCAATGCTTTCAAATTCTTCGATTCGAACTTCAAGACCAGATATATAGCACGGAGCATTAAATTCTGAACCACCATACGAAATAAATTTTACTCGAACAGCTTTGCCATCAGGAGCTTTAATGTGCCAATAACATGTTGGAAGTTCTCGCTGGGTGCTTGAATTTGAATAGGAATTCAATGAGCCACTAAATGTCTGTAAATATGTTTGTGCCTGTAATAAGCCTCCACATGTTTCATTTGTATCTTGGGTAAACTGCGGTGTCGAGCAGTCATTGCCATGAAAGCCTCTTGGACATATACAAACATTGCAATTCTTGGGATTACGAAAACCTTGATTTTTGCATTCTGGACCAGTTGGACATTTTTCTGCAAATTTATGTTAAAATGTGTTTGGAAAATGGAACATTTGGTCCCTGTATCTAATTAGCACCTTGGCAACTGTAAAGAACATTTAGCATCTTAAAATCGCTGAATACAATTGTATCAGTTGCTCCAATAGAGTATCGCTTAGTTTCATCAATTGGTTCCATTGAACCATTAGGCCAGGCTATAAATTTGAACATACTATAGATACACTATGTCTGTAAAAATTTTTACTTGATCTATAATGCATGATTGATCCCAAATCATACGGCAAACCATAGTTATTGTTGACACTTTCTGATACTTTTCCATAATATATTGCATAATATGGAGAACTAGAATTGGCCAAAATTCTAATATAATTATCTCGATCATGACGGCTTTGAGTATGATGAAAGCCAAGTGAATGTAACGTTTCATGACACATAGCATAAAATTGTTCACATCCTGGACCAAGTGTAATTGTGCTTTGAGCTCCGGAGAGTTTCACATTTCCGATGGTACTCGAGCATCCACTTCCTGATACAATTTGAATATTTTGTTGTCCTTGGATTAAGGCAGTTCCCTCAGTAAGATTTAAGCAAGTATAAGAATTAATATAATCCATAGCATCACGAAATATTTGACGATAAGTTGGATTTGCTAAAAACATCTACTTTTACTATAGGATTGCAAAAATGTAAAAAACTTACAGAAACTTTCATTAAAGACATAAAAAATAGGTTTTGTTTTATTAAAAATTCGGTACATTGCATATTCATAATCAATGTTTATTGCTTGACGCTTTTCTCGATTACTATGCTTTTGGTTTTGTTCTTCTAGAGCAATAAGATGATCAAGTTGTTGTGTTTCCATATTTATCACATCAGCTTTGCTAATACAAATGCAGAAAACTGCAAAAACAAGTGAAAAAAGTAGGCTCTTCATACTTTCAAATTCTTACAAGTGTTAAATATAAATGTAAAACTTTGACCTGTTTTTATACCCTCCAAAATGTTCATTATTTGCGGGGAATATGTGCATCATACAAGTTTATGCAAAATTTAATCTTTTTATAAAAATAATGTATTATGCAAAGTGGTAAAGTGCTTTAAAAAAATTTGTTCCTGTATCAGAGATGTGTGGGCTAACAGTTTTTTTGTTTTAAATAACCAACAATTTAAAAAAAACCATGTGTTCCAGCACTCAACTACCACTCATAAAAAGAATTGCATATTTTTGGATTATTATAATAATAATACCAAAATAACCAAACATAAAAAAGCAAGTGCGAAAAAATATGTATTATATAGATGGAATTAGAGAATTGTTTTAAAGAAATTTGTGAAAGCTACGTTTTTTTTTCTTTTTTTCTTGAACTTTTAAAGTGAATTGGATAAATAAAATTTCTTCTGTCAAAATAGGGATGGCATTTGGGAACGTTCCCTTGTGGTATAAACTAAAGATTGATCAGGACAAACTGAGGTATGTGTATGAACATTTCACTTTTAATGGATGATTACTGCGGTGAAAAAACTACTACAAACGTTTGCATACATATAACCATGTTCGTCCGTAGCTATATTAACCCAAAAAAACTTATAAACGAGAATAAAAACTGAAATAAGTTGATAAATAAAGAAGTTGGTCCTACATTTTTTGCTATTTGAAAATTTTACTTTTATTTAACGCAAGAATGTTATCTTCAAGCTCTGTTGAAACTACTAAATCACCTGTCGTCGAAAAAATTTCATGGCCTGGGAGTGCATCATTAAATCAAGATTTTTTATTTCCATCTTCAGTCATCTATTACATGACTATGAACCCATCAACTCCAACATATTATTCCAAAATCATACAACAATGTAAATATTTCTTCGAGAAAAACCCTATTCTTCTTGCTACAAAATTAGTTGGAAGTTTGTTGTGTTTAAATAATTCCAAGGAGAATGAACAAACATGTGAAATTGATATTAATAAAGTAAAAAGTAAAATTTGGTTAACACAATGCCTTGCCCTTTATATGAATGATATACCAAATTTTGTATCCATATTTCGTGATAAATTTTATCAATTTGAAAATATCGATCTTATTTTTGTCGACAGCAATGAGATAATGTTTAATGATTTCAAACTCATAGGTTCAGCATTTAGAAATATTTGCATTACTGGTGCTACAGTCATTTGTGAAGATGGAAATACTGTTATGTTGGATAAAATAATTGAAGCTATCCCAAATGTTGAAAAATTTGAATAGTAAGTTTTTCATAAAATTTTGTTAACAGAAATATGTTCCCAGTAATTTTTAGCCTTTTCAATCCTGAAGAAGAAACGTCTGCTGTAGCAACTCCGTCAACGTTGAATAATATTTCGAAGCTTAAAAATTTTCAAAAACTTCAAAGCTTTGCATTAGTTTATGTTCCAGAAATCTTTACTGTTATGGATATAGAATCATTTGTCAATGTATGTTTCATTTGTAAAAAAATCAACTGTAATAAACGGTCAATTTTGTTTTGTGTTGAGTCGAAACTCTTTGATCAGTTTAATCGGTTTTCAAGCGTTGCCGTCTGACAAATTAATTTTTTAGGCTCACAAAGACATCAAGATTCATTTTTGTTTTAATGAAACAATTTCTGAAGAATATAAGAATCAAATTAACCAGCTTCGTGATTCTCTATCTGAAGCTGAAACCCTTAACTGTCACATCTGTCATGTTGGAGAAGATTGTGGAGATAATTTTAAATTAATGATTGAGAAATGTTATGCTTCAGAATAATTTTTTTGTTTTTTCAATTTGGCGGTTGTTGGGAATAATGCTTTTTTTTTATCATTTGTTAGACATTATTTTCTTCAAAAAAAAAATACAAGCTTACACAACACCGATTTTTTTTTACCTCAAAACTTTATTTTGTGTGCCATAAGAAACAGAGCTTTATTTTAATCTGAGAAGTTATCAAGATAAAATAAAAGCCTACCGCATTTCTCATTTTTCACGGCATACCCGTCTAATAGAAAAACGGAAAGCGAATTTTTTTCTTTTGTTCTTTTTTTTACAGAGATTCATTTTTTCATTCTTTTTGATTCGTTTTCGTTTGTTCATTTTTTGTTTTTCTATTGTTCTTCTATTGTCTTTTTGAGCTTAATCTTAAAAAGCTAATATCTTTTTTTAAAATTTATTAATTAAAAAAGTGCCGTGCTAAAGTCAAGATAAGATTCTAACAAATCGATCAATCTAATAATCACAAAAAATAATAACATATAAGCTGAGATCAAGGGCTGTGAAAAAGTCCAAAAGAACAAAGAGAAAACAAGATGCGAAGAAATCTTTTTTCACACCTCTTTTTTCTCCACTTTCATTTCAGGGGTGTTTTTGGATCAAACTTACTTTTGGCAAATCAAAAGTAAACAGGTGTCTCATATTTAAATCAAAAGAGTTGAGTCACAACAAACAAAATGGAACACTTGTTATTATTTTTGTTCAACGATCAAACTTTATCGAGCAAAGTTGAAGATCTGAAAAAAAGAAACATTAGAATATTTTAATCGAAACTTAATTAATTAAATAGCATAAAAAAAGATCGCATCAAAATAAAGAGTACATAAATAAAGAGATTAAATAAGCATCTTTTTTTGCTAATGCTCAAAATGTTATCTGTTGTGATTAAAGCTCTTAAAAATGTTTCTAAAATTATTGTTAAACCATTTAAAGCTGTTGTTGCTTCAGTTACTACCAAAAATAAATTATTAAATAAAATAACTGAAAAAATTAAGAAATTAATTTTTAAAATTCTTTGCAACCAAAATTCTACCGTAATCTCAACATATAATCAAAAAATAGAGTTATATGAAAGAAATTCCTCGTATTACCTGGAAAGAATGATTATTGAAGATATTTTGTTGGCTTATGATTTACTTGTTACTCAACAAAATTTAAATAAAATTGACCTCATTTACATTGATTCAAAGATGGGTGGTGGATATTATGCTTCAAAATCAAAAATTTCAAGACGTGAAGAAAAATTTCATTTTTCAACTCGTGTTGCATCAAATTTGAATAAACTTAAAATTAAACTTCATGATTTTCCAACATCTATAAAATTGAGGCTGTATTTGTTGTCAATTAATTTAACAAAAGTTTTATAAATTGTATTTTTTAAGTTTTTGATGTTTTTTATTATTGAAATTATGATAATTTTTGGATGAAATAAAGCGTCACTTCACCTAATTATATAGTCACATTTTATCGTGTCAGAATATTCAATATCTGTCACGAAAATTCTTGAATGAAGAAAGAAATGAAAGAAATTTACATGATCTCTCTTTTGTAAACCTCATTTTCTGTATAAACGCTTTGTTTGTTTTGTATTTTGTACTTCTTTTGCATCATTCATCTCTCTCATGTATTTGGTATGTTTTCGACTTTAATCAAGAGTAATCTTTTCTTTAAAAATCAAGGCTGAGAAATATGTGAATAACGATGAATTTATTCAGTATAATGATTCTGGTTTAAATACGAGAGGTTGTATCTGGTTGATTATTAGAATTCCTTACAGCTTAATTCCAATACAGAAAACAGAGGAAATACATAAGTGATTGTTTAAGAGCTTGAGAAAAAGGAAGGAAAGAATAGAAAAGAAATGAACCACTTTAAATATAATAGAAAGGACAGGCGGTGCTTAGTTGGTGCGAGCCATTAGTTTGTTGCTCTGGCTATTGCCCCATTCCTTACAAAATGCGGCCGGCCGGCTATTATTTTTTTAGCCCATTTTCATATAAAACCGTGAGAAAACCGGTTAAAGTATTTGACTCTGACAATAATCGTGAATATTGGGCATTTCCTTTTTTTAAATCTTTTTTACTTTCTATATCGCCGGAGCTCCAACGACGAAAAGGCTTGTTTAAATGACTTCCTTAGTAGTTTGTGAATTCCATTTTAATTGAACTCTGGCACGCTCCAACTATTAGCTTCAATAATATTTTTTATTAACAACAAATGGCTTTTAAAAAGGATTAAAATTAATTTTAACGCTTTTAAATAATCCCTTAAAAAGCAAAGACTGACAAATGTTGTACTAAATTTGAAGCTAAAAAATAAATATGTTTTTGCGTTTAACTAAAATAACAAACATCATCTTTAAAATTGATAAGGAAAGCTGCTGTCTTGAAAGCTCATATAAAAGCAAACATATTTTTGTTTGTTTCCTTTAAAGCTTGTTAATTTTGCTTTAAAGTAAGAGTATGAAATTGTTACTATTTTTATGTATTATTTTGGCAGTGTTTATTCAAAAAATTAATGGAGCTATGGTAGATTTTCCATGGAATTGGAAAAATATTCAAATTCCAATATTGCCAGAAAAGAATGGAAAAATATTAGGTACTGCTTTTGGTAAACGAGAAGCAGCGCCTATCAACAATCAAGAAGACATAAAACAATCAATTACAGATGGAGTTATTGTTGATCCTGATAAAGCTATAATAGATGGTAAGATATATTTTAGTTTATATTTTTAAAACAGTACTGTATGCATAACTGACTTTATGAGACTTTATAAAAATTAAACATTTTTACAAAATCTCTGGCATGTAAAATTATCGCTTCCAGTTGCCTTTACTATGAATTACATTTTTTTCAGGTTCGGCAGGTCTATTAAAAATTGTTAAACGAAATATAAAAATTAATCAGTGGAAAGAGCTGAATCATAAACCACTTCATCACAGGCTGAACTGATACATTATGTTATTGTAACAACTGACATCTGATTATTGCAAAAGATTTCAATGTACAACTTTAAATACAAAGGCATCGCTAACAGTTTTTTTTTCAGTTTCCAGACAAAAAAATAATTTAATTTTTTTGTTTAAGTTTGCTGTAACCCGTTTCTTATTGTAGCGAATTATAATTTTGCCATAATTTTTACCTTCATATTTTGTTTTTGCCGGATTAAGTGTAATAGCGATTTAGAATAAAAATAAAACAAACTTTTTTAATTACAAATGAAAAACATATAACAGTTTAAAAAACATTATAGATTAAAAATATAATCCAAATAACTCTAATATCTCTAAAAAAATGTTTTATTTAAAGCTTCAATAGAAATTATTGCTCCATTATAAAAGGTGTCGATGGCATCGTCATTCCGAGATACGAAGTCAACAGCTTGATCATGAAAAATAAAATATTCTCCCGTATGATTAAAACTATAATAGACATGTTGTTTTTTTTGTTTTTTGCAAGAAATGTGTTGAAAAAGTTAGTCTTACATCTGTCAGGGGGATAATCAGAGAAAGTTATAAATTAAAGGACTTTTTTAGGACATGATTTTGAACATTGGAAACCGTTTGCCGTTATTGAAATAACTTGCTAATCTATATTTATTGTTTTCCTAGGTCAAATGATATCCGGTTTTAAAGATTCCGAAAAAATCCTAGATTTGTGATTTTCCCTGTTTATTTCCACCAGATGTAATTTGTTTATTTTATCATGCTCACCGAAAATGCTTATTGTTTACAATCAGGAAGAAGAAAAAGTCGTCAAATGACCGAACGCGACGACTCTTTTCAAAAAGAGAAAAAAAGTCGACTGCCGACTGCTGACTCTTTTTTTCAGCGGTCATTTTTTTAAAATTGACTGCTATAAAAGAGAAAAAGACACTTTGCCAAAACACCTTTTTTTAACAAATTTTATTACAAGTTTTCCATTTTTAGCTAACTTTTTTTTGCTTTTTACTTAATTTTTTGTTTTGTTCTTAATAATTATTTATCGTACATATCAAAAATGGATCCTAACAAAACAACAGAAGAAATTTGTCAAAAGGCTAATCCTCAGATGAAGCATTCTATGGTGATTCACTTATTGTTGCAAATATTGTATGGGGTTTAGTTGAATCAATTCTTAATCGACCGTATAGTAAGTTATTTTTATAAAGAATTGTATTTGACGGACAACTAAAACTTTCTGCTGCATTTTTATCTACTGTACGTTTTTTAGATCGTTCAATTGTTGCTGACCTCGTCGAATGGGCATATGAAACATTTGGACAAAGCTCATGAACTTTTAACTGAAATTGAAAAGCAAGCAACAGCTGGATCTCGTGTAGAAGAAAAAGATTGTTATTGGACTTCTGTTGTTTCGCTGATTCTTGTTGGACAATTTAAATCTGCTGCAAAAGTTCTTTCATTAGCTTCTAATGCTCGACATGATTCAAAGCTTCAACGAATGATCTCTCTTCTTCAGCTATTCGATTATGAAGCATTACATTCTGATCAAAATGGTGATAAAATTATATATGCACAAAAACAAGTTAAAAAGTATGCTGATTTATTTGTGAATGATGAACCATTAAATTTTATTACAAATATGTTACTTGGTGATATGGGAACATTTGAGCAAGCTTCAGAATCACTTTCTCCTCTGCAACTGTAGCTGATTTAAGTGATTTAACAATGGTACTGTCTTTTATACAATTCGATAAACCTAACCTCTTTTCTCTTTTTTAGGAACTTTACAATGGTATTGGTGCAAATGCTGCAGAATCACATATCTTCTTAAATAAATTTATTATATCATTAATGAAAATGCAGTGGTTTGAAGCTTTACATGATCTTGCATCTGTTGCATCACTGCTATGGTTATCAGTACGTCTCTTTGATTTGATCTTAAAATTGATGATAGCCGATTGACAGAAGAAATTGAAGCTATTCGTGATACCGTATTCTATACATATGCAAAAGAGATTTTTCGAACTACAACAAATCCAAAGCTTATTCCATGTGCTGTAACATATGCTTTTGTAACAAAAGAATTTAAATAGGAATATGTTGAACCATTTTTGTCATTGATTGCCGGAAAAAATGGTCCAAAGAATTCAGTACTTATTAAAACTTTAATTGGACTTTGTCGAGAATATGGTCTTTATCAAGCTTTTCATGAAATAACTTTGGCACTTTCATGCTAGTAAGTTTCCTTCTTTCCGTGGTTACTATAGCTTTTTACTCATTATATTAAACATTTTTCTTCTTTTAGATCTCTCAAGGATAAAGATTGGCCAACAGCATTATATTGGGCAATACAGAATGAATCAATTGAAGTTATGGAAACTATTGCATATTTGGTTCTTCTTAATGCATCACCATCAGAAATCAAGAATCGAATTCAAGGATCTTCAAGAAAATTTGAACAATATGATAAGGTTGATAAAAAGCTTACATATTTGCATAGTGTTCTGATCAATGCCTTAGCTTTAACGGCACTCAAAAATAATTCATTCATCTTTTATATGTCTTGTATTAATTTTGTAAAACTATTATTTAAACTTCATTGTTATTGTTCATGCTTTCAATAAATTGTTGTTTTTTCTTATTAATAAAGTTAATTGAAGTTATATCTTGTATTTAAAAAAGTATTGTTGCACAAGCTAAAAAAAATTGTTCAAAATAGAGCTTTCATTTTTTAAAAAAACACTTTTGCAAAAAAAGTCATTTTTTTTAAAAATGACTGTTTGGCAAAATGATCGTTTTGAAAAACAGTCAAAACAGTCAAAAAATGACTCTTTCTTCTTCCTGGTAGCAGCTGAATAATATGGAAAATGGGATACAGTTTGAATTGTAGTATGAACTTCATAGGTGGCATTGTACTTCATCGTAATAGGAATGCTTGATAAGAAAATAAATATTGAAGAATTTTTTGGAATTTCAATAGTATAAATAGGTGAAGTTAGAATGATATTTTTCCAATAATTTTGTGTTGCTGAGCTAAAAAAGGACATTGATTATAATTACAGCAGCATGGAAAGCTGCAGGATTACCAACTGACTGACTACCAAAAAAAGCGATCTCGTTTTTTTGAAGATAAATGTGATTATCAATTGAGCATTCATAATGTGCTTGAACAATAACTTCAAAAAGAAAGGAAAGCCACAATTTCATTTTTGCCTAAAGTTTATACAAAAAATTAAATGCTTTGGGAGACAACACAGTAATCAAGTCAACAACGACTTTTGTGCAAAAAATGTGACGATGCTTAATTGAGTTTGTTTAATTTTTTATATTTCTATTTTTTTTGAAAAGTGTACTAAATTTGTTTTTGTTATTGAACATAATGGCATCATCAACTTCCCCTTGTTGATAAGCAGTTTTTTGCTTTCATCCTTCTTGAGAGATTGAGAGAGAGAGAAAGAAAGCGATTCGACAAAAGGAAACACAAAATGAAAAAAAAAAACTTTTGTTAAAACTTTTAAGCATTTTTATGTTTTTCTTTTGTGATTTTTGTGATAAAAATATTTATAAAATATTTATAAAAAACAGACACTGCCAAAAACGCAAAAATGAAAACAATAGTTCTTTTTCTTTGGAGAATAACAGAAAAAAGCGTATTTGAGGATTATTGCCTTTCTGTCAATCATAAATTTCTTAGAGGGTAAATTTATTAACCCTATCCGTAAAGCATATATTTAATTTCAGTACACTTTTCACTACACAAAACCAATGAATAGAAAAAAACTATACAAACACAATGGAGCATCGTCACAATACAAACTTTGCAAAAATATTGAAGTAAAAAACTGCAAATAAAAATATTCTCTACCATAATATAGTGAAATCATATTATGACAATGCTTTGTTTGAGAACTTTTGGCTACAAACTTTAAAAATAAAATTTAAGCAGATTAAAATTTCATTTGATTGGAAAGGTGTGAAGTTATACACACAAAAACATACATATAATCTCCTTATCGCTTTTCTAATAAGAGTGCATTTCATGTCCAACTAGGAAAAAAAGAAAAGAAAGCATAAGCTGTTAAAATTTTCTTTTTTTAGGAGATCGACGTTAAGCGTCATGATAATCTTTTTCAAATAAATGGTATTTTACTCTAAGACGTTGAAATATGTTTTTTTGATGTTTTTTATAGATCACGTTGAATAAAAGATATTCCTAGCTTGCGTGAATTTTTCATGAAAGCAAAAAATGGCATAAAAATTTCTTTTTAAATTGTATTGCATAGCTGATTTAATTTTATTAATTCTAATTTTTAATTTTGTTATAAATTACTGCAAAAGTTTATAACAAAATTATTATTAACAATTACAGAGGTTTTGTCATGATTTAGCTCTAATATTCTTGTACTAATTTTTCTGCGCTTTTATTTTTGCGCAAAAACATATTTTTGTACCATATTTTGTCGTAACGCTGAATCCCATGGTGCAATAATCTGGGCGACATACCATTTTCAACTATGACACAAATGCTATCGCATTTGATCGATTTTGACTCTCTGGTTTAAAAATTTCAAAAGTAGAAAAAAATGTAGGAAAACATTGTTTGTTTTTTTTATTGTTTTTTTATAGCTTTGAAACATATAAAAATTGGCTTAAAGCTAGTTTAAAGCAAAAACAATTTAATAATAGAATTTAAGAGACGAATTTGTCCGTAGTAATCGTTTGCTGGATTAAAGAGAAGAATCAGTAGTAAGCGTTGATTTAAAAAGACAGCACTGTGTACTCATTTTCTCTTCATGAAAATGAAAATGGAAATTTCAATTTAATATCCATTTTCATATTAGATTCTTATGTAATATCAAATAATTTTCTGGTGAACTCAAACAAAGCTTTTCATTATAGTTTAGTTTTTGGGTTTAATGATTTATTGCTTCTTTCCTTTTTTTACCCTTTTTTTTAACACACACATAAACAACTGACTCACACACCTTTCTACTATTTTTCAAAGGTCAGAACTGCTTTTTATTACACGACATGAAAACAGAAAAAAAAGAAAAACTAAAACATTTTTTTATCAAGTAAAAATGAAGTTTTGATATTGCAGAATAGAAAATCAATGATACCTAAATATTGTTAAAACTTTTTATTATTGTTTTTCTTTTTCATTTTTTGTTTAAACATGGCTATGTTGCTATCAAATAATTTGTTAAACCTTGTAGATCTTTTAAATTATGAAGGGTAAACCTTTTTTGTGGTAATACAAAACCTATACACATCTTTTATATTTTTAGAGACGAGAAAAAGATCATAGACAATTCAGTCGATTACATCAAAAATGTTGATAAACATATTCTTGATTTTCGAAAGGTAAACATTTTTTTATTTGTAACTTTTGAAGAACTCATTTTTTTCATTTTTCAGCAATTAACAAATTATTATGTTGATGTTATGACTTTACCTGAGGATGTTTTCAAGAAAATTGAAGATACAAAAGAAAAATTAAAAATCAAATTGAAGGATTTTGATGAAATTTATGGTGTTCTTATTAAAACAAATGAAAACGCAATATGTTTTCAAACAATCTGTGAAAGAAATTTAGGTGCATTAAAAGCGGAGCAGAATGCTTCAAGTACTCGTCACAATAAAGCAAAAGAAATTTTAGTTGAAAAGGAACGGGATCATGAAGCGGTAAGTTTATGCGATTCTGAGAGGCCACGGCAGACCCGTCTAATAGAAAAAAAGGAAAGCGAAAGTAAAAAGAGAAATGTGAAAAAAAAGTTTTATTCTCATTTTTTACAGAGAATCATTTTTTCGTTCTTTCTTCTTAATTCTTCTTTTGTTCTTCTGTTGTCTTTTTGAGCTTAATCTTAAAAAGCTAATATCTTTTTTTAAATTAAAAATCTGCTGTGCTAAAGTCAAGATAAGATTCAAATTTATCGATCAATCAAATAATCACAAAAAAAGATAACATATTAGCCGAGATCTAGGGCTTTGAAAAAGCTCAAAAGAACAAAGAAAAACAAGGTGCGAAGAAATTTTTTTTCACACCTCTATTTTTTCTTTCACTTTCCTTTCAGGGCTGCCACGTTAAGTGAAGTTCAGGTTTGTTTTTTCAACAAATCTATTAAATCCCATATTTTTAGGCTGTAACAGAACATGCTCAAAATGTTGAAGAGTTAAAAAAAGATGCTTGGGTTATTATATTTTGTAAAGTTATATTTATATTAATTATTATTGCAGCAGTTTTTATGGCAATTATGAATCTTTTCCCACAGTTTTATATTTTCATTTTGGTATAACGACTAGCAAAAATTAATTTTTATAAAGTTTATCAATTTTAGAGTGAAATTTTAATGTTTTTAACCATATTATTAGCATGTTGTTTTCCATGTTGGATTTTATGTGTGTTTGGATTTTGTATAGTACGCAAAGAACAACGAGATTATAGAAAAGCAGAAAAGATTACATCCAAAAAGGTACAAAAAGCAAATGGTAAGTGCCGAAACTACAATGATTACTGCAAAAACAATTTTAGAATTAACAGAACGACTCAAAATGAAACATGAAACAGCTGCTGAAACTCTCAACAGAATTACCCAAGCATGTGAAAATCAAACAAATAAAATCAAAGTTTTTGCAGAATTAAAAAACATTTTATGCAATATTCAAGTCTATTTAAGAAAATTTCAAATTCCATTCGATGAAGCTGTAAATATGTTTTCTATGCAAATTTGTCCACCAGAACTTCTTTTAAGCCTTGCGGAAAAGGATCGAAAAAGATTTGTAAAAGGAATTATTAAAATTTTTAATGAAGTTCAAAGTATTTGCACTCAATATGAATCCATGAAATTGTTACATAAGCCTTTGTTGTAAATTATACGATATTTATTCTTGATCTTATAACATTTTTTTGATAGTGCTAATAAAATCTAACCACAACAAAAAATAGCATACAAATGTTTTTAAAATTAAATTAAAATCTTTATCATTAAAAATGCAGTATTATTATAAAATCTCAATTAATGTCGAAGATATAAAAATATCACTCGTCAGCATTGGGATCATGCAATTAGTGATCAGATTCCGTAATCCCGTCCCGTGGCAATTTTGGATTTACGGGAACGTCCCGTTACCGTTCCAGTAGCCAATTTTCCCGTAAATTGCTAATTCATGATGCATTTTCGTCGAAATTACTTCAAAATGCTTTAATAATGACTAAAAAACCTATTCTTGTTGATTTTAGCATATGTTATGATAGTACCGAAAAAATTTCTTGAAATTTGTGGCTTTATGAGTGCAATAAATTTTTTACGGGAATTACGGGATTTCCGCGGGAATCCCGTAAATCCCGTACCGTGGCAATTTCGAGATTACGGGAACGTCCCGTTACCGCTTTTTTCCAAAAAGGATACGGGATCCGATCACTACATGCGATATAGAAGGATGACCAGGGCCATGGTTAAAAAATCTAATGGTTTTAGCTAATTTAGTCTGCCATGTTGATATTTGTTTAGCGGTTGTTTTTAAATGATAAGCATACAATGCAGCTCCACGTGCAACCACCCAATCGGGATTAATGTTACATCTGTGAGATGCATTTGGAAAAATATTTAGCAGAAGATTTTTAATCATTGGCATATGACATCCTCCACCAACTTGAAACACGTAATTAATTTTATTAATTCCACAATTGGCATTTGTTACTGTTTCAAGAATAACGTTTCTAAGGCGATTCATCAAATCTGCTGCCATTACTTCAAATTCCTCTTTGGTGATGTTGATGATTTTGCCACTGTCAATAACAAAGTCTTCAACATCCAAACTAAAATCATTTTTTTTTAAATTAAGGCATAAACAACAACTTACGAACACTCATTTGCTGCTGATAACGTATGTTTGATCTCTTGGCATTTCCGTTTTAAAACATATCTTTTGTTACTATTCATAACATTATAATCATGATCTTCCCTCAATTTTTGTTCAAAATAATTAAATAATAATCTATCAAAATCTCTTCCACCAAGATAAGGATCTCCATGATGACTTAATATTCTAATTTCATTTTTTGAGACTTTTGCAATGCAGATATCTACAGTTCCACCTCCACAATCACAAATTGCCATAATTGAGTTATCTGGAATATTAATTTCTGAAAAATACGCAAATGCAGCTGCAATTGATTCTGGAAGAAAATAAATATTTTCCCAACCAGCAAGTTCTGCAGCTGCAGCGGTAGCTTTTATTTGGGCTTCAATAAATTCTGATGGAATTGTAATAACAGCATTTTTTAATGTTTTACTCTGAAACTCATCGAGACATTTTTTTATATGTTTTATCAGAACTGCACAAATCTCTTCAGGCGATTTTAACATTCTTCCACTGCTTGTGTCGACTTCAATTTTAACTTTATCATTGTCTTGAATAACATTGAATGGCCAAATAGGATCAATAATAATATCATCAAATTGTTTTCCGATAATTCTTTTTATATCGTATACTGTATATTGAGCATAATTTCTCATTTGATTAACAGTAATTTGTCCACATTTATCATGGGCTTCGTTAAATGACACAAAAGATGGCATTGTTCGTGAAGATGTTAGAGAATCAAGTACAACGAAATCTGGACCATTCCTTCGAATTACAGCTGCACAGCACTCAGTTGTTCCTAAATCAATTCCAACAGCATTAATCTCAGGTTCATAGTTTGACATCTTTTGTGGAATTAAAATTTTGTCAATATCTTGAGGCATTTCATAATTAAATGCTTTAGTGACATTTACAGTATAGATACCATTTGTATCAATTTCTAATTTAATCAAGTAATTACAGCCCCCTGTTATTGGTATAACTTTACTGCTCATGCCATCTTCGTAAACCTTAAAATAAGTTATTTTTTCTACACAGCAATAAAATCTTACATTTATACTATAGGCAGTTATAACACTATACGGTAAAGCATTTACTACCTAAAATTTTGTATATTATTCTTAAGCGTTTTGGGATAGAACATAAAATAGTTGTAATATAAAGCATCATATTTATTGTTTTTAACTGTAAGGATGCGCAAGGACCCGAGCCGGGCCCTCAGGCCCTTAGGCAGGCCCTAAGGTATAAAAAATAGATACAAAATCCTAAATGAGGTGTCAGATGAATGCAAAGATCATGATGGATCTGTTTTAATGACCGAAATGTTTTCGGAAGATTAAAGATACCAGAGGACCGGCTAGGGTCTAGGCTCCAGGACTTTAGGGCTTTTAAAGAGCCAGCTTGTATTTCTGGTCATTACAACAGATGCATCATGAGCCTAACTTGCATCTGACACCTTATCTAGGATTTCGTATCTATTTTTTATACCCGAGGGCCAGCTTAAGTGCCTGAAGTCCCTGGCCCTTGTACATACTTTTTAACATACTTTTTCATCTTTAAAAGGCAAAGTTTGTCCCACGGATGCTATAAAAATTAGTTTTATGCCTCCTTGAAATAGGTATACGATAATCCGCTTCATTAAAAATGAATTGTTTTTATATAAAGTAGTTGTGTCATTTTCGGAGAAGTGTTTTGCATAATTTGAAATTAAATTAGTAGAATCGCAATTCGCTCGAAATGTGATTTTCTTGTAATTTGAAAATATTGTTTTGAATAAATTTTTGTCAATTTCATATTCAGAAAAAACAAAAATTAATGACAAAGTGTTTCTTTCTTCTAATATTGATTTTAAAATAAGCAAATCATTAAATGTTGGACGACCACCTTGAATCGATTTGCCCCTTCTAGCTACGCATTTCCATCCAGATGGTTCTTCATACTTGAAGGAGGTCCCCCAAACGCAGTCTTTCAAACATTCAAGGATCCATAATTTTTCTCCATTTTCTGGTGGTGTTTCAAGAGCATTGAAAATCAATAACTCCAATTCGCTTACGATTTTGACATTTCTGATGTTAGATTGTTGTGCAATTTCAATAAAGTTTTCGCGAAACTCATTATTGTGGTGAATTCTTTGAGAGACTTTAGTGAACAAACCATAACCAGCTTTGAGACTAACTTGAACAAAAAAATAATCAATCGCATGATTAAAGTTATTTCGTAAAAATTGGAAAAAATTAGTAATACTATCTTTGTCGTACACTGAAAATAATAAACTATTAATGGCAAAATATAACACTGTGAGAGCGAAAACATCTTTTATTGTTCTCCTTTTGTATAAATTTGGCATTTTAAAAAAGATCTTTAACCGTTAATTAGTTGCAAATAAAGTGATACTATTAAAGCATTATCATCACAATAATATTTTTGAGTTATTACCTTCTTTAAAATTCAAAGTAATTACATCGATAGTAGATGAATCATAAATTTTTAAAACATTTTTCAATAAATCACAAGCGACAGAAATAACCATTGTTTGTTAGCTAACTAAAAAAATCAAAACAAAATTTTTTCACTAATATTTATTGCTTTTTAATCAATAATGTTTGATAAGAAGCATTTTTCAGCAATAAATTTTATAGTACAATGCATTTCCTTTGTAGCTTGTTTTTATCTTTAAAAAATAAAAATAATCTTGTACAACAATGACACTCAACTCTTTTTAATGACATTGTTGAATAAAAAAAGAACAGTGAGTTTTCGCTATTATATTTTATCCGAGTTGCGGCATAATTCCACATAAAAAAATAGAAATAAATAAAATAAAACATTATCCTCTTCGAGTTGTACGAACTGTAGGATGAGATGATTTTAGATTTGATGACATTGCCCCAACCATATTAGAAGAGCTTTTACAAAAATAAAACATTAAGTATTGTTTTCGAGCTGTTGCACTGTAATAAACACTTTTTTAATTAAATAAAAATATTTTGTAAGCGTACCTCAAAACCAATAATGACACAGATTCCGATAAAGCAAAAGCATCAAGAATCAAAGGTAAAATTGTAATAATAAATTTATATATTTCTGCTTCAGGTGGATACACTAGCCTCACAAGGTTGTATGATGTTCGAAAAAGTTGAAATATCATGATGACAAATGATACAGCTGAAAAAAGTTGTGGTAAATTTGGAAACAAACAAGGGTTAAAGAAAAAAAGGGCAACCGGAGCTGACCGGACACGGCAGCCCTGAAAGTGAAAGAAAAAAGAGAGGCGTGAAAAAAAATTTCTTCGGACCTCTTTTTCAAAATCTTAGATCTCAGCTTATAGTTTATCTTTTTTTGTGATAATTTGATAGATCGATTTATTAGGATCTTATCTTGATTTTAGCACGGCAGCAGTGTACTCCCGCTCTCTAATTACCCGCTCCTGCTCCCAAAATATTTCTCGTTTCTCGCTCCCGCTCATCGGATGTATTTTATTAAAGGAGCGCTCCAGCTCCTTTAATAAAATACAAAGAAACTTTTTTGAGACTCGCTCCCGGCTCTTTTGAAGTCGCTCCCGCTCCATTAATAAGGGAGTACACTGCACTGCAGTTTTTAAATTTTTAAAATTTAAAAAAAGGTATTAGCTTTTTAAGATTAAGCTCAAAAAGACATTAGAAAAACAATAGAAAAACAAAAATATAACAAAAGGAAAAATAATGAAGAAATGAATCTCTGCAAAAAAAACAAAGGACAAAGCTGAGAATAAAATTTTTTTCAAAAATCTCTTTTTTCTTTCATTTTTTTCTGTTATACCGGTCTGCCGTGCGGAGGAAGCTCGAGCAACCCGGAACAGAAAGGAGCAAGCTGAAGCAAGGCGGAGCAAGTCATGAGCCCTTATAACCCCAAAACCAAGATGTGTCTATTATATGACCAGTGCAACAATGCTTTGCTCACCTTGTTAATCTAACCTACATCCTTGCAAAAAAAAATTCAAAAATTCTTACCTAATAAACTCTTTTCATTCACATTAATATTTGATGCTGTTTGTTTATGAAAATAAAATTTTGCAAATGATAAAACATTAAAAATTGCAGCAAAAAGTGTTGTAGATGTTAATACCACAACATTGACAGTAGAAGTAAATTTCGCCATTGCTGTTGTGGTCATTACAGCAGTAACCGTGTCATCAGCTAGGTAGACAAATATAACTTCTTCATGCAATCTCCAAATAACAATAAAGAACGGTAAAATAATAAGCATAGGAATGTACCATTGCCGTTGCCAGAAAAATTGATGCTTGGTTGGAAACCAAATCAGTGTGAAGCGGTTGAGGGCCATTAGTAGATGTCCCAAGAATTGAACGACGGGAAGATAAGCAAAAAAGTTGGAACAAAATGAAGCAAAATAGCGGCTGTCTTTGTAGAAAGGAATGAAGGCAGGGATTCGGGAGACTTTTTGGATTAGCAACAACTGTAAAAAAATAAAATGTAAGTGGTGGTGCGTTTTTGAAGAGGTATTTATAAGCAGTTATCGATTGAAAATTTAAAGTTTTTGCAAATAACATTCGTTTTTTTCGCAGTTTAAAAGTGGTAGTCCTTTCTGTAACATTTTTATACTGTTGTTTTTTCGCTTCATATTTGTGTTCCCATTTTTGCGCCACTTTCAAAAAAGGCTTCGAAAGCGAAACAGAAAATACGAAAAATGCTGAAACAGAAGATGGAAACTTTGTAGCGTAAAAATTAAAAGTGCGAGAACCAGACATCTTGATTTTTTGAACTTGTTTCAAAATAATACAAAAAAGATTTAATTATCTTTAAGTATTTTCAAATAGCAGTTCATAATTATTAGCACCAGTAATACGCAGAAGTAAACAGACATGTCTACCTTAATGGAAATCGTCTATTACTTTAGATAAAAAAATTGTTATTTTAAGTTTCTAACATTCTTATTTGATAAAAACGTAATATTTTTAATAAAAAGAGAATTCATAAACCATCTGAAAGCTTAGATGGCTAAGCCTTATTTTTTGGTTGTTGACGATCTCCATTAAACTAGACATGTTTGTTCTCTTAAGCTTGTTACCAAATAGCAAGTTGATTACCGTAATAAAACACCATATATCCGCAACAAGAACAATCCTTAAAATACCATAAAACGGTCCTTTAAAGGCATTACGTCGCTTTGCAAACAGCAAAATTAGCACAGAAATATGAAACAAATATAACAAAATTTCCACGACAAGGAAAATAATAGAGCTAACGCTGAATACCATTTTTATGTTATATGAATATCTCTATAAAAAATTAAAAAATAGAAAATAAATTTCTAATTAAACTTATTTTTTATTGTATTATTTCTAACTACAATTAAAGTTTTTATAGGTTGAAAAGCTGTCTGCTAACAGCTTACCAAGCTATAAAATTCATTAACCCTTTTTTCAATAACAATAAAAAGTACAAATTATAATTGGCTATAGCTATAATTAATTAATCTTATGAACACACAAAAGGCAGAAGAATAATTATAGCAATCTTTGAAAAATTATTTCTTCATGCGGAAGTCTTCTTTATTAATAACAAACGACAGTTAACCATGTGTAAAATAAAGGATGAGTTATACTTACATTCTGTAAACAATCCACCTAAGTGGATGGGGAAGATGGTATATATTATTGTATTAGCTTTTTAGGCTTCATATTTCTGCTGTTTCTTTTGTTGGCAGTTCCCGGAATTAATCGTTTCTGTATTCTTTTTGAGTAGTTACGCAGAAGATGCTCATGTCGAGGATTATATTTACTAATAGGACATTTTTAGTGCATTGCTATTTAATGCATTAGAATGCTTACTTTTTTTGATTGTGATAAAGCGATTGTTTTTTTTTCTTCGACAAATTTGATACCAAAAAAAGAGACATTTTCTTTTTGCATCAGTGGTTGCTCTTTGAATATTTTAAACAATTATTCACAAAAATTGAAAGCTTTGAAAAATTTGTAACCTCTACTGTATCAATGCAAAAACGATAATTTTTGATTGGTCCAGAAGATAAATTTTGTACAATAAATAAAATTTAATAGTGTTTTACTAAAACCTTACAAAAAATTTAAACTTATCTTTCTTTTTCCATGATCCCTTGCTAAAAATGTAATCTTTTAAATGTAGAATTTTAATTTTGAAAAACACAAAATATTTTTTACTCAACAATAAGATGGCCATTTCTATCTGGGGCTTATATCAACAAAAAAAACATTTATCAGGGCATAGCTTTTCAGTACAATAAAATGCTTTTTTCGGTTGCAAAAAAGCGTTTGTTTTTTTCTTCTTCAACAAAACTAAGAATGAAAAGAAGAGACTTTATCATTATCATTTTTTTTGTAGCTGTCAACAATTACTTTTTGAATGTTTTAATCAATAATTCACAAAACATGAAAGCTTTAAAAATTGACGTAAATACTACATTGATGCAAAAACAGAAATATTTAGATAACGGAAAAAAGCAACCTATTCAATGAACACTATGAAACTTTAATAAAAAATTTAAGCCTTTCTTTTTCTTGAGAACATGCAAAAAATGTTAATTTATTTTTTTAATCATCAATACAGATTTTTATTGACGTATTTGTTGCTCAACAACATGGCCATTCTCATGTCGCGGTTTATACTTTCCAATAGAAAAATTTTTAATACACTGTTTTTCAATGCAATAAAACGCTTGCTTTCTTTGATTGCAAACAAGCGATTGCTATATTTTTCTTCTACAGCAAAATTGAGAATGGAAATACGAGATATCATCTTTTTTTCATAGCTGCTAGCAATCTCTTTTTGAATATTTTAATGAATAATTAACATAAATTGAAAGCTTTGAAAATTTTGCTTTATACTCGATTAAAGCAGAAAATTTTTTGGACGAGGCGGTATGATTAATTCTACTGATGCAATAAATATAGTTTTAACCAGAAATGTAATTTAAAGACAAACAAAATTTTAATTTTTTTCACGAACACATGAAAATTTAAGGAAACCAAGTTTGATTAACTTTATTTATAAAATCACAATCACTTATTTTTATTGGAAAAATAAATAGCAATGTTAATTAACAGGATCCCCACGTGGTCTATGTCTATGGCGACGGAAAGGACATTTGTCAGTGCATCGCTTTTTGACGCAATAAAGCCCCTTGCCACAAGTACCACGACGACAGTGATGTCGAGGTCTATGACGATGCTCTACTTCGCGACCTACAAAAAATATTTTAAAAAAGCATTTTAAGAAAACAATTACCAAAGCGTAAGATACTACATTCACTACCAGGAATTTCTATAGTTTCATCTTGTGCAAAAGTAAGAGCGAACAAGCACAAAAGAATAATAGCGAGTTTCATGTTTGACACTGAAAAACAGATACTAATCAGTGCTTAAAGAAGTCAGAATAAACATCAAAGACTGTAACGACTTTTGTTGCTTATATATGCTATCTTCAATTGAAATTTGAATAGACAGAGTAAATAGAAATATCTGATAAATTTTTGTATTTTTGCAAAAAAAAGCTTTTAACACTGTCTCATATTTTGAAAGACTTTTTTTATGTAAGTTTGCAAAAATGATCTATCATAATTTTCTGCAAAATGCAAGATTTTTTTGCAACACAATTTTTTGCAGGTTTTTCCTGTAAGTGATTTTTTTTTTTCAGACATGTAAAATAAATTTGCTAAAAAAATCTTTTAAAAATTTGAGACAGTGTTAAAATTTTTGTCCCAAATATGTTTTATACATTTTGTTGTATCTTTTTTTGTTAACACTTTTTTTTCACTGCTATTACTTTTAGATTTTACAAATGTCTACCAACCTTTTCAATGACTTTCATCGACTTGAAGTTTTCAAGCTTGGAAACTTTGTTTTAAAATCTGGTTTGCATTCACCAATTTACATTGATCTCCGAGCACTTATCTCTGATCCAAAACTCCTCAAAAGATATTTTTAATGAAATGGCAAATTAGATTACACAAATGGAAAGGAAAAAAAAGTATCTTATTTATTTTTAAACTAAAGCAAAAAACATTTCAAAATATTTTTACAGAAATAAACAAAATTAATGTAAATTGAATCTTTTTCTTCTTAATTTTGGACCATTTTCCTGACTAGCTTCAATAGGTTCAGGGTCTTGTATCTTTACGGAAGCTAATCCACCACCTTGTCTTCCAGTATCTTTTTGTTTTTCACTTGCTTGACATAAAGCTGATGAAATAAGACAAATAACAAAGATAAAAATAATTAATAATCTCATAGTTATGGAATAAATTTGATCAAAGGTTATCTGAAAGAAGAGTTGTTGATATACTTTTCTAGTAATGAATGCACCCTTTTTATAACATTTTTTTATAAGGAGGGTTTTACTTTTTTCCAAAAATCAAAGTTTTCTTTTTTTCGTCAAAAACAAATGACTAAAATTGAAAATGGAGATTTTTTGTAGTCTTCATTCAGCAACCACTGATTATCTTTCTATAGAATCAAACGTCCATATTTCTTAATTGATAAAACATAATAAACAATTTATTGTAACAAGAAAATCGCAAGAATTTTGCAACTTTGCTGATATAAAAACACAACTGACCAAAAATAGTAGTGTTGGTGAAATGTGTGTACTTAGAAACTATTTACAATCATTCATTCAAAACTCGTTTTAGGTTTTGTTGCTGTTAAAGGTTTTGTTTATCAAAATTTTGTTAGATGGATTTTTTTATTGTTGTGATTCACTGCGTTCACTTGCAAAAAAAACTTCGATCAAAAGTTAAAGTAATAGTTTGAAACGAATAGCAAGTATTTCGAAAGATGAAATATTAATGACAACAAGGGAATGAATGCAAATAAAACCAGAAGTCAAAGAATATTGAGAAGATAAAAATCTAAAGGGTCGTTAATAGAATGTATATTTATTAATCAACAGATTTTTAAAAAGTCAAAGAACCTTGCAAACCTGTACTTAAGGTTTAATGAATCAAATAAATAAATAACGCCTTGAAGATTTTATTATAAAAGCTAAATTTTTTGTTATCTATTATAGTAAGAATGAAGTACTTAATTGTACTTGGTTTTATTTGTGCTTTTATTAATATTGCATCTTCAGAATGTCCGGCCCAGGATCAATCGGTATGGTTTTTATGATAGTATTAAGTTTTGTCCAGATATCTCGAGATACGGAAAAATTTTTAACCCCCAACATCAAAGACACTTTTTGCCGCATATCAAAGGCGGCACCGCCATTTATCCCCCCCCGTCTCGAGATATCTGGACAACTCCTTATCAAAAATGATAATAAATGTGATTCTTTCTAGGGAATAGCTGAATGTTATCTCGTTTATAAAAAAGCTTTGAATCGGACATTATTGGAACAAGTTTTGGAAAGAAAATATGATGATGAAGTTCGAGTTGTTGAAGATTATGTTTGTCAGTATGTTCATAGAATAAAAAAAAGTTGATATATTTTATATACCAGAAAAACTCTTTTTCAGGCCACACAGAGATTATGCAAGATGTCTTGAAGCTTATGATCAAGCATGCTTAAATCCTGATATTGCTAAAAAAATATTTGGAACATCAGAATTATTGATTTACTATTACATTCTCAATTATGAATGCAATCAAGAATATAAAGGTAGGTATCATAAAAAATTCTTTCATTTATAATACTGTGTACTAATATTATACGTTTTTAGTTTCATTGAAAGACATCCGATGTGCAGGAAAATTCTTTGAAATAAAGGAATTTGACAAACAAGATTTAACATGCGAGTAAGCTGCTTTTTATAGAATATTAAAGAATTGCTTTAATTAACATCTAAATTTTAGGCAATTGAAAAAATACATCACATCTTACAAAAACAAAGTCATTGAACAATGTGGAAATCAAAAATATGCTGAATATCGAGAAGAACTTTTACTTTTTGTTGTTAGTAAACTTTTACCAAATTGTACAATCGTTGAATAATTTTTGATATTTTTGGAAAAAAAGTAATCCATTTTATTATTATATAATTGAAATTTTAATGTCTTAAAAAATAAGTTCACTTGTTAACTGTTGTTTTTTTAATAAAAAATTTTCATAATTCCACTGATTTTCTATCTACATTACAGTTCCTTCTGTTTTAATTTATAAGACATAAAAAAGAGTTTTGCGTAACAAAAAAGCGCAAGAATTTTGCAATTTTGGTGATAAAAAACACAACTGACCAAAAATAGGGTTATTGTTTGATGACAACTATTCCCAAAACAATTATTTAAAAGCCACTGAGATTCATCCAACTCCTGAAAGATTAACAAAAGCATTAGAGACTCTAAAGTTTTTATGGAGTAAACGTGTGCCAACACTTCGAGATTGACTTAAATTTTTCTGGACAAATATCAGCTTAAACTCTTTGGCAAAAAATTTTGTATGTTTTTTTAATCAAATTTTTTTCATTGTAATAGTCAAAGTTTTGATAAAGTTTTTCTGTAGTTACGGAACCCTTAAACTGATTAACTCAAAATTCATTCCATCTCTTTTAAAATTAATTATTAACATTCTTTTTATTTTGAAATAACAACATTCAGTAATTCAAAAAGGAACAAACAAAAACAAAATTTATTATTATTTTTGAAAAAAATCAAATTAATTATTGTACTATTACACATTTTGGTAAAAGCTTACTAACAACAAAAAGTAAAAGTTCCTCTCGATATTCAGCATATTTTTGATTTCCACATTTTTCAATGACTTTGTTTTTGTAAGATGAGATATATCTTTTATATTGTCTAAAACAAATTATTTTTTAAGTTTTTTTCAATAAATTACATGAAAAAACTTACTCGCATGTTAAATCTTTTCTGTCAAATTCAGTTATGTAAAACAATTTTCCAGCACATCGGATATCTTTCAGGGAAACTAAAAAAGTAAGCATGATACTGGTAAAAGCTGGGTAATGAAAAAACTATTTATGATGCCTACCCTTATATTCCTGGTTACATTCATAGTTAAGGATGTAGTAATAAATTAGCAAAATTGACGTTCCAAATATTTTTTTAGCATTATCAGGATTTAAAGGACGTTTTTTCTAAGAAAGGAGCTTTTTTGCCAATATTTGGCACAATAAAAAATTTCATGTCTCAGAATTGGCTATAAACTTTTTCTAGGGGTAATTTGGGGCCAAAAACACCAAATCTGCCATCAGTTTTGGGCTATCTGTTCAGGTTTTCGAGTTACCGTATACCCGACTCAGAATTTCGATTTCGTGGTGGGATTTTCCAAAAATTCCAAAAATGGTACCAATCGATAGCCCTCGATGTGGGAAGCTAGAATAATACAGAAAAAACCATATTTGCTCCATTTTAATAGATATTTCAATCCTTGGAATGTCAAAAACACCTAAAATTTACAGTAATCCGGCTACAGTATCCACCAGACCCCCGGTTAGTGGGTCATACATATATTTTTAAGAACTTCTATATGTTGGGCATCTATTGATACCATAATATCGAAAAAAGAGGGGGCTTTGAAAAATTTCCTTAAGACCTATCTTTTGCTGTCTCAATACCTCCAACATCCTTATTAATTTATAACTTCTGAAATATACCACGTATTCACTTGTGATGACTTTTATATTAAAATATATTGTTGCTAGAACATTTGGAGCAATTTTTGAGCACCTGTGATGAAATCTGACTATTTGGGATCAAGTTGAACGAATTCAAAAACATGAAAATTTACCCATAGGTAAAATACAAAAATAAATTCATTTTTCGATAATAATGGAAATATTTGTGCATTAATATTGTAAAATACATTCAAACAAACTATATAAAACTCATCGATAGCATATTTGGTGAAAAATAAATTTTTATGTGTTGATTGAATTTCATCAAATTTTGACTTATTTTGGAGATGTTACAATTTATTGTTTTTTAGTAAGAAAATTTACAGAAATTTATTTTTTTGGAATTTTCGTTGGGCCTTTGCTTGTTTTTGTTGGTGTTTCTGTGGATGATTTTCTTTTTGATCTTCTCAAAGTGGTTGGTGTAGGAGATAAAGATAGGGAGGTCATAGATGGTGTCACGCTTGATGATGTTGGTGGAAGATTTCGTGTGATACTTGAACTTAATGCTTGTTCATGTTCTTCTTCGTAGCATTCAATTTCATAGGCAAAAGTGGAATTTGTGAAAAATCGTAATACACACTGATATTTCAGATGTTCTTCGTGAAAAGAAAAGAAGAAGCAATAAAAATTCTTCTGAAAAAGTAGCTGAAAGCGTTACGCAATCCTCTGGAGCAGCTAAACATCTTATAGGATTAAATGAAATTCCAAGCAAAGTACCCGTTCCAGTAGAAAGAAAAATTCCACTTTTGCCTATGAAATTGAATGCTACGAAGAAGAACATGAACAAGCATTAAGTTCAAGTATCACACGAAATCTTCCACCAACATCATCAAGCGTGACACCATCTATGACCTCCCTATCTTTATCTCCTACACCAACCACTTTGAGAAGATCAAAAAGAAAATCATCCACAGAAACACCAACAAAAACAAGCAAAGGCCCAACGAAAATTCCAAAAAAATAAATTTCTGTAAATTTTCTTACTAAAAAACAATAAATTGTAACATCTCCAAAATAAGTCAAAATTTGATGAAATTCAATCAACACATAAAAATTTATTTTTCACCAAATATGCTATCGATGAGTTTTATATAGTTTGTTTGAATGTATTTTACAATATTAATGCACAAATATTTCCATTATTATCGAAAAATGAATTTATTTTTGTATTTTACCTATGGGTAAATTTTCATGTTTTTGAATTCGTTCAACTTGATCCCAAATAGTCAGATTTCATCACAGGTGCTCAAAAATTGCTCCAAATGTTCTAGCAACAATATATTTTAATATAAAAGTCATCACAAGTGAATACGTGGTATATTTCAGAAGTTATAAATTAATAAGGATGTTGGAGGTATTGAGACAGCAAAAGATAGGTCTTAAGGAAATTTTTCAAAGCCCCCTCTTTTTTCGATATTATGGTATCAATAGATGCCCAACATATAGAAGTTCTTAAAAATATATGTATGACCCACTAACCGGGGGTCTGGTGGATACTGTAGCCGGATTACTGTAAATTTTAGGTGTTTTTGACATTCCAAGGATTGAAATATCTATTAAAATGGAGCAAATATGGTTTTTTCTGTATTATTCTAGCTTCCCACATCGAGGGCTATCGATTGGTACCATTTTTGGAATTTTTGGAAAATCCCACCACGAAATCGAAATTCTGAGTCGGGTATACGGTAACTCGAAAACCTGAAGAGATAGCCCAAAACTGATGGCAGATTTGGTGTTTTTGGCCCCAAATTACCCCTAGAAAAAGTTTATAGCCAATTCTGAGACATGAAATTTTTTATTGTGCCAAGCCATGCTCCTTTCTTTCAAAAAACGTCCTTTAAGCAGTCTTCATCATAAGCCCCAAGACATCTTGCATAATCATTGTGTGGCCTAAAAAAGAATTTTAATGTAATATTTGTCATTACTTTTTATCAACATACTGACAAACATAATCTTCAACAACTCGAACTTCATCATCATATTTTCTTTCCAAAACTTGTTCCAATAATGTCCTGTTCAAAGCTTTTTCATATACGTCAAAGCATTCAGCAATTCCCTAGAAAGAATTATTCCTTTATTATCATTTGTGTGATAGTTATAAAAACAAACCTCTTGATCTTTTGCAGTGCATTCTGAAGAAGCAACATTAATAAAAGCATAGATAAAACCAAGTACAATTAAATATTTCATTGTTAAAAATTGATAAAGAAGCTTTCGTACTAGAATGAATAACAATTTTTTTAAGTTTTATAATAAAATCTTATAGGCGTTTTTATTTTAAATATTTGATTCATTAAACCTTAAGTACAGGTTTGCAAGGTTCTTTGACTCTTTTAAAATCTATTGTTCGTATTAGTAAATATACTCTATTATTTTTTTATCATCTCAATATTCTTTGACTTCTGGTTTTATTTGCATTCATTCCCTTGTTGTCATTAATATTTCTTCTTTCGAAATACTTGCTATTCGTTTCAAACTATTACTTTAACTTTTGATCGAAGTTTTTTTTGCAAGTGAACGCAGTGAATCACAATAATAGCATATGTTTAATAATAAACAAAGAAAGAGTAATTATAGTTCAATGCCATTTCATGGTTTACAGTAATAGTTTCTTTGATTTATTTTTTTTGTCGTCGATGCTATAATTTTAATGTATTTATGATATAAAAATGATGTAGTTTTGCAAGATTTTGTTAATCATTACAGTAATAGAACAATGTATGTAGGAGAATTGCGGGAGCAATTCTCCTACATACATTTCTGAACACTGTAAAAAAACGATGAACGTTATTCTTTTTCCATATGTTTTGATATTGACGACTGTTTTATGATTTTAGTGAACCACAAAGCAATCAAAGAATTTAAAGATTGAGCGATTTTATAAAAAGCCGCAAAAATGTTCTTTAATACATAATATTGTGTTTTTGAACAATGACATTTTAACAGATTTCTATCGCAGTATTTATAAGTGTTGCAATGCTTTTAGCTGTTGTAACAGAACGTATATTTTTGAAAAAAAAGGATACAAAAAAATGAATAATTATAAATTATAAAAAAACTTTCAGGAATGTGTTGGGGGGAGGGGGGGCATTCATTCCGAGCTTATGATTCACAATTTTCTGATCTTGTTAATGAAACGGAAATGAAAAAGCCAATGAAAGAAACAAAATCGAGTGCACCTTATTTTTTCCATCAGTATAACATTTCGACAATATTGGAATATCAAGAAAATAAAAGTAACTATAAATTGTTGGTTTTACTTTTGATGTTATTGTCTATTGATAGTATTCCAAAGGCTTCATTTTTAATTTTTTTGTTTGTTATTATCACAGTTTTTTTGTTATCAGGTTTTGCTGTTACTATCAGCAAAACCTGATAAAAAATGTATAGGTTACTATCATTTATACTTTTAATGTGAAAATAAATTGCGGTAAAAAATCATGTCAATTCATGGCCAAAATGCTTTCATGCAATGAATATATGTCACCCATATCTATGGTTATCAATAAAAGTAATAATTATCAAATTTTTATTTATTTTTCCAACATATTTTTACAAAAAAAACAAGCAAATTATTGCAAAATAAATTAATGTAAATTGAATCTTTTTCTTCTTAATTTGGGACCATCTTCATGACTAGCTTCAATAGGTTCAGGGTCTTGTATCTTTACGGAAGCTAATCCACCACCTTGTCTTCCAGTATCTTTTTGCTTCTCGCTGGCTTGACATAAAGCTGTTGAAATAAGACAAATAACAAAGATAAAAATAATAAATAATCTCATAATTATGGAATAAATTTGATCAAAGTTTATTGAAAGAAAAAGAGTTGATTTACTTTTCTAGTAATGAATGCACCCTTTTTATAACATTTTTTTATAAGGAGGGGTTTACTTTTTTCCAAAAATCAAAGATTTCCTTCTTTTACAACCAAAACAAAGTTAGTCTTCATTCAACAACCACAGATTATTTTTTTTATCAATATTAAGATTCCTTTTCTTTCAATTATGAAGGCATAAAAAGTGTTTGTGCAACAAAACTCGTTAATCATTTTTTTTGCAATTTTAAGAGAAAAACACAGCTCACCAAAAAAAATGTTGTTGAACTGTACTTAAAAGTATTTCCAAAAAATACTTGTTTTAGTTGCTTTTTAAGGAACTGTTATAATTCTTTCATTGAATGTTGTTTCCATCGATTAAAAAGAGATTGAACGTTTTAATCTATTGATAAAAGATCAAATAGTTCAAGACAATTATTGTTGTTGATTTCATTAATATAGAGAGAGAGAGAGAGAGAGAGAGCTTTGAGCATTTATTCTAGTTTAAAAATTATATGTTAAACATTGGAAAAGAAAGTAAACAGTTTTTTTTCTGCAAAGGGAATGTTAAATACTAATGATATGTAAATTTGGCTTAGCTAACGATTTCTTAATACATTTATTTGTACTTATTGACAGTTGAAAATCAAAAGCGGCTCGTAATCAAAAAATATAATAACTACCAATACATTCATGTTTCCTTGCATTCACATTAAGGAATTATTGCTTAAAATTACCAAAACTGGTTACTATTAATAACGTGTAATAAAAACAAAAAATTTTTTTTTACCACATATATGCATTACCGGATATCCCCGGCAATGCTGATCCAAAAATTTTAGTTAATGACACAACCAAATAAATGGTAGGCCATGAAACGCCTAGTACCTTGATACTTGGGTAAAAAACCAACAGCAATATATTTTTTGTTCTCTTTTTGCATTTTTAGTTTTGAATGAAAGATGAGGTGCACCATTTTATGCTTCTTTCCTTGCAGTTCTCTCATCATCTTTTTTGTCTCTTCTATTTTCTCTCTGTCAAATGATTTGCTCTTCTCTCTCTCTCTTTTGCTTCGATTCCCCGATCAAAAAAAGAAAGCACTTCAAAGCTGCCGCTGCAATGTTCAAAAAGCGAAGTTTATGTTTGCTTTCTTTTTTGTCTCTCTTTTCAGCGTTGATTTCATTTTTAATCTAAAAAACGACCCAACCTCATCTTCTGTTTTTTTTTCTTCCCACACATCAGATCCGAAAACTATTTTGTCGTCGGTTTAATTACCCAAAGTTTGAGGTAATAATTAATTCCGCTCAAAAACATCTTTGTGGCGAGAAAAATTCAAATAAATTTTGGAACGCTTTCTATTTTTGAAAGCAAATAATCAATTAAAATTTAAGATATATTCGAGAGCAAAACATACATACACCTTTTTTAGTTCCACTTTATCATGTTTCAGTAAAATGATAATACCAAAGTTTCATCAGTTGCTTTAAAATTAGTGTATTATTTTTTTAAGTCTTAAAAATCATATATTAAGATGCATTTTTCTTTACTCTCAGGAAATTGCACATTATTTTACAACTCTTCTACAATAAACTTATTTTCAAAGAATGAAAAGAAGCTTATGACACTTTATTTTCGTGCAATACCCAAATAAAAAACTTATTTTTCAAGTATTAAATGTCTGATAAAAAAACCCAAAAGCTGGTTAGACAGCACTCTAGAGCTTAAAGTATTAAAGCTGTTTTTTACTTTTTTTATTAGTTAAAAACTTTTATAATTTGACGAATATTACGATAATAACAGCAATAACCTTTATGGCTATAAATTGTAATTTTAAAATGCATGTTTATATATTTATTTTGTTTATACTGTACGTTGGTCTTTTTGCATATGCAAAATATAGTTGTGACACAAAAGATGTTATTTATTTGAACAAAGGAATGATTGCTTATTCTACAAATTACTCAGCATTGCTATCTCGGAAGCAATTTGTAACATGTAATTTAACATTTGCTTTAGCTGGAAATGATACTGTAGGTAATTTTCTTTAATTTTAGAGTTACTTTTGTTTTTGTTCGTAGGATACTCATCTTATCATTTCAACAACAAAAAAGGTTTTTGCTGTCAATGCAACACATATTACTCATGAAAAAACTTTTGATATTTTACAAACATAGTTTTTTTCAGTGCGTGAATACTGGAATAATGAAAATAGACATCCATATCAGCATTTTGCATATGAAGGTTTTGTAGTATTTTTTGCCTTGTCTCTTTTTTTGTAGTATGAAATAAACGAGAACTATTCACCTTTTTAAACAGAATGAAAGAAAGTTATGGACACTACAGCTGTAGTCATTCTCATGGGATAAATTTTTTGCCCAAGCACTTAAAATCAATAATATCTTCCAAGAAATGTTTCAAGTGTTTTTCTGTTCTCATATACTTATTTCTATGATTTGCAAAAACGAATATCTGTCATTGTCCAAGAATGTGTTGCTTTTTTTGTTCCAACACGGAACATTTAACTGAAAATTGTAGTGCTTATCCTACATTAAATAGCCGATATGAAAAATTAAATTATTCATTTTTACCATGTTTATGTAAGGAAAATCCTATTGATCCAAAAGAGCCGCTATCAATTGGATATTCTTGTTTATGTAATATTATTTGTGATATATGTTTACAAGAACATCATGTTGCACTTTGTCCAAAAAAGGGTTTGTTGTCATTTTAACAAAATGTTGCTGTTAAAAAACAATTGTCGTCTTTAGATCCATCAAATCCATTCTTTGCATACAATCATGAGAATCCAATAAATTTTCTTTGCTTGCCTCGTCTTTTTCATGAAAGGTTCTTAGAATTTTGTAAGCCAATTAATAAATTGAAACTTCAAATGACATGCAAATATTTGAATCACCTTCAACCCCTGGAATATAAATTATATCCACTTGCTTTTGATAATATTAAAGATTTGAAAGTTATGTTTACTGGTGCTGCTTCAATTGATGAAAATACTGTTTTCTCTTCATTCACAGAAAAGCCATGCTTAAATTTAGAGATGATAGAAATGCAAAATAGACGAATTATAAAAACAGATTTGAAAGTGTTTTGCAAAAGTGATCCAATTGCTGTCGCGTAAAATTTATTTTTGAAGGTAATCGTAATACTACTTTAATGTTTGGTTGCAAAGAAAATAAGTAAATAAATAAAACTTTGGAGTATTTTTAAAAAAAAACTTTTTTTTTTAAATACTCGTGCGTTAGTGTTTACTTTCGTGTAAAAAATAAAAAAAAATACAAAATTTAATTAAAAAACAACGTTTTTTTGTTTAAAAACAAGCAACAAAAAAGAAGTTAGATTTTTTTGCTGAAGATACGTTTAAACAAATTCCACCCGGATTTTTTCTTCTTTTCAATTTCATTTTCGGCAGTTCGTTTCTCGGCACGGATATAAATTTCTGCATTAAGATCCCATTTGTCGCTAGCTTGAATGCTGAAAGCTGATATTTTTTGAAATAAATCCATGTCCTCCATGCCTTGGACGTCGTTAAGATCCAACAATAAAGAATCTTTCTTCTTTGAAATTTTCTAAAAGTTTTTTTTGTGAAATCACTAGCATGAAAATTGAATAAAAAATAACCTTAATCACAGTCTGTAACTTTTCTGGAGTCAAAAAACTTTCTCCTGGAACAAAAAACTTTCTCAATGAATTACAAGTATCAAACAAATTTTTAATCCATAAACTATCAAATTGTATATTAGTTTGTTGAAGCAATAAATTTTCAATATTTGGAATTTTTTCAATGATTTTTGAACATTTTATTTCAGGAAATATTTGAACCATAAAAATTTGAAGTTTAACAATTTTTTGAGATAAAAGTAGGAAAAAGTTTTCAGCCGAAATTTTGATATAATGTAGTTTAATAACTTTAACATTAATAAAGATTGTCTTTGATGAAATTGAAGAAAACAATTGATCATAAATAAGTTTTCCATTACTCTCAAAATCTGAGGAAACTTCATTAAGACAAAAAGAGCTGGTTACGAGAATTTTTGAAATGTTTTCAAATTTTGGTAAAAAATTGTCCTTGCTGTACATAATTATATTTTTTACTACAAGTAATGGAAGCGGTTGAATTAATCGTAATGCTTTTTTGGATGTGAATGTGATAGCATAATATTCAAGGATATCAATAATTTGAAAGAAACGTGGTAATAGTTGGACATCAATGTTAGGGAGAAAGATATGTGATACTAAAAAAGACATTTAAAAATTAAAAGAGATGACATAATGTTCATCCTCTTTTTTTCCATTTTTTTTATTAAATGATTTCTAGATATCCAAAATCCACGAAATCTTCAGAAATATTACATATGAATCTAGGGAAGAAATCCATAGCCCTTTTGGACCCATATCTTTACTTTATCCGAAACAAAAGCGCCTCCACAATCTCCAACCCCGAAGAATAACCATTTTTCGTTACTTTTTAGGAGAGGAGACATTAGAGGCGCTTCAATTTCAGATAAAAGTGAAGATATGGGTCCAACAGTGCTATGAACTTTTTCCCTAGATACATATGTACTATTTCTGAAGGTTTCATGGATTTTGGATATTTGTTAAATAAATAAAATAAGAAAAACAGGATGAACATTTTGTAACCCATTGTACTATATTTTCTGACACACATTTTTCTTGACAATCTTCTGTCTTATGATTTTCGGAAAAGCATGCATAACATTTATTTGTAGTTTCTTGAAAACATGTTTCTCTTTCCTCCTCATCATATACAGGCTGAATTGGTTTATCATTCACAAAAGCATTATAATGTTGACACTCGTTTCCCCATTTTGATGATTGTTTTTTGCCTTTCCCACAACATCCACATCCATTCAATGGATAAAAATTAGTATTACAAAAACAACAAAAATTTTCTTCTTCCATTCCAAAATAAATAACAGAAATATTTTCGCTACCAAAAAATAAGAACCGGAGAACAGAATAGTAAATTCTTTAAATAAGAAATACATTAACAAATATCATATGCGAATAAAAACTTAGGCCATAAAAAACAGTCTAGTAAAGTCATTGCAAAAACTAACATTTTTTTCATGTGAAAATTGCTTCTAGAAATTTTCTCATTATTTCCAGCATTTTTTTTGGTTCATTTTAAAAACAAAAGCACCTCGTTCATTCTTTTTTTTGTAAACCTAAAACTCGCTACATCCACGACATTCATTTTTTATAGACAAAGCGAATGATCTAATGAATTTTTTAGCTTTCGTCATCTCCGTCACGGACGGTCCGTGAATGACATTTTAAATTTTTTAATTCAATTAATACACTCAAACTTTAAATGATATGCAAATATCTGAATCAATTTTAAAAACTTGGATACAAATTACATTCTCTTCAGAGTTGAGAAATGCCGCGGCCGGCCGGAAATTTCGGCCGCATTTCTCAGCCCTGATTCTCTTGCTTTTTAATGATGTCATAAATTTTAAGAAAACATGTAATGTTAAAAGATATTTTGACGTTTAGAAAGCAGATAAATATCTCCGATTCACATATTTCATTGCAAATCGAAACTAGAGATAATAATGAAAGATGGAAAAAGGAATAAATGCATCAATTTTTATTCTATTTTCGCTTCAAATTTTTTGAATTATTTTATAGTTTTTTTTCAAAAATTAAATTTTCACTGTAACGAAAAGAGTAAAAAAAGCCATTTTATGATATTAAAAAAATCCGCCCACTCTGAAGCAACATTGTTCTTAACAATTTTTATTTAAGCTATAATAATTTGACCAAGATGAATCTTTTTTGAGAATTAAGATGAACAGTTAGTAAAAACGGATAACTCAAATAAATGCTTACATCACATTGTGTAATACTATCAGATATTAGTTAGATTAAGCTAACACATTTTTATTGCAAAAATACATAATATTAATTACTCAACAACATGCCCATGTCGGGGTTTATGTCGACGGAAAGGACATGTATCAGTGCATCGTTTTTTGACGCAATAAAGCCCCTTGCCACAAGTACCACGACGACAGTGATGTCGAGGTCTATGACGATGCTCTACTTCGCGACCTATAAAAGATATTTTAAAAAAGCAATTTTAAGAAAACAATTACCAAAGCGTAAGATACTACATTCACTACCAGGAATTTCTATAGTTTCATCTTGTGCAAAAGTAAGAGCAATCAAGCAAAGAACAATAATGGCGAGTTTCATGTTTGACGCTGAAAATCAAATATTAATTAAGGGTTATAAGTTTTAGAATGGGTAGGAAAAAACAACAAAAATTGTAACAGTTTTGCGTTGGTTTTATATTGTTAGCTTCGTTATTAGAATATGCAGAGTAAATGGTTATGTCTGATAAATTTCTGATATTTTTGCTTTTAATTCTGTCTCAAAATTTAAATGACTTTTTTTTGCAAACATAATAAATCATAATTTTTTGCAAAATGCAAGATTGTTTTTGCAGCATAATTTTTTTTTGCAGGATTTTAATTTAAATTTTGTTTTTTGTATCAGACTTGTAATGCATTTAAGAAAAGATCTTTTAAAATTCGAGACATTGTTAAAACCTTCATTTTTGCAATAGAGACTTTGTAATTCATAATCATTAAAAATTATTTATGCAAAAGTTTATGTAAGCCCAGAAAAACTGTCTGTAAAAACAATAAAATTAATCAAGAAATCGGGGGCAGCGGCGGTTGTTGCTCGGTGGTTGTATGAATTGTTGTATTGGCCTTCTGGCTTGATGTTTTTGCTGCTATCATTGTTGGCAGAGAATAATTTTTACAATAATAAAAGTTTTTGTACTCTTTTCTGGTTGTAGCGCTGAAAACTGATTTATTATCATTTACATAAGATATAATGTTATTGTTACCTTAACACAAGAAGTGATACACTTCCAGACAATGCAAAAATATCACCCAACGGAAGCAATGCAGCATTGTAAAATAAGGTAATTCCAGCATCTGATGGAAAAACAAGTCGGCTCAAATTGTACGATGAACGCAATATTTGTGCAATCATTATCACAAAGGACATGGCTGAAATTTATAACAATTCAAATTTATACTTATCAGAATTGTTATAAATTTCAGCAAGAATAGTTCATAACAAATTCAATTAAGAATACGAAAACATCAAGCCCGCATTCAGGCGGTACCAGACAAAAAACAATTCCAAAATTCAAAATATCCTCTAATCTTTTACAGCAAAAAGGAAAAAGGCTTGAAAAGACTAAAGTTCAAAACGTCGACTAAATAAAAAAGCTTATGTGGTTGTGTGAATGTTCAAACTATTGATCCCAGATTCGAACCCTGACGTAGACTACCACTAAAATACCTAGATGGTTGGGCACTCGGTGGATCCAAGGCTTAAACGAATTCCACGGGTGGCACCAGCAATTTTAAGGGTGAATCCATCCTTAAAATTGCTGGCGTTGGATCTGGATATTCCCTTGCGAAAAACTAAAAAAACCTAAGCCGTAACTTACACAACAAATTTTTTTCATTAACATTAATATTTGATGCTGTTTGTTTATGGAAATAAAATTTAATAAATGATAAAACATTAAAAATTGCAGCAAATAATGTTGTTGATAAATAAACAGACGTAAAAGTCAATGACGTCAATGCCATCAGCGAAGGGATAGGGATTGTGACTGTTACACTTGTATCAGATAAATAATCAAATATTACAGGTTTATCAATTCTCCATACAATGTTCAAAAATGGTGAAAAAATTATTAAGAACATGTACCATCGTCGCTTCCAAATTGAATAATGTTTAATGGGAAAGTAAATCAAAGTGAAACGATTAAATGCCATAAGTAAATTGCCAAGAAATTGCATGGCAGAAATGTATGATGATAGGTTGAAGCAAAAAGAAGCAGCAATAATGCTTCCTTTGAAAAATGGGATAAACGCTGGAATTAATGTTACTTTTTGCACCACAATCATCTGTAATAGTAAAACAAATTATTTTGGACGGATCGTATTTACATTAGAAATTCGAATTTTGATTCAATAAATTGTTTTATCATGTGGTCCCCAACTATGCAGATTTTTAGCTTTTTTAAAATTGAAGAAAAAATTTTTGATTTTTCAAAGTATACATAGAAGGAAAACAAGACTATTTAAGGTTAAAAGCTAACTCGACAATTACTTGAACCACTCTGCAGAGTACTTTGAAAATCCCTTAAAAAAATGTCTATCAATCCTGAACTGGAAAAAAGAAGTGTAGATGTTGCCCCTTGTTAACAACCTACCAACAAAAACCACAAAAGATCAACAAAAAATACTGTTCTCAAAATTGTATAAAATGGTCCTTTAAATGCTGAATTTCTTCGAGCAATCAACAGAATCAAAACTGATACATGAAAAAAATAAAATAGAATTTCAACAATAAAATAAATTATTGTGCCTGTTGGTATCGCCATATTTTTTGAGCAAATTTATAAACAATTTAGTAAAAACAATTTCATACTTATCTCATTTTTACTATGACGTAGAAATAATTGTTTGTATTTCTTTTGCGGTTGACTTGGTAATTACCATATTGCTCATATTGCTTGGAAAATCAATGAATATTTTTAAAAGCTTTAATTGCTGTTTTTTCATCAAAAAAGAATTTTTGAAAATTAAAGTGTTTGTAGCATGTTTTAAAAACGATTGAATGCATTAATAAAAATAATTATTTTAACATTTGAAAAAAATAGCTTGGTGAAAATAGACATCGACTAAAATCGTTTTCACCACACTATAATAGCTATCGATCCACAAAAACTATTTCTTTGAATTTTTCAGATAATATTTCAATCATGACTTTACAAATAAGCTGCTAGAAAAAACAGCGCTTTAGCAGGAGATAAAAAAATTTTAAATAAGGTAAAATTTTTGAAGCTGATAGCATTAGAGTGTAATATACTGAATTTGCTGAATGTCAACAACATAATCCATTATTCATTTTAACATAATTAATAAAACATTACTCGCAGTGCTTAGAAAACGTTTATGCTGTCATCCTGTTAAATTTTTAAATTGCTGATTTTTACTGTTTAAATAAGCACTTCTTAAAAGTTATAAAAAACCAAAATCAGCAGAAGAAAGTTTTGGCGTGATTTTGGAGGGACACGCCTTTGATCTTTTACCGCCGTCAACAATATATCAAAGTATTTTTCCAATTTCGGAGGAGGGTGCACATGCCCGTTGTGCCACCCCCTGCTGACGTTCTTGGCCATAAAACAAATATAGAACAATTTCATGAACACTGTCATTCGTTTGTGTCAAACAGCAATAAGACAAAAAGTGAACAGAAGGTCAACTGCGCCTTTGTCGATTATTGATTCATTGCGATAAAAAACAACAGTTCACAACAAAAAAAAGCATTTTTAGCATTGTTTTAATTCATTTTTTTATCAAAATCTTATTGGAATGTTTTAGACATTTTGAAAAAGCTTAAGTACGTAATTTTTTTAATTAAAAAAACTGTATTAATATTTGTTAAATTTAAAGAAAATACATGGTTATCAATTGATTTAATCTCGAAGAACTTTCATTTGAAACAATATTTATTTAAACAAGTCGTATACAAGATTTTCATTAGTCTGAAATGATCAGATGCTTTTTTCGTAATTACTCTGCCAGGTGCTGAAAATAAAATCCGACTTAAGGAACATCCAGAGCTGACGTCAGCAGTTTAGGCATGGATGGGTTCTTAGCCAAACTGACGGTTCAGCTTAAATGCGGCAAAGATCAAAGAAAATTTGCTGATGGAGGCATGGATGGGGTAAAAAATTTCAGATTTTTTGCTGACGTCAGCTCTGGATGTTCCCTTAAATGTATTTTTTTAGGTTAGACCTCTCTCTCCTCTTGGTGATCTTTTTTGCTTTAATTTTATGTTGAACTTCAAAGCGACGTATTTTCTTTGGCTCACACCTCCCCTAAAATTCATTTTTAAAGCTTATATTTTATGTAGTAACAATTGTTGAATACTGTTCGTTTCTAATTTATTACATTCTTAATACTAATCACTTACATTTTGATCTAATATCTTAACAAAATAATAATAAATTAAAAGAGAATTTTGTGCATCTTTTTTTGTTGTGTCAAAGGATGAAAAACATAGATAACAAAAAAATGTGATTTCACTATTGTTTCCGAAAAAAACTGAGCACGACAGCAACAAAATTTTTTTCCACAAAGACCTTGTTAGTTTTTTACTTTAGTATTGAGTAATAAAAAAAAGAATTTTTTGAATATTTAAGCTATTTAAAGCAAGTAACTGTGAACTTCATATTGAAGATGATAGCTATTGTTTATTTCTTTTAAAAAAAGATATAACTTAATTTCCAGAGTAATAGAACATAAAAAATATAATTTGCTATTTGTAATATTATAAAAGCAACAATTTTTAAAAAAATTAGGTTTATGTTTTCAATATATAAATTAAAAAGCATTTTTACTTGCATTTACATTTCAAATCAAAAATGTTTCTACCGTATTTGGTTCCAACATAATCTTATTCTTTTAAAAACAATTTTTGACAGTATTATTATACTATCAAAAATTGTTTCTAACAGAATAAAATATACTCAATTTCTATAGAATTCAATTTTTGGTTTAATGAACTACTGTTTAATTTTTTTGATATATAATAATCTTCCATTTCAATGCAGATGTGGTTTCTGTAAAAAGTAATAGATAAGAATAAACAGCCTGTTTAGTTACTAAATTTTCTTCTTGTAATGTCACACATGAAAAACCATAGTTCCATGCCTAAATAGTATATTAAATTTTTGGGTGTTTTACTGATCAAGAATTACTTATGATCTCCAGGATAAACAAATATTTGATTTTATTATTCATAGTGTTTCAACATCAATGAATACTCACCATATTTGAGATTGTATTCTATAATATTAATAATTTTAAGACCAACTTTATAATTTTTTTAATAATTTTTTTCGTTTAACATTATTGAAAATTTTCGTACAAAAACATCAAATGTTCTTAAAAAAGTAGAAAATAGACTTCTATCACCAGCACAGCGATCTATCGACGCTATAATTTGAAAAAACAATATTAATTTAAAAAAATATAATACAAAAGTTTCAAAACAATCATTGTTGTTATTGTAACAATCCATGTATATTACTTTTTGGCAATAAAACATTATCTTCTAAAAAAACATAGCCGTTTTTTTAGAAGATAATATCTGGGGCATATGTTTCCTCCTTAGCTTTGATCTTTTCTTCTTGCCATATTTGGACAATTAGTTAAGTTAAAAACTGTTTTTATTTTATTGTCTTTCTTTGTTTCAAAAGTAAAAGGAGCAAAGGTGACTGCGTCATTGACTGTTTGTCTAAAACATTCAACAAAAACGTTAAACAAAATTTGTTGTGCAAAAATGCATTTTTTGAAAGACCTCTTTTTCATTTGTTATTTTTAGTTTCTTTGACAAACACATTCTTTTTGAATATTTTATGCATTTAAAACTCTTAAACAACGTTGCAAACCATTGGATGTAAAAATTTTTGTAAAAAAGTAACGAATGAAATTAATGTTTTCTAGTAAATGGTATATTAAAGAATTAAGAACACTAACTATAAAAATCCATTTACTGCGGATACACTTGAATCAAGTGATTTGATATAGTAAAAATGATTGAAGATTTTTTTTGACATCAAAACCTTGAAAATAATTTGACATATGTGAAAATTGTTTTAATTTATTAATAAAAAGCTTAAAGCTTTGCAATGCAATAAAAAAAACAAAAATTAGTTAAAAATGATTGTGCGCTTACGTCAAGGTTTTTATTTGTTTCAAACAATAAAAGGAAAAAAAAACAAATAAAAGTCATAGCATTATTGATTATTTGTGAAAACAAAAGACCAACAAAGCACAGACGACAAAAAAAATTTTAACAGCAAAATGATTCAATTTTTTATTCTTTTCTGTTTTTGAGTCGTCACTTGTTTTTAAATATTTAAGATAATTTAAAGCACCAAAAAAATTAATGTGATTTTGAAAATGATATCTGTTGTTGGCTTCAAGTGAAATTACACTTACAAAAAATGAGCTGGAACGTAAAAAATTTAATTACGGCAACATAATAGAATTTGACATTTTGTATTACAAAAAACTCTTGATTTAAGATCTTTCAAAATAAAAGAAAACAGCTGATGAAACTGCCTCTTTTTTGCATTTTCGCTTTAATTAATTTTTTAAAGCGTTTTAAAATAACTATGACCGTTGGGAATTAAACTAAACTAATGCTGCAAAACTCTCAAATTAAAAAGCACATGTTTGGTTTAATGAACTACTGTTTAATTTTTATAAAGATGAATACAATGAACTTTAAATTTCAATGCAAATGTGGTTTTCTTGAAAAATGATATATGTTAAAAAAGTAATTCAATTCATTGGTAAAAAATATCATAATTTTTTTGGTCAAGTTTGTATTAAAAAAGGAACGAAAATTTAGTTAAAAAGCGGTTTCGTTTTTGTCTATTTTAACGTCATTCTTTCTCTCAAGCAGTAAAGAAAAAAGCAAACAAAAGAAACTTCATTGTTGATGGGTTAAAACCAAGAGAGACAACAAAGAAATTTCAGCAAAGACCTTCGTTTTTTATTTCATTTTTGAGTCAATGGGCTAATCTTTTTCTTTGAATATTTTAGTTATATAAAGCATCAAAAAGTATCTGAATTCAGTATAAAAAATCGTAGTTATTTAAAAGTTTTCTTAAAGCTGAAACATACGATCTTTTCTTTAATACTGGATCGTTAAAATATTAAATTCATTTTTACAAATGCTACAAAATATGCAATATATATAAAAAATAATTTTGACTAAAATTTTTTTTTTTACAAGTTAAAGTGTGTTTTAATTTTCATTGATTTTTTAAACAGAAAACAAGTTTTGTTTGTTTAGCACAAAAGTCATATTCCTCAACAATTTTTTTTGACAGATTTGCGTTCCAGCAACATGGAGTAAACTCAATATCATTAACTAATAATTGAGAATAATGAATTTAACAGTTCTCGTTGTGAAAAGGCTTTCAAATTACATTTATCTTTCAATTTTACAAAGAGGAGTAAAAAATTTTGAAATCTAACGGCACATTAAGATAGCTGTAAAAAACAATGTAAACGAATTAAACTTTGTTTTTATTTCAGAAACATTTTTGATAATGTTGGATGACATCCGGGAGCTTGACTTGCTATTTAAATTGACAAATTAAATAGCAATTCAAGCTTACATTTTATCAAACAATTTTAATTTAAACCATTTTTAAGTATCTATAATGTAAAATAATAAATAGGATAAACTACAAAACACATTTTTATATTAAAGACGAATATAATGAACTTTAATTTCCATGCAAATGTGGTTTCCTTGAAAAATGTTGTAAAAAGATGAATAGCATATCTAATTATTAAATTTTTACTTCTTCCTTCTTTTGTATATGTTGTATTTGAAAAACCATAGTTCCATGAGGTTTTCTTAATTCTCTGGACGTCAAAAATTGCTTTTAAAACTTCTGATTGCAGAAAAAATATTTTTATGAACTTTAAAACTATTTTTTGTTGCGTTTTAAAATGTATATTTATTTTGATTAATTTATGTTTTCAATTACTGCATTTTACGCATGAGATGGTTTTAATGCAACAACTTTTTATTTAGCAACCTTTATTTTTTTAAAGCAAAAACAATCTTTTATATTTTCATTAGTTGCCTTTAGATGTGTAAAAAAGTATAAATATATTTTTGCAGGAAATAAAATTTAAATTAAAAAGATTTATTTCCTCTAAGAAAAAAAATCAGAAAAGATTTCCCTGGAGGGCATATTTTCCTTGCCAACAATAATAATATTATTTACATGGCTCCACCCAACTGTTGGTACAATACACTTTATCCTATGAAAATAATAATAATATTTGTGTTTAATGCAACAATTGAACTTTTAGTGAATATTCCCAGGTGAGATACACTTTGCAAACAATGCATTAGAAAATATTCTTCCTTTTCTCCCTTGAGGGTTTTTGTGGAATAGGCCATAATGCTATTTTTTGTTCTTTTGTAGTATCTCAAATCTTTGACGTACAAAAGTCAAAAAAATAAGTATTTAAAGGAGCTTTGTTTTAAAATAAATTTTTACTTTTTCAGGCGAAGACTGATATTCGTCTTATATGTTTTCTTCCATCTTCCAATAAGTATTTCTGGTGAAACTACTACGCATTCAAGTATGACTGTTGGAACCTTCAACATTTGCCGATGGGTCATCACTATTGCCCTCACTCTTTTTCATTGCTCTGTTACATTTTTAATCTTCTATTTACGTACTATAAAACGACATAACATGTATCAATCAGCATTTTATCTTCTCTATGTTATGATATCTGTGTCCGATATTGCAACAATCATCGTCAACTTCTGCAATTCTAAAGTTGTTCTCATTGATGAATGGAAGCCATGGTTTGTCGCAAATCCTATCTGGATTGCAATTGGATGGCTGCTTTCTGGTTACTTGATTTATTTTCAATCTATCATGCATGTTAGCATTGCCTTGAATCGAGCGTGGATTGCATTTGATATGCAAAAGAAAAATATTGAGATTTTTGAGAAAATGGCAAAGATTGGATTGTTTTTACTGCCTGTGATACCACTTGGAATATTGTCGGTTCGATTTGCGGGTACAACTGTATATAAATTTGATGAAAATGGTGAAATTTTTGCGGTATATGTTCAGCCATATGTTGCTTCTGTAAGTTGGCTTAAAACATTTACTGAGATTTTAGCATGGCTTTACCTCATCCATGTCTAAACTGCTGACGTCAGCTCTGGATAATCCCTAACGGAAGGGCGAAAACAAATTTCTGGATAGCTCCCTTGATTTGAGGAGGACCGCCTTTGATCTTTTGTCGCTTTTGCACGAAAGTGGCAAAACATCAAAGGGCTTCTAGACATCTCAGAAATTGCAGAAAATGACGTCCATGTGATACTAGTTATATAATTTTAGACAAAAGTCTTGCGGATTTGAACACGGCTCGTGAGCCGCGGCATAAACCACTGCGCTATAGCTGCAAGTGGACAAAAGAAAAGTTTTAAAAATAACTAATATTGAAGCTTTCTTTTTTTTGCTCTAATTATGACTTTTTGACCTAAATACACCGCTGTTATTTGCTTTAAAAATGTTCTTTTGTTCAATTGTAGCTATGGCTCCGTGGTTAACGCAACAAGCTTTTATGCAGATGAGCACGGTTCGAACCCTAATGAAATTTTTTTTAAGTTAAAATAATAATTCAATTTTTCCTCCTGATCCCCCAGATATTAAAAACTACAACATCTCTTTTTTCAGTACCACTCAACTGCTGGTCCCGCTGTTGTCCTTTCATCTGCTTCAATATCTTTCGTCTTTGCAATGATAACAATTTTCCGATACCGCTACCTCTACAAGCAATATAGTACAATGTCATCATCAATGAAACGAGATATCTTACTTTTTGCACAAGCAATTGTAATTCTTTTCTTTCAATTTGCACTAGCTGCTTACTACATTATGCGGCTATTTGGTCCTGCTGCAATCACTTCCTTTGCATTAAAATATTTTGAATATATCATCGACATTGGAAGTTTAGTCAATCCTTTTGCAATGTTAGCAATATCAAAATCAGTTCGAAGTGATTACTTTAATTTTTTTACAAAAAAACAACTTGTTAATATGACTACAACTTCAAAAGTAATCGACTTGACAACTACAAAAGGTGCTCGGAGACCTATGAAGTAAGATGATGAGATGCTTCTCTATTGGGATTATTAATGTAAATATTTTGTGAATCAGTGTTTTTGTTGTTTCTTAAAATTCTATAAAGCTTATGTCATTGGTTTATTTTTTCTGTTGTTTAGTCTTACATAAACGTATATACGGTGGGAATTTTTTAGTATTGTTTAAAAAAAATTTTTCGAGGAACAAGTTTTTCAAACAATGAAAGACAATGAAAACAATGGCAGTGGTTTTTTTTTCACACAAGGGGGTGTTTTGCAAAAAACAAAAGTTTTTCATCAAACAAAGTAAATAATAATAGTGGTGAGAAAAACATACAATTCAAACAAAAGAAAGTAACAAGAAAAAATCAAGTGTAAAAAACCACAAAACTAAAGAGTTCATGACGTAAGCTTTGGCAACAGCTGATAATACTTGAGATAGTGCTTCATTAAGTTGTTGGATATTTTGCAACTTCTTCTTCTTCATTGACATCCATAAGTTTCTTAGATAGCTTTTGATTAACTAAAATTAAAAATTTATTATGACTTGATGAAACATTATTTTCATACTTACTCATTTTTTGTCGAGTAGCTTTCATTTGATTTGATCGACATTTCTTATTTTCTTTCTTTAAATCTCTTTTTTCTTTAGCAGTTTTTGACATTTTTAATAGATGATTATAGAGTTCTTTGGGTATTTGTTGTTTGGGATTCACAGGTCGCTTAATAATAGCTGTATTATTTGGAGCAATAGAATTCGAAGTCTTGTGATTTTCTAATGGAATATTTTCAACAGCATCAGTATTTGAATAACTTTCAGATTTGATATTTTGAGCAGGTTTTTTAGATATACGATTTTTTAACATAGCAGCTTGACGGTTAGCTTTACCTTTTGGAATTTTTGGCATTTTGGTAATAACACAGATTCAAAGACTTCTTGTAAAAAAATAACAGAATGATTGTTTCTTATTAAAATGAAATATACAAAGAGACACTTAGTCATTCAGTGGAGAACAAATTTGGTCAAATGCTATAGAATCAATAATATAAACAGAAATTTTTCTAGTGCCCTGAAGGATTATAATTGTAAATACTTAAAGAAAAAGCTCACAATAGCTAATGCAATAGCACAAAAAATTAAATAAATTGATTTAAATTTGCTTGGCGCTTAAGTTATATGCAACAAGTGAGATACTTTTATGCATTTGAATAACAGATTTTGCATTAACTTCATGAATGTTGTTAAAATCTGCTACAATTCAGATAGCTTGTGATTGGTGATTAATTTATTTAAAGCATACCGTTGGTTATGCATGCCTCATGCGTTAAACTAACTATGTATTCTTTATACGATATGCATGTATTTTTTGTGATAAAAATTGTTTTCTGTCTGATAAGAAAAATTTGATCTTTCAAATGTTCTCCAAAAAACTGTAAAACCATCTTGTGATCAAACATCGAAAAACTTAGAACCCGGAAACAAAAGAATTTCGCAATTATGCAATTGTTAAATTATAATCACCCAGTCTGTTCTAGAAAATCAAAACATAAAGAAAAATTAAAGATTTTTATTCATCTCAAGGGATTGGTATTACTTGGAAAGAGACAAAATAAAAAACATGGCATTTGTAGGAAGAAAAAAGTAACATTTTTATTTCTATTTTAAAACTACAGATTAACCTTTGCTCAATTTTTTTTTATTACGCAACAAATAAAAATAACATAAATTACCAAGGGACTCCAAGAGTAACAACACGAGATCGCTTTTTCGTGTAGCTTGGTGATAAGCATTTTTGATGACTCTATTTTATCAGGTCGTTCCATAAGTTTCTGCGTTTGGTTTTTGCTCTGGCATATTTGACTGGAGGCTCCAAAAAATCTGAAATTTCGCCTGGAGGTAGCCATGGGTCTTGGTCAAAGGCTGGCATATCGGTTTTTGAGGTATCTGGAATTTTCATGGAATTCTGAGGGATTTTCGTGGCGGAACCAGGATTTTTGCAGTTTCTTGTGGAACGGCGTCTGCAAAATTGGAATTTGAAGCATATATGAGCCCATATGGCCTGAGGGGGTAGCCAAGACATTAATCTAATAGAATTTACATGTTTTGGAATTTTCACGAACCTTCTAGAAGCTTCCCGAATTTTTAAACCACAGTTACTGTAATTAAGTGAAACTTTGAGTATTTTGAGGCTATTATTTTAAAAAATTATTTAGAACGGTGCCAGAAATGTTTAAAAACTATAAATTAATGATTTTTCAGTCGATTGGTATGATTTAGGGTTATTAAAAGTTATTTTAAATAATTTTAAGCCATTGTGAAAGGGGTATTGTAGACCTCCTGCTTCTGAAGCTCCTAAATGACGTAAAACCCATTTTTTCGCAAAATCCTTTCAAAGGTAGTGTCTACACAACCCCAGGCATCGTTTCCGATCAAAATCTCAAAAAAAATTTTTTTGACTTTTATTGTGTTTTTGACAGGGGGGGGGACCACCTAAGCCTTTCACTTAATTACAGTAACTGTGGTTTAAAAATTCGGGAAGCTTCTAGAAGGTTCGTGAAAATTCCAAAACATGTAAATTCTATTAGATTAATGTCTTGGCTACCCCCTCAGGCCATATGGGCTCATATATGCTTCAAATTCCAATTTTGCAGACGCCGTTCCACAAGAAACTGCAAAAATCCTGGTTCCGCCACGAAAATCCCTCAGAATTCCATGAAAATTCCAGATACCTCAAAAACCGATATGCCAGCCTTTGACCAAGACCCATGGCTACCTCCAGGCGAAATTTCAGATTTTTTGGAGCCTCCAGTCAAATATGCCAGAGCAAAAACCAAACGCAGAAACTTATGGAACGACCTGATAACATACAAAAACCTAAGAATTTGACATCACAAAGTTGTTGTTGCCCAGATTTCACATGACACAAGTACAGTATTTTTTATCTCACTCATTTGGTGACGAAACAACAATGCTTTTTGTCAACAAAATTAAAGCGTCATGATAATCGAGTTACCCCACTCCCTTTATCTGTGTCACGCGACATCTAGACAATCCAAAACAAAACATTCATGTAAAAGATCTTTTTAAATTACGGTTTCTAAACTTGCCGAAATTGAACAAACAAATGGCTTTTCAACGTCACAGTCATTTTTTAAATTTAACATAAACTTATTATCCAGTGTAACTGCTCCACAACAATTTGACAATTCTATATCATCCGCTACTGCTTCTTCTTCATTCCACTGATAATAATCAAAGTTTGTACCATCAGTCCATGACCATCTTTTTTGAAAATCAGAATATCTTGCACCAATCCAGAAATTTTTTGGTGAACTCTTGTCAAATATTTGAAGTGTATGCCCTGAAAATTTTAATAATAAAATAGTGCATGTTATGTACATAAAGAGATAACAAATCTGCCAATATTTGAATAGGAATGATGCAACCAAAAGTAATCAAAGTATAATTTTGTGCTACTTTTTATTCCAACAAAAAACATCGTTTTTAAAGCAAGCTTACTCCCTTTAAAATCTTACGTTTTAGCAACATTTTATCCAAAGCAGTATGAATTGAAGCCAAATGTCCTCCATTTTGATTACAAAATTCTTCAGCATCAACAAAACTTCTCGTTTCTGATTGGAATGAAAGACAGAGATATTCATTTGTTTCAGAGGGAATCATTCCTGGAGGGCATATTGGATTATCTACTTTAACAACTATAGTTGCAACTAGAGCTGCGAAACCTATAAAAAAGAAAATAAGTTTCACCATTTTAATAAAAAAATCTGTGACTGAAAATTTTTTACTAATGATAATGAATTGCAGTTTTCTTTTTTTAATAATTAGAATTTCGTGTGTGACACACTGAGAAAAAGCCGTGACGCATTCATCACTTTTGCATCACTGACAGTGACGAAAAAACCCTCACTGGTGACGATTTCATCACTGATAGTGATGAATTCGTCACAGCTTCATCACCGGTGAGGTTTTCTTCGTCACTGCTTTTTTCTCAGTGCAAAAGCAATAACTAATGACTAATTGGCTGTATTTTTTTGTTTGCTGTGATACTATTGTCTTTTTTAGAAAGCATTTTTTCGATTTCTCTTTCTGTGAGTTGTAGAAAAACGAAAAAAATTTTGGAAAATAAAATAATATTTTCTAAAAAAATCTTATATGGCAAGAAATCCTTGAGAAAATAAAATTCATCATATCATGGACGTGTTTTATATACATGTGTACAAAAAAATTTTTTTAAACTGCTTGTATTCAATGTCGAGGAAAGCAAAACAAAACATTACTTTCACTTCTTGGCGCCAAAAAAAAGATTGCTGCTGTTGGTTCCTTTTTCCTTTTTTGATATGAGTTGGTTGCAACCTTTAATGGAAAAAACTGACATTTTCTTTGCTAACTTCATCGTCAAAAATAAGAAAGAACTATTTTGAAAAATTTCCTTCTTCCTCATTTGTATTTTGACAGAGTGGTTCTCAAAAAAATCTCTAAAGGTTTCTTTTTCTTTGGTTAACCGTCTGGCATTCGTTCGATAAATTTTGTGGAGTTTTATTTTATTTTTTCTTTTTTTTCAAAACTTTTTTAGTCTACAAAATAAAATTTGTTTATTGATCATAGAAACTATTTATTTTTCGAAAACTCAATTGTTGTTGCTATAATAATTTTGTTGATCATGGATAATGATGTTGTAACTCATACATCAATGAATCCGGTATGAATGTCATATCTTTTTTCTTTTATTATTTATCATTGTTTTAGATTTCAAAGAAAGAAAAATATTTAATAACATTAAACAAGTTCAAGAGAATTACATTTTTTGGAACTTGCAAAGTTGAAATTAACAAAACAGATAAATGTCTGATTTTTCGAACAAATGCTACAGAAAAAAGTGGGTTTGATTTTTTTATAGACTACTTTTTTATTAAGAAAATTATAGAATTTCAAGAATTTGCTTCAACATTTAACAGAATTTTTGTTCAAAAAGAGGTTAGTGTTTTGTTGTGATGTTGAAATAGCTATAATCTGTATATTTTTCTTTTTAGAATGCTCTTTGTATTATTGATGCAACAAGCAACAAAGATCTTATTTTTCGAACAAATGCTGTTGAAAAAAGTGAGTTTACATTTATGATATAGACTACTTTTCTGTCAAGAATGTTATAGGATTCCAAGAATTTGCTTCAACATTTAACAGAATTTTTGTTCAAAAAGAGGTTGGTTTTGATTTCGCTTTTTTAAGAAACATTTTATAATCGGTATATCTGATTTCAGAATGCTCTTTGTATTCTTGACGCAATCAGCAATAAAGATTTCATCGTCATTTTTCCATTAAAATCAACATGTGATAGAATTATGGAAGAAATTAATAAAGTTAAAGTAAGTTTCTTGTGTTGTTTGGCTCATACAACTAATTTAGTTCCCATCTGGTCCACCAACTTCTGATCCTGCAACAGATGATTATCTCTTCAAAACTAATTTTTATGTTCCAATTTTAAAAGAAATTCAATCCAAAATTACTGGATTTATGGAAATAAAAACTGTTATTCTTGATCTTGTTAATCACTTTGAAGCTGATCAAAGACAAACTTACATGAATATGGTTTTTGAAATATTACTTTCGTCTGCAAATTCTTCTATCCATAATTTAACTGTTAATGAAAGCAGTGCTATAACAACTGAAAATGATAAAGCAAGAGTTGTTGAAAATGATGAGTGAGTTTCTTGTAAACACCCTTTTTATATCAACTGTTAAGTTTAAATTTCTTTAGAACATTCCATGATGATACCTTGAATTCAACTGATAATCAAAGTTTAAATGATCCAGCAACAATCAACAGCAGCTATAGCTTTCGAAAACGATCTGCTGTTGATTATTCTTCATACAATGTTTCTTCTTCAAATTCATCAATGCATGAATCAAGCTTTGGTACTCCATCAAAAAAGAAATCCAGAAAATCTTCTGTTGTTAGTATTCAAATGAGTACTACCTCTTCAAGCAGCAATGAAACTCTTACAGCAAGCTATGAATTTGTTGAATGCTTTCGACATGGTGCTATTAGAAGACGAATTTTAATTTTTACTTCTGATGAAAAAGATAAATGTTATGAATTTTATTACAGCGATAAGGACAATATTAGATATCACTGTAAAGGCTGTCTTCAAATGCATCATAGAACAACAATATATCCAATTTCTGTTTATAATGGTAAAATAGAATTCAAATTTGGTTGTAATCACCATCATATATGTCAACCATTCAGTTATTTACCTGACAGCTATAAAATTAAACAATTGCCTGCGCTAAATTTAAGGTATTTACTTTGATATTTTTATACATAGAGAGCTTGTTAAGAAGTTATAAGTAGCTGTTAAATCCAAAATCTTAAATTTTTCTGTTTTTTTTTAACTTTCGACAGCAGAGATGAGATATGGGTCGAACATTTTTTCATTTTGGTTCCAGAGATTACTCTCTCTCTCTCTTTTGGGTGTCAAAGAAATTTTTTTTCTTCATTGCAGCTGCAAAAAGCTTATTCGGTTTTTGCAAAAAAGCCGATCCATAATTCTTAGTGTTGCAGTTGACAATTTTTGTCCTCAATATTGGCTCTAAATTATTCCCCTTTTTGATAACGTTTATTTTAGATTGTCAAATAAACAAGAAACTGTAAGTAAGAAAATTATTAAATCACCTAATTTTCAACTTTTGCAACAAAAATATGCAGATCGATTATGCTCAAAACTGATAATATTTCATGCTGATGATAAAAATTTATGTTATGAATATTCTCTATATCAAAGACGAAGAAATCAATATCGCTGTAATGAATGTAAAGAAAAATTTAATCATTATGTTTATGCAAGGATAATTAAAGATGAAGAAGGTGATAACGTAGCTGAACTTGGATTAAATGAACATTTATGCAAGCCAAAAATATTTGATCATGAAAAACAGGAAGTAGCACCTACTCCAAAAGCAGCATTAAAGTTACGAAGAATTCAAAAATCAAATTTTAAAATTGAAATGGTTCCACATAAATATAAATCAGCAAAACCTGTCAAAACATTATTTATATGTGATCCTGATTATGGTAATCAAAAATTTGCATATTATTATCATTCAACTTACAATGGATTTTATTGCAAAGATTGTATGAAGAAATCCAAAAAATATGTTATCGCCAAATTTGTAAAAGATGAAAATGGAGAAGAATGCCTTGAATTATCTGATGTTAAACATGTCTGCTTATGAATACTTGAATTTCTATTGTCTTCTTTTTGTTTTTGATCTTGTTTTTTGTGATTATCGTTTGTTGTTGAAAAATAAAAGGACTTTATATTATTAAACAGCCAAATGGGAATTCCTTTGAATTTTTCAATAATTTTCAGTTTGTATATTTATTTGGCGCCGAAAAAATTACCTTGTGTAAAAAATGATCGTCTTAAATCAAAGGATTTTTGAGTCTAAAAATTGATATTTTATTTTATTTTTTTTTTGGTGCGATTGTGTAACATCTCTGGAACAGTAGAAAGCAGGATGCCCTTTTTAATGCAAGTTTTTTAAAAAAAAGCGACGGCAGCACACATAAGCGATTCCTTGACAGATTGAGAAAGTAAGTTTACTTACTTATTAATGATTACTATTGCAATGGCATAGTTTTAGAATTCAAAGAATTTGTTTCAACTTTTAATAGAATTTTTGTTCAAAAAGAGGTTTGTCTTTGATATTAGAGGAAGTGTCTATAATCGGTATTTTTAATTTCAGAATGCTCTTTGTATTATTGATGGTATTTGCGACAATGATTTTATTGTTATATTTTCATTCAAATCAACTTGTGATAGAATTATTGAAGAAATTAATATAGTTAAGGTAAGCTATTATACAAAACTACATGTCAATATTTGTGTGCTTTTTGTTTATTTAAATCAAACAAATATGGTTTATTTAAACACATGAAGGCAATTTGTTCTTTTTTTTTAAAGATTTATTTTATTTTTGACACCGTTTGAGAAGCTTTTTCTTCTTAAATATTGTATTTTTTTCTCAATATGTTGTCAACAACTGACGAAACAACATTACTTTTTTTGACATAGTATGAAAAGAGTTCTTATCAGCATGTTTACGCTTTTTTTTTCACTTTCAAGGTGAATAAAAGCAAAGGAAGCTGTACCAGCAAAATAGCATGCTTAAGAAATTTTACCCCTTGTTATATTTTTTATAATATTGATTTTAACAAGCAGTGTGTTGCCTCAACCGATTTTTTCGCAACCGCAACCATCGCAACTCCTGATCGCAACCGCAACCAATCGCAACCGCAACCACTTGCAATTATGAATGAAAAATGGATGAAAAATTTCGTAAATGAGAATAGCAAACAACTTTAGAATGTTTGTTTACATGATATATGCATTTCTTCCAACATTACTGCTACTGGCTGTTGATGAGTAGCCGATTTTTTCCTCGAGTTTTATTATTTTTTCTTTTAATAAAAGCAAAAATTGCGAAAATTTAAGTCTAAAATGGTAAATATGAACTTTTTATTGGTTGCGCAACTTTTTAAATCGCAACCGCACCGCTACCACCGCAACTTCGACCGCAATCGCAACTAATCGCAATCATTAAAAGTTGCGGTTGCGGCAACACACTGTTAACAAGTCAACACACAGTTTTTTTATCATGTTTCTTAGCTTTCTTTCCCAAAAGTTGTCTACAAGGAAATCTTTCATAATTTTTTTTCAACCAAATAGTGAATGTTTTCAAAGAAAACGTTTTTTAATTGGAAATAGATAGGCGCTGCTATATGAGTTACCGTTCAAATAGACACAAGAATTTAAACGTGATATATAACTGTATTGTAAAAAAAGTGTTTTATTTTTGTGATTTTACTTTTGACATATTTTTATTATAGATTTCAAAGATTCATATAAAAAATCTTTTTTGGCACCGAACGATGACGCAGTACCATGGAATCTCATCACTAATACTGGATGATTTAGTAAAAACAGCGTCATTTAAAACTTGCTTGAAATTAATATGTACAAGCAAATACTTTTGGCAAAAAATTTTTTCGTCAAATCAGATATGTTCTAAAGAAGTTTGGTTACCAAATCCCAATACAAAATATTATCTTAAATGGAGTGATATCACTAGTGCTAAATTACGTGAAAATGGCACTGACTACTCTGACCTTACTGAAAGTGATATTCCACATTTTACTACATTCATTCTCCCACTTATTTGCCCTTCTAAAAGCACTGAGCTTAGGCTTGGAAATAGTGAGGTTGATTTTGATGACTATAAGATATTGGCTGCAAAATTTAGAAAGTTTGCTCTCTACGAAACCAGAATTATAGACAACGATAGAAATATTGTTATGCTGGATCAAATTATTGCAGCTATTCCAAATTTAGTGACATTTACTATGTAAGTTGTATAGAAAAAATATCTAAAACTTTTTCATTTATATGAATGTTATCTTTGAATTATCGGTTTTCGATATCCATTCTACTCTTAATGCATCTACTATTAATGAAGGTGGTACTGTAACAAATGGAGGTCATGAAAATGTTTGTGTTACTACAAATAATGATGATGAGTAAGTTTTTTTGGTTGATTATATTTAGTTTCGTTTGTTAAGTAATATTTCTTTTTGAACTTTTGATGATGCCTTTTCTTCACCTACTGATCAAAGCTTAAATGAATCAACACCATCAAGCAGCAGCTATCGAAAACGACCTGTTATTATTTTTCCTACATACGATTTTGCTACTTCAAATTTTATCGATCATGAATCAAACCTTGGCTCTTCTGCACCCATGAAATCAAGAAGATCTTCTGCAGCTGATGATGGTCAAATGAATCGAACATTAAATGCTAGTCGTTCAAGTCACAATGAAACTATTACAGCAAGCTATGAATTTGTTGAATATTTTGGGCATGGTGCTATTAGAGATGAAATTTTAATTTTTACTTCTGATGACAAAGATGAATGCTATGAATTTTATTATTCTACCTCAAGTAGTGGATGGCGTTCATGCAAAAATTGTTCAAAAAAGAATCAAAGAACTTTAATTAAAATTATTTCTGTGGAAAATGGTAAAATGGAATTCAAATTTGGTAAACATCAACATATTTGTGAACCTATCAAATATTTACCTAATAATTATACAACAAAAGAATTATCATTGAATGCTTTACTGAAAGATGTAGCACATGCTACTCCAAAAGCAACACCAATGCTTCGAAGAATTCAAAAATCAACTTATAAAATTGAAATGGTTTCCCATAAACGTCAACGTGAAAAATCAACCAAAGTTTTAATTATTAATGATCCAGCTTATGATAATCAAGAATTTTCATATTATTATAATCAAAAATATCAACATTTTTATTGCAAAAAATGTCATGTCGATGGCAAATATGTTAGTGCAAAATGCGTACAAGATGAAAATGGAGAAGAATGCCATGAATTTTCTGGTGCTAAACATGTTTGTTTATAAATATTTTATTGAGACTTTTTTATTGTTTTTTTAGCGGCATTTGATATCTTGTTATTATTTTCGGGAAAAGATTAATTGGAACTATTTTATGAATACCAATTTGTATTTCCCCATAATTTTTGTTAAAATACAGTATCTCATATTTAATAAAAAAAATTTTGTTTTAATATCAGTCTTGTTTTCTCGGTTAAATACCGTAAATGCTTTGATCGAAGCACCTGTTGATGCATAATGAAAGATAACCGCATTTTGAGAAATTTGGGACAAAGTGATGCATATCTGGAGTGGTTAGAATCGATTTCAAGCTAGTTGAATCTTGTGGTTTTATGAGTAATCTTCCAACAAAGTATAACAATAAAACTTTTTTCAAAACTCCAAAAGTAAAACAAAAGAATTTAAATGTAAAACATTTTATAAAAGAGTTCCCAAAAAGTACCAAAAGAAGATGAACGATAAACAATCAATTGGCAAGTTTCTGGTAATTCTGCACGAAGTTCTTCTTCATCACGTTTGATTTGAGCATAAAATTTATTTGAACCAGTAACAAACAATTTAAATAGAGCTGTTGGATGTTTCTAAAAAATTTTCAATGATATCTCATAAACTGCTTAAAAAAGAACTCACTTTAATAAAGGGAAAAAATGCTTTAAAATCAAAACCTTCTTGAACGTTTTTAAAACAAAATTTATTAATATTTGGAAATATTGAAAGATGAGCAAGTTTTTGAGCAGTTTCAGATGTAACTTCACCATTTCTGAATGTACTAAAAATCACAAAATTTAAAATATATGCATATAAATATAAGGAACCTACTAAAACAAAGAACCAATATTTGAAGTTATTTCAAGAATATTCATTAAAAGTCGATCAATTTCAATGATTTCCCCATTTTCATCTCTTACAGTAACAGAATTGAAGTACACACGTTGAATATTATTGCAAGACTTCACTAATTTTTTATAATCAGCATATGTAATGTTTAAATTTCGTAAGGATAAAATGTTAAGATTATTGTAGTGAACACGACAGATAGAAGTTAGCATATTTGAACGAACAAGAAGTTTGTTTTGGACATAAACTTTGAAATTTGGATATTCAAACGAAATTTCATGGCCATCTGCATACGTTTTGCCATCCATTCTATAAACAAAAGTATCAACAAGAAGGAGCTAAAGAAATACCAGTATTAGAACTGTTACATGTAGAAACAACAAACCTTTCCGAAAAGTCGACCATAATTAATTTTGCCACCAACAACAACATCATCAATTTTGCAAATAGGTGTCACCGCATTTAAAATTACATTTTCATTTGTTAATTCAGTAATTTGATTTTGCATTTGGCGAGATTCATTTTCTAATGCTTGGATCTAAAAGTTAAAGTTTTCAAAACTACTTATATAAAAAACAACCAAAACTACCTTTTCCTTTTGTTCACGAATTTTAACATCTAATTTCTTTTTTGCATCATTTAATTGATTACATTTCTTTTGTAATTCAGATTTATCTTCATTCAATTGAGAACTCTAAAAAATTATTTAGATTAGTCTTTGCAAAAATGAAATAAAACCAACTGATGCTACAGAAGTTTTAACAGTTGCTTGTAAAATATCAATTTCATTATTCAAACGATTAATAATTATTTCATGTTGTGCAATTTCTTCATCATGAGCATTTTTTAAGTGAGATATTTGAATTTGAATTTTTGCTTTATCTGTTTTTAGAGTATCAATCTGGAAAAAAGTACGGTATTAAAAGATAATATTTTTACAAAAAAAACATACAGTTTCAGCTTGAAATTTAATTGTTTCTTTATTTTTTTTAACAGCTTCTTTTAATCCAAAATTTTCTGTTTTCATATTTTGAACCTTATATTGAATGGTTTCACAAATTTGTTGCAAAGGTTCATTTTTACATTCATCAACAATAACATTTGGAGAAGGAGATAACGGTGTTGAATCATTATGAGAAGAATCACTTTCCATTTTATCGCTAGCTTGATTTGATGTCATCATCAAAGATAAATCTAAAAAAGTCTGAATTTTGATATACAATTTTAAATTTAATATGAAAGAGAAAAGAATTTGATGAGCAAATATGAATTAATGAATGCCATCGTAAAAAAATTATATGTTTTTGCAAACTAAAATTTCCGCCAAAAAACGCGACAAGGCTCTTTTTTATAAAAATAATTTCCCAACAAAATTTGTCACAATAAAAACTTATCATAGATCGATCTTTTGAGCGTTAAAAAATATTAGGACCTATCCATAAATTTTTTCTTTAACCTTAAAAAAAGCTATTTGCTTTAACGCTTAAAAGATTTTTTGTTCAAAAAGAAGTAAATTTTTTCTATCACTGTTTAATATTCATATGAAAAAATGTCATAATCTTTGCAACCGTAAATAATATATTTAATATCAGAATGCTTTTTGAATCATTAATTAGAAATTAGAAGAAGAAAAATTTTTGATTTTTTGGATTTTGTTTTTCTCTTGAACACTCTGTGGATTTTGTTTTGAAAGAAAGCAGTTTTGGGCCTCTAAAGGTTCATTTCGGTCCTAAATTTTTTTTATCCACTTTTGTACCAAAATGGTTACAGATGTTGATTTTAAGAAGTATAACTCCAGGCTTACAAGCTTTTAAAAAGCTGAAGATTTCCCGGTAGAAATTCTGCATGAAGATCTCCCGAATCTTCCGTGAAATTTTCATATGACAACCCTATTACCTAGAAAAAACAGGGTCAAGGCAATAACAAAATGTTCTTGTAACATGTGATAATAATTCTATCTTAAAAAAACGACTGTAACTATATTTTTTTGAAAATAGAAGAGAACATCAGGAAATAATCTACTATTAATGAAGGTGGTACTGTAACAAATGGAGGTCATGAAAATGTTTGTGTTACTACAAATAATGATGATGAGTAAGTTTTTTTGGTTGATTATATTTAGTTTCGTTTGTTAAGTAATATTTCTTTTTGAACTTTTGATGATGCCTTTTCTTCACCTACTGATCAAAGCTTAAATGAATCAACACCATCAAGCAGCAGCTATCGAAAACGACCTGTTATTATTTTTCCTACATACGATTTTGCTACTTCAAATTTTATCGATCATGAATCAAACCTTGGCTCTTCTGCACCCATGAAATCAAGAAGATCTTCTGCAGCTGATGATGGTCAAATGAATCGAACATTAAATGCTAGTCGTTCAAGTCACAATGAAACTATTACAGCAAGCTATGAATTTGTTGAATATTTTGGGCATGGTGCTATTAGAGATGAAATTTTAATTTTTACTTCTGATGACAAAGATGAATGCTATGAATTTTATTATTCTACCTCAAGTAGTGGATGGCGTTCATGCAAAAATTGTTCAAAAAAGAATCAAAGAACTTTAATTAAAATTATTTCTGTGGAAAATGGTAAAATGGAATTCAAATTTGGTAAACATCAACATATTTGTGAACCTATCAAATATTTACCTAATAATTATACAACAAAAGAATTATCATTGAATGCTTTACTGAAAGATGTAGCACCTGCTACTCCAAAAGCAACACCAATGCTTCGAAGAATTCAAAAATCAACTTATAAAATTGAAATGGTTTCCCATAAACGTCAACGTGAAAAATCAACCAAAGTTTTAATTATTAATGATCCAGCTTATGATAATCAAGAATTTTCATATTATTATAATCAAAAATATCAACATTTTTATTGCAAAAAATGTCATGTCGATGGCAAATATGTTAGTGCAAAATGCGTACAAGATGAAAATGGAGAAGAATGCCATGAATTTTCTGGTGCTAAACATGTTTGTTTATAAATATTTTATTGAGACTTTTTTATTGTTTTTTTAGCGGCATTTGATATCTTGTTATTATTTTCGGGAAAAGATTAATTGGAACTATTTTATGAATACCAATTTGTATTTCCCCATAATTTTTGTTAAAATACAGTATCTCATATTTAATAAAAAAAATTTTGTTTTAATATCAGTCTTGTTTTCTCGGTTAAATACCGTAAATGCTTTGATCGAAGCACCTGTTGATGCATAATGAAAGATAACCGCATTTTGAGAAATTTGGGACAAAGTGATGCATATCTGGAGTGGTTAGAATCGATTTCAAGCTAGTTGAATCTTGTGGTTTTATGAGTAATCTTCCAACAAAGTATAACAATAAAACTTTTTTCAAAACTCCAAAAGTAAAACAAAAGAATTTAAATGTAAAACATTTTATAAAAGAGTTCCCAAAAAGTACCAAAAGAAGATGAACGATAAACAATCAATTGGCAAGTTTCTGGTAATTCTGCACGAAGTTCTTCTTCATCACGTTTGATTTGAGCATAAAATTTATTTGAACCAGTAACAAACAATTTAAATAGAGCTGTTGGATGTTTCTAAAAAATTTTCAATGATATCTCATAAACTGCTTAAAAAAGAACTCACTTTAATAAAGGGAAAAAATGCTTTAAAATCAAAACCTTCTTGAACGTTTTTAAAACAAAATTTATTAATATTTGGAAATATTGAAAGATGAGCAAGTTTTTGAGCAGTTTCAGATGTAACTTCACCATTTCTGAATGTACTAAAAATCACAAAATTTAAAATATATGCATATAAATATAAGGAACCTACTAAAACAAAGAACCAATATTTGAAGTTATTTCAAGAATATTCATTAAAAGTCGATCAATTTCAATGATTTCCCCATTTTCATCTCTTACAGTAACAGAATTGAAGTACACACGTTGAATATTATTGCAAGACTTCACTAATTTTTTATAATCAGCATATGTAATGTTTAAATTTCGTAAGGATAAAATGTTAAGATTATTGTAGTGAACACGACAGATAGAAGTTAGCATATTTGAACGAACAAGAAGTTTGTTTTGGACATAAACTTTGAAATTTGGATATTCAAACGAAATTTCATGGCCATCTGCATACGTTTTGCCATCCATTCTATAAACAAAAGTATCAACAAGAAGGAGCTAAAGAAATACCAGTATTAGAACTGTTACATGTAGAAACAACAAACCTTTCCGAAAAGTCGACCATAATTAATTTTGCCACCAACAACAACATCATCAATTTTGCAAATAGGTGTCACCGCATTTAAAATTACATTTTCATTTGTTAATTCAGTAATTTGATTTTGCATTTGGCGAGATTCATTTTCTAATGCTTGGATCTAAAAGTTAAAGTTTTCAAAACTACTTATATAAAAAACAACCAAAACTACCTTTTCCTTTTGTTCACGAATTTTAACATCTAATTTCTTTTTTGCATCATTTAATTGATTACATTTCTTTTGTAATTCAGATTTATCTTCATTCAATTGAGAACTCTAAAAAATTATTTAGATTAGTCTTTGCAAAAATGAAATAAAACCAACTGATGCTACAGAAGTTTTAACAGTTGCTTGTAAAATATCAATTTCATTATTCAAACGATTAATAATTATTTCATGTTGTGCAATTTCTTCATCATGAGCATTTTTTAAGTGAGATATTTGAATTTGAATTTTTGCTTTATCTGTTTTTAGAGTATCAATCTGGAAAAAAGTACGGTATTAAAAGATAATATTTTTACAAAAAAAACATACAGTTTCAGCTTGAAATTTAATTGTTTCTTTATTTTTTTTAACAGCTTCTTTTAATCCAAAATTTTCTGTTTTCATATTTTGAACCTTATATTGAATGGTTTCACAAATTTGTTGCAAAGGTTCATTTTTACATTCATCAACAATAACATTTGGAGAAGGAGATAACGGTGTTGAATCATTATGAGAAGAATCACTTTCCATTTTATCGCTAGCTTGATTTGATGTCATCATCAAAGATAAATCTAAAAAAGTCTGAATTTTGATATACAATTTTAAATTTAATATGAAAGAGAAAAGAATTTGATGAGCAAATATGAATTAATGAATGCCATCGTAAAAAAATTATATGTTTTTGCAAACTAAAATTTCCGCCAAAAAACGCGACAAGGCTCTTTTTTATAAAAATAATTTCCCAACAAAATTTGTCACAATAAAAACTTATCATAGATCGATCTTTTGAGCGTTAAAAAATATTAGGACCTATCCATAAATTTTTTCTTTAACCTTAAAAAAAGCTATTTGCTTTAACGCTTAAAAGATTTTTTGTTCAAAAAGAAGTAAATTTTTTCTATCACTGTTTAATATTCATATGAAAAAATGTCATAATCTTTGCAACCGTAAATAATATATTTAATATCAGAATGCTTTTTGAATCATTAATTAGAAATTAGAAGAAGAAAAATTTTTGATTTTTTGGATTTTGTTTTTCTCTTGAACACTCTGTGGATTTTGTTTTGAAAGAAAGCAGTTTTGGGCCTCTAAAGGTTCATTTCGGTCCTAAATTTTTTTTATCCACTTTTGTACCAAAATGGTTACAGATGTTGATTTTAAGAAGTATAACTCCAGGCTTACAAGCTTTTAAAAAGCTGAAGATTTCCCGGTAGAAATTCTGCATGAAGATCTCCCGAATCTTCCGTGAAATTTTCATATGACAACCCTATTACCTAGAAAAAACAGGGTCAAGGCAATAACAAAATGTTCTTGTAACATGTGATAATAATTCTATCTTAAAAAAACGACTGTAACTATATGTTTTTGAAAATAGAAGAGAACATCAGGAAATAATTTTTTTTATTCATATTTGTCTTTACACAATTAAGAAACATGGGGGTCATTGCTTGTTCACTAAAAGTGCATCCGAGGCCGTTGGGGGAAGGGGCAAAACAATCAAGGAGGGGGAGCTTTTGATATTTTGCCGCCTTTGGCACGCGACGGCAAAAGATCAAAGGAAGATTTCGATTTCTGGGGGGACATTATCCTCCTTTGCCCCCCTTAAATACCGGCTTGAGTGCATCAATTCTTTTTTATTAGCACATTAAAAGTTCAAGCCATTTTTTTTGTTCGCACATGGAACGTTCCATTCTTTGGATGGTCTAGATTTTTTTCTTTCAAAATTTTGATAAGAAAAAGAGTTTCTGATTATTTTGCCTATAAACGGCTTAAAGAACAAAAAGCAATAAAAATTTTCATTCTTTTTTTTTCTGTTGTACTTTTACTGTATCATTTGTGTGTGTGTGGTATGGATAAGGCTTCTCTTAATGTTAAAAGCTATTTTATTTGAATGGACTTTTAAATTTATCAAAAGCACCAAAAATTGAATACTACAAAAAAGATCGCATTTTTTTAAAAGCTCATAGCTGTTATATTTCCAGAATTACCATAATTGCAATTTAATTATTTGACAATGAGTGGTCTCAGTGAAAAGCAGAAAAAATTTTTAAACAGATTATTATTTTTTTATTATTCTATTATTTACATGCAAACGTCAGACAAAAGATTACCCAAAAAAGAAAAGAGAACAAAGACAAAAAATGTGCTTTTAACATGTGACGACAATTCTATCTAAAAAATGACTGTGAAGCTATATTTTTACACAAGAATTTTTAATAAAACAATCTTTTAAGCCTATTTAATTCACTTTCAAAGATCTTTCTTCTAAAATTTGATGTTTTATAAATAAAAATAGTGTAAAGGTTCAAAGATTCAGTGCCCCTCATATTTAGATCAAAAATTACGTTATCGTAATTGTTTGCTTCACGTTTTTCTCAGTTTACTAAATATGAACTTTATTGTTGTTGTTTGAAAATTTTAGTCAGGTTATTTTAATATAAATTTATTAATAATTTAGAAAAAAAAAGTTAACACAAATTTACTTTGACCAAAAGCCAATTATAATCATATACTCAATAAATATATGTAGCATATCTTTTACGCATTTACACCAAGTGGGACACCTTTGAAGAAATTGTAATTGTAATCAGCATTAAGTTGATCCCAGAAAACTACTTTTGGCTTAAATGTAACATCATCAATTATAACATCTTCACGAATTTCAAGATATGGAATTCTTGAAGGTGTAATCTTTTCAGCTGCAACACCATCAGAAACTGGAAGGCCAGTTTTAATAAAGCTAACAAATAAATCTTGAAGATGTTTTTGAACTTTTACATCGGCAGGTGTATGTGAGAGGCCATTGAAGGTATAAATTTCTAAACCAGCAAAGTACATAAGGAAATATCCATGACCAGGAAGGTCACCAATCATTGGACGATCTTGTGGACGAGTATAATTCCAAACATAGAAATATTGATTATCAAAGCCATTTGCAAGCTTGTAATTAATTTCTTGAGAATGTGGGACTTTGTAAATCAAATCACTGTAGAGCTAAAAAAATGAAAAGATTGAAAAATTTGCATAAATTTTAAAACTTTTTTCTTACATCAGTTAATTTATACCAGTGATAAAGTGGATTATCAGTACCATATTCTTCACCAATTTTATAGTGTTCAAAAATGCGATCAATAACTTCAGTTTTTTGTTGTTCTGTAAATGTAGTAGCATAGAAGAAAAGTTGTTGATGCAAAAAATCTCGAATCCATTCTGGAGTACATAGGGTACGATTTTCTGCAGTAAATCCACGGCCACCAAATGAAAATACATTTGTAATTGGATTTTCACCATAATAACCTGCAAAATTATGGGATAATTTCGATAGTCTAACCCGCAGATAAAAGCGGCTTACTCCAAAGCTGTCCTTCACCGGCATCTATTCCATACAATGTTGGTCGCTTAGGTGCTTCTTTTTGTAAAGTTGAAAGATTTTTTCCTTCAAAGAAATCATTGTCATATACAGCTGTCCAATAAATGATATCAAGATTATCAAGTGGGAAATCAGTCTAAAATATATACCATAGTTCTATTTTTACGTCTTTTAAAATATACTAACCAAATTCAAGGTATTTCGTGCATTCCAAAAAGCTGCAATAGGCTTAGTTTTTAAACAAATTTTACGAAGATGTGTATTAGTTTGTTTACAACCAACTGCATCAGAAATCATTTGAGTTTGTTTATAGACAACTCGATTATTGATTGCCCATTGAGCATAATCGGATCCAGCAATTCGAAGTTCTTGATTAAAAAGACCACGAGATTTCGGGGATAAACTGACAGAATGAACGGCTGAAGAACCAGCAGAATGCCCGGAAAGGGTAATTTGATTTGGATTTCCACCAAAAGCTTTGATATTTCTTTTAATAAATCTAAGAGCTTCAACTTGATCAAAATGTCCAAAGTTACCATTTATTACACCATCTTCAGTAGCCATAAAACCTAAAACGATGGATGTAGAATATACAGATATGTTTTATAATACAAATTTACATACCAAAATGTGCTAAACGATATTGTAGAGTAACCATAATGACATTTTGAGTAATAAAATTATCAACAAAATATTCCCATCCATATTCTTCTGTTAGCCCATATTCATAACCACCACCATGAATGAAAACAAAAACTGGCAAAAGGGTATTACTTTTTGTAGGAGGTCCAAAAACATTGAGATAAAGGCAATCTTCATCTGAGTTAATTCCCATTGAAGTTGCATTAATAACTTGATGGCAAGCTTTTGGCCATTTTGTTGCAGTTACATGTTTACGGAAAAGTAGATCAGGAAATAATGGAACAGTTTTCTAAAATTTTTTAATGTTTAATGAATATGTAAATTTTTTGCAGACAAAAAAGCATTACTTCAAACCGTAGAATTCCTTTTGGTGGTTGAGCATACGGTAAACCGAGAAAAAGAAGAGCTTGATTGTTTTTGGTTGTTGTAGTGTTGAAAAAACCTTGAGCAGAATATTCGGGGAGCCGAACGAATAATGGTGCTGCTACTGCTTCAATGGATAACACTGATGTTGCAGTGGTGTATGTGCCACACAGAAGAAGAATCGCAGCAGATAAATTAAATATCCAACTCATGTTAACAGCTTTTAAAAAGAATTTAGCTAAAAAGAACACCTCTTCAGCAAAATTTGATGCTTTTGTTCATTGCCCCCAAAGCTTTTATAACACCATTTTTTCATGATAAAGCACTTGGTGGTCTATAGGGGGGGGCGTGTAATCAGTTGAATGCACTTTATTTGTCTGATGATCATCTATAACGGTGGTCTCAAAACCTATACTGATAACTATACAAAAAAGCCTTTTTTTCCATTGTTCTTATAATTTTTTTGTGTGTCTAAACTACAACCCATAAAAAATATCTGTTGTACTATTAAAAGGTCACCTAAAAGATAATTCTTCATTTTTTCTGGGAGGTCTTGAAAAAAAAGCGATAATTTTTTTAACCATCTTATAGACGCCTTATCTTTTGATTGCTTTAATGTAAGACCACCTAAAAGGACAACCAATAAGCTAGTAATTGTTCTTTAACTTTACTGCTTTTTTGACCTCAAAAAACAATTATCCCTGCCACACACATTAATGATAACGTAAAAGTACAACAAAAAAAGAAGAATGAACATTTTTATTGCTTTTTGTTCTTTAAGCCGTTTATAGGCAAAATAATCAAAAACTCTTTTTCTTATCGAAATTTTGAAAAAAGATCTAGACCACCCAAAGAATGGAAGAAAAAAATGGCTTGGACTTTTAATGTGTTAATAAAAAAGAACTGATGCATTTTTAGTGAATCGAGAATATTAATGATCCCCATGTTTCTTGATTGAAAAAAGATAAATATGACTAAAATAAATTATTCTTTGATATTCTCTTCGATCTTTTCATCAATACCACCAACATGTTTTTTGTTGAACAACAAAGGCACCAAAAACAGCTTTTAATAATTTGATTCCTCGCGGATCTCTCAAATCTTACATAACTAAAGTTTTTATCATAAATTTTACATTGTTTAAGTCTCAAATTCACATATTAGTCCTAATTACTGTTGAACACTATCATTTTAGCTATGCAATAATATAGAATTTTTAATGATCCTAAAATATTATAGTGATTATAGCTAGAATCAGTTGCATGCGATATCACATGCCTACTATATAGATTTAAAAAACCCCTTAAAATGCAGTTTGCAATAATTGTTAATTTTTAATATTTTTGGCGCCAAAAAATGAATAATTTTTTTATCAAATCAAAAGATGTGTTGAGTGTATGCACAAAAAAAGTTAACCCTTTCATTGATTTCGTGCAATGCTTTGGGTGTAATAAGTGTGGATCATTTGAAAGCAGAATGTGCGCTTTTTATGCAACGTTTTAAAAAAGGCAACATCAGCTTGTAATGCCCAGACAGCATGGTTCTTTCTAAAGGTTTTTTTTCTTTAGTTTGCGAACGTTAGATATTCTTCTTTCAGTCGACAAAGAAATATTTTTGCTATTGATTGCAATTTAAATATTTAATAAAATACACATCAACTGCAGCAATGGATAACATTGCTGCAGTTGATTTGCTTTCTCCTGAAATGGAACAGGTATGAATGTTTTTTTTATTGTTGTATTTATATATAAATATATTTTTATCCAAAGAAAGCAAAACATTTAATTGCATTTAACAAGTTCAAAAAAATTACATTTTTTGGAACCTGTAAAGTTGAAATTAATAAAACAGATAAATGCCTTATTTTTCGAACAAATGCAACAGAAAAGAGTAAGCCTACTTCATAGATTAGTAATAATAAATAAATGCAAATTTTCAGAATTTCAAGAATTTGCTTCAACATTTCAAAGAATTTTTGTTCAAAAAGAGGTTAGTTTTTGTTATGTTATGATTGTAAAGGAAGCTTTTATAATCGGTATGTTTGATTTTAGAATGCTCTTTGTATTATTGACGCTATCAGTAACAAGGATTTTATTGTTATTTTTCCACTCAAATCAACATGTGATAGAATTATTGAAGAAATTAATAAAGTTAAGGTTAGTTTCTTCAGTGTTTTTTGATATTTGATTCCCATAACTATTTCAGTTTCCATCTGGTCCACCAACTGCTGATCCTGTAATAGATGATCATCTCTTCAAAAATAATTTTTATATTCCAATTTTAAAAGAAATTCAAGTCACGGTTTCTGGGTATAACGAAATCAAAGCTGTTCTTCTTGATCTTGTGAATAAATTTGAGCCTGATCAACGACAAACTTACATGAATATGGTTTTTGAATTATTACTTTCTTCTACTGATGCTTCTATCATTGATTCATCTTTTAATGGTACTGTTGCTGAAGAAAATGAGAAAGCGAGAGTTGTTGAAAATGATGAGTAAGTTTTTTGTGCTTACATTTCAAATCAATTCTTAATAAGTTGCTTTAGAACTTTCGATGACAGCTTTTCTTCATCTGTGGATAATAGTTTGAATGAAACAACATCATCAAGCAACAGAAATTATAGCTTCCGCAAACGACCTGCTATTATTTTTCCTACATACAATTTTGCTTCTTCAAATTTTTCTGATCATGAATCAAACATTGGCTCTTCTGCACCTAAGAAATCAAGAAAATCTTCTGCAGCTGATGATGGTCAAATGAATCAAACATTAGATGCAATCCATGCAAGCTGTGAAACAATTACAGCAAGCTATGAATTTGTTGAATGCTTTCGACAGAATGCTCTCAGAAAACGAATTTTAATTTTTACTTCTGATGACAAAGATCACTGCTATGAATTTTATTTTTGCACAGGAAATAGAGGATGGCATAATTGTAAAAATTGTTCTAAAATGAATCAAAGAGCTACATGTATGATTAAAATAATTTCTATTGAAAATGGAAAAATGGAATTCAAACTTGGTAAACACCCACATATTTGTGAACCAATCAAATATTTATCTGGTAATTATAATATTAAAGAATTACCTCAGGATGTTTTAAAGTAAGCCATTTTTTGAATATTTATATAATCATTACGTTTGACATTTTTTTGCTTTTCGTCCATGAATCTTTTATGCATTGTTTATTAATTCATTTTTTAGGTTGGCAAATAAACAAGAAAAATATGTTACACCAAAAAGAATTATTCAAAAACAAAATTTTAAAATTGAAAAGATTCCACATCAAACTAGAAGCAAAGTATTTGTTAAAATGTTAACGATTTGTGATCCTGTTTATGATAATCAAAAATTTTTATATTATTTTCATCAAAATAAGCAAAAATTTTCTTGCAAAGATTGTGCCAAAAAAGGTAAACATGTTAGTGCGAAATTGGTAAAAGATGAAAATGAAGAAGAATGCATTGAATTATCTGCTGTCAAACATGTTTGTTTATAAAATTTTTAATTGCTTTTTTGTTGACTTTGTGAGCGAATCATTTGTTATTTTAATGAAATTTACATATTTCCTTTTTTTTATATTTCAACTTCAAAAATTGTATTCTTTGTTTTGTATGATTTTCGTCTTCCATCTCTTTCTTCATTATTTGTAACTAGCGGTGCCCCAACCCTTCGGGGTGGTTCACCATAGCTTCATGAACAGTTTTGCATAAAACCACAAAAACAACTTTTTGTTGATTTATGCAAATTTCATGCATTTGTTCCTTTTTTTGTGAATGAAAAATAAAAAGACACGAACGGAGAAACGAACGCTCTCGCTTTATTGGGAGGATGTCTCATTTATTTGTTGTTTAATAAATATTATTACAACTACTTCCCGAAAAATTTCATCAGCTAGATACAAATCGAATATAACTTGTTTTTTTAAAGTTAACGAAAAAATATTCTAAAAAGACTGTTTTTACTTCTTTTGAAATCAATTTATGCAATAAAATTTGGCACACGTTATGAAACAAACATCATTTTTACACTGACACACTAATAAAAAAGAGTGCCGTTTGCTTTTAAAAAAATAACATCGCGATGATCAAGCATAGTGTTGTGTGTAATTGTGCATCGCCGCGGAAAAAAGGAATTTTTTACGCTCATTTTTTCACTAACTGGGCAAACTAAAAACATTGTTGAAGGGAACAAAAGTTTTTTGTAAAACGATTTCATAATATTTTTTATAGATCCACATTGAAAGGAAATATCTAGTCTGTTCAAAGAATGGAACAAAAAAATAACTTGAACTTTTAATGCGCTAATAAGAAAAAGAACTAAAGCACTTTTAGTGAATAGGCAATTTTATGGATCCTCCATGTTTCTTGATTGTTCAGCAACAGATATGAATAAAATAAATAAAACATACTCTTCTATCTTTTTACCAACATATTTTTTTTTGTTGAACAACAAAAGCACCAAAAACAGCTTTGAGCAATTTTTCCTGGATTTCTCAAATTTTTTTTAAAAAAAGAAGTTTGTTATCATAAAGTTTACATTGCTGATATCATATATCTAACACACAAATCATAAAAATGCTGTTTTAGTAATTTCTGTTTTTAGTATTTGTTTGCCGCTAAAAAAGCATTGTTTTTGTGGGTTTAAAAAATGAATAATTTTTCTAACACACCAAATGAAGTGTTGCGCATATGTGGAAAGAAAAATTGACCTTTTCTTTGATTTTTTACATAGTTTTTGCGTACTAAGTGTGGATCATTTAAAAGCAGAACGCGCTTTTTATGCACGTTTTAAAAAACGGCAACAACATCGCACAAATGTTATGCCCAGGCAGAATGGTTCTTTAAAAAATTTGTAAAGGTTTCTTTTTTTTCTTTGGTTTGCGATCGGTAAATAATCTTCTTCTTCTTTCAGTCGGCAAAAAACTTTTTTTGCTATTGATTGCAAAAAAGTTTATTTATTAAATATTACATTCTGCTGTAGCTTTTGTTGTTAAGCATGGATGATATTGCTGCAGTTGCTCCACCTTCTTCAACAATGAATCAGGTATGAATTCACTTTGTAGCTTTGATTTTTGTGAATAAATATTTTTAGGTTCCAAAGAAAAAGCAATATTTGATTGCATTCAACAAGTTTAAGAAAATCTCATTTTTTGGGACCTGTAATGTTGAAATTAATAAAACAGATAAATGCCTTATTTTTCGAACAAATTCTACTGAAAAAAGTGAGCTAGCCTTTGTACAAGGTGATTAATTTTTTGAGTTGAATTTTAGAATTTCAAGAGTTTGCTTCAACATTTAACAGAATTTTTGTTCAAAAAGAGGTCAGTTTTTGTTATGCTTGCAAATGATGAAGTTCTTATAATCGATGCATCTGATTTCAGAATGCTCTTTGTATTATTAATGCTATAAGTAACAAAGATTTTATTGTTATTTTTCCACTCAAATCAACATGTGATAGAATTATTGAAGAAATTAATAAAGCTAAAGTAAGCTGTTGTTATTAATTTTAACCTGTTAGTCAACAATCTGTTTCAGTATCCATCTGGTCCACCAACTGTTGATTCTAAAACAGATGATATTCTCTTCAAAAATAATTTTTATATTCCAATTTTAAAAGAAATTCAAGCCACAACTACTGGATACTTGGAAATCACAACTGTTGTTCTTGATTTGGTTAACAAATTTGAGCATGATCAAAGACAAACTTACATGAATATAGTTTTTGAAATATTACTCTCTTCTGCAGATGTTAATGATGCAGTTATTGATGATAGTGACACTGTAGCAGTTGATAATAAAACAAGTGATATGAATGATGAGTAAGCTTTAGCTAATTAAGTTTATTTTATAAATAGGAATATTTTTTTAGAACTTTTGATGACAGCTTTAATTCAACAGCTGATCATTCAACTGATAATCAAAGCTTAAATGAAACGATACCAAGCATCAGCAATTACAGCTTCCATAAACGACCCGCTATTAATTATTCTTCTTTAAATTCATCAATCCATGAATCAAATTTCGGTTCTTCAGCAACCAAAAAAACGAGGGATTCTTCTGCAGATAATAAGGAACAAAAGAAATCTCATCCAGCAAATACCAAAATGAATATCATCAAATCACCTGGTTTCAAAATTTCACAATTCCAACGAGGTGATAGAATTTGTTCAAAGTTAATAGTGTTTGATCCAAAAGATAAAAATTTATGTTATGAATATGGATATCAAAATTCAAGAAATCGATATCGTTGTCTTGGCTGTAGAACAAAATTTCAACGCTATGTATATGCAAAAGTAATCAAAAATGAAGAAGGCGCTGAAGATTATGTTGAACTTGGATCAAATGAACATTTATGTAAGCCAAAGAAGTTTGTTCATGATAAAACAGAACTCGTATGTATACCAAAAGAGGCTCCAAAGTTACGAAGAATTCAAAATCCAAATTTTAAAATTCATTTGGTTCCAAATAAATATAAACGGGAAGAATTCGTTAAAAGGTTAACCATTTTTGATCCAGCTTATGGTCAACGAAATTTTTTATATTATTATCAACAACAACATCAAAAGTTTTATTGCAAAAATTGTATGCATAAAAGCAAAAAATTTGTTAGTGCAAAATTAGTAAAAGATGAAAATGGAGAAGAATGCATTGAATTATCTGCTGTCCAACATGTTTGCTTTTAAAATTTTTAATTGTTTTTTTTGTTCACCTTAAATTGTGTTTTATTTAAATTATGTAATTAACACATTTACTGTTTTATTCTCCATTTTAACTTCAAAAAATGTATTCTCTGTTTGGTATAATTTTCGTCTTCTATCTCTTTCTTCTTCTACTGTAATATCTCATTTATTTGTATTTAAATAAATATTATTATAACTACATTTTCATCTCTTCCGCAAAGATTTCATCAGCAAGATACAAATTGGGAATAACTTGCTATTTTTAAAAATGCTATTTTAAGGTTAATGCAAAAGTATTCAAAAAAAACTGTATGTGTTTATTTCGAAATCGGTTTTCGGCATAAAATTTAGCAAACGTTATGAAACGAACATCATTATTACTTTTTTTTAAAAAAAAATAACATAACATAGATTTGGCATAGTTTTGTGTGTAATCGTGCGTCATCGCAGAAAGAAATAATTTTCCAGCGTGTTTTTCACAACCTGAGCAAACTAAAAAAAAGTGTTGAAGAGCATTAAAGTTTTTTGTAAAGCGATTTCTTAATACTGTTCTTTAAAACTTGTAAAACCGTTAGAATTTCAGATTTTGATATTCTTTTGGCGCTAAAAAAAGCTATGTTTCATTTTTGCAACAAAATGTCCAAAAGATGCGCAAAGAAGAGTTAACCTTTTCTTTGATTTTTTGCAATGCTTTTGTGTAATAAGTGTGGATCGCTCGAAAGCAAAATGCGCTTTTTATGCAAGGTTTAAAAAAAGGCACCAGCAGCCCAAATCTAATGCTCAGACAGAATGGTTCATTTAAAGGTTTCTATTTTTTCTTTGGTTTGCGATCGTTGAATAATTTTTTTCTTTTTTCCGTCGGCAAAGAAATTTTTTTACTATTGATCGAAAAGAAAAATTTAATAAATATTAAATTTTTGCTGTGATATTGTTGTCAAGCATGGGTAACACTGCAGCAGTTGATGTGCCTTCACCTACCTTGCAACAGGTATGACCACATTTTCTTTTTACTTTCGTCGATAATAATTTTTAGATTCCAAAGAAAGAAAAGTATTTGATTGCATTCAATAAATTTAAGAAAATTACATTTTTTGGTGCCTGTAAAATTGAAATTAATAAGACTGATAAATGTCTTATTTTTCGAACAAATGCTGTTGAAAAAAGTGAGTTTACATTTATGATATAGACTACTTTTCTGTCAAGAATGTTATAGGATTCCAAGAATTTGCTTCAACATTTAACAGAATTTTTGTTCAAAAAGAGGTTGGTTTTGATTTCGCTTTTTTAAGAAACATTTTATAATCGGTATATCTGATTTCAGAATGCTCTTTGTATTCTTGACGCAATCAGCAATAAAGATTTCATCGTCATTTTTCCATTAAAATCAACATGTGATAGAATTATGGAAGAAATTAATAAAGTTAAAGTAAGTTTCTTGTGTTGTTTGGCTCATACAACTAATTTAGTTCCCATCTGGTCCACCAACCTCTGATTCTGCGACAGATGATCATCTCTTCAAAACAAATTTTTATATTCCAATTTTAAAAGGAATTCAATCCAAAATTACTAGATACAATGAAATACAGACTGTTCTACTTGATCTTGTTAATAAATTTGAGCCTGATCAACGACAAACTTATATGAATATGGTTTTTGAAATATTGCTTTCGTCTACAAATAATTCCGTCAATAATGCAATTATTAATAGTGATATTACTGTAGCAGTTGATAATGAAACAAGTGTTATGAATGATGAGTAAGTTTTTGTTATTCATTAAGTTTATTATATAAATGGCAATATCTTTTTAGAACATTTGATAACAGCTTCAGTTCAACTGATAATCAAAGCTTAAATGAAACACCTACAAGCAGCAATTACAGCTTCAGAAAACGACCTGCTATTTATTATTCTTCTTCCAATTCATCAATCCATGAATCAAATTTGGATTCTACAGCAACCAAAAAAACAAGGAAATCTTCTGCAGATAATAAGAATCATAAGAAATTTCTTTCATCAAATATTAAAATGAAGATCATCAAATTACCGGGTTTTAAAGTTTTACAACATAAATGGGGTGATAAATTTTTTCCGAAGCTATATGTTTTTGATCGAACTGATAGAACATTGTGTTATGAATATACCATTCAAGATAAAACAAAAAATAAATTTCGTTGTTACGAATGCAAGAAATTTGATCATTATGTTTATGCAAAACTTATCCAAAATGGAGAAGGAGCTGAAGATTCCGTTGCACTTGGATCAAATGAACATCTATGCAAACCAAAAATGTTTATTAATGATGTTTCGGAAACAAGAATTATTCAAAAACCAAATTTTCAAATTGAAATGGTTCCAAAAAAAGCTGATCAAAAGAAATCAGTCAAAACATTAACAATTTGTGATCCAGCTTATGGCAATCAAAAGTTTTTATATTATTTTCATCAACAGCATAAAAGTTTTTATTGCAAAAATTGTCATAGAAATGGCAAATATGTTAGTGCAAAATTAGTGAAAGATGAAAATGGAGAAGAATGCATTGAATTATCCGCTGTCAAACATGTTTGTTTATAAGTTTTTTTCAATTGTTTTTTTATTGTTGACCTTGTGAGCGTCATTTCTTATTTAATTATAAAATAATTTTCATTGAAATTTACACATTTACTTTTTTATTCTTTTTTTCAACTTCAAGAATTGTATTCTCTGTTTTGTATAATTCTCGTCTTCTATCTCTTTTTTCTTTTATTGTAATGTCTCATTTATTTGTTGTTTATATAAATATTATATTATAACTTCATCTTTGTCTCTTCCCCAAAAATTTCATTTGCAAAATTCTAATCGTATATAAGTTTTTTTATGGTAACGAAAAAATATTTAAAAAAACTGTTTGTGTTTCTTTCAAAATCAATCTGCGCGGCACACAATAACATCGTTTTTACACTGACATACTAATAAAAAAAAGAATGCCTTTTGTTTTTAAAAAAATAACATCGCGATGATCAAGCATAGTTTTATGTGTAATCGGGCGTCATCACGGAAAGGACAAATTTTCACAACCTAGGCAAATTAAAAAAGAGTGTTGAAGAGCATAAAACTTAAACTTTTTGTAAAGCGATTTCATAATATTTTTTGTGATCCACATCAAAACGAGGGTAACCTGTCGTATACCTTTTGGCATTTTAAGTTGACTTGTTTATTCTTTTGTTTTCATTGGGTTATTGCGATCTTTTCTCTTTTTTCTAACAAACCAACAATTTGTATGACTCAGCAAAACACTAGATAAAAGATTATAAATTATTGCACCAACTGCTTTTTTTAGAAAAGAAACTGCAGCATTCTCATCTTCACTTTTGCAAAAAAATAATTTATTTTATAAAATGAATAAATACTTTGATGTTGATATACAAAATACGTGATATTACATTGTTTTACTTTTTAATTTAATTTATTTTAGTTTTAGTTAACTATGTCCAACCGTTCTCGTAATAAGTATGATACACCAAAAAGTGACATAGATACTGTAAGTTTTTCTTTTAACTTTTAATGTTTAAAATGACATTTATAAGCCATTTTTTGTAAGAATCGACCTTTTTTGCTATTTTTTCGGATTTCAAAAAAAAAATTTTTCAAATTCAAGGGCTAATTCCTTGCCTATATACCAAATCGAGGTCGTAGATCACGAATTTGAAGTCCGTTTTGGTCCCCGGTGCAGCTGCACCGAGATACGGCACCCCTTGCTCCAGAGGCTGCCAAAAATGATTGGTGTTATAAAATGTCACCTATGGCATATCAACGTGTTCGCCTTAACCTACTGAGTCATAATATAGAAGAAATTATCGTTTAAAGTTATTTTGTTATTACAAGATTCTTTAGGCTCTAAAAGAACTTCGACTACAAAATGAAGCTTTCCGTGCAAATTCTGGTAAAATTAATGCTACAACTAAACCAACAAATCCTGATGCAAAAAAGAATCAATGGAAAATGGAAGATACAATTATTGAAATGCAACAAAGTATTGCACATCTTAGAAGAATTTCAAAAAAATTAAAAAGAAGTTGGTCTGTTTGAGTCATTTTTTCTGTCATTTTATTTACTAAACATTGTTAAACGACTTTTTTGTACAATGTGATCGGCTATATAAAAAATGATAATATTTTTTGTAATTAAAGTTTTTTAAGCTTAAAACATTGTTCGTGGATTTAATCTCGTTTCTTCGGCTGCTCTTTTCTCTTGTTGCTTTTTACGATAAAAATATAGTAAGATAATCAATAAAATGATGATTAATAATCCGCCAATCGATCCAACGATTATCCAAATTATTGGTGTTTTCTTTGACGATTTATCATCTAAAAGGATTATAGGTTACGATTTTTAAATTCAGTGTTAGTTTCTGTGGTTCGAAAAACGGCTGCAGTTAAAGCGTAACAATTTATATATAAGTTTAGTATATACTAACTCTTGGCTACTCCTAACATCAATTTGCCAGAAAAAAAACAAGTGCTTGAAGTCAAAAATTCACTTTTTTCTTACATAAAAATTTTTAACAAACCTTTTTGATTTCGTGCATTCGGCGTTGACATTGTTGAAAAAACGTCTGTAAAAGAAGAAATATAAGAATAGCCTGTCGTTCTGATTTCTGTAGAATTTGCTGATATAGTTTGTGAAATAGAAGTTGAAATTTTGGTAAACATATCAGTAGTTTCAATTGACGTTATTGTTGTTTCAGTTAAGAATGATGTAGTTGTTGTTATTGTAGCTGTAGTTGTTGGCCAATTACGATCAAATTTTGTGCAACAAATTAAACTTTTAATTGTCCCATTGAATTTTGGATACGAAAATGTATGACTCCAACATGGGTCGTTAAAGGTAAATGCCGGTTCACCGTATGATCTCAAATATGGATGATAATTTGGCAAATATTCGTATTTTAAAAAAATTCCAAGCCTTCGAATGATATATCCAATATAAAAACTTCCAAAGCTTGTTATTAGCTGTATTGGATATTCAAAATCTTCATCTATCGGCGGCAAAGTTATTGAGCATTCGGTTGAATTATCTAGACAAAATGGCAAAATATGTACATACCAATCTTCTAAACTATGCATGGAAAAATTTAAGGATTCTGAATCAATCGAATATAAGATTTGTCCCACTTTGTGGTCGTCATTATTAAAATTTAAAACACTAACATTTCCTTCAAAGTTTATGCAGTTTTCTAAAATAAATTTATATAGAGAAAGCTCCTTTTTTTTAATCAACCTTGGGCTGTATTTACATCCATAAATGCCATACTTGAACATTCTACAGATTTTTTTCCATTTAAAAAATTGTTATCCAATGGTTTAGAGTCGTCTTTTGTAAAATGAATATAATCATAAAAAATCTGTCCTGTTTCAGCATCAAAAATATTTACATCATTAATAAACATAGTAATAGTATCAACAAAACGGGTTTTATTGTTTTGACACAAATCATTCCCGGAAATTTCTTCTTCATCTTCGATAAAAGTAAGAATAAATTTGATTTCTTGATCGGGAAGCTCAAAGGTATCATACTCTTTGATATCGGTCAGGGAATTGCAACCGTGATATTGTTCAGTATATGTAAGATGATGGAATTTTAAATTGCTATTTTGCAAATATGTTACATTAAATTCTGTAATTTGTAGAGCATTTTGATTATAATTTGGTGGATATTTATCATCCAAGATAAGCTGCATTTTAAAACTATATGTAAATATTGTTTCACCAGTTTTATCATCAATTGCATCACCGATATACTTTACACCATTGCAAAGTTCGGGAGGATTAGTTTCAATAAAATTTAAATAGAAAAGTAAAATAATAACAAATGCAACAAATAATTTCATTTAAGCAAGGACGTCTATGCAGGTCAATCATAGAAATAAAAAAGTTGTGCATTATGGCGGAAATTTATTCCCCTCCCCAAAAAAACAAAGGTGTTTTAATTCCTTTCTTTGCCCCACCATTTTCACGCTTAACTTTTAAATTAAACTAGAATTTTTTTAATAAGGATAAAAATATTTAAAAGAACATACGAGGAAAAGCAAAGAAATGTTCTCTGTCATTCAGGCAAAATTCTGGAAAAAGTCATCAGCTTTCTTTTTTCTGCCTCTACAGATAACGTTTGAATGATTCCTTTCACTTAAGATTCTGGTTCTATATAGAAAAAAAAGGTGACGAAAAGCATAGAATTAAAAAATGTCAGTTGAGCAGTTTTTTAGGCATTCAAAACATCGTCTTTTTAACTGATCCCAAAAAAATGATATCAGCATTAAAAATATAGGTATAGTTTTGGAAGCACTCCATATGGTGAATTTAATGATCGCTCTCTTTTGTTGCAACATTTAAAAGACGGAAAAAGATTGGAAAAGCCGATGTTTTGTTTGGATAAAATGTAATCTATTATAATTTCTCTGTTTTAATATAATATACAATAGTACCAACCTTTAGATACAATTTAATGATGAAATGTTGGAATTCAGTTCCTACTTTAAGGCCATCAATAAATGAATTAATTGAAACATTCAAGGAATTTTTAGAAGAATCATCAGAGGGATATGGATATGTACAAATCCTTAATGAATAATACCGAACATGTTTCCGCATAAAATTTAAATTGCTTTTTTTGTTGTTCTTATTGTATTTTTGATTTGATTCTTTAGTTTGTATATAAAAGTCAACTAAAATGTATTGCATTAGCTGTAGGAATCACAAGTGTTAGGGGCTTGCACACCTTTGAAAGGGTTTTAATATAAATACTATGATGAAAATTCAAAGCAAGTAGTTCATTTTTTCTTTTAACAAACATTTCCAACGTTATAGAAATTTGCGCAAATTCACGCCTCTTCATAAAGAAACATTCTTCCACGATAAACTAAACGTTGATCATATTTAGCACTGGGGTTAATTATTTAAAATATTCTTTTTTCTCTTTTTTTGTTTTTGATTAGTGAACGTTAATCCAATTGGATAGTATAAATTTATCCGTCAGTACAATTCGGCGCCATAACAATCCCATCCAATTTCGATATTCTGGATTTGGGATTGTGTTGCCACTCACTATTTCTGATCCCATTAATGGTGTTAAAAAGGTAATAAAATATTAATCGAAGATCACGTTTTTCATCAATTTTTCCTCTCCATTTTGCCTAAACAATGATGAGCCTTTCTGTTTATAAAAAGTTTATCCTTATTAAAATAAATTCCTGTCGAACTTTTAAAGTAAAACACTAATGCGAAGAAAGGTGCGGCAAAAAAAAGAATTAGAACGCATGTTTTTTTGATCCGAAAAAATGCTGACGGTTACATTTTTTTCGATCGGTTTTTTATAGAATGCAAAAATATTGCTTTTCTCGACTTCATAATTTGGTTATCAATATTTACACGCTTTTACATTCAATGAAATTCTTTTTATTTATTATTATTATTTCCGTACATTTTTATTTAAATTTTTGTGAACATAGTGTCCCTCAACGGTGTATTGATGTGACGTATAGGGGTGATACAAGTGATGATAGTGGTGAAATAATATTTATATACAGTTTTGTTATGTCGATTATCTTTGGTGATGATCATCAGCAAAACTTAAATTGTGTGGAAATTTATGAATTTAATTTAACATTTTTACAACCAAATACCAGTTTAAAATGCTTAAAATTGATCATTCTGTTTATTTCTATTCTGAAACAATTCACTGCTATTAGATAAATACCACTTTTTGGTGTTTTTCTTCGAAAATCTTTTTCACAGGGGGGACCAAGCTGTCTTAAGCCTAAGGCTAAGCCTAAGGCTCGAGATTTGCAACTTTCGTAAAATGGGTATATTTTATTATGAAAATGCTTTAAATTGATAATTCTGTTTATTTCTATTCTAAAACAATCCACTGCTATTAGATAAAGGCCATTTTTTAGTGTTTTTCTTCAAAAATCTTTTTCACAGGGGGGACCAAGCAGTCTTAAGCCTAAGGCTAAGCCTAAGGCTCGAGATTTGCAACTTTCGTAAAATGGGTATATTTTATTATGAAAATGCTTTAAATTGATCATTCTGTTTATTTCTATTCTAAAACAATCCACTGCTATTAGATAAAGGCCATTTTTTAGTGTTTTTCTTCAAAAATCTTTTTCACAGGGGGGACCAAGCTGTCTTAAGCCTAAGGCTAAGCCTATGGCTCGAGATTTGCAACTTTCGTAGAATGGGTATATTTTATTATGAAAATGCTTTAAATTTATATTCTATTTATTTCTATTCTGAAACAATTCACTGCTATAAGATAAAGGCCATTTTTTAGTGTTTTTCTTCAAAAATCTTTTTCACAGGGGGGACCAAGCTGTCTTAAGCCTAAGGCTAAGCCTAAGGCTCGAGATTTGCAACTTTCGTAAAATGGGTATATTTTATTATGAAAATGCTTTAAATTGATCATTCTGTTTATTTCTATTCTAAAACAATTCACTGCTATAAGATAAATGCCATTATTTAGTGTTTTTCTTCGAAAATCTTATTCACAGGGGGGACCAAGCTGTCTTAAGCCTAAGGCTAAGCCTATGGCTCGAGATTTGCAACTTTCGTAGAATGGGTATATTTTATTATGAAAATGCTTTAAATTTATATTCTATTTATTTCTATTCTGAAACAATTCACTGCTATAAGATAAATACCACTTTTTGGTGTTTTTCTTCAAAAATCTTTTTCACAGGGGGGACCAAGCAGTCTTAAGCCTAAGGCTAAGCCTAAGGCTCGAGATTTGCAACTTTCGTAAAATGGGTATATTTTATTATGAAAATGCTTTAAATTGATCATTCTGTTTATTTCTATTCTGAAACAATCCACTGCTATTAGATAAATACTGTTTTTTGGTGTTTTTCTTCAAAAATTTTTTTCAAAGGGGGGACCAAGCTGTCTTAAGCCTAAGGCTAAGCCTAAGGCTCGAGATTTGCAACTTTCGTAAAATGGGTATATTTTATTATGAAAATGCTTTAAATTTATATTCTATTTATTTCTATTCTGAAACAATTCACTGCTATAAGATAAATACCACTTTTTGGTGTTTTTCTTCAAAAATCTTTTTCACAGGGGGGACCAAGCAGTCTTAAGCCTAAGGCTAAGCCTAAGGCTCGAGATTTGCAACTTTCGTAAAATGGGTATATTTTATTATGAAAATGCTTTAAATTGATCATTCTATTTATTTCTATTCTGAAACAATCCGCTGCTATTAGATAAATACCACTTTTTGGTGTTTTTCTTCGAAAATCTTTTTCACAGGGGGGACCAAGCTGTCTTAAGCCTAAGGCTAAGCCTAAGGCTCGAGATTTGCAACTTTCGTAAAATGGGTATATTTTATTATGAAAATGCTTTAAATTGATCATTCTGTTTATTTCTATTCTGAAACAATCCACTGCTATAATGTTACACCCATGGCCCTGGATATGGGTTGTATTGGCTCCACCAGCCATCATTACCTCCCAATAATAATATGCTCCCACTAATAAATAAACTTACAAATACCACGAACCCTTGAAGACACAGGATAATATTTATATATTTATTAGCAGTGATAATATACAACAATATACATTAAACACGCAAATAACATATAAGCAGCATACAACAAGCAACGAGAGAGAAATGAAGCATCAACTGGAACTAAAGTGAATGACTAGTGAGGGCTTTTATACAATAGAGACGGTTGGCGGAAAAGGACATAATGCCAAACCAGGAATGCATTCAAATATATGCATGCTCACAACTCGCCCCTCCCCCGTATGAGATATCGTCCCCGATATTTGTTCTTCTTGAGTTTGATTTGATATCACGAGAAAGTTCTTTAGTACCACGATCATAATACTTCTTTACTTGATTGACTTCTTTGTAATAATTTTTACGTACAGCAAAACGACCAGAGATTTGATTTGATATGGAAGGATCACGAGATGAAAGTTTTTGATGACGGTGATAACTTTGATTAAGAGAAGTTGAAGCATTGTTTGAGTTGATTGTACGAGTTTTAATTGAATTTGAGCGGACCACTTCTTTTGGAGATGTTGCAATTGTATCAGATTTTAGCGATGAAGAATTAACAAGACGGTGATGTTCTACATGCTCATCATTTGGAGTTTTAATTGATAAATTTTCACAGATTAAATACAATACAGTACATAGTAGAGGAACAATTTGAGAAGAATCATGAGAACAATATTCAACATTATCGTTAAGCAACTTTTTATTTACGCCTAGCCTGCTTTTGCTTTGCTTTAGCGAACTTGTACCTTGACCACAAAACTTTGATTCAACTTCACCAATGCCGGGTTGAATCGTTACAGCTTTACCTTCAGATAATCCTGAGAGAAGCTTACATCCACTTTTACGTGCATCGAAAGTTGCATCACGACGATTTTTAACTTTGGTAGCGGTTTCAGCAGTTTCAGCGTGCAAAACATTACACACAGGAAAAGCACCTACAACGCTATTTTCAAGCTTATTTGCTTTCTTGCTTTCGTGTATCTTTTGTGCACCGTAGCGCGAAAAACAATTTTTAGCAAAATGATTCTGTTTACCACAGACAAAACATTGCTTACGTTGTTTTGATTTTCTTCCACCACTTTGAGGACCAACAGCTGTTTGAGGTACTTGTGGTAAACAATCCGTACCAAGATGCACACTCGGCAAAACATTAAATACTGTATGCTTTAATGGTATACCATCATTTGCTTGATGTCTTTTTCTTTGTTCAGCTTGTACTTGAGCACAGTATTTTGCTGTATGTCCAATTTGACGACATTTAAAGCAAGTTCTTCTTTTACGTTTATGTAAAACAGCAGATGTACCGTATTTCTCTGAAGAAGCACGAGAGGCACATGAACCTGAAGGAGAAACATCACAAGAAGAAAAAGAATATTCATCACAACAGCTTTGATGACTATCAACTTCATCTTTTCTTCTTGATGAATCATCACCAGACAATTGCTTTGAATTTTCAAAAGATTTGCGTTCAAATTTTTGATTTTGCTGTCGAACTTTGATAGCATCTTCAGTACCCAAAACAAGCTCTTTTAACCGATAATAATCATCAGACGTATGTGGAAGAGTTGTACTACAATATACTCTTTCAGAATCTTCTTGTGTAAGTCGAAGCAAGATCTTTTTAAGTTCCTGTTCACGTTGATTTTGATCAGAACCATAAGCTTCAGCAACTTTTCTTTCAACTTCTTCAAACAGTAAACGATAAGACTTATTATCAGGCTTTACTAATTTATCCAATGAAGCACGAAGACTATACAAGGCAACGGAACTATCGGATCCTAATGCATTTAAAAGTTCTCTTTTTACTTGTTCATAGCTTGCTTTTCTTTGCATAAGGCTATCATGTTGATATAGCAACTTTGGACAATAATACCCAACCAATAAAGCTTTACCACTATCATCTAAACCAAGATTATCAGCATATGGTTCGAAGTAACGGAAGAACCGTTCAAGCTCAACACGAGTTTCCCCTTTAAATATTGGTGGCTTTGGAAACCAAATTTTACGACTTCCTTGATTAACTGATGAAGACGCTGCATTAGATGTTACTTGATCATAAGAATCAGCATTATAGCCTGGAGCTACACGTCCACCGATATTTTCATCTTTTCTGGCAATGTTATCTTTAGATAGAGAACTTAAAGAAGGATATTTAAGTGTTGCAACAGATGTAACAGATGGATTCCTTGTAATTCTATGACGTAGTTGTACATCATACCTTTCAGCTTTAAATTGCAATGTACGATATTTATCAATGAGATCAGCAAAATCTCTAGCTCCCAATAGCTTAAGTTGTCCTTTTTGTATTGCATTCAAGCTAAATCTTCTTTCATCTGCAAGCTGATCATCAAGTTTATTCTTCATATAAAGCAAACTTTCAACTTGTGCTTGCAAAGCTGTATTTGTATCAACCAATTGCTGATTAACTACATCTTTCTGCTCAACTTCAGCACATAAACGTTGAACTGCATTTACAGTATGCATCTTCATCTCCTCCACAAGTTCTTGAGGAATCACATGATAGCTTTTCCCATCAGCAATTAACACATCATTAACATGATTGATTTCCAACTCCATTTGGACACATGCACGATTAGCATTACCAATCATTAATTGCCTAGCTTCAGGACTTTCAGGGCGATCCTGTTGAACAACAAATTGTTCTCGATCTCCACCACCATCATGATTAAATGCACCAGCATTATCATCATCAACAGATCTTCTTCCACGTGGAGACGTAAGATGCTGTTGTACCATATTAACATCCCATGTACTTATATCATTACCACCAGAATTATCACAATTTCCATATGTATCTTTAGCAGGAGTATTTAGTGCTAATCGGTCTTTATCACCACAGATATAACGATCACCAACAGTATCTTGTGTTGATCGACCACCAGTTTTATCACATATATTTCGATCATTTACACCTTCTTGTACTAGTGAATCACCACAATCATATATATCCATATAGATTCGAGTTTTAGCAATACCATGTGCTTGTCGATCAGCAAATTCACATAAATCCATATCTTTACAACCAAAAGCAACACCATTTTGTACAAATTCATCACCATTAAATCGGCTGCATTTACGATCAAATTCGCTTCCCATACAATTTCCAACACTTCCAGCAGAAGCGGGAACGAGAAGCCGAGGTGCGCCCTCCATGTTACACCCATGGCCCTGGATATGGGTCGTATTGGCTCCACCAGCCATCATTACCTCCCAATAATAATATGCTCCCACTAATAAATAAACTTACAAATACCACGAACCCTTGAAGACACAGGATAATATTTATATATTTATTAGCAGTGATAATATACAACAATATACATTAAACACACAAATAACATATAAGCAGCATACAACAAGCAACGAGAGAGAAATGAAGCATCAACTGGAACTAAAGTGAATGACTAGTGAGGGCTTTTATACAATAGAGACGGTTGGCGGAAAAGGACATAATGCCAAACCAGGAATGCATTCAAATATATCCATGCTCACAACTATAAGATAAAGGCCGTTTTTTAGTGTTTTTCTTCGAAAATCTTTTTCACAGGGGGGACCAAGCTGTCTTAAGCGTAAGGCTAAGCCTAAGGCTCGAGATTTGCAACTTTCGTAAAATGGGTATATTTTATTATGAAAATGCTTTAAATTGATCATTCTATTTATTTCTATTCTGAAACAATCCACTGCTATTAGATAAATACCACTTTTTGGTGTTTTTCTTCGAAAATCTTTTTCACAGGGGGGACCAAGCTGTCTTATGCCTAAGGCTAAGCCTAAGGCTCGAGATTTGCAACTTTCGTAAAATGGGTATATTTTATTATGAAAATGCTTTAAATTGATCATTCTATTTATTTCTATTCTGAAACAATCCACTGCTATTAGATAAATACCACTTTTTGGTGTTTTTCTTCGAAAATCTTTTTCACAGGGGGGACCAAGCTGTCTTGAGCCTAAGGCTAAGCCTAAGGCTCGAGATTAGCAACTTTCGTAAAATGGGTATATTTTATTATGAAAATGCTTTAAATTGATCATTCTATTTATTTCTATTCTGAAACAATCCACTGCTATAAGATAAAGGCCATTTTTTAGTGTTTTTCTTCGAAAATCTTTTTCACAGGGGGGACCAAGCTGTCTTAAGCCTAAGGCTCGAGATTTGCAACTTTCGTAAAATGGGTATATTTTATTATGAAAATGCTTTAAATTGATCATTCTGTTTATTTCTATTCTGAAACAATTCACTGCTATAAGATAAATGCCATTATTTAGTGTTTTTCTTCGAAAATCTTATTCACAGGGGGGACCAAGCTGTCTTAAGCCTAAGGCTAAGCCTAAGGCTCAGGATTTGCACCTTTCGTAAAATGGGTATATTTTATTATGAAAATGCTTTAAATTGATCATTCTGTTTATTTCAATTCTGAAACAATTCACTGCTATAAGATAAATGCCATTATTTAGTGTTTTTCTTCAAAAATTTTTTTCACAGGGGGGACCAAGCTGTCTTAAGCCTAAGGCTCGAGATTTGCAACTTTCGTAAAATGGGTATATTTTATTATGAAAATGCTTTAAATTGATCATTCTGTTTATTTCTATTCTGAAACAATTCACTGCTATAAGATAAATGCCATTATTTAGTGTTTTTCTTCGAAAATCTTATTCACAGGGGGGACCAAGCTGTCTTAAGCCTAAGGCTAAGCCTAAGGCTCAGGATTTGCACCTTTCGTAAAATGGGTATATTTTATTATGAAAATGCTTTAAATTGATCATTCTGTTTATTTCAATTCTGAAACAATTCACTGCTATAAGATAAATGCCATTATTTAGTGTTTTTCTTCAAAAATTTTTTTCACAGGGGGGACCAAGCTGTCTTAAGCCTAAGGCTCGAGATTTGCAACTTTCGTAAAATGGGTATATTTTATTATGAAAATGCTTTAAATTGATCATTCTATTTATTTCTATTCTGAAACAATCCACTGCTATTAGATAAATACCACTTTTTGGTGTTTTTCTTCGAAAATCTTTTTCACAGGGGGGACCAAGCTGTCTTAAGCCTAAGGCTAAGCCTAAGGCTCGAGATTAGCAACTTTCGTAAAATGGGTATATTTTATTATGAAAATGCTTTAAATTGATCATTCTATTTATTTCTATTCTGAAACAATCCACTGCTATAAGATAAATGCCATTATTTAGTGTTTTTCTTCAAAAATTTTTTCGCAGGGGGGACAAAGCTGTCTTAAGCCTAAGGCTAAGCCTAAGGCTCGAGATTTGCAACTTTCGTAAAATGGGTATATTTTATTATGAAAATGCTTTAAATTGATCATTCTATTTATTTCTATTCTGAAACAATCCACTGCTATTAGATAAATACCACTTTTTGGTGTTTTTCTTCGAAAATCTTTTTCACAGGGGGGACCAAGCTGTCTTAAGCCTAAGGCTAAGCCTAAGGCTCGAGATTAGCAACTTTCGTAAAATGGGTATATTTTATTATGAAAATGCTTTAAATTGATCATTCTATTTATTTCTATTCTGAAACAATCCACTGCTATAAGATAAATGCCATTATTTAGTGTTTTTCTTCAAAAATTTTTTCGCAGGGGGGACAAAGCTGTCTTAAGCCTAAGGCTAAGCCTAAGGCTCGAGATTTGCAACTTTCGTAAAATGGGTATATTTTATTATGAAAATGCTTTAAATTGATCATTCTGTTTATTTCTGATCTGAAACAATCCACTGCTATTAGATAAATACCACTTTTTGGTGTTTTTCTTCGAAAATCTTTTTCACAGGGGGGACCAAGCTGTCTTAAGCCTAAGGCTAAGCCTAAGGCTCGAGATTAGCAACTTTCGTAAAATGGGTATATTTTATTATGAAAATGCTTTAAATTGATCATTCTATTTATTTCTATTCTGAAACAATCCACTGCTATAAGATAAATGCCATTATTTAGTGTTTTTCTTCAAAAATTTTTTCGCAGGGGGGACAAAGCTGTCTTAAGCCTAAGGCTAAGCCTAAGGCTCGAGATTTGCAACTTTCGTAAAATGGGTATATTTTATTATGAAAATGCTTTAAAATGATCATTCTGTTTATTTCTGATCTGAAACAATCCACTGCTATTAGATAAATACCACTTTTTGGTGTTTTTCTTCGAAAATCTTTTTCACAGGGGGGACCAAGCTGTCTTAAGCCTAAGGCTAAGCCTAAGGCTCGAGATTAGCAACTTTCGTAAAATGGGTATATTTTATTATGAAAATGCTTTAAATTGATCATTCTATTTATTTCTATTCTGAAACAATCCACTGCTATAAGATAAATGCCATTATTTAGTGTTTTTCTTCAAAAAATTTTTCGCAGGGGGGACAAAGCTGTCTTAAGCCTAAGGCTAAGCCTAAGGCTCGAGATTTGCAACTTTCGTAAAATGGGTATATTTTATTATGAAAATGCTTTAAATTGATCATTCTGTTTATTTCTATTCTGAAACAATCCACTGCTATTAGATAAATACCACTTTTTGGTGTTTTTCTTCGAAAATCTTTTTCACAGGGGGGACCAAGCTGTCTTAAGCCTAAGGCTAAGCCTAAGGCTCGAGATTTGCAACTTTCGTAAAATGGGTATATTTTATTATGAAAATGCTTTAAATTGATCATTCTATTTATTTCTATTCTGAAACAATCCACTGCTATAAGATAAAGGCCATTTTTTAGTGTTTTTCTTCGAAAATCTTTTTCACAGGGGGGACCAAGCTGTCTTAAGCGTAAGGCTAAGCCTAAGGCTCATGATTTGCAACTTTCGTAAAATGGGTATATTTTATTATGAAAATGCTTTAAATTGATCATTCTGTTTATTTCAATTCTGAAACAATTCACTGCTATAAGATAAATGCCATTATTTAGTGTTTTTCTTCAAAAATTTTTTTCACAGGGGGGACCAAGCTGTCTTAAGCCTAAGGCTAAGCCTAAGGCTCGAGATTTGCAACTTTCGTAAAATGGGTATATTTTTTTATGAAAATGCTTTAAATTGATCATTCTGTTTATTTCTATTCTGAAACAATCCACTGCTATAAGATAAAGGCCATTTTTTAGTGTTTTTCTTCGAAAATCTTTTTCACAGGGGGGACCAAGCTGTCTTAAGCCTAAGGCTAAGCCTAAGGCTCGAGATTTGCGACTTTCGTAAAATGGGTATATTTTTTTATGAAAATGCTTTAAATTGATCATTCTGTTTATTTCTATTCTGAAACAATCCACTGCTATAAGATAAAGGCCATTTTTTAGTGTTTTTCTTCGAAAATCTTTTTCACAGGGGGGACCAAGCTGTCTTAAGCGTAAGGCTAAGCCTAAGGCTCGGGATTTGCAACTTTCGTAAAATGGGTATATTTTATTATGAAAATGCTTTAAATTGATCATTCTGTTTATTTCTATTCTGAAACAATTCACTGCTATAAGATAAATGCCATTATTTAGTGTTTTTCTTCGAAAATCTTATTCACAGGGGGGACCAAGCTGTCTTAAGCGTAAGGCTAAGCCTAAGGCTCAGGATTTGCAACTTTCGTAAAATGGGTATATTTTATTATGAAAATGCTTTAAATTGATCATTCTGTTTATTTCAATTCTGAAACAATTCACTGCTATAAGATAAATGCCATTATTTAGTGTTTTTCTTCAAAAATTTTTTTCACAGGGGGGACCAAGCTGTCTTAAGCCTAAGGCTAAGCCTAAGGCTCGAGATTTGCAACTTTCGTAAAATGGGTATATTTTTTTATGAAAATGCTTTAAATTGATCATTCTGTTTATTTCTATTCTGAAACAATCCACTGCTATAAGATAAAGGCCATTTTTTAGTGTTTTTCTTCGAAAATCTTTTTCACAGGGGGGACCAAGCTGTCTTAAGCCTAAGGCTAAGCCTAAGGCTCGAGATTTGCGACTTTCGTAAAATGGGTATATTTTTTTATGAAAATGCTTTAAATTGATCATTCTATTTATTTCTATTCTGAAACAATCCACTGCTATAAGATAAAGGCCATTTTTTAGTGTTTTTCTTCGAAAATCTTTTTCACAGGGGGGACCAAGCTGTCTTAAGCGTAAGGCTAAGCCTAAGGCTCGGGATTTGCAACTTTCGTAAAATGGGTATATTTAATTATGAAAATGCTTTAAATTGATCATTCTGTTTATTTCTATTCTGAAACAATTCACTGCTATAAGATAAATGCCATTATTTAGTGTTTTTCTTCGAAAATCTTATTCACAGGGGGGACCAAGCTGTCTTAAGCCTAAGGCTAAGCCTAAGGCTCGAGATTTGCAACTTTCGTAAAATGGGTATATTTTATTATGAAAATGCTTTAAATTGATCATTCTGTTTTTTTCTATTCTGAAACAATCCACTGCTATTAGATCAATACCGTTTTTTGGTGTTTTTCTTCAAAAATCTTTCTCAAAGGGGGACCAAGCTGTCTTAAGCCTAAGGCTCGAGATTTGCCACTTTCGTAAAATGAGTATATTTTATTATGAAAATGCTTTAAATTGATCATTCTATTTATTTCTATTCTGAAACAATCCACTGCTATTAGATAAATACCACTTTTTGGTGTTTTTCTTCGAAAATCTTTTTCACAGGGGGGACCAAGCTGTCTTAAGCCTAAGGCTAAGCCTAAGGCTCAGGATTTGCAACTTTCGTAAAATGGGTATATTTTATTATGGAAATGCTTTAAATTGATCATTCTGTTTATTTCAATTCTGAAACAATTCGCTGCTATAAGATAAATGCCATTATTTAGTGTTTTTCTTCAAAAATCTTATTCACAGGGGGGACCAAGCTGTCTTAAGCCTAAGTCAAAGCCTAAGCCTCGAGATTTTGAACTTTCGTAAAATGGGTATATTTTATTATGAAAATGCTTTAAATTGATCATTCTGTTTATTTCTATTCTGAAACAATCCACTGCTATAAGATAAAGGCCGTTTTTTAGTGTTTTTCTTCGAAAATTTTTTTCACAGGGGGGACCAAGCTGTCTTAAGCCTAAGGCTAAGCCTAAGGCTCGAGATTTGCAACTTTCGTAAAATGGGTATATTTTTTTATGAAAATGCTTTAAATTGATCATTCTGTTTATTTCTATTCTGAAACAATCCACTGCTATAAGATAAAGGCCATTTTTTAGTGTTTTTCTTCGAAAATCTTTTTCACAGGGGGGACCAAGCTGTCTTAAGCGTAAGGCTAAGCCTAAGGCTCGAGATTTGCAACTTTCGTAAAATGGGTATATTTTATTATGAAAATGCTTTAAATTGATCATTCTGTTTATTTCTATTCTGAAACAATTCACTGCTATAAGATAAATGCCATTATTTAGTGTTTTTCTTCGAAAATCTTATTCACAGGGGGGACCAAGCTGTCTTCAGCCTAAGGCTAAGCCTAAGGCTCGAGATTTGCAACTTTCGTAAAATGGGTATATTTTATTATGAAAATGCTTTAAATTGATCATTCTATTTATTTCTATTCTGAAACAATCCACTGCTATTAGATAAATACCACTTTTTGGTGTTTTTCTTCGAAAATCTTTTTCACAGGGGGGACCAAGCTGTCTTAAGCCTAAGGCTAAGCCTAAGGCTCGAGATTTGCAACTTTCGTAAAATGGGTATATTTTTTTATGAAAATGCTTTAAACTGATCATTCTGTTTATTTCTATTCTGAAACAATCCACTGCTATTAGATAAAGGCCACTTTTTGGTGTTTTTCTTCGAAAATCTTTTTCACAGGGGGGACCAAGCTGTCTTAAGCCTAAGGCTAAGCCTAAGGCTCGAGATTTGCAACTTTCGTAAAATGGGTATATTTTATTATGAAAATGCTTTAAATTGATCATTCTGTTTATTTCTATTCTGAAACAATTCACTGCTATAAGATAAAGGCCATTATTTAGTGTTTTTCTTCGAAAATCTTATTCACAGGGGGGACCAAGCTGTCTTAAGCCTAAGGCTAAGCCTAAGGCTCGAGATTTGCAACTTTCGTAAAATGGGTATATTTTATTATGAAAATGCTTTAAGATGATCATTCTGTTTTTTTCTATTCTGAAACAATCCACTGCTATTAGATAAATAACGTTTTTTGGTGTTTTTCTTCAAAAATTTTTTTCAAAGGTGGGACCAAGCAGTCTTAAGCCTAAGGCTAAGCCTAAGGCTCGAGATTTGCAACTTTCGTAAAATGGGTATATTTCATTATGAAAATGCTTTAAATTGATCATTCTATTTATTTCTATTCTGAAACAATCCACTGCTATTAGATCAATACCACTTTTTGGTGTTTTTCTTCGAAAATCTTTTTCCCAGGGGGGTCCAAGCTGTCTTAAGCGTAAGGCTAAGCCTAAGGCTCGAGATTTGCAACTTTCGTAAAATGGGTATATTTTATTATGAAAATGCTTTAAATTGATCATTCTGTTTATTTCAATTCTGAAACAATTCACTGCTATAAGATAAATGCCATTATTTAGTGTTTTTCCTCAAAAATTTTTTTCACAGGGGGGACCAAGCTGTCTTAAGCTTAAGGCTAAGCCTAAGGCTCGAGATTTGCAACTTTCGTAAAATGGGTATATTTTTTTATGAAAATACTTTAAATTGATCATTCTGTTTATTTCTATTCTGAAACAATCCACTGCTATAAGATAAATACCGTTTTTTGGTGTTTTTCTTCGAAGATCTTTTTCACAGGGGGGACCAAGCTGTCTTAAGCCTAAGGCTAAGCCTAAGGGTCGAGATTTGCGACTTTCGTAAAATGGGTATATTTTTTTATGAAAATGCTTTAAATTGATCATTCTATTTATTTCTATTCTGAAACAATCCACTGCTATTAGATAAATACCGTTTTTTGGTGTTTTTCTTCAAAAATTTTTTTCAAAGGGGGGACCAAGCTGTCTTAAGCCTAAGGCTAAGCCTAAGGCTCGAGATTTGCAACTTTCGTAAAATGGGTATATTTCATTATGAAAATGCTTAAAATTGATCATTCTATTTATTTCTATTCTGAAACAATCCACTGCTATTAGATAAATACCACTTTTTGGTGTTTTTCTTCGAAAATCTTTTTCACAGTGGGGACCAAGCTGTCTTAAGCCTAAGGCTAAGCCTAAGGCTCGAGATTTGCAACTTTCGTAAAATGGGTATATTTTATTATGAAAATGCTTTAAATTGATAATTCTGTTTATTTCTATTCTGAAACAATCCACTGCTATAAGATAAAGGCCATTTTTTAGTGTTTTTCTTCGAAAATCTTTTTCACAGGGGGGACCAAGCTGTCTTAAGCCTAAGGCTAAGCCTAAGGCTCGAGATTTGCAACTTTCGTAAAATGGGTATATTTTATTATGAAAATGCTTTAAATTGATCATTCTGTTTATTTCTATTCTGAAACAATCCACTGCTATAAGATAAAGGCCATTTTTTAGTGTTTTTCTTCGAAAATCTTTTTCACAGGGGGGACCAAGCTGTCTTAAGCCTAAGGCTAAGCCTAAGGCTCGAGATTCGCAACTTTCGTAAAATGGGTATATTTTATTATGAAAATGCTTTAAATTGATCATTCTATTTATTTCTATTCTGAAGCAATCCACTGCTATAAGATAAAGGCCATTTTTTAGTGTTTTTCTTCGAAAATCTTTTTCACAGGGGGGACCAAGCTGTCTTAAGCCTAAGGCTAAGCCTAAGGCTCGAGATTTGCAACTTTCGTAAAATGGGTATATTTTATTATGAAAATGCTTTAAATTGATCATTCTGTTTATTTCTATTCTGAAACAATCCACTGCTATAAGATAAAGGCCATTTTTTAGTGTTTTTCTTCGAAAATCTTTTTCACAGGGGGGACCAAGCTGTCTTAAGCCTAAGGCTAAGCCTAAGGCTCGAGATTTGCAACTTTCGTAAAATGGGTATATTTTATTATGAAAATGCTTTAAATTGATCATTCTGTTGATTTCTATTCTGAAACAATCCACTGCTATAAGATAAAGGCCATTTTTTAGTGTTTTTCTTCGAAAATCTTTTTCGCAGGGGGGACAAAGCTGTCTTAAGCCTAAGGCTAAGCCTAAGCCTCGAGATTGGCAACTTTCGTAAAATGGGTATATTTCATTATGAAAATGCTTTAAATTGATCATTCTATTTATTTCTATTCTGAAACAATCCACTGCTATTAGATAAATCCCACTTTTTGGTGTTTTTCTTCGAAAATCTTTTTCACAGGGGGGACCAAGCTGTCTTAAGCCTAAGGCTAAGCCTAAGGCTCGAGATTTGCAACTTTCGTAAAATGGGTATATTTCATTATGAAAATGCTTTAAATTGATCATTCTATTTATTTCTATTCTGAAACAATCCACTGCTATTAGATAAATACCACTTTTTGGTGTTTTTCTTCAAAAATTTTTTTCACAGGGGGGACCAAGCTGTCTTAAGCCTAAGGCTAAGCCTAAGGCTCGAGATTTGCGACTTTCGTAAAATGGGTATATTTTTTTATGAAAATGCTTTAAATTGATCATTCTGTTTATTTCTATTCTGAAACAATCCACTGCTGTAAGATAAAGGCCATTTTTTAGTGTTTTTCTTCGAAAATCTTTTTCATAGGGGGGACCAAGCTGTCTTAAGCCTAAGGCTAAGCCTAAGGGTCGAGATTTGCAACTTTCGTAAAATGGGTATATATTATTATGAAAATGCTTTAAATTGATTATTCTGTTTATTTCTATTCTGAAACAATCCACTGCTATAAGATAAAGGCCATTTTTTAGTGTTTTTCTTCGAAAATCTTTTTCAAAGGGAAAGAGAGTAAAAAATTTTTAAGAAAAGAAAAAAAATTGCTGTTTCGCCTTGGACAACTAGACAGCTTTATGATTTTAAACCAATAATATGTGATATAAGTAGGCTCTTCGGTAGTTGTTTAGATAAAGGACTGTTTTGGAGAAAATGTGAAACAAATACAAATAAATAAAAATATAGATTGAAAGGGAGAAATAGATTGGAGAAGGAAAAAGAAAAATATTTTTTTTGGAGAAAGAAAAAATTTTTTAAAGAAAATATTTTCTTGTCGGGAATTTTTTTTTGGTGGGAAGTTTAAACAAAGTGTGTTCTTTTCTCTAGTGTTTTGTAAGTAAAGTTAAAAACTAATGGAAAACTAGAAATTTTATAATTAATTTTGATAACCCCGGAGGGGTTGAAATTTGTTATTTATGAGGATTGTGTTTGGATTGAATGTTAGTTGTATGAATTAACGATTTATTTCTTGAAATTAGTAGGGTAAAAGTTATGATTACTGTATATATTTATTTTGTACTTTTTTCATTGTTTTTTCAAATGTTTTGTTTGTGTATCCAACTTCTATTAGTTCTTGTCTTAGAAGTTCAGTTCTTTGTTCAAAGTGATGGTTTTCAGATGAAGCTCTTTTGACTCTGAGTATTTCTCCGAAAACTAGCGAATTTTTAATATTGTTTGGTGTATAGCTTGTGTAATCTGTAATTCTGATTACTTTAAAGTTATAATCATCCGTTTTGTTATATAGTTTTGTGTCCAATTTGTTGTTTTGTGTTGTAATTGTTAAGTCTAAAAAGTTTGCTATGTTTAAACTATTGTTTGTTTGTTCAATATTTAATTCATTACCGTATATAGATTTCAGTATTTCTGTATCGAAATGATTATTATGCAGGATAATTAAATCATCCACATATCGTGATCCAAAAATTATACCATTGTTTTTAGGATTATTTATTTGATAGTATTTTTTGAAATAATTAAATTCTTTGTTAGCTAACGTTAAGTTTGCAATTTGTGGTGACGCGTTACCCCCTTGTGGTACTCCTTGTATTTGTATAAATGTCCAACCTGCATAATAAGTGTAGCTTTCTTTTAATATAAATTTTAATAGATCAATAACTTGATCAAATTCTAAGCTTATTCCGTCTTTTTTATTACTGTAGTAACATGCGTTTCCTTTAATGTTCAAGTAACGTAGACCTGAATTGTTAAAGCTTCTTATTATTATTTGTATCATTTCAGATATTATAATATTATGAGGTAAATTTGTAAAAAGACTGGTGAAATCCGCTGTGAATATTTTTAAATTGTTACCTTTTATGTGTTTTATGTTTTTTAAGAATTCTAAGCTACTATTTATTTCCCAGTATAGCGTTTTTTGGTTTCTTGTTTTAGCTGTTTCACAGTAATTTTTTAAGTGGTTAGCCATTTTTTTAAAGATTATTTGTAACAGGCATGCAAGTTTAGTTGTTGAACATCTACTGGCAGCAGTAATAAATCTAAATTTTACCGGATTTTTGTGTAATTTTGGTATCCCGTATATTATTGGTAGTGTATGATCATTAATATGGTTAGGATAAAAATATTTTGTTTTGCTATTATGTCTTAAAAATATTTGTGCTAAACTTTCATTAGTAGGTGTATATGTAGAGTTACCTTTTGGGATGTATTTTCCGTTAATTTGTGTTATACCCATTTCTTTGTTCATGAATTCTATGTATAGTTTTTTACATGTAAAAGTGTAATTGTTACTTGCTTTATCAGTGCTTGTAATGATATATTTGTTTTTATATTCTGTAATGATTTGGTGATCTATTTGTTCAGTTTTTGGGTGGCAGAATTTAAGTTTATCGAATTTGTTTTCTATTTTATCAATAATTTTTTGGTATATATTTTGAGAGATTAGTTTAGTTATGTCTTTGTTTTTGCACGTATTTATAATTGATGTTTGAATTTCGTTCCATATTCCATCTTTTTTTGGTTTTTTGGGAGCAGTACGGTATTTCATACCTTTGTTCAAAATATTTTTTAGTTTTTCATCTTCTATGAAATTTGTGTCTCCTGTTAATATGTGATTTTCATGGAGATTTTTAAAGTTTTTCTTTTTTTCGAGAATTGTTTGACATGTACAATTTTCGTTCATAATGCTTGTCATACTATCTTCATTTAAAGATTGTAGAAATTTTTTTGCGTTTAATAATTGTAGACTGAATGGGGGTTGTTGAGAGAATACTGTAACTAATTTAATGTTGGGAAGTAGTATGTTATGTTCTTTAAAAGTTGTTTTAAAAATATTATGGTATGAGATTTTTGTCTGTAATTCATTAAAATATTGTTGTTTGATGCAAACTATTTTTGGTTTTTCAATTTCTTTATTTTTGGTAATTAGGCTATCAAGTTTTCTTTTTTCTTCTAAATTGTTGGGTTGGATTAATTTCAGATTTTTAATTAATTTTGTTTGGTTAAAATATGCTTTTTTAAATTCAAAAATGTTAGATGTAAAATTTAATTGGGTAATTTGTTTTGGATTTTTTGTTATTCGTGTACCTCTGGTTTTTTTGGCTCTGGGAAATTTAAAATTGAAATAAGGTATATTTTTGTTAGTGATTACTGTATTTGAATTTAGAATATTTCCTAAACCTTTAATGTTGTCATTTAATCCATATGGATATGGTGTCATTAAAAGTCTTATCCATAAATCTTCTCTATCTCTTCTTGTAGACTTTGTACATTCTTCAAGTGTTTCAAGTATTTGGATGGAGAAAGTTTTACAAATTCCGTTTCTGAAGTGTTGATATAAATGTGTATTTATTTTGACATTATTTACATTTCTTATATGTTCCATAAGTCTATCGTAAGCTTTTCTTTCTGTTTCACCTACATATTGTTTACCACATTGATCACATGTTAAACAATATATAACGTTTTTAGTTTTGCAATTAGAGTTTTCTTTAATTTTGGTTGCATATCCACATTTAGTTATGTGGCTGATAATTCTAGTATTATGTTTGGTAATATTACATATTTTACATTCTTTTTTATCGCATAATTGTGTGATATTTTTTGTGCTTCCTTCCATGATGATGATTCTACCGTATTTTGTTCTTTTTGTTTGGAAAACCATACTGGGGCATGAAGAATTTTTAGAGAAATGTTGAGAAAAAATATTGCTTAGCCGAAAAATAGTAACATAATGGTCGACCAATGCCATATATGTACTCAAGATAAGATGACCTAACATCCTGCTTTACCATGCTGTCGTAAGCCTAAGGCTAAGCCTAAGGCTCGAGATTTGCGACTTTCGTAAAATGGGTATATTTTATTATGAAAATGCTTTAAATTGATCATTCTGTTTATTTCTATTCTGAAACAATCCACTGCTATTAGATAAATACCACTTTTTGGTGTTTTTCTTCGAAAATCTTTTTCACAGGGGGGACCAAGCTGTCTTAAGCCTAAGGCTAAGCCTAAGGCTCGAGATTTGCAACTTTCGTAAATTGGGTATATATTATTATGAAAATGCTTTAAATTGATCATTCTGTTTATTTCTATTCTGAAACAATCCACTGCTATAAGATAAAGGCCATTTTTTAATGTTTTTGTTCGAAAATCTTTTTCACAGGGGGGACCAAGCTGTCTTAAGCCTAAGGCTAAGCCTAAGGCTCGAGATTTGCAACTTTCGTAAAATAGGTATATTTTTTTATGAAAATGCTTTAAATTGATCATTCTGTTTATTTCTATTCTGCAACAATCTACTGCTATTAGATAAGTACCACTTTTTGGTGTTTTTCTTCGAAAATCTTTTTCACAGGGGGGACCAAGCTGTCTTAAGCCTAAGGCTAAGCCTAAGGCTGAAGATTTGCGACTTTCGTAAAATGGGTATATTTTATTATGAAAATGCTTTAAATTGATCATTCTGTTTATTTCTATTCTGCAACAATCTACTGCTATTAGATAAATACCACTTTTTGGTGTTTTTCTTCGAAAATCTTTTTCACAGGGGGATTAAGCTGTCTTAAGCCTAAGGCTCGAGATTTGCAACTTTCGTAAAATGGGAATATTTTATTATGAAAATGCTTTAAATTGATCATTCTGTTTATTTCTATTCTGAAACAATCCACTGCTGTAAGATAAAGGCCATTTTTTAGTGTTTTTCTTCGAAAATCTTTTTCACAGGGGGGACCAAGCTGTCTTAAGCCTAAGGCTAAGCCTAAGGCTCGAGATTTGCAACTTTCGTAAAATGGGTATATTTTTTTATGAAAATGCTTTAAATTGATCATTCTGTTTATTTCTGTTCTGAAACAATCCACTGCTATTAGATAAATACCACTTTTTGGTGTTTTTCTTCGAAAATCTTTTTCACAGGGGGGACCAAGCTGTCTTAAGCCTAAGGCTAAGCCTAAGGCTCGAGATTTGCAACTTTCGTAAAATGGGTATATTTTATTATGAAAATGCTTTAAATTGATCATTCTGTTTATTTCTATTCTGCAACAATCTACTGCTATTAGATAAATACTGTTTTTTGGTGTTTTTCTTCATTCTGAAACAATCCACTGCTATAAGATAAAGGCCATTTTTTAATGTTTTTTTTCGAAAATCTTTTTCACAGGGGGGACCAAGCTGTCTTAAGCCTAAGGCTAAGCCTAAGGCTCGAGATTTGCAACTTTCGTAAATTGGGTATATATTATTATGAAAATGCTTTAAATTGATCATTCTGTTTATTTCTATTCTGAAACAATCCACTGCTATAAGATAAAGGCCATTTTTTAATGTTTTTGTTCGAAAATCTTTTTCACAGGGGGGACCAAGCTGTCTTAAGCCTAAGGCTAAGCCTAAGGGTCGAGATTTGCAACTTTCGTAAAATGGGTATATTTTATTATGAAAATGCTTTAAATTGATCATTCTGTTTATTTCTATTCTGAAACAATCCACTGCTATTAGATAAATACCGTTTTTTGGTGTTTTTCTTCGAAAATCTTTTTCACAGGGGGGACCAAGCTGTCTTAAGCCTAAGGCTAAGCCTAAGGCTCGAGATTTGCAACTTTCGTAAAATGGGTATATATTATTATGAAAATGCTTTAAATTGATCATTCTGTTTATTTCTATTCTGAAACAATCCACTGCTATTAGATAAATACCGTTTTTTGGTGTTTTTCTTCGAAAATCTTTTTCACAGGGGGGACCAAGCTGTCTTAAGCCTAAGGCTAAGCCTAAGGCTCGAGATTTGCAACTTTCGTAAAATGGGTATATTTTATTATGAAAATGCTTTAAATTGATCATTCTGTTTATTTCTATTCTGAAACAATCCACTGCTATTAGATAAATACCATTTTTTAGTGTTTTTCTTCAAAAAACTTTTTCACAGGGGGGACCAAGCTGAGCGAAGACACATTTAGATTGTCTTAGGAAATTTCTTCAATATGTTGGTGCAAAGGTACATAGATTTTTTTGAATGTGTACCAAAAAGTCAAATCCACATAACTTTTTGTGTTCATATCATTTTTGGAATCAGGAAAAATAGTTATTAAAGAACATATCGTTGCAAAAAAAAGTTTTATAGAGTGCAAGACTACCTCTTAAGCAACAAAGAATATTTTTTTTGCAAAAAAAGTTTTATCCTTATTAAAAAATTCCTAGTTAAAATTTAAAAGTAAAACACTAATACGAAGGAAGGTGCGGCAAAGAAAAGGATTGGAACATGTTTTTTGATCCGAAAAAATGCTGATGCTCTCTTTTTTGGTGGGCTTTTATAGGATTTAAAAACTTGCATTTTCTTTTAAAATCTAAAAGTGGTCATCGATTTTTCAAATATTGTTACCCGGTGTACATGCTTTTACTTTCAATGAAATTCTTTGGATTTGTTATTATTTCCGTATTTTTTTATTTACATTTTACTGAAGCTAATATCCTTCAACTTTGTACTGGGGTAACGTATAAGGGTGTTGCAAATGATGATGAAACTGGTGAAACAATATTTACATATAGTTTTAAAATGGGTATTGTCGTAACTATACTGCCATACAACTACGACATGAATACTATACAAGTTACAGATATTGATGTGAAATATGTGCGAAATAGCAGTTTAAAGTTCCACCATCTTTCATATACTGAAAAATATCAAGGTTGTAATTCAATGATTGATATTGAAGAATCCCACGATTTTGATCTTCCTAATCAGAAAATTAAATTTATACTCAGTTTTGGTGACAGAGAAGAAGAAACTTCTGGGAATGATGCATGTCAAAGCAATCAAACTCGTTTTGTCGATACTATTACTATATTTCTTACAAACGTAAATATATTTAATGCTGAAAATGGACAGTTTTTTGATAACTCACACAATGCATTTACAAAAGACAACGATAAACCAACGGAAAAAATTTTTTTAAATGGTAATAAATCTGTGGAATGTACAGATCTTGCATTTTTAACTATACCGGATACAGTTGAAGGTTTTGAAAAAGAAAAAAAGCATTTTCAGTAATAAATTAATTTTAGAAAGTTGCACAAATTTTGAAGGAAATTTTACAGTTTTAAATTTGAGTTACAACTACAACAAAACAGGGCAAATTTTATATTCCATTGATTCAGAATTCATGAATGTTTCTCTTCATAGTTCAGAAGATTGGTATATGCATATCTTACCATACTGTGTCGATAATTCAACCGAGTGTTTAATAACGTTTCCGCCGATAGATGAAGATTTTCAATATCCAATACAACTGATAACAAGCTTTGGAAACTTTTATATTGCATATTTAATTCGAAGAAATGGAATGTTTCTTAAATATAAATATTTAGTAAATGCGGGATTTCATTCATACAACTTTAGTATGGATACATATACATCTAAAAATCCCTGTTGGGATCATTCATCTTTATATTATCCAAACTTGAATGGAACCATTGATAGTTCATTTTGTTGTACAAAATTTATTCGTAATCCGCCAACAACAACTGCAACAACAAAAACAGCAGGACCAACAACTGCAAAGCCCTTTGAATCAACACAAATGTCAATTTTAACTTCAATAGCAACTACAGCTATCCCAACGGCAGATTTCTTAAAGGGTGAGTTGACTTTTAACAACGTTTTGTGAACATTACTGATAATCTAGACCTGTATAGACCTCAGACCGTCGGAAAACCCTTATCGGCTCCTAATTTAAAAGTGTTAAACTAATGCGAAGGAAGGTGCGGCAAAGAAAAGGATTATAACGCAGTTTTTCGATCCGAAAAAATGCTGACGCTCTTTTGTTTGGTTGATTTTTATAGTCGTCCACGATTTAACTTGGTCATCGGTAGTTCACATAATTTTACCTGTTGTACATGCTTTTACATTCAATGAAAGTCCTCCTTAAAATTATTATTATTTCGTTACTTTTTGATTTTAATTTTATTGAAGCTAAACCTCCTCAACTTTGTGACAGCTTGACGTATAGAGGAGATGGAATTGATGATGAAAGTGGTGAAACAATATTTACATATAGTTTTGTTTTGAAAAATCTCATAGATGTACATTACTCGCCAATCTGTTACTGCAATGTTGTACAAGTAACAGATTTTGATGTGACATTTCTGCAAAATAGCAGTTTAAAATTCCACCAACTTTCGTATACTGAAAACTATCAGGGTTGTAACTCGTTGATCAATATCTTAGCGCCCCAAAATCTTTGGTTTTCTGATCAAGAAATAAAATTTATCCTAACTTTCAATGGAGACGATGAAGAAATTCCTGATAATGATATTTGTCCAAACAATAAAACTCGTTTTGTTGATACAATTACTCTGTTTCTTAATGGTGCGAATATATTCAATGCTGAAACTGGACAGTTTTTTGATGACTCACACAAGGTGTTTATAAAAGATGATGAAGAACTAAAGGAAAAAAAATTTTTGAATGGAAGTAAATCTGTGGAATGTACAAATTTTGCTTATAATTTAAGTTTGCCAAATACGGTTGAAGGTTTGTAAGACAAAAAAAGTATTTTCAATAATAATTTAGTTTTAGAAATTTGCACAAATTTTGAAGGAAATGTTACTATCTTAAATCTGAATAACAACAACATCAACGTTGCTCACATTCTATATTCGATTGATTCAGAATTCATAAATTTTTCCTTTGATAGTGCTGAAGATTGGTACATATATATCTTACCATACTGTATAGACAATTCTACCGAGTGTGAAATTACTTTACCGCCGATAGATGAAGATTTTCAATATCCAGTACAGTTAGTAACAATCTTTGGAAGCTTTTATATTGGATATATAATTCGAAGACTTGGAATTTTTTTGAAAGATAATTATATATTTCATTTTGATGGATACGTTTGGTATAACGAAGAAACTTTTACAGTTGAAGATCCATGTGGGAATCATACATTTGTAAATCCAAAATTTAATGGAACAATTGAAACTTTGATTTGCTGTACAAAATTTGTTCGTAATCCGCTAACAACAACATCGACCTATGGATCAACTAAAATGCCGACTTTAGTTTCTGACGCAAATACAGAAATCACTACTACAGATTCTTTTTAAAGTTCTTCCATAAATTATTTTTCAACAATGTTAACGCCGTATGATAAAAGTCAGATAGGCTCGTTTGATGATTTTAATCCTATTGAATAGTTGAGGAATTAGTACAAATACGTTAAAACTGAATAATCATCTTTGAACGTTCCTTTGTAAGATTTAACTGTTTTAATTTCATACGAAATTAAATTTACGAGAAATACTCTGAACATCCTTCTTTTTCTGAAATGTGGTTTCTAATTAATACTATGACGGATCTCTTAAGAGAGCCGCGTTGCGGTTCACGCATTCTTAGTGTGCCATAATGGTGACCATTCTTGATTCTGCATTCTTGATTATAGATGATAACTAAAATTTTTTATAGATAAATCATCAAAGAAAACAACAACAATTTTGATAATCTGTGGATCGATTGTCGGAGTATTAATCATTTTATCAGCGCTAATTATTTTATATTTTTATCGAAAAAAGAAACAACAAAGAAAAGATATTGAAGAATTAACATCCAAAGTGGGAACAAATATTTTAAAAAATTTAAGGCCCGATTTCGCGAATTTTTTATTACCAACAATTTCTCCTTCTGTATACGATGAATTTGAAATAGAATGGAATAAATTAATTTTTACAACTTCGATTCTTGGTGCTGGAGCTTTTGGGCATATACTTCAAGGAAAGCTAATAAATGGTTCAACAAAAAATGGAATTTATGAACATGATTTCATTGATGTGGCAATTAAGATGCCACAAAAAACTGCATCTGATTCTGTTTGTGTAAGTATTTTGTTTATTTTCAAATAACACAGTTTCCTTTTTAGGCGGCTTTTCTGGACGAAATTAATTTGGTTTGTTTATTTGTTTCTTTTAAAATTAATCATTTTGCCGCATATATATTACAGATGAAAAAAATAAATGGTAATAAAAATATTATTAAAATGCATGGATATGTTACAAAAGGGCCAAGAATTTGTTTAATCCTTGAATATTGCTGTCATAAAGATTTGCTTCACTGCTGTAAAAAGTTAAAGAATGATCATGTAAGTAAATTCAAAATCTAAAAAAAAATATATATGTTACAGCCGAATTTGTGAATCGCTAGCCGAATTTGTGAGAAATAACCTAAAAGTAGTAATATCTTAAAAAGTAACACAGTAAGACATTACTACTTTAAGGTTATTTCTCACAAATTCGGCTAGCGATTCACAAATTCGGCGGCCTCACAAATTCGGCTGTACTAAAAACAACACTATCGTTTAGCAAAATTTTGGTGAAATAAAAAAACAAACGGAAAAAGAATTCTTTATTTTTACTTGGCAAATTTCTCATGGAATGGTAAAAGTTTAATATTATGCTGCATTTATGCAAACTAAATTAATATTGAAAATGTGCGTTTTCAGCAGTTTTTAGCATCAAAAAATATCATTCACTGTGATCTAGCTGCAAGAAATATACTAATTGATAAAGATAAAAATGCAAAGGTAACACTTGCTGTCACTACATATTCGATAAATAGACTTTTTTATTGTTTCAGATTAGCGACTTTGGTCTTTCAGTTCAGCTTGAATCGGGTACCGAAATCATTAAAGCTGATACCGGAAAATTACCAATAAAATGGTTATCACTTGAAACTCTAAAATTCCAACAGTTTAGTTTAAACTCTGATATGTAAGGGGTTTTGTTTTCCATAAATTAAAATGAAGTGTAACATTTCAGATGGTCCTTTGGCGTTTTATTATACGAAATGTAAGCATATAAAAGAATGGTATTAAATTTAAAATTTACATATTTTTTAGGTATAGTTTTGGAAGCACTCCATATGCTGAAATTGACGATTTCTCCGTTTTACTGCAACATTTAGAAGACGGAAATAGATTAGGAAAACCGATGTTTTGTTCAGATAAAATGTAATCTATTATACAATTGATCACATTTGACAAAATACAAATTATAGATACAATTTAATGACGAAATGTTGGAATTCCGTTCCTACTTTAAGGCCATCAATCAATGAATTAATTGCAACTTTTAAAGAATTTTTAGAAGAATCAACTGAGGGATATGGATATTTACAAATACTCAATGAATGAATACCAACGTTATAAAATCTAAAAATTGTTGTTATTCTTATGGTTTTTTTGATGTGATTCCTCAGTTTCTATATAAATGTTGACCCTCGGTTATCGCAGGAGAAATTAATAGATGTTAGGGCCTTGCACAAAATAGTCGTTTCTTTGTCAGTAGTATGATGAAAATTCCAGTCAAAAAAGTACATTTTTACTTTTAAAAAACATATTCCATTTCATAAGACTCTGAGCAAATAGATGTCTCTTCTCTAATGGTTTTGTGTCATGCAGTAACCTCCTTCCTCGATAATCTAAACTTTGATCTTATTTGACACTGGAGCTAATTCTTTAAAAATTTTCTTTTTTCTGATCCCAATGGTTTGGCGTCAACATTAAAAAACAGATAAGATATTAACCGAAGATCAGCTTTTTCATTAAATTTTTCCTCTCGATTGTTGCTTAAACTACGACTGTTTCAAAAAAAGTTTTATCCTTATTAAAACAAATTTTGTTAAAACTCAAAAGTACAACATTAATACGAAGAAGAAAGGTGCGGCAAAGAAAAGGATTAGATCACATTTTGAAGGTGGTGGAAAAGCGCTGACGTTCACTTTTTTATGCTCGGTTTTCATAGACGTCCACTTTTAAATTTAGTCATCGATTGTTCAAATATTTTTTACCCCATATACTTCCTTCAATGAAATTCATTTTATTTATTATTATTTTTGCACATTTTTATTTATATTTTTGTGACCATGATCTCCCTCAACTTTGTGATACAGTAACCTATAAGGGTGATGTAATTGATGATGAAAGTGGTGAAATAATATTTACATATAGTTTTGTTATGAAACTTCTCTTCCAAATTTACTATCCACCATACTGGAACATGAATTTTGTGATAGTTACAGATTTTAAGGTGACATCTTTACAAAAAAACAGTAGTTTAAAATTTCACGGGCTTTCGTATACTGATAAATATCAAGGGTGTAATTCAATGATTGATTTCAAAACACCGACTAATTTTACTCTTCCTGATCAAGAAATTAAATTTATTCTTACTTTTATTGAAGGCGATAATAATTTGTGTCAAAGCAATAAAACTCGTTTTGTTGATACTATTACTCTGTTTCTTAATACCATAATAATATTCAATGCTGAAACAGGACAGTTTTTTGATTACTCTCACAATGTATTTACAAAAGATGACGATGAACCACTGGATAATAATTTTTTAAGTGGAAGTAAATCTGTGGAATGCACGAATATCGCCGGAAATATAAGTGTGCCAGATATTGAAGGTAAGGACCAAAAAAATGCGTTTTCACTATACTGACGAAAGTAAGTCTTGGTGAACTGTTTCGCATGAGTTATAGCTCAATATCTCAGCATTTAGAATTGCAATTTGGGTTTTAATATAAATGAACTTTTAGAGATTTGCATTAACTTTGAAGGAAATGTTACAGTCTTAAAGCTGCTTAACAACGACACTAAAGTTGGACAATTTCAATATTCGATTGATTCAGAGTTCTTAAATTTTTCCTTTGATAGTTCAGAAGACTGGTACATAAATATTTTACCATACTGTCTAGACAATTCTACCGAGTGTTTAATAAAATTGCCGCCAATTGATGAAGATTTTCAATATCCAATACAGCTGATAACAGACTCTGGAAGCCATTATTTTGGATATATAATTCGAAGAGCTGGAATTTTTCTTAAATATAATTATATAGTAAATTTTACGAATAATGGGCATGGATACAAAGCAGATACGTTTACATTTGAAGATCCATGTTATAGTCGTACATTTGGAGAATCAAAATTTGATGGAACATTTAAAGGCACATTTTGTTGCACACAATTTGATAGTATTTCGTCAACAACAACAACAACAATAATAACAATGGCTTCTGAATCGACTGAATCAACTGAAATGACAACCCGTATTTCAAAAGGAACTACCAATATCCCTGCAGCAACCGAATTTTTAAAAGGTGAGTTCACTTTTAACAAAATTTTTAACAGAATATTTCTGATACTCAAAGGGATTGTTCAATATGCTTGCAAATTGCATAATAAAATCTATAAATTATTTTTTCATTTTTGTTGTGTCATATAATAGTTTTTAATATTTGAATGTTGATTTCATTGAGATGAAAAACGCATTATTGCATAAAATTAAGAATTAAATCAAAAGGGAATGATAATAGTTAAACAACCAGGGAAACATAGGATGTTCGAAGTAAATTATACAAAACAAGTACTTTCAACATTCTGCATTTTCCGAATTGTTAAAAGTAAAGCAAATTTTTCAGATAACTCTTCAAAGAAACCACCTATAGTTTTGATAATTTGTGGATCAATTGTTGGATTATTAGTCATTTTATTCATTATATTACTATATTTCTATCGTAGCAAGCAACAACAAAGAAGAGCTAGAGAAGAAATGACAACAAATATGAGAACAAATATTTTGCAAAATTTAAGACCGGATTTCGCAAACTTTTTATTACCAAAAATTTCTCAGACAGCAAGAGATTACGATGAATTTGAAATAGAATGGAACAAATTAATTTTCACAACTTCAATTCTTGGTGCTGGAGCTTTTGGGCATATAGTTCAAGGAAAGTTGATAAATGGTTCAACAAAGAATGGGATTTATGAACATGATTTCATAGATGTGGCAATTAAAATGCCACAAAAAACTGCATCGGATTCTGTGTGTGTAAGCTTTCTCTTTGTTTTCAAAAAATAGGTGAAGTATTCTTTGTAGGCAGCTTTTCTTGACGAAATTCAACTGGTTTGTTCTTTCATATTTCTTTCATCTACCTTTATGTAGATTTATATATTACAGATGAAAAAAATAAACGGTAATAAAAATATTATTAAAATGTATGGATATGTTACAAAAGGGCCCAGATATTGTTTAATCCTTGAATATTGCCGTCATAAAGATTTGCTTCACTATTGTAAACAGTTAAAAAGCAAAGATGTGAGTAAATTTTATAATAAATAATTTGTAAAAAAACATGATCGTTTGTTTAGCACCGTTTTGTTAAAATAAGAAAACAAACAGAAAAAGAATTTTTTGTTTTTACGTGGCAAATTTCTCATGGAATGGTAAAATCTAATATATATTGTAGCCTAAATTAATATTGAAAATGTCTAATTTTAGCAGTTTATTGCGTCAAAAAATATAATTCATTGTGATTTAGCTGCAAGGAATATTCTAATTGACAAAGATAAAAATGCAAAGGTATTACTCACGTATTTGATCCATTTTCTCATAGATTATTATTTCAGATAAGTGACTTTGGTCTTTCAGTTCAACTTGAATCGGATTCGATGATTGTAAGGGATGATACAAAAAAGTTACCAATAAAATGGTTATCGATTGAAACTTTGAAATCTCAAGAATTTAGTCTGAATTCTGATATGTAAGAAATTTTTTTCAAATACTGAAAGCTAATAATTAATGTGAAACATTTCAGATGGTCTTTTGGTGTGTTATTATATGAAATGTATGCATTCAAAAAATGGTATACAATATAAAATTTAAGTTACAGGTATAGCTTTGGCAGCACTCCATATGCTGAAATTGATGAGTACTTAGATTTATTGCAACACTTGGAAGACGGAAATAGATTGGAAAAGCCTGATTTTTGTTTGGACAAGACTTAAGTTTTAAAACTTTTTCACACTGATGATAAAAAATCTAATTTTAGATACACTTTAATGATAAAATGTTGGAATTCCGTTCCTACTTTAAGACCATCAATAAATGAATTAATTGAAACATTTAAAGAATTTTTAGAAGAATCAACTGAAGGATATGGATATTTACAAATACTTAATGAATAAAATTTTTTTAATATACAGTTCATACTATCATACAAGGCAATAAAAATTTTTGAATTCTATTAATATACTGGATTTCTTTAAACCCATCACTATTTAAAGCAGGGGAAAGATCTAAAAATAAAAACACACTCTCTGAATTTAGGGTTCTCTGATTTCAGTGAATTTAGGGGGATTAGCTTTATTAATTTCTTCAATAATTCTATCACAAGTAGATTTGAGTGGAAATATAACAGTAAAATCATTGTTCCATCAATAATACAAAGAGCATTCAAAAATGGAATATGACATTTTTTAAAATGGCTAGCATTTAATGTTTGGTTCGATTCACAATACTCATTATTTTTTTTCGCATAAGTTGTTTTACAAAGTGGCATTGGCGCGCTTAATTTTATTATGGAATTTTTATAAGATGACAAAATAAGTGGTTAAAAAGAGAACATAATTTGTTACACCACAAAAGTCAAAAAGTTTTGTTTTTAATTTTTTGTCTAAGTAATTTGTAATACAGTGCATAAAAGAAGATGTTCAAGACATATATTATCGGTACCTTCGAAAAAAATTATTAAAATATTCTACAGCAATTGTTTTCATTAACAACATACAACGCAGTGATATGAAAAAAAATTAATAAAATCATTTTTGAAAAACAGATGAACCATGTTTTATAAATAAAAAAAATACTAAAAAAATCTACTTTTTTTCACATATTTCTTATTAAGCAATATCATTTCGATTAAAGCGTCTTCTGTTGACGGCAATCCATTAGGATTCATGTCGACGAAAGCTTTTTTAAAATATGAAATAAATGTGTAATACAAAACTTTTATTTTTCAACAAAAAAACACCAAAAACATATAAACATTAAAGAGTAAAACAAGAAAAAAATCAAGCAATAACAATTCAATAGTTATAAACATACATGTTTAACAGCAGATAATTCGATGCATTCTTCTCCATTTTCATCTTCTATTAATTTTGCACTAACATATTTTCCATTCATAGAACAACCTTTGCAAAAGAAACGTTTATCTTTTTTACCAAAATAATATGAAAACTTTTGATTGCCATAATCAGGATCATAAATGTTTAAAATTTTAGTTGAATTTTCACTTTGAATTTTGTGTGGAATCATTTCAATTTTAAAATTTGATTTTTGGATAACTCTTGTTTCCGAAGCAGTAGTAATAAATTTCTTTGGCTTGCATAAATGTTCATCTGATCCAAGTACAACAAAATCTTCACCTTCTTCAATTTTGCTCACTTTCGCATATACATTACATTGAAATTTTGTTCTGCATTCGTAACAACGATATTCATTTTTTGATCTATCATGAACATTATATTCATAACACATTGTTTTATCAGTAAGATCAAAGACAACCAACTTTGGACAAATTCCATCATCCCATTTATGTTGTAAGATTTTAAAATCAGGTAATTTGATGATGGTAGTTGATGGAAGAGATTCATTTTGTTGATTATCGTTTACAGAAGATTTCCTTGATTTTTCGGGTGCAGAAGAGCTGAAACTTGAATCATGATACGAAATATATGAAGGAAAATTTTTTGAAAAATCATTAATAGAAGCAGATCGTTTACAGCTATAACTGCTGCTAAATCGTGTAGTATCATTTAAATATTTATTATTCACTGAATTTAAGCTGTCATGAAATGTTCTAAAAAAAATATTGCTTAACAAAAATTAGAATAAACTGGAAACTTACTCATTGCTTTTAACATTTGCTTCATCATTTACAGCTTTTGTTGTATTGCTTTCATTAACAGCTGATTCAGCAGAATCTGTATCAAGAACTAACATTTCAAAAACCATATTCATATAAGTTTGTCGTTGATCAGCTTCAAATTTATTAACCAAATCAAGAAGAACAGTTTTAATTTCCATAGCTCCAGTAATTTTGCTTTGAATTTCTTTTAAAACTGGGATATAAAAATTATTTTTAAAAAGATTATCATCTGTTACAGGATCAGCAGTTGGTGGACCAGATGGATACTGAAACAGATTGTTGACTAACAAGTTATAATTAGAGAATTAGCTTACTACAACTTTATTAATTTCTTCAATAATTGTATCACATGTTTCTTTTGATGGAAATATAACAATAAAATCATTGTTACTTATAACATCAATTATACAAAGAGCATTCTAAAATAAATCATAACAGTTATAAAATTTTCCAACCAAACAAAACCTTACCTCTTTTTGCACAATGATTGTGTTAAATCTTGAAACAAATTCTTGAAATTCTATAATTATGTTATTACATTGATATTTAAAAAAAGAATACTAACTTTCTTCTGTTGCATTTGTTTGAAAAGTTAAACGTTGATTTTGAGTATCAATTTCAACTTTACAAGAGCCAAAAAATGTTATTTTCTTGAATTTGTTTAATGCAATCAAATATTCTTCTTTCTTTGGAATCTAAAATAAACTGATGGAAGCAGTAAAAAAGCAAAGCAACCATACCTGATTCACTGAAGACGTTTCAGCAGTGCTATCCATGATCGATGAAATTTTTGCAACAATAGAATCTGAATTTTAATAAATTAAACCTTTTCTGTGGTCAAAGCAAGCTTTCTTTGTAAACTAAAAAAGAAAATTATTCAGCAGCCGCCAACCAAAAACGAAAAATTATGGATTTTTTAAAGAACCACTTTGCCATTACAATGATGATGACTGTTGCTGTCGTTCAGTGCAAAAAAATATTTTTTTTCAGCGCCAATCACAAATATTAGATATTTGAAAATTTTTGAAGAACTCGAAAGGCATTTTGACGCTTTGCGGCTGTTCTGATATTACATGTCTAAATCTCAATTCGAAGTTCTTCACCCTCTTTTCCACCTCTCTCCAATATATTTATTTACCTTTAATCCCTTGTTGATTTAAAAAAATGTTAAAAACGTTTGGTTTCTAATTTGTAACAGTAATACACTATCACTATTGACAAGTTTGTGACAAGATAACCATGTCCTATCGTAATATTATGATTATTATGCACAAGCTTGTTGTTAAAGGGGGAGCAAAGGAGGACTATTGTTTCTCCACAATGAAAAATTTTCTTTAGTTGAGATCAGTTTCTAACTTGTACAAATTGAAAATCGTAAATTATACTTATAAATATTTGAAGTAACAATGATTTGTAAAAATAATGAGAACAAAGTAAAACTAATAATAAATTTATTTTATTTTGCAACAACGTAACATCAAAGACAAAAGCAATCAATAACCATTCAAATTTTACAAGCATACATGGTTAACTTCAGATACTTGAATGCATTCTTCTCCATTTTCATTTTCTACAAGTTTTGCACTAACATATTTACCATTACTCATACAATTTTTGCAATAAAAAGAATTGGAAGTAGAATGAAAATAATATTCAAATTCATGATTACGGTAAACAGGATCACAAATTGTTAAAATTTTGGTTGATTTTTCACGTTGAATGGTATGTGGGATCATTTCAATTTTAAAATATATTTTTTCAATTCTACGCAACTTTGGCATTTCTTTTGTTGTTAATACTATTTCCCCTTTTTCATGATCAAATATTTTTGGTTCACATAAATGTTCAACTGGACCGAGTTCAACACATTCATCGCTTTCTTCATCTTTAATTAATTTTGCCCATGCTTGACAATTATATTTTGCAGCATTAGAATGGCAGCATCGATATCGATTTGCTACTGTATGATACCCATATTCATAACATAATTTTCTATTGCTTGAATCAAATATAATCAATCGTGGATAAAGTTTACCAGAAAACACTCGTTGCAAAAGTTGAAAATTAGGTGATTTAATAATTTTCTTGATTTTCGTCGATTTTATAGGTCTTTTATTTTTACTTGGAAATCTGAAAAAATTAATTTACTAGAAAATTGTTCATGAACCAAAAACTGTTACACAACAAAATTTATAGCATGTAATACTTCTCTATTTAAAAAAATATCCTTACTTCAAATCATCATTATTTTCTCCATTTTTAATTTTATTTGGAATCATTTCAATTTGAAAATTTGGTTTTTGAATAAGACTTGAAGGTTTAGATGTTGTAGCAGAGGACACCAGTTCACCATGATTGAATGTCTTTGGCTTGCACAAATGTTCTGTTGATTCAAGTTCAACATAATCTTCACCGTCTTCATTTTTGATTATCTTTGCATGAACATAATGTAGAAAGCATAAACGACATTCATAACATCGATATTCATTTAATGCGGTTTTAAATTCAGCAAATTCATAACATAAAGTTCTATCATTTGGATCAAATATAATTAATCTTGTACAGATTTTACCAGAATTCTCTCGTTGTAAAAGTTGAAAATCAAGTGATTTTATAATTTTCTTGTTATTCTTTGATGTTACAGATGTTTCGCGTTTTCTTGATAACCTAAAAATTTGTTCATTGAAAACTATCTTAAAATTTTATGAATCAAATACTATTATCACAACAAAAAAACTTATTAAATATCCTTACTTCAAATTATCCAAAGAGGGTAGTTCTTTAATTTTATAATCCTTCGGCGAATATTTGATTGGTTCGCAAATATGTTGATTTTTACCAAATTTGAATTTCATTTTTCTATTTTCAACAGAAATAATTTTCATTTGGGTTTTTTGATTCATTTTGTCACAATTTTTACATGCATGCCATCCTCCAGTTGAAACAGAATAATAAAATTCATAGCACTCATCTTTTTCGTCAGAAGTAAAAATTAAAATTCCTTTTCTTATGGCTCCTTTTCGAATACACTCAACAAATTCATAGCTTGCTGTGACAGTTTCACCGCTTGAATGGCTAGTATTTAATATTTGATCATTAACATTTGCAGAAGATTTTCTTGATTTTTTGATTGTTGTCGAGGCGAAATCTGATTCATGAATTGATGGATTTGAAGAAAAAAAATTATTTGAAGAATAATTAATGCCAGGTCGTTTTCGGCTACTGTAGCCACTGCCTACTGCTGTTTCATTGATACTTTGCTCAGCACCTGAATTGAAGTTGTCATCAAATAAACTAAAATCATGTTTGTTTAAAAAACCTTAACAAATAATAACTTGCTCAACATTTTTCATACTATTACTTTTCGCAGTTTCATTTCTTTGAATACTGCTTTCATTAATAGCTGAATTTTTCTTTGAATCATTTGTAGAAGAAAGTAATATTTCAAAAACCATATTCATATAAGTTTGTCGTTGATTAGGCTCAAATTGATTAACAAGATCAAGAAGAACTGTTTTAATTTCCATGAAGTCAGTAATTTTGACTTGAATTTCTTTTAAAATTGGAATATAAAAATTATTTTTGAAGAGATAGTCATCTGTTGCAGGATCAATTTGTGGTGGACCAGAGGGGAACTAAAATTAGTTGATTAATATACAAGATAGATATAAAATAAGCTAACCTTGACAGCATTAATTACATCAATTACTTGGCTGCATGTTTCTTTCGATGGAAATATAACAAGAAAATCTTTGTTGCTTGTTTCATCAATAATACAAAGAGCATTCTGAAATGATATTTATGGATTATAATCATCCTCTAATGCAAGATAACAAAACTAACCTCTTTTTGAACAAAAATTCTGTTAAATGTTGAAGCAAATTCTTCGTATTCTAAAAATTTAATTATAAGTTAAATCATGTTCAACATAAATTTACTCACTTTTTTCGGTAGAATTAGTTCGAAAAATCAAACATTTATCAGTTTTGTTAATTTCTAATTTGCAGGCACCAAAAAATGCAATTTTCTTGAACTTATTAAATGCAATCAAATATTTCTCTTTCTTTGGAATCTAAAAATTGCAATTAATCATTTGTGCAAATGTTAAACTCATACCAGTTCCATTGAAGAAGCTGCTGCAGCAATATCCTTGTTTAATCACAATATGGCAGAAAAAAGAATAATATAAAAAAATTTGGGGTTAACAATAAAAGCTATATTTTCCAAAAAGAAATAATTGAAAAAGAATTTGGATAAACCAATATTCCATAAATATCTTTTAACGGTCGCGAGATAACCTTTAGAGATTTTAAAAGAGCACTTTGTCAAAGGCTTTTTTATTTCAAAGCAATGATGCTCTCTTCTTATTATGAAGTGTTTTTCTTTCATACAGTCAAATCACAGTTTTATGACTTTCAAAGGACAATGAAAAAACGAGGTATAATCGAGGTTGACGGAAAATCCAAGTCCATTTACACTGATTTTTTCTTTGGAGAGGCCGCAGACGTATAAACGTGGTTCAAGCTGTATTTTTTTAGAAAAACGAGCAATCATATGCTGTTAACAATGTACTTTATTCATTTCCGGGATTAGTTTAGTAATTATGAATTTATACTGTTTCGAAAAATAATGTAAAGAAACAAAAGCATACATGCATATGACAAAAAAAATATGTTTACTTCAATCAACTATAATTGAGCCAGTATTTTGCACGTATTATTCATTAAGTATTTGTAAATATCCATATCCCTCTGTTGATTCTTCTAAAAATTCTTTAAATGTTTCAATTAATTCATTGATTGATGGTCGTAAAGTAGGAATTGAATTCCAACATTTTATCATTAAATTGTATCTAAAATCGGTACTATTATCTAACATATATAATAGCAAAGAAACTATTACGTTTTGTCCAAACAAAATATCGGTTTTTCCAGTCTATTTCCGTCTTCTAAATGTTGTAACAAAATAGAGTAGTCATTAATTTCAGCATACGGAATGTTGCCAAAAGTGTACCTGTAAAATTTCATTTATATAATTTTTGTTTTATACTATCTTTTGAAAGCTTACATTTCATATAATAAAACGCCAAAGGACCATCTAAAAAGGTTTACTTTATTTTAATTTTATAAGAAATGTAATCCTTACATATCAGAATTTAAACTAAATTGTTGAAATTTCAAAGTTTCAATTGATAACCATTTTATTGGTAATTTTCCGGTATCTGCTTTAACAATCATGGAATTAGATTCAAGCTGAACTGAAAGACCAAAGTCACTTATCTGAAATAGTTAAAATGCTTATTTATCGAAAACAGAGTGACAAATTCTTACCTTTGCATTCTTATCTTTATCAATTAGTATATTTCTAGCAGCTAAATCACAATGAATTATATTCTTTGATGCAAGAAACTGCTAAAACAGAATTATGCATTAATTTTGTCAGCATTTTCTTAAAATAAAGAACTGTACCATTCCATGAGAAATTTGCCAAGTAAAAATAAAAAATTCTTTTCCCGTTTGCTTCCTTATCTGCTACATAGAGAGTATTTGTATTAGCGAATTATATTTAGAATTTGAATTTACTTACGTCTTTCCTCTTTAACAGTTTACAATAGTGTAGCAAATCCTTATAACGACAATATTCAAGGATTAAACAATATCTGGGCCCTTTTGTTACATATCCAATCAGTTTTATTATATTTTTATTACCATTTATTGCTTTCATCTGTAATATATATATATATGACTCGTTTGTTGTAAAAAATGCATAAATGTGGTTATAAAAAAGATATGACAAAACAAACCAATTTAATTTCATCGAGAAAAGCTACCTACAAAATGTAATTGTGTTATTTTTAAAAACACAGAAAATGCTTACGCAAATAGAATCAGATGCAGTTTTTTGTGGCATTTTAATTGCCACATCAATAAAATCATGTTCATAAATTCCATTTTTTGTTGAACCATTTATTAGCTTCCCTTGAATAATATGCCCAAAAGCTCCAGCACCAAGAATAGATGTTGTAAAAATTAATTTATTCCATTCTATTTCAAATTCATCGTAATCTCTTGCTGTTTGAGAAATTTTTGGTAATAAGAAATTTCCAAAATCGGGTCTTAGATTTTGTAAAATATTTGTTCCTACTTTGGATGTCATTTTTTTTCTAGCTCTTCTTTGTTGTTGCCTTCTATGATAAAAATAAAGTAATATAATGAATAAAATGATTAATAATCCGACAATCGATCCAGAAATTATCAAAATTTTTGTTGTCTTCTTCGAAGATTTATCTGAAAAATATATGTTTCACCTTTGTATTTTTGGAACATTGTATTTATTAAAAAACAAAATTCCGAAAAAGCATGGTGCTCAAAGTATTTCTTGTATATAAAATTAATCCTATAATTAAAAGATCTAAACCAAACAACGGAACGTTTGAAAATGCACTGACAAAAAATAGGCAATTTTTTCCATTATGTCTAGAATGCGGTACTATTTTTTGGTCAGTGTGATTGTTCCGTTTTTCCTCAAAAAATACTTTGTTTGATTCCTCAATACTCAACAGACTTTCTAAATCTAACGAGCTTTTCTGACCTAGTGCTTGAGGCGAGGACATTGTCAACATAATATCTGAAAAAGAACTGTTTGAAAAATGTGTAGTTGCTTTCGAAGTTAAAGTCGATATGTCATTTGATTCACAAGCCGTTGCTGTTGTGGACGCATTATTACAATCAAATTTTGTACAACAAATTACGCTGTTAATTACTTCACTGTGTTTTGAATATAAAAATGTATGATTTTGACATGGATCTTTTTTTAGGTTTATATTAATTTTTTTATTTCTATAATTTTTAGGAATCACATACGGACGTAACTCAATTACAAGGAAGTGACAGTAACGCATATAGGCGAATTTAGAAGCATTTAAAAAATTTGACCGAGAACTACTTTTAAGTGTTTGGTTATATTTCTAGTATTTTTTACTTACATATAGCCTTTAACACCCAAAAACAGTTTGTATAAGACCGATTGTTAAAAACCATTATTTATGCTGTGTTATGACGTTTATAGTTCCGAAAAAGCCTAAAAATAATGTTTTTTGACAATCGGTCTTATACAAACTGTTTTTGAGTGTTAAAGGCTATATATACGTGAAAAATATTAGAAATATAACTGAACACGTAAAAGTAGTTCTCGGTCAAAATTTTCAAATGCTTCTAAATTCGCCTATATGCGTTACTGTCACTTCCTTGTAATTGAGTTACGTCCGTATGTGATTCCTAAAAATTATAGAAATAAAAAAATTAATATAAACCTGTTAATTTCAGGTTTTTTGGCTTTTAATCTCATAGTTTACGTTCAAAATTGATGTTGAAAAGCTTAAAAATACCGTATTTTTTTTCGTGTTAGAAACCATTTTTTCGTGCTAAAACTTTTTTGCAGGTACCGTGCAACTGTATGTGGTAAACTTAAATTATGAGCCATATTTGTACATTCAACGGATTTATTGCCATTTAAAAAATTCTTATCCAGTGGTTCATCGTAATCTTTTGTAAATGTATTGTATGGGTTACCAAAAAACTGCCCTATTTCAGCATTGAATATATTTTCGTCATTAACATATATAGTAATAGTATCTACAAAACGAGTTCTATTGCTTTTACACAAATCAATACCAGAAGTCTCTTCGTTGCCATCAATAAAAGTAAGAATAAATTTTATTTCTTGATCAAAAAGATTAAAAGTTTGAGATGTTTTAATAGTGACCATCGAAGCCTTGATAACTTTCTGTATATGAAATTCCATGAAATTTTAAACTGCTATTTTGCAGAAACGTTACATTAAGAGCTGTAACTTGTATAAAATTTAATTTGTTTAAGTCTTGCGGAAAAGTGCCATCAGAGATAACATTCATAACAAAAGTATATGTAAATAATATTTCACCATTTTCATCATCACTTGCGTAACCCTTATAAGTTACACCATTACACAGTTGAAAAGGATTGGCATCAATAAAATTTGAATAATAGATTACAGAAATAACAAATATAACGAAATTCATGTAAAACTTGTATATTAGATAAACTTATGTGAACAATCGATGTGGACGTCCATGAAAACAACCAAAAAAAACGGTATCGTCAGCATTTTTTCGAATCAAAGAAATGTGTAGTAATTCTTTCCTTTGCCGCACCTTTTTTCGCATTAATTTTTAACTTTTAACTTTTCACTAGAATTTTTTTAATAAGGATTAACTGTTGTTGATCAAGCAAAATCAAGAAAATAAGTTGTTAAAATCAGATGTTTCGGCTGAGTTATGGAGAAAAAAGGGCACAAATCTTGTTTAATAGTTGAGAAATCACATTAAATATGTTTTGCCGCAAAGCGAAATAATCATCACTGAACGCTCGCTTGTAAAACAGTCTCAGGATTTTGGATATATTTCTAATTTAAAAGCGTGGCATTTGTGAATTCCTTCCCATAAAACGCCAAATTCGAATTCGAATCACAAATGACACTAAAAAAATAAAAATACAAAAACCCCAACAAATTTTCTTCAAATGCAATGACTTCAACACGGTAAATCGCGGAGGGGCCCCCTCAGAAATCGGAAAAATCCTTTCGTTTTGTTGCAACCAATTAAATCTGCAAACGAATTGCTTTCAAAGTTGATAACACCTATCCCGAAAAAATCTGGCGTCATTTTTCAAGTATCATTAAATTAACACTACGGGAAATAATTCGAACTCCATGCATACATTTTGGGGAATGTAAAGCGTTTTTCTGACCTGATGAATGAGGCGTGGACATTGCTAAGGCAACGCTCGAGGAAGAACTGTAAGAAGAATCTGTCGTATAAATTTCTGTTGTTTCATTTAAAATTGTGGTTAACATCTCAGTTGATTCATAAGGTGTTGTTGTGGGTGGATCCCGATCAAATTTTGTACAACAAAATAAACTTTCAATTGTTCCATTAAATTGTGGATACGAAAATGTATGATTCCAACATGGATCTTTAAATGTATATGTTTCCTCTCCGTTTACCGCCGGATGATTTGCCAAATTTAATATATAATTATATTTAAGATAAATTCCATTTCTTCGAATTATATATCCAATATAGAAGCTTCCAAAGGTAGTTATTAGTTGTATTGGATATTGGAAGTCATCTGCCGGCAAAGTTATTAAACACTCAATTGTATTTTCAACACAGTATGGCAAAATATATATGTACCAAGCTTCTGAAGTATGAAGAGAAACATTTATGAATTCTGAATCAATAGAATATAAAATTTGCCCGACTTCTTCATCGTTGTTATTCAAATTTAACACAGTAACAATGCCGTCAACATTTGTACAATTTTCTGAAAATATATTTATATTCGAATTTGGAGATTTTTTTTCTCTGACAAACCTTCAACTGCATCTGGCATAGTTAAAGGTGTGAAATCTGTACACTGCACAGATTTATTGCCATTTAAAAAAATTGGTTCCATTGGTTCATCGTCATCTTTTGTAAATGAGTATAAACCAAGGCTATTATCAAAGAATTGTCCAGTTTCAGCATTGAATATTGTAACGTCATTAAGAAATAGAGTAATAGTATCAATAAAATGAGTTTTATTGCTTTGACATAAATCATTCCCGGGAATTTCTTCTTCTTCGCCTTCAATAAAAGTAAGAATAAATTTGATTTCTTGATTAGGAAGTTTAAGTCTATCATGTGTTTTGATATCAATCAAGGAATCACATCCTTGATATTTTTCAGTGTATGATAGATGGTGAAATTTTAAGCTGCTATTTTGCAGAAATGTTACATTAAGATTTCCAATTTGTACAATGTTAAAGTCTGTCAAATAGCCATAGTTAAAGTCTATCATCATTTCAAATTTATATGTAAGTATTGTTTCACCACTTTCATCATCAATTACATTACCCGTATACTCTACGTCTGTACAAAGTTGAGGGGAACTATATTCACAAAAATTTAAATAAAAGTTTACGGAGATAATAATAAATAAAAAGAATTTCATTGAATGTGGCTGTGTAAAACGGGTTAATAAAATATTGCCAAACGAATATAAAAGTCAATCAGAAAAAGCAATGTTTTTGCATTCTATAAAAATCACTCAAAAAAAGCGAACGTCAGCATTTATTCCACCTTCAAAATATGTTTAATCCTTTTCTTTGCCACACCTTTCTTCTTCGCATTATTGCTTTACTTTTGGAATTTCTACTAGACTTGTTTTAATAAGGATAAAAAAAGCTCATTATTGTTCAGGCAAAATCAAAGAACAAGTGTGTGGAAAAACCAAAATTTTAGCTTTAAAAAAAAGAAAACTTTCAACAGGATTTTAACTTACAAATACCCATTTTTGTTATTGATCACAAATAATTTTTTTTTTCAATGAATATTCTCTTTTTTGCTGCCATAGTTTTTCAAGTAAGAATAACTGGTGCAAGTTCTTTAATAAATCCGGTATAAATACATTTATTGTTTCTATTTTAAAAAGCCGTTGGTTATTATTAGAAACGATTCCCATTTTTGGAAATCATAAAGCATCAGGTGATTTACTACTAAAAGCTATCACTTATTATGGATTGATTAAATAATCTACATATGATAATTCAAGAAACCATTTATTCTAATTTAGAACTTGTTTCAACTCCAGATAATAATCAATCTGTTTCAACTATGTATTAGGCCTTTGGTAGAATTTTCTTCACCTATTTTTAACCCCACCAAACAAAAGCTTATTGATCAACTTGAAGAAGTTCAAAGAATTGCTTTTAGAAACATTTTCTTAAGATGTAATTTTAATTTTAATTTATTTCACTCCTGAAGATTGAGTGGGCAAAGATAAAAAAAATAATAAAAGAATAACATACAACAGAAAATTAAATAAACAGGAAAGAATTAAAAATTAAAAATTTTAAATACCGAAAAATATGTATTATTTAATTTTGCAGTACCACAACAGCCTTAAAGGTTAAGTTAGACACGGGGGAAACACTAGTCATCGAAGAATGAGGTGGATGAAGAGTAAGAACCAAACAGGGCATACACATTATCTGTCTCTGTTTTCACTTTAAAGCCACCCGACAGTGAATCCAAAAAAGTTATATTTAAGATTATATATAAGGGAGGCTGAGTAATAATGAAAAATTAAAATACACAAGTAGTTTTGGAAAGAGTATACAATAAAACAATTAATAATTAAGTAATAATAAAAAGCAGGATAGCCCTGGTGCAAAAATTTGACATCTCGTTTCAATTTCTGGTGCATTCATCACGAGAAAAAAATTAATATTTGCAAAAATAGACAATACCTTACATCATTAATTTAAATCTCCATTTTTGGGTCGAAATAAATCTCTAAAGGTTATTATCACAGTAATATTTTTTTGGAATATTTTTTATCCATTTTTTTTCATTCTTCTAAAAAAATTTTTTGTAATTGATCAAAAAAACATTTTCTTTATATTTTATTTTTCTTCTCTATTTTTGTCAATGCAATAACAACAGTGCTGCAATTATTTTTTCAATGAATTTGGTATGTATTTACTTTTGTCATTCTATTTTTATCAACAGTTATTTTTAGAATCCTAAAAAACAAAAATATTTGATCGCTTTCAATGAATTTAAGAAAATTATATTTTTTGGTACTTGTAAAATTGAAGTTAATACTTTAGATAAGTGTTTAACTTTTGAGACTAATGCTACAGAAGAAAGTAAGCTTACAAATAAAATTAAAAAAGCTTCAAATTCATCATATATTTTAGGGTTCAAAGAATTCATTGCAACATTTAGCAGAATTTTAGTTCAAAAAGAGGTTTGTTTTTTTGTTTTGCTTACAAGTAAGATAATATCTATGATCAGTATATTGCGTGTAGATAAAAAATGGTAATGTGGTCAATACATTTCATTTTAGAATTCTCTTTGTATTGTCGATGGAATAAGTAACAATGATCTTATGGTCATTTTTTCAGTAAAATCAACATGTGACAGGGTAATGAAAGAAATTAATAAAATCAAGGTTTGTTGTTTTTGTATCTGATCTATAATTCATTAAGCAATGTATTTTAGTTCCCTAGTGGTCCACCAACTTCTGATCCTGCAACATATGAATATCTCTTCAAGAATAATTTCTATATTCCAATTTTGAAAGAAATTCAAAGCAAAATTACTGGATTTATGGAAATTAAAAGCGTTCTTCTTGATCTTGTTAATAAATTTGAAGCTGATCAACGACAAACTTACATGAATATGGTTTTTGATTTATTATTTTTTCCTACTGATTCACCGATTACTGATATTATAACAAATGAAAAAAAACCAAAAGATGGTGTAAAAAAAGATGAGTAAGCTGTTTTTTATTTTTGAAAAAATTATATAGTTTAACTTGTTTTAGAACTTTTGATGACAGTCATAAATCAACTGATGATCAAAGTTTATATGAAACAATCAGTAGCAGCAGCAGCTTCCGTAAACGTCCTGCAATTGATTATTCTTCAAATAATTTTTCTTCTTCTTCAAATTCGTCAAATCAAAATGCGTTTTTTGGCTCTTCAGCAAACAAGAAATTAAAAATATCTTCTGCAGATGATGATCAGATGAATTCAACATTAAATGATAGTAATTCAATCAGCAATGAAACAATTACAGCAAGCTATGAAATTGTTGAATGTTTTCGAAAAGGATCTATGAGAAAAAGCATTTTGATCTTTACTTCTGAAGACAAGGATAAATTCTATGAGTTTTATTATTCCACTTCTCGTGGAGGGTGGCATTCATGTAGAAATTGTATTGTCAAAATGCTTCAAAGGGCAATAATTAAAATAATTTCTGTTGAAAATGGTAAAATGGTATTCAAATATGGAAAAAATCAACATGTCTGTCAACCAATCAAATATTTACCTAATGAATATACAATAAAAGAAATGGATATAAGTGTATTAAAGAAATATTTGGAACCTGCACCAAAGAAACATGAAAAATTAAGAATTGTTCAAAAATCAAATTTCAAAATTGAAATGGTCAAAAAGAATTTCAATCATGAGAAACCTGTCAAAAGATTAACTATTTGTGATCCAGATTATGGTAATCAAAATTTTTTATATTTTTATCATCCCAGTAATAAAAGCTTCTACTGTAAAAATTGTTATAAGAAGACGGGAAAATTTGTTAGTGCAAAACTTTTTAAAGATAATGATGGAAAAGAATGCATTAGAGTATCTGATGTTCGACATGGATGTTTATGATATTTAAAATTTTGTTAATTTTATTGTTGTTGTTGTTCTTCTTTGAATAAAATGTTTGTTTTGTCATCTTCCTCGTTCACTGAGAAAAAAAGTAGTCGAAAAACAGTCACGTTTTGACGCATCACATTGTCGTGAAGTCGGAAATTATGATTTCAGTCGTAATTATATGACAAAATCGGTCATATCCCGGTTGTTGAAAAAATACGACGTGACCAGTCATATTTGAGTCATGTTTTAGTCACGGTCATGTCAAGAAAAGTGGCTCCCCCCGATAAAAGGTCCGAAAAAATAAAATTTCGATATGCTAATTTTTTATCCTGAAAACCTCTACACCATTAGTTATCGTTCTTCTCCCCCACAAACCCGTGATTTGGAATTTTTTTCTCGGATCCATTATCGGGGGGGGGGGGGAGCCGCTTTTCTTGACATGACTGTGACTAAAACATGACCGAAAAATGGCCGGTCACGTCGTATTTTTTTAATGATCGGGTTATAACCGATGTCGTCATATTTTTGTCATGTTTACATGACTTTTTTCTGACGGGTCGCAAGAAAACGCCAGCTTTTTTTCGTGACCGTTTTTGCCGTAAAAGTACGACTGATCTGTCATATTTTTATGACAGTTTTTTCTCAGTGTTTCCACAAGCATTAACAGCCGAACATCGTTTTGATTTTGCTAACAATTTATTTTCCAGGTTTTTGCTATCAAATTTTCAAGTAAAAACGCATAATTTAGATTTTAAAAGAAATATCATTGTCTTGGACATGCCTTATTTGGACCATGAATCATAAAAAATTAACAGATTTAATGACCAATTAACTTGAATGTACGTTTTTATTCATTGATTATTTGTAAATATCCATATCCCTCAGTTGATTCTTCTAGAAATTCTTTGAATGTTTCAATTAATTCATTTATTGATGGCCTTAAAGCAGGAATTGAGTTCCAACATTTTGTCATTAATTTGTATCTAAAGTTTAAAGTATTGTTTAATATAAAAACATAGAAATTATTACATTTTATCTAAACAAAACATCGGTTTTTTCAATCTATTTCCAGCTTCTAAGTGTTGCAATAAATCAGAGTTATCATCAATCTCTGCATATGGGATGCTGCCAAAGCTGTGCCTGTAAGATGTGTAAATTTGCTTTACTATACTATTCTGTGATCTTACATTTCATATAATAAAACGCCAAAAGACCATCTGAAATGTTTTACTTTATTTTAACTTATAAAGAAATTAACTCCTTACATATCAGAATTCAAACTAAATTCTTGAGATTTTAAAGTTTCAATTGATAACCATTTTATTGGTAATTTTCCAGCGTCATCCTTTACAACTACGGAATCACAAGATGCAAGTTGAACTGAAAGACCAAAGTCACTTATCTGAAATAATAATCTCTATGAAAAGACAATTGAACAAATGAACAAATGTTACTTTTGCATTTTTGTCTTTGTCAATTAGTATATTTCTTGCAGCTACATATCACAATGAATTATATTTTTTGATGCTAAAAACTGCTAAAATAAAATTACACCTTTTTAAAATGTGTTTTTTCTGAACATAATAACAACTACCATTCCATGCAAAATTTGCCAAGTAAAAATAAAAAATTCTTTTTCTGTCTGTTTCTTTCTCTGCTAAACAGAGAATATCATTTTTAGCGAATTATATTTCGAATTAGAGTTTACTCACATTTTTCCTCTTTTACTGTTTACAATAGTGTAGCAAATCTTTATGGCAGCAGTATTCAAGGATTAAACAATATCTGGGCCCTTTTGTAACATATCCATACATTTTAATAATATTTTTGTTGCCATTTATTTGTTTCATCTGTAATTTTCTGGGTGTTTAAAGTTAAGTATGTCGCATGTATTAATATGCGGCACATGACTATGGAAAAAAAACAAACCAGATTAATTTCGTCTAAGAAAGCAGCCTACAATTACAAAATTTTGCTTTTTTTAGTTAAGGTAAATGCTTACGCAAACAGAATCAGATGCAGTTTTTTGTGGCATCTTAATTGCCACATCGATAAAATCATGTTCATAAATTCCATTTTTTGTTGAACCATTTATTAGCTTTCCTTGAATTATATGCCCAAAAGCTCCAGCACCAAGGACCGAAGTTGTAAAAATCAATTTATTCCATTCTATTTCAAATTCATCGTAATCTCTTGCTATTTGAGAAATTTTTGGTAATAAGAAGTTTGCGAAATCGGGTCTTAAATTTTTTAAAATATTTGTTCCCACTTTGGATGTCAGTTTTTCAATAGCCTTTCTTTTTTGTTGCTTTCTACGATAGAAATATAATATAATGAATAAAATGACAAATAATCCAACAATTGATCCACAAATTTTCAAAATAATAGATGTTTTCTTTGAAGATGAATCTAAAAGAATTGTGTTTTCATATTTTTAGTTACACATTACATTTCAAAAAAGCAAGGGGTTCAAAGTATTGCTCGTTGTATCTCTCTTCAAAGTAAAACGGTTAAACCTAAGGGATTGTCCAGATCTGACTAAACCCCGAATTTGTGAAACCCCCCACCCCTTTCGTCAGATTTTTTCCTTTTATTTTTGCCTCTTTTAGTATGAAACGTCAGATTTGGTTGGACCCCTCCCTCCCCTAAAACACCCGACGTCAGATCTGGACCATCCCTTAACAACTAGGGTTCGCCTTTTAGCCGGCTAATAACTTTTCGGCTAATTGGCTAATTAAAAAAAAAATTTTGGGTCATTTTTTCACCCAAAAATTTTTTCTCGTTGATTTTTGCTTAAATATGCTTAAAACATATTTAAAATAATAAGACTTACAAGGGACCGTTACGAGATGTCATCTATGGATTTCTTCGAAAATAGCGGGGATCGACAGCTCATAGTAAGGGATGAAAACCCCCCAAGTACTAGCTGCCCGTTCGCCATTTCACAATTTTAGTAGCATTTTGCTATTACACTGTAAGTAGCAGGCGATGAAAGTCATAATAAGTAAATTACGCTTGTGATAATTTTAGATGGTTGGATATGCCAAAACATAATATTTCATAAATAATCTATCATATTCCAAGCATTTAGAACCATCTAAAATCATCATAAGCGTAATTTACTCACTATGACTTTCATCGCCTGCTACTTACAGTGTAATAGCAAAATGCTACTAAAATTGTGAAATGGCGAACGGGCAGCTAGTACTTGGGGGGTTTTCATCCCTTACTATGAGCTGTCGATCCCCGCTATTTTCGAAGAAATCCATAGATGACATCTCGTAACGGTCCCTTGTTAAATAAAAAATGTATTTATTTTAATTACAAAAATTTTTTGACAAAAAATACTCGATTTTGAAAATCACCGAAAAATTTACCTTTAAAAAATTATCAAAAACAACCATAATTGGTTACCAATCAGTTCATACAGACAAAAATTTAGTGTTTCTGACGTTTTAACCTGTTATTAAATTTTCACTTGTTCCATTAAAATTTTGATTTACAAATGTATTATTCGAACATGGGTCTTCAAATGTAAATGCATCTTCGCTGTACCAAAGGAACTTGGCACCATTTAGCGAATCATAATGTAATATATAATTATCTTTTAAAAAAATTCCAAGCCTTCGAATTATATATCCAATATGAAAGCTTCCAAAGCTTGTTATTAGTTGTATGGGATATTGAAAATCATCTGTCGGCAATTTTATTAAACAATTGGTAGAATTGTCTAGACAGTATGACAAAATATGTATGTACCAGTCTTCTGAACTATCAAGGGAAAAATTTATGAATTCTGAATCAATCGAATATGAAAATTGTCCAACTCTGTTGTCATAGTTTTCAAAATTTAAAATTGTAAAATTTCCTTCGAAATTTGTGCATGTTTCTAAAATTAATTAATTACTGGAAATGTTGTTTTTTTCTTTCTTACAAACCTTCAACTGTATCTGGCAATTGTAAATCATTAGCCGTATTTAGACATTCCACAGTTTTACTTCCATTTAAAAAACTCTTATCCATTGGTTCAGCGTGATCTTTTGTAAATGTATTGTATGGGTTACCAAAAAACTGTCCTATTTCAGCATTGAATATATTCACATCATTAAGAAATAGAGTAATTGTATCAACAAAACGAGTTTTATTGCTTTGACATAAATCATTATCAGGAATTTCTTCATCGTCTTCAATGAAAGCAAGAATAAATTTTATTTCTTGATCACAAACATTAAAGTTATGAGCTTGTTGGATACCAATCATTGAATCACAATCTTGATATTTTTCAACATATGAAATACCGTGGAATTTCAAACTGTTTTTTTGTAGATATATTACAGTAACACCTGTAACTTGTACAGGACTGCAGCGAAACATTGCCGAGGCGTATACATCTAATGTCATTATCATATTAAAACTGTATGTTAGTATTGTTTCACCAGTTTCATCATCAATTACATCACCCGTATACCATACATGATTACAGAGAGAGGAAGTATAAGATTCCATAAAATCAAAGAATAGCAAAATAATAAAGAATTCAAAGAATTTCATTGAATGTGTAACAGGTAAAATAAAATTTGAACAATCAATACCCCCATTTAAATTGAGAAACAGCAATTCTTACAACTCCGTAAAACCTACCAAAAAAAGAGAGCATCAGCATTTTTTCGGCTCAACAAAAAAACGTGTCCTAATTCTTTTCTTTGCCGCACCTACCTTCGCATTAATGTTTTGTGCTTTCAAATTTCAACAAGATTTGTTTGAGGATTAATTTTTTAATAACAAAGAATATCATAGCCATTCAGGACCTGAACTTCAGGTGAAATCAAGGAAAAAAGTGATTTGAAACTTGTTGATACTCTTTTTGGGATCAAAAAAATAAGAGAATTTTATTATTTTAGCTATGTCGAGACATGCCCACAAATTTTCTTCTTCTGTCGTTGGCTGTGGTTTAAACGTTTTTAAGGATAGAAAAAGTACAGATTTTTCACTTTTTTCTATCACTGATGCAGGGACAAATAACAGTTTAAAGTTTCCGGTTACTTTGAATTTTGGATGATTTTTTTTAGAAATGACATTTTTATAACCCTCCTTAAGATTACACACTAAATTACATACTTGAGCCATCTCTGTTGTCGCTTCTGCTATAGTTGTTGTTGGCGGAGGATTGCGATCAAATTTTGTACAACAAATTAAGCTTTCAATTGTTCCATTAAAATTTGGATATGAAAATGTATGATTCCAACATGGATCTTTGAATGTAAATGCATCTTCGCCGGCCCGAGCATACCTTGTCACATTCATTATAAAATATTCTTTTAAAAAGATTCCATTTCTTCGAATAATATATCCAATATAAAAACTTCCAAAGCTTGTTATTAGTTGTATTGGATACTGAAAATCTTAATTTATCGGCGGCAAAGTTATGGAACATGTGGTAGAATTATCAAAACAATATGGCAAAATATATATGTACCAATCTTCTGTACTATGAAAAGAAAAATTTATGAATTCTGAATCAATCGAATATGAAAGTTGTACAACTTTGTTGTCATGGTTTTCAAAATTTAAAACTGTAAAATTTCCTTCAAAGTTTATGCAAATTTCTAAAAATTAATTTATATTGGAATCACGGTGATATGAACATTAATCCTGAATCTAGAAGCAAAATTATTCAAAATCACGGATCAAACATACTGGTCAGCATTTTTTTTCTTACAAACCTTGAAATTTATCTGTCACATTTATGAATAAGGGACCCGTACATTTTACAGATTTATTGCTTAGGCCTAAGCCTAAGCCTAAGCAATCGAGTGCTTTGGAATAAAAATGAACAAAACGATCATGTTGAAGCATTTTCATAATAAAAAATACCCATTTTGAGAAGCTTACAAATCTTGTGCCTTAGGCTTAGAACTAAGCCTAAGGCTACAGTAGAAGAAGTAAAACATAAAAAAGTGGCAGTAATTCATTAGCAATCGAGTGCTTTGGAATAAAAATGAACAAAACGATCATGTTGAAGCATTTCCATAATAAAAAATAACCATTTTGAGAAGCTTACAAATCTCGTGCCTTAGGCTTAGAACTAAGCCTAAGGCTACAGTAGAAGAAGTAAAACATAAAAAAGTGGCCGTAATTCATTAGCAATCGAGTGCTTTGGAATAAAAATGAACAAAACGATCATGTTGAAGCATTTCCATAATAAAAAATAACCATTTTGAGAAGCTTACAAACCTCGTGCCTTTGGCTTAGAACTAAGCCTAAGGCTACAGTAGAAGAAGTAAAACATAAAAAAGTGGCAGTAATTCATTAGCAATCGAGTGCTTTGGAATAAAAATGAACAAAACGATCATGTTGAAGCATTTCCATAATAAAAAATAACCATTTTGAGAAGCTTACAAATCTCGTGCCTTAGGCTTAGAACTAAGCCTAAGGCTACAGTTGAAGAAGTAAAACATAAAAAAGTGGCAGTAATTCATTAGCAATCGAGTGCTTTGGAATAAAAATGAACAAAACGATCATGTTGAAGCATTTCCATAATAAAAAATAACCATTTTGAGAAGCTTACAAACCTCGTGCCTTTGGCTTAGAACTAAGCCTAAGGCTACAGTAGAAGAAGTAAAACATAAAAAAGTGGCAGTAATTCATTAGCAATCGAGTGCTTTGGAATAAAAATGAACAAAACGATCATGTTGAAGCACTTTCATAATAAAAAATATCCATTTGGAGAAGCTTACAAATCTCGTGCCTTAGGCTTAGAACTAAGCCTAAGGCTACAGTTGAAGAAGTAAAACATAAAAAAGTAGCAGTAATTCTTTAGCAATCGAGTGCTTTGGAATAAAAATGAACAAAACGATCATGTTGAAGCATTTCCATAATAAAAAATAACCATTTTGAGAAGCTTACAAATCTCGTGCCTTAGGCTTAGAACTAAGCCTAAGGCTACAGTAGAAGAAGTAAAACATAAAAAAGTGGCCGTAATTCATTAGCAATCGAGTGCTTTGGAATAAAAATGAACAAAACGATCATGTTGAAGCATTTCCATAATAAAAAATAACCATTTTGAGAAGCTTACAAACCTCGTGCCTTTGGCTTAGAACTAAGCCTAAGGCTACAGTAGAAGAAGTAAAACATAAAAAAGTGGCAGTAATTCATTAGCAATCGAGTGCTTTGGAATAAAAATGAACAAAACGATCATGTTGAAGCACTTTCATAATAAAAAATATCCATTTGGAGAAGCTTACAAATCTCGTGCCTTAGGCTTAGAACTAAGCCTAAGGCTACAGTTGAAGAAGTAAAACATAAAAAAGTGGCAGTAATTCATTAGCAATCGAGTGCTTTGGAATAAAAATAAACAAAACGATCATGTTGAAGCATTTTCATAATAAAAAATATCCATTTGGAGAAGCTTACAAATCTCGTGCCTTAGGCTTAGAACTAAGCCTAAGGCTACAGTTGAAGAAGTAAAACATAAAAAAGTGGCAGTAATTCATTAGCAATCGAGTGCTTTGGAATAAAAATGAACAAAACGATCATGTTGAAGCACTTTCATAATAAAAAATATCCATTTGGAGAAGTTTACAAATCTTGTGCCTTGGGCACTAGTAGAAGAAGTAAAACATAAAAAAGTGGCAGTAATTCATTAGCAATCGAGTGCTTTGGAATAAAAATAAACAAAACGATCATGTTGAAGCATTTTCATAATAAAAAATATCCATTTGGAGAAGCTTACAAATCTCGTGCCTTAGGCTTAGAACTAAGCCTAAGGCTACAGTAGATGAAGTAAAACATAAAAAGTGGCAGTAATTCATTAGCAATCGAGTGCTTTGGAATAAAAATGAACAAAACGATCATGTTGAAGCATTTTCATAATAAAAAATATCCATTTGAGAAGCTTACAAATCTGGTGCCTTAGGCTTAGAACTAAGCCTAAGGCTACAGTAGAAGAAGTAAAACATAAAAAAGTGGTAGTAATTCATTAGCAATCGAGTGCTTTGGAATAAAAATAAACAAAACGATCATGTTGAAGCATTTTCATAATAAAAAATATCCATTTGGAGAAGCTTACAAATCTTGTGCCTTGGGCACTAGTAGAAGAAGTAAAACATAAAAAAGTGGCAGTAATTCATTAGCAATCGAGTGCTTTGGAATAAAAATAAACAAAACGATCATGTTGAAGCATTTTCATAATAAAATATATCCATTTGGAGAAGATTTACAAATCTTGTGCCTTGGGCTTAGAACTAAGCCTAAGGCTACAGTAGAAGAAGTAAAACATAAAAAAGTGGTAGTAATTCATTAGCAATCGAGTGCTTTGGAATAAAAATGAACAAAACGATCATGTTGAAGCATTTTCATAATAAAAAATATCCATTTGAGAAGCTTACAAATCTGGTGCCTTAGGCTTAGAACTAAGCCTAAGGCTACAGTAGAAGAAGTAAAACATAAAAAAGTGGCAGTAATTCATTAGCAATCGAGTGCTTTGGAATAAAAATGAACAAAACGATCATGTTGAAGCATTTCCATAATAAAAAATAACCATTTTGAGAAGCTTACAAATCTTGTGCCTTGGGCTTAGAACAAAGCCTAAGGCTACAGTAGATTAAGTAAAACATAAAAAAGTGGCAGTAATTCATTAGCAATCGAGTGCTTTGGAATAAAAATAAACAAAACGATCATGTTGAAGCACTTTCATAATAAAAAATATCCATTTGGAGAAGCTTACAAATCTTGTGCCTTGGGCTTAGAACTAAGCCTAAGGCTACAGTAGAAGAAGTAAAACATAAAAAAGTGGCCGTAATTCATTAGCAATCGAGTGCTTTGGAATAAAAATGAACAAAACGATCATGTTGAAGCATTTCCATAATAAAAAATATCCATTTGGAGAAGCTTACAAATCTTGTGCCTTGGGCTTAGAACTAAGCCTAAGGCTACAGTAGAAGAAGTAAAACATAAAAAAGTGGCAGTAATTCATTAGCAATCGAGTGCTTTGGAATAAAAATGAACAAAACGATCATGTTGAAGCATTTCCATAATAAAAAATAACCATTTTGAGAAGCTTACAAATCTCGTGCCTTAGGCTTAGAACTAAGCCTAAGGCTACAGTAGAAGAAGTAAAACATAAAAAAGTGGCAGTAATTCATTAGCAATCGAGTGCTTTGGAATAAAAATGAACAAAACGATCATGTTGAAGCATTTCCATAATAAAAAATAACCATTTTGAGAAGCTTACAAATCTCGTGCCTTAGGCTTAGAACTAAGCCTAAGGCTACAGTAGAAGAAGTAAAACATAAAAAAGTGGCAGTAATTCATTAGCAATCGAGTGCTTTGGAATAAAAATGAACAAAACGATCATGTTGAAGCACTTTCATAATAAAAAATATCCATTTGGAGAAGTTTACAAATCTTGTGCCTTGGGCACTAGTAGAAGAAGTAAAACATAAAAAAGTGGCAGTAATTCATTAGCAATCGAGTGCTTTGGAATAAAAATAAACAAAACGATCATGTTGAAGCATTTTCATAATAAAAAATATCCATTTGGAGAAGCTTACAAATCTCGTGCCTTAGGCTTAGAACTAAGCCTAAGGCTACAGTAGATGAAGTAAAACATAAAAAGTGGCAGTAATTCATTAGCAATCGAGTGCTTTGGAATAAAAATGAACAAAACGATCATGTTGAAGCACTTTCATAATAAAAAATATCCATTTGGAGAAGCTTACAAATCTTGTGCCTTGGGCTTAGAACTAAGCCTAAGGCTACAGTAGAAGAAGTAAAACATAAAAAAGTGGCAGTAATTCATTAGCAATCGAGTGCTTTGGAATAAAAATAAACAAAACGATCATGTTGAAGCACTTTCATAATAAAAAATATCCATTTGGAGAAGCTTACAAATCTTGTGCCTTGGGCACTAGTAGAAGAAGTAAAACATAAAAAAGTGGCAGTAATTCATTAGCAATCGAGTGCTTTGGAATAAAAATAAACAAAACGATCATGTTGAAGCATTTTCATAATAAAAAATATCCATTTGGAGAAGCTTACAAATCTCGTGCCTTAGGCTTAGAACTAAGCCTAAGGCTACAGTAGATGAAGTAAAACATAAAAAGTGGCAGTAATTCATTAGCAATCGAGTGCTTTGGAATAAAAATGAACAAAACGATCATGTTGAAGCACTTTCATAATAAAAAATATCCATTTGGAGAAGCTTACAAATCTTGTGCCTTGGGCTTAGAACTAAGCCTAAGGCTACAGTAGAAGAAGTAAAACATAAAAAAGTGGTAGTAATTCATTAGCAATCGAGTGCTTTGGAATAAAAATGAACAAAACGATCATGTTGAAGCATTTTCATAATAAAAAATATCCATTTGGAGAAGCTTACAAATCTGGTGCCTTAGGCTTAGAACTAAGCCTAAGGCTACAGTAGAAGAAGTAAAACATAAAAAAGTGGCAGTAATTCATTAGCAATCGAGTGCTTTGGAATAAAAATGAACAAAACGATCATGTTGAAGCATTTCCATAATAAAAAATAACCATTTTGAGAAGCTTACAAATCTCGTGCCTTAGGCTTAGAACTAAGCCTAAGGCTACAGTAGATGAAGTAAAACATAAAAAAGTGGCAGTAATTCATTAGCAATCGAGTGCTTTGGAATAAAAATGAACAAAACGATCATGTTGAAGCACTTTCATATTAAAAAATATCCATTTTGAGAAGCTTACAAATCTCGTGCCTTAGGCTTAGAACTAAGCCTAAGGCTACAGTAGAAGAAGTAAAACATAAAAAAGTGGCAGTAATTCATTAGCAATGGAGTGTTTTGGAATAAAAATGAACAAAACGATCATGTTGAAACATTTTCATAATAAAAAATACCTATTTTGAGAAGCTTACAAATCTCGTGCCTTAGGCTTAGAACTAAGCCTAAGGCTACAGTAGAAGAAGTAAAACATAAAAAAGTGGCAGTAATTCATTAGCAATGGAGTGTTTTGGAATAAAAATGAACAAAACGATCATGTTGAAGCATTTCCATAATAAAAAATAACCATTTTGAGAAGCTTACAAATCTCGTGCCTTAGGCTTAGAACTAAGCCTAAGGCTACAGTAGAAGAAGTAAAACATAAAAAAGTGGCAGTAATTCATTAGCAATCGAGTGCTTTGGAATAAAAATGAACAAAACGATCATGTTGAAGCACTTTCATAATAAAAAATATCCATTTGGAGAAGCTTACAAATCTTGTGCCTTGGGCTTAGAACTAAGCCTAAGGCTACAGTAGAAGAAGTAAAACATAAAAAAGTGGTAGTAATTCATTAGCAATCGAGTGCTTTGGAATAAAAATGAACAAAACGATCATGTTGAAGCATTTTCATAATAAAAAATATCCATTTGGAGAAGCTTACAAATCTGGTGCCTTAGGCTTAGAACTAAGCCTAAGGCTACAGTAGAAGAAGTAAAACATAAAAAAGTGGCAGTAATTCATTAGCAATCGAGTGCTTTGGAATAAAAATGAACAAAACGATCATGTTGAAGCATTTCCATAATAAAAAATAACCATTTTGAGAAGCTTACAAGTCTCGTGCCTTAGGCTTAGAACTAAGCCTAAGGCTACAGTAGATGAAGTAAAACATAAAAAAGTGGCAGTAATTCATTAGCAATCGAGTGCTTTGGAATAAAAATGAACAAAACGATCATGTTGAAGCACTTTCATATTAAAAAATATCCATTTTGAGAAGCTTACAAATCTCGTGCCTTAGGCTTAGAACTAAGCCTAAGGCTACAGTAGAAGAAGTAAAACATAAAAAAGTGGCAGTAATTCATTAGCAATGGAGTGTTTTGGAATAAAAATGAACAAAACGATCATGTTGAAACATTTTCATAATAAAAAATACCTATTTTGAGAAGCTTACAAATCTCGTGCCTTAGGCTTAGAACTAAGCCTAAGGCTACAGTAGAAGAAGTAAAACATAAAAAAGTGGCAGTAATTCATTAGCAATGGAGTGTTTTGGAATAAAAATGAACAAAACGATCATGTTGAAGCATTTCCATAATAAAAAATAACCATTTTGAGAAGCTTACAAATCTCGTGCCTTAGGCTTAGAACTAAGCCTAAGGCTACAGTAGAAGAAGTAAAACATAAAAAAGTGGCAGTAATTCATTAGCAATGGAGTGTTTTGGAATAAAAATGAACAAAACGATCATGTTGAAGCATTTCCATAATAAAAAATAACCATTTTGAGAAGCTTACAAATCTCGTGCCTTAGGCTTAGAACTAAGCCTAAGGCAACAGTAGAAGAAGTAAAACATAAAAAAGTGGCAGTAATTCATTAGCAATCGAGTGCTTTGGAATAAAAATAAACAAAACGATCATGTTGAAGCACTTTCATAATAAAAAATATCCATTTGGAGAAGCTTACAAATCTTGTGCCTTGGGCACTAGTAGAAGAAGTAAAACATAAAAAAGAAGCAGTAATTCTTTAGCAATCGAGTGCTTTGGAATAAAAATGAACAAAACGATCATGTTGAAGCATTTTCATAATAAAAAATATCCATTTGGAGAAGCTTACAAATCTCGTGCCTTAGGCTTAGAACTAAGCCTAAGGCTACAGTAGAAGAAGTAAAACATAAAAAAGTGGCAGTAATTCATTAGCAATTGAGTGCTTTGGAATAAAAATAAACAAAACGATCATGTTGAAGCACTTTCATAATAAAAAATATCCATTTGGAGAAGCTTACAAATCTTGTGCCTTGGGCACTAGTAGAAGAAGTAAAACATAAAAAAGTAGCAGTAATTCTTTAGCAATCGAGTGCTTTGGAATAAAAATAAACAAAACGATCATGTTGAAGCACTTTCATAATAAAAAATATCCATTTGGAGAAGCTTACAAATCTTGTGCCTTGGGCACTAGTAGAAGAAGTAAAACATAAAAAAGTAGCAGTAATTCTTTAGCAATCGAGTGCTTTGGAATAAAAATAAACAAAACGATCATGTTGAAGCACTTTCATAATAAAAAATAACCATTTTGAGAAGCTTACAAATCTCGTGCCTTAGGCTTAGAACTAAGCCTAAGGCAACAGTAGAAGAAGTAAAACATAAAAAAGTGGCAGTAATTCATTAGCAATCGAGTGCTTTGGAATAAAAATAAACAAAACGATCATGTTGAAGCACTTTCATAATAAAAAATATCCATTTGGAGAAGCTTACAAATCTTGTGCCTTGGGCACTAGTAGAAGAAGTAAAACATAAAAAAGAAGCAGTAATTCTTTAGCAATCGAGTGCTTTGGAATAAAAATGAACAAAACGATCATGTTGAAGCATTTTCATAATAAAAAATATCCATTTGGAGAAGCTTACAAATCTCGTGCCTTAGGCTTAGAACTAAGCCTAAGGCTACAGTAGAAGAAGTAAAACATAAAAAAGTGGCAGTAATTCATTAGCAATTGAGTGCTTTGGAATAAAAATAAACAAAACGATCATGTTGAAGCACTTTCATAATAAAAAATATCCATTTGGAGAAGCTTACAAATCTTGTGCCTTGGGCACTAGTAGAAGAAGTAAAACATAAAAAAGAAGCAGTAATTCTTTAGCAATCGAGTGCTTTGGAATAAAAATGAACAAAACGATCATGTTGAAGCATTTTCATAATAATTCATAATAAAAAATATCCATTTGGAGAAGCTTACAAATCTCGTGCCTGAGGCTTAGAACTAAGCCTAAGGCTACAGTAGAAGAAGTAAAACATAAAAAAGTGGCAGTAATTCATTAGCAATTGAGTGCTTTGGAATAAAAATGAACAAAACGATCATGTTGAAGCACTTTCATAATAAAAAATATCCATTTGGAGAAGCTTACAAATCTCGTGCCTTAGGCTTAGAACTAAGCCTAAGGCTACAGTAGAAGAAGTAAAACATAAAAAAGTGGCTGTAATTCATTAGCAATTGAGTGCTTTGGAATAAAAATAAACAAAACGATCATGTTGAAGCACTTTCATAATAAAAAATATCCATTTGGAGAAGCTTACAAATCTTGTGCCTTGGGCACTAGTAGAAGAAGTAAAACATAAAAAAGTGGCAGTAATTCTTTAGCAATCAAGTGCTTTGGAACAAAAATAAACAAAACGATCATGTTGAAGCACTTTCATAATAAAAAATATCCATTTGGAGAAGCTTACAAATCTTGTGCCTTGGGCACTAGTAGAAGAAGTAAAACATAAAAAAGTAGCAGTAATTCTTTAGCAATCAAGTGCTTTGGAACAAAAATGAACAAAACGATCATGTTGAAGCATTTCCATAATAAAAAATAACAATTTTGAGAAGCTTACAAATCTCGTGCCTTAGGCTTAGAACTAAGCCTAAGGCTACAGTAGAAGAAGTAAAACATAAAAAAGTGGCAGTAATTCATTAGCAATTGAGTGCTTTGGAATAAAAATAAACAAAACGATCATGTTGAAGCACTTTCATAATAAAAAATATCCATTTGGAGAAGCTTACAAATCTTGTGCCTTGGGCACTAGTAGAAGAAGTAAAACATAAAAAAGTAGCAGTAATTCTTTAGCAATCAAGTGCTTTGGAACAAAAATGAACAAAACGATCATGTTGAAGCATTTCCATAATAAAAAATAACAATTTTGAGAAGCTTACAAATCTCGTGCCTTAGGCTTAGAACTAAGCCTAAGGCTACAGTAGAAGAAGTAAAACATAAAAAAGTGGCAGTAATTCATCAGCAATCGAGTGCTTTGGAATAAAAATAAACAAAACGATCATGTTGAAGCACTTTCATAATAAAAAATATCCATTTGGAGAAGCTTACAAATCTTGTGCCTTGGGCACTAGTAGAAGAAGTAAAACATAAAAAAGTAGCAGTAATTCTTTAGCAATCAAGTGCTTTGGAACAAAAATGAACAAAACGATCATGTTGAAGCATTTCCATAATAAAAAATAACAATTTTGAGAAGCTTACAAATCTCGTGCCTTAGGCTTAGAACTAAGCCTAAGGCTACAGTAGAAGAAGTAAAACATAAAAAAGTGGCAGTAATTCATTAGCAATTGAGTGCTTTGGAATAAAAATAAACAAAACGATCATGTTGAAGCACTTTCATAATAAAAAATATCCATTTGGAGAAGCTTACAAATCTTGTGCCTTGTGCACTAGTAGAAGAAGTAAAACATAAAAAAGTAGCAGTAATTCTTTAGCAATCAAGTGCTTTGGAACAAAAATGAACAAAACGATCATGTTGAAGCATTTCCATAATAAAAAATAACAATTTTGAGAAGCTTACAAATCTCGTGCCTTAGGCTTAGAACTAAGCCTAAGGCTACAGTAGAAGAAGTAAAACATAAAAAAGTGGCAGTAATTCATTAGCAATCGAGTGCTTTGGAATAAAAATGAACAAAACGATCATGTTGAAGCATTTCCATAATAAAAAATAACCATTTTGAGAAGCTTACAAATCTCGTGCCTTAGGCTTAGAACTAAGCCTAAGGCTACAGTAGAAGAAGTAAAACATAAAAAAGTGGCAGTAATTCATTAGCAATCGAGTGCTTTGGAATAAAAATGAACAAAACGATCATGTTGAAGCATTTCCATAATAAAAAATAACCATTTTGAGAAGCTTACAAATCTCGTGCCTTAGGCTTAGAACTAAGCCTAAGGCTACAGTAGAAGAAGTAAAACATAAAAAAGTGGCAGTAATTCATTAGCAATCGAGTGCTTTGGAATAAAAATAAACAAAACGATCATGTTGAAGCACTTTCATAATAAAAAATATCCATTTGGAGAAGCTTACAAATCTTGTGCCTTGGGCACTAGTAGAAGAAGTAAAACATAAAAAAGAAGCAGTAATTCTTTAGCAATCGAGTGCTTTGGAATAAAAATGAACAAAACGATCATGTTGAAGCATTTTCATAATAAAAAATATCCATTTGGAGAAGCTTACAAATCTCGTGCCTTAGGCTTAGAACTAAGCCTAAGGCTACAGTAGAAGAAGTAAAACATAAAAAAGTGGCAGTAATTCATTAGCAATCGAGTGCTTTGGAATAAAAATAAACAAAACGATCATGTTGAAGCACTTTCATAATAAAAAATATCCATTTGGAGAAGCTTACAAATCTTGTGCCTTGGGCACTAGTAGAAGAAGTAAAACATAAAAAAGAAGCAGTAATTCTTTAGCAATCGAGTGCTTTGGAATAAAAATGAACAAAACGATCATGTTGAAGCATTTTCATAATAAAAAATATCCATTTGGAGAAGCTTACAAATCTCGTGCCTTAGGCTTAGAACTAAGCCTAAGGCTACAGTAGAAGAAGTAAAACATAAAAAAGTGGCAGTAATTCATTAGCAATCGAGTGCTTTGGAATAAAAATAAACAAAACGATCATGTTGAAGCACTTTCATAATAAAAAATATCCATTTGGAGAAGCTTACAAATCTTGTGCCTTGGGCACTAGTAGAAGAAGTAAAACATAAAAAAGAAGCAGTAATTCTTTAGCAATCGAGTGCTTTGGAATAAAAATAAACAAAACGATCATGTTGAAGCACTTTCATAATAAAAAATATCCATTTGGAGAAGCTTACAAATCTTGTGCCTTGGGCACTAGTAGAAGAAGTAAAACATAAAAAAGTAGCAGTAATTCTTTAGCAATCGAGTGCTTTGGAATAAAAATAAACAAAACGATCATGTTGAAGCACTTTCATAATAAAAAATATCCATTTGGAGAAGCTTACAAATCTTGTGCCTTGGGCACTAGTAGAAGAAGTAAAACATAAAAAAGAAGCAGTAATTCTTTAGCAATCGAGTGCTTTGGAATAAAAATAAACAAAACGATCATGTTGAAGCACTTTCATAATAAAAAATAACCATTTTGAGAAGCTTACAAATCTCGTGCCTTAGGCTTAGAACTAAGCCTAAGGCAACAGTAGAAGAAGTAAAACATAAAAAAGTGGCAGTAATTCATTAGCAATCGAGTGCTTTGGAATAAAAATAAACAAAACGATCATGTTGAAGCACTTTCATAATAAAAAATATCCATTTGGAGAAGCTTACAAATCTTGTGCCTTGGGCACTAGTAGAAGAAGTAAAACATAAAAAAGAAGCAGTAATTCTTTAGCAATCGAGTGCTTTGGAATAAAAATGAACAAAACGATCATGTTGAAGCATTTTCATAATAAAAAATATCCATTTGGAGAAGCTTACAAATCTCGTGCCTTAGGCTTAGAACTAAGCCTAAGGCTACAGTAGAAGAAGTAAAACATAAAAAAGTGGCAGTAATTCATTAGCAATCGAGTGCTTTGGAATAAAAATAAACAAAACGATCATGTTGAAGCACTTTCATAATAAAAAATATCCATTTGGAGAAGCTTACAAATCTTGTGCCTTGGGCACTAGTAGAAGAAGTAAAACATAAAAAAGAAGCAGTAATTCTTTAGCAATCGAGTGCTTTGGAATAAAAATGAACAAAACGATCATGTTGAAGCATTTTCATAATAATTCATAATAAAAAATATCCATTTGGAGAAGCTTACAAATCTCGTGCCTTAGGCTTAGAACTAAGCCTAAGGCTACAGTAGAAGAAGTAAAACATAAAAAAGTGGCAGTAATTCATTAGCAATTGAGTGCTTTGGAATAAAAATGAACAAAACGATCATGTTGAAGCACTTTCATAACACTGAAAAAAAACTTTTACCAAAAAAAAGCAAACGCGTTTCGCCACTTTTTTTTGGGCGAATCTTTGCCGTTTTGTGGCTAATTTTTTGCCAAATCCTCGTTGAAAAGGCAAAAAAATTGGCAAAATTTGAGAAACGGCAAAAACATTTTTAGCCTTTTTTGATATTGGTAAATTAAAAAATTGACTTTTTAGTAGTTGCTTATAAAAGCTTTTGTAAGAGTTATTATAAGTTTTTTCTTTAAAAACGCTAACAGTTAAAGCAGTTTTGTTTAGAAAAAAAACATTAGAGAAACTTGGCGATTTGCAAACAAAAAACAAAAACTTCGGATGTGATTTTTTTTGCTTTATGCATTGAAAAATCCCTTTAAAAATACAAAGAAATGTGTATTCAAAATCCCCTTAAAATTACAAGGAAATGACGGTGAATATTTATTGAATAATTGAAAAAAGATAAATAAAAACAAACATTCTATTGAAAAGCTATGGTTTGACGGGGATAATTAGATATTGTTGACGAAAAATTATTGATTTTCAGTACGATTTGACGGGACAAGGAATCCGATTGACATTAATGGTCCGTCATTTGGAGGTTCGAAGATGACATATTCTTCACCATCAAATGCCGTTACACCAGTTGGAGCAAAATTACGAGGTCGAAGAACCCGGAGGTAAGCATCATCTGGTACCAAATTGACGAGGATGAGACATCTTTCTGTAACATATTCTTGGATGGTCTAGAAAAAAGCAATTAGAAATAAAAAATAAACGAAAGATATTACATAAAGATAATCATCAAGAGCAGATTGAACTGGGAAATCCGTAACAAAAAGTATTAAATTGACGAAGTTATGTTGACGATTATGTGCAGCAAGAGTAACATGTTTGACGACATGGAGAAAAGATGAATTACCAGATTGACGAGTATCAACAAGCAAATTTGAAACCATTGGTAAATGTCGACCAAGTTCATTCATCCATACAGTTGCCCAAGTAATTTGTTTGAAATAACATTTTCGAAGATTGACGAGAGAATCAAGGAAATTGAAGACATTGAATTTTTCCCAATTACCAACAAATGTTGCCTATAAGACGAGCACCAAAGATGTCATTTAAACAAAAGGGTAAATAACTTACAGTAACTGTTTGACGAAGAAATTCCCTCCATGCACCAAATTGTTGTTGATGAAGACTACGAGCAGCGGCATCACTTTGAAGTAGAAGAGAGGAATCAGCTGAAGAAACAGTCAAAAAATTTGTTACCATGGCAGTTGAAACATTGACTGTTTGACCATTTTTCAAATGAAAACGAACATTAGATTGACGAAGATGAACATGGGTCACAGTATCATTGACGATTGGAAATAAAGCATTTGTAATATCATTTCTAATATTTGAGTAAATTCCCATAGTATTGACGGGAGCTAATGAATTGTCGGTGACTCTAATTGGACCATGTTGCTAAAAAATATGTTTAATGTTAATCACTTTAACAAATCCTTACTTGAGTTTGACGATTATCATTTCGATTTGTAGAAGCTTCTGTAGCAATAGATGAGAGTGAACGATGTCGAGTTGGAGGAGGACCAAATGATTGTTGAAAATTACTTTGACGGAGTTGTTGTCGAGATCGATTGAAACTTTGTTGTTGCATTGATGCTTCATGTTGTTGACGGTATTGTTGAAATGCTTCTCTTTCCCGTCGGAATTCTTCACGTTGTCGACGAAAAGCTTCTGCATCCTCTTCTTGACGAGCATTTTGTACACGTAATTGATCAAGCTGTTGACGAAGATTTTCTGCTTCTTCTTGTTGACGATCACTTAGGTGACGTTGGCGATGAGTTTGTTGACGACCATTTTGCAATCCATTATTTGTCGATTGACTTGAACCTTTTACTGAACCATTTGACGTTCCATGTTGATTTGAAGCTTCTGTATCAGATTCATCAGAAGTCTGGAAAGTAAAGCATTAAATGTGGTAAGAAAAATTAGAATGCTTACTGGGATTTCATGAGCACAGCGACTAATTCTGCTACTTGAAAATCTATTAGACATTCTAGTAGGTAAGCTGAAACAAGAGTTGAAAAAAAAGCATAAAGATAAATATAAAGATAACAACGAGCTTCATAACTCATACAAAAAACAAAGAAATACAAAAATTGACGAAAAATTTATTATAAAATTAAAATTTGACGGAGAAATTTCAAATACAACAACAAAAAATTGACGAGAGGTAATTGACGTTTGATCCACTATTGTTCTTCTTCATTAATTGTCGATTTTTCTTCTGGTACACGAAAGCCAAATGATAGCTTAAAATTGCCGACTTCTTTTTCGAAAATAACAAACTTTTGAGTTACTGATATAACTGTAGCAATTGCCGTATACTTGAATTCAAGAGGTTTAAGTTGACGAAGGTATGCATCAAATGGTGGTTGATCGACGAGGAAGACAGCTCCTTGAGAAACACGATCTTTGCAACTCTTAAAAAAAGTAATTTACACAAACCCCTATTTTTAGAAAAAGCTTACAGCAATAACGTAATCAAGATCTGCTTTGACGGGGTAATTGCCAAACACAGTCTTTAAAGAAAAAAATTATTTTGTCGAAATGAGGAAATTTTTTAATCTTTAATTCTTAGATTTTTTTAATTAGTATAAACCAATGAGCGCTATATATCTATGTCCTTCTTGTGAAAAGGTTCAACAAGATTTAAAGGAACACCGTCAACATGTACGTTCACATATCCTAAATATCTTTAGGAAGAAGGAATACACATTCACTTGTAAACATTGTACAAAAAATGCGAAGCAATGTTACAACAGGTATAGTGAACATATTAAAAGCTGTGTTCAAAATCAACTTCAACGTCAACAACAAGGACGTCAAATGAATGAGAATGATTTTGATTTTCAAGATACTGATGGTTACAATGAATCTTCTAATCCAAATGATCCTTCAACGTCTAATGATCTGTCTTCGTCAAATATCGTCGAATTTAATCTTCAACTGGAGTTGGAAAAAATCAAAGATATTGCTACAGAGCAATGGCTTAACTTCCTGGGACAACCAAGTATTACCAAAAAAACTGTTGATGAAATCTGTACCTCCCAAAAAGAAATTGCTTTTGCCACCCTTTCTGTTCTTAAAAGTGATCCCGACAAATACAAAGAAGCCGTTGGGCAGTTTGAAGAAATATGGAAATCGTCAAAAACAGAATATCTCCGTCTAAAAGAACTCCAATCATCGTCAACTTTCATATCGCCAACAAGATATGCTCTAAGTGATAGAACAGAAATGACTGCAAATGTAGAAAGACAACAAATGGTTGTTAAAATTGATTATATGGCTCGAGTAAGCATCAAAGACACTCTGCTGTGCGTTTTACAGAATCCAAGCATTTTTAATTCGCTAGAATGGCCGTCAAAATATCAAGGTGCAACAGATTATTCTCATATTTTTTCGTCAAAAAGAGCTCAAGAACTTTATGAAGTTTGTAATTTTTATAATTAGGATTCTTTTGTTTTTCATACTGTAATATCTATTTTTAAGGACATTGGGCAAGACTGCATTTTTCTTCAATATTACAGCGACGATTTTGGGACGACAAATCCACTTCAAACTTCCACTGCTTTTGTTTACAAAATAACTGGTGGATACTTCAAGATTTTAAATCTCCCGACAATCCTACAATCAAGCTGCGACCATATTTTTCTTACATTTCTTGCTTACGCCAACGATTTCGAAGCTGAACTTCAAATGCATATGTCTAATACAGTTGTACAGGAATTAAAAATGTTGGAAGCAAATGGGATTACTGTAACCGTCAATGGCTTGGAGCTTCATTATCCTGTGATTCTCTTTAATGTGTCTGCCGACAATTTAGCTAATAATCAAGTTGGTGGATACCGTACTTGTTTTTCCTCCGGCAAATGTTGTAGAATGTGTGTATTGAATTATCATCAAATCAGAGAACGCAGCTTCGTCAATCCAGATGAAATAAGAACTCGTCAAATGTACGATGAAGCAATAAGAAGCAACGACGAAAATGTCATCAATGCTGCTGGATTACGTGAAAACAGTGCTTTAAATCAACTCCAATATTATCATGTTCAAGCATTTCCATCAGCTGATGTTATGCATGACTTGGGACAAGGACATTTAAAGAACTTGGCTGCTATGGTTGCTGCGTCAATAGATGTGTTAAAAATTTAACAATGACTTTAGCATTCAAGACACAAGCACAAGCATGCAACGTCTATAGAAAAATGGAAAAGGGTATGTCTTTTTTACAAATATTTTAGTACATATTACATTTTAAATTGCAGATAACTACGTCAATAATTTCACTGATCAAATTTTCGAAAAAAATTACGGAAGAGGGGATGTGGTAATATATGGTAAAAATGGAGAAACACCAGTTTTTGGAAGAATTATCAGCAAAGAATCAAATCGAACCTTCAAAATTTCTAAGCTTCAAACTAATGGATTTAATGAACAACGACATTGTTACGATATTACTGATACCTTACAACCGACAACAACCACAATGGATGATCTTCTAATTCACGATACTATGCGTATTTATCACGGCAAATATATTCGTCTACCTTATGGATTATTTTGGTATCAGGTCGTTCCAAAAGTTTTGTCGTTTGGTTTTTCCTCTGGCAATTGTGACTGGAGAGTCCAAAAAATCTGAAATTTTGCATGGAGGTAGCCATGGGTCTTGGTCAAAGGGTAGTATATCGGCTTTTGGGGTATCTGGAATTTTCATGGAATTCTGAGGGATTTTCGTGTCGAAACCACGATTTTTGAGGTTTTTCGTGGAACGAGCTCTATAAAATGAGAATTTGAAGCTTATATGAGCCAATATGGCCTGTGGCGGTAGCCAAGACACTGCCCTAACAGAATTTTTAAGTTTTGGAATTTTCTCGAACTTTCTAGAAGCTTCACGAATTTTTAAACAACAGTTACAATAAGTTAATGGGATTTTGCGTATTTTGAGGTAAATTTATTTAAAAATTATTAAAAATTGGGTCAAAAATGCTTAAAAAGTATAATTTAATCTTTTTTCCGTCGATTGGTATCATTTGGGGTCATTGGAAGTTATTTAGAATAATTTTATATGATCATGAAAGGGGTACGGTAGACCATCTGCTTCTGAAGCTCTTAAATGGCGTAAAACTCATTTTTTCGCAAAATCCTTTCAAAAGGAGTGTCTACACATCCCCAGGCATCGTTTCCATTCAAAATCTCAAAAAAAAAATTTTTCGACTTTTTTTGTGTTTTTGACAGGGGGGACCACGTGAAAATGGCAAAAAAGTCGAAAAAAATTTTTTTTGAGATTTTGATTGGAAACGATGCCTGGGGATGTGAAGACACTCCCTTTGAAGGGATTTTGCGAAAAAATGAGTTTTACGTCATTTAGGAGCTTCAGAAGCAGAAGGTCTACAGTACCCCTTTCAAAATGGTTTAAAAATTGTTTAAATCACTTTTAATGACCCCAAATGATACCAATCAACTTAAAAATCATTAAATAATACTTTTTAAGCATTTTTGACCCAATTCCAATCAATTTTTAAAAAAATTACCTTCAAAATATTCAACAACTCATTAAAATGCAGCAATCGTGTTAAAAAATTCGGGAAGCTTCTAGAAAGTTCGAGAAAATTCCAAAACTTGTAAATTCTAATAGATTAGTGTCTTGGCTACCCCCACAGGCCATATTGGCTCATATAAGCTTCAAATTCTCATTTTATAGAGCTCGTTCCACCAAAAACCCCAAAATTCCTGGTTTCGACACGAAAATCCCTCAGAATTCCATGAAAATTCCAGATACCTCAAAAACCGATATGCCACCAGTTGACCAAGACCCAAGGCTACCTCCATGCGAAATTTCAGATTTTTTGGACTCTCCAGTCACAATTGCCAGAGGAAAAACCAAACGACAAAACTTTTGGAACGACCTGATATGTTTGTCTTTTGTGCTATCATCAGCTTTTTTTTTCACTCTCTCTCAATCGATAATAATTATTACCAACAGTGGTTAATAATAATTTTTAAAAATAATTATTAATAATAATTATAAACAAAAATTATTAGTAATTATTTTATTACTGCAAATATGCACCTTAACTTTATGGACAGCTATGGTATGCATCTTCGCACTTTTTGTGTTCTCGCAACGAAAGCATGCATGAGCTGCTGCTGCTGTGTGTAGTTCCTATTTTTGGCGCGTGTCTTTTTTTTATGCTGCCAGTCTCTTTTCTTTTTTACGCGCGTTTTTTTCTCTCTCTCTCACTTTTTTTTTATTTATTTATTATTATTATTATTACTTTTATTAATATTATTACTCACTACTAATATCTATCCTTTTTTAGATCATGTATTTTGCCACCATTAAATTATCTGTAATGGATACATGTAAAAAGAAGAAAAGTACTGCTTGGAGATTTCAATGTGATGACGTCAAATGTTTGCTTGATGCTGCAGAAGAAGGATGCGGCCGATTGGGACTCGTCAATAGCTTTACATTCGTTATGCTTGATGTAACGGATGACGCCAATGGGGAAACTGTCCTTGCTGATGATATCGTCGAACCAAATAAGAAGTATCACCTCGTCGATCAAACAATTTTCAATAATCCACGTAGTTTGCTTTATTATCTCTCTTTTTTACTAATTAATCATTTTTAGAAGAATCTCTTGCTCCAAAGCCTCCGTCAATTTCTGCTCCAGCATCTTCTCGTCCTTTTCAACGTGCTCCAAGTGCTACCTTTACTGCAGATGAAGCTGATAGTGCAGCTTTAAATTTCTTTATCGGCGCCAATCAAAGTCAACGTCCTTCTGCTGATCCTATCGTTCTACAATATCGTCAACCATATGCTGATGCAGCTTCATCACAACTTCCGTCAACTAGCAGCCCGACGTCATCTTCTCGTCAACCAGCTTCAACTCGGACTTCCTCAAGCTCTCCCTCCAGACTCGTCAAACGTCTTTCTTCTTTTTCATTGGATGGACCAGCTTCAACTGATGCTTCTGCTGCACTAACTGGACCTCGTCCATCTTCGTCAACTAATGCTTCAACTGCGCCAATTACACCTGAACCGTCTTCGTCAACAACATCAAAAACGTATGATACTCATCTTCAACCCTCAAAAAAGCAACATGTATCACTTTATTTCGTCAATAATGAATCAGTCGTCAATACAGCTTATGCTTCATATGCTCATCTCAAACCATTAATGTTTTTAAATGTAAGTTTTATTTTATATTGCTCCAGCTTCTGATTACATTTTAGTCCGACCTTTACGACTACTTCAATGAACGTCCACTTGCCAAATGTGCTGTCGTAATTCTTCATTCAAAAGCTGATTCTCGTCTTACTGAACCTGCTCATCACACATTGTGCCAATACTTGAAAGAATTTATGAAAGAAGTTCGTCCATCGTAAGTTATCTATCCTTCTTTTACATATTAATTTTATCTTTTCTTTCATAGCCTCGATATTGCTCATTCTGAACTTAAAACGCTTCCTTCTCTCGTCAATAAACTCACGTCAACAGTACTTTTTTTCAATTTAACTATGGTTAATCATCAAGGTATCCTTGATCGATATGTTCAACGTCAAAAGAGAAGTGTATCAACAAAACCTCCAATACTCAAACGCAAGCACCCCGACAATTTGGAAGAAAGTGTAAATAAAGCTTCAAATACAATTTTGGAAGCCGAAGACGTTCTATCATTCCATCAATTATATGAATCGACAAGGCATGTTTTTTTAATATGATCTTAATCTTATATCAATTTTTGTAGCGCAGTTAGATCTGCATGGATTCGTCAATTATGGAATGATCCCGCTTTTGATCGTGGAATGGTCACCTTCGTCTTATCCAAATTTCCTCAACTTAAACGTGATGTATCTTTGGTATGTTTTATTTTTTTGATTTTTTGTCTAATATTGCCTCTTTTTCGATTCATTATGACTTCGTCAATCTTACTAGCAATAGAAGAAAAAACCCCGTCAATCTCGCCGACAAATTCCGAGAAGCTCTTCCACAAATTTATTCAATTGCTTCGTCAACACCTGGTGTTACTGTTCCAATATTTCATGGCCTTCGTAAGTATTTCGTCCTTTAGTACTTTTTTATCTATCTCTGTGTATTAAGAAGAAAAAGAATTCCATGCCGGCAATGTTCTTTCTCAACTTATCTTTCGACATACAGTAGCTCGTAATTGCAACTATGATCGTCTTGTCGTCAATTGTTCAGTAAGTTTATTCTTTTTCCAGTTGTTAACTATGCATGATCAATCATTATGGTAGGATACAACAGATTTTCATCAAGGTATTCGTCAAAAGAATGAAATGGGTATTGTTGCTCCCGTCATTGTTGCTCTTGGAACACATCCAGAAACAACTTTCTTTATTGCTGTCGATGATATGGCTTTGAAAGTTAGTTTAATAGTGTTATACTCATTTAATTCCTATTGTTTAGGTCAATGGTACCTTCGCCGATGCTCTTCAATCATTCATGGAAATGATTTTTGTCTTCAATCTCAAATATGATAAGGAAACAGTCAATATCGCCAATTTTTTCGAAGCATTAATGGGATTTCCTGGAAAAATGAGTCCTCGGCGTCTAATTCTCGTCAATAAGTTACTGCCTCCTTCAACCACAAGTTTGCGTGTTATTTTTTTGTAACTTAAACTAATATCACTTTACTTTATATCAGGTCGTTCCAAAAGTTTTGTCGTTTGGTTTTTCCTCTGGCAATTGTGACTGGAGAGTCCAAAAAATCTGAAATTTCGCATGGAGGTAGCCTTGGGTCTTGGTCAACTGGTGGCATATCGGTTTTTGAGGTATCTGGAATTTTCATGGAATTCTGAGGGATTTTCGTGTCGAAACCAGGAATTTTGGGGTTTTTGGTGGAACGAGCTCTATAAAATGAGAATTTGAAGCTTATATGAGCCAATATGGCTTGTGGGGGTAGCCAAGACACTAATCTATTAGAATTTACAAGTTTTGGAATTTTCTCGAACTTTCTAGAAGCTTCCCGAATTTTTTAACACGATTGCTGCATTTTAATGAGTTGTTGAATATTTTGAAGGTAATTTTTTTAAAAATTGATTGGAATTGGGTCAAAAATGCTTAAAAAGTATTATTTAATGATTTTTAAGTTGATTGGTATCATTTGGGGTCATTAAAAGTGATTTAAACAATTTTTAAACCATTTTGAAAGGGGTACTGTAGACCTTCTGCTTCTGAAGCTCCTAAATGACGTAAAACTCATTTTTTCGCAAAATCCCTTCAAAGGGAGTGTCTTCACATCCCCAGGCATCGTTTCCAATCAAAATCTCAAAAAAAATTTTTTTCGACTTTTTTGCCATTTTCACGTGGTCCCCCCTGTCAAAAACACAAAAAAAGTCGAAAAATTTTTTTTTTGAGATTTTGAATGGAAACGATGCCTGGGGATGTGTAGACACTCCTTTTGAAAGGATTTTGCGAAAAAATGAGTTTTACGCCATTTAAGAGCTTCAGAAGCAGATGGTCTACCGTACCCCTTTCATGATCATATAAAATTATTCTAAATAACTTCCAATGACCCCAAATGATACCAATCGACGGAAAAAAGATTAAATTATACTTTTTAAGCATTTTTGACCCAATTTTTAATAATTTTTAAATAAATTTACCTCAAAATACGCAAAATCCCATTAACTTATTGTAACTGTTGTTTAAAAATTCGTGAAGCTTCTAGAAAGTTCGAGAAAATTCCAAAACTTAAAAATTCTGTTAGGGCAGTGTCTTGGCTACCGCCACAGGCCATATTGGCTCATATAAGCTTCAAATTCTCATTTTATAGAGCTCGTTCCACGAAAAACCTCAAAAATCGTGGTTTCGACACGAAAATCCCTCAGAATTCCATGAAAATTCCAGATACCCCAAAAGCCGATATACTACCCTTTGACCAAGACCCATGGCTACCTCCATGCAAAATTTCAGATTTTTTGGACTCTCCAGTCACAATTGCCAGAGGAAAAACCAAACGACAAAACTTTTGGAACGACCTGATAGCTGTGGAAGAATCTGTAGCAGCTCATGAACCGTCAATTGAAGAAGAAGAAAATGATCATGATTCAAATGTTGCTTCTTCGAATTCTCAATCTACTCAACACGTCAATCGAAAACGTCCTCATCCATCTCATCGTCAATATTCAACTCGTTCATCGTCAATTTTAAATTCTCGTCAATCTTCTCAAAATGAATAATAGTCGTCAATGTATTGTTTCTTATTTTTTATTGTTTTTCATTTGTTATGTTTTTGTTTACTGTAGTTTCAATTTTTTATAAATTATTTGTTGCTATTATTACTCTCGTATGTGGGGACAAATTGTGGTAGAGGGATGGGGGACAATACGGGGGGCTCAAGGAGCATACAGCATATCAAAAATAATCACACCCGAAGTTTTTCCTACGTATTTCACATCCCGAGGTTTCGTCAATGTACTGCAAAATTTCGGCAAAAACAAAACCATATTTTGGCTAAAATGTTAGCCACAATCGGGTTTATTTTTCGCCACACAAAACGGCAAAAAAAGAATGGTTAGGGGGGTTAATTGGTTAAAATTTTTGCCGAAATTTGGCTATTTTTCGCCACATTTGGGCGAACTTTTTTTTCAGTGAATAAAAAATATCCATTTGGAGAAGCTTACAAATCTTGTGCCTTGGGCACTAGTAGAAGAAGTAAAACATAAAAAAGTAGCAGTAATTCTTTAGCAATCAAGTGCTTTGGAACAAAAATGAACAAAACGATCATGTTGAAGCATTTCCATAATAAAAAATAACAATTTTGAGAAGCTTACAAATCTCGTGCCTTAGGCTTAGAACTAAGCCTAAGGCTACAGTAGAAGAAGTAAAACATAAAAAAGTGGCAGTAATTCATTAGCAATCGAGTGCTTTGGAATAAAAATGAACAAAACGATCATGTTGAAGCATTTCCATAATAAAAAATAACCATTTTGAGAAGCTTACAAATCTCGTGCCTTAGGCTTAGAACTAAGCCTAAGGCTACAGTAGAAGAAGTAAAACATAAAAACGTGGCAGTAATTCATTAGGAATCGAGTGCTTTTGAAATAAAAATGAACGAAACGATCATGTTGAAGCATTTTCATAATAAAAAATATCCATTTTAAGAAGCTTACAAATCTCGAGTCTTCGGCACTAGCAGAAGAAGTAAAACATAAAAAAGTGGCAGTAATTCATTAGCAATCGAGTGCTTTGGAATAAAAATGAACAAAACGATCATGTTGAAGCATTTCCATAATAAAAAATAACCATTTTGAGAAGCTTACAAATCTCGTGCCTTAGGCTTAGAACTAAGCCTAAGGCTACAGTAGAAGAAGTAAAACATAAAAAAGTGGCAGTAATTCATTAGGAATCGAGTGCTTTGGAATAAAAATAAACAAAACGATCATGTTGAAGCATTTTCATAATAAAAAATATCCATTTGGAGAAGCTTACAAATCTGGTGCCTTAGGCTTAGAACTAACAAGGGACCCTTTTCAGATGTCCACCTCAGATTTTAATGACACTAGGGGGGATCGATAGTACCTCGGGAGTAATGAAAAACCCCAAAGGGTTTTTTGCTGCTTTGGGGTTTGAAGCGTTTAACGGGATTCTGAAGTTCGTGAAAAAATCGTCGACCAGGGGGTCGTGGAAAAATGTGAAAAAAATCAAAAAAATTTTTTTTGTCTTTTATTGTTGTTAAATAGTTAAAAACACTTTTTTAGGTAATAAAATCTGAATTTAAGCATTTTTGAGGCATCTGGAGCCATTTTTCTGCTTCTGGATTCTGAAGCCTCAAAATGGAAAAATTCAAAATTCTACTCTATTTGCCTAATTTCGCGTTTTTATAGGTTTTCGCCCATGGAGAATTCGATGGTAAGTTTGGTTTATCTTTAAAAATTAATTTTCGTGTCACGATTCTGTTTTTGTTGGAATCTGAAGTCAAAAACTTTCGGCTAATGAAAAAAATGCGGGTTTTGCTAATTTTTTTAATTTTTCCAAATTAATAGGTTTTCAAATATGGAAAATTTTGTGACACACCCTGTTTTTTTACAACAAAGATTTGTCATGCCTGTGCGATGTTATCATATCTTTAGTATCACATAGTTTCTGTACGGATGGAAAGCTTATGTATTTACTTATGTCGGACTTTTCTTCGAAGTTCCTGTAAAAAGCTTTTGATGTTGCCAATGCAATTTGTGCTGCTTTACGTATTTCTTCGTATTTTTTCGAAAAATGTTGTAAATTTTGAAATCTTTCAAAGCTGTTTTACTTCTTATAAAGTCTTAAACTTTCTTTTTGTTCACTTTAATAAAATTTTATATTGTACTATGAAATATTGCAACATTGTTAAAATTCTTTGTTCAAAACAATCTATAGAAGCAGCTGATTCATCATTCAGTGATGTTGAATATTTAGTAGCAGATATTATCGAAAGTAAGTGTTTTTTCGCCTTCATAGTGTAAGAAATTCATTTTTGTAGAAGACATCCTTCAAATTGTAAAAACTGGAAAAATACCACAGAGTTTTGTTGATCTCCAAATTAAAGGTTCTGATTTGCTTGATGATAGTAGTGACTCAAGTTGTACTGATGATGAAGATTCTGATGATGATGAAGAATATACTCCTCCAGTTAAAAAACCGTATTCTCCGCTTCCTTATTCTTTAGAAGATATGGTTAAAATTATTGAATTATACGATGACCCAGATTTTCATGGTAATAGATTTAAACGTGTTACAAATCGATATCGTCGAATTCAAAGCCGAAGACAAATTTCAAGGTGAGACAATGCTGACTTTATTTTTTTATTCAGATCATTTGTAGAATTCGGGAGCAGGTCCAAAAATCTGGTAGCCGTTACTACAAAGTTCGTGAATTAGATAAACTTTTATTTGAACAATTTAAAAATTGGAAAAATGAAAAACAAGTTATAAGAGATAGAGATCTAATTGATGCGGCATTGTATATTGCTGAAGACGTTGGATTTGTTGATTTTAAAGTAAGTTTTTGATAAAAATTAGGATGAATATGAAAATTATTTCTTCCCGTTTTGACTTGTTTTTATGAACCCAATGGACCTCCACAATGTTTTGACAGTAACTTGGCTGAATTTAAAAATCTCCGATGCGTTTCTTCAACATCAGGAAAAATGACTAAAAAGCTAATGAAAGATTGGATGAAAACTGATTTCTTACCAGTAGCTGAAAAACATTCCATCTTACTTCTTGATTCATGGACAGGATTTAATGAAGCAAAAGTTATCGCTGAAGTCAAAAAGAAAGGTATTGAAATTTTAACAATCCCTCCAAAGACCACTGGAAAAATTCAACCCTGTGATGTTGGCTTCTTTCGATACGTAAAAGCTATCATTCGAACAGCTGAAGACAAGATCCGTCGATTGCATCCAACTTATATGCTTGCCCAAAGAAAAAATCTTGGACGGCTTTTAAATCAAATTTTTGAACAACTTGCTGCTCCACGATTTCATGGCATGATTACACATGCATTTATCAAATCTGGTTACTTTGATATCGAATATGAAGCTTATGAAACACCGGATAAATATTGTTTTGAATTTAAGAAAATTGGTGCAAGATGTGAAACTGACAGCTGCAGTAAACTAGCTTTTATTAAGTGTTCATGGTGTGAAAAACATCTTTGTTTTGATGATTTTTTAATGCAACTTCATTGTTGTCGTAATGGTATTTCAAGCTGAATAAATCTTTTTCAAAAAAATAATTGCTATAAAACAGGGTGTGTCACAAAATTTTCCATATTTGAAAACCTATTAATTTGGAAAAATTAAAAAAATTAGCAAAACCCGCATTTTTTTCATTAGCCGAAAGTTTATGACTTCAGATTCCAACAAAAACAGAATCGTGACACGAAAATTAATTTTTAAAGATAAACCAAACTTACCATCGAATTCTCCATGGGCGAAAACCTATAAAAACGCGAAATTAGGCAAATAGAGTAGAATTTTGAATTTTTCCATTTTGAGGCTTCAGAATCCAGAAGCAGAAAAATGGCTCCAGATGCCTCAAAAATGCTTAAATTCAGATTTTATTACCTAAAAAAGTGTTTTTAACTATTTAACAACAATAAAAGACAAAAAAAATTTTTTTGATTTTTTTCACATTTTTCCACGACCCCCTGGTCGACGATTTTTTCACGAACTTCAGAATCCCGTTAAACGCTTCAAACCCCAAAGCAGCAAAAAACCCTTTGGGGTTTTTCATTACTCCCGAGGTACTATCGATCCCCCCTAGTGTCATTAAAATCTGAGGTGGACATCTGAAAAGGGTCCCTTGTAAGCCTAAGGCTACAGTAGAAGAAGTAAAACATAAAAAAGTGGCAGTAATTCATTAGCAATCGAGTGCTTTGGAATAAAAATAAACAAAACGATCATGTTGAAGCATTTCCATAATAAAAAATAACCATTTTGAGAAGCTTACAAATCTTGTGCCTTGGGCACTAGTAGAAGAAGTAAAACATAAAAAAGTAGCAGTAATTCTTTAGCAATCGAGTGCTTTGGAATAAAAATGAACAAAACGATCATGTTGAAGCATTTTCATAATAAAAAATATCCATTTGGAGAAGCTTACAAATCTTGTGCCTTCGGCACTAGCAGAAGAAGTAAAACATAAAAAAGTGGCAGTAATTCATTAGCAATCGAGTGCTTTGGAATAAAAATGAACGAAACGATCATGTTGAAGCATTTTCATAATAAAAAATAACCATTTTGAGAAGCTTACAAATCTCGTGCCTTAGGCTTAGAACTAAGCCTAAGGCTACAGTAGAAGAAGTAAAACATAAAAAAGTGGCAGTAATTCATTAGGAATCGAGTGCTTTGGAATAAAAATGAACGAAACGATCATGTTGAACATTTTCATAATAAAAAATATCCATTTTAAGAAGCTTACAAATCTCGAGTCTTCGGCACTAGCAGAAGAAGTAAAACATAAAAAAGTGGCAGTAATTCATTAGCAATCGAGTGCTTTGGAATAAAAATGAACAAAACGATCATGTTGAAGCATTTCCATAATAAAAAATAACCATTTTGAGAAGCTTACAAATCTCGTGCCTTAGGCTTAGAACTAAGCCTAAGGCTACAGTAGAAGAAGTAAAACATAAAAAAGTGGCAGTAATTCATTAGGAATCGAGTGCTTTGGAATAAAAATAAACAAAACGATCATGTTGAAGCATTTTCATAATAAAAAATATCCATTTGGAGAAGCTTACAAATCTGGTGCCTTAGGCTTAGAACTAAGCCTAAGGCTACAGTAGAAGAAGTAAAACATAAAAAAGTGGCAGTAATTCATTAGCAATCGAGTGCTTTGGAATAAAAATAAACAAAACGATCATGTTGAAGCATTTCCATAATAAAAAATAACCATTTTGAGAAGCTTACAAATCTTGTGCCTTGGGCACTAGTAGAAGAAGTAAAACATAAAAAAGTAGCAGTAATTCTTTAGCAATCGAGTGCTTTGGAATAAAAATGAACAAAACGATCATGTTGAAGCATTTTCATAATAAAAAATATCCATTTGGAGAAGCTTACAAATCTTGTGCCTTCGGCACTAGCAGAAGAAGTAAAACATAAAAAAGTGGCAGTAATTCATTAGCAATCGAGTGCTTTGGAATAAAAATGAACAAAACGATCATGTTGAAGCATTTCCATAATAAAAAATAACCATTTTGAGAAGCTTACAAATCTCGTGCCTTAGGCTTAGAACTAAGCCTAAGGCTACAGTAGAAGAAGTAAAACATAAAAAAGTGGCAGTAATTCATTAGCAATCGAGTGCTTTGGAATAAAAATGAACGAAACGATCATGTTGAAGCATTTTCATAATAAAAAATAACCATTTTGAGAAGCTTACAAATCTCGTGCCTTAGGCTTAGAACTAAGCCTAAGGCTACAGTAGAAGAAGTAAAACATAAAAAAGTGGCAGTAATTCATTAGGAATCGAGTGCTTTGGAATAAAAATGAACGAAACGATCATGTTGAAGCATTTTCATAATAAAAAATATCCATTTTAAGAAGCTTACAAATCTCGAGTCTTCGGCACTAGCAGAAGAAGTAAAACATAAAAAAGTGGCAGTAATTCATTAGCAATCGAGTGCTTTGGAATAAAAATAAACAAAACGATCATGTTGAAGCATTTTCATAATAAAAAATATCCATTTGGAGAAGCTTACAAATCTCGTGCCTTAGGCTTAGAACTAAGCCTAAGGCTACAGTAGAAGAAGTAAAACATAAAAAAGTGGCAGTAATTCATTAGCAATCGAGTGCTTTGGAATAAAAATAAACAAAACGATCATGTTGAAGCATTTTCATAATAAAAAATAACCATTTTGAGAAGCTTACAAATCTCGTGCCTTAGGCTTAGAACTAAGCCTAAGGCTACAGTAGAAGAAGTAAAACATAAAAAAGTGGCAGTAATTCATTAGGAATCGAGTGCTTTTGAAATAAAAATGAACGAAACGATCATGTTGAAGCATTTTCATAATAAAAAATATCCATTTTAAGAAGCTTACAAATCTCGAGTCTTCGGCACTAGCAGAAGAAGTAAAACATAAAAAAGTGGCAGTAATTCATTAGCAATCGAGTGCTTTGGAATAAAAATGAACAAAACGATCATGTTGAAGCATTTCCATAATAAAAAATAACCATTTTGAGAAGCTTACAAATCTCGTGCCTTAGGCACTAGTAGAAGAAGTAAAACATAAAAAAGTAGCAGTAATTCTTTAGCAATCGAGTGCTTTGGAATAAAAATAAACAAAACGATCATGTTGAAGCATTTTCATAATAAAAAATAACCATTTTAAGAAGCTTACAAATCTCGAGTCTTCGGCACTAGCAGAAGAAGTAAAACATAAAAAAGTGGCAGTAATTCATTAGCAATCGAGTGCTTTGGAATAAAAATGAACAAAACGATCATGTTGAAGCATTTCCATAATAAAAAATAACCATTTTGAGAAGCTTACAAATCTCGTGCCTTAGGCACTAGTAGAAGAAGTAAAACATAAAAAAGTGGTAGTAATTCATTAGCAATCGAGTGCTTTGGAATAAAAATAAACAAAACGATCATGTTGAAGCATTTTCATAATAAAAAATATCCATTTGGAGAAGCTTACAAATCTTGTGCCTTGGGCACTAGTAGAAGAAGTAAAACATAAAAAAGTAGCAGTAATTCTTTAGCAATCGAGTGCTTTGGAATAAAAATGAACAAAACGATCATGTTGAAGCATTTTCATAATAAAAAATACCCATTTTGAGAAGCTTACAAATCTCGTGCCTTAGGCTTAGAACTAAGCCTAAGGCTACAGTAGAAGAAGTAAAACATAAAAAAGTGGCAGTAATTCATTAACAATTGAGTGCTTTGGAATAAAAATGAACGAAACGATCATGTTGAAGCATTTTCATAATAAAAAATATCCATTTGGAGAAGCTTACAAATCTTGTGCCTTGGGCACTAGTAGAAGAAGTAAAACATAAAAAAGTAGCAGTAATTCTTTAGCAATCGAGTGCTTTGGAATAAAAATGAACAAAACGATCATGTTGAAGCATTTTCATAATAAAAAATACCCATTTTGAGAAGCTTACAAATCTCGTGCCTTAGGCTTAGAACTAAGCCTAAGGCTACAGTAGAAGAAGTAAAACATAAAAAAGTGGCAGTAATTCATTAACAATTGAGTGCTTTGGAATAAAAATGAACAAAACGATCATGTTGAAGCATTTTCATAATAAAAAATACCCATTTTGAGAAGCTTACAAATCTTGTGCCTTAGGCATAGAACTAAGCCTAAGGCTACAGTAGAAGAAGTAAAACATAAAAAAGTGGCAGTAATTCATTAGCAATGAAGTGTTTTGGAATAAAAATGAACAAAACGATCATGTTGAAACATTTTCATAATAAAAAATACCCATTTTGAGAAGCTTACAAATCTCGTGCCTTAGGCTTAGAACTAAGCCTAAGGCTACAGTAGAAGAAGTAAAACATAAAAAAGTGGCAGTAATTCATTAACAATTGAGTGCTTTGGAATAAAAATGAACGAAACGATCATGTTGAAGCATTTTCATAATAAAAAATATCCATTTGGAGAAGCTTACAAATCTGGTGCCTTAGGCTTAGAACTAAGCCTAAGGCTACAGTAGAAGAAGTAAAACATAAAAAAGTGGCAGTAATTCATTAGCAATCGAGTGCTTTGGAATAAAAATGAACAAAACGATCATGTTGAAGCATTTCCATAATAAAAAATAACCATTTTGAGAAGCTTACAAATCTGGTGCCTTAGGCTTAGAACTAAGCCTAAGGCTACAGTAGAAGAAGTAAAACATAAAAAAGTGGCAGTAATTCATTAGCAATGGAGTGTTTTGGAATAAAAATGAACAAAACGATCATGTTGAAACATTTTCATAATAAAAAATATCCATTTTGAGAAGCTTACAAATCTCGAGTCTTGGGCACTAGCAGAAGAAGTAAAACATAAAAAAGTGGCAGTAATTCATTAGCAATCGAGTGCTTTGGAATAAAAATGAACAAAACGATCATGTTGAAGCATTTTCATAATAAAAAATATCCATTTGGAGAAGCTTACAAATCTGGTGCCTTAGGCTTAGAACTAAGCCTAAGGCTACAGTAGAAGAAGTAAAACATAAAAAAGTGGCAGTAATTCATTAGCAATCGAGTGCTTTGGAATAAAAATGAACAAAACGATCATGTTGAAGCATTTCCATAATAAAAAATAACCATTTTGAGAAGCTTACAAATCTCGTGCCTTAGGCTTAGAACTAAGCCTAAGGCTACAGTAGAAGAAGTAAAACATAAAAAAGTGGCAGTAATTCATTAGCAATGGAGTGTTTTGGAATAAAAATGAACAAAACGATCATGTTGAAACATTTTCATAATAAAAAATATCCATTTTGAGAAGCTTACAAATCTCGAGTCTTGGGCACTAGCAGAAGAAGTAAAACATAAAAAAGTGGCAGTAATTCATTAGCAATGGAGTGTTTTGGAATAAAAATGAACAAAACGATCATGTTGAAGCACTTTCATAATAAAAAATATCCATTTTGAGAAGCTTACAAATCTCGTGCCTTAGGCTTAGAACTAAGCTTAAGGCTACAGTAGAAGAAGTAAAACATAAAAAAGTGGCAGTAATTCATTAGCAATCGAGTGCTTTGGAATGAAAATGAACAAAACGATCATGTTGAAGCATTTTCATAATAAAAAATACCCATTTTGAGAAGCTTACAAATCTCGTGCCTTAGGCTTAGAACTAAGCCTAAGGCTACAGTATAAGAAGTAAAACATAAAAAAGTGGCAGTAATTCATTAGCAATCGAGTGCTTTGGAATAAAAATAAACAAAACGATCATGTTGAAGCATTTTCATAATAAAAAATATCCATTTTAAGAAGCTTACAAATCTCGAGTCTTGGGCACTAGCAGAAGAAGTAAAACATAAAAAAGTGGTAGTAATTCATTAGCAATCGAGTGCTTTGGAATAAAAATAAACAAAACGATCATGTTGAAGCATTTTCATAATAAAAAATATCCATTTTGGGAAGCTTACAAATCTCGAGTCTTGGGCACTAGCAGAAGAAGTAAAACAGAAAAAAGTGGCAGTAATTCATTAGCAATGGAGTGGCAGTAATTCATTAGCAATCGAGTGCTTTGGAATAAAAATGAACAAAACGATCATGTTGAAGCATTTTCATAATAAAAAATATCCATTTTAAGAAGCTTACAAATCTCGAGTCTTGGGCACTAGCAGAAGAAGTAAAACATAAAAAAGTGGTAGTAATTCATTAGCAATCGAGTGCTTTGGAATAAAAAAGAACAAAACGATCATGTTGAAGCATTTTCATAATAAAAAATATCCATTTTAAGAAGCTTACAAATATCGAGTCTTGCGCACTAGCAGAAGAAGTAAAACATAAAAAAGTGGTAGTAATTCATTAGCAATCGAGTGCTTTGGAATAAAAAAGAACAAAACGATCATGTTGAAGCATTTTCATAATAAAAAATATCCATTTTAAGAAGCTTACAAATATCGAGTCTTGCGCACTAGCAGAAGAAGTAAAACATAAAAAAGTGGTAGTAATTCATTAGCAATCGAGTGCTTTGGAATAAAAAAGAACAAAACGATCATGTTGAAGCATTTTCATAATAAAAAAAACCCATTTTAAGAAGCTTACAAATATCGAGTCTTGGGCACTAGCAGAAGAAGTAAAACATAAAAAAGTGGTAGTAATTCATTAGCAATCGAGTGCTTTGGAATAAAAAAGAACAAAACGATCATGTTGAAGCATTTTCATAATAAAAAAAACCCATTTTAAGAAGCTTACAAATATCGAGTCTTGGGCACTAGCAGAAGAAGTAAAACATAAAAAAGTGGCAGTAATTCATTAGCAATCGAGTGCTTTGGAATAAAAATGAACAAAACGATCATGTTGAAGCATTTTCATAATAAAAAATATCCATTTTGGGAAGCTTACAAATCTCGAGTCTTGGGCACTAGCAGAAGAAGTAAAACATAAAAAAGTGGTAGTAATTCATTAGCAATCGAGTGCTTTGGAATAAAAATAAACAAAACGATCATGTTGAAGCATTTTCATAATAAAAAAAACCCATTTTAAGAAGCTTACAAATATCGAGTCTTGGGCACTAGCAGAAGAAGTAAAACATAAAAAAGTGGTAGTAATTCATTAGCAATCGAGTGCTTTGGAATAAAAATGAACAAAACGATCATGTTGAAGCATTTTCATAATAAAAAATATCCATTTTGGGAAGCTTACAAATCTCGAGTCTTGGGCACTACCAGAAGAAGTAAAACATAAAAAAGTGGTAGTAATTCATTAGCAATCGAGTGCTTTGGAATAAAAATAAACAAAACGATCATGTTGAAGCATTTTCATAATAAAAAAAACCCATTTTAAGAAGCTTACAAATATCGAGTCTTGGGCACTAGCAGAAGAAGTAAAACATAAAAAAGTGGCAGTAATTCATTAGCAATCGAGTGCTTTGGAATAAAAATGAACAAAACGATCATGTTGAAGCATTTTCATAATAAAAAAAACCCATTTTAAGAAGCTTACAAATATCGAGTCTTGGGCTTAGAACTAAGCCTAAGGCTACAGTAGAAGAAGTAAAACATAAAAAAGTGGCAGTAATTCATTAGCAATCGAGTGCTTTGGAATAAAAAAGAACAAAACGATCATGTTGAAGCATTTTCATAATAAAAAATATCCATTTTGGGAAGCTTACAAATCTCGAGTCTTGGGCACTAGCAGAAGAAGTAAAACATAAAAAAGTGGTAGTAATTCATTAGCAATCGAGTGCTTTGGAATAAAAAAGAACAAAACGATCATGTTGAAGCATTTTCATAATAAAAAATATCCATTTTGGGAAGCTTACAAATCTCGAGTCTTGGGCACTAGCAGAAGAAGTAAAACATAAAAAAGTGGTAGTAATTCATTAGCAATCGAGTGCTTTGGAATAAAAAAGAACAAAACGATCATGTTGAAGCATTTTCATAATAAAAAATATCCATTTTGGGAAGCTTACAAATCTCGAGTCTTGGGCACTAGCAGAAGAAGTAAAACATAAAAAAGTGGTAGTAATTCATTAGCAATCGAGTGCTTTGGAATAAAAAAGAACAAAACGATCATGTTGAAGCATTTTCATAATAAAAAATATCCATTTTGGGAAGCTTACAAATCTCGAGTCTTGGGCACTAGCAGAAGAAGTAAAACATAAAAAAGTGGTAGTAATTCATTAGCAATCGAGTGCTTTGGAATAAAAATGAACAAAACGATCATGTTGAAGCATTTTCATAATAAAAAATATCCATTTTGGGAAGCTTACAAATCTCGAGTCTTGGGCACTAGCAGAAGAAGTAAAACATAAAAAAGTGGTAGTAATTCATTAGCAATCGAGTGCTTTGGAATAAAAATGAACAAAACGATCATGTTGAAGCATTTTCATAATAAAAAATACCCATTTTGAGAAGCTTACAAATCTTGTGCCTTAGGCTTAGAACTAACAAGGGACCGTTCTGACATGACACCCGGGGATTTCTTAAGTAATAGCGGGAATGGATAGCTTATAGCAAGGGATGAAAAACCCCCAAGGGTTTTTTTCCCGTTCGCCATTTCAGGGATTTAATAGCAATTCGCTATTACACATTAAGTAGCAGGCGATGAACGTCTTAGTTATAAAATTACGTTTGTGGCAATTTTTTGAAGGTAAATGCATGGAATATGATTAATTATTTATGAAATATTATGTTTTGCCATATTTAACCATCCAAAATCAATACAAACGTAATTCATATACTTAGACGTTCATCGCCTGCTACTTACTGTGTAATAGCAAATTGCTATTAAATCCCTGAAATGGCGAACGGGAAAAAAACCCTTGGGGGTTTTTCATCCCTTGCTATAAGCTATCCATTCCCGCTATTACCTAAGAAATCCCCGGGTGTCATGTCAGAACGGTCCCTTGTAAGCCTAAGGCTACAGTAGAAGAAGTAAAACATAAAAAAGTGGCAGTAATTCATTAGCAATCGAGTGCTTTGGAATAAAAATGAACAAAACGATCATGTTGAAGCATTTTCATAATAAAAAATATCCATTTTGAGAAGCTTACAAATCTCGAGTCTTGGGCACTAGCAGAAGAAGTAAAACATAAAAAAGTGGCAGTTATTCATTAGCAATCGAGTGCTTTGGAATAAAAATGAACAAAACGATCATGTTGAAGCATTTTCATAATAAAAAATATCCATTTTGAGAAGCTTACAAATCTTGTGCCTTAGGCTTAGAACTAAGCCTAAGGCTACATTAGAAGAAGTAAAACATAATAAAGTGGCAGTAATTCATTAGCAATCGAGTGCTTTGGAATAAAAATGAACAAAACGATCATGTTGAAGCATTTTCATAATAAAAAATACCCATTTTGAGAAGCTTACAAATCTCGTGCCATAGGCTTGGAACTAAGCCTAAGGCTACAGTAGAAGAAGTAAAACATAAAAAAGTGGCAGTAATTCATTAGCAATCGAGTGCTTTGGAATAAAAATAAACAAAACGATCATGTTGAAGCATTTTCATAATAAAAAATATCCATTTTAAGAAGCTTACAAATCTCGAGTCTTGGGCACTAGCAGAAGAAGTAAAACATAAAAAAGTGGCAGTAATTCATTAGCAATGGAGTGCTTTGGAATAAAAATGAACAAAACGATCATGTTGAAGCATTTTCATAATAAAAAATACCCATTTTGAGAAGCTTACAAATCTTGTGCCTTAGGCTTAGAACTAAGCCTAAGGCACGAGATTTGTAAATTAAGCTTTCAATTGTTCCATTAAAATTTGGATATGAAAATGTATGATTCCAACATGGATCTTTGAATGTAAATGCATCTTCGCCGGCCCGAGCATACCTTGTCACATTCATTATAAAATATTCTTTTAAAAAGATTCCATTTCTTCGAATAATATATCCAATATAAAAACTTCCAAAGCTTGATATTAGTTGTATTGGATACTGAAAATCTTAATTTATCGGCGGCAAAGTTATGGAACATGTGGTAGAATTATGAAAACAATATGGCAAAATATATATGTACCAATCTTCTGTACTATGAAAAGAAAAATTTATGAATTCTGAATCAATCGAATATGAAAGTTGTACAACTTTGTTGTCATGGTTTTCAAAATTTAAAACTGTAAAATTTCCTTCAAAGTTTATGCAAATTTCTAAAAATTAATTTATATTGGAATCACGGTGATATGAACATTAATCCTGAATCTAGAAGCAAAATTATTCAAAATCACGGATCAAACATACTGGTCAGCATTGTTTTTCTTACAAACCTTGAAATTTATCTGTCACATTTATGAATAAGGGATTCGTACATTTTACAGATTTATTGCCATTTAAAAAAATTGGTTCCATTGGTTCATCGTCATCTTTTGTAAATGAGTACAAACCAAGGCTATTATCAAAGAATTGTCCGGTTTCAGCATTGAATATTGTAACATCATTAAGAAATAGATTAATAGTATCAACAAAACGAGTTTTATTGCTTTGACACAAATTAATATCAGAAATTTCTTCTTCTTCTTCTTCTTCAACAAAAATTAGTATGAATTTTATTTCTTGATCGGGAAGAAAAAATCTATCACATGCTTTAGTATCAATCCGAGAATTACAACCTTGATATTTTTCTGTATATGAAATAACATAGAATTTTAGACTGCTTTTTTGCTGTAAATATGTTACATCAATATTTGAAATGTCTACAACGTTTAAGTTTGGTGAATAGACGCCAAGGTTAATCATCATTTCGAATTTATATGTAAGTATTATTTCACCACTTTTACCATCAATTACATCACCCGTATACTTTACATCAGTACAAAGTTGAATAAGATCATGTTCACAAAAATTTAAATAAAAGTTTACGGAAATTATAATAAATAAAAAGAATTTCATTGAATGTAAAAGTGTGTAAAACGGGTTAAAATATTGCCAACCAAATATAAAAGTCAGGAGAAGCAATGTTTTTGCACTCTATAAAACCCCCTCAAAAAAAGCGAACGTCAGCGTTTTTTCCACCTTCAAAATAATGCGTTTTAATCCATTTCTTTGCCACACCTTTCTTCGCATTAATGCTTTACTTTTGGAATTTCTACTAGACTTGTTTTTAATAAGGATAAAAAAAGCTTATTAATGTTCAGACAAAATCAAGGAACAAATATATGGAAAAACCAAAATTTTGGCTATTTTACTTTTTGTCGTTTTGTTTTACAATATACAAGATTATTATTCTTTAAGCTAATCTTATTTTTAACACAAATTTTTATCAGTTTGATGAATCATAAAAAATATATTTGTGCAAGATTTACAAAACATGATGACCAAGAATACACTGATCATCAGTACATACGCCTGATAATAACAGACTAGGTAATTTTTGTTTTGTATTGATTATTTGCGAAAAAAGATGAACAACAAAAACAGTCGTCTTCAGTAAACAAATGCAGTTTTTCAGTATTGCGTTTATTCTTGCTTTTTATTCAGCACAACTTTTTTTTGAATATTTTAGAAATTTAATTATAGCTGCTGCTATTATTGCAGAAAATGATAGAACAAATAACTGATAATTCGATTGGTCTTTTTCTGGTGAACATTATAGTGTCGTTACTGTAATTAAAACAGTACTTATTATTTTTACTTGCAAATAAAATTGTATTAAAATGAACCATAGAGAACTATTATTAAAGTTAACTACTTAATTCTTGCTAAAAAAAAAAATGTTTTTTTTCTATTGTTTTGTTTAAAATTTTTTGCTTTTATGCTTTTTTTTAATTGCTAACAATAATTAGTAATGCTTTCAAAAAAATATTTTAGCAAAAACTGATATAAAAATTCTTCTCATTTTGCATTAGCTACTAAAAGTGACTCAAATGTTTATGGTTAATATGTTATATTCACAAGCGGTATTTGTTATAAACTAAAAAAAATCAATGATGGAAAAAAGTTTCCTTAATTTATTTTTACTAATAGTGACTCATATATAAGCAATTTGTGGTTATAAAAATTTAACAATCATTCTCATCGAACACTACAACATTTTTTTGTTGTAACGCATGTATGAGCAATAATCCCGTGATCAATTACTCAAACAAAAGGAACGCCGCAACCTTGATAAGAGCATATAATGAAAACTATCATTGTTGTTATTAATAGCTTTATAACACCTTTTTTTTATCAGTAAAAGCAATACTTTCCATCTTGTTATAAATATAAATGTTACTCCAATTAACTTTTATTGTGACTAACAAGACATTATTGTTTAACTTAAAAGGGTACATTCAAAAATGGAAAAATATCAATATTTTATTCTTATATTTTCACCACTTGCCTTTTTATTTAATGCTGCTGCTTTAGTTTTAGTTATTGTTTGGTTAAATGACGATATTGTAAAACAAGCAAAATTTGGTGTAGCTTTTTGTGGATTAAGTTTTTTCTTCTATTTACTTCCAATAATTGGCTGGATGATTACAACACAAAAACGTGATAATATGAATTGCTGTCGATTTTTAATTTGTCATATAATTCTAGTTTTAATAGTGATGGTATTCAAAGCTAAAAGCTTTTTTTAATTTTTATAATTTTAAATTTTTAGATACAGTATATCCCAACTCTCATATTCAGTTTAAACGTTTTGAACCATGCTGATACTGTCACTTGCGATTGGGTTAAAACGGATCCAATTTTTGATGAATATTCTCCTGATGTTTATGCTGGTGGAGGTATGTATTACTTTTATTTTTTTGTTTCTAAGTAATTAACAAATATTATTAATAGCTGCCTGCCTGGGAATTGGAATTTCAATAATGATTTTATGTTTTATTGGCTGTATTATTCATATTGCATGCCAGAGACATGTTCTTGGATTTTTTTGTTTTTGCTGCGTCCCGAATAATGGTGATACTGAGTAAATTTAAAAAAAAAAGTAGAGATGTAATTTAGTGATTTTTTTATTTTACAGAACCGTCACTGAAACTCAAGCACAAACAAATATTCTACTGAACAGATTTGATATTGCTATTAGTGTTATCAATAATTCAAATAATTTGTGATTTACATCACTTTTATAATTCTGCTATTTTTTCTATATTTCATTTATGATTCAACTTAATTCTATCTATATCTTCCAAAAAATGTTTAATCTATTAATTTTGCTAAAAAATTTATCCGAAAACGATGTGTTTTGGCAAATTATTGTTTCTAAGTTGCACTTTTGTGATAATAAAGAACTTTTAACAAACACAAGGCCTCACATAGTAAACAATAATTGCTAAAAATAATTCATTAAATATTAATGTATTATTTTAATTCTTAGTTTTAATTGTAATGACTCATTTCTGTAATTGGAATAACTTTTAAAAGGTAATGAAGTAAGAGAGAAAAGAGTTCAAATAGCTTCTTGAGCAAAAAAAATAAACTACAAAGCGCATTCAGTTAATTAATTTACAGAAACTTATAAAGATCAAACTTTGCATAGCAAAGCAAGATTTTGATTTTTTAATTTTTGTACTTATGTGACCCTAATTTGTAGCTAAAGTTTTGGGTTTAAAAAAGGAAAAAACATATTTAAAAATATAAAAAAAAAGAAAATTTTTACAGGGATAGGAATTAGAAAAGAGTGTTATTATTATTTTCAGACACATAAAAATAGCACATATTAATTAGCACTTGGAATAACAGTTGTTGAAAAAAAGCCTTCCCTAGAATTTGTAGGAGGATTTATAGGTATGACTTGATTCGAAGATGAAATTTTCTTTTTGATTGCATAATAAAACATCTTGATGCAATCCATTATGCTTTCACGATATCCTGTAATAATAGTTAAAACTAAAACTGATTCCAAAAAGACACGAATTAACTTTAAAGTTAAGTAATTTCCAGGGTCAACAAGGCTCCAATCAGCTTCCAGCCAATCAATTGTATAAATTACGGTAAACTTCATATATTGGTACAAGCTTTGATAGAGTTCAAGCAAAAAAATAAAGAAGTACATGAAAAATTCCAAAATAATAACAATTGTAATTCGAAGCATATTATTGAAATCTTTAAGCTTATTCTTATATTGAAAACACAAATGTCCACCAATTCGATAAATCATAAGTAAAACAGCTATAAGTGATGCTACCATAAAAACTGGAGGTTTTATAAGAGAAACTGTTCTAAATTCTTGCAGAAATTGAAATCCTATAAATTAATTAATTATTGATTGATTGTTATACAGGGTTATTCAGATAGATTTGACACTTGGTTTTTGATCGCAAATAAGCTCTAAGAGGTTCCAAGAGTTGTTATAATAGGGGAAGGATCACCACTGACGGGATTATCTTTTCCAAAATGTTTGGCATTTGGAAACACAACGACAAACGGCGCCAAATTCAAATTGTTTTAGCGAAATCGCTAAAAATGATATACACCATGAAAATCTAGACTCTCCTACACCCAATGATCGAAAAATCAAGTATCTAGCCTTAAAAATAACAATATGGCAGCCATGATAAATTTTTTACTTTTCATTTTGGCAGCTATGAAAACAAATTTATTTTTTTCAAATGGCTGCCATATTGTTATTTTTAAGGCTAGAGACTCGATTTTTCGATCATTAGGTGTAGGAGAGTCTAGATTTTCATGGTGTATATCATTTTTAGCGATTTCGCTAAAACAATTTGAATTTGGCGCCGTTTGGCGTTGTGTTTCCAAATTCCAAATATTTTGGAAAAGATAATCCCGTCAGTGGTGATCCTTCCCCTATTATAACAACTCTTGGAACCTCATAGAGCTTATTTACGATCAAAAACCAAGTGTCAACTCTGTCTGAATAACCCAGGATATTTTTTTATTCTGTTTATTACTTCTTGGCGAACTAAAATCTAAAACATCTGCTTCGAATAAGTATTGAGCAAATTTGGTTAAAAAACAAAATAAATTGACTACAAATATCCATATAAAAATTCTATATCGTTTAGTTAATTTCTCATATAATGGCATATTATAAAGACATAAACATCGAGAAATTGTTAAACAAAATAATGACGAATATGTATCTGATGCATAGCGATAACCAACAGGAGAAAAAAGTTGCCATGCAATATGACAGTCGCTTTTAATATTATGAAATAATCCCAGAAGTTCATTATTACAAATGCCTTCATATATTGTAATAGCATCCCATATAACTTGATTTAAAATAAACCATTTGTAATTATCTTTAATTTTTCCAAATATTGAAATTAAAGCAATAATTAACAGCAGTATTGTATTTATAATTAGTATCGAAGGATACAGCGAAACATAAAATTTAGTCATATAACATTTATAATCCCATGCAGAAATAGTCAATTCACGATAATTAAAAATTTCATCTCCAATGTGATGTATTCCATCAAGGGTTCCTGCTGTAGCCAACAATACGCCATTAATGAAACATTGTTTTCCATCATAAACATAATACCCAGTAACATTGTTCTGTGCGACTTGTGTGAAATTTTGACCCATGGTTGTGTACTATACTAACAGGTTAAAAATACAGGATGATCACTATAAATATATAACAGAATGTGCCTGAAAAAATGTAATATTATTAATTTTTGTAAGTTTAGCACACGTTTGCAGCTCGCAAATTGCTGCACGGGGTTTCCAAGAGCTGGTATAAACAGGAAATGCTCATCATTGACAAGGGACCGTTTTGAGATGTTTTTTTAGAGATTGTGAGTGCTATAGAGGAAACTCTATTCTTTATCTGGAACAGTCGTGTTTAAGACGACGCCGCAGCTATTTTGTAGGGTAAAAAAATAGCTGCCCCGGTGGCTATTCTGCAGGAGTGCTGGTTTTTAACTAAATTGCTTTAAAGCTAAACCATAGTTGGACTCATAAAAACTAATTATCATTCTAATCTCACAAAAAAAATCGGCAGGTGCTAAAGCTTCGGCTACGAATTTAAAGATGTTTTATTTCTTAAATTAAAAAATTTAATCAAATTAATTTCATGAGAGAAATACGAGCAGCAGATGTAAACTTTTAGCTGATTAAAAATGATGTTTTCAGTAAAGCTAAAAACGTGATCTATATATTTCGTTTGAGAAATGTCTAATTTTTACATCTGCTCGTGTAAAGCCAAGATGTCTTAAGCAGATGGCTTTTTAACAGAAATTAGTTTGTTAGAAATCAACTTTAACACTGTAAGCTTTACTTCTGCAAAAATTAACAAATTGCTGTCTTAGATTCTTGGTTTACCTTTTTAATTTATGCTAAAAATATGTGTATTTTTAATTGTTATAATAAAGTTATCCCTTGCTTCTAATGAAACGGTTGAATCAGTCTGTCAACAAAATTCTCATATGAAATAACAATCGCATATTTTAATAATAATTCTCCACTTTTGTTATAAATTTAGGAATGTTTTTGATTTTTTATAGTTTAAAATTTTAATAAACCTATTTATATTTATCTGCGATTTGTTCCATGTTTTTGTATACAGCTTGAGCATTCAGCAAGTAAACACGAGAGCAACTTGCAAATCACAATAAGATTGACTTTAACCTATAAATATTTACACTAATAAAACCAGCCTGCGGCCAAAAAACATCAAATCGGTTTAACGACATACAAGCCACTTCAAACTTCTGATGAATTTGCTGCAGATATTGAACCTATTACATATTCTGATTTCAAAAATGGTGATTATGATGCTTTAAACTGTTTTTTCAAATGTATCAACTGGGAAATTATAAAAGATTTTATTAATTCAAATGATATTTATGCTTATATTAGAAATGTTATTATTGATGGTATTTCCAAATTCATTCCGACTCGCATATATGATCCAACAAAAAATATCCCGGCAAATCAACAAAAAGCAATGAAATTCTATCTCAAAAATTCTAATGATCCATCAAAAACTACTGTAGTCAATAATTCTATAAAGAAGTTAAACAAAGAATTTATTAAATTTACTAAAAACCAGCAACGAAAATTATTCCTGAAAAATATCAAAAATGCAAACGAAGAAAGAAAAAACGTTAATAATATTTTCAACTATGTTTCTCCATTTTTAAAGCAAAAATCATCAAACGTTCCTGTATTCTTATTTGAAGGAAAACCTGCTATCTCTAAAAAAGATCAAGCCAGTGCTCTTGGAAAATATTTATCGTCTGTATATAACCCATATTCACCACCAAATATTAATGATGAAACAACATCAAATGAACTTCTACAAAATATATGTTTTTCTGAATTCGAAATTTCTAAAATGCTCAAGAAATGCAAAAGCAAAAATGTTAATGGTGTGGACAATATTCCTGGTTATGTTTTAAAGAAGTGTTCTGATTCTTTATGTAAGCCATTTAAAATTTTATTTGATTTTATTATAAATGAGAATATGGTACCCGATTTGTTTTTATTATCTTATGTCACACCAATACCGAAAATCCCTAAACCAACAAGTGCTGAACACTTTCGACCTATCTCTGGAACTCCTGATGCATTAAAAACATTTGAAAGATGTATTGCTCCTGTAGTGGTCAAATTTCTTGATGACAAAAATTATTTTCCAAAACAACAATATGGATTTCGTGCCAAAATGTCAACCATTCAACAACTGATACCATTCCAAGAATTCATTATTTCATCTGTATCCAAGAAAATGACAGTGGATGTTATTTATTTTGATTTTGAAAAAGCATTTGATAAAATTCCCATTGATCGTCTTATAAATGCTCTCAAAAAAGCTGGTATTTCTGGATGCTTATTAAAACTAATCATTACTCTACTATCATTCCGTAAATTCAAAGTGAAAGTGGGAAATGAATTTTCTGAAGAATTTGAAGCCACAAGCGGTGTCCCACAAGGATCAGTTCTTGGACCAATATTGTTTATTATTTTTATTACTGAATTAAGTGAAAAATTATCAACTTTGCCTGGAATTATGCATCTATTATTTGCTGATGATTTAAAAATTTATTTTTCTTACCATAGAAATTTGTTTGATATATCAATAATTCAAAATGCTATTGATGCTGTATTTGACTGGTCAACTGAAAATTCTATGCCTATTTCAACTTCAAAAACATTTCATATTCAATATGGTCCAAAAAATGAAGCAGCAAAATATGTGATAAATAATGTTCCGATTTCTACCGTACCTGTTATTCGTGATCTTGGTGTTATGCTTGAAAACAATCTCAAACCAGACGCTCACATCAAAAAGATTGTCCGATCGGCAATGTCTTCTCTATTTTCAATTATGAAACGTGTTCTGATTTCAAATCAAGATGTTCTTATATTTTTATTCAATGTTTATGTGCGGCCAATTCTGGAATACGGTAGCCAACTTTTTAATATTCAAGTCAAAAAAATTGCTGATTATTTGGAACGTCCTCAAAAAATTTTCACCAGAATGTTGTATCGAAGGCAAAACAAAATTATCAACATTAAAGATTTTCCGTCTTATCCAGCTCGACTTAAATTATACAGCATGAAATCTCTCCATGAAAGAAGAAATATTATCGATCTTCAAACTGGTTATGAATTCATTCACACAACTTTATCAAATGACTCATCGATGCTACATGAACCATCTCGTGACACAAGATTCCAAAAAGTGTATAAATCTTCACACAAAGTGCAAAAAAGATTTCGCTCTTACCATTTTGCAACCAGAACCTCAAGCTTCATGAATAACCTAAAAATCAAAATCTCTGACTACAAAAAGAAGAATGAATTCAAACAATACCTGATGAATAAAGAAATAGATAATTTTTATTTTACATAGTTTTTATTAGTTTCATTGTTAAGCTTTTTTTGTTGTAATTTTTTATTTTATTGTTTTTTCTTTGTATGTATGTATTTTTTTCTTGTTTTCATTTGAGTACCAGCAATGGAAAAGAATGTATAAAAATTATTATTATTATTATTACTTTATAACCTCTCTAGTTATAGTTTTGCAAGAAAGAAAAAAACAGAAAAGGTAACCAAAAGAGTAGTTTTTTTTATGTTATTTTTTGTAGCTTTATTACACCCATTTTTTGCCGACATACGTTCGCGAACACACCTTTAAACTAAAAAAGATGAATACAAACAAAAACCGACATAAATTTTGACATAACTATCCCTATTAAATTTTTTTTTCAGTGTATCCCCAGTGGCTATAAATCAAAATTGCAAAAAAAATAGAAACAATAAAGTAAAAGTATAGTAATTTATGTCAAAAACTCTAAAAAAAAGTAAAAATAAAATTTAAAGACGATTTATTTATATGATTCATTTGTGGAGGGAGTTGTTGCACAAGAAATTGATGACTGTATTTGAATAGATGACAGCACAATCAAAAAAAATGTTGTCTATTGAAAAATGCTTTTTTTCCGTTTTTGTTGTTTTGAGTCAAAGAAGAATTTCTTCTTTTTGAATATTTTATACATTTTAAGGCACCAAATAAATAAGAAATTTTTACATAGACTGTGCTTTAAAAAAGAAGTTCAAAATATCATTCCAACTTTTAATGATATTTTAAAAGCAAACATCATGCAATACAAGCATTTTTAAATTGGTTATATTTTACGATAAAGGACAACCAAATTAAACTTTAGCAATTTTTATCCCCCTACGATAACTGTTGAAACAATTTTTTTGTAAAAGCCGTTATTAACCTTTTTGTTTGCTACCATTCACAACCGATTTGCTTTTCAAACAAAAAAAATGGATGGAAACAAAAACTGACTTAAAAAGGAGTCTAACAATGCCTATTCATTGCATTATTGATTGTTCACCAAAAAAGCGGCAGGGAAGACAACCTCAAAAAGAGTCATCATTTGTTGTTTTCAAAAGGAATGTGTTTTTCTATTTCAGTGTTGTTGTTTTGAGTCGGTTGGTGAATGTCCACTTTTTGAATATTTTATAGATTTTAAGGCATTAAATAAATAGTGATTATGTGGCATTAGAAGATTGTTTTTAAAAAAAAGTACATAGATGGTGTAATACTTGCAATATTACAGAATTACTCCAAAAACTAGCAATATTATAAAATAGGCATTATTTGTGATATTTCATAGAAAATTTAAAACTGAAACAAAAGAAAAAATTCTACAACAAAATTTAAAAACAAATTTATTAAATAATTCTGAGTTTACTACGATGGAATCCATCTTCAGCAATCATTTCAGCAAGCAAATAATCATCCGCAGAAAGAACATCTCGACATCTAACAATGAGTTGTTTGAAAGGATCATATATAAGATAATATTGTATTTGATCATTTTTTATTAATATACTTGGTGTGGATGGCAGTTCATGATTCGTCTTCCAAAAATTAGATGGCGCAACAATGCTTTTTAGAGAAGAAATAAGATTAAAAATTCTGTCAATATCATGGCAATTGAGAATTCCTTTCATCATTTTTCCATTTCCATCCATAACTAGAAATTCCATTAATTAAAAACTATTGAAATATTGTTTTAACTTACTTGTTATAGTGTATCGAGCATTCCATAAAATATTACTTAATTCACTAGCAGTAAAAAGAAAAGATTTGGTAACTAAAAATTGTTGATGATAACGCTATTGTCATATTCTACAATAAAAAGAATATTCTTACCAACATGTTTAATAAGAAATTCGTAATGCATTAATTGAAATTTAATAAAAGGCAGAAATTCATTTAATTCATTTTTAATAAGTTCATTCGAATTTAATCCTTGTTTTTCCAAAGCTCGCTTTTCAGCCCATTTGAATACCTAAAAATGTTACGTAAAAACACTTGTAAAAGTTAAAACAAAACTATACCATTTCAAAAAGTTTTTCTTGTCTTACAGTATTTTGATTTGTTTCAACAACATCTTTCAAGATTTGTTTTTGAAGAGTTTGAATCTGTTCTGCTTGAGCAAATGATACGAAATTCTTTGATATAAAATCATTAACCTTCTTTTTGAGGTCATCCATTGAAAATTGATAAGAAACTTCCATAAATTGATAGATATTATCGATTTTTAATTCAGTAGTACATAAAAATGATTCACAAAATGTTTTGAGATTTATCATAGAATATTTGTTTGCTACTTCAAGTACTCGATAAACATTATTAACATTTAAATTAGCTTTTAAAAAATCTTCACATGCTTTTTTGAAAACATTCACATTATAGAATTCAGCAATATCAACCATCACAAAAATATTATCTTCAGTAAAATTACATTCTCCAGAATAAATAAAAGTTATAAATTCTTTGAAATTGTTGTAAGAATATTCTTGAATTTTAATTGGTTCATTTGTGGTTTTCCATCTTTCAGAAAGCATTGCATTGAAAGTATTTGAAATTGTTGCTAATTGAAATTTATGAGCATATAATAACTAAAAAATGTTACAGATAATACAATACAGAAAAGAACACAAACGGACATACCTCTCCACTCAAATCAAAAACAACATCAAAAGAGCCAGTTGCAGGATCTTGAGCTTTAAAAACTTCAATTTTTTCTTTTTGTAATTCAAAAAGATATTTGAGTTTTGCATCCATTTTAAGTGAAAGATAAAATACTAATGAATCAAAAAAATGAAAAATTCTAGGATGATAATTTCGAAGAAAAAAACAATCTATGTTTTATCTCGTTTGCCTAAAAATAGGTCACAATTGAGTGAGAGAGCTAAAAAATGAGGATTTTTATGCATTTATTGATAGCAATATTAATTGGTGTTATTTGCCGAAAATCAAGGTAATAATAATTATTAATTGTAGCAACTGCGATCTTCCAGGCTCTGTTTTTTTTTCTCTTGTTTTCTTTATGACTTTCGTAAATGCGGAATAACACTTCTGTTTAAGGTTTTGCACCTTTAATGTAAATTTCAGTACCATCTTCTTTTTTAATTTTTGACTACATCAGAGAAACGGGCGAAAGGCCTCTGCAGGTAAGTATAATCAAATATTTTCAATTTTTCAACAATTCTTATTTCTGATGATATAATCTGAGAAAATATTTCATTTTTGTGCTTCTAATAAGAGTGTTTACGATGATTTTATTGTGTCTAAAAAAATTAAAAAATTTTGTGCTTATTTCAACATTTACTATAAATTTTGAAATACAACAGACCAAAAAATAAATTTCTGTGTCTAATTATTTTTTAAAATTATTTCATGCTTTCTCTTACTTTCGTGTAGCCATCAAGTATTTAAAAAAAATCTTATAACCATAAAAACAAAGTAGATAATTAAATTTAAAAACGTGTTTTCCCATGTCTGTCAAAAATTTCCTTATTTTTTTGAAAACGTAAATTCTTGAAAACAATAAATATCTATTACGATAAAATATCATTATAATACATGCTATTACTGTTATGAAATTAACCATAAAAATTATTATTTATGTACAGCAACTTTGACCTGTGATATGCTGACATTTGAGATCGTTGATTTAAATGTTGAAATTGTTGAAGCTTTTATAGATTTTATTTTTCCAAAGCTCTGGGAGTAAAGAACTGCAACAAAAGTACCATCTGCAGCTCCAAAAAACATTGTATAAACTCCAACATATTGTGTGAGGGAGAGATTAATTGTCTAAAAATGGGGTTACTGTAGGTGTAAAATATTGCATAAAGTTTTGAAAACTTACAGATCTCAAAACAAGATCAATGAAAGCAGGAATAAAATTTAAAATAATTTCGAGGATTATTGTAATTAATGCTAGCTTATTTGCCTAAAAATAATGCATTAAACAAGTTTTCATCATAAGATAGTATGTTACCTTTTTTCGAGATGCTTGTTCTTTTGGTTGTTGAGAAAGTGAAATTTGTTTCTGGGATTTTTGAAGTTCATAAAAGAACCAACTTCCAACAATTGAATTCATGAATCCTGTAACAAGCTTGGCCCAAACGGAGAAAATACTTCCATTGAAACGAGTGACGCAGTTGACAGACCAGCAGTTATTTGGAGCTAAAAATTTTAATAATGTAAATTTGCATATTAGCAGGCGCGTATTTAAGAAGAGTCTTCACAACCTGAGCCATTTTATGGAATTAGATCGAAAATTAAAAAAAAGATTAAAGGAAACCGCATTTCAAATGTCTCTTTCAAAATTGACAGGGCAATGAAAGATCAAAGGCGGCACAATGTTTATAAAACTTATTATGTACCCCTTTCGAAAACTCATCCCAGATACCACCTTCCAAGTCACTAAAAAGCATGCTTACGTTCTGGATATATTAGGGTCCATGTCCAAACATAATAAGCAATTGTAACACACATAAAAAAGAACATTGCAAAAATTGAAAATGCTAGTAGCCATTGATGAATATTTGTACGGGCCATAAATCGGGTAATAATTAGAGTTCGATGAAGAATCAAAAAGAAGACAGCCAACGACACAATTGGAAGGATCATTAGCACTGCTGCAGTGGTTGTATAAATTGTTAAAGGGTCATTTGTTCCTGGAAAAAAAAGTAAATAAAGGTTTTCAAAAATATGGCAGTAGCAAAAAAAACCTACTCTTCCACCATACACAAATAATATATCCACTATTAATCAAGCCAAATAAAGCCATAACATTTACTGAAAAAAGATAAACTAAAAATGGGGGTGAAATTTCAGCTTGTTTTAACATTTTTATTTTTGTGTACAGGGAATGTGTTAGAAGAATAAAAGTAATAAGATGCATAATAAACATTAGAATGTTTTGGACTAGCACAAGATAAATCATATATGGAAGAGCATCAGCCATTTTTGTTGAGCGCTATTAGGGTATGATGACCTCTGTAAGCTAAAAATTGAAAATAGAAAACAAACATTTTTTTAGTAACATTTAATGATGAAACGAGATGTTTTCGCGAGCTATGAAAAGTTTAAGAAATGTTTATTGTTATGACAACATTGGTTGTCAAAATCATATATCTTTAACCAAAAAAATTTTGTGAAGAAAGTGACTACGGTAATTGTAGTCCTTACAGATTTAAAAGAGGGTCGTAGTTTTAACTGAAATTCTTTGAATTCCAAAACCCGTAATTGTAGCTTTTTCAGCAGAAAATGATATATTAAGATTTTATAGCAGAAGCATAAGTGGCAGTTTAGGTGGTGGTTTAGTGGGTGTGCCATTTAGACTGAATTGTTAAAAAATGGCATTTTTCGATGGGAGCTTTAGTAAAAAAATGCTACTTTGTAAAATCCATTTGAAAGCAAAATATTTTCAATTTCATAATTTTTTTTAAAGAAAAACACGAAGTAGACAAAAATCATTTCTTGTTAAAAAACTACTAAAGCCGTCAAAAAGTTTTTTTAACTTTTTATATCAACTTTAAAAAAGGTTTTTCTCAAAACCGTCTAATAAAACTCATTAATGACTCGTTCACCTAAAATTTAATAATAACAGAGTCGTACTTTTCAAGCTTGAAAAATTGAGTTAAAAAGTTTTTAAGTTTTAAAAAAGATTTGATTAAACTTTAATATCGTTAACTTCTTACGATGTTTGTTTTCGTAAAATGAAAAAAAAAGAATTTCCGCTTTTCTCAAAGTTCTGTAGTTGAATGGTTTTTATGTGATTTTTATTTGAATGTGTTTTTTTAAATTGTTTAAAATTTATTTAAATGTCCTTCTTTAATTGGTTTTGTATGAGCATATTTTACTGTATCTAATAAAATATTAGTGAATAAAGTGCTGACAAAACAGCTGAAAAAGGAAAGTATTTTGAGAGATCTTTTATGCTTTCGCCCCCTCTAGGTGTAGTATTTTATAACTATAAGTTACTGAAATGAGGAACTCGTTTTTGAGCTTTTAAAGCACAACGAAATGTGCGTACATTTTTAATGGGTATTTTTTGACAACTTATGAACACCTGTTTGAAATTATTTTCCTTTTCTTAATATAAACTTAATTTCCTTATTTACTGTAATATTATTTATTGAAACAAATTATTAGTTATAAGTACAACATAAAAAATTACGCAAATTTAATCAAATTGTTTAAAAACTGTTTTATAAAACTTTAAAAAAATTAATCAAAAAAGCGAATACGAATCAACGAAAAGCAACACATTTTATGCCTTTGAAAGTGCATCTAAAATTTCTTTAACTCTTTTCTTTAAACTTTTTCGAAAACTCCAACGTTTTTCTCTTTTTGAAAATTTAGTCATGTCATCTAAAAAGATTTGCATGAGTTTTTGCTAATTGTTCACAACATACCAATATCAAGGATATCATAAGTTTGATAATCATTATGTACAGCAGCATCTGTAGCAACATCAGCCAAAACAAGATCAATTAATTCTTCATCTGCCAATGCATTGTCATCATAAACATACACTTCATCAACTATCACAACATCTCTGGGATTTCTAACTGCAAATTTTTTTCCAATTTTATTGAGAATTTTTTTGATAAAGCTTCTTTTATTTTCTGCAGCTGTAAATGATTCCCCATCGTTCTCTAAAAAATCGTACAGAAACTGTAATAGGCTTTGCAAAAGTAAAATTTACCTGTATGTTTTTCAACTTTGATTTCAGCTTTGCCTTCAATTGTATCATCGCTATTGACAACAGCAACATGTCTTGGATTTCTATTTGCAAGCTTTCTTCCAATTTTGTCAAGAATATCTTTAATAAATTTTCTTTTGCTTTCTCCACTTTGCTTACCATTGACATCTAAAAGCTTCTATGTGAATGTAAGTTATTTATAATGAAAACAAAGTTTTACCTGTATATTCATCAACATTAATTACAGTTTCATCCTTAATTGAGTCATCAATCTTGATGCTACTCTTTTCGACATCCATTGTATCTCTAATAACATTTTCAGCTTTGATGCTAAAAGTCCCTGGTGGGTTTTTGTCACCATCTTTTAAAAAATGCTTCAAAATTTTATCATCTTCAATGGGCAATGGCAAAACTTTTCGATCAAATGGTAGTTGAACAGACATTTGAACGCAAATAGCTAAACATACACCAAAAATAATTAACAGCTTCATGATTTTTAACCACTTTTAAAAAATTTAAACAACCTTTAAATGACCAATGAAAATGGTGAAAGCAAATGGTCATTTTATACTTGCCAGCTTTTGAACCTTTAACACTTTTTTAACTGACCGGAACTTTATCACCTTTTTGTGATAAGAAGTGCTTTATTTATTTTACACTTTAAAAAATATTATTTTTGCAGCTTCTCTCAAACTTGACAGTCAAAAAACAACTGATAAGAATGTTTGTATTACGTCATCACATCACCCCGTTCAGATTTATTTTTAGCAAACCTTTTTTTATCGTTGATGTTTTGGAAAAATACTTTTCTAAAAGAAGTAAAATTCGTATAGTTGAGTCAACATTAAATGGAACATTTCAAGCTGCATCTTGTACAAGTAAACTAAATACACAATGTTAAAAGTCAACAAAAATTTTGTCGAAAATTTGTTTATTTTAAAACGAAATGCTTAAAATTTTTCCAACGTTAACTTTTAGAGTTTCAAAGTTAAGTTTTTTTAAACACTAGCATTGCGGGGGTTTGTTTCGTAGTTTAAGAGAAGTTTTTAAAGTTACGTCATGTAAGCTTTTTTTCTCATTAGATTTATTTTTGTCTAACGTTTCTTTTCCAGTAGAAGTTTTTAAAAACATCTTAAAGCCAGTTATGTCAACATTAAATGAAACGTCTTGTAAATGCGTGTATTAAGTTCCAACACAATCTTGTCAAAAAAACAAACTTTGTTGATTTTAAATGAAATGATTTAAATTTTTTTGTAACTGCAATTTTTTTGAGTGAACACACTTTTTGTGGGAGTTTTATTTCTCATTAAAAGTTCAATTTTTTATTTGTTAAAAATTATCCCCTTGTTAAAAAAACAGGTTTAAAGCAACGTGATACGAGTATGTTACAATTCTGTCGATAGTTTCAAATCACATTTGTTAAAGAACCGAACACACAAAGATCACAAAAGATGCAGAAAAATGATGTGCTTTTTTGTGAGTAATCTATCAAAAAAAGACAGCAACCTCTTGCAGGCCCGTCTTTCGACAAAGACTCCAAACAAATAGTTTTACAAACTACACATTTTTGTTGCAGAAAAAAGGAGTATAAAAGCAAAGGTCAACACATTAGTGAAAATCAGTTTTTAGTTTTTGTTGGTTTTGTTGTTGCATTTTTTGTGTTTATTACAGCCATGACTTTCTCAAAAGAAGGTATGTAAAAGTTTAAATAAGGGGCGAAAAATACAACCGAAAATATTGCCTACAGATTGATTCTTGGGTCATTAAACTTTATTAATGGCAACATTTTTTAGATGCTGAAAAGGTTAAAAAACATTTCCATGATGAAACAATGAAATATTTTATGGCAAAAGATGCCAAAGGCTTAACATCTCTTTACCATCCAGATGCCGTTCTAATTCATCAAGGAAAATGGTGTGCTTATGGAACTGATGGTGAGTGTCTTTCAAAATTTGTATATCTCTCTTTTTTGACATCAAAATTTGACATTTGCAACCACGATATTTCGATATTGAGAACTTTGAGCTTTTCGGAATTAAAATTCTAATTTCGAAAAGCTTTGAGGCAAGTTTGAACTAACAAGAATAAACTTATTTGGCTTCGAAAAATTTCAAAAGCTTACAGTAACTTTTTTTTCTATGAGTATTTCTTGATAGAGCACGCTACTATAGTTTACCAAAAAGCCTTAAAATTTCCAAAAACTCATTTTTAAAGGCAACCTTTTTTTAGAAATTCAAAAGAAGAATGAAGAAATCGTCAATATGACATGGGATTTTGATATGAAAGAAGTATACACTGAATCAACATCTGATGGAAAATTTGTTATGATTAAAAGTGAATTCCATGGAAAAACTGATCCAAGCAAAAGTGGATGGTTTGCACAAATGTTTATGAAAGGTGAAGATGGAAAATATTTGATTGTTCATGATATCTTTCATATGTAAGAATTTTACTGGTGTTTAAAAATTGTCTTTGTGGAATGAATTTGTATGGTTTTATTTAACTTTTTATGATTGATTGATTAATAAATAATAAATCCAAAATTTACAAAAAGATAAACTAGACAATACAATTAAGCAGCTTTTGTTTTTGTTAAAAAAGCAGCAAATAACATTAAACAAACCCAAACAGTTTAGGTTTTCTTTCCATAGTCCATCGAGTTTCTTCTTTGACAGTTCCATTTTCAAGCAGCAGTAGCTTTTTCCAATGTGGTAAAAATAAATCATAATCATAGATATCTTTTTCATGAGTTCCAACTTTTGTTATAACTGCATTGTAATAAACAGGGCCTTGACTTTTCATTAAATATCCAATCCACCATCCAAATGTACTTGATGAAGCTGAGATTAGAAGGCTGTCACAATAGTGAATCCCAAAACACATATCAAAGCTTCGAGAAGTATTGTAAGGGAGGAGATTGTTGATGGATGAAAAGTTCTAAAAAATGAAATTTGAAAATTATTGAGCAATGTTTGAGTTTACCAGATTTTGAAAAGTCATGTTTTTAATAAAATCTTTGTCATTTCCAAGTATCAACAAGGATATGGTATTTATCAATCTCTCTTTCAGTTGATCATAAATATGCTCCACTGCTGGATTTACAAAGTCCATCCTTGTTTCTAGTGGCCATGGCTCATAAGAAAAATCTCCACGTCTAACATGAATACAAAATTTATGAGAATGTTTATCATTCCTAAAAAAGTAATTTGTATAATTCAGGTCAGCAAAAGATCAAAAGAGATTTCTAATTTCAAAATTTAAAGGTTGAAGTATACAGTTGATGTCAAAACTTGGGAATAGATTTTAAACAATAAAGACAAAATTTTGACTAATTTTTAAAAACATCAATTTTCTAGAGTTGTATTAAAACTTACTCCCAAATTCTACTAGCAATCATCGCCCCTTGTTGTTTAAAGCTGTTACTGCATTTCATTAGTTTTTCAATGTCCATTTTATATTGATGAAAAAATTTATATGATTGCAAGTAATTTGCTGATAACTTTAAATATTTGACATTATGGTATTTTTCTAAACTGAAAAAAAAAGCTTTTTTGTCAGTGTAATTATAAAAATACGGCAGATAAACAAACTTTTTTGGAGATTCATAAATGCAACAAACATCGGAGAAATCTACAACAGTTACAAGTGATTCATGTGGAATCTAAAAAGTTGGTATATTTTTAAAGGGGGAACGGCTTGGATTTTAACAACCCCAAATATCATCTAGTGTTTTTCATTATTAAATCAAAAAAAAATGAAAAATGGATAAACGAAAATGAAAAAATTTCATCAGGTTAATCGACTGTGGGGCATAAAAAAATATGGCTTCTTTTAACCCAAAATAACTTACTTTAACTTCAATATATTCATTCAGCAAAGGAAAATATTCTGAGATTTCTGTTAATCCTTTTAGCTGTGCATCAATGCTTGCATTAACATATGGAATTCTTCCCAAATTTTTACCAATACCATATAAACTTGCGAATCGAAATAACTAAAATTGCCATATTTTAGTAGTGGCATTCTGTGAAAACCAAATTAAAATATCGAAATCAAACTGCTGTTAATTTTTACTCAAATAATCGAAATCAAAAACACTACTTAGGTTTCGAATTTCAAGCAAAAATTAATATTTCCAGTATAAATTTTGTTAATTAAGCTTACCATATTTCCTAAATCAGCTGGATGCCAGAATGATGATGTAATATATTTTTTTCTCATTGCATTCGTCATTTCAGAATCATTAAAGACCGCAAAATCAAAAAATTCTTGATCATTTTTATTAGCTGAAAACAAATTAATTCATTGAAAACTGCTAAAAATCGTATCTTACAGTATACATTAAATAACAAATCATATCGAACAAAAATAAATATCAACAATAGAATAGGGAATAATTTTAAATAAAATTGAAAACAAGAAAATTTTGAGCTAAGCATTGACTAAAAACGAAATAAATTGTTTTAAAAAAAAGAGTTACAATGATGACCTTTAAAAATATCAATTTCTTACTCAAATTTTCCTCGTTTTTGATTTTACCTCTCTTCTTTTTTGACCTTGAAATAGATGGCTATCAAAAAAATAGTTGGTGAAAGGGGAAAAAGCAAGAAGAAGTTTGAAAGTGTTTTTTTAGTAATTGACATAATAAACCTTTTTTGAATATTTCAAATATTTAAATAACAAGAAAAAATGTTTGATTGCGATTCGCAGACATTTCCCAAAAAAAAATGAGATTTCACATAGGGAGGGGCACAAACCACGTTGGATCGATTTTCTCCAATATTTTATCGAAGAAAAATGTGATATAACTGTAGAACATATTTTTGAAAATCATATTTTTTACAACAACTTATAACAGTTTGTTAAAAATTTGCAACAATTAAGAGAAATCAATGTTCGCAACTGTATTTTTAAAGATATCAAAAAGCTGAAATATTGATGATACATTTAAAAATATCATTCAGTTTTTTATTTTTGAGCTTTCATTGTTATAGATTTTATCTTTCTTCTTTTGACTCTGAAGTTGATCGTTATCATAGAAGAATTTGTTTGACAGCGGAAAAAAAGAAAGGGCCAGAAGGTATTTTTAGATAGAGTTGAAAAACTTTTTTGAATATTTTAAATATTTTTCTTCAGCTGAAACAGTTATGTCTACTGTTTCGGCAGAAGATTACACATATCATAGAAGATTTCATCTCGATAAAAAAATTAGTATGACGTTGGATTATTATGTTTAAATTAAGTTAAAAAGGAAATCTTCGAATTTCAAAACTTGTCATTTATAAAAATTTATTAAATAATTTTTCAAAGAAGATGTGACATTGTTGTATTGGATGTTTCATCTAAAACTTTATCATCTAAGTGTTTTGTCGGAAAAATATATATGTATCAAATACATTTTCAGATAATGAAGAAAAATAAAAACTTTATTAACAATAAAAAACTTTGCAGCAATTATGAACAGTGGCTGTATATTAGTGAAATAAATTTGCATAATTCTTAAGCTAAGTAATAGTCGCTTTAATTTTGTAATACCTTGTTGCACAATAAAATTCAGTTTTTGGAACACAATATGCCCATTGAAGTTGATAACTTCTAAAACAGTAATATTGATTTGGTTTAAAAAGCAGTAATAAAACAAACCCAACAATATATCTTTCAATTAAACATGAACCAATTTTTCTATCACAATGACATCCAGCATTACTGTAATTTTTCGAGATTTATTAGAGATTGTAAAAACGAAAAAACAAACGTCCACATAAAATCTTCATTTATCAGGCACCAATCTGAAGGCTCTCGAGATGAATAACAATGTGAATGTCGAGTACATTCTTGAAAGCTGAAAAAAGAGAGAGAGAGAAATTTGTGTGTTTATTGGTCTTAATTAAATTGAGCTAATTAGCAAAAAAGGAACAAAAAAAAACAGTCAAAGATAAAGCAGTAAATTATTATTTGGTTTTCATTCAAAATTCTCATATTGAAAACCCATGTTATAAGCGATTTATATATACCACTAATTGTTTTTAAACATGATTTTCTGCAAAAATGCCTTTGCATAGCTTTTTAACTGTTTATTTTTTAGATGCTGAAAAAGTTAAGAAACATTTCCATGATGAAACAATGAAATATTTTATGGCAAAAGATGCCCAAGGCTTAACATCTCTTTACCATCCTGATGTCTTTCTAATTCATCAAGGAAAATGGTGTGCTTATGGCATTTATGGTAAGTCTCTTTAGGAATTTGCATAACTACATTATTAAAGCTTTCATTCTAATATTGCAAAAAAATTTATGTTTGTAAAAAATCTCGTTCAGTCACAGTAACTAAAGATAACTTTAATTAGTGCAAAATTAAAATGTGATCAAGAGATCACCACAAAAATACAGTAGATAGTCTTCAACAAAGATCAAAGAAAAAGTAAGATATATTCTTGTAACATTGAGTAAAAATCAAATCTTTTGCCCACAATAAAAAAGACTTACAATCCCATAGATCTATTAAATTTTGATCCATGACAATTTAGTGTTGGATCAGTAGAAATATTTTTTCCTCCAATACATCGCCTATTTCTTTTTAACAATCTTGGAGCTGGTGGTAAATGTTCTCGAAATTCATATGACATTGCTTCTGCTGCTGCTCCATCACTGATATCAATCAGAACACTGCTACTTAAAAATATAAAAAATACTACTACAACTAAAAATTTCATGACTACAACAAAAAGGATGACAAGAAACTAATATCCTGTCTTCTCGTTCTTCCTTAAGTTGCCGAAAAAAAGAAGCGGCTTCTTAAAAAATGAGATAAATGCTTCTATATCTTTTTTTAAAAGCTCTCCCAAAAAAATGAAGCCGAAAAAAAAACATTGGCAATTCATCGGTTTGTGCATTTGTCGCCAGCAGTAAATAATAGCGGCTTCTCACTTCTTCTTTTTTTTAGCTCGTTTACAAGCGGCGGAGACAACAACAACAAATAATAGCTTCTTTTTTGGGAGAAGAAAAAATGGAGGCGTCTTTATTTTTTTTAAAGACGGAAAAGAAAAATGACTCAACAAGTTGTTACGGCTACTACTTGAAGCAAAAGGATATTTGACAAATTTTTAACGCAAATTTTTTTATCGGTCTCCTGAGAATGGATAAAAAAAAGTTGAGTAAAAAATGGTATCCTTCCCTAAAAAAGTACTAATACAATATTAATGAAACGTTAAAAGGCAACGATAGCGATTTATTGTTCATGTTAAAACACACATATTTTTATTTAATCGTTACAGTAAAGTTCGGCAACGGATGTTTCGATTGTTCAAGCAGAATTCATTGCATATATCCCAATGTTAGAAGAAATTTTTAAGCGATATCCTTCATCTGCTGGATTGCATCCAAATTATATTCGAGATTCAATCAATGTCTTTATTAGTGCAGGAATATTTTCGATAACCGTGGTTCCTTTAACATTTTTATTCATATATTTTGTATTTACGTATCAAATTAAAAAGCTTAAAAAGTTTACGAGTGATGCAACATATAAAGTTCATAAAATGCTATATAAGTAGGTTCAATAAATAGTGTTAAGGAAAAAGAGCTAGAAGAATTGACTTCTAAATTAAGAATTTTGTGGGACACTCCCTTTAACTTTAACATTTTTCATCATAGCTAAGCAGCTGACTATATCGCCTGCAAAAAAAAACAGCCAAATTTTTGACAGAATTAGCAGGCGATATTAGTTGTTACTTTGCTAGATTGAAACCGGACATGTAAGAATTTGCTGGAATCACAAAAACCGTGTCTTATCTAAAATTGGGACACTTTATAATAAACTACAGCAAAAAATAAATTTCTAGAGCTATGATCATTCAATTAATTGCAACATTTTTATTATTTCTAATTTTTGTTGCAGTTTATTTATTACAACTTAAAAATGGTAGTATTTTTGAAAATATTATAATTAATGTTGGAGGAACAGAATTAATTGTGAATCAAATAATTATATTATTTTTTATTAAACCGTATAGAGAATTCATTGAAAAGCAAATGCAAAAATGCGGTTTCAAAAATTGTGTTTCTTCTCATTCAAAAGTGTATCCAACTTTGAATGAAGTGAGTACAGTAATAACACGTAGTTTTGAACGTATGAGAAGAAATTGAATTGTTTATTTAAATTGTGTAATTGTTGAAAGTACTAATACAATTTTAATAAAAAGTGAAAAAGCAACACCAAACATATATTTAATGTTCTGCTAAAAGCTCACATGTTTGTTCAATGATTATAGTAGTTCAGTACACTTAATTTTTAAAACTGTTATATGAGAATGGTAAAGAAATAATTCCATAAAGCAGAGTAGAAAACAGCAAACATACACTTGAAATCTTTCTACACTTCTTTCATAAGTTCTGCAACACCCATTTCAATGCCATGTTCATCTTTAACCATAATTCGATGAAGAATTAAATCTTGAATATTACCCGATTCAAGCATTTTCTTATAACCATTATATGAGATTCCAATTTCAGCCAAATGTAACGTTTCAATAGTACTGTAAAGAACGCGAGTACGCATAGCCGAACGATGAACATGTGTTGCGATAAGTTCTTTTTGAATTGAGTGTATCCAGTATCTTTATCAAAAACAAATTTCTATAAACGAAGATAGGTATTTACCATTCAATTATTTACAAAATCATGGTGCAATACAAATGTGATAATCTTCTATAAATCGATAGCAAGAATTTTTTCAACCCAGTCAATGGGTTATCCTATCACTTCCAACAAGAACCTATCGAGATGAATCAAACATTAAGGAGAATGTTTTCTACAATCTCCAAGTTAAAAAGGCCTCGAATCCCCCAGTATGTCCCGTGTAAATACCAACAAACAAGAAACGGTTAAATTTATCAAAAATTAACAAACAAAGGTGAGTATCTACAGAACGAAAACAAGAAAAAATTCATTCACAAACAACACCACGATACCATCATCTTACCAAAATTAATTAGCAGCTTCAGTACAATTACGAGAGAAATGGCCAAAGCCTAAAAAAGACAAGGGATAAAAAAATTAACAGCTCAAAAAAGAAAAAAGCTTACCTTGGCAATTATAGCACTTGACATTATCCATATTGCGCGGTTGATCACAATCACGAGAGACGTGACTGCTATTGCCACAATTGTCTAAAAAATTTACACATATATAAATATATCCGTATATTAGCCAGCAAATTTAAACATACAACAGCTGCGACCACCACCGCCGCCACCACTTCCACCACGAGAATAAGATCCACCACCATAACCACCACCGTTGCCTTCTTCAGTACAATCACGAGCGAAATGACCAGGTTTTTGACATTTATCTACAATATAATAGTCGTCATTAATCATATGTATTATATAAGACAAACTTACAGCAAGATCCGCCGCCGCTACCACCTCCATCGTTACGTCGTCCAAAACCACCTCCACCACCAGAGCTTTCAGCATTGGGGCATTCACGAGCCTATAACATAAGCCATAACAAATAGAAATATAAGTTCGATAAATTAAACTTACAAAATGGCCTTCTTGTTGGCATTTATAACATGTTCTTCCACCACTCATAGTTGCTTTAGCACGAGATATAGTCAAAGAACTAAAAAGATATATACAGATATAACAAAGTAGAGAGTATTAAAGTTTTAACCGCAACACGCAAAAATATATTAATTAATCTTTAAAGGCAGGTAAAAAAGAAGGAGATAAAAAAAACTGATTGATTTGAAAAAAATGAAGTTGTCTTTTGCAACAAGAAAAAAAAACGCAAAGAGAAGGTAGGCAAAGCGTGAAAGAAGAAGAGAGAAGAAGTGATGCGCAGCATTTTTTTTTTGCGCGGGAATTTGAAAAATGTGTTAAAAAAAGGAAAACGCGGCATTCAGGAAAATTTGAAAAGCTAGCACAAGAAAAAAGATTTATCGCACAAAGTCGACGGTAAGAGATAAAGACTTTTGCTGATTATATTTTTTTACATAAACACTACAATAAAATATAATGAACATATGGGACACTTTTTTGCTTCAGATGCTCTTTTGAAAAAAACTCGTCGACCTTTTTGGATCGCGCAAAATCCAAAATTTTGTCGGACCTTTGCGCCCACGTCTAAAGTTAATGTTTTTAACTGCTTTGTGTTTATTTTTTTAATTTATTTGTTTATAGGTAGCTTTTTATATCGTGGTTTATGTTGCCCATTCTTTATATACCATTTTTAAAAAATCTTAATACGTCTTTTTTATAGAAACAAAATGGGAAATCAACATTCAGTTAGAGCTTCTGCCTCCTCTCCTTCTTCTTCAACACCTCTAAATACTCAAAAGTTCAGTGGTGGAACAACTACAACACTTAATAAATATTATCTTGAAACTATTGAAGAGCTTAATCGAAAGCGAGCTGAAGTTGATGATTTAAAATGTGAAAATGATAAGCTGAAGGATGCTCTTGAAAGAATTAGTATGCAAGCTGTAAGGGTTTATTTTTAATATACGTTTATCGTATTCTTGCTTTGTTTTAGAATGATAAGCATGAAGCTGAAATTGAACAACTAACAAAAAGTCATGATGAAAAGCAATCAATGCTTAAAGCTGAAATTCATCGGTTAAAAAGTGATGTTAAATCTTTGCAAAGAACTGTAAATGATTCTGTGGTTGCTGTAAGTTTTTTTTGTATATATGCGGCAATATTTATCAAAAAACTAGGTACCTTGTGGTAATCACGAGCTTGTTGTAATCATAAAGATTTTTGGCTAACAAATATTGTAAGCTTATTATATAGTATGACGACCTTGTCCTTTGATAAGCTTTGTTCTTGTTGATAATCGCTTTCATTTTTAAATATAATTTTTTAGAAAGCTCAATCAAAATCTGGTTATGACGCACATATTTCACAATTAAAGACACACTATGAGTTTCAAAAGTCTGAACTTAATTCAAGAATCAATAATTTAAATGCACAAATTGCATCATTGGAAAAGACTGTTGTAGATTCAAAGAAACTTGTAAGTTTTTTATATTCATCAACACCGACTTAGTGATGGATAAAGCTCAATGCATTCAAGAGTCTGTCCATCAAGTCAAATGTGCACTAAAGATACAGTAGTAATTTTTAATACATCTGTATGGACTCTTGTTTGTATCATTCTTAATTCATATATCAAATCAACTATTGTTTTATTTTGTTTTTTTAGAATTCACAAATGAAAACTGAAAAGTATCATCTTCATACTCAAATAAATCAAATGAAAGTTAACAGTGATAGCAGCAAGCATAAAGATATGGTATTAATTTTTCCCAAAGCTTAATTTTTAAACATCTTGTTTTTCAGATCCAAAAGCTACAAGCTGAATGTGGCAAATTACAAGAAACAATCAAAAAACTAAAAGAAGAAAAAGCAAAGCTTGTTGATCCACGTCGAATTTGTGTTATTGATGATGTTGTTGAACATGGTATTATTGATTATGAAAAGCTTAATGGAAAGGTATGCTTTAGTTCATGTGCTTCTGTTACAGTGGTTTTTTTAGATTTTAATGGTTAGAAAACTTGAAAGTGATGGAAGCAGTTGGAAAGCAGATGACACTGAAATTTCATTTGAAGCTGCAAATTTTAAACTTTTTATTCAAAAAGAACTCATTGCAGCACATGTCAATCGTTCAGCTATGCTTACTCGAGTCCTTTACAGTACTATCACAAAGTTACATTTGGCTGATATTTCAATCTCATATAATGGTTATAAGAAAATGCTTGAATCGGGTAATATTCAAGATTTAATTCTTCATCGAATTATGGTTAAAGATGAACATTGCATTGAAATGGGTGTTGCAGAACTTTTGAAGGAAGTGCCCAATGTTGAGCGATTTGAATTGTATGTTTGCATTTTTTGCTCTGATTTGTATGATTCTTTTTTTAGTATTTTTAAAGAAGATGAAGTTGCTCTTGATACTACTGAAAAGCTTGTTCAACTTGGAACATTTCCTAAACTTCAAGAATTTAGTCTTAGTGAAATTCAAGAAAATTTTGATTTTGAAGCTTTTGGTAAATTTGTTAAAGTAGGTTTTCCATATTTATTTACTTAAACGGTGTACGGTATACTGTACTTTTTGTCGTAATATATTGTTAAAAAGTATACGGTAGAAGGCTTTAATACTAGCCGTATGAATGCTTTTTGATCGCAATAAGATATACCGTATGCCTTTGATTTGTTATCGCAGTTATTAACACCGTTGTTTTAGAAAAATTCTGCTGCTATTTATCATTTGTCTTTTCGATGTTCTGCCAAGTATTACACTAAAGTTCAAATTGTTGAAAAAGATATTGCTAAACTTTTGCCATCTCCATCTCATCTTAAAATTGTTCAACTGAAATAACTTCTTCCATGGTATTGCTTGATCATACTCTTTAACTTCAGAAAAAAATTTGTTTTATTTTTCCATTTTATTACGTTATTATATTATTTTTGAGTTTTTGTTTGAATTTTTTGTTGAATAAAATGTTGTACAAATTGAAATCAGATTGTTAAGGATGGGATTACTGTAGATGTTTCTTGTCACAAAACGGTTGTATTGTTATTTTGCTTTAAGCTTTGCGGCAAATAATTCACACCTTATAATGTTCACAACTTCAAGTTTTGCTAACTTGTTTTTGAATATTTACAACTCGATGTGATGATTTCAAAAAATATCGGGAATAAATTATTCCAACAATCATTGAATCCAAGGCACATAGAGTATGACTGTATTGTCCCAAGGTGGCATTAATTTTTATATCAAAGAACTAAAAATTTATACGTTTGTTTTGAAATTATTTAAAAGAGCTATACTTACTGAAATAAGAAAAACGTCAACAAATGGTGGAATAAAATTGAGAAATAGCTCCATGGCAATTGTGATTAGCGTCAAACGATTTGCCTTGAATTATATTTGTAAATTAAATAAATAAATTGAGAAATATAAAGCTTACTCTTTGAGCAAATGCATTTCCAGTGGGAGTATTCTTCAGGACATATAAAAAGATGCATCCCGAAATCCCACATAATGAACCAAAGAATGCTTTGTACCATAGATACAAAACATTTGCATTCCCAAATGTACAGCTCATTGTCCAGCATTTTGTTGTACCTAAATAGCAACATTTTCGATTTAATCAAACGTATTCATGAAATATAATTAAACCTAAAGTTGGCAACGTTTCTGATGCTTTGATAGTAATGAAAATGGCGTTTGATAAAATCACTGCGGCAATAACGATTGCAGATATAAAAAATAAAATGTTGTTAGTTCTTTTTGTTGCATTCATCCAAAAAACAGCAAAAATTCGATTTAGAAGTAAAAAGAAAACAGCAGCAGATAAAGCTGGGACAAGAATGAAAGGCATAAATGTTAAGGTAAATACCCAAAATGGTTCATATCCAACATCTGAAAAATTACAAGATTGTATTTCAATATCATATTTACATTAGAAAAAAGTATCAAGCGTGTGTTTAGGTGACGCTGTTTCAGCCTTGACAGACTCGAAAAAAACCCTTTGACTTTTTGCCGCCAATGACAAAAAATCAAACGCGCATCCTTTTAAACGATTTTGCTTCTTCCAAGCATTCATCTTGGATACAGATAATGTAGTTATTTTTTTATCCAAATAATGCCTTACCTGCATTCCAATGTACAATCATATAAGCGGATTGAAGAATCGTAGAAAAAGATTCCACCAAAATAATACTTAAATAAATGATAAATGCAGCTGAGAGCTTGTCAGAAAAACCTTTTTTAATCATTGAATAACAAAGGGTCGAGAAAGAGATGACTTGAAAAACAAAGATAAAAATATATTCTATCAGAATTAGATAGGATATATTATAAGCCATTTTTAATAGCACCTTTTGGAGTTGATACAATGCTTAATCTGAAAAAAAATTATTACAGAAGTATTTAACATTTTTGAAAAGCCGAATAAAAATCTGAATTTTTAAAAGTGCAGTTGTCCGAGCGAGTAAATATAAGATTTACAACTAGAACTTCCTGCACAAACTATGTGCTAAGAAATACTTCGTCGAAATTGTTGTAAATTTTATAAATAATGATTTCTTGAATAAGACTGTATTTGTGGTTTAGTTTTAAGAATTCTACTTTTTATTTAGACTTATTTTCACTTTCTTTATTCCATCTGTCATATACGCCTTAATTTCATGGTTGGTAAAAATTCTCTCCATGTAAGATAGTAAATATTTTATTTTAAAAGTAACAATTTTAATTTCTTATGAAAGTTCCTTATGAAATAAAAAGTTTACATACAAGTACATACTATTTTACTTTTTGCTTTTCAGACTGCATTTTTTATCAAAGCTTTAATTATAATATTTTCAAATGGTAGTTTTATGAATTTATTCAAAAAAATGTGCATATTTTATGATGGTATAAATGTACTTCCAAAGTAATTTTAAACAGGTGCTACATCTGCAGAGTTAATACAGTCACCAGTTAAACTTCCTGTTACAAAAGTTTCAAAAAGCTTCTTCTTTTTTAGATTATTTTATTGGAAATCATTTAAAAAAGCTTAAAATGCATCCATTTTTTAACTGTTGTAAAACACCTGTAATTTCTACAACCATAATACTATTTTAACTGTCGTAAATGTGCTCTTTTGAAAACCATATAATTGTAAATCTGTCATGAAGCAAAAATGCACTTTATTTTTATAATTGAAAACGCTTAAAGGAGGCGGACGGTTTGATACTTTTTTTGAACGTCCCGCCATTTGCATTCCCTGAAGCGGGAAATTTAAAATCATCATTTTGCCGAAGAAAAAGGCTATTTAAAACCGAGAAACATTCAGGGAATGCAAAATGCGGGACGTTCAAAAAAAGTATCAAACCGTCTGCCTCCTTTAAAGAAATTTTTCTTAATGAAGTTTCAGAACTTTGAATACAACTATTTCGGTGTTAACAATTTTGTCAAACTTTCTGTAGGAAAATCCTATATTTAAAAACATCCGGAATCACATTTTTTGTCTGATTCATTGAACTCATGACAAAATTTTATGGGCTGATTCATTTTTTTGTAGTAAAGTATCAATAACTTTCTTCATCTTTTCGCCGCTTTGTTATTGTCTAAAATTATAGGTTATACAACTACGGGATGATTCAAAATCTATTAGACGTGTACTTAATTTTTTGAGCACTCAATTAATCCTATCGAGTACTTCTGCTTTTTATCTTAATAAAGTTTCACATTTGAACATACAAAATAATAACTAATGCTTTTTTCATCCCTAAAATTACAAATGGCGCAAATAAATAATGACAACATTCATAACATGCTTATTTATCAATTTTATTAATAAAAGCAAATTGTTAATTAAACAATAAGAATCACATCAAACAACGTTATTAGTCTTTCTTGGAGAACGTGTTGATACATTTGAGATAACTGAAACAGTAGCGCCAACCGGCTTTCTTTGTAAATAAAAATCAATATAATCTTTTTGAATAAATTTGCACACAATTAATAATGCAATTGGATTGCATAAACTTAGCGCATCTGTAACATAATCAAAATAATCTGCCGCAAATGCCAGCAAGCTTGTTAGCTTATTTGCAAGTCCAATTAGTCTCATGACATAAAATGCTGCAAGGGCAAGCTCAAAGGTAAGCATTAAAAGCGCTTGTGTAAATAGTAGTAAATCTTGTTTCATTGATGATGAAATTGTATTGTATTGTTTAAGGAGCTTTCGATATCGAATAATTGTTCCAATTGCAAGAATGAAAGAAAGGCAAGAAGTTGAAAGGACAACAGATGGACCTGCTATTGCGTGGTACTGAAAATTAAAATTATTATTTAACGTTTTTGCATCAAATTTTACAATGATTTTGGGGCAAGATAAAACATAAATTCGTAATGATTTTCAAATTTTGCAAAAAAATCAAAAGGAATTTGAACCTTATATGCTACACGACAGCCCTGAAAGGAAAATGAAAGAAAAAAGAGAGGTGTGAAAAAAAATTTCTTCGCACCTTGTTTTCTTTGTTCTTTTGTTCTTTTTCACAGCCCTAGATCTCGGCTTAAACGTTATCTTTTTTTGTGATTATTAGATAGATCAATTTATTTGGATCTCATTTAAACCTTAGCTAGGCACTTTTTTAAATAATAAATTTTAAAACAGATATTAGCTTTTTAAGATTAAGCTCAAAAAGACAATAGAAGAACAAAAAAAGAACAAAGGAAAAGGAATGAAGAAATGAGTCTCAGTAAAAAAAGAACAAAGGAAAAAAATTGAGAATAAAAATTTTTTTAAACCTCTCTTTTTTCTTTCACTTTTCTTTTTTCTATTAGACGGATCTGCCGTGTTAAAACTGCTTGTATAAAACTTTTTCACAGAAATCATATTTTCCTTACTTGCTGAACATATAATTCTTTATAAGTAGATGTAAGCTCACAATCACTTGTATAAATATAATATGAATGTCCAGCAAATCTTGGGGAAACAATTGCTAAAGCAACAAACGGCAACAAACATATCATTATTGTTCCAATTATTGGTAAAAGCCTTGATTTATTTGCCATAATTGACATTGATGACCATGATCGATTTACAGCGATTGATGTATGTAAAATTGATTGAAAATATATTAAATATCCTGAGCATGCCCATAGTACAGTATCCCATTCAGGATGTTCAAAAAACCATGGCTTCCAAGAATCAATTCGAATGGCTTTATGTACTAGGGCATTATTGATTATAGTTGCTTGATCAGCAATTGAGATCATTATATATAGGATATAAAAATGTGAAATATACATTTTATTTTTTCGAATTACCATCATGTAAAATATAAACCATGTTACAGAGGCGTGATAGATAACAAAGGGAACTGTTATGCCCCAACGAATCCAATCTCCTGCATATACAGTCATAGCGGACGGATAACTGCAGCAATTAATACGAAAACTTACTAAAAGCAAAATTTATTAAATGTAAAAATAAATATTTTTATGTCATTTTATCGCGGAGTTTTTTTGACAAAACGGGCTTAAAAAAGAGCGGATTTAAAACCTATTTTATAAGAATTTCAAACGATAAAGTTCACGTAAAATATACACGACCGCAAATTGCTCCCTTAAATTCCTGGATTCCAGAATCTGGAAGCTCAAATTTTCAAAGATGGGTCATCAGTGACGAGAGCAGCTTTTGCACTTAAAAATTATTAATTAACAATTGTAAGGCTAAGCAAAAAAATCCAATTTGAATTTATTTAGCAGTTAAAAATTGTTTTATAAATATTTTAAAATAATAATTATGAGCAGTTTTCTGTTGTTGAAGCAAAATTTAAATAATGTTTTTAAAGGGATTTCTGGTAAATGAAGAAAATGACAATTTTGTTTTTTTTTCAAAAAGGTCAACAATGTGACATAAGCGCAAAATTCTATCACCTGTTCTCTAAAAAAACACAACAAGTATAGCGGTAATTGAATATTACCGTGTCTCTACTTTAACAAAACACGCTGAAACGAGAAATTTCTTTTTGATCAACACACACGATCTTTTTTAACATTCAATTTTAATTAAATTTTTTATAATCATAAATTTAAAAAACATTTTTATTCCTTACCAGTTTTTTTTAATTCGTTGAAACTCTGTGTTTACAGCTGCTGTAGTAACAAACAAGTTTTTTTTCCAATTTTGTTAATTAAAATTTATTTTATGTCCTAACTTCCTTTTTTTCTCTTTAGTTAAGATGTGGCAACGTTTTTCTTCTCTTTTACCGTAATAAAAAGTTGTTTTATTAACACAAATTCAATTTGTAGTAATACTTAAGCTTTCTAACATTATTATATGGCTAATGTTATGTTGTTTGAAATACTTTTTTAATTTAACGTATTTATATGACTTGCAAGGCACACAACGTTTCATAATTCAATTTAACCTGTATTTAAAATTTTAATTTAAAATGATTAGTAATATAAAAAACAGAGACAGTAAAATATATTAAGCAATAGCAAGCAATCATACAGGGTGGTTCACGTCAGATGCCAACTTGGTTTTTGACGAGAAATCGCTTCCTGTAACTGTTCCCGTCAATGATGAGTCTTCCCACCAAATATGAGCTTCTAGAAGTTACAGAAAGCGATTTCTCGTCAAAACCAAGTAGGCATCTGACGTGAACCACCTTGTACTTTAATAAAAAAAGCTATTAAGGAATTTTATACCGATGAGCACACATACAAGTACATACCATTTCAATTATTTTCGAACTACATTTTTTATAGCTATTATGACCAGTAATTTATAAGTAATAACAAAAATTTGTTTTAAAAACATGTTTTAAGAAGAATTCTTATTCTAAACAGGTGTTACAACTACAGAATTTGTAATTGTAAAAAACTGAAAACACATTTTTGTAAAGTGTAAAAGTACATCCTGTAGTATTTTTGTGCAGCTGCAAATGTAATTTTTCCATCATATAGCTTTCATTATTCAGTCTTATGTGTGTTGTATAATAAATTTATAATTATACGTTTCTCGAAAACACAAGTAATAAATATAACTTCGTGTTAATAAAAATTAGGCTTTCCGCCCTCGTTAAGTTATCTTTGTTTTTAAAGCAGAAATCGTAAATTTAAAAAACAACGAATGTCTTCAAAAAATTATTTTAATCATTTCGTATTTATACAACCTATAATTTTGACTATGACAAAACTGTGTGAAGAGCGCAAGCTTGCGCGCAAGTGATACTTTATTAAGAGAAAAAGTGAAAAGGTACCTTACATAAAGTCAATAGTTCACAGAAACACTCTGTATTAAATATGAAATATGATTCACTTTTTTTAAATACAGGAAAGAAGGACAGGGAGTTTGAACTTTATAAACACAGAAATAACTAAAAAAAATAGACTTCAAAATGTTGGAAATTTTTTAAATACCATGTCAAAAACATAGATTGAAGCACTGACGGATTCAGGAATTGTATTATCAGAAAAAGTGGTTTGAAGTGAATAACGATTACAGTTTTTACACATTTTTTTATTTTTAAATATACTGACGTAGTTCATTTTATGCATTAATAATTCAAAGTTTTATTATTGGATATTACACTGAGAAAAAGCCGTGATGCATTCATCACCCGCGCATCACTACCAGTGACGAAAAAACCCTCATCGGTGATGAATCCATCACTAAAGCGTCACTATCTGTGATGAATTCATCACTGATGCATCACCGGTGAGGTTTTTTTCGTCACGGCTTTTTCTCAGTGTAGGTAGTCAAATGATGTACTTTTATGTGCTTAACAGTAATTACAGTAAAACAATCCAAAAAGAAAGTTTGTATGAAAAAAATGACAGGGTTAAACATTAAATTTTTTTAATTTTAAACATCTATTTAGATTATCAAGACACATAAAATTGAAGATTTGATTTCATATAAATGTTCGCAATTGAACTTTGAAGAGCACTATATTTAAACACTTCCTTCCTAAATTTATTTTGATGCCCTGCTCATTTGCGTTGGTGAAATGCTCACAACTCGATGAGATGATTTTAAAAAGTATCTTGAATAAATTATTCCAACAATCATTGAATCCAAGGCACACAGAGTATGACTGTATTGTCCCAAGGTGGCATTAATTTTTATATCAAAGAACTAAAAAATTTTATGTATTTCATAAAAAAGGCAAATTTATCACTTACAATTTGAAAAAAGACGTCAACAAATGGTGGAATAAAATTTAAAAACAGTTCCATGGAAATCGTAACTAACGTTAAATTATTGGCCTAAAAATTTCTTTATATAAATCAGCATTTTAATGGGAGTTAAACGTACTCTTCGAGCAAATTCATTTCCTGTTGGAGTGTTACCTAGAACATATATAAATACACAACCAGCAATTGCACTCAAGACCCCAAAGAAGGCTTTATAAGATAAATATAAGATATTTCCATTACCCATTGTGCAACTCATGGTCCAACATTTTGATGTTCCTGAAAAGAAAAGCAAACTGTAAAAATTAAAATGCTCTTAAAAATGCGCAAACCTAAAGATGGTAAAACTTCTGAAGCTTTCATAATAATGTATGCTGCATTAGATAGTATTACGCCAGAAATGACAATTACGGATACAGCAAATAAAATATTACTAGCATTTTTTGCGTTCATCCAATAAACCGCAAATATTCGATGCAAAAGTAAAAAGAAAACAGCAGCAGATAAAGCTGGAACAAGTATAAAGCATGGAAATGTTAAAGAAAATACCCAAAATGGTTCATATCCAACATCTAAAAAAATTATTATTTTTTTTTATTTTAAACATTAGAGGACTGCGTCATGCGCGCATTTAGAAGGCGATATTCGTGTATCTTTCCAAAATTGACAAGATCCTTTGATCTTTTGCCGCCAGTGACAAAGGATCTAAAGAACGCTCTCCATTTTGTCCTTCCAAAAATCCATACGTCCCTGGGCATTATGTCTACTTCTATTTATGCTACAAATAATGCATACCTGCTTTCCAATGTACAATCATATAAGCGGATTGAAGAATTGTCGAAAAAGATTCAACCAAAATAATACTTAAATAAATGATAAAAGCAGCTGAGAGTTTATCAGAAGAAACTTTTTTAATCATTGAATAACAAAGGGTCGAGAAAGCGATGACTTGAAAAGCAAAGATGAAAATATATTCTATCAAAATTAGATATGATATATTATAGGCCATTTTTAACAGTTTCTGGCAAAGCTTTTTTTTAGCTTAACAGATACTATTTCTAAAAGATAAGTTTGATGAGAGAATAATAATCTACTTCTTTCAACTACAAATATTCATATATGTGTTTTCGAAATGTAACTTCCCTGTATGACTATTTTTATTTTCGATCCGCCTTAATTTATACCTTTTTATAAATGCCATAGAAAATTCATAAGTGACAATTTTGCTAATGTCAAAGTTCCGCAATTTCATAAAGAAAAATTTCCTTAGCTATTTCAGCTATTTAATAAAGTGCATTTTTGTGTCTTGACAGATATATAATTATAAAATGAGTTCAGAAAAGCACATTTACGACAGTTAAAAAGTATTATGATTGTAGTACTACAATTTTAAAAAAAGGGGTGCATTTTAGGTTTTTTTCTAATGAATTTCAGTAAAATAATCAAAAAAGGAAGAAAATTTTTAAAACTTTTGGATCAAGAAGTGTAAGTGGTGTAAAAATATTACAGTAAGAGAAATCACCATTGTTATTAAGATGTTTAATGCAAATATCAAGTCAAATTAATTCGACCTTTTAAAATGTATCAGTAAATTCTTTAAATGCCTGTAAAATGTCTTTAAACAATAATTTAGAACTTTAAAAGTGTCATTTTAGCTAAATTTTTTTAATATATTTATGATACGCATGCATACGTGTAGAAGGGGTTAGTTAAATCACCTACCCACCCACCCACGGCGAGAAAATTTTTTTCCTCAAAAATGAGCAAATTTTTTCTCAAATAGTACTGCAAAAAAAATTTTCAAAACTTGAAAAATTTTTTTTGAATTTTCTGAGTTTGTGTTTATTTTTATAATATTCTATCGTTGCAAGATAATTTGTTAAACTTTTTATTTTCAATATGAGTTGTTTTTTCAAACTTTTAAATTAAATAACAGATTTTATAAAAGGAGTAAACCGTTTTTTCCACATTTCATTAGAATAATATGAAGCAGAATTTTGTTCAATTGGATCATCGGGCTCAACAAAAAATTCATTGTTGTCAACTTGGGTTTTTCCTTTGCCTCTTGGTTGATGGAAAATACTGTCACTTTCAACGTGATCCACAAGCCAATCATCTAAATACATTTTGCAATAAAATTCAGAAATATCTGGAGCATTAATTCGGATTCTAAGCAATGCATCAATTGTTTCGGGATTTAAACTCATTCGTCGAGCATCAAGAGTATGAAATAGAATAGAAAAACCTCTTTCTGCATCCGCCGATCCAACTGGCACAGTAAGAACACTAAAAATATATGTTCTAAGATCATCACTTATATCCATATTTTCAGTAACTGCTTCCAGCAATTTTGAATAAAAATATTGCGCTGGTAAAGTGGTCCAATGTTTAAATTTAGTGTAACCTTCTTTAGTAAAAACAGAACGTAAAAGATTTTCAAATTGATTGCCGATATCCGCAACATTAACTTTAAAAGCTTGAGATAAAGTTCGATGACTTTCCATGGAATGTTCAGGAAAAGTAATTCCATTTTCACCAACTACATACTTTTTTGGATCCATTATTTCAAATTCTTCCATGCCATCATCAGTGTAATATTCATCGAGTTTGTCCAGTAATGCTGTTAAAAATACTTCTCTGTATTTTACCAAAGAGGGAATATCTTTGTCATCATCGAATTGTGTGAATTGATACCATTGATCATCTGCAGGATCAGTATAATTATAATAAAGAATGACACTATCTTCTGCTCTTTTTAGGTCATCATATAAATATTCTTTGCATGATTCAGCAAAAATTGATTTATTTTAAAACCATTAGTTTCACTAATACTGTATTAATATAAAGTTGCAATACTGAAAAATGTAAATGTAGAAAAAAATATTGTAAAATATAAATAGTAGTGTAAATGAGTTGGGCGCGAAGCGCCCAACTCATTTACACTACCATACCCCGAGGAAAAAATTTTTTTTGACAAAAAATGGATCTGAAAAGTTGAAAAGACTACCAGACCACGATAGACTTTTCGAAAAAAAATAACCCCTCTCTACACGTATGTACGCATGTCATGTAATTTGAAGGAATTGCTTTGGGGTTGTAGTTGTAAAATGTTGAACTTAAAAAATATAAATGAAGTTTATTTGAGTTCAATATGTTATTTGTTACAAAAAACACTTTTTTTATAAAAAGATGGAAATAAATGTGTAATAAAAAATTAATAAAAAGCAATAAAGCAAAAAAATATTAAAAAAAAATTATTCATCATTCCAAGGAAGCGGAATCCTTCGATGATTTGCAAAATAAGATTCTTCAATTGGCTCATAGTCACATGTACCATTTGATAGTTTACGATACATTGATGGGCTCTAAAATGGAAATTTTAAAGTTATCAAATCGAAAATTGCAGATGCAATTTTGAAGCCTTCAGATCAGAAAAAAAACAGATTTTTTTACTCTTCCAAATTCCTTATATTAACAAGTCTAATATACTTACAATATCAGTACATGTCTCATAGAATCTTTTGCGTGAAATAAAAACATTTGTTGCATTTTCATTTTGTTCACAATATCCTGTATCATCATCAGCGCATCCAGAGCCTTTATAAACAACATTGTCGATTAAGCAAATATATGAGCTACAATACATTCCAGGACACTTAACTTTATATTGTTTACCTAAAAAAAGATTTGAACATTGGAAAAATCGCAAAACAAAAAATTTTTAATAATAATAAAACTTACTGTAATTGTAAAAATGCTTTGTGAAACATGAATTTTGTTTAGTACATGACCACATGATATGACTGTAAAGGAAAGGAAATAAAAATAGAAAAGAAAAACAGAAAAATGTCTTCATTGTTGATATGCCGCAACAAAATAAAATGCCAACAATGTTTTTGCATGACTTGTATCCCCCATACCTGTAATCTTGTCAAAGAAGAAGATGTACCGATAAAAATGTCAGCTGCAATTATATAATTTTTTTGACCTTTATCCTTTTGAAATGCCGCTGCCCAAATGAGAACATCTTTTTGTCTTTATTTGTGATCATTGATGAGCAAAGAAGGACAAATTTGTCTACATGGTAGATATAATCTATTATTGTTTTGAGGTTTTTTAAACTCATAAGAAGTTAGCTTATAAAGAAAGGAATTGTTGTAGTCATAAAAATGAATACAAGTTGTAACTAAAAGAAAAAAATCGAATACTGTTTTGCTGTGGCTACAACTATGTCCATTAAAACAAAAAAGTTTGTCCCCTTTCAATTTCTGTTGCTCATCATTTATTAGATTTTTTAAAGTTTATTAAATTAATACAATTTCATTAAAAAAATTTGCTCATTTCATGTTGGCATTGAGTTGTCGGAAACAAAAGTAGACAAATCTCTTTTATCATTGATAGCATCAAAAATAGCGACGAAAAAGGAAAATTCAAAAGTTTGTAGTTTCTAAATACGTTTGCGTTCATCTTTTTATGAACACAAGAAACAAGTCTGTTCAAACAAAAAAAAAGATGATCATGACTTTTTTTTTAAAAATTGTTGTTTTGTACACATGAAAAACAAATGTGTTTCATTCAAGCCTGAAAGAAACCCCTATTTCAACTATAAGATACAATATGAACTGGGAGTTTGTGCCGTTCTAGTGATAAAACATTTTTTTTTATTTTTTAAACGATTGATCAAGTGAACCCAAAAAATAAAGTGAACAATGAAAAGAGCATCCCCGTTGATAAGATTGTGGTAAAAGTTGAAAGTTTGTATTTGCAAAATTCTAAAACATTCCTTGTCTGTCATCAAAAATAAATACCTATTTAAAATCGCTTGAACAATATACCGAAATGAACAAAAAATATCGAACCATAAACATTTTATTCCAGTTTCATTTCTATAGTATGTGTCTCAATCTGAGAATGACCGATATAGGAGATGAAAAAAGGATGATTTTAAAAATTGTATAAAAACTCTCCTGTTATCTATCATAAAACAAGAATTTTTTTTCTGTTGATAGTTGCTTCTGATAGAGTATGAAGTATTACATTAATATACTTTTTGGTCTTCTTATTTTATTTTCATATTGCAATTGTGCCAAAATTGCAATTTACAATCCATATACTACACATAGTCACTTTAATTATATGGCAAAACTGGCTGATGTTTTACAAGATTCTGGTTATCATAATGTTGTAAGTTTTTTGTGCAACAATATAAATCTACGATACAATTGTTTTAAGCTTTTACAGTTGTGTTTCTATTAATGTGAGATTTATTTTTTAGACAGTTATTATTCCAGAAATTGATCCATCAATTAATGTTGTCTCCAAAAAAGCTAAAGTTGTTATAAGAGCAGCAGCAGAAAGAAAACAAAATTTTGAAAATATTTTTTTAAAAGAAAATAGTGTAGATTTTATGTGGGGTAATGGAATTGAAGCGCTGAAATGGAAAACTGTAAGTTGTTGTTTCCGATAACTAATTTGGGGTTCAAGGCCATATTCATGATTCATTTTCGAAGTGTGCTGAAGCCTTTCAGGGGAGAGGCAGGCCTTTGATCTTTTACCGTCTTTTACAAAGCGGTGGCAGATGATCATAAAACGTTGTCGAAATAGGGCTTTTTTGAGTCATTAAAAAGTGAATTGAGATCATACGTGTAGAGAGGGGTTATTTTTTTTCGAAAAGTCTATCGTGGTCTGGTAGTCTTTTCAACTTTTCAGATCCATTTTTTGTCAAAAAAAATTTTTTCCTCGGGGTATGGTAGTGTAAATGAGTTGGGCGCTTCGCGCCCAACTCATTTACACTACTATTTATATTTTACAATATTTTTTTCTACATTTACATTTTTCAGTATTGCAACTTTATATTAATACAGTATTAGTGAAACTAATGGTTTTAAAATAAATCAATTTTTGCTGAATCATGCAAAGAATATTTATATGATGACCTAAAAAGAGCAGAAGATAGTGTCATTCTTTATTATAATTATACTGATCCTGCAGATGATCAATGGTATCAATTCACACAATTCGATGATGACAAAGATATTCCCTCTTTGGTAAAATACAGAGAAGTATTTTTAACAGCATTACTGGACAAACTCGATGAATATTACACTGATGATGGCATGGAAGAATTTGAAATAATGGATCCAAAAAAGTATGTAGTTGGTGAAAATGGAATTACTTTTCCTGAACATTCCATGGAAAGTCATCGAACTTTATCTCAAGCTTTTAAAGTTAATGTTGCGGATATCGGCAATCAATTTGAAAATCTTTTACGTTCTGTTTTTACTAAAGAAGGTTACACTAAATTTAAACATTGGACCACTTTACCAGCGCAATATTTTTATTCAAAATTGCTGGAAGCAGTTACTGAAAATATGGATATAAGTGATGATCTTAGAACATATATTTTTAGTGTTCTTACTGTGCCAGTTGGATCGGCGGATGCAGAAAGAGGTTTTTCTATTCTATTTCATACTCTTGATGCTCGACGAATGAGTTTAAATCCCGAAACAATTGATGCATTGCTTAGAATCCGAATTAATGCTCCAGATATTTCTGAATTTTATTGCAAAATGTATTTAGATGATTGGCTTGTGGATCACGTTGAAAGTGACAGTATTTTCCATCAACCAAGAGGCAAAGGAAAAACCCAAGTTGACAACAATGAATTTTTTGTTGAGCCCGATGATCCAATTGAACAAAATTCTGCTTCATATTATTCTAATGAAATGTGGAAAAAACGGTTTACTCCTTTTATAAAATCTGTTATTTAATTTAAAAGTTTGAAAAAACAACTCATATTGAAAATAAAAAGTTTAACAAATTATCTTGCAACGATAGAATATTATAAAAATAAACACAAACTCAGAAAATTCAAAAAAAATTTTTCAAGTTTTGAAAATTTTTTTTGCAGTACTATTTGAGAAAAAATTTGCTCATTTTTGAGGAAAAAAATTTTCTCGCCGTGGGTGGGTGGGTAGGTGATTTAACTAACCCCTTCTACACGTATGATTGAGATTAAAAAAGTTTATTTGACTTTTTCATTATTCACCTGCTATCAAAAAAGTTGTTTTTAGCTTAATTGAGTAGCACACGATATTGTCTAATTCTACTTTTTTAGATGATGACAGAGATGAAAGAAAAAACAGCTTCACAATGCCAGCGTACCTTTGAAGACAAGACATTCATTGAAAAACTAAAATCCGAGAACTTCGATTTCGGCATTTTTGAACCAATCGATTTTTGTGGATATGGTTTATTCAAGCTTATTGGAATTGAACAATATGCAATCTCCACCCCAATGGCAATCTCAGAAGATGTAGCATATGCCCTTGGACTACCAGGAAGAAAAATTGCATTCCCTCTGAATCATGATTATCATCCTGATATGACATTTTTTGAACGAATTGAAAATTATTTTTCACCAATTTTTCATTCATGGATTAATGACATGGATGAAGTACATGGAGCTGAACATATTCAAAAGTATGCAGATCGAAATTTCGATAAATTTGAAGTATTTGCAAATGCTCGATACATTTTTGCTAATACTGATGAACATATTGATTTTCCACGACCCATTTCTCATAAAGTAATTTATATTGGTGGGATTACTTGTGATGTTACAGCCAGCAGTAATAGCTTGAGCATTGATTACAAAGATATCTTTGATTCTGCTGAAGATAGAGTGGTGCTGGTTTCATTTGGATCGCTAGCTAAAAGTGCTGAAATGCCGGCGGAAAAGAAAGAAGCATTTATAAAAATGTTTACAAAATTTCCAAAAATTAATTTTATTTGGAAATATGAAAATGAGAATGATACAATTGCGAATGAGCTTCCAAATGTTTTCAAAAGGAAATGGATTCCACAAAAAGAAATTTTAGGTAAGACAGAATTTTCGATGTCGCATAACTATCAGTAACTACCGTATCCCTTCTAATTCCACTATTCAAATTTCAGCACATCCTAAACTTCTTGCTTTCATTACTCATGGCGGAATGAATTCAATTATTGAATCAGCGCATTACGGTATCCCACTACTTGCCATTTCACTTTTTGCTGATCAACATCGTAATGCTAAAATGCTTGAATACCGAAAAACTACAATCACTTTACCCAAAACTGATATCACCGAAGGCAATCTTATCTCTGCTTTAACAACTTTAACCCAAGGTGAATCTGGAAAACAGTATCGTCAAAAAGCAAAAACCCTTGCAGCAATGCTTGCATCAAAACCAATGACACCAAAAGAAAAGCTTGTAAAATATGTAAATTTCGCTATTGATTTTAAAGATCATGATGATCATTTGGATAATAAGCATCAAAATTTTGTTGTTTTTTATAACTTGGATATTTATGCTTTTGTTTTTGTTAGTGTTTTGATTGGGAACTATTTATGCTATTTTTTCTTGAAACGTGGCATATCTGTTTCCACTACTTTATTTGTGAGAAAACAAAAAGTTGATTGATTTAATACTTATAAACATAAAAAATCAATAAATATAAAAATTTATTTCATCGATTTCATCATTATCGTGTTTTCTTGTTTTCATTTTACTTTATCAACAATATAAAATAACAATTTTGTAAAGCTTTATTGTCCACATTTGTGTTTTTTACGCCTTTTGTAAAGAAAAATTAGCTCCGATAAGACACACAGAAAAAGACAATCAGATATTTGTAACATGTTATTTTCTTTAAAACAATGCATTTCCCACTTGAGGCTGATAAGGGCAACAAGAAAATGTATTTTTCGGAGGAAAGGCAAAAGCCGTTTGGAGTATTGTTATAAATTTATCAAAAAAATTTATATTTATTGTCGACAGTTGTAACTGAATATGGTTAATTCCATTAAATCCCTTATTTTTTTGTCAGTTTCCAGCGAATTTTTTTTCTACAAACCCTTTTTAGACCAAAAGTCATGTTTTGTTTAGCCGTCATACATCTGTGACCGGCACTTTAAATAGGTATTTATAGGCACCAAATTATTTTTCAGACAAAAATGCCTTCCTACAGGTAACTTCAAGTATTACTTTAAACAGCTAATCACATGACGCTTTTGCTTTAAAATTGCCTCTTAAATTTATGTTTCTGTATTCATTAAAGAAAAAATAATGTGTTTATAGTCATTTAAAAAAGAGATTTAGTTTTTTCATTTTTTTTCATTTTTGTTTTAACAAAATTATGAATGGAACAGCAGCCTTTAAACGTTTTACGATTCAGGATGTTGAAGCATACGGTAATCGGCTGCACATTAATACAGCTTTGAATACCACAACTAATTGTTTAGCTGCATATTTAATTATTAAACATTCAACAAAGGCTATGAAAATAACAAAAAAATTTATTTTATTGACATTTTTTGGTGCATTTTTATTGGATTTTCATACGTCTTTTATTTTTGGAATATTTACACTTTTTCCAACTCCAATTATTTGTGGCGCTGGAATTTTAAGAAATTTGGGTTGGAAGGGTGCAGTAGCAAATTATGTAAGTAATTTTTGTCTAGTAAACTCATGTGGCAAAAAATGTTTTTAGATATTCCTTCACATAACATTCAGCTTTGGTGGAACAGCAATATTTTTTGCGTTACTGTATCAATATTGCTCCCTCAATAATAATTCAGAAATTTTTCATAGACGAAAAACAATTATTGCAATGTTTGCTACAATGATTTTATACGGATTTCCACCAGGAATTTTAATTTTGTTTGGTATCGACAATGACTATATCAGAGAATACGTTAAAGTAAATGCCCCACAACATTATAATTTATTTGTTACGGGTGCTTGCAATATGAATAAAATTGATTGGCTTTTATGGATTTATATTTTTGATGTATTTTTTCAAATTGCACTTGCGTATTCAGTTGCCCTATTTTTTGGAATTAAAATTATTCGAAAACTTCGCAGCTTAAAATCTTCCATGTCCACAGCAAATTTAAGGATACAAAAACAATTTTTCATGGCTTTAACGGCACAATTAGCAATTCCATTTCTTTTTATTGTTGCTCCAGTTTCGTTTTTACTGATTGATGTGGCATTCGGAGCTGGTGATATTGCGGGTAAATATTTGCATAATTTTTTTTGAAAACTTTCAAAGGCTTTCGCTTGTCGAGTAGTCGACTGATTTGTGCATTGATTCAACATGTGGCAGGTCGCAGGTTCAATGCATTCTTCAGTGGCTCATCCAGTTTGATCTCCTCTGTATTGAGGGGGCCGGATGGGTGAGAAATGAAAAACATCCATCTTTAAGCTCTTGATTGACATCCGCCCTGCACGGATGCAACTCCAGCCGAAACCATAATAATTGTTATTTTAATAAAAACATGCATGTTTCAGAACTTTCACAGTGGGTGCTACAAATTTTTGGACTTCATTCAACAGGAAATTCAATTGCCGTTATGCTAATTTTTAAGCCATATCGACAAACATTGCTTCGATGGATTTCAAAAATTCAGCGATTTGTATGTTGTCAGCCTTCAGCAGCAGTTGAAAATTGGGCCACGCCTTTACCTGCACCATCAACAACAGCATCCTCCTCTGTAATACCGAAAACAATATCATCAAGAACAAGTTAAACAATACTACCACTACTTTTTATGATTAAAATCAATGTACAAATACTTTTCATTGTAATAACAATGGGGTGATAAAATAGAATTCTGAATTAAAATTTTATATAACTGCTTACTTATAGGGTTATTGATTCAGATATTGATATCAGTACATTCTCAGATGTATCAATTGAATGAAAATTTTCTTTTTTTTTAAAAGTTTTTGTTGCGTTTTTACTGTTTTTGAATAAATATTATTTTTTAAACTGCCACGAAAAACAAAAGCGCACCTTGTAATTAAAGCGCAACGTCTATTAGAAGCGCAGCAAAATCTTGCTTCGAAAAAATAGAAGCGCAGCGTTTCAAATAGAAGATTTACGGTAAGCATGTTTCACACAATTGTCTTGGGGTTGGAAAAAATAAATTTGATGGAACAGCAAGTTTGGAATCAGCCAGTTAAAAGTGTTTAAAAATAAAAAGAAATAAGTAAAACAATCAAATTAAAAATAAGAAAGCTCCTTTTTTTCTACTCATCAAATTTTGTCGACATAAAATTATTGATGAATTTTAATTAATTTTAAAGCACAGAAGAATATTATGCCAAACAAACTCTACTACTGTAAATTGTTTTTGCAATTATTTTTTCGATCCACGTTTTAAATTAGATAACCAAAAAGAACACAAGGTTTATATTGTTTGCTATAAATTTGCAAATGTTTCAACCCACACATATTATTAAAGCAGGAACAACGGAACAATAAAACTGTATTTTTGCTTTTTTTTAAAAATATGTTTGCATAAACATAAATTATTTTTAAGGCGTTACAAAGGGATTAAATTTTTAAATAAACATTGTTCAAGCTTTCTCTCTTTCTTGTTTGAACACGTGCACGCGGTGTACGTGTAATTACAGATTATGGAAAACAGATAAAAAAGAGGGGTATAAAAAGAGGTCAAAATTTTGATAAATGTTCATATTTACAGAAGATTCATAGCTTCAAAAGAAATGAAGTGTCTTCTGGGGTTTGCTGTTTTTGTTGTATTTGTTCTTGCTGTGGTAGCAGTGCCATCTCCATTGTTTTCATTAGATCAGCCAGATGATGTCTTATTTCAACAATTCCAAAACAAGTAAGAGTTGCAAAAGAATGGGAGAACTGCTTTTCTATAAAACATTGACTGGTCATGCATCCGGATATCCAGTACTTTGTATAAAGAATCACCATGTATATGCATTTTCAGGTTCAATGCCAAATTTCCCAATACTGCCGAAAGAACCCAGCGCTTCGAGATTTTTTCACAAAATTTGATTAAAATTCGTGATCTTAATGCTAAGAATACTGGAGCCAAGTTTGGGATCAATGCATTCTCAGCTATGAGTCCTGAAGAATTTAAACAACGTTTAATGTCAAAAGAATCCCAGCCTCCTCTTGATTTTAGAAATGCCACAGACGATGATATTCATGCTCCTGGACATTGGTGGCACCATCATGATAATAATCGTGTTCGACGAGATGTTTATCCTGAAAGCTTTGATTGGAGAACAAAGAATGTTGTTTCACCAATTCAAGATCAAGGTAAAATAATTTGCATATTCATCGATTACAATGATATTTTACAGGCTCATGTGGAAGTTGCTGGGCTTTTGCAGATGTTGCAGCAGTAGAAACACATTATACCATTTTTCATAATTTAACAACCCCTCCTGGACTTTCTGAACAAGAAATGGTTGATTGTAGTGGTTATGGTACTTGCGGGGGTGGATATACATTTTGGGCATTAGATTATATTCAGACACAAGGTCTTCATTCTCGAACTAATTATCCTTACAATGGATGGGATGACAGCTGCAAAGAAAATGTAACCAACGGGGAAAGAATCAAGATCGCTGATCACTTTAATTTACCTCGAAATGAAACGGAAGTAAAAAAGTTCATTTACAACAAAGGGCCAGCAATTTTTGGTAAGACCAAACGACTTGGAAAAAACTTTTCGCAGCTATAAATAAACATTTTCCAGATTTCGTATGTCCCCGCTCATTCCAATATTATGTCGGCGGAATCTTTAGTCTTACAATGGAACAATGCCTAAATGAATATGATGGATATCATGCAATGATAATTGTAGGATACGGAGAAGAAAATGGCAAGAAGTTTTGGATTGTTAAAAATAGTTGGGGAACTTGGTGGGGTGAAAATGGTTTTGTAAGAATTGAAAGAGATATCAATTTTTGTAATATGGGTTTGAGCTGTTTTGCACCTAGCTTGCTCCCCCCAGCAACAACAACGACTTCGACAACAACTACAACAACGACTACCACAACAACTACCACGACAACAACATTAAAACCGTTACCATATACATCGCTTAATTGCTCAGGTGCAATGGATCTTGTTATCGTATTAGATAATACAATAGCACCATCAAAATTAGAAGTTATCAAAGCACAATTAATGATTGCAATTGATGAAAATGGAATAAACTGGGATAAAAATGACAATGATGTATGTGTTTTTCTTACAATATATATCGACCCAAGCCTTTTCAGACAGCTCGTGTCGGAATTGTCCTTTCAACTTCTGTTACACCTGCATACAATGAAGTAGTCAATGAAGCCTTTCGATATCTTGATTTCAAAGGTTGTCGGCAATATAGTAAAAAGTGTAGAGGAACAATATCCACTACTGCTGATCTTCAACAAGCTATCTATGATATTCCATATGGCAATGGTTATAAAATTAATAATATTACTCAAGCTATGATTACAACTCTAACTGGAAACATCTACACCACTTCCCCTTCTAACCTTTCACCATTTGGTGAAAAGATATTTGGAGGTGAATATGATCGACCAAATGTTCCAAATTCAATGATTGTTATTACTGGAGCTGTTAGTGATGGTAATCTCAACATCGCTTCAGATCAGTTGAACCTTGCTGGTGTACAAACATATGCGATTGGCTTCCAAGATTTACCAATTTCACAGCTACAAGCAATTACTGGTAATTCCGCAACGGCATTCTCTACCAATCCTGAAAATGTGGCAGATGTCATAAAGACAATTTGTACTCCAACAACACCAGCACCTGCTACAACAGCACCTCCATCATCTACTCCGACACCACCTGTAGCCACTACAACAACTACAATGCCAACAACGACAACTACAAAACCTGCATCATTTCCACCACTGAATTGTTCCGGTGCAATGGATCTAGTTATTGTATTTGACAATACATTTGCCCCAGGAAAAATTGAAGTTGTCAAATCTCAAATAATGTCTGCCATTGATGAAAATGGAATTAACTGGGATAAAAATGACAATAACGTATGCTTTATTCTATATCAACTAATTAATTAACAAAATCTTCTTTAGACAGCTCGTATCGGAATTGTCCTTTCTACTTCTGTTACACCTGCATACAATGAAGTTGTCAACGAAGCCTTCCGATATCTTGATTTCAAAGGTTGTCGGCAATATAGTAAAAAGTGTAGAGGAACAATATCCACTACTGCTGATCTTCAACAAGTTATCTATGATATTCCATATGGCAATGGATATAAAATTAATAATATTACCCAAGCTATGACTACAACTCTAACTGGAAACATCTACACCACTTCCCCTTCTAACCTTTCACCGTTTGGTGAAAAGATATTCGGAGGGGAATATGATCGACCAAATGTCCCAAATTCAATGATTGTTATTACTGGAGCAGTTAGTAGTGATGATATTACATTTGCTTCAGATCAACTCAGACTTGCTGGTGTACAAGTATTTTCCATTGGCTTTCAAGATTTACCAGTTTCACAATTACAAGCAATCTCTGGCAATCCTGCAACTGCATTCTCTACAAATTATGAAAACGTAGCAAGCATCATTAAAACGATTTGCACTGGTGTTTAATTTTATGATATTTCTTTGACAACCTATAATTCCGTTATACAATTTTTTAATTGTAAAATAGTAAATGGAAAATTAATTAATTTTTTAAATAAATTCATTGGCAAACAAGACTATTCTTACACAGACAAAATATTCAAACATTTGGTAATTAAAGTGGAAGAACCTGGTGATAATATGCATAAGTCTAAAATATCTGAAAAACAATGGGGTATCTAAAAACCCATTTTTTTTCTAATTCAATTACACACAGAATTATAAAAAAGTGTCAATTGTTTTAAAATATACTCGACAGTGTATAATTAATTTGATGCTTATATTTTTCATGGGAATCTGTTATTTCAACAATTATAAGACTAAAATAACTTTAATAAAGGGAATGAATCCAATCCAGAAACAAATAAAGCTATATTTTTGCTTTTTAAATATGTTTGCATAAACATAAAGTATTTTTTAGGTGTAACAAAGCGATTAAATTTGAAACGAACATTACACAAGCTTTCTATTATTTTTTTGTTTGAACACATGGTCCACGTGTAATCTTTTATTATAGAAAGCAACTGAAAAAATGGGCATAAAAATAGGTCAATTTATCCAGTGTGAATCCACTTTTTCACCTTAATTTTTACCTTTCAGGAGAGGGAAATTCTCCCTTTTCCCCTCTCAAGTTGCGGCCCTGTTTATGATAGTGTTACTCCTTTACCGGTACAACCCTACATGAATTTAAAAAAAATGTGTGGTCTAAAAACAGTTTTTGAAATTTTATTAATGTTGATTAAATAATTATTGTTTAAAATAATAAAGTAGCAAAAAAGACAATTATTTCAAAATTGATTAAGCATTTGTAAATTTAACTGGAGTTTCATAATACCCAGAATCTTGTGATTCATTACATTGGAGTCGTTTTAGAATAGAATTGAAAAGATATTGCAATTGATCAAATGGGGGTCTTTTAGCTGGATTGCAGTCCCAACAATTTAACATAATATCGTATCTATAATAAATAAAAGTTGTATAATTTGCTTATAAAAAGTCAAATGTCAAACGTTATTCTACATACATCTCTTCCAAGCAATAAGATGGTTTTGACAATCGTTGACCAGATTTAAGAAAATTTATCATTTCAAGTTGATCCATCCTTTTATATGGGAGTTCGCCTCGTTGAAAAAGTTCCCACACTACAACAGCAAATGCCCAAATATCGCTTTTCATTGAAAACTAAAGATTTATTTTTTTTATAAATTAAACAAAAAAAGAGCAGAGATTTCGTAATTTTTTTTTGAAAATAACTTTTCCTGATGGCTATTGGAGCTTGCAAAAATCCCGATCATCAAAAAAATTATTTCCGAAAAAATGGTACGAATTGTTTGCGTATTTCAAAACTTTTGACTTACAAAATTTCTTCCTTCTAATACTTCAAGTGGAAGCCATCTAATTGGTAAAACTGTATTACTTCTTAACACATATTCATAATTATTATCAGTTCTGCGAGAAAGCCCAAAATCACTGATTTTTAGGGTTTCAAATGTTGAATCCAATCTAAAAAACGATATATTAGTGATAAATTTAAATTTGCATAGTTTAAAGGAAGTGTCTCAGTCAAGCAAAAAAAGGTGTGTCCGCGTCTCAACACGAAAACGCTTCAGATTCGGAATCTTAAAATTCCAAAAATACCATCTTTTTTCTCTTTTTTTGGAGATTCCAAAATGATATCCACTTAAAAAAATTGTTTGATATAGCCCGAGATTTAGCCATTTTTCTTCATTTTTTCTTGATTGCGCCTGATACACGGATGTTTTTTTGCGTCACTGAGACACTCCTTTAAGGACTAGCTTTCTTTTCCACCTCATTTTCTTGATAAAAAACGAGGATCACAACTGAGACCAACGTCTTGTCACAGGGTATTGAGCTCGAGTCTTGTCTAAATTTTAAATGGTCTCGAGTTTTGTTCGCGGCTGTCCGAGTCTCAGATCTCGCAGCACTAACGGAGTTATAACTTAACGGCTACAGAGGAAAAGATTTTTAAGGAAGAATTTTCGAAAAATCCTCAAATTGGTGTATTGAAAGATGTGTGAATGTTGTTAAAATGAGTGAAGTGATTTCTTCTCCAATATGGCCGCACCAAGGATCGGACTTATCTATGGGGAGGGGAACTGGAAGAGTTTAGAAATCGCACACAGAAGCGGCTGGGTCATTTATTCCTTCCTTCTTGATGACGTAAAACTTACAAACAATTTCGTGCAGCTAAATCTCGATGAACTATATGATTTTTACAAAGATAAATCATTCCATCCAAAATTTGCATAATATATGCAAACATATGACCAATTGTTGGTGAATTTTGTTTATTCCGTAAAAAGCTATGCAAATTTCCACCATGCATAAACTCTGTAACAATATGCGTGTGAGAACCTTCTTGAAGCCATCCAACAAATTTCAAAATATTTTTATGATTACATTCTGCCATTATTTCAATCTCTTTTTGAATGGAGCTAATCGAAACATCAATTTTTATAGTTTTTACAGCAACATCAGAAAAGTTTTCCTTGTCCAGTAGATCAGAATAAAAATATGCATGACGAACGTCAGCGCTGTTACCTAAAAAAATTCAGTTTTTACCTTTTTTTTGATATTCAGATCTCCAATATTTAACTCTCTCTACAATAAAAGCGGGAAAATTATTTTAAAACGATTTCGTCACCTTGTCGAAATCCCTAAAGCCAGCATCTTTAAAAAATCTATTTATTTTTTGGTGTTTTAAGTAGAGGGGCACGCCTGATATCTGTTGCCACTTACGGCAAAAGATCTGAGGATTTTTCCAAGGTCGGCAGGGTACAAGTAGCGAATCGCTAAATATGCCCTTAAAAAAAGTTAAAAGTTTAATGCGGATAACTAGCCACTGCCTTAACCACAACCCATGAGGTGGAAGACGAGACTGAGCTCGGGGACCGACCGAGGACGGACGCGCATAATCATTTTTAAACTGGCTCTGAGAGTGCTACCGAAGTGGCTTGAGCTGGTCATGGGCGCCCTGGACCAGTCGACTATGCGGCTGGAGATTTAGCTTTTTAAATATGCCCTTAAAAAGCCAAATCTCCAAAAATAGCGGCGCTTCAGGATGATTTGTCTCAAACCTTTGATGTATTTACCTTTTCCGATGATTTTTCCAAAATTTAGTTGACTAATGAGTATTTTCTTATTATCAGTTGTTGGAAGATGAGTGTATGATGCTTGCAAAGCTATAAACGAAAAAGTTAAAATCCCACCAAATTTTTTTAGTTCTTACCAATATGTTCATGTTTTACTGTCTGAAATAGATAAATTTTAAAATCCGCATTTCGATTTTTGTATATATAAAACAAACCTTCTCCGCTGAACACGCGTCAATTAACCACGGAATTAAAATTCCAAGAAATAATCCAGTGATTAATAAAACAATAATAATTGAAATGCATTTCAAAATATTGATATTTGAATTTTTGCAAGCGCGATATGAGTTAGCTAGGCCGTTAAATTTGCATGTTACAAAATTATCAGGATTGCAACAGCTTCCATCAGTACATCCTGGTTTAACTATGACACTTTTTTCTTCACAAAGTAAATCTTCAAAAAACTCAATACATTGCCCATTTGTATTTATCGAAGCTGTAACATTATTAAAGCCATTCAGTTTGTGGCAGGAATTATCATCATAGAGGAAGAAAGCTTTATTATTGCCTCTTTGCAACTCTTTTTCAAAAACTGTGAAAGTCTTTTGTTGTTTTGGGCCGCCATAGAGAAAACGGATGTCATCAATATCTTTTTCGGATAACTTTGGTTCAACATAATTTCCTTGTGAATCTTTTGGCTCCCCATAATCACTATTCATAACTGATCCGATATCGTGATTAGCTTTAAGTCCTAACATTTGTCCAATAGAAAAAAGCGAGAAAAGATATATATCGTAGGTATCATTGTCATATGGGTTTCCTGCTTCATTTATACTCCAAGTTAAGTTATAATTAAAGTGAACATATTTATATTGTATTCCATGAGCTGCTGTTGTCTCATTAAAAGGGTGACCGTCGCCATGATCACCAATAGGTTTAAAAGATACTTCAATATCCGGCGATTTATCTGGTTCAACTTCTTCTTTAAAGCTATATGAAATCTCTTTTTCCCAAGTTTTAAAAGCTTTCACAATAATTTTGTGTAATTTCTTTTCCCTAATATTTTTTTGACCATTGAAAATAGAATAGGTAACTGTTTGCTTCTTTTTCCACCATAGATTTGCTAAAAAATTATAATTATCAATGAAATATTTGGCAATTTCGGTCCCCCCCCCCAAAGAATTTAAAAGCTTTTGGTACCTAAATCCTTTGATCTTCTGCCGCCAACATGTTAAAGCAGCAGAAGATCAAAGGCATGCCCCCCCCCTAGAATAAAAATACCCCCTCCAAAATATTTTTTTCACCGTATGATACATGGGCAAAAAAAATACATCCTTGTAAAAGCTTACATTTTAATGAAATTTCACGTTCTGCACTTCCTAAAATTAATTCATCGCCAGCTTCTTGATTTTGATACAATCGAATGTAATCAATTTGTAATTGTGCTGGAAATGTTGCATTTACTTGTTCAGGAGTCGTACTACCAGTCCAATCTCCACCAACAGCTAAATTAATTAAAAAATAATGAGGCTGTCGAAATGCTTCACTTGGAATATCACTTTCATAATATATTAAATCATCATCTAGTCTAAACTGGATGGTTGAATCGGTCCAAATAAGTTTGTAATCATGAAAACCTTCACTTAAATCAAAATCTATTTTTTTTAAACCGGGATCCCTTGCTGTTTTTCCCCCATGAGTTGTTCCTCTTACTACTTTGTTAACATTTTTTGCAATGTCACCAACAAAACCATTTTCCAGAATTACTATTTGACCACAAGCTGGCCAGCTAACCTTACCAATATTAATCCCGAGGGTATAAAAAGAAGTCCACAAGCCCTTTTCTTGTTTTGGAAGTTTCATTCGTGCTTCCAAAATTCCGTATTTAAATTCCATCAATCCTTCGGTGGAAATTCTTGCTGACGTGAATTCGCTGCCATTATAATGTTCTTTATGAGCTTCAATAATTAAAGATCCATTTTCAATTCGAACATTTTCGGATCGCTTGGTGTAATACTGTAGTCGCCCCAAATTTGAAACATCAGTGCCAATGTCGAAAGTAAATTTTGACGGATCAATAAAATTTCCATTAAAATCTTCTTCCCATACTTTCTTTGTAGAGCCAGCAGCAACTGTGATGACACACAAAAGTATTGCAATGATTTTAGGGAGCATCCCTGAGACTAAAATCATTTAAAAAATTTACTTGTGTTTTTAAATTTAAAAAATGGAAGAACTTTTAACAAAAAGCAATCATTACAAAACGGACGGGGTGAAATTTAAAGAGTCATTTTTTCATTGAGGCCTTTAAAAAAAGACGAAATTAAAATTCACGACCAAAGTGTGAACTGTAACAGTAACGTGGTCATATATGGCAAACAAATGTATTTGTTTACGGATAAAAATAGTCATAAAATCCATTAACAAAAGCTTCAAATTTTTTAAAAAATTGTTTTCGAGATGACGAAATTATAAACTTATTTCAATATTTTGAAAAATCGAAGAGACCTACAGCAATTTCGATTTTTTTCAGTTTTGGTTTTGCAAAACCCTAATCTAAGCTATAAGAAACATTAAATCTGACAAAAATGTGAGTTTTTGTCTGTACAAGAATGAATTGTTCACATTAGTAAAAAAAGATGTCACCAAGTGAACAGATTCCTGTTTTGTCGAAAAAAGAAAAAAACATAATTTTTGTCAAGTAAATGTTGTTAAAAACAATGGAGTTAATCAATTATATATGTCTTCCTTTTTACCTGATAAAAATTGAGCCAATATAAAAAGTTAATTTGATGTTTTTATAGTCGACTTTTTTTTGTTATCTGGTTGTTTATATAAAAGAAACACCGATAATACATACATTTTAAACATAAAGAGTGATTCATTCATTTTTTTGCTGCAAACGTTTTTGTTGACATAAAAGTTTTTTCCGTTTTGAGTCAAAGGCTTGAAAAAACTTTGAGCAAAACAATTGCTATCTAATTTTAATGATTCACTGTGTATGAAAGTATTACCAAAACATGACAAACTCATTACCGAATTGTCATGTGATATAAGTTTATATAATGCTGTAATAGCTGTAGATAAAAGGGCAACTAAAAAGAAACAAAGAAGCAACAATTATGATCAATCACTATCAATCAAGGTCAAAGCACAAAGTACTTGAAACTGATCTTAGTCAACAAGAAAATAGCGGCAGCACATTCCAAATTTTTATGCATGTATATCTGGGAGTTTAGTTTAGCTATAGTTTTTATAAACAAAATCCATCCCATGGCAAACATGATAATGAAAGTGAAACTAAAGGTTAAGCAGTAAGGAAAATATAAAAGCTTTTATTACTCAAGCTATGATTACCATTCAATTTTTTAATGACGACGCAACGGCTGTCGTCATTAAAAAATTTAACAAAAAGTGAATATTGTGATAAAAAATACGAAACAATATAAACACAAAATCCCCATCAACGCTTTTCAGTTTGTTAATTGATAGAAGACGATAGAAAAATTGTTATTCAAGAATTCAAATTTCTTGTAGCATTGAAAAAAAAATTGAAATGCGGAAAAAAGAATTGTGTTACAGTTGTGAAACAATAACAAGACATTACTGGATTATATGTTTGCTTTTGCATTTCTACTGTCATTCCTTTAAAGCTGAACTCTGCTTATGCTGTCGTTGTTGATTTTGCTAACAATTTTTTTAAAGAATATTAAAGCATTTTTCAGTTTGTAATGCATTTTTGTTGTTATTATTTCATTTGATAGTAAATGAATTTTGGCGGAAATTTTTTTTAAATAAGTGTGAAATATTATATTTTTTAAAAAAATAAGTTTTTTTAAATTTTTAGTTCTATTTTTTGCGAAATCATTTAATTTGTTATTTGTAAAAAACCTTTTTCAATTTTTTTTATTTTCATGCTTTCTAAAATAATGGAAGAACATTCTTCTCAAATTTCTTCATTACCTTCAACTCCAATTCAAAATCAAAATTTTCAAAGCAGATTATCAAAAAGAAATGGAAATGAATTTAGCAATGTTATTGAAATGTTAATAGAAAAGCAAGAAGAATTTGATAAAATGAAAGATGAAATTATAAAATTGAAAGAAATTCTTGGAAAGAAGAATGAAATTATCAAAGAGCAAGAAGATATTGTAAGTTATTTTCGCTATTAATGTTAATACTCATTTCAAATTGAATAATATAATTTTTAGATTCAAAAAGAAAAGATTGATTTTGAAAAAGAAAAATTCAATTTTCAATCAAAAATTAATGAATTAAATCAAACAATTGCTGTTCTACAAAATTTGAATCATTTTTGTTCATTGGAAGATGTTGTTGAAAATGGAAAGATTCAGTATCCTAAACTTCATGGAAAGGTTAGTTTTGTTTGTTTCTTAAGCAAAAAAATAATTTCACGCAAAAGCAGCGATTTTAGTGCAACGTGTTTTTCCATTTTTTTGATTAAGAAGTCATCGGCTTCTGATGCAATTTTAGCTCAAAACACAAAGTTCAAAATTGAAAAGTATAAAATTTTGAAGAAAAAGTAGCAGACGACATCGGGTAACTATTTTTGGCATTTCAAGCTTTTTCTTCAAAGTTTAGCCTTAATAAAAAAATAAAAAATGCTCTTTCAAAAATAAGAAAAAAGTTTTTTAAAATATGAACTTTAGGAAAACTTGCCAGGAATCGTGAGATGTAATGTCATTAAACTTGTCAACATCTATCATCATGTTAGAAACGTATGTATCTAGTTACAAAAACTTTTCAGACATTAATGGTTAATCGATTCTATTTCTACAATGGTAAATGGTTTGCTGATGGTAATGAAATTCCTTTTAAACATCCTAATTTTAAAGTATGCATTAAAGAAAGTTTAATGGCTATTCATTTAACAACCATACTTCATCGAATTTGCAGTGACAATCTTAAAGAACTAATTTTATATGATACAAAAATTACATTTGATGATTATAAGAAATTGGTTAAATCGTGCAATCTTCAAAATTTGCATTTATTTCGTGTTAGCGTAAGAAATCAAAATGGTATTAAAATGGAAATTGGTCAATTATGGAATGAAGTGGCGTCAAATGTTATGTATTTGGAGCAGTAAGTTTTTTTATCGATTTCAGTTGTTTGCTGCAACTGCTTATTTAAGTTCCATTTTTAATACCAAAGTTTTAGTGAATTCAAAAAAGGCGAATTAAAGCCTGATACGTGTCAAAAACTTTCTCAACTTCCAATATTTCCAAATTTAACAGGTATTATTCTTCGTGGACTTTATGATGGTTTTGATCTTGAAGCATTTGTTGAATTTATTAAAGTAAGTATATTTTGTTAGGAAATACTGGACTTGAATTTCGTTTGTTTCTTTACAATACTTCATAGATAGACTGTAAAAAAAGGGGTTACAAATATATATTGAAGTGTTATAAGAACTTTTGCATACTTTCGCGTCCAGGGTTTCATTTTTTAATAATTCCTGTTTATTCGGTTTTAGAAAAATCCGATTGTTTCTTATCATTTAAAATTCAAATGTTCAACTAAATTTTATGGTAAAATTAAAGATATTGAAAAAGAAATTATTCCAATGTTGCCTTCAACTTGTCGTCTTAACATTTATAAATGAGTTTAAATTTGTTACGAAATTTTTTATTACTATTTTTGTTTTTAAATAAATTATTTTTTTTGCCGAAATTATTGGAATGTTATGGAACAGTCTAAAAAAGAAAACATTTTTGACTACCACCGACGTGATCGCCTAGTAAAAAAACTTTATTTTGGTAATTAAAACTTCAACATTTGTAGTATTGAGAAGACTGTCCGAAAAGATTTGAACGATTTTTTTTCTTTAATTCTATGGAATCGTGCTTCAAAGTTTTAAGGACGTCCAGATCTGACGTCGGCATTTTTTTAAAGGTTGATCTCACATTTTATCTTGAAAGCGGATCAAGCGAATAATACTTACGGTAAGGGTGGATAGGTAGGAATATCTCGGATTTTTGCTGACTTCAGATGTGGACGTTCTTCTTCTGAAAAATATTTACAGCTTTTTATTTTTAAAAGAATTGTTTTTTGAAGATCGCTGTATTATATGTGTTTTACTTGATTGATTAAAAATGCATTTCACTGTGTTACCACCCGATGTAACATCGCAGGCAGGAATAAGGTAACGGCAAGGTAAAATTCAAGTAAGAACTGAATCAATGTGCACTGTCAGGCAATGGTCAACAAAGAAAGTACTATATGGTCCACATTGACAAGAAAAATACATTTGTTTTTTCTTTGGTTCAAGTAAAGAACGGCGCCAAAAAGTTTGGGTGCCCTTCTTTTTCCCTCAAAATGTCACCAGCCAAGTCACTTTTTCTTTCCTCATTGAAATAACTGAGGTTTTATTTTGGCGGGGTACCAACAAAAAATGAAAACGTTTTTTCGTAAAAACAAAAAATTTGGCGAGGAGCTGAAATAAAAAGAGAAAGAAAAGAAAAAAGAAGGGGAGCCCTAAAAAATACGCAACAGCAACGACAAACTGCAAAAAGAAAAAAAAGACCGTTTGTCGTGTCATCATCGTGCGTCTGTATGTATGCACTTTTTTGCGCCACATCTTTTCTCCGCTGTTTTTCTTCAGCACTCATTCATTTAGTTTTGAAAAAAAAGTGATTTTTATTTACCGCTTCTTTTTCATTTTTTGTTGCAATATTTTACTTCTGCTTTATTAACATATATCGTCAAATATGTCTTATAAACCAAGAAAATTATCAAATGTTACTGCTACTACTAATCCAGCAGCACTAATTTCATCGCTATTTCGTCAGGATTTTCATGACACTTCAGTATCTTCCAATGCATCCTCACACTCATCTGAACCATCTCGAAAACGTCGACGTTCAATACATGAAGAATATAAAACTTTACTCGAACAAGGAAAGCTTCAACTTTATCAAATGGATAAAGCTGAACCATTTATTTATTGGTTAATGGATGGCCCAAAAAAGATTGCAATATATTGTAAAGTTTGTGAAAAATTCCTTGGCCCGAATAAAGGTGGTTCATATTTTACACATGTTCGAACATGCAAAAATTTGATATATCCTGGTACCCTTCCTTCTGCACCAATTACTGATCAACAAAAAGAAGAATTTTCATTTACTGTTGTAGATGCAATTGATAAAGATTTAAATCTTTTTACCCAACTTAATACAGAAGCTTTTAAGCAATGTATTCAAAAAGCTTTAATTATTGGTAAGTTGGTTTAAAAGTTTTATTAACTGTATAAAAAAAATAGAAAAATGGTTTTTTATCAAATCTTTTTTCTAATAAATGATTTTCACATGCTGATTTATGAGAAAGCAAAAACATTTTAAATTTTCTCTAAGGGCAAATGCAGAGGGAGAGCAGGTCGTTGCTCATTTCGCTGGCATCCAAGGCGAGACTCGAATTGCTTTTGCAAGATAATAAAAATAACAGATACCCCTGTACTTGAGAATCCAAAATAGTGTTACAGACTTTTTTCAAAATTCACAAATTTGCGATTTTAAGGTTTTTATTGAACAATTATGAATGCATGACGCAAGGCATCAAAAATAGTTCTTCCAAATGCGCCAAATTTAACCATTTCTAAAATTTTTATTACAAATATGTTACTAGCCACATGATTGTGAAAAGTGGAATGCCCTAAAAATTAATTTTTGTCAATTTAAAAAAAAAGTTTTTCATTATTTGAAATGAACTCGAAACTTGCTTTCTATTTCAAATGTTGAACTGCAAGCATAACAAAAAGCTCTACCTTGCCTCTGAGGAAGCTTGATATCGAAAAATATTTTATTTACTTCAATCCCTTTTAGTCAAAATATTATAAAAAAAGTTATCTCAATTTTCAAAAAATAGTATCTGGAAATTGAGATTATGTCCATATTTAACTAATTTATCTTCGAACAAAATTTTGTGCCTAAATTTTTTATTTTTCAATATGTGCTATTAAAAATGTCGACAGTTTTTTGATTTTAAATGCTTTTTACCAAAAGGTAAATCTCGATTTTAAAAAATCAGTTACATCAGTCAAAACCTTTTTAAATTTCGGCACCCTAAGAAACTGTCATTAAAATTGAACTCAAAAATTTATTTTTCCATTTTTAGGATTTGAATCTAAACAACCTGGCTACGGTCCACCAGATGCTTCAGAACTTTTTAACAATAACAATGGCTCTGAAATGGATTTGTCATATTCTTACGATACCACAACTCAAGAAGATGATTACAGTAATGCATCAAATAGTGATAATTTAAATTCATTAAAAAATGATATCTTTAATCTTGTAAATATTAAAACCGAAGAAACTTCTCCACCAATTGAAATTCCAACATTTGATTTTGGAGCTGGAAGTAGAAAAATGCCATCTCCTTCATCGTCAACGGCATTCACAATAGGAGAAGAAATTTTTTATGCTAATGAATATACTGATGTAATTTTACGGACATCTGATGAAAAAGAAATTCCTGCTCATCGATGCTTCCTTTCAAATGCTTCACCAGTGCTAAAGAATTTCTTTGAAACAATGCCTGGAAATCCAACAAAAATTGAAATAGAATTTGATAAAAGTACTACTCAAAGAGCGCTACAATATTGTTATGGAATTGAAAGTGTTGTTGATGGCTACGAATTTCAGTTGTTACCATTTGCAACGTGTTATGAAATTCAAAAGTTAAAGGTTAGTTTTTGAGGAGTTTGGGGCTGAGCGAAATTGAAGTACAAAAATTTTCGAATGTTTTTGATTTTCATTTTTAATGCAAAATGAAGTTATTCCTAGTTAATCCCAGCCATTAAAACTAGCCTAATTACTTTTTAAAAATTTATAGGATCAATGTATATCACGTATGGAAAGCACTCTAAGCCCATCAACAGTTTGTGAAATTATTAAAGTTGCATATGAACACAATTATGAAGCACTAAAACAAAAATGCGTTCAAATGATTGTTAATAATAAAGGAATTGTTGGAAAAGATCAAATTAATAGTTTACCACCACCTATTTTATGTGATATTTTATTTGCTCAATAATTTATTTATCTTTGTACGTTTTCTTTGTTGATGTTGTTGTTATTCGGTTTAATAAAAAGTATATATGAAACACGCAGAACTAGATTACAAAAAGTGGCATTTATTCTGTACAACTGATTTATGTTATTTATGAGTTTTTTTAAATTAAAATACAAATTGTTGGCATACATGTTACAGTTGTCTGCTCTACGGTTTTAAATTTTCAGTTAATGAAATTTAAATTTTTGCCTTTCTAATTGTGGCCTTATGATTTACATTTTTTCATCTGCGTTATTTTGACCCGTTTTTGTCATTTTTGTCTCGAGAAGTTGAAATCGAAAATCAAAAAAATAAAAAGAGGCTGCTCAGACAATGATGTACAAAATCGAAAGAATGCGTTCAAAAGATCGAAATAGCACTGTCAAAAAAACTCTAGTGTAAAAACAAAACCATACTTTGTGAAATTGTTTATTTTCGTGATACAATAATAATGACAACAGAAAAAACAAAATTTGTAAAACTAACAATACAAAAAGTAAAACAATGAAAAAAAATATTTCTATAACACATTATGAAAAATTTTATAGAACAATATCGAATTTGCATGTTGAAGGTAAAATTCGTCGAAGTTTTCGTTCAGCACATCGAATTTTAGATTTAAATTCATTTGAACCAGAAAACGATAAATTATATGTAGCATTTGGATTCTTCTGAAAAGTAAAAATGCACTGTAAAAAAAGGCAATTATAAAAAACACTTACTCTAATAAATTCATTGAAACATAGAAGATTAAAACCCTCTTGAATATCCCACAAAGCAATATCCGTAATATTTGGAAATGGTGAAAGTTGGCAAAGTTTTTGAGCAACTGTAGATGAATATTCATTATTTTTGAAGCCGCTTAAAAATATCATTATTACACTAAACTAAAAAATAATTGAACTTACTAAAACAAATGTTCAATATTTGAGCTCTTTTCAAGAATATCTTTCCAAAGTTGATCAATTTCAACGACAGTATCATTTTCATCTTTGACAGTTACATTATTAATACATATGAATGTGAGATTACTGCATGATGAAATCAATTTTTTCCAGGTAGCATATGTATCAGTTGAATCATATATGCCCAATGCTTTGATATTGTTATAGACAATAGAATTACAAATGAAAAAGTTATCGAATTTGATAAAAAATGTGTTCTGAACATAAATTTTGAAATCGGTGTCTTCCAAAGATACTTCAAAACCACCAGCATTCATTCTACCATTTCTTTTATATTCAAGGAATTCAACAACAAGAAGCTAAATAATACACTAAAATTAAAAAAAAGAATGCTAAAATTGAAAAACAAACTTTTCCATTAAGTCGCTCAGAATCAACTTGTCCATTAACAACAACATCATCAATTTTGCAAATAGGTGCATTAATAAAGGCATTTGCTTCTGTTAATTCATTAATTTGATTTTGCATTTGACGAGCTTCAGATTCTAAATTTTTAATCTAAAAAAATTCGTTGATATATTTTTTGAATTAAACCATAACAACAAAATTACCTTTTGATCTTTTTCACAAACTTTAGCATTCAAAGCATATTTTTCGTCATTACATTGCTGCTGTAATGCATCTTTATCATCTTGCAATTGAGAATTCTATAAATATGAAAATTAAGAACTTGCAAAAAATAATAAAATCAAAACATACAGAAGCAACAGAATTTCCAAGACTTGTTTGTAATGTCCCAAGTTCATTATTCAAACGATTTATTTCTGCTTCTTTTGCATTAGTTGTATTTTTTGATTGAGCTAATTCATATTCAAGTTTTGTTTTATCTTCTTCCAAAGTTCTATTAGAGGTTTGTAAAGAAGTTATTTCATTGTTCAATCGATTGATTTCTCCTTGAAGTTCAGTTTCTTTGGCATCACGAGTTTCTGTAAAACGAGAGATTTGATTTTCAAGTTTTGCTTTATCACCTTCAATATCAGTGATAGAAATTTGTAAATTGTTCAATCGATTAATTTCTGCTTGAATCTCCGCTTCTTTTGCATCATGAGTTGATTTTAAGGCAGAAATTTCAGCTTTTTTTTCAGACATTTCCAAAGAATTTAGTAAAACGGGTACAGTATCATTCACTTGAATATTTTCTTTTAATTGTGCAATCTCTGATTTTCCTTCTTCAATCTAAAAAATGAAAATAGTAGTATACAGGAAATATAATGATAAAAAAAAAGCTTACAATTTCATCTTGTTGAATGATAATTTCTTGCTTTTCAGTTAGAGCTGCAGTCAATGAAGTTTCTAATCGAGCAGTTTCTGCAGCATGATCTTCTTTTAATTTAGAATTCTCATCAACACGTTTTGCTTTATCTGCTTTTAAAGTATCATTCTAAAAAAGAAACGCGTTTAAAAGGTATAATACGATAACAAAACTCACTGTTTCTGCTTGAAATTTAATCGTTTCTTTATTTACTTCAGCTTCTTCTTTTAATCGAGAAAATTCAGCCATAATATTTACAGCTTTATGTTGAAGATTTTCACATTTTTGTTTCAATGGTTTATTTTCATATTCTTCAACAATAATAACTGGATAAAGAGATAATGGTGTGGAATCATTTTGAGAAGAACCACTATTCATCTTATCGCTTGTATGATTTGATTCCATCTTAAAAGATAAATCTAAAAAGGCTATAATTTTAATATTATCTTTTTTTAAAAAATGGAAGAAAGTGAGATTTGATGAGCAAAAATGCGTTAATGAATGCCACCTCTAAAATTATTTGCGCTATTGCAAACTAAAATACCCGCCAAAAAACTACGAATGCCTCTTTTCAAAAAAATAATTTCCCGGAAAAATTAGCGAAGAAAAAACTGAGAATTTTTTTCTATTATTTTCTTTTTGAAAATGACACTTTACTTGTCGAACTAAATCAATATCCTTAAATTAGAATACCGCCAGATTTAGCTAACACCCATAACGTCAGCAAAATCATCAGGTTTTTAAAAATGTTGTTGATTCAAAATTTGACCAATTTTTTCATTTTTCGAACAGAAGTGGAAAGAAATAGCTTAATTTTCATAGTTTTATGAATTCTGGAAAAATTTTGAAAAAAAATTAATTCAGAAATTATAACCAATTTTTGATTTTTTTTAAATGCACGGTTAACAGATTTTTCTGACGTCAGATTCCGAAAAACCCCCATTTTCTCCTTACTGTCAGATTTTGTCAAGTTTTACGTGACCCTCAATCATTCGCCCTTAAAAGTGCTGGCATCAAGTCTGAATCCTCAGCAATTGTAAAATAATAATTTAAAACCTCGTGATAGTTTTAGCTAGACCACCCTGTCAAATCTAAATCCGATAAAATTTTATTAATGTTTAATGAAAGCTTTTTTACGCTTTTATAATAAGTTAAAACATACCGTTAAAGCTCCAATTGAAGCACATGGAAAATTTGTTGGTGTAAATCTTGTTGAACACATGAAAAGAAATCGTAAAATAAATAAATTGCTAACGTAAAATAAACAATTTAAATGCTTAAAATGTCAGAAAAATGTTGGTTTAAAAAATAGAGCATTTTCCTGTAAACATATTTTTAGTGCAATGAATGACATTTGATTTCAAAATTATTTATAAAACTGAAATTAAAAACAGGTGATGAAATTTATTTCTCACAAAAATCGGAAAAGTTTGTTAAAATTCTGTTGACAGCTTCACAAAAAAATATACCTAAAAAGTTCAAGGAAAATAAACAACAGCTTAGTTCATAAAAAATGTGAAAGCTCAGTGAACATAACGTTTGTTTAAAAAAGAATATAAATAAATTTCAACGGGGAGAACAACAATTCAAAAATTTATGCAACACAAATAAAAAGAAATGACAAAATAATTCCAAATCCTACAACAATGTTTCCCATAGTAATTTTTAGAGCATATAATTCATTTTTGAGTTGAGTAATTTCAGATTCAAGTTTAAATCTTTCTTTTTCGTGGATTTCATTTAGCTTCGTAATTTTGGATTCATGATCTTCTTTAACAATCTAAAAAAATAGTTCACCAATTAAAGAGTTACATAAAACCCAAATGAAACACTTACAGTATCAAAATTATCAGAAATAATTGGTTTTCGTTGATTCTCAATAGCTTCTTTTAAAACAGAATTTTGAAGTTTCATTTCATCAAGTTCAGTTTGAGTTTCTATAAGCGTTTCCACTAAAATTTTAAAGGCATATTCTGATGCTATCAATCGGTTGTTATTTGAAGATAATAAAATATTCTTCAGCAGTTGATTTTCCATTATTAAAATGCCACAAACTTAATATGAAAAATAAAGACCAAGCAATTGAGAAAGTAAATATTTAAAAACCACAAAATATGAGAAGATCAAAAATTTAAAGAAAAAACAGAGTTTTTCCCGGAATTTTTTCGTAGCATTTCTATGACCTTTAGGCAATTCTAAATTTAAAAAATTATTATTTTAAAAACAAAATCACACTTATATGTGGCAAATATTGTGAAAAATGGAAAAATGTTTAAAAAATTCGTGGAAAATCCTGGAAAGTCGTGATAAATTTTTCTCGACTCTCCACGACTTTTTACGGTTTTCCACCTTGTACAACAAGGCCTTGTTGCAGATGAGATCATAGGGATCCAAAAGTGATACAGATCTGTTCTCCAGGTTCTTATGTACATTTTCTGAAAGTTTCATGTAATTTGATCTTTTGGAAATCATTTAATAAAAACGGAAAAAATCAGATTACTATTTTGTCACCCATTGTACATTTTTCAACAAACACTACACTGAAAAAAAAATTGATTTAAAATAGACGTTTTGGGATGCACCTTAACATTAAGTTTTTGTCTATAATTTATCGTAGGTTTTTTAGACATGACATCTATAATGGTTGGCATTTTTTGTCTATCATTTTTATAGACAAATTTGAAAATAAATTTCTTATAAGCTGCTTATTATAATAAGCATCCTTGATAAACAATGCTTTTGAAAAACAGTATTGACAAATCATAGAACGCTTAAAAAAATATCAGTTGTTGATAAAATTAGCAGAATCTGATGCAGTTTCACACATAGAGCACAAAATAAGTGATCATTAATAAAATAACTATTGTTTTGATTTAACTAACAAAAATATAAAAAATCGGCTAGTAGAATTATTATCAAAAAATTTTTTCAAATGTTGTCGAAATTTGCTGAATTTGACCTTATATAATGTATATGATGTATGTTGTGTCAATGGTGGATCAGATGGAATGATAAAATTTTATTGAACAAGCAACGATAAACAAGCCACCAAAGAAAAAGAAAGAGAAAGTATAAAATTGAACTATTATAAAGAAAATGAAAGATATTTTATATTGTTTTATCCGGAAGCTATTTTGCAGTTTGAGATTAAGATGGAGCTCTTGCATGAAAGCTTGTAAGTGGAGCTTTAACAAGAATGTTGGTGATTTGGAAATTCGTTAAAGAACAAATAAGATGATAATGAATCATAACAATGTAGTTTTACAATTAATAAGCCGTCTCATTATTCATATTTATTAGTTATGTCTGATTGATTGCGTTGTTTAATGTCGTCCTTTATGTCACTAATCTAAATAGCCAAAGAACAACTTTTATAAATACCAATGTAGCACACATTCATAGTTCTCTATTAGTTGTTATTACAAAATATAAAATGCTTTACAGCTATACAGTAATAACAGCAATAAAAAAAGAGTTATAAAATTTTTACCATCATTTTTTTAAAAATCAAAGTTTTTTGGCGTTCCGAGTCATGGCGCAAACGATTTTTTCTCCACTCTTTTTTTACCTCTACATAAAATTAAATTAATGCAATTTAAACAAATTGCATTAATTTAATGATATAATAATGGAAAATGATATTTTATCAATTATTAAAGCAATTACAGAAGATGCTTTATCAGCTTCTCAAGAAGCAAAGAAAATCGAACAAGACGAAGAAAGAACTTCAAAGAAACGAAAACATTCAAAGATTTCTGTATATGATGGTAATAATACAAAAGAAGAAAAATTTGATCGAATTGAAATATTAGCTGAAATTGGAAAGCTTAAGAAAACTGTTAATAATCAAAAAGAAACTATAAAGCAGCAAGCTTTTGTTGTAAGTTTTTTTTCTATTGCTTACAAAGCGGATTCTCTGCATGCGAGGAATCGGCATTCACTTAAGTTCAGGCCTAGGAGTGTGCAAGGGCCAAGGTCATTGAGGATGAAGCTCAAGGGTATAGATAGTGGATTTAAGATTCAACACGCGGTGTTAGAACTTAGAAGCAAGAGCGGATTGTAAAGGCTCGTCCAGGTCCAACAAGGGTTAAATCGGCCGATTTTTGCCCTTAACAGAAGTGCAGCAATAATAAAGATTATCTTATCTACGAAAGGCATGCATTTACTTTTATTTAATTTATGACTTTTTCAGATTTCTCAGATGCTTGATAATCAAAGAAAGCAAAAAGCAGATAACAATTCTCAACCTGGACCATCTGGGGATATGAATGGTAGTGCAATTCAGCAACAACGCTATGGATCTCCTGTTGCTACAAAAGAAGATATAATGAAAATTGAAAACCAACTAGAGCGTATTACAGCAGCAGCTTCATGGATGTATTCAGAGATTATTTATTTGGAAAAGCTTTATGAAAATGAGAAGATTGAAAAACAAAGATGGAAATCTATTGCTACCAAGCTTAGGAAAGAGGTATGATTGAGTTTGCTATCGAAAACATTAGTTACAAGAAGTCAGATAGAACAATTTTTCGTCAAAAACTAATGTCACATCTTTCCTGAAGTACTATGAGATAGAGATGCAAAAACAACACCCTGTATATTTGACATATTTTTTAGAATGCAGCCACAAATCTTGAACAAAATATAGTAGAAGATGAAATTATTGATTTAACTGGCGATGAAGTATACAAAGATGATATGAAGCAATCACAAATGGTAGAAGATATTTTGAATCGTGCTATTGCTTCTAGCGATGGTATGAAGCAATCACAGATAATGGAAGAAGATATGGCAGGTCCTACGGTATCCATGGATGATGATATGGAGCTATCAGAAGTAATCGAAAAAGCTAATGCACTACCCAAAGTTGGTATGAAACAATCACAAACGACAGAGGAGGATAAGGATACAATATGCGGTGATCAAGTTGATCATATTTTGGGAATGTCTGAAAAAATGACTCAAGGTAGAAATGCTTCTTCATTTGATGATAATGATGAAACGGATATACAAATTTTGGAAGAATCTTTATCTGATCTTGGACAACAGCCTACAGTATCGGCAGATCCAAAGCAACAACAAAATCTTTCCAATGATCAGCAGAATCTTCATTATGTAACTCTGGATGAAATTTATACTGGTAAAGCATTGAATTGTACTCTTCTAACATCACAAACAGTAAGTTTTTTTATCATATAGTATCCAAAATTATTTCAATATTTGAAGAAAAGATAGCAAGTCGCGGCTTTTGAGATTTATGTGCTCGTGTAGTTAGGGACAACTTACGAATGCATGATTTAATTACCAACCATTAACCCTTTCTTTTTTAGATTTTTGTGATAAACAAAATTATTGCTGCAACAAAAGAAAACTGGAATATTTTTTTTAATTCAAATCCAATGGAATATCTTTGTATTGAAATGAAAAAACTTTTTCAGCGTTCTGATTTTATGCTACGCCTTACGGGTAAACTTGTTTGTAATGCTCCTCTTCACAACAAGAAAAGAATCGAAGAACTTTCTGATCGTATTCAACGTTGTACTTTAACACATTTACAATTATGTAATCAAATAATCAATTTTGTTACTTTTCAAAAACTTGTTTTATCAAAAACAATTCTCAATTTTAGTTTTAAGAATGTTACAGTATATGGTGAATATGAACAAGTGCTAGAAATTGATGATATTTTAAAAGAGATTCCACTTGTTGAACATTTTGAATAGTAAGTTTTTTGGTTTGAAATACTTGTTCAGCATATTACTTTAACCGTTCTATACCTGCATTACTCCTTTTATTTTTAGTTGTTTCAAATATTACAATGAAGTTACATACGAAACTGCAAAGCTTCTCCTTCCATTTCCGCAATTAAAGAATCTCAAAACTTTTAAACTTTGTAATATTTCTCGAATGTTTGATCTTGATACTTTTGCTGTTTTTGTTAGAGTAAGTTTAATTGTTTTTTTTGATACTGTAATTAACATTTATATATTTTCAGAGACATACAAATGTTAAATTTATTTTGGAATATCGATGGCAACAAGAAACTGCTCGAAATGAAATTCGAAAGATTGCTCGAAAGCTTATTATTCCTTCGACGTGTGCATTTATAATTCAATTTGCTAAAAAATAAGTTTGATTTTTTATGTTTGTTTTTATTTTGTAAAGGTTATGTTACCTTAACCTTGTTGTTTGTTGTTGTAGGCGAAATTGTTTTATTAAAATTGTTTTATTTTTTTTAAATAATACATTTGGATAGTTTGAAACTTTCAAAGCTTTGGTTAAAACTTTTAATTCAAATTTAGCAAAATAAAAAAGTTGAGATACGTTTTATAGTGATTGTGCGATCATCATTGGATTACTACTTGCCATTGGCATTATCATTGCAGCTGAATTAGCTTGTCCTTGGGGTAGTACACATTCACCAAGTGGACTAAACATTCCATTGAGACAAATACTTTTTACTTCACCTTGTGAAATATATGGTTGTTTACACACTAGTTCAGCAGAAGTTCCAGATGACCATGGCCCAGTTGTTGATAATGTTGAAAATTTTAATTCACCTTCTATTGGCCTTGATGGTGGTTCATGACATGGATTATTATCAGTTAAAGCTTCAGGCATTATTTGAGAATTTATATTTGAAATACTGGTGAATATGGTAAATATTATTAATACTAACATTTTTTTTTATAGAATAAAAAATACTTGAAAAATTATAACAAATTTTGATGAATATTGAAAGCTTTTATAGTTAGTTATCCAGTAAACAAAGAGTTTTTGACGAAAACACATTCATGCTTTTTTTAGACAGGAAAAACAAAAACAAATTATGCGCCTAAGGAAAACCGGTATGAATAAATGGATGAATGAATGAATGGGGGTTCCACAATGTTGCTGCTAATTGAAAAAAAAACAAACAAAGTAAAAAATAAAAGTCATGAAAACTAGAAAATTGTTTTTACGAGTGTTTTTTGAAGAATGTATTGTTGTTCAACATTAACGTGCTTTGCTTTTTAAAGGAGATTACTAAAAAAATGCTACTGGCGTCAGGGTTCTACAAAGTAAAATAAAAAAAATTGAAACTTTTATCAATAATATTTCGGTTTTTTTAAATTCGAAATTTGCCTTAAACTTTATTTTTTGCTGGATATTTAGCCTTACCGTAATCTTTGACAAAAATTTGCTTCAAAGAAATTTGTTTTTTTAAAACTGTTTTCTTAAATTTTAAAAAAGCAAAACAACCTTTTTTGCAAAACCTGATATCATCTACTGATGCTGAATCATTGATGTCGAAGAAGAAAAAACGTAAACAGAGTTATAAATAAAGACAGTCCAATAAAACAATAAGCAAATATTTGATCAAAAAATGATAAAAAAAAATTAACAGCTTTGTTTTTTTGAACACAAGCCTTGTTATTGTTTTTTAAGCTGATAGTAATCAAACACAAGTTACTGTAGATATAAAAAAACAATAAATTGCTACCGTAGTTTCTAATTATTTAAAAAAAAGTTTTTAATGTATTAAGCGACAATACAAATGCTTTTTGGTTACTGTAGCTATAAAAACAAACGCTTTTTTCCTACTGTAATACAATTAATTTAATTTTGTAAATAATTCTCTTTTCATTTAAATCTATAATACACTGTAAATATGTTTTTATAAAATAAATTTAAATCAATAAACTATTAACAAAAATAAAAGCAAAGTTGAAACAAGTATTGACTCAACTATTTTCTCAAGCCAACTGAAGAACAAAATTTCTCAATACGATAGAAGTATATTTTTAACAAAACTGTTTTAAATAATAACACGATGAGGCACCTCGCTGAAAGTAAGAACAACAACGATCAAAACTACAGTAGTATCCCAATGCATTTCCAACAAACAGCAAATATGCAAAAAGCAATTTTATTTTTTAAATAAACAAACATATTGAAGTTCGGTTAAGCCGAAACTTCTCAAAAATAACAACAACATAATATTTTTAATAAAAAAAATCAACCAACATGCACAGAGAGATTAGAACAAAAAACAAAATGAGCACGTTGATTTCATCAGGCAAGACCATATTTAAGCATTGACGCGCAAATCCCGCAAGAGTGGGGAATGATAGTATGGAAGTTCTGCAGCAAGTTGTCCAAAAGCATCTTCACTAGCAAGTTCAATAAGAGTTCTAAAAATTAAAGCAATCAAATATACACAAAAATATAAAAAAATGACTTACGAAGATGCATTCAAGAGAGCACGACCACGTTCAGCATAACGAGTTGCAATGTAAACTGGTGATGGAAGAGAAGTTGGAAGACGAACAATTTGATGACCGAAGCAGAGGGTATAGCACAAGAGTTGAATGGCATCATTGGAAAGATCATTCTGATCATGCAAAACAGTGAAACGAGGTGTTTTGGCAGTTCCTTGCAAAGCAACATGAGGATTAAGATAAAATTCATTGTACGATGGATGAACAACAACCGTATCAACAACGGTACCAGGACGAACATTTTGTTCAGGTGGACGCATTGCAGGATTAGCATTTTCCAACATGAAGCGCAAATTATGCATACGATTTGGAACGATAAGTGTACACTTGGTTTTGCATCCAATATCACGAATAGCACCCAATGCAAAAGGAAGTTCCGTTGCAAGAACCATCTTGAATTGACCTTCTAAAAAATATAAATAAATATTTTAAAAATATATGATGCAAAATAAAGAAACGAACCTGAACAGCCATTACGGAAAATGACGAGCTTTGCAGGATATCGACCACGATTTGCTTTGAAACGTTCAAAACATTCAGCAACAATATCACCAAGTACGGTAACACGTTCTTCTTTGCTTGGTCTTTGGAGACGGAAACCACCAACAAATTCAAAGGGATGCTTCTTATCATTTGCAGCATCTAAAACAAACCATACGGTAATCAAAATAAATAATAATAAAAAAATAGCTTACATCCAACAATAGTAGGAGCACTTCCAACAGTAGTACGCAATGAAGGATTAATAGCACCAGGATGATTGAGGGAAATACCAAGGCATAAGATATCATTACCAAGTGTTCGAGCAATACCATCTTCAGGAAGACGAAGTTCATAATTAACACCACCAAGCTTGATACTAAAAAAAGAAAATATTATTCATATTTTGTTTATAAAAATATAAAAAGCTTACTTGGTTTTATGGAGGATGTTTTCCATTGTTTGTTGTTTGCCCTTGGTTACAATATCACCAGCATTTTGCATCTTGACGAGTTGGGTAACAATATGATATTGACGCTCAAGCAACTTAACAACCTTATGCAAAGATTGATCATTATCAGCATGGATAAAGAACATAAAATTGAAGCCATCTGCTTTACAAGCCTTGAATTCTTCTTCAACACGAGCAACATCAATAGGAACAGAGCCCATATAAGTTGGAGGAATATATGGAACACCAACACGTGCACATTGTGTTTGGAAGCAGCCCAAAAATTGTCTAAAAGAGATACTATTAAAAACAGCTTTATGATTATAACAAAACTTACGTAAGTTCTTGTTGATCAAAACGACCGCGATTACGAGGAGGCATTGAACCAAGAATATAGATTGCCCATTTTCCCAAATCACATGGAACAAGATAATGAGCACGTTGACTCCAAGTTGCACGAGCAGGTTCAGGTGTTGCAGTATTATTATTGCCATATTGAATGTATGGTGGAGGAAGAACACGAGTTTTAACCTAAAAACAATAATTTTTATTATTAATATTACAATATCAGCAAGCTTACAGTAACAGGTGCTGCCATAACATCAATATTCATTGCAGTCAAATGTTCACTTTTATGTGCACCATAAAGACCAAGAGCTTCACCATTTCGAAGATTTTGAGGGATCAAGGTAGATGGAGGAACAGCACAAGCACGAATCATGTTTTGAACCAATTCAGGTGTTTGATGTTCAGTACGGACGCGTTGATTATCACAGATTGTAAGGACTTCCATAGGGAATTCACTCTTTTGAGGACCAGATTCAATGACCAAATTAAGCTTTGGAAAATGAAGGGGATAATCATATCGTTCAAGAAAGTATTGTTCAACTGTAACAGTACGAACAACACCAGCTTCATTCAATTCAATAGTTTTAGTTTGTGCATTTTCAGCACTAATACTATGAACGGTAATAGTTCTTGGTGGATTTTCATGACGAGTTTGAGCGGAAAGACCTAAAGGATTGTTATTATTAATAAAACTATTTAAAAAATCAGTAAAAAAATACCAATAAAAGCAGTTTTAAGATGATCAACTTCTTGATTGGTGAGATCACGATTTTCAAGACGAATGATGCCAGCAGCAACTTCAACCATTGGAAGACAAGAATGGAAAGGAGTTTTCTTGGTATCAACAACTACACCAACACGCTTATTACCAGGACCTTTTGGGCCTTCAATATAACTAAAAAAACCAAATAATTATTAATATCATCGAAGAAAGAGGCAACATACCGAATAGATTTTTGACATCCAATTCCCAAAAATTTTCCAACACCAAGATCAGGAGTATCTTTAGGAGTAAAGCCAAAATTACCAGGATTCATTAAGAAACTCTTTCCACCAGGATATGTGATATGATCACCTTTATTCATCAAAGCAGTTTGAGAAGTTTCCAATTCAAGATATTGCTGAAGAGAATGATCAACTTCTTCCAAATGGGTTGTGATACGATTAAGTTCAGAAGCATCCAAAACACGAACATCTTTGACAGGTTTAATCTTGATTTGAGCACGAGCACCTGGAAGCTGACGGGCAACATATGGATTGTCAACATCATAAGTAACACCATCAGGATTTTCAGTGATTACACGAGGAGAGAAGAGAGCTAAAAAAAGGGAAGAATGATTAAAAAGAGAACGATATCAAAAAAAGGATTTACTTGATTGAAGATCATAGCAAGTTTCATTAAGAGGACCAAAAATGTCAGCATGTTCTTCAACCGCAGTTTGAAAGACAGATCGACAAAGATCTTTACGATTGGTAACAATTGCACTAAAAGATAAACATGTGTATATGCAATAGAAGAAAGCTTAAGTAACAAACATACTCAGAACGAGCTTTCTTTGTAAGATCGATGACCTTTTCAGCACCATTTGGTAGCTCTTTAACAGCTTGGATGGTAACGTCATAACGATAAACTTGAAGGCCATCAGGAACTTTAAGTCCATGGATGTTGGTGATGATCTTTTGAGACGAAGTGCAGATGGTACCAGCTGGCTTTTTATTAGCCATAACAGGAGGAAGCGGTTGGAGCTAAAAAAAAAGTTGAGGTTAGTAGATGGGTACATCAAAAATAGATAAATAAACTTACTTGCAAACGTTCCATCATACGAGCAATGTCCGAAGAAATTTCGGAATGAGGATTACGAGCAGCCATGTTTACACGATAAGATAAACTGAAAAAGAGCAAAAATTATAATTACAAAAATAATGATGAAAGCAACAGCAAATACACGAAGGATATAACAAAGCAAAGAGATACGAGAGAATAAGCAAATGTGTTAATAGCAAGATAAAGTAAGCAAGAGGCAACCACCAAAACGACCTATAAGGCAAGCGCTGCTAGTTTACAAAATGGACGAAAAGTATAGATTAAAATTGGCAATGGTAATAAAAGCGTTTATAAAAGTAGCAAAAAAAGATGAAGCAAGTAATGCAACTCTGTATTAAAAGCAAGGCAAGGTAAAACAAGGTAACCACAAAAAAGCATAGATGTATGCGCTGCTAGTTTTTAACTAACAATAAATCAGTCAAAAAAACACATATAGTTTTATTAACAATGCAGCAAAAATATGCCAAAAAGTTACATCAAGCAGCCAGGATTACAAAAAGAAGCTTTAAAAGATCTCAAAAAGTGCCTTACAATAACAGGTAAAGGTTGATGCAAAGATTTAGCGTTCAAAGGTACATTTTTTATATATTTTTTGTAACGCGGATTTGCTAAAATATGGGAAAAGCTATGCCAAAAAGTTATATCCAGCAGCAAAGATTGCGGCAACAAGCTTTAAAATACCAATAAAAGTGTTAACGATGACTTTGGGATAAAAACTTGTTGCATTCAAAGTTGGATTTTTTATATACTTTTTTGATACGCAGATTTGCTACAGTATAGGCTATGCCAAAAAGTTATCCTTAGCAGCAAGGACTGTGGCAATAAGCTTTAAAATATCTATAAAAAGTGTTAACGATGACTTTGGGATATAAATTGATAAATAGAAAAAATTAAGCGTTCAAAGTTGGATTTTTTGACAGCGCAACAAAAGATTTGCTCAAAAAAATGGATAAAAGCGGATAAAACATATGTAATAACAATAATAAGTGGTAAATAATTATACTGGTAAAAAATAATGTAGAAAAATTGTTATTAAAAAATATTAAAGATAAAAGAAGATAGAAAAAAGAAGAGCCGATAAAAAAGTGATTGAGAAAAAGAGGCCTCAAAAAGACTTTCTCTTCTTTGAGGACCGCTGATGCGCAGCAGCCTACGCAACAGTATGCCTTTGATCCGCATGTACGCGGGAAATTCAAAAATTGAGTTGGCGACTTTGTTTTTTTGTGCAAAAAAGAAGTTGAAGGAAAAAAGAAAAGTTGTAGTTGTTTTTATTAATGTTAACTAATTTTTTTTGTTTTTATTTTTGTAGAGGGTAATAGCTGCAAGTAATAGATGGAATAAAACTAATTTGTTGGTAATGCAGAGAGAGATTGAAGGAAATTGATGGAAAAATGTTGAACAAAGGTTATATATATTTTTAGAGATTCTTCTTTTGGTGACATAAAGGATTTCAATCCAATTGGTTTTGTTGATGTGTATTATATTTTTATAGATTATTACTTACAGCTGTTGATATTCAAAACAAAAGCTTGCTGACACAAATCTCCAATGTTAGCTGTAATATGTTTTGTATTCTTTCATTCAATCAGCAGCTTTTTTGTTATTACAGTAATGCTTGCAAGATAGCTAAATACATTATTATAATCAATCACTTTTATTTTTTTATAAAAAACAAAAACAACAAAAAATATATAAAAGAAATGAGGCAATAAAGTTTCACATTTAACAACCCTAAATTTTTTTTGTAAAACTTGTACATTACCATTTGAAGGAGAAACAAAAGAAAAAACAAAACTCGCAAATTATGCCATACAAAAATTTGAAAGATAAAAACAAACAACTGATACAAAATAGATAGATATACATATTATCTACAAAATACTCGTGTCCAAAAAGTACAGCTTTACAAATTCTACCGAAAAACATAAGACAGGAAAGGGATTAATCTGATCCAGTCAGATAAATAAAGATAAATTTTAAGCAAAAAAGGCACAATAAATAATTCTCCAAAAAATGAATGATAAAATTCCCTGATGATGATATTTTAAGCTTAAAATATTGCGCATTCTTAGAGGACAAAAGCTATACTGTAATTTGAACATAGTATAAAGTAGTAGTAGCAGTAATAATAATAATATAAAAATGATAAAACCGGGTTTTCTTTTGATAATAAATGAGTTGTATATAGATGGATAGAGAGAAGCTATTGTTGAGCCAAATTGTAGATGCCATGGACTTGTTGGTAAGAATGCAAGCTTAGAAAATCATCAATCAAAAGGTTCATCCATTTTTTCTGGATCAGGCATTTCTATTTCAGCTAAATCTCGAAGTAAGCTTTCACCTTTGCTCATCTGAAATAATCAATAGTTTAAAATAGTTGTTTGATAGCAGCTCTTATTAGCTACAGTAACCCAATAACAATAACATACAATCTCTTTCGACTGCTTTCTAACGGTTTATCGACAAAAGCTGGGAGATAAGAAACTAAAAGTTTTATATCTTATCTTTTTTCTACCCCAGCTATACGAAAGCCGTCAGCAGAGATTGCATAGCTTTAGTACTGTTAATTATTGCTTTTATTCCAAATAAAAAACTTACCTTTGATTGCAATGAAGTTTTTCGACCACCAATTACACCACGTTTTCTCTTTCTTGGTTCTGAATCATCTCCACCACCAGCAGAAGCAGCTTGTTTATCTTCTTTAATTCCAAGTGATAGTGTTCTTAAAGCTTCAGGACGATTTTGGCTAGTTATTGTATTTTCAGCTGATGAAGGTTGTTCAAAGATAACTGGAAGTTCAGTAAATGTTTCAGATCTTCTCCTTGATAATACTGAAGTGGAATCATTTAGCCCTGGTGTACCAGTAGGATTTTCATCATCATCTAATCGACTATTTGTTCGAGTAACAATTCCACCATCTGTTACAGATTCAGGTTTTTCTAGATCCCCAGCTAAAGAGAAAGAATATTTATTAAAACCAAAGCCATAACATTGAAAAGGATTTTTTTCACGAAGAAGTTGAACCGCATCTTGGAAGGTATCTGGAAGAGGTTGATCTTGTGTTTCTGGAAGTAGAAGGACAAGTGCACCAGCAAACAGAGAGAAAATTGCAAAAATAATCATTGGTACAATTGCTAGTGTTACGTCGGACAAAATAGCAATGTAAGATGAAACACCAGAACCGAAGCGAGCAATCTGAAAAATGTGATATTGAGAGAAAGGGTTACGGTAGTTTTCAGAAAAACTTGTTCAAGCTTTTATTATTCTTATTACCAATAATAACCGACATTTAAATGATCTCTTACAAGGCATATGGTAGTTTTACAGAATGTATTGTTGAACTCTACCGTATATATTGTGGCACTTCATGAAAATCTATATCGAAAAAATTGTCTTATCTCAACTCTTCACAATTTTCTTTTATAGTCTTTTCCCCTCAAACATACCATTGAATTAAAGCCAACAGCAGAATTTCGAATAACAGTTGGATACATTTCAGATGTAAAAATATATAAAACATTAAAAGCACCTTGAATAAATATTTTTGATAAAAGCATAAATATAAGTGAAAGGGCTTGAGACTTGCTATTAATTGCTGCCATTGCAAATAGAATGCATACTGCTGCACCAATGAGCGTAATCATTTGTGAACGCTTTCTTCCAAATTTCATTAAATAAACACATCCAAAAAGTGTTGGAATTTCAATCGCACCAGCAACAGCATTATTAACAAAGAAATTTCCACTAAATAATACACGACCTGGTGCAGATTGATCTGATAAAGCGATGACTAAACCATAATAAACTAAAGCTGTTGCAATCCAAACTGTACAAATGATTATTGTACGTAAAAGTAAAGGACGTGATTTAAAAATATGAAACATATTTGCTCGTTGATTTTCTTTTATCCATTTTGCACGTTCTGAATGTCGCTTCAATTCTAAATCACATGGAAGACTTGATTTATTGAAATGGAAGTAACTGAATGGAAATGGTGGTTCTCTAAAATTGAGTAAAAGTTAATAACTTTATTACTTAAAGCTACAGTACCCCAACTTATTTCAACGGTACTTTAAAATTAACAGAATTTCGATTTTCCGCAGTTTTTCTGCAGTACTCACGTTCATCTATCTACAGTACCCCATCCTATCATATATACTACTTACCGACATGCTTTTCTTATATATCTTTCTGCTTCAACTAGTCGATCATTTACAATTAACCATCTTGGGCTTTCTGGTAAAACACATATTAAACATATTGAACCCGTATGTAATAATGCAGTAATTAATTGAATATAATGCCATGATTTACAAAAATATGCAATTAATGCTAAAAATGCATATCCAACTGCCCATGGTGCTTGTAACAGTGAACCAACCATTGCACGATAATGTGTTCTGAAATATTTATTATAAAGATAATCAACAATTAAAGATAAAAAGAAATATACCCCGTAATTTCCATGCATAAAATATATGCTGCTAGATCAGCTGCTTCATTACAGACAGCCCCGCAGAATCTGATAAATAAAAATAGTGGAAAATATGTTGAATATGGTAATATCAAGCCGAACATTGAAGATAGAATTCCAAAACCAATTATAGTTGGTTTACGTCCAAAACGATCTGATGCAAATCCACCAAGTAAGCAACCAAAGAGGAATCCAACAGAATATGAAAGATGCGCATGACCACGTTTAAAATTATCATCACATACTAGATTCCATTCTGAAAAAAATAAAGTTTTATTGATTAGTTTTTGGACATATAAAATCTAATCTCTTGCTGTATTTGTATAAGAATGTGGATTAGCAAAATGAAAGCCTATGCCAACAGCAAAAGAAAGAAATACGGAGTTAGAAACAAATGCAATGGTGTCTAACTTTAGCATTTACAAATATTTAGTTATCGGTGCAGTAATATCCTCTCTTTCTAAGTACTATAATTATTTGTACAGTTTGGATTGCAACAGCTTTAGTTTATTATGGTTTAGTCATCGTTCTAACTAACCTGTTACAATAGTATTCTTCATTACATCATCGTCATAACTCCATCTTTCACATCGAACAACTTGTACTTCATCATTTTTTACAGCTTTTTGTGCATCATCCAGTGACATTCTTCGAAGTTCATCATATCTCGTTATTCCACGATCATAATAATGGCACTACAAAAGAAGAGAGAGATTAATTAGGGCTTTCAACACCTCGATCAATCTCGGCATAAAACGGATTTCATATATCTACTTAAACAGTTAACTGGATAATCTCTACTTATTACAATAACTAACAAAAAGCTACTTACTTGATCATGAAAATCTACAACATCCCGCTGCTTATTACCCGTATTTGGATACACAATTGAATAATTCATAGCATCTTTAAAATTCCATAAATATTTTGTTCCATTTACTGCAGTATCATTCATACCAGGAACTTGACACCAATGATCCGGTTGATACATCATATATACAACAGATAAATTAAACATTGCATGTGGAATTTGTTGAAATGAAATTAAAAGATAAACCCATATTTGCCACCTGTAAAAGAATGAATGAGAGCTTGTTATGATAATCTATGTATGTATTAAACGATTTCTAGAATACCAAATCACAAGAAACTTTTGGGAAACGTACATATCACATCTGGAACCCAGACAACATTCCAAACCTCCAAAAATGACACAAAAAATGTAAAATGTTTAAAAAACTTGTGGAAAGTCGTAAAAAACCGTGATAAATTTTCCACGACTTTCTACGATTTTTTACGGTTTTTCACGAATTTTTTAAACGTTGTTTCATTTCTTTTATCATTTTTGTGGAGTTTGGGATCCAGATGGGGTTAATGGGGACCAAGCTAAGGAAATTTCTAGATACAGTCAAGATCTTTACTCACCACGTGCAACCACCAATAATTTGTAGAATTCCTTCAAAATCAATTGGATCTGTAAATTTCTTTTGTTTTTCAGGACGATATTTTTTTTGAATTTGTGCATGTTGTTCACGAATTTCTCGTGTTGAAAATGATTGTTTATGTTGTCCAAATACTGTTGAACCCATATTTGTAAGAATTGAACGCTGGCTTTGTGAATCTGAGAAAAACATTGATGATTTTGGAGTGTAGTTTCTTGAAACAGAAAATTTTTTTCCTGATGGCATATAATATGATTGCATAGATTGTGTATCATCAGTTTGTGCATTTTGTGCTTCTTCATGTTCTTGTTGTTGCTGTTGTTGTTGCTCTTGTTCAAGTTGTTGTTGATATATCTGTAATATATAAGTACAATTAATGAAAGCTTATTACTAATAATTCAAATATAAAGATTTTAGCTTTTTTTCTTCAAAAACAGCAGTTTAGTTTCCAACTACAGTATACTTATTTGCAATCCCTTCTCCTACATCATACATAACAACATTCACTCGATCTATTGTAATCCCAAACAGATGTAAAACCATTGCTTATATTTACAGTAACCCAAAAAGTTATTTTGATACTTCAACATTAAAAATATTTCAAATAAATTCGGATTTTATATATCCTCAAAAAACCATAAGTCGATAAACGAAATTCGCTTCACATTTTTAATTAAGTTAGCTGTTAAAAATTTTAATGAATCTCTCCTTCTTTTTTTAGTGCAATTATTATGATCGTGGAATAACGAGATATGATGAACTTCGAAGAATGTCACTGGATGATGCACAAAAAGCTGTAAAAAATGATGAAGTACAAGTTGTTCGATGTGAAAGATGGAGTTATGACGATGATGTAATGAAGAATACAATTGTAACAGTTTATTCTTAAAATCCGGCGAGAGATTGCCGAAATGGTAAAAGTGCCAAAAGAAATAATGCATAAAAAAGAGACATTCTTTTGCACAAAAAATAACTTTTTTATCTCCAACTCCAGTATACTTTTCCATTATTTCGTCGACCTACAGTAACCCCAAATAGCTATATTGATGCATCAAAATTAAATATTTATAATACAACTATAGCATTTTCTCAACCTACAGTAACCACTATTAGCGATAAAAACTTACCAATGGTAAGGCAGTTTCAGATAAAGCTCCCGTAAGAACATAATTTGTATAACCCGATCGAATTAATTGAGCATCTTGTAATATTGGCTCACTATAAATTATTGGAGCAGAATATAACGGACAAGGCACCGGTGTATCATCATTACCATTTTGAAGTTCTGTTTCACTCTAAAAAAATAATTATTTTATTATAACGTTTAAAGTAGCTACAGTAACGTTTTTAATAGAAAAAGATAAAGAAGATATATGAAATATGACACTTTCGCATATGTTTATAAACATGTTTAACAAGAAATGAGACATATTAGGACCAGATTTCATATATCCATGCCAAAGCCAATCAATAACCCATAATTATTTTAATCTTTTTTAAATCTTTTTATCCATACGAATTACAGTAATGAGATAAAGAGATATATGAACTCCAACACAGCTATGCAAAAACTAGAAACTAGTTTAAAAACAAAAGTTATGGATTTAGATCAGATTTCATGCTTTTAATGTAAAAATGAATAAATAAAAATCTCCCTCTTACCGTCATGAATGAAAAGCTATGTGAACGAAATGCTGAAGGTGTTAACAGACACTTTGTTTCGTCGTCACCACTACCAGTAATGCTATTACAACTTTGGTCATTAGCCATTCGTAATAATCAATAATAATTGTAACACAATTAATAGAATAATATAACATTAAATAATTAATAATAATAAACAAATATGATAAATTTTTAGCTAATCTTTCTTCTTTTTTCTTTTGCGATATTATCAAATATCTCCTGAGTTAAAATACCAAAAAAGTTCAATTGATGGTCTTATTGATTAAACTGAATAGAAATAAAGCCAAAGATGATAATGATGATGATAGCAAATGTTGTAAAAATAAAAATATAATATAAATTCGAGCCCAATGGATCTTGAACAAAATGTCCTGATCCTTATGGGCTACACGACACCCATCAAGTGTAACTAAAAAGTAATAGAAGTAATTTTCGAAAAAATGTTTCACAAAATAAAAGCAACTATGTAAACACGGATCCGCGAATGTTTTTAAACAAAAACGATGACAAACAATTTAAAGACAGTTTGAAAGAGAACTGTTTCAACACGAATGGCATTGTTCTAAAGAAAGAAGAAGAAGAAACCAACTCAAGGTGAATCAAAGATGATTCATATAAATGAAAGAAGATTTATGGCTGTGTTTATAAAAGCTTTTTTAATCAAGGATGAATAAATCAAAGAAAAATTTAAAAAAAAAGATAGAAAATGTTTGTTAATAAAATTTCTTTCACGTTTTGCCGTTACAGTATCCCAACATATTATTGCTAAAAATTTCTTATTGAGATACTGTATGTATACAGCTTCTTATTATTTTTTGAAAAAATTATTCCTACTTATAGAAGATTAGAAAAAAACAATACTATGAGATGTTTAGAAACTATTTTTAGCGCTAATGTTTTAACAATACTTGGAATAAAAAAGTTTTTTCAAAAACCAGCATTTTTAATTAGGTCTCTGAACTGCAATGGTTTCATTACGAGCAAACGACGTCTCAAGAAAGTGGAAAAATAAAAACGGTTTATCTCAAGGGTAAACTGTCTTTAAACTTAAAAGTCTAAAAATCAAAAACAAACTTGAAAGCAGAATTTTTAAGCATTATTTTTCTAAAAAAGCAAAGTTTTTGAGAAAAAAAAGACGGAAGTTGTTGTGTTTTTCAAAAACATTTTTCCTTCTTCCATAAAAGGATCTTTAAAGGAAAAGATTCGCTACTGCAAAATGAGAACGTCTGCATTCATTCTTCAAAAAAAAAGATTTAAAACGCGATAAATATTTTTTTTATTATAAAATTGATATCATTTTTATGTTTTTAAATTCTTCAAAACTTCAAAGAAAAACAGCAAAAAAAGATTGTAAACCACGAGACCGGATAAAAGAAGAATGAAAATGGATATAAACGGATAAACTAGAATGCAACGTTATTTTCCCAAGAAAAAACATGTTTATCAAATCTTTAACTCCAGAAACAGCACATAAAAGAAATTAAACCACAAACTTCATTAATTAGTTTCCCACACTCTCTTTTTTCCATTTTTAGCTCTTTTCGCATTTCTGTTTTAAAACATTTTATTCAGTTTCTATGACGACTTCCTTCCTTTTCCGCTTCCTTTTTCTTCTTCTTTTGTAAAATCAAAAGTTAGTTAAAAACTCTTTTTTATTTTAGTTTTAAATGTTTTTTCTAAAACTGCCGAAACTTTCCGGTCCGGCTCAAAAACAAACCCAAAAGCATAAAAACAAGCTAATAAAAAGTCATTCGTCAAAAAAAGAGAAGAAAGAAAAATCGCGGAATTTTTTGCTTTGTTTTAAACGCTTGAAAAAAAATTTATTTAAATAAAAAAAAAACAAAGAAAAAAAGCAAAAAATAGAATATAAAAGTTTGCTTTTCAACTTTCTCTTCTCTCTGTTTTCTCGCTTTGCCTTCATAGATCGTTTTTGTTTGCTTAATTATCCGTATAGTCGTGAAGTGGAAGAGGAATTAGAAGAAGAAGAGGAAGATCAAGGAAGAGAAAAAATAGAACAACTAACTACTAATCGTGGACACAATTGTGGAAGAAGACATTGAGGGGACTAAAAAAAACAGGGCAAAGTTCAAAATAAAAAATGGTAAATTTTTTAAAAACACATTTTAGGGTTTACGAAAACAAAGACTGAAAAAAATGGAATATTTACTAAATCTCCAATGATCAGTTTTTTGAAAAAAAGGAAAAGAAAAACAAATTTTCACATCTGGCAAAGCTAAATAAACAAACATTAACCAGTTAAGGTTAAACTACGAGGTGGAATAAAAGCAAACACAATTTTCAAAGGTTTTGATGTGGGAATTCCCTTTGAGACCAGGTAATTAAACAATGGGTCCTAGAAAGAAAAGAAATTGTTATTGATCAATTTTGATGATTTTCAAAATAGATTTCTTTGTTTGCTGAGGAAAAATCAATAGCAGGTGATAACACAAAGCAAGGGCTAACTTATGATAAAATGAAATAATAACTTTTAATTTTTTACATATATCCCAGCTCAAAAATTGTTTTTTACTGAATAAATATTTATCCTAAAATTAAATAATCACATCTTTCCAAAAATAAATTATATCAAAAACAATCCTAAAAAAACTAATGCTTTCTTTTTTCCACAATGAAGAAATTAAGACACAAAAACGTTTTTTTCTCTTCAAAGCAAAAACGAAAGAAATCCCAGCAAAAGAAAGTGGGAGAAGAAAGAAAGCAGAAGAAAAAAAAACATATACAAATAAAACAGCTGACATTCCTTTTCTTTTGTTAATAGTGGGAAAAAGAAAGATTTAAAAAGCTTTTTTTTGATGATGATGTTAGTGATGATGATGATGAAAAAAAAATAAAGAGATTTTTTACTCAATATTTTTTTTGACGGCAAAGAATAAGAAAAAACAAAAGACGGAAGAGATTTTTTTTTCAATGATGAGCCTCCTCAAATGTGGAGTCCTCCTCATCTGTCATAAAAGACAAACAAACAGATGACCAGAAGATAGAATAATAGATAAATGATAGAGGAAAAGAAAAACAAGGTTTTTGAGATAAAGCTGTATTATTTATTTATGAGGTATGAATGTTGAAAGATATATAGTCAACAATATTAATGTTGTTGCTGATTATTGGTGAAAGGTATATTTGGATACATAGAATGATAATTGAGATTTTAAAAAGACTATTAAAAGTTTGAAAAGAAGGCGGGTAATGATGCTTATTCTTTGAACATTGATAGATTTTTGAATATTTAAAGCACAAGGCACCTTGCTGGGCTATATTACCGTAAATGCTCTAATCGCTTCTAATAAAAACGCATCTCTAATTAAAGCGTAGGAAAATAATAGTATGAAAAATTTTTGTTTTGTTGAATAAAAAAAAAGCTGAGCAGTTTTTTAGTTTAACAAAAAATGCCGCCATTGTAAACAAGCTTTGATTCAAAAACGACCATCAAAAAATTATGTATTTTTCCCAAAAAAAGAATATTCAGCTTTAAACATTTTCATGCTGTGATAAAAGTGCAATACATCTATCAATCCTTATTCTATTCTAAGACATTCCCGAAACCATCATTTTTAATGCTTTATTTTTTATTTGGCGTCAAGAAAACACGAAGACAAAGTACTTTTTTAAAAAACAATGAAAAAAAGGATGTGTCTAAAAACCAAAAATAAATCTTTTCTTTTATTTTTATCAATATCTGAAATGGAATTCCGTGAGCATACTAAAAATAGCTATTTTTAAAAAAGGAATTTTTTACGAAGATCAAAAAGGGAAAAAGGGATGATACCCGAAAGTAGCAGCAGTGAGTTCGTTACCGCATTTTTTTACTTGCACAAATAATTTGAGGAGGTCTTTTTTGATCAACATTTAAAAGGGGAATATACCAGCTGGTACCTGCATATTTTCCTTTTTTTATCTATTGCGTTGATGACGACTGTTCGGTTTTTGCAAACAAAAATTTGAAAGAAAAAACAATAATCGTATTTTGCAGATTTTTAAAGTAGTTTGCACTTTTACAACCAGCAGCAAAAAAAGTAGCTCAAGATAATGCAAGGAAAAGTTTTTAGTGATGTCAAAAACAATACACTGTTAAAAAATTGATGTATAAGAATCAAGGCCGTAGACAGAAAAAATTTTCGGGGTGGGCAAAATCAGTTTCGGAGGGGGCAAGTCTTTGATCTTTTGCCGCAGTCGGCAAAACATCAAAAGAAATTTTCGATTTCGGAAGGGGCACAGGCCCCAAAAGCCCCCCTTAAATACGGGCTTGATAAGAATTAATGAAAAATTATTTTTCGTTTTGTATCTTTCAAGAGATGAAAAAAACGTATGATTATTTTTCTTTAAATCCCTTTGCCATAAAAAGTACCTCAGAAAATTAAATTAGTTTTATTTTTTCCATTTTTTTACAGTAACATTTTATATAATCTGTAATACAAAACTCCCTTCAGGACATACAATACTTATATTAAAACATTTCGATTTCTGTCTTTTAACACTATAATGCATTACTCTGTCTAATAAACAAAAAGATTAAAGACGGGAGAAAATACATATTTTAAAGAAGCTTACTTCTACTTTTTTTTAGGTAACTAACGTAACTCAAAAAACGTCAAATTTTTCTAGAGACAAAATGGTCTTCTTTATTTGTTTTAGAAAAAACCGTTTTTGAATAAATAAACACATTTTTTAAATGGCAAAAAAAGATAAAAGAAACAAGGAAATATAAAATTATATTTATGTAAAAAACCTAATTTGTTTATGACGTTTGAAAAGCGTTTATCTCATTTTATGAAAAGGGTTTTGACTATGTTTTTAATTATTACAGTACTCTAAAAAAGGAAGCATTTTTTGTAACAAAAACAGGCAAAACAATTGGTGCCCTTTTAAATTTGAAATCATCAACAAAAAAACTGCTTGAATTCAATCAAACATTTATTTTACAAATTAATGAATATACTTTTTTTAATTGTTTGATTATTACAGTACCCTAAAAATGAAGCGTTTTTAGAAGAAAAACTTTAAACAATTCATGCACTTTTAAAGGTGAAGCTATACAAAAAACTGCTTGAGCCCAATTAAAAACGTTTGCTTTGAATCAAAACGTGTTAAAAACGAATGCATTACTTTTAGTCTAAAAAGTTTTAGATGTTTTTAATTATAACAGCATCTTAATGCGGAAGCACTTTTAGCAAAAAAAAAAACATTAAATAAATGATGCCCTTTTAAATCAAAAATTATCAAACTGCTTGAATCCGTTCGAAAATTTTAGTTTCTAAAGAACTGCTTTAAAAACATTAATAAATTAATAATAATTCTTAAAACAAAAAAAAACTGATTCATACACGTTTTCTTGAGAAAACCTCTTACATGCCCTCGTGAAAAAAGAGAGGAAAACTACTGCTTTAAAGATAGTTTAACATTAAAAATTTAATAAGCATTTTTTTTGAAGCAAAACAACAAAAAAATTTATGAATAATCAAAGATGAAAAAAGAAACTAACAACAAAAAAACACGAAAACTAACATTTTCCTCATTTATTTCATTTGTATTCTAATATTCAACATTATGACTAATTTCTATGTGTGTTGTATTTCTTTCTTTTTTGGAGGTTGAAGATTAAAACACAATAACGAAAAAATGGAAGAAAAGAAATATAATTAGAAAATTTTTTTAGTAATTTGACTAATCCTTCTGTAGCAAGCTAATGTGGCATTTTAAAAAGAAAGAAAAAAATGTTAAAAAGAAAATGAGTCATTTTTTGGAAGAAAAAAGAAAGAAAGAAAAAGAGTGTTAACTTTAATGAACAAACTATAAATGCGAGAAAAAATGGAAGGTAGGCAAAGGAGGAGATTTGCTACTGTATATTGGTTGCGTAAAAGGTTGTAACGAGGATTAATTTCTGTAGCCAGCAAAATGATTTTAAGAGGGCCTTTGATCATTTACCGCTCTTAACAGACCAAAGAAATATGCTAATTTTGGATAGGGCAGTAGCTTTGAACGCACTTATTAACCAAAAATGTTAAATAGACAATTCACACACAAATTAGGCATCTTTCAATCAATCCATACCCTAGATAAATTAAAAAACATCACGTTCTCATTTAAATGGTTCAAAATTAAAATTTCAACATTGATCACACTTTTTTATAAAGTCTTTAAAAATATTTTCGAGTAAATTAATTAATTAATTAACGCATGGTCAATTAAAGAGAGCATTCTAATTTTTCGACGATCAGTAACAAGAAAAGGGGTAATTAGGTATCGATGTAAAATGACAAGGATCAGACAATTTTTGGTAATCAAATTTTAAAAAGTGTTAAAAATGGAAAAACAAATTACAAAAACAGGCCATAAAAGGTCAATAGGCTAATTTAACGTTCAATTATATCTAATCAAAATTTGTTATTGTGACAAAAAAAAAGCATAACAAATCTTTCTTTTTTCGAAAAAATAAAATTTAAAATGTGTTTTTCTCAAAAAAAAAACGTTTAAAAACCATAGCAAATTTTTTTTTAGTTGTTTACAACAACGACAACTATTTTTATATCTCTAACAAAAGAAAAATCAAAGAACCATCTTTCTTGAATAATAAAAAGACAAAATTTAAGGGAAGGAAAAACACGGACAAACAAAAGGTGAAAATCACAAACGTAAAGATTCTTTGTGACTGACCGGAAATTTAAGTGTTGAACATTCTTTTTTTAAAAAATTGATTCATGAAAAATGAAGAAGAAGATATCTCGGGGGATACCTCTGTTAGAGATGAATGGAAAAGGAAAAATTGATTGAAAAAATGAAAAAAGAAAAACTGTAAAGCTTTTTTTGAAAAAGCACTGAAAAAAAAGTAGAAGGAAAAAGAGCGGTAGAAAAAAGTGTTTTGCTTGAAATTTGCTGTTGCTGCTTTCTTTTTTGGGGGAAGACGAAGAAAATGAGGGAGAGAAGCAGAGTTTTTGGTGGTGGAAAAGAGAAAAAACGTGGTACAAACATTTTCATTTTTCCTCATTGTCGCCGCTGCTGTTGTTGCTTGCTTGCTGCCAGCTGCGACGGCTGCCTATTGTGGCTTGCATTGGATTTTAAGCTTCATAGCTAGCTAGCTATAAGACAGACGACAAACATTTTAAATAGAGCAGCAGCAACGTCTTTTGCTTCGAAAAAAAAATCTTATAAAAAAAAGTCGTATGTTTTTTTTCTTCGCTGCTGTTTTTATTTTGCTTGCTTGCTTGTCCATGTTCAAGCCAGCCCAGTCGAAGGAGAGGTAACACCCCTACCAAAGAAAAACAGCAGTAGCAGCAGTATTGACTCACAGGAAGGAAAAAAGAAAAGAGATGAACTGTTTTTCTTCTTCTTATTTCAGCTGATGTCGTCATCAAAGAAGACACAAAAAAAGAAAAAAATGGGGTGTTTTTTGAACTGAATAAAAAAAACGACGAAATAAATTTTAAGTACACACGAACGTAAAAGAAAGAAAAAAAAGCGAACAAAAAAAAGAAGTTAGCTAAAAAAAGTTGTTAGAGTTCTGTGCTAAATAAGATGAAAGATGTAAAAAAAAGGGGCCAATTTATGTGTTCAAAGGGCATCTTTTTTTCAAGTAAGATTTGTGACAATTAAATTAATTGTGTTCTATTTTAATTAATGAAAGACAAAAAAAAAGTTGCAGCAAAATATAACAAAAATTCTAACACGTTTTGAAAAAATGCAGTAATTAATTATCGCTTTTTTTTCAATAGAAGCTCTCGAAAGTTTAAAAAACGGATTTAAATATTTTATTGGCACATTTCTGAAAATAATACTTGTAATATCCGAAATATATTACAAAGAAGAATATTTATTAAACATAATAAATATATACATAAACATAAAAGAAGGAGGATCGTCTGCTCAGCACATATTGAATACAATATAAAATGATACGGTTACAATGAACATTTCACGTGTATCCTTCAATTTTCAGCTTGCTTTTCAATAAAAAAAACAATGCAAATTTTCTTTCACAAATTTGCATATTCTAAAGAGAAAACTAAGGTGATCATTTTTCTCATTTCGATTCAATGTGCTAATTTTCATTTGTTCAAGTTCAGCAGCTTTAAAGAAAATATAAACAACTTTAAACTTCTGCAGAAAACCATTTTTTAATTGTGGTGTTGATTCAAGAAAGTAGAAGAAAAAATGGCAAATCAAAATCCACAAAATTCTTTAATACCTTCACCAATACATCGAAGATCATCTTTTCATGATTGGACACTTGTTGGAAGAACTAAAGCAGATCAAAAGCAGCATGAATTTAATGAAATGAAGAATCGATTGGCTAAAATGGAAGTAATTCTTGCAAAACTTCAAACTAAAACTGTAAGTTCTTTATTGTTTTTGGGATGGAAGCGATGGAGAGCTGCATTTACTCAGCTTAAAGTTGTCGCTCATAAAATTCGTCCCGAAAAAACCAAGAAACATGTTTTTCGAAAGTATTTTCGTCATCCTCTCTATGACATGCTGGCACCTTTCTGTGTGTTATACTTTTGGTAACTCAACAATAACTTTTTTCAGATTTCAAAAGCAGAACATGAAGCACAAATTGCTGAAATTGAAGAAATATGTGAATCAAAAATTGCTATGTATGAAGAACAAATTAATCAATTCAAGGAATCATATGACTCAAAATTTGCTGAATTAAAAAAAGAATTTCTTAAGACACAAGATCAATGTGATTCAAATGTAAGTTGTTTTCTTCACTCATTCTTTTGATTGTTAGTGTTCTTGTGACACCGCCTTTGGAACCAAGATGTCTGGTCTGCTCAGAAGCATGTGTATCAGAGGTAATACATCTCAGGTCAAGGTACTGCTTCTGATACCATGGATGACAAAATTTTCATCGCCTTTTTTTCTTTTTCTTAATTAACCGATTTCTAGAAAACCAAATTACATGTGAAACTTCTAGGATTTGAACATGTGGAACTGGGGAACAGATCTATGTCAATTTGGAACCCATATGTACACTTTGACCCTATCTGGAACCTCAAAAAATAACAAAAAAATAGAAAAAAAGTTTGAAAAATTTGTGGAAAATCGTGGAAAACCGTAGAAAATCGTAGAAAGTCGTGGAAAATTTAACACGATTTTATACGGTTTTTTACGACTTTTCGCGATTTTCCACAAAGTTTTTAAACTTGTTTTCATGTTTTTTATCATTTTTCGTGGGGTTTGGAGTATTGTTGGGGTTCCAGATAAGGTCAAAGGGTATATTACAGTCCAAAAATTATATTCACCTATTCCCCAGGTCAATATGAACATTTTCTAAAAGTTTCATGTTATTGGGTCTTCTAGAAATTGTTTTGGAGAAAAACGACAAAAAAACGGGATGAGTATTTTGCCATCCATTGTAGACTTCTCGAAACGGAGACAGTGTCGGTTGTAGTTGAATACAATATGATAGAATGTTGTTTAATAATGATGATTTTTTAGTTTTTTGAAATGGCTGAAATTCGTGTAAAAGAAGAAACTGAATTGACTTCAAAAATTCATGATTTACATCTCGTTAACGCAAGATTATATAAAACAGTTTCTGAACTTATTGATGAAGTAAGTTCTTTTCAAATTCAACAATACAAATAAACTAAAATTAATTTTTGCAGGTACAAACATTAAAAGCTGATGCTCATCAAATGCAAACTCAAATTGCTAAATATAAGAATGATGCTGAATGTTGAATCTAACCTTTTTTCTTACTGTAAATTATGTGTAATTATTTTGTCTCTTTTCTTGTAATGTCTTTCTATTGTAAGCTTTAAAGAAGACTCTGTATCTGCTCTAATATTATTTGTATTAAATAAATTCTGTAATAATAAAATCTATTGTGTGCGGTTTAATAAAAACAATCAAAGCTATGGGTTAACATCTAGGTTGAAATCTGTTTTTTTTACACAATTTGTTTAAGAATTACAAAACAGACGTCCATTATTTGAATCTGACACTACTTTTTACATCACAAACGCGGATCATGTATTTGTTTGATTGTAAAGGATTTAGGGGTGCTATCGAATGTTCGCTCTTTTAAATTTTCTCATTTAAAGGTTTTTCAAATCAATTTTATGGACAGAGATTACACAAAATGATTCAACACCATTATCTCCTTCTCTAGATGTTATTGACGAATATCAAAATGAAGAATGGAAACAAAAATGTGAAAGGATTCAACGTGGTGTTGGTTATATCATTGCTGAAAATTCTGAATTAAAAGAAGCGGCAGAAATAAATAAGGAAACAATTAAATCTCAAGCCGAAACTGTAAGTTTTTCTTGTTGAACGATTATTTGATACCAGGGATGGGCGGAATTCCGTTTCCGTTTCCGTAAAACACGGAATTCCGTCTTTTTTTTGACTTCCGTTTCCGTTTCCGTTTCCGTAGAAAAAGGGGCGGAATTCCGTAATTTGATATTTCTTAAAATTTGATTTGTTGATAGGAAAAAAGTTTGTGGAACAATATTAACTGAGTGCTATGATAGTGTTAAAGAAAAGATTAAAAAAGTGCTAAAGAATCAACAATCAATTAGTGTTGTACTTGATGAATGGTCAAATGAATCACAAACCCATTCTCTTATTGGAATATCCGCACATTATCTTGATGATAATTTTGAAAATAGACATTTTGTTCTTGGTGCTAGAACTTTAAAGAAATCAAAAGATGACGATGAAAATGAAGCATTAACTTTGAAGAAAAAGAAAAAGCTACACTCAGCTGAAAATATGGCTAGGATTGTTAAGGAAGTTTTACAAGAATATGAACTTGATGAATCCAAAATTTTTATAATTTTACGGGATGGCGCATCATCGGTTGTTAAGTTGTGCAAAATTCTTAACAAAAAATCTTCACATTGTCTTTTTTATCTTCTACAATTGGTATGTATTTATTTTGTGAAGCAACAACCATTATTCAAGGTCGAGATGCTTCTATTAGCTTTGTTGCACCGTATAATGCTGCTTTGCAAGCAAATGTTCAAAAAAATGTTGCAAAATCTATTGGTCATAAAGAACTTAATGAAGAACTATTATCAAATTTAAAAAAAAAAGGTTTAATGTTTTTAAGCTTGATCAAACTTATGTTACTGCTACTCTTCTGAATCCATCTTATAAGCAAAATGATCCTGTGAAAAGCAATGAAAGATTATATTGAACAACTTCTGGATGAAATTTGCAGTGCAGAAAAAGATACACACCTTTGATGACTCTTCCACCACAACAACAGGCAAAAGTTGTATCTGTTACAACTTGCTTTTTGGATGTACTGAAAGAAAATGATGAAGATGAGCTCAAAACAAAAAAGCAGATCATCCGTGGACAACTTGAAAGATATTTTAAGGAACCAGCAATTTAATAAATTGTTATTCTGTTATCAAAAAAAATGTTTCCGTTTCCGTTTCCGTAAAATACGGAATTCCGTCTTTTTTTGGCTTCCGTTTCCGTTTCCGTATTCCGTAAAAATATTTTCTTCCGTTCCGTATTCCGTTTCCGTAAAAAAAATTGATTTCCGCCCATCCCTGTTTGATACTAACATATAAATTTTTCAGATTGATGCTCTACAAAATGATATTACAAAAATTTCAACTGAGAATCTTCAATTAAAAGAAAGAAATGAAGAACTTCAAGCGACAAATATTCAATTAAATGATACCCTAGCATCTACACAAACATCTTTAGAAAATACTGAAAATGAAAGATCTATAAAAGAAGCAGAAATTTCTACATTAATATCAATTCGTGATGCAAAAGAAACTGAACTTCAAGATAAATTAAATTGTTTTAATGAAATGAAAGAAAGTGTTGCAAATCTTCAAAAACAATTTGTAAGTTTTGAAATCTTTTTACTGAAGTCTATGAAAACGTTGTTTAAGATTTCCACAAATATTGATATTAAAAAATTACAAAAAGAAAAGGATTCATTGCAACAACAGATTTCTCAAATGTCTAAAAATCATAAAGATGAAATATATTTATTAAAGTCCGCTAATCTGGAATTAAAAGAAAAAGTTGGCAAATATGATACAGAAGTAAGTTCTAATTTAAATTTTTAAAAAAGAATTAAAATCTTTTTAAGGGACAAAGATTAAGAATTGAAGCTTTTCAAATGCAAAATCAAATTACTAAATTAACTGAAGAACATGTCGTATTAAATCATTCACTAGATTGCAAAATTGATGATGTTATTGTAAATAATGAAATAGACCGTTGTCTTGCAGATGGAAAGGTTTGTTTTTTCTGTTTCCTTTTTTGTTTTAATTAAATATTTCAGATTCTTATTGTTGACAGATTTGTACAGGATAAAGCTGGAGAATGTCATGGTGATGGTATTAAAATTCCTTTTAATATTACAAATTTCAATTTTTTTGTCAGAAATCATTTAACTATTTATTCTGATTGGACTTTATCTCCAGAATTAAATCAAATTTCTTACAAAAATCTCAATAGTTTGGAATTATGTGCTAAAAAAGGGATATTCTCTGATTATTCATTTTCATTTTTTCAATACAAAAAATTGATTTCATCATGTATTAATATAAAAGATTTGGTCCTTTATAAAATTACTGTGAAAAATAATGATGATATTGTTATTCAAATTGATCAAATTTTGAAGGCTTTATTGGATAATAATGTCAATGTCTAAAATATTTATAAGTCAGTGTTTATTTTTTATTTATATATTTTAATAGTTTATTTTTTAGCTGGTTTAGAAATGGTGAAGTTATATCTGAAACTGCTCAAAATCTTACTCAGATTCCTACAATGACAAAACTTCGCAAATTTGAAATTTGGAATATTCAACAAGGTTTTAATTTGGAAGCATTTGTTCCTTTCATTATGGTAGGTACTTTGTCTTTATGTGAATTAACAAATCATTATTTCTTTTTAGAATAATCCAGCTGTTGCTTATCATTTACATTTCAATGGTTCAAATGAATTTAAAGTTGAAATGAAAAATATTGCAGATGGTCTTCGTCCAACTTTACCTGTCACTTGTGAATTACATGTATAAAAATGTTTTTTTAAGTTGGAGCTTTCCGTTTAATCATGTGATTACTTTTTTTTCAGAACTTTTATTGAGATTGTTAATTTTTTTATTTTCTGTACTGTTTTTTTATTAATAAAATTGTTATCTGATTTATGAAAGAATTCATGCAATGCATTTTAAACGGTATTAAGCTTATAATAACTTGAAATCGTGTCCATTCAAAAACCATTAAAAATATTTCAAAATACTATTGTACCTGTTATCCTATTAGTGACAATTATTTCGTTATTTATTTTAGTCTAATATCTAGAGACGGGCAAGGAACACTTTTTCTTTGCTTTCCTTTGACATTTTTTGTGGTTACAGTAATCCCAAATGCAACTTCGCGGCACTTTTTTTTACAGCTTAACTATAAAACTTTCTAGATGTAATTTTTAACGCTGATGAAAATCGCATTTTTGGAAAGGTTTTCTTTGGCACAAAGTGCCGAAAATGGCATTTTTTTGCGTTTTTTTAGGAAAACTCCTACTGTTAATTGTCGTTTGATAACGAATTTAGTATCATTAGACTAAATTCGTTATCAAATATCAAAAATTACATCTACTGTAAAAAAATCGTATGAGCGAAAATGAGCGAAGGCACTTTTTTAGGCTAAAAACGGCATTTTTCAGCTTAAAAAGTTTAAAAAACGAATCAGCTGGGGCGTGCGTCTCTTCTTTTCTTTTGAACCGGCTGCGAGGAAAAAAAGAGAAGGAAGCACACACAAAAAAGAGTGTTCCCTTTGACTTTTTTGTCGACCATTTTTTCTGGTTTTGCCGTTTTTTCAATGGCATTTTTCGGCATATTAACTTAATTTTTCTGATTTTATTTTCGTTTTATTCATGGTCGAAAATACCTTATTCTAACAAAAAAACAGTTTTTTAACAAAATTTTTTTTGAGCTGCCCGTCTCTACTAATATCCCTGAAAAAAGTTTTTAAGGGAAATTTTAAGAGTAAAAAACACTGCAATTTAACTTTTAAAAAAAGGGAAATAAAAATTGTCGTCTTTGGCATTGTCATAGCTATAAATCCGGCATTTTGCCGAAATTCGACTAAAAATATTTGATTCTAGCTTCTTAAGCGTGATCAAAAACATGGGTAAAGTAAAAAATTAATGATTTTGCGCCGGTGCAGCTCGTTTAAAAAAAATTGAAGGCGTTTTAACATCTTGTTAATGCGAGATTATTTAAAACAGTTTCTCAACTTGTTGATGAAGTAAGTTTCTTTCCAATTCAACAGCACACAATTTCAAATAAATTTTGTTCAAAAAGTTTTGTCTGCAGTTTTTGTCTCTGAATTTTCAAAGCCATAAGAGATATTTGAGCTTACTGATGAATTTAGCCCATAGAGAGGTGCATTCAGATTGAGGTCAAGATGAATACTAAAAGAAAAAACTTTATATTTCCTTGGGCTGGATTATAATCGATAAAATTTGATTAAACCCATAACTGCGCTTTTTGATTGTTGAGATTTTTGGAAAATAATCATTTTATTAAACTGATTTTTTTTCCAAACTACCATTAAATAATTCTATTTTTAGTGAATCATTTATTTTAAAAACAGTAAAAGAAAAATGGAAAATCAAATTCCATTAAATTCTTCATTACCTTCATCATCGACAACACAAGACTCAAATTTCAATGAATGGACAATTGTTGAAACACAGCAAGAATCTGGTATACAAAAACAACTCGATGAAATGAAACTTCAATTTCTACAACTACAAAAAGATTTTGAACATCGTCAAGCTGTAAGTGGTTTTTTATGCATGTGTGTTAATTCTATAAGAATATTTTTTTAGATAAATTTGAATTCCAAGCCCAAATTGCTCAAATGCAAGAAAGCTATGATTCGAAAATTGATGAATTACAAGAATTTTCAAAGTATCGTGAAAAAGAAATGGGTGAAACAGTACGAAAATTGAAAGTAACAAATTTTGAATTAAATGCTAAAGTTTGTAAATGTGATCGAGAAGTGAGTTTTGCATTAATATTCGTTGTTAAAGTGTACGTTATTATTTAATGAATTGTTTCAGATTCAAAAATTACAATCTGATACTTTTCAATTACAAAAACAACTTGCTGCCTTAACAACGAAAAAAGATTTTTTACAAAATAATGAACCGACAATTTGCAAAACTAGCGATATTATTGTTGACGGAAAGATTGATTACAATAAGCTAAATGGAAAGGTTAGTTGAAACATTCACATATCTTAATTATACTAATCCAATTTTTAGATCCTTCAAATTAACAAGCTCGAACAAACAATCTGGGATAAATGGGTTGCAGATGGTTATAATATTTCATTTGATAATTTTGATTTCAAAGTTCACGTCCAAAATGAACTTACAATTACATCTGATTATGATATTGTTTTCAGTCGTGTTTCATACAGTAATCTCAAGCTATTACGTTTACAATATTCTTTTATTTCATATGCTACTTGGAAAAAACTTCTTTCATCATGTAATAATATTCAACATTTATGCCTTTATAGTGTAACAATAAAAGATGAAAATCATCGTAAAATTGTTGAAATTGATGAGCTTTGGAAAGATGTTTTAGAAAAAACACCTAATGTTGAAATGTTGGAATAGTAAGCTGTTTATTTTTAATTTGTGCAAGCTGTAACTTGTCATTTTAGTTGCTTCAAAGAATTTGAAGTAAAAACTGAAACTTGTTGGAAACTTGCTCAACTTCCACCATTTTCAAATCTCCGTTCTGTCAATCTTCGTGATATTTATGGAAGTTTTAATCTTAAAGATTTTGCTAAGTTTATAAAAGTGAGTATAGGTTTTAAATCTTTTAACAATAATATAAATCGCTGTTTCAGAAAAATCCAAATGTTAAATATGAATTATGTTTTTCTGGTTCAAATATGTTTTATACAAGAATTAAAAATGCAGAAAAAGAAGTTCGTCTTACTTTACCTCCAACTTGTGATTTGTATGTTGATCGTCTTCCTCAATGTGGTTATTACTGAATTTTGAAACTATATTTTACTAAAAATTACTTTTGTCAGTTTGTTGTGTTGTCTTTCCTTTGTAAATTTTTTGTAGACATGCTGGTGTTTTGTATCATAGATAAGAAAAATGTTATGCAACATCTTATTCAATTGCTTTACGCACAAAGATGGAATGAAAGTTTTCGAACTCATTGTACACGTTCATCAATGAAAAAAAAACAGAAGAAAACTATTCTTTTAAGATAGACATTTTTTAATTAGGTCATATGGGAAGTTAATTCCACGGGGATTAGAGGGAATTGCTACCTAGACTTTACAATTCTGCTTTCTGATTTCTTTAGTTAACATTAAAAAAACTTTTTATAAAAAAATAAGATACTGCTGAATTGTCATCAAAAATAAAAACCAGTTATTTGTTAATTTTTTGATGTGAATAATTAAATATAATAATGAAAAAACAGTGGCCATTAAATTCAACGCTACTCTCATCATCCAAAACTGAAAATTTGAATAATAATGAATTTAATGAAAGTGTTTCTAAAGCAAAACGAAATGCAATGAGGAATCGATTATTTCAAATGGAAGAATTTGTTGAAAATCTTCATAAGTATACTGTAAGTTTGTTTATTTTTGTTTGAACATATTTTAAAACTTTAGATTTCAAAAGCTGAACATGAAGCTGAAATTGCTCAACTTAAAGCAAAATATGAAAATGAAATTTTTGAATTACATAAAGCTTTAAAAAACAATGAACAAACGTATATTTCAATATTTCGACATTTAACAAATACAAATGCTGAATTGTATACCAGAATTTTTGCATATGAAAAAACTGTCAGTTTGTTAGAGGGTAGTTTGGTATTAACTGATATCTTCGTGAATGAATAATCTTGGTTATTTTCTCGAAACACTTTTGGAATAGTTGCTTAAAAAAATATAATGATTTGTTTAGATTCAAAAATTAAAATCTGAAGCTGCTCAACAAATTCAGCCCCAAAATGCAACCCCCACTTTAGCAGATCAAGAAAATGCTATATTTAAAACTTTTGCATATAGTTGCAAAATTGATGATATTGCTGTTGATGGAAAAATTGAATATGAAAAGTTTAATGGAAAGGTTTCGTTCTTTACTTTCCTTTTTTAAATCTCCTTATTACCCATTTAAGACTGTGGTTATTCTTGTGAACGACTTGCGACAGAACCTCTGGGGGACATGGTTTGCAGATGGCATTGAAATTTCTTTTGAAAATAATCAAAATTTCATAGTTTATATCCAAAATTCACTTACGATAACAACAAATTTTGATATTGTTTTTAATCGTGTATTCTATAATTACTTAAAAATATTAAAAATTTATAGTACAGAAATTAAATATCGTAATTTTAAAAAGTTAATTTCATCGCCCTATCAAATTCAACATGTATATCTTGATCGGATTATTGTGATAAATGAAAAAAATGGCAAAGTTTATGAAATTAATCAACTTTTTAAAGATATTTTGGAAAAAATTCCTGATGTTGAAGAGTTCACATAGTAAGCTTTTTTAATTCTTACAGATTTAAAAACAACATTTTACAAGATAGTCCAAGCAAATTCGAAATGACTTTTTTTTGACTAAAAATTGCTCGTTTTTACTTCTTTGTGCTCAAATTTTTAAGGAAGAGTTTTTACTGATGAGAGTATGTTTTGCTTCTAAACTTTTGGGAACACTGCTAGCTGGTAAAAGTGCCAATTCAAATATGGCATTTACACCAGCTTAAAATTTAACATACGTCATTTTAACTTTCCTATACATTATAGCTAAAAAAATTAGCCACATAACTCAAAAATGAAAAAATGGCAGCCATTAGAAAAAAGGCAAGAAAAAATTTTTCAAATATTATTCATGTTTTATCCTTATTTTTTTAAACGTCTGCTATTCTCTCATTTTTAACTTAAAAATTTTAAGGCTGTGAAGTTTCCATCCATAATAGGAAATTCTGGATTTTTACCATGTTTTGAAGCATTTAAAAAAGTTTTAACACCTTTTTTTGATCTAATAATAATACAATAATTATTAATAAACATTTTTGAGCATTTTTAGACAAAAAAAATTTTTTTTATTTTTTTGTCATTTTTTGAGCACAGGGGGGACCAAGACAACTTTTTCACAGTACTCTATATTAAATAATACAAAACCCGTTTTTCTTCCCCCGGTTTTTTTACCATTCTTGACCCCCCTGGGGTAAAAAAGGGCGCTGAATCCGATGGTGATATCCACTCCGCCCCGTGGGCCCTTGCCGAAAAGTTACGACGGCACAAAACGTGCCGTTATGCAAAAAATGGGTCTTGCAGCGAAAATTTTTGTTCGAAAATGCGAAATTCGGATTCCTCGACCTCGAAAACCTATATAGGTGAAAGAATATTAACAACTTTAAAGAAAATACATATATGGCGTCCACTTGAAATAACCTGGATATGTTCGTTTCGGGACCAAAAAATCAGGGTTAAGGTTGAGTTAAAGCGCTAATATTTTGGAATTGAGCTTGTTAAGCATGGTCGAAAACCTAGGTATCATTTTTGGGTTGATACGGGAAGGTCATTTTGCTGTGCCAGAAAATAGCCAAATCTTTAAAAAAATTCATAGAATACGTTTTAAATAATTTAAATTTCCAAAAATTAATTATTAGAGCATATGAGCTTTAATAAATTATTAAGATGACCCCGAGAAAAACTTGTATATTAGTTATTTTAAACTAAGGTTCTTTATAAAATTCGAAATTTAAAAATTATGTAAAAGATCTTCGCTAAATGAACAAAATAGCAAAAATTTTTGGAGAAATCAACACCTCTGCTTATTTTTGAAAAATCTCTTTTTTTGGTTTTTGAATGCAGAATTTTATTCATGCCCAACCCCGACGAAAATTAACTGTCGTATACTTTTACAGAATTCGATACCAAAACATCGAATTCTCTAAAAATATAGGATAACTTATGGCTGAAATATTTACCCAAAAATTTAAAAAAATAAAAATTTTGTCGAAAATCAAGGTATTTGCCTTTGCTGATTTTTGAGAAAAATTTGTTTCTCGCCGTGGGTGGGTGGGTGGTGGATAAAATCCACCCCTTCTACACGTATGATGGCACGTTTAAGCAAGTTTAAATTTGGCGATGTTTAAAGTGTTCCTAAATGCCAAAATCTTATGTGCAAAAGGTGTTCATCCTTCGCGTAAATATGAGCTTACAGAAGCGTAAGGGAGCAATCTATCAAAAAAAAAGAACTCTTTGTATTTCAACCACTCCTGTATGTTGTAAATTTTAGTCATTTGAAAGAAGGTGAAAAAACATTTCAAACTGCTCATAAATTTGCTGAGTTTCTACCATTTCCAAATCTTCGCAAGCTTACACTTAAAGATATTCAAGGAGGTTTTGATCTTCAAGTTTTTGGAAATTTTATTAAAGTAAGTGTAATTCATAATTTTGATTTTTATTAACGCTTTAATTTTTTTCAGAAAAATCCAAAAGTTATTTATAATTTACGATTCAGAGGTACAAATTTGTTTTATTCTAAAATTAAATATGCTGAACAAGAGCTTTGTCACATTTTACCGTCAATTTGTGAATTATATATTGATCGATATCGAAATCCTTTGATTGAAGTTTAAAATATCATATTTTAAAAAAAGTTATTTTTTTTTGTTTGTATTGTTTTTGTGCGAAATGTTTGTATTAGTTTTACTGTGCTGTAATGTATTACTAGTATACTGTATAATAAATAAAAGATTTTTGAAGAATGCAATTTGTAAAAAAATTTTTGTCATCTTTGTTTTAAAAATATAGTATTTTTAGCAAACAAACATTAATAATTCATCCAAAAAAGTTTTATAAAAGTAGAACTAGAAATGATCTTTGAACAGTGTTGTTGAAACTAAGACTTCACAATTTGAAGAAATGCTGCCGAAAAATTATCATAAAAATAGTTTAATACCATGATTTTGAATATAGAGAGATTATTCTCTTCCAAATTTTAACATTTATCATTGTCTTTTTATATGTTATTTTTATCATAGTTGCTTAACAGATTTTATTGAAAATACCTTAAACTTCATCTTTTGAACCTTCCAAAAGTTTTCAATTTTTAATATTTGTTTGGCGCCATAAAAAGCAACGTTTTATTTCTTTCGGCTTAAAAAGTATGATCGTTTCTTCTAAAATCAAAAGATGACTCGAATGTATGTGCAAAGAAATACTTGACCTTTTCCTTTATTATTTTGGAGTGCTTTTGTGTAATAAATTTGGATCGTTTGAAAGCGCAATGCCCTTTTTTTGCGAAAAGCAACAGCAGAGCAATTCTAATGCCTTGACAGAGTAGTTCTTTTAAAAAAAATCTATAAAGGTTCACATTTTTCTTTGACTGGTGCATCAGCTGGTGACTGTTGAATTATTTTTTTGTGGACTTTATCCGTCTTTTTTTCAAATCATTTTATTCTTTTGTTATTAAAAAAAAATTGTTTTTAATACTCCCAATTTGCTACATTTTTGTCAACCATGGATAACACTGGTTTAGCTTCACCGTCAAAGGTTTCGGTAATAATTTACATCGTTTTTATTCGTAGACCCAGAGTGTGAATAAGTATTTTTAGGTCCCAAAGAAACCAAAATATTTGATTGCATTTAATAAATTCAAGAAAATTACATTTTTTGGTACATGTAAAGTTGAAATTGATGTTCAAAATCATCGTTTGACTTTTCAAACAAATGCAACAGAAGAAAGTTGGTTTACATCTTTTTTAAATAATTATTGTAATGAAATAATTTTAGAATTCAAAGAATTTGTTTCTACTTTTAACAGAATTTTTGTTCAAAAAGAGGTAAATCACTGTTATGGTTGTAAGTTTCTATAATCGGCGTGCTTTTCTTTTTTAGAATGCTCTTTGTATTATTGATGCTATAAGTAATAAAGATTTTATCGTTATTTTTCCGCTCAAATCAACTTGTGAAAGAATTATTGAAGAAATTAACAAAGTTAAAGTAAAATTCTTGTGGTTTTTTTTGATAATCTGTTTTGTATCAATTAATTTCAGTTTCCATCTGGACCACCAACTGCTGATCCAGCAACAGATGATTATCTCTTCAAGAATAATTTTTATATTCCAATTTTAAAAGAAGTTCAAGCCAAAGCTACTGGATTCATGGAAATTAAAACAGTCCTGCTTGATTTGGTTAATAAATTTGAGCCTGATCAACGACAATCTTATATGAATACGGTTTTTGAAATATTACTTTCTTCTGCAGATGACTCTATCAATGATTCAACTATTAATGGCAATGGTACTGTAATGAATAAAAATGATGAAAAAAATGTTTCGCTAACAAATGATAAGTAAGTTTTTGTTAATTATGTTTTTTTTGGTAGACTCAAATCCTTTTAGCTATGTTACACTGAATTTAACGAATAATCAATGTTTAAATGAAACAACATCAAGCAGCGGCTATAGTTTTCGAAAACGACTAGCTATTAATGATTCTTCAATCAATTCTCCTTCATATGTATCATTCCATGAATCAAATTTTGGCTCTTCTGCATCGAAAAAATCAAAAAAATCTTCTGCAGCTGATGATAGTGAAACTTTGGATGCTACCCGTTCAAGTCACAATGAAATTGTTACAGCAAGCTATGAATTTGTTGAATGCTTTCGAAAAGGAGCTTTAAGAAAACAAATATTGCTTTTTAGTTCTTACGAAAAGAACGAATGCTATGAATTTTATTATTCCAATTCAGATGGTTGGCATGCCTGTAAAGGTTGCAGTCAAATGAAACAAAGTACCTCAATTAAAATTATTTCTATTGAAAATGGAAAAATGGAATTTAAGAAAGGTAGAAATCAACATATCTGTCAACCAATCAAATATTCATCTGGTGATTATAAAACTCAAGAATTGTGTTTGGAAGATTTAAAGTAAGAAGCTTACTGTGTTTTAGATTGAAAAAAAAGTATTCGTGTTTTTGAGCTCAAAATTTACGCCGTGTGCCCAACATTCTTTCTAAAATAACAATTTCAGATTACTGAATAAACCAAAGAAGTCTCTTCAATTGAAAACCATCAAATTACCAGATTACAAAATTATCCAACAAAAGTACGGTGAAAAAATATGTTCAAGATTGATTATTTTTGATATAAAAGATAGAAATTTTTGTTATGAATATGGATATCATACATCAACAAATCGATATCGATGCTCTAAATGTTCAAAAGAATTTAATCGTTATGTTTTCGCAAAATTGATTAAAAACGAAAAAGGTGATGACATTCTTGAACTTGGTCCAGCTGAACACCTATGCAAACTTAAAATATTTGATCATGAAAAAGGAGAAGTAGTGTCTACATGTAGTTCTACATCAAAAGAAACCCCGCAATTACGAAGAATTCAAAAACCAAATTTTCAAATTGAAATGGTTCCAAATTATCATAACCGAAAAGAATCTGTTACACGATTAACAATTTGTGATTCTGCTTATGGTAATAAAAGTTTTTTATATTATTTTAATCATACTAATAAATGTTATTACTGCAAAAACTGTATGCACAAATGCAATAAATTTGTTAGTGCTAAACTTATGGAAGATGAAAATGGAGAAGAATACATTGGAGTATCTGATGTTAAACATGTGTGTTTATAAAATTTTGATTTTTTATTGATTACATTTGTTGCCGTTTTTTTCATGTATTCTTATGCCATGTTGTAGTTTTTTGTCTTTGATTATGTCATTTTGTCGAAAAATAAACTCTTTTATTTAAAAAATCCCCCTTGATACAATAAAAAAATACATATACATATTGACGTATTGACGAACACCATTTTCTTCTTCATTATCAAAGAAATTACCATTAGAATGACTATTTTGATATGCACGAACATATCCACCAAACACCATAAACATGAACATTCGATGCACATCAATTCATGAACATTAAAATTTGTAGCCTTTTGCTTTTGGGGTTACTGTAGCATATATAACGCATGATTTACTAAGGAGAACATCACTTTTAACCTGGGTGTCACCAGAGAATATACGTTAACCTCGGATCCATCGAGCACCGGACCGCTCATGCTTTTCAGTGGTAGTCTCGCCTGGGACTCGAACTTGGGAGCACCAGGTCAAACATCTGACGCGCTAACCACTCGATCGCGTGAGCTGGCTTAAAATAAAAGTTTTCGCTTTCTTTCAGTTTGGTTTATAGTTTTATAATCATAGCTAAACAACTAAGTAATTCTATTTATTAGAAAAAATTTATCAAAGTAAGCAATCCCGGACTTACAAAAAAAATAAAATAAGGCGGAAATAAGATTGTTTTTTGCGGATATTAGACAAAAATAAGACGCTGATAAGGAGCTGGTTCACGTCTTATTTCCGCCTTATTATTTTTCCTTTTTTAAATGTTGGAAATAAGACAGAAATAAGATGAAAATAAGGCGGATGTAAGGCGTAAATAAGAAATAAGATCTGATTTCCGCCTTATTTTATTTTTTTTGTAAGTTCGGTATGACAAATTATAAACATTCCAAAGAATTTAGATTTATTACAAAAAAAATTTCATTAACGTGATGCAATAATCAAATACATACATAAAAAATCATTAATAACCAGTATTATTATAAGATCGACGGACAACATGTTCTTCTTCTTCTCCATTATTATAAACAACACCATTTAAACTATTCTTATATGCAATACAATATTTGACATATTTATTAACAGTACATATCCACCAAATTTGAAGAATTAACCATGAACATGATAATATAACTAATACAGCTCCAACAACATATTGGCTTATCGTTACATATATAAGTATTCCAATGCAAAGGGTAGTTCCCATAATTCGAAAAAATGCCATAACAAAATATGGTATAAATAATTGCCATGTCTTTTTACAATATCCAACAAAGAATGAAATAAAAACTGGTACATAAATAAAAGCATTAACGATCAAAATAATTCCAATAGTGTTCCAAGCATAAGCAACATGAAATCCAATAATTAAAAGTCCAATTGCAAGCAAAGTAATCAACGCACATTCAATAATTCCAACTGTCAGTGTTGCAGTTTTACAATGCATACAGCAACATTTATATTTTGGATCATTATGATTAAATTTCTCTTGATTTTGTTGATTTTGTGTTGACTTCAATGCTGCTGGTTCTAATGTACGATATTCTGGTGGAGTATATGGTGGTGGTGGCGCCGTTTGTACATATGGTGTAACAGCTATTGGTGTTACTTGGGTTGCTGGAGGAGGTGGTAGTACATTGTCTTGAAGATGATTTGATTTGGTAGTACTTTTTATTGATTTAACAGTTTTTGAAGTTTTGCTTTCTTGTTCGATGCTAAAAAAAATGTAATATCAAAGCATACTGTAATGACATCAAAAATTTCACACAATCAAAACATACCTTTCAGTCCCCATTTTTGATAATTATTTGAAACACAAAAATGGAATGTAAACAAATTTACAGCAAGAAAAAATAATTGTTTTGCTGGTAGAAAAAGTGTATTCGAAATGTGTAAGAAAGCATTTAAGAAATTAGCATAAATTTTAAGAATATATGTATGCTACCGTAATCATCGAACAAACGTATTAAAAAAATTTATATCAAAAATAATTCAAATGAATTTCATGTTACAGCAATCCCTCGAACAGTATCAAAGATACTGTAGCTTTATTAGAAATTGATTAGAAAAATTTATCAAAGTAAGCAACGACAAATTATAAACATTCCAAAGAATTTACATTTGTTATAATAAAACTTTTACTAACGTGAGACAATAACTAAATACATACATAAAATTAATAACCAGGATTATTATAAGATCGTCAAAAACCACGTTCTTCTTCTTCATTTTTAAAAGCAGAACCATTTAAAATATTCTCATATGCAATAAAATATTTGGAACATTTATTAATAATATATATCCACCAAACTTGAAGAATTAAAAATAAAAATAATAATGCAATCCATACAACTCCATGAACATACAAATTTGAAATAATGTTTCCAGGATTTGCCGTTGCATAAATAACAAAAAAACTCCAAACTAAGGTTAATAAAATTCTAATACATGCCATAACACAATACGGTATAAATAAATGCCAATCTTTTTTACAGTATCCAACAAAGAATGAAATAAAAACTGGCACATAAAAAAAGGCATTAACGATCAAAATAATTGCGATTGTTTTCCAAGCATAAATACCACGAAATCCAGTAATTAAAAGTCCAATTGCAAGTGCAGTGATCAATACACATTCAACAATTCCAACTGTAAGTGTTGCAGTTTTGTAATGCATACATCCACAGCAACATTGATATTTTGGATCATTATGATTAAATTTCTCTCGATTTTGTGTATTCTTAGTTGATTTTAATGATGCTGGTTCTGGTGCACGATATTCTTGTGGAGTATATGGTAGTGGTGGAGTCGGTGGTAAACTTGGTGTAACAGCTATTGGTGCTACTGGTGTTGCTTGTGGTGGTGGTACACTTTGAGGTTGATTTAATTTGGTAGCATTTTTTGTTGATTTCACAGTTTTTGAAGTTTTGCTTTCTTGTTCGATGCTGAAAAAATCAATTACATAAGCAAGCATAATGTAACGGTATGTTTTAAAGAAACTCTCAAAAAATAGAAACCTACCTTTCAGTCCCCATTGATAATTATCTGAAGCACGAAAATAGAATATAAAAATAAATTTTTTGCTTGTAGAAAAAATGTATTCGAAATGTGTAAGAAAGCATATAAAAAATTTACATAAATTTTAAGAATATATGTATGCTACCGTAATCATCGAAAAAACGTATCGAAAAAAATTTTATATCAAAAATAATTCAGTTGAATTTCAAGTTAAAAAAATCTTTCAAACAACATCAAAGATACTGTAGCTTTATTCGAAAAAGAATATATTTCAAATCAAGCTACAGTATCACTTCAATAGCTTTTTTGCAACAATAAATAAAAACCTTTGAAAAAATAAGCACTTTATGCACAGATTTAAACTTTGTAGCTAATAAAAAAAAGCGTTAAAAAACACAGTTTTATAACAAAACATAAAAACAAGTCAACAAAGAATAAAAAAAAGCATGATCCAATGGATCAGCATTCAAAACATAAAAATAAATGATTTAAAGAGCTTGACGAGAAATATCCAACTGACAGGTTTCAGGTAAATCTCCACGAAGTTCTTCATCACGCTTGATTTGAGCTATTTTAACACTGAACGTATTTTTAGCTTTAATTAAATTTAAATTAAACAAAAACATTCACGCAAATTTAGAAAAACAGAGCTGTTTGTTGCTAGTAGCCGATCAGTTTTTGAAAAAGGCTTTTTAAATATTCGAAGGTCTTGACACGACTTTTAACATTCTTTGACGCTCAACAGTTGAACGTTAGAGAATGCTTTGAACGTTTACAATAAATTAAATAAATAATTTACCTCTTCTTCTTGAATCTAACTTTCGTGATTAATTAATTATTAAAGGCTAGAATAAATCAAATATAAACTTTAATATTTTTTAGAGATCTCTCAAAATGACAACTGTTCATTGTCGACTTATTTTTCGAAATTATACCGAGCAGCAGATTAAAGCTTTTTCAGAAGTTTGTTTTTTTACACTTTTTGTACTTTGTTTATATATAATTTTTTAGGATTGTGAAAGCTATCAATTTACATACCTTTCTAACTTTACTATTGGACAATCTGTTCATTATGGCAGCAGTAGTGGCAATAATGATGATGCATTTGATGAAAGACATGAAACTCAATTTTCTTTTGATACAAAAACCTACAAAGAATTGGATATTGATGATGAAGAACAAGAAAAAAAGTATTTACCAATTGTACTTGCTGAATCTGAACTAGTTACAACATTTGATGCTTTTCAACGACGTCTTGAACAACATGGTGGTGGTTTGGCTGCTGATGCTGCTGTATTGTATACTCCATTGAGCAAGAATATTTATCCAAGATATTTTCAGTGAGTTTTATTACTTGTTGGAGATTTGTAGGGGTACTGTAGTTGCTTATAAATTAATATTTTTAGACTTCATCGTTACTTCAAAGTCTCAAAACTTGCATTCGGAAATATTGTTAATAAACGATATCTTGCTTCAACATTCTTCTTTGATGAACCTAAACTTGATAGCAACGATCATTCAAATAAGATATTTAAAGATTATTTATACGAACTACATGATATGAGTGATGTTGAAAATACAAATATGTTAATGATTTGTGAACAAGATCCTGAAGCCTTGACTCTCTGCTTTCCTGATATTTTACCACAAAATTCAAAATTACCTGAACATCGATCATATAATCGAGTGGTTGAAATGAAAATTGCATATTCATCTATTCGACGACTAATTGTTACTCCAAGATTTAAAGATGGTGGTAGAGACGTAACTTTTACCTTTCAACTTAGTTATTCTCCATCGATTCATATTCATGAAAGACGTCAACAACCTGCTGGAAAAAGCAAGCTATATTTTCGAACTCCAACTCGTTATCTTACATGGAATAAACGGCTAAATTTTGAAGATGTTCTTGAACATGCTTCATGTGTAGTTGTTCAAACTTGGGATGTTAATGTATGTTTGATTTCTCTCATCGTTGTCACTAATATTAACTTTTCAGGCTCGATGGTTACTTGATTGCTTGGATCGATTTCGCAAATGTATTACATATACAATTGAATATCGATTCCTTGATCGTTTAAATCCACATTGTAATCTAAAAGATTATAGCACAAATTTTTTTACAAAAACAGATGATTTACCTGATGACAAATATGCTACACTTGAATATTTTCCACTTTCTTATGCTGTTCAAGCACTGATTAGCCGAAAGGGTGCAACCTATGATTATTTCTTTCGACCATGTTTTAACAAGTTCAATGAATTTTTGAAGATTGTTACTGAAAGCTTTGAAAATGATCGAATCAATAATCCTGATGCAAGTATGTTTTTATGCTTTGAGTATGAGCTTCATTCGACGCTTTTTTAGAAGTTTCAAAAACTGTTGCTGTTTTAGAACATATATTACAGCTAATTGATAAACTTCATGATCCTCCAGAACCACTTACGATGTTTAAAAAACTTTATGATGCACCAGGTTATCGAGTACTTGCAGAAGTTACAACAGAGCTAGATAAAAAAGGATATATGAGAGTTCGAAAAATTGTAGTTACACCAACTCGAATAATCTATGTTAATCCTGAGCTAATTATGGGCAATCGATCTCTACGAAAGAAAGGTGCTAATGAAATGTTACGAGTTGTATTTCGTGATGGTACGGTAGTTTTCATATTTGTATTTATTGAAGTCCTTTGTTTCAGATAATGGTATGAAGATTTCTGGTCTTCCTGAATTTTTTATTAAAAAAACTGTTCATGAAACATTGAACTGTCCTATGAATGTTGGCTGTAAGTGTTATACTTATTTTAATGATATAATACTGTACTTTAGTTCGTCCATTTTCTTATTTATGCTCTTCAAATTCTCAACTTCGTGATCATGGTTGCTATGTAAGTTTCTTTCATCATGAATAATTTGCAAGATATTCAAGTATTAAACCTTGGTTTTGCTTTAATCGATGTACCGTAATCCAAAACTTTATCCAGAGAGCAGTTAAATATATTTTCAAAACAGAAAAACGAAGAATGATAAAAAGAAATAAATGCGTTTTTATAGTAAACATAAAGCTGTTTCTGTAAATATTCTAGGATTACGGTATCTCCGTAAACATTAACCCTCTAGCATTACTTTCCATATAATAAATGAAATTTTTTTAGTTCTTGGCTGGTACACCAAAAGAAGTTCAAAAATTTCGTGAAAAATGTGGTCGATTTAAGATTGAAGCAATTCCAAAAATGATGTCTCGCATTGCTCAATGCTTTACACAAGCTCGACAACTTGGAATTTCAATTGAACGAGAAGCATATTCCGAAACATTTGATTATACTGGTGGTGAAGATAGTAATGGAAAAGTTTATACATTGTACGTTTTTCCGTTGGTATTGATTGGTGTTAATTACCGTTGTTTTCCAGTTCTGATGGTTGTGGAATTGCAAGCAAAGAATTTTGTGAAAAAATTGTTAAAGATTTAAAACTTGGTGATTGCCTTCCATCTTGCTATCAAATTCGGTTTCGTGGTTATAAAGGTGTTGTGGCGATGAATTCATATCTTGATGAAGTTCGAGAATTGGTTAAAAAGAATGACGGTCCAGAAGCATTGAAAAAAATTGGACCTGAACTACCATGGTATTGCCAATCAATAATGTTTCGACCATCACAAAAGAAATTTTATGGTCCACGTGAAAAGCATATTGAAATCGTTAAAATTTCTGCTCCAATTCCTGTCTCTTTGAATAAGCCGTTGATTAATATTCTTGATCAAGTAAGACATTTATGTTTTTCATGCATTTCAAATACTATGTTATTGCAGGTATCTGAAATGCATGGTGAATCTTCACATCAACGAATGTGCAATAGAGTTTTTGAACTGCTTGAAAATGATATTGAAAAAGTTATTTCTGCACTTGTTGATGAACCAAGCGCTTTTCTAACTTTAAATGAATTTCCAAAATATATTCTCTATGATCGCTTAAAAGATTTCTACATAACTGAAGAACCATTCTTTCGTTCATTACTTCGATCTTCTGCTCTTGTTGGTTTGCGTATGTTTTTATAATGGTTTATAATAGTTTGTATTGTTCTTTTTTTAGATCAATTGGTTGAAAAGATGCAAATTCGAATTCCTACATCACAAGGTCGTATGATGTTTGGTGTTGTAGATGAAACGGGATTACTACAATATGGTCAAGTATTCATTCAATATACGACAAATGTAAATATCAAATATCCTGGTCCAAATGCTGATAAAACTATTCATACTGGTCCTGTACTTGTTACAAAGAATCCATCCGTTGTAGCAGGAGATGTTCGAATGTTTGAAGGTATGCTTTTGGCATAGCTTTTTTATAATAATTATTACTTCCTTTATAGCAATTGATCTTCCATGTTTACATGATCTTGTTGATGTTATTGTCTTTCCACAATCTGGTCCACGTCCACATCCTGATGAAATGGCTGGCTCAGATTTGGATGGTGATGAATATTCTATTTTTTGGGGTAACATTTTTGAATGTTCTTATAAATCTTTTAAACAACTTTATCTTTAGATCCTCTGCTATTCTTGGATAGAAATGAGCCAGCTTTTGATTTTAGTGTACCGCCATCGATTAAACCTTCACAAAGTGGTGATGAAATCTCAGCTAAGCTTACAGAATCTATGATTGCATTTTTTACAAGCTTTGTATCACAAGATTCTATTGGTACTATTGCAAATTCACATCTTGCTAATTCGGATTTATATGGTATAAATAGTGAAGTAAGCTTATTTTTTGAATCATTGATATATTCTTTAGTGGATTGCTTTTTCAGCTGTGTCATAACATTGCACTTAAACATAATCAAGCAATAGATTTTCCAAAAAATGGGCAGGTATGTTATTGCTTTGAAGCTAATTTAGCAAATCGCTGTTCAATAAATATGAAACGTTATATCACATTAATCACCCATCTTATAAATTCCAGGTTCCATTACCACTTACTCGAGGCAATTTTATTGATGGAATGCCACCAGAGAAGATAGAACGATTTCCCAACTATATGGCAAAATCGAGCCAAGCATGTATGATTTTTACTTTATCTATAAATACCGTCCATTTATTTTATTATTTTAGCATACAAAAGTATTCGCCTACTTGGTACTCTCTATGATAGAGTAACTGAAATTCGTGAAATTATTCGTATTGAAGATCTTCTTTCTTCGGATGAAGTTATTAAACTTGATAATTCTGTTTTATTTTCTGATGATGAAGAATATATTGGTGAAGCTGAAACTGCTTATACAGAATACTGTACTTTGATTGGAGTATGTTCTTTATTCTTTTGGTATTTATATATTACTTCTGATTTGTAGGGTCTATTAGAAAATTACGGTATTACAAATGAAGGACAATTATTTTCTGGTCGATTTACAGCTTTAAAGAAGCGTCTAACTGATAAAGAAAATGATAACTTTGATATGTATAACACTCAACATATGATTGAAGAACAACTTGCTGAAATTTATTCTCGGTTTCGTGAACAATTCTTTGCAGAATTTGGTGGAATTGAAGAATGCACAGAATATGATGAATTCAAGTTTAATGGTATTCGAGAAACTTTTCGTCGTGTATGTAGCAATCCAACTTTACAAATGCGAAAGAAAGCTAGTGCATATTATCGAGTTGCATACAGTAATCAAAGAAATCTTTCATTTGGTTGGATTACAAGTGATATTTTGGCATATAATCGAAAGCAGTATCTTCTTCAACCTGATAATCGTAAATTTTCGCTGTATCCATTGCATGATCGAATTAGCCAATACATCAATGATACATGTGATTCAGATAAATTCAAAACAAGATTTAATGAATTTAATGAAAATGTTGATAAAGTTATTGCTGCTGAAAAATCTAATGATTTTATTTGTTGTCAAAGTGCACGACTTTGCAGCTATTTTATTGGTATTTATTTTTATTGATTTACTTTGTTTGAACATTGTATGTGTTTTAGGACTTCGAAAGCTTCTTTTCTTTCTTCGACTTTGGGCTGAAAAGCATAAAATTTCAATTTCACCAAAATGTTTGGATGCGCTTTTTATTAAATTTGGATTAGGAGAATTACAAAGTGGATATGGTGGTTGGCTTACTGTATGTTTTCAATATATATATTGAGTGCCCTGCGTTTTTAATTTCTTATTTTGTAGGTCATTGAAGATCAAGAAGTTGTAAATCTTGAATTACTTTTGGGTGGAATTGGAAAAAAGTTTTGGAATTTTATTCGTTATATTATGACTCGACACTTTGGTAATATGAAGAATGTCTCTTTGATTCCAATTACTAAACGAACCTTGGATGAAACAGCTTGTCGTGCACTCTATTATGCTGCTATAGATACATTTTATTCAATTGCTGTAAATCGAAGATTTGAAAATTTACCTGGAGGAACTGAACATGAAAAATTCTTTGATAAAGTTACTGAAGGTTCAAATTTTATTATTGAAATTCCACGTGGTAATGAAGCTAAGGATTATGAAGATTTATGTTATCTACTTGCAAAGAAATGTGGATTGACTTATCTTATTTTACGTAAAAAGCCTGATCGTGTTAGTAAGTGACTTTTTTGTTGATCATAGATACAGTAATCTTTTGATATATCTTTTTTAGATGAAAAAAGTTTTCGAGTTGTTTTAAAGCCTGTTGGAACTTTTATGCATGTTCGAAAATTTCGTTCTTTATTGGAAGTTACTCCATGCATGACAGAAATGAATCTTGAAAAACGAAGTAACCGAATTGCAAAAGAAACTTACAAGCGACTTCAATTTTACAATCAACCCGAAATCTCTGTCGATGATGTTTTTGTTCAATAATATTCTTTGAATCTTTTTTATTGTTTTGTTATTACTGTTTCTGTTTAAATAAATTTTTGTTGAATTTATTGTGTTACTGTATTTTTAGCAATTTTTTTATTTTATAATCTTTCTATTTACAAATGAAATATTTGTATGTAAGCATTTATTTTTTATTGAGAAAAAAAAATTTATATTAAAATCCCTATGTAAGCCCCCACATAAAAAGCAGTCAACGAAGCCTTTCGATATCTTGATTTCAAAGGTTGCCGACAATATAGTAAAAAGTGTAGAGGAACAATATCCACATCTGCTGATCTTCAACAAGTTATCTATGATATTCCATATGGCAATGGATATAAAATTAATAATATTACTCAAGCTATGATTACAACTTTAACTGGAAACATCTACACCACTTCCCCTTCTAACCTTTCACCGTTTGGTGAAAAGATATTCGGAGGGGAATATGATCGACCAAATGTTCCAAATTCAATGATTGTTATTACTGGTGCTGTTAGTAGTGATAATGTCAGAATTGCTGCAGATCAACTTAGACTTGCTGGTGTACAAATATTTGCAATCGGATTCCCAGATTTGCCAGTTGTTCAATTACAAGCATTTTCTGGCAATCCTGCAACTGCATTCTCTATAAATTATGAAAACGTAGCAAACATAATTAAAACGATATGCACTGGTATTTAAATCTTTTATAAAAATCTGGCTTTTTATTGTAACTTTTATCACCATTCGAACAATTTATATTGGGGTATAAAAGCTTCCATTGAAGTCATGTGGTTGTGTTTTCTTTATCTTCGTTTTTGTGATGTAATAGCAGAAATAAATTTTCAAGTCAGTAATTCCTTGAATACAAAAACAAAGCATTAAATACCTGCTTGCAAGCAGCATATATCCTGTAAGCAGGTCTTTATTTCCCATTTAATAAAGAAAATACTTTTTCGATATATTTGTGCATTCAGGGTGGTTTTCGAGTAAATAGAAAACAAAGTGCAAAATACATACCGTAAGCTCTATCCCAAAACTTCAAAAACCATATTCATATAAGTTTGTCGTTGATCAGGCTCAAATTTATTAACCAAATCAAGAAGAACAGTTTTAATTTCCATGTATCCAGTAATTTTGTGTTGAATTTCTTTCAAAATTGGAATATAAAAATTATTTTTGAAGAGATAATCATTTGTTGCTGGATGAGGTGAACCAGATGGAAACCATATTAATTAATTACACGTGAAAATTGTTAAAATGATAAAAAGATACATCAACTATTAATATTGCATCACTTGTTGCTTTAGAGGAAAAAAAATAATAAAATTTCTAAATTTTTTTAAACAAAAAAGATCTTTTGTTTTTTTGGTTATTCTTAATATTTTTAAAAGAAATTATTAATTTAAAAAACACAAAATTTTATGCTTTTTTTATTATTTTTTCTATTAGATTAAAAATTATGTAAAGTATGCTAAACTTCTAGCAAAGAACGGTATTCTTTTTTTCATTGTGTGTTCTTAAAGTTCCAAAAGTTTTTCTTTTCGTGGAAGAAGTTCGAACGATGCATACACACAGTCAAGGCGTTCAAACACAGCGCTGCAATTGTGTGTGCGTCCTTTTGATTTCGAATGCGTTTTTTTTCGAATCAGAAAGATCTTTCCATGACGAATTTGCGGCATTTTTTTTAATATAAAAGCTGATCTACACAGTTCTGCTTTTTTTCCCTGCTTTTCTAATTTGCGTGTATATTTTTTGTATGATTAAAAATAAAGTAATGATAACATTATTTATCCCTTTTTTAGCTTTTTTAACAGTGAAGCGGCAACTTTGAGCAAGACAGCGCGTTAGATAATATCTACAATTTAAAAATTTTGTGAATCTGATAAAATTCACTCAAAGCATTTATTTATGAGTAAAAAACATTAAATTCAAGAAATTTTGAAAGAAAATTTGAAATGAGTGAAAAACAGTGAATTCACATCATTTTTTGTCTTCATCCAAAATATTTTAGTTATAGTCGTCTTATATGAAGCATTGCAACAAATAGTGAATTTAGACAAAGCAATTTTTTGAGGTTTAAACAACTTATTCATGTTTCCACTTTTTACCTTTCCGCTTCCAACAACCCTTACAGTAAGTTGAGAGAAAGAATGATTTGACGATTGGAGTCATATATAACCTTATGTTAGTAGATTGATGTTTTACATAAAAGGCGTGTTGGCGTTTTTGTAAAGCTTTTTTCATTCACATTTTTTAATTTCCGTCTTTTTTAATATCCAAAGTTTTTTAGAGCTCTATTGCTAGTCAAAACTTTTTTCTTGAATTCTTGGTCTGATCTGAAAAAGTGAAAGAAAATGGAAGATCAAAGTCTATTAAATACGTCGTCACCTTCATCACTAACTGAAAGTTCAATTAATGATGAATTGATCACTGCAACAGCTGCTGGTGATCAAGATCTTGGAAATGCTTTTGCATCTGTTATGCAAAAACAACTTAATGAAGTAAAACTTCAATTTTCTCAACTTCAAAAAGATTTTAAAAATCTTCAAGCTGGAACTGTAAGTTTTTTTAGTATCTTTATTTATCATTGATAAATATTTTTTAGATTACAATTAAAGAACATGAAGCTAAAATTGTTGAATTAACAAAATCTTTTGATTCAAAAATTGTTGCATTGCGTGAAGAGATTGCTGCTGATGTAAAGAAACAACTTTCTGGAATGACTGAAATTGCTAACAGCGAAAAAGCTGATAAAGCAAAAACTGAAGATTTACAAAAATCTATTGATGCTTTGAAGTCACAAACTGATGGATGTAATGCAAAAGTGAGTTCCTTTTAAATTGGTTTGAAGCTATTTATCTACTTGACATCATGAAAGACTGAATACAGGAAGAAACTTAAAAAAAGCAAGCCGTTGATATTTTGTCGCTTCAACATAGAAGCTGCCCTTCTTTCCTAATTATGAGATTGGTTTTATGTATTTGTTTCTAGATTTCTGAAATGTTCCTTGCTAGAGAAAATGATAAAGCTGAAATTGCTGCAAAAGTTAATCAATTAAATTCTACCAATGCTGATTTAAATGCTAAAGTTTGCAAATTTGGTGAAAAAGTAAGTTTATTTTCTATTCCATTGTTCAATAAAATTTAATGCATGTTTAGGTTAAAACTAATGCACATCAAATGCAATGTCAAATTTTTGCTTTATATGAAGGAAAGAAAAAATTTGAAGAAAATCTTTCAAAAATTTTTTTCTGCAGAGCTGATGATGTTGTGGTTGATGGCAGAATTGATGATTATGATCGACTTGATGGAAATGTTTGTACCTCAAAATTTTTTTGTTTTTCTTTAATCCATTTTAAGGTTCTTGTTGTTAAAAAACTTGAACAAAGAGATGATGGTAACTGGTATGCAGATGGCATTGAAATTTCTTTTGATGAACATCCAAATTTCAAAGTTTTTGTCCAAAGTGAACTTTCTATTAAATCTGATCTTTCAACTGTTCTCAATCGTGTTTACTACAGTAATCTCGCTCGTTTATGTCTTCAAGATTCAGCAGATGCAGTTGCAGATTTAAAAAAATTGTTTACATCATGCGATATAATTCATCGCTTCAGTACTTCTAAAATAAATGATGAAAATGGTATGGCTGTTGATGATATTCAAGTCAAAATGTGGAAGACTATTTGGGATAAAATGCTCAATAGATCGTGGGTTCTTTCATTTTTATTTTTTTCATGCTATATTTCGAAATTTTTAGTACTCTTACTCGTATTATATTTGAATATGGTGCTAAACTTCCACATATTAATTTATTTGATCTTAAGAATATTAAAGAAGGTTTTGATCTTAAAGCATTTGGTTCATTCATTAAAGCAAGTTCTTTTAATAAAAATATAATCAGCTATTATTATTTAATTTCAGAACAATCCACAAGCTAATTTTGAATTGGAAGTTACTAGTTCCGATGAATTCTATGCTCAAATCAAGCGTGATGAAGAAGAACTTCGTGCTGATTTACCTGAAACCTGTCAATTGGTTGTTTCTCGTCAAGCTCTTTAAATCATTTATTTTTATGTTTTGAATGCTTATTCATTGGATCATGCTTTTTTATTCTTCGTTGATTTGTTTTTTGTGTTTTGTTATAAAAACTCAATTTGTTATCTTGCTTTTGACGTATTTAATACAAAGTTTAATATGTGCATACTGTGCTTATTTGTTCAAATGCTGTCATTAATTTCTATTGCAAAAAAGTTATATAAGTGATACTGTAGTTTAAATTGAAATATGTCCTTTTTCGAGTAAAGCTACAATAACTATTGTATTGTTCGAGGGATTACTGTTGCATAAAATGTGTTGGAATTACTTTCGATAAAAAGCTTTTTGTAAATACATTCAGTTCGATGGTTACGGTAGCATATTTTTCTTTTTCTAAAAATTTATGTAAATTTTTTAAATGTTTTTTTACACATTTCGAATGCACTTTTTCTACCAGCAAAACATTTATTTTTGGTTGATGAAAATTTATTTGTATTCCATTTTTGTGCTTTAAATAATTATCAATGGGGACTGAAAGGTAGGTTTCTGTTTTTTGAAGGTTTCTTATAAACGTACAATTGCAATATGCTTGCTTATATAATTGATTTTTTTAGCACTGAACAAGAAAGCAAAACTTCAAAATCAAAAACTGTTAAATCAACGACAAAAAGTACTACCAAATCCAGTCATCTTCAATCTGTGCCACCACCACCAGCAACCCAAGTTACACCAATAGCTGTTACACCATCTTTACCTACGGCACCTCCGCCACCATATACTCCACAAGAATATCGTACACCAGAGCCAGCAGCATTGCAATCAACTCAAAATCCAAATAAATTCAATCATAATGCATCAAAATATAAATGTTGCTGTGGATGTATGCATTATAAAACTGCAACACTTACAATTGGAATAATTGAATGTATAATAATTACTTTGCATGCAATTGGAGCAATTGTTGCTGGAATTATTGATGATTATGTTGTGGGAGCAATTGTATATACTTTAATCGTTGTTGCCGTTATTTATGCACCTGTTTATGGTTGCTACTTTGTTGGATGCTGTAAGAAAACGTGGCAATTTTTTATACCGTATTTTATTTTGGTAGTTGTACGGATTTTGGGTACATCTCTTTTGCTTTTGTGGGTTATTTTGGTGATGGCAAATGCAGAAGAAGGAGCTTCAATATTCAATGTTCATGGAGCTGTATGGATTGTTTCTGCATGTTTATGGATAATTATTCAAATTTGGTGGATATATATTGTTGGCAAATGTTCCAAATATTTTTGTGCATATCGAAATAGCCATTTTCAAGGTGTTGTTTATAATAATGGAGAAGGAGAATATGGTAGTGCTCATCGATCTGCTGCTTATAATTCAGGTTATTAATGACTTTTTTTTATGTATGTATTTGATTAATGCGTCGTGTTGAATTAAAATGTGTTTGTAATATATATAAATTCTTTAAAATGTATTCTTTTGTCAATGCTCACTAAGATACAATTTTACTAATCAACAAAATTACTTTGAAGTAGCAGGTGTTTAGCTATTGAGTCATGTTGATAAATGTTTTTGATTATAAATACACATTGGAAAATATATTTAGCTTTTGAACAGGGCTGAGAAAAGCGACCGAAATTTCCGGCCGACCAAATTTCAATTTTTACTAGCGAAAAACAAAGAATTTTACCAAAATCTTCGGCCGGCCGCGGCCGCATTTCTCAGCCCTGCTTTTGAATTATATAAGACGAGGATTAGAAAAAAGTTCTGGGCCTATGCATCGAAAGGCGGTTTTTATTAAACGACTTTTGGCTGATTTTTTTGAACACATTTCGTGTTTTCGTTAAAATATTTTTTTGATTTCTTCTCAGGTTCAGTTTTCATGAATTTTGTGCATGTTGCCTCAGCGACAAGGCTCAGGTCCGGTTTTCACGAATTTTGTGCATGTTCCCTCAACCCTATTTTGTCATGTTCAGAAGTGAAGCAAATTACTACAGTTTTCTTAAATGAGGAGGAATTGTCAGTGTTCGCGTTTTTGTGAACATAAAAATGGGCAAAATGAAAAATGTACATTTTTTTGAAACATTTCTCAATTTCAATTTTTGACAACTGTTGTCAGTTTCCTATTTTTACAACTGTTGTCAGATTTTCATTTTTACAACTGTTGTCAGTTTGTCGCTTGCTTTTGCAATAATTCCAAAAAAATCGAACCACGGTCTTCAACCAAACTTGGAGTCAAGCGCACTAACCACTAAGCCATGGACGCCATGCTGACCAAGTGCTGGAATGGCTCATAACGTAATAAGCAGTAACAAGAGAGAAAGAGAATGAAAAAAAACCATACAACTAACAACTTTTTTTTGCGTTATGAGCCATTCCAGCACTTGGTAAGCATAGCGTCCATGTCTTAGTGGTTAGTGCGCTTGACTCCAAGTTTGGTTGAAGACCGTGGTTCGATTTTTTTGGAATTATTGCAAAAGCAAGCGACAAACTGACAACAGTTGTAAAAATGAAAATCTGACAACAGTTGTAAAAATAGGAAACTGACAACAGTTGTCAAAAATTGAAATTGAGAAATGTTTCAAAAAAATGTACATTTCTCATTTTGCCCATTTTCATGTTCAAAAAACACGATTATTTCGAGTTTTTCCTCACGAATTTTAGAAGTTACAAATTTTCACTCATGAAATTTTAAAGTTAAACCAACATGCATAAATTTTATGACAACCGGACTTGAGCCATGTCGCAGAGGCAACATGCATAAATTTTATGACAACCGGACTTTAGCCATGTCGCTGAGGCAACATGCACAAAATTCGTGAAAACCGGACCTGAGCCATGTCGCTGAGACGGATTTTTTCAAAACGCTGAAATTGTTCAACTTTTGCAATTTTTTCATTTTTTTAGCGTTTCGATGCATAGGCCCAGAACTTTTTTCTTATCCTCGTCTTATATTAAAAATTTTTATTATTCAATAAAAAAAGACATCAACAACTACGGTATTTTAACCACATAATTGCTACAACAAAAAATCAATGACATACAAAAAATAACAATAAAAATCAATAAAAAAAACTTATAAAAAAATATGTTTAACATCCGATATCCCCATGCATTCTTCACTTTAATCTTCTACCAAACAGATAATTCTTTTGTTGTATAAGTACCAGGTAAATATTTGATTGGTTGACAAATATGTTGATTTTTTCCTTGCTTAAATTCCATTTTACCATTTTCAACAGAAATAATTTTAATTACAGTTCTTTGTTTCATTTTAAAACATCGTTTACAGGAACGCCATCCATTACCACCATTACCAGTAGCAGAATAATAAAATTCATAGCATTCATCTTTTTCATCAGAAGTAAAAATTAAAATTTCATCTCTAATAGCACCATATCGAAAGCATTCAACAAATTCATAGCTTGCTGTAACAGTTTCTTTGTTATTTGAACGGGTAGTATTCATTTGACCATTAGCTGCAGAAGATTTTCTTGATTTTTTGGCTGTCGAAGATCCAAAATCTGATTGTTGGATAGCAGATCGTTTTCGAAGACCATAACTGCTGCTTGCTGCTGTTTCATTTAAGCTTTGATCAGTAGTAGGTGAAGTAAAGGTGTCATCAACCAATCTAAAAAAGAATATTACTTAACAATAAAACTAAATAAATAATAAAAAAAAACTTACTCATCATCATCAACTGTAACACAAACATTCTTATTACCTTCATTTGTTACAGCACCACTGTCATTAACTGCTGAAGCAACGACAGAGTCACCAGTAGAAGAAAGCAATATTTCAAAAACCATATTCATATAAGTTTGTCTTTGATCGGGCTCAAATTGATTAACCAAATCAAGAAGAACAGTTTTAATATCCATAAATCCATCAATTTTGTTTTGAATTTCTTTTAAAATTGGAATATAAAAATTATTCTTAAAGAGATGATCCTCTGTTGCTGGATCAGCAGTTGGTGGTCCAGATGGGAACTAAAATTAATTGATAATTGAAATGAACAAGTTACATATAAAGATTCTTTATATCTTTATTAAAGAACAAACTTACCTTAGCACTGTTAATTACAGCATTTACTAGGCTACAAGTTTCTTTGGAAGAAAAAATAACGAGGAAATCTTTGTTGCTTGTTGCATCAATAATACAAAGAGCATTCTGAAATAAAAAATATACAGAGTACAGCCACTTCCACCTCAAAGTAAACATAAAATTATACATGTGTAGGCCCACAAGTATATAATAATAAACACCCTAAAGGAGGGGCAAACTTTTAACATGGGTGCCAGCGAGCATCCAATCACTATGTTTTTAGTGGTACCCCCACCAGGGACTCGAACCTGGGATCATCAGGTCGAAAATCCAAAGCGCTCACCACTCGACCACATGTGCCGACAAAAACCAACCTCTTTTTGAACAAAAATTCTATTGAATGTTGAAGCAAATTCTTGTGATTCTGAAAATTTATTTATAACTTTATATTATCAAAAAGAAATAAGGGTAACATACTTTCATCTATAGAATTTGTTCGAAAAAATAAACATTTATCTGTTTTATTAATTTCAACTTTACAGGTACCAAAAAATGTAATTTTCTTGAACTTGTCAAATGCAATCAAATATTTTGGATTCTTCGGTGTCTAAAAAGTATTATTAATAAGAGTAAAAGGATAAAATACTCATACCTGATCTGTTGAAGAAGTAGGAGCAGTGTTATCCATGGTTGACAAAATTATTACAGCAAAAAAAGCAGTGTACTGCCGCTCCCGCTTCCCGTAATAAATACTTGAAACTTTTTTATAGTAGTGACAAGAAGCAAAGAGAAGCGCTCGTAGAGGCGCTTTGGAAGGAGTTTTGCGGAAGCAAAACGGAAGCAGAAGCAAATAAATTTGTTGAAGGAGCGTAAGCGCAAAAAGTGGGAGCGACAGTACACTGAGCAAGAAAAGAATCTAAAAAAATATATTTTTGTGATCGATAAAAATTTTTTGTTGCAAAAAACAAAAAAGAAAATTCGCTTGGCATAGTGTTACACGCCATGTGAAACATCTTTTTTTCTCAGCAGAAAATATTCGAGTGAATGATACCGAAGCATCTTTACAAACATCTCTGGAAACATCTGAAGCAGAAAAATCTGAAATTACAAAATCTAAAAGGGAATGCCTTTTCACGTTGAAATTTTTGTGGAACCATTTCAGTTTTTGATGAGGGTTTTTTGAAAAGTGTTATTGTTGGCTAAAGGTCGTCTAATGACAATAGCGACTCTCCACCACATCGAATTTTTTTAAAAGAAGTTGTAAACTTTTGTGTTCCCTTGGCTAAGTGTTACACCTCGGGAAAAACAAATTTTTTCTCGGGAAAAAATTCAAATTTGAATGCCAAAATGGAACACAAAAGTTTACATTCGATTCGATGTGCCACAGAAAACCTAGTTGCGACAGAAGCGCTCTTTTTTTGCTATACGAGTACGACATCGCACTCGTATAGCAAAAAAAAGCGCTCTTAAAGCGTTTTTTCGTGGTGAGACCATTTTTCCAACGAAAAAAAAGGAAGAAGAAATTTTTTTTCTTCTTCCCATTTTTTAAAGCATTATCAATTCACAGAAAACCTAGTTGCGACAGAAGCGCTCTTTTTTTGCTATACGAGTACGACATCGCACTCGTATAGCAAAAAAAAGCGCTCTTAAAGCGTTTTTTCGTGGTGAGACCATTTTTCCAACGAAAAAAAAGGAAGAAGAAATTTTTTTTCTTCTTCCCATTTTTTAAAGCATTATCAACGTCTGACTTATTTGCCAGAGCTAATCCAAAATTTAACTATTCAAATTTAAAATTTGAATTAAAATTTAAAAAAATATTAAATAAGCAAAAGGGAAAACGCGACACGAAAGGGAAGGCAAACGCGGAAAAATGGGGAAAACCCAAAAAAAAAACCATTTTTGAAAAAGATATGCTGGCTGGCTGGTCTCTTGCATGATAAATTCCCTCCTTGCGCCAGACAACGAAAGAGGCGCACTTTCTCCATGCAATATTTCGTTGCCTTTCGTTTTTGTTTTGATGCATTTTTTAGCAAAGTTTTTTTTAACAATTTTTTAAATTAATAAAATTAAAGATTTAATTATTATAAAAATTAAATAATTGTTATAAGAAAATAATTTAAGAGTTCAGTAATAAGTAATATTTTTGTTAAAAATATTGGTAATTATTTTGTAATCGCAATGTTAGCCAATGATATTGTTTTTACAGTACATATGACGACTTAAATATTGTTTATTTTTAATTACTAAATTTAAATTGAGTGAATACAGTATAAAATATATATAATATAATTGCATTTTTAAACGAATTGTTAGTAATGAGATTGTTATACAAAAGAATAAACAATATCCAACATCACGTTTTATTATAACGTTCTGATGGATCAATCAAAAATTTATGTGATTGAAATTCAATTAGCAAAATAAAAGATACAACACTTTTTAATGGAATTAAAATAAATTCAGAATTTTCATCCCTATCACCAATTTGAAAAACAATAGATTGATACTGTAACAAAACAGTAGCAATCTGTTGTAAATCAGCACAAAAAGAATTAGCTGCAATAGGATTAAAAGTTGTTAGTTTTTTACAAATCAAATATTTTTCACCATTTCGTTCGACACCAACAAAAACTTTAAAACAACTACCAATTCCACTCAAAGTGGCTTTAACATAAGAAACAATATTTTTAGAAGGATTAAATTTAAATGTAAATGCATTTCTTCGAACAGAAAAAAATGCCATTTCACCTTCATTCATTAATGGTAAAAGTTCACCTTTATAACGAACACTGTTTGAAACATAATTTGATGATGAATTAGAATAAAGATGAGCATAACTATCAGGATTTAAATTTAACAATGTTGTCATCTGTTCAATTTTTGATTCAATTACAGTATGTTGAAGATGTCTAAAACAAAAATGTGATGTCTTAATAATTATTATAATGTTTTACTTTTTCTGTAATGATCTATCAAATCCTCTTGTATTGTAAGGGCTAATCAACAATTTTAATAATCTATTTGCACATTCGAAAACAGCAGCAGAAAAATCAGCCGGAGTTCCATGGAATTTAAGCTCTTCCCCACCATGACCAAAGAATTTCTAAAAATCCGACATTTTTGATATATACTAAAAGGTTTAAACTTGCATGTCCTTTAATTGTTTTAAAGGAATTGCCAAATTGCTTTTCCATTGCTTCTCCAAGCTCTTCAAAAAGTGGAGCAATTTCATCAATAATTGCTGTATTTAAATACTTTGAATATAACAATCTGCATAAAAGCCAAAATAATACTGCTGCTTGAATCCTTGAATCCTCCTTTTCAGCAACAAATAGCAATGGAATAACGAAAGTAAATAACTTCCGCAATTCATGAGCATTTCCTTTTAAATTCAAAGATCCTGCTCCAGTTTTTAACATTGATCTATTAATTTCTTTTCTAATGTCTTCAAAAATTTTAAATTCTCGTGATAAAAGTTGTAGCAGGGTTTTACAAAGACCTTCATCAAGGATATGTAAACCATCCAGTCGAATTAAAGATTCGGGAGCTAATTTGCAGAAAGCTGTATCAACAACAGCTAATCCAACTCTATTATTATCTTCAGCTCTAAGTTTTCCAGATTTTAATGGCCATCTTTGAGCATTTGCTTCTCGAATTGGAAATACATCACATTCTGTGCAGCCGTATCCATGTGCTGCATGTGAGCAATGTTGGTAAACAATTTGAGAAGCCTAAAGACTCAAAATTATGCTTGTATTTTTTTACATACACCTTACAATCTGATCAACAACAGTATCAGTAATTTTTGCTTTAATCATAACAGATTCACCATTTTTTCTTACAAATTGAATACCACTTTTAAGAAGTTCCATATCAATATGCAACTGTTGTAAAGCAATTTCTAATAGCCATTCAGGAGGAGTTTTTAATCCAGTAATTATTCCAGATAATACAATATTATTAATTGAAGATCTTATTGGACCACCAAGATTTTTTATACAAAGAAATATCGGATGAAATGGTTTTCTAAAGTATTCAAACATTGAAATGTTTAATTACGTAAAAAATATATACCTGCTATTTTGTTTAGGCTGAACACCATCAGTATTTATTATTAATTCCAGTTCTAAGCAATTTGGATCAAAATTACAATGCATGTAATCCTTTAAGTCATATCTTTTGTTTGATGGAATTCTAAAACGATGTTACAGTATACACATTTGTGTTTATTAGTTTACCTTGGCTTAAATAGTTCATCTTCATATTTTTTAACAATTCTTACAATTTGTGGAATTACACTTGCTGTTGAAACAATAGCTTTTTCATCTTTAGGTGCATTGCATGGACATTGAGATGTTACAGTTGAAAAAGATTTTTTACAATCTTTTGCAGCACAAAAGATTTTTTCTTTCAAGCCGAATTCAGCTAACCAATTATCCATTTCTCGTTGAATATCCTTTGAAGTAACAACCAGTTGGTTATGAAATAATGTTTTCATCATTAACATAACATCTTCAATGCCGTTGCCGGATAAATTTGCTTTAACTGCATGTGCAGTAATTACTGTTCTTTGAAGATATTCATCTGAATGCTCAAAATTTTAAAAAGCTACAAACAAAAATGTTTTACTTGTTATGGGAGGATCAGCAAATTGCCGAGATGATACTGTAGGTTGTTGAACAGTTTCTTCTTGTGGTTCAGGATTATCAAAATCTTCTGAAATAAAGCCATGATCTTCGAATGTTCCAAAATTTATTTGTTGTTGTTGCGGGGCTTGTGTTGTAGGTTGTTGTTGTTGCCGAGAAATAATTTGTGATCTTTTTAAAAAACTATTTCGGGAACCTATAATTCAATTAATATGTCTGCAATTTAGAAAGACAAATATACCTGCTGCAAAAAGGGCTTCACGATTTGTTTCACCTGCTCGTATTGTGGAAGATGTCTAAAAATGTAATTAAATGATGATAAGAATGCTAACAAAGATTTATATTTTTAGGTCTAAAAGAGTTTTTTGTTTGTCATGTATGAATTCAAAACAAATAAACAAATGCAATAAAATTAAATACATATTTTTATCTCAAAGATTTATAAATTTGCAAAACAAATTGCTAACAATATATATGTTAAAATGATAAAAAAAAGTGCATAATAAAGAAATATTTATAAAGATGAAAAATTGTATTCATTTGATGATTGTGGATTCCCTTCAGACATGTCATAAACTTCATAAGCTTCAGAAGCTTCAGAATGGCTTCTTTTTCTAGTTTCTCGATTACTGAAAAAATATTTTTTAAGATTTTTAAACTGCATTTTATATTTTTAAAATATTACATTTTATCACGTAAAGCATAATTTATGCGGCATAAAATTGTATCTTTAAGATGTGGATCAGATTCACCAGTAGAAGCTAATATTAATTTTTCAACAAGGTCAGAAAATAAAAATGCTGGAATTAAAATTTTTGTAGCAGATCTGGCATGAGTAGAAAAGTCATAATAATTGTATCCTTCTGGCATCATCTATAAAAATGGGCATGCATTTAAAATGAATCAACTTATTGAAACGTACTCTTTCAAACATTTTTAGTGCAATCAATTTAGCAACTTCTTCAATTACTTTTCCACCCATACCATTTGTAACAAAATCTTTAATTGGAAATTGAAAAGAAGTTTCAAGAAATTCAATTTGCACAACAGCTGATGAAAGTTCAGGAGTTAAATTAAAGACTTGACTCTAAAAATAATCTTTAAAAGTTGGAATAACACTACAGCCTAGGCTGCAGCCTTACAGTTACAACTTGATCTCTTCGCTGATTTACTTTATTTTCAAGAATTCCAATTCTTCCAACTGCTGATTCTAATTTACCACCTAAATCTCCAACAAGTTTAAAACAATCATTCAACCCATCTCTAAGCTTTGAATTTTCAGCAGTTAACTTTTTAACAGCGGTTTCCAAAGATTTAATCTATAAACATGAATGTTAAAATTATTACAGTATTTCAGTAATTTTTGTTAGATATACCTTCTTAATATCTGAACCACCCTTTGCAACTACAGAATCATTAGCTGTATCATCTTCAGCATCAACAACTTCAATAACTTCTTCAACTGCTGTAGCAGGTTGTACATTAGATGGAGGCAAAGATGATGATTCTATTGTAGAAGAAATAGCAGAATTTCGAGACTTTGGTGTAGTATTTTGTGCGGTAGGTAGCTTTCGGAGTGATGGTAGAGCATTTCGAATTTGTGGGGATCGGAATTGTGGGCTAATTTGAGCATAACCTCTTCCACGATATGTTGGTGGTGTTAAAACTCTGATAGTTGGTCGAAATCGTTTTGCCTTAAATAAATTAGGTACTACAGAATTACAATATATTTCACTATTAAACTAAATAAAATATATTTTTAACTGAAAAAAGGAGCAGAAAATGTTGAAAAATTTTTCTAGTTTATACTTTGCACTAATAGCTTTATATTTGAATGTAAAAGAATGGCATAGAGCAAAACCGTAATGCATTTATTATACTTAATGCCTCACTTTGTAAATCATTAGTATTTTAAAAATTTTAGGGTTTTATTGTAAATTTTATTAATGTGCAAAAAACTTACTGCACTACCAAGAGGAAGCTGTTGTGGATTAACATTTGAAGGTGCACCAAGATGAGGACCAAATGCTGAATGAACCGATGCTGGAATATGTAAAGCACCAGCAGGGGGAGGGCCATAAGCAAATGTAGGTTGTTGTGGTTGTGGAATATAATTTGATGGAGATTGTACAATAATATTTGATTGTGGAGGTTGTACAATAATATTTGATTGTGGAGGTTGTTCAATAATATTTGATTGTGGAAGTTGTACAATAATATTTGATTGTGGAAATTCTTTAGCAACAGCAATCCTGTGGTAATTTTTAAAACTTGGATGGACTGCAGATAATTTTTATGATTTTACCATATTGCTTTGTATCACAGCTTGTATTGCTAAATGATTGAACAGAAGAAACTTTTGAAGTGCTATGAATTTCATTTAAATTCAAATTGGAAAATTGTTGTACATTCTGATCAACAAAAGAAGTATTAAATAAATGCTTGTCTTTGAAAAACAAATAATCATCTTTTGTTGACATCTGAAAATATTTTCAATTAGTATCTGGGCATGTAAGAATTGAACGACAAAATTATAAATGTAGAATACAACGGCTCCAAATATATATTATTATTAGCAAAAAGTAAAAAAATATTTACAAATTTTTCTTGGAAATTTAAAAAAAAAGTTGGCCAAATCGCAAAATCGAACAAATTATGATGGAAAAAAATAAGGATGATGCAACAACACTTCAAAAATCGGATATTTGCCACCATTAAGACAATTGCGAGAAATAAAGCATTAAAAAGATTCTCAAAAACAATTTAATCTAAAATAGGAATTGTACAACAAGGAAATTTTTTGATATCCACAATTTTAAAACAATTGATTGATAAAAATGTATCATATGCATAATTTTTTTGCTTCTAGTTATGATAAAATTTGTTAGTTTAGTTTTTTTTATTAACAAAATTATGCAATTTATACTTTTTCTTTCTTTATTAAACAATTTTAACTAAAAAACAACAAAAAACACTTCTCCTTTTTTTACAAGTCAGCAACCATAATTTTAAATTTCGCGCCAGTAGCGCTTTTGTCGTGCTTTTTTTTGTCCAACAAACGCTATACGAGCGCACTTTTTTTCATCAAAAAGAGCACTCGTATGGCAAAAAAAGAGCGCTTTTGTCGCAGACCGGTTTTCTGTGGATCGGTCTTTGCATCATGTAAAATTGTGTTGTGTTGCCATTTGAAGCTTAGTTTTGTGCTCTATTGCTCTCTTTATTTAATAATAAATTAATCATTCTAATCCTTTTGTGTTTATTTTAATTAACCCTAACATTATTAACAAACTAGCAGAGTTTATTTGTTGTTTATGGTGGAGTCAAATCATTCAAGCGATAAAATGGAAAGTGATCCTTCTACGAATGATTCAACACATGTTGTTAAAAAATATGGAAATAAAGAATTGGATCAAGAATGTGAAGATCTTAAACATGGAGTTGGTTATATAATTGCTGAAAATTCTAAATTACTAGAAGCTGTTAAAGTAAATAAAAAAAGGATTCAATCCCAAGCTGAAATTGTAAGTTTTATTTTTAGGAAAACAATCGTTATATATTAAAGAAGTTATTGTTTTTAGATTGATGCTCTGCAAAACGATATTACAAATGTTTCTGCAGAAAATTCTCAATTAAAAGAAACAAATGAAGGACTTCATGCTGAAAATATTCGATTGAATGATACTGTAACATCTTTAAAAACATCTTTGACAGAAAAGCAAGAAATGATCAGTCAACAAGCTGAAGAAGTAAAACACACGTTATCAATATTTTGTATACTAATATTTGTTTTTTAGATTCAAAAAGAAAAGACTGAAAATTCTCAATTGAAAGAAACAAATGAAGGACTTCAAGCAGAAAATATTCGATTGGATAATGCCGTTGCTTCATTACAATCATCTTTGGAAACTTCTGAAGCAGAAAAAGCTGAACTTGCAAAATCTAAAAATGAATGTGATGCAGAAATTGTCCATTTACAAACATCTTTGACTCAAAAGCAAGAAATGATCAATCAAAAAAAAGAAGTTGTATGTTTTATTGTCTTTAATACCTTGTATAAAAAAATTTAATTTTTTAGATTGACAGAAAAACAGTTGAAAATGCTCAATTAATTGCAACAAAAGAAGGACTTCAAGTAGAAATTAATCGCTTGAATAATACTGTAACATCTTTACAATCATCTCTGGAAACTTCTGAAGCAGAAAAATCTGAAATTACAAAATCTAAAAAAGAATGTGATGCAGAAATTGTTCATTTACAAACATCTTTGACAGAAAAGCAAGAAATGATCAATCAAAAAGATGAAGAAGTACAACACACATTATCAATATTTTGTATAATAATATTTGTTTTTTTAGATTCAAAAAGAAAAGACTGAAAATTCTCAATTAAAAGAAACAATGGAAGAACTTCGAGTTATAAATATTCAATTGCATGATACCGTTGCATCTTTACAAACTTCTTTGGAAACAGAAAAAGCTGAACGAGTACCTGAAGCATCTGTTTTAAAATCAACTCATGATGCAGAAGAAACTGAATTACAAAATAAAATCAATTGTTTTAAAAATGAAGTTGCTAATATGAAATCAAATCTTGAGACTTCTGTTGCATCTGTAAGTTATCTGTTTAAGTGTTTTTACTAGTGCTGGTTTTGTTAAATTTTTAGGTTTCTCAATTACAAAATGATAAATCTGAATTACAGCAAGAATGTGCTTCAATGGATGATACAAAAAATGAATTGGATGTGAAAATTCGTCAACAAATTAAAAAGGTATTCTTAAAATGTGTTTTATATAGCTGGTTTTAAAAACATTTAACATTTTGTAGGTTCAAAAATTAATGCCTGAAGCTCGTCAAATGCAAAATCATCCTATTACTGAATTAAAAAATGAAACTACCTACAAAATCAAAGACGTCTTTATTGATAGAAAATTTGACTATGAAAAATTAAATGGAAAGGTTTGTTGTTTTTTAAATTTTTTGTATTCCTATTTACTTTATATAAAATGTTTAGGTTCTTGTTGTTGAAAAGCTTGAGTATGAAGGAAAGGATAAAACAATGGTTGATGGCTATGAAATTTCAACTGAAAAAGCAAACTTCAAAGTTTATGTTCAGAAAAAACTTAATATATTTAATAATTTTTCTATTTGCGATTCTGTTCAATGTAATAATATTAAAGAATTGAGAATATATTCTTCAATTGGTTCATATTCTGCGTGGAAAGAATTAATTTCGTCATGTCCTCATCTTAAAGAATTATGTCTTTCCAAGGTTACTGTAAAAGATGAAAACGGTGTTGTCATTAAAATCGATCAACTTTGGAAAGATATTTTAGAAAATTGCCCATATATTGAATGCTTATATTAGTAAGTTTAATCTTTTTTTTTCTTTTTAAATCTCATGTTGTCGTTTTAAGCACGTTCAAAAAGAATGAAGTTACTTCTACAACTGTTCAAAAACTTTCTCAACTTCCACCATTTCCAAATCTTGATTATGTTGATTTGGCCGGTATTGAAGAAGGATTCGATCTTGTAATGTTCGGTGAATTTGTTAAAGTAAGAGGTTTTTAAAAAAGTACACTTTTTCATATATGCTTTTTCAGAAGAATCCAAGTGCTTATTATCGCTTACGTTTTTTTGGTTCAAATCAATTTAAATCAAAGATTCGAGCTGCTGAAAAAGAACTTCGCCAAACTTTACCTTCAACATGTAAATAAAATATTTTTTTATAAAATTTTAATGGACATTATTTTTTTGTTAATGCTTTTTGTGTACCTTGTTTTTTTGATACTATTGTTTTTTTTATATTTTTTAAAACTGTATAACAAAAATAAAAATTTTTTTACATAGCTGTGTTTGCATTCAATAATTCATATATGGTTTTGCGAATGCTATTAAACAAATGAGATATATATATAGAGACGGGCAGGGAAACCTTTTTTCTTTCTTTTCTTTAACATTTTTTGTGGTTACATAATCCCAAATGCAACTTCGCGGCACGCTTTTTTACAAATTAACAACTGAACCTACTAGACGTAATTTTTTACGCTGATTCCGAATATGCCATTTTTGGAAAGGCTTTCTTTGGCACAAAGTGCCGAAAACGGCATTTTTTTGTGTTTTTTAAGGAAAAAACCCCTAGATCACGCGAGTTTACTAACAAGATTAATACCATTCGATAGCCTATCAAAAAATACATCTTATGTAAAAAGGAAATCCACGCGAAATAATCCGGCACCACAAAAACGGCATTTTTCAGTTTAAAAAAGTTTAGAAACCCTGTTGAAAAAAAGAAAGAGAAAGAAGTCAGGTGGCTAGTGTGTCTCTTCTTTTCTTTTTGAACCGGCTGCGAGCAGGGCTGCACCGGATCCGGAGCACCGGAACACCGGAAACCGGCCATTATTCCGGTGTTGCTCCGGGCCGGAACCTCGGATTTTTGGCTGGATTCCGGTTCCCGGTGCATGCTTATGTTATACACTATTTTTTGCAAAATTGATTGTTTTGTATTTTTTAACTATTTGAAGAGAGATTGAGAATGAAGATGTTTGAGAGTCGAGCGCACTAAGTGCCACGCCGCCCTCTTTTTCAATAAAGAGTCTGAGCTCAGATCTGAGTAAATAGACGCATCTTCTCTAGAGTTTCTGTATAATATCTCTTTCCTCGATAATAAGATCAGGTCATGTTCTCAATATTTTTCCTTAATTTTGCCCAAACGATGACAAGCATTTCTTGAAAAATGATTTTTTAGTTAAAATTTAAAAAAAGTAAAACATTAATGCGAAGAAAGGTGTGGCAAAGAAAAAAGGATTAGAACACATTTTTTTGATCCGCAAAAATGCTGAAGTTAAATTTTTTTTTTGAATGGTTTTTATAGAATGCGAAAAAATTGCTTTTCTTGACTTTTACTTGGTTATCCTTATTTTAACCCCTCGATGAAAAGCTTTACCTTTTTCATTATTTTGCTGCTTTTTTATGCAAATTTTTGTATACAATTTCTCGATCAAAGTTGTATAGAAGTAAAATATAGGGGTGATGCGACTGATGAAAATGGGGAAATAATATTTACATATAGCTTTGTTCTGGAAATTATCTTTTACGATGAGCATCTGCCAAACCAAAATATTGTACTATTTACAGGTTTTAATTTAACATTTTTGCAAGAGAGTAATTTAAAATTCTACGGTGTTTCATATACTGATAAATATCAAAGTTGTATTTCATTGAAAAAAGTCACACCATATGTGAAGTTTTCTCTTCCTGATCAAGAGATAAAATTTATCCTTAATTTTGCTGAAGGAGAAGAAGAAATTTCTGAGAATGATTTATGTCAAAGCAATAAAACTTATTCTGTTGATACTATTACTCTATTTATTAATGATGTAACATTTTTCAATGCTGAAAATGGACAATTTTTTGATGACATAAACAATATATTTACAAATAATGACGATGTACCAATGGAAGAAAAATTTTTAAATGGGAATAAATCAGTGGAATGTACGAATCCTCAATTAATATATGTGCCAGATAAAATTCAAGGTTTGTTACAAAAAAAAATGCACTATATGGCCATGCAGACAACAAAAGAGGAAAACTCTCGTCGGGCGTGGAAATTTTCGATGGGTGTTCAAAAAAATCTAATAGTGCCATTAAATCACTAAAATCCGGAGCTATCCGAATATATAAAAATCATTCATGAAATCGAAAATTCATTTTTCACTCGGTTGTATCTAATCATGTGCTTGTAATATTTTGCATATAAACAGGCGAAAACAAGCACACAATCCAAAAAATTTTCACTGAACAAACGACGCCCCGTAATTCCAATATTTTAGAAATTTGCACAAACTTTGAAGGGCATGTTATTGTTTTAAATTTGGAAAACGATGACACCAAAGTTGGACAAATTTTATATTCGATTGATTCAGTCTTTATCAATGTTTCTCTACATAGTACAGAAGATTGGTACATACATGTTTTACCATACTGTATGGAAAATTCTACCGAGTGTTCATTAACTTTGCCGTTCGAAGATGGTTTTCAATATCCAATACAGCTAATAACAAGCTTTGGAAGCTTTTATATTGGATATATAATTCGAAGAGCTGGAATGTTTCTTAAATACAATTATATATTCAATTTGATGAGTTATGGGGGGTATTATTATAGCGAAGATGCATTTACATTTGAAGATCCATGTTGGAATCATACATTTTCATATCCAAATTTTAATGGCACATTTGAAAGCTTATTTTGTTGTACAAAATTTGATCGTAATCCGCCAACAACACCTACAACCGAAGCAACTACAGAAAACACTACAACCGATTTTTCTTACAGTTCTTCTTCATTTCCTGTAACGTCCATGCCCCATGAAAAAAATCAAAAAGGTATGATTAACTTTCACTTTTTTTCCTAAATTTATGCAGGACGTTTAAAGTATGCATATTCAGTGCCGTAATTCTTTGAAAAATATCCCTGACTTTCATGCGTTTAGTTATCCTTTTTTCATCATGTCAACATGTGTAGCAGTGTACTCCCGCTCCCAGAAAATTTCTCGTTCCTCGCTCCCGTTCTCGCTCTTTTTACTCGCTCCCGCTCGCTCCCGGTTCTTTCGAAGTCGCTCCCGCTCCCTTAATAAGAGAGCGGGAGCGGGAGAACACTGATGTGTAGAGACAAAAATCGAGTTTTTTTTATTAAATTTTTTCCTTGATTTTGCTTGAGCATTTCTGTTTTAAAAAACAGTTAATCCTCTTTTAAAAAAATGTTTAGTTGAAATTTAAAAGTTAAACTTTAATGCGAAGAAAGGTGCGGCAAAGAAAAGGATTAGAACACGTTTTTTTGATCCTCTAAAATGCTGATGCTCGCTTTTTTGGGAATTCAAAAGATTGCTTTTCTTTACTTTTAAATGTGGTCATCGATTGTTCAAATAAGTTTACCTATTACACACGTTTCTACATTCAATGAAATTTATTGGATTCGCCATTTTTATTCTATTTTAGAAAAAATTTGCATAAACCGGATCTCGCATTTTTAACATTGACACAATGTTTTGGATAGGGTTTCTGACATCCTGGTCATCCATCATTTTGAGGCTAAAATTTTCATATTTTGAAAAAAATTTTGTTGTCGTTTAAAGCAAAATATGCAGAAATCCGGGTTAATTCCCGCATATCCCTACAAAATCCGCCAATTTTAAAGATACCCAAAAACGCTTTTCAGGCATCATTTCTGAAATCCATGGGCACCTATTACAGAAAAAATTAGAATATTTCATCGACAGTGTTAAAAAAAAAATGCCAGGCGATCAAACACCTGCAACAACTAAATACTTTGAACATCCTGCATTTCCCTGACTGCGTTTTCTGATTAACACTATGTATTATTAAAAAAAATAGAGGATAAACATATCTTTCAGATAGCCCTTCAAATAAACCACCAATAGCGTGGATAATCTGTGGATCGACTGGCGGATTATTAATTGTTTTATTGATTATACTTTATTTTTATCGTAAAAAGAAACAACAAAGAAAAGCTCTTGAAAAAATGACATCAAATGTGGGAACGAATATTTTGCAAAATTTAAGGCCCGATTTTGCAAACTTCTTATTACCAAAAATTTCTCATGCTGCGACAGATTACGATGAATTTGAAATAGAATGGAATAAATTAATTTTCACAACTTCAATTCTTGGTGCTGGAGCCTTCGGGCATATAATTCAAGGAAAGCTAATAAACGGTTCAACAAAAAATGGAATTTATGAACATGATTTTATTGATGTGGCAATTAAGATGCCACAGAAAACTGCTTCTGATTCTGTTTGCGTAAGCGTTTTCATTATTTATAGAGAGATAAAGTGTTGTTTTTGTAGATGGCTTTTCTCAACGAAATTAAAATGGTTTGTTTTCTCTTACCCTTTTCATACAAAACATTTATGTCGCATATATCTCACAGATGAAAAAAATAAATGGTAACAAAAACATTATCAAAATGTATGGATATGTTACAAAAGGACCAAGAATTTGTTTAATACTTGAATATTGCTGTTATAAAGATTTGCTACACTATTGTAAACAGTTAAAGAACAAAGATGTAAGTAAATTTTAAATAAGTTACAATCCCTGCCATTGGCTTTCAAACGGTTCATCGGCTGGCCTTGGCTCTTCTAACCGTAAGATTGGAAAAAGAAAAAGAAACTAAAATGTTTGTATCTTCTCTTTTTTTTCTCCATAGCTGATTCCAATCTAATGCCGCCCAATAAACGGGACTGTGCGAGATTAATCGATTGATTTTTTTAAACGAGATTTCGAGAATCGGAAAACAAAAAAATCTTCTTTTTAAAAATTTGTTGGTTTTTCGGTGAAGTTTAACACTGTCGATGTGTTAAACTTCACCGAAAGTTGACATCAGGGATTGTATAAGACAAATATGCTAAAAACGTCATTTTTAGCAAAATTTTGATGAAACAAAAAAACAAACGGAAAAAGAATTTTTTATTTTTACTTGGCAAATTTCTCATGGAATGGTAAAAGTTTATTATTATGCTGCATTTATGCAAACTAAATTAATATTGAAAATGTCTAATTTTAGCACTTTTTGGCATCAAAAAATATAATTCATTGTGACTTAGCTGCAAGAAATATACTGATTGATAAAGATAAAAATGCAAAGGTTGTAATACTTGTTGTCACTCTTTTTTTCAATAAATAAACTTTTTATTATTTCAGATAAGTGACTTTGGGCTTTCTGTTCAGCTTGAATCTGATTCAGTAATTGTAAAAGATGATGCCAGAAAGTTACCAATAAAATGGCTGTCAATTGAAACTTTAAAGTTTCAAGAATTCAGTTTAAATTCTGATATGTAAGGAGTTTCTTTTCTCATAAGTTAAAATAAAGTGAAGTATTTTAGATGGTCTTTTGGTATTTTATTATATGAAATGTAAGCACACAAAAACATAGTAGAAATTTAAATTTACATATTTTACAGGTATAGTTTTGGCAACACTCCGTACGAGGAAATTGATGATTACGCTGATTTATTGCAACATTTAGAAGATGGAAATAGACTAAAAAAGCCTGTTATTTGTTTGGACAAAATGTGATAATTTCTCTGTCTTTATAATAGACAATAATCCAAATTTTAGATACAATTTAATGATAAAATGTTGGAATTCAATTCCTACATCAAGGCCATCCATAAATGAAATAATTCAAACATTTAAAGAATTTTTAGAAGAATCGACTGAAGGATATGGATATTTAAAACTATTCAGTGAAAAAAATGTCCTTGTATAATATATTGTTAGTTAAAAGTGAGCCCCACATTAGGAGGTTTATTAAGTCAACTCATGAAAGTCGCAGTGAGGGAATTAGAATTCAACATATGTTGTTGAAAAACTTTTTTACCTTTTGAATTAAATAAAAAATGATATTATCATATCCGGTATTTTAACCACATAATTGCTACAACAAAATATCAAACATTTACAAAAATAACAATAAAAAATTTAAATAACAAACATGTTTAACATCCGATATCCCCATGCATTCTTCACTTTCATCTTCTACCAAACAGATAATTCTTTTGTTGTATAAGCACCAGGAAAATATTTGATAGGTTTACAAACATGTTGGTTTTTTCCTTGCTTAAATTCCATTTTACCATTTTCAACAGAAATAATTTTAATTACAGTTCTTTGTTTTTTATAAAAAAACCGAGATCTTGAGCGATAGAAGCAGCCTAAACGAATTCTGTAAACACAGAAAAAATGCTTATAGTTACTATCACCACTAAAATCATATAAATGAACTCCATAAACCCATGAGAAAAGTTCTATGAAAGTTTAGAAATTAGTAGTTGCATTATATTGACGAAACTTTTTTTTTATAAAAGTTTTTATTTTTCAACAAAAAAAACAACATCGAAAACAGTATATTTAAAAAACTACAATAAAACATCAAACACATATAGAAATAATAAAAGCTTAAAAATATTTATAAACAAACATGTTCAACAGCAGATACTTCGATGCTTTCTTCTCCATCTCCATCTTCTACAAGTTTAGCACTAACATATTTCCTATTCTTATGACATCTTCTGCAGTAAAAACGTTTATCTTTTTGATTATAATAATATGAAAATTCTTGATTTCCATAAGCTGGATCACAAATCGTTAAAACTTTGGTTAATTTTTCACGTTGAAATTTTTGTGGAACCATTTCAATTTTAAAATTTGGCTTTTGAATTCTTCGTAACTCTGATTTTTCTTTTGATGCAGCTGTTTTTAGAAAATCTTCAAGAGATAGTTGTTTTCTTGTTGTATAATTATCAGGTAAATATTTGAATGGCATACAAATGTGTTTGTTTTTTCCTTGCTTAAATTCCATTTTACCATTTTCAACAGAAACAATTTTAATAACAGTTCTTTGATTCATTTTAGAACAACCTTTACAATTATGCCATCCATTGTTGTTAATATAAAATTCATAGCATTCATTTTTTTCATCAGATGTAAAAATTAAAATTCGTTTTCTGATAGCATTCTGTCGAAAGCATTCAACAAATTCATAGCTTGCTGTAACAATTTCATTTTTGCTTGAAGGGGTAGTATCCATTTGACTACCAGCTGCAGAAGATTGCCTTGATTTTTTGGATGCAGAACTTGTTTCATGATTTGATGAATTTGAAGAAGAAAAATGATTTGAAGAATAATCAATAACACGTCGTTTACGGAAACTGTAGTTGTTGCTTGTTGTTGTATCATTTAAACTTTGATTATCGGTTGAATTTGCAGTAACATTAAAAGTTCTGAAAATGTCCAAGTAAAAAATTTAAAAAAACCAAATAAACCAAAACTTACTCATCGTTTACAGCGCTTGCTTCATTATCATTTGTTACAGTACCACTTTCATCAACTGCAGAATCAATGACGGAAGAATCTGTAGAAAGTAACGTTTCAAAAACTATATTCATATAAGTTTGTCGTTGATCAGGCTCAAATTTATTAACCAAATCAAGAAGAACAGTTTTTATATCCATAAATCCAGTAATTTTCGATCGAATTTCTTTTAAAATTGGAATATAAAAATTATTTTTGAAGAGATAATCATCTGTTGCTGGATCAGCAGTTGGTGGTCCAGATGGGAACTATAAATGGTTGATGAAAAACAGATTAAATTTTGATCAGCAGTTGAACTGAAGCCGTCATCTGAAAAATACACAAGAAACTTACTTTAACTTTATTAATTTCTTCAATAATTCTATCACAAGTTGATTTTAATGGAAAAATGAGCATAAAATCGTTATTGCTGATTGCGTCAATAATACAAAGAGCATTCTGAAACATGACTAAACGATTATAAAAAAATTAAAGCATAACGAAAAACTTACTTCTTTCGGAACAAAAATTCTACTAAAAGTTGAAACAAATTCTTGGAATTCTAAAATTATGCCATTATTACAGTATCATTTTTAAAAATCAGTAAACTCACTTTTCTCTGTAGAATTTGTTCGAAAAATTAAACATTTATCGGTTTTGTTTACTTCAACTTTACAGGTCCCAAAAAATGTAATTTTCTTGAACTTGTTAAATGCAATCAAATATTTTTCTTTCTTCGGAATCTATAAATATTTATTTACAAAAAGCAAAGATAAAAAAACATATTCATACCTGATCCATTGTAGGAAAAGACACATCAACAGCAGCAATGTTATCCATGCTTGACAGCAATAATAAAACAGCAAAATTTGAATTATTAATTAAATAAATTTTTCTTTTTGATCAATAGCAGAGAAAAATTTTTTGCCGACTGAAAGAAGAATATTCAACGATTGTAAACTAAAGAAAAAAAAAGAAACCTTTAGGAATTTTTTAAAAAATCATTCTGTCTGGGCATAAAATTTGCGCTGCTGTTGCCTTTTTTTAAACTTGCATAAAAAGCGCATTCTGCTTTCAAACGATCCACACTTTTTACACATGGCAAAAAATCAAAGAAAAGGTCAACATTTTCACACATCCATAAACTCAATTCAACGCTAGAAGAATAAATTATTGTTTTAAAGTCGAAAAGAATAAGCAACGAATACTTTTGGCGTTGTTGAATTTCTTTTGAAAAAGGTAATGAGCATTGTGCCAGTCAATGTCTATTATTTGGTTTGAAGAGAAACAGCTCCACTTTTATAGTAATCACAATCTTCGCAATAACAGTAAAATATGCGATACAAAGTTAATAATGTGCACGAAGCAAAACTTTCGATTACTTTACTTTGATCATGCAAATTTTAATTAAAGATGTAGAAATTGAAGACAAATTTTCAAACTAGCTTTTTTGAAATGTGAAAATTTAAAGGATGTAATTCTGAAGGTTCAGCAGAATTGATAAAAGAAGAATTTCCAGTTTGTAGTTAAAATTTTGCTCAAAAAAGACATTAAGATTTTTAAAATATTTTTATCATATAGTCTCCTAACTTTGCATGTTTAAAAAAGTTGCTAGATGTTGATCTTCAAAATTTGCATCAATTAGAAAAATTCTTTTTCGTTAGTTGTTTCATAAAAAAAAGTATTCAAGAAATCGTTCTAGGGAAACGTTCCTTAGCTTTTACTTTGTCAGTTAATTATTGTTGTGAAATTTTTTCTTTTAAAATGGGTTTTTTTTGAGAAGGCTTGCTCTCATTTATTTTGGCGGGCATTTTTGTTTGCAAAAGCAGAAAATTTTTTAGTATGGCATTTGTTAACGCATTTTTGCTCGTGGAATCCCAACCTTTCTTATATTTTATTTTATGAAAAGTATATTGAATCTTCAATTTTTTTTAGATTTGTTGTTTATGATGGCATCAAATCAATCTAGCGATAAAATGGAAAGTGATCCCTCTCAAAATGATTCAACACCACTATCTTCTTCTCCGATTGCCACGTATGAATATGAAAACGACCCATGGAAACAAAGATGTGAAATCATGCAACATTTAGCTGAGAATATGAAAGCTGAAAATTCTGGATTAAAAGTAGCAGCTGAAGCAGATAAAAAAATGATTAAATTTCTTCTTGAAAGTGTTAGTTTTTTGTAAAAATCACTGTTTTATACTAAATGTAATTCATTTTAGATTGATACTTTAAAAGCAGATAAAGCAAAACTTGTTGCTGAAATTGAAAATATTAAAGAAGTTCATGAAGCAGAAAAAGCAGCACTTCAGTCAAAGATTACTCAATTTCAAACGTCTTTGACTAAAAAGCAAGAAATCATCAATCAACAAGGTGATGCCATTGCTTCTTTACAAACAACTCTTGGAATTTCTGTTGCATCTGTATGTTTCTATTTAAGTGTTTTATTAATTTTCATATTATTACGTTTTAGAATTCTCAATTACAAAAAGAAAAATCTGAATTACAAAAGAATTTTGATAATGTTAAACTTGAACTGGAAAATACGGTTTGGCCATAAATTGTTCTTTTTTTCGTCTACTGTAAACTTTTTTTTTAGATTCGTAAATTGGAAAATGATGCTCGTCAAATGCAAAATCAATGGACTACAAAAGACAAATCTAAATTAATTGATCCTGATCAAATTTGCACATTTTCATGCACACGTGGGCATGGGGTGCGCAAGGGTGCGATTCGCGCACCTGGTCGCGTGCGGCGTGCAAGGAAAAAACGAGGTCGCGTGCAAAAAAGAAGAGAAAAAAAGAGGAGGAGGAAAAAAAAAGAAGAAAAGGAAAAAAGGAAGGAAAGAGGGGGAAAAGAGAAAGGGGAAAAGGGAAAAGAGTTTTGTAATTTAATTTTATTATTTTGTCTAAGCATGTAATGTTGAATAGATAAATTTTGATTGATAAACATGGAAAATCGAAGAACTCAATTGTACAAGGAACAGCTTCTCAATTTTTTTCACATTCTGCTAAAAACAATAAGCTATCAATTTTTTGCCCTAATGATTTCTGCATTTCAACCAATTGAAATTTTTGATTCTAAATTACGTTGTACATTTGTAACAGAATAGAGATTTTTTGAAGTTTTTCGGATAGTTGTGAAATAGGTCGTAGAATATCATGCATAAATAACAAATAAATCTTAAAATCCAATTTGATGAGCTCATTGTAATAACCTTTTGATGTTGTATCATCACTTTAAATCCTGGTGCCGTTTGAAGATGTTTCAAATGAAATAGCAATAAAAAATAATTTCTTTCAAATGTATGAATAGCCGGATATTGGTTGTTTCTCCACCCTAGCTTTATTAGTGCTTTCAATCTTAATAATTTATATGCATACAATTCTGCATAATTATTAAGCGAAGCGGTTCGTTTGCACGCATGAGATTTGTAAAAAGCATACAGACCATTTACCATAGATTCAAATCGAAAATAAAGATTTGCAATGAAAGCTGGTAGGCAATGTGCTAAACAAATATTGGTGGTCTTTGTTGAATTGAAACAGGATTTGTTTCAACCCATTTTTGAAACTCTGCGCCAAGTGCGTTATGTATTACATCCATCTGATTCAAAATTTTCCAATAAAACATCTTTCGTTTTTTCTGCAACTTCAGACTCAGTTTTAATAACTTAATAGAGCTTCACAACTGGCCGTAATTCAAAAGTAAACTGAACATAAACTAGTAAATATTGATTTGATTGCTTATCAGAGCTCCATCAAGGTAAAAAAAAAAGATTCAAAAATTAAACTAAACAACGAAAATGCATGATTTCTTTTGGCATTAATTTATTTTGTCCGTAATATTTATAAAAATACGTTTCTGGTGTATTTATTGGCACCTCATTTATCAAAAATTTTTCGGCGCCGCTTTATTTTTTTTGTTATGACTATTGTCTAGCCTCACCCTTTTTCTCTTTATGAATGCCCATAAAGCGGTTCAGCAAGACATGTTTCAAGTAAACACCAACTTCAGCTAAATTTATCAGTTGCAGTTATAACTTCTTTAAGGGATTAAAATATTATTTAGAAATTTACAATCACTTTTACTCTAGTGAGCCTAAAGTTATTTGTTGATGTTTTTTTTAAACATAAATGAGGCATTAAACTAGGGGGCGCAGAGTGAAAAATGATTTTTAGAATTTGTGAATAATTTTTATATAGTTGGATAGCCCTGGATCTTCGTAATTTAATGGTGCCATTAGATTTTTTTTATAATAAATATTAAAAAAGTTATCTCTAATTTACGACGACGACTTAAAAACATTTTTGACTGAAAAAATTTTGGGCAAGTTTTCTTTTTTCTGATGGTCGAGTGGTGTAACGCGCGGGCGTTCGAAACATCAAAGGAAAAGTTCGAACCCCATTGCGCACATAACTAAATTTGACTGTCAAAAAAAGCGCTTTTTTATAGATATGGTTAAAATAATTATTATTAATTAATTATACAAAAAAATAAATAATTTTTGCGCTTTTTTCTTACAAAATCAAACTACAAAAATTGTTTCTTTGCAAAAAGAAGCAAACTTGCCCAATTTTTTTTCCTTTTCTTTTTGTTCAAAAAATAACAACGCTGCGCCCCCTACATTAAACTCAAAAAATGGCTTTAAATATGCTTAAAAAACAAAGTAAAATTTCACACACAAGTAGGGTATTTTATACCCAAAAATGATCATGTTCAAAATTTGAAAAATTTGAAAAATCGCAAAGGGTCCCCCCTGTGCTCGAAAAGTCTCGTGCAAAATTTTGAAAATTTGTCGCACCCTGCTGCCCACGTGTGGCTAGTAACCTATAAATTTACATTCATTTTTTAGATTAAAAGAAAAACAGCTGAAAATTCTCAATTAAAAGAAACAAATGAAAAACTTCAAGCAGAAATTACTCGATTAAAGAATGCCAATGATTCTTTAAAAGCTTCTTTGGAAACTTCTGAAAAAGAAAAAGCTGAGATAGAATCTGCATTCTCTACGTTAAAAAGCAAATATGATGCAAAAGAAAATGATTTTCTATTTATGAATAATGCGCGGACAATCTTTCACACTTCTGTACCACCTGTGAGTTTTTATCTATTTATTTTTGCAAATTTTTAATTATATAATTTTTAGAGAACTCAGTTACAAAAAAAATACAAATCTGAAGATGAAAAAATAATTGAAGAAATTAAAGAAGGAGTCGAAATCGTTGGAAAAGGAGCTCGCCAAACTTTTAACTCAACATGTGATTTAGTTATTTCCGGGTTACGACTAAGATAAAAATGGGATGCAAATCTCTAAAGAAGACACAACACAATAAAATCACGATGTCGACATTTTCGTTTTTTATGCTATGCGTTCTTTTTTTTTGTTAGTACAGATGTTTATTAGTTTTATAAATTCTGTTTTTTCCCAAATTTCAAACTAGTGAATCTGCAAAAAAGTATCACTTTTAAGTTTAAAAAAAGGTTCTATTTTTGGGAACTTTAATTTTTTTGATGAATGCATTTTTGCTTTTTCTATATAAAATTTATGACTCATATCAAAATTCAGCGTAAATTTGCAAAAGTAAAAATGAGAAACAAGAAAAAAGACTTTGCCAACAATAATCGTATTTTTTCGTATTCTTCGTTATAAAATAATTGGACGTGTTGTAAATTCGACAGTTGCGAGTTTTTCAATGACGGTTTCAATTTTGGCTATGTAATCTTCTTCATCACCATTGAGGCAGTAATAAAGATGGAATTTAACATTTCGATTGTCCTAAAAAAATAAATAGGTGCAATTTCAGAGAAAAATTAAAGGTGGCGATCGGGTTGGTATTTTTTCTTGTGCCGTGGAAATTTTAAAATTATTTGATTATTTAAGGAAACGCAGAATTTTAAAAAATTGTAAATTTTGTGATTTTCAACAAGACCGTAGACAGAAACGAATTTTGGGGGCAGCACGTCTTTGATCTTCTGCCGCTTTGAGTCGGCAAAAGATCAAAGGACATCTACCCCTTTCGGGCGGCACAGATCCTAAAGCCCCTAGGAAAAAGCTAATAACATACCATCATATATTCAGAAAACATGAGAATATCAAAAATATCATAGATATAAAAGAACATAATATCACGTAACTTTTTAAAATTTTCAAGCTCCAGAAGATTTTTCAGTGACTCCGAAGTAAATGCAGGAATGTCTCGACTGAATTCGCTGAAAAATAGAAAAATGAATTGAACAGGGAAAAAACAATAAAAAAAAGCTTTACAATCTCAGTTTTTCAAGTTTTGGCAAATTTGCAACAAGTTTTTCGATCAAAACAATACTTTCATCAGGATTTTTAATTTTTGCCATTGATCCAATGCAAATATCAACTACATCTGTCGATAATAAAAGAAATTCTTCAAAAAAGATTTCTTGATCTCGAATATTCAAATGTGTAACATTACATTGATAGATTTTTGGAAGAACCGCAGTACACAAAATTTTCGGATTCATCAAATCTCGAACATCCATAGATTTTTCAATCCAAATTTCTGGTGAAATTTGATTAAAATCAAAATTGGGTCCTAGGGAATATCGGTGTTTTCCAAAAACTTGAAAAGTCCATTCAGGCTTTGTAAACGTAAAACAACCATCATTACGATTTAGATCTTGGATCACCAAAATTGATTTTGTGGAATAAAAGTATTTGCAAGTGCTAATCATTTTTTGATAAATTCTTGCGGAAGCAGTTGCCAAATAAGTAATTAAAGGTTTTGGGAGTGAAAAATTCTGCGGCTGTGAAAGTTGTTTATCAAAAATTAAATCAACTGGGACATTGTTGGATAATGAAAAAGTTGGAGGCTGTTTAAAGATATCTAGTGTGTGCATATTAGCAAGATAATCTTCAAGACCATCATCCATTGTAATTATCTGAAAATTAATTGAAAAGATTATAATAGAAACATATTTGGTGGACTTTTTTATTCCAACATAACGTAAAGAGCTCCAACTTGTCCCTGTTACATCAAAAGTTTTTGGATTCAACAGAAATGTTCTTTTAATGGTGCCAAGTTTATGGATAAACTGTGGTGTAAATAGTGTGGAGAGAATTATGAATCATTACGGTTAGTCCAAAAACAAGAAACGTTTAAGGAGTGAAAAACAAAATATTATATTTGAAATCAAAAATAGAAAAACGTTGTGAAGAAAAAAGGGGAAACAAAAATGAAAAATGTGGTCCAAAATCTTTTCGCGATGCGCACAATGTCTCACAATTGTAGTTTATCATTTGACCTTTCTGTTAAGGTATTTGAGAACTTTTATTTGGTAGAGCATCTGACCGGAAATCAGAGGGTCGCAGGTTCGAGTCCTGCTTGGAGCACATTGTGCTGTGGCGTATTTTTTCGGTTATTTTTCGGTAATTTTCTCATTTTATTTTCGGGGGAAGAGATAAACAAACCATAGTTTTTGCTGACTTTATCATTTTCTTTTGCAAAAGGATAAATCAATGAATAATACAAAAACTGAAGTAAAAAATTGGTCTCTATCTTTTTTTTTCTTCTAATGTTTCCCTTTTTTTTCTCAGTGATGGCATAAACCAGATCAATAATCACATTTTATGTCACGACAAACAGACATTTGCATTATTGCAAAAATCCGCAATAAAAGTACATTTTTTGCAACAAGTAGTAGTCGATATGAACAAAAGTTGTCAAGTTTATCCAGTGCTTCTAAAACAGAACAACAAAAGGTGCTCCTCGAAAATATAACGCTACCCTATTATTTGGGTCTCCTGACAAAACTACAAATCGTATCAGCATCTTTCAACAATATGATAAAATAAGCTCTAAAAAATCTTAGAAAATGCTGCAAAAAATCAATCAGAAGTGAAAATTCTTGATAAATTGTTTAGAAATTTTTTAAAAATACTGGCGTTCAAACAGGTGACAAGACTTTTTACACTACCAAATAGCTAAAAAAAGAACATAAATTAATATTTTTAGGGATCAATAACATCCCAAAACAATCAAGAGCCTTTTTTCGCATACAAAATTTGTTTGAAAGATAGATGCTAAAAATTATTCAAAAATCGCCATCACAATGAAAGAAAAAATAAATCTAAAAAGACTTTTTTAAAGAATTACTCGCTATCAAGGCATTAGATTTGCGCTGCTGCTCAATTCAAAAAATCGTTGCATTGAAAGGGCATCTTGTTTCAAAACTATTACACAAAAACACTTTAAAAAATCAAAGAAAAGGTCAACATCTTCTCACATCCATAAGCTCTGTTCAACGCTAGTAGCAGTATTGCAGTATGGACACCAAACCACAGACCCCCTTCTATCACCTTTCAATACCAAAACAATAAAGCTTTAGATATATTTGGCGACGATTATCGCCGTCGTCATTTTCAAAAATAAAGCTTCTATTTTGCATTTATTATTACATATTTTGAACACAAAGACAAAAAACATGTTAAAACATTCCTTAACCAAAGCTTGATTGCATTCATTTGAGATTATATTGTAAACTGAATATGGTGAACGGAGAAAAAAACAACTGGAGAAAAAAACAACGGTAAAAAAAACAACCGGAGAAAAAAACAAATTTATTTTATTAGCTCTAAGCTATGTATAAAAGGGCCTAAGGTAACTAAACAACACTCAGCTCTGTAACTGGATAACTCTCAGGCCAAGCTAAGCATGGGCTCGCGAGGCCGAAGGCGGAGCGTTAGGCTTAGTCTTAGGTCTTAGGCCTTAGGGCGAGGCCGAAGGCCGAGCCTCTCAGGCATACCTAATTTAGTATAGCTGTCACCTCATTTAGTGTAGGTGTCACCCCGTTTAGTGTAGATGTCGCTGCACTCAGCCGTAGCATCTCACCCCCTTAAGTTATGCTGTATCCAGCAGCCGTTTTATAGCTTAATAATAAATTTGTTTTTTTCTCCGATTGTTTTTTTTACCGTTGTTTTTTTCTCCGGTTGTTTTTTTCTCCGTTGTTTTTTGTTTTTGTCTTTTTCTCCGTTGTTTTTTTCTCCATTGTTTTTTTCTCCTAGTGCCGGTTGTGAAATAAAGTGTAACCGTCTATGAAAAATAGATAATCCATGATTTGGTTCATATGGATGAAAAATGGACATAGATAGCTATTTTTCTCGAGACTATAATGCCTAGGCAAAATGTAAAACCTAGGATTTTTTCAAGAAGAAAAACTTTGTTTTTCAATGTTTTTTAGCTTGCAATGTTTTCGATCAGTGATGTTTTTTCGCTTGCAATAATTAATAAAAAAAACTGATGATTTTTATGTTCTTGAAACAAAAGAGTTAAAAAAAGTAAGATTTTATAAAAGTTTTATAGAGAATCAGAAATAATATACTGAAAGCTTTGTTTTTTGAAAATCACATTTCCTCTATTTTAAGAACCAGATCAAAGTGTTAAACAGGTAAGAAAAGATTTTTTAAAACGCATTGTAGCAAATTCTGAACGGCTTCGCACCGGAAAAAATGCATCTTCTTAAAATTTTTTTTGACTATGCTTAACTAGCCCAGAGCCAAAGTGATTTTGGCTGAAAGTGCCGTTTTGGCAATTTTTTGTGCCATTGAAGTTAAAAATGACACTTTTTGAAACTCCAGTGCCATTGATGATATTGTTCGAAAGCAAATATACCAAACCAAAGTCGCTTTAAAAAAAGTAAACAGAGAAAAAGCCTTTTATTGAATTTTTATATGTTTGCCACATTTACAAAACATTTTTTGTGAAGCAAAATGACATTTTTCGTTCCTGCTGTTTGCTAATGTCAACACCGTTTGTTTATGGTTTACTATTTATTATTCAAACACGCTTACAAATAATCATCAAAAATATGTTAATTAATTTATATAAATGAAAATTAAAAACTGAAAAAAAGAAGGATAAAAATTGATAAAAAATCGAGACAACTTAAAAAAATCAACGTATCTTTGAAACATCTCGTGATAACTTCAGAGATGCATAGATTTGTTTAGTAGCACTTTTTTTTAGAAAACAGAGAAATTACAAAATGAAAAAAGTTAGTTGAAACTGTTGCATGCTTTGCTTGAAGTAATATCCATCTTATTTATGGACAGAAATTGACATTGAAAGTGCCGCCAGTTCGTGTACCACGTGTTTTTGTGTCATCTTTTGGAAAAAGATATGCATCAGGACAGTTTGGGGCGCGACATGTAACTGTAGGTCCCCCAGTGCTGGATGTAATTTGCATTGGAACATCATATCCAACAATAACACTTAAATCATAAAAGTCCATGCCATTCCAAGAGTTAAAAGAAAATTCTGCAAGCGTTTGACCATTCCATCCATGCTTGAAATTCATTCCATTTGAGCCATAACTTCGACTGCAAGATGCCCCAGGGCCAAGGTTGCATTCACTGACATGTGCTTGTCCATTTGCAGTTCGAATTACATTAATGGTATAGCCACAACGATTGTTGAAGTTAACATTCGAGGCTTCAAGAACAACAAGGATTGCAAAGAAAACAGCAATAACTTGTTTTGCGTACATCTAAAAATTAGAGATATAATTAGCCAGCAATAAATTAACGAACTTTGTTAGCAAATGACCTCGACCAGACTACGATGTATAATTTTGCTAATCACAGGTAAGAACCACCTAGCAATTAAAGCTTAGAAATGAAGCTATTCTTATGAGAATTTTGTTCTTCTTTTATATAAAAAAAATGCTTCTTCTTTTTAATCCTTATCAGAACTTTTAAGTGTTTCTAAAAATAAATTGCGAGCGAAAAAAACAGCTTTAGAGATCTGCATATTTTTTATCATGTAAAATAATAGCGAGCTAAAAAATAAGATTTTTTAAATCATTGTTCCAAGTAAAAATGCCATAAAAAATAGCAACGTAAAAAATTCTATTGTTTGGGAAACAGCAGATCTGCTTTATTTAAATATTTTTGTAGTTTTACAAAATGTTAATCTTCATGTCGTCGGATTTTTACTTTTGCTATTGTTTTTTAAAGTTTTCTGCACAGACAAAGAAGAACATTATCGGTATTTCTTTTTGTTTTATCATTTACAGCCTTCATTTTTTAGACAATGTATTTCTGCCATTGATGAACGCTTTCTTATCAATGATATTGGAATCCTCAATCAAAACCAAATCGACTTTATTCATAATCTCTATGAACAAGTTTATCATTGTGCAAAGGATTCTGCAGCAACAACCCCGTCCACACCTCCACATTCACATGATATGTTTGTTTCAACAAATGAAGAGTCATTTACTTCAAGTTTAATGATTTTTGATAACATTTTTGAAAATTTTGCTGCTTTTACCGTAATCCTCGGTTCTTTATATGAAATTTATTGCAGATTTCAATATCATACACTGAGAAAAAGCCGTGATGCATTCATCACTTTTGCATCACTGATAGTGACGAAAAAACCCTCACTGGTGACGAATTCATCACTGATAGTGATGAATTCGTCACAGCTTCATCACCGGTGAGGTTTTTTTCGTCACTGCTTTTTTCTCAGTGTAGATTACAACAAGATCTTTTAATTGCTAGTTTGCCGGAAGTTATTTCTATTTCTGCTCCAATGGAAAAGAATTTATTTTATTTATTTATTTATTTAATCACTTCTTTGGGAAGTGCGAGAAGTACAAATATAACAGTAAAATAAAGCGTATGTACAATAGAAAAAATACAATGAAAGTACAGTAAATAGTACAATAAAAATTAAAAACAAAACAAAGAAAATAAGGGTGTTTTTGTTTTAGATTTTAGATTTTTGAATATTTGAAAAGAGAAACTAAGATAAAGTATTTATAAAGTAGTTTATGGTAATTTTATAGAATGGTAGGTTGTTTTCACTGGGTGGAAAAATGAAAGTGGCCAAGGACTAGTACGAGCAAAAAGGCAATGAGGACTCATATGTCGTAGCTTGGTTTAAGTCCACCTCACCACAGTGTTGCCCCAAGATAAATATATATTACCGTAAAATTTTTGATACTATATTTTAAAATTTTCTTTTCAAAAATAGATGCCGAAAATAGGAAGAGAGAGGGGGATACATAAAAATACAATAAAAACAATCAAAAAACAAGTTACGTTATTTTTAATATTGATGAGAAGTCAATTGTTTTGAGATGAGCTAATAATGTTGTTTTTGATGAAAATTCATAAAGTTTAATTTGGAAATGGTTTAAAATTGAAGCGATTTTTGACGAGAAATGGTAATTAAAATACTTTGAATCTAATGGAATACTTGATTTTGAAATATAGACGCCGCCAAATCTAGTTTCCATAGCAATGTTGTGGTGAAAATCAAGATCAAGTTCTTCATTCTTATTTTTCACAAGCATCTCCCAGGCTAATAGAAGTTGTGCAAATAGTCGTCTTTTCTCCAAAGTTTCCATTTGATACAGTAATCGTCTCTCTTGATAATCTAAAATCTGATCATAATTAGTATTAGGATTATTTCGCAAAAAAACTCTTTTTGTAAACGTTTTTTGTAGTGCTTCCAAATCATCAGCAATATTTTTTCGAGGAATATTGAAAAGTGGTGAACCATATTCATAATTTGGTCGAATATAAATGTTAAATATTTTTACAAGAATTTCTGGATCATTAGTTATCACTTTTTTCAGAACAGAATGCATCTTTCTGTTAGTTGTGGAATACACAGTTTCGATATGATGATTCATTGACAAATCGTTTTTGATGTATATACCAAGATCACGGGTTACTTCTTTCGTAACAATATCAATATTGTTTATTGAATAGTTTGCTGCTGGATTTGGTTTGCCAAATTGCACATGAATAGTTTTTGATCCATTGATTGATAAAGATTTTGCAGTACACCAGTCATATAAACCGTTTAAAACATTTTGTAATAAATGTGGATCAAATTCATGAGGAAAATATGAATACAGTAATTTAAGATCATCGGCAAATTTGAAATGTTTTAAAAAATCAAATCCATTTAAGAAATCACTAATTTGAGCGAATACAATAATGAATAAAATAGCAGAAAGAACACATCCTTGACCAACTCCAGAAGTGACTTCAGCTGATTCTGATTTGTATCCATTTATTTTAACCTGAAATTTTCTTTGAGTTAAAAATATAATTATTAAATTTAACAGTTTTCCATTAATCTTAGCCTTTTTTAACCCATTTACAATTTCAGTAAAGGTAAGCTTATCGAAGGCTTTTTCCATATCCAAATATATGACATCCACAGTTTTTCCTTTGGCTGCTTCTTTAACAATGAATTCTTGAAAAAGAATCATTTGTGTTGTTGTGGACATTCCGGATCTGAAGCCAAATTGTTCGTTTGGTAAATATTTAGTTTTTTCCAAGTGTGGCTGAAGCTTTTCTGCGATGACCCTTTCCATCGTCTTATAGCCATCACTGGTTCCTGAAATAGGTCTGAAATCTGAGATTAGAGTAGGATTAGGAATTTTAGGAATCGGTGTAACGTGTGCTAATAGAAATTCATCAGGCACTTCCCCTTTATCCAAGATATAATTAAAAAGGATCGAAAATGGAAGAGCTAAAGACCTGGCACATTTCTTAAGTATTATTCCAGGAATTCCATCTGGTCCAGACATGTTTTTGCTTGAACATTTTAAGAGTTGCTTTCTGACATTTTCTTTGGTAAATTCGACAGAAATTAATTCATCTTCAGAAACATCATCTGTTGGGCAAAAAATAAAATTTGAAGTTGGATTCATCACAGAACTGAATTGCTCCATAAATCCATCACCTTTTTCTTGATCTGATAATAAAATTTTATCATTTTTAACAATAGCAGGAATAGGTTGATGTTTGGTCTTCAACAATGGAGTAACATATGAAAATAAATTATTTTGTTTTGATAAAAATATTTTCTGTTGCTTTTTAACCCATCTATGATGCATTTTTAATAAATCCTTGCCAACTTTATTACTCTGGCGCGTTCTTGTTTGATCATTGATAAGCAGTAAGTAGTAGTCTTTCATTTTTGTTATAGCATCCGGAAAATATTTGGATTTCTTTGGATCATATATTTTTTCTTCAATAAAATTATGGTCGTATATTCCTTCAGCAATTTTTGATTTTATAAAATTTAGCATATCACTGGCAGAATTGAGAGCAGCAAGTTCTTTCCTCCAATCAATGAATAATAAATGGATATTTAGCAAATCATAACAGCCATTTTTGAAATCCAGATATTTAATAGGTTCAGTTTCCCTGTTTGCTGACTGAGCTGAGTAATTTATATTAAATTCAATAATTTTATGATCAAGACCAGGAATTTGTTGGATTTGATTTTTATCTGAAAAAGCGTGAAGATTAGTAATAAGATCAGGCGAAGAAGAAAAAACTAAATCCAAAATATTTGTGTTTTTACAACTTGTTGGAAAATCAACCAGTTGTTTTAAATTTAAATATTCACAAAAACTTCGAATTTTGTTTTGCATTCTTTTGTTATCTGGAAGATCTTTCGGTAATCCATTTTCCCATTTGATATAAGAAATATTGATATCACCAAGGAATATATAAGACGTTGGTTTGAATACAGATGGTGAATTGAATAGGTTCATAATATCATCGAACAATTTGACTGAATCAAAAACATTAATTTTTGGAGGACGGTAATTCAAAACAAATCTAAAAATATTTTTATTAATGAAAACGTCAAAACCAATCGTTTCAGCGATGGAATTTTTAATTGGAATAAAATGAATATTGTTTTTGATGAATGCAATAACACCACCATGTGGATCATTAACACGATCTTTCCTAACAACAGAATAATTGAGTTTATGGACTAATGTGGAATCTGAAATATTTGGATGTAACCAGGATTCACATATAAAAATAATATCGGGATTATTAAGTTTGATAAAAGGATGTAAAAGTTTTAATTGAATTGAGCGAAAATTTATCAAAAAACATTTGAGATTTCCCGAAAATGAAGGTTTAATGGCGGGTGGATTGCGGACGAAAAAATTTGTTACGATAATTTTGTTGGGAATTATGTTGTCGATGAGGACTATTTCTAATTTTAAGTGCTTTTAATACAGCAGCAACGGCTTGATCAACAATTTGTTGAGTGTCAAGTGAATTATTTTGACGCCTTCTTGTTTGCCGATTATCATGTCGAGGATTTTCATGTTGACGATTTTCATTTCGACGATTTTCTTGTTGGCGATTTTTCGGTCGAGGCTTTTCATGTTGTTGATTACCATGTCGATGATTTTTATGTCGAGGATTTTCCTGTTGAGGATTTTCTTTTCGACTATTTTCACAACGACGTATAATTCGTTGTCGAATTATTTGTTCTTGTTCATCATTTGACTCTAAATGATTATCAACATAAGAGACAATTCTAGACTTACCTCTAACATCTTCACCCATCAAGCCAGTAACATTTCGAGCAACTGTGTTCCCATTATCTAAAGTGGTAAGATCAAATTGAACTTCTTCACCAGGACGTAAAGTTCTGTTGAATAAATTTGTAGTTTTTGATTTAGCAATAGCCGTAGCATGAACAAAAACATCCTTACCGTTATCCATTGTAATAAAACCATATCTTTCCTTGGTTTTGAATAATTTAACTGTACCAGTTTTTGACATATAATATACAACTTTAGGAATAACTTTTGGAGTATTCGAATTATTTTGTGTTCCAACATTTCTTTCAGTAGATGAAGAATTATGGGTTGTATCGGCTGAATCAGAAGTCGATGGATTTACTAAAGCTGAAGGAGAATCAAATATTTTTTCCATTTTGGGAAGTTCATCTTTAATAGCTCCAATAAAAGCAGTTGCAAGGTTAATTTTATATTTGCCTTGATCTGTTTTCTCTGATTCAACTGTGTTTAAAGAAGATTTGATGTTTTGATAAATAAGTTTAAGTTCTTGAAATTGTTCTGCATTTATACCTTCCATTATAATAATCAATCAATAAAATAAATTGAAAAAATAATAAATAAATTGAAAGATAAATTGAGAACAAATAAATAAATACGGAGCTAACAACCGAGGATTACGGTAAAAGCAAAAGAACCACCTAGCAATTAAAGCTTAGAAATGAAGCTATTCTTATGAGAATTTTGTTCTTCTTTTATATAAAAAAAATGCTTCTTCTTTTTAATCCTTATCAGAACTTTTAAGTGTTTCTAAAAATAAATTGCGAGCGAAAAAAACAGCTTTAGAGATCTGCATATTTTTTATCATGTAAAATAATAGCGAGCTAAAAAATAAGATTTTTTAAATCATTGTTCCAAGTAAAAATGCCATAAAAAATAGCAACGTAAAAAATTCTATTGTTTGGGAAACAGCAGATCTGCTTTATTTAAATATTTTTGTAGTTTTACAAAATGTTAATCTTCATGTCGTCGGATTTTTACTTTTGCTATTGTTTTTTAAAGTTTTCTGCACAGACAAAGAAGAACATTATCGGTATTTCTTTTTGTTTTATCATTTACAGCCTTCATTTTTTAGACAATGTATTTCTGCCATTGATGAACGCTTTCTTATCAATGATATTGGAATCCTCAATCAAAACCAAATCGACTTTATTCATAATCTCTATGAACAAGTTTATCATTGTGCAAAGGATTCTGCAGCAACAACCCCGTCCACACCTCCACATTCACATGATATGTTTGTTTCAACAAATGAAGAGTCATTTACTTCAAGTTTAATGATTTTTGATAACATTTTTGAAAATTTTGCTGCTTTTACCGTAATCCTCGGTTCTTTATATGAAATTTATTGCAGATTTCAATATCATACACTGAGAAAAAGCCGTGATGCATTCATCACTTTTGCATCACTGATAGTGACGAAAAAACCCTCACTGGTGACGAATTCATCACTGATAGTGATGAATTCGTCACAGCTTCATCACCGGTGAGGTTTTTTTCGTCACTGCTTTTTTCTCAGTGTAGATTACAACAAGATCTTTTAATTGCTAGTTTGCCGGAAGTTATTTCTATTTCTGCTCCAATGGAAAAGAATTTTGATAATTCAAATTTTTCTCCTCAACAATCAGTGTTTTCCGTTAAACAAATTACTGGACTTCCAAAATATAAAGCATTCAGTGAATCATGGAAAACTGTTTAATATCCCATTTTTAAGTGATTATTATGTGCTTTTATTGTTTTAGCTGTAAAATGGATATTTTAAATTATTCATTTATTATTTCTCTTTTTTGCCTTGAAAATTATTTTTGCTAGCATTACTAACATTTTAATACTGTATGATTTCCATATATATGCCAGTTTTATAAAGAATAGAATAGAAAAAATTTATGCAAAAAATGATGTTTTCTTTTTAAAAAAACAAACATCGACCTTTGAACAGAAAAAAAAAACAAAAGAAAGCGTATCAAAAATGAAGAAACTGGAATTGATGGGTCAATTAAACGAGAAAAAAATTTAAACAAAGAGAGAAAATATTGATGGTGCAATCTAATTGACAATACAAATTGCACATGGATTAGAGAAGAGTCCGATTAATTAATCACTTAACATGTTTTGATTTATTTTAAAAATGATCAAAAATATTTAACGACTTGCAAATCTCAATTTAGTCGAATGAATACATATCATTATTAGTTACTTTATAAGACGACAAATTTAAACAAAAAAACATTTTTAAAGAAAAAAGCATTACACACAAAAACACAAAACTCACCTTTTGGAACATTTACAACATGAAAATAATATTTTTAGAATGTTATTGCAAATAAAAGATAACTTTTTTTTTCAGATTCAAACACCAAAATAACCGTCAAGCAATGTTTCAAAAAACAGAAGCAAGAATGTAGCATGAGTAAGAGCTATTTTGCTACACTGTTTTAAAACTATTACAAGAAAAAAATTACATTTATTTGTTTGCCTTGTGAGAATGTTCAGCGCCAACTGGATACAATATTCTAAATGCAATACAGTATAAAAGCACAATGAAAAGTGTTCGTTTGGCATTGCTTTCTTCGCTAACTTTTTTCTGACATAAAAGAAGAAGATAATTACAATATTATTGTATCCTAAAAAACTTCGTGACTTCTGATTTATAATGAAATTTTATATATTGGCTTACTGTAGCTATGAGAAGCATTAACATCTCAAAAGTACACATGTATATAAAATACGTTTATATGTAAAAATGAAATATTTAAGGCGTCTGAAACTTGGAGTCCGATGCCGGCAGAATCTTAAAAATGCTTTTTTCGTACTCCTCATAAAATTTTGATGTATAAAGTATATTCATAAAAAAAAAGGGAAGAAAAAATATTCAGACCTTCTGAATCTAAGGATTCAAAAGTCACAAGATTCCGACAATATTTTTTTCGGATTCCTCATAGTCGATTACCCTATAGTACATGTTTAAATCATACAAAACAAAAAAAAACATTTTTTGGCCTTCTGAATCCGGGGATTCTGAAGGCGCCAGAATTCTGAAAATAAAAAAATCAGATTCCCCGTAGCTGATTTGCTATGTATGTGTGTTTATAGATTTATTCAATGATGCTTACAATTTTTAAAAAAAGATTTCCATTTATTTTGTTCTTTTTTGGGGGTTGGGGGTACTGTAGGGGTTGCCCTGAGGGCAAGAGGGCATAGAGGGGTCCAAAAGTGCTATATACCTCTTCCCTAGGTCCATATGTATTATTCCTGACGGTTTCATGATTTTTGGATATCTAGAAATCGTTTAATTAAAAAAATGCCAGAAAATGCCTGAAAAAGCCAAAAATGGAATGAAGTTTTTACAACCCATTGTATTTGCGTTTTTTTCTTTCTTCTTAAAAGCTCTAAAAAATGAGTTTTTCTCTGGATCCGGCTTTCCAATTTGAAGATGAATTTTATGCTCAACATATGAGTAGGGTGGTCTAATTTCCCGGGAAATCAGAAAAGGCGGGAAATTTCCGGCAATTTCCCGGGAATTTCCCTCTGATTTCCCGATTCCCAAATTTTCGGATTACTGTATTTTACACTCAAAAATTTTCAAACCATGTATTTGGACGTATAAAGATGTAAATTAAGCGATTTCATGTTTTTAAACAGTTTACACACAAAATAGACCTTATTTTCACAAATTTAGCTCACATTTAATCAAAAAACTTTTTTATTAAACCAACATTTCGGGAAATTTCCCGGCAAAAAGTGGGAAATTTCCTGGGAAATTGCCCGGGAAATTTCCCGGGAAATTGCCGGAAATTTCCTTTGACAACCCTACATATGAGTAATAATGATAGCGGCAATGGTTTGAACGTAAAATTTGTTTAAATTTCTGAACAAGCTTCTCATTTTATTGCAGTTTTTGTTTACTTTTGTCCAATTTGTGAATAAAATATATTTATTACAGCTATAAAAAGTTGTATTTTTTTCATAAAACTGCTTTTTTAGCATGCTCTTTTTTTCATTTTTTAAGTAACTCTTGCTAATTTCCCGGATTCTGACACGATTCCTTGCAGTTTTTTCTCCAATTGTGTTTACTTTTTACTAAAAAAATTTATTTTGCAAAATTATAGAATCAACAAATACGTCAATCAAATATTTCAAAGTTTTATTTAGGGACCGGCAGCGCACACTTTTCCCCTTTTTCTTTGCATTTTTTTCTTCGTTACAGTATGAAAATTTCAACTTTTTTGTACAAACTTATATTTGAATCTACTAGACGTATTTTTTTACGCTGATTCCGAATATGCCATTTTTGGAGAAGTTTTCTTTGGAACAAAATGCTAAAAACGGCATTTTTAAAAAAAATTACTAGGAAACGTATTTACTGATTCCTGCTGATTCTACGAATTTGGTACCATTCGATAGCTTATTAAAAAATATTACTATGCTGTAAAGGAAATCCAAGCGAAAGCAAGCGAAAAAATTTTTTGGCTAAAAAACGGCATTTTTCAGCTTAAAAAAGTTCAAAAAGCCCGTCAAAAAAAGAAAGAGAAAAATGTCAGGTGGCTGTGTGTCTCTTCTTTTCTTTTTGAACCGGCTGCGAGGAAAAAAAGAGAAGGATGCACACACAAAAAAAGAGTGTTCTCTTTGACTTTTTTTGACGACGAAAAAAATTTGCTTTGCCGGATTTTCAGATGGCGTTTTCGGCATTTTAAATTAATTATTTTAAATTTTTGTTTTTATCTTATTCTTAGTTAGGGTCGAAAATGGTATATTCTGACAAAAAAATAATAGTTTTCAAAAACTTTTTTTGACCTGCCGGTCCCTAGTTTTATTAACCTTTTTTCATTACAAATTAGGATTATGATTAATACCATCTAAATCAATCCAGAGCTTTCCATATTCAACTCGACGTATAATATTGTCATTACCAATGACAACACTGTGATCAGATGGTACTTGAAAAGCTTCACAAATTCTTTCAATTCTTTCTATTTTAGAAAAATGACATTTTTTTTGTTATTGAAAAGAAAATGAATTTACCTGTTGACGGATTATAAACAAAAGCAGTAATATAAACTGATTGGTTCAATGATAATCCAGTTTCGAAGGGGAGAAATTGTGCTGACGGGATTATTGTAAATTCTTGAAAATCATCAACAATTTCAGGCACGGAATGGAGATTATTAGGGTTAGTGGCACACATGATGTAAGCGTCATTATCAGTGCCATTTGAGACATGAGTGGTTGGTGCCATGGTAATTTTTTTCAAAAATGTCGAGAAAAAGCTAACTCTAAAACACAAATTTGAAGATTTGCCAATAAGTTGAAAATTAAAATTTAAAAAAAAACAGTTTGTCAAGTAAGCAGCGTTTTTTCACTCCACCACTGAACGTTGATTATGGTAAAATAGGAGTTCTTTTTGCACAAAAAAGGGGTATATGTTTTTTAATTTGCATTTGAGCACTCATATATTTTAAAGCTGATAAGACAACAAACATCACCCAGTTGTATTATCAATTGTTTAACGTATTTTGAAGAAAAACTTTGGTTCTAAAATAACTCATAGCTTTTTCTTTCTGTTTCTGAACACCAAAAAAACATTTTTTTGCTAAAAAACAAAAAAACAGATTTTTTTAAATGTTACAAGACGTAAATTAAGGCATATTATGGGAATTCTGCTAGCGTATAAAAAAGGGAGTGTATTTTCTTTTTCAAACATTGAAGAATTTTTTTGTTTTTCTTCCAATAATTAAGAAAAAATAAGTATTACAAGACGCAGATAGATTTGGGGTGGGCAATATGTAATTGTAAGCTCATCACATACAAGTTTTGGAATATATATTTAATTAGTTTTTCTTCACCTTGAGTTTTTAATTATTTTTTCCATTTCTAAGATCAAAATTTTAATTTTACGGACAATTTTAGAAAGATGCGAATATTTTGTTTTTCAAGTATCCATCAACTCCCTCCTGATCAAAATATTTGCGATGTAGTACCCTACGACATTAATGCGCATGAAAGAAAATCTGAAGGTTTTTATCGTCAAAATACAATCGAAAATGAATCGAATTACAAAAAATTTTTAAACAATTGCCAACTTACTGAAATCTCGATTGGATATAAACGTCGCAATTTAATCAAAGTTTATTCCATGCTTATTTACAGAAGTGATACACAAATTATTAGCATACCTATGGTGGTAACTATTTTCAATTATCTGTTAAAAAAATGAATTAAAAAGATTGATAAAAACTAACACATTACTTATATAGCGTGGTGCAGTTCAATTCAAACCTTTACCCAACAAAGCCTATGATTTTATAATAGCTACATCAAGAATTTTTCCAGAATTTAATTTTGATATTCGTATCAATATTTGTTGTGTAAGTGTTTTAAGAACCATACTAACAAATCGGAGACATACCATCCGTTTTTTTGTGTAAACATTGAATGAAAAAATCTCCATTTTCATTTAGATTAGAAATACAAGGCATCGAACAGCGATTACTAAAGATGAAGAAATAATTTACACAAATTATGCAAAACAAATTAATCGTTTGTGCAAATATAACAGTTGTAAGTATAATTCATTACATGATATCGTAAGTTACAGAGATTTGTTTCAGGTTTACAAGAAAAAGCTTTTAGCATGCAGCCACCAATGAAATTACCAAACCCATCAACAGAAAAAAATTACAAACAAAAAATTCGAGATATACAAGATATTTTGAATTTATTGTGCGATCCTAAAAATGGTAGTTTTAAAAATGTTAAACCTAATTCACGAATTGACCAACACCTTGAACTTTTTTTTGGAAAAAGAGATAGCTGTGAGTTTTATTTGACGCGGCAAATCACCATAGATTACAAATAATTTTTTAGGGAATGCATTTGGTCTTTTTAAAAGCACAGTAAATCGTCAAGCTGAAAAACATCGAGGTGTTCGATTTATTAAACTAGAAAAATGTATGTTGTAATTAATTAAAAAAAAACAAAAAAAAACATAATGCCTTGTAGGTGATGCAAAACATCTTGAAGTCATTGAACCTGGAAAAGTAAAACGCATTTATTGCAAAGATATGGTAGATATAATTGATTCAGAAAAAAGATTATGCAAATTCTTTAAAAACAAAGATTTTACATATTTGGTGGAATTATCCTTGATTTCATGTAGATTTACAGAAATTGCACATGAATTTGTACAATGGCTTCCAACAAGCTTATCGTTACTTGATCTCGATCACAACGACATAACATTTATTTCAAAAGAGATTTCAAAATTAAAGAATTTATTAAGTTTATCATTGCAATCAAACAAGAATTTAAGTGATGGTGGAATTCCTTGGAAATTTTTGCCTCCGAGTATAAAATTACTGAATTTAAAATACACTAGTATTTTAAATATTCCAACTGAAATCAAAAGTCTCACACAGTTGGAAATGCTACGAGCTTGTAGTGATAAGCTAGAGGTACGATATTTAACATAATCCATTATTTCAATTTATTCATTGCAGTATGTGTCATGGGAGAATATAAGTGAAACAATTGTGGAATTAAAAGTACAAGGAAATGGGAAATTAAATAAATTTGATTTGCAAAATAAAAATAAATTATTAATTTTGGACATTATTTATGCAGGGTTAAAAGTATGTTTTTTATAAGGTTTGCGATCGTAGCTTATTTTGGAGAGAGAGACAAAACGTCTTTTTGTTACAATTTTAATCTAAAAAATAATTCAGTTTAATGTTTAGGAGATTAACTGTTCAAAACTACCAACTTCTCTTGAACGTTTGACACTCTGTGATAACGAGTTAACACATTTTGATTGCAGAGGCGGCTTATCTAATCTTCAATATTTGTATTTACGAAACAACGGCTTAAAATCTATTGCGTGGGAAAATTTGCCTGCATCTTTACGGTACTTGTTTTTAGAGCATAATGAACTTACAGCCATTGGTAAAATTAAACATTTGATACAATTACGTACCTTTGAAGTACCATTTAATCAAATACGAAAAATTCCAAATGAAATTTGTCATCTACAAAAGTTAGCCAATGGTATTTTTAATCACAACCAATTATCATCTCTTCCTATTGGTTTTGAAAATCTTTCAAGTATGCATGCACTGAATTTAGCATACAATAAATTCAATTATCAAGATAGCGATCTTAACAAAACATTATGGCAACAAATTCCCCGAACTACAGAAACTCTTTCTCTATCATATAATTCTCTTCAAAGAATTCCATGTATGCTTAAAGAAATCAATATCAAGCACTTGTATGTATATGATTGCATGCTTGGTGATATTTGTCCATATATTGCTACTCAAAAGGCAAAAACCTTAAAACATATAAGTGTTGCGAAAAATCCAAAGATGGAAAAATTACCCTTTATTCCATTTCCGGAAAACAAGCATGATCGTCAATTAACAGTAACAAGTGACAGCATTGAAATCACAACGAAAGGAAGAAAAAAATTGAAATATACGTTTAATGCTGCTTGTGGCAATGAAGAAAGTAATACAGTATGCTGTAAGTGTTGTGCAAACTGTGGGCTGCAAACGGAAACAAAAAGAATTCAGCAAATGATGCTAATGGATTTTAAGATAAATAAATGGGTAAATTTGAGCAAAAAAGTAATTAGTAAAAAATATGAATCTTTTGTAGGAAACTTCAGAATGGAAACTATACCAACCAGGAGAATGGAAGACATACGTTGTTACAAATCTTTGTCAAAACTGTATTAATCGTCTCAAACAAGATTTTAACGATTCACGTTATACAAAAACAGTTAAAAGAAAAGCATCTGCTTTTGTATTCCCTCAGGAAGCCATTCCAAGGCCGTTTGGGTCTACCTTCAATATGGATGCATTTGATGGCACATCAGAACATTTGCCATTAACATTTACAGACATGAATTGGTCTTCAGAGAACTTTTCATACGGCAATGATGAAAGATATTATCACCCACATTACCAAGGATTTAATCAAAATTATTCTTTTCCCTATCCATCATATGGAAATTCATACGATACTTATTCCTCAGAATATCCTGGTCATGGTCCGATTATTTCTTATACAACAGTAGATCCTTGTTCATCACAGGCTACAAGATATGTAATATGCGATCAGCAACCGCCTGTTGAAGTGATAGATAGTGCTCAGCCTTATTTGACATTCCCATTTGCTAATTCTGATGCACCTTCATTGAATAATATGACAACCGCAATACCACCGTGGCATAGTCATACCCTATCAGAAGCCGTTCAAGCCTGTGATAATTATTTATCCGAAGATCAAACTATCAGTAGCGGGAATGAAATTATCTCGGATCGCATTTATCATGCTTAAGCCATCAATCATTGAAAATAACTTATTTTTTTTCCAGTAGGGGTCGAACATTGTCGAGATTTGTCATCACAAATCGCGATGTTTTCATTTTTCTTATCTGATAAAGAAAGAAAGCTCTTTTTCTTTCTTGTTTCTTTTCACTTGCTTGAAAATCTTTTCCCTGCGATCGGCCGATCCGCTTTTAATGGGAATAAAAATGTTAAATGATAAAATGATTTAATAAAAGTCCTTAAATTCATACCACTTATTTCTCTACTTTGCCACGTTTCTTGACAAACATTGCCAAAATCAAAAAATGTTTTTACAAGGGAGGGATTAAACTGTTGAGAGAATTACTTAATTTACTTCAAGCGATAAAATTTCTAGCTGAAAATAAATGGTTTTGTAAAATTATTTTTCAATACTTACAATATCTTACTTTTTTTTGATTGACATACTAATAATAGAAAATGCTCAATTAAAAAAAACATATGAAAAACTTCTTTTTGAAATTACTCGATTGAATAATGTCTTTATATAAATATCATAAAAAACACATACATAAAAAAGGAAACAAACATAAAAATTTACTGCATGAAAGTTTTCGTTGATCATCAATTTACACAGTTATCATGAGAAAGAATTTCTTCTAATTTAATAAAGTTGGTTTTGAAAAAAATATTTTCTGCTTGAAGTTTTGCCATTTGAGTACGTAATTCTTCCATCTAAAAAAGACTTCCCGTGAAACAATTAGAAAAATTTTAAAAGGACATACCTTAGCATTACTATCAATATGCAATTGTTTGATTTCGTTTTCCTTTTGTTGCAGCTTAACTTCAATAAGTTTAGTCTGAAAAATTATTACCACATTAATTTCATTTACGCTTTCTTGTAAATAAAAACTTACTCTTTCTATTTGATCTGTTAATTTTTGTGTTAGATCAGAAGCTTCTGATTTAAGCTTTTCATTTTCTTGTCGGATATTTTGATTTTCAGTTTTCAGTAATCCCACTTCTTCACAAGTTAATTGTTCATTAATTTTTGTAGTATTTTTGACCTTTTTAATATTTATAGCAAATTCCAAAGTTGAAATTGTTTCATTAATATATTGAGAATTTGAATGTACAGTAACCAATACAGTAGTTTTAGAATTTCCACCCATTGAATCTCGAAGAATTAAAGTAAGCAAAGAATCACGATATGAAATAAATTTTTCTTTGCCATTAATTTGACGAATAACCAGAGAAAGAGTTGTCAAAGATTTATTAATATTTCCACCTTCACGAAGTCGTTCACCAGTATTTCCCGTTTGAGATTGACGTTCTGAACCAGCAAGATCAACAAAATTTAAACAAGATGAACGAGTTTTTGTAATACCATTTTCACATGTTTCAGTTTTTAATGAAAGCATAAAAAGTCCATGTGAACGAGAACTTGCATGATTCATTAAAGTTTCGGCAGTTTTTCGTTGTTCTGATGCTTTTTGAAGTTGTTCCATAAATTCTTTAATATTTGATACTTCAACTTCAGCAGCACCTTTTATATTAATCATTTCAGTGGTTGTTTGAATTTGAAGTGATGCATTATTATTTTGTAGAAGATCATAAAGCTTTTCATTGTGGATCTGAACACATGTCAATTTTAAAGTGTATTTAAAATTACCAGATTTCTAAAAAACATTAAAAGTTATATTACTGACAGAAGCATTTCATTGATAAAAATTTATGTGAACCTAGCTTTGAATTAGCTATTCTAAAAAATGCGGTTACTGTCACGTTTCATTTACTTAATAGAAGATTTTTTCTTCGTTTTGACTGCATGAAATTAAAAAATTCTTAAACAACCAGGATAATGTGCTTTGGACACCCTCTATTATTAGTGGAAAGATGGTACTTACTTCTTGCTTTTCATAATCCAAAAGTTCAAAAACTTTTTTAACAGCTTTTTGAATAATACCATGATTTGTTTCAGATCCAAGCATTGTATAAGTTTTTCCAGATCCAGTTTGACCATATGCAAAAATTGTTCCATTAGTACCATTAACAAATGCATCAATAATTGGCTGTGCAGCATTATCAAAAATTGTTTCCTAGAAAATTCAAATTGTTAAAAAGATTATCGCCGATAAAATATATACTTACTTGTGTAGCATCTCCATTAAAAACTTTATTAAACGGAAACTTTTTCTTTTTTGCAGTTATCACAGAATTTAGTAAATCACATTCAAGACATGGCTGTTCATTATTAACATTTGTATGTTGATATGGTCGAATACGAGCAGCAACAGTAATATTTTCTTGAACCATTTTGAAAAGTAACAGTTGAAATTGTAATATATCAATTCAAGTGTTGATAGCAAGCAACAACTGGAGTTATGCGCCAATGAAATTTTTCAGCTGCCGAAATACGTTTTTAGAATAGAACCAAAAAATATTAAGCAGGGAGAGTTAGCTAGATATGGCTTTTTTTATAGATAATTGATTGCATTTTTTGTTCTTTGGGCAGCCAGAGAAGGACTGCTCTTAATATTTTGGCGGCATTTTAGTAAAAATTTTCAAGGTGGCATTCATTATTTCGTTTTTGCTCGTGGAATGGCTGCTTGTCTTATATTTTATTTTTGAAGAAAAAGATTTAAATTTTATCTGTTTTTTAGATTTATCATTTATGATGGAATCAAATCATTCAAGCGATAAAGTGGAAAGTAATCCTTCTCAAAACAATTCAACACCTTTACCACAGACTCAAGTTAACACTGTTAACGAATATCAAAATGAAACATGGAAACAAAATTGTGAAAATCTTCAACATAGAGCTGTAAATATTATGGCTAAATTTTCTCGATTAAAAGAAGCAAATGAAGTAAATAAAGAAACGATTAAATCTCAAGCTGAAACTGTAAGTTTAATTTTTTGTAAAACATTCGTTCTACATTAAAGAAGCTACTGTTTTTAGATTGATGCTCTGCAAAATGATATTACAAATGTTACTGCAGAAATTTCAGAATTAAAGAAAACAAATGAAGAACTTCAAGCTGAAAATATTCAATTAAATAATACCGTTGCTACTATAGGAACATCTCTGGAAACTTCGGAAAATGAAAAAGCAGAAGTTGCAAAATCTAAAAAAGAATGTGATGAAACAATTAATCAATTAAAAACTTCTTTGACAGAAAAGCAACAAATTATCAATCAAAAAGATGAAGAAGTAAGTTTACATGTTGTCAATACTTTGTGCACTAATATTGGTCTTTTTAGAATGAAGAAGGAAAATCTGAAATTGTTCAATTAAAAGAAACAAATGCAAAACTTCAAGCTAAAAATATTCAACAGAATGATACTGTTGCATCTTTAAAAATTTCCTTGGAAAAAGAAAAAGCTGAACGACTAGCTGAAGTATCAGCATTAAAATCACATCATAATGCAAAAGAAACTGAATATCAAGATGAAATTAATCGTTTAAAAAATGAAGTTGCTACTATGAAAACAAATCTTGAGACTTCTGTTGCTTCTGTAGGATCTTTATTTTACAGTTTTCCTAGTTCTAATGTTATCAAATTTTTAGAATTCCCAAATACAAAATGATAAATCTGCATTACAACAGAAATGTGCTCTAATGGATGATGCAAAAAATGAATCTGATGTAAAAATTCTTGAATATAATGAAAAGGTATTGTAAACTGTTTTTAATATTATTGATTCTGAAAATTAGAACATTTTAGATTAAGAATTTTCCTGAAGCTCGTCATTATCAAATTACTGGATTAACAAATGAAACTATTTATAGAATCAAGGATGTTTTTTTTGAGGGAAAATGGGACTATGAAAAATTAAATGGAAATGTTTGTTGAATTATATTTTATATTCGTATTTCCTTTATTTAATGTTTAGGTTCTTGTTGTTGAAAAGCTTACGTATCACCAAAAGGGTGAATCGAAAATTAATGGTTTAGAAATTTCTTTGGAAAATTCAAGTTTTAAAGTTTATGTTCAAGAAGAGCTTTTTATTTCTTTCTCTAATATGTTCTGCTGCAATTCTGTTATCTACAATAATATTGAAGAATTGTGCATATCTTATTCAACTGATACATATGTTGGATTCAAAAAATTGATTTCATCATGTCCTAGTCTTAAAGGTTTAAATCTTTATGATGTCACTGTAAAAGATGAAAATGGTATTGTCATTGAAATTGATCAATTGTGGAGATATATTTGTGAAAAGCACCCGAATATTGAAGAATTAAGATAGTAAGTTTTTATTCTATTTATTTATTTTTATTATGTGTTGTTTTTGAAGCAAATTCAAGGAAAATGAAATTTTATCTACAACTGCTCAAAAACTTTCTCAACTTCCACCATTTCCAAATCTTAAGTGTGTCAGTTTTTCTGGTATTAAAGAAGGTTTTGATCTTCTGAAGTTCGGCGAATTTATTAGAGTAAGTGTATTTTAAATGACGAATTTACACTAGTTTATGACTTTTCAGAAGAATCCAAATGCTCACTATTTATTATATTTTTCTGGTTCAAATGAATTTAAATTTAAAATTCGATGTGCTGAAAAAGAACTTCGACAAACTTTACCTTCAAAATGTAAATTGAAAGTTATTATATAAAATATTTACATGAATGGATGAAAAAATTACACTGTCTGTAATTTGTTTGCTTTTTGTATTGTTAGTATTGAAATTCTTGTTTATTTTTTTGTAAATATTACTGTAGCACAAAAATAAAAATATTTTACGGCGCTTATCTTTACATTAGGTTCTTCACACTTCACGTAGAATTTTTTTTAAATATTTTATCATGAATAAGTCCATTGTTAAGGGTCGATTTTTTAAAGCGTTTTTTCTTTTTAACTATAACTCTTGTTAGTCTATGTTTTCTACTTACATCCCATGTGGCTGTCATTAATATTTGGCGTCAATCTATAGTTGAATTTGAAAAATTTTTCACCGATTGGATAATTGGGCTGTTATAGTTATGAAGTCAATTAATCCTGGTAGTTTCCTTACAGTGAAAGAATTTATTTTAAAAGGGAGCGTCTCAGTAAAGTAAAAAAACAGCCGCACGGCAAGTCCAAAAAACTCTTAGCACGATAATACAGTAATCAATGTTGAATTTTATCAACTGATAAAAATTCATGATTTAATGTTTTAAAAATTATCACATTCTGTAACCAGAACTTTTTTAATTATTTTTTTGTACGTAATATATCCGCAAGATGCAGCTCAGCATCATGCAGGTCAAAGTATAACAATTGGATCAATATTAAAAAAATGCCAAGCGACACATTGGGGTAATGGAACTCTTAGCACGAAAATAAATTTTCGTGGTCTGCACTTATTTTCGATGTTTTTTAAATATAATTAATTACCACAAATTTTATTTATCATCCTGATTTTTTTTCATGAAAAATGCTACAAAATGATATATAACTTCACTTGGGTGGATAGCGGGAATATATAAATTGAAAAAAGTGCTCACACATATGTAAAGTTTTTGAAGCCGCTCTCTATCCGATTTTCCTTATTTTTGTCTTAAATAATAATTTAGATATCAGAGAAGCTATGTACGGTGGCTTTTTCAATTTCATGCCCGTTTACCAAAATGCCGTCCAAAGTGGTGAAAGAAGTTACATGTACATGAAGATGCTAGCTTATTTGAAGCAGTAAAATGCTTCATAACTATTATAAATGTGTTATCAATCGATTACAAATAGTAGAAAAATTATTAACAAAGATAAAAGTCGTTAAAGAACTGTTTTAAAAAGCTATCAAAATACTATAGTGATTGAAAAATACCGTAATCATATGTAAAAAGCATGGTACTTTAAAACAGTTCTTTAACGACTTTTATCTTTGTTAATAATTTTTCTACAATTTGTAATCGATTGATAACACATTTATAATAGTTATGAAGCATTTTACTGCTTCAAATAAGCTAGCATCTTCATGTACATGTAACTTCTTTCACCACTTTGGACGGCATTTTGGTAAACGGGCATGAAATTGAAAAAGCCACCGTACATAGCTTCTCTGATATCTAAATTATTATTTAAGACAAAAATAAGGAAAATCGGATAGAGAGCGGCTTCAAAAACTTTACATATGTGTGAGCACTTTTTTCAATTTATATATTCCCGCTATCCACCCAAGTGAAGTTATATATCATTTTGTAGCATTTTTCATGAAAAAAAATCAGGATGATAAATAAAATTTGTGGTAATTAATTATATTTAAAAAACATCGAAAATAAGTGCAGACCACGAAAATTTATTTTCGTGCTAAGAGTTTCATTACCCCAATGTGAAGCGATAAATGATGCTGCACATATAAGATAGTGATATATTTTTTAAAATAACTTTTGAATGCTGCGATGAAATTTTATTTTTTTCAACAATATTTTTAGCTAACAAGTCGAACATGATTTATTGTTGACCGTTTTGTCCAGGAAAGTTGTTTGTCGAATGTTATTTAACGAATACTAATATATGCTCATTTTTAGGTGATAAAAGTATCTACAAATAGCTCAATATTATTCTTATCATCTATTTAAAGCATCAACCACCATTGCCGATGCATTATCAACGATATCGAAGCTTTTAGTTGTTATATATCTGTCTATATACAGCATCAGATGAATGTTTCTCATATATTCCCCATATATCTCCAGCAACAATATACACTTGAATGTCGTTCAAAAAACAACTTATATTGAGTATGTATATTGTAAGCAACATGTACTTATACTGTTACATGTACAAAAATGTATGTAGATACGATTTTGGAGAAAATCATATACGTGATACATTTATACAGTATACGTCGAAAAATGAATATTCTTGAAATAGCGAATATCATAGATTTAGCTGTGTAAAATTGTTTACTGATGCTAGTGGATGCTTAAAAAGTGATTTTTAGATCAACTATAACAATTTTCTCAACATATTTTGATGCTGGAGATATATGGGGAATATATGAGAAACATTCATCTGATGCTGTATATAGACAGATATATAACAACTAAAAGCTTCGATATCGTTGATAATGCATCGGCAATGGTGGTTGATGCTTTAAATAGATGATAAGAATAATATTGAGCTATTTGTAGATACTTTTATCACCTAAAAATGAGCATATATTAGTATTCGTTAAATAACATTCGACAAACAACTTTCCTGGACAAAACGGTCAACAATAAATCATGTTCGACTTGTTAGCTAAAAATATTGTTGAAAAAAATAAAATTTCATCGCAGCATTCAAAAGTTATTTTAAAAAATATATCACTATCTTATATGTGCAGCATCATTTATCGCTTGGCATTTTTTTAATATTGATCCAATTGTTATACTTTGACCTGCATGATGCTGAGCTGCATCTTGCGGATATATTACGTACAAAAAAATAATTAAAAAAGTTCTGGTTACAGAATGTGATAATTTTTAAAACATTAAATCATGAATTTTTATCAGTTGATAAAATTCAACATTGATTACTGTATTATCGTGCTAAGAGTTTTTTGGACTTGCCGTGCAGCCGTCGTAGATCAGGTAAAATCAAGAAAAAAATGCCCTTGACTGAGATTGTCCCTTGAAAATAATCACTACTATGAGATACCGTAATATCAAAGTATTTACAGGTAATTGTTTTAAAACTTTATGAAAGATCTTTTACATTTCCAAGTATTTTGAGAATAAAAGTCCAAAAAACAACCTCAAAAAAAGCGACAAAAAAGTACTTGAAGAAAATGTGTGTTTGTTTTTTTTTCGTTCTTCTCGGTTTCATCAAGCTTCTTTTTTTTGAGTTGAACGGATTAAATGAAAGAAAAAAGTATGAGTGAGTGACCTCCCGCAAGAAATAAATTTAACAATAAAAAAAGTCCAAAGAAGCGGAACCGGATCTGATAAAACTTGTCATCGTCGTCGTTGCGGAAAAATGACTGTGTTACAAAAAAAGCAGAAGAAGAAGAAGAAGAAGAAGTGAGAGAAATATACTTACTTGAAAAACTGTTTTGAAGGAAGCAAAAAAAAGTAACAAAACCAAAATCAGAAAAATGAGTAAAAGAAATGAAACTCTTACTTCAAAGGTGAAAGAAAAGTTTTTGTGGGGGATTTTGAGATAAACGGGAAAAGAACGGAAGGAAAGAAAGAAGGAAGGAAGCCGGTTTCAAAATCGACTTAATAAAAATACCGGAAAATTTTAAGGGTTATTTTGACAATAAAACTTTTTTCTTCTCAGACAGGTAAAATAATTGAATTGAAGTATGGTTGTTTTTGGTGCAAAGATTTTTCGTCTGCTACTGTTTTTTTGGGAATTTTCATTTGAGGAGATGGGAAAATAGGTTTTGGTGAATTTAAACTTTGTTGAAACTTTTCTAGCTGCTATATCCCTTTAAAAAATCACTTGTTCTATTGAAATTTTAGTACAAACTTTATTTGTCCAAGTCTACAAATAAGCTTCTAAAACATTCCACTTTCCACAGAAAGCTCTGGATTTTTATTGCTTGTATTTAATTTCAACAAAACGGATCTCGCCATAACTATCATGGTAGTTTGAAAGTGTTTATGGCTAAATTTAAAAATATTAGTCTTCTTGAAAAATTTGCATAGTTTTAACTTTGACTTTAAAAATCTTAGATCAGTTTAACAATCTCTATTCTTTTTCCTTAAAATAAAATACCATTAAATCATGAGCCACATGAATCCTTGTTCCAAATTTCCTCTACATAAATTAGCATTCATCTTCAAAGCTTCTTACCTTTTTAACGCTTTTCAAAATAAAAATTGTTTTTGTGTTTTGTTCGTTCTGTTTCTTTCACGTTTTTTTCATCTTTAGAGTTTATTTAAACAAAAACGTTTCACTTAACAAACGTTCTTTAAAAAGATTATTTGCAACCAAAAAATACTTATTATAATCGCTTGTTCGGGAGGGATAATGACTGACCACCACATTTGCGCAATAACGTGATTTTTTTTAAATACTAATATTACAAGTTAACTTTCCTTTACTAATAGATTGTAAAAGTTTTAATTGTTTTTTGGCGTGGTCATTTTTTTAAAACTATAGTATCTTTTGTTTTTCAAACATTTTGTCACAAAATTTTTTGCGTTTGTAAATTTTGTTAACTTACCCTTGTTCAAAATAGCCAGTGTCTCCATCGTTCCGTTCCGGAACGTACGTTCTTACGTTCCGTTTCCGTTCCGGAACGGGAACGTATACCCGTTCCAAAATTTGAGAACGGAACGGACGGAACGTATGCGATTCCAGGAAGAACGGAACGGAACGCGTTCCTTTTTCGTTTTTGAGCGTTCCGTTCCTTTTCAATTTTTGGGCTATTATTACATAAAAACTTGGTCAAAAGGACTTTTTGATTATAAAAAGTGGCTCCAAATTGAAATTCCCAACTATGAAAAATTAACTTTATCTTTCCTTTTTATCTTAATTTTCTCTTTCTTTTCAAAAATGTCATTTTTAAGCTGTATTAAATAAACTAAACCTGAGAAAACAATAACTTTTATTGATTTTTGACTGATTTTGCTGGAACGGGAACGGAACGGAACGTATACCCGTTCTTAACGTTAGGAACGGAACGGATTGGAACGTGTCCAGCGAAAATCAGGAACGGAACGGACGGAACGGATAGCGCTTGATATGGAACGGAACGGAACTCGTTCCGAAAAAAAGTGGAACGTTGGAGACACTGAAAATAGCTCAAAATTGGGTTACGTGACAAAAACTTTTAGCAGCTCTCTTTTTACTTACCTTTCAAAAAAAACTATGTTTACATTCTCACCATTTCTTCTTTCCCGTCCAAGCTCGCGAGGAAATACAAGAGCATTTTTTGCAAAACTTTTTTTTGACCCCCAACAAAAAACAATACCCTTTTTAAAACCGTTTTGCAAACTTGTTTCTTTTTTTTGCAAACAAAATGTGTCAAGGGAAAAAAAGGTGTCAAAAAAAGATTTGTCTCATTTAAGCCATGCTTCATCTTCTTTTTTTGTTTTTCATTGTTTCCAAAATAGTATTTTTTTAATATAGAGTCTTTGACATCTTATAAAAAAAGAAGCGAGAAAAAATGAAATTTGAGATGCATTTGCAACAATAATAATAATAAAAAAAAGGTAGTAACAATAACCACTTGAAAAAAAAATTTGACGGCCACTGAAGATTTATAAGAAATAAGAGAGAAAGATATATATCCATCTCAGAAATAAATTGACAAAAAAATCTCATGAGACCTCCTTGAAATGAAAGCAATGAATAAAGCCTTTTTTGGGATTGATTTCATCCGATTGAGAAAAAAAATAAAAAGATCATGAAATGTTTTTTTTGTAAGAGAGAAAAAAAGTGTGATGAAATATGTATTTTAATGAATATATTTTAAGGGATATGTAATACTTTAATTTTTTGCTTAACAGTAAAAAACAAAAATCTATTAAAATTAAAATATAAAAAAGCTTAACTTGATCTGATTTTCGTCGTTTTCTTGTAAAGTTTAAATAACCAAGTTTTCAAGTTCGGTGGTTTAAAATGTATGAAATAATTCAGTTCTTTTTTAACATTGGGTATCTATGGTTGATAAACTATTTTTTTCCACATGAAAAAAGCAGGAGTCTTTATTCTCTTTTTAGGTTGATCGAAAGCTAATTGCTAACCTGCTAAATTTGGTCTTTATTTAAAACACCCCAAAACACATTTTTCTAATAATTATTCATCTTCAAACCTTCTTACATTTTAACCATGGTTTTCATAATATTTTTTTGTGTGTCTTTTTCAACGCCATGATCCTACACCACAGCACTAGCGGCCGATGTGAACACTAGTTGAAATTATCAACACATTCTTGATATAAAATTTGCTGGTTCCTTGGAGATTTTACTGTAACTTTTTTTGCTGCAAAGTTTGTTTTTGCAAAAAAATTGATTTTAATGACCCCCCCCCCCCCCAAATCCGCAAATTTTATTTTAATCTTTTGTAAATCAAAAACTAATTGAATCAAGCTTTTTTTCTTTCCGATTAAAAGAATCCAAATTTAGCAACTTTTTTTATGCTTTTATTGTTTCTAATTAGTCTACAAAAAAGCAATCGCTTAGTTTTTTTGCACAGTTTTTAAACAATCGAGAAGCTTTAAATTTAGTGTCTTTAATCCATTGTTTTTGGAGGGATTACAATACACTTTTTTTTCTTAGGGACAATAAAGCAATTTGCTTTAAGCAAAAAACGTTCATTCTTTGTTTTTGTTTTAATCTTTTTTTGTATTTTTTTGTATTTTTTTGCGATCCCTTTTTTGGGCTTGTTGCTGATGCTTGTCATTCCCTGTAGCTTATTTGTGAAAGGACAAGACAATAGTACAGAAGCTACCGCAATAAACAATGGAAAAGGGATCACACAAAAGAAAATATCTTCTGGTTTCTTTTGTGTTCGTCGTCTATCGCGCAGCTACTTTTTTTCTGTCGGGAACAGGAGATGATGAAAGTTGAACAGACTGATGGACATTTAGCTTGTAAGTTAGTTACTTTATGTCCACCTTCCTTCAAGCAATGAGGGACAAAGAAATGAGGTCAGGATGGACATCGGTGATTACTCACTCACATTGTTCATGTGTCGAAATTTTTCTTGGTTGGACAAACATTGACCTGCTGTCACTGTCACCAACATGCAAGGTGGTTCGAAGAATGACACAAATTAGTAGTCCATAAAAGTAACAAATTTATTGTTTGTCTTTCGAAATTATTTTTTTCGGGATCACAGAAAACGAAGAAAGATCAAAAGCATCGAAGAGAGACAGACACCCGATTGTCTCTTTGCTTACTTGCTTGACTTGCTGCTGGCTGATGATTGTCGGAAAAACTTTTTCTTTCTTTCATTATTTCGTTGATCCCAAAAAAGGAGGGAAAGAAAGTAGCAGTGTCCGAGAATGTTACTCCTCCGATTATGTAAGAAAAAAACGGGAGGCTAAAAATGAGATTATTTGTGTTGCTTGCTTGCTTGCTTGCTTTCTTTCTTCTCCGTCCGGTCACTTACTTACCTTTATTCTTTCATTCTTCTTTCATTGACTCCCTTTTCTTTCGTTCTTTGTAAAAGAAGAGGAATAATGAAGTTTAAACGATTTTTCTCCTCTATCTTCTTCTATCTTGAAAGTAAGTCAGAAAGAAGTTAAAGTATATCTCTTTTTATTTTTGAACATAGTGAACAAAATCTTGAGGACCATAAGGAGATGAAGAAGAGAGAAAATCCATTTTATCTTCTCTCCCTCTATCTTTCACCTTCTTTATCCATTTTGGAATTATATTTTTTTGTAATAAAAAAGAAACTTGAAAAAGCGTGAATATTATTTTTTAAGTGGTGGTCAAATCTTTTTAATGACCTTTTTTTGCTTTGATCGAGGCTTTAATTAGAGTTTGATATTGAAAAGTATAGTTTTTTGTTTTTTCATGAATTCTTCGATTTAGCTTTTTGGCCTCCTTGAACTTTTAAAAACTGTTTGTTTATTTATTTTTTGATGGCTATTGTTGGTCTTTCTGTTTCTGTTATGTTTCTGAGAAAATGTCAAAGTCAAATATTTGCATTTTTAAGTGTAGCTTTTTAATGATTGCGTAATAACATCGCTTCGCCAGTCTAGATTAATTTTTCAATTCTGATATTTCATGATATTAAAAATCGAGATAACGATAATGTTACAAACTTGTGTTACTATCACCTTCTACAAAGATAGTAACATTAAATAAAAACTTTTGCGGTTACTATCATTTTTTTTTGTTCCATTTCGTTGTTTCTATTTCAAAAAATTAGATTCTAAGCTTAAAGAGAAAAAGTGATAGCAACGTGGGAAATCAGTTGATCATCGAAACTGAAAATTTTCATTTTTGTGTTACTATCAATTTTGTACAAAGATATTAACATCTTTGAAGGTTTTGATTATTATCATTTTTTATCTCACCAACATTATTTTGTTATTCTTATATTTCCCAGCGCAATGGCATTGACTGTTTATTATTAATTTTGACGCTGTGTTTTCGAGCCGCCACCGCCTCCGGCGGTGGTGATTTTGGGAGAAGCGCATGTCACTTGGTGGCGCCACTGGTGGCAACTTTTTTAAAAATCGGAAACACTATTCATCATTTGTTTTGGGAAAAGTTTTTTAGAGATTTCTTTATCTTGAATGAATTTCATGTAAATCCAGTTTTTATAATGTTGAAACTAGGATTGACATCTGAAAATTTTATAAATGGTAAAACATCTAACACTTTTTTGAAACTATCTGGATTGTTATTGACACTCTTATGTTCCTTAAAAGTATAAAATTATTTCCATTTTGGATTAAACATATCCATTATTTGATGTTTTGTTAATGTTTACCGGGTTGTTGTTTTTTTCGTGAAAACTTGTTCTCTTAAAACATTTGCCATTTATTAAGTTTTCTCCAAATTTCAGCTCACCATTATTATTATTTTGGCTTATCAAAATAGGGTAAAACTTAACAGATAGAAGCATATCTGCAATCATTGCATCATCACAGCATTCCTCCCGCCGTGTAAGCGGTATGGAGACGCTGGATCGTGAAGATGCAGCGTATCTTCGTCTCGGTGGAAATGGTCCAAATAGCTCTGAACAATTTTATCATTTAGCTGGTGATAAATCAGATTGTACACTTCCAGATAAACCAGATCATGGAGGAATTAGGTCAACAAGATTTGCAAGATCGGATGAAAATTCTAATAATCTTGGAAGTTCTAATGCTGATGAATCTACTTCCGTTGCAACAGATGCTCGTGGATGGGATATATTTAGGTTGCTGCCGCCGAAGAATGATAATTTGGCCAAAGGTAAACTTTTTATTACTATCATTTGTTTTATCCCATTACGGTAGTTTCATCATTCATTTCAACCTTTTTTTTCAGGATTTTGGCATGATATGAGTTTACAAGTTCTTAAATTATCAACATTTTTTGTATTATTTTTATTGACGCTTGGTAGTGCCGTTGTTGCAAAGTCTTCATTCCTGCTTATGATAAATGGAATTGGATGGGGAAATAAAAATATGAGTATTTGTGCAGATAAAATACCTGGTAAGTAACTGTTTTTTTTTATTTCCGTAATTTTTTGGAGTTTGACAGCTGTATTTTTTTTGATTGACATGGGTTTTGCTTGCTTACAAAAATAGCCAGTGGTTACTTTTTTTGTGTTTTAAAAAACAGACTATTTTCATTTTTTGGTCGATCAAAAAAAATTGCGGACACTCTTGTTTTAAAAAAGGAGAAGAAAATCGATTGTCTCAAAGAACTGAAAGTGGAAAAAAAGCTTACAAAAGTACTTACTTTAGAAACAATAAAAAAATTTAAAGTTACTATTAAAGAAAATAGAGAATTTATTGCTGAAATTATTTTATTACTGTTTTAGTGTCAAAAAAATGAATAAAAAATTAAAGGGTAGTAATTTTTAGCAAAATTAATAAAAAGCTGATTTTGTTTTTAAGAGACAATCTGGCTAAGTTTTTCACATTTTAAAGCAACCCAGTCGACAAAATAAAAAAAATTTTAAAAACGTTAAAAATGATAGCACAAAGGATTTCAAGCATTTTACCGCATTTATTTTAATAAAGTTTTCTGTTCCATTTTAATAGCAAAAAGCAAACAACTGTGCTTTTGTTTTCAACAAATGCTAGTTTAAATGCATATTAAAATGAAATATTCTTACTCTATCCAGAGTAGTGTTCATTTCCCCGCCCGTTCCCCGCGGGTATACCCGCGGGGACGGGTACGGGGATGTCCCCGCTCCCCGTCCCCGTGATATTTTCCTCCCCGGATTTTCCCCGTCTCCCCGTCCCCGCCTAACTTCGTCCCCGTGTTTTTTTGAAATCATTGTTGTTTATTTCTAAATAGGTCGTAATGCTTGTATTTAATGAAAATAAACACATTTATTATCATTAAAAACGAATGGTAGAAAATTTCAGAAATTTTCCTTAATAATTTCAAAAATTTTTTATCCCCGTTCCCCGTCCCCGTGGCATTTTCATCCCCGTGTTATACCCGTGTCCCCGTCCCCGTGAAGGTGCATCCCCGTCCGTCCCCGTGATTTTCCAAAAACGGGGGGGTAAATGAACACTAATCCAGAGCAATAAAACGATAAAATATTGCATAAAAATCAAATCCATTTTGGAATCATGTTAAATTTAACCACTGTATTTTTGTGCATTTTTTTGAAAAAAAGCTCTAAACATTTTTGTTATAGTTAATGTTTTTGATTTTTTAAAAATTATATTAAATATTCAAACAAACAATTTTTTGTACTTTTTTCATAGTGACAGAAAAAAACACTTTTTTGATTTTTTGAAACAACAATAGGTTTTTTTGCAGTGAAAAATAGATGAGAAAATAAGAAATAAAGGCTTTGTCAATTTTTGTAACAAATAGGGGTAAATAATATAATATTTTCAAAAATTGTTTGTTTCTTATTTTTCGATAGATCTTGATTCTACGATGCCAGTGTAGAATACTTAAAAAATAGAAAATGTTTAAAATAGCTACATCGAATTCTTGGAATTATGATTCTAAATTAAGTCAATGAAAATTGAGATTTTTTTTTTAAATTTCAGTTTAGCTTTTTCATTTTTGTCTTTAAAAATTTATTAAAGATTCAAACAAGAATTGATAAAAGTAGCTGTCATTTTTAAAAATTGTGTTCAGCTGAATGAGGAAAAGCAACCCCTTTGTTTATTTACATTAAAGAGGAAAACAGACATTTTTTAAACGCAAGAAATGCATTTTTTTCATGTAAAATAGAAAAAAAGCACGTTTCTGATGATTCCTTTTTCTTTGAGGCAGCATTAGTTTTTTGTTACTGCTTTAGTGTTAGATAGGAAATAAATTATTTTAGCAAGAACATCAGTTGAAAAAAATGGTAAAAAAACGCTTGCTGTTTCAACGAGGGAAATAAGTTTTTCTAATAAAATGTCAAAATTTTTTCAAAAATAATTTATTTTTATAAATCATTTGTACTGTATTAAGCAAGTAAAATAACGTTTAAATTATTATCTCTTTTTGTTGGTATTAACTATCTAAGGAAAATCAAATCAGTTAATTTTTTTTGGGAATACTTATTGAGAAACTTCTTATATTTTGCCTTTAAAAAATGTATCAAAAATTCAAATAAAAGTTTTCAAAAAAAATTTCTGTTAGAAACTTTAAACGTAATGTGGTTGTTCTCAGTTTAGCAACAAAAACGGATCTATGTATCTTTTTTCATTCAAAATAGAAAAAAACAGCGTTTTTTTGCAGCAAATCAACAAAAACACTTTTATTGATTCATCTTTTTTGACTCAACATTGATTTTTTTGCATTAGAGATGAAAAAAAATTTTTTTTACACCCATTTTACTCATTTTTATTTAACACAAAAAAAAGAAAGCGGTTGTTTTTTCTCTTCAACAATTGATAAACACTTTTTGTTAATTCCTTTTTCTTTGTGACAGTGTGATGAAAAAGTCAAAAAAAATCATGAAGGATGAAAGTTCATACAATAAATAAAATAATGTTATTATTGCTGCATCATAGTCCTTTGAATTATTATTGAAGAAAATGGAGTCCTTTGGTTTAGAGATATTTTTTTATATTTTGATCTAATGTTTGTTACTTTTTTTTAATTTATTAAAGATTCAAATAAGAATTGAAATAGCTGTCAGCTTTAAAAAGTTTTTTTAGTTTTTATAACAGACATTTTGCTCATGTTTATTAAAAGGGGAAACAAAACATTTTTTGAAATCAACAATAATGCATTCCTTTTTCATGCAAAATAGAAAAAAAGCACGTTTGTTGATTCATATTTCTTTGAGACTGCATTACGTTTTTGTTACTGCTTTAACTTATTTTCTTCTTATTTAGTGTTAGAAAAAAAGAAACTTTTTGGGAATAAGATCAAAAAACTGGGTTTCATCTTTAGACATAAAGGTATTCTGCCGTCTAATTAGCCTGCATTTATTTTGGCTGACAAAAATGGTAAAAAAAAGCATGTATTCAGACAAATATAATAATGTAAATTTATTTTGTTCATATCCATGAACAATCAAATCATCTAATTTTTTGTGCTTTTTTTATACACTTTTTGAATTTATTTTTTTATTTTTTTATCCTTTGATAATAATATCAAAAATTCAAACAAAATTTTTCAAAAAATATAATTCTGCATTAAAATTAAAAGCTGTTATTCATGAAAAACGAATCTGAATTTTTTCATTAAAAAAAAAGCATTTTTTGCAGCAAAATAAAAAAATGTTTCTATTGTTTGCATTTTTTGAGACAACATTCATTGCTTTCAATGTAAAATAGGGAAATGTTGAATAAACATTTTATCATTTTTGTGTAATAGATGATAGTAATTTTTTTATATGAAAGTTTAATATTAAAAATACAATAATCTCATTATATGTTTAATATGGTATAATAATCGCTTAATTGTCGTTGTAATACATTGAACTATTCTAAAAAAAGCTTGCTCTTATTCTTTCAAATTTATATTTCTTTTTCTTGTTTTTACAATTATGCATGAGTAGCAAGGTGCAACGATTTTGCATACACTGCGAAACAATCAAAAAAACGGAATAAAGTATAATAGAGTTTCACGGAATTCGAGATAATTTTAAGTCAGCTAAAAGGGAAATGTCATTTTAGTACTGTAAAATCAAAAATAATCGAATTCATATCCTTTTTAAAGTTTTTCTTTTCAAAAATTTCTTTTGTTTTTTGATAATTTTATTTTTAAAGATCAAAATTTCGGATTTTATCAAAAAACCTGAGTTCAAGATTTTTAGCTGAAATTCTAGTCTAGGATGTAACAATTCTATCCCGTCCTATGCCCAAGTACGATTAAAATTTAAAAAAAATTCAAACAATTATTCCACTTTTTAAAAAAGTGTTTATCAATTTTTGAAGAGAAAAAACAACCGTTTTGCTTTGGAACAATGTACATTTTTTAGCTGCAAAAAAGCAAGACATTGATTGAATCAATTTGATTCATTTTTTTTGCATTGCTTTTTTTCAATGAAAAAATGTGAAGAAAATAGAAAAAGGAAAAGGCTGTCAAAAATAATATAATACGCATTTTAATAAAATGTTTTGGAATGAAGGTTTTATGAAATCGAAATGTAAAAAATAGAAATAACTTTGTACCCATTTTGAAGTAAAACTAAAGCAAACTTTCAAATTTTCAGAAGCCAAAACCAATACAGTCTTCATTTCAAATAAACATGTTGCAAAATGGGTATGGGCTGCATTTATGTCTCTCTGTGCTCCAGAACTCCTATGCTTTATTCGTTGCTTTCATCGAACACTATTTCGAAATGTTAAACGTCCAACAATCATTCAATTTTTAACAGTGTTAATTATTGAATCATTACATGCATTTGGGATTGGAATGTTAGTATTTAAAATTTTACCAGATTTTTCTGCTGAAACTGCTGCCATGCTAAGCAATGCGCTATGTTTGGTGCCATCAATATTGAGTATTCTCTCGAGAAGAGCAGCAAAGTTAACGTTGATTTTGATTATCATTGATATTGCTGCAATCATCCCACAATCCAGTGGCTTCTGGGCTTGGCCAGTGCTAGTACCAGAGATTCGTTCAAAAGCTGTGCTAATTTGCATATCGTTGACACTAATCTCACTAGCATGGTGGCAAAATTTTGTTCACACACAATCTTTCTTGCCTCCAATTCGACAACTTGGTGCTTTTGCAAATCGCTTAAGTGAACGGCGATCAAAGACTTATGTAATCGTATCACTATGGAAATGTGTAATCTATTTAATTTGCCTTTTCTTCTTTTTATCTCCCAAAATTGGAATGGATAATTTAATGCAGCGTGATCCTTTCGGGGAGAAGCTGATTACAATTACAGCTTCAAATTTGAACTCGACACAAATCAGTCATTTTATTAAACGAATGCATGAATATGAAGATCCAGATTATGGGAAACAAGCACCTACAAGAGAAGTAAGCGAAGAAGAAGATGATGATGAAGATTTGGATAATTTGGCAATAACAACGAAAAAACCATGGGATAATGATGAAGATGCAATTGATGCAGGAGAATATGAAAAGAATGATGTTATAAAAAAGAAGAGAATGAAGCGGAAGGTGAAGTCAAAGGTGGAAGAAGAGGAAGAAGAAGAGGCGATTTCAGCTTATAATGTAAGTTCTGGGAAAGGATTTGCGAAGTTTGAAAGCATCTTATACACTTTTTGTGATAAGTCAAAACTTTGATTTCATTGTAAAATGCGTAGTTGTAATAACTGAACCTCGTAAAAAATTGTCTCCAAGAAAAGCAAGATTTTGATTTTTGTTTGAAACATGCTCAAAATCAAAATTCTTTCACAACAGTTTCCATTAACAATTTTCTTTTCCAGGTTTATGAAGACTACGTCGAACTCAATCAATTCACTAGCCCATATGACGCCATTTGGATAGCCCTTGTCCAAATCGGCTCTGTCATAATCTGCTACCACTCCTCAAAATTTGCATGTAAAGTTATGATGCAACGAATGGGCTTTGCACTTCCCATTGCCCTTACCGTTCCAGTGACCGTATTCTTTCTTGCAACAACATGTGAGCGTCGACAAGCTGATGCCTGTCATATGACTTCCATCTTAACAAAAGAACTCTTTTGGCAATGCAAGGCTCATCCTTCAGGGGTATATTCTTGGGGATTCTGGAGTGAACCACAAACATGGATATGGCTTGCATGGCTTGGCTCACAAATATGGATTACAATTCATTTATGGACACCTAAACATGAAAGACTTGCAAGAAGTGAAAAGTTATTTATTCTCTCATATTATAGTGCAATATTTGTTGATCAATCGCTAGCATTTAATCGACGACGAGATGATAAAGCAAAGATTAAAGCTGAAGTAAGTTTTCTCTATAAATGGGATTTTTATACAAATTTTTTAATTTATAATTGCATTAAGTTTTTTAAGAGAATATATGATATCCCATATCCACCAGCAATAGCTCTTCCTTTCTAATTTTAAGCTCCTTCAATCACATTTTTCACGTTTTATGCAAATTTTTACTACCCTTATTTACAAAATCCTTTTAATAAGATATATGATATCCGATAGTTATACATCATTAGTAAATCCACCCTCAGACTTATTTTAATCGTGTTAGGTACATTATTACTATTTATGCAAATTTTTTGAGCGGTTAAAATCAGGTTAAATCTTCCATTCTTTGGGATATATGATATCCACTAGTCAATAGTCACCTTCTAATCTCCTTCCATTTTTTTAGTTCCAAGACCTCGAACTTGAATCTGAAGACTCCTCTCAAACTTATGAAACAATTGGACATGGCCCTGGACAAATCCCTAAACCACCACCATCCGTATGCTCTGCTTCTTCTTCAAAAATGGAATCTGGACTTATCAGAGACACCGCATCCGCCGCAGATGCCATTACAAAAATTTATACTTGCGCAACAATGTGGCACGAATCTCCACTAGAAATGACATGCATGTTAAAATCAATCTTTCGAATGGATGAAGATCAATGTGCTCGACGGAATGCTCAGAAATATCTTAAAGTTGTTGATCCAGATTATTATGAATTTGAAGCACATATCTTTTTTGATGATGCTTTTGATTTAAATGATTACGGTGAACCTGTAATTAACAAATTTGTGAAACAATTGTTGGAAAAAATGGATGAAGCAGCATCAGCTGTGCATCAAACACAAATGCGCTTAAAACAACCGAAAAAGTATTCAACGCCATATGGAGGGAGAATATCCTATATCCTCCCAGGCAAGAATCGACTAACTATTCACTTGAAAAACAAAGATCAAATTCGACTTCGTAAACGATGGTCACAGGTTATGTATCTCTATTATCTCCTTGGTTATAGATTAATGATGAAAGTTTCGGATCAAGCAAGAAAAGAAATTATCGCTGAAAATACTTTTATCTTAACCCTTGATGGTGATGTTGATTTTACGCCTCAATGTGTCCATCTTCTTGTAGATTTGATGAAAAAGAATCGTCGACTTGGTGCAGCATGTGGTCGAATTCATCCTCGTGGTTCGGGCTTGATGATATGGTATCAGAAATTCGAGTATGCAGTAGGGCATTGGCTTCAAAAAGCTACTGAACATATGATTGGATGTGTGCTATGTTCACCGGGATGTTTTTCACTCTTTCGATCATATGCTTTAATGGATGATAATGTAACGCGGAAATATGCAAGCAAGTCAGAACGACCAATCGATTATGTTCAATATGATCAAGGTGAAGATCGATGGCTTTGTACTTTACTCCTTCAGCGAGGATATCGAGTTGAGTATTGCGCTGCATCTGATGCTTTAACTTTTGCACCTGAAGGTTTCACAGAATTTTTCAATCAACGTCGTCGTTGGATTCCTTCAACACTTGCTAATATTATGGATTTGCTAAAAGATTATAAAAATGTCGTCTCTGTCAATGAATCTATTTCCATCTGGTATATCATCTATCAACTTGTAATGCTTATTTCATCAATTCTTGGTCCTGGAACAATCTTTCTCATGATTGTTGGAGCTATTTCCATTTCCTTCAACATCGACACAACCGTTTCTCTTATCATCATCACAATTCCCATGCTAATCTTTTGCATTGTTTGTCTCATTTCTAAACCTGATAAACAGATGCTCTGTGCACAGATTATTGGCGCGCTTTTTGCAATGTTAATGACAGCTGTTATTGTTGGTACTTCATTACAAATTCAAAAAGATGGTATAATGTCTCCACATTCAATTTTCTTATTTGCTGTTATTGCATCATTTACTACTGCTGCCATTTTGCATCCACTGGAATTTACATGTATTATTCCTGGTGTATTGTATTTCTTGGCTATTCCATGCATGTATATGTTGCTACCAATTTATAGTATTTGTAATTTAAATACTGTCACATGGGGAACACGTGAAGATCCAGCTGGTAAGTGTGCTTTTTTAGTGAATTTAATAAAAAATTTGCATATACAAAATCCTTTAATTGTGAGATATAGAAAATCCAACAAAGCTTATTATAGTTATTCATCAGATATTCCAAACATACAAAAGTTTTTTTTTAGTAAAAGTATCAATTTAAAAAAGTTTTCGAGACGTATCCTTTGATCATTTGTCGCTCTTACATGGTTGCGACAAAAGATCAAAAGAATTAAAAGTCCTGGAGTGGTAGCACTTGCCCATAATGCCGTCTCCATAAATATGACGTTGAACAATATCTGTAATTTAAATATTGTCACATGTGGGACACGTGAAGATCCTGCTGCTAGTCATGCATTTGTATCAGAAGATTATAGTTTTCGTCAAAAAAAAGCTTATCCCTTAAATCCTTTTTAATAATGAAGATATAAGTACAAAAACCAAAACTGTAGTTTTTTGCTATTTGTGGATAGAAAAAAGAAAGAGCGGTATAAGTTAATTAAAAAGGGTACTTCAATTCTATTGAGATTTTGGAAATACATGTGTGTACTAATCCCCTACTACGAAATTTCGTTGTAGATACGAAATTTTTGTTTTAAAAAAAAGTAAATTACAAAATTTTAATGGCATGACATAGATAAGCGGCTTTTAGCTTTGTAGGTTTTTTTGTCATGGTTTAATTTTTACGGATTTCATTTTTGGATGTAAAAAAGGGTTAATCCAATTTTTATATTTTGGAATACAAAAATATTTTTTAAAATTCAAAAAATGGCAAAATCTAGCAAATAGGATTTAAAAGCGATGTGGTACAAAAAACTCTGATATGCATGTTTTTAGGAAATTAGACTTTGTAATAGCTTTAAAGCTTTATTTATACAAGCCTTAGCATTTTTACATTGGTACAATAATTTAAATTTGAAAGCCGATTTTTATCTTTTTTAAACCCTTTTTTAAAAAGAACAGAAAAAAATAAAACATCAATTTAACACAAATGTAAGATACTTGCGGAGAGGCTTTAGATTACATGTCCTTGTGCTGTTAAGCTTTGAAAAAGCAGGCTTATCATTTTTCAAATCCTTTTTTATTTACAGATATATTAAAATTTGCAAAAAAATATCACAGGATGGAGCTTAAAAAACTATTTGGCACAAATCATTTCCGATTTAACATTTTATAGAAAAAGATTAGTTTTTTGATACTCTTTTGGAAAAGCAGGATCTTTTGGTTTTATCTTTTTTTATTATTGTTTAAGTCTTTTTTGAATAAACAGATTTGTCACAAATAAATTCTGATTTATGACACAGGCTTTAGATTTAAAGCTTAGAATTGCTCTTTTGGACAGCTTTAAAAATTTTTTACATTCAAGTTAAGCTTTTTAAAATCAAATTTTTCAATTCTTATCCATTTTTATTTACAGAAATAACAAAATCTTTGCAGAAATATAAGATAGATTAAAAAGCAATTTGGCACAAATCATTTCCGATTTAACATTTTGTTAAGAAGAAAAAGATTGCATTTTTGATAGCCTTAACAGCTTTTTTGTGAACTTCAAAAAAGCTTATTTTTCAAATTTTATCTCATCTTATTACTGTTCTTCAAAAAAAATAAGATAAAAATTTGTCATGATCTGTTTATTTATGGCACATGGAAAAGCCCCTTTTGATTTACAGGTTTAAATCATTGGCTTTTTAAATCTTTAAATCCAATTTTTTTTATTCAAAAAAATCTGATTTCCTCGTTTTATCCTTTTTTATTATCCTTTTGCAATAATAAGATAAAAATTTGTCACAACATATTTTGATTTATGGCACGAGCATGTTTGTTTTTTAAAACCTGCAAAAAAAGGATAAAGATTTAAAAGAAAAACAATTGATACAAATAAATCTTTTGACATTTGCGGAAACAGATTACTCTCTTGATAACCTTAAAATTGGTGAACGGAGAAAAAAACAACGGAGAAAAAAAAACATTTGTTAGAAATTATTCCGATTTAAAAAATAGATTACTTTTTTGATAGTCTTAAACACCCATTTATTCAAGAAAAGTTCATTTTCCAATTTTTATCCCTTTTTATTACTGTCTAAATCTGTTATCAAAAATAAGAAAAATGTTAAAGAGATAGTACCAGTCAAGAAAAATCGTATATCAGGCAAAAAATAAAGAAAAAACAACTGAAAAAAGTTTAAACTAGGGTTATGTCTATCTGATTTTTTATGTTTAGCCCTTTTTTTTGAAAAAATAAGAAAAAAACGTGTAAAAAGAAAATGTTATCAGAATTCCTCGATTAGGGGATTGAAACATCTTCGTGTTGAGAGCTGCAATCAACTTCATTTTGCTTTATTAGGATGGTCCCTTCAAAAAACAATGCTATCAAATTATTGTGATTTAACAATTTATGGAAAAAGATTACTTTTTTGATAGCCTTAAACACCCTTTTATTTATTCATGAAAAGCTGATTTTCTGATTTTTATCCGTTTTTATTACTGTTTAAGTCTGTTTTCAAAAAAATAAGAAAAAGATTAAAAAAGCAATTGTTACAAATTATTCCGATTTGACATTTAAAATAAAAGATTACTTTTTTGATAGTCTTAAGCACCTTTCTTTTCATTGAAGGTAAGCTTTGAAAAAGCTGATTTTTGTTTAAATATCCGTTTTTATTACTGTTTAAATCTGTTATTCAAAAAATGAAAAAATATCACAAAGATTAAAAAACAATTTACTTGTTGAAAAAGATTTGCATTTATCTATCAGCCGCTTTAAAAAAAACTTGTTTTTTAAGTTGCTTACTTTTCAAAAGCAGAGGTTTTATTTGTTATGGCAAATTTGAAAGCGGTTTAAATAATAATAAATTTTCATTTGACTAAAAGGTTTTCACTTGCTCCTCCGCAAAATGAGCAAAAAATATTAATTGTAAACAAAAAAAAGAGAGATTTGTCATTAAGCCTGGACGCGGGCGGGCCGAGCCCGCTTCGGCCCGGGCCCGGCCCGGGCCCGAGTCGGGCCGGGCGGGCTTGAACTCTGCGGGCTCGGGCCCGGGCGGGCCGGGCTTGAAATCTCGGCCCGCGGGCTTTTTCGATTGTTTAAATTTTTCATTTTTGTTACTTTTTGTAATTTTTTTGATCAATAAAAAAATTGAAAAATCCCTTTTTTTGAAAAAAAAGACTTTAAAAAAGTGCATTAAATAAAATAAAATGTGTAAACACAAATTTTGGCTCTTGTTAGACTCCCTCAAAAAAAATAAAAAAAAATTTAAAAAAAATAAATTTTTGTAAAAGCCCGGGCCGAAGTTTTGCAGGCCGGGCTCGGGCGGGCCGGGCCGTGAAAAAATGGGCCCGCTCCACCCTTATTTGTCATAGCAGTAGTTTGAGTGGGTAGGCGATTTTGCAAAGAAAAAACAAACATGTTTATGCAAATTTTAGGGTGAACAAAATTGTAATGCAGCTACAGTAACCTTAACAATTAAAGCGATACTAGAAGAATAATTGCCAAGTTTTTGCACTCAAAAATTTTTTTCCTTTGACTTTTTGCCGCAGCCACGTTAAAGCGGTAAAAGACCATAGGCCTGCTTCCTCCGAAACATTTTTCTGCTGACGGATGATAGTAATCTTCGAATATATAAATTTTCAAAATTTGATTACTATTAATTAGAAAAAAACTTTTATTTTTAATTTTTTTCACAAAATAATCAATAAAATTTCAATAACGAAATCCCCCATTTCAGTTCAAAAAGCTGAAAACAACACAAAAGGAACTAAATTCGAACTCGTCGAGAACGGTCTTGGTGATGATGCTGAAGGTGATATTCAATTTGGATGTGGAAGTGCATGCCGCTTGCTCTGTTGCCTAAAACCAAACAAGATGGAAACTTCACCACAAATTTGGAAAATCAATGAAGGCTTAAAAGAAATTACACGAAAACTTGAAAATCTTGAACGAAAAGCTAATGGTCAAAATCCTCTAAGCTGTCGATCGACTGGTATGCCCTCAGGTGGTTCAGATAAATGGAATGATATTGAAGAGGATGAACAAGCAGAGCTTGATGATGATCGAGAAATGCGACAACAATCACTCGATGCAATGAAACATAAAAAATGGAAAAGAAATTCATCAGAAACTTGGTTGTCTGATGTCTCTTTGCGACGAGCCGAAAGAGATTACCTTGAAAATGAAGAAGAACAATTTTGGAATGATATGATTGATAAATATCTTCATCCAATTGCTGTAGATCCTAAGGAACAAGAGAGAATCAAAAAGGGCCTCACAGATTTAAGGAATAAAGTTTGTTCAGCATTTTTTATGTTGAATGTTGTTTTTATTATTATTGTGTTGGTACTTCAAATGCAAAAAGATTGTTTACATATTGAATGGCCACTTGGACCTAAATTTAATCATACAATTATTCCATGTAATTCTGATTCAAGACAAGAAATTTGGGTTATGACAAGATTGCAGTTGGAACCGATTGGATTGGTTTTCTTGGTGTTCTTTATGTCGATTTTAATTATTCAAGTAAGCTTTGATTGTTTTTTGTTCATAAGTTTAAAAATTAACATTGAAACAAGTTTCTGAATGAATGATAGTAACACTAGAATATGTAAAAGTATCAAAATTTTGTTACTCTCAATTTAAAAAAAAACGTATTTCATGGCATATGATTGACATTAAGCATACAGTCTTTAAAATATGTTTTGAAGCTAAAGATAGTGACATTAGTTTATATAAAAAGCTCAAATTTTGATTACTATCGTTTTTTGAAAAAATGTGTTTTATGGACATACTGGGCTGGACAGTCACTCTTGACAGCTACTGATCCACCATAATCAAGTAATTCAAATTTTGAGCATAAAAACGATTCATTATAGAAATGATAGTAATCCTCATATATATGAAAATTTCAAAATTTGATTACTATCATTTTTTAAAATGCTTTTTTTTGACATTCAGTGGAATAGTAGCCATCAATTTTGGCATAATATTGAATGTCAAAGTTTAAATGTCTATAAATGCCCTTCCAAAAAACCGTAATCATAACAATCCTTGTTTCAGTTCTTGGCTATGTTAATGCATCGATTTGGAACGCTGGCTCATATTATTGCATCAACAGATTTATTCTGCTTCCGAAAACAACATGATAAAATAAGTGATGAAGATTTGGTTGTACAAAATGCGGTTGAAATTGCTCGTGAATTACAAGCAATTCGAGGTGTTGATGAAGTTGAAGAACCTATCAATCATGTAAGTTTTCCTTTTTATCTTTTAGAGTTTAAGCAAAAATTCTAAAAAAAAGTCCCTCAAATTTTTTTCTCTCATCTTCTTTCTTTTTAAAACTTTCAAAAAATTTGTAACAACAGCCATCTTAAATTATCATTTTAATCTACCAAAGAATGACCAAGATTATAGGATATTTAGAGGCCAAAACTGTTATTGTTTTTGTATTTACAGAATTTTAACTAAAATCCAATCTGTCACAAAAGATAATAACAAAAAATTTTTGGAACAAAGCTGCTTATCTACGTAAAAATCGTACACATGCATTCTTTTTCGTATTTCACAAATATGCAAATTATAGGATTTGATGCTTTTAAGAAAAATTACGTAAGCTGATAGGGTGTTTAGGAAAGTAAAATTTTTTTCGTTCAAATACATGATACTTTAATCTGATAAAATCTGATTAAATCTGATAATGAGTTGCCATCCCTAAAAATACATTTTTGTCGTGGCATCTCAAAAAATCTTTGATAGTAGTTTTATAGTTTACTTTTTTGAGTAGCTTTAAACTCGCAGTAGTAGTTTAATACTCTTATTTTATCCTCATTATCTTATCACTCTCTTTCACTTCCTTCTTCCTTATTTAAAAACATGAAAAAATTCTATTAAAAGAGATTCAAGAAAATAATTGTAGTTTCACTGTGAAATATTTTCTTGTTTGAGTTCAATCGGATAATGGGATAATAAAATTCAAAAAAATAACATGAGTAGTAAAACTAAAAGTCAACTATATTAAAAATAATACTTATTCATGACACTTTTTTGTATGTACTTAAAAGTGCAGTTGAAGATTTGTTCAAAGTTTGGTAACATGCATTGATTTAAAAAAAATGATAGTAACATTTGAATATATGAAAATCACCAAATTTTGTTACTATCATTTTTTTGCGAAAAATTAAAAATCAACTGTTTATTATATTTTGATGACAATTTTTTGTATCTGCAATTAAGGATTTGGTATAATTTTGACAAAATACGCTCATTTAAAATTGTAGATAGTAACACTCGTATATATAAAAAATATGAAAATTAGTTACTATCACTTTTCATAAAACTCATGTAACCCCATTTTTAGGAAGACCGTGGAATAAGTCGAAGAAGAGTTGTCCAAAATTTGGAATCCTCAAGACGATCAATGATGAAAAGAAGAACAGAAACTTTAGATGCAGCATTCAAGAAGCGATTCTTTGCGCTTAATAGTGCAGAAGTCGGTGAAGAAGCAGCACTTGGATTTGGTGGAAGAGAAAAGAGATTAACGTTAAGGAAAGGAACTATTCGAGCATTGGAACAGAGAAGAGATAGTTTATTTGGAACAATAGATAAACGAACTGTAAGTCTGGTTTTTAAAAAAGTGATGATAGTAACAGTAGAATATATGAAATTTACAAAATTTGGTTACTATCATTTTTGCAAAAAAAGAGCATTATGTGGCAGTTTTGTGTCACAACCTTTCAAACTTTGAAAAAACTTATTGCGAAGGTGGTGGCATAACGTTCCAACATGTTTTAAATCAAAAGATAGTAACACATGAATATATAAAAGCTTCAAATTTTGTTTACTATCATTTTTTTGCAAAATGCATTTTATAACACTATTATCCCCTAATTATTCAAATTTTTTTTAGGATAATCCATATACATCTGCTTCTGAAAGTGAAGCTCAAGGTGCTCGTGGACCTGCACAACGACGCTTAGAACGAATTTTTAATCATCAAGATAATGGTTCAATTAGAAGTAGCCTACCAGAATCAAGATTTTAAATTAATTTATCTTCTTTGACATTAACTCGTTTCAAGACATTCCAAAAATTAACAATATATATATTTGTCAAAAAAAAATTCGAGAAAGAAAGTATAAAAAATTATTTATTTTGTTTTATTTAAATTTGCATAGTCTGTTAGTTTAATTCTGTTTTTAAATGTTAAGTTATTGTAGGGGGTTTTTAATTACGGTAGTTTCCGTTGTGGGATTTTAAAATGTTTTTTAAAGTTCTTGTGTCACTTATTTATCACAATATTCAAATTTTTAGAACAGATGCTGATAAAACTTTCACAAAGTGTTCCATCCTTTCATAAAACTAATGACAGTAACACTCGAATATATAAAAAATCAAAAATTTTATTACTATCACTTTTTTTTATTTATAGCCTTTAAAACGATGACAAATTTTAAATTCACAAACCACCACTTTTTAAAACCACAGCCCAACCTCCGCAATTTTCAAAACCCCCTCATTTTTTTCTTTCAAATCCCTCTTTTTAACATCCCCTGTCTTTCAATGTCTAAAAAAGTGCAATACATTTTCTTCAACGGTGCTAAAAATATAAATTTTTCTTTCCTTTGCTCAAATAAGATTTTCTTCTATCTGTTTTGTATTTTTATTTTTTGTTCCTAATCCATTATATTATTATTATCATTTTCTAAAATATTTATCTGTAAAAAAAACTGGTGAAAATTTTTTTTGTATGTTATTTTTTTGTAGGTTTTAATTTTAAAAAAAGATAAGAGAGAAAGAGATTATTTTTAATCATATCATCTTTTTTGTATTTCTTCAAATTTTTTTGTGTTAAGAAAAATAAAGTATAAACTTGTGGTGGTACACGAAAGAAGATAACAAAATCTCATCAAAGATAATAGAATACATTCTTTTTTGGTTTAATTCCGTAAATGTATGAAATTTACAAAAATACAAATGAAAATAATATTGTTGAAGAAATAATTGTAGTGGGTTTAAAAGATTTTTTTGGTGTAATCTCTTTTGTCAAATCTGTGACGTTAAGCGTGTGTCAGGATTTTGAGCTTAACTGTCATTAAATGAAGTGGAAAACTATTATAACAAATTGCGTAAAATTGTTATTGCGTCAGATTACAAAATTTTAAGCGTTTTTAAATTGACGCACAGATGGGTAAACGCAAATTTTGATCTTAACGAATCTTACTAGAAAACGATAATTTTTTGCACATGAGAAAAAATTGCGGATAAACATACTATAATCATAGTTTTCAATAGTTTATTTAAAATAATGGATACAAAAAAAGGTACTATACTAAAAAAAATCATACAAAATCATAAAAAATTGAACATCAGAAAAAGAATAAAAAGAAATAAAATCAAAAACACCATTACATTTCTTCATCTTCAATATCATTACCATATGAAGCATTCCATCGTTTTCGCATTATATTTAACTTTCCTTCATCTTGTCCATCATAAGCAATGTAGCACAAAAGATCAGAATCAATTACAGCATCAATTAAGGCATCAGCTCCAGCTTTATATTCTTCAGAAACGGTTTGACTATATTCAATATAGAAGTCAACATTGAAGTCAATATGATTATGATACTATGATAAATAAAGCATGGTAAAATAAATCCAAAAACAAAAAAACTTACATTCATAAAATCAAGAAATCCAGATACATTGAGAGTTTCTGGAACATCAAATAAATAAAACAATTCCAAATTTTCAAATCGTCGGAGTTTTGCAATATTCTTCACAGTAGAATCATTAATGACTAAAGAACCACTTTTTTCGAAATCGCTAAAAATTTATAATGATGTATTTAAAGACAAAAAAGAAACAACTTACAATTCAAATTCTTTAACATGTGGAATTGATTCAAGAATATTTTCAAGCATTACAGTTTTTCCATTCGAATAAGTCATTTTTTCAAAAGACAAAAAAATATCAGTAGCATATTTAGAAAGAAATTCAAATTCTTCAAAGATGATATTTTTTGTATCTATAGAAAGCTTTTTAATTTCAAATTGATAAAATTTTGAACAAATTATTGATATTGGGATTGAATTATTATAAAAAACTAAGAGTTCATCCGTTAACCAAATTCTGCTTCGATTTTTTTTAATATTAATTTCACAAAAATCACTTAATTTCTTTTTATTCTGAATAAAATTCGTTGAAAATTCACCATATGATATTTTATCAGCTACAAGAATAGGATTTTTCTCGAAAAAATATTTGCAAATTTTGACCATTTTTTGATAGAAATTTGGATTCTTTGGATTTCTAGCAATGTAATACATGATTGAAGATGGAAGAGTAAAATATTGTTTGATAGATGGTTCTTCTGGCCATGAAAATTTTGCAGAAAAATTTTCTGGCTTTGATACAACAGCGGAAGTTGAGCAATCCATAGCTTCCATATTTGACAAAATTTGGTAAAAATCAGCTTTTGAAAAAATGACAAAGCAAAAGCTTGATCTTACAAACCAATGATTTGAATGAATAAAATTTATTTGACGGATATGAGCTAATAAAAATAGCAACCAAAGGTGCAAAAATTTTTCAAAAAAAGGCAGCAAGAATTTTTATTTGCATTTTTAAATGCAATTATTGATTGTTCAGTTATCGATCAGTTAATCTGCAATAATTAATGCTTCTTCAATTTTAAAAGTCTAAATTAGTTTTTTTTCTCCTTTATGTTTCACAATCCCTTTTGTTTCCCTTTCTTTCAAAAATAAGCTTTAACAGTTTCCTTGTTATCAGATTAACACTGAAACAAATACGGATAAAAAAGAAGTACATTTTAAACAAAAGCAAAGACAACAAGTCAACATCATAAGGAAGTAATTACTTTTAAAAAAGTATAAAAATAAAAATGTACTTTTTTAAAGACAATATATAGACTAAAAATAGCAGCAGTGTTAAACAGGAAGGTACTTTTTTTGAAAAGGGGAAGTAAAAGAGTAATTGTATGTTTTGGTAATTTATTAGAAGTAATGTTTCTGAAGCGGAAGAGCAAAACATGAATTTCGGTTTCGCTAGGTACTGTAATTATTGTTTTACATGGAGATGATTCAAAAAAAGACATTGAACAAAACAGTTTTTTTAACATTTTGATGAAAGGAATTGCCTTTTTCTATTTTTAAGTAATCAACTTTGATTCTTTTTTGCATGTCGCAACACTGTCGCTAAACAAATTTTGGGAGTGAAGGATACTACATACACAACATGTATACAAAAAATATTACCATCAAAAAGAGAGAAAGAAAAATATGCATCGTTTTTGACGTAATTTGTGGTGGCAGCATCTTTTCTAAGCTGATTTTAGCAGTAGATAATCACTGTAGGCAATTTTAGATAATTTAAAAAAAAAGCAAAAAATAGTTTTTCAAAAATTATACATTTTTTCTTTTTGGATTGTGAGTGGAAATGCTGATTTCAGAAATGTGCTTACGTAAAAAGCTTAAAATTTTGATTTCATAAACAATTTAATAAAATTTTCAAGCTTGAAAAACTTGATTTGTGTTGAGACAAAATTAACACAAAGTACTATTCATTCCGACGTTTCATTTTGATTTCAGAAATGCTTTTATGTATTTGAAAATATTGTGACTTCTTTAAAGAAATGTATGTTAAAGATAGAAATCAAAAATTAAAATACTTTTTTGCATTTGGCTGACTGATTGTGAAATGGTGTAGTTATAAAAAACGGATATTTTTGTATTATTTTAGATTTGTAATAACCTACATTTATCTTTAATACCCGTAAGAACTCATCCATTGATAATTTTTGCTTTTTTAATTTTAGCACAGATATCTGATGTAACAACATTTTTAACATTTCTATTTTTATTCCTTTGCTCTTTCACAAGAGCAAAAATTCCATTTGTTGCCTTTTTAATCCCTCTGTATCTTTTTATTAAATTTTTGCATATTTTATTATCTTTTATTTCATTTCATAACCCCCTTCTTATTTAAAACAAAATTTTACCTTTTAAAAATGGCATCATTTTTTTAAAAAAACATTACCTTTGGTTTCTTCTTTAATTTTAATCTTTTCAATACAAATAAATGATACCTTTGTCACTTTTTTAAAAAATTTTCATTGACCTGAAAAAAGACGACTCAAAAAAAATAATGGGCTTCTTTTTTTGCTTCAATTCAAAAAAAGCACATATATAATTACTATGTTTGTCACTTCCTTCTTTTGAAATGCTAAAAACCAGTGTATATTTATTTTTATCGCTTTCACTTTCCTTTTTATTTGGTTACGTAGGTTTAATCTTTCCTTTTTTATTATTACATATGATAACTTTTAGTCAGTCAGAGTGAGTCTTTAAACAGGGAAGTTTTTTTATATATTAGCTTTTTAAAATAGTCATTTGTTTAAAAAAACTGTTTCCTTGTAATTTTTTTCTTCATAATATCGGATTAAAGGCTATATGAAACATGGATAGATAGATAAAATGTGTGATGAAAAATGTAAGGTGATATTGTACAAGACAGAAAGAAACAATTTGTGGCATTACCTTTTAAACAGAGATCTCTGTTTTTTAGCAGGAAATAAAAAGAATAATAATGACAAATTTTGAAATTCAAAAGAGCAAAGTTATAAAAGTGCAATTTAAAAGCTTGAAAAAATTTAGGAAGGTACATGCCTAATGATAATGAGATTACTATCAAAAAATCTCTAGAAATCATCCTGAAAATGGGCTAGTTTAAAATTTGATGCACCAATAGAATTAAATTTGTATCTGTGACTACTGACTGATTCTACATTTTGCTGGCATGTATGTAAATGGCAATAAGGAAAAATGTAGATACTAAAAAAAGTAAGTGCTTTTTTTTTTTTTTGAAAAAAGCGATACAATCTTTTTATTCCATATATCTTACATTTTTGAAATTTTAGGTTTAGATAGTTGTTAGTTTTAGTAATGATTTTCACAAAAATTGGTTAAGCACCTCCGTCGAACCTGACATCACCAGAAGAAACATCCACCAAAAAATCACTTGGCTATTGAACTGACATTTGTTTTATAAAAAAACTGTTTCCTTGTAATTTTTTTGTCTTCATAATATCGGATTAAAGGCTATATGAAACATGGATAGATAGATAAAATGTGTGATAGAAAATGCACAAAACAGAAAAAAAAATTTGTACCATTACCTTTTTACAGAGATCTCTGTCTTTTGGCAGGAAATAAAAAGAATAATAATGGCAAATTCTGAAATTCAAAAGAGCAAAGTTATAAAGATGTAATTTAAAAAAAGCTTTTAAAAATTTGCGAAGATACATGTCTAATGCTAATGGGAGAACTATATGTCCCTAGAAAACATCTTGAAAAAAGGCAAATAGATCTTTGTTTTTGGCAGGAAATAAAATGAACAATAATAATGACAAAAATTCAAAAGAGCAAAAAAATTTTGTTTTTATAAAAGTGTAATTGTGTAATTTTAAAAACTCTTTGAAAATGCGTCATATGTTGAAAAATGTATGAGTGCAAATTTAATAACTGTTTTTCACAATTATTGTTATTATTTTTAATGAGTTGGTCATTAACCTTGTTCTTAAGAAGTAGACAGAGATCACCTGAGTTTAACTTGTGTGAACCATTGTGATCTATGTTTACTATTAACATAGCTAAAATGTTGTAATAAACTTTTAAAAGTTCATACTATTAGTAAAAATTTTCTTAAATTGTTTTAAACTCTCGCTTCTAAAAAAACGTTAAAAATAAATATCAAAACTTCGAAAGTTCGAAAATACATGTAATTATTAAACGCTGTAAAACAAGAAAACCTTTTGACCCAGAAATTTCAGAGACGGGATAAAAGGTGTTTTTGATTTTCATAATTAGCAAAAAACCATTGAATGATTTGAACCGGGAGTTTAGAGGTGTTAACCTGCGCCGTTAGCCACTAAGCTACAGCCACATGTGAACAAAAGAAAAGCGTCAAATGAAAAAAGAAGACAACCTTCTGAAAACCGAATCAATCAAAGTCAAAAGAAAAAAAAGAAAATTTATAAAGCTATAATATCTTTTTTGCAGTTATTCTTTTCTTTTGTTAAGCTGCAGCTTTAGCCGAGTGGTTAATGTCGCATGTAAATGCTATCACGATAACAATCGCATATTCAAAGTCTGAACTTTTAAAAATGTGAAAAATATGGAATTCAAAAAAATTCTGTCACTTTTTTCTAATTGTCGAAATATGTATTAATAAATCAAAATAAATTTTTACGTCAAAAAATTCCGTACAACTATAAAATAATTTTATTTTTTTGGTCCAGCAATTTATGTCATCAACGACTTTAAATTATTAGGCAATATAAAAATTATTACATATTTCACAAAAAAAGCACTTACTTTTTTTAGTATCTACATTTTTCCTTATTAGCATCTACATGCATGCTAGCAAAATAGAAGCAGTCACAGCTATGTGTCAAAATACAGATACAAATTTAAATAAATACAAAAACAAAATTTGAACCAACTCTTTCACTCTCTCTTTTGGAAAATATATTTCAATGATAATCCTTTAAAGATAATATGAAATTTGAAACTGAAGAGATTTAAGACAAAATAGATGGAAGAGGGTTTATAGTGGAGTGTGATGAGGGAAGACTACACAATACAAATTTTTTTGAGATATACAAAAAAAATATTACCATCAAAAAAGTGAGAAAGAAAAATAAGCATCGTTTTTGACGTAATTTGTGGTCGCAGCATCTTTTTTAAGCTGATTTTAGCAGTAGATAATCACTGTAGGCAATTTTAGATAATTTAAAAATGGCACTTTAAAAAGCGAGGAAAAAATTTGTTTCAAAAAATATTTTTGTTCTTTTTGGATTGAGAGTGGAAATGCCGATTTCAGAAATATGCTTACGTAAAAATGTTAAAATTTTGATTTGATTTTAGAAGAAAAATTTTGTGTATAAAAAAGTTTTTAAAATGCCTATTTCAGAAATGTTTTTTTGTGATGAAAAAATTTTGATTGTCGAAAAAAATAATGTATGTCAAAGATAGAAATAAAAAATGAAAATACTTTTTTATATTTGACTGACTGATTGTGAAATGGTGTAGTTATAAAAAACGGATATTTTTGTATTATTTTAGATTTGTAATAACCTACATTTTTCTTTTAATACCCGTAAGAATTCAACCATTTTGAATGTAGAAAAAAAGATATTTCATAAACCAATGTTTTTAATGCGGCCACACGCAATGTGACTTCTTCAAGTAATATGTCATCACATGTGGTTCTTAAAATTTTCTTGTCATTTTTATGAATGAAAAAAAATTTGAATTTAAGCTTTTTGTTTTTATGTAAGAAATTCCATGTTCACTTTTGCTCTGAATTGTCTGTAGTTGTTATTTTTGGCTATACACATGGGAAAGAGCTAGTCATATCAGTTCAAAAATGTTTCTCAGTAACTTGTCTGGAGTCACCCTTTCTTGCAAAATCAAATGAATAACTAAGAATAAGAAAACTGTAGCTATAAAGAGCTTAAATATCATATGGTTTTTCTTATATAATAGGCCATATTTGATTTTCTGTTGCTTATTTTTTTCAAATATAAAATTCAAAAATTTTTATTTTGTAGCTTGAATTTCGCGTCATTTGAAACTCGCCCTGAATGCCAGATCCTGTGGTAAGAGTATTGTTATTTATACCTCAAAAAATACGCCAAACGAGTAGCACATGAGTAACAGTCCTTTTGATCTTTTTGACAGCGCCAAAATATTAAAGGTGCACCCCTTGAAAAAGTGATATACTCCATTATTATAATAAATCAATCCTCGCTAACATCTTGGCCTGCGCTCTTGTGACCTACTTTAACTTTTTTGGAAATTTTTAAACGAAATACTTTGTACTTATATTTTTCCTCTATTTAACGTAAATTCTATTTCACCTCTTACCGCAATTCCCACCTTTTCCACGAAACCTGACTCTTACTTGCATACCCGGAATTACCTTCTCATAAGCAATAAAAAAAATAGAATTCGATTATGTTAAAAATAAACGATATTATTTTCTGTAAACCTTATTCATTTGGTCATTAATAATTTTTATGTCTTGTTCTTTACGTAAATAATTGCTGTCTTTTTTCTAATTATCATTAAAATTAAATGCTTTAATAAATTGTACGTTTTTTGGTCATTAAAAAAGAGAGATTGTTTCAAAATGTGTGTTTAAAAATTAATAGCATCGTTAGGGTAGAGACTTGAAACATTTTAGTGTATAAGCTTCCGGTCGTCACATGTAATTTTAATTTTTTGTGGTTAACGAAAACTATCACTTTTACATGAAAATCTCTGGTGCAACATTGGTTTTGAGCTTGTTAAGAATAGTTGAAAACATGAGTTAAGTTTCAAAAGATTCATTTTTAGCGTTGTCAGCGAAGGCTACCCGTATTGTAGAGGTATTCAGGTGACGCTCGAGTTGTGGCCCGATCTGTTGTCTGTATACTGGTCTTAGTAAGGAATAGTTAAGAACAAAATATCAGCGGCCGATATGGCCTTTTTGGGATTTAACAGATATATGGATATAGCTAATAAGTAGTAGACGATATCTATTTTTGTTATAAAGTTTTGATGTCGATGATTTTAAAGATATGTAATAGCAAGGATAACATTGATAAAACATTTATAATATTTGAAAAGTATTCATTATACAGAATTTTGAATATTTTATAACAAAATATAGTTATCGCATGCTATTTATTAGCCTTAAATCTATTAAATCCCATGAAAGAAAATGAAAGAATTTTTTGTGCCTAACAAATATAAGTTTCACTCTATAAACGCCCAAACTTCAAATTCAGTATTTTTGTGTCACCAAACTGTTTTAAGACCCAGGATGAATTATTTAGCCTCTGGGAACGTTTCGCCAAATGGCGTCAAATTTAAACTTAAAAGGATAGCGAGTAGTGAGTCAAATTTGAGCGACTATGTTTAATCTGATAATTTGTTTTGCCACAAGAATGCATTTTTTTTACAAAACTTAAGGACTTAAAAATTTGTAACATCATTTCATATCTATAATAACCAACTCCTCTAACACCTCTTATATAATAGCGTTTTTTTTAAAGATATGAGTAATTAAAACTGACAAATCTTTTTTTCAAGCTTTAATGGTTTCTCTTTCAGCTCTTTTTTTAAGCTTTTCTTTGTTTGATTCAATGATACATGTAAAAATGTAAGTCAAGAACAAAAGTTCAAAATGAAAACGTCAAATAAAATTATTTTTGCCTCTTTCAAAAAACTTCCGTGTTATTTTTTTGACCAACTAATTTTTTTTTCTTCCTCATTTTTAACCTTTTTTTTCTTTTTTTAAAATACATATGTGTTTTGTTTTTTTGTAACACCTATTTTTAAAAAAGAAAGAATTTGCGTCGTACCAAATACACGCAGCTAAAAAAAATAAGGGGGTACAAGAAAAACGGAAGCAAACATGCAAATTTCCATTTTTAGATTTTATCTTTCTAAAAATATAAAAAATGAAAGCTGTTTATATGGTTTCCAGCTCAAAATCCTATTAATCTTACATTTTAAATTTACACATACATACCTTCCTTACTACTACTTTTTTATCTCTTTTCTTCTTCTATTTAGAGGATTATCATTTGTAGATCATTTTGACGTAAATTGGTTTTATATATACATACATAAAAAAGACATATCTATGAATATTAATCCTATATTTTTTTATAAATATCTTGTTAAAAAATGGAGGAGGGATTCTGATGTGAGATAGAAGAAAGAAAGGATTTATAAGGAAGGAAAAAGTCATTGAAAATTTTCATTCATAAAAATTTGTTTGAAATTTTTTAGGAGGGTTCAAAATGTACAAAAAGTTATTTTTGGAAGTTTTTGGAATTTGGTATTTAGCTGCTGAGATGGCTATGGGGCTGCACGCAAGGTTGCTTTTGGAGATATACAATAAGTTTTGAAGGGAGCCGCTTTTGATCTTTTTGGAAAGCGCAAAAGATCAAAGAAAATTTTGAACAAATGCGCTCTTGAAGTAGAGTTTTTAAGTTTAAAACACAGAAAAGAAAATTTGATAAAATATTGTTGACGTGCTCCCAGAGGGTAATAATTTAGTAAAATGTGTAAACTTTCAATGTTTTTAACCACGTGATGAAAAGAGCCTTGAGTTGAGTCACAAATGTCATTTCTATACATCACTCATAAAATTTTTTGTTACAGTTATTGTTTTTAACTATGTACCTCTCACGAGCTGTCATTTAAATTTTATGCTTTTAAAATAAAAAAAAAACTTATTCAAAAATTTGTTTTATATTTAGCCAATACCATATCTTTGCGATTAACACAAACAATTTTGGATGATGCCGGCTTTGATCTTTTGCTTCATTCGTTCAATTCAAGTCGGTCGCCTTAGATCTTTTGTCGATGTTGGCAAATGATCAAAGAAAGGTTTTTGGTTTGGATGAATGATTAGTTTCAGTTCTCAGTGTTTAAAATTTTTATACTGTAAGCACTTTTAGCCACCAGTTTTTATGTAAAAATAATTTTGTAATGTTAACGCATATTAGTTTTTTTAATTACAGTAATTATTTATCTCTCTCTCAAATTCCGCCATTTAAAAATAAATAAATATTTACCTTTTCGTTTTCTTCTTCCTTTTGTAATTTTTTAATAACGCTACGCTTTTGACCACATCTTTTTTAATCACGCTAAAAACACGTTTTTTTCACTTTCTTACATTTACTTCTTTTTTTCACCTTTTCTCACCCATAAAAAAGTGACGCTTAAAAAAAAGAAACAGAAGCCGCCACAGATTAAAGATAAAGTTCTAATGTACTTTTCCTTTTCTTCACCTCATTAATCTACTTTCCTTTTTTCTGTTTGTGTCTTTTTTCTATTGCTCATGTATTTCATGCTTTTGCTGCTTTTGCTACCTGCCGGCTGCTCATTTCCTTGTTTAACATTTTTTTCCTTACATAAAAAAATAAAATAGAATTCTAATTTTTTATTAATACCAATTTAGAAAAGAAAAAAATGGGGGTACAAAAAATGGACACAAAAAAAATTAATGAAAGGTAATTTTTTTGTTTCCGTGTTTTTATTTCACACGTTTTTTTCGCTGCTTTTTTGATGCCAAAAATATTTATATAAAGCATACAATTCAGTTTTTGTTCAAAAGAGCAAAAAAAATACCATAAGAAGTTCCGCGTTGAGTAAAATTACTGGTAACGGTAACGTTGTAATTATGTAAAGAAAAAACATTGTAAAGTATAAAACATGGAAATTTTCAAAACGTCTAATTTTTAAAATTTTAAATACAACCTTGTTAACTTTCTGACATGCTAAAAATAATATTTCTGTTCAAGAGATCAAAGATAATTAAGTTCCTTATTGTAATAATTTACGGTAATATCGTAATTATTTTAACAAAAAGACATTGTAAAAAGTGTAAATTTTGAAATTTACAATACATAATTGGTAATTTTCTGGTATGCCAAAAATAAATTTTTTGGTTAAAAGAACCGTACAACTTCCTTGTTGACTTTATTACAGATTACGGTAATGTTATAATAAAAAGACTGTAAAAATACTGAAATTTACGTTGCATCATTACTGATTTTTTGACGCTGTAAATTTTTTCCTTCTCATTAATTTCTGTGTTCGTAAATAAATAATCCATTTTTTCATTTTTTTCCACTTGAAAACGCTTTTTTCGATGCCAAAAATACTATTTTTCATTTTATTTAAAAGAACAAAAAATTATCATAGAAGTTCCTTGTTATACCTAATTAAGAATTACGGTAACGCTGTTAAAACAATTTTTGAAATTTACGATGAATAATCTTCTGACGCTGTAAGTTTCTTTTTCCTCAATAATTTCGATGCTCACAAATGGAAAAAAAATTCTCTTTGTTCTTTTGTTGCATTTGAGACCATTTTGGCTAAATTTCCTCAGATGCTAAACAGGAAGAAAAACAACTGTTTTTTATTTAAATATCTTTGTTCTATCATTTTTTTGTCATAAAAAATATAACAGGGAAGTAGAATATAAAAAAACCTTTAAAAAAAGAGTAACACCTATAAAAAAAAGCAAAAAAAAATTATACCTTTAATAATAAGCTGTCCTTTCTTTTTTTATATTTAACTTCCTTTGAGAGAGAGAAAGGAGAGAGACTGAAATACATAATTTTAATTTTATAACTTTGTGCGTACTTTTATTTTTACAGGTATCATTTTAAGAGTAATTTTAAATGCGGTAGAAAAAAAGCGGAAGAAGAAAAAGTGCCAAAGGAGGAAGAAGGAAGACCAATTTTTTACACCTTTTTTAGTGTTGTCCTTTTTTGACTCATAATTATAATTATAAATATATATCTCTGTGAGTTGAAGTAGCTGACGATGACTGTAAATGTGCTTATATAATTTTACGTAAATCTTTTTAAAAAAAAGGAGGAAATTTTGTGTGTCCGAAAAGGGTGGAGTATAAGATAGAAGGAAGGTATATCTATATAAATGGCACAAGTGATGATGCCAAAATTTTAAAACGCCTTTCATAACTTTCTTCTTTTTCTTGAGCTTTTTTGTGGGTACAAATTTAATAATAATAACGAAAAATAAAAGAGATATCGAAAGAATCCTTTTTAGTTTTTGCATCACTAACCAGCAGCAGCTAAAGTGGTGTTGACTTTACCTTGTGAAATCAGCTATAAAAAAAGAAAGTAGGGTATAAAAAAGAAAGAAAGAATGAAATCACCCTCCCATTTTCTTTTCCGTTTCTATTTCTTTACATTTCCGCATACAATTTTTTTTTTGGTTTATATAGCCATCCTTTAAGCAGCTAAAAAGATGATAAAGATAATAAAGATGAGCGGTTTGAATGGAGTCGTCTTCTTTTTTTGGCTTTTTTTAAAAAATATTTTTCTTTCACAATAGTCTTTAAAGAGATAATAATGATTATTGTTAAAGATAAGGATAAGTACTATAAACCTCTTAACTGATAAAATTGCTGTAGAAGAAGAAGATAAGGAATAATAATAGTGGGGATTATGACCAATAATTTTCTCTAAATTCTTTACCTTTTGTTTTTTTTGCTTTTGTTTTAAAGCTTATGTATTGCTGTGTCGGGTTCATTAAAGTACTGCATTAGATTATTATCATTTAAAACTGATAAATCGATCAATAGACAGTGATAAATGCTGATAAAAAAATTTTCAATGATATTTTTTTGCTTAGGCGCTTCTTAATTTTTGTGGTAAGAGACAATAGCGCTCTCTACCTGTGAGATGAGCACTGATAAAATTATCACAAGCATGTTAACAAAAAACTTTTGCTTCTGTTCTATGACAAAACGCTTTGACATAAGATAATAGAGTCATGTAAAAGTGATAAAAACTGATAAAAATTTATTACATTTATCACTAATAATTTCAAAGCTTTTTCGCTTATTTCCATGATGAGACACTTTTTTCTAACATCACAATATTTCATCCCTATTATCAGCAGTTCTTTGCTCTAACTTTTACCAGAAATCTCTAGTGGTAAATAAAAATATTTCTAAAAATATTTACCTTACTAATAACCAGCCATAAATAAATAACTTACAAAAATAAATATGGAAAATAAGCGAGTTAAAGAGAGGGTGTAAAAAAGTAAATAAACAAACAAACATAGAGCAAAAAATTTTTAAATCTTTTAGTGGCACTGGATTTTTTTCGTAATTTGCATGTTTTTTGACTTCTTCAAGATTTTAGTGGCACAGATAGAGACAAAAAATTTTTTAAAATTAGTAATTTTTGCATTTTTAATGTAGCGATTTAGCTGTTGTTTTGGTAGCAGTTTTTTTTATTAAAAATTTATCACTAAAAAAGCTTTTACCGTAATCCCTGCAAAACTAATACTGTTATCTTTTTGTTACTGTTGACGCCGCAAAATTAAGAAATTTAAAATTTAAAAGAATAACAAATTTTTATTTTTTGCAAAATTTTAAATTTATTGCTTCTTTTTGGGTGTCGTTGTCATTTTTGACTTCTTCAAAATGATAATAAGGCAGACTTTATGAGCGCTGGCTATGACAAGCTCTTTTCAAAATAAGCATTTTCGGTTTTTGGTAAGATCGGCATCCTTTCGAAAATAATTTTTTTGACATAAATTTGTCATAAAGATCTTCTACCGTATTCCCTGCAAAAACTAAAATCGTTATCATTGTTATTTCTGTTGATGCCTCAAAATTAGGAAATAAAAATTTAAAAGAATAACAAATTTATATTTTTTACAAAATTTTAAAATTATTTCTTGTTTTTTTCATCTACTGAAACTAACCATCTGTGAAAAAAACAAGCCTTAAGAAGATTTTTTTGTAAAAATTTAAATATTTTTGTTTTTTCAAAAAGTTTTAAATCTACCTTAAAAAGTATTTTTTAGTAACACATCCTCCTCGCTACAAAAACTAATAATTCGTTTGATTTTTGTTGCACACACACTTTTTCGCTACAATTTTTTTTATTACATTATTACTACTTTTTTGCTATTTTCCAGATTATCCCATCACTATTGTATCTTATCTTTTTAATATCCCCCATTTTATCCACCCTCACAAAAAAAACAATAAAAATTATAGAATACAAAAATAGCTACCTACTTCTTCTACTACTTTTTGTTTAAATCTCCAAGGGCACTTTTTCTTCTTTCCTTCTGTCTTTAAAAGGAGTGACTAAAAAAAGAGGATACAATTTTCTTGTTAACTTTTAAATGTGTGTTTTTATCCCTTATCTCTTTCCTTCCCCTTCCTTTTTTTCCATTGCTTTGCTTTTAATAAGCTTTAAAGGTATAAAAAAAGTGGGAGGTTCTGTTTCATTAGTTTTAGTTTAAAAAAAACAGCCGTATATAAATGCGTAGAAAAAAATTATTCTTTCATTGGCACTTTTGGTATCTTTGATAAGATATGTTATTTTTAATAAATACCTTCCGGGTTTATATATACCTTTTTATAAAACAACCATTTCCGCCTTTTATACTATTATTACTACTTTTTAATAGTTTGCGTATATATGAAAAAGAAAGTCAGGTGTAAAAAAAATTACAAAAAAATTAACAACTTTTTTTTGGAATTCAATTAAAGATAATTTCATTTATTCGTGTTTTGTGTTCGCTTATGAAATGTTTTTTTCGCGCTTAAATACTTTTAGTAATAATAAAAATTTCATATATTTTATGAAATTATGTTTTATTATAACTAATTATTACTACTGTTGAAATACAAAATAATTATTTCTCTTTTTTTAGGGCTTTTTTACATAAAGCTTTTACTTCTAATTTTCTTCAAACTCTGCTCTTCTAAAATATCAATAATCATATTTTCAAAAGATTATCATCTCACATCAATTACCTCAGAACTACCATTAGCATCAACAACATTGTTATCTCCTTCTTCATTTGATTCTATAAATAGTTCTCCACTTAAAAATTTCAAAATTCTTCCATCAAATTTTTCATCTTTAATGTTATTAAGTCAACCGTCATCATATCCTTTAAACAACTTCGAAACTGCTGCCTATTCTACTTTACCACCATCATATCCTATACATCAATGGAATAATGAATATCAACATCATCATCATTTACAGCAATATCAACAACAGCAAAATAATTATCCACAACAATATTATAGCAGCAATTATCCACCTTCTGCGATGTTAGGTGGACAACAACAAATAAATATAAATAATAATTCTTCAACAATGGTATCAAATATAAATGAAATGTTTTCGCTTGGAAATTTTACTTCTACTACTTCTCCAGAACATTGTTGGGCAACATTTAATGGTATGAATGAAAGCAATAATAGCACAACTACACCAGCAACAACTACAACCACTTCACCTCCAGCTACAGTACCCTCACCACCAGAATATAAACTTTTTGAAATAAAAGCTGAACAAATGTCACCAATTAATAGCAGTTGTCATTCAACAAATTCTGGACCTAACTCAGCTCCAACAATTGTTGATACAAAAGAAGGCATTTTAACTTCTCTCAGCAACCCTCTAAGTGAACCACAACGACCACAATCTGACTTAAATGTTTATTCTAAATGTACAGTGTAAGTATATTCTTCAAACAATAATTACAACAACAATTACATCTCATTACTTTTTTTTATAGATGTGAAGATGTTGCTGATGGTTACCATTTTTCTGCGCTATCCTGTGCAGCATGTAGTGCATTCTTTCGTCGTTCAATTGCTGACCAAAAAACTTATGCATGTGTTACACGAAATTGTAATGTATCAATAAGTAAGTAGTTTTATTTTTAGGAAGTAATATTTATATAGGTATAATGAAGTTAGATATTCTTAACTTTGATGTAAAAAAAATTGGATACAAAATTAATTGATGTTTAATGTTTCTTTCTTTTAGATTCACGAAAACATGGTGTCATATGTCGATATTGTCGATTTCAAAAATGTATTTTTGCTGGAATGTGCCCTGATGGTAAGTGGTTTTTAATCTAATAAAGATAAAAGAAAAGTAGTGTTTTTGGCGATGTCAACACTTTTGGCAGTTAAAACATTTTACCAAAAATTCTTTGGCATTACGTCACATAACGCCAATAACTTAAAATTCAATTAATACTAATTAAAAAATAATCCCTGACAGTTTTTAAACCCGTTTCTAACAAAAAAAAACATTTATCCGTGCCATTTTAAATTCGCCAATTCAATAATAATAATAATTTTCCTGAAAAGAAGCGTCTTAGAACGTCATAATCAAAACTAAGCTTATCTTTACCTTATTATCCGCTTCAAATAGGATTACCAACTATTATTTTTTCTCCTCTATACTTTTTTTAAAAGATAATATCCTTTTTTGTTATCTCACAAAAAAGATTATTATTATCCCCTTCATTTTTATTATCCTCTCATAAAAAAGGATAAAGACAATTTTTTCAAAGTTAAAGATTTTGTTCAAAAAGAATTTTAAAAAATTACTGCTGCAAAAAGTTTAATGAGTTTAATCGTATGGCGTTGCAAACACTTGCCCAATAGTTTAATAGGCGATGAGTCACAGAATGCCAATAACATAAAACACTTATGTTTTTCAAAGAAGTAACAACAACGCTTTTTTAGAAGTACAAGGAAAACGAAATAAAATTCTTCCTGAATCACCTGGTCGTTCATCTCCTGCTTCTGTGTCCACAGCTCCATATCCAACTATTACAACTTTACGAAGAGGTGGAAAGGGAACAAGAACTTCACAAGCACGTGGACCAAATGTACCATTATTAAATGAAATGTCCGGAGCCAGAAGAACTCTAGGAAATCATCGAATGATGAATATTAATGTAAGCATTTACCTTCATGTAAATGTACCAAATCTCATGCTTTCTCTTTTAGTGCCCTCCAACAACTAATCCATCAACTCCACCAACAACAATCTCAAATCCTTTTACTATGTTAGAAAAAGAATTTGTTTTATTTAAAAAGTTTTGTGAACAGGTTGCAATGCTGAATGGAATTATCACAGAAAATGATCACTGGCAATTTTCAACTGAGCTACAAAATTTATTTTTAACATGGGTAATTTTTGAATCTGTACATGCAACAATTCGATTTGGTGGTATCCAAACAAATCGAGCATATTCTGGTGATTTATCAAATATTGATATTGATGAATCATCGCTGACAGCATATTTGAGTGATGGAAATATGCGTGATGCCGCATCTATGGCAAGATTTGCATATCCCGTTCTACAATTCTTTAATATGCATTTATGTCGAAATGTACAAAATATGAGGTTAGATGAAAAAGAAGCTGCTGCATTGATGTCACTGTTGTTGATTAATCAAGTTAAATCTCGTCCAGTTGAACCATTCAAGCATCAAATCTTTAAAGAACTTGGTGAACATTATCGTAACTACGAAGTAGATGCCTCTGTTCGACTTGCAAATATCGTTCTTATCATATCAACCTTTGATGAAGCACTTGGAAAAGCAAAAGAATTTTTAACTTGTTGGAATTTGTTTTCTTTTAAATTTTAGGTTTTAAAAAAAAGTGCAAACAAAAAACCAAAGTTTTTGGATTCTTTCTTTCTTAACCATTTTTTTCGATCTCTCTAAAAAAGCAAAAATTTTCTTTTGCTAATTTTTATTTATTATTTTTTTTTGAAATGTATATTATTTTTTATTGTTTGTGTTTTTTGTCTTCATCTTTTCGTTCTGTTGTGTTATCATTTATTGACAAAAAATAAAAAAATTATTTCAAAACAAAACAATTCAATGCTTAAAAATAACAAGTTGTTTGAAGATGTGTAGAAAAAAAAGAAGAAAGAATTTTATTTACAAATATATTGTTTTTTTAATAATAAATTGACCAAAACAATTATCATATATGAAAAAGTAAGCAAGCATGACAAAGAACAGCTTCTATTATAATTTATAAGTTGGAAAATGTTAAAAAAACAATTCCATTACAATAAACAGTTAATGCTTAGCATAAAAAAAGTTTAAAAAAAACTGTTTAAATCAATGTTTCCGAGCTACCGCCACCGGTGGCTTGAAAACCCAAACAACACCCAAGACATCGAAAAATGAAAAAAAAAATTAAAAAAAGTTTAATAAATTCGTGGAAAACCGTAAAAAATTGTAGAAAATTGTGGAAAATTTAGCACGGTTTTTTACTGTTTTTCACGAATTTTTTTTAAATCGTAAAAACTGGTTGAATTTTAAGCTCAAGAGATGCTCTCCCATGGCAGCAAAATACTCATTCAACCCTAAAAAATGAACCTTTAAAAGTCAAAAACCAACTGTATATGTTTCAGCGTTTTAAAATTTGTTCAAAAATTTGTATTTTGAAGTGTTTAAATTTTTTTTGTCATAAACAGTTTTTCCCGAGAACATTTGGGGAGATCTCCATTTAACAATCCTATTTGTCGGTCTTTAATTAAAGTATAATCAAAAACAATTTCTTCCCCATCAAATGTTTTATAAATGCATGGTTGCTATTACAGTAGACCAGTGATATAGAATCAATAATGGCAAAATTCTTTTAAAACCTAAAATTTTTCTCAATTATTTCATTGCTTCATACTTGATCAAGTACTGCTATATCAACTGTCGTAAATCTTTCAAGTGTTAGTTGTCAGTAAAAAAATTTTGCTTTATTGCATTACATGGATTTACAGATCCTATCAAAAAATTACAACCTTATGAAAAATGTAAACAAAAACAAAGTTAAATTTGTACAAATGAAACAATTACAGAAAAACGAAAGAGGCTATATCATTATTATTCATTCATTCATCAACATTAAAACCAAGATGGCAGTGTTCGATTTAATAGCCCATTTTGTTTTTGTTGACGATTTCGACGAGTAGCAGGTTGTGGTCTAAAAAAAATAAAATATAAATGCATGTTTTATGTATTTTGAATGACATACTTTCGAAGTTCATTGGCATCTGTCTGTAAAATAATAACACGTTCATGAACATGGACCTAAAAAAATACATAGTTTTTTTAATACAGTAGTATGCAATACGAAAAAATATATACAAAAGTCTTACTCTTTCAGCTTGTCGAGGTTTTGGTCCTTCAGCTTTCAATTCTTCTGATGATGATTTGAATCCTTCATCCTACAACAGATTAACATTTTGAGTCATATGGAATACTGTAAATCTTACTTCTTTAGCTTGTTGAGGTTTTGGTTCTTCAGCTTCCAATTCTTCTGATGATGATTTGAATCCTTCTTCCTATAATAGACATAAATCAGCATTTTGAATGACTTTATGTGGAATACTGTAAATCTTACTTTTTTAGCTTCATGAGATTTGAGTTCTTCAGCTTCCAGTTCTTCTGATGATGATTTGAATCCTTCATCCTATAACAGACACAAATCAACATTTTGAATATCCTCAAATGGATAAATGTATATATGAAAAATTCTTACTTTATTAGCTTCTTGAGGTTTTGGTTCTTCAGCTTCCAATTTTTCTGATGACGATGATTTGAATCCTTCATCCTACAACAGATCAACATTTTATGTATATGAATTACAGTATATGTTGCAGTATATGAATAATCTTACTTTTTTAGCTTCATGAGGTTTCAGTTCTTCAGCTTCCAATTCTTCTGATGATGATTTGAATCCTTCATCCTATAAAAGACACAAATTTCCATCTTCTACTTTTCTACCAAAAAAAACTTACAATTTTAACAAATTCATCAGCATTTGTTTGAGTAGCGACATCAGATTTTTGTACAGTAGGAACCTAAAAAAATTTGAAATTATTAACAAACATAAAAAAGATATATCTTACTTGTTCAACTCGAAGACAATCAATAACTTTTTGAAGATTTGCTTTTTCATGACGAAGTTTTTCAATTTCATCTTGTCGTGCATTTTCTCGATCAGTGAAAAATTTGACGTAATCTTTTTCCTAAAAAAACGACAAATTATTAAAGTTTTTTAATATTAGCGTTGCAACAGCAAGCACCTTCTCATAAATGGATGGCTGCCAAATCGCTACATATCTCAAAAAACTTCGTACGATTAAGTTTTTTTGAAATCCGCCTCCATCAAGCATTATACAAGCCCGAGGCAAGAAAAACTTACATTCTCTATTTGATCATTAATAACTTTTTGAAGATTTGCTTTTTCATGACAAAGTTTTTCAATTTCATCTTGTCGTGCATTTTCTCGATCAGTGAAAAATTTGACGTAATCTTTTTCCTAAAAAAACGACAAATTATTAAAGTTTTTTAATATTAGCGTTGCAACAGCAAGCACCTTCTCATAAATGGATGGCTGCCAAATCGCTACATATCTCAAAAAACTTCGTACGATTAAGTTTTTTTGAAATCCGCCTCCATCAAGCATTATACAAGTCAGTGACAAGAAAAACTTACATTCAACATCAAATCATCAATTCTTGCTTGTAAAGTATGTGTTGATTCTTTTAGATCAGTAATCTGAAAAAAGTGTTGTATTATAATTACTGCTTTCGCTACTCTTTCACATCTTGTTGCATCCAGCCCGAAAAAAAGCAACTTACTGTATCAGCTTGAGAAAAATTTGTATCTTGTAGTTCCTTTTTGTCTGCTTTCAAATTGATAATTTCAGCTTTTAACCCAGAATTTTCAAATTTCAATCGATCATATGCAGCTTTAGAATCTTTAAGTTGTAACATCGTTTGTTTTGCCTTTTCAGACAATTCTTGAAATCGATCAGATAAGTATAGATGATAATCATTATCATCATATCCATGATGATGATCTACTGATGAAGCTAGCGCTTTATGATGAGGAGACGGTGAAGCTAATAATGACGATGATAACAAATTAAGCTGCCGTTTAGTTTTCATTGTAGAAGAAAATAGAAGGAGGCGAATGACGAGACTAAAAAATGATTTTTTAATAAAAATATGTATAAAAAGAAGAAGATATCTTTAACGCGCATAGAAAAAAGATTCAGACAGAAAAAAAAGTATCAAAAAAGAAAGAGCTCATTTTCTCAATGCCAGAAATGAGCAGCAACAAGTTTTTGACGCGCAATTAGACATGTGTGTTAATTCTTTTGTTACAGAAACAATAGAAACTGGTCGAATAAAATTTAATCAATAGTAAGTTAGTACCTCGAGTTTATCTTAATCACTTTGTCGCTATTTTGTTTATCAACAAAGTTTACAGTATCAACTTCTGTATCCAACAGTTTTGTTAAGTCTACTTAATGTAATCGTAGTAATAGTTGTTAAACAAGTAAAAACTTTAGTAATATGCCTTAATACCTACTAATCCCGAATTCCCTAATGCGATACACATGAGTCGACTTAATAACCAAGCTAAAGAGGGGCCCATTTTTAACTTGGGTGCCAACGTTAGAATCCGTTTTAACTGCGGATTCACCGAGCACCCAACTACTTGATGCTTTTTAGTGGTAGTAAGTATCCAACAGGACTTGAACGACCAGGTCAAACATCCGATGCGCTAATCACTCGACCACATGAGCTGGCTAAATCGATCAATAAAAATGCTGATGCAACTTTTAAGCAGTTAATGATGAGCGAAGTAGTGCTAAAAAGATAAACAAGTAAAGGTATATACGGCATAAAAAGTAACATAAGAAGAAGCAAAACAGCAAGGCAGTAATGAAGTATTCATCAATTTATACATTCAATAAGTAACGGAAAAAAACTTATACAAGTTGTTAAAGCTGCATTTCTGTTCCATTCTATGCCACGTATGCTTTATATAGTAATCAAAAAACATGTCCAAGTTTAGCTCTCTATCTCTCTCTTCCATTATCTGATTACCAAGAATTTATATATAGTATTATCTTCTAGATTTGCTAAAGCCCACACATATCCCGTAGTTAAAGTATTGATGATTAATGTGGGTTTTATCATAACTATCAGTAAAGAAGATGAAGCAAATTATAGATCTTTTGATGGTCCGTTAAGTAGATTGAGAGCGAAAGACAACTTTGGGCATGTGGTTTTTATTATAACAATAAAAAACATCTGCTGCACGAAAGATAACACAAGAAGAAACAAAATCAAAAGATTATGGTGCTACTGATACAGAAAATTAGCTACAAAAGAAAGTTAAATAAAAATATTACCTGCTAAAATTGAACTTCGATGATAAAAAATAATAAAATTCGACGAGGAAAAAAAAGAGAACACAAAAAAATTTTGAAGGAAAAAAGTTTTTTGTTATTTTCTTTTTCGTGTCGTGATTTGAGCTTTCTTTTCACTCGCTTTTTTTGTTGTTGGAAGTCTACAGTATGACAAAATTAAACTTTAAACTTTTTCTATAATTTTTTAACGGTAATTAATGCAGTTAATTTTATTTTCATTTTTTGTGTTAATTCTTTTTTTACATTTTTTGTAGAAGTTCTACAGTAGGACAAATGTTAAATTTTTTCTTTAAAGTATTTGTCGGCAAATTAATTAATAAAAATGTTTTATTACTGCTAATAAAAATTTGTAATTTACAAACATAGCAAGTTGGAATCAATCTCTAATTCTTCTATTGAGACATGTCTAATAACATCGATGAAATTGCAACTTGTAGACATTCATTTTCTGCCAGCTGTCGACAGATGTAAAGGATATTGTAATTGCTCACTTGGTTTTTAAGGGCAAATAGCTCCTATTAACTTCTATAAGCTCATATTCGGTGGGAAGGGTTATCACTGACAGGAGCATCTTTTGCTCCTAAAATTTTGGCATTTGGGAACACTTTGCCAAACGGCGCCAAATTCAAATTTGACTTTAACCTAGCTTGAAATTGTCAAAGATTATGAAAATCCAGATTTTTCTGCACCCAATAGTCAAAAAAATTAACTTCGCAGCTTAAAAAATGACAGCCATTAAGCTAGGGGGTAGATAAACCAAGTCATACCTGCAGGTATACTGTAACAACTTTTGAACGATTCCAAAAAGCCCATGTTAAAACCACAAACAATTTTCCCCCAGAAAAAGCAATCAATTCAAAACCAATATTTTTATTACAAAAAGAATACCCATTCATAGAGACATAACAAAAAACACAATCAAAAGCATACAAATAAAAAAAGGCATATCATATACCTGAGAAGATTAAAATGTTTTTTTTGATTTTATAAATTATTGATTGATATTCATCTCTTTCATTTATGATCGACGTGATGGTTGTTGCTTTGTTGAAGTCGGTGAAGGAGAATCACGTTCCAAGCTTGTAACTCTTTGCATCAAGACAACGATCTAAAAAAATAGAGATAATGTAATAATCAATGTTGTATAAAGTTTTAAGAAATACTTACATCATCCCTTGTCATTTCTTCAGCACTATGTAATTCATCAACTTCAGTTAAGATTTCTTTTTGATTTTGACAAATTTCTTGTTGATCAAGAGCCAATTCATTCATCTAAAAAAGATGATAGTGTAAACAAAAAGATCAATGAGGGGTTAAAGGATTGGCATGATAAGGCAACACAGTTCTCAATAGAATTAACGACATTTACGCGTTTAAGCTGCAAAAAGCCAAAATTCCGAATTAACCAAAACGCTGAAACATGCCAAAAATCACAGTACTGTAACTATTAACGCCCAAATATCCCACAAAAATAAAGCAAATTTTTGAATACCTCTATAGTCTTGTGGAGTACTGTGCCATTTGTAGCCAAGGTAAATGCCAGCCACAATCAATAAAAAATCAACAAAAAACTTACACTCTTTTTTAATGAAGCAATTTCCATGCCAGCTTTAACAATCTTCGATTCCATAGTTTCTTGTTTAGCATAAGAAGTCTGTAAGAATTGTTGAAATTCTGCTTTCATTTTAACAAGTTCTCCTTCAAAGCTTTTTGTACTTGCACCATCATGTTGTCCATTGGATTTGTTAGCAATTGTATCAGCATCTGAGACCTTTGGAGTAACCTAAAAAAGATGAGATTAGTGTCAACAGTGCATAAAGAAAAAAACGATACCGATTTTGGACTTTTATCACTGCCACCATTATTATGACAAGCATCAGTACCACGTGAAACCTTTGGTGTTGCCTAAAAAATATGGATAACATTAAGCACAGATTATTGTATCACACACAATAAAAAACTTACAGATTTAGGACTTCCATTACTAATAATAGCATCTTTTATTTCAATTTGATTTCGAAGTCTAGCATTTTCAACTTCTAAAGTAGTATTACGAGCTTTTAATTGAGAATTTTCAACTTCAAGTCGACGACATTTTGCATTAAAAACCTATAAAAGTTTATAAAATGTATATCTTAGCTATAAAATGAATAAGAGTCGTTTTTTGTAGCATTCAATTGCCCGTAGAAAGGCTCGACTAAACCTCAAGCAACCTTGCTTTGCTACAACTATAACTAACTTCTTGAATATGATGAGCTGCAGAATCACCAATTTTTTCACATAAAAATGCAAATAACATATTTGTTTTATTATCATTATTACCGCTGCTGCTAAAATCAAACGGTTGTTGTTGCTGTTGCATCATTTTTGATGGAGAAAGTGATGAAGAAGCTTCACTTGAATGTGATGAAGAAGAAGGCGGTTGAGGATACGTGTTATTAAAATCCATGATTTTACCTGTAAATAAAAGATATAAGATGAAATTAATTAAATAATAGATAAACAACATTAGTAAAAATTAAAACAAGAAAACTAGAAAAAAAACAGAGGAACAAAACGAAGAAGAAAAAATTTGGCGCGCAAAAAAATGGAGTTAAAAGAAAAAAACACACACAAAGCATCCAACGTTGAAGGTGGCATCGTAAGATTCAAAGCTTTACGTTGAACAAAATCGTGGCAGGAAGCTGAAGATTGTGAGAATATTCAACTTCCTTTTTTGTCATCATAAAAAACTATTACAGTAGCTTTAAAAAAATAATCAACAAAATAAAACAAATACATGTACTTCAACTTTTGTGTTACTATCAATTTCGATAGTACAATAATTTAAAATATTGTATATAATATAAAATAAAATATACTGTATATTTTATTTTACTATCACAACAGACAGTCATACAAAAGTAACAATAGTTTTAAATTTATGTTAGTATCAGCTTTAATAGTAACACGAAAACTAAAATATTGTCTATTATAAAATTTTGTAAATCAAACAAATTATTATAAAGATTTACAAAATTGCAAAAATAAAGAGTGTTCAGTCTTTGACGATCGTCGAGCTCGAAAGAAACGTAAAACGAAAAAAATTGATATTTTTCGAACATAAAGTTTTTTAGACAAAAACATTTGTTATCGATTTTGAAAATTTAAAGAAAAACATTGTATTGGCGGGGGCAATAAAAAGTGACAGCTGTATTTCGTAATTTTATGATGTTCTTTTTTAGGTGGTCTAAATTGGAGGAGAAAAAAACTTTTTTAAAAAAAGCAGAAATTTCCGTGTTCATTTTTTTGCATCTTTGTTGTTTGTTACTTGCTAAGTCTCTATTTTTGTGGTACAAAAAACTGATGCATTCGTTTTTAAAGATAGATGTACTCTACAAACTTGCAAGCTATCCAAAAAATGACATCATCAACAACATCATATATGCATTTTTTTAACGATGTTTGCACACATCTTTTTTTTCTATCACCATTTTTAATGTCCATTGTTTTCTCCTTTTTTCTTTTCGCAGCAAATTTCGACACCAAACAAATATAATTTTTTCTTGATTCACGTGTTCTTTCTTCGTTTCATCTTTTTCATTGATTGTTTACTTGCTGCTGGTGGTTCTCTTTGCTTTGCTCGCTTGCTTGTGACATTGGTTTCTCTTTTTTTAAAGTCCTCTAGTTTTTTTTCAGCTGTGCATTTACTTTCTTCATTTTTAAAGAAATTTTTTTAGCAGCAAAAAGAAAGTTATGAGAAAAGTTTTGTATAAAGATAAATTTGTTGAAGTAAGTTTTAATTTTTGTTGCTTTAATATTTCTACCGTAACCCTTGACATGGATAAATTTGCTATAATTTTATCCATTTTTTTCCAGTTTTTTTATTTCTGCAAACTAACTACAGTATCCTCCATTACTTTTTCAGGTATATGTTGATGAAATTGTTATAAAAACATATTTCTTTCCCATAGCAACCAGCAAACATGTACCTATAAATGAGATTCGATGCATATATTATAAAATTCAAAAATGTTGGGAAGATATTGGTACAACAAAAGGTTGGGGAATGACGTTTTACCCTGTTTGGTGGGCATGTGATTTACGACGACATATTCAAATTGGTAAACCTGTTCCACATTACAATGTTATCCTTGATACTGGTTCATCGATTAAACAAGGATTCTCAGTTGTTGATATACAAAAATTTTTAAAAGCTCTTCGACCATATACAAATGCACCATTTGAAAATCGCTTTCCTGAAAGCTTTGAATTTCGAACTTTGCCACCACCTGTTGTTGATGGTGAAGCAACTTCTTCAGAAGAATTGTTAGAAGATGCTGGTGACGATGAAAAGTATAGCAAAGAAAAAGAAGCAAATTTAAAGCAGCAACTTCCACCCAGTTATGATGAAGCAATTTCAGCAACAAAAAAGCATTTGGATTAACAATGAAATATTACCGTAACCTATTTTATTTATTTCTTTGGAAATTATACTTTGCTGATATTAACCTGTCATTTTGTATTTTAATATTTATTTGTGTTAAATAAAACATATATTTTGAAAAATATACAGAATATTATTTTTAAAATTCAAGGTCTATAATTAACCTTTAGCACAAAGAAAACATCAAATTCAACTTTTTATTCATTTCAAATTTATAAATTTAATAAAACAAAATTTACAGTTGACAAATGCTACAGTATCCCTTATTCACTTAACACAAATAAAACTTTAAAAAATTACGGTAGCTTAATTTTATCAATAAAAGATCATTTTCAAATGCCATCTTAGTTTCGGCTCAAAACGTATTTGATTATAATATAAATAATATTATTTCTGCGATATTAAAACGTATTTTTACAAATTACTAGCTGTTCCATTTATGAGCTTTTGATTGTTAATAATATTAAAACATTTATTATTCACCATCCATAAACTCAAAAATTCAAAAACATCAAATTTTATAGGATAAGCAACGGGCGATATCGTGTACATATTTGATAAGCTTTAGTATAATGTTTGTAGACCCTGACACCTGCTGATTCCTGATTCCCTCAATGTGATACACATGAGTCGACTTAATAAACAATCTAAGGAGGGGCTCACTTTTAACCTGGATACATGGAATTCAATTTAACTTCCTCGGATCAACCGAGTACCCAACCACTCATGTTTTTTAAGGGTACTATCCACCAGGACTCGAACCTGGGATTACCAGATCAAACATCTGACGCGCTAACTACTCGACCACATGAGCTAGCAAAAAATTGCAAATTCTCAAAAGAGCAGCTCCTAATTTGCTGGAATGCGTGTCAGTACCCGAGGAAAATAATGAAATATGTTTCTAACCAAAATCAAGATGGAATCTAAAAACAATCCCTTGTAAGACATACTGTAAAAATTATTCTAAAGCAATTTTTGAAGTTCCAACAGCTTCATCATAGGTTGGTGGAGGTCCATAATCATCACCAGTTAATGTAGTTCTAGACAAATTTTCTTCAACTCTATCCTCCTCCACTTTTTCTTCCTCCAAAACATCTGTTCCACGTTCAACAACTTTTTCTCTCCGCTCAAAAAAATCAGGAAATCGATATTCACATGGAGCATTTGTAAGTGAACGAATAGCTTTTAAAAATTTATAAATATCAACAACGCTAAATCCTTGTTTAATAACGGATCCAGTATCAAGCGCAACATTATAATAATTTGTTTTCGTTGATGGTAGTTGTCTTTTCATATCACATGCCCACCATATTGTAGATGCCATTCCCCAACCTTTACTAAATAAAATTGTATCTACTTGTTTTTGATAATAAATACAGCGTATATCGGTGATAGAGATGTTTTTATTGGTGGCAATTGGGAAGTAATAAGTTTTAATTACAAGTTTGTCATTGAAGAGCTAAATATAATTCAAGGATGAGAGATAACTAATATTATAAGCTTTGAGCTTGACCTACTTCAATAAATTTGTCCTCGTATAAAATTGTTGGAACTTTACTCATCGCTTAAATTAAAAGCAGCTATCAACTAATACAAATTTTAAAATCAAAAATCCAGCAAAAGAACGTTTTTTCAAATCAATACTACAAATTTGTCAGCAGCTTTGAAAAACACATAAAATTGCTGTCAACTAAAAATATTGAAATGAAGCAAAAACATATACGTCAGAAAATCAAAAGAGAGGAAATGATAAGGGAAATGTTCAGGATGTGGAAATGAACAAAATACGTCATCTCATAAAAAAAGCACAACTTCATCGTTAAACTACAGTACCCTTATTTTGCTCATGATTATATACATTTTTGTATCATTAAAAACATAACAAAAAACAATCTCAACCACCACCAAAGCAAGATCATGAAGCTGCAAAACCTGAACCAACTCTTTCTCAAGAATCTGAAAAGAAGAATGTCGAAAAAGATGAGCGATTGCTTTCAAAGGAACCTGTCAAGAAGCAGCGTGTTGAAAAGAAAAGTGTAAAAGAAAAGAAGACAACAGTTGAACCAAACTGAAGAAGCTGCTGCACCACCTGAACAAAAACCAGCACCATATAATTATCCACCTCTACATGTTGTTCCACGTTCAAGATCTCATCGAACATGTTGTCTTCAAAGGTATCCTCAATTTTCCCAGGAAGTAAAGAGAAATTTGCATAATTTTTTTTTGTTATACGCCTTTTTTTAAATTAAATCATCATTCCTTTTTATTTTGCTGCACATTTTTATTTTGCAAAAAAAACTGATTGTTATAGTCACCAATCAAATCAAAGAATGGCCGATCGTCTTGTTGAATCTGTTATAGATGTTGATATTCCTGCAAATGCAACAATTGGTGTAACACTTTCTGCTGAACCACCATTAAAGATAACAAAACTTTCACCATCATCATGTTTCTTGGGTAAGAGATTTTTTTTGATTATTTAAGGGGAAGAAAGGAAGAGGGTTGGAAGAGTGCGTTTATAGAAGAACAAGGCTATATATTAAATAGGAAAACTCGGGAAAAGTTGAAGGAGATGAGCAACATTCCATTGCTTTCGACGTTCGAGATGCTTTGAAAAAGGATACTGAGAAACACATTGCCAAACACAAATTTTATAGCTCAACAAAAATTTTTTCAAACAATTTTTTCTCTTAAAATTTTCTCTCGAATTCACTCAATAATAATCTTCTACTTCTTTTTTAGGTAAATTATTTGTTGGTGATATTATTTTAACAATTAATGATACAAAAGTAACGAATCTTGGAGAATTTTTTAAAGCAACAAAAACACCTGGAAAACTTCATTTTAAAATTAAGCGTGATGAATATTGTACTTGTAAAGTTAATGTTTTACCACCACCAAAAGCTGGTATTGAATCATTTGAATTTGAAATGAATTGGAGAACTGGTGGTATGCCGATTGGAATTTTGGTTTATCAAGTAAGTGATTTTTGTTAGAGGGATGCTGATTGGGACTGGAATACATATATAAAGCATTGCCGGAAAGTTGTGGAGTAAAATTATTTGATTATTGTTGCTGTAAAGTTATGAATAGCTTATTAAGCGATAATGTATCATTTGCATATTTATGGATCAACACCTTTTGTCTTATGAACATCAACCGTACGATCCGATAGTACCTGCATTTCGAATGGACATTTGCCAACATGTTTTTAGCTTTCAAATTGCTTCTACAGGGTTCTAAAGAATCAAAAAATTTAAATGGATATCTTTTATACATTCAAATATCTCGTGCCAAATTTGCATAAACAGCACTTCCACCTTCAGCTAATCATCACTCTTCCATTTTTTTAAAATCGTATCAACGCTACAAATCTCAACATGGAAGAAATTCGACCAATCATGGAGGGTGTGAAGAAAGTTAAGTATTGAACCACCAACTTTTTCGGGCAACTTTTTGGCATAGTCTTTATTCCAGTCCCATCAGCAGCAATTTTTTATCATATAGCTATTTTCCAACCTTTTCTATATATATTTTAGGATAGTGAAAAGCGTGTTATTGTAAGTATGATAGAATCTGGTACCCTTGCATCACAAACTCTTAAACCTGGTGATCATTTAACAAAAGTAAATGATGTAGCAATATTGGATAAATCAATGGCAAAAAAGATGATAGTAGATAGTGTAAATGCTAAGAATAAGGTTAAGCTTACCGTTGAACGTCAAACCCAAGCTACTGGTTCTTCAATACCTACACCTGCTTCAACTCCTCCATGTGCAGGTAATAATTCAAAGCTACCAAATTATGATCTTCCATTACCACCTGATGTTCTTGCAATTATGGAAGCAAATAAGAATTTTCATAAAGAACCTTTTAATCTTCCATCTATCTTAAAGCAAGTTGGACCTCCAACACCATCTGGTAAGTGATTTTTATTGATTATTCTATGGGGTACTTTGAGATATGCAAAGGATTACATTTGATTTGTTAGCTTAGTATACGGTACTTTGTGCTGACGAAGTAAAATGCCGAATTGGTTCTTGACGGCAAATCGCTACTTTTTGTTTTTGAAAGCTTTTATTTTCAGGGGTGGGTCATCACTGACAGGAGCATCTTTTGCACCTAAAATTTTGGCGTTTGGGAACACTTCGCCAAACGGCGCCAAATTCAATTTTTACCGAGGTTAAAGTTGGCTACCGTATATTTTCTCTTTAACTTTCTATTTCTCAGTTTTTATGATAGAATTCCTTGTATTTTTGTCATTTTTTTTACTTTACTTTTCTTTTTTTAATTTTCCAAGAATCTTATTCTTATAGCAGATTTGACTAAATACAATATTCTGTCATGCTATTTTTTCTTTCTCTAAAAGCTATATATCTGCTTAAAAATCTGCTCCAAAGATCTTTCACAAATTCTTTACAATCTTCTTATCTCTTGTTTTCCGTTCTGTATCATCCAGCCTCCGCATAGAAAATACTTCTCATTTCTCTTAGTTGCTTATCTGTTTTTTTCATTATCAATGCTTTTATCAATATTAAAATTTTTTTAATTTTTAGGTAGTCATATCAATATGCCTGAAACAACACCTGAAGAAAATCAAATTGAATTTGATCCATCACCAAAGCCTCTCAAAACAACTCCAAAACGTGTTGGTGCTGCTTAAAGAAGAAGAAGAAGAGATGAAGAAAGAATGTGTATGCTTTTCTAAGAATAATGTGTATTTCTGTAATTTTAATGTAATAAATGTGCAATGATTGTATTATGTATAATTTTATGGTACTTTTATTGTAGAAAGAAACAAATATAATAAATGCAATAAATAAATAAAATTTAACAACAACAACTTTTTTAATATGCAATAAATTAACAACTTTTTATTTTAAACAAATGATTCTATTAACTTTTTCTCTTTCTCCACCACAGATGAAGAAGAAGGTTGATAAAATTTATAAATACAAAAAACAAAGATTATAAAAAATATAAAAATTTGTAAAAATATTAGTAGTAATAATATAACTTGAACAACATCTGGTTGTGAGGCAAGATAGGCGCAGAGATGGTGATCGTCAACACTGAAAAAAGGATACGGTGGTTAGATAAAGTTTTTTACCTTATTTTCATTTAAAAAAGCTTTGTGATTCGTGTTTACAGAAAAATAAAAGTACAGTTTTTTTTTTGTAAAAAGGTTAATGGATTTGATGGGATAAGAAATATAAGTAGTTTTAAATTGTAGGATTTATGGGGTTATTAATTATTTAAAATGATGTTAAGAGATCAAAAAGGATAACTTAAAAATAGCAACAATAAATTAAATTTTGATGCATTAACGGTTTTAGATATCACAGATACTGTACCTACCACACCAATAAAGCTATTTAAATTTTTAATTCAGCTTTTGAAAACTCGATTATTGTAATAAAAAATATTTTTAATTTTATTTGAATTGTTTAATCTTAAAGCTACAGTATCCTCGAACAATGATACACAAGCTAAATAAGCATACTGGATTTAAAAATCGCAAATGTTTAACACTTTAAGAATACATTAACTAAATTTGAATATTGAAAAAATATTCAATAAACTGTTGAAAAAGTATTAATAGGATTACTGTACTTTTGCATATTGATATGCTCTATTTTTATACAACATTATAAATCACTTGTTTTTAAATAAACAATCAAAAAAAAGAAAAACTTACTCTGCAACAACTAAACATTTATTACTTTCATCTGTACAGGAGTTACAAATTGAATATTCAATATCAAACCAATTCCATGGTGTCATTTTTTCTTCTTTATTCGCTTTTTTAAAACTTCCTTCAAAAATTGAATGCAAAAAATAAGCAAGCAGAACACCAGCCAAAGATAGAAAAAATAACAACTTTTAAAAGCAGCAACAACAAAACGTGTAAAAAACTAAAAAGAAAGGAAAGAACTTTATTCCCTTTATATACTAATAATTTTCTCTAGTTTTGTCTTGCTTTAGATTGCTTAAACTACAAATTTAAAACAGAATGTTAAGTAATAGCAGCTGAAGAGGAGAAAATGAAGAGGATGGAAAGGAAAGCAGAAGAAGGGGATCATAAGATTATAGCAAAAGGGATAAGTAAAAAAAAAGATAAGTAAGAAAGAATGTGACTCAAAAAATTTTAATAATTTTTTTTCATTCAATTTTCTAAAGAAATTAAAAGATTATTAAAGAGAGATTAGGCACTCTCTTTCTTCTTTGTTTTAATGAAAGAAAAAGTTATTAAAATTCAACTTTTGCAACAGCAAAAAAGTCATTAAATTTCAAACATCAAAAAAGATTTTTAAGGAACGGGCTTCCTTTTTCAGTCAGACTTTGAAATTGAAAGGGTTCTAGCTTTTCAAAAATTCAAAGGGGTTTCTGCTGTTGCCATTTGAAAAGTTAAAGAAGAATGTGGCATTGATCTTTGTCTTTAAATTCATGAGAAAAAATGTGTGTTAAAAAAGCGGAAGAAAAATGGATTTAAATTTTTTTCGTATAAGTTTTCGTCACCTTTTTTCGTTGAAATAGAGATTTATATGTTTCTGGCTCAGACATTTGTTATAACATAAATGGCGTTTCTAGAAATTTTAAAGTCAAAGAAGTGTGAAGGTGTTTATGGAAAGAAGGAACAATGAAAAACATCATTGGTGGTGAAATTCTTGTAGCTATATTTTTCTATTATTCTTGATTATTGCATACAGTTTTATTCCAAAAAATTACAAATACAGATTTATTTGAGTCTAACAAGTTGAAGCTTTGAAACAAGATCATGTGCATTTCAATCCAGATAATCAGCAATATCAATTCCAACAGATGTTGCAACATCTCGAACAAAATCTGATGAAGCATCACAGCGAAATTTGGGAACAGAAATATTTGTTGGATTTGAAATTTTTGTAATAAATCTCATTTCACATAGTCGATTAATGAGATAGTTCACATCTGGCATTACATCATCAGGTTGAAGGAAGCTATTGAAAAGGAATGCAATAACACCCAAGAATCGTGCTAAAACAAAAGTTTTGCAATATAGAAATTTTGAAAAATGAAAAAAAGTTTTTAAGTAAATTTGAAAATTTTTCTTTTTTAAAAAATTACAAACTAAAATCTTAAAATTCAAACATTTGCTGTATCAGTTTTTACGTTGTTTTCTACAGTATCTGATCAAGAACAAAATTAAACATTCCATTTCAAAAAAACGGAAAATAGTTTTTACGCAAATAAAGGACTTCCGCAAGGATGTTTTTCCGTTGACACAAAAAAGTCCAAAGTCGATCACCCCTTTCTTCCACAAAGTACTTCTCCTTCACCTCTTAAAAACTAAAAACTAGAGAATTTGTGTTTTGATTAACATTGTTTATGCATGTGAATTTTTTTAACATCCTCGTCTACCTATTTTATTTTTCTTATCACATTTGAGTCCACATTGAATGAACTCCAAATACACATATAAAAGTAGACAAGAGAAATAAAAAAGGTCATTTAAATCATTTTTTTTCAAGAAGATTGTGAAAAACCAAACATTAAAAAAATGTTTGTCAAATGTTTGATTTTATTTTCCTTGATTGCTGCTGGAAGATGTGGCTATGATGAAAGCCTTGCTCGAAATTTGCTATGGCCTTTAACAGTTGATGCATATAATCATGGAATTGAAAAATGTATTAATGCAACGTTAGGAGCAGCTTCTAATTATGAGGTATGCATATTTGAGATCACAAAAGGAGGAAAAGCAGTTTAAATTTTACTTCAACCACCTTCTGGTTACTGTATTTTTTTATTTTAACCAATATTTTTTTAGTTCGGCATACAAGTAACCCTTCAATGTGATAGCGCAAGCTCAAAAGATTCATGCTCCGGATATACAGTAGCTTATCATAAACAAAAAGCAATTGCAATATTTTTTCGTGGTTCAATAAGTGACAGCCAAGTTGAACAAGAAATGAATTATACTTTAACACATCCTCTGCTACCATTTATTGGAGGTGGAAATGTTAATGGATATTTTTTAAATGGTTACAATTTGCTTTGGAAAGCCGGGTTAAGAGACAGCTTTATCAAATTGAAAAATAAATATCCAGCTTATAAAATTTGGGTAGCTGGACATTCACTTGGAGCAGCGCTTGCTTCTGTTACAGCAGCATCATTAACAGCCACAAAACTTGTTTCTAAAGAGCAACTCCTTCTTTATACTTTTGGACAGCCTCGAGTTGGTGATAAAACTTTTGCAGATGCATATCCATCACTTGTACCAGAAGCATATCGAATTGTACATCATTGGGATATTATTCCACATTTACCAACAGCTGGCTTCATGGGATATACGCATCATGCAGCAGAAGTGTGGTACAATAATAACATGAAAAAAGGTGATCCATATATTCTTTGTGCTGAAGAAGAAAGCATGAAATGCAGTAATAGCGTTCTGACTCCAACAATGGGTGATCATGGAGAATATTTTGGTGTAAGAAACTATCTTGGAAATCATGAATGTGTTCCAGCTGGAACTTTTTAAATTTTGTTAAACTATGAAATGATAAAAACTTAAATAAATTTTTGCACAATCCTCAATACTTTGTTAATTATTGAGATAAAACTTTTATTATCATTCGAATGCACAATAACTATTTTGTCACAACGTTTATTCAAAAGTTAAAACAGAAAAATTAACAAAAAAATTGATGGGCGTGATAGAATAACAAAAGAAATAAGCTTATGGATAATTAACAGTTAATTTACAAGTTGGAGGTAAAGTTCGACGAAGTTCTTTTTCAGCATCTTTGATCGCATCCAAATTCTGACCAGCAGAAACTCCCAAATAAAAATTAACGGCAGGATTTTTCTGAAACGTAATTTTTAACATTGAATATATTAGAAAATTATAAGTATTTACTTTTACAAATTTTCCAAATGCTTGAAGATCAAAATCATTTTCAATACAATATATGCTAAATGTACGAAGGCTTAAAAATGATGGAAGTTCAGTAAGCTTTTGAAGAGCTTGAGTGGATACTGCACCACATGGAGTGCTAAAGTGAATATTTATTAAACGCATTTGTATATAAAAAGACTCACATAAAAAAAAATAATTTTTATACATTTGATAAATCCAAAAAACTTCATTTTTGGCCATTGCCGTTTTTTCGAGGGCACAACCCCCCAATACCTCATAAAAACGACAAATATGATTTTTCCATATTTTTTAGTATGTTATTAACATATTTTGCAAGAGCGCCTCTACAGAACAATGCTTACCCAAAAATGTATCCGTGGGAGGTCTACTATCATCGGAACAAACGTTCACGGTACCGATTTCTGATGTGTTATAGAGAAATATATTTTTCTACCATAAAAAATTATTCAAAAAAATGTAAAAAAAACAACACAAATTGCACAAAAGAATACATACATAAAAAAATGTGCATATTTCAATTGGATGAAATACATTATAAAATTCTTTAATTGTAAGTTTACAAATCAATGGTAATGTTGAACACAGTTTTTCTTGTTTAGTTTAGATATTGGCAAAAAATGCAGGAGAACATCCATATTCGTGATGAATGCATTTGCATGCTGCTAAAATAAAAAAGTTTTTTTAAAAAAATGTCTTTGAATATTAAAAAGATTAAATTGTTTCAGTTTTGAAAAATGAAGTAAAAAAACTTTTTGAATAGTTTCAGATGTTATTTCGTCACGTTTGGCTTGTTAAAAATTACCGTTTGAAAAATACAATATAATAAAAAATTATGCCTTTACTGGCACCCTAAAATACTTATGCTCCTTCAAAAATTTTAAAAAAATTAAAAAAATGCCATCGAAAGTTTTCGAACACAAACAAAATTTTTATTATCTGAACATATTTTTTTCACATGTGCCAAGCTTGTGTGTTACAAAAAAATGTTTCAAAAAAATAGATAATATTTTAAATTTTTCTTTCAATTTTAAGTTTACACGTTGAAGGTAATGTTGGGTGAAGTTCTTCCTCAACAGATTTGATTTTTGCAAAAAATTCAGATGAACATTTGAATTGTAAAAAGTTGGATGCTGTTGGATGCTGCTAAAATTTAAAAAAATGATTTATTTATACTCCCTTAGAAGAAGAAAAGAAAAAGAATAAAAAAAAAGTGCGTATGAAAAGTTTTTCACATTTTTCTTTCGCTTTTCTTTTTTCTATTAGACGGGACTGCTGTGAAAGATGAAGGCTTATTTTTACCTTTATTTCTTTAATTACTTAACGAAACACATTTTTTATTTGTTCCACTTTTCGTAATTTGTAAAAAATAATAAAAGTTGGAGCGAAAGCGCTTTTTGAAGCGATTTGAATGTGAAAACAATTTACAGAAATGGAGGCGTTAGAAGTAGAATTCTCATACTATAAAAATTCTTTTACTTACTTTGATAAATTCAGCAAATGCATTAAGATCGAATGGTTCTTTAATATTATAAAGATTAAATTGTTCAAGTCTTGAAAAACGAAGTTGAGAAAGTTTTTGAGCAGTTTCTGATGTTATTTCATTATTTTTAAAGTAGCTAAAAATTATATTTTAAAGAAAAATATGTAATTCAAGAAATTCATTTTGCTGAGAAATTCGTCAAATTAATCTTGGGTAAAAATTGACAGTACCAATGAACTAATAGGTTGTTTTTTAAAATCATGTTATCAACTTTTTTAAAATTTTAAAAACAGGAATTTAGCTTGATACCCCCGTGTTACCCCGATGTTTGATAATTAGCTGTAATCTTTTGCCACCGTAAAGTTAAAGCGCCAAAAATGCCTCCCTTCCAGATATTTTTTTCTGATTACGTTCTTGCAATCAATTTATTTGGCTTGAGTGGGACTTACTTTTTAGCAAAAAATAAAAAATCCTAATTCTTATACAGTGCTTAGTTAATTGGTACATTACATTTTTAAGCAAGATTAATATAACGGATTTCCGAGTTAAATGAAAATCGGGAATTTCTCGAATCCCTCTTTACATCCTAGTTGCACTTACTAATCAATAAATTTTACATTTAGTACTTCTTTTATAATATTTGCAACTTCAATTGGATTTCCAGATTCATTGATAATATTTGATTCCATGATTTGGCAAAATAATAAATTAGGTGATGAAATCAATTTTTTATATTCAGAATATTTTAATGTTGTAAAATTTAATTTCAAGATCATAATATCACTGCATAAAATACGAGAAGGCATTCCTGAAGAATTAACATAGGGACGGGAACAAACGAAAAAAAGGGAGCTCATTTTTTAGGATGTAAGTGCGCATTTGCTAAAGTAAGAGGTATTGCAAGCCTTTAACAAAATCCCGTATAATTTTTTAAATCTTTTTATTAAAATAGCAATAGGTGATCTATAAAGTTGTAATCATCTACTACCCTCGAAAATGCCCTTTTTAAGGGTAGTAGATGATTATTTAAAAAACATCTACCGCTATACCACTGTTTTATCTTTTTTATATCTTATTTTTTTTGTTTTTGAAGGTTATTAAGCATACAAAATCCAATATTTCGTGACATTACTTGCTCGTTATAGTAGAGTAGAAACTGAGATTTTGATAAATAAAATATTTTATTCCCGTCCCTAGATTAACATAAGCCGCAACAAATTCATGTTTGACACAAATTTGTAAATCGTAATAATCAGGAGAAACTTCAAAACGATCTGCTTCCCAGTTTCCACAACGATTTACAAGCCTTTTAACCATTAGCAGCTAAAAAGTAAAATAATCAAGAAAAATTTATTAAAGTAATAAAAACAACTAACCTTATATTTTAATCTTTCATAATCAATTTTTTCATCAACAAGAACATCATCTACAGTACACATTCGAGATTGAATAAATTTTGCATTTTTATCTGCTACATGATTGACACGATTGCTTGAAAGTTGTTTTTCAGCTTGCAAATCTTGAACCTAAGAAATAAACATTTTATTGTTTTTTTAAACAAAGAAGAAAAAAGATCTTACCATTTTTGTCAACTTTGAAATTTCAGCATTTGATGCCGCTTCTGATTGTTTTATGAAGTCATTTTTCTTTTCTAGTTCTTCTCTTAATCTAGCATTTTCTAATGCTATAAAAGCATTTTCAACATGTTTATTCAAAAGTTTTTCTAATACAGTATTAAATTCAAATCCAGGAGTTGGAAGAGAAGAAGCATTGATACCATTTCCATTTGGAATTGGTGAAACAGGTAATGAAGAAGATTGAGAAATTTGATTTTCCATTTTCTCAATTTCAAATAAGCAAATGAAAAAAAAATTAATTGTAAACTAAAAATGCGGAAAACTTTAGACGAATCCAAATTCAAAAACGATATCAAATTAGTTTATGATATAATGAAATGATTTTATGATAAATGGCTTTATATAATAAACTTTTACTACCACGATTTCGGAAAACTTAACAAATACTAGTGATTTTTCAGCCATGTATGAAGATCAACCTATGAAGGACTAATCAAAAAAGACAGAAAAAAATTGTTTTCAAAAAATATTTATAAATGCACTCGTAATAATTTTACTGAAAAATCTGCATTCTTATTTTTATTAGGATTGTACTTTTGCTGTGATTGTTATTAACTTTTATCGAGTACCCCTAAAAGGCAATAGATATTTTTTTTAAATATATTTATTTTACCCATTTCCCTTCAAGGTTGCTCCATAGGTTTGTGGTTTTTGTTTTTACGGTTGCCTCAAGGTTGCAACATCAATAACAATCACTGTAGTGTGATGAACGAGCCCACAATTACCCTTAAAAGAAAAGTTTTCAGAGGTTTTTTTTATTTATTGGTTTGCCATTAATTGATTGACAAAATAATTTTTATTTTTTCAGAAATAATGCAAATAGAAAACAACACAACTACGAGACAGGTTTAGGATAAATTTTATCAGGAGTGTCGGGAAGATGACCTGTTTGTGGAATCCAATGCAATATCACTTGACCTTCTTTTCGGAAATCAGTTTCAACTGTTTCTGAATCAGTCTTTAATTTCTTCGCTTCAGGCTTGACTCAGGTTTAGGCATTGAAAAACTGAAAAATTAAGCCTAAACCTAAGTCTTATTTTTTTTTGAATACTTTGTCCTATCTTTTTACTGCTTTTGAATACTTTGTCCTATCTTTTTAAGAGAATTGCGATCTTTCTCATATAACGTTTTTCAAAAAAAATTGCAGCTGAAAATGACATAAATTTAAAAATTTTTAAAACATCATTTTCCTAAATTTATCAAAATATCACATGATGGTGCTACGTTGAGTATTAATGGAAATTTAATTGAAAAACCATTTAGAAAGTACGTGTCCCCATTAACGCCGTCTCGCTTGCTTCATATTTAATAGTATTCAAACGTGTTAAAATTTACTGAAAATCAAACATGAAATTCAACGTCTTTGCTCTTATCTTTTTCTTTGTCGTCATTTTCGCTGCAAACGCTTTTGTAAGTTTTAGCTGATTGTCCTGTCTTTTTTTTTAACCTTTCGGTAACGATTTTAGGAACCCCAAAAAGACGAAATGTCAGGTGGTGGTGCTAAGCGATGCTGGTCTGATGCTGATTGTCCAAAAGGTCAACAATGTATTATCCCAGTGCGTCTCGTGGGTGGTCCCGGCTTCTGTTTCTAAAATAAATGTTTTTTGTTTAAACAAAGAAAATAAGCGTATTCAATAATAAATTTTGGGTAAAAAAACCACTTAACATAAATGCAAAAATTCACAATACTAAAATTCATCAAAAAAGCCAACTTGTGAAGATACAGCAAATTTTGTGGTAGCATTTAAATTTTCAGAATCATCTGAACCAAATAATCGATTATCAACACATTCCCTTACAATGGTAACAAGATTGTGACGACCATGCTAAACGTAGATAATAGTATAATATTTGTGCATAAGAGAGTAGCTTACATATTGCATGTGTTCTTCTTCTTCAGAATCACTGAAATCATTTGAATCGAAAAACTTTCTATTTTGAATTACTGTCATTTTTGATACAGTGCTGGATTGTCCTAACCCTAAGTCGAGGGTGCATCGTAGTTCTGTGATTCAAGAACTATCTACCTCAGAAATCCACATAAGCCAATCATTGTTGTGTATCCTCATGAGTACTTTTGTTATGCCCTAGTCCACGAAGTGAATATATATGTATGGGTTGAGATAGATGCAAGTTGAAACATTATAGATGAAATGATTGAGCTTTATTTGAACAACATCATACAAATGAGAGAAACAACCGAGAATGAACAAATAAAAAGAGACAAAGAGAGTATTTATACAGAAAATGATGACGTGGCAAAGGAATGAATAATATGCGTAATTAGCATATATTCGCAACTAAGGAAAGTGATGAGTAACTATCATAACTACCCCCCTCTTTGACAAAAATAGCGTCCTCGCTATTGGCTTTCTTTTTGATGATAACCCCAACCAGAGAGATCAAGACACCACGAGCAGATTTTCTAAGACCAAGACAAGTTGAGAGACGAGCTTTGATTCTTGTATACGACGAGAAAGACATTTCTTAGCAACATTCCACGATCAAGATGCAACACGATCATATGAAGTTCTTCCAAGCACCAACCATAACTTTTTTCTTCTAGATTAACACGGATCAACCATGAATCCAGATACCACGACCAACATAGAGCAATCAGTCCAATACCACGACGAGCATTGATAAAAAAATATACACACGGTCTAAGTCACACTTGAAGACCACCAAAATACCACAAAAAACATGATCCAAGATACACTTGAAGATCATAACACATAGAATATACAGGATCACTTGCAGCCGTTGAAGTTCACCATACAAATACACAGAGATTCCTCACAGGAATATGCCCCCAGGGTTTCTGGATAACCCGCAACCATAAAAAAACAACTCACAGTCAGTTGGATCAATCGGTTTCTCCATGTTGCAGCCACAATAAATCATCCATAACCACATTCATACTTAACATCCATTTGATCCATCCATACATATTCGTGTACCATTGGCTGCATCCAATAGCACCTTCGAGCTTCTTACCATGACACAAATACATTGATGACATCCATAAATGAGCAGCAGCACAACCACTAACACAAACGCATTTGATAACATCCATAGACGAACAGCAGCACAACTGTTAACACAAAATCCATTGATAACATCCATAAATGAGTAGCAGCACAACTACTAACACAACCACATTTGATGACATTCAAAGACGAGCAGCAGCACACTACTAACACAACACATTTGAGTATACCATAGGTGAAGAAGATAGGGTTGGGCCCTCCATGTTATGCCCTAGTCCACGAAGTGAATATATATGTATGGGTTGAGATAGATGCAAGTTGAAACATTATAGATGAAATGATTGAGCTTTATTTGAACAACATCATACAAATGAGAGAAACAACCGAGAATGAACAAATAAAAAGAGACAAAGAGAGTATTTATACAGAAAATGATGACGTGGCAAAGGAATGAATAATATGCGTAATTAGCATATATTCGCAACTAAGGAAAGTGATGAGTAACTATCATAACTCTTTGTCCAATCTTTTTAAGAGAATTGCGATCTTTCTCATATAACGTTTTTCAAAAAAAGATGCAGCTGAAAATAACATAAATTTAAAAATTTTTAAAACATCATTTTCCTAAATTTATCAAAATATCACATGATGGTGCTACGTTGAGTATTAATGGAAATTTAATTGAAAAACCATTTAGAAAGTACGTGTCCCCATTAACACCGTCTCGCTTGCTTCATATTTAATAGTTTTAAAACGTGTTAAAATTTACTGAAAATCAAACATGAAATTCAACGTCTTTGCTCTTATCTTTTTCTTTGTCGTCATTATCGCTGCAAACGCTTAAAAAAAAGGTTAAAAAAGGCTTGCATAATGGTGAACGGCGCAGTAGATCTCATGCAAAGCTTTTTTTGCTGCAAATTTTTTTACAGTATTTACTAAAAATTAAATACGGATTAAATAAATTGCATTAACTGTGGCAATAAAAGTTGCGATAAAACGATGGTGTAATCCACAAAACATAACTTTGGAATTTTTGAAATATATATAACACATACGAAGAAAGTATTTTCTGATAACTGAAAAATCATGCAAAAAAACACAAAACTTCCTCAAATTTGGTTTGCAAAAAAAAATCATGTTTTTTTTTAAATTTTCCTCAGAAAATTTATTATGAGGGAAATTCAACAAATTTAACCATTTTTTCAAGGCAATTTTGAGGAATTTTTTCTTAAGGATTTTTTTCCTCATTTTTTGACCATTTTTAAAAAAGTCGAACCCAGCGGGAACGAACCCACGTCTCTTGGTTGCAAAACTGACTTCTTACCACTCAGCACAGCCATACGCGCTTTCAAATGACAGCTTCAAAACTTGTCAACAAAAAGGAACTTTCTCGCGCGATCGCGCAGTCATTTTTTATTGTTTCTTTTTTATTTTTTGTATCAAATAAATTGTTTTTAATTAATTTTTCTTTTATTTTATTTATAAATATTATTTTTATTGACAGTAAAAAATAGAAAATGTATAAAAAAAGAAAAAACATTTAATAAAAAAAAAGGTTGTAAACAGGCCTGAGAAATGCGGCCGGCTGGCCGTGGCCGGCCTCGGCCGGCCGCGGCCGCAGGCCGGCCGGCCGATATATTTTTGGCCTGCGGCCGGCCAGGCCGAGATAAGACGGCCGCGGCCGGCCGCTTTTTTATTTTTGTTAAAGAAATGAGCTCCAAAATCAGTTTTTGAGTCTGGTTAAAATCGACTTTTGCACCGTTTCTTTAATAGAATTATGTGTTTTTAGCCTTTTTGGGTATACAATTCCTTTATTTTTATCAAAAATTTCGTCGATCATTGAAAAAACACATATTTAAGTTTTTAAAAATTTTTTGAAAAATATGCGGCCAGCCGCGGCCAGCTGCGGCCGGCCGCGGCCGCGGCCGGCTGAAAAAATTTTGGCCGCAGGCCGGCCGGGCCGACGAATTTTCGGCCGCGGCCGCGGCCGGCCGGAAATTTCGGCCGCTTTTCTCAGGCCTGGTTGTAAAGCAATAATCCTCTCATAAAAGAGTCATTGTCCCGTTGTCAGTGCGTTTTTATTTTAAAGGAAGCGGGTGCTTGGCAAAGTGTGTCAAGTGGCAATAAGCAATTGCAGCTTTTTTTTCAAGCAAAGAAACGAAAAAATTTATTTGTTTTTCTTTTAATAAATGATTGGGTTATCCCTTTTTATTTTTTTTGTGTAATTTAAAATACTGTTCCATTTTTTTACAAGAGAAGAGATACACTGTTTCTAATTGATATCTATACGTTGCTTTTTTTATAGAACTTTTAGCTTTGTTGGAACAAGAATAGCAACACAAAAATTTAAAAATAGAGATTACAACAACAAGCTAACATTAATATAAAAAATGAGGAGAGTGATCGGGGTAATAATTAATTAATCAGGAACAGTAATCTTTACGAGATAAAGTAGCATTGGTAACCGCCCCGGAGGGGCGGGTTACCCCTAGTAATATGAAAATGATTATGATTTATTTTTTCGTAAACGTCGTTGTCTTCCTGGTTTGGGGTCAATTAAAGGAGAATTGTTGGGATTTTTCTTACGTCTTACAGCTTTTGATGACGAAGTTGTTGCTGAAACTATCGGATCATCTTGTGTCATTGTGGCTTTTTTCCTTTTCCTTGTACCGCTTTGGCACAACTCGATATTCATTGAAGGAAAAATTGAATCTTCCATTGATTTCTAAATTTTGTTATTTTCTTTGAGCTACAGTAAACCGACTTTAGAATAATAAGCGTAAATCAAACTTCCAACATTTTTTATAGTCTTTGTCAGCTTTAAATCAGCGCTACACAAAATTTGAATTTTATGTAGCGTTGGATAAAAAATACCCGCCAAAAAATGGCCTCCTGGTTGACCTAACATCAAAATTTAAAAAAAACAAATGTAAAGCAATAAGTTGCGTCCTTTCACTTTGTATACACAATCTACAGTATCCTCAGAAAAACTTTATTTCAAAAAAAAAACAAAAATATACACAAATACAGATTCATTTAAGTCTAACAAGTTGAAGCTTTGAAACAAGATCATGTGCATTCCCATCCAGATAATCAGCAATATCAATTCCAACAGATGTGGCAATATCTCGAACAAAATCTGATGAAGCATCACATCGAAACTTGGGAACAGAAATATTTGTTGGATTTGAAATCTTTGTAATAAATCTCATTTCACATAGTCGATTAACCAAGTAATTCACATCTGGCATTACATCATCAGGTTGAAGGAAGCTGTTGAAAAAGAATGCAATAACACCCAAGAATCGTGTTAAAGTAAAAGTTTGTGGACCAGTTTCATGAAATTTATTTGAATCTGTTGTCGATGATGCTGCTGTACGTTTACGGCCTTCACGTCCCTGAAAAATTTATGCGTATTAAAAAGAGGTACTGTAGCTACAAGAGTGACCAAATTATGGGATTTTTAAAGACACCATATAGCTACATGGAGTACTGTAATCTGAATATACAAAAACATACCATATCAAAGAATCGGAGATCAGTAGTTCGTCGATTAAAGCTACAACAAAATGAAGCAACCAAAATAAATTTTGCATAATATGGTACTGAATTAATAGATTCTTGATGCTTTTCTTCTTTTGTTTTTTGATTTGATAAAAGATCGCTGACATTAAAATAGAATAAATCATCATCCAATTTTCGAATTGCTTTCTTTACAACATCAATATTATATCCTTTATCAGACGGATCAGTTTGATCGGCACACATTACTGCAACACGTGATATCTGAAATAAGGGATTAGAATAAATGTAACAAAAGATATAAAGAAATTACCAAAGATAGAAGTTTGCGTGGATCAGTAGTTTTTTGTTCAAATGAACCACAGCATTGTCGAGCAAATTCTTGACAAAATTTTATTGGAGTTTTAGCATTTTCGTTTTCTTCAATGAGAGCAGCGAGCTTCTTCTTTTGTAGTTTCATTACAGCTTTAACAGAACTATCTGAAATAATATATTGGTAAATGAATATCTAATAAAAGTGGTAAGATACAGTACTTCACAAAAGTATAAGACACCCATAAAATTAGTTAAAGTTTCGTTAATTTTATATTTTATGTAAAAGATTTTGGAGCTATGATAGCAAACTTCCTCGTCGATACGATTTATGCTTTAAAAAATATGGATAATTATACGACGGCACAAGAAAAGCACAAATCTACATAATAGTAATCTCTGACAGGGAATTAATCGAATAAATAATAAATAATTTTGCTCCCAAATTTTGATGTGATGCTTCATCAGATTTTTTTCGAGATATTGCAACATCTGTTGGAATAGATATTGCAGATTATCTGGATGAAAATATTCATGATCTTGTTTCAAAGCTACAGCTTGTTAGACTTAAATATAACAGTACTTTGTGTTGTACCGCATTTGTTATTTGTGTGAAAGAAATTTTATCTGGGATACTGTAGGTTGTATTTACATAAGTCGTAATATTATCATCTGGCAAAGTTCGTTGTATTAAAGTATTGTTACTGACCGTATCCCAAACGAAGGCAAAAATAACGAGAATTCAGCTAACTTTTTAGGTGTTTTATACCTTACTAAAGTAGTGTATCTGCTTAATTGATAGCTTACGCTTATCCCCATATGGATTATATTCAAGAAAGATACACATTGGTGATAGAGCTGAAGCATTCGAGAGCATTAAATTCCATGGCAGAGTTGAGAGAGTAATAAGTTTAACACGTTTCTTGAACTAAAACAAGCTTATGTTAATAAAGTATGGCAACAAGATATATACCAATGGATCACCAAAACCTCTAAAGAGATCAGGAATAATCGGGAACCCTTCAATATCTTGTAAATATTCAGCACGACGTAAACATAGCACAAATTGTTTTTCTAGCGATGAACAAAGAATATTAGCATTAAAATATTTAATAAAATCTGCAACATTCTTATATGCAGAAGATGCTTTTCCACCATCAAATGCTTGAACAATAACAGAGAATAAATCTTTCGGTGATTTATCAATCAACAAACAATTTCCATTACCAATTTTATAGCTTAGCTAAAAAAGAAGTTGTTAATGAAAAAAGTAAAATAAGATAACTAACATTTTCTTCTTCAACATGAGCAGATAGCTTTTCAATGAATTCAATTTGTTGATCAGAGTCTGGGCAACGAATATGGATATGTCGTAATGTTGTTGATGGTACTTCAGAAGGTGTAAGAATTGTTGAAAATATAGAGTTTATATTCATTTTAATAATAGTAATAAACAGTAAATTTAATTCAAAATTTTTGTTGAAAATTTTTTTCAAAAAAACAAAGCAACTGTTTTTGTTGTTATCGTTTCCCGCAAAATAAAATGTTTGTGTTCCATTTTGCCAACACGGCTTGTTGTTGTTGCTTTTTTTTGTCTAACATTTACTCCTCTGGACACCTACATATAAGCTAGCTTACATAATAATATTTATATATTATATTTGAATATTTAATAGTATCTCTTCATTTCGTAAAAGCGAAAATGTGCTGTAAGCATTTTTTAGCTTTTACCGAGTTGAATTGCTTATACAAGCAAGATAGAAAGAAATTTTTATGTGGAACTTTCGGTTAGTTGTAAGCTACAAATATAAAACTAGATGATCAAACAATATAGAAAAGTTAAAAACAAAATTATAATCTAACACGAACGTTTCTTCATAAGAACAGATGTTCAACAAAATGAAGTGTTGAAAATAATAAATAAAGATAGACTTAGAATTACTGTACATGTTCGTGAACAACAAACATTGGTCTAACCACCACTTAAATTATACAAAATTTTTTTTACAAATATAGAGAATTTAGTTGCTGCAATTGCTTTTGTTTCATTATTTCTCATCCTAAGGATCCTTTGGACAACAATTTGGATCCACTGGATATGTGCATGTTCTTTCACCTGATGCATCAGAACAATCAGCCCATGTATCACAAACTTTCCAAATTGGAATGCATTCTGTTGAATCAGCTTCGCATTTCCACCACATTGGATCATCACAATTATACCAATGAATTTGAGAATTTACAAACCTATCAAAAGCAAATTTAGTTTCATCATTCCTAATGTTTAATGGGTTCCCTTAAATGGTTTTCCTTTGTCCTGAACATTTTGATTTCACAATAAAAATTTATTCAAATAAAAAAAAAGTATAAAAAAAATCAAACAAAAATTACAAAAAAGTACATATTTCAATGAAAGACAATCATGCTTTATTATAAAATTCTTTAATTGTAAGTTTGCAATCTGAAGGTAATGTTGGACGAAGTTCTTTTTCAATATCTTGGATTTTAGCAAAGCATGCAGGTGAACATCCATATTCTAATGTTATAAATGTATTGGGATGTTGCTGAAATTATTAAATTTAAGTAATTGAAAAATTCTTAAAAAACCTAAACTTACTTTTACGAATTCAGCAAATGCTTGAAGATCAAAAGTTTTTTTAATATTATAAAGATAAAGTCGTTGGAGTTTGGAAAAATGAAGTTGAGAAATATTTTGAGCTGTTTCTGATGTAATTTCGTTATCTTTAAAACAGCTGAAAATTAAAATTTAACAAAATTACAAACTAAATACAAAATATATTTACATAGTAACGGCAGTAACACTTTGTGGTACTTCTTTCAAAGAATCAGCCGCTTCCATTTGATTTCCAGATTCATCAATAATATTTGATTGCATAAGTTTAAAATCTTCAAGATTTGGTGATGAAACCAATTGCTTATATTCAGAATATGTCATAGTTGTATTATCTAATATCAATTCGGTAATATTACTGCAGAAAATACAAGAAACCATTGGTGAAAGATCAAGCATTTTATCAGGAATGTTATTTTTGACAATAAATTTATTTGTAACACAAATTTGTAAATCAGGATTCCCAGGAGAAATTTCAATACCATCTGCTAACCATTTTTCACTATTATATTCAAGTTCTCTAATCATAAGCGTCTAAAAAAATCAAAAGTTCATTTAGAAAGGAACTCAAAAAAGAAAACAAACTTACTGCATATTTTGATAATTCATAAACTATTTCACCATCCAAAATGAGATCTGCTACAGTCCACATCATAGGTTGAATTTGTTTAATACGATTGAGCATAGAATCGAGAAGCATTTGCAAAGCTTGTACCTGAAAAATTTATATTAGCAATTTTAATTAATAAAATAGTATTATACCTTTATAGTGAGTTTTGAAATTTGAGCATTTGAAGCAGCTTCTGATTCTTTAATATATTCATCTTTCTTTTTCAAAGTTTCAATTAATTCAGCATTTGAAGTAGCTTCAGAATGTTCTTTCTTTTCCAATTCTTCTTTTAATTTAATATTTTCCAGTTCTATTTGAGTCATTTTAAGTTTCATTTGAGCCATTTGAATTTTCATTTCAACATTTTCACCTTTCGTTTCCATAAGTTTTTCTAATACAATATGCTCAAGTCCAGGAGTTGGAAGAGAAGAAGAAGCATTGATATCATTTTCATTCGGAATTGGTGATACAGGTAAGGAATAAGATTGAGAAATTTGATTATCCATTTTATCAATTTTCAATAAAGTAATTGAAAAAACTATTGAAAGCCGATTGAAAGCTAAAAAATTTATATTTAGACGATAGACGAATCCAAATTTGAAGATGACAGCAAATTGAAATGATTTTATAATGAATAGCATAACGAAAAAAATATTGCATTGCTGTCCACGCTTTCGCAAAATAGAACAAAAAGAATGTGTGAAGATCAACCTTCGAGGAATATGAAATAGCAATCTGTTTATCTACTTAAACTTTTTAAAAAGACTAACTAAAAAACAAAAAAAAAACAACAGAAATCGAATTTCAAAAAGTATTCTTATGAACAACAGCAACAACGTTTTAATGCAAAAAAACTGCTTAATAGCCAATGTAATGATGTTTGGGGTTTTTACATTAAGATATATTATTTAGATACGTACTTAATATTTTTAGGCATAAAAATATTCTTCGATTATATGGCTTTTTTTATGGTGAAGAACGAGTATATATGGTATTGGAATATGGAATAAGTGGAACAAGCTTAAAGAATAAATTAAGAAAATATCGAATTTTATCATATCATCGTACTGCAATGTACCGTACTCAAATCGGTTAAATTTTGAGACACATGTTTTTTTAACAAAAATTTATTCAAAAACAATAACATAAAAATCCAAGCAACATTTGAACAAAACTTAAAAACAGAAGACATAAATTTTTAAACTTGTTTTACAATTGAAAGTTCACATGTTGACGGCAATGTTGGACGAAGTTTATTTTCAATACATTGGATTTTAGCAAAAAATTCAGATGAACATTTGAATTTCAATTTATAATCTGCATTTGGATGGCGTTTAATAAATTTGGTGAAATCTAAAAGATTGAAATTATCTTGTAATCCATAAACATAAAAACGACGAAGTTTATGAAAAAGACTTTTATTTAAAATCATCAAATGTATCAACTTAAACAACAAACAATGGCAAGAGAGAATTTTATTCTTCTAAAAACATTAAAGATTTATGAATGCAAAACTTTAGAATTGCGTGTAATCTAATCTTTACTGAACCATAGTTGTAGCTAAAAAATCACCACAATTTGTTGTAATTTCTGTTGATGTTTTTGAAAACTATAACAATTTTTTTCCGTATATTTCTATATCACAATAAAAGTTTTTGCAAAAAACAATGTAAGACAATCAAACAAAAATTACAAAAAATTTACATAACAATGTTCATATTTCAGAGAAAGATGAATTCTTAAACATATCTTTCAATTTCAAGTTGATGAGTTGAATTTAATGTTGGAAAAAGTTCTTTTACAGTATCTTTGATTTCATCAAAAAATTCAGATGAACAATTAAATTTTAATTCAAATTGTGAACTTAGATGTTGCTAAAATAAAAATTAATGATGAAAAACTGATTGAGAAAAATGGTTACTTACTTTAATAAATTCAGCAAATGCCATAAAATCAAAATTTTCATCAATATTATAAAGACTAAAATATTCAAGTTTTGAAAAATGAAGTTGAGAAAGTTTTGCAGCAGTATCTGGTGTTATTTCGCCATACTCAAACCAGCTGAAAATAATAATGCAAAAGAACAATATAAAGCATTTAAATATTATACTTACTAGCTAAAATATCTAACATTTGGTATTTCTTTCAAAATATCATCAACTTCAATTTGCTTGCTAGATTCATCAATAATATTCGAGTTCAAAATTGTGCAATCTTTTAGATTAGGTGAAGACGTCAATTTCTTATATTCAGAATATGTCATTGTTGCATTACACATTTCAAGACAAAATATATTACTACAGAAAATACGAGGACTTATTGTTGAAAGACTAACATCGTCAGCAGAAACATTTTTTGTAACACAAATCTGTAAATCTGGATATTCAAAAGAAATTTCAATACCATCTGCTAACCATTTTTCTTCGCAAATACTTTTGAGATTATTAACCATAAGAATCTAAAAATAACACTGAGTAGATCAGACAAGAGATAGTCAACAAACATTATATTTCAATTGTTTGTAGTCAATTTTTCCATCTACAAGAACATCAGCTACAGTACACATACGAGATTGAAGTAATTTAGCATTTTCATCTGCTACACATAGCTGCTTTTCGGCTTGCAAATCTTGAACCTGAAAATAAACAATTTAGTTTTTAAAAAATTATAAAGTTTAAACTTACCATTTTAGTCAATTCAGAAATTTTAGAATCTTTCACAGCTTCCGATTGTTCTTTCTCTTTTATATATTCATCTTTCTTTTTCAATGCTTCTTTTAATTCAGCATTTTGAAATTCCATTTTAACATTTTCAGTATAGTTGCTCAATTCTTCTTTCAGTTTTGCATTTTCCAATTTCATTTGAGTCAGCTGAATTTCTATTTTAATTTTTTCAGTTCGCTCTTCCAACAGTTGTTTCAATAGAGTATTAAAAACAAATCCAGGGGTTGGAAGAAAAGCATTGATACCATTTTCATTTGGAGTTGGTGATACAGGTAATGAAGAAAATTGAGAAGTTTGATTTTCCATTTTATCAATTTCAAAAAAGCAATTGAAAAAAATATATCGGTGGACGATTATAGTCTAGAAATAAAAATGTTTTTTTAGGAAAATTTAAATTTGAAAACAATAGATAAATTAAAGAAATAATTTTGCGATGACTGACTGTATGAAAAAAATTTTGTTTTCACTTTTTTGCAAAAACCTGCAATTTTTAGGCAGCATGTGAAATTAACCTTTGAGGGATACGAAAATGCAAATTGTTTATTCAGTATACAGGGTGAGCCAAAAAAAAGTGGAATTGGATTTTTAAACCAAGGCAAAGGGCTGTGAAGACCCAAGGTATGGGGGGATATATACCTTGGTCCAAGACAATTTCGACCCTACAGTATGACCTCTCGAAAGTTTTCGTGTCAGGAGTTCTAATGCCGCCAAGTTTTGAAAGTACCGTTTTTCGACCCTTTCGTAAAACAAAGTTCCTGGAAGTACCAGAGGTGCTGGAAAAATTCTGTTGGTGGGGCTGGATAGCCCATAGACCAGACTTGTAGACGCTCACAGGTTTGGGTTCCCCAGGGTTTCTTGTCGAGATACAGAGTGATTTCAAAAAATCGATTTCCACATTTTTCACTTTTTGGTTAACTTTGAGCAGCTGGTGAAGTCCGGGGAAGGGGTTTTGGGGGGTAATATTTGTTCACAATAAACTTCAGATCTTTTGTGACATTCCTGCAAAGTTTGGGACAAATCTGAGAATATCGACTTTTAAGCTGCTATAAGTGCTATAGGTAAGTAGCAGACGATGAAAATGATATCTATGTTAAACGCTTTTAATAGAGTCAGGAACGCTTCAAATGTATTTCATATGTGTTTTTATAGCATAACTTACAATATTATAGCAAAAAACCGCATTTTAAAGATTTGAGTCTAACGTCATCGTCTGCTACTTAACCAGTAATAGCTATTTTGTGCTATCGAAAAAATTTCGATATCTCAGATTTCGAAGTTTGGGGGTGGAATCGACCACCCTATGTCTGAAGTTTATTGTGAACAAATATTACCCCCCAAAACCCCTTCCCCGGACTTCACCAGCTGCTCAAAGTTAACCAAAAAGTGAAAAATGTGGAAATCGATTTTTTGAAATCACTCTGTATCTCGACAAGAAACCCTGGGGAACCCAAACCTGTGAGCGTCTACGAGTCTGGTCTATGGGCTATCCAGCCCCACCAACAGAATTTTTCCAGCACCTCTGGTACTTCCAGGAACTTTGTTTTACGAAAGGGTCGAAAAACGGTACTTTCAAAACTTGGCGGCATTAGAACTCCTGACACGAAAACTTTCGAGAGGTCATACTGTAGGGTCGAAATTGTCTTGGACCAAGGTATATATCCCCCCATACCTTGGGTCTTCACAGCCCTTTGCCTTGGTTTAAAAATCCAATTCCACTTTTTTTTGGCTCACCCTGTAAGTTTTAAGAGTAAAATAAAGCAAAAAAATTGAATTTTAATAACATTCTTATAGTCAAAAATTTTTTGGCGTTTGTATTACCATACTTTAAAAAATTAAGCATATAATTGGCATTTGCTGACAATAACACATAAATTAACTTTAATTTTGGATTATTAATACTGATATTTTTAAAATAATATATAAATAAAACTATTACATTTTTAAAACAGTTTAATAAAGTAACCAATGATAAATTGTGTATTCAAAGTTTGTTTTTGAAATTCTTCAACACGATAACATATGGGTGCATTTTGGAATAGCGGATCGTGTTTTAACTTCTCTAATTAAGTTTTGTTCGGCTCTGTGTTTATACGGCACAATTCATGTATCAACTGTCAACTTCATATAGGTGTTATAATTCCACATGATGAAGTCGCTTCCAACAGAAAATTTTTTGAAATTTCTAAATTATACAATTTTATAAAGAGATTTCATTGGCGATAAGATTCCGGAGTTAGTGTTAGGTTTAAATAACATTGATTTGACTAACAGATGCTTATGCTTTCTATTTCAAAAAATTTTCCTTGGAGCTTGTTCGTCTATAAATAAATTTAAAATAAGATCCTTAAATATTTCGGCACAGGGGATCTTTACCGTAGTTCCTCAAGCATTCGATTCAGTAGAATACAAATCTCATTCCTCTGTTAGCTAAAAGAGTAAGATCTGTATCTTTTCTTTTTAGCAGCAGTGTTTAAAAAACCATTTTTTGTCTTATGCAAATTTCATATCTTTATTCATTATTTTGTGAATCAAAAATAAAAACGCTCGCACAAACCAACCATCCAACAAATGAACATTGTATTCTCTGTATATTGGAAGGATTATTTTTACTAATTACTTTTTTCTTCAAAAACTTTATCAACAACGACAACTATCGTAAAAATGTTTCCTGTACAAGCTACCAGTGATGCAGAAAATAATGATATAAAAGTAAGTGATGCTTGGACTGAAATTATTAAATTTAAAAAAACTACTTTTTTAGAAGAAAGGTTGGACAGTTAACGATTTTCAAGTTGGACGTCTATTGGGGAAAGGTAGATTTGGCCCTGTGTATATTGCAAAAGAATCAAGCAGTGGGCATGTTGTTGCTTTGAAGGTTCTCTTCAAAAAGGATATAAAAGAGCATGGAAGTCCAATTCAGCTAAAACGAGAAGTTGAACTTCAATATCATCTAAAGTATGTTTACATTTGTATACTACCACATTTTGATCTTATGCATTTTTAGGCATAAAAATATTCTACAGTTATATGGCTTTTTTCATGATGAAGAACGAGTATACTTGGTATTGGAATATGGAAAAGGTACAAGCTTAAAGAATATATTAAGAAAATATCGAATGCTATCATATCATCGTACTGCAAGAACAGTTGATCAAATATGTGATGCATTAATTTATTGCCATGAACGAAATGTTATTCTTCGAAATTTGAAGCCTGAAAATGTTATGATTGTTCATCCATTTATTGTAAAATTATATGATTTTGGTGGAGCTGTACGTGATCCAAATTCTGCGTAAGTTTTTTTTACGTTTGTAACTGTGGGTTTTACATGGTGATCTGTTTTTTTGCACATTGTTCTTTGGACGACAAATTGTTGCTGCTTTACTTGAACCACCCTATATATCTTATCTCTCATATTTTAGTCGTCGACGAAAGCTATATGGTGTACTAGATTTTTTATCTCTTGAAATGCTTTCATCCACATCAAAAATTGCATGAATGTCTTACTGGTTATACTCCATTCTGTGGTAAAGTACAATATGAAACAATGAAAAAGATTCGAGCTGGAATATTTGAAAATGAATATAATATTAATCAAGAAGCATTTGAAATTATTAAAGGAGTATGTTTTATATATTTGCTTACGTCAATCTTTTGTTACTACTTTCTTTCAGTTGCTTGAATATGATCCTGAAAAGCGTATTGAAATTGTTGCCATTCGAAATCATCCATGGATGAAAAAGCAATTGGAAGTTTTTGATGCATTATACAACTCTGAAATATCTGAATCTTCATTTTAACTGATTGTATCTTCTATCTTTTTAATATTTTTATTTGATGTACCTTTTCATAAATTGATTATACAACAGTTTTGTTCTTTTTCTTAACAGTGATACTGTATGTGGTCGCAGATACTGCTTGTTATACTTAAAAGCTTTTTAAATAGTATTTTGTGTGAGCTTGAGCAATCGACAACTTACTGTAATTCGTAAAAATTACAAAATTGGCCTCTCCTATTATTTGATTTCAATATACTTATGTTGTTGTTTCCATCGACAAAATGCTTTTAAAGCTAAACTAACAAATATTTGACAAGAGATAACATTAAAAGCACCTTATGCATATAAGACGTTTTTTGGTATTTTCGAACAATTCAGTAGAATTTTCGGATTTCAAAAAAAAATTTTTTCTCAGATTTAGCTAATTTTTGGTATATATAGCATTTCGGAGTCGAATAACACGAATTTGAAAGAATTTTTGAAGTTCGGTGCACCGGTGCAGAGCTACAGTAATCATGGTGCCACAAAATTTGCATAAATTTTTTTTTGACGATATATATATCATTCGACGCGTCTTAATGTGCTGAACATTTTTTATGGGGGTGTCGACTCTCCCTGCTCACTTTTAAGAGGTGTTTCCCTGGTTTAAAGGTAGGGCCTTTCAGTTAATGGGATAAAACATGCAAATTTCTTCCGACATCCAAGTATTTTAACATTACCATATTGTTCCCCATACTTTTTTACATAACTATGCAAATTTTCATAAAAATCGGGGGTGGCTTTTGAAGGATTTCTTTGAAAAAACTATGTTACACATATACTCCAACATCCTTTATGGCTATTAATTCGTTTATATATGCTTTTTTCTTGTGTGGTAAGGCTTAAATATATGCGCCACATCAATATGCATCTATTTCATATAAGGTAATTAGGTTAAAAATAGCTAATATAGAAGTTATAGCTATTACAAGCTATTACAATCAATATCTATAACATCAGAAATTGAAAAATTTTTTTTTCTGAATATCGGCAAATATTCTTATGGAATATATGTTTTCGAGTATGCTGATCACGAATATCAACTTTTTAGACATGGTTTGCGGGTTACTTTTCAAAATATCTGACATACGAAATAGCTGGTTTTGCACTATTTTCAAACTGCATTATCTGAATAAAGGATGTTGGAGTATATGTGTAACATAGTTTTTTCAAAGAAATCCTTCAAAAGCCACCCCCGATTTTTATGAAAATTTGCATAGTTATGTAAAAAAGTATGGGGAACAATATGGTAATGTTAAAATACTTGGATGTCGGAAGAAATTTGCATGTTTTATCCCATTAACTGAAAGGCCCTACCTTTAAACCAGGGAAACACCTCTTAAAAGTGAGCAGGGAGAGTCGACACCCCCATAAAAAATGTTCAGCACATTAAGACGCGTCGAATGATATATATATCGTCAAAAAAAAATTTATGCAAATTTTGTGGCACCATGATTACTGTAGCTCTGCACCGGTGCACCGAACTTCAAAAATTCTTTCAAATTCGTGTTATTCGACTCCGAAATGCTATATATACCAAAAATTAGCTAAATCTGAGAAAAAATTTTTTTTTGAAATCCGATGGGCAGTTCGAAAATACCAAAAAACGTCTTATATGTAGAAGATGACAGAATCAACTTTCCATTAAAGAAAATTGAAATTTTAAAAAAGCATTAAAGAATTTTATTATATGTACCGTACTCTAATCGGTTAAATTTTGAGACACATATTTTTTTTAACAAAAATTTATTCAAAAACACTAACATAAAAATTCAAGCAACATTTCAACAAAACTTAAAAACAGAAGACATAAATTTTTAAACTCCTTTTACAATTGTAAGTTCACAAGTATAAAGTAATGTTGAGCGAAGTTCTTTTTCAGTATCTTTGATTTTAGCAAAAATTTCAGATGAACAATCAAATTCTAAATGATAAAATGCATTTGGATGTCGTTTAATAAATTCGGTGAATTCTACAAGACTGAAATTATCTTGTAATCCATAAACATAAAAATGACGAAGTTTTGGAAGTGTTGGAAGTTGAGAAAGTTTTGGAGCTGTATCAGAATTCTTAAAATCACTAAAAATGCAAAATACATATATGACAATCAAACGAAAACAAAAAAACTGACCACGAAAAAGAATTAATATTTGGTACTTCTTTTAAAATATCAGCAACTTCCATTTTATTTCCAAATTCATCAATAACATCTGATTGTCTTTTGCAAAGGATTTGAAGATTACCTGATGCAGTTAATTTCTTATATTCAGAATATGTAATGGATGAACGTATTAAAACCAAACAAATGATATTACTGTAGAAAACACGAGAAAGTACAGGTAAAGAATTGCCATTAAATGCAGCAAATTCATTGGTGACACAAATTTGAAAATCAGGATATTCAAGAGAAATTTCAACACCATCTGCTAACCATTTTTCAGCATCAAATACGAGTTTTTTAACCATAAGCATCTAAAAAATAACATAGAAAATAATAATAATTCACAGAAGAGATACGGAACAAACCTTATATTTCGATAATTCATAATCAACTTTACCATCAGCAATGAGATCTGCAACAGTACACATCAACTCATGCCAGAAAATTAGTATTTTGCTTATTGCAGCTTGTTGTCTAGTTGTGAAATAACCATGGACAAAATATCAGCCGCAAAATTCTCTTTTTTCGAATTTCGGCAAAACAAAAAACTTGGCACTCTGGCACCTAAAAGGTGGCATCCTGGCACCTAAAACCTGGCACCTTCAGGACAGTTATTTTTACACCTATTATTATTTATTATTGTCAATAAAAATATTTGGGACATATTTTACCAATATTTGGGTTGCAAATTCCCTTTTTACCACCATCCTAGACTCTGGCGAAATGTCCATGGATGTAAATTGTTTTAACTTTGTTTTTTCTCAATTTGTGGCAAGCATTGATACTCAAAAAATTTTTTTTCCATAAAATAGTTTATTTTTGTTATTATGTGTAAATTCTAGATAGCTTTAGTTTTATCAAGCTACCTGAGAATCATGAAAGATCACATTGAATTGTTTCTTACAACTGATTCCAACAAATTTGTTTATAAAGGTTCATGTAAAGTTTATTTAAATACTGAATCAAAATTATTGTTGATAGAACCGGAAGATGAAGGTACATATATAAACTTTTAAAGCTTAATTTGCTTTTATCACTTGTAATTTTTTAGATATAAAAATACTTAAAATTCCTTTTTGTAATTCCTTTGTTCAGCATAAAGTAAGAGCTATTTAATCTATTCAGTTTGAAATTAGCTTTTTTCAGAATCTTCTTATTCATTTTTCTTCAAATGATAGTTCAGATGATGGGGTGTTATGTTTTCCAACAGAAACGGATTGCAAAGAAATTCATCTTGGAGTGCTTAAACATCAGGTTTATTTAATTTTGATTGAACAATCATTTGTTAAGGCTAGTTTTTAGGGCACTGGCAAACATGATGATGATTACACATGCTTTCCTTCATCAGATAAAAAGTTCATTGATGATATACTTAAGGCAATGGATAATGCAATTAAAAATAATTCAAATGTTTCTGGAAGATTAAAACGAAGTATTGCTCAAATGTTAAAAAATCTACCAAGCCAGAAGGACAAGGATGTTATTAAAAGTGAATTTACCTATGATTCTGAAGAAGAGACAAATCAAAGCTCACACAGAAGTACTCAGTTCCCTGTTGATGAAAAAATGTAATTTTAGAAAAAATTTAAGGCTAAAAAATCACTAGTTGTTTTTATAGATCTTGTAAACGAAAATACTCAAGTTCCGATGATTATAAGAAAGAAAAGCAAATCAAATTGGAAATAACAGAATTAGATGTGCCATCAGAAGTACCAACATTTGAATTATCATTTGATGATTACTATTCACCAACAACATCTCAAACAACTTTTACATTCTCTACTAATTTATGTTTACAGCATTCATTTCCAGCACAAAATGTTGATCGTACATTTTTCCCGACTTGGATGAATGTAACAGAACTGCGACAGTTTCATCGCAAAACTCTATCAAAAAGTTTATTACAATCACTTCCTGCAGATACAGATGGATTTATCAATATTTTATCTGTTAACAAGCATATCAAAGATATTAATGTAAAAGCTGAACCTTCTCTTCCTGAATTTGAAAATTGTTGTCCATATCGAGATGTTTCGGCTTTATCAGCAAAAACTGGAACATTATTGTTTTTTGAATATAGTGAAGAACATCCACCTTTATTGAATCAACCTGGAATGGCAAGTAAAATTCGCAATTATTATAAAAAGGTGAGTAATTACTGTAATTTGTATCATATATATATATATCAACTTTTTTGTAGTTAAATGGTGAAGATACAGATTTTCAAATAGATTTTGGTGAAACTTCTTTTTCACAAAATTATCCATACTTTGGTGACCTAAAACCTGGAGAGCATCTTCAATCTTTAGAAAACAATATGTTTTGTGCTCCAATATTTCAACATAAATTTAAAACTACTGATTATTTGTTAATAATTAGTGAAAATAAGTAAGTGACTTGGTTAGTATTCTACATCTTACATTTTTTTTTATATTACAGATCAATCATAAGAAAATGTTCAAATTTATTTGTTGTTGGTCAAGAATGTCCACTTCAAGAAGTACCAAATCCAAATTCAAAAAAAGCATTAAATTTTTCTCGTGATTTTCTTTTGATGTTTATTTATCGTTTATTTTGGGCATCCAGTGATATTCCAAGAAGAGTAAAAATGGAAGATATTCGAGAAGCATTTCCACATTTTCCAGAATCAACTGTTCGTAAAAGATTAAAAGTATGTGCAAAATTTACACGTACTGGAGATGGATCAAATACAAAATATTGGGCTTTAAAAGAAGGATTTCGTTTGCCAACTGAAAAAGAAATATTGAAATTAATTATACCTGAAATGTGTTGTGCATATTATTCAATGTTATCATCTAAACAGAGATTAACAGATGCCGGCTATGGTGAAACAAATATTTTAGCAAATATTGATGAAAGTGGTTCTGATGATGATGTAAAAATTGAAGATGAAATACAATGTGCACCCTGGAATACTACAAAAGCATTTATTACAGCACTTGAAGGAAAATGTTATCTTGATCGTCAAGGTACTGCTGATCCAACAGGATGTGGTGAAGCATTTTCATATATTCGAAAATCATCAAAATGGGTACGAAAAGAAGAATCATTTTTTCCAAGACAAAATCAACGATGTACAGGTACAAATTCTGATTTAAGAAAATTACCTATAAAAGAAGCAAGAGAATTATGCAAAGAATATGGTTTTCCTGAAGAAAGCATTAATAAATTAAGTCGTTGGAAAGTTATCGATCTTATTCGAAAAATTTCTATTCAAGAAGCTAAAAATGGTGCAGATTTAAATGGTATTGCAAGATTTGCAAAAAGTGGAATTCGTCTAACATATATGCAACAAAATTGGAAAGAATACTGTCAAAAAATTTTTGATTTACAAAATCAATCCCTTTCTAACGATGTAGATTTATCAAGTGATGATGAGAATTCAGAAGATGGAGAAGAAGAAGAAGATGATATATCAATTATTGAATCTGAAAGCGATGAATCAAATAGTTCTTTTGCATCCCCTGTAGCCGTGAAACGTGGTGAACCTTCGGGTTGTTTTGATGTGTTTGGGCCAGCAGAAATTTTTGGACCTTCAGAAATTTTTGGACCTTCTGATGATTCATTTGCGAAAAATGGTAAGAAATTCTATTCAGTGATCTGTTGTTCAAATATGTATATTCACATTTCAGGATCAGTTACAGTATCCAATAATTCTAAAAGGAGGACTATCAAAATGGAAGATGATATGGAATCTGTTGTCAAAGAAGAAAGTCGTCAATCATCTGAATCTCTAGAAAATACAGTATCTAATACTCGACCTTCAACATCGTCAACCAATAAACTTCCAGAATCTTTATTAAATTTTGCAACAATTAATGATGGAAATGAATTAGTTTATGGAGAAAATTGTAAAGTTTCACGAAAATCTCTTGAATTTCTTTTTGAACGAGAAAATAATGATAAAATTAAAAAATTAAAAATTGTTAGAACTTTTCGTGATTTAAATGGTCATGATTCGGTATGTTTTTTTATTTTATAATTTACAAGGGAACCACCAGAGATGTCAATCGCATTTTGGCACGAGATGGGTCTTTCTATTATTGTCTAAGGCTAAAAGGTCATTGGCAAAAAATTAGCTGCTCATAGCGGGTAGTTTTTGTTTAATCGTAACTCAAAGCTAGACTTAGTTGTATTGAATTTTAGTATTTTGAAGCAGAAACAATGTTTTTTCATCATAGGTCATAGTAATAAAAAAAAGAAAAAAACCTAACGCGGGCTCAAACCCCCATATCTTGGGTCGGAGCCAAAAACGTTCACCACTATACCAAAGGAAAGCGTTCGGAGTTGAAAAATGAAAATCAAGCAAAAGATGTTCTAAAATGGCTTTGAATTGTGATTAAACAAAAATTCCCAGCTATGAGCCGCTAATTTTTTTCCAGTACAGTTTTTTACCTTAGACAACAATAGTAAGATCCATCTCGTGCCAAAATGCGACTGACATACCTGAGGGTTCCCTTGTTAATGAAATGAAATGGCAAAAATTCTTTATTCAGATTCGATCAGAAGTGATATCAAATTCAAAAATTATTGATGCATATATTAAAATTCGAACAACAAAAGACATACAATTTATTAAAGAATATTCATATAATGATGAAGAATTTAAGAAAGAGAATCGAAAAAAAAATCGTCGATATCAAGATCAACTTCGTAGAATTAAAAGAAAAGAAGAAGAAAGAAGACTTGGAATTTCGCCAAAACCGCGTTCACTAAAACAGAAACCTCAAAAAGAATTTACAATGAAATGTTCGTCATGTGGAGCAATAGGTCATATGAAAACAAATAAAACATGTCCATTTTATTTTGAATCTGGTTATCATCAACCAAAGCCTACAATCGGTGAACTTTGTAAAAATGAAACGGGTGAATTAACGCAAATTCAAGAAACAAAACTGAGAATCAAAAAATCAGCTCTAAATTTAAAATTAAGAATATCAAAGAATGTTCTGATGAAACAATCGAAACAAGATGGAAAATGAAAAAATAAGAAATTTTGTGTTAGTTTTGTATTATATTTTTACTTTGTTATGTTTAAACGTTTTATTTTGTTGTTATTTAAATTATATAAAATATGCTCTTTTCATTTGAAAGTTTTTGCTACAGATTAAAAATTTGTTACAGGGTGTGTCAAAAAAAGTGTCGCCGATGCTGCCATTTGAAAATGGTTAGGGCAACAGTCCTAATATTATGTGGGACAGTAAGGCCCTAGGATGCATAGATGAATAGGGGTAACTTTAGTTGCCCTACCGACCGATCGATCGTCGAAGGCGATCGCGAAAAATTGACCACAGGTAGCTAGCTCCCTGCGAAATTTTTTTGAGGAAATTATCCGAAAATATGAGGTGATTTTTGTATATTTTTTCAAAAATGCTGATCAATTTATTTAAAACTAAGAAACATTCATGAATAACTAAAATGCTTAAAAAGTTGCAAAAGTGAAGTAGCATAAGTGCAGAAAGGATAGATTTATCTACCCACATGACCGACTGATATAGAGATTTGTTGGAAAAAACATTTTGGTTGCCAAAGGGTGACCGCGCTGATTATCGATAAAATGTTGCTTTTTAGAAAGTTGCCAATCTAAGATTTTCAAAATTTACAAATTGTGTATTTTAAAATCATTTGGTTTAATGCTATTTTGTAATCTATACGAAGTAAAAATACACAAGCTTTTAAAACTGACCGCTTTCAAGTTGCGCTCAAGTTAAGTTTTTGGATTTTGCATGTGAACTCGTCTAGCTATGGGATTTGAAAGAACATAAGCTGCCAAATCCTCATCCTTGGGATTTAATAGCTTACAAGGGACTGTTTTCCAAAAATCGAGGGATTGAATGCCATTTAGCCGAATCCGAATAAACAGTTGGTTGAATCTAACCAATTCATCAAAGTTTATAGGCTTCCTGTCAAAATATAAACAGAAAGACTGCAAAAAACTTCTTAAGCCAAAAATGTGGGATTTTTAACGACGGAAAACTTTTGACTTGACACTAAAAAAACCGGCTGCTTCTCTCATTTTTTAAATAATGTATTATAACGCATTTTTTCTGAAAATTGGTTATGTCTGTTCAGCTGTATTAGGCCCCTAATTTTATTCATTCTTTTGGCATGAACATATGTATTTTCGAAACGTGAAAAAGTCCCGATAGTGGCTAAACGGGAGAAAATCGACTAAAAAAACAGCTAACAACTGATGTTTCTTTGGTTCTTGGCTATTTTCAGTCTGATCCCACGTGCTTTATAAAAATGTCAAATTCCCAAAAACCTCTTCAAAGCTGTTTTTTTAATGACTAAGATTATATTTGCAAAGTTTCAAGCTCATGCGATCATTTTGGAAAAATCATGTTAAAAAACCTTGTTAAAACAAGGTTTTGATTTTTGCTAGAGTTTGAGAAAAAATTTGTTTTATTGGTGTTTGTTCACTTAAAGTTTTAACCAGCCAAAAATTCATCAATTTATTGTGCCTTATATTTCCACTTGCCACTTATGTAGCATTTCACCCCAAAATATGAAGCAATTTTACCAGCAAATTCATTATTTATAGTAATTCCAAATTATATTGTTTTTAATGATAACTTTTTGTCATAACTGCTAAAGGCACTCCTAATAATACAATTACATTAATTGATATTATAGTGCCAGTTAAAGGTAATAACAAAGCAAAACAAACTGAAATAATATGATTAAAAACTACTGTTTTTGAGCCACTTTATAATACGTAACAAACAATGAAGAGTTGAATGTTCTCAAGAAACACATCATGCCACAAGCTAAAAATTGACTTGTCTGTGCTTGTTCTTTGCTGACTAAAAAATGAATCATTGAAAATGTTTTTCTGATGCAAAAAATGATTTTCAAAAAAATTTTTTTTTGCTTTAAATAAAAAACTCCAACGGCTGTTTTTTGTCCATAAAAACATCCACTTTTTAAAACTGAAAGATGCTTTTTCACAGTTTTTGTTTGAATCTTTAATAATTTTAAGGAGCAAAAATAGAAAAGAAGTTTTAAAAAGTAAAAAAAAACGTGCTCAAAATTAATTGCCACTAACGATAACTATTTAAATGAATTCGACATTGCTGATACTACATTATTTTATTTCATGATAATGTATTTGCAACAAATTATTTAACAAAAAATTAGCAATGCCACTTATTATTATCAGTCACTTTTGTTTCTGTTACTGCTTCTTGACATTGTTTTTTTATAGCAAAAAATGCTGTCGCAAAAAAGAGGAGTCAACAAAAGTATTGTTTTTATTCAGCAAAAAATGCATTTGCTGGTTTAAAAAAAGTGTTTTTTTTTTCTGCAGAGGAAAAACGGACACTACTGCAATTGTTATCTCTCTATCCTGTTCTGAGAACCGGCTATCCGCTTTTGAGAACAATTTACAAAAATGGGTATCCCTTTTCAGAAACGGATAGTTCACAAAAACGGATACAACAGATATATTCTTTGAGATTTTAAAGCTAAATGCATATATCATAACTGGCGTAAACACTTTTGTTATGAAAAATTTGTGTTCAGAAAAATACGACAAACTACAAATAAATCCTAAAATTTTTTAATAATGTCGCAAATCGGTTTAATGAACACTAAAATTTATTGCTTTTGAGATCTTAAAATCATCAACATAAAATCTAAATATTAAATATTATTAATTTTGCGTTTCAATTTTTTAAAAATAATTATCATGAACGCTTTTTTCGGTGTAAAAATTGGTTAAATATTCAAACAAGGTTTAGGCATAAAAAACTACTGTATTTGTGCCACTTTATAATATGTAACAAACAATGAAAAGCTGAATGTTTTTAAGAAGCAACAAAAAAGTGAAATGCTTTAAAAAACAAATGCTCTAAACTAAAAAAAATGACTTGTTGGTGCTTCTTTTTTGCTGACTCAAAAAACAAATCAATGAAAAAAATTTTTTTTGTTGCTTTCAATAAAAAACTCAATGGCTGTTTTTTATCATAAAAAAAGTCACTTTTAAAACTGAAAGATGGTTTTTTTTTAGAAAATTTTGTTTTAGAGACAATAAAAATAAAAAACCAGTATTAAATAGCAAAAAAGCGCACAAAATTAAATGACATAGTTAACAATAATTATAAAAATGAGTATGATATTGCCATAATAACATTATTTTATTTCATGGTAACATACACGCATCACTGAATCAAATATCACTGGTAAATTGTGAATTGACTTTTTGTAACACACAAAAATTTAGCTTATTGGATTCGGGAATCCCGTGAAAAATTGGTTTGATATTTTCATTTGAAATTTTAAAGCTAAATGAACATAACTGGCAAGTAGTAGACGATAAACACTTTTGTTATGAAATATTTGGATTTAGTGAAATATGACAAATTACACATAAAACCTAAAATTTTTTAATAATGTTGCATAACGGTTCACTGAAGCCTGAAATTTATTGCTATTGAGATTTTAAAATCATCAACATAAAATCAAATATTATTAATTAATTCTGCGTTTCAATTCTTAAAAAAATAACTGCTATTAACGTCTTTTTCGGTGTAAAAATTGAATAAATAATCAAACAAGGTTTAGTGATTAAAAACTACTGTTTTTGTGCCACTTTATTACAAACAATGAAAAAGTAGAATGTTTTCAAGAAGCAACAAAAAAGTGAAATGCTTTCAACAAGCAAAAACAAATGCCACAAGCTATAAAAATGACTTGTTTGTGCTTCTTTTTTGCTGACTCAAAAAATGATTTTTAAAAAATTTCTTTTTTTTGCTTTCAAAAAAAACCCCAACGGCTGTTTTTTGATCATAAAAAGCAGCCATTTTTAAAACTGAAAAATGGTTCTTTTAGAAATTTTTATTTGAATCTTTAACATATTTTTGAAACAAATTAAAAAACCATTTATTCATTTGTAAAAAATGTGCTCATACTAAGTTAGCACAATTAACAATATTTTTTTAAACCAATATGATATTGCCGTAGTTACATTATTTTATTTCGTGGTAATGTACATTGCATCACTGAATGAAATTTTTATAACACCAAAAAGTATCTATGTCATTTGCCATTATTAGTCACTATAGTATCTGGATACTTTTTGTTTTTGCAAATTTTTTTCTTTAAAATTTGAATTCAATAAAATGCGACATAATTACACATAAATCTAAATTTTTTAATAGTGTCGCATAGTTTTCCACTGTATCCAAAATGTAGTGCTTTTGAGACTTTAAAATCTTCAACACAAAAGCAAAATCTTAAAAATTATTAATTTTGCGTTTAAAAATTGAAAAACATAATTATCATAAACGCTTTTTTCAGTGTAAAAATCGATTAAATATTCAAATAATGCTTGGTTATTAAAAGGAACATTTTTTAAGTTATGTTACATTACTTGGCTAAAGCCATGAAAAGTTTAATGCTTTTTTAAAAAAAAAATTAAAAAAAAAAGCACTGAAAATAGACTCGCGTTTCTTGCTTTCAAAATATTTCCAGAAAAAAACTAGTGTTGTCTCAAAAAAAGTCGATGAAAGCGTATTCTTTTTTGCAGCAAAAAAAATGTTTTTGTTTTTATAAAAAAAAACCCCAGAGGCTGTTTTTTGTCTGTCAACATAAAAAACAACCACTTTTAAGCACTGTAGGATATATTTATATAAACTTTTGTTTGAATCTTTTATAATTTTTAGAGACAAAGATAAAAAACCAGTTGTAAATAAGTAGAAAAGTTCTTAAGATTAGCAATAATTTTATATAAAAACAAGCAATATTGTTGCCAGTGCATTATTGAATTTTAGGATAATGTATTTGCATCACAGAATTAAATTTTTATAACATCAAATGTTATCAATGTCATTTGCCATCATTGATCGCTATCTGTATACTTTTTGTTAATACTTTATTCCATTATCTTCAAAGGGGTTTTTTATAACAAAAAAATGCTGTCGCAAAAAAGAGGAGTCAAACAAAAGCTATAGTTTTTATTCAGCAAAAAATGCATTTGCTGGTTTAAAAAAAGTGTTTTTTTCCTGCAGAGGATTAAACGGACAACACTGCAATATTCATCTCTCTCTTTTGTCTAAAAACAAGTTGGGAAAACTTTGAGAAGAAATGAATGAATGACGCTATTTATCAGCTTTTGTTTGAATTTTTTATAATTTTTAAAACACACAATTTCATTTTTTAAAAGAGCTTAAAATTTAAGGATTCAGTTTTTTATATATGCTTTAAAGGAAAAGACATTCCAATCCTGAAATAAATGGAATACGCGAATATTGTCATATTTGTTATCTAACATTAACGATTAATTTTTTGCCAGTTTGAAAACTCTTTGCTTTACAGTTTTTTTTCTCGTTAAATAAGCAACAATTATATACTTCAAAATAAATATTGCGCGCATGACATCCCCCGTCCCGGATACAAAAATTTTTCATAAAAATTTTGTTGATTAAAGATTTTTCACAAAAATGCATTCCAAATCTTTTACTTTGTTTTTTTACGTTTGTGACAAAATTTTATAAAAAATTCAAAAAAAGTAGAAGAGAGAAACTAAAAACTTTTTCTCTTTTTTTGCCCTTTTCTAAAAGTCTGCTGAAAACATTTTTTTTGCCATCAAAAGGAAGTTCTTTTCTTTGCTGCAATGCCACCATGTTTGAATGCATGAAAAGATGCACAGACGAACTCTTCCGCAGTCTTCCAACAGTCTTCCAACAGGGAGGAAGTCTTCGGAAGACTGTTTGCCTATATTCCTCGCTGTTGGAAGACTGCAGGAAGACTGTTGGAATTTTATTCTTTTTTTGACCGTTTTTTAACTATTAATACTTTTTTTTATGTAAAAAAGCGTTTAAGCTTATTTTAAGCAATTTTAAGGTAATTAATAAAAAAAATAAAATAAATATTATGTTTGATATTTGTTGTCTTTGAGTTGATACCTGAAACACCTGTAAGATTAGTATTAGTAAAGATCGCCCTAGCCTGAACTCGAACCTACGCTTACTTGCACGCTAACTTAGAACTCAACCGCTGCGCTACGCTGCCTAACAAAAAGTATGTTACTAAATTGAAGACTAAAAAATGGAAAAATTATCGCTGCTGCGTTACTCTATTTATACAATGTTGTAATTACAGAGTTTATATTTCTGTTTTATTTTAAATACAAAAAGAATTATTTAAAACAATTTGTTTTAAAATTGTGGATTAATATTTTTTGTTGCATATTACATTTTAGTTTAGCTTTTTTAGATAGTTTTTCGACGTTGTTATTAACTATGCAGTAGTAATCAATAGTATTCAAAAATACGTATTAACTGTATTTAAGCTAATGACAAAAAGATAACAAACAGCGTCATGTCAGGGCCGAAAATTGGTCAAAAGTAAGGGAGTGGAACTCCTTTATCAGGAGATGGAACTTTCTCATTTTATCTAGTATGACATTTAAATTTTCACCTGAAACTTAGAATAAAGGGGGTGGAATTTCCCCCAGTTCCACCCTGCTATTTTCGGCCCTGCGTCATATATATGTTGTAGTCGTTATTTTTGAGGATTAACAAAATAAACAATCTTAAAAGCTAAGCTTGTTATAGTTATGTACTTATTTCTATGTTGATGCAGCATAACTGCTTTGTTACAGCTTTTAATATATCAACAATGGATGATTCTTATCCATTTTTTCTACATATTCTAGCGCTGAGGGCATTAAGGCATTTTTAAAGCAAATAAGTTATTGAGTTAAGCAATATTTGTATTGATTGTAATCCATATCATGATTATTGCTAATTGAACAGTATCCAAATTCAGTAATATTCTAGGTAAAACTAAACCTGCTGATTATTTTAAGCTTAACATCTTCATAAAAATAATGTGGCAGTTCGAAGCTAAAATTAACAAGCTTTATAGCTCTATACTCAAAACCACTAAAAACCCATGCATTTACTTAATTTGGGTAAATTATATATGGTTCCATCAAATTTTTCATATGTTTTTACCCTAAAAGCAATAAAACAATTATTTGGTACCACACAAAAAATAGAACTATAAAAAGATACAAATTAAGCTATAATCTCACAAAAAAGTTTTCGCTGTTGGAAGACTGTTGGAAGACTGTAGGAAGACTTTCGCTGTTGGAAGACTGTCACACTGTTAAACATTCTTCCTCACTGTTGGAAGACTGTTGGAATACTGCATGAATCCTTGACTTTGTCATTTTTTCGCTCTTCGCTGTTGGAATACTTCCTCCCTGTTGGAAGACTGTTGGAAGACTGCGGAAGAGTTCATCTGTGATGCACATGTTTTTAAATTGCTTTTTTTTAAAAAAATATTGTAGCTTTGAAAGAGACAAAAAATTTGCTAATGTTGTTGGTACTGAAATCAAAAAATGTCAAAAATTATTTTTGATGTAACATATTTCACATGTTTTTTAAACGTAGAATGTCTTCCATATATATGAAACAATTTATCACCATTTACCATGAGATAAAAACCTTAACCACATTTGCTTACTTTAAAAATTGTAGTTAAGGTTTTTGTTAATATGTTTTGTTTTTTAATGGTAATATCTTTATTGTTAAACCTTCAAGTTATAACACAATCGTTTATTAGCAAATTACAAGAAATCACAAACGCGACACAATAAAAAGGATCCTCAAACAATAAAACTAATGGGGAAAAATCAACAAAAGGCCAAAGAGAGAAATATCAAAGTTAATCAAGCTTCACTTGAGAAAGTGGGAATTCGATTGTGTGAAAAACTGATCAGGCTTATATACCATTTGGGCTGGCTGCATTTCGAAACATCTCTGCATCTTTCACTCTCACTAAATCCTTTATCACTATCATTCTTTCGAAACACATATTACAAAAACTTATTATTTGTTTTTGATATGATTCACTTGTGGAATTTCTAGAATGTCTGTTTCATCATCTTTCACAATATCTTGCGAAATCTAAATCACATCATTCTTTGTAAAAGTGCATTTGCTCTTTTGAAATAAAATCCAATTTTAATCCGCTTTTGTATTTTGTACTTTTATCTGTCTCTTGCTTTCATGCTTTATCCCTTCCTTTCATTCAAGCTGCTCTTTTGTTCGCACATTGCTTCAACACAAGTCTAAAATATGCTTAACGTTAACTTCTTAACATTATATTCATTGGTTAAGATTTTCATACGTTTGGAATCAACGACATGCCAATATCAGTTGGTGTTATCCGTAATATAATTTCTCAGCATTTTCTTTTATTATTAGAGATATAAAATATTCAAAAAACTGCTTTTTGCCTCGACTAACTGAAAGACTATTCGAAGAAATAAAGAAAAGCATTTTTAAGCCTCTGAAATAAACAAAAAAAATTTTCACCAACATTCAATAATTTAGTTGACAAAGATGGATGTGTGACAGCTGCATCCAGAAAATGTTTCTTTTTTTCTGCTAGCTCTAATGGTTTGCCGCAATAAGAGATCTTGCTTTTTTTCATGAATAAAAAGACAAATTTAAGATTGCTTCCAAAAATGAATGTTACATTAAAAATAAGTTGAAAATGCCAAAAAAAACTTACAGTTCGTGTTTTTATATTATATTAAGCAAACTTTTGCGTCTCCTCCTTGTTCTAAGGATGATTGTATTATTTTTATTCAGCAATTCCAAATTATTATTTAATGTCCTCATAGGTGCAAAGCTTATCGATAATGGCAACATATTTATTGCCTTCATATTAATACCAGCGAAATTTATCGCAATTTTTATTGTTTAATTTTATGATTGTCGAAAAATATAAAATATTCAAAACACGACTTTTTTGACTATTAATCAGTTAAACTAAAAAGAAACAAATGAATTTTTTTTAAGCTGCCATTGACATAAGTGTTTCGCTACACAATCGATAACTTAATGGACAACAGCCGAGGTGTGACAGCTACATCCCCGAAATTGTTTTCTGTTTTTTCTACGACAAAATAGGAAAAAAAAGTTCGTTATTAAAGTTCATATTTGGGTTTCTACATTACCACAAAATAATGAAAAGTGTTGTTAGTTATTTATATTTTGGTGATACCTAATAGCAGTTTTTCTATTGACAGAGGTAGAAAAAAAAACATTGAATACTTCTTTCGCAGATTGGCAACATCAACTTATTTTTAAATATTGGTTCTGATGATTCTGTAAATATTGGTTCTAATGACTTTTTTCTAAAAACTAAGTTTCATCAGTGTAGCCCATTTGTGCAAAAAAAAATATAAAATATTCAAAACAAAGCTTTTTTCGACTGACTGAAAGAACAAATAAATGAATAGAAGCATTTTTTAAGTTGTTACTTAAACAAAAATTCAAAAAAATAGATGTGTGACGCCTGCATCCGAAAAGCTTTTTTTTTCTTTATTAAAGATATTACTATAGATGAAAGGGCAATATTTTGCTATTTTCTTTCGACAAAATTAAAAATAAATATTTTTCTTTGCTTTTTTGTCCTATTCTTATGTTCACAAGCCTTTGATTATTTACCAGATTTTTGAGCAATGCCAAAGTATCAAACACACTTTTTTGAACTTAATTATTTTTATTGTGGTCATCATAGATGTGTAATATTATGGTAGTATTCGATTAAAATTTAAACAAAAGAACTTTAAGGAGTTGGTAATGGCTCATCTGTTGAATGAGGATTAAATTGTTGAAAAACTTTATTTGTAAACTGTTTTAATTATATTTCTTGAATTTTATATTGTAATTTGTGCTTTATGTATCGTAATTACATTTATATTGTTTTGCATTTCTTGATTGTATTTAATTATTATATTGTATTATAATATATAAATATGTTCCTGGCATAACTTTAAATATATAAATAAATTACTGTTTATTAAACTTTTCATTATTTAACCTTTGTCAAAAAAATCCAAAATGTTCAAAACACAGCTGAAATTCAAAGAAAAAAATGAATGGTACATTTTCAAGCTGCCTTTGACATAAACAAGAAAAAATTTTCATCAATTTATTTAGTTGACAAAAACAAATGGTTGACAGATGCATCATCGAAAAGTTTTCTTTTTCTCGGCTTGTTTTAACGAAAAAAAAATTTGTGTTCGTTTTTTCGTGTTTGTTGTTTTTAATGAAAAAAAGGAAACATACTTTTGCTGTGATAGACCTCTTATATTGCTGTCAATGTTGATCAAAACAGAAAAAGAGATTTATTTTGCAATTTGGAAATAAGCATTTTTGTTTTAATTTCTAGAAAACATGCTTTTGAATATTTAAAAGATTAACTAATTATCGGCGATTCTCATGCATAACATTTGGAAATTTTGCAATAAATATTTTTAATATAAAAAAGTTTTACATTTTTTAACAAATACAATGCCGGTGATGATTACTACATTTAAAACTAAAAATTTTTAAATCTTTCAAATCAACAGCATCAGTTGATTTAAAAAGCGTCAAAAAATTATGCAAAGCGGTTCAAAAAAGTGGAGATCTATGACATACTTATTTAGAAACGCATTTTCATCGATTTTTGTCAAAAAAGTGTTTTTTTCCGTTTTTGTTTTATTAGTCAGAAGTGAAGATCAAAAAAAGGGTAGACTTTTTTTGACGCAAGAGCAAAAAAACAGTTATTTGTAATTGTGTCTTTTTGTAAATGTGTAACAAAGTTAGAGGTCATTAATTAACGATGAACTTTTTTGCTATCTTTGTAATTGTTTCCATTAGTTTAGTGTTTTCTGCAGAGGTAAGAAAGAAACATTTTTGTTAGAATTTTAGCTGTAACTTTTTTTAACAAACACATTTTAGAACGCTCCTCCACGTCGAATTTCATCAGACTTTATCATGTTTGTTTATAATTATTGTAGCCTTTTTAAGTATCTAAATTTCTTTTAGTGATGACTCAAATTCTGATGAATTTGATGATTTCAATGTTCAAACATCTTACATCGAAAAAGGATTTACAACATCTCGTTCATTTGGATGTGGGAAGGTTAAATCGCTGTTACAAACAGGCACAAATGTTGGAAATATTTCACCTGAAGATATTGACATTGTTGCAACAATGGGTGATGCCATAGCCACTGGAATGGGGCTATGGCCTGGGACGGATGTTGAATTTCGTGGTGCTGTTTTTACAACAGGTGGTGATGCAAATATTGATGGACTTCCAACTGTTTCAAGTAAGCCTCAATTTAGCTTCTGCAATAAATTTTGCGTTGATTTTTGCAAATCTTTAACGGCCATCATCTAAGAACTCTAGTTTAAATGAGTAGTACATGATATGACTTGCTGCGTCTAATTAATATGCAATGATTTTTTAATTAAATAAGCGGTTTTATTTATAAGTAGCAGATAATATTATATGTAGGGACTGGTGTCGCAAAAAAAAAGTAAGAAGAATGAATAAAAAAAACGGAAGAATTTTTTAACATAGGATGGCAATGAAAAAGAAAAAAAGAGACGAAAAAGTGCAAAAAAATGCACTGGGTGGCAATGCAGACAACAAAAGAGAAAAACTTTTTCTTCCGTCAAAAATTGAACAGCTCTTCGTAGATTCGTCATAACTTTTTTAATATTGATTTTAAAAAAATCTAATAGTGCCATCGGATTTCTCATATCCGAAATTAGTAGATACATATAAAATTTAAAACAAAATCGAAAAAAAATTTTCAGACGCCGGTCCCTAATTATATGCCTCTTATATAAACTTATAAGGGCACTACTAAATGGTAGCACGTAAAAAAAATAGTTGAAGCGTCACATAAAATAAGTTTTAAATTTCATAAAATGATGTCTAGGCCTTGAACTATTCCACATCTGCCACAAATTTCTACGTTTATCCTGGTATGCCATGCTTGGTTGGTACCATTAAGAAACCACAAATAATAATAGTAAACAAAAAAATCACACTTTTATTAAAAAGTTATAATATAACAAATTAAAGGATAAAAGCTTCTCCATTTGTGATAAGATGTTAAAACGATGATTGTGAAAAAAGTTAATTGTTCTATATTTTTCCTTATGAAAATATTAACTGTAATATTGGTAGATCCGCTTAAATCCTATCAACAGACTTCTTTTCCTTTATTTTAATAGTACTTTTATTTATAACACTTTTTTTATTAAATTCTTCACATTTGTCAAAAAACATTTGAAATATTCAAAAAAACTTTTCTTCGACATACTGAAAGAGAATTTAAAGAAACTTATAGATCTCTTTTTGAGCTGTCAATAACACAGACAAAAAACAATCAATAATTTAGCAGGCAAAAACAAATGTGGGATAGACACATTGCAAAAATCATTCTTCCTTTTCTCTATCTATTTGAATGGAAAATAGCTTGTGTTTTGTTTTTCATTGTTTTTAATGAGACAAAAGGAATAAACGATAAAAAACGGTGAAAATGGAATGGAAATTTCGCTATCCCTTATATCAAGCATGAATTCATTTACTGCTTTTAATGTGCATGTTGAAGTAAATGCATTTTTGGCCATTTATTATTTAATTTTCTCAAAAATTCGTGATAACGAAAAAATTGAAAATGATTTGATGAAAATGGCATTAATTCTATGGGGTAGTTGAGATTACCAAATTTGTGAAGAAGCTTCCTAATTAAGGAATGAAAGTTGAAAAAACCAACGTTTCTTCATAAATTTGCATATTCTTTGAAATCTTAATTACTGCATCATTTCCATCACTTTTTCAGATATCATCATGGAATTCAATCCCAAGCTTGAAGGAATTTCACATGGAATGGGTAGCTCCAATCAACTCCCCCATACCCAGCTCAATGTTGCTCATTCTGGTGCAGAAACAGATAACCTTTTATCCCAAGCTAATGAAATTGTTAAAAGACTTCGTGAAATGGATGAAACACACATTGGTGAACCACTAAGTGAAAAATGGGTTCTAATTTTTGTTACAATTGGTTCCGAAGAACTTTGCTCAAAATGTGATGAACCAGATATTCCATCCCTTCGAAAAACGCTAACAACTTTAAGGCATGGAATTCCAAATGCAATTATTGTTTTAATTGGACCAATTCATGTATCAAAAAGTTCTCAACAAACTTATAATTTGTTAAAGTAAGGGATTATGTAGAAAGAGTCAAAGGGTGTCACAGAAACCTCCAACTCCAAATAATAGCTTTTCTTTTTAAAAATATGAATGTGCTGCCTTTTGATGGAAAAAACAAAGACGGCAGGCTGGAATGCTTGCAAGTGATGCAAAAGATCAAAGGCGGCATTTTTGTCACTGTCAAAAAAAATGAAAGATCAAAGGCGGTGCCTTTTAAGTAACCAAAAACAATAAAGATCAAAGGCGGCATCCCTCACGTTGCGCCCTGGAGCAAAAGATCAAAGGCGGCACTATTGAGATAATTCAAAACTGTTTTTGATAGAGAAAATTTGCACATACATTTAAACTTGTCTCAAAAAAACAAAATAATTCCTTTTCAGACCCCGTTGTCCATGTCTCTCAAAAATTTCAAACACAAAACTCCGTCAAATTCAACGCAAATGGCGTGAAGGCTTTCTCCAACTCGAAGAAGAATTCAATAAACGTGAATACACTAGCTTCGAAGTCCTCACTCTCCCTCTCCTTCAAATCACATCCCGTTATCCTGAACAACTTTTCCTTGCAGAACGACCACTTCTCAATCGTCGTGGACATGCATATGCAGCAAAATGGCTTTGGAATCGACTAATCTCTGGTCCAAGATATAATGTCTCAAAAGTTGTTCTCAGTGAAGAATCGTATTATTGTCCCTCACTTAAATGTCCATACTTTCGAACATCACGAAACCTACAACATTGTGTTACAATGACAATAGCAGAATATCAACGAATGTTTGCAACGACAGAAGCTCCAGATAAAGCTGTAACAATTAATTATCGACTTCAAAGTTTACAAGATCACCTTGGGTGGTATATCGGGGTTGCAATATTTTTGTGTACTGTTAGTGTTTTTTCACTTGGAACTGTGTTTTATTGCCATGGCTTGAAGCAGACGAAAGGACGATTTGAGAATATTCAGGGAGTTTAAGTTTTTGTGTAATTGATTGTAATAATAAGGAACGGGTGAAAATACCAAAAAAAGAGTTTTTGTAATTTGTTTATTTTCGAAACAAAAGACATGTATATAGCTACAGTATCCATTATTTATGGCTTATCAATTAAAAGTTAATCATTGTGTTTTAAAATAAATAGTTTATAAATAATGTTCGAATAACTCGTAAAATTGTAGTACTTTATTTTTTGGAAATTAACTAGCTGAATATTCAAATATGGCAGGGCATAGAAAACATTTATAAACTGTGTCCCAAAAGTTTAAGACCACTTTAAAATTAGCTGTATTTTCGTTATTTTTGGGTCTTTTTTAAAACCCATTGGTATTTGGATGGCAATTTTTATGATTTTTATCAATTTTTGCCATTTTTTGACCATTTTTAACAACTTTGAGTGGCTGAATTTTGGAAATGGTTTATCCAAAAATTCTGAAATTTGGTGGAGAGATTCTATGCATCAGGAGCTATCATTCCCGTATATCAAAATTTCGATTTTAGGCCATTTTATTATTTCGCTGCGAAACCACCGAAAATCGAAATTAACCAAAACGCTGAAATAGGTCAACAAGCAAATTGATTTTGCTATCCAAATACCAAAGGGTTTCAAAAAAGACCCAAAAATAACGAAAATAAAGCCAATTTTAAAGTGGTCTTAAACTTTTGGGACACAGTTTATATCAATATTGGACATTGTTGACCAAACGAAGCCATATTCTTTTTATTGTCAATGTAACAACATTTTTTATCTATCAGCATGCGCAATCTCTTTCATTTTAAAAAGACTGCTATTTCATTTGGCATTATTTAAATGCTGTCAAAAAAATATAAAATATTCAAAACACTGCTTTGCTTTGACTATCTCAAAGACTATTCGAAAAAATAAATGGAAGCCCTTTTAAGTTGCCAATGACAAAAGCAAAAAATTTTTCGCCAACATTCAATAATTTAGTTGGCAAAGATGAATGTGTGACAGATGCATCCCGAACATAGATGAATTGGGGGGTAACTTTTTTTCTCGGAGCCCGTAGGTCGCCGTCGAGCCTTGGCTGAAAAAAATTTTCGATCGGTCATCAACTACCTTTTTTGCTCGCAGCGGCTTCGCCGCTGCGAGGTTATATATCAAAGGCCTTTTGCCGCATATCAAAGACCTTTTGCCGCATATCAAAGGAATTTTGCCGCATATCAAAGGCGGCACGTCAATTATCGACTTTTTAAATACTTTATTAACTATTTTATTTATTACAGTTTTATTTTACAATTAAAACTCCTTCTGAAGACAAGTATTATTGTTATTTGGAAGCTTAAAGCCGTTTTTAATAACTAGTTGGCATTACAATTTATGAAAATAGTATTATTACAGTTCCTTTTGCTGTTATGATGCAATTCCTTATTTCTTTTTTCCATTCTTATTGTGCTCTCCTTATTCCTTTTTCTCATTTTTTAGACGAGAATGAAAACTATATTGATTTAATAAAGATTATTACAACAGCAATCAATGGCCTATCTGATTTTTATAGTTTACAAGCAGTTAAGCATATAGCTGAACTTGTTGAACAGTTTGGAGTAATAAACATTACAATGTATAAGCTAAAGCGCATATTTCGTATTAGATGGTGTGTCTGTTCGAATAACTGATGAAGAAAATGCACTTAGAAGAAACAGTGCTATGGAGCATCTTAAAACCATGCAAAATGTAAATTATTTTGTTGCACTAGCCTTCTTTCAAGATATATTTCAAGTGGTTGAAAAGTATTCATTAGCATATCATAAGCAAGCTGTTGCACTTCCACGACAAAAAGTAATGCATGAACGACCATGTAAGCTATACATTTATGATAGCAGTCTTAACGTATCGGATTGTCGATATTTTTTTGTCGTTGTTGGTACGAGAAATGGTTATTAAAACTCCTTACAGTTTAAATCCAACACGTAAAATACAAGAAATACAAAAGTGGCTGTTTAAGATCTTGAAAAGACGGAAGACATGAAGAGAAAGGAACAGAACTTCTTAGGTTACAATAGAAAGAAAGGCGGTGTTTGTGTGTGCCATTTGGTTTGTAGCTTTGGCTAAAGTCTTATTCTTTACATTTAGAGCAGCTGATAATGTAATTTTATTGCTGACTTCTATCGATTTCAGTTTACGCAATTTGATCATCCTAAAACGTGGCCCAGCTTGATTACCTACCGCAAAGAAATTGTTAAAGCTCTTATCCAAAGCTTTTAAGGTTATTATGACAATGATAGTATTAATGATTTTGAAGTATTAAATGTTAATGGTTTACAAGTAACCAATGGAGATATTATTTTTCCTGAAAATAATCAAGAACAACACAATAATTTTGCAAGACGCTTTAAAATAAATTCTCCAAGCATTGGATTACAATATCAAAATTTATATGTTTTTACTGCTGTAACTGCTACAGAATTCCAACAATGGATGTTAGAACCACCTCAAATTTTTTATAGTAAATTGCTTAAAACTGCAGAAAGTGATGATGTCAATGATTTATCGGGTGATTTATTTGATTACATTTCAAGTGAGCTAATCGTTCCCGTTGGCTTTGCCGATGCAGAAAGCGGCTTCTCCATTCTTTTCCATTCCCTTGATTCCCGAAGAAGCCGACTCAATATTAGCACAATTGACAGTATTTTAAATATTAGACTAAATGGTCCACCATTAACAAAATTTGTTTGCTACAGATATGTCAAAGACTGGAAAAATGAAAACCATTTGGACTCTAATGCTCAAAAACCAGGGGGTCAAGGAAAGAAAAAGACGAACAACATAATCCTAAGTGATGATCCTGTAGAAAAAAAAAGATGAAGAAGCTCAAAACAGATGGGACAGCCGTTTTGAACTATTTATCCCCGATCCATTTAATTAAATTGTGTTTCTTAATTGTTTTGATATAGTTATGTACTGTAAAATTTTCAATAATCATATAGTACACTGGTTCAATAAATTCATAAAAACTTTTGCATAAAATTTTAAAAAATCTCACCTAAATTTCATAGAAATTTATCCAAAAATTATCGCCAAATTCAACAGGTAGTTACCTGTGGTCGTTTTTCGCCGATCGCCTTCGGCGATCGGTCGGTCGGTCGGGGGGCCAACTAAAGTTACCCCCTATTCATCTATGATCCCGAAAACCTTTTTTTGTTTTTCTAGTGGTTTTTAAGGATCCGTTTTTTTCTTTTCAATTGTTTTTAATGAAAGAGATTTTTGAGGCTAATGCCGTTATTAGGTTACTAGCCTTTTTATTTTCTTTATTCCATGCCACTGTCAAAAAAAACAAAGATATTTTCCCAGTATTTAAATAGATAATGACGATAACAAAATTTGATTTTTAATGATTGAAAAACTTTGTAGTATCACCCAAAAAAATTACATAAAAATTGTTACTTATGAAAAATTTATTTTAAAAAAATGCAAATAAATGAAGCTTAATTAGATTAACATTTTTAACATTCCTTTCAAAAGACGTTTTACCTTATTGAAATTTTGAAGAAATTTAGTCTTTCTTATCTTCATCGCCCTCTTTTTTTGGTTTCTTGTCAGATCCATACAACTTTCCAACACTGTCGCTATTGTGTGAAACAGCAAATCCATTATCAGAAGGAATAATAGTGTATCCAGAATTAATTAAAGCTTGTTGAACAGCAACATTACCTAATAATGATTGTAGCTTTTCGTGTTTGCAGTCTGCGACAAATACCCGATCATCATGATTGACATCAACAGAAAGAGCATTTTTAAGTGCAACAACTACTCGGGAAGGATCAGACATATTGATAGCTGGAAAAAAAATATAGCAAATATTAGAAATACATAGGTTACTATTTAAATAATGTTCACGTTTTAGACTCGCAAATCGCTTTTAAAGAATCCTATGGCATCATATAGAGTGTTTTAGCATAAGCAAAACTTATTTTTAACATTTGAGAACACTTTTTTTTTCAAACAAATAAAGCATGTATGTACATAAGCTTTTCATTTATTTCAGATGGTGAAAAAGCACAGTGAATATCATTAACAGTTTTAAGATGGCTTATATATGGGTTTTATAAAAAGTGATAAGAATTTTTAACAGGAAATATTTCACCATAAAAAATAGCAAAAAATAAAAAAAACGGCCAAGTGATCAATGATGAAGACTATAAAAAATTATTTTGCTTCAATGGTGCCATTTTTATTTTTTAAATGGTTTCGTCAGCAAAAAGAAATAGGTGAAGGTACTTTTAAGAAAGCATTAAAACTACGGTATTTATCATCAAAGCAAACATGCACTTTGTTTTTTCGACAAAAATGTATTTTCTTATCTGTACTTAACAGCCTTTTTATTCTCCCTCTGTTAACAGATAACTCTTAAGTACTTTTTTTGTGAAAAAATTTCTTGACAGAAAAAAATGATATTATCAATAAGCATTATTGAAGCAAAAATCGGCAACAACAAATTTTTCAAGTGATCAACAAACATAATAACTTTTTTATTAATCATTTCAACATTATTCATTCACTACTTGAATAATACAGCATTGATCCAACATTGATAGTATTGAGTCGATGTTTTCCAAAAATTATGTTACTGATTTCTTTTCTTATATGTTTATTTGTTGCAAAAATAAACCATGCCGGTGCTAGTGTGCTGGCATCTGCCAAAACGAATTGTGTACTTCGAACAAAGCTGAGCAACGTTTCATTATTTGTTAAGAAGAGATACTGAAAAGAACATTTAAGTTTAAAATAAAAAAATTTGAAAGAAAGTCTAATTCATGGCGTTTCATGTTTTTGTCAATTTTATTTAAATGAAAATTAATGAAAACCTGGATTCATGCTAGCAACAGCTTGTTTCAAAAGATTTAGAAAACCCAATATTATGCAAATTTCGCTGGATTTTCTTTTTAACATTTTTTAAACAGTAAATTCAACAGTGCCATTTATTTTCCTTCAGAAACTATTTAAAGCGTTTTCAAACATTTAATGTTCCAACAAAAGGGCTCGAAAATTGAAAATTTTCAAAAATGAGTCAAACAGTTTTTTTCCATTAAAGAAACAAAAAGATTGTTTAATAGGGAAATTTTTAAATTTCCCGTGCATTGCCTGCAAAAACGTGGCAGCTTTTCTTCTGTTATCGCAATATGTCCCTTTAAAATATTTGTAAGCTATAAAAATGTGGCGTTAGACGTGGAACACTTAAAAATGTTTTCAAATAAATTAAATTTGTTTTCAGAGCTTGATAACATTTAATTATCTCTACTACCACCAAATTAGTTTATAGCATGGTGCCGTTAAAAGTAATGAAATGGTTTATGAAAGCGATAAACAAATAATATTTTTTAACCTAGAATTTTAGTTTTTTGATTTTAAACAAAACCAAATTTTGCTGCAATAATTGTATAGCATAATTTTTAGTAAGCAATTTTAAAAACAGCAGTAAAAGGCGATATGTGCTACTCAGTTTGTATGAAAATGACATTTGGGAACGAGAGCCGCTAGAAATTGTTGGAAATATTATTGTATTAGAGAAAAATTAGATCAAATATGCCCGGACTCTTTCAGCGTTTTACAGTTGGGATGGTTTTCTTGTCAGTTACTTAACAGTAAATTTCAGACCATTTACTTCAAAATGTTTACAGAAACAAATTTGTTTTTGCATTTTTGCAGTTTTTTCAAAACCAAAAAATAACAAACCTGTTGAATACAACTAAACACTTCAATAACAAAAATAAAAATACTATAAAACAACATTTTTCTATCCTGTGACGACAAATCAGTAGCTGACAAAAAATATTTTCTTTTTATCAACTGATAAATAGCATACAAATTCATTAACAACGAAGCTGTAGAAGTAATTGAAATTTCAATCAATAAATTCCGATTACTAATCATCCATGAAAACATTTCAGGATTTGCTGGGTATATTGCCGCACCAGTACCATCTGTAAACTTGCATTGAAATCCTAAGAACGGCATATGCCATACAGCAAAGCATGGAAAGATCAAACAAAATAATAAAAAATATTTTAAATTTTTAGTCCAAAAATTATTGTATTTTGCCTTTAGGGTAAAAACTGTAAATCGATTGAAAGTTAAAGCAAAGCTATAAAAGTGAATAGCAGAAGCAGTGTAATGTAGTAACATCATTAGAACAGTATAAATAAAGCTTTGAGCAGGCCATGCTTTTGTAAAAGGAAAAAAGACAGGAGTATATGCAAATCTGAGCACAGTATAATACATCACATTATGAATCATATATACAGCAGCTGAAAATCCAAATAATCGGTAAAATGATCCACTAAATTTATTTCGTTCTTTACTGATAAATATTAAATACAGTATTAAAAAGTAGAGCAGAATTGTGGGAATAAAATATAGAAAAAATACTAAATTTTTTATATTTGTAAATGTTTGTTTATCCATTTTGCTGCAGAGTTCTGAACGAGATATAAAACGTGAGTGAAAAAAATAGAATATAAAACTAAAAAATAATGTTAGACAAAAACAGCACAATAAAATTATTGGGTAGACTATAATTTGATATTTTTAAACAAAAAAATTACCTGTTTTACGTTTGAAAAAATAGCATTAAAATGTTGACATTTTCTTTGTATAAAAAAACAACATTAAAATAAAAAACAGAAAGAAATACGTAATACAAAGATGCAATTGTGAAAGCAGATGTTTTAAGAAAATTTTAGGTCACAAAAGCACACAAGCTACATCTTCTTACATATAGAATAATATATAGAACTAGGGGAAAACACATGCAAAATTTTTTGTTTGAAATAAAATATGAGTTGGTAAATCAAATAAAACAAAATTACAGAAAGCAAAAGTAATTTATTTGTAAAAATTAAATTTTTGAAAAACGTCTTTTAGTTTGCATATAATATTTAATGCTATAGAAAACTAAAATAATCTTTTGTATTAACTCTGATTTCAAATTGCTGTGGAGAGTCACCAAAAGCAGTTATTCACAACCTAATCTCTAATAAATCCAAAATTTATTGTCATCTTTAAACTTTCTTTAGCCTATTAATGAGCTCATTCAATGACCTAAAAATACCAGCTGTACGGTTATCAATAACATCTAAATGATATCTAAGACTATCCCGTTATCAATATCTGACTCGGGCTGTTCAACAAGCTCTGTATCAGCGATCTCATCTCTGCGCTTTTATTAGAGAGTTTACGGTATTCCATATAACATTAGGTTTACCTATCATTTATCCCCAGCATCTCTCTGTACATACAAAACTAAACTTTAAAAAAATACAACTTCCTTTTCTTGTTAATTTTCACTATTTTTTCATGTCAAAGTTTTTATAATACAAAGGTTGTTCATTAATTAATAGTCTCTCCTCTAAACACTACACTTCTCAAATGTGCCCGAACTGAGCGAAAAAAACTGAAACCTTTTTTTTTCAACTAAAAACATTTAAATATAAGATGAAAAAAAACTTTCAGTTGTTTTTTTTTTCTTTTTTTCAAAACAAGTATTTTTTTTGACACGGATGTGAAATCGAATAAATAACTTGATGTTTATTTCTTTCTTTCATTTTGTAGTCGAGAAAGAAAGAAAAGATAAACTTTTTTTTCCAAAAAAAGGAAGAAAAGCAATGCATGATCCGGATAAAAAAAAGTTCTTTCCGAATACGGCTGTTATATAAATGTCTAGTATTTTTATTTGCTCTTTATCACTTATCAACTATTTTTTAATCATTACTTTTTAATTAAAAATGATTAAAAATATTTTTGTTGAAGCAGCTTTTGTTTGTTTCTTTTTATTTTCCTCTACTGATGGTTGCATGCAAACACCACTCGTTGATGAAACTCCTGATATTCCACTTGGATCACCCGGTACTGCTCCTACTGCACAACCCCCACCTGGTAAGCTTTTTTTTAAGTTAGTTTCATGAAAACCTTTTACATAGCTGTGAGGTATTTTGGGGTTGTACCGCAAAAATGGCATTTTTCGGCATATTAGCTCAAAAAATGGTCTTTGACCAAAATATTTATTTTGCCCTAGAATGTCTTTAATGGTTTCATACACTACAATTGAAAATGGCATGAAAAATGATCATTTTTAATTAAAATATTTTTTAAATGTCAAATTTTTTGGGATAGTCTTTTGAATGCCAAAATATATTAAGTTAAAAATCAGTGTACTCCCGCTCCCTAATTTCCCGCTCCCGCTCGCTCCCGCTCCTAACGTAGCATCTCGCTCCTCGCTCCCGCTCGCTTTTGCCGTTTTTTAATCCGCTCCCGCTCGCTCCCGCTCCTTTCACTTACTCCCGCCCGCTCCCGCTCCCGCTCCGGCTCCCATGTTTAACAGCTTTTCAAAAAATTTTTTATTTAATTAAACGAAATTGCAATAAGTCTTGCTAAGTTAAGTTCTTGTTGTTGAAGAACAGCTTCAGAAAGTTTTGTAAATTCAAAAAAATTTTTCTTGGGTTTTGATGATCTTGCTGGATTTGGAGTTTTGATCACATCCATTTTTTCACATAAGAGTAAAATTGATTATTTTTTAAGAAAATATTGCAAAAAAACTCTGAACTTGGAAAGAGCCGCTCTTTCGAAGTCGCTCCCGCTCGCTCCCAGCTTTTTCGAAGTCGCTCCCGCTCGCTCCCAGCTTTTTCGAAGTCGCTCCCGCTCGCTCCCGCTCCCTTAATAAGAGAGCGGGAGCGGGAGCGGGAGCGAGGAGCGGGGCGGGAGCGGGAGTACACTGTTAAAAATTTACCTTTTATTTACCGTCCAGCACAAAATTGTTGATACTTTAAATCAGTGTTGCACCTTTCTATTTTTGGGTGACGCCGGGGTTGAGAAGACGCATTTTTCCTTTGATCCTTTGTGAAAAATCGATAATAGGTGGCAATAACATAAGGTAAAATGGAAGAAAATTAATTTTTTGATTATGTGCTGCCATTTTTATCATTTTGGAGTTTTTTGTGCATATCTTCTTAATTTTTATTAAAAGCTGCTTCTTTCAAAGAAAAAATTGTTCAAGCAACAAAAAATTAAAGCAAAACATATATATTCAACCGAAAAACTGGGTCAAACCGGGCGGAAAGCGAACCAAAAAACCGCCAGCACTGGAGGCGCCTACTAAAAAAAGAAGGAGAGCGCAGACAAACGTTTGGCCACTGTACTCCATTGACTACAGAGTCGGAATCGGAACAACACTCCTTTAAACACCCCATACTTTTACGGACTTGAAAAAATCTTTTTTTAGCTGCGTGTGAGCCAGACATTTACTGTCTTGCAATCTAATGCTGCTTGTGGAGTCCAACCGACGGTTACACCAGTGGGTAATACTTATAGTGTTTTATGTGATACGACCTGCATACTTTTTACTTATCCCCCAAATGTCGATCCAAATACAGATCCGGGAACAGATACAATGACTGATAGGATCGAAATAACGTGTGATTGTTCTTGCACGTGCCCTTCTTGTAATGGTGACATTGGTTTTATTCGTTGTATTCAATAAAATTTGTTATTTTAAAATAAAATTAAATATTTTACAATAAAAACGTCAGTACTGAAAAAAACATTTAATTGGGGGGGGGGGGGGGGGGGGGGGGGTTTCAATAAAACACAAGCGGAAAATTGAATACAGCAAAAAAGCGTCAATTTTTAGCTATTTTTATTGAGATAATTTTTCAAGTTCATTTTTCTCATGCACATGAACTACTGAAACTTCTTAAACATGCATAAGCTAACATTTGTTCTTCTGCAGCCTTTTTCATTGTGTAGTAGAAGATCAATAGCGCCGCAACTTCAACGTTGTTTTTTGTCTCCCTATACTTTTTCAATGTGTTCTCCAATATCCAAGAGGGTGTCCAGAAAAAAGATCAAAGGATTTTGGTCATTTTGCGGAGGATGGGTAATAAAAAAATAATAAAAAATATGATTTTTGTAGTTATTATTTGTTGCAAGATAATCATGAAAAACGGAAAGCATCTACTGCCTTAACCACTATCCACCTCATGGGTAGTGGTTAAGGCAGTGGCTAGTTATCCACATGAAACTTTTAACTTTTAACTTTTAAGAAAAATAAAAAAAGAAAGTTTATTTATGGACAAACTTAAAATTTCTATATGTGACAACGATTACAGTTTTTACACTACACCAAATTTTAATTTGTATAATAATAATAAAAAAGGTAAATGTTGAGGATTTTAAAGTAGCAGTTCTTTAAAAATATCAGTAACAAAATTAAATTTATTTATGGCAATTTAAAATTAGGATGTACAAGGTAGTATGTATAGTATGTATATTTATTGCATTTTTACAAAAATTATAATCAGTTTAGTTTAGTTTTTAAAGTTTTTATTAATGTTAGGCGCAACAAAATTGCGGTGCTGCTTGTTTTCTGTATATACAAATATTTGCAATAAACAAAATGCTGATTTTACAGTAGTATTTTTCTATTAAAAATTTAAAGCATTGATAAATCAAATATTTGAACATAAAAAAACGTCAACAGTTAACGCTGACTTGTGCACAAAATATTGATTGCTCACAATAATAGAAGTTTTTTAGTATGGATTTTCAAGTTCTAATTTAGAAAGTTGTTGAAAGTTTATAAGTTGCTCTAGTCTTTTCCAGGTCTTGCTCATTTGAGTCATCTGTTCAACACCTTGTTTTTTTGTCGTCTTGATCTGGCTGTTTTATAGTTTTTGTCGTTGCTTCTGTTCTATTTGGTGTGTTATTGATTGTTACCGCAAAGGTCAATAGAAAAAAAAAACATTAAAAGAATGGCACTTTTTTGCAGAAAAGTTTTTAAGAAAAATTATGATATTTTGTTTGAATTTTTTATTGTTTCCAGCTATACGTTTTGATTTAACTCTCCATTAATAAGGTTCAAAATGTGTTATTGTATTGAGATTAAAAATAATAGAAGCACAGTACCATGTGCATACGCTGTGATGCAGTATTAATTTGTAGAAAGTTTATTTATTTTTCAATAATGGAAATACACTTTGTTACTAGGTTTTCTTTATACAAAAAAGTGAAAATGTCATATTTACCAACACAGTAGTATGAATTTTACGATGTTCTTTTTTTTTCACAAAAAAGTAAAGAAATATCTATCGTTAAATATCTTTAGTAACCATTTTTGTCCAAAAAATGTTATAAAATGTTCACACAATTTAAAATATTTTATGAATTCCATGACCCTTTTTTCTGAAATCCAATATTCCATGCTTTTTGTAGGAACATAATACGAATTTTCGGAGTTGATTCATGAAATAACTGTTTTCCTGTAAGTGATAAAATCATAAATTATTATGGTTAAATTCTCGGGTAGAACAGATGTCTTGCTCTTTTTAGACATCTGTTCTACCCGTTGTCGGAGGCTTTTGCTTCTTTTTTCCTCTTTTGACCTGACTGTTTTTTTATTTTTTATCGGTACTACTCCTGTTGCATTAGGGTGCGTTTATTGATCGTTGCCGCAAAGGTCAAAAAGAAAAACAAAACATAAAAAGAAAATGGCACTTTCATTCTAGAATAGTTTTAATGAAAAGGTTTGATTTTAATGTTTGAATATTTTATTTTTTTGCTACTCTACGTTTTTAGATTTCACTCCAAAAATTTGCTGCAAAAGTGTTATATTGTTGAGCTTAAAAAAATTTGCTGTGAAATCATTCATTCAATATTAATTTGTAGAAAATAAGAATTTTAACAACAACGAAAATCTTCTTTTTTCTCTTATACAAAAAGCAAAAAATACAAATGTCATTTTTTTTAATACATATACATATATACAGTGTTTGTTGTTTATCAATAATATATTTGTTTTTGAACTTTTAACAGCCAGTTTTGTCCAAAAATGTTATAAAACTTTCACAAAAGCATTATTACTTTGGCTAAATTAAAATTTTCGACTTTTCTATGACCCTTTCTTCTCAAATTCAATATTCCATGCTTTTTGTAGTGACATAAAATGAATTTTTGGTGTTGATTCATGGAATAGCTGCTTTCCAGTAACTGATAAAATCACAAATTCTTGTGGTGAAACTCTTGTATCAATAGAGCTACAAATACCACGAAGTCTTAAAAAATTGGAGAATTGAAATGGATCATATGAATATGCCAGAAAAATACCTGTATCGTTTTTTAATTGCAGGAATTGTAAAAATGAATGTAAAAGGAAATAATGCAAAACAGCTTCCATAAACAACATGTAGCAAACATTCAAATAGCTTTGTTAAATATAGTACTTCATTTGGTGGTCTAAAAATCGATAATAGTTGTCAAAAGTGGCATCATGCATTCCGATTCTCAATTTTAACATTGAAGAGAAAAAACTTGATTTTTGTTCAAAGATCAACAAATGACAGGTTGATCTTTGAACAAAAAGCCTGAGTTGAACCCGTAACGTACGGCGTTGGTTGAGTCGAAATTTGACTTTTGGGACTTCAGAAAAAAATGCAGACCTTGACTAAATAGAAAAATAAAGTCTACAGGCTTAAAATCGAGATTAGGGATGTGATTGAAACAAAAACTCGGACCAAAAATGAGCTCAGCTCGCATGACCCTCTCGAAAGTGAGTTGGTTGCTATGCCTTCTCAAAACTAGTGTTATACCTTCTTATTTTTTGTGACTCCGGCGGCATGTTTTCCTTTGGTCTTTCAAAAAGATCGACTCCGACTCCGGAGTCAGAGTCGCAGCAACACTGCTCGAAACCGAGAACTTAAATTTTACATTCACTTTCAGATTTCGAAAAAATTTTAATTTCAATTATTACGGAATCGAAATTTCTTTTAATTTTGGCTTAAAAATGTCCCTAATTTTAAAATTTAATAGGTATTCGATTATCGCAATGGAATTCATTTTTCGGCTAATTTCAATCAAAAAACTACAAATTTCAATTTTGACCAGCTTTGACTAGCATTTAAAAGTCCCTAGTCCTCCAAAACTGTCATTAAATTTAGTCTTTTTCCAGTTAACAACTTACGCCGATCCCATAATTATTCCTCTTATTACTTGAAACACTGTTGCAACTGCAATATGAAAAATACAAAAAATGCATAAACAAATCATTGTTCGATTTGTTCGAATATTTTCATAATATTGAAATCGCTCTGACAGCGTCTGAGAATATGAGGAAGTCTTTTTTGAATAAAATCTTTGCTTCAAAACAATAAAAAAGCTCTAAAAAAGTAATTCATATTTGCATTATTTTAGCATCACTTAAAAACTTACTCCCCAAACAATAATCAAAGAAGCATAAACAATATAATTTGCAGGCATTATTCCAATTAGCTTTAAATATATTACTAGCACTGTTGCAATAAATGATACGAGATACTGTAATTATTGATTACTATGATTATCAAAAATTAATAATGTCGAACTTACAGGCACAAAGCATACTGTAGTAATAAAAAAAAAAAAAAAAAAAAAAAAAAAAAAAAAAGAAAACCAATTTTCGTAGTTTTTTGTTTTCCAAATTGAAAATATTCTTTCAACAACAATTCCAAGTTCAACAAAATGTGACCCGACATTAAACATTCCCAAAGTAAAAACAAACCAAAATTGTGTTGTAACAGAATAAAATGTATCACAGCAAAAGTAATTTGTAATCATAATCAATCTGTAAAATTTGGTGGGCTTAAGTTAGAGAAGCTAGCCAACTACAGTACATTGCAGTGATCACTATGTATTAAATTGTTTTCTCATTCAATATGTTTGCAAAAACAATTTTGGCATCGGCACAACATTTATTTAAGAGGGGACACGCCTTTAATCTTTGCCGCTTTTACATGGCAGCAGCAAAGCAATACATGAATTTTGTCCATTTTAAAGAGGGCACAAGTCCCATTTTGTTGGTATTTTTCCCGTCAAAAAAATGTTTCGAGGAAAAATTTTTCAAGTGCAATTTGAGGTACATACCGACTTGAAAGTCTTAAAATTCTTTTAATTTATTGTTACAGCATATTTCAAATCAACAATATAGATATTTTTTGAAAGATTAAAACAAAAGATCCCAGGCGGTATCCTCTATTTTTTTCTTATACTGCCTCAAAAGTTGCAGTACAAAAGGTTCAATATTTGTAAACCTTCAAATTTTCATAGTTTTATGTAATGTGCGACAGGGGCAACGCAGAGAATAATAATTTATGAAAAGAAAAAGCAAATGATAATTTTATAAAATTTCAAAAGTAAATTCTATAAGACGAAATTGTTAGGCTTTTGTAACTACGCATTCGCATATTGGTAACTAATTAGCATATTATAGCGTTCTGTTGTAAGTAAAAGCATAGTAATTTTTTTGAATAAAAAAAAACAATCGATATATCCTTATTTTTAAAACTGTTAAAGCAAATTGTATCAAATGGAAAAATTGCGCTTTGCAACTAACAAGGGACCGTTTTCAGATGTCCACCCCAGATTTTTTCGTCATAGTGGGGAATCGACAGCTCATAGTTGTAAGTTCTTGTAAGTTCAGAGTCTACATAAACAATTATAACAAAAAAACTGTTTCAACCCAAAAAACTTACCTCAAAAATGCTCGAAACATAATACAAAAACACATTGAAAAGCATGCCAGCCGTAAATGAATATGAACACTCTTCGCTTGCAATAAAACATATCCCAAAATTGATGAATTTATTAAAGTAATTATTTCAATAAACCCTTCTATAGAATATAAATGTGTAAGTAACATTCCCAGACAAATATTACTGCTGCTACTGCTGCTATTACTGCCATTAAAACTACTTTCATTTGACATTTTTTTTCTAAAAAAGTAAAAAAAAGTTTACTTTTGAAAGTATAAGCCTTAACAACGGAAAGTAAGCAAAAAATAAAAAAAAGTAAAATACAATAAAACCTGATATTAAAGATTTTTTTTCGAAAGATTAAAAGTAATGGCAGTGGTAGTAGGGGTAAAAAGTAATGAGTAATTTTGCAAAAAAAAAGATATTAGTGAAAGTTAGGGGAGTAAACGAGTAAACACTTTGCAAAATATCGAAATTATTTTTTTATCAAAAAAATGGACTATGGTAAAAATGTGGTTTTGTAGAATGGCGTGATTCGAAAAAAGTACACCCTAAAAATAACATAAAAAAACTGCAAATTTGGCAACAAAACATTAAAGGTTATAATTACTCTTTAGACATTTGCATAAAAACTCATTTTCACACGCTTTTTTTCTTAGTGCTGCTACAAAATTATCAAAACATTTGTATATGTGGGAAATTGAGGTAGGTTTTAATCACATATTTTATTAGCTCCCGGTGTGGGCTATTCATTCATGAACAAACGATTTGAAAGTGTTAAAATGTAAAAAGCCATTGCTTTTATATTAAAGCAATGGAAAAGGAAGAGAAAAGAAGACCGATGTTTTTACACTAAAAAAGCAAAAAATTCAAGATTTATCATTAACAAAATCTTGATAAAAATCTATCTTTTTTTCATTCAAAATTGAATTTCTCTAAACACAAAAAATTTTTTCATGTTCATAGTTTTATAGCGCACTATCAAAAAGTGGGTTATGGTAGAACATGTTTTTGTAGAATAGCGTGAATCAAAAAAAAGTGCATCCAAAAATATCACAATTATTCAAAATAACATAAAAAATTTGCAAATTCAGCAAAAACATTAAAGGTTATAATTATTTTTCAGACATTTGCATAAAAGCTTATTTTCACACGCTTTTTTTCTTACTGATGCTACAAATATATTTTTCATTATAAAAAAAAAATTTCAAATACAAAAAACAATTTTTTTCCATGTTAAAGGTTTTATAGTCGGCCTATTAAATTTGATTAAACCCCATTAAACATTTTAGATTTAATTTGCAGCAATAAAAAATGGCTGTGGTTATTTTGAAGTTACTACCGTAGTTTTTTAAAGGTACAAAAAGTGTGTGGTCGTATTTTGTACAAAGAATACTTTTAACAATATTTAGTTATTTTAAAAGTAAATGTAGTTTCTTTCCTTTGATGAAAGTATACATTAATATGAAAGAAGTAGTAGTAATGTCATGACATATGGGCTTCTAAAAAACTATATCTAAAGTTTTAAAATATAATTTTGTATAAAATATAGCTCACGTAAAATGCGCCAAATATTAATCTAATCTCGCACAAGCAAAAAATTTGCATAAATAATAAATAACAAACTTTGTACACTTAATGGTCGAAAAATCCACTCTCTAGTTTCAAAATTGACAAAAGAGCAGTCATTTGAAAAATTTCTAAAAAACAGTAATAACGTAAAAAGTATGTTTCATATTTTTTTAACAAAAATTGCATTTTTTCAAACGGGTGACAGTATCTATTATGGAGCAAGAAGCTGTTTTTTTGATTATGTTATCAAATTGACATAGATTATAAGAATCCAGACTTTTCTGCATAAAATGGTCGAAACATCATGCCTCTAACTTTAAAACTGATGGAGGCAAGGCCATATTTAAATTTAGCGCCGTCTCTCATAGTCTTCCCAAACGTCAACATTTTGGGCATAAATAATGATCATAAAAATATGAGTATGCAGAATTTATAGAAAAAATTTTCCGAAAAAAAATTAAAAGTTTTTTTCTGTATTTTTTAGAATCAATAAGAAAAAAGCTGACAAAAACAACCATATAATTTCACAGCCAACAGAATACATACAAAATATATCTATAGCTTTAACTAACTATGACTTAACTATGACAAAATGCTAACAAAAAAGGCGGTTTTTAATGTAATTTCATCGCAAATAACTAGGTTTAGTACATACGTAAATCCATTTTAAGATTTTTTTAAATAACAACACATTAAATTTTATAGTGTTTTTTGAAAAGCTTTATTTTTGCTGTTTTTTGTTGATTTAAAAGTAGTACTTTAACAAGATTAAGTTGCTAAAATTTTTTGTAATAAATTTAAAAGATTACAAAAACTTAACTTTTATAAAAGTAAAACTGGTAGAGTACAATACAAAAAAATTTTTATTGGTTTCTAATTAGAATTTTCTCTTCTTAATCAAATTTTAGTTGATTCAAATTTTTTTCATCTACGAAAAGGTTACAACTGGAAGCATAACTCCATTTTTGGGATTATGCAACTAGTATTATATCAGAACGGGAAAGGGTAAATAACCTTGCCGCCTTTGAGACGCTGCAAGGTTATTTAACTGCTTTTGATTTAAGAGGGTAAATCAAAAACACTCTACCACATAACATTTGAATAGCTCTTTTGTTCATTAAACTCATATATTATAGTAATAGCTAAATATGAGAAGGAAGCTGAATCTTTTTTCGACAAGTTGCCGATTAAATGTTAGGTGATGATGAGCAGTGCCGTAATTTGGCTGGGAGTTAGGAGGAGAAAACTCTCCAAAAACGACAGAAAAATATCATTTTATACAGTGTAAATTCACTTTATTACCTTAATTTTGACTTTTCAGGTGAGGGAGTCCCCCTCCCTGCCCCAAGTTGTGGTCCTGATAATTAATAGCACACATACAACAAAGTAAATGGAAAACTATGCTAGTACAGTTTTATCGTAAGTTATTCAAAAAAACTAACAAAAATGAATTGGTAATATTAATTTATAAAATTTCGCTGGTGAGAAAAAGAAGTAGGCAACACATAAAATAAAATATTAAAACTTAACGATTCTGTTATTGTTTCAAGGGAACTTTTTTTATTATTTTGTACCCTCAAAAAATATTTCAATTTTCCGGTTAAATGTGAACAAAGAAAAATGTATTTTTCTTGAAACAATTTTTTTGAGAAATTACGTTTTATAAAGTTTCTTTGTACTAATTTTCCGGTATAAATTGAATACAGAAGAAATGTTTCTTTTTGAAACAATTTTTCTAGCAACTAGCATTTTTATCCAACCATTTTAATTTTCCTGTATAAATTAAATGATGAATAAACAAATGTTTCTCATGCATTAGGCTTTTTTCAAAGAATCTGTGAAAGTTTCAATTATTTCTGTCATCTGATTTTGTTGCAATATATAATTTTCAAAAAATTTCGCTTATAAAAGTTTCATCAGAATCAACAGGTGAAAAATTTGTTTCTTATTTTTTGCTTTCGTTTAAAGGAACAGATCATAAAAAATAGGAGAAGAAAATTGTAGAAAAATCTATCAATAACAACAAAAAAAAACTTCTTTGGCCTTTGCAGTTCTTTCATTTCATTTATTTCATTCAAAAAGAAGAAATCAAAAAACAAAAACATTAAAAATAAACAACCCCAAAAAAAACACAACAAATGTGTATGTGTAAGTGAGCAGTTAAAAAAGGAAAGCAAAAAGAGAAAAAGAGTTTCGAAAGATTAAAAAAAGCAAAAGAAAAACAACACAAAAAAAGGAGAAAAGGATGGCCAGCTGATGATGATGCATGGGATTGTGATAGAAACACAGTTGTAAATATGCAAAAAGGTAACAAAAAAGGGGCAGAAATGTAGTCAATGATCTCTTATGTTTTTGTTTTGTTTTTTGTCGATCCTTCTTTTTTTCTCACTTTTTTATTTAAATAGAAACGTGTAAACGCTCTTTTTTATCAAAATCAAAAGTTAGTTTTTATTGTTCAATTTATTTTTGGTATTTTTTGAAGTGTTGGAATTTGAAAAATGAATCAAACAGAAAATTCTCGAAGTAGTGGTTCAGCAAGTAAAGGTTAGTTTACTGTATTTGTTTAATTTCGTAGGTTATCGCAGTATACTATTATCAGCTATGGTAAACTGTAAATTTCTGCGTTTAAATTGTTGACAAAAGAACATTCAAAGATGCTTTATTCCATTTTGAGTCAAAATATATGCACAGGAATTGTCATTTTTAGCCTAAACAAACGCCTACTATCTATTGCTAAAAATCGTTTATTTTTGAATTTTACAAATTTAAGCTGGTGATAGCGGATTCTACTTTAGATTAACAAATTTAATTTAATTTCTGAGATTCTTGATGGTTGTTAATGCCAAAATATTTATTGCAGTTCGTTTTAAACGTGTTATTAACCATCTGAATGCCAAAATAGGAAAATATCAAATTTGAAATAATAAGTAGCTGGCGATACTTTGTGCTACCTTGATATACTTATATATCCCTCAATAGAGGAGCTAATAATTCGCAAAAAAACGTTTTAATACAAGGGAAGAATATGTTTTGAGATGGCATTTCAAAAAGCGTCACTTGTAAACTTAAGATGGCAATCATGAGTCAAAACTTTTGCATAGATTATTTGATCATATGAAATAAACAAAAAAATATATTTTTGAATCTTCTGAAAATCTTTACGATGAAAAGGATAAGGCTTCTTTCTTTTGCAAAAAACACATTTGTGAAGAATTAGTCCTTTTCTGTTAATTAATTCTACAGTACTCCTCTTTTTTCTAAATTAAAAATTGAAATTTGTATTTATCTTTTACCTAATTTCAAATTCATTTTCAGGCAAATCAGAATCCCATCATCTTTCTGAAGAACAAATTTCTCGCTACACCAATATCACAGCTGGAGTTGTAATTGGTGTCTTTATTCTTGCACATTTAATTATTCCAAGAATCCCACAAATGTCATCATACCATGATTTTGCGGATGATCGAAAAGTTGTTGGAATTCCATATTTTTTTAATGTTATTTCAAATCTTCCATTCTTATGGGTTGGCTTACAAGGCATGAATCTTCTTTCATCAGGTGGCTTAGCCGATATTGATCCAATCGAAAAAAGTTTATTCAATGTATTCTTTTATTTTGTATTTTTTGGTGGAATTGGTTCAGCATTTTATCATTTAATTCCAAATAATTTTACTCTCTTATTTGATCGCTTGCCAATTACTGCTGCAGGAATGGCATTACTTTCTGCAATTGTTGCTGAACGGGTTTCAAAGCCCTTGGGGCATAAACTTCTATTTCCGCTGTTACTTTTTGGAACTCTTACAGCACTTTATTGGGAATTTACAGAGATGATTGGAGCAGGAGATGTTCGAGCATATGCTTTCGCACAATTTCTTCCAGCTGTTTTGATTCCATTAATCTTGGCAAAGATGCCAAAGACTTATTCTGGTACACGCTATTTATGGAATTTAGTTCTCTTTTTTGCAATTGCAAGATTTGGTGAAATTGCTGATGGCCTTTTTTATATGGTCTCTTTTCATCTTATTAGTGGACATGTTGTTAAACATCTTGCCCTTAGTTGGGGAGTTTATCAAGTTTATGAATATTTAAAGAATCGAAAAGCTACTACTCAATAATTTTATTTTTGCTCAGTTAAATATTTTTTTAAAGATATTCTTTTTTTTATTTACTTATGTAAACAGATATATTACTGTAAATGATATGCAAATGAAATTTATAAAAACAAAACTGCTTGATTTACAAAGAATAACAAAGAAAACAGTAATAATAAAAAAATCGAAATTTTAGTATACTGTAGATATATAAATTTGCTTTTTTTTCCATGCCCATAAGTTAATTAATAACGATAAATCAAACAAATATATAGCTAAAGTGCATACTAAATTATTCAAGTTGGCTGCTCGTTCAGCTGTAAGATCATTTTCAATTTCATAAGTTCCAGCTGAAATCTTTGAACGAATTTGATTGATCTTTGTCATAATCATTTCACGAAGTTGAATTTTAAAAACACTTGTCTGACTATTAAGGCAAATGACATCTTGTGAAGGTGGAACATAATTTGTGGCAGATGATGAGACTTCATAAAGTTGTTCACCAAGCTGAACTTTGGGATCGACGGAGCAGAAAACTCGAGTCATAAAATTGCCAGGATATGCATTTCCAGGTTTACTTCTAATATCACATGTAAATAGTGCACATCTGACTTTTTCAGCATTATCATGATATATATCTAATGCAGGTAGGAAAAAGCAGGTGTAAAAAGTACACAAAAGCTTCTCGAGAACTGACGGTTTCCCATATCCGACACAACATATATAGAGAATAGCTAAAAATAAAAATTTCTTTGATATAAATAAATTTAAAACAGTTGCTTTTTTGTAATTTGCGTTTAAAAAATAACTCCAAGAATTTTTTTTTAAAAAAAAATATTCAAACTTTCTTTAAAATTTTTTTTTTTGGCAAAACGTCTATCAAAGAAAAACATTCGACACGATGAAGAAATTCTTTTGTTAACAATTTTTTTTTTGTTCAACACAATTTTAAAATTTTTTTGTTTTAAATTTACTACTGTTTTTGTTTTTTATTTATATTAATCAAATCTTGCACGCGTTTATAATTAATTCTTGTAACAGTGTTTTTACTTACGTTGTAGTAAAGGCGCTTTTGTTTAATTTCTTCTAATTTTTAGCTTCTATCATGAATAACTTTAACCATCCTATACATTTACCACCACCTCAATTACCTCAACTACCTCAATTAACTCCATTACCACAAGTACCTCATTTAACTCAGCTACCACAATTACCTCAAACACCTAACCATCAGCAACAACCACAACAAATAGTTATAATGAACGGTGGACAAATAATATCAACACAAGAATACTATGAAATGTATAAAAAAATGGAAACTTTAATGATTAATCTTGATATGGATATGGGAAATTTTTTAAAAAATGTAAGTTATCATAGTTTGTGATTAAATTGGAGTGCGGATTGTGCGCCTCAGATTAGAGACTTTCCAACTTTGCGGCTCACATATATGAGCGTATGAAACATTTGTGCTTCTGTTTTTGTCTCTTTAAGATTTGCGCTTTTACTATTGCTAGCTTCGTTTTTTCATATCGCTTAAAAGAACGTAAAATTAAGTTCAAAATGAGCTTAATGGGAACGCCGTTGCAGCATGAAAGAGCCAAGCATGAGAAATACAGTATACTTTAAGTATTTTTTCGAGTTGTTTTTAAACGACAAATCTTTACTTTTGACTTCTGGGTGCTCATATTCGCTGGGAAGGGTCATCATTGACAGGAGCATCTTTTGCACCAAAAATTTTGGCATTTGAGAACACTTCGCCAAATGGCGCTGAATTCAAATTTCGTCTTCAGACGGCTTAAAATGGACTTAGAATATGAAAATCTAAGCTTTTCTGCTCACAGTGATTAAAAAATCAACCCTCTAGCTTTAAATATGACAAGATGGCAACTACTTGTAAAATATTTTAATGAATCTTTTAAAAAATAACAAAAATGGCTACTCTTTTGTCATTTTTGAAGCTTGTCGTCAAAAACCAACTCGGCAATATATTTGAATTACTGTGTACTTAAAACCACAATTCCTGAAAACACAAAAGCAAAACTGTACGGCCCAAAATCAGCACTGCAAATTGCACTAATTACACTTAATTCTAATATGCTTATATATGTTCTTTTTTTAGATTGCTGATGCAAGAATAATAACTGAAGTTCGACGGCAATCTGTTTCTGTTGTTAAATATAAGAAATATGAAGATTTTATTCATTCTGTGAGTTCTTTAATGAAGTGCTGTAACGAAATATATATATTTTTTATTTTAGGTTGACAAAGCAATCAGATTTTATTCAATGGATACTAGAGTATATCATGAAATTGCTGCATTCATTTTAACTGGAGTAATATTTTATTGTTATTAATGTTAAGCCAGAGGAGGGATTACTATAGCTGTCAGTGTTTGATAATCACTGATAAACTGCGGCTTGTCGGATGCATTCAAAAATCTAGCTGTTGCGTAAACAACGACAAGACTAATGCCTATCTTTGTTCTTTTGGCTTTATATAAACTTTTTTAGGCTGAATTTACACCAACGAGCAATGGCATATTTGGGATGAAAAGGAAACTTGAAGAAATTGTTCAATTTTTTATGGGACAGCTTGAACCTGTAAGTTTTACAGTGCTCCACGAAAGTATAGGACGCCTCTAAATCAGGGATGAGAAATGCGGCCGACCGGCCGACGATTTTTGGAAAATTTTAGGCCGCGAGGCCGGCCGCTTTGTCATCCCTGCTCTAAATTTTGATGTGTTTTTACCTATTTTTTATATCGTTTATTTTGCAGGATTTGGAAGAAAAGATTAAACAATTGAAAGCTATTTTACATGAATTAAATATTGGTTTATTCTTTATTAAACAAAAAGAAGAAGAAATAAAGCAATATATTGAAGAATTTAAAATTCATGCTAATGCAGCATTAATTGAATTATCAAATATAAGAACAAATGTTGATGAAAAACATAATGCTGTAAGTCATTTTTTTAAAGCTATTAATACTGTTGCACCTGCTTCATTTGTTTTTTTTCAGATTCGATGTTGGACTCAACAAAGTTATGGTGCAATAGATCAATTTTTTGAAGCAAAATGTGCTGCATTTAAACAACAAATTTGCCATTTAGAAGCTGACTTACATAGTTCTGTTCAAAGTGATTTTAGAAAATTTGAATCTTTTTCGGTAATATATCTTTGAATTGTTGTAATATATGAATTAATAATGTTGTTTTTTTAGAATATCTTTCATGTTTTGGGTGTTCAACTTTCAAATGCTGTTTATAATTTTACAGAAAGTATTAAGTTTTTAGAAGCGGAACTTAAACAAAAAATGGAAAATGCTAATAAATTTGTTAAATCAGCTTTTAATGTATGTTTTTTTTTTACTTTTTATTTACAAACAAGTTGGCGTACGTTAAGATTTGCAAGATTTTCGTTATTTTTGAGTTTTATATATAACAATTTGGGAGTACTGATAGAAAAGTCAAAAAACTGTTGCTCATCACTGTAAATGTATATTTAATTTTTAGGTTACTCCAAATCATTTTATTCAAAATGTTTATATTAAGAAGCATCCTCCAAAAATTCATGAACATGATCTTTCAACTCTTAATTCCTCTGGTCAAAGTGATCTTCTTCACCATTTGCATCATCTTGATTATGATAGTCTTTAACTTTACTTTTACTTACGTATTACGGTAACTATTTGTTTTATTTGTTTTGTTATTTATTTTGATTTGATTCTATAAAAATGGCGTTATTTCTACGTAGATGTTTTTGTGCTTTCCTCCACACTTCATGATACGGTTACAGTTAGGGTTGTCGAATGGTGATCACCCGGATGATCACCCACTTTTTAGATGATGATCACCCGTTGTCACCCGAAAATTTTTTTAATCAATTTTTGTGCATATTTGGTTGTGAAAGACGTAGCGGCATATGACCTAATTTGCAAGCATCCAAATGCAGCTTTAATGATGAAATTGAGTAAGACAAAAGTTTTTACGCAAAAAGATCACAAACAAACAAATGTAACAAACAATTTTTGGCAATACATCATTTCATGATCAACATCTCTTACACATCTATAATATTTTTCATTTGTATGCTTAAAGATGCCGGCTGAAAGGCAATGGTGTTGGCAATTTTTTAATGTTGATCCAGCTAATCGAAAAGGTGCTTTATGCAAAAGATGTGGTGCATCTTATTGTAATGGAATGGTTAGTAGAATGTTGAATCATCTTAAAACTTGTACGATATCATTGTTATTATTAATGAAATGTTTGTTTAAAATGTAATAAACGTATTATAAAAAAAATTTGTACAAACAAAACTATTTTTTAACACATTTTTTTGAAATCGGGGGATTTCGGGTGATCATCTGGGTGATCACCCGGGTGATTCTACAACCCTAGTTACAGTAACGGAAAGCTTGTTCTTGTTGCTTTAAAGAGTAACTTTTACGTTACGCATATATAAGGAAGCTGTAAAAGCTCATTATTCAACTAAATAAGTGCTAAACAAAAAAAAAGTAAAACCAGTAATATAAAAATTTTACAATTCCATTTCTACAGTAATATTTTTTGCAAATCTTTTATTTTCATTTAATGGAATTCCATTCATTGAACTTCGTGGTGGAGTTGTTATTGAATTTTCATCACACCGACTTCAAGCTGTACTCAAATAAATATGGAAAACCAAATTCAAAAGCAATTATTTTTGATCGAGAAAAAGATGGCTTTGCTTATGAATATAGAATGAGTTTACATGAAAATGTATTTATATGTCATCCATGCAAAGGATTGAACAAATATATTTCTGCAAAATTATATGAAAATGAAAATAGTGAAAAATATTTTGAACTTTCTCATCATCAGCATGTTTGTCAATCAAGAAAATATGATCCTGTGAATTATTTTTGAAAAAGAATGTACATCACAATGATGTCGGTATACCTGATTCAAATTCAAATATGACGAAAAATCGAATGTTTTATGCTGTATAAAATACAAAACAAAGAAATTTATTATTGCATCATTTTGCATGGATAATCAAAACCATGAATTGTTTTTTTTGAATGTTTTCCATCGTTGTACTAATTTTTTTAAAATAAAGTAATATTGTACAGAGCTGTGTTTTACAATAAAGTTCAATGCCGCATTTTCTTTTTATGTTTTTACAGCTTGAATCATTTAGTTTTCAACGTATTTCTGTAATTTCTTAATACGAAAATTTTCCTATTTTATTATTCACTTTTAAAATATTTTTAACATTAATTTCTGCTATGAAATGAAGATTTTGCAACGATTTTTATTTAATTGATCAACGTTGCTATGTAGCCCAAAAATTTTTGACTAAAGTCAATTTTCATGGTTGTTCGTTAAACTACAGCATTCCTTAATATAAGATTTCAACAGTATCAATCGCTTTAAAGCTTAATTAATGTCTTACATGCGACTAAAGACCGTTTTTCTTTTCAAATTTATTTTTAGATAATACACGTTATTTGATGTCAAATACGTATTTTAATACAAATTTGACAATATTACAAAATTCCAACATGAAATCCAGTAACACTGTAAAGAGGACCAGTTGTAAATTTTAGCCAACATGTACCACCTTCATAATTTGTCCAAATGTATGCTCTACAACCAAGTGTTGTCTGACAAATTCCACAGCAATCTGTAATTTGTCCCGGACTATTTCCCATATTACCTCCTTCAATATCCATATTTGAATATCGTGTTGAACAAGCTAAAAATGTTTTTCTTTTTTTCATCTTCTTTTCGAGTTTTAAGCGAATATTACTTACGTCCACCACCACTTGGATATCCGATACTAGATCGAGGAGAATATATAATCGGACCAGAAGCAGATTTTAAATAGCACATTCCTTGAAAAGTATTTTTCCAAACATATGCTTTACATCCTGCAGTTGTTTCACACATTTTACAACAATCATGTGGTTGTCCAAAATTAAATAGAATATTATTTCCAAGGATATCTTTGTTGCTTTCAAGGGCTGAACATGATGGTTTTGGTGGTGACGGTGGAGGTGGTGGCTGTGGTGGTGGTGGTTGTGGTTGTCTTGGAGGCGGTGTAGGTTTTGGAGGAAGTCGTGGTGGTGGTTGTGTTGGTCGATGTTTAGGTACTAAAATAAGAGTTGATATCAAAAATCTATTAAGTTTCTTTGCTATGTTTATATGTATGTATTCACTTCAGATGTTTGACCTGGTAATCCCAGGTTCAAGTCCAGGTGAAAACTACTACTAAAAAGCATCGAGTGATTGGGCGCTCGGTGGATCCGAGATGAAAAGAAATTCATGGGTGCACCCAGGTTAAAAGTGAGCCCCTCCTTAGGATGTTTATTAAGTCAACACATGGATATCGAATTTAAGAAATTAAGAATCAGCAAGTGCTAGATCTTACACAATCAAAGTTTATTTAATAGCTTAAACCTACCATTTCCAACACCCCCTGAATTTCCTTTATCATTTAATCTTGGCCCATAAATTTCTTGAATATCTGAAATATCTGTTGTCAGAAGTCGTGGTACAATATAATTTCCATTTTTATCCGCAGGACTTTGATAAAATTGAAATAAAATTGATTTTCGAACTCTTGTATGAGCTAATCCAAGTGAATGACCAATTTCATGTATTGCAACAAATAATAAATCTGTTAAATGCTGATGTACTTTTTCGCCATGTTTGTATATCTTCCATGTTTCATCTTCATCGAAATGAACATCATGACCAGTAAAAGCATGTGCAAGGGTTCCCGATGGGCCATCAAAAGGATCACCATCTCCATGAGCTTTTTGTCCAAATTTAATTAAAATATTAGCTGAGGAATCAGTTCTATGAAATTTCGTGGAATAACAGCTGACCAAGTCTCAAAAGCTTTTTTAATTGTTTTTCTAAAACAGAAATAAATGGCTTAGAATTTTTAGTTTTAATAAAGTTCTTGAAAATAAAAAGTTTCAAGCAGATCTTTTTTGTGGTTTGACTTCGTTTTATTTCATGTAAATTTTAAATATGGCTAAAGGGGACCAGTATTAGCTTATGTGAGTAGCGCACGTTATAGCTTATTACTGTAAGCTTAGATTACAAAAAAAATTTACCTAATTTCTGGTGGCGATAAATCCGGGGTAAAATTTATAAATGTGTATTTTATGAGATTCTGTTTAAACGGAACATCTGAAAAAATTAAAAAACAACTTAAATACAATCCGAAAAAAAATCCTTACAGTTTGTGCTTCGAACACTTTGAATATCAGCTACTCCACATCTCGGCCTTCCCATTTCATGTTTTGTTTCGTCATTTAATTCTCCAGTCACTTCTATTCCAGCAAGCTGTTGAAATTTTTTTATTGCATCTTTTATGGAAACGCTTTCAAAAACATCTACCTCATCGGCAGAAGTAGATTTTAAAGGTTTTATATAACCATATTTTCGTAAATATTCCTTAAAATTTTTTTGATCAATTTTAATTCTGGTACTAAACCAACCTCTGCCTTTTCATCAGATATTGGAAATCTGGCATCTGTTGACCTTCTAACATCTGATCTTAAAATTTTTGAATGACCATGTTTACCTATTACAGGTGCAATTAACAGTAGCGTCACAAAAATGATAAAAATAATTTTCATTTTAAAAAAAAAACTTAAATGTATTTTTTTTTCTATTTTTATACTTAATTTTTTGTTCTTTGCTTAAAATAGCTATTCCCTTGTTTGTTATCGGACAAAAGCTGACGTAAAAAATAAACTCCCACTGTCTTTTTAATTTGCATTTGTTCTTTTTCTATCATTTTCACACTAAAATGATTCATGGAAAGTTTAAATTTAGGTGCATCTTTTGTATTAAAATTAATCAAAGAAAATCAAATTTTTACAAAAAAATAAACAAAAATTGAAATGAAGCTGAATCATAAGTCAATCAATGATTTTTTTATCTTTTGTTCACGGCAGCAACCAAAAATTTAGAAAAAAATTTGTAAAGTATTGAACATTAAATTTTGCCAAATTTTTCTATCGTAATCATCCATGCAAAAATTCTACGACTTTTTTTTGTTAAAATTTCCAGACTTTTGATTTTTGCTGCCACAAATTATGTGATTATTCCTTTGCGCAAGTGTTGCATTATTTTTATACAAAGCTTATTTCACAACTTTCTTTGCCGATTTTATTTCAGCTACCCTTGTTCTTTCGTTCTTTAGACATTTCCTCAGGTTTTACAATTTCATCAATCATTGCCTTTTTTGGATTTTGTTTTCTTCAAAACGCGAATGTTTTTTTTGCAGATAAACTTTTCTTTTTCTCTTGACATTTTAGTTTTGCAAAAGTTGTTTACAACAAAATTTCAAAAGTTGGAGTTGTTTTAGAAAAAGGGGCTTTGATCCCTTTTTTGCAACGTACTGAAATTGTGCGCTTGATTTTTATTTTTCGACATTCTCTTTTGTTGCTTCTTTTTCTTTGAAATTGCCGCTTTTACGCGCAATTTCATCAATCATTGCCATTTTGGGATTTCGATTTTTTTTGTTCTGCAAAATTTTTCATTGTTTAAAACTTTCCCATGGCATTTAATTTCGCAAAACTTGTTTACAACAAAATTTTGGAGGCTGGACTTTGCTGTGCTCTTCGGTGACTCTGCGATGAAGGATACAGTAACCTTAACGATAAGTATATATAAAAGACACACCAAATTTGCCTTTTTTTATTCACTTTTTTTTCGTTTGATTTTATGATTAAAAATGGTGAAACATCTTTGGAGAAAACGAAAAACAAGTTTTTACAAGTGATTGTGAAAATTCATTTTTAAAGTTTGTTGAAAAAATCCATTTTGTTTTTTTGTTTTAACTGTTGACATTGGTTTTTTTAAAACGGAATAACCTTGTCTTTATTCCATATATGCATTTTTCTTGCTACGGCATGGAATAGTTTTAACACTTTTATTTTAGATGGCAACAAAAGAAGATTGTTGTTTACCTGCAGGAAGCAAACAATCTGCTCAAATCAATTCCGCCTCAAATTCTGATGCTCAATATAATAATCTCAATTTGAATCAAAGTTATAATGCTTCATCAAATGTTATTAATCCTGTTCAATCAAAAAACATTTCAAATAAAAATGATGAACGAATTGGTAACGGTAAAATAAAAAAAGAGACTGCAGTTTTAGGATTTATTGTTTACAATTAAATTATTTATTTCGCATCTTATTTCATCATTATCAGATTGTTGTCTTTAGCTTCTGTGGGATCTCATATTTTCATGGCAGATTCATAAACTGCCGGAAGCATCTTTGTTATACATAGCTTTTGCCTTTAGACATAATCCGCTAAGTTGTTCCAGATTTAAATTTGATTCCAACATTAAATTTTTTTCTAATCTTTTTCACAAAAAATACTTTTTTCGAACGGATGCCATTATGTTACTCAGCCAAAGCAAAAATTTTGGACGACAAAGATGTTTCAGGCGGGATGTGAATTTACAATGGAAATATGTGATCCCAGAAACCAAAAGCAACAATTTGACCTTGAAAAAATAAATTACGAAATAAAAATAGAGAACAGGTTTTCAGTGTTGTCATATAATGTTTTTTGAACAACAATTTACATAATCTTTTAATGTTAAAATTTTGCAAGTTTCTCAGCTTTTGACATTTAACAAAAAAGTTTCCATAACAACTAATATTGTGAAATGTTTTATTAACTTTCTAGTCAACAATTTGTTCAAGTTTTTTTTCTAACAGAAATTATTTTCTAAAACTGCAGTCTTCAATGAAATATCAGATCATCCTTCTGTTAATCTTTCAAAACAAAATTTTTCAAAGAATGCATTCAATAATAAAGATTTAAAATCATTTCAATTTACAAATCTTTCTGAAGGCGAAGCTCAAAAGCAATTGAAAGAAAGTGAAAAATTTTCAACAAAAAATAGTAGCACCCTTTCACTTCATATTTCTGCATATGAAAATTCTATTGAAGTTGGAAATTCAGATGGACAAAATGAATCTTTGGAATCTATGAAAGAAAAACCAAAAATGGTATTAATTACTCTTGTTTTTTATTAGGCCAAAAAAATTTTTGATTTTATAGAGCACTTTCAAGAAAATTAAAAATTCTGTTAAACAATTTTTTGAAAATTCTTCAACAAATCCTTCTTTTGAAATTCCCCGTCAACAAGAAGATGAAACAACAGAACCAGAAATTATGCAATTTAAAGCATCCCAAAAATTGCTTAATCCTAATGTTGGCATTGATGGTGGTGGAAATGCTGCAATGACTGAAAAAGGTGTGTAACTTTAGAGAACTTTTATCACTACATTTGTTACCGTAATCTGAATCTGTATCGAAATTATTAAAATTTTGTTTTACAATTTTCAGATTCAAATACCACAACTGAAGCTGTCAAAGATGAAACAGAATCAGCTGGATTATTGCAAGAAAATGATGAAAGAAAAGCTGAAATGGAAGTTTTAATGAAGGATCTTGAAACAAAAACTGAAAATTTTATGGAAATTGTATGTTCATAAATTCAAAATCAAAATCTTATAATATTAATTTACTAATCGCAATTTGGCTCGGGGGATTGAGATGGATTGCTATTCTCTACTAATCAATATATTTTTATTTTAGATTGAATTAAATAGCCTTCGAAAGATGTCATTGAAGCATAATAATGGATTTAAAAAATTTGAAGATTTTTTTGGATCAGTATGTTTTTATAATCCCTTCTATAAAAAGATAATTAGCTCGATTTTATTAGATTGACAATGTTATTAAATGGTATGAAACTGAAATTGCTCGATATCGAAGTTATGCAAATATACTTTTGAATGGAGTAAGTTTGTTTTAACTTGTTTTAAATATTTACCCCGGCTACCTTTATAAACCCCTTTAATACTCCCCCATTACTATTGAGTTATTTTTGTCATATTTTATTAAAATTATTGATCATTTTTAGATTTTTCAACATGATCAATCGTCTTCAACATTGTCAAAAGAATATCAAGAAAAAATTAAAATTATGGAAGAAAAGCTTGAACAAATGAAAACTGTTGAAGTTGAAATGAAGGCTAAGATTCAATCGATGCAAGAAAAAGAACAAGAATCAAATGAAAAACTTGCAGAAATGGAAGCTGAAGTTGATGCAGCAAATTCTGAGATTGCAAGATTGGAATCAACTCTTTCTCCGATTAATGATATCGTGAGTTTTGTGTTATCATAATCAATAGTTAAAAGATATGTATCATGAAAACTCATATTAGAAGCCAAGCTTTTTTAGAGCTTTGTTTTTGAGTCTAAAAATTTTAATGCTTTAAATAATTGACAATATAGACCTTATGAAATGTTAGTAGTAGATATTCAATTGTTTTTGTCAACACAAAAACATGTTGTATAGTTAAAGGAATGGCTATTTTGTCGAATTATCTAATAAAAATGTTGCAGTTTTTTGTTAATTCTTATTAGCCATATATTTTCAGATTAAATGTTTGAAGGAAATGTTGGCTGAAACAGTAACTTCATTTGAAGCTAAAAATGCTGAATTGGAACAAACAAATGCTCATCTTCAAGCTCAATTGGAAAGAAAAACTGCTGAAAATAATACTCAAAAACATGAAACTTCAAAGGTAAAGATTTCAGCTTTTTATGAAAATCTGTTATTCTCACTTTTTATAGATTATTTCTGATTTGCAAAAACAACTTTTTGATACTACTTTGAGTTCAAATGAAAAAACTAAAGCTTTGGAAAATGAAATTGCTGAATTGAAGAAAGCTGCTGATAATTTTATTGAATTAAAAGATGTTGTTGTTAATGGTAATATTAATTATCAATTGTTGAATGGAAAAGTTTGTTTGTTTGAAAATGGAGAACATATTTTCTTACCATTATTTATTTTAGGTATTAGTCGTAAATAAGCTTAAGCCTGGATCTCGATCAGATGATTGGAAAGCTTTTTACAATGATGGTAATGAAGAAATAATGGTTGATCTTGAATTAAATGATTCCTTCAAATTACATCTCAATGGAAGCTTATTTGCACGTCCACCTGGATGGGGTTCAGATGTGAATGATCTATATCCACATCTTCATTCATGTGAACTTACAAAATTATCTTTGACTGGCCATATTGAAACTTATGATCAATTTTTAAAATTAGTTGAATCTCGAACTATTGAAATTCTAGATTTTGAAGTTGTTTCTGTATATGATGAAAATGGAAAATATCTTCCATTGGAAAAAATGTTAACGTTTTTTCCAAATTTAAAAAATCTTAGCTTGTAAGAATTTTTCCATTTTTATATTATTTAAATGAATGCCGTTTACGAATTCCCAAAAATAGTGAACGGTCTAATTCACGAAAAAATTAAGCGTTATTCCTATCTGTTTCTTTTTGGCAATGCATCAAATGACTATATTCTTCTAAAAAACGTTTTTTGTTTTAGTCTTTGTCGAAATACATTCACATCTTGTTCTACTTGCCGTATAGAAACTGCTTCAAACCTTTTAAAACTTGAACCATTTAAGAATCTTCAAAAATTTTCTTTATATGCATGTCCATATGGATTTGATCTTGAAAAATTTGGTAATTTTATGAAAGTATGTTTAAATTTAAGGTTTTTGCGTCTAAAACCACTTCTGCTTTCAGAAAAATGATTGGGCAGAATTTAAAGTTGCTATTATTGAAAATTCTCAAAATGTTGGCCGTCTTCGCTTTCAATTTTCACAGGATGTTACTGATAAAATGCATGCCGATAGAAAAGCTATTTTTCGTTGTTGGCCAAAAACTTCTCCAAGACCTGATATTTCATTTACTTTTCCTTCTTTGTAAAAATAATATTAATATTGATGTGATTAGAATTTAACAATAAAATATGTTTTTTAATTCAATAAAACAGCATATCAATCATTTGCACAATCAGGTAAATACTTTAAAATAACAGTAAAGATGGGAATTAGTGGAAAATAAAATATTCTATAGAATAGAAAAAGAATTTGAAAATAATACATACTTTATTTCAGTTGTTAGTTTATGTTTTTTTGAAGCAATGCAAAGTTGAATCAATTATTTGCACAATCTGAATGTTTTATAAGGTTACACTTGTTTTAAATAAACTAATAAAATCAATACAAAACCCCTATGGTAATACTCAAAAAAGAAAATCAAAAAACACAATAAAAAAGAGGTCATAAAATTATTGAAATAAAACCCAAAAAAGAGAAATTATTCATTCGACTAAAAAAAATTTTTTAAAGAAAACTGATTTTTACTTCAAATACTGAAGAGCCTATTTTCAACAAAATGATATGTAAATTAAATATTTTCAGCTGTCTAGTTGCAACAAAGGCGAAACAGCATTCCTTCTATTATAAATTTAATTTCATAATTTAATTCACTCAAATAACTTTTAAATATCCTTTCACTTTTATTTGAAGAGTAAGAAAAACAATTCATGTTGACACTCTTCTTTATGTAGTCTACATAGACTCTATATGAATTCTTCATAGATTCTATATAGAATCCATTTTTGGCTCAAACTTATTAAATCACTTTTTTCGCAATTGCAATCTTAATCGTAATCTTAATAAATATTGTAAAGGTATTGGGAATGTTTTTTAGATGTTTGTCCATGCAAACTTTCTTTTATTTATGTATCGTTTTCACAAATATTTGTAACAAATTATTGAAAAATGGTCGCTTTTTAACAACAAAAAACAAAGATTTCTTTAAATTTTTTTTCTTTTAAATTAATTTTTCAAACATCTCACATAAAATTGTTTTCATTTACTGCGCAATATCCTCAATCCCAATCGACATTTAAGCCTTGACACTGTGCACAGCACTTTTTCCGAAATTTTTGACTCCACCCACCCTTAAATCAGCACTTTTCCCTTATAGCGCAAGGTGAAAATCAGATTTTGGCTGACCCCTCCCTTCCCTAAAACTGCTGACGTCAGATCTGGATGATCCCTTGACAAGCAAGATAAACGATTTACGTGGAGATGCTCCTGTATAGAGTCTATATAGGCTCTATATGGATTCTATATAGTATCCACCGAAAAAACCCATAACTGCACCGATATCCCAAAATTGGATTCCACTCTTTTTATGTCTTCCTTCTGAATTTTTTATAAAGTTACACATGCATGACAAGCAAGATAAACGATTCACTTTGTGATGCTCCTGTGTAGAGTTTATATAGACTCTATATGGATTCTATATAGAATCCCATTTTTGGCAAAATGTTATTCATCGACACCGATTCTCGAATCTTCGACTTTTCTTTCCCAATTTTAAAATTTATTTTCTATCTTCTTCTTTTATCGTTCTAAATTAAATCTATCGAAAGTTGTTCTTTTGTATTATTATTATTATTACTGGCAATAATAATAATATATCTGGTTGTACAAGTGCTGGCAGCTGCTTTTTTACAAAGGTATGTTTATTTTGGAAACCTTAAGATATTGTTTGTAGATTGCTGTTGTAACATTGCTGATGTAGTATTCGAGGATGTGGTGTAAATATTTATTGCTGTTAGACCTATTTATGGGTATTGTCTAGGTGTAGCTTTTTTTTCGAAAAAATAAGTGTATAATGTTATAAACAAGGACATCTTAAAGAAGTGTCTTTATCTTTATAATAAGTATGGGATGGTGGTGCTATGATAAAAGAATATACGTAAACTTTTACAAGAATTTCTTGAGCTTGCTCACTCTTATTTGCTGATAAAGTTCAAATACTCTTAAATGTACTTTTAAATCATTATTCTAAGACATAGTGGAAACAATGTCTAAGAATAATGTGTATACAGCAGTATTTTTTGGCTTGATTGTCTCTTACTAGTTTCTACCATAACTTTATTGTATAACTTTATCAAATTATATAGCATGGTGGTCAACGGGGATCTATAATTAAAGGATAATAGCAAATCCATTGGGGATTCATAAAGATTATAGGTCGAACTCGAACTATCGACGTCGGGGAGAGACGGTACACGTTATATTACTGCTCAAAGTAGCATTACTTCATCACTTATTTATTCATATTCTGATTTTAGGTAACACCATGGATAAAACTGATGACAAACATTATCGAGTGGTTCTCGATTCTTCTTTGACTGGAGTAAGCTTAATTTTACCTTTTATGGATGTATAAATTATTTTATTTTTTTGTTTTAAGATTGCTTTAACTTCTGAAGGAACAGATAAACCTATGAAAGAAGTGCAACAAACTATGACAGAAGCTAAAACTGTGAGCTATTCGAATAATTTTTAATAATAGGTACAATAAGTTTTTCAGATTGCTGAACTTGAAAAAGTTACATCAATGATAACAAAAGATTATGAAGAAAAGGTAAAAACTTTGGAAGAAAAGCTTGAACAAATGAAAGCTACTGAAGCTGCAATGAAGACTAAATTTAATCGGATGGAACAGAAAGAGCAAGAAATAAAGGAACAAGTTGAACGAATTGAAGGAAAAGCAAATACAACAAATTTAATGTATGGAAATATGAAATTAAAGCTTGCTCAAAAAGATGAGGATGTAAGTGTTTTTTAAATTACAACTGTGCTAGTTTATTACTTTTTTTAGGTTGAACATTATAAGATTAAATTTGAGAAAGCATTTCATTTGTATCAAAAAGCAAATAATGAAACAACGAAATTAAAGTCTGCTGAAAATGATGACACTGCAAGGGCTTTTTGATTAATTTCGTTTGAAATATGCTTTTTTTAGATTGAATATTGGAAACAAAAATTTGAAGAAGCAAATCGCTTATCTCATGAAAGAACTGCAAAACTTGAAGCAGAATTACAAACTACCATTCAAAATCATGTTCGTGAACTTGAGGATTACAAGGTAATACTCTTTTTAAATTAAAAGTTTATTAATTTTTTTACCATTTTTTGTAGGAAATTGTTTTTGGTTTACAAGCACAACTTGGTGATTCGACTTTAAAATTTAATAAAAGGATTAAAGCTTTGGAAAATGAAATTGCTGATTTGAAAGAACCTAATGATGATATGGTATAATTTTGTCTTTATTTTTTTTGTTCAACACGCTTTTTTTAAGGAAGTTACTGGTGAAAACATTCCAGACAATTTTGTTAAATTGAAAGATGTTATTGTTGGAACAGAAGTAAATTATGAAAAATTGATTGGAAAAGTATGTGTTTTACAAGGATGTTAGCAGGATCTTGAGAGGGCATGTTTGTGATGCTTGGCTAACAATTGCAAAACTTCAAAGATACATATTAATGGAGAATTTTTTTAGGTTTTAATTCTTAAATCGCCGTTTGAAAATGTCAATAATGGTAATATTCGTGCATATCACAATGATGGTGATGAAAGAAAATTGATTGAAATCGTATTAAATGGTTCTTTTAAATTACATATTACTGGAGAATTTTATTGTGCTAATGGTCGACCATTATCAAAATTTTTGTTGGATAATATTCATTCATGCAGTCTTGAAGCATTACGTATTAGACTTTCTGAAATTTTCATCAAGGATTATGTGAAATTAGTTAAATCCAGAACTATTGAAAATCTCTGTTTGAATACTGTAACAGTGTATGACAGAAATAATAAAGATGTTCCATTGGAAAGAATGTTGGAATATTTTCCAAATTTAAAAGTTTTAACCATGTAAGTTTCTTTTCATCAAAATATTTCAATATTTATAAATTTTTATTTTTTAGCTGGTGTAAACATAATAATCCACTTCATTATACCACAAATTGCACAACAAAAACATCTCAAAATCTTCTTAAAATTCCATTTGAAAATCTTGAAAAATTTTCTTTGTTTGGGTGCCCATATGGATTTGATCTTCGAATTTTTGGCCATTTTATTGAAGTGGGTTTTATTAAGTTTTATATTTAAAAAGATTGTATGATGTTTGACGCGATATGACTGACCTTTAAAATATGATTTACTGTTTGTAAAAGAATATAAACAAATTTCAAGTGCATCTAAAAAGTAAAAGTAAACACTAAATCATCGTCAATCATGAGCCCAGTCAAACATCTTTACTAGGTCTCCCTTTGTATCTCATCATGTCGCAAGGCTTTAATTTCTTGTTTTTTAGAAACATCCTATGACACAATTTCGTATTCAAATTCTTGCACAAAATTGTCCACAAAGAAGATATAATTATCTTCATTTTCTTAAACATGAAACTTTTAAAAAATATTCAAATTGTCGCATTATTTTAAATGGAAAAGATGAAGAAGCAAAAGATGAACAACAAGAAGAAGAAGAAGAATATGCTTAAATTTTACGTTCTTTATTGTTTTTTTTGTTGTTTCTTTTTACTACGAAATCATTTGAATTAAATTTTATATGAAATTTTTTGATGGTGTTTTTTAATTTAGTGCGCATTTTAAAAACACTAGGGGAGATTTACTGTTTATTTCGAATTTTTTTTTCATGGTGACATTCTTTTTTATAGAGTCTATACGGATTCTATGTAGAATCCATTTTTGACAAAAACTTATATGTTGACGGTGCTTTTCCGTAATCCCTTTTTTCGTACTTGCAATCACTTAAAGCTGTAAGATTGAAAGATGTTTCAAGAGATTGAATTTCATATTTTTGAAGATTTAGAAGAACAGGAAGGTGAACAAGCTTTTCACATTCTTTTTCTGAAATTGTTTTACTAAAAAACAGTAGAAAGATTAAAGTCTTTGCAATCAAGTAAAGTAAACTTACATTTCAAAATTTTCAATATTTGTCATTTCTTTAATAATTTCATCAATTCCAAGACATCCATCACCATTTTCACGTTTAACAGAACCCCCAACAAATGTTTTTACAATACCAGATGAAACAAGTTTCATAAAATCTTTATAGCAAATATAACGATCTTTAAGATTCAATTTTCAATGGCATGAATGTCTTAATTTGAATCTCATCGATCGATTCATCTTTAATTTAAACTTGCAAATTATTTTTTAAACAATTTGATTGACTAGCTAGCTCGTACACAATTGTTTTCAAAATGAAGTATGATACAATACACTGAGAAAAAAAAACGTTAAGAAAAAGTCAAGATTTTGGGAATCAAGGTTTGGTTAAGTCAACATTCATGACCGCTGTCATAAACACCTTAGGTCACCCTTTTTTTGACTAAAACATGACTACATAATGACCGATTTTGTCATGTTTTTAGTACTTTTTCTTGACTAGTAGTCAGTCAAATTTTAGCTGACTAAAGCTTGACTAAAACCTGACCGATTTGTCAAGTTTTTAATACTTTTTCTTGACGCGTTCCAGTAAAACGTCTGCTTGAAATCTTGACCAATTTTGTCAAGAAAACCTGACAACATTGTCAGGAATTCTCGACAGTTTTTTCTCAGTGTATCATAAGCTTCATTATCTTAATCGTTAACTTCTTCAAGTTTTTGAATTTTTATAACTTGAAAAATAGAAAATATGTTATAAGTTAAGATCTTACAGTAATATTACTTTGACCCAATAAACGATCATACGCGATTGTTGGGCCATTACAAATGTTGTTCAATTCGAAGGAACGGATATCATAATCTGTATATAATTGTCAAGTAAAGCATGAATTAGTTTTTCACGATCATTTATTATTATACAAACTTCAAGTTTATATACTCCAACTCTTAATTGTAATTCAACTTTAACTCTTTTAGCTATACCCATCTTTTTATTCGTTTATTTAATCACTTCTTTGGGATGTGCAGAAACAAAGTACAAATATTACAGTAAAATAATGGGTAAGAACAATAGAAAGTGAATGTACAATAAAAAGTAATAATAAACGCAAAACAAATAAAATAAAAATGAGGGTGTTTTTGTTTTAGGTTTGTGAATTTTTGAAAAGAGAAATTTTAGATTAAGTCCTTCTATTTGATTCTGATAATGAGTAGTAGCTCTTTGATCTTATGATGTCTGACGCCAGTTTCTAATTTCTCAAATTTAGCTTGAAAAGGTTCATTTTGATTTTCATCAATATTTCTTTGATCAGCGCGCAGCTTGGTGGACGGATTTGCATTAGATAAAATGATTTTTAAAGTTCAAAAGCTTTGATTTCAGCATACTTATCTTTCATAGCCTTGATTCAATCATCAGCTCTTTTGTTAAGGTCATCACGTTCATCTTGTAATTCAAAAAAAAAAGAAAAAAAAGATTGCCAAGCTTTTTTTGTTGTAAAATAATCGTATACTGTGTTGTTATAGCATTTTCACAATGAAGTTAATGTATCCATCATATTGATGCAACAGAAAGAATTTACAATTTTCTTATTTATTTAATGCTCGAAATTATTGCTTATGGTTTTTTAGGTTGTTAAAATGGGAAGGATTTTGTTGTTACAATTTTTGTATTGCGGATAAACATTTTTTCAGAATTATTGTAAAACAAAATTTTCAATTGATCATGAAATACTTTGTTGCTTAAAGGAGGCGGACGCTTTGATGCTTTCATTCAAATAAATGCTTTTTGAATTTCGCGCGCTTTTTGTGGGTGATAAGTTGCCCTGACCCCTGAAACATGATCCTGAAACGAAAATCGTCTCTAAGGTTTATTTTTTTTTCTATTGATAAAAGTTGAGGATATATCAAATCAACGTAAAAATTGCTGTTTAACTTTATTTTTTATATCCCTTTTTGTTACTTTTTTTATCACAAAAATGATTTTATTCTTTTTGTTGTATTTCCACAATCATACATGTTTTTAGAGTAAAAAATGATACCAATAGTAACAAACAAAAAAGTAGCTGCTGTCTTTATTTAAATGTAGTTAATATTAATGTCTGTTAGTCACACACACCTCTGTAGTGGAACATATATTTTTTAACGCCTAAGGGTAAGAAAAGATTGAAATGGTTAGATTGCACATGTGTGTGTATGATGAATTAAAGTAAAAATAACAATATTACTATCATTACTTTTTCTTGATTGTTGTTTTAAAAAGGAAGTTTATTATGATATGTTATCAATCATTAAAAAAACCAAAAAACGTGGTCATAAAAAAAAGAAAGTTTTATTAACATTTTTTTGATATTGCTTTTTTTTGAAACTTTCTTTTATACTAAAACGGCCCTGTTATACATTTTTCGTTGTTTTTTGATTTTATTCTGTTAGTAAAAGTAGTGTATTTGTTAGAGTGCTTGAAGATTTTCGTTATTTTTAATTTTCGGGGATTTTACAACAAAAATATTTTAAAAACATACGTTTTCTGTGATGTAAAACGATTTAAAAACAAAATTTCAAAATACAGTAATAAAAATTTTGTTTGACAATTTGATAACTCACAAGTTGTCTAATTTATTAACTTTGCTTCAAACTTTTTTATCTGTCTCTTAAATTGACCTAAACAAAATGGCAGAAAATAATCTATTTTCTTTTAATTTTTACCAATTTACAGTAACCTACTTTTTGTGTTTTTGTCAATTTCGACATTTGCTTATTTCATTCATACTGTAGCTACAAAAATTCATTTTGTCGGAATGATAACCCAGTGGGTGTACAATATGTGTATCGAGTTTAAGAAATTTTTTATAAACCATTTAATGCTACAGTATACTAAAATTTCGATTTTTTGTCAGTTGACATTTTTGCTGCTAAACTATTGAAAACTTAAATTTGCCTTTATCTTTTCGTCAATCGCTATTATATGACGGTCATTTTACCTGGCATTTTAAAAATTTTTATAGCTAACTATCAATTTTTTTTCAGCAACTCAAATGACAATAAAATCATGGAAATCGTTAAAACTATGTTTACCCATTATTATTATTATTTTTTGTTTTATTAATATAATTTTTTCCCTCTCTTTTACCTCTTCTTCATCGCTCAAACTCGACACCTTAATTAATGACAATACTGCTATTGACGATGAAAATCAATGCATTCTTGAAACTCCAAATCCATGGGATCCAACAATTCCTGCTAAATTTTTTAAAGCAAATTTATCTCTTTGTGAATCACAATATCGAATGTTGTCATCTCTGGAAGATGGATATGTTAAAACTGATTTAGCTTTAGCAAAACCAAACACAACATGTCAATGGCAATGCTTATATCCTCATGATATTGAAATTACATATACAAAATCTGAATGGCATGAACTAAAAGAGCGATCAATATGTGATGTAGTAAAAGTTCGATGTTTTACTAATGGAAAAACTGATGAACAATATTATGAAAATTTGCATGTTCAAGTAAGTATTTAAGATGTATTTCAATTAAAGTAAAATTAAGTTATTAACTTGCAACGCTTCTACTGCTAAAACAAAACTATACTATTACTTGTAATAATAAATTACGTGTACATATTCTTTTTTTTAAAAGAATAAGCCAAAACATTCCCATCTATAATTCATGCTGTTTGGCTTTTAAGTATTCGTTCAAAAGTATTTTAAAAAAAGTTTTTTTAATAAAAAGTTAACTAATAATACAAAATTTAAAATGCAGTGTGTTATAACTATCGTATACCAAAATTTCAATTTCAAGCTTTTTGCATTTTCATTAAAGAAATTACCGAAAACCAAAATATGCTAAAATTTTGATTGGATTAAATTAATTTATTAAATTAATTTCGGGTAAAAAATGATTCGTTTTTTTGTTACTTGTTTTTCACAAACTATGAGAATATTAAATTTGTTTTGCTTAAAAAACACAACAAATTTTAATAAACTTAAATGAGTCCTTTTATGAACCGTTAAAAAGTTTTATTGCAAAACTAAAAAACTATCCTTCCTTAAAATTAGACCTTTGTTATTTCATGTTTTTTAATTTTACGGCAGTTAAAAAAGCATTTTACTATTTCAGATTATTCCAAAAGAAACCTCTCCACACACTAAAAAACTTTTATCATCAAATACTACACAATACAATGTTCACATTCTTGTTATTGATGCAGTTTCACGATCACAAGGAATTCGATTTATCCCTAACACTATCAAATACCTTGAAGAAAGCATGAAAGGCGTGCATTTTCCATTCTATAATAAAGTTGGATGGAATTCATGGCCAAATGGTGAAGCATTTTTATTTGGGCATTCCCCAAAACGTGATAATATTCCACCATCAATTATGAAAGTGCTATGTGATAATCAAACATTTTCAAAACATTATGTTGGAAATTTGCTACAAGATATGGGATATCTAAATTTATTCAATGAAGATGTATACACAATTTTTGAGCATACAAATGTTACAGCAACTCATAAACTTGCACCACTTGGTGCTGAGCTAAAGCTGACATCTAAATATAAAGAAACACTATTCTATGGAGATCACTGTATTTCAGGACTTGATTATAACATGGAAATTTTTCAAAAATTTATTGACGCATATGGATCTAAGCCTAAATTTTCATTAAACTGGAATTCTCAAACTTCACATGATCAATTTAATTGGTTGTATATAGCTGATGACATTGTGTTGAATTTTTTAAAAAAGAATGAAAAAGAGGTAAGGAAAAGAGAGGAATGCTGATTTTCCGCTTGAAAATTTAGGTTTTATAAATTTGCGTCCCAGTTTTGTGCCTTTAATTTTACGCTTTAAAAAATGCGTTTTTGACGAGATTTATATATTCTCCTTTATTTTTTTATATCATTTATGGAAATGTAAAATCCAGATTAAAAAAATTTAATTGTAAGACTTGTATGATTAAAGCTCTCAAAATGAAGCCGGTAATACAAAAGCGCAAACCCGTGGGTCTTAACTGAGAGCGTAAAAACAGAAATACTGGAAGGCGCAGATGTTTATGGTGCAAGGCAGGCGAAAAATCAGCGATGCCGTAAAGATGGCTTTGCGAAATCCGCAGAATATAAAAATCGAAAATTTGGTTATCCGATGTCAACCTACTAAAGACTTACTTCGATTTCGTCGTTTCATTTTTGACCATATTTATATAAAAATAAAAGACAAATTATGATATTTTTAACTTTGAAAAAGCTAAAATTCATTCATTCTGTACAGTTAAACTTCGTTATTACGACTATAAAGGAATCGTCTAAGCGACGAGGATCGATCGTATTTTAATATTTTGGTTTCGATTACGATATAAGGATCTTCATCTTTTTTATGGAATTTTTTAAAACATTGTTTGTTATTCTGACGACAAAAATAGTTTGTCAACTGACATGTTTAACCGTTTTTAACAAGTTTCGATTTTTGATTAGCAGCAAAAATGCTATAAGACATAAAACGAAATTTAAGTGTACGGCAATTAAGATAACTGGCAGCATGGTAGCCCCTGTTTGTCAGAATTTTACGTCTTTGAAAAATTGAAAACATTGAACTTTTTAAAAATCTACATATTTTCGATTTTAGCGTTTTTGGCAACTATGACTTGTTCATTAATAGAGATGAATTGAGAAAAAATTTTAAAACTCGATAGACAGAAAAGATAAATAAAGGGCTATCATTTTGCCGACTAGAAGCTTTGTAGCAGCTATTTCAGTGCAAAACCATTGAAACGTGTTAGAACTGTTTTTCCACCACAATATCACGTTGTTTTGATAAAAATATCGAAAACCAAAAATGTAGCAAAAATATCAGCAAGAGCGATAAGCTCCTTCACATCGCTATCACTGACTCAAATTCTTCTCTTTTTTTAGCTTGATAATTCATATTTCATTTTAATGGGTGATCATGGACCAAATGTTGGTGAGCATCGTTTTCATGAAACTGTTGCATTAGAAGAAAAGAATCCAATGCTATACATTTCTCTTCCAAAACCCCTTCGAAGCAGCAAAAAATTAAAACAAATGCAACAAAATTCAAAAAAGCTTGTATCCCATTATGATCTTTATGCAACATTTATTGATATTGCTGAATCCTTGGGCGCTGATACTCCTGCTGATATTACCCTTCATGGTCAATCACTTTTTACGCCTATTACAGATCAAAGAAATTGTAAAATGCTTGGAATTTCACCAATGTATTGTAATTGTCGATACAAGAGAGCTCCACCTCTAACTCCTGCAGATCCATTATATCAAAAAATTATTGATACAATTTTTACAAATGTTAATGAAACATTTGCATCACATAAAGATCGATGTAAATTTCCAATTTATTCTTCGAAATTCCCACCAGTTATTCAAGAAATTCAATCATATCCTGGTACAAATGATAAGCTAAAAATTTATCGTGTGATTCTTGAAACTCAACCTGATAATGCTCGTTGGGAAACTACTGTATGGGTAAAATTCTTTCGAAATGAAACAACTGATATTGGTAATATGCTTAATCTTGGTAATCGTATTAATCCATTTGGCCCTAGATGTTCTGTAACACTGAGAGAGCTATGTTTTTGTAAAGATTCTTAATTTTGATATATGTGTGTTAAAATAGAAATAAATAAAAAGATATATACAAAAAATTATACCGATAATAAACAATTTTATAAAGTTGCATCTTTTCAAGTTTTTAAGCTCAAAAGTGAAACTTTACCTTGCGAAAAATTGACAACAATGTAAGTCATTACCGTAATAACTGCATCAGCAGATGATATCGGATTAACAGATTAACAATTACATTTTTATGATAATGATATTTAAATATGTTTTGGGACAGAAAAAATGCCAGATTCTTATAGATTTAACAAATATCTAAAATTGCTTATTCTTTATTTTCATATCAAGGGCTGATGAATAGATGGAAAAAATTCGAAAACTTCTTTTCATTATTTTCTGTCAAAATTGAAAGGATTGAATTTGTTTAAATATTGCAGGAAAAAAACCCCAAAACCATTTCTAAATTTCCAATATTAGCGAAAAATATGAGTTCTATCAGAAAATGTTCAACAGATGTTTCTAAGAAATTATTAAAGTCATCTACAGGTAAAAGATGAAATTCAGCAGGCTGAACAAGAATATACATTGTAAAAAGATACGAGCTTTTGTGAAAATTGAAATTCAGTTTTTTATGTAAAAAAAAATTTTTTATGCTTTTTTAAATTAGTGTTTCAGAAGCCACAGTTAACTACTGAAACTCAAAAGAAATTTTTATGTATTATCTCTAAATGTTTACAAATTATGTCACACATGAGTCTTATATTAAAAATAACGAGAAGCATGGTAAGCTTCACGTTTTTTAATTACCTGTTATTGACAGCTTTTTCGTTTTATCTTCACACAAAAAAGATCTTTATTTCAATAAAAAATGTAAAAACAACAAAAAAATGATAAACCACAAAAACATTTTATAAATCAAAATTGAATCTTACTTGTTTCTTGGTAAAATTATTTTGTTTTTTAATTTTTTTTGGACGACCGCGACTACGAGAGGGAGCTGGAATGATTGAAGCAACTGCAGGAATTAATGGATCACATGGTGGAAGTGTTGCTGTTGTTGAGCTTTCTGGTGTTTGTTCTGATTCAACATTTTCTTCATCGATAGCAACGTTCTAAAAAATTTGCATTCAAACTAATATATTTTTACAAAGTTATAAAACTTACATCTTCAACTGCAACTGCAGTATTACAAGGTCTTCCACGAGGACGCCTTTGAGTTTCTGTCGTTTCAGCTGCTGGTAGTTCTGTTGGTGGTGGTTGAGATTTTAGAACGCTATCACAGAACTCGGTGTTCTAAAAAATAAGTTTTAGTCAAAGTTAGATGTAAAAATTTAGATTATCTGACAACAGAAAATAGTGCGAAATATAAATTTTGTAAAGACACGTTTGAATTTTCTAGCCAAAAAACTATACCTTTTTAATAAAATCACATAAATGCTTTTCCATTTCAAAAATCTTTGTCAAAGCTGCATCATCTTCTTTTCCTTCCATCACTGTTTTAATATCAACAAAAATTTTTTCACGATCATCAATAATTGCTTTAAATTCTGTGGCATTATTTTGAACTACTTTTCGCAAAGTGGTTCGATAAAGTTCAATTGAAGCAATCTTTTTACCAAGAGCATTTTCAATTTTTGTCTTTGCTTCAAGTTGAGTTTCTAATGTCTTAATTTTTTGATTTCGATCTTCAAAAATAATTTTTAGCTTTTCATAATTACTTTGAATTGTTTTCTTTTGTTGTTCAATTTCTGTAATTTTGGTACTTTGTTGATTTTCAAGATTTGTTTTAGCTTGAATCTGAGCTTCCAATTCTTTGATTTTGGTATTTTGATCTTCAACAATTTCCTTCAGCTTTTCATGATTGTCTTCAAAAAGTTTTCGTTGTTCTTCAATTTCTGCAATTTTTGTGTTAAGAGTTGTTTCTGCATCAATTTTTGCTTGAAGTTGTTCTTTGAGTCCAATCATTTCTTTTTCAGAATTATCACAAACAGATTGCAAAACAGCAATTTCATCTTGTAAAGCTTTTAATTCACTTTCATTGCTTCCTTTAGCCACTCTAAGGTGTTCTTCCATTTCTTTGACTTTCCTTTCATATTCATCACAAGCTGATTGCAAGACAGCAATTTTATCTTGTAAAGCTATCAATTCATCTTCATTGCTTTCTTTAACATTATTTGCAGCTAAAATATGTTCTTCTAATTCTTTGATTTTCTTTTTATAATTTTCACAAGCAGTTTGTAATTCAGCAATTTTATCTTCCATATTCTTTTTTTCTTCTTCTTCATTGGTATCATCAGTTTTGATATTCTTTATTGTAGAAAGTTGAGCTTCTAGTTCTTTCATTTTTGTTTCATATTCATCACAAGCTGATTGTAATTCATTAATTTTTTCTTGTAAAATTTTTGTTTCATCTTCTTTAGAATTATCAGGTTTAACATTCTTTGCTGATAAAAGTTGTTCATCGAGATTTTTGATTTTTTCTTCTTTTTCATTATTTTGATTTTCCAAATTAGAAATCTGCAAAAAAATTTGAATTATTTTATATAAATAAATTGGCAGTGCTGATATGAGCTATTCATTTTTTATTTTCAAAATGCCAAAGAAAAAACCAAACGCAGAAACTTATGGAACATGCGCTAGTATGTAAACCGCAAAAATAGAAAACGCAAAATCAACTCTGCCATTGAATTGTGTTAAACAAACTTTACCTGAACATTTAAAGCATTCTTTAATTCAGCAAATTCATTTTCAAATTTTTTTCTTTCATCTTCAATTTTTTGCTTCAATTCATCATTTTCAGATCGTAATTCTTCTTCAACAGCTTTAATACTTTCATCAACAGTATCATCATCATCCACAAAATTGCTATTATAGGTTAAATTTTCTTTTTCATCTTCTAGCCGAGTTATCTGAATTTATAGAAAATTTTAACAATTATTTAAAGATAAAATTTGTAATAAACATACGGTCATTGCTTGATTATAAATAGTTTTTTGTTGTTTTTCAACCAATAATTTTAGCTTTAAAATTTCTGCTTCTTGTTGAGTTTCTGATTTATCCATTCCTAATTTACGTTTCTTTGAAGCTGGAACTTCAGAAAGAGTGAAAGGTGAACATTTTCCAGTTTCCATTGTTTTAACACAGGTAATAGTTGTTGTAACTTTTCAGATAAACAACGATTGAAGGCTTTGAAAATATCAAAAGTTTAATGAATAGAACTGCAAAAAAAGCTATAAAAAACGACAATCGTTTGGTTATTTGCCACAATTTTTTTATGCAAACGAATAAATCATTCCATGCATGCATGTGGTTGTTTGGTTTTTTCTTTAAAAGGTCATACTACAAGAGAGGGTGGTTAACTTATCTTATCCTTATAATCAATAATCTTATACATTTTTCTTTGGCAAAAATGACATATGTGGCTAAAGACGTAAAATTTATATTTCTTTAATAATGCATTTAATCTAGAAAAATTTGCATTTTGAATGTTTTATTATTTTTTACTCTATGAAACTTCAACGGAATGCATAAATGAAAAGTGATAACATTGGGCACAATTGTATAATTTTGCACATCGTCTTTGCTATTCTAAAATGCTTCCGTTTTTATTATATATAAAAGTGATTATGCAAAAACTAATTATGCAGTTATTTTATATATTGAGTTAAACCAGAAAAAAACACTTTTTCATTTTTAATAAAGAGATAAAAACTCATTCAGCTTTTTGACATGATTTTTTTTGTTGAAAAAAAGTAACACACAAAAAATGTTTTTTTTGATTTTCATTTAATAGAAAAAAATACGTGTTTTGTCAAGTTAACATCAAAAAAATAAATAGCATTTTTAGTGTTCATAAAAATCAGTGCAAAAGTCAACTTTTTTTTTGAATATTTTATTTATTTTTTGCTCATTAACACAGCTAAAGGATGCAGATGTAGGGAAAGGACAATGAACGTTGCTTTCTGTATTAAAAAAAAATTATTCTTTAAGATGACTTCGTGATCGATATGTCGTGTTTCAAGAATCATTTTTAATTTTCATATAATGGTTTTCTAAGGTTCATTAAATGTTGAATTTGCGCATAAGAAAACTATACAAATTTTAGAAATATAATTTATTACCAAAAACTGAATTCATACACTCTAGTGCTTTTTTACTTTACTATATAAGTTAATAGCATTTCTTTTTTATAAAAAAAGCAATAATGAAATCATTCTTCTCTTTTTTTCATTAAACATTTGAAAAAAACATGTTTTTTGGAAACAAAAAGGTAACAGGAAAAAATGAATTTTTAATGTTTATTAAAATCAATGCAAAAGTCAACTTTTTTTTGAATATTTAATATATTTTTCAAGTAAAAAAGAAACTGCAAGAATTTCTTGCAAACTGCATGTAACACATGAAGATTACGGTAATAACAGCAGAACAAAATATTTGGTTGTTCGAAAAGTTCGTGCAGGTGTTTGAACCGCTAGCATATTTTTAATTTTTGATGAAATATTCTAATTTCTTTTGTAAAAGGTGCCCAGGGATGTCAGAAATGATGCCTGAATAGCATTTTTGGGTATCTTTAAAATTGGCGGATTTTTGGGGGATATACGGGGATTAACCCAGATTTTAGCATATTTTGCACAAAAATTCAACAAAAAAAATTTCAAAATATGCAAATTTTAGCCTCAAAATGATAAGCAGGATGTCAGAAACCCTATCCAAAATATTGTGCCAATGTTAAAAATACCAGATTCGGTTTATGCAAATTTTTTCTTCATAAGTCAAATTAACGGTTTTTTATGCTATTTTAGAAAAAATTTGCATAAACCGAATCTGGTATATTTTTTTAATTGAGGCTAAAATTTGCATATTTTGAAATTTTTTTTGTTGAATTTTTGTGCAAAATATGCTGAAATCCGGGTAAATCCCCGTATATCCCCCAAAAATCCGCCAATTTTAAAGATACCCAAAAATGCTTTTCAGGCATCATTTCTGACATCCCTGGGCACCTTATACAAAAGAAATTAAAATATTTCATCAAAAATTAAAAATATGCTAGCGGTTCAAACACCTGCACGAACTTTTCGAACAACCAAATACATTCGATATTTTGTTTTGCGTTATTTTTGAAATTTTATGACCGATATGTTGTATATTTGCGGACAGTTAAAATAATAATATTTTTGGTTATAAAGCCATTTTTGGGAGGTTTCGCAATTCAGTTACATAAATTTAAGAACTATAATTTAAAAATAAAACTTGAAAGAAAAGTATCATTAACAGAATTTTAAATATTTTTTTCGAAACTTTTTTTTATGAAATAAGAAATTGTGTAATTTGACTAAGCAACATTACACAAAACTGTTGCCCAATTAAACCTCATAAACCAATAATTTAACATTATTCATTCAAAAAAAGAGTTATATTTATTTAAAAATTTTCAATTAGTTCATTTACTTAAATTTCAAAAGAGATCATTTGGCACTTTTAGTAAAAACAGAAATCAAAGTTTTCAGCACAAAGAAAACAATGATAAAAAGAAAGCAAAAACAAAGTATAAATAAAGAATTATAAAAAACAATGTCACAAATTTGTTGAAAAAAATTTAATATAGCATTATTTCTTGGGATATTGTTCTTGCAAAACCATGAAGTTGAGCAATCATGTATTGATGATGTTGGGGGTAATGTAGTAGAAGGTGGTGGCAATGATGTCCTTCTTGGTGGTGGAGGTTGTTTACGTGGTGGTAGTGGAGGTAGAGGGTTTTGTGGTGGTGGCTGATAAGGTGGCCTATGAACTGGAGGTTGTTGACGTGGTGGCTGGGGTTGATATGGTGGTAATGGTATATATCTTTGTGGTGGAAATGGTGTCGGAGGAAGATACGGTCTTTGTGGAGGCGGTCGCGGAGCAGGAGGTTTTGGGCCTGAAAAAAAGATTTTTTTAATACAAATAAAATTTTGTTAAACACTTTTTTAGTGAAATCTTTGATTATTTATGCAAATTTAGAATCAGTCATAAATTTTGAATTCATTAAAAGATTGCCCGTGTTTTTTTCGACCTTTTTTAAATTTTGTTTCATCAAAAGTGGCATAGAATTTTGAATAGAAAATCGTAAACATACCATTCACAACACCACCTCCATTTCTATCACCTCTCAATCTCGGTCCATAAATTCCTTGTATCTCTAGAATATCTGCTTTCGATAGCTCCGGCATAACATAATTCCCTTTTTCATCAACATAATTTTGACTTGTACTTTGCATGATAGAATCTCGAGCATTCAAATGTCTTCTTAGCCCCAGGGAATGTCCAATTTCATGTATTGCAACTGATAGCAGATCAGTTTTGCTATAATCATATTTTTCACCAAGTTTATGAATTTTCCATTTTTCATCTCCATCAAAATGTACATATCCACCAGAAATTGCATGTGCCAGAACATTACCCTTCCCATCAAAAGCTGACATATCACCATGATGTCCACGAGCAAATTGAATTTTTATTTGAGCAAATTTATCATGGGGTGAAACTTCGATAAAATCTCGTGGTATTACAGCTGACCAAATATCAAAAGCTTGTCGAATTGTTTGTCTTGAAATAGAGCAATCAAACGATTACATAAATGAAATATCCAAAAAAATCAAAAATTGTTGTGCTTCAACGGTTTAATTCCCTCAAGTTTAGAAAAACAACGTAAATTTTGTGTTACTATCATTATTGATAGTAATTTTTTCTTAACGAAAACACAACATTTAAGTTACTATCGTTTTCAAGAGTAACATTTTTTAGTGAAAACTTTTAAAATTTTATCAATATCATTTTTGAATCAAAAATTTTTTGATAGTAAAATTTTTGTGACAATAATTAAATCGTTTGGATTACTATCATTTATTTATGGCAGTAATACATTTTCGAAGACAATCTTATAAATTTTGTTACTAACATTTTTGATAATCGTACGAAATGATCGACTCCAACCTTGACTTAGCAATCAGAATCGATAAAGAGTAAAATTTAAGATTTGAATTGCAGCTACATTGCTTTCATTATTTTTTGTTGCGATGATAAAAAAAAACAAAAATTTTAGCACATCATATATGATATCATGATATCATGAATTATGGTAGAATTAGTAAAAGTTGTTTAAATGTATAATGCTAATTTTGGGATAAAATAAATACCTAATTTCTGATGGATGTAAATCAGGTGAAAAATTTATAAATGTATAATATATCAGCTTATTAGGAAATGGAACATCTAAAAAAAATTTTTACTGTAATCATTTTTCGCTATTTTCTCACCGTTAACATTGCGAATAAGCCGGAATTTCGGTTTGATATGTTTTATTTGTGTTTCATCTTGTAATTCTCTTTCTGATCCAAAATGTTGAAAAAATTTATTGGCATATTCTGCATCAGGGTTAAAATTAATGTCATCCATAGCACTATCTTCCTTAGGTATTCTAAGATTATCTCCTAGTAAATCTACCTGAAAGATGTTTTAAATGTAATTTTTATCCCATTTACAAACGTTATACCTCTACATTTTCATTCTCAATGTTTTTACCAATGAACCTTCTATCACGTGATCCATAAATTCTTGTATATTCATTTTCACCCACTACATAAGTAATTAATAATAGTTGTATAAAAACAATACATAACTTTTTCATTGTATTAAATTAACAATAAATTATTAAAAAAACATCAAAATTTACTGTTTTTTTATACTCGTTCTTGTAGTAGTAAGCACGCTCTTAAAAATGTCAGCTTCCTTATTTTTTGTTATCAGACAAAGATGACGCAAAAAATAAACTATCCCTTTTCTATCAGATTGCAACAAGTTTCATCTAAAATTTTGTCCTACTTTTTATCGACACAATTTGGGAGAATGATTCATTGTTGTTAAAATTTGGGTGCATTTTTAGCACAAAATTTTTGAAAGAAAATCAAATTTTAACAAAAAAAACTATGAAACATAGGTTTTGTGTTATAAATTATGACTGCAGATGCAGATGTGATTCAACATGTAATCTTTTTATCATAACATTATGATACTGAAATATGCCACATTAAAAAGCATATTTGATTTTAAAAACTATTTATCCCCGATCCATTTAATTAAAATGTGTTTCTTAATTGTTTTGATTTATTTATGAACTTTCAAATTTTCAATAATTAAATAATACATTGGTTCAATAAATTCATAAAAAATTTTGCGTAAAATTTTAAAAGAATTCTGCGAAATTTGCAAAGAAACTTATAAAAAATTATGGAAAACTTCACGGATTATCTATGTACGGTTGACGACGTGATGCAGGGACAATCGGAATTGATGCAAAACTTTTTCCTGATGCAGATGATAGAACAGATGCACGACGAGATTTTATACGTTGATTATCGCTTTCAAAAACAGATCGAAGATGATGAATATCAACATCATATTCTTCATCACTTTCATGTCGATGATTATTTTGATGTTTATGCTCTTCAATGTCTTTTTGTTTTAAAGTAGCTTTGCGGCTTTTTAGAATAATTCCTTTTCCACTATCATTATGATAATGATGGTGATGATAGATTTCAGCTTCATCATCTTCATTCAAGGGAACAAAAGTTGAATATCGCTTTTTTTGTTGTTCATCTAAAAATAGAGGTTTTTAATGCTCTTCTTTAAACTAGGATATAACTTTTTTTATCATTTGCATGAATATCACCTTCATAATTATTATAGGAAATTGCTTGATCAACTTTTCCAGGCCTTGAATGCTCATTAAGACAATCAGATGGGCGAAGGGAAGCATTATGTTGTTGTGCACTATTTATGGATGAAGAATGTTCTGATTTTTGAGAAGTTTTTAATGAATCAGGATAAACATGCCGAGCAGAAATAGTATATCGCGGGCGTGGAAGAGGTTCATCTTCAGTACCTTCTTTAATTTCACGTTGAGTCCAGGCATCAAGAAATTCCTTATAACTTCGCACATTTTTAACGACATCATTACTAGGATGTTGACCATCCTTTACCTGTAAACTTTTATCTTCTGTGTCATTAGCTAAAACATGGTATTATAATAGGTTAGCAAAGTTTGTCGACATACTTTTCATTATCCTTTCAGAAACAACGGTTATTCTATTTTGCTTCATTTTTATATAATATGCATATAGTGCAGCACCATGAGCAACAACCCAATCAGGATATAAATTGCATTGATGAAAAGCTTTTGGGAACATATTTGATAAAAGATTCTTAATCACTGGCATTCGACATCCTCCGCCTACTTGAAAAACATAATTTATTTCTTGTTTTTCAGCATTTAGAATAGCTTGCAAAATAACATTTTTTATTCGATGTATCAAATCTGTTGTCATTGTTTCAAATTCTTCACGAGTAATTTTAATTGTTGCATCAATACTAGCATCAAAATCACTGACATCGAGTCTAAATAGTTTACAATTTATTTTTTGGAAGAGATAGATTATGTTAGATTACATGTCATCATAAGCTGCTGAAAGATTATGCTTAATTTCTTGACATTTTTGTTTAAGTACATATCTTTTGTTGGTTTTTGTAACATAGATTCCATATTTATGCTTTAAAATTGCATCAAAATGATTAAATAACATTCTATCAAAATCTCGTCCACCAAGCAATGAATCCCCATAAGAGCTTAATACTGTAAGTCGATCATTAACAACCTTTGCAACACAAATATCAACAGTTCCACCACCACAATCACAAATTAATATATTTGAAAAATTTTTTATTTCAATTTCAGTAAAATATGCAAATGCAGCTGCAATTGGTTCTGGAATAAAATGCACTGTTTTAATGCCCGCGTATTCGGCGGCAACTTTTGTGGCATCTTTTTGTGATTGAGAAAATGCTGATGGTATTGAAATGACAACTTCATCAATGCTGGTATTTTGATATGCTTCATTTGTAACTTTTATGTGATTTAATAGCGCTGCCGTGACTTCTTCGGGAGATTTAACATCTGTACCTTTAACAGTTTCAATTTCAATCCAAACTTTATTTCGTCCTGGTAAAACTTTAAATGGCCATAATGAATCTGTTGTAACTTCATCGCTACATCGACCAATAATTCGCTTGATATCAAATATTGAATATTTTGCATTTGTTCTCATTCTATTAACAACTATTTGACCACATTTTGGTTCATCTTCATCAAATGCAACATATGATGGCATTGTTCGTAAAGATGTTACAGGATCAAGAACAACAAAATCTGGACCATTTCTTCGAATAACTGCTGCACAACATTCTGTTGTTCCCAAATCAATTCCAACTGCATTTAATGATGGATTATAATTTGAATGTTTTAATGGAATTGTATAACATTGATTAATAGAAACCATAGTTTTCAAGAAACAATAGAGCTAATAAAAAGTTTAAAATAATGAAAAATAAAAGCTGAAAAAAGCAATCAATTCATTTTTATTGATAACAAACTCATTACTCTTTGAAACAGGTATTGATTGCATTTTTATTACCGACAAAACAGGAGAAACAACACAGATAACAGTATACTGCTTTAAAAGAGATCTTAAGATACAAAAATATATATTAAAATTATCTACATTTTTTCCATTTTTTTTATAGCTCAATGTTGTAGCATAACTTAAAACTATTGTGATAAATCCAAAGAATTTTCTTAACATAAATCGCCCATTATGCTATTTGGCAATGACACTTTTTATCTGCACCTGTTTTTTTTGCGGCATGTTTGGTATGAATGGATAGAGGGTGAAAAATGGAGCATGAAAAAATTTTAAATGAGTGCCGGAGGTGGTCATTTGAAGGAGTTGTGTGTGTGGCGCAGTGGTGTGTGCAGAGGGCTGACGTGCGGGAGGTTGTGGGTTCGATGTCCAGCTGGGGCAAATGCTCTTAAATGCATTGCAATAATGTTTTATAAATATGGGGATATGAAAAATGCCATGAAAAAAATGGGTATGCGATTTGAATGAATCAATGCATGTAGCAGGGGATGAAACATGAAAATGCAGTAAATGTAAGCTAGAATTTTTTTTGATGCATATATGGTCAGGGAATGATAGGATGAAAAATGTGAAAATGAATTATTTTGGTAAATTCTTTATACAGTATCCATGTGGTAAATGATGATGATAAAATGAACATGGCAGTGATAATATTTTTGATGAGTTTTGTTCAGTGTCATTTTTTAAAGGTTTGAAGATAGAATATGAGAGAAAATAAATTATTCAGTTTTTGTAAAAATCGAAAATGTGTGCTACAGTATGCATGCAATGGAGCATGGAAAATAAAAATGCATGAAAGGCTTTTTTAAATGTTTTTAATGTGAATATGTTTGTTTTTTGTCGATGAAAAATGAATGAATACGCCGTCGTTGGTTCCGAAGGAACCAACGACTCCTTTTTAAAGTGCCAAAAAAGGTTTAATGAGATTTTGATTGCTGTTAATGAAGAAAGGCAAGCAATCAAATATGCCGGAATGCAATGGATAAATGCGTAGTGTTAATTGCGGCATGCTTGGTATGAAATGAGAAAAAACTAAGAATGAAAAATCAAGTATGAAAAATGTAGCACTAAGATTGCGAGAGCCGCAACGCGGCTCTCCTAAGAGACTTGTCACCTATTATGCTATTTGGCAATGAAACTTTTCAGCTGGACCTGTTTTTTTTGCCGGCATGTTTGGTATCAATGGAATGAGAAAAAAAATTGCATGAAAAATTTTGGTTGCTCGATCGCCGGAGGGGGCCATCTGAAAGAGTTATGCGCGCGCGAATGTTTAAAAATGGTTTTTCCTTTGTTGCCGCATGGCCGAGTGGTGTGTGCGTTGGGATGACGTGGCGGAGGTTGTGGGTTCGAGGCCATGTGGGTTTAAATGCTTCATAATGTATAGGGAAAATGTATTATGAGTATGGAAAATGGCATGGAAAAAATGAATATGCGTTTTTGGGTGATTGAATGCATGTGCTATGGGATGAAAGATGAAAATGCAGGGAATGCATGCAGTAATGTTTTCTGATGCAAATGAGATTTAAGTATGCTGTTTAGGAAAGAAAAATGTTAAAATTTAATTTACCGGTAAATGTTCAATACAGTATGCATGTGGTAAAGTATGGAAAAGCGAAAATGTTTAATATGCATTTTTTAACGATGTTTCTTTATTCGGTTATTTTTTTTATAAGATGAAATATGAGAATATAATTTTTTGAGAATTTTTTTGGTAACAGAAAGTGCTGGTAAGAGTTTGCTACAGTATGCATGTAATGCAACAAGAAAAATAAAAATGCATTTTTTGAAGTTTGTAATAAATAAAATTGTGTTTTTTGTAAGGTGTTTGAAATATGAATGAGTACGCTGTCGTTGGTTCCGTAGGAACCAACGACTCTTTTTTTGAGGTGACAGAAAAGGGTGAATGAGATTCTGATTGTTGTTTATGACGAAAAGCCTGCAATGATGTATGCCGAAATGTAATAGCTAAATGCGTTGTGGTAATTGCAAAATGTTTGGTATGAAATAAAAGGGAATAAAAAATAAAGAATGGAAAACCAAGAATGAAGTCACCATTATGCCACACTAAGAATGCGAGAGCCGCAGCGCGGCTCTCCTAAGAGACTTGTACAGTTTTTAATTTTTAAAAAAATACACAGTTCTTTCGTTACGGTAATTATTGAAGCATGCACACTTTTTTTCATCTCGGCAACAAAGATGAACATATGCATGTTGCGCAACAACTTTGATAAATATTCAAAGAAAAAAAATCATTCGAGATTTTTAACTGATGCTGCTGCTAACAACTTTACGTGTTATTGCCTACTTGCCTTTTATTTTTTCTTTCGTACCATTTATTTATTTTTACACCCATTAAACAAATGCTTGCTTACATGTTTTATTATCGCGTTATGTATTTTTGTAATGCTACATATAACTTTTTATATATGTATATATATTTAGCTTTTTGTTATCTAACTTTGCCATCTGCTTTCTCTATATAACACTCTTTTAACATGGATAAGTTAAACGATTCATCTTTATCTCAATCAAATGATGGGAATGAACATGATCCAGATGTGTCCATCAGCAACAATAATAATGATGCAAGTGATTCAACCGATGAAACCAGCAATAAATTTAATGCTTTAATGAATGAACTTCAAACAAGTACTAATGATTTTGTATCTTCTGTAAGTTGTTTTTTCTTTTGTTCTTGGAGACTATATATGGTTTTTAGATTTGTACAACCAAAAGTCTTACTACTAAAACTGGTAAAATACAAGTTAAACCACTCAATCCTGTTGCATATAAAATGTTTGATACTTTTGTTGCTTCGGTAAGCTTGTGATAATGATAATTGGTTATATATAATACGATATATTTATAGATCGATAATGTTTTTAAATGGTATGAAAGTGAAAATGAACAACAACGAGCTACAATTGATTCACTTAATCGTCAAGTAAGGATTGTTGTTATTAATATTAGCACTTGGCTGATTCGTGTGGACATTATTCTGTGTTTGACAACTGAGTTATTTATTGATTCTCCCATGTTTCAGTGCGATACAAACATAAGTTTTAAAACTTAGACATGTTTGTATGCTCTAACACCTACTGCACCCTATTTTATACGATGCCCATCAATCAACAAAATATACAGCCAAAGGATGGGCTCACTTTGAACCTGGATGCCACCCATGGAATTCGTTTTAACCTCGTATCCACCACTCAGATTTTTTAGTGGTAGCACCACCTGGCACATGATCATAGGATCACCAGGTCAAACATCCGACGCGCTAACCACTCGACCGTTGCTTTGAACCTTTTCCATCCATTTTGGACTATAGTTACTCGTCTTCTTTCACTGAGACGTGAAAGCATGCTTTAAAGCAGCTGTAAATAATTAAGTAATCAAAAACAAATCCCCGCATTCCCTTGTTTTTTCTTGACCAGTTTACTTTCATTTTTTTTAGATTTCCTTAATTTCTGAAGAAAATGATAAAAAGATGGAAGAAATACAACAAGCTTTTTTGGAACAACAACAAAATGTTTGTTTTCCATAGTATATTTTTTTATATTAAAACATATCAGTTTTAGGTTGATAAATCACTTGACAATACTTCAGCATTAATTCAACGGTATCAAGAAGACTTAAAAGAAAAGGAAGAAAAGCTTGAAGCAATGAAAGCTGCAGAAGATGAATTGAAAGCTAAATGTGATCGTATGGAACAGAATGAAGCAGCATTGAAAGAAAAGATTGAAAAGATGGAATTTGATGCTCATACAGCTGATATTAAGCTTGCAACAATGCAAACAAATCTTGAACAAAAAGATAATACTGTAAGTTTTTTTAAGACGTAAGATGTTTAATTTTTCGAGAAATGTTTTTAGATTGCTGAATTTAAGCAAAAATCAATTCAAATGCCAAAAGATTATGAAGAAAAGATGCAAACTATGGAAGCAGAGCTTGCACGAGCAGTTGATGCAGAAATGAAAGCTAAAGCTGATTTGTTTGAACAAAAAGAGCAATCATCAAAGAATAAAATGGATGAAATCAAGAAACTTTCTTTATGCCTTAATGCTGCAGAGAATATGGTAACATCACTGAAATTTAGCACTGATCTAAAAGATGCTACTGTAAGATTTTATTTTAAAACAAAATCTTAAAAAAGTTTCTATAAATGTTTTTTTAGATTGCTAAACTTGAACAGAAATCTGCTGAAATGACAAAAGAATATGAAGAAAAGCTTGAAAAGATTAGTGTTTCTGAAGCTGAATTGAAAGCTAAGTGTGAACAAATGGAACAAGAACAACAAGAATTGAAAGAAGACATTAAGAAAGCAAAAGAAGCTGAAACTAATGCAGCTGTTATGCTTGGAACAACTATGGCAGATCTTCAACGTAAAGAAATAAATGTAAGCTATTATCATCTATCTGTTGGTATTTTGAAAACATTTGTAAAATGCTTTTTAGGTTGCTGAACTTGAAGAAAAAGCTGCAACAATGACAAAGAATCATGAAGAAAAAATTAAAGCTTTGGAAGAAAAGATTGAAGAAATGAAAGCTATTCAAGTTGTAATGAAAGCAGAATGTGATGAAATGGAACAAGAAAAACAAGCAATAAGAGAAAAACTTGTAAAAATAGAAGTTAAAATTATTGAAGCAAATTTCGAACGTGAAACATTGAATTCAATTATTGTTCAAAAGGATGAAAATGTGAGTGCTTTTAAAGGGTTTGTCATGCGGCTGAAGAGCTTTTTTGGAGCCTGTCATCAAAAACACATTTGACAATTTGAATCACTTTGTTCTTAAAACTAGACGATGGCAGTTTCAATTTGCTATTTTTAACCTTTCTTAAGTTATAAACCTTTCAGATTGCTCAACTAGAACAAAGCTCTCCAGTAAAAATGGCAAAAGAATATGAAGCAAAAGTAAAGATCTTAGAAGAAAAGCTTAAACAAATCAAAGTTGCTGAAGCTGAAACCAAAGTAAAATGTGATCAAATGGAACAGAAAGAACAAGAAATCAAAGAACAAGTTAAACGAATTGAAGCAAAAACCCATATAACAATTTTAATGTATGAAAATATGAAGTCAAAGCTTGCTCAAAGTGATGAAGATGTAAGTGTATTTTAAATTAAAACTGTATTAGGTTGCTAATTTTATTTATTTTAGATTCAACATTATAAAATTAAATTTGAAAAAGCATTTCATTTGTATCAAAAAGCAAATAATGGATTAAATCAATCAACAAGTAATGGTTCGAATCAAACATTTACATAATTTGAAGCTCAATTATTATTATGAAAAGTGTTGTTGTGTGTGTAATAATATATTTTTTTATTTGTTTTTTGTAAGTAATTTTGAAAAAAATGTGATTTATTTGATATTTGAATATTGTATTATTGTATTGAAGTTGAAAATTTGCGAATTTCTTGTTGACGTCTTTTCATGATGTAGTTACAGTATTACTATAGTACAGTAACGTTTTTTTTGAAAAAGAAAGATTTAAAAAGCTGTATAACCATTGTTAGTGCCGTGCTAAAAGTGAACAGAAAACAATTTTAGACATTTGTTTGCTTTTGTTTCATTAAAAAATCTACAAATAATAACCGTCCCAAATATTTTTATTCCATGTTTTTTAAAAACACATTTCCTCATTGATATCCATCGGATTTTACAAAGCTCATTTTTGTAAACAAATTTCTAATATTTTTAGACATTAAAAATCAGCAAATCTTTCTTTTTGCTGATAATATGATTAAAAGATGGAACGACGAAAACGACGATGCATTCATGTGAAAAAAATATAGCCAGAAAAAAAACTAATTTTCAAGTTTTTTGTCAATGAAAAAAATGCGTTTTTCACGTTTTCTTCCTTCTCTTTCTTTTTTTTTGCTGATGCACAAATAAATCTCACCATAATCAGCAAATAAATTTGTTGTCGGATGTTTGGGTTTGATTTTTCTATTTAGGGGAAGGAAGTTTAAACCAGAAATGCAAAGACATCAACAGCAGCAGCGGCAAACCTTTTTTGATCAACTGCCCCCATTCTAAGAAAAAAGTGATATAAAAACCGATTAAAAATGTTTCTGCATTTCACTTCATTGATTTGATTCCTTTCTTTTTTTGACGCAAAACCTTTTCTTTGGTTTTTCGATTTCTTTTTTTAACAATGGCTGCAACATTTTTATTTACTGAAATTCCAAAATGTTCTAATAAGCCTATTTATGACGACACTGATGGCCTTATTTCCACATCATCATCAGATTCTTCAATTGACAGTTATGGAAGTACTTCTTCCGATTCTACAGTATTCTCACAAACAAAAGTTTTAAAGAATAAAAAAATGTTTAAAGTAAGCTTTTAAAGTTTTAAAATTAATAGAGCTTCTTCAAAAAACCATAACCAGTTTTTTCTTTCCTTATTCTCTTTACCTTCATTTGGATCTATTTTGTCCCCAAGCACTTCTTAAAAGTATCAAATTTTTCATTTTTAGAACATTACAAAATGGATGTCAGAAGTCAATAACCGCAATGCATCCAACTCTTTTCCTGTTAGTTATCTATAACTATCTTGCCCCCATGATTTATCTCCAAACGAAGCATATCCTTGTGCTAATAAATTGTTTTTATTTGTTAATTTTTTGTATATAAATTTGTTGACAAAAATGTTAATAATAAACATTTGCCTAAAAAATATTTTTATAGCCTTATTTTTAAAATAAAACAAAAGTTTTCATTAAAAAAATACAAAATAATTTTTTGAAAAATAAAATTGTCTTCTTTTATGATGGATACTGTAACACATATTATAAAAAACTTCTTTTTTTTATGAATAAATTATTCATGCATCCCAGACATTCCAGAAGCGTCATCGAAAATTGAAAACTTGTTTGAAAAACAAGAAGCAACAACTTTTTAAAGTCACATTAAGGTGCAAATTTTTGACACGAAAGTACTGACTGTTTTTCAAGTTTTATGTTACAAAAAAATTAAAATTACAATGTTTTGTTTAAAAAATTACACAATAATTGTCTTTTTTACTTAATTAAAAAAGCTTCCTTGTCTAAAAATACAAAAAGAATTTACACTAAAAAAACCTTTGACACGTTCAAATTTTTCAGCGACAAAAGTTTAAAGGTAATTTCCGATTGGGGTTGTTCTGAATGATGATGGTGGTTCTTTGATGTTGTTTCTAATTAATAACTTATAAAATTATATGTGAGACATAAATTTTAACGTCTGCACTTTTTTAATGGTAGTGTATCATTTTTCATGAATCATGGATAAAGATGCACTGCTTTTGTTGTCTATAAACCCTTCACTGCGCAAAGCAAAAAAAAATTATAAAGAAATCTAGTTTTAACGTTAATTATCACCAATAAAAAATTATTAGAAATTTTCTTTGAACTGAATGAGAACTTTTAAATCCTTTATCATGCTTTTTATTTCATGCAAAATCTGCTCAAAATATTGTTTTTCTACAAAAACGCCTCATTTACAGAAATAAATAATGTACTGTAACTGTAAAAAATGTAAAAAAAGAAGCAACATTTTTTCTCATTGTTAATTGAATTTAACAGCGAAATCCATAACAATACGGTTTTGATTCAGACCATTTTTCAGAATTTACCGCAGAAAAGAATTTTCTTTTTTCACTTTTTGGAACAACTGCCGTAAAATAGATTTGAAAGAAGCCTTTGTTACAACAGTGCTTCTAAAAAAGAACAATTATTTAAATTGCTTTAAAAATGCATAGTTTAAAATTTACTACACCTGTAAAAATTCCAAAAAATCTTCAGCATTTAAAAGTCCATCAATATTTTTTATACCGAATTCTTTAATTTTAGTTGAAATATTATGTGATTTGCAAATTTCTTTCATTGTTTTGGGTGTTACATGAGTAAATTGAAGCCTAAAAGCTTTTGTTGTAATCGAGACTTCTGCTACTTCCTCTCCTTCGAGTAGTCTTATTTATTCTCTTCGCATTGTATTGTACTTTCTCTTCTGTCTGCTAAGACGTTGTCTCTCTCTTCTCTTCTACTAACTTCTATGTATATATTTATTATTCTGCTCGATAAATATATTATTACTTCTTATATTGTATGAATGCTGGTCATTACAGTTTTATAGTTTTTCTAATACTTAGCTGTTAATCAAGGCTCTGAACTTAACCTGACCGAAGTCAATATAAAATCTTCTCTAACTTAAAATATCCAAATTTATTTCGATATTTCGCAAACACGGCAGACGTGTCTAATAAAAAAAAGAAAGTTGTGAAAAAAATTTTTATTCTAACTTTTTTCCTTTGTTCTTTTTTTGTTTTTCTATTGTTCTTCTATTGTCTTTTTTAAGCTTAAATTTAAAAAGTTAATATCTTTTTTTTAAATTTATTAGTTAAAAATTTGTCGTGCTTAAATCAAGATAAGAAATTAATTTCTAAATACAAACTTACTCAAACTTTTTAACTTTCGGCATATACGCACATATATCTTCTAATGCAACAATTTCTCTATTAGAATATATAACTTCTACAACATTAAATTCTTCAATCGTTCCATTCTTTGCTAAGATTTTGAAATCATTCCATGCTAAAACTCCTTGCATTAATACCAACGTTTTAATAGTACATTTTTCGATTTTTGGAGTCCATTTTCTTAAAGGTAAAAAACCGTCACGTAAACATTCACCAAACCAAATTTTATCAACTGATTCCAAAGCTTCGTAAGTTGCAGGATAGCTTTTTGAATCATTTAAAAAAGATAATTTTGACCATATTAATCCATCAATAAGATATACACGAAATTTTGAAGGAAAATATTTGCAAGTAAAATAAAGTTTTTTAACAACATTATAGTTTGCTTTTGATAAGATAAATTTTATAACGTCAACTGGAAAGTCAAATATTTGTTGATAAATATTATTTTTTAATGAAATAGTAACAACTTTTTCTTCCATTTTTATTCGATGGGTGAACGTATCTGTTGGTAGAAAAGAAGGATATATCCTTGAATGAGCAATTTTTTGTTTCTATTGTTAAGATTTTTTTGTTATAATGGCATCGTTAAGTCAATATAAGGTCCACAAGATTGATCCTTAAATGAAATTTAGGCAGATCAATATCTTTACTATAAAAATTAGCAAAATTGTTATTTCACTTTTGACGATGTACTTGTGAAATTATTTACTTTTAACTTTGAGAACTTGAATTCTTGTATTTTCCCAAAACAAAATATAAAAAATTACAGTATCCCATCAATAGTATACTGTAATTATTTTTAAAAGGTAAAAATAATGGAGGATAAAATTTGTCTAACAAAATAAATTTAAAGAAAAAATTGCTTCTTACATACAAATATGGTTTTTCGAAATAGCATTTAAACTAAAGTAGACTTAATTACAAATACACGATCGCATAAGCAAACAAGTGTTTAATTAATTTTTAAAATCCGTTCAAACAACCCATTTTAATTATAATTCATTCAAGTTATAATGTTGATGAAATATATTTTTTTATACTGATATTTATTAACAATAAAATGAATTTCTTCTTTTTAAATTTAAAAATAAGCAACTTTCGCTAAACTTACTTTTTTAAATATAAAATATGCAAGATCTTTATTTAATTAGGGTTAGATATTTTACAAAAAAATCTAATTAAAAAGAACTTTGCATTTTTATTTTGTGTTAAAATTTAAAGAAAATATTCAAAGCTATGTGCAAATTGAAAGACAAAAAGAAAAATGAAAGGTGAACTGATTTTTTTATTCCAAAAGGAGATCAATTTGTTTTCAAGGACAAAAATGCAAAAAGAATGTTTCTCTTTGGTATGTTGTTGATATAAATTTTGGTTATATTTCTTAAATTTTAAAATGGTTGTAGAAATGATTACAATCAACTGGGTTAATGTGTATTGTACTTTACTGAAAGATAATGTGTTTAGTTTTTTGCGTTGAGCACTGAATGAGCCACAATTAGCTATTGTATCTATATATTAAAAGAATATTATCGTAAATAAAGAAAGCGCTAGAGTTATTCTGAAAATATCGCACTAGCATAATATGCAGCTCCAATTGCAACAACTTCATCAGGATGTTCTTCGCAATAATGTTCTGCTTGTGGGAATATGGTTTCTAACAACCGCTTTATCATCGGCATTCGACTTCCTCCGCCAGCTCGAAAAACTGTATCAATTTGTCTTGCATTAATGCCAGAATTATACAAAGCAGTATTGATCGTATTTTGAATTTTGTTTAATAGAGGTTCAGTCATATTTTCAAATTCTTCTCGACTAATTGCAATTGTCCCCTCTTGACGTGGATCAAAATCATCAACATACAAGCTGAAATAGGTTTTTATTTTTTAATATTTCTTCGACATGTATCAAAATAACTAACCTAAAATTTGGTAATACGGACATGGTTTCCTTTATATGTTCACATTCTAACATTAATTTTAACATTTTAAACTTATCCAATGAAATACCATATTGCGTTAGAAGAGCATTTTTAAAATAATTAAATAAGACAATGTCGAAATCTCTTCCGCCTACTTTCGGATTACCTGCGTTTGATAAAATTTTGATTTCATCTTTAATAATATTAAAAACACACAAATCCAATGCTCCTCCACCCAGATCAAATAACAACATGGTAGAGTTTTTTGAATTATATCGATTAACTAAATACGTAAATGCTGCTGCATGAGGTTCTGCTAAAAATACAATTTCTTTCCAACCCGCTTCCAATGCAGCTGCCAATGTTGCATCTTTTTGTGCATCTGTAAATGCTGCAGGAATAGTTATCACAACTTTATATAAAAGAGTGTCTTGGAATAGTTCAACTTGTTGTTTAAAACGTATTCTGTGAATTTTTTTAAAACGGCTGGCACAGCTAAAATTTTTTTTCTCCAGAAATGATACCTAGGTTTTCGACCATGCTTAACAAGCTCAAATCCAAAATTTTAGGCCTTTTACTCAACCTTAACCCTGATTTTTTGGTCTCGAAACGAAAGTATCAAGGTTTTTTCACATGGAGGCCATATATTTATTTTATTTAAAGTTGCTAATATTCTTTCACCCATATAGGTTTTCGAGGTCGAGGAATCCGAATTTCGAGTTTTTGAACGAAAATTTTCGCTGCAAGACCCATTTTTTGCACAACGGCACTTTTTGTGCCGTCGTAACTTTTCGGCAAGGGCCCACGGGGCGGAATGGATAGCACCATCGGATTCAGCGCCCTTTTTAACCCCAGGGGGGTCAAGAATGGTAAAAAAACCGGGGGAAGAAAAACGGGTTCCGTATCATTGAACACAGAGCATGATGAAATACCGTAATTTTCGTTGTTTTACCATGTTTTGAAGCATTTAAAAACGTTTAAACACCTTTTTTTGATCTCAAAATAATACTATAATTATTAATAAACATTTTTGAGCATTTTCAGAAAAAAAATTTTTTTCTATTTTTTTTGTCATTTTTTGAGCACAGGGGGGACCAAGGCAAATTTTTCACAGTACTCTATGTTCAATGATACGGAACCCGTTTTAAGCCAGGAAAAAATTGTGCACCGCCATAGGACACGTATAGCATGTTAGGTTTCTCTAAAGGGTTTTATTAAGTGAGCGTTTAAGCTAATTAAATGCTTCCATAATCTTCATAACGTCCAATTAAACCCAATTCAGTCACTCGAGGAAATAACAGAGAATGTAGAAAAGAGTTCAGACAAAAAGAATTTTTTATCTTGAAAACCGCATGACAAAAAAGACACAAACAAGCTTACATTCTTTGATATTTCATCATCTTCACAGAAAGAAACTGCAACAACGGATGCAAGCAAAAATAAAGTTTTTTCGTACATACTCTATTTAATTTTATTAACAAAACAAAAAAATTTCAAATTTGATCAAGAAAAAATAAAAGTAATAACAGAAAAGAAAGATGGATAGGAAAGTCATTAAACATCCCTTTTAATGCTTTAAGTGTCGCCTACTAAAAGCCGAAAATGAAAAAAAAATTGTGCTGCTGCCACCATCAAAAATAAATACAGCCGATAAAAAAACAAGATCAATGCTTCTCGTCTTTTTGAAAAACAATCTTTTTGCTTTTGTTTCTTTTTTTCAAATATTTCAACAACTGGACGAGGGGGGCATGTTTGAAAAGGCTACAGCTGTAGCTACAATACGTTAGATAAAAAAAATGCAATAAAAATGTTGCTATTTTCAAATAAAAACAATGTGATCGAGGATGCATTTGGAAATAAGTTAACAGAAAAAATATACATGGCTGAGTAAAAGCAGTAGATGACTGGTTTGATTGGATAGTGATGTACGAATACTTCTAAAAGTTGAATTAGATGCACAAAATCGTTTACGACTACCAAAATATGAATGATAAGCAATTTTTGATGAAGTTGATTATGCATCTCTTCATTTTTGTATTATAAGTAAAAGTTTGTTTTGTATAAGAAATAGTTTTTATTATTGTTTCTAGCTTGTGTGTTATGCAGTTGAAAATATTGGCTACTTTGTTATTTGCATTTAAATATAAGCTTTTTTTTAAAAAACTTTTTTAAATATTAAAACATCCAAATTCTTTTTTTAAATAGGTTTCTGTTTTCTACAAAAAAACCTAGTTAAAAGAATTTGGATTTGTATTTTTTTTGTAAAAATTAAATAAAATATTCAAAGAGTTGTGCAAACAAAAATAGGTGAATGAGTGGGCTGAAACTCTTTTTTTTTAACCACAAGAAAGTTATCTTTTTCAAGGACAATGACTCAAAAAAAATGTTTTCTCTCGTATTGACATAGTTTAGCCATACTTTTTTAAGAGGCAAAACATTTTTTGGACCCTTCTTTCGAACATATTTTTTTTAAAGAGGAATGCAATATTGATAATTTGCGAAAAGTGTCTTTTTGTGTGTTAGAAGAAACTAAAAGCTTGCTTACTCCTTTATTGGTGTCTTTACATGATACAAGATACAAGAGATGGAAGAAGGAAGAGAGAGGGAAGGAGGAAGGAGAGCATCGCCCAAGGCGGCTGTCCTAGCCCATCGTGTTGCAGGAGGTGTTGCCTGTTGTGGAGCTGGCAAGTAAAGACTATTACTGACTTAGGTTTCCTTTTATAGCAGCATGAGAAGGAGGCGCATGTCGGTGTGTTGCGTTACGACAGGAGAAAACAAGTATGATTGAATGTGATTGGTGGCTCTGCAACTACAATAACAATATTTCTAGCTTTAAATGTGCAAAGAAAACGGAAGCAATGTTTTTTTACTGTTTTCAATTTTATTTTTGCAAAAAAAGAAGAAAACATTGTTATTTGTTATTTATGTTGAAGAAAAATAAGAGAACACACATAAGCAAGGAAATTATATGAGTGGAATTTTCTCCATCTTGGATACCGTATCTTCTTTGGCTACATTTTCGTGAGTATCATAAGAGTAAAAAAAGATAGTGGGTTCTCAGTTTCAGTATATTTTATGGGAATGTAATGATAATAACTTAAAAATAATCGCTTTGTAGCTTAATTACCTATTTTTTTAAAGTGTTAATTGTAATTTTTTTTATTGTCACAATAAAAATTGCTATATTAAAAAAATCTTATAATTATCATAGCTTTCAAATAAAAATGTGAATAATATTATTTATCATCAACGTAATTTAATATTTACCAAATATGCTTCAGGGAGGCTTGTTCCACCTTCAATTCGACGTGTTGAAAGTTGTTTTGCGGGATTTTTTGATAGGTAAAATCGATTTAAAATATTTGCAGTTAATAAAAATAATTCCATTCTTGCCAGGCCTTCTCCGATGCATGCCCGCTTTCCTATTCCAAATGGCATTACTTCGGGCCTTAAAACGAATTTTCCATTTTTATCAATAAATCTGTTAGGATTGAATTTTGAGGGTTTTTCAAAATATCTTTCATCCATCATAACAGTTGTAAAATTATTAACAATTGTTATATTTTTAGAAATTTTATGTCCATGAATTTCAATATCTTCAAGGGTTCGATGGAAGAGATTGATGGATGCAATATTACTGTGCCGTTGCACTTCAGTTATAACAGCATTAATATACGGAAGATTTGGTTTATCTTTCATTGTAATCAAAGCATCACCACTTCCAATGACAGAATCTAATTCTTTTTGAATTCTTTTTTGTACATCTGGATAATATATTAAATAGAAGATAATCCATGTCATCGTTGTTGAAGTTGTTTCTTGTCCTGCTGCCCAAAGATCCCAAACACCTCCATAGAGTTGTTCATCTCTAAAAAATTTTAATATTAATGTGGAAATTTCATTACAAGTTTCTCAAGCGTTCTTGCAGAAAAAAGTAAATCCTTCCTATAAATGGAGTTTATCCCATTGTATATTGGTCCGTGCTTCAATCACAAAAGTGGAATAAAAACATAAAATGAAAAAAGATTTTGATGTGCATTTTTGCTCTTCCACTCTTCACCCCTATCACATATTATCTAGACATCCACTAATCTGAAAGACGGGAAAATTGCTGAAAATTTCCCGGAAAATTTAACAACCCTCATTTATATTTTTAAAGCAAGCTTAGGGAGTGTCCACTGCTAACGTCAGCAAAAAATCCAAAATTTCAAACCCCCTCCATCCCCTAATCAGCACATATTTAAGGTGAAATTTTTCAGCTTTCTCAACCCCATCCCTCTCCTAAAAATGTTGTCAGCGCTGAATGCTCTCTTAGTCATCTCAGAAAATAAATCAAATAAAACAAAATCTTACGAAAAATAATGATCCGTAATTCCTTCATTTTTAAATTTATTCTGTTGCTGTAAAAATGCTTCTACATAATTTTTTGGTTGTTCCTTCTCATTTATAACCACTTCATTTCGATATCTTTGAATTTGTGGTTCAAGAAACCTTCGCATTGAATCACATGCATCTTTCATAGATTTATAAATTGGAGAAAAGAATGGCAAATATCGAAAGAATTTAGGACCATTTTCCATAATTTTCCAAATTGGATGTCCATAGTAATGCATAATAATTGAAGTTTGATGTTTTAAATTATTGAATTCAGCTTCATTTTCCTATGATTAATAATTCGTGAAAGATGACATATTACGGTATCAATCAAAAAATAAACAAACTTTGGTAAATCTATATCCCAGAACAATTGAATTGATTACGCTTCCTACGGAACGATCAATAACATTTTGTAAATCTATCACATCATTCTTACATTTCAGTTCATCTTTCACTTCATCCAACAATGATATAACTTCTTGCAAAATTTTTTCCTGCATAATATCTTTTCCCATTCCCAAATCCCTCAAAATTCTTAATCCAAATTTTCTTTGATCTTTCCATAAAGGTCCATCAATAAAGGTAATCCCATATGGACCATTTTTTGTAACCTCCAAAAATAGTGTACTTTCTTCCCGACCAGAAACGACATCACCATTCTTCACAAACTTTTCAACTATTGTTGGATAATCATTTATTGAGATAACAGGGGTATCACCAAACCAAAGAGTGTGAAGATCCCCAAATTCAGTATGAAATTTTTTAATTGCTTTTCCTAAACCATAATAATAAAATTGATGCATATTCCCAATGAAAGGTAATGGAAGAGGACCATGAGGAAAATTTCGACGCTTCCAATGCAAATGATAAAATAGAAATAAAAAAAATAAAAGTACAACAGAAAACAGCAACATATTTTTGTATTTGAATGCTTTAAATTTTAAAAATACGATTGATTAATTTATTGCCTTTTACATTTATACCCATAAAAAAAAAGAAAAATTTTGTGCTTTGTTTTTTGCGGTTCTAAACTACCAACGCTGCAATGTCTTCTAATTTTTTCTTCATTCTCTACCAAAAATAATGCTATAAATTTGTGTTTTGTAGATTGAAAAATTTTTTCTTTTTTTTTACGTTTTTTTGATTGACATATTTCTACTTTTTTTTCGGTGTTTCTTTTCTTAATTAGTCTTGTAAAAATCTATGTATTTTAATTGAATATTAACAATTGTACAAACTATGAATAAAAATTTGTGACATTTTGTTTTAAATGAGGATATTCGTAATATTTTTTGTTGATGCTTCAATTTGTGGCAGTGTAGCAATGATGGCATTATCTTTGGGGTTAAGTGTTTGTTATAATGTTTAATAAGAACGATGAAATGGAGAAAAAAAGTAATTACAACTTGTAAACAAAATAATAATAAAATAAGATAACACTATTTGCACATGTTTGAATAATAAAAAAAATAACAGTTACCCTGTCAGTTAAAACAAATTCCGCAACAGAAGAATCGGACTAAAGAGACATGTTTATTTCAATCAAAGAAAAGGAAAAATGTCCTCGTTGATTAATTTGTTAAGGAGACAAGAGAGTTGTGTTAACTGACAGGGCAATATAAAATAAAAAATTTCAATTTTTGAACAATTTAATTACCAGATATTAAATTCATTATAATCTTATGATCATTTTGCATTTTTTCAATTTTAGCTTCAAGTTCAGCTTGATACTTTTTCGATAATATCATTTCATTCTTTAAATCATTTATAATTCTACCATCCCCTTCATTCTTTCCTTCCAACATTTTTATTTTCACGCATAGCTCCGCTTCATTCTTTTCAGTTGCCACAAGTTGTTCTTCCAATTCCTTGTTTTTCTTTTCATAGTTATCACAACTTTCTTGTAAATGGCTCAGCTTTGTTGTATCGGAGTTTGAGCTTGCCCATAGTTCATTTTGTATTTGTTCAGATACAGCAAGTTGTGCCTTTAACTCTCGAATTTCTTTTTCATAACTATCACAAGCAAGTTGTAGGCCATTTATTGCAAAACCATATTCTTTAATTTTTGCATTAAAACCAGTTTCAATTCCTTCTCTGATTTTAAGTTGAGCTTCTAAATTTTGTATTGAATTTTTCGAAGCTTCTATTTTCTTCGTTTTTTCTTTTACTTCTTCCATCAAATTTTTGATTGATTGATCTTTTTCTTCTGCTTGTTTTTTGAAAGCAGCAGCCTAAAATTTTTAAGCAATAAATATACAGATTAATGTTTTTTGTTTAGTTGATCGTTTTTTTTAATATTACAGGACGTTTTTTTTTTCAAGATAGAGTCACAACTCCCGCTTCTTTATTATCTAAGAATTTAGCATTGGGAAACATTTTACCAAAAGGCGCCAAATTCAAATTTATCTTTGTACCACCTATAGTGACATAGATTATAAAAATCCAGACATTTCTGAACGAAATGATCAAAAAAACAACCTTCTAGTTTCTAGAATGATAAAAATGGCAGCCGTCTGAAGGAAAATGTATTTTCCTGTAAAATAAAAAAGCTAATGTAGTTTTGAACGATTTCCATTTTATAATTTTTGAAGCAACTGACTTTCGATCATTATGTTCAAAAAGACTGAGTTTTTATCATCTATATCAATATCTAGCCTTTCCAAGATCAAATATGAATTTAGCGCGTTTTGGTGAAATATTTCCAACTGCCAAAACATTAGTAATGCTTCTGTGAAATGTGACTCTACTGTAAAAATATGAACTCCCAGAAGTTAAAATGAATGATTTGTCGTCGTCAAAATACCATCCTGTAAAACATTAAAGAAATTTTTAAGAAATCTTACTTGCGTATTAATTGTGGATCGTAAATAAGAAAGTTGAGCTTCAAACGACCTTTTTTCTGTTCTTGTAATTTCTTCATGATAAAATTTTAAATCATTAAGATAAGCATCAAAGCTTTTCAGCCTTCTGGACCCCTCAAGTGTTTTGAGCTCACGTTTTCTATTATTTTGTCCAGACAATGGATTCATCGCAGCATATAATATGAATCTAAAAAATACTAATACATTCAATTTGACATAACAAAAATAATTTGACAAAAATTACAGAATCAAGACATTATCAAAAAAACGCATTTTCATGTATCGCTGAATTCAAGAAAACACTTGCAAAAAAGAGTAAAAAATGGCAAAGAAAATATTTATAAATTTGTTTTTGCCTTTTTGAGCTTTTTATTTAAAACAAATAACAAAGCTTTCGTAAAATTGTCGAGGGAATACTATAAAGGTACATAAAATTCTTTGTTCTTCAAAAAAATAAAGAAAATAATAATTAAGAATCAATAAAAAAATTATTAGTTAGTTTACAGCTTTTTTAAATATTTTTAATGAGCTCTTTTTGACGATGCCGAAAACAAAATATTTTTCCCAGGGGCGTTAGAAATAGATTATGTTAGAAAACAGCTTAAGCTGCAGCTGCAGGTTTAACTTTGTAAAATCTTTTTAACGTTGTCACAAAAAGTTAAAGATATTTTATAAATACATAAAAAATCATTCAAATTTATTAAAAAGCTTTTTTGAATGTGAAATACTTTTTTTAAATTTTAAATTTTTAGCTTTTTTTTTAAATTAATTTAATTTTTTGAATGGAAAAAATTGATATGTTTCAAATATAATTTTTTGTGAAAAAATTGACAGCAGTTTTCTGTATTGCAGAATTGAATTTTAAAGTTTTCATACTGTAAGATATTTTAATGTGTATATCAGCAAATATAAAAACTAACGTGGTCAAAAAATTGAGGTAATCGAAATTCTTTAAAAGGAGAATCTTTGGTAAGCAAAATGCACATTGTTTCTTATCAAGCAAAAAAGCGAGAAAAACTTGAAGAAAAAATTGTAACAAGGATTATTTTATTTATCTAATTTCATATGTTTAACACATGTTTAGAAACAAAAAAACAATTAAAACCGAAAGAATTACCAATATTTTAAGATTTTCAAGTATATCTGTGTTAAAAGTTGCAATCAACTTTTGCTTTTATTTGATAGTCTCGTTGATAGTCTCGTTAGCTCTATCAATTTTTGGATTCATTCATTCAAAATATGTCCAATGACTAGCAATGACAAGTCATTGCTCGTTTTTTGCTTTCTAGAAAACTTGACATGATTGAAATTTATGACAAAGTAATTTCTTATAGGCAAACTTGAATCTTGAGTGAATGTACTGTTTTTTAAATATAATTTCTCTCAGGCAATATTTTACTTGCCTACACTATGTCTATATTTTGATTTGATTCTTTTATTTGAATGAATGTGGTACAATAAAAAATATTTATTGATTCATTTGCTTTACAGTAAAATTTGTTTGATAATTTTCGGTAACTAAATGAGCTATAATGTCATTTATATATGAAAACTTAATCAAATTTATTGATTGTGTTATTGCTGTATGTTTCAGTGTATTATTTGGTTTTTTACTTGCTAGATTTATCAGATGCCGATATGGTAAGAAGAGAATTCTTGGTGACAGTGATTTACTTCTTGTTAAACCATCAAAACAAATTCAACATTTTTCGTTGCCAAATCCAATTATTCGTTATGTTGCTATGAATCCAACAACTCCAAATTGCTATAAAAAATTAATTCGAAGTTGCAAATATTTTCCAACTAAAAATCCAATAATTATTGTTTCTGAATTACCTTTTATTCCGCTGTTCTTTTGGGGCTTACATTTTTCAAAACCTAAACCACCAGGTAATAGAGTTATGGAAAATATTGAAGATGTAAAAAGTTGGGAAAAAATATGGATTACAACGACAATTTGTTCTTTATCTGTCCCGGTATCTGCTATTATTCTGAAATTACACAAATGTGAGATTAGAAAGCTAATTCTTAAAAAGCAAAACATGAGTTTCGATGAATTTTTAATTTTAACTCCTAATGTTGAAAAATTGATATTCAAAAATGTTGTTATAAAATACTGTAGTGGAAAAACCGTAATGTTTGAAGACATTGTTAAAAATTTACCAGCACTGGAAACAATAATTTAGTAAGTAATTTTTATTAAATTATGTTAAAAAAGGTTATTCCAAATTACGGCAGCCCTGAAAGGAAAGTGAAAGAAAAAGGAGAGATGTGAAAAAAATTTCTTCGCACCTTGTTTCCCTTGTTCTTTTGCTCTTTTTTACAGCCTTAAATCTCAGTTTATATGCTATCTTTTTTGTGATATTTTGATAGATCGATTTATTAGGATCTTATCTTGACTTTATCACAGCACTTTTTTAAATAATAAATTTTAAAAAAAGATATTAGCTTTTTAAGATTAAGCTCAAAAAAACAATAGAAGAAGAACAAAGGAAAAAGAATGAAGAAATGAATCTCTGTAAAAAAATGAAAATAAAAAATTTTCACACCTCTCTTTTTTCTTTCACTTTCCTTTTAGGGCTATATTGTTTTTCAGTAAATCCAACTCTCACGACATCTCGAAACATTCTGTTGAAAAATTACTTAATATTCCACATCTCACAAATTTATGCAAATTTGTTTTAAAAGAAATTCCAGAAAGTTTTGATTTTGCAAAGTTTTCGAAATATATTACTGTATGTTTTATTTTATAAATTTGCCGTTCTTTTTCAAAAATTCAATTTTAGGATAACTGCAAAAGTACTCAGTTAGTTCTGGACTTCAATGATCCTCTTTCTGATGTTTACAAACAAAATATTCTCGATTTTATAACTAAATTTGATCCTACCGAAGATGGGGTAAAAGATTTTTATTATCCATTAATTATGTATGAAGACAATATTTGGGGAAATGAAAACGATGCTATTGATTGGGATGAAAGTGATGATGAATGATGACGATGATGTATAATGTTATTGACATATGAAAAGACTTGGCGTTTTATAACTTCATTTTTTTGCTAAAAGGAGATACATTTTCAAGGTTTTATTATTCTTTAACAATGAAGCTTTAACATCCCTTTTACAGTAATGATAACGTCTTTATTTATATTTTTAAAAGATAAATTTCTCTGTTTTAAAGTCTCGGCTATTATTAAAAGTATATATAGCTCGATTTTTCGTAGACACACGCATTGCTTGGCACAGGCGCAATATGCTATATATTTTAAGAACCTGTTGAACAACAAACAAAGAGACGATTTTTGATTCAAAACAAAAATTATTCGATGTTAAAAATGATATACTTGCAGATTTATTCACATACAAATAATACACAACATTTTGCATCTAATATATCATGTATTAACAAATTTTTTTGCAAAGTGACTAATGCATTGCAAATATGAAAACGGATCTTCAACCCTTTTTTTTCATATAAAAAAAGATTAATAATATAATCATTTATAAAACGCATATTTGTCGAAATAAAATGTAAAAACAATTAAAATGATCAAATGGATGTAGTTGTAACTGGACTACCAAAATTTTTTGTGACACGTAAATCATTAAAAAAAAATCAAGGAAAGGATAATCTTATCGTGAAAACATTTGCACCCTTTTTTTATTATATAAAAACCTTGTAATTTTACATTAAATATTCACACCATTTTTTAAATTTGACAGTGTTGCCGATTTTCAAAAAAATCGCCTCCGACGGCAGCTCGGCAACACTGTAACCGACGTTGACAGTTCCGTAAAAGATTGAAAAAAATGCAGCATGTGTACTTCGGCTTCAGTTTGCTATTATTTTTAAGTGTTTTGATGATTGTTTTCGCTGATGAAACTACGACATCGAAAGTAAGTATTCATCACAGTAAAAACTTTAAGCCATGTTTCGTTTCAATAATTTTAGGCTAGAAATTGCAATTCATGTATTGTGCCAACAACAATAACAACAAAGTCATTTGACGGTTTTGAAAATGGGATTGTAACTTCGTTTGAAAGGAATCAAAATAATTGCAAATGGGTTAAATTACAATGTATGGGAATCAATCTAACAGATTATAGCCAAACAGTTTTTCAAGTACATGGGTCTGCATCAAGAGTGATAAATGGTTACGGTGTCGCACCACTGTCGCTTGACTTTAAATGTAATGAAGTTGGATTATGGAGTTCGCCCAGTTCGTTAGGCAATTCAGAGTATTATAAGTTGGATACTGTAGAATGTCGAGGTTTGATAAAAAAATTTTTATTTATATAACAAATTGCTATTTTCAGTAAGAATTCCATCGGCCCAGATCTCCCCTGCTACAAAAGCTATTTCAACCACTACGAAGGCACCATCATCAAATCAAATTACATGCAATAAAAACAAAAAATTTCAACTTCTTTCATCAAAAGCTTTATCAAGTATTTCAACCCAAGGAAAATTTGGTGGTTTTTATAAAAATCGATCTGCCTGTCAAAAGATTTGCAATCAAAGTTATGGAATGTTTAATTGTTCTGCCTTTATGTATGAACCAAAATATCATGGAAAATGCACTATATTTGAAAGTTATGTTGAATTGAAAATTACTGAAAGTCCAAGTTCCACTGGTTTAATTTTTAAAAAATGTTTTTGAAGACCGATTTTTTTTGATATCTTGGAATGCGTCAAATTGAAAAATAAATTAATTTTGGTTTTAAATCAATTTTTTTAATAATTTACGTGTCACAAAAAATTTAGTAGTCCAGTTTCAACTACATCAATTTTACAAAAAAGATTGATCATTTTAATTGTTTTTATGATACATTTTATTTCGACAAATATGCGTTATTAAAAAGGTTAAAGGTTAAATCTCCCCATATGATTATTCTATTAATCTTTTTTTGTAATAATAATAATACAATAAACTCAAAAAGGGTTGAAAATCCGTTTTCATAATTGCAATGCATTTGTCACTTTGAAAAATTTTTTGTTGCAAATCAAATTCGTTATTAAAACAGCCGCCACACATTACTCCCGGGTGAGCCATTACGGTGAAAAATTAAAAAAGTGGTGAAGAGTACTTAGAATTTGGCAGAGTTTTTAAGCAGTAAAAAAGTGATTTTAGTTTAAATTTTTAAAAGCATTTTTTGTTTACTTTAAATTCTTTCACAACTTTGAAAGCTTTGATAATTCAAGTGTTCAACTATGTCAAAAAAGAAAGAAGCAAAAATTGTCAGTTTTGTTTATTTAATTACTTTTCTGCTTTATTTTAAGCAATTTTTATGTTTAAAGAATTGTGTAAATGATGTCAACACATAAAAATAAACAAGGCTATCTTGAAAAAAAGGGTTTTAGAAGCGTCATGATAGCCTGAAATAATTTCCATAACTGAAGCATAAAAAATGAAGTTTTAAAAGTTAAGGTTCCAACTTTTTCTCCTCTATTCCAAAAAATATTTTAGACTATCGCATTTCTTATTTTTTTACTCCTCTCTCACATGTTATTAGCAATTTGCCCAAAACCATGTTTTTTTTTCCTTTCCGGAGAGATCTGCCATGAAAATACATTGTAGAATGACATTTCTGACAAAGTGATTTTCAAGGGCATATTTGAATCTCAAGATGTAAATGTACTGGGTTTTTGAATGTAATTTCTCTTAAGCAATACTTTTTTTTGACATAGACAATATACACATACCCCCCCCATAGTTTAATTCAATCTTTTTACTTGGATGACAGTGGTACAGCTAAAAAAACATTCATCGATTCATTAATTTTGTTTTGAAAATTGTTTGAATTATTTTTGACACTTAAATAAGGTATAATGTCATTTATATATAAAATCAAATTTATTCATTGTATTATTGCTGTATTAGTTGCATGTTTCAGTGTATTATTTGGTTTTTTACTTGCTTGGTTTATCAGATGCCGATATGGCAAAAAGTGGATAAATGGAGATAGAGATTTACTTCTTGCTGAACCACCTAAACAAATTCAACATTTTTCATTCCCAAATCCAATTATTCGTTATGTTGCTATGAATCCAACAACTCCAAATTGCTCTAAAAAATTAATTCGAAGTTGCAAATATTTTTCAACCAAAAATCCAATAATTATTGTTTCTGAATTACCCTTTATTCCGTTGATTTTTCCAAGTTTACCTTTCTCCAAACCTAAGCCACTAGGAAACAAAATCATGGAAAGTGTTAAAGGTTCAAAAAGTTGTCATAAAATTTGGATTACAAAAGCAATTTATTCTTTCCCATTTCAAATCACTAATCTTATTCCAAAGCTTTACAAATGTGAAATAACAAAGTTGATTCTAAGAAAGCAAAACATGAGTTTTAATGATTTTTTAATTTTGACTCGTAATGTTAAAAAATTACTTTTTGAAAATGTTGTTGTTAAATACAGCAATGGCAAAATTGTAATGTTTGAAGAAATTATTGAAAATTTACCAGTTCTGGAAAAAATTATTTAGTAAGTGATTTCATTTTTCACAATTTTTTGTCTAAAAATTCTAATAGTAGGGAGGGGCTACTGTTAATGTAATTTTTTTATGTTTAATTTGTTTTTCAGTAAATCCAACTCCCATGACATTTCCAAAAAAACTGTTGAAAATCTGCTTGAAATTTCACATCTCCAAAATCTATCAGAATTTGTGCTGAAAGATATTCCAGAAGTTTTTGATTTTGTAACATTTTCAACATTTATTACCGTATGACTTCTTTTTATAATTTCTTATTTAAAAAACCTAATTTTAGGACAACTGCAAAAATATTCAATTTGTTCTAGATTTCGATGATCATCTTTCTGATGTTTATAAACAAAATATTATTAATTTTATAACAGATTTTGAATCAAACAAGAGTGGTAGTGACAATTATCATCATCCATTTATTATTTATGATGACATTATTTGGGGGAATGAAGCTGATGATTTGGATTGGGATGAAAGTGATGATGATGACGATTAATACATTTTTGTTTTTAGATTTTAAATTTTACATTGATTATGTTGTTTCGGTTACCCAAAGCTGTCAAGAAAAGTTATGCGTCTTTGTATGCCATATTATTTTCACTTGAACTTGGTAAAACGTTTAAATAATATGCGTGATTGCTAATTATATCCAACTTCTCATTTATCAGTAAACAAAGTAAAAAAATAAAAAAATAAAACCCATGTTTATGAAAGAAATTAAAGAAACACAAAAAACAGCTTATGGCAATATAGTTTTGTGAAATTGCTCTATCTTTGTTATAATTAAGCAATTAGTTGATATTCAAGTTGCAGTAACACACGTGGGCATGACTAGGGATTACTAGGGATTTGTCCCTAGTACCGCGCGTCACGCGTAAGCGAAAAATTGGGACAGCGCGTAAAAAAAGAGAGAAAAAGAGAAGAAAAAAAGAAAAAAAAACGAGAAACGGAAGGAGCGAAGAAGGTGAACTGGAAAAGCAAGGTATATAAAAGTAACTGTATCATAATTCTTTTTGGCTAAAAATACGACGCGTATCGTATTTAATTAAAAAAGTTATACATCATATTTTTGTCATACATATCATATTTAAAAAGTGTTTATTTAGTTAATAAAATTAGACATCATATGGGGATAAATAAATTCAACGTCTTATGCATCATCTTCAAAAGCAGGTGCTTCTGGAAACGCAATCTGATCTAAAGTAGATATTTCTTCTTGATCATCGTCCGCGTATTCGAAAATTTCAGTCGTTTCATCAGAAACAAATTTTTCGGGAGGTAAAAGTGGAGCTGGAAGTAAACCGGTATTGGGATCATTTGAAGGAGCTACATCATCCAATAACTTGTGTTTATTTTGAATCCAAAGATTTACTGCAGGTTGGGGATCGACTGCTTCTGAACTTGACCGACAGAAAAGCATCATTGATAAAAAAATCACATCACTTAATCTTTGTTCAAGATTTGAATTCTGCCGCAAAACAACCACACTTCAAAATTTTATTTCCGATAATACAACAAGTATTAAGCAAATTGCATCAACAACTGATAATGAACTGGAAAAGCAAGGTCAGTAACACCTTTTATAAGTATTTCATTTATCAGAATGGAAACTTTCAACAGTTTTTAGTAATATTTGTGCTGCTCTCAACCGTCAGCACTGTGAAAAACTTTGTTTGCTTTGTAAGCCCTTACAGACCTTTCTTTTTTTAAAAATTTTTTTTTCAGCGAATGGTAACAAGATTGAATTCTACAACAATGAATTATCGTTCAGAACTCTTTTGCCACAGAAGATGACAGTAAGAAATAACTTTTGGCTTTAAGGATTCTGGACTTGACAAAACACAAATATAAACAAGTTTTAAAACTCATACTCTGATTAACGATCTTTAAAAACTTATGTTTTTCTAATGTCTTCATCTACTCATCGACACGAATCAACTAGTAGCTGATTAATAGAAATAAAAGAGCATTTTTTTAAAGAGTATATGTGTGTTTGTTTTAAAAGTAAAAAAATTAATCAAACATTTTTATTGGAACGAAAACAGAGTAAATATAAATATGCAACACTGATAAATAAAAAAGGCATTTTTAAATAAAAAAATCAAATTGAATAAGGTTGAAGTAACATATCTAATAATGCCTTATGACGTTGTTCAACTTTTTCAAGCTTAATTTCCAAATCTGCTTCATTCTTTTTATTCATATCTAATTGATTTTCCAAATCTTTGATTGTTCTTTCACGACCTTCACTTTTTTCTTGAAACCTTTTGATTTTAGCAGCATATTCTTCAACTTGTGCTTGAAGTTCTATTTCAGTATTTGCTTTTGAAACAACTTGAGCTTTTAAATCTTTGATTTCTTTTTCATAATTATTACAAGCAATTTGTAATTCATTAATAACTGAATCATTTTCTTTAATTTTTGCATTAATAGCATGCTGAATCCCTTCTTTTAGTTTAAGTTGTGCTTCCAAATTTCGAATTGCATTTTTACCATATTCTACTTCTGTTGTCTTTTCTTTAACTTCATCCATCAAATTTTTGATCGCTTCACTTTTTTTAATGAGAGCAGCATTCTTAAATTGTAAAAAATAATTAAAAATTTTACAGATATACGAAAAACCTTACCTGATTACTTCTAACAGATTTTAATTCGACAAATTGAGTTTCATATTGTTTCTGTTCTTTTTGAATCTTCTTAGCCAACGACACGAGATCATCAACATTAAAATCTGATGGAATTTTTCGTTTCTTTGCCTTTTGATTATTTGTTGATGGAGTTGTTTCAGAATCATTACTACCAGCTTCAATAGGGACACGCGCAGTCGAACTCATAATTCTAAAAGATAAATAACATTAATGTAATCGGTGCAAAAATTTTAAAAGGACAAAAATGAAGATAAAAAATTAAAGAAAAAAGTACTAATTAATTTGAATTTTTTGTGTCAAGAAAAGTCAGTTAAGAAAGTTCAAAAAAAAATATCAAAATAAATATCTACCTCTTTTAGTGAGGCACACGAATAAAAGAAATTTTTTCAAAATTGAGAAGCAAAACAAGGCCTCATTTTTATTCTCAAAAAATGAGTATTCGGCCGCATAGTCGACTGATCTAGGGCACCCATGACTAACCCAAGAACAAAGCAACCCACTGGTTCGACTCGCCTGCACGGCCAGTTTAAAAATGATTATGCGCGTTCGATCTCAGTCGGTCCCCGAGCTCAATTCCGTCTTCCACCTCATGGGTTAAGGCAGTGGCTAGTTATCCACATTAAACTTTTAGCTTTTAACATCCTTTAGTGCGGCACACGAATATAAGAAAGTTTTCTAAAATTGAGAAGCAAATCAAGTCCCTATTTTTATTCTCAAAAAATGAGTAAAAACCTGGTCGAAGATTTTCTTCTCTGAAAGAGCCAATTGATAACCATAATAATAGAATGAAAAATAATTTCTTTTTAAAAAAACGAACAAAAAAGGGCCCAAAAATAAACAGCGTAGAGTAATCCGGAATTAGAAAATACAGTAAAAAAGCGGAAATCTAAAATGAAAAAAGGTAAAAATTAATTGTTAATAAAATTGGAAGAAAAACAAGAGCAAAAACAGAACACAACCGGAGAAAAAATGAAGAATGATCTTATTTCCAAAAAATTGGTTTAAGGATGAAAAACCTAAAAGATGGGCGGTATATTGTAATCCTGATTCAGGGAAAAGCGGTAATTCCATAAACGAAAATAAAAACTGACAATTAAATTGGCACCCAGGTTTGATCTTAGAAAAACAATAGTTGACTATTACCATAGGGGCTGTTCATAAATTACGTTATCGTTATTTTCAATAAAACCCTATACATCAAAGGCACTTTTTGCCGCACATGAAAGACAGCACGGTCATTTACCCCACCATCCTTGTTACTCAATTTATGGACAGCCCCTTGAAAAAATGAGAAAGAATGAAAAAACTAACAGTTTAAGAGAGTAAACTAAATGCAACCAGAAAAATTGCAAAGAATGGTTACTTTTTAAAAAAAACTTTCATAATATAATTTTGAGCAGTTTATTCCTGTAATGCATTTGTTGTCAAGTCGTTTATTAGAATTATGGAATTCTAATAAATGAGTCATTTTGTTCTGTTTTCTTTTTGTCTCAACATGTCTAACAAAAGCAAACTTTTTTCTAGACTATATTAAAAACTGCACTTTTTTTTATTTGCATTTTATATGTTTGGCTTTGCCTTGTAATTGTTCGATCTTTTCTTGTTGTTGATCACATCCCTTTTGCATTGCTTCATTTTTATGATTGCGAACATCTGTTTCTTCTTTTGACGCAAGCTACCAATTCCTTGACCTTCTGTTCAAGTTTTTTAACTTCATCATTTTTATCATTAATTTTTACACGTGGTAAAAATTCAAGATTTGTTTTTGATGTAGCTCGTTTTTTTGAATTTTTGAATTTTTTTTTCATTTTTATCACACGCATCCGTGTTTTTTTTGTCTGGGACTGGAAGCAATTCTTTTTTATTTTCCTCTTTTTACATAATTAAAAAAATGTAGCAATATCTGTCTTTATTTATTTCCTCAAAGGTTTAAAAATTTTTTGCAAAACATTGAAAAAAACAATATTTTGTTTCATAAGCTTTATTAAATTGGTGGCATACATTCGCGACCAATACAACGATATCCAAGCTTACAATCAGCTGTAGTTGTGCAAATATGTTGTTGACGAGATTCTTTTGTTGCACAAATTCCAGATATGCATGGCATCCCAGAAAAGCAATCATCCGATGTTTTGCAATGTCTAGGAATACGTATTCGAATACATTTGCTGTCCACACACTTCCATCCCGGTAAACAATAACCAGGAATGTCGCAAACGCTAAGGTCGTCGCGTTTATATCGATAGCTGTCAATTGCCACAGCGATGACACAAAGGATCGCGAAGCAAAGAACTGATTTCATTGTTAAATTTGATATCCTGAAAAGGCATTATTAAAAAACGAGGGAAATAACAAATGAAACAAGAATGCAGGATATATACAGGTTGTTTCATATAAAACGCCAAGGTAACTACCACTAACAATATCAGCTTTTATCGTAGACGATCCTAATGGACGACTGTGTAAAATCACTATATTTGCTTGTGTACAACAACTAATGGGACAGCAGGCGAAAAAATATTTTATATTTTCAAAATTCAGACATTTTTTAAAAAAAAGAATCATTATTGTGAAAATTTTAAGTAAAAAATGAAAAACCATTTTAGCAATAGTGTAATAATAAAAGTTTCAAAATCCATTAAAGAAAATTTTGTTTAAACATGTCGGAGAAAGCGTTAAAGATGCAAAAGTCTGAGTACATTAGCGTTCAAAAGCTTTGACACAAAATGTTTTTGCACATAGATCCTCTTTCTGATGTTTACAAACAAAATATTCACAATTTTATAACATGGGATAAATGATTATTATCATCCATTAATTATGTATGAAGACAATATTTGGGGAAATGAAAATGATGATGACAAAGATGGATAACATAATTTAGATTTAGATTTAAAAACTAAAGACTATATTGTGAAAATTTCGCATTGTATTAGACTGTATTATTTTTTCTTGAAAGCAGTCAATAAACCTTGTGCTAATTAAATTTAAAAAATGGATATCATACTGTGGTCCTGAATTCGAAAAGGAGTAAAAAGTGCAACAATTTAAAAACAAAAATTAAAAATTGAGAGCTAAATTGGTTCGCCGATTCAATCCGCAAAAAATAAACGTTATAAAAGAATTCATTCATTATCAAAACTGTGCAAAAATTAAAAATTAAATAAATCTTTTTATTAAATAAACACAACAAAAACATACAAAAATAAATACCATCCGCGGGATCACACTTTAAAAATTGAATTTATAAACAAAACAAGCTAAGTTTTACGAGATCTAGAAAATAAATCCAAAATTGGCTTACAAGATTTTTCCATTTCTTCAAGTTTAAATTTCAAATCAGCTTCATTCTCTTTAGTTAATTCAAGTTCATTTTTCAAATCATTAATTGTTCTACTTTGACCTTCATTTCTTCCTCGCAATCTTTTAATTTCAGCTTTATCATCTTCAACTTGTGCTTGAAGTATTGCTTCAACATTTTCCATTGATGCAAGATCAGCTTCCAATTTATTGATTTTCTTTTCATGATTTCCACCTGCTGAATGTAGTTCAGTGATTGTAACTTTGTCATCGTCTGCTTGTTTATAAAGTTCTTCTGCAATTCGTTCACATCTTGCAACTTGAGTTTCCAAAGATCGATTTTTTTCTTCAAACAAAGCAATAGTTTCTGACTTTTCTTTAATTTCTTCTTTCAAATCTTTGATTACTTGATCTTTTTCTTCATTATCTTTTGCAAAAGAAGCAGCCTTAAAAATATATAAAATTAAATTAAAAGCAAGAAAAAGGATCTGTCCAAATTTGTTGTCGAATTTGGGGACATCCCACATGCTTTTGAAGCTACTTATAGCCATTATGGGCATCCCCCTTCCTCAAATAGGGAGCACAAAGAAATTTTAGAACCAAAAATGCTTCATAAATTTTTTAAAATTAACGCTAAAATCTGACGCCAAATATCGACAGCCCCCCATTTCAAAAAATATCTTACTTGAACATTAATAGTCAATTGCAATTCAAAAACTTGAGCTTCCATTTCCTTATATTCTTCTTGAATTTTTTTACCAACATATTCTAAAGCACCAAAATAATCATCAAAATTTTCTGGATTTCTTCGTTTTCTTGTGTCTTGAATATCAGACGATGTTGAAGTTGATTCAGAATTATCATTACTGCTGCAAACACTAGATACTTCCATTGTAGAACTCATGATTCTAAAATATAAATAACTTTAATTTAGTGTTAAAACAAAAAAAGTATTGAAAATGATATATTATGAAACACGCATAAATATAATATTTTATTTGTCGAAATTATATTCCGCGATAACGACACAAGTGGATCACAAACCACGGGGTTTATTACAATTACAAAACCTTATAACACGAAAAAATAACAAAAATAATAAGAAGGATATCAGAAAAGGAGGATATCTGAAGGAGCTTATTTTTTAAAACAAACAAAAACTGTTAAAAAGTGGGTGTCATTTTGCCAAATTTCAAAATATTAACGGAGGCGGTCGAGATTTTTTCTTTTAATGTCTTTTACCAAAAATGTGTTCCAGGTGATTTGGGTTTTTTGGGCAGTACAAATGTCTGATCGTTAAGAAAAAATTTTTTTCGAAAAAAAGCATTTGAACAAAAAAATTCATAAAGATATTTTTAATGCTAAAATATACAAAACTGGGACTTAAGCAATAATTTTTGCTATGGTTGATAAATTATAAAATATAAATATTCATTAGAAATGGCAATGTATCGTACAAAACACGTATAACAAACAAACAATTGAGGATAAAAAGTCAGTTGAATTAATTTCTTTATAAAAGTTAATTATGAAACAAAGGAAAAAATTTCAGAGAAAAAAATAGACTTGTTGAAGAGCAGATCTTAATTTTGAACAGCATACTAAAAGTATGATACTATAACCCTTGAAACAGAAAAATCAAAAAAATGTAAGAACATTTTATCTATAAAGATTACTTTTTGAAAAATGGTATTTAAGCTTAAATTTATAATTTTAAAGATTTATCCGAACCAATTTCTCAATCAACCAAATAAAAAATATAAGTGACATTTTATTTTAAAAAAAACAAAACACAAAATATAATATAACAACTAAGGAATCAAACTAAAAGAAAAAATTAAATTGCATGAGTCTTATGTGGTTCCTGCAAGATTTGTTTGAGAGATTCTTTCATCGTTTTTAGTTCAGCTTCATTCTTTTTACTTTTGACAAATTGATCATTTAAAGCTTTGACTGTTTTAACTAAACCAAATTTCTGCCCGCTCAATCTTTGAATTTCTACAGCATCTTTTTCAATTGTTGATCGAAGTTCTGCTTCAACATTTGTCTTTGAAGCAAGATCAGCTTCCAATTTATAGATTTTCTTTTCATAATTTCCAGCAGATGATTCAAGCTCCTTGATTGCAGAAGTATCAATAGATGCAAAACTTTTCTGTAAAAAAGTCCCAAAAAGTAGAAAGCATACTGTAATCCTGAATCAGGAAATACATTAAAAAATGCGGGAAATTCAAAAATAGCTGACAAATGTCAACAACAGATCATTGCAGCAATTTTATTTTCAAAAATAATAAATGTGACGACAAAAGTCGTGCGCGACTTTTGTCGTCATCAAAACGAGGAGAGAAAAAACAATAGCAAAAATGGACACACCTGATAAAAAATGATGAAAAATTTTTTGCTAAAAAATGTCTTTATAAATAAATATCCTAAAAATGTGCAGAGTACTGTATCCTTAAATCAGAAAATATACTTTTTTAAATTAAAAACAAAAATTATGGCTTCGATTTGATTTTAAAAAAATAACGAGAGAAAAAACAATAGCAAAAATGGACACAACTAAAGAAAAAGGAAAAACAATTTTTATTATATTAAACTAGGCATACAATCGCTTTAAAAACGTGCAAAAATACAAATGGAGAGAATTTGGGTGATGGCAATAAAAGCACTGAAATCAAATAAAATTCAACCCAATAAAAGTACAGAAATCAAAAGAGAAATTCCACAAATTTCTAAATTTTTTGAACTTTTTATGCTTTTGGGAATTTAGAAATTTGTGGAATTTCTCTTTTGATTTCTGTACTTTTATTAGGTTGAATTTTATTTGATTTCAGTGCTTTTATTGCCATCACCCAAATTCTCTCCATTTGTATTTTTGCACGTTTTTAAAGCGATTTCACTGCTTTTATTGATATCGAAGATATGGAAATAGTTTAAAACAATATTTAAAAATAAATCAATGGCTATGAAGTTTTTTTAAATGTATAAGGCTAGTTCTGTGACAACACTAAGTTGGGTGACAACTACACTAAATAAGGTGACACCTACACTAAATATGATATGAATTCGCTTTCCAGTACCCCTAAGACCTGAGGGCCTAAGCCCTAAGACCTAAGACTAAGCCAAACGCTCGGCCTTCGGCCTCGCGAGCCCATCCTAAGCTTGGGGTTAAAATGACAACTATACTAAATTTAGGTATGAATACAGGGCTGAGCGCAGTGACAACTACACTAAAGTGAGGTATGAAATAGGGCTATATGGTAATATTTTTTCAAAAAAAAAGAAAAATTTTTGCGGGCTGGAATTTTGGGCCAGCCACGGTCTGCTCCTTGATTTTTGGGGGGCTTTTATTATTTATGGATTTCAAAAAATAATATACATACACACTAAAATGGAAAAAAATTTTGAAAAATTTTCGGGTCGGACTTTTTGCAGCCCGGTCTAAAAAAATACGGACCTCAGTTTTTATTTTAGCAGTGGTGATGGAAAAAAAACAACTTCTTTTAAAAGTTAAAAAGGAAAAAAAGAAAGCGCGCGCTTTTATTTTTTTTCGCGTTAAGAGTTTTTGATTTTTTTCAAAAGAAAAAATTTTGTGACAGACGGAAGGAAGGAGAGAATCAACATCATTTTTTGTGACAGAGATTCGTATCTCAGTTTGTACCCACCCGTTTTATTTCATTTTTTTTTTATTTTTTTACTTTAATATAAGCCCGGAAACATATTCCAAACAACAAAAAAGTGAAAAAACAAAAAATAAGCCGAAAAACTGCATTGTTAGCCTAGGAAGATATGGCAACCAGGGAAGCAAACCCAAATTGTCCCAGACTCCCCTTCGGGTCGTCCTGGGACCAAACAACAATCCCATGAATAAATAGAATACTGTACAAAATGCGGCAAATTCAAAAATAGCGGACAAAATCGTTGCAGCAATTCTATTTTCAGAAACAATAAAAGTCACGCGTGACTATTTCCCTCACAATGATAAAAAAACCTGAGCAAAAATAGACACAAGAAGAGAAAAAAAAAGAACAATTTTTTTAAAAAAACTCGTTTTTAAAAAAAATCCCGAAAAATAAACAGCATACTGTAAACCTGAATCATGAAATACATTAAAAAATACCGGAAATTCTAAAATAGCTGACAAATGTTAACAGCAAATCATTGCAGCAATTGTATTTTCAAAAATAATAAATTTGACGTCAAAAGTCGAGCGCGACTTTTGTCGTCAAACTAGAAAATAGCAAGCCATAGCAAAAATGGACACAATCAGTAAAAACAAGAAAAATGATTTTTTTCCAAACGTTGTATCTAGAAATACTGTAGCCCTGAAGCATTGAATAAATTTAAAAATGCGGGAATTCAAAAACAGCTGACATAAGTTAACGACAACAAAATCGTTGCAGCATTTATTTAAAAAATAATAAACCTGAAGATATAAGTCATGCGTGACTTTCTCCTTCAAAAAAATAGAAAAACCAAAAGCAGAAATAAACAAGCCAAAGAAAAACAAGTGAACACCGATGTTATTTTGAAATACAGCTTTTCAAGCATTGATCCTAAAGATGTGGAGAGTACTGTAATCTCATAAATCAAGGAATACATTAAAAAAAGCAGGGAATTCAAAACTTGAAAAAATAATTGCTAATTTCAATTAAGCACACAAATTAAAACTAATTTTTATTGAGCACACATAAACTAAATAGAGTTAAACAACAACAAACAATATAATAAAATTTTAAACTTCTATAATTAAACTAAAAACAAAACATAGCTAATAAGAATTTTACATTTCTTCATCAGAAGTATATATACCAGTTGGAGCACCACGAGTGTAACGAATTTGAGGAGGATTAGCAAGCAACGGTTGATCAAAAGGACTGCTACCTAAAAGTGAAATGTTCGTTATTACAGTAACCAAAAATAAAGAAGAAAAACATACTTCCAAATACTGATTTAGGAACACAATTATTGTTGATAGCTATAAATTGAATATATTAAAACAAGGATAGCAATAATCAATAGAAAAAATATACATGACTTAATCCTTGCAGAAAATGGTTTCTTTGGTTGAGAAGCTTGTTTAGTTCCAAAAGATTGTTCATCAGTGCTTGAAGAGCCAGCTTGTTTTTTAGCAGAAGAAGGAAAATAGGCAATAGACATTTGAGGGCGTGGAGGTGAAGGTCCAGGAGCACTTGAAGAAGCATGTGGTGGAGAAGAAGCAGCTTCTGGTACAGTATGATCATCAGAGAAAAAGCGTGAACTACCAAATTTTGATGGAGCTTGTGAACAAGCAGCAGACGCAAGAGAACCAAATGAAGCTGTAGTATTTGTAGGACCAAAATTACGAGTGGAACGTGATGGAGAAGCACTTTTGGATTTTGGTTTGAAAACACCACTAGGAATAGCCGAGTCACCAGCTGAAAAAGCAACATATACACATATATATAATTTAGAAAAAAGATGATACTTACATTTATTAATAACTTTACCACTTTTAGCAGGATCAGATACAGCAATTTCAGCAAACTTTGCATCCATAGAACGAATACGACCAATATTAGATTTAATTAAAGCAAGAACTCTATTCTTTTCTTCTTCGGATGAAAAACAAACTTTGAGAAAAGATGAACGATCAGCAGGAAGAGATTTTGGAGAAAAGCGAGAAGTATGTTGAACAACTGCTGCAACACCAATACTTTTTAAGATTTGTAGAACAATACAAAGATCAGAACTAGGTTCAGATTCATAACCAGATGGTTCAGCAAGATTCATAAAAACAATAGATCTTCGATTTTCAGCATCACGCAAAGCAAGCACTCGATTACCAATAGTAACATCCGAAAAAGAAGACGACGAAGTTGCAACAGCACCGGTGGATGAAACAGGTGAATGTGAAGAAGCATTGCTATCAAGAGCAAAAGAACCAATTGAAGGAAATGGAGTATCTTGAGATTTTTGAATGACTGAAGAAGCAGTACGAACAACGGGTGGTGGAACTAGAGTATCATCAGGTTTCTTGTTGACTGGAAAGCATGATTCAGCAGCAGAGAAAAAAATAGAAGATGATTGAGCAGAAGAAGCAGGTGTAACAGATGTAGTTTCAGGCTTTGTCTTTACAGAAGCATTATCATCACGAGCATGATCAATTGTAACAAGTTGAGTATCTTCAAGCTTTGTCTTGATTGGAGGACATGATACTACAGCAGCAGAAGCAAGAGGAACATATTTGATTACTGGATTTGTCTTGCTTGGAGAAGCATTGTTATCACGAGCATTACCAATAGTAACAAGTTGAGCACCTTCAGACTTTGTCTCACCAGCAGCAGAAGGACGAGTAACAGATTTAGTTTGTTCAGCTTTTCTTCGGAGCTTATTGTTGCAATAAGTTAAGGCATCAATCAAATCTTCAAAATTTTCTGAGACAGATTTAACAAATTCGACTGGATCAGTTGTTCGTCGAGCAAATTCTTCCAAAGAATTGATAAAGTTTATCTTTTCACCCACTTTTGCTTCAAAATAAGCAAGGTCAATATCCGGCGACATTGTAAGAATGGATTGTTACCTAAAAAAGAAGATAGGATTAATTTTAGAAGAAAATAAAGAAGAAAAAATAAACAGAAGTTGCAGCAGCGGAGCTCCAAAAAAAAGTGCTTCAAAAAAGAGCCTACAAAAAAAAGTTGAACGCAGCAGCTTGTTTCTTTTCGTGTCAAGAACCATATGTTTGAAACAGGTTTGAAAAAATGCAAAGAGCTTTTTTTGTTGCATAAAAATGGCAGCGTTTATTTTTTTCTCAGAAACTCTAACTTTTAATTTTTATTGTTTTTATTTTTTACTATTTATTACCATATTTTTAATTCTAACTAGTAGTCTAGCTTTTTTGCTTGTTGATAGCCGTCTGTTGTCTTTTTCTTGGAGGAAAACTGTTGTTTTTAAAGTTGAACAAAACATTTTATAGCATACTGTAATGATCTGACTGGTTTTCTGATAATATAGGAGTAATAACAGTCTTTATTTACGAACAACAAAAAGAAAATTAAACCCTTAAACAAAAATTAAACATAAATCAAAAATTAACAATATTTAAATTACTCACATAAGAACATTCAAATAAAAATTTACAATTTACAGGCAAGCTTCTACGTAATTCATTGTTTACGAAGTATTTCATCCATTTTCTTTGAATATTCAGCATAAGCTCCTTCAACACCAGAAACCTATAAAAACAAAATACGTGATAAATCAATGTAGAAATTATCTAATCCAAACCTTTGACTTCAATTCACTAATTTCAGCTTCATATCTTTTTTTATCGTCATTAATCTCAGACTGCATTTCAGCTTTCAAATTTGCCATTTCCTCAGCATGTTTGTCTCTGAGTTTCTTAGCCTATAATTGTTTTAGATTATATTGTATTAATAATGAAAAGCACTACCTCAGCTTTTAACTTTTTTACAGCCTTACTCTTTGAGTCTAGTTGTCCTTCAAGATTTGTACATGTGGCTTCCCTTGTACGGAGTTCTTTTTCTACTAATTTCCGTTGAGCTTCAGATTGTTCAAGTCTTGATTGTAGAGAAGATTCAGAAGTTATATATTCACCAATTTCACATTTAAGATCTTCAATTTCTTCTTTCATTTCTTGATTTTGCTTTTTCTAAAACAATATGTGATTATTAATTATAAATAAAATGCTTAAATCGTACGTTATCATTTATATATTCATTAAAATGACGAAGTAATCCTTCTGCTTTATCTTCCCCATTATCAGTAGGTTGCTTCATCGCATCATTTTCATCAACAAGATTTAGCACAACATTAGCTGATGATCTTTGTCGTTCAGACATGATTGAAAAATCTAAAAGAAAAATAATGAAAGTAATTATATTTAGAATTGCTTATAAGAAAAAGAACCCGCATAATCGTGAACAATAAAAACAAATATATGGAGAAAATATGGCGGCTTCTACGGTCAACAACAATATACAACATAATTAATTATAAGGAAAAATAGCGAAATTAAACATAACCCATATTAACAGAAGCTGTATCAGAGCAGCTCTAAAAAATAGAGCCTATAAAAAGAGTTGAACGTTGCTGTCTGTTTGTTTTCGTGTCAGAAACAGCTTGTGTGAAACAAATTTAAAATATTTCTAAAAAATCTTTTTAGCTGCAAAAAATTTTTCAACAGCAATTTTTCTTGTGTTTTCTTTGTTTACATTTATCTCTGGGTTTCTTATGGCGGCATTTATTGGACAACACATTCTTGATGAAGACGGTAGAGATTTTCGCCATGTTTAAATATCAGTTTTATGATAACATTCTACCAACTTTTATATTTTCCATAAAAATCTTTATTTACACATCAAGAAAATAAAACAATTAAATCAAAAAACAAATTTTTACGTACAAGAAAAAGAAAATCAAACACTTCAACTATAATTAAGCATAAAACAAAAATAAACAATATTTTAAACATTAAAACACACAGTAGTAACAATCACACACAACAACATTCAAATGATAATATACTATTTTGTGGCAAGCTTCTTCGAAATTCTATGTTTACAATTCATCCATTGCCTTTAAAAAATCAGCACGAGCATTTTTTACTTTAGATACCTATAATAACAAATATGTGAATAACCAGTGCACAAATTATCAAAGCCAAACCTTTGACTTCAATTCACTAATTTCAGCTTCATATCTTTTTCTGTCGTCATCATTTTTAGCTTTCAATTCTGCCATTTCTTTAGCATGTTTGTCTTTGAGTTCTTCAATCTATAAAAATTTATCTGACTACTTTCTGTTTAAAATGAAAAGCATTACCTCTTTCATAGCACATTTATTATCTTTATTCCTTTTGTCCAAATGATCTTGAAGTTTTTTCTCTGCTTTACTCTTTGATTCAAGTTGTTCTTTGAGATCATTATATTTGGATTTCATTTTACCAATCTTATCTTCTGCTAATTTTCTTTGAGTTTCAGATTGTTCAAGTCTTAATTGTAGAGACGCTTCAGAAGTTTTATAATTACCAATTTGACGTTTAAGATCTTCATATTCTACTTTCTTTTTTGCAAGTTGTTCAAGCGCTTTTGGAAGAGCAGTTGCTGTAAAAACTGAACCATCCAATCGACGTTTAAGATTGTCAATTTCTTCTTTCATTTCTTGATTCTGCTTTTCCATTGTCATTTTCTAGAATATGGATTATATATATGTATTTATAAAACGTTTAAATTTTACCTCAGCATTGATAGTTTGATAAAGTTTATCAATTAATTTTTCAGATGTATTTTTTCCATTATCACTTGCTTCATTTTCATCATCAGATGCTGATACAATATTTGCTGTTGTTCTTGAACGCTTCAATGGATTCATGATTGCTAAATCTAAAAAAAAAGAATAAATACATTGAAAATTATTGCACTTATAATATCACGTGGAAAACGCTTAACGTGTAACTAAAGAACAAGGGAGAAAAAAATAAGCAGAAGTTGTTTCAGCGGAACTCCAAAAAAGAGCCTACAAAAAAAATGTTGAACGCTGCAGCTTGTTTCTTTTCGTATCAGGAACCCGGCAATTTTGAAATACATTCAAAAAATAACAAAAAACGTTTTTTTACTGTAAAAAAATTTTCACCATCATTTTTATCCGGTAACAAATTTAATAACATTTATTAATTATTTATTAGATGTTTAAGCTAACAACCTAGTTACTTTTGCTCTTTTCTGTGAGTATTTGTTTATTGGAAAAAGGTGTAAGATACAAAAACTAATTTGCGGTTTTTAAAATCAGTATTTAAAAAAAAGATGATTTTTTTATTCAACAAAAAAATCACAAAAGCTTTTATTTAAGCCATCAGTTTATTTAATGTTTAAGCGAAGCATCTAATTCACTAGCTTGAATTTTTCCATCATGATTTTTATCAATTGATGTAAACCATGTTTGAACTTTTTTAAGTTCTGCTTCACTCTTTCCAAATTTAACAGCATATGCGACAGCTTCATCAAACGAAAGTTCATGATCACCATTTTTATCAGCTTCTTTAAGAATTTGTGCAGCATCTGGCACAGTTGTTCCATTAAGAGAATGACCATCTTTTGTGTCATAATTACAACCACCATCGCAGTTACAGCAAAACCTGGAAAAGTTTTTTTTGAATTTTTTGTGACATTGAACTTTTGAACTTACACGTTACATGAACCTCTTCCATAACAACCAGTAAAAGGCCAAGCTTTACTGCAACAAGCAGCATCACACTAAAAAATGGCTTTAAATTTTTGTAAAGAATACTGTAGCTTTGCAAGGTTATAATATTAATGGTTGATTCTTTGCTACTCAATAACAAAATTTTAATTTGGCGCCGTTTGGCAAAATGTTGTCAAATGCCAAAATTTTAGCTGCAAAGGATGCTCCCCTCAATGATGACTCATTCTTGAAAATATGAGCTCAAAGAAAGAAACGGTTTTCATACAAAAAAATTGATTTCGAATTTGTTTGAACCACGTTGTATAATTTTGTGGATTACTGTAGCTTGTATTTAAAGCCCATTAATGCAGTCAAAATTTGATTTAAAAAACTTACAACACTAATTATGACAGAAAAACCGACAAGAAACAATGCAAGTTGATGAGACTTCATGATTTCTCTTTCTTTTTGACCGAAAAATATATTTTTTAAATAAACAAAAACTGTTTTTTAACACAAAATCTTGTCATTATTTATAATATATATTATAAATTTATGTGTATCAGACATCCATTAAATTTTTAATAACAATGTCTGAAAAATAGAGTTTAAAAGCTTTTTTAAAAGCATTTCTTTTGTCTGTTCATGTATAAATTCTACCGGAGATTGTTAAAGAAATTTTTTATAAGCATTATTTTTTTTAATGATGAAAGACGTTTATAAAGGCCTCTATATTGTAAAGGACATTGTTTTGCTTACGTCTGCAGACTTAAACAAAACAATTAAGGCAAAGATTAAGTTTTTTTAAACTAATAATTTTTAAATTTTATCCATTTAAAATGTCTTTAACTTTTTCATAGTATACTGTAGCTTTGCTCTCCAAACAAAAATTTTCAAAATAATATTTATTCATAAAAAGCAACAAAATAAAAAATTTTCAAAATTTCATCTATTTTTATAACAAAAATAACAACATGCAACGACAATATAAAAAATCAACTATTAGAAAAAATTAACGATTTGAACGATTATCATTGACGAGGGAAGAATCATTCCAAGTGTAATAACAAGCAACAGTAGGATATTTCTGAAAAAAAGAAGAAGAATTAGCTTCCAATAGTAATGAAAATAGAAACATACCTTCTTAAAAGCATAAATAACAAATTCATTAATAGTAGCAGGAATATTACCAAATGTAACTTTTTTGAGATTAGGAAAATTTGGAAGTTGAGCAAAGTTATCAGCAGTAATTTGAGCTTGATTTGGAAATACACTAAAAAATGCAACAATGAGGTAATTATGAAAAGACATTTAGAGCCAGGGTCTCCTCTAAATTTGGCAAAATCCTTTGATCTTTTGCCCATAGCGATAAATGATCAAAGGCGTGTCTATTGCCAGATGATTTCTCCCTCCAAAAACTAATCTTGGATATGCACTTGAGACTCTCAAATTGAGTCTCACGCAGCAATAAAAAAGATCAAAACCCCAGAAAAAAAACTTACAAAGATAAATTTTCAAGATTTGAAACTTCACGAAGAATTTGATTGATTTGCATATCAGCTTGATGTTCATCTTTAATTACAACAAAAATTGAATAAAAAGTTTTGATGGTATTTGATGAGCCAAATAATTTCAAAAGTTGTGGATAACTGATTGTAATATAGTATAGCCGTAAATCAGTAAGAGAACATGAATCAATAATATTAAATAAAAATGGTGTAATCTTTTTATGAATTGATAGAAGACCATTTAAATGAAGCTTGAAATTTGTTGCATATTTGATATTGATTTTGATTGGTTTTTCATTTTCATCATCCAAAGTTGAATAAGCATCCCATACCATGTTATCAGCAGTATTAAGAAGCCTTTTAACAATTACAATCTAAAATGGAGGTGATAGATAAATGTATACATATGTGTAAATTCGGGAGATATCAACAAGAACTCAACGAAAGGTTCCATTCAATCAAACGTCTCAAAATCAAATACAGAGATAACTTACTTTACGATCAAGAAGTTCAAGATTGAGTTGACCATCAACTGTAGCATCTTTCAATAGAATGTACTGTTCAGGATTACCAGGTAGAGGAGAAGGAGTTGGTTCAGGACGAGAAATAGGAATAGAAGCAGCAGAAATAGGAGTAGCAGATCTTGAATCAATTCTTTCAAGTTTTAGAATCTAAAAAACATATTTTGATTAAAATGTAGGAATATCTCTAACACATGTATTGTTCAAAAAAGCAGTCTCATAAACAAAAATTATAGTCATCAATGAACGTCTAGATTTGCCTCAATAGAAAAACAGAGGCATGCATTCAAAGATACAATACATCAATATAGTTTCTTTGCAAATATCAATAAGCAAAATTTACCTGTTTATTTAAATCTTCATTAATTTTCTTAAAAACAGCAACATTCTTTTCAAGCTCAACTTTTTCTCCTACGTGTTGATGATTTTCTTCTTCTAAACTTGCAATCTAAAAACACTAAAATATGTAGGATACGCATTAATAAAAAAAGATACTTACAGCTTTATTCTTTTCTTCAAGTTCAACACGTAAAACATTTAATTCCATTTCAAGATCAGCATTTGCTGGAAGAGTTGATTCTAGGGTAACAGGAGCTTCAGCAGCAGTAGAAGCTTCAGGAGTTGCAGCAGCTACAGGAGCATCATAAGCACAAGCTTCAAGTTCTTTGATCTTATTTTCGAAATATGATACTTTTTGAAGGAGTTCTTCGATAGTTGCTTTCAATTGAGTGTTTTCTTGTTTAAGTTGTTCAACTTGAAGATCTTCACGATTTTCATTAGCATTAACATCCATTTGGGAAATCTAAAACATGTAGTTGATGAAAAAACGCAGAAAAGAGCATAAAGTTTTGGCCGCCTTATAACAACGTACCCCTTGAATAAGACGATCAACTGTTCTTTTCAGTCCATCATTAGCTTTTGTAAGCTGTTCATTTTCAGCAGACATTTCAAGGACCTTTGATTCACAGAAGCTCAAAATACTTTCAACCTAAAATTTTACATATTATTATGTCTTATAACCACAAGATAATATAAACACCGCTAATGAAAGAACACATACGGTTTTAGATAAAGCAGCGAATAATTGACCTTTGATTAAAACACCATTTTCTTTATCTGCTTCATATATCTATAAAAATATATGGATAAATATATATTCAAAGACAAAAGAATGATAATAACTTACAGCTTCCATGCAATCATGAACGGCTTTATTGAGATCAGTTTTTAAAGCTTCCATATTTGTTGTTGGTGTTGATGGCGTTGCCAAAATAATAGAGCTGAAATTGGTAATGCAATAATGGAAAAAGAAGAAAAGATGAATAATTGACCAAATAAACAATGGAGTCAACATGTATCACAAACTAAAAAATACATAATAACAAAAAGATTTTTAAGCTTTAAAAAAATATGGAACAAAAATTTATGGCGGCGAAATAAAAATAGTTTTAGCTTCCATGTTTTTTACGAGAGAAAAGCAAGTCTGACAAAAAGAAAGCAAGCCTGGTACAGTACACGCTTATACTCCTTTTCGTTTCAGGAATCTGCATTTGTTCAACGATGAAAAAACAATATTTTTTTCCAACAACTTTTTTTTTGATTCAATGTTTTTTTCGTTCTTTTTTAAAAGATTTTATGAATCCTTGTTACTTTTTTTTTATTTTTTTCCCATCGTAAAGCTAATGTCATTGCTAAATTTGGTTATTTTTCTTGCATTGCTGATTCTTTATTTTTTGCGCTTTACATTTGAATGCTTGATAAATTCGCGCTTTCTGTGTTGATGCTCCCATTTTTGCAACTATAGTTTTGCAAGTGTAATTTTTGCACCTTCATGATTTCCGGCTCTGTGGTTTTATTCTTTGCCATTTTTGTTATACAAAAGTAAAGTTTCAAATATTATACTGTTTTATATAAAAAACAGAAAAACTTTTGCCCATAATAATGCATAAAAAACAACGTTGTTTGCTACACAATCCCAATTCTTCAATAAAATAGTCGGTTATTTTTTCCAATAGAAGATTAAAAATTTCTTATGACAGTTTTTTGCAACGTTTATCACACAGAAAGCGATTAACATCTTCTAAATTTAACTAACGTTTATTGAAATATGTGTATGTTTTTATCACACCTTTTGTTTTATCTATATTTTTCAAAAGAATTTAAAAAAATCTTTTTGAAAAAGCTTATAATTTTTTCATTGCTTCAAAATAAAGAAAAAATCAGTGCGTAGAAAGTTTCTTGGAAAAACAGCTTTGTTTGGAAATGTCAAAAATATTGTTTTTATTTTTATTTGTTCTTTTAAACACCTTGCAGTCATACGGTAGCAGTAATGAATATCCAATATGTACAAGTTTGCATTATTCTGGAACATTACAAACCAGTAATACAAAGATTTTTGAATATGAATTTGATTTAAGTGTTTCATTCAATGATAATAATGCTACATTTAACAACAAATTGGAATTATCAAATTTTTCATGGAACGCTACAACAGATACTATTGTGGAACCGATATTACCAGTATTATTTTATTTTGGTGCTAATTCTGTATTTACTGAATGTATATCAAATGCTGTTGATCGCGAAGCTAGTGAATCTTGTCAAGCAGCATTTCCAAATTATATTATTAATCCAAGATTTGGTTTAAATATTAGCAGCGGAAAAGAAGAAGATGAAATAGTTATGATTTCGAATGATATTGGTATCTTTGTAAATGATGCATTGTTTTTTAATGGAGAAAATGGTGAATTTTTTACAGCAGAAAGTTCATGCATGTCTTCTACCAATGGTATGCTTTTAGTATTAAATAGTTACAATGTGTTTGTAAAATAAACGTAAAAAACTATTTTAGCATTAGATGATACTGATTATACAGTTGATCAAAAAGCATGTTGTAACAACTTTAATCAAATTTCATTTTCAACTGCTTTAAATGGTAAGTTTACAAAAGAACAGAAGAAAAAGTTTAAAGATTTAAGTAATTATTTGAACGGGTAGTGTGTTAGAAACAACATGAAAAATAGCTATGTTTTATAAAATATTGTTAAAAAAATTAACTTGGATTCGAGCCATGCTTCCAGCCACATCTTAATCTGTATCGTTTCGCCACTAAGCTACAGCTACATCTCAGAAAAATTTTCACAACGGGTACCGAAGACATAAAAAAATAGGTCAAACAAAAGTTTATGCATTTTGCTAAAAAAATTTCTTACTTGCAGCTGTAACTTATTGATTAACGCCACTGGCTATCGTACATAGAGGAAAAATTTCAAACCCCTGGAGAGTTATTTTTGATATTTGAAAGCCGAGTGATACATATTTTGCTTTTTAATTAGCCTAAAAGCTTCCAAAACAAAAACGGTCGCATTTTAAAACATTCCTTCAATAAAACTACCGTACTTTCAGAAACTTGTGAAATATTCCAATCACATCTTGATCTCTATGATCAAGCTTCTAACGAATCCATTATTTTGAAGGCCATTTATTTTGTCCAAGAATCGAAAATAGAACTTAATTTTACATTAATTACAAGCTCTTCATATGGTTATTATTATACAATTGGTTTTAATAATGATGACAAAAATAAATGCAAATTTTATGACGAAATTACAAATGTCGTAATAACTAGTACTTGTATGTTAAATGGCGATACTGCTGATGATAGCAGTGATAAGCAGTTAGAACTAATTTTTAATTTTGGATACGTAGATGAAAGTCCAGTTTATGAAGGAGTAATTATTGGAGAGATAATTATCAGAGATGAGAGATATTTTAAAGATGTTAATGTGCCATATACTTTAGCTGATTCATGTTGGTCACGTTCTGCTGATGTGCCAACCGATGAACCAGATGTGAATGATGCAACATATAATTCATCATTTTGTTGTACAGCTTTTAAAAGAAATAATCCTACAACTGTTATTGGTGATGACACAACATCGACATCGTCAACAGCAACAACAACAACATCAACGTCGACAACAACCACAACAAAAACAACATCATCAAATCCACCATCATCATCCTCATCATCATCATCAACAACTACAGCGACAACAAAAACATCAAATCCGCAAAAGACTACAACAAAAACTTCCGCCACAAGTCAAGCATCAAAAACCACTGAAAATGATGATAATTACACACCCACGGATGTTTCAAATGGGGTGACTATTGAAAAAGCTGCTACTACAAGCATTATCACAAAATCAACACCTACCACAACAACCGCTTCATCATCAGCTATTTATTTTGGTGTTATAAGTTTAAATTTTTTATGCCTTCAAATTTTGTTACATACTGCAGTAATTTTTTTCATTTATCATTTTTAGGTTTGTTAATATTTGATATTTTTAAAAGTGCGATGGTATTTCTTTACTTTTCCGTTTCCATAGTAATGCTTTTTAAAACTGTTTTTTCGTTCAATGTATAGCAAATTTCTAAAAGAGTTATGAGAACATTTTTTGAACAAAAAAGGGGCGAGAAAGTAAAGAGCTGCCAAAATTATACAAATTAAAGATATTATCCAAATCCAGCATACAACTAATCAACGCTTTGCAAAAAACAAAATTTAAAAAAAAATTGATACATAAAAATTAAAACTTTTTTAAGTTTGTTGGAAATTGTAATTAATAAAAAATTGCATATTCTTTTGATTTTTTTGATTACGTCAACAAAAGATGAAAAGCTTGCCCTCTCCAAAATTGAATGATCTCACCCAAAAAACTAATCTTTCATCCATACCGCTGTGCTCACAGTTTTTTTTCAGTACAAATTTAATTTTTAGTTTAAATCCTTTATAAGAATGAGTCAGTGCCGCAACTTGGCTAAGTTTCAAGAGTGGGAAAACTATTATAGAAGCTCAGAAAAGTTTCTTTTTATCTTGTGTGAAATTCACTTTTTAACCTTAATTGTGACCTTTCAGGATAAGGAAAATCCCCTTTTTCTTCATCAAGTTACGGCCCTGGAATGAATGTCGTTGTTTAAAATACAGTCGTTTGCCAATCAAAAATTTTATTGCACATAACAGACAACAAAGCAACTATCAAGCAACAAAACAAAGAATAAAATTGGCAAGATTATAAAAAGAGTGAAAAAGATTTACCCAAAAAGATATAAAGTGTTTTCAAGACACATCTCAACAATAAAAACATATAAAAAAGTATGAAAAACCATAAGATAAAAATTTGAAAAAACGGGAAAAATTTATAAAGAACACAACAAAATTTGCATAACATGAGGACATTATGGTTGAAAATAAAACAAAAAGGAACAAAAGAAGGAACAATCATACGATAAACAACAAATAGTTGACAAAATTTAAAAAAAATTGTAAAAAAAAATTAATCAAAAAAGAACTAAATGTTGACAAGACACGTTTTCACATCAAAAACTCACAAAAAAGTATTTGATAAAGAATGAGAAAAAAGAGTTTTGATAAAAATTTAGAAAAAGGAGTAAAATCAAAACAGAAAAAAATGTAATTGAATTGGCATAATTTGGGGACAATTTGATAAAAAATAAAACACATATGATAATATAGAAGCAAAAAATAAACAAGAAAATAACAAATTAATTGGTAAAATTCAAATAAAATTGAAAGAAATTTACCACAAAAGATAAAGGGCGTTTTTGACCTACCGACATAAAAAAAACATTTGATAAAAATGAAAAAAAAATTATCAAAATAAAAAATTATAAAAAGGGAGAGAAAAACAACACAGAAAGAAAACAATGAAATTGGCATAAGTTGGAGACGACAAAACAGAAAAATAAAACAAACTTATTTACCTTTTTCAAATTCAACAACATTTTTTATTCATCGAATTCCAACTTTTTTTGAATGATCATCAATATCCTTTAAAATTCTAGGGTTTGATGAAAGTGTTGCAGCATAAATAAGTAGCATTTTACTCCAAGGGCATTGATCACGAGCAAGACGATAAGCCTAAAAAATGTATATAAAACAGCTACAGTAATATTGCAGAACGAAAAACTTACATTATTGAATTCTGTGTTTTTTTGCATGCTTAATAAAGAATAAACAACATCGCCATAAAAATGATTCTGGAATAATACCATTTGAACAAGTTTTTGCTGCATCTTTTAAACGATCATAAAAATATTTGTAATTGGGTTTTACAGATGTCAAAACTTTTTGAGTCCGGATATGATCTAATTCAGTATTGAGTTTAATAGCACATCGAAGAACTTTTACTACATCATCATCCGATTCATTCAATAAAAAGAAACAACGAGTTTCAAATTTATTATGATGTAAATGTTCAACATACATCTGAGTAAGATTGATATTTCGAGGAAAAATGTTGACAACAAATTCTTTTAATCGATTCATAAATGATGTTTTTTTTCCACAGTAATAATTCAAATGATAATTCCATGTTTTGAAATAAGCTTCTGCTAAATCTTCATTATCTTTCAAAATTGTTGTAGAATAAAATTGATCAAAAACTTCAAATTTCTTTGTTGGATCTTCTTCAACTTCATAGCAAAGTGTTGAAAAAAGTTCAAGAGCAAAACTTTTGATATCACCGATCCAACGAGTACCAGATGGAAGATTAAAATCAGTTTCATGTAGCATAGCATTTTCCCATTGTTTCATTGCTCTTTCTTGTACTTCTTTTGATTGATAATCCATTTCTTTTTCATTTGGGAAGGTAATTTTAATCAAAAATTGAAGCTTTGAATTTTCTTTTGTTTCATCATAATGTGGTAGAGCACGGCATACTGAAATAAAATATTTGAGAGCTGCCAAAAGATGTGGTGATGGAATATCAGGATCAAAGATATTTACAAGCACACTAAAAAAGTCTTATTATTAAAAAATTCATTAAAGTTTATAAAAAAGTTTACTATGTGTTATCAAGATTTGGAAGTAAGGTTGAAATATTTTTTTCATGAAAATGGAGGAAAATTTCAAAATGCTAAAAATGTTAATTTATAAAGTGCCATTACTACAATCAACTTACTAGTTGTGCTTCATAAGACTTAAAAATAGCCATTTCAGAATCATTTGGTGCACGAATACATTTATCAATTATTGATCTTGCTTCATTGATAAATTCAAGTTTTGCTTCTTCATAATTATTGTAATTTTTCAAAACATAAGCTTTTGATCTGAAAAGTATCAAAATTGAAAGAATGCATAGGGATATAGAGAAAAACATTTTTTTAATTGACTTTTTTGTTACCGTAATTTTTGCAATATTTTTTATTATACATTTTTGAAAAAAACTATTTGCCCAGCCAGAGTGCCAAAAAACTTTTTTTTTGTGTTTTTTGTGGAAATCGATTGAGCTTAAATTTTTCTTTTTCCTTTTTCTTGTGTTAATTTTTTATAATTTTGCGGCATACAAAAAAGGCGTGACTTGGTTTAAAAAAAAGTGTCACAAAGCTAGTATTTGAGTTACGGTAACCAAAAATGTTAAACAGAAGGAAAATCATGTTTCCTATCCATCTAAAAATAAAGCGAGCCCTTTATATTTCCGATGTCAACAAAAATCCAAAGAACGCTTAAAGGGATACAGGGCTAAGTGGAATCAAAAATTTTATACTGGAACGGAATGAAACGGAATTGCCAAAAATTATACAGTCGAACCTCGATTTTACGTCTTTCAAGGGACCTCAGAAAAACGACGTAAAATCGAGGGAGACGTAGAATCGGAGAACGTACAATCGAGGTTCGACAGCAATTTTATTCCGGCATGTTTTTATAAATCCATTTCCGGAATGGGATGCAAAAGAAAAGCAGAATTCCGCCCGAAACGGAATTCTACTCGGCCATGACCGGGTAATTTTTTCAAAAATCAATAAAAGTATCAAAAACTTGCGTCATCATTCTGGCAACCGTTTCATACAGATACATTTCACCTTCTACACCACTAAGATGATAAAAAATGTTATCAATAAACTTTTCCATGCCATAATACTTCATTTTAAAATTATGTTCATAAAAGGAAACATTACATTCCTGAAATATTGATTCTTGTGAAATATCTTTTAAGTTAGGTAAACATGCACCTAGTTTTATAAGAATTTTATAAACGGCCTTTAAGATTATTTCTTGAGGAAGTTTTAACAAAAATAGTTTTATATCATCAAAAGAATTGTAATGCTTGAAGAGTTTTGAATTGGAATTTGCATTATAAGTTGGTTGCCATACTTCATAGTTAATTTCTTTTTTATCTTTTGCCAATAAATTCTGTGTTTCTTCTTCATCTTTTTCAGTAATAAGATTATTTTGAGGAAAGTCATATTTATTGTAAGTGACATTTGAAACAACTCTATTCCAGCCTGAAAATGTACCTTCTTATTTTTATGCGTAACTGTCAGTTTTGAAACTGTTATTATCATCTTTATAATTTTTTCGATCTTAGCTTTTTTCAGTGTAATGAGAAATAAAAGTGCCAAAAATAAAAAAATTGCTTTCTGCTAACTGTCATTTATTCTCCGCTTTTTAGCATCCTCTTACAAAAAATGATTTTAGAAAGATTTTTTAGATTTAAGGTGCGAATATAAAAACAGTTTTACGATTTTTTTTGTAAAAACACCATTTTTTTACGACAGATATAAATATTTCAAAAAAAGAAAAGAAAAGAAAAAACATGCTCAGAGAGAAAAACGAACAATTTTTTGACAACAATTTGTTTTACCGGCGTCACAAAACTTTTTTTATGTTATACTAAGATTAAAACAGGCATTCCATTTTTTAACCTAAAATTCTTTTTTGCCTAATATTTTTGTGTTACCTAAAATTTGTAAATCTACAAAACTCATGAAATTGTTCCTTAAAGTTATAATTAAAAAAATTAAAAAAATATATAAAAATAGTCATTTTTCAAAACATTTTAAATAAAGAATATCCAATAAAATCTTATCTTTCAATTATATTAACATGCCGAAAAGTGATAGAACTTCAACGACAACATAAAGATCTTGCACTTGATGGAACATACAAATTAATTTGGAAACTGAAGCTCATTTTAGATAGCTTATGACTTAAAATCGGATCCCAAGGTTTTAGTCAATGAAGATGACAAGTAATGTTATCTTTGACGATTTGAATCAACAATTAAAAAAGAAGAAATGACAGAATTAATTAAAAAATTTAAAGAAAATAATTTTAAATTTTATAGATTTGTGAATTGTAGGTGGAAATGAGTTTTAGGTTGCAAACAACTTTAGGTCACTCAAAAATTTTGAGGAAAATAAAAAGATTTTTAGGTCGCTTGAAGTTATTAAATGAAAGAAAAAGAATTTTTAAAAAATGTTTTTTCATTAATATAATTTCTTAATTTGAGAAAATTGCAAAGAAGCGACAAAGACAAATTTTAGCAAAAAAGAGTGCCGGTGGGCCACACTTATATATTATTCTTATATTACAACAAAAACATACCTTGTGCATTAACATGACCAACTTTTGGAATAGGAGTTTCCCAATAACATTTAAATGCAGCTATTTTCTTTTTAAAATTAAAATTTTTGACACGTTGTGGTACCAAAAAATAAAACTCGAGTAAAGCTTGAATGATTCCAATTGCTTTGTAGCTTGATCCCATTTCAATATAAAGTGTTGCAGCCCCAACAATTAAGTCCACAATGTAATCTTCTGTTCCTTCTTGCATTGAAAGAGATTTGTGATTAAGAATGCTGCTAAGAGATGCAAGACATGGAATAATTGAATCTTTCTAAAAAATATATAGTAAATTTAATAAAACATAAAAACAGTAAAACAACTTACAATGAATGATGACGGAATTAAGTTATCACGATTATATTTAAGATGGTTACGCCACATATTTATATCATATGGAAATTTTTTTGTTATCTGAAATGTTTAATTAAATAATTTGTTACAGTAATCCATCAAAGTTTAAAGTTTACTTCTTTCCATTTATTTGTAACTTCATCAGAATTTGAGCCCTTTGAATCTGTCAATACATTAATTTCATGCAATCGTAATTCGGCATTATCGCCACAATCATGAATACCTTCATAAATTATTCCTAATTTGGATTCGGTAGTATTTAATCTGTTTGATATTGATTTTGCTTCTTGCAGTTCTTTAACCCTTTCTGTCTAAAATTATGAATTTAAAAATTTAAAGCATAAATTTAAAAAAAAAGATTTCATGGAATGCATGCCCCAAGAAAAACATCATAGAAAAAGGTATTTAAAATCTTTTTTTTCTCACACATCTTACAGTTTTCAAAATCGCACAGTTTTTAAGATACCGTAACCTACGTCAAAATTTTTGTTTTTGATTTATTAAAAATGTTTTTGGAAGCCATTTGAAATCTCATGACTGTAGCTGTTGACCAATTTTTAAAAGTAAGGTTGTCAAATGGAGATCTCGAGAAATCTTCCGTAAAACATTTAAAAATCAGGGAAAAACTTTTAAATTTTAAACAATTTGAGAAATCTTTTAAAGCAAAAGAACTGACTAAAGCGATGGAAATAAAAAACGGACGGAAAATTCTATTTGCAATAAAAGCAGAACTTTGCTTTTATATTGAAGCGATGGAAAAGAAAAAAGATATTGTACAATCAAAAAGATTGCTTTTCTTGCATTTGAAATAAAAGCAAAAATTTGAGATTAATCATTGAAAAATCTCGATACTTTATATGTTTATTTTTGTCTTATATCTTAGGTTTAGTAAACTTTCCCAAGCCTTTTTTTTATTCAAGGCTCTAGCTTTAAAAATCAATATCTATTAGCACTATGATATATAAATCGATGAAAAAAATTTCTATGTCAAATCGAACATTTAGAAGAATCGGAAGATTTCCCGCTTTTTAAATCTCCCAAAATAGTTAACAACCTATTTACAAGTCTATTTGAACGACAAATATTTGTTTAAGTTACTGTAATTTTGTGGATGCCTTTTTTAAAATTTTAATCAAAAGATTATTTTACTGAACCAATTTCCTTGCAATTTTTTACCTACCCCCAGGATGGAAATATTCAAAAATCTTAGGGGGCCAGCAGATTTTACAATTTTTAAAAAATTTTAAACCAAACTTACTTCTATATTTGTCAGTTCAATATAATATTTAATTTTGTCTTTAATATTTGACGTATTTTTTATACGAAATCTTAACACTTCAGCTTTCTTTGACGCACTAGATTGATAATAAGTATTTTTCTGAATAATGTCTATTGCAGTGAAATCATCTTCTGAAGGTCTTCCCCAATCCTTTAGTGCAACACTTGCCTAAAAATTAAATAATATAACATTTAAAGAATAAATTTTTTAAAATTACATACCCCATTGTTATGATCATACGGAACTTCTTCTAAACGGAATAATCCTGGTTTTTTTTCTGTTGGCTGTTTGTAAGGAAATTCATATTCTACATTTTGCTGAAGCAAACTGGCATCCAAAAAAACCTTTGGTTTTGGTTTTGGTTTCTGCCGTAGATCATATCCTGGTGGATTTGTTCTTACAGTTTCTGGGAAAATATGAGTATAAATTTGAGGTTGCGATGAACACATATTTTTTTGAAACTTGTATTGATTGTTATCATTAAATAAACTGCTGTGATCTTGATTGGATGATGTTATATCTGTTTTTCGTTTTTTGCCATAAATCTGAAATTGTTTCTTTAAGACGCAAGCGGGAAGGATTCTAAAATCAAAGAAAAAAAATAAATTTGACTCAAAAATTGTCTATAGATAAGGCAATTTTGGGGAACAGTTTTTCGCTCCCCATTTTTGTGTTAAAAAGTTTCTTATGGTAGTTAAAATAAAGGCTGTCTACAAGAAAAACTTTTAGCAGGGGCGGGGATAAAAACAGTTAGTCAAATCTTGCTGCCCGGGAAGTTCAAAAGTATCGTTTTGAACATTTCCAAAAGGACCATGCAGTTGCCCATCGATTAAGGCAATCTTTTGTCACTTTTTACAAAAAATTAAAAGACATAATTAATTTTTGAGGGACAAGTGGAAGCTTGATTTCAATTAAAAAAGAAAACATTTGCCATCATTTTTTTATTAAATAGATAATCAAAAAAATGAAATTGTTTTCCCAATGGCTACTTTATCTGTATACAAATTTTGAAATTTCAAAGATTAAATGTTTTGGGTTACGTTTACTGTATGTCAAAATAAGGCTCTTTAGCGTTTTCGCTGCGTAACAACCAAAAAAATCTATATTTAATAAAGTTTTGAAATACAACAACTTGCAAGGTATTTCTACAAATATGCCTCAAACGGTTTCTTAAAAAACTTAAAATTAACAAAAAAAATACGAGTAATTTATTCTATTTTTGTTAATCTCTCGATATTTAGTTGGGATATTTTGTTATAAATTATAACTTACAGGTGCTCCTCCGCCATCGCTTTCGCTACTGCTGCTACTTTCCCCATATACACAGAATCTTTGACTTTGCTTTTTTTTGTCATATTCTTTTTCTTTTGAAATTTCTTCCAGCTTTCTTTTAAGTTTAAGATTTTCATCGGTTGCATTTTGTAGTTTCTTTCTTTCTCGCATTAACTCATTGCTTTCTCGTTTATCGTTGTGTAGCTGATAACTTCTGTTATGGCGATCATTAAGATAATCTTGAAGGGTTCTATGTCGACGGTTATCATAAATTCTTCTGTTATTTTGGTAATTTGAATCATTCCTGGTTCTTTCAAAGGCTCTTGAATTTATTGGTCGATTTCTGTTATTGCTTGGTGTTTCACGATCCCTTAAGGGAAACATTTCTAAAATAGAAAAAAATAGTAATATAAACTTTTTTTTGTTTTTAATTATTTATATATCACGATTTTCATAAAATAGCAAAAACAAAAGGAAGATGTTCATGTGGAATTCAAGGAATTACTATTTGAAATATTTGTGATTATTTTTATTTTAAAATCAAAATTTGAATAAGGAGCTTCATTAATACAGCACTCCAACTATATACTGTATTTTTGTTATTTTTTGGTTTCACAAAAAGCGTTTAATGAGTGCATTTGTTGAGATTTTTCATCGTTTTTAAAACATTTAAAAATTTACACATGAAAGTGTTGATATCAAATGCACCAAAGGATATTAAACAAAAGTCAAAAATAAGACAAATCAACGAATTTCAAAAGGGTACTATAGTGCAACATGCGTTTCAGTATAAGAATGATAAAACCAAAATAAAAACTTTTTAAAAACTTTACAAAAGAGTAGAAAAGTAATCTTGATTTAATGTACCGTATTTTTAGCACCCTGTAGTTCTGACAAAGGTGAATTTTTATAAAAAATTAAAATTGAAAACGGATTGCATCGTAGAAGACAAATAAAAAAAGTGGGGAAAAGGGAATAAAAATTACAAAATCAAAAAATTTTAGGGTATAAAAATTTCCATTAACACAAAGAAAAAAATACGGTAACAAATAAATTCGATGAAGAAAGAAAAAGAAAGAAAAGAAGAGCGAAAAACTGAACGACAGAAAATGAAAGTGTAGACTGGACTTTTTTTAGAAATGCGACAACACATCTTAAAAAAGCGAAATGTCAGATCAGGCTCCTCCTCCTCCTATGAATTTGCTATCGGCTGTTGGCATTGAAGCGCGCAATGTTGATCAGTAGCGCACACACGCTTGCTGTCTGACCTAATGTCACTTACGATGGCACTGGGTTGCTGCAAACTATCGTTTGTCCTACAGCATTTTATTAAAGTTTCTTCAATCATTGTATGATTCATTTGAAGAAAAGAAAAGAAGGGCAAAGAAGGAACAGAAAAAAGATGACAAAAAAAGAATTACAAATTAAAAATGTGAATTACAAAATAATTACTACAGTTTTACAAAGAAAAACTTGTGTTACAGTAGGTTTAAGCTATGGGGATTAACAGGGAATGTCAAGAAAAATAAAAAAAGTGGGATAACTGAAAATAAAAATTTTTGATTAATTTTTGAAATGACAGATTTGACAACAAAACTCTTAACTAAAAATGATAGTTGTTTTTGCGATAGATTCATTTTATATGAGTTACAGTTTTTTAGTAGCAAGTTAAAAAATACTAAAAACTTTTTATAAATTACGTAATGTCAGGATAGCCTTCAAAGACAAAATTTTTCAAGCAATAATCACTTTTTGAAACCTTTTTGTTCCTCAAAAAATGTTTCAAAAAAACAAGTTGAATATAGTCATTAATTCCCTCTGTTATCTTCAATTTTTTTCTTGATTTTTTTGCCCAATTACTTCTTTTTTTAGACACTTTTTAAAACAATCAACATATTTTTTTTAGCCATTTCATCCCTAAATTTATGCAAAAAATACGATAAACGCAAGTTAGACAACTTGTCTTTTTCCAACAAAAAAAACTTTTGCGCACTTTCTTAATCACTTCTTTTATTATGTGAAAAAATGATCCAGTACTTTGTCAAAAGAGAAAGAAGAAGAAGAGATGGCATTTAAAAGATGACATGACCCTACGGCTCCAAATTTCAACACAGATGTTTAAAAAAGAGTTTTAAAGGAGATGCCGACAACAACAGAAAAGTTGATTTTTTTTGGCTGGTATCTTTTCTAGCGCCAAAAATGGTGTGAGTATAAAAAAATTAGCGTGATAGGCCCATGGATCCCCTTTTGGTTTTAGCTAACAACCAAGAAAAAGCTAAAATTTTCTTGGTTGTAAGACGAATAGTTTCTTACTATTTACAAACAACAAAATTTGTCAGCCTTTTCATCCCTAAATTTATGCAAAAAAATACGGTAATCGCAAGTTGTCTTTTTGCAACAAAAAGCAGCTTTTGCGCGATTTCTTAATCACTTTTTTCTTTTTTTGTTTTGTGAGAAAAACGATCCAAAATCTTTTCAAAAAAAAAATAAAAGAAGAAGAAATGACATTTAAAAGTTGACATTGCATTACTTTAACCCATCCCTGAAATTGCTGCTCAGACATTAAAAAAAGCATTTTAAAGGAAATGCGAACAACAGCAAAAAAAGCGATAGGTACTGTTTTATGTCAAAACTTAAAAATTTTTCTTTTAGCGCCAGAAAAGGTGTCAACATGAAAAAATTAGCCTGAAAACTACTCGTTTTCAGATTTTCTTTAATTTTTTTAACGACTAATTTTTTGTTTGTCCATGACAATAGTTTATTTAAACAGTCAACATATTTTTTTAGCCTTTTTATCCCTAAAATTATGCAAAAAATATTGTGAACACAAGTTGCTTTTTTGCAACAAAAACGACAAAAAAATTTTGCGCAATTTCTTAATCACTTTTTTTCTTTTTTTGTTTCGTGAGAAAAATGATCCAAACCTTTTTTAAAAGAAAAAAAGAAGAGATGGCATTTTAAAAGTTAACATTGCTTTCGGCAAAATTAGACAAAGAAAAGAAAACTAACGAAATATCAAAATGCGCAAGTGAGAAAAAAAGCATAAACAACTCCTTTTGCCCTTGTATGATCCGATCAACAGTTTTTGCCAGATGTGAGCATTATTTAGGTGTCAATTTTCAAAATATGTTAATCTTTCGGTCTTTGATACTTTCTAATAAATTAAAAAAACAAAAATGTATGACATGATAAAACTAATTTTTCTTTAACTTTGAGAAAGGGATGGATTATCATCTTACATGGCTTTACCAGTTCTGAAATAATCAGTTTATGACCAAAATACAAATATCACCTATCAATTCAGTAAACTTAAGATCTACTGTAATCAAAGTTACATAAAAGCATGTACAATGGGACTCTCACTAATAGACAATCAAGACCGCCAAAATGCTTCTTGTTTTTCAACATTTAATATTTTTATATGGCACGCATTTTAGTGGGAGAATGTATAAGATTCATTTATTCTGCCAACTTCATAAGAAACAAATGAGAATTTATTTTAATTTTTACAGATAACATTGCTGTATAAATAAAAAATATTCAAATCCTCCTTTTTTAACCTGAAATTTTTGTACAAAAAATGAAAGTTCTGTCGTTAAAAAAATATCAAAAAAATTGAAAAACATTTTATTGAAGCTTCAACAAATATTAAATATGCAAATTTCCTTTTATTTTCTTTGTCCATAAATTATTTGTGCAGCTCTTACATCTTCTGCTGACAACACAGGCTCAACATAATTTCCATTTGCATCAACTGGTGCTGTATATCCAGCATACATCATTGAATTCTTATTCCTTGAATTATTCAATCCCAAAACTTTTCCAACATTATAAAGAGTTTCATAATAAAAATCTGTTAAAGCTGGATTGACACTTTGTCCAACAGTATTTATAGCACGTGGACTATCAGCAAATAAATATATTCTTTCATATGGAATTACATAACCTGATCGGTCTTCAAATAGAGAATTACCTTGTGGTGAAATAAAGATAATTCTGATATCAGCAGGTTCCCAAGCTGAATCGATTTCGGTAAAGTTTAATGGAATAACTGCTGACCAGGTGTTGAAAGCTTTTGAAACAATCTCTCTGAAAGAGATTTTTATGGGTTTATTTTTGTGGATAAGGTTGTATTTACTGGACGTCTGTAGGTGACATATTCATTGGGGTATCAGTAATAGAATATGTGATATTTTGTTTTTGCCATGGATTTGCTAAAAATGTCTTTTTTAGCTGAAAAAAACAGTTTTTGAGGAAAAAAAATTTACCATTTGAAAGTGGAGCGCCTTGAATTCTTGTCAATGCCAACAACAAAAAGCTCAATAATAAGTTAATGAACATTCTTTATTACTTTTACAAAATGAAAACTTTTTTTATTCTTTTAAAATAGACAAAAATTTTATAAAAAGTTAATACAAAGAATTTTTCGTTGTCAAAGTAAAAACAAAGAAATAGAACGTTTTCTATTTTGTTCAGTTTTTTCATTTCTTTTTGACAACAAAAAAATTTCAAAGTAAACACAAAAATTTAAAGAACTATTATTTATTTTAATGTAAAAGAAGAAAATATTTTCTTTAAATTTTTGTGGAACAACTAAATATTTTAAAGTTACATAAGAAAGCTTTAACCCAAACATAAAAAGTCAAGCGGTTTATTGATGAAAGAATTTTTTCAATGAGTCATGTTGAAACGTAGTGAACATTTCAATAGTGTGGGGGTGCTAATTTTTTTGTAAAAGAATTCTAAGAAACAAAAGCGTTTTCAAGTTTTCGTTGAACTGTAGAAAACTTTTTGAAAAAGACTTTTTTTGACACCGACTCCATTTCGTGGCTTTTTCCTGTGACGTATTTAAAAATCGTTACGGCATCAGTGTCAGTGTTCCAGCAGCATTGATTACAGAGCTAAGAGCAACGGTGTTTTCAAACACTGTAAAAATGTATTTTATTAAACAGCATATTATTTAAAAATCAAGAAATCATAAAAATTTTAAACATTTTTTGGTCGTCGTTGATGATCTACTCCATTTGGATCAACCCAGATCTTTCCAGTTACTGCTTCATTCAACTTATTATCGTCTTGAATTATAACCCCTTTGTCTGATACAACTTCATATGCATCAACAATTTTCATAACATTTCCTAAAATTATGTAATAATTTTGAAAACATGATTATCTAAAAGTCTTTAAAAAATGTAATTACCAGTTGCAATATCATGGGTAAAAATTGTAACATAAACCATTGCATTTTGAGCAGCTTGTGGATTGAAGGCTTTAAAAGCTCCAGATACAATTTCAGTGAAAGCTGTTCCGGATGGAATTTCGGTCAAGTTCCAATTAGCTAAAAATGAATAAATTTTGATAAACAAAAATACGAAAGATTTTTAATTGCATTAATACAGATGTTTTTTAATTTATAAAATTTGAAAAGTAAAAATTGTTGTTTACTAAAAAAATTGAAAATCATAAATATTTTGTTTACTATCCTTTTATGCAAATTTTTTTATAAAGTTTTCATTAATAAAAGACTTACCTTGTTGAGCAGTTTGAAAAAATTCAAATGTAATAGTACGAAGATATTCTCGATCTTTTTGTACAATTGCATATGCCGTATATGGACCACCATTTGCAACATGAGTAGTATCAACTAAAACTTATTTATTACAGTAATTAAAATTTTTAACAAACTTTTAGGTCTTGTTTTTCCACCATATATTACTTGAATATTTGTAATATCAGTATTTACTAAATTTGGTTCAACATAATTTCCTTGTGAATCTCTTGAAAATGAATATAGCGGTGTCATAATTGATGGAAAATCTTTTATATGATCAAGTCCTAACACATGTCCTGCTTCATGTAGCGCAACCCAATAAATATCTATTAGCGTTGAATTTGTTATTGCATCTGCTCTTGAATATCTTTTAAATAGCTCATCATCATCAAAATGTAAAATTCCGGTTATTGTTGCATGTCCCAGTTCTCCACCTGGACCATCAAATGGTTTTCCATCACCATGATCAAGACGACCAAAACGAATTTTTATATCTGCTTCATTTTCGGTTGCAACTTCTTGAAATTGCCGTGGAATATGGAAGGACCAAGTATCAAAAACATCTCGAATCGTTCGTCTAGAAAAAGATTTGTTTCAATCTTGTAGAAATCGTAAGCGGCAAAGGATCAAATGTTGCATAGTTCAAAACAGATTTTGTCAACCACAGAAATTGATCTTGTTCATTAATAAAAGTTTTTTTGAAATAAATAAATAAGCTTTTCCTCACGGAAAAGCCGTCCAAAAATTAGAAAAGACTCCTAATAGCCCACTTGCCCGGAAGCGGTTAGTAAAAGGCGAATCGCTTAGTCGTTCAAAGACAAGTGAGCCAGAGATACTTTTTAATGGAAGAAAAAAGGGTTTTATGGGGACAAAAAAAGTAAACAAAAAAAAGTTCCATCCATGCAGCAGACAGCACAAGAGGCACTCTTTCTCTTCACTGAAAAAAGAGAAAGAAAAAAGAATGCATCCATTTTTTGACAACATAAAAAAAGTTTTTCTACTAAAAATTTTCACACTCTGTTATTAAGAAAAAATTGTTTGACAACTTTAGTTAATTTTAATTTCGATTTTTAAAAACGCAAAATAAAAGATAAAAAAAACTAATATCAAATATTCGCATACTTCTTTAATTAAAATTTAGCAAAACCATGTTTGAATACATTTTCTAACTTAAAGCCGGCCTCGAGGTCTCATATCCTAGGCATGACCGGCTTAAGTTGACATCCGTGTTTTGAACAACATTTTTAACAAAAACTTTTTGCATGAATTTTTTATTCTTTTTTATCATGCAAATCTGTTGACACCATGGTAATATCTATTGTTACACAAAAATTAAAAAAAAAACACTGCATTAAACTGCTTTTTGCATAAAGGAACCCTTTTTTTATAAGGAAGCTAGAGATGATTGAACACAAAAAAATATAAACAAACAATATATTTATTGATAAGAAAATCAATTAACTCTGTTTTTCTCACTAATTTTTCTTAATGCAATACTTTTTAAATGATGGTTGTTCATGTCGGAATTGATCTCTATTGTGGCGAATTCATTTTATATAATATTTTAACCAAGAAACGGAGCTGTTTTGTATTTAAAAAAAGTATGGTTTTGTTTATAGATTTTTTTATTCAAGGTTTTTATAGTAGAAAAAAATGATCTCAAAGAAATTGATAAAATTTTTAAAGAAATAAAAAGAAATATCAATGACGAACTTGGTTGTGTTTGTGTAATTTTAAAAAATGATACAAGCAATAAATTTCGAAAGAAAATTGTTAGCGTTGGAAACTCTATTGGTTTCCAAGATGTACAATTATTGAATGAAACAGCAGCAAACTATATCAGCGTAATATCGCAATCAAATTATTTACCAAAGGATGGTGATATTATTTGGATTATTGATGAAAAAATGTGTACAGTGTGGCAAAAACATAATAATAAAGCTAAATATATTACTTTTTATCATCGGTTCAGTAATGCTCCATACCTTAGAAAAAGTGATATTGTAAATATAATGGAACAATCGGCATTGAATGAATATCCCACTGTTGTATTTTATAAAGAAAATCAAAGTTTTAACTACGATGTATTTTCTAATTACATTTGCTCAACCTATGAGAATTTAAACTATGCTAATTCTGCGCTTCTAAAAGCAAGAATTGCGGGAAATGATTCAAAAATTTTGAGTTTGGATGTTGAAAGCTGTTACTTTGAAGATGTAACTTTTAACATAGAAGATCTGCAACTCTTCCGTATTAAAGCAAGCGATATACTACCTATTACGAAATTAATAATACTACAAACATATAAAAATGATAATGAAATTGAGGTAAGTTTTTTGTAGTTTTTTATGTAACTTTTTTTTTCATCTTCAACATGAAAAAATTATGGTTATGCTTTTGAATAAAAAAAATGGAAAATATCTTAAAGTTTTTTATGAAGGAAATTGAATTGGAATAGTATCAAATAATACATGTATTGGAATTCTATAATAAATAACCTTTTCATAGGTTTTTAAAGGTGGTGAAAAAATAGACTTTTTATCAATCATGAATTTTGAAAGAACCATGATAACGTTAATTATCGACACAAATGGCATATATTCAATTACATGCAAAAACATATCATCTAATTTTATGAGAGATGGACATAGGATCCGACCGGGTATGGCAATGACTATTCACTCAAGTTACTTTTGCCACAAAAGTTTTTCATGTTATCCTTAATAGAATCCCAACAACTCATACTTTGTTTCTATCAAATTATTTTTAATATATTTAGGACGTGTGCGCCCACCTCTGGATGTTGTCAATTATGATACAAGCTGGCAACAAATAGAAATTGCAAGAAAACAAATAAATATGAGAAACATGAACATTTTTGAAACTTATTCATTTCCATGAAAAATTAACCTAGATAACCTCGAAATTCCAGCAGTTGGAATAGATTTAGGAACATCAAGATGTTGTGCCGCCGTAAATCGACAAAATGGTATTAATACTGTAGCATTGGAAAGTACAGGTGAAAGGCTTTTGCCATCATATGTGGCATTTGATGAAGAAAAAGAAAAATGTGGTCTAATTGTTATCAATAGATTGCTGCATCATGCAAAATCAAGTGTTTTTGATACAAAAAGAATTATTGGAAAAGAAATTAATTTATTGGAAATTGATGATTCATGGTTTTTTGGTATTGATAAAGCTGCAATTGTTATGCCACAAAAAGGCCGCAATAAAATAAAGTATGATCGAAAGGATCAAGCTATTATAAAGGTGTGCGGCTCAAAAAATGAAGAGATGCTGAAATATCCTGCAGAAATTTCAGCAATTTTGTTGAAACATGTTAAAGAAAAAGTTGAAGAATTTCAAGGAAAAAAGCAATCACACGTTGTAATAACTGTTCCTGCAGCATTTGATGCTTCACAAAATGAAGCAACATATATCGCTGGAATTCTTGCAGGATGGGAAACAATTTATCTTCTTCCAGAACCTATTGCTGCTGCGTTTGCATATTTTATTGATAAAAAAATCCCTCATCATTCAACAATGCTTTTGTTTGACTTGGGTGGTGGAACACTGGATGTATGCATTTTTGAAATTCAAGATGATAAACTACAAATTAAATGCCGAAGTGGGGATCCTTGTCTTGGTGGTAGAGATTTTGATAATGTTTTAATAGAATTTTTTAAAAATAAACTAAAAGAAAATTTTAACTGCGTAATCCCGGAAAAGAAAAAGTATAAAATGATGTTCGAATGTCAAAAAATTAAAGAAAATCTTTCAATCTTAGAAAAAAATAAGTAAGTTTTGTTAAAGATAATGCACAACGAAAATACGCTATTTTAGTCTTGATGCTGAAGAAATTGATTTTTCACTTACTGAATTTATTCCAATAACTCGTACAGAATTTGAAGTGCTATCAATCAATTTACTTTCACAAATTCAAAAAATTATTGATGATGCTTTGAGAAAAATTAATTATTCTGCTGATCAAATCAATCAAGTTTTATTAATTGGTGGAAGTTCTCGAATGCCAATGATTAAAAGTTTACTTCAACAAAAATTTCCACATGCTGAACAAATTTGTGAAAATCATCTTGATGAAATTGTTGCAATGGGAGCAGCATATTATGCATATTATTTAAAATCGTCGAACACAGAGGAACAACCTTACTCTATTATGTAAAAAAAATAAAACAGCTCGTGTTTATTTGTTCTTGCTTCTTTAGTTTTGAACATTCTAGACTATATTCGACAGAATAAAAACCAAAAACAAAAATATCATTGATTGCAAAAATGCCGTTAAAAACAATGTATGCTAGTCTTTGTTCATTCAAAACAATTTTGTTCTCGATTAATGATTTAAAAAATGAATAAACAAGCTTTTCCGTGAAGAAAAGCCGTCCAAAAATTAGAAAAGACTCCTAAAAAGCCCACTTGCCCGGAAGCGGTTAGTAAAAGGCGAATCGCTTAATCGTTCAAAGACAAGTGAGCCAGAGATACTTTTTAATGGAAGAAAAAAAGGGTTTTTATGGAAGACAAAAAAAGTAAACAAAAAAGAAGTTTCATCCAAGCAGCAGACAGCACAAGAGGCACTCTTTCTCTTCACTGAATAAAGAGAGAGAAAAAAGAATTCATCCTTTTTTGTCGTCAACACAAAAAAAGAAATAAACTTCGGCTTGCGTTTTGGCAGTTTATAAATGCAATTAACTGCATAAAATCAACACAAAATGTTTAAAAAAAATAATGATATTTTGTTTATAAAAAATCTAATAAAAATAAATTAACCTAAAAACATCTTGAGGAAAGCGTGACGACGATACTACAAGCGAATATTTGATGGATTGATTTTTCCATGGAACAACTGAAATATATCATTTTTTAACAAGGTTAACATCCAAATATCTGCATTTTTCTAATATCAATACAATAAACTGTATCTCTTAAAAATCATACGTTCCATATTTCGAACATTATAAATATCACTTCGACCACATCTTGGCTTTGCAATTACTGCAACAGTTTCAGGATTGAGCTCACCAGTTGGTTTAATACCAAGTAAATCTTGACATCGTTTAATGGCATCTTTTAAATATTTTGCTTTTGCCGGTGAACCAAGTTGTTGATCAGTAATGTAATCATATTGTTTTAAGTAATTCTAAAAATATTAGCATTTAATGAAATAAGTTACTATGAATCAGAGCATTGTGAAATCAACATTTACAGTTTTGATTTCGTGTGAAGCTAAATATTGTTTTTTAGATTTTTATCCATAAAAAATTTGATTTAGCTTAAAACTTTTATGCCAAAATTTTAGGTCTATTTTGATGTTTGGAAAAACAGAATTTACGGATCGAACTTGAAATTGAAATTAACACTTAAAAACATCACTTACCACTGCAGTTTCTAATTCAGATCTTTTTTGACGAGATTTTGCATATTCGGCCAAATAAAAAGCATTTATTGAAACAATTAAACATAAAAGTATAAATCCAGTTTTAAACAACATTTTTAACCACAAAAAACCCTTTTACTCTCCAAAACAAAAAAAAACTAAAAACAAAGTGACTCTTTTTTATCTTTGTTTTTTGCAATAAGTATTATGATGAAGCTTTGTGAGCTATACTTTTTTATAATAATGACTTGTAACAACGTAAACATGCAGATACAACTATCGAGAGGAGTTAGCATCCAATGTGTTTATCTTGTAAGGGTGAACGTTCTTTGTCAAATATCAATCGTTAGATGATGATACATATCTTTTAACTTACTACATTTTGGAATGTTAAAACAAATAAAAGTGTATCATAGCGTTGATGAATTCTGTAGCAAATCTTTTCTACTAACTTTTATCTTAATATTCCTTCTTGTTATTCCTTAAAGCTCTCTCTGTTTTAACATCCACTTAAACCATTCCCGTGTAGCAATACCTGCTTTTAAAAAAACTTATTTTTTTTGACTTTTTGACAAAAAGTAAATAGTGACAAGTTTCTGTTTACTCTAAAGCAGCCACAAACTTATCTTCTTGTTTTATTTCAGAGTTCACTGTATTTACTTTTTGAAACATCAAACTTTAAACAAAGTTTTTTCAAGAAAGAAAACGTCGAAAGAAAGAGAAGAATGAAAAAACGTTATATGGAAACTGCAAAAACAATTTTTTGTATTGATAGAGCTGTAACAATTTTTTTAAACACATGTGGCAACGAAAATAGTGATATCAGCACTTTATTTTTCAAACATCGTATTTTTCAACAACTTCATAACTGTTAATTTTCAAATGATTATTCGATTAGTTTCTTAGCTGATGCACCGCAATGTTGGTGGATCTTCTTGTACAACACCACAATATCGCCCTCCGAAAGGACAACATGGTATATGAGTGCATATTTCGAAGTATTTCTAAAAAATGCAAATGTCATGAATATGTTTTGTTGTTTTAAAAAAGTATTACCGCACATTCCATTATTTTTTCGGTTGAATTGTTATAAGCTTTGCTGAGAACCTGAAATTATACATTTTTGCGAAGATCGTTTTTTAAAAGTAATAGCATCTTTTCCTTCTCTTCTATGGTGTTGAACTGGAGGTGGACCATTAAACATGTATAAGATAACTTACGTATGCTTCTCCAAATATTTGAAAGGAAATCATGCCCAAAAGAAAAACTGCAGAACAGCCGATGTTGAATTTCATCTTTTGTTTTGCTAAAAACGGGAAATTTATTAAAAGAAATTTTTTGAAAAAAGAAAATGGTGTTTTTGAAATTTTTTGTAAATTACAACATCTTCTCCAATTTGGAGACTCGAACAATATACTGAATAAATGATAGTCACACCCTTTAAAATTATCTCCGAGAAAAACCATTAACAACATTAGATTTGTATATTGTATAACTGCACAACAAATTGAAATGCTGTTAAAAAGTGCATAACATGACAATGTAGACTATGTTTGTCTTACGAAAAATAATATTTTTATAAGAAATTCATTAAAAAAGCTTTTAATCGTAAATAGTGTTCAAAATCATGTGATCAAACATATGAGATGAATATGACTAATAAGAATTGTTATTTTCGATTCTTGGCTTTTTTTCAACGTTTATGTGAAATTTAACTTTTTATGAAATAATTTTTTTTGCATACGCTTCGTCGAAAAAATAAATAATGGAAAATTGAAGCAGAATTTAACTAAAACGGTGCCTTGAATTACAATAACAAATGAAATTGTTTACAAACGAAGTTCTGTTTCCTCTTTTTTTTTTTTGCGAAGTAAAGATTCATAAATCCACAAAACATCTACTACCTGATTAATGTCGTTTTTACAACAACAATTTTTTACCAAATTATAACAGTTGCATATGTTTTGATATACTGCTTCTAACAAATAGCTACATTACTGCTTTTTGTCAAAGTAAATTTTTGGTGCAATAAAGTGGGTTACCTTGTCATAGAAATAAGAATAGCTTCACACATTATTCATTCATGCATAAAAATTTTTTTTAATATCCAAATTAGTTAAATGTTGACGTAAAGCATTGACTGCCATTTTAATTAACAAATCTATAACATTTTTCAACAACCATTTTATTCGTTTAACTTTTTTAAAAATACAAAGTTAAATGTCGTTCTTAATATCAATACAACCATATTTGGTTTTAGTCGAGAATATTGTGTGTATGTCCTTACAGCTATATACTATGTCAACATATGGAAGAATTTTCTATAAGCTACAATTTAATTTCACCAAATTTTCATATTCAATAATTATTTACATGTCTATGGCTATCCTTTTCTCTTCGACATCTTTCATAATGTTATCTTACTATACAATCTTTTGGCGTCCATCTGATGTTGGCTATAATGCACGGCTATTTTGGTGGATAGGTTTCTCAGCTTTTCTATGTATGGGTACTATTTCACTTTCAATTCTATTTCTTGGAATTGAACGTTGCTTTCTTTTGTTATTCCCATATTTTTTTAATGAAAGAAAACGGAAAGCTTTTATGGTACTTGAATTGACATTATTGGTATCCTTGATGATAATCTATGTATTTGTATATCTTATTCCATACACTCCAGCTACAGCAGAAGCAACAACAAATTGCTATGCATTTGGATGTTTAATGACATCACAAAATTTTTATCTTAATATTCGAAATATTGTTGCTGTTTTAATTTGTGTTATTGGAACGATCCTTTTTTATGTATTTTATAAGAAATCTAAAAATTTTAATGGACAAAATAATCATGCAAAATATAACAAAAATGTAAGAGTTTTCTTTGCTATCTTGAAAATTAATAGCTTTCAATAAATAAGCTTTTCGGTGAGGAAAAGCCGTCCAAAAATTAGAAAAGACTCCTTAAAAGCCCACTTGCCCGGAAGCGGTTAGTAAAAGGCGAATCGCTTAGTCGTTCAAAGACAAGTGAGCCAGAGATACTTTTGATGGAAGAAAAAAGAATAATGATGCAATGAAACAATGACACGAAAAAGAAGTTCCATCCAGGTAGCAGACAGCACAAGAGGTGCTCTTTCTTTATTGCGCAAATGAGAGAGAGAAAAAACATAAATGTGTATTTGAGTGGTCAAAAAAAGAAGGATGACTTTTTTTGCTCTCTTTTTGTTATAGAGAAAGAGCACCACTTGTGCTGTCTGCTGCCTGAATGGAACTTCTTTTGCATTTACTTTTTTTCATTCCACAAAAACTCATTTTTTCCACCATTAAAAAGTATCTCTGGCTCACTTGTCTTTGAACGACTAAGCGATTCGCCTTTTACTAACCGCTTCCGGGCAAGTGGGCTTTTAAGGAGTTTTTACTAATTTTTGGACGGCTTTTCTTCACTGAAAAGCTTATTTGCAGAAGTTTTAAAAAAAGGTCACTTTTGGTATTTTTTTACCAAGTAAAAAAAGTTTACCATTTTCTTTTTATTTCCTTGTCAGCCTCAAACTACACACCGCACAAACAAAAACATACAAGTAACAAAAAATATCTTCAGACAATTCTTCTTTTTTGTTAAAAAATACTGGCGTCATTCAAGCTCATTAATAAAAATTTTTTTAGAACAGATTAGTTCTTTCAACCATTGGTGCAGCACTAATTTTTGACTTTTTACCACATTTTGCTGTATTTTGTTCTTTTACCGTAAGTCCTTTATTTCAAAAGCAACTATCAAATATGAGAAAGAAACAAGGGAAAGTTAACCGTTACATATTTTGCGTTATTGTTTATAACAAGATGTTTTAAAAAACGAACAATAACAAAAAAGAGTTGATGAAGTAAATAATTATTTATTCAACAAAAACATTTAAATAACAACAATGTAAGAAGAATGTTATTTTTAATAAGGCTGATAAAGAAGACCGTTATTAAGTGGAGCAGAAAGTTTTGCACGACAAATGAAATGAAAATCTGGTACACCGGGAGTATTTCCATAACAATATTTGATGTTGCAGGCAAAGGATGTAGCTTGATCACTCAAAGCAAAAGCAGCTGGATACTGGGTTGAATAAGCAGAAGACTGTGAAAGGAAATTGAAGTTTGGATTTTCAACAAAGAATTCATTGATTAATTCATTGACATATCCTTTAATATCGTCTTGAGTAAGCCATGAAGTGGTGGGTTGAAAGAATTTTTGAAATTCTGTTTCTGGATCATACCAAGCAGAATCACATGAAGCGGTATTATGTGATGCGAAAAGTGCGGCTTCTTCATCACAACTCCATACCTATAAATTGTTAATAATAGTACAAACAAATACAGTTGTTCAAATAAGCATACCAAGTTATTCAAATTTGCTGCTCGCACAGCAATATCATCATTTTCAAGTTCATAAGTTCCAGCTGAAATTTTGGAACGAATTTCATTAATCTTTGCCATAATCATTTCACGAAGTTGAATTTTGAAAATGCTGGTCTGACTATTAAGGCAAATGACATCTTGTGAGGGTGGAATGTAATTTGTGGCAGTGGATGACACTTCATAAAGTTGTTCACCAAGTTGAACTTTGGGATCAACAGAACAGAAAACTCGAGTCATATAATTGCCAGGATATGCATTGCCAGGTTTACTTCCAATATCACATGTAAATAATGCACATCCAACTTTTTCAGCACCATCATGATAAATATCTAATGCTGGTAGGGAGGTGACATAGGTTGAACGGGCCATGTCAGTAGTTGTATAAAGACCAAAGTATGACATTAAGGTTACATTTAAAAAGCGATTTTGTAGAAAGACATCATTATCAGAAACATCAATCTCCATAAAACTCCATGATGGGCTAGGATATGTAGACGGGCCAGAGGGGAAGACATCACATGCATCTTGGAAATATTGATGGAATTCTTCTTCTTTTTCGCAATCCCATGTCTAAAGAATGTAAGTGATCGATGTGAATTAAGTTTGTAAAATAAAGCTTACCAATTCAGGCATCTCTTCAGCAGGTAAAGCATATTCGCCATTGACAAGTAACATTTGTCCATTTTTAACCATTTGACGAACTCCGTTAAAAGCATCAAGAATTTTTTGTCGTTGACTTGGAGTTAATTGAAAATTACTGTTTGAGCATGTTGGGGTTGAAGTAGAAGGGGTTTGTGCAACTGCTCCTGATGCAAAAATCAGAGTACAAACAGCAATAAAAAAAAGAGAAGTCATTTTCAGTTGCTGCAAAATGCAATGCAATTGCCTTGAATGAGTATGATTGTTTTAAACTATTCGTTTTCCTTTTATATTATTCAAGCGTGAATAATTATTGAGGATTAAAATTAACATTATTTGGCTTTTTGAATTTTCATGTCAAAAAAATCTTTTCGTGTGCCCCCTCATTTAAATTATTATATTTTTTTGATGTGGTTTGTTGCAACCTTTGATCAATTTTAAGATTAAATTATTATGTATTAACTTTGTGATTTTTCATGTCAAAAAATTACAGAGGCGTTTTTAAACCTTTTTTTGCAAGCATTTTACAAACACGTAAAACCACTTTAAATAATATTATGATTGAACTATCTGATTTTTCGTGTCGAAAAATTGAATTACAAAAAGATTACAGAGGCGTTTTGACATTTAAAACCGTTTTAATCTATCCTTTTTTTTCCTTTCTAAAATTGATCAAAGGTTGCAACAAACCACATCAAAAAAATATAATAATTTAAATGAGGGGGCACACGAAAAGATTTTTTTGACATGAAAATTCAAAAAGCCAAATAATGTTAATTTTAATCCTCAATAATTATTCACGCTTGAATAATATAAAAGGAAAACGAATAGTTTAAAACAATCATACTCATTCAAGGCAATTGCATTGCATTTTGCAGCAACTGAAAATGACTTCTCTTTTTTTTATTGCTGTTTGTACTCTGATTTTTGCATCAGGAGCAGTTGCACAAACCCCTTCTACTTCAACCCCAACATGCTCAAACAGTAATTTTCAATTAACTCCAAGTCAACGACAAAAAATTCTTGATGCTTTTAACGGAGTTCGTCAAATGGTTAAAAATGGACAAATGTTACTTGTCAATGGCGAATATGCTTTACCTGCTGAAGAGATGCCTGAATTGGTAAGCTTTATTTTACAAACTTAATTCACATCGATCACTTACATTCTTTAGACATGGGATTGCGAAAAAGAAGAAGAATTCCATCAATATTTCCAAGATGCATGTGATGTCTTCCCCTCTGGCCCGTCTACATATCCTAGCCCATCATGGAGTTTTATGGAGATTGATGTTTCTGATAATGATGTCTTTCTACAAAATCGCTTTTTAAATGTAACCTTAATGTCATACTTTGGTCTTTATACAACTACTGACATGGCCCGTTCAACCTATGTCACCTCCCTACCAGCATTAGATATTTATCATGATGGTGCTGAAAAAGTTGGATGTGCATTATTTACATGTGATATTGGAAGTAAACCTGGCAATGCATATCCTGGCAATTATATGACTCGAGTTTTCTGTTCTGTTGATCCCAAAGTTCAACTTGGTGAACAACTTTATGAAGTGTCATCCACTGCCACAAATTACATTCCACCCTCACAAGATGTCATTTGCCTTAATAGTCAGACCAGCATTTTCAAAATTCAACTTCGTGAAATGATTATGGCAAAGATTAATGAAATTCGTTCCAAAATTTCAGCTGGAACTTATGAACTTGAAAATGATGATATTGCTGTGCGAGCAGCAAATTTGAATAACTTGGTATGCTTATTTGAACAACTGTATTTGTTTGTACTATTATTAACAATTTATAGGTATGGAGTTGTGATGAAGAAGCCGCACTTTTCGCATCACATAATACCGCTTCATGTGATTCTGCTTGGTATGATCCAGAAACAGAATTTCAAAAATTCTTTCAACCCACCACTTCATGGCTTACTCAAGACGATATTAAAGGATATGTCAATGAATTAATCAATGAATTCTTTGTTGAAAATCCAAACTTCAATTTCCTTTCACAGTCTTCTGCTTATTCAACCCAGTATCCAGCTGCTTTTGCTTTGAGTGATCAAGCTACATCCTTTGCCTGCAACATCAAATATTGTTATGGAAATACTCCCGGTGTACCAGACTTCCATTTTATTTGTCGTGCAAAACTTTCAGCTCCACTTAATAATGGTCTTCTTTATCAGCCATATTAAAAATATTCATTCTTTTAAACTGTGTTATTTAAAAGTTTTTGTTAAATAAATAATTATTTACTTCATAAACTTGTTTTGGTGTTGTCTAACAAGGACTAAATTTTATGTTTCGATTCTTTTCTCTGGATGATTCACAAAGTGTTTTTTAGTTTTTCGATATCAACCCAAGTAAATACGTTGGACCTTATGGATTTGTGGTAACAACCATTGATGCATTTACATGTGCTGAAATTTCTCGAAGAATATTTACAAAAAAGCAGACAGTTTCAAATCAAGTGGTTGCTTTTACTTCAACGAAAACATGAATGAAAAATAAAAATATTATAAAAACCACAGTAATTCTACATAAAAGTGTAACTTGTTCGAATATTTAAAGGCTAAAATGTGTTTTGCTGTATTTAAAATTGTTGTAAGCATTCTTGTACTTGAATTTGTTAATTTTTTAGCTAATTTGTTTATTTTCTTTAAAAATCGTAAATTATTTTTAATAAAAGAAAACAAATCCGAGAAGTTGTAGTTATAAAGTTTTGAAAAGGAAAAAAATAATCAGGAAAGATGAACAAGAAAGTGCTTGTGCAATAAGTAATTTTTTGATCGCCATTTAGAGTACTGTAAATCTTACAATATACTGATGCAGCAGTCAATTGGCAATAAAAGTTTTGAAAATTGTATAAAACCCTTTTCTTGGAAATTAACAATGTTGTAAATTTAATGCGTAATAGCGTTTTATAACACTGTTGTAAAACTTATACTTTAGCACTTAAAAAGTATAAAGACTTGTGCCCTGAAATAAAAGAGTTAATGCTTCAAATGTTTTTGACATTTTTCAATCTATAAAAAAAAAATTTGTCCTCCAAACTAGCATTCAAAAATGGATTTGAACACATTAATTTTAATAAATTATATTGAAATTGGAATTCATATTCCACTTTTAATTTCACAAATTTTTGTTACATTTTTTATATTAAAAAAATTGCTAGATCCCAAATCAATCATTCGTTCAGCTTATTTTGCATTGTTAAATACTATATACTTCTTGGATATTGTTTTTAATGTTGCATGGATCTGTGGTCATTGGATACTATATTCTCGAACATCGCCATGGATGCCAGTTGTTTATTTTGTTGAGTTTCATGCAAATTCTTTAATGGGAATATGGGAAATGTTTTTGGCTTTGAACAGGTGTACAGCATTAGCATTTCCAGGGATTCATAAAAAAGTAAGTTTTTGAGATAATGGGTTTGAGCAAAAATTTGCATAAGATTTGAATGACGTGAACAATCGAAATCATAACTTCTGTTTATAGCTATTTTTGATTCATTGTTATCACTAAAAACAAATTTAAAAAAAAGATACGAAATAAGGATGTTATTCAAAATACAGTCGAACCAATAATTTTTATTTTTTTTATAATTTTGTTAAGCTGATTTTGACTGTTTTTTTTAAAATTAAACTTCCCATAGAAATGTTTAATTTAATTACCTATCCACAAAAGCATGAATAAGCCAATTGGTGCACAAATCCGGCTGTAACATATACATCTTTGAATTTTAGGTTTTTCATTTTTATCTCTTTTTTTCAAGGTGCAATATTTTGACCATTGGGTGTTTCAGGCTTCATATTTGGGTCTTTATATGTTAAAACTTCATTATTAGTGCTCCAAATTTGAAACTATAATATTTCAAATTTTGGAGCTTTGCATTTTAGAACTTTTATTTTTTGTCCTCTTATAACAACGCTTTTATCACCTTTTTGTTTTTAGATTTGGACTAAAAACCTTGTCATTCTTTACATTCTCTTCATTCAAATATGCCCCTACATCTTCCACTGGTATATTTTTCCAAATTTTGATTGTAAATTTATCATTTCTTATGAAAATAGTTGCCGACAATTTAATGCTGAAGCAAATGCAAAATCTGCATATGTCAATATCTTTTTTGGATTGATTGCATTAGCATTAATCATATTTGGAGTAACTTTATCACCAAAATTTAAAACTTCACAAGCAAGCGAAAAAGCAAAAATGGAGCGACGACTTGTTTATCAATCACTTTTTTCTTCAACTGTTCTTGTAATGTTGTATACTGCCAGCTTCATCGAATTCTTAAGACCATATTTTTTAAATCTTTCATATTTTCTTTATTTGTTACAATTTTATCCACAAATGTTTCTTTTATTTTTTATTAGTCATGAGATTAGAATAGAATTTGTTAAGTTTTATGGGCTGACTTTTCTTTTAAAAAATAATGCTCAAAGTAATGCTACATCAGTAGGTTGGGGATCTACACCTGTAAACCCGATTATTATTACTTAAAAAATTGCAGCAAAATAAAAAAAGGACAGTTTGTTTTGCACTTATCTGTATAAATTTTTGTTTTGTGTAATGTAATCATAAATATGACTGAATTTTAATAAAAGGATAATTTAAAAAAATTTCGAAATCAATGACAGTAATCGTACACAAACATGTTGTCATGTTTGCAAACATGCAATAGTTTAAATTTAAATTTTTACTTTGAATGACACTAACTGTTCATGTTGTTGTTTTATGATCTAAAAAAATCAGACAATCCAATGGTTGGGTGTTGATGCATGCTTAATTTCTTATAAAAACGGCGAACCAGACGAACTAAAGAAACATATTAAAATGTATTAAGTTTGTGGCTCAAAGAGGCATTTTTGTGTCAGCCTGGGCAGTAATTAGGGATTGTCCAGAAATCACGAAAAAATCGTAATTTTCGAACCCCCTGTGTGACCGAAGATCAAAGCTTTTTGCCGACAACATCAAAGCCGGGTGACCATTTGGCTAACCCCCTCCTCCCATCCTCTTGGTCACGTGATTTCTGGACAATAGTAACAAACCAAGGCGAACGTGAGTCGGTCGTTTGTTCGTCTGGTTCGTTGTTAACAAATAGCCTTGAAAATTTATTGATGCCAAATTTTCTGTTTTCACTACTTGGATTAATCAGCAAACTCTGCAACGACTACCCTGAGTATCAATATTCACATAAGAAAATTACAACAAAATTAACCCAGGTCAAATTAGGGTCAAATGACACATATATAAGCAACTCACATCCTTACCAGAAAGTCATTATCAAGTTTAGTAGCAGCAGCAAGAAGGTAGCAGTAATCCAGATGCTGTGATAACTCTTTCTTTTTTTATTTTTTTTTCTTAAATATTTTATTTCAATAAATATTTTCCATGTTTATATTTAATAAGCACAAACTATCGAATCATCCCTTCCTTATTTTTTTATTTTTACCCATTATGTTAATGACATCAAAATCATTAGTTACTTTTTTCACTATTATAAATCATAACATAGATTTGAAAAATATTGAAAATCCTATTTAGTGCTCGTTAAACAAACCCCAAATCGATCTATAAAATTCAAAATGAGACAATTTTGCTTGAAATTTTTCCAACTGTACAATCATTCATCGCGTTTTTGTACAGGGCTACACATCGTAAATTTTTTTAAGATTATATTTTTCTGTATCATAGTTAATTCATAAAAGTCTTACGCTTTTGATAATAAATATTTTTACAAAACGAGAATTTTTCCAAATTCGACAAAATTTGCTGCTCAATTCAACATTCTTTGTACAGCTATTTTTGGGAGTTATATCCTGTCAAACTATGCATCTATTGTTTGGTGACAATAAAAATGTAAAAAAAACTGTTAAACATAAGCTGAAAAGGCGTTAATTTATTTTCACGTTTTCTTTATCTTCCATATAGCCGTAAAATTTTTTTAAATCATTGACTTTAATTTTGTCTTAAAAATTTTAGGTAGTCAATAAAATTTTTTGAAAATGTCTGCCTCCATTTTCAAATTACCCAGTACCACTACTATAAATGAAATTGAAGCAATTTCTAAAAGCAAAATTCATGATAACGTTGTTGCAGAGATTAAAACTGATCCAAAAATTTTCAAAAATTTTACTGTAGGTTACATTTGTGATTTTTATTAACACAGAAGCAGTTTTAGGCATTGGCTTATATCGAATATAATGTTCGAGTTTTGGCTGAAGAGCATATGGATAAATATAAAAAGGTGCAGTTTAAACATTTATTTTGCATACATAACTTCTATGATTTTAGAATATCATTTCTTCAAATGTTCAAATAAAAGAAATTGCAATTCGCTTTATAAGTAGAAGTTCAGCTTATAAAGTAATCAAAGAAATTACAACCGATCCAACAAAGCTTCGAAGTGATCGTCATGTTGAAATGCTCATTAAGGTAACTAGCAAGATCATATAATCTTTAAATTCATTGATTTTTATATTTTAGACAGTCAAAGATTGTGTTGAATCCGCATATGTTCTTGCTATTCATCGTAAACAAATCCGTGAAAGTGCTAATATTGAAGAACTGGTAAAAACATTTGTATAAAAATACTTCTATATAATAAAAAATTGTAGCTTGATGGACAAGCTGTCATGAAGCAACAGCTTAATACTATTGTTCAAAATATTCGTCATAATCAACAACCACAACATCTAAATCCCCAGTGTGCCCCATTATCTGTATCAGTGAATGAATCAGTGCCATTGAATGAATCTACTGCAGCTGTTGCTCATATTGAACCTAGCCAACCTCCTGTTCCATCTATGGTTTCTGTCGCACCTGCTGCTGTTGTTGCACCAAATACAGATGGTAATTAATTTCAAATAAATCGTTTTCCATTTAACAAAATCATTATTTAAGATCTTTTTTCGATTGTTCCAGAAGAACAATGCCGAGCACTTTACAGTTTGCATCCAAATGTTGAAAAATTTGCTCCAGAATTAATTCACAAACTTTTAACACTCTGTGAAATTATTTTACCACTTAAAGAAATACCAAATGAAAAGAAAATAGAATTCTATCGTGTTTTGGTTCATTTTTTCCCAGATCAACGAGAAAATTGTGAATCAATTCTTAAAAACATTCTAACAAGACTTCGTAACTCAAAGCGTACTGCAATTTCCAGTGCTGTTGGTGAAAGTAAAGGATGTGGAGTAACAACAACAGGAACAAAATTTTTTTATCTTCGACCTTTATCTAAAAATATGTTTTGCTACAGTAGAAAAGAATGCAGCCCTGGATCTCATCTTACACAAACAAAAGCAATTGGTAATGTAAGAATTCCACAAACAGTTGGAGATTTTGAGTATCTTTTATTAATTGAAAAAAATGGTAAATATAACATCCGCAAACTCTTACCCGATGGCACAATAATGACAATTTGTTAATTTAAAAAAACCATATTTTTAAATGTCATTTTACAATTTTTTGTTGTTTTTTTGTTTCTATTTTGGTTGTCGAAATTCCAGCAAGTTATTATGCTTTTTGTTAGTATATTAATAAATTTTTTTTATATCTTTTTTAAGTAAACAAAAAACTTCACATTTTTTGTTAATTTTCATTTTTTTAAAGCTGTTTTCTTTTTATCTGCAGAAAATGATTTATTAGATTTAGAAAAATCAACAGCCTAAGTTTGATTCTTCTAAATTTTTAACTTTCTTGGTCTACATTCTAAATTTCTGGTTGGAGACAAGGGATAATAACTATAATAAATTAAAATAGTTTTAAATTTTGTACTGAAATATAACAATGCTAATCATTACGACACTAAAACAATTAACGACAACTTCTTCTACTCCTTATTTTCTAATAAATTTATTAAAATTACAGTACACAACAATAAAAAATGAAAGAAAACATACATAAAACAATTAATAATACTTTTTCTTTTATAAAGCAGTTGTTTGGATATCATAACTTTTTCACGAGATACAAGTTTCTTTTTATAAAGCATTTCGTTATAGTTGAGGTTTGATATTCTTCATTGCCTTTAATCATCACTACCTTCATCATTATATCTTTGGTTATTAGCGTTTAAACGAGAAGAACGGCGTTGTTCATGTTTTGGTGAAGATTTTCTAAAAAAAAAACAGTTTATTAGCAATAAATTTATAAGTATACTGTAAAATATTGCTTACCTATTTCGTTTAGATTTTCGAGCATAATCACTTAAAGCATCTGAGCCAGATGAATAACGTTTATTTCTTTTTCTTCGTGTTGATCGTCTTTGGGGTGGTGTTGATGCTGCAGAACTATCTTCAAAATTAGAAGAAAGATCAACAACATCTTTTTCTCCATCTGATGATACTGGTGATTCATTAACATCCTCATCTTCTTCTTCATCAAGATTAGAAGATTGATTTGATGCTACAGTATTAGCTTTAGCTTTGCTTGGTTGTTTATTTGAAGCAGGTGCTGGACGTAGCTGTCTTGCAGTTGCTGAAAAATCTTCTTCTTCGCCACTGCTTAAAATATTTATTTGATCAACATAATTAACTTCTTGATGTTGTCTTGCACTTCTTCGTTTTGGTTGTCGTTGTTTATCGTTTGATGGTTTTTCATTTGTGGCTGCTTTTCTTGCACGAAGTTCACGAGTTCCAGATGATGTTGATGGTTGGGTAACATTTGCAGCTTGTTGAACAGATGTTTTAGGAGTTGTAGTATTTGCTTTATTGCTATCCTTTTTCAACTGATCAATTTCAGCAGTAAGAGATTTGTTTGATTCTTCTAATGCTTTTATCTTCTTATCCTTTTCTTTATTATCTTTCTTCAGCTTATCAATCTAAATATATACTTATATATTACGAACGTGGTGTACTGTAAGTAACAATATACCTCTGTATCAACAGTTAGCTTAAATTCAATATATTTTTGGCTTTCAAATTTAACTTGTTGTATCAATTCTGCATTTTTAGATCGCAATTTTGCAAGTTCATCTCCAATATTCTTATTAACAGCAACACCATTACCACGGCTAGCAAGTTGACTTTTCAGTGCCGCAATCTAGAAAATAAACATAACTAATAAACATAAGAAAGAATTAAAAACTAACCTCCATAGTTTGAGTATAAATTACATCTTTTTGTCTTTGAATTAAAGTTGAATCTTCTTCCGAGGTTGTTGAATAATTCTCTTCTTCAACATTGCTATTCATGGTTGATTCAGTCTTTGAATTTTATTTATCCGTATTGATAGGTAGTGACCCTGCAAGTGAACATGTTATATTTAACATAAATAAGCAATTAATAAAGAAAAAATAAGCAAGTTATTTAGTAAATAAAAGATTAAGCTTCTGCTGTAAAAATTGCATTAAAAATTTTGCGCAAAAAATTTTTAAAAAAGTGTTTGTGCCTTTTCGTGTTAAAACATTTTATATCTCGCCGCAGGCATTTTTCAAATCCAGGGTAAACATTTTCTTTTGAACATCTTTTTTGGAGTAATATTTTTTAACTTCTTTTATATTATCCATAAATGTTTCTCAATACCAATTGGAACTCACATAAATCGGTTGAACATCTTCTTTTCATCTCTAGGGATGATGTCCACCATGTGGAATCCAAGGTAGTGATCGAATAGGTTCTTTTTGCCAGAGTCCAAGTGCCATTAAAATTTCACGACATGATCTCGATTCATTGTATACAAGTGGACTGATGGAGCTGTTTTATGATACAACAGACGACGACACATTTCAACAGCTTGAAAAATACCATATTTTCGAACAGCTTCATCATCATGTTTTATTGGTTCAAGAGCTTTTAAAATGCAATCAGGAATTTTCAGCTGTGATAGTTCTGCAACACGTTGAATTGCTAATATATAATTTGGCAACAAAATAAAGATTTTTTATTCACGTCACAAGACCTTCAATAATTTTAAACAACATACATAGCAAAATACAAATCATATGAATAAAACACACAAATCTCTTTTTTAATTTCTATCTACTCTTCAATAGTTTTTTCTAGTACTTCAAAAAGTACAGATGCTTTAACATAATCATTATCAACTAGCGTAACTAAACAATAATTATCATGAATATTTTCAATTATCTTTCGAGATTCTGATTCTTTTGGATAAATATTTGCCCAACCATTGATCCATGCATCATAGGCTTCATTCTTCCATACTCGGAATGACAGAGGATCAACAACTGTTGGTTGTGCAATTTCACATCCAGGAAATACTCCCCATGTTACAGCAATTGGAGTTGTCGGTTCAATATTTGACCAATCAATTGTTTCCTAAAAAACGTTTTTGTAGAATATTAAATGTATGGAATTAAGATATTTATGTAATAAGAGATACTGCAGTGGTGCTTGCTGCTATGACAATTAACTCATGGGTTACTGTAGCAGTAGATTAAAAATTAAAAATTTTTTAATTTCTGAAAATAAAAGTTTTCCGATTGTAAATTTTTCAAAAAGAAGATATGTAGTTTTTGGAGGATACTGTAATAGTACCTTTGCTTATTTACTCAAGGATAACAGTAATAATTGTAAAATAAAAAAATAAATGTGAATTAAAAATTTTAAAAATTAATTTGATTTGGGGGGCATGGATACTGTAATGGTACTTATTAATTATATGCTTTAGGGTTACTGTAGAAAAATCCAAATTAAAAATTTTGAAATTCTATAAATTCGTAAATTTAAATGTTTAAGATTTAGATATTTAGTTGTTGGGTGATACTGTAATGGTATCTATTGTTACAAAGTTTTTAATTATTAGGGGATAGTGTAGTGGCATTTATTACTACTTGACTTCACGGTTACTGTAACAGTAAAAAACTAAAAATTTAGATAAATATTAATTTTTGAAAATTTTATATAATTTGAATGTTTTAATTATTATAATATGTTAATTAAATCACGGGTTACTGTAGTACTAAGAAATTAAATATTTTTGCTAATTTTTTTTGTTGAAAGTAGTTACACTTCACAATCTACTTTTTTAATAACAAAAAATAATTTTCTAGTAATAATGTCTGTGGTAATTATCAAATATTAATCACCTACAGTATACCTCACCATCACTACGCCATTAAAAAATCTAACTTACTTTTTGATTAATAATATGATAATTAATAATTGGATAATCCTTTAAAATTTCTTTCAACTTTGCAGCTCTTTCATTAGAAATAAAAAATTCCAAATATGCTTTCTGGTAACAGTATCCACCAGGTTTTCCCCATCCAACCAAAGGATCTGTTGAAGGTGCACCATTAACAGATGGCTGAGAATTAATTGTAAAAATTCCATTTGCATTACACCAAATTAATTGATCTTTAATTAAATTTGTTTCTGCAGAAGTATCATAATCTTGTTCACTCCATGGTAGACGTGAAACTCGAACACCATTTTCATTTGGGTTACGAGTAAGGAAATTTACAAAAACATTTTTGACATCATTGATTGTTTGAAGTTCTGGGGAATACATTTGTAGCATTTCTTCTTTCTTCGGTAAACCTTTTAAATAAAACATATAATATTCTTGGAGATCATTGAATGCAGGGGAAGAGGAATTACCCCATCGACCATTTGGATATTCATCCCAATCCTGTAAATGTAAAAAGTTTACGTTTAAATCAAAGATTATTGTCGTGGTTATTATTTAAAAAAAAAGCTATATCTTTATAACAAAAATACTTACTTTTGTTCTAAAGATATAGCTTTTAGGTCTTGCAGTCCAATAAATTGGTCGAACATCTTCTTTACATCTCAAAGGATGATGTCCCCCATGTGGGATCCAAGGCAATGATCGAATAGGTTCTTTTTGCCAGAGTCCAAGTGCCATTAAAATTTCACGACATGATCCTTCTCGATTCATGGTATACAAATGAATGGATGGAGCTGTTTTATGATCCAGCAAACGACGGCACATTTCAACAGCTTGATAAATACCATATTTTCGAACAGCTTCATCATCATGTTTAATAGGTTCAAGAGCTTGTAAAATGCAATCAGGGATTTTCAGTTGTGATAGTTCTGCAACACGTTGAATAGATTGATATGATTGTATTGGCATTATTCCAGGGATAATGGGAACAGTAATTCCAGCAGCTCGACAATCTTTTACAAATCTTTCAAAAGTTTCAACATCAAAGAATAGTTGAGTAATGATAAAATTTGCTCCGGCATCAACTTTCATCTTGAGATATTCAATATCAGCTTTATAGGAAGAAGCTTCAGGATGACCAAGTGGATAACCGGAGGCGGCAATAGTGAAGTAGGAATTAAAATTATCACGAACCCATCGAATCATATCCAAAGCGCGATATGGATAGACGACAGGGTTGTTGTCCTGAAATATGTGGTGTTGAAAAGCTTTGTTCGCTCTAGTTAATTCCAATAAAAAACAACACTTACACTTTGTGGAAGATCACCACGAAGACAAAGAATATTTCGAATTCCACATGATTTAGCAACTTTAAGGTGTTCCAATGTTTGTTCTTTAGTGTATTGAGCACAAGTCATATGAAGCATTGTATCAACTCGACCATATTGTAAACATGAAGAAGCGATAGAAGTTGATGAAGTTTCTTTTTGAATATTTGCTAAAAAACAAAGATTTGTGAGACCCGGTAGCAGTAAGATCAACAAAGAAAGAGCTTGCGATCAACTAACTGCTCAGCAACTTTATCTCTCTCTTCAAAAAGTAATCCTTACCTGGATCCCCTCCAGTGTGCCATGTAATATCCAAAAACATTGGACCACCATCCCGATATCGATCAATACGAGTTAAAAAATTTGCAACACCATTCATAGTTTTTGGTGGAAAAAATTCGAGTGAAAAGAATGGCACACCAGATTCAATTTGTTTTTCAATTCTTTGATGCAGTGGAATATATTTTGTTTCTTCTCGAAGTGCTTCACCAACATTACTCTTTGAATCAACTTTATGAAAACCAAATCCATCACCACTATAAAATTAGAGGAGATTAAATATATCGAGGTGGATTATGGTAATTAAAGCTCGAAAATTGGCAAAGAGAAGGGAGATGGAAGATCTCCAAGATGATTCTAGTAAACTGCTGGGATGATTTTTGACAGCAAATTGCTGCTTTTAACTTCTGAAAGCTCAAGGTTGAAGGGAAGGGTTAACACCATAATTAAAATTTTGGCATTAAGAAATACTTCGCCAAACATTCAAATTTGAACTTCTGTCATTTTTTACAACAGATTTGACAGTGTAATACAAACTTTTAGGAAGTATTGCATTATCCACAGCTTCTAAGCTCCCAATTTCCTGCCCTTGAAAAACTTACATATAAGGTGCAGGTGAATGTAACTTTGAAAAACTTTGTTCACGATGTAAATAAATTCCATTTCCATTTGTATCAGTAATAAGTGAACCATCATTGGCAGTTTTTAGAGCGCCATTTGTATGAGTTACCAAAGGTTGAACAGCTTGCATCTTTAATGGCGGATTTTAAAAACCTATAAAAGTTTAAGTTTCAAAGATAAAAAGTAATGTCATAAATATCAGCACGATAAAAATAAATCTCTCATGACAAAAGTAAACAAAAATAGATAAATATTTTTAAATTGAATTTGGAATAGAAGTTATCTAACGAAAATTTTATATTTATACTTATAAATTTACAGTATTATAAAATTGCGCAACAAAAAATACACGCTCAAAAAACGTTTTCTTTGCCTAAAAAATGATTGCTTATGAATTCCCGTAGACATCATTTCATTTTTTTTGCAAAAACATTCAAGGTCCCTTTTTATGGTAAAAAAAAGCAAACAAATAAAAATGGGGGAAGATGCAAGAAAAGGACGAGGAGAAAGCTCAATCGGTCAGACCGAAACGGAAATTTCTATTTCAAAAAAAATTATTATGTCTCGTCATTTTTTAACACATTAAAAAAATAAATGGTTAATCAGTTTTTTGTGGTTCGCTAAAAAAGAACGAAAGTGTAAAGAAAGAGAGAAGAAAGGAACACAACAATATATAACACGGTAACAAGGAACTTTAATAATGTTGTAATGTCGTGATAAAACTGATAAATTAAAAGTTGTAAAAATTACTACAGTTTAAACAGTTTTTTTACACAAAATGTTGCGTTTTAATAGACAATATCTTGTCTGTTCAATGAGAAAGTTTAAATGTTATGTCTCAAATAATAATAAAGGTACGTAGAAGAAAATGGAAATCAATAATTACTGAAACCCAAATATGACAAATTATTACAAATTTTTTAAAAGAAATATTTTTAGATTTATGAAGAAATGACGTTACTCAAATCTACTAAAGACAAATATATCTTCAGATTCATTGAAAATAAGGTGATACCGTGGAATTTTCTGTATCCAACTTTTCCTTTCAATACATTCAAGGTTACAACAAAAAAACAAGATTACCTAGACTTTGACCCCTGTTTTATAAGTTGATGTTTTAAAGGGTAACTAACTTTAACCAAAAACAAAAATAGTTATTTAGCAAAGAAAAAAAAAGTTAATAATAAAACGTTTTCACTTTTATCAAATCAACTGTTATGAAATTTTAAAAAAATAACGAAAAAATGATAAAAGAAGCCAAACCCGTTTTACCCCTATCATGCTGATAAAAGAAGTTACGGATATGTAAAAAATGAAATGGATGTAAAAAACGGAATAAAAAAAATGGGTTAAAAATATTTTATCAGTTATGAATTCAAAGAATTAAAAAAACAAGTATGCAAAAGAAAATATAATAGTTACACAGAATGATAAGATAACCTTTCAAGATTCAATTTCAAAGTCAAATTTATGAAAAAAGTGGAAATAAAGTAAAAAATCGAGAAGATGGTTTGTAAAAAATAGAAAAAGTTATATTAAATCACGAACAAAAAAGGTGCTGTGAAAGTTGCTATATACTCAATTGAAAATTATTCAGTTTAAAAATTTTGCCAGACGGCTTTTTATCAAATTCTCCACTCTTAATTTTCTTCTTATAACATTACCAAAAATAATATTGTTGTTGTCCTCCGTCGCCATCAAAAGAAGAATTACATTATTACACACAAATATTCACGTGAAAAGCTTTCCCTTTCCCCCTTTTTTATTTATTTTTTACAATCACAGCAGTGTACTCCCGCTCCCTAATTTCCCGCTCCCGCTCGCTCCCGCTCCTAACGTAGCATCTCGCTCCTCGCTCCCGCTCGCTTTTGCCGTTTTTTAATCCGCTCCCGCTCGCTCCCGCTCCTTTCGCTTACTCCCGCTCGCTTCCGCTCCGGCTCCCATGTTTAACAGCTTTTCAAAAAAATTTTTATTTAATTAAACGAAAACAAAAACAATCAATTGGAAAGTGAACTGTTCAAATGTAGTAATAATTTATTATTGAGATATTCATGTTTGGTACGATTCTTTAGTCCTTTTGTTGCAATTGCAGCACTTGAAAAAAAAGGTGCAGTGGTACGCATAAACACATAAGAGTAAAATTGATTATTTTTTGAGAAAATATTGCAAAAACTCTGAACTTGGTAAGAGCCGCTCTTTTGAAGTCGCTCCCGCTCGCTCCCAGCTCTTTCGAAGTCGCTCCCGCTCGCTCCCGCTCCCTTAATAAGAGAGCGGGAGCGGGAGCGGGAGCGGGAGCGAGGAGCGGGGCGGGAGCGGGAGTACACTGAATCACAGACAAAAAAATTAGTCAATCTCATGCAATAAAAAGAAAGGGGAAAAAGAAGAAGAAGACAGCAGCAGCAATATCACAACCAGTCTCAGTCAGCAGTCAGGTGAAAAGAAAAAAAAACATTGAGAGAATTGTAAAAAATAAAACAAGGCTAGCTTTCTTTGACCGTCTGGCAATTTTAATGTCTATGTTTAGGAAAACACAAAAAACTGTCTAGATGATGAGACATATTTTATTGACGGAAATAGCCATCTTGTTGTATCTTTATTCTAACCAATCGTTTTTAACAAAATCTAAAAACAAAAGTCCGTGAACAAATTTTAAAATTAAAGATAAACTGATTAAAATGAAAAACATTATATTTCAATTGAGAACAGCAAATATGAGAACTGCTGCAGACAAGATAAAACAAAATCAAGCAAAAAACATTAAAAACAGTCGATAAACATTGAAACTTTGAGTGGTCAGTTGTTTGTCCATTGCATTTGTTCTCTTTCTTTGTTAAAAAATTGAAAGCAAGAAAATTGTGTTGAAAAACGATGCTTTTTTTAGTTTCAGATTGTGCATGTTAATTGATTGAAAGCAATAACATCGGCAAACTTATAATGAAAAATAACAACATTGTAAATGTTTCATAATGATGTGCAAAAATATTTTTTGCATTTTTACAAAATGATTGCATCACATTAACCACCAAATTTCTGTTACTACTGTTTCACTTGCTTTATTCATGCAAAATATGTTAAAGATTTTAACAGTTTTTAATAAAATGTTTGTTTATGATACATAATAAAACAACATTTTGTCACTTTTAATTTTTAGAGAAAGGTAACTGTTAATTACAGTGCCACACAAACTTTTTTAATTTAAAAAGTTTAACAGAATACAACTCATAAATAACAGCTCGTAATTTTTAATTAAATTTTAACCGAAAGCTACTCCTAAATTACCATTCGTAATTTACGACTGCTAAAATACGATTCGTAAAATAACTGCAGTTCTTATTATTTCTATACGCGTGCTCCTCATTTTTCTCGTGACGCGTGCTAACTAGGGACAAATCCCTAGTAATACCTAGTCGTGCCCATGTACCTGTGATGGTGACTACCAAAAAATTAGCAAAGTTGCTACACTGGCTACTTTTTATTTGATATAGTAATAAATTAAGCGTTTAATAAAAAGAAACAAGTGGTTTCTTTTGTATTAAAACAAATTAATGTTTTGCTCAAACACCTTTTTCAGACAAATTAATTAATTTTCTCAAAACTACAAATAATTAATTTTTTAAAATTGCTTCTTTGAACGAGTAAATTAAAAAAAATGTAACAAAAAGTTTTAAAAAGCATTGACGCAGCTTCTAAACTCTAAAAAATGGTTAACTTTATGTTTGTTGTTGTATTAATTCATGATATTTTTCGTCTTGTGCTTGCAGTGGTGACGTTGAAAGCATCTTATGCAGTTTTGTTTAAAAAAGTAATTTTTATAAAAACTTTAAAATTATCACCAATTTTTATTATTTATTTTATTAATGCTTTTGGGTACGCTTTTGTGTATCTCTTTCATTCAATGTATTTGATAATATTATGGAGACCAAATATCGTAATCTATGATCCAAGATTGATTTACATTCCATCAATGTTAATTTTTTTCTTTGCACTTTTAAATTCAATGCTTACAATTGGGTTATGTATTGATCGATGTTTAACTATTATTTTTCCGATGACTTTTAGTCTCAAGGCAAAAACTGTTTTAACAATAATTGTGTTAGTTGTGTATACTGTATTTTTACCAATTTATGTAAAAATCAATGATTTTATTCGAAATATTCCAACTCAAGTTTCAACAACGTGTTTAGATAATGGCTGTATTCTTATTCAAGCACCGCATCCATTGAAATATATTTTAACTGTAAAAATAGCTTTATCCATTTGTGATATTCTTGGATGTATGATTTTATTTTTGCTGCTTAGATTTAAATTTTCAAAGTGCAGTAAATCTGTTAAACAAATGTCAAAAACAGTAATTGTAATAATTTTTATAAATATTTTGGCAGAATTGGGTCCAAGTGTGGTGAATGAAATTTTTCGTTTAGTAAGTTTAATAACAGAATTGAAATGTCCTTGAATAAGAAACATTGAATTTAAAATTACTATGTAAGAAAAAAATATTTTAGATATTTAATATTCAACTCAATGAATACATTGGCCCTCATGTTGTTACTTTAATGTTTCTGGGTGTTGCAAGCTGCACGAAATTGTATTCAAAAGCTGTGAAAATATATTAAACAACAATTTTTTAAATTTTACAATGCATAAATTTTTCAAACGTTGACTTTATTAAATTTAACAGTAACAAATTTCCATTTAAAATTACAAACTGTACCATTTTTGTTTTTTTTAAATAAAAAATTAATAAAAACAAAATTTATTAAGCTTCTTGCTGCTAGTAACTCTGCTTAAACATCAAAACCAGATATCTGAGGATAAGTTATAAAACAAAACATGAAAAAGTAAAAATATTTGTCATTTAATTTGTTTATCCATTATTTTGTTAGTTAGCACTATCTGACACAAGCAGACAAGGACGTAGACAGAAAAAATTTTCGGGGAAGGCACGCCTTTGATCTTTTGCCGCTTTTGGTACGCGTCGGCAAAACATCAAAGAAATTTGTCAAATTCAGGGGGGACACAGGTACCATAATGCCCCCTCCCCCCCCCCCCCTTAAATACGGGCTTGCAAGCAGAAAAATTTCTCAATGTCTTTAAGGGAATACTTCACACTCTCATATATTGATAAACAAAAGAATCACTTTAAAAAAAACAAAATTTGGTGTATCAAAAAAACCATTTTGAACTCCACATTTTTTTCTAAGGTTTTGAATCGCCATCTGCTTTTAGTATTTATTTAATTTATTATTTCAGATTTGTTACCAATATTCTGACAAAAGCATTAAAATGAGTACCAACAATTTTAATAGTTCAAGACCAAAGCGACCTCGAACTTTCATGATCACTGAAGAAAATGATGATTCAATTCATGCTCAATTTGAAACAATGAAAGCTGAAAATGCAAAATTAAAAGAATATCGTCATAAAAAACAGTCCAAAAACAAACACAGGAAGAATTTGGGTTTAAGCCAATAAAAGTAGTGAAATCAAAAATTTCTAAGCCAATAAAAGTTGGGAAATCAAAAGAAAAGTTCCACAAATTTCTAAATTCTGAGTAACTATAAAACTAAATTCAATTTAGAAATTTGTGGAACTTTTCTTTTGATTTCCCAACTTTTATTGGCTTAGAAATTTTTGATTTCACTACTTTTATTGGCTTAAACCCAAATTCTTCCTGTGTTTGTTTTTGGACTGTTTTTTATGACGATTTCACTACTTTTATTGATATCTATGATAATATATTAACAATTCTGACTAAATGAAATGCGGGCCCATTTTATGTTTTAATAAGTGACACTTATACTAAACGACGTAACACCTACACTAAATGAGGTATGAAGTCAACTTTTTCAACGCGCCTAAGCCCTGAGGGCCTAAGTCCTAAGGCCTAAGACTAAGCCTAACGCTCGGCCTTCGGCCTCGCGAGCCCAACCTAAGCTTGGGGTCAAAATATGATACAGGGCTAAGTGCAGTGAGGATTAAACTAAAGCGAAGTATGCTTAGACAATTTACTTGTGCTTAAAAATGTAGCAAGAAAATTTGTGGGCCGGTTTCAGAATACAGCCCGGGCTAGGTCTTGTAAAAGCGGTCCGCAAGTGGTTAATGCCCATTGTAGTCCAAATTATTTAAATGTTAATGGGAAAAATGTAAAAACGCACAATTTTTAGTAAGTCAGTACAAATTTTGGGCCGAACTTTATGCGGCCCGGTCCTCAAAATCAGCCCGTGGCCAGCACAATGAAAAAAATAAATAAAATAAAGATAAAATCGCTTTAAAAAACCTGCAAAAATACAAATGGAGAGAATTTGGGTGATGGCAATAAAAGCACTGAAATCAAAGAAAATTCAACCCAATAAAAGTACAGAAATCAAAAAAGAAATTCCACAAATTTCTAAATTCCCAAAAGCATAAAAAGTTCAAAAAATTTAGAAATTTGTGGAATTTCTTTTTTGATTTCTGTACTTTTATTGGGTTGAATTTTCTTTGATTTCAGTGCTTTTATTGCCATCACCCAAATTCTCTCCATTTGTATTTTTGCAGGTTTTTTAAAGCGATTTCACTGCTTTTATTGATATCGAAGATATGCAAATAGTTTAAAACAATTTTTAAAAATAAATCAATAACTACGAAGTTTTTTTAAATATATAAGGCTAGTTCTGTGACAACACTAAGTTGGGTGACAACTACACTAAATAAGGTGACACCTACACTAAATTTGATATGAATTCGCTTTTCCAGTACCACTAAGACCTGAGGGCCTAAGCCCTAAGGCCTAAGACTAAGCCTAACGCTCGGCCTTCGGCCTCGCGAGCCCATCCTAAGCTTGGGGTTAAAATGACAACTGTTCTAAATGAGGTATGATACAGGGCTGAGCGCAATGACAACTACACTAAGGTGAGGTATGAAATAGGGCTATGTGGTAATATTTTTTCAAAAATAAAGAAAAATTTTTGCGGGCTAGAATCTTGGGCCGGCCCAATCATAACGGTCTGCTCCTTGATTTTTGGGGGCTTTTATTATTTATGGATTTCAAAAAGTAATACACACAAAAATGGAAAAATAAATTTGAAAAATTTTTGGGTCGGACTTTTTGCAGCCCGGTTTAAAAAAATATGGACCGCAGTTTTTATTTTAGCAGTGGTGATGGAAAAAAACAATATTTTTTAAAAGTTAAAAAAGAAAAGAAAAAAAGAAAGCGCGCGCTTTTATTTTTTTCGCGTTAAGACTTTTTGCCAAAGAAAAGAAAAAATTTTGTGACAGACGGTCGGTCGGTCGGTTGGAAGGAGAGAATCAACATCATTTTTTGGGACGAAGGACACTTCGGGGAAACGACACTTCCGGGATGCCCCCGAACTGACGGGTGACACTTCCGGGATACCCCCGAACTGACGGGTGACACTTCCGGGAAGCCCCCGAACTGACGGGTGACACTTCGGGGATGATATTAGTAATAATAAACTTTTAAATAAGTGCAAGATATGACAATCAGTGAAAAGTAATTATTAGAGATGTTGGATCATTGCATGCCAAAACTGTCTACAATGTCAGCAAAAAGTTCAAAAATTTTATTCAAAGATTGGGTGTTATTCAATTGATTAATCCAAGTGTCGTTTCCCCGAAGTGTCGTTTTCCCCATTTTTTGTGACAAAGATTCGTATCTCAGTTTGCACCCACCCGTTTTTCTTCATTTTTTTTATTTTTTTACTTAAGTATAAGCCCGGAAACATATTCCAAACAACAAAAAAGTGAAAAAACAAAAAATAAGCCGAAAAACTGCATTGTTAGCCTGGGAAGATATGGCAACCAGGGAAGCGAACCCAAATTGTCCCAGACTCCCCTTCGGGTCGTCCTGGGACCAAAAAAGTGAAAGCTTTCATTTTTTTCTTTTTTTATAATTAAAACAATCGCGTCGAGAGCTTTTTCCCTTTCTTTTCTTTTTTTTTCTTTCAAAAAATGGACGAACGGACACTACGTACATCAGCAAAATTTTTGTGACATTAAATCCTGAATAACTTTTTTAAAACTGATATTTTTTCAAAATTTTTTTTAAATTATCACTACTTGGTGTGCCAAAGTATGTATACAATTTTGTATAACTATATCTAGACTTTAACACCAAAAAAATGCAAAGTCAAATTTCAAAAAGTATGCTAGTTGACGAAGGAAACCCAAATTGCCCCAGACACCCTTCGGGTTGTCCTGGGGCCAATTTCAACTACTGAATTCTTTTCTGGCTTTTGTGATTATATGAAGTGCCATTATGCAAAACAATATCCTTGGTGCCAGATATTTTTTCATACATTTGTTACGCAGCAGAGTAACGACAAAAGATTTGATTACAAATAGGCTTTTTGAGAATTCTCAGCATCTGAAGATTTGCACACTTTTTATCAATGAAAATCTTCTTGTTTTTTGCACTTTCAAAAAATTTTTTTGGACAACTTGCATGTTAAATACATTAATTTATTTTTAGTATTTTAAAAGATAAAATTAGTATTTATTCTTCTTCTGCAAGCGCAACTTGTTACATACTTTTTTCTCGGCTATAATAACTATTAACAGACTAAAAAACAAAATGTTTTTACTGTTATTTTTCATGATGCATGAGGTCATGGACTACCAAGTAAATATAAAAATTCTAATACAAAGAGTCATCTTTTATTGATTTAAGCAAATATCGAGTCATTCTAAAAAATTGGAAAAATAAAAATTGTCTCATTTGCTTTACCATAATTATCATCAAGGTATACCACTTTTTCATTCATCCCTTATATTTTTTTGTTCCTAAAAAAATGGCTTTACCCTCAGTGTTTGCTGAATCCATTTTTCTATCACCGACTAACCAACATTTCGCTTTTCCTCAAATTATCATGACATATGCTTTAAAGAATGTAACACCTAAACAACTGACAAAACTGTACTAATCTTGTAAATATTTTTGTTGCAGACTTATTCATTTTAATGCTGTTACTTATCTTGGTTCCACAGAGAACTGTATAGGATGTTTTGGATGGCCATATCATCATGCTATTAAAAAATGGTCTGCATATTTATGGTTTACAAATTGGTTAACAATAAAATATTCATGCTTTAATGTTTTTACAATCAGACATCGCTATGATATTGATCATTTAACATTACAAGATGCGATTCTGTCGCATAATGATTTTAGAGTTTTGGCATCAAATAACAAAATTACTTATTTTTCAACACGAGAATCTCGTATTATTTATCTTGGGGACAATAGCGATGTTTCAATCGATGAAGTTTTACGTAATATGCCAAATCTTTGTTATCTCTACTGGTATAATATAAATGAACCCTTCAAAGCTGAAACTTTACAAAAAATGAATAACCTCAAATTCCAAAAGAAATTTAAAAAGCTTACCCTCAAGCTGCATGCTGTGGATGATACCTTTCATGCAAAACTTCTTTGTAAATTTATCAAACAAAACTTTATTCTCCCAATTGGCAACGGAAAACTTCGATTTCAATTTACTGGTGAAAATGCTTATGTTACCCGAAGACGCGTTGAACAACAAATGTATTTATCATTTATTAATTTTCTTGTTGAAGAACAAAATATTTTTTAAAACCGAAAGTATTTTACTTGTTTTTTTTTTCTTTTATGTTCTGTCCGATTTGTTGTTGTGTTTTATAAAGAAAAAATAAAAATGTGAAAAAAATACCTTTAAAGTTTAGTTCCTTGAGTTACAAACATCAAAGATCTGTAAGGAAATTCAAACAAATAAAGCTATAAAATATATTTTTCATCATAATAAAATCTGTTATACCGTTAATTAAAACAAGCATTTTTATTACTAATGTAATTCATTATGTATCTGAAAATGATAATTTTGTTGTATTGCTTTTGCACGTCGTGTTGCTACAGTAAAAAAATTATAGAAACAAAAATAGTATACTGTATGGCACATACAATATCCTTTTTTGTTTTTAGAGTATGTGTCTATAAAAAATAAGATTTTATTGATTGCTTTTCGGTAAGAAAAATTTATTTATTTTTCATAAGGTTTTTTTATGAAGCACTTAAAAATTCCTTAGAGCCAAAACTTTGCACTATTTAAAGATAAAAAAAGAAGTTATGAAGAAAAAAAATTTTCATCTTTATCGTGAAATTTTTTTGTTATTTATTTTTTTGAGTGGCGTTGTTTTAAGCTTACTTTACTCAATATTTTTCAGATTTATTATCCACATCTAGTTGATAAAATGAATACCAGCAATTTTAATAGTTCAAGACCAAAACGACCTCGAACTTCAATGATTCCTGATGAAAATGATGATTCAATCCAAGCTCAATTAGAAGCAATGAAAACTGAAAATGCAAAGTTGAATAAAAAATTGGAAGTTCAACAAAAATCAATTTTAGATCTTGTATATGAAGTAAGCGTTTCTAGATACATCCGCTATTATCTATAAAACATTTTAGAAAACTGAATTGAAAAGCAATCAATCTAATAACAATGGTATTGACGAAGATATGAAAGAAGAGTTGGAACGATTAAAAGAAAGTGAAAAACAATCAAAAGCTGTGCTTGATGAAACTCAAACCAAAATGGAAAATGAAAAATTAAAATATGAAGATGAAATTATCAAATTAAATTTAGTTATTAATGCTCATACAGCTGAAATTAATAAGCTGAAAGAAAAAACGTCTGTATTAAAAGATGTCAAAGTTGAATTTGGAACAAACAATGATGACCTTAAAGATGCTAAAAAAGAAAACGAAGCTACAATTAATAAAATGAAATCAGAAATTGATGATCTTAAACAAAAAGTAAGTTATCTCAGTTAAACTAAAGCTTTTTTATCAGTAATTTTTAGAATGCTGAAGCTGAAAAAGCACATAATTGGATTGTTAAAACAAAAGATAAAGAAATTCTTAAACTTGAAACTCAACTGTCATTTGCTATTGGAGGGAAACAGGAATTAACAAATAAGAATGTTTCTGTTAATAATCAACTTGCAAGCTTAAAGAAAACATCGGGGGCTAAAATTGCTGATCTTACTAAAAAGGTTTGTACTTTCTTCAATTCGCTGTATTTGTAAACATGCATTTATTTAGAATTCTGCATATGAAGCAAAAATTTCTGATTTGAAAAGTGAAATAGAAGATCTTAAGAAGAAGGTATGTGTCTATGATAATTTGAAATTACTGTATCATATAAAAATCTTTATTTCTTTTAGAATGATGATTCAAAAGCTGAAGTAGAAGCTGCACATGAATTAATTGTTGATACAAAAGATAATGTAATCGCTGAACTTCAACAACAACTTCTATCTTCCAACCATGTCAGAAATGAACTAACAACAAAGAATACTGAACTTGAAAATACTAGAAAAACATTGGAAGCTAAAATTACTGAGCTTTTAAAAAAGGTATGTATGATTATGTTAATTTTGTTGGTTTAAAATAAATATTTTTTTTAGAATTCTGTTAATGAAACTAACATAACTATTCTAAGAAGATCAGTAGAAAATCTTAAAAAGAAGGTTTGTGTCTTTGAGCCATTTTGTTGTTTCTAACATAAACTATTTAGAAAACTGAACTTGAAAAAGAAATCACTCGATTGAATCTGCATGAAGAAGATCTCATAATACAGGTAATTTTTAGAGTTTTATGTTTCCCTTAAAAGATTCATAAATTTTTCAGAAGGCTGAATCAAAATCTACTTTAGAAAAAGCACATAGACTTATTGTTGAAACAAAAGATAATGAAATTGCTGAATTGAACAATCAACTTTTAATTGCTAATACTGCTAAAGATGAATTGACAACAAAGATGGCTGCAGCAGAAGTTCAACATGAGAAAAATGAAAAAAAATTGAAAGCTAAATATATTGAACTTTCTAAAAAGGTTTGTATTATTGAACTGCGATTCGATTGGACCGGATAAAATTCTCCACTGAATTTAACATATCAGATTGTCTATCCATTCATATATCAGCGGTGTAATAATAGTTAGATCAGATATTTATTGGATTTGAAAACTTTTCTTTTTGGTATATAATTATTCTATTAGTCTACAAAGGAAAATGCTATTAAAGATTTTATTATTAGCGTGTAGCTTTTGTATTTTCGGTTATAAATCTTTATTTTGTTTCTACCGATAAATTTATTGGATTGAATTTTGTCTAACAAAATCTTGTATCAATTGTCCAATCCAGTAACATTGATTCAATCAAAATCCGATATTTTTGGGAATTGGATCATGGGAGTGCCGTTCACTCGTTTGTATGATGTTAATTTGTTAATTTTAAAATTTGTTTTTCAGAATTCTGCCAATGAAGCAAAAATGGCTGATTCAAAAACAGAAATTGAAAATCATAAAAAGAAGGTATGTACAAATATATATGTTAACTGGATAGCTATTACCCTTTTTCAGATTACTGTATTGGAATCACGAGTCAATGATCTTACTAAAAAGGTTGGTTTATAAAGTTAACGTAGAACTTTAACATGGGTATTTTTTTGCAGAATTCAAAATGTGAAGAAAATTATAAGAATGCTGAAAAATATTCTAATGGATATGTTAACAAAATTCAAGCTATGAAAAAAGAACAAGAAAAAATACAAGATGAATGTGAAAAAAAGATTAAACAAAATGCCGAAGAAACTGCTGCAAAGTGTCAAAAAACATTTGATGATATGAATACTAATCGACAAAAAGAGATTGAAGAATATAAGAAAATGAATACAGAATTAGAAAATAAACTGAAAACGATGAGAAGTGAAACTGGTAAACGCTTCACTGAATTGGAAAAAAGAGAAGCTGAAGCAAATACTGTAATTAAAGATCAACAAACAACTATTCAAGAATTGAAAGATCAACTTAAGCAAGCAAAAGAAGCATTTTCAGAAAATGATGAACGCCAAAAAGCTATGAATTTAGAATCTTTTTGGATGTATAATTGTCGACTTGCATGTGCTGAAGTATTCAATCAACAAGCTAAAGATTTACTTCGAAAGAATAAAGATGGAAATATTGATGAAATTTTAAAGAAATTTGAAGAAAAAGAATATAAATCACCAAATGAATTCCTTGATTCCTTAACAAAGCTTATTCAAAATTGTTCATATACTTATCGTCGAAGAACTCAAAATCATCAATTACTTGATTCTTTAAATCAAAGCTTGAATGATAAATTCAAGCCAATTATTGAAATGTTTATTGGAATGAAAGATGACCATTGAGAAATACTCATGCCGTTCAAATTAGTGTGCCTGAATGAACATTAGAATGCATATGTATCTTTTTTGAAATCTGTAATTATTTATTTTTATAACTGTTTTTTTTGTTGTTACTGCTTTTTGATCAAATAAATTTTTTATCCTGCAAACATGAATTCTACTACAAAGCATTAATTGGTTTTTTTTGTACCATTTCGTTATTTATTTTTTTATTTTGGTTTCATATACCCGCATTTTATTATTTTTTTATGTTTATTATCATCACTTTTATATTACAGAAGGGATAAAATGGAAACAAATAATTGCTCAAATTCAAAGAAGCGAAAATTTACACAAATTTCGGGCGGTAAAAATGATGGATCAATTGAAGCTCAACTTGAAGCAATGAAAGCTGAAATTGCAAAGCTCAAAGAAGAATCAAATTTAAAAGATGCTTTAATTGTTAAACAAGCTTTGAAAGTGAGTAATATTTTTTTATTAAACTAAAAACTAAAAATAATTATTTAGATTAATCAATTTGAAAGCAGTGCACCAAATGAAGATGATATGGAAGCGGAAATGGAAAGATTAAAAGAAGTTAATACTAAATTGCGTGCTGAACTTGTTGAAACAGAAAAGAAAATGGAAGAAGAGCAACAACGCCATGAATCTGAAATTGCTGCTTTAAAATCAGCTGTTGTTGCTCGTGAATCACAACAACCTTCTTCACATATTCCAAATTTAAATGTCACACATCATGAAAAGCTTAAAGCCTTCACAACAAAATGGATAAAAGATAATGTAATTGTTGAACCAAATACATTAGCTCTTCGAGGTGAAATGTATGCTGCATGTGTTGAACATTTAAGAAGTGTCAATGGTATTATGAGTGGAACTGTTAATCTATTTACACAACTTTTACAGTAAGCTTTTGTTAGACAAAATAAAATTAACATATATATAATAATTTTTAGATCAGTTTTTCCATGTGCAAGTCTCTATCAAGAAAAAAATGGTTACAAACTCTGTTATTACATTAAAGGTGTACGGTATCTAAATCAAACATCAAATTAATCTACTGATTGTACTTTGATTTTTGAAAATTGATATTATTGCTATTACTTTATGAATTCTTTTGCATTGTTGTTACGCAAAATATAAAGATCAAACCTTGTTAATGTTTTGAAGATGCATTGTTTCACTGCTAGGACATTCTTTTTATTTAAGATTATTTTATCTGTGATACTTATTTGCTGACGCTATCAAACATTTTAAAAATGGCACTATATATTCAGCACCAGAAAAAAGTCGTTTAGTTTATTAGTCATTTCAAAATAGATTTGTTTGTAAATTAAAATAGATTTCTTAATGCCGATTGCAAATGTGTAATGCTTTTTGCCATATAATTTCTCTACCAATTTGCTGATGTAATCAAAGATGTCTAAAAAGGCACAATAGTTCCAGCTCCTGGAAAAGGGAGTTTTTGTTTAACACTAAGTTTCAAACAATTTTGTTGTAAATTTAAATACCATTTTTAATGCTGATTTTATATTTATAAAGCTTTCTGATACAGTTAATCCGTTGCAAAATCTCGAAGCAATCAAAGATCATCCTTATCTTTGAAAAATGAAACACCAATGATGAGAAATTGATGGAAATTTTTTTAACAATCCTTAAAGTAACTTCGCTGTGAACTTGTTACGCTTGAAATTTTTTAATCGTCCAGCTGTAGAGTTGCAGCTTTGATTTTTTGTATTTCTCATCTGTATGTACACTTTAATAAATATACACTGTCAAGCAAATTTCTTTTCGAAATGTTCGTTACTTTTGTCGTTTTGAGTTTTGTAATAAAAAACTTTCGTAAGTTTTCTAGTGCAACTTTTTTTCAACGTCTTGCATTTACATTGATTACTTTTTGTCGACGAACTATTCATAGCTATAGATCTTTTTTTAAATTTTATATAAGTGTATTTTATTATATTCTTATCTTTTTAGGTTTATTATCACTTTCATATTATATTGAAGAAGTGATAAAATTAAAACTAATAATTGCTCAAATACAAAGAAGCGTAAGCTTTCTGGTAAAAATGATGGATCTGTTGAAGCTCAACTTGAAGCAATGAAAGTTGAAAATGCAAGAAAAAAACAAATGATTGAAAAACAAAATGCTACAATTGTAAAACTTGCTATGGATGTAAGTAGTTTTTTCTTCAACGTTTAAGCACATGTCTTGATTTTTAGAATACTGAACTTGGCAATAAACAATCAAGTAATGACGATGATGATGTTGATGAAGATATGGAAGCTGAAATTGATCGATTGAAAGAAGTTGAAGCTAAATTACAAGGTGAACTTGGTGAAACTCATACAAAAATGGAAGATGAAAGAAAACTTCTTAAAGCTGAAAATGCTGCTTTAAAATCAGATGCTGAAGCTCTTGATAATAAAGTTAATGAACTTGAAGAACAGCTTGCTCTCTTAAAAGATGTCAAAGTTGAATTAGGAACAAAAAATGATGACGCTGAAGCTCAACTTGAAAGTGAAAAAGCAAAATTTGAAGCTAAAATGAATAAATTGAAGTTACGTGTAAATGATCTTACTCAAACGGTTGTGTTTTATTTTACATTTATATATACTGATAAAATTTTTATTTTTAGAATACTGAAACAGAAGTAGCTAAACTAAATGCTCAAAAATGTTCTGCTGAATATGAAAAGAGAATTCATGATATGACTTCTGATCAACAATTGGCTCTTGGAGCATGTGAAGAATATAAGAAAAGGATTAAAGAATTAGAAGATCAACTGAAAGCTTTAAATTTATATTACAGTGAACTAAAAGAAAGAGAAGATTCTGCAAAAACTGTTATTGAAGATCAACAAAAAACAATTCAAGATTTAGAAGATGAACAACAAATGACACAACTTGCTGTTGAAGAATATAAGAAAAAGGAAAAAGAATTGGAAGATCAACTGAAAGTTATAAAGGATGAAACAGATTTACGCAATAATGAATTGATGCAACGAGAAGATGCATCTAATACTGTAATTGAAGATCAACAAAAGAAAATTCATGATTTGGAAGAACAACTTCGACAAGCAAATTTAGAAGATGAAGATAATGATGAAGATTCCGATGGATCTCATTCAAATCAATCTCTTTCTGATTTAGATATTTGGTTGAAAACTATCAAAGATAGCAAAAAGCGGTATTTATCAGTTGATGATATTCATAATGGATACAAAATTTTATATGGTCGCCTTGATTTTCGTACTGTAAGGTTTAAAATTATAGTTAAAAGTATGTAAAAGTTTTTCATTTTTTTCTAAATTTGTAGGTTGTAAATGTTGCAAAACTTGAAAATTCTAGTAATTCCAGTATGACATGGAAATTATATTCAACTGAAACATCTGAACCTTTTAAAATGTATCTTAAAGAAGTTATTAAAAGAACTCGTTTTAAATTAAATCTTATTTGTGCTCTTGTTTGCAATAACGAAAACAAGCTTCGAGAAATTATTCATCGTATTCATTCATGTACAATTACAAGTTTGACTTTAAGTCGTCAACAACTTGATGAAAAGGAATTTTTAAAATTAATTCCATCTGTAAAAGCTATTAAATTTGATAAATTATCAGTAATGAAAGAAAGTGGACGAAAAATGAGAATTAATGAAATTTTGAAAGCACTTCCAAATATTGAAACTTTTGAATAGTAAGTTGTTTAATATATTTTTTCGTATTATGCATAAATTTTTTAGTGTATTTCTACAATCAATCAAAACTGATACTGCTGAAAATTTGTCAAAGCTTCCACGATTTAAAAAACTTACAGAATTTAAACTTTTTAATTGTTCAAATGGTTTTATCCTTGAGGATTTTGCTGAATTTATCAAGGTAAGGTTTTACAGGAGTGTTTTAAAAATTTAATGTAAAACTGGTTTTAGAAACATCCAAATGTCAATTTTGTTTTGAAACATCGTACTCTAGATAGTTCTGTTTTAAATCAAAAGAAAGAAGAAATGAATTTACCAGCTGATTGTAACCTTGTTTTTTGAATGTTATTATTATTATTGCTTTATGATTTTTTTGCATTGTTGTTACGCAAAATATAAAGATTAAAATTTATTAATGTTTCAAAGATACGTACATTATTTCTCCGTTAAGTCATTCTTTCTATTCGAGGTCATTTTATCTTCGGTAATTAAATTATGTTAAAACTTTTTGAGTATGGAAAATGAAGAATTGTAAAGAAGATTTTTTATTTAAAGGAATAGTTCGAACGCATGAATGCTTAACAATCTTTATATGGATAACAAATTATCACATACAACAATCAAAGCTTTAAACAAACATATATATTGAATTATCAATAACAAATTTTTTTGTATAAGTAAACTTATTGTGTGTGATATTAACGGCATTAGTGAATCCCTACAAATAATTTATACAATTAAATTATCCTTGTCGAATCAGCAGAAGATTGAGCTTCTTCCTCCTAAACTCATGGATGCTTTCATGATTCAACAATTGTTATGTTATTGTTGTTGTTGAATCATGCAATGTAAAAATAAGTGAAAAGATACATTTTTTATTGTGTACATGAAAATATATATGCTAAAATCCATATTTTACTTGCACTTACAAACAAGTATTCTTTGAGGGTCGTATTTTAATTGTATTAATTTATTTTTTTTAATTATTTTAATAGACAACTATATCATTATTAAAATATAATACATTACATTTCAGAATGCTGAATTAGATAAGAACTATCAAACTACGGTCGCTGAATATGAAAAGAAGATTCAAGCAATGAAAGGTGAACAACAAAAATCTCAAACTAAAAATGAGAAAAAGATGAAAGAACTTGAAGATCAAAAGAAAAAGAAAATTTATAAAAAAAAAAAAAATAAAATATTAGGGATACTTTTTACCAATATTAGGGTGGTCAATTCACCCCATGCCTAAAATTCTTATTTCAGACGATGAAGATAATGTCTAAATTGTTTTTTTTTCTTTTCTTTTAATTGATCTTTGTTATACATGTTTAAAAAAATTTGTATTGTATGTTTTTATTTGTATCGTTTATTATTTCAATAAATTTGTTGGATGGATGTGGGAATATTGGATTAAATTTTTACAGTTTAAAATATTTTTTCTGCACAAAAAACAAAGATTTTTACCGTAGAGTTTCCACACTGATTCCGGAGCCCATTTTTGGTATCGCTCAAAACAATTTGTAACTTCTTTGAAATCTATTTTTTCTGATATATTCATATTTATTGATTTTAAGCCGGCAAACTTTTTCTTAAAAGAAACTTTGCTGCATAAACAAAAAAATTCTTTAAGAAACTTGTGGCTAAAAAGCAATAAAAAATTGATCAAGCATATTAAAGCAGGGCATTTTTTATTTTTCAGTTTTTGCTATAGCATCATAAAAAATTGATTAAATAGAAAAATATAAAGGAAGATTTTATACGTGATTTGCCTTTTTTTTGTTGATTTTATATGTTTTTAATAATGTAATATACTTTTCACATTTTTTAGATTTCTCATTGAAAGTTTACTCAAAAAGTTGCAAAATGAATACCAGTAATTTTAATAGTTCAAGACCAAAACGACCTAGAAATTTTTTTTCTGATGAAAATGATGATACTTTTGAAGCTCAATTAGAAGCAATGAAAGCTGAAAATGCAAAATTGAAGAAAGAATTGGATGTTAAAAATACTGCGATTGCAAATCTTTATGTTGCTGTAAGTGCCACTTGATGTTTACTTCTTTTTAATAAATGTTTTTTTAGAATTCTCAATTGCAAAGTAATCAATCTAATAAAGCTGGCACTAATGAAGATAAAGAAGCTGAAATCGATAGATTAAAGGAAGTTGAAGCTAAATTACAAACAGAACTCAATGAAGCTCAAACAAAACTGGAAAATGAACGATTAAAATATGAAGATGAAATTCATAAACTGAAATCACTTATGGAAGATCAAAAAGAAGAATCCCGTCAAAAGATTGCATTTCGTGATAATAGAATTTTGGAACTTGAAGAACAGCTTTCTGCTTTAGTTGATGTTAAAGTTGATTTAAGAACAAAGAATGATGAAGCTGAAAATCAATTTGAAAATGAAAGAAAAGAAAATGAAGCTAAAATAAATACGTTGAAGGCAAATATTCATAATCTTACTAAACAGGTATCTTTTATTTTTTATAGTTTATGTGTAATGTTGTTGTAATTTAGAATGTTGAATTAGAAACAAGGAGTGAAAAAGCTGAAGTAGAACATGAAAAGGAAATTCAAGCTTGGAAAAATGAACAAGAAAAACTTCAGACTGAATATGAAAAAAAGAATAAAGAATTGGAAGATAAATTAAAAGCTTTAAGGGATGAAAGAGATGGATTCAAACAAAAAGAAGATGCAGCTAATACTGTAGTTGAAGATCAACAAAGAAAAATTGAAGAATTAGAAAATCAACTTCAACAAACAAGCAAACGATATGTATCACTAGAAGATATTCATAATGGTCCTGAAATTTTTTATGATCTTCTTGATTATCGTACTGTAAGTTTAACGTTTTTTTATGATCGCATAATTTGTTAGCTTACGTTTTAGGTTGTTAATATAAAGAAACTTGAAGCGGGTGACTTAACCATCTGGAAATTGTATTCAACCGAAACTTCTGAACCTTTTGAAATTGATGTTGCTGAAGTTTTTAGAAGAACTCGATTTGAATTAAATCTTACGGGAAAATTTGTGTGTAAAGATGAAAAATATGCGAATAGAATTAAAGAAATTATTCCAAGGCTCACATGTACCATTACAAGCTTATCCTTATATCATCAACATCTTGATGAATATGAATTTTTGAAGTTGGTATCTACTTCTGCGAAAAAAGTTTACTTGAATGAAGTATCCATAGCAAATATGACAATTGATGAAATTTTAACAAAACTTCCAAATATTGAAACATTCAAATAGTAAGTATAATTTTGTTTTTTTACCCTTACATCATCCAAAGTTTTAGTTTATTCAAAAATAATGGTGGAACAAAAAATGATATGACAGAATCTGTTTACAAAAATTTTTTAAAACTTCCAAAATTAGAAAAACTAACGAAATTCAAATTGTATAACTGTGCAAATACATTTGATCTTGAATCTTTTGCTGGATTTATCAAGGTAAGTAATTTGTGAACATTTGAAAATCGAATACATATAAGATTTTAGAATCATCCGAATGTTGATTTTGCTATTAAATATAATCAATGTGATGTTACAACTAAAGCAATTATCAGAAGCAAAAAGCAAAAGTTGAATCTATGTATTCCTTACAAACTTGAAATTCTTTTTGAAGATTGATATTGTAAAATTTGTTGTTACAAATATTTTATATGTTATAGTTTCAGAATTTAATAAACCGACAGCTAAAATTTGTTTGTCGCATTTCCATACGCTGCATTTAAAAATAATTGCTATCGTTTTTGAAAGTATGATTCATTTTTCACGAAATCAAAAAAAGATTATAGTTTGTTCTATTTCAATTACATGTATATGCTCGGGTAATCCGAAATATCCATTTTGCACGAAATAAAGTTTTTCACATAAAAAGTAGTTTTCGGAGAACAATATTTAAACAACAAAAAAAGGTGAAAAAATTATTTTGTATCACAGGAGAATTGGTCGTTTTTTTTACTTTAGCTGTTTAAAAATAATGAATCCTCTTTCAAAATTGGTTGGTAAGTTTTTTTATTAGTTTCATTTTTTCTTTCATTTTATTTATAGTTACAAATTCAAAGTTCTTACCTGATAAATTCTGGACTGATATTTGTTTAAAGCTTTGGTTTAGTGTACATGACAGGGTATACGGTAACTTTTTTTTTATCAAAATTATGATGAAAAATTATTTCAAAAGTTTTTATTTAGTAAAAGTTATTGATAGAGATGGAAAAGTTGCAAGAGGTTTTCTCTGTTGTCCAAATATCGAAAAAGTTGTATATTCATTTAAAAATAATCACATGAAATATTTATTCATTTAAAAATATTTCATGTGATTCATATGGTGTCTGAGAGCCAAAAAAATCGAAACCATTAAAACCAAGTAAACTTGTCGAAAATGATGAAATAAAATATTATTTAATTTATACTGAAAATGGAGAGCTTGCAATAAAAGAAAACCAGTATATTCGCGCAAATCATTATTTACTTGCAGAAATGTTTGCAGAATATAGATTTATAGATGGATATGGTTGTAAGATTAAAGTTTATCGTCCTTTATTGAATACTTGGCAGATTGTGTCTGGTAAGCGTTGGATTCGACCAAAGGGTGGAGGGGCATGAGGAGGTAATGCTTTTTAACCCTGAAATATAAAGATCAAAGGCGTGCTTACCCTGAGTTTTTTTCGGCTGACGTCCTTGGATTAAACTGCTACATGAATTTCATATTCACATTTTCAGTAACAATTTCAAACGAAAATGGAGTGTTTCTGAAAGGTATTCTTAATTGTCCAGATAAAAAAAATGTTGTGAGAGCTATTAAATCACAAAGAAATGAGTGTAGAAAAAGCTTCTTTTGGCCATCACATCAACGTAAGCCATCAACACCAAGTACATTGCTCAGAAGTGATAGTATTGAATGGTATTTAGTTTATAATTTCCATGGAAATCTTGCTTTAAAGCAGCAATTTGATCTTAATGAAGATGATTATTTACTTGCAGAAATGTTTGTTCAAAATAGCTATAAACTTGAAAGCATAAATATTATTTCAACTATCCGCCCAATATTTAGCAAAAAGGTATTTGGTAAGTTAATAATTTTCAATATTTAAAATCAAATTCAGAAACATTATTGAATTGCTGGTGTTCGACTTCACTAAAAGCTGTTTTTCTACTTTTTTTCATTGCCTGCCGTGAAGGATCAGGCAACTTTTTTTTGCTTGACTGTCATACTCTTCTTAAACGAAATACTGCTTATTATATTCAGTAAGGCTCAGGAGCAACCTACCAACAAAATGAAAAAATTCATAATTTCAGCCAAATAAATTTTAAAATTTTAGTAGAAATTTTGGATACCAATTATAACCTTATTATGAAAGGCAACCTTGATTGTCCAGAAAACGAAAAAGTTGTTAAAGTCATTGGTGCACAAAAAAATTATTGTCATAGAAACTACTGTTGGCCCACCCGTCAGCAAAAACCAACAAAACCAATTAAACTTGTCAAAAGTGATGAAGTAAAGTATTATTTAGTTTATGACTATCATGGAGATCTTGCTATTAAATTTCGTCATACCTTGGAGAAAGATGATTATTTGCTTGCAGAAATGTTTGAAGAAAATGAACTTGAAGGTTCAAGTGATTTTAAAATTGAGGTTCAAAATGTTGTTTGAATTTGTTGTTTTTTTGATGTTTTTTGTCGAATATTTTTGGTTCAGAAAAAATTTTCGATACAAGCTTTTTTTGATGTAGAAAAAAGTTTTATTTTATTTTTTTGTATCTTTTAATGGCTCATGTAACTTTTTTAACTAGAAATTTTTTAAAATGTTCCTTCAAAGCTAATCTCTTTTTGTAATAATATATTAATAAATTTATAATTCACACAACAAATTGTAAACAATTCAACGGACAAATTTTGATTGAACATATTTATTCTATTCAAAAAGCAATTGCTGAATTCCATTTCTACTATGTGGATCAACATATCTATCATTTGAAAGCAAAATGAGTCTTCCAATCAGACAACAAATTTTATTATCAACCCTGTGTTCAATATAATCATAAAAATTAGTAATCTCTTAAAAAAATTCATTGCCGTTCAAAATTTTGATTAGTTGTCCATGCAAAATTTAAGCGCGAAAAAAGAGCAAACGGACAAAAAATGAAGTCACAATTTTTATCCTTTGCATTTTCATTTTTTTATTGAGTCTTGGATGGTTGATTTTTTTTAAACGTTGCCTTTTATTTGTTGTGCATTTATATATATTAATAATTTTAAGCTTTTTTTTCAGTAGTTTTCTGAAGAAGGAACAAAATGAATAACAACAATTTTAATAGTTCGCGATCGAAACGACCTAGACTTGAAGAAAATGATGCATCAATTGAAGATCAACTTGAATCAACGAAAGCTGAAAATTTCGAGTTAAAAAGAAAATTAGTTATTAAAGATGCTACAATTTCAAGACTTTGTACAGACGTAAGGTGTTTTTTTTATTTACTTTTGAGTTTTGAAAAATATTTACCTCAAAAACAGAATTTTTTTGTTTATTGTTTAAAATTGTTATATAATACATATTGTTTTTAGAATACTGAATTAGAGATGAAATTAGAAGTCGCAAAGAATAAAACTAGCAATAATATGGAAGAATTAATTAAAGAAGTTGAAGAAAAGCATCAAGCTGAACTTATTGAAACTCAAAAGAAAATGGAAAATGAACGATTAGAATTGGAAGATGAAATTCATCAATTAAAACTTGTTATTAATGCTCGTGAAGCTGAAATTGATGAATTGAAAGAACTGAATTCAAGTGGAAAAGATGTTAAAGTTGAATTACAAACCGAAAGAAATGATCTTGAAAATGAAAAAAGTAAATATGAAGCAAAAATTAATGAAATTAAATCAGAAATTAATGATCTTACACAAAAGGTAATTATTTAATAGTATTTAATGTTGAAAGAACTCACGATTTTCAGATTGTTGAAGCAGAAGCAACGCATAAATTAGCTATTGCTAAAAAAGATAACGAAATCAAAAAGCTTAAACAGCAATGTTCCACAGCTAATGCTGCCAAAAATGAATTAACAAAAAAGAATTCCGTTAACGAAACTAAAATGGCTGATTTTAAAACTGTAATAGACACTCTTAAAAAGAAGGCTTGTATCTGTTTTTATGTGTTTTTTTAATATAGTTTTTCAGAAAACACACTTTGAAGCAGAAAATATTCGAATGAAGTCACGAGTTGATGGTCTCACTAAAAAGGTTGTTATGCTAATCATTTTTGGAAACTTTTACATGTGGTGTTTTTTTAGAATTCTGAATTGGAAAAAGCTCAACAAGAAGCTGAAAAAGTTGCAGCTGAGAATGAGAATAAAATTCAAGCTTTGATTGATGAACAACAAAAAACTCAAGATGAATATGAGAAAAGAATTAAACAAAATGCTGAAGAAGAAGAAGCTAAATACCGTAAGATTATGGCTGCTATGACTGCTGATAAACAACTGGCTGTTGAAACATGTGAAGAATATAAGAAAAAAGGAAAGGAACTAGAAGTTGAACTAAAAGCTTTAAAAGATGAAACAGATCTACGCTTTAATGAATTAAAAGAAAGAGAAGATACTGCAAATGCTATGATAGAAGATCAACAAAAGCAAATTCAAGATTTGGAAGAACAACTTAAACAAGCAAATTTGCAAAATGATTTTAATGATGATGGAGCAGATAGTGAAGATTGTGTTATCCTGTCTGATATACTTCCACAATCTCAAGCAAGTCAGCTTCATCAAACACTTCCTGATCTATCCGATGATGAGATTACTGTAGTTAGTCAAAGTATTAATGAGAATGGAAAGCGATATTTATCACTTGATGAAATACATGTTGGCCCTGAAATTCTTTATGATCTTCTTGATTCTCGTACTGTAAGTTTGGCATATCTTTTACTTTTTACATAATTATCATTAATTTTCAGATTGTAAATATTGATAAACTTGAAGCAGGTGATTCAAAACTTTGGAAGCTATATTCAAGCGAAACATCTGAATCTTTTGAAACTGATCTTGTTGAAGTTTTCAAAAGCAATGGATTTAAATTAAATCTTACTGGAACGCTTGTTTGCATTGGAGATGAACAAAAACATGATAGAATTCAAGAAATTATTCAACGTATTCATGTACGCAATCTTAAAAGTTTAATTTTAAGTAACCAAAATATTACTGAATATGAATTTTTAAAATTAGTTTCTTCTGTCAAAAATGTTAAATTCAATAATCTGTCAGTTAAGAAAAAACGTGGAGGTAAAATGAGAATTGATGAAATTTTAAAAGCACTTCCAAATATTGAAATTTTCCATCAGTAAGTCGTTTTTTTATGTTTATTATTTTAATTTATGTAAGTTTTTTAGTCATTTCCAAACACATAGTGAAATTAAGAATAATACAGCTAAATGTTTAGCGGAGCTACCACAATTTAGAAAACTCAAAAAATTTATTATTGCTAATGTTACAAATGCATTTGAAGTGGACGATTTTGCTGAATTTATCAAGGTTTGTATTTATCAAAGTGCTTGGGAAAAGTTAATACCTTATATTTTAGAAACATCCAAATGTTGATTTTGCTATAAATTTTTATGATTATGTTGAAATTAGAGTTGATGGTCGAATTTGTCGTCTGATTCGAAGACTCAATTTGCCTTCAAATGTTAAATTTTTCATTGGTGATAGATATGTTGATCCACATTGTAAAAAATGGAATTCAGCAATTGCTTTTTGAATAAAATAAACAAACGCTCAATCAAAATTTGTTCATTGTATTGTTTTACACTTTTTTGTACTTGTGAATTATAAATCAATAAATTTATTGTTAAAAAAATAGCTTTAAAGGAATATTTTAAAAAACTTTGTAGTTAAAAAATTTACAGTTTTATCGAAAAAATTGTAGTGAAAATAATTGAAAAATAAATAAAATGATTTATGTGAAAACAAATTATGTTTTTGAAAAATACGGTAGTTATGGAAGTTTAAGTTACAAAAATATTTATATACTTGTTTTTACAACTGATGTGAAATGAGTTTACATATTTGTTACAGATGTGTGGAAGATTGTGTCGAGAATCATTTACACAGCTAATATGCAGCACGGCGACGTTGTTGCTGATATTCTTCTTCTGGATAATCTTCTTCATAGGCCTCCTCATTTCTAAAATGGTTTTTTGTCAAATTGAGAAGTACTGCTTTTGCTTAATAAGAAGGGACTTTACTGTATATTTTTAATATAACAAAAAAAAGTAAAAACATTTTTGGGGTCAATAAAAAAGGGATGCTAAAAAGGTGGATATATTTTTTAACAATAAATAGAAGGGAAAAATGCCGGGTTTTTTGTTTTGCAACATCAAAGGGAGTGTAAAAAAGGAAAGGAAGAGCTTATTATAATTCAGTATTTCTGTACATTGATTGTCTAGGAAGTACTTGATCACCAGTAATCTTTGAACGCAAGGCTGCAGCTTCAACGGCACTAACAAGATGAGCTTTAAGGCCACCCTTTTCAAGTTCATGCATTCCATAAATTGTTGAACCAGCTGGAGATTGAACTTCTTCCTTTAAAACTGCAGGATGCTTTCCAGATTCTAGGACCATTTTTGCTGCACCAAGTAATGAATATGCCGAGAGTTTGATAGAAAGGTCACGTGGAAGTCCCATTTTTACTCCACCATCTGCAAGGCCTTCAATTACTGAGAACATCTGAAAAAATTTGAAGCGATTAAATTTGCATAAAAAAATAAGGTTGTAATTTTACTTCAAAAAATTAAGAATGTCATGCAAAGTTTTGGCGGCTTACATTGTATAAGGCATTTAGATCAAAGCCCTATGAAATTCAATTATTTCTTGAAATCGAAAATTCTGTTCACGATGTTTTATCAAGCGAAATTTTTCGCAAAACTATAACTTTTTGAATCGTCTTTGCTACAAAATTGATATATTTTGGAAAACGTAAATGTCAATCAACTGTAATCTCCTGTTAAATTGAAGATTTATGGGTGAAAATTTTTATGAAATCAAACTTTTATCAATCAAATTTTTTGTAAAACAAAATTATTAAAGTATTTTCAAAATTTTAGACCGCACTTTTATGCAAAATAGATAGAAATTTCATTGATTCAAGTGTTTAGCAAAATCCAAATTTTATGCAAATTGGATTTTTCTCTAAAATTTTAGACTGAAATTTTATTGACCAAATTCATGAACCGAAATTTTTATAGCAATCGAAATTTCTTACAAAATCAAATTTGATCGAGATTACCCCATTGTTTTTGCAGATTATCTAAAACGAAAACCGGCAAAACTGAAATCTAGTTTGCTCCTTTTGTAACTGAAATATTTCAGTCGAAAATAATTCTTTTATGCAAATTTGACAATTTAAAAATAAAGCTTTTTTTGTGAATGAAAATATCATTATTTTAGCAAAAACCTGATTCAGGGAAAGAAAATGAAGTAATAAATTTCTAATAGAATTTCAATGCTTATGCCCAAAATTTTAAACCCATGCGCAAAACTTTCCCCTCAACTTACATAAGAAGGTCCACCACCGCTTAGCCCTGTAACAGGATCAATATGAACTTCTGGAACTTCAACTGCAAATCCAACAGTACTAAACATCTCTTTAACTTTTTCACTATCTCCATCAAGGCATGCAGAACCAATTGCAAATGCAGATGCTCCAGCTCCAACAACAGCAGGAGTATTTGGCATAACTCGAACAACTCGGCTTTTTGATGGTAACAATGTTTCAATAAATCGAATTGGAATTCCCATTGCAATAGAAACGAGAAGTTGATCCCGACGAAATGTGGGTGCAATTTCTGATGCAACTTTTGAAACATGTGGTGGCTTTACAGCAACAATTACAACATCACTATTATGTGAAACTTCTGTATTGTCATGAGTGGTGGCGATTCCGAGGGCCTAAATGTTATAGAGATTTTTTAATGTTATTGTTTTTTATAAATGAGTTGCAGCGCTTATAAAAAGTTTTGCTAATCCATGAAAATCATGCTTTCATCGCAGTTATTAGAGTTTAAAAAGTAGTAAAAAACAGCTTCTCATTAAAGGCGTTGATGATTTATATTTGCTAAATTTTGAACTTTCTTTTTTGCGCCTTATTATTTTGCGCTTCTTAATTTTGCTCTTTTCACATTTTTAGCTTCTTTTTTGTTGATTTTTAACTACCGTAAATACTCGAATTAAAGAGCTGCGCTTTTATGTTTTAAACCGTAATTTTTTTAGGATTTTAAAAGTTAAAATTATTTATTTTTGTTAGACGTTTGTTTATTTAACAATTTTTTTCTCAACTGATACATCCTGATGATATCTGCGAATGTCCCGATAACATTATATGATTTGGGCTCTTCAATAATCTCTACAATAACAATTTTTCATGCGCTAAAATTAAAGCATTTACGGTAAATTTTGTTTTTTCATTGATAAAATGCGCAAATCATAGAGGCGCAAATTTTTTAAATGAAAGACAAAAACTAGAAGACGCAAAATCTATAAGCCCAAAATTAGCATCATTGATAAAACATTTTCGTGATAGTCCATGAAAATCAGGCATTCAGTTTTTTAGATCCAATTTTTGAACGCTTGCTTTTAAATGCTAGAAAGGAACACAAAACCGCTCCAACGAAAGCCTGATTTTTACAGAAGTTTAAAAGAAAATGTTCATGAGCACAGCAACAAAAAAACAAATTTACTTTGCATTCTTCAAGAAGTAGAGCATCAGTTTTAGGAGAACTTGCAATAATATTTGCAGCACTGTATTTTCCTAAAATTTCAATGCTTTTAAAACATTAAAACATTAATGAAAATGTTACCAGAATTAATTAAGCCTCGAGCAAGAGCTTGAGCCATTTTTCCGGCTCCAATAAATCCAATTTTAGTCATTTCTAATTATTGTCTTGAAAAATGATAATTTAGTGTTAGATTAAAAAGAGAGATGAATGAATTAAAAACACGCGGATCGCTAAAAAAAACGAATTGATTTGGAGCGGTCAACCACTTGAATAAAAAGGTTACAAAGATAAAATTTTTAAATTGAATAATTTTCTGATTGTACCAAAAACAAATACCATTTTAGGATCCTCTCAAGTACGGTAATTATATCCCCATTTTTCAATAAATTTAGGAATGGAATTTACATGATAGCGAAAAAAAGAAAAACAAAAAAAAATAAACAACTAGAATGCTATGTTTTTGTTTTCGCTCTAATCAGTTGTAAACTTTTTTTTCAGTTTTGGACGTTTTTGATAGAACTTCTTGAAGCTGTAAACGTTTTTTACAGGTTCAAAGGTTTCCTATAAGGGACTTCTAAATTGTAATCATTTTTTACATTTTGGAAGTTTCGTTGAAAAACCCTTTTAAAATTTACAGAATAAATGGATTTGACCTAATAAACTTCAAAATGTAAGGAAAAATTTACAATTTAAAACATTTTCAACTTTTTTTGGTCAAGTTTTGAATAACTCGAGATTTTACCGTTTTATATAGAAAAATAAATCGCGCAAATACTAATTTTTCTGGTACAATACAGATTTTTTTAGTAGTCTTGATTTCCCTCTTTCAATTTTTACATCTTCAAAAATTTTTTTGTATTTTCAGCTTCATTTTTGGGGCTTAATTAGTAAAAATTTTGCCATTTGGTTTACTCAGTTTTATCTTCCCAAAAATAAAAAACAAAAAAAAGGGAAACGCGCAAATAATATATGAGGCTAAAAATTAGCAATGCTGATTTTTAACAAGACTAAAATGAACATGAATGGAAAATAACCCTATCTTTGTGTATGTCAAAAATGATAAATGAAACGTTTAATGGGCTCTCAAAAAATGGCGGTTAATCAAAAACAAAACAAGTTATTTTTTCGTGGCGATGATATGTTTTTTTGCAAAGTGGAAAAACCATTTTTAACCACCCTCTCTATCTATCATAAATGGACAACAGACACGACTGCGACCACAATAACATCAAAAACACTGATAAGAAAAATAATATAAAGTCCAGGTCAAAGGACAAAAACAACACACAGTTGTAAAAATAGCAGCAACGCAATCCCATCCATCTAATTAATTTCCTTTTTCAGTTTTCGATAATAAAAAATATTGTGTGATTGATATTGATTATAATCGGATAAAGTTTTATATATATTTTTTGATAACCTAATTGAAGAGATAAAAAAATTTATTTTTTTCGGAGGGGGTTTCTCTTTCATTTATCATCATGATTTTTTTGTCATTGTGATGTATTTGATCTCATTTTTAACTGACCTATCAAACGCAAACAAAAAAAAAGGAAAATGTTTTTATTCAGATGACAATAAAGAAATTAAAAGTATACAAATAACAATTGTAAAAAGCATAATAAAAATAAAGATTCTGTAAAACAAGAATAACAAAACAAGATTTTGGATTATGAAATAGAAACAAAAAAAAGTGGTACTGATTTTCCGCCATATATTTGTGCTTTATAGTTGTTAACATTCAGCACTTTACTGCCGAGCAATTGAATATTCTCATCTTCAATTATTTCAACTAAAAAATACGCATTTTCTACCTTACTTTCTGCTTTTTGCGTCTTCAAGATTTGCGTTTTCCGTTTTTACAGCTTCGTTTGGGGGACTACAATTTATTCAAAATATAAATTATTGATAAAATTTGTAACAAAAAGTCCTGAAAAAGAAATGCGAAAAATGCAAAAAACAGCAGGTGAAGATCAAAAATGGGGAAACAAAAACTAAAGACACACAATCCTAAAAGCGCAAATATGGGGGAACGAAAAATCAGCACCTCCACAAAAAAAGCTTTAAAAAAATATTATAAAAAGCACCACCACACACTTTAAGAACCATATTCTTCAGGTTGACAAGAATGTTGTAAACTTCCAAGTTCAACTACTTTATCTCCATCAAGACGAATAATTCGAGCAAAAATCTTGCATTTAGTGCAAGAAAAAGTTTTAGCAATAATATTACATCCAAATTTGTAACAAAGATTTCTGACTTCATGATCAAAAATAGTTAATAATGGTCTCAGTTCTCCATGCCAATCACGTTCAGTCAAGGTGAAATCTGGAGATTTGACAAGAAAAGATGATCCATAGTTTGTTGGTACATAATCAATCGGTTGACAAGCATGTTTTTGAGCATTAAAATAATAAATTTTTCTTCCACCATGAAGAACTTTTGATCTGACTACAAGAGCAGAGCATTGAATACAGTGATAAGTTTTTGGGATATAAGGAAAATTGAATTCATAGCAATGAGTTCGTTCTTCAGAAGTAAAAATCAGTAATTTCTTGTCAAATCCTCTGGTTACGTCTTTACCAATTTTAGATTCATAAGGTTGGCATTCAACAATATCAAAGACAACATCATTTGGAAGATTACTAAATGATGGTGCTTCATACAAATCAAGAGATAATGGTGAATTTTCGTCATCGTCACTTTCATCATAGCTAGAAAAATTTTGTTGTTTAACCTGTTTATTTATTTGTAGTCGAATATCAACTTACTCTGAATCTTGTAAACGATCAGAAGAATCATAAGCTGGTGCATCTTCTGCTGCAGTTGGAATTTCATCCGATATAATAACTTCTTCATCAGTTATTGGTGCATTTGTTTCATCATTGAAGCTTAAATTTGTTACATTATGAATCTGCTTAAGTTTATCTTCCAATTCTTTAGCCTTTTTCTTATATTTATCAATAGCAGATTGAGATGCTAGTTGTTCATTTTCAATAGCTTGAAGTTGATTTTCCAATTCTTCAATCTGTTTCTTATATCCCTTATTTGCTTCAAAAGTCGACAATTGATCAACAGCCATAGCTGTCATAGTTTCAGCATTTTTTTTATTATAACTCTCATATTCAGCTTAAATTTTTTGATGTTCATCTTTCATTTCTTGAATCTTCTTTTCATATTCATCAAAAAGTTTTTGAACATCTTTTTGATTTTTTTCGAGTTCAGAATTCTATAAAAACGTATATGATAAAGAGATCAAAAAACGGAAAAAAAAACAACCTTTGTAGTAAGAACATCGACTTGTTCTTTAAGTTCATTGATCTCTTTATCACGATCTTCAATCTTTTGATGTGCTTCTGCTGCTTGATCATCCATAAGCGACTTCAATTGACCAATTTTAGCTTCAGATTTCATACGTTCATCTTTGCTATTATCAAGTTCTTTTCGTAATTCAGCTTCAGCTTCTCTCAGTCGATCCATTTCATCTTCAACATCCTCATAATCGTTCGATTGATTGCTTTTCATGCCCTGAAATATATGTTAAAAAAATTTCATAAAAAATGATGACGCTTACAGCAACATAAAGATCTGCAATTGCAACATTTTTATCATCCAATTCTTTTTTCAATTTTGCATTTTCAGCTTTCATCGCATCAAGTTGAGCTTCAATTGATCCATCATCTTCATCAGATGTTCTAGGTCGTTTTAGTCTTGAACTATTAAAGCTGCTATTATCCATTTTATAAGTTCAGCGATAAGTGTTGAATTTGAAAAATCTAAAAAATGCATAAGATAAATTATAATGTAATCACGAAGACATATATTTTTACGAAAAGTTCAACGCCTCTATCAACACGTTTAACACATGCTAACTCAACTAATCAACTGTAAAAAACAAACACATATATTCATTATATCATAGAGGTCCCTTATTCATGTTGGATAAAATCCCCCTTATTTTGTCTAAATGTTCGTCTAGCTATGGGATAGTTAGGGGAAAATATTAGCAGAGGAATCTTCTTCCCTTGGATTTAATAGCTTAATGAAGATAGTTAGTAAGTAGCAAACTACAAAGATTTAAGTTATATGTAAAATTATCAAAATATTATAAAATATAAAGCTAATAGATACTTTCTGTTATCCTTGCAATTATCTAGAAAGTGTCCATCAGCTTATTACAAATCTAAATTTTTTTGACTGTAAAAGAATAGGAGGACCATTGCAGTCAAAATTTGCTTAAACGTCAAATAAAAATGTTAATAAAATTAAATTTTTTTCTTTAAAAATCAGTCAATAATTTCCACACATTGCTGCAGCGGGAAAAAAATAGTTGTGTCGACAAAAAAAAAGAAATAGAGCAGCAGCGAAAAGGATGCGCATCATTGCGAAAGCGCGAAAAAAAAGAACCGCGCAATTCAAATTATGTTCAGGAAAGTTCTACGGTTTTTATTTCTTTTTGCAAAAAGAAAAAGTTGCTGCATGCTTTTTTCTATTTTCTAATTTTGTATTGTTTCATATACATTTTTCAGATGATTTTTATTTTTACTAGCTATTTTAAACAGTGTGGTATTTTTTACTCTTTATAAGCATTCAAACATCAAACATAATTTTAGAAAGTTTGTTGCTTCATAAAGTGAAAAAAGCAGAAGAAAATCTTGTGTATGTTTATTACCTTTATCGGCAACGTACTTTAAAATAAATAGTTTCTGAATTTATAACAGTAATAATGATAAATACAACTGTGCATTAATTTGTTTAATCATTATTTACAAAATCTGAAAAAAGATCCTGTCTGCCGCTGTATGCATTTCTGTAAGTACTAGTTATATCAGATGTAAAAAAATGAACCCTTTGCTGATTTTTCTGAAAACAATTAAAATTTGGTTTTTACTCAACACTGAGAAAAAGCTGTGACGAAAAAAACCTCACCGGTGATGCATCAGTGATGAATTCGTCACTGATAGTGATGCTTTGGTGACTATGATCACCGGTGAGGGTTTTTTCGTCACTGGTAGTGATGCGCGGGTTTTTTCTCACTGAATAATAACTAAAACCATAAAAATTAAATTGCAAAAAAGCAACAACTACAAAACATATAAAAAATTTCAGAATCAGTAAAAATTATGAAATAATAGATATTTATCTTATCTACGTAAATTGCTGTTTTTTGTCCAATTTTGATTTGAGTAAACTTTTCAGTAAATGGCTTAAGTTTTTCATTCAAAGATTGTTTACAGTAGCAATATAAAACAACTGTGCATTAATAATTAATGATTTCAGAAAATTACAAAAAAAAATTTACACTGCCAATGTCGCATTTTAGTATTTATAATCATGAGCGATTTTTGAGTTGATTAATGAGCCGCTCAAGACCTTCTGCAGAAGTAGTACACGTTAGGAAACGCACGGTATACTGCACTTTTCCCACTTTGCACAAGCCTTTTTTGCCCTTTTAAACTTCAAAATGAATAGCTGTAACATTTTTAATTCTAAACAAAGTAAAAAAGTATTTCAAGGGTATAATTTCAATACCCGATGATTTACAACAAGCCGCCCGGAAGTTATTTTTTATTTTAATTATATCTCAAAAGTTTGTTAAAGTGGTATAGAGTTTTTCTTTTCTCTTTTGAATAATTTTTTTCATACTTGGAAATGTAAATTTGACAAGATGTACTTGATAAAACTTTAAAACTCCGCCTCCAGTAAAAGCTATTGCTTTATTATTATGAATACTAAAGAAAAATCCAAAGTCAAAATATTTGTGTTAATTTTCAAAAAATGGCTTCGACGAAAGAACTTATAAATATATTGAATGCTAATATGTCGTGGTATAGAATACATTCAAATTACAATGATTCAATGTACCAAAATCAGATACTAGCATACGATAAAATTCTTTCCAGCTTACCTCGTACAAATTTTTTTATGATTGTAGACCTTCTGGGTGTTGTTGATATATCACCAATTCTGAAATATGGTTCATATCAATGTTCGGCACCTGGAAAAGAAGCATATTTGGATTCAGCGATTTCATGTGCCCTTTTTCAGTTACCTTATTTTCTTGAAAACATTCAATTTGGATATCTTAGTGGGCTTGTAATTATTCCGATTATGCTAATTTCGCTGTTCGGAAAAATTAAAGAAAGTTATCGCTGGTTCATCTTAAATCAAGCAATCTTTGATGCATTTACATGTTATTCATTCATTTGTGAAAAGCCTACAGTCTTGGCATGGTCGGCTGGAAATTATGCAAAAAATTCTTCATGTTTTTATTCAGGCAAATGGACAAATCCCTTCGTGGATGCCTTTTTTATGGTTATCAAAGGATCATTTCGAAGCTCCCCATATATTCCGTTATTCTTATTGGCATTTTCTCGCTGCATTTCATTATATTTTCCAAAATTCTATCAAAGGCATAATGAGAGCTGGAAAGTTTTGGCATTTATTCTAATTTTTGATGTGGTCATTATATTTCTATCTAGCTTCTGCAAATTATATAATCGAGCATTGCTTTTTATTCAAGGAATTGGAATTCAAAATTGCTTTACACAATTTTGTTCTGCAGAATTTCAAAATTATACTACAGATAATCAAATTTGCTTTATTAGAAATGAAAAATATTTTCAATGTCGAAATGAGTGGGCACTTTTTTATGATAATTATAAGACCGGAGGTTTCTTGGCTTCCTTTACGGTTACACCAGCAATGGTTTGCATCGTTATAATTTGTGTTTTTGCTCTGTTCATCAAAATTTCGATTCAACTTAAATATCAACTAAAACACAATCGATATGCATTCCTAAAAACTACAAAAATTGCCGTAGTTATATTAATTCAAAGTATCACACTATCAATTTATTTCTCATTAATTACTTTTCAACAATATCTTTTTATTGAAGCTGATTACTTTTTTTTCTTTAATTCTCAAAATTATCAGTCACTTCCGTATGGAATTTTTTTACTCCAAAGTTTTGCAACAACAACTTCCTTCAACATTATGAGGATATTCTTTGATTCTTTCATTGTTCTTTTAGTCTTGTCTGGATATCGAAAACGATTGTTCAGATTTTTTGTGTTTTTCTTAACTTTTTGGGAAAATCCACACTTTGTCAAAGATATTAAGAATTATTTTCGGAAAAGCTATCATACTGTTGCAGTGTCGACAATAACTGTAAAAAGTCATCATGTAGCAGTTTTAAAAACACCTCCTCTAAAATAATCATTTAATATTAGTTGTATATCTTTCTTTTAACAATAAAGTTTTCAATATGTATGTACTACAAAGCACTTTAATAAATTAAAAAATGTATAATTATTGAGGACAGCGTCGTGACATGAAAATAATTGAAACACAGTTTTTGAAACACCATATGCAAATTCTTAAAAACCCCAACTATTTTTGAAAACCTTCTTGGAAATGATAACCATTAAATTTGCGACCAAATTATAGACTTAAAAAAGAGTACTCAAGTGCTTGTTACTGCCCTTTAAAACTCTGAAATTACTGTTATAATAATAATTATAAACATGCCTTTTTAAAGCGTATGTAAAATTCAAGGTATATAATTTAAATAAAAATGATTTACAACAATCCCGGAAATTTTATTTTTATTTAGTGACATGTATGTTAAGACGAATGAAAAGATTTGGTGCTACAAAAAACCTAGTAATTTTAATATTTTATACTTTGAGTTGTAAATTAAAAGTAAATATATCTTCGCTTTTTAAAAAGTTGTATTAATTGCTTACGGAATATTATTGATGGTCCCGACACGATACTTTTAAAAATTCTAGTAGTTATACACGAAGTTTTATCCGCTGTTGGCTACAGTAATCCTCCAGCTTTCTCCTTCTACAGTAATGGGGAAAATGATGTTAGTAGCCGGCTATTAATTACTAGAGCAATTTAGTAAGTTCTGTTTTGAAACATACTTTATTAAGTCGTAAATAATGCTAAGTTAGGAGCAAAAAAATTATAGATGGTAAAACTTTCAAATTTCAAGAACTTCATTTTTCTAAAGTAGTAATTCTAAAAATTTTTAAGTGTTACTTTTGTCATTTTTTAAAACTCATGGAAAAAAAACATGAAATACGACCCACAAAAATGAAGAGAACATGTCACGGTGCGTCGAACGCTTTATAAACTGTCCTGGCAGCAAAAAAAGGAAAAAATTTTTATGTGCTTTTTTCAAAGCAAAATCGTAAAAGCCTATCCATGAGAGAACAAAGGAAGCTAAACGATTTCTGTAAACGCACAAAAAAAGGTTATCACTTTTTCATTGCAAAAATGCAGAAAAAATAAAGAAATATGATTCAGATTCCACAGGATTCAGAATTTTATTCAGTGAGTAACAAAAAATGTTAAAGGAAATTAAGTCTTGGCAAAGTGACACAAAAGCGCAAGCACAAAATCAACAAAGGAATTCTGTTAAAGAATTTCTTGAATTCTGAATCCTGTGGAATCTGAATCATATTTCTTTATTTTTTCTGCATTTTTGGAATGAAAAAGTGAAAACCTTTTTTTGTGCGTTTACAGAAATCGTTTAGCTTTCTTTGTTCTCTCATGGATAGGCTTTTACGATTTTGCTTTGAAAAAAGCACACAAAATTTTTTTTCCTTTTTTGCTGCCAGGACAGATCAGCGCACCGTGATGTATGAAAAAAATTATTTATTTTCTTTTTTATTGAAATCAATTTGTTTTTTATTTAACAAATACATAAACAAATTTATTAAGTTTTTACATTGCAAAAATACAAAGTTGTTTTGAAAATTTGGCGTTTGAAGTTAATCACAGTTCTAAACACCTAATATTTATTTCTCATTAGATGAATGTCATATGTTCTTGATGATGAAATTGCTGATAAAAGGTAATGATAAAAGATTTATCAATGACATCTGAGCCCCCTCAAAAATTTTATTTCTCTCGCTACGGTGTTGCGTATGTAAAACGAGTGTCCTATGAGTATATTTCATCAAAAACACATTTAATGATAATGTATAACACTGTATTTAAATTTTTTTAACATACATGCACTTTCGAAGTGCATGTATGTTAAAAAAAAAAGATTTACAAAGGTGCTAATTTTATAATCTTTGTGTAAAAATGTTCTTAGTTCCGCCTTTTTAAAAATGTTTTTCCGTAAATTTAGGGACACAGTAAATCATTCGAAAATAAAGGTGTTAAAAAAGACATTAAAAAGACGTTTTTTCGTTTTTTGGCTAAGTAAAAAAATGACTGCTTTATATTATGAAGTGTTAGCTAATTTAACATGGTATCAACTCAACTCTGAATACAATGACCCTATGTATCAATATATGAATAAACTCGAACGAGAATTATATCTCAAGATTATGGTACCATTATCGGCTAAGAATTATTCAGTTCTTGATGATTTTGTTCTTTTTGACAGAAAGCAAATTCCTCGATATGGGACATATCAATGCTCTGCTCCGGAAAAAGAGGCATACATGGATACAGCTTTTTCGTGCTTCCTTTTTCAACTTCCGTTTTTTCTTGAAAATATTCAAATTGGTTTTATTGGATTTGCCGTTGTTATTCCTATTATGCTAATTTCCATTTTTGGTGGAATAAAAGAATCATATCGATGGTTCATTTTAAATCAAGCAATATGGGATTTATTTCTTTGCTATGATTTTATATGTTCTCCGCCGACTTTATTTGGATGGTCAAAAAATTACTTTCTACAAACAACATGTTTTTATTCGAAGAATTTCACCGAAAATGACTATGGATTTGTTCTTAATATGTTAATGGCAGGCTTTAAATTATTTTTAAGAAACGCCTCATTCATTCCAGTTTTTCATTTGGCATTTTCCCGTTTTGTTTGTATGTATTTTCCGAGATTTTACAAAAGCTTTACGAAAAATGGTTATAAAATTCTAATTTTTTTTCTAATCTTTAATATTATTTGTATTGGAATATTTTGTACTGCTGCTACGACGTTTACGACTTCTGTATTCAACGTAATAAATGCATTAGAAGAGAAATGTGGATACATATGTCCCTCTGGAAATACAACATATTGCAATCAAAATATTCCAAAATTTTTTCAATGCCAAAATCGCATAGCTTATGATTTTAGAGTTTCTGCGATTGATCAACAAACTTATAATAAAATCTTTAAATATGTAACATTTTCGATTCCTCCAGTCATGTTCCTTTTATCGATTATTTGTGCAGGATTTTTATTTTACAAAATTGCTTCACAACTAAAATTCCAGCTTAATACAAACCCAGAGTCTTTCAAACAAACCATCAAGATTTCATCGGTTATTGGATTTCAATGTTTAACAATGTCGGTAATATTTTTAATAACTGGAATACAAAAATTTATGCGCGTGAAATCTGAAGCTGTTGTTACATTAAAAATTTATGATGAATTACCGCCTTGGCTTTTCCTTTTGCAACATGTTTCAACAACAACTTCGCTAAATATGATTCGAATTATTTTGGATTCTTTTATAATTCTTTCAGTTTTAACAGACTACACAAAATGTGTTGTATTAACTTTGAAATTTGCATATTTGTGTTTGATTAGTCCAAAAAAGGCTTACAAGAGTGCTAAATCCTATACAAAAGGTGAAAGTATAACAGTTGTTTCAACTTTTAAAAAATGAATTTTGAAATGTAAAAATTTGTTTTGTTACTGTATATTTCGTATATAATAAATGTGTTAGTTATAATGTAAAATAAAACCACAATGCAGAAGGATGGCACAGTCAATTTTGAATCAAAAACATGTAATTGTTTGTTAAAAAAAATTTGAATAAAGAAACTTTTTACAGTAAGATAAAATGTGTTTGTAAATGGTAAAATTTTATTCATTTAACATTTTTTTCTAAACTTATATATCTTGATAATATGGTGTACAGATATTAATATCTAACTCTGGCTCTTCAACAAGATTTGCAGTATCAATTTTTTCACGTTAAGGATATGCTTTGATTAGAAGATGCTTTAATTAGAGAGTTTGAGATATCTATTTAAAGAAAAAAGAATTTTTATCAATACCACAGAAAAAAAGCATACAAATCAATTTGAAAAAGGAATAATTGTAAAAAGCATAAAATATATCGAAGAAGTTTTTTCATGCTGAAGGAGCTTTGACTGCTGCAGAACGTCTTGCTCGAGTATTTGTTGTTTCTCCATTTTTCATTTGAGTAAACGTTTTAATAATTGGTCTAAATTCTTCATTCAAAGTTGGAATTAATGCAGGAAGCACAAGTGGAATTGCTCTTCTTGTATCATAATTATTCAAATTTCTTTGAATAAGTTTTGTTAAAGCAGCATGTAATTCAATCGGTGATTTATATTTCTTTTCTTCAAATTTCTTTAAAATTTTATCAATTGTTTCTTCACCTTCTTTTTCATTTTCACGAAGTAATCTTCTCATTGGTAACTTGGAAAAAATTTCATCACATACCATTCTACAACTATTCATCCAAAAATCTTCCACATTCAAAAGTTCTTCAAGTTCTCGAGTTAATGATTTTGCTGCTGCTACCTTTTTTCCTTGTTGACGCTGAGTTTGCTTATCACTAGTTGCTTTTTTGAGATCAGAAATTATTGCATTTGCACTATCTTCTTTTTGTTTCATTTCATTCTTTGTCTTTTTAAGTTGTTCTTCTAATTCTTTAATCTTTTTGTAATATTCAATATCAGACTTCTAAAAATGCAATTTGAATTAAACAAACAAATGATAAAATTGGTAATACATAATTCTTTTAATTTAAAATGTTGTACTTTAAAAGTATTTTTTTCTCATCTGCGCTACCGTAGTATATATAAATCATTAAAACTAACCTTTTTATTTTCAGACATTTTTCTTTCACTTTGACGCATACCATCAATTTGCGAGGATAGCAAATTTTTAATAGCATTTGCATCAGAAAATTGTTTCTTGAGCTCTTCAATTTCTTTATCACGTGCATCAATCATTTGACGAGCTTTATCTGCTTCAGCTTCCCATTCAACATCCTAAAAGATACAAATATAACATTTACATAATATCTTTTTTAGTCAGTTACCTTTTGTGTAAGTTGGTCAACATGTTCTTTCATTTCATTGAGTTTAAGTTGAAAAGTTGTTCTTTCATCTTCAAGTGTATCATTTTTAGTCACAAAATCAACTTTAACATCTTTCAATACAGAAATTTGTTCTTCAAGTTCAGAAATTTTGTTATCACGAAATTCAATCTTTTGCCGTGCTGCATCTGCTTGATCATCAATTAGTGATTTCAATCGAACAACTTCATCTTCCAGTGTTTTTTTCTGTTGCATCAAGTTTTGCTTGTAATTCAGCTCAACTTCTTTTAATCGATCTATTTCAGCTTCCATATCTTCATCGATGTCTTCATCATTTGATTGTTTATTGTCTAGTTCAGTAATCTATAAATGAATCCTATTTGGATGTTACGAAGGGAATCACTTACTTCGAGAGCTTGTTTAACAATTGTAGCATTTTGTTTTTCGATAATTTGTTTCAGTTTTGTATTTTCAGCTTTTAATGATTCAAGTTGAGCTTCAATTGATCCATCATTTTTACCATTCGAATGTTGTGAAAGCTTTCGCTTTTTTGAATTTGAATTTGTTTCCATTTTATCAATGGGAAGAAAGAAATAACAAATCTATAAAGTATCTAAAATTAGTACAACATTTAAAAGCAATTTTAAATAATTTAATCGCGAACAAATCAATTTCTTCCTACTGTAAAAAGCAAACATAAACAGCAATAAAATGTATTAAAGTGTTTTTAAATTTTTTTTAAAAATAGTTCTTTTAAAGATATTAAAGAATATAATGTTATATAATAATAAAAAGATAGTTGAAAAAAAGAAGAATGCTATATTGACAGAAAAATGTGACAAGCTAAAAGAAGAATGGGTTGAAGAATAACAAAAACAGTGATCACCACTTTTTCCCGCCCAAACTTTTGCACAATGCAATTTTGAAGGTTTTATAAAACAAATTCTTTGATAACCCTTTTCTCAAAAAGTAATAAAACAGTCGATTATTATCATGATTCATTGTAAAATTTTCAAAAATTTTGTGTGAAAATAAATCAAAAGAAGATGTTGTCCTAATAGTTTACCCGTAACTCATTAAATCAGAGCTGGAATGATAAATTTAAACCAATAATTGAAACATTTACACAAATGGAAGTTGAACAAATAATTAGTGATGTCGTCGCTGCATTCAACGCATCTGCATGAAGAGATCGACTTTGTTATAATTCTTTTTGTGGTTTTATAACTGTTTTTTAAAAAAGATTTTGTATGCTTTTACTTGTTACCATTCAGCTATTGGTTATCATTATATTTAAAACTCATCTTGAATCTCAAATTGTTTGTGAAAGTGGGTAAACAACATCTTCTTTCTTTGATACAGTAACCCTCCTGTAATTGTTGTCGCTTATTGCAGTGTTATCTCGACTGTCGGCGTCATTTTTGAGGAAAAAAAACAAATGACTTTTTAGCATTTATGAACCATATACGGTATACTCTATTCGTTAAACATGTCAAAGAAAAAGAGAATTAAACTAAAAAAAAACTTCATATTAATAGCAAAAAAATAATAGCACACAATTTAATAATATATATAGCAGTTTAAGAAGTTTACAATAAACAAAAAAAACTCTACAAGTTGTTCTTGCCATGCTGAAAGAGCATTGATTGCTGCACAACTTCTTTATCGAGCATTTGTCGTTTGTCCATTTTTCATTTGAGTAAACTTTTCAATAATTGGCTTGTATGCATTATCCAACGTTTGATTCATAATAGTAAGTTCTTGATGCTTTGTGGATCTTTTTTCATAATTATTCAAACAGGTTTGAATAAGAGCTGTTAAAGAATCAAAGAATTCAACTGGTGATTTATATTTATTTTCTTCAAATTTTCTAAAAATTTCATCAATACTTTGTTCTCCATTTTCTCGAAGTAATTTTTTAGTAGATTCATCAAACACTTCAATACATGCCGTTCTGCATTCATTCATCCAAGAATATTCTTCATTAACATTTCTTTGAAGTCCAACATTTTCTGAAGTTGATGCTTCATCACCTTCTTTATGTCTTATTTCATTACCACGTAAATCTTTTCCATATTTGATTTTTCGAAGTTGATCTTCTAATTCTTTAATCTTTTTCTTATATTTAGTTTCAGTTTTTTGTTGTTCATCTTTTAAATATTGAATCTTCTTTTCATTTTCAGCAATAGTTTTTTGAAGATTTTCTGCATCCAATTCTAATTCGAATTTCTGTAAAAAAAGTTATAAAAAAAAGATACCGTAATTGCATAGAAAAACTCAACCGTTTTATTGAGACGATGAATATGTAACTTCAATTCATTAATTTTGGCTTCGATTTTAGCTCTCAATCTTTTCCAAGTATTTTCAAGTTGAACTCCAACAGCAGCAATCTCTTTCGTTAATTCATTTTTGGAAGCATTCGCAGACGAAAACTGTTTTCCAAGTTCTTCGATTTCTTTATCCTTTCCATCAACAATTTCACGTGCTTTTTCTGCTTCAGCTTTCGATGTAGCAGTCTAAAACAATTCCATATAAATCTGATTTTAATTAAAATGAATTATTTACCTCTTTTGTAAAACAATTAATTTGTGAACTCATTCCATTGATTTTAGCTTCATATTTTCTTTTATCATTTTCAAGAACATTATTTTTAGTTCGCAATTCAACTGCATCCCGTTTTGCACTTGCAAGCTGTTCTTTAAGTTCCTTTTTACGAGCATCAGCCTTTTGTTGAGCTTCTTGTGCTTCAGCTTCTAATGCAGCATTCTAAAAACTCTTACCTATATTAATACTTATTCAATTCAATCAGTTACCTTTTTTGTAAGCTCAGCAGTATGTTCCTTTATTTCATTAATTTGAACTTGAAATGCTGCTCTTTCTTCTTCAAGCTTATCATCTGTGCTTCCTAATTCAACTTTTACATCTTTTATGATTAACAGTTGCTCTTTGAGTTCGTTCATCTCTTTATCACGAATTTCAGCAGCAGATTTTAAAGCAGCAACTTCAACTTCATGATGTTTATGCTCTTCTTCCATTTTCTTTTCTGTTTTAATAAGTTCAGCTCGCAATTTAGCTTCATTTTCTTTCATTGTTTCCATTTCAGCTTTCATGTCTTCATCTGCTTCATTAACACCATTTGATTGATTACTTTTTAATTCAGCAATCTAAAAATTAATTTCATGTGCTTGAATACTACAAATCGAATCACTTACTTCAAGAACTTGATTAACAATTGCAGCATTTAACTTTTCAATTGTTTGTTTCATTCTTGCATTTTCAGCTTCAATTGATCCATCATTTTTACCATTCGAATGTTGTGAAAGCTTTCGCTTCTTTGAATTTGTTTCCATTTTATCAATGAGAAATAAGAGATCTAAAAAGTCTCTTAAGTTAAAACAGAGCATTAAACGAGAAGCTTAATAAATGCATCACGAACACATTAATTTTTACATAAAATTTAACAGTACATTAAACACACGCTTCTACTCTTTCACCAAATCAACTGGTCAACTGCAAAAAAGAAAATAACACACAGTTGACGCCTTTCATTAAATTTTAACTTTTAAACAAATTTTAATAGCCAACACATGTAAAATATTGTAAAAACAGTCAATAATTCATATTATTGTATCGACAAAAAAAGTAAACAAAAACCACGCCGCATCAGAGCAAAAAAAAAATACCTCGCAATTCCAATTCTGTTCGAGAAATTACTGCGGCTTTTTTTATCTCTTCTTGCAAAAACAAAGCTGCTGCATGTTCAAACTTTATTATGCGCTTTTTTAATTAATGTTTTTTAAACTACATTCACGCTATTTTAATCTTTGCTAGTTATTTTAAATTTAAAAAATGAATATAATGGTGTTAAAAGGTAGTTTTGAAGCACTTATTATTCCACAAGCGAGAAAACAGTAAAATAAGTTTTCTTCAGTTTTTTTTATAGACAGGCATACGGTAAAAAATTATTTAAAAATCTTATAAAAAAAATAAAAATAGAATTTTTTGTGAATTTTAGCTGTTGGAAAAAAACACGTGATACAAGAAAAATTAGTCTAAAATGTTAAGGCATACGGTAGCTGTAAGATAAAATAAACCTTGGTGTTTGTCTACAAGGACGTCAGCAGAGGGGGGCACGAGGGGCATGTGCCCCCTCCGAAATTTTTTTCTGCTGACGTCCTTGTTTGTCTATTACTACCCAGTGTTTTAAAGGTATTCAGGAAAAAGTGGATTTCAGCAACAACGAATTTTTTAAAGAATAACAATAAAAACATACAAATCAATTTGCAAAAAAAATAACAACTGTAAAAAAGTTACAAATAATAAATTACTTCTTATTTGGAACGTTTTTGCTGCAATACCTTTTTGGATGAGGTTGTTCATTCATCATTTTGGTAAATTTTTCAATAATTGGTTAAAATTTTTTATTCAAAGCTTCTTTTACAGTAACAAGTAATTGATAATTTGAAGTTCCATAAGAATAATTATTTAAGCAATTTTGAATAAGATTTGTCAAAGAAGCAAGATATTCATTTGGTGAATTGTATTTTCTTTCTTCAAACTTTTCAAAAATGTTAGCAGCAGTTCCTTCACTAGTTTCTTATTATGAACGTGAGACATTTTTACGCCATTTTAATATTTGATTTGTTTTTTATTTTTCGATACTATTATGCATTTTTGATTTAATAAATTTCTTGATATATACTTTTTTTCGAAATTACAGTATAATGGGGTTACGGTGATGGAACCACATGAAGTCCAAATCGAGAATCTTTTATACAGTACTAGCAGACTTATTGTAATGAAGAAAAGTCTTCTGCTACCAATTTTGAGATTACGGTATTTAAAATCAAAAAAAATTTGTTGTTTTATAGTAAAAACATAGAATTCCCCACAAAATTTTGATATGTAAAATATATTTATAGATAAAAATGAAGAAAAACATTTTTGGCTTCTGAATCCGACGATTCAGAAGCCTAATGAAACTGAAAATATTTTTTTTGGATTCTCCATATTCGATTACCCTATAATACATACTTTAGTCAAAAAAAACAAAGAAATAAATTTTTCGGGATTCTGAATCTGAGGATTCAGAAGGCCCCAGAATTTTAAAACCCTAAAAATCAGATTCTCCATAGTCGATTAAATACATATGTTTTTTAATTTAAAGCTTTATTAAAAAAACATATGATCCGCACGGTCCGCACGGTCCGCATGGTCCGCATTCTGAATCTGAGGATTCAGAAGGTGCCAGAATCATAAAAACCTAAAATTCAGATTCTCCATAATCGATTTAGTATATATGTTTTTTAATTTAAAGGTTTGCAAGCTTTTCCGTGAACCTGGTCCGCACGGTCCGCATTTTAGGAATAGCCCTATTTTCAGAGAGGGAATAGACTTTCATGTTTAAGTAAAATGGAAAAGGTGTAAAAAAGAAAAAAAAATGGCACTTAAAGAAAAGAAAAAGTACCCATCTTCATCACTTTTGACATTGGCAAGTGAAAGAGCGTCTTCAGTTTTATGCAAAAACTAGCACTGTCCTACCGTTTTGATTTTTTGTCTGCTGTGATACGGTTTTTCATTATTATTTCCTTTTAGAATGTCTGCTGATTGCATCTGTTGTGCAAAAAGAGTTTTTCAGGGGCATCTTTCTCTTTTTTCAAATGCATTTTTATCTGTTTGGAAGAAAGTTTTGAACAAAGGAAATGGAAAAGGGCATAATTTCGAAAAAGAAATTTAGCAAAATAAAATATGAAACTGTCATTAACAGTAACGACAGGAAATGCAATAAGAAATGTGAAAACCACATCTAATCAAAAAATGAAATATCCATTACAAATTCTATTTTACCTTTTCATATGTTTACGGCTTTTTTGAGTTGAAAAACTAAATTTGTTGACGAACACAAATTCATTCATTGCTAATTATATTCCATACCTTGGGGCTGTCAAGATGTCACGTGACACAAAAATCGTAATTTTTTACCCCACCCACCCCTTAGGTGACAAAATATCACTTTATATTATTCTTTTTTTCGTACTGTTGAATTTTTTTTTGTATTGGTTTTTTGATATAAAAAAATGTTTTTTTATTTTATAAAATGAGTTTCTAATAGTGTTAATTATTTTTACCAATCATACATTAGCTGCATCAGAGCAGAATGTAAATGGCATCCTGGCAAAAGGTTAAGCATTGAATCTCTCTCACCTTCCAAAAAATAGAGCTCTCAGATGCACAAAAAAGCGATTTATCGTCAAAAATCCATTGGAGTTTATAATGTAGCAATTTTATGAAAATACTGTAATATTAAAATTAACAAAAAATACAGATTTTTATAACAAGAAAAAATCACAAACATTTAAATTTGCAAAAACAAATCAAAAAAATTAAAGATATTTTACAACTTTAGTTTCTTGAAATTATTGTGACTTTGGTTGTACTGAATTGTTTGAGAAAAAATATATATTTATGAAAAAATTTTGGAATCAGTAATTTTAAAACATGGATAAGGCCTTCTCGATATCCAGTCATAATAAATAGAATTATTATAGCTTCCAAAAAAACTCGAATTTGTACCAATGCTTGAATTACAGGAAGATGAGATAAACCGAAATTCCCATCAAGCCATAAAGGAAAGATTAGATTTATACAGGTTTTGCAGTATGCTATATAAGCGGGAGAAGCCTTTGTAGTCAAGATATTAAGACGTAGGGTATTTGTAAGAAAAAGCGGCAAATTTTTAAATATTTCAATGCCAAATACAACAAAATTGATAAAATTTTGTAAGAAAATTACCAAAAAGCTCCGAAATGAAGATGAAAAATTTTGCATTTGTTTGCTTTTGATTTGTTTAAAAAGGTGTAGCAAAATTAGAAATGAAGCCCCAAATGAGATGATTAAAGAAATGAGAGGTTTTAAAAATGTTAAGCAACTGAAAATATTAAAGATTATTTGATAAATTATCCGTCTTGCATCATTTTTCGTTGAATCGTTGCATAAAGCAGTTATGGCTGCTGCTGGGGTAGAAATATTGTTGTTGGCTGCTGCTGCAGCGTTTGTAGTAACACATTCACTTACTAAATAGATTTTTCTTTCTTCTAGTAATTGACTAAAAAATGAATAGGTTGAGGTTGCAATCATCAACAAATTGAATGCTAAAATTATTGCAAATATATTCTTTTTTGTATCGGTGAATTTTTGGTAAAACAACGGAAAATAAATCGCTTCGAAGCGGATGAAAGAAAATAGGAGTAATGCGGAATATGAGTTTGTATCGATGGAATATTCAAAGAAGGTTTTGATATTTTGATTTTCAAAGCTGTTGTAAAAGCATGTCGTAAATTCTGAAGTTTCTCCGTAAAAGAAATATTTTGACCAATTATTACAGATATATTTGTAGGATAAAGCAAAATCCCAAAACATTTGATTCAGAATAAACCAGCGATAAGGTTCTTTAATGCCACCAAAAAATGATAAATAAACTATCATAGCCAAGAATGCCATTGAAATGTATCCAAATTGAATATTTGCCAAAGTCAAAGACATATTTCCCAAAAAACATCGAATTCCATTTATATCTTGAAATCTATTTGAAAGTGTTTTTATACAGCTTTCATTCATTTTATTGAGTGACCTCTTTTTTAAATTAAAATAACAATTTTTCTTTTTTTCCTAAAACTAAAAAGTAGTGTATAAACTTCTGTCATAAAACATTAAAGCACAGATCACACTTTTCGGGGTATAAATTTTAAAAAAAATAGGAAATTTTTTTCATTTAATTATATATATGACCCCTAAAAGTATTGAAAAAACAAAATCTTACCCCACACTTTTAAATTTGTTATTTAAATGTTCCTAAGTTGAAAACGCTACTGTTATTACATTATCGGAATGCTGAACATTTGTTTAATTATTTTGTGACATCCAAATATGTCTTCGATAAATGATAATCAAAACTTTTTTAAAACAAAATTTTTAAAGGAGGAATTTTAGCAACTTTAAAATTGTTCTTAGGAAAATTTAAATAACAAATTTAAAAGTGTGGAGTAAGATTTTGTTTTTTCACTACTTTATGGGTCATGTATATAATTAAAAAAATCTTTTCGTTTTTCAAAACCATGTAATTATGCAACGGTTAATTTGCGTGACAATATGTGTGCTCAATGACATATTATGATATTTTCAGTAAAACTAAAAACATAAAATTAATTCAGTTTATGACAAGCACAGTATCTGTGAGTGAATGTAGTTTAATGCATTGAATGTTTTAGTTTTTCTGATAAAACTACACACATGTTTTTTAACGAATATTACTTAAAAACAAGTTTATGTAAATTAGAAAAGAATTCACCTGATTGGGAAACAAAAAAAAATCAACACTTTCTTTTCTACTTTATAGCTTTAAATTTGTATCTGTAAATGTTCCGTCAGGTCTACCAAATTCCAAACACAAAGCTTTCTGATTATATTTTTGCTGATTTTACAAACGTAAAAGTGAAAGTGAAAAAGCTTTATCAATAAAGTAGTAATAAAAAGTGAAAGCATACAAATCATTTTGAAAAAATTACAGCAGTAAAAATGTATAAACAAGTCAGGCAATAAAAAAGCTTTTACAAAATCAATCTTCAAAAACAACTCGACGTCTCAAAAGTTTCGACAAAAAATTGGGCAAAGTCTTCTTTAATTCATCTACTCTTTGTTGATGATAACTTTGAAAATTAATAACAAAATCAACATTTGGATGTTTCTAAAATATTTAAACACAGAAGCTTTTTAAATAGTTGTAAATTCTTGCTTACCTTTTTGATAAATTGAGCAAAAGATTCAAGGTCAAATGAAGAATAACAATTATGAAGTTTAAATTTTATTGCCGTGCTTCAGTTTTTCAAATTGTGGAAGTTGTGCTAACAATTCAAGGAAGAAAAAAATAAATTGTTGAATGAAATAGAAAAATAGGGATAGACTTATTATTTATTCAAAAACGCTAAATATATAAAAGATACCAAAATGCCATAAAAAACCATCGACTTGTAATTTTAATTCAGTAATTTTGTCTATAGAATTCATTAAAAAAAGAGTAAAAATTAGTTACAGTCAAACCACGATTTTACGTCCTACGATTATACGTTGACCTCGACGCCTTTTGAGTTAAGTTTTAAAAAAATAGCTTTTATCCATAGCTCTAACTCATGGACCATAAATTTAAAAATCAAAAAAATATAAAAACATTTTTTTGTATTGTCTTTGAATTCTAACTATATTAAATAAGCTTGTTTTAAAAAAAATTTGTTTTTAAAAGTGTTAAAAATGTAAAGGCATACGACAGCTGTAAAATAAACTAAGAAAAAAACAAACAAAATTTTAGCACCCGAAACTTTTTTATACAGTAACAAAAAAAAACACATACAAATCAATTTGCGAAAAAATAACAACTGTAAAAATGTAGATGAAATTTAAAAACTGTTTTAAAAAAAGTTACAAATAATAAATCATTTTTTATTTGGAACGTGTTTTCTTTGTTGCAGTAGGTTTTGGATGTGGTTAATCTCGAGATTGTTCATTCATCATTTGTGTAAATTTTTCATTTATTGGTTCAATATTGAATCAAATCCATTAGTCAAAGCTTCTTTTACAGTAGTAAGTAATTGATAATTTGAAGTTCCATAAGAGTAATTATTTAAACAAAAATCAAAAACAAGTTTAGCTTCAGATTCAGAATCCTAAAATCAAGTATTAAGAAAGTCAATTAGCAAAAATACACAAACTTTTTTAGTAAGATTATCAACACTTGAATATCAGTAATTTCAGCTCCCGTTGTTCTTTCTGCATTTGCAAGTTCAGCTTTTAAAGCAGCTTTCATGGTTGATAATTCATTTTTTACAACATTGGAAGAAGAAAGTTCTTTTCGAAGATCAACAATTTCATTATAACGAGCATAATTTTCTCGATGAGCTTCTTCTGCTGCAGTATTCTAGAAATTTTACGTAGAAGTAAACAAAAAAGAATTCATTTCATTACCTTTCTTGTAAGATTATTAATTTGTGAATACATTGCATTGATTTTAGCTTCATATTTTCTTTTTTCAGCTTTAATTCACCATTTTTTATTCCCAAATTTGACCAAGAATGATATCCAGAAAGCTGCTTCTTAAGTTCATCAACTTCACTATCACGAAATGCAATTTTTCAACGAGTTTCTTCAGCTTGAGTTTCCATAAGTGATTTCAATTGGTCAATTTCAGCTTCGTAATTTAATCGTTCATCTTTGATTTGAGTATGAATTTTATCAAGTTCAGCTCGTAATTTATCTTCAACTTCTTTTAATCGATCCATTTCAGCTTCCATAGCTTTATCACCAGCATCATCCTTGGTTGGGCTGCTTTCCATTTGAGTATCCTAAATTGCTTTGTAAGAAAAAGAGCAACATAATTGTAACCTTACAAGAACATATAAATCTGCAGCATTTCTAGCATCCAATTCTTTTTGTAATCTTGTATTCTTAGCTTTTATTGCTTCTAATTGATCTTCAAGAGAGTCATCACTTGTCGTAGAAGTCTCAGAACATTTACGCTTGTTTGAAGGTGAGCCGCCATTTGTTTCCATTTAAATCAATTTTTTAGCGCAATAAATAATAGTAATAAATCTAAAAAAGAATCATATAAAGCTTTTTTGTGATGCAAAATGTGGAAAAAAAATTAGTAATCACACATGGGCAAGTGGTACGACTTGTAGGAAATTCCTACATTTATATGTCGCATGTCGCAGGCAAAAATGCTTGTATGTCGCAAAATTTTAGAAAAAAGTCGTTGATTGTCGCAAAAAAAGAGAGGAAAGAAAAGAAGAGAAAGAACAAAATAAGAAAAGCAACAGTTTTTTTATTTAACGATATTTGTAAAAAATTTTGCGGCGCTAGCGCGCCGCTTAATTTCTTCAATATTACCATTTCTATGGTGGTGTTTTTAACATCTATAAAAAAGTGCGTTACAATTTTATCCTCTAAATTAACCATACTCGTTTTATGTATGACGTATACATATTTTAGCAACAAAAAAGCCACGTTGTTCGACCAAACATATAGTTTTCGGTATAGTTCTTGGCACCTAAATATCTAAAAATTTCGGCGCCGCTATCGCGGCGCTTTGATTTCATAATAATTACACTTTAGCTTCGCTAATTTTAAAAAGTCGATATTCTGGATAAACGAGATTAATTTCAGCTTAATTTATTAGTAACTAGTGTGTCTACAGATAAGTTTTCATGTACTTGCTAAAAACCTTTAAAATTTAACGACAACAACCATTCGCAACAAAGAGAGATTCTTCAAGCCATAGTTTGGAAGATAATAATTTATCTCTTACTCACTAGTTGACAAAAAAATTTTTGAGGATTGTGAATCGTCCAGAACTTTTTTTCCGGCGCTGACGCGCCGTTGGATATTCGTATCTTCTTTAAAACTTCTGCTGGGTTTTTTCAAGAAACTACTATTGATAAGACTAACAAAAGAGAGGATAAAATGATAAAAATAATTAGCTACAGGTAATTTTGTATGTCGCAAAAAAAATTTTTTGTTCCTACCACCTTGCCCATGTGTGTTAGTAATACTGAATTTTCGGCATTTTTGTGTACCGTATACAGTGTACTATATTCATTACAACATTCAAAACAAAAGTTTATTAAACGAAAAAACTTTATATCAGCAGTAAAAAAATAAAAGCATATTAGTTAATAAAAAAACAATATATATATAACAATTTAAGAAGTTTACAATTAATCAAAACTTATAAATGTTCAAATTGTTCTTGCCATGCTGAAGGAGCTTTGAGTGCTGCAGAATGTCTTTATCGAGCATTTGCCGTTTGTCCATTTTTCTTTTGAGTAAATTTTTCAATAATTGGATTCAATTTGTCATCCAAAGTTTCTTTTACAGTTGTAAGTGTTTGATGTTTTGCCGATCTCCATTCATAATTCAAACAATTTTGAATAAGGTCCGCTAAAGCAACATGGAATTCATTTGGTGAATTATATCTTCTTTCTTCAAAATGTTTAAATATTTCATCAATACTATGTTCTCCATTTTCTCGAAGTAATTTTTTAGTAGATTCATCAAAGACTTCAATACATGCCATTCTGCATTCATTCATCCAAGAATATTCTTCATTAACATTTCTTTGAAGTCCAACATTTTCTGAAGTTGATGCTTCATCATCTTCTTTCTGTCTTATTTCAGCACCACGTAAATCATTTCCATATTTGATTTTTCGAAGTTGATCTTCTAATTCTTTAATCTTTTTTCTATTTTTAATTTCAGTTTTTTGTTGCTCTTCTTTTAAATATTGAATCTTCTTTTCATTTTCAGCAATAGTTTTTTGAAGATTTTCTGCATTCAATTCTAATTCGAATTTCTGTAAAAAAAGATATATAAAAAAAGGTACCGTAATAACATAAAAGAACCAACCGTTTTATTAAAGTGATAAGCTTGTGACTTCAATTCATTAATTTTTGCTTCATATTCAGATGTCTAAAAACATGGATATTAAAGTTGTTTTTGATGATCAATTAATCATGTAATACTAACAAAAAATGCTAAGTAGTACTGTAAACTATTATGCATAAAAATCCACAATATCAATTAACCGTAGTCGGGTTACTGTAAAGACACTAACCTTTCCAGTAAGCTCATCAATACTTGATTTCATTTCAAGAATTTTAGCTCCCAATATTTTTCGAGTATTTTCAAGTTGAACTCGAGCAGCAGCAAGCTTTTTAGTTAATTCATTTTTGGAAACATCTGCAGTCGAAAGTAGTTTATGAAGTTCTTTGATTTCATTAACACGTGCAGCAATCTTTTGACACGCTTCTTTTACTTGAACTTCTAATGCAACATTCTAAAAAAACTTTACTAGTTAAGAATATATAATACTTGATTAAATACATTACCTTTTGTGTAAGCTTTTCAACATGTTGTTTCATTTCATTGATTTTGAGTTGAAATATCGCTCTTTCATCTTCAAGTGTATCATTTTTAGTCACAAAATCAACTTTAACATCTTTTAATAGAGAAATTTGTTCTTCATGTTCTTTTTTATCATTTTTAAGTTTTTCTAAATCATTGTGGACATCTTTTGTGCTTGAAAGCTGCTTCTTAAGTTCATTAATCTCTTTATCACGATCTTCTATCTTTTGACGAGCTTCTTCTACTTTACTTTTCCATTCAGCGTCCTTAAATGTTTTATCTATAGATATTTAAAATTAATATAATAAAAATAATTACCTTTTGTGTAAGCTGATCAACATGAATCTTCTTCATTTCGTCAATTTGAAGTTGAAATGCTGCTCTTTCTTCTTCAAGTGTATCATTTTTAGTTCCAAAATTAACTTTAACATCTTTTAAAATAGAAATTTGTTCTTCTAGTTCAGAGATTTTACTATCACGGGTATTAACAACCAATTCCAATCTACTAATTTCATTTACATATATCAATTGTTGATTTTGCATTTCCATTTGAGTCTCATCGAGCTGGGTTTTCAGTGCAGCTTTGTCTTCTTTTAATCTTTCCATTTCAGCTTCCATATTTTCTTTTGATCCATCATCAGTATTATTGTTTTTCTTTCTTAATTCAGATATCTAAAAAAGCATACCGTAGTCATCATAATATACATTTTTAATGTAAAAACAACTTACATTCATAGCAAGATCAATAATTGTAGATTTTTGCTTTTCAACCATTTGCTTCAGTTTTGCATTTTCAGTTTTCAGTGATTCACAACGAGCTTGAATTGAATTATCACACTCTGCCGAAGTCTCAGAAGATTTACGCTTCTTTGTATTTGAGCCACCTTTTGTTTCCATTTTTATAACTTCTTTAACACGATAATTTGTAGTAATACTAACCTGAAAACTAAAATTAGTTATATTGATGCAATTGAACAATTAATTAAGTAGCCTAAAAAACAATAAATTCTGCTTGGGCAACAAAAGATCATAGAAAAATCAATCAATCGTTTTAAATTTTGAAAATTCAACCTGCTGCATGTTAGAACACTTTGCCAAAGCATTAAACTTTACTGTAAATAAAAACAGCAGCAATAAAAAACAGGTTTGTTGTTGCGTTGAATTTATTTTTAAAGTATTTTTAAATATTTAAACTTTACATTTTTTAGATTACTTTGCTAAAGAAGTGTCAAAATGGATATCAGCAATTTCAATAGTTCAAAACCAAAGCGATCTAGAATTTCAATGTTTTTTGATGATGATAATGATGGATCGATTCATACTCAATTAGAAAGATTAAAAGAAGAAAATTCAATGCTAAAAGTAGAATTAATGTCAAAGGATGCTATAATTGATAAACAAGCTGTTCTGGTATGGTTTTTTTAATGTTTTGTATACTGTAATCGGTGATCACAGTTAAATTACTGACTTTGTTTTTGACAAAAGATCGGTCTATCTGGTTTATTTACAGAGAGGGGTCATTATACACCGGGACATCTTCTCTATCTAATTGATCATTCAAAAATCAATTGCATTTTTACTTATCATAGTAATTTCAACTTTATTTTGTAGATAAATGAATCAGAATCAAATGTTCAAGGAATTGCAGAAAATTATCGAAAGATTATGGAAGATCTTCTCATAGATGTCGAAGCAAATAAAGAATATAAGAAAAGAATTAAAGAATTAGATGAACAATTGAGAGCTTTAAAAGCTGAAATAGAAAAACGATACAAAGAAATGAAACAAAAAGAAGATGAAGCGCATACTGTAATTGCCGATCAACAAAAGAAAATTTTTGATTTGGAAGATCAACTTAAACAAGCAAAAGAAGCAAATATTACTCCTGAAGATGCTTGGATTATTGAATCTCGAGCTGCATATAATGAAGTCTTCAATGAAGAAGCAAAAGAGCTACTTGGAGAAAAAGGAAATGAATATCTTAAAACATTGGATGAAATTTTAAAGAAATTTGAAGAAAAGAAATATAAATCACCAAAAGAATTTCTGCTTCCTTTAACTTGGTGTATTCGAAGTTGTGCATACGGTTACGGTAGAAAAACTCCTGCACATCAATCACTTGATTCATTAATCAAAAGTTTGAATGACAAATTTAAACCAATTATTGAGAAGTTTATACAAATGAAAGAAGAACAAATAATCAGTGATGTCGTCGCAGCATTTAATGCACCTGCATGATGAAATCAATGTTATAAATTTTTGTACTGCTGTTATTTTGTATGATCAATTTGTATGTTTTCTTTTGTTACTGTTCGCTTTGATAAAATAACTTTTGTTTGTAATTATTTGAGTATGATGTGTAAAAAAACTGCATAAAGCTGATCGGATCGAAGGGGTGATAATATCAACTTGATATTCATTATGTAAGATATAACATCTGTGTGAGAAAGCAAACAAAAACAATATTTATTTGTCTTTAGATTCTCTCAATTCTACTGTATTTTTGTCATCACTGTTATTACCATATGCTCTTAAATATGTTCAAGCACAATAGATAAAAACTGAAAAATCTTTATATTTACACTAAAATTAAAACATACAAATTAATTAAAAATATATAAACAGTTACATATTAAATTTACAATAGACAAAATAATTATTATAAATGTTCAAGTTATTCTTGCCATGTCGAAGGAGATTTGATTGCTGCAGAATAACTTTATTGAGAATTTGTTTGTCCGTTTTTCATTTGAGTAAATGCTTCAATAATTGGCTTGAACTTATTATTTTCAGCTTTAACAGCAGCAATCTTTTTCATTAATTCATTTTTAGCAGCATTCCCCTCAGACAGTTGTTTTTGAAGTTCTTTGATTTCTTGATCACGTGTAGCAATTTTTTCACGTGCTACTTGTGCTACAGTTATCCATGCAGCATCCTAAAATATTTCATGCTAAATTATATGCATACACATCAGAGCTAAATAAAATTACCTTATGTGTGAGCATATCAACATGTTTTTTCATTTCATTAATTTTAAGTTGAAATGCTGCTCTTTCTTCTTCACGGTTATTATTATTTTTCATTACCATATCAACTTTCACATCTTTTAAAGCAGAAATTTGTTCTTCCAGTTCTGAGATTCTATTATCACGATTAACAACAGTAGATTTTAAAGCAGCAATTTGAGATTCATGACGATTATGCTCTTCTTCCATTTTTGTATGAGTTTCTTCAAGTTCAGCTCGCATTTTTGCTTCAGCTTCTTTCAATCGATTCACTTCAGCTTCCAGGCCTTCATCAACATCATCACCATTAGATTGAGTACTTTCCAATAAATTAATCTAAATATCAATATATATTATTTTAGTTGATGAATAAGATTACTTACTTTAAGAGCTTGTTTACCAATAAAAGCATCTTTTAAATTTGATTCTTCTTTCAACCTTGCATTTTCAGCTTTTATTGCTTCAAGTTGTGCTTCAATTGATCCATCATTTTTACCAGAAACTTGAAAAAATTTTCGTTTCTTTGATTGTGAACTTGTTGCATCCATGTTAATAATGTATATGTTCAAATAAAAAGAACTTTTAAAGGTTATATGTAATTAACCAATCACCAATGAGTTAGAAGTGAATTGTTCTTCAATCACGAAAAGTCGATCTGTTTTATTTTCTTTCTTTTCTTCTGTGTCATTTGAGAACACGTTGCCAACGCATCTAAATTACTGTAAAAAAAGCAACGATAAAAAAAGGAGTTTGTTTTTGTAATCGTGAATTGCGGCAAATCGTTATATTTCTATTTTTTTATTGTATGTTTAACAGTTTAAGTTTAACTTTATTTTTTTAGATTACTGTACTTAAGAAGTAGCAAAAGGGATATCATCAATTTCAATAGTTCGAAATCGAAAAGACCAAGAACTTTAATGATTTTTGATGATATTGATGGTAATTCAATTCAAACTCAATTAGAAGAATTCAAAGTAGAAAATTCAAAGCTTAAAGTTGAATTAATGTCGAAATATGCTATAATTGATAAACAAGCTGTTCGGGTATGTTTTTTTGTGTACTGTAATCGATGATCTCTCCGAAAATGCCGCTTTAGTTTATGATGTGAGATCGATCCATCTTGGTTACGTGTTCTCATATTTGCTGGACATAGTCATAGCTGACAAAATAACCTTTTGCATTTAATCTTTTGACTTTTGTGAACACTTTGGCTATCGGTGGCAAATTCAAATTTGGCTCTTACATTAGCTAATAAAAGATATAGATAAAAAATGAGTTCACAGAAGCCAAATACAGTGTTTGATCATTCAAAAATCAATTGCATTTTTACTTATCATAGTAATTTCAACTTTATTTTGTAGATAAATGAATCAGAATCAAATGTTCAAGGAATTGCAGAAAATCATCGAAAGATTATGGAAGATCTTCTCATTGATGTTGATGCAAATGAAGAATATAAGAAAAAGATTAAAGCACTAGAAGAGCAATTGAAAGCTTTAAAAGCTGAAACAGAAAAACGATACAAAGAAATGAAACAAAAAGAAGATGAAGCGCATACTGTAATTGCCGATCAACAAAAGAAAATTTTTGATTTGGAAGATCAACTTAAACAAGCAAAAGAAGCAAATATTACTCCTGAAGATGCTTGGATGAATAAATCTCGAGCTGCTTATAATGAAGTCTTCAATGAAGAAGCAAAAGAGCTACTTGGAGAAAAAGGAAATGAATATCTTGATACATTGGATGAAATTTTAAAGAAATTTGAAGAAAAGAAATATAAATCACCAAAAGAATTTCTGCTTCCTTTAACTTGGTGTATTCGAAGTTGTTCATATGGTTACGGTAGAAAAACTCCGGCACATCAATTACTTGATTCCTTAATCCAAAGCTTGAATGACAAATTTAAACCAATTATTGAAAAGTTTATACAAATAAAAGAAGAACGAATAATCAGTGATGTCGTCGCAGCATTGAATTCACCTGCATGAAGAAATCAACGTTGTTATAGTTTTACGTTTGTTGTTTTTTATAACTCTTTTTTAAATAGATTTTGTATGTTTTCTTTTGTTACTGTAGTTTTGATAAAATAATGTTTTGCAATTCTTTTATTTTATGAGAAGTCTAAAATTCTTTCTGGAAGGATATGGGAAAAAGGTTGATGGTTAAACTCAGAGATTTTTAAATATAAACATCTTTGAGAGAAAGCAAATGAGTACCGTACACTCATTTTACGTTTTTTCAATCATACTGTATTTTTCTTATCGTATGCTATATTATATTCGATAAGCAAAAGAAAACTATCGAAAAAACTTTATGTCCACGCTACCGTAAATAACATTTTAAATTAACAATAACATTTCACAACATTCAAGATACATATTACCGTAATTAACGAGCTCAAAACAATAATTTAAAAAACCAATCATAAATAAAACATTTATTTGAAAATAGCATATGTACTGTTAACAATGAGCAGAAATAATAAAAACAACAAAGTAAAACATATTTAAGCGAATGATATATTTAATAAAGCTTTTCTTTGTACTTTGCGTCATTGATCATTGTCATGGTTGCAATAAAAACACTTGAACAAAATCAATCTTCAAAAACAACTTGATTTTTACAAAATTCAGGCAAAGACAATTTCAATTCTTTTACTGTTGCATCATAAATACTATTGTATTTATGAAAATTAATGACGAAGCTAACATTTGGATGTTTCTGAAAATACAGTAAGCATTAGCAACTTTGTAAATAGTTATAAATTCTTTCTTACCTCAATAAATCCAACAAAAGTTTTGAGATCAAATATAGCACCACAATTATGAAGTTTAAATTTTTTAAGTTTTTCAAAGCGTGGAAGCTGTGCTAATAATCCAATAGCATCATTATTAACATCACGAAAGGAACTACAAATTAAAGTTAAATAACATATGCATAAAAAAATCTTACTGTTCAAAACTTTCAATATTTGGAAGTGCTTTCATAATTTCATCAATTCGTATTGCACGATTTCTTTCACCTTTACTTGGTTTCCAAATTGATACATCATTAAATTTAACAATTTTAGCCGAAGAAACTAATTTCAAAAATTCATTTTCTTCAATATTTTGGCCAATTAAAGTTAAGCTTGTAAGAGAGCAGGATGAAATTGATGGAAGAATTTCTTTCATTCTTTTCTTGTTTTGTTTATCAATGCATACAAGTGCATCAGTAAGACAAAGTTCAAATCGAGTTCTTTTAAAAACTTTTGCAATATCCATTTCAAAAGGTTCTGAAGTTTCTGTAGAATATAGCTTCCAAAGCTTTGAATCACTTGCTTCAAGTTTTACAATATTTATAATCTAAAAACTCGAACTGAATAACATTGAAACCAATCGTAAATGCTCTAACTAAAGCGCATGTAAATACTATTACGGTAGAGTTTAGTTAAAAATCTGAAAGAGTATATGTATATATTTAACTTACAGTACGCAAACCAAGACGATCATATCGAATTTTAGGACCATCATGAATATCATCAACTGACAGCTGCCGTGAATTCGTTTCATTGAGAGTAAAGAGTCGATTTGCTTGGATACTTGCTTGTCGAAGTTGATCTTCCAGCTCTTGAATTTTCTTTTGTTGATCTTCAATAATGGCATTCGCTTCATCCTCTTTTTGCTTCATTCCATTGAAACATAGTTCTGTTTCATCCATTAAAACGTTCAATTGTTCTTCCAATTCTTTATTTTTTTTCATGTAATCAGTTCCAACTTCAGCAGCAGCAGTTATTTTTCTTGTTAGGTCTTTGTTCGCAGCATCAGCAGATGAAAGTTGTTTTTGGAGTTCATTGATTTCTTTATCCTGTGTAGCGATTACATTATTTGCTTTTTCTGCTTCAGCTTTTGATATAGCATTCTAAAAATTTCTACCGTATTGAAAGAAATACATAAATACAATTAATTACCATTTCTGTAAGACCATCAATTTGTGAATTCAATGCAGTTATTTCAGCTTCTAGTTCTTTTTTATCATTTTTAAGCTTTTCCAAATCATTTCTGACATCTTCTGCACTTGTAAGCTGCATCTTAAGTTCATTGATTTCTTTATCAAGTGCATCAATCTTTTGAAGTGAATCTTCTGCTTGAGCTTCCCATTCAGCATCCTAAAGAAGTTGCATAAAAAGCATAAAATAAATCTACATACAGCTTTGTTATAAAATATATACCTTTTGTGTAAGCTGATCAATCTGTTCTTTCAGTTCATTAATTCTAAGTTGAAATGTTTTTATTTCTTTTTCAGCGTTATAGTTTTTAATTTCAATATCAACTTTAACGTCTTGTAAAAGAGAGATTTGTTCTTCTAGTTCACTGATTCTATTACCGCGAGCTTCAGCATTAGATTTTAAAGCAGCAATTTCATCTTCACAAAGTTTTCTTTCTTCTTCCATTTTCGTTTGAGCTTCTTCAAGTTCAGTTTGCAATTTTGCTTCAACTTCTTTTAATCTTTCTATTTCAGCTTCCAAAGCTTCTACGGCATCAGCATTATCATTAGATTGATTGCTTTTCAATTCAGTATTCTAAAAAAATGAAAAAGCTTTTGATTAGTCGACTAGCATCAGCAAGAACAGAGTGGGATACTTACTTCATATACAAGATTTAAAATTGATTTTCGGTGTACTTCTGATTCTTTCTTCAACTTTACATTTTCAGCTTTCATTGCTTCATAACGAGTTTCAAAAGTACTATCATTTCTACCAGAAATCTCTGAAGTTTTACGCTTCTTGGGATTTATATGATCATCATTTGTTTCCATTTTACCACTTAATTGACGAATTCTAAAATATTGAGATCAAACTTTTGTACGTAAACAGAATTGTAAATAGTTTGCTGCATTTTTATGTACATTTTCAAGTCAAAGAAAGACGTCTAGACCTAAAGAAAATTTGCTTCATTTATGTTTTATGCTTGTAACACATTGCCAAATCCAATTAAAGCTGCATTGTTAAAATCTACAGTATCAAAATGTCCGTTTTTCTCGAAGTGTTTACATTCTCTTAATTCTACAGTAACTGTACATTCTATAGTGTTTTTTTTTGCTGTCACTTTTGTTACCGTATACCATATTTGTTGTCAAAGAAAAAGAAATAACCGTAAAAGTTTTTTTATCAATAATAAATTAAAAAAAGCATACAAATCAATTAAAAATACAAATATAAGAATTGCAATATAAATTTAAAAATCATCAAAACTTATAAATATTCAAGTTGTCCTTGCCATGCTGACGGAGCTTTGATTGCTGCAGAACGTCTTGGTCGAATATTTCTTTGTCCATTTTTCATTTGAGTAAATTTTTCAATAATTGGCTTGAATTTATCATTCATAGTTTCTTTTAAAGTAATAAGAAATTGACGTTTAGCCGTAAAACTTCTACCATAATTTTTTACAAAGCAACTATCAATAAGATTTGTTAAAGCAGCATGGAATTCATTTGGTGATTTATATTTTCTTTCTCTAAACTTTTTAGCAATTTCATCCATATTTTCTTCAATTTCTTCGCCACCTTCACAAAGAAATGTTCGAGTTTCTTTATTTAAGATTTGTTGACCTACGATTCTACATTCAGTAATCCATAAATCAACATTGTTACCGCTTTCTTGAAATTCAAAATCTCTTGATGTTGATGCTGCATTTTTTTCTCGTTGTGGTTGATCTTTCAATTCACTATTTCTTTTTTTGAGAAAAGAAATTGTTGCATTTGCTATATCTTCTTTTTGCTTCATTTCATTCTTTGTCTTTTGAAGTTGATCTTCTAGTTCGTTAATCTTTTTCTCATATTCAGCTGCAGATTTTTTAGCATTTTTTGCATCTAATCCACATTTCTGTAAAAAAATAAAATATATATAAGATACCGTAATGACATAAACAAACAACCTTTTTAGTAAGATCATCAACTTGAGACTTATCATTTTTAAGCTTTTCCATATCATTTTTCACATCATTTGTGCTTGAAAGTTGCTTTTTAAGTTCACTGATTTCTTTATCACGTGCATCAATCTTTTGACGAGCTTCTTCTGCTTGAGCTTCTCCTTCAGCATTCTAAAACATTATAAGTAAAAAAAAATAAATTGATGCTTAAGCATTATAAAATACATACCTTTTGTGTAAGCTTATCAACTTGTACCTTCATTTTATTAATATTAAGTTGAAATGCAGCTCTTTCTTCTTTGAGTGTATCATTTTTAGTTCCAAAATCAACTTTAACATCTTTTAAAACAGAAATTTGTTCTTCTAGTTCTCTGATTTCTCTATCCCGAGTAATAGCAGCAGAATTTAAAGCAGCAATTTCAGCTTCATGACGTTTGCGTTCTTCTTCCATTTTCGTTTGAGTTTCATCAAGTTCAGCACGCAGTTTAGCATCTATTTCTTTCAATCGATCCATTTCAGCTTCCATATCTTCATCCATATCATCTTCATTTGGTGGACTGCTTTCCAATTCATTAATCTAATGTTTAATGCATGTTATATGAACTTAACAGAGAAAAACGTTACTTACCTTTACAGCTTGGTTAACAATTAATTCTTTCAGCTTTGCAACTTCCGCTTTCAAAGATTCAATTGTATCACCAGAAACTTGAGAAAGTTTTCGCGTCTTTGATTGTGAGCTTGTATCCATGTTAATAATGAGGTTGAAAAAATCTAAAAAATATATTTTAAGTTAAAATACTTTTTAAAAGCTAAATATAACTGATTAATCACGGAGTTTAGACATAATATAAAAAATTTGAGCGCCAAAAAAGAAAACAAATATTTTTTTCAATGTTTTTCGAATACTTTATCGTGTCAAGAATAATGCGATTTTAAAAGGGCGTTGAGCGGAAAAACATTGTGGATAGACACTCCCGCTTTTTTAAATCCCATTTTTGCACATTCAAAATTAGCACAAGGACCGGTTTATAGTTGTTACTGTAGTTTGGATAAAATAGGTTTTTTTGTAATTCTTTGTTGAGATCTAAAATTCTTTTTTTTTTGTGAAATATAACATAAACATCTTGAAGAGATGTAAACAAAAACATTTAACAGACAAACTTCGTTATTACGTTAACGTTCTAAGTGACCACGAAAAAAAACGCAAGATTGAAGTAAACGTAAGAATAAGACAAGTAATAATTAAGTTCAACTGTACCTGCTTACGTTTACATTCTCTCGAGTCTACTGTACCTGAACTCTGTTTTTTTGTCATGATTTTTATTACCGTATGCTATTAAATATGTCAAAGCAAAATAACAGAAAGAGCTTTATTTCAACAGTAAAAAAATGAAAACATAAAAATTAGTCTTAAAAAACACATTTGCAAAACACATAACAAATTTAAAAATCAACAAAACTTATATATATTCAAGTTGTCCTTGCCATGCTGACGGAGCTTTGATTGCTGCAGAACGTCTTGGTCGAGTATTTCTTTGTCCATTTTTCATTTGAGTAAATGCTTCAATAATTGGCTTGAATTTATTGTCCGCAGTTTCTTTCAAAGTATTAAGGGATTGAAGTTTAGTTGTAAATTTTCTTTCACGATCGTCTAAGCGACTTTGAATAAGTTCTGTTAAAGCAGTATGTAATTCATTTGGTGATAAATATTTCTTTTCTTTAATGTTTTTACAAATTTCAACAATCGTTTGTTTACCAGAAACATAAAATAATTTTTTAGCTTCTTCATTGAAGATTTCATCACATGCAATTCTGCAATCATTCAACCATGCATCTTCAGGAGTAATATTTCTTTCATTTTTAAGATTATTGGACGGAGATGGTAGTAGTTTTTTTCTTGTTGACATGGAATTTTCTTATCACTAATTGTTTTTTTGAGATCAGAAATTGTTGCATTTGTTTTATCTTCTTTTTGTTTATGTTCATTGTTTGCCTTTTGAAGTTGATCTTCTAATTCTTTAATCTTTTTCTTATATCCATCATTTGCTGATACAGTCAACAATTGATCAGCAGCCATAGCTGTCATAGTTTCAGAATTTTGTTTAATCTTTCTCTCATATTCAGCTTGAATTTTTTGTTCATCTTTCATTTCTTGGATCTTCATTTCATTATCAGTTGCAGCTTTTTGAACATCTTTTTGATTTTTTTCAAGCTCAGAATTCTATAAGAAACATATATATTAAAGATACTAAATTTAACATAAAAACACAACCTTTTTTGTAAGATCACCGACATGTGACTTCATTTTAATAATTTTAGCTTCAGATTCAGAATTCTAAAAGAAGTTAAACATGTAAATTCGCTAATCTTTACATCAGTAAACAAATAATGCGGAGATTTTTATCCACTTATAATGAGTGAATAAAATCTGTAGTACTACTGTAAGAAATAATAAAAAATACAAAAAATATTATTTATATATGCAAAAAGCATACTGAACATCTTTAACTATTCATGAGTGTTAAAGATTTCCTACTTCCTACAGTATTACTACATTTTAATCTTTTCGATAAACTTCATAAGCGCTTATAAGCGTCGTTACAACAAAACAAAAACACAAACCTTTTTAGTAAGTTCAGCAATGTTAGCTCCCAATGTTTTTTCTTTATTTGCAAGTTCAGCTATATTAGCAACATTCTTAGCTAATAATTCATTTTTGGCAGTATTAACAGATGCAAGTTGTTTATTAAGATCTTGGACTTCTTTGCGTGCCTTTCCCGCTTCAGCTTTTGATGTAGCATACTAAAATTTTTTGCTTAATCTTTAATTATTATCCAGTTGAATTAGTTACCTTTTGTGTAAGCTCTTTAACTTGGGATTTCAGTTTACCATTTTCAACTTCAAGTTCTATTTTATCATTTTTAAGTTTTTTCAAATCATATTTGCCCTTATTTGCGCTAGAAAGTTGCTTATTAAGATTTGCAATTTCTTTATCACGATCTTGAATTTTTTGACAATCTTCTTTTGCTTGAGCTTCTCCTTCAGCATTCTACAAAATTATATAAAAAAACTTAAATTGAAGCTATAGCTTTATTATAAAATGATTACCTTTTGTGTAAGATGATCAACGCGTTCTTTCAGATCATTAATTTTAAGTTGAAATGCAGCTCTTTCTTCTTCAAGTGTATCGTTTTTAGTCACAAAATCAACTTTAACATCTTTCAATACAGAAATTTGTTCTTCTAGTTCTCTGATTTCTCTATCCCGAGTTAAAGCAGCAGAATTTAAAGCAGCAATTTCAGCTTCATGACGATTATGCTCTTCTTCCATTTTAGCTTGAGTTTCACCAAGTTCAGCTTGTAATTTAGCTTCATTTTCTTTTAATCTTTCCATTTCAGCTTCCATATCTTCATCAACATCATCATTGTCGTCATTAGATTGATTGCTTTTTAATTTATTAATCTAAAATATTTATATATATATTTAGTTGATAAAAAACATTTCTTACTTTAAGAGCTTGTTTAACAATAATAGAATCTTTTGACTTTGATTCTTCGTTGAGTCTTGCAATTTCAGCTTTCAGAGATTCAACTGAACCATCATTTTTACCAGAAACTTGAGAATATTTTCGTTTCTTTGATTGTGAACTTGTATCCATAACTATAGTTAAAGAATCTAAAAAATTAATTTTAAATCAAAACAATATTTATTTATGTGTGTAATTAATAATTCACGAAGACATTCAAAGAGAATAAAAACTTTGTGCGCCAAAAAATGGGAACTGCTAAACAAAATAAAATCATTTTTTTCGATATTTTTCGATAAACAATAAAAAACTTCAAAAAAATTTTTAAAAAAGTATTATTAAAAACAAAAAATCATTTTTTGAATGAAGGGATACTGTAATCACAACGAACACAAAACTTTAAAAATTGAAACAAAATCAATTTGAGTATTTAATAGAATTTTTTAAATTGTGTAGCGTTATATCGTTTTGTCTTTACGTTCAAAAAAAGATGTTGCAAAAAGTTAATTGATAATTTTCGCACTGAGTTGCAAAGAAGCTCAAGAACCGTTGAAAGCTTGTAGACTTTGTACAAGAGAGAGTTGGAAATCAATCAATAAAAAATTAACTCGACTCATTGAGACTCTCAATTTGAGAGTCTTGGCTTCTTTTTTATTTTTGGCGTTCAAAAAAGTTTTTTTTTCGTAGCAATGACTCGCGTTCTTTCTAGACTACACAGTTGAGCGTTTGAGCCATTAGTTTTCCGTAGCTACGTAGAGTTTCACATTTTTTCCGAGATAAAAAACAGATGATATTAGAAAGTCTTTTCTTTGCTTAATTTCTGCAAAACATGCGCATCTTGTTAATCTTTTTATATGTACAAACAGTGTGTTGTTGTCGTGAATTACTAAAAATTGAAAATATTTTTCAAAGGTTTAATTTCGAATATTTTAGGTTTATAACCGATACTTAAAGAAGTGATAAAATGAATACCAGCCATTTTAATAATTCAAGAATAAAACGATTTAGAACTTCTGGAATTTTTGATGATGATAATAACATTGAAGCTCAGCTTGAAGCATGCAAAGTTGAAAATGCAAAGCTGAAAGATATTGTTGCTAAACAAACTATTTTGGTATGTACTCTTTTTTTCTTATTCACAGGGGAACTCTTCCACAGTCTTCCAACAGGGAGGAAAACTGTTGGAAGACTGCATGAAGACTGTTGTACAATTTAAATTCTAACAGTCTTCCGACAGCGAGGAAGAATTTCAACAATCTTCCAGCAGTGAGGAATATAGGCAAACATTCTTCCACGCATTCTTTACTGAATACTTGCGCTGATTCCTTAAGTATCATTTCCCTAAAAATAGCCAAACCATTTCGTAATGCTACTCACATCGATAAATTATCTTTTTCAGATTGATGATCTTCAAAATCAACGTGCAAATGAAGAAATGGTTGCAGAAATAGAAATATTAAAAGAAAATGAAGCTGAAATACAAGCTGAACTTGACTTAACTCAAACTGAAATGGTTGAAGAACAACATCGTCTTCAAAATGAAATTGATAAGCTTGAATGGATGATTAAAGATCAAGCAGCTGAAGCGCGTCAACAGGTTGAATACCGTGATAATGAAATTAAAGAACTCAAGGAACAACTTGAACAAGCAAAAGATGTGAAATTTTTTACAAATAATGAAGAAATTGAAAATATAAAGAAAGTATTTGGATCACAAATTGGTCGACTTAATGCTCAAATTAAATATCTTACTGATAATGTAAGTTTGGTTTGCTTATTATTTTTCTCTGGTCACCCATCGTTCATATTCTGTCTTAATTTCACATTACTTTTATAGAATAATGAATTAGAATTAGCAAGACAAAATGTTCAACAAGAAATGAAAGATAACTATAACATGGTTATTGATACTATAAATACTGATCGACAGAAAGCTATTGAAGCAAGTGAAGGATACAAGGAAGAAATTAAAGCATTGGAAGATCAACTAAAAGCTTCAAAGGATGAAATAGAAAAACGCGGCAATGAATTGAAACAAAAAGAAGATGATGCTCGTACTGTAATAGAAGATCAGCAAAAGAAAATACAAATTTTGGAAGAGCAACTTCGACAAGCAAAAGTACAACTTGAAAATGCAAGAAAAGAAACTGCTGTTACCGTTCCTTCCCAATTACAAACAACTTCCACTGATGATTCTGCTTTTGCTTGTAGTTCATCTTCTGAAACTCAAATCTCTGCAGCTGATGATTCTGTTGTTCAAGATATAATCCCTCAACTTGAAAAAGTAAAGAAAGATGTAGAAATTAAATATTTCAGTGTTAATGAAATTCATGATGGTTCTGAAATTCTTTACGATCGTCTTGGGAAGGATTTTGGTACACGAGTTGTAAGTTTCTGCTTGTTGTCTTGGACCATCTACAGTATACCTTTAATGCATATTTTTACTAATGAGAGAAGGTGTATCTGATTATTATTTTCCATTTTAGGTCGTCAATGTTCAAACTCTCGAAGCAGATCGTTCAACATTTTGGAAACTCTATTCGTCTGACACCTCAAAACCTGTTGAAATGGATGTTTCAAAAGTTTTTAAAAGAACTCGATTTGAATTTAATCTTACTGAAAAGTTTATTTGTAATGTACGACAAAATAATCATAAAATTCAAGAAATTATTCATCGAATTAATCAATCTTTTGTCATTGATTTAACCATTGAATATCAAACCTTTGATCGATTTGATTTTAAGAAATTGGTTCAAGGTGGCACTGTAAAAATGGTTAAATTTCGTGAAAATACTATTAAAAAGAGTAATGGAAATATTATGAGACTTGATGAAATTTTGGGTCATCTTACAAATGTTGAACACTTTCATTAGTAAGTTTACTTTTTGTGATTTATAGCAATTTTATTAATCTATATTTATTTTAGTTACTTCAAATCTATTAATGAACTCAATGCTAATACAGCAAAATATTTATCAAAACTTTCACGCTTTGAAAAACTTAAACATTTTGAGCTTTATAATTGTGCAAATACCTTTGATCTTGGAAATTTTAATGAATTTATGAAGGTAAGCTTATTTATCTTTTTATTGCCATTTATTTATGATCAAATTTTAGAAGCATGAAAATGTTACTTTTATACTTCATTTTCGTTCTTATATTTCTACTGTAGAAAATAAGATTAAACAAAATGCTGATGCTTTGGCAGTTCCACCAACTTGTAAATTTAAGTATTTCTTTTAATTGTTTTTTTGTTGTATTGTTACTGTTTTGTAATTTACTTTGTACATGCTTTTTTTGTTAATTTATTATTCCCTTTGTTGCTCAAAAAATGTTATTGTTTAATAAAAATTTATTAAAAATACTTGTGGCAGTAATTATGAAACATGTTATTAAGATAATCTGCAGGAATAAATACGATTAAATTGTTGTTGAATTCAAAAAAGAACACTATAAAACATACTGTAGCCGCTGCTGAAGCAAGCTCTTTTTTAAATTTGGCAAAATACGACCAGCGTCAAACACAAACAAAGCAATCGTTAAATTTTTTTGGGTCCTCTTTTTTTTGTTTGTATCTGTTAGTAAAAATAGCAGCAACTTTTTACATTCTCTACTTTGCTTATATTACAATATTTTAGATTTTGTTTCTTATAAATCTCGTAGCAACTAAGTGGTAAAATGGAAACAAATGATTCACAAAATACACAAGATTCAAGGAAACGACCAAGTTCACAAATTTCTGGTGAAAATGATAATTCAATTGAAGCACAACTTGAAGAAATGAAAGCTGAATTGGCTGATAGAAATGCTGCAATTACAGAATTTTATCTTGCTGTAAGTATTACTTCATTCTTGCTCGTTTTTATATAACATTTTAGAAGAGGAAAAGCATTGGTATCGAAAGAGAATTGGCACAATTGAAAAAAGATAAAGCTGAATTACAAGCTGAACTTGATGACACTCAAATAGAAATGGAAGATAAAGGGGAAGAGTATAAAGAAGAAATTAGTACCCGTGATAATGAAATCAATGAACTTAATAAACAACATTCTATGCTTCTCGGTAGCATTAGTGATTTGATGGATGAAGTTGAAGATAATAATCAAAAGGTTTTTTCTTAAGTCTTATATATTTTAATCTAATATAATAATTATTTAGATCGTTGACTTGACAAATAATGCAGAAAACGCTCTAAATTTAGTAGCTGAAAATGAACAAAAGATCGGTGAATTGAAAGATGCACTCCAAAAAAGTGAAGATGCTGTTGCAGCTTTTGAGAAAAGAGTAACAACATTAGAAAATGAATTAAATAAAGCTAAGAATGCTAAAACTTGGAAACCTTTACAAGTAGAAAGCATTTATAATGATTCTGGAATTCTTTATAACCTTCTTGGCTATTTCAAGGTAATCTATGACATACATATGTAAACTTAAATGATGAAAATTGTTCTTTAGCTTTTGGATGTTAGAAGATTTGAAACAGAAGGTTCAACAATTTGGAAATTATATTCAAGTGCTACATCTAAACCATTAGAAATGGATGTTGCAGAAGTTTTTAGAAGAACTCGATTTGAATTTTGCCTTTATGGTAAACTTGCATGCAGTGATAAACGAAACAAAAAAAGAATTAAAGAAATTATTCCTCGTGTTTGGTCATGTTCTCTTACCAGCTTAAAATTGGTTAATCAAGATTTGGATGAATATGATTTTGTAAAATTAGTTTCATCAAAAACAATTAAAACTCTTGAATTTGATCAAGTCACCATTAAAAGAAGCAAAAATGAATATTTAGTACTTTGTGATATTTTAAAGAAACTCCCTAATGTTGAAAGTTTTAAATAGTAAGCTTTTTTTATTCCATCTAATCTATTTTAACATTATTTTTCAGTCAATTCGGTAGTAAGCCAACTGTTGGAAATTTTGAACAACTCGTACGCTTTGAAAAGCTTAAACGTTTTATGCTTTATAATTGTTCAGCAGGTTTTCCACTCGAAGCTTTTGGTGAATTTGTTAAAGTTAGTTAATTCTCTTGTTTTAAAGCTTGTTAAATTTTTTATTGAATTTTAGAAACATGAAAATGTCGAATTTAGTCTTCGTTATGTTAATATGGACGAATCTGTTCAAGCTGGAATTCGACAACAAGCTCGAAATATTGTTGCAGATTCAACATGTAGACTTCCAGTTGCTTTTGATTAAATGAATTATTGTTTGTTATTGTGTTGTTATATAATTATTATTAAATTGTTTTATATTTAAATATTATAAAATAAATTGTTTGTTTAAATTCAATGTATTGAAGAATACAAGTTAACTCGTTTTATAAACTTTTGAGGTATACGGTAGCCGTAAACAAAAAATAGAAAAAACCATTGTGTTTGGCAAAATGCGGTATGCTTCAAACACAAATAAAGCAAATAAATAAACAAAAAGTTTTCTGATTCTTTGCAAAGAATTTTAACAAACGTTTTAAAATCTGTATTACTTTTATTTATATTAATATTTTAGAGTTAGTTGTTGATCATAAACCTATAACAGTTTAATGGTAAAATAGAAACAAAGAATTCAACAAAATCAAAGAAGCGTAAATCTTCACAAATTTCTGGCGAAAATGATAACTCAATTGAAGCTGAAAATGAAAGATTAAAAAAAGAATTGGCTATAAAGGATGCTACAATTTCAAAGCTTGCTACAAAGGTAAGATTTTATAGTCTATGTTATGAATATTTGAGAGATGTTTTTGCTAACTCGTACAAGATGTTTTAAATATATTGTAATCTTCATTTTCGATCGTACAATGTTTCTGTTAACTTTATGAGCTCATGTTTTCAAGAATGTGTTATGGGACGAGGAAGCATCTTTTGCATCTTTAATTTTGGCGATTATAATCAAATTCCTTTTGCTGTTTCTATTTTCTTTAACAAATTCTTCAAATCACTGCCATTTTGTCATTTTTAAAGCTAGTGAGCTGAGATTTTGAGTACTGTGTTTAAAAATGTGTGAAATTTCAAAATTTATGTCAGTTTTAAGCTAGATTAAAGTCAATTTGAATTTGACGCCGTTTGGCGAAGTGTTTTCAAAAGCCAAAGCTTTATGCTTAAAAGATACTACACTACCCCATGACACATTCCTGCAAATATGAGCTCATATGAGTCACATGGAACAGTTTCCCGTCAAAAACCATGTTTAAAAAACATTTTAATTACCGTATATTTACTTTTTTCTTTTACATCACTTTTTTTTAGAATACAGAATTAGAGATATCACTTGAAGAAGGATACAACTGTACAAACATTGATATGGGAGAATCACTAAAAGAAGTTGAAGCTAGATTACAAGCTGAACTTAATGAATGTCAAACGAAAATGAAAAATGAACGAATGAATTTTGAAAATGAAATACATGAATTAAAGCTAATGATACATGGTCATGAAGTTGAAATCAATGAACTCAAAGAACAACTATCAAATGCAAAAGATATTAAACATGCATTGGCAGCTAAGAAGGATAATGCAGAAATTCAACTTGAAAATAAAACCAAAAAATTTGAAGCTAAAATGAATGAAATGAATAAGTGTATTAATGATTTTAAGCAAAGGGTAAGTGATAAAATAAGATATAATTTTTATAGAAAAACTTTTTTTAGAATGCTGCTTGGAAACTTGAAGCAGAAGAAGCTCGACAAAAGATTGCTGCACGTGATAAAGAAATTATTGAATTTAAGAAACAACTTTCTGCTGTAAAAAATGTTAAACATGAATTGGAAGCTAAGAAGGATAATGCGGCAGCTCAGTTTAAAAATGAAAGAACAAAATATGAAGCAAAACTTAAAGAAATGAATAAATGTATTGATGATCTAAAACAAAAGGTATATTTGTATAAATAATTAAATTAAATATAGTATAAAATTTTTTTAGAATGCAGCTTGGAAACTTGAAGTAAAAGAAGCTCGCCAAAAAACTGTTGCACGTGATAAGGAAATTATCGAACTTAAGAAACAACTTTCTGATTTGATGACAAAAAATGATAATTTTGAAGCTCAATGTGAAAATCAAAGAACAGAATATGAAGCTAAAATCAATGAAATGAATAAATGTATTGCTGAACTTAAACAAAAGGTTAGTATTCTCTTTGCCACAACTTGTTATGTTACGGTGCAATGGCTACAGTATCCAAGCTTTTTCTCCTAAAAATTGTGACACTGTTTACTCTAATTTTTACTGTTGACTTTAATAAATCTTTTTAGGATGCTGCACGGATAACAGTAGCTGAAGTAGCTCGGGAAAAAATCGCTACACGTGATCAAGAAATCAATCAACTTCAAAATGAACTTACTGCTGCTGTTGCTGCAAATACTAAGTTGATAAACAATAATATTAATGCTCAATCTACAACAACTGTAAATGAAGAGAATGCTCAAAATCCAGCAGCTGAATATGAACAACAAATTAATGATCTAAAAATTGCACTTCAAAATAGTGAAGACAGTGCTGCAAAATATATGAAAGCATCAACAGATTTGAGAAGAGAAATACAGAAAATTAAAGATTCTTCAGCTTTTTTTCCGTTGCTTGTTGAAAATATTTTTGATGAAAAAACTAAAGCTCTTTTGTATCATCGTCTTGGAAATCGTACTGTAAGTTTTTATAATTGTGGGTAGCGGCTATGGTAGCCGGAGTAGAAAACGTGAGCTCTCTGAAGCAGAAGTAAATGATTAGTCGTCAAAAACCACCTCGTCAATTTACTTCGCATACCCTGTATTTTTTTGAATAACACTTTTAACCATTACCATACTTTCAGATTTTAAATCTTGGCAAAATTGAAGCATCAAATTCTACATCTTGGAAATTATTTTCAACTGAGAGCTCACCAGGAATCCAAATAGATCTCGTCAAACTTTTTGAACATACTCAATTTTGTTTAAGCTTACTTGGTAAACTCGTCTGTGATATTCCACATAACAAAAACAAACTTCAAGAAATTCTTCCACGTATTTATTCATGCAATCTAACAAGCTTAAAATTGGTTAATCAAGATTTGGATGAATATGATTTTTTAAAACTGGTTTTGTCAAAAACAATTGAAACTCTGGAACTTAAACAAGTCAATATTAAAAGAAGGGAAAATGAATATTTGGGAATAGATGATATCTTGAATGAACTACCTGATATTCAATATTTTGATTAGTAAGTTATTCTTTGTTGCATTTGAATGGGAGCTTTGCAAAATCTATTTTGATTCCGCGCACAACAAAATTTCGGTTTTTCGAATACTGAAGATTTACTTCTATTTTGGTTCTATTTCGCCAAATTTGTTCATACTTTTGTCGGCGTGTATGATTTGATGTTGCTGCAAAGTTTAACAAATTGCGAAATGATTGCGCTGTGCTGGTTTGCATATATATTTTTAATAACATTTTTCTAGTTATCTCAATAATTCTTCAAACATTCAAACTTTGGCAATACTTCCACGTTTTGAAAAACTTAAACATTTTGTATTTCGTAATTGCTCAGCAGATTTTCCTCTTCAAATTTTTGGTGATTTTGTTAAAGTAAGTTTATTTAACTCTTTCTTGGGATGTTTCGTTGAAATTCTAGCGAGATTTTTTGGTGGTATTTTTATTTGAACAGAAATGCAGATTAGATTTTGTTAAGCTTCAAATACCATCATAAAAATTTTCGGTGAAATTCTCATGAATCTGTTAATTCACATTTTTTTTTGAAATTTACTAAACGTGGTTAATTTTTAGAAACATGATAATGTCAGCTTTCATCTCCATTACTTAAAAACGTCTGTCAGTCATTGTGTTGTTCAAAGTGACATTAAAGAAAAAGCTGAAAATATTGTTGCAGATTTAACTTGTAGACTTCATGTTGTTTTTGATTGATTGTATTTATTGTTTGTTATTGATGTGTTGTACAATGTACATGTATTAAATTATAATTATGTTGTTGTTTTAAATAAATCGTTGTTTATCATTTTTTATGATGTATTAAAAAACATTTTAAAAGAAATAATTGTTTTGAAAAAGAAAATTGGGGTTACGGTAGATGTGTCAAACTATATCTTATATAGACATAAGCAGAGCTGGGCATTAGCCGTAGCCGTTTAGCCAGGGCTACGGCTAGCCGTTGCATGCAATATACAAACGGCTATTTTAGCCGCGGCTATCAAACGGCCATTTTTTTTAGCCGTGGCTATAGCCGTAGCTATTGAAAGAACATTTTGCCAAACCTATTTTTTTCGTTTTTTGTTTTATTTTTCTTTTGTAAAAAATAATAAAAAATATTTAGAGCATTTTTAAATATTGCTAAAATAATATTAGTGATAATATTTAATGATTACTTCAAGTTTAAGTATTGTTGATACAAGCTTAATAAAGTGAAAACACAATTTTTTACACACCTTTTAGACGCTCTTGGCACGAAATAGCCGCAGCTACGGCTATAGTTACGGCTATAGCCACGGCTATCAAACGGCTACGGCTATGTAGCCGTTATGGATCTTGCGGCTACGGCTAAGCTAGCCCGGCTAATGCCCAGCCCTGCTCGGTGGATCCGAGGTTAAAAGGAATTTCATGGGTGGCACCCAGGTTAAAAGTGTGTCTTTCCTTAGGATGTTTATTAAGTACCCTCATGAGTATCGCATTTAGGGAATTAAAGATTAGTAGGTGTTAGACATAAGTTTAAGTTTTATACAAAATAATCATAAAATTCACAAAACAAATTACTTTTGTATGTAAGCAGTGCTTTGTAAGGGACAAGTTTTTTTGTCCACCAGACAAAAAATATTTGTCACTCATATATTTTTAAAAGTCGTGGCATTTGACTAAAAAAAATAATGGATAAATTGATTGTTGTCTTTAGTCAATGCATTCTCTTTTTTTTGGTGCTCGACTGAAATAAATTTTTATTTAAGAGTTTGAAGATATTTCATTTTTTTTTAATCATCAAGCTCGAAGGAATAATTATAAAAATGGAAACTACAAATACCGTAAATTCAAAGAAAAGAAAATTATCTGAATCAGTTGAATTTGAAGAAAAAAGTGAAGATGGATCAACTGAAGCTCAATTACAAGCGATGAAAGCCGAAAATGCAAAGCTAAAAGAAATGATTGAAAAACAAAATGCTACAATTGTTGATCTTGCTATGGATGTAAGTTTTTCTGCTAATACTTTTTTAGTCAATCATCAGGATCATTGGCCATTATTACAGTATACCTTTTTTAGAATACACAATTAAAGAAAGAAAATTTGGAGCAATCAAAACTTTTAAAAGAATATGAATTAGAAATTAATCAATTGAAACCAGCTGTTGATGATCTAGAAAAAAAGGTATGTTTTTATTTGACAATTTTGTTTTTTACAGTAATCTTTTCTTTTAGAATGCTACCTTACTTCAACGAGAAATCAAAGCAAAAGCATTAATTCTCAAATATAAAACAAAACATGACTGCATGAAATATGATCTTACTGCGATTCAAGTCGTTTCAAATCAACTTCAAACAAATCTTAAAAGAAATTATGAATCAAAAATTAGTCAACTTGAATTAACTGCAGAGAAATTAACTAAAAAAGTTTGTTCATTTTTGCATTACGGTACTTCAAATGAAGAGCAAATTTTAGAATTTTGATATGAATCAGAAACTTGAAAATGAAAGAAGAATGTATAAAGCTAAAATTAATGAATTGAAGACAAATAAAGTTGGTGATGATGAAGATACCGTTATGAAAGAAGTAAGTTGTTTTCTGAAATTTTGGTATTAAAAATATTATTGTAGTAAACTTTTTTAGAATGTAATTCCTGACAATGCGCTTACAAAGAATATGAAAGAAGAAGAAACAATTCTTGCTGAAAATATTAAAATTGAAACAAATTGTATTTTTTGATTTGTTATTTATTGCTATGTTTCTTTTTTGATAAACTTTTTTTTCAAATATCTTCAGTATTGTTTTTTATATTCGATCTTAGTAAACTAACATAACATTTGAACCAAAAATGATTTAAGTTCATTTTTTGCATAAATTGGTAATGTTTTTAGTTTTTTTTCGTATGCTGAGAGTAGCTGTAATTAATGTATGCTTGCTTCCGTTTTGTTTTTCCACTTGAAAAATCATTTAAAATATGCCGCGTACGCGGCGAGTTTTTAAAAAGAAAGACGGACAGCAACCTATTGGCTATTTTCCAGTTAAAAAGGAACCACCAAAAGAATGCCGCGCAAGTTCTTTATTGACATCTTTCTGCTTCAACAACTGTAGGATCCCAAAACTATTATGTCAAGCTCGGCTTTGTTTTTGTCGGTTCTTAATCATTTTGAATTGTCTGTTCGTAGAATGTAGTCGTCTCTAGTTTTAACAGAAATTCCCTCAAAACATCTGTACGTGAAAGGAAGTGTTAGACATTTGGATTATAGAAATTTTATAATATCACAGTATGCCAAGCAGATCTTAAACAATCGTATAAAAAATTAAAAAAAATTGCACAGATGTTTTTTCAACGTTTCTAAAATAAGAATTGAAAAAATGAGCAGATGATTCGAGGGATTATTTTGAAAGTTAAAATGCCATTTAATAATTGAATTTTTAACCCACTATATTGCATGTGAATTTTTTAATAGTTCATCTTACAACATTTACCATAATTTCATGGTTAACATAAAATCATTCGAACAAAAGTCAAGCTTCTGTTTTCATAACAGGTGCTTGTTTTTTAAAAAAAAAGTTTTATAATAAAATTGGGTTGACCTATTTTTATTTAAATTACATAAAATAAGATTAACATATATTTTATTTAAAGTAAAAACTTCTCTAAATTTTATTAGAAATGAACTGTAAAAAAATTAGCATACCTTCAGCAACATTTATGAATTTATATTATTATTACTCATATATTGCTCTATTTTTATCATTGCTGGTTACGCCTTTGCAGTTTTATGTAATTTTAACAAAATCTGCAAATTTGAATAATTTTAAATGGTTAATTTTGAATCATTCATTTTGGTGCTTGGCTTTTGAGATACTTTTTGCATTAACAAAACCGATACTTTTGCTGCCGGCCCCTGGTGGTTTTCCTCTTGGATTACTTCGAAATGGTACCATTACGGATGTGATAATTTCAACCTACATTGGTGCCATAGTATTTATAATCCAATCCTTTGCATTATTTACAACAGTCTTCAATCGATATTTGTATGCATTTCCTTCAAGGTTTTCAAATTTTATAACTATGAAATATGTGTTAATGGCACTCTCTGCCGCATTAATTTTTGGAATTATTGTTTTTACATATACGTCGATACCGTTTTTTAATATCAATAATTTGGAGATTTATAAATCTGCCATAGAATATGATCCATGTCTGCAGCAATTTTTTAATGAATCAGCTTTCATATTTTTACCACTCCCTGATACTTTAGTTTTACTCTTTTATGCTTGTTTTCATTGTGTCACTTTTTGTCTAATATTTTTTGGTCTTTATTATTTTATCTTTTTAGTTTTTTATAACAAAAATACAGCCACAATTGCGAAACTTCAAAAATCACTGATTATCAGTGCAATTTTTCAAGTTTTTATTTCTGCAATTTGTTTACTTTTTCCGGTTTTTTTGTTTAATATTGTTTTGTGCTTCCATATTTCAACCAGGCCTGAGAAAAGCGGCCGAAATTTCCGGCCGGCCCGGCCGCGGCCGAAAATTCGTCGGCCCGGCCGCGGCTGGCCGCATATTTTTCAAAAAATTTTTAAAAACTTAAATATGTGTTTTTTCAATAATCGACGAAATTTTTGATAAAAATAAACGAAATTGTATACCCAAAAAGGCTAAAAACACATAATTCTATTAAAGAAACGGTGCAAAAGTCGATTTTAACCAGACTCAAAAACTGATTTTGGAGCTCATTTCTTTAACAAAAATAAAAAAGCGGCCGGCCGCGGCCGTCTTATCTCGGCCTGGCCGGCCGCAGGCCAAAAATATATCGGCCGGCCGGCCGCATTTCTCAGCCCTGATTTCAACAGATCCAAAATGGGTTATATTTGTTTGCTGCGTCATTGTTTCGCATTCTTTTTTAGAATCTTTCACGACGCTATATTTTGTTTTACCGTATCGAAAAGCGGTCAAAAAAATTTTAGGAAAATTTTTTCCATATTTTCGAGCTTCTATAAAACCGAGTCCTACGCCTCAAGTTATTTCCACGTCTAATATTAATTTAACTAAAATTTCTCATCAATAAAAGCCATCTCCAATTTTTTTAAATTATCAATGCATTTTTTGTTATTTTTGATTTGAGCTTACCTATGTACATGCCCGTATCTACTTCAATTTTATTGCCAACTTGAACTCTATCTGCTTCTAATGTTTCTTTATTTACTTCTTTATTTCCTCGAGATTCCAGCTTTTTCAGTTTTCGTTGTGTTAACCGCTTATAGTTCTGTTGCATTAAGTCTCTCTCAGGGAGGAAAAGCGGCTTCGCCTATGTTACATCAATGGGAGAAAGAATTGAAAAAGAACCAAATGATGAAACGGAAAGAACAAATGAAAAAGCTTCAAGTTCAGCAACTCCCAGACCAAAACGTCATCAAAAAACATTTATAAGTAGCGCTTTCAAGGGAAAATTAAAAAATCAAGAGCAAGAAAATCAGCTTCAGCATCCTTCCGAAAAACTGATGCCAGATCTCAAAACTAAAAAAAGTTACTTGTTATATATTTGCGTTTATGAAATCAATGTTTTTGTTATTTTATGATAAAAGATTTAGTAATTATAAGAACGAATAATTACCCCAAAATATAGGAAAATAAATGATGACCGTCATTTCTGCAAACAAAAAAACACTGAAGTTTTTCAAAACATCGTAAATAGAAAAAAGAAAAAATCACAATACCATATATTGATCAGTGTTCTACCGCCGCCACCGCCGGCGGCGGCGCTGATTTTTGCCAAAATTTTTTTAAAATCGTTGGAATTTGTTTGGATTTTATACAGATTATTTAAACTATTGTTAATACTAAATCTTTTACATATTCCGATTTGGTGGAATAGATTTCACCACCTTTTCTGATTCTCTAGTATCATTTTAAAAATCATTAAAGAAAAACCGAAAACGCCTACCATTCTTGGCAAAAATACTCCAAGAAATGTATCAAACATATTTTTCATCGTGCCTGAGCAATATACTTTAAAATTAAAAAATAAAAAAAAAATTTTTTTCACGTACTCCCCCCTTTGGAAAATTTTTTTCGTCTCTGGCGACATCTGGCAGCGCCGCCGCCGCCGCCGGCGGCGTCGGCGGCGATGCTCGATCAAAAACGAGTACACTGATATTGATCATATTAATGTGGCAATTTTTATATAGAATTCTAGGACTTCGAGCTCAAATTGTAGATGACGATGCTAGAATCAAAAGATTTCAAGAAAAAAGTGAAGGTCAATATAGAACAATCAAAGATTTGAAAAATCAACTGGCCATATGTAAGAAGAATGATGCTGATTTGGGTCTTAAGCTTGATGAAATGGAAAAATGTTTCAAACATGCCATGAATGTTATGTGTAAATATCGTCAAATTTAGGGATTTCCTTTAAATTTGTTTTTTATTCTTTATTGTTTTTATCTTTCCATCTGTGTATAATTACAGTACATTTTTGTTTAACTAATAAATAACCTGTTTTGCTATTTTACATTTCTATACAACCAAATTGTTTGCTATACAATTCAATAAGCAAAAAAATTTTTCCATACACCTTTAAGTGAACCTGGCTCTGTTATATAAACCATGATCTTGTTCAATGTGATGCTTTTTTGTTTTGACATAGGATATTTTAAAGGTACACTTAAAAACAGTTGTCACTCAAGTTGCAAAAGATTGATTTATTTTTAGTCATAATTTTACCATTTGCACATTTTTTCTTACCATTTGCTCTCTTTTTTTCTTATTTGAATTTTTTTTCTGTTGTTGCTATTTGAGTGCTCTGGATTTTTTAGTTTTTCGCGCCCGTTTTTCTCAGTTGCTGCAAAATAAAGTTTCTCTAAAATTTTTCTTGTTATACTTAAAACTAACAGTTTTATTGAAAAGTTTTTTGTTAAATTCTTGTTCACAAAACTACAATTTGCTGAAATGGAAAAAGAAAATTCAACGCCACTTGGAGCAGCAAATGCTAAGAAAAGAAAGTTTTCAATGGGAGTTGGACAAAGCCCTCTGATAAATGTTGAATTGGATGCTAAAAATTATGAAATTGAAAAGCTGAAAGAACTGGTTCAAACTTTACATGAAAGAGTAAGTTACTTTTATATTGTTGTCAGGGCTGAAGATAGCGTTGCCATTTTTTTCAAATATTAAAAAATGTTTTAGGTTTATAATTTGGAAGAAGAAAAAGAAAATAATTGGGCTGCAAATGGTATGGAAATCAAGGAAACTGAAGAAGCTGCTACAGCTGATATGAAAAATGGTGATACCAAACCAAATGATGACAAGAAAAGCAATAATAATGAAAAAGTAAAAGAGCTGGAAGCAATAGTTAAAGAAAAAGAAGAAAAAATTAAAGCAATGGAAGCTGAACTTAAAGGAAAAGCTGAAAATGAACAAAAACTTCAAGCAAAAATTACAAAGTTGGAAGATGCAAATAAGAATTTTTTGCAACAGGTAAATTTCTTTAAATCGGTCATTTGATCGTTTTTCAAAGTTGTTGCTCAACTGAAATAAATTTTTATTTAAGAATTTGAAGATATTCCATTTTATTTTTCAATCGACAAACTGGAAGGAAAAATAATAAAAATGGAAACTACAAATACCGTAAATTCAAAGAAAAGGAAATTATCAGAATCAGCCGAATATAAAGAAAAAAATGAAGAAGGATCAATGGAAGCTCAATTAGAAGCAATGAAAGCTGAAAATGCAAAGCTAAAAGAAATGATTGAAAAACAAAATGCTACAATTGTTGATCTAGCTATGGATGTAAGTTTTTCTGCTAATACTTTTTTAGTCAATCATCAGGATCATTGGCAATTATTACAGTATACCTTTTTTAGAATACACAATTAAAGAAAGAAAATTTGGAGCAATCAAAACTTTTAAAAGAATATGAATTAGAAATTAATGAATTAAAACCGGTTGTTGGTGATCTTGAAAAAAAGGTTTGTATATATTTGACAATTTTGTTTGTACAGTTATATTTTTTTTCAGAACGCTATATTACTCCAACGAGAAGTCAAAGCTAAAACATTAATTCTCAAATACAAAACAAAACATGACTGCATGAAATATGATCTTACTGCGATTCAAGTCGTTTCAAATCAACTTCAAACAAATCTTAAAAGACATTATGAATCAAAAATTGATCAACTAGAATCAACTGCAGAGAAATTAACTAAAAAAGTTTGTTCATTTTTGCATTACGGTACTTCAAATGAAGAGTAAATTTTAGAATTTCGATATGAATCAGAAACTTGAAAATGAAAGAAAAATGTATAAAGCTAAAATTAATGAATTGAAGAAAAATGTTAATGTTGAAGATGAAGATACTGTTATGAAAGAAGTAAGTTGTTGATTGTAATTAAATGCTAAAAATGTTAATTGTAGTAACTTTTTTAGAATGTAATTCCTGACAATGTGCTTACAAAGAATATGAAAGAAGAAACAATTTTTGCTGAAAATATTAAAATTGAAACAAATTGTATTTTTTGATTTGTATTTTATTTATTATTTTTTTGCATTCATTTTTTATAAACAAATTTTTTGAAAAATATTTTTTTTACAATATAATTTTTTGATTTAAATAACTGGTGATACAGTGATATTCTTTTTGTTAGTAATATAGTAACAATTATATTATCAATTTGTAGTTTATGGTTTTAAAATATTTATATGTAATTATTTCGCAAAGAATCCCTCTTAAGTTTTTAATTAAAAAAAGATTTTATTTCGATTAATGAACGGCGAAAAGCTGTTAACTAATGAAGTTAGTGTTGGAAGCACGCCTATCCTCTTTTGCAAAAGCTTTTGCCGACACCGATCAAAAAAAATTTGCATTCAAAAAATTTTTCAACAAGATAAAGAACTTTTTTTTCTTTTTATCTTTTCCGCTACAGTTAAGAAAGACCCCTCTAAAAGGATAAAAAAATTTTTTGAATACAAATTTGTTTTTGAACGGTGGCGGCAAAAGCCTTTGCATAAGAGGATAGGCGTGCTTCCAACACTAACTTCTTTGCTTATGAAAATATTTTTGAGTCCTATTTTTTGTCGGTAACACTCACTCAAATAGTCATAACCGTTTTTTGATTTCTTGAAGTTTTTAGTTATGAATCCCTTTTTTATTTTGTGCACTAAAAACGGAAAATTTTTAAAGTTCTATTTATAAGTTATAAGCTTTTTTCAATTATTAACAATTAAATTCCAATCTAAGCGCTTTTTTCCATGATATTTTTTTCCTAATATCCCATAACTAGGCGAAGTTATATGCAAAATATAGAATGTAGACATTGACATTACTTGAATATCGCTGTATCTAATTTAATACAATACACTGTGAAATATATATTAATTTTTTCAGAAACACGAATTCTAAAATGGATAATGCTAACTCTTTAAAATTTCCAGAATCAACCCCAACTAATACAAGAAAAACAAATAAACGAAAAAATTCATCTGATTTTGATGTTTTTTATGATAATCTACAATCTGCTGGTAAAAAGCTACGAAAAGAATATGACAAACTGAAAACTGAAGTAAGATTGTAAAAATTTTTTTTTATAAAATTCACTAATATTCTAAATTTTAGGCTGCTTCATCCAAAAATCAAAATGAAGAAAAAGATCAAGTAATCAAGGATTTGAAAGGAAAATTTCAACGCCGTCAAAGCGATGTTCAAAATTTAGAAGCTCAGCTTAAGATCAGAGAAGAAATTGAAGATGGTCTGAAAGCAAAAATTGTAGAGAATGATTTTACAATTAATGGACTACAAACTGCTTGTAAAAGTTATGAAAAAGAAATCGAAAATTTGAATAATGATATCAGAAAAAAGGAAGCAACTGAAGTTATCCTTTATAGTGAACAAGATATTGATCGCAATAAGATCAAAGAACTGGAATCAACACATGAAGAAACAAATAAAAAAATCAAATCTATGGAATCTCAGCTTCAATCATATAAAACTACCGAAATTGGACTTCGAGCTCAAATCGTTGATGATGCTACTAGAATCAAAAGATTTCAAGAAAAAAGTGAAGGTCAAAAAAGAACAATAAAAGATTTGAAAAATCAACTGGATATTAGTAAGAAGAATGAAGCGGATTTAGGAGATAAGCTGGATGAAATGAAAAAATGTTTCAAAGATGCCATGAATGTCATGTGTAAATTTCGCCAGATTTAGGGCTTCTTTTTTTGTTTTTTCTGTTTATAATAACTGCACATGTTTTTTGTTTTATTAATAAAATAATGGTTTTACTATTTTACATTTCTGTATGTACAACCAATTTGTTTGCTATTTTTTAGGAACAAATCTAGTGTTTCTTAAATTGAGGTGATAATGGAACATCCAGAGCTGACGTCATCAAAAAATCCAAAATTTTTAACCCCCTCCATGCCTAAATCAGCAAATTTCCTTTGATCTTTGCCGCATTTAAGGTGAAGCGTCAGATTTGGGTTTACCCCATCCATGCCAAAACTGTTTACGTCAGATAAAGCAAGAAAGGATATCTAAAATCATGTAAGTAATTAAAATTGTAAAATAAATATAGAAATAAAAGGAATGCTGTTTCGCCTTTGACACAACTATACAGCTGAAAATATTTATATGCATATCATTTAGTTGAAAATACTTCACTAGTTGAAGTAAAAATCCTCTGGATGTTCCCTAAGTAAAAATGTTTTAAGTTGTTTGATGATGCTTTAAATGTATTCATTACATTTTATTCAATAAGCAAAAACTTTTTTCTATACATCTTTAAGTGAATCCGGTATAATCCATGATCTTGTTCAATTTGATACTTTTTTGTTTTGACAAAGGATATTTTTAAGGTATACTTCAAGCAAGTTGTCACTCAAGTTGTAGAGATTGATTTATTATAGTCATAATTTTACCATTTGCACATTTTTTCTTGCCATTTGCTTTTTGCATCCTCTTTTGTCGTTGCTATTTGAGTACTTTGGTTTTTTAGTTTCGCGCCCATTTTTCTTTTTTGTTGTAACATATATTTTTTTCAAAATTTTTCTTATTTGTTTAAAAGAAGGGTTTTGAAGTAAGAATTTTTAGTTACATTATCATCCAAATAAACCACAATCTGCTAAAATGGAAAAAGAAAATTCAACGCCACTTGGAGCAGCAAATGCTAAGAAAAGAAAGTTTTCAATGGGAGTTGGACAAAGCCCTCTGATAAATGTTGAATTGGATGCTAAAAATTATGAAATTGAAAAGCTGAAAGAACTGGTTCAAACTTTACATGAAAGAGTAAGTTACTTTTATATTGTTGTCAGGGCTGAAGATAGCGTTGCCATTTTTTTCAAATATTAAAAAATGTTTTAGGTTTATAATTTGGAAGAAGAAAAAGAAAATAATTGGGCTGCAAATGGTATGGAAATCAAGGAAACTGAAGAAGCTGCTACAGCTGATATGAAAAATGGTGATACCAAACCAAATGATGACAAGAAAAGCAATAATAATGAAAAAGTAAAAGAGCTGGAAGCAATAGTTAAAGAAAAAGAAGAAAAAATTAAAGCAATGGAAGCTGAACTTAAAGGAAAAGCTGAAAATGAACAAAAACTTCAAGCAAAAATTACAAAGTTGGAAGATGCAAATAAGAATTTTTTGCAACAGGTAAATTTCTTTAAATCGGTCATTTGATCGTTTTTCAAAGTTGTTGCTCAACTGAAATAAATTTTTATTTAAGAATTTGAAGATATTCCATTTTATTTTTCAATCGACAAACTGGAAGGAAAAATAATAAAAATGGAAACTACAAATACCGTAAATTCAAAGAAAAGGAAATTATCAGAATCAGCCGAATATAAAGAAAAAAATGAAGAAGGATCAATGGAAGCTCAATTAGAAGCAATGAAAGCTGAAAATGCAAAGCTAAAAGAAATGATTGAAAAACAAAATGCTACAATTGTTGATCTAGCTATGGATGTAAGTTTTTCTGCTAATACTTTTTTAGTCAATCATCAGGATCATTGGCAATTATTACAGTATACCTTTTTTAGAATACACAATTAAAGAAAGAAAATTTGGAGCAATCAAAACTTTTAAAAGAATATGAATTAGAAATTAATGAATTAAAACCGGTTGTTGGTGATCTTGAAAAAAAGGTTTGTATATATTTGACAATTTTGTTTGTACAGTTATATTTTTTTTCAGAACGCTATATTACTCCAACGAGAAGTCAAAGCTAAAACATTAATTCTCAAATACAAAACAAAACATGACTGCATGAAATATGATCTTACTGCGATTCAAGTCGTTTCAAATCAACTTCAAACAAATCTTAAAAGACATTATGAATCAAAAATTGATCAACTAGAATCAACTGCAGAGAAATTAACTAAAAAAGTTTGTTCATTTTTGCATTACGGTACTTCAAATGAAGAGTAAATTTTAGAATTTCGATTTGAATCAAAAACTTGAAAATGAAAGAAAAATGTATAAAGCTAAAATTAATGAATTGAAGAAAAATGTTAATGTTGAAGATGAAGATACTGTTATGAAAGAAGTAAGTTGTTGATTGTAATTAAATGCTAAAAATGTTAATTGTAGTAACTTTTTTAGAATGTAATTCCTGACAATGTGCTTACAAAGAATATGAAAGAAGAAACAATTTTTGCTGAAAATATTAAAATTGAAACAAATTGTATTTTTTGATTTGTATTTTATTTATTATTTTTTTGCATTCATTTTTTATAAACAAATTTTTTGAAAAATATTTTTTTTACAATATAATTTTTTGATTTAAATAACTGGTGATACAGTGATATTCTTTTTGTTAGTAATATAGTAACAATTATATTATCAATTTGTAGTTTATGGTTTTAAAATATTTATATGTAATTATTTCGCAAAGAATCCCTCTTAAGTTTTTAATTAAAAAAAGATTTTATTTCGATTAATGAACGGCGAAAAGCTGTTAACTAATGAAGTTAGTGTTGGAAGCACGCCTATCCTCTTTTGCAAAAGCTTTTGCCGACACCGATCAAAAAAAATTTGCATTCAAAAAATTTTTCAACAAGATAAAGAACTTTTTTTTCTTTTTATCTTTTCCGCTACAGTTAAGAAAGACCCCTCTAAAAGGATAAAAAAATTTTTTGAATACAAATTTGTTTTTGAACGGTGGCGGCAAAAGCCTTTGCATAAGAGGATAGGCGTGCTTCCAACACTAACTTCTTTGCTTATGAAAATATTTTTGAGTCCTATTTTTTGTCGGTAACACTCACTCAAATAGTCATAACCGTTTTTTGATTTCTTGAAGTTTTTAGTTATGAATCCCTTTTTTATTTTGTGCACTAAAAACGGAAAATTTTTAAAGTTCTATTTATAAGTTATAAGCTTTTTTCAATTATTAACAATTAAATTCCAATCTAAGCGCTTTTTTCCATGATATTTTTTTCCTAATATCCCATAACTAGGCGAAGTTATATGCAAAATATAGAATGTAGACATTGACATTACTTGAATATCGCTGTATCTAATTTAATACAATACACTGTGAAATATATATTAATTTTTTCAGAAACACGAATTCTAAAATGGATAATGCTAACTCTTTAAAATTTCCAGAATCAACCCCAACTAATACAAGAAAAACAAATAAACGAAAAAATTCATCTGATTTTGATGTTTTTTATGATAATCTACAATCTGCTGGTAAAAAGCTACGAAAAGAATATGACAAACTGAAAACTGAAGTAAGATTGTAAAAATTTTTTTTTATAAAATTCACTAATATTCTAAATTTTAGGCTGCTTCATCCAAAAATCAAAATGAAGAAAAAGATCAAGTAATCAAGGATTTGAAAGGAAAATTTCAACGCCGTCAAAGCGATGTTCAAAATTTAGAAGCTCAGCTTAAGATCAGAGAAGAAATTGAAGATGGTCTGAAAGCAAAAATTGTAGAGAATGATTTTACAATTAATGGACTACAAACTGCTTGTAAAAGTTATGAAAAAGAAATCGAAAATTTGAATAATGATATCAGAAAAAAGGAAGCAACTGAAGTTATCCTTTATAGTGAACAAGATATTGATCGCAATAAGATCAAAGAACTGGAATCAACACATGAAGAAACAAATAAAAAAATCAAATCTATGGAATCTCAGCTTCAATCATATAAAACTACCGAAATTGGACTTCGAGCTCAAATCGTTGATGATGCTACTAGAATCAAAAGATTTCAAGAAAAAAGTGAAGGTCAAAAAAGAACAATAAAAGATTTGAAAAATCAACTGGATATTAGTAAGAAGAATGAAGCGGATTTAGGAGATAAGCTGGATGAAATGAAAAAATGTTTCAAAGATGCCATGAATGTCATGTGTAAATTTCGCCAGATTTAGGGCTTCTTTTTTTGTTTTTTCTGTTTATAATAACTGCACATGTTTTTTGTTTTATTAATAAAATAATGGTTTTACTATTTTACATTTCTGTATGTACAACCAATTTGTTTGCTATTTTTTAGGAACAAATCTAGTGTTTCTTAAATTGAGGTGATAATGGAACATCCAGAGCTGACGTCATCAAAAAATCCAAAATTTTTAACCCCCTCCATGTCTAAATCAGCAAATTTCCTTTGATCTTTGCCGCATTTAAGGTGAAGCGTCAGATTTGGGTTTACCCCATCCATGCCAAAACTGCTGACGTCAGCTCTGGATGTTCCCTAAGTAAAAATGTCTTAAGTTGTTTGATGATGCTTTAAATATATTCATTACATTTTAATGGACAATTCAATAAGCAAAAACTTTTTTCTATACATCTTTAAGTGAATCCGGCTCTGTTGTATAATCCATGATCTTGTTCAATGTGATACTTTTTTGTTTTGACAAAGGATATTTTTAAGGTATACTTCAAGCAAGTTGTCACTCAAGTTGTAGAGATTGATTTATTATAGTCATAATTTTACCATTTGCACATTTTTTCTTGCCATTTGCTTTTTGCATCCTCTTTTGTCGTTGCTATTTGAGTACTTTGGTTTTTTAGTTTCGCGTCCATTTTTCTTATTTGTTGTAACATATATTTTTTTCAAAATTTTTCTTATTTGTTTAAAAGAAGGGTTTTGAAGTAAGAATTTTTAGTTACATTATCATCCAAATAAACCACAATCTGCTAAAATGGAAAAAGAAAATTCAACCCCACTTGGAGCAGCAAATGCTAAGAAAAGAAAGTTTTCAATGGGAGTTGGACAAAGCCCTCTGATAAATGTTGAATTGGATGCTAAAAATTATGAAATTGAAAAATTAAAAGAACTGGTTCAAACTTTACATGAAAGAGTAAGTTACTTTTTGTTGCAAGGGTTGATGATCGCGGAGTGGAACTGTGAGAAAGCTAAAGGATGCAAAAAATTCCGCTTCCTTTAGCTTCAGCTATTTGCTGACATGTTTATAGCCATTATTTTCGAATATTAAAAAATGTTTTAGGTTTACAATTTGGAAGAAGAAAAAGAAAATAATTGGGCTGCAAATGGTATTGAAACCAAAGAAACTGAAGAAGCTGCTGCAGCTGATATGAAAAATGGTGATACCAAACAAAATGATGACAAGAAAAGCAATAATGATGAAAACGTAAAAGAGCTGGAAGCAATAGTTAAAGAAAAAGAAGAAAAAATTAAAGCAATGGAAACTGAACTTAATGGAAAAACTGAAAATGAACAAAAACTTCAAGCCAAGATTACAAAATTGGAAGATGCAAATAAGAATTTTTTGCAACAGGTATGCTTTTTGTTTTTATATTGAAAGTCAAGCATTTGTTGATACTGTTTTTTACTTATAATTTTGACGAACGAAAATAAACAGTCCCAGAAGATGATTTCTAATTTTCAAAGATTGTTGCAAAAAACTTATTTGACTCTGTTACAATAGTTTAATTTTTTTAGTTATTCCTTTTTTAGGTTTCAAATTTAATGAATGAAAATCGAAGCTTAAAAGAAAAATTGAATAATGAAACTGCATTGAATGAGGTTACGGTAGATAAAATCCATAATGAAGCTGGTGGTATTAATTTTGATGTTCTTTCATCTGAGAATGTAAGTTTAAATTTTTGTTTTAAATCTTGTAAATGTGGCATTAGTCGAAGCCATTTTTTCAATGCTTTTTTAATATTGTATCATCAAAAATGTATCGCATTTTTGACGAAATTTAAAAAGAATTTCGATTATGAAAAAACTGGAAAACGAAATTTTCGATTTTCCACTTTCCGCTCCTGGATTTTAGTTTTGCAGTTTTAGGTATTAAAAAGATGTATGGTATACTGTAGTTTATTAAAGCTATCCCACACATCTTATGATTACGTCCTTAAATTGCTTGTTCTGTCATATCTTTTTTCCTGTTTTATCTCAACGTTTTACTTTTTTAGGTCCTTGTTGTTCCAAAACTCAAATCATCCGAATCACCATCATGGAAACTCTTTTCATCAGAAACTGCAGAACCTTTTGAAATGGATATTCCAAAGATATATAAAAGAACTCAATTTCGTATCAACCTTAATGGCTCTCTAATTTGCATCGATCAAGAAAATCCAAATCGACTCAATGAAATTACTCAATCTATTTATACATGGACTCATAAACATTTACGCCTTGGTTTTCAAACTTTGGATGAATATACTTTCAAAAAGCTTGCATCAGAAACTGTTAAACGTTGTAAGCTTCAAAATATTACTGTAACAAAAAGTAATGGAGATGCAATGAGAGCTGATGAAATTTTTGCTGAATTTCCGCTTGTTGAAGAATTTGAATAGTAAGTTTTGTTTTGCGTTTTATGTAACGTTTAAAAAATTATCTTTTAGTTGCTTCAAACGATACCATATTGAACCCCTTTCAAATGTTGATGAAAAATTTACAAAACTTACAAAATACAAAAATTTAAAGAAATTTAAACTTTGTAATATTACAAATAGATTTAACTTGGAAGTTTTTGGAAAATTCATGGCTGTAAGTTATTTACTCATTTCTTTGGTTTCCTCCTCGCATTAGTATTTTTTCATTTTTCGTGGGATTTTTTGCTCTTTAAATATTTAATCAAAAATGAAAGATGAAAAAATTCGGGAGGAAAACCAAAGAAGTTATTTTATTATTTTGAATATAAAAAGTGCCTCAATTTTTAGAAACATCCAAACACTGAATTTATCATCCAATACCATCATGAATGCAAAAATGAAAAAGCACAATTTAAAATTCAACAACTTGTAGAAAAGCTTTCTAAAACTTGTAAAGTTTCTGTTGAATTTGCTGAAAAATAATTTGTTTTCTATATTTTTTTCTTTGTATTTTTTTCGATAAAATATTTCTTTTTGTTTTTATTTAAATAAAAAGCTTTTTTGGTGACTGATTTGTTAAAATTCGATGCTTCTTTCACAATCTTAACAGGTTTCATCTTTTCTTCAAAAATAGGTTTAAGCCTTAGATATCTTTTGCTGAACTTCTGTGGAAGTTAAATGAAAGTAAGACATATGCATCAAGTTTCTTCAAGAATATATTAAAAAATCCAAAACAATCAGCGATTACAATATTCTTAATAAAAATTTTGTCTTTGATTTTCTTAAAAATTTATTTTATTCAAAGTTTCTTGATGGAAATTACGGAATTTCTTTTATTTTATTTACTGTTGATTTGTGTTTTTGACGCCATCTCAATTCATTTTTTCATTTAAGTAATTGCTATTTTGTAACAAAAAAATGCATCGTTGCACACATAAAATAGGTATATTAAACATTCAAAAAATTAAAACAGAGCACAAATAGATTTTTTTTACATTTTTATGCATCATTTTTTACAATGCTTTTTCTTCACTTTGGTTCAATAATTTTTTGCATTTGATTCTATATTGCATTTTGCAACATCCTATCCTTTTTTTTCTTCGTATTACACACATTTTTGACGAACAAAGAAATAGAGAAGTAAATATCTACATAAGAAAAATATTCAAAGAAAGGAAGAGCAAAAAAAGATCTTTTGATATTTTTATGCTCCATTTTTCATTTTTTAAAAATAAAACTCTTTTGATTAAAAAGGGTAGGTTACTGTATGCCTTAGAAATTTTTCACTGAACTCCTGTGGACTGTAAATGAAGGCAAACAATGTGATTTACATTATTTAATCCTTTGTTTGCTTACGTCGATATTGTGGATAAAAAAGAAACTTTAAAGATGTTCTCAAAAAGCAAACTTTACCAAAAAAATGAATTTAACAATTTTTTGTTTTAAACTTGTAGAGCCATATTTACCGTTTTAATTTTGCTTAGTGCTTCATTTAATGGATCAACATTAAATTTTTATTACGACTTTCTTACACAAACTTTTATTGACAAAATTTTAACGTTTTTAAAAAATAAATGTATTTTAAATCAAAAAATATTTGATATAAGTTGAAATTAAGCTTATGCAGTATTTTGCAATTATGACTTAAAAGAGTACCTTCGTCTTTTTTAACATTTCCATCCATTAAAAAATGGAACACATACAATCTTATACGGGTCATTTGAAGGATTTGCCCAGGCAACACTTAATGTAGTTAAGAAAACAAAAAAGTTTCGAAATTTTTTTTTCAAAGTTTTCTCCACACTTATCTTTTGTAATTTTAACAGCGTTGGACAGCCCATCAAAAAAGGGTGACCAAAAAAGATCGCGAAGCAATTCGATTCTATTCATTTGCAACTCATTTCTTTGAGCAAAGAAAAATAATTGTGTGTAAATTTTTTTAAAAAAAAATTTAAAACTCTAATAGTTTTTTTTGCATTTATTCCAGCCTATGCGCATTTCAATCAATTTATAGTTCGTGTCAGTTTTAACATTCTCTTTTGCGTTAAAGCATGTATTGTTTTTTATCGTTATTTCTTGCTATTCACATGATAACGCCGATAATTATTTTTTTAGTAAACAACTTTACAAGCTGTTTATAGTTAAAACATCCAAAATGATTAGAAAATCAAAAGCGAAAGATCCTCAACCTGGCTCCGCAAGTGCAAATAAAATTGCTCAACTTCAAAAAGAAAATTCTCAATTACCACAACTTGTAAAAAGTCATGAAAATGTTATTGATATAACGGTAAATCTTTTTTTTTCAAAAAATTTTTCATTTCAACAAATAATTTTCAGAAGAAGTCATTGAAAGAAAAAGAAGAAGTCTGTGAAGTTTTAACTGCAAAGGTTTGTTACTCTTCAAAAAAAAAGAATTTAAGACAACATCAGGAATTTCAGAATCGTGAACTTACATCTGAAAACGCTGTAATGAAGAAAACCATTGCTACCTTGGAAAAATCATTACAAGATCAAAAAAATATGGTAAGTAGTTATGTGATAGCTGATCAAAAGTAACATAAAAAGTTTTAGACTTCTCGTGTTGCTTACAATAAAGATCAAGAAATTGCAGAAGTACAACGACGTCTTCAAATTTCTTATTACAATGTTAATAGAATGCGCCGCCGTTAACACACAATACTTCTTTGATTTTGATTTGAATTGATTTATAATTTTGTTATAAAATCAATTGTTTCATTATAACTCTACTTATGCAATTTCAATAAATTTTGTTTCTTGTTCAAACAGTGTTAAACAAACTTTTTGCCGAAAAATTGTAAAAATGATAAATAGACGGAAACGTTTTAGAATTTTTTAAAAAGGTCAGATAAGGCATTGCCCACAAATCATGTGATCGATTATGAGAAGAACACTTTTCCTGAATCGTATCACAAAAATATAATTTCTTCCAATTAATTCACAGATATCGTCAAAGGTTATAATTTTGATATTCTGTCATCCATTTTCACAATGACATTAGAGAAAGATGTAGTGTTTTGGAATAAGTATTTTTTCATCCTTGACATCCTGATTAATTAATCCATTTTTTCTCTTCATAAAAACACTCCAATATTACTTAAGTGATCTCAGTGATAAACCAGTAAACAAAATTTTTGACCATAAATGTCATATATTCTCCAGTCTCTTATTTAAAGGTTTGTTTCTTTTTGCAGTTTCTTGAAGCCAATTTACAATGGATTGCATTTCTCAACTATCATTTTCTTTTTTCTTTGTTTAACACACATTTTTGATGAACAAAGAAAATGAGAAGTAAACATCTGCATAAATGTCTAGTTTTTTTTCCTTCGCATCTAACATTTACATTTGAGTAGCTATATTTCATAATTAAACTTTATTTGTGACTGAAGGAAAGAAACACACAAATTAAAAAAATAACAAAGAAAGATGATTTTTTAACAAATTTTGGCGCCATTTCATTATTTTTTCTTGTCTGCGCTAAAACCATTGCAAAAAAGTTGATATATTCTTATTTTTTTCTTTAAATTTTTTTTCGTGACGTTCTAAACAGATTTGTTTTAGCTGTTAAAAATACTTTTTTTTATCATTTTATTATTTGTTACCTTTTAGAGCTTTATTGTGCTATCATCCAGCTCAAACGATCAACGAAATGAACGACGATGGTCAATCTGACAATTCAAAGGAACTTGATAAACTTAAAAAAAAAGTTGCTCGTTTACAACAACTTGCACAACGTCATGAACAAGAGGTTCAAAAAATGGTAAATACTTTTATCTGTAAAATTGTTTAAAGAATTTAATTTAAAAAATTTTTTCAGAAAACTGCCGTAGCTAAAAAAGAAAAAGCTTATGAAGTTTTAACAGCAGAAGTTTGTTATTAATTAAAAAGTGATGTTTCATATTGTTGATTTTAGAATAGTGAACTTAAATCTGAAAATACTGATTTAAAAGAAAAGATTAAATGCTTAGAAGTAACTGCACAAACTCAACGTAACAAGGTATAGTGATATTAAGCATTTGGCACTTTTTTACTTTACGCCCCTTTTTCTATTTTTTGTCTATCTTTTTTTTCTTTGTATTTATCACTACTACAAAACCATCATGAAAAAAAGTATGACTAAAAAAAGATATTTTGTGTGTGTTTAACTAAACTATTACTGTTTTCTTTTAATGTAAAAAAATATAAAAAATAGAGAAGGGGGAGTGCAGTAAAAGACTACCAAGCTTTTTAACTCAACGATTAAAAAGTATTTATAGATTTCTTCTTTGGAATTCAGCAATGATAGTAGCTCTCAAGAAATCAGCAACCTCAAACGACGATCTCAAATTGCATATTTCAGTAAAAAATATGGTCGTTAGAAATGAACCAATTTTTTTCATGAACATGTAAAGCTGTGCTTACATTTTGATCTTGTTAAACCTATCAGTTATGTTTTTTGATAAAAAAAAATTTATCATTTGTTATTAGCAATATCTTTCAAATGCTTTCACTGACATAACATTTTTAAATTAAATGCCTTTTTACTCAATGATCAGGTTAGATTTTTTTCTATTATCCATATTTTGACCAGAAACATGCCCCTACACTGATAAAGTTGATTTATTCTGGTGAAATAAAAAAAATTAACAAAAATAAAAAGCGTGAAGAATATTTATGTAGTTTTCACAGAAAAAAAAAAAAACAAACAACAGATCTTTCATAAAAGTTTTTCATCTTACTTCGACACTTTCATTAATTTCTCGTTTCAAATGATTGATTTTTCAATATTTGTTAAGAATATTTGTAATCGCAATCAAAAGCTTTTACTGAAGCAAAAATAATAAAACATTTTCGATTAAATTCTTAAAATGGTTTTCTTTTTCTTTTTTTAACTTATTCCTAAATGATTTAAGAAAAATAGTTATTAAAAGTTTATTTTTAGAACCAAAAAATATAAATAGACAAAAATAAATAAATAACTTCTTAAAATAAAAGGAAAAAGTAGCTTTCAAAGCAATGACGTCAAAGAGACATAACTGCTCTTAAAAAAAGCAATGTAAAAATGCAAAAAAAAATGCTGTGACGTTTTGAGGCCAAACATTTTTCTTGTGCCATTTAATCATTCAGTTACACATTTGGTATGTTCGTCAATTCCAAGTGGGACATCAAATAAATCTTTGACATCCAAATTAGATGGAAGTTGAAAATCATGATAAAAAGTTAATCCCAAAATTAAAAAACATGTAAGTAAAAAATTAACAATTATTTGGAAATGCACTTTTTGAGCTTTTATTTCTTCTTCGGAAAATGATGAAAAACTTTGTTTTCCTTTTTGATAATAATAGCATAGAATTGGGAATGTTATAAATAGCACAATAAATGTGTTTGAATAAATAATAAATTTTTGATAAAATCGTAGGTTTTTGTAAGTTTTTTCCATGTATTCAAAATAACATTTTTGTTGGTGCATTTTTTGATATTCATATTTTTTCGATAATTTAACGATTTTTTGGAATGCTTTTTCTCTTTTTCGTGAATCTTCTTTTCCATTTCTTCCAATGAGATCAAAATTCTGAAAAAAAATTTATTTTTTAAATAATGTCGACTGAGTTTTCAGGGTTGGGGGGACTTCGACTCCGGAGTTGGAAAAAAAAGCAAAGGTACAACACCGTAAGTTATATATTTTTCAAGGCTTAGACTCACACCGGACACTTGCCTCCTGTTGATGCAACTCTAAACCACTTAACTATGCATACTTCAAACTATTTAGATTTTTTTTGGAAATCACTAAAGTTTGAAAAAACACACATTTTTGGTAAAAAATGTAAACGAAAGCTCGAAAATCGCTATAAAATGTCATAACACCAAAATTCAACTATGAAAAAAGTGGAGGCAATGAATCTCTATTAAAAAATACATATATTCAACTTACTTTTAAACTTTCATTGTGTTGTTTTATTAACTGACGAATTTCATTGTAGTTTAGTCTATTGGTAAAATTGCAAGGTTCAAAAGAATTTGTTGCTTCACATTGATCAAATGAAAACCATGAATGACAGACGAAGCACAAACCTAGGGTTACAAGACTTGTGAAAAATGATAAACACAAAATTTTACGAGAATTTGGAAATTTAACCTAAAACTTATACACAAATAAATAAATAAATGCTTTTTTTTAAAAACTACCTTTTCAACAACATTATTTTCAATATTTCCAGCATTTTTTTGTTCAGAAAGAATTGGACTTTTTTCAGACATTTTTTTAAAAAAAGCAGGAAACTCTTTAACTTTCAAACAAAAAAATTTTTCCTTTTATGGCAGCAAAAAAATCTATAAATGGTGTTAGAAGAAGGAAAAAATGAAAAGGGAATGCCCCAAAGTAGCGGCCTTTCTTTTAAGCTTTTGACGTCATCAGCACTTTTATGGCAGCTCAGAAAAGTAAGAAGAAAGAGTCAGTTGCAAACATGCTTGTCCACCTACTACTGATGTTAAAATATAACAATTAACATATCATTTATTTAAGTTTAATTTTGTAAAATTGTTATTGTTTCTCAATTATATGAAGTTTATTATCACTTATGTCACTTATGTTTTTTAAATAAATATACTGTATGCATGAAACAATTTATGTAAGTAAAACGTAGATTGTGAAAAACTTTAACTTTATTTCTTGAAATGCAAGACGCTAATCCATTTTTTTCCAGGCAATCTGCTTCTTTCTGTTTTAACAAACACTCACGGCATAAGTTTATTGATTTGGGTTTCATAATGAATTCACAATGTAGCAAAGATTGCAATTGGTTAGTAAAACAATAAGCGTTAAAAATAAACAGTGACCTAACAGAAAATAAAGGAACAATCAAATTAGAATATTTTCAGATAATTTTTATTTCTCTTTTGCAGTCAGTAGCTTATATTTTATTGTTATTTATTTATTTGTTTTATTTTATTTACTCACTTCTACAATTTGAAATGGATAAATTATCTAAAAACGTAAGAGATTTTTTGTTTTAAATATTTTCACTAACATAAAATTTTCTTTAGAAACTTCAATGCCCTATTTCAATTTCATGGCCAATAAAAGAAAGATCATTAAGAAATATGAAATACACGAATATTTGTAGCAGTCCATATTATACACCAGAAATTAATGGAATAGAATATTATCTAACAATTTATCCAAATGGTGATACAAAAGAACATGCTGGACAAACATGGATTTACTTATATGTACACAATTATCAACAAATGAAGCTCAAAATAAATTTTAAAATTGAAATTGAATCTGCAAATTTTGTTGTTGAAACAGAGCAAGTTTTAAAAGCTGATGGAGAACGAGAAGAATTTGGAATATTTTGTTGTACTACTGGCGAACTATTTGATTCAAGAAAAAAGTTTATTTGTAATGAAAAAGTGATTATTAAAATGGATGGAATTTTGACAGTTTTAAATGATGAAGAACATGATAAAAAATGGAAATGTAATCATGATAGTAGTTTTTTGGGTTTAAATTTATGGAAACAAGAAAGTACTAAGGATTTTACAATTGTTGCTGCTAGTGGACGAAGCATTACTGTAAGTTTAATTTGCATATAAGATGATAGAATACAAATATCTTCAAAAAAATAATCATGATTGTCGTTTGTGGAATCTTTCTCTAAGGGGTTATTTCGAAAACTTCAAATATACTCTTAGGGAAATAGTTTACCCGAAAATGTTGGTTTTTAGAAATGCTATTTTTTAACAACGTTAACTATTTTTGTCGTTTTAAATTTATTAAATGCTTTCATCTTTTTTAGGTTCACAAATGTGTTCTTGCAACTCAGTCAACATTTTTTAAAAAAATGATTGAATCTGAAAGGAAAGAAGCACAAAAAAACAAATTTAAAATTTCAGATTATTCGTTTCAACTTATTGAAGCTGCCGTTAAACTCTGCTATCATCATTCCCTTGTTACTGATACTACGATCAAAAACAAATTAAAACTTTTACAATTTTTTGATAAATATGGTTTTGAATCACTAAAGGTAAGCTTTTGGAATGTTCTATAGCATAGTATAACTTATTCAAATTTTAGAATGAGCTAGAAGAATATTTAATTACAGAAATTACTGAATCAAATGTTTGTCGGTTAATCAATAGTTCAATCATTTCAAATTCTGTCAAACTTCAAAGCAAGTGTTCTGATTTTCTTCGAAAATGTCTTCAACAAAATAAAAACAAAACAATCCATGAATTTGATCTTCTCAACAAAGATTTTGCTTTTGATTTTCTTAAAAATTTATTTCATTTATAATTTTTTGATGGGAATAAAATGAATATTGTTTATTTTTCTTTATTGTTTAACTTTATTTTTTGCAGTTTAATAAACTTTTTTACTTGAATCACTACCATTTGTTATAATTAAATTAAAAAAACTTACATTTGCACATATTTATAAAATATTCAAACATTAATAAAGAGCACAAAAAATATTTTTTTGACATTATTATTATTTCATTTTTCAACTTTGCTTACCTTTTTCATTCGAATCATCACTGTCTTTCGTAACGTCAAATCTTTTTTTCTTTGTTTTACACATTTGTTTCGCCGATTTAAGAATAAGAAAAATAAACATCTGCATTGCAAAAATATAGTGATTTCTTGGACATTTTTTATGGCTTTCTATCGGTCAATGTTATTGTTTGGCGGCAACACATAACGTTAGTACTAAAAGTTTTGTAAAAGAAAATTGGTTTCAAAAAAATATTTTCTGATTTTCTTTAAGAATTCCTTCAAAAATCCAAAAACGATTTGATTTTTGTAAATATTTACTTTATTCATAATTTCTTGATGGAAATAATAGATTTTTATTTTTATTATTATTGTTCATTGCCATCGAGGAACATCGTTCCAGTAAACCTTTGCATTTGACTGCATTGTAATTCATATTTACCAACACAGTTTAAAAAAATCCACGTACGCACATTTTCATAAAATATTCAAAAATTAAAGCAAAGCATAAAAAATAATTTTGTGTGTCGTTTTCAGCCGAAGCTTTTGCACTTCATTGTAATAACCTTTTTTATCATTTGAAAAAGGTTATTACAACGAAGTGCATCACTGCCTTTCATAACATCAAATCCGACGTTTTCTTTTGCTTTACACATTTTTTGCCGATTGCCGAGCAGTGAAAATCGACAAAATAAAAACATTGAAAAAAAGAAAAAGGAGCACAAAAAACGATTTGACATTTTCGTTTTTTTAATACTTTTATTCGTTGTGGTAAAACAAAATTTTAGCGTTGAAAATTTTTTCAACAGGCTTTAAAATAAATATTCTGAATTTCTCTGAGGATGCCTTCAAAAAAAGCAGTCTTTGTGATTCTTGATTTTCTTAAAAATTTATTTTGTTCAAATAAATATTTATTGACTGCTACCGCCTTTTGATTTTTAGCGTGTATTATTACTATTTTGTAACTTTTGTTTTTTAAAATACATTTTAAGGAAAACAACACATTTTCACTTTTTTTTATATTTATTCAAAAAAAATTAAAATAGAACAAAACAAAATTTTTATGTTTCTTTTTTTACTGTCTTTCACAACATCAGGGCATTTTTTTCTTCGTTTTACACTTTTCTGCCGAATGTAGAGTAGTAAAAATCGGCAAAATAAAAACATTAAAAAAAAAGAAGAAAAAACAAAAAAAGGGATTCTTTGACACATTTTCATATGCTATCTCTTAGACAATGTTTTTGTTTTGCGGCAAAATAAAAACATTAGCGCTAAAAATTATTGCAAAAAGAGAAATTGATCTTTTTTGGGTTTTTTTTTTGATTTACGAATAAGAAAAGTGTCGTTGCTTTAAAGCCTGTTTCGTTTAACATTGCCAAAAGTTGTATTTGTAAAAGTTTACACAAACAGTCGCTTTTCTTTTCAGTTTTCAGTAAAATTATCTTTTTATTGTTAAAATAAATGTGACGAGTTTTCTTCCTCAATTTTTTGGATTATTCGTTGAATATATTTATCTTTAAAAAATAAGCTGTAGACTTTGCTTTCATTTTTTGGGGATTAAAACCGTGCATTGGATATAATTAATTATAATTTAAAAACAGTTTCAATTTCAACTGTATACCCCTCTTGAACTTTCCCTTGGCTAAAAAAAGATGAGGAAACACTCGCGTCGAACGTTGCCCTTCAAGGTTTCATTGAAGTTAAACAATTAATCTATACATTTGTTTAAATACGTTTTAAAATATGAATACAATTTGAAACTATAGTTATTATTTTAATCATTTCGCTTTAGACTCCAAAAATGAATGGCGCTCAAAACGGCGATACTTCAAAACTTAATCGGTTTTCTCAAGATGTTATTAGTAAATTGAATCAAGCTTTAAAAGATAGTTATAAAACTATTGAAGAGCTTGAAGTAGCTGTTAAAGAAAAGGCATATTTTTTTTCCATAAAATTTTAATTTATTTTTTTAAATGAATGTGTTTTTTAGAGACAAACAGTTGAAACAAAGAATGAAGTTTGTGCTGCTTTAACTGCAAAGGTTTTTTATTTGGGTTTAAAGATTTAATATCAATTTATTCTTTAATTTTAGAATCATGAACTTGCTTCAGAAAATGCACATTTGAAAGAAAATATTGGTTATTTAAAATCAACTTTTGAAGATCAAGCTCAAACTGTAAGTGGCACGTAAACATGTGTGCATAAAAAATACTTTTTTTAATCACATGCTTATGATCAATGAAAATCATGCATCTTAGACTGAAAACCCCAGACGACCTTTTCTTGAATAATGTGAATTTCTTCTTTAAAAACTATTTTTAGATTGCTCAATTACAAACTGCTAATGCTGCTTTTGAAATTGAAAATACTCAATTAAAAGCTGAGCTTGTTCAATTACAATCTGATGATGATACTATAGTATGTCTTTGAGTTATTTGCAGTTAATAACAGTGAAACCATACTGAACTTTTTAGATCTCTGACAAATACAAAGGCCTCTATGAAAGTGAAAAAGCCAAATATGAAGCAGAAATTTCAAAGCTACAATTTATTATTGTTGGAAATCGTGCTAAAGCTGTAAGCTGTTTTTTAACGAATTTTTTTTACTTTAGAGTTCCCGGTTTTTTCTCCAAGTTCTCTATTTTCGAGAAGAGAAAGCTTCATCATTTTTTCAAATAAAAACAAAAACTTGTTTTTCTGTTGAGGATACCAAAATAAATATAATTCTGTTTGACCAAAGCTACAGTATTCCAATTACAGTTTTAACATTTTTAGGTATCTCAAACTGAAACATATTCCGAAGAAGAAATTGCAAAACTTAAAGCTGAAATTGATCGTTTGAATGAAGCAAATTTGAAGTTGCAAGGAGAAGTTGCAAATTATGTTCATACTGTATGCTTTTATTGACCAACAATAATTTTACAGTAGCAGTAAATGTTTTTAGATGGATCGATCAAATCCATTCCTTCATAAAGCAAATGTTGCACTTTATCCAAAAATTGATTACAATGTGGTTGATGGTCATCGAAAATACATTACAATGGCAGATATTCTTGTTAAAGCTGAGATTGATTATAATCGATTAAAAGAAAAGGTACGTTATCATAGCTCAATAGGGGGTTGGAATTCCAACCCCCCCTCCCCCCCTCCCTGCAAGCCAAAAATTTTTGAAAAAAAAGAGCACATATAGCTACGTTAAATTTTTAAAAATTTTTGGAAAAATGGTCAAAGGGGGGAGTAAGAGGTATATCTTGAAAATGAACAAAATTTTTAAGAAATACCTTAATTGTTAGTTATTTTTTCCTTCCCCAAATTTTTCGTTTTCCACGTTAAGTTCAGTTCAGAAGAAACCAATGATTTTTTCTAAATTTTTTTGTAGTTTATTTCATTTTTGTTAAAATTTTAAAATATCATAGTTTATTTTGTAAACAATTAAATCATTCATTATTAGCCGTCTTTTCCCTCTCATTCCCCAGCGGGGATCCCCGTCGTTCCCCGCAGGGTACGTCTCCGTTTCCCTTCCCCGCTGATATTTCATCCCCGTTTTTTTCCCGTTCCCGCTCAATTTTCATTGCCGTAATTTTTTAAAATTGTTTAAAAATAGTGTTTATTAATGTTTAACAGGTCAAAACAGCATTGTTGAGTAATAATAATAAGTCCCCACAGCATTTGGAATCGTATTTTCTTATTGCTTTTTATGAAATTCCACAGCATGATAATGATAGTAGCTGTTGGAGGGGTTAAAGATTAGTTCGCAAAATCTGTAGCTGTTTTCTTGTGACATAGGGCTTTTGAAATAAAGGAATTTATTTCTAAACGTAGGTAATACCTAAACCTTAAGTTTGTTGGTGAACACAACAATTTAAAATGAGATCCGTTGATATTTATTTAAAACGTTTTTTTTTTCATTAAAGGACAGCACAAAAAAGGAGATATGTTCATCATTATAATAGCGATTCAATTAAGATATCATTTTTTTACGAGATTCGTATTCAGCAGAATGAACTGCGATCAAGGTAGAGCAGCATTCATCATTTTTATAGAAAAATTCTTAATTTCTCTATGAAAATGATTTTTTCTTGTTACAAGTTTGTTACAAGATGAAATACTTTTTGTATGGGAATGCAATATAGTATGATAGTTTAAAAAAGACGGAGAAAAAGTCAGTAGTAATTGCTCAATCGTTTGCATAAGCAAAATTCATCATCAATGTGCGTTATATCAACTCTTATGACAAATCATGGCGGATTTAAGCATTCAACAGTGCGGAGATCGATTTTCTGAATAGAAAAAAGCATTTTGTTAGCGACTTTTACTCTAGCTCTGCCGTTTTTCTTTGAAAAATTGATCGGTGGTATACGTCTCAATGCCAAACGTTTTTCTTCATTCAGAGTTTTTTAAGATAGTGAAAAAAGCTTTCTCAAAGACATCAAGCATTCTTGTAAATTCATCGAGCAGCAAACTTATATTGCAATTGTATAATCAGCAGTGTTTGTCCGATGGAAAAAATGGAGAAAACTAATCTATATGCAGAATCTATAAAAGCTTTTGGAATCTCCAATGAACTTTGCATTATTTCTCCTTTGGCTAATCCTTCATGAGTCAAATTAACTGTTTTTTATGCTTTTTTAGAAAAAATTTGCATAAACCGGATCTGGTATTTTTAACATTGCCACAGTATTTTGGATAGGGTTTCTGACATCCTGCTCATCATTTTGAGGCTAAAATCTGCATATTTTAAAATTTTTTTTGTTGAATTTTTGTGCAAAATATGCTGAAATCCAGGTTAATCCCCGTATATCCCCCCAAAATCGGCGAATTTTAAAGATACCCAAAAATGCTTTTCAGGCATCATTTCTGACATCCCTAGGCACCTTTTACAAAAAAAATTAAAATATTTCTTCAAAAATTAAAAATATGCTAGCGGTTTAAACCCTTGCACGAACTTTTCGAACAACCTGATATAATTTTTATCCATTGCCTGAAAACAGTTTTGGGATTGTTAACAGTCTATGCCTTAAATATACAATTTATCTGAATATATTTCAGCCGTTAAATTATTAATGTTAAAACATTCTATAAAAATAATAATAAATTCTAATAATCGGGCTGTAGTAAAAACGCAAAACATATTTTATTCAAACTAATTCCAAAACTTCACACCACACAAAATGCCGCAATCCTCAATAAAACACAAAAATAGTTAACTTTCTTTAACTATCTGTCTAGAGAAATTAAACTATTTAAAATTTTAAAACTATTTAAAGTTAAAAAATATATAAGATGCCAAATTATTTGTTGAAAAAAACAAAATTGACTTAAATTACCGTGCCGCCTTTGATGTGCGGCTAAAGAGCTTTGATGTGTAGTTATAGAGGTTGGCCAAAACAGCTCGACGGACCCCTGCAAGGTTTTTTCGGGATTTCACTTTGGGAATGTAGCAAAAAAAATTTTTCCAACCCCCCTATTGAGCTATGTACGTTATAAATAAAATGTATGTTCTATGTTATATTAAAAAGGGTCGGCATAATTCTTTTTTTTATAATTGGAAAAATGTTTCGTTATTTAACCGCTGTCAGCTGATATCAAAAATTTCTCTTTCAAATAGGTTTTTATCCTGACAATTGCAAAAGTACTACAAATAATAACAATTTCCAAGTATGCTTGTTTTCTCAGTAAATTTTGTTCGTATAAGCTTTTCCTTGCGGAAAAGCCGTCCAAAAATTAGAAAAGACTCCTAAAAGCCCACTTGCCCGGAAGCGGTTAGTAAAAGGCGAATCGCTTAGTCGTTCAAAGACAAGTGAGCCAGAGATACTTTTTAATGGAAGAAAAAAAGGCTTTTTATGTGGACAAAAAAAGTAAACGCAAAAGAAGTTTCATCCAGGCATCAGATAGCGCAAGAGGCACTCTTTCTCTTCACTGAAAAAAAGAGAGAAAAAATTGATGCATCCTTCTCTTTTTGGCCACTCGAATACACATTTATGTTTTTTCTTTTTGTTTTTTTAAGTGAAGAGAAAGAGCGCCTCTTGCGCTGTCTGCTGCCTTGATGAAACTCCTTTTGCATTTACCTTTTTTCTTTCCACAAAAACTCTTCTTTTCTTCCATTAAAAAAGTATCTCTGGCTCACTTGTCTTTGAACGACTAAGCGATTCGCCTTTTACTAACCGCTTCCGGGCAAGTGGGCTTTTAGGAGTCTTTTCTAATTTTTGGACAGCTTTTCTGCAAGGAAAAGCTTATTTATACATTCTAAAAAAGTTTTTATCAATAAACAAGATCATTATGGCGGAATTGTTTTATGCAGTTTTTGATCTTTACTGTCTTTAATGTACAGAAGGTCATGCAACAATCACGTTCTTTCCAGTCTTTTTAACAATACCACCTTTTTTTCAGGTTTTAATTATTCAAAATCTTGAAAGTGATCCAGTTGCTGATTATTTATCAGAAAATTGGTATGCTGAAAATAATACAAAAATTTGTTTGAAGAATGCTACATTTAAACTTTTTCTTGATGGTGAACTTCATGTTACAAAAGAGCTTGAAGCAACAACACTTTTTCAACATCTTTTTTATTGTAATCTTACAAGCTTGGAATTGAATGAACAATCACTTTCATATGCAGATTTTATGAAATTAACTTCATCTGGTACAATTAAAACTTTAAAATTTTCAAAGGTTTATGTTGAAAGTAAAGATGGTGGAAAAGGGATGGAAATTGATGAAATTTTGAAGGGTTTGAAGCAACTTGAAAAAATTGAGTTGTAAGTTTAGAAAAGATGGTTTTGAGATGCCATCTTGATTTCTTGTGAAGTTGTTAGAGTACTCTAATTACCACAGTTGCTTTTAGTCGTCTAACCGAATATGCAGATAGTATGAAGCCATCAATGACTCGTGTCACTGCTCAACGACTTGGAAAACTTGAAAGATTTCAATTCCTTCGTAAATTTGAACTTCATAATCTTCCATCTGCTTTTGATCGGCATGCATTTGGTAAATTTATGAATGTATGTTTACTTTTTTTTTCAAGTAGGAAATTGTAGAGCTCATACACGTTTTTCCGGAATTCCTAAAAATTAAACATTTTCTGAAGCGGCTTTTTTCTTCCATAGGAGCTGCAAAAATAAACAAAAAAGTGCTTCCATCTTTTGAGGTTGTCTAAAAAATATGTTTCCTTGTAGGGAGTGTGGCTTTTATCTTAAAAGTAAGACGTGATTTAATGAAAAGATTTTTTCTAGACAGCATCTTTTTAAAAATGGTGGAAAAAATTTATGAGTGCCGTGCTTTCTCTTTTTAATTAAATATTTATTTTTTACAGAAGCATCCAAATGTTCAATTCATTTATTCCAACATCAATGCCAATGAAGAAGTTCATCTTTCACAATTTGAAAAATGTAAACGTCGTCTCATTAATCGCTTACAATAATTGTTTTATCTTTATCCAATACTTTTTAACGTTTTTTTCTTGAATTTATTTTTTGAATTATTGTTCTTTAACGGAAATAATTCCTGATAGACATTATTTCCGTTTTCTTATGTTTTATTTTCTTGTCATTAAATTTACTAAAAATATATATAAATTTAATTTGTTTTATTAATAACCTCCATGCCTTTTCCAAGGTTATTGCAGTGACAACAAAAATGAATGCATTCTTTTTTTTCTCTCTTTTTTTCAGTGAAGAGAAAGAGTGCCTCTTGCGCTGTCTGATGCCTGGATGAAACTTCTTTTGTGTTTACTTTTTTTGTCCACATAAAAACCCTTTTTTTTCCATTAAAAAGTATCTCTGGCTCACTTGTCTTTGAACGACTAAGCGATTCGCCTTTTACTAACCGCTTCCGGGCAAGTGGGCTCTTAGGAGTCTTTTCTAATTTTTGGACGGCTTTTCTTCACAGAAAAGCTTATATAAACTAAAAAAAAGTCGACCGCGCCCACAACCCCAATTATCACTTTAACATGACAACATTCTATTCATTGATAAGATCACTTTTTTTTTCTTAGAAATGATTAAAGCCATATAAAATGTATTAACAAATTCTAAAATTGCATTATTGCGTTTAATACAGTAATTTTTGAAAGTAGTTTAAACTCATGTTAATTTAATAAAATTCTAGACGACAGTGTTTCCGGCATAAAGTTTTAAAATCGGTTTTCTGTTTTTAAAATTTGTAATTCTATTATTGAGAAAAATATGTTAAATCCTATTATTTAAAATTATAGTTTCTTCTTTCTTTATTTTTAAAAACAAAGGATTTTTTAGTTTGAATAAAGAATTAACACTAAAAATTTTTATAAACGAGAACTAAACAAAAATTAAAAATAAAACGCCATCATTTTTATAGCAGCCGTTTTTTTGGGCTTGAAATGTTATTTCTTGTAACTTCAAAAAAAACTTCCATTTTGAACGGAAATATGTTAAAAAAAATTAAAAACATCACAGCTGAAACATGTTTTTTTTTCCTGATAAGTTTTATAAAAGAATAATAATGTATAATTTTTTTGTTCAAAAATTTTGAAAATATTGACATTTTATTAAAATTTAGAATTTTACAATTTTTATTATATACAAAAAACTTTCAAGTGAATTTAAAAAACAGTCAAAAACAAATTTCGTTTTTTAAAAAAAACACAGTCGATAATTTGGTCTACATCCCAATGTTGTTGTTGGAGCAGCCGAAGGAGGAGCTCCAGTTGCACCGCCTCCGCTATTTCCGATTTCCATTTTATCGATAATTTTTTTAAGAAGATTTTTTATTACATCATTTCCTAGGCCGAGTTCATTCAATCCAAGCCCATTAATATTTTCAATTAAAGTTGTAATTTTTCCTGACAAATCTTTTACTTGGTCAGCACCCAATCCAAGACCATCTAATCCAAGGCTGCCAAGATCAATTTCACGTTTTTTACGTCGTTGCGAAAGGACTTTTGCATTTTCAGAACCTTCATCAAGCGCAGCAGCAGATTCTGTAACACTTTCATCACCACCGCCGCTATCACTGCCATCACCAAATCCATTCATAATCAGTTTAATTATTTTTTCAATAAGCCCTTCTATAACCTCTTTATCCAATCCAAATTTATCCAATCCGAGGCTACTTGCACCATCTGTGAGCAATTCAGTAAGTTTTTTAATAAGACCTTTCAAAATATCTTCCCCCAATCCAAGGTCACCTAATCCAAGGTCATCCAGATTTATTTCTCGTTTTCTACGAATTGATAAAGGAGGAGGAGGTTGAGCAAGCGCATCAATTTTGGTGCCATTTATATCTGAAAAAAAATAGGTTTTAAAAAAATAACTTTAAAAAATTTTATTAAAAATTTAAAAAATAAACATGTTATTACACTTTTCAATAATAATTAATTTTAGAATTGGATACCGCTTTTTAACCCCCCCCCCCCCCCCCCCCCCAATAAAATTTTACCTTTGTTAGCAACAGAACTTTCAACAATGGCACGTTGATCTGTGTAAGTTACACAAAAAATAACTAATATAAAAATTATAAGAATTCCGTTTTTCATTTTTGAAAATTTTAAAAAATGTTATTTTTCTGGAGAATTGTTCTCACCTTTTAAACACTAAAATTATGGGGGCAAAAAGACAATAATATTTTTTTATTTGTTACTATTTTTGTTACTATTTTTAAAGAAATCATTTATTTAGCACCTTGCTTGCTTATCAGTAAAAACAATATCATCAAAGATCGGTATAAAATTTTATGCTCAAAACAAAACAAAAAACAAATATGTTTGTTCTATTAGCATTTAATAAATTTACAAATGGACTTCGCAGCCATCTTATATACCTTTATAATGATGGTCTTTTTGTATAAAAAACTGTTTTTTTTCATTTTCGTTTTTGCTTTTAATGATAGAATTTTAAAAAAGGCACACATAAAAAAAAGCTTTTTTTTGTTTTTGTTTCTTCAGGTGTTTTTGATGATATCATTGATAACGGAACGTCTTTGAAAACAAAAAAATGAATAATATTGAGTCCCAATTTTTATCAAATATCAATTTTTTGTGAGCAAATTTCAACATTCAAAAAATAAGTTATACTTTACATTAAAATTCCATCGACCCTTTGTGAAATAATAGCACTAAGAAATAAGTCACCATGTGTTACAACTTTTTATTGTGCCACCTGCACACATCTTTTAAAGAATTATTGATTAAATAATTTTTTAATTAATTAAATAGAGAAATTCTACTTATTTGGCTTTATTATTAAAAAGTAAATGTAAATATTCAAAGAAGCAAAGATTGCAAAAAAAAGGAAGAAAGCGATATTTTAGTGTTAAAAAATGCAACGTTTAAAAAAAAATATACACACATTCGAATGTGTGTATATCTATATACGAAAAAGCGAAGATATAACAACAGCAAAGAAGTGTACATTTTTGTTTTCAATTTGTTGAGAAAATTTTTGCAAGGAATTACACAAAGCTCTGAAAAGCTTTTGATGCAAAAAAATTGATCAATGTGTTTCTTCAGTTTTTAACGTCTGATAAAAACAAAAACGACAAAATGGCCGTCGGAAATGTTTTTTTGGATGTTGCGTATTAGAAAAAAATAAAATGTTTTTCGTCGATAAATGCTTATTTTTCGAAGCTTTTTTGAATATTTTTTTTAGTAATTTTTAAGAAACAATTAATTTCCATCACTATTTACGTATACGAGTAATAGAATTTATAACAAAAAATGAGCAGTGTAACAAAAATAACTCTTCCATAAAAACCATTAATCCAAATTTCACCAGTAATAATTATGGAAATGATTAATATTTCTAACAAATTTTAAAAAAGTACATGATAAAAATAATGCATTTATTAAAAAAACCACATTTTTATTACAATAAATTTCAAACAATTTCATCATCATTTTCGGCTTTCATCCTTCCAAAATATTCCATACATTTAAAAGCAATATAATTTGACCAAACACGAAATTGAATTATTACAGAAAATATAGTAATTTCAATAGACCATAAAGAAAATATGTCAATATTATAATTTCCATTCACTTTCGAAGCACCATAAATATCAATAAGCATATAAACAAGCCATGCCAAAATTTCAAGACCACCGCAAACAAAATAAAATAGCAGAAAATAAGAAATTTGAGTACATATTCCAATAAAAAGAAATGCAATTGGAATAAGAAAGATTGGTAGAACAATTAGAATATAACGTATTTCTAAAAAAATATAAAACATTAATAAAGGAAAAGTTATGATTTTGTATTACGGGGTGGTCCGTAATACAATAAATGCTTCTTGTTACAATTCGTTACCCATAATCTTAAAAGTAAAACAAATAAAAACTAACCGTTTTCAAAATTAATCGATATGCATCAGAATTCTGGAGATCAGATTTTTGATATATTGGATTTGAAACTTCAACAAGCCGTGCAAAATACGAATAACAACAATAAATAATAAATGTACACCAAATTTGTAATAACGGTAATAAACCATAGTAAACAATAGCACACCATAATAACACTTTTTTGTATAAATGATAAGATGGTGAATTTTCAAGTTGATATCCATCAGAAGCATAAATAATATTGTTGGAAACATATAAATTGGAATCCTCATATGAACCTTGAGGTTTAGGACGTGAATCAGGAATTTTTAACTGTTCTGAAAAAGAAATGTTTTGTGTTGTCTTTTTTTTCAGTATTGGTCCAAAAAAATGCAAAAGCTTTCATTTGAGGTAAACATTAATGCATCTTAAAAACCAAAAACCTGAACATTACCTTCTAAATATTTTATAATAGCATTCGGTACATCCTTTATTTTAAATGTATTTGCGTTATCAGCTTCCAAAATTCCAAGTATAACCCATGCACAACAAGCAACCATAAAAATATTGACCAAATAATATATGGAACCAAAAAATGTCGTCTCCATTTAACATTGAATCTTGTACTTCGAATACCAATCCATAACATTGCAAGCGGGATAGCTTGTAATCCATAGTATACAAGAGCAACATGACTTACGTATGGATGAACCATGTAATTAACAGTTGTTGAAAAAGCAAATAAATGAAAGATAAGTCCAAGTAGAAATATAATAGTTTGAATAATTGCAACAATGAATGCACCCGTTTAAATATGACAACAGCAGAAACCTGCTACTGCTTCATCTTCAATCGATGGAGGCTTTGATGGAGCTGGTGCTTCATGTTGTTGTTGTGGTGGATTTTCTGTTGGTTCAGTTGATGGTATAGCTGAAAAAAGATTGTTTGAGCAAAATCAAAATCGCTTTATTTGGCTAATGTAAGCTGATACTTTCAAAGAAGAGTCAGCTTTGGATTTTGCGCAGAACAGCAAAGGCTTCCCAAATGCCTACAGTTGCTCCCGTCAGTGTGTTAACCCTTCCCCAAAAACATATGAGCTCACAGAAGCCAAAGATGTCGGCAGATGGGCATCTCAAATTTTACTTAAAAATATACCTGGTACAGCTGGTAATGGAAACTTTGGTGGATCATTTGATTGTTGTTGCTGTTGATTTTGTACATTTGATTCAGTTAACTCATCTTGCTGAGTTTTTTCTAATACTAATTCTTTCACATTATTGTTATTGTCATCTTGACCTGTCTGCAAATCTGTTGATGCAGGAGCTACATCCAATAATCCTGGTAGTTGTTCAACATGTTTCAATGGTAATGGAGATTCTTTTTTGCCATTTTCTTTTGATGACTTTTTTAGACGTCCTTTTGATGATTTGTTGCTGATTGATTGAGTTTTTTCGACTTTTATTTCTTTCATCTTTTTTTCATTTGAAGTTGGAGCAGCTTTCTTCTTTAAAGTATCTTTTGTTGAATTTGCAGCACTTCCTGTATTTGATGCACTTTTTTTCACACCCTTTGAGTAACAATAAAAAGAAAAGTAAAAATTGAATGCGTGTATAAACGCTTAAAAAATTTGCTGACAAAATTTTGGCCACAAATTTCAACAAGTATTTCTATGTAAATTTTTTGTTCAGTTTTGTATTCGGCTGCACATATATAACCTATTTATTTTCTCAAAATTCTCCAGCAATAAAATTATGGAAGTGATTAATATTAATATATCTGTTGCAGCCGATTTGTTGAACCAGCCGTTTTATAGAACGGCTAGCCGATTTCAAGAACGGCTAGCCGATTTCAAGAACGGCTAGCCGTTTTATGGAACGGCTAGCCGATTTTAGGAACCAACAACTTTTTTATATGTTCTCCGTTATGGCTAGCCGTTTTGAGGAACGGCTAGCCGTTTTTGAGAACCAACACTTTTCACTTTATTTTAAAAGTGTTTTATTTTAAACAATATGTTTAAAATATTTTTGAAAAAAGATTATTCAATATTTTTAAAACATTTTATTGAAAAAACAAAATCTTATCAATAAAAATTAAATTAATTTGTTATTGTTAAAGATAATGTTGTTTAATATTATACAATAAAGTAAAAAAAAAACATCATATTTGGTGTTGTTAATTGTTGCTTCACTTACTATTGACTAGAGGTGCCCCGCCCCTTCGCGTCGGACCACCAATGGCTCATTTTCATCTTCAATTACAACTCTAAAACATATCCCTTTAACGTCATTAAAATCTGTCTCCCAGGTCTAAATAAAGGATAAAAAAAAGCTGTAAGATCCTGGACTTATAGTCATTGTTTCCGTTTAAATATCAGTAAAACCGGGATATGATTCTTAAAATAACTCTAAAAGACAAAGCTATCGAATTTAACCGCCACAGTTCGCTTAACTCTACTTAAAATCTAAAAAGATTCTATGAATGTGCCAGGATCCTCTATTTGTGACTATTGACACCAGATCATAGAATCTCCATTTATTGAGAGGATAAGATTTTGTTTTTTCAATAAAATGTTTTAAAAATATTGAATAATCTTTTTTCAAAAATATTTTAAACATATTGTTTAAAATAAAACACTTTTAAAATAAAGTGAAAAGTGTTGGTTCTCAAAAACGGCTAGCCGTTCCTCAAAACGGCTAGCCATAACGGAGAACATATAAAAAAGTTGTTGGTTCCTAAAATCGGCTAGCCGTTTTATGGAACGGCTAGCCGTTCTTGAAATCGGCTAGCCGTTCTTGAAATCGGCTAGCCGTTCTATAAAACGGCTGGTTCAACAAATCGGCTGCAACATATCTAACAAATATACCAAAAGTAACATAATAAAATTTTATTAAAAATCGAATTCTTAGGTTAAATCATTTTTTTCATATACAACTCAAAGAAAATGTTCGAATCCAATATCCACCATTGTATACTATTGTCAAAGAACTTTAATAACAGCATGCAAATAGCAATATTCTTCGAAATCAATATATTTCTAATGTGATATTCAAAAAGAAAAAATAGTTTTGAATGTTGTCAAAACTTTTAAAATTGAAGTTGTATTAGATTTACGGAAATATGTAAATACTGCTGTTTCTGCTGAACAAACATATATTTCTTTGGATTCGGGGGTCAAGTGTCATGGGGCAAACGGTTACGATCCCAATATTATCAAAGTGGTAGTAATATTGGGGTAGTCCAAAAAACAGTTAGCTTTTATTATCACTGATAAATTTGCAGTATAATTTATTTCATTTAAAAAACAAACAAGAAAACAAAAACAGTACAAATAGCATAATTTATATTGTATGAAAATGAAATTAATAAAAAATTTTAACTTCAAGATTTGTTGTTTCAGTTCCAGCAGAATGAATGATTTTTCGGAAACAATAATATTCATTAATGGATTCATCATATTCAAAATCATAAAAAAGTTGCATAAATTTTTCAGGAGTCTAAAATGCAGAATCTTGTCTGTTTCAATTATTACAGTTTAATGGGGAGATCTACTTCACATAAACTTTTTTCAATCAGTTTCTCTGATGGTCTCGACACGAAAATTCTTTAAGCTCGGATTCAACAAATTCTGATGACACTTTCTTTCATAACTATTTTCTCTGATTCCAAAAATGATATTTTTATTTAAAAATGGTTGCATATAAACTCAGTTTTTTGTGATTAATACATAAACAGAGGTAAAAATTCATAACTCAGCTTTTGTTCAACCGTTTTTTTACACAAATACCATTTTCGGAATTAGAAAAAAAAGTTATGTGAGAAAATGTCATCAAAAATTTATGACTCAAAGTTTTTAGAACTATCTTGACGAGACGACCATCACGCATGGTGAGCAAAAAAAGTTGTTCGAGTTGGATCCCCTTTCATCGAAATATAAAACTTACAGGAATTCTAAAAAATTCCGTTTGACCAATTTTAAATGAAAAAGATGCTTTACAGGGAACTTTTGCAGCTCGATTCAAGGAAACTTTTAAACTACGAATATTTAAGTTCATGATACTTTGAAAATATGGTGGATATAGATCATGATTAATTTCACATTGTAGAAGTTCCAAAGAATAAAAATGCTTTAGAATTGCATCAAATTCATTGTCGTGAAAACAAGAGTCAGTTCTATTTATAATTAAATGTTTGACAGATGCCAAAAATGGACTAAAATTAGAGTTATTTGAGCAAAAAAACCTTTAAAACAAAAAAAATTACTTTATTTGATCAACTTCTTGAAATTTGATTGGATAGTAAGTTGAAGAAGAATGACGAATTTCCAAAGTTTCAGTTTTGCAGCAGAATTTTGAGAAAAGATATTCATCTGATTCCAAAATTGTTAAAGTTTTAAGTTTTAAAGTATCTCGAAATGTTTCAGACATTTTATTATTTGGAATGGTTACATCTTTGACAGATGCAACAATTGATGGAAGAAATTTTTCTAAGAAAAAAATATCGCATCTATAGCCAGCAGAAAATGAAACCAATTCTAAAAAAAATGGCAATTTATTAATGTTTTCATTAAAAATTTATTAAATCATACGTTTCCTTGCAACAATTCTATCAATAATCGGTTGTAAAACACTATAAAAATAGTCAATATGAAGATCTTTAATACAAGTACCAATTTGGAGCAACAATAATTTGGTTTTAGGATTGTCATTGTGAATTTCGAAAGTACTGCATTTTTCTCCCTGCAATTATTCTGATTGATTAAAAATTTTAAATTTAGCAATGTGCATTTATTTTTCATGGGTGAATTCCCGATTTTTGTGGGCATGGATTTCATTTCCAGGAAAATTTTACTGGAAAATTTTTTGATTAACAAAAAAATTGGTTAAAACGGGTCAAATTTGCTGTTAAGACATTTTCAAAGGCTAAAAATGATTAAATAAAATGATAAATTGCCTAAATACAATTTTCACAAATTTGTTGGAGGCTTAATCACTAAAATTTCCGAATTGGGATTTCCGGGAAATGACGGGAAGTTTATTTTTCTCGTTTTTTCTATGCGCAACGCTAGTTTTTTAACAGTAAGTCAACAAAAGTATTTCATAACTGACACAAAAAAAATCTTACCCATCCAACGACGTAATAACCATAATATAATTTAAGCGTTGTAGTTGAAGCAAAAACTTCTTTCATCGCTTTAAAATTTTCTTTACCAGAATGTGTAAAACGAAATACAACATCTGAATCTCCATTTTTAACCAATTTTTTTCCAATTTCAAATAAGATATCAGAATTCAAGCAAGGCATTTTCTAAAATCAATTAAATTAATTGCAGAAACAAAAAAAATAGCGAAAATAAATTAATCTTAAAATAATAAAGTTAAAAACAGAAAAGATGAAGTTAAATAAATTATAAGATAAGTAGTCAAAGAAAGGAAAAGGGAAGGTGCTGTTTCGCCTTGGTTACAACTATGACTGAATTATATAATTATGTCATTGTTAAGGAAAGATTTGATTTGAAAAACAAGAAATGAGGTCATGCAGTAACAAAAACTGTGAGAAATGGAATAAATTATAATCTATGAATCATAATTTATTGCATAGATGAACGAGCCCAAAATACCCCTTGAAAAAAATCTTTTTATAAGGAAAAAAATCAATTTCACCGGGCTCGTTGTTTTTCCAGTATCTTGCTGATAAAGTGCAGAGGGTAACTAATTAAATGAATTTGAAATGTAACACTTAAAGTTTACAACATGATTAGCGCCAATTTTTATACATATCATAATGCTTGATGTTCACAATAATTTAATATTTGGTTGATCTCCTCCATTTAATCTTTCTTTGAATCCTTCTTTTTATTTTACCTTTCTTTCCTTTCTCTTTTTGCATTTATGCGAATGCCTTAAAAGCGTCACTTAGAGGTGTTGGTTTAGTGAATTTCAAAAATAAAACTTTAAAATTTTTTTGTATATCTCCCAAATTTATGAAATTCAAATCTACAAATCCAAGACTCTGGTCGCCATTAAATTGTGTTTAATTCTGTTTTATTTAATGAATAGCAAGCAGGTGTCTTAAATATTCGATGAACGTCTTTATTATTTGTGCAATGCAATAACCAATTTGTTAAAGTAAATTATTATTCTCTAATAAAAAAAGGACGAATTTTAAGCAACTGATGTTGTGTTTGTGCATTATTTGAAGAATATTCATACCAAAAATGGGAACTTTAAAAGTCTACTTTTTGTTTGAAAGTTTTGCCTAAAATCAATTTTCAAAAATTTATTAAACGTTTTCTGTGAAAGATAAAAATAAGCTATGAGTGTCAAATATCTACAATAAAATTTTGGGATTTTTTAGTTTACGGCAATCTGATCAATTTGTGTATTGAAATGATGGCACGGTTGACTGTCGAACTTTCTTGCCATGTAAAAAATTTTTCAGAAAAGTTTTTTTTGACTTATCTGTCAAAGCAAAAAGTTGCCCCATATAATGAAGCTACTCACGACTTCAAAGCACTACCATTGATTTCATTGATACATATAACATCTAAAACAATGCGATAATCATTTAGTTTTGCTTTTCTTCTATTCTGGAAAAAAGTGAAGTTGAAGCTAAATTATAAGATTCCTAAAATGAGGGAATAAAACTTTCATCCAGATATATTGCACATTCAATTTGTTTTCATTGTCAGAGTAACAAAATGAAACAAAAGCAAAAATTAAACACAATTTTATTATAAATATATTTATTACAAACAAAAATATTACTACATTTTTCCCCAAAAAAGAACAAAAAAAGAGAACAGAACGAGACAAAAAATTGCAAAAGTTCGAATCCGGTCTTCGACAAAAAGTTGAGGCTAAAAAAATAGCCTCAATTTTAGAGAGGTTGAAATAGCAATTTCTGATTAAATTAAGATATCAAATCATCCGAAAATTATCGGTTTTAAGTTTCATTTGACTAAATTAAGATTGCAAGTGAACCGAAAATATTTCCAAAAAATTTGTGATGCTTTTTAGAACTTGGTGGATTCAAACCACCGATCTCTCGATTAGGTCTCGAGCTCGAGTGCTATCACCACTTAGCTAAAGCGCTACATCAAAAGACCTTAGGAAAATGAGACTCATATTTTAAAGTCAGCGTTTTATATTCACGAAAAATTTGCATACAATAAATTGTTGTAAAATATGTTGTAAAAATAAAAAAAATCATTATTCCCTTTGTTTTTTTTCTTCAATCATCTGACAGTGTTTTTTGTATCATTTCTATCTTCTGAATAATGGATCAAAATTATTTAAGTGGATATCAACAAGGATATCAGGATGCTCTAGCAGCTGTTCGTCAAGCAAATTCTGATCTTCGAATTCCAATTGCTCCACCGCCATTACCGATTCCTCCAGCTCTTATGGGTGAACTGAATGAAAAAAGTAAGTCATTTTTATATAGGATACTAGGGCAGTTATTTTTTTTCAGTTCTAATTAAATGTGAAAACAATGGCTGGAACAAGTTTCACATTTAAAACTTTAAAGATCTTCAACAATTTTACAATTAATTTCGAAATTATTAATAATTTGGAGCATTATAATTCTGAAAGAAAATCTGTTGAAAACTATCAATCATTCTTGCCTTTGCCGGCAGCCCTATTGGATGTCCGAGGTTAAAAACGAATTCGATGGGGTGGCACCCAGGGTTAAAAGTGAACCAGTTTCTTAAAATGTTACCTTTCGGGGATGTGCTGGAAAGGCTTTACTCTTCGTATAAACAGCCAATGATCGGAATGGCAACGCCACATTTAACTGAATGTTTTGTTTAATAAATTTCTGACCACTTAACGAAGAATAAGAGTTATTTTTTTTATTTCTTATATTTTTTGTAGCTTTCGTTTTTTATTTTTTTTCATTGTTTTATGTTTAAGATTATTGCACTACATTGAAGGAAATGATTATACAATTGTTACAATTTCCGAATTTTGTTCCTGAAAAACCAGTAGATCAACTACAAAAACTAAAGAAATGGGATGATGATCGTTATGAAATAATGAAAACAAAACATTGTTACCTCTTACTTGATTCACGAATTACTGGAAATGGTTTTTGTAGTTTTTGGCGATTTATTCTTGCAATAATGTATATAGGAATGGGTGAATATGATCGAATGCTGAAGCATGTTTATGAAACTATGGAAGTTGTTATGGCTGATGCTCTACCGGTGCGTTTTATAGACGGAGAATTTATTAAAAAATGGCGTTGGGCTTCACACATACTGGAACCAGTAGAAACCATTTCATTTCATCAACGGCAACACACAGTAGCGCTCAAAAAAATCGACCCAAGTGTTTTTGTCAAATAATTTCAGAATGGGTTCACAAAAATAACAGTTGTTGAGTATTACTGCCTTTACAACATTTAGATATCATATCCTAAAAAATATGCCGTGATTTGTATCAAAAACATTGCGTTCAAAAAAATGAACCAAACCTTGAGAAGTGTTAAAGAAAAAATTCGCATTTCTTATTTTTTTCACAGTAAAATTGGTATTGTATATCCCCGTAACATCTACTCCACCCATACTTAGCAATTTGGAACACTAATTTTTGCTAACACTCAAATTAACTTTTGCTAGGTGCATTTTTTGTGTGTAAAGTCGACAAAGTTAAGCATATCTTAAATAGAAATAACATTTGAAACCACTTCAATAATCAACAATAAAGAGGTCATGCATTTTTTTGAAGCACAACGTCATTTTCTTATAATTTTTCTTGAAAATCATGGTTATATCGTTGTGTAATATTTTGTATTTAATATTTTCAGGAAGGAAAACAAGTTGCTATTGATGAAGTTTGGCGTGATGGTGCAGGGATTATTCATATACCGATTTTTCCACTTCTTTATGCACAAGAATCTGAAGTTCATGAAGCAACAATGATATATGCAATAGAACCATCATTGCCAAGGGAAGTTTTTCAATTAAAGAATAAAAAGATTGGCACTTTCCATCGTAGCGAAACAGAATTTACAGCTGCTCAAGAAATGGAACTTGGTACATACAATTTATGGAAAGCATGGAAGATGTTTGAACAACATCGCAATATTCCTGTTACACTTAAACATTTTCCAGAAAGCCGTGATCATCAGTATTAATGTCGAAGAAAGTTTTATCTATTTTGTAAATGGTATTAAAGTAATCATTATGTATATAAATCATATGTAAATGCTTCACTTTTTGTATCTTATAACTTTATACGCCCTTGAACATTCTTGCATTTAAAGAAATGCTGTATACATAGTAATATTTAATTTCAAAACAAAAAAACAACAGTAAAAATGTATAAATGGCATTGGCGAAACGCAAGAAAATGAAATTAATTAAAAATTAGAACTTCAAGATTTGTTGCTTCAGTTCCCGCAGAATAAATGATTTTCCGGAAACAATAATATTCAGCAATGGATCCATCATATTCAAAAAAAAAAAAAATAAACAAATTTTTGACTGAGCTCACAAAAGCAAAAGGGAACGATGATTTGCCGTCAAAAAAACGAGTTACAAAATAATGGACCACCATGTATTTTTATCAAAATAAATGTCGGAAAACAGAGATATTATAAACAAAACTTCCCAAGGAATGTCACTGTCAAAGCAAATGGTGATCAACATAAATAAAATTTTATTTAAAAAAACATTATTGTTACAACACAACTCTTAAACCTTTTCGTCATCATTCTTAGATGTCATATTTCCAAAATATTCTTGACATTTAAAAGCAATATAATTTGACCAAACACGAAATTGAATTATTACAGAGAATATAATAATTTTATTTGACCACGTAACATATGGTTCAGCATGCCTATTGTTTTTCAGATCCCGACCAATGCCAACAGTATCAAAGATCATAATTAGAAGCCATGCCAAAATTTCAGGAAATCCACAAACAAAATAAAATAATAGAAAAGCAGACATTTGAGTACATAATCCAATAAAAAGAAGAGCAAGAGAAATCAAGAAGAATGCTGTAACTAATATAACACCAATTTTCGCTGAAAAACATTGTTTATTAATTTATATATGTAGATGCAGAAATGGTTGGAGGAGCAGATTGCCTTTTCCAAGTCAGCATTGTTACCGTAGCTTCGAGAATTAATGGAAACAACTTACCTATCGTAAAATCAAGATCTGCCATACCAATAGTAATAAGAATTGAATTAATAATTAAAACAAAATGTAAAAGTCCAAAAGCTATTGCAGCATTTTTAATATGCACCAAACCAAAACAAAAGCGATATCGATATGCTGCAGAAATATGGAGATCAGATTTTTGATATATTGGATTTGAAACTTCAACAAGCCGTGCAAAATACGAATAGCAATAATAGATCGTAAAAGTACACCAAATTTGTAATAGCGGTAAAAATCCATAGTAAAACATAACAATCCTTAACAACACATCTTCGTACATATCGTAGGATACTGATTTTGCAGGATAAAATTCATCATTATTATATTTATCATGTGGGTTGTAATACTTTTGATGTAATTCTGCAATAAAAGGTTTCAAATTTTCTGAAAAAAAGAATATTCATTTATATTTTATTAGTCAAAAAAATATTTCCCGAACTTAACCTTCTAAATATTTTACAGTAGGATTCGTTTGATTCTTTTTTCTAAATACATTTGATTCACCTCTTTCCAAAATTCCAAGTACAACCCATACATAGCATATAGCAATAAAAAATATTGACCAAATAATATATGGAACCAAAAAATGTCGTCTCCATTTAACACTGAATCTTGTACTTCGAATACCAATCCATAACATTGCAAGTGGAATAGCTTGTAGAGCATAATATACAAGAGCCAAATAACTTACATATGGATAAAAACTTGAATTTACTATTGTTGAGTATGCAAAAAGATGAAATGTAACTCCGAAAATAAATATAAAAGTTTGTATAATTGCAACAATAAATGCACCAGTTTTAATATGAATTTTTTGACAACAAAATCTTGCTACTGCTTCAGCTTCAATTGATGGAGGTTTTGATGGAGCTGGTGCTTCAAGAGGTTGTTGAGGTGGATTTTCTGTTGGTTCATTTGATGGTACAACTGAAATAAGATGGTTAGAATAGCAATTACTTTTTTTTACCATTTAAGCAATTTCGAACTTTACTTAATAATAGAGCATGGGGTGGTTGAGTGGTGTAGTGCTGGCCTATCAACCGTTACTTCGCAGATTCGATCCCCGTGCTTGTCCACCCAGGCGTAACCAATTGAAAGACAACGGGTACACTCCGCAAGGAGTGAGGGTCTTCTATCGGGATATAGAGGGATGTCCGCCACCGGGTTCCGTCGGTAAAGGTCTAGGTGCTAGGTCTTCGGATTTGGCCCTAAATCTAACAGCCTCGGAGCACTTCAGTAAAGGTGCCCCGCGACTGAAGAATCTGATAGGGGGAGATTTAACCTTTAACTAACTTAATAATATACTTACCTGGTACATCTGGTAATGGAAACTTTGGTGGATCATTTGGTACTTGTTGTTGGAGTGGTACATTCTTATTTAATTCGTTTAATTCATCTTGTTGAGTTTTTTCTAATACTAACTCCTTCACATCTTTATTATCATTTTGACCTGTCTGCAAATCTGTTGATGCAGGAGCTACATCCAATAATCCTGGTAGTTGTTCAACATGTTTCAATGGTAATGGAGATTCTTTTTTATCATTTTCTTTCGATGACTTTTTTTGACGTCCTTTTGATGATTTGTTGCTGATTGATTGAGTTTTTTCGACTTCTATTTCTTTCATCTTTTTTTCATTAGAAGTTGGAGCAGCTTTCTTCTTTAAAGTATCTTTTGTTGAATTTGCAGCACTTCTTGTAGTATTTGATGCACTTTTTTTCACACCCTTTGAGCAACAATGAAGAAAAAAGTAAAAATTAAATGCGTGCATAAATGTTTAAAAAAATTTGCATATTTTGACAAAATATTGGTCACAAATTTGAATTAATAAATTTATTGTTCGCTTCAAATGCGAAATATCAAATAGTCCAGTTTTTTCTAGCCGTTTTTATTGCCCCATTTTCCTGGAATTAAAAAAGCACCTTTACAAATGTGCATAAATGATGTTGCTGTTTTCACATTGTATCAGCTCAGAACATCAAAGGAAAACAAGTCGCTTTTCTGTTATTTGTTTTTTAAAGTATTGTCGAAATTTAGAAATAGCTTACTCTAAATTTGCAGAGACAAAGCTTCTTTAAAGATTTTTTGTTGTATTTTTGCAGCAAAAAAATCAGACATTTTTAAAACCGTCTATGAATTTTAATGTCAAAAAACTTTTTATTTTTTATTGCTTTTAACAACTTTAGACAGTATAAAATCATTTATCGTTTTACACTACGATCACACAAATTCCATTTTAGTGCTTTTCTGAAAATGTTATTTTTCCTTATCCATGCAACAAGCTTCTTGCCACTCATTTCTAGTGCTGATGCTCCACGCTCTATCAACTTTGAACAGCCTTACACATCCTTCCCCGTTGGATGTCATAATTTTGAAGGAAAAATTTCTTGTGGAAATGGAAATCCAATTCTTTCAGAAGCAAAAGTAATCTTATATGAAAAAGATTTTATTACAGCTGATGATTCCCTTGTTGAAGTCCCCGTTCAAAATGGAATCTTTAAAATTCATAAATGTGCAACTGATTTTCCAACCCCAAATTTGGAGCTATATTTTCGATTTTATGAAATCTGTCAAAAAGGTGATGAAAAATATAGTGGAATTTTGAAAGAAAATGTTTCAGTTAATTATGTCTTCTTTGATAGTGAAAAGTTTGCTCATACTGCTATCAATGATAACAATTAATTAATTATGTTTGTATGCATAAAAAATAAATATCTTTGATTTCAAAATTGTTCATTTACAATGTTACTGCAAAAAAACAGCAAATTTAAAAAATGAAATAAATATCCAAAATTTAATAAAAAGATAAAGAAACATAGAAAAAAGTAGAATAAATAAAAAAAATTATAATCCTTGTACTTTTGATAGAAGAAATTTAGCTTGTTTCGTTCTCACAGAAATTAGGTTTTAAGAAATTTGTACACTTTTGTCAAGACAATTTACAAGGTGTTATCTTTGTTGATTTTCCAAGACAACTTTTTTATTTCATTTTCACTTTTTTCAATTTGTTATCGAGCATGCAATCATCTTTGTCTGTTTTAGGAGCTGTCAAGATATCTCGAGATATGAAATTTCTGTTTTTTTACCTTCCTCCCGCGAGATAGATTTTTCTTTGATCTAGTGTCGATTATATGTAAAGCGTGTTGCTTATCCTCTCCATCCCCCTTTTCATATCTCATAATATCTGGATAGCGCTTCATGATATACAAAAGAAAAAGACAAAAAAATATCTTTTTTTATTTATAAAAAAACACATCTTAGAAATTTTTAAATTCAATGCAAAATTTTTAAAGCAATACAAATAAAAAAAAACTTAAAAAATTTTAAAATAAAAAGGATTTTTCATTTAAACTTTTGACAAAGTTGACTACTTTAAAGTCGAACAATTGCATGATAGCATTGATAAGCAAAATGTTCACAGTTAAAATTGACCATGCTATAACTACGATCACGAAGTGATTCGTAGACATCAACAACTTGAGCATATGAAACAGTAATTTTTTCTTGAGCACGAAATTTATAATAACGTTGAAAGCGGCCAACTCGAAATTCAACACCCTTTTTACCAATATCAATGGTAACAGGAAAGCAATGACCACAATCATCACAATGAAACCAAACATCAACACAATCATGTTCAAGAGCTTTAATTCCACCATTGAAGACAGTTGAAATACCCAATGTTCCCACAGCAAATATAACACGGAGAGAATCAACGATTTCATGAGCAAATTCTGTGGACATAGGGACAACCTTATGTTTAATATAAAATGATCGCCAATTACTTTTATTACAGCTACAGGTATGTTCATCAATCCATTGGGCATGGTGATTAGTAACTGATGATGAACTCATGTTGATTTGAAGCTACTAAAGAATTTTATGACATTAAAAATGTGTAAAATTTCAAGATTACAAACGCGCAGAAGACATGGCATAATTATGATCATTCAATAAAGTCAAGCCTCAACGGACCACTGAAAAAAAAAGACGTAAAATCGAGGGTTGACTGTATTTTAAGATATTAATCATAAATGTGTCAATATATAAAAGGATAACCTTAGCCCAATTTTTTAGTATGCCGTTGTTTATAAAGATAAAAAGTAAAAAAAGATAGCTTTTGCAAGAACAAATAAATCCTTTTATACTAAAAATAAAGTTGGATCATTACACGATAAAAATAGGATTTATACACAAGATCATTACATGACAAAAAAGACAATCTCTTTTCACTCAAATTTGAGTTTCAAAAAAGATTTCCGCAAAATAATGTTTATCTAATTTGTCAATGTCAATGTAAGTCAAAGGTTTGATAAAGAAATGTATTTGTTATGTCAAAAATGTTTGCTAGCATTACCATATTTTTCAGTGATTTAAAGTGTGAAAAACAATAGTGTGTAATATTCTTTAATGAAAATTACAAGATAAAAAGATATTTGCTGATTCTGTTGAATATCATGTAAGTGTCCTTTAAGCGATAACTATTTCACGATGGAAAATAAAATTTGGCAAGCTGTTTTTACTCAAGTTTGAACTTCAAAAAAGATTGCCGCACAAAATGCAGATAGATCTATATTAATCACTGTCAGCTTGAAATGATATTGTTATGTCAAAAATGTTTATTTAACCCTTAAAAAGAAAAGGAAAGCTACTAACAACAAATAAATAACAACTTAAAAAGTACAATTCATTTCCACAAAATATAATAAACTTTAAAGGATTTAAATGAAGCTGTTGTGCATTTTTCTTTTCAGTTTTTTTTAATATTTTTGCAAGATTTTTTCTTTTTCTTCTTTTTTGTTCGTTTTTTGCCAGTTTGTTTATTCACAAAAACTACGATCTCTCTATAAAATTCGCTGCAATAACATTTTTGCATCAACACCAAATTTTCTAAGTGCTTCGACATTCTCGTGAATGGCTCCGTGAAAGAACACAACTAAAAGATATTGTCCAAAGTGCTCGTGAAAGAAAATGGAAATATCTAAAAAAGCTTATGCTACTTCCTGATGATCGCTGGAATCGAATACTAACTGAATGGACTCCAAATGCTAAACGTCCTATTGGAAGACCACCTACAAGATGGATGGATGACTTCAAGAAATTCACAAATAAAAAATCTCATGAATTGTTATCACTTTGTTTAACTGATTTTTGGTGTTGTAATATGTCCCCTTTCGTCCTACGTGACAGATAAAAGGTTTTAAATAAATAAAATAAAATAACATTTTTGCATCAAATTACAGTATACTACTTGTTTCTTTCATGACAACATTTTCATCAACATTTGTCTGTAATCTCCTAATTTTAGTGTTTTAAAATTTTTAAAAACATTTTCTCTTAATTTTTAAGAATTTGTTTTAAATTTAAATTCTAAAATTTGTTTTTCGTCAAAGCCACTCACAGTAATCAAAAAAAGAACAAACTTTTATTGATCAGTTTTTCAGCAATTGCTTCAAGTCTGATAATTTTTGGTTCATAATTTCTTTTAAAAAAATTTAATATTTTAACGGTTTTTAAAATTATTAAAAAGTATAATTGTTATTACTGTAAAGACAGTTGATAAATAAAGATTTAAATAGATTTTTTAATATCAATAAAAAGAAGATGGAGTCTTCTCTCAAAATGTTTAAATCATCAAATATTTGATTATTTTTTTAAAAATAATATCATTTTTAAAATTCAATATGAAAAAAACCGAAAACTTCTGCTCCTCGTGGCAAAAATATTGCAGAAAGTATATTAAACCTATTTTCCATCATGCCTGAACAATAGACAATGAAATAAAAAATTTTTAAAAATTTTGGAATTTTCACGTACTCCCCCCTTTGAAAAAAATTTTTGGGCTCTGGCGGCGGCGGCGGCGATGCTAGACCAAAAACGAGTACACTGTACCCGGATTCCTGGTCCAGGAAGCAGCACAAAAATGTCTAAAACAGCACCTCTCAAAAAAAATAGACACACAAAAAAAGTGACTCTCTCTTTGCGGCAAAAATTGCCGATTGTTTTTTCTTCTCTTTTTTTGCACATTTCCCATTTTGTTGCAATCAATAGTTTCAGTTTTTTATTTGTTGTTTTTCTGGCTATTTTCTTGCGTTTTTAAATGTTTATGTTTTTTTTGATTTATTTAATAATACTGTTTTATTTTTGTAAAAGAGTCCTGTTGTAAGATTTATTGTTATTTGTACTTTAACAGTTTTATTTCTTAAACTGAATATTTTTGATTTAATTCATATCCGCGTTCCTTTTTTTGTCTATCTTTTACATATGCTTTTTCTTCTTTCTTAATCTTTTTCTCTTTTGTTATTGCTCTTCTTTTTTTGCCAATATAAAAACACTTGGCTTTTCCTTATATGTGGCTGATCTTAATCCCATTTTTGCGCTATTCTTTTCTCTACATTAAGACATCGTCTCAAATCTTAGTTTTTGCTTTATAGAAAAACTTTAAACCCTTAAAGAAACCATTTTAATAACAAGTTTTTTTAGTAATGTTTCCTACGCGGCATCATTTTTCATCCTCAGGAAATGGATATCGATCACGTAATTCAAGACAACATGGAAGAAGAAGCAATGATAGAAATGGTTTAAATTGTAATCAAAGAGATAGAAGACAAGATCGACGTCAAAAAAGCCCTCCTTCACGACGTGAATCAAGAAGATTTGAAGCAGAAGAAAATGCTGAAATAATGCGTTTAAGAAAAATTGCTGAAGATGCTACGGCAAAATTTGAAGAATTAAAACAAAAAGAGCAAGAACGTATCCGCCAAGAAGAAATTGATACAGAAGCTCAATCACAATCATTTGGTCCATATGGTGATGCCAGTAGTAATAGTGAAGATGATGGTGGTGGAGCACCTGTAAGTTTTTTGTATAAAAACAAGATGGTCGAAGTTGTTTATTGACCTCATATGATGCACTTTGCTGCTGTGAGCTCACATTTCCAAGGAACCAACTCGGCATGTACTACGTCAACTACTTTATACATGTTTTGATTTTAGATCTATGTTGCTGGAGATAAACGTAAACGACCACATGAATCAAGTGCATCATCATCGCATCAACATCGAAATCATCGAGAAAAGCGTCGCAGATATTCTAATGATGAGGGTAATGTATATAAATTCTTACAGAATTTAAAAATTGATAATCCTAGATCTTTTAATCATACTGTACCTGAAAGTGTAAGAACAGCTCCACCAAGATATGAAGAATTTCAAAGAAGAAAACCAAAGAAAGTGCTCTTAGATACTTCAGTACTTGCAGAATCTGTTGAATATGAATTTCCTTACAAAGAACCTACTGAAGTTTCTGCAGGTGTATATCGAATTGAAGAAGTTCCATATGATCCAAATAATGGGGTATGTTATAAAACATCTATCTTATTTTGTTATGGTAATATTCATTTAGGCAAGTGTTGAACGAAATACTGCAGTTGATTGGAGAAATATTTCTTATGATGATTATATTGCTATGGATGTTATACGACAAAATATTTTTGTACAATCATCTATTACACCAAAGCTTTATGTACTTCGATATCGTATTCGAAAAGCTACAATTGTAAAAGAGAAGATTGGTTGTTATATTCAACTAGTTAATTTGGAGGTATGGTTTTTATTTTCTGTGGCGGACAAAAGCTGCCAGCTACATTTTTGTTACATGTATTTTAAGAATTTATATAATCTTGTAATTAAAATAACTCGCTAATTTTCAAGTTGACCCCAAGCTTTTGTCCGCCACTGTTTTAACATTCTTTTGTTATGATGTCAGTAATTTCAGGATGATCGAGTTAAAGAGGTACAAAAAACTGAAAAACTATCACGTCGCTTTAGCATCGTCGAATCGAAATTAAAACTTATTAAAGAAGGAATTCGAGTATGTGGTGAAAATGTTGATTTACGATTACTTGAAATTGATATTTTGATTGCTTCAAAGGATCATGATTCTGAAGATGTAAAAAATGCATGGAAGAAGGTAAACATTGTTGGGTTACTGTAGTTGTCAAATGACTCTGTTTTAGCTTATGAGACAATTTCCAAATGATCTTAAAATGTGGCGTCAACATTTAACGTATTACCGTAATCACATTGATGTCTTCAATTCTTCATCGTATATTGTAAGCGTCTTTTATTAGTAAATATAAGTTGAAGTTACTGTATTTTTAGAAAGATTCAATTATTCCATGCCTCACATCTCTCTGTAGCATTCTTAATAGAACTTCTTACAAGCCTCTTCCAATGCAAGTAGGAACAGAAGATTTTATTGTTGATGTAATTGTTGCTGCTGCAACACTTTACATTGAATCTGGAAAAACTTATAAAGCAATTGGAATTCTTCAAGCTTTAACTGAATTTTATTTTCTTGTTCCTGAACGTATCAAAACTTTCGATTTTAAAAAGAAATTGACTGCATTTGAATGTTACTGGGAAACTCCTATTCCAAAGGTTGGACATGTTGGTGCTGTTGGTAGGTTTTTCACATCTAAAATATATGTATTCATATTAAGTTACTTTTAGGTTGGAATAGAGTTACTTCCAATATCACATATACCAATTATAATTTTCCACAAAATCAAATTCTCTCTGCCAAAGATGAAGAAAAAATACATAATTCCATGGCAAAATATGTTTATTACGATGACTTGAAATATTGCAAAAATAACAAACATGAAAGTAACTGTGAAGTTTGGTCTAAAATTGAACAACATCGTACAAGCAGCTTTTGGGAACCAACATATAATTCATGTTCACAGCCGCAGCTCTACAAACATTACAATTCTTTTGCTGATATTAAACCATTCTTATTAGAACTTCCAAAAGGAATTGTTAAACCAGCTGTGTACAAGATTCTCATGAAATTTGGCGCTGTTTTTCCTGATCTTCAAGATTATTCACAAGAATCTATTTTTCAAAGATGTGGTATTTGTGTTTATAATAAAAATTCTGAAATGAAATATTCTGGCATGGATAAATTTATTGATAATGTTTTATGTCTTATGAGTGGTGTGGATGAAGAGATGTATTTGTATGGAACAGTTGCACGATTAATGACGTAAGTTTCCATTTTCTCTACCGATTAAAAATAAAAGTGTCAAGCTGCTGTCCGGCATGCAGATTTGGTCACTTTTTCAAATTTTCATGACACTGGTTGCGGATGTCATGCCTCTTTATCACCTATTTTAATGCCCTATTTCAAAATAAAACGTTTAATATTTTTTAGTTCCAAAGCTTTTATCTTGAATAACCATAGCTACAGTACTCCTGAAGAAGCAAAAGATAAATTTATGAATGATGCTGAAGCAATTTTTGAAAATTGTATTCGTCCACCAGATAATTCTGAGTTTGCTATTCTTAAATCATATGGAGTTGAATTGGTAAGTTGATTATGGTACTGGCATTTGATAAATAAAGAATTTTAGCAAAGAAAAATTTTTCTTCATTTTTCTAATGATGCTGGATTGGCCATGCCATATACAGATGGTCAAAAGTAAGTATTCTTATGGGATTAACAGTTATGTATACATATACTACAGTATACCCGCGCCCACAGTGCTTAAAGTTTGTTTATTAAATCTAATTGTTTTAGTTCAATTCCAAATATCTTTGATCCTGAAATTCCACCAGCGCATCTTTTGGCATCGCTTCAATATTGTGTTATGTTATGCCGGGATCTTCCACATTACGATGAAACAACAGAAACTTCAAATTCAAAGCTAAAATTTTTAATGAAAATTTTTTTTCCAAATGATGAAGCAGTTGATTATCAATCAAAAGCATCACAAGAAAAAGCAATCAAACAATGGCAAAATATTAAGCTACATGAAACTGTTTTCAATCTTCCATCTGGTACTCGATGGATTGGTGATATCAATATTTTTGCTCTAGAACTTTTTTCAACACTTTGCTATGAAGTTGAAGAAGATCCGTTAAAGAAATTTGAAGCCTTTGATCAATTTTATTCAATAACAATTTTGAAAGATAATGAAGATTTAGCAGAAGCTTATTTCAAAACATGGAATTATCATTTGAATTATTATTATGAAGAAAAAACAACATTTATGAATCGATTAAAAGAATTTATTGTTAATATTTTTCCAAGAAATTCTTATCTTACAATGATGTATATTGCAAATTTACGTCAAAATGAAGCTGAAACTCGGTGTTTCTTTTTATTGAATGAATCTGAAGAAGAAGATGATGTTGTAAAAGTTCTTCGAAGTGTGATTCAAATTGCTGTAGAATATGAAAATAAGCGGAAATGTGTTATTAATCAAGCATTAAATAATCGATATTTTTATGAAATTTTAAAGAATGCGGCTGATTGTTGCTCAAATGGGATTATTCCAGCATCATTTTTATGGCGATTTTGTTTATTCTTTGTTAAACATTCGAAAAAAACTGAATTTTGTAATGTAAGTTTTTTTACGAATAATAGTGTTTAGTACACCCTGAAATGACAGGGCCATTCTTGAAGTCGTTGTATTTTGGATTTTGACTAGAATCATTTACTAGAAGACTAGAAAATTGACTCAATCACTTCTAGATATATGACAATAGTTTTAAATGCATCTATTTTTCAGCTATATCAAATTGCTCGTGATCAATGTCCATGGAGCAAGATTCTGCTTATCTATGCTGCATCTCTTTCAACCAGCTCTGAATTTGTTAATGATATTGAACGTGCTAAAAAGATTGGAATTGAATTAATGACTTCTATTGATGAAATTAAAGAAATGCAATAAACTTTTATCTGTTTTTGTAAATTTTCTTGTTTTACAGTTTAAACATTTTGTGAAGTTCTTCTTTTGAATAACCCGTGCTCTTTTTGATTGTTGTATTTTTTCCTAAGCTTTGCGAATAAAATTTTTATTGATTTATTATTTTGTGAATTATGCACACTTCCATCATACTGTAGTCAAAGAGATTCGAATAAAAACAAAATGCACTTTTAAATCGAATAAAAACTGATGAATCAGAAAACATTATGCATAGTGAAATTTCGAAACCATTGTTGATCGAATGAGAAAGATGCAAAAGAAACGAAGCAGGAACAAAGAGAAAAAAGGGCAAAGGCATTTTATGCATTTTTGCAAATGAGAAAAAGTGAAGAAAAGTTTTTTTTACATCCTTTAATGTTCAGCGTTGATTTTGTTTGTTCGTTCATTATTTTTATTCGAAAATTTTTTTTATAAAAACTCTATTTTTTGCCACTTTAAAAAAAGTGAGCAGTAGTAAGTTTATAAATAATCACTTTTTCTTGAAATGTTTGAAACTACAGTAATTTTAGCAAATTTTCAGCTGTTTTTTCTTAAATTCATGAAGAATGTCAGCCAAAAAAGGATTATATCCTTCCCTTTCACCACCCAATAATGGAACAAAAACAACAATAACTATTTTTGAAAGAAACTGTGAAATGCATGCTGAAATTGATAAGCTAAAACTTGAAAATGAAAAGTTGAAGCAGCAGCTTTTGTCAAATGCCAAGAAAGAATCCAGCAAAAATGATAGAAAAAGTGATGAAGAAATTGTTCAATTAAAATTTGAAAATGAAAAATTAAAGCAGGATAAGATTGATTTAAAATCAATTGTAAGTTCATTTACAGTATACCCGTTTATGTATAAATAGCTTTAGGGTTTATAAAATCTTTAAAACCGCCATTTTTCGAATACCTTTTATTTTGTGTTATCCATGCTATATTTTTTTAGAATTCCAAGTACAGCCGAGATTGTGCAGCAACAATTAAAGCAAATCATGAAAAATATTATGGTGCTCTTAAAAAACTTGAAAAAGAAGTCAAAGAAAAACTTGATCAGGTAAGTTATTGTTTAATCAAATACATACAAGCATATTAAGGATCAATAGGAGTGTTCTCTTCTTTATAAATTGACAAAAACCTTTTAACTTTTGCGGTTTTGCCGACAATTGTTTATATCATCCACATAAAAACTAATTCCGCCAATTTAAAAAATTTTTTCTACATACTTCATACAAATAATCTTCATGCACAAACAACAGTATACGTGGAATACACAAATTTGACCATACAATTTTAGATTGAATCATTATCAATGTCACACGATAATCCAGAAAAAACTGCTGCATTTCAACAATATCTTAATGAATTGAAAAGTATTATGGGAGTTGAAAATCGACTTACTGCATCTGCTGGTGCACCAGCTGGTGAAATCAATAAAAACAGCATTGAACGAAAATATGTTACAATTAGTGATGTTATGGTTAATAATGAAGTTGATTACAGCTTATTAGAAGAAAAGGTAAGAGAATCTAATACTTCCAAGAAAACTTTGCATGAGTTAAACTATTTTTTTAAAATTAAACCTCTTTACAGATTTTGGTTGCTCAAACCCTTCAAGATATTTCAACAAATTCTGGCGAAGAATGGTTAGCAGATAATGTTAAAATTGATTTAAAAAATGCTTCGTTTAAACTCAATCTCGATAGCACTTTACAATCTGCAACAGATTTAGATAGAATGCTTGAATGTGTTTACAATTGCAATCTAAAAACTTTGGATTTAGCTGGATTATTCCTTTCCACTGCAGATTTGAAGAAATTAACTGCATCAAAAACAATTGAATTTTTAAGGCTTGATGGTGTTTATATTTCAAATGATAAAAATGATGGAAGCGAATTGAAGCTTGATAAAATTTTAAAAGAATTTCCAAATGTTATAGAAATTCAAATGTAAGGATTTTAGTGAGCTTTGTCTAATTCCAATGATAAATATTTGCATTTTTAGCTGGCTCAATACATTTTATATTCCAACCTTGAAAGCCAAAACTGCACAAAAACTTGGAGATCTTGAAAAATTTGATTTTCTTCAAAAATTTGAGCTTCATAATCTTCCATCTGGTTTTAAAACACAACATTTTGGTAAATTTATGAATGTAAGCTTTGTTTTTGTATTCATAAATTTTATATATGTGAGAGTTTTTTTAGAAGCATTCATGTGTTCAATTCATTTTTTCCACCGATAATTGTTAAAGAAACCAAAGGACATCATTTTGGTTATTTTACGTTTGTATGGTTACTGTTATTACTTCCAGTAATTCGATTAATTGTCCAAACACAAAAACCAAACAATTATTTTCTCTCATCTGCATAATCTTTGTTATTCAGTATTTCAATCTCATATTTTGTAAGACATTTATTACTAATAGCTTATTTTAATGTTAAAATATTATTTCATTGTTTTAATCATCTGTTTACTATATAAAACGGTAAAATATAAAGTTATTCAAAACTCGATGAAAAAAAGCTAAAAAGGTTCCAAATTGTAAATTTTTCCTTACATTTTGGAAGGTTTTCGTTGAAACTGTTTATAATTGTAAATTTTTAGAAGGTTTTTGCTATAAACGTTTCTAATTGTAAATTTTCCTTACAGGTTAGAAGGTTTTAGTAGTAAATGTTTCTAGCTGTAAATTTTTCTTACATTTTAGAAGGTTTTTGTTGATACACTCTTAGATTGTAAATTTTTGTTACACATTAGAATGTTTTTGGTGAAACACCCTTAGATTGTAAATTTTTCTTACACATTATAAGGTTATCGCTGAAACACCCATAAACTGTAAGCTTTTTTTACAATTTGAAAGGTTTTTGTAAGAAACATTTTAAATTTCAAATTCACTTACAAGAAACGCTCATCATTTTTTGTAAATGGCAAATTAACAAGAAACGTTCATCACTTTTTGTAAATGCCCCGACTGGGATTCGAACCTGGGTCCACCGCATCCAAAAACTGACGCGATAACCACTAGGCTATCGAGGCAACACAGCTGGAGCGTCAAAGATTGCATATGATTGTATGCGTAAAGAGGAAAAAGAAGGTGGAAATGATATGCAATCTTTGACGCTCCAGCTGTGTTGCCTCGATAGCCTAGTGGTTATCGCGTCAGTTTTTGGATGCGGAGGACCCAGGTTCGAATCCCAGTCGGGGCATTTACAAAAATTGATGAACGTTTCTTGTTAATTTGCCATTTACAAAAAATGATGAGCGTTTCTTGTAAGTGAATTTGAAATTTAAAATGTTTCTTACAAAAACCTTTCAAATTGTAAAAAAAGCTTACAGTTTATGGGTGTTTCAGCGAAAACCTTTCGAATTGTAAAAAAAGCTTACAAAATGAAAGCTGATAGGCAATAAACTTTTAGACTGTAAATTTTCATTGCAATTTAAAAGCTGTCAACACAAAAGCTTTCGAACTGTAAATTTTGTTTACAGTTCAACATGTTTCTTTGCAAAACCTCTTATTCCGTAAATTTTAAAAAGGTTTCCAAAAAAAGTTTTCAATTTACAAAAAAACACCTTTTTGACTTTTTTTGATCGAGTTTTGGATAACTTTATATTTTACCGTTTTATATATACATTTATTTGAAATAAAAGATAAAATCATGAAAGGTTTTAAAAAAAAGAAAAATATAGAGAATTGTTTTTCCAATTATACACTTTGATTTTTATTTTATAATGGGAAAAATGAAGGTAATTGCTGTAGATCTACGGAGATCTACTTTTACGGAATTTCAGTAGAAGATGAATGAAAAATCTGAGTTTAACAAATTTTAAAACAGTTGTTCATTATCCCTTTCATCTGCATCATAAATATAAGGAGCATTTTCTCTACTTCGCCAATAAATATCGGCATAATAAATACAAAGATAAAAGTTGTTTTCTTTTTTATCAAAAGGAGCTAAAACCTCATCAATGTTTTCCTTGTAAGCAACAGAAATAGAATCAACGAAAAAAAGGCAAAAATCAGCACTTTTGTTGCTATTCTAAAATTATTTTTTGACATACGTAAAAAAGCAAATAAAGCTTACTGTAATGAATAGAAAGAAAGTTGAAAAATCAAAATCTTCTGGAATTTCTTCTAATTTTAATTTTTGCATGTCTTTAAAATGTGGTATGTTTAGGAGATTTTCAACAGTTTGTTTAGAGATATCAGCAGAATTTGATTCACTAAAAACTTGTATATTCAAATTTTATGTTTGAATAATTACTTACTAATATATTGCTTTTAGTGCTGGGATACTTTCAACAATGTCTTCAAACATTACAATTTCTCCATTACGGTATTTGACAACAACATTATCAAAAGTTAACGCTTCAACTTTAGGAGTTAAAGTTAAAAATTCATCAAAAGTGATGCCTTGATTTTTAAGAATCAATTTAGTAATTTCACATTTGTATAACTTTGGAATAATATCAGAAATTGGAATCGATATAGAATAAATCATTTTTGTAATCCAAATTTTGTGACAACTTTTTATGTCTTTGATATTTTCATTAAAGATTTTACCAATTGGTTTAGCCTCCCATTTTTTATAAAAAGATAAATTTGAAACAATAATCAATGGATTTTTGGTGGAAAAATATTTACAGCTTTTAACCAGTTTTTTATAGCAATTTGGAGTTGTTGGATTCTTGGCAATATAATGAATGATTGGTGTTGGTAATGAAAAATGTTGAATTTGGTTTGATGGTTTAACAATAACTAAGTTTTTATCTGGAAATTTTATCTGATGTTCCAATTGGCAATCAATAAAAGCTAATGCGGCTAAGTACAAACATAGTAGTAATAAACAAAAAAATATGAGTGGTATAAATACAGACATGCCAATAGAAAAATAGTTAAATAGTTTTTTTTGAAAAAAAATTAGGAATATGACTAAACTGTAATAATTGAGCAAAAAAATTGTTATGGTGTATGAACAAACAAAAATATAAAAAACAGTCAATCATATTCTTGGTGGAGAAGACAGTCAATAAAAGAAAGCTCCTTAAAAATCAAAAAATTCCTTCAAGCAAACACTTCATCATTTTACTGTCATCCAAACTAAAATATGTTGTTTAGTTTCCAAGGAGATTAAAAAGAGATTTTTAAAGCAATCATAATGATGAATTAACGTTTTTATTTAACTCGAAAACCTCTAAAAACAATTTATATGCAAATAATTTCCTTACAAAGTTAAAGAAATAAACTTTTTTAATAACAAAATTACAAAAAAATGTCATCTTTAAAATGTTCTGTTTTTTTAACCAAAACCACAGCAGACGACTAGCAACAAGTAAAAAAGTAAACCACTAATCAAAAATGGGAAAAGGACACTTGGACGGCCAAAAAAAATATAATAATAATTCATGAAAATTCATAACAAACAAATAAAAACACACAAAAAAATTAAAAAACTTATAAGCAAAAAAGATTCAACGTTGACAATTTTTGAAGCAAAAAGAAATATAAATATTTTAAATATAAAACAGATAATTGCGAAACACTAAATACTTTAAACATCATCCCTATCATCTTCATCAAAAACATAATGAGCATCTACTCTACTTTGCCAAAAAGTACCATCATAAATAATGCAGAGATAAAACTTGTTTTCTTTTATTGTTTCAAATTCAGCCATAAAATTCATAATATTTTCTTTGTAAACATCAGAAACAGAATTATTGAAGCTTAGTAAAAAGCGAATATTTTTGTTACTATTCTAAAAATGCATTTAAACAATTAAATTATAAGATTGTTAAAAAGTTCATACTGTAATGAATTGAATAAATGTTAAGAAATCGAAGTCTTTTAAAATTTATTGCAATCTAAATTTTTGTAAATTCTTCAAATGAGGAATTTTTAAGAGATTTTTAACGGTTTGTTTGGAGATGTCAGCAGAATTTGATCCACTAAAATTAAGCACTTTTTTAATCAATTTTCTCTTTACTTTTAAAAGAAACACTTACTAATATATTGCTATCAATGCTGGCAAAGTTTCAACAATTTCTCCATTACCGTATTTGACAACATTTTTTTTTTCATCATTAAATTAAAAAAGTTAAAAAAAAAAGTAATTTCACATTTGTTTAACTTTGGAATAATATCAGAAACTGGAATTGATATAGAATAAATCATTTTTGTAATCCAAATTTCGTGACAACTTTTTATGTCTTTGATATTTTCATTAAAGATTTTACCAATTGGTTTAAGCTCCCGTTTTTTAATAATCAATGGATTTTTGGTTGGAAAATATTTACAGCTTTAAATAAATTTTTAGTAGCATTGTGGGGTTGTTGGGTTCTTTGCTATATAATAAATTATTGAATTTGGTAATAAAAAATTTTGAATTTGATTGAACGGTTTAACAATAACTAAATTCTTATCAGGGAATCGTTTTTTAAAATTACGTAATCGTTCTAATCGGGAATCAATAAAAGCTAATGTCAAGATGAACAAAAATATTAGTGATAAGCTAAGTAGAATAACTGATAAAACTTCTGCATGTGTTAACGTCGCCGTATCGTCGACAGACATAGCAACCTACACAAAAATAGATGAACAGTTTTTTAGCAGAGACTTGGGAATAAGACTGGAATAAAATGAATAAAAAATGACTATTACGGTCGAAAATATAAAGATTAATGTTAATTTAGGACAATCAAATGCATGCATGCTGGAGAGAAAAAAGTCAATCATTAAAATGAATTACATCGAGTTATTCCTTTAAGCAAACACTTTATAATTTTACTGTCATCTAAAAATATAAATTATTATACATATTATATGATGTATTATGGCAGAATCGGTTGACGGAAGAATTCAACAAAAAAAAAAGTTTATAGTCCAAGAGAAAACAGCAGAAAAATATCTAAAACCAGAAAGACAGCTCTACAAAAGTATTTAGGTAACGTTAATAATAATAAAAAAAATTATTTAAAAAACAATAAAAATTAAAGAATTTGTAAGCAAAAAAATTCAACGTTGAAAATCTTTTTGCAGCAACAAAAAAAGTTCTTTGCATTTTTTTGAATTCATTTCAAACACTTGGTTCTTGACACGAAAAGAAAGAAGCTGCAGCGTTCAATTTTTTTTTTGTAGGCTCTTTTTTGAAGCCTTTTTTTGGAGCTCCGCTGCTGCAATTTCTGTTTATTTTTTGTTGCCTTATTTTCTTCTAAAATTAATCCTATCTTCTATTTTAGGTAACAATCCATTCTTACAATGTCGCCGGATATTGATCTAGCTTATTTTGAAGCAAAAGTGGATGAAAAGACAAACTTTGTCAATTCTTTGGAAGAATTTGCTCGACAAGCAACTGATCCAATTGAATTTGTTAAATATATCTCAGAGAATTTTGAAGATTTGATTGATGCCTTAACTTATTGCAACAATAAGCTCCGGAGAAAAGCTGAACAAACTAAATCTGGTACTCGTCCTTCTGCTGCTGGTGAGACAAAATCTGAAGGTGCTCAACTTGTTGCTATTGGTAATGCTCGTGATAACAATGCTTCTCCAATCAAGACAAATCCAGTAATCAAATATGTTCCTCTTGCTTCTGCTGCTGTAGTATCATCTACTCCAATCAAGACAAAGCCTGAAGATACTCAACTTGTTACAGTTGATCGTTCTCTTGATGATAATGCTTCTGTAAAGACAAAGCCTGAAACTACATCTGTTACACCTGCTTCTTCTGCTCGATCATCTTCTATTTTTTTCTCTGCTGCTGAATCATGCTTTCCAGTCAACAAGAAACCTGATGATACTCTAGTTCCACCACCCGTTGATCGTACTGCTTCTTCAGTCATCCAAAAACCTCAAGATACTCCATTTCCTTCAATTGGTTCTTTTGCTCTTGATAGCAATGCTTCTTCACATTCACCTGTTTCATCCACCGGTGCTGTTGCAACTTCGTCGTCTTCTTTTTCGGATGTTACTGCTAGTAATCCTGTGCTTGCTTTGCGTGATGCTGAAAATCGAAGATCTATTGTTTTTATGAATCTTGCTGAACCATCTGGTTATGAATCTGAACCTAGTTCTGATCTTTGTATTGTGCTACAAATCTTAAAAAGTATTGGTGTTGCATTAGTAGTTCAACATACTTCTCGCTTTTCTCCAAAATCTCTTCCTGCTGATCGTTCATCTTTTCTCAAAGTTTGTTTTTCATCCGAAGAAGAAAAGAATAAAGTTCTCGCTTTAATTAAATCTAATATTGGTCGTATTCGTTCTATGAATGCAAAGTTTGCTGAAATTGCTGTATCTGATCCTGCTAAAAGTGGTAAAGTTATTAATAAATGTAAGTGTCATCTTTTTTCTAAATTATATATGTGTATGTGTTGCTTTTTCAGCTGGTGACTCGGCTATTCCTAGTGGTGCTTTCAAACCAAAATCCAAAAGTGCTTCTCCATCACGTTCCACTCGTAATTTTGGTCCTACAAATACTACAGCTTCATTTGGTTCTCTTGCGTCTGCTGCTTGTACACAAGCTCCATCAAAATTTGGTAGTTCCCGCTTTTTCTCTGATGATCATACTGTACCAGAAGCTGCTTCTTCACCTTCTTCTCCACCACATGCTTCTTCAAGTGCTCCTGGAACTTCACCTCCACGCCCTAAAATGTCTATTGCCTATTTTCCTTCTTCTGCTAAAAAACAAGCTGGCTCTTCAAGCACTGATGAACAATCTCTTGGAACAAAACAAGCTTCTCAACCGAAGAAACAATTTTCTGCAAGAATTAAGCCATGTATAGTTTTGTTATTTTTTATTTCTATCATTTTAATATATTCAATTTATAGCTATCAACAGTAATCGTGTTCCTAAATCGGTACCCAGTAGTATGTTTTTTGGTTTCATTTTTGATTACTGTAATAACAAACATTATCATTTTAGGCAGCAACTCTGTTGATCAACCGTTGCTTGCTAATCCTTCTCAAATTCGTTATACTCGAGGACATCCAGATGGTATTTATACTTCAGATGATGATGATAATTATAATTTTTAGTTAAGTTTTGTTCTCTATCTAGTTTTATTATTTTATGTAGTTTAAAAATTATTATGTTGTTGTATTGTTGTTTAAAAAATATATTTTATGTTTATTGAGTTGTTAAATAAATGATTACGAAAAGATTATAGTTGTTGGTGCGATCAGGGATTTGTAACAAAAGCTATTTTTTGAATTTTGTCGTCTCCAAGTTCTTTTTTATGCTTGCTTTCATCTACAGTTTGATACAGTTGGTTACGGTATAAATATTTGTTGACGTCTGCCATGTGACCTATCTCTTTTCAATCAATATTTTACATGTATGTTTCTCAGTTGGAATAAAATTGAAATGGGGGCATAGCATTGAGTTTCTTTCTATTTTGGCATGCCAGATTTTTCTGCAGTCACTTTTGGTATTTTTCATACCTTTAATAATTTTGAGCGCCATTTTTTTCTGTTTGCTCATTATGCTTTCACTTTGTTTGCGCGTCTTGTCTTTACAAAATCTTTTTTCATTTTTTAAACATTGCTTATTTTTTTCCAGCTTTATCAGTCAAACAATTATGAATGATCCAACTCCATCACGTAAACGACAAAGAACTACAGCACCTAATTTTATGCCAAAATATGCTGATGTAAAACTTCAAAATGAAGTAATAAAACCAACCCTAATTGATGATGGAGAAGATACAACAGAAGAATTGCTTCAACAACTTCAATTTTCTATTAGTGCTAAGGTAAGATTTAAAGCGTTATACAGAGAAAACGAGAAAATAAGAAACGGTTTGTTCATTGCAAAAATAAACCATTTTTCTTTATCGATTAAATAATCGCTTCATAGCGAATTACTAACCGTAAACACCCCCAACTTAGGGTGAGGTTTCGGGCCCATATTTTGCCCAAATACTCGTCTATTATAAGGAAATATTCAGGCAAAAATTCAGCTGCCGAATCCTAAGTCTGGGGGTTTACCAGCGGTTCAAAGTTTGTTATGACTTATATGCGAAGTCATATAAGCGGTTTCTCTTATATATATGCAACCATATAAGATAAAAAATGCTTATATGGTTGCATGCATATTTCTTTTTTCATCTTATATGGCCATCCATATAAGCTTTTTTTGATCATATATGGCTGTGTATATATAGTCGAAAATGAGTTATATGGTTTAGCATATAAGTCATAACAAACTTTGAACCGCTAGTAAACCTCCAGACTTAGGATTCGGCAGCTGAATTTTTGCCTGAATATTTCCTTATAGTAGACGAGTATTTGGGCAAAATATGAACCCGAAACCTCACCCTAAGTTGGGGGTGTTTACGGTAAGTTACTGTACCCTGTTTTTGCGAGAAACCTCTGCGTTCTCTTTTTAGAGTAGTAGTGGTATTCAGCTGACTCCGGTTTTATTTTGCCTATACACTCGTCTTAGTAAAGGATAAAATATATGAACGGCTAAACATTCGATCCGTGGATTTAAGAGATATATTAATTGATGTTTTAAATAATCCTTGCTATTATACCTCTTTAAAATCATCGATGTCAAAGTTTTGTAACAAACATAGACATCGTCAGCTATATCTATTTATTTATTGAATCCGCAGATCGAGGATTCTGCAGCTAAAATTCAGTCGCTGATGTTTTGTCCCTAACTATCCCATAGCGAGACAAACACATGTTCCCTTCTTTTATATATAATATACATTATTTTTTTTAGAATACCACGATGAAACAACAAAATCGAGAATTGAAAGAACGAAATGAAGAACTTGAACGACAAATTTTTGGATACTCCATAAATGAAACGAATTTTAAAGTTGCAATTACCCGTCATGATAATTATAAAAAGCAATTGGATGAAAAAGTTAATAAGCTGCAATTGGCTAATGTAGAATCTGAAAAGAAGGTTAAGAGCCTTGAAGAACAACTCGAATCAAATGCTAAGGCTGAAACAGAATTTCAAAAGAATATTGCTGGTTTAAAAGATTATAATGCAAAAATAGATATAGATTATAAGAATGCTTTGAAAGAGGTAAGTCTATTTCACTGAAGGATACTGTAATAATCTTAAAATTTATAGATTAAAAAGCTCAAAGATGAACATGTTAAAGAAATGGCAGATATAAAAGCTAGAATGGAAAAGAAGTTTAATGATGATGTGCTAGTATATGTTGCTGAAATTAGTGCACTTACTGGAAAGAATGCTGATATTTGTAAAAATGTATGTTTTTATTTCAATAAGTCATTTTGTAGTTTGCAAAAGTTTGAAGTTTCTTTTTTTGGAATTAGAAATATATTAGCAACAAGAAGATTGTTGTAGCTACCGTATGCCGATATTTCATTTTTGGACAATTTAGTATTGTTTTGTTGCAAATTTTTATCATAGCTTTTTTAAATTTATTTCTAATCTATTGAATAGCTGCAGCTGTATCGCCTTTCTCTTTCAATTCTGCTTTTAATTTTACGATCGTTAATCTTAATTCTGCTTCATTATTCTTTCTTTTTCGAGTTTTTTTTATTCCATTGGACGATCGCTTCTTCCTTTTCTGGATAGGTTCTTCAAATAACGAATCATTATCACTTTCACTGCTGCTTCTTAATTGAATGACTGTGTTTTAATTCTTTTGCTTTTATCTAGACCTTTTTAATTTCCAAAATTCGTTGATATTATTATCATCCATTTGATTGCTTCTTAATTAAGATTTGCAAATTACAAAATTACCGTATCTTTTTTTATTAATGAATCTTTTTTTAGTTATCTGCTGCACAATCTATTTTTGCTCAACATCAAAAAGCATTCGATCAACAAATGGCTAAAACAAAAGCAACTGAAAATGGATTACACAGAAAAATTTATGCATTAGAAGCAAAGGATCGAAATGCCTGCCATGCAATTACAACATTAAATCAAAAAAATCAAACCTTAGAAAAAGAACTGAAAGAAGCTAAAGCAAAACTTGGTGTTCGATATGTTACATTGGATCAAATTCGTGATGGCTCAACTCTTTCAGCTCTAAAGATTTTTATTAATTGTAATAGTACTGTAAGTTCTTTTTTGATCGGGTTTTTTAAGACACTTATTTTTTTGTGTCCTCTATTTTTGCTGATCGTTGATGTGTTTTGTTTTAGGTTCTCAAAATTGCAAAGCTTACACAAGGACATGGTTGTTGGAATCTTTATTCAACTGATAACCCAAATGAAAAACCAGCTATTTGGAAGACTGCAGAATATATCAAAAATACTGTACTACATTTTGAAATTCATGGTGAACTTGATTTGAATGAAGCTGACTTCAATATGCTACTGCCACGATTACAATTTTGTTCCTTGACAAAGTTGAACCTTCATGGTACTGTAGTTAGCTTGGATGTTTTTAAAAAGCTTGCTGGTTCAAAAACTATCCATTCCTTTAAAAATGTTATAGCTAAAGGTGGATATGGTATAATGCTGAAATTTTATGTTATGCTGAAAGAACTTCCAAATATTTCTGTTTTTGAAATGGATGAAATGTAAGTTTATGGTTTTGAGGTTGTTATGGAATACTGTATCCGATAATTTTTTAGCGATACACCAATTATCTCTGAAATGTGTGAATCATTGGAACATCTTCCAGCTTTTCCAAATCTTCAACGATTTACACTCAAACCACTTGATCCATCATTTAATCTTCTTGCTTTTGGCTCATTTATCAAGGCTTGTTTTTTACACATTGCTTATATATTTCATCTAAATCATTACTTTTCAGAATAATCCTGCTGCTGAATTTGAACTTCAATATTGTGGTCTCTCTCAAAATGAAAGAAATGCTGTTGTTCAAAAAGAAGAAGAATTCCGCAAAAGCTTACCTGCAAATAGTAAAGTTGTTTTAAAATATTAATTCTTTTTTGTTTTTTTTTACTGTTATTGAAAATTTTTTGTTGTTGGTTGTAAATTTATTGTTTTGTGTTTTCCGTTGAATGTTAATAAAGGATTTATTATTCATCCTTCAGAAGAAAACATTTCTGAGAATAGTTATTTCTGTAATAAAATCAGTTTTTATACTTTATCTTTTTTTTAATTAGCGGTAATTGAATCGCAATTTTTGTGTGGCACAATTCGACATTTTAACCCACGTCGAAATGATCAGTTTTTTGCGCTTTTTTTTTTATTAAACTCACAAAAAGTAATCGCTTATTTCATCTTAAAAAAACAAGCAACTTGGCGGCAAAAAAGCAGTCAATAACCTTCTTGCTTTTTGCAAATGGAACTAAAAAATGCGCAACTTTTATTTGCAGGTGAATGAATAGTTTTTTTGTTGCAAAACTTTGGGTCTCTCTTTTTTAAACTTTTTTAGTTTGTATTTTGCTGTTTACTTTTTTTTCAAATATATATTTTTTTAGATCCATCAATTATGGAAAATCAAAGAACTCCCATTATTCAATTAGGAAGCAGCAGTGAAAGTGAAGAAAGTGATAATGATTCATTATTTAAAGAACCTATCCAGAAAAGGAAGAAGCGATCATCAAATGGAATAAAGAAAACTCGAAAAAGAAAAAATAATGAAGCAGAATTACGATCAACAATTGTAAAATTAAAAGCAGAATTAAAAGAAAAAGGTGATACAGATGCTGCTATTCAATTAATTAGAAATGAATTAAAAGAAGGCCTTGATAGAGAAATGGAATTGGTATGGTTTTTTTTACTAAATATATAGCGTTGTGTCAACTGGTTTTTACTATTTTTGAGTTTTAAAAAACGTATTTTATTCAGATAGACAATATAGTTTGTAGTTTGCTATTAACGAATTCGTATTTTTGGTGATATTTTTTTGCATAATTTCCTGTTAACCATTTAAAATTAAAGTATCTTACTGTTTTTTTTAGCAATTCAAGAGTATCTGAAAAGAGAACAGCTGGATTAATACTTACCTGTTGAAATTCAGCAATTTCAAGAGAGCTTTTAGAGCATCTAAAAAGTAAATTAAATTCTTCTTTTGTTAGTACTGAATCAGAAACAAAAATATATCGACATTTCCAAAATAGCCCCAAATTTGTTAGTTTTGTTAGTACCCCCATTTTGATGTTAGTAATCCCAAGCTTTTCTGTAACAGTTGTTTTTTTGAGTAAAATGTTGATGGTTGGATCTTGCATTGAAACATTTAAATTACCATATTCTAATAATCTTTTTTGGGGTATACGGTAGTTCTCTTATTTAGTTGAATGACATTTTGTTGCTTTGATCTATAGAATATTTGTGCCATATAGCAGAGTGTTTTTCTGCGCATCACTGAAATTTGACAGCCTAAAATTTTGAAATATTTTCCCTTTTTTCGATTTTTGTTATTTTTTGCCATTTATAGCAACTTTTAATTGTTCAGTTTTGGAATAGGTTTGAAGAAAAACTTTGAAATTTAATAGAACGACCGTATCTATCATTTTGTATTACAGAACTTTTATAAGCTACCGTATACTAAAGTCACGTTAACAATCTAATTTTTTTATTAGAATAGCAAATGATATTTTAAAACTCAAGAAAAACAAAAACCAATTTATATCTGGCTTTTTATATTTATATTTAGTTAGAGCACTATATCTTTCGATTTTTAATAATTTATTTCTTGTTTTTAGATTACTGGTCTAAAAGATATTGAAATTGAAAAACTTAAAGAATCTACAAATACAACAATTACAAATCAAAAGAAAGAAATTCAAGCTCTTAAAGACACAATGAAAGAAAAAGATGATCATGCAGAAACAAGAATCACAAATCAAGAAAAAGAAATCAATTATCTCAAAAAGCTAATGAAAGAAAAAGATGATGAATCAAAAGAAAAAAGTGCAAGTCAAGAAAAGAAAATTCAAAATCTCGAAAAAGAACTTCAAGAAGCAAAATCTAAGATTAAACAGATTGATGTAGTAACACTGGATTAACATGTTTTTGCTTTGTTTGTATTTATACTTTTGTTATTTATTGATTTTTTTATGATTTATAAAACTTTTATGTTATTAAGATTTACTGGTGTAAAAGGCTGGATATCTCACTATTTATGCAAAGGTTTTTTAATTGTAAAACATCGATAACAATCTGATCGTAATCTAGAGTTGCGAAAAAATTTGTTAACTAACTGTAAATCAGAAACAATTTTTTCTTTTGCAGTTTTTGAATATTTTGAATTATTTTAAAAAAATAAAGCTAAAATTTTTAAAGAGTTTTATAATTAATGAATAACAATGGACTAGAGATCATTAATAAAAAATATTTTTAGGCAATAAATTTTGCTGCCGGAAAACGCTTAATAAAAAATCTGTTGCAATTGATATAAATTATATCTGTTATCCAATTTCTAAAACAATAATCATCAAAATAAAAAAATTTCCATCCTTAAACAACATTGATGGAACTAATGTAGGAAAGCACAAAAATGTTTTAACGAATAAAAAAAGAAATATAAAACTTTATTTTTTACAGTACACAACGAAGAGTACTAACCACTATACTACATGGGCCAAAATACCACTTGTTTTCCTATTACATGGAGTAAAAATTTGCTTACATATGCTGCATGTCGTTCAACCAGCTCTGAATTTGTTAAAGATATTGAACGTGTTAAAAAGATTGGAATTGAATTGATGACTTCTATCGATGAAATTAAAGAAATGCAATAAACTTTTATCTGTTTTTGTAAATTTCTTTTTTTATTTACCCCGTACTCTTTTTGTTTGTTGTATATTTTGAGGCTTTACAAATAAATTTTTTTATTGATTTAATACACTGCTCCACAAAATTATAGCCGCACCTTAAAATTTGCTGATTCTGAAACTTCAAAGCTACTGTAAAAAGTCAAAAAATGCTAAATTCCTTTGTAAAAAAGTTAAAAAAGGCTAATTTACTGATTTTCAATTACAGGATTGCAGGATCCTATAAAAGATTGAGATATGAAACTTTGTGGGATGAATAAGCATGGATAGGACTACATAATTCCATATTTGGTTTCTTCTCGAACATTTTTTCCGTCCCGTGAATGGCACGTGAAAAATGCCGAAAATGGCAAAAATGGCATTTTCAATTCAGTGCCAAATCAATGTCAATGATTATTTTTTCATGTTTTCTTCACAAATAAGCTTTATTAAGCATGTCCAACAACCTCTAAACACTAGTTTTCCCATATCATGCCATATGCAAATTTTTCTAAGGTGCGGCTATAATTTTGTGGAAGCAATTTTTTAAACTTTTGTCAGAAATATACAAGATTTGTGATATCCGGCATAATTCCTCGGATATATAGGTTTTCGAACATGCTGAACTCGAATCTGAAGTATTTGGAAAGTTTCAGATAGCGCAAGTTTCAGAATCAGCAAATTTTAAGGTGCGGCTATAATTTTATGGAGCAGTGTATTTGTATAACATTAGCACGCACTGTCACCTTGTCGCAATGTTTTCTTTTCCAAAACTAGAAGAAAAGAAGGAATTTATTGCTCACATTGCTCTTTTTTAGAAAAAATATGTATATTAAAAAAATTTTCAAGCAAAAATCCAATTTTATTGAAAAAATTACAAAATAAAAAGATGTTTGGTCACTTAAAAATTTACAAATTTATCTAGTTTTGGCCCCTAAAAGTTAACAAAAAGAACTAATAAATGGATATTTAAATAATAACAGAACATCCATAATGATGACGAGAAATTCTTGGCATTCTTCTGTGAAGGGAAAAATAATTTTGTGTTACAAGATTCATGCTTTCATTGATGGATTCGCTGAATGTGAAAGTAGATTGGTATGGTGGAATTGAAATGTTCTAAAAAAATGAATTGTTGTAGAGGGTGTTCCATGTATCTCTTAAAAACTTTGGGCTGGTTGGTAAAGGTTTTGTTAGAGTTTAGACTACTGTTTTTTGAGAAAAAATAAATAGCCACAAATGGTAAAGCGGATTTGGACCAAAACACAATTTAATCTAGCACATTACAGTTTTGTTAAAAACATAAATTTACATACCGAAAAAAAATCAATCAATCGATCAAATGAAAATCCTTTTGCCGGCAATTGCATGGTAAGTCCTGTCAGCGGTGCTGTTCTTTCCCATGCAATTAAATCACCAATTGGATCATCAGAATAAATCATATTTGAAATTTGTAAGCTTAAAAAAGAGACAAAATTTGCATAAGAACTCTTAACTAACATTAAAAATCAATCTTACTGAATATGTTGACATCCTTTTAACAGGTCAAGAGTATCTGAAAAATGAACAGCTGGATTAATACTTACCTGTTGAAATTCTGCAATTTCAAGAGAGCTTTTAGAGCATCTAAAAAGTAAATGAAATTCTTCTTTTGTTAGTACAGAATCAAAAACAAAAGTATATCGACATTTCCAAAATAGCCCCAAATTTGTTAGTTTTGTTAGTACCCCCATTTTGATGTTAGTAATCCCAAGTTTTTCAGTAACAATTGTTTTTTTCAATAGAAGTTCGATATTTGGATCTTGCAATGAAACATTCAGATTGCCATATTCAGATGATAGAGGCATTTCAAATTGTGGAACACCAGGTGGTAATGCCTAAAAAGTAAATGTTATGCAAATTTTGTTTAAAGTTTAACAAGAGATTTTCAAAGATAATCAATGAATTTTGCCATGAAAAATATTTTATGTGATTTGCAAAATATACAGTAGCGTCTATGCAAATTTAAGCTGAGAACGGCATTTTTAAGTTGTTGACGTAAAATATTTTTAAAGCAAAATTCGTTGTTTTTCGATGAACGTCTTTTTGTTTTAAGTATCAAAAAACTATAATTTACCTTTCCATGAATAGCTAATTTTGAAACATTTTTATAACCAAATTCCTTAACAACAAAATTCATCTGTTTACAAGATTTAGCTAATTCCATGGCATCATCTGGATGGCATAATGTAACAAATCTTTGAAGAATTAAAGGTGTTAGTTCAAGCAAAGGAAAAGAATCCATGATTATGGCCCAGAAGGGAAAAATGTTTCTTTTAACTTTGCTAAAAGGGATCTCATTAAAGGTCAAAAAGACACTACAATACGTTAAGAAAATGATTAACACGAGAATAAGCCTCATGAGCAAATGTCAAAAACCCTAAAAGCAAAACAAGGTTTGTTAAAGAGAGAGAGAAAAAGAAGCATGTTTGGTTCAGAAGGATATGTCTCTTAACTTTGCTAAAAAGGATCTTGTTAAAGGTCAAAAAATGAAAAAAGTTTAACACACGAGATCTTGCCCATGAGCAAATGTCAAAAACCCTTAAAGTAAAATAAGGTTTAAGGCAATTTTAAAGAGAAAAAAGAAGGAACGCAACTTTAGAGAAGAAAAATTGGCGCGAAGGAATGATTTGACTTTTTTTAGTTGTGTTTGATTTTAGTGAAAAAAGTTTTTTTTTTCAATGTTGGTTACCCCCTTAGAGAAACCCTCAGAGAAAAATAGCGACGACTGCTTTGTTGAAAGAGAAAAAAAGAGAACAGAGCAAGGAAGAATAGACAAATGAAAAGTGTTGTAAATGGTTTTTTTTTTGCAAGAGATCTGCTTTCTTTTTTTTTTCTGTTGCAAAAAAATGGTTTTCATCGTTGTTGAGAAAATGCTGATGTTCAACAGAGGTTCCGGCTTTTAAAATTAAATTAAAGAAAACCATCAAAAAATGACGCATAATTTATTGCCATTGATTTTTAAAATGCTTTTGAAAGGTTTATTACTGTACTATGGTAAAAAAAATCTGCTGCGCATTTTCTTGTTATACTGTAATGTAGTTATTTTGTACTTTTAAAATTTTTAATTCCTCGTTTTTTACTGTAGTTCTCTTTAATTTTTCTAATTTTATTTAACAAAAAAAGTACAACCATTTGAAATTTTGCCAAACACAAAAATTATCTCTTATTGATGCAACAAAGAAAAATACGGACATGGATGGCAATAGCTAGACGTGTAGGCAACATAGCCTTCATTCATAAAAATAAACAGAAAGAAAATTCACAACAATCAACATTTTATTTACGTAAAAACGTCAAGCGACTTAAAGAACATCCATTACAGTACATCGGTCTTGTGCCTTTCGAGTAGTAAATGAAGAAATAAATTTAAAAGCTTTTTATTTACTGCATCCCCAATCATAAACTTTTTTTTGTCATTTTCTAAGAAATTATAAATTTAGTAGCCATTTACAGCATTTAAAAAAACAGCACAATTAGACACTAATAACTAAAGTTTTATACAGCCGTAAATTTATTTCTTTGTACAGTGTAGTAATAAATTTAAAAAAATTAACGTAAAAGCTTAATGACGCATCTTTCAACTTTCTCAGTTTCACAAAAAGCGGATGCAATTTATGTATTGTTCATTTTTGTTAAAAACAAATTTGTTTAATTTGCTCTTGTTCTTTTTTGATATACTGAAAAAATAATTACTTCTCAAATACAGAAGTTACTCAAGGCTTTGCATTTGAGAAGTAATTATTGAAGCAATTTAAGGAAGCTTATTTAAATTTCAGAACAGTGCCAAAAAGTTAAGACGAAAAATGGCATTGAATGCATATTTTGTTATTGGTGAAGTTTTACTGTATGTATTTCATTTATCTGTGTTGATTCTGTTAATTGCTAAAAGAAAAACAACATTTAAAGGGCCATTTTATTCAATCTTTAGAATTGTGATGGTAGCTGATTTTTTGAATTTCTTTTATGTAAGTTATTTTTTGACTTTTTATTTTTTTCTTTATTTTTTGCAACAGTCAAGCCCGTGTAATACTGTAACTACCGTATATCTAAGCAAATTATTATTTTACAGATGGTCGGCTATCAATACATATCAGTAATTCCAATACTCATCCCATTTTTTAAATCCAACCATTGGTTTGCAACTATTATGATCTCATTCTTTTCTTATGTAATTGTAATCGTATTTTCTGGACATCTATTTATGGCTTTCAATCGATTCACCCTTATTTGGTTCCCTCTACATTATCAACAAATTTGGAGTAAAAAATGGTACACTTACATGCTAATATTTTTTCTGCCATTTTTAAATATTTGTTGGAGACTTCATGAACCTGCAACATATTTATATGTGAGCGAAAGTAGCTCAAAAGTTGTATATTTAAGTGAAAAAATTACATTTTTACATTTTATTGTTTCAACAATTATCTTTTTATCAACAACTTTTTTGGCTGCAATTTTTAATGGGCTATCGTTGTTGAGATTTTGGTTGTATAAAACTTCAGCGATATGTGTAAAAGAGAGGCATCTATTGTGTAAGTTTTTCTTAAATTTGAAAATCAAAGTTTGGATGTATTAAAAGTATCGAAGTCAAAATATCAAAATTTAAAAGTTCGATGCATTAAATCGAACTTTAAAATTTCGTTAAAAAAGATCTACAGTAACCATTCATGCAAAAAAAATTTTTAGTCGTCTCCCTAACAACTTTTATCTTTCAATTACTTCGTACCGGATATGCTGTTCAACAAGTTCTTTTTCCTAATAATGCTTCTCTAACAACATTCTTCATTCAAACTATGCCATTTTTTACTGATGGTTTTGCGCTATCTGGTAGTATTTCTTTATTGATTTTAAGGTAACTTTTTAAACATATTTTAACACTTTTAATTTTGTTTTTAGCAAATCTTCAAGAAAGCTATATTTTTCATTCTATTTTGGTAAATGCATGAAGAGATTTCATTTGTCGAAAATCCCAGCAAACAATACAACGAGATATAAAAATCCAACTCCAAATAGTACAGTAAAATATTGTGCGTCAATTGCAGCAATACCTCGAATTACGATTTCTTAATTTTTTTAATTACCATAAATTTATTTCGTAATTACTTTAAACCGTTTAAATGAAAAATTTGGACAATTACTTACCACATTACCTCATTAGTCAATTATAATTATAATTTTGTTTTTTTTAATTTGTGTGTATATCATTAAAGTTTGACAATTAAAAATAATTAAGATATTTGAACCAAAGAAAACCAATGTTGAATTGGTTAGTAACTTTCAATAAAATAAAATGTTATTTTTAATAAATGACAAAGCAATATTTCGTTCAATTTTGTTGAAGTATTTATTACGAAACGTTAAAAAGTTAATGAACTGAAAGAATTAACTTATTTTTTTACCAACGCAATTCTCTCATATTTATCAGAAAAACAGCATCAGGAAACAAAAACAATAATTGCGCATTATTTGTTTATTTTTTTTTCGATTTGGAAAATAACATTATTTGCAGGTTTCTTTAAAGTTTCATCAAGCGTATGGAAAAAGTCAAATACACAATTATTTCAAGCTGTTTTGGGTGCATTTAAAATCTGTATCACTTCCAAAATTAGCAAAAACCTTTGAAAAAGATCAAAGGAGGAGGGCCCTGCCCTAAAACTGACTATGCTATCCCCAAAGATTATTCCTGAATGCAACCTTGGTTTTATGTCAATAAATAAGGATACAAAACATTGCAAAACATTGATTTTTCTTTCATCTTTTGTGTTAATTCTTTGTTGTTAAGCATTTAAAGAGTTTTGTTCTAATTCAAAAAAGCGTTTTTATGAAAAAACTATGCAAATATATTTTAAAAAAAAGATAAAATGCGCAACAAAAATAAAACAGTTACATTTTGCATGTAGAAGTGTAAGATAAAAAATATTAACAATGAAAAATAGTCAAAGCTAAAAAAAATTACAAAAACATATTTACTCTTTTCAAAAGGGAGCAAGAACGAAAAGAAAGCAAAGTTGAATATGCCATCATTGAATAAGCAAGATGATTATTTACGTCGTTGTTGTTGACGACGACGTTCTTCTTCTGCTTGTTTGCGATCATCATCTATCTTCTTTAACATTTTTTGATGTTCTTTTTCACGTTCTTGTTCACGTTGACGTGCATCTGCTTTAGACTTTTCTGAAGCCATACGTTCTTTTTGGATTTCTTTTTCTTCCTTTTGTCTTTTTGCTTCCATATGTTGAAGTTGTTCTTTTGAGAACATTTTACTCGAAATAATTTGATAAAAATGGAGCTGAAAAATAAAAGTCATTTTATTATTATGTTATCTAAACAATTTTAATATGATTCATGAAAATTTTTAATCGTTAAGAATTAGAAAATAGGAATGACCAAAAAAGACACACGCAAAGACAACATAATAAAATACCTTAAGCTAAATGTAAAAATCAGCAAAGAAAAACTAGCAAAACAACAATGGTTTATGAAGAAAGAAAAGTGGAACACTTTTTCTTTTGAAATTTTTTTGATGCAAAGAATACTTTTGCGACATTTTTTACAGACTTAAAATCGGGCCTTTTAAATGTAATTTTCTAAGCTGATTCAAAAAATGGCTTTTTTAAAGTATTGTAGCTCGTCAAAAGTTACGTTGAATAAAAAATATTTTAGAAGCATTTGATGGACCAACAAAATTTTTAAAGAGAAAAATGGCAGTTTTTTAAGTTTTTTAAGGTTCAGAAAGCCTGCACAAAAAAGACAATCTGGTTGGTCACAAACGAAAAGGACATACAAAAAAAGAGGTGTTCGCTATTTTCTTTTGACCAACTTTTTTCTGTTTTGCCGATTTTTCAATGACTTTTTTTTAAGTTTTCTGCTTCTATAATAAAGAAAATCTCGTTAAATATAAAAGGCCAGAAGCATAAAAATAAACCAGAAAAATAAATACAGGCACACATAAATTAAAACAAGAAAAGTGGAGAAGGGCCAAAAGAAGGTGTTGGTCGATCAAAGAAATGGAAAATGAAGAGCAGAAAGAAAGATGACTGCTCTCAAACTTGGAGCAATTGTTGAAAAAGGGCTTCTTTTAAATGGACCATCGCAACCACAGGCGATTCCTTAATCGAACTCCACCTTTTTGATCGAATGTGGCAAAGGTGCATACATTGTGATCGCGGCTGCGCACTGTCCAGCCTCTTTGCTTTTTCGGTTATGTAAAACTGAGAGAGACTTTTCAGAATGCTAGCCAGAAAAAGAGAGCAGCATTCGATCACTGTCGACTGGCACCAAGCTTTTTGGCGTTTTTTTCTCTATTTCTTTTTTACTAACTATTTCACAACATTTTTTTTGACAGAAAGGAAGGGAAAAAATCACTAGACACAGGAAAAAATGAAAAAAAATCAACAAGTTTTCGGATTTACAAATAAATCTATCAAAATTGGATAAATTAAAGCTAAACACATCTAACTAGGAAACAAAAAGGTCAAAAGGATAAAAAAGAGAAAGAATAAAAAGAAGGCAACCGCTCCAAACGAAAATTTAAGCTCCAAAAAGGATCCTTTTATATGAATCCTCAAGCCAAAAACAATGTCCATTTTCAGCTCCACTTTTTCTGAAGGATTATAACAAAGAAACAAAGTCGATCAGTGATTGCACAAAAGTTTTGTCTTGGTTATAGAAAAACCCAACAAAGGAGAAAAAAGACAGCGATGATTACATCCCTTTGGCACCACGTTTTTTATAAGGACTTTTTTTTTTCAGTGTACTGCCCTATTTTTTCTTTGTTTATAATTTTGAAAAAAAAAAGAATGATGATTTATACCCACACAGAAAAATAACTATTATACTTTACAAAAGCGGTTGTTTACAACATAGTTTGGATATTGTTTTTCTTAAAATGCCACGACTTATTGTTGCAAATATGAACCCGTAAAAGTCAAAGGAAATAATTTGTTGTCAAAAACTAATCGGAAACAATACTTGAAACACTTTGTATAATAATAAATAATTTTGGACAAAGTTTCATTTACTTTTTTTTTATTTTTTTGTTAGTTGAAGTCTCCAAAAAGCTGTTTTTTAATACAAAAGAGTTTTTTATTTAATGAAAAAAAATTATACAAAGGCATTTAAACATAACAACAAAATTCAACTGTTACATTTTATTTGTTGCTAGTTTAGCTGATACAAAAAAAATTAAATTTACAAAATTATAAAAAATATGTTACTCTTTTGAAAAAGGGGTAAGAGGAAGGGCAGGTGCTATTTTGACCAAGCTATCTATGAATTAGCATCAAAGCTTATTTGCCTTGTTGTTGCTTTTTATCTTCACGTTCTCGATCACGTTCTTCTTCACGTTTCCGACGATCATCTTCTTCTTTTTGCTTTTCTTGGCGTTCTTTTTCACGTTCTTGTTCTTCACGTTGCCGATCAGCTTTTTCTTGTTGACGCTTTTCTTCAGGATTCATTTTGATTAAAAGTTGAAGTTGTTTAAAACAATTTAAAAGAAATATGAAGCTAAAAATTGAAAAGCAATCAGTATTTTGGGAGAGCAGAAAAGATAAGTAGCGATATTTAAGACAATGTTTTTTTTCTGTTACAAATAGGGATGTAATCACGCAAATGACAACAAAATATGGTTCGAAAACAAGCGACTTGTTAAACTAAAATAACTGTTTTTTTAATACTTAAAAGTAAAGAGTATCTCGTCTATCTCATAAAAACTTCTATTAGAATACGAGAGGCGTTAATACAAACCGTAAAATATAAAATCTGCGGGTAAAAATAGGAACGTTTTTTTAAATTTAAATTTCGACAAATTCTTATTTACTCGTTTATCGTTTTAAAAGTGAAAGTTTGAGATCTATTTATTTATTTATTTGTATGCATATAGCACTGCCTCACAAAGAGACGATTAAGAGAATACAAAACAAAAAACAATGTAAAATACAATAAAATTTGAATAATAAAGTTTTTGTTTTAGAGAAATTTTTTAGAAAAGAAAAATCAAAATATTGAAAAAATGATAAGAATTTTATAGGTAATTTTTTAGAGATTTGGTTGTTTGCACTGATTGATAACGGTTTGGCGACTCTCCAAGCAAGTAATGATTGGAGTATGGAACAATAGCTATTGCGCTTTTGAATAGTTACCATAGCACCACCGCGAATCAGTGTTACCCCTGGTTATTAAAAATATTACCGTAAAAATTTTATCACTTTTTTGAAGTTTAAAACTTTTTCTTTTCGAAAAGTTGCCGAAAAATACAACAGAAAAGGAAAAATATATACAAAAGTACAAAAAAGAGTGATTTAAAGAAGATTTACCGGTTGAAATCTGAGTTCACATCCATTTGAAAAAGATGAAAGATTGACTTTTGAGATATGGTTCTTGGGAGCATCTGTTGTTTTGAGCTGAAGAATTTTCGGGTTCTGTTGCAATAGTGGTGACATATAACGGCAAGTTCTTGGAATTGTTGAATGGAAATGATTTGAATTTTGACATTTTCCAACAACATGATAAGTTCCGCTATCACGGGTTACAGTAACAGTTTTTTGAATATATAAATTTGAATCAATTGTTGGATTTTGAAGTAAGCGAATACCAAAAATTGCATCTGCTTCTAATCTTCTTGATTCTAAAGTTTGAAGTTTGAGCATTTGACATCTTTCAAAATAATCTGGAATTGATTGATTGATTTGAATAAGTTTTGATTTGCATCTTAGAAATATTTTTTGAGTCGCCTTTCTTTGTACACTTTCAATTAAATCAATCAGTCCCGCTTCTTTTGGTGAAAATAAAGTTGAACTTGATTCTAATATTGGTCGAACATATGAAGTATAAGCTTTTACAAGAATATTTGGATCATTTGTTGTTAGTATTTTGAAAAGTAAATATGATTTTTGTTTTGCTGCTGCGACAATTTTATTGATATGCGCATCCATTGAAAGATCATTTGTAATAATAATACCAAGATCTCGCACTTCATTTTGAGAACTGAGTGTTGTATCATTAATATTATATTCAAAATTTGGATTGTTCTTTCCGAGATGAAATACAATTGTTTTTGATGCTGCTAAATTTAAACCCCATTTCTGACACCAATTATGGATCTTTTGAAGAGCGTCCAATAATGGTTGAGGATCAAAATTATTTGAATCAAAACGGAAACTTAGTTTTGAATCATCGGCAAATAAATCCAATCGAATATTTTCATCATTAATGCAGGCAGGAAGATCAGAAATGTATATTGAAAATAATAAGGGTCCAAGTACAGTACCCTGTGGCACACCAGATGGAACATTTCTTTCACTCGATTTTGAATCACCAATAGTTACAGAATATGTTCTATTGTTCAAAAAATCTGTAATCCATTTTAGCAGAAGATCATCGACACCGATTTTTTGAAGTTTTTGAAGCAGCAAATTGTGTGGAACAGAATCAAAGGCTTTTGAAAAATCCAAATAGATAACATCCACGCATTCATTTCTTTCGATTGCTTGGAACCACCATTCACGGCATAAAGCAATTTGGAGAGTAGTTGAACGTTGAGGACGGAATCCATATTGACATTGTGGTATAATATCATTTTTCAGGCAGTGATCAAGCAGTTGTTTGGCGATGATTCTTTCATTAATTCGGCACACTTGACTTGTCATTGAAATTGGACGATAATTGGATGGATCAGAATATGGTGCTTTTTTCGACAAAGGAATAACATAACTTTGACGAAAAACAGCAGGCACCTTTCCCGTGACCAAAAATATTTCAAAAAGAGTTGCTAGTGGTATAGCAATATTTTCAGCACAATTTTTTAAAATGATACCAGGAAGATCATCAGGAACAGCTGCAGCCGAGGCTTTGACATTTTTTAGTTCTTTTAATACCATAAAGGGATGAATTGAGTGGAGATTCATTTTTTCTTTGATTTTAGATTGATTTGAATCAGCCGCTTCTGGATTATATTCTTTTCTGTTGAAATTCTTTTCAAATTCATCTGCCATCATTTCCACTCTTGCATCATTTGTAGTTGCAAGTTTACCATTTTTTTCAAGAACTGGAACTTGATTGTGATCTTTAATGCGTTTTGAAATATGGTTGTAAAGTTGTTTGGCATGACGAGATTTGAGCATTTGATTTTCTTTGTACTTTTCAAAGTTCTTTAAATAAGAATTATATTTAATTGAAGCTCGAATATATCGACGTTTTGATCTTTCATCTGAAGCCTCTAAACGTAGTCGATTTCGAATTTCTTCCAACTTTTTGATGTGAGCAGGATATTTAGCTTTTGATGAATTTGGAGTTGTTTTTGGAGTATGAGCGTGAACAATTGAAAGCAATTTTTCTTTGAAATTACTGTAGATTTTGTCCACATCATCCGAGTTTTTCCATTCTTCCAAATTCCATTTAATATTTTTCAATTCATCATTAATTTTATCATAATTTGACTTGAAATAATTATATTTTGGAGATGAAGGCACTTCTGGTGTTGCTTCAGTCCAAATTTTTATTTCAGCCATTAGATGGTCTGACTTGATGATTGAAGACGAAATTTCAGTTTCAGCATCAGGAAATAATGAACTTGATAGAAAGCAAAGATCAAGAATATTTTTGGCTTCTTTTACAACACGAGTAGGTTCATTAATAATTTGATGAAAATTGAGAATTGTTGAAATATCACGGATAGGTATTTCTTCTTTTTCATTTGTGGAAAGATTTTTCCAGTCAATTTTTGGACAATTGAAATCACCAAGAATGATATTGTTGTCATGCATTGAGGTTAATTTTTCTATTTCATCGAATAATAAAATTGATCCATCCACTTTGCAAGTACCAGGTGGACGATAAACATTAATAATTCTGATGAAAGAATCGGAATTTGGCAGATAAATATCGACACAAATAAGTTCAAATGTTGAAGTTTCTTTTGGTGCTGGAATTTGCATAACCATACGCGCGTTGAATTTGGAGTGTATAATAAGGCATGCACCACCACCTTTTTTTCTTGGCCGATCAGCACGAAATATTTGATACGGCAAGTTTCCAATTATAGTTGAATTGAACATTTTTGATTTGAAGCCGGTTTCGGAAATAGCAACAATATCAGGATTTTTTGATTGAAGAAGATATTTGAGTTGATGAGATCTACTAAAAGCTATAAAAAGTCTTTAATGAAATTTCATCGGAAGCAAATCATCAATTTTATTAGGAGCTGAAAACTGAATAAAGCAACTATTTTGAGCAGTCTTTTATACTACCTGCGCAATTTCATTTAGTCATCTTTAAATTTTGAAATAAACACCCGAACAAAGAAAAAGAAAAATTAAGGTGCCAAAAATCACTCTTTTCATTTAAAAAAGATGCGCAATCGTGTGAAAAAAATTAGCATAAAAGAAAAGTCAATGAAAAAAAAACGATGATTTATGGAGTGATGTTGAAATGAATGAAATGGCATTGCTGTTTTGTGTCAACAACTTTTAAAGTTCGAAACTTTATAATTTCTTAAACCGGTCATAGATAAAAATTGGTGTTTGCAAAAATAAGTGTGTCGAACAAATAATGTTTGTATAAAGGTGATGTCCAGGATTGTTAAACAAAAATTTAATCAAAAAAGTGAACTTTGATGAAAATTTGCGTTGTTTCTCTTTTATTATATCTCACAGTTGTTGTGGCAATTTTAAAGAAACGTTCCAAAAAAGAAAACTGACTGTAAAATTTTTTGATTCAAAAAATTAATGAAAGATAAAAAAATTAAGTTTTAAATTGATATAATAAAGATTAAATTCTTTATTTAAATCGGCGTTGTGTGTCTCACACTTTGGTAATATTTATTTAAAACTGTATTTTACAAACATAGTGAATTTTTTTTTACTTTTAAAACAATAATTTTTTTTTGCAGTTTTTTATTAAAAACTAAAAAATTCAAATCAAAACAATGTTTTTATGACTGGAAAGACAATCACGCAATTAAGAACAATGAAGTGTGAGTGTGGCCAAGTTGATTTGAAAAAAACAAAAGTTATTTGATGCGAGAGCCTCCTTTGAAAAAGCAATCCTTTTCCCATTTTTTATTTGTGTTCAATTTCTGATTTTCAAAAAAAGCAAACGTTTCATTTTAAACGACAGCATATTTTGCAAAGAAAAATGATTCTACAAATAACGATAAAATATATAAATAAAAACATATACATCCTCGTTATTGCGCTGTCCTTTGAAAAAAGTTGCTGCAAGTAGTACGAGAATGTCTTTTTCAGTATCATATTTTATTTGTTAACCAAAAACTATTTCAAAAAAGTTTTTATGAGTTTGTTTTTGTTATGAAAATAAAAGTAAACAGAAGGCAGTTTTTTTTGTTACCCCTTTTAGTTTATGTACAAGCTAGTACAAGCAATAAATTTTGATAGTGATGCAAAGCAAACAAAATGGGATCATTAAAAATATCGCTACATCATAAAATCATTTCATTAGCAAAGTCATTCCTTAAAAAGAATTCATGATGTTAGTTGTGTTTAACTTCTTTATTATTATTTATTATTTGACTATTACAGTTCATGCTAAAATTTATGATTGCAGCATGAATGATACAGTATATTTGCGAGAAAATGAAATTGCTTTTTTTAACTTTAATTATTCTATAATGCCGGGTGGATTTGAAATTTTTTCTTGGACTTATCTTAATCCTCCAATAGCACCAGTAGATGAAGAATGTAACGTAACATTTTTATATATTGGAAATACTACTGTAATCATTACAATAATATATTTTTTAACAAATATTAATTATGATTTTTAGAATTATCAACTATTAGTTTACAAAGAGGAGTTTCATTATGAAACTTCAATGTATGAGTTTCCTACAAAGTATATTGTTTTTTTCAATAAATCATCGTATACTGTAAATGCATATCCCGGAAACGGAAAGTTTGTAAAACAAGGATTTGTATTATTTGAAGATATTTCTATTAAAAGATGCCCATTAGAATCAATTAGCAGTATAGAAACTCCATTTACTTTTAAAGATGAATTTCAAATTCTTCATATAAAATCACAGTATCATGAAAATGAAATGCCATTATATCCATGTGAATGGCAATTCTATTCACCTCCTGGATATGCTTTTAAAATTTTTGTGTCAGAATTTGATTTCTTTTCCAAGAAGGACCTGTTAACTATTGAAAATGAAACGGATTTATTTGTAAAGTAAGCGTATATTAAAATAGTGACTTCCGCTGATTTTTCAAACTGAACATCCACAAAATGACTTACGCGTGTTAAAACATATTAATGTAATGATTTATCAAATACAGTCGAATTTCGTTATTGCGTTTTCCAAGGGACCGCAACTTGAGATCGAGGTGAACGTAATAACGAGGTTAATTTACATTGATTTCCTTTTGAAGGAACCCTCCAATAAGATCGAGGTCAGCGTAACAACGAGGCACGAAATAACGAAGTTTGACTGTAACTGCAATTTTTCAGTGAACTTATTTTGAAAGTAAATCATGCTTATTACATCAATACCAAATGGATTCGTGTAAACTTATCTCAAAATTTGAAATATCAAGGAAATAAACGAGAATTTGGATTCTATATTAGCATTGTAAAAAAAGTATTTGAAGAAAAAGTAATTGATAATTGTCTTGAAACAAATGATGAAGGTATAACAACATGGGGAAATATTCATTTTGGTGTTCAAGGTTATGGCAATAATGTTCGCTGCAATTATAAACTAATTATTCAATCTAATGAAGAAGTTCTTGTTTTGCCTGTCAAGCTACTTTTAGAGGGTGATGCTGATTACGTTGCCTATTATAATGAAAGTGGTGCAAAAATTAAATTAAATTTTGTTGATAAAGTATCTTTTATGCCATACAAGAATGGTTCAGAAAAAAATGTCAATTTTGAATTTGTTAGTGATGGAAGTTTACAACGTGTTGGATTTCAATTAAATTTTATCAGAACAGGCAAGGTTTTTTTCATCAAATTAGTGATAGTGGTGTCATTAAATTAAAAGAATGACAGATATCAACATTTGATAACTTGTTAGTTTAGAATCAAAACTTTTTTTTCTAGTTTGCGAATGTGCAGATCCTATAATAAAGTGCGATGAAATTGCACAATATGGTATTAGTAAAAATTGGCCGTATTTTTGGTATCATTGTGGTAACATGGAATGTAATTTCACATTTATTTGTGACACTGAACAGTTTGTTGTAAGTGTAAATAGCGATGATGAAACATACACCGGTTTAGTAAATATTTATTCCAATGATGCTTTTATGTTCCAAGTAGATAGTGATTTAATTAATGACATGGAGCCAAGAAAATTTTATATGAATTCTTCAAATAAAAATGTTATTCAATTTATTACGTATGATTCACCAAAACGTAAAGTAGTAAAATTCACTGCCAAACCTTTTAGTGAGTCTCATTGGCATGTAAAAGTTCATATTTCTAATTCGCGGATAATTTTTAGTTCCATCACTTGATTTTAAAATTGTTTTGTCGCCTCAAAATGCCAGTTACGTGGTTGAAGGAGCTACTTTTACAGATGGAATAATTGAAATGTCGGAAACCTTAGTAAGAAAAAAATATAATTGCATAAAAATTTATATTTACTTTTTTATAACTCTCACAATATCACATATGTTATTCACAGAAGTAACGATGGAAATTCTATTGTGCCGATATTTAGTGATTTACCCGTATCAAGTAATATGATTGATAAAACTTGGTACGTACTTAGATCAAAAAGTGATTTTTGAATCAATTTTTTTAGTGAAACTAAATGCAATATACCAAGCGAAAAATTAAGAATATTTCCGGAAGAATATATTTCCAAAAATGATGATTCCTTTTTTGCTGTTAGACTTTCAAGTTATCTTATTTTTTAATCTTCTAATCCAAATTTAATATATGTGTTTAGAAAATCCTGAATACTGTGTTTTTAATGAAACAATTTTTTATATCTATTCTGAAAAACGTGTTGTTACTGCATTAGCTGCACCTGACAATGATTGTATTATAAATGTTATTCTGAGTCATTATTCAACTTTTTATATTTCTAATCTATGGACGTCTTCAAAAATTCAAAATGTTTCTGTATTTTTTGGTTATAATCAATTATACTTTGAATTCAAGTTAGAGATATTTAGTACAGATTTTGTTAGTACCTGATCTTTTCTGTTTTTAGTTATGAAACTGCAAAAATCTGGAAAAATATTGGACTTTTTTCAAAATTTTATTTAATAAAAATACCAAAAAAATCTGCTATTATATTAGATATCAATAAATTGTCCGAAGCTATTACTTTACCAAATCCATCTCAATCAATTATTTCTACTCCATATTTTGGAAGCAAAAAATTTAATAAAGAATATTTTTCTGAGCCATTTGTTACTTATGCTATAGGAGATTATTATGGTGTAAAATTTACTGCTAATTATTATAAACCTCTTAAAAATTTAATATTTTATTTTACAGTTGATGAAGAAGAAATTTAGTAAGTGATGGGAATTTTAGGGGCTTCTAAAATGTATTGTTATTTTATAGTCTTAATGGAACAGGAGATTCCGTGATATTTATGAATCAAAATGTTTCAATTAATTACGTAATAAAAGAAAGATTGCCAAATAATATTGATATTGATGATCATGGTTTAGTCTTACATATTGAAACGTTGAAAAATAATGTATCAGAAATTGATCAATGAATCCAAATTTCGGTTTTTTGATTCTAATTACCAAAAAATTCAGTATTTTTTATTGCTTTTGTTATACTATTTTTTGCGATTAAATTAATTCTAGTCAATAAAATATTTATATTCATATATCAACGATTTCATGCTACAATGTAAATTAAAACAATTTTTATAATAATCAAATTGTACCCTCTTTGCTATTATAACTAAAAAATATATTTTCACAACAGCTAATCATTTACATATTTTTTGGTTTGTATTCCGCTAAGGGTTGCCGTCCCTGTCCGAAAATCATAAATATCGGGAATCGGGAATTCCTGATTTTCCAAAAACGCTTCGATCGAGAATTCCCGAGATTCTTGAATCGGAATTCCGAAAAAATAAGAAAAAGTGAGCGTAAATGCCAAAAATGATTGTTAAAATAGCTTCTAAAATAAAAAAAGGTGTTCAAGGCTTTGTCTTGCACATTCAGAGGTGCTAAAACTTTTTTCGGGAACAAAAGTCTTCGGGGATTTTGGGAATTCCCGAAAATCAAAATCTGCTTCGGGAGGGAATATTTCCGGTCGGGGATTCCCGACATTCCCGTGGTTTACAACTACCTTTTTGCAAATTTTTTTCAGTCGTGTCCCTAACAACTTTTATCTTCCAATGCTTCGAACCGGATACGCTGTTCAACAAGTTTTATTCCCTGATAATGTTTCTCTTACAACATTTTTCATTCAAACTATGCCATTTTTACTGATGGTTTTGCACTATCTGGTAGTATTTCTTTATAGTACAGTAAAAAACTGTGCGTCAATTGCTGTGATACCTCAAGTTACAATTTCTTAATTTTTTGGTAATAACTCTAAGCTTTTTTATAATTGACGTAAGCATGTTAAACCAAAAAAATCATTGTTATTAATGAACTAAGTCTTTTTTAATTTGTGTTTTACTTGATTACTATAATTTGTCAATTAAAAAATTAACGTTTGTGAAATGAAAAAGTTGGTCTTATTAGTTTTTAAATGATGACAAAGTTCTATTTCCTTCAGTTTGGTAAGTAAAGAATTTATTTTTTCGAATTTCTTCTATTAGTGGTATGTGTCCCAAGAATATATATAGGAGCATAACCATATGTTTCGTTAAAATCTGAAAAAAAGAATAAGCCATATTCCAAGAGTATGTTTAGCAGAAAAAGAAATCAAATTTGCACCAGACGTTTTTTTACATAAGCTAGCTGCGGTTCCTTCACATGGATAAGTTGAAAAAATATCAGGATACAAACGAACACAATGACCCCAGTTTATGTTCGGTTCGGATAATCCCCAATGAAAAAAATCTGTTGTAGAATTATCACTCCATAACCATGTTTTGCCCCTATCCAGCGTATGCAAACCTATCCATGGAGCTTGACAACTATCGTGGCAAATGGATATAACATAATCTAAAATGTAATTTGCACCTTTAAATATTTAAGAAAATTATTACTATAGAGAAAAGCACGTTCTTCATCACTATGAATAGAAGCTGAATGAGCTTTAAAATTTGAACTGCAATAGTTTTCAACATTTTGCCATGAATTTCCAGCATGATTATAAAAACCATAACATGAATTTGTTTTTTCAAAATATACCCATCCATCGGAACAATGTTTAGATGACAATTTTAAAGGTGATGGTACAGTAGAATTTGTACAGGAAGAAATTAAAGCAAAAGAAAAAACTAGTTGAAAAAGAATAAATCGGCGACCAAACATTTTTTACTTTAAAAGGCAAAATAATATAATGATTGCTATTTTCAGTTTTTGTTATCAAAAACTCAAAAACGGGGCCATAAAACACTCTTTTTTATGTTATCATTCCTTCTTTTCAAAAGTAAAATAAAAAAAGAAAGCGATTGTTTTATCGATAACTAAAAGTTCCGTCTTTCAAACATATGCTCCTGAAGAAAAGGAACCGATGGTTGAAACTATGTATTTTTTCCTACTCATATTGTTCAAAATGTTCTGTTAGCTGCATTGTGCTAACTTTTATTGATTATTTTAAAAAAAGCCAACATTATGATATAGAAGACGTTTCATTTCTTCTGCTGATTTTGATCGTGAAATCTTAATGTTGATAAGTTTTCGCTTTAAATTCAAAAGAGTTTTTTATTTATAAAAATATATACAATGAAACATTTAAAAAAGATAAGCTGCAATACTATGAAAATATTAACACAAATAAAGTGTCAAATTAAAAGAAAAGTTACAAAAACATATTTACTCTTTTGAATGGAAAGGAAGACAACTGCAAAACTGAAGCTGCCATTGAATAAGCTCAAAAGATAAGCTTATTTGCCTTGTTGTTGCTTTTTAGCTTCACGTTCACGATCACGTTCTTCTTCACGTTTTCGACGATCATCTTCTTCTTTTTGCTTTTCTTGACGTTCTTTTTCACGTTCTTGCTCTTCACGTTGCCGATCAGCTTTTTCTTGTTGACGCTTTTCTTCAGGATTCATTTTTGATAACTGAAGTTTCTTGGAATAATTTGATAAAAATATGAAACTGAAATATAAAAGATGAAAAGCTATTAGTATTTTGCGACAACAGCAAAGATAAGTAGCGATGCCTATGACAATATTTTTTTGCTGTTACAAAAAAAAGCGATGTAATCACGCAAATGACAACAAAATATGGCTCGAAAACTGGCGACTTGTTAAACTAAAACAATTGGTTAAAATAAAAAGTATCTCATCCATCTCATTTATATTACTACTAGAACACATAAAATTTAACGCTAATCAAAAAACAAAAAATCATCAGGTAATAGATAAAAGTAAAGTAAATTTCAATGAATTTTTATTTAATCGTTTATTAAAGTTTGAGATTTACTAAAAGCTATAAAAAGTCTTTGATGAACCGAAACTTGAACCAAATCATTAATTCCATTAGGTGCTGAAAACTGAATAAAGCAAACATTTTGAACTGCCTTTTATACCAACTTCACAACTTCATTTAGTCATCCTTACCTTTCGAAATAAAAACCAGAACAAAGACACAAAAAACTTAAAGTGCCAAAAACCACTTTTTAGTCATTCGAAAAGGATGCGTAATCGTGTGAAAAAAAAATCGGCATAAAAGAGAAGTCAATAAAACAGCGATGATTTTTGATGTTGAAATAAGTGAAATGGCATTGTCGTTTTGTATCAACAAACTTTGTCATTTTTAAATGCTTTCTTTTACAGCATTGTTTTTTATAAAACTTTTGCATAACAAATGGTGGCAAAGTGATAATTGAATTTTAATGAAAACTTCCTTTGTTTTACATTTATTTGTATCTCAAAGGTGCTGTGACAAGCTTTAACAAACAAATACAAAAAAAGAAAACTGACAGTAAAATTTCTAAACCAAAAAGTTAAAGAAAGATAACAAATTAAGTTTCAGATTGACCCAATGCTATAATAAAGATTAAATTCTTTATTTAAATCGGCGTTGTGTGTCTCACACTTTGGTAACATTTTTTCAAAGCTGTATTTTTTAATTTTTTATAACTTTTAAAACATTAAAGTATCATTTTGCAGTTTTTCATTAAAATTTAAAAAATTCAAATCGATTTATAAAACAAATAAAAAGGCTTTTGATCTTTCTTTTTTTTGCAAAACGGATGGTATAGCAAAATTCAACAAAAATTTTTTTTATGACTGGAAAGGCCAGCTCACAATCAAAAACAATGAGGAGTGAGTGCGGCCAAAGTTGATTTGAAAAAACAAAAGTTATTTGTTGTGAGAGTCTCCTTTGAAAAAACCATCCTTTTCCCATTTTTTATTTTTTATGTTCAATTTTTGATTTCGAAAAAAACAAATGTTCATTTTAAACAACAGCATATTTTGCAAAAAAATAAATGATTGTTTAAAAAAACAACGATAATATAATGAAGACATGTACAGTCGAACCTTACGTGCCTCGTTATTACATTAACTTTGATCTTACGTTGTTTTTTCGCGGTCCCTTGAAAAACGTATCAATGAGGCTGCATGTTTGAACAATTACGTACATAGATGATCGATTTTTTGCAAAGTAGGCTTTCTAAAAATTCGAGTTATCTACTGCTAAATTTTAACCAGAAATTACTACAATAATTTCTTTCTTAATACTCGTAAGTTCCTATTTTACATTATATCAAAAAAACGTAAGCGGATTAAAATGTTTTTGATGAAACTTGGAGCCAAAAATGGCCATTGTAGCTATGGGAATTTCTGCATCCTTGAATGCGATTTTGCAAAACAGATTTTAAGTGTAATATAAAGTTCCACTCCCAAAAAATTAAGCTATTTTTATATTGTTTATTCTGATAAGGATATTAAAAATTAATCATCAACATGTTTGAAGAAGGAAAAGTGTCAATGAAAAAAACATATTATCGATTTCATTTAAACAAATGTTTGTCACTACATTTTTTTAGTATAAAAATCTTACCAATGAAATACATCAATGAAAATGAAAACTTATCTATCCTTTTGCTTTTGTTTTTAACAGTTTACGGAAACACCTATGATTGTTCCACAAAAAATGACACAATTATTTTATCATTAAACGAAATTGCATTTTTTTCAACAACAAATTTTCCGGCTTTATTGACACGGCATAAATTTGAATCATGTACTAAAACATTTCACCTGGGCGATGAAAATGTTAAAAATGTAAGTTTAAAGGGATTGTCCAGATCTGATGTCGGGAAAAAACCCAACGTCAGATTTTTTCCTTTAATCTTTGTCGCATTTTGCATGAGTCCCTCCCCTAAAACGCCAGGCGTCAGATCCGGATAATCCCAATCCCAAAAGTACACTCTACTAGTAAAGGTAGTGTGACACTTCCTTCAATAGCATTTTTACTCTTTAAATACTGTAAATATTGTAGTACAGAACTGTCTTTGCAGTCAGAGAATATTATCAAAGTGGTACCAATATTGGGGAATATTCTCTTTTCTCAAATATCAACACCTCCGATTATTCAATGGAAAATTATTTGGGAAAATTTTCTCTTTCCCAGCAAATTCAAATTTTATTTGAAGACTTTAATACCAGTTGTCCACTGGAATCAATATCACCATTTAAATTTATTGATGAAACTCAAATAATTTATCTCAAATCAACTTATGATGCAGAAGATTTAATTAATAATTTTAATCGAAATTATTCATGCAGCTGGGAATTTTCTGCTCCACAAGGATATGGATTTAAAATTGTTTTTCAAGTATTAAATTTGGCTACTCTTACAAAGCTAAGAATTCATAATAGTACAGATATTATAGTAAGGTATGCAGATTTAACATGACATGGAAAATAGTTACGAAACACAATTTATACACAAAAAATTTTGGCAACGCTTTGGTTTGTTTTATGAACCAAAATTTTTATCAAAGAATAACAAAGAATAACAAGGAGTAAGACATGATATTTTGGTGTTTCTGAGAATCTAAGAAAACAAAATGGAGTTTTAATGTTTCGCAAGTCTTTAAAATATTAAAATGTCAATTTCAGTTTTGAACAGAAAAAAGTTTACTTTAATCTGGATATTAAACGCCTGAAACCTTACTTCCAATTTTCTTCAACCAAAAACAAAATATTTTGACGATGTATAACAAGGATTAAATTTCAAGAAAAAAAGTTCTTTAACAGGCACAAAACATTATAAGGGGCTGTCTAGATATGTCCTTGATATTTTGTTGTCCAACAAATCTTATCACCTGGTTTAATGGCTCGCATTTTGATATTAACAGAATAACTGAGGAGACTTTTGTACGTAGATATCCATGTGTGTCAAGCAAACTGTGCCACTTCAGTTTTTGAGGTATCTTGTATTTTCATATAATTTTAAAGGATTTTCATGAAGCCCATTTTTTCTGAAAATAAAGTTGTAGTACAAGCTCTATGAAATTGAAATTTGAGGTTCATATGGGCCAAAATGGCCGATGTGAGTAATCAAAACGTTATCCTAACATATCTAGTTTATTAGTTTTGGAATTTTCTCGAGCCTTTTAAATTAGTACAAATTATTTAATAAATTTTTAAATTTTTTTGAAGAAATTTTTTTAAAAATGCATGGAAATTAATCAGTAATGCTTAAAAAATATTAAATGTAACTTATCGCACAACCAAATATATTTTTTTAAAAATGCAGCAAAACCTTTAATTTCTCCCGCATTTCACTTCTCTGGGCATAGAAGAATAACCTTTTTTGCAGGAATAAATTTGAACGTTAACTGAAATCTTATCTTCCAATTTCTCACAAAAATAATGATGAATTTTAAAAAACATCATTTTAGCGAGAGAAGTGCAACAATTAATCGAGCATATTACAATGAAGACATTTATCTTTCAATATATTTATCTGAAACACTCCCAATGGCTTTAACTGACTTAGAATTTCAAGCCTATATTACAATAGTAAAAAAGAACTTAACGAAAACAGAATTAAATTGTTCCGTTGAAGAATATCTTGGACATGATAATGCTACAAAATGGAGTCTTGAACAAGGATATTATCACAATAACGGATATTGCAGTAATGAACTTGTAATTTTAAATGCCACAGAAGTGTATATAACAAGTCAATACTTTGCAGTAGAACCATATGTGGATTATATAAAATATAGTATTGATAATGAGACGACAAGTGAAATATTTTATGATGCACCGGACATAGCATTTACAGCATATAAAAATGGATCGGAAAAACATTTATTGTTTGAATTTATCAGTGATGGAAGTTTTTTTGCTCCTGGTTTTAAAATTATTTTTACAGTTTATGGTATGACTTTAAAAAATAGCTTTAAAAAATGTTAAAATAAAACCTGATGTCGGATTTTTCGATGTACTGCAACAAAAAACTTATAAGTTAAACTATAGCTTTTTATTGAAACCTTTGGTTTATCAACTTTAGACTGCAAATTGTCTCCATTTGCTTTTGTGAGCAGATGTTTTCATGGAAGGGTCCTAACTGATAGAAGCATCTTTTGCATATAAAATTTTGGCATTTAGAAATGCCAAAATTTAATATGGCTCATATTTTAACCATTATGTGTGCACACATAATAGTCATAATGTAACTTCTCTACCTTCAAAAATTACAAAATGGCAGTGTGAAAAGATGTTTTTCTTTTGTTTTTTAAACAAAAATTACAATTTCTCATATGGCTGCCATTTAGCTCTTTTAAAAGCTTAAAAGTTGATTTCCCGACCACTTTGTGCATTTCTGATATTCATATTCCATATCACTTATAAGCTGGATCAAGATCAAATTTGAATTTGGCGCCATTGGGTAAAGTACTCCCTCGGGCCAAAACTTTGTATGCAAACGATGTTTCCGTCAGTGATGATGATTCTTGAAATTATCAATTCACAAAAAAGAATAATTTACCGTCAAAAAAAAACGAGTAGAGAAAATAATAGACTTCTGTATCTGTGACCACCTTCTGCAAGGCCATATTTTTTAATATTCATTATTACGAACTAAACCAATTTTAAAAATTTTAAAAAACGTTTTTTCATTTTAAAGATTTAAAAAAGCAACAAATTCATTAAAAGCATCTAACTGGACCAAATTTTTTTTGCGTTCCAAACACTTTCAAAAAAAAACCAATTACAGATTGCAAATGTGCTAAAAAGACAGTTAAATGCAACCATATTTCTGGTATAACAGAAGATTCTAATTATCATTATTGCAGTAATATGAAATGTAAATTTATCGTAAGTTCTTTCTGTTTTCATAAATTCTATAAAACAAAACTTTTTAGTTAAAGCCCTGTAAAACAGCCATTACAGTATTATCAATAACAGCTAATTTTGAAAAAAATCTTTTGGATGTATTTAAAGTTATATCAAATAATATTGTGGTTTTTACATTAAGCGAATATTCTGGTTATTCACAAGCTGACGATGGTTATATAATATATTTAAATTCGTCTTCTTATAATGTTTTTGATGTAACTACTTATTTATCGTCAGGAGATAAAAGCCTTCATTTTTCAACCAAACCTTTCAAAGGTAAGATTTAATTACACCGAGAAAAATCAATTATATGATTTTCTTTTCATGCACAATCTTCATTTGAGTCCGAATTGTTATGGCTGTACAGATCAATGCAGCAATTGTAATATGACAAAAAATCACACCTTTGTCACTGATCTTTTTCAATTTATTTAAAAATAATTGAAAAGTTTTTATTTTAGTACCAAAAGTTGTAACAACCACATTATCACTCAGTATGCCACTTGCAATCATTGAAACTAATTCACATAAAAATATCTTGTATGAAATAACAAAATCTGCGGCAAGTGTTTTTTTTAAAAACGGACTTTTAGTCAAGGCGACCGAGGTTTCAAAGAGTCCGATCCCTTTAATCCCATACGAATGGGGTATAATTCAACCGAAAATTTAAATTTAAGATGAAATTTTTTTAAGTTATAATTGTCGCAAAACCTGTCAAAATTGATGGACTGCATTACAATAATTTACACAATTATTTCAGGACTCAAGAAACACCACTTATGTGATGTACAAAAATAATAATGCCTTAATAAACATATATAACAATAAAAGTTTAACATTTAATTTGCGAAACAAAGATTGGTAAGTTACAAAGTAATGATAAAAACCATCAACATAATTGTTTTAGTTTCTCAACTTTAAATCCTTTTAAATGTGTCATAACAAATGATAAATTTGTGGTTCATGTTGTAGAAGACGAACCTTCACCATTTTTAGCAATAAGATTATCGAGTAAGTGAAAAATATGGTATAAATATTTAAAGAAAAAGATTTGCAGATATTCAAAACGGTTGCGTTTTTTCTGAAAATATTTTTGCAGTTTATGATGAAACAATTTCTGCATTAGCAAATATTAATGGAGAATGTTTTCTTACGATACTGATATCAAAACCTGGAGGTTCGTTTTCTATAGTCTTAATTATGTGTTTGTGATTGACTATTTTTTGGCTAAATAATTCTAAAAAAAACTAAGAGAAAAATAATTCTAAAAATAACTAAGAGAATTGAATGTAAATGTGCATGTTTTTATGTCTGCTCTTCTAAAATGTTTACTTTAGGCCCTATCATTAATTTCGGTTTTTAATTTCATAAGATATCCAAAATGTTGTATAATGAATACTTTTTAAATATTTAAAATGTGTTATTAATGGATTATTTAAATTATCCTTGCTATTATACATTTTTAAAACCATCGACATCAAACTTTTTATAACAAAAACAGATATTGTCTGCTATTTATTAGCTATATCTATACATCTATTAAATCCATAGATCGAGGATTCGGCAGTTGATATGTCGTCCGTGACTATCTAGCAAGACAAACTTATAGGCAAAATATGAGGCTTTGACTCGAGAACCTGAGAAATTATAAAGATTTTTTGTAGAATTTCAGTTTTCAAAGAATTTTTAGTCCCCTTCTGAAATTTCAAGAAACCTCCATGACATTTCCATGTCCATCTCTTTTCCGCCTTTTTTTTTCTTTGTTTTTTTTCTTTAGTCGAAGATTTGAAAAATAAACTTTTTCTTTGTTGATGTCAGATTTGTACAATTCCTTATTCAAAATGTGGTAGCAGATTTAGTTTTAAAACTGTAGCATGTCATACCGGGGTTGCTGAATTCCCTTACATTCATTTTAGTCGCCGTTGAAAAAAGATGGAATAATGAATATAACAAAAAATAATTTAGGTCCAACTTTTCAATCATTTTGGACTACATCTAAAAAAGAAAATGTTCAAGTATTTATTGGTACAGATCAAACAAAACTGCTTTTCGAATTTAAGTATGTCATAACAAAAAGAGGAATTTTATTATCCACAAATAATTGTTTTTTCAGCTCAATAACTGCTCCTAAATGGTATATTATTCCTTTTTCAAATATTTATACCATAAAAATACCAAAATTGGCAGCACTTTTAATAAATTATAAATCAGAAGCTCTTGCTGCCCGCAATAAAACATACAATTCGATAATTACAACACCTGGTTATGGAACATCTAGTATACCATGGAGTGAAGCAACTGATCTTCCATTTGAGGAGTACAGCTATGACAAATATTCTGAAATAAAGTTTACAGTTTTGGAAATGAAATTAGCTAGAAAAAATCAATTTTATTTTTTGGTTGGTGCTTTGGGTTCGAATATAAAAATACAGTTTGTGTTATTATTTTTTAAACTTTTAAAAAATTGTATTTGTTGTTTTAGTGTTAACAAAACTGGTGACGTTGTTATTCTGAAAAAACAAACAGTTGGTTTAATATATAATTCCACGAAACCAAATAATTATGTTAAATTGTTTGTGGAAATTGTTTTTTGAAATTGGGATGTAAATTAATATTTGTCAAAAATATTTTTTTGGATATAAATAAAGCCATGTACATTATATAGCAGGCGTACATTGCAAATCAAATTATTTTATTTAAACAAAAATAAAAACTGTGCAGCGATTACAGTATTTTTTTCCAATGGCAATGTTGTAGGTGTTTCAGTTGACCGAAAAAAAAATTTTTTGAAATGCATAACTGTGATATATTCATCTCCTGCTGCTCGACATAGCTAAATTTTGTGGATTATAATAATTGTAATGTTTTTAAAGCGTTATGCTTAAATGTCGCTTAAATTTTGTCTTCTTCTTCGTTTTTTATTATTTTACATATAATTAAAAAAGCGATACATTTATATATGGCCAGGATGGTGAAAGATTACTGTAGCATTTGTGTATTATTTTTAAATAAATATATAAAAAATATAGCAAAAATTTATCTGTTTGAAAGGTTCATTTTATTTAAACGTTTTGAGTTTATAAATACTGTATCTTTTTTCAAATTGCTTTTTTTCGTTCCATCTTTGGCAAAAAGTTCTTTAAAGAAAGTGCGAAGAATTTTTTTCGCGTTATTACTTACCTTATTATTACGTTTACCCCATCTTGCGTGATTTTTGCATAGCTCCTTGGAAAGCGTAATAACAAGATTCGACCGTATTTTGTTAAATCGTTTTGGATTGTTATAAGCTTTTTCGCGATAATGGTATATATATATTTTTGTGTGTTTGTTTGTTTGTTAAATGTGCATATAATTTTACTGATTATTTTTTAGATTAATTGTTTATGGATAATCTTGAAGCTTCCACAAATCGCGTTAATGAAAGTGAAAAAATGGTATCTGATGATCCTTCAACTTCATCATCGGCTACAAAGAAACGAAAATTATCTGATGATAATGAATATCAAGATGAAATTGATTCAATGAAAACTGAAATGGAAGAAATGAAAAAATTAATTGAAAAGCAAAAAGATATGATTCATAAACAATCTATAACTGTAGGTTCTAACGATATCTGTTTCTTTTTTATACTTTTGTTGTTTAGATTGGGAAATTACAAGATGAACGTGATGCAGCAAAAGCTGTTGAAACTGAATTATATTTAAAGAATGAAGAATATGAACAAAAAGAACGTGAAGGTCGTGCACTAGCTACTGATCGAGAAAAACAACTTGAAGATTTACAAAATCAACTTGAACAAGCAAGAACAGAATCTGCAGTACGTTTTGTTGAATTGGATGAAGTTCGTGATGATAGATATGGTAGATCTCAGATTTGTTATGATCGTTTGTGGGATCGATGTAATATTCCTGTAAGAGCTTGTGTCGTTATGTAGCTATAATATTAGAACGTATATTTAGGTTATAAAAATTGATAAATTTGATATTCCTCAGCATGTTCATCAACACATTCGTCAACCATTTCATCGAAAAGTTCGTAATGAACTTGATTGCGATGGATTATATGAATTACAGGAGTCAATCTATCGTGATATGCTGGATAGAAAAATCTCTGAACCGGATGAGAATGAAGCATATAATCTTCGAAAACGTTTAAATAAAGTTTTACGTTTTCAAGTAAATGGTGAACTTAATCTTTATGATTGGCTTTATCAATATACTTTGTCAAATATTCATTCTTGTAATTTAACAAAGCTGGATTTTAAAGATGTTACTATTTGTTATGAAGATTTTATGAAGCTCATTTCATCTCGTACAATTACAACACTTATTGCTGGTTCTGTTAAACATGAAAATGGTGATGGATATCTTGGAATTGTTGAAATTTTAAAAGAACTTCCAAATCTTGAATGTTTTGAAACGTGAGTTTTAGTATTTGATTGCAAACGTGAAGACATAAGTTTTCAGTAAAATAATTGTTGGTGATGATAGCATAAATCTTATTGAACTTCCTGATCTTCCAAATCTTCGTCAATTCAAACTGACTTCTCTTAAACTTGATTTTAATCTTCCATCTTTTGCTGATCTAATTATAGTAAGCTTTTGTTTGTTTTTCGTTGAAAATAATACCGTACCTTTTTAGAAATATCAAAATGTTGAATTCATTTTTGAATATTACGGAATTCTTTGGGCACGTACTAAAACACATTCGAAGATAGTTAAAAGCAAAGAAAAAGAATTGCGCAAAAAATTGCCTCGAAATTGTAATGTTACTGTTGATTATTGACTTTTTTTTTGCTGTTATAATTTTGTGTTGTTTTCCGTTTATGAAAACTGAGTAATGTTACTTCTTGTTTTTGAATAAATTTATGTTTTTTTTTCTTGTTTGGTACTTTTTTTTTATCACTAATTGCTTTCAATGATTTGTTAGAATTGAGGAAAAACTAGCTATGCATTTATTGATACATGTTTAATTTGATGAAAATGTTTAAAAAGATATCTTTAGAAGGCAATTACAGTATATTTATAGGTAGAAATAAATAGTTAAACGTGGTTTTTTTTCGATGAAACAATATTGCTACAGTACATTTTGTTCAAACTGCTTTTTATAATTTGAAGCAAAAAATACAGTACTATGTGAGGCTTTTGAACAATTAGTTGACTGACACTGTATAATATAAAAAAAAGAAAGGTTATTGTTTTTTTCAAGGCCGTAGACAGAAAAAATTTTCGGGGTGGGCAAATTCAGTTTCGGAGGGGGCAAACCTTTGATCTTTTGCCGCTGTCGGCAAAAGATCAAAAGAAATTCTCGATTTTGGAGGGGGCACAGGCCCCAAAAGCCCCCCCTTAAATACGGGCTTGGTTTTTTTGCAAAATGTTTTGTTTGTTTTTGTAATTTTTCGAAAGACTTTCTCATTGTCAAAAAATGAGATAACTCATTAAAAGTGGCTCGCAAAAAAAAGCAAGCACAAAATAATATTAGCTGTTGATTTATTACATTTTTAATATTAAAGTCGAACCTCGTTATTACTAGATGAAAAAAAAATTTTACAAGATAAAATCAATGAATTACAATCTGCTTGTGATGAATATGCAAAGAAAATCAAAGAAATGGAACAGCTCAATAGTGATGGAGCAAAGCTTATTCAAGCTGAAACTGACAGCTTAAAAGCAACTGTTAAAGAACGTGAAAAGAAGATAAAAGATATGGAAGCAGTCATTGAAGCAGAAAATAAAAATGTTGCTGATTTACAATTTGAACTTGAAGAAATGCAACAATGCTACAAAGAAGAATTAAACAAGGTAAGCTTTTTGATGTTCGTATACTGCATGAACTAAATGTTTTAGACTAATGAATATGATAAGAAAATTGCTGAAATGAAAGAAAAGATTGATAATGATAGAAAAAAATATGAAGATGAAGTGAATGGATTGAATGTTTCTAATATTGGGCTTAATAAAATTGTTTGTTTTTACCATTTTTTATTTGAATTATTCACGTATCTTTTACAGATTTCTGAAGATCAAAAAACTTTTGTTCATTATCAAAATCATATTGATAAACTCAAAAATGAAATTACTATAGCTAAAACGAAAGAATCTGAATTGCAATCAAAAATTGAAGAATTGAAACAAAAAGAACTTGAAGCTCGTGCATAGTGCACTTCATGAAACACAAATTGAAGATTTACAAAATCAACTTGAACAAGCCGGCCGAAGAAATGATGTCCGTTTCGTCAAATTGGATGAAGTTTGTGATGATTCTGTTATTGCATATGATCGTTTATTGGATCGAAATAATATTACTGTAAGCGCTTGAATTGTGTTTTTATATGCCTGATTTTGTTGTACTTTTTGTATTGTTTAGGTTTTAAAAGTTCAAAAAATTGAACGTGGTCGTAGATATGATAATGCATTAGAAATTCGTTTATATAAAGATTCTGAAGAATCGGTCAAATTGAATCTTGTGGAATGTGTTAAAAACATTCTTCAATTTCAAATCATTGGTGAATTTGAAACGAGTAATGATATAAAGCCAATTCTGCCATTATTTCATATTTGTAATTTAACCAAATTGGATCTTAAAGGTTATGACGCGTCATATGACGTTAGTTATGAAGCTTTTATGAGATTAGTTTCTACGGGTACTATTACAACTTTTATTGTCGGTTATTGTTCTGTTAAACGTGAAAATGGGGAAAAGCTTGGAATTGATGAAATATTAAAAGAACTTCCAAATATTGAATATTTTAAAGCGTATGTTTTTTTAGTGATTTCCTTTCTTTTAAATGCGCGCTCTTACATTTTTTTAGAAAAACAATTTCTGAAAAAGATTGTGAAAAGCTCGTTCAACTTCCTGTCCTTCCTAATCTTCGAAAATTAGAACTTACTTCTCTTGAACCATCATTCAATCTTGTTTCTCTTTCCAACCTTATTAAAGTAAGTTTTTCTTTTACGTTACTTGATAAAATAGCCATAATTTTTTTAGAAGTATCAAGATGTTGAATTTATTTTTAAATTTCCTCCATATCGACGTCATGCATATTCTTTTTACAAAAAAGATTTAAGTAAAATGGCAAATGATGAAAAAGAATTGCGCAAAAAGATTCCTTCAAATTGTAATGTTACGGTTTTATTATCTCGATAGTTTTGTTGTTATACTTTTGTTATTTATTATTTTTTGAAATTTATAAAATGTTTCGTGTTTTTTGAATAAATTAATGTTCTTGTCAGTTAAATAAACTTTGTTTGTAGCATATTGTTTTTCTTCTTTTATACATATTTATTATGAGTTATTGAAAAAAGAATACAAAAATAAAAAGTTGATATGTTTTTCCACATCTTACAGCTTTGCCTGTCGAGTTTCTGTGAACTTTTAAAAAACAATATGTATTAAAAAATGTTTTATTAGGCATTTACAGTATATTTGTGAACATATAAAAATTTTTTTTGACAGCAACAGAAAAATTGGATGAAAATGTTTTAAAAAATATGGGCAAACAGCAATTACAGTATATTTATGGGTTGAAAATATTTTACAATGTCAGAAGAAAAAATAAAAGTTTCACATTAAAAATTTACAGTATGTGAAGAAAGCTATTTTTTAAATTGTTAAACGTAGAAAGGTTATTGTTCTTTTGCAAAATGTTTTGTTTTTTTAGTAATTGCCCGAGAAAAGTTTTCCTTGCCAAAGAATGAGATGACTCATTAAAATTGGCGCGCAAAAAAAGCAAGCACAAAAAAGATATTAGCTGTTGATTTATTACATTTTTTTTAACACTAAAGTCAAACTTTGTTCTTACTTACCTTATTATTACGTTTACCTCGATCTTATATAGTCTTTGCATAGCCCATTGGAAAGCGTAATAACGAAATTCACCTGTATTTTGTTAAATCTTTTTGCACTGTCATAAGCTTTTCGCGATAATGTATATAATATATATATTTGTTTGTTAAATGTGCATATAATTTTACTGATTATTTTTTAGATTAATTGTTTATGAATAATCTTAAAGTTTCCACAAATCGCGTTAATGAAAGTATGCTATCTGATGATCCTTCAACTTCAATATCTGCAAAGAAGCGTAGATTAGATGATGATAATGAATATCAAGATGAAATTGATTCAATGAAAGATGAGATGGAAGAAATGAAGAAATTAATTGATAAACAAAAAGATATGATTTATACTCAAACTATGACTGTATGTTTGCATACGCATCTCTTTCTATTACATTGATCGGTTTCTCATTTAGATTGGTGATTTGCAAAAAGAACATGACAGGCTTACTAAAAGTGCTGGTGGTAATAAGAATATTGGACATGAAAGATTTAAAACTGTTGAAGCAGAATTACGATCAAAAATTGTTCAATTGGAAGCACAAATGAAAGATGATAAAAAGAAATTTGAAGCAGAACTTGCTGAACAAAAGTCTGTCACGGATAATCAAGTAAGGCTTTTAATCATCATAGTGGTCTCATCTGCTTTTGAGCAAATATCTAAATGCTGCCGCAGCAGCTGTAGTAAACGTAGATACGATGCAGTAATTGTATAATAATCGCATCATATTTGCTCACTAACTGAACTCTGTCGGCCGTGTTGCTTATCCGCGCAGCTATGACGTGGTTACTGTAACTCGGGAAACATGTGCTCATAATTACATTTTTTAGGTTATTAATTTTGAAAAACAACGTGAAGCAGCAGAGAAAAAGATTAAACAATTAGAAGAAGAACTAACATCAACAAAAGATGTTAATCCTGGTTTTTCTACTGGCAATGAAGATGAAAGAAAGGCTTTACAAGAAAAAATCAATGAATTACAAGCTGCTTGTAATGAATATGCAAAGAAAATCAAAGAAATGGAAGCCCAAACTCAATTGAATGAAAGCACCGAAACATATCTTCATAAAACTATTGATGAAATGGAAGAACTTCATAGTGGCCAAACAAAACTTCTTCAAGTAGAGAATGATAGATTGAAAGCTGTTCTTGTAGAACGTGACAAGAAGATAAATGGTTTGGAAGCAGCAATTGAAGGAGAAAAGAAGAATGTCTCAAAATTACAATTTGAGCTTCAAGAAATACAAAAGCGTTATAAAGATGATTTGAACAAGGTAAACTTTTTGATGCTCGTATACTGTACAAAATAAGTTTTTAGAATAAAAATCTCAAAGATGAATATAATGATAAAATGGTTGAAATGCAAGAAAAGCTTGATAAGGATAGAAAAAAGTATGAAGCTGAAATAAATGGATTGAATGTTTCTAATATTGGACTTAATAAAATCGTTTGTTTATATATATTTTTTTATCTGAATAATTCACGTATTTTTTACAGATTACTAAAGATCAAAAAACTCTTGCTCATTGTCAAAATCAAATTGATAAACTTAAAAATGAGATTACTGTAGCTAAAACTAAAGAAACCGCATTACAATCAAAAAATGAAGAACTTAAACAAAAAGAATTGGAAGCTTGTGCAGCTATTACTAATAGTGAAACACAAATTGAAGATTTACAAACTCAACTTGAACAAACAAGAAGTGAACCTACAGTACGCTTTGTTGAATTGAATGAAATTTGTGATGGTTCATCTATTGCATATGATCGTTTATTGAATCCAAATAATACTACTGTAAGTGCTTGATTTGCTTCTATTATACACCATTTACGGTTTTTAGGTTTTAAAAGTTCAAAATATCAAACGGGGATATCCATTTTCCAATGAAATGGAAATTTGTGTAGATACAAGTTCTGAAAAACCTTTCAAATTGAACTTTGCAGAATATGTCAAAAACGTTCTTCAATTTCAAATCAATGGTGAATTTGAAATGGATTATCATACCAAACAAATTATGCCGTTAGTTCATTCTTGCAATTTAAAAAAACTAGAGCTCACTATCACTGAACTAAAATATGAAGATTTTATGAAATTGGTTTCATCACATACAATTACAACATTTATTACTCATAATTGCGCTGTTAAACGCGAAAATGGTGAAGTGCTTGAAATTGACGAAATATTAAAAGAACTTCCAAACATTGAAAATTTTGTTGCGTAAGTTTTTTTTGGATATTTGATTGTGAAAATAAATATTGCTTTCAGTAATGAAATTTCTGATATGAGTTGTCAAAAGCTTGTTCAACTTCCTACTCTTACTAATCTTCGCAAATTTGAAGTTAACTCTATTAAACGAGCATTCGATCTTTCATATTCTGCAGATTTAATTACAGTAAGACTTTCGTTCATTTTACTATACAATTATTCCATTTTATAGAAATATCAAAATGTTGAATTTATTTTTGAATTCCCTTCTTGCCGGAATAAAGAACCATATAATAAAATTGCAAAAGGTGAAAAAGAATTGCGCAAAAAATTGCCTTCAAATTGTAATGTTATTGTTAAGTATTGTTTGAAACAGTAGTAAGCTGTTGTTTTACATTGTAATTGTCGACGAGATTCATTTTGTATATCTATAATAAAATCTCTGTTGTTTTTATTCTCTCAGTGTAATTTGTCCATTTAATATTAGGTGCTACATTGACACGACAAAATCATAAATTTATTTTTTCTAGAAAGAATTTTTGCAGCAAAGAAATGCCTACAAACTCTTTGCATTTATACATAAAATAAACATCTTTCCAGCATAAAGTTTAACCTTTCTCTCTCATTATTGACAAACATTGATGTATCTGTTTTCTCTTTGTGTTTGACCTTCCCTGTCCATCATCAAATACACAAAATGAACTACAAAATGTGTATTTTTAAAGTTGGAACGATTTTTTTTGCAATAAAAAAGCAAGTTTTGTATTGTTCTCCCATTCATTTGTATTCAAACAATTGATTCAATTTTAGTTCATTTTTATTGTTTTGTTGAATAGTTTTTGTTACCACAAAAACACTACAACAATAAAAATGAGCTTTAAAATTGCCATATTAGCATTGGCACTTGGATATTTAAGCTATATCAAAACTCCAAAAGAATGGGAAAAGTTAAAGTTTGAAGCGGTTGAGTAAGTATCAAACAACACTAAATATTGATCGAATTTTGACTTTTGATTTTTTGTAGATTAAAAACTCCTCCAGCACATACTGGTTCATTAGCAAAAAATGATGTTCTTGAAAATGCTGAAATTTTATTCAAAGATGACATGATTGGACCGGAATCAATTGTGATAGAAGGAGGTAATGATATGCAAAGATTTGGGGTTTTTTAAATTAAAAAGAGTGTGTTTTAGAGACGATTTATATTAGTGCAATAAATGAATTGATCAAAGTTGTTAAAGGAAAAATTGTTAAAAGAATTTTTATTTCAACAACAAAAGATTGCTGTAAGTTTGTTTTTGCTGTGATTTTAGGATTTGCGATAGGAATCTAAAAAGTTGAAATCTAAACGAAATCACATCTACTCGAAATCAGAAAATTTTTGATTTGTAAATTTTGTTTTTTTTAAAATCAGAATACTAATGTTTAGCCGAAAATCCAAATTATATTTTCGCAGGTTCTCCGCGGTTGACAGTAATGTCAACACACAAGTCCAAAAGTTTTTCTAATGTTTTATCACTGTCATGTGAAAGCGGTAAAAGGTCAATTGCTCAAAACACGAAATCGAAAAACCAAATTTTGATTTAGACGATTTGCAAATTTTTAAAAGAGGAAATCTGCTTTTTACCATTCCTTGTTATACTGTAACAGTTTTACAAAACTGTGCCTGTTTTCGACAGTTTCATTCTTAAAGCTTTTATTAAAACATATACTCTAATCCGCGCTTTGTGAAATCGAAATTATATCTATTAGACATCAGTTCCTTTCAGTTTTTTCGAAATGTCGAAATTAATTTCTCCTAAACATTTTTGACTAATCAAATTCGAAAAATTAAAATTTTGATTTAATAAAAAACAAAAAAAGACGTCTGCTGGAAAAAGTTTCAGGGTTGGAATAATAGATTTTAAAGGCGGCACCTCTTTGATCTTTTGCTATTTTTATCCAACTGCCGGTGACAAAACATCAAAGAAATTTTCTTTATTTTGGAAGGAGCAGCCTGATGTCGTCCTTGAAAATAAAAAGTTGAAATTGTAATTGATCACTTTTAATCGAAGTCGAAATTTTGTGCTGCATTTATCGAAATTTACTTTATATTTCGGCCTTAAGTAAAATTGTTATATCGAAATCAAAATAGCATTTTTTTATGCCAAAAATAAAAAAATAAACTCTCGACTTTAATTTTTCAAAATTTTTATTTAAAAAAATCCTAACCTTCACCCTAGTTTTTATCCTTTTTTTCAGTAAAAAATCCATCTTCACATTGTGGTCGTCCGCTAGGTATTCGACGTTTGAATAAAGATGTCTTTGTTTATGCTGATGGTGTTAAAGGAGTATATACTGTTAACTTTGAAACAGGTAAACATCTTTATCAATCACTCATTTTGTTAGCGCAAAAAACTGATGATAAAAATTTTTAGAAGAAGTTAAACCCCTTATTTATGCTGGAAAGAAATACGACGGTCGTTCAGTTTCATTTGCAGATGATGTAGATGTAATTGATGAAGACAATATTGTTTTTACGGATGCTACATGGCTATATGATGAATCAACAATTTCACCATCATTTTTTGGGGCATTAGCTACTGGGCGGTAAGGCGTTTTTACGGAGTGCTTACAACATTAGTATTTATGTTAAAGTTGTTGCATACCTTTGTTTTTTATTTCAACATAATCTTATGCAAATTTTTTCCCTTTTCAGCGTTTACAAATACAACATCAAATCTGATACCCTTACCCTTCTCCTCGATGATATGTACTTCTCCAATGGCATTCAAATTCTTCCCGATAAACAATCCTTCCTTGTTACCGAAACAATTACAGCTCGAATTCAACGACATTATTTTGCTGGTCCAAAGAAAGGCTTAACAGAAATTTTCATGGATAATCTTCCTGGACATCCTGACAATGTCCGGCTTTCATCAGATAAAAAAACAATTTGGATTGCATTTGCTATGCCTCGAATGGCTGGAAAAGAACCCTTTGATCAGCTGCTCAAATATCCAACACTTCGAAAAATTTTACATAATTATATGCCTCACACAGTTCTCACATGGCTCTTTCAATATTTAAATGATCCAAAAACTTCTAAAAATTATGGCTTAGCTGTTCAAGCCGATTTAGAAGGAAATATTCGACGATCTTTTCATTCCCCTAAAGGAACTGTCAATAATTTGTCACAGGTTTGTAGCAGTTTTTTTTTTGAAATTAGTGTTTAAAGATAATTTTTTAGTTAACTGACGATGGAAAGTATTTATACTTTTGTTCATATGTCAATCCATTCATGGCAAGAATTAAACTTTGAAAGTAGAAAATCAAGGGTGCATTGAAGATTGATGAAATTAATGTTGGTTACAGTAATTACAATCCAATGTTTTTAATAATAAATATGTTCAAATATTAAAAAGTTTTTGTAGGAGTGAATAAACGTAATAGTAAATATAATATGTGTTTGAACATTTGTAAGCCCAAAAAACATTGACAAACAAACAAGAAAATCTTAACTTTTGAACTCAATGTAGTGAAAAATGAATTTTTAATTTTATATATTAGGAGCTCCAGATCTTCGTGTTTTAATGTCACTATTTCTTTTTTATATAATTGCTAAATTAAAAAAGTTGTGAACATTAAATGACGAACGTCTAAAAATTTTTTGCAAATGAAAGTTTTTCTTTTTGCTTCTCTGAACTTATCCAAAAAATCTGTTAAAAAATTTGCAAACTTTTAGGCAGAAACTTAAAGTGAATACGAATATCATAAAAATGTCTGTTGAAATCTAAATATTTTTGATTTTTTGAAATTTGCAGAAGTTTTTACTCAACATCTGTAGCAGCAAGGACGTCAGCAAGAGGGGGGGGGGGGGGGGGGGGGGGAGGGAGGGGGGGGGGTGCCCCCTCCGAAATAGAAAATTTCCTTTGATCTTTTGACGACGCGTGCCAAAAGCGGCAAAAGATCAAACGCGTGCCCCCTTCGAAATCGTTTGTGCCCACCCCGACATTTTTTTCTGCTGAAGTCCTTGTGTAACATTAATAGTTTTCCAGTTTAAAATTACGTTTGTTTCTGTTGAACTTACATAATTTTTTTTAAAGATTTTTATGCGTTTTTAAAAATCGATTTTTCAGATGCTATTACATCTGAAAAAAGAGCTTGCTTTTAAAAATTTATCTCTGCAGACGGCTAGCCGTAGCCGTTTAGCCACGGCTACGGCTAGCCGTTCGAATTACAACAGCAACGTAGCCGTAGCCGCAGCTACGGCTATTTTTTTTTCAAGAAAGAACAAAGAAAAAAAGATTTTTACACAAGGTTTTCGTTTCTTAGCTGAAAAATTTTTTATAGCATTCTACTGATGCGCTTCAAGAATTTGTAAGAGTCAGCCGTATAAAATTTTCATTAACAACCTCCTGCCATTTTAATATTCAAAAATCTGTCAAAAATAGCATAATCAGCAGAAGCTTCTTTGGACATATTTGTCGGCATTTTTTTTGCAGCTACTTCAAAGAATTAAAGCTTCAACATTCTTGTTCATAAACTGCAATAACTTCATCACTTTGTTTCTGTTTTTTACTGTTAATGATGACGTTATTATATATTGCTGCACCCATGTTTTTGTGATAACAATTTTTTAAGAGATGTTGTTATTAAACAAACAACATTGTTACTTATCTTTGCATAAATTCTTTTGCCATGATGCATTTTGTCAACTTATAAACATTTTTTACATACATACATACATACATGCATTTTGTCAATAAAACTTAAATAGACTAAAGCTCAATGTTGCTGCTTATTTAGTTAAAAAAGTATCATTTACATAATTTCAATGAAGCATGAAAAGTTTTTTTTTATTTATTGCATTTTTTCTCGCAACAACATTTTAGAGCTGTAAAATAAAACAACTTTTTTAAAACTTTGTTTTGTCAAAATTTCTTAACTTTTTCAGTAGTGTAATGCTTAACAAGTTGGTACTAAATTTTTGTTCTTATCTATTCTTGATGACACATAATCAAAACGTTACAGTTGCAAATCTTTTTCGAAACAGTTAAAACAGAACAAAAGATTTTTCTTGTTTTTACAAAAAAAACTTTTTTGCATGGCTTTGTTTCCCTTAAGCTTTTTTGTCTCTTTATACTTTGACACTTAAATGCATAAAATAGCGGCAATATTTCTTTGATGTTTCTTTTACTTTTTTGATAATTTTAACACTTTTTTAAAAAGGCTATTGTTGCATTTATCATTTAATCCGATTATAACCATAGATGTTCCTTTCTCTGTTTTTCAACCATTTTTTTCATTTTCTTTTCTCTACCGCATCACCATTATCAAAACACAATTTTTCTCATGAGAATTTCTTAACTTTTTCAGTAACAGTAGTAATATGCTTAAATTCTTGTTCTTACCAGGTGACACATAATCATAAATGCAGTTGCAAATCTCTTTCGAAACTTTTATTGTTAAATTACAACAAAAGATTTTTTTATTTTACAAAAAAACTTTTTTTGCATTGTTTTATTTCTTTTAAGCCTTTGTCTTGTTTTATACTTTGACACTTTATTGCAAAATAGCGGAAGATTTTCTTTGATGTTTCTTTTTTACTTTTTTGATAATTTTAACACCTATTGAAAAGGCTGTTGTTGCATTTATCATTTAATCCGATCATGATCATACATAGATGTTTCTTTCCTACTTTTTTTTCAACTGCATTTTCCCTTTTCCTTTCTCTACCCCATCACCATTATCAAAACACAATTTTATGGAACTTTTTTCTCATGAAAATTTCTTAACTTTCTTGTTAACAGTAGTGCAATGCTTAACAAGTTGGTACCAGATTCTTTTTTTTATCAGGTCAATCTTTGATGACGCTTAATCAACACACATGGGCAAGGTGGTAGGAACAAAAAAATTTTTTTGCGACAAACAAATTTTACCACGGGGGTAGCACATTCATTTTTTTCAACTTTTTTTCTATTTTCTGCGGTCATCAACTTTTTGCGACAATCAGCTCATTTTTCCAAAAAAATTTGCGACATACAAGCGTTTTTGCCTGCGACATGCGGCATACAACGGAGGAAATTCCTACAATTCCTACCACTTGCCCATGTGTGTTAATCAAAATAGGTGCAGTTGCAAATCTCTTTCGAAACAGTTTTTGTTAAAAAAAACAAAAGATTTTTCTTATTTTTACAACAAAAACTTTTTTTGCAATGTTTTATTTCTCTTAAGCCTTTGTTTCTTTTATACTTTGACACTTTAATACAAAAGCGGCAGATTTGCTTTGATGTATCTTTTTTACTTTCTTGATAATTTTAACACTTTTTTTTGAAAAGGCTATTGTTGCATTTGTCATTTAATCCGGCCATGATCATAAATGTTCATTTCTCTACTTTTTTCATTTTTTCTGTTCTAAAAAACCTGCTCATCATCACCATTGAAACAAAGTTCTTTTTTTTTACTTTTCTAATATCAATAATTTGAAAATTTCATAGTTTAAGCTAACATTTTATCCGATCATGATCATATATAGATGTTCCTTTTTCTATTTTGTTTGACTATTTTTTCCCTTTCTTTCTAACCCCATCACCACTATCAAAACACATTTTTTCATTTTTTTCGTTCATTGACTGTTCCTTTTTCTCCTTTTTTAGTTTTTATTCATTTTTGTTCCCTTCAATATTTTTTTCATCAATCATAAAAGTGCATCCTTACTTTTTCGTTGTTCTCGAAAGAATGGCACCGATATCGGTTGCATAATATTTCGAAATTACTACTATTTTTACTACTTTTTTTAAATGTCCTTTTTTCTTTTTTCCTTCTTTCCAATTGTCCACTACCGCCACCAATAATCACTGCTGCTGCTGTCGCTGCTGTCTGCAGTTGCAGAAGGAGTAGTAGGATAGAAGTAATAAAAAAGTAATACTACCAAGGACAACAGACGACAGATTGTCCTCAATTTTATTTATTTTTTTTTTAAATTCGAACACTTACGAAATAAAAGAGAAGAAAAGAAAAAGAAACCAAAAGTCATCTACAAAAAAATAGACACACCTTTTTGCATAGTTTTTTTTCTTGTTGTTTCTTCACCTTTAAGCTGCAAAAAAACATTTTTCTTTGCTTGAAAAATTTGAAGCAAGTGAAAGGGAAAGAGGGGAAAGTGAGCAGCAAGAAAGAAAGAAGCACACGTTTAACACCGCTATCAACAACAACAAGGAGAGAGAGAGAGGAGAAAGGTGAAAGGGAGAAAAAACTATCTGCCATGAGCCGTTGCTCTTCTTTCCCTTTCATTTCCTATTTCTCCGTGTTCTTTTTTTTCATTGATACAGGAAGAAGGGGTTACTCACCTGCCCTGCAAAAAGAAAAAAAACGGAACGTTTGTCGTTGTTGATTTCGAAATCTAATAATAAAAAAAGGGTGGTCTCTTTTCCTCTCTCCCATTTTTGGCGTCGTTTTGTCTCTCAATTTCTTTTTCACTTCATTCGTTGTCTTTCATCTTAAAAAAACTTTTGCCGAAATTCATCTTTCTTTCTTTTTTCGATACGGGTGAATTCAAACAATCAAAGAAGCTAGCCATGTTGCCAAAAGGTTTCCTGAAAAAATTTGCCAAATATGTGCATAAACTCCTTCCAAAATGCCTTAAAAATTCATCTGCAATTACTCCAATCAGTTATGGTGAAGATGTTGTTGATGCTTTAGATTCATCCAATCGTCGATCACAATGTCTTGAATTGACAGAAGCTGAAATTATGCAATATATGGATGAATGTGAAGCTCGAAAGATTGCTGCTTGTGCCAAAACTGCTGCTGCTGTTGTTGTTGATCTCAAATGTCCATGCCATTCTTTTGATCTTGCCATGCCAACAATTGAAATTTATTCCATCTCAAAACGTTGCCGTCTCTTTGATCAAATGATCTCCAAGTTTACGAGATATCCGCTGGATAAATTGGTAATTATGGTGAGTGGTTTTTATAGTTTAAAAATGGCAGAAATTCTTGTTTTGAAAAGATATAAATTTGCGACAAATTTCGGTCAAAATTTTTAAAATACGAACAATTTTAAAAGGCTACCGTAACCCTTAATTTTTCTGGCCTAAAAAATTTTCGAAATTTAGAAAAAATATATAATATGATAATTTAAAGAAGGTTTTTTGGGAAATAATGATAAATTACTGTAACCTTGAACTTTTTTGACCTAAATTTTTTTCGTTGAAAAATGAAAAAATTTAAGAAGCTACCGTAATCCGAGATTTTTGTGACCTCGAAAATTCCGGAATTTCAAAAATGTTTATTGTTTTTTATTTTCAAAACCTTTCCCTAAAAAATTAACACAAACTACCGTAACTGTAGAACTTTAAGTCAAAAAAAATAGAAATTTTTCAAAAAATTTTAAATTCTTTTTTGAAAAATGCTTCAATTTTGACTCAAAAAAGTTTTTTCGTGAAGTTTAGAAAATCTACTTGAAGTCTAAAAAACTATGGTAACCGTCAACTCTATTAGCCTAAAAATTTTTTTGAAAAAAAAACAAAACTTTTTGGCTCGAAATTTACTGAATTTTAAAAAAAATTAATTGCTTTCATTAAATTTGAATTACAACGCTGGAATTTATGGCCAAAAGATTAAACAGTTGAAAAAATTTTAATTTTATTTTTGTCAAAACTTTAATTTTGAGTTAAGAAAATTACTTATGCAAAATTAATTAAAAACTATCGTAACTTTGAAGCCACTAAAATTTAAATTATTTAAAAATATTAATTCCATCTTCTTTTTTCAGAAAAGCTTCAATGCTGCTGATGAAAAACAACTTATTGGTCTTTCCTTTGATAATGCCTGTGCTGTTATGATCGTTTACGCTGATCATCCATTAATCAAACAGATTGCCAGTTCTCTTCTCAAAGTTTCACGTGAAGTCGAATTTCGTTGGCTTAATTTACGGGAAATTCAAATTTTAAAAAGTTATTGAAATCCATTTTTCTTTCTTTGTCGTGCCTTTCTGTTCTCATTTGATCTTTTTGTGATATCATTTTTCTTGTTTTATTTTTTGTTGTGCTGGATCACATTTATATTTGGTTGTTGATTATATTTGATTATGATGATTATTCTAGTCTAATTTTTAGTTAATTTTTAATAATAAAATTGTTTTTGTTAAAACTTAATATTTTACAGTAACACTATAGCTACATTACTATTGGTGACCCAATTACAACATAATTTCTGACATTACAGTGTCTTTTCTACAGTATAATTTTATCGGTGTATAACAACTTCTACATTAATAAATAAAAATGTTGTTGTTTTCATCAAAAATTAAATTTTTGCACTTTTTAAAAAAAGATTATTTTTTGCAACAAAATTTGTGCTTTCTTTTTTCTTCCTTGAAAAAAGGAAAAAAAGAAGCAATGATTGTTTATCAAAAAATATATGTTTGTTGTTTTTACTTTTATTGCATCATTTTGCGCTAAAATAAAAAAGACCAAAAAAGATCAAAACGTTTTTGTATTAATTGTTTAAAAAATATATATTGTAAACATGACTCATAAAAAAAATGTTTTTTTAATGAAAAATAAAAACTTTCATTTATACCGTAGTTTTCGGTTGGTACAAAACCAAAAAAATATTAAAATAATTTTACGAACACATATATGCAAAATGTTATTTTTAAATAAATAATATTAATAGTGATCACAATCGGTTGCAAAAATCTAAATATATTACAAAAGACCACTGCATTAATTTATTTCTTGCTAGCATTTTATGATTTGACAATACTGCAAAACTCAAATCTTTATTACTGTATGGTTGAACGATAAAAGTATTTTTTGCAAAATAAAATTTTTTTAAACAGTATTGTTAAAAACCTTTATTTTTTACTAATACGAATAAGAATTCATTTTATAATAGATATTGTCCAAAATACTCAAAAAAAGCATAGTAGACATAACATTTCGGTGCATTATTTCGATTTTTTTATCTCATTCAATAGAAGAGGTTAAAGAATGTGAGAACAACTTCCCATCATAAATATTTTTCTCATCCCTTCTCAACCAATTTGAGGACAAATGATGATTTAACAATAGCATTTAGTCTATTTGTTTTTTACCTTTTCCATGTAGGCTATTGACTACTTGAGAACTTTCTGGATTAAGTAACAAATAACATCCACTTTTGCTCATCATTGATAAGATATAACGACAACAACTAACTAAAAGTACAAAAAAATAAAATAAAAACTTTAACAAAAATACATACATTGCTGGAGAAGTCAGGGCTGGAAATAGCTGAATTTCTAGGAGGTGAAACTTTGAAAAAATCCCACATGTAATATACAAAATAACAAAAAGATTGCTTAAAAACGGCATTCCAAGGGCGTGGAACTTCTCCTAGTTCCACCGCCGCTATTGTCGGTGCCGGAAAAAGTTCTTGTACCATTCATGTTAGAAGAAAACGAACAAACTTTTATAAATATTAACTGCACTTAAAAAAAGAGAGAGAAACAACTCAAAAATTCAATTTAATTCTATATTTATTGTTAAAACACAAAAGTTCAGATATGTCAATTTTATTCAATTCTACAATGGGTGCTAAAACTCTCTGCACATTTTTGGCATGTTTTTGCATGTTTTTGCATGTTTGGGCATTTTGGCTTAATTTGTTCATAAAAATGCCATATTTTGAGTCAGAATTGTTGGAAAACTTATGAGGATTCATGGGGAATCGAAAACTATGTTTTTAGAAGTCTGGTGCCTTCAGAATCTTGTGATTCTGAAGGCTTACAAATATCATGTTTTTGCATGTTTACTCATGTTGGCTTATTTTCAATCAAAAATTTTATATTTTCAGTCAGAATGGTTAGAAAAACTCGGAGAATGTATGGGAAATCAAGATAAAGTGTTTTTAGGATTCAGATGCCTTCAGAATCCTCAGATTCTGAAGACCAAAAAACTTTTTTTCCTGTTTTTGACGTATGAAAATACTTTCCAGGGTAGAATTTTATGGAGAATCTGAAAATAACATTTTTAGAATTCTTGCGCCTTCAGAATCCTGAAAGTATTTTTTTACGTCAAAAACAGGAAAAAAAGTTTTTTGGTCTTCAGAATCTGAGGATTCTGAAGGCATCTGAATCCTAAAAACACTTTATCTTGATTTCCCATACATTTCTAACCATTCTGACTGAAAATATAAAATTTTTGATTGAAAATAAGCCAACATGAGTAAACATGCAAAAACATGCTATTTGTAAGCCTTCAGAATCACAAGATTCTGAAGGCACCAGACTTCTAAAAACATAGTTTTCGATTCCCCATGAATCCTCATAAGTTTTCCAACAATTCTGACTCAAAATATGGCATTTTTATGAACAAATTAAGCCAAAATGCCCAAACATGCAAAAACATGCAAAAACATGCAAAAACATGCCAAAAATGTGCAGAGAGTTTTAGCACCCATTGTATAATGCATCGATTGATATCACTTTTATGACGGCATTTTCTTCGTTGTAATTCACATTCATTAATAAAAGTTCGATCATTTTTATAAATAATACTCATACCAGGACTTGAAATAATAACCATATTATCTTGTTCATCACGAGTTACCCTTCCTTTTAAAGCTGCTGCTACTTCTTTATCATATCTTTTACATTCTAAGCATTCACTTGCTTTTATTTTTCGTCTTCCACATGCAATCAAAGATAAAAATAAAATTGGTAAAACTGAAATATATTGTAAATTTAAAAGTGTATATAAAGTAAAAGCATACCTCCAATAATAGCAGCAATAAACGAAATCACAAATTTTTCTTCTTCCATTGTTGAATTGTCCAAGCAAAATATAATTCACAAAAAGAGAAGGATTATTCTATGCAAATTTCTCTTTACTTTTAATGCTTTTAAGAATTGTCCAAAACCCAATTCTATGCAAATTAACTTTTAGCATAGTTTTTTTCCTCTCTTCCGTGAGATTTGGGAGATTTTTAGACCATAGATCTTCCTGGAAATCTCTCACTTTTTGTTGGGATATAATACATAGAAATTTTTTCCTATATTAAATTTTCGTTATTAAGAACCCTTTTTATCGTTATCGATATTGTTATTGTGATTTTAGATTATTTATTATTACATTATGTTATGCGTTGCAAAACTAAATTATTGGAAAAACTGAATATTTTTTATCATTTCAATGTCAATAGTGGCAGCACTTAATTTACATCTTTGTTTTTAATGTCCTCTTGTTCTATTCCTGTTTTTCAAATAATTCCAATAAAAACCTTTTTAATCAAAACTGAACAAATAAACGCAAAATTAATTTTAATGATCAACAAATTAAAATATTTAAAAAACAATTCCAAAAATTATGTGGTTCTTGTATCTGGGTACATTTACTCAAATGATTAGTTATTTTCCATTTTATCATTTTATAGCAGGAATTAAACATCGCACAATAAATTGTTGTTGTTGTGTTTCTTCTCATCCCTTCTGCACAGAGTTATAGAAAAATAACAGTTTGAAAATTTCCATGAAAAAACATTATGTGGCACTTGCGAGGTTATTTGTTCTTCAATTTTTCCCATTATTCACTACTTGAATGTTTTGAGAAAATTGCACAATTTTTAATTTTAATTTGACCTTTAGAGAATAGCTTTTAATTTTATCTAAATCAGTTTGAATTTTTTTATATTTTTTTTATAAAATGCAAAAAAAGCCATGCGTTTTATAAAATGAAACTGAATTATTTTATTTTTTTATTTATTCATGATAGAAACACAGAATCTACGTTTTAATTTTTAACGGTGCCATTTATCGAAACATGTATGTACTTTTTTAAACTGTCTGAAATTGTTGGATTTAAAAAAAACTTTTATAAAGCAATAAACACTTTGTTAACTATTTTCATTAAATTTAAAATATTCAAAAAAGAAAAAAAACACGCAGTTCTGTGAGCAGTTCTGTAGTCCATATTTTTTTAATGCTTTAAATTGTATCTTATTGCCGCCGCCGTCAGTGAGAAAACAAAACAAAATTTTCTCATTCCCTCTGCAAAAAATTTATGGACTAGTTTGAGGAAATTCTCTCAGAAAACATTATGGCTGATTGGCGGATACTAGTTTGTTTATTTCTCTATTTCTTCTAATTAATTAGGTGTAGAAAATTTATTTACAGATTTTTTTGGTAATTTTTGTGTGTTTTAGTTGCTATTAAAAAGGATTTCATTTTTAGTTATCTTCTTCAAATTTTTCATAAAAAGGAATGGATGCATCAAATTCTGTTTCAAAAAGAGCCCAAACCCCTGCAACATTTTCATGGCCTGAAAATTCTTCAATCAAACAATGCTTTTCGTTTCTATCTACAATCATATATTATATGGCTAAAAACCCATCCAGCTCAAAAGTTTATTCCAAAACAACACAAAGTTGTAAATACTTTTTTGAAACAACTCCAATTCTTGTTGCTGCATATATTTCATTAAAATGTAAAGTTTAATTTTTTAAAATTTTTGTTACTGGAAGCAATTGTTATTACTCCATATGCTCATTTAGTTTAAAATAAAATATACTAACTGTCCAGATGACCTTCCACACAGATTAGCAAACGATAAGTATCTTTATTCTATATTTGCATAAAAATATTTTGTGGTTGACTAACAAAATGAAACCACTATAGTATGCTATCAACGAAATTATAAATTTCCATAATTTTTAGATTTCAATAATATGTGGATTTGTCAAAATAAAAATTGCGAATTCGATTGCTGGCGCTGTTTAAAATTTGATATTAACAAAGCATCTGAAAAAAGTATTTGGCTTACACATGGTCTTTCTTTTAATTATAATGAAATGCTTGACTTATATCCACAACTTCTTCCAAAACTTTATCGATGTAATCTCTTTGAATTCTATTTGCGTGAATTAACCATTGAATATGATGAATTTAAATCAATGATCTCTGAAGTAAAAATAATTTATTTGTATGATGTTATAATCAAATATAAGAATGATGATTTTGTTCCACTTGAAAATATTTTAGAAGCTATACCAAATATTGAAGATTTTTATTAGTAAGTTTTTACTTATTATCTGGGGACCACATAATTGAGGGTTAAAAAGTTAAAAAATATTTTTTGGCTGTTTTATGATTTGAAATGATTTTTCAAATGGCTTCCATTTTGTCATTTGTGAAGCTTGAGACTTGGTTTTTCGACCATTATGTTCAGAAATGTCTAGATTTTTTATTATCTCTGCCGACTTCCTACGTAAAAGTCAAATTTGAATTTGGCGCCTTTTGGTAAAGTATTCCCAGATGCCAAAATTTTAAGCTTGAAAGATGCTCCTGTCAGTGACCATCAATCCCTCTAAATATGAGCTCCCAGAAGTCCATAGGAGCGATTTGTCGTTCCAAACCAACTTTTTTTTTCTTAAACCGCCCTGTATATTGTTTTCCAAACATCAGAATTTGTTGTCATTGAAATATCTAATTATCTGCAAAATTTTTTAGCGCTTTCGACTACAACGATTTTCTAACAGTCAGTGACACAACAATGAAAAACATTGCAAACCTTGAAAATTTGAATAATCTCAAATCACTTAATTTAACTGATATTCCTGAAGGCCTTAATGTTAAAGATTTAACTGATTTCATCAATGTAAGCTTTTTCTTTGAATAAATATAACTTATTTTAGCTATATAAATATCGAATAAATGTAGCTAAAATAAATACAACAAACTTTCAGAATCACAAAAATATCATATTTTGGATACAATTTCGTCAAACTATTTCCAAAGGACATGCAATTGAGCTTGATCAACTTGTTGATGATGTTGTTAAAACTGAATATCCAAATCGTTATATCACATATGGCCGATGGGGTAGCAAGTATTATGAAACATTGAAAAAGCGATATACTGCTAAACGTTCAAGATTTAATATTGGTCAGTTACGTCCAAGCAGGAATCCAGTTTAAAATTTTTTTTATCATTTGTAAACGTTCTGCAAAACAAATAAAAATAATTTTGTGTTATTATGAACCCAACATTTACAACTCCATTTTTTTAACGAGCATTTTCCAACATTGTTTACTTAAAAAAACTTTTGAAAACAATTTTACAAATAAACAGCTCAATTTTTGCTTTAATATTAGTATTTTAAAAACAATCTAAAACATTCAAACAGCGGATGCTAAATTTTTTTTGTTTATGTCTTTGGTTACACTCATACATTTGATTGTTTGCACCCCAATTTATGTCAAAACAAAAAATAAAATTTAGTTTAATTCGTCGGTCTTTTTTTACATGATAATTCCATTTGCTTTTATCAACAGCTTTTCCCACAATTCTATTGGTGCGAATTTTTTAAGTTACATCTTTTTAACCGAAAATATCACGAATCAAGCATTTGAGGATGTCTTATTTCTAGTATAAAATCTAAAAAATTTATTTGTACGACTGTTTTTATTCGATTTCTTGACAAAAGAAAAAAAATTATAAAAATATACTTTTCAGAAGTTTGTTTTTGTTGCAAAGAAATGGATTGATTGGCATATTGTTTTTTTATCATTGAATATGCGAAACAGAATTTTTTAGAAACTCAAATGCAAAAGCTTTATCAAGAATATCAATGTCATTGATTGTATTGGATTTTTGAAGGCATCCTCGAAGAAAATCAGAGCACTTGTTTTGAAGGTTGATGGAATTTGAAATAATCGAACCATTAATTAATTCACAAACATTTGATTCAGAAATTTCGGTAATTAAATATTCTTCTAGTTCATCCTAAAAATTTGCATAAATTATCTAAAAAAGAAGCATACATAAATGAGACTTTACCTTAAGTGATTGAATATCATATTTATTAAAAAATTGTAAAAGTTTCATTTTATTCTCAAGTGAAGTATCATTGACAAGAGAATGATGATAACAAAGTTTAATTCCAAGCTCAATAATTTCAGATGTAAAATCTGGAATTTCAACTTTGTTTTCTTGTGCTTCTTTTAAGCCTGATTCAAACATCTTTGTGAATACTGTTGATCGAGCTGCAAGAACACATTTATGGACCTAAAAATATAAATCAGTGTTTACGAACTTCCACTTCCGCAATTATTTCTAATTACTTCCTAATGGGAACAGAAGTAATTAGAATTAATTCAAAAAGAAAATTGGAAGTGATTGAAAAGAATTAATTCCAGAAAGCTCATTAAAATTGTCAAACAAAAACTTTTTTTCATTTTTTTTAAATTACACATAATTTTAGTTATATTTATTTCTTTACAGAATAGTTAATTGTAATATTTTTTAACAAAAATGCAATTTATAACCGTTTTTGAGCAAAAGAAAGCATTTTTTTATTCTGATTATTAATAGTTAATCTTTTGTCCACGACTTTCACCCTTTTTTGGTGAATACTTGGGAGTAATTGGAAATAATTAGAAGTAGAAGTATTATCTTTTACTGGGAGTGGAAGTAATTGGAAGTTCGCAAACACTGAAAATGATAAATAATAAATGTTTTCAATAAGAGCATGTCCAAGAAAGGATTTTATGGGTAACTTTTTTCTCTAGATTTGACGTGCTCGAAATGAACGCTTAGTAAGCAAAGGCAAAAACAAACGATAACAATTCATTAGAAATGCCTTTTGTTGAAAAACCCTTGTATTTTATCGCTTTTGTATGTGAGCTAAACTTTCAGTAATATGTCGTCCACTAGCAGCAACAATTGTAAAATCTTTGCTATTTTCTTGTTCCCATAAATTTAAGCTTAAAAAACTACTATCATGATTACATTTCCATTTCTTCTCATCTTCATCATTTATAACTGTTAAAACCCCATTCATTTTAATTGTAATTCCTTCATCAACAATATATCCTTTTTCTCGATCAAACAACTCATCAGATGCACAGCATCTAATGCCACATGTTTCTAAATCTTCATCACTTCTTACAATTTGTGTAAAATCAGCAGAAAAATTTGCAGATTCAATTAAAATACGGAAATAAATTTTTAATTTTACATTCTTTGGCTTTACAAGGCTCAAAAAAATCCATGTGTGTCCTCGATGTTTGACTTCTCGACCATTTGGGAAAATGGCAATACCACACCTAGCATTACCAAAACCAGGAACAATTGGATGAAGACTGCAGATATTGTTACCAACTTTTCCATATAAATTTCTTATAACTTTTTCTTCAAATTTCCATTGAATACTGACAGGGAATTGAGTATTCTAAAAAGAAATGCGTGACACGTTTTTTACTTTAAAACATGCAGCATTTGCTTTTGAAAAGCATTATTTCCTTAAAACTCAAGCGATTCTGGATTAATTAAAGTTATTACAAAAAAAATTCTTTTGCGAAAAGAAAGAAAAAATGTATTAGAAACGTCTTCATTAGACAAAATTATGGTTTCAAATTTTTGGAGATGTGAAATGATGCACAGAATATAAGAAAATACCTACCATTTTGAACCTGTTATATGTATAAATAAATTTTTTAGTTACATAAACAACTAGTTACACAATTTTCTTTCTATGGTGTGAATTCAGTTAAACAAATAAAACCATCCAAAAAAATATAACAGAAAGTTACAGCATAAAGTGTAGTAATATTGTTGATGGCAAAAAATCAAGCCTTTAATAGATCATTATAGTATTCTATTTTTCACAAAATACATGCTATTGCAATTTTCTCATTCCCTATGCAAAAACTTATAGATAACTGGTTAATTTGATAAAGTTCTCTGAAGAAACATTATGACTTGTTCGCAGATACGAATTTTTTTGTTCTTCTATTTTATTCTTCTAAATATTATGAGAAAAATGTAAACATTACAGAATTAGTGAGTTTTTGTTTTTTTTTTGGTTTAACTACAACTATTAAAAAATATTACTTTGTTTTTAATCTTTGCAAAAGGTTCTGCTAAACAAATTTGTTTTACAGAGGATTTTTGTTTCCTGAATTTTCCTTAAATTTGTTATCACTTTTAAGCTATACGTTTTTTGATTTGCAACAAATTATTAAAATGAATGCATATGATTTAGTCTCTAAAACCCTTCATGAATCTGCAACATTTTCATGGCCAGGAAGTTCTTCAATGAAACAATGTTTTTCTCTTCCATCTACAATTGTGTATTATATGGCTAAAAACCCATCATCATCAAAAGTTTATTCCAAAACATCACAAAGCTGTAAATACTTTTTTGAAACAACTCCAATTCTTGTTGCTGCATATATTACTGCAGAAAGTAAAATTTTTAAATTTGTTTTAAGTTTAATAGCTTTGAATTTCAAATAGTACACGATAAACGTTGCACCAAAAAAATTTTTAATAACCAAAATCATATAGTACTTTTTTCAACTATAATAATACTAGCCTTTTTTAATAATGTTTCCTTCATTTTTAGCTTCAAAAAATGTTAGAATATGCCCCAATGAAAAATGTGATTTTGATTATAATTGGAAAGGAGAATGTTGCAGTAAATTTGATGTTATCAAAGCCACTAAAAATATTTGGCTTACTCATGGTCTTTCTGTTTCATACACTAGTCGTGCCTTTGAATTCTATCAAAGCATTCTTGCAAAATTTTATCGATATGAATTTTTTCAACTTTATCTCAAGGATTTAACTATTAAATATGACGACTTTAAATCAATGGTTTCATCTGTAAAAGTGATTTATTTGCATGGGGTTACAATTACATACAATATTGATGACCAAAATTTTGTTCCGCTTGAAGATATTATAGAAGCCATTCCAAACATTGAAGATTTTTATTAGTAAGTTAAAACTTTTTTGTATCCAAAACGCAGTTTGTTGTTTTCGTGGCATCGATGACTTCTTCCGTTTTAAAGGGGCACAGACTTTGAGCTTTTTTACTTCATTATCTGTATAGCAATTTTTAGCGGTTTTAATTACAATACTCCTCTGACAGTCAATAATACAACAATAAAAAATATTTCAAAACTTGAAAATTTAACAAAACTCAAATCATTCAACTTACTTGAAATCCCAGAAGGATTTAACGTCAAGGATTTGACTAATTTCATCAATGTAAGCTCAAATGTCTTTGAAATTCAATTAAATAATAGTTATTTTTAGAATCTAAAAAATATCATATTCTGGCTGCAATTTCGTCAAGATATTTCGAAACAATACGAAAATCAGCTTGATAAACTTGTTGCAAAGGTTGTGAAATCAAAATTTCTTAATCGCCATATTACATATGGTCCTTACGGAAGTAATAATCATTATGCTACTTTAAGAAAACGTTATGTTGCTTCATATTCAGCATTTAATTGTGGATATTTACGTGCTGGCACATTGGCAAGCACTCCTCTGTTTCCATCTTTTGGTATTTCAAAGGGATGGAAACGTATTAAAAATGTTTTTACTAAAAAAGCATTGTCATAAAAATTTCAAATAACAAAGATAATTCTTGATTTTGATGGTGGCAATTTTATATTATTCAATTTTTGACTGTTGGAATTTTTTATTATTTGTGAGTGTATATTTTTGAATTGAATAAAATAATAGCTATATTTAACATTTTTTCTAACAAAAACTTGCTATATCACGGACAATGATAAAATTTTTTTGTGTCAAAATAACTTGTTTCTATAATCTGTTTGTGATAAAATTCAAAGACGGTATTTCTAGCATCATTTGAGAATAAAAAAAAATTATCAGCTAAAACTGCACGGATTAATTTTTAATTAACAACGAACTCTCTTTTGTTGTTGTCACAAAATTTGATGATGACAAAATAGCTACAAACATTTCAAAACTGTTTTTAATTTTTAAATTTAAAAAAATAAAATATGCGTCAACACATTATACTTTCATCTTCATTTACTAATGCTTGAAATTAACAATGATAATTAAAAAGGCACATTTCCTTTTATGCATTAAGTCATTTCATTTCATTTTGTACTTAAACTTAACAAGCTCATCAAAAAAAGCTGCATTGTTAAAATTTAAAAATGTATATTGACCCTTTTAACATTTGTTTAATTGTGGCAGAAATTATACTGTATATTTTTCATTTTACAGTATTTTTATTGTTAATTGTAGAAAGAAAAAATAAATTTAATGGTGCTTTTTATGATTTAATGAGGCTAATATTTGTAGCGGATTTTGTGTTTATTATTGCGGTGAGTTGGTTGTAGTTTTTCTTACACTTATCCTTACGATTATTCCTGCATACACTTGTGTACCGTTGGACTAGTTGGATGATTAGACTAGATCACTTACAGTAGTTATAAAAATTTCGGTTGACAAACTGCTAGCCCCTTTTGCAATTTGTTTGCCAAATTTTAGTATTTTTCATTTACGTATCTCCACAATTGAATAGCTCAAAGTTGTCAAAAATGACCAAAAATCAAAAATCTTGATCATTTTTACCAGCTTTCTGAGAGACCTCTATTAATCTACTATTTGTGTATAAGTTTGTACAGAGGGAATGAGAAAAAATTATTGATGACAATTTTTACCACATCTTTCATACATAGAAGAAGAAGAAATAAAAAAATTCAAATTATGCATTAATGAATAACAAAAAGCTTTTTTCCCATCTTTTTGAATGTTTTAGAATTAATACAATTAGTCAATATAACAATGATGTATTTATTATTTAAATAACATTTTTATCCCTTTTAAGATAAGCGATTTCCCAAATTTTTTTCGACATTAAAGATGTTAGCCTTGTTATTATTTTCATACAGTAATAGAAAAAAAGTAAAGTTCTGTTAATCACTTATTTATTTTTTTCGTTAAATGAAGACAATAAAGAATCACACCTTGAATAGTATGATTCTTTACTGTCTGCTACTTATCAATAAAAATTATCAAAAATCAAAAAATTTGATGATCATTTTAAACAACTTTTGAGTTGCAAAACTTTGGAAAAACGAAAAAAAGATAATTTGCATGAACGATGGGCTGTCATTATGCCAAACAAAATATCCATAACTGCAATATACTACCAGAATTTTGGTTCTAGGCCTTTTAACATTTTCGTTTTAAAGCCACTAAACATCAATATCAGCCAAAAAGCTGTAACTTTTTTTAAGTAAAAACGAAAAAAACAACTAGTTCTTGTTTTTGGGCTAATTATTTGTTTTCAAATTTGCATATCAAAATTAACAGGGCAAACCTTCAAACTATATATTTTATTAGCTTTTCTAATAGTTATTTTATAATTCAGCAATTTCAAATTCGACTTCCAAATTTTCGTTTTTGGCCAGATTTCTACAAAACAAATGGAAATTTAGCTGCAATTATTTTAAATACAACAGGATACTGTGCATTTGTACAATTTTTTGCTCATGGTTTAATTGCATTTAATCGGTTTACAATATTTTGGTTTCCAACGATGCACAAAAAAGTTAGTTTATTTTTTTAATTATTTAATTAATTACTTACAGTAATCCATCTTGGGTACACACTTAATTAGTTGAGTAATTGGTTTGTGAATTGTTAATTAATTGATGTCTGCGTCGGTTAAAAACCAAAAACATGCTCTCTCAAATGCACTATTAAGATTAAAATTGTTTTTGCAGATTTGGTCAAAGCCATGGTACACTGTTGCAGTAATAATTTTACCATTAATTGCGCTGAGTCATAGACTGCTTGAGCCTGGTGTTTTTACGTATAATGAAAATGGAGATGTATTTGCAAGATTTTTAAATGACAATACTCGAACAATTGCATATTATATTACATCATCGGTATTTTCAACAATGACAATTATACAAGCTATTTTTAATGTTTTAGCAGTCGTGAAATATTATTATTTTAAAAAATTGAATACTCATGTTGATAGTAATGAAGCGAGGTTATTGAGTGAGTTAACCAATGTTGGGCCAAAAAAGTAACTTCTCACTTTCTAGGCCTATCATGTGTACTTTTCTTTATTCAATGGCTTCGATGTGCTCATAATTTTGGACGGCTGATATTTCCACAAAATGAATATTTTAATTTGTTACTTCAAACTCTTTTACCCCTGGTTTCTGATCTCTATGCTTGGACTGGAAGTATTTCATTGATTTTATTAAGGTTTGAAAAACATTTATATCACTCCAAAAAAAAGCAAACATTAATTTTTAGTGTATCAACAAGAAAAGCTTATTTAAAGTTTTTTCTTAAATGTATAAATGTCAACAAATTTACATTTGATTCAACAAATGTTCCACAGTATCCGATAACATTTAATACTAATCAAGTTACGTAAACATAAACAATTATTGACTGTTTTAAAATTGTTGATGTGATGTATTCATTTTATTAACAGAAGTTTTTGTTTTTGCACTTTATAAAATAAATGCTTCATACTTTGAAAACTTTTTTGTATCTCCGTTATTTTTTAATTTTTCCTAAGTTAAACAAGGTTCAAAAATTAACATTTATCATGGATTCAAAAAAATAACATGAGATATAAGAATGGCGCCTTTATTTTCAGGAAATGGAACAGCTTAAGGATCTCGGAAACCAAGGAAGTTTGCTTTGCCGTGAATGAATGGTTGTTTTTCAGTAATGAAATCTTCCAATGCAGCCAACAATGTCGAGAAAACATTAAGACTTCCACTTTTATTTTAGCATTTAAGAAAAGTGCAAAAGATTTTGTTTATCATTTCTGAAATTTTTTTTCTTGGAGTTCATAAATGACTTGACTCAAAAGTGAACTTTGTGAAAAACGTTTTCAACCATGATGGCACAAGTTCAATTTGGCTTTAGGCAAAAACTGAACTATGTTAAAAACGATTTTTGCTTTTCTTTTTTTATGATGAAAGTTCAAGTCTTGCTTTTAATAATTTTTGCACTGATAAGAGAGAATGGGATATTTCACCTGAACTGTTGTTATCTATACTTCTAAGGTAAAATAAGTATGTTGATTTGGAAAAGCTTTAACTGAACATTTTTCTTTGTAGTAAAATCAAAAATGAATACTTTATAAAACATTTTTTTTTATTGAATGTGAAACAAACAAAATACAAATAATTAAAAATCTTCCGGAAATTAATGTCTCTCATAAGGCTTGAATGCACTACTATTCTTTCTCATTGCTGCAAATGCTCTCGCATATCGACGTGGTAATTTTTCAACAGAAAATACATCATCATCATCATGGCGCTCATGTTTTGTGTTTACAAAATAAATTCTTCCATTTTCATCATATTTACCACAACCATGATCTGATCCAAAACCAGCAAAAGCATCATCATTATTTTGACTAAAAACGCCAGCTCCAGCTTGTCTGGCACCACTTTTGCAACTGGCCGTAACATAACCGACAGTACCCCGAGATGAACCTGCACCAGAGTTGCTTGGACCAAAACCACCACGGCCTCGTCCAAGACCATAACAACCTCGAAAAGAAGTTTCTTTCGGAACATTGTTTCGACCAAATCCACCTGCTACAACTTGACTGTATCCACCACGATTTCGACCAAATCCACCACGGCCTCGACTAGGATCAAAACCAATACGAGATGGAACACTCGCAGTATTACTCGGTTGACCATATCCTCCACGACCTCGTCCAAAACCAAAACCACAGCGAGATGCAGTTTCTTCCGGATCATTATTTTTATTAATAGCCTCCTAAAATTTTGTTATAGGAACTTGAACACTTGAACAAAAATCTACCGTCAAGGGAACTTCTGAATTAACTTTTTTTTTCATAACTTCAGTTGTCTTTAATTCAAGCTGAGCAATTTTTTGTTTCAATTTAACATCATTAGAATGTGACAGTCGACTTGCTTCTTCAAATTTTTGTTTCCAAAATTGAATCTAAAATATTAAAAAAAGTCATTTATATAAAGAAGACAAAAGACAAAACACTTACATTATCATCCTTTAGACCAAGACATGATTTCATTGTTCCAAGCATAAAATCTGCAGTATCAGTTTTAACTTCAACATTTTCAACTTGTTTCTTGATTTCTTGTTCTTTCTGTTCCATTAAAATACATTTAGCTTGCATTTCAGCTTCAACAGCTTTCATTTCTTCAAGCTTTTCTTCCATAATCTTTACCTTTTCTTCATATTCTTTTGTCATTGTTGTAGAGCTTTCAACCAATCGATTAATCTAAACTTTTTCAATATGAACGTGAGTTTTAACTTAAGTGCTTACATTTTTCTGCATTTCTTTCTTTTCATTAACGATTTCAGGAATCTAAAAATAAAAAGCATAAATGTACTGTAAGAGCAAACAATGCTTACTCCATTCAAAAGAAGCTTATTAACATCTCGAAGTTGTTGATTCTCAGTTTCATACCATTTAATAACACTATCGATCTAAAATATATGCATTATTATATATGCAGAATTGCTAACAGTCAACTCACCGAACCAATAAAAGCATCAACTTTTTGATATCCAGCAGGATTAAGTGGTTTAACTTGAATTTTACCAGCTTTAGTTGTAACACTTTTAGTATCACAAATCTGAAAATAACTTGTCCGTGTAATCAATAAAAGTAAAAAGAATAACATACAGCTTTCATGAAATCATCAGTTTTTACTTGAAGTTCATCAAGCAAAGCTGCATGTTTGCTATTGGTTGCAGTATCAGTACCTTTACTGATGCTGGATACACTTTGATCAGTGGATGGAGATAAAGATAAATCTTTAAACTTTTCCATGACAACAAATGTTGCTTATCAAGAGAAGCAGGATAAATAGATTTAAGAAACTAAATATTTGCTAAGACAAAAATCTGAAAAAGGTTATGAAAATAACGGTTGTTGAAGTATATAAAAAATATCTGAGAAATGGTAAAAATACAAGTGAATCGCGCATCACATAAAAAATAAAGTAATTGCTGAAATCTTTTTCATAGTTTACTACACTGATAAAAATATGAAAAAAATAGGTAATTGTAGTGGCTCAACTGACGAGAAAAACTTTCGAAAACTCACAAAAAATTAAAAAAAAAGATTTCGAAATCATTTTTCTTTCCTTTTCTCAGTGTTGTATTGAGCGAGAGAGATTGTCAGAAATTCGTGTTAAAGTCAAATTCGTGGCGGCTCTTTTGAATACAACGCCAACAAGTGCGCTAATAATAAAAAATTTTATTGTTTGAAAATACACTGAATTTTATGAGATTGTTGCATAAACATTTCATAAATAATCAATGACATTTTTATGAGAGGCATTCATCTAAGATATTATACAAAGCAAAGGCATAAAAATAAAAAGCAAACTGGCAGTTAGCTGCCACACTTTTGCAACATTTTTAGCCCGAAATATTGAAATTTTTTTTGATAACTTCTTCTCATTTTCAGTCTTCATAATTTTAGCAATTTTCAGAAATCTACTTTTAAAAAATGCATTCTGCAAAGGTTGAATACTAGAAGTTGAAATTCAGTTGAATAAAAGCTCTTTTTTAAACGTTTTTTTTTAAGTTTCAACTTTGGTCTAGCTTAATTTTGTCTTCTAAAATGTTAAATTTTTTTAATATCTTTGTTTATTCCAATAAAGTCGGATACAAATTATCTAAAACTTGTCAATTGATTTATTTTCCCAGACAAGTATGTTTATGTATTTGGATTTTTTGATGTTGCTAAAAAAATTCTAAAATTTCCACAATTTTCAATTCATTGGTATACTGTAGGTGTTGAAGACATTTTGATAAATTTTAGCATTTTTTTCATATAAAATCAAGTTTTAATTTCTTTTAAAAAACTCATAAATGAAGTCTTACATTTAAATTTTGTTTCAAAAAAATGATGATAGATTGTTTTAAAAAACATGGAACTCGATTAATCACTGAGAAAAGTATAGCTGTAAAATTTTCTTTTGCTTCGAATATTTTAAGCTTCTTTCAAGATTAAAACAAATGAATGAAAGTTATCAAAAATATGAGTGAATTGAAGAAAAAATAATTTTCAATTTTTTATATAACACTTTTTTGGGCTTTTGAAATATGACGTACATTAATGAAAAATCAATAATTTGGTATTTAATATTCTTTCTTATTTTTGAAAGAAGTTCTTTTGCTTCTGAAATTTATCCAGTATTGCTACCAGTAATTCCAAATTCGGTAAAAAATAAGTTAATAATTGTTTTATTTTAAGTTTTTTAGACTACAACAACAACAGCTTATTCTATTAAGGCATATATGTATTATGTTTTGGGAAAACATTAATTTTGGCCTATTTTTTTTATGACTGCTACCTATTTTTTTTCTCAGTGCCTATTTTTTTTTAAATTTGACCTCTTTTTTTTGAAAGTGCCTATTTTTATTTTCAGTGCCTATTTTATTTTAAATTTTACCTATTTTTTTTCTCAATGCCTATTTTATTTTAAATATTACCTATTTTTTTTGCAAGTGCCTATTTTATTTGAAATTTTACCTATCAGCATAAAATAATTTTATTTTCACACATGTACATAAAAAAACAATGAAATATCACAAAAACAACAAAAAAGTAATACAGTAATAATAGAGCAAAACAAAAGAAAGTAACAATAAAAATAGAATGTTTTTAAATTTTGAAATTTTTTAAAATGTAATAAATTCTTTGAAAATGAAATTTATGAACCTTGTGAAATAATGGCCGATGGAAGCAGAGCAATTTCAGCAGCTGTATTAAGTGTATTTCCTCATGCCTTGCGACGATATTGTTATTTTCATGTAATTCAAGCAGTTGAACGCGAATTCCAAAAACTTCAATTATCAACGGCGCAAAAATCAGTAATAAAAAATGATATCCATGAATTGGCAAATTTAGGATGCGCTTCTCATTTTGAAATTGTTGGTGAAGATCTTGTTCAAAAATGGAAGAATACTGGTAATGAAGAAATGATAAAATTTGCAGATTATTTTAAAAAAGAATATATTAATGATAAGAAAAATTATGTTTTATGCTTTTCAACAAATATAGATCAACAAAATTTAACAAGAATTTTAAATAATTTAGTTGCACCTCTTCAAAATGGCTTATCTATTTTTGGGAGTAATACACAACTATATGCAAAAATTATAGTTTCAACAAAAATTGTTAGTCCTTATCTTTCAACGATTCAAGATTTTCAAGATTATATCAATAATATTACAATTAAGGAAACTGTTGTATAACTTAAAAATGAAGGTAACTTCATAGTTTTATAATTTTATACTGTGTAAAAAAATGTTTGCGTCGAATTGTCCTGGCAGAAAAAAAAAGAAATTTTTATCGCCTGCTTTTTTCCAAACAAAATCTTAAATCCTTATCCATGAGAAAATGAAGCAAGCTAAATAATTTCTGTAAAAGCAGAAAAAATGTTATCACTTTTTCTGTGCTAGAATGCATGAAAAATTGAATAAACTGTTTCTGAATCCTCGAGAAAATATTTGTCAAATTTTTTTTGTTCGCCTCGACGAGCTGCAACCGCGGAAAAAAAGAATGGTTCTTGTTATTACAACTTTTAAGATTTTGAATCCTTAATAGTCTGTGCTATCATTGGAATGACGCACATTCTAAGCGAGTATGTTTTTATAAGTTTTAATGATCCGACCTTAAAAGATCTTTGACTGTTTAATAAAGCATAATTTGAATTATTCTTTCAAATTAGTTTCATTAGATTGTTGCGGAGGAATCCGTAAGTTTAATAATTTGCATATTACTCTTCTGCATTCTCAGAAAATGTCTATAAATACTCTTTTTGTCTTATCATTTGTCTCTTCGTTGTTCATTGTCTATATTTTTTCTTCTTTGGAATAAACGTCTATTTTTATTCTCTCTCTTCGATTTTTTTGTGGTGGAGAGCATTTCTTCACCACATAGATGCCCATATTTTTGTTACCAAATGTGAAACTTGTTATTTTTGAACTTTATTTGGTACAATAGCTAAAATTTGATAAAACATGTTTCAGGCAGAAATAATAATAATAATGAGAAATGATAAAAAGGATAGAAATAGCTGCCCAGGAACTTGCAGATTCTTGTGACCCTTACCCATATTCGATCGCATCAAATCTCTTAACAAATTACTATTCAAGTATTAGTGAAAGTTTTAAAAATTTAACCAATTGTAGCCAATTTCATGCACTTGTTTATGATTATGAAGCATTTGAGAAATTTCAAGATGATCTAATTCAAAGTTATTACACTGAACCTGACAATGATAAAATTGATCCATTTATTAGTGCCCGTCCTTTTACCCCTCGTGGAACAACGTCTTCAGGTGTTACTACTACTACAAAAAGTGTACAACAAACAACATCTTCAGCAAGTACTTCAACAACAACTACACTCTCTACATCATCTTCATACAGTAATTCAACAACACCAAGTAAATTCTTTTGTATTCGAGCTATCGCTTTTATATAGTTCATTCTTTTTAGACTCTAAAAAACTTGGATCAAACTTGGTTGTAATTATTATTTCAGTGTGTGCTGTAATAGCTTTCATTTTATTTGCAGTCTTTTTTTATTTCATTTATCGTCGACAAAAATCAATGAAAGTTGCAAAAAAAATTAATAATAAAGATTGTAAAGCTGATGATATCAGAATTGATTTTTAGGAATTAACATGAAATAAATTGATGATAAATAATGAACAGCTTGGATCAGGAGCTTACGGGCAGGTATTACAAGGAAAGCTATTAGGAAAACCAAAATATCTTGCCAACAAAGAATTCGAAAACCTATTTAGTGAAGATAGCGTTGATGTGGCAATTAAAATGCTTCATAAATATGCGGATGAAAAGGCAAAAGTAACACTTTTGTTTCTTATTAAAATTCTAAAAATAAATATTATAGAAAACTTTTTTGAATGAAATTCAGCTGGTGTTAATATCAAAATGTCGCATTTTTGATGCTTGTAATTTATAATAAAAAAATGAGAAAAAAGAATAACGATGATTTCAAGAAATACGAGATTCTAAATCGTATTTTTTTCTTAAATTTTTTTTCATTGAAAAAATGCACGCAGCATGCATTTTTGTTGCGGCTTGGAAAACTTGCTTTGTTTTTGACGCTGTAGATGAAGATACTCTAAGCAAAAATTTCAAAAAATGCAATTTAATATTTATTATTATTTATTGTTTTAATTTTGTTCGTTAATAAAACAACTAACCAGAAGCAAAAACAAATAATACTAGAAGCAATAAAAAGCGCGATTTTTGAAGCTTCTGACCTTAAGTTTGTGTGCAACAACTGTTGTTAATTTGCTCAAGTTTTTTTTAAATATGCTCAGCAACCTTTGTTTAACCAGTGGCTTAAAATTGACACTAATAATTTTAGACATGCATTATATTATCCCAAATGTTACAAAACGTTGATATCTTTCGTTTTTGATCCTTTGGTAATGCACTGAAAATAACCTAAAAATAGCTAATAATCAGTGGACCCCCAAAACTTAATAATGACCCATAAAAAAATTGAGTTGAACAAAGCTTTGATTTTTGCTCGATTTTGAGAAAAAATGCGTTATAAGAATGCAAAGATCGCTGATGAAACTTTGGGAGCATTAATTTTTAAATAAATAAACGATTTTCGATCAAAAGTTTCTTTGATTTTCTACCGTTTTTTTTCTTAGTGTAAAAAACCTTTTTAAATAAATGATTTTTGTAATGACATTTTTATCCTGAGTTTTATCATATACTAAGATTGTGCCATTATAAAAACATTATTGTTTGAGATCATATTTTTATTATAAAAAACAAAAACAATAATAATATTTACAATACAAAAAAAACAAGACAATAACAATATGTAATACAGTAAATTAATTAAAAAGTAACATGGCAAATTAAAGGTAAAAGTTCACGAAGTTGTTGATATCCCATTGCTACACATTTTTCATTGAGTACAGTAGTTTTGTAAAGCATAAGATGTTCAAGAGTTTGTGATGAAGTTAATTTCATAAATTCAGATAATGTAATAGTTTGATGATATAAATTTAACATTGTTAGGTTGCATCGAATAACATATTTAAGCAAATTTGAAGCTTCTGATTTATTTTTGCTATTACATGAAAATTTTCCAACTAATAAAAGTGAGAAGGTTGCATTTTCGATTTTCAACAATCGATTATCTGCTTCCCAAATACCAAAAGGATCAAGAACAAGTGATCGAAGAATCAAAATCTAAAAAATTATCACATTTTTTTACAATATAGTATACGTTAAAATATAGTGTTACCTTTTCATTTAACCAATTATAATCAATATTTGCATGTCTATCATAGAATGATGTGATATTTAAATTTGGATTATTTTTGACATCTTTCATTGAAACAATTCGATTTCCATCATTCAAACATTCTTCAAGTTTGTTCTTTTCACTTTCAAGATGCTCAATATAATTTTGAGATTCATCTTTGCTTTTCTTTACAGTATCCAATTCAGTTTGCAATGCAGTATTTGAACTTTTCATTGTTTTCATTTCATTTCTTAATTTGGTAAGTTTAGTTTCATGATCTTTGGAAGCCAATATTAATTGATCAAATTTATTTTGAAGCATTTGTTTATCATTTTTGACATTTACAAGTTGATTTTGTAATTTGTCAATGCTATCATCTTTTGCTTTGACCTGAACTGCATATTTATTTAATTTCCTTCGTTCATCTTTGATTGTTTGATACAATATTGCATTCTAAAAATTATTAGCAAAAGTTATTTTTCAACAGTATAACGATACAAAATACCAACCTTTTGTGTGAGATCAGCAACTTTTGATTTTAATGCATCTCTTTCGCGTTCACAAATAGATATTTTTTGTTCCATTTCTGCATTCTTTGGTTGTGATTCATACTTACTTTTGACATTATCAAGTTCATTTTGTAATGCAGCAACAATATCATCTTTTGTTTTAAGCTGAACTTCAGCATTTGTTGCATCTTCTTTGATTGTTTGACTCAAATTTTCATTATTTTGCGTAAGAATTGCAGCTACTGAAGATAATTCATTCTTTTCACGTTCCAATTCTGCATTCTTTGATTCAAGTTCTTTGTAGTCATTTTGAAGCATTTGTTTATCATTTTGTAATTTTGTTGTTTCATCTTCCTTTGCTTTGAATTGTGCTTCATAATCGATAAGCTTCTTTTCTTGATCATCAATAGTTGATTGCATTTCTTTGGATGTTTGATTCAGTAATTCATTCTAAAATTTAATTAAAAATTATTATTTGTGTTTTATATATAAAAGTCAAAAATGCTAACCTTTTGTGACAGATCTGCAATCGTTAAAATTAATTCATTCTTTCCATTTTCAGATCCAACAAGTTTTCGTTCCATTTCTTCATTCTTTGATTGTGATTCATCAAGTTTATTTTGAAGCAACTGCATATCACATTGTAATTCAGCATGTCTATCATCTTTTGCTTTGAGCTGAATTTCAGAATCGATAAGCTTCTTTTGTTGATCATCTTTAGTTGATTTTAAAACATCTTTTTCATTTTCAGATACCATAAGTTTTTGTTCCAATTGTTCACATTTTGATTGTAGCTCTTCATATTCTGCATCTTCTTTAATAATCATTAATGGTTGATTTCTTTCAATATGAAGTCTTGTAATTTGTTGTTTCTGAAAAAAATTAATTACCGTAATTTTATGAATTTCGCTAGAATAAATAAGTATTACCCTTTTCTTTCTTCGTTCTCCTCGAATTGTTATATTTGATTGATTTTTTTCAATATGAATTCTTGTAATTTGTTGTTCCAAATCTTCGATTCGTGCTTGTGACTCTTTAATTCTTGATCGCAATGTTTCAATTTCTGCTTCTTTTTCTTTAATCTCCTTTTCATAATCAGCAATATTAAAACCTCGACGTTTATGAATTTCTTTGAGCTAAAAATTAAAAGTGACTACCAAAAATTTATCAATATTTTGTAATTAGAAAAGAATTATTTGACACATTTTTGAATTAAATATTTAAAAATGCGTCAAATTGTTCTTCCCTTGTCAGTAACCAATTTAAAACTAACTTGTTTTGAATGACCATTATGAAGCACTTCTATCTATAAAATAAACATGTCTTAGTTTTAAAATCCAATCCGATATAAAAAAACTTACTCGCTGAAGATGAACTTTTTTATGTTTTTCCAATTTTTCATCTGCTTCCAACTTTTTCTTTTTCAATAACCGAACTTCATCTGTCAATTTGAATATTTTACGATCATCAGCAGCAGATTTTGTTCTAAGTGTTGAAAGTTCTTTTGACATTTTCCTATCACAATTAGATGCCATAATTGTAGAAGTATCTGGAATATATTTATTAAAAGTATATATAAATCAGTGAAAATTTCAGAAATACAGTCGATGAAAATAAAGTCAAAAAAAGCGAAAAGAAAAAAAGTTCTTCGGAAAAATATAGTTTGCATTAACAAAAAAAGCGGGAACTTGCGTGCCCTTGTTGCCCTGCTCTTTCTTTGCCATATCCCCAATATAACAGCTTTCAAAATTAATTTCCCGCTGCAGTGTGCATATTGCTGCCATTCGATCAAAAATAATTGGTTTTTTGTCTACATTCATAACAACCGCTAAAGTTAATGGACTTTTTTTTGTCGTTGTCAATGATTTAAAAACAATTAATTTGAGAAGTTTCCAAACATGGAGGTATGCTGTAGATGAAATACCAAAATTAAATTTTAGGTGGATTATGTATAACAGCAATTCTGAATGAATACTTTTAAACAATTTTTTAAAACAAATGTTTTGATGTCATAATATCTGCTCAATTGAACATTGATTATTACCTTTTTCCTGAAAAACTTAAAAATTATTTACAGATTTTGGTTTTTATAACAACAAAAAAGTATTGGTTTGAAAGATTACTGTAGCTTCAAAATCGCTTTAATACCTTAAAAAAGGATTGTTGTTCTTTATTATAACTAACAGTAAATGAAGAAATATTAATATTGAATCCACTTTAAAACAATCTTACAAGATTACTGTAGATTTTTTTTTTCAATCAAATTTTAAGCCGGCTGAAATAAATTAAGTTTTACAAGTTGGTGGTAGAAGTCAATTTTAATAATTAAAAAATTGCTGAAAGAAATTTTTCCTGTTGCTGAGAATATCCTAATGAAGTTGTTGCAATTGGTGCTGCGTATTATAGTGCTACTGGAATGTCTCAACTAGAAGCTACTGATTTCTTTGTCGAAAAACATAATTCAAATAAGATGACAAAAAACTTATCTAATAAACTCAAAATTTTTGCAGAAGTTAATAAAGTCAAAGTTATTGCAGGAAATATTGATGATTGTAAATTCTGCAAGCTATAATTTACTTAGAGGTGTTAATAGTGCTATTCATGCTGCTGTGGGACAAGAATTACTTAAAGAAAGCAATCTTTTGAACGGTTGTAAAATAGGTGAAGCAAAAATTACTGCTGCTTATAAAATTAAAAATGTCAAAGCTATCATTCATACTATTAGACCATTTGTTTATAATGATGTTACGAAAGGAATTGAAGACGATCTATATAACTGTTATAAACACTCACTGATTGTTGCAATCGAAAAGCTGTAAAAGAATTTCTACAATACGAAAAATACTTTGATATACTTGATGATGTTTATGAAAAAGCAGATGAAGATATCTATAAGAAACTACTTCCAAGAGTATTTCGTTTAAATTTCGTTTAGTATGATAAATAATTACCGTATATTTTCTTAGTGTAAAAAACCTTTTTGGATAAATGATTCTTTTTCAACATTTTTATCCCGAATTTTCTCTAAGATTGAAAACATTAATGTTTGAAAAAAATTCATTTTTTATTATAAAAAACAATAATAATATTTACACCACAAAAAAAAGACAATAACAATATGTATTACAAAAAAAGAAATTAAAAAGTAGCATTGCAAGTTGACGGTAAAAGCTTTCGAAGTTGTTGAGCTGTCATTGCTACACCATTATTATTGAGTACAGTAGTATTGTAAAACGTAAGATGTTCAAGAGATTTTGATGAAGTCAATTTCTCAAATTCAGATAATATAAGTGTTTGGTGACGTAATTCCAATTCTTTAAGATCACATCGAATAACATATTTAAGCAAATTTGATGCTTCTAATTCATTTTGGCTGTCACAGGTGAGTTTATTAATAAGCAATAGCAAGAAGTGTGCATTTTCAATTTTTAGCAATTGATCATCTGCTTTCCAGCAATCAACAGAACCAAAAGTTAGTGATTGTAGAATCAAAATCTTAAGAGTTATCGTATATTTATAATATCGCATAAGTTAAAAAAATATTACCTTTCCGTTTAACAAATTATAATCAATATTTGCAATTAAATTTCCGGTTACATGACGTCGACCATAGGCATAAGCTTCATTAATTAAGGCATTAATATCCAATTCAAGATGTTTTGTGACATTTTTAATTGAAACAAATCGATTTCCATCATTCAAACATTCTTCAAGCATTGTCTTTTCAAATTCAAGACGCTCAATATAATTTTGAGATTCATCTTTGCTTTTCTTTACAGTATCCAATTCAGTTTGCAATGCAGTATTTGAATCTGTGAGCGATTTCATTTCAGTTTCAAAGCGAGCAAGTTTAGTACCACGTTTAATAAAAGCCATTTGTAATTGATCATATTTATTTTGAATCGTTTCTTTTTCCTTTTGTGAATCTGCAATAACAGTTGTTTGCAATTCATGGAATTTTTTTCGTTCATATTTCATTGTTTGATTCAATATATAATTCTAAAATTAGTAACTAAAGTTACTTTTTCTACAGCATAATGAAACAAAACACCAACCTCACTTTCACAAACAGAGATTTGTTGTTCCAATTCGGCATTCGTTGATTGAGATTCACCAAGTTCACTTTGAAGCATTTGTTTATCATTTTTGACATTATCAAGTTCGTTTCGTAATTCAGCAATAATATCATCTTTTGTTTTAAGCTGAACTTCGGCATTTGTTGCATCCTCTTTGATTGTTTGATTCAATTTTTCATTCTACAAATGTTAATTACTGTTTACAGGATAATACTGAATAGTTAAACACATACTTTTTGTGAAAGATCTGCAATCGTTAAAATTAATTCATTCTTTCCATTTTCAGATGCAACAAGTTCTTGTTCCAATTCTTCATTCTTTGATTGTGATTCATCAAGTTTATTTTGAAGCAACTGCATATCACATTGTAATTCAGCATGTCTATCATCTTTTGCTTTGAGTTGAATTTCAGAATCGATAAGCTTCTTTTCTTGATCATCCATGGTTGACTTTAGTTTATTTCTTTCATTTCCAGATTCAACAAATTTTTGTTCCAATTGTTCACATTTTGATTGTAGCTCTTCATACTCTGCATCTTCTTTAATAATCATTAATGGTTGTTTCTGAAAAAAATTAATCTAATTAAATTTATTTGAAATTGAAGATTACCTTTTTTCTTGTACGTTCTCCTCGAATTGTTATATTTGGTTGATTTTTTTCTATTAAAAGTACTGTCTTTTGTTGTTCCAGTTCTTCATTTTTTGCCTGTAATTCTTTAATCGTTGTTTGTGATTCTTTGATTTTTGTTTCTTTTTCTTCATGCTCCTTTTCATAATCAGCAACATTAAATTTTCGACGTTTATGAATTTCTAGAAGCTGAAAATTAAAATTATATATTAAACATTTTATAAATTGTAAAAAGTGTTTCATAAATTTAACAGTGTTTGGACGAGCATTTTTTATCAACTCCAAAATCAACCCAAAAGAGAAAATTTTGTTAATAGTAAAATGGCATTCTCAAAGGAAACTATCTACATCTAATACTACTAATAATTAGTAACTAATTAATTTAGCTTTATTACCTTGAAAAACGTTTTTTGCTTCAAACAGTTGAAAAGCGAAAAAAAATTCAAAATCTCGACTTTAGAGCCGGTGTTGCGACAAAACTGTAATTCAATCCTATGTATAAAAAACTTACTAGTTGATGATGAACACGTTTAACTGTTTTCAATTCTTCTTTTGCTTGTTTCGCTTCTGCTTCAAAATTTTTTTCTCTATTGTCCTCTTTGAATTTTTTATAACCAGTTGGAACAGATTTTGATCGACGTGGTGAAAGTTTCTTTGACATTTTCTTATCGCAATTAGATGCCATAATTGCAGAAATGTCTGAAATATAGCTATTAAAAGTATATATAAATCAGTGAAAATTTCTGAAATACAGTGAATGAATGAAAAAATAGTTAAAAAAGAGAAAAGAAAAAAAGTTCTTCGGAAAAATATAGTTTGCATTAACAAAAAAAAAGCGGGAACTTGCGTGCCCTTGTTGCCCTGCTCTTTCTTTGCCATATCCCCAATATAACAGCTTTCAAAATTAATTTCCCGCTGCATTGTGCATATTGCTGCCATTCGATCAAAAATAATTGGTTTTTTGTCTACATTCATAACAACCGCTAAAGTTAATGGACTTTTTTTTGTCGTTGTCAATGATTTAAAAACAATTAATTTGAGAAGTTTCCAAACATGGAGGTATGCTGTAGATGAAATACCAAAATTAAATTTTAGGTGGATTATGTATAACAGCAATTCTGAATGAATACTTTTAAACAATTTTTTAAAACAAATGTTTTGATGTCATAATATCTGCTCAATTGAACATTGATTATTAACTTTTTCCTGAAAAACTTAAAAATTATTTACAGATTTTGGTTTTTATAACAACAAAAAAGTATTGGTTTGAAAGATTACTGTAGCTTCAAAATCGCTTTAATACCTTAAAAAAGGATTGTTGTTCTTTATTATAACTAACAGTAAATGAAGAAATATTAATATTGAATCCACTTTAAAACAATCTTACAAGATTACTGTAGATTTTTTTTTTCAATCAAATTTTAAGCCGGCTGAAATAAATTAAGTTTTACAAGTTGGTGGTAGAAGTCAATTTTAATAATTAAAAAATTGCTGAAAGACATTTTTCCTGTTGCTGAGAATATCCTAATGATATCAAAACAAATTTATAAAAAAATTTTTTGTTTTCCATTAGTTTTTAACTTTACTTACAAAACACTAGAGAAAAGAACACACTTTATTTAAACTTCCCACAAAGAAAAATATCTTCTTCCAAAAAAATTTTTTTTTCTTTTTTCTCCAAAAAATTTTTTCTCTCTCCAATCTATTTTTTTCCCTTTCAATCTATATTTAATTTTTTGTATTTGTTTAACATTTTTTCCAGATCTGTCCTTTATCTAAGCAACTACCGATGAGCCTACTTATATCACATATCATTGGTTTAAAAATATAAAGCTGTCTAGTTGTCCAAGGCGAAACAGCAATTTTTCTTTTCTTAAAAATTTTTTTTTTACTCTCTTTCCCTTTATCCCAATACATCTCCTTTTTTACATTTGAAAAAATATGATTTGCAAAACTCAAAAAAAGCGGGAACTTGCATACATCAGTCATTAAGGTCTTGCTCTTTTTTGCCTTGTCTACAGAAAGTGCTGTTGCAGGAAGACTGCTTTCTAAATTATTTTAGATGATAAGACTTTATATTTTATTGACCTTAACAAAAATGGCACTTTTAAGTTAAAAGTGGTTCAGACCTACAAAAAAAGGACCGTTCATATTTTTGCCAAGTTTGATTTTGAAAGGTCAAAAAATTAGTTTTTTTAATGTATATTTATTGGTTCATTTTTTAAACATGCATAGATCGCTAAAATTAAATCGTTCACATCTTTTTTAAAAACATGGTATCAATACAAATGTAATAAACTCTGACATTTTTAAACATGGGTATACTGTAGAAACTGAAAATGCAAAAGTTAATTTAGCGTGGCTTTATTTTTTTCTTCATTAAATGCTGCTAAAAATTTTTTAACATTTCGATAAATGTTCAAACATATGGGCATACTGTAGATATTGTGGATACCAAGAACGATACTGTCGTGGATGTATAACTCCACTTCTAAACTATGCTATTAAAGCTTTTTTTGAACCAGCAATTCCAAAGTAAAAATGTCATCACAAATCCTATTTCTAATTTCCTCAAAAAATATGCATTCTTTACCAACGATTACTGTAACTCTTGCATTTATTATAACAAAAAAATTAAACGACAAACATGAAAGAAAAACTTAACAACGTGAAAGAAAATATTTTTAACAAAAAATAACTCAACAATTAAAAATCAAAGTATTCTCGAAAAGTTGGACGTCGTTGAGGTTTAATTAATTTAATTTGTGATCGAGGAAGATATGGATTTTCGTAGAGCTTAATTCCCTAAAACATTTTCATCATTTATTACTAAAGATCAAAGATAACAAAAAAAAACAAACATCAGGATAATGAAATTCAAAAAGAATTTCAGGTTTTTCATTAAGCCATAAATTCATGATAGCATCTTTATCGGCACGAAATTTATCAACAACAGCGTGTGAAGCATTCCATTGTGGACGATCATGGAAATAAACAAAAATTGAAATTTTGAATTTTGCCCAATAATGTTTCTAAAAGAGCAAAACATATAAAGCCAGTCTGTGCTATAGCAGCAAAACGTACGTTAATAAATTCTCCAAAAGTTGCAAGATCAAAATTATGTGGACAATGATATAGATTAAACGTTTGAAGATTTTCAAATAATGGAAGGTTAAGAAGATACAAAGCTGTTTTTTTACGGCAAAATCCATAACCAAATACTAGGTCAAGTGGATCACTTTGTTTTGCACACCAACTAAAAAATTACGTAATTAAAATATTACATTACAATTAGTTACAGCATCCCTTACATGGTTAAACCTTTTAAATTTGGAAAATATTTCAAAATTTTTTCAAGTGAAACGACTTGAGTTTCACTTGGAAATCCCCATGTGTTATTCACAGTAACATTGCGTAATTCCAAATATTCGACAGTTTTTGAATAAGCAAATGTTAAGAATTGACGAAATGAAAGATTGCAATCAGCCAAAGATAGAGAATGAAGTGAACAAGAATGAACATATTTCAACAAATTTGTTATACTTGGACCACCTTCATGAACGTAGCTACCATTCAAATGCAATTTATAAGAACCATTTAATTGAATCTCAATACTTTTTTCTTCTTCACCATAGACAGCACAGCAGTAATTCTCACCAGTATAAAGTTTATTTACAACCAAAATCTGAAACAAAAAACAGTACATTTATAGTTCATAGATATAAACATAGCTTTCCCTTCAACTTTTCATAATCAATCTCCCCATCAACAATAGCATCTTTCAATTCAACAAAATCTTCACCTTTTACAACTTCATTTGAGGTACCAAAATTATTATCAATTTCAACTTTACCAGCATCATATTCGTTCTTCGATTCAATAAATCCTTCATCTTTTTCAGCTTCATCGGAGCTTTCTTTCTTCAATTCAACAGAATCATTTCCAGCAGCTGCTGCAACACTGTTTTTCAATGCAATAATTTCTTCTTCCAAAGTTTTAATCCTTTCATTATAAATCAAAGTTGTATCAGCGATTACTTGTTGCATATCAAAAATAATTTCCTTAATAAATTATATAAACAAATTTTTTGACATGAAAAAAATCCAATAATATTACCTTATATTCTTCAATTTCACGAACATCTTTTTGTACAGTTCTTTCTAATTCATCATCAAGCACAGTAATTTTACGTTTCAATTCATCATTTTGCAAAAGAAGAGATGATTGTGTTGTTACAGCAGCAGCAGATTTCTGGTCATTATGGTTAGAAGCTTGCAAAAAATTAACCTAAAAAACCAATAATTAGCAATATTTGAATATTATAAACAAGAGTTAATAAACATAAGCAATCAAAAAATATATAAGAATCTTAAAACATACAGTTTTTAAAAGAGCTTCAATAATTTCTTTTAAATGAGAATTTTCAGTTTCATAGGAGTGAATAAAATCATCTATCTGAAAAAAGAACATGAATTATCATTACAGCTTTCACACAAATAATCTACCGATTGAATTTTATCACTTGATTGAGATCTATCTTTACACATTTCCATGAACAATAAATGTTATTGAGAGAAACAAAATTGGTTTAAGATAAGAACAAGCAAATCAAAGATCTAAAAATAGGGTTAAAAATTTTATGAAAGCAACATTAAGCTTTTTTAAACAGTATTATTATAATAAAATATCTCAAACTCGGAAATATTATTTATTAATAAAAAAGCGAGAGATTCGTTTGAAAAAAATTTTTCGAAACTTTTTTGGAGGGCTTCTGGAATGTTTCTTTTGAAGAGGATATTGTATAACATTGTACACATAACGCCAACATGTGTCATTTTCAAGCATAAGGGTATACTGTAGGTGTTGAAAACGTCTTTATCAGTTTCATTGTGAATATTGTAAAACAACAAATCAAAATTATTTTCTTAAAATATTTTAAAATCTGTGTTTGTGAACAAAGAATATTTACTGTAATCCTGGTTATCACAGTTTAAATACGATTACTGTAACTATTGCATTTATTGTAACAAAAAAAATGAAAGACAAAACAAGAAAATAATTTAACAATGTAAAAGAAAACAATGATTTTAACAAAAAAACAAAATAACAATTAGAGCTTGAAAAATTGATCAAAGGTTTTGCGTTGATGTTCATACGAGGGCTTAGGTCGAGGAAGATATGGATTTGTATGGCGTCTAATCCCCTAAAAAATATTGTTGTAGTTTAACACCCAAAAAAGATTAAGCAAAAACAAACATTAGGATATTCATATTCAAAAACAATTTCAGGTTTTGGATAAATCCATGAATCCATAATCGCATCTTTATCAGCACGAAGTTTGTCCATAGCTTCTTTTGGAGCATTTAATTCTGGGTGATCATGGGAATAAACAGAAATAGAAATTCTAAATGTTGCCCAATAATGTTTCTATAAATACAAATCAGCAATGTTAAAGAGTAGTAAAAAACATACTTTAATAAATTCACCAAAGCTTCCAAGATCAAAAATATGTGGACATTGATATAAATTGAATGTTTGAAGTCTTTTAAAAAATGGAAGGTTAAGAAGATACCAAGCTGTTTCTTTACGACAAAATGTTCCACCAAAATCATCATTTTGTTTTGCACACCAACTAAAAAACAGTCATGATTAATAGGATATACTGTAACTAGCATTACTGTAACTTAATATAAACAACAGTAAAAACAGTATTGCTTACATCATTAAACCTTTTAAATTAGGAAAATATCCCAAAATTTCTTCAAGTGGTACATCTGCTCCATTAACACCTTGCATAGAAACATTTTGTAGTTTTAAATATTCAACAGTTTCAGATTTAACAAGTATTAAAAATTGGTCGAAAGAAAGATTGCAATCAGCCAATTTTAAAGAATGAAGTGAACAAGAATGAACATATTTCAACAAATTTGTAATATCACCACCTTCATGAACAATATTTTTATTCAAATACAATTTAAAAGAATTATTTAATTTAATTTTCACCCGATGTTCTTTTTCATCATCAATGTAGCTAGCATAGCAGTAATTGTCACTTGTATAAAGATAATTTACACTTAAAATCTAAAAGAATATTGTTAGTAACTTCTAACACGCTAACAATAAATACATACCTTTCCATTCACTTTTTCATAAACAATCTCTCCATCAATAATAACATCTTTTAAATCAAGAAATCTTTCATCTTTTACAACTTCATCAGAGCCTTCAGTCTTCAATTCAATAAAGCCACTATCATTTTCAGCTTCATCAGAGCTTTCTTTCTTCATATCAACGGAATCATTTCCTGCTGCAGCACCTTTTTTCAATTCAACAATTTCATTTTCCAAAGCTTTAATCTTTTCATTAAAAGACAAAGTTGTATCAGCAATAACTTGTTGCATATCAAAAATTGTTCCCTGTAAAATAAATTTTTCAAAGTTAAAAAGATCCAATAATATACATACTTTATATTCTTCACTTTCACGAATTAATGTTTGTAATTCGGCTTCAAGTACAGTAATTTTATCATTATCATTTGAAGCTTGCAATCGGTTTATCTAAAATACAAAAGATGTTTTAGATTTATCAATAAAATGAAAACATACTGTTTTTAAAAGAGCATTAATAATTTCTTTTAAATAAGAATTTTCTCTTTCTTGCCAGCCAAAAAATTCTTCCATCTAAAAAGAAATTACAATTACACCACATCTTTTCTTATAAAGCAACTTACCGATTCATCTTTGTCATTGAATTGAGATCCATCTTTACACATTTTCTTGAACTGCTAATGTTATTGGTAGAAGCGGAACACTAAAAAATAAGTGATAAAAAGTTTTAAGCAAACTAAATGAAATATATTTAGATATTATATGTTACGAAGAATAGCGAATTTGGAAACTTTAATGGCGAAAAAAACAAAATTCATAGAATTTTTGGACCAAAATAAACATTTTAAAAAAATATAAGCAATTTTTTATAATTTTGTTTCTACAAAAAATTAAAGCGCCTTTTTGGAATAAGAGATTAAAAATAAAAGAATGAAATCATTTGCTTTCTTTACTATTTATAGCATATTTTTGCCACTTTTGAGATCTATTTTGTTTTGCAAATGGATAGCTCTTCGGTTTCATTTAGGTCAACTAGATTTTTGTCATTTTTTGATTGCTTTGATTTTTCCTTTTTCTCTATTGTTGTTTTCGTTTGTGGAAAAAGATTGAAGAAATTATTGCTTTTTTTGTTTGCATTAAGTGGAACATTTGTCATTTGTTGATGATACTTTCTTCTATTTTCCGTTTTTACAGACATGTTTGTCTAACTGCTATAATTTTTTAAAGTTTTTTTTCAGAATTGAAGTATAGTTCATTTTTGCAATAAATTAAATGCATTTTTAAACATGTGATTCTGTAAAACTGTCAATTTGTTTAATTCAAAATCTAATTTTGCAAAAGGACAACTCTTCTGTTGCGTTTAGGTCAACAAAATTTTTGTTACTTTTTGAATTACTTTGATTTTTTTGATAAAAAAGGCATTTATATTGCTGTTTTTTGTTTGTGTGAAAAAGTTTGAAGGAATTGTAATTTATCATTTTCATTAAAAGTAACATTGTCATTTCTTAATGCTATTATTTTCTTCCATTTTTCACAGAATGTCTGTATAATCGCTATAATTAATTTTAGTTTTTTTTTATCAAAATTAAAGTATAGTTCATTTTTGCAATAAATTAAATGCATTTATAAACATGTGATAAAACACATAAAAAACCAGAACGGTTTACGTAGCCAAAAATTTTTTTGCAAAAGTAGTAATCAAGTACAATGTACCTTGTCCTTTCCTTAATCATGTGTGATCAATGTTTTTGTCTTGTCTAAAAAAGTCTTTAATAATTAATTGATGTAATCGCAGAGTCATAAATTATGATGTTATCATCTTTCAATCAAATGATCGATAACACAAAAATTGTGTGTATGTATTTTTAAGTGTCTCTCTTACCTTTGTTGATTTTTTTTTGTCATTTGTTAAAAAAAGAAAACCGTTTTTACAATGGCGTAAGTTCTTTTTCTCTTTAATTTTTTGCAGACTTTTATTGAAATTTTATGCTTCTAGATGGTATCATGTCATTGGAGTTGGATTATTAGCTATTATTGTTTTACAAAAGGCTTCACATTATGAAACAAAATTTTTTGAGTAAATTTTTTCCTATCCGTTTTTGAATGTGATAAAAGATAGTGTTTTTAGCATGCCTGAAAGACCACAACTTGTTGGTGCATTAAGTCCCAATAAAAAGTTACAAGATGCTAAAATTTTATTTAAAGGTGAAGTACATGGCCCTGAATCATTTGTATGGCACAATGGTATCTTTTAGAACTTCAGCTTTTATTGGATTCATTGATAGCTTTCAGGTGCATTGTATTCAACAGTTGAAAATGGATTTATTAAAATTGTGAATGACAAGATTGTTAAAAAAATTAAAACTGGTGTTGCAGGATGTGGTAAAATTTTTGTTTCTTTTAAAGGACAATTATAGCCCCTTTTAGTTTCCATGCCTCAATGTGGTCGCCCCCTTGGAATTCGTCATTACAAAACTGAAAAATTTATTGTTGCTGATTGTTATAAAGGAATTTTAGAAGTTGATTTTGATACCGGTTTTTTCTTACAGTTTTGTAACTTTCAATGACAATATCACCATTACAGGAAAAATTACAACACTTTTACCAGGGGATACTGTAATTGATGGAATAAAACTAAATTTTGCAGATGATTTAGATTTTATTGATGAAGAAACAATAATTTTTAGTGATGCTTCAACAACATGGGATTTAACAAGATTTGCAAATTGTAATATGGAAATGAAAGGAGATGGAAGGTAAATTGAGGGGTTAGGGTAGTTTCAGCGGGGAAGACTTGTTGTAGTTGGACAAGCTTGTTACATTTTAATTTTATACACAAAAACCTTTGCATTTTGATATTACAGTAATACTGGGTGGTCAATTTATAAAAGACATCATTTATTTGACTTCAAATCGCTCATTTTTGCTTCTATGATCTCATATCCCCAAGGAAAGGTCATCACTGATGGGAGCATCTTTTGCACATAAGATTTTGAGCGACTTAAATCACATCGCTAAACGTCGCCAAATTCAAATTTGGGTTCATCGTTAGCTAAAAATTGATATATGTTGATTCATTTGCACATAATATTCATGAAATGAACCTTTTAATTTTAAAAATTACAAAATAATAGTCGTTTAAGAGTTATCCTAAAACAAATTTTTTCGTTTTTAAAAAATGCATTTTTTCAAATGGATGCCGCTTCTTCATTCTTGAAACTATATACCTGATTCTTCAACCACAATGTGTAGAATAACTTTGATTTTCATAATCCATATTAGTTTTTAACCGGTGTCAAGCCACATTTAAATTTGGCGCTGTTTGGCAAAGTGTTCCCAAGTGCCAAAGCTTTACTTGCAAAAGATGCTCCTGTTACTGATGATCTTTCGCTCAAAATATGAGCTGACAGAAGCAATAGTGAGCAATCTGCCGGCAAATAAGTTATTTCAGAATTACTTTTACTTTAATCTTTTCATAGCGTTACGATAGTTTCATAGTAGCTGCTTAAATTTAATCCCTCATATTTGTTATAACAAATTTTTAGAGTCTTAAAATTCAATTTAAAAACCAAAGAAATTACAACCCTTTTAACAAAACTTCAATTTGCAAATGGAATTCAAATTCACTCCGATAAACAATCAGCTTTAATTTGTGAAACTTCAGCAGCTCGAATTTCACGTTATTATTTTGATGGCCCGAAAAAAGGAACACATGAATATTTTGTTACTAATCTCCCTGGAATGCCTGATAACATTCGAGTCACAAACAAAGGCAACACATATTATATTGCATTTGCTGCTCCACGGATTGCCGGCCATTTTAGTCTTGTTGATCTTCTAGCACCATATCCTTCACTTCGAAAGCTGATCCTTCAGCTAACTCCAGATTCATATGGGTTCACATTATTTAGAGAAACAATGGCAAAATATGGTATTTTTGTTGAAGTTGATGAAAATGGAAAGATCCTTAAATCTTGGCATGATCCAACTGGTTTTACAAAAATGATTTCACAAATCATCGATGCTGATGATGGCGCAATGTATGTTGGAAGTTATGCACATGAACATTTAGCAAAAATTTATAAATCATAATTTTTTGAAAGTATTTGATAACTTTGTAATTTAGATAAAATAAAAATTTGTGGTAAATATTTTTTTGTTTGTTTGACCGATAAATAGATATTTTTGAAATCTACTCTTTATAAACAACAATCAACGATAAAAACGGCACAAGAAAGTGGAGCACGTTTTTTATGTTATCAAGTTAACGATGCCCCAAAAATTGGTATCTTTGTTAAAATAATTGAAAGCTGATATGATTCATTAGGTTTCACAAAAATAATGTAACAAATCATCGATGCTGAAGATAATGCTTATGCTGGGAGTTATGCATATGAGCATTTAGCAAAAGTTTATAAAAATAAATAAAAATTTGGATATTTTATGTTTGGCAAAATAAATAAAAAAAATTTGGCACGCTAAAAAAAGTGTTTCATTCGATAAGATTACATATAGTTTGCTTCCAGCCGCATTCACCAAAATTTGTACTTGAATTGTGGGTGCAGAATTCAAAAAATGAAAATGGTCAAAAAGAGGCATTTGTTTTTTTGGACAAAAACTCGAAATTAAATTAACTTTAAAAATTTAAAGCTTTGGTAATTGCAAAACAACTTTATTACAAGTGAACTATTTAAAAATCTATTTGTCATTTGTGAATAATTAACCTTTACATATTTAGTCGAGGTGACAGTTGTTTGGAATTTTAATTGTTTTTGGTTGTCTCCTTATTGCTATATGGTATACAGCAACAACACCAACATTTCAAATATATTATTGTTTAATGTTTTTAAAATGGTTTGAACTGTATGATATTCTTGTAATAATTTTTTGTATCAAATCTTATCGAACATTTTTTTTTAAATTTTTTAAACATTTTAAATCTAATGTTGTTCTCAGTTTTAATAGTCGATTTTAAAATAATAAATAATGACAATTTCAAGTAACCATGGAGTTGTGGCTCCATATTACATTCATTTCAATTGTAACATGTTATACGTTTATTTTATTCTAAAACATAGCATGCTACAATTTGATTTTTACAAATAAGGTTATTTATTCTGGGGCTTATATTGAAGACTGAACGAGGTATTCATATGTATTCCCTATGTTTTACATAGCTATAAACTGCTTAATGCGTATTGCAATTAATGATCTTCAAAGAGTTTATTTAATAAACATAAAGCCATAATAAATCGCCATCATAATCATACAAAGAACAATTTTTTCTCCATGTTTTAAACAATTCAAATAAAGTTTTCATATCATCTTTTTTTCCCATCAGTGACAGATGCCGATCGGTAGACGGTGGATTACTAAAGGTTAACGTTTCCTAAAAATGTTACAGCTATTAATTGTAAGTTTTTTTCTAACTAAATTTGTTCCTTAATAACTCGGCTTCGAAATATAATTTTTCTTTTATCTTCAAGCGTCAAAAGATCAAATACTTGCCCTCAACGAAACTGACCCCCCCCCCTTCCTCCGGAGCTTTCCATTAAACCAACCTTAAAATATTCGTTTAAAAGATGTATTTCAGGGAACTCTGAGCATGTACGTACAGAAAAAAATTGAAACTTAACATTTCTCTTTAATGTAAAAAGTTTTTTCATTGTGTTTGAAGTAGTCACACAAGCATCATGACTAAAAAAAGTTCATTCATAAGTTAGAAGAAATATATACAATTAAAACTATTTTCAACAAAGTTGCTGGAAAAGTTTACTGAAACAGTGCAACGTGCTTATAAATATTATCAACAAATGTTATCTTTTTTTAAATCTTATGCTTTTATCGTCCGATTTTGTATAATCATTACAAGGAAAATTTAAATATAAATCTTACAGAAAGTAATGAACATTAGGAAGATACGATAGTATCTCCTCCAACGGAACAATCGTTTTATCTGGATAATAAATAACATTGCAAATTTCAACATGTTTTAAACTTCCAGATTTGGCGAGCAATGCAAAATCGTTGATTAAAAAATTTGGACAACGTAAAAATCGAAGTTTATAAATTTCACATTTGACAATCTTTGGATAAAATTTTTCAGGATTATTTCCAGCAATAAATAAAGATTTGTTCAAATACAATTTATTTTTAAAAAAATCAGTATAAGAATCTTGAATTTTTATATCATAATTTGTGATTGACTCTATTCCTCTATAATAGCTGGCAATGGCTAAATCATCAATAATACTGTAATGAAGTTTTGAATAAAAATATCGGCAAGTTTGTTGTAACTTTTTAATACTTTCAGCATTGACATATTTGATTAAATAATTTATTATAGGTTTTGGAAGGGGAAATGCTTGAGGTGAGACATAGTCAAAATATTTCATTTTCGGTGGAACAGTTTTTTCATTTTTTCCCTCCATTTTTAAAAAATTACAGTTTTGAAAAAAGAAATTTTTGATAGTGAAAAATATTTTTGTTATTTGTAGTGCTTGATGCAGCTGTTTTGATTTATTTTATTATTTCTCATTCTTTCAGGGCTTTTAAGAAGAAAAGATATAGAAAAAGACACCTAATGGTTTGTCAAAGCCTGAGAATGTACCCTTTTTTATAGATTTATATGATAGACACAAGCAATTATAAAAATGTCCTCTAAAGATAAAAACAATGTGCGAAAAATTTGATCACTTTTTGTGTCTTTGTGAACTTTAAGAAATCCTGCAGTTTTGCCTTCAACATTTTGTACCAAAAATCTTTACAAAAAACGGCACCATGGATTAGTCTCCAATGACACAAAAAAAGTCGCTGTATACAGTGTCAAATGTTTTCTTCAAATGTGTAACAAGCATCTATAAAAATTTATGTTTGATGACAAAAAATTACAGATATGAAAATGATTTATAATAATGCAACAACTAATTGTAATAAAAAAATAAATGAACAAATTTTTTTGATATAATTTTATGTTTGGTGATATAATAGTTCTTAATAAACATCTTTTTTTGGCCATTTAAATGCTAATTTTTGATTCAAAACACCTAATAAACGTTTCTTTTCATCATTGATATTTAAATGTTTAATAATTGAAGCTTTTTGAGTAAAAAAAAGTTGTTCAACTTTTAAAAGAACGTGTATGCCACACGTATCATCATGTCCTTGCTTATTGATCATCGAATTACAAGTTTCTTCATCAATTTGTGTAAAACTAATATTCCAAAGAGCTTCAAATTCTCTTTTGTAATGATCATAAATATTGGTAAGTGATTTATGACAGCTGTCTAAAAAATAAGCTTCTTGTTTATCTTTAATAAATACTCCCAGTGTGTAATGTTTGCATCCATTATCATATAATTTGTAAATTGGGCAAAGTACAATATTAGGATCAGATTTCATTGGAAAAATATGAGTAGAAAATGGATCTTCTGTTTTAGCATAATTATCCGAATACCAACTTTTAATCCAGCCAACTTTATTAGGATTGTCATTATTATCAAATAGTTTCATCATAATTGTATCAAGTTGACCAATTGAAATTACACCTTTTTGCGGTGATTGGCTCTATAAATATCAAAAAAAAACATTAAAAAGAAAAGAATTAAATAAAAATCTCTGAGACATACTGATGCTCCAAAAACTAAGAAAGGATTGTATAAATCTTTGGATGTCTTGTAACTTAGGACTTCATCTTCAATTATCATTGTACCAAGTTTATAATCTGCAGTATTAGCTTTTCTTTCAATTTGTTCAGCTTGTTTCTTTATTTCTTGTTCTTTCTGTTCCATAAGATCACATTTAGCTTGCATTTCAGCTTCAACAGCTTTCATTTGTTTAAGATTTTCTTCCATAACCTTTACCTTTTCTTCAAAATCTTTTGCCATTGTTGTAGAGCTTTCAACCATTCGATCAATCTAAAGTACTTCCATAAAAATTCTGACTTTTAACTTAAAGCTTACAGTTTCCTGCATTTCTTTCTTATCATTAACAATTACAGAACTCTAAAAATAAAAAGCATGAATTTATTGTAAGAGTGAGGAAAAGCTTACTTCATTCAAAAGATGCTTATTAACATCTCTAAGTTGTTGATCCTCAGTTTCATAAAATTTAAGAACATTATCAATCTAGAAAAATGTGTGTTTAAATTAGCAAAAAGTGTTATATTTCACTAACCGAACCAATAAAAGCATCGACTTCTTGATATGCATCAGTACTAAGAGGTTTAACTTGAATCTTACCAGCTTTAGTTACAGCAGTTTTAGTATCACAAATCTAAAACTTTACATGAATAAAATCAATAAAAGCAGCAACCTACAGCTTTCATAAAATCATTAGTTTTTACTTGAAGTTCATCAATTAAAGCTTCATATTTGCTATCAGTTTCAGCATTAATGTTACTGCTGGATGAAGTTTGACCAGGTACATTATTATCGGTTGTTGTATCCTTATTACCACCATCAGAAGAAGAAGTTGGAGGAGGAACATCTTTACCAACAGATGGAGATAAAGATGGATTTTTAAGCTTTTCCATGATAGATAAATGTTGCTTATCAAGAGAAGCACGATAGATAGATTTAAGAGGTGAATAAGCAATCTCTAATCTAAACAATAAAAGCGAAAATAATTTCTGAAGTCACAAATTTCTTAAAGTTTAAAAAATAAATCACGATGTACAAAAAAGTGCCAAGTGCTTCACCTTTTTGCAGTAAAAAAAAGCTGAATTGGCGCCCATTTAAACAATGTCAGGAATTCGTGTTAAATTCAAAACCAAATCATTTGTTATACAACTACAGCAACAAACAAGAAGTGCGTCCATGTCGCAGAAAGTGATGGGTGCGTCCATAGCAATTTTGATTCGTAAATGGCAATTCAATCCGATGTTTGTTTAGTTTTTATTTAATAACCTTTTTGTTTTTTCATATTTATTTCAAACAACAATAGCTTTTAAAATTTGCAAATTAAAAATTAAATTAAACTGTTTATTTAAAACTTTGCTTTTTTGTATGTGTTTAAAAACAAACGCTACAGTGTTCGTAAAAACTTCATGTTAAATTATCAAAAATATTTTTAATAAAATAGAGATATTTTACGAAACGCTATGTAATTAAACAAATAATTAAGAATTAATTTTGCAGTTTGAAGGTTAAAAAAAGTTTTTCATGGGCAAATACTATAATTGCCAAAGCATTTTATTATGTTATTACAGTATCAAATTGTAATGCAACATTTGAATCTTTCTTTGATTTTACTTCATTTACTAATTCAGAAACTAAAAAATACATGATAATCCAAATCAGTAAATATATTTTAAAGTATTTGTTAAATATTTCTAATATTCACAAGTTCTTTTTGTAAAGCTTAAATAATATATAAATATATCATCTTTTGTTTTTTCCTGAATTTCACAAATTTATTTTTAAATCGTCAACAGTTGTATTTTTTTTTGAAAAGACGTCAGCAAAGTGATCATACTCTCTTTAAAATGAATTAAAACCTTTTGATTATTTGCTGATACCATGTAAAAGTGGCTAAAAATTAAAGGAAAATTTTTTACATACCCCAAGATTATTTTATTTATTGCTTCAATAATATTCAGTAAATTAGATAGTTTTGTACATTTTATTAAATTGCTGTTTGATATAAAAAAAAGTAATAATTTATATTTATAAAAATGGATTGCATATTCGTGTTACAAAACTTATATTAATGAAAATTTTTAAATTAAGTTTCTGGAAAACGAATCTATTATTTATATTGCTTTTGCAAACAACCAACATCCATTTGGGTATAATTTTTAAAACTATAATTGATTTAAAAAAGTGATAAGGTTTTCTTTGTTTAAACAAATGCGATGTGTTTTTTGAAATCAATCAAGGAAAAATCATAAAAAAACTAGCAGATCCAACTGGTTTTACAAAAAATGATTTCGCAAGTCATCGATGCTGATGGTGATGTACTTTGTGTTGGAAAGTTATGCACATGAACATTTAACAAAGTTTTATAAATCAAAGTTTTTTGAAGGTATTTGATAACTTTGTATAATTTTGATAAATAAAAAAGTTTGTGATAAAATTTTTTTTACTTGACTTATAAACACATTTTCTTGACACGAAAACATGAATCTGTCATCAACAATTTTTACCTCAACAAAAAAAGGACAGCAAAAAGTTGAACATTTTTTTCAACATTTTTTGCTTTAATTATTTTTCTTATGATCTAAAATTTACACAACTGTAGTCTATTACTTTGCTAATCTTGTTAAAGCTGCCCATGAGCTTAAATCCGAGTTTGCGTAAAATTCTTTTATCGGTTTTTGATCTTTTATCATAAGTTTACATTCTATCAACTTCACTGTTTACTATAAATTAGTTTTGTGTATCAATAACAAGCTTTATTTCGTGTTCGTTTATAACCGTAATTGCTGTTTTTTAATGTTCGCGCTTTTGTCGCTTTTTCTTCTGCAATTTTTGCAGTGTTTTGTTCGATCTCTTGTGAAGCTTATCATCCATTTTTTTCAGGTCAATAGTTGAATCTTATCAATATGTCTGCAAGTGCTTCTGCACATTCTGCTAAACCCGTAGCTGAAGATGGTGACAACAATAACAATGTAAGTATATGTATGATTTTATACATGCCATCATTGCAAGACATAAATGATTAAAACTGGCAGTCACTTCTTTGTCCTCAGATCTCTCATCTTTGCTATTCTGAGTCATTATTGAAGCTAGAGGGTTGATTTTTTGTTCGTTACGTGTTGGAAAATGGGGATTTACATTATCTATGTCAGTTTCTAGCCTGCAGTACATCAAATTTGAATTTGGCGCCATTTGACAATGTGTACTCAAACGCCAAAATTTTAGGAGGAAGAGACGCTTCCATCACTGATAACCCTTTCCTGAAAATGTGAGCTTACAGGAGTCAAAAGGAGCAATTTTAGATTAAAAAAGCGGTTGTATTTTTGCTTTAACTACAGTATACTTTTTGTTTTCAGCTCTCTATGATTCCATTTACTCGTGTTTCACCTGATCGTAAATATACAATTGCATTTGATCGCTTACACGGTACAAGACTTTGGGTTGAATGTTCTTCATCTTCTGAAACTCGTGATAATTATAATCTTTATACTTTTGCTGAACGACAGAATGGTGATGATATTTACAAATGTACTCAATGTAAACGATATGAAAAATCTCGAGAATTTTGTTCAGTGATTAAAGTTCGAAAGCTTGAAAATGGTGAAGAGCAATTGTGGGAAAAGATTGACCATTATGAATCATGTGCAGCTCCGGTTGCAATGATTGAAGAAATTCATGATAAATATCAGTGAGTTTTTAAATATAAGAAGGATTTTTTATAATTTTAAAAACTTTTTAGTCATTTACCTGGTACTCCATATTTTAGACTTCAAGGGTATGGTTTTTCTTATGGCTTTTAACTGCTGTTCCAGTAGCGTGCAAAAGGAACACGTTTAGTTTATATTGTTTTTAGTATAATTTTGAGAAACTTACAGTATACCAAAGCTGTCTGACAATTGTTTGTTTTTGTTCAAGGCTTTTTAAATCCCCAAAATACATGAACTTAGAATTTTGGGATACGGTAGATAAGAATATTTTAGTTGGCAAAAACAAAGCACATGGTTCATTTAAATTCTGTCCCATGATTTTGTTAAGAAGTGCATTCGCTTTTAATTCCTGTTTTTTACATATATATTTTTTAGAGCAACAGTTGCAGAAATTCGTGCTACTCCTCGTAGCCAAACAAAAACAACTCTTTGGGCTAAAGAATCAAGAAATCAACCATCAGCTTCTCGTAGTCAAAGTGTTGCTGCATCACGAAAACGACGATCTGCAGATAGAGACCTTGTTGATATTGCAACTTCTCATCAACCACTGCTTCCAAAACGGAGTCGTCCTTCAACTTCTAATGCTACTGCTCCAGCATCTTCATCACGTGCCTTAGGAACTCCTGTTGTTCCAAAACTTGCACTTCCAACAATTGGTCTTTCTGCTTCAAGTTTTATTTCTGCTGCAGCAGTAATTTCACGTGCTTTAGCAGGACTTTCAAGAGCTCATGCTTCTACTTCAAATACAACTGCTGCTGTTGCCTCAACAACAACTACTGCTAAAGTTGGACGTCCAAAATCTCGTCCTTCAACTGCTGCCGTCAAAACTCCGCCTCTTCCATCATCTTCATCAGCCACAACTCATGTCGCTGGAAAAGTTGGACGACCAAGAATTCATCCTCTACCAGATACTGTAAAAGTAACAACTCATAAACCAAATACTTCACAACTATCTCAACAGCAACAGTCTCGAAATATCAAAAGAACTCAAGAATATGATCCTAAATTATTAAAAAATGGTGAAAGCTTTTTACATTGTCTTCCATCAAGTGCTAAACTTCGTCGAATGAATGCTTTATTAAATCTTGAATATGAACCAAAAAATCAACTCTTTTGGCATTCAACTGTCTATGTCAATGAAATCACTTCATCTACAACAGCTGATACAGTTGAAAATTTGACCGCTTCCAAAAATATGGGTTTTGAAGCACTCTCTATGGTTTTCACCAATTCTGAAGATTCTGCTTTAACCATTCAAAAATCAATTAAGCGTTATATTTTCAATCACTTTTGGAATAAAGGTACGTCTTTTTCACTTATGAAATTTTTATAAAACACTTTGTTTCAGATACCTCTAATCTTGATCCAATTTCAAATGCACTTTGTGGTGCTGAACTTCAGTCAATTCATCTTTGGGCTTTGACAAAAATGGCTAAAATCCGAATTGCTGTATTTTCTGATGATCGTGGTATTGAACTTTATGGAGATGCTTTCAATCCTAGTCTTCCATCAATGTTGCTTCAAAAAGATGCTGATGGATATTGGCCTATTATATCTGTTGAAGGTTAATTTTTTTGTTTGATGTGTTAATTGTAATAACGTTTTATAAGTGACGTTTTTGTTGATTTGATTTATAAAAATGTTTTGTAATTGTTTTTCGAGCACAAGAAGGAAATGCATTTTTGATGGGTTACTGTAGTGCCAAAGTTTGCAACAGTTTGATAGGAAGTAAAAAGTTATTGAGCTACCGTAATCCTTGCTAGTATAGTTCAGCTTTAATATCGCAGAATCGATTTGTTCAAATTTGGTTTTCCCTTACCGTAGTCTTGTTGAACGTTTTTGACATGTACTTTCACCTCCACATCAATCAATTTCTTTATTCATCTTTTGATACCACGGTCCACAGAATGACGAACCTCTCTTTTTTTAGACTTTCATCTTTATGATTCACGCAACGTCATAATCAATAAATTTTAATACACAAATATAATGCTCGAACTCTTCTTTTCTTCACGTAAACGCAGAAAAGCAGAATAAGAAAAGTTAAACTCTTCTTTTCTTCACGTAAACGATGACAAAAAAAGTTGTTTGTCTTATCAGCTTGTACTTTTTTCTTCTTCCATATATATAAGGACTATATTTTAATGTCAAAGAAAGTAAAAAAACGTGTTGTTTGAAAAAAAATTTTTATTGAAGTTTGTGTTTTGAAAAAAAAATGTATTTGATTTCAATTTATGTTATTTCATTTTTATTCTTTCAAAAATTGACAGCAAGTTGTGATGATCCAGATGTAAGTTTTGATTACAGTAATTTTATTGTAAAAAAGCTTTGATTAGAAAACTAACAAATTGTTGAGCTACCGTAATCCTTGCCTTTTAACTATTTAAAAACAAATTACAGAAAGCAAATATCTGTTATTTCAATTACGTGAGCTCAATTGGAATTATCGATCCTGCAACTTATAATGACTACTATGAATTTGTAAAAACAAATTATTTATTAAAATCTTGGGATGACATTGAAATGCTTTGTGGCAAATTTCGTGTACTTAAAAACTGCGTCAATCTTGAAGGTATGAATGTTGTTGATTTTAAAAAAGTTCCAAAATATGGAAAATATTCAGCAGATTATGTTGGAAATTTTTATGATTTTGATTACATGTGTAGTACAGATGGAAATCAACGTAAGCAAAATTTCTTCAAATATACATGTGCTACAGTAATCCTTTTTTAAGTTTATCATAATTCATATGAATGCTTAAAATCTCAAAATATTGGAAGTAACTGTATTGGATATGCAACAAATTGTACTTCACAAATAAATGAAAATATTTGTGTGTGTGTAAATGATGCAAAAGAAAAATGTGGATCTGATGCATCAATTTATACAAACACTTCTTTGTTTACATTTCTATGTCATAGTAGTCCTGAATGTTGTCCTTCTACAGTAATCACCACCACTACTCCAATATTATTTTCTCGTTCATCATCGTCAATATCTATAGTAAACAGTACTACCGTAATACCTTCTACAACTACAAGCAATGGATCAGAGCGAGTGACATTTTTAAATGTTTTTGTAGTTGGTGTTTCGTTGCTTCCATGCTTATTTAAATTTCTTGTTTAAAAAACCAACAATTTTCGTATGTATTTGAATTTTATCAATAAAACAAAAACTTAAAGTCTTCAAAACAACAAACAAAAATTAAATAAGAATAAAATTCAAAAAAATAACAATAAAAAACAATAAAATGTGCAATATATATTAAGAACCAGGAGGACGAGGATGCATTTGTTGATGTTGAGGTGGAGCATAATGTTGATGAATTTGTTGATTTTGAATAAAAGGTTGGCGGATAGCAGCATATTGTTGATGTAAATAAGGATGAAATGCAGGTTGATAGATTTGAACCATACCTGGTGGTTGTCGATGAAGAAGTGTATAGAAAGGACCCGCTTGTGATTGTTGAGGAGCTGGTTGAATGGATTTTTGTAATCGAGCTTCAAGCCAAACAATTTGATGCTTTAATCTATCATTTTCTTCTTCCAAAGGTGTCATATTTCTATCAAAATCAGTAGCATCATCAGCATTTCGTTGTATCAAAGACATTATAGTGCTCTAAAATATGGAATTTAAAATGTTTCAACAAGGAAAAACAAAAATCATACTTCTTTTTTTTCAAGCTGACGTTCATAATCATCAATAGCTGTCTCTAAATCAAAATTTTCTTTCTTCAATGCAATAATTTCATTTTCCAAAGTTTTAAACTTAGCATTAAAATTACGTGTAGAAGCAGAAAGCTGCTTTTGCAAATCAGATATAATTTTCTATAAAAATGTTGCTAAATAAATTGGAACTCAATTAACAGCAAATATTACCTTAGAAGCTTCAATTTCACGAGCATCTTGTGGACTAGATGTTTGCAATTGAATTTCAAGTTCAGCATTTCTTCGATTCAATTGATCACTTTGAGCATGAGCTTCTTCAAACATTTCCTTCCAACCATTGATCTAAAAAACATCTCAATTATTGCTTACAACAATTTTATCCATTATTTTACAGTATTATTCTGTTGAGCAACGTTAGACTTCATTTTTTCAACTTCATGTTCAGCAGTACTTAATTGATTCTTCAATAATTCATTTCGTTCGTTCAAATCACCAGCCTTTACAAGAGCATCTTTCTTTTCATCTTCTGCTACAGATAAAGCTTGTTTCAATTCCATAATTTCATCCTTTAATGTTTCAATTCTATCATTTCTTTTAATGGCAGTTCGAAATTTAGTTTCAAGTCTAACAATTTTTTGATTCAATCTTTCAATCTACAAATGGCTTGTATTAAAAGTAATATTAAAACAAAGTTGAATATTAACATTTTGTTCCTTTTCAGTGACAGCTCGTTGCATTCTTTCGTTACGTTGACCACTTTCATCTGAACAGATATCAAGCTAAAAGCAACAAAAGTTAAACTATTGCTTGCAAAACTAAACAAAAAACTAACATCATTCAAAAGTGTTCCATTATTAGTTTGAAGTTGTTGATTTTCAGTTTCATACCATTTAAAAACATTATTGATCTAGAAATATATTTGTATATATAAAAACAAAAACCTTAAAGTTATCTTACAGCATCACTAATAGCATCTTTTTCTTCTTTAGAAACATTAAGAGCATCAATTTTAGTTTCAAGTTCTCCCATCAAAGCTGTACGTTTTTTGTAGCTGCTTTCATTTGAATTACTATTATTTGTGTCAGATATAATTTGATCTGGTTTATCACGTGAAGAAGATGTTGATGCACCTTTAAGCTTTTCCATGATGACAAGCAAATGTTATCAAGAAGCACGGTAGATAGATTGAAGAGATATATAAGCAATCCTAAAAAAGATGGCATTAAAGTAAGTTTAAAATCCTAAAAAAAGTAGCCATAAATAAAAATTATTTAAGATACAATTGTTAAAGAAATACAAAAGAATACGATAAAACTATTACGAACATATAAAAAAAACTATTACACGTTTTTTAAAAAACAGATCCAAATTTTAAAGCGCGCGAAAACGATTCAGCTCTGCTTTTTATAATTTAAAAACATTATTAGCAAATCGTGTTAAAACCAGAATCAAGCCTTGTGTTTGAACATGCACACAGTTTTTTTGAGTAATTTTTATTGTTCGCAATTTTTCAGTATTTGCTAAGTATACACCAAAAGCTTTTGTAGATATTTACTTTAAAACATTATTTTTATTTTATTATGTTAAATAAGCTTATAAGAAATATTGAAAGAAATCTTTTTAATACCACTACCTGAATGAGATGCGCTTCAATTAGTTACGGTAAGAGATTTACCTAAATATTTACTAAAACAATCCATTTATAAAAAATTTATTATTATTAAAATATGAGCTCAAAGAACTCTAAAAAAGTCATCTGAGGCAAAAATACCTTTTTCAATATTACTTTAACAATCTTGTACATACATTACATTACAGTAATCCTTTTTTAAGTTTATCAAAATTCATATGTATGTTTGAAATCTCAAAATATTGGAAGCGATTGTAGCGGATATGCTGCAGATTGTACTTCACACATAAATGAAAATCTTTGTATTGTAAATGATATATTACTTTCAATGGCAGTTCGCAATTTAGTTTCAAGTCTAACAATTTTTTGATTCAATTTATCAATCTACAAATGGCTTGTAGTAATTATAAAATAAAGTTAAATGCTTACAGTTTTTTCTTTTTCAGTAATAGTTTGTTGCATTTTTTCATTACGTTGACCACTTTCATCTGAACACATATCAAGCTAGAAAGCAATAAACGTTAAAGTATTGCTTGCAAAACTAAACAAAAAACTAACATCATTCAAAAGTGTATCATTATTGGCTTGAAGTTGTTGATTTTCATTTTCATACCATTTAAAAACAATGTCAACCTAGTAATATATACACATGTTTATGCAAACAAAAAAAACTTAAAATTATCTTACAGCATCACCAATAGCATCTTTTTCTTCTTTAGAAACATTAAGTGCATCAATTTTAGTTCCAAGTTCTTCCATTAAAGATGTAAATGTGCTGCAGCTGCTTTCATTAGTATTACCATTATTTGTGACAGATAAAGTTTGATTTGGTTTATCACGTGTTGGAGGTGAAGATGCATCTTTAAGCTTTTCCATGATGATAAACAAATGTTATCAAGAAGCACGATAGATACTTTTAAAAGACATATAAGCAATCCTAAAAGAATGACATTAAAAACTATTACAATTGTAAAAAAAATAAAACAACACAATAAAAAAGTAACAAAACAGTTGCTTCAATAATTAACAACAACTTAAAACTAGCTCTGCAATTTTCAATTGAAGCAAATCTGCTTCAAACATGGCCAAAAAAATTCGTGTTAAAACCTCATTTAAGCCTTGTAAATGAGTATTTTTTGTTGTTTAGAGTTGCACTGTATAAAAAAACAGATAAAAATTTTAATATAACGCATTTTTTCTCAAAATCGAGCAAATACCGTAACCTTGTTCAACACGAATTTTTCAAAATGATTGAATGGACTTGAAACTTTCCCAATATAATCTTAATACTCAAAAAACAACTTTGGAGGGATTTTTGGGTATCTGACATTTCTAAAAAGCGCGTGGCATCAGATTGAAAATAGCGAAAAATCGAAAAAAAGTCAATTTTTAGCAATTTTTTTGAGATAATTTCAGATGCTGATTAGTCCTCCGGGTTATCGTTATAAGAAACATTGTATCCTACAAGTATACACATAATTATCTCAAAAAAGTAGATGTAACCCACCGCCATTGTACAATTGAATAGGCCTCCTCGATTTTGACGGAAAATGCGTTATATTAAAAAAAATAAGTTTGAACATATTTAAAAATATAAGTAATTTGAGAATAGCGTGTTCTGCTTTTTTATCAGCGTTAAAAACTAATCAAATAGCTTTAATTCAACATTTCCTCTTTTTTTTGAATTGCTTTGCTATTTACACATTACAGTAATCTTTCAAGTTTTAAATTTATTATAATTCATATTAATGTTTAGAAGTTCATGATACTGATTTTACGTCACAAATTAATAAAAATTTTTGTGTTTTAAATGATGCAAAAGAAATATTTCTTGTGTGTGTTAGTCGTCATAAACATTGTCCTTCTACAGCAGGCACTTCTATCACATTAACTCTCTCACAATCTTTTTTATACATTTTGACATTAAGCAAAACTACCGTAGTACCTTCCACTTCAACAAGCAACTTTTTTTGATGTCTGGTGAATTAAATTTTTAATTTTTCAACTACTACATGTATTTTGTTTAAAGTTTCGAATTAAGCTCTTGTATTATTACAGTAACCTTGCAGGCATATTGTAATTTTTAATAAAGTAACACAAGACACATCGCTTTTTTTTCTCACTTTTCTTCTTTTTGTTACCAACGAAATTCGAGTTTTTTAAAAAAGTAAAGAATTTATTTCGCAGGAGTTTAATTTAAGTAAGTGTAACATTTACATGAGCATTTCGAAAGCTGCTTGTTGCACCAAGCTTAAAAATTTGAAAATCCGTTTTTTTATATCTCGTCGTTTTGAACAGCTGTTGCCAAAAAGCTTTAATAAATTTTCGATATGGTACCACGAAATATAGAGTCGTCAAGAAATCGATAATTCCATACGTTGAAGCCAGGGAAAGACAAATGAGTGACGCTTCAACAGATGAAGAAATTTGAAGAGCAATAAATCCACCAATAATTGTAATGGGTAAAATTAAAAATAAAATTGTAAATAAAATTTGAATAACGGAGCTAAGAATGAGGAGCTTTTGAATTTTTGTTTTTGATTTTTTTGATGATAAAGTTTTTAGTACTAAGTGAACGAATAAAAGCAATACTATGAACATTATACAACAGACTAAAAGTCCACCAATAAAACCAAAAAATATCCATGTTTGAATATTACTTATCGGAAGGAAGATAAGTGAAGGCTCAGAAAAATCTTCAAAAAATTTATCATATTTTGCTGCCTGTTGATGAATGACTGCTGGATCTTGTGGATAATTAAATGCCACAATTACAACAATGACCGAATAAATTGATACATTACAAAATGCCACAAAAATTGTAATCATTTTTAGGTTTATATATTTTGTTACCTTTGACGGGAAAACCATTAAATACCGTATCCCCAAAGTTGCAAGAAGACCAACAAAAAAATTTGTAAAACAGCAACAAAGAAATATCATAAAAATAACAGAATTTAAAAAACTTCCATTTCTTCGAATCAGTGCTAACGGAAACCCCGCAAAAGCAGGCGTTAAAAATACAGGTTTAACAATACAAAAAATATTCACCAAAAAAAGACACCACATTGAATGATTAAAAATATACCATTTAAAACCTTTTAAGCTTCGTGATTGTGTTAATATAATATAAAATAGAAAAGGTGTGATGAGCCATGTAATAGCCAAAGTAAAATATGTATAATAAATATAACAATTTAAAAATGTTATTGATGGCAGCGACACCTTCACAACAGCAACATCATTCATAGCTTTCTTTTTAGTCTACACTGAAAAAATTATTTATATTATTTTTTGAGAGGTTACAAAGAATTTTTTTGCTAAACTTTGACATTTATGGGAAAAAATGTGACAGGTGTTTCTGAAATTAAGTTTTTTGAAAAAAAAAAATAGAAAAATATTTGGTCCATTAAAAAAACTAAAGAACAAATGTTTTACTTTCTTTGACTTAAAAATTTTATATTGTGTTTTAACGTACAAGTAAAATTTTTAAAAAAGGATCTTTGGAGTGCAAAAAATACTATAGCACTTTATCTACCATGTGCATTGAAACTCTATCATTCTGTTAAAAGAGAAAAGAGACATTTTTTTACGATTTTTTAACATCTATTTATACAATTCTCTAAAGAAGAAAAAACCATTTTAAAACCAGAGTAACGCAAATACATATTTTTATTTGCTGCCGGGGACTTCCAGCGCAATAAAAATAATTATGGTAAGGAAAACACATTGCAAAAAAAATTAATATGAAATTTGTTGAATTTTAGCTGCAATTGGAGCATCGAAAGTATCGCTTTTTTTTGTAAAATATACTTATTTTTTACACTTTTTTTAGTTAAATGATTTCTGAAACTTTTAGATAATGTACATATGGACCTGAGGAACAGATCTGTATCGTTTGACCCCATCTGGAACCCCAACAATACCCAATCCCTGAAGAATGGCAAAAAATCGATAAAATTTTAAAAAATTTGTGGAAGTCGTATAAAACTGTGGAAAGTGGTAAAAAATCGTGGAAAATCGTGAAAAGTCGTGGAAAAATCGTATAAAATTGTAGAAAGGGGTGAAAAATCGTGGAAAGAAGTAGACAGTCGTGGAAAATCGTGGAAAGGGGAGTGTCCAGAAATCACGTGATCCCCCTTGGTGATCTTTTTTCCTTTGATCTTATGCCGCCTTTGAAAGCAGCGTGATCTTATGGCTTACCCCTCCCACCCTATCATTGAATCACGTGATTTCTGAACACTCCCAAGTCGTGAAAAGTCGTATAAAATCGTGGAAGCAGGTTAAATTTCTTATAAAATTGTAGAAAGTCGTGCAAAATCGTGGAAAGTCGTGAAAAACAGTGTAAAATTGTGGAAAAGTCGTGGAAAGAAGTAGACAGTCGTGGGAAGTCGTAAAAAATCGTATAAAATTGTAGACAGTCGTGGAAAATCGTGGAACATTGTAAAAAGTTGTATAAAATCGTAGAAAACAGAAATTGGTTAGTTTAAAAAATGAACCAACATTTTGTTACCCATTGCAATGTCCGTTGTATGTTTCTCTAACATCACCCCCGAAAAAACTTTTTATTTCAATAGTAAAAAAATTAGATGTTTCCTTTTTGTTGAAGCTTCTCTCTTTACTTTAAATTTGAAAACTTAAACACTTCTTTCAAATACCAAAATTTCTTAATCGTATACTGTAAAAGAAACACATGTATAATAAAACCTTAATTTATTACAAACAACAAAAACAAACGGTATTTTAGAATAAACAAAAACAACAATCATTTATTAAAAGGTTTATATTAACTTGATGAACGAAGAAAGATTGAAGGTTCATGAGAAGTTTGTGGCCAGGAAGAAAGAATAGCTTCTCTGTAAACATGAAGTTGATCAATCATTTCTTTAGAAGCATTAGAAATAGAAATTGAAATGTAGAATTTAGTTGAAGGATGCTTCTGAAAATAAAACCGATATTTAAAAACGATTACTATTAGTTGATAAAACATACTTTCATAAATTGTCCAAAAGTTTCAAGATCAAATTCAGGTGAACAATTATATAAAGAAAATTTGTGAAGATTTCTAAATGTTGGAAGGCTGAGAAGATTTGAAGCAGTTTCAGCACGAATATTATTTGTATCATAAGTGAATGTGCTAAAATAATAATAACAAGAGTTATTTAGTAATATAATAAACTTACCAATCAAATTCTATCAAATTTGGTAAAAATTCCAAAATCTTTTCAACTGCAGCATCCTTGTTTCTTCCTTTAATAAAAATACCATTGAGAATAAGTCTTTCAATTGTTCCAGATTTGATAAGCGTTGAAAATTGATTGAAAGCAACACGACATTTACTCATATTTAAAACTTTGAGATTAAATGAATGAAAATGCTTGTAATATTCTTCAACTTGTTCACCCCAATCACCAAGCATAGGACCAAGTGTACCAGTAAGACGAATTTTGAAATTGAAAGTATTATTAAGTGAAATTTTGATGCTGCTTTCTTTTCCACCATCATTGTAATAAGCAATACAGTATTTGTCATTGAAATAATGAACTTTGTCAAGGATAAGAATCTGAAAGTAGAAGAATATTATTTGTATGGTAAGCTGTTAAAAGAAGGGGACATCGCTATGGTTGTCAAGGGAGATATCCTAAACCGTAATCCAAATTTGAATTTGGCGCCGTTTGGCGAAGTGTTCCCAAATGCCAAAATTTTATTAGCAAAAGATGCTTCAATCAATAATGACCCATGTGTCCAAATATAAGCTCCCAGGAATCAAAAGGAACAATTTGTCATTCAAAACCAACTAAGTAAATTGCTTGGACCTCTTGTAAAACAAGTTTTAACTCACTTTTCCATACAAATAATCATAAACAATCTTGGAGTCAAATATAACATCTTTCAATTCGATAAAATCCTTATTTCGATCACTATCACTACTCATCTAAAATAAACTTTGTAAAATAAACAAATGTAAGAACAAAAGCATACTGTAGCATTTTGACGTAAATCATCATTTTCTCTCTTCAATTCAGCAAGTTCAGCTTCCAAAGCTTTAATTCTATCATTATGATTGAAGTTCAAAGCAGCAAATTTCTTTTCAGTATCAGATACAAGTTTCTGTAAAGGTAAACAAAGTATAACACAAACGAATGGGTGCAAATGATACCTTATATTCTTCAGTTTCATGAACATCAAGTTGAGCGGTAGATTGTGCTTCAAAATCAGAAATTTTTTGATTCAATTTATCAATCTAAAAATTAAACAATATTAAAAGTAATAGAATACAATTAGATATATTTACAGCTTCTTGTTGTTCAGAAATAGTTTTTAGCATCTTTGCATTCTGTTGATCAGTTCCATCTGCACATACAGCAATCTAAAAAAACAACAAAGTAAAACCAGCTTTTAAAAGCAAACAAAAAAAACTTACATTATTCCAAAGTGAATCAATATCATCTCGAAGTCGTTGATTCTCAGTCTCATACCATTTAATTACATTATCGATCTAAAAACATACACTTTCATATATCCAAAATGCACCAATATCAACTCACTGAACCCATAAAGCTATCAATATGATCATATGCATCATTACTAAGTGGTTTAACATTGATTTTACCAACTTTAGTTATAACACTTTTAGTTGTCCAAATCTAAAAAAGACATATAGTAATACAGTAAAGATACAAGCTACAAAAAAACCTACAGCTTTGATAAAGTCACTAATCTTTGTTTGAAGTTCACCTATTAAAGCATTAAATTTGTTGCTGCTACTTTCATCAGAATAAATATTAGCTGAGTAAGATACAGCATCATCGGGTTCACGTGATGAAGATAAAGATGGATCTTTCAATTTTTCCATAGCAAATGTTGCTTATCAAGAGAAGAAGGATTGATGGATGTAAGAGATGAATAAGCAAATCTAAAATTTAAAAAAGCTTATACAGAGAAAAAAAGTTTTGCGGCGAGTAAATAAGAAAAAATAGAAGAGCACGATTACATAAAAAATTGCTTCGCTTCTACACACCCAAAGCGAGCAAAGAAAATTAGCAACACAAAAAAACAAAAAAGATTGAAATTTTTTGAAAGCTTTTTTTGATTCGTTGAACAACAACAAAACTTGCCGAAACGAAAGAGATAGACTGTATCTATTACTAAAAGCCGGAAGTATGAAAGCGTAAAAATAATTTGCAAATTAATTTGTCGTCATTCAAGCAGTGTCAATAATAATTCGTGTTAAAACCAAAATCAAGACGCTTTTTTTGAATATACAAACAACATCTGACGCGCAGTTCAAAAAGAAAGAAGAAAGAAAGAAAATGACAGTAACGTGTATACATTATAATCGAGTGCAATAATAAAAACGTTTACAAAATTTCCAACTTACAGTATACTGTAGGTTAGAAACTTAGAATTAGTTGTTTGTTTCTTATTATACAACATTAAAAATTTTCTTTAAATAAAAATAATAGCAATCCATTTTTTCAATTCCAGCTTGATGCTTTTTTTTCTACCGTAATACCATCCGCTTCAATATTTAGTGGAACAAATATGTGAAAGTTTTTAATGTTTCTATGATTAGTTTTTGGTTAGTTATCGCCCGCCGTTGATAAAAGACTCTAATAGTTGTGTCAGAAACAATTGAAAACATTTATTACAACATTATCCACCAGGATTTAAAATACAACCCATGCATCATTCAATCAATCAAAAAGCAAATCACAACAAAACTTTTTATATTACACAGATAAAGCAAAGAGTAAAAAAGAATACAGTAATTCAATCAATCAAATACAATAAAATCTTAAGAGATTTTAATAATATCTTTCCTTCTTTTCAATTTCAATAAAAAGTTTTGAAGAATTTCCTGGCCACGAACGCAAAATTCTATTCTTATCATTGTAGAGTTTCTCGAGGAGGACAGGATCTCGTCGAGGATGTTGATCAAATGTAATTCGAAAATTAACGTCAGGATACTTCTGAAAAAAAGACCCAAAATTATTAATTATTAATAATAAAATCCTCAAAATATAAAGTAGAAAGTCAGCAATACATTTTGACATTAAGCAAAACTACCGTAGTACCTTCCACTTCAACAAGCAACTTTTTTTGATGTCTGGTGAATTAAATTTTTAATTTTTCAACTACTACATGTATTTTGTTTAAAGTTTCGAATTAAGCTCTTGTATTATTACAGTAACCTTGCAGGCATATTGTAATTTTTAATAAAGTAACACAAGACACATCGCTTTTTTTTCTCACTTTTCTTCTTTTTGTTACCAACGAAATTCGAGTTTTTTAAAAAAGTAAAGAATTTATTTCGCAGGAGTTTAATTTAAGTAAGTGTAACATTTACATGAGCATTTCGAAAGCTGCTTGTTGCACCAAGCTTAAAAATTTGAAAATCCGTTTTTTTATATCTCGTCGTTTTGAACAGCTGTTGCCAAAAAGCTTTAATAAATTTTCGATATGGTACCACGAAATATAGAGTCGTCAAGAAATCGATAATTCCATACGTTGAAGCCAGGGAAAGACAAATGAGTGACGCTTCAACAGATGAAGAAATTTGAAGAGCAATAAATCCACCAATAATTGTAATGGGTAAAATTAAAAATAAAATTGTAAATAAAATTTGAATAACGGAGCTAAGAATGAGGAGCTTTTGAATTTTTGTTTTTGATTTTTTTGATGATAAAGTTTTTAGTACTAAGTGAACGAATAAAAGCAATACTATGAACATTATACAACAGACTAAAAGTCCACCAATAAAACCAAAAAATATCCATGTTTGAATATTACTTATCGGAAGGAAGATAAGTGAAGGCTCAGAAAAATCTTCAAAAAATTTATCATATTTTGCTGCCTGTTGATGAATGACTGCTGGATCTTGTGGATAATTAAATGCCACAATTACAACAATGACCGAATAAATTGATACATTACAAAATGCCACAAAAATTGTAATCATTTTTAGGTTTATATATTTTGTTACCTTTGACGGGAAAACCATTAAATACCGTATCCCCAAAGTTGCAAGAAGACCAACAAAAAAATTTGTAAAACAGCAACAAAGAAATATCATAAAAATAACAGAATTTAAAAAACTTCCATTTCTTCGAATCAGTGCTAACGGAAACCCCGCAAAAGCAGGCGTTAAAAATACAGGTTTAACAATACAAAAAATATTCACCAAAAAAAGACACCACATTGAATGATTAAAAATATACCATTTAAAACCTTTTAAGCTTCGTGATTGTGTTAATATAATATAAAATAGAAAAGGTGTGATGAGCCATGTAATAGCCAAAGTAAAATATGTATAATAAATATAACAATTTAAAAATGTTATTGATGGCAGCGACACCTTCACAACAGCAACATCATTCATAGCTTTCTTTTTAGTCTACACTGAAAAAATTATTTATATTATTTTTTGAGAGGTTACAAAGAATTTTTTTGCTAAACTTTGACATTTATGGGAAAAAATGTGACAGGTGTTTCTGAAATTAAGTTTTTTGAAAAAAAAAAATAGAAAAATATTTGGTCCATTAAAAAAACTAAAGAACAAATGTTTTACTTTCTTTGACTTAAAAATTTTATATTGTGTTTTAACGTACAAGTAAAATTTTTAAAAAAGGATCTTTGGAGTGCAAAAAATACTATAGCACTTTATCTACCATGTGCATTGAAACTCTATCATTCTGTTAAAAGAGAAAAGAGACATTTTTTTACGATTTTTTAACATCTATTTATACAATTCTCTAAAGAAGAAAAAACCATTTTAAAACCAGAGTAACGCAAATACATATTTTTATTTGCTGCCGGGGACTTCCAGCGCAATAAAAATAATTATGGTAAGGAAAACACATTGCAAAAAAAATTAATATGAAATTTGTTGAATTTTAGCTGCAATTGGAGCATCGAAAGTATCGCTTTTTTTTGTAAAATATACTTATTTTTTACACTTTTTTTAGTTAAATGATTTCTGAAACTTTTAGATAATGTACATATGGACCTGAGGAACAGATCTGTATCGTTTGACCCCATCTGGAACCCCAACAATACCCAATCCCTGAAGAATGGCAAAAAATCGATAAAATTTTAAAAAATTTGTGGAAGTCGTATAAAACTGTGGAAAGTGGTAAAAAATCGTGGAAAATCGTGAAAAGTCGTGGAAAAATCGTATAAAATTGTAGAAAGGGGTGAAAAATCGTGGAAAGAAGTAGACAGTCGTGGAAAATCGTGGAAAGGGGAGTGTCCAGAAATCACGTGATCCCCCTTGGTGATCTTTTTTCCTTTGATCTTATGCCGCCTTTGAAAGCAGCGTGATCTTATGGCTTACCCCTCCCACCCTATCATTGAATCACGTGATTTCTGAACACTCCCAAGTCGTGAAAAGTCGTATAAAATCGTGGAAGCAGGTTAAATTTCTTATAAAATTGTAGAAAGTCGTGCAAAATCGTGGAAAGTCGTGAAAAACAGTGTAAAATTGTGGAAAAGTCGTGGAAAGAAGTAGACAGTCGTGGGAAGTCGTAAAAAATCGTATAAAATTGTAGACAGTCGTGGAAAATCGTGGAACATTGTAAAAAGTTGTATAAAATCGTAGAAAACAGAAATTGGTTAGTTTAAAAAATGAACCAACATTTTGTTACCCATTGCAATGTCCGTTGTATGTTTCTCTAACATCACCCCCGAAAAAACTTTTTATTTCAATAGTAAAAAAATTAGATGTTTCCTTTTTGTTGAAGCTTCTCTCTTTACTTTAAATTTGAAAACTTAAACACTTCTTTCAAATACCAAAATTTCTTAATCGTATACTGTAAAAGAAACACATGTATAATAAAACCTTAATTTATTACAAACAACAAAAACAAACGGTATTTTAGAATAAACAAAAACAACAATCATTTATTAAAAGGTTTATATTAACTTGATGAACGAAGAAAGATTGAAGGTTCATGAGAAGTTTGTGGCCAGGAAGAAAGAATAGCTTCTCTGTAAACATGAAGTTGATCAATCATTTCTTTAGAAGCATTAGAAATAGAAATTGAAATGTAGAATTTAGTTGAAGGATGCTTCTGAAAATAAAACCGATATTTAAAAACGATTACTATTAGTTGATAAAACATACTTTCATAAATTGTCCAAAAGTTTCAAGATCAAATTCAGGTGAACAATTATATAAAGAAAATTTGTGAAGATTTCTAAATGTTGGAAGGCTGAGAAGATTTGAAGCAGTTTCAGCACGAATATTATTTGTATCATAAGTGAATGTGCTAAAATAATAATAACAAGAGTTATTTAGTAATATAATAAACTTACCAATCAAATTCTATCAAATTTGGTAAAAATTCCAAAATCTTTTCAACTGCAGCATCCTTGTTTCTTCCTTTAATAAAAATACCATTGAGAATAAGTCTTTCAATTGTTCCAGATTTGATAAGCGTTGAAAATTGATTGAAAGCAACACGACATTTACTCATATTTAAAACTTTGAGATTAAATGAATGAAAATGCTTGTAATATTCTTCAACTTGTTCACCCCAATCACCAAGCATAGGACCAAGTGTACCAGTAAGACGAATTTTGAAATTGAAAGTATTATTAAGTGAAATTTTGATGCTGCTTTCTTTTCCACCATCATTGTAATAAGCAATACAGTATTTGTCATTGAAATAATGAACTTTGTCAAGGATAAGAATCTGAAAGTAGAAGAATATTATTTGTATGGTAAGCTGTTAAAAGAAGGGGACATCGCTATGGTTGTCAAGGGAGATATCCTAAACCGTAATCCAAATTTGAATTTGGCGCCGTTTGGCGAAGTGTTCCCAAATGCCAAAATTTTATTAGCAAAAGATGCTTCAATCAATAATGACCCATGTGTCCAAATATAAGCTCCCAGGAATCAAAAGGAACAATTTGTCATTCAAAACCAACTAAGTAAATTGCTTGGACCTCTTGTAAAACAAGTTTTAACTCACTTTTCCATACAAATAATCATAAACAATCTTGGAGTCAAATATAACATCTTTCAATTCGATAAAATCCTTATTTCGATCACTATCACTACTCATCTAAAATAAACTTTGTAAAATAAACAAATGTAAGAACAAAAGCATACTGTAGCATTTTGACGTAAATCATCATTTTCTCTCTTCAATTCAGCAAGTTCAGCTTCCAAAGCTTTAATTCTATCATTATGATTGAAGTTCAAAGCAGCAAATTTCTTTTCAGTATCAGATACAAGTTTCTGTAAAGGTAAACAAAGTATAACACAAACGAATGGGTGCAAATGATACCTTATATTCTTCAGTTTCATGAACATCAAGTTGAGCGGTAGATTGTGCTTCAAAATCAGAAATTTTTTGATTCAATTTATCAATCTAAAAATTAAACAATATTAAAAGTAATAGAATACAATTAGATATATTTACAGCTTCTTGTTGTTCAGAAATAGTTTTTAGCATCTTTGCATTCTGTTGATCAGTTCCATCTGCACATACAGCAATCTAAAAAAACAACAAAGTAAAACCAGCTTTTAAAAGCAAACAAAAAAAACTTACATTATTCCAAAGTGAATCAATATCATCTCGAAGTCGTTGATTCTCAGTCTCATACCATTTAATTACATTATCGATCTAAAAACATACACTTTCATATATCCAAAATGCACCAATATCAACTCACTGAACCCATAAAGCTATCAATATGATCATATGCATCATTACTAAGTGGTTTAACATTGATTTTACCAACTTTAGTTATAACACTTTTAGTTGTCCAAATCTAAAAAAGACATATAGTAATACAGTAAAGATACAAGCTACAAAAAAACCTACAGCTTTGATAAAGTCACTAATCTTTGTTTGAAGTTCACCTATTAAAGCATTAAATTTGTTGCTGCTACTTTCATCAGAATAAATATTAGCTGAGTAAGATACAGCATCATCGGGTTCACGTGATGAAGATAAAGATGGATCTTTCAATTTTTCCATAGCAAATGTTGCTTATCAAGAGAAGAAGGATTGATGGATGTAAGAGATGAATAAGCAAATCTAAAATTTAAAAAAGCTTATACAGAGAAAAAAAGTTTTGCGGCGAGTAAATAAGAAAAAATAGAAGAGCACGATTACATAAAAAATTGCTTCGCTTCTACACACCCAAAGCGAGCAAAGAAAATTAGCAACACAAAAAAACAAAAAAGATTGAAATTTTTTGAAAGCTTTTTTTGATTCGTTGAACAACAACAAAACTTGCCGAAACGAAAGAGATAGACTGTATCTATTACTAAAAGCCGGAAGTATGAAAGCGTAAAAATAATTTGCAAATTAATTTGTCGTCATTCAAGCAGTGTCAATAATAATTCGTGTTAAAACCAAAATCAAGACGCTTTTTTTGAATATACAAACAACATCTGACGCGCAGTTCAAAAAGAAAGAAGAAAGAAAGAAAATGACAGTAACGTGTATACATTATAATCGAGTGCAATAATAAAAACGTTTACAAAATTTCCAACTTACAGTATACTGTAGGTTAGAAACTTAGAATTAGTTGTTTGTTTCTTATTATACAACATTAAAAATTTTCTTTAAATAAAAATAATAGCAATCCATTTTTTCAATTCCAGCTTGATGCTTTTTTTTCTACCGTAATACCATCCGCTTCAATATTTAGTGGAACAAATATGTGAAAGTTTTTAATGTTTCTATGATTAGTTTTTGGTTAGTTATCGCCCGCCGTTGATAAAAGACTCTAATAGTTGTGTCAGAAACAATTGAAAACATTTATTACAACATTATCCACCAGGATTTAAAATACAACCCATGCATCATTCAATCAATCAAAAAGCAAATCACAACAAAACTTTTTATATTACACAGATAAAGCAAAGAGTAAAAAAGAATACAGTAATTCAATCAATCAAATACAATAAAATCTTAAGAGATTTTAATAATATCTTTCCTTCTTTTCAATTTCAATAAAAAGTTTTGAAGAATTTCCTGGCCACGAACGCAAAATTCTATTCTTATCATTGTAGAGTTTCTCGAGGAGGACAGGATCTCGTCGAGGATGTTGATCAAATGTAATTCGAAAATTAACGTCAGGATACTTCTGAAAAAAAGACCCAAAATTATTAATTATTAATAATAAAATCCTCAAAATATAAAGTAGAAAGTCAGCAAAGCCACAATCATATTCCCCCAAGCATGCACATTCATTAGCTTCGATGAATGCGCGTGTTTGGCAGCATCTATATGCTAAAAAAACTTCAAACATACTTTCATAAATTCATTATAAACAATAAGATCAAAATGATCTGGGCAACCATATAATTGAAATGTTTCAAGATTCTTAAAAATTGGCAGTTTGAGAAAAGTTGAAGCTTCTTTACGAGTGAATTGTCGGCTGCAGCTACCCCTGAAAAATAAAGAATAAATTTGAAATTATTTGTGCAATGCGAGATCTCACACTTACATTTTAAAATATTTTAAATTTGGAAAATATTTGAACATTCCTTCAAGTGGAAGGTGACGACTATGTGGTCCTCTAACATCAGATCGAATATCCAAAGATTCAATAGTTCCAGATCCAACTAATTTCAAAAAATCATTGAAACAAAGATCACCAGAACCGGCACAAAGAGATTTAAGTGCACATGAGTGAATATGCTTGCAAAGCTTTTCACATGTGTCATCGTGATTATATTTAAGAAAAAAATCACCACGAGATATACCTCCATTAATATGTAATTTAAATGTACCATTTAATTGAAGATTAAAAAGTTTAACTTCTGTGCCATCATTGTATTCAGTACTACAATATGAACCATAAGGTTTAAGTGTATCCACAACCAAAATCTAAAATGAAAACATATTATACAGTTGCTCTAAATTTCAAGACATACTTTATCTTTTAATAATTCATAATTAATTTGTCCATTGACAATGACATCTTTTAATTCAATAAATTTATTATCTTCATTAGAAGTTGTCTAAAAATTACACTGATTAATAAAACTCATAAAGAAAATTTACCGTAAGATTTTCTCGTAAAACAGAACTTCCATTTTCCAAAGCTTTAATCTTTTCATTTGGGCTCAAAGATGCATCAGAAGGTTGTTTTGTTTTCGTATCAAAAACAAATTTCTGCAAAAAAGTAAAACGTTTATACATCATTAACAAAGAATATTTACCATCATTTCATCTTGTGCACAAACGTGTGATTGACTGGATTCTTGTAATTGTGCTTCAAGTCTAGCAACTTTTTGCTTCAATTCATTATTTTCATTTTCCAATGCTTTAACTTTTGCACTGAAATCATGTGAAGAAGCAGAAAGTTGCTTTTCCAAATCAGCTACAGTATCCTGTAAAAATGTTGCATAATAACTTTAAACTGAATTAACAGTAAAATATTACCTTAGATGCTTCAATTTCATGAGCATCTTGTTGAAGAGTTGTTTGCAATGTAACTTCTAAATCAGCAATTTTTTGATTCAATTCACCACTTTGAGCACGAGATGAATGATAAGATTCTTCATACTTTTGTTTCCAATATTGAATCTAAAAGATACAGCATATATATCACTGTTACATGGATATTCAAGCAAAAATTATAGCTTACATTAGCATCCCGTCCAGCAACAATTGAGTTCAATGCTACAAGTTCATATTCAGCATTATTTAATCGATCCTTCAACGATTCATTTTCTTCATTCAAATCAGCAACCTTTACAAGAGCATCTTTCTTTTCATCTTCTGCTGCAGATAAAGCTGGTTTTAATTGATCAATCTACAATGGTCATATACAGGGCTGTCCGGTGCTGGCTTTTCTGTCCGGTCCGGTCCGGTTGCCGGTGCACCGGAAAATTTGTCCGGTTTCCGGGATTCCGGTTTCCGGTGTCCGGTTCTTTATAAGTACTGTAAATTTTAAAGGAAAAATCAAAAAATTTCAAGTAATTTATGGTACAAAAAAGGAAAGAAATCACAAATCATCATCTGACTTAACTGGAGTTGGAGGATTTTGTGCAGGAATGATTTCAAGTGAACTTTCATCAAGTTTTCGCTTTATGGATAATGGTTGAGGAACTGATTGAGCAAAATTTTACAAAAAAACCATCAATTTTGCAAAAAATAGTGTATGATTAATGCATGCACCGGAAACCGGAATCCGGCCAAAAATCCGGGATTCCGGTCCGGAGCAAAAAACACCGGAATAATGGCCGGTTTCCGGTGTTCCGGTGCACCGGATCCGGCGCACCGGACAGCCCTGGTCATATACAGTAAATGTAAACGGCAAAATTGAATGCTTACCTTATCATGTTGTTCAAAAATACATTGCTGCATTTCTTTCATCTTTTTATCTGTTTCTTCTGCAGTTAAAGCAATCTAAATACAACATATATAACTACAGCTATAAAAACAAATACTTACTCCATCTAGAAGAGAATTAATAGTTACTTGATTTTGTTTATCCTTAGCTTCATGCCATTTAATAATACTATCGATCTAAATTTAACATTAATCGAATAAGAAATAAAAGCGATAACTCTCACGGAAGCAATAAAGCTATCAATTTTTCCATATGCAGCAGCACAAAGTGGCTTAACATGAACTTTACCAGCACGAGAAAATACATTTTTGGCAGCAAGACGTTTAGTAGTGCAAATCTAAAACAATGCTTATATAAAAGTAGTTCCAGAACAGACGTGGGCACAAGGGTCCGACAAAATTTTGAATGTTGCGCTATCCTTGCGCGATCCCATATGCTTAACAGGTAGCTACCAGTGCTTCTTTTTCTAAACTGTGGCGCAATGCGCGATCCTTAACAGGTAGCTACCTGTAAATTTTCGGCGCATCGCTGCGCGATGCGCGATCCTGGGTCCGATTGTCGGACCCAATCGGACCCTTTGCCCATGTATGTTCCAGAAGATAATAATAAATTAACTTACGGCCGTCATAAAATCATTAGTTGTAGTTTGAAGTTGATCCATTAAAGCTTCATATTTGCTATCGGTTGTTGTGTATTTACTACTACCACCACCATCACAAAAAGAAGTTGAAGAAGAATCATCTTTATCAGCAGATGGAGATAAAGGTGGATCTTTAAAATTTTTCATGACGGACAAATCAATTACTTATTAAAACAGTAATAAGAAGTAAATCTAAAAAATAATGAAGTAGAAAAATAATTGATTAATAAAGTAATAAAAAACGCGTAAAAATATAAATAAAACAGGATTAATAAAAAAGTTTATTCAATATTATGCTTTTATCACATTGTACAAAACCATTTAAAATAATTTAAAATAACATTTTTCTTATACAATCCCCGACTTCATTTTTCGAACGCACTTCACTTCACTTCACCTCACTTCACTTCACTTTTACGTTTCTTAGCACGAAAAAAACAACTGAAAATTTTAAAAATTTTAAAAAAATAAATTTTTCAATGCTATTTTTCGTGCTAAGAAACGTAAAAGTGAAGTGAAGTGAGGTGAAGTGAAGTGAAGTGCGTTCGAAAAATGAAGTCGGGGATTGTATGTGTAAGCAAAGGTGAAGTTTTCCTGATGTGTGAACGTTATGGATATGTTTTGAAATGACTGTGTTTTGAAAAAAAGCGAGTATGCAGAAAATCCCTTAAAAATCTGGCGGAAATTTTCCCCTTATAGGTTTACATAAAAGTACCTTTATTTCTAAACAGCTTTTTTCGTTACTTTTTTGCGACCTGAAATGGTTATAAGAAAGTGGCAAAGTTGAAAGTGAGTAAGGGGTAAACTTAAGGTGTAAGAAAAGAAAAAAATCTTTTTAGAAATGAGTATTTTTGTATGGCGTAAATTATGCTTTAACGGAAATATTAATTAATGGGGGGGGGGGGGGTATACATATGTTACATCGGGTATGAATACAGACAAGCTTCAGCGTAAATTAGTGAAAAAAATGAGAGAGCAAAAATTTATTTATAATGTAAAGGAATGCTATTAGCATAAATTTATTTCGTAGACACATTAAAAATAATTTAAAAAAACCACGAACAACTTATAATAAATTATTTTTTATTAAAATTAAGTGATTTCTATTCAACATAATTTTTACAATAAATACAATAATAAATATTCAATCATTCTTCTGAAGTATTCGAAATAAAGGTAACAATTCCATCCCAATCTTTTCCAAAATTTAGTTCATCATCCACAAATTTTCGAATTCTTTTCCACATTGAAACTTCACCATAAATACCCTAAAATACAAAATGGATTACTGTAATCAACGTCTGTCATAGAAAAAGAATTTACCCGATGAGTTGCATTTGGAACATAAAATGGTTCAGAACAATTTTGTAGGCGAGTTCGAAGTACTTCAGAATGTGCTGTACCAACCATTGAATCACTCATCCCATGACATATTAAAGTACGAGTTGTAATTTTAATTGCTTTATCATAACTATATAAAAGTAATAATTATTTATAAGAAATTGTATATACAGTATACCTTGAAAATTGATCCCAACAACATGTTGATGGATTATCTGTTTTTCCAATAATTCGAAGCAGTGATGTAAATGGTGCAACAAGTATCATTCCACATAACTGAAAATATTAGATATACAGTAACCCAAATTTTAAAGGCTTACATTTGGCTTAATAGAAGCTAAATGAATGCTTGCAGCAGTTCCCATACTAAAACCAAATAATAAAATATTTGAATCATCATACTGTAGAACATTTGTTACAAAATCATATACAGCTTCAATATCAGAGTATATTGCTTCTTGTGAAGGATGTCCAGTAGAACAGCCATATCCACTATAATCATATGCAATCACATCACAATGCAAAGAATCTGATATATCAACAAGCGAAGGATCACTTAGCATACAAGCTCCAAGATCACTACTATTTGGTTGAGAGATAATCATAATCTTTGGGGATTTAGTGTCAGATATACTTGAAGCTTTACATGTTATATGTATTAAAACAAGATGATGATTCATAGATGTTGTAATTATATGCGTCTAAAAATATATATGTAAAGTATGCTACAGTGTGGAATGTATCAAGAAAAGAGAGATACCTTTATTCGACAAAACCCTTTTGCAACTGAAGTTTCAATATATCCACGACTAAGAAATCCACGAAAGCATATTTGCAAATTTGGTTCATTTAAAGCTTTATCAGCAGAAAAAATTTCTTTTCGTTTACCTTCCTAGAATATCGAATATATATTACATATATAGCGTGTATGTACATAAAAACAAACTTCTCCAGTAATTAAAAAATAATATTTTCCATTTTCAGGTGGATGAAATGCAGCTTTTTTTATAATCCATGATGGAACAGGTGGACATAAAATATATGTGAGTTTTGAAATCCATTGTAGTCCATCTAAGATGTCATCTCCTGATGGAATAGCTTCATACCAACTTTGAAACTTTGTTTTTGGTTTTAACTTTAACAATAATGCTGCTGTAAGGGGAATAGAATCAACAATTTGAAGATTTTTATCAAGATTTCGCTGATGAATAAAACATGGTGATGGCTCTGTTGGAGTTGATTCCAGCGAAGTTAAAGATGTAATATATGGTGAATTAAAATTGATTATACAATCGGATGGTTCATCATCAGGATCTTCAGTAAATTGCAATGGATTAACATTTGTTGCATATTGATGTGAACTTTCAAGATCACCAAAACTAAAAAATGATTTTTAAATACAGTACTCACAAGCAAAAAAGAAGAGATTTTTAAAGCTTAATAAAAGGGACTCACACTCTTGTTTTTTCATTTCCACCACATCCATTTTCTGTTATTGGACAAATCTGTAAAACATTGCATTCGTATATGTTAAAAAATAAAATAAATAAATAAACTTACTTTAAAATCATCCGTTTCTTTTGATAATTTTGCACCCATTTTTTACTCACCACTTTCAACAACACAACTAAAAAGTAAACAAGCAAAACTCATGATTATTATTTTTCGTCAAAGAAATTTGCATAATCATTAAATGCTAGATTTGCTAGGATGTCCAAAAAATTACTTTATCTTTTTTTCGTCATTTTTCAATCCCACTCACCCACCATGTGATATATGGTGATTTTGCTTCAAACCCACCCTTTAAAAAATGTATGTAATAATAGGTGTTTTTTTCGTAAACCCCTCTCATTTCATGCATAAACTTTTTTCACCATTTTTTGTTATACAAAAACAATAAGACTTTAGTGAGCAAGCTTATTAGTATTGACAAGACTTTCGTGCCATTTGCAGCTAATGTACTTTTTTGGCATTAGAATTAAAGTTTAATTATTAAACCTTTTTTTAATTTGAACAATTCTAAAGCAAATTTTGATAACATGATTTTTCTTCAAACCCCTCTCACCCCCAACGTAATATTTGGTTATCTTTTGGCTTACCCCACTCACCCACCTGATAAATAACGTAATTTATGGACAGCATGCACCTTATTTGTTTTTTTTCATAATATTCCTCCAACTTTTTTTCCAAGCAAAGAATTTTAATAAAAAACATTTATTAATACATTATCCACCACCAGGATTCAATTCAAAATATAACCCATGCATCATTCAATCAATCAAAAAACAAAGAATCACAACAAAACTTTTTAAAAATAAATATTACAAAGCAAAGAGTAACAAAATAATACAGTAATTCAGTCAATTAAATACAATTAATGCTCAAAAGATTTTAATAATATCTTTCATTTTCAATTTCAATAAATGGTTTTGGAGAATTTCTTGGCCACGAATGCAAAATTGCATCTTTATCATTATGAAGTTTGTTGAGAAGAACAGTACGTCGTGGAGGATGATTATCAAATGTTAGAAGAAACTTAACTTTAGGATATTTCTGAAAAAAAGAGCAACAATTATTAAAAATTAAAGTCGCAAAATTCAAAACAAAAAAAACAGTAAAGCCACATTCATATCCCACGAATGATTGTGGCTTTGTTGAAAAAACTTCAAACATACTTTCATAAATTCATTATAAACAATAAGATCAAAATGATCTGGGCAACCATATAATTGAAATGTTTCAAGATTCTTAAAAATTGGCAGTTTGAGAAAAGTTGAAGCTTCTTTACGACTGAATCGTCGGCTGCAGCTACCCCTGAAAAAAAAGAGACAAATTTAGTGCCATACAAGTTCTCACACTTACATTTTAAAATATCTTAAATTTGGAAAATATTTGAACATTTCTTCAAGTGGAAGATAATAACCATATGCATCTTTAACATCTGAGCGAATATCCAAAGATTCAATAGTTCGTGATCCAACTAATTTCAAAAAATCATTGAAACAAAGATCACCAGAACCGGCACAAAGAGATTTAAGTTTACATGAATGAATATATTTACAAAGCCGTTCACATTTATCAGATGGATCATAATTAAGAAAGTTATCACCGCGTAAAATAGCTCCATTAATATGTAATTTAAAAGAACCATCTAATTCAAGATTAAAAAACTTTAGTTCTTTGCCATCGTTGTATTTCACATTACAATATGAACCATATGGTTTAATTGTATCCACAACCAAAATCTAAAACTAAAACATATTAGACAGCTGCTGCAAAAACACAGTTCAGTAATAACATACTTTTCCTTTCAATAATTCATATATAATTTCTCCACAGACCATAACATCTTTTAGCTGAATAAATTTACCATTTTCACCTTCATTAACTGTTGTCTAAAACTTACACTGATTAAAAAAACAAACAAAAGATATATATACCGTAACCTGTTCTCGTAAAACAGAACTTTCTTTCTTCAATGCAGTAATTTCATTTCCCAAAGCTTTGAAATTTTCATTTGAGTACAAAGGTGCAACAATTTTCTACAAAAAAAGTAAAATATATCATTAACAAAATATGTTACCTTCAAATCTACAGTTGCAATCGTTTGTTTCAATTCAGTATTTTCATCTTCCAAAGTTTTAACTTTTGCAAGGGAAGCAAGTGTAGAATCAGAGAGTTTAACTTGAAGATCGGCAATTTTCGCATTCAATTTATTAATCTACAATTCGTCGATGTAAAAAGCAATAGAATAAAGTTAAATGCTTACAGTTTGTTGCATTTTTTCATTACGTCGATTACTTTCTTCAGCATAAATATCAATCTAAAAGCAATAAAAGTTTAAATATTGTTTGCAAAAATTAAACAAAAGCTTACATCATTCAAAAATGTATCATTATTAGCTTGAAGTTGTTGATTTTCAGTTTCATACCATTTAAAAACATTATTGATCTAGAAATATATACAGATGTTTATGCAAGCAAAAAAACCTTAAAGATAACTTACAGCATCACTAATAGCATCTTTTTCTTCTTTAGAAACATTAAGAACATCAATTTTAGTTTCAACTTCATTTATTAAAGCAGTACGTTTTTTGTAGCTGCTTTCCTTTGATTTAACATTATTTGTGGCACATATAATTTGATCTGGTTTATCACGTGATGGAGATACCGAAGCATCTCTAAGCTTTTTCATAATGTCAAACAAATGTTATCAAGAAGCACAATAGGTAGATTTAGAAGATGTATAAGTAAGTATATTATCTTAAAAAAAGATGACATTAAAGATAACTATTCAAACTACAAATGCAAAAAATAATTTTAAAAACAATACGATAAAAATAACGCGAACATATATCAAAAATTACTACATTTTTTTAAAAGCACTGCGGATATAAAAAATAATGAAGAAATAAGCTGCTGCTGGAGCGCTGCAGCATGTAGCAAGAATAAACAGCGTTCGAAATTTTTTGCAGCATTCAATCCCTTTTTTACCATCGCATATAAAAAGTTCAAAATTTTTTTAAAAGCTGATTTTTTTATGAACGAAGTTACTTGAACACTAGATACCGTATTACTTGTATATTTTTATATTACAGAGGCAACAAGATATCGACGATATAATTTCTTGATAATACCGTAAAATCAAGTGGAATAAAATACCTAACCAAAATGGACATTTCGATGTGATGACAAAAATAAACAAATAATAGAAGAATCAAAGCCAACAAATTGACACTGTCGATTTTTGTTTTCTATTATTTATCCCCAAAATCAAAATGTTAATTTATTTTATCACTGATCATTTAATCAAATACCATCACAACAAAGCTGTTTTAAAAAATAAATATAACACAGACAAAGCAAAGAGTAAAAAAAACAATACAGTAGTTAAATCAATCAAATACAATATAATTAAGGTTTAACAAGTGAAAAATATAAAATTTCTTTTTTTCCTTGCTTCTTTCGAAATTTCTTTGGACCAATAACTATGAGGAGTTCGGCAAGCTTTTTCACAATTGCAGTCTTTTTTACATTTTTAAATTGTGGTCGAATATTACTGAGCAATTCTTTAGTTGTATGTGGACGACGCATAAGACAACGACGAATTTGATCTTCAATTCTAATCTTCTGTTCTGCTTCTGTTACTGCTGATGTCCCAGATGTTATTACAGGTGCAGGAGGAGCAAGTTGCTAAAAAAGAGAAAATTTTTAAATAATAAATGAAAGCAACAAGGGATAAAATATGCGATTTTTGAATCATCACAAACTTTTCGTACTGTAGGCTGTTGTCTCGCTTGTTTAAGTTGGCTTTGTAAATCACGAATTTGCTTTTCATAAGCAATAATCATTGAACGTGCATCAAGTTCTTTCTTTTCGATACCTTCTAGTTTAGAATGTAATTTAGTTTCTTTAGTTTTAGCTACGGTAATCTTTTTATTAAGTCCTTCTACTTGATTTTGATAACGAGCAATAGCTTTTTGATCTTCAGATATCTAAAAAACACATATTGATAATCAGCTGGAAAGACACAAAATAAACACACTATTTTGAAAAGATCAGCATTACTTGAATTCAGTCCTTTCATTTCAGCCTCACATATTTTTCTATTATTATCAAACTTTTCTTTCATTTCAGCCATTTTCTTATCATATTCACCTTTGAGATCTTTATTCTAAAAATTTTGTAGTTACTACACATCTTTACTATTATATAAAAATTACCTTGTTCAAATCATCTTTGTAACATTGTTGCATTTGTTCAAGTTCAAATTGCAAATCAGCAAAATTCATCTTTTCTGATTCAATTGCTGCCTCCAAATCTTTTATCTTCTTATTAGTTTCTTCAAGAGCAGTTTTCAGTTGATCATTTTCATCTTGAAGAATCTTTCTTTGATTATTATTAAGTTGTTCCATTTCTTTAATTTTCTTTGCATATTCATCATAAGCAGATTCGTTTACTTTTTCTTGTAAAGCTTTTCTTTCATCTTCATTGTCAGCAGCAAAACCAGGGTTAACACATTTTGCTAATGATAATCGTTCTTCTAATTCCTTAACTGTCTCCTGTGCTGCTTCAAGTTGTTTTTCAAAATTTATAGCCTAAAAAGTACATATATTGAAAGATAGTTTTCTCATCTGCAAGCTTCAACTACACCCATTACATATCGTATCTACACAGATAGCGACATGCAGTAGCTACTGCTAAACGTGAAAGCAATAAAGGCCAAAAGCAAATGTATTGATTGCTGGTAAAAGTCTTACTTGATTGTCCACAGTAGATTTCAGTTCAGCCATATCTGCTTCAGATTTCTTTTTATCATCTTCCAACTGAACAAGTTTTGATCGTAATTCTTCTTCAACATTCTTTAATCTATCAATTTTGTTTTCCATATTCTTATTAGTCGCAGCACTTTTTGCAAGATTATCTTTTTCTTTTTGTAATTTACGAATCTAAATAATAAAGCATTTAAAGTCTTCAATCAAATTCAAAACTAAAAGCATACTGTCATAGCTTGTTCATAAATCATATCCTTTTGAGTATCATTTATTTCTTTCATTTCATCCATTTTAAGCTTCATTGAATCAAGTTCATCCTGATAATCATTATCATCTGTTAACTTTCTCTTCTTTGTAGAAGATGGTTCACTTAAAGAAAATGAAGTTTCCATTCTTCCTCTATCATTCAGGTGATACACTGAATTTTATAGATTATCAGTATGTAAAACGTAAATTAGATTAATCAAATTGTTTAAAAATTTTTTGCTGCTTCAACAGAGTTTAAAAAGAATTGTTTTGCTTAGAGACGTGCAGGGTACACTTTTTCCTTCCTTTCTTTTAACTTTTTTTTCGGACATTTTTTGGTTACCGTTACCGTAGTACTAAATTCGCGGTACTTTTTTTTTACAACTTAACTATCAAACCTTCTAGATGTAATTTTTTACGCTGATTCCAAAAATGCCATTCCTGAAAAGGTTTTCTTTGGCACAAAGTGCCGAAAACGGCATTTTTAGGTGTTTTTTGAGGATAAAAAACGGGTTTAAACCGGTTTAACTCTAAATTTTGCACCATTCGATAGAGAATTAAATTCTGCATCTAGTGGTAGCTGTATCTATCAATTACATCAAATTACAAAAATTTTTTGGTTAAAAAACGGCATTTTTCAGCTTAAAAAAGTTCAAAAAGTCTGTCAAAAAAAGAAAAAGAAACGAGTCAACTGCGTTTGCGTCTCTTCCTTCTTTTTGAACCGGCTGCGAGGAAAAAAAGAGAAGGATGCACACACAAAAAAAGAGTGTTCTCTTTGACTTTTTTTGGCGACCATTTTTTGTGTCGCTTGTCCGAACTTTTTTTTAATCCTTTGGATTTTCTAAAGCGCATATCTTTTTTAGATTAATTTTTCTTAGCATTAACCTTTAACATTTTTTTATAAACATAAAATTCTGCATCTTTTGGTACCAAAATTATAATATTTGCACAAACTTTGAAAAACCGTGCACGTAGCTAGTTTTGCTTCTTCTTTTTCGCGCGCAAGTTGTGTTTTTGGCAGTGAAACTGTTTTGCGCCAAGTGCAAGAAAATTTAAAAACAAAAAATTCTAATCTTGGTTTAATTACCTTACAGTTTTAGCTTTCACTTTCTTTTGTGCTCGTTAGTTATGCCTCCTCCACAGTCAACTGATAAAGAACTTGATGAAGAAATTGAAGTTTTACAAGATGCTGTTAAAAAAAACGTTATATACTTGAACGTATCAAAAATGATCATGAAAAAGAAAAAGAACAAAGACGACAGGAATTAACGAGGTGTACAGATGATTATGAAAAATTATGTCAACTTTCTGCTGAACATGGAATTGATCATGAGAAAGCTTTAACCTATAATGCTGAATCAGAAAAAGAATTGAAAAAAGCAATCCGTGAACTTCAACAACAACTTGGTGATGTCATCATTCAACGTGATAATCTCAACAAAGAATTAGAAGATGAAGAAAATCTTGTAAAGAAATGTAAAGAAGATTTTGAAGATATCAAATTTGATTATTCTGGAGATGCTAAAAATTCTTCTCTTTTTCGTGATATTGCTGCTCAACATGGTCTCGATTTTATTCTTGATGAAAATAATATTTATGTTCCTAGCTTTATTGAAGAATATCAACAACTTTTAAATGCTTGTAATGAAGAAGATGATACAATTGAATACAATGAAGACTTCGAAGGTGACTTTTCTGTTTAAATCATATACAAGTATGTGATTGTTAATGATTCTATTTTTTTCTTTTGTTATGTATCATTTATCTTTTGTTGTTAATAAATTTTTGTTAAGATTTTCAAATGATATTTATTATTACACATTATCCACCAGGATTCAAAATACAACCCATGCATCAATCAATCAGAAAACAAAGAATACCATCACAACAAAGCTTCTTAAAAAAATATTACACCGAAAGAGTAGAAAACAATACAGTAATACAATCACTGAGATAAAATTAAGGTTCAAGCGAAAAATATAAAATTTCTTTTTTTCCTTGATTCTTTCGAAATTGTTTTGGACCAATAACTTTGAGGACTTCGGCAAGCTTATTGACAAGTGCAGTCTTTTCTATATTTTCAAATTGTGGTCGAATATTACTGAGCAATTCTTTAGTTGTATGTGGACGACGCATAAGACAACGACGAATTTGATCTTCAATTCTCATCTTCTGTTCTGCTTCTGTAACAGCTGATGCACCAGATGTTATTAAAGGTGCAGGAGGAGCAAGTTGCTAAAAAAGAGAAAAAGTTAAAATGATAATAATCAAAAGCTACAAGAGGTACTGTAGAAAAATTGATAGCTTAAATAATTTTACTGCAGCATCCCAAAACTGGAATTATTTGACAAAAAATTGTAAAATCGCTATTTGAAAAAAAAATCAAAACTACAGTATCCCAATAAAAAATTTTGCTAACCTGTGAAGAGCCTTTTTCAGTTTTAATTTTCTTTGGTTTTGATGAACCTTCTTCGCCATCTCCAGCAGGACGTTTACGATCATCTTGACGTTTCTAAAAAAATGAATAATTAACAAAACTACAGTAACCCAAAACCTCAAAAACTTACAGCTTGTAACAATAATGGTGAATTTATATCTGTTGCATCAGGATCTTCATCATCTGAATCATCACTACGATTTTGACCATTTGCATCATCATCTTGTTCTTTAAGCTTATTTGCTGAAAAATAACAACACCATTAGCTTTTTTCTCCAAAACTCAAACACACAAAAAAACTAAAATCAATAAAAGCATTGAAGGAGAAGGGAAGAATGGCAGGAGCAGAAGAAAGGAAAAATATATATTTTTGGCCATTTAAAGAAAAAACATGAGAAAAAGTGGGTGGTGGACTAGTATTAAATTTGCGCGGACATAAAAGGAAAAAAAAGGTTTTTTAAAATGTTTTTCTTACGTCTTTTGCCTAAAGAAATATGGGAGCACTTTTAAAAATAACATTTTTAAAAATTTATTTTTAAAAATTGTGTGTTCGTTTTTTGAGCTAACAAACAACCAAGAAACATTCAGACAAACATTTCTCTTATTGCTTCTCAATTTTTTATTGCTCCTACTACTACAGCTAGGGGCCACTACAAACCTCAAAGAAAAAATATTATAGTTTCTAGAAGCTTTTTGATATTTTTTATTTGTTTCAAACTTTAGTCTATTCTTCTTTTAAACACAGGTGTCATGGAAGTTTCTTCCTCTTTCTTCCTTTTTCTTTCTCATTTGCCCTTTTATTCTTTTTACTTCCTCGTTCGTTTTCATTATTGTTTTTTAGAAAAGATAATTATAGTCTTGCTCATATTCGATATACGACTGTTCAGAAATTTGTATATAAAAAAGAAGTAAAAACCAACCTAAATCTTTATTTTCTTCTGTAACACCTTCTTCCTCTTCTTCATCTGATTCATCAGTTTCACGATCTTCAATCATATTCTTTAAGCCTTGTTCGTCACCAACTCCAACAAGTGCTTCATCAATTTTTTCTTCAACAGTTTTAGTTTCACGACTAAAAAATATGTTATAGTTAAAGTTTTTTGTAGTTTTTCTATCAAATGGTTTAAAGGCTTTTTTGCGGTTTAAACTATTGCTTTTGATCCGTTTTGCATTTGCATTTAGATTTGAATTGCTAATTTTTCTTCTTCTCTGTTAAAGCAACTATTGAACTGCTTGACCTTTAATGCTTCAAAAAAGAGGCTTCTCAGAATGCAACAAACAAAAAAAAACAGACACCACATTTTTTTGCAACAATCAAACCAAAAAAGAAAATGCGTTTAATTCAATGCTTTTCAAGGGTGTTTTCCAACAACAAAAAAAAACCGAGAGTTTCCCCTCTTTTCATCTTCTTTCTATTTTTTTCTGTCTCTGACATTCTCTCATAGTTCTATTTCATCCTCTATGTGTGTGTCTGAGAAAATAGAGAAGAGGGGTAGTTGTTGTTGTCTCCACCTCCCCTAGTGTCTAATGGTTGTTCTTTGGAGTTTCCCCCTGTCATTTTTATTACATGCTCTTTCTATTTCTCTCATTTGTTAAATACATCATTTTTCTGTCTAGTCTCTCTTTCTCTTGCGATTCTATCTATGTGTGAGAAAAAATATTCTTCGTAAATCTTTCTCTACAATCGTTTTCTATGATCAAGATATTGCTATCAATACTACAATTCTTCTTCTTCCAGTATTGCTGGCACATGTCTTATCTTTTTTTTACTTTTCTATTCCTGGTTGATGTTCTAACTCACAACATTTAATTTAAGCATCAAAAACCAGAAAAAATATTTTTTATGGTCGTTTATACGAACTATATCGTTTTAAATTAAAGTTGATTGCTTATTTTCATCTCTTCCTCTTTTTCTAGAATCATGACAAATCTGAAAAATGTTAGTAATAAAGCTACAAAAGTCACAAAATCTATGAGAAATTTATGGGTTGTTCGACATGGTGAACGTGTAGATAAAATTGATCCAAATTGGCATAAAACTGCACCTAGAGGAGCATGGGATGATCCACCAATTACGTAAGTTTACTACTCTACAATGATCCCTCAAAAACTTCAAAACTATTGCAGTGATAAAGGTATTGAACAAGCTAAAGAAGTTGGGCAACGGCTTAAAGATGAAGAAATTGATTATATTTTTTGTTCACCATTTATTCGATGTTTACAAACTGCTACTGCTATTGTCGGAGAATTAAATACTAAAGCAAAGTTAAAACTTTTTGTTGAACCTGGGTTTTGTGAATCTCTTTGCGTAACACAATTTCCACCTGGTTGTTTAACAGCTAAAGAACTTTTGTGAGTTTCTTTTTTTCATTTCTTTCCAATAGGATTAAAAAAGTCTATGACGTAAAGCAACAGCAAATGAGAAGAAAAAAATCTTTTAAAACGCATGTGTTCATTCAAGATGTGTGATTTTTCTTTAAAAAAGATAATGAATTAGATAAGAAAAAAAAGAAACATAAAAAAAGTTTGTCAAAAAAATAAAAACAAGTAGAAGAGTACAAAAAGCAGTTATTTCTTCGTTCTTTGAAACCAAAAGGGTGATAAGGAAAAGAGGAACCACTAATTGTCACGTGGGAAGTTGTTACAATAATAAAACAAGAAAAGTACAAGAAACAGCCGTATCTTCGTTCTTTGAAAAGATAAAAACAACTAGGAATCATTTGTTACGTGGGAATAGATTACGGTAATAAAAAGACCACCTTAACCTTTAATTAAATAGTTTTTTGAAAACAGCTTTTTCCAATAATGGATTTCTAATACTAGCTAATAAAAAAAGCTTTAATTATCCTATTTCCATCTTTCTGCCTACACTTTTTTCACTTAACTATTTTTGCTGGCGATTTACGTAATTTTATTCATTAAAGGTTATAGAAAAAGATCATTAATGTGGGAATTTAGACAATAAAAAGGCTACTTAAACTTTTCAACGTTTAATAAATCACAACAGTTTTTGAAAACAGCTTTCTCCAATAATGGATCCTTAATGCCAGCTAATAAAAAAAGCTTTAATTATCCTATTTTCCTCTCCCTACTTACACTATTTTTTACTGTACAAAAACTAGTTTTACTGGACTTACGTAATTTCATTCAAAAACAAACAAATACTTAGCATTTTCTAAAAATAAAGACCAAAGAAAACAATAATAACATCATTTCATTTTACAGTAATGACTATAACCTCATTGACTCAGAATATGAACATTTTTTAAAAGAATTCCTTCCTGAAGATGATGAATATGTTTGTGAAAAACGTATTCGAAAAATTATGGAATCAATATTGGAAAAATATCAAGGTAATATATCATTAGCATTCCAGCATGTTTCTAATCCTTTAAATTCTTCAGGAAACATTTTAATCATTTCACATGGCTCTCCAATAGCTGCAATTCATACTGTACTGGGACGTAAATACCGCTACATTGGTTATTGTGGAATCTCTAAATTTGTTGTTACACCTACATCAGAATCCTCCCCAACAAATCGTGAAAATAAAAATGGACCTAATGATATTCATTCAAAATATCATTTTAAATGTGCTTTAGCTGGTGATTACTCACATTTATCTGATCACAGCAACTTACATACTCGAGAATTACTTTGAATACTTTTTACGGGATATATTAATATAGAACTCACATCAAATTAAAATCATATTTTTTTAACATGATCAAATTTTATGTGCTCAATTTTGTTTTTTGCTTTAAAAGCAATTATTACTATCACTATTTTACGATATTCGTAAACTTTAATAAAATCTTTTTTAAATAAACTTACTCGCTATCAGAACCAGAATCAGACATATAATCAAATTCTCTTCCTTCATCATCTCCATCATCTGATTCATATGCCGCAACTTCATCACCATTTTCAACACGAACTTTTTTATCTTTCTTTTGATTCTTTTGTTTTTGAGCATTTCGTTTCTTTTGCTTCTTTTTTTCTTCGTTATCACCATCTTCTGCATCATCATCGTTGTCATCTTCATCACTGCTCATAACATCTTTATCTTTGATAATCTGAAAAACCGTAAATAAAGAGGAAAGATAAAGTAATCATACTTACCAAATTTGATGCTCGAACAGTTTTTCCACCATCTTCTTCACTATCTTTCATTTGCTGTTGAATTTGTGCTTTTAAAGCAAATTGATTCATTACACGATTACGTTGTTGAAATTGTTCTTCTGCTTGTTCAATATCAAGAACTTTATGTTGAACTTGTGGTAAAAATTGATACCATTCACTAACTTTGTGAGCGAAGAACTTGTTTCCTTGCTAAAAATTGCACAGAATTATAGTTGCTTTCAACAAACATACAACGGTTAACAAAAGTTTATGGCCTCATTATGCGTCCGAAAACTTTCGCCTCCCACTCCACAAACATACCTTAACAAATATCCAATAATCAGCATGTTCACCAGTTCTTTCAACAATAGATTTATATTTCTTTGTTTTTGTATCAGATTCTTTAATATCAAGAAGCCATGGCTGTTTATCAATTTTATATGAACGTGCTAGACGACCATATTTTTTACGTCTTGCTTCTTCTCGTGCTGCTTTACCATATTCTGATCCAGCACCATATTCTTGTACAATTGCATCATTAAGAATTTCTTTACGATTATCTTCACGTCGAAGATGGACTTCTTTATTAGGCCATTGATTAATATCAACATTAAGATTTGTATTGAACCGTATAATTGAATGTCGTTTAAGAGGATCACGTTTTGGAACATGAATTATAAAATCTTGTTTCTTTTGAGCTGCTGCCATTGTTGAGCTGAAAAAAAGAAAAGAATGTAGTAAGATAATAAGTAAACAATAAAGAGCAGCAGGTGATATAAAAGGAGATATGGATGATAAAGAGTGTGTAAGGAACGTGATACAGTACTCCACAAAACTATAGGAAACCTCTAAAATTTGAAGAATCTTCGTTATTCAATAACTTATTTTTTAGTTTAATTTAAAACTATTGGGGCATAAGGGTGGAGCGGGCCCATTTTTTCACGGCCCGGCCCGCCCGAGCCCGGCCTGCAAAACTTCGGCCCGCCCGGCCCGGGGCCGGGCTCGGGCTTTTACAAAAATTTATTTTTTTAAAATTTTTTTTCTATTTTTTTTGAGGGAGTCTAACAAGAGCCAAAATTTGTGTTTACACATTTTATTTTATTTAATGCACTTTTTTAAAGTCTTTTTTTTCAAAAAAAGGGATTTTTCAATTTTTTTATTGATCAAAAAAATTACAAAAAGTAACAAAAATGAAAAATTTAAACAATCGAAAAAGCCCGCGGGCCGAGATTTCAAGCCCGGCCCGCCCGGGCCCGCAGAGTTCAAGCCCGCCCGGCCCGACTCGGGCCCGGGCCGAAGCGGGCTCAGCCCGCCCGCGTCCAGGCTTATTGGGGCATCGAAAATAAATTGTTTGTTGGTATACGGTAGCTACTAAAATTTTGTTTCATAGCACATACTGCAATACAAATCGTACTACCAAGTTTCAAAATCTTTTGATTAACTCATCTCAAAAATTAAAAATGAAAGGTTTACTGTAATTCTACAATTTTCAGCAATGGAACAAGTTCTTTGCTCATAAAGATAGTGAATTGTATTAATTTTTACCACAAGTTCAACAAAAAGTGCTTGATATTGAATAAGCAGAAGAACAATTTCAACAACGTAATCGTGTAATGAATCAATTTGCTTTAAAAGCATAAATTCAACAGTAAATGAAAGATAATGAAGAAGACGGTGGTAAAACTGCATCCGCCCTCGGGCTGGCTGCTGTGGAGATTGAAGTTGCTGATTTAAACATTTATTTTAAAATACCTAAACAGAATATCTAAAATGAGAAAAGCAATAGAGCTTTTATAGTTGCAGAAATAAAAAGGAGAGAAAAGTGTAGAAAGATGAAACAGTAGATGTTTTAGTTAGACACAAAAGCAACACCGGAAAGTGGAACATAATTTGATCAAAAGAGATAAAAGTCTTGATACGAGGATATAAATCTGTTGTACAATATCAATATTAACTTTTAGAGTTGGATACTAGTACAAATGTTAAATTTGGTACATCAAATATTGTAGCTTTTTTCATTAATTTGAAACATTTTTTTAGATTATTAAAGATAAAGATGTTATGAGCAGTGATGAAGATGACGACGACAATGATGCTGAAGATGGTGATAACGAAGAAAAAAAGAAGCAAAAGAAACGAAATGCTCAAAAACAAAAGAATCAAAAGAAAGATAAAAAAGTTCGTGTTGAAAATGGTAATGAAGTTACGGCATATGAATGGATGATGGAGGAGATTAAGGAAGAGAATTTGATTAGAAGTCTGATTCTATTTCAGATAGCGAGTTAGTTTATGGTGGAAGAAGCATTCGAGCAACAAATTTGGTGAAAAGTTTAATGTAGTGTTTTCATTTTTAATTGTAAGCATTTTTTAAAGATACAGATGTTATATATACGATAATATGGCTGTCGTATAATTTTGTGGAGTAATGTATTAACAGCAATGATTACGGTGGGAATGGGATACATCCGGAGATAAATGTATAACAGGATAAAAACAGTACAAACAAAATTAAAAGTATCAAATGGTAATTAACCATTTTCATTCAACAACATGAAAGAAACATCATAATCAATCCTATCTTTATTAACGATATAATAAACAAAACTCAACAAACAACTAAAAAACCTATGAAAAGAAGCTACTCTTTTTCTTTCTATTTTGTAGCTCATATTTAAGAACTTTTGTTTTAATAATATTTGCAATTTCTCGTGCACGACGATTCTGTCCATAATAATCATGAAATTGTCCATCTGGATCAATCAAATACATAATAACTGTATGATCAACAATATAATCATCTTCAGCAGTTTTTGGGCCTTGACTATGATATACACGAAAAGTTTTTGCAACTTTATCAACTTGTTCTTTGCTACCAGTATAACCACGAATCAGCGGTGAAAATTCTTTGCAATATTCTTTTACTCGAGCAATTGTATCACGGGCAGGATCAACAGAAATAAAAACCGGTATAACAGGAATTTTATCATCTGATTCATTTAAAATTTCAACGACAGAAACCATCTTTTCAATTTCATCTGGACAAATATCTGGACAATTTGTAAAACCAAAATACATTAGCAGCCAATTTCCACGGAGTTCTTTTGAACCTTCTAGTTTTCCATCAGTATTGAGAAGTTCCCATTCACCACCGATCCGAGCTTTACCAGCCATAATCTTTTGTTGCTTTTCCATTTCTGCATCTCTCTGAAAAAAGAAGGATAGTTTAGAAATGTTCCAACAATTTCACAATTCTTGAGAAAATAAACAACAATATGTTCAGGAGAAACATACAGATTTTTTCATATAAAATAACCATGATAGCCCAGTTCCGCCAATAACAAGAGTAATAAGTGCTGATTTCCATGTAAAAATATGTGAACGTTCATGTGCAGCTCTCTGAAAATATGATAATGAATAAATTTACAATTAAGAAGACAATCATCTTATTGTAATGGTTTCCAAATACATAAATCCGATCTCTCATATATTACCTATATTCGGCAATAAAAGATTACAGAGGCTTAACTACGTGCCCGGTTGCATTACCTGCAGTTAAAGACCTTTGCAGTAAACGTAAAGCAGCCATAAGCCTTGTCGAAGCATAAACTAATCCCCTTAATATAATCCCAGCCTCTAAACATACCTCTCTTTCTCGTGTAAAACTCATAAACTTTGGATCAATATTCGGCGTGCTACTATCATCTTCAAGCTTTCCAGATTTAAGAGTTTTTTCAAGCTTTTCATTAATATCGCTTAAATCAATCTTTATATCATCATCATCTTTTGTAGGTGGCTTTTTTCCATCAGATAAATTTCTCAACGATGCAATTATTGATGATGATAATGGTGGTAGCGGTTGATGTCGTAGCAGTAAAGTTCTTGCAAATCGTAGACTTAGCATTTTGTAGGTTGAAAAAAATAAAAAGCTGTAATAATAGTAGTAATGTAGCTAAGTAGTAATAAAAAAGTAAAAGTAATAAAGTTTAAGAAATATCTTTGTTAAAATTTAGTTTTTAACTTTTTTGAAGGAACGTTGATGAAAAAAAAAGCTTTCAAAATCCAAGCAAAAAAAAAGTTGCGTTTTGAGAATTTTAGTGTTGTTGGCAATGTGTTGCTATGATGACAACTTATTTTTAATGTTGCTTGAAAAAAATTTTCAAAGTTGAAGGAAATTTGGCTGCAATTACTTTTTGTTGAAATTTAATTTAAAGCTTTTTTAATTTTACAATTAAATCTGTGTTTTAATATATTTTAGGAGTAGATAATAGTAATTGTTATAGATGCATTGAATATGATATAAACTTTTCTGTTATCGAGAAAATCAACAGTCATATATTTATATCTGTAGATACATGTGTATTTGTACAAATCAAGCCAGCTAAAAGCAAAAAAAGCAATTTCGACATTTTAAACAGATGCACCTGATAATTATTAAGTATTTTATATAGAAGAAGTAAAACAACTAAATTTTTTTTTTTAAATTTCTGTTAAAAGTTTTCGAAAACTTTTAATTAAATACTGTACACAATTGTAATGATCAGTGTGTAAATTTTCGATGTTATAACCTGCTTTAACACTATATCTTCTGTTTTTCTGTTTGATAAAATTTATTAAAAATATGTGCAAAAGGAACACGAAGTTATAATAAAATGTGTTAGAAAAACTTTTTTTTTACCGCTGAATGTCAATCGTTCCTTCTTCAACATTGTTTGTGTTCTTTAAAAATTTGTTTTCCGCTGATAAGCATTTCATAGAATGCTTTAGTTTAAAATAACAATAATCACTTTTTCATAATTGTAATAACCGTGAGATTGCTTTCAAATATACAATTCTACCGTATGCCTCTTTATTGTTTTGTATATTACTGTTATTAAATGCTAAACACAACTGCTTTATTGTATAAACTATATCACTAGAATCACAGAACAGAGATTGTTGTCGTAAAGTTGTCGAAGAAGATTACTGTAATGGTCTTTTCTCTTAATTTTTTTGTTTCAAAAACAGATTTTAAGCATTTTTGTAGAACAAAAGATAACTAAAACTTTAAGTTCCTTATTATTGTTGTAGTATGTTCATATTTTATGTACAGTACAATAAACTGTAGAGCTCACATATTTTTATGTTTTAAAAAATGACCAACTCCTTGATAGTAGCTATCTATTTATTACTGTAGTTATAACAAAATTTTGTTAGTTGTTCCGATCGTTAAAATTTCTAAAAAATTCAAAAAAGAAGATAAGAAACGTTAAAACACGTTTTTAAAAATAACAATAAATTTTTACAATTGAACTAAATCATTCAACGAAAAACACGTAACCTTTAAACTGAATTCAACATTGTTTATGTCCTTTAAAAAGTTTCTTTTCTTCTGATAATAATTTAATAGAATGTGTTGTTTTAAAAATACATGGGCAATATTTAAATAAAACAGATTACTGTAATACAGCTTTAAAATATAAGTATGTATAATTCTACCGTATACCGCAAAATTATTTTGTTGTCCTTATTACATTTTAATATTAACATTTAGCCAATTACTGTTTCAAAATACATATTTTTATCAATGAAAGCATTGAATAGAGATTCTCGCTGTAAAGCTGTTAAAGAAAATACCTGTAATGTTTTTTAAAAATAATTTTTGTTTCAAAATCAAAATTTAAATATTTTCGCACAAAAGAACCAAAATAATTGTAATATTTTTTTCTTTATTATTGTTGTGATACCTTGATGTTTGATGTAAATACTGGTGCAGTGATGCATGATGTTTTCATTTTATAAAACGCGCTGTCAACCGATATCTTCCGTTTTTTAATACTGTATTTATAACGAAATATTGTTGTTTTAAATCGATAAAATGTCTTAAAAATTCAAAAAAAAGATGAAAAACGTTAAAACACGTTTTCAAAAAATAGCAACCAATTTGCAGTTGAATCATTCAACAAAAAATGACTAACTTTTAATAAAAAATATCGGTTGTTTACTTTTAACAAAAATGTTTGCGATTATATTTCCGTCTTCCTACATTTGTCCAATTTATCAAAGCTGTAATATCAGAAACAAAAATTTGAGTTACTGTAGTAGATATATACTTTATTTAAAAACGACAGTGAGCGGTTGTTGCACCAATGAATTTATAATTTATTGGTAACAAATGTTTTTCAGTTATTAACTGCAGTACTGTATTAGTATAAATTTGATAAAGCTTTGTTTTGTATCCAAAAATACTATAAAATATTGAAAAAGTGAGCTTTAAAGTTTAAAACATAGCTGGGAAAAAAATTAAAGAATCAATAAATGTTTAAAAAAAACTACTCTTTCTTTCTTCTTTGTCTTTTCACAAGTGTGTGCTCGCTTGCAAGCAGTAACTTTTTCCGTCAGCTTGTGTGTTCACGTAGAACACACTAAACAGAAAAAAACAACTGTTGAAGAAACTGAAAAAAACTAATAAATTATAAATCTAATAGATTGATAAATAATCATTAATTAGCAAAAACTTTTTTTTTATGACCCTGTACTTTATGATGCGCTTGTATTAGAAAGGCGCTTTTATTTTTTCGTAGCAAATTTTTCTTGCGCTTTAATTAGAGATGCGCTTCTATTAGAAAGGACTTCAATTAGAGAGTTTACGGTATATATCTACAATATCAGATAAAAATTAAAATCATACAGTAACCTCTAATAGATTTTTTATTTCCCAAAATACAGTAATATTTTGCAATACAAAACATTTTTATTCAGACAATAAAAGGCATTTTTAAAAAATCTGATAAAACAAAAAAATATTTCTTTCATTTTTCAATTAAATTTGTAAAAGACGGTAACGAACGAGGATATTTCTATTCTGTAGCATCTCTATCAGTGATATTAAAAATCAAAATTTGATTACTGCTTTTACTAATTTCAAAATGTTCTGAAAGTTTATCAAATAATGCTTTTTCACATGGCCGTTGTTTCCTTTGTCATTAATGGATTAGGTAATATTTAACTCAAGAAAAACATTATTAGCTCATTTTGTCTGAAATTATAAATGTTATTAGCTTTTGGTTCAAAACAGTATAGAGTGATTCAAGAAAAGTTGTCAACTGGGTATATAAGACAACAAATTGCTCCTATTAACTTCTGGACCTTGTACAACAGATGTGTTTGAAAAAAATAGAAGTATCAAAGCAATTTTTTTCTTTTACTTTTGTTAAAACCGTTGAAAGATTTTAGTTAAATACTGCACAACGTGCATTTGTGAGGATTAGCAGTGTGCATTTTGTCAAATCGAAATCCGATGTTATAATCTGTTTTGACATTATATATATTTGTTGTATTTCCAACATTTAATTTTTTTGATCGACAAATTTTATTAAAAATTCAAACAAAAGAAGCATGTATTTGCTAAAAAAATATAAAGTCGAAAGAAACACATTTTTAAGAGACATTCAATTTGTTGCCGCTGAATCATTTCAAAAACAAAAAAGTATGTGAAATTGCTTCATCATCGTTTGTGTTCTTCACCTGTTGCTAGACATTTCATAAAATGTTTTATTTTAGAATAACAATACACATTTTTGTATAACATTGCTTACCGTAATACAGCTTTCAAATATACAATTCTACCGTATACCGTTAACTGTTTTGTTATTTATTGTTTTTAAAAGTTAAAATTTTTATAAATTACTGTTTAACAATACAAATACTACCACTTTTGTAAGTTTAAACGAGAATATTTCATTCACTTTTTAAATCAGTATTTTTTTCGATTTACCGATCACATAAACAGAAGAAGTGAAACAGCTAAATTTTTTTCTTTTTTTTTCTTAAAACCTTTGAAAGATTTTAGTTAAATACCGCACAATGGGCGTTGGTAATTATTAGAGCAGTATGTGTTTTATCAAAACTGGTCAAAAACCAAAACACCTATGTTATATGATCTGCTGTAACAATATTTAAGGTGTATTTTTAACATTTGGTTGTTATTTCGATCAATAAATTTTATTAAAAATTCAAACAAAAGAAGCATGTATTTGCTAAAGAAATAGGAAGTTGAAAGAAAAACAATTTTTAAAGAACATTCAATTTGTTGCCGCTGAATCATTTCAAAAACAAAAAAAGTATGTGTAATTGCTTCATCATCGTTTGTGTTGTTTTCCTGCTGCTCGGCATTTCATAAAAAGTTTTATTTTAAAATAACAAGGGACATTTTTATATAACATTGCTTACCGTAATACAGCTTTCAAATATATACAATTCTACCGTATACCACTAACTGTTTTGTTAATTGATGTTTTTAAAAGTTAAAATTTTTATAAATTACTGTTTAACAATACAAATTTTACTACTTCTGTTAGTTTAAAAAAATTTTGTTACAAAAATTAATAAATTATTATAGAGTTTGTAATTAGAGTCTTAAAGCTGTACAACAATCACACATTCAAATGTTCAAGAAGAAGGTAAAGTAATAGCCGATAACACATGAATCAGTTTATCCTCTCCATCAAATTGCAAATAGAAAGCTAAAAAAATAAGAATTGTTGTCATCGTTTTTCATCACCAACATAAGCCTTTTTTCCTACTGCACTTTAATTTAGCATCACAACTTTATTTTACTAAAGAAAAAATAATTGTTAATTGTTTTACAAAACATTATCTGCACGTTTTGTAATCCAACATGTGTGCAAAAAAGAGTTAGAAAAATTTGAAATTGCAACACAACAACACAAAGAAACTGTTTTCGACGCGAACGAGCGACGACAATAATTTTCCCATGCAACAAACGCTCTCTCTCGGATGTCCCTAAAACATTTATTTTTCATTGATAAAATCGTTTTCATTTTTTCAGTTGCATGATTTTGCTGTGATAGTGAGCGCTTGATATTTTTTTTTTGCTCTCTGACAAAAATGTTAAAGTGTTTATTACAGCGTCATAGCTCCTTTATGCTATGACTTAAGTATTATAACTTAATGATTATCATTAAGGTAATCCTTGCTGTCACCTTCCACACCCCAAACTATTTATCATTTTTAACTCCTTGTTACCTTCGTTGCGTTCTATTCTCATCGTGTTTTTTTGTTAATATTATCTTTCTATTACATGTGTTAATAATGTATATATTTTTTAGAGCTATATCTAACGCTTATAACAATAATGTTTAACAATAACAATACTCGTTTTACTACTGGTATGTTTATGGATATAAACTGTAAATACAAATAACATATGTCTTTATCTTTTAGGTACCACCAGCTATCATCGTGGTGGTGGATCACAATCATTTCGAGGAGGTACATATCTTTGTCATTATACATAGTAAAATATAACACATATATATTATAGGTGCATTTACTGGCGCTGCTGGTAATGTTTCAGCTGGACATCCTGGTGTTATGAATGAAGCTGGCAATGACGAAGCTGATACTGTTCAACGTAAGTTTTTTCTTTTTTCTTGATTTGCGCAATATAAATGTTATACATTTTTTAGGTAGTAATATGAGTTCAGCATTTGGTGTAACATCATCTTCTTCAACTTATGACAACAATGCTAGAGGTTAGTTCCTTGGATTAATAACAACTCTTTTATTATCATTTTTAGGTAACTTCCGTGGTAATACTCGTGGTAGTAACTTTAGTCGTGGTGGATTTCAACATGGTGGATTTGATCGTGGTAGTTTAGCTGCTCCTTCTTTCTCTCGTGGTAGTGCTGCTGCTCCTTCTTTCTCTCGTGGTAGTGCTGCTGCTCCATCTTTTTCTCGTGGTAGTTCAGTTGCTCTTTCTTTCTCTCGTGGTAGTTCAGCAGCTCCTTCATTTTCTCGTGGCGGTGGTGGTGGAGGCTCATTGATGCGTGGTACTTCTTCTTTCAGCGGTGATTTTCAACCTCGTGGTAATAACAATACTTGTTTTCGTGGTGCTTTTCAACAATGCAATGATGTCCCTAGTCAAGGTTTGTTTCTTCTTTCTTTTGGCATGGGCTTTTATTAATGCTTACAAACAATTTTAGGTATTACATCTCGTGGTGGATTTGCTACTCGTGGATCATTAAATCAACTTGGTGAAAGCAATCGTAATTACTCTCGTGGTGGCGGTAAGTTTTTTGTTATTATTGTTGATAAGACATTTATAAGCAATTGTATTTTAGGAAGTGGTGGTAATGCTGTTCCTCTTGGTAATCAACATCGAGTAGTCGTCGTTGATAGCAATCCGGTTGCTGATAAAGCTAATGATGTTGCTGCAACTCCACAATCAATTATTCGTCTTACTCCTGCTGTACCTGATGCACTTATTGGTCTTAGGGAAGAAGATAAAGAAATCTTTGGTGAAGGTAAGGATATTTACACTTTTTTGCTTAATTATTTATCTAAGCTCATTTACAGAACTTGCAAAGAAGCTTGCAACTCAAAAACTTCCTCGTTCACGTGCTGGAGCTAATTTTGAACCTGCTCTTCGTGATATTAATGAAATATTTGATGAAGATATTCAACATGAAGAAAATTATGCATCTGTTGTAAATGAAGATTGTGAAGTTGAAATGGAAGGAGCTCAAATTAATAATTTTAAACCTATGCAGTAAACTATATATGCCTTCTAACTACAGTAATCTCTATTACTTATATTTTTAGATCATGGAATGATGCCACACTTTCAAAACAATTGCGTGAAAATATTGATCGTGCAAAATATATTTCACCACGTATGGTTCAACGTTATGTTATTCCTATCGGTTTGAGAGATAGATTTGATCTTGTAATTCATACAGAAACTGGTAGTGGCAAAACTGCTGTAAGTTTTATGAAGGTACTGTAACTAACATAATATAACGTAAACTTTTATAGGCATTTTTAATCCCAATCATTGAAAAATGTCTTCGTGCTAAAGATAATGGAAAGTTTGCATCTACACCTTTTGTTCCATTTGCTGTTATTCTTGAACCAGCTCGTGAATTGGCACAACAATGTTATGAACAAGCTCTTAAACTTGTTCAAGGTATGTTTTAGTTGCTTTAAATAATAGTTTTTTACATATTTACAATTTCAGGTACTGGTGTTACTGTTGCTAAAGCATATGGTGAATATGCAGTTGGAAAGAATCGTGATGAACTTTTCAATGGTTGTGATATAATTTGTGCAACACCTGGTCGATTTGCTGATTTTGTTGCTCGTCGTATTATTGCTCTTGATAAGCTTCATTTTCTTGTTTTTGATGAAGGTGATCGACTTCTCTTGGATGATTACAAAAATACTATTGATCGAGCATTTTCTTCAACTGCTACTATTCCATCTGTATGTTTTAGTTGCAACTGTATCTCTTGTTTTAATTGCTTTTTTTTATAGGATCATCAAACCTTTTTCATTAGTGCTACCTTCCGTCCTTATGATCTTATGCGAGCAAATCAATATATGCGACAAGGAAGAGTTGTTATCTTTAAAAATAAATTTACAGTACCTTCACCAAAATGTGATCAAGTTTTTAAAGTTGTTACAAAATCTGCAAAATTTGGTCAAATTTATGATTATTTAAAAGATGAACTTGGAAAAGGTTAGATACTTTTTTTAATACACATGTTTCTTTTAAACACAAAATTTTTAGTACAAAAATCTGGCAAGCAAATTCCACCAACTCTTATCTTTTTCCGTGGTCGTCGATATTGTGAAATGCTTAATAAGGGTTTGGTAAGTTTTACTATTGCTCTATCTTCTTCACATTAATATGATCTCATTTTTTCCAGCAAATGCAAGGCTTACCATCTGTATCATTTTGTGGTCTTAGTGGTCAAGATTTACGTGAAAAACATCTTTCTGATTTTCGTGGTAATAATGTTAGCATTTTTTGCGTAACTGATCTTGCTTCTCGTGGTCTTGATGTTAAAGATGTTGATATGGTAATTAATTATGATATGCCAGAAGACTTTGAAACATATATTCATCGAGTTGGTCGTGCTGGACGTATTCGTCGCGGAAAATGCCTTTCTTTTGTTGATATTGATGTTGATGGTACTGTTCTTCGTCGAATTAAAAAGGTTTGCTTGCTTATATTTCTTTTGGTTTTTATTGATGCATATATACTTTTTTAGACTATGGTAGAAGCTGGTCATGCTATCCCTCAATCTTTGGATGAAGCAATTGCTCAAACTCCTCCACCATTATCAGTTGGATTTGGTAAAATGAAAAGATTTGCTGCTGGTGGCTCAGATAATGTTACTCATAGTATTGATGTCGCTGCTGATGCTAAGAAAGAAGAAGAAAAACCAAAGACTGATGATGTTTCAACTGAAAAAGAAAAAACTGCTTCCGTTGAAGATAAGATGGATGGTGTTGTTGCTGCTGCTCCTCCTGCATCAATTGAAGCATCTTCATTTATTCCTGGTAAAACTGATGGTGTTGGAAAAGATGCTGCTTCTTCTGTTCCTGATAACACTACTAAAAAATCTGATGATGGTATTAAAGTTGCTGTTGCTTTAACTTCAAAAACTCCATCAACTGAAATTCCTCCACCTGCTGCTAAAAAAGTTGGTGATACTGTAACTGGTGGAAAAGATGTCACTCGTGCTTCAACAAAGAATGAAGGTGATACTGTAACTGGTAAAAAGAATAATAATGAAGATGCAGCATCTGTTGCAAAAACTGTTAAAGAAAATATTTTGGATGTTGCTGCATTGCGAAAAGTAAGTTTTTTTTAAAGCTTTTATGTGTTTGTACTCACCTTCTTTGTTTCAGACATTTGAAGTTGCAGGATTATCTCCAGAAGCTATTGAAGTTGCTATTGCCGCTGTTATCGCCACTACTATCAAAACTGAAGAAGCTAAAGTTGAAAAGAAGCTACCTGAAGATAATGCTGGTGATAAGAAATGTGCTGCTGCAGCTGATAATTCAAAAGATTCTGATGGTGATAAGAAAGCTAAGAATATTGGAGTTGCTGCTGCCACTGAAAAACTGACTGTTGCAGCTGCTTCTGCTGATAATTCAAAAGCTGGTGATAAGAAAGCTAAAAGTAATGGTGTTGCTGGAAAGTTACCTGTTGCAAAAGATGTCAAAAAGAAGTCAACCAAGAATGATGGATTTGGTGTTAAAAAAGATCGTGCTCGTGATGATTATGTTGATGATGAAGATGACGGCTGGTTTTAGCTGTACATTTCATTTTTTTGGTTAAATTTTTTATAATTTTCGTTCTTGTTTGTATGTCCTTTTTTGCAATGTTTATGTTTTGCAAATAAAATTGTTGTTGAAAAAAAGCTTGGATTATTGCATTCTATCGAAAAATAGATGACAAGAATCAGGACACAGTTTGTATTAGTGGGAAATAGGAAACATATTGCTTTGGTAAAGGAAAACATTTTGTAAGATTGGTTTAGTTTTTGTGAAAGTAACCACTATAGTGTTGGAAGGATTTTAAAGTACAATGTCGTTTGTTTCCTCTAAAGTTTTTCACAATTACTATCCATAAATTTTTGAGTTTAAATTTTACGATTTCCCCAACAACAACCGTATACCGCTAACTTTTTTCCAGCTTATTGTCTTTAAATTATTTAAACACCTAAAAAAAGCTATTTTGTATCCAAATATAATCATTTGAATCACCGAACAAACTATATCCTTTTGAAATCAATAAAGCTACTATGTGTTTTTTTCTTTAATTGTCATCTTTCTCTTTTGTCAATTGGTTGCGAGTTTGTTAAAAGTCTGGATTACTGTAATATTGGCTCATCCTCAACTGATGTAATTATTACAACTCATAACCAAAATCCAATAAGTTAAAATAGAATAATTAAAGCAATACAATAAACTTCCAAAAATACAGTAATCTAATGGCTAACAAAACATTTTTATTCAAACATTTCAAAACAGTTATAGATATAATAGATTTTTATTCATAATAAACTTCAATAAAAGTTACATAACTGTAATATAACAACAGATAGACAATAATAACTAAAACTAGAGAAAAACTAAACTTAAAGAAAAGAAGTAAAGAAAAATATTAATTGTCTTCATCAGATGTATAGATGCCATCAGGACGACCACGAGTATAACCAGTACGAGAAGCTTGATTGGTACGTGGAGCTTGAACAGATTTTGAACGAGGTCGAGCAGAGAATGGTTTAGCAGGAGATTTGGTTTGGCGATCTACAAATGGAAAAAAGTTAATAAACAGTATCAAAAATGTAAAAAGAAACTTACTGCCAATTTGTGGTCGACGAACATCTTCAACACTGGTAGCTAAAAAATATGTTTTTAAATAAAGAATGAAGATTAAGAAAAGCAAACCTGGCTGTAATGGTTGATAGACACGAGTAGTTCCAAGAGGAGTTGTATTAGGATTTGCAGAAAATCGATCACGATTGCCACCAAATGATGATGGATAAGCAATAGAAGAAGATGGAGGACATAAATCTGTTGCAGAACGACAATTTGTAGAAGCATCCGGTGGAGAAAAAGAACCAAAACGAGCTTTAGCTTGTGAAACTGCAAGACCATTTGAAGATTGAGGTTGTTGTGGATCATCAAAAAGTAAACGTGAAGAACCAAATTGTGAAACTGTAGTTGTTGTTGTATTAGAACGAGAAGCAAGTGGAGGAGAAGCACCTTGAGATCTTGACTTGTACGAAGAAGAAACACCCCCGGGATTATCATTGTTACGATCTAAAAAATAATTATGTACATAAAAACTATCTTTGTAAAAAAGCTAACAGCTATTTGTTGCTTTACCACTCTTATCAGGATCACAGAAACCACATTCAGCAAACTTATCACCCAAAGCACGAATACGAGAGTGATTGGCTTTAACACACGCAAATACTTGCTTCTTTTCTTCTTCACTTGAAAAACGAGCTTTAAGGAAAGGTGGTCGATCAGCTGGAAGTGATTTAGGAGAGAAGCGACAAACGCTTTGTACTGTAGCTGAAGCACCAATACATTCAAGAATTTTGAGTACATCACCAAGATCAGAATTAGTTTTTTGTTTAGGTTCAAAAGCAGTAGATTCTGGAATATTCATAAAAACAATTGATTCTTTATTTTCAACTGCCCATGTAGCAAGAAGTGGTTCATTAACTGGAGCATTAGCAGAATTTGAAGTACCATAATCAGATGAACGTACATTGCTCGAAGAAAAAGTATTACTACGAGAAAGATGTTGAAGAGATGGACCATCTGAACGGAGTGGCATATATGAAGTTGTAGCAGCAGAAGAATGAGCATTTGATGAAGCAGATGTATTATCACGAGGAAGATCACGAGATACAAGAGGTTTTGAGATAACTTGAGAAGCAGGAGGAGGAGACGAAGTTAAAGTACCATAACCAGAAGAAAGAGCATTTGAAGAGGTATTATTATTATTATTACGAGGAAGAAGTGGACCATCGGAACGAATTGGCTTGTATGAAGACGTTGAAACAGCAGAATCAGATAAAACAGCATTTGACGCAGAAGTTGTAGCACCATAATCACGAGAAACAAGTGGAAGAGGATTAGCCAGTTTCTTCTTTTCAAGTTTTGATTCAAGTTTGCTCTTACAAAGAATAAAAACATTAATCATATCAGTGAGATGTTCAATAACAGAATTAAACCATTCAATCCGTTTTGGAAGAATTTCTTCAGCAGCCGCTGCTTTCAAAGCATCAAGGTAGCTCTTCATTTTTTCAATTTTTGCTTCAAAAAATGGCAAATCTTCATCCATCATTATTGGAGGAGTTGTAGTAGTAGCCATTATTACTATTGCTAAAAAAATAAGGTAAATTAAAAAAAGAGAGTAGAGATAAATAAATTTTAAACAGATGACAAAGAAAAAAAATAATTAGAAGATGAATCAACGGAGCTCCAAAAAAAAGACTTCAAAAATGGGCCTACAAAAAAAAGTTGAACGCTGCAGCTGGTTTCTTTTCGTGTTAAGAACCACGTGTTTGAAACGAATTTTAAAAATGCAAAGTTAACTTTTTTTGCGCATGTATTTTTAAAAGATTTTTTTAGCTTTTTTATTTTTCAACATTAATAATTTTACAAATAATTTCTTTTATCTTTTGATTTCGATTTTGAACAGTTAATTTTTAGTTCGAGATTTTGCAGAACATTTCATAAAAAAGTTTACAAGTTTATTGAGAAAAGAAGAGTCACATAAAAAATTTTGTCATCAAATTCATATACAAATTGGTTACTGTAGAGAAAACATTTTTTCAAATTTTTTTCATCTTCAAATCAAATGTGAAAGTAGTAAATAAAGGTTATTATTGTGGGGGATATATTTATGGAAGCATTTGCATTTGTTGATGAACAGCCACTGGTGGTAAATGTTGCATTGGAAGGTATAGTAATGGATTTAATCCATTGCTATATTGATGAGGAAGAGTTTTTCCAGGAAATCCATTAATTTTCGTCCCAACAAATAAGTCATTATGATCAGCAAAAATTGTAGCACATTCTCTCATAAATTGTGTATTTTGAAATAGTGGGTAATCGAAATTTAAAAAATAATGTGAGCCGCTTGGATCCATGTTTTTCTGAAAATTATTATTTTTTAAGCTTTAAATGAAAAAAAATCATAAACAAAGTAATTCCTTTAAAAATTCCAAACAGAAAAAAACATACAGCTAAAAACTGGCAGCAACTTAATGGATCAAAAATTGCTGAAACACAAAGTTTTAAATATTTGATTTTCATATTTTGTTTTAGGGTCAATAATTTTTCAAATGTTTGAAGACTGATTGCAACGGGGTAACGAGTTCTTTCAATATTATTATGTTGCAAAAGTGGTCCAAAATGATTTGGTGGAGGATAGTTGTTTTCAATGCCCATTCTAAAAATGCTGTGTTAACATGGATATTATAGAGGGTTACTGTAACTGAAATACTTAATAGTCCAATCATAGAGGGTTTCAACTTAATTCTGTATACAGTGAGAAAAAGTTTTTGAATAAGTTATTACTTCAAAAAAAACCAGCGTGTATTTGCTAATATTAAAACTTACTCAATATCTGTGACGTTTGGCAATGTCTCCATGATATTTTCCAACTGTGCTAATGTTCCATCAGCAACAATAATTTTAACAAAACACAATTTCAAATATTGAACACTTTTAGCTTTTGTAAGCAAATAATACTCATTGAAAGATAAAACATTATTTTCTATAGTTAAATATTTTGGAGCACATTGAAAATGCATTCACAGATTTTTGTCAGCTTTAAGCTATCAGGTTTTGGTCCATGATAAAAATAATTTGAAATTGTTAAATTTTTGATTTTTTCCAAAATTGGAGAATCATCATAAACTGTAACTTCGTATATGCCACTCCGTTCCGATGGTTCATCTGTTCAATATCTTTCTCGTAGTAATACTTTTTCTTCGAGCAATGTTCATTCATCTGATTATGGTACTTCAACTTCTGCAACTGCTCCACTTAATGAACCACTCATTGCTTCATGGGCAGTTGAAAATAAAGAATCTATCGTCTTTATGAATATTCCAGAATCTACTGCCTTTGAACCTAAACAAAAAAGTAATTCTGATCTTAGTGATGTACTCAAAATCCTTGAATGTATTGGTACTTCAGCTACAGTTCAAAGTGTTTGTCGCTTCTCTCCTAAATCACTTCCAGCTGATCGACCACCGTTTCTTAAAGCTCGTTTTTCAAGTGAAGAAGAAAAGAAGCAGGTATTTGCATGTGTTAAAGCCAATCACTCTCGTATTCGTGCTTTGGGTGATAAGTTTGCTGAATGTGGTTTTTGTGATCCTGATAAGAGCGGTAAAGCAACAACAAATAGCTGTAAGTTTTTTCTTTCAAAAATTTTATATGTATATTTATTTTTTAGATCGTAACAATGGTAATCCCGGTGGTACTTCTTCGTACAAGTCAAGATCTCAAGGTGCTTCTCCTCCACTTGTTTCTCGTTCTAATACAACAACAACTACAGTATCACAATTTGGTTCTTCACGTTTACTTTCTGATGGTCCACAACAACCTCAATCTTCAAATGGTCTTGCAGTTTCAATAGCTAAATCTCGTTTTGGTTCATTTTCTCCACCTTATACTCCACCGGATGCTTCTTCAAATTGTCGTTCTGCAGCAGATTTATGTCCTCCATCCTCTTCTATTGCTTATCCATCATCATTTGGTGGCAATCGTGATCGATTTTCTGCAAATCCTAATAAAACTCCTCTTGGAACTACTCGTGTCTATCAACCATTACAGCCAGGTATGCTTTGCTTAATCTTTATACTTTTTTAAAAACGTATTTTTTAGCTACCAGTGTTGAAGATGTTCGTCGACCACAAATTGGCCGTAAGTTTCTTTTTACATTTTTGATACTGTAATATTAACTTTTTTCCATTTGTAGATCGCCAAACCAAATCTCCTGCTACACCATTCTCTGCTCGACCTCGTTCAAAATCTGTTCAAGCTGCACGTGTCAATCAGGCTTCTCGTACTGGTTATACTCGTGGTCATCCTGATGGCATCTATACATCTGATGAAGACAATTAATATTCTTCTTTACTTTGTTTCTTTAAGTTTAGTTTTTTTCTAGTTTTAATTATTATTGTCTAAAATTTTATGTCGTTATATTACAGTTATGTAAATTTTATTGAAGTTTATTATGAATAAAAATCTATTTTATCTGTAACTGTTTTGAATTGTTTGAGTGAAAATGTTTTGTTATTCATCAAAAAAGAATTACTGTATTTTCGACAGTATAATGTTTTGCTTCAGTTATACTATTTAAACTTATTGGATTTTGGTTATGAGTTGTAATAATTACATCAATTGAAGAGCAGCGCATTCCCTTGAAAAAATATTATATTTACAGTAATCCAGGTTTTTGACAAACTAGCAGACATTAACAGAGAAAAAATTAAACATTAAGAAAAAACATTGCAGTAATTTTCTCTGATAGCTTTATTGATTTTTAAGGTAAAGTTTGTTCGGCTATGATAAAATTTGGATAAAAAATAGCTTTTTAACGCGTTTAAATAAAAAATAGTTAGCGGTTTACGGTAATTTATGTGGGAGAAATTGTAAAATTTGAACTCAAAAATTGATGGATAGTAACAGTGAAAAGAAATTTTTAGAGGAAAAACAAACGACATTGTACTTGAAAGTCCTTCCAACACTAGTGGTTACTGTCTTTGAAGTTAAAGGTTACTGTCACAATAACTAAACCAATTTCTTACAAAACTTTTTCTTTTACCAAAGCAATATGTTTCCTAATTCTACTAATACAAAATGTGTCCTGATTCTTCTCATCTATTTTTTGTTAGAATGCAATAATCCGAACTTTTTTTTCAACAACAATTTTATTTGCAAAACATAAACATTGCAAAAAAGGACATACAAACAAGAACGAAAATTATAAAAAATTTAACCAAAAAAATGAAATGTAAAGCTAAAACCAGCCGTCATCTTCATCATCTTCAAAAGGAGCATCACGAGCTTTTTTAACACCAAATCCATCATTCTTGGTTGACTTCTTTTTGACATCTTTTGCAACAGGTAACTTTCCAGCAACAGCCTTATTCTTAGCTTTCTTATCACCATCATTATCAGCAGAAGCAGCTGCAGCAGAAAATTTTTCAGTGGCAGCATCTTTCTTATCACCATCAGAATCTTTTGAATTATCAGCAGAAGCAGCTGCAACAGGTAATTTTTCAATGGCAGCATCTTTCTTATCACCAGTATTATCTGCAGGTGGCTTCTTTTCAACTTTAACTTCTTCAGTTTTGTTAGTAGTGGCGATAACAGCAGCAATAGCTACTTCAATAGCATCTGGAGATAATCCTGCATCTTCAAATGACTGAAAAAAATGAATGTGAATCAACTCATATGAAAGTACTAAAAAAAACTTACTTTTCGCACTGCAGCAACATCCAAAACTTTTTCTTTATCAATTTTTGCAACAGTTGGTGCATCTTCATTATTATTCTTTTTACCAGTTACAGTATCACCTTCATTCTTTGTTGGAGCACGAGTAACATCTTTTCCGTCAGTTACAGTATCACAAGCAGTAGGTGGAGGGATTTCAGTTGATGGAGTTTTTGAAGTTAAAGCAACAGCAACTTTAATACCATCATCAGCTTTTTTAGTACTGTTATCAGGAACAGAAGAAGCAGCATCTTTTCCAACACCACCAAATATACCAGGAATGAATGAAGAAGATGCTTCAATCGATGCAGGAGCAGCAGCAACAACACCATCCATCTTATCTTCAAAGGAAGCAGCAGTTTTTTCTTTTTCAGCTGAATCATCATCAGTCTTTGGTTTTTCTTCTTTCTTAGCATCAGCAGCAGCGACATCATTACTATGAGTAACATTATCTGAGCCCGCAGCAGCAAATCTTTTCATATTGCCAAAGCCAACTGTTGGTGGTGGAGGAGTTTGAGCAATTGCTTCATCCAAAGATTGAGGGATAGCATGACCTGCTTCAACCATAGCCTAAAAAAGTATATATGCATCAATAAAACACAAAAGAAATATAAGCAAGCAAACCTTTTTAATTCGACGAAGAACAGTACCATCACGATCAATATCAACAAATGAAAGACATTTTCCGCGACGAATACGTCCAGCACGACCAACTCGATGAATATATGTTTCAAAGTCTTCTGGCATATCATAATTGATAACGACATCAACATCTTTAACATCAAGACCACGAGAAGCAAGATCAGTTACGCAAAAAATGCTAACATTATTACCACGAAAATCAGAAAGATTTTTTTCACGTAAATCTTGACCACTAAGACCACAAAGTGAAGCAGAAGGTAAACCATGCATTTGCTGCAAAAAAATGGGGCATAAGATAATGTTACAAAGATAAGAGCAATAGAAAACTTACCAAACCCTTATTAAGCATTTCACAATATCGACGGCCACGGAAAAAGATAAGAGTTGGTGGAATTTGCTTACCAGATTTTTGTACTGAAAATTTTGCTTTTAAAAAGTTATGTGTATTGAAAAAGTATCAAACCTTTTCCAAGTTCATCTTTTAAATAATCATAAATTTGACCAAATTTTGCAGATTTCGTAAAAACTTTAAAAACTTGATCACATTTTGGTGAAGGTACTGTAAATTTATTTTTAAAGATAACAACTCTTCCTGGTCGCATATATTGATTTGCTCGCATAAGATCATAAGGACGGAATGTAGCACTAATGAAAAAGGTTTGATGATCCTATAACAACAATTATTAGAATGTGAAATATATTTGCAACTTAAACATACAGCTGGAATAGTAGCAGTTGAAGAAAATGCTCGATCAATAGTATTTTTGAATTCATCCAAGAGAAGTCGATCACCTTCATCAAAAACAAGAAAATGAAGCTTATCAAGAGAAATAATACGACGTGCAACAAAATCAGCAAATCGACCAGGTGTTGCACAAATAATATCGGAACCATTAAAAAGTTCATCACAATTCTTTCCAGTTGCATATTCACCGTATGTTTTAGCGACAGTAACATCAGTACCTAGAATTGTGTATATGTAAAATGTTATTGATAGTATGAAAGCTATACCTTGAACAAGTTTAAGAGCTTGTTAATAACATTGTTGTGCCAATTCACGAGCTGGTTCAAGAATAACAGCAAATGGAACAAAAGGTGTAGATGTAAATTTTCCATCACGTTTAGCACGAAGACATTTTTCAATGATTGGAATTAAAAATGCCTATAAAAGTTTACGTCAGCTAGTTACAGTACCCTCATAAGCTTACAGCTGTTTTACCACTGCCAGTTTCAGTTTGAATTACAAGATCAAATCTATCTTTTAAACCGATAGGAATAACATAACGTTGAACCATACGTGGTGAAATATATTTTGCACGATCAATATTTTCACGCAATTGTTTTGAAAGTGTGGCATCATTCCATGATCTAAAAATATAAGTAATAGTGATTACTGTAGTTAGAAGGTATATAAAGCTTACTGCATAGGTTTAAAATTATTAATTTGAGCTCCTTCCATTTCAACTTCACAATCTTTATTTACAACAGATGTATAATTTTCTTCATGTTGAATATCTTCATCAAATATTTCACTAATATCACGAAGAGCAGGTTCATAATTAGCTCCAGCACGTGAACGAGGAAGTTTTTGAGTAGCAAGCTTCTTTGCAAGTTCTGTAAATGAGCTTGATTTAAAGATCCACGAGTAGCAAATCCACCACGAGATGTAACACCTAAAAAATATAAGCATTATTAAAAGCCCATGTCAAAAGATGGAACAAACCTTGGGCAGGGACATCATTGCATTGTTGAAAAGCTCCACGAAAATTGTTATTATTATCACGAGGATAAAAGTCACCATTGAAAGAAGAAGTACCACGAATCCATGGGCCGCCACCACGAGAGAAAGAAGGAGCAGCTGAACTACCACGATCAAATCCACACTGTCGAAATCCACCACGACTAAAGGTACTACTACGAGTATTACCTAAAAATGATAAAAGAGTTGTCATCAAGCAAAACACATAGTCTAAAACTAACCTCTAGCATTGTTATCATTGGTTGAAAATGTTACACCAAATGCTGAACTATACTACGGTAACCATTGATAACTTTGTTGGTCGTAAGATAAAAAACAAATAAAGAATATTGTATTTCAAAATTTCATATGTGAATGTTTTTATTTAACGACACAAACAGAAACGAAATGTTAACAGGAAATCTAAATATCAATAAACGAAGACGCTAAATAATCAAGTTTAAAATTTTGAACAAGCTCTAAGAATCTTTTCAATATCCGAAGCATATTCTTCTCCAGTTTCACAAAGCGATGCTATATACTGTAAACGGTAAATACCAAGTTTTAAAAACTGCCACGGTACGGTATTTTCACTGAAATGGGCGCGATACGGTATCCGATCACTATTTTAAACTTTTATTACTGTAATGCAACGTTAAAGCTTAGTATAGTGATTTTTACAGTACCTCAGTTTATTACGGTAACCAATGATAACTTTTTTGGTCGTAAGATTTTTTACAAAAGAACAGTACTGTAATTCAATATTTCATATGTGAATGTTTTCATTTAAACACAAAAACAGAAAAAATAGTGTTCCAAAGAAAGTAAATTTTAACAGGAAAATATCAATAAACAAAGACGCTAAATGATGAAGTTTAAAATTTTGAACAAGCTTCAAGAATCTTTTCAATATCCGAAGCATATTCTTCTCCAGTTTCACAAAGCGTTGCAAAATGTTGACAATTTTTCACTAAAAAATTGTATTCGCCTTCAGCATATCTTTCATCAACGAGTCTTCTTGCTGCTGCACATACATCAATACGAGTTCTTCGACGAAAAAGTGGAATCTAAAAATGACTTTAGACAACAGCTAAAAGATAATATAAAAAGCTTACAAATAGACGTACTTCTTTTTGTCCGTGAACAAAAATTTCAAATTCATCAATTTTAGCTTTAGAACTACCTTTTAAAAATGTCTGAGTAACAACAGTTGCATCGGTATTGTTTGCTTTAGGGGTATCAGAGTTTATATGGGCAACCATTCCATCACCAAGATATATTCCTTCATGACTCCATTGTGTGTATTCAATTGTTCGTTGAATATGATCACCAGGTTTAAGATACATATCAGGATTAGCAAGTCCATCTTGGGGAAGAACTCGAATACGATAAAGAAAATCTCTATAAATTTACAAATGTTATTCATCAGTGTTTGTATGTACACCATAAGATACACAATGATAAAACTGAAATCTTACTTTGTGAAAATTCCACTTTTAAATTCATCACTTGTCTTTTTAATATATAAATTTGCATCCGTTGAAGATCGGAATTCCCGGTAACATAGCTTGTCAATATTATCTGATTTAGCTTTTAAATTCTTATGTTCATCATCTACCATCAAACGAACAGCATATTTGGGAGATGTTTTGCGCTGAAAAAATGCATGTTTAATCCAGAGCTGTAAGTGGGGGAAAGTTAAGACTTACAGTTTCCATCGTAAACACAAATTCTTGATCATGATTGGTTTTACCAAAAAAATAAGTTAAACGACCTTTGATATTTTCATTGGAAATTAAAGTATTAACATATTCAGCAAATTCATTGGATATTTCTTTGGTAGATTTATCATCAAGTGAAGAAGACATGATATGATTACCCTAAAAAAGAACACAATTAATTTCCTAGCCATAGAACTTTCCCAGATTCTGCTTCAAGTTTTTTTGACACTATGCAGATTTAAAAATACTTCTGGAGTACTAAAAAGCTCCCATAATGTTTTTTGCTGTTTTGAAGCTTTATTGATTCAGTTTTTAAAAGCATCAATTTTTTTCATTTAAGGGTCATGAATCTTGTTGACCATCAAAAGCAGTTAAATCCATAAAAACCCCAAAACAGCAAAGAAACGGTATGGTTCACTCAGAGATACTTTCGAACAAGCATAGTGCCAATTGAGCCTGAAGTAGAGATTAGGAAAAGTTTCTTGAAAGTGAAATTTCCAAGCAAAAGAGTCAAATGAAAAACGGAGAATGTAAGAACTTCGAGTAACACTAAATAAAAACAAGTTTTAACCAATGTATGCATGATAAAAAGGATGAAGAAAAAACAATAAAATAGCTCAAGTTTAGTCATCACACCAAAGAAACATTGCAACACAAAAAAATGTTGCAATCAGATCTAGCTTGTCAAACAAGATTTTCGTAATAAGACATTTACTTCGATTTTTTTTAAAAATTGTTTTGTTTTTTTTGTTTACAAAGTTTTTTTTAAAAAAAGCGTTAGCAAATTACAGAAAATAACTTTCTTATAGAAGGATAAAAAATAAGCTGCTATATATTTATTTTATACAGTATAACAAAAATAATGCAATCAAGAAAGTACTTACAATAATTACAATACACAAGATAAAACAATAAAATAAATTCACGTTTTTAAACTTTAATTTAAAAAAAAAGTTTTTTCTATGTTTGAAAGCGAATGATCTTGTTTTTATTAAAATCTTATTTGCAAATGTGAAGACACAATCGATGTTTCTTCTATCTATGAAATAAAAATCATATATTTCATTGTTTTTGACTTTATTGTTATCATAATTTTCTTTTTGGATTTATAAATATTCCCAAAAATGAATTAATATTTTTTTATTAATGAATGACTTTGTAATTTTATAAATTATAAAAAAAGTGAATTATGCAAAATAAGCAAGCCATAGAAAAATCATCAGCATTTCAGTGAAAAACAAGTAATTTTTAGCATAGCCCAAGAGAAAATATATTTATTAATAATCTTAAATAGTAATACCAACAATACTGTCTTCCATGACCAAATTAATCATCATTATTCAGATTTATCAATACATGATTGATCGACATCACATCTGATTATTGTTGCTTATTTTTAAAAATGCGGAACTTTATCAACGTTTATTTTAAGGGAAAACATTAATTTTGACCACAAATTTCTTTCGACCACAAATTCTTTGAATTTTGACCACAAATTTTGTGTTACTTCGTTTGGAGCAGAGATTCTCAACGCGGCAAACAGCTTTCAAAATTTATTTTTTTTATAAAATATCAGATCGATCTCCTCAACATTTGTTCGAGTGATTTATTGTTTTTATTAAATAATTTAATTTAAAATGGGTCCTTTAATTGATATAAATTTGAACTCATCGAATGAATCTGTCACACAAGAAACTGTTTATGAAGAACCTAAAACAAAAACACCAAAAAAAGAACGAGGCAAGAATCAAGAATATCGTTTACTTGAAACAGTATCAGAATTGATTGTAGTTTAAGCAAAAGCAACCAAAGGGAAAATGAGATAGTAAGTTAATGTTGAACAGCAACAAGGGCAATAAATGAAAGAAGCTTTCAATTTTTTTTTGGGAATTAAAATCGTTTATATTTATTTTATTTAGCAATAGCTAATACGGATTGACTCGACATTCCTAGTTTACTTTCTATTTCATTTCTGACATTGTTCTAATCAACGTTAAACTTACCTTATGCTAATAGCAAAAACATTTAAATATTTTTCGATAAATTAAATTTTAAATGAACAATTGTTTAGTTGTTTGAAAAATATATTATTGTAAGTAATTCAATCTTTTTTGCCATTAAACATTAACTAATTATAGCTATGTAATAACATACAGCTTGAAATTTATTTCTGCTCCAAATGAAGCAACAAAAAATTTGTGGTCAAAATTCAAGGAATTTGTGGTCGCATAAAAATTTGTGGTCAACTTTCAAGGAATTTGTGGTCAAAATTAATGGAATACCTTATTTTAATTCGTCAGATCAGCTGCCGTCTAGATTTTGTCTAACTGGAGTTGCAAAAACTCTTCACCTTGATTTTGAAGCTTTCGAATCGCCTATCGTTCATTAGCCGTCAGCAGCTTAAAACATTTTATATCATAGAAAAAAAGTCAAAAACAATTTTTTCTCACTGAAAATTTCAGCCCATCTCGCTGTTTATTATTTCATAGGTATTTCATTTTTTTTATTTCATTAATACTAATTTGTTTTTTGGGATTGTCCAGAAAATACGTGATTCGACGATAGGGTGGGAGGGATAAGCCGAATTATCACGCCGCTTTGAAATGCGGCACGAGATCAAAGCAAAAAGGATCACCAAGGGGGAGATTAAAAAATACGGAAAAAAGATCTGGACAGTCCCTTATCAGTAAATCTTCTGAAACATGGACTCTACTTTTTTTTCGATCTTTTCACTTTCAGGCATTTCTTTTTCCGCACTTTTTGTAAAATCAATTTATTTCTCATTTGTCTGTCTTTCATAATCTAATTGGATCAGAAAAATATTATCAAATCATTCTTCATATGCCCATAAAAGGTTGGCAAAGAACTGTGATTATTTGTGTGGTGCCGTAAAAATATAAAAAAAGAACTGTTGCTTAAATATTTGACGGTTTTGTGCTTTGGTTTATTTTTTGTTTTGGGTAAAAATGGAAACTATTTTGATTTCTGACAATCTTCCACAATTTTATAAAAATGCTGTTAATAATATGATAGATGCTATCAAAAATGCTGAAAATGAAATATACAATAATAATAAAGAGTTGGAAGATGATGATGATGAAGCGTTTATAAAAAGAAGAAAGCCATTTGTAGAATTTTGTCAAAAATTTACAATAATTCCTGAGCTGTGGAAATGTGAATGGTTTGTTTTTCAAATTTTCATAAAAAAATTTATAGTTTGTTGATGATTAATAGGTCATGCAGATATGTTGATAAAATTTTTGCGGATTGCCTTAAGCTTCGTTTCATGCATCACAATGATATTTCTATTGATGATGTTTTTCATGATTGTGAAATGGTAAAAGAAAATGTAAGCTTTATGACTCCACAAAAAAAGAATTTTTTCCAAAAATAAAAATTTAAGCCTTTGTTTAAAAAGAAATTGCTTACATTTGATGATGAAGTTTTTAAAGATATTGTTTACTACCGTATGAAAAAAAGCAGATACTGGAGCATGCCATATGGTTATAGATGGTCAAATGTACAAAATCGAAGAATATGTTTGAATGAATTAAAGGCTGCATTACAATTTCCTAACAGGGAACTTAAAATTTTTATGCAAGAATATCTCGCCTTTTCAGGTAAGGATATTTTTTAAACGTTAAAAAATGTATTAAAAGATGAAACAGCTATTATACTCTTTGATAAAAAGGAATGTTTTGCATCGCTTTTAAACTTTCTTTGCATTTATACGAAATCCAGACGAAAAATATCTGTGATTTCTTGAAGTTGTGTTTTATAACGTATCTCTTTCAGATTCACCTCTTGAAAATAGCATTTTAAAGAAATATAATAAATCATTATTAATATATGAAAAAATATCCACTATTGATGATGACAATTTTGAAGAATGGTTTCAATGCTTATTGGAAGTAGATGATGAAGAATTTGTGAGCGTTAATGTTGAATATCGTATTGGAAGTGATCCTGGAAATCAAGGATTATGGAAACTTTATATTGATTACCTTAATAATCGAAATGCTTTGGTTGGTTTAAAGTGTAAATTTACATTGTTTTTTAAAGTTACAATTTAAGAAAGTATTAAATGTTTACCGTAATTACTGCAGACTTTTTTTTGAAGATAGTTTTTTCCGGGGAAAATATTATAAAACAATTGAAAAATTCGCTGAGCTTGATTATGATGTATCAAAATGGTATATTGATGCTGTAAGCATTGAATGTGACTTTGTTTCTGTTCAGACTGCTGCAAATTTATTACTAAAGGCATTACAAATGCTAACAAAAAGATCTGATGTTTTAAGTAAATTTGCAAATGACTTTATGGAACAGCACGGATACATAAATGAAATTACTCCGTCACTCATGAAACATCAATTAATTCATAAAAAATTTGAAGAAAATGAAATGCTATGTGAAAAAACTGAAGATGACAACATTTCAATTGAAGATTTGCAAAATGCAATTGAAACTTTCAAAGATAATGTTGCAGCTCAAGTTGAATTATTTAAAAAATTTCCCAAGCCACTTTTTAAGTATCTTTTGAATCAAATCTACGACCGCTTTGATCTTTACATTAAGCTTATCAAAACATGCAAATATTTCTTCATTCGAAATGATTGCATTGTTCCGCTTTGGAATTTAACATTTAATGTTAACTCTGGCGAAACAGTGATGTACAATGAATATTCTATTCATTTTAATACAGCAAATGTTTTAAAATTAAATGATCTACTTTTTAAAGCCAGGATTTGGATGGGAAGACATTTTGAATTTGATTTAAGACTTAATTCAAAAATAATCAATAGTATTGCCAAAAGTGATATTCGATATTTAAATCTTTACGGTGAAAGGCTATTATTTGATGAATATATTGTGTTATCTAAAAATCAAAAAATCGAAAAACTGAACTTAAGCGTTCGTGAAGTTGTGTCAAATTCAAAGGATACATATATAACACTAAATGATATTATAAAATATGTTCCAATTGCTACAAATGTGTATGTTTTATTTACGTCTACAACATTGTCGAAAAACTAAGAACTTATGAATCAGAATGCGTGTTTTGTCTTTGCGTCAACCTTAATAACCAGTGTTGAAAAATGCGGCTGAGATTCACACATCGCCGGCTGAGGCAACAGCCGCATTTCTCAGCCCTTTTCATAAAACTATAATCACTGAAAAACATTTTTAGCACAATTAAATGTCTTCAAATGTCTAAAGATCAAGATCATAAAGAGCTGCTGCAAATAAATCAAGTAAAAAAACTAAAACAATTTCTGATATATTGTCCAAAAGTTATTTTTGAACCATTGTATTTCTTTGAATTTGTCAAAGTAGGTTTTTTGTATGCTAAAAATGATGAAAAATATAAATTTTTAAAGAAAAATGCTGCTGCAACAGAGGCTCTTTTCCAAATTTTCTACGACAACGACATAAATGAAGATGAATATCAAAAACTTGAAAACATTGAAAAAATGTTTGCTCAGTGGTCACCAAAAGAAAATGCACCACGTTTTTTAAAAAATATGTTTTGATCTTGTAGTTTTATCTCTACAAAATCATTTATTTTTGTGTTATAATTAATGATACAACACTTGAAATTCATTTCATTTTTGTATTTTAAATAAACTTTGATCAATAACCACCTTTGCAAGCAATCATTGCAGTTTTAAATATGCAATTTAAAAAAGCTAGCATTATAAATTAGAAAACTGCTGTGCTAAAGTCAAGATAAGATCCTTATAACTCGTTCTATCAAATTATCACAACAAAAGATAACATATAAGCCGAGATCTGGGGTTTTAAAAAAGCCCAAAAGAACAAAGGAAAAAAGAGGTGTGAACAAATTTTTTTTACACCTCTCTTTTTTCTTTCATTTTTCATTCAGGGCTGCTGTGTTCTCAAGTCATTTTAAAAATCAAATGTAATACGCAACTGTTTGAATGAGCCTATAAAAAAACAAAAATTATATTATAAAAAACTTTATGTTCTAGAATTTACGAATTTTAAAATTCTCGGGAATAATTTAACCTTTGCCAACGGCCGTTAGTAAAAAAATCTGCATGATTTTCTTCTTTACGTCGCCATTGTATTAAACTATTATAGGATAATTGCGTCGCTCAAAAACATTTTAGTAAGATACAAGCTAGAAATACATTTTTTTGTCATTCTTTTTTGAAAATGTGGGAGTTAATTTCTGCAGCTGTTGTTGTAGTGTAACCAAGGATAGATCTAAAGAATATTTGTTTAACCCATCACAAGTTTGACAAAAAACAATTGAAGCAAAAAACTTTATTTTTTTATTTCTCAAAACACAAACAATAAAAAAATATGTCAAACAAATCGATAAATTTCAATTTTACAATTCTTGGAAAGTTCAAATCCATTTTCCGCAAACATTTCTGCAAGGAAATAATTTCCTTTAACAAGTTCATCGCGATGTTTGACGGCAAGACTTCCCATCTCATAAATTTCATCATAAATTAAATACCAATCAATCTTTTCATTTGCAGAGAGCTTACTTCGGCTAGATAGCTTTTTATGTCGATCTTCCCAATACCCATATGAATTATTCCAAGTACTAATACAAATATTTTTCACTGATTTAATATCTTTCACAACTTTATCAATATCCGGACAACATAGTTCACCTTTCATTATCTTTCCATTTTTGCTTGTCAATTTTACTATAAAAGAAAAATTTGAATACAGTATTTTAGAAAACTGTGAAAGTGAATTACCTCTTATTTTATTTCGATTATTTGCTAGATCTTTGATTTGATCTTTTGAAAAAACAAAAGCTTTTTTAACTAAAAGTGGTAAGTTGTAAGTATGTACAGGGTGATTCAAGGAAAATGTGCACAAAGTTTTTGACGACAAATCGCTCTTTTTAACATCTGGATGCTTGTATTTGGTGGAAAAGATCATTACTGGCAGGATCATCTTTTGTAAATAAAACTTTAGCTTTTAGGACCACTTTTCCAAAAGGCGCAAAATTTTAATTTGACTTTAACACAGTGTCAAGCTGCCAATGAATACGGAAATCCAGACATTTCAGCACATAATCTTCAAAAAAAAAGTTAGCCTTTTAGCTGCAATAGTGACAAAATGGCAGCCATTTAAAAAACTATATTTTTAAGTTTGGCTGCTATTTAGTCATTATTGAAGCTAACGGGCTAATTTTTTGACTATTATGTACAAAAAAGTCTGGATTTCTGTATTCTACGGCGAGTTAAAGCTTGTTGGGAGGTCAAATTTGAATGTAGCGTCTTTTTGAAAAGTGTTACCAAATGCCAAAATTTTGTTTACAGAACATGCTCCTGCCAGTAATGACCCTTCCTACCAAATATGATCCCCCAGAAGCCCATAGGAACAATGATTTGCCGCCCATAACAAACTTGGCACTTTTCTTGAATCACCCTCTTTTACCACAGGTATACGCTCACCAACAAATTCCATAAAAAATTCTTTTTCTATTAATTGAAATTTGATAAACGTTAAAATATCAACTAATTCTTCTTTGATTGCATCATGTACATTTTGATTTCCTGTTGCACGCTTTTCTGCCCATTTAAATACCTGTAACACAATTTTTTTAGTTCGATCTTAACATTTCAAAGAAAAAAACTCACTGATTCAAAAAGTTCTTCTTGTCTTGAAGTTTTATGCGTTGCTTCAACAAAAATTTTTATAGTTGATTTTGGGAGGCTTTGAAATTGTTTAGATTTGAGAAAACTTGAAAAATTTTTCCAAAAAAAATCATTGTTTTTTGGTTTCAGCTTTATCAAAGAATATTTGTCAATAAAATCACAAATTTGAAAAATATTGTTTAAATCCAATTTAAAGTGATTAAATAAAAATTCTTCACAAGTTTCTTTGAATACTGTAACCCCATAGAATTCAGCGATATCTATCATGTTGAAAATATTATCATTTGTAAGTGCACAATCCCCAGAATAAATAAAAGTTATAAAATTTTTAAAGTCATTGAATGAATAACTTTCAATTTTGATTGTTGAATCATTTTTTGTTGAATTCCAACGATCAGAAAGCATTGTTTTGAATGTTTCTGAAGCAGAACATAGCAAAAATTTATTAGCATATAGCTTGTGAAATATTAAAACTATTGTGTACATAACTAAATACAAAAGAAAACAAACCCGGCCATTGATTTCAAAAACGACGTCAAAATCGCCAGCATCTAGATTTTGAGCTTTAAAAGTTTCACAAGTTTTCATATGAATTTTTTGAAAATTTTGAGCAGCATTCATTTTGATTGAAAAAATAATAAACGATTTTTTGAAAGAAATTTGGTAAAATGAAAATGATAGATAAATGAAATGGTTTTTTTAGGAGGTTTATTGAATTTCTCTAAGAGCACATTCCCAAATCGTAGAGGGCTTTATGATTTTTCCTGGGGTTTAGGGCAGAAACTAGAACTTTTTTAACATCTATTAATTTTATTTATTTATTTTCCCTCTTTCTTTTCTAATTAAAAATCATAAAGCCTTTAAAAGCAGAAACTTTTTTTTAATTTTGTTTTGTATGTTAAAAACGATTAGATTTTTTTTATTGCTTCTAGTGCCTTAGAAAAAGTTCAATTGGAATTTGTTGTTGCTGATATTTTTTAACAAATGAATCAACACACTGAAAACAAACAATTTTTCAACGAGAAACAAAAATTCTTTTTCATTTCAAGTTTTATTTTTTTTGAATGTTTAAGAATTTTTTATCGAAAATGTTTTCTTTAACAAAAAGAAAACATTTTCAATCTTTGAAAGATAATAAACTTTTTTTTACAATAATGCAAAAAACAATTTTGTCGGTAGCTCACTTCCGAATCCTAAATAGTAAAAGCACAAACCAAATGCCCCATTACTAAGCCACAGGTCCACTCGAAAATTACATATCCATATTGAAGCTCTTTCTGATTCTATCGTCTACCAAAATGGTATTATAGAAGGTTTATCGAGTCGAATCAATCGGTTTGACTTAAGTGTTCACTATCTTCTATTAAAATTCAACCAGCATACTGTTGAAATTATAAATTTCTCAAAAATGTTAAAAGTCTTTTTAAATAAGTCGATTTTTATTGAATAATCACTGAATAAATTTTATTAAAAAGAATTCATTTAAGAGACACTATACGAGATTATTAAAACCGAGCGGCACATGAAAATTTTTTTTTGATGATTTTTTTTATCCATTCGATAGAACTAGGTGAAAAAACACTATTTTGAAGGTTTTGGGTCATTCTGATACATATATTCGGTTTGGCGTCTATTCAAAGGTTGTATATGAAGAAAATTTAAATAACTCGAGAAATTTTTTTGGCTTAAGCTAGCACAATGATATTGCCCATGAATGTACACATATATAGGGGCTATCAAATGACTATTACAAGATATTTTTTGGGGACTCTTAATGTCGAATTGTTGTTAAACGAAATTTTCGACCATAGCAAAAAAAGGAAACGTAATTTCTGGAAAGTGGCTATTTGTAAAATGCGAACCGTGCGAACCATGCGAACCGTGCGAACCATGCGAACCAGGTTCACGGAAAAGCATACAAACCTTTAAATTAAAAAACATATGTACTAAATCGACTATGGAGAATCTGATTTTCAGGTTTTTAAGATTCTGGCACATTCAGAATCCTCAGATTCAGAATACGAACCATGCGAACCGTGCGAACCGTCAGTTAAAGGTTTATATGGTTCACGGGAAAGCTTATGAACCTTTAAATTAAAAAACACATATACTAAATCGATGATGGAGAATCTGAATTTTTGATTTTTAAGGTTCTGGTGCCTTCTGAATCCTCGGATTCAGATTCTCGAAAAATTTATTTCGTTGTTTTATATGATTTAAGTATGCATTATAGGGTAATCGAATATGGAGAATTCAAAAAAAATATTTTCACATTTATCAGACATCTGAATCGACTGATTCAGAAGCCCAAAATTTTTTTTCTTCATTTTTATCTATGGATATACTTTACATATCAAAATTTTATAGGGAATTTTAAAAAAATATTTTTAACATTTTGTTGACATCTGCTACCATGATTCAGAAGACCTGTTTTTATAGACATTTATAGGGTGTGTTTTATGGGAAATATAACATATGGTTCCGCAATCAAAGAAAATTCTACAAATGGTTTGGCTGGTAACAAACGATATCGTTATTGTTGCATTTTATCCATATTTTTTCCAGCAAGTTTTTCAAATGTTTAAAATTTATAAATCAAAAAATGAAAACAGTTTAAAAATCAAAATGTTGAGAAATTGTTTTACGTCACCATGAGAAAATAAGGTAGACAATGACTGTTGCAAGTTCATGGGAAAATTCGAAAACCTTGGTCAAGTTTTGATTTGATGCCAAAGTACTGCATCGTTTTTAACGCTGAATTTTTTGTGTCTCATGTTTTTTGCTATTTGTTTTCGAATTTATCAACTTTTGATTAAACAAATTGTATATGGTTTAAAATGGATAGATCTTATGATCCTATGCACGATGACGTTAATTATTCTGCGATGGATAGTAGCAGCAGCGTAATGATACTTGATGACGACAATGATGATAGTAAAAGCGCTGCTGATCCGCTTTCAATTCGAGATACATCATGTTACAGTAATGAAACACTTGATACAAAAGCAGCAGCTCGATTAGTTTTTAATGTTAAAAAATGGTATAGCTTTGCATTTATAATTGTCATAATTTAATATAAAAGATTTTAGTGTTGTTCTTGAAAAATGTAGTTTAAAGATTCCAACTTGTCCACCAGATGTTAATAATGCCAGATGTTTTGTAAATCAGTGTGTTGCCGCAACCAGTTTTTTCGCAACCGCAACCAATCGCAACTTTTTAAACTTTCCGCAACCGCAACCGCACCGCAACCATCGCAACCTTGAACCGCAACCACACCGGTTGCGCAACCACTTATCGCAACCGCAACCGCTTATCGCAACCAATTTTTATTAAAAATTTTTGAAAAAAAATACTTATTTACTATAAAAACAAAAAGTTCATAGTTATTTCCACTATGAAAAAGTCAAATGAACCCAAATTACTCCATTTTTCCCGAAAACAGAAAATTTTATATTTTGCAAAATTGTTTCACATGCCGAAAACGGTAATTTTTAATATTTAATTGGTTGCGCAACTTTATGGATCGCAACCGCACCGCAACCACCGCAACCGCAACCCATCGCAACCCTTAAAAGTTGCGGTTGCGGTCGCGGTTGCGGGTTGCGGTTGCGGCAACACACTGTTGTATATGTTGTACGTGCAAGCAATTCATTAAAGCCAGTAGATTGTAATATTGATGCTGTATGTCCATGGAAATAAGTAAAGCAAGTGGAACTACAGTAAAATATTTTGTCGAAATCGAAAATGATATTATTAAATCAGCAACTAAAGCTGTGAAAGGAACTGCTTTAAAACCTCATCATCGTGTAATGAAAAAATATTATGTTAGACATCAAAAGTTTATTAATATGACAAAGACAATATTTCGATGTGAAAGCGAATCTGGTTTGTCATTGGCAGAAGGTAGACATTACTTTAGTATATATGATAAAAATACTTTAAATTTTAGATACTATTGTCGTTGTAATGTATGAATTTTCTGCAGCAACAAAGCTTCATTCATTGGTTCATGGAAATTCCAAAACAAACAAAGCTCCATTAGTCCATCATCCTTCTTATGTTAAAACTCAATATCAACAACAGCTCAAAGATATGAAACCAATTGATGCACGAAAAGAAGTAATAGAGCAACATGGTGGATATGCAACAGCTCCTGCAGAAGTTTTAATATCTCGTCAAGGCGTTTACAATTTAAGCAGAACAACAGAAGATAGAAAACCCGCCCAAGCTATCTTCATTCAAAAGTTGAATGTGTCAGACGTCGTTACCCATATTTTATCCAAAGATTATTAAATTTCTCAAATTTAAATATTTTTTTTAAATTCCCTATAAAATTTTGATATGTAAAGTATATCCATAGATAAAAATGAAGAAAAAAAATTTTGGGCTTCTGAATCAGTCGATTCAGATGTCTGATAAATGTGAAAATATTTTTTTTGAATTCTCCATATTCGATTACCCTATAATGCATACTTAAATCATATAAAACAACGAAATAAATTTTTCGAGAATCTGAATCCGAGGATTCAGAAGGCACCAGAACCTTAAAAATCAAAAATTCAGATTCTCCATCATCGATTTAGTATATGTGTTTTTTAATTTAAAGGTTCATAAGCTTTCCCGTGAACCATATAAACCTTTAACTGACGGTTCGCACGGTTCGCATGGTTCGTATTCTGAATCTGAGGATTCTGAATGTGCCAGAATCTTAAAAACCTGAAAATCAGATTCTCCATAGTCGATTTAGTACATATGTTTTTTAATTTAAAGGTTTGTATGCTTTTCCGTGAACCTGGTTCGCATGGTTCGCACGGTTCGCACGGTTCGCATTTTACAAATAGCCCTGGAAAGTCCCTTAAAGATCTGTATTTTTTGTTTCGTCACACCTTTTCTTTTTTTTTGTTTTACACAAAATTTTCTCAAATATTTTTAAGCGGCTTACAACACGAGTAAAATGTAAACAAAAAAGTTGACAATAAGGAGATATAAAAATTGGTAAAAGCTTAATTTTAAAGTTCAATAAATTTGCCGAAAAAATAACTTTTTGCAAATTTTTTTATCTATTACTTTTTATAGATGTTGATTGACTAGTTCTTTTATGTTCTGCGTAAAAGCTTTAACACTTGACATTGTAAAAGGGAGTGGTACTATAAGTTCTCGGTGTAACTCTTGGAGAAAAAGTTGTGATGCCAAAAGGAAAAAGTTTCAAGAAATAATTTTTTAGGCACTGAATTATTGTTTTTTTTGCGTGAAGTATTTTTTCTTCAATTTTTCTTGAAAGAATGAACAGCATTAGAATATTCACACTGTTTTTGTCAATTATTTTGTATTATTACAGTAAGCATTTAATTTAAAAAAGAGTTATAAATCATTTCGCCATTTTCATAGGTGGAAATGTAATTTCGATATCCGTTAGTGAAAATATGGATTACGGTTACAATACAAATCAAAATTTTCTAACTTCACCAACAAATAATTGTGAAATATTGATAATTTTTGATTTATCAAAAAAATTTATGTCAAAAGAAATCTTTGATGTGAGTGTTAAAAAATTTTCAAAATTTATTCTGCAATACTTTAGCCGCAGCTTTAAATTTGTAATAATGGATGATAATTTTATTAGCGATTGTGAAAGTGTGAATGGCTGTAACACCAAAATTATTGAATTTAATGAAGAGTGTTTCAAAAAAATTGATAATTTTGATTATAATAATATGACTTCATCATATTCTACAAATCATACCTAAATTAGCATAAAAATGCTAGTTCGGGATTATGCCTCTTTTGCAGATGAATTCAGAATTATTTCCAATGGACATATCATAGCAGAAATAAATTATTTAAATGCAAGAGATATATATTTTGAAGTGTAAATAAATTCAGAGAATGAAAATTTCATTGAAACAATAACCTTTCCATCGAATCATTTAAATAACATCCTCTTCACAGTAATACCGAGAGAAAGTACGCCAGTTTTTTATTTTTCTGAGATCATTTTAATCTTAAAAATTATTAATAAGTTTTGGACTTACATAGTTATTTTTTTTGCCCCAACCTGCCCATTAAAGTTTATCATTTCAGTACCAAAGATGGAAACCAAATGCATATTATCATTGAATGTTACAAACTGTGTCATTGATTTAGGCTTCGCAGGCTCAGTATCAGTTGAAATGTCAAGTGATTTTGGACGCACTCTTTAAAATAATTAGTAAGAACTAGAGATTGACAAAGAACACTTTCACTTTACTAGTTACCGTAATTTTATGACCCTCTTTTTTACAAAATTATTTTTTCAGTTTTTTACTCTTATTTTTGATTTATTCAGGTCCAATTTTTTTATTTTTTTAGAATTCTAAAAATACTTCTATTATAATGTTAAGCACCGACGTTGGAGCCACAAATCTGTATTACAAAAATCTTACTTCAGTTTTGACCCCTAAAAACTGGTAAGTACTTTTTATATTTGCGAAATCATCAGGTTGTCAACAATTTTATCCAATATTTCTGGTACGATTCTTATGAAGAAACTACAAAACCATATAAATGTAATATTCCGCTAAAAACATTTGCTGTATTTGGTGAAACGCAATCAATAAATTCTTTATATGGCGAAGCTGAATTAACAAATCAAGCATATTTAGCATTTCGATTATCAAGTATCTTTTATATTTATATAAAAATTTAATTATTTTTTATTTTCATAGATATTTTCAATGGTTGTGTCTTTCGTAAAAAAAATATTTATCTTGTTAGAAAGACTGAAAAGCAAGGAATAGCTGCTCTTGCAAGTGATGATCAAGCATGTGTCCTTACTATTTTGGTAGACTTGTATTCATTATATTCTACTATTACACATCTATTTACAACCGCCGTAACAGGAAATGTTAAAACTTTTGTTGGTACAAATCAACAAAGCCTTTTGTTAGAAATTAAGTAGGTTGCATATAAATTTTAATAAAGAACTTTCTTAATTTTTTATCCTGAAAATCATCATGCCTTGTTGGTTTTTAATGTTAAATTTGAATTTATTGAACTTCCATATATTTAAATTCATGCTTGCCATTTATTAATTTCCATTCTCCTGTAATCGTTTCTTAGGTTCAAAAACAGCAAATAAATGGGCAAATGTGCGTTTGCTTTCACAGGTTTACACTGTTTACGTTCCACCAAAAGCGGCTGTATTAATATCAATTTATGATATGCCAAATGAATTATTATATTTTCCACTCCTGAATGATCCACTATTACCATATAAAACAATAATTACCACTCCAAGCTATAAAAATTCTCAAGTTAATTATTACTTCGATAATCGATTTTAAATTATTTACACCGTTGGTCTTACCGCCATTCAATATACTGCACTGGATTATAATCTATCACGGGATGAAGATTTCTTCAGTTGGGATCTTCAGAATAACGTTTATCAAAGGTATAATAAAATCTAAATTAAAAGCTTGCATATCAATATCTGTATTACACTTATAAGCAAGGAAATTTAAATTCTGGAGCGATGTTCTTGGTCACACCAATAAATCATTAACTTTTTACAGATAAATGTATTCCCGAGAATTTTAAAATTCGTAAATTCTAGAACATAAAGTTTTTTTATAATATAATTTTTGTTTTTTTATAGGCTCATTCAAACAGTTGCGTATTACATTTGATTTTTAAAATGACTTGAGAACACAGCAGCCCTGAATGAAAAATGAAAAAAAAAGAGAGGTGTAAAAAAAATTTGTTCACACCTCTTTTTTCCTTTGTTCTTTTGGGCTTTTTTAAAACCCCAGATCTCGGCTTATATGTTATCTTTTGTTGTGATAATTTGATAGAACGAGTTATAAGGATCTTATCTTGACTTAAGCACAGCAGTTTTCTAATTTATAATGCTAGCTTTTTTAAATTGCATATTTAAAACTGCAATGATTGCTTGCAAAGGTGGTTATTGATCAAAGTTTATTTAAAATACAAAAATGAAATGAATTTCAAGTGTTGTATCATTAATTATAACACAAAAATAAATGATTTTGTAGAGATAAAACTACAAGATCAAAACATATTTTTTAAAAAACGTGGTGCATTTTCTTTTGGTGACCACTGAGCAAACATTTTTTCAATGTTTTCAAGTTTTTGATATTCATCTTCATTTATGTCGTTGTCGTAGAAAATTTGGAAAAGAGCCTCTGTTGCAGCAGCATTTTTCTTTAAAAATTTATATTTTTCATCATTTTTAGCATACAAAAAACCTACTTTGACAAATTCAAAGAAATACAATGGTTCAAAAATAACTTTTGGACAATATATCAGAAATTGTTTTAGTTTTTTTACTTGATTTATTTGCAGCAGCTCTTTATGATCTTGATCTTTAGACATTTGAAGACATTTAATTGTGCTAAAAATGTTTTTCAGTGATTATAGTTTTATGAAAAGGGCTGAGAAATGCGGCTGTTGCCTCAGCCGGCGATGTGTGAATCTCAGCCGCATTTTTCAACACTGGTTATTAAGGTTGACGCAAAGACAAAACACGCATTCTGATTCATAAGTTCTTAGTTTTTCGACAATGTTGTAGACGTAAATAAAACATACACATTTGTAGCAATTGGAACATATTTTATAATATCATTTAGTGTTATATATGTATCCTTTGAATTTGACACAACTTCACGAACGCTTAAGTTCAGTTTTTCGATTTTTTGATTTTTAGATAACACAATATATTCATCAAATAATAGCCTTTCACCGTAAAGATTTAAATATCGAATATCACTTTTGGCAATACTATTGATTATTTTTGAATTAAGTCTTAAATCAAATTCAAAATGTCTTCCCATCCAAATCCTGGCTTTAAAAAGTAGATCATTTAATTTTAAAACATTTGCTGTATTAAAATGAATAGAATATTCATTGTACATCACTGTTTCGCCAGAGTTAACATTAAATGTTAAATTCCAAAGCGGAACAATGCAATCATTTCGAATGAAGAAATATTTGCATGTTTTGATAAGCTTAATGTAAAGATCAAAGCGGTCGTAGATTTGATTCAAAAGATACTTAAAAAGTGGCTTGGGAAATTTTTTAAATAATTCAACTTGAGCTGCAACATTATCTTTGAAAGTTTCAATTGCATTTTGCAAATCTTCAATTGAAATGTTGTCATCTTCAGTTTTTTCACATAGCATTTCATTTTCTTCAAATTTTTTATGAATTAATTGATGTTTCATGAGTGACGGAGTAATTTCATTTATGTATCCGTGCTGTTCCATAAAGTCATTTGCAAATTTACTTAAAACATCAGATCTTTTTGTTAGCATTTGTAATGCCTTTAGTAATAAATTTGCAGCAGTCTGAACAGAAACAAAGTCACATTCAATGCTTACAGCATCAATATACCATTTTGATACATCATAATCAAGCTCAGCGAATTTTTCAATTGTTTTATAATATTTTCCCCGGAAAAAACTATCTTCAAAAAAAAGTCTGCAGTAATTACGGTAAACATTTAATACTTTCTTAAATTGTAACTTTAAAAAACAATGTAAATTTACACTTTAAACCAACCAAAGCATTTCGATTATTAAGGTAATCAATATAAAGTTTCCATAATCCTTGATTTCCAGGATCACTTCCAATACGATATTCAACATTAACGCTCACAAATTCTTCATCATCTACTTCCAATAAGCATTGAAACCATTCTTCAAAATTGTCATCATCAATAGTGGATATTTTTTCATATATTAATAATGATTTATTATATTTCTTTAAAATGCTATTTTCAAGAGGTGAATCTGAAAGAGATACGTTATAAAACACAACTTCAAGAAATCACAGATATTTTTCGTCTGGATTTCGTATAAATGCAAAGAAAGTTTAAAAGCGATGCAAAACATTCCTTTTTATCAAAGAGTATAATAGCTGTTTCATCTTTTAATACATTTTTTAACGTTTAAAAAATATCCTTACCTGAAAAGGCGAGATATTCTTGCATAAAAATTTTAAGTTCCCTGTTAGGAAATTGTAATGCAGCCTTTAATTCATTCAAACATATTCTTCGATTTTGTACATTTGACCATCTATAACCATATGGCATGCTCCAGTATCTGCTTTTTTTCATACGGTAGTAAACAATATCTTTAAAAACTTCATCATCAAATGTAAGCAATTTCTTTTTAAACAAAGGCTTAAATTTTTATTTTTGGAAAAAATTCTTTTTTTGTGGAGTCATAAAGCTTACATTTTCTTTTACCATTTCACAATCATGAAAAACATCATCAATAGAAATATCATTGTGATGCATGAAACGAAGCTTAAGGCAATCCGCAAAAATTTTATCAACATATCTGCATGACCTATTAATCATCAACAAACTATAAATTTTTTTATGAAAATTTGAAAAACAAACCATTCACATTTCCACAGCTCAGGAATTATTGTAAATTTTTGACAAAATTCTACAAATGGCTTTCTTCTTTTTATAAACGCTTCATCATCATCATCTTCCAACTCTTCATTATTGTATATTTCGCGTTCAGCATTTTTGGCATCATCTATCATATTATTAGCAGCATTTTTATAAAACTGTGGAAGATTGTCAGAAATCAAAATAGTTTCCATTTTTACTCAAAACAAAAAATAAAAAAATAAACCAAAACCGTCAAATATTTAAGCAACAGTTCTTTTTTTATATTTTTACGGCACCACACAAATAATCACAGTTCTTTGCCAACCTTTTATGGGCATATGAAGAATGATTTGATAATATTTTTCAGATCCAATTAGATTATGAAAGACAGACAAATGAGAAATAAATTGATTTTACAAAAGGTGCGGAAAAAGAAATGCCTGAAAGTGAAAAGATCGAAAAACAAGTATCAATGATAGAGTCCATGTTTCAGAAGATTTACTGATAAGGGACTGTCCATAAATTACGTGATCTTTTTTCCGTATTTTTTGAACCCCTCTCTCCCTCTCTCCCCCTTGGTGATCCTTTTTGCTTTAATCTCGTGCCGCATTTCAAAGCGGCGTGATTTTTCAGCTTACCCCTCCCACCCTATCTTCGAATCACGTAATTTCTGGAAAATCCCTAAAAACAAATTAATATAATTGAAATAAAAAAAATGAAATATCTATGAAATAATAAACAGCGAGATGGGCTGAAATTTTCAGTGAGAAAAAATTGTTTTTGACTTTTTTTCTATGATATAAAATGTTTTAAGCTGCTGACGGCTAATGAACGATAGGCGGTTCGAAAGCTTCAAAAGCAAGGTGAAGAGTTTTTGCAACTCCAGTTAGACAAAATCTAGACGGCAGCTGATCTGACGAATTAAAATAAGGTATTCCATTAATTTTGACCACAAATTCCTTGAAAGTTGACCACAAATTTTTATGCGACCACAAATTCCTTGAAAGTTGACCACAAATTTTTTGTTGCTTCATTTGGAGCAGAAATAAATTTCAAGCTGTATGTTATTACATAGCTATAATTAGTTAATGTTTAATGGCAAAAAAGATTGAATTACTTACAATAATATATTTTTCAAACAACTAAACAATTGTTCATTTATAATTTAATTTATCGAAAAATATTTAAATGTTTTTGCTATTAGCATAAGGTAAGTTTAACGTTGATTAGAACAATGTCAGAAATGAAATAGAAAGTAAACTAGGAATGTCGAGTCAATCCGTATTAGCTATTGCTAAATAAAATAAATATAAACGATTTTAATTCCCAAAAAAAAAATTGAAAGCTTCTTTCATTTATTGCCCTTGTTGCTGTTCAACATTAACTTACTATCTCATTTTCCCTTTGGTTGCTTTTGCTTAAACTACAATCAATTCTGATACTGTTTCAAGTAAACGATATTCTTGATTCTTGCCTCGTTCTTTTTTTGGTGTTTTTGTTTTAGGTTCTTCATAAACAGTTTCTTGTGTGACAGATTCATTCGATGAGTTCAAATTTATATCAATTAAAGGACCCATTTTAAATTAAATTATTTAATAAAAACAATAAATCGCTCGAACAAATGTTGAGGAGATCAATCTGATATTTTGTAAAAAAAATAAATTTTGAAAGCTGTTTGCCGCGTTGAGAATCTCTGCTCCAAACGAAGTAACACAAAATTTGTGGTCAAAATTCAAAGAATTTGTGGTCGAAAGAAATTTGTGGTCAAAATTAATGTTTTCCCTTAAAATAAACGTTGATAAAGTTCCGCATTTTTAAAAATAAGCAACAATAATCAGATGTGATGTCGATCAATCATGTATTGATAAATCTGAATAAAGATGATTAATTTGGTCATGGAAGACAGTATTGTTGGTATTACTATTTAAGATTATTAATAAATATATTTTCTCTTGGGCTAAGCTAAAAATTACTTGTTTTTCACTGAAATGCTGATGATTTTTCTATGGCTTGCTTATTTTGCATAATTCACTTTTTTTATATTTTATAAAATTACAAAGTCATTCATTAATAAAAAAAATATTAATTCATTTCTGGGAATATTTATAAATCCAAAAAGAAAATTATGATAACAATAAAGTCAAAAACAATGAAATATATGATTTTTATTTCATAGATAGAAGAAACATCGATTGTGTCTTCACATTTGCAAATAAGATTTTAATAAAAACAAGATCATTCGCTTTCAAACATAGAAAAAACTTTTTTTTTTATATTAAAGTTTAAAAACGTGAATTTATTTTATTGTTTTATCTTGTGTATTGTAATTATTGTAAGTACTTTCTTGATTGCATTATTTTTGTTATACTGTATAAAATAAATATATAGCAGCTTATTTTTTATCCTTCTATAAGAAAGTTATTTTCTGTAATTTGCTAACGCTTTTTTTTAAAAAAACTTTGTAAACAAAAAAAACAAAACAGTTTTTAAAAAAAATCGAATTATGCATACATTGGTTAAAACTTGTTTTTATAGTGTTACTCGAAGTTCTTACATTCTCCGTTTTTCATTTGACTCTTTTGCTTGGAAATTTCACTTTCAAGAAACTTTTCATAATCTCTACTTCAGGCTCAATTGGCACTATGCTTGTTCGAAAGTATCTCTGAGTGAACCATACCGTTTCTTTGCTGTTTTGGGGTTTTTATGGATTTAACTGCTTTTGATGGTCAACAAGATTCATGACCCTTAAATGGAAAGAATTGATGCTTTTAAAAACTGAATCAATAAAGCTTCAAAACAGCAAAAAACATTATGGGAGCTTTTTAGTACTTCAGAAGTATTTTTAAATCTGCATAGTGTCAAAAAAACTTGAAGCAGAATCTGGGAAAGTTCTATGGCTAGGAAATTAATTGTGTTCTTTTTTAGGGTAATCATATCATGTCTTCTTCACTTGGTGATAAATCTACCAAAGAAATATCCAATGAATTTGCTGAATATGTTAATACTTTAATTTCCAATGAAAATATCAAAGGTCGTTTAACTTATTTTTTTGGTAAAACCAATCATGATCAAGAATTTGTGTTTACGATGGAAACTGTAAGTCTTAACTTTCCCCCACTTACAGCTCTGGATTTAACATGCATTTTTTCAGCGCTTAACATCTCCCAAATATGTTGTTCGTTTGATGGTAGATGATGAACATAAGAAGTTAAAAGCTAAATCAGATAATATTGATAAGCTATGTTACCGGGAATTCCGATCTTCAACGGATGCAAATTTATATATTAAAAAGACAAGTGATGAATTTAAAAGTGGAATTTTCACAAAGTAAGATTTCAGTTTTATCATTGTGTTTCTTATGGTGTACATACAAACACTGATGAATAACATTTGTAAATTTATAGAGATTTTCTTTATCGTATTCGAGTTCTTCCCCAAGATGGACTTGCTAATCCTGATATGTATCTTAAACCTGGTGATCATATTCAACGAACAATTGAATACACACAATGGAGTCATGAAGGAATATATCTTGGTGATGGAATGGTTGCCCATATAAACTCTGATACCCCTGAAGCAAACAATACCGATGCTCCTGTTGTTACTCAGACATTTTCAAAAGCTACTTCAAAAGCTAAAATTGATGAATTTGAAATTTTTGTTCACGGACAAAAAGAAGTACGTCTATTTGTAAGCTTTTTATATTATCTTTTAGCTGTTGTCTAAAGTCATTTTTAGATTCCACTTTTTCGTCGAAGAACTCGTATTGATGTATGTGCAGCAGCAAGAAGACTCGTTGATGAAAGATATGCTGAAGGCGAATACAATTTTTTAGTGAAAAATTGTCAACATTTTGCAACGCTTTGTGAAACTGGAGAAGAATATGCTTCGGATATTGAAAAGATTCTTGGAGCTTGTTCAAAATTTTAAACTTCATCATTTAGCGTCTTTGTTTATTGATATTTTCCTGTTAAAATTTACTTTCTTTGGAACACTATTTTTTCTGTTTTTGTGGTTATATAAAAACAATCACATATGAAATATTGAATTACAGTACTGTTCTTTTGTAAAAAATGAATATCTTACGACCAAAAAAGTTATCATTGGTTACCGTAATAAACTGAGGTACTGTAAAAATCAAAAAAGAAAGTGAAACAAGAGTGCTTAAAAAAGACATAACAATTTTATAAAATTTTCATTTTATGAGTTTTGATTGTTTGGGATTGCTTCAAAAACATTTTGCATCAGTCATGTTTTCTATTCCAGTTAACTGTTTTTTTAAATAAGTGAAGGGGTAAATGTGGCAAGAGGAAACTTCTTTCTTTTCATTTACTGTTGTCCAAACTAGAAAAATATAAATACGTTTTATTAAAATAAATGAAAAAATAAATTAGAGAGATATTTACAGTAATTTATAAATGTTAAAATATATACAAATGTTTTTTAACAAGATCCACAGGTGCAACTATTTTTTCCATCGCACCATGTAGATTTATCTTCACCAGCAGAAGGGCAGCAACGACCACCTTTCTTGAATCGATATTCACAATAGCTGTTGCAATCGGTTACTTTTCCAAGAGATTTTGTCCACCAAATTGAACGCCAAAGTCCACGTTCAACTGGACCATCAAAATTGTAGCCGAAAAGACATGATCGACCTGAAATTGGAGGAGATTACAAAAAATGCTTAAACTTTTCTCAAGGAATTTTGCAAGAAAGTAATCATAAATTGTTTGTGTAAATAATAAAGCTTAACTTAACAACACAAAGTTAAGCTTTATTATTTACACAAACAACACTAACAGTACTGTGTGCTAATTTTACAGGGTTACTGTAATGCTTTTTAATAACATCTTCAAAACTTGTTGGAAATTATTGTTTAGCTAATTTTATAAATTACGACCAATCAAACATACCAGGTGACAAATCAACAATATCTCCATTTTTACATTTCTGTGCTGCTACACAACTGAAAGCAACTGCAATAATAACTAATACAAAAAATAAAACTTTCATAATTTCACACAACTTTAAAATCAAAGATAGCTAAAAATGCTTGCTTTTCTCCATCACTTCCAGCTCTTTTTATACCAAAAAATTTTGGTAAATATTTTTGTTCCATTTTTAATCATTTGAGTCATCCGTGTCATAAAAATCTGCACCTTTCGAAAGTTCAATAATAAAATAACAAAAATCACGCATAAAAATATTTACGCTTATTAAAATGAGTCAAAAAAGGAAAGTGTGTCTGCTATCTACAAAATTTTAAAAAAAATATTGTTTTTATATTTTTTAGTGTAAACAAAATGTGCGTCATTTTTGTGAAAGCTGTTGTTGATGATCATTAAAAATTTCGGGAAAACACTGAAGGGGTGACAAAAAAGAGCAGTCATAAAATTTTAAAAAACATTAATTTTAAATTTGTTTTTGCTACATTTTGCATAAACATTCAATAATTTTGGATTTGTTTTTAATGAAAAAAGTTTTATTTTATAACTGTAATTCATACACTGTCTCCGATATTAAACATTTGAACGAATTTTTTTTGTCATTTATGAAAGAGAATTTTTAGAGTATTGTTTGATGCTGTTGATTACTGTCAATTCTAGAAATAATTGCAAAGAATTCAAAGTAACAAAAGAAAGATCAAAGTCCTAATTTTGAAATGCTATCACCTATTTGGTTTTCCAACTTTTTACCTCCACTGTTAAATCTTAATCTGAGCCCTTAAGAAATACACAATTATTTTCAAAAAGATAATTTTATTTATAAAAACAAAAAACAACAAAAAAATTTACAAAAAAATTGGATACAATAAATTCAGGAACAAAAGAGAATACAAACAAAAGTGAAAAATAATAATAATAATTTGAATCTCTAATAAATATCATTGCTGTTGAACAGCATTTCCTTGAGGAAGGAAAGCAAGAATTCCTTTAATAACACATGATAAATCAGATTCAGCATTTCGTTGAATAATTTCACGATAAAATTCTTTGGCAAAATCTTGACAATTATAATTAAAAAGATCATATGGTTTATCTTTGAATAATTGAAATACAGCAATAACAGAAGCATATGACATATCAACAGCTTGTTCTTGCCGATTTTGAGATTCTCTTTGATAATAGGCATGAGAAAGACGTACACCAGAAGTTCCATGTTCAACAGTAATATAAAATCCACGACCACAATGTTTGCATTGAATTCGAAGTTTGACACAATCATGTGCAAGTAATTGACCAGGAGGTCGACGAGAAAGAAGAAATGCTCCAATGCTAGCGAGATTTACACGTGGAACAGCTCTTAAAGCATTATCATCACTAACAGATGGAATTTCTTGAAGATATACACGATAACATCTCCAATAAATCATTGCAGGACATGTACAAATTTGGCTATTCGTCCATTGACCGTGACGTCTGGCATCCATAATTGAAGAATTTGATGAACTTGAAGAACTGCTAGATGATGATAAACTTGAAAAAGATATGAATTTGGTTCAGATCTAAAAAATATTTATTGTAGTAATTTTATAGAAAACACATTCAAATAAAAATGCAGACAACAGTTGCACGAAAAAAAACTTATATATTGAAAAAGTTGCGAAATCAATTTAAATTTCATACAACAAAATGGATCAAAAAATAGTATAAAAAAAGAAAATCGCAAATTGGCAGGCATTAAACGGTAAAGCAAAAAAAACAGAAGATCTTGGACGATTAATGTGAAACAATTAAATAATTTTAATACAATTATATAAAAATCATCGGGCAGAAACGTGAAAGAAAAGTTCAAATCCAAAATGAATGAGCTGCTTTAGTTTTATTTTTATACTCTATTTTAGCGCTAATCTTTGTAGCTCTAATGCAACAAAAAATCAATAGCACAACACCTTTTTATGCTTGAAGTAAACAACTTGTTATACTAGATTCATAAACTGGGCAGAGGATATGTGTGAATATAGGTCAAAGTTTCAAATCAACAACTCTGTACATATGCCCTTGCCATTGGCATATGATTGCATTGATTGCAATCGTTTGATGTGCATATAATTTTTATTAATCGCATATATGAAAAAGCCAAAGAACCAATCAATGCCGTTTTTTGGCTTTTTTTATTTATCAAAATTCCACTTTATTTTTTTCGTGATTAAAATTTTTTGAAATATGATTTTAAGATTCTTAAACAATGAAGCTGATTCCATTCTAGAACCAAACATATTTGATCGATGCCGTCATTTGTAGCAATAATATACTTTTCAAAACGAATGTTCTTTGGAATTTTTTAATTTAAAATGTCCGTAACCCGAAATTTCTCCTGGCAGTATACACGTGATTAATGTTTCATAAAAACTGTAAAACAGCAACGCATGTGAGGATTTTGTTTAGTTAAAAATTTATAAAAGATTCAAAAACTGTTTTCATAGAGTTACTAGTAAATAGTGTGCTTTCATAAATTTTTAGTGAATTGAAGTGAATTAGTGCATTAAAAATTTAATAGTGAAAAACGCGCTCTAAAACTTTGATAACTTTGATTGTTCAAAAAATAAAACTTTAAATAAAGCATCTGGAAAGAAAAACTTGCTGTCACAAAAAGAGTGAATTTGTACGTGTTGTTAATAGTATCAAAAAACACTTTGCTGTTGTCTGATTGTCATAAATTAATAGTTTCACAGTTTTTTTGAAGCAACAACATTGTCGACTACAAGTTTTAACTTTTTTGCTTTTCAGTGTCAATAACGAATTCAATTTATGTTGAATTGCATTTTTCTTTCTATTTTTTTATTTCCAATGCCTGATAAATTTTGCAAGTTTATGCTCAAAATCATTTCTAGTAAATGCAAGTTGAATGAGATTTTCAGTTAATGTAATGTTATTAAATATCAAAAGTCACGTACAAATCATAAACTAATTGACACTTAGTCAATTTTCATGCCAAGAAAAAGTCATTTTTCTCATAACTTTGTGTGTAACTCACTAAAAGATTTTTCCATGATCAACAAGGAGAAAGAAGGACAGTTATAACCATCTGTGTGTCAATTATTTATTTTGTCATCACCAAATTTTTAGTTTTATTAGTCCATCAAAAATTATGCTTTGAGTCTAAAAGTTCTTTTCTAACTAATTATTCGTTTTTTTTTCTATTAAAAATTTTGAGCTTGCCGTTTAAATCTGCAAAAGCGCTTTTTAAATTCATCAAATTTTAGATTTGCATTTCAACAATAAAAATGTCTAATAAAAACGATAAAATATTTGTTCAACCAAAAATGAAATATTTCGACCATGTATCACCCCAAGAATTTCCACTTCCAAAACCCATAATAAATTATTTAATCAAACATGTCAATGCTGAAAGTATCAAAAAATTACAACAAACTTGCCGATATTTTTATTCGAAATTTGGTTACAGTATTATCGATAATTTATTTATTGCCAAATATTATAGAGGAATGGAATCAATCACCAATTATGACGCGAAGATTCAAGATTCACATATTGATTTTTTTAGAAATAATTTGTATTTAAGCAAAACTTCGTTTATCAGTGGAAGTAGCCCTGAAAAATTTTATCCAAAAATTATCAAATGTGAAATTTATAAACTTCGACTTTTACGTTGTCCAAACTTTTCAATTAGTAATTTTGCATTGCTTGCAAAACCAGGAAGTTTAAAACATGTTGAAATTTGCAATGCTATTTATTATCCAGATAAAACGATTGTTCCGTTGGAGGAGATACTCTCATATTTGCCAAATGTTTATTATTTTCTGTAAGATTTATGCGTTCAGAGTGATTGAAGAAAATATGAAATAGTTTTTTCTTCATGGCAAATCGTTTCTTTTGATTTCTGAGAGTTCATATTTTCTGAAAAAGGGCATCATTGGCATGAGCATCTTTCACATCCAAACATTCTCACAGAAATTAAAGGAAATGATTTGTCACTAGAAAAAAGTTATTTCAAATTTCATCTTAGAATTTGTTAATTCTGCTTTTTTTAAAACTTTATCAAAACTCTTTTCAGAAATGACGACTGTGTTGTTACTACAAATACAATGACAAAACTTTTCGCACTTAAAAGAAACGTTAAATTTCAATATTTTAGTTTTCATGTTTCTTCTAACTTCCCTAACATACATCTTTTACATGATTATATTAAGGTGAGTCATTAATTGTTACTATTCTTTAAAAAGTTTATCACAAAAAAGTTTTTAATCTCTTATACAGTGATTGTAATATAAATTCATTCATTATGAATATTATTGGATTGTCGATTAAAATATTTTGATCCGCTAGTTTAATAATTCCTATAATTTTAAGGAAACACTTGCCTTCAATGATCCTCCATCCATTAAGCGGCATCTATCATTGATGGGAAAAGAAGATGGTATGAAAAAATTATTTAAATTATTTAAAACGTGGAGAAAAAATTGTTTTTTTTTCTCCACGTTTTAAATAACCCGTAATCAAAATCTAAATTTTTTCAATAAGTATATTTATTTAGAAACAGAAACACAAAAAAAATTGATAGCAAAACAAAAAGAATAAATTGATACAAAAAATTCAAAAACAAGAGTATATATGTTGCAGCCGATTTGTTGAACCAGCCGTTTTATGGAACGGCTAGCCGGTTTCTTGAACCAATAGTTTTTTTTATAATTTTTTGAAATATTTAATTTTAAATGTATTCGGGGATAAGAACTCATCTCAAAAAATGGTTTGTTATTATTGCTGCTAAAACTGTGTTTTTACAGAAAAATCTAATATTACTTTTGTTAATAAACTTAAAAAAATAAAAAAGATTAAAACATCTATTTCAACAATAACAGTAAAATTAACTACAGCAAAAGTGTTATAAAAAAAGTGTGTCATATTTTGGCTTGCTGTTGTATTCGTAAGCTTTCGTAAATATTCGTTTGTGATTTTTCTATTGTTCCCCTCTCGCTTTGTTGCGGCTTGTTTTGGTTCTTAACACGCAAATCAAGGCAGTTAATTTGTTCCTCGTTTTTATGTGTTGTTATTCATGTTTGCTGCTGACAAGTAAACGTTCTCTTTTGAATAAAGATATTATTCATTTTTTTATTTTATTAATTATTTATTGTTTATTTAAGGAGATAACATTTGCCTGGAGATTTCAGGACAACAAAAAGGCAAACCAGAAGCTATGCAATTTGAAGCATCCCAAAGATTACTTGACCCTTCTGAAGCACCAAATGAAGAACAGTTAAGAATTCAATCAAAGGAATTATTTCAAACTGCTATTGAAGGATTTTTTACGTCGAAAAGAACTTCAAAAATTAAAAGTCGTGAAGAGATGAATTCTATTGTTATACTACTTCAACAAGCGGAAAGGGATGAATCTTTTTCAAGAACACAAAAAAAAGGTTATCATGCTATACAAAGGTTTGTTGTCACATTTTATCGTCATAAAATTGCTTGTGAAATTCTTTCATTGATTTTTAGATATCAATATCAAGAAGTTGAAGATAATGTTGTTTTAAAAACAATTGGTGGCAAAATTGTTGTTGATAAAACAGTTTTATTTGATTTGCTTTACCGTGTTCATGAAAAAAAGGGCCATGGAGGGCGCGATGTCATGTACAAGTCTGCAAAGCTTCAAAAATACGATGGCATTAGCAAGTTGGTTTTTCACTAACTTTTATAACGTTTCCATATTTAAATTTCAGAGAGATTTTGGAAATTTTTCTCCAGTGCTGTCAATCATGTGAGCTAAAAAAGAATAAAACAAAGCGAGGTCTCGTTGTTCGTCCAATAATATGCAAAGATTTTAATCAACGATGTCAGATGGATTTAATTGATCTTCAATCAAAGAAGGATGGTGAATATTCATTTATTTTTGTTTACCAGGATCATTTTACAAAGTATATTCTTTTACGTCCATTGATGTTCAAAACAGCTGCTGCTGTTGTAAATGTTTTAAAACAGATTTTTGCTGATTTTGGTCCTCCTTCAATATTACAAAGTGATAATGGACGTGAATTTGCAAATTCATCTGTTGAAGAACTGGTTTCTCTTTATGGTGGTAAAATGATTCATGGGCGTCCTCGTCATTCACAAAGCCAAGGATCAGTTGAACGAGCCAACAGAGACATACAGGTATTTTTCAGTCGTTATAGTATCTTTATAAACGGAATTTGCAGGATATTTTGACTATTGAAATGCAACGACAACAACGAGTTGATTGGTCGAATTTACTTGGTGATGTACAGCTGAAGAAAAATATGCGCTTTCATCGTGGAATTGGCAGAACTCCATATCAAGCACTATTTGGCAGACGTTGTACCCTTGATGAATCAAATGCTGAGACTGTTGGTATGTGTTTTTCCAATAACTTATTAAAACATTTAAAGAAGAATTTTAGGTGAAACTAATTATACCACGGCAACCGACAATGATGAAGATGGGAATGTTGATGGTGAAGATGGGAATGTTGATGGTGAAGATGGGAATGTTGATGGTGAAGATGGGAATGTTGATGATGAAGATGGAAATGAAGATGGTGAAAATGAAAGTTTATATCAGCTGGGTGAAAAAGAAGAAGACGAAGAAGAAATCATATCTGAAGAAGAAAATACTGAAGAATCTGAAGAGGAGAATATTGAAGAATCTGAAGAAGAATCTGAAGAGGAGAATATTGAAGAATCTGAAGAAGAAATTGAAGCAAATGAAGCAAAGCAACAGCAAATTAGAAAAGAACGGAATGGTACTAGCGTAGCACTTAATCAACAAGCTACAAAAATGCTAGCTGCAAGTGAACGACGTTTTGCCCCTGTTTCAGTAGGACAAAATGTCAGAATCCCTATTCCTGATGTTGATAAAGGAAAAACTGATCATCGAAGTGTTATGGGCGTTATTCTTGAAGAAAAAAATGGGTTTTTTAAAGTTGGTACTCAAACAGGTAAGAAGAAATGCTGTACATTTGTTATTTCTCACAAAAAAGTTTAGGTGTGTTGAAATCTCTTTACAGTCGAAATCAAATTGAACCAGTTACTCAACGCTTTATTTCAATTGACTCTGTTCCTGATGTTATTATTAATTCTTTAAGAACTGCAGCTAATGCAGCCTCTGTATCTGGTGGACAAGGGTTTCTTCACTGCAATTGTTTAACTGGTTGTCAAGGCGGTCGATGCAGATGTTTGAAAGCTGAACGGTTATGTAACTCTCGATGCCATAATAGTAATACTTGTTGTAATAAATGATACATTTTCAAACTTTTATTGTGATTTCAAATTTTTTTTGAATTCTTGTTTTTTTGGTTAATAAATCTTTTATCTTAATAATATACTTCAAGTGATTTTCAAAAAGAAGAAAAGCAATAAATTTATTAACAAAAGTAATATTAGATTTTTCTGTAAAAACACAGTTTTAGCAGCAATAATAACAAACCATTTTTTGAGATGAGTTCTTATCCCCGAATACATTTAAAATTAAATATTTCAAAAAATTATAAAAAAACTATTGGTTCAAGAAACCGGCTAGCCGTTCCATAAAACGGCTAGCCGTTCCATAAACCGGCTAGCCGTTCTATAAAACGGCTGGTTCAACAAATCGGCTGCAACATATACAAAAAAACAGCAAAAAAAGTATATACAATTGTACAAACAAAGAATTAATCATCAAGCTGCAGCAGCATTTCGTTCAACAATTGCACGATAAAATTCATAAGCAAAATGCATGCAATTGTATTCAATCAAATGATATGTACGATGATGTAATGATTCATATGCAGAAAAAGCACGAGCATATAAAATATCAATAGCTTGTTCTTGAACAACATTTGTTTCTCTTTGATAGAAACCATGATGAAGATGTACACCTTCTTTACCATGTTCAACAGTAATATAAAATACAAGATCACAATTTTTGCATTGAATTCGAAGCTTGAGGCAATGATGTTTGAGATAACTTAATGCTCCCATAGCAGCAAAATTAATGATATCAGGTACATGATCAGCCAAAGGAACAGCTTGATGACGAATATATTTACATTTCCAATGTTTGTGATCACATTTACATGTTGGATTATCCTGCCATTGACCATAATGCCGAGCACCCAATGAACTTGAAGAACTGCTGGAAGTTGATTTCTTTGCAGATTCTGATACCTTTTTAGCAGTAGTTACTGGATTAGCAGAACCTCCCATTTTGTTCAGATCTAAAAAAATATTTAATTTTAAATTTTGATATAAGAACACGATTTAAAACGCGTTTATTAAAAAATATAGTGCTAAAAATATTCTATAAAATCAACACAAAAAATGAGAGGCAACAGATAATATAATAAAACCCCGTTTTTATAAAATTTATTTAAAAAATTAAATGAAATTTTTATTGGAGTATTTATAAGTACATATTCATCGGGGAGCAGAAGTAAAAGAGACTTGAAAAATAAGTTGAAAATGAATGCTTTAGCTGCCTCTGCTTTCTTTATATACTCATCTTTGGCGCCAAACTTTGTAGCTCTAATGCAACAGAATACCAATGACACAATATCTTTCGCTGCGCCAAGCAGGGGGTTTAGAAGGCTCAAAAATGGCGTAGACGATATGTGCAAATATAGGTTAAGTTTTTGAATTACCAGTTACATACATATGGTTTTCGTCAATCATATGCATGTGAAGCAAGGTTTTTGCGTCAATCAATAAGTTTTATTTTTATCAAACTTCAAAATCCATATTTTTTTAAAAATGATTTTTAGATTCTGAAACCACGGGTTTTATTACATTGCTGTAGCACAATTTAATTCGTATGAATAATGCAATGAAACGCAGTTATGATGTGTCTGTGGCTTGTCTTCTCTTTGAAATCTTTTATTTTTCTTTATTCAAAATGTCCATATCCAGCTATTTAACCGGTGACTTGACAGATGTTTAATTTTTTTTTCATAAAAACTGTGAAGCAGCAATGCATATGGGGATTTTGTTTAGCTAAAATTTTTTGAAAGATTCAAAAATTATATTCAATGAGATACAAAGATAGTAAAAATAGTTTGTTTTTCATAAAAGTGATATTTATAGATAATTTTTCTTGTATGAAAATGCATGGATTAAAAATTTAAAATTGAAAAACGAGCTCTAAAAGTCTGATAATTCTGCTCGTTTAAAAAATAAAACTTTTAAAAAGAGCATTTGAAAGATCAGTTTACATGTTATTACAAAAAAAAGTGAATTTGTAAGTGTTGTCGATAGCAATGTTTTTCCTTCAAAGAACACCTTGCTGTTGTCTGATTATCAACACTTAATAGTTTTATATTTTTTAAAAACTTTTAGTGATACATCAGCAACATTGTTGACTGCATGAACTGGGCAATTTCTATTATAAAATTTCGCTTTTTTGTTTTTCAACGTCTATAATAAATATTCCAGCAAACACTTTTATCGTTATATTGAATTCTTCATTCTATTTGCAGTGATAAACTTTGCAAGTTTAAACCAATTTGACACTCACAAAATAAATCTAAAAATAATGTGTACTTAAAATCATTTCTAGTAATGCAAGAATATGAGATTTTAAGTTAATACTGTTAAAAAACAAAAGTCACATAAATTGACATTAAATCATTTTTTTACCAAAAAGATTTGTCCTTTCTCAAAACATTCAGTGTTGCTCATAAAAACATTTTCCATGACAAAAAAAGAGGGAGAGAAAACAGTAATAACAATTTATGCCACTTTGTTCATTAACAACAAAACTTGCACATGTGGTGCAATAACAGTCTTTTTTCAGTCCATCATTATTATGTCTGCCATTAAAAAACCTTTTTCTTGCTAATTATTCTTTTTTTAAATCTACAAAGTTGCTTTTTTAATTAACTGCATTTCAGATTTAATTTTGTCTGGAACGACGATAAAAATGTCTAACAAAAGTAGAAAAATATTTGTACCACCAAAAATGAAATATTTTGACCATGTATTACCACAAGAATTCTCGCTTCCAAAACCAATAATAAATTATTTGATCAAACATGTCAATGCTGAAAGTATTAAAAAATTACAACAAACTTGCCGATATTTTTATTCTAAATTTCATTATACCGTAATCGATGATTTAGCCATTGCCTGCTATTGCAGAGGAATAGAATTCATCTCAAATTATGACATCAAAATTCAAGATTCTTTAATTGAATTTTTAAAAATAAATTGTATTTAAGCAAAAGGTTATTTATCGCTGGAAACAATGTTGAAAAATTTTATCCAAAAATTTACAAATGTGATATTTTTAAACTTAGACTATTGGATTGCCCAAATTTTTCAATAAATGCTTTTGCATTGCTTGCAAAATCTGGAAGTTTAAAGCAAGTAGAAATAAACAATTGTATTTATTATCCTGATGGAACGGTTGTTCCTTTGGAGGAGATACTCTCGCATCTGCCTAATGTTTATCATTTTCGGTAAGAAAAGTGCATAAATTTTTCTTGTTCTAATTAGTTTAGAGATGTGCAGAGGCAAAAACTGATTTAACGTTTTTCTATTATCTTACAGTAATTTTTAGTTTATCAGAATCAGAAAAAAATTCTGCATCTGATAGGCATAATCACTAAGACCGCCTCGAACTGCCACAAAATTCAACTGAAAAAATTACGGTATTTTCAATATTTCTTTGTCGGTTATCTTTTTTTCCAAAAGTGTAATTATTACTTTTTTTATCAATTATTATTCACGAAAAAATTCTGCATACCAAAATCATATTTTTTGCTCAACATTGAAAAAACGGTGCACATCTCTAAATTAGTTAAAAATATTTATTTTTAGAAGCAATCCTTGCGTAATTGCTCCAAATACAACGTCAAAATTATTTTTATTAAAACGAAATGTAAAGTTTAGTGTTTTGTCATTTCGATCTGATGCTGAGCTTTTTAATGCACACCTTTTTGAGAAGTACATCAAGGTAAGTAAAGCTGAGAAAATAGGCGGATGAATAATCCAAAATATAAGAAACTTTTTTTTTCATTTTAAATTATTTAATGTAGAAATTTGATTGTACTATAAATCCTGTCTTCTTTTTTCCACTAATGATAAAAGTTAAATTTCTTTGCATCAGACTATTAGAAGTGTAGTTAGTCATCTGATGATTAATTTTTAGCTACTCTAAACTTAAAAAAAATAGCGTTTATGCTTTTTTTTAGGAAAATTTTGTTTTTAATGATCCACCATCTCCAAGTCAATCCGTTAGATTATTGGGAAAACGGAATGTGCTGCAGCAAATGTTTGAATTATTCAAAACGTGGAGAATAGACTGCTATTTAGATGATACAGATGGCGAAATTTTTCGTTTATGTGTTTATTAAAATTTTATTCGTTACAGTTTTTGAAAAATATTAGACACATGTTATTTTTTGCAAAATGTAAATAAAAGAAGATAAAGAATGCTTAAGAAAAAACTGATTTTGAATTCCGTAGAAACGTTAAATAATTTCTACATACACATTTAACTTTTAAAAAACACATTGCAACTACCAACTTTTCAAGTATACTTTAAAAGTGCGTATATTTTACTCGCGTATAAAAAAGGGGAAATTTTTAATACTCCGTTATAAAAATGCAATTGATCAACAAGAATAGCAAACAAAAAACAACAATAATTTTCATTAATAAATTGTGTTTATAAAAAGAAATCCAAATTTTCTTTCCGCTTTATTGTTTATTCTTCTTTTTGTTCTTCTTTTTTGGATGTTTCTTTTTTGGAGCATTTGGACGTTGTTTTTTGCATGGTGGTTCATCGACATCAGCCTTCCCTGTTTTAGTGTCTGCTAGTGGTTTCTTGATTGCTGAGCTGCTATTTTGTCCAGAGATGTCACTATCAGACATTTTTAATTTAGAAAATGTAATTGGGATAGAAGTTGAATCGGTAAGAGTTGAAACACCCGAATCACTAATATTTGATGTTGAATTTGAAAGATCATGTGGAACGGTTGGAAAAAAATCTGTAATTTTTTCTTTTTTTGGTGGAGCTTCATTTGTTATCCATACAAATTCAAATTTATAATGAAGTTTTTTTTCAATAGTTTTAACGGTATTATCTAAAAGAATTAAAGCTGGAATAGTTAATCCCATTAACTGAACGGCTTGTTTTGCAATAAGCGCAACGCAAAACGTTGCATTTCTGGGATTTATTTTTAATGTTTCCATTGCCTTTAAATATTCGTCTGCTAAAAATTTTGGAGATATTTAAAAACCATGTATTTGTAAACCTAATATTACCTTTTTCTTTTACCAAAGTATTTTCTGATTCTTTGCATTTTTCCTTAACTGCAAGGCATACTTTTTCATATACAGTATAATCCGTTTGAATAAGAAAAGCAGAATTTTCAGCTTGACTAAACACATACCCAAATTCACTTAGCTGACCATACTTTTTTACGTGATATATTTTTGGTTCTGTTGTTAAGCAATCACAAAACTCAAACTGACTTCTGCCATCATCACCAATCTTTATTGAAACATTATCCATGAGTAAATAATCGTTAGCATTGCAAGCAAAAGTATTATATTTTAATTCAGAGCAATTTTCTGTATATGGTGGCAAGGTTGATGGTTTAAGCTTATTGATAAAATTATTTTTTAACGTTGTGATGTAATCTGAATCCAACAGATACCAAGAAGAATCAATAAAAATATAATGTTTTTCTAAAAAAGCTATTTTTTAAAAACATATAGATGTTGATTACCCCTTACCTTTAAATTTAGTATCATAAATTATGCATTTTTTAATACACCATTTTCTTTTCTGGTTTTGATTATTTTCACTTTCTAAATCATCTTTATTTAAGCAACATAATTGTACTTGATGTTTTTCAAGTCTTTTTAAAATATCTTCGCTTCCTCCACTTCTAAAAAGTTGTATTTCTTCAAAGTTATTTCTAATTGCAATAATATAATTTTCCAAATCGAGTTCACATGGCTCTTTTCGACCTCTTCCATTTGCAAAATTCATAAATTTAACGTTTTCACAGTTTACAGGTTTTTCTGTCCAAGGATAGGATAAATCCATATAATCAGAATCATTAAATTTTCCATTTTTCATATATTGTTGAATTGATTTCACCATTTTTACTTCCAATTCTTGAATAATGTCGTTGTCATAAACTGGAAGAAAGTTTTTTAACGATGGATATCGCTTTATATATGTATCCTCTAAAAACTTTGCATAGTATTCTTTGCACAATTCAGGCAATTCAGCAATTGACACTTCTTTATTGTCCCAAAATTTGATTTTCAAAACATCATTACCTTCCATACTAATCTTAACGTGCTGGAAAAATTGAATCATACATCTCAACGGTAAATGCTTTTATTTCAAGGCTCGGTCGCAATGCCATTTAAGTAAGAGGGAACCCAAAAATTTTGCTAGAGGAGGAGCATCTACTTTATTTTTAAGTTTTGTTAAAACTAACAAATGGAAACTTACTCGTTTTCTTGCAGGAACGTTTTTATCTTCGTTACATTCAAATTCTTTCCCTTTCATTGCTGTAAAACAACGTTTTTTTTAATTGTGAATGCAGTAAAACGTTTGGCATTTAAATTTACCTTTTAGCAGTTCCAACATTTCAAATTGATTAATATCCGCACCTTTTGGATGGTAATCAGTTACATTGTGTGAGGCTACTGTTAATGATTTTGTATTCGTTAATGTGATAAGATTCACCGAATTCAGTGTAAATATCAATCCAAATTGAGGCACCATTTCATTCAACTTTAATAATTCACGGCCGCATCCATGTGAAACTACCATCCGTCTATTTCCGGTTTCAGGAATACTGTCATCACTATCAACTTCCATTTTTTCTTCATCACTCTTTACATTTTCTTTGAATTGAACAAAAATTAAACCATATGGACGAGGAAAGGATAATTCTGTGGCTTCTTCATCGGTCATATCATAAGCATCTGCCCATTCAGGCACATTTCCAGGTTTTGTTCCATTAAGTTTTTTAATTCTGGCATTATTATTTAGATGCTGGAGTGATTTGCATCCAGGCTTTAAAACATCTTCAGGCTCTTTTCCTTTTCTTAATAAATGTAATGTTAGTTTACGAAACCCTTTCTTTTTGTTATTATCACTCATCTTTGATACCGAAATTCGTAATTAATCTAAAAATATTGATATTGAACATATAAAACAATTTTAAGGATTTTAGCTTTAGTGCAATGTCGCAAAAAATAAACGTCAAAAGTTACTTCAAAATGGAGAAAAAAGACAAACATTTGTGTATAACAATTTTTTCAGTGGAGAAACTCGGAGATTCTTATCATCTGAAATAAGTAATAATCGATATGACTTTTTCTTCATAATATGTATTTGCTTAAGGTATATATAACAGAAAATCAACACCTTTTTCATTTTAAAATAAATTCAAAGATGACGTGAGAAACACTTGAATTTGCCTAGTTAATCGAGCTAGGTTCATACTTTTTAAAATTTGAAATAACAGTCATTACAAAATTAAAATCAAAAAAAAGTGAACAAAAAGACGTGCACTTTTTGCCTCTAAAAATATTTATTCCCAAAAACAATGCATGTATCTTTATTAAAGTTTAAATTTTGATCATCAGGTATTAAGTCCTTTAACTCAAAGTATGCAATCGTTCAATTTACACAAACTAACTTTTTGAAAATACAGTACTGCAAGATTAAAACACATTAATCAAATAATTTGATTCAAATTCATTTACAATTTATTGCTCCTTATTTTTCTTTTGATGTATAATTTATTGCTCTGTCAAATGTTACCACTTTACCACAAATTACTTATTAATGTAAAAAATTACAAAAATATAAACTTCGAAACAAAACTTGATTTTGACATTTTGGATGAAGAAGTTATTGTTACTGCTAAATAGATTACTGTAATATTATTTTTTTGTAATTGTATAAATAATGTATTGGTTTTGTGCAAATGGTACTATTTTATGTAAAAATATAGACCTAATAATTTTAATACTTTTTGGCTAATCAAAGCTTCAGTTTTAGAAAAATAATTGTTCAACACGTGGTATTTGGTCAATGTTTTGTACAGAAAAAAAGTCAAAATAGATTATAGTTTAAAGATACATACATTTAAAGAGAACTAACCAAACAACTCTTTTCATCATTAAAAGATAATCACTACGTTTGGTCAAAAAAGAAAAAAAAGATAAGAACGGTCTTTTGATGAAGCTGCTGCTGCAGCAAAAAATTGAGTTTGACACAAGCAATTTTATTGAAGTCAAAGTATGTTAGAAACTGTTTTGTTGTATATTTTAATTCCAATTGGTTTATATTGGGCAATAACATGGTTTTTAGAACAAAAACAAATTGATGGACTTAATAGAAAAGTTGTATTAATTACAGGATGTGATAGTGGTAAGAAGGAAGGAGGGAAATGTACTGTTGCAATGAATACTAATAAAAAACATGTTTAAAGGATTTGGAAGAGATTTGGTATTTAAATGTTCAGATGCTGGAATGCCAGTTTTAGCAGCATGCTTAACAGATGCTGGAGTACAATCGCTAAAAAAAGAAGCCAAAGGTCCTGGAGCTGTAACAGCATTTAAAATGGATGTTCGAAGTGATGAAAGTATTGAAGCTGCAAAATCAATTGTTGAAGAAGTTGCACAAAAATATGGAGGTGAATTTTTTTTGTTGAATAATTTAAAAATAATTTTAATTAAATTTTAGGACTTCATGGCATTGTAAATAATGCTGGAATAACTGGTGCATCACTTTGGGATGATCTTTTAACGGTTAAAGATTACATTGATGTCATGGATGTCAATTTACATGGAGTGGTTCGAGTTACACATGCTTTTATGGATCTTATTAAAAAGTCAAAGTAAACTTAAAATTTTTGAAATCCATCTAAAAGTTGTTTTTTGTAGAGGAAGAATTGTCACAACCGCATCCGTTTGTGGCAGACTTTCTCTTCCCCTACTTGGTCCATATACTTGCTCAAAATATGCTGTTGAAGCATTTTGTGATACTTTAAGAATTGAAAACTGTATATATGGTGTTTCTGTTAGCATTATTGAACCGGGATTCTTCAAAACAACTTTAACAGATCCAAAACGAATTACAAAAGTTTTTGATGATATTTGGAAGCGAACAACAAAAGAAAAGCGAGATGAATATGGTGATGAAATATTTGAGTATACAAAAAATGAAATGATTACATTGTTATCAGAGAAATGCAACAAAAATACTTTTTTGGTTGTTAATGCATATTTTCATGCTTTAACTTCTGCACGTCCACGTGCACGATATCCTGTTGGACTTGATGCTAATTTAGTGTAGGTCAAAAATGAATAGATATAGTAACTTTGCAAGCTATAACACTTTCAGGTATATCCCTGTATCATTCCTTCCAGCACCAGTAACAGATTTTATCTTTACAGCTGTCAGAATTCTCAAACGTTTTCCAAAGCCAGCAATTCTTCGAAAGTAAATAAACCAGGGTTACGGTATCGAACTGATAAAAAAAACAATTTTTATTAATAATAAAATATATTTCCAAAATCAACAAAGTTAATAAACATGTAAACTTATTCAGTTTCAATTGATAAAACTTTCTTTCCACTTCTTAAATACGGTTTAAACGCAAATTCACTTTGAGCAGCACGTTCATTTTCCAATGTATCATTAATAACAGCATACACTAAAAGATATAAAATAAGAATTAATTTTTAACGATCCATGTTTTAATAATAAAAAAACTTACAAAACATTGTAAATCTTGGTCCCAATTCAGTTAATTCAATTTCACCATTTTCATCTTTTGTAGCAGCAAATTGACGGAAAAAGATATAATCTTCTTTTTCAACATCTCCAAAGAATGCAAGTCGTTTACTATCTGGTTTAGAAACAGGAAATAAATATTTTAGAATGTTTGTTACCTAAGAAATAGATCGAACACTGTTAGAGAATTTTACAATGAAAAAAAACTTACTCGATGACCAACTTTAGAATTTAAGCCTTCAAAAATAAGATGTGGATATTGTTCAGGCATATGTCCAATATCAGGCATATCATGCCGCATAACAACATCATGTAAAGTAAAGAATGCAGTAGGACCATGAGGTAAATGTGAAATAACCATTGAATCTGGACGACCACGAGTTTCATGTAAAAGAATTACATCAGTAACACCATTCTGTTTACAAGCTTTCATAATTCCTTTGATATCATTATTACCACGATTAACACGTTTTGCATTTGGTATCATTAAAGTTACTTCCTAAAAAAATATGGTTAATTATTGAAATAAAAAAGAAAAAACAAACCTTTGCAAATTTTTTTAATTTTGCAGATGGATTATGACTTGTTGTAATACAGACAACAGGATCTTCAACACCAGCCCATCGATATTCATCATCAATATCACTAGGTAAAGTAAATGGCTCTTTGGGTTTACTTTTATCTGATTTTGGTTCTGCAACAGATTTTGGCTTTTCTTTTTCACGTTTTTCTAGAATTTCTCGTTTCTTTTGATCCAAAGATCTTCGATAAACTAATTCTCGACGTTCACGAGCACCACGACGAAGCATTTTTAATAACTATGATAGCTGTAAATTTAATAATAGAAAATAATTAAAAAGCAATATAAAAGGATTTATTATAGAGTTTCTCTAGAACTTCGAACAAACAACATTTTTTGTACTACGATTTTTTACCCTTTGAAAATATCCTTTCTGGCAATGTGTCGCTTCAATGATAAATTATCCCATCGTTTTCTTACCTTTTTTTTGTTGAAATCTAATTTTTTCCGTGTTTAACTTTTACTTAAAACATTTATCTATATTACTTTATAATAACATTTTACAGATAATAAAATGGGTAAAAGAACCCTTGTAGCAGATACAAATGAAAAACAATTCAAAGTAAGCTTTTACTAATCTTATTCGTGGACGAGTAATATAAATTTATCTTTTTTAGTATGTCTCTTTTACTGATCAAATTTCAAGAATTAGTGCAGATACTATTAGCACAAGGCTAAAGCTACCTGGTGAAGTATATGAACATGAAACATTCTTTTATCAAGCTATTGCAAAATGGAATGATCTGGATTATGGTGATGATTACAGTAAGCTTATATAGAAATTGTTTTGCAATTAGCTAATGCATTTTTGTTTTTAGAAGCTTTCTTGGATGATATTCCATATGGTGAACTGGCAACATATGCTCAACTTTTGCATTATCAAGTAAGGTTTTACAATAGAGGTGTTTAAATGATGCTGGAATTGAGATCTCGTATTTTGGCTAAATACTTGTCTAGCAAAAGGATAATCAGAGACAAATGTTAGCGGCTGATTCCTCTTTTTCAATAGCAGCTGGATCAGTAAACTATGAGGAATATGTAATAAGAGTTTTTGCAATTGAACTACGACAAACATAACCAAGTTGAGCAAGGCTTTGTTTAAAAGAAGAAAAAAGATTAAAAGCAGCAACAGTTCAGCATTTTTAGAGCTGTCCCACAGTATGCTCTTTGTAAAGCTGCTTTTTGCACAAAGTATGAGGTCTCAACTCCCACATCACTTGTACACCGTTATGATTCTTAACTTTTTTATATTTATCTTGCTATTTTTAGAATCAAATTGTTGATGCTCTTCGACATCATTTGCTAATTCCTGGTTCAAAAGCTTGTATTACTTTGTTAGAGCTATCTGTCGCATTAATCCGTGATTTAAATGATGATTTTTATCCACACCTATGGGATTTTTTTGATACAATTATGACTTTGCTTGATCGATCTCGACATGATGTTGAAATTCTTGAAACTGGATTCAAAATTTTAGCAATCATTTTTCAAATGCATTGGAGAACTATCGTTGTATCATTGAGAAAAACTTTTGTGTAAGTTTCTTTTGGCTAGAGTTGTGGACACTAGTTGTCTCTATCATTTCTCATCACACTCGATCACATTAGCTATATACGGTAGCTACTAATACTCTCGAATTTTAGCCGGTTTGAAACACTATTTGGATCAAATGCACATTATATTCGTCGATTTGCTGCTGAAGCATTTTCATTTTTACTTCGAAAATCTTCCTCTATTCCAAAGCTCACACAATTCTTATATGAAAAGGCTGCTGCAGATGAAGATGAGAATAAAAATATTAAAGATGGTATTATACAACTTTTATTCAACGGTATTAAAGGAACTCATAAACAATTTCATTCAAAAACTAATGAACTTCTAACTGGATATGTTGAAAGTGCATTAGAGCTTGAAGATGGAATTATTCGTGATACGGCGCTAGAAGTTTTGACAGAAGTTATGAAGCTTTGTGTTGAATGGGCGAAAGTTGAATATACTAAAGATGTTACAGAAGTTTTATTGGTGAGTTTAAAGAAAATGTAGTTAGCATACTATAACTCTGTTACTTTTTCAGAGAATTTTAACAGAACAAATGTCAAAGAAGTCTGCTGAAACAAATATGAAATTCCTTCTTAGCCTTTTCCTTCCATGGATTACTCAAAGAAATGGCAAGAACTTTGCTCATCCAGTTGAACTTTTTAATGTGCTAAAAGCCATTTCTTCTAAACAAAACCTTGCACAACTTGATTATGTTTATCTTAGTTTAATTGCAAAAACTTTAATAACATATTCATCAAAGTTTACTGATCCAGCTGCTATTCGACAAGTTATTTCTGGTGCAGCAAAGAATTATCTTTCATCGACGATCAATGTTGTATCTGTTAGTGCGGTATTTAGCTTTTTTACAGAGCTTATTGAATTAAACATCTTTGATATTTGGTGTATTTCAAGTGTTGGAGATATTGTTAACTTTATTTTGGAGAAGAAAAGTGAAGATGATTTGTTAAAGCCGATTGTAAAGTTTTTTGCGGTATATTGTGTTAAAAGAAAGCCGTTTTTGGAAGAAGTTAAAGGTATGATTAAACAGTCTTCTATTTAACTACTTAATTTTTATGCCATTTTAGAACCTCGAAAACTTTTCTTTGATGTTTCACCATTTGCAAAGCTTCGTGATATTATTACTGAAAAATCTATACATGCTATCAGTGCTCTAGATGAATTGTCAATTCACTGCTTAACTGTTTATCCATGGCTTTGGAAAACTACTGAAAAGTCAAATGGCTTAAAAGAAATGTCAGAAATTCTTAATCAGCTCCTCAAAACTAAAAATCTTGAAGCCTCTGATTTACTTGTTACATATTTAATTACATACAATCTTTTCCTCATTGAACCTTCGACAACTCAATCAATTACTGTTGAACAAATTCTTCAATTTTTACAAACCCAAAATGTCACCGATGAAGTTACACTTCGAACTGCGCTATTGCTGCTATCAAATAATGCTGAATTGGATACAGTAAATCATCTAAGCTGTCTTGAAAAATTTGCTTGTGCTTTAGAGTCATGTTATGTTTGTCCATCAGGTGTTATTCGACGATTAGCTCTCAGAATTCTTAACAGATTTGATGCCTATCTTAAACATGGTTCAACAAATGATGAAGGAGATTTTAAAGAAGCTGAAAGTGTTTTTAGTGTTTTGCTAGAAATCGAAGAGTCACCCGCAACAATTCAAACATATCGTCGTCGAGCTGCATTAATTAGAAGGGTGAATTATCGGCTATTTGATCGAATGATGCCCGAAGGAGCTTTAGTGATGTTGAAACAGGTAGAGTGGTTTTGGGATATTTGATTCTTTTTTAAATTTTGCAATGCCTATGCCGTAACTTAAACGTTGTCTAACTTTTTCAACTTCATTTTTAGGTTCCACTAAAACTTGTTATTTCACAACTGTTTGAAAAATTTACTTTACTATGGCCATCGGTACATGAAGCGGTTGAAGTTTTTTCATCTTCAATGCCAGTCAATAGCTTTTGGGAAGTTTATCAAGGCATTATTGATCAAACAACTGAAAAGCTTAACAGCAATGAAAGCAATATCGCCGAAATTGAAGCTCCATCAATCTTTGATTTTCTTCGAAAAGTTGATGGTGATTATGATAGCTTTCGAATTCAGATCTTTAAAATGACAAAACAATTTGTTGGAATTGTTGAAAGAAAGAATAAAGAAATTGTTGATACTTTGATCAACATTTATCGGTTTGTTATTTATGAAAGAGGTTACTGTGTTTTAATGCTGTGGTGTTTTAGAGATGAATATCTGCCTGTATCACCTGGATATAAGAAAGTGGTTGATTTAAGAAAGCATGAAGATATTGTAGAAATTGAACATGTTGAAGAACCGGAAAAGAAAGAAGATGAAGAAGTTGTTGTCAATGATGGTGATGATGAAAGTGATGGAGAAGAAGATGGAGAAAGTAAACCTGCTGTTGATCCAAAAGAAAAAGCGGAAGAAGATGAAAAAATGGAAGAAGGTTCTGAAGATGAAGCTCTTCAAGATGATTCTGTAGCTGCAGTTTCAACAAATGAACCAAGAAATGCTCGTCGAAAGAAAGCAATTATGGCATTAAGAACTTTGTTAGAAACGTTTGCGCGGTTTTCAAATCCTAAAAGTGTTAAACGTGAAGAGGAATTGAAAGACATTTACAATGAGGTAAGCACTATTTTGATATGGACTGATTTTACTTTTTCCGAGTTTCCACTGCACTGTTTGTGACTGCCTTAAAATTATATAGCTTTATTTTTAGCTTCTTAAATGTGATCAAAATACTCTTCGAACTGCTGCTTTTCATTGTATTATTGCATATCGCTATCCATTCAGTGTACCATATGTTGATTATTTTCTAAAGCTACTTGATTCAAAACAATTTCGTGAAGGTCTTGTTCTATTTTCAATAAGTGGTGAAAATTCTGTTATACAACCCAATCATCGAGAAGAGCTTATGCCGTATTTACTTAAAATTCTATATGGTTCTTTATCATCATATGTTATGGTACGAGCAGTTGCACGCCGAAATGCAATCCTTACTTATTTGGGCGGATGTCAACCCCAAGAACTACAACAATTCTTTGAAATAATGTTTGGTCCATTAATGATCTGTATTAAAATGAATGAATTTTCAACTGATTTGGAGCAACTCTGTGAAAGCATTATTACCAGCTATGATCCATCAAGTACTTTATCACCAAAGAAATTAAAAAGGTTTGTTTATTTTTAAAAAATTTATTAAAAATACCCGTAAAAATTTAACTATGAGAGGTTTAAAATATGTTTTTACATTTTAAAAGTTCAAAGCATACTGTAAATTTTAAAAACCCGTAAAAATTTTAACAAAAATTATCATTAAAAATTGCCCTATAAAAGTGAAAGAAAGCTTGCTTGAAGATGAGATATGCCCGCACTTTTCTTCAATATCAATAGTTGATTCGTATTTATATGTGACACCTGGAATCTTGCTACCATAAACAGATAACAAGGTATCTTGTATCCCTGGCATTGCATCACATTCTGTCTTATCTAATGCATCACTTATTTCATTCCATGTTGTTGAATGTTCAACACTATATTCAATCCATGCCCGTAACCATAGGAGCTTACAATCACACATTATTGGATTCCCTTGAAGATCTAAACTATCCAAAATTGTACCATGTTGATTTAAAATTGGTGCTTTTGTGTTTAAGAATGGATTGAGGGATTGAATTTTATTGTTTGGTAGAGAGAGTTTGAGGAAAGAGATGGTTGTGATGGTATTGAAAAGGAGTGGAGGGATAGTGTCGATTTGGGTGTTTGTGATGGTTAGGTCAAGTCGATAGCCGCGTAGTTTTTCGAATGCACCAATATTTATCTGAAAATAAGAAATTGTAGTTGTGACTTTTTTTTTAAATTTTGATGAATGCTCCATTGCTTACCTTTTTAATATTTTTGCCACGAATTGTTACTTTTCTCAATAATCTTACATCTGCTAACTTCAGTTGATTATTTAATTCTTCTTCTTTGATCTCAATATCTATAGCTTTCAACGGTGGCAAAACATGTAAAATTTCTGTAATATTGTAATTTGCTACCGTCGACGGAATATTGTAAATCTGAAACATTTTCCTTATTTTTCTGTTCTTCTTCTATAACTTCTCTTGCCTCTAACTCCTTTAAATTTCTCAGCTTCGCAAATCCATAACTATGTGGAAATTGAATTAGCTGATCCAAATGTGACAACTTTAATACTTCTAGCTGATCAAGATGTTGAAGTTGTTCTGCATCAATGTAATGAATCTTATTTCCGCTAAGATCCAAATGCTTAAGCTCTACCATTTGCTTTAATATCTCTGGTTTAATATTCACCAAATTATTCCACGAGGCATCAAATTCTCGAACTTTTTTAAGAATAACCATATCATGCTTTTCAATTTCATAAATTTTGTTATGACTAATATTCAAGTGCTTTAACCCTCTTGAAGTAATTTTTGGTAGCGAAAAAAGTCCAGTTTGAGCAAGATTGAGAGAAAATAGCGATTCAGACATTCCCTAAAAGTTACAATTATTAATAGCTTTTTCTACAGTATAATACTTTGAAAGCTGCAGGACTCCAAGTTGTAATAGGATTGTTGCTGATATCCAAATACTGAATCAACGGCATATCAGCAAATGTTTCATCATCAATAGTTTCAATCTTATTATTGTTAAGAATTAGCTTTGTAATGTTTTGTAGCCCATTTAAATCCTTCCTTGTTAAAGCTTTAATATTATTACCACTTAAATCCAACAAAGTCAACGACTGCCGAATAGAAGTTAAAGCACTCGAAGGAATAAATGTAAAATTATTGTTTTTGAGAATTAAATCTACAACATTATTCTTCCCAAAAACACCATAATTGAGATCATTTAAAAAGTTATTTGCCAGTGATAAACTTTCTATTCTTCGTTGTTCAGCAAAAGTTGTTTTTGATAGCCGGCGTAAGCTGTTGTGAGATAAATTGATGACATTTAAATTTTTTGTTGTATGAAAAGCTTCATGAATAATTTCAATAATTTCATTATGACTTAAATCCAAAAATGTTAACACTTCAAATCCCATTAAAGCATCATTGCTTAAATATTGTAACTTGTTGTGGCTGAGACTTAGTTGGTGAAGTGAAAGTCGAAGATTGCTCAAATCAAAGCTGAAACTTGCTTTTTAATTTTATGATTAAAATTTTTATAACAAACCTTGTAATTTCATTGTAGGCCAAATTTAAGATTTGTAGCTTCCCAGGATTTTCAAGAAATTCACTGTTGAAAATTTCAAATTTGTTTGAAGATAAATCCAAAACTTCGAGTAGCGGAGTACCAGAAAATGCAGCCTTTGGAATTTTTTCGAGGCTATTTTTAGCCAAAGATAGTTGTTCAAGTTGTGGCAAATTAAGTAAAGTGTATTCGCTAATTCGATTAATCTTATTTTTTGAAAGTGTAAGCGTCTTGAGTGCTTTGAGAGTTGTAAATGTCTGAAATTCTTTAATTTTTATTTTATTCATTTCTTTGGAGATTTACCTGTGGCAATAACTTTGTAAGTTGATTATTATTCAAAAATAGCTGTTCCAAGCTTGGTAAACTGTCGAAAGCTCTTGAAGTTAGCGAATGGATTTTATTGTAGCCAAGATTAAGTGACCGCAAATGCATTGGACCAGCACGGAATGTTTTTTCTTCAATTACTTCTAGCTTATTTCTGCTAACACTTAGCCTCTCCAAATGAGTCAACCATTGAAATGCAAAATTTGGAAATGTTTTAATTTTATTGTGATCGAGTAATAAATACCGTAATCTGTCCAATCTAGACAATGAAGCTTTTGGAAATTCAGTTAACATATTATTCTATAAAAAATTTGTTATTGTAGTGCTACTAAAGTAAGAACATACCTGTAAAAATAGCGATTCCAGTCCTGTCAATTTTTCGAATGCAGTTTTTCCTAGCACGGCAAGCTTATTATAGCTTAAATCCAAATATGCTAGAGATTTGAGAGAATCAAATACTCGAAAATTAACAAGTTTATTGAGTTGGTTTCCGGCTAAATTTAGCTTTATCAAATTCGGCAATCGTTCAAACGAAATCTTTTCAATATCAGCAATCCTATTCTTTGATAAATCCAAATGTTGAAGTTGTTGCATTCCTTCCAAAATATCATGTGGTATTGTAGTTAAGCGATTACAAGCAAGCAATAATTCTGTTAAATTATTTTTAAAAGTGTACATTGCGCTGTTATCAATGCTAAAAATATAGAATTTTAAAAGAAAAATGTTAAATAACTTTTACTCTGCAAGCTTATTGCTGTTCATATTTAAAATTTGAAGAGCATACAGTATCCTCAAAGCAGATGGTAGAGTATGTAAATCATTTTCTTCCAAATTTAGTTTTTTTAAACTTTTTGCTTGATATTCAAAAGTTTTTATTGGAATGTGGACAATTGAGTTGTAACTGAGATCTAATTCATTCATGCTAGATATTGACTGAAAAGCTTGTTCATCAATTTTTGTTATCTGAAAATTTCGTGTTTGTTGGCTTTAATTTGTTTTTTTTTCTCACCTGGTTATAGCTTAAATCTAATTTTCCAAATTTTGTAAAACTATCAAAAGCACCTTTTGAAAGCTTATTAATTTTATTACTGCTTAGCAATAGCGTCATCTCTTTTTCAAATTTTACTTCTTCATGTGCATTAATTACAGTAATATTGTTACCCTCCAAATCCAGTGTCTGTAACTGCTTTAATTCTCGTAAAGATAAATATGGAATTTGTTGAAGCAAATTTTGTTTTAAATCCAAAAACCATAGCGTTGTTGGTAGAGATTGTTTTTCGATGCTGGTAATTTTATTGTTTGATGCCGTTAAAACTTGCAAAGGCACATTTGTAAGTGAACCTTTCTCAAAAACATTAATCTTGTTTTTGTCGAGATGAAAATATTTTAAATTTTTGAGTTGAATTCCATTAAATGTTTGAGGTGAAATTTCCGATATTTGATTTTGTTGTAAATAGAGGTATCGAAGTTGATTCAAATAAGTTAAAGAATGATGTGGAATGGATGATAAACTATTGCCAGTAAGAATAATTTGATACAAAGATTTTTCTAATCCTCGAAAAGCATTAACATTTACATTTTCGATATAATTATTGCTGAGATCAATAGATTGTGCACTTGTATTTCGAAATGCATCTTGACTGATGTACATTAAAAAGCCATCTCGCATAGATATTGACGAAATTTTTACCTATAAATGATTATAGCTACTATAATTGAATAAACGCTTACATGTTTGCCACCATCTGAGAAAGCTTTATCAATATTTGGTATTGTAATCCATCTTTGTCCATCACAATTTAGCCCAATATGATCTGGTATTCCTAGCTTTGAGCAACTACAACTTTCAAATGCTTGTTTAAGATGTACTCCTTCAATGCATTCTGTCCCTGAGGCAATATTAAAAACCAATAAAAATATTAAAATTTTCAGTAAAAATTTATTTCTTTCCATTTCCGCTAGTAAAAGCAGCAAGCAACAAATTTGCTACTAATTCCAGCTTTTTTACTTTTTTTCTAAAAAACAAAATTTTTTAACACAGCTTTGATCTCTTTTTTTCGCGCAAGTAATTTAATCCAATTTTTTTCTCGCGAACGACCACATCACCTTGTGGATTTTTGAGTGGACTTAAAAAAAAGAAAAAAGACAACCTTGACTAGTGCCATTTCCGTCTTCTAACTAAAACCATTTTTTTCTTTTGGCTAACAAATGCGTTTTGCACATTTCTTAAGGGTATCAAATTATAACTAAGATACCATTACTATGCTTTTTTTTGAAAACTTATTCCATCTTTTTTGTTAGAAAAAAATTCCCACAGCTTATACCAATTTGTAAGTGGTCAAGAGGATAAAAGGATAAAGAAAAAAATAGCATAAATAACCAAAGAAAAAGTAATTTTGGCACAACAGAAGAAAGTATAGCCACGTTAATGAAATCAAATTAACGTTAATTAAAGCTTAAAAAAAGCAAAATACATAAATTTCCTAGAGATTTTAACGTAAGCATGGGTATGCAAAAAGAGGACAGCTTTTGGCAAGATAAATGAGATTTTTTCTTTTTCCCCTCTCTTGAAAGTTGAAGACAATTGTCCACCTTTTTTTCTTGCGTCTGCGCCGATCTAACTCGACCTTAAAGATGTTGAATTTGAATGAGAAAAGAATAGCGATGATTGCAACAGCTATAATGGATTTTCTTTTGTTTTTGCCGGCAACTAAGGAAAGAGAGAGAGAGAGGAAGAAAAGGTTCACCCGATTTCACACTTTGGTGTAATTTTTTTAAAAAAAAAGAAAAACAAAAAAATTTTTTAAAGTCATTGAGTGACTAATTGATGCAAGATTTACAATCTTTGTGGACAACGAAAAAAAGTTATTGCTATTTCTTACAGTTTTATGACTTCAGTGGGGGGTATAAAGTTTGCTAGAAAAGAAAACATATGGTTCGTTTAAATATCAACACAGAACATAAGGAAGGGATAAAGGAAAAAGAGGAATGCGTTCTCTTTTGTTTCACATAAAATAATTTTTTTTTGCAATGTTGCTACTCAAATAATGCTTATGAAAAAAATGAGGAGGTCTTCAACAACAGCTTTTTTTATATAGTCATAAACAAAAATAACTTTTCATTGAAAAAAGATTTGAGCATCATTGTTGGCATTCAAAAAAATGATTTGTGCCTTTATTTTTTTTCGAGAGGCAATAGTTTGTTTTTATCAATGATTTACAACACAGAAATACACGGCTGTTTAATAGCGAGTAACAACAATGTGATAGCTGCTGTCAAAGAATAAAAAACAAAAATAAGACACATTTAAAATTAGCACAAAAAAATAGAGTTACTTATTTAAAAAATTGAAAGGTTACTTTTATGCTTCTTGCCTAAATAGACAAGTTTGATGCTTTTAAAAAAAGAAAACAACAAAAATGAATGACACTTAAAAATATAAGAGAGAAAGAGAGAGGATTAGGTATTATAAAATTTTTTAACAATTTTCTTTTCAATTCTTTTTCTTCCCTTTACGCTTGAATGAAAAAAGTTTTTGCCGAAAAAGAAGGAGAGAAGATCAAAAAAATGTTTCTTTCCTTGTGCAGGGAGCATAAGCGTGGAAAAAAGACTTAAATTGGCCTTTGCGCAAAAAATTTATGAGGGACAAGCAAATTTACATAAACTTGTTGAAAGAAAGGGAGGACACAGAAATAGTAATAACAAATGTTTCCTTTTTTGTGGACACTTTTTTGGTTGTTTGAAAATACAGAAAAGCATAGTTTTTTTGTTTCTTGGATTCTATTGTTTTTCTTTGACTGCAAAATAGAGACATTGACTTTTTACCTCGATTGAAGAAAAAGCAAGCAAAAAGGGTAATTATCTCATTAGAAAAAAAGAAAACATTAAAAAACAAAAATTTCCTTAAAAAATTCAAAATGTTTTTTCAAAAATAATTAATGTTCCTATTTTTTCAGCTTGTTGAATTATGCTACAGATATTTGCAAGAAGATTTCATCATCTCTCAGTAGCAATCATTGCAAATTTTTATATCGCTTGGTTCTTTTTATTGGTATTCTACTTCGATGTGCATTGGAAAAAGAAGATGAAATTGAAAAATCAAATTTAAAATTATTCAAAGCTTTGCGAAAACAATTCTTTGATACTCTTGCAGTGGTAAGTTTTTTGATTTTGATTAAACGGATTATTACCGTAGCTTGTGGTGCAAACTTTTTAAATCATGTTCATCTTTTCAGGTTTTTGAATTTTTCAAAAAACAAACTTTTACCGCTGTTGAAATCAATTGTCTGTGGAAGCATGTTGTTGAACCGATTATTCTTCAACATCTAAAATCAACCATTGAAGACTGTATTCCTGCTTCTGTATCAAAATTCATTACATCTCTTACAAAACTTCCAATGTTTTATCCACTTTTGATCAAACCATTTTCAAGTTCTATCAAAGCTGAAACTCCGCTATCACTAAATTTATCATTTTTAAATTCAAAAGAATGTACTGCATTATTTCGGAATCAAATTATTAATGGCATTTTTACGCTTTTAACACTTCGTGATGAACCTTCTGCAACTCCAGAACTTCCAGAAAGTAAATTTGTAGTTCGTGATGAAATTAATATGGGAACAGAGCTTGTACTTACTCAACTGCCAAAGATTATTCAGTTCTTGGTCGCTAATATTCCAACTGATTTATCAAAAGCTAAACATCTTCCAATTATTTATTTGGATATTTTGAACAAGTTTGTTTTTTACTGAGGAGATCGTTATAAGCTTACTTTATCTGCTTGTATTCCAGACTGAGTGAATTTGTTGATGATTCTGAAGTTGGAGAACATTTTGCATCAACTTTGCTCTCTTACATTGAAAATGATAGAATTAAAAATGAAGAAAAGATTACTGCTGTTCTACAAACAATTGCAAGACTGGTTGGATTTGTTAAAGAACCAAAAAGCTATTTACGGTACTTATCTTTTAAAACATTGTTAGTGTTTTAATAATGTTTATTCTTTTAGACGTCTTCCTCGATTGTTAACAACAATAAATTTCCGTGCATCACGAGAAGCTCTGGTTTCTATTGTATCAGCTTTATCAAGTCATAGCAAACTTTTACCTGAAAAAGATTTTGTTAAAAATCTTAAACTTTTGGAAGAGCTTGAAGCATGGGATAAAAAGAAACTGAATGAACCGGATCAAGAACGTCGACATAAAGCATTAGCAGATTTGGATAGAGTGAGTTTTAACAAGAAATTTGTAAATTTGAAATTTCAGTTTTCACTCAAAAGTTTTAATTTCAATTTTGAATTTTCGGAAATAAACCTGTCTTCTTTTTCAGCTTTATTCATCTGCAAATATTAAACTTGATCCAATTATTATTGTTCTCTTCGCTCGTTCACATGTTTCTACCGTATCGTTAGTTGATGATATTGCACTTCGTTCAGCAGCTTCTTCAGCATTCTCAGCACTCATTTCTTATTCATCAAAAATTTATGCTGATAACATCCAAATTAAACAAGATTTATTAAGAAAACATTTTGTTACATTAATTGCAAATGGTATTCGATCAAAGAATGAAGCAGTTCGAAATGAATTTATTCTTGCATTTGATATTCTTGTTACAAGTTTCTATGATTGTGATACTCAACTTTTTGGTCCATTTAAACAGCTACAAAATGATGATAAAGATATTGATTTCTTTGCAAATGTAACACATATTCAACATCATCGTCGTCAAAGAGCGTTCAAACGGCTTGTTGCAGCAATGGAAGAGAATACGGTAGGTTTTGGACTATGTTTTAAGCCAAATTGAAAAAAAAACTTCTTTGAACTTTTTTTTGAGCGTTTAAGCTTTTTTAAAATCAAATTTTTCAGATAAATTTTTCATTTGATTCTTTAATGAAATTTATGCTTCCAATGATTCATCCATATTTTCTTTTAACTGAACCAAAATATGCTCAGCTTGTGACTGAATCTCTAAATGTTTTACGTGAAATCATGAAACATGCATCTTGGACAAAATACTATCGTATGTTAACAACATATATTCATCAACTGACAACTGTAGAACAAACAAAACCATATGTTCGTGTTATCGTTGCTATTGTTGATGCATTTCATTTTGATCTGCAAAAATGTGATTTTAAACCAACTGAATTTCAAATGGCTAAAAATCCAAAAAGAGATAAAAGAAGACTGGGATCTGCACTAAGAAGAAAAAATTTTGAAGATAAAAATGCAGCGGTTGCTGAAGTATTGGATGTAATTGAGGAAGAAGAAGTGGATGAAAAGATAAAAGATGAAAAAGAAAAAGCAAAAAAGATTTTGGAAGCAGTGCTACAAAATGTGCTACCAAAGCTGCAGGAAACTATTAAACCAAATGTAAGTTTTTTCAACTTTCGAAATTTCAATTCTGAAGAGCACTGTTTTTATTGTTTTAAATTATTTACCACTATATTAATTTTCTGTTTTTAGCATAAACTTCTTGGACATAAGAAATCACATGTAGGAAAATATTTTACTGAAGATGAAGATTTGAAACGTGTTCCACTTGCGCTAGCTACAGTAAAGCTACTACAAAAACTTCCAGAATGGGTACTCAATCGTCACCTCCATAATGTTGTTGTAACACTTATTACCCTTCTTCTCTCACGATCATCAGAAGTTCGACAATCTGCGCGAAAAACTCTTCAACAAGTTATTCAAGGCCTTGGAGTTAAACATCTTCCATTCTTTATTAAAGAAATGAAGCAAACACTTACAAGAGGATATCAAGTTCATGTAATGATTTATACAATACATTTTATGATTCAATCAATGGAAGCTCAACTTAAAACGGGTGATTTGGATTCATGCATAGATATAATTGTTGATATTTGCAAGCAAGAACAATTCTCTGATACTACAGAAGAAAAAGAACTTTCAACAGCTGTTTCAGAAGCAAAGGCAAATAAAACTGGTGAAACATATCAATATCTTGGAAAATTCGTTTCATATGAATCGTTGATGAAAATTGTTAATCCAATGAAAGATATCTTTGAAGCCAAACCATCTGCAGCAACAATGAAAAAGTTATCTGGATTACTGCGATCATTTGTTCATGGCTTGAGAAATAATGAAGGAATTGCGCCAGATCAACTACTAAAGTTTACACAAATAATTTTGGACACGAATTTATCAGAAATGACAAAACAACTGGCTGCATCTCAACCTGCAATTCAAGCTGAAGAAGATCGGAAAAAGGCAGGATATCGACCAGAAAGTTGTTATCTTCTTCCAGCAGCTCCAAAGCGGCTTGGTGCAATTGTTAAAACTTCCATCAAAGCGCAAGCATCAATCTTTGTTGAATTTGGTGTAAATTTGTTAGCGAATTTGTTGAAGGTACATGCCTTTTATCCAAAGAAGACAGAAGATGTTGAAAAATTGGATCCATTTTTGGGAATAATTATTGGATGTTTGAAAACGAAATATGAAAAGGTTGGTTTTTTAAGGATCGGCATTGTATTTTTGAAGGATATGCAACTGTTGCCCTTATATTTGTCAGAGGATTACCGTAACTCTTACCTTTTCAGATTATTGGTGTATCACTTCGTTGCCTTCATGGCCTCCTAAAATTTCCACTGCCAGCACTCGAATCAAACAAATCTGAAATTATTGAACGTCTGTTTGTTGTCTTGGCAGATTATGCTGGCCTTGGTTCTGCAGGTCATCTTGGATCCATTCAAGAGCTTTCACAAAATCTGTTCAAATGTTTTAATCAAATGATTCACATTGCTCAAGCAAGTATCCTTACACCAAAACGACTTCAAATTTTGCTAAATTATTGTGAAACTGATATTCTCGATTCACAAAAACAAGCAACAGCATTTGCATTAATCAAGTCAATTCTTTCAAAGCGAATCAACGATGATAAAATTACAACAATGATGGATTATTTGGCTGAACTTTCTATTACATCTACAATTCCAGTTGTACGAACGAACTGCCGTGAAATTATTATTCAATATGTTACAAATTATCGAATTGTTGAAGATGATGCAGAAAAATGGTTATCATTCTATCTTGAACAGTTGGAATATGAATTTGAAGATGGAAGGCTATCTGCACTAGAAATGGTTAATTCAATAATTAATGCTTTTACAGAAGTAAGTTGATTTTTGATAACAAAATTTAATTTCTATTTTGAGTATAACTTGTTATACGATTACTGTAACTTTTTTTTTATTTTAGGAAGTCAACAATAAATTTGCTCTGCTAGTATTCATCAAACTTTCTGCTCGATTTGTTAATGATGAATCTAAAAAATGTATTAAATTTGTACAGCTTGCTATACAAAAACTTCTTCAAACAACAACTGCTAAAGCTCATCATGAACTTCTCACAGTGGCAAAGGATTGGCTTTCAACATCAAATAATGAAAGTACACAAGTAATTGGCTGTAAAGTTACAGCAGAACTATGTCGTGGTCTTTCAGCATTATTTGCTTCAAGGATTGAACAATTTCTACCGTTACTTGGACAACAATTTGATGAACTGTCAACATCAGAATTTTCTGAAAATGTTGTTTTGGGTTTACTTGAAACTATGACATTGTTGTGTCAATTGGTTCCAGCTGCTTTTGTGGGAAATTTTATTTCTTTGGAAAATGAACATGGCATTCTTGGTGAGTTTACTAGATTATTTGGATTCCGCTAATTTCTGCTACGGAAATTTTGATTTTGATATTTTCAACTTCGCAAAGCTTTAACAATAATAACGTAAAAAATATTTTCAGAAAAACTCAATGAATTCCTTCAATGCGTTCTCTCTAAACCGGTTCAATTTGCTGCTTCTGGATTTCTTGGACAACTTTTATCATGCCTTAAAAATGAAGAAACAACGAAATTTCATAAGACACTTTCAAAGCTATTTGAATCTACCGTTGGATGGTCAAAACTTTGTTATTCTTTATGCTTCCAGCTAAAAGGCAAATCTCTTACTGAAGCAACCGTAGATCAACTGGTTAAAAATCTTGTATTTTTATCTTCACAAATTACTGATATCGATGAATATGGATCATTTTGTCAAAGAATTGCAAATGTTTGTACTGCTGAAGTTACGCAATATTCAACTGAATCTCTTAGAGTAAGTGTTTTTGAAGCAGAGCTTTTTGCAATGAACTTATGACGAAATTTCATTTTTTAGAGAAAAGGTGTATTTAAGCTTACAGCGGCATGTGCATTACAAGCAACAGAAGAACGTTCAACACTTTTAACAAAACGAATGCTTCCATCACTACATCGTGAAATGTTAGGAAAATCAAGTGCTGGTATGTTTTTAGCTTTATTTGCAAGGGGGTATATATGAGATTTGGTTGCACTTACACTTTTCACCCTTTTCGACAAAACATCGAAGACTGAATCGCCACTCTGTATTTCTGAATATCCTTTTGTTATTTAGATTACTGTAATCTCACCCTCCTCATTTTTTCAGATAAAGAAGAACTTCAAAATCTTGCATCAGAAGTTGGAGAAATTTTAAAGAAACAAATTGGTCAAAAAGAATATGCTTTGATTTTAATTGAATGCAGCAAAAAAGCTAATGAAAAAGCAGCAAAAAGAAAGGAAGAACAAGCAACTTTAGCTGTAACAAATCCACAAGCCGCTGCACAAGCAAAACGAAGAAAACATGAAAAGAAAACTGAGAATCGAAAGAGAAAATTGGATCAACTTAAACCATATCGAATTGCCAAACGAAAAGCAAGAACAGATATTCGACAAAAAATGGATGATGCGGATGCCACATTTTTTGATAATGAAGAAGATTGATAATAATATTTTGTTGTTATATTTTTTGTTGATTTTTAAAAGATTTTTTTGTTGTTTTATTTAATAATAAATAATTATATAATTTTCTTATTTTTTTACATTTATAGATTGGATTATTTTTGAAACAGTTTGATTATTAGTGTCATTTGCGGAATGAAAATAACAAATTTTATTCAGTGATACAAATAAAAATGACAAGTATATTTCAATAAACTCGAAGTTCCCAAAAACGATCATCAAAACCATCCAAAAAACACTGTTCTCTCCGAGTTTTGAACAATTCAAATAATTGCCGTAATGCATTTTCTTCTCCTCTCAAGTACAAATTGCAATATTCTGCTGATGGTGGATTTCTAAAAACAAAGTTCTCCTGAAAAATAAAATGTGAAAACAAAATTTTGTTTAAAGCAATAAATTTTTGAAGTATTATTGTTTGTAAAATTTTTTTGAGAATGTAAGCAAAAATATATTCCATTTGGTATTACTTTTTCTTAACACCCCCATGAAACTTACTTGAAGAAACTTGTCCAAAAGCTGGACATCAATAAATTCAGAATTTAATCGTAGTTTCAAAATACTAAATTTAACATTTCTTTTTAATGCAAAAAGTTTTGTTACTATACTTGAAGTTATGGCCCAAGAAAAGCTTCTATAAAAAGTTTGATAAAACAAGGATATTGAATTACATTATTCTTACTCAAAATTATAAACATTTGGGAGTAATAAAAGTATGTCTTCCAAAGGAGCAATTGTTTTATCCGGATGATAAATATTAGTACCACTTAAAATTACAACATGTTTTAAGCTACCAGATTTTGCAAGAAGTGCAAAATCTTTAAATGAAAAGTTTTCAGAAAACATTAGTCTAAGTTTATAAATTTCACATTTTACAATTTTTGAAAAAAGTTTTTCAAGATTGTTTCCATTGATAAATACAGTTTTGCTTAAATACTAGTTGTTTCTGAAAAATTCAATATGTGAATCTTGAATTTTGATGTCGTATTTTGAGATAGATTCTATTCCCCAATAATAGCTAGCAATGGCTAAATCATCAACAATATTATAATGAAATTTTGAATAGAAATATCGGCAAGTTTTTTGTAATTTTTTAATATTTTCAGCATTGACTTCTTTAATTAAATAATTAATAATTGGTTTTGGAAGTGGAAATTCTTGAGGTGATACAGGAGCGTGCTAGAATTTTGGGTATTGAAAATGAATCAAAAAAAGAAGGTTTTGTGTGGCCAAAGAAGAAATAATTGTTGCATCTGCTATTTATCTCATCAATATTCTTGTAATGACTGTATCAATGCTTCTTCGTACTTTTTTCTTGAAAGCTCTTATTTTTTCTTCCATTAACATGTTTTATTGCTACTGTATTCATGATTACCATATTTAATGTGCTTTTGCTGTGATTTTATTATTACAGTTCTAAAATAAATAAGATACATACATACAATCATTACAAGAATACTGATGAAACTTTTGCAAAAGGCAATTAACAACTGCAAGACTTTTTCATTCATTGGCTACATAAAATTTTGTTTTTTTGATTCTTTTACAACATTAATAATTCAATCCCATTCATTTTCAAGTTCGTACCATATTTTGAAGGCTTTCAATTAAAATTTATGTATTCAATAACTAATATTAAATCTATAAACTTTTTCGATAATCTACAAATTCTTGACAAATTTGTTAGGATATTCATCAAAAAATAGAATCAAAATTCTGCTTGTAATAATTAGAAATGGAGTGTTTGCTTCTTTATCCGCGAAATCAAAATGATATGTAATTTCGTATTAAAAAATTAAGCGTATAACGCCAAATGCCGTTTTGTTACTAAAAAAGGATCGGATTGAAAAGCTTTGCTATATATTTGCAAATTTTCATCCCTTTATAATTATCACTCATGATTTGAAGGGATTGTCTAATTGGCATAAATTCAACATTTTTTTGATTAGCAAATTTGTCAAAAATTTTTTTGTAATTTCTTGTAATTGACTTATTTCAACTCCATCGCATGGATGGCAACAACAACAGATAATACCCTAAGAATGCAAGAGGTTGATATATTCTTATAACCATTATATCTCAAAAAATATATATAAGGCACCATAAATTTTTGTAAGATTTTTGCTTTTTTTGAATTTTGTTTAAAAGCCTTTGAGAAATTGATAGTAAAAATTCAGTATGAAATATAAGTGACTGGATAACTTTTTTATTACATTTAAGTTTAATGTATAATTTTAGATGGCTCGTAATGATGGAAAAGATTCATATATTGGAAAAACTTTAGATGATGATGGAAAAATTACAACTACTGAAGCTTTTGTTCCTGTTGATACCGAAGCCAGCAGCAATTCAAATAATCAAGATGGTGCTTTTAAATTTATTTGAATTATTATTTTTGGATTGATTTTTCTGCTTGGATTTAATAGAAAGAAACAAAATTTATGTGAAACATATGCTTTCTGTTATTGAATTATTTTGATATATTAAATTTAAAATAAATTTGATATTTAAAAATTCATTAACTACAGCCACCGGATTTGAACTCAATTTGTTCTGCATATAATCCTATAGTTTCAATAATGGCAAGGATTTGAAAAATAGCCTAAAATATCTTCTAAACAAAGAAATCACTAAAATGATTGTTATTTTACCCCTTTTAAATTTAGAGCATAAAAATTATTACCGTCATGTGCAGAAAAATTGTGACAACCTATTAATTATCTTGTTTTAGAATGTGAAAAAATTAAATACTTATCAAAAGAATAATATCTATTCAAAAACATGGGTTTAAAATCTGCGAAAAATTTGTTTAGCAGGATTTAATTAATTCATAATCTTTTTTATTTATCTTAAAAATCGAAGAAAGTGCAATATTTTTTGTTGTTGATTTCTCTGTTTTTCAATAAATTTTCTTTTCTTTTCAGCCAAAAACTACGTGACTTGTTTCCCCGTCAAAACTGTAATGAAAATTTTTATTGTAGTATGGTTTCTTTGTTGGCTTCATTTATCAACTGGCTATGGGATCAAAAAAGATTTTCAAATAAAGTTTTGTAAAATAACTGGCGATGAAAGTTCTGCTGATTTGAATTTTTTAAATGAGCATCCTCAATGGTGTTCATTTTTAATATTTGATGAGCACTCTGCTGACAATGAAAACATTACTACTGTACTTAAAAATTTTGTCAACACAAATCATAGAAATACAATTCATCCACGTCCTCGTCTATTGCCTTTAAGCTTTTTATCCGAATCTAACATTTCATTAAGCAATGAAACTTTAAACTTATTGGAAAACATTTCGACTTTTTTTGTGTTTTTGACAGGGGGGGCCACGTGAAAATGCCAAAAAAGTCGAAAAAAATTTTTTTTAAGATTTTGATTGGAAACGATGTCTGGGGATGTGTAGACACTCCCTTTAAAAGGATTTTGCGAAAAAATGAGTTTTACGTGATTTAGGAGCTTCAGAAGCAGAAGGTCTACAGTACCCCTTTCATGACGGTATAAAATCATTTTAAATGACTTCTAATGACCCCAAATGATACCAATCGACGGAAAAATGATTAGATTATACTTTTTAAACATTTCTGACACAATTCCAATTAATTTTTAAAAAATTTACCTGAAAATACGCAAAAATCCATTAACTTACAGTAGCTGTTGCTTAAAAATTCGGGAAGCTTCTAGAAGGTTCGTGAAAATTCCAAAACCTATAAATTCAGTTAGGGCAGTGTCTTGGCTACCTTCACAGGCCATATCGGCTCATATGGGCATCAAATTCTCATTTTATAGAGCTCGTTCCACGAAAAACCTCAAAAATCGTGGTTTCGACACGAAAATCCCTCAGAATTCCATGAAAATTCCAGATACCCCCAAAACCGATATACCACCCTTTGACCAAGACCCATGGCTACCTCCATGCAAAATTTCAGATTTTTTGGACTCTCCAGTCACAATTGCCAGACGAAAAACCAACGGACAAAACTTTTGGAACGACCTGATAACAAGTTTGAATGCTTGTCACCAGCTGATCAAAATTATGTACCACCTTTTTGCTATGAATATTTAGCAACAATTCGAAGACAGCTCAAAAATGCAACATTTATTATTGAAATTAATGGTGAAGCATATTATAAAAATGGTTTACTTGAATTTCTTAACAATAATTTTGATTATGTTATCATAAAACTTTCAAATACGAAAATTGATGATGTTCCTTTAGTGTATATAAATGTAATAATTTGCTTTAAGTTTGTTTTACTAAGTAATTTGCCTATTTTAGAATATGAATGCTTTCACAAAAGTTTTTAAAGAAAAACTCGTTGTAAATATGGAAAATGTAAATGAAGATACAAGCTGCAAAACTGTAAGCATAGTTTTGTTTATTAAAAGATGTTCGGAGAATCTTTTCTCAATAATTAAATAGAGTTTTAAAGCAATTAGAAAAAAAAGAACATTAATGGACACTCCCAAAGGAGCGCATTAATATTTATTTCAGAGGTTTGCGGCGACAATAATGATTTGATAAAAAGAAAAATTTTACATTTTTCCAACAATTTTACCAATAAAAAAAAAGAAGCGCTTCCATTTTCAACCACTTTCGCTCCGCTTCCGATTTCTTTACGAGCAGCGGTAGCGGGAGCAGAGGCAGAAACGGGAATACACTATTTTCCAAGAGAAGTTATTTTTAGCTTAAATGTGTAACACATAATTTCGCTTGCTATTTATATCTAAAAATTGCTTATTTTTGCATTTTATAGTGTTCAGAATTCTGAAGATAGAAAATAAAATTTAGCTTTGTTGTTCTATATTGAATTTGCATAAATACTAGTGAATATGTTGTTGGTTAGCACTCCATAAAAACATTACTAGAATTCTTTAACTGATTGAAAATTGTTAGCTTTAATAAAAAATAACCTTTTAGTACTTCTGGGCACTTGATAACATTACAAATTTTTTATTTTCTATAAATGCATCTGATTCAAACACATCCATAAAACGTTTTAACGAATTTGGAAAATGCCAACCTGATATTTCTAAAGACAAAAAATTAATTCATTGTTATTTTTCAATGATGGAAACGGAACCCATCAAAATTCCACAAGATTGTGATCGTATCATTTTTGAAAATATGTTTTTAAATGAAAAAATAGTGTTCACAGAAAATTCTATAAATGCTTTAGATCTTATGAAAAATAGACCGAAGAAAAGTATGGAATTTATAGCATCAATTAAATGTGATGGAGATTTTAATTTTACAGGTGAGTGGTTGTACCCAAGGACGCCAGCAGGAGGGGGCCCCTTTGAAAGCGGAAAAGCCTTTGATCTTTTACCGCGGCCGTGTTAAAGAAGACAATAGATCACAGGCGGCTTTACATTGAATTGTACCCCTCCCCTTAATTTCTGTTGACGTGGTAGTTAATCAACACCTAGCAATTATAATTTTAGCAAAAACATTTTTGGGAAGTATAATTCCTCTTATTTTTCCAAGGTTTGATGGCATTGAACTTGTTAACTGTGATAATGATCTAAAACATAAAAAAGAACTTGAAAGTTTTGTGAAAATCTTTAAAAGTTATTTCCAAAATTTAGCACTGTTAGGATATCGTATTGGTGGCAAAAATCGTTTCGAGTAAGTGAATTCTAGAAGCATTCTTTAGCAAAAAAAACTACCTCTTTGTTAATTTTTAAAAATAATGTTTAGAGAAGGCAACTACTCTTTTCGTCAAATAGAAGAAGAAAATACATGTGGCCCAGTTAATGCTAAAATTTTGAATCTATTTGATTATGTTGCAACTTCAGTAGATGGTGGAGAGCATTTTTATAAGCCACAAGTAAGCAAAGCTTTATCCTTAATTTAGATGAGTAAAAGGTGAAAGAAATAACAAGGAATCAACAATGATCGTCTATTACTCAAAAAATATACGTTATTTTGTTGAATTTTTTGAACTTCAATCAACAATGATTAAGTAATCCTTTTTTTGTAATTAGCATTACAGTTTTTGTTATCATATATCATCTGCTACTAAAATTTTAAATTTTAAGTAGTAGATGATGTTCCCAAAATTTAACAAATTAGTCCAAGCCCATCACTTTTTTTGCGTTTTATATAACACTTTTTTCAGATTCGATGTGGTAGAACCTTAATTAAGAATGGATTAAATGCCAGCAAAATTGTTGATTTTATCACACCTTCTGGAATTTTATATACTTACAAGATAGAAAAACAAAGCTATAGAAATGATGGAAAAAGTTGGAAATGGAATCCTCCAGGAATTTATAGCAGTCCAATCAATTTTACGTACACAGAAAAAGAAGATGGAGAATATGTAACTGACAAGGGACCGTTTTCAGATGTCCACCCCAGATTTTTTCGTTATAGTGGGGAATCAACAGCTCATAGCAAGGTATGAAAAACCCCCAAGGGATTTTTGCTGCTTTAGCTTTTTATGGATTTAATGGCATTTTGCTATAACACACTAAGTAGCAGGCGATGAACGTCGTAGTTTATAAATTACGTTTGTGATGATTATAAATGGTTGCATATGCTAAAACATAAGTTTTCATAGATAATTAATCATATTTCATCCATTACATCCATCTATAATCATCACAAACGTAATTTATAAACTACGACGTTCATCGCCTGCTACTTAGTGTGTTATAGCAAAATGCCATTAAATCCATAAAAAGCTAAAGCAGCAAAAATCCCTTGGGGGTTTTTCATGCCTTACTATGAGTTGTTGATTCCCCACTATGACGAAAAAATCTGGGGTGGACATCTGAAAACGGTCCCTTGTGAGACCAGAGAAATACTTCAATTCCAAAAGAAAATTAAAAGAAGTGAAATTTGTTTTTATCAGAAACAAATCATGGCCGATGACAATGTTAGATTTTTATATGGCTTTCATATCTTGACACTTCGATTAACAAATAAGAATATAAGCATTGCATTTGATGATGATGAAATAATTAATTATTTGATTACTGATTATTTGAAAAATGGTTATGGTGGAATTGCTATTTATCCTGTGAATGATGATTGGAAGGGAGATTGTGGAAATGGAAAATTTCCTGTTTTAAGTTTGATTAACAAACGATTTAAAAATGAAAATGTTGATAGAATTTCTGAATGAATGATGTTTAATATAAAATAAATATTTACCGCTAAAAATTGTCTTACTATGACATACAAGGAAAACTTAAATTGCTTTTTATCAGTTTTTTTTTATTTTCACTTCAAATGGTTTTTCATACTTTAAGTAAGAGTCGAGGCTTTTCTGCACAATAGAAAAAAATTCAGCCTTTTAGAATTCTAGCTTCAAAAACGATAAAATATCAAAATATTTAAATTTTTTATATGATCTGCCATTTAGTCATTTTTGAAACAAGAAGGCTAACTTTTCAATTAAGCAAATTCTCCTTTTATAATTTTAATTTTTTCCTCGTCTACTTCATTTTGACGATCTATATCATCAATTAGCTTCTTCATTATTTTACATCATTAAGCTGTGGCTTGACATCAAATGATAATCTTAGTTTTTAGTTTCATTGATGATTAATAATAAAGCTGAAAAAATAATTAATAATATTTTTATAGTAGATTTTTACTTCATTCATTATATTTGAAATGAATCTATTAATACAAAATGGCTAATTTAACTTTTTGTTTTTTAACAGTTGAAATAATCACATAAATAAAAGCGAAAGAGTTTAACAATATTCCATGAAAAACTTTAAAATTCTATTTTACTTTGATTAAAAAGCAAAAAATCTGTACACAAAGAAGATTATTAGTTAGTTTTTTTCATACTCTTAACAAAAGAACAACATCAGCACTTCACCTTGCATTCAATTTTTAAAAAATCAATATTATGCTATGATTTGATTTCATAAATGGGTTTATGGCAAATACTCTATTTTTCGATAATCAAAATTGGCTGTATGAGTATCATTAAAAAAATTTTAAGCGCCATTTTTTCTGTTTGGCTACTTTTATTTTGCGTTCTTTCCATGCGCATCTTTATTTTTGTTTGGTTATTTTTTGTTACTTTTTTAAATTTTCTAATTTTTAAAAATAGAAATTCATAAGTTTTTTTAGATTTATCAAACATGGCTGATTCACGCAAACGACAAAGTTTATCTGTTGATGATGTGAAGCAAGAATATGGAAAAATGAAAAAATTAGTTGATGATCGAGAAGATATGATGATGAAATTTTTTAATCAATTCCAAAATCAAGTAAGATATTAAACTTTTTTGTGTTTATAACAATGTTTATATTTAACGATTTTAGAATATGACAGTAAAACGTCAAACTGAAGAAATGGAAAGAAAAATTGAAGGCTTAGAATCAACTTGTAATGAATATGAAGAGAAGATTACGAATTTAAATGATGATGTAAAAAATATTGAAAAACTTTATAAAGATGCAATGATACAGGTAAAACTATTTCACTATTATTAATCGTTAGCAGGATTGAAGGCGCGCCACAGAAAGAAAGAGGCATGATCAAGCGCAAAATATCAATCAACTCTAATTATTAATAAATAACTTATAGATTAAAGATATCAATGAGAAACATGCTAAAGAAATGGCAGATATGGAAGCCAAATTTGTTGCTGAAATTAATGCATTGAATTCAACCAAGGATGATCTCTCTAAACAAGTTTGTTTTTTTATCATTGTTTTTTTTTCTCATATGTAAATGAATTTTTTAGTTATCTGATGCACAATCAGTTGCAGCTCGAAATAAAAAATTGTGTGATTTAAATGAATTAACAATCAAAAATTTACAAGCAAGCGAACAAAAGGCAATTCAATCAAAAAACTTACAAGTTAAACGAAATCATGATATGGAAAAAGAACTCAAAGAAACAAAAGCAAATGAAATGGGATTAGATACAAAGGTCAAAGAATTAAAAGCAAAAGATCGAAATGCATGTCTAGCAATAATAGGTTTAAGTCAAAGAAATCAAGATTTGGAAAGTGAGTTGAAAGAAATAAAAGCAAAACTTGGATTACGTTGTATTTCATTAAAAGAAATTAGTGATGGTTCAAGAATTTCATTTGAAAAAGTTAATAATTTCAATAGTACTGTAAGTTTTTGTTCTTCCTTTTTTTCAAATATTTTCAATTGTTTTTTTAGGTTCTTACAGTTACAAAGCTTACCCAAGGCAATGGTTACTGGAATCTATATTCAACTAATAATCCAAATGTGGAGCCTGTTATTTTACACAATTCAGATTACATTAAAAATACAATCCTTCAATTTTATATCAATGGTGAACTGGATTTAAATAATGATAACCTCAATCTACTTTTGCCACGGTTACATTCCTGTACTTTATCAAAGTTAAATTTACATGGTGCTATAATTAGCTATGAAACTTTTGAGAAATTAGCTGCAATACCTTCAATAACTTCTTTCAAAAATGTTCTTGTTAAAAATAGATTTGGTACATTGCTTAGCTTCACAGAAATTTTAAAAGAACTTCCACGTATTCAAGTTTTTGAAATGGATGAAATGTAAGTTTAAATTTTCTTGCAGCTTTATTTACTTATGAGCTTTTTTAGTTCTATGCTTATATCTTCAGTGATGTGTCAATCATTAGAAAATCTTTCTGCTTTTACAACCCTTCGCCGATTTGTACTTAAATCTATTGATCCCTTATTTGATCTTGTTGCATTTGGTTCATTTATCAAAGTTAGTTTTTTTTGCAAACAATTTGTCTTAATTTATATATATTGATATTTAGAAACATCCCTACACTGAATTTGAACTTCAATATTATGGTCTTTCTCAAAGTCAAAGAATTTCTGTTGGTAAAAAAGGAGCAGAAATGCGTAAAGATTTGCCTCAAAATTGTAAAGTTGTTTTGAAATATTAAATTTGTTTTTTTACTTTTTTGAAAATTTTTGTTGTTGATTTAATTTTTTGTTTTCTGTTTTCGATTCATGTAAATAAAAATTTTATGAGGAAAAGTTGTTTAAAATTTTTTATTAGTCATGAAATAAAAAAGTATTCAGATGTAAAATTTTTAAAATTCATTAACAATTTTAAAGCTACATGGTAACTGAAAATCAATCAGATTTTAGTATATTTTTTTTTGAGATAACAATACTTTAACCCTGTCATTATTTATTTAAAGCTTCTTTTATTATTCATAACAAAAGCTCTCTTTTTGTCACCCTTTCTAAATTTGCATATTCAAATTTTTTTCTTTTCAAAAAAAGGTACTATTGTATTTTGCCCGAACCAATTAGCTCTCTCTTTCTTCTTTGGCAAAAAAGGAAGGTGTGAAAAACAATTATTTCTTTGACCGGCATGCTTTCTCTTTTCTCCTTATTTTTAAATGCTTGAAATTTTTTATTGAAACAGATTTTTAAAAAAATTATATTTATTATTGTATGTTTTCAAAGCGGTAGTGAGTGTTCATAAATTTTTGATGCCTTTTAAGAAGAAATGAAATGAAGAAAATTTATTGTGTTTTTTAATAATGTTTTCAGATAAGAGATTGTTATTACAACTATTACAATAACTCATGAAATCGGAAAATCGAAATTTCGATTTTATTCAACAAATTTTGGCTTAAAAGTGATTCAAACGAAATCATCGAATTTTGATTTTCCTTGGGAAACAGAAATTCACTACTGTGTTTATAGTCCTAAAGATCTTTTCTCAAAAAAATTTCAATATTGATGCTTCTCAAAATGGAGATATCACTTTTATAGACCTTTGGAGGAAACAGCTTTTTGTTTAAAAAAGTTGAAGATCTTTTTCGACGATTGCTTTGTTACTGTATTAGCTAGAAACAATCTTGCTGTGATCACTAATCGTGTTGTTGGTCAAAAATACTGATTTTAATAAAAATATTTTTCTTAAAAAATAATAAAAGTACTTTTTAGCAATAAACCTTCTTCTTTGATGCAGAATATTAGAAGAAAAAACACGGGAGACCTTCTTTTTCTTTTTTTCATAAAAATGCGCATCAAAATAAAAGTACTTCAATATGAATTGAAGCTGTTTAAAGCTTAAAACAAGCTGCTGCTGTTTCAAGCTCTTGCTAAGCTTAGACGACTTCTTTCCCTTCATTTTTTTTGAGAGATGAATAAAAAAAGGAGCAAAGGAAATGGCTTTTTAGAAGAGAGAAAGAAGAAGTGTGAAAAAAAGGAAGGATGCAAAAATTTCAAGTTTTTTTTGTTTTTATGTGAGAAAAAAAAGAGGAAAAGATTTTTATGACTATAAAAGATTATAAATAGGCTTAAAAGGGTAATAAATGATTATTAATAGATTTTAATGGATTTTATGCTTTTTGGGTTTTTTTTCTTACAGGTGATTTTTAACTGGGCCATAATGGAATAAATTTTTTTCGGATAATGTTTTTCTCAAAAGTGCTATAATTTTACCAATAAATTTTTACCTTCAATTTTTGGCACAATTCCCATCATTTCTTTTATTTGATTTTTGCCCTTTTTTATTACAAACCATTAAATTTTTGGCAATTTTTCAAACAACAGCATTTTACAACACAAAAATTTAATGTTTGTTGTTAAAAAATTTAATTGCTTTTCTTTTTCCTTCTTTTTTTCTTGCGTGTGAAATTAAAGCATTTCCTCCTAAAATTTAAAGGCATTTTTTGAGACTACACTTTCCCGCTTCTTTTTTTTGCAGATAAAAATAAACTCTTTGGTTTCAAGCTATAGCTTTCAAAACCTTAAATAAAACTACTTCCAAAAAAATGTTCTGTTTAAATTTTGTTTGGCTTAAACTCACAAGAAATTTAATTAATCAAAAAATGTTAATTTTTGCTGTTATTAAAATCATACGCGTTATTTAAATTTTTTTATCCCATCTTTTTCCTTTATGATCATTTTTAAAGAAACGAGAAATTTGTGGAATTTCCTGTATTATATTTTTCTGATAAATAAATAATGTCTGCCTCCTCACATATTTAAGCTATGTTTTATGACATTTAATGTTTTAAAATGAAGTTTTTAAATATGCAAACTGCAGGTGTAAGCCCGGAGTTTTTGTAAAAGAAAACTATTTCATTTTTTCACACATTTCCATAAATATGTTTTTTACATAGCCATGATATCACTTGTTAATTAATTTATTCTTAATATATTTCTTTAAATGATCAGTCATTATCTGTTTATCATAGTAGTCCTAAAAAGCAGTAAATGAAATAGATTTTCTTTGCTTGCAATGTAATAGTTTTTTTGTTGTTTTTTGAAACTTTATTGAAAAAAAATTGCTTTAATTAGTGCTTGATTTTTAATATTTTCTTTGAAGTATTCGACAGTTTCTGATTTTCCCTTAAGCCAAAGCTATCAACAGTTTTTATTTGTTTTCTGAATTTTAAGTTAATACTTTTTTCATATAAGCCAATCAAAGTAGCACACGATACCGTCTCATATTAATTCCTTGTAGTTGACATTTTTCATTATTTTGGACTTGTAATAACAAGCTCGTAATCAGTATCAGGCGATTTGATAGGCTCAAATATGTTAATTCTCAGCATATTTAGACCTATCTACAATTTGCAGGAATGCATTTTAATACTGAAGAAGTTTGATGAAACATGTTTTAAACCAAAACCAATTTTGCAGAACGTGTACACTTTTTTAAGAGATTTGTGTTATAAAAAAAAAAAGTAATCTTTTCGTTGTAAGCCATTTTTGTAAACTATTTAAAGTTTTAAAAAATGGCATTTCTGTATAATGCCGTAATTCACATCTTCCCTCTTCTATTTTGTTTAAAAAACAATATTATTAAAATTTCAACTTTTTTTTTGTTTTTTTTTCTCCTCCCTTGCTCTAATATCACCAATAACAGCAGCAACAACACTACTACTACTAAAAATTAATATATTCATACGGAATATGCTTCACCGAATTTTGCATTTATTTTTTTTGTTTTTGAAATGTTTTTTTTTCTTCAACTTTTTTTTGCGTTTTTTTGGAAGCAAAAAAGAGAAGACATGAGGTGACTTTTTTAGAAGAAGGAAGAAAGTAACTGAATCCAAGATATATAAAGTCATTTATTATGTTTTTTTCTTTTTCTTATTTTTTGACCATTTAAAATGAATATTTTTTCTTCTTTGAAGTTGAATTTAAAGAGGAAATTGCTGTTGTCATTGAAGAGAAAGAGATCATTTTTTATTTTTATTACAATAATAAAAGAGATAAAGAAAAATATCATTTTATAAAAGATTTGCTATGGTGTTTTTTCTTGGAACTGTGATTTATTTGTTTGTAGCTTTTATCATAACTATTTTTGTAGGGCAATTTCGTTTTAAAGGATGTGGACGGTAACATATTTTTTTATTTTAACGTTTTTTTCCAAAACGTTTTCAAAGAGCTTATACTTTTTTTGAGCAAAGAATATCCTTTAAATTTTTGCAGCCACGGTGCTAAAGCGGCAAGAGATCAAAGGTGTGCACCTTCGAATTCCGCATGATTTTCTTTTTCTTAATTTTTTGCCAGCTTTTGTAGTCGAGTGGTTAGCGCATCTGATGTTCGTAATGGTGATTCCAGATTCGAGTCCTGGTAGAATCCACCACTAAAAAATCACTTATTTTTAAAACGTATTCTATGAAATTTTTTAAAGGTTTGGCCAATTTCTGGCACAGCAAAATGACCTTCCCGTATCGACCCAGAAATGATACCTAGGTTTTCGACCATGCTTAACAAGCTCAAATCCAAAATTTTAGGCCTTTAACTCAACCTTAACCCTGATTTTTTGGTTCCGAAACGAAAATATCCACGTTATTTCAAGTGGATGCCATATATTCATTTTATTTAAAGGTGCTAATATTCTTTCACCTATATAGGTTTTCGAGGTCGGGGAATCCGAATTTCGACTTTTCGAACGAAAATTTTCGCTGCGAGACCCATTTTTCGCATAACGGCACTTTTTGTGCCGTCGTAACTTTTGGGCAAGTGCCGTACTCGCCGAGTGAGTATCACCATCGGATTCAGCGCCCTTTTTTACCCCAGGGGGGTGGAAAAAGGTAAAAATGCCGAGGGGCGAAAATTGGGTTTCTTATTGTTGAAGTTGACTTACTGTGAAAAACTTGTCTTGGTCCCCCCTGTGCTCCAAAAATGACAAAAAAATTAAAAAATTTTTTTTTGTCTTAAAATGTTCTAAAATCGTTACTAATAATTATGGTATCACTTTAAAGTCAATAAAAAGGTGTTTTAACATCTTTAAATGCTTTTAAACATAGGAAAACAACGGAAATTACGGTATTTCGTCATGGACTTGCTTAAACAATACGAAACCCAATTTTCGCCCCTCGGCATTTTTACCATTTTCCACCCCCTGGGGTAAAAAAGGGCGCTGAATCCGATGGTGATACTCACTCGGCGAGTACGGCACTTGCCCAAAAGTTACGACGGCACAAAAAGTGCCGTTATGCGAAAAATGGGTCTCGCAGCGAAAATTTTCGTTCGAAAAGTCGAAATTCGGATTCCCCGACCTCGAAAACCTATATAGGTGAAAGAATATTAGCACCTTTAAATAAAATGAATATATGGCATCCACTTGAAATAACGTGGATATTTTCGTTTCGGAACCAAAAAATCAGGGTTAAGGTTGAGTTAAAGCGCTAATATTTTGGATTTGAGCTTGTTAAGCATGGTCGAAAACCTAGGTATCATTTCTGGAGAAATAAATTTTTAGCTGTGCCAGCCGTTTTAAAAAAATTCACAGAATACGTTTTAAAAATAACGTTAAAATAAGAAAAGTAAACAATTGTCTACCTCCTTTAACCATAATTTTTAATTAATTTGTATTTTAATTACTATGCGGTTTTACTATTGTTGTTACACTTTTTAGTTTTTCTGAATGACCTCTTGTATAACATCACTTTTTTTCTGTTTTTATTTATTTAAACTTGATTATATGTATAGCATTAGCAATATGCAAGTTAACTACATGGCCAGAAATGTCAAATTGTTTTTTGCTGTTGTTGCAAATGTCATGAAATTTTATTTGTTTCTGCATCAATAGTGTAAAGTATAAAGAAATGCTGCTGATTAACATTCATTGATGAAAATACTGCAAAAAGTATAACAAATTGGACATTGAAAATTTTGACACCCAAAAATTTATTATCTGCAATTGTTTTTCATATATTTTATCCATATTTATGAATACATTTCAAAATGTCGAAATGTCAAGTATTATGCCTGCTATCACTTTTTTGCTGTCCAATTTTTCGATCAAATTTTTATAATCCTTTATTTAAACTACAAAATTGACAAATCCGTTCTTTTTGAAAAGTTAAACTATACTAAGCATTTCTATTTTTTGATGTCTTCCTTTCTTCCTTTTTTTGTCAACGGGAAACATGCTTGAAATAAACCAATCTTTCTCTCTAATGTCATATTTAATTTTCTTATGGGTTTGACATTTTTTCTTCTTATCCCCTCCATTGCTATTATACTTTTTTTTAAAAAGTACCCCATAATACTTTTCGTCCTTACTTCAGCTTCATCTTCGATTAAATGACATAAATAAGTAAGTAAAAAAAGTGAAAGATTTTTTTGAGGTTCTTTAAAAATATTTTTTTTTCATGACATTGCCAAAAAAAGACAGAAGAAGGGCTCTTCAGCACTGGCCCAAAGATAAAAATAAAGGATTATATTTGCTCTTCTTCTTCTTACTTTTAAAAGTTAACTTTTTCACCCTCTTACTTTCAGCTTTTTTGCAATTTATTTTTGTTTTAAAAAAAGAAGATGACTTATATAAAAAGTTTTCTTTCTTTAAGCTTCTTCTCTTTGAGATGACCGAGAAGGGCATCATCATCATTTTTTTAAAAAGAGATGAAGATGGGATTACTTTTTTCTTTTTGCTTTGATTTTAGACAAAAAGAAGAAAAAGAAGACAAATTTTTAAAGATGAAAAAAATGAGTTCCGTTTTTTTGGAAAGTAAATATTTGCATTTTTTGTGGAAAAACTATTGCTTATGGTTTGTTTTTGCTGCAGGGCTTTTTTTGAGGATTGTAGTTAGTAAAAGTTTTTGATGGCATTGTTTTTTTGGCATCCTTTTTGCATATTAATAGTTTTTAATTACTTTTTAGGGGTATAGATTGCTGAGATTATTATCATTTTTTGTAATAAAAGAAAACTTGGGCTTATTTTATTTATAAAAAAAAAGTTTGCTCCTGAAACTGTTTTTGAGAAAAAAGTTCGAAGTTTTTTGGCAATATTACTTTTTAACATTTTTTGCATATTTGTAGTTTTAATTACTTCCTTAAATGGGATAGATTAAAGATGCCTGTATTTCTTTTTTTTATAAACTTTGTAAAAGTAAGCTTGAGCTTCTTTTATTTTTTATTCCCTAAAAAGCACGATTAAAAAATAAAAGAATAGTTTTTTTCCATTATTATTTACTACTTTTTTTTGTCAGTTACTTTTGATAAATAAAATGATATGCATTATTAATGGATATTACATATGACCAAAAAATAAGTAAAATCTATTGAAAAATATTTTTGAGGTCAAAGAAATGAATAACTTTTTTTCGTGGGAATCTCGTTGAAAGCCCTCAACATGAGAAAGCTAACGATAGTTTTATTTACCAAAAAAAAGTCTTGTTTTGTAAACATCCATCTGTAGAGCTAACTTCTTAGACTTTTTTATTGAAACCTATACACTTATTGTGCTCTGTGTGAAATGACTCAAATACTTTTGCAGAACGTGTACACTTTTTTAAGAGATTTGTATTATTAAAATTCTTTTTTTGGATAATAAAATGCGCTGTTGTATCATAAACATGGATTAGATTTAATGACCAGATTGTAGACGCTTTTTTTAAAAAAATTACAGGAATTTAAATTACTTTTTTTCTTATCATATCAGTCTTGTGTTAATCCTGATTCAAACATTCCAACCATTTTAATCAAAGTTTTTAATATTGTTAGACCTTACAAGCAAAGAATAATAGAATATTTTCACATTTTGCAGCCTTAATAAAAAATGAACACCAGGTTTTTAGCTCAAAGCTTATATTTGATGGGACACACTTTTTAAATATCAGGTTGTTCGATAAGTTCGTGCGCCGATATTTGATGTTGTATTTTTAATAGTAGAAGAGCAATCAAAATGAGGTCTTTTGTAATTAGTAGGCCCATATCTCATGTATTTAACAGTAATAAAATATTGAGGTCACTGTGGATACTGTAGGTATACGGTAGAATTTTCCCGAACACATGCGGATTTTCGATAAAAACGAGCTGTAATTAAACGGGAAAAAGCTGGAAATGACTGGATATGATGTTTTAGGACTATCTACATCATATCCAACAACTTTCAGATGGAATTTTGCCTCAGGGCATTATGCAAATTTTTGAGGTCGGAAAATTTGCATATTTTCAAAATTTGAAAAAAATGGCAGGAAGGGGTTGGAAATGGTCCAGTAAGTTCCCAGCAATCAAGTTAAGTCGAAATTATAGCTCTTAAACATTTTTTTATAGCAATTTAAATCATCGCCTGCTACTCAATGTTATTTTTTGCTATAAAAAAATGTTTAAGAGCCATAATTTCGACTAAACGTGATTGCTGGGAACTTACTGGACCATTTCCAACCCCTTCCTGCCATTTTTTTCAAATTTTGAAAATATGCAAATTTTCCGACCTCAAAAATTTGCATAATGCCCTGAGGCAAAATTCCATCTGAAAGTTGTTGGATATGATGTAGATAGTCCTAAAACATCATATCCAGTCATTTCCAGCTTTTTCCCGTTTAATTACAGCTCGTTTTTATCGAAAATCCGCATGTGTTCGGGAAAATTCTACCGTATACCTACAGTATCCACAGTGACCTCAATATTTTATTACTGTTAAATACATGAGATATGGGCCTACTAATTACAAAAGACCTCATTTTGATTGCTCTTCTACTATTAAAAATACAACATCAAATATCGGCGCACGAACTTATCGAACAACCTGATAAATAACTGCTATTTTACCTTCCCATATCTTTATTACAAAAACACACTTTTTGTGCTAAAATCTTTTTTTCACACTTATACTATTTCCATTTTTTCTTGCTTCCCAAAATAAACACATAAAAAATTATGTTTTCTCCCTCCATTCAAGAATTAAATGATGCTAATTAAAAAACCTTTAAAAGCTTAAAAATTGGCTTGATTGCGCACTTTTACTTTTTTCTTTCTTTTTTTCCTTTCATCATTTTTAGCAGCCTTCTTTTTTTCTTCAATAATACCGGAATTAACATTAAACTTGAAAAACTTTATACTTTTGGTTTTTGTATTTTCTATATTTATCTCCAAAATGTGGGATAAAAATAACGGCCAACACGCAAAGGTTTCTTACGTTGATACGTGTTTTTTGATAGTTCAATTTTTGTATCTCAAACTATATATAAAACAATATAAATTTTAGAGATTATTTATGTGTTTTGCAATAATAAATTATTATTATTTTTAAATAAACTATCGCCTATATTTTGTATATCACAAAAAATTTATACCAAAGAAACTATGTCAACATATTTTGCTCAATTTTATTTATTATTTTTTTGTTCTGTTAAAGTAGCTGCCGATTATCCATGGACGTTTGATAATGATTTATTTGGAGGTTGGTTTGCCACTTTTCAAAATGATGGAGTGCTTTTTAAAAAAGAATTCACATATTCGGTTCTTTAAAATTTTTACATTGAAAAAACAAAACTTTGTGGTAATCTTTAAAGGAATATTGTAATTTTGACAGTAAAATATCTAAAAGTTCTGTTTTTTATACTCAAAGAAAAAAGTGCTTTAACCTTCCAAAAGTTGTTAGATTACCGTAACCCTCCAATGGATGAGTAATAGTAGCTTTAGATACATTTTCATAAAATGTACATCAAAGGCGGCACACGATCATTTATCATTTCTCCACTTGCTACGTAATTTTAAAAATCATGTTTTAAACAAAATAAAGCATAATTTTACCACCGTAATCTTTTCTCGATATAATTTATTCAAAAGATTTTAAGAGTTTTTGCAAACTGCCATTTTTTTCGAGCAAGTTTCAACCGTGAATTGTTTACTGTAACTGCTATGCAAGATTTACCAAATCTCGAATCCAAAAAATCTTTTAATAATTGGTCCAATTTCCATCTTGTTTTCTCTTTTCTCCTTTCCTTCAACCGCTTTTTATTAAAATTTATGCTTTTTCATTTTTGCTGGTCGCTTCCTTCCTCCTTTGCCGTTTTCAATGTCCACTTAATTATGCTAATGGAAAAATGAGTCTTCTAAAAATATGATTTTTCCGTTTTTTCTTTGCCTTTTCAACCTTGTTTTTAAATCCAAAATCATCAAGTTAAAAATATTTGCATATAAGAAAGTGGCACAAAAAATGATGACATGCTTTTTCTTTTGTCTTCACTTTTTTTATCTATCTATCAACAAGTTTTTGTTTACAAAGAAAAGAATGTCTTACCCTGGCTCAGCGGCATCTTCTTCTTCTTCCCTTTTTCTTCGTCGCTGTCAATGATTAGATTTAAAGAAAAGCCCAGCCGTTTTTAACCTTCCTTTTGTTGTGTGTCTTACTTTAGTCCTTTTTTACTTCTCCGTTTTTTATTTACGACTTTATAAGGTTGAGAAGTTCATTTTTTTACTTCTTTAAGACAGAGGAAGTATTTTTTCTAGTTTTGCCTTCAGAAAAAGTAGTCTGAGGTTTAGAATTTTATTAAAAATTGATCTGTTGAATTTGGTGTCTGGTAATAACATTTATTCTCGAAAACTTCGTCATCCCAATAGTCAGTAGAGAAAAAATGCAGCCACAAATTGCTACCTACGATTTTTGAACAAATTTTAACTTAAGAAGCAAGATTTCAAACTTTGCCACGTAGAGAAGACACTGCAGAAACCGATCAGCTTTTTTTACCCCATCGCCCCAAAACATTAGTACTCCTACAATTCAACTCATCGTTCTATTTTTAACAATAAAATGTTAAAACAATGTTTTTTTGGATTTTGTTTGTTTCTTTTTTTATTTATTATTATTATCTAGTCACATCTTTGTTTTATTTAACACATTTACGCTTTATTAACTCAATTATGAGCCTTTTTTTGTAGAATAATGTCAACCAAAAACATATTTTCTTTATAAAAAATATTTTTAGCTTTAAAAAAACCAAAACAGAATTGAATAAAAAAAAAAAGAAAAAGCTTTCTCATCCACCCTATTCATCGTTGTCTCTTCCTTTTTTATAACACTTGTTTTTGACGTTTATCCATTTTTCCTTGCAAAAAAAGATACATAAATGGAAACAGATAAATAAAAGCTTTTTAAAGAAGTGTTTAAAAATACATATTTTTACTATCACTACTACATTTTTTATGTTTCTATGGAAGCTGTATTTCTTCTTTTTTTAGATTCCTCTTCTTTTTCTACAGTTTCAAAGTTCTTGTTTGAACTGAGAAAAATTTGAGGCGGCTTCTTTTTTTGGCTTATAAAGTTTCGTGTCATATTTTTGCGGCAAAGCTTTTTAACATATTTCGTGCTACTTTTTTCTGCGCATTTATTTTGCATAAAAGCTTTGTAGAATGAATTAAGACATCTGTTATTCTCTCAACTATCATCATTGCATGGTACGTGAGAAATGTTTTTTGGGAATCATTTGGGAGTTTGCATATTTTGTCTTTCTGAAAATCTTTTAGCATAATTTTTATGCTATTTTCAAGTTTCTATGAGGCTTCAGATGTATGTATTCTGATTTTAGTGAAATTTTTTTGCTATAAAACTTGTTATCTTTAATTACAGCTTTTATTGAATAACATATTCTCCTGCAAGAAAATAATGAATTACTTCTAGAAAAAATAAGTTTTCTCAAGCTTCTATGTATTCATTAAAAAAGATAATGAATTAATTATAGGTTTTAAGAAAATTTATTTTCTCAAAAAATAGTTTCTCACGCTTATGCTTTAATGGCTGAATTTAAGATTTAATGTATTATAAACTCTATAGAGTGTTAGTTTGTTAGTTGTATATAGACAATATTGAATTTTAGTCTTTTTTTTGAGTTACAAAATTGAATAAATTTTTAAAATAAAAATTTTAAAAGGCGTAGTTTTTGAATAAATGAATGAAAAAGTGTTTAGTTTTTAGTCAGATAATCTTATATAGATTAACTTTGTTTATTATTATTAAAGAGTGACATTTCTGTGACAGCGTTTTGGGTTTCTAAAAAAGTACAAATTTAAAGTTTAAGATTTTATGAAAAAATAACTGCTTTTGTTTTTTTTGTATTTATCGCATGGCAGTGGTTTTTTTGAATAATAGCTTTATAAATTTGCCACCCACTATATTTTAGTTTTTCACAAGTTTAGTTTACTCTTTTAAAATTTTACTAGTTGCGCATGTAGAATTTATTAAAGAAAATGTTATAATATCCCTTTGAACACACGAAATAAGCTTTTTTTGGTCCCTTACAGTATCTGCTTAAAATAAATTATTCCCAATTTTAGACCACCCCATTTTGGTCATGCTTAACTTGATGCCCATTTTTTAGTTTAATTTGCATGTCCATTTTTATTGTCAATTTTCTTCTCCCGGTTACCCCTTAATCTTCCTATTTCTCCTTCCCTTTCTCTCTCCTTTCTCACATCTTCTTCGTCTTCTTTTTCAAAGCTTATTTCATTTTCTCATGGTTTTCTTCTTTTCTTAATCTGGTATGTTATTCCTTTCTCAAAGAAAAAAAATAAAAGTAACAACTATCTCCCCTTTCGTTTTTAGGCTTCTTCAGTCAAAGAAAAAAGATGTAAAATAAATTTGTTGCTTACACACATGTTTAACTTAAAAAATTTTCCACGCTCAATTTGTTACCCAATTTTTTAAGGCATTTTGCTACAATTTTGTCTTTTCGTGTTTTATTGAAACTATTCATTTTTCTCTATCTATCTTTATTTTTAGTTGGTGCCTTAAGTTTTCAAGATAAAGTATCTCTCTCTTTCAAAAATTTGCATTCAATGGAATCTTCTTCGTTTTCTTCAAAAAGGATAAAATGAAACAACAACAGAATTTGTGAATTCTTTTAAAAAACTTTATAACTCCAAAAAATAGCTCCATAAAGAATGATTTCATGGTTAATGACAGCATGCCTTTATCCATGTATTGTAGGGCCAGATTTTTGGGGTCTTGTAAATAAACATTGGAGAATGTGTACAGTTGGTCAAATGCAAAGTCCAATAAATATTGATCCAGGTCGGCTACTATTTGATCCTGGTTTGTCAGAAATAAGCATTGGTAAACAACAGGTTGGTGTTTACAGATTTCTTTCATGGTTAGAGTAGCGCTTGTATTCACAAAATGCCGAACACTGAAATAAAAAAAGATATTTTAATTTAATCAGAATTAAAAACAACTTTGGTTTAAAAATTTTGATTTTTTTTAAATAAAATTGTTAAATGTCGGCCTAAAAACGAGAATAAACATTTAAAAAATCGGTAAAAAATCGCGAAAACGGGAAAAAATTGTGAAAAATTGTGAAAAATTTAGCACAATTTTCTACAGTTTTTTACGGTTTTCCACGGTTTTTCACAAATTTTTTAAACTTTTTTTCCATTTTTTGTCATTTTTCGGGCTGTTGCTTGGGTTCCTGATGGGGTCAAAGGGTATATTGGGGTTCAAAAATGATACAAATCTGTTCACCAGGTTCATATGTACATTTTCTAAATGTTTCATGTAATATGGTCTTCTAAAAATCGTTTAATTAAAAAAAAAAAAGTAAGAGAAAACGGGGTTCAACATTTTGTCATCCATCGTATATTTTACAGAAAATCAAAACAAAAAGACGTCTTATTTAAAAATGAAATATCGAATTTCGGTCAAAAAATAACTATTAAAATTGAAATAAGTTTTTCGTTGATTAAAATCCATAAACCAAAATTTCGATTTCATTTCACTTTGCCCAGATATGCTTGCAATAAGCTTATACATATCATTATCAATGTGTCTTACAATTAAATTTATTATCCTCAACGCTATTTTTTAGGTTGAAGCAGAACTACAAAATACGGGTCAGCTACCAATCATAACAATCAATGAAACAACAAAATTTGATACATCAGATTTTATCCAGTTAATACCAAAATTTGTAAATATTAGTGGTGGCCCGATGATACCCTACAACTACCGTTTACATCATGTAATATTTCATTTTGGAAGAATTCGTGATAATGAAAAGGGATCTGAGCATACAGTAGATCGAGTGCGGTTCCCTGCTGAACTTCAGCTGCTGGCATATAATTCAGATTTATATGAAAATTTTACTCAAGCTATGACGGAGCCGAAGGGATTGATTGGAATTGCAATTATTGTTGATGTAAGTTGTTTGAGACATCGGAGTAGAATATTATGCAAATCTTTTTCTAGATTGGTGAAGCATCAAATGTTGAGCTGAGAAAGTTGACAGTTGCATCACAAAGTGTCACATACAAGGATTCAAAAACAATATTAACAAGATTTCATCCAGCTGAACTACTGCCAAATACAAAGCATTATGTCACTTATGAAGGATCACTAACTTATCCAGGGTGTTATGAAACTGTTACATGGATTGTAATGAATAATCCGATTTATATTACACGAGAAGATGTAAGTTTTTTGTAGGGTATAATGAAGGATTGCATCATGCGCATAAACTGTTTTCGTTGTGAGATATGGGCCCGAAAGATTTCGCTATAAGCATAGAACTTTTCTGAAAAGTGATGTAAGATTGCATCACTCAGATTTTTTTTTCCTTTACGGTGCATCGAAAGTCTAACAGGATTTCTTGATAACAGATGTTTTTGTAAATCAAAAGCTACTGCTTTTTTGAAAGATGGTGTAAGATTGCATCATGCTTATAAATTGCTCTTTTTGAAACCCACTTAAAAACTTTTGCCGCGAAAAAAAATTTATCTTTGGTCACCAAAAAAGTTAATCTGAGTAAAAATTGCATCATGCACATTTTTTTAATAACACGTAATCTGACAACTAATAATTAGAAAAGTCAATCAATAATTACCACTTTTTTTAGCTATCCATATGGAATGATCTTCAACAAACAGAAATAAAACAAACAAATCCAGTTTTTATGTCACCAAATTATCGACCACTAAAACCACTGAATAATCGGCTAATTCGTACAAACATCAATATCAAATATACAAGTCGAAATCCAGGATCATGTCCATCAAATATTTATTTAAATAATGGATATCGATCAAATCCTCTGAAGATTAAACATTTACAAAAGCCACCAGCTGGAAGCCGACATGCTAGAAGAGCTTCTTCGTCTTTTGAAGATGAAGGAAATAGCAGTGAAGATGTCTATGATCAAGCATATGCGCTATCACAATTTGAAATTGAAACATCTAATGATAGAATTGATTTTTAAAGCAAAGCAAAAAATAACATGCCTCAGGGATAGATACTGTATTGCTACAATTTTTCAATTTTTATCAAAAGATAGTTTCTCTTTTTTTTTGCCTTTGAAAAATAACGGTGCTTTTGTAGTATTATTTTCTTCTTCTCTTATTAGTGATCTCTCAACTTTAACATATAAACAGGGTTTTGACTATTATGCTTTCATTACTTTTCTCTTTTTTTGTATTTAATTTAATGCTTGTTTTTAAGACTATTAGCAATAAACTAACAAAATATAAAACAAAAGACTTTTAAAAGTTTACAATATTAACAATTTTATACGATGCATTTTGATAATTTATATTAACGTATTTCTATACAGTACGAACTATTTTTTTAAACAGTGTAACAGATATTCGTAAATAATTTAAATACTTTATTACAGCATTTGATGCTTTGTTAAAATCTTGGTTAATTATTTTTTTCTTAAAAGAAACGCGTTCGATCGTTTTTACTTTTATGTAAATGATAATTAGAAAGGTTTTTCCTAACTCGAAAGTTGAACAATCAAATGCAATGTTGCAAGTATGCTTGTTGACGGATGAGAAAAACACATGGTAATTGTGTAACATATTATTTATGAACGTGTGTTTTTTTGGTCCTTTTTTATTCAACGCAAAAAAAATTTGAACTTTTTTCTTTTGTTTTTGTGTTTCCATGTTCTGTTGACTTTATTGCGTGTACTGTAATTGTGATTTCCCACATTTTCAAAGTTATTCTCTCCCAAACGCGTTTTAATTTGCTATAAGTTTTAGATTTTAGACTTGCTTGCATATCTCTTAAATCTATCTATCGTGCTTCTTGATAACATTTGTTTGTCATCATGGAAAAGCTTAAAGATGTTCCGGTATCTCCACCACGTGATAAACCAAATCAAACTGTATCTCACACAAATAATGGTAATTCAAATAAAAGCAGCTACAAAAAATATACAGCTTTAATGGAAGAACTTCAAGCTAAAATTGATTCACTTAATGTTACTGAAGAAAAAAAAGATGCTATTAGTGATTCTGTGAGTTAACTTAAAAGTTTTCGCTGCTATTACATTAATTTTTATATATATATTTGAGATCGCAAATATTATTAAATGGTATGAGACTGAGGATCGAAAACTTCGAGCTAAAATTGATTCACTTTGGAATGATGTATGGTTTAATGTTGCTTTTAAAAGCTTATAGCACTTATTTGATTTTTAGATTGCTAGATGTGCCGATGGAACTGATCAACAGAATACAATAACGCAACAAATTATTGCTGTCAAAGAACAAACTGTATATATTTACTTTTATTTTGTTACTTTTAATATATGTTAGTTGCAGATTGTTGAGTTGAATCAAAGAATTGTTCATCTTGAATCTAAATTACAAACTACCATTGAAAATAATATTCGTGAGATTGAAGCATTGAAGGTAATATTTTGTATTCTTTGTGTGGTAACATTGTTTTCTTCGTTTTTAGAATAGTGCTTTACGTTCAGAACATGGACCTGTGCGTGGTAAAAGCAATATGGAACTGAAGGATGAAGCTATGGAATTGAAACAAGCTTTATTAGCAACAGAAGATGAAAAGACTGCTGCTCTTGTAATGGCTGCTGTTATTTATGAACAGAATGAAAAGTTGAAGGATCAGTTGAATGCGGCTAAACAAGAAGTTGAAAAAATGATGTCAAATATTGTTCAACAGAATAGTACTGTAAGATATGGATAAAAATGCTGTAAGCAATAATTGGGACGATTTTAGATCAACAAATGGAAGGAAATGTTTGTAGAAGCTCATGCTCAAAATGATCAATTGAATCAAAAAATTGCTGATCTTGTAGGTCAAGTGCAAACATCTAGTCCACAAGATGCTCGTGAAATTGAAGCTTCTAAGGTAATATTATATTGCTAATTAAGTTCCAATTTATTTAGCAATATATTTATAGAAAAGTGTATCTGATTTGGAAAAGCAGTTTTCTACTTCTACACATAATTTTAATGAAAAATTCTTAACATCTCAGGAGGGGTCTGAAATGTTAAGAATTGCTTAACTAAAAATGAAAAATCATCAATTTTTGTAAAAATGTTAAGGATTTTTTAAGTGATTTTTCAGTTATTTAGCAATAAAAATTACAACAAATTTTGCAATATTGTTAAACAATTTGGCGAAAAATATGGTTTTTAAAAACAGTCAAAATCAGCCTAACTATACATTGTTTTTTTATTTTTAAAAATTTTTTGTGATTACATGTCTTTTACGGCAGGTTATATGTTCAGAAGAAGCTGATCAACGTTATAAAAAGATGCAACAGATTGTTGTTGAAAAAGAACAAACTGTAAGAACATAACTTTACTCTGTCACTTTTAATAATATAAGTATTACTGTAGATTGATGAATTGAATCAAAAAATTGCTCAATTAGAAGCAAATTCATCATCTATCGTGCAAAATGTTGTTGCTCTAAAAAATGAAAGTGTTCTTTTTAATGCAATGGCTGCTGATATGAATGAACAAAATGAATCATTTAAAGTTCAATTGAGTACTACAAAACTAAAACGTGAAACATGGAAATCAAATGTCGAACAAAAGGATAATACAGTAAATTATGTGTTTTATTATAAGCCATAACTGACCTGTTTTTTTAGATCACATTCTTAAATCAAAAATATGGTGAATGTTTATCTCATGATTATTATGTTGAATTGAATCAAAAAATTGCTCCATTGATTACGGTATGTTTCTTGTGGTCCGCTTTTTGTTTTACATAATTACTTTAGGATACTCCTGTTATTGTTGAAAATAATAATTTTGTACAACTGGAAGATGTTATCGTTGGAACAGAAATTAATTATGACTTATTAAAAGGAAAAGTCGGTTTTTAATTATAAGTGGTTTGTAATTAAATGTGTTATTTTAGATTTTGGTTGTCAACAAACTTAAGCGGTATCGTGGAGAGTATAATGCTTATAATGGTAGCTTTGAAAAAATGGTTAAACTTCAATTAAATGGTTCTTTTAAATTGCGTATTAAAAAATTATTTAATTCTGGATGGTGTACTGTAGAAGAAATTAATGAATTATGCATGAATATTGATTCATGTGAACTTAGATCTTTGGCTTTGTTTAATGAAACTGAAACTCTTCCAATAAATGATTTTTTGACATTGGTTGAATCTCGAACTATCGTATATTTATTTTTTGGCACTGATGTTATGGATGAAAATTGTAATTATGTTCCAATTGAAAAATTATTAGAATATTTTCCAAATCTCCAAACTGCAATCATGTACGTTTAACTTTTTTCAAGTATTGTCGCAATTCATATTTTTAGTAAATGTGGCCCACCAAGTTATACCAATGAAACAGCTTCAAATTTGCTTGAACTTCCAACTTTTAAAAATCTTCTTAACTTTGAATTACATTATTATTCACCTGAATTTGATCTTGAAACTTTTGGAAAATTTATGGAAGTATGTTTTTGCTAGCATCTTGTAATCGTTTTAAATATATTGATTGTAATTTTAGAAACATTCGTGGGTAAAATTTAAAATTTCAATTTATGTTTACTTCAAAGATGCTAAATATAATGCTCCAAAAGAAATTATTGATAAACTTAAAGCTGATAAAGTAGATATTCTTTCTTCTTGGCCAAAAAGTTCTTCTCACCCTGAAATTTATTTGCGTGATTATGAATAATTTTATGGATTGTTTCTATTTGTTTTAATAAATCTATATCTACAATGTGCGTATCAAACAAAAAAAACATTTTTTTAAATAATTATTTTTACATCTTTTTTTTGCCGACAAATTAAAAAAAAACTATGCAGTAAAATAAACAAAATTAGTTTTTATTTTTTATAGAGACCAATATGTTGTTAAATTCACGTCATCTTAAAATTTCTATTATTTTTTTTGTACAACGAAGTCATAAAAACTTTTTTAATTTAAGAGACAAATATTAATACAAAAAAAATAAAACCTTAATTTGAAAAAACATTAAATATTGTCACATGTTTTAAGTCATTACTTGTAAAAATGGAAGGCATTACTGTAGAAATCGAAGAAGGAAGTTATATTGAAGTAAAAATGTTTGCTGCAGAAGCACTACAACGCGAATAGAGATATTTTAACTTTTCTCTGTAGTAGTACAACATTCAAGCCGACTGTGACATAGAATTGTAAGAAGTATTTTTATGAATTAATGCATCAGAATCACATCATTGACAACACAAATATTTTGATTTATTTATGATGCACAAACTGCAGCACGAACTTTGTAATCGTTTCCGGTATATTGGTATTTTAAACAATCATATTATTTATAATAAATTTGAAAGGGTTACTGTAGCGTACCCTCTGAAACAAAATGTAAAAAATATAGACAAACGTAATAATGACTTTTTAATCATACTTTAAAAAGTTATTTGATTAATTTTTAATGTTCACAGAAAAATGCAGCAGTCTTCATCAAATTTTATATGTAGCTTAACTTAAAATAAATATTATTTTATTACTTTGTGAATGGTTTATTGCCGTAGCAAAACGAATTATCTCAATGACTTGCGTGTAATTACGAAAATTTTCGAAAACCATTTGCTATAAAACATGTCTACATTTTTTGCGTTTTTTTCATTTGTGTTAAGCGTCTTCATTTTGGTTTTGTTTATTTGTGTGCTCATTATAAAAAATTCAGATATTTTTAAATCATAATAATTTATTTTTTGTGCGGGAAATTCAGAAACTATATATTTCAAAAAAGTGAACTTGTTTTGTAGATGTGTATATTTTTCTTATTTGAAAAATTATTTTTAATACCATCCTTTTTTTAGATTTTAAGATAGCTAATATATCTCTTAAATCTATCTATCCTGCTTCTCTGGATAAGCAACATTTGTTTATTATGGATAAGTTAAAAGATTTATCTTCATTACCTGGTAAACCAGATCAAACTTTCTCTGATAATGACAGTAATATTGATGATGCTACAAAGAAAAGCAGCAGCAAATATGAAGCTTTAACTGATGAACTTCAAACTAAAACTGATGACTTTATCAAAGCTGTAAGTTTTTTGTGGTTTTATATTACTTTGATATTAAATATGTTTTTTAGATTTGTGCTACAAAAACTATTGCAACCAAAGCTGGTAAAATCCAAGTTAAGCCACTTAGTAATGATGCCTATGAAACAATTGATACTTTTATCGGTTCTGTAAGTTAAATTAAGTGGTGCTGTTAGTCACTTATTTAATCATTCATTTTTAGATTGATGATATTATTAAATGGCATGAAGATGAAATTAATCGTTATGGAAGTTATATTCATGTATATTCAAATGGAGTAAGCTTTGATTAGTAAAAGAATTAATTTCATTGTTGTTGATTTTTAGGTTGCTGAATGTACTAAACAAAATGAAGAACTGCTACAAAATATTGCTGAACAAAAGGAAACTGTTAGCATTTGAATTTACTTACAAAAATAGAGCTTGAAATTTGAGCTTCAAGCATGATGTCCCCTCCCAAATAGTCTATTATTAGAATATGAGCACCACATAAGACAAATAGTCTTATGTGGTGCTCATGTTCATCATTCTGGATACTCTGAAATATGGGTTCTATTTTTTTCAATATTAACAAATATGTTTTAGATTAATCGATTGATTGAAAGCTCTACAACAATGGCAAAAGATTTTGATCAAAAGGTAAAGGTTATGGAAGAAAAGCTTAAGCAAATGAAAGCTGTGGAAGATGAAATAAAAGCTAAATGTGCTCTTATGGAACAGAAAGAACTTGAAATAAAGAAACAAATTGGACAAATTGAAGGAAAAGCTGATACTATAGATTACACGCTTGATTCAATGAAATCAATTCTTGGTCAAAAGGATGAAAATGTAAGTGTTTTGGATTACTTCTTTTTATACAATGCATTTTTGTTTTAGATTGCTTTCTGGAAACAAAAGTTTGAAGAATCTGATCGCTTATCTCATACTCAGAGTGCTGAATTGAATCGAAAAATTTCTGAACTCGAAGTTCAATTACAAGCATCCGCTCAAACCCGTGAAATTGAAACACCTGAGGTGATCATTTATTGTTAATTTTATTTCAAGTTTATCGAGTCCTTTTTTACAGCAAATTTTATCTGATTTGGAAAAGCAACTTTCTGATACAACAACTGAATATGATGAAAAAATTAAAGCTTTGGAAAATGAAATTGCTGCATTGAAAAAACAAAATGAAGATTTACCACAAAATGATAATGTATGTTGATTAGGTTGCATTATCACTTTATCAGTTTGTTTTAGGCAGCTCCTGGTAGTAATAATTTTGTTGAATTGAAAGATGTTATTATTTTTGAATCAGAAATTGACTATAAAAAGTTAAATGGAAAAGTGAGTCCAAAATACCTAAAATATCTTAATATGTGTTTACATTTATTTTAAGATTTTGGTAATGAATGAAGCAAGACATTTTAAAGACGGACAATGTTATGTTTATTTGGGTCATTTTTGTGACTCTTATATTAAATATAATGATTCTTTCAAGTTTCATTTTAATGGCACACTTGGTCCTATCCGTGGTGAAAATTTTCTTGATCTTTTTAAACATATTCATTCATGTCAACTTAAAATCTTAAATATGTGCAAATGCCGTATCACCTTTAATCAATTTTTGACTTTAGTTAAATCAAAAACTATTGAAACACTCACTTTATACGGTGTTTTTATTGATGACGGAAATAATGCTGCTGCAATTGGTAAATTTTTGGAATACTGTCCTAATTTAAAAGAATTTAAATAGTAAGTTTATCACACCGTAATCTATTTTAATATCTTCTATTTGCAGTAAGTTTCCTTATGCAACAAATGCTGGTGATCGTGAAACAGCTTTAAATCTTCTTAAACTTCCTGTTTTTAAGAATCTTCGAAAATTTAAATTAAAAGGGTGTTCACCTGGATTTGATCTAGAAACTTTTGGAAAATTTATGGAAGTATGTTTAATCTTATAATAGCTTAACATAAATTTTATTTTTAGAAACATTCTTGGGTAAAATTTACCATTTCACTTCATCTTTACCAAGCTCCGAAAGAAATTGCTGATAAACGTGAAGTTGATAAAGCTGCTATCCTTTCTTCCTGGCCAGAAGGTTCTCCAAAACCTAACATTGACTTATGTTTTTACCAATTTGTTTATGCATAATTGTTGTTTGTTTGGGTTTTAATAAATCTTTCATTTTATACAGAAAGTAATAATATTCTTTTAAAATCATGGGATTACGAAAAACGTTTATTCTCAAAACAGCCGTAAATTCTTATTGTGTATCTCCGCATGTTATGTTCGAATAAGCATTTGTTGAATTTGGTTTTTAATGTACGCGATTTGTGCATGTGTTCAAACACAATTTAATCTTGGCTTTAACACGAACTTCTAAAAATGGTTGAAGATTTTTTTGCTCAATAAAAATTTTTTATTATAAAATTTAGAACTGTTTTTTTTTAAATGATGTACTTCATCATATGTTTACATTTTTTTACCTTATTAATTTTATAAATTAATGCTTCAATTTAAATAGCAGTTTCAAACCTTTTTTTGCATAATTTTCAACACAAACATTTTCTTTTATTTGTCAAGTGCAGTCTTTTTCAATGTTTTTAAATTTTAAAAATTCAAATTAATTACATGATTTGCTTTTTTAATCAATTTATAGGATTACTGTAACGTATAAACAATGAAAAATTGAACAAAAATACAGACAAAAAAAAGCGTGAATTATAAAAAAGAAGTTAGCTTTTTGACGCTTATAAAAACTGCAACAAGTTATCAAATTTCTTACGTAGATAAATTCATATTCTATCATTTGTATCACGTCATGTTTTTTTTTCAAACTGCGCGCTTGTTAAATTTGCTAACAAATTACAAATTTTGAATCTTTTATGTTTAGAAAACATAAAAGATTTAACCTTTTTTTGGTTCTCGAAGCGATTGTTTGCTTCTCTTGCAAACATGACGTGCTTCCTGTGTGTGTTTTAGTCTAAAACTTTTAGACACAAATTTTAGGCATTGCTTGAATCAGAATAAATCATCTTTATAATAGTTTATACTTAAAAAACTATACTAATTTTGTAAATGTTTAATCGCGAGTTTTCTTGGTTTTTTTACATTTGTAACTCAACACATTATTTTTTACGTTATCTTTTTTAGGTTTATTGACTTGCTTATATCTATCTATCTTTCTTCCATTGATAAGTAATTCTTGTTTGCTATGGAAAAGCTTAAAGATGCATCTTTATCAAATGATGAACCAGATCAAACTTTCTCTGATTATGATGGCAATAAAACTAATGGTGATTCAAACGAAAGCAACAGCAGCAAATATGAAGCTTTGACTGATGAACTTCAAACAAAAATTAATGATTTAATCAAAGCTGTAAGAGTTTTTTTAGTGTGTATTTTCTTACTGTATATATTTTTTTAGATTCGTACAACTAAATGCGTTACAACAGAAACTGGTATGCTTGATGCTGATGCATATCAAAAAGTTGAAAATTTAATTGCTTCTGTAAGTGTTAATTTTACACTTGCGTTGGTCAATTTTATGTTTTTGACTTCCTCATCATACGTTTTAGATTGATAGTATCATTAAATGTCATGAAGATGATATTAATTGTTATCAAAGTCATATATATTCAAATGAAGTACCTCATCCTTCACAAAGCGCTGAATTGAATCAAAAAATTACTGAACTTGAAGCTGCCTTGCAAAAGCCTGCTCTAAATGATGGCAACCATGAAGCTGAAGCTACTACAAGAATTCATCGTGTAATCCGTGCTAAACAACTTACTGCTGCTGCATATGAAAAATTAAAAGCTTTTATTGATTCTGTTAGTTGTTTTTTCTGTATATGTTTCTTTAACGATATATATTTTTAGGTTGAAAATGTTTTTGAATGCTATGAAACAAAAGATAAACAAAATCAAGATACTATTAATTCTCTCTTGGATGGAGTAAGCTTTCGTTTAACTACTGTATCATGTCTATTGACGTTTTTTTAGATATCACGATGTGCTGATGGAACTGATCAACGATATAAAGAACTTCATCAAATAATTGATGAACAAAATGATTTTGTAAGTCATCATAAATTGACTACTGATAATGGCAGTTTATCTAGATGCTTTTAATATTTTAGATTAATCGATTGATTGAAAATTCTGAAACAATGGAAAAAGAATATGAAGGAAAAATGAAGGCTATGCAAGAAAAGCTTAAACAAGCTGTTCAAGCTGAAATGGAAGCTAAATATGCTTTAATGGAACAAAAAGAACAAGAAACAAATAAGAAACTTAAACAAGTGGAAGCTGATAGTATAAATTATATGTTTGAATTTGGTGATGTTGATGATGCACCAATTCCTAAAGCTATTAGAAAAAATCCTGCTAAAGATGTTGATAAAATTAGTGATGCTCATGCAGGAGCTCCTGCTGCTACATCATCTGAAATTTCTCAACCTGCTGAAAATGAAAGTTTTATTGTAGCTGATAAAAAGAAAAATGATGAAGATGCATCTATTGCGAAAATGCGAAATGTAAGTTTTTAGTTTCAGTGGGGGTGCAGTTTTTATTTTGGGTCGTCAAAAAGATGCCACTCATAGCTTCTTTATAACAACTCTTGGGACATTCTAATATACTTACATTGTTATTTGCAAAAACTGCGCAAGATTATAAATGAACCATTCTTTATTTACAGGTTTTGGAAAAATTTGGTGTTAAACAAGCTTCTATTGATAATGCCGTTGCAGCTGCTGTTAAAATTGCAAAGGAAAAGGCTGCCCAATCTGAAGCTGCCCAATTACAATGATCCAAAACCTATTATTTTTGGTTAACTTTTGAGTTATTGTTTCACAATTTTTTTTGTGTTATTTGTTTTAATAAATATTTTCTGTTAAACGCTTATGTTTATGTTGATTGCAATTCAGAAAAACTGATTCTCTACACGTTATATTTTATCGTGATGTTGATATTTCCGTTCAAATAAATTTTTTGTTTCTGGCACGAGTTTTTGAAAATGTTTAAAGCAGAACTAAATCGTTTTCGCGCTCATAAATATTTATATTTTTTTTTGTTAAAAATCGAGCCTGTTCTATCACCGTCAGGTAAAATTTTTGATATGTTTTTCTCGTTCTTTTATTTACTTGAATAATTTTAATGACATCTTTGATTTTAGACTTACTTTACATCTCTTAAATCTATATATCTTGCTTCTTTCAATAACATTTTTTTTGTCATCATGGAAAAGCTTAAAGATGATTCGGTATCTTCTTTACGTAATAAACCAAATCAAACTATTTCTGTTAGACATAATGGTAATTCAAATGAAAACTACTACGAAAAACTTAAAAAACGTACTGCTTTAATAGAAGAACTTGAAACTAAAATTGATGCACTCAATGTTTCTAAAGAAGAAAAAGACGCTATTAGTGATGCTGTAAGTTAACTTTAAGGTTTTTGATTTTATAAATATATATTTATTTTTAGATCAATATTGTTTTTACATGGGACAAAACTGAAAATCAACAACTTCGAGCTGAAAATGATTCACTTTTGAATGATGTAAGTTTTTTGTTTAATTTTTGCAAACAATGCTTTAACTTTTGTTGCTTGTAGCTTGATATATGCTCAGATGAAAGTGGTCAACGTAATGAAAAGATGCAACGAATTATTACTGAAAAAGAACGAACTGTAAGAGCTTAATTTTATTCTGTCACTTTTAATATAAATCATACTGTAGATTGATGAATTGAATCAAAAAATTTCTCAATTAGAACCACATTCTTTATCTATCATAAGAAATGCTATTGCTCCAAAAGATGAAAAGAAGGATGCTCTTTTAAAGGTTGTAAATATGTATGAACAAAATGAACGGTTGAAAGTTGAATTAAGTACTGCAAAGTGTGAACTTACTAAATTGAAGTCAGATGTTGATCAAAAGGATTATACTGTAAATTATGAATGTAACTGTATAAGCAATAATTGTGCTGCTTTTTTAGATTACTTTTTGGAAACAAAAGTGCGAAGAATCTCATGCTCAAAATGGTGAATTGAATCAAAAAATTGCTCGACTTGAAGCTCGCTTACAAAATGATGTCCATAAACCTGCAGTAGCATCAAATGTAAGTGCTATTGCTAAAGATACCAACAGAAGAAAATTTTGGGACACGTTTTTGTTTTTCTACAGCTTTAATATAGCGTTGGCAAAACATCAACGAGGGTTTGCCAATTTTGAAGAGCTCATGTGCTCCCACCTTACTTTAGAACATTTCTTGTAATTTGTTATTTGTGCTTACCGTTTTATTTTTGCAGGATAATGTATCTGATGTGAAAACTTTGTATAATGGTAATACTGCATCAAGATCATACTGTAACAATAATTCTGCTCATAAAGATACGGTATGTTTTCTGCTCATCCATATTTATTTTAAACCTTTAATTTTAGACTACTGCTCAATATTTTATTCAAATGAAAAATGTTGTTGTTGATGGAGAAATTAATTATGAATTATTAAAAGGAAAAGTCAGTTTTTGAATGTAGAATTCTATTTTCTAGAAAGTATGTTATAAAATGCTTTATTGTAGATTTTGCTTGTCTACAAAATTATGCCAGTTTATGAAGATTTTCAAGTATATTATTACAATGATGATAGAGAAGAAAAAATGGTTAAACTTCGATTGGATGATTCCTTCAAATTACGCCTTACTGGAAAATTTTGTCGTCGAAATGGATATTATCCTGGATTTGTTAGAGATTTATGCAAACATATTCATTCATGTGCTTTGAAATCTTTGTCTTTGCAAGCTACTTCTTTAAAAAATCCTTATTTATTCAAAGATTTTTTGAAATTGGTTGAATCTCGAACTATCGTAGATTTATATCTTAATGGAGATGTTAAAGATGATGAGAATGGTAACGATGTTCCACTTGAAAATTTATTACAATATTTTCCAAATCTTAATTACTCAAAAATGTAAGTTTAAATTTTTTTTGAACATTGTATAAAATGAGAAAATTACCGAAAAATAACCGAAAAAATACGCCACAGCACAATGTGCTCCAAGCAGGACTCGAACCTGCGACCCTCTGATTTCCGGTCAGATGCTCTACCAACTGAGCTACTGGGGCTATGCATTAGGCGTTGAAAATTTTGAATTTAGAACATCTTTCTAAGAAAGATTTATAACCTCCAAGACGAGTGGGTAGTTAAACCGCGACAATCAAATCGAGGATAGGTTATTATTATATAAAATGAGAAAATTACCGAAAAATAACCGAAAAAATACGCCACAGCACAATGTGCTCCAAGCAGGACTCGAACCTGCGACCCTCTGATTTCCGGTCAGATGCTCTACCAACTGAGCTACTGGGGCTATGCATTAGGCGTTGAAAATTTTGAATTTAGAACATCTTTCTAAGAAAGATTTATAACCTCCAAGACGAGTGGGTAGTTAAACCGCGACAATCAAATCGAGGATAGGTTATTATTATATAAAATGAGAAAATTACCGAAAAATAACCGAAAAAATACGCCACAGCACAATGTGCTCCAAGCAGGACTCGAACCTGCGACCCTCTGATTTCCGGTCAGATGCTCTACCAACTGAGCTACTGGGGCTATGCATTAGGCGTTGAAAATTTTGAATTTAGAACATCTTTCTAAGAAAGATTTATAACCTCCAAGACGAGTGGGTAGTTAAACCGCGACAATCAAATCGAGGATAGGTTATTATTATATAAAATGAGAAAATTACCGAAAAATAACCGAAAAAATACGCCACAGCACAATGTGCTCCAAGCAGGACTCGAACCTGCGACCCTCTGATTTCCGGTCAGATGCTCTACCAACTGAGCTACTGGGGCTATGCATTAGGCGTTGAAAATTTTGAATTTAGAACATCTTTCTAAGAAAGATATAAGTTTGTATTTTTAGTGATTGCATGCATACGTATAAGAAAGAAACAGCTGCAAATCTTCTTAAGCTTCCAGTTTTTAAAAATCTTAAGAAATTTGAATTACTTCGTTGCCCACGTGAAGTATTTGATCTTGAAACTTTTGGTGATTTTATGAAAGTATGTTTATATCTTTTTCATTTTAAAGCTATAAATGTTGCTAAAGACACATATATATATATTATTTCAATTTTTAACGTTTTGATAAAAAATAATAATTTTTTAGGAGCATTATTGGGCAAAATTTATTATTAAGTTTGAAGGAAATTGGCCACCACAAAGATGTGACCAACATCGTTATGATAGAGATGAACTCTTGCAAACTTGGCCAAAAAATGCTCCACAACCTGATATTGGATGTTAATTTATTGTTTTGTGATTTTAACTTTTTTTTTGTTTTGTTATTGTTTTGAAGAAATGAAGGGATTTTTTTGATTGTTTAACAAAGATAATTCACAGTTGAGTACCTTATTTTTATAGGGTAACAAAAATTACTCCAAAAATATCCCATCAACAAAATTTTAATATAAACTTTTTATGCTAATACAAAAAAATTATGATGGAAGCTTTTTGCAGATTGCAAATCTAAATGGATCACTGCAAATTCCATTTCCCCATGCACCCTGACATATAAGGGGGCTTGATAAACCACAATATGCATGTTGATCAGCATTATTTGGATGACCTGCTGCCCATAGTTCATAATCATATGGAGAATCATCGGTCCATCGCCAAGTTGAAAAATTTGTTACAGAATATAGTCCAATCCATGCATATTGATATACATTGCAGACACCAGTGGAATATGGAGTTAATAGATCTGAAAATCGTTCATGTGTTCTATGATACTGTGATATGCACTTGGCATGGCTGTATGCAAATTTTTGAGCATATAAGTTTAGCAGAGAAATTTTTGGCTTTTTTTGAGCTTGACAAATTTGCATATTACCATGCCGTGCTAAAATGTTTTACGTACTCATAACAAAATCATTTTCATATTTGCTATGAATAGAAGCTAAATGTGATCCTTGACTAAAACACCAGCTTTCATTATCTTCCCAACTGCTTGGATTACTGTAACTATCTCGTACAAAATAACAATATCCTGTTTGATTACAATAACTCCATCCATTTGGACATTGAACTACTGGAGAAGAAGTTGTTGTATGAGGTGGTGGTAAATTAGTTGTTGGAGCTTCTGGAAGATTATAAACACATACAAATGGTTTTGGTACTAAACAATCAGCTGTCATCCATGCTCCACTATTAATATATGCCGCACCACATTCATGTCCTGTAACACCTGAAGGTTCAAGAGAAATCCAATCCACGAAATCAAATGGAGTTCCATCAATCCAACTCCAATTTCCATTAACATAATTTGTTGCACCAATCCAAAATTGATCTGTTGTGACATTTTGAAAGGCAGGATATAAATGGTCATGAATGAATGTGGATTCAAATGCGTCATGAACTGAAGCCAAAAAGCCTTGATTTTGATTACATATTCCTGAAGCTTTATAGAAGTGTGCACTCAATGGATTGAATAAATAGCATTTATTCGGATTTGAAGATGATTGAATCATTCCTGCAGGGCATGATGTCGATGCCATAGAAGTAGAAAGGAGAAAGTGTAAAGCCCAACAAACAATTGACCACTTCATTTTTTACAATTCGCAGTCACTTTAAAATCAAAAGTGAGAAACTGTAACTAAAATTCTATTTCTTTTTTTCTCTTTTTATCAGAGTTTTTTTGTATAAAAATTCTGTGGTCGTTAATTACTTTGATTGTTGATTATAATCTCTTGGTAAAAGATTAAATGCTTAAAGACAAAAAAACGTCAACATTTTCAATAATAAGTTGTACAAAAAACACATAAGACAATAAATGCTTTTTGCTGAATAGATTTTTTGATTCTTTGATGCTCCTTCATTTGCAGCTTATAAATAAATCGCACAAATTATTTGGGAATGTAAAAGAATGCAAGACAAAGGTTGCTTCGATCATACTTCAAATTGACATCATTTCAATTAATACAAATTTGGAAACACAAAACACATACACATTTGATGGCTGTGGTTAAATAAAACTTTCATTTGCTTGCAAAAAAATTATCGTAATTATATGATACTAGAAGCTATACAAAAAATTTCATGAGCATCTGATGCTTCAATCAAGAGATCCACAAACGGGTAAATAGCCGTTCAACGGCTATTGCCCAGCCCTGTATCCGGCATTGTTTCTTTTATTAGAGTGTTATTGTTTGAAAAATTGTCATTTGCATCTCCCGCTGGTTGCGTTCTGCTACTGTACTTCCAGTCCAAAACATTCCTTCTCTTCTTCTCTCGTTTGAGACGTTCCTTTTTATTTATATTCCTTGTTCAGTGTTGTTATTTTTTTCTGCTGCTGAGCATACGTTTAATTGTTGCTCTGTTATAATAAATATTGTTAATTATTCTTCTTCTGTTATTTGTTTATCCTATTCACATGGTTAAAACAGGAAATTTAAAGGTGTAAAAATATCTAAAAATTTTAAATGGAAGCTTTTGTCATAAAAGTGCCATCATTTTCTCATGCTTTTACAATTTGACATAAAAAATGTGAACGAAAAAAATTTGTGGTTACTCATTTTTTCTGCAAACCGGTTTATCAAAACAATTTACTATTAAAGGACAGACTATAATTAAATTCCTTCTTCGCCACATTGATTTTAGCATTAAGACTATTATTATTATTCTCTGCTAATTTTTTACATTTTTTGAGACGAACTTGAACCTCGCTGTAATCTCTCATATTGAATTGCATGCCTGGGTCCTCTTAAAGAAAATTTAAGGACTTTTACATTTCTTACCCTAAAAATTCAAAGGTTTGTCACTGCAATTCATATTCAAATAAATTACTTTGTTCTGGTTTTAACACGAATTCCTAACATTGTTTGAAGCAAAGCCACGTGGCTGTACATCGACTTCGCGTATAAAAATTAGATCATCTTTTTAATAAAAGTGAAGCAGTTTTTTATGTGTTTGCATTTTTATACCGTGTTCTTTTTTATTTCTTTTACAATGTAACTAAAATAATTATTTTTAATACTATCTTTTTTATTTAGAATTGCTTATATATCTCTTAAATCTATCTATCGTGCTTTTTGATAACATTTGTTTGTCATTATGGAAAAGCTTAAAGATGCACCAGCATCTACATCACGTGATAAACCAGATCAATCTATATCTGCCACATATAATGGTAATTCAAATGAAAGGTACTACGAAAAACTTAAAAAACGTACTGCTTTTATAAATGAAGTTGGAACCAAAATTGATGCTCTAAATGTTTCTAAAGAAGAAAAAGACGCTATTAGTGATGCTGTAAGTTAATTTTAAAGTTTTTGCTTCTATAAATGTATATTTGTTTTTAGATTAATATTGTTTTTACATGGGACAAAGCTGACAATCGACAACTTCGAGCTAAAATTAATTCTCTTTTGAATGATGTAAGTTTATGTTTAATTTTTACAACAGTAATTTAACTTTTATTGCTTTTAGCTTGATATATGTTCAGATGAAGCTGATCAACGTAATGAACAAATGCAACGAACTATTGCTGAACAACAAGAAACTGTAAGCGCTTAGCTTTATTTTGTTAGTGTAAATATTGGCCATTTTTAGATTACTGAATTGATCCATGAAATTGATGAACATAAGGTATGCATTATTATATCACATCCATCATTTTAGAACTAGTTTTTTTTCAGGAAACTATTTTTAATTTGGAACGTTTAATTGCTGATACAACTTTGATTTTTAATGAAGAGATTAAAGCTTTGGAAAATGAAATTGCTGAATTGAAGAAAAGAAATTCGAATCTACAAAGAAGTACAAGTTCGAGTTCGTTTCCCATTGATATTATAATTGTTTAAGCATTCTTTTAGTTATACATAGCATATATATTTTTTAAAGTATCACTCAGATTGTAATTTTTTTTAGTAATTCATAGCATTTTTATTTTTTTAAAGTATTACTCAGATGTTAACTTTTTTGTTTTATTTGTTATTTTATGTATAAATATTTTGTTTAAAAAATAAAAATGGTTTTTGCAAAGTTTGTACAGTGTTGTAATATACATACATAGAGATTAATATTCTTAACATTTAAGGATAATTAGATGAAATGTTAAAGTTGAATTTGAAGTTATTTTGTTACTCTTGACATCTCTGAATCAAGAAATTTGTTAGTGATAAATATCGAGGTCGCCCACTAGCAATGCTGACAAACATGCAATTTTACGTTCATGGCCATTATTATCATTGGTTAATTTTCAGTTATAATATATTATATAATTTCAAAATTTTTTTATTTTAATAGATGTTTTTTTGGTTTTAGTAAACGAGTTGTTGAAAGAAAACTATAATAATTGCTAGTATATGTGAACGTCTTGTGGATATTAAATAATTAAAAATAATAGCACAAAAAAATTTTTTTGAACCTATATCATTGTCATTGGGATACAACACTGTGATTCTTTTTTTGTTACCTTAAAAGCAATGAAAAGATTAATGTTGTTTATGAACAACAACAAAATCTACAGACAGACAAAAGAAATATTAATAATTAAAAAGAAAGAATTGTGAAAGTAACTGATGTGTGGTAGGACAATATGTGCGCGTGTGTGTGAAACAAAACAAGTATGCCCAACAAAAAGCTTTCGAAAGTTTACGAAAACTGTAACGTCTGCGCTTCCTCCCCAGCTAACAAAAACGAATAAAGAACACACCTAACAATTTCGAAATCCTTTTTAACGTGTGTTACGCCTTCTTTATGCAAGGATTTGCCATTTTTTGCTTTCCTTGTTAGTTCGGGCTACAACTTGGTTTATATATGTGTATTGATATTAAATTTTATGTCAAGGATTAGAGAGTTAAAATTCCTACATTGCTCACATCATAGTGAACTATGATATATTTTTACGCATTGAAATTCAGAGATTTTTATTTTTTTAAGTTGTAAAATTATGCTGTAAATACATGATCGCGATTTTTCTTTATTTTTGTTTAGAATTTTAACTTGAAAAATTAATTTTGATGTCATCTGTTTTTAGATTTAAAGAAAGCTTATATATCTCTTAAATCTATCTATCTTGCTTCTTTCAATAACATTTGTTCGTCATCATGGAAAAGCTTAACGATTTGTCTTTATCTTCATCATCTGATGAAACTGAATCAGATCAAACTTCCTCTGCTGATGGTAATAATTGTAATGCTTCAGATGAAGGCGGCAGCAAATATGAAGCTTTGACCGATGAACTTCAAACTAAAACTGATGATTTTATCATAGCTGTAAGTAGCTTTCGTTCATTATACTTTCTTTCACTCTATGTAGTTATATATTTTTCAGATTTGTACACTCAAACGTGTTACAACAACCATTGGTAAAATTCATGTTAAACCGCTTGGTGCTGATGCATATAAAAAAGTTGATGATTTTATCGCTTCGGTAAGTATTAACTTCAGTTTCTTCTGGCGCTCTGAACGGGCTAGTTTTAAATACTTTCACTTAACTGCACTTTTTTAGGTTGATAATATTATTAAATGGTATGAAGGTGAAATTAATCGTTATCGAAGTTGTGCACATATTTATTTGAATGCAGTAAGCTATACTGTGTTTTTTTTAGGATTTATTCAACTTTTCTGCACTTTTAGGCTGCTGCATGTACTAAACAAAATGAAGAATTGCAACAAACTATTGTTGAACAAAAAGAAACTGTAAGCATTTTAACGAAAATAAAACTTGAAATTTGAACCTATATGTATCCTCCAAGCATGGTGACGCTCCAAATAATCTTTAGTATACTTTTGTGGTGCTTACGTTCATCATTCAAGATACCCAGAAATTTAGGTTTTATTTCCTTCAGCATGTAATGAATGTGTTTTAGATTGATCACTTGATTGAAAGCTCTACAACAATGGCAAAAGATTTTGAAAAAAAGGTAAAAGTTATGGAAGAAAAGCTTAAATATATGAAAGTTGTTGAAACTGAAATGCAAGCTAAATGTGCTTTAATGGAACAGAAAGAGCAAGAAATAAAGAAACAAGTTAAAAATGTTGAAGTTAAAGCTGATACTGCAAATTTTATACTTGGAACAATGAAATCAAATCTTGGTCTAAAGGATGATACTGTAAGTATTTGAAAAAACTATGTAAAAATGAAAACGTCTTACAGAAGTTGGAGAACAGGTTTTTAAAGGATTCAAAACATGACCTCCACTTTTATTTTCGTATCCTATTGTTACCTTATATAGTACAGATCAAATGCTCAAGGGCTCTGGCACATCCTTAATGATGAATTTCTATTTTAGATTCAATATTGGAAACAACATTTAGAAGAAGCAAATCGTTTATTACATTCTAAAAATGTTGAACTTCGTCAAATAAAGAATACTGGTGATGCTACAAATGGCGCTTCCGTTTCAACAAATTCTCATGCTAATGAAGCTGCTGCTGCTTCAACTAAAGAAATTCAAAAAGAAGAAAATATTAAATCGGCTGATGTTGAAAGTTCTGGCAAATCTGCTTGTGAAACTGCTGTTGCAACAACTCCGAAAGCTATTGAAGAAAATCCGGATAGAGATGTTGATAAAATTGGTGATACTCCTACTGCTGTAACGCTTCAAGTCTCTCACCCGGCTGAGAATGAAGGTGGTACTGTAGCTGATAAAAAGAATAATAATGAAGATGCATCATCTGTTGCAAAAACTGATAAAGAAAAAGTTTTGGATGTTGCTGCAATGCGAAAAGTAAGTTTCTAAAGATCTATCATGTGCTTTACTATTAATCTTTATTTTTGCAGTCTTTTGAAGATGTTGGATTATCTTCAGATGCTATTGAAACAGCTATTGCCGACGTTATTGGCGCTTCTATCAAAAATGAAGAAGAAATTGCTAGCAAATCTGCTCTTAAATCTGGTGATAATAGAAAGCCACGTGGTGTTCCAACAACTGCTTTTTCTTCAGGTCCTCGTTTCTATGGCCAAAATTATAAACCAAGAACTTTAAAATTTTTGAAAGGAGTTCGAAAAAATCCTGATGCTTGGAAGTCATGGTGAAAATAATGAACTCCAAAAGTTTTTTGAATCATTTCAGTTGTCTTTCAGGGATGAAAAATGCGGCCGGCCGGCCAACATTTTCAGGCCGCGCGACCGGCCGGGCCGAAGCTTCAGGCCGCGGGCCGGCCGCTCAATTTTTTTGCCAAAAATTTTTAAGCTATTTTCCTCAAAATTTACGAAAAACGAAGAACTTTACGTGTTCTTCTTGAAGTTTTTGAATTATATGAACATTAAGTATTTCATTAGAAGCTTCATTTCCCCATTTTTTGTCGAAAATCAGAAAATTTTCCCCCAAACGTTAGTATATCAACAAAAGTTTTTTCAATAAATGTAACCTATTTTGCAAAATTAAGGTTGATTATGCACTTTACAACACCTCAAAGATACAAAATCGCTTTAAAAAATTTTTATACGTTAAAATACACGTTTTAAAAATTTTTAGTGTTTTAATGCGGCCGGCCGCGGCCGGCCGGAAATTCCGGCCGCATTTTTCATCACTGTTGTCTTTTTTGATTTGTTATTCTTGTTAAATGAAAAAATATTATTATATGTTCATTGTATCACTGAGAAGTAAAACACGAAGCTTAAGAAAAATATATTGGTGAATTATGCTTTGATGTTAGTACAACGAAAACTTTAACAAATAAAAAAATTGTGAATTAGAATTAGAGTTTACTATCAAATAAGCATTTTCCTAATTAACATTTTATGTTATAATAGAAAAAGTGCGGTATTCAATATCTTAAATTCAACTTGAAATCATTGTCACGTTGGTTTTCATCGTCAGTTCTGCTTCCCAAAAATATTGTTCAAGTACAAACATTTTTAAAAAAATTTACATATATTTATTCAAAAAAGATTTTGCTTGCTGTACTATTTTATTATTCTTCTAACAAGGGAACCGTCAGACATGCCACCAGCCTTTTTGACCCAAAATATGTTTATAGGGTAGTTTTTAGGTAGAAAAAACATATGTATGAGTATTAGCGGCTAATGGCACCGGGAACACCGGATTTTGGGACTTTGAAATTTGAATAAACGGCCGCTTGCAACATCTCACTCATTTTTTTGCTCTCCTGCTGTGTGGCCCTGTGGCATAGTGGTTAACGCGTCAGGATTGAGAGCTGAATTTTTGGGGTTCGAATCCTCTCGATTGAACATTTTTATTTATTTCTTTTTGACAAAAAATCATTAATTCATTATTTAAAAAACGACTTTTAATACTTTTTTATAATAATTTTAAAGTCGTTTTTGAGTATTTTTTGTGAAAATTGAAAAATCAACAAAACACCCTTTTTTATGTCACTTTTATTTGCAACTTGTTCTTTTTTTGCTTGGAAGAAGACATAACAAAATCGATTTTTGACACAATTTTTTACATTTTTGTTAGCCAAAAAGCGGCAAGTTGTTTCTTTATGTCATTGACTTTTTTGTTTGATCCAAATGTTTGCAAACAGAACATTTATTTTTTTCATTACAAAAAACAGAAAAATAAGTTTCAAGCATAACATCGATGTAAATCTTTAACAAAATGGGTAAAGCAATAAAATTGATCACAATGTGCGCATTTTATGAATGCTCGCTTTGAGCAATGGCATGCTGAATCAGTTTTAATACTGTCAAAGCAATATTCAACAGGAGTTTCAAATCCTTCTTGCCTTTCATCAAAATATCCAGCTTTATACCAAGAATATTTAATAAGGAAATTAAAAACTGGAGCTGCAAATTGTCCAAGAGCAATATCAAGAAGTGTACCCATTCCTTGTCGATTTGAGATATCAAAGGCAGGATGATTTCGGCGAATTTTATGTGATAAACGTCGAATAAAATTTTTGAAAGGACGATTAAAGTAAACGTCGAGGGGTTGGGCAACAGATGTTGTTTTTGGAGGTAAAACATGAAATTGAATATTTTCTCCTTCTTCATCAATCGATTGTTTGTAACCTGTCCAAGAATCAATCATTAAAATTGAATTTTCTCCTGCTGCTGGTTTATAAATATCTTTTATCCATTTTTTTCCAAGTTCAGAAGTCATTAGGCCAGATGGATGAGAATATGCTTTAAAAAATATACAAAACTTTTTTGTTTTTATTTCAAACATTTTTTACAATTTGTCTTTTTTGCAAGCAAGAAGACATAACATAATAAATTTTAAAGAGAAAGTTTTACATTTTTGTTAGCGAAAAAAAGTTTCTTTATATCATTGCTATTACATTTTATTTTGAAAGATATATGTAAAAAATTGTGTTTTAATGAACTTATGGCGACTGTGAATATTCCTGATAAATATTTTTCTGCTTCTTGTCTTAAGCCGGTGTACACCAATTTAAATTTAAATCAAAATCAAAAATGTATAGTTGATGAAAAAAAAGAAAATATTTCTGGAAAGGAAAAAGATCACCAAATATTCCAATTTAGTTATGATCCATTGTGTAATAAGCACGAATCACCAAATTTTACAAGTCCTTGGAAAAAATCTACCACTATTTCATATGATCAAAATGACCAAACAACAAAAGTTCTTAAAAGTACATCTGACAAAAGTAGCTCAACTTTGAGTCTTCACATTGCTTGCTATGAAGACTCAATATCAACTTCAAATCATTTATCATCACAAACTTTGTCAAACAATCAACATCAAGAGAAGCCAGTCAAGAGTTTTGGTAAAAAATGGAAAGATGTTAAAAAATTATTTAAAAGTTCCTCAAAACATTTTGTAAGACATTAATTGTTTTAGAAAAGCTTTAAACCTATTTTAGGATTTTTTTGAAATTCCTCGACAAAATAAAGATGTTCCAATGGAACCAGAAATTATGCAATTTAAAGCATCTCAAAAATTACTTGATCCAAATCAACAATCGATTTACAGTAACATTTGGAAATATTTTCCGTAATTTATGATTGATTCATTACAGATTCAATGACAGATGAGCAAAAAAATTTGGTTGATGTATTTTATCAAAAAGCCGTTGATAAAGAAAAAGAAGTTGACGATGTTAAACTTGAACTTATGAAACAAAAACAACGGTTTGCTGAATTAGAAAAGCAAAAAGAAGTTGAAGAGGCAAAACTTGAAAATGAAATTAATCGTTTGTCAAAAGAATTTTCATTACTACAAATTTCGACCACAACACAAATTAAAGAGTTAGATGGAAAAATTTCAGTTCTGAAAGGTTGTGTTTTGTTTTTAAAAAAATATATATTGCGAAACCATCGAAATTTATAGATCAAAGTCGGTATAAGTATGTATTGGATTTTATGATTGATGGATTTGATGATGATGAAATGAGTGAAGAAGAAAAAGGTGAAAGTGAAAGTGATGAAGAATATACATTACCGCCTCCTCCAAAACGTATCTTATTGGAAGATAAATATCCTCTTTCAACATGGGAAGTTATTATTGCTAAATTGGATAAAGGGTGGAGTATTGATACAATTAAAGCTCAACATAAAAAAGTATCAGATAAAAAAGATATTTATAGGTTCGGTAAAAATTATTTTTAAAAATTTTCATATTAAAATTTAGAATGAAAGAATATCTTAAACGAAATGGATCTTCAAATAAAAAATATCATGATATTGATACTGCTGTATTGAGAGAATTTTTGGATATGAGAAATGAACTTGAAGAAATTCACGATTGTGATCTCATTGATGCAGCATTAAATGCAGCTGAAGAGATGGGTCTTGCATCATTTAAAGCAAGTGAAGCTTGGATTCGCAGATTTAAACAAAAATATGGGATTGTATCGAGAAAAATCAATGCTGTTGTAGCAACTTCCCAAGTTGAAAGTTTGCCTGAATTAGAAAGTGTCATCAGAAGTCATCGTGAAAAAATGAAAGCACTTATTGCTGTTACTCCACATGATAAGGTACACTATTTAATTCTAGTATTTTTGAAAACGTAAAGTTTAAGGTATTTAATGCAGATCAAACTGGATTAAAACAAGAAATGGTTGGTGGCCGAACATTAGCAATAAAAGGAGAAAGAAAAGTAAAAGCTATTGTTCGTCGTGTGAATGCAACAACCCATTCTTATACTGTTCAAGTTTTAATTAATGCTGCTGGAAATCTTATTTTACCAGCAATGGTTGTATTTTGTGAACAAAAACGTCCAAATTGTTTTGAAAATCAACTTCGACCTTTTAAAAATATTAAAGCATATTCTCATCCATCTGGCCTAATGACTTCTGAACTTGGAAAAAAATGGATAAAAGATATTTATAAACCAGCAGCAGGAGAAAATTCAATTTTAATGATTGATTCTTGGACAGGTTACAAACAATCGATTGATGAAGAAGGAGAAAATATTCAATTTCATGTTTTACCTCCAAAAACAACATCTGTTGCCCAACCCCTCGACGTTTACTTTAATCGTCCTTTCAAAAATTTTATTCGACGTTTATCACATAAAATTCGCCGAAATCATCCTGCCTTTGATATCTCAAATCGACAAGGAATGGGTACACTTCTTGATATTGCTCTTGGACAATTTGCAGCTCCAGTTTTTAATTTCCTTATTAAATATTCTTGGTATAAAGCTGGATATTTTGATGAAAGGCAAGAAGGATTTGAAACTCCTGTTGAATATTGCTTTGACAGTATTAAAACTGATTCAGCATGCCATTGCTCAAAGCGAGCATTCATAAAATGCGCACATTGTGATCAATTTTATTGCTTTACCCATTTTGTTAAAGATTTACATCGATGTTATGCTTGAAACTTATTTTTCTGTTTTTTGTAATGAAAAAAATAAATGTTCTGTTTGCAAACATTTGGATCAAACAAAAAAGTCAATGACATAAAGAAACAACTTGCCGCTTTTTGGCTAACAAAAATGTAAAAAATTGTGTCAAAAATCGATTTTGTTATGTCTTCTTCCAAGCAAAAAAAGAACAAGTTGCAAATAAAAGTGACATAAAAAAGGGTGTTTTGTTGATTTTTCAATTTTCACAAAAAATACTCAAAAACGACTTTAAAATTATTATAAAAAAGTATTAAAAGTCGTTTTTTAAATAATGAATTAATGATTTTTTGTCAAAAAGAAATAAATAAAAATGTTCAATCGAGAGGATTCGAACCCCAAAAATTCAGCTCTCAATCCTGACGCGTTAACCACTATGCCACAGGGCCACACAGCAGGAGAGCAAAAAAATGAGTGAGATGTTGCAAGCGGCCGTTTATTCAAATTTCAAAGTCCCAAAATCCGGTGTTCCCGGTGCCATTAGCCGCTAATACTCATACATATGTTTTTTCTACCTAAAAACTACCCTATAAACATATTTTGGGTCAAAAAGGCTGGTGGCATGTCTGACGGTTCCCTTGTAAGGAACATTTTTGTTTTTTTAATTTTTAAAAAAAGTACAAATGTTTGAAAACCTTATAATTATTTTACGTTTCACGTAAAAGCAAAAAGTAAAATTGTCACACAAAAAACATCTAAATACGGCATTATGTCAATTGTTGTGGCAATTTTGCATTTTCAGTTTAGCATTAAAAAGTAAAATGTGTTCATATAAAATTTGTTTGTACTCTTTTTTGACGCCGACTCATTTAATTTAAACAATGCTATTTTCTTGCAAAAAACAATAAAGAATATTCTTAATAAACACCACAGTGATATTCACAAAAAAATGCCATGGGAAAATTAACATTTCAAAAACCGGTGTATAAAAACTCATTGTTTTCTTTTAAAAACTTCCATAAAAACAAAACTTTTTACTTCACAGCAATGGTAAAATTTGATATTTCTACCGTATCCACTCATTTAGCGATTTTGCTAAATGCATTTTTAATTTGGTTAATTTGGAAGAAATCTGGTAAAGCACTAAAAGATTACCGTAAAATTTTGTATCTTGGAGGAATTTTTGATTTTTTCTTTTCAATACTTACTGTTTTGGCTGCTACTGTTATTGCGTTGTCAGAGGAGTATTATTTTATAATTATTGAAGGTTGGATTGCAGCCTTTGGACATCCCTTTGATTTTATGATTGTTGTTTTGCATGTTTATTTTTCTTACGCTACAATCAGCATTGCAACTGTACAATTTATTTATCGATTTTGTCTTATTTGTTGGTAAGGAGTTTTTGCGGGAGAAAAATTATATGTAAAAATGCTATGGGAAAACCGTGAACCCCGATAAACATCATAAGGAGAGACTCACTTTTAACCTTGAATGCCAGCCGAGCACCCCAACCCCTCATGTTTTTTAGTGGTAGTCCCGCCTCGGGCTCGAACTTGGGATCACCAGGTCGGACATCCAACGCGCTAACGACTCGACCACATGAACTGGCAATTAAATTTCTTTTGCATGTTTTACAGCAAAATTACCAATATCACAGATCTCAAAACTCACATACGCTGTTATCAAAAAATCAATAATTACCTATTTCCAGGGACATTACTCTTAACACAAAAGCTTTCATCGTGCTTGTTATTGCATCATTTCTATCAGCAGCATATATGGGTGTTATGTGGTTTATCTTCTTTTATCCCAAAGAAAACCAATACGAAATCTATGGCACAATTCTTTTATCCGCCAAGCAAGCGACTGCTGATCAACTCAAAAGTTTTATTGTTGCTCCAAGGGTAATTTTAATAATTTGAATAATTAACACAGCTTTATTTTAAAAAGATGTTTGTTTAGAGTGGACCAAGAAGTACATCATGGTTTACTTTATGGCAATCAATTATTTGTTTTGGCATCATTATTGTTTGTTCCTTGGGAGTGATTTACAAACTTTGGAAGCATCAAAAAAACTTTGCAACTGCTGATCGTAAAATTCAAAATCAGATTACTGTAGTGCTGTTTTGTGAGGTTATTTTTTGCCACAAAAAAGACTTCTGTTTTTTATAAAATTATTTTTATAGGCAATGGTTCCACTGCTCACCATGATAATCCCTTTACAATTTCTTTCATTTTTGGCTCGCATTCTTCCATGGTTCCCTCCAATGCTAACGTATATTATTGCATTTTCACCCCTCTTTAATCCGATTGTTAAAATTTTTGTTATTTCACCATTTCGAAAAACTATTTTTGGAGTTTTTAACAAACCTCATGTTACTGTTGTAACAATTCCGTCTACATCTAATAGATCTTCTTAAGATAGTTTTTATGTAAGAGATATTACGTGTCAACGATAGTTTTATAATTTTATGTTAAAATAATCTTAAAAATATAATTGTCAAAACGTTTGTATCATACTTGTGGGAAATTAATTGGGTTTTAATCACATATTTATTTAGCTCCCGGTCGGGGCTGTTTGGCTTATTCAAAGAAGAACAAAACTTTATATTAAAGCGATGAAAAAGAAAAAAACAAAAGAAGACGGATGTTTTTAAATAAATAAAAAAAAAGATAGCTTTTCTTACATTTGCAATGAAAACAAAATTTCGAGATTTATCATTGGCAATTCTCGATAATAATAAACGTTACTAAATTGTAACAATAATAAAATGATAATAAATTTTAAACAGAAAGAATATTTTGCTTTTATGGTAATGAAAAATCTACAAAAAAGCCCATGAAGAATATGTAAAACATTTGATGACAGTCCATTATCAGCATTGCCAAGCGGCACAAATCTTCCTTTCTTTATCAAGTTAAGATGAAATGCTCTTATTTGTTAAAAAAGAAAATCTAGAAACTGTTGTTGGTGAGGGTAACAATTTATAAAAATTCAATACAGAAGCTAAACAAGACTTTTTTTTGAAGCTGTATGTTTGATTATGTAGAGATATTTTTGTCTAAATGATAGAAAGAAATTTTTAAGCTTTTAATTGGACTGAACATCGAGCATCATTATTATGTGAGACGGAGTAATCTTCTAATGAGACATGATGGAGTAATTCTCTAAATAAAACTTATGATAACTGCAAGTCAACCATAGCAATCCATCACCCCTTTTTTAGACATATAAATTAGCAGAAAAAGATGTTATTAAAAAGCAACCAATATCCAATGATGCTATTTTTGATATTACTGACACTAAAGAAGTTAAATTAGCTGAAATTCTTCCATCTTATTTCATCTTATCAGTGAAAAGTTTTTGAATGAATGTGTTAGTAAGCACTTTTTTGGATTACTGTAATACCGTAAACACAGTTCATGTATGTTTAACAGCAAAAGGTATTTTATCTCGTAATAATGGATTACATGCTCATGATATTATTACCGGTAAGTTTTTTTTGCAGATATTTTAAACATTTAGAGTATCCTGAAATTCGAAATGATAACAAACTTCAAAGATGATTTTTAAATTATGAACATGTTTTTAACCAGGATGGCAGCAAAAGTTTAATAAGCTTCATTTTCAAATTCCAACAACACCAGGTACCGTATCCAAAACGAAACGAGCAGAATGGTATATATCTTTTGTCCTGATAAAGACGGTTTTTTAACTGTTAAATATCATACAAGGATTTCTTCATGCGATTCCTAAATAAAAACCAAAGGATAATGCTGGATTTCAAATTGATTTAAAATTTCCAAGTTCCATTACAGTAACTCGCAACAAAGTTATTTAAATGTTTTCTTTATGATTTTTTGTCTATCAAAAATGAACTTATTCTTACTGTAGCAACCCAAAGACCAACTATATAAATAACCCTTATGCCAAAACACTGTATTTTTCTCCCTTGCCTAAAATCCGCAACGTTCACATTTTTTTTAAAATTTTATTGAATTTTCAACAACAAAAGCATAATATAATAATTAGAAACAAATGAGAAAAAGAAACGAGGATTTATGCCCAGAAGCGGCCTTCATCAATTGCAGCTTTGAGAGCTTGATTGAGATCATCAAAGTAGGCATCTTCACGGCTCTTGACTGCTTTCTTTTCTTCATCGGACAAGATATCACCTTGTCCTTGACGATATCTTGCAGAATCTCCACTTCCAATACTTTGAGTATCATCCATGCTAAAAATATTAAACGATTAATATATCTACAAGAAAAGACAAAACAATGTTACCCCTTACTCTTGTGTTGACGGAAATTATTTCGAGCACGTTTGCTCAAATCAGCAGCAGAAACGAGACCAGGAAGTTTTGTTGGTGAGGTAACAATACCTAAAATTATTTATCAATACATTTCATAAAATTTAAAAAACATATAAACATACCATGTGCAAAGCATAAACAATAAGTTAACCATTGAATATGATTAAGTGGAACAGCATCAGCACCTTCAAGAACATGTAAAACAACTGGATGTGCAGTACTAAAAAAATTTACTGAGATTATTAAACAAAAAATCAGTACTGAAAAAAATTACCCAATTAAAGCACGCTGAGCTACAAGAATAAATGAAGGAACTCGGCGAGAGACTATTCTTTCAGAAACACATGTACCAGATGGAACATTTTGCATAGCTGTTAAAATCGACCTTTGCACCGTTTCTTTAATAAAGTTATGTGTTTTTAGCCTTTTTGGGTATACAATTTCGTTTATTTTTATCGAAAATTTTTTGGAACATTGAAAAAAACACATATTTTTATTTTTAAATTTTTTTTGAAAAAAATGCGGCCAGCCGCGGCCGGCCGGAAATTTCGGTTGCATTTCTCAGCCCTGGCAGGTACATAATTTTGGATTTATAAAGAACTAAGCAAAAAAAATATAACTTTAAAAGTTAGAATTTAAATAAAATAGTTGCATTTTTAAAGAAACGTTTCAAGTTTTTGAGAAAAAACAAGAAGGAAAAAAGTACGGTAAGTTAAAAAAGATTGTTTTTGCTGCATCGAAAATAGCAATTTATTGAATGAAAAACAACAATTTATTTTCACACGCATGATCATTGAAAAAATATTATACAAAAAAGCTATTTCTTAACTCCGTACAACTGCCATTCTTCCAACGCTGTCTTGATTATGCAAGCCTGTCCGCTAATAGAATCGATGTCCTTCTCGAGTTACTGTATATTGAAAAGATCTACAAAAATTTTTTGTAAACAAAAGTTTCTTTTTTAATTTCACCAATTTGCAAGAACCATTGCAGCGGGGCATGGCTTTTCAATATCTTTAATTGTAAAATTAATTTGTTTGTTTTGTTAAAGAACTATACAGGAAGCAGTTGATTGTTGAATTTCTTTTCATCGAAAAGCTGCTGCTTTTTCGGCTAAAAAAGAAAACATATATGAAAAAAGAATGGCCGAAATAAGTTTTGAAAAAAGTGTAAAAATACAATTACTTTTTAGAAATTCTTAAAAATAAATAAACTGAAATTTCTGCTTCAAAGTTTGGAGGCATTACTCTGAAATTAAAAAAAAGTCGATAACAGTAATTTTTATTTTACCGAAATTTTCAACATCAAAATTTGCTCTTTTTTTTCCAACTATAGTAATTTGAAGAACACACAATCTCTTCCTAAAAATTTGCTCAGTAGATACAAATCAATAAATGCTTATGAATTTCCCCGATTTTACCCAAAACAATAAAAATCCAATGACCTCAGATAAAATCTAACTGACCAACAGAAAAAATACTGCACCAACAAAATTTGTTGAAATAAAAAGTCAGTTTCTTCCATCGCTTATTTCTTCATCAAATCCTTAAAAAATATCAGCAGAAAATCACCACTTTCTCTTCAAATAAAATGGAACCAGAAAAAATACATTTTATTTTTTCGATATTATTTTTAATTTGGTGTTTACCTGTTATTCCATTATTTTATAATCGAAATGTTATTAAAACTGAAAATCATGCATTCTGGATGGGCGTTTGTACATTATTTTTTGGAACAGCAATTATCAATATTTTAGCATATAAATATAAAAAATGTTGGTGTTATCTTCTTGGTGCACCTGGATTTGTGAGTTTTTATCTTTTCTGACAGATTTAATTAATTTGATAATTTTTAGCTATTGTTTTTTGTTTTACATTTTGCTAATATTGTCGCATTTGTTATATGTTTGACTGGGCTTGAATTCAGTAAGTTTCAATACAAAATCTAAGAACTCATGTGTAAAAATGTCATATTTTAGAAGATTATATGAACAGCACAGATGAAAAATTATTATTCTTTTTTTCAAATCTTAATTTTCCACTTTCTATCTTTGCTTTATCTTCAACACTTTATCGCTATCAAAAAATGCTTCTCCAACAAATGGATGAAAATTACAGTACTACTACTTCTTCAAAGCCGATGTTACTCAAATTTTGTTCCAATAATTTCACCACCTGCATTAAAATTTTCAATTATGCAATTTTGCTTACTACACTTGCTTACTCTGGTTTTACATATAAATTTGTTATCCTTTGGGGTCATGGATATTCTCGTTTTCATCCTGCACAACTTCTTTTACTTCTTCCATTTTTTACGCCAATTTGTAATCTTCTTGCAATTAGATTTGGTTTTAAGAAGCTTTGTATTGTTGTTATTACAGCATGGGTATGCTCCTTTTTATACATTACTAATCAGCACAATCAGCACATTTTTAGACATTATTCACTGTCTTTGTTGTTGGCATCTTTGGCTTGGCTCTCTATGACGAATGTAAGATTTATAAACTTTTTTAATTATATTTAATAAAACAATATTTTAGTCCATCGCTATGATTTGTATGCATTATGTATTGGTGCAAGTCTCTTATTAACATATTTCATGAATCTTTTTGTTTGCATGGTTACAACTCTTTACATTTATCAATCAAATGAAATGGAAAAAATAGAATCAAAGAAACATCAAAATATTAAAATTGTTGCTTATTTATATCAACCATTGAAATGTTTTTAATCTGCTTTTTCTTTTGTTATTCGTTACTGTTGCTTTTTATGTGTTTTATGAAATAAATTATTGTGAAAATGTTAACAGTGTACCCCATGTTTGCTAAAATGTAAAGCTTAGATTTTTGTTCGTTGCAACAATAGAAAGAAGAAGACAATCTGTAGTTTTTAGACAAAAGAGTGAAAATAATTCTTACAAAACAAATTAAAGACAAGAAACAAAAGATCAATCCAAAGTGTTTAAAAATTGCAAGTGTAAAAAGATATAAATAGATTTTTTGTACAAATTAAAGCATGTAATTATTAGTTTTTACAATCATTAAAATGGCAGAAAAAATGTTTGCTGCCGTTGCTATAATCTCTGCAATTTTAATTTCACTTGGAAATTGTGTTGACGAAATTAAAAAGCTTCCGGGTGTAAAGTTTGATGTCGCTTTTAATCATTATTCTGGATATCTTCAAGTTTCTGAAACACACTTTCTTCATTATTGGTAAGAATAATCATACAAAATAATATTCCACATTTATGAGAAATTTTATAGGTTTGTTGAATCACAAAATGATCCTGCAAATGACCCTTTGATTTTTTGGTACAATGGTGGGCCCGGGTGTTCTTCATTGTTAGGCTTGTTAACAGAAATGGGGCCATATATGGTTAATGCAAATGGCAAAACACTTCATGAAAATCCAAATGCATGGAATAAATTTGCATCAGTTGTTTATATTGAAGCTCCGGCCGGTGTTGGATTTTCATATTCATCAGATGGAAATACGACAACAAATGATGATCAAGTTTGTTTGTTTTGGTTTTATAAATAATGAAAATGTATGTATTGTTTTTTTTTAGACAGCTGATGAGAATTATCAAGGAATTAAGCAATTTTTTGAACGACATCCTAAATTTCGAAATCATTCAACTTTTATCACTGGTGAATCGTGTAAGTTATTTTTTTTCTTTCATTCTAAAGTGTAGTGCATTGGCTTGCAGACAAAATAAAAAGTGTCTTTTTCATTTGCCGATGATTTTTGTACGTATTCAATAGATTTTCGTAATATTTATAGATGGAGGAATCTATATTCCAATGTTAACACAACGAATTATCGCTGGACAAGATGATTACAAAATTAATCTGGCTGGAATAGCAATTGGGAATGGATTACTTAATGCTGACTTAAATGAGGATACGCAACTACGTTTCATGTATCATCATGGCCTTATTGATGAATCAAAATGGACCGAAATGGAACAAAAATGCTGTAGTGGATGCATTGATAGCTGTGATTTTGGAAACTTGACCGATGAATGTAGTGAAACGGCTTTTGAAATGCTTATGGATTATCCAGGAATAAATGTCTACAATATCTATGACATTTGTGATCCAAGCTCAAAACGTAACTCAGAAAGATTTTATGCTTATCAAAAAGGAATAAACCCACGGGCATACAATATGATTTATAAAGGTGTAATAAGTCCTGATGGTACACCTTGCATGGATGATTCTCAAATTACAACATATTTAAATCTTCCACATGTTCGTCATGCCCTCAATGTTAAGAAAGATCTTCCTGCTTGGGGAGAATGTGGAGGTGTAGAGTATCACAAACAATATTTTGATACGGTACAATTCTTTGATACAATCATTAACGCTAAAGTTCCAATTATGCTTTATTATGGTGATGTTGACATGGCATGTAATTTTTTGCATGCAAAAAAATTTGTTTCTCAACTTGGCATTGAACTTGTAAAACCTCAAGTTCCATGGTGGGTTAATAAACAAAATGCTGGCTTTATTACAATATACAAGAATTTGTTGTATGTTACAATTCGGGGAGCTGGACATATGGCTCCTGGATGGAAGCCGGTTCAAACTTTTTATTTACTCAAACAATTTGTCACTAATCAGGTTATCTGAACTTATTTCAATATGCTACTTTTATATTAATCTGTTAAATAAAAAGCTTCATTCAAAATTAAAACAACATTTTATTAGGAAAAAAATGAAGTTCTGTCACATTGATTATTTTTTAGCGAATTTTGAATTTATAAAAAAAACCAAAACCAACTTTTCTATTGTTGCTATTGAACATAACAGCAATAAAAAAGTTGTTTTGATTTTTTTCAAGAAAAGCCTGAAAAACGCTTACAAATTTTAAAGAAAAACAAAAGATCAATTTAATGAATAGAAATGTAAAAGCTGTAAAAGCATTTGAAGCATTCTTCCAAAATTCTCACCCCTTCTTTCTGTATGTTTCGCACTTTGGGTTGATATTAATTGTTTTCAAGGCATTGGCGGCGGCAACAGCGTCAATAAACACAGAAGTTTTTGTGCCCGCGTCCATCCTTAGAGGTATTATCAAAGGATGAAAAAAATCCAAATCAATATTTTGCAGTCGTTTGTTTACTTTACTTTATTTTTTGTCTTTTTATTTTATCTCCGTTCACCACATAAACAATAACCAAAGAGTCTTTTTAATTCTTCGAGAAAATAAAGAAGAAAAAGTAAAAACTTATTTTAGAATTAATCAATGTTCGAATATTAAAAAAAATTTGAGAATCCATAAACCGTATAATTAGAGCTTTTAAAAAAATTAACATTTAAAATTTACATAAATCTTTACCGTAACGTTTTTACAGTTGTTGTTGAAATAATATGATTGTTGTTTTTATGAAAAAGTTTTTTGATATTAAAAATAAAAAATCCAAAAAATTTAAAATTTCTTTTTCGATACCCTGAAAGTACAGTAATAACAATAAAAGAATCAAAGAAAATTCGAATAATATTTATAGAAGTTGTGGTAGCAAAATGTTGAAGTAAAAACATTGCAGGTGATAATTTTTGATATACTCTCATATCTGCAATATATTCACTGAAGCCAGTTTGTAGTTGATAAGTAATATGAATTTTGTTCATACCATGATGCATTGACAGAGAGTTCCCTCAAATAATTATCTACTTCTGATAACGACATAATTTTCTTATTTAAACAAAAATTTGATAATTACAAAAATATCAGACCTAACAAATTTGTCTGATTTTTCTATTTAATTTAATTAAAAACCCTTTGAAAATTTTTTAACAAAATTGTAATGTTTAAAGCCACACCTCAAAATGTTAAAAATTTTTCCATCGTTGAAGGGGGCTGCAAAAAGCCATAATTTTAGAATATATATTTTATATGTTCTTTAAAGAAAAAGCAATTGGCTGTTATAAATAATCTTCTTCAAATCAAAAGTATATACATTTTTTACGGCACTTTTAAATTTCAGTATTAATAATTATTAAATTTACTTCCCTTTTTTAAAAAAAATTGGCGTGAGCGCATTCTAAGAAAAATTTTTAAAATTGTAATTTTGGTTTAAAATGATTAACGAATGATATAATTCTACAAAATACCGTATATCCAGAAGAAAATTTTTTTGTTATTATTATGTTATCTGAATTTCACTTTTTATTAAAGTTTGACAAAAATTAAGAAACAAACTTTTTGAATTCTCGTAAATTAATTGTATATTAAAAACCAAATAAAATAAAAAATACATATCACTAACAAAGAAACCGATTTAGTTGTAACACCGATATGGGGCATATTTCATGTGATTCACCAACTATTCAATAGCATTCATGCCAATTATTACGTGCCCAATAGGCATGACAACCGCTAATATCCTTGAAATTTGAGGGGGGTGGAATTTTTTTATTGAACACCTTGTATTACTGTATACGCCGTCAGAAACCCCACGTCAGTTATAGTGCTCTAACAATATTCCTAAAATTTGTTTTTCTTAAAATCGATAAAACAACTATAAAATTTAAAATTCATGGGCTGCTTTTACAAGAAAAAGGGTAATAACCTCAATTAGCTTCTCACTTGTTTATTAAAAAAATACTAAAAAAATGATAATTATTTTCATCTTTCATTTGTATATCAAATTCTTATAAAAATTCAACTAAAAATTATCTCTTTCTTTTCACCAAAATGGAACCAGAAAAAATAAATTTAATTTTTTCAATATTTTTTCTTATTTGGTGTTTACCTGTTATTGGACTTTATTGGGATAAAGAAATTGTAAAAAGTGATTATAATGAATACATGATTGGACTTGGTATTGGACTTCTTTCAACAACATTCTTCAATATTTTAGCATATTATTGTAAAAAATGTTGGTTCTATTTTATTGGTGCATTTGGATTTGTAAGTTTACGATTTTATAGGTCGTTTTTTTATATGTAAAATAATTTTTAGCTATTATTTTTTGTTTTACATTTTGTTAGTATTCTTGTATTTATTATTTTTATACAACCTCGATTCGGTAAGTTATTTTTTGTATAGTATAGGAACATTTGTGTATTTTAAACATTTTAGTTGACTATATCCCAGCTGAATATAAATTTTTTACTACTTCATCTTTCAATTTTCCACTTTCTGCCTTTGCTTTAACTTCAACACTTTATTGCCATCGAAAGATGTATCATCAAGAAATAGATAAAAATTACCATACTACTTCTTCTTCAAAGCCAATGTTAATCAATTTTTGTCCCAGTGATTTAATCAAATGTATTAAAATTTATAATTATTCTATTTTATTTACAACTGCTGTTTTTATTGCTTATGCTCTTCGTATTGATACTACTGCACGCCATGGATGCAAATGCTATGATGTTTATTTGACATGTCTTCTTCCAATTCTTATATCAATTTCCTCTTTTTTGGCAATTAAATTTGATTCTAAAAAGCTTTGTATTTTTATCATTACGTCATTGGTAAGCATGTTTTAAACATTGTTATTATTGAAACCCCCTAAAATTAAATTTTTAGACATTATTCAGTATTTTTGTTGTATCAATCACTGGTATGGCTTTTCATGATAAAGGTAATTAAATTAAATGGTATTTATGTAATAATCTTAAATTTTTAGCACGATATGGATTGTCGTATTATGATTTGATTATTGCTTCAAGTATACTATCAACATATTTTATTAATGTTTTTATTTGTATTGCTACAACTCTTTTCATTTATCAATCAATTAAGAATGAATTAAAAGAAAACAAATCAAAGAATCAACAAAATGTTCAAATTATTATTATTTATGTCAATCAATAACGAATGTTTGATTGTGTTATTGTTTTTTTATTATATGTACCTATTTTTTATTTTTTGTTTTTATATGTCTTATAAACATTTGTAACAAATATTTTTGCATTAAATAAGCGTGAGTATTAGCAAAGAGATTTCGTACAATCAGTAGACTACTACTATAGTGCTTTTCTATTACTTTTGCAGTTAACGAAGTATTTTGGTGTCGCTTGAGTTGAAGCCCCATATTTTTCCTGTAAACTCATTTTAGTTAGGGACAAAATATTAGATGACGAATTCTCAATCTTTGGAAATAATAGATAAATGTATATAGCTGATAAGTAGCAGACGATAACTATTTTTGTTACAATATTTTATGTCTATAATTTCAATGAAGTAAAATAGAATGGATAACTTAAATAATTCATTAATAATACATTTATAACATTTGAAAAGTATCCATTATGCAAAATTTCGGTTTACTGTAAAAAAAGATTCTTTCAATGAGTGTAATACTTATTTTCTCGCAGGATAAAAAATTTCTACTGCTGGTTATAGGGGAAACGATCCGTATTCAAATCCGTGTCAAGAGTATATTGAAGAAGTAATATTTTTTGGGTTTTTTGTTTTTTGAACTTGTCTTTGTTGCTACACAGTTTCAGAAATCTCATCTTTAAAATTTTAGAGTTTTGTATCTTTGCAGAGCTTCAGGTCAAAATCAACAGCTTGAAATCTTGTACGTTGGAAGGAAATGATAAAATTTCTTCGTCTTCACTCATTTTTTGCCCGTCTCTTATTTTCTTTTTCCAGAAAAAAAATTGCCTGCAGCATTTAAGCTTCTTTTTATGGAATGCCAAATAAATTTTTAAAATCGATTATCTCTTGCCATGCCTTCTTTTGCTTTTTTTTCTTTAAAGTTTTTAGTTTACTTTTTTGCTTCAAATAAATTGTATTTGCAACAAGCATTCTTTTTAAAAAAATGAAACCAAAAATAATAAATTTTATTTTTTCTTTATTATTTTTACTTTTGTGTTCATCTGTTATATGTTTGTTTCAAAATAAAGAAATATTTAATTTTAAAGAACACGTAATTTTAAGTACTTTTATCTGTGGGTTGCTAATTGTTACTACATTTTTTAATGTTTTGGCATGGTTATTGAAAAACCGCTGTTATTATGTCTTCGGAGCATTTGGATTTGTGAGTATAAAATTATTTTGGACAAATTTTAATATAAATTTTTTAGCTAGTGTTTTTCTTATTTCAAGTTGTTAATATTACTGCGCTAATTTTGGCATTAATGGGGTATTTCCATGGTACGTATTTATTTATCTATAACAATTCTATCTTTTTAACTTTTCAGAAGCCTATATGAAAGAAAGATTTATTTTCTTCCAATTTTCAAATTTCAATTTTCCACTTTCTATCTTTGCTTTATCTTCAACACTTTATTGTTATCAAAAAATGTATTATCAACAAATGGATGAAAATTACCGTATTACTTTTTCAAAACTAATGTTAGTCAAATTTTGTCCTAATGATTATATCAAATGTATCAAATTTTTTAATTACGCAATTTTGCTTACAACATTCTCATTTGGTGCTTTTACTTTTCAAATGACTAGAAACCAGTTTCAACTTTCTCATCTTATTCTTCTTTTACCATTACTTACAGCATTGTTCAATCTTTTAGCAATTAAATTCAAAGTAAAATGTTTTTGTATTCCTGTTATTGTTGCTTGGGTAAGAATTTTTTAAGCACTTTTTCTTTAAAATGATTTTTAAACTTTTAGGCACTTTTTTGTATTCCTTTGATTTTGGGGTTATGTGCTACAGCTTATGATTTGAGTAAGATTTTATCGTTGCGTTTTAAAAAACTAATTATACATCTTTTTTCAGTTCTTTCTGGAAGGCTCACTTTCAATTCATTTATTATTGGTTCATGTCTCTTTTTAACATATGCTATTAATGTTTTTATTTGTATTTCTACTAATCTTTATATTATAACACATTCAAATTCTCATGAATATGATGTAACGAATGCTTCGAATGCAATTAACAATTGTAAATATGAATTAGAATCAATTTCAACAACGACAAGAAGTCCAAGGAACCAAATTGAACGTGAAGAATCACTAAAACAGACTGTTAATTTTATTTTTCAAGTGAATGTCAAGTGTCGTAGATGTGATAATGATTGAACTTGTTTTTATGAATTGTCTTTTTTCTATTGTTTTGTTAAATTTAATTTATGATAGTCTATGAAAAAATTGTTTTAAAATTGTTGTTTCAAAAAAATGCTTTTCCGTTACAGGCGAAAAACCAAAATTTCAAAAATTTTGCTGCCATTTCTTTTTTCAAATTTCTAATGTACAATTTTCATCAATACTTTTTAATCAAACTGTTAACAAAGTATTAATGCCATAATTGTTGTAGCTGTTGAAAATATGTTTCATGAGAGATGCCAAGCGGAAGTGGTGCTCCTAGTGCATTCGTAACAACTGGAGCATGAGAATTTGGATAAATTTTAATATTATTATTTACGTTATTTTTGTGAAGCATTTGTGAAATGAATGCAAAAATAAATGAGAGATTGTAAAACTAAAAATTTAGATTAGCTTTTAAAAATAGGAGATGCTTAGAGAACTGCAATTTTTTAGGCACGAATCTTAGATGCCGTCCGTGTTTACGTTTATATTAATGCAAAAGAATGTAACTTACAATATGTAAAACAGATATAGGCGTAACATATTTAAAATAAGATAAGGCTATGGCATTGATGAGAACTCCAATCGGTGCGATAACAGTAAATGAAAATACAAGGGGAGAAATGAAGGAAAGAACTTTAACATTTTCAGATATCTATAAAAACAAAATTATTTTGTGAGCCAAAAAAATACTATGTATTCATTCCGGAAGTTAATACGCTATTAAAAATAATTACCTGATATCGTTTCTGGAGCGTAATATGATACGCAAGTAGTCTATACATTTTCTTATTCAATATAATTAATATAACACAAATTATTAGCGTCACAAATTGCATTAAAAACATAAACCATAGAATATGTTGTGTGAAGATTGCAAGGGATGGCACAGAAACTACTAAAAACTGCTTCGTCAATTATGAATTTCAACTTGAAGCTTTTAAACTTTTTAAAACACTGGTCAGGTCAGCTTGCCGACCAGCCCAATAAAACGCAGACCATGTTATTAAAAAACAAATCCGACCATAGGCGAAAACTTTTTTTAATTTTTGACATTTTGTTTTTTGGCTTGGTCTGAAACTTACAATAATACGAAATTGCCATGTATAAACCTGTTGCACAGTAAGAAAGAATTATCAGCACACATGAGAGACTAAGCGCAGATGCCAAAGTAATATTTGGAAGATAAACAGTTGCAATAATTCTTTCAAAAGCAATAAATAAAAAACATGTACGAATTTGTTGTGATGCTGCAGAAATGAATGCTCGAACATTTAGAACAGTAAAATGGTCTTCAGTTTTTGTTATTAAATAAAATGATGAAATATAAATTGAGCCAAATGTAGTTAGGACAACGAAGGGTAAGCAGCCGATGCCCAAATAGAGTCTGAAAAAAGCAACTAGGACATATCTTTAGAAAAGTAAAGGGTGATTCAAAAAAATTTAAAATCCGTTTTGGAGATAGTTGTTCTTCCAGTAAAGAAAAAACTTTTTTTGTTTATAAATTTTAATGTTTGCATAAAAATAAAAATTTTACGCATATTACAGAAGTTTAGGTAAAAAGATGTCCACGAGAGCTCGCGAGAGTAATGGGTTGAGTCTTTATAAAAACTAAAAATCTAAGTGCTACATAAGTTTTGGCACAAAAACTTATTTCATTATACTCCACTACAGGGCTGTCCGGGATCCCAGGACACAAAAGCCAGTCCAGGACAGCCCTGCTCCACTAGCAAAAAACGTATTCAAGCAAATCATTAGCAGCCATTTTAAGAATTTTTACATTGGAGCCTATCAAATTTGCACACAGTATCGTTATCTACTTGTTCTATAAAATTTGATATTTTAATTTTTTGGGATATTTGACGGGAAAAATATTTGATAAAACTCATTACAAACTTGTAATTTTTAAGTTCAAACCAACAAGAATCGCTTTGGCGAAAAAAAGTAAACTAAATACTACCAGATATTGAAAGAAATGCAACCATAAAAAAAAAGTTCCTGGTTTTTCCATATTAGAACTATTACTTACCGTATTCCTCTTGGAATCATTTTATATCTTGCAGTAAAACGTTTTAATGCCAACAGCCCGATAATAACCGTTATTACTCCAATAATAAAACTAATAGAATGACAAAGAATAAATATCAGCGACATTGTTGCAATTTTTATTTTTCACCAGATATATAAAAAAGGAAATAAAAGTCAAGGCAAAGATAATTTCATAAATCCTCATGCTTGAATGTATATAGCATTATCAATAAATGTTACTTCATGCTTCGTCGAATGCTAATTTAGAGCAAATTTAGAATTTTTCATTAATAAAGCAGTAGACTGTAACCCACTAATTACATGTAACGTGAATTAAAATTAATTAACTTATTTGCGTAAGGAATATTCCATTCATTAAAATATTAATGCTTTCGATTGGCATTAAATCTTTTGAAACACCTTTTTTTTTAATGAAAGCATCAAGATACAGCAAAATAAGTCAAACGCAATAATAAAAGGCATTTTTTTTTCAAAGTTGAGTGGGTCTGTTCAATTGTCTCATGCCCTTATTGTTTTTTCAATCATTTTGACATGACTGTATAAATTTTATTTCACTATTTTTTTTGAAATGACGACTAAAAGCAAATTTTTTATCTATATTTGTTAAAGAAGCAAGCTAAACTTCAAAAACTACTGAATATCAAGGACAAACTTTATTATTTAAAAATGAATATAAAATCAATTTGGGAGTACATAAAATTATTGAACAAGACATTTGAATCTCCACAAAACAAAAAATCTAGACGAGTGTGTTTGTATACCATTATTTCAAAGTGCATTAAGATTTTAGAAATATTCAAAACAAACTATAGGTGAAAACGATAAATGTTTTTGCGGTTTTGTTTTTATCGTGCATAGATAGGTGTGTGCATTTTATGATGAAAACTTCATGCTCTTCGATAGATAAAAAAAGGAAAAGGAAAGAGTGCCCAGAAATGTAACGGGAAAAAAGTGAAAGAGAAAAAATTGCAATACACATTCGTGTTTAATGTTTGTTGTCTTCTTTGCGTACTATCATTTTTCAATTTTATCCCTCGTGATTGCCAAATTCCCAAAAACACCTCCACAGTTGTTTTTTGATGATTAAGATTATATTTGTAATGTTTCAAGTCTTTACAATCATTTTGAAAAATTCGTGAAAAAATTTTGCTTGAGTTTGAGAAAAAATGTGTTATAAATGTGCGCTAATATCTTCATAACCTATTAATTGTGTCAAACTCTTGTCTATGAGAAAAACTTTTGAAATTGGCAATCAATAAAATCGAAATTCAACAAAAATTATTCTTACAAAATGCTAAATTATTTGAATAAAGAAAAAACCGTTTTTGAAACATTTTTTTATCACAAAATAAAAGAAAGAAAAAGTTTAAAAAGCATAAAATAAAAAAATACAACAAAAACATTTTTAACAATCACCACGTTTTTTGACAGTTATTTCAAAAATAAAATGAAAGGTTCGTTTGAGCGATTCTTCACGTTCGATTTGATTTCTTGGGTATCTGGTGGCTGTTGTTGAAAATGATTCTAACTCATATTTTCCATCGTTATTTGAATTTGAAGCATTTGTTACTTCATATTGAAGAGAATTCAAATCAGTAATAATATAAAGAGTTGTAGCAAAACCAACAAAAACATTGATGAAATATGTTAAAAAGAGTGTTGAACCAAAAATAAATGAATTGAAGGTAAGCATGCCAAAATGAACTAAAAAAATTTATACACTTAGTTTTTAAAATGACTAAATAAAAATCTTACCATGGTCTATAACAGAAACACAAACTCCCCACATAAGAAGAAAACTAAAAAGCGCCTAAAAAGAAACCAAAAATAAACATTTAAGATAACATAAAAAGTCATACCCAAGCAGCAATAACAGGAATACAAAGCCATTTAACTTTGAATTTAATTGCCAAAAGATTGAAAATTGCTGTAACAAATGGTAAAAGAAGGAAATAATGAGCATTCACAAAGTCAAAATATATTTCAGAACATTTGTAAATAAAGGCAGCAAATATCAGTGTTGTAAATAGAATTGCATAATTATAAATTTTGATGCATTTGATAAAATCACTGGAACAAAATTTGAGTAACATTGGTTTTGAAGAAGTAGTAGTACGGTAGTTTTCTTCCATTTCTTGATGATACATTTTTTGATAGCAAAAAAGGGTTGAAATCAAAGCAAATACAGAGAGCGGAAAATTGAAATTTGAAAGTTGGAAGAAAATAAATTGATCATTAAAGTACATTACTAAAAAATGCGTTAAAATGCACCACTTTATAAAACATAGACTTACAATCGATATAATCCATTAATGCCAAAATTAATGCAGTAATATTAACAACTTGAAACACAAGAAACAATAACTAAAAAATATAAATAATCAAAACCAATACAGTATTTTTAAAAGAAAAAACTTACAAATCCAAATGCTTCAATAGCATAACAGCAACAATTTTTACAAAAGTAAGCCATAACATTGTAAGAAGCTGTAATAGTCAACAATATACAAAAATAGATACATGAAATCACATGTTCTTTTAAAGCAAATATTCTATCATTTTGTAACCATAATGCAAAACATAAAGCATAAATTAAAAATAATACAGAAAAAAGCAAATTTATTTTTTCTGGTTTCATCTTTGAAAAAAATAGTTTTTTTTTATTTATGGAAAACAAAATGTAAAATAGTTTTAGAAAATGATAAGAAAAAGAAAATAATAGCCGAGCAAGAAATAAAATCGATTTTCAAGTATTTTTGGCACTCTAACTTTTTTCATATTTAAACAATTTAGCTTTTCAAATAAATATAAATCTTTTGTTAACACTTATTTTTCTTCGAAGTTTACTTTTTCTTTAGTTGATCAATATTACATCATTATAGCCCGAAAATCGAAAAAGATGATTATTGGAATCAAATAAAATCTATTAGCATTTTAATAATGACCAACAACATTGGCAACAATTATGATTAACATATGTATGTTCGAAATTGTCCTGGTTTCCAAAGAGTTTTTTTGTTCTTCAACACATTTGTTAAATTTTTTATCACAATTTTTACAAGATCGACATTGTCAAAAAAAAACAAAATCTATCGAAGTTTTCAAAAGTTCAACTTACAACCGGATTTTCTTCTATTTTACCATCGGTATTTGTCTCGACCCATTACTTAAAGCATTTATTTGCCTACTGCTAAAATTGGATAAATGTGGGCTAGCTTTATCTGAAAATAATATTAAATTAATTGTATTATGGAACAAACAGTTGCAACAATTACAAATATTGAAAATATAAATGAACTAATTTAAAAAGAATTGAAATCTCCAGTTATTGCAACTAAGAATTCATCCAGAACTGCATGGGCTCAATATGTTTTTACGTTAACCACCAGTATTCGAAAAGCCTTTTATTTAAAATTTTTTATCAACATCTGAGTTCCTTCAACACAAAAAAACACAAACCGGTGACGAAAAAAACCTCCCCGGTGATGCATCTGTGACGAATTCGTCACTATCAGTGTCAGTGATGCTCGAGTGACGAATGCATCACGGCTTTTTCTCAGTGTTGAACATAAAATGATTACGGTAATAATAAAAAAGTGAAAATGTTAAATAAATAATATAAATTTTTTTTAAACGTTTAATTTTTTTATACATATATTTTTTCTTTTTGATGTAAAATAAACGGAGCAAACCTTCTTTGAAAGAAAAATGCAAATAACAATCAATGAAATTTTTGAAGCTAAACAATTGCACACAGTGATCTCTTCTGAAACGCTCCCAAAGAAAGGGGTGTTAAAAGAACAATGGCAAAGACATAAAAAATTTAGTACAGCTCCAAAAAGTAAACAGTAATAACTTTCTGTTAAAAAAAATGCGGTACATAGGGAACTGGTTAAATTGTTGAAAAATATTTATCTGGAATATCATTGAAGCAGTGGCCAGCATGATTGCCCATGTTTTATTTGCTTTTGCAATTTTTTCTGCTGCAGGATGCAGTGATGGAGTTGGTAAGCTCAGTTACCAAATTCTGATATTAGTTAAAATGAATATAATTTAAGGTGATTCTATCATGCAGAATCCAGCTATTGGAATGACATGGACAATTACAGGTTATACCCCACAAATGATTTGGATTGTTGATGATTCTGTAGTTGGAATGCCTGGTGGATTTGTTGGAAGTTATGTACCTGGAGTAGGAGTTGTTCTTGGCAAGCGTGGAACTTACAATGCAACTACAAAATCATATGCCATCATTGATTACTTTCAATATTTAAAAATTAATGTTAAAGGCGGCTCTGCTTTTTATAGTCAATGGCAAAAATTTGCTGGTACGTTTTTTTACAATATTTTGATAGTAATGCTTTTACAATACTTTATAGAACAAGTTTTCAATTATCTTATAATATATGAAAAAGTTCGATTCCGTGGTCCGATTACTACCAGTTAAGACATCATGTTTGTGAAAACATACTTCTTTTTGCAATCATTAATAACGGTATTAAATCATAATTTATTTCTCTATTATCTAATCTCGATAAAACGATCTTTTAAACAATAAAATAGTAAAAAATTAATCCTTAGAATTGCATCTGAAAACTGTTTTCAAATGCTTTCATGTCGTTGAATATACAAAACAGCTTCTTATGATGAAAGAGGGACTTTACTCACGAAATTAACAATTACTGAAATCGAATTTCAACGATAGAAAATTGATAAAATTAATTCAAGCATTGGTTATGATGTTGGTAAAAAATTTTTATTGAACATTTTTATAATAGAATAATTGAGAAAATAACAAAAAGCAGTAAAAAAAACACATAAAAATTGGTAAAAAATGTTTGTAAACTATCATAAGTTATACATATAAACAAAAGAAAAGATAAAACTAATTTCAAACGTAATTATCACAATTACGACATTTGACATTTACTTGAAAAACAAAAGGAAAGGTTCGTTTGGTCGATTCTTCACGTTCAATTTGATTTCTTGGATTTCTTGTTGTATTTGTTGAAATTGATTCCAATTCATATTTACAATTATTAGTTGAATTTGAAGAATTTGTTACTCCATATTGAAGAGAATTTAAATGAGTTATAATGAAAAGGGTTGTAGCAAAACCAACAAAAACATTGATAGCATACATTAAAAAGAGAGTTGAACAAAAAATAAATAAACTGAAAGTAAATCTGCCATATTTAACTGAAAAAAATCATATAATTAGTTATTAAATTGTAGTGATCAAATCTTACTTTCATCTTTTACAGAAACATAAGTACCATACATAATAAAAATACTCAAAAGTGCCTGAAAATTAAAAGTTATAATTTGTCAAATTTAGTGAAAAAACACTTACCCAAGCAATAATAACAGGAATACAAAACCATTTTACTTTGAATTTAATTGCCATAAGATTAAAAACTGGTGTTAATAATGGTAAAAGAATAATAAGATGACCAAGTTGAAATTTATAATGCATTCCAGAACATTTATAAATAAAAGCAGCAACTAATAATGTTGTGAAAAAGATAGCATAATTATAAATTTTGATGCAGGTAGTAAAATCATTGGAACAAAATTTGAGTAACATTGGTTTTGAAGAAGTAGTAGTACGATAATTTCCATCCATTTCTTGATGATACATTTTTTGATAGCAATAAAGCGTTGAACATAGAGCAAAGATAGAAAGTGGAAAAAGAAAATTTGAAAGATGGAAGATAAAAAATCTTTTACGAAAGTACAATTCTGAAAAAAAAAACATTTTTTAAAAACATAACAATAATCAATAAATAAGAGCTTACCATCCAAATATTCCGTTAATACCAAAATCAATGCAGTAATATTAGCAAGTTCAAACAAGAAAAAGAGTAACTAAAAGCAGAATTTCATTTCAATCAAAATTAATTGACAAAAAAACTTACAAATCCAAGTGCTCCAATAATATAGTAAAATCCATTTTTGTAGAAATAAGCCATAACATTGTAGAAAGCAGCAATAACCAAGCATACACAAAAACAAGTACTTGAAATTCCATGTTCTTCAAAATCAAATATTTCTTTATCTTGAATCAAAAATGCAAAAGATGAAGCATAAATTATAAATAATACAGAGAAAATTAAATTTATTTTTTCTGGTTTCATTTTTTAAGAAATATTTTTTCACTAATGTTTTTTTTTAAAAATCAAACAAAATGATAAAATTTAACAATAAAGAAAAATAAAAAGCTAAGAGAAGATATAAAGTTCAATTTTTTAATATTTTTTGGCACTTTTTGTTCATATTTAAGTGCTTAACTTTTTCACATAAAAATACTTATTTGTTATAGATCTTCTTCTTTTTCGCAGTTGACCGTTCTCTTTTGTTTGGTCATTATTGCAATATTAGGATATGTTCAAATATTACCAGTGCTGGCGGTTTACCGAAATTTCTCGGTTTACCGGTTCGGTAAACCGAACCGAAACCGAAATTCGTCGGTTCATCGGTTCGGTAAACCGAACCGAAATTTTAAAGTTTCGGTTCACCGGTTCGGTTTACCGAAAAACCGTACCAAACCGAAAAAAACCGGGTTATTTTTTAAAGAAAAATTTTGTTTCTGTGCTCAGAAAAAGCCTTTTAGCCACTTATCTTTAACTAAAATGTCCTTAAAAATGATTTTGCTACAAATTTGTTAGTCCAATCAACGAAAAAAAGAACTTTTTAAAGAAAAACAAACGAACATTATAAATCACAATGAACCGAAAACCGAAAATCCTCGGTTTGTCGGTTCGGTAAACCGAACCGAAACCGAAAAGCTTCGGTTCACCGGTTCGGTTTACCGAAAAACCGTACCGAACCGAACCGAAACCGAACCGAAAACCGTACCGAAAACCGAAAAACCGCCAGCACTGAATATTACGTAACAAAAATTGTAATTTGTTGTCCCCGTCCACTTTATTGGTATAACGTAACAAACAGCGATGGCAACAATTAACATATATATGTTTGAAAATGTCTTGTTTTTCATACAGTTTTTTGTTCACAATTTGTCAAGTTTTTGTAATCACTATTTTTACATGATCAACAATGCCAAAGTATTTGTTTCCCTTTGATTGCAGTATTGATAGCAAAGTTAAGATGGCTTATTTTTTTACTTTCAAAGACAGGTGTTTCTGTCTTCGATTACAAAGGAGTGCACTAACATCAGTTTTTCTCTTTGATGAATGCCTTTTTTGTAAGCCATTTTGTTATGCTCGTCGTCATTGATATTTTTGTAAAGCAGGCACACTTTTGTTTTCCTTTCAAATTCTTCGTCTTTTATACTGCTAAGTTGGTGGTTAGTCATTTTCTTTGAATATTTGTGACATTTTCAAAGGCAAATAAATTAGCTTATTTTATGTAAAAAGCAGTTGTACTAAAAGAAAATAGCTTAAAATATTACGTAAATAGAAATGGTATAACATGGAATACAGACAATTGAAGCATTAATAAAAATACTTTTCAATTATACATTTCTTGCCCTTTTATATAAAACTTTTGTAGATAAAACACTACATAAAAATGTAATAAATAATTAGAAGTGAGTTGTCTAGAAATCATGTGATCTTCTTTTTGTATTTTTTTAACAAGGGATATCTGGAATCGTTTTATTTGAAAGATCAAAGGAAAAAATGCCGCTTTTTGGAGTAGGAGTTGTCTCTTTATTCACTCCGGAGTTGGGGTCGGAATGGTCGTGTACACTGCCTGATAAGGGGTGTGTACAAGTGTAGCTTGACGAATGACATATTTCGTGGGATGGAATCAATCTCCATTTGTGACTTTTATTTAGTTTACTGTGACAAACGGGATCTTTTTTATTATAGACATCAATGCAACAGAAAAAAATAAGGAGCGGTAAATGACGCAACCTTCGGGGGTTTCCTTGGTGACAGCCTTATTTATCTCATTAAAACAGCTCGTTCTCCATTTTTCCAAGACATTGTTCGCTTTTTTGTTTGCTTACTTTTATTTGTTTGTTTTTTGATGATTGATTTTTTTAACGAAACAATCGTCTGCATTGATTGTGTTTGTTTTCATTTCTCTTTCCCTTTCTCTGTTTTTTCAACACAGTTGCGTTCCTTGTTTTGGACAAAACTTTTAAAAGTGGTGTTTTTAAAAAAGTTTGTCAATTTTTAAAAATCACAACATGTCTGATACTCGCCATATTACATCTGAATCACTACCTTACATAATATCAAAACCAAGACTAAACCCACCTTCACCAGATGGATATCCAATTTTAGTATTTTTACATGGCTGGCAAGAAGCTGCTCCAAAACCAATTGCATCAGCAATGGCTGAATTTGGTCCATTAGATGTTGATAATCCTGCAAGCGTGAAAGAACAGTTTATTATTATTGCCCCACAAATGCCAAAGAAAGGTGATTATTGGGATAGATTTGCAGAGGCAGTGAAAAATATTGTTATTAAAGTTCAAAATGAAGAAGGTGGTGATAAAAATCGGACATATCTCACTGGTAAGTTATTTATAAATTTCTTGCAAATAAATATTAAAATTAATGTAAAAAAAGCTGTTAAAAAGTTTCTAAAATGACGTTAATTGATGATGCTTTTAGTGATAAAAATCGTGCATATCTTACTTATAGCAAAACTCTGAATTAAAAATTTTTGTAAGCTTGGTACATTTAAAGACATTTTCTCTTAAATAAGTGTATCCATCTTTTGATTCAGTCTTCCATAAATTTTTAAATCGCATTTTTTCATGCATTTTTCTCCATTTTGGGATTTCTTTTTAAGTATGCTTCTCACATAAAAAATATTAACAGTCTAGTTTTTTGTCTTTAATGTTGCTAAGTTTTCAGTGTAAAAGTAAATTTGTTTTGCTAATTCTTAAAATTTAATTAAAATTTGTTTCACCGTTTCACATTATTTACCAGGGAAAATAAATTGTCGTTCACTAATTACAACTCAAAACAAAAGTCTTCTATAGCTTTAGCACTGTTAAGTGTCATTTTAATTAAATATGATATTTCCAGTATCTCGTGCGCCATTAACGGTATTAATCTAAATTGTTTTGGTATAGACTAAGTAAAAATCGTTAATTTCAAAAATTGCATTAATTAAAGAAAACGAAAAAAAATTGCAAAACATAAAGGCTTAAATTGAGTTGTCTGTATTTATTTGAACTACTTTAATTATTTTTTTCTTGCTATATTCATTACCCGCATATTGGCCCAAAAATCTTAAAATTAAGCTGTTGCTATTTTGCCGTCAGATGTGCCCTGATATTTTGCATCGGGAATTAGTTACAGAGGTAATTGATAGACTCTTGAAAAAAATAACCATGCTATGAAAAAGTGTTTTTACAAAGGTATCTGACCACATCGAATCGAATGTAAACTTTTGTGTTCCATTTTGGCATTCAAATTTGAATTTTTTCCCGAGAAAAAATTTGTTTTTCCCGAGGTGTAACACTTAGCCAAGGGAACACAAAAGTTTACAACTTCTTTTAAAAAAATTCGATGTGTGACCTAGCAAGAACAGAAAAAATTTTGATTTTAACAATCTAAAAAAATTAAAAATGATCAAAGGCGGTAAGTTATGCAGATTTTGATGTTAATTTAAATTTCTCCATCTTTCTTCTTCCTTGTTAGGTTAAATATTTGTGTAGCTTGAAAAGTGACGAAATAAAAACTAAAATAAAATCATTAGTATGTTGAAATTTCGAAAATGTTTATTATCGCTCCATTTTATTAAAAAAGAATTTCGAGTTTTATAAGACAAAAGCAGAACTAGCCAAATCATATACTTACTAAAATGATTTTTCTAATGCTGCTATATTTCAGGCTTCAGCTTTGGTGGAAACGGTGTTTTCGAGATTGCTGTCCGACAACCAAATTTTTGGGCTGCTCTTTGGGCTGTTGATTTAACACGGGTACCAGATAATGATCCACAACGACCAATTTGGATATCAGTTGGAATATTTGTTCGTTTAAATCTTAGAAAATTTGTGGAAAGACTTGGCTTAAAAGCTGCAGATTTAAATTTTGATGCTGATCGGGTTCATGATGATACTGGTAGATATCATAGAGGTGCAGCAGAAGAAGCATATAAAGATGAAAAAATTTATCGTTGGTTATTGACCAAGTCTTTGCTGATACCATATCCAAAAGAATATTCTACGGGAGTACTTGAGAGATATCAAGATATTTAAAAAATTGTTGTTTTTGCATTTATTTATTTTGTAGCAATAAAAGAATTATTTTTAGTTTTTGTTGATAAACATTAAAAGGCTTGCTCTAAAAAAGTGTTTATTGATAAACATTAAAGTCCCTACATTAAAGGACTCTAAAAGCAGAAGTCATATTTGAGGTTTTTAACGAAAAAAGCTGAACAGTATCAAATAGGTCTATCAGCCAATAACATTGTTTTTAGCAAAGTGAACTATGAGACAAAAATGGAATAAACAAAAATTTTTTTTGATTAAAAAAAGTATGTCTGTTTTTCTTTGCTGCTTTTTGAAAGTTCTACTAGCTGGCCAAGCTCACTTTAATAAAGAATCAATACCCACGATACTAAAAAATAGAGGAAAAAATGAATTTTTTGGCATGAAAACAATTCTTATTTCTCTTATTCGAGTTAAGTAAAAAACTTTGAAAATGGAATTTGAACAGCCTAAATAAAAAAATCAAAATCGTTTCGAATATGGCTCACACATCGGCAAGAGCATTTCCAGAATTTATTTTAAGAGGAAGCAAAATCATTTTAATGAGGACACGTTTAGATCTTTTATCACCGGCGGCAAAAGATCAAAAAAATATGCCATAAATTTATAGCGTCTTTACATCATACATCAAACAGGAAATAAGCCCATATTCAAGGGGGGAGGGATAGTTGTCCCCTGTAAAATGAAAAATTTCCTTTGAAAATCGAAACTAAAGTCTTTGGCGGAAACAAAACATCAATGGTTCGGAGCCTTCGTTTTTAACATTTATTGTAGTCTGAGAAATTTTACAAAGGTTTTGTAAGTTTACTATTTTAAATTGACGTATCTCTAACTTAAACAAGCTGCCTACTTTTTTAATGACGATAATTCCCAGCTGTTCGAGATTTTTAAATGAACAAAAGACCGAGATCACAAAAGATCAAAATCAAAGAATGTCACAAAAAAACAACACGCTGTTTTTTACTAATCCGATGACCTGCTTTTTGAAGTATTGTTTTTTGACCAATCAAGATTTTTTTCATTGAGCTAAAGAGAGCAAGAAAAGGTTGAGATCAAGAAAGATCAAAATCAAAGAACAGAAAAATTACTTGACTATAAAAACTACAAATCAATTAGGTTTTTTTTTTGTTGTTTGCTTGCTCAAACCCAGTCTCATTTTTTTCTTCTCTCTCTTCTTTGCTGTTTTTTTTTTCTTCCTTTGTTTTTCATTCATTGTCGCACACTTTTCGTTCACGTGTATTTGAGAGCGTAAAAATTGTGTTTATTTTATTCTTTTGGTTTTGTTAATATAATTATTATTTTAGGACCTTTATTATTTTGACCAAAGTAGAAGAAAAAGTAGAAATTATGAATCAATCAATAAAGCATCAAGCAGCATTAGCCCGGTCATTGATGACTCGATTAAATCAATCAAAAACATGTTGTCCACATCATTCAGGTGGTGGTGATGGTGTTGTATGTAGAAGTGGTACTACTAATATTACTCGATCAAATATGCATTCATCGGAAGGTTGGTTTTTTGGGTGTTTTATTACTGTGCTTAGGAGATATATTTTTTTATACAACTTTTTGTTTTAAGCAATCTTGAATGACCCTCATTAAAACACGGATAAATTAAAGAATGTTGTCTACAAAAAAATACTTTTTCAACTTTTACGAATGAATTTTTTGGGACAGTCTAATCTGCTCTATGTTTTAGTGAAGAATATCTCAATTTTTAAGCGTTCAGCTGAAAAAAGAAAAGAAAAAGAGGGACACATTTTTTTCATTTTTTTTACAAACGTTCTGCTGAAGTTTACTTTTTTGCTTCCATTTTAAAAAATTTTTTTTTCGTTGCTATGAATCATCCCAAATGCACCAAACAAGCGACAAAAGAAATGACAAAGTGAAAAAAACATTTTTAAAAAGAGAAAGTGTGCCTCTTTGCTTCTCTGCTTTCGCCAGTACTTTGTTTCTCGTTATACTTTTTGCTTTTGTCTTTCTATAAAAGCATTTTTGTTTTCTCTCTTCTTTGTAGTCCGAAGCTTTCCGGTTATCAGATCTTTATTTGAAACCAACCCCGGATGGCAAACCTTGACTACTTTTTTTGTGCTTCTTTACAAAATGTTTTCAAGTTATTAATATTGGGCAACTTGGCGCTTCTACAGTATCACATTAAATAATAATAAATTTATTTTTAGCTGGTGATTATGCCTTTGAAATGATAAATTCAACTCTACGATTTGGCAAAGGTGTTACAGCTGAAGTTGGATATGATGTACAAAATTTTGGTTCAAAGCGTCCTTTAATTGTTACTGATTCTAATGTTTCTGAAACTCGAGCTTTCAAGTAGGTTTATTTTTTTTTATGATGTAATGTAAAATTTAAAATACGTTACTGTAATTGATTGTGTTAGCATAGCTTGCATCATTAATTACCGTAATCTCTTTGGCTAATCAATAATTACTTTTTAGAGAAGTATCAAATTCTTTAACAAAACTTGGAATTAAATTTGATGTCTTTGATAAAGTTAAATGTGAGCCATCACAAAAATCTATGGAAGAAGCAATTAACTTCTCTCGCTCAAAAAGTTATGATCTATTTATTGCTGTTGGAGGTGGTTCAGTTATTGATACAACAAAAGCAGCAGCATTACTAACAAATAATTCAAAAGCTGATTTCTTAGATTTTGTTCCAGCACCATTTGGAAAAGGAATTCTTCCACCAAAACCAATGCTTCCGCTAATTGCAATTCCAACTACTGCTGGAACTGGCTCAGAAACAACTGGAGTTTCGATATTTGATTTACCAGAGAAGAAATCAAAAGCTGGATTTCGTCTACGTACTATTAAACCAACGCTAGCAATTGTGGATCCATTGAATATGTTAACAATGCCAAGAAATGTTGCAATTTATTCTGGTTTTGATGTGCTATGTCATGCATTAGAAAGTTTTACAGCAACACCATATTACAAGGTTGGTTTTATTTATCTTATTGAAATAGTGTAATATTTTTTTGTAACGAAATGGAATAGTTAAGAGTTTATCGATGTTAGAAGGGCAAGTGTTGACTTTGTTTTACAATGAAAACGTATGTAAGAAAAATTGGAGAAGAAAAGTAAAATGATGAAGCTATGCACCATTTCACGGGAAATGATGCATTGATAGCATCGCAAAAATACATACAATTTTACTCATATTGTATTTTTATAGTTGAAAAAATGCCCAGTTGGCACACACTTAACAAAAGGAAATTAAAAAAGAAATTTTTGTGAATTTTTTAGAAAAAATTTTTGTTTATTAGTGAAACTTTAAAGTTTGGGTTATTAAACCAATCTTTACCCAAAGTTTTAATCTATCTTCTTGTCAAATTAAATTTTAAAGTTAGGATGGATGTCATTCATGCATGACAGCAAGCATTTTCTAACAAATTTTGGCACAACTGTTGTACAATAAGTGACAAAATGTTTATCCCGTTTTTTCCATTTGTTTAATTAAATGATTTCTAGAAGACCAAATTACATGAAACTTTAAGGAATCGTACATAGGGGTTCGAGGAAAAGATCTATATCACTTTTGGACCCTTATCTACCCTAATACGGAAAAAATTTGAATTTGGCGCTATTTTTGCAAGTCTACTCGAATGTCAAATATTTAAGCTTAAAAGATGTTCCCTTCATGCCTCAACTAATCCATACATTTATATTAATTTTTCAGAGAACACCTCGTCCAGCTCGACCTGATCAACGTCCAGTATATCAAGGTTCAAATCCAGTGAGTGATGTATGGGCAAGAGAAGCATTAAAAATTATAAATAAATATTTTCGTCGTTCAATTTTTGATGCTGAAGATGTTGAAGCTCGTGAACAAATGACTTTTGCATCTAGCTTTGCTGGAATGGGCTTTGGAAATGCTGGTGTACATTTATGTCATGGTTTATCATATCCTATTAGGTAAGCATGATTTTTTTTGGGTTGCATTCATAACCATTAAACCATCATTTTCAGCTCACAAGGAAAGAAATACTTCGACAAAGATTATGCCAATGATCACGCTCTTATTCCACATGGCCTATCTGTAATTACAACAGCACCAGCAGATTTTATCTTTACAACTCCTGTAGATCCTGAACGACATTTAGAAGCAGCGAATTTATTAGGAGCAGATCTCTCAGATTTTCCATCACCTGATTTAATTGCTAATGGACTTGCAGATATTTTACGTGGTTTTATGATGGATTTTGGTTGCCCAAATGGTCTTGAAGCATTGGGATTTGATCGAAGAAGTGTTGATGATCTTTCAAATGCTGCCATGGGTTTCTTAAAAGCTAATAAAATTTCACCAAAAGATACTGATCTTGATTCGGTTGCTAAAATATATGAACAAAGTTTAAAAATTTATTAATTTATTTTGTATGATAATGTTGTAATAAAGTATATGGTATAATTTAAAATTTTTACAAAGAATTTTGTGCCAGATATTTACGGAATGACAGTGAATGAGCGTACCATATTTTAAATTCGATACCTATTTTTCTATGATCTTTTACCGCAATATGGAAAAAGCCTATAAACATTGTTGTAGTTAACGTTACAATACCAGCCCCTAACATGATATTTTAATTAGCTTTGCTTAAACTCTTTTTATTTCTGAACTTTATAAAATAAAACTAATATATGTTTAAAAATAAAATTAAAATATTCAAACGTATAAGCGTGTTGTTGTCTTCAAAAAGTCTTCTATGATTCTAAAATTTTTTATCTTTATTTTGATCTACCCTTATTTTTTTCTCAGGCCAAAGAATATAAATGGATTTTTGCATATTTAGTGAAACAGAAAGAAAATCAAAGATGAGTATCATTCACCAAAATTTATCCTTATCTTTTAAAGTGTAAAATTTTTGCATATATGTCAAGTGTTCCTATAAACATAAAAAAATTGGGATCCATTTTTTTTCAAAAGCGTGATACCTTCAAAACAGTTGTGCTCCTCCTTTTTTGTGTACATATTTGTTAGAATCAAGAGAAATATGAGCAGTGCTTTGTTTTATTTGTCAAACAAACAGTTTATACATTATCATTATTAAGTTCAACAATTTTATATCTTTGAATTTGAACATCATTAATTGATAACTTTGCTTGTGTTGCTGCCATTTGTAATTGTTTTTTTAAATGATCATCAAGGAATTTGGTCACAATCACCAAGGTTTCAAATTTTTCACCGTTACTCAATTCCATACATTTTACTGCCCATCGAATTATCAATGCAAATAAAAACGTTGGAGTTGCTTTTCGTCGTCCTCGGAAGGTATCAAATTCAAGACAAATTTGACCGTTTTCATTTTTTGTCACTTCAAACCCCCATGATGAATCAAAGAGGGGAGTATCATTTTTCATGAATTTTATCAAGTCTAAAATTAGTTACTGTGTTAAGTACAAATATGTAAGATAACATACCCGTCAAGATAAAAGAGTTATGTGTATCCCTAGCTATTAAAGCTTCTTTTCCTATCAAAATTCTTCCATCAATAAATCCAATTGCAATCGGAATGTTATTGTGACCTAAAAAAGCAGGTATGGATAACTAATATAAAGGCTTCACCAAAAACAAACAAACTTGTTTTCTTCAATTTTCCATCTTTAATAGTTTCAATGGAAAGCGTTATTTCATTTAAGCATAAAATTATTGTATTATTTGTTCTTGGGGTTGCTGCTTTTTGGATATCAAGCTTTGGTTGAAAGTATTTATCTACAGAAAAAGTAACAGTCGTTCCAAGTTTTGTGACTTTAAAATGTTCATTTTCTTTTGTGCAATGTGGAGCAGATTCAACAAACTAAAATTTTTTTTCAAATATTTGTGTTGTTTAAAATAATAATTTTTCTACCGTAACAATATCAAATAACTCAAAGCAAACAATTTTCTTTGTTACAGGAATTAATTCAGATGATGAAATACTTAATAAGCTTTCTGCTACAAATGCATTTGCAAATGGTTGTCGCAAATCAGGATTAAATAGTGTAAGAGAATAATCAAAAATACCAGTTTGTGCAACATTATATTTGAAATGCTGTCCAAGCAGATGTAATACAGTGCAAACGATAGCTTTGTTCGTAAAACTTTTAACAGAATTTTTCATATATTTTACACTTCTTGTTTTTAAGACATTTGTAACAATCCTAAAAACATTTGTCACTTCAATCATATCACCGCAAACGTCTAAGAATGTGATAAATAAATTTTCACAGCTTTTAAACATTTCTTCTTTGATGGAATGCTTTGGCGTGTAAATTAGTGATTTGATAAGGTAATGGCTATTGAATTTGATAATTTTAGAAGTAACAATTTGATCTTCTTGGCAATAAATGAAATCCATGTTATTGCTCAAAGCTTCTTCTCCATATTGGCTTACACATGTAAACAGTGTTGCAGATGCAAAAATAGAATTCCATGAACACCAATAAAATGGAATGCTTTTTGTTTTGTAGTAAACTTCTAATATTTTGACCAAAGCTCCACTTTTTTCAATATTTTCAGCTTTAAAGAGGAATAAAACTGCTCTAACATCATTAACTGGGGTCAGTGAAAGAGATGATTGGATATCAACAGGATTTCTAATATCTCGAAGCAGCTGAACATCTTCATGCAAAGTTAATAAGTTAATAGTTGAAAACTTTATGGTTGGAAAAGCAGGTGTAATGTATACAATTTTAGACATTTTTAGTACAAATGAAATAAATTTAATTCTTTTGCTATCAATCAATGTTGCATTTCAAGGCAGCCACTGTTGATGCTCATTAAAAGGAACATTGATAAATACTTTTTTGTTTGTTTATGTAAAAAAAAGCATTGAATCAAAATGTTGTGATTCAATGCGTGCATTGCTTTTTTATTGATGTTGCTAGGAAGAAGAAAAAAATTATTTCCCCTGGAAAATATATATATTACAGATAATCGTTTTTACATGTTCTTAAAAACGCAATTTTTGATATTGCTTTTATCCGTGAAAAATAAAAATTGTAGTATGAACCTCAAAAAATTTGGAATACTGAAATGTCTTTGTTGGAAACGTGCCAAAAAAGACATTTGTCATTGAGGAATAAAGACTATTAATTGGATATATGCTATTTTTTAACTGCTGTTAGTCACAAGTAAAATATGCCAAATATATTATATTTTTCATTACTATCACAAAATCCAACCGTTAATATTATTAACACTGAAAATTTTTTCACTATTCCGTTTGCTGAACTATGCAGTTTCGATGATATATTAAGGAATTTTAAAATTATCAGGATTGATGGCGTGAAAGCTATATTAATTGAATTTTGGAGTGGTTGTGCTTTTCAACGTCAAGCTGAAATTGCTGCAACATTAAAGCACTATTATCAAAGTGAAAAAATTCCAGTATTTTATTGTACAAGAGATTCAAATTACGCATCTGCTTTATTATTGGAATGTATTGACGAACATGGAGTGAATATTTTGAAGGATAATATTAAAATTATAGTTTGTGAAGGAGATACTGTAACAAAGCTATGTATTACACGCCGTAAGAATGACTACAAATTATTACTGATTCCTGGAATACTAATGGATTCTAAAGAAGATATTGTTACAAAAGATCAATCACAAACATTTATCACATATGCCAAGTATCCAAATGTTCAAATTAGTGAAAAACAAAAACAAGATTATAATATGATAGTAAAATTATTCCATCAACAATCAAAAACCATATTACCTATAAAAAAAGAAAGTCCTATTATCTGCCGTCCTCTTGCTAAAAAAGCTTTACATCTTTTGGGAATAGAAAAATTTGAATATGATGTTGCTGCCAATAATATCACAGATTACGCTGTTATGCCCATCAGTGTATTAAATTCTATGGTACATGTTCCGGTACCAGAGGCATTAAAAAAATCTTTAATTTGTGCAGGAATTCAAGAAAGCATACCATTGAAAAAGAAAATTGTATGCTATGAAAATTTTTATGATATTTCTGTAAGTTTAAACATGCATACAATTTTATAGTTAAACAATATTCTGCTTTTCAGCTTATACATTTTGATCTTCCAGGCTCTGATGTAATTCAAGGTTTTCCATTTATTGAAACAGGCACATCGCTGTGTTTAAGTATTGATGAGTACTTTATTCCTAGTCTAGAAGTAAACAGTAATAACAATGCAACAATGAATGGAGCAATGATATGTTTTAGTGATGAAAAGTTTACTGTACAAAGGATAAAGGATGAAAAGCTTATTGATGTTGGTATGTGTAATTTTTAAACATAACTTTTAAGCATATTTGGCAAAGAAAAATGTTAAATGGTTAAATAATCTAATTTCTCTCTCATTTTAGGCTTAAATAGTGTGCCGTTGGCAATAGCATTTGTTGATGATAAAATACAAATCGGTAAAGAAGCTATAAAACTAAAAGAAAAACAAAATTTATATGTTATTACAGGTATGTTGATTTGTTGGAGACTTTATCACGTTATAAATTGACATTTCAGATTTAATAAAAATCCTCAGAACCCCTGCCGCCGATCTTAAAGCTGATCAAAAATGGGGATTTGAAATAATCAAAGATGAAGATAATCAAACTCTTCTTGAATTTGATACATTTCGTGGACGTCGAAGAGCAACTCCAACATTTTTATTTGCATTTTTCATTCGATATGCTGTTAAAAGTATTGAAGTGATATCCGGTCAAATGCCAGCAACAATTGTACTTGTATCAAAAAATCTGAATGATGATTTCAGGGAGCAGTTAATGGCATCATGTAAAAGTGCAAAATTAAATATAAATAATGTTCAAATTCATGAATATAAAATTGTTGAAATAAATGGTTAATTTTTGTCACTAATAATGTCGTGCATGTTTTCAAAAATACTTATGTAACAAAAATATGCCAATGTCAATAAAAACAATTGACAAAACTAGTCAAATTAAAATTTTTAAAGATATCACAACTCCCTTTTTTACAAAATTAATCGAAACCTTATTTTTAGTGAAAAAAAAACAAGATTATAATACGATAATAAAATGAGCAATGATGATTGAATATCAGAGGATTTCTGATATCTCGAAGAAGCTAAACTTCTTTATGCAGAGTTAACAAATTAACAGTAGAAAATTTAATAGTAGGAAAAGCAGGTGCAATGTATACAATTTTAAACATTTTTAAGGACAAAAATGATTTGATTTTTTTGTTATCAATCAATGTTGCATTTAATGTGGCCATTGTTAGTGCTAATTAAGAGGGAACGCTGATAAATTCTTTTTATTTGTTTATGTAAAAAAAGATTGAAACAAATGCTATGATTCAATGATTTTACGAGCACTGGTTTTTTTATTAAAAAAGATAGCACAAAATTCTAACCATGTTTAAATATAAAAGACATACAAGACCATAACTTTCATTTAGGAAATATTGAAGCATTTAATCATACAAAGAAATTGAAATATTGCTTCTCCAAAAAATACTATTATGTTTCTTTCTATAATACTCACAGTGATATCAGACAATAGAAAAAAGAAAATGAAAACGGCCGTTAGTGAAAAGAAAGGACAAACAGACGTCTTTCCTTTCATAACAAAGGAAATACACAGCTACTCGCGCGCGCGAAATTTGAAATTCTTTTCTTTCTTTTTTTTGCAACATGCAAGTAAAAAAAGTCATGATTCAGCATCTTCTTATGGCTGAAAAATCGTTAATACTTTATAAATCTCTTAAAATTTGCAAATTTAGAAAGAAGAAACATAGTAGATTATATATGTTCAAGGGTTAAGTGACTGGATGAGTTTAAAAAACGGGGCTAGCTAATTTGTACCAAACTTTTATGACAAAAACTTTGCTGATCAATCTTGTAACTGGTCAAAAATTGAAACTAGGGAACCATTTCTTCCAATTTTGCAAATTATCATAGAAAAATATATGAGGAATAACATGGATAAAACAGTTTGTGGAAAAACAAAGTTCTAATAAAGTTGCTAGCTATTTTGTGCAACGTATTTTTCGCAAAAGTTATAGTTAAGCAGTTCTAGTGATCCAAATCATTTAGTATTACCTCTAATTGTTATATTTATGATATTAGATGATAGTAAAGTTGCTGTTAGTAGTTAGTAACAATCTTTTTGATCAGATATTGATGCAAAGCTTTTAGATTATACTATTATAGCGGATGTTTGAGCATACTGTAGAGAAAATTTATATATTTTTTTCAAATTTTTGGATTAGCTTAACCAAACAGTTTCCTTTATTACTTAAAATACATTACCTACAGATGCTTTAGCTGTCTAAATTTTTTTATTTTAAAGTGAATATATATGTATATACATATGAATATGGAAAGAAGTTCCTCGATATGCTGCTGAATATACGGTTTGGTTGTTTTATATGTGCTTAATTAAATTTGATTTAATAGACTCTTTCTTTTAGATTATTAATATCTTCTGATGCTATTTATATATCGCCGTTGTGTGTATTTATTTGTATTAAGCAGAAATGCTTTTTGATGGTTAATAACAAATATTTTCAACCCAGATGCATATATATATTCTTGATGTTACGAACATGAAAAGATTTTGTGATATCTTAAAGCAAAGGACTACATTTTTTTTGCTTTTTTAACTTTATTGGTTTACAGAAACATCGATGTACTGTACACCACCAACTTGTATGTTTAGTTCGTATTTGTGCAGTTCATTCCTGTATGATACAAGTTTTGGTGGTGGCTGTATCATATATGCAAATTTTTGGACATCACAATCAATATTTTCAACATCTGAAAATAACGATGATTTTATGAGAAATAGTTTCTACTGTAACAGCTTTAATACAAATAGATACATATATTGGCGATATAAAAAATAACATCAGAAGATATTTGTTTACTGTAATGGTGGAAATTATTGTTTAAGTAAAAGTTCAATGCAAGTACATTGTTGTAATTCGTAAATCCAGCAGTACTTATAACACAAATGAGTGATATTCTGTTTTTTGTTGAAATGACTATTATGTTTTTAAGCATCATACAAACTTATTATAGCTTAGTTAAACTATTAAGGGGACATTTTACAGTTTATCATTACATTTTAGTCTTTTGTAGTTTATAAACAATTGCTATTGTTAGAGTATCAATAATGATATATGTTGCAATCACGAAATTATTGCCTTATACAGATTACCTAATTAGATGTTTCAAAAGCTTCACGGTTATGTAATTCCTCTTATTTTAATATTTTATCTTCTATTTAGCAATAAATTAATAAAAACATACAGTAAGCTTGCTGCTTCAAAAAAAGAAAGAAAAAGAACTGATAGTTTTTGGCGTTGTGTCACTAACACTAAGCTCCGCCCCTTTTGTCCGCTTTCATTTTCAAAAAAAATCACTGTGTACTGCAGATTTTTTTAAAAAAAGAAAAGAAGATTTCAGTATTATTTTTTTTTAAGATAAAAGGAATCCTTGAAAAACTTATTATGACTGATAAAGTTTTGCTAATGTCATTGTAGTAAAAATAGTTTAAGAAAATAACAAAACTTTCAACAATACATTTTAAAATGTTCTTCATCAACACAAAAATTTGCATCTACAGCTTTTTGAATCATTTCACCATGTTTGTCATTTTTTCCAATCATAAAATAAAATGTTGACAAGTTGTAATGCAAAATTGGAATCTTAAGATCAAATTTGAGAGAGTCATCTGTAAGTGAAACAGCTTCTTCCGCTCGTTCAATTGCTTTTGTAAAATTGTCAACAGAATAATACATTTTGGATAATAAATATAGTACTTGAACTAATTTTGTCTTAAATTGATTTCGGGTTTTATAGGATTGACGAATCTGAAACATTCTTAGCTAATAAAAATTTGATTCAGTGAAACGTTGAATTACCTTTTTCACAACTTGTTCACCTTTAGAAATCACGGCATTAGGAGAAAATGTATTGTCTGCAAAATTTTCAAATTCTTCAAAAATTTTATTTCTTTCTGAATACATTTCATCCTTCGAATCTGTTTCACAAAGTAGACATTCACATTTAAATCCCCACAAAGTTTTAATATTTTCTGAGCGTTCAGAATATTCCATCAAGGGATCAACATAAGAGATGCAAATTTCTTCCCCCTTTTTAATTTCCTTATTTGCGTGAACAATCATAATATCACCATAAAAGTGTTCTTTAGCATTTGCTATAAAATTTGAAAAGCGTTAATTGTAAAACACAAAAAGATTATGAGTAGAAAAAAATTTTTAATAATCGTTATTTGGAAAAAAGTATAAAGTGAGGCAATAAAAACAAACCTAAGCAAGAATGATTATAATAACTCGGTAAAATATGCATCCAGGACTTTTCTTTAACTCCCGAAAACACAACTTCTGCAGATTCAAATCGATTAAATTTACAAATTTTGTGAATTATTGTAGCATCAATAACACCTTAAAAGTAAAATATATAACACACATTTGGTAAGTAATAAAAAAATACCAAGCGGAATTTCGTTTTTATCTATTTTATTGTCCTCACCAGCATACAAATCATAGACTTCTTTAGCTTTTTGTGGATTTCCATTTAATTTTTGCATTATATCTATATCAAGTAAAAAATTTGATGGCTTTTCTTTAAGTATCGAAATTACAGGAAAACAATCATTAGGAATATCTTGGCTATATCCACCCGCAAAAGCTTTTGTAACAGTAAGTAAAGTACCACGCTTGATATCAGTTGTTGCAATTATTCCACGACCTAAATTGTCATAAGTAATTATCAACGTTTTAACTTATAAAAGAAACGTCAATTATGATAGCTTCTAGCAAAATGGCTAAAACCTTTTTCTGATGTTTTACAAATCTATCAAACCTTTTCCAGAGATTTCTGCAATTTCAATTGGTCCTTTATAATCAGCAATATCAAATTCTCTTTTTCCTCTTTTGGTGTCAGTTAAAATTGATTTAAAATCATAGCTTCCATTTCGTTGTTCATTTATGCGAGCTTTAATGAGTGAAAATTGCTCAGAAGCTTCTGTATGTTCAGGGAATTCTTTTAGAACTTTTAAGAAATTTTCTGCAGCCGTCTTCCATTCTCGCATCCCATATGCTGCCTTTCCCATTCTGTACTTTAAGTACAGTAGATTAATTTTAAAAAGATAGTCAGACAAACCTGTAGAAAGCTTTTTCTCGATCACCTCCTTTTTCATATCCAATTTTTGCAGCTTCATAGGCGTATTGAAAGGCACCCGTTTTTAACAATGTCAAAGCTTTATTCAAGTATAATGCTGCCGAATCAGGATTACATCGAATTCCTCGATCAAACAAAAGCAAAGCTTCGTCATAATTTGCTTTTTCAAAAGCTGTATTTGCTTTTTCAAGCAATTCCTCAGCATTCATGGACGCAGGTTGAAACCTAAATCAAAAAACTGGTATAATATTTATATATATGGGACATATAAAAGATTTTTTTTATCATACCATTTCATTGCATCGATTTTCTTTAAGAGTTCTTCATCGGTGGGATCAACAATGATAATATCTGAGGGAGTATCAACTCGTAACCGTGTCTTCGGCTTTGAAGTATATTGAAGCCAAGGTTTTTTGATAATAAAAATTGTTCCAAGAGATGCCCATTTAACATCATCAAGCTTATATCGACAGCCATAAATTACAGCTTCTTCAACATCACCTAAAATAACTTATATACAAAAGCATCATATTATGTAATTGCATACCATCCAAATCTTGAATTAAAACATTTGCACCGAAAAATGGAATAGGTTTTCCAACAACTTTACAAACCAAATATTGTCCAACATGAACCTTTGGAACTTCCATGTCGCATAGCTTGATTGGCTTTAATTCTTTAAGTGGTATCTCACTGGTGCTGAAACTTGCTGAAACAGTAACATTTAAAAGATAATTAAAACAGATCCAAAATTACTCGGTGAAATATAAGTGCCAAACGGTTGACGCTCGCCTCTTTGCCAACGTTGAATTTCTTCTTCTGGATTTTGAGTTGGTTGTCGAGGTTCAGGATGGCCAAGATTTAAATGATCCAACTCATCGACGATTTCATCCATCTTTTAGAATAATAAACGAAAAACAGCAATTCTCTGAAATATATAAATATAATAGGTAAAAGTCATTTTTTTAATTCAGCCAGTTGTGACTATGTCAACCATCCCAACGGTTTTAAGACATTTTATTCTATGCTTCATACCACAGTAAGTCTTAAATATACGGATATTTAAAAATTTATAAATGCAGCAACAACGTATTTCGCTTAAAATGCGTGGTAATGCGTGAACTAAAAAATGATATTTGTGAATATACTTGCCACTGGCACGCATTGAATCAAAGTATAAAAATTGCACTTTAAATGGTGCATTGTTGTTGGTTTTTTAGAAGAAGACAATAAAATTTATGCATTTTATGATACTTTTCAAGTTTTAATAAGTTTAGTCTTAAAAAGCTATATTAAAATTTGGGCTCATCTTTCTTGCTACGTAATAATCATAACCACAAAATTTGATACTGCTTTTTTTACTTTTATTTTTGTGCACACGTTTTACAAACTCATTTTCGCTGCTGTATCTTTGTTACTACATTATGTTTCGTTGTCCTTTTTTACTTTGTTTTAATGCTAGCCACTTCACCTTGTTAGATATTACTCATTTATTTCAACAATTTTATATTCATGAATTTGGACATTATTTATATTTACTTTTGCACTTTTACATGATTCCTTTAACTGCTCCCTGTAATCATCATTCAAATTTTTGGAAACAAGTACAATTGTTTTTGGCATTTGACCGGATATCACTTCAATAGTTTTGACAGCATATCGAATAAAAAATGCAAATAAAAATGTTGGAGTTGCTCTTCGACGTCCACGAAATGTATCAAATTCAAGGAGAGTTGAGCCGTTGTCATCTTTGATTATTTCAAATCCCCATTTTTGATCAGCTTTGAGATCTGATGGAGAGGTTTTGAGGATTTTTATTAAATCTGTAATATCATTTTTATCACAAATATTGACAAATGTTGGTTGAAAAATTACCTGTGATAACAAAAGAATTATGACTTTCTTTTAATTTCATAGCATCATGACCAATTTGTATTTTATCATCAACAAATCCAATAGCTATTGGCACATTATTAAATACTAAAGATAGAGTCTATTTATTTGAAAATCATATTTTAAAAATTTTTGCTTACCAATTTTGTTAAATTTTGCATTTTTAATTGTCGCTACAGAAAAAGCGTCATCTTTAATGCACATCATTGCAACATTATCAACAATTTTATTTCCCTTTGGAAGCTCTTTTAATTCTCGAATGTCAATATCTTGTTTAAAATATTGATCGACGGAAAGTGTTACAGCTAATGCAAACTCTGGAAGATCAATTCTCGCATAACCAACAAATCCACCATTAGAACCACTTTCGAAAATCTGAAAAAAAAGATTGTGATTACTGATTTAATATGAAACTGTGAGTGAGCGAACAAGTATTCATAATTTATTTTTAGCCCGAGTAAACTGTATGGTGATTCAACCTAACTTGAAAATATTTTTAAATAGCTCATTTTAACTTTTCGGAGCTCATATTTTAATGCATTATTAACTTTTTTAAAGACGAAGGTATGTTTTGCCCCTAAAAGATAAAATAAATATTTTTTTCGTCTAATAGAAAAAAGGAAAACCGTGGTAATTTTAAGAACAAAAAAATCTCTCGTCTGACTTATGGCTTTTTCATGAGATTATGAGTTGATTGAAGCTCAAAGAAGAGTTTAAAGTTCAAAAACGGTTACTTGAGCAACTCTCTAATTTCGAACACGACCATTGTTAGATCTTTTTTGATTAAAAACGATTAATCTTTCACCTCCATTAATCTTGGGCGATGAAAGATTAATAGATCCTATCCAGAATATCTCTATGCTTATATCTAATAAAGATAAATACCTACAACAAGATTTTCAAATTTCTCAAAATTCACAAATGTCTTTCTCACTGGCACAATTTCATTTGAAGCAATTTTAATCAAAAACTTTTTCATGTATTCTTTTTGTGGTCGAAAATTCATCATCATAAAATGTGCTGTTTCGGCAGTACCAATTCCAAAATCTTTAAAGCCAGTATTTGCAACATCGTATTTTGATGGATTTTCTTTATAAAGCTTCATCGTTTTTGCAGCTATGGCTTTGGAGATGTAAGATGAAATATTTTTGGTTAATGTTATAACAGTTTTTCCAGCCAAATGATCAGTAATAAGTTTTTGAGTTTGTTTTTGTTTCATAGTAACAACATCTTGATGATTTTCGGTGAAACAAGTAACAACAAATTTGGAAGCTGTTAAAACTTCTACAACATTTTTAAAATGTGATGACTGGTTGTTGTAAATGTAATTGATGCGGTAATAATTATCATGTTTAATAATGTTGTAATTAGTGTAATCACTTTCACGACAAAAAATATATTCTGTTTCTTTTTCTAAAAAAATATCGAGATGTTTATTAACTTAGAAAAGTGCACGCAAATAGTTTCCTCTATGTTTTAAGGGCTCAAATAATCAAGAATGATTAAAAAACATTTGACGTAATTCCTGCACATAAAATTTTTGCGATTGAAATACTTCGTCAAAATGTGCCAAATTTGAATTTCTCATTTCTTTAGGTTTTTAAAACTAAGAATATGTAAAATGTGATTGATCTGATGCATAATAATGGAAACAATCTCGATGTTTTTTGGAGCTAAAGAAAATTACATTTTAAAATAAAAAAGAATTTAAATTTCCATTTTTTTGCTGCATTGTGCTCACATATCTATAGCTAAAATGCATAAATCAATCATAAAAAACGTTTATTTGTGATTTTAATTTAAGGTTTTTTTGACGTAAATTTTCATAAGCTCATAAAAAACACCTGAGTGAATAATTGTATCACTTTTAACATCATTATCCTAACCATATTTTTTATCCATTTCTAGCTCAAAGCAATTGAAATCAAGAAAAATTTCAAATGTCACGCATTATGTTGTGGTGTTCCAAACTTTTATGTGCAAAATTTACATCACACTTTCAGAAGGGACCCTTTGTAAAATATATAGAATAAAAAAAAGTTTGACAAAAAATATAAGAGTAAAGTAAAATAGTGTTTTCAAAAGTCTTCTCTGATTATCTGAGTACTTAAAATGCAATAAAGACAATTTCCAAGCTATTTTTAAGTATTTACCTTTTATAACATCATTGCCATGCTCATTAACGCATGCCATCATAGTAGCTGATATTATAATAGATCTCCATGTGCAACAATAAAATGGAATATTCATTGAATGAAAGGTTTCACCAAATGTTGCAGCCAGAGCACTTCTTTGTTCAAGATCACCATCTTTAAAAATATAAAGAAAAGCTTCAAGTTCACCAAAACCACATTTTTTAAAAGATTGAAATGTCTCGGCAACAACCTGATCAGGTGACATTGTAATTTCATTGTATTTTGTTTCGAGGGTAGATAAATTAATACCATAAAAAGCAATTTTAAATTCAGAGAAATATGGAATCACAGCGATAATTCCAGACATCTTTTAGAATAATTGTAAGTGAAATATTTCTAGCATAGATAAACAAATGGAATGAAACAAAAGGAAGCAATGCAGAGAAAAACAGGAAAAAAAACGAAGAAAATGTCAGCAGCGGCTGCAACCGGTCAATAAAAAATATGTCTTTTGTTGGGAGGGTTGGTTGTTGTTTGTTGACGCAGTGTTTTTTCTTTTTTTTCTTTGTTTATCGATTGAACAATGGCGATCGGTTGTGACTCACAATAGCGATGATGGTTCAGCAACATAAAAGGAAAAAGTAAGACATTGAATCAAAAAATGATTATTGCAACTTTATTTCGCAATAATATTAATACATTTGCAACAACTGCTTAGACATACACGTGGGAAAATTAGATGCAATAAAAGAAAATTTCTTTTTTCTTTTGTTGCAAAAAAAATTAGAATTAAGCTTTTCTAAGCTAGCTGCAAGATTGTTTAAACATTTTATAGACTTGCAAGCTAGCTTGTTTCAATAGAAAATGAATGCAGCTTAAAAAATCCCCTCAGGACTTTTCTTCAATTTGCTTAAAAAACGTGCCTTTTTGCAAACCTTTTTTTTTCTGCATTTGCTGCAGCCTCTCTTAGATGTTAATGTAAATAGAATCGATTTCAGTTTTCCTCCAGCTTACTAGCTAAGTTGTTTATAGAATCAATTTCGACGATAACTTTTTCTTTAAAATGTCAAAAATTTTATGTTTACGACCACGTCTTCCAGATTTTGAGATTATAATTAGTGATATTAACACCCTTCAAGAAACTTACACTGATATTTTTAATGTCGGCAGCGATTTATGCCAACATTTACTCTTATATTTTTCCAGTTGCATCGATGATATAAATGCTGTTGTATTTGCATTTAAAGCAGACTACCAAAAGGAAAGTGTTATAGCCAAAGACGTGGAAGATTTATTTCAACAGTTTAATATTCCATTTTATTGTTGTTCATGGAATTCTTTGCTTGTAACGGCAACATTTCTTGCTTGCATGAATGAACATGGTGAACCATATTTTGAAGATAAAATTGATTTTGTTTATTGTCTTCAAAGCAAAATTCACACTTTTAATTTAGTAAGATCCGGTAGATATTATCGTATTCAATCATGGACAAGTTCCGCTTTAAATGAAATTTGCATAATTAATTCAATGAAAGCTAAAACAGTATTTATCACAATTTTAAAAGAAATCCCTCTTAATGATATTTCAAGACAACAAGCTCTCCAGCAAATGATTATTAGCATTCTACATAGATCAAAAAATTTAATTCTGATTAATAATAGTGTTCATGATTTTACAACTCATGCTATTGTTGCATTTGTTCCACAACTGAATATAGCTTTTGACAAAGAAAAATATGCTCTTCTTCAAACATGCCCTAGAAACTATTATTTTGGTTCATTTCCTCGTCTTTCACATATATCACCAAATAAATATTCGAATGATATTATGATTGATTCTTTGAAAGAAAGTTTGATAAGCATAAGAGATTTTGAAACAGTACCAATCAAAAAGTCTCTAATTTGCTACGAAAAAATTTATAACGCTCGGGTAAAAAAACACATTCAATTCTTGCTTATCATAGTTAATTTTTATAGTTTGCTGAAACTTCAAATAATAAAATATTGGACAATGTCGATCATGGAATATTGGATATTGGAACAAAAATGACACTGTCAATGGATAAATTTTTTATGCCACATTTAGAAATTATAAAACGAGAATATAGTAATGGTGTTCAAAGTGGTGCAATAATCTCTTTAGGTTGGGAAACATTTTCAGTGGAAGTAATTAAAAATGGAGTTGTCTATGATATTGGTAAGTAATTAAAGAGTATTGTAGAAAAAACAAATTTTTTTAGATATAAATCATCATCCATTAATGGTTGGGTTCTTTAATAAATGCATATCCATTGGAAACGAGGCTTCGGGAGTTTACCATGAACACAAAACATCAATCATAACAGGTACAATAATATTTACATAAAACTCTTCCTTTAAAAATCGTCTTACAGATTTGATGGACCTTTTAATGATACCACTTTCACAACTTAAAGTAAACAGACATTGGGGTTTTACTGTAGCTAGAGATCACAATGATCAAACTCATGTAGAATTTGACACTGATTTTTGTCGTATGAGTGCTACACCAGCATATTTACTTTCATTAGTTTTAAAATGGTCTATCAAAAAGGCGGAAGAACGTCTTCAACAACCACTAGAAACTTTGATCATTTCTACAAGACTTCTCAATGAATATTTAAAGCAACAAATTCAAGCTTCAGTTCAATGGGGAAATTTATCTATTCCAAAAATTCAAATTCATAAATATAAAATTTATGAGTTGTAAGATGCTTAAATTTTATGAAATCACATTTGCTCTATTTTGTACTGAAATACATTTTATGGAACAATGATGTAACTTATTATTTGTTTTGCTAGATTGCTTTTTTTTATCATCAACGTGTAGCTAAATTTTAGAAATTATTTGTGGTGCTTTTTATGTAGTAGCATTTTGCTTTAATAAAATGTAAAAAACAACTTTTAAAAATTAACAAACGTTGGAACAAAGAATGAAATGATACCAAAAAATCAATAATGTACAGTTATTTTATGTGTAGCAGCTCTATTATTTCATGAAAATAATATTTTTTATGGCAACGAAAATCACAGTTTATCTAAAAGAATTGCATAAACAAAGAAATCATCATCTTACCAAATATTAATTTTTTTTTGTTTAACATTTTAGAAAAATAAGTACATCAACAAAAACGTCTTTTTTATAGAAAAAGCTTAATTGATAAAAAAAAACTTTATGCTTTATTAGTGATAACAAAAATGAATATTTGCATGCACTTTTATTTTCTTTTAGAGCCTATTACAATACACAAAATGCATATAAAATAATGTTAAAATAAAAAATTGAATGTGTAAACAAAATAGTAAACAAGTAAAAATTAAAAGGTCTTTGTTTGTTGAACAGATTTTAAGAATCGTAATAATTCACGTTCTTGAAATTGTAAATCTGGTGCATTATCTTCAGAATGATCTCGAAGTGTTATGGCACTTATGAAATAAATGGTAACATCGGAGAATATATACATTTTGGCGATGCAGCAAAATAAGATAAAATAACTTCTTTTATTTATATAAAATATAGATATTAAGCATAAAAAGTGCCTTGATCTGGTCATTGGTAGTGGTGTATTTGACCATCGATTTGTGCAATATTTAGGAGATTCATCTTCACATTCTAACCAGCATCCAAAGATGAGACAAGAAGAAATTGTACATCTTTAATTTTAAAATTATTCTCTTTTAATTTTTTTATAATTTTATTAAAAATTCTTAAATAAAAAGTAAAAATGTCATGATACAGATACATTTTTGTTAGTTATTCATTTTCTCGTCAACGCAAACTATGAAATCTTTTCTTTCATATCAGGGTCAGTAACATCCATTTTCACATTTATTGTAATAAAAAAATAAATAAATAAAAAATTGCCTAAGAACAAAAACATCAACTTTCAGAAATTAATTAATCGCACCTCAAAATTTCTCCCAATATCAAATTTTATTTATTTATTTATTTATTTTTTATTCAATTCATTCATTTACCAATTCCGGCATTAAGCTTATTATTCAACTATGAAAATTGATAAATTAAATTATATTTTTTCATCAACATTTTTAATCTGGTGTCTTTCCTATATTGCTGCAGTTTGGTTTGATAGATTTTGGATACACCGTAATATTGAATTGTATGGATTTTGTGCATTTATCATTGTTACAGTACTTTTTAATATTTTGGCATATAAATTTAATCGTTGCTGTTTGTATCTGATTGGGGCACTTGGATTTGTAAGTTTTTAAAACAAATTTGAAAAATTTTATTAGTAAACTATTTTCAGTTGACTTTTTCTGTTGTACATGTTTGCATAATTTCAGTTATTATCAGCGCAATAATTCGTCATGGTAAGTTCATAGACATTTTCGATATCACAAAAATCATTTCATTTTTAGAAAGATACAATACATTTGTACCTGCAATGATCTTTGGCTTTCCACTTGGTTTATTTGGTTTATTTTCAACACTTTATTGCTTTCAACAAAAATTCAAAGGACAAATCTATGAAAATTATGGTGTTATTAATGCACAACCAAAATGTACTCAACTTATGCTTAAATTTTGTATCCATGATTTTACCAAATGTTCTGTTTTACTCAACGTTTCGATTATATTTTTCTTTGTTTTATTAGCTTGCAATTATTGTTATCAACAACAAACATATTCTTTGATTGAATTATTTCTTTTACCAACAGTTTTTCCATTGTGCATTCTTTTGGCAATTTGTTTTAAAAGCAGAAAGCTTTGTATTCCTGGATTTATTGGATATGTAAGTTTTCTTTTTTTAAACTTTTATTTAGAGTTTTTGAAATATAACTCAATTTTCCAGGGCATACTTATTACTATTGCTACTGGCTTTTTAATCTATGGAGCTTCTGAAGCATGTAAGTTTTGTAATAACAAACTTCTATCAAAAAACTCTAATTGTCGTTTTTTCAGTTAACAATAATATTAGCAAGATGGATTTGCTAGCTCTTGTTGTCATTTTTTGGTCAGCTTTTAATTACTCCTTTATTGGAATCAATACAACTCTTCATCTCTATCAAAAATATGGACCACAAAATGAAGCTGAAACTAAAAATGCTCCAAATGTATTTTACAAAACTTCTTTCTATCTTTGGCATTCATCAAAGAGTTTTTTCTAAGATGTATGGTTGAACCAGAAATTGAATCAATTGTGATAAAATTTGAAAATTTTTGTATTTTATTGTATTTCATATTTGTTTGTATTTTTTGTGTTGTTTTACGAAATATACGAGTATTTAAAAAATTCATTTTCAGTGTTTGACAAATTACACGTAGTATAGTTTTTTTAAAAGAAAATAGTTTGAATCAGTTGCACAATTTCAGTTTTTTCATTTTGGTTTACCGTGACTTCCTCAAAATCTTGGACTTCGCAAACAATACTAATGAATTTTTAACAAAAGTTCAATTCAATTAATCTTAGCATTGTTTGAAAAGCTAACCATCTCCGACCCAAGACCTATCTGCCTTTTTTTCTGCTTCTGTGAAATGTTTAAAAAAAATCGATTATTACTATTTTTATTGTGTTGTTTTTTACATATTTAAATTTTTTAAAAATAAATTTGGACGAGAATTGTGCACCTTAAAAAAAATAAAATATTCAACTTTTTTGGACGGGAATAAAATCCATGGTACGGGAATTGTGCACTAAAGCCGTTTGTTCAATTTATCACATCCTTACTTTATGATACTAAAAAAATTCAAATGCATTAAATATAAATTTTTTTGAGTAGTTCTGAACTCAAGGTTATAAAGCCGCGAACTTTTGAAAGCTCGCGGAAATGGATAAGAAGCTCGCGGATTAGATATGAAAATGAGGTCAAATCATATCAGACCTCGTGGCTGGGATATTTTGGGATCCATTGGGGGTCATTAAAGTCATCCCCAATACGTCTTATTTATTTGTGGTCACATTATGCCAAATTTCCGCGAGCTTTCAAAAGTTTGCGGCTTTATAACCTTGAGTTCTGGATTGATGAAATTAATAAAGAAATAATACAGCCAAGCATGAGTATATGCATATTGATTTGTGAAAAGTAAAAAAAAAAGAATGTTTCATCCTTCGTTGTTGCTCGATAAAGTTTTTCTACTGTTTTTTGGTTTGTGCCATGTCTTGCATACATACTCAGGTTTTCTTACTTACAAGGTTTATTTGACCTCAAAAGTTTTTTGCATTAATGTTACCAACTGTTTTAGTTTTATTTCCTTTTTTTCAATAACAGTCACCACTACTGCTGCAGTGGCATTTGTTTCTCTGAAAAATGAAAATCGAAAAATCAAATTTTATATTTTCAATAGCTTTTTTTATTTGGAATATCTTATACACATGTGTATTATGGATTCACTGTGATTGGAAGGAAAACGAAAAATATGCTCTTTGTGGATTTCAAATTTCTTCTGGCTTTACTGTACTTTTCAATATTTTGGCATACAAATTAAATCGTTGTAATTTATATTTGATTGGAGCTCTTGGATTTGTCAGGTTTTAATAAGAGTGAAGAAGATTGTAATCTATAATAATTTTAGTTTGCTTTTTCTCTTTTACATGTTGCTGGTGTTTTTATCCTTATGTATGGAATGATCTGGGATGGTAATATTTCGAGCATTTTTTTTGCTAAAATCTTTTTCAGTCTTTTTGTTATGTTTAAATTTCTTTTTTATAGTCGCCGACCGATATGTTCCCATTTTACCACGCGTTATCTTTTGTACTACACTTGGAATATTTGGTCTATTTTCAACACTTTTTTGTTTACAAGAAAAATACCATGAAAAAATTGATGGAAATTATACCACTATATTACGAAATCAAAACTGACAAAATTTTTACTAAAATATTGTGTCTGCAGCAGCTATGTCAAATGTATTGTTTTATTTAGCTATTATATTTTTTTCGACAATGTTTACAACTTGGTGTTATCTAAAGAGATCTAAATTTGATATACGAGATTTGATTTTTCTTTTGCCATCAATTTTCCCAGTTATGCTTCTTTTGGCAGTTTATTTCAAAAGCAAAAAACTTTGTATTGCTGGATTTGTAGGATGGGTAAGTTAATGGTTTCTGCGGCTGAGATCTACAAGGTGGTTCATGAAAAGTTCCGAGTTGGTACTTCCCAAGATTTCTGGGAGCTTATATTTGGAGATATGGGTCATCACTGACAGAAACATCTGTGATGACCCATACCTCCAATTCGGCACTTTCCCTGAATTACCGTCTAGATAAAACAAAGCTTGATTACATCTTTCTTAAATGAGATATTTAATCTTTCTTATGTGTACTGAAACATACTAGATACACCTTTTCAGGGAATATTCATTACTATTGCTTCTTTAATCTGTTTTATTATATTTTGTGAAACACGTAAGTTTTTTATATCCAGAAATTTGATTAAAAACAAATTATATTAGTTATTATCAATGTGATTTTTTAGCTACATATTACATTGAAATCGACGATGTATTACTGTTTTTGACCGTTATTTTAACAAGTTTTATTTATTTTTTCATTGGCATTTTTACTACTTTTCATCTTTATCAAAAATATGGAACAGCTGAAAATGACGATGAAACAAAGCCTGGTCCAAATGTATTTTACAAAACGTCTTTTTATCTTTGGCAATCATCCAAGAGTTTCTTTTAAGAAATAAGTGAATAAGAAATTGAAAGATTTTTTATATACCTAAACAGCATATCATTTATTTTTTTGTTTGTTTCTTTTGTTATTTTGTAACACAAAATATAAAAAATCATTCATTTAAATCGTTAGATGAGATAAAAACTTGATGGAATATTTTTACGTGCATTTATTGATGAATGGTTGTACAATTAAATCTAATTAATAGTATTTTTTTGTCGATCATTAGTCATCGCAATGAACATTAAAAAAAATGAAACTGACAATGCTGCAGATTGCAGCGGATGCATTCTCTTCTTGTAACAAAAGAAAAATGTTTTGATTCGTTTGTGCCATTGAACCAAAACAATTTTTATTTTCATGGGCACAAAACCAACTCTCTCACATCCGCATGAAACGCGAGGTTCTCTCTCTTCAAAGATAAATTTGACCTCAACATTTCTCATCTTAGCTTTTTATTTTTCTTTTGTATTCAATTATCTAACTGTGACCATTATTGTTGTATTGGTATACACCTTTTTATCAAAAATGAAATCTGAAAAATTAAATTTTATTTTTTCAATATCATTTTTTATTTGGAGCATTTCATACTCTGTTGCCTTTTGTTTGCGCAGTGGTTTGAAACAAAAGGAATTATATGCTTTATTTGGATTTATAATCATTACAGTATTTTTCAATGTTTTAGCTTATAAATTTAATCGTAGCTATTTTTATCTTATTGGAGCACTTGGATTTGTATGGTTTTTTTAAGGACATGAAATACAGGGTGCTTCAAGAAGTTTGCCCCTTGTAATTTGGCTTTTAAATTAATACTGTTGAGGTAAGCCAAAAACGGACTTCACAGTCGTTTTCTGCACCCCCTGGCATTGTGTTTTTCATAAAAAAATCAAAATTTTGAGACAAGTAATTTTCGAGTTTAGCTGGGACCCCCCTGTGAAAAAAATTGAAAAAACAAAAAGAAATAATTGAGTGAAATTCAGTTTTTCTTCACAGGGGGGGGGGGGGGACAAGCTATACTGGGATTTTTTGTCTAAAAAATTTTGATATTTTCATGAAAAATCCAGTGCCTGGGGATGCTATGAACGACGGTAAAGTCCATTTTAGGTTTATTTTAACAGTAATTATTTAAAATCAAATTTACAAGGGGCAAATTTCTTGAAGCACCCTGTAAATAATGGTCTAATATTTTTAGTTAACTTTTTCTGTTTTACATTTTGTGGGTCTTTTGGTCGTTATCGGTGGATTGTTCAGTCACGGTAAGTTTATAGGCATTTTTGTTTTTTGTCTTGGTTTTTGTCATCTTTTTTAAAGTAACTTTTTTTCAGATTTGAACAAATATGCTTACCGAATTGCACCGGGTGTTTTGTTTGGAACTACACTTGGAATATTTGGGCTGTTTTCAACACTTTATTGCTTTCAAAAAAAATACAATAAAAAAATTGATGGAAATTATAACAATGTTACGAAATCAAAGTGGACAAAATGTGTACTTAAATTTTGTGTTAAAAGTTATGACAAATGTGTTTTTGTATTCAATCTTGGAGATGTATTGCTAATCGTAGCAGTTTTTAATTATTTAAAATTTGTTATTATATGGCGTTTTTTGATTTCGTTACTTGTTTTACTAACCACTGGAATAGTTCTTTTGGCAATGTATCTTAAAAATAGAAAACTTTGCATTGCTGGATTAATTGGATGGGTTTGTAATTGTGTTTACACTCTTAACAGTTTTTTGATACTTATATCATTTCAGGGAATTATCATGGTTATTGCTACTGTATTTTGTTGTATTGGAATTTATTAAATTTGTAAGTTTTTTTTGTACTATAACCACATTTTTTGATTTTTATAGCTAGACAAAGCTTTTCTCTTGATAGTTTCTCACTTCTATCTACCATTATTCTAACAACATTTAATTACTCGTTCCTTGGCATCGCCACAACTCTTTGTCTCTATCGACAATATGGAACAATACAAAATGAAGATGAAACAATAGGTTCTCCAAATGAGCTTAACATGCCATGTCTCAAGGATGAATCATGAAGAGATGTTAGGCACAGTTGAATTAATAAATATCAATTTCTAAAATTTATCTGACAAATATTTGTTCCCATGATGTAATAATTATAATCGTATTCCATTTCAATGAATATTTTTTTTGCAATAAACTTTAAATTTGACTGTAAGGCAACGATAAAATCTTATGCTATATTTTTTATGTCCATGCACAACATTTTTTGTCATTGATTGATTCATTTATGTTGGATTTGTTTTTTTGAGAAAAAAACATTGAAGGTCATATTTAGGGACCGTCATTGTACGTTTTGAACAGTTTGCCAAACAAAAAAAGTGATTACAAAAAAACAAAAAAAAAGTTTCTTTTTTTCTTTTTTCGCCTATGTTTGTCCGTAGAAAAAGGATGAACGCAGCAGCTTTCTTTCTTTTTCCTTTGCAAAAAGAGGGATAAACATTCGTGTAACATACATCGCGTCGAGAATTTTTTGGGCAAAATCATAATCACTTTTTTTTCTGAAGCTTCAACTTCTGATGGCTCAAAAAGCTTCTAACTAATATTTTAAAATTTTTTGTTTTTATTTTTAAATTCTCCATATCCGAAAGTACATAATGGGATATTGCACAAAAGCCAAAGCGAAAATTTATTTTCACGTCGGTGGTCCCTAGTCATATTGCTGGGATAAACGGCAGCAATGGCCAAGAAATAGTTATATCTTTAAATCCTTTATTTCTTTTATTTTCTTCAACAGCACACCATTCTATCGATAATTATCAAATAAAGTCGATAATCATTGTTGTTACCAACCTTTAGCAGCTATGAAAATAGAAAAATTAAATTTTATTTTTTCTTTGCTATTTTTAATTTGGAGTATTTGGTATGTTATTGCAATGTGGCTGCTCAATAGTGTTAAAACAAATAAAAGTGAATTATACACACTTTTTGTATTTATTATTATTGCAGTCTTCTTCAACCTCTTGGCTTATAAATTTAATCGGTGTTATTTCTATTTAATTGGAGCTCTTGGATTTGTAAGTCTTTTGTAATGAAATGAGAAACTAATGAGCAAACTTTTTAGTTTGCTTTTTCTCTTTTACATTGCATCCTTATTTTTCATTTTGTTAAAGCATTGGTCATTGAAAGTATGTGTTTATTTCAAATGCAGAAATAAACATGACTCTTATGAAAATTTAGGTCGCAATTTTTACATCTACACAGAGTTTCCTAATTTTGCAAATGCTAGCTTTCCACATGGAATACTTGGTCTTTTTTCAACACTTTATTGCTTTCAACAAAAATTCAGTGAAAAAATTGACAAAAATTATCATTATATTCCGGTATCAAAATGGACACAATGTATGCTTAAATTTTGTCCCATCGATATTACCACCTGTGTCGCCCTATATAATATAACATTCCCAATTCCAATTACTTTGTTGATTTGCTGCTTAAAGCCTGGATTTTTTATTTATAAGTTATTACTTATTTTACCACTTTTAATCCCAATGTTTGTTCTTCCGGCAATTTTTTTTAAAAGCAGAAAATTGTGCATTGCTGGATTAGCTGTATGGGTAGGTTTTCAATATCTATTGTGTGATTACATATTTTTTTGAGCTTTTAAAAATGCGTTTTTACACGATTTATTTTTACGTTGTTTTACCGTTTCAGGGTATTCGTATTTTTGTTCTTACCGGATTATTCATTTTTGTTGTTTGTAAGTTTTTAAAAACATTGTCTGAAGCATTACGATGTTGTTGAAATTCAGATACTGAACAGATCGGTCCAAAAGAACTTATTCTCCTTCCTTGTGCTTTCGGCACCGATATCATTGATATTTTTATTGGCATCACTACAACTCTTCGTCTTTACCAAAATTATGAACGAAATAATGAAGCCGAAACCAAAAATGTTTCAAATTTTTTTTACAATGCTTGCTTCTATCTTTGGCAATTATCCAAGAATTTTTTTAAGACATTGTTGAACAAAAGAGTGAACAATTTTGGATAAACTTTGGCATCAAATCTATTACTTTTCTACTGCATTTTCATTTATGTTTTTACTACCTTGTATCTGATCTATAAAAAAACATTTTTTAACATTGTTGAACAAAAATGAGACTAAAACGAAGTCAAAAAAATTTGATGAATCAATTTAATTTTTTGCACAAACAATTTTTTAAGCATTTACTTTAAAAATCGCGAGTGCCAAGTTTTTTTTGCCTGACCCCTCCGATAAGAAAAGAAGAATCAATTAAAAAAAGGGCTGTTCTAACCTGCCACCTACATGTTTTTTTTCATAGAATTCCCGCGCATATTTCCTTTTTTTTATTGAATAAAAGACTTTTTTTATTGAAAGTCGAATATTTTTTTATTTGCTTTAAGTTTAGGTTTGCAAATGCGTTTGTTAAAAACATCAGCTATGAAACTCGAAAAATTAAATTTCATTTTTTCTTTGCTTTTTTTAATCTACGGCATATTATATGTAATTGCACTTTGGCAAAGCGATAGAGTTAAAAGAGAAGAAATAGAATTATACGGTTTTTGTGGGTTTATAATTATTACCACGGCCTTCAACATTTTGGCTTATAAATTTAATCGTTGCTATTTGTATTTAATTGGAGCTCTTGGATTTGTAGGTTTTTAAATTAAAATGAAATTTTAACATCAATGAAATTTTTAGCTAGCTTTTTCCGCCCTTCATTGCTTATTTATTTTTCATTTTATTAAAGCAATAATCATTAAAAGTATGTTCTGCCAAATTGTTTAATGCTAATATTCACTTTTTGATTTTAGATCCATTTGCAAATCTTTACGCTGAATTTCCTAATTCTGCAAATGCTGGTTTTCCACTTGGAATATTTGGTCTATTTTCAACACTTTTTTGCTTTCAACAAAAATGCAGTGAAAAAACTGATGAAAACTATGTTGCTAAATCAAAATGGACGAATGTTTTTCTTAGATTTTGTTTCACTGATTTTATCAAATGTATTTTTTTCTTCCATGTAGCAATTATGATTCCAAGCGTTTTGCTATTTTCTTGTCGGCAACGTTTTGATGGATTTCATGAATTAAATTTATTTTTTCTTATACCTACTGTTATTTCACTGATTACCTTTATGGCAATGTTTTTTAAAAGTAGAACACTTTGTGTTGCTGGAATCGGTGGATGGGTAAGATTCTAATGTTTCTAACATTTACCATAATCAAACCAAATCGGTTTTTTGTCTCTGTTTGATAGCGTCAAATTTTTCAGGGAATATTTATCGTAGCATTTGTCGGACTTTCTATTTGGAAAATTTTTAATGCTTGTAAGTTATTTAATACCACTCTTTTCCACAACGGTACTTTAATATATTTATTATCTAGACAATGGGCCAGCCTTCCAAGAAAGAATTTTCATCATTGCTACTGATATTTTGACAGATGCTACTTATGCTTTTATTGGTATTTCCACAACACTTCATCTTTACCGAAAATATGAAACATCACGAAATGAAATTGACAAAACTTGTCTTTATCTAGGGGGCGCAGCGTTGTTATTTTTTGAACAAAAAGAAAAGGAAAAAAAATTGGGCAAGTTTGCTTCTTTTTGCAAAGAAACAATTTTTGTAGTTTGATTTTGTAGGAAAAAAACGCAAAAATTATTTATTTTTTTGTATAATTAATTAATAATAATTATTTTAACCATATCTATAAAAAAGCGCTTTTTTTGACAGTCAAATTTTGTTATGTGCGCAATGGGGTTCGAACTTTTCCTTTGATGTTTCGAACGCCCGCGCGTTACACCACTCGACCATCAGAAAAAAGAAAACTTGCCCAAAATTTTTTCAGTCAAAAATGTTTTTAAGTCGTCGTCGTAAATTAGAGAAAACTTTTTTAATATTTATTATAAAAAAAATCTAATGGCACCATTAAATCACGAAGATCCAGGGCTATCCACCTATATAAAAATTATTCACAAATTCTAAAAATCATTTTTCACTCTGCGCCCCCTACGCATGTTTACTTTGTTATGGAAAAAAACCTAGGAAATAGAAATGGGTAGTAGATTATTCAACTATCAAAACAATTTTCATTAACGACAAAAATACATTCATTTTTATAATACGCTTACACTTTGAATCGCAATAGGGAGCCATCAATCAAATAAATGTTTGTAAATGTATATTTAGCAGCGCTGGGCATTTATAGCACATCTTGGCAAAGTTTATTCAACACATAGAGTAGTTCAAAATCGATACAAATTGGAGCAACAATCAGTTTTAATTTTTAAACTATCATACTTCAACAATTGTGTCATCTTTACAAATTAAACTTCTAGCAGATTCCCAGAGATAAAGATAGGGGGCGCAGAGTGAAAAATGATTTTTAGAATTTGTGAATAATTTTTATATAGGTGGATAGCCCTGGATCTTCGTGATTTAATGGTGCCATTAGATTTTTTTTATAATAAATATTAAAAAAGTTTTCTCTAATTTACGACGACGACTTAAAAACATTTTTGACTGAAAAAATTTTGGGCAAGTTTTCTTTTTTCTGATGGTCGAGTGGTGTAACGCGCGGGCGTTCGAAACATCAAAGGAAAAGTTCGAACCCCATTGCGCACATAACAAAATTTGACTGTCAAAAAAAGCGCTTTTTTATAGATATGGTTAAAATAATTATTATTAATTAATTATACAAAAAAATAAATAATTTTTGCGTTTTTTTCCTACAAAATCAAACTACAAAAATTGTTTCTTTGCAAAAAGAAGCAAACTTGCCCAATTTTTTTTCCTTTTCTTTTTGTTCAAAAAATAACAACGCTGCGCCCCCTAAACATGCGTCATAAAAAAATTATTAGCACAAGTAAGTGTCATCCAAACACTACCTATTAACCATCACAGTTTTCACTACTGATTTTTTTATGACTTTGTACGTCAATTCTAAAAAAATGAAAACCAGTGTTTTGTTTAACAACAAAAATATGTGTGATAAGAACATTAAAATGCAAAACAACCACAACACCTTTTTTGCTAACAAGTAGCAACAATCTAAATGATGCTTAGCATTTTATGTTGTTTAGATTGTTTTTTTTTTAAAAAGAACGTAGTTATACAAAATAAGATTTTATTTGTCAAGTTTAAAACATTATGCGCTTGTTCTTTCCATTATTTTTATTCTTTGTGTTTTTACAAGTATGCAAATGTCAACATGCTGAATATGAAATCTGCGCCAAAAATCTTTCACTTCAAGTAAAAGTTAATGAAATTATCTTTTTTAAATCATTAAACTTTCCTCAACTTTTGACTAATGAAATAACTGTATATCTCAGATATCGGCTAAATTGTTCCATGTATTTATATTTAGAAGAAAACATTGGTGTCAGTATTACTGATCTTTAAAAAATGCAAAACTTACTATATCTTATACTTTATAGAGTAAAAGAGGTTTACTTGTTTTTACAAATGTAATTCCCACTGAAAATTATTATCCAAAATTTAATGTTTTTGAAAAAACTGCAAATGTATCATTCAATGACGTATTTAGTAGAAATGACAGTTATTATCCAAATTCAAATTTCTATTTTAATGCATTTCAAGGTTTTGTATTATTTGATGATCCAACTGAGGATGACTGCCCCCTCGAATCTATAAGTAAAAATGAACCTTATTATTTTAACAATGAAAATGAAATCATTTCTATTCAATCAAGTTTCGACAAAAGTAAAAGAAGAAAAAATGCATGCTTGTGGCAATTTGCTGCTCCAAAAGGATATGGGTTTAAGATAGTTTTTGAGGAATTAAATATTCAATATCCAATTCAATTAAATGTTGAAAACAGTACGCAAACTATTTATACGTGAGTTAACGTTGATTTTAAATGTATTTGCAAAAACTACACGGTGGTTAAAAAGTTAAATGTGGATTAATATTCACAGCTTTAACCCCTACCGATGAGATGGTAGGCGGGATGGAGCTCGGGGACCGACCGAGGACAGATGTGCATAATCATTTTTAAACTGGCCCTGATAGTGCTCGAACCGGAGTGGTTGAGCTTGGGCGCCCTAGACCAGTCGACTATGCCGTCGACCCATATAAAGTGTCAACTTTTTTGACCGCAAATTACTCTCTTTGCAAATCACTCTCTTTAACTTCTGGAAGCTTATGTTTGGTGGAACTGAAGCATCCTGTAGTTTTTTGTTACGAGTGCTGTTCAGGGATGAAAAATGCGGCCGGCCGGCCTGGCCGCGGGCCGGCCGGCTGATATTTTCAGGCCGCGCGGCCGGCCGGGCCGATGAGTCAGGCCGCGCGGCCGGCCGCGCAGTTTTTTTTAAAAATATAAAAGTTTTTTTAGACAATTTATGTAATCATGACTTTAAAAAAAGAAAAGCAATTTGCTCTGTACGTTTGAATTGGAGTTAGCTTTTAACACGAAAAATAAGAGCATACTGTTTCACACCAACTTTCTCTATGTTGTTCCTCATTGCAGCTCAAAAAAACATTTTCGAAATGGTTCTTCATCATTTTTTTCTGCCATTTTTATTCTTCCATCGTTTCTCCTATTTTTTAGCTTCTTGTTTTTTTGTAATTAATGTTACCTATTTATATTTTTGCCACGCTTATTTATTATCGCTTTTTAGCTTTTGCGTGTAATCTTTTTATATCTTTTTTATTAACATTTTTCTAATTTAGTTTACGGTTTACTTTAATAAACTTCTATAAACTCGCTACTATAACAATATGTCTAACTTCGGACGAGGTGCTTTTTCAAGAGATGGTTCATCATCTTCTCGTGGTAGTAGTGCTTTTGATGCATCTGCATCTAATGATCCTGACGACAACAAAGAAAATAATATTGGATTTTCATCATCATCTACTCGTGGTGGAAGCGGCGAATTCAATGCTAATGGAAATAATGCCTTCTTTGGGGCAACTTCATGTGGAGGTGGAAACTTTAGAACTAGTCGAGGTGGCCATTTAGTAAATAGTGAGCTGCTTTTATTTCTATATAACATTAATTGCAAAATTTGTTTTTTAGCTGTTCGATGTGCCGCTCATGTTTTTAATACATGTGCTAAAAATACTTTAAAACTGTACAAGAATCCACTTGTTAATTCAAAATATGTATTTGATTATGATGACAAACGCAACGTTTCTACTGGTCAACAACTACTATCAGATTCTATTCAATTTATTAATATTGTCAACAAGAAAAAGAATGTTCTTGATGTTCTGGGAAAGAAGCTTCAAACCCATTGTGAAACGCGTTTTCTTTCAAAACTCATGTGTCTTCGAGATTTAGAATCAAATGTTGAAACATTATATCATTCTCAACATACTAATCCACCATTTATTGATCAAGAAGAACAAGTTCTTTTCACCAAAATTTACGAAAAAAGAAGAGTATTACATGTTCTCATCGAAATCTTTGAATTATATGAACATCCAATTATTTCTTTACAATCATCATCAAAACCAACCCTTCACAAAGTTTGGCCATTGACAATTAATATTATCGAAAATCTTGAAAGAATTGGTGAAAAATGTGATGGTGTTGGAAAATCGTTGGTAAAAGCTAGTTTAGCTGCACTTGAAAGAAAAATGGCAAAAGGGTTTATAACTGATAATCATAAAATTGCCACCGTCCTTAATCCATCTACAAGAAAACTTGGAAATATCTCTGCTATTGAAAAGCAACGCGTTTATAGCAAAGTTAGATCAATGTTAAATGAACCTGCAACAGGCTACAATCATCGACCACTTTTATCAATGGAAACTCCTGAAGCGGATGAAGACGAATTAACAGAATATTTGGGTGCGATTTTCTCAGATACTGGTGGTGAAAATTTTGATTTATTGGATTTTTGGTACCGTCGACGATCACATTACAAGCAATTATATGATATCGCTATGAAAGTTTTATGTATCCCGGCTACATCTTGCAGCCCAGAAAGAGGATTTAGTACTCTCAAAAACTTGATCACTGATCAAAGGAATCAACTTGATCCTAAAACAGTATCCAAAATGATGATTGGCAAATCATTGCTTGATTTTGATTCATATTAAAAATTGTTGTTATTTTATATTTTGACAAATTTGTTTGTTTTGTTTGCTTTTGTTTTAATAAATTTATACCTTTTTAAAATGATGTGATATTTGATGGTGAAAAAAAGCAACAAAAAAATTTTTACATAGAGGCCGGCCGAAAATTTTAGGCCGCGAGGCCGGCCGGGCCGACGACTTTCGGCCCGCGGCCGCGGCCGGCCGGAAATTTCGGCCGCATTTTTCATCACTGGTGCTGTTTATAGCTCCACTAATATTTATTTGGCACGTGTTACGAGCAGGAATTTAAAAGTCGCGTTTTTTAGAGAGCGAAATGTCAAAGCATATTTCCCATATTACAATAGTGACAACTATTTAAAAATATCTTTATCTCAAAATGCTCAAGCATATTTAAATGATAACCTCGAACTGATTGCATATATTTCAATAATAAAAAATCATTGGGATATAACCCCTGAAAAATGTTCTTTTATTTCTGTAGAAAAAGGATTAATGATTTGGAAAAACAAATATAACAATATGCCAGGCTATCATAATAATGCCATGTGTGAGATTGAGATGGAAATTTTATCAAAGACAGAAATGATTGTGACAAGAGATATGTTATATTTAGAGAAAAATATTGATTTAATTACGTATGCTGAAGACAACGAAACTGATTCAATGACAGTATTTGAAGACAGCATGCGATTAACTGGAGAAAAAGATGGAACCTCAAGAAATTTTACTTGGCAGTTTTTGAGTGATGGAAGTATTACTTCTCTTGGATTTCAGTTATCTTTTAAAACTATTGGTTTGTTTTGAATATTTTTATGATTAGCTGAAAAAAGGATTTATGCTTTTAAAAGTTTTAAGAATGTAAATGCAAAAATCCTGTAATTGAAATATGCTCTGATTATATTGTATTAGACAGTGAAAAATATGCGCCGCATCAACCATACTGTGGTGGCTTAAATTGCAATTTTACCGTAATTCCGTTAAAATTACTTTTATATTATTTTTGTAAATTGTTTCAGCTCAAAACAACTAAATCATGTCCATACTCAGTTTTTTATGTTCGATTTAGCTCATTTCTGTATTCATCGCATTCCGATATTTACCGAATTTATTCAAATAATAATCTTACCTTTGAAATAAATACGAAAGATAAGGATCCTTTTGATTACTATATCTTCTTATCAACAAATGTAGAAAATATTTTGGAAATAAGAACTGATATTACAACGGCTTTTTGGTATTCTAAAATTATTGTAACTACAGTAGAACGTATGTCTACATTGCGCATTTAAAGAAGCGTCTGAGATAAATAAAAAATATTTAATCTGTGATCCCAACCTGCTATCTTATACTGAAAACACTAAAACATCCAATAAACATTTCTTATCTTTGTTTATATTTTTTAACCACAGGCTAAAAAAGTGTTACTTATCTCAAACGTTCCCTTTTAAAGCATTTAAAAGCATTTGAAATTTAGAACCAAACATTTGGACTAAATTAATTTTGACTGAAGAAAATCCATATGCAGAATTTGATACAGCATTTTTAAAGATACCCCAATTGAATACATTTCTTGTTCAAGGTTCTGTAAAGGATGAAGTATGGTTGATTAAAAGATTACGTTAATATGTACATGGTTTCAGGTAAGAAGAAATGCTACCATTGAAATATATTCCAACGCACGAGATGTTTCAATGTCTTTTTATTCGGATGAGACATTTGAGAAAAATTTGAATTTTAGAAATTGGTAAGCTACTTTTTTTTTGGAAAATACTCTCACTAAAATATCATGAAGCTAGAAAAATGGAGTTTTGAGTCCGGTAGCTATTAATGTATTAAAAAGTAGTTTGGAATGCCGATTGCTGTTACAATCTATATAAAAAGTTATCAAATTTTTTTTCAGTTTTATATTTGACTCGAAATTTGAATTTCAATGCAAAACCACAAGTTCAAAGCTTGTAATTTATCCACCTCCAAATAGTTATAAACCATTTTTATTTTTTCAACTATCAACAGGTTTGTTCATTTGTTAGATACTTTGTGTGACGCATGCATCAGGGATGTGTGGAAAGCAAGGACGTCAGCTGAACGGGGAGAGCGAAAGCTGTACCCTTTGATCATTTGTTGCTTTTTCACAGAAGCGGCAAAAGATCAGAGAATTTCGGGCATCCCTGATTTGAATGCACATCAAGCTAACATGCATGATGCATATCACTTAAGATTATTACAATTTTTAGCATATCCAATTGGTTGTGTTTTCAAGGAAAATGTGTTTAATATTGCTCCTTCTGGTATTACAACGATATCAGCAATGGCAAATGAAAAAGGACTTTGTCGAATTTTTATTTTGTTAGAATACAAATGTCAAGGATTATTGGAATTTCTTTATACTTCTGCAAGAGATGAAAACGTTAAAGTTTATTCTGGAGCAAGCAACAGAAAATCATTCTTTGAATTCAGGTTAGTACTATACATTAGAGGTATGCGTTTAATCCTTTGACGCATTTGCCTTGCTTGACAGCCAAATAGTTAAAAGAAAGGAATTTTCAGTTTTGAAACAGCTTCACAATGGAAAACAGTGATTTGGAATACAAGAATTTACACGATTGATATTCCACAAAGTTCTTCTCTTTTAATGAAAATAAGGGGATATTCATGCATGACCCCATGGGATTTACCAACTATCAATGTTACATCAGCTCCATATAAAGCTGTTTTTTCTACATCTGACTACGGCATTCAAAATGATATTTGCGGCACTCGATTTCATCTGAGTAAAGAAAGTTTTGATTTGAACAACTTGCCAAAAGATCAAGGAATATGTGTTACCATTTTGGATTTTAATGTTACCGACGGCGATGAAATTAATTTATACGGTATCGCTGCCGATAACAAATATTTAAGAAGAGATAAGTACGTTATTGAATAATAATTTTTTCCAGTAGTTTAATTTTTAGAGTAGAATATGTAAACCAAACTTTTTTGTACTTTAATGTGACGTTTGAATATTATGGACCTACTCAAACCTGTTTACAAAAACAACAAAAATCATTAGTATATTTTGAAGTTAAAAATATCAACGATTGTTATTACTCATCAACTCAAGTATCCAGTAATTCACCTAAATCCACAGCGATAATGACATTAACTCCTCAAAAACTAAATGATGTACCTATATGTACTGCCGTAACATTTGCTGCTGATTTCTACAATAAAACAGCTAATAAACTTATATTTACTTATAGTATTGATTTGAATATAACCAAAAATGATAATGATATGCTATATTCAAATGATGTAACAATTGGAAATTTTTCATATTGGTCTTTTGATGAAACATTGTATTATCCAAGAAAAAATGAATGGTGCATTGATAATAATGAGTGTAAAGAATACATTTTAAAAAGAAATTATGCTCAAAAATATAAATTTCCTAATGATTTACTACAATCCAAATATTTTTTAAAAGAAGAAAACTCATATAATGACGTAGCTTTTTCTTCAATATTAATAGATAATGGCCAAATTATAGATAATCATGGAAAATTCTTCAATCCCTATACATATTCATGTGATAACATTGGCAGTGGTATTTTTTAGTTTGTAGAAAAATTATTATAATTCAGTCAAACGTGGGAAACTCTTGTGCCCAGGTTTGATTAAGTTATTAGCTATTAATCCCCATAGACACCTTTTAAAGAAGAAATCCAAAATTTCGCCATGAGCTAAAAAATTGGCAAAACAAAAACTTGCATCAAACAACCAAATACTGTATGAAACCATAAGATTTTCTGAAATTCTATTTAATCATGAAAAAAAAACTTAATCTGTATTTTTTTAGATCTTGGTGGTGGTATCCAAAATTTAAAAACAAAATGCTGTACAAATTATGTTTATATCAAAATTCCTACTTTTCAACAATGTAAGTAAACTTTTAAGTGGAGTGTTTTAATAAATATTTTTTCCTCATTGTTGAAAGTTAAGGTGCCCGGCAAAATTAAAAAAAAGTATAAAAGAAACCACAGTTTTATGTAAATATTTTTTAGTTGCATGTAATGTCTTTGAAGTAAACACAGAAATCAAGAAAAACAATACAATTCAAGCTTCATTTAATGCTGTGTTTTATGTTACCAATGAAGCGTTGTACATACATAACAATGAATTTACAAGTTCCGTTTACAAAAATTACACATTTGGACAACGTATGGAATATATGAATTGCAAAAACAATTATAATGCCAGTAACAAGCAATGCTGGTATCCAACATGGTCTTCTGACGAATTTTATAATATTATATTATCTCCACAAATTCCGTTGACTGTAACTATTGCAAAATTTATGAGACGAAATGGAATCTTATTAAAAGACGATTATACGCTCTTTACTTCAGAAAATCCATGTTGGAAACAAAACTTGCCAATAATATATAATTATGCTAACCTTACAATGAATACAACATTCTGTTGTACATCATTTTTTGATGTTTCGACATTGTCAACAACAAAATCAAATTTTATACCTACTCAAAAGAGCAAGACAGCGACAAATTTAATATCAGCTCTATCAACAATCAAATACAAAGCTGCCACAGACGCTCCAAAATCAAACACAGCCCTTCCAAATTGTGTTCGCTTTTTTGAAGTTTTGTTTTTAATTCTATTTTGTATCATTTGTGTATATTGCTGACTAACGTTTATCCGCTTGACATACTTAAATTGTAATTTTGATTTTTGAGATGGCTAACATGAAGTAATTTTAATTTGCTGATTTGACTTTGATACGTTAAAAACATTACTTTTTTAAGAAAATTTTGCTTTAGCCCAAAGAGCTGCCGCATTTACAACCTCTCTTACATTATTTTTTCCTTTTGACAGCCCTATCATAATTTCAATTTCAAGAATTAGAATGAAACCTTTTGTCATATTTTTATGCTCATGCACAACATGTATGTCATTTATTCATTTTTATATGTCAGAATTGCTTTCAATGAAAAACAATAAAGGTCACACGGTGTGGACAAACGACATTGGCCAAAAATGATGATATCTCAAAATCTTTCGCATCTTTTTTTGGTTTTGCTTTTTTGAACAATACCGGTTAACAGATCATAGTCAAAAAGTCGATTACTTTTGTTGATTGTAAAATTATATGTATTAAATATATGCTATCAAATCTTTAACAATTATGAAAACTGATAAATTAAATTTCATTTTTTCGTTGCTGTTTCTAATTTGGAGTATTGGGTATGTAACTGCAATGTGGTTGCTAAATAGTATTAAAACAAATAAAATTGAATTATATGTACTTTTTGTATTTGTTATTGTTACAGTCTTCTTCAACCTTTTAGCTTATAAATTTAATCGATGTTATTTCTATTTAATTGGAGCCCTTGGATTTGTAAGTTTTTGAGTGAAAATTGGAAATTAAGAAGTAAACTTTTTAGTTGGCTTTTTCTGTTTTACATTGTATCCTTATTTTTCATTTTGTTAAAGCTTTGATTGTTAAAAGTGAGTGTTTCTTTTTAATTCTTACATTAATATGTTTTTTACCAATTTGTTAGCTTCCTCCATCTACCTCTTCTATAGCTTTCCTAATTTTGCTAACGCAAGCTTTCCACTTGGAATATTTGGTTTATTTTCAACACTGTTTTGTTTTCAACAAAAATTCAAAGAAAAAATTGATGAAAACTATGGAAATATAAATAAGCCAAAATGGTCAGAAATTTTGTTGGAAATTGGTGTAACCGATTCTATCACCTGTATTACAGTATTTAATATTACATATATCATTCCATTTATTTTATTTTTTTCATGTGTGACACGACATGATGGATATCATGATTCATTTTTGTTATTTCTTTTACCAATTTTTAGCCCATTTTTTGTTCTTCTGGCAATTTATTTCAAAAGTAAAAAAATGTGCATTTTTGGATTGATTACATGGGTATGAGCTTTTTTGATCACTAATTTATATTTTTGATTTAACTGGTTTTTACTGTACAGGTATTCAGGTGACGCTCAAATTGAGGCCCCATATTTTATATGTATACTCATCTCAGTAAGGGATAAATAGGGACAAAATATCAGTGGCTAAATCCTTGATCAGCGGATTTAATAGATAAATGAATATAGCTAATAAATAGCAGATGATATCTATTTTTGTATAAAGATTTTGATGTCGGTAGCTTTAAAGAGGTACAATGACAAGGATAACTTAAATAATCCATTTATAATACATCCTTTCAATAAATGGAGATTGTTCGTACGTACGTATCGCTTCAAAATTCACAAAGTGAAAATGAATGTCAAATAAAATTTGCATAAATGAAAAATTTTTTTGAAGACAAGGTTAGAAGAAGAGAATAGAAAGAAAAGTAAAAAGAATTGCGATCTGATGTCTAACAATAGCAACAAGCGAAGGGTCTGGCACATTCATAGGATCTTTTTTGGGTTTTAAATACATTTAAGAAAATTGTGGATGTTGCTTTCCATAACTTTGACCTTAGGATTCATATCAAGTTTTTACTGCTATTTAAACGGAAATAATGATCCGTGCCATAACTATGAGCGTAGGGTCTCAGTACTTTTTAATAGAGCTTAGGGATAGATTTTTTTGTTGATAAAGAGTATTTTAGAGATGGGACTGATGATGGACGTGAGCCATTGGTGGTCCGCCCCGAAGGGGCGGGGCACCTCTAGTTTTTAATATTTGAAATGTATACATTAGGCTGGATTATGGATATTTTACAACAAAAAAGCTATCGTCTGCTATTTATTAGTTATATCCTTATATCTATTAAATCCATAGATCGAGCCGCTGATATTTTGTCTCTAACTATCCCTTAGCTGAATAAGCAAAATATATGGGCTCAATTCCGGCGTCACGTGAATACCTCTGCAGTTAATAAAAATGAAGCTTTTTTGAAAATCAATATACTTTCAGGGAATTCATATTGGTGGTACAGGTGCATTTTTAATTTGGGTAATCTATAGATCTTGTAAGTTTTTTAACTATAAATGCTGTTCAAAGCACTTGAAGACAAGGTTAGAAGAAGAGAATAGAAAGAAAAGTAAAAAGAATTGCGATCTGATGTCTAACAATAGCAACAAGCGAAGGGTCTGGCACATTCATAGGATCTTTTTTGGGTTTTAAATACATTTAAGAAAATTGTGGATGTTGCTTTCCATAACTTTGACCTTAGGATTCATATCAAGTTTTTACTGCTATTTAAACGGAAATAATGATCCGTGCCATAACTATGAGCGTAGGGTCTCAGTACTTTTTAATAGAGCTTAGGGATAGATTTTTTTGTTGATAAAGAGTATTTTAGAGATGGGACTGATGATGGACGTGAGCCATTGGTGGTCCGCCCCGAAGGGGCGGGGCACCTCTAGTTTTTAATATTTGAAATGTATACATTAGGCTGGATTATGGATATTTTACAACAAAAAAGCTATCGTCTGCTATTTATTAGTTATATCCTTATATCTATTAAATCCATAGATCGAGCCGCTGATATTTTGTCTCTAACTATCCCTTAGCTGAATAAGCAAAATATATGGGCTCAATTCCGGCGTCACGTGAATACCTCTGCAGTTAATAAAAATGAAGCTTTTTTGAAAATCAATATACTTTCAGGGAATTCATATTGGTGGTACAGGTGCATTTTTAATTTGGGTAATCTATAGATCTTGTAAGTTTTTTAACTATAAATGCTGTTCAAAGCACTATGAATTCTAGATTATGAACTACGATTTCCCCATGATATTCTTATCACTCCTTGGTTTGTTTTAACCGATGTTATTGGTATTTTCATTGGCATTAATACAACGGTTTATTTATACCAAAAGTGTGGAAGAGAACAAAATGATGTTTAAACGAAAACGGATCAAACTTTGTTTTTCTTGATTTCTTTCAATCGATGATTATCAGTTTTTGAAATTTTTCCAAAATTCGTAAACACGCAATTTTTATGGATGTTATTATTAAAATTTATTTATGCTTAAGATTTTTATGTGTGCACCTTTTCTCGAAGATAAAAGTAGGGGGCGCAGAGTGAAAAATGATTTTTAGAATTTGTGAATAATTTTTATATAGTTGGATAGCCCTGGATCTTCGTAATTTAATGGTGTTATTAGATTTTTTTTATAATTATTATTAAAAAATTTATCCCTATTTTACGACGACGACTTAAAAACATTTTTGACTGAAAAAAATTTGGGCAACTTTTCTTTTTTTTGATGGTCGAGTGGTATAACGCGCGGACGTTCTAAACATCAAAAGAAAAGTTCGATTCCCACTGCGCGCATGACAAAATTTGACTGTCAAAAAAAGGGTTTTTTTATAGATATGGTTAAAATAATTATTATTAATTAATTATACAAAAAAATAAATAATTTCGGCACTTTTTTGTTACAAAATCAAACTACAAAAATTGTTTCTTTGCAAAAAGAAGCAAACTTGCCCAAATTTTTTTTCTTTTCTTTTTGTTCAAAAAATAACAACGCTGCGCCCCCTAGATAAAAGTATAAACACTGTTATAATGTGTAATACAACGCAGTCCAGAGTAGGATACCAAAGTTAAAGATTGTATTGAACTGCAATCAAATTTGGTTAAAACTTTTTTCGGAAATATCGTTGATTTACAAGTCCGTAGTTGATTGATGGCACACAACGTGAACCGTAGCTGCTTTTGTTCACTCTTTATCTGGCTTTGACATCTAACCTTGATCTGTCACAGACACAAATCAAAAATATTTACCTAACAGTTAGAGAAAAGAAGATATTTTTCTAGTGTTTGTAGTGTGTTTTTTCTGAGGCCCAGCCACGTTTTGTTTTTTAACGCGCATAAGTAACAAAGACATTTTTTTAGTAAAAATGAAGATTGATAAAGTAAATTTTATTTTTTCAATACTGTTTTTGATTTGGGGTGTTGTATATACGACAGCAATTTGGAAAAATGGCGACATGGAAGCTTATCTAACTGAATTCATTGTCTTTTATGGCTTTCTAATTGTTACCACATTCTTCAACATTTTGGCATACAAATTTTGTCGTCGGTACTTTTATTTCATTGGACTCATTGGATTTGTAAGTTTACTCAATAAAAGTATTAATCAATGTTTTTTTTCAGTTGGCATTTTTAATTTTACATATGATAAATATTTATTTTCTTGTTGATGGCTTATTCATAAACAGAGGAAGAAGTAAGTATATTTGTTGTACAAGGCCATAGAGAAAAGGCAGTATTATTAACTGATATTGTTCGCTATAAAAGTCGCTCTTGGATGCAACATTGTTGTCAAATCTCATAATACATTAATAATTGATCATTTCAGATAAACCTAGCTCGTTAATCATATTAGCAAATTTTGATATTCCACTTGGATTATTTGGTTTTCTTTCAACACTTTATTGCTTTCAACAAAAATGCGATGAGCGAGACAATTATCAAAGTCTTCTAGCACGCCCATGGGCCATGGCTCAGTCACATAAGAATTATTCAATGTTTCAATTTCGTTTTAATGTTTCCATTCCCCTTAATATCATATATTTTAATATCAAATAATGGAGTTTGTTTGGAACGTGTTTTAATTTTACTCACAGTAATTGTACCGATTTCAAATCTTCTTGCTATTCGATTCAAAAATAATAAATTTTGCATTTTGGCTTTTATTGGATGGGTGAGTTTGTTTTGGATAAAAAATATGGAATTGTATTTTCAAGTTTTAGGGTGTTGCAATTATTGCTACTATATGGCTTCTTATTTCGGTAATAATCGATCCAGGTTAGGATTCAATGCTAAATTTTTTAGAGATGTTTTAATCAGAGACATTTTCTTTTTCAACACCCTTCCATCCAATTTTACTTTTTTCATAGAAAATATTTTTAGTGAATACTCCACGCAGAGATGCCTTTGGTTTTTCAACGGTTATTCTGGGAAATATCATTTATATTTTTATTGGCATTGAAACAACTTCTTATCTTTATCGAAAATATGGACACCAAGATGAAAATCTATTTTACAAAACATTCTTTTATCTTTGGCAATCAACTAAAGGCTTCATAAGTAAAGATGACGCAATTGTAGATGCAGTTTAAACCATACAAATCTTTCTGATCTTTTCTTTTTGCTGTCGATATATGCAACTATTGATAATTACCATAAACATTTCCGCAAAAACTTTTTCTTGTTGTTATTTTTCTTCCATTTGAGTTTTATAAAAAAGCTCTGGGCTTGACAGTTTTTTTTAATTAGTTATAAAAAGTAAAATCGTAAATTAAATACAAGCCAAAGAAAAGCATTATTTTCACGATGAAAATCTCAACATGAAAAACAAGAAGCTTCAAGAATGAAAAATAAATTGGCAATAAAAGTAAATTTATTTGACAGAAAATATTTGATTGAGAAAACATTTTATAGAACCAATGTGATATTTTTCTGTTACATCTTTTGAATATTTTGTTTTCTAATAAATAAGCCTAAGAGAAAAAAATACTACTGTGAAAATTATATCAGTAAAATTATTCACAAAAATATTTCATATGGATCTTGACAACGATCCATTAAATATAGATAAAGTTTTTAAAAACATTTTTCTGTTTTTTATTGCTGTCTTTCAAATAAAGCTATCTAAAACTGTGAAAATGAAGCATCATTTTTTTTATAAACCTTGCTTTTACAACTCTAGGTGATAGAACAATTTACAGCTATTTACCAGTAAATTTTGACTGTAATTTTCCATCTTGTTGTCATAAAATTTTCTAGTAATGGCATTACTTACGTTTTTTGGAGTTGTAAACCATTAAATTCATTAACATATTATTCCATTAATTGCTCATATTTAAAATATGTAATTGATATTTTTTGATGTCTATGACATAGATGCCATCCCATGATTAATTTTAATTTCTTTAAAATAATACAAAAAAAGGCAAAACATTTACTCAGAGCTTTAAAACCGCCTTTCTTTTGCTGTTAGGTAATTAAGCTGTTGAAATTGAAGCTTATTAGAAAAAAATTTCTTCAATTTTTCTCTGTGAACTCATCAGTTATAAAAAAAATTTAAAAACTTTAAAACAGTTTTTTTTATTAATTTGCTTGTTTTGTTATTGTTAAGACAGTATTAACGAACAAAAAGAAATGCCGGTTAGTACATTTGATATTGTTGTGCTGTCGGTGGAAGCTGTATTTTATACCTTTCATTTTTCATTGTTTTGGCTTTTATGTGTTCAAAAAAATCAAAGATTCAAGGGTGCTGTGTATGATTTGTTTAGAATTATTTTTGTTGCGGATTTTATGTTTACTTTTACCGTAAGTTTTTACTTGCACTAACAACGTTGAGAAGATTCTATAACGGTAATGGCTGGTAACTTCTCCGTGTTTTTTAACGTATTGGAGACGATAATTACTTTGTCAAAGTAGAAAAAAAAACAAAAATTTTCAATGTTTTAATTTTTTTGCTGAAAATATGCAATCTTGCTGAAAATATGCAGAATATTGCTGAATATATGCGAAAATATGCAGTTATGCTGAAAATATGCGGAATATGAATGAACAGAATCGTCTGTGTAGTTTATAGTTTTTAATAGCCAATAAGATAAAATATAATAATTGGGGATAATCAATAGCATAGTTATAACTCATTTGATCTTTTTCAAGACGCATTCAAAAAATCATAAGTGTGTTCCACTAAAAATAATCCAATTTTCGTGCTTTTGTTACATAGGTAATATCATTTTCAAGATTATTTGAATTCTAGAAAGTTCAAACAAAACTTCCAAGTTTTGGAATCCTTCCTTCTTTTTACCAGAGAAATGGCTGGTTAGCTGCTGTATGGTTTAATGGCTCCGGATATTTCGTATTTTTACAATTTGTTGCTCATACTTTAATTGCATTTAATCGTTTTACGCTGTTTTGGTTTCCTGTTTCATATGCGAAAGTAAGTTGTTTTTGGTCTTATTTTGAAAGCAACTATGCGCTATTTTTTCTTTCAAAAAACATTTTTTTGAAATTGTACCATTTTTTTTCAGATCTGGTCAAAACCTTGGTATACTGTATTGGTGTTAATTATTCCAATAATTGGTATCAGTCATCGCTTACTTGAACCTGGTGTATTTCAATATTCAAGAAATGGTGAAGTAGTTGTTCGGTTGGTTAATGATTATGCTGTTTCGGCTACATATGCTGTGTCATCAGGATTCTATTTTGCGTGTACAGCAATTCAGGCAGTGTTTAATGTGTTGGCAATGTTGAAATATAATAATTATAAAAAGAGTAATGTGGCTACAAAACAGAATGAAATGAGGCTGCTGTGTAAGTATTTTGAGTAAATTAATTCGAGGAAGTAATTATCTTACATAATGTTGGAAATGGTTTTATTTCTAGCAGTCATTAAATCGTAATTAAGAAAGCCTAAAAATAAAGAACTAACAAAGTTCAGCGATAAACAACGTATTTTTTTCTTAAAACTTTTTTTTGCTGATGATTTTATAACTTTATAAACAGAAAACATGATCAAACTAAAGATATGCCTAAATATAACCGCTTTCTTATTTTAAACAGCTGACAATAACGTGTGTTGCTAGTTTCCCTATCCTTGTCACTTTTATCTGTCATAGTTCTTGATAGGTTATTAAATGCTAACCAAAAAGTGTTTTTCAGACATTTCATTCATATTTTTCATTATTCAACTTTTTCGAAGTGTTTTTAATTTTATTCGTCCATATTTTACAAATGATCCTGAAATGGCATTCTTTTTACAAGCAATGGTTCCAATTATTGCTGATATCTATCAAGGAACTGGAAGTGTTTCATTGATACTTTTAAGGTAAATGTGGTTTTATTGCATTTATTTTTATACAAAATATTGACTTATTAACAAAGTAAAATGTTTGTAATTATTTTTAGCCCATCAACGAGAAAAGCATATTTATGTTATTATGGCAGATGTTGCGGGATGTCAAGCTTTGTATCAGATTCTGGAGTTAGTGTTACACATAAAATTACTGTTACTCAAGGACATAAATCATTCAATAATAAAACGACAAATATGGCTACATTGCATATGTAATTTATGTAAATTATGTAAAAATGGACATTTAATTGTTATTACTTGCTAAAAATAATACTTTACTAAAGTAATTTTTTGTAGTTAATTAATTACTTTTTAATCTGTAATTAGCTTGTTTAAAGCTGATGTTGACTATTAATACATATGTGTAACTATCTGTATTGTGTTTTTGACATACATTTGTGAATAAAACGTTTTTTATAACTCGTTAACAAGTTCATTTCATTATCACAAAAAGGACACATTGTTGATACTGCACGTAGAACATTATTTTTGTTGACATATTTATTACATCATTGTAGTTTCAGTTTAAATTAGAAAACCCTCTTTCAAGAAAACTTGTTTATTTACGTAAAGAAGTTTTAAAGATCGTGGTTACTTACGTTTATTTCTCTACTCAACACCTTGAAAAATGTATCCCAAGTTTTTTTTGTTATCAAACAACAAAGCCCTTTTTTGCAACTGATAGTGGAACGGTTTTTTAGAAATTTGTACTAATATAAAAGAGCAAACATTTAATGAAAAACGTTATCAGTAGTTTGATTAACTATTGTCAATAAAAAATAATATGAAATTCCTTGCCATTTTTGTATTACTTTTGGTTATTTTGGGTGCTGTAATGGCTGGTGGACATCATGATCGAAGCCGTGAACGTGATCATGGCCGTGGTGGACATGGACATGATCGTAGCAATGAAAGAGGCCGACATGGACATGATCATAGTCGAGAACGTGGACGTGGAGGACATCATTAGAAAATGTTTGTCTTTTGTGATTTATAATAATTGTTGAAATGTAATTGATAAATTTGTATAATAGTAATGATAAACGTGTACTCTAATTTCGTAATAATCAAGGTTTAAAAGCTCAATTAAAAAACGAGTAAAAGTTTTTGACTCTCACTTAAAACTAGTCAAAAAATTCATGAGTTAAAGAAATAAACAAACTTAATTCGTTATGGTCGATTTTTTTGAAAATCTCTTTTTTCGTTCCAGACCATTTTTGTGTCAACATCAGGGCTGAGAAATGCGGCCGACATTTCCGGCCGGCCGTATTTTTTAACTTTATAAAGGGAAAAACAAAGAATTTTTCCAAAATCTTCGGCCGGCCGCATTTCTCAGCCCTGGTCAACCTCAAAAAAATAGTCAATCTTTAAAATCTGCTTTTGACAAAACTATATATCTATGTAATATAATTTTATCACCACAATAATAAGCATAACAAATACTACAAACAATCGTTTTGTCAGATCTGGAAAGAATACATAAGAGATAGAAATTTTTGTGCTTCTAGACATCAATGTTAAGCCTTTTTGTATTTCTGTGAATTGGAAATAAGTGTTTAAATGGGTTTTTATAGTAACATAATCAAGCGGGATCACACTAACATAAATTTTAAAATTATTTTGCTAGAAATGTTGGCGTTAAAAAACCTTTCTTTGCCATTTTCCTCATTAACTGACTGCTTGACAGGTACACCAACCTAAAGATGGAGCAAGTTTCATCTTTAACTAATGTCAAAATTTGGATATTTTTTGAGAATAAAACTTATATTTTAATTTCACATGTCACCGCTCGATTTTTTTAAACAAGAGAAAAAAGAAGAAAAAAGTTTCTGCGTGGGACCAGAAAAAGTTTTGCTTGTTGATGTTATTGATTTAGTTGAACTTTAAAGTTAAATTTGAGATGATTGGGATATTCTTTCAGCTTTTTATATTTATAAAATCAAACTTAGCACTATCGAAAGCCTAAATCCGCCAGGATTTGTTATTAGAGTTAATATAAAGCTTGGATAATCAATTTTGCTGATGTGTATGAAAAACATGGATCTATGAATGTTTATTATATTATTATTTTCTCGTCAAATAAGCTTTAAATATGTTTATATATCATCAATAATCATATATGTGACGTCAGAAAATCAATGTAAGTTTTAAAAATGGTTTTAAAAGATGAATGGAAAATACAGTAAGTTAGTGCTTATATACATTGTTAGCTTTATTTTCTTAAAACATATATAATTTTTTGTTTTTAGGCATCTGTCAGTACATATATGATCTGGACTTATGATTATTAAAGCAAATTTGATGATATAATATGTTTATGCTGCTTAAAATCCAAGAATATGACAGTTTTGTATGCACCAGCAAAATTGATCATCTATGCTTTATATTAACTCTATTAACAAATCCTGGCGAATTTAGGCTTTCGATAGTGCTGAGTTCGATTTTAGAAATAAGAAAAGGCGAAAGAATATCCCAATCATCTCAAATTTAACTTTAAAGTTCAACTAAATATATAACATCAACAAGAAAAAATGATGCATTTTGCCAAACATTCTGTTGGCGATTTTTTTATAAGCTATGCCGTTTTTCTTCAAAAATCGAGCGGTGATGTTACTCCTGTTATTCCAAAATAAAGATGAAAACCAGATATGCATATTTAATTCTTGTCATTTGTTTATAAATCAAATCTCTTAAAAAATCCAAACCAAAAAGATCTTATTTGCACTTTAATGTCTCGAAAAAAATCAAAAATTTCTTTGACAAATTTTTTGATGATTTCAAAATTTTAATCTTTTTTTTCTTATCACAACTTTCATCTCGCAGACAACGACGACAATACCTTCAATGGGGGCGTTTTATCCAGTTTATCTAGTTATATCCACCTACTAGAAACAAAAAAATGCAAATCACGTTTCCGTCTTCTCACAAGACTGATTACCTTGAGTTTTGAATAAAAAAAATGCGCTTAAAAGTTGAAAAAAAAAACCAGTTTGATCCAGTTTTTGATGTCTCGAAAAAAAGATCACATTTTTAACATTTGCAACAAGTTTTTATAAAATCTATATAAAGCTGTGAAAAATCTTTTAAATCCTTCATTGGCAATTACTCTTGTCATCATCATGAAATTCCTTTACGTTCTTCTTGTCGTTGTTGCAATGTTCGGCAGCTCAGCTGCTTTTGGTTTTGGCGGTGGAGGATGTGGTTGTGCACCGTAAGTTTCCGAGTTATTTTATTGCTAGTATGGTGGCGTCTAGATCTGATGTCAGCAAGTGTATGACTTTGTAATATGCATTTTTATCAGCTCATTTCCTTTGATCTTTACCGCTTTTAAAAGGGGATGTTAGGTGGAGCATAAGCTGTTAAAAGTGGGAATCCCTATTCTGGATAGTCTGTATTAAGATCTGATATGTCTTACACAGCACATGCTATCTTTAAATTTCATTCACCTTTGCAAACTCATGTGGTCGAGTGGTTAGCGCAAGTTCGAATCCCAAGTGGGCTGCCACTAAAAAACATGAGTGATTGGATGCTCAGTGGATCCAAGGTTAAAACAAATTCCATAAGTGGCACCCAGCTTAAAAGTGAGCCCCTCCTTAGGATGCTTGAAAAGTCGACACATGGGTATCGCATTTAATGAATAAGGAGTCAGCAGGTGTCAGGGCCTACACCATACCAAGTTTTAAGCCTCATTAATCTATGTCTTTTTTAGACCCCCACCACCACCATCATGTGGTTGCGGAGGCGGCGGCCTTGCTCTTCCGTAAGTTTTTTTCCATTTTTTAAATCCTCTCTAATCAATTTATTTTCTAGTGCTCTCCCTCCTCCACCATCATTCGGTGGCGGATGCGGTGGTGGCTGCGGTGGCGGCTGTGGTGGATGTGGCAAAAAATAAGCCGGCCCCTCATACTTCAATGGCCATTAATCTGGTGATACTTATCATTGCTTGTTTGTAAATATAAGTATATCTTTTTGGTGTAATCTATGTTGATATCATTTGAAAAAAAAGTGCCAATAAATTTTTTTGTAATCTTATATCCTTTTTCTTATTATTGTCACATATCTATCAAGCTTGCATTCATGATAATGATCCAACGCAAACACAAAAATAGTTTTCACGTATGAAAAAAGTAAACATATGCCCAAGCAAAAGTGATAAATAACCAACAAAATTGATCATAAGTTGATAAAATTTAACAGCAGGATTAACTTTTTCTAAAATTCGCTTTTATAGAATTAAGAATATTAAAGTTTTTATTGGCAATAATCATTCCTTTTTTTAAAGCTTGTTTTTCCGCCACTTCATATACTTAAATATGATAAAGAGTTACGGTAGGATAACAACAAAAAAATTTGCAGATTTAAAAAGAGTTTCTTTATTATCAGAATGTCCACCATGTCGACGAAAGATTTCAAAAAAGTTAACAAATTCAAAGGAGGATAAAAAAAAAAGAATCCTTTTTCAACTAAAAATGAGTTGTATTAAAACATGGTTTCTCAATTACACGTCGAAAAATAACATACCAACAAAATTCATGAAAAATTTAAGACAAGCACTAACAGATTCTCGTTGCATAATTTGTTGTTCAAAGAATATCATTAGAGATTTGAAAGTGCGCGATTACTTGTTAAATTCTTAAAACGAAAACTCTCATTTGAGAGAAATGAATTTTGAAGTTGAACGCTTTAACAAAAAGCTTTTTAATTCTAAGCTCATTAAACTTGTTATTAATATATTACTTGTTACCTGTTTTACTGCCATAAAGATGTCATCCTCAGCTGAATTACCATATCCAGATGTATCAGAAGAATACGTTCAAAAAATTCAAAATGAAAGATTTGAAATCTTTAAGACTCAAGATCTTGAAAAAGGATACTTTGATGTAATGTTTGATATTGGAGGAAAGGAGAGGATCTTTTGTTTTATTTATTTTATCTATATTAAGTTTATATTTATAGATACTTCATGCTCACAAGTTTATCATTGCATCTGCATCTGAAACTATGAATGCTATGTTATCGGCACGTTGGACAACAACCAAAGATGAACCTGATAAAGTTGAAACCTATTCATATGATAACTTTTATGAATTTCTTTGTTTTATATATTCTGGTACCTGTAATCTAACCCATGAAAATGTCTTTCAATTAGTTGATATGTCAGAATTTTATTGTGTTGAATGTCTCAAAAAATTTTGTGATAAATTTTTATATGATATGGAGAAGACTGTTGAAAACATTGAAAAGATGCATGAATTTGCAGCAAAATATTCTTTGCCTTGTTTACAAAGTTCTATCGTACTCTTTATTTGTCGTGGTAATGGTGTATTTAATGCTGAAAAAATTCTTTCTTACAAAAAACCATTTATTGAATTTTTATCTACATTTGGTCGAGATCGTGATTATACTATCGGCCGATACAACGATGCACTTGAAATACATGAAAGCAAATTTTTTGAATCTGTAAGTTATCTGATAAGCATTATTATTGATCATCATTTATATATATTTTTTTAGGTTTATAATTGGGCTGAGCAACAAGTTATGCAACGTCAATCTGTTAATGATGAAAGTTTCAATCTTCTGGAAGCTATCAAAACTGAATTAAGTACTATTATTCCTAATATTAAATTTTCAAATATGAATATTGAATTTTTAATGAATTTTGTTGGTATGTTTTTCTCATATTTTTTCATTCAACCTTTTAATACATCTGTTTTAGTTGAGAAGGGATTCTTTTTATCGTCCTTTAAATTTGCTAACTTTTTTGAAATGTTTCGTCGACATGGTGGACCTTCTGATAATGAAGAAGCTATTTTTAAACCTGCAAGTTTTTTTTGTTATTATCTTACCGTAACTCTTTGTTCTTTTTAGGTATATGAATTGGCTGAAAAGCAAGCTTTGAAGAAGAAAGAAATGATTGATGCTGATGAAAGCTTTAGTGTTCTTGATTCTATTAAAGCAGATTTAGAAAAAGTTATTCCTGCTGTTAAATTTGATAAGATGGATAAACAATTTTTAATGGATTTTGCCGGTTGGTTGTTTCCTCTTTGTTTGAGCACGTGTTTACAGTTTGCTTTCAGTTGCTAAAGGAATCATTACAGAAGAACAAGCAAATCATGTTGATGATACTCGAGGTAAATATCTTTTATGCTGACTTCATTAGGAGATTTTATTTACTTAAACTTTTTTAGTTGAAATCTTTAATAATGGCAAAACTATTACTGGTATTTTCAAAGATGTTCATGGTATTCGGAAAACTGTTGGAAGTCAAGATTGGTATGGCAAACGCGGTGGCAACATGAAATGTCGATTTCTGGATCTTAAATTTCATATTCCAAAAACTCCATCTACCGTAGCTAAAATGAAAGGAACTGATTGGTATCTTTGCTTGGAAAAAGATGGTATTCTTGCTATCAAACATTATTCTGTTGTTCAAATGAGTGATTATTTGATTGCTGAAATGAAAGGTTAAACTAATTTTCAACTTTCTACTAATGAAAAAACTTCTCTTACTGCATGTTATAGAAATGTTTATGATTTTTAATTGTTCTAAACTGTTTTGTTGATAATATTGTTGAAATTTTTGTTATATTGGGTTTTTTTGGAAATAAAACACAGAAAGATAGTTTACATTTTACTCTAATTTTAAAGATCCGTTAGCTTCTTATTCAAATTCTTTACAACTTCTTTTTTTCTACATGAGCTTTTAAATGCTAGTAGACATTCCAGACGTTTCAATAAAAAAAGCGTAATTAAACTTTCTTTTCAAACATCAATGGTCAAAAATGTTTGTTGAATTAAAAAAAGATCCAATTGATCAACTACTGCTGCTGCTTTGGTGTGATGTTTTACGATTAACCGCAAAGAGAGAAGTTTTTCTAGTTTATGATTTTTATTACTACTACTACCAAAAGAGAGAGATATCAATTTTTTATCTCTTCTCATTCTTCATTTTTTATTCTAAAACAAAAGATTTTAGTAATCTTTGTTTGAAATTATGTTTCTTGAATGAAAGGAAGAATGCCGTAAACTAGATTAATAAAAAAATTTTTTGAGTATTTTTTGGGGCGGAACTTTTTATGCCTTTTGTTTTACGTGAGACGTAAAATGAATGTAAAGAGTATAAAAGTGCAAGATTTGAATGGAATCAGTATTGACTAACATTTGTCATTCAAAAATTCAGTCATGAAATTCCTTTACATTCTTCTTGTCTTTGTTGCACTTTTTGGTAGCTCAGCTGCTTTTGGTTTTGGCGGTGGAGGATGTGGTTGTGCACCGTAAGTTTTTATTTATCTATCTACCTGGTTGCAAGGGCATGATATAAGGTTATCAACGATACAAAAGCATTTTCCTCAAAAGCCATGTCACTCATCAAAGGCGGCATATTTAGCGGCAAATGATTATGCCTTTGATGTGCGGCAAAATCCCTTTGATGTTAAAAAGTTTAACAGTGATTTCTAGATAATTAGGTTTTTCCATCTCCAATCTAATTTTCTATATTTTAGACCCCCACCTGCATGTGGCTGTGCTCCACCTCCACCACCACCTCCTCCAGTTTCATGTGGATGTGCACCACCACCAGCTCCATGTGGTTGCGGAAAATAAGCTTTTAAAGCTTTTCACTTGAATTCTTAAATTTATGCTGTCTGTACATTTTTGGTGTAATGTTTGTTTTCTTTGTAATGTATTTGACCGGTTGAATAAATTTTCCTTGCAATTATCACTATTTTGTGTACACATTAAACTTGAAAAACTCAAACATGTTTATTTTAAACAATAATTTAAGCAAAAAAATTCAAAGACTTATTTCATAATAATTGCTAGAAATACGTGAATAAATAAGAAAACACTTTATACACATAAACAGTAGCTTGTTTATTTCTTTTCTTGAACAAGTTTATGCCATCGTTTTGCTGTTACACCTTTATTGCTCATTGTTTGAACGAGAAAATTTCCTTCACGAGTATAATGATAGAGTTCTTGATTATCACCTTCAATTTGATATCGATCATGATGTTCATCAAGGGTATTTTCATCAGCCATTGTAAAGGTTATCTAAAAAAGGGGTTATTATGCAAATTTGGATACAATTAAGCCAGATGGGGATGAACTTTTGCCTTTGTCAACAAAAGATCATAGGATATTGCGAGTTTCAGAGAGGACAGGGATCTCAATTGCATTTCCTAATGCTTAATTTTGTCATAAACTTTAAAGCGACTAACAAACCTTATGCTTTGAGCCATCCATTCCTTCACCTTCAAACATTTCACCAAGTTTAAAATCTTTATATTCAATTGTTTTCTTTGCCATTGCAATAGAAGTATATTTTCCTGGTTCACTACCCTTCTTAAAAACATATGTAACAGATGATAAACCAATTAGCTTTCTCAAAAACCAATTTAAACCTAAAAAAGTAATTTTTTACGACCATATCTAGATTTCATATATCCACTTAAATTACCTTTAGTTTCCAAATATTCATCAAAATTTTCAGATTTATCAAGCTTCCATTTTCCAAGAAATTTTTCTGGAATTTCAGTTGGCGCAGACATTTCAACTGTTTTAACAGCTAAAATACAAACTAATAATACAAATAAAATAATTTTAGAAGCTGACATCTTTTTTATTCAAAAAGTATTAGACGATTTGTTGTAAAAGCATTGAAAAATTAGGACTCAAAAAACGCGCTTTTAAAATGATTCCAAAAAAGAGAGAGGGAAGCAGCTTAAAAAGAGTAAATATAAACAAATGATAAGAAACAATTGTGAAAATCATATTGGATCATTTCATTCATCATATTACAGTTATGATAAACAAAGTAGCTGTTGACGGGAAAGCTTTGGAAGCAAGAAAGAGGAATAAAATTTTGTGATTAAAATATGATGCTTCTTCGTTTTGTACATTTGACATTTGGCTATTTTTGTGTCAATCAAGTTCAAAAAGTAGTTGAAAAACAAGCAAGAGTTCATTACTTTACTGATTACAGTTTGTTTATTTGTGGAAATTAAGTTACTTAAATAGATGTGTTTTTCTATTTACTTACAACAGAGTAAGCACAATAAAAAATGCAATATATGGGATCACAAAAAATTAAAGTAAAAACACATCAAACAACAACCTTAAAAAGATCGAAATCGTGGAAAAATAAATAAAATTCCTCGAAATCTAAACATTTAAATCGAACGGAAAAAATGACAATTCTCATCGTCACAAAACTTCATTGAGATTATCTTTGTGAAGTTTGCGTGATGAAATGAGTGAAATGTAAAAGATTCTAATTGACAAAAAAATGAAAAATATCTTTTACAAGTTTTCCTCTATCATAATTTTTAGAGATGAAAGAGAAACAATCAAACTACAAAAAATGTTAACAAGTTTCTATCTCTCCTTTTTTACTCCACATTCTTTCTTGTTTAATTTTCTTGTCTAATTTTTTTGTCTGCTGTCGTACTTAGCAGTTAAAAAAATAATGTTAACCGTAACTTTTTAATTCAACGTAAATAGTAGCAACTGCAATATGTTAAAGTATAGTTTACAAAATATGATAATTTTTCAAAAAATACAGTATCAGCAAACTGATGCTAAGTGATTATGACAAGTGCTTTGTAATAAAAATTAAAGTTTTATAAAATACGATTTATTTTTGCATCAACAAAAAATTGTAAAAGTTAAAAACTAAAGCATTGCTACAAAAAATAGAGGTTATATTGTGGAGGAAGAACGAGTGAACGAGGGTGTTGATGAAAATTATTTTTTACCGCATCCACATGATGGTGGTGGTGGGGGACTGAAAGATAAATAAGAAAATTAGTATGACTTTTGTAGATAACTATGTTGAATTTAAAAGCGGCATATGCTATGAACGACTTCCAAACTCCCTTAACAAAAATAAGTCAAAAAAAACTTACGGTGCACATCCACATCCACCACCGCCACCTCCAAATCCAAAAGCAGCAGAGCTACCAATAAGAGCAACAACAACAATCAAAACGTATAAGATTTTCATGATGATAAAATGATAATATCAATGATATAAGTTAAAGCTTCTGCTCACGCTTATATACTTTTTTTTCACAATAAAGTAATATCCGTTTTGAATATTTTTAAGAACTTGTTTTTTTTCTTTTGTTTTATGATTTTAATAATAAAAAGAATTATTTGTCACACAAAAAGGGATATTAAGGATGTTGCTGACCTAAATGATCACAGTTTTAGAAAGTGACTACACAATCTTATCTTTTTTATCAGCAAATGAGCAGATGAATGAAAAGATTAAGGATAAATATAGAAAGTGAAAAAGAATGTGGTGATTATCTGGATTTTAGTGCTTAAAAATTTAGGATGATATATTTCCTAACCACAAAGGAATATTTTTGCAGAAACGGATATCGCTCTATTTTAAAGAGAAAGTATTTAAGTGAGAACTAAAATCTAAATTGGATATCATTGGTATCATAATTTTTTTATCATCATGAAAATCTTATACGTTTTGATTGTTATTGTTGCACTTATTGGTAGCTCGGCTGCTTTTGGATTTGGAGGTGGCGGATGTGGTTGTGCACCGTGAGTTTTTTTAAACTATTTTTTGTTAACAGATTTTAGAAGTGGTACGTGCCATTCTTAAATCTAATTAGATAATTTCAAAACACACACTAATCTTCTCATTCTTTTTTTAGTCCCCCACCACCACCATCATGTGGATGCGGCAAAAAATAATTGCATCAACGTCATCTTTCACTCATTCTTTCTCCACATTATAACTTCTATTTTTTGTAGCAACGCTTTAGTTTTTAACTTTTACAATTTTTTGTTGATGCAAAAATAAATTTGATTTCTATAACTCTAATCTCTAATCAATCTGTTTTTGATCAATTAACTCACTCTTAAAAAATTAAAATTTTGTGTCATATTTTTGATTCAAAATGCTTACCTAGACAAAGCTTGGAAACGCAGTTTTTTAATTACTTTTTTTCACCAAAGAGTCGCTTACAATAATTTTTTGTTACTACAATTTTCTGTTTTTACAAAACAAATTTTTTCAATTTTTGCAATTCTCGTGTTTGGCTTTGAACAAGTTTTACGTAAAAGCTTTATTCTTTAAAAAATCACACATATATTTTAAAAGCGTAAAATCAATACATTTTAAATTTAACGGATACAATATGGAGCACATTGTCCCATACCTGGACACCATCTACAGCTTCGATCAATAGGTTCCCAAAGTCTGCATAAATATTCATTGTATTGGGCTATAAATATTACGACAGTGGATTACTCTATGTAAGAATTGGATAATAACATACCACAATATGCAAAACTGTTTTGGGCAGCAACGGTAGTGAAAACTGCGAAGATGACAATGAGAAGAAGGAGGAATTTGGATGTGAACATGATTCTAGAAAGGATTATTTTGAAAGATGGTATTTTAGTGAAAAAGATACAAAAAAACGATATAAAAACATAACGCAATTTTAAAGGCAACGTGGTTATAAAGGGCTACCAAAGGAGATATTTATTACATCTTCGGATGTATAAAAATTATTATTATTATTATTATTATTACAACTCGTTCAAAACTTTCTGTTAACCATCAAAAATTTGAAAAGCTGTATTTTAAGGATAAATGGTAGCTACTTTTATAGGCTTAAATATGTAAATTTTCAAAAGGGGTAGCTATTAATTTACAGGAATACGTTTTAGAACAAGGGAAGCATGAACAAATATTTTTTGAGTTAAAACCGACATGGCCTCTCAAAACGGTCCTTTGGAAATTTGATACAGATGAAAGAGAGTTTATGGACAAAAAAAGCTACACAAAAAAGCAGTTAGTTTCAACGTAAAACGTTAAATCAGCATTTTTATTTCCCAATAACTTTTCAAGTTTTAATGTCAAATTTATTATCAGCAGTAGCAGCAATTCTGGATAAACACGAATATCCATATATCCTCTTTTTCCATTTCCCTTAAATACTTCCTATTACATTATGGCTTCAGGATATAAGGATGTACCCAACAAGCAACAAGTGGTATGCAAACTTGATTATGATCCTGATTTTTTGACCACAATTGTGGATCGTGAATAGATAAAATCATTATTTATTAAAGATGTCCTTCAAAAGCATCTTCAAATAAGAATTATTTATTGCCGCAGGGTATGCAGTTCCTGGATTTTTGTTGCTTGTTTTTTTTGCAAACCTTCGTGATGGGCTCATGGAAAAAATTTAAGCAGAAAAGCAGCTTTTTCAAGTGATGTTTTTTTTGTGTAATTTTAATTTAATTATTTCCTTGCTTTAGTAGCTACGTAATCAAAAAATTAAAAAAATATATATATAAAAAATTTGATTAATTGTTTTCTTTTTTTCCTTTTTAGAAGAGTAGTAAAAAAGAGAGTGCGTTTGAAGAAAATCTGGATTTTAGTTATTTTGTGATTTGATCAAAAGACACAAATTTAGAAAAAATAGATGCAATTTTATCTCCGTGAATTAATGAAAAAGATGTGCATGTGAAAAACGTGATTTAAAAGTTATTTAATCGAGAAATAAAGAAAAAAATAAGGGATTAAAATTTTTTTTAAATGTTTTAAAAAATTGATTGTGGAAAAATTGATAGAGCTTTTTGTGTAAAGAAATTTTAACTAATTTTGCATTATCATATCTGTGACTTTTTGTTGCAACAAAAAAAAGATACAAATCAGTGTCCAAGATTTCAGTAGCAAAAGATTCAGCTTTTCGATTGCCTCAAATTTGGCTTATAAGCGTCTCAAATTTTGAAATAACAATAGGAAATGATTCAATGGTAAGTTAGCTAATTTTTGTTTGCAAAAAAGCCATTATTTGTTTTTAATTGTTATTGTAGATAAGAAAAAAAAACACAAAAAGGAAATGATAAAATTAAAATTTATTTGCACATCCGAATAGGAAAGTTTTAAAAGAATACAAACAGAAGGAATGGATATAACATCCAAGAAGGGCAACAATTGTTGGCATGAGGGATTGAATATGTTGTTGTTTACTTTCCACATCCACCACCACATCCGCCACCGCCACCACCGCATCCACCACCACATCCACCGCCGCCACCGAATGATGGTGGGGGACTGAAAAAAGAATGGTGTCGATTAGATTTGATAAAGCTTTGGAGGCTTTTAAGCAAGGAGGTCAGCAGAAACGATTTCTGTGTTGGAACCATCAGTGTACACGTCTTTGACACTGGATAAAATTTTTTGCCGCTTTTATCCAGTGTCGGCAAAGCTTCAAAGGATTTGCCCTTAAGCTATGTCGGCAAAACTTCAAAGAACTTTTGACTATTCCATAGGGGACACATATCTATGGTGCATAATCTTTCTGACAGCCCATGTTTAAAATGCAAACTTACGGAAAGCCACCACCGCCACCACCACATCCGCCACCGCATGGAGGAGGAGGACTAAAAAAAGATTTGTCTAATATAGTCTAGAAGACAACACTGAAAAAATGGAGCACAAAAATTTGGGTTTGCTAAAGAGATCCAAGAGGAATGGCCCCAAAAATGACTTAAAATTTGTATTTTTGAGGTACATATTTCAGCAATTTTTGGGTAGTACCCAACTGGATAGCATAAACAGGCCCAAATAATTCTGTTCACGATTGGGCCCAAGCTTTGTGCTCTTTCCAGCGAGCCAAGATAACTTACGGTGCGCATCCACCACCACATCCACCACCACCACCACCTCCGAAACCGAAGGCAGCAGAGCTACCAAACATAGCAACCAAGAGAACAAGAACGTACAAGAGCTTCATATCTTCTTTGGGATGAAGGCTAATACAAAATTAGACGATAAATTCAATGAAAAAAACTCTCGTGCTTTTATAGTCACTACATGACTCCACCAAAACAACATAATTAAGGATGTAGCCCTAAAAAATACGGGTTTACAAATTAGATTTAAAAAAATATTTTGCAGCAAAAAAAACATGTTCAACGAGGAAGTAACCGGAAAAATATATACTCACATTTTGACATAACAATGGTTTTTTGATTCGGTAAAAGATTTTTTGTTCTGCTGTTTTTTTCATCCTACGCATCCACATCTTTTATCCAGGATCTTCATTCTTAATGGATATATCTCTGCTTGTTTTGTCATTTTTATAATATGGGGATAATCATTCATTCATTTGCATTTGCACTTTTGCTACATATTTAGATCAACTTTATGTTCATTTTGATACAGTATTTCAATGAAAATTAAAGTAAAAATTTAAAAAATGACATTTTCTCGAAAACCAAATGAACTCTTTTCATTTTCAGTCTTTTTAAGTTTATAACTAAAGTTTTTCCCGATCTTTTTCTCAATATCTTCTTTTAATTTTGAGAAAGAAGAACAAAGTTAATAAAGTTTTAAAAAAGATGATCTCCTTTATTAAATTTGTATAAATATTTCACCACTCTAACAAGAAATCATGGATGTGTTAAGTTTGCGTCTTCAATTTTGTTCCTTCTATTTCTGCCCTTCCAAATTTGTGCTGCTTTTTTGGGCATCTTCAAGATTAGTGATTTTTGTATTCCCTGCTAGTGAACGGCAATCTGATCCAAAATCCAAAAAATATCGGATCTGGATCAAACTGATATATCGTTGATCCAATCTGATTGAATCCATTGAATAAATCCGTTTGATTGGATTGAAATAAAAGTTTTATGGCAAAAAACGTTTGTAATTTAAGCAAATAAGTTTTTGGTATATGATACATTTTGTTTTTATGATTGACAGACGAAATCTTTTTGAAAATTAAATGACTCAAAATACAAAAAAAGACCAAACATTTCGGCTCCAATTATGCCAGGGTGAATTGTTGGATTAATTTTGGATACCAAAAATTCGTCGTGTCGGATTGACCAATTGATCCAGTCGGATTGGATCGGCGGATAAATTTATCCAATCTAATTTTGCTGTTGAAATCTGAACATTCACCTTGAATCAAACATGCATCAAATAGATTTTTTCTTATGAAAAACTTTTTTAGTTTTTTTAAATTATAAAAAATGCGCAATTGTTGTTTAAAAAATATCTTCTTCGATTGCATGACCGGTAGTTTTGCATTTTGATAATCTCGAAAAAATTACTATCTTTTCAACGACGAATGATTACAGTAGAAAACAGTGTCCAAAGAATTTTTGGTCGTGATATCTTATGATAGCAACGATATGTTTGCTCTACAGTAATTCTAAAAAAGCACCATTACAAATCAAAATGAAAAAGACTTTAGCAAAACAAAGAATGAAAAAATGAAACAACTTTTTTTATATTTGGAAAAAAATACACATGTTGCATTTGTTCACAGATTAATTATTCGTATCCATCATCCAAAGACCCCATTTCCACCAGTTACGTGCTTAATGAAATCCAAAAACCTTATCTTTTTTTCTGCATGATTCAATTCTTTGGTGAATTAAAAATCAAAATGCAGTTTTTTATAGCTGTAAATCTTGTTTTTTACTGCTAAAACAAAAATAAAAAAGGTTCTCCTTGAATGTTTTTTATAGCTTTTCTTTATCTCCTTTTTCTTTTATTACGTCAGATCAGGTTTGCATGGCTTGGCCACAAGGTCATTAATGGAAATGGAAAAGTATAAAAAGTAAAAATTTTTTTGGAGTATATTCATCAGCTTTCTTTTGCTTTTCTTCAATCAACAGTTTACTCAACAGTAGCAGTCATGAAATTCCTTTACATTCTTCTTGCCATCTTTGCTATCATTGTTCAATCACAAGGTTTCCTCTTCGGCGGTGGTGGTGGTGGCGGTGGATGCGGATGTGCTCCGTGAGTTATTTTTTGCTTGTTATCAGGGACATAGTTAAGAAGTATTATTTGCCACTTTTGGAACTGGCGATATCCTTTGATCACTTGCCGCTACAGCCAAAAGATCAAAGACAGCATGCTTCTAAAGCTAATTTTACACATAAATGTATCTTTGATCCTTTGATCTCTTGCCGTCACATCCAAAAGATCAAAGGCGGTATGCCTCTAAAATTACTTTTACACCCTAAAATTTATCTCTGAACCTTGCTTGCCACAATATGAACCTCAATTAATAATTTACAAATTTTAGTCCTCCTCCTCCATGTGGTGGTGGCTGTGCTCCGTAAGTTTCATACATTATCTTAAAATAGCTTTTCCTAATCAAATCTATCTTTTTAGTCCCCCACCTCCACCATGCGGCGGCGGATGTGGCGGTGGATGCGGTGGCTGTTAATTCATGACTGAAAAACATGATTCAAGAAAAATATCTCTTTTGTTTGTAAAAATATGTTTTAAAAAAATCTTTTGCCTGATTTGTAGTTTATGCATTTCATACGATATCAATAAACTTTTCATTTTATTCATTTTGTTTTTACATTAGACAATTAATAACGTTGACAATAAAGACATTGCTATAAACCTTGATGCTTTTTTCCATGGAAAAAAAGCTAAAAGAAATGGCAAATTATTTAATTTTCTTTACAATGAACATACATAACAAATATACGCTTAAATTATCATTTGTGACAGAAGAATATTAGAGGGAATACTTTTATTGTCACAATGTGTGGCAATAAAATGTTGTATCTGTTTCTTTGGCTTCCCCAGTTTCTCTTTAACAACTGTAACAAAATTTCATGCAATAAAATGAAAAAATTTAACTACATTACATACGTGATTTTTGAAAAAAAAAGTTTAATTTTCTTTTAACATCTTTTGTTAATTACTTAAAATAATTTGTTGTAGTTTTAACTACTAAAATTTAAGTTATTATTCATACTGTATTCTAATTAATATTCTCTATATTTGTTTTGTTAAGCAGTTTCTTCTCACACAAACATCGCTTAATTAAGTTATTAAAAATTATTCTAGCATAATATTTCGTAGAACTAAAAAGTGATTCATGTAAACAGGCAAAGATGATAAAACGGTATTAAAGGTCATGTGATAACTGTAGACCTTTAAGGTTAACAAAAAGCTATACCACCCAAATAACAGATGCAAACAGGAATTACCAAAACAAGCAGTAATGTTTGTGATTAAAATTAAACATAAATATCAGAGATGTCTAAAACTAACTTCATTTACTCTTGAATTTATTTATACAGCTTTCTCACAAAAATTTCCCTCTCTTTTCTCATCTTCTTTTTTTTTCAAAGAGACGATTTTTTTTATTCGCAGACCCCGTTCTTCTTTTTTTTTGCTGCTTGCTGCTCTTTTCAAATGTCCTCGTTTTTTTCTTTCGCAAAAACACACACATCTGTTTCTCTCTTCTTTCTGCAAAAAAAAGCAATTCAAACATTAAAAAGCGTTCATCCGCAGACATTTGCTAACACTGAAAAAGAAAGAAATATACATACATCCGCAGAAAAATGTTTGTCCGCAAAAATTGCGGCAGTTTTTTTTAACAAGAACACTTTTTGTGCGTAAATATGTATATTGATTGTCGTTGAAAACTGCATTTTTCAACAAAATTTTTATTTAAATTGTTTTTCACCCGCTTAAAAATTGTTGTAGATTAATATTCTTGCCATACTGTAAAAGAATAAGTTGATAACTACTTTTTTGGCGCTTTTTTCGTGTTTTAAATTTGAGAATTTTCGTGAATGCTTTTTTGTTTGATATTTATTGTTTTGCTAAACTAATTTCGTTCATTTTTAGACAACAAAATGAATACTGCTAATTGGGATGATAATCAAATGGATAAACTACTCGATGATAAGCTCAATAATTCATCAATTGCTTTGTCACTTCAACAAATTGCAAATTCAACTGCTCAAATTGTTGGTTGTTTAGTTCCAAAACCTGAAGTTCAAGAAAGAATATCAAATTCAACCAAGACACAACGGCCAAAACCATATGAAATTCCAGCATCAAGATCAAGAACAAATGGATCACAAGTAAGTTGGTTTTGTTATTGTGGGAAATAGCGGGGTTAGAAATGCGGGTGTTCCACTTTTTTTTAAATGTCATTTTTTTGCAAGTTTGTGTTTACTTTTTTTTGTTAATCAAAACTGTACGATGAAAAAAGCTTTTTTAAAGTTCCACTTTCCAGTGATTTAACTGCAGTAGTTTCGTGTGTTGATTTAATTACTCATGATAAGTTTAATCTCTATTGTACATGTTTTTAGGAACAAAGTAGACCACCTACTGGAATAGTCCTTGAATATTCTGATTTACTCGTTCTCAATGAAGCTGTTAGTAAACTCAATGAAGTTATTACTCGTTTGAATCAATCATATGAAGCACAATCAACATCTTCATCATCTGCTTCAACATATCCTGCTCCACCACAAGCAACTTTTCATATTTCATATCCACCACATCAACCACCAACCTCATCATCTCCAACAACAACAACGACAAGTGAAGATGGTACACATATTCTTGATTATTCATCTTTAGCAGCAGATATATCAAATCCTATCCATCATCAACAACAGCAACAAGAGGAAGAAGAGCTTGATCCATTGTTAAACATCGCAAATGGCCTTAGCTCTTGTCTCAAACCATGTCTCATTGTATCAAAAGATGATCACTATGTTTATGAATATACAATTCAAAAGAAACGATTTGGAAATGAATATTATTGTTGTTCATCATGTCGAAAGCTGCCATCTCCTCGATCAAATCTTGTTATATATGTTGATGGAAAGATTACTTGTAGCTCACACAATCATGAATGTATTCCAATTTTGAAAGAAGAAAGTATTTCAAAACAACAAAAGCGTCAAATTCGTTTAAGCAAAAAGGATATTGTTATTGTAGAAGAAGAGGAAGAACAAAAATAATTTATTGTTTGTATGTATGTTTTACGTCATTATAATAAGGGTTTAATAAAGATGTGTCTTAATATGCTTTTTGGTGGTTATTTGCATGATTGATTCGGAGACGTTGTTTGTCATTTTACGATTACGTGACTTTATCTACTATATCTCGTATAACAATTATTGTGCTAAAAAATCATTAAAATCTTTGATATTTATTACATACAAGGAACTAGTGCAGTTTTGTTTCTCTTTTTCAATGATAAAGATGAAGCTCACAGATTTTTTTATCTCAAATTTGCATATTCGTTCGAAAAAATGAATAAAGAAAGAAAACGGTATTATGTATACAAATACCTTTCTTACTAATAAATGCCGAAGATTTTGTGATTTGTTTGAGAAGGTTGTGTACTTTTAAATGTTAATGAATTAAAACATCCTTGATCACACGTGGGCAATACTAGGGATTACTAGGGACTTGTCCCTAGTGATGTCACGTGTTACGTAAGGCAAAAGTTGTGATGTTACGTAAAAAAGGAGGAGAAAATACGAAAAAATGAAAGAAAGTAAAGGAAAGAGGAAAGAAAGGGGAGAGAAAAGGGGGAAAATAAAACTAGAAGAAATTGGTAGTTAAATAATTTTTAATATATGATATGTTTTTATTAATTCTGCTGAAGTTATGATACGTATAGTAAGATTAAAACATGCTTTTATTAAACTATGATAAGTAACGTAAAGTTTAATGTGAATTTAATCAAGTTCGAGAGATGCGTAACGTAAACTCTAAAGCTGGATAAAAATTTGGTTTAAATAAATTTGACGTTACGTATTTTTACAACAACAATCAATTAATGAAAGCACATTAGATATGTAACGTAAGTTTTTCATTTTAGGTGGGGGAGCAAAAGTATGTACAATTCCACAAAATGTATTTTTTTAAGCTTTGTAAGTAGATCATAATAATCAACTTTAAAATTACAACTGCATCCTATGACCTATACTATCTAAAGAAAAGTTCAAAATTTTTCAAAGGGGAGACCAAGGCAAAAAAAGAAAATTTTAAAAAAATTTGGAAAAAAAATGCAAAGGGGGGACCAAGACAGAAAACATGTCACGTAAAAAAAATTTTTTTTGTCCCTAGTATCTGCCCACGTGTGTCCTTGATTTATGTTTTAATTTTAATCACATATTTTTTTGCTTGTTTCGCTAACACTTATTCGTTAAAGTTATTTGCTGGCAATAGCTTGTAATAAACATACCCTACAGTATATTTTAATTATCACATGATTTATTACTCACTATATCAGCATTAAGCAGTTTACATAAATTACAATTAATTCTACGAAATGTTATGCTTGAAAAGTTTTTAACGACTTGATTAACCTTTTTTTATGTGACAATTAAGCTGTAATTACTTTACATGACAAAAATGGATGCTTTAATTAAAAATACAGTATATCAATAATTAAATATGTTTTTTATAGTTTGAAAAAAGCTTAAACAAATTAGTTATTAGCTACAAGCTAAAATACAAGTAATTATACTAATAATTAAAAAAAAGGTGTTATGAGAAAAATAAAGTTTTTTTTATACAAAAATCAAGTAATGTAGTCCAGTTTTTACTTTTTGTAATTCTGCTACAGTAATATTATGGAAACATGCATAAGCAAATACAAAACTTGAGACAGTATTTTACTTTTGGGAAATTCTATTTCTCTGTTCAAAGTCATAGCCTTTAATATTTTTTGTTGTAAAAATGATGAAGTAAAAAAGCGCTCGTTTCAAAAATTTGTTTTACTTTAGAAGTTTTTAACTAATAATTACTAATCTTTAAATTCGGTATGAAGCCAACATTTTCTGCATGCATCTTTATGCTGAATAGATTTTTTTGTTGATGGCTCAACGAAAAACTATTGATAAAATTTAAAAAAATTATTTATTGCATGTGAATACATTTACGTCATTTATGGAATTGGTAATTATTTGCATGATTAGATAAATAATTTGTTTATAGTTTTAAGATTACAGTGTACTAACCGAACATCTTTGTTTTAAAAAGTAATAATTACAATCTATTTTGAGAACTTCAAACTACAAAGAAGCTATAGCAATTACTCATTTTTCTTCACAAATTTTTGTCAAACTTTTGATTAGCAGTTTCCTAGAAAAATTTTATACTCCAGCATCTGTTAACGTTTTTAATTACATAAATTTGCAACAAACTTTTTCTTGTGACACAAAACAGTATTCATAAGCTTGTTATCATCCCACTGTATAACAAGAATTAATCATCAATGAAAAATAACAAAGAAAAAAGAAAGATAATTAAAATCTTATTATGTTGTTTTAATGAAGAAGACAATGCGTAAACGTACAAATAAGTAATTAGTTATTTCATGTGTAAATAATAATTAAAAATTTAAATGCATAAACAAAGTTTGTGAAAAGTTAGTGTCATTGTTAAAGTTTTTGTGGCTGAAAGGTTGTAGCTTGTTCGTGTTCCGCTTTCGGTTAAAACTGTTAAAAATGCCAATTAGCACCTTTGATACGGTCGTAATGGCTGTGGAAGCTGTATTTTATACCTTTCATTTTTCCTTGTTTTGGCTTTTGTGTGTTCAAAAAAATCAAAGATTCAAGGGAGCTGTTTATGATTTATTTCGGATTATTTTTGTTGCTGATTTTATGTTTGCGCTGACGGTAAGTGCTGTCAACGATGACTCTCTGATAAATATTTGAGCTTACAAAAGCGAGCGTAAGCCAGCTTGCCAACCACTCTGTATTTCTTAATTGACAAATCCAATAATCACATCTTTTTAGAAACTTGTAACAAAACTTCCAAGCTTCGGAGCTTTCCCAGAATTTTTCAAAGCTGAACAAAATGGCTATTTTGCAAGCCTTAATCTCACATCTTCTGGATATTTTGTATTTTTGCAATTTATTGCTCACACTTTAATCTCCTTCAATCGATACATTCTTTTTTGGTTTCCAGCATATTATTCAAAGGTAAACAAACCTTAAAACAAACATTCTAAACTAAACATTTTGTACTTATTTTTCATATTTAAGGTTTGGTCAAGACAATGGTACACTGCACTTGTATTAATTGCACCATTTCTCATTAGCGCCTACCGTATCCCCCTGCCTGGAGTGTATCAATTTTCTCCAAATGGAGAAGTTGTTGTTCGATTACGTGATCCCAATGATGTCACAGTTACTTACAATGTTGCTTCAATATTTTATTTTACGTGTACAACGATTCAAGCAGTGTTCAATGTTCTTGGAGCAATAAGATTTCGAACATTTCAAAAATCAAAAGATGCAAAACTGAATGATGCAAGATTGTTTTGTGAGTATATTTTTTTAAAATTGTATTAGATTACGGGTATACAATAATTTAACTGGAGTATTAAATTTGTTTCCAAATCAAAGATTTGGTGTTTCGATTTTGATATTACAGCTTTAAACTCTTTTAGTTCAAAACTCAACTAAATTCCTATGAATTTCAGATATTTCATTCATCTTTTTTGCCATGCAGCTATTTCGAAGTTTTCATAATGCTGCACGACCATATTTTACCAATAATGCTGAAGTGAATTATATTTTACAAATGTCTGTTCCAATAATTGCTGACATTTATGCATGGAGTGGAAGTGTTTCGCTAGTACTTTTAAGGTTTGCCTTAAACAATTGTAACTGATATCTCTTATTATTTCATCTTTTTCAGTCCATCAACTAGAAGAGCATATTTAAAATATTTTTCAAGTTTTTGTGGTTTGACGATATTTGTTTCGGAATCTACACTAAGCAATGCTCCACCAAAAATTACAACAACAGCCGTTCGAGCAATTAGTCATAAATAGTTAACATTTACAACTTTTTTATTTAAAAGCAGTTTAGTTCTGACAAATATCAATAAAATTGCGTTTACAATATAAAAATGAAAAGTGTAAAAAAACAACAAAGAAAACCATCAAAAAAACGATGTGTTAGTTAAAAAAACAAACTCTTGCTGTTCTTTTTTTAAAGGGATTTTTTATCTTTGTACATATCTTGGTCAGGTTTTGAATATTTAATAAAACTTTTAAGCTTTTAATGATGCTTTTAATATAATGGATAATAGTGGTGTTTTGGGAATATTAACTTTGAAAAATAAAAGAAATATTTGCGGCTAAGTTTCCCGCAATTCCGCGATAAATATTTAAAAATTATGTGTCTTTTTTAATCCTTAAAAATCTAATTCAATGAATAAAATACTGTGTTGCTTATTTTGATATTTGAATTTGCAGCAAAATCTTCATTTGTTTTTAGTTAAATTGTTTATGATCTCAAAAACATGATAATATTAATTGTTTTTTATCTATCAACTTGAAGAGCATGTTTTCGTGCAATGCTTATATTAGAATTAACATTGAGCAATGCCCCAAAAATTATCACAATAGCTGTACAGAGAATCAGTCAATAAACATTAAAAGATTATTCTAAAAGTTGTTTTTTTTTCTGACAAAAATCATAAAATGAAAATATTTGTTTGCAACATAAAAAGTGAAAGTGTAACAACAAAAAATGTGCGGCAAACAGCATCATCAAAAAAAGCATCAGTCAGTTTACAAAATTGAAACAAAATTGATCAACATTGGTTTTCTTTCTTTAATAGTGTTTTATGTCGCTGCTGATTATTTGTCGAAGAGCATACATATATTTGTTACGTTTAAATATTTAATGAAGCTTAACCACAGTTAATTTAAATCAAAACAGCGGTGTTTTAGAAATAATGAATTTCGGAAATAAGAAATGCAATTCATCCCAAGGCCCGATAAATATAAAAAAATGTTCTTTTTTTTAACACTAAAATGAAGCTAATATAAAGAATAAATACAGTATTACCTATTTTTATCTGAAATATCTGCAAAATCTTAAATCATTTTTGACTGAATTATCATTTGAAAAGAATATTTAAATTATTTTTCAAGTATTTGTGGTTTTGTATTTCTGACAACGCAAAGTAATGCTCTAAAAATAACAACAACAGCAGGGCAAATAATTAAATAAGTATGATAAAAGTTATTTATTTCTAACAAATAATCATAAACAGAAAATGTATGTGTGCAACATAAAAAGTAAAAGTGTGAAAAAAGAAACAAAAAATGTATGGCAGCGATGTACAACAAAAAAAGAGCATCAGGCAGTTTAAAAAATGCAACTAAATCGATCAATATTGCTTTTTTTTAGTAACATTTTTGTTTTATGATTGTAACATGGATGTTGCTGCTGACTGACTTTTCTTTATCTTCAACAAAAATTTTTAATGTTTGAATATTTAATGTAAAACAAAAAGCGGCTAATCTAAAGTTAAACATCGATGTTTTGCAAATATTTTAATTAAAAAATTATTATTTTTTTTGAATTCAAAACTATTGACCGATAAATAATAAAAAAATTTTATTTGTCTTTTTATCCCACAAATAAAGCTATTTTAAAGAGAAAAATGCAGTATTGCTTGTTTTAATTTGCATTATCACCAACATTATCAATTGATTTTTAGTTGAATTGTTTGTGATCTCAAAAACATTACAATATAACGTCTTTTACTCCATCAAGTCAGAGAGCTTATTTATATATATATATTTATTCATAAAGAATATTCCCCCATGGCCTAGACCAGGTGGATAGTTATACAATTTAAAAGTACAAAACAGGTAAAGATACAATAGAAAACAATAATACCTAACAGTTAAGAAGATAGATTATTTTTAGTTTCTTTTTGAGAAAATTTTTGATTTCTTTTATAGAATTGAGCAGCTTCAATATTTTCATCACATTCAACAGGTTTGCTTTCCTTTGTAATAGCATTATGCACGAAAATTTGTTTCTCTTTAATAAAATATTTGATTGAAGTATTTCCTCCACGTGCTTTATAAAGTTGATCCTTCTTTTTAGTAAGTTTCACTTGAATTTTATGAGCATCAGGAGATTCATAATTGTTCACAAATACTTTCCATTCTTTTAATTTATCATTTGATTTGATATATTGCGGAGCATTCTTGAGAACGGATTTCTTTTCTTCTTTGGTTTTGAAAGATACTTGAATTGGACGATTTTTGGAAGAATCTTTTTTCCCCATTCTTTTGACTGTTACAATTTTAGCATTTTGATTAATTTTTTGAACGAATTGTTCCATTATTTGATTATCAGTCAATTTTGTTTTGCCATCATCACCAACCATAGTTTCTGGAATATTTGTAACCACAATAGATGATTTAGTATTTTCTTCAGTATTCGGTGGCATTTGAGATGAAATAAAAATATTTTGATCCATTTGAATATCATCTTCTTCACATGCAGGAGGAATTGGAGTTGATTTTTCATTTTGCATATTTGAAATAATATCATGAAGGCGGCAAATTTGTTCATCTTTTTCCTTCAGTTGAGCTTGAAAATGATTATCTTTTTCTTTTAAATAAGCCCAGTTTTGTTTGTTAGTTTCATCTAATTCATTAAACCGATTTTGAATATTTTGAATTTGATTATCTTTTTCTTTTAGCTGAGCAAGGATTTTCTGAATTTGATTATCTTTTTCTGTGAGTCGATCATTTTTTTCTTTCTGAGTTTCATCAGTAATATGTTTGAAATGTTTTCTTACTTCGATTTGGAATTTGGTCATAAGCTTTGATACTTCGGTTCTCACTTCATCATTCTTTTTCAAATTTTGTGGCATTTGATAGTTAACACTCACATAACTATGATATTGATCAATAGCACAAGGATGCCCATCTGGTGTTCGGATCATTTTTGTCTTTTTATCCCACAAATAAAGCTATTTTAAAGAGAAAAATGCAGTATTGCTTGTTTTAATTTGCATTATCACCAACATTATCAATTGATTTTTAGTTGAATTGTTTGTGATCTCAAAAACATTACAATATAACGTCTTTTACTCCATCAAGTCAGAGAGCTTATTTAAATTATCTATCAATTTTTCGTGGTTTATCAATGCTTTTTTCTCACAAGGGACCGTTCTGACATGACACCCGGCGATTTCTTAGGTAATGGCGGGGATTGATAGTTTATAGCAAGGTATGAAAAACCCCCAAGGGTTTTTTTCCCGTTCGCCATTTAAGGATTTTAGTAGCATTTTGCTATTACACAGTAAGTAGCAGGCGATGAACGTCTTAGTATATGAATTACATTTGTGGTGGTTTTAGATGATTGTAAACGCTTGCAATATGGTAGATTATCTATGAAATATTATGTTTTGCCATATTCAACCATCAAAAATCACCACAAATGTAATTCATATACTAAAACGTTCATCGCCTGCTACTTACTGTGTAATAGCAAAATGCTACTAAAAGCTTCAAATGGCGAACGGGAAAAAAACCTTTGGGGGTTTTTCATACCTGGCTATAAACTATCAATCCCCGCCATTACCTAAGAAATCCCCGGGTGTCATCTCAGAACGGTCCCTTGTCAGTGAAAATTAAATGCGCAAAATCATAAATGGAAATCTTTAAACGTTTTTTATTCGAAGAGTTTTTTTTTATTTCCAACAAAAATCATACAGTAAAAATGTTTGTATGCTTTCAGCAGAAATGTTGAAAGTGTAAAAAAAATAAAAAAATGTTTGGCAAATACAATCATCAAAAATAAAGCATCAGCCAGTTTAAAAAAGTGCAATAAAGTCGATCAATGTTATTTTTTTACTGTTGCTGATTTTTTTTTGTCTAGCATTCTAATTTTTGATAAAAAAACCATAAACTGAAAATGTTTGTGTGCAATATAAAAAGTGAAAGTGTAATAACAAAAAAAAGTCTACGGCAATACAGCATCACCAAAAAAACATCAGTTTGCTTAAAAAAGTGAAGAAAAAATCGAGCAATATTGCTATTCTTTTTTTAATAGTGTTTTATGCTGCTGTTGACTGACTTTTTCTTTGTTACAAAAATATATAGATTTATAAGTTTGAATATTTAATAAAGCTTAAAAACAATTGATTTCTATGAAAATATTGATAATTTGGGAATATTGAATTTGATAAATATTATCGTTCCTTATCACTGATAAGTGTTAACACTTTTACACGAATTTATTTCAACAGTATAAAAAATTTATTTGTAAGATTATAATACAGTCATGCTTGTTCTATTATTCAAATTAATTTGTCAACCACTTTTTTTCTTCAATTGTATGTAACCTCACAAATATAACAATTCTATAAATATTGTTTTCTAAATTTAATTGTTTATTTCAGGAGCTTTTTTTTATATCTCACAGAAATCATAAACTGAAAATATTTGTGGTCAATAAGAAAAATGAAAGTGTAACAACAAAAAATGTTCGGCAAACAGCATCATCTAAAAAAGCATCTGTCAGTTTAAAAAAATGAAACAAAATCGATCAATATTGCTTTCTTTTTTTAATAGTGATGCTGTTGATTCTTTGTCGTTGAGCATGCATAGATTTGTTACATTTGAATATTTTATTTAGCTTGAAAAGCAGTTATTTTGTATAAAAATGTTTCAATATTGAATTTAAGAATTGATTAATATTATTTTAATGTTGTTTCTTGCCATCGATAAGTGTTAAGACATTTTCAAGAATTTTATTCAACACTATAAAAAAGTTTTTTTTAAAAACAAAAATACAGTGTTATATGCTCTACTATTCAAATTAACAGCAAAATTATCAGTCAGTTTAAAAAATGATTCATTATTTTAACACATGAATGAAAAAAGGTATTAAAAAAAACAACAATACTATTTCCTGATATTCATGATATTTTAAGGAAAAAAATTTATTAGCGATGAGATTCCCTAATTGAGACTTCTTTGTCAAACATTTTTATGCATTGTGTGGTCGTCATGTTATCACTTTTTTTTCAACTTTGTTTACACTTAATTGCCTCCTTTAAAAGCATGCAAAAGTTTTTTGGGGAAAGAAAAATAAAAAAAGTTAATTCCATCATATACAATGTTTTGAATATTCTATAAATTTTAATAAAAATAAATCTTCTTGACTTCCTTACAAAATAGTAATTAATCTAAATATGATTTGTTTGAAAAACACAAATGTTTCATAACTGGAGTACGTACAATGGAACATTTTTAAGTCTAAAATGTCCTCATTGTTGTCAAAAACAATGAATATTTGCATTTTTTTCTGTCATACAATCATTTAATTAAAATTTTTTAAGAAAAAAGCATTTTTGATGCTGCCAATCTCCTTTTATAAGTGACGTTTACTTAAAAAGAACAAAAAAAGCCGATAAAAAATCATTTCTTAAAAAAACAGCATGAACGAATAAGTTTAAGGTTTTTTCGATAAACGCCATTGGCACCACATTACTGTTTTTTGGACAAAACAATGAGAGTTTAAGCAAAGATAATTACAGTCATTTTTCTATTTTTTATTTGAAACTATAAAAATTTTGATGAGTTAATCGTTTACAAACCAAATACAAATCTTTAAGAAAAATCTTTTGATGCTTCATTTTTAGTTTTTGAGATGCTTGCGTGCCGCTTGCTTCTTTGAGTGCTTAAAAAAGTTTTTTTGTTTTTTCGTGTTTTTTAGAAATAAAATAAAATTTTTATTTAAACATTTTTCATTGCTATCCATTTCAGTGCTTCTGTCCCAACAAGCTTCATAAAAAAAGAAGATGTCTGTTGGATATGCTCGTCGTGACAGTCTTGTCTATCAAGCAAGCATTGAAAAAGAACAAAATGCAAATTATCGTCGACAATCACTTAGCCAAAAACGTCGTGAGCTTAGCCGTCAAGTTTCATTCAAAGAAGTCATTGAAAAGCTGAATGATGATGGACTTGAACTTATTCAATCAACAGTTGATAGCGGCAAAAATTTGAAGCTTGATTTGATCATTAATTCTACAAGTAAGCTAATTTTTGATTTATCAATACAGCGGCTTTCAACTAACCGGATCCCTCATTTCAGGTGACAGTGCTCAAAATTTGGTTGAAATGATTCAAAAATTCACCAGTTCTGGAATAGCTTTAAAGCATGTTGAAACTCGTCCAGATAATGCTCATCCAGGAGAGCTTGAAATTTTTGCACAAATTGAAACAAAAAAAGTTTTGCTAATGGAAGTTTTGGATCATTTAGTTGCAGATAAAATTGATCGAATTGAAATTAAATCTTCTGAAAAGCAAGATAAAGTTCGACAAGAAATTTGGTATCCCAAGCATATTTCCGAGCTTGATAAATGTGGACATTGCTTGGTAAAGTATGAACCAACAGCAGATCCCAAACATCCTGGATATGGTGATGACGATTATATTGCTCGAAGAGCTGAGCTAAATGTTTATGCAAATAATTTTAAATAGTAAGTTTTTGATTTTCGAAAAATCGAGTTCGATCATTATTAGATGCCATGATTGCTTTGTCAGTGATAACTTTTTAACACCTTTAAATTTTTCAGTGGTGATCCAGTTCCTGATCTTCAATATCTTGAATGGGAACATGAAACTTGGAGAATTGCATACATGAAACTCAAAGAACTTCGAGATACACATACCTGCGCAGAGTATCGTAAAAATGTGAAAAAGATGGAAGATATTGGTCTTATTACTCCTGAAAAGATCCCATCCCTTCAAGCCATTGACAAGTATCTTCGTTCAAAAACTGGCTTCCAGCTTCGTCCTTGCGGTGGACTGCTTTCTGCTCGAGACTTTCTTGCATCATTAGCATTTCGAGTTTTTCAAACAACGCTTTATATTCGGCATCATTCAAAGCCATTCTTTTGCCCAGAACCTGATGTCATTCATGAAGTGCTTGGACATTGTGTAATGTTTGCTGACCCAGTTATTGCAGAATTCTCTCAAGAAATTGGTCTTCTATCTATCGGAGCTACAGATGAACAAATTGAACGTCTAGCTACACTTTACTGGTTTACAGTCGAATTTGGTCTTTGTGAAGAAGGCGGAAAGTTAACAGCTTTTGGCGCTGCTTTAATCAGCGCATTTGGTGAACTCCAACATGCTGTTTCCAATACTCCTGAACATAAACCGTTTGATCCTTATACCACCGCTTTGGAAAAATATGAAGACCTCGATTATCAACCGCTATATTTTGTTGCAAAATCTATTGATGATGCAATGACCCAATTGCGTCAATATGCAATGGATTGGGATCGACCATATATCAATGTCTATGATCCATATACTCAATGCATTCAACAATTGAGTCATGAAGAATATGCGAAACAAACTTTTAAAGCTGTTAAAGAAGATGTTAATCGATTATCGGAAACAATTAAAGCTTGTAAAATTCATAAATTTTAACTGTTTTTGATGGGATGCTTGTTTGTTAATTCTTTTTTAGTGCGTTTTATTTGCTTTTACTATTATGCAAATTTTTTAATAAACTTTCGCTTGAGCAACATCTTATAACCAAAAACACGGTGTTTTAAGCTTTTTAGTAATTTATTCAACACAATCTGACATGTTTCAAAGAAATAAACAAGAATATTTTTTGTCATTGAAACTCAAACATAATAATTTTTTGTTCGAAGATTATTTCTTGTAACAAAGATTGACGTGAGTCACAAAGTATATGCCCACAAAAGTAATTACAAGATAAAAACATGAAAATGGTCTTTCTTTTTATTGTTTCGTCATTGCCCCAGAGCACCTTAAAACTTTTCATTGCCATAAAAAGGGATAGTTCTTTGATAACAATGTCATGCAAAAAATAAAAGAAAAAATGTAATCAATGAAACTTTGCTTGTCAGAATTTTGTGCTTTTATTAGCTGAAAAATTTTTTACAAGAAATTTTTTTTATTGAAATTTTTAGTCGTCGTTTCTTTTCGAGTAACTTTCAACGCAAATTTTTTCCCAAAAAAAAGAAAATATTTTTGGCCAAAAGTTAGCTCAAAAATATTATCAATTAACCGTTTTCAAACGTTGTTTAAATTTTTTTCTTACACTAATAAATGCCTCCAATAGATTTACATGAATTTCTTGGCCATTGGAAAAGTGTAGAAAAAGGCGATGATGATATTGTTGAAATTAATATTTGCTTTGAAGAAACAGAATTTGGTAAATATAATATGATCACGGACTATGAAACCATAGAATTTGAACTTGATAAACCAACAAATATTGATCATGGATGTTTTGTTAGTTTTTTTTCATTTTTTTTACATTCAGAAACATATAATTTTATTCATTTTTAGTATACTTATAGTCTTGTAAACAATATTTTAATAGTAAAATCTCTTCGAGACGATGAAGACAAAGGAGTTATTATGCATTTCTTTATAAAAAATAATCAATTGCATCAAGGTGATAAAGCTCCAGGAGCAGATGATGACCCCTGGTGTTCGAAAGAATTGAGGAATAAGTAACAAACACAAAATAATGTTTAAATGAATTATTTTGTGTTTGTTTTTATTATTAAAGTTTTTTTTTTTTTATCAGAAAAAAAAACAATAATAAAATATAGATTTGATGCATAGAACGAAGTTCGTTCTTCATATTTCTCATCCTGATAACCAATAATCGCTGCTTCGACTTTCAGGATCACGAACAAAGCAGGAATGTTGAAAACAAAATGGCCCCAATGGTGGATTTTTATAACCAAAAAATGGATGCCAACATAGCCCATATTCAGAAGTAAAAGAAAGATTTGATTCAAATGTTAAGCCATCATGAATTTCAACTTTTGTTTTAATACCATCTATTCGCGGATGTTCACTTACAATATGAGGCGTATCTTTAACGAGTTCAACACACTAAAAACAAACAAAAATAACACAAAATTTTAAAAAGCAGAAACTTACTTCTTTGCAAATTTCATCCAATTTTTCCGTTGAAAATTTGATATTTCCTTTGACAGTTAGTGGTAGTGCTTCAAACATTTTTTCATCAAGATTTATTACTTCTGGTTTTTCAAATGCTTTTTTATCCAAATAATCAGCATCCATTTCAAGAAGTTTAAGATTTGGAAAAGTTTTGGCAAGAAATTCACAAAATTGTTTAACAATTTCTGAGCTAAAATTTTCATCGAAATATCCTTCATGAAGAATGAGATGTTCAATTGAGGGGTAAGAGACGGTACTAAAAAAAGCATTTATTATTCCTGTATATGTGCCAAAGCAAAGACAAAACTAACTTCTTGTTAACAATTTTTTGAATATTTTCCATTTTGAAAAATTGTACTTCTAATTTTTGACATGATGGAGAAATAATTGAGAGTTGCTGTAAATTATTACTTGTATTTCATCATATCATTTGTAAAAAAAAACTTACATCAAATCCATTTTTAGAAAAAATACGCACTTCTTCAAGTGAATTTCGATTTCTTTGTATTTCACAATATTTTTCAGGCAAAGGCTTATTCCAAATCGAAATTTTTTTAATATCTAAAATCAACAGTCATAATTGGTTAAACAAATAAACAACTGTATTACACTTACCATGTCCAAAAAAATAATCAGAAATACTCAAATCATCAGGATGATGGAAGACACGAAGCTTTTGAATGTGTTGAAAAATATTTTTTGAAAGTGGAAACTCATTATATTTAAAAGCGTAATGGTTTTGTTCCTATAATAAAATCATACATAAATTAATCATAGTCTACAAAAACAAAACATACAAATGTAAGACAAAACTTTTTTCGATCGATTTCAACAGCGGTAACATCTTTAAAACAATAATTAGCACATTCCAATTTTTTTGTTCCAGCAGCAGAAAAAAATTTTATAGCATTTTCAAAGTTTTTAGCATGCAGGGCTTCTCGCCAAAGGTTCTTGAAAGTTTCTTGGAGAGCACTCATTTTGGAGTTAAAAATACTAATCTAAAAAAGTAATGGCTTATAATTACAAAGAAGCACAAGTTAACAAGAAAACACGGGTTTGAATAATAAAATATGTTGTTCCCATGAAAATACTTTTCCTCCTTCTTGGTATGAAAATAGTTATTTAATAGCACATATATCATTGATTTGGCAAACTAATGGAGAGATTATATATGACAGATGGATGGAAAGGTATGCATATTTTTGTTCTCAGCAAACTTGGTCAGTTAAAAAGGAAAAAAGTTGTAATATAATAAAAGCACGACATTTTGTTTGATGAGAAACACATCTAGTGAACTCTCACAAAAAAAATGGCAGAGAAAAAAAGATTTATCGACTTATTCGGGTATTGCAATATCAAAAAAGGTTATCCTTTTTTTCTTCCAAACGTCAACATTAACTGTATTTTGATTTTTAATGAAATTCTCGTAGCACCGAAGACTTTTTATGATTCATCAAAAAAAGTGAAAAAAAGTTATGTTTTCAGAATTAATTGTTATATTTTTGTGGTCGATTTTTTTTATTTGCAAAATAACTAATTTTTTGGAAACACATGTTTCATGTGACATGTATGTACAATTAAGACGCAAATTTTTATCAACTTGTCAAGAATTTAATGCATTATGGAGTCTATTGTTATCACTCTTTTTCCAAGTTTGCATTGAATTGTGTGCTAAAGCAAACAAAGTGTTTTTGATGCTAGTAAAACGCAACAACTCATCAAACGTTAATTTTTTTCACTTGAAGCTTTTTTGAATATTCTATAAATTTTTGAAAAAAAATCAAAAAAGAAACTAGAATATTTGACATAAAAAACAATTAAAATCATTTTTTTACCATTTTTTAAATCGACGTAAAGATACTATTTTCGGCAAAGCAGCATTTCATATTAAAACACTTTTACAAAGATTTCGTATTGCTATCTTCTGGAAAAGGTATTACCGCATCGCTGAAATATTTTTATTTAGACCTCGCTTTTAAATTCTTATGCATGATGTGGTGATTTTATCAGTCAGTTTCATTCAATTTTGTTTACATTAAATCGCCTTATAAAGCAAACAAATATTTGCGGTGTTTGAAAAAAAATACATTACTCATAAAAAGTTGATTCAATAACACATAAAGTTTTTGAATATTTTATATATTTTAAAAAATAAATAAAATTGATAAGCCAATGGATTTTATAAAAGTAGAAAATCGTTTTTTCTAATATTAATGGAACATTTGATCCATTTTCAATCCTAAAAGTATCTACTGTTCGAACAAACGGCAGTGAATATTTAAATATCGCACTTACTGTATCAACCAATTCATTTAAATCATTTTACGTTTTTAGTGTAAATCTTATCCAAGAATGTTCATTAATAATGATAAAATTAAAATGATATTTTTTATAGCAAAGAAAAAATTTATCTTTTTTTCAGAAGCTTTCACCGATGATAGACTTTGTAAAATTCAACTTTGCAAAAAAACATTAAATGTAAATTTTTGTTTGTTGCCAATTTTATTAATTGTTACCGAGGAAGTGTATGACTTGTTTTAGAATCCCATACTTGATGAGCAAAAATATTTGTGACTAAATGACTTCAATGACAAACATTTTTATGCATGCTGTGGCCATCATGTTATCATCACTTTTTTTAACAATGTTTACTTTTAACCGCCTTTTAAAGCAAACAAAAATTTTGTGGTGGAGCAAAAGAAGCAAGATAGCTAAACGAAAATTCTGTCACAGTTTTTGAATATTCTATATATTTTTGAAAATATGAATAAAAAATTTATCTGTAACTCTATGGATGTAACGTTATTACACTTTAGAAACTAAAATTCATTTATTTCAATGTCAACGGCACTTTCGATCCATTTTTAAATTTAAAATGCCCCCTTGTGTAAACAAAAAGCAGTGAATATTTGTAATTTACGGTTTCTCTATCAAACAATTGCCAAAAATATAAATTATTTTATGTTATTATTTTCATTTTAAAAAAATATACATTTGCAGCAGCAAATTTAAACCTATGTTTTCAAAGAGCAAAAAAATGTTAATACTTTCTTTTCAGACTTTTGTACCGATTCTACACTTTAAAAATTACAACTTTGCAAAATATTTCACTTGATGATGAAAAAAGCATTAAATTTAAAGCAAAACTATTTAAGACAATGTTGACAAACATTTTTATGCAATGTGTGGTTGACATGTTATCACTTTTTTCAACGTTTTTTTTGCATTTAATCGCTTGATAAAGCAAATATAGGTTTTTTGATGTGAAGAAAGAAACGTGACAACTAAAATGCTGATTCCAACAAATATAATTTTTTAAATATTCAATCAATTTTTACAAAATCAAAAAAGAAACATGAATGTAAGATACAAAAAGCAGTGAAAAACATTTACTTGTCATTATTTAAATCCAAGTTAAGATTTTATTTGGAACCTATTGCAGATTCACACCCATTATATATTGACACTTTTTACAATGACATCCTATTGTTATAGCAAGAAAAATTTTTTTTACAGCAATACCTAAAATATTAGCTGATTTTTTTCGAACAGTCTTGTCCATCTACATTATTAAAAAAAATCATGTGTTTAAATTTTAATGGCACATTGATTCTAAAAAATATCCGCTTATAAGAACAAAAGTAAGAAACTATATTTATTAAAGAATTAAACATTTTTTCACGCTTTATTAGAGACTGTATCCAAAAAAAAAAAAAAAAAACAAAAAAACAAAAAAAGCGAAATAAAGCTGATTTTTTTCGAACAGTCTTGTCATAGCTGATTTTTTTCGAACAGTCTTGTCATAGCTGATTTTTTTCGAACAGTCTTGTCCATCTACATTATTAAAAAAAATCATGTGTTTAAATTTTAATGGCACATTGATTTTAATTCTAAAATATCCGCTTATAAGAACAAAAGGCAAAGTAAGAAACTATATTTATTAAAGAATTAAACATTTTTTTCACGCTTTTATTTGTATTAGAGACTGTATCCAAAAAAACAAAAAAAGCGGTGAAATAAATTTCCAAAAACAGTCCGATTCATGGATTTTTTGACAGCATGAGCAAAAACATTTATGACAAAAATTTTAAGACCCCCGCTGACAATTGCGTGGCAGTGTTATCACTTTTTCTTTGTTTACTTTTATTTAAAAGCAAACAAAAATTTGCGGTGATTCAAAAAAAGCATAGCAACTAAAAATTTGATTTCAGCACATAAAGTTTTTGAATATTCTATAAATTTTAATGAAGATTAAAAAATTATTGTCTGAAATTCCGTTGATCTTACGTTAAGACACGTTAAAAATTAAAAGTCATTTATTTCAATGTAAATGGAACTTTTGATCCATTTTTAAATTTTAGATGTTCCTCTGTGAAAACAAAAAAAGTAGCGAATATTTTTACGTTTCATTCTCTGTGTTTCTTTATATATTTGAGTCTTTCACACTTCTATTTTTATTAAAAAAATTGAAGAAAAATAAGCATTACATTCAAATTTTTGTTTGTTGCTGATTTGTTTAAAGTAACCAATAAAACTTTGAAACACATGCTTGAACAAAAATATTTATGACTCAATTTTTTTGACAAACATTTCTATGCATGCTGTGGTTGTCACGTTATCACTTTTTTTCAAGGCTGCTTACATTTAATTGCCTTTTTTAAGCTTTTAAAAAAGCGAACAAAATTTTTGTGGTGATAGAAAAAAAGCATAGCAACTAAAAAATGATTTCATCACATGAATTTTTTGAATATTATATTAATTTTAATGAAACATCGAAAAAAAAAACATATGTAATCACTTTAAAATTTTTATGAAGAATAACAAAAAAACAACTGGATGGATATTTCCTCTACCATTTATTATACATTTTGCTTTCTTATCTAAAAATCTAAAAAAAAAATTTTTTTGGAGTGGACAAATTGATTTCAGAGGGGCAAGCCTTTGACCTTTTTCCACACAATGTGGTCGTCAGAATCATGTCATCAGCCATTTTCATTCCATGCTATTTGCATTCAAGTGCCGACAATAGCCAACAAAGGTTTTGTGAAAGAAGACAAAAAAAACATAACAACTAAAAATTGATTCTTTCATACTCAACGCTTTTTTGAATATTCAATAAATTTTTCAAAATAAAAAAATGTCTTTTTAAAATTTGTATTGAAACATTTAAAAATCTAAAGAATTGCTTAATGTTATAGATGGTCAGTAGATTAAGATTTTTTATGGCTGTATTTTCATTGCAAGCCTAGTCATGTATTGTCCGTTCAAACAATTTTTTGAAAGATTAAACTTGGCAAAAAAGATTTGTTAAAAAACATTAAATAAAAATGTATTTTATGTCGATTTCTTTTTAATACAGTGAAGTATTTTTCATCACAGATTTTTTTTCACCATAAACATTTCATCCATTTCTTGTTTCAAACTTTGATCTCTTTTGTTTTGTGTTTTTTGTGGTCGTCGGTTTGCTATCTACTTCAAATAAACCCTATTTGCAAAGCATATAATTACCACGACAATGCGATCTTTCTCTTAAGTTATAAACACTAAAATAAATACTATTTTATTGCTTTTTGTTGTATCAAACACTTTTTTTATAACAACGTTGAAAAAAGCGCCTTGATTTATTCATCGTTCGTGTATCTCTGAGAAAAAAATGTTCTCAATGACGAAGTCACACTAATAAGGTATTTTCCATCTCAGATTTTTTATTGCAATGGCAAGAGCATTTTATCCGATTTCTGTCACCTCTTCAAACATCTTTATGCCTTGGTGTGGTCCTCTATGTTATCACTTCGTTTTTTCAACACCTTATTTGTATTTAATCGCCTTATAAAAGCAAAAGAAATTTTTTTAAAAAGAAAAATCATGACAACCCAATAAAGTCGATTTTTTTGATTATAAGTTTTTGAATATTCTATGAATTTTTAAAAAACCCATAAAAACAAAACTGTTTCGTCAAAAAACAGTTAATTTTTAAAAGCAGATACGCGCTGTTGTGTGAAAGCAAAACAGAGGGAATTTGTGTATTGCTTTTTCTCTATCAACTCACGTTAAAAATTAAAAATTTTGTGTTTTGAAAAGAATGTTTTTTTGTAAAAATTTGAATAATTTTAATCATTGTGTAGACCAAATTTTCAAATCACTCTTAAAAAGCAGTAATGGAATTGTCTGACAAGTGTTATTTTTCCTGAAAGTTCTTTTATTGAATAAATAAGAAATAGAATAACCAAAATAACTAAAAAAGAAAGCTAATGAAAAACTTTGTAATCTATTTTATTAAAAGGTTGTTTTGGACGGCAATAAAATCTATTGTGCCCCAAAACCAAAAGCTGATAGAAAGCGAAAGGTGCCAGCTTGCATACTGCTATATAAATCCAAATCCATTTGTAAACCGCATTTTATGCATTCTTTTATTCAAATATCAGCCTCTTTGTCAAACATTTTTATGCATTATGGGGTCACTTTACCACTTTTTTCAACGACATTTGCCTTTAATCACTTGATAAGCAAATAAATATTTGCAGTGTTAGAGAAAAATCATACCAACTAAAAATTTATGATAATTCCATTCCATTTCATGCCGCTTTTGAATATTTCATATATTTTTTTAAAACTCAAAGCTGTTTTATTCTAAAATACACTTTAAAAATAAAGAAGATTTAATTAAACTTTTCATTTTAGCAAAAAGCATGATCATTTCCCATTTGTAAACTACATTTTCCTCGTCAACACAGCTTTCTTTGTCAAAAGAAATTTTTTTTCGTTGTGGTTATGGTATCAGTCAGCCCCATTCAACTTTATTTGCATTTAATTGCCTTTAAAAGCAAATAAAATTTTTCTGAGAACAAACTATACCCAAAAATTTGATTCCTTCACATAAAGAATGCCATGTTATCACTTTTTTTCTACGTTGTCTACTTTTTTTTCCTTTAAAAGCATACAATATTTTTGTTGTAAGAGAAAAAAAGCATAAGAACGAAAAAGTTGATTCCAGCACATACAGTTTTTGAATATTCTATAAATTTTTAACAACAATCAAAAACCTTAATTACTGCGGTTGTCGTACATAGGAAATTAAAAAAATAAAAAATATTTATAAAATTTTTTAAACCTAAAATGTACCTCTGTGTGAGAGTAAGGCCGTGGACATTTTTAAAAATGTTCTTTCTTGCTTTCCAAAATTCAGCTAAAATTCTGAAAATCTTTTGTTGTTTAAAAATCAGCTTTTAGTAATAACTTGAATTTTTTTTATGTTAAACGTTTCACAGATGAAATATTGAATAAAGCACAGCATCAAAGCAATACCTGATGGCGATATGTAGTGATACTATGTCGTTTTTAACTATTAACTATTCTTTTGACATTTTTTACTTTCATGCGTTCCATGATCGTGTTATCAGCATAAAAACAGCGCTCTAGAAAGCAAACAAAAAATAAACATACCACCAAAAGTTGATTTTTTTGCTCAAATTTTTTGAATATTCTATAAATTTTAAGAAAAAAGTAAACCAAGTTGTTTTATGAAAAAACTGTTCGAAAAAAAGAAACATTTACTTTATCTTTAAAATTCAGATATTTGCGAAAAAACACTAAGAATTAAAACTCTATTTTTTTATAACAACTCTTTTATAATAACTGGAAAACAATTTCAATCTCAAAAGTTACTGTAGGTAATAACTGCTTTAAATGTGTAACTGTAAATCAGTAACACAGTTAACCCATCGTTGCCAGGAAAGTGTCTTTTTTCTTGTTAATCTCTTTTTTCTTCATGTATTTTGAGGTCATGCTATCAGTTTCATTAAAAACATCATTTTATCACCTTTTAAAACAAAAACACATTTTTTGTGCTAGAAAGAAAAAGCACCACAACTAATGATTTGAATATTTTATAAATTTTTATAGCGACAAAAATTTATACAAAAATAGTTCAAGCCATTTTATAAAAGTGTATGTACCAGTAGATATTTCTTTGAAAATTGCCTTTTATTGAAACTCCCGCTAAAAATTTAAACGTTTTCTATTAAAAAGTGCTCTTTTTGTACCAATAGTTTTTTATACTACGATTAAACATTATTGTAATACACAAATGTAAATTTGACAAAGACTAAGGATTGCAGCACTATGTTCTTAATGTCTAACAACTGTTTATTTTCTTCTTAGTTTTAATTTACTTTAATACATTCTTTGATCTTTTTATCAGTTTTAAAGCAAGATTATTTTCCTTCACACTCTATTAAAAGTTAACAATTTTATTCAATGGACACAAAAATTGATTTTTTTTACGTAAAGCTTTTTTGAATATTCTATAAATTTTTGAAGCAATCAAAGTCTTCATGATTTCATGCAGAGACATTTCAAAAAATTAAAAGTAAATGTTTATGAAAATCTAACATATACATCTCTAGGTAACCATGACAGTTGATATTTGCAAGTAAAAAAATACGCTAGTAAAGTTTTTGTTATTTAAACTTTGATCTCTTATATTTATGATGGATAATTTTTTCATGGCAATAACAAAAAATCTTGTACTAAAATATGGGACTAGACACAAATCAGTAAATGAAGATAATTAGTACTAGTTAAGTCGTGAAAGTGGTACCATGTTTGTTCATTAATATTAAATTTATTATGCACGGTTTAAAATAAATAAATTTTTCATAAAACCTAGAAAATTTATATGTTAGTATCAATTTAACACTAGCAAATGTTACTAAACTTGAATATTATATAGTGTTAGCTAGGGTTGGGGGCGCGCCCGAAATTTCAAAAAAGTGGGCGCGCCTGGGCGCATGCGCCCGTGACCAAAAATTTACAAAAATTTAAATTTTTCAAAAAATCGTTTCAAAATTGCTAGGGGGCTATTAATGCTATTAACAAATTGTCCTTTCATAGTTTTTTGATTTAACAGCTATTTTTCAACGAAAAAACTAAAAATTGTTTAACTACAGTATACCTGGGATACTGTATTAACAAAAAAACTAAGTTTTAATGTGTTAAATAGTTATATTAATGTTTTCTTACATTGCAATTTATTATTTATGTACAATCAGTTGTTTTTGACCATAGTTTTTAAAATATTCTAATTTTTAAAAAATTTGGTTCGGGTGCAAATTTGGGCGCGCCCGCCCAATCAACCCTAGTGTTAGCTTTGAAATGCACTTGTTGTCTGAAAAGTGTTATTTTTATTCAAAATTTTTATTATCATACATTCAGTGGGCGATGTTATCAGTTTCAACCTACACTATTTTTTTTTTCATTCAAGCAAACAAACATTTTATACCAATTGAACACAAATTATTGATTCATTCAATTAAAAAGCTTTTTAAATATTCTATAAATTTTTAAATTTAAAAAAAAACGAAGCTGTTTTTTCTATAAACAGTTAAAACTACGATAAGCTTGTTTCGTTTCTGCAAAATAGTATGTCCACAGAACATTAAAAAACCATAGATAGGAGTTTTAAAAGCCGCTACAAATTAAACTTTTCTCGTTTAAATACTGCCTTATGTAATAATTTTAATAGTTTTGGAAAAAAGCGTTGTTGTTTTTTTCATTTCTTGTTGACAAACAAAGGATGTGCAAGAAAAACAACGTATTTGAAAGACAAACTTGACAAAAGAAATTTTAATTAGAGGAAAAATTCCTTTTTTAAATATTGAATTAAACACTTTTGCTGCAACTAAATAAATACCTAATTGTTGTTTGTGCAATCTAACAACCTTTTTTTTGTTGTTAAAAACTTAGGTTTTTTGATGTTTTTAATGCTTTTTTCCATGACAAAAATCTCTGTACTTAAGAAATGGATTAAACACAAGTGCAAATCAATAACTGATGCTAGCCTGCAGAAAGTTGTGCCATCATTGTTTGTCCAGTAATGGCACTTATTTTCATTCACATATTTTTGATAAACCTCTTTGGATAATAAAGGTCAGGAAAAATACTAGTGTATTGCCAAAAAATGTCCGTCTTTCTTTTTTCCATGCCACCACACACAGTGATGCTGCAATACCTGCCGTTTTTTTGGTGTCGCTACACTTAGTCTACATACATACATTCATACATGTATGTCGTAGACAAAGATTGTCTACAAAAATGGCGGGAAGTATGTGGCGTCTGGCATTCATCAGTAAGTTGCCAAACTGAATAATTCAACTAATTAATTAAAGTTTAAGTTTAAAAATAATGATGTTTAACACAAAAAATTATAATAATACCATTTATTTTTCGATAAAAATGTAAAATGTGTAAACAAATATAATATTTTTCTATTTTCGAACATTAACAATTGCAGTAAAATGATTTGCTGATCGTTTTTGTTTTTTTCCATCAACTATAACATCTGAGTTATCCATTAATAAAGTCGGAAGTTCAGGTTTAAAATGTTTTTGCAGCATTGTTCCATATTGATAAGTATCAGGAGAATATAATTGCCAATGTTTATCTATATTGTAAACAAATATATTGCATTGAAGTAAAGCTGCTGCAGCTGCTAAATCAGCATCATTCATCCAATATCTTCTATCCATTATTGGCTGCGAAGTGTTAATTTGAAGTTTAGCTGCAGCTATAGCTCTTGCATTTGTGAAGATATGCTTAGTTTCTAAAATTTTAAAATTTAAATATGTTTATATAATCTAATACTCACCATCTATAGATATATCATCAGCAATAAAAGAACAAACAGCTGCTCTAACTTCTCCATGATAACTTTCATCACCACAAAGCAAAACGCTGAGTGCTCTAAAGCCGCAATGACCATCAGCATCAACTGCAATAATATCATCAGGTTTTTTTAGCTTAAATTTTCGAATATCTTGAATTGCATGACGAAATTGTGATACATTATTAACAAAATCAAGCCCAAGTTGAATGCATCTATCTCTGAGCCAAGCATCTGATGGAGCAAAATATATATCTGTTTCATCCACAAAATCATCTACAATTTCACCATTTTCAATCATTGTTTCTTCTGTTTGATTTATAACATCCATTAAACTTTCAACAGTATCAAAATTAAGATCTTGCTTCCAGATTAAACTATCATCAGCTTGCTTTCGAAGTTCCATATTTTTGCATTTTTTATCGCTTTTCTTTGTATTTCCTGATTGATTTCTAACATCATGTAGAAGGAATGACGCTTTACGGCAAAAACGATACATAATTGAAACTTTTTCAGGATTGGATAAATTTTCATTTACAATTGAATCACTGTATTCTTCTTCTAGCTTCTCTAGTTGAGCTTCCAAACGAACATATTTAGGATTTCGTGGATTCAATTTCATATTCATTTCAGTAACTTGGGTAATACGTGTATCATGTTTTGTAAATTCCAGCTGTAGTTTATCCAAAAATTCACTGATAGATAAGGTGCTATCATAGCGTCTTTTTAAAAGACTGTGAAAAGCCTCAGCAACATTAGTATTTTTCGTTCTTCCAAGCCCATAAAACCGCCACATTTTATCTGTTCTTTCAATCCAATTTTTTTGCTGTAAACAAATATTATTTTAATACAGTATATCTTTCTTATCTTTAACTAAACTTACCATATATTCGAGGTTCAACTTGAAGACGCTGCCATGCTTCTTTTATTTTCTCAACTACAACTTGATAATATTTCTTTTCTTTTTTTTTCATCAGTGCCATCAGCAACGGAATCCACTCTCCACCTTTATCATTTTCAACAAATCCGTGAATATAAAAGGTTTGGTATACACCTTTTGGAGAGGTTGAAAATGTTGCATCACCAACAATAATTCTGCAACTTGCTAATATTCTGTAGCTTCTGTCAGTACAGAAAACTGCAACATTTTCATCTTCATAATCAAGCCAGCCGGTATTGCAACCATATAATTTACGATACTTTTCATCAGTTGAACCCAGTTGAGAAGTTGGGAAATTTTGTTGCCTCCATCTTCCCAATTGCCGTCGGTAATACCAATAGGGCTGATAATGTGTATCGAGTTTAGCATCTTTAAGAGTTGCATAAGTGTTCATATAAGCATCATAAGCTTTTTTTCCTTCTGAAGCATCTAAACGACAGCGACGATCCGCTTGGAGTACTTCAGTATCAATGCATGTTCTTGGATTACAGTCTTCACAATGATTTGCCATTTTTGCTTCACCATTCATATATATGCGCAAATATGTGGTTTTTCCGCTACTACGGCAATCTTTACATTTATAATATTTTACACCATCTCGTTCATGGCTATATGAAAATTCATATGTGTAATTGTCTTCATCAACGAGAATACAAGTATTTAGCTTTGAATTTAATCCTACAAAATACATATTAACAATTTATTATTATTAAAGTTGAATAAACCTTCTCTACATTTTACATTTTCGCCTTCTTTATATTCTGCTTTTCATAATCGAAGCTCTTTCAGCAATTTGAGCTTGTGTTAAAGCACCAGGATCATTTTGAAGTTTTTGTAATATTAATGCATGGACATCGGGATGTTCCCAATTTATACTCATATTGATACCAGAGTTGTGAAAAAACAAGAATGTAATAAATTGTTTTTAAAACTTTATGTAATATTTTGTTTACTAAAGCGTGCTATATTTATATATCCTAAGGGTTCTCTCGTTCAATAAACAGTTTGTCTATACCTTTTATCTATTTGCAACTCCAATACTCAGCGATAATATTGGATTTTTAGAAATTTATGCATTTCATATTTTGTATTTTTTTTATTTTGGCAATTTGATGACGAATGCCAGACGCCACATACATTCCGCCATTTTTTGTATGTGACCTTTGTAGACTAAGTGTCCTCACCCCGTTTTTTTAAATCACATAAATCTTTTTGTGCCATTTAGTGATTGAGGAATGACCAAGACAAGTTGAGGCTCAAGCTTCTTGCATACCCCTAAGTTGAGCTTGAATTTGTTCCAATATTTTTTCTTTTTTTTTGCCCCTGTAATTTTAAAAAAATAATCCTATAATTCTATCTGTTTTGTTGTAAATCTAACACAAAATATGGTAATAGCTATCATTTTTTTCACCTTATTTTAACTATTAACGATCTTTAGAAATGCCAAAAAATTATGTCTTCAACAAATCCTTTTTTTGTGTTCTTTATAACTTAAATTGTAAGCCTTAACATTTACTGTTTCCTAATTCTCTAATGCGATACACATGAGTCCACTTAATAAACATCCTGAAAAAAAACTCATTTTTAAACTGGGTGCCAGCAATAGAATCTCGTTTTTAGGGTTAACGCAGAAACGTCAAAACTTTTACGTGTCTAAAAAACTTCAAAGAATACAGTTTAATAAAAACTCTTTTAACTACCTTTAACATTAAACTTCTGACTTTATGCAAAATTTCGGGTCCACCAAGCGCCCCTCATGTTTTTAGTGGTAGCCCTGCCTGGAACTCGAACCCTGATCACTAGATCGAACATCCGATGTGCTAACCACTCGATCCTGTCTGCTAGCTAGAATTGTTTTTCATTTAAAAATTTTTTTCCATATTCATTACAAGCAAAAAACATTGTAACACCGTATTTCTTTCTCTTGAACATTTTTCAGTTTACAGCGATAAAAGACGTGAATTGTAAAGACCATTATACGGAACGTGTTTTTCTTTTTTATTCACTAAGAACTTTTTTAAAAAACTATATCTTATTATCACTAAAAACACAGTTTTTTAGTATCATTATCAAAAAATGATCCCTCTCCAGCAATCACCGCTGTTTCAAGCTCGTTTTGTAACATTTCGACAAATTTGGTCAAAAAATGATGATGATGCATGCTATCAATGCATTGATAAAACAAAATGTTATTCATCTGTAATTGTTCACCTCCAACGTTTTAATGCTGCTGTTAAAGATGATGCAATCATGAAAGAAAGCTGGAAAGATTTAAAGCTACCTGCACTTTGTGATCTTATAGAAGTTTTGATGGATGAAGAAAATAGCATCCGGATTACTGTAACTGAATCCCCAAATGGTATCAATTTTGTGAAATTTCTTGAGCTTTTTTTGGGTAAAGAAGAATATGAAAAAGGTGTACAAGATGTTTTGCTTGCTTTGTCAAAGCTTTTTCAAAATCTTCATGCTGAAAACTGTGATTTGAGCTCCTTGCCCTTAGAGGATATCTTCATTTCAACAAAAGAAAACAATGCTGTAAAAGTTCGACGACTTTTTCTTTCCAGCTTAGATCTAAGCCGCAGATATCCAGGCTTTGGTCTTCTTCCAGCTTTTGCTGTTGATCTTGCAAATGTTGCATACTATTCATTCACTCAAAAATGTCTTCTGCCACCTGCTGATTGGAAAAAGGAAATTGAAGGGCTTCAACCAGCTCAACAAAAACTTTTGCATGTTCTTCTTACTTCTGACAATTATCAAGATGTTGATCGTGCTATCAAAGATATGTATAAATATATTGATGCTGAAGTGACAACTCCTTCTACAAACTTTCATCCCACATTCGCTCCAGATATGAATACAGCCAATGTAACTCCAGCTCTTCTTCATCCATATCATTTTCAACATTTTGGAACACAAGATATGTATCCAACTGCAGCAGTGATTGCAGGAAAAAGAAAGTGTCACCATCGAATTGTCTTTTCTGAAGAACAACTTAAAAAACTTGAAGATGTTTTTAATAATCAAACACATTATCCTGATATACGTCTTAGAGATCAATTAAGTGCTGAAACAGGGCTAGAAGAAGAAAGAGTTGAGGTAAGATTTTTCAAGTAATCCAAAGAGATCTCTAAAAAAAAAAAGGAAGCAAATTTTAAAGCACGATTTCATTTTTTTCTGTACAATCCATCTGCTATTTCTTAATCCATTCTGCTGGGTCCATCCATTCAGTGAAATAAAAAAAAACAAACTAATTGTGCATTTTTTAGACTTGGTTCAAAAATCGACGTGCTAAAGATCGAAAAAAACCTGTACCTGCAAGTCCAAATGAAGCTAAAAATGACAGTTCTCGACTTCTTCCTTCTGATCAAAAGGAATCTGGTGTAAATTCAACAACAGATGATGCTTCAAAATCCAAGAACATTGAAATTCAAGTTGTTGAAAATTCAAATGCACCTGTTGCCACTGAAGATGTCTTGCATGCATCACCTGTGAAAAGAATTCAAGAAGAAACTAATCGGCATTCTCCAGAATTCCAAGATTCCGTAACAAAAACTTTGCAAGCACTGGTAAATCGCTTTGAGTCACTCAAAGGTCAAATTGCTGAAAATTCCAATGCATCTGCTGCTACAACTGAAGATGTCTTAAATGCATCAACTTTGAATAGAATTAACAATATTCAAGATAAAATTAATAAAATTCAAGATGAAAGTAATCGATATTCCCCAGAATTTAAAGATTCCGTAACAAAAACTTTACAAGCGTTAATAAATCGCTTTGATGCAATCAAAAGTAAATCAACATTTACAAATGACCACCAACAAGAAGTTCAGCCTGCTGATACAAATACTGTTCAATCACCTGAAAAAACATTCAATCGAGAATGCTGCGTCGTTATTTACGGTATTCCAATTGTTGGTTCTGAACGTATTGAAAAACTTAAAAATGTTCTTGTAAAATTTTTCAACTTCGTACATGCTCCTGTTTCATCGTTTGTTCCTACTGATGCAGAAGGAAAAACAAAAGGCTATTGCTTTGTTGAATATGACACTCCTGAACATACTACTGCTGCTACAAAGTTACTTGATGGTCTTGGTTTGGATACAAATCATACTTTTTCTGCATATATTTTAACTGAAATGCGTAAAACATCTGAAGAAGGCTGGTCTCCATTAGCTAAAAAGTATTATGTTGATGCTGTATGTTTTTTTTGTGTTTGGGGTTGTTGGATTATGGTTTATAATATATGCTTTTTTATAGGATGAAGATTTGCAAATTTGGCTTAAAGATCGACGACAATTAGAACGTTCAAATACTTTAGCTGAAAATCAACGTTCTCAACTTTTTGCTGCTTCTGGTCAACAAGAAAAAGATGTTAAAAATTTTACCGTAGAAACATTTCGACCGTCTAAAATCGTTCATCAAGGAGTTATTGCTAGAGAACAAGATACTTTGCTTGCTTCAAATCGTAATAAGCGCTATGAAACTGTAGGTATCGGTATTCTACTTTCATCAGTGCCTGAGCATTCTTTAACTCAACCTCTACTGCCAGTAGTTGAACGATTTGGTGCAAGAAGAATCCGTCCATCTTATACACAAGAACAGGTTGAAAAACTTGAAGAGCTCTTTCAACGTACACATTATCCAAGTATAGTTGAGCGAGAAAAATTAAGTACAGAATTGGAGATTGGAGAAGGACGAGTTGAAGTATGTTTTTAGAGCCTAAAAAAAACAATGAATTGGAAAATTTTTTAGGTATGGTTTAGTAATCGACGCGCAAAATTCCGCAAATCGAAAAGTATCGGTGAAAATAAAGATTCACAAATTTTATCATCTGGTCAACAAGAAAAAGATGGTGAAAATTCTACAAATGCTCCAGAATCAGAAAATCTTCAACAAAAATTGACAAAATCCGATTGGCTTAAAGATGCTTTAGATGTTTGTGTTGCTCAATTTGATCAAAAAGAACCTATTGAAAATTCAACAGATAATGATTCTTTGGAATCTAAAGATGTTCAACAAAAAAACGTTGAAAGTTACGATAACGGTCATGAAGTTTCTTCTCAACAAATTGAACCTCAGCCTGCAGTAGCAACATCTGTACCATCAAAAAAAGCTTGCCACAAATTCACTGTTGAACAACATGAAAAACTTGAAGATCTATTTCGTTGGACAAAATACCCTGATATCTATCAACAAAATGAAGTATGCGCTTTATTGGGACTTGAGCAATCAAGAGTTAAAGTAAGCAGCTTTTAAATGAGTAAAAAAAGCCATTTATTCAAAAACTTTTTTAGACTTGGTTTAAAAATCGACGCCGTCAATGGAAGCGTGAAGCTGTAGTTGGAGTACCCCTTGATAATGCAAATGAAATTTTACGGGAAAACATTGTTGTAACGTCTTGTGAAAAATGTTCATCAAAATTAGTGAAAGTTTTACAAGCAATTACTGAAGAACAAGATCAACAACTTCGTGAAATCTTTCGTCAACGACAATTTAATTCAGATTCAGAAACAAAAGAATTAAGTGCTCAATTTGGGCTTAATGAAGACACTATTGAGGTAAATTTTAGTTTTTAGTAGAATTTTTGAGCTTAAAAAGCTCTCCGAAACAATAAAAAAAACTTGAGATTGTAATAACTTCATTTTTATTTTCGCATCTCTGTACCCCTGGGCAATGACAACATAATTTACGAATAACTTATATATTTTTTCAGATGTGGTTTGAAAATACACGTAATCAATTTATTGAAGATGCTCAAAAGTTTAATGCTAAAGCAGCTGCTGCTCCTGTAAAAGAAGCTTCAACTCTACAACAAGATTATGCAAAATATTTACGTGAAGCTCTTTCTTTAAAATTAAAGAATATTAAAAAAGAAGAAATTACTGAAGAACAACGTCAAAAACTTAAAGCAATCTTTCGTCAACGACGATTCCTTAGTACATCGGAAACAAAAGAATTGAGCGCTGAATTAGGGCTTACTGAAGAAACTATTGAGGTAACTTTCAAGTTCTAATGAAACAAAAAGGTTATTAGCTTGTACTGCAAAAAATTAAAAATGAAATTTTTTTAAGTGAATTTTGATATCTCAATAATGACTGAATGAGATCAAAACTAGTTTTTTTAGATTATTAAGTTCTGGATTTCTAAATTTCAAATCTCTTTGTTTTTGATAACTTGTTTTTTTCAGAAGTGGTTTGAAAATAGACGTAATCAGTATTTAGAAGATGCTCGAAAGTTTAATGCCAAAGCTGATGATAAAACAGAATCAACTACTGCTGTTACTCCTGTTGAAGAAGCTTCACATCTACAACAAGATTATGCAAAATATTTACGCACAGCTATTTCTTTAAAATTAAACACTGAAGTTCCCAAAACTGAAAATAATCAACAAACAAAAAAAATGGTATCAATTGGAACTCAAACTCAAAAGCATCAACCAAAACCATATGTTCCATTAAATGAGAAACAAATTGATATTCTTGAAAAGGAATTTCATCGTAACCGTTATCTTACTAATCGCCGCAAGATGGAACTTGCTGCTGAAATCGATGCACCGGCATATATGATTATGGTAAGGTTTTAAAACAGCAAATTTTTAAAAAAGTCCTTCTTCAATTGTTGAAAAGGCATACGTTCATAAATAGTTTCTATAAAAGCCGCTTTCCTTTTTAAATAAAAATCCAAAATTTTACTATACAAAAAAAGTGTTCTATCTTTATTTCCAACTTTTTAAACACTCCTTCAACCAAAAAAAAATCAGTAATAATTCTGAAAAATAATTGCAGTAACACTTTCAGAAATGGTTCAAAAATCGTCGAGTACAACTTCGTAAATGTAGAATGCAGCGCGAAGCTGCTGATTCAAATACAAATCCCGAGAAACAATCGAAATGCATTTTTACAACCACCAATTATTCCAAAAAAGGATTAATTGTTAAAATTTATCAAAATTCCTTTATCCGTTGTGAAAGGTATGGTGGTGAAGTTGCCGTTTTTAATGACAAAAATGTTGAAATTTTTAAAACTTTTGGTTTTAAAAATTACTTTGAAAATGAAGTCCTTCAAAAAATTGCACAAGAAGTTCGTGAAATGGCTGAAACAACAAAATCATCATTTCCCGGTAAAAAATATCTTATGAATTTTGAAGAATAAAAACATGGATCTTGTTATTTTGTCAAAAACTGTTTATTTATTTTTTATTTTTTATGTTTTTTTATTTCTTATGCGCATTGAATAAAAGTTTTGTTTTGATACCGAAATCCACACAAAGATTAGAAAAATGATCAACTGTATTTCAATTGTTTTTACAACAAAATTTTTTCTTCCACAACATATTCTTTAGAAGAAATGAGTGATATCACGAAAATATAGAAGGAAAAAAAAAAGACAAACAATTATTTTCACTTGTTATTTTTTATAAATGTATTTGCCGTGAAAAAATTGTAAATTTTCACCCTGATGTAATTCAATTTTTAAAATGAATCTAACAGTTTTCTTTATTTTTGATGGGTTGCTGTTTGAAGTCAAATAGACTTTTTTGCTATTTTTTATTAAAATTTCTAAAATATTCAAAAATTGTATGTGATGAAATCAACGTTTTTGTTGTTACGCTTTTTTCTCTCTCACCACAAAACTGGCGATTAAATGTAAGCAACATTGAAAAAAAGCGATAACACAGCATGCATAAATATGTTTCGCTAAGAGGTTTTGAAAAATGAGTCATAAATATTTTTGCTGATACCATCAAATCCATGAACTAGTTCATGAACTGGGTAGTTTTATTGTGACGAATATTCGATGTAATTTAATTGTTTTTCAGGTTTTATACAAAATATGCTTTTAGAAAGCTGTGTTATAAAATTTATCTGTAAAATTTTTGCAGTAACAGAGTTCGCTTTTTGAGAATTTAACAAATTTTTTTTATGTAATAAGCTTTAATGTTTCCACTAGGCGATTAAATTGAATACCGAAATGGAAAGAAGTGTTTGACCCCAAAAAGACTTTTTGACGAGATAACCTCATTATGTCTCATAAATGGAAAATTTTATGGCAGTTGCATAAAAAAATTTTCTAATAATAACTAATAATAAAGTGCTTAAAAAAGTATATAATTTATAATCATTGGAACTATGCTATACCAACCAGGAGTCTTTTTTTGTTAATTATCAATAAATATTTTTGCGCTTGTTTATGTTTTCGTTTTGATTTTTTAATTAAAATTTATAGAATATTCAAAAATGGTTTTTGTGAAAGAATCAAGTTTTTAGTTGTAATGCTTTTTTTCTATCGCTTTGTTTGCTTTTAAAGGTGATCAAATGTAAACAACATTGAAAAAAAAAGTGATAGCACAACGACCACAGAATGTATAAAAATGTGTTTATTGCTTAATCTGCGTGTTTTGTGATTTTCCAAAAAAAAACGTTTCAGGTTACAATAAAAAGAAAATTGACAAGAAGATTTACAGATAAATTGAAATATTTTTCGATAAATCATCAAAAACAGTTATGAATATTTCAAAAATGTATTACTGTTATTATTAACAAACAAAAAATTTAAACTTTCATGGGCTTTTTGAAAAAAACACAATTTACAAATGTTCACGGCTTTAAAGTTTTCGTTTTGTTGATCGATACGTTGGCTGTAATCGCATATTTAGTGTGAAAAAAAGCATTCATGGAAATGCTTTATTTTAAAAATGAAACAAAGGTTATTTAAATGTTAGATAAAGCAATTTTATGATATTTTTGTAAAAATTTATTGAATATTCAAAACATTCATGCGATGAAATCAGCTTTTTAAGTTGTTATGCTTATTTTTCTATCACCATAAAATAGCATGCTTTTTCTCTAACACCACAAAACATTTGGTTGCTTTCTAAGGTGATTAAACATCGGTGACTGCATCTGATAAAAATAACGGCCACACAATGAATAAAAAGCTTCAACAAAACGGACTTAAATTAGAGTCCAAAAAAAAGTTTTTTTTGTTTCTAATTATAGGTTTGGAATAAAAAATGTTATTACTCTTAAGTAATAGTAGTACAACAAAGGCAAACATAAAGTAAGAAGTTTAAAGAATACAGTATATAAAAAAGTAAAAACATTTGCAATAAATAAGATAAATTGGGAATAAACAATAAACAAAAGTTCAATGATTTTAATCAAGCCAATTTATTTTTTCATCTTCATAAAATTCAAAATTTTGAAACCAAAAAGGTTCCATACCAAAACGGGCAGGAAAGATGCCTTTAAAGCCATAGATCGGATGATATGGTAGCAGATCATCAATATGACAACGAATTATTGATTCAAAAAATAGCCCGTCATGAATTTCATGCTTTTCTACAATGTCTTTTTGAACAACAAAGTTTAAATATTTATACATTATCAGTTCGAACAGAGATGCATCTTTTATAAGGTCAACACACTGAAAAAAATCAATAGATTAATAACAACGGTTTTAAAAAACTAACTCTTTCAAGATCTGTTTTAAAGGTTGTAAATTTGATAGTTCCTTTAACTCCAGGAGGTAAAGCATCAAACATTTTTGGTTCAGCATAAATATCAAACACATGTGGATCAACGTTGATTAATTCCACTTTTTCAAAAGAAGTTTTATTTAAATAATCAAATTCCATTTCAAGTTGTTTGAGATTTGGGAATGATCGTGAAATAAATTCACATAGCTGTTTCACAGGTGCTGCATTAAAATCTCTTGCAAAATATCCTTCCCGAATAACAAGATGTTCAATCGATGGATAAATTTTACTAAAAACATGTAGATATAAAATGGTTCAAGAATGTGAGGTGTTAGCTCTAAAAGAAATTCCGATCCGATTGACTTCTGGAAGCTCATATTTAGAGGTAGGGTCACTCCCAAATACTTGATTTCAGAAATTAACGGAAGCTATTTGTTGTCAAAAAAGTAAAACAAACTTGTTAGAAATATTTTGAGCGTTTTCCATTTTGTAATATTGTACTTCAAGTTTTCGACATGATGGAGAAATAATTGAGAGATGCTGTAATTTATCATTTTGTATCACATTATTGGTCGAATTAAATAAAAAACGACTTACATCAAAACCATTTCTGGAATAAATATAAACTTCTTCAAGTGAATTTCGATCTCTTTGAATATCACAATATTTTTCTGTTAAAGGTTTATCCCAAATTAATATCTTTTTAATATCTAAAATCAAAAACCATTATATGTAAAACACATTTAAAGGAGCTCAGTTATTACAAATTTCTTTTTTTTTTCTTTGCCAAAGGAGCAAACAAGCGGAGACAGTATATTTCCAATCAGAAAAAAACAATGCACATTTATTTTATTGATTGTTTGATTTCTTATTTGTCAAGAAGACGAGAGAATTGGGTATGCTGACTGGGCTCCTTTTTTTAAAAAAAGGTTTTTAAAAGAAACTTACCATGTCCAAAGAAATTATCACAAATACTTAAATCATCCGGATGATGTAAGACACGAAGTTCATGAATATGTTGAAAAATATTCTTGTTCAAAGGAAAATCGTCATATTTGTAAATACATTTATTATTTTTTTCTCCAGTTTGCTAAAATGCTTTCTTTAAAAAGAGGAACATAAAATCGAAGTTCTGTATTAACGTTTTGAGCAACACTTCGATTTCCGAAAAAAATGTGGTGATGAATTGCTCTCTCCACCACAAGAAATCGAAGAGAGACGAGAGAGAATAAAGCAACGTTTATTCAAAGACAAAAGAATAAAGATTGAACACAAAAGAAAAGACAATAGAACTATTTGTAGATTATCTAAGAGAATGAAGATGAGTTTTATGTAAATTATTAAACTTGCGGATTCCTCCGCAACAAAAAAATTGAAATGCCACAAATCAAAAAATGAAAATCAAACCATCCGCCAATGAAAGAAAACTTACATGTTGATAACCAAATCTTTTTTTATCAAGTTCAACAGCAGTGATAAATTTGCATTCTTTTAGCCATACTTTTTCAAAAGCTTGTTTTAAAGCTTGTCCTTTAAGATTTGACATTTTGTTTATGTATCTAAAAACGGTGGCTGAATATTACAAAAAAGCAGTAAAAACACGTATAAAACAATCATTTAGAAATTCCTTTAGTGATTTAATGGGCATGTTTAGGAAATTTGTTAAAAAATCTAAATAAGGTAAAAAAATTTGGTGGTCTCCTCACAGTCTGTCCCTTCAATTGTTACTCAAAAAAGTGTATTATCTAATATTTTTTCATTGCAACTATTTTCGTTAACTAGAAAAAAAGAGTTAGTTATGATCAATAAAATATCAAGTATGCATAATTGATTATCGGACGAACATGTTTGGTGAAGAACCGAAGTAACCTTAGTTGGCTGTGATAAATGACAATATTAAAGAAAGAATAGCACAACTTTTTTGTTGGTTATAAAGAAATCTAAAAATAGGTAATAAATAATTTTCATTTCTTTATTTTTTGGCTTTCGTAAAACAACAGAAAGTTTTTGAATATTTTCATTCATTTTTATCATTTTTATTTATTTTTTACTTTCTTAGAATTTTGAACAAAGAATTTTTTTTATAAACATATAAAAAGTTCAGGCAGTTTTGGATTCAAAATGAATTCATTGCAGTAAAAATAAAAAACTATCATTGTTGCATTTCTTTAGACAAATTAAGATGAAATATCTTAAAAGCATTATTTGCACATGTTTTTCTTTTTCTTCTTTGCCGTGTATCAGGTCTTTATGATCACATCCATCATAGTTTTTTGTACAAAAAAAAGAAATTGTATTTGTAAAAAAATTTTTTCTAATCAGTTTGTTTAAATATTAAACCAATAGGTATAAAAACATTTAGAATTAACATGTAAAAAAATTATTATAAAATGCTTTGTTGAAAAAGTCACACAAAATTTTTAATCGGTTGCTTGATAGAAAAAATGCCACTTTTAAAAACAATAACTGGTTTTTTATTCGAACAGTGGCTAGTATCCGATTTTAAAAATAAAATCAACTTTTTTTTATTCCTTAAAAAATGTTTTGTGAAAATATCCTTTTTTTGATTCTTAGAAATTTATAGAATATTCAAAGACTGAATGCAAAAGAATAAACTCTTTTAATTTTAAGTTATGTTTTTTTCTAGCGTATAAAAATTCTATTTGTCTTTTAAAGGTGATTAAATGTAAACAATGCTGATAACATGACACAACCACACAATGCATAAAAATACTGGTTAACGGAGTCTTAACTTGACAGCAAAACAAAAAAACCAATAAAAAATGGAAGACAAACAGTAGCAATTAACGAAACAAAATCCAAAATATCAAAAATAAGGATTTGATTTTTTCAAATGTAAAAGTCTTTTTTTAGATGAAATGGTAGTTTTATATCAGAAATTTTTGCGAGAAAAAATGAAACAGTTTATCACAATTGAAAACGATGAATTTTAAGGAGAAAAAAATTTTGCAAAAACACAGTAACAACAGAATATAATAATATAAAACAAGAAAACCAAATGATAAAAAAATCAATGAAAGCTTATTTTGCATGATGATTCATCGGATCATCTTCCCAGCTGTTGACAGATTCTTGTCATTTAAAAGACAAACATTCAGTTGCAACCTTTTTCTTAATTGCAACCTTTTTCTCGTTCTGTGCGGGTGATCCAAAATTTTTTGCTATGCAAAAAATAAAAAATAAAATATTTATTTCCTCAAAATCAATCAATTTATGAAATTTCTTTATTTTATTTTCAAAAATGAATTTTAAAATGGCAAGCGCTGATGAATATGCTCGAATGAATCCAATTCAACAACGTCAATATATGGATGCTTTCCTTGTACATTCTGAAAAACAACGACAAGAAATTAATGCTAAAATACAACAAAGTGATGCAACGTTCAAATCAAGGTACAAATCATTTTCTGTTTCTCAAAATATTCCATGTGCTCAAAATAGTTACCAAAATGTAGTTCAACCTTCAAATATTGCTCCAAATTTATTACACTTGAAAACGATTTATGCTATTTCAAAAATACGATAATTAAAGTGCAGCAGTAAATGGTCTAAGAATCAATATCTTCAATAAAATCCACTTTTTGAAAATTATTTTCATTAATATTATTTCCTTAAAAGTGTTTTCCTTTATAATGCTGTAACCTCAGATAATCTGTAAAAGGTTATTAAGTAATACTTCAGAGCTGCAATAGTAATTGATTTTAGACAAAAATGCATTGTTAAAAAATAAGGGCATGGGAAGATACATGTAACCATAAATTGCAGCCTTTACTTCATATACGAATATCGAATTTTTTTAAGAATACGTTTTTTTTTTGTTGTTTTTAATGAACACCGAATTTTTTGAATATTTTGGAACCTTTTTATTGTTTTGTAAAATTTTTAAACTCAAATCTTTTTTTAATCTCCAGTACTATAGAATTCTTTTGACTTATGTACTTTACATAAAATTAAATGCACTCAATAATTATATAAAATTACGGAATTGTGGAAGCAACTGTATGATAAATTAATTAATGTTTTAAGATACGCGAACAACAAATAAACGATGTCAAATAACGAATTTGCCACGTTTAAAACAGAGAGTTTCAAATATCTATAGATATATCCAATGATATGATGCTATGTTTTGATGATATATACGAAAAAAGATACACACAAACTATTACCCTTCTGTGGATATCCGTTGTATAATCGACAATATATCATTTAAAGTATCATAACAAAAGTTTTCACGTCAATAAATAAATGATTGCGCTAGCACAACCTACGTAAATTTATGGCTTCATTTTTGTTGCTTTGTCATTGTCACTGAATGAGTTTTCTAAGATTGTCATGTTGGATACTGATTCTAATAACATTCAAAGATAAGAACATAAAAGTTTTAAATGGACATTTTATTTGCATCAATGTTTCAAACGATATAAAGTTAAAGAGGGAAAATTTTATTTAATATAAATACGCTGATCTTTTGCATATACCAGGAATGATAGTCTTACATAAATAAAAATTTTGAAAACTATCGAAAAAAGATACACACAAACTATTACCCTTCTGTGGATATCCGTTGTATAATCGACAACAGTGCCATCACTCCATTTCCATGTTGTTTTATTATCAGGTGAAAAAAAGCCAATCCATTTCAGATATCCATATATATCTAGAATATGTTTTATTAATTGGAATCTATCCCTTTAAGCATACAAAATCCATTTCTGCTTGACTGCGTATGGATGCCAAATGCCCTTGCAATGCTTGGCAGTATTCTTTTGCTGATAACCAATCCATTGCTTGTGGGGTTAAAATATAGCACGAAAATGTTATATTAGAATAATACCAGCCAATACGACAAGAAGGGGTTGTTGTAACTGGCATCGTAGTTGTTGTTGTAGGAACAATAGTTGAAGGATTTTGTGTAGTATTTATTGCACAAACATATGGCTTTTCTTAAAACAATCTTCTACATTCCATATTCCATTTGTTAGAAGTAGCCCAATACAACTGGCAGGGGGTATAAATGTAGAATTGTTTTATATTTAAATTTCTTGCTTTTCTAAATTGCGTTTTGTTTTTTTATCTTTTGACAGTTGATTCATTTTAATGTCTGTCTCATTTTTTTCTTTTTTTAGAAGGCCATTCTTAATGCGAGTTACTCGACAGTGCTCTTATAAGATGAATTTTTTAAGGTGTGATGGCTAGAAGCCCAGTCAAAGGAGAGTGCGAAAGTTGATTGCTCACATACTACCAGATGGTATGTGCAAAGTTTTTTCCTATTGCCATTCTCTCTTTTTAACAAACTCTCTCATTCATAAGATGCTGAAAGGCTAGATTTTGCGCAGTCAGGGATGTAAAGACTGCCATTTTGTTGTCTTAAAACTATTTATTGATTTTTTATGCTAGAAACAATTGAAGAATGCATTGAATTACTTTAGTTCGTTAAATCATAGTTTTTGGTTATCCACAAAAGGTTGTTTTTGAATATTTTATAAAATTTTAATATTAATTTATTTCTTGCTTATGAGTAAACATTTTTTTTTGCATACAGGAATGTATAAGTTCGATGGTGGGCATTAATTATGTTAAATTGCTAAATTTTTTTCATTTTCCTTGTTAATTATTAAAATATATTGTACCATTTTATGTTAAACAAAAAGTTTTGTTAAACATTTTTCGCCACCTTAAAATGAACTTTTCAGCCATCATTTGTTTTTTTGTTACAACAGCTGTAGCAAACAATTTCAGAGATCGTGCTAAATATGATCTAAACAAAGTTTTTTATGCGTTCTTTTTTAGTTGATTATTTAAAAGGTGCAGCTATCTGTCATAACCACACCTTTTTTATTCTTTTCTTTTCTTGCAACGTTAATTTCACGAAGTGAAAGAAATTGCTTGCTGCAAGTAATCATTTTTTGTTTTAAATAAAACCAGCACTTTGAATATTTTTTTTTCCAAAAAAATTAGCAGAATAGAAGTTACGTTTAATTAAAAAAAGATAAAAATTGTAAATCATTGGTTATCATATTGATTAGTGCAAAGCACCTTTCATTAACGCAGACATTAAATAATATTTATAGAAAGGTCGAAATAAATTTAAAGTACAGCAAATCATTTGTCACACCCTATCATTCTAGAAAATGAGTTGCAAAAACATTCAATTCTTCTTTTTCTTGGTTTAACAGCTTTATTTGAACATCTATAAATTTTAAGACAAGACCGGTAATGATCACTATGAAGCAAAGAGTTTAAAAATAAATCCACTTAAATGTACTAATGAATATGTACTTTGTTCTGCAGATCCGCATTTAAAATCGATCAAAAAAAGATCATAAAGCATTGACTTTTTTTGATAAAAATTTTTCCTCAAGTTGCAAAGACAATGAAAAAATTATTTTTTTTATAACAACATTCCTTCCAAATATAAACTTCTAAAAGTTAACAGGACTGAATTGTCGTGCAAAACCGCCTCAGCATTTTTCTTGAATCAGTGAAGTTTTTGTTCCGTGGTTGTTTTCCATTATGTTTTTTTTACGACAACATGTTTTACTTTTGCTGTTGCATATGACACGTGTACACGTTAATCAATTTGTACTAAAAAAAGAATGTTATCAAAAACCACATCTTTTTATGCAGGTTAATGAAACCGTAAAATACTTTTTTTTATTTTCCTGTTTTTACAGGTCTATTTGAATATTCTGTAAATGTTAAATAAAAACTATGACAAATAATTCATAAAATGAAAAAGAATAAATTTTTAGCTCATGCAAACTGTTGTTGCACCGATTTTAAAAAAGCATTGAAAATGATTGAAGCGGACATTAATTACCTGTTTTTGGGTAATTTTTTTAACAACAAACTAAGTAAATTAAAACACATAATTTACTTAGTTTGTTGTTTTCAAGCTAATTTTTTAGTTTTGATAAAATTTACTTCACACTAAAGAGGATAAAAAGCATTTGATTGGGCAACGTGTTTTGTTAGTGCAAAAACAATGTATTATTTTTGATACAAAAATATATTTTAGCAGCGACAGAGAATTCTTTAACACGCAAAAAGTTTCTTTATCATTTGATATAAAGGAATATATTGGTAGAAATGTAATTTATTCATTTTTTCCATCAAGATTGTTTTTTTTCTCAAATCGCATTGGTTTTCCTTTTCATTTTTGTCAGTATATTTTCTTTTATCAAAAACCGCACCCTTTAACGCATGAGAAACACTGCAAAAAGAAACATTTTAATGTTTTCTTTACACAGCTCCTTTTGAATATTTCATTAATTTTAAACAAAAAATTAGCCAAAGTGATTTAAAAGAAATCGAAAAAAGTTTAGGCACAAAGGATTAAAAAATTTTTAAGACAAACTAGATGCCAATGCCAATATATTAAAAAATGAACTTTGTAACAATTAGGCCTTTTACTACGATGACATCACAGTAAAACTACAGGAAACTCAAACATATGAAAGCGTCTATTCTTATTATGAAAATAACGAAAAATAAAAATGATGCAAAAAAATCTTGGCTATGTATGAATTTTTTCAATTAGTATGATCATAAAAATTTTTCTTTTTTCAAAAACCGCACCTTTTTACGCATGAAAAAATAGCACCACAAAAACATTCCTTCTCTACTTTTGTATTTTCATAGCTTCTTTTGAATATTCTATAAATTTTTAAAACTGAAAAAATTAAGACTTATTTATTTGCAAATAAATTGCAATAATCATACTAATAATGGATAAACAAAGTTATTAAAATTTGCCAATACAATTTTTCAGTAAACGCCATTATATAAAAAAAACAATGGAGGTAATTACAGTTTCTGAATAATTTTACCCTTTCTACAATGACATCACAATGAAACTATATTGTTGGTAAAGAAACTGTCAGAAATGACATCTGATTTAAAAAAGAGAAGCTTTGTAAACAAAATTTATGTATGTATTTTAATAACACAGATACAATTGTTAGTTAATTAAACAAGTTCAATAAAAGATTATATTAGTTTTTGTTTCTTCTTGTGCTTCTTCAAAAATATCTCAATGTCAAAGATCGATCCTTTCAAAGAATGAAATTGTTTTGAAAGTCTTGAATGAAAATATTTTTTCTTTTTCGTTATTTTATTTTTAAAAAAACTATCTTTTACGTTGAAATGATACAACAAATTTTAAAAAAGAAAAATCGATATAATTTCAATTTTTTTACAGTACTTGTAATTTTAAAAAAAACACATAAACTTAATTAGTTTTTTTATTTAAAATTTCCATTTTTTCACGCTCTGATTCAGCTTTTTGAAGTTTCTTTTGCAAAGCAGTAAGCAAAAATTCTGGAACAATTGAAAAGATTAACATGGCTTGAATTTGATGTCCCAGATATCCGGTAGTTTCAGAAATAATTCCAATTGTTTTTATCGCAGATTGGGCATACTTTTTTGGAGATGGGACAAAGAAAAGCCTTTCTTTACATTTTGAAATTTTTGTTGCAACATTTAATGGATATAATGTTTGAATGATTATTCCAGAATAATTTGCATATTCACTCGTTAAAATATTGCTTAAATGCTTGGTGTATACACGTGACGCAGAATAAATTGATAAATATGGTATTTGCATGAATGCTGCAGAAGAAGAAAAATTGATAATAATTCCAGAATTTCGTTTTGTCATTTGTGGAAGGACTGCTGCGGTTAAAATCGAAGCGGGAAGGGTATTTACAATTGCAATATCAGCATTTCTTTGAAGATCATCTGTGGAATGCAGATGATCCGGGAAATCATTTACGAGACGGGCTTTATTCACTGAAAATGTTGACTGTCAGATTGCAAATTAGTGTCAGTTCTTAGGGTTACTTTACCTTATTCCACACTAACAAGGGAACGTTTTCAAATGTAAACCTCATATTTTGATGGGACTATGGGGGTTCGATAGGGCCTCTGGAGTGATGAAAAACCCCAAAGGGATTCGTGCCCTTTCGGGCTTTGAAGCGTTTAATGGGCTACTAAAGTTTGCTATATGACCCATGAGTTATATGCCAACCCATATAAATCATTTATGACTTATATGGGTAACCATATAAGTCAACAAGTTAAATCTTTTAAATCATTTTAACCCAAAAATGGCTTCTGATGCCTTAAAAACACTTAGAATATCGATTTTATCATTTTATCAAGTAATTTGAAAAATTTAAAAACAAAAAAACAAAATTTAAATTTCTTTGACTTTTTCGACTTATATGCCAAACCATATAAGCATTTTTGCGTCTTATATGGCCATGTATATATAACCAAAAATGACTTATATGGGTAGGCCTATATGACACCAAATTTCAGAAGCCCATTAAACGCTTCAAAGCCCGAAAGGGCACGAATCCCTTTGGGGTTTTTCATCACTCTGGAGGTACTATCGAACGCACATAGTCCCATCAAAATCTGAGGTTTACATTTGAAAACGTTCCCTTGTAAGTTTATGGCACTTAAAAATGCCTTTTATGGACGAAAAATGATTTGGATGGTGTTTTTGGGTGATCTTGGGGCATTTTAAATCATTTGGAAAAAAAAATTTCGATTTCTTCGTCCCCCCTGTGGGTTTCGGCTTAGTTTAAATGAGGCTAGGAGAACATGTTTAGGTGCAAATTATCATATGGTTAGGATGATGCCCTCTGGGCATTTGAACAAAAACGGCTTTGGTATAATTCTAGAATAGTGGAAGGATTTTTGCCCATCACTTTTCAAGCGGTAATTTAAATAATTTACACTTGAAAAATGAAGTTTAATAGGGTGGCCAGGTGGATGCTGAGCGGTCGTGTTTTGCGGCTCGAGAATGAAGAAAAAAATGAGAAAATGTGGTGAAAAAATTCTTCCACTATTCTAGAATTGTTCCACGGCTTCTATTTTCGGTGGTTTTGGGTCGAAATTAGTCTGTGCTGAAAATTTCATGAGAGGGGGTAGCCCAGACCAGATTTTCACGGTGAAAATTTCACCTTAACCTATAAGGAAAAAGTGCTGATTTAAGGGTGGAGAAGGGGGGATTAAAAATTTCAGAAAATTTGTTGATGTCAGGTCTGGACAATCCCTTAGAAAAAACATGCAGAGTATGCTTACCAAGGATTCCAATTTCTTTCTTTTCAATTTCTGGAAGAATTTCTTTTTTATAATCTTCTAAATTTGCATTTGAAAAATCAAAGATAATTGTTTTGACTTCAATGCTGCTGCTGTTATTTTTACATTCATCCAAAATTTCTTCTTTAACACTTTGGAGCTTGCTAGCATTTCTTGCAATTAAAATTAAATTAAATCCTTTCTTTCCCAATTCTGTAGCATATGCTTTTCCAATTCCATCGGTGCTTCCAGTGACAATTGCCCAATTTGCGCCACCAGTTAATTTATGCAAATCTAATGGTGTTGCAATTAAATATGGATAAATAATAATATAAGCACCGAAAATAATTCGATAAAATATATATAACATTGTTAAATATGCAAATGTGCTTAAAAAACATTCAAACATATTTTTTTTGTGTGAATAAACAAATACAACTTTAGTGTCAATAGATAGAACTAAAAATGTTTTTTTGCTGCGAAAATAAAGGAGAGAATAAAAATTCTGCTATCTTTATTTAACAAAAAGTAACTGCAAACACAAGAAATTGACAAAAAAATGTGTTTCAGTTTGTGTCCCTACAAGTGCAAAACTACAAACATTGAATTTTAAAAGCAGCAAAAAAAGAAGAACAAAAAATGCACAGAAAGGTCTCAAAAATTTACACAAAAATGTCAGAAAAAAATTACGACCAGTTAATTTTTTTTCTTATTTTTGTGTAAGTTTTGTGAAAAAAGAAGATTCATTTTTTGTGAAAGTAATAATCAGGGAACAAAAAAAATATATTTTTTAATTTATGGGAATAAATTCTTTTTGATTGAATAGTCAGTACAAACCTTTTTTTTCTTTTATAATGGATTTTACCGATATGATGGAAATCATAAATGATTTCAAAAAATAATTACTTTCATCAACCATATTACGCACAGGAAAGAATAAACACTAAACATGGATGTAAGGCAATTTTTTCACTTTTATCAAAAACCGCACCTTTTTACGCATGAAAAAATAGCATCTCAGAAACATTCTGCTATACTTTTTTTTGTTGTCACAACTGTTTTTGAATATTCCATAAATTTTTAAAACTGAAAGAAGTAAATTTGTATAATATGAAAATAAATTGTAATAAAATTTCACAGACAAAGAATGAAAAAAGGTTTGAAAGTTTGTCGATACAATTTCACTGTAAATGCCAATATAAAGGTCCGTTCATTAAAGCTGATACATTAAATAGCAATTTTAGAAGTCAAACATATAACAATTAAAAAAACTAATTAAAATACACTGTCATCGAACAAATCTTTTAGTCAGTGAGAATTCTTTCTATGAACGTAAATGTGATGATTTGTGCGACACAGCAAGTTTGAATATTATTTTTTTAGAAAACTATCTTTATTAATAAATACGTGCTTCCCTTTAACTGAGATCAATAATTGGCTAAAATTTGTACAAACAACTTATTGCATTTTACAATATATGATAAAGGAAAATGTTTCTGTTTTTTCCACAGAATATTTATTGATTTTATTAGACGAAATTTATTTTCTTTAAAATATCCATTATTTAAGATTTTTTTGTCTTTAGCTTATGACTAGTGAAAGGCAATTCGCCTCGCCTGGCAAAAATGCGAATGCAAAATAAGTTATGACCAGGGATGGGCGGAATTCCGTTTCCGTTTCCGTAAAACACGGAATTCCGTGTTTTTTTTGACTTCCGTTTCCGTTTCCGTAAAAAAAGGGGCGGAATTCCGTAATTTGATATTTTTAAAATTTTGATTTGTTGACTGGAAAAAAGTTTGTACCTCCACCTCCAGTTAGAGTAAAGAAAGAAAAAAAAGCGGTCAAGTGATGCGTCAAACGACAATGGATGAACGTATGCTTTTACTTTATATTCATGTATCTATTATGTATATACCATTTTAGCTGCTATTCGAGAAACAAGCGATCCTAAATCAAGAAAAATTGGTCAAGCTATTATGAAGCTTTTTGCAGCTGCTACTTTACGAATCAGCTTCTTCGATCACCCTGCTTTTCGTTACTTAATACTTGATTCTCAGTATCACTTAAGAACTAGAAAATACTTTGGTGGAAAAATCTTAACCAAATGCTATGATAATGTTAAAGAAAAAATCGAAAAAGAATTGAACCGGTGAAGAAGATTTGGATGAATTTTCAAAAAGTGATTGGGAAACAATAAAAATTGTTCGAGATTCTTTAAGTGTATTTTGTGAAGCAACAACCATGATTCAAGGTCGAGATGCTTCTATTAGTTTGGTTTTACCGTATAATGCTGCTTTACAAGCAAATGTTCAAAAAAATATTACAAAATCTATTGGTCATAAAGAACTTAATGAAGAACTATTATCAAATTAATTTTTGAAGAACCAGTAATTCCATTCAAAGCATCAGCAGCAAATTCCTGGAAACTAAATGAAGGACGCTTCGGTCATATTGCTGCATTATTTAAAAAATATGGAACTGCTCCAGCAACAAGTGCAGAAACTGAAAGATTGTTCAGTCTTGCTGGAAACATCGTTACTGATCATCGAAAACGCCTTATTGATGAAAATGCTGAAAGCCTTTTATTCTTTAATGCAAATTTGCCAATGTTAGATGATTAATTATTGTTGTTTTGATTGTTTTTTAAATGTTATTGTTTTACTTGCTGTTATTTAAAAAATTGTTATTCGACTATAAAAGAAAAATTTTTTCCGTTTCCGTTTCCGTAAAATACGGAATTCCGTCTTTTTTTGGCTTCCGTTTCCGTTTCCGTATTCCGTAAAAAAATTTTCTTCCGTTCCGTATTCCGTTTCCGTAAACAAAACTGATTTCCGCCCATCCCTGGTTATGACGTATTACTAAAACTTTTTTTGAATATTTTGTTTATTTTTAACTTTAATTTTTTTGTTATTCTGATGTAAGTCAAATTTTTATGAACAGTTACTTTTTACAATCATTTAAATCTTGTCTACATTCAAAATCATTAATAATGTTAAAATACAACATAATTGGCATCAATATTTTGTTAAATTAGTGAAATGTGTTTCATTTTTTTCCACGCAGAAAACAACAGGTATAAACGTTTCTCATAAACTTTTTGCATCAATAAAACGAAAATTCAAATCTACAATTTTTATTTATGTTTCAATTTTTTCACTTGCAGCAAAAAAGTTTCAAGGATTATCCAAAGGATTAGTTGAATAAATAAAGTTTTTTTTTTCGTTGATCATTTTTCGAAGTGCAGTAACCTTTCACGACCACACCTATTTTGTTCTTTGTTTGCAGAATGAATTGCAGTGGTTGAAAAATATCATTTTTTTGTTTTGAGAATCAACTTGTTTTGAATTTTTGAGAAATATTGTCAAAAAAACTAAGCAGAAAAAAAATTAAAATCACTAATTTCCAACTATAATTCCAACAAACATTTTATTCATTACATGCAAGGGTCATTTAAATTAATGCAAACGTGCATTAATTATCAGTTAATGAAACGCATTTCCTAACACAAAAAAGAATATATTTCAGAATGTGGTTATCAAATATACAAAGCTTGAACTAATTTTAACAACAAAGATTTTATACATTCTATTGTTCTTTCAAGAATAAGAACAATAGAATATATATTACTGATCACATTGTTTTTTGATGGGATTAAGTAAAGACTTTAACTGTGGGTTCAATATACTTCATTTTAACTAAAATTTGTAAAAATTAATTTCAAAAAACGATTTCTTTTACTACTGACAAGGGACCGTTCTGACATAACACCCTGGGATTTCTTGTATAATATGTGGAATCGATAGTACCCCTGGAGTAATGAAAAACCCCCATGGGTTTTTTTCCCGTTCGGGGTTTTTCAATTTTAAAGCATAACACGAAAAATTTCGTTATATCAAAAATCGGCGTGTGCCAAGAAATTCATCATGCTTGAAAACCAATAACTACGAAAAAATCAAGAAAAATAAGCAAAACCCCAATTTGTTCCACAAGCCGAAGGTTTATAACTTCAGAATCCCAGAAGCGGGGAGTCTTAACACGAAAAAATAGCTTTTCAAGAAAAACTAGTATCACCACTGAATTCTCCATGCTTGAAAACCTATAAATGCGTGGAATTAGACAAAATAAGTAAAATTATGATTTTTTGCATTTTGAGCCTTCAGAATCCAGAAGCCAAAAAACGGCTCCAGATGCCTTAAAATCACTTATATATTGATTTTATAGCATAAATAAACGTTTCTAACTATTTTCAAGCAAAAAGAACGAAAAAGAAATTCATTCGAATTTTCCCCTTATACCCACGACCAAGGGGGTCGTGGGTTTCTTAGTGAACTTCAGAATCCCGTAAGTCCGGTAAAACCCCGAACGGGAAAAAAACCCATGGGGGTTTTTCATTACTCCAGGGGTACTATCGATTCCACATATTACCCAAGAAATCCCAGGGTGTCATGTCAGAACGGTCCCGTGTGAGAACAGCAGTGGTATCACAAACGCGTTTGCAAACGCCTTTACAAATGCAAAAACAAATATTAGATATGAGTAATTTTTTCTCTTACACTTTTTCCCCTTACTTTTTAGGACACCATTTATTTATGACAATTTTCTTTTCCTTTTCTTTATACCCATAAAGTTTTTTTTTATCTATTAAAATGCATCAAATTTTTATCATAAAATGTACACATTTTTATGCATAAAAACAAGGCCCCAAAAACACATGATTCTTGATTTTTACAAGTATAGTTCTTTTTGAATATTTCATAAAAATTTCAAAGCACAATGAAATAATAGTTTAAAAACACGCTTGTGTAAATTCTCTGTTTTGAGGATATTCAAACATTTTGTACAATAATTTTAAAATCTGCCAAAATGATCTTGGAATCATTTTTTAACAATAAAGTTTATCATTGATATTCAATAGATTTTAAAAATAAAATTTGCTTGCTTGTTAAACAAATTATTTTAAAAATAAAAAAATACAGGGTGACTTAAGAAAAAATCCGCTTAAAAATGGCTGGCAAATTTTTTCTATTACAGTTAGAACCATTGAATACAGCATGTTTTGGCATTATGTTTGCACCAAAAAATTTTCGGAAAAAATGTTAGACTTTTATAACAACAAAAATAAGTAAATTGAAACACATTATTTTTTATATTGGTGATAAAGAGCAGTGCGTTTCATGCATTTACAACCATCTAAAAGCATCACAAACGTAATTCATTTACTAAGACGTTCATCGCTTGCTACTTACTGTGTAATAGCAAAATGCTATGAAATCCATAAATCGCTAAAGCAGCAAAAATCCCTTGGGGGTTTTTCATCCCTTACTATGAGATGTCCATCCCCGCTTTTGCCGTTAAAATCGGAGGATTACACTTGGAAACGTTCCCTTGTAAAACTTATTTTTAGAGTAATGGGCCGAAACACTGATGATAGAAAAAGAAGAAAATTAGATGAAGTTAAATTTTTTATATTAAAATTTAAATAGATTTTGTTTTTTATTGTCTCCTGACAAATCGCGTAAGTTCCCCCTTTTCCAGCATAAAGTTTTTTCTTTTATCAAAAACCGCACCTTTTTTACGCATAAAAAAATATCACCCGCAAAAACATTCTGACACACTTTTTTTTGTTGTATAACTTTTTTTGAATATTCTATAAATTTTTGAAACTGAAAGAAGTAAGAATGACTTACATGAAAATAAATTGCAAAAAGTTCATGGACAATGGATTAACAAAGCTTTAAAATTTGCCAATATAATTTCACTGTCAACGCAATAAAGCAAAAAAAAATATCAGTATCTGTGTAATTTTAACCTCTCAACAGTGACTTCACAATAAAACTATATTATTGGCATAGGAACCGTCAGAAATGGCATCTGCTTTTTTACTGCAAAAATACATTCGTGAGATACATATTGCTGTTTTTGATAGAAAGACTACATTTAAATAACTTTAAATTAAAGTATTAAAATTTAAGGTAAATCCACAATTTATTTTCACTGATATAAAGGGCCATTTATCAACGCCGACACATTAAATATCAACTTTTAGAATCCATCATACAAGAATAAAATAGATAAATTGAAATACATTATCTTCATGCAAACCTTTTAGTTATTGAGGTTATACTAAAAACTCAAAACTTCCAATTATCACAAATCTTAAAAGTCCAGAAACACATGATTATTTTGAAAAATGGCAGCGATATCGTATGATGTTCCTCATTTTTTTTTAAAAATGGCATTGTTGGTGTCAGGATAAGGCACGCAAAAGTTGGCAAGAATACTATTGGATCGCTAAAAAATCACATAAGATAGGTCAAAAATCAAACTGCGGATTGCATTTCACACGGTTCTCATGTAAGCTGTTTTTTCATTTTACCATTGTCTTTCTTTTTGTGGTAGCCCTCATTGTTTTTCTTATAGTAAGTAATATTTTTTTCCACTATAAATGTGCATTTTTATCAAATGCCACACCCTTTTTGATGCAGGAATCAATCATAACATTCTAGTTTTTTATGTTCATAACTATTTTTGAATATTCCATAAATTTTTAAAGAAAAATAATTATATGCAACAAGTGTAAAATGAAATGTAATAGCACGTTTTTAGGCATTTTAGAAATATTTGGCATAATTTTTACCTTTTGTATGCCAATATTGTGCACTAATTAATAGAACTTTTCACCATTAACATCCGCTAAAAAATAATTTTAATAAAAACTAACTTTTAAAATTATAAGAATCTTTCTTCCTCTCACTCAAAACTTCAAATATATTGTGTCTAACAAGTTTGAAAACTATTTTACAATGCAAAAAAATAGAAGCATTGATACAGGTGCTATGGACAGTAAGATAATTTGTCTATTACAATTCTTAATGCTTAATAAACATTTTTGATATAACATTTTACTTTGTGCATTACACATTGAAAAATAAAATTATTAGATTATTTGCAGCATTAAAGTGCTAAATATTTTTTTAAAAAAATATGTTTTTTAGTTTGTTTTTCTTTTTTCAATGTTCTTTCTTCCTTAAGCTAAGAAAAAAAGAGAAGTTGTTGCCATAGTTACTTTATTGTTTTTTTTATTTTGTTTCGTCATTCATTTTTCTCTCTTTCATCTTTTTTAGTCAATTTTCTCTTTTTGATCGTCGTTTTTTAAAGATAAAAAACATATGGACATATGTATTTGACGTAAAAAAACGTGAGAAAATTATTATGACTCATCGACGGTTCTTTTTTTTGTGCGCATCTCTTTCATTTTGACCTTATCACTTTGGGTGTCGAATTTAAATTCCATTTTAAATATTTTTAAGCTTTAAAATTTTTTCAACTTCTTTTTTTTCTAAAGTAAATATTGAAATTTTCTTCAATTTTTTGGGCTTTTGATGAGTTTGATGAATTTCCAAATTTGTTCACCTGGAAACATTTTTTTCTTTTAAAATTTTTTTTCACTGACTTTCGGTTTTCCAAATTTTTAAAATTGAAACATATTCATCATTGTTTGTTTCACCTGTTTTCCTTCTATCTAATTTTTTAAACTATTAATTTTAAACTCTTTTTTAAGGTTATATTTGCATAACTGTTTCATTTTTTTCCTGCTGGAAGAGCAAATGCCACCTGGCAAAAAGCACATTTTTGCTGCTGTTGAAATTTTTACTTCTAAAAATGGATTTGCAAAAATTCAGGATTTTTAGGATTTGACTTTGACTTCCAAAAACTGCTGTAAAAAAGATTTTTAGCTGTTAAAATAATTTTGCTTTCTTTAAGGCGGTGCAAATTTAAATGCTTTTGAAATAAAATGTGTTTTTTACTTTCACCTCATTTTTTCTTGTGACGACATTATGGGAGGTCTATTTAAATTTAATAGTCTCAATTATATTTTTTTATGTAACTGCTTACATATATGTACTCATTCTATAGAAGTGCAAAAGGAAGCTCTTCAAGTAAGGTATAGCATTTTGCACATTTGTTATTCAATGTGCTTGGGGAAAATAAATAACTAAATAGGTGTGTTTTCTATCTATAGAATCAGGAACTCAGATTTCTGTAACTGATTTTTTTCAAACAATATTCTTAAAAAGCTTTTTTAAGTTTGATACCAAAAAACCCTAAAGGCAAACACAAGCAACTTTTTGTGAGTGGTAGGTGTGTTTTCTGTGCATAAATGCATTCTGTAGCATCAACAAAGCTTATCTCAAAAAAGCGTCTCACACCTATTCGAAAAAATATTTTACCTCGTTTTAGCTTTACTTAAGAAGCCTATTTTTGGTTTTTTTTTATTTTTTACATCCACAGACATTCGAAGTGACGTTTGTTATGAAAAATAATAGAACAATAACAGAACAATAGGAATTAATTTTACTGTTAACAATGTTATTGTTTTGCTACAATAAAGTAACATTGTCTTTTAAGACGCTGTTAGTTTGCATCACTATTATTTTCTTATTTTTCTGATGGTAAGCATGATGAGCGAAGAAAACTATTACCATAAATCATCCCTAAAAAATATTTTTCATTTCAATCTCCTCAAAATTCAGTTACGTTTTTGATGAGCAAAAATTAATGTCTAAATCAAAGGGGAAAATCTTTAGCTGATACGGGGTATTTTCCGCTATCAGCAAATTTTTTTTAATGAGAAGAAGCAAGCCTAGATAATCTTTGGGTCATCATTATTTCTTCTCTTTCTTTTTTGCTCTAAATGGTCCGACTTTTTTCTTGCTTGGATTATATTTATCGGGTGTATTTTGATTATAGAAATGCAAAAAGATTGTTGAATCCGGGAACAAAGAAAAATCTTGCTTTTTATTTAGACTACGATTGTTATCTTGTAAATGAAAGCAAATTTTTTGAAAAAAAAGCTTGCTATTACAGAGAACACAATCTTAGAGATGGTAAAGATGATTTTAATTACCGTTGTAAAGGTCATTTAGTCAAATAGGGTCAAAAAATGTCAAGCATAATTCGTTTTGCACAAATTGCATAGGTATCAGGACACAAGAAATTTTTTGAGCTTTGCAAATATTTGCATTTTTTGTAGACAGATAAAAAACTCTCTTAAACGATTATACGTATCCCAAAAACAGTCATGCATGAAATTTGTCTTCCACTACTTATGTGATCTTTGGAAAAAAAAGTTTTAATCAAGAAATATTCTTTGTGTCATTGATCAAGTAGTCCGTTAAACTTTTGTATCATTTTTAGTCTTTGCTTTAATGCCCTTTTAACAAGTTTGTCATTAAACTTAAAAATCGCGTCACTAACATTTTTTCCCAACACAGTTTTTCCCCTATTTCATTGTTTGAACCAAGTTCTTTTTTATTTATTTTCCTTCCTTCCTCATAAAACCCTCGACAACAATAATATTGTCATCTGATGATCGATAGAAAGACTGTTTCCTTTGATCGTTTGCCGACAAATGAAATAGTAAAAGATGTGTTTCTTCGAAATGATTATACACTTCCTGAAACTTTATTTGATTATGTTTCAACTAGCGCATCAATTGCTTATTTATGTGATCTTTGAAAAATTAGTTCAAACATACTTTTTTTCAAATCTCTCAAGTAATCCCCAAACTCTTGTATCTTTTTCAGTCTTTGACTAGGTTTATCTTTAAACTTAAAATCGCGCATCCCGTTTTTTTCCCAACACTGCCTTTTTCCATTATTTCCTCTTTTTCTGATCATTGTTTGAACCAGCATTCTTTTTTCACGTTTTTCCTTGCCTCATAAAACCCCTCTTTCTTTTTTTCCTTCGACAACAATAATATTATCATCAGTAGTCACTGCTGATCAGTGGCTGGATGGTTATTGTTAGTGTTTTGATAGAAAGATGGTTGCCGTCAGTGTTGTTTTCTTTTTGACTTTACAAAACATTTTTTCTAGTTTTAATCCTATTTTTTATGTTATTATCTGTTTTTGATTTAGTTTTTTTTAAAGGAGCTGTTAGAGAAGAAAAAAAAGATTAAAATTGCGCTTAAATTTTTTGTTGTTTCCCCATTCTGTGTCCCTTTCTTCCCTCTGGAGGGGCCTCTCTATAAAAGTTGTCATGGAAGTTTTTCCGTTTCTTCTTTTTTTTTTGTTTGTAAAACTTTCAATCCCTCTTCTCTTTCTTACTTTTTATGAAATTTTGTTTTTTATGTGTGTTTTTTATTCTGTCCCTTTGAAGGCCATGGTAGTGGTATCTGGTAGCAACAAGAACAGATACCTTCCTTCCCTCAAAAAAACAACAACATCAGACATAATAGAGGTATATTTTAATAGGTTGTTTTCTTTTTTTTAAAAAGATATCTTTTTTTGTTGTTATTGTTATTTTTTGGTTTCATTTCAAAAAATGAGAGATCATAGTCAAGGTGATGAGGTTTTTTGAAGAAAGGAAGGAAGAAAGAAAAAACAAATTATAAGATTTTCTTTTGAGACAGTTTAAATTTCTTAATATCTTTTTGAGACGGATATCTTTCTTCAAAAATATGTTTCTAGGAAACCTTAAACATCTTATTTTTCTTATAAAGTTTGAATTTTTTCTAAAATCTTTCATTTTTTTGTCATTAAAAATAGTTGACCCCTCTAAATTCTGTTTATTTCTTTGTTTTTTTATCGCAGTAGTAACATTTGAAGCCAAATGTTTATTTACAATTTCGATAAATAAAAATTAATAGGATTTTTATGTCAACACTTTGTATTTAAATTGTTACCCTTTTGTTACTGTTTACCTGTCGAAATCCTTTTTCCATGCGTTCCTTTTGTTTGTTAACAAAACATACAGAATTGAGTGAAAAATGTGATTCATCAAGTCATTACGTTTTCCTCTTTAACCTCAAATGGGTCTTATTTTATATAAAGGGATAAACTGTCCAAATATTTTCTGTTGATCCATTTTGGGATATATTTCATAATAAATTTTTGCTGCACTTTTGATGTAATTATGTAATTTTGAGGAACCAGGCAAAAATATTATGCTTGTTTTTGTAGCTAATAGAAAAATAACAAAAATAAATATTTTTAAATGTGATTGGATTAATTGTTTTTGTTTTTGTATTTCTTTTTCAATTATCCCATTTTTGTAATTTTTATTATGACGTTTAATGAAATAAGATTAATATCACTTTTACACTTTTGCTGAGCAGCAGAATTTTGGTTTACTGTGTACATTTTTGAGTGTTCTTTTTCTGCAAAAAAAAGTGCTTGAACTAATTGAACTTTTTCTTTGCTTCTTTTTTATTGCTTTCTTTTGTCTGATTAGAGCAATCAGGTCATTAAAACTGCAAAAGTTAATGATTAAACTAAACATTCTAACCTTCATTTAATGCTTATTTTTAGCTATTTTGCAGTTTTTGTTAGACGTGTTTTAGTTCTTGAGCAAATATGATTAACTTTTGACGCTTGCCGCTCTTAATACGTTTGAAAAAGTAAAAGTCAATTAAGTTTTTTTTGTTTCTTACCGGTTAATACGTATTCCCTTAATTCATTTATATTGCTTCCTAGAAAGCACACCTTGCTTTTCATCGGATGTCTAAAATTTTTACGACAGAATAATAAAATAACATAATACAAAAAAATGAATGTGAAAATCAATGTTTTTTAAACATGAGATTTTCACATAATTTTGTATGGCTTCTTGTTCTTCTTTTTCCCTCTTTTAAAAAATTCTTTGATTATTCTTCTTTTTTTCTCTTGACATCTTTTTCTTTTCATGCTTTAATACACCTCAACAACTCAATAGAATTTCTAACAAAAAAAAGCGAAAAAGAATATTACTTTGTGCTTTAAAATGGTCAAAAAACATGTTAAAATGGAGGTAGATTATAAATGTTATTTTTTTAAATTTAAAAAATTTTAAAATTCCATCTCCGCATTTTTTTGGTAATGGAATTGGGAAGGCTTATTTTTGGTTTTTTAAAAATTTGTTTGTTGTTTTACATTTTTTGAGGTTAGTTTGACTACAAATTATTTCTTTTTATTGATAGTATAAGTTGTCTTTTGTCTTTACAGTTTTTCCGGCCGCCTTGTCATCCCTGTTTTACTCTAATAAGTAATAACTATCACCCTTGTAGCAGTGCATTTATGTTTTGTGTATCGATATGTTTCAAGAGAATCTGTTCAGCAATATAAATTTCATCCGTAGCCAATTTTTTTCTGCAAAACTGTTAGTTTTTCGTTTTTTTACCATATTTCCAGCTATTGTTATCTACCCCTTTTTTGAGTTTGTACCTTTGCCCTTGCGGTTTTTTCTATTCAATTTTGCACGAAATATCCGTTTTACAGCCACCAATTATTCATAAATACAAAACCCATTAATTTTCCAAACTTTTTTTTTCAGTTTCTTAATTTTCCAAGTATTCATAATCCCATTATTAGAGAACACACGCAATTACCATTTATTTTCTTTTTTATGATTAGTACTTTACTTTAAAGTTAAAGTTGCTAAGACAACCTCTCCGCCTCCCCTCTTCTTTACTTTATAAATACTAAGAAACCTACAAAACAAATTTTTTTCAGACAGCAAACGCAAAACTTTAGTTTTAATTTCATTGACTTTTGTGGTCTTGTGGTTTCTTTGATAAGAGGTTTAATATTTATTTAATGACAGAAAAGGGCTTTTTTGGAGGAGACTCATTCAGTAGGCACATGGTAAAAGGCATAAGGCAGTAAGAACACAGAAGATGCTACTATGACTCAAGGCCATTCATCTTCTAAAAGACCTTTTTTGACCATTGAAAATTCCAAAAAATTTATATATTTATTTTAGCCATTTTTTTATTTGTATTTAAGCTTTACAAAAGGGAAAAGTACATGATCATAGATTTGACCATTTGATCGAAGCTAAAATTTTTTTTGAATGATTCATTGCTGCCTTTTTTTGTCAAGTTTGAGAGTGACCATTTGCTTTTCTATTTTTTCATGCTTTTTATGAAATTTCAAAAGCAAGCTTTTTAGTCATTTTTTCGTTGTTTTTTTGCATGAAAGAACTTTTAGGCATGAATGATTTTGCGCTGGATTTTTTTTATTGCTTTTTTGGAGCTTAAAAGTGAGAAAAACTTGACACCTGAAAAAAAAGTGTTTTTAGTTTTTGGAAGCCGCATAATAAAAAAAGTTGTTGTCACTTTTGAGCTTAAATTTGAGTAGGCTGCTGTTTTATGAGAACGTTAAATGGCAGGTGAAAAGCTGTTTTTGAGGAAAGCTTTTTTAATTGGTATGTGTAAAAAACAGCTACTGTACCATAGGGATAAATGTGATATTTCTTGCACAAACAAGAAAAAACAAGCAACTACAAGGGGTGTTAGTTGCTGGAAGCAGCTTTATAAAAAATAGTTGTTGTCACCTTTTGAGTAGGCACGTATTTTGCTTATTTGTGAGAACGTTAAATAGCAGGTGAAAAACAGTTTTTGATAACAGCTTTTTTAATTAGTATGTTAAAAAACAGCTACTGTATCAATGACATGGGAATAGAAAATGTGATACTTTCTTGCACAAATAAGAAATACAATGTTATTAGAGGCTGTTTATTTGTATAGCAAGGATTAACTCCATTTTATACTTTTTTGTTGTCAATAAATGACGTTCATTGTTTTTCTTTTGTAATGCTCGCGTTTAACTTTCGTGCGTATGCGTGGACCATTTGTTTATTTATGCAAATCCGTATCTATAATTGTACCACGCTAATGTTTGAACCAATGTTTGATTTGACATGAATAACTTCTATTTCGATATATATTTGTAGTATATCGATTTTTGGTCATTCAAACTTTTTTTTCAAACATTTTTGTTATTTGAATTTTTCATTCATTGTGTAATACAGTTTTTTAACGATATTCGATCAATTTCAGGTTTTTTTTTAACACATTGCATTTATTTCTACTTTTTCTTTCACGAAAAAACCTTCAAATTTAATTTTTAAAAATTTAAAAAAATGGATATATTTTTGGATTTATTTAAATCAAAAAATTCAACAATAATGATAATTGCAATACCATCTGTTCGAATGTGGATTGATCATATTGAAGCTTTTTATATTCTATTTTTGGCGCTAGGTGTATTTTTCACGCTGATTACTATCACCCTTGCCGCAGTACATTTATATTTTGTATATCGATATGTTTCAAGGGAAGCGGTACAAACAGATTTGTATTGGCTTGTGTATCTTTGTCCGGTAAGTTATTATTTTTGATCTCCTTGACTGATTCCAAATCTACAATTACCATAAAAATTTTATCTCTAACCATTTTTAGATTATCTCGCTATGTGGCTGCGTTGGAATGATTATCCCTCGAGCTGCAACATTCCTCTATTCCGTTGCTCTCGTATATTTTATGATTTGTATCTTTGTTACTGTATCATTGATGACAATTCTAAATGGTGGCCGTCGAAGACTTGTTGAAAAACTAATAGCAAAAGATAAAAAGATCAATATGAGAATATTACCACTTGGCTGCTGGCTATTCTGGGTTCCAAAACTTACTCCAACTCATGCAGTTTTTCGACGAATTGAATGGCTAGTTTTTCAATCACCAATTTTACGTATTTTTATGGAAATTTTAAATATTATTGTTTATATGGAAATCGGGCATCGAACTAATATGTAAGTTCTTAAAGGATAGAGCTCTTAAGAGTTGTCGAAAAATTGCTTTGCTTCTCCCCAAACATCAAAGGAATTGTGCCGCACATCAAAGGTGGCATGTGCAGTGACTCTATATTCATAGGTCCTTAAAAAACGTCTCTCATTATCAAAAAAAGACTAATCAATATCTTTTTCAGTTTCTTCTCCATCACCAGTGTTCTTGGTATCATTTCTTTATTCGTTGCATCATGGGGTAGTTATATGATTATTCCTCTTGGAAGTGTAAGTTCAATACTTTGGACGACATCCAAATCATTACTACTATAAATTTTAGTCACTATTAAAAAATTATCGTCTATCATTTATGTTTCACCTTGTTGATACTGCACAGCTGGTATATTCCGTTCAAAAGTTTATCTTTGATTTCCTTGTTGGAGTTGATATTATTTCAAGTGATGAATTTTTACCAGCTCAATCCAAAGCTTTGTGTAAGTTTTTTAAGATTTTCGTGATACTAGTTATTATAAGCATGCTTACGTCATTCTGATGCAATTAAATGTTTTTCAATTTTGAAGCATAAAACTGCATTTTAAAAACTTTTTTCTTGAGCAAATTCCAAAATTTTTAAAAATTACACTTCTTCAAAAAAAATGTTTATCACATATGCAAATTTTTTTCAGATTGGATGTGCTTTTTGTTAACCCTTGAAATGTTTGTTGTAAGTATTATTGCAACCTTTGCATTTCGACCATCAAAAACAGAATTCTTTGATAAATTTAATCGTTGTCATAATCGTCTCCAAGGTTCCAATGAATTCTCTTCACGAAATGTTTCATCAGAAAGTATTGAAAATTGTCATATTCCATGTACAGATTCAACGAAATCTGTTCGAGATTTTGAAATTACAAACATTACATCAATTGAAAAACCATCATTTGATACGCTAGTTGGAAATGAAAGTGGTCTTGGATCAGTTTCTATTAGTTCAGAATCAGCATCTGAATCTGGGAATAATATTGAATTCCCAATGGATGTTGAACGACTTGGATCAGTGTCAGTTTTTGATAATGAAGAAATCAATGAAAATGATTTAACTGAAATTAATCTCAATTCATCACGAAGCGAAAAATCTAATCAGCATAATAGCAATAATAACAATAAATATTAGCTGCTTTAAATTTAATCCTTCTTCTTTTTTTGGGCATAATATTTGTATTCTTTAAAAAAATTATGATTCATAATACTATAGATTTATTAGTAATTATTATTATTGTACATATTTGTCATTAATTTTTTATCAAAAAACTTTATCAATGACTATCATTCCATTTTTTTATGTTTTGCTTGTTAAACGGCCTTTTTTTGAATAATGCTGTGTATAACGGGTATATTTGCTCTTCTTTCTTTTTGAAATAAATTTTTTCTTCATTAAAATGTGGTGCTAAATACATAACAAAGCAAATCAAAACTTTTTGCAACATTCTAAAAGTTTTCTCGGTGTTTTTGAGGATGGTAAAGATGTATTAATGTAACAAATTATTGGGGTTAATAGAGAGAAAAAATGAATTTGAAGGGAACTCAATATTGTATTTGGTTAGTTCGTTCTTGTATAAGATTCGAGTCTTATGCCTTTGAATAAAGCATCTTGAATAAAAACGCACAAACAAAAATAGTGAGTTTTCTCAAAATCAATTTTTCATATTGGACAAAGGTCAACCAAAAATTTGTTAGTGACTGTTTAAGCCATAACCATAGTCTAAAAATATATTCAAGTTCTTTTTTTGGTCAGGTTCAAGACCATATTTTGTTAATATAATATTGTTCTTTCTGCTGCTTGGGGATGAATTCAAATAACGAAAAGATTGTTGTTAACTATAATCCATATTCCAATGATCGATGTATCAAACAAAATTTCTCATTCTCTGATCCTATTATTCGATACATGTCTAAAAATCCCTCAACGGGAAAATGCTACCAAAAACTTGTAAGAAGTTGTAAATATTTTTACAAAAAGAATCCAATTCTTGTTATTTCCTGCTTAAAATATCATACTTTTGATGACAAAGAAGAATGGGCCTATGATTCTTTGGAATGCAGGGATGGAAATTGTAAATGGTGGGATTCATCGATCTTTGATTTTGAAAAACTGAAAGGAAAAATTTGGTTAATTAATTCTTTATCTATCCCATACAGACTTCCATTTAAACCTAAGATCGCTGCATTCATTGCTTCAAAAGTATTTCAGTGCTCATTTAATAAATTGGTTCTTGCAATGCAACGTCTTACTTTTAATGAATTTTTATTTCTAACAAATTCAGTGGTACATGTTGAATTCGATTCAATGATTATAAGATTTGATGATGAAACTGTAGTACCGATTGAAAAGCTATTTGAAAGCTGTCCAAAGACGAAACGGTAACGCATCAAATAATTAAAAACTTTTTCAGATAACATGATTATTTTATATTATATTAATTAACTTATTTTCTTCTTATTTAAGCATTTCCAATAGTAAGACTTATTGTTAGACTCAAAAGAAATAATCAAAAATGATTTTAAGTGAATTTGGTAATGAAACCAGTGAATTGTCAAAAGATAGTCTTTCAAATTTGATCAAAATATATGCGTTCCATTTAAAGATTTTACCGGAATTAGAAAATTTTGAAAGTTTTATCCTATTCTTAAAGGTCGGCTTTTACAACATAAATATATGAAAAATAAAATATTCAATTTCAGGAAAACGAAAATATAAAATGGAGCTTCACTTTTCGAGTTATGGTTTCAAACGACTTTATAAATCCATTGAATCTTTTCATGAAAGAATGTAATTTAAAAAGATTTTTCCAATAGAGCAAAGCCATATGAATGTCACTTTATCGTTTATTTTGATGTATACATTTTAACAATCTTTTCTATAAAAATGTATTTTTTTTATGTTTCTACAGTTTTCATTGCAATAAACAATACTTTTCTGTCCCGCTTATAGCATAATTGTTAATGTACTTTTTGCAACTTAAAGAAAGCTTTGTTCTAGCCTTCTAGAAATCAATCGAGAAAAAAATGACTAACCGATATGTTGTAAAAACAAATGCATAACTCGTCCTTGTACATGAAATAACAGAAAAAAAAATTTCCCACAAAACTATAGACTGAGAAAAATAACTTTAATAAAAATCAATTTATCTCTCAGGGTTAATAATATTGCGATTGTTTAAAAAGACATTATTTTTGTCATCATCAATTTATATTTTTGGGTCAAAAATTTTTTTAGTTGGCGTCTAATGATGCATCCAAATTATGTAAATCGTATATTTGTCTATAATCCTGGTTATAATCTATATTCCAATGACAGACGTATCAGCCAAAACTTCTCATTTTCCGATCCTGTTATTCGTTACATGACTAAAAACCCATCAACTGGAAACTGTTATCAAAAGTTGATTAAAAGTTGTAAATATTTTTACAAAAAGAATCCTATGCTTGTTATTTCCTGCTTAAAACGCGATAGTTACTTGGGCAAGAAAGTATGGGGCTATGATTCATTGGAATGCAGGGATGGAAGTTGTAAATGGAGGGATTCATCGATCTTTGATTTTGAAAAACTAAAGAGAAAAATTTGGTTAATTAATTCCTTATCTATCCCGTATAGAGCTCCACCTGAACCTAAGATTGCTGCATTCATTGCTTCAAAAGTTTATCAATGCTCATTTTATAAACTGATTCTTGTAGTGCAACATCTTACTTTTATTGAATTTTTATTTCTTACAAATTCTGTTATACACGTTGAATTTGATACCCTTACTGTAACAGACGATGATGATACTGTGGTACAAGTAGAAAGCTTGTTTGAAAGCTGTCCAAAACTAAAGCATTTCCGATAGTGAGTAGTATTTACGGATTAAATATTAAAAGATAAAGTATACAAAAACAAATTTTTTAGTGAATTTGGCTCTCAAACTCCAGAATTTTCAAAAGCAAGCATTTCAAATTTGTTGAAAGTTAAACATGTCAAAAATTTATCAGCACTTTATTTATCCGTTCTACCAGAATTTGATGATTATGAAAGTTGTATCTTATTTTTAAAAGTTAGTTTTATAAATGAACTTACAAAGATTTAAAGATTGAACTTTAGGAAAATAAAAGCATACAATGGAGCTTTACTTTTAAAAGAAATGTTTCCGAAGAATTTTTTAGCAAATTTTCTTGTTTTGTTAGAGACAGTGATTGTAGAAATGAAACTAAAGATAATTAAGACATGCAGATCAATGCCGCTGTGGTGTCGCATGATTTGATATACACGTTGTTGTAAAAATGAATATTTTTAAAGAAAATTTTTTATTTGCTTTTTTCCCTTGTCTGACTTTTATCAATAAATTTCTTTTTTGACAGAATAGAAAAGATAAACTTTTTATAATATATTTGTTTTGCAAAAATATGTACCCAACTTTTTAAATATGTTTTTCTCTAACAAATCGATGAAAAATGAATTTACAGTGATTGAGGGTGAAACATATTTGATTTATTCATATGTATGTGTGTTTATTAAAAAACAAAAAGAGTTTTCTCATAAAACAAAGATTATAAAAATCAATCTTTTCTTATGAGATAATGCTCAACAATAAATGTCTTTCCTTGCCTATACATGCCATAAAAATAGTTTTCAACCGCCAGTTTGTCTGGTCAAAAACATTTATTTTCTCTTGCTGTTGCTGAACCATGTATCCATATGGTTCAAAGCATGTTTTTATCTATAATCCTGGTTATGATCCATATTCAAATGATAGATGCGTCAACCAGTATTTCTCGCTATCAGATCCAATTATTCGTTACATGTCTAAAAATCCTTCAACAGGAAAATGCTATCAAAAACTTGTAAGAAGCTGTAAATATTTTTATAAAAAGAATCCAATGCTTGTTATTTCTTGTCTAAGATATGCTACATTTAATGACAAAAAAGAATGGGCATACGATAGCTTACAATGCTCAACAGGAATTTGTGAAAACGATCGTTGGTGTATTAACATTTTTGATTTTAAAAAGTTAAATGGAAAAATTTGGTTAATCAATTCTTTAGAAATTCCTTTCACAAATAATGAATCCATTGCTTCTTTAGTTGTTTCAAAAGTGCATCAATGTAATTTGTATAGACTAGTGCTTGGAGGACAATGTCTTACTTATAGCGAATATTTATTTCTTACAAATTCTGTTGTTGTCCATGTTAAACTGAAATGTATTGTTATAAAAGTTGATGATGGTACTGTTGTTTCAATAGAAAAGTTAATTGAATGTTGTCCGAAACTTAATTATTTTGAATAGTAAGTGACAAATATGTAAAATAGATATTTTATTTTGAGTGATAATATCGAATTTAATAGGTTGCAATTTTTCTGTAGACGTCCCATGGTCGCGCTTGAGTTGTTGCCTGATATTTAGCATGTATACTCGTCTTCGTGATGGATAGTTAGGGACGAAATACTAACGGCCGAATTCCCGATTGGTGGATTTAATAGATAAATGGATATAGCTAGTAAATTGCAGACGATATCTATTTCTGTAAAAAAATATCCAAAATTTTCCATAATAAATACTTTATAAATGCTTTATTAATAAATCATTGAAGTTATCCTCGCTAATGTTTTACAGGTTTTCTCTTTAAAATCATCGACATCAAAAATTTTTTTTTGCAAAAATTGATATCGTCTGCTATTTATTAGCTAAATCCATAAATCTATTGAATCCACAGATCGAGGATTCTGCAGCTAATATTTTGTTCCATAGCTAGAAGAGTATTTGAACAAAATGTGTGGGGCTCAACTCCGGAATCACTTGTGGCCCTTTACTACAAAATCCAAAATTCAACTTTTCTAACTCCAGTAAAAAATTTAATTGACGTTTTTGAAATCGTTCATTTTAAGGACAATATTTAAGGCATGACATATTTCGATTTCGAAAAAACCAAAATTTACTGATCAAAATTGAATCAATTTTTGTAAAGAATCTTATTAATGTCGAAAAATTTTTAGCACTTGTGATGAAGAAACTCCTGAATTCTCAAAATTAAGCATTTTAAATTTGATAAAAATTGAACACCTCAAAAATATATCTATTCTTCTTTTTTACGATCTTCCTGAGATAGATGATTTCAAAAGTTTTTTACAATTCTTAAAAGTAAATGTTTTTACAGATATAACTTAAACTAACGGTTCTTTTAAGGAAAATGAAAGCATAACTTGCTATTTCTACTTCAGTTATTTCGTTCCGGTGAGCTATAAGAAAGATGTTCGTTCTATCATCGATGAATGTGGCTATCATAAACATGCCATGATGTAGCTAGCTGTCTTTTCTTGAAATGTATTTTGTCAAAACTTTGTTTTTTTTCTAATTTCTACACTTTTGATTACAATTTGCAATATATAAAACTTTGTTTTCTTCCATTTGTGGCACAATTATTTATAAAAGTTATTTATCATTCAAAGATAAGTTTTTCTCTAGTTCTTCTTCAAATGGATTCTTAAAAATAAATGTGAGAAACGCTGACAATGAGTGAGCCAATTGTGTGTAAATGTTTGAATTGCTCATGTGTACAAGTTTTTTTTTACTGGAAACACCAGAAAGAATTTTCTCAAGAAATACATAGTTTGAGAAAATGTCTTAAGTACACAATCAATTTACCCTTATGGGATAATGGTCAATATCTTTCAACTGCAATACCTGCCTTACCAAAGTTTTATGCCATTAGTTTGTCGTCATTTTTCAGTCTAAAATTTTTTTGCTGTAGTTGTTCAAACATGAATTCAACTCGAGTTAAGCTTGTTTTCGTCTATAATCCATATTCCGATGATCGATGTTTCAAACAAAACTTCTCATTTTCTCATTTTCTGATCCCATTATTCGTTACATGGCCAAAAATCCTTCAACGGGAAAATGCTATCAAAAGTTGGTTAAAAGTTGTAAATATTTTTACAAAAAGAATCCAATGCTTGTTATTTCCTGCTTAAAATATGATACTTTTGATGACAAAGAAGAATGGACATATGATGTTTTACAATGCACTAATGGAAATTGTGAAGATTCAAATATTTGTATTTTTGATTTCGATAAATTGAAAGGAAAAATTTGGTTAATTAATTTTTTCGAAATATTATGTTGGGTCAATAAAAATACTGCTTCTTTAATGGCTTCAAAAGTATTTCAATGTAATTTGTATAGACTTGCCCTAGACGAGCAGCATCTTACTTTTAATGACTTTTTATTGTTTACAAATTCTGTTGTTGTTTTTCTTTAATTACAAAAATGTATTGTAAAATTTGATGCTGATGGTAGTGTAGTTCAAATGGAACAATTGATTGAATGTTGTCCAAAACTTAAAACTTTTGTATAGTAAGTATAATGCAAGGTCACACAAAATACCATCAAAACAATTTTTCAGTGAATGTGATGAAGAAACTCCTGAATTCACAAAATCAAGCATATCAAATTTAATGAAAATTGAACACGTTAAAAACTTGTCTGTACTCATATTGGATCACCTTCCTGAACAAAGATGATGTCAAAAGCTTTATATCATTTTTAAAAGTAATTTTGTTAAAAATTAAAACAAAATTTCTACATTTACTGTTTTAGGAAAACAAAAGCATTGAATGCCATTTCTCATTTCGATTTGTTCCTGCCGGTTATAGAGAAGATATTCGTTCTTTCATTGAAGAATGTGGTTGGAAAACAGGAACCATGAGCTAGCTGTGTATTTCATTCAAACAAAATTCTCAGAAAAGCAACTGTGTTTATTTTCTACTTTGCACAGTTTTGATTGAAATAAATAAATCTTTTTTCTTCCATTTGTGACACCATTATTTTAGAAAACAAAACTGGAGTTTCCATAATTTTTAGGGGGGGGGGGGGGGACTTGCCATCAACAAACAGAACAAAAGATCAACTTCTAGCCTAGTGTACGAGTGTTTTTAGTGAGAACAGTACAAAGAATTTTCCCAAAGAAAATACATCAATTGAGAAAATGGCTATAACAAAAATCAATTCACCTCTATGGGATAATTGTCATCAGCAACTTGACAGTTCTAGCCACAATGCCATTTTATCCCATTAGTTCATCTTAATTTTTCTGTCAAAACTATTTTATTTTTGCTCCTGTACAATCATGAATAGCAATAGGGTAAAGCTTGTATTTGTCTATAATCCATATTCCAATGACAGATGTTTCAAACAAAATTTCTCGTTTTCTGATCCCATTATTCGTTACATGGCCAAAAATCCTTCAACGGGAAAATGCTATCAAAAGTTGGTTAAAAGTTGTAAATATTTTTACAAAAAGAATCCAATGATTGTTATTTCTTGTTTAAAGTATAGTACTTTTGAGGGCAAAAAAGAATGGACTTATGATGTTTTACAGTGCTCTAATGAAAACTGTAGAGACTCAAATATACGGACCTTAGATTTTGAAAAATTAAAAGGAAAAATTTGGTTAATTAATTCTTCTAAAATTTTATGTTGGGCCAATGAAAATACTGCTTCTTTAATGGCTTCAAAAGTGTTTCATTGTAATTTGTATAGACTTGCCCTAGACGAACAACGTCTTACTTTTAGTGAATTTAAATTGCTTACAAATTCTATTGTTGTTGATCTCACATTACAGAGAACTATTGTAAAATTCAATGATGGGACTGTAGTTCAAATGGAACAATTGGTTGAAAGTTGTCCAAAACTTAAAACATTTGTATAGTAAGTAAAACGTAGGATCACACAGAAAAATTTCATCAAAACAATTTTTTAGTAGATGCAATTCATATACTCCTGAGTTTTCAAAATCAAGCATCTCAAATTTAATGAAAATAGAACATGTAAAACTTTTCTCTGTACTTTGGTTTTTTGATCTCCCTGAATTAGATGATTTTAAAAGTTTTATATTATTTTTAAAAGTAATTTTTTTATAAATATTTAGATAAAATTAGGAAATGTGCCATAATATTTTAGGAAAATGAAGACATTAGCTGCTGGTTCACTTTTGATAATGTATCGAGAGGCTATGTAACGAATATTCGTTCAATTATTAATGAATGTGGCTACAATGAACGGGCTCTCGGATAGCTAGCGGTCTTGATGCAGAAGTGATAAAGATTCCCAAAGAAGCGACTTTGTTTTTTTCTTCTATTTTGCCATATTTATCAAAGTTTTCGCTTTGATAATCAAAGCAATAAATAATGCTTTTTTCTTTTTCTTCCGTTTATGGCACCATTTTTTAAAAAAAAACTTTTATAAAACTTTTTTTAAATGTTTTTTTTTCATGTGTTTGCTTTTCTTTTTCTTTTTATTCATCTTCTTTTTTCTTCTTTGTAATCTCCGTCATTTTAATAGAAACAAAAAAGCATTTTTCTTACTTTTTCTTTCCCTTTTTTTGGGAATGTTTTTTTGTCCTTCTTTTTTTGACGCATGTTTTTATGTTTTTTTTCTTGAGAAAAGTGTGCTTTTTTAAGAGAAAAAAAGTTTTCCATAAAAAGATTATGAAAAAAAATGTTTTCTTTGTGATATTTTAAAAAAAGGTTGAAATTTGAGTTCAAAGAAAAGCAATAAAAGTTCATGTAGACCATAAATCAGTAAAAGCTCGAGAGTGATCAAAACTGCTATTTTTAAATTTGAAATCTACAAAGTATTCTTATGATTTGGTTTTGTAGAAAGTAATATTGGATCTATTGAATTTTCACCTTTAATAACATTTAATAACTGGAATGTACGAAATAGTTTTGTCCTTCGCGAAATTTTGTGACTTTTTTTATTCAAAACTTTTGTATCAAGAAAGTCAAACTTTTCTTATAAAAATATTGCTTTTCTCATTTAACAAAATGTTGATTATCGTTTAAAAAAACTTAAAAACCAAATTTCAAAACGTTTTTTAAATTTCAACAAAGCCACAAATTACATGACATTTCCTCTCTCTCCTACTAACTCATTCCACCATCAACATTCGTAAAACATTCAAAAATAAATGACATCAAACTTGAACAAACTCTTTTAAAAACTGCTGCAAAAAACACAAACTAAAAAATAACTAACTTAACTTACTAAATATATATGTACCACACAAACAATTAATTGCTGCTGCTCTTTTCTTTTAATGACTACTTTTTTGTTGTTGCTTGCTTGCTTCTGCTGCAGCATCTGACAGTTACTTTTAAAATGATGGCACAGCAGGAGTCAAAAAAAACAAAAAAATTAACTCCTCTTTTAAATTTGACATTTTCGCTCATCAATGTATTTTAAACGCATGACTTTAATTAACAATTATAATTTAGTTTATTACTCTGCTATTACATGATTCATATAAACAAAAACTGTCAGTATTTTTTATAAACCTGAATAATCGTTCTGAATTAAAAATGACCTTTTTGAATTTTTAATAGCTTTCGTTTATTAATAAAAACTTATTATTTTTCTATTATTTTATTCATCATATTTGTTTTGGCATATTTTTTCATTCATTCAATGGCATTCATGTTCTCTTCATCTTTTGTTGTTTCTTTCTTTTTTTGTTTTTCATTGTAACACGTGGAAATTTTATTTGCGTGTTTGCACTTACTTGAAATAAAAATTTAAAATGAAAAAAAAAACAAAAGAAAAAATTTTTTTGGGGTCGAATGTTTCGGTTTTGAATGTCAAAACTACATTAAGCCTTTTCTTCTTTCCCATGCTCTCATGCTGCTTCATCTTTTGGCACATCTATCTTTTTTTAAGTCTATTGACCTTCGAAGGGCATGCCGAAGTTTAAAAAAGAAAACTCTTTTGGGAATTAAATAAAAGAAGAGATGTAAATTTGTTTTAAAAAATGTGAAAGTTGTTTTTTTAAAAAGATAAAAGGGGTGTTTAAGTTTAATGGGTGTCGGCGTTATCTTTTGTTTTAACAGGGTATTTATCGGTGTTGTTTTGGGAATATCTGAGGGGGTGAAATGTGTATTGTTTTTTTTGTTTTCCACTGTAAATTTATGGATCTTTTTTTTTTAAATTTTTTTATTCTTTTACTGCTTTTGTTTTATTATTATCTTGATTAAAGCACTTTAATTAAGTAATGGCAGGTTCTTAGATTACAAGTTATGCTGACTTTAATTACTGTATTTTACTAAATGAAGTGAGTGGTTTTAAACTTGTCTTTTATTCTTTGTGTGAAAATGAAGCAAACAATGAAAAATCCTTTCTATTATTAAAGCGAAAAATAGCAAAGAAACATCATGGAAACCTATATCTTTTGAGGATGATAAGCAGAAGTGTGCGAGATCAAATCTTTCCATGAATCAAGAAATAAGATGCTTTTTGAAAATTGAATATCGAGATTTTTCAACAGGTTTCAGGAAATGGAGATTGTGATGTCAAAAAAATGCCGAAAATTGAGATCTCGAAATCGACTATATAGTCTATAGTCGAAGAATAGACACATAAGGGGTACATTGTCTTCATATAATACACAAAAATGAAGTTTTTCCAAAATTTTTAATTGTCAATATCAATCTTGATTTTCCTCAAGAAAACCGGAATCTCATACAAGTTTCCTTGCAGCCTTCATTTAAACAAACATTGAAGTTTTTCTTTAACTACAAATACCATTAAGGATGATATGTCTTTGACATCCATTTTATTTTGTAGGAAAAAAACAGATATGTAACTATTTGGCGTTAAATTTCAAGTTTTACTTTTGCGTTTTCATCTTTCCAACTTTTTAAAAAACCCCTTTTTTGCATAAAAAGCTTCAGTAAAATAAAACACGCATAAATATGCGTCAGCTGACCTCAGTAATTTCTATTTAGCATTTTTTCTTCCATCAACCAAAAAGATATTTCTAAATACAAAAAAATAGAAGTCCTCACTTCAAGCTTCCGTAAACAATTTAAGAAAAAAACTAAAATTAATTTATTCAAAGAAAAGGTTTTTCCGCCACTTTTTATTTTTTTGATAAAAAAAAGTTTCTGGAAAAACTAGTGGAAGCGCTGTTTTTTATTCTTTTCAAACAAAAAAAACTTTTTTTTTGCTTTACCAACACCAAAAATGGCATAAACTTGAGAAAAAAAAAGATTCCATTTTTATGCATTTTTATGAAATTTTTTTTTCTCTCCTTTTACGCTTAAGTGCTTTCTTCTTTTTGGTGCCCTTCATTTCTGTGTTTTTTCTTTTTTGAAAGTCATTAAACTAACTTTCTTTAGGCTCTGTTTTTTTATTCTTAAAGTTTTTCTATTTAAAAAAATAGTTAGGTAGTTGAAAGACCTTTCAAAATGTCAAATTTAAAGGAGTAATTTTTTTGTTTTTTTGACTCCTGCTGTGCCATCATTTAAAAACAGCAACGACAAGAAGCTGCAACAGAAGCAAGTAACGGCAACAAAAAAGTAGTCATTAAAAAAACGAGCAGCAACTAATTGTTTTGTGTGGTATATATAAATTTATTGAGTTAAGTTAGTTATTTTTTTAGTTTGTGTTTTTTGCAGCAGCATTTTTTAAAAGAGTTTTTTCAAGTTTGATGTCATTTATTTTTGAATGTTTTACTAATGTTGATGGTGGAATGAGTTAGTAGGAGAGAGAGAAAATGTCATGTAATTTTGTTACTGTAATTTGTGGCAATAATGGAACTTAAAAAACGTTTTTAAAAAAACAGTGGCATCACTTTAATTTTATTTAAGAAAAAATTATTTTCAAAGTGTCATTTTTGTTTTTTTAAAGCACGTTTTTTCATACTCCTTTGGTGGTCAGTAATAATAGGTGATGGGTGATTACAATATGAGCTTAATATTAACCATTAAATAGCTCAAAAAAAATTTGAATAATGTCACATTTTACAGAATAAGTAGCAGGCGATAATGTGTGCCACTTTCATAGACTCAAATATGCAAATTCTTAAACAAGCAGCTATAAATTTGCATGAATTAGTTTAGGTATTAGAAAAGTACGATGAAATATGTTTTGAGTCAAAAGCTATATGGCATCTGAAAACGGCTACTTTCTTGGCTTGAAAATCAGAAATTTGCCTGAGCGGTCTTCTTTCATTTTCATTTTAATCGTAAACAAATGATAAATTATCGCTCCACTAGATGCCTGATTTTCTGGATTGGCTAGGATTGAAAAAGTTTACGAGCATCGCAATTTCTTATATCTCAAAAGATTTGATCCTAATCAAACAAAAAAAATCTTTTAGTGCCGTTTCATAACCTCCAAAGCCCTCTTCCAAGTTTACCAAATTTCCTTCATTTCCATTTATTTTTTTCATAAAAAAATATTTTTGCTTCCGTTTTATTTTATGTGTTTTGATTGACAGCCAGCATACTTGTTTCAAAAATTTTTTTGTGACTTGGCCATCTTTTTCTTCATTCATCAGTCCAAAAAAAAACTTCATGTGATTTTTCCCTAAGGAATTTTGTATTTTTTTCTTTTAAATTTCTTTGAAAAAAACAATTTTTGGCCTTCCTTTTTTTCTCTGGAAAATTTTGTTTTTGCTTTCATCTTTCACGTACTGCGGCTAATGTTTTTCATTGAATTTCATTTCCAATATTTTAACCTTTAGCATTAGCTTGGAACGTGGGCTTCCAAAAAAAATAAATATATATTTTTATGAAGTCACACAAAGAGAGGGCAAACAATAAAGAGAGATGTATGTATGTATGTAAACCAGCAAGAGGTGTTATATTGTTTTGGTTTAAATACAAAATGAATAGAGTTAAAAAAAAGTCATTGTTTGAATTTTTGAATGAATGACGTTTGAACGTGGCATGGCAAATGTCAAGGTTCAATACCGTAGTGTGTATTTGTTGGAATTGTTTTAAATAAAATTTATGATTTTAAATGTCAAATTTGGAAATTAGATGTTACAATTTTTCATAGCAAGGGTTTAATTTGCACTTTTGAGAATTAACATATTTACGTCTATTAAAGTAGCACACGATACCTATTCCCTAAAATTTGATGTTTTTCGATTTTTGAGGGTTAATAATGATCAAAGATTTATTGAAACTCATTACAAACTTGATCATCAAGAAGAAGCTCAAAAATATAAAAAATATCAAATTTAAATGAACAAGTAGTAGACGATATCGTGGGCTACTTTGATAGTCTTAAATATGTAAATTTTCAAAATGGTAGCTAATAATTTGGAAGAATTTATTTGAGTACTACGGGAAAACAATTGAATATTTTTTGAGCAGAAATTGAGATTGCATCTGCACGTACTCCCTTGTCAAAAGCATTTCAACAAGTATTACAGTAATGACCAGTTATAACCTCGTTAAACTTTTTCTATCGTTATTGACTCCATTTTGCTCCAAGACCACCAAGACGAAAAACATTTAAAACAAAATTTAATCCCTTCTTAAACTTAAAATTTTTCACATTCTTTTTTCCACTTTCCTTTCCTCTTTACAAATGCCACCAACTTTTTATTCTGCTTTCTTTTTTTCTCTTCTCTCCAGTCAAATCCCCGTCAAAGATCGTTGACATGGCTCTCTTATATATATGGCTGACTCATAAAATATTAATATTTTTACATCCTCATCAATGCAGACGACTTCTAATATATATGCTTTTTTACACCTGCATGCATTCTTGACTAACCACAACTACTACTACTTTTCAACGAACACCACTCCTCTCTTGACGGCTGCTGCAAAGTTTTTTTTACATTTTTTTAATATTATTACTAAACTTCTATTCATATTGTATTATGTTTGATGTCATTCAAAAAAAATAGAAGGCAAAAAAATTTAATTAACGCTTCAAAGTTTATAAATATTGCTTTTGCCCTTATGCCTTGAGGGGGTTAATGAGAAAAAGAGAGCAGCTATTTCTGTACATTTTTAAAAAATATCAAGTAATAGGAGAATTGAAAGCTTCATTCATTTTTTCCGTTTTAGTTATTAAACGATTTCTTGATATTCAAAATCCATCAAACTTTTAGAATTAATACATTTGGAAGAGATCTGGAGCACTTGTTGTGCCCCTATGTACCCTATGACTTTCATTGAAACCCTAACAAAACCCCAAAATCTCGAAAAATGACAAAAATACGGAAACAACTATAAAAAATTCGTGGAAAATCGTAGAAAACCGTTAAAAGTCGTGGAAAAGGGTGGAAAATTTTCTACGATTTTCCACAATTTTTCACGACTTTCCACGATTTTCTACGGTTTTCCATGACTTTCCACAAAGTTTTTAAACTTTTTTTTCCATTTTTTGTTATTTTTTTTAGCTTCAAGTATTATTGGAGTTTCAATGGGACTCTTAAGAGGTTCAAAAGTGATATAGGTCTCTTCCCTTGATGTAATATTTCTGAAGTTGTCATGAATTTTGCATATCTAGAAATCGTTTAATTAAAAAAAATGGAGAAAAATGAGTAAAAAAAAGATGAAGTTTTTTCAACCCCCTGTAACAACTTCCGCTTAAATGATAATTTCACATTGATATATTGCTTTTCTTCCGGTCAACTGCTCACTTCACTTCTTTTATTTTTTGACATTTTTTCTGTTTTGTTTTTTTTACTTAAAGGTTAATTTTGAAGAAGCTTACTTGCTTACTGCATGGGAGGGAGGTTAGTTAGTTGAGTTGGGTTCAGTTGGTTAGTTGTAGCTTGAGGCTTGGATTGAGTTGGGTTGCTTTTTGTTATTTGCTGGAAGAAGAGAGAAGTGTACTTTTATTTACTTACTCCTTTTTTTGGGTTCGTTCCAGTAAAGCATGTTCGTTGTTATTAAAACTCATTCAAAACCAGGAAGCATAGAGGAGGAAATTAGAAATTGAGTCCTCCAAAAAAGGCTCATACACTTCAAAAAAAAGGCATCACTTCTTTTTTAGGTTTAAAATTATTATTATAATGGCGTCATTTTTTAAGTTGTTGCTTTTTTGTTAAATGTTGAGATTATATTTCAAGCGGGGGATGTTGGAGAGAGAAAAAGTTATGTATTTAAAGTTTTTGAGTGAAAAAAGTATAAACGTATATAAAAGTAAAAGAGTAGTAAAATTAATTTATTTTATGGGTATTTTAGAAGCATGGAGGTTATTGTAAAAAAGCTTTTTTAAAGTTAAAAAAACAGTTGAAACCTTTTAACGATTTTTCTTTTTTTATTTTCCTTTTAGAAAGTTTTATGATTGAAAAATTTGCCTATTTTAGCTTTTCACGTCCAAATTAGCTAAATTGAGCTTTTTTAATCTCAATTTTTACTGTTTTTAAAACTGATCTTTGAGGTTTTTTTCTGGAGCACTCTTTTGATCTTCTGCAGACAAGTGTAAAAGATTAAAAAAATTGATTGTTAATAACAAAATTTTAATGAATTTTAAGAACTATTATGAATCTCAGAAAGTTAGAAAAATATCAAATTTTAAGCAATAAGTAGCAGGTGATATTGTGTGCTACTTTGACAGGCTTAAATATTTAAATTCTTAAGACGACAACTAATAATTTGCTGTGATACGTTTTAATACTAGCAGAGTATTAAAACGTATCACAGCAAATTTATGATATAGGCCAAGATCGAGATGGCTTTAGAAAACCGTTTCTTATTAGCTTGAAAATTTGGCATTTGTTGGCTTACAACTTTTAAGACAAAACTCAGTGGTATTTGAAAACAATATGAATCAAGCCGTCCAGCGTTTTTTTTAAACATTAAAATGTGGCATTGACAGTGTTGAGCATTTTTAAATTAATACAAAAATGTTAACAAATTCTTTATATAATTTAATTTCTAGTTTTTGTTTTAAAACACTTGTTTTTGGTTTAACAAAACCGTTTAATCCATTTCCCTTTCATTCCCAAACACATTTAATGACTCAATAAAACCAAAACCAAATCCCAGAAAAACGTTGTTTTTTTCTTTCCTTTTATTTTTATTTTATTTATATCTAATCCAATCTCCGGCATTCCTTTAGCCAAAAGCTTTGGGGGCATTTTTTTAAAGCTTGCTTTTTTTCTTTTTTTCTATGCTTACTTCGTTTTTATGTTTTGTTAAGCATTTTTCTCCTTTTTTTCTTCCTTATATATATGCCTTTAGGGCTATTACATTTTTATTTTATTTATATTTCACTTTATAAAATTCTTTTTTCCTTAGAAAAACAACAGCATAAGAAGAAAGACAGAAAATGTTTGCCGTTTTTTGTTTTAACTTAATTTTATTTTTTCTTCGATACTTATTAATTTTAACAAAGCTGGTGGGGCAACTTTTAAGTCCAAATCTGTTAGAAAATTTTAGACAAAATTTGTTTTATTGTTTTCACACTTTTAAATATTTAAATGGTAAAAAAGGTTTTTCATTTTTGAGCTTTGTTCAAAAATAAATAAATAAAAAATGCTTTTTTAATGGCTCGATGTTTATTTATTTAAAATCTTTTCTTTTTTTGCTTTCGGGGTAAAGGAGAGTAAAATGGTTAAATTACATTTTTTTCTTTGACTTTGTTAAATTGAGAAGGATGGCATCGATGCTTGGTGAGTTGGTGAGTTGTTAAAATAAAAAAAAGTAGTATGGAAGGCAATACAGCCAGAACTTTAAAAGTCTTTCATTTTGCTCATTTAAAACATTTGTTTTTTAAAAAAGCAGCTGATTTTTGTTTTACTTACTTAAAGCGGTCAGTATAAATTAGTATGAGTAAGCTTGCTAGTAAGATGTTCAAAAAAAATACAGCATCAAAATTTTTGTTTCAAACAGCTGTTTTTATACTTTTGTAACCACTCTGTTAATTAAAGTTTTCAGTTCAAATACAGCTTTTGTCTTTAATATTTCTTGTTTTTCTTCTTTGATAGACCACTTATCTCTCAAAAAGGAAGTCTAGTGTATTCCCTAAGGGCTTGAAAAAGTTTTTTATTTGAGTTCATTTTTTAAACTTTTTTAAAATAGTTGATGTCTTTTTTAAAACTTATCATTTTTCTTATTTCCTATTTTTTAAGTTCGTAAAACTAGAATTTTTGATCTCGACCATGTTTCATTCAAAATTTCTACAATTTTTTCCAATCGTATACTGTGTTTGTTTACGATTGGAAAAAAATTGGTTTTTAATTCCTTAATTATTTTCGTTTTAATTAACAGTATTTTTGGTCAACCTTCGATTTTTTTAATACTTTTTTTTCCAGATTTCTCGTTAATAATAATTCAAAATTGTTGTGTTAGCTTCTGCAACGCCAGCAAGCTCCGGGGCTACTGTTCCAGTAGAACCGGAGCCTGCATCCTTGAATGCTGGTCCATCAGAAAGATCATCCACACCTTCATCAGTTCGTAATAAAACTTCAGTAGTTGTCAATCAAGATAATGGTGCAGATTATCGTGTAGCATTTTTTGGTGCAGGAGGGGTTGGAAAATGTACGTTTATTTAAATGCCTTCAAGGGATATCAAAGAGGATAAATAATATCCAGTTGAAGAAGATATCGCCAGATTTCATAATCTCTTATTAAATGACACTATAAAAATACCCAAAAGTGGATTAACAATATCCCATGCCAGCATAGATCCTTAAATTTTATAAATCCGTGATTGTTTAAAATTTTTAGCATCAATTGTTCAACGATTTGTAAATGGAACTTTCAGTGATAATTATGTTCCAACGATAGAAGATACTTATCAGCAAGTAAGTTTTGGTGATTTTGAAGGGAAAGTTACAATAGATTACAAAATGTTTATCCTGTTTTTTCCATTTTCCTCAATTTTTGTAATTAAACGATTTCCAAAAGAACAAATTACATGAAATTTTTAGAAATTGTACACGTGGACCCGGGGAACAGATCTATATCAATATTTGACTATAATACACCCCTTGGCCCCATCTGAAACCCCACAAAATGACAAAAAACATGGAAAAAAGTTTAAAAAATTCGTGAAAAATCATAGAAAATCGTAGAAATTCGTGCTAAGTTTGGGATCAAAGGATATACTGGGATCCAAAAGTGATATGGATCCGTTCTCCAGGTCTATATGTATCATTCCTAAAAGTTTCCTGTAGTTTGATCTTCTAGAAATCGTTAAATCATAAAAAAAGAAATGCCAAAAACGGGATGAACATTTTGTCATCCATTTTAACGTATGCAATTTTATTTGCATCGTTGTTATCCTCAGACTTCCATATCCCTTCATTAATCCCTATCATTTTTGCAGGTGATAAGTTGCAATCAAAAAAATGTTTGTACTCTACAAATCACAGATACCACCGGATCACATCAATTTCCAGCAATGCAAAGATTATCAGTTTCAAAAGGTCATGCCTTTGTCCTCGTTTATTCAGTGACCAGCGCACAATCATACAATGAACTAATTCCAATAGTTTTAATGTTAAAAGAAGTTAAAGGTGCTGAACTTGCCGAAGTTCCAATTATGTTAGTTGGAAATAAAAAGGATGAAGAAAGTGTAAGTTACCATAATAGCTAAGAGGGGATAAATTGGATTAATGATATCCTTCTCCTACCACTCAAAATTCTGAAAAGCTGATATTTCATTACTTTGAACCGAATTTTACCGATTTTCTTCAATTTTTGACTTTGCAAAACCTTGATTCCCTTTAAATCAGCTATCCCTAGCTTTCTTAAACCCATCTCTAATCTAGTCATTTTTTAGCGCCGAGAAGTTACTCCTGAAAAAGCTGAAAAGCTTGCAGCACAATGGGGAATTGGATGCATTGAAACATCTGCAAAAAATAATGAAAATATTACCGAGCTATTTAAAAAGCTTTTAGCAATGGAAAAGAAGCGCCAGCTTGCTTTAACCATGAATGATACAGAAGAAAAAGGAAATAATAAAAAGAAATGCTGCATTATGTAAAAAACTTATATTTAATTATTTATTTATTATTTTTATTATTATGCTTTTTTGTTGTGTATTTTTTTATTAGAAAGAAATAAACGGGATTTATCTTTTATCATTTTTGATGGATCTGATATCAAGTAGAATACGGTATTGCACAAACAAAAGGAAATAAACTGTGGAAGACAACAAAAAAAGGATGTTGCAGTAAACGATAAGAACGTAATTATTTTGTTTCTATGTACAAAAGCTTTTATATTCAAACCAGAAAAAAAACAGATTAATTATATAAATATAAATTATTAGAAGTAAAAAAACTGTCCTAATCATGGCCTACAATAATTTGTATTTATTTCGTTTAAATATTTCAACTATTTGAAGCTTGACTGATAAACATATTAATTGCTTTAAATTCGCTTACTTTTAAAAATGATAATATAAAAAGTTGCATAAATTTATAATTTTATCTTTTTTTCTTTATCTTTTTGCTTTTGATTGAAATGATTACTATTTTTAACTTGGCGGTGATTGTTTGGCGAAATGTAGCACGCTGCCAACCGACAGTCTCTTTCCTTTTTTTTGTCTGAATGTTCAAATTTGAACTTGTCACTTGAACAAAACGAGCTCGTTTTTCGATTATAATAAATTTAACATTCTTGATTAACTTTTACATCATATTTTATCTTGTTATTTACCTTCAGTAAATGTTAATGCCTTATAAGATTTTTAGCTTCTTGTAGTTTGTTAAATTGATCGAAAATCTTTATTTTTTTCAATAAGTCAAGTTAAACCTCGTTTACATTTACCTCAATCTTACATCGTCTTTGCGCTTTTTCCTAGATAACGTAATAACGAGGTTCGAATGTATCTTTACTAAAGATGAATGACGTATATCGCCCGTGTTGCTTGATAATTTGTGTTTTTAAGATGTGGTAAATTTATGTGATCGTGTTTTTTTTATTGTTTTGTGATTGCTTTAAGCTTCATTGATTATTTTTAATGCTCTCTTTTTTAGATTATTTAACTTATATATACTTTGCTTAACTTTTAAATCTATCGTGTTTCTCAACAACAACAATATCATCTGATCATCATGGAAAAACTTAAAGATCCATCTTTATCACTTTTACCAGATAAAAATGAATCAAAACAACCTACTTCCAGCAGCAGCATCAACGAAGATGCTAACACTGAAATCATTACCAAGTATGCAACTTTGATGGAAGAACTTCAAGATAAAACAAATGATTTTGTTGCAGCTGTAAGTTACTTGTTTTTTACTTTCTTTAATTATACATTGTTTTTTTAGGTTTATACACCTAAAACTGTTCTAACCAAAGCTGGTAAAATCCAAGTAAAACCACTCCTTCCTGTTGCATATAAAAAAATTGATGATTTTATTGCAGCTGTAAGTTTCTGTATTTGTCAATGATGTGAATACATGTGTATTTTTTAGAGTGATGCAGTTATTAAATGGTATGAAGCTGAAACTGAACGATGTCATGCTGATTCTTTGTTGTATAAAGTAAGATTTGGCTGCTGTATAACATAGTCATGGTTATTGTATTTTAGAGTCGTTGTGCAGAAGCTCATGAAAAGATGAAACAGCTTCAAGAAACTATCAATGATCAAAAGGATACTGTATGTTTTTCTTTCAGCATATCTTTTTTTTATGATTTATTGGTTTTAGATTGATCTTTTAACTGATAATTCTGCGACATTGTCAAGATATTATAAAGAAAGGATGAAGAGTATGGAAGAAGCGTTTAAACAAATGAAAGCTGCTGAAGAAGAATTGCATGCTAAAATTGCTCTTATGGAACATAAAGAAAAAGTATCGAATGAAAAGCTTGAAGAAATGAAAGCTCAACGTAATACTGTAGATGAAACATCAAATTGCGGACGTCAAGAAGATGATATTGTAAGGGTTTTACTATGTCATGTTCTGCTTAAAAAAATATTATAATTGTTTCAGCCACCTGCTGCTGCTAAAGCTGAAAGCAATGATAATAATAATTTTGTTCAATTACAAGATGTTATTGTTAATGGTAATATTAATTATAAATTATTGCGTGGAAAAGTATGTTATTAAATGTGCCACAATTATGTAATTACAGTACGTTTTTTTAGGTTCTCGCTATTACCAAACTCAAAACTGCTAATGGAGGCTTTGAAGTTTATTACAATGATGGCAATGAAGAAAGAAAGGTCAAGCTTGAATTAAATGATTCATTCAAAGTTCATTTTACTGGTGAAATCTGTTTTAACATTGGCTATATTGGTTATCTTTTGAAAATTCTTCGTCCACATGTTGTTTCATGCTCTCTTACTTCTTTATCTTTGGATGCGGGAGTTCTTGGATTCAATGATTTTTTGATGCTTGCAAAATCTCGATCAATTGAACATTTACATTTTGGATGTTCTGTCGATGATGGTCATAGTCATGATTTACCACTTGAAAAGATGTTGGAATTTTTTCCAAATCTCAAAACGTTTGAGTAAGTTTTGGTGTGAAAGGGGGAAGAAATTTTGATAAGGATTACTGTATATGTTTTTATATATTATATTTTAGTTACTCTGGAAAACCAAATTGTTGCAAGAAAACAGCTGCTACTCTTCTTCAACTTCCAGTTTTTCAAAAGCTAGAAAGATTTGAATTACAAAATTGCTCCTATTTCATTGATCTTGCAGTTTTTGGTCAATTTATGAAAGTGAGTTTCTTTTTTTTATATTTCTGTAAACATTCTTGCAATCTGAACTTGGTTTAATGAATACTGTACTAAAGATTCTTTTCAGAAACATTCATTTGCTCAATTTTCCATCACTTTTGAACGTGGAGTTTCATATGCTTCTAATGCAACCATCTTCAAATTCCAACAAGAAAAAGATGCAATCGTGCGTTCCTGGCCAACCGATGCACCGAAGCCTGAAATAAATCTTTAAGTTGTGGATGTTCTTTGATTTCATAACCTTTTGGTTTTTTGTTTGTTGATTTGAATAAATGTTTTGCTGAAAAATTTAAGATTAATTTATTAGCTTAATTGCCTGCTGTTCAAAAATATGTTGAATCTAGAAATAATTCTAACTTTTCTGTTGTCGAAATAAACCATTTAAAAAAATATTTGAACGTTTTCAAATAAAACACTTTCTTGTTTTTACCTTGCTTTACTAAAAATATCCATCATTGTTCGTTTGAATGTCATCATTTTTTTAAAGCTTATATCCTCCCATCCGGTTGTCTTGGACAAACAAACACATAAGATCAGGCATAGGATAATGCTTGCTTAAATTTATCTCATTTGTTTTCTGTGTGTTGTTTTTTTTTCTTCATCCACTTTTGCAATACTTTTCTCTTCTTGAAAGTGCTATCCACTTGCAAGAGAGAAAAAAACATTACTTTTTTTTGTTATCCTCCTTCTCTTCTTTCTTTATTGCCAGTGGTTATTTTTAACTTCTTTTTTCCTTCAAAAAAGTGTGATTTTGTTTTTAACGGATTTATTTTTATTTTTCAAATCAATTGTCCGAGATCGTGTTATTTAAAAAAATGGAAGACGAAAATACTAAGCTTGTTGAACAAGAATATTTGTTAAATCTAGAAGCAATAGAAGAATGGAAAAAAGGTGGTGAAGATTTTGAAGATAATATGGAACTGCTAAAAGATATTACTATGGATTTAGTGCATAAATATGGATCATCAAAATTTCCTAAATTTAGTGATGAAATTGTTAAGGTTGGTAGTGCTTTAGAGAAGATTCGATCAGAGTTAAGCAAATTAGAGAAATTTCTTTTTTTTTCAATTTTGATTTCAATATTTTAGTCATCTTTTTTCGTGCAATTACTTGAATTTATTATTTTTGATGTTTAGGGAGTTGAAGAATTGTTTGTTCTACATTATTCTCGAGCATCTGAAGATCATCGACGAACTTTATTAAAACTAATTGGAATTTTACCATATGATGAAAAAGTTGCTGCAGTATTATTTACATATGATCTCGTAAAAATTTTACTTAATGCAAGTGGACTAGTTCGAGAGGTAACAAAAATTGATGGATTTAGGGGTTAGTTTTTTAAACATTTTTTCATAAATCTAACTAGATAAAAAAATCACTAACTTTATAATTATTGATTTTTTACTGCCATCGATAATTATTACGTTTTTAGTCGTGTTTGAAGCTCTACGAACCCTTCATCATGCTTTACATGTCTCAGATACTGTACAACAAATATTTATTGAAAATTGTGAAGAAATTTTATTTGAACGCATGCGAAGTTGTTTGAATCATTTGCAGGAAGATGAAGAAGTAACTCAGAAACAATTTTATTTTTTAAATAATGCTTCAGAAGTTTTGATTGAAGAATTATTATATTCTGATTTGAGATTGGCATTTGTATCTTGTTTGTCATCAGTTAAGCTACAGGTCAGTTTTTCTAGAGGGGTTATTGTAGACGGATATTCTTTTCAGCGAAAATGGATTAGTGATCTTAACAAATCAAATTTATTCCTTGATATCCTTAAATATTGTTATCAAAAAATGGCACTTACTGAATCATCATATAAAAAAACAACACGAAAATTAATGGTTGTTCAAACGTTGCCATGGGCAGTAGAAGTAATTGATGATGATGAAAATTGGGATGAAAATGTTGAATCTCTGGTTATTTTTCAATCTTTTGAAATGGCTATTACTGCTTTGGAAGTGTTACATCATTTACATATGTATGCAGAGATATTTAATGTGGTAAGTGGAAATTGTTACTGGGTGTATACAATGATATGACAGTATTCTGTATAGGATGGTTAAAGTAGAACAGTAATCGCTTTTTTTTATTTTCGTGATCTCATGTTTTTCAAGAATGGGTCATGACTGATGGGAGCATCTTTTGCAAATCAAATTTTGGCATTTAGAAAAACTTTGCCAAATGGCGCTAAATTCAAATTCGACCTTATTCCTGGTGAAATTAAGCACCAGTTTTAAGTTGACAGAAATGATAAAAATCCTGACTTTTTGTATACAATGATCAAAGAATTAACCTTCAAAGAAAACGGATAAGTGACCTTGCGGAGATTTTAAAAAAAAGCCATTTGAAAAACATGAATTTTATGATTTTTCATTTTGAACTAATTTTTCAAATGGCTGTCGTTATGTCATTTTTGAAGCTGGAGGGTGTAAAAAATAATAATCTAAGCCATTTGTAACCTGGACAAGATCATGCCAAAGATGCTTCAGTTAATGATGGCCCTTCTCTGAAAATTTTAGCTCACAGAAACAAAACGAGCAATTTTCAAACCCCATTTCTTTCATTCACTTTCAGCAGAAATACAGCAAAAATGAAAGCTTTTGAAGGACTTTAACAGCTTTCACGCAGGCATTCAGTACTTTTCTTCTTCTTCAGCAGCCTTTGCTTCTTGTCAGTAAAAGCAAAGATATGCAGCAAATTTTATTTACGAACTTTGAAAGCTATAACTTTTGCTAAATTTTTGCTGAAGGTTAATGAAGAAAATCGGTTATGTGTCGTCAAAAAACAATTTTAGTTTTACTTATATTTGTTAACAACAATCTTTTTTCAGGGATTTGCTCAAAAATGTGCTAATGAATGTGCAAAGATTATTGAAAGCAGTTTTGTTGATGATGACCTCAAACGTGTTGCAGCCCGATTCTTAACGGCCGTCCCCGCGTGCTTACTACCACTTTGTCCAAAAATCCCTGAATCAGAAGTTTCCAAAGCAACTGTAAGCTACGAAAGCTATGAAATGAAATTTGTTGCAGCAGTTTTAAAATTTCTTTCAAAAAAATTAGAAGATACAGATCCTGTTGAAATTCGTCTACTTACTTCTTTCTTTGTTGTTTTAATTCTTCTTTGCACAAAGCACAAGCAAGTTCGTCGATATTGTAGATCAAAACTTATTCCATCAAATATGTCTACAGCAACGCTGGATAAAGATCTTCGATACAAAATTATTAAGCTAATTCTTACATCAAAAAATTTCTGTGCTAAACAAGCTGCAGAATTTTTGTTTATTCTTTGTAAACGTTCTATTCCAAGATTGATTAAAGATACTGGTGTTAAACATGTTGCAGAATTGTTACCCGATAATAAAGATATCTATCGAAAGAGAGAAGGTGATTCAGAAGATTCTGATGATGAAAATAAGAAACCTGCTAAAAAAGAAGAGAAGGAAGTGAAAAAAGTTTCAACAAAACCTGAAAAAACAGTTTCAAAACTTGCTCCACGATCTGCAAAACCGGACGAAACAAAAACTAAAAAGCTTCCAAAATCTGAAGTGGTTCCAGAGATGGTTAGAAAATATTCATCAAAAAATTAAACTCTGTTTTTTTTATTGATTATTGGTTTTGTAAATTCAGTTTTTAATATTTGTGTGTACATTCTTTAATAAAAAAATTCTTTTAAAAAGTTTTAATTCAGGGGTACGAATTCTTAACCTTGTTATAAATAGTTTTTTATAAACATTTATGTATAGAGAAACAAGCTCTTGTATATTTATTATTTTATTTTTTTACAATTTTAATCACAAAAGTTCACTAAATTTTACACCTTCATTTGAAAGAGTATATTCATTGTTTGTACCATTTTTGAGATTTCCAGAGAAAAGATCAGAATATCCGCAACAATTTTTAAATTTAAGTTTTAATTCCAACGTTGATGACGGAAAATCGTTGTAGCTTGAATCAACTTTAACAGTAAAATCTCCATTATTATCTACGTTTGATACAGCTATAATGTCATCAGATGAAAATTCATCAACTTCAATTAATGTGACAATTGCATCTTTGCCAATGGGACTTTCATTATCACATATAATTTTTCCATAAAATATATAGTTGTAGCCTGCTATAAAGTTAGTATATTTTTGTCCATCAATATTGGCAGTCATCTCTGATTTTAAGCTTTCAGCATCAGTCAATTTCTCAATAAATTCCATTTCAGATAATCTCAAAATGTCTTCAACAAATAATATTTCATCTTCTAAATATTTAACAGGTGAAAAAGATGGGCTAAATGGTTTCTGGTGTTTCTGGTATGTGACCATGTTTTCCCATACAGGATTCCAGAATATTGGTGTCCGAAGTTCTGTTGGTTTATAAGTATAATTAGATGTAAATCGTTTCATAATTATTGTCCTAACTCTATCTGCAAATACTCTACAAACTCCACCATTTGAGACAAAAATATCATTAGCATTGCAAAAACGACCAATGGCAAACACGCCACATTGTGGTGTATATGCACATGTAAAATTTTCGCCACATTTACTTTTATACATTTCGGACAGAGAGTCACCATCTGCACATTTCTGGAATATTTTATCGTTTTGAGATAGATATTTGTGAACGGCTCTCAATTTAATCTGCCACTCAAAATGGGATTGAAAACGTGGTCTATCCCAACAGAAAGATGGGTTGCACGCAAGATGTAACGAAAATTCCAATCTTTTGACCAGTGTTATCGATTTTTAAAAACCTCGATGCCGACACCGGCGTTGATAAAGCGGCACTTTTTTCCTTTCATGTTTTCGAAAAATCGACGCTGACGCCGGCGTTTCGGGAACACTACTTTTGACACCCTATATCTAGAGCTATGTAGTTTCTCTTTGTAACAAAATACATACATTTGTTAAACTGTAAATTAAATTATCATCTGAATCATTGTATGTATCACACAAAGAAGATGCTTGAAAAACAATAACACTGATACCGTCATGTTGTACAATATATGAGCGACCATCTTGTAAATTTCCATAATGTATCATATCATCTTTCTTTATCCAATTATCCCGGCTCACTCCAACAATATATAATGGTCCATAGTTATATTTTGTTTGTAAAAGTGCAACTACATCTTTTCCCACTTCAACATTCCCCTTTTCGTGTTCATATAACCAGCTAGAATATTTTGTTTTAATCATTTCAGCATTTTTTTATCAAATATTCTTTTACTGCTGTTTTTGTAAAATTAAAATAGTTTTCCTAAAAGAGATATCTTAACTTCTTTTTATATCAAAGTTTTTAAAAAATTTTTACATGAACACTATCCTTTGATTGATTAATTTGCTGATAAATTTTTTTTAAGGTCTTTCGAAGTTTTTGGAAATCATATTTTGCATCTTCAAGCTCTTGCATACCGGAGCAAGCTGCTTGGGACAGCGTCAAAGCTTCAACAATTTGATCAATCTTTTTAATTAATTCTTTGAATGCTGAAGATTCATAGCTATAAAGCTTTGCTAAATCTGCTAATGAAATTTCATTGAATATGTCATTGAAAACCTGAAAAAACGTATTAAGCCGAAATTTAATTTAATTTGTTTAATTTTTTTGTTTACGATTTACTTTGACTTGAATGTGCTAATAACCTAGCACTGCTAATGAAACCGGAGTATCTAACGCCGCAAATTATTCAGCATACATCATGTATGATACATGACGTTTCCTCGTGAGACACTCCCTTTAAAACACTAAAAGGATTTCTTTTTATTTAATTTAACATCAACCGTTCAGCAGTGGTAAATAAATAAAAGTGTGTCAGTTCTTAGGACAATATTTTTTGCACTGTAGCGTTTTAAACTAAAAGAAATATTTAAACTTACTTCTAAAATACTATTTGGAGGATGCTGATGGCATTGTATTTTTAATTCATTTTTTGAATGATTTGACGCACGTTCAGTGAACTTTTTTACAGCATTAAAAACATGAATTGTTGGATATTTTATATGCTGAAAATGTATTTTTAACTTTTTATGTAAGAAAAACAATTGCCGAATTCATTATTTTGATAGCCATTTGACCTGTGCTCTACCAGACCACATTCCGCTACTATTGATAAGGGTTTTGTCTTTCTTGCAAACCCATACTCCGTTTCGCATGCTTCAAAACGTCACACTACCACAGCGAACTGACTGTTGACTTTTTGGCAAAGCGTCAAACTGAAAATTTTTTAAAAAATAGCTGTTTTGCTTTTAGCTGAAAATATTTTTTGGCTTAAGATATTAACTTAATTTTTTTTCTAGGGTAAAAAACACTGAAAAAACTGATTCTGCCATATATAATATACCAAAAATGGGTTATTTTATGGGTTTTTTGGAGCTGTTGAAAAGTGACCTAGTTTTCTAGACTTAATTACACAAAATCTGGCCCATGGATTTTTCCACCAATATCCCTAAAATGTTCAGCAGAGTCGATTTAACAATGTGACGGTTCACATTTTTGCGAATTTCTGACCGTTTTAAAAATTCATCAGTTTTTGTAAAAAGTACGGTAAAGTAGTACTATAACATCCGTATTTTTATTATATTCCTCCAATATTACTCATAATGGCTGCCAATCAACTTTATTTCTTCATATATATGGATTACAAACGGTACAAATACTGCTCAACTCAATTTATACAATATGAAAATAATAAAGTTCATCAACACCTCCAATATGGGAATACATGGGAAAATGGACAGAAATCATCAAATATTGTTATTTGAAATGCTGGAATGGATAAATTATGGTGTAAAAACATAAAAGTAAGTGCTAAATATATAATATAAGCTAATTAAGCTCTTTTAGATCATTATTTGTTAATCATCAAAGTCGCATATATACTGTAGTTGTTGGATCTTTTAATCTTAAGCTTTTATTTGTTTCTAAAATGTCATAAGCACTTACTTTTATGTTTATACACCATAGTTAATTTTTAGATATCAATATTTGATGATTTTCGTCGATTTTCCCATATATTCTCATGTTGGGGATATTGATGAACATAATTACTTTTATAGAGGATATATAGAGTTGAGCAATGTTTGTACTGTTTATAAACCATATATTTGATCATAATCAGTCGACCAACAGCTATTGTGAGTAATATTGGAGGAATATAATAAAAATACGGATGTTATAGTACTACTTTACCGTACTTTTTACAAAAACTGATGAATTTTTAAAACGGTCAGAAATTCGCAAAAATGTGAACCGTCACATTGTTAAATCGACTCTGCTGAACATTTTAGGGATATTGGTGGAAAAATCCATGGGCCAGATTTTGTGTAATTAAGTCTAGAAAACTAGGTCACTTTTCAACAGCTCCAAAAAACCCATAAAATAACCCATTTTTGGTATATTATATATGGCAGAATCAGTTTTTTCAGTGTTTTTTACCCTAGAAAAAAAATTAAGTTAATATCTTAAGCCAAAAAATATTTTCAGCTAAAAGCAAAACAGCTATTTTTTAAAAAATTTTCAGTTTGACGCTTTGCCAAAAAGTCAACAGTGACAGTGGTTTTCAGTTCGCTGTGCACTACATTTTATCCCAAAAGAATAAACTTACGCTATTAAAATGTTTTAAGTGAAGGTGAAGCTTTAGATTATCAACTTCGTTTTTAAGTTCCATAATTGAATTTTGGATGTTATCCATTTTGCCTAAAAATGTGACAACTTTCTAAAACATTTTCTTTGATTTTTTTTTCACTCACCTTCAATTTTTTTTAAATGTAATTCATGAGGGTCAATATTTTTAACAAATTCTTTTAAACTTTTGCTTTCATTGTATGAATTTTTTGAATTTACAGAAAACGTGTAAACAGTTTTAACAAAAGTTATTGATTTAATAAAGGTAACGGGTTCAACACAGTAACATAAATGAAAGAAATATCCAAAAATAAGTAGCTTGAATAAAAATTGTTTCATTTTTAATTTTCCTTTGCTTTTTTCAAGCTTCAGTAGTCTGAAGAAGAAGCCAAAAGCTGGATTTTCCTTTAGAATATTTCCTTAAAAAAATTGCAAAGAAACAATCTGAAAAAAAGGTCAATTTTTTAATGAAACTTTTGGCCATATATAAATGAAGGCTATAAAAACTTAGAGAGAAGAAAAAAATGTTATTACAAAGCACTGTCATGACTTTTTTCCTTGTTGAAATAAACCCCATATTTTAAATAGCAATTAAATGTCAATTCTAACGTGTGATTTTTTATCGTGAAAGCAATCACCCATTTTTTTCTGTCTTGAAAAAGTGAAGTATCTTTAGACTATATGAGTATTGAAAATAACTGTGTTCAAAGGTCGAAAGTACAAAATAAAGTTTTTTCGCATTTTATTGGTATTTCATGTTAAAAAACAAAAAGAGACGTATGACAGTTTTTCTCTCGAAATGGTATTCAACATCTGATGTAATAAAGTTGAAACAAGATTTTTTTAGTGCAAGTGGCAAAATATTTTTGTATATTATACAAAATGATTTATTATGTGGCTTATAAAAGTAAAAACCACAAGGTCAAATCTGTTTCATAAAAAGTATATACCAAATTGCAATCATTCGAATATTATTTCTTTGAATTTAAAATCTCGCCGCAGCCCGAAGGGCTGCGGCTGTTTAAGCATCAGTTTCGTACGCCTACGTAGGGAAAAAAATAATTTTCTACGGTAGTGACCCCCCAGGTCTGCAAATGGTACCAAAACCTGTGCTTTGACTGCGGATTTATTTTTTTGTAAAAAAAATTACTGTAGGGTTACGGTAAGTGGTACTTTTACTCAAAAGAGTGTTTTTTTGCCGGGGTTTTGACCAAAATTCAAGGCAAAAAAGTTCTAAAAAGCGATGTGGAAGCCTATAGTACCCCGGTGACCACTACAGTACCCCTACAGTACGCCGAAACACACCTACAGTACCCCTACAGTATCCCAAAACACACCTATAGTACCCCAAAACATACCTACAGTACCCCTACAGTACCCCAGAACACCCCTACAGTACCCCAAACACACCTACAGTACCCCAGAACACACCTACAGTACCCCAGAACACACCTACAGTACCCCTACAGTATCCCAAAACACACCTATAGTACCCCAAACACACCTACAGTACCCAAAACATACCTACAGTACCCCAGAACACACCTACAGTACCCCAGAACACACCTACAGTACCCCAAACACACCTACATTACCCCCGAATCATACTGTATTAAGGCGTGTGAGTCGGCAAGAGGGTCGCGAGCGAAGCGAGCGACTCTCTTGCTGACTCAAACGCCGTTGTAATAATACAGAATTATTGCTGGATATTTATAGTGATTCTTATTGTTAAACATGGATAGTGATAAAAAATAAAAATAAGAATTTTGCATTTTTTTAAATTTTGCAATTAAATTTTGTTGCTTTCTGTGTTAGAAATTAACGATACTGTAAATTATTAGGTGTTTTTGATATTTTTGTAATCCCATGCTTTGGTAAATTATAAATTTCTGTTTAAAAAATAAGTTTTATTTCGGAATCCTTGTGTAGGTAAATTTATAATTTATTAGAGTATTTTTATAAACATCTATTTAACATGAATTGAAATGGTGCGAAATATGAATGATGATATTTTAAGGTCTTGTTAAATGTTGTTTGTAGTTGATTCTTTTATACATGGAGTGATAGCTAGCAGACGGCTCATGAGATTGTCCCAAGGACTTAAAAAAGAACAGTTATTAAATTGCCGGCTGTTCATTTTTGGGTTCTGCGGATAGACAGCTCATGAGATTTCGCAGACGGGTTGGCCGTATTTTTTTTAACAAATCTGTGGATATACGGCTCAAGAGATTCGCCTTTTTTTAAACAACAGTGGTTCTTATTTTTGTTTTTATTATAACAGCCACCCGTGTCTGCTTTAATAGGAGTCTGTGTTTACATAAAAAAAATTTTTTACTAGTTTTTTTAGGTAAAAACATTAGGACACATGAAAAATTTTGTTCATTAAAGGGGTCGTTCCCCCTATAACAAATTTTTTTCAAGCATTATTATTGATAATAATCAAGGAAAAATGCATTAATCTTTTTCCATTATCCGTTGACAAACACTGAAAGTGCAAAGAAACAATGCATTTTCGTGTTTTTTATGCACATTTTTAGAGGAAAATAATTTGTTGAGATTGAATTACCCCTTTAAAAAAGATGGTATTAGAATAAAAATTTTTTTAAAAAAATTGGGAAAAAAGGAATGTTGCATTTGAAAATTATTATAAATATAATACGAAAGCTTCCACTGAAAATCATATATGGATCAAATCCCTTTTTCCCACACTTTATTTTTTTTCCAATAAAAAATAAAAATTAATATGGAGGTATAAAAATTCTGATAAAATTGGTAAATTACAACGCGAAAATAGATTTTTAGGCGGAATTAAAAAAACCAGACATTTGGCAAAAATCAACTCGCCGAGTTGAAACAAAGACTCCTATTAAAGCAGACACGGGTGGCTGTTATAATAAAAACAAAAATAAGAACCACTGTTGTTTAAAAAAAGGCGAATCTCTTGAGCCGTATATCCACAGATTTGTTAAAAAAAATACGGCCAACCCGTCTGCGAAATCTCATGAGCTGTCTATCCGCAGAACCCAAAAATGAACAGCCGGCAATTTAATAACTGTTCTTTTTTAAGTCCTTGGGACAATTTATTTTGTCCTGTAAATATCAGGTCATAGAAGTCAAAAAAAAAGATTTGTAACATAAAAATATAATTCCAGCTTTAACTGCAATACCATGTATTTGATAGGATTCCCGAACATTCATGCAAATTATTACGTGTTCTTTTCAGCCTATGTAGGTATGCTACTTTTAGTTTAAAATTACTTGCTAGAATATGCTCAACTGTGGCTTCATTTTTAAGGTGTTTTGTCCATTGTTTAAAACAATTGTCGTTGACAAAGATTTTTTTCTCAAAATATTTTTATAGACTCATCTCATCAAAAAGTTCCTTATCTTCATTGTATTCCATAAAAAAGCTGTTAAAAACCCATAAAAATTTAATATGCATTTTAATCAATGAATGTACAAAAAAATGTGCTTCTATTTTATCACTTTTAAAGTGTAAAAAATTGAAAAAATAATGTCTATGAAGGAATGGATTAAAGAAGAATGGAAACAAAAACCTAATATTTTTACCAAAGCTTTATCAGAATGTTTTTGTACATGTTTAATGGTGGTAAGTTGAGGATAAGGTGTTAAGAGAGGAGTGGGTTTGATATATCTGATGTTAGGAAAAGATTTGCATATGCACTATGGTAAATTATCAAAAATCGGATATTGTTATTAATTTGAGATTCGGATTTGACAAATCCGATTACGAGTTTTGAATAAATTTGCATAAAATTATTTGGCTTTATTGATGGCTCGAAATTGGATACATCAAACCAAAGAAGTTCTAAAGCTCTGGATTTAATATATCTGATATGTCGCAAAAATTTGCATATGATAGTCATGTTTGATTAAGGGGACGTTTAAAGTCGGATATATCAAATCACATCGCTTGTATTATAAAGACTTTGGATTTGATATATATCCGATTTTAGCACAGTTAGGTGAAATTTGCATAAATAGTTTTTGTTTGACTTGGTAGAATGCTTTGAAACGGATATACCAAATCTTCTTAATGTATTTGATATATTCCATTAGCCAGTCCCATCCCTTCCATTTTCGCTAAAAAAGTTTGCATTTGACTTTTGTCTTACTAAATGATCAGATATATCAAATCCCTCTGCTCATCCAAATGCCTCTTCATTTTAAATTTTTATTTCAGTTTATTGGCCTTGGAACAATGGCATCAGCATTTTTTAAAGGAGAAGGTTTTGGTGTTAGTGTACAACTTGGATGGTCATTTGCGATGACAATTTCCGTTTATATGGGTGTTCGAATAAGTGCACAACTTGATCCAGCTATTTCTTTTATGTTTTTTACTTTGAGGCATATGAGTTTTGGAAAATTTTTGTTATATTTTGCTGCACAAACGCTGGGTTCTTTTATTGCTGCTGCAATGATTTTTGGAATTTATTATGGTAAGAACTTTTTTATAAAAGAAAAAATATGGGTGAAACGGGTATCAAAAACTTTTGTCATTATTAATGCTGCAGGGTCCGTACTTTTTGCTGTAAATATCTATGAGTTTTTCTGGTTTTTAATGTTTTTTTAAGTTTGTGTAAATGCAGAAAATTAAACTTTTCTTATTTTTATTTAAAATATTCAAAAAAAAGTTTTCATAAAAACATTGAAAACAAGCATGTGATAAAAATCGACAACCATCTTTTGTAATGCAACTGCATTAGAATAGAAAATACATTTCAACATTGTCGCACAAAAGAGACGGAAAAAGCTAAAACAAAAATGCTATGGTCATAAAAACTGCTCTTTTTTTGTTGTTGCAATGTCCATTTCTTATTATAAAATTGTGTGTGTACGAAAGAAAAATCAAAAAATCAAAGTTGAAAAATGATCTTTTTAAATGGCAGATATAAAATATAATGTATCTTTCAGTGCAATAAAATTTAGGAGAGATTGCTTTAAAAAATTTTTATTAAAATGCGTTTGCAATAGGCATGGCCCAGGGACCAGTTTTTGAAGTCCCGTTCCGTCCCGTCCTGGTCCCGTCAACACAAGTCCCGCCCGGTCCCGGGACGGGACGGGACCAGGACGGGACGGGACTTTTTAAAATTTTTCAGTTACATAAAAAAATTTTTTAAAAAGTTCTGCATGGATTTTCTTAAGCGATGGCATAATCAAAATACGTGAAATTTAAGATTTTTGATAACCCTTGTTAATTTTCTGCAAAAAATGCATTAATTTTGAAAAATGTGAAAGTTAATTATCCACTCGGCAAAAAAATTATGAAGAAAAAGAATGACCAAAAAAGTCCCGGGACTGCTTCTTCAAGTCCCGTCCCGTCCTGTCCCGCTGACACTAAGTCCCGTCCCGTTCCGTCCTGGCGGGGCCCCGGGACGGGACGGGACTGAGCGGGACTTGTGGTCCTTGGGCCATGCCTAGTTTGCAATAAAAAAAATTGCTTAAATAATCTTAAAACGCTATAAATATGTTTTAAAAAGTTTAATCAGTTATTAATGGCGAGTAATCCAAACTTTTTCATGCTTTGCAAAATCAATATTTTTAATAACTTTTGAAAAAGCTCTCCTAACTTAGATTTGTAACAAAACATTGTAAGATAATAACCAAAAAATTCAAAAAGTCTTTGAAAAATTGTAGAAAACAAATTTTTTCGGTAAAAATATTTTTAGCGTTTTCAACCAAAAGAAATGATTTCAAAAGTATGCATTGCGATGAGCACAGAACAGCTCGTTTTGCACACTTTTGCTCTTTTTTTGTGTCTCTTTTTTTCTCAATCTGCCGCGAAAGAAAATAAAGAACAGAGAAAAGAAGAAACGCAAAAAAAAGAGCAAAAGTGCGCGAAATGAGTCGTAATGTGAGCATGTCATAAAAACAACATCGTAAAAAACGTTTTTTGCTGTATTAAACAGATTTTCCTGGTGAAGAAAAAATTTAAAAAAAGTTGAAGCATAAAAATTTTTGTTTTTGTCTAACGCAAATGATTTTATAAAGCTTCAAATACAAGAGATGTATTTGCTATTGAGAAATTTAAAAAGCTTTATATATTTTTTCCACGTTGCTTACAAATGCCATACTTTATTTTACAAATAGTGACAATAATATCATGTTGTTTCAAAAATACTTCTTCATTTAAAGTAGTTAATGAAAAATAATAGCAATCTAATGCAGCATGTGTTCTGTAAGGCAAATAAGAATTATAAAAATATTCAAAAAACGCTTTTCTATTTTTTTGAACGAAAAGAAAACTGAAAAAATTGAAAAATATTTTTAGTTTTTGTGCAACGGCAATTAAGTGATTGCTTTTTTTTTCGTCATCGTTTTTTGAAAATGCTCAATGAAAAAAGTAAAACGTATATACGTTTAAATTGAAAATTTTAAAGCTTCTTTTTTTTAAATTTACAGATGCAATCAACAACTTTGATCATGGAACTCGAGAGTTATTTGGTAAAACTGGAACAGGGATAGTTTTTACATCATTTCCACAGCCATTCCTTTCAATCACAGGTGGAATTTTTGATCAAATTGCTGGTACTGCACTGCTCTGTTTATCTGTGAAAGCAATCATTGATAAAAATACTGCAATACCATATTATCTTCATCCGCTGCTAATTGGGCTAAGTGTGTTTGTGATTGCAACGGGATTTGCATATAATGGAATGGGTTCTATTAATCCTGCAAGAGATTTTGGTCCAAGACTTTTTTTATGGGTTGCTGGATATTCATGGGAAGCTATTAGGTTTGTTTTTGGAAAGGATTGTGTCATTTTTGGTCCCTGCGAAAATCGAAAGAGAGCAATGTGTCGTCAAAATAATTCATTGTAACTTTATTACGCTGTAAAACCTTTTTAGTTACAATGATTATAAATGGTTTTGGATTCCAATTATTGGTCCATTAATTGGTGGAGTGGTTGGTGGATATTTGTATGAATTGATGATTGGATGGCATCAACCAGAAATTTCACCAGAACTTGATCCAAATAAAGGTCAACGCACAATTGGCACTGATAGCAAAGAGAACAGTAATGACAGAAAACAAAGCTTTTTAACTTCTTTTGGTGCATATTAATTTTGTTTTTTTATGTTACAATTCTTTTTCAAAATAAAATTTGATCAAAGCAGTAATCTGTGAAGTACTGAAAAAATAGTTTTTTTGCATATATTTAAAGTTACAAAAAGTATCATAATGTACATGTTTAAAAATCTATTTATTACTGTAAAATTTTATCTGGAAGTTTCTTATAGTTTATAGTTTTTAATGTCTTAATAAAAGTACGTATAAATAATTTCAAATTTAAATAACTTTTTTTAAGAGAACAACAAAATATTCAAAATATATTTATGAAAAAGCAAGTTTTATGTAAAATCAATCCAAAACAACACTGCTGTATTGGACATTTATTTTCTTTTGCCATTAACAAACGGGGAGAAAGAAATCGATGAAAGTTGATCATCTTTCATAGAAAACGGCATAAAGAAAGAACTCTTCAATGGACTGGGTTTTTGCTGTTGCCTGTGTGAAAAAAGCGATGACTGCTGTCGTTTCTTTTGTTGCATTGGGCTCTTAAAGATCAAAGATTTTTCCTATTTTTTGTTGTCTTCAACTTTTAAAAAATGAGCACGGAATGGCATCAACCTGAAATTTCATCAGAACTTGATCCAAATAAAGATCATCGTACAATTGGCACTGATAGCAAGGATAACAGTAGCGACAGAAAACAAAGTGTTTTAACATTTTTGGTGCATGCTAATTTTATTTTTATGTTTTACTGTAACACCTTTTTTGCAAATTAATATGTGATTAAAGCAGTAATCTGTAGAGTACTGAATAAAAAAAGATTTTTTGTTAAAAATTAAAAATTCAAAAAGTATCATAATGTTCATATTTAAAAATTGTGTAGTTTTTGACTTTTAACGACTTAACAATTGTACATCTAAAAATTTAAATTTTTTAATAACATTTTTAAAAGAACAACGAAATATTCAAAAAAAATTTATAAAAAATGAATGCAAAAACAGCACTGCTGTATTGAACATTTGTTTTCTTTTGTCATTAACCGACGAAAAGAAAGAAATCGATGAAAGTTGATCATCTTTGGCATCAACCTAAAATTTCATCAGACCGTGGTCCAAATAAGGGCAAACGCACAATTGTCACTGGTAGCAGAGATAACAGTAACGACAGAAAACAATGCATTGTTACATCCTTTAGTGCATACTGATATGACTTCAACTTTACCATTTTTGCAATATGAAATGTTTATAAAGTTGTAATATGTAAAATTCTGAAAAAAATGTTAATGCTTAAAAATTAAAACTTTGAAAAACAATGTGTTTACATATCTTAAAAGTTTTTTATTATTGAGAAATATTAATAATGCCTGTTCAACATAGTTTTGAGTATTTAAAAAAACAAGAAAGTATAAGATCTAGAGTTTAATTAACTTAACGACAAAATATTCAAATGTTTTATGAAGAAAAAAATTAGTGTTTTCTGAAATCAATGCAAAACAACACTGCTGTATGAAACAATCATTGTCTTTGTCTCCCACAAACAACTAAAAAAGAAGTTGATGACGTTTGAGCCTTTTTCATTGAAAACGGCACAATAAACAACAACTATTTCTTGATGGGGGTGTTTTTATTCTTTCCAGTGTGAAAAAAGCGATGACTGCTGTTGTTTCTTTTGCTGCATTCGATATTTAAAAATCAAAGATTATTTCTATTTTTGTTGTCTTCAACTTTTAAAAAATAAGCACTGAACAGCATCAACCAGAAGTTTCATCAGAACTTGGTCCAAATAAAGGTCAACGCGCAAGATTGGCACTGATAGCAAAGATAACTGGAACGACAGAAAACATAGCTTTTTTGCATCTTTTGGTGCATGTTAATTTGACTTATTATTTTTTACTGTACTATCTTTTTTGCAAAATATAATGTTAATAAAACAGTAGAATTCTACCAAAAACAAATTCATTCTCTTGTTATTATTAGAAAATTAAATTCAAACATTAGTTTGATTACGAGATATTATATTTTCTTTATTAATGCAGTAATGTAAACTAGCTCGATGACTGCAGTTTTTTGTATTTAAAAGAGCATAAAATGTATAAAACTGTAAAATTATTTCAAAAAATTTTATTTCAAAAACAACAAAATATTCAAAACGTTTTTATGAAAAAGCAACTTATGTGTGAAATCAATCCAAAACAACACTGCTGTACATTTTTCTTTGTCTCTTGCAAACAACTATAAAAGAAATCGTTGACATTCAGTTGTTGAAAATAGACCAAAAAAGAGCCATTCATTTGAGTGGTTTTTTGTTTTTGCCAGGGTGTGGAAATAGCGATTGCGGATTTCTTTTCTTTTGCTGCATTTTGCTTTTTATTGAAAAAGAATTATTTATATTTTTTGTTTTTGTAACCTTTTTTTAAAAATCGGTGTTTTTCATTGAAATCTGTGCAAAAAGATGCATCATTCAATGACTTTTTTTTATCTTTTTGTCTGTTTTGAAATAATGGCGTTGTTACACATCAATTTTTTGTTTAAATTTTTTTGCAACGCATTGATGTTTTAAAGCACAAATTGCTGCTTTAGATTATTTTTTGCATTTTTTTCTTTTGAATATTTAGTGTAAACACGTTTTATAAAATGTTTAATTCTTTTCTTTCGCTTACGTTTGGAATTACAAATTGTTACAAAAAAAAATACCATCAATTTTCCCCCACCCATTAATTAAAATGAAATATTGCAGACTTGTATCATCTATCTTGCCGTTTAATTTCATAGTCTATTTTACATATATGTTAATAGTAAAAAAGATTTAAATTTCCAAAGTAGATAGTTTGCGCCTTTAATTTTTTTTATTATTGTATGGGACGTTGTATCCTTCTTGCAGCCCAGTTTTTGTATTAAAGAAATGTGTAATATTCTAAGGTTAATTAATTTTTTTTATTTAAAAAAACAACAACGACAGAAAATAAAGCGTTTGAACATCATTTGGTGCATAGTCATTTTATTTTTTTGAATCACAATTTTTTACAAAATAAAATGTTAATGAAACTGTTATGTGTTGGGTTCTACAGAAAAACAAAAAATTAAACTTCAAAGATTAGTTAAAAAAAAAAATTTTCAATTTATTTATATAAAGAAGCTGAGCAAAAACTATGTTCATAAATAATGAATAGGTTAAATTCATTGTTCTGCACATTTTGCATTAAAGATTTGTAACTAAAATTTTGATTTTATTAAAACTTAAGAGAAAGAAATGAAAATGAAAACTTATAAAATATTCAAAAGAAAAGCAAAGACGCAACTGCACCGAAGGAATAAACTAAATGAATATTTAGTCTTTTCTAATATTTTTTTGGGAACAAAAAATGAATAGTTTGGCTGTTTTGACCTTTGCAAAATATTGTATTATTGTTTGTGCAAAAATAAGGATGATATAATGAATTTTTTCAAAGAAATGGTTGGAAAATTTGTAAAGAAAAAATCAAAAATTGGTTATGAAAAAAAAGAACAACAAAATAATTTTTTCGTTACTGCTTTTTACTATTACCAAGTATAAAAATATTTTTGTTTCAAATAAACAAATACATTTTTATACGTAAACATTTTCAAATAGTAAATTTGTTTTGTTGAAACCAAAAATGATCCCAATTTGGACCAAGAATGAAATAAATCCATTATTTTATATATAAGAGATTTACATTACATGATGCAATAAAATTTTATTAAATATTGGATGTAATTGTATTTCTTTTTTTGCCGCATGAAAAACGCTAGAGCTCTCTGTTTTTTTAAAAATTCTATTATCGTTAAAGTTTAAAAGGAACTAAGTATAAGAATTTTTTTAAATATTCAAAACTCACTAGAGCCTCCAATAAAATCATTTAAAAAAAAGTTGTGTATTCTTTTTTTGCCGCTAAAAACCGAAACAAACATGTCGTTGACAGATAATGCTTTTTCATCGAAATCAACAAAAAAGAGCACCATTCAATTTGTTTTCTTTTCTCTTATTTCTATTTTTATACATGTCATTTTTCGTGTTCCGTTTTCACATTACATATTGTTTTCAGTTACTTTTTTTTATTATTTAAGTGATGATATCAATGTAAAAAAATACAGTTTTCCCATAATGATTCTTATTTTGCATATTTTTTTCTAAAAGTTATAATCGAATAAGCTTAAAACTCAAAATATTCATGCATCTGCCATTATTAAAAGAGAAAAGCAGAAATTTAAAATAAAAATTTGTGTCATATAACATGCATCCTTTTACTTCAATAATTAATTATAGAACAGAAGAAAGTCCGGCATTAAATAATCATTTTGTTGTTTTTTAAATTTACTGCAAAATGTCATAAAACTGTGGATCGAAATTTTTTGTCTGTTTAACTGTGCACTTTTTACTCTCTACAGAGCAAAAAGCTTGAAAAAAATAACAATAACCTTTTTTCTGTTTGTTATAAGATATTATTATTTTATCATAACATGTAATAATTGGAAAAAAAGAAATCACTGTTTAATAAGTATTGTTAAAAAAAAATTCATCTCCAGATCAGCTGCACAAAGATGTTAGAACACTCTGTATTTTTGAAATGTTTTTTATATGCATTAAAGCTCAACACATTTAAGCATGATAATTATTTTTTGAAATATTCAAAACTCTCAACATCCTTTTAACAAAGTTACCACAAAAAGGTTTTTTATTCTTAGTTTTGTTTGCCGATAAAAACAAAAAAAATATGTCGTTGACAGATGGTGCCTTTTCATCGAAAATATTGGTGCAAAAAAATGCATCATTCACTGACTGATTTTCTTTTCTTTTTGTCTATATTTAAAAAAAACGACGTTGCTGCACTTCAATTTTTGGTTTCATTTTGTGCAACGCAATGATGTTTTGATGCACAACTGCTGTTTTAGATTAATTTTTGCAATGTTTTTCTTTGAATATTTAATGAGGGTATTTTTTTATAAAATTCGTAATTCTTTTCTTTCGCTTACTTTGAAATAAATTGTTACAAAAATACTTGTAATAGTCCACCAACGCATTAATTAAAATAAATAATGCAAATTTGAATCATTTATGCTGCCATTTAATTTTTATAGTCTATGTTACATATAAAAAAATTACTTTTCTCTTAACATTTGTTTTCATTATTGTATTAAAACTATACTTTTTCAAGTATAGTTTTTGGTATTTAAAGACAAAAGAAACGTAAAAGAAATTCCAAGGTTAATTTTTAAAAAAAACACAAAAAATTCAAAAAATGAATAAAACCTTTTATGCTTGTTATAAAATACTATTTATTATCATAACATGTATTAGTAGGAGAAAAAAAGAAATCACTTTTTAATAATTATTGTTGCAACACAATTCATCATATTGTATTTTCAAAGGTTTTTTTAATTTAAATTAAAGTTTAAAATATTTTAACCATAACACTTATATTTTAAAAAAATATTCAACACTCTCAACATCCTTTTTTAACAAAATTATTGCAGAAGAGTTGTTAGTTTTTTGTTTGCCGCTAAAAACCGAAACAAAAAGCAGTCGTTGACAGATGGCACATTTTCATCGAAATCTGTGCAACAAAAAAAGCAACATTCAACGACTGCTTTTCTTTTATTTTCGTTGAAATAATATTGTTCCACATTCATTTTTTTTGATACTTTGCAACAAAATGTGTTTTCATAAAAGTTAATTTTTTTTAGTTTCTTTATTGAATATTTAAATGATAAAAAAGCAATAAAATATAAAATTTAAATAAATTTGCTTTATTTATTTTAACATGAGTTGTAATAAAATCAAAGAGCATAAAATTTGGTACATTGAAGCAACCATTTATGTATCATAGATAAAGAGAATGATTGAGCAAGTAGTACATAGCAGTTTTCTAAAAAAATTTTGGGAATCCTGAAGTTTTCAAAAAATGTTTTATTTTCAAATGTGGTTTAAAAAACGTTTTAAAATTATATTTTCTTAGTTAGGGAGCGTCCAGATCGGATTAGGTTTGTTTCGTTAAAAGTAACAGTGATCATAGTTTGTATCAAAAATGCTTACACCCGGCACTCCATTTATTTTAATGTTAATTATAAAACATAAAATTTTTTGACTTTTTATAACATATTTACGTGAAATAATAATAATTTTTTTTCATTAAATATTGCTTTATTTTTTTCTTTTCCTGCACGAAAGTGTCATAGAGATCTTTGTATTTTCACAAAGTTTCTTTTAAATTAAAATTTAAAACAATTCAAATTTAATAATTTTATTTTAAAAAATATTCAAAACTTTTAAACCCCATTTTCAAAAATCATAGCAAAACAAAATTAACTCTTCGTTTTTTTGCCGCTAAAAATCAAAAAAATGTTGTTGACAGATGTTGCTTTTTCAACGAAAGTCGATGCAAAAAAAGCATCACCATTCAATGACTGCTTTTTTCTTCCCGATCTTGTCTTGCAGTGTCTGCAATAAAATTGCAACAACTTTGCAAGATAATTGCCGAGCCCTTGCAAGAACTTTTTTTTAATCTTGCAATTTTCTTGCACACTTTTGCAATCAATTGCATTTCTCTTGCGCCTTTGCAACAACTTTCTGCAAGAACTTTTCAGATATCATTCTGAACATAGAAATTTTTCATAAAATTTTCAATTTTTCGGGATTTTTTCTTTTTTCGCCAAATATGCAACATTTTTACCGTAATGAGCAAAAATGTCAAATATATGACGAAAAAAGTAAAAAATCTGGAAAATTGAAAATTTATGAAAATTTTTACGCCCAGAAAAATCTTAGAAGTATTTATACGTTTTCAACAGCTTATTTTTCTTCACGTTATATTAAAAAAATATCTCAAGAAAATTGGAATTAGCTGCCAAAGCAGTAATTTAGACTAAAAAATTAGCTTTACCTCATTTTTTTATTCATGCAACTACTTCGCAAAGGATAACTTATTTTCGAACAAGTTTCTTGCATGCTATTAAGGCGCAATTGGCAACAACATTGGTGCCATTTTTGTAACTTTAAAAGTAAATTAACATGTGTAAAAACTTCTACAACTTACTAGATAGAAGTACCTGAAACGCAGAACGTAGTAAAAACTCTGAAACATACCAAACAGAGTCTCCTGAAATATGAAAAAATTAAGTCATTAAAGTTACAAAAATGAAAACAGTAGGTGAAGCATTTTGCGTTATTTTTCTGGCAAAATTAAAGCAATATTGTGCAATAAAAATTGGATAAAGTTAAGACATAAAGTTCGGATTTAAACAAAGAAGAAAAGCGAGTTTTAGTGATGTGCAAATGTTCTACCCAGCTTATTACTAAACAAGAAATACAGGTTATAAAAATAAAGATAAAAGTATGGTTATAAGGATAATACCAGTAATAGACACATATAAAAAACTTTATTAAACTAGACAATAGTAATAGATAAGATATTAAACCGTTACAAACGGATTCAAGAAACATAGAAAAATCATTTATTATCATACATAAATACATTATAAAAATTAATAAAGGCTAGAGTAAAACACTTGCACATCAAAAAACCCAACCTTAAAATCTTCATTAACAATCCTGTACCGTAGCTTTGAATTTACCGCAATAACACTAATTATTTTAAAAACGTTAAATTAACAATGCTATTAAGGCGCAATTGTAAGTATTTTCCTTCAGCTTTATATATAATATTATTCATATATGGTTATCACATATAAAACGGTAAAATATAAAAGTTTTCAAAACTCGATCAAAAAAAGTCAAAAAGGTGTTTTTTTGTAAATTGAAAACTTTTTTTGGAAACCTTTTTAAAATTTACGGAATAAGAGGTTTTGCCAAAAAACATGTTTAACTGTAAACGAAATTTACAGTTCGAAAGCTTTTGTGCTGACAGCTTTCAAACTGTAATGAAAATTTACAATTAAAAAGATTCTCTAAGAAAACATTTCAAATTGTAAGAAAAATTTACAATTTGAAATGTTTTCCCAAAATGCCTTTCAAATTGTAAAGGGTTTTTTCAAATTTACAAAAAGTCATCATCACTTTTTGTAAATTTTTTCATTTACAAAAAATGATGATGACTTTTTGCAAATACCGTAACCCATTGATGTGCAGGTTGTTACCGTAACCCATTGATGCGCAGGGACCAGCCAGCCTACTCTTCCATTTTTGCGAGCGAGCAGCGGCCATTTTCATTCATTTTTGACAGCAGAGAGCAGTGATCACCAGCTCGCAGGAAGAAAATGGGAAATGAATGGAAGAAAATCAATGCTCGCTCGCATAAATGGAAGAGTAGGCTGGCTGGTCCCTGCGCATCAATGGGTTACGGTAACAACCTGCACATCAATGGGTTACGGTATTTGCAAAAAGTCATCATCATTTTTTGTAAATGAAAAAATTTACAAAAATTCATGATGATTTTTTGTAAATCTTTTTCATTTACAAAAAGTGATGATGACTTTTTGTAAATTTGAAAAACTTGATAGGTTTTCTTGAAAAACCTTTCTAGTTGTAAACTTTTTTTACAATCTGGGACGTTTTTGATGGAAATACTTGAAATTGTAAACTTTTTTTACAGATTAAAACGTTTTTATACAGAACGTTTTAAACTGTAAGCAAAATTTACATTTTGGAAGGTTTTTTGACAAAACCTTTTTGAAATTTACATAATAAAACGTTTTTCAAACAAAAAGGTCTCAAAATGTAAGGAAAAATTTACAATTTGGAACCTTTTTAGCTTTTTTTCATCGAGTTTTGAATAACTTTATATTTTACCGTTTTATATGCATATTTATTACCCCCAAAAATTATGTAACTATGGCTACAAAAATGATGACAGTCATAATAAACCTACGTACAGCAGCTTGGAGAAGATTAAATAAGCGTAAATTAGATATAAATTAAATAATAGACCAGAAGCTGAAGATTTTGTGAATAGAGAAAAAAGAATTAGATTTTAATCAATAGAATTTGAATAAAGTAAACAAACAAGTGAGCGCTCTTTGTTTTCGTTTCAAGAGCGAAAAACTGTTTTTCTTTGTTGACAAAAATGTTCAAAATCTCTAAGTATTGGAGGTGAACCTTATGATGCAAGAACTTTTAAAATTTTTAGTTTGATTAATTTTTTTAACACAGCCATATTTTTCATAGTAAAACATTACGTTACTTAAGTTTTTGCAATTAAATTGCAACAGATTTTCTCTTAACTTGCAAGAACTTTTCGTCTGCAATTTTTGTGCAAGAATCTTGCAGCTCGCAATTTTCTTGCAACTTTATTGCAAATGCCAGTCTCTTGCAATTTTATTGCCGACACTGCAAGACAAGTTCGGGTTTTTCTTTGTCTTACTTCTGTTGTTATTCATGTCATTTTTAGTTCCTTTTTTGCATTAAAAGATGTTTTTAGTTGGTTTCTTTGATTATTTAAATAATGATATTAATATGAAAAAAATACAATAAAAAGATTCTTTATATATATATATATATATTTCTAAAAGTTATAATTGAATCACAAAGGTTGATACCGTAACAATTAAAAAACCTGACATTATTAATAGGAAAAACATTTATCATAAAACAACAAACACACCAATATTCTTGAACAACTAATTATCGATCGTGAGAAACCAAGCAGTAAATTTAGCTGTAATTTTTTAAATTTACAGCAAAATGTCATAAAATGAAAAAGATTAAAACTTTTTGTCTGTTTAAATGGTCACTTTTTACCCTCTATATTGAAAAAAGTTTCAAAACATAATAAAAAACTTTTTGCTGTTTGTTATAAAATATTGTTTATTGTCATAACATGTATTAATTGGAAAAAAAGAAATCACTTTTTAATTATTATTGTTGCAATCAAAATGAAAATGATATTGTATTTTTAAAGATTTTTTTTATTTACATTAAAGTTTAAAAAATTTAAACCATAACAATTATATTTTAAAAAAAATATTCAAAACTCTCAACATCCTTTTTTAACAAAATTATCGTAAAAAGGTTTTTTCTTTTTAGTTGTGCTGCCAATAAAATCAAAAAAAAACATGTCGTTGACAGACGGTGTCTTTTCATCGACATTGATAGAAAGAAGGTTTATTCAATGACTGCTTTTCTTTTATATTTGTCGGTTTTGAAATAACGATGTTGTTTAATTTTTTGTTTCATTTTATGCAACACAAATGAAACAAAATGTTTTAAAGCACTATGGCTGTTTTAGATTATCTTTTGCGGTTTTTTTCTTTTGAATTTTTGATGGTGGTAATAAGATACAGTATTTTTCACAAAATTAGTGTGATACTTTTTTACATATTGAATGACAAAAGTAAGAACAAAAATTAATTGATTAATTAGGTGTTAGACGTGCACGAGAGCCTATCCATTAATTAATTGAAAAAAAAACAATGCAAATCTTTTCGGGAAAGGTAGAACCCGGTACGGTGTGGTAAATCTTTTTGCTGTTGTTTAATTTAGGGCCTAATTTACATTTACGTAAAACATGGCAAATAGCCATTGCCGTTTTTTTTAAATTATAGACATCAAGAATTTTTTTCTGCATCTGATGATATAAATAAAAGTTGCGCATCTGTGTGCATAAAAACGTTTGCGTCTATGGCTTAGTTAACTTGAAAAAACCGTGCACGTCTCTATGTTAATAAATCGCACGTTGTTTGTTTGTTTAATTAGACTCTTTTACTCTCTACATAACAAAAAATGAATATAAACTAAAAAAATAGCATTTATTTTAGAATACATAATAACTGAAAATAAGAAATCATTTTTTCTAATAATTATTAATTCTATATTTATACACCAATAATAGATGCATAAAAGTGCTCAATACTTCTGTATTTTTAACAAATTTTTTATTCATTAAAGAAAAAAAAATTTAACTATAACGATTTCATTTTAAAAAATATTCAAAACTTTCTACACTCGTTTTATAAAATCATCAAAAAAAATTATTGCAGCTGTATCGAACACTCGTTTAGTTTTGCCGCAAAAAAAACAAGAATAATGTCATTGAAAACAATGCTTTTTCATTGAAATCGGTGCAAAAAGATAGCTGCTTGATTTTGTTTTTATCTGTGTTTTTAAAAATAAACTTTGAATACCAAAAAGTTTTGATTTTTGTAATAATATCATTTATTGACTATTAGACAAATATTTTTTTTAAATTGGGTTTTAATAAAGCGACATCATCCAGCATTTACTATTCCTTTTGTTTTTCAGATTTAGAGCATGATGACATAAACTGTGCGATACTCATTATCGTATCGGAAATATCGGTATATCGGTAGGGTTGGGGGCGCGCCCGGGCGAAAACGGGCGCATTTACACTACAGAAAACCCTTGCGCCCGGGCGCAAAACCTCAATCTACCCTATATATCGGTATCGCTTTTTAAAATATTGGTATCGCACAACTCTGTTGCCAATGGATCATGCAGTTTTTTTGTATCTGTTTAAATGGGCGCTGTTATTTCTTTTTTTGAAGAAAAGGATTAAGGAATAACAAAAATTGTTAAAAGCTATCGTATATTTTTTATAAAAATAAACTGCACCTCTTTAATGACACCAAACAAACACTTTTTTTGGAATTCTTACAGATACATAAATTTTTAAATTTGTGAAAACAAATGGAAATAATTATATATTATTTATAAAACAAAAACAATACATGTTGATTACGGTAGTTCAAAAATTCAAAAAAAAATATATGTTTGGCATGATGTCAATGAACAACTTTTGCATCAAATTTTGAAATTCAAGGTTTTACTTTTTTTTATACTTTTTTAGAACTTTATAAGATTTGCTAAATCTATAGCTTAAAAAACATCAGATTCAGTTTTTATTTAATTTGTATATTTAACGCTTTGTGATTATTACTGAACATGTTTGCATATTGCGTATTAACATTACTTTTTTTAGGATCAACAATCGTTCTTTCAACTCTTCTTGCTTGATCAATACAATGTATTTTGTTACTCCCTCAAAACCTGGCATCTTTTTAATTGGTATGTATGATAGTCGATTATATGGTTTTGGTGAAAATAAAAATAGCAAGTTATGCATTTATCAAAAATCAATCTTTGATTGTGGTGATTGGGAAGAATTTTTTATGATTGATATTAATGTTATGAAAAGTGAATGTTGTGATGATGGTTTACATGTTGCTACAGGTATTGATGATACAATCATGTGGATTGCTGCAAGGGTAAGTTAATTTTATACAGAGAGTCAGGGAAGGGAAGCCGCTGAAAATGCAGTGTGGACGGGATGCCGGGGCGGCTTCATTTCTCATCCCTGCTGTGAGTGTTGTTATTAACTTCATTTTTTTTAGGACAATGCATTTACTCGTCTATTTTCAATTGATATTTTTACAAAACAATTTACTGCCTACAAATCGATTTTTCTTGGACGGCTTTCATCTCGTTATTTAAATCTATGTTGTAAATGTTTTATGCCAATTATTCGCTATAAAGATTACAACCCAGATACTGACGTCCATCGATTCTTGATTACACCTCGTCAATTTAAGAAAGATAAAGAAATTTTTCAATGTTCCCTTTTGATTCATGACTCAGATTCTTATTATATTATCAAGAAAAACAATATTTCATTTCATCATGAACCTGCTTCTGCTCTTGCCTTCAATGATAACGATGTCATTCTTTCTATCCATGAACGATCAAAAGAAGATGGTCGAATTAAAACTCTTATGTTGAATACCAGCTTTGCCGCTCAAATCTTACATATTCCTGATAATTTTATATGGCATGATATGACATTTTTTATTGAAAATTGTGGTAAAATTTTTGTTTTAATTCGAGAAGAAAAAGTTAAAAATGTTACCTTGCGACTTGGTTATATTGAATTCCCGAATTCTGCAAATGATGATATAATGAAGTAAGTTTTATTTTTGATTTAAACCTTACTGTGATACCTAAGATCTTAAAAACTAACACTTTTTCTTTTTAGATTTTTTCATGTTCATATCTGGAATGTTGATCACAATTTTCCATCATTTGATTCATCACCTTTTATTTTCTCATATCATCTTGATGATGTTACTGATACATATAAATATGATTTTATCGTCCTTCAAATGTCTGATACAATTGTTACAGTACCTCTTCGAATGCTTTCTCTCTCTGAATCTGCTTTTCTTTCACTTCGTCAAATTCCTGAACCTCCGCAAGCTGTTGCTAAAGATGATGATTCCAAAAAGAAGAAGAAGATAGATGATCCATGGATGTCTTTAAATTATATCAAAAAAACTTTGGGCTTATCTAAAAAATTTGATTTGAGATAATAATACTTCACTTATTTGTTTGTTAATATTGTTTTTTGTTTGTGTTCGTTGTTTTACATAAACTTTTTTGTTACCGTAGTTTTTTTTCACTGACAGATTGATTTTAAAAGAATTTTTTAAAGGATTTTTGGGAAGCAATAAAATAGTTTACTTCATATTTTCTTTAAGTGCAAATCCAGAGAGAGAGAGCAGTTGGTTGCGGCATCTGACAACGTTCTTTTGTTAGCTAAAGTTTTGAGGAAGATAAAATAGATTTGTTCGAAAAATTTTGTAGTAACCAAACTTCTTCAGTATATTAACAAAAATAATTTTTATTTACAATAAAGACACCAAGAAAAATACAAAAAGAAAGACATAAAATAATGAAAAGCTGAAGTTAATACCGTAGTCCGATAGCCAGCTTTGTTCAAACAAGCATCGTTTATCACCCTATGCCTAATCAATTTCTGCTTGCTTTTTTCTATAAGCAAAAAGCTACAGTAACCCATCGAAATCTATGTGAATAAGCGATAGCGTTTCAGTGCAGCAGTTAAAATAACACAATTTTTTTTAAACAGCTACAGTAACAACCACAAACAGAAAAAATATTTTCGTGCTACAGTACCCACACAAACATTAGCAACAAAAATCTCATTTATCTTTAACAGAAAAAAACAACAATTAAAACACATTTAAAGATAACAACCGAATAAAAGTAAAAAAACAATACAATCTCTGAGATAACCAATAATAACAATTAAATAAAATTAACTTCACATTTAACAGATAAACCATCTTGAACCATAAATTTTTTTGTAAAATTTTTGTTAATATAATCAATTGTTACATCATTTTCAGTGGAAATTCGATTAATAACCTGAAAATCAGTGGTGAACATTAAAAGAATAAATGAAATAATAAAAACCTACAGTAACAAACGATGCAAGTTGACAGTTAGCTTTGAAAGAAATGCTTCCTTTTGTAGTTGGTGAAATTTCATTAAACATTAAGCCATTAATTTTTGTCATCATTGAATACATATTTGGTTTGTAATAAGAAGTTGAGCATGTAAAAGAGACTTTGAAAGTTTTAAGATTTGGAAAAGTTTTTGAAATAAATGTAAAAACATCATATATTGCACTTCCTTGAATATCATTCAGTTCAAATGGACCATCAATTGAGAGATGTTCAACAGAAAGATATGAAGCAACAAAACAATGATAAAGAGTTTTAAAATTCATATAATGTAAATCAATTTTTTTGCAGCTTGAAGAGATCATTGCAAAACCCTGAAAAATGGTTGCGTTTTGAGAAGAGGTAATTCACAAGCTTAATGAGCAATAAGTTAATCAGCTTATTCTATGATTAGCTGCAATGAAAAACTTACAAATAAAGTATCAGCATATGAAAGATGAATCTCTTGAATACCACGTCGATTTCGTAAAGCTGTATACCATTTATGAGCAAGGGTTTCCCACATAACAATTTTCTTAAGCTCTAAAAAATATGGATATTAATTTTAAACAAAACACATTCAGAATATGTACAATTATTTCGGTCAACTTGTTTTTGACGGCAAATCGTAGTTATTGATTTATATAAGCTCGTATTCACAGAAATAAGTCATGGTATGGAGTAACATCTCTTAAACGATTTAGCGTCAAAAGATGAATGAATAAAATACTTGATACACCATATGTGAACAATCCAACTCACTATTATTATAGCTATATCTTTCAATCATTACATCCAAAACATAATCACGATATTCCCATTCAGGTTTACGACAAATCATAATTTCTTCTAAGCCATATGCTGCTGCATCCAAGAGAGGTTTCAAGTAACGAAGTTTATAAGGAATTGTAAGACGTGATTGTTTCTTCTGCTGTTTATGATCCTGTAAAGTATATCTTCAAAAATTATGACAGAAAAACTTACAAATTCAACATGAAAAGCTTTTTCAGAGATTACAACTTTTTTTGCATGTCGAAGATATCTCAAAGCAGCTTGAAAAGGTTCACATCCAGAAAGCATAAATTTTTCAGCGTTGTCGTAATCTTTATCTACCATAAATTCAGCAAAAATATTTTCAAGTATTTCATAGCAAGCTGTAGGAGGAAACATGTTTGTTGCTGAAGAAGATAGTTATTAAAAACAACAAAAAATAGCGGTAAAACAAGATAGCAAAATTAAGCTTTGAAAAAGAGATGCAACAAATTTCGTTACTGTAATGACGAGAGTCAAAGCTGGCTGCTGTAAAGATACATTTTGCCAATGCTGCTTCTTGTTCAATTTATCGACAGCAAGAATTTTTTTCTCCATTTTTATTTCAGCTATGTTTTTTGTTCGATATTTCTTTCGTGATTTTTTTATCTTTTTATTATTATTATAACATTTATAGCTAATTACTCTGTTATTAACTTCATCCTTTTTTAGGTTCATTGCTATCAAAGATGGAAGCTGCTACAACTTCATCTCCTTCTTCAGCTGTTGCTGTTCCGATACCTGCAAATCGTAGAAAAATTCCATGGCCTGAAGCTCCTGCAGCTTATCAAAATTTCTCTTTACCTTCCTCTATCATTCATTACATGGCTAAGTACCCTGCAAGTCCAACTGTTTATAACAAATTGATCCAAAGTGGCAAATACTTCTTTGAAGAAAATCCAATCCTTGTTGTTGCTGATATGTATGCTCCTGGATTTATTTGTTCAAAAGAAAATTGCAATATTTATCGTCGTAATCCATGTTGTGTAACCGTTGATATTAATAAGATTTCGTCTAAATTCTGGTTTACTCAACGCTTACGTCTCTTTTGTTGGATTAATGAACCTACGCATTTTACTGCATTACTTCGTCCAAAGACATATCGATGTGATGTTAAGAAAATTCATATGATTTGTAAAGATGTTATCTATGATGATTTTAAATTCTTTGCATCTTCTGTTGTTGACGCTGATATTGATCGCGTTCGAATGTTTGATTATGATGGAAAGATGGTTCCACTTGAAGATATTATTAAAGCTATGCCAAAGATTAAGAAATTTGAACAGTAAGTAGCTTTAAGACTTTTTAAATCTGTGTACTCTTTAATATTTATAGTCGATATTCCCAGAATTTTCGTGATAAACCTTTCTATCCTCTGGTTACAACTCCTACTACAATGAATACTATTGCAAAGCTTATGGATCCTGGACAACTTGAATTGTTCTCTTTATATCATATTCCTGCTGATGCTTTGGATGTTGATGATCTATCTTCTTTTATTACAGTAAGCTTTAAATACTTTGTCACTTTTATTATTTCTTTTTTTTGTATTTCAGACTTTCAAAGATACAAAAATTCAATTTATGTTTGATGATGACAATTCTGAAGGCTACAAACAAAAATTGGATACTCTCGTTGATACCGTAATCGCTTCAAACGTTCGTAACCGTATGATCTGCTACAAAGGACAAGATAGAGAAAAGCGTAAGATTCTGAAAGAACGTCAAGATGAAGATGTTTATGTTCCATTCTATATTTAAATCGGTTGTTGTTTCATTTTTTTATTTGTTATTATTCTGTACTTTGTTTTTGATTTACTGAGAAACTACATAAAGCTTTTTGATTTGAAAATCTTTTTCAATATCATCATTGTTCAAACAACTTTATTTTTTGCATTTCTCTTTGTTATGAGTAGTAATGTATTGTATACTACAGAATGATGGGGACACTTTTGTGTGTTTATCAAGCAGTTGAGTAAACAGTTTCAAGATGAGAGTTATTGAAGAATTACAATACTCTGGTTACTTTAGTGCCACCAGCATTAAAATTTATTATGTTTACAAAACGGTTATCATAGCACTTTCGGATTTTAATAATAGTAAAACAAAAGTTTATTATAAACTTTCCAACAAATACAGAGAGAGAGCAGTTTACTGCGCATCAGACTTGCAAGCAAATGTAGCAATGAAAAGCAAGGTTCGAATTCTATCCAGACCAATCATTCATCATTTTCCAGCCTTCTCTAATTCTTAAAATGTAAAAGCACAATATTGCAATATTAAACAAGATAAAAAAATCTCGAAATAAAATCTAGACAAAATGAACAAAAAATTTTTTATAACAAAAACAAAAAGAGAATCGATACACAAATTTAACAATAGCAAAATATTATATTTCTGCAAAACAACCATGAAAAAGTTTGAATCAGTTGAAATCAAGTTAAAGCTTCTGATAATCATGCATTGAATGGTGAAGACGTTTCAAGATTTGAAGATCTTTTGGCATTACAGTAACACGTTTACCATGAATAGCAAGAATGTTGCAATCTTCGAACATATTAACAAGAAAAGCTTCTGCTGCATGCTGAAAAATGAATATATATGTAATTGACAGAATAAGGATGACTATTTTTTGTTTGCTAAAGGTTAAAATAACTGGTAATAACAAAAGTGAATGATCCAAGTTGGCTTAAAAAAATTTTACACTTGTATTTGAATTTGGCGCCATTTGGCGAAGTGTTTCCAAATGCCAAAATTTTAGGTGCAAAAGATGCTACAGTTGGCAATGACTCTTTCCTGCAAATATGAGCTCACATAAGTCAAAAGAAACGATTTGCCGTCAAAAACCAAGCCGGTAATTTACTGTAACCACCTTCTATGCAAGTTACTCATCTGATAGACACTGCAACCAGCTATTAAGCCGGTGAAAAGTTAAACTCTAATCACTGCTAAAAACACATATATCAAAAAAACATACATGAATGGCTTCCAATGCAAGACGTTGAATTCTAAGTCCTTGCTTTCCGTAATCTTCTTCCAACATAATTTCTTTTACAAGACGATATACAGGATGTCGAGGAATTAAAAGTTGTCGACTATCTTGATACTTTCTAATATCATTAAGTACATGACCTAAAAAAACAAAAAAAAATATTGTAAATGCTATCTTAAAAAGCTTACTTTGACGAATCTTCTTTGGTTTAGCTTGTTTTCGACGATCATTATGAGGTGATTCATTTCCCTTGGAACCTGCTGCTGCATCACCACCTCCTGCTGGAATTGTACGAACGCTTTTTCGAGCAAAATTGCTTCTAACCATTTTAAAAATGCTAAAAAATTAAAAAGAATTTCATTTGCAATTTTTGAAAAAAAACAAGGATATTAAAAAACACGCAACAAAAGTAATTAAGCATTTATACAGTTTATTACAAACATAAAAAACGTTTTTGTATGTCCGAATACTAACGTAAAAATAGAACAATAATTATTATCACAATTGTTACGCAACGTGCAGACGTGATGTCTTTTATTTTTCACTCAATAATTTTTAAAATGGTTTTTTTCTTTTGAAAGCGTTTAACAACAATAAATAAAAAAACATTGTCATCTCTGTGTTTGGCATAATGTCCGCAACACCATTCTAAAATTCTTTGTTAAGTTTTCTACAGTATCCTCGCATTCATTCAAGAAGATTTTTTTTATGTTTTGTTTTTGCAAGTTGTTTTTAATTTTTAACTTTCATTGAAACATTTTTATTGAAATAATTTAATCAATCTTCTTTTTTAAACTTGTTAAAATTGTTTTACCAAGATGCGGACATAATTGTGCTTACAAAATTCTTTTCTTCTCGTTAGTTTTGCAATTATTATTGTTTATCAATTTTGTTGATAGATAAAGAATTTTTTTAAATAAATGTTGAGACAAATGTCAAAAGTGTTCTTAAACCATATCAGAACATAGAAAGTTGCTTAATTCATAGAAATTGTTTTTAATAAATCTTTGAAATAAGTTGTCGAGAATTGTCAACGACAAATCTCGAATTTTTGCTTTTTTATTTCAAATGAAAGAAAAGCAATCTTTTTGATTGTAAAAACATCCGTCTTCTTATCTTTTTTCTTTTCCATCGCTTTTAATATAAAAGCGATGGCTTTTTTACATTTTTTCACTTTTTCAAACATTTGTCATCTTTGAATAAGTCAAGCAGCCCCGGCCGGGAGCTAAATAAATATGAGATAAAACCCAACTCAAATTCCCACAAGTACAAACATTTTGACATAAGTGATCATTCGTAAATCAAATTCTAGCAAATTATTTCTAAATGAGCAAGGGAAATTTTTTGTGTATTCATATTTTATTTTTAATTTTGTTAAAACCTGTTATTTTGCATTTTAGAAAGAATAAATTTGTTCAATTAAATTTCTTTAAATCCTTTTTATATTGAGTAACAAAAATGTTGTCAATCTGATATTATTTAATAAAATGAAATATGAGTGCAATGAAAAACAATATTAACAACTGCTTTGTTATTTATTGTCTTGCTGTTTCTTATATTTTTTCAGGAAAAATTGATTTTACATGTCTCATAAGTCGTTAGTGATGATATATATTATCCAAAGGCTAAAACTATTGATTGTCAGCTTCCCATAAAACATAAAAAAACAATTAGAAATGTTGATATAATCAAAATTTGTTGGTTGTAAATGCAGTTCTTTTTTGAATATTTTATATTTTTTTTGTGCATTTTGTTAAACATTTATCTTTGAAATTAAATAATATGCAAATGAAAAGTTTTTTAATATACGTTATCAAAATATTTATTATATCATTATTAATGCTTATTAATTTCTTAAAACGCTGACATATAAAAAGTTATAAAAGTTATTGAATTACAGCAAATATCAAATGGAATCCCCGTCGACCGCAAATTTTTTGTAGACGCGGAATCGAAAAACGGCCCAATAGTTTTTTGTAGAGGATATCCAGGGCTACACATTCCACCAAAAATCTAAGAAAAATATTCATCTATGACAAAAATTGACCCGTCCCCGTTTTTATTTTTTTTTCAAAAAACGGGGGGGGGGGGGGAAGGAACACTAGTCGATACAGACGTTTCTTTGCTTTCTTTTTTGAAGATTTTATTGTTTTTAATGAAAAATACAGTACATATTAGTTTTACGTTGAAAATGTTTTACACTCGAATACTCTTAATTGACGGAATATGATATGTACACCCATTTTATTAACGCTTAAAAAATTCAGAGAAATCATTTAAATTAATAAATTTTTTTTGCACGTTACAGATATTCTTATAGAGAAAAAATTTATTTAACACACTATAAATTTATTTAGGAATGAAATAAAGCAAAAAAAATACAAATATGTACAAAATGAATGAGATCACAAAAAACCTAGGTTTAACTAAAAACCAAAAAAAACACCCGTAAAATGAAAATTTTGTTTTTTATAAAAATTAAAAATATGTATATTTTGCATAGTTTTGCACACAAAAAATGCAACCATAACGTTTTGCACACAAAAAATGCAACCATAACTTTCCCAAGCTATGATCGACTACCATGAATTCTTAGAGAATTGTGTACTGTAAGAGTATTACCATCAGAAGAATTTGAATTATTATTATAAATAAAATTTGTGCCATGATTTGTAATTCCATTTGTGCCATTTTCACGGAAAGATGGTGAACGACTAACTTCTGGAATGTCACTAACGAATGTCCGGGTACGAGTATATTTTCGTTGAGGGGAACCAGTTCGACAACTTGCAATATCTCGAACAGCTTCACGGAATCTTTGTGACATAAAAGCATATAGAAGTGGATTAACCCCGGATGACATAAAAAGTGATAAATATGCAAATGGTTGAAGAAGTGCAGCTGGAGTGGCGTTGCACATGTAAGTTTCGGACCAGGTCTGAAAGGAGATATAGTGATTAGAATGTTGTAAGTGAATGTAAAATTTGCCATTTTTTAAATCTATAGTTTTGAGCAAAATCTTTTTAATGTGGAAAACCGGAAAACCGATATAAAACGTGTATTAAAAAACTTTTTATGTAATATTAAATTGGGTTTTTAATACTAATTTCAGATTTATCTAGCAGCTCTCTTAAGAAAATTCAACAATTTTGTGGCACTTCGCCAAAGTATTCAATCAAATGCATTGAAATGGTACAATATTTTCATCATCAGAGAAATCAAAAATTTTTAAAGTTAAAATAACTTTCTCTTTCATTATTAATATTGTTTTTAATGCGGGTTTCAGATTTGAAAAGCCTTTTTCTTCAAAAAGTTTGTAACAATTTGCAGAAATTTAAACGCATTCTCACAAGCTATTGTTTCCATACCTATTTCATTACCATCTCCTAATATATATATATATTTTTAGCATACTAACAATTTTTCCTGAAAATTATAAACTGCTCTTTTTTTTGAATTTAAACAAAATCCTCTCAAATTTTAATTTTTACTTTTCCATAAATTTTCCTGACCTTTGATCACTAAGCCAGCCTCATCATCTGTGACAATTAAAATTCATGCAAAAAATTGCAGACACAATTTTTTTTTGCTTATTTTAATGAGACCAAAAAAGGCAAAAGCAAAAAAAAAGTAATCGTTAAAATTTTTTTTGCTGTGTTTTATATTTTTTTTATTTATTTGATTGTCATATGTTTTAAGTGCTTTCTTTTGCTTTACTTTGTTTGTGTTTGTCTCTCAATAATTTAAATCTTAAGATCTCATTACATGAAGTGCAAAAAGTTAAACAAAGATTTTTTAAAAAAATGCAAACATAAAATTTTAAAAAATTGTTTGTTTTTTGTGCTCTTGGTTTTTGTACTTTGACTGCTTTTTTTTAAAAGAAAATATGCGACAAAAAAGCAGTGATTTTAGTTTGAAGCTTTAAGCATGCTTTAATCTTCTTCTTTTGAAGATTAAAAAATAAATTTTTTAGAGAAGAAAAAAATGTGTAATAAAAATGTAACTTACAGTATACAATAACCGAGCATGATGTGGAAGAGTTAATACTGCAAAAGAGCAGACGATTGCGATAAGAAGTCGAATTATCTAAAAAAAAGTGCTTTTTCAATGAGTGATGAAAAAGATATTTTTTTGGGTGCATTGTTAAAAATTTATTGATTGGAATGATACATTGCAACAATCAATATCTAATCAGAAACACTTGAAAAAGATGTCGCATTTTAAATGAAATTTAGAATGAAAGTCGAAGTTTTTAAACATCAAAAATTTCGGAATCGAAAATTTATGATTAAAAGTGAAACCAAGCTTTTACTCTCTAAAATCGATTGAAATGTCGGTTTTTTTGTGAAATCGAAATTTCGATTTATGTCATCACAAAAATTTTTTTAAATATAGCTTACCCTCTTTCGTGTTTCTAGTACATCAGAATTAATAGAAGTATGATCATGAATTTTTGATTGTGTACCATTAGAATTTGATCGCTGAAGGCCATTATTCCCATTTCCAGTTAATGACTCATTTTCATAATTTATTGTAAGAGTTGGTGGTCCACCATATGAGTCTGTAACTTTTCCTTAAATGAGATAACAATGTACATAGAGATGCAAATTTTTGTCACTGCTTAAAAAAAGAGAAATTGTTGAACCCTTACAAATTACAGTCATTTCAAAAAAATTTGTAACATCAATAAAATCAATAATTTAAAAAAAAATCAATAGTTACAGTAATTATCCAGACATTCATTGATAAGTACCATAACTTTTGAAAAATTAATAATATAAAATTCAACAGCAAATTTTTCGAAAACATAATTATCCGCCCCTGCTTAAATTTGCATAATCCCCATTTCTGAGTGACGTGATCCCACGAATTTAAACAAATAAAAAACTAACCACTAGAATATCGAATTTCAAGTGGTTTAAGCCCACTATTCCATAGTACCAATCCAATTCTCGTATATAAATATGCAATAGTCGCAAGTGGAATACAATACCATATAATAAATGATGCTGTAATCATATCTCGAATTGTTAACCAACTATATTCATTCATATCTCGAATACATGCTCGTGCTTCACCAAATGAAATTTCTTTTGTTGTAAAATAATATGGAAGATTAAAACCAATCGATAAAATCCAAATTGCTATCATCATGATAATACGAAGTTTGTTTGTGAGAAGCTTCAACGCAAGCAAAGGATGTAAAACAGCAATGTACTTTTCAAGTGATACACAAACTAGGATCCCAATTGAGATGCATGGAATCATATGTAGGAAGAGGACATATAATTTGCATACTTCTTCACCTAGTGGCCAATTGCCATTTTTGAGAGCAACAATATGGAACATATTTTGAAGGATACAGAATACAGCGACTAACATGTCAGCAAAAGCTAAATTTGCGAGGAAGAAGTTTGTGGCAGTTCTCATGGAACGATGAATGCATATGACGAGAATTGTAAAGGCATTGCCTGAAAATGAAAAAACATGAGATTAATGAAATTCAGCACAGATATGGATTGGGGTTGTTCATGGACATGTGCAAGCGATTATTTTCCCCTTAGGAAAGACAAATGACCATGCCGCCTTTGATGTGCGGCAAAACACCTTTGATGTTTTTTTGTTTTTTCGGATTCTATTTCAATTTCAATGCGAACATAATTTCTGTGCACAAAAATTTGTTTAAAAATACTTATCATGCTTACAAAAACTTTTGCGAGGAGACAAAAACTGCCTTTGAATTAAAAATTAAAACTGCTAACTTTCATTTTTTCTACTGTAGCAAATTTGCTGATAATAATTAAAAAATTGTTAAACATAACTTTTATCAAAAATCATGATTCATTTTACCCTTTTATGCTCCTCAATTTTTTCTAACAATCTCTTGTCCGTTTTTTTTTTGTCAACTCATACTCTTACTTCCTGTTCTGTCTGCGACTCTGATCCCCCCAAAAATATTTTTGTTGTTTCCCAGAAACTTGATAAAACATGTTACCCCCTAGAAAACTATTTCTGAAATTTTCCCATTCTTCCATTTTTGGAAACAAAAAAACACAATATTTACCAAACAAAAACAACAATAATAATGGATACTACTCAAAAAAAGAAAGGAACCACAAAAACAAATGCTGAATAAATAAAAGTGCAGCTTATTATTGTTAGTAAAAATTGTTTCACTGTTTTTCATCCAAAACAAGCCTAAAGCACAAAAGTGTTTTGGATGTTTTTATTGTAAGAATTGAGTGATCCAAGAATGGTCATCAAATTTTGAAGTTGTTGTTTAACCTTTTCAAGAAAATTCTAATTTCGAAAATTTAAGCGGTACGAGCAGCCTCACAAAGAAAGTTTTTACAACCGCTGTTTTTGGAGATCAAAAAGGTCAATACAACGAGAAGCTAAAGAGTTGATTTTTGGGCTTTTTAAAGAAAATAAGTGGCAAAAGTAACGAAATTTTTTGCTACTTATTAATTTTATGAATGTTTTTAGTATCTTCGTAGCAAGGCTAATTTTGAATCGAAACTGAATGTTAATCAGCTTCCTTGATATAGGCCTATTTCAAAAAAATATTAAAAACCAACTTACCTAGTAATACAATAACAAAAACGCATAAATAAACAAATATAACAGGAATTCGAATATGTTCTTGATCTAATAATGACCCCTCTGCACAATCAACTAATTCTGTTTCAGATTCATCTGGCAATGCAGCTGCAACTGTAGTTGTTGTTAATTTCAGTAATATAGAATTTGCATTATTATTTGACATCTTTGATCACCTTTATTTAAATTTAAAAATTTTGATAAAGTTTTGAACAGAATTCAGGTCTTGTAGATGTTTTATAGGTAATTTTCCCACAGGAGGTTTGATAAATAAAAGTACAAAAATATAATTGTTGCTAAAAACTAAAAACTATTAAACATATAAAAAATTAGGTAATAAAAAAATGTAAGAATAGCAATTAAACAAAAAAAAACAAAACACGTGCTTCTTCTTCTTGTATAAAGAATCAAAGGGTAATAGGTTAGAGAGAAAAAAGAAAAGAAGAAGAAAGACAAAATTCGATAAGAAAAAAAAATACATTCGGCGCCAAACATGATAATTTTTATTTTTTTGAAGGCTTTTTTATGAGAAATCTATAGAAGGGGGACACAAATAAACTGATGATGAGGGTTTTTTTCTTTTCTTTTTTACAACCAATGATGGCCTTCATTGGTTGGAAGGTTGGAAGAAAGGAAACAGACAGAAGAAGATGGCTTCTGAAGAAGAAAAAATGAGAGTATTTTTTAAAAAATTTTTTGGTGGAGGAAGGAAGGAAAAAAGGTTTCCAATTTAAGCTTGAATAAACAAGAAAAAATCAAAGAGAAATGGCCATTTAAATGGAAGAAAAACGAGGAAAACGAGAAAGAAGAAGAAGAGGGTCATAGAAGGTCGTCGTTGCTGGTGTTGGTGTTGTTGTTGATGGTATACCACCAGTAGTAATGGCAAGGGTAGTGGTGAAAGTGGTACGGTTATAATATTTGTTGCGTGAAAAATGAGAAAGTGAAAGTAAAGAAATCTGTGTATTTTGGTTGGAAGAAATTGAAGAAAATATGGTGAAAAGACAAAAGGTTAAATATTTATAGATAACAAGCAGCATAACATAAGGGATTAAAGTAATAATAATCAAGCAAAGAATAACAACTTAATCCTTTAAAAAAAAAAGAACAACAATTTTGCTACCGTAACTTCTTTGAAGGATTTTTTCTCAAAACACTGCCAATAATCTTTAACAAACTAAAAACGGTTAACACTTTTGGTCTAAAAAAATATGAAAAATTTTTTTAAACTTGATACAATGTGAAATTTGTTTAAAAATTTAATTAATTAAAAAATGATACAATCTTCAAAGATTGATCAGAAAAAAATGACGTTGTGAAAAAGAATTTTTTTTACCAATATCATTTTTCAGCGTCTCAAAAAGACATTAGTTTTACAATATTACTTTAAGAATAAATTTTACAGTAATATGCAAAATAGATAGAGCAAAAAACGCTCTAAGAAACTTTTTGAACAAAATAGCTATTTTTGCAATTATAGGAAATAACTAATTGACACATTTTTGAAGACAAAATATTTCTTAAAAAAGTTTTAAATTTATGTTTTTTAGCACAATCTTAAATGTTCAAGAATGCTTTAAATAGTTCTTCTTCTTTTTTTGCTTTGATTTTTATGTGATGCTAAATTCAAATCACAACTTTAAATCTCATAAATTTTTACAATTAAATTACAAAAGTCTCATTCAACGCTTAATTGAGCACGAAATATGTCTAACTAATGGCTACAATAAAATTACACCACCTTCACAAAACTGACATCAACCTTTTTTCTTTCTTTTCTCTACATCAATTCTTTTCTAAAACAACCATTTTTCCTTCAATTTTTATTTTACCTTTTTTGATGGTGGTACCTAAAAAAAAGAGAGAGTCAAAGTCCCTGAAAAATAAAACAGAGAATACTTTGATGTTTTAATCCCAAGCAAAATTAAACAAAAAAGCAAAAGAAAAAAAAAGAAATTTAAGCAAATATCTTTCAAAAAGCTTGCTTGCTAGCTTGATTGCTCAAAGTCCCATTTTTGGACACAACAAAATAAATTTGATTCCATTTGGTCCAAAGCAAATTTACCTTTTTTGCAAAAAAAATTATTTAAACAAAAATTTTTAAATGTGTCCTTTGAACTTTTAAGCTTTTAAGGTATTTTATATTTTATAGTTTAGAATATTTCTTTGATAACAAAAATATAAAGAATTTTCGCATAACTAACTTATTTTTTATGCGTCTCAAATTTAGAAGGTGGTTTTGCAAGATGGACCACCCCAGATCAACAAACAAAAAAAAAACAGTTAAGTATGCTACTGAAGAAAAAAAATGCAAAAATTAAAAAAAGCTAAAAATATTTAAGAAGCAGCTATTAGAATTGTGGCGTGATTTCACAATTAAACTTGACTGATATAAAAAAACAAAAGAATTAAAAGATAGGCAACAAAGATAAAAATAAAAAAAAAAGTTTTTTTGTTGGCAAAGGTTTTTTACCACAAAAATGGAGTTATTGTAGGGTCAACAGCAGCAGGAGAAGCAGCAAGGCTTATCGTTAAAGCAGAACAGTTTTCAGCTGCAGTTAAAGGGTATCAAAACTTAAATGAGTATCTTTTTTTAGTGATGAAAAGAAAAAAATTGGTTGCCGCCTTTTAATTCTGTTATTTTATTGGGGGTTTTATTGCTTACAGTATGCGTGAAGAGAACAATCGACAATGGTTTTGATAGGTGGTTAAAATTTATTTTTGGTAAGTGCAAAGCGTCGGTTTTAATCAATTTTTGATAGCTCATTTTATTTTCATACTTTTTTACAAAACAAAAAAATTCTCTGTATTATTTATCAAGAGAACAATGATAAATGACTTCTCCAAAATTGAATGCCGTGATATAAGAACGTTTATCTGATATCTATACAAAAGTATCAAGCAGTGCTCAAACACAAAACTTCCCAAAACAGTAAGGCTTGTATCTTACGAATTTTTAAAGACGAAATGTGGAAAAAAATGACCAGTTTTTTGAACTACGATTTCATAGGTTTTTAGAAAAATGGACTTGCATTTTTTTCAACTTGTTAAAAACTGATCCATCAGAGATATCAATAACAGTTTAATTTGTTATTTCTTCAACAAATTTAACATTTTGTTAGAAAACGCGAGTCCAGTCCATAAAATCGTTGCCCAGTCCAGAAATTCGTAATTCAGTCCAGAAGATGATTCAATCCATTTTTCCCCCTTCCCTTCAACGACCTAGTTTGTTAAACAAGTATTTGAGAAGGAAAAAGAAGAAAAAAAAAGTTTATCAGCTAAAAGTTACTGTAAACCTCTCACAACATTGTAAAGCGGTATGTTTTCAAACTTCGAAGTATCGATAATTTTCTTATGTCGATCATGCCAAAACCCCAAACAAAACAATCTAAGAATAATTTCGAAGAAAAACATGATTTTTAGCAATAAAAAAAGGCAACAGCCATTTTCAGCCATCAAACAAAAGCATGAAAATCATGTAAAGAAAAGAAAGTGTGAAAGAAAAAAAGAAGAAGAAGGTTATCAGTGATGGCAACAAAACAAAAGAAACAGCAATAGTACTAGCTGATTGTTGAGAAATTGAGGAGAGAAAAAAAATGATTGACCAGATTATTTTTTTTGTGCTCTCACGTTTTTCAGTTTTTAGAAAAAAGTCAAAATCAAAGAAGAAAAAAATATGATGGGAAAAAAAGAAGATGAAAAGGATTAACTCTACTACTAAGGGTTGATTAAAAAGAAGATATGTCCCTTTGACTCTCACATATTTTTGCAAACATAAAAAAAGACTTCCCATAAAGTAAGCAAGCAAAAAGCAAGAGCACGAAAAACAAACACATTATTGTTGAACGAAAAGACATCAAACATATTTTTTGTTGGGATCAAAAAAAACGCCAAACATCTCTCCTCATTTTTTTTCTCACTCCCCCTATTTTCTTTTTTTTGAGGTGGTGATGATGGGTGGAGGGTTTAAAGGTTAAGAAGGGCTTAAAACTAGAAAAAAGATTTGTTAAGGCAAAGAAATATTAGAGAAAAGGTGTCATATTTGAGCTTATTATACGTCATTATTTATGAGTTGCAAAAGAGAGGGCGAAAAAAAGATGACAAAATGAAGAAAATTAGTCAAAGCATTAATCGAGGTTAATCAACATAATGCTCCGGAAAAGCTTTAATGCTAATATGTTGTTTCAGATGTTGCGACATTTTTTGAAATATTGGTTAAAGTCTTCACCTGATGTGCAGGTTGAACATAATTCTATATATGCTGTGGTCATCAGATACCAACGCCCCATTTAGAGGGAGGCACTTGTGACACGTGCTCGACGTGTCCACCTTTCAGAATTTTGATTTAAGAAATTAAAAAAAAATTTAAAAAAGACAAGGTTTGAATTAATGATTGAAGAAAAATTAAAAACCAAAATTCATAAATTCGAAATTAAGACAAAATCAGATATAGGGGCTGTCCCGATATTACGTAATCACGTAATCCGATGGATGGGTGGGGGGTTTACGAATTATTACACCGCTTTAACTTTGTCGGCAAAAAGCTTTGATGTTTGATTACGTGATGGGTGGGGTCAAAAAACTCCGATTTTTGGATTACGTAATATCGGGACAGCCCCATAGTAAAAGTCAAAATATCATTTAATTTTGCATCCTCGAAATTCAAATATCAAAATTTACCTTAAGTTTCGGCCAGAAAATGCTCTAAATCGAAGGCATCAAGAAACCAAAATTTTAATTTCTAGATTTCTATTATTTTGAAAACCGAAATTTAGTGATGAAAATTTAGAATTCTCAATGTTTTGTCAATTTGCCAGCTTGTATAATCGAGCAGTTATCACGTCGAATGTTCATTCTGGTGATCCAAGGTTGGGCCGGTGGATTCGAGGTTAAAGCAAATTCCATGGGTGGCACCCAGGTTAAAAGGATAACCGTTCCTTAGAATGTTTATTATGGGTCAGTAGGTGTTAGGGCATGTCACAATACTAACAAGTTTAAGTTTTAAACAATAATTTCTCAAATCTTCTAACAAAAAATCCCATTGCATCTTGTAAACCAGCAATCTATAGTCATTTTGAAAAATTTTCAAACAATATGGAATCATATTTCGTGCATCCTTTCTTGCCTCTGCCATCAGATTTTGAAACTGCGTCAAAAGATCATCTGCCAAAAAAGTGTTTACAAAAGAATTTCCGTTTCAAGATGTTAGAAGATTCCCTTTTCATTTCTTCAAATTTTTTTGTTGATTATTTTTTTCTTTTTCTTTCACTTTCATTAAAAACGGAAATCTTCTTTTTCTCTCTTCTTTAAAAAGCATGAAAAAGAAAGCAATAAGAAATTGGAGATTTTAAAAAGCATCCTTCTCTCCCATCAAAGAAGAAGAAGGAGTAAAGGGCAAGCAAAAAATGAAGAAGAAGAAATAAACAATTGCAAAAGAGAAAAAAACAAGGAGAGAGAAAAAACAGAGAGTTGACTTTTTGATGGAATTTTTTTGTCTTCTTTTTTTGCATATGCATTTTTTTAATACCAAAAATTAAAAGTTATCAAATTACGGAAATTTTTGAAAAGCAAGACAAAAGAAGAAAACAACAAACAGTAAACTGTATATGGTAATAAGAATAATGTTGGGGTGGATGCTTTTTTTATTTGTTGTTTAAAAATGAAATAGAAAAGAATGATGAAATGGTAAAAAAAAGATTAAAAAGCACAAGCATCTTAAATGTCTAGTTTTCTTACATCATATAAAAATGGAAATTTGCAAAACTTCAACCATGTCTAAAATATTAGAAAATGGTATCTTTTACATATTTAGGCATTACAAGATATTATGATTTTTGCCACAATTAACTTTATTGGATGTACCTCTCAAAATTTTTAAATTTTTTGATGGTCAATAACAAATCTGCAATAAATTTTAATAAACATTCTATCATTAAAAATCTATGAACTAAAAAATATAAAAATTCAAAGAACATATAGCAGACGATATCGTGCGCTACTTTAACAATAGGTTTAAATATGTAAATTCACAACGCTGCAGCTAATAATTTGCAGGAACACGTTTTAATACTAGGCGAGTATAATGTACTATTCTTTGAGTCAAAAGCGAGAGAAGATCTAAAAACTATTCCTTTGGATGTTGTTTCCTATAGCTTACGATTATATAAGCTTTACTCGACCTTTCAACACGACTACCATTTGGAGATTTTTACGGTCAGTCTAAAGGAAATGCTATTTCTATCTGTCAAAAAAGTTTAATGATGTCATAAACTGTTTTATTAACTTAACAAAAATTTCAACTTTTATGAAAAGTTGAATTACAAAGACATCCTTTAATTTTCTACATGGTCTGTTAATTAAGAATACCACCAATACGCTAGAATTTTCAAACGCATTCTCTTTCAAAAAATGAGGAACAAAATTTTTATTAAAATTGACACCGTCTTTCACCACCAAGACACCAAGCTCGAATAAATAACCACATATGTAAAATAAAACTTTTCTTTTTGCAACAAAACATAGAAAACACGCGTAAATTGGCATAAATTATCAAGAGATTTGTGAAAGAAGAGACTACAAAAGCAAACACCCTCAAAATTAAGCTACTTATAAAAAACATGCATAAATATAGTTGTTGCAAAAAACATTTTTATTAAAAAAAGAGCAAAGAAATGTACATATTTGTTTTGGAAAAGCACGTTTTTCTTTATTAAAATTGATAATCAACCTTTTTCAAAAAAAGCGCTAACAGAAAAACTATTGCAATAGAGTAAAAAAATTTCAATATAATTGCATTTTCTACACATAATAATAATACTAGCAATAATAATAATTCTTTGCCCTAGAGAGTTTGTTTTTTTTTGAATGAAAAAGTTTTTTAGATGAAACTAATTAAACTTTAAAAAAAAATATTTATCATACATTGGCAAAGTTTCAATGTAAATAAACTTTCTGTGACAAAAAAAAATGCTGTGGAAATTTATATGTGAAAGAAAAAAGACATGAAAAGAGGGTATAGCTTAAACTCTAAGGAGTAATTAAAATTGTGATATCCGAAAAAAACATAACATTTTTTAGATAGAAAACGTGCAGAAAAAATGAAATTCACAACCAATGTTTTTACGTCGTCGTCGCTGCGGGTGATTAAAAAAGAAATTCAAAAGTTTTTTTTTGATCTCATTATGTTGCATTTTCGGCATTAAAAACGCTTCTTTTTTTGTTGAAAAAAATTAAACTTTTTCAAGCTTCTGTAACAGAAATTAACAAAGTCAATACACATAAGCTTTTTTGTAACAAAATGGCATGAAAAGTAGTTATAGCTTAAAGATTAATTAAAATTTTGATATCAAAAAACATACACGATTTTTAATATCTTAATCCACAAAATCGCAAAAAGTGGAAAACTTTCTTTAAAAAATCCGTGGAAAATCGTACAAAATCGTGGAAAATTTTCTACGTTTTTTTACGAATTTCCACAATTTTACACGAATTTTTACGAATGTTTAAAACTTTTTTCCATTTTTTATGATTCCTTTATGGCATGGGGTTTTGTCGGGGTTTCATTGAGGATCACAGGAAACATATATGGTTGTTAAATAAAAAAATGCAAAAAAAGGATGAAGTTTTTCAAAGCCGGTGTAACTACGTAATAAAATTCCTTTTTTCCAGATTTAAAAACAGTAGCTACTGCACTGAGAAATGACGAAAAAAACCTCACCGGTGATACATGCATCATCCCCAGTGATGCAAAGGTGATGGAATTGTCACTTCTAGTGATATTTTTTTGTCTTTATAAGGGTTTAGTTTTAAAACTTTTATGGGATATAGATTACTACTGTTTCAACTTGAAGCTTCTTGAAAAACAAAAAAAAATGGAACGTGAGAAAGTCAAGTGTTTCACTTTTGCTTTTCTTTCTTTTTTCTTTTTAATCTATCAAAAATCTATGTTGCATTTTTGAGCATTAAAAATGCTTCTTTTTTCTTTCTTAAAAAAAGTAGAATTACGCAAAAAAAAGTGAATATAAATGAATTTCAGATTACTCAAGATAATTGTATGTTTCCAATTTTAGTCTCTTTCAAAAAAGCAAACGGAATTTGTCATTAGAAAAAAAGAAAGAAAAAACAAAAAATACCAGTTGACAAAAATGTATAATTTTATAACATTTCAAAAAAGAGTAAAAAAGAACTTAAGAGAGATTTTGAAATCAAAAGCTCGAGTACTTTTGACGCATGATTTTTATTTGGTTTTCCTTTTAGAAAGTCTGGTAAAAAATGTGATCATCTGACATTTTTAGCTATTATTACTATTAAATAAAGAAAAGAATTATGAAAGTTGTAATTTAATTTGTAACAAGTCAGACACAAAAAATGAAGTTGTTGGAGGAAAGAAAAGAAAAAAAAAATTAAGAGTTACAAAGTTAAACATATATGTAACAATTAGATGGCACCATAATTAATTTTTGAGCTCCTTATTGGACGTACTTTTATGTGGTAAAAAATGTAAGAAAATTAGCCTTGTCCAACTAATCAACTGAGAGGTAATGCCTTTTTCAAGATGGATATTCGACGTGATGATCCCTGGTTTGAGTTCATCACCACGAATTAAGGATTTACAAAATGAGTTGCTCCTTAAATTAAAACAGATTCAATGGATGGCAGCCGATTAAAAGTTTGACAAAATTTGCCAAAAAGTTTTAAACCATATCGAGAAAACTATAATTTTTAATATTTGGCAGAACCATATTTAATACAGCTCAATATATTCCCGCCATCAAAATCGATTTAAAATGATGACCAAGTTCAAAAAATTTTATTTACTAAGACCAAAGCGACCAGGTGTCGTCGTCTACCCATAATTCGAAAAAACCTTAAAACCCCAAAAATGTTTATGTTTCATGTTTCCTTCATATTCTTTAATTTCAAAGTTCACTGAAAAAAAAACAATTTTTTTTGCAAAAAAAAGCATGCCTCCAGCATTTTTGTTTACTCAAATTTTTATTAAAAATTTTTTTCAACTCACCCAAAAGTTTAAGGTTCAAATTTTTTTTTATTTAAATAAAAACAAATGAGAAAAAAATGTCTGTTTTAAAGAGAAAAAATAACAACCGCGATCTTTTGTTTCATTTTTGTTTCCCAGTTTTGGAGCCATCAGAAACACAAAAAAGACAAAAACTCTCATGTTTCTACTTTACCCAAACAACAGAAAAAAACAAACAATGAAAAGAATTACATGGCATTTTCACACTACTTCTTATTTTTCAAACGATTTCTGAGACTTTTTGATGTTTTTGTTTCTGGCAACATAATTTCTTGGCTTGGTTTTGTGGAAGCATAAAAAAACAGGCCTCAACGTAGAAGTCTCCAGATGACCACGGAGTTGAGACTGTTTATTTTTTCCATACGCTTGTCTTGCTATGTGACGGATAGGGACAAAATATCAGCGACCGAATCTTTGATCGGTGGATTTTGTAGATATAGGGTTATAGTCAAGAAATAGCAGACGATATCTACTTTTCTTATGAATTATCCAAAATTCTGTATAATGAATACTTTTCAAATATTTTCAAATATTATAAATGTATTGTTAATAAATTATTTAAGTTATCCTTTCTATCATACCTCTTTAAAATCATCGGCATCAAAATTTTATAACGAAAATAGTTGTCGTTCATTACATCTGCTGCTTATATCCACCGGTGAGGTTTTTTTCGTCATGACTTTTTCTCAGTGTAGCAAGAGAAGTATATAGACAAAATACCTCACCTCTAGCTTGAGTTGAAAAAGTCTACGATGAAAAATATCTATGACAATAAAGAAACTAAATTCAACGGACAGAGAAAATTCGCATTCAGTGTTTTTTCTTATAAGACAAAATTTAAGAACACAAAAGATCGAAATTTTAAAAATCCCTTTAATATTCTTTAAAGAACTTTAAATAAAAGAAAAACGAATGTCTATAAACTATAATAAAGTATACTCTAATTTACGCCTTTTAAAATTATATCAAATAAAATATTTGTCATTTTGCCATTTTTTCACACATATTAAAATTTAATTAAATAGTAAATTATTTATAGAAAAAATGACTAGAATATAGTTTTTAAAATGGGTGTGTGTTTTATTAAACTTGCGAGTCTACAACTGTTCTTGGAAAAAACTAAATTAAGCTTTGTAGCTCATTACAGCAAACAAATTCAAGAAGTAACAATTACACTTGAAAAAAAATTTTTATTTAATTTTAACAAAATTTTCCTATTGGTGAACAAAAAAGTAGCAGATAAACTGTACAGTGTTTTTTTTCATTTAATGTTTGTATTTATCATAATCTAAGGAATGATAATCCTTTGGGCATTGATTTAATCAATTCTTCTTGGATTTGTTGTGCACGGCTTTTGAAATCAGTTGAAATATTTTGTTCAAAATCTAAGCAATATCTAATTTTAGGATTTTCCTGCAATTTTATACAAATTTTTAAAGCAAGAGTAAAAAATTGAAGAATATTTTTGATTTTTCAAAGAACTTCAACATTCTTTTAAGCACTTATTCAAAAACCGGCTTAATATTCAACTAACCTTAATAAAATGTGAAAACAATTCGAGGTCAAATTTTTCAGGAAGATTATTCCATTTGATTAAAATCATGCGCTTCAGATGATTCATTTTTATCACATCAGGTACAGTTAAAGTTGAAATTTCTTCTCCACCATCATTAAAAGAACTAAAAAAATTTTTTTATATCAATTCGTCTTTTTATTTAACAATGTAAAAAACTTACTATGAAAATTTTTCAAGCAATGTAAGTTTTTCAACTACTTTTTCAAATAGCACAATTCTTCCATCATGGTACCTAATTGTAACTCTGTAAAATATAAGACTTTTAACAGCTGGAGTTAAGTAGTCATTCAGGGGGTTATAGCGCTATTTAAGTGCGGTAAAATAAATCGTTTTTCTCCGATCGTCAGCTGTTCATCTCCTGGTCCTTCCTCCTGTTCTCTAGACCTGTTCCTGAACCTGTAGAACTTGTGGACCAGAGACCTGGCTTGAGACCCCTCTCAACTCAGCCCCTTGTAAACTTTTTTCTAGAATCTGAAGTCATGAATCCCTCTTACGTAATCAAATTTTATGAGACCTGGAGACCAGAAGACCAGCGGTTAAAGGGTAAATATAATAATGGGACCAGAAGACCAGACCCAGTATTAAAGGGAGATTAGACCAGGTAAATAATTATCAATTAAGCTATTACGTAATACCTCCATGTGACGTAACACCTATCTTTAAATGTATGTTTGTCCGATAAAAAAGTAAAATTTCTATATTTTTGTATACTTAACTGTGTATTTTGGAGACTAAAATCTGACTAAAATCATGAACGACGACTTTTCGATTCTTAATATTGCCTCAATTTTATATACTTAACTGTGTAAATTGACGATCTTTTGACGACTATTCTTGCGTAACTTTGATATTTTTTGTTCTTTTTGCAAACAATATTTTTCACAATTTGCAGAAAAAAAGGCACTTTTGAAGGCGATTTTTGATTTTCTTAATATTGTCTTAATTTTATATGCTTACAAGGGACCGTTTTCAGATGTCCACCCCAGATTTTTTCGTTATAGTGGGGAATCAACAGCTCATAGCAAGGTATGAAAAACCCCCAAGGGATTTTTGCTGCTTTAGCTTTTTATGGATTTAATGGCATTTTGCTATAACACACTAAGTAGCAGGCGATGAACGTCGTAGTTTATAAATTACGTTTGTGATGATTATAAATGGTTGCATATGCTAAAACATAAGTTTTCATAGATAATTAATCATATTTCATCCATTACATCCATCTATAATCATCACAAACGTAATTTATAAACTACGACGTTCATCGCCTGCTACTTAGTGTGTTATAGCAAAATGCCATTAAATCCATAAAAAGCTAAAGCAGCAAAAATCCCTTGGGGGTTTTTCATGCCTTACTATGAGTTGTTGATTCCCCACTATGACGAAAAAATCTGGGGTGGACATCTGAAAACGGTCCCTTGTTAACCGTTGTTTTTGACGACTTTTTGACGACTAAATACATGAATTTTTGTCCTTAATTATGACTTTTGGTATCAAAACTAAGCAAATTTTGTGCGTTTTTTGTAAAATATGGGGTATAGGAGGTGAAATGGGGTAGCGTGAAAAAGTGTGTCCGTGTGTCCGACCAACTATGGATATAAAAAAAAAGTTTATCGAGGCAATTACATCGTTACGTAACAATTATAATAATTACTTTTTGGATTTTTTATGAAAAGCGGCACGATCAAAGAGATTGAATTTAGATTTTTGTATTTTTACAGATGCTGAACTTGTGGGCTTTGGCTTGGTTTGTTTCTTGATAACGGGCTTTGGCATTGTATTTTTCTTGTTTTTTCTAGTTTTTGTTCCAAAAAAGGCATCTAATTCTGCATCGGTGAGCATCTGTTTTCTTTTTTTATATTCCCTAATTTTATGGATTGGTGGAGGTGGTAAAGCAGTAACAGCCGTCATGGGAATAATTTTGTTGCTATTTTTCGGCATTTCTTCGTCTATTAAGTCGTAATGTCGTTGCCTTCGTAATAAGTCATGGTTTTCTTGCAACTTCATCGTGGCAGCTACAGCCTGCTTTAATCCCGATTTGGAATTTTCTTTATCAACTAAATTCTTATAACGAACCATAGGAACTGCTATTAATTTTTGCATGCTAAAACATTTCTGCTTTAGACAACAGGGACAAGGGGGACCAGATTAAAAGGTTTAAACAAAAATAACCGCGAATTCACGAAAAAAAAAGAATATACACGAGAAAAAACCACGAGAACACGATAGAAATATCACGAAATAATTAAGTAAGACCAGACTTTCTGGTCCGAGAAGAAAACTCTTATTATTAATATTTACACAGAACTTTTAAAAAAAAAAAAGAATCTTTATTGGACAGGTCTTCCCTGGTCACGTTAAAAAATTGAATAAAAGCTAATTCATTGAAGAATATGTCGTAGTATTACGACTGCAGTTTAAGGGAAGGATAGAGTCAAATTCAGCAAAAATAATTAGTTGCAGACCAGTTGCAGGAACATGATCAGCAAAACTGAGTGAAATATTTGTTGTTCCAGTTTTTTGAATCTCTGTTATTTCATAATCATGTTCAAGTTGCAAGTCAAAACCGTAGAAGGTAGAATGCGTTGTGTATTTTGCAAGTGATATTCCATGTTCTGTGATATCTGACAAGTCCTTATAAGCACGAATAAAGTTGTTATCATCCCAGTCTAAATCATAAGATTTCCAAGGAACACGAATTCCGTTTGCGGTGACATGTATAGATTTGAGACCATAAGGTGCAAATTCAAAAGGTGACATTCCAATATGTCCATTAAACGCTTTTGCATCAACGAGACCAACAAAAATACGCTTCGGTAGTTTGTCAGTAAAAAGAATAGTATCGAAATCTTGTCTATCAGATGAAATATAGTACTTCTTTAGATAAGTTCTTGTATAATTGTACTTTGCAAAAACACCTTTCTCGAGATTTTCTTGAATTTGATTGTGTAACTCTGGGTTAAGCATATATGTTTTAACATAAAGCTTGCAATCCAAAATTTGGTATCTGTATTCTTGTGTGCTAGGGGCAATTAAAGTAAATGCAGAAGAATTAGGAATAATTTCTATATCAACAATTAAGTCATTGAGAAAAAGTTTTTTTTGTTGAAAAATATCTACATCTAAGGGACAAACAGCTTTAAAAGATTTTCCATCGATAAATAAGTCACGTCTAGCATCAAAACCACTACCGCTAACTTGACTTGAATCATCTTCAAAGTACCCAACAGATTGTAAATCTTCAAGTCTTGGTTTACCACCAATACCTAACCTACGTCTATAAAATTTCATATTTTTTTGATTAGAAACCGTAAAAAATCTTTACCTCATGTACACGTTGTAGGCATACAAGTCATTTCCATGATAAATTTGTTGTTTGTTGAATTGGACTTTTATATTTTTAATAAAAGTTGAACCAAAAGCTTGGATAAAACTAACTGGGTCATTCTTTTTAATTGGTATGAACTCTTGTCCTTCTTTTTTTAGGATACGAAATTGTGTTACTAAGAAAGATTTCGAAAAATCTACGAAACATTGTCCTGTATTAACTCGAAAATTTATTGGTCCATCGCTAATAGGGTGAGCTGTAGGATATTCAATAAGAGAACATTGTTCTATCCCAGCTAAAGTAGGTTTTACGTTGAAAAAATCAATAGATTCTGGTAGTTGTTCTAAACTTTGGGGATCTAATTTCGACATACTTTATTTAAATGCTAAAAATATTGTGAAAGAAAAACAAATGCGAGTGATCTCGATTTGAAGAATTGTTTACGAATAACCATTTTTTGTACGACAGCTTTTACCACAATGATTAATGACTTTGGCTTTTTTCAAAAAATATCTTTATTGATGTTTGCCGACAGTTACTTGATTAATTGCTTTTTATCTTTTCATCTCTATTTTCTCTATACATTAGACCTGCTCTCTAAATCTTTGGACCGGACAACAACAACAGCAGTTGTTCATATTTCGAAATCAAGACCACAACACCTGTTCCATTTTTCTATCGGAAGCGTGCCCTTCTCCGAAAAGGACGCGCGCGTCTATTTTTTCCCGCCAATTTTTTTGCGCCAATTATATTCCTCATTTTTCTTCTTCACTTCTCTCTCCCCTTCCGAAAAAATAACCTTTTCCTCTTAATTTCCTATAGCTAACCGTTGATTTTTACGATTATCGCTTTTTGATGCGACAATTAGGCGATGATTTACAACTATCTTTTTGCTTCTTTTCCTATTCCTAACAACTGTTTTTCTGACCTAAAGTATGACTAAATTTTTCCTTCTTTTTTCTTAACGTTGACAAAAGGGATCAAAATGTAGATATGAAAATGGAAAAAAATTATAAAAAAGTTTATGATAAAATTTACATGCAATAGAAAAACTATGTTGATACAAAACAATTTTGTGGCAAATAAATATTTCCAGAATGATTATCACGCACAATAAAGCCAGGAACATGAACATCTTTTCCTTTACATTTGTAGTAATAAATGAGAGCAACGCGTTCGGTGGTAGTTGTGAAGGTAATTTCTGGATCAACAAGGCGCACATGATTGGTTCTGACGGACAATTTACGTAAATCAACATTATCCCAATTAGCAATATCAGATAATTTCATCCAATTAGGGCTAAAAAAGTGACGAAGATCTTCACGATTATGACGAAGTTCAATAGGAACTCTTCCATAAGATAAATATTCATTCAAGATAGGAAGCGACATCTTTCCAAGCAACTTGAAAGCAAAATAAAGCGATTATCCTCATTTTTGTTATTCGCGCTGACTCGTGAACAGCTGACTTTTGATTATTCTCCACAATATTTTTTCAGAATAATGCTAACCGAAAATATTTGTATACCCTTTATGCTAGATAAAACTTCAAAGATACATTTTCAATTGCCTGGAAGTTTGGAGTTCAAAGGACAAGGATGGCATTGTGGTTTATTACACTTCAGCATAGATAAAAAGTGGTCATTGATTAATGAAGCCATGACAATTATCTATACCAATGGATATAAATCAGTCATAAAACCAAAAGTGACACACTCTGTGGAAGAACTTGACAGTATCATAGATGAAATGTTTTTAAACCGACGAGCAAAGAGAGGTGATATATTTGAGGAGATTACCTTTAACGATACAAAGTCAGAAGAAGTAAGAGAAGTAACGCCACCGCCAGAAGTTCATCCTTTTGATCCGAAAGGACTCGACACACGGAATAATACTGAAAAACCGCAAAGAGTTGTTACACCTCCACCTGGCATGATGCCTCCTGATGTTCCAGAGGAAAAACCTGAAATTAATGACGATAGAATGAAAGTCGTAACATATCCATCTGATGAACCTGGAAAAGCTGGTCGTGATAAGTATTATATAATCTACGAAAATCTCAATGACGCTTTCTATTATTCACCTGAACTTCCTATTCAAGCAAATCATTTTACCAAATATGCGTATGAGTCTGTGAACTTCACGTATAACTCTGAAATTAATCGTTATGAAGTCACTTTTGATATTGAATACGTAAGAGCAATTCATGTTACACCTATATTTGCGAAGGCATTAGGACTCAAAGAAGTTGTACGCAATGGCGATGTTGGTATTTCTGCTCCAGCTAAAGGAAATTTGCATAGTTCGATATACATTCATCTCAATGATATTATTTGTCCTGTTCGATGTGGTCCCGAAAAGCAAAATGTTTTGGACATTGTTACTGTAACTTCAGATAGTATCGCAGAAAAGAGTGGACCAACGGTTTACACAAAAATGGATATTAACAGAATCGAGCATGTTGACATAGAGTTCAAAGACAGAGATGGAAATCCCATATATGGCGACAATGCCACGGGACATGTTTGGCTAAAGTTTGTGAAATATAAAAAGAAGGTTAATAATTTTTAGTAATTTAATCTCTTTGATCGTGCCGCTTTTCATAAAAAATCCAAAAAGTAATTATTATAATTGTTACGTAACGATGTAATTGCCTCGATAAACTTTTTTTTTAAATATCCATATTTGGTCGGACACACGGACAAACTTTTTCACGCTACCCCATTTCACCTCCTATACCCCATATTTTACAAAAAACGCACAAAATTTGCTTAGTTTTGATACCAAAAGTCATAATTAAGGACAAAAATTCATGTATTTAGTCGTCAAAAAGTCGTCAAAAACAACGGTTAAGCATATAAAATTAAGACAATATTAAGAAAATCAAAAATCGCCTTCAAAAGTGCCTTTTTTTCTGCAAATTGTGAAAAATATTGTTTGCAAAAAGAACAAAAAATATCAAAGTTACGCAAGAATAGTCGTCAAAAGATCGTCAATTTACACAGTTAAGTATATAAAATTGAGGCAATATTAAGAATCGAAAAGTCGTCGTTCATGATTTTAGTCAGATTTTAGTCTCCAAAATACACAGTTAAGTATACAAAATATAGAAATTTTACTTCTTTATCGGACAAACACACAGTTAAGGATAGGTGTTACGTCACAGCGGGTATTACGTAATAACTTAATTAATAATTAGTCAACAGGTCTGGTCTTATCTCCCTTTTTTGTATAGGCTCTGGTCTTCAGGTCCCATTATTATATTTACCCTTTAACTGATGGTCCCAAGGTCTCATAGAATTTGATTACGTAAGAGGGATTCTTGACTTCAGATTCTAGAAAAAAGTTTACAGAGGGTTGAGTTGAGAGGGGTCTCAAGCCAGGTCTCCAGGTCTACAAAATAGGGCCAGGTCTGCAGGTTCAGACCAGGTCTCGAGAACAGGGAAGAGAACAGGAGGAAGGGACCAGGAAATGAACAGCTGACGATCGGAGAAAAACGATTTATTTTACCGCACTTAAATAGCGCTATAACCCCCTGAATGACTACTGAGTTAAAAATATAAAATCTTGAAATGTAATATTTTGATTACACATGTTTATGGTGGCAGCCTGGCATTTATATAACTTTGGAATTAACGATGAAGTAAGGTGAGGTTGTGGATAAGAATCAATGATTAAAGTATCACTTATTAAATGCTTAATAAAATTTTTGTCGAAATCAATTTTATGTTCAAGTGCGCTATTGCATTTTTCACTTTTACATGTTCGTGAACTGAAGCATTTACTTGGATTGAAATGTACGCATGGGGCGGGAACCAACTCGCACTTTTGACCAACTCGCACCGGGTCAACTCGCACTCGGTGACAACTCGCACCGGGTCAACTCGCACTCGGTGACAACTCGCACCGGGTCAACTCGCACTCGGTGACAACTCGCACTTTTCTATATTTTTCTATTTAATTATAATTGATTGATATTTTATCCAAACTAGCATCAACTTAAAATTAGCGGGAATTCTTGGAATTCTTCTAAAATAAAAATTATTAGTATTTTTAAAAAAAATATAAATATAAATTACCTGGCTTATTTTCTGCTAGTGCTGCATATCTTATTGTTAATTCTCTATCAAGTAACTTCATTTCTTTCTACATCATAATCCATAGAAGGAATATTGCTAAAAGGCCATCTGCTTGAATCTTTCTTGCCATATAATGAACGGCATTTTTGACATTGCATTTTTCGAATATTTCCTTTCTTTTTATGAATATTCCATACATAGCACATATTTTGATGATCAGGATGCTTTGAAATAAGCAGAAACTTTTCAGTTTTTTCAGTTGCTGATATCATTTGCCCTCTAACACGTTGAGAATGAATTTTAATGATTCCAGAATCATCAAAACCAACGAAACCAGAGCGACGAATCGGTCCAACCATTTTATTCAACTTTTAAATTAAATTATAAATATAAAATTAAAAAATTTAGCTATGCTAGCATGACCTCAAAATTTAAAAAATTTTCTAAGTTATTGTTAGTGCGAGTTGACTAGGTGCCGGTTGACCCCGAGTGCCGGTTGACTAGGTGCGAGTTGTCACCGAGTGCGAGTTGGTCCGGTGCGAGTTGGCCTTGACCGAGTGCGAGTTGGTAAAAAGTGCGAGTTGGTAGTCGGTCGTAAGCATGTAATAGGCAAGACAGGATTTTTTGCAAAAAACCATTTACAACTTTGAATTAATTTTTTGTAGCATTTAGCAGAAGCAAAGTTCTTGGTTACATAACGAATAATTGGAGATGAAAATGGGAAGTTTTGATTAATGAAACAGTCAAAAGCATCAGCATAATTTACCCAATTGACAGAGGTTTTCATGGTGTTAATAATTTGAAGGAAGATACAGGAACAAAACAAGGGGAAAATGAATGAGAATGAAAAGAGCAAAAAATTTTTTATTGTAATCAATTCTCTTGAAAGTTAAGTCATTTTACTTTTTTTCCTTTTGGCATACTTGAAAACTCTTAATGAGACATGCTGACAAGAAATTTAGTTGTTTCAATTATGAGTAGACAAAAAAAACTTTATATGGTTCGAGTTAATTGCTTCCGTGAGTAACAACTCCTTCTTACATCTATGAGGTCATATTTGCAGCAAGTGATGAGTCATCAATGACAGAAGCATCTTTTTCTGTGTTTTTTCAATACCTGCATAAATGTAAATTCTATTAGTTTTTTTATTTTGTGCTTGTGCGCTTTTCTTTTGGCAGTGAATTCGATTTTTTTATGTTTTTATTGAAGAAGAAATGCGGAGAGAAAAAAACAATAGTAACATGACAAAAATAAAACACCTCTATATTTACCATATAATAGGAATTGGATATCCTTCAGATGTTGATCCAACCAATTCTTTTGCGATTTGGTATGAACGATTTTTGAAGCTATTTGAAACATTTCGTTCAAATTCCAAACAATATCTAATTTTGCGATTTTCCTGAAATTTTATATTTATTTTAAAAAACAAGTCAATAGACGATATTTATGAGCATTTTATTGTCTTCAGTTCTCTTACGATAAAAAAGGATAATATATCTGTTTTTTTTTCATTTACTTTTTTAAATCTGTGATTCCAAAACTATGTATTAACTAACCTTAATAAAATGTGAGAATAACTCCAGATCAAATTTTTCAGAAATATTATGCCAACTGATTGATGTAACGCGCTTCAAATGATTCATTTTTACCAAATCTGATATAGTTTTAGTTGAAATTTCTGGGGTACCATTTTTGAATGAACTAAAAGAGAAAAATGTTAATAAATTTTTAGAATATGATAAAAAAATGTAAAAAACTTGCTATGAAAATTTTTCAAGCAATGTAAGCTTTTCAACTACATTTTCAAAAGGCACAATACTTCCATCAGCGTATCTAATTGTAACTCTGTAAAAATAAAAATCTTTTACAGCTGGTGTCAGAAACAAAAATTCTTGAAATGTGATATTTTGAAGGTAAACTTGTAATTTGGTGACCAAACATTGAGATAATTTTGGAATTAATGATGAAGCAAGATTGAATTGTTTATTTGAATCAACACATAAGTTATCAATAATAAAAAATTTTGTTGAAGTTTTCTCGATTTCTATTTTATATTCAAGACCAATATTGCATTTTTCGCTTTTACAAGTACGGGAATTGGAAAACGCATAGGGGTAAAAATGTAAACATGTAAGAGGGAAGACAGAGTTCTTTGCAAAAAAGTATTTACCACTTTGAATCATCTTTTTGTAGCATTTAGCAGAAGCAAAATTCTTGGTTACATAACGAATAATTGGAGATGGAAATAGGAAGTCTTGTTGAAGGTAAGATTGAAAAATGCCATCATAAATCATATTAGATAAAGACCAATTATCAGAGCAATTTATAGCTTTTTTAAGTTTAGATAATAAGAAGAACAAATGGTGCAATTTTTAGTTGTTTTTGAACAAAAAAAATATTTAGATTTACTCAAATCAATATCCATAGAAGAAAAGTGATCACTGGGTTTATTACAATGGCACGCATGCAGTATAGTCCCTACAAAAATTAGTTAGGAAGTTATTCACATGTGTTGATAAGAGTTTTATCCAAAAAATAGTATTACATTAATATATGTACAGGCGGTATAAGAATAGTGCCTAGCTCTCTTTTGTATTGGAAAAATTGATCGGGTCAATTATGGGTTCATCATTGACCGGAGCATAATTTTGTATTTTACAGTGTTTTTTTTAAATCAGCGATTAGACTAACATTAATTTATTAAATTATTAATAAAATTTATAAAAATTTAAATTTAAAAGTTAAAGTTAAAGGATTTTGTATTTTTCATAAACATTATTCCAAGTAGTACTGTTAGACAAACGGTAAATAGAAAAGTTGTAGATGCAATTAAAAGACCAAAATGTAAAACTGAAACACATAAATCTTGCCGATTTAATGGATCTTGTAGCTTTGAGTATTCTGGTAATGCAGGTGATAGAGGGTCATTGAAAAGTTTTCCCAAATCTAAAAATTTATGCAAATTAATTGAATGTTTTTGTGGAAGTAGATGTTACCTGAATCAGTGACTTTGCTGTCAATGTCCATAACAGTAAGCCTTTGGGCATGTAGTTTCCAATCATCAGCAGATGAGGTGATATTGCTTGGATCAATGTGACGTCGAGATCGACCAGGTCCACATTTTGGGGGCTATAAAGTGATGTTTTTAGTTAAAGAAGATATAGATATGGTACTAAGAAAATAATTTGGTCAGTATATTTCAGTTTTTTTTGTCGACATTTCTCAAAATTTCGTTTTCATTCAACTTTTAGATTTGGATTTCCAGTATTCTCTCACAAGTTATTTTATTTTGAAATTCGACAGTTTTTTCGATTTTGAGATTATCCGAAGTTTTGGATCAGTTTTTTTTCAAAGTCCCATATTCCTTATTATAGCCCTTTGTTAGCACTTACCGTAATTCCATTACAATTTCCTTCATCCCGAACACACATATGAATAGCACATTGAAAATCAACAAAATCACGATCTGGAAATTTCACCACCAATGCTTTTATCGACGCCGATAAAGAAGTTGTTGAATATTCTGGTGTACCAATTACAAGCGGATCAAGTGAACATCCTTGATCATCAATAATCTTCTCTCTCTTTCCTTGTCCATCTTCAATAAAGCAATTATGAACTAGTAAACCAAAAACTTTATGAACATCATTATATCCATTTGCAGAATAACATCTCCAAATATGTTCAACTGTTTCTCCCACAAGAACATGAGATATTGCTTTGCCATTAGTACTTTGAATTGAATATTGACATTTTGGGGGTTCAATTGTGCCTTGGAGATTGGTTTCTGGTGGAGGGCTGAAAAGAGAAAGTTTTTTTGGGGGTAAAATTGAATGTTTTTGAAATTTGATTTTATGTGGTAAACCACAATATAATATTTAAAATTTTATGCAAATTTTTTAAGATCAATCAAAATCATACCTAACATCTATCTGTGTTGCAACACTTCGATCGGCTTCTTCATATGAACATGCAATATGATAAGCTTTATCAACTTTTGTAATAAAATTTTCATGAAAATTTACAACAATTGTAAATGACACATGTATTCCAGCAGGATTAATTGTTCGATCTCTTCGTGCATTGCAAGTGCCCAGCTTCACTTCTAGCGCTGCTTCAGATTCACTATTTCTTCGTTGTCTTGGATTAATAATATGTAGGCCATCTCTTTCATACGCATATGCATCATCTAAGAGTACTGTAGTTTTTGTGCTAGGACATTTCTTATCACATGGTGGACAAAAAAGTGGTCGATTATTATCTGATGTTGAAGATAAACCTTGATAGGTAGATGGATTTGAAGAAGAGGGTGAAGAAGATTTTGATGATGAGATGGTGTTGCCATCTTTTGGAATAAAAATTGGGGCAGATGGACGATGCCGGGGTTTTGAGGATAAAAAGCCTTCACCTGAGCTGCTACTGCTGCTGGAACTGTGGGTGCCATGATTCATCACTGATTTTGGTGATTGTGGATCAAAGGTGTCTGGATTTAATCGATCGCCACCAGTGCCAGATCTATCACTTCCACCACTTCCATGACTGCCTTGACCAAATTCATTCCTGCCATTGTTGTTATTTATGCCATTGCCATTATCACCACCCGTATGCAAATTTCCATTATAGCCATTTTTACCATTATTCAAGTTATTGCCAAAATTATTATTATTGCCATTTTTAAATCCTGAGCTACCAGTTTGTGTAAACCCTGAGCTTGTTCCAGGACCATATGGCCGTTTATTTTTATACATTGCCCCGGAGCCATAATATCTTACACAATCTTTGTTGTTGTATTCACCTTTGACAAAAACTTTTCCTTTAAAAGGCTTCAAAGTTGGCACCGTTACTTTAATAAAATCTTTTTCACATTCAACAATTGGAGTGCCTGAAAAAGTTTTTTTGTAAGCAAGAGTAAAAAAGAGGGTCATAAACGTTTGAACATTTCTAGCAAGATTCAGTACAAAAAATTTTTAACTTACCAGTAACTCTATTATCAAAATCTCTTGCCAAAACAAATGCAACAAATAATACCTTAAAAAATTGTAATTGTAATTATTGATTTATTTTCCCTTAATTTATTCCATCTGTTTATGTTTTCCGTTTTTTTCCTTTATCCTTTTTGTGTTCAGCAATTTTCTAAAATCCCACTTGACAAATTTCTCTTGGAAGTCGTCTTTTCTCTTTTTTCCTTCTCTCTTCCTTTCTCCGATCCTTAATTGCCATGACGCGATCTTGAACACAGAAAAAAAGGAAATGAAGGGGGAAGAAAAAGGATCGTTCATGGCCACTTTTTTTGCCTTTTGTGTTTTTGCTGCTTTTTCAAGGAAGAAAAACTAACAAAAGCCAATTTTTTTTCGACATCATTTCTTTTTTTTGATCAATTCATTCATTCTCTTTCATGGTCAATTGAATGCTTTTGCCTTTTGTCGTCGTCAACGTACCTGCCCTTGGCCTTCATTCTTTTTTCTTTGGACAGCTCTTTTTTTTTTGTTAGGGACAACAAAAAGAAATTTTTTTTCAGGTTATTGTGTTACAAAATATAATTTTTATTTAATTGAATTACTTGGGTGTGGTCAGTTTTTTTCAGAAAATTAGAGTAAGACAGTAATAATAGGAAGTATATCAAAAAGTTATGGTAAGGTCAATAAAAGAAAGAAAATAAAGGAAAGGAGGAAAATGTGTCAGTGGAATGTTTACAAAATTGCTTCAAAAAGAAATGTCAGTAAATATAACCCCAAAAATAGTAGTTCTCTAAGAAATATAGTTTTGTATTGACACTTACCAAAATGAGATGTAAATGAAGGATATAATGAGATCGGAACATGGTTTGTTAACAAGAAAATAGGGAACAAGGATTTATAAAATCCGAAACACTGTTGAACAGGGATATATGGGATTTTTGAAATCCAAAAATAAATGGAAATAAAAATAAATTATGCAAATAAATTAATAAATATAACAGCCGTGTGTCAATTAATTAAAGTTTTTTGAGACATAGTTGATAAATGGGATATATGAAATCCAAGTAGATCTAAGTAAAAAGATATATCAAATCCGATGAGCTTAATAAGTGCCAAAGAATCCTGAAACATCTTTGATAATTTTAAAAACTAAAAAGTTTTAAGCATTTAAAAAATCACGGAAAAAAACCTAAATGCTATCTAAAGAGATATATTAAATCCGATGAGCTTTAGAAGTGCCAAAGAAAAGTATCTTTGATATCTTTAAAATCAAATATAAACATTTAAAACCACGAGAGAAAAAATTTAAAGCTGCTACTACCTCTGCTGGCAGCTCCTGATCCGTGACTGACCGGAACAATCCTTCAACAAAAATATGAGTGACCGATCGCCGTTCATCGATGTTCCCTTTTTTTTTAACCTCTCTCGATCATTTCTTTCTTTTGCTGCTGCCACTGCCGACCCCGCCTGTTTAGTTCAAGTCTTTCCTGAAAGAATGTCGCGCATGCGCGAGAACCCTTTCTCTCTCTCTCTATTTCTCTATTTCCTTTTGTTGCCATCATCGTGAAAATACATAAAGATATTTGTAAAAGTTCTTCTGAGACATTTATATTTTATAAAAAAAGAAACACTTGTTTTTATTTGCAAATAACATTATACTTAAATAAAAAAGTATTTTTGTAAAAACAAGAGCGAGCAAAAATAAAGTGAGAAAGTTAGAGGTTTGGATTAGCGATTAACACTGGCTGGCATTAATAGAAGAAACAAACAAAAAAAAGTGCAATATTGTAATTCTATGGCCACAGTCAAATAATGAATTAAATCAAAACGGTAGAAAAAGCAGAACACAACTGGAAAAGAAGAAGAAGAAAAAAAGAAACTTTTTATCATGTTTAAAAATACTTAAATTTTTTTTAAAACTTTTTTTGTGTCCTATTTTACCCCAGTTACTACTCTAACCTAAAGTGCTTAAAATACATCTAAAACTGTAGACAGCAATTTTTTGTTAAACAAATATGGCAACATTTTTTTTCTGTGCAATCTATCAAAATGGGACGCTTAACCGATTTTTCAAGTATTCTACTACATACATTCATCCACAATACAAGAACCTGTAAATCAATCCAAAACACAAGAAAAAAACAATTTCAGCAAGAACTCTTCAAAAATATTTCAAGCAAGAAAGCATTGTACATTCTTGAAGGTCAATGATATTATTCGTTCTTGAGACTTTTTTTGCAAAAATTATTACTTTTTATTTCCTTCAAGATTGCAAAATTCAATTTCAATTCAATCAAAAAGAGAAGGTTTCATGATTTTTTCTACTTTATTTTCTTTGAAACATAGAAAAAAAGAAAATGAAAAATCTCATAAAAAATTGGAGAAGAAAAATACAGTTTAAGTTTCAAGCATGCCGTTGTTGTTCTTGTTGTTTTTGTCCTTGAAGGAAGGAAAGCCACGCACGCGAGGACACCATCAATGAAATTTCTATTTATAACAATTACTTTTGCCTCTTTTTTTTCTTGAAAAATTTTAATTGTTTTTCATCTTCAAAAAAAAGTCATATTCATCTTGTTATTATTATTATTGTTTTTAGGGTTCAAACCATCCAGTGGTGGAAGATAAAATTCTACAGGAAACAAAAGCGTCTTGTAAAAATCTTGAAAAATTTGACATTGAATAAAGCGATTTTTTTTATTTATCAAAACTTCGCCACAATAAGCTCACTTGTTAGTGGAAGAAACTTTTAAAAAAAACTTATGTTGAAAAAAAATAAAGTTTAAAAATTTGAACGCTTCTATACAGGTTTAAACATTTCTCCAAAAAACTGCTCAAAGGCAAAAGGGGGAATTTTTTGTCGAAAGAAAATGTTTTAAAAAAAAGGATCTGTCCTTTGAAATGGAAGGAAACTTTTTGAACCAGTAAAAACAATTTAAAAATTTCAAGGAAAAATGAAGGTTTTAAAATACGATGAAATGAAGAGTTTTAAATGGGATATAAAAACGATTTTAAGTTGAAAAACAGACAGTAATAAAACAAATGTAGCAAAAACAATATATGACAAAACTATCATATCAGACAAAAAACGGCCATGAAATCTAAATTTACCATTAAAATGCAACTATCAAAAATTCAAATTTCCGGATAATAAATTTTTGAAGGCTTTTTAAATGGCTTAGAAAATTTCTAGACATTGACAAAAAATTTGTTTTTCGTCTCATCTTTTAGAAGAAAATCATTTTAATAAAAAAAATATAAATTCATCAATAAAACAGAAGATTCAACAATGAAATAATGCTAGAGGATCTTCTTCTTTTTTTACACACAAAGAAAGTAAGTTGCGTTACACTTTTGAAACATTAGTTTGTGGTTTTATGATCCGCTTTTTAATTACCTTTTCCATCCTATTTTTTGAATGACTTTACTTTCTTTTTTAAATTAAGAACCAGAGACAGAAAAATTTAATTTTATGCATGAATTACCTTTTTTTAGGAGTAATTATTGCGGATTATAACACACTTCAAAAAACTGTTATTATTATTGTTAATATTTGATGGTGAAATCATAGATTGGATCAAAAAAAGCAACAATGAATAAAATTTTCTTATATTATTTACAATTTTTGTTGATATTCAAGGCTCGAAAATGCGAACTCTCTCGGGTCAGTCTTTTTTTTCGGAATTAGGACTCCCGTTGATGATATTGAATTTTGTGTCAAGGGATCGTCCAGATCCGACGTCGGCACTTTTAAGAGTGGATGGGGTTAATCAAAAAACGACGTTAACTGATGATGATGGGTAGATGGGTGTTTACGAAAAACGACGTTGACACTATTTATCTCATCGAAAAAGTCAAGTTTGTACAATAGCTAATGATTATCTCTTGATCAGAAAAAGAATCAGATGATGAAGAAATAGAAGAAGATAACAATGATCCAGGTGGTTTACCAGTAATCGATGTTTCATCTGATTCATTTGCTTACATCAATATTTTTAAAAATCTTACAATTTAATAAACACCCATCTACCCATCATCATCAGTTAACGTCGTTTTTTGTTTTGTAAATTAACGAAATTTTTTAAAAATGCAATAATTTTGCCGACGGCATGGGTGGATGGGTTTAAACGTTATCCGACGACATGCCGATTTAAGGGTGCCTGGGGAAAAAATTTTGATTTTTTGACGACGTCAGATCTGGACGATCCCCGACTTCTAAATAATCACGATTGCGAACTACTCTATTTGAATTCTCAAAACTAAAAGATCATTATAAAAGGCGTGATTAACTACATCCTGTAGAAACATATTTTTGTAGCAAATGCCTTCTTATCATTATTTTCTTCCCCTGTTTAAATTGTCCACCAATGACTGCCATTACAGTGTCAACAAAGTTGTTGAATAAAAAAATGTCATAAAAAGGCGTCATCACAAAATTTTTGTTATCGTCATGTAGTTTACAGTAAGCTATATAAATCAAAAACTTATGAATCAAAAACAAATTTTTTAGCTTAAAAATAGTAGTATTTCTTTTTGAAATGTAACAAAAAAACAACCATTATTATTCAAATGTTTTTCTTAGAATTAGCACTCAATTCAAAGAAAATGTCATTATTTAAAGTTACATATGAATGATGAAAATCACAGTTCAATTGTTTAATAAAGACATTTTCGGGTCCATGACTAATTTACGAAACTGGTCATCTTTAAATTTTTAAAATGGAGTAATTTTTTTGTGTATTATGAATTCATTTTGTAGTAATTTTTTTTGTTGTTTAATTAAGAAATATGTACATGTATAAAAAATGTTACTATATTAAAATTCACACACTACTTTTTTTTCTTTTCATTGACAATGTTTATTACTTCCTTTGTATTCGAAAAAATACACGTAAAAATTTGTTTTTAAAAAGGTGTGGCCTAAGGTATACCGTAGCAGCTTAAAAAGTAATTAAAAAAAGAAAAAAAGTAATTGCAAAAAAAAGTAAAAAAAAACTTTAGTTTTTAGTTTTTTTATCTTATAATTATTTGTCTGTTGTTATTCTTGGCTGCTTTTGACACGTCATTAAAACTTCTAAAAATGGATGCTGAACCAATTTCTGCCTGGACAGCAAATATCGTCATGGGATCTTGCAGGATTCTTGAAGTTTTACTTTTCATCTTCTTAATTTCTCAACACTTTAAAAAATCATCTCTTTTTCATTCTGTTTATTTTAATTTGCTCGCTATTGGATATGCTTTTGATTGTATACAAGGTATTCTGTGGGGAATAAGAATGTATGATAAAAAGTATGGATTCTTGTCATCGTTGGCTGAATGTTATGATGTTAATTTTGCAACATTTTGGAATATGCTGTTAGCGCTTAATCGATGCACAGCTATTGTTTTTCCGCTTCTACAAGATAAGGTAAGCTTATATTTGATAGTTATAAAAAAAGGTATTCATTGAAAGTTGAGGAGTTGTAAGGTTTATGAACTTTTTCTTGACAATCCCTGAAAATCAAGGACTTGCTTGAGCGCATACTTTGAGACGATACAAATATGATGTCGTTTGTCTCATATACATTTTCGCCTTTCTGCTAGAGCCGGGAGGGTCTTGAATTTTTTAAGTTTTTGAAAAAACCGAAAAAAAAACACTACAATGGGTTGTAAAAACTTCATTCCATTTTTTCCACGAAAACCCACGAAAACCCACGGTAACCCACGGTAACCCACGGCTTTAATTAAACGATTTCTAGAAGTCCAAAATTCATGAAACCTTCAGGAATAATACATATGGATCTAGGGAAGAGTTCTATAGCACTTTTGGACCCCTAGGGACACTCTTACCCTCAGGGCATCACCGACAGTACCCCCAAACCCCAAAAAATGACAAAAAATTGGAAAAACATTTTTTAAAAATAGCAAATATACTTAAAAAAATCTGTAAAAATACATATATAGTAAATCAAATATGGAGAATCTGATTTTTTCATTTTTGGATTTCTGCAGCCTTCAGAATCCTCAGATTCAGAAGGCCAAAAATATAATTCTTTGTTTTTCACGATTTAAACATGTATTATAGGGTAATCAATTATGGGGAATCCGAAAAAAATATTTTCAGAATTCTCAGACTTCAGAATTCTCAGATTCAGAAGGCTTTAATATTTTTTTCTCACTTTTTTTGTATGGGTATACTTTATACATCAAAATTTTATGAGGAGTACGGAAAAAGCATTTTTAAGATTCTGTCGGCATCTGATTCCGAGATTCAGAAAACTTATTTGTTTTTTGTATGGATATATGTCTTTCAGTAAAATTTTATGATTAATATATAAAAATCATTCAAGAAAAAACAATATATGAGGTTAATGAAAAATTTGATACAAAAAAGCAGTTCAATAAAATATAATGCTATTTAACATGTATAATAAGAAAGTATTCTAATCTGTTTTGATAAATATATATTATTTGCTGCATTTAACTTTAGCACCATCTCGTGTGATAATAAAATATTCCCATCGTTTTTCTTCAGCATCAGCACGATGTGCAAACATGGTGTCAACTTTTTCTCCATCTTTAACCAGAAGCGGCCATTGTCGTCCACTTTGAGTATTAACCCGATCAAATTGTGTTTCATCAGCTGGAATAAAAACATTTCCATCACGAACAAGTGGAACTGCTTTGCTTACATAAGCAACAGCTTCAGATTTAACTTCAGTAAATCTGTTTCGAAGACTTGTTTTTTGATTGCTTGATACTTTTTTCATCATATCCAAAACAACTTTTTTTCCAGCATCATTAACAGCTGATAAATGCAAAAAACAAATTCGTTGAAATTCTTCATATTTTTCTTCAGGAAGTTTAGGCCCAAAAGTTAGCACTTTTAAAAAAAATACAAAAAAAAATTAATGCAAGCAAACAAAAACTTTGTTACCAAAATGGATTTCTGTTAAATTTTAGTTTATTATTAAAACTTACAACACCAGAATTAACTTCATGTTTGTCTTCTGTCATTTCATCAGCAACTTCATCAAGTGGACGACGCTTAAATTCCAAATGTGAATTTTCTTCTGATTGCATTGCTGATAATTCTTGTTTGATGTCATTGAAATTAAAACAACCAACTCCTAATCTTTTTTCAAGACGTTCTCTGGCAAGGTAATAATCAATTCCATATTTCTCTCCATCATCATCTTCTTCAGCTTTTCGTTGAAAATCAAGTGCACCTGCTAAATGTGTTGACGCATCATTTGATTTTTTATCAGTATTTGGTCCAGCTAATGGCATTTTTTGTAATGTTGTAGCTGCCAAATTTTCATATTGAAATGTTTCAGTTGCATGACCATTAGCTTTATTCTTTCCAGGATTATTTTGAACATGTGGAACGGGTTCTGTTTTTCTCATATCCAAATTTTGATGCTGGTTATCATTAACAGTTTCAACATGATAGCGATTAGAAGAATCTGATTGAAGTTCCATTGCAATCTAATCTGAAATATAAAATAACAGCTAAATTCATTTACAAAATAAATGATTTTTATATTAGAAAGAAAAAAAAATTATGCACACAAATCAGCACTCGTTGTCGTGAAAAGTGGTTTTTTAAATCCGTTTTAAAGGTTGCTTATAAGCTTCATACACATATGTTTGCAAAAAAAACGACAGACAACCGAAGAGCTTTTGCACATTTTTTATTATTCTCTCTTTCACAAAAAACTAGTCTGCAAAAAGCAAATTTTTTTTCTTTTTATAAGGGACGACAGCGAACTTTTTTGTGTGTCGGGTTAAAAAGTCATTTTAATATTTTTTGTTAAAAAAATTGTTCTTCTCTGCTCGCTTTTTTCAACACTTTCAACCAGTTAAAGAGTTGTCGTCGGCGCCGCTTTTGTTTCTTTTGACAGCAACATTTGAAAAAAAAACAGCTTGTGGCGCCATCCTTGTCTGCAAAAGCAACATTTAAAACGACTTTAAAAATTATAACAACAACAAGATCTCAAAAGTACAAATGTTTATAAAATACGTTTATATATCAAAATAAAATATTTAAGGCGTCTGAATCTCAGAATCAGATGCCGACAGAATCTTAAAAATGCTTTTTCCGTACTCCTCATAAAATTTTGATGTATAAAGTATACCCATACAAAAAAAGTGAGAAAAAAATATTAAAGCCTTCTGAATCTGAGAATTCTGAAGTCTGAGAATTCTGAAAATATTTTTTTCGGATTCCCCATAGTTGATTACCCTATAATACATGTTTAAATCGTGAAAAACAAAGAAAAAAGTTTTTGGCCTTCTGAATCCGGGGATTCTGAAGGCACCAGAATTCTGAAAATGAAAAAATCAGATTCCCCGTAGCTAATTTGCTATGTATGTGTGTTTATAGATTTATCCAATGATGTTTACAATTTTTAAAAAAAGATTTCTATTTATTTTGTCACTTTTTGGGGTATGTGGGTACTGTCGGGGATGCCCTGAGGGCAAGAGGGTACCTAGGGGTCCAAAAGTGCTATAGAACTCTTCCCTAGATCCATATGTATTATTCCTGAAGGTTTCATGAATTTTGGACTTCTAGAAATCGTTTAATTAAAGCCGTGGGTTACCGTGGGTTACCGTGGGTTTTCGTGGGTTTTCGTGGAAAAAATGGAATGAAGTTTTTACAACCCATTGTAATTTCATGAAAAAAACGTCAACCCTATCAGCAGCCCGACAAGAGCTACATAGCGGGTTGACTGCTTGAGGATCGTGGCATGAAGTATAGGCCCGCAGCCTTATATTGAAGAAAAAAAAAGGTTTATGAAAAAAGACTTTTTTTCGCTATTGCCGATTTTTTAAAAAAACTTGACCATTGTTTAATATCAACAGCACTTCAAAGGCTGCACGGTCAATCCCTCCCTGATTATGTCATATCTGAATGACCACAATTTGCTACTTCATTTTTCGCTTTATTGAACGTAAAGAAACAGTTCCATAAAAACTGTTTGATTTTTAAAAAGCTAAAGAAAAAATTTTTGAGCGCAATTAATTTGTAATTAAACTTTCTACAGTAAGACAATAAAAAACATTTAACCAAGCTTGCTTCAAAAGAATCTTTAATCTTGAAATTGCAATTAAAGTTGATAATTTAAAAAAGCTACAATTAAAATTTTTAAATTAAAAACATTTTTTTAATAAAGCTTCTATTTTTTGCAACATTTTTATTGTAGCCATTTATATTCGTATAAATTTGTGTAGGACACATTTTAAGTACATTAAACTAAATAAAAAATAAATAAAATTTTTGATGCTGATGTCGTTGGCGTGAGAATCTTTAAACTGTGTTTTATGCTTTTAAATTATAGCTACATAAACTTTAATGCAGATGTATAACACGACATAAAGCAAGGCTACAGTAAGAAATCGGATTAAAAGAAATAAACATTTTAAAAACAAAACAAAAAATGTCGTTTTCCGGGTAGTTACGTTTTAATAAAAAATTAATCATGTTTATTTATTAATTTTTTCAATAATTAATGTAAAAAACTTTGTGAGACAGGGAAAAATGAAAAAGACGTGTGTAATTCAGGGAAATAGTCTAAAAGGTTATGAACAAAAATTGTTCGAAAACTTTTTTTTAACTTATCTATGAAAATCAGGCAGCTTAAAAGGAGCCATTCCACAGATAAAGCAATTTTTTGAGGGGGCTTAATTATTTTGCAATGGCCGCCTTTGATCTTTTGTTCTCAGTGGCAAAAAATCAAAGGATTTGGTCAATTTCGGTGAAGACACATCCACCAAATGCCATTCCTTAAATGCATGCTCGTCGCAGCTTTTCAGAAAGAAAAAGTTTGCAAACACTGAGATTTGCTGCTTCAAGGATACCTACCAAGGCTTTGCGTAAATAAAAAAAAATGTTTATTGCAAAAATACAAATTTTAACATTATTACGTTTCAGATTTGGTCAAAATTTCGCTCCTTTCTTGCCATCACACTTCTACTACTCTCCCCTGTCATCGTCGACTGGAACAGCCTCTTCAATTTCCCCTTTGATCCAGCTGTCTACTCAAAAGAAATTGTCCCCCTTCGAGAAGGATATCTCTTCAAAGGTACAATCATCAACATTATCGTCACCTCTTTAACCCTTGCATTCATTGCAATTTCGCTATATAAGTCAAAAAATCAAAATTATACAAGCGTGGTTAAAGTTGAACGACGACTTATCTATCAAGTTCTTCTTTCCTCTATAGTTATAATAATCTTTTATATTTTAAAATATTTTGGAACAAAAGTTCGAACTGATACGGTCACGTTTGCTTTGACAATTAATATCTCTGCAATATTATACTTCTTTCATAATTATACAATTATAATTACACATTTTGTTTTTAGTCCATGTTATCGAAAAGCTTTTGTACAATTTTATACTGGAAAATTTTATAATCCAAAAAAAGGTAGTACTGTAAAAGTTCGTGGAGCTAGTAATTTAACTGTTAATTATATTTGAATGAATAAACATTTTTTTATAATTTTATCAAGAGAACTCGACTTGCACAATCAGTTTTTTTACAACATTCTTAAACTACAGTAATCCATTCTGAATAAAATGCCATAGTATTTTTTCGAAAAAATTATTCAAAAAAATTTTTAATTAAAAAAGGAAAGTTTACAGTTTTTTGTTTTCACAAAACCCGTAAAAGTTGTTACAACTAAAGTGTAGAGTTTGCCAACCAAATTGAACACCTTATATTCCAGTTTTTGTAATAATAACAACTTTTTTTTGCCAATAAAACATTTATTCAAATCAACGAATAAAACAAAAAGGTTTTGAAATCAAAGAACATCCATAACTTAAAGATTTATTTCAGGCTTCGGTGCATCGGTTGGCCAGGAACGCACGATTGCATCTTTTTCTTGTTGAAATTTGAAGATGGTTGCATTGGAAGCATAAGAAACTCCACGTTCAAAAGTGATTGAAAATTGAGCAAATGAATGTTTCTGAAAAGAATCTTTAGTACAGTATTCATTAAACCAAGTTCAGATTGCAAAAATGTTTACAGAAATATAAAAAATAGAAACTCACTTTCATAAATTGACCAAAAACTGCAAGATCAATAAAGTATGAACAATTTTGTAATTCAAATCTTTCCAGCTTTTGAAAAACTGGAAGTTGAAGAAGAGTAGCAGCTGTTTTCTTGCAACAATTTGGTTTTCCAGAGTATCTAAAAATGATATATAAAAACATATACAGTAATCCTTATCAAAATTTCTTCCCCCTTTCACACCAAAACTTACTCAAACGTTTTGAGATTTGGAAAAAATTCCAACATCTTTTCAAGTGGTAAATCATGACTATGACCATCATCGACAGAACATCCAAAATGTAAATGTTCAATTGATCGAGATTTTGCAAGCATCAAAAAATCATTGAATCCAAGAACTCCCGCATCCAAAGATAAAGAAGTAAGAGAGCATGAAACAACATGTGGACGAAGAATTTTCAAAAGATAACCAATATAGCCAATGTTAAAACAGATTTCACCAGTAAAATGAACTTTGAATGAATCATTTAATTCAAGCTTGACCTTTCTTTCTTCATTGCCATCATTGTAATAAACTTCAAAGCCTCCATTAGCAGTTTTGAGTTTGGTAATAGCGAGAACCTAAAAAAACGTACTGTAATTACATAATTGTGGCATATTTAATAACATACTTTTCCACGCAATAATTTGTAATTAATATTACCATTAACAATAACATCTTGTAATTGAAGAAAATTATTATTATCATTGCTTTCAGCTTTAGCAGCAGCAGGTGGCTGAAACAATTATAATATCTTTTTAAGCAGAACATGACATAGTAAAACCCTTACAGTATCATCTTCTTGACGTCCGCGATTTGATGTTTCATCTACAGTATTACGTTGAGCTTTCATTTCTTCCAGCTTTTCATTCGATACTTTTTCTTTATGTTCCATAAGAGCAATTTTAGCATGCAATTCTTCTTCAGCAGCTTTCATTTGTTGAAACGCTTCTTCCATACTCTTCATCCTTTCTTTATAATATCTTGACAATGTCGCAGAATTATCAGTTAAAAGATCAATCTAAAACCAATAAATCATAAAAAAATGATATGCTGAAAAAAAAACATACAGTATCCTTTTGATCATTGATAGTTTCTTGAAGTTGTTTCATCTTTTCATGAGCTTCTGCACAACGACTCTAAAATACAATAACCATGACTATGTTATACAGCAGCCAAATCTTACTTTATACAACAAAGAATCAGCATGACATCGTTCAGTTTCAGCTTCATACCATTTAATAACTGCATCACTCTAAAAAATACATAAGTATTCACATAATCGACAAATACAGAAACGTACGGCTGCAATAAAAGCATCAATTTTTTTATATGCAACAGGAAGGAGTGGTTTTACTTGGATTTTACCAGCTTTGGTTAGAACAGTTTTAGGTGTATAAACCTAAAAAAAACAATGTATAATTAAAGAAAGTAAAAAAAAAGTAACTTACAGCTGCAACAAAATCATTTGTTTTATCTTGAAGTTCTTCCATCAAAGTTGCATACTTGGTAATGATTTCAGTGTCAGCATCTTCATTGGTGCTACTGCTAGAAGTAGGTTGTTTTGATTCATTTTTATCAGGTAAAGAAGATAAAGGTGGGTCTTTAAGTTTTTCCATGTTGATCAAATGTTTCTAATGAGCACGAATATGTAGATGTAAGAGATATATAAGTAAATCTAAAACAATCATGGCGTTAAAAATGTTTGTTAAAACCCAGAAATTAAATAAAGCACAACAAGAGGAAACCACGGTCATTTAATGATAACTTAACATCTTTATATACAGGAGTATCAAACTATAAAGCGCAAGAACTAGTTAACTTTTGATGCTTATGATTCATCGTCGTTAATAAATTCAATAGGAAGCAAAGGACTTCAAAAATCTTCAACAACTTTGATTTATTATAATAGAACAAAAAGACAAAATATAGTTTCTGTCAGAAAATCTTCAAACGCATTTACTTATGTGGAAAATGAATGACGAGATTAGCTGTGGTGTAAACATATGCAATAAAATAACTTACTAAAAAAGAACAATAGTAATAGTAAATGGTTTACAACAGCAACACTTCGCCAAAAAACGTTTTAAAAACCATTTCTTTCAAATTTAAATCTTGTGTTGATCGAATCATACGGTAATAAAACGAACAAGGATAATTTCTTTAGTAAATCATGATAGAAACTAAAAGATTATTTTAACTTAAAAAATTAAAAACATTTGTTTTAGTAGCTCTCTTTTAGTAACAGAGAAATTACAACTAAAAGCTACTCTTGATGTTCCTTATTTTTAAACAATCGTTAGGTAACTCAATAAATTAATCATAAATTTTTCAGCAAAATATTTATTCAAAACAATAAAACAAAATGCTTTTGGAATCTAAGAACATCCACAATTTAAAGATTTATTTCAGGCTTCGGTGCATCGGTTGGCCAGGAACGCAAGATTGCATCTTTTTCTTGATGGAATTTGAAGATGGTTGCATTGGAAGCATAAGAAACTCCACGTTCAAAAATGTGCCCGTGAATGTTTCTGAAATGAATTTTTATTACAGTATTCATTAAGATTTTCTTTTTATACCCCACGATAAAAGCTACTGTCTTTTGTGAAATTCAAAAAAAAAAGAAAAATTTAACAGTTTTTGTTTATAAAAGCAATGGGTCAATTTTTGTCTAAATTTTTTACTGAACCACAAAAAATTCATTTCAATTTTATTTTTGGATCTATCTCAAATCACTTTCAATCGCTTTCTTCAATATTTTCATTACATCAAAAAAAGATGTCTCCAATTGCTTCTGTTGCTGTTGCTGCATTAGAAAATGAAATAAATTTTTATGAGGAAAATTCTGTCGCTGCTGTATATGAACGTGAAATATTAAAGCTAAATTTAATTATTTCAAAAAAGAATTTAAAGATTGAAGAACTAGAAAAAAAGAATAATGTTTTTAAGAAACGAGTAAGTTGAATTTTTTTTGCTTTGAAATTTTTTTAAGAAAGTAATGAAGTGATTTTTAGTTATCAAAATATTATAAACAACGAAATCATACTGTAGCTGAATATATAAAAGAAAATGATAAATTAGATGATAAGCTTTCAAAGGTTAAAGCGGAAAGAGATGGGCTCGAAGCAACAAATAAGAAGCTTGTTACAAAAGTAAGTTGTTTATCTTTCAAGATGTAGCAGATACAGTAGTCCTAATAAATTGCCGAATTAGTTTTTGATCGCAAATCTTTTCTGTTGAATTTTGTGAGCTCATATTTGCAAGGTAGAGTCACCATTAATAGGATCATGTTTTCCACATAAAATTTAGGCAGTTGGAAACACTTCGCCAAATGGCGCTAAACTCAAATTTGACGTTACCCAGTGGCTTAAATTTTTAAACTACCTTCGAATGGCTGCTATTTTGTCATTTTTGAAGCCAAAAAGTTCATTTTTCGATCATTGTATACAGAAAAGACTGTATTTTCATAATTTATGTCAATTTTGAGCTAATGCAAGATTGAATTCAAATTTGGCGCCATCTGGCGAAGTGTTCCCAAATGCCAAAATTTAAAGTGCAAAAGATGCTCCCTTCGGTAATGACCATTCCCTGAAAATATGAGCTCACATAAATCAAAAAGAATGATTTGCCGTCAAAAACCAAATCTGTAATATATTTGGATTACTGTATTTTATTGACAACCAGAAGAAAACTTTTTTTATCCCTCCTTTAAACTACAACATACTTTGCATTTCAGTTATCAGAATTAGAAGAAAGAATTAAGAATCAACTCAAAAAATCAATGACATCTGAACTTGAATCAAAAATTTATTTTATGAAATCAGAATACAAAGATCAAATTTCAAATCTTGAAAGCAAAGTTGCCGCATTAGAATCAAATGTGATTGAATTAGAAGCAGAAATAGAATTAACTGGAACCATCAAAGATGAATTACAAGAAGAACTTGATAAATCAAAAAATGAAAAAACTGCTCTTCAACAAAAATTTGATGATGCACAAGAAGTATACAGTAACCTTGAAAAGAAAATGAAAGCAGCTGAAATTCAAATAAAAGAAAGTGAAAAGCTTAAAGCTGAATTGGATACTGTAAAAAATTTCAAAGATGAGAAAGAAATTAAATTTCAAAAAGAAATTGATCAATTAAATGTAGAAATTGATGAACTTTGGCAAACGGTAATATTTTTAATCATTATTTCTACAGTAATCTGTTTAAAATTTCTATTTCAGAATGATGCTTTAAAGCTTCAAAATGATGAAATTCGAAAATTTGTTATTGAAAAGCAAGAAAAAATTAAAATTTTATTAGCTCAACTTTTTCCATCAGAAGCTTCTCTATCAAGCAATTAATACTGTAGATAGTATATATAAAAGTTTTGTATTTGTTTTTTTATTTAGTTTTTTTTAACAGTTTTTGTATAAATATTGTTTTTCATACAAGTTCTTTCAACCGATCAGTTAAAGCAAATTATATGCAACAACTATATAAACCCATAAAACCCCATCCCTTGTCAAAAGCAAAAACGATTTTTAAAACAAAAACTTTTTTTCAAAACATAAAACAAATTCCATTTTTCAGGAATAGAAAATAAACAATCCTGGATCAGGAGCAAAAACAAACAAACATCGAATGAACATAACAAAAATAAAATCAGTAAAGAAAATCAAACAAATGAAACATTACGTGTTTCAACAAAAAATAAAGCAAAAAAATGAGAAAAAAATAAGATAATTAAGCATTGACACGACGTTCTCGAAGACTAAGGCGATGACTGAAATTGTATTTGTAGCTTTTTTTGACGTATTCATGTTTCGTTTCATCTGGTCGAACTTCAGCAGAAATTTCAAGACCCATGTTTTCTTGCGCAGCAGATACTTTGGTGAGACTAAAAAAAGAAACTATAGTAGTAATGTCTCTACAGGTTAAAGAAAAAACTTACACAATGTTATTTGCAATCTGACGACCACGTTTGGCATAACAATCTGCAACGTAAACAGGAGCAGGGATAGATACTGGAGAATTGACGATTTGATAACTGTAGCAAAGGGCGTTGGTCCAACGTTGAAAAAGATCAAGAGTGGCAGCTTTTTCACTTGTGAAAAGAATGGTGTAGCGAGGTGTCTTCGCAGTACCCTAAAATTAACATTTTCATAAATACATTTTTACAACAGAAATCAAAACATACTTGGATAGCAACATGAGAATTGAGATAAAATTCCATAAACATGCTATGAACAACAGTATGATCAATAACAGTACCAGGTGGAATATTTTGTTCCGGAGCACGTCCAGTTGGATCAATCTAAAAAAAGAGAACATAAAAACCAATAATTAAGAAATTAAAAAAAAACTTACTTCTTCACGGAAGAAACGAAGATTATGTGAGACGGATGGAACAATTACAGTTACAGGAGCATCAGGAGAATACTTTTTAACAAAGTAAAGATAGATTCTAAAAAACACAAAGAATCATAAATGCAGTAAAACTGGCAAATAACTTACGGTACTTCATACTTCAAAACACGTTTAAATTCACCTTGTGAGCAACCGCTTCGATAAATGATGACACGAGAAGGTGGATAACCACGATTTTGAACAAAGCGTCCAAGAACTTCTTCCATGAGTTCATTGAGTACAGTAAGCTAAAAAAGAACATTAAAATATGTAATAATACAAAAAAAAGAAACTGGCCTTATCTTCTTCATACATTGGTTGAACAAAAAAGTTACCAATGAATGCACCAGGAGCTTTTGAATCATTTGCTGCATAACCAAGAATTGATACAGCTCCTTCATTACCACCACCTTGTTGAACTTTTCCAAGTCCACCACCAGGATGATTTACACCAAGACCAATGAACAAAGTTTTGGCATCAAGTGCATAATCCTTCAAAAGGATACTGTAATTATGGCCTAAAATTTAAAGAACTTTTTAGATTTCAACTTTCCAAAGCAAAAACCAACCTCCAAGCTTAACATTTGTTTTAGCTATGATATTTTCAAGAGTAAGCTTGCTTTGATTTCCAACAACTTTTTCAATGGTTGATGTGCGAACACATTGAGTAATAATCATAAACTTTCTTTCAAAAGTTTTGACATGATCTAAAATGTTATTAATTCATATATGATTGCATGATGACGAAAAATCAAAACATACCATGTAAAATTGTTTCTTCATCAGGGTGAGCAAATAAAATGAACTGAATGCCATTTTTGCGAGCTTTAGTGAAGAAATTATCAAGTGCATCATCATTTGGTTCAACTTTAAGGATATCTGCTGGTTCAGAAAGTTCAATACCACGAATTTGACATTCATCCCTATATTCACGAACAAAGCCCCTAAAAATTAAATAAAAATGTTAATATTAAGAGATAACTAAATATCAGATCACAAACCGTAAACCTTCAATATCAAATGGTCTTGGACGTGCATAATCAATAAGAACAGCAAGCCAGCTATTGCATGATGATGTAACAACAAATTTTGCAAATTTTGGCATACGCCATTTACCATCTTCAGGATCAATGCTGCCATTACTGTAGAAGATTGAAGGAGGAGTAAGAATACGAGCAGTAAGCTTCAAGGGTTCGGTACTAACAGATATTCCAGCATTTTGACAAAATTCATCACCATTAATATTGAATGCACGATAGGAACGAAGAATTTCTTCAAGCTTCTTAACAGGATGAATTGCACATGCCTAAAAATTTAAAAGATATTAATTCAAGATTTTACAGTAATAAAAATAAAACAACCTTGATCAATTGCTTTACATCATTTGGACCAAGCATACCATTCTTAACTCGTTGATTATCAGCAATATGAAGAAGTTCAATGGGGAAATAGAAGACTTGATCACGAACACGTTGCTCCTTAAAAGAAAATCATGAAAATAGCACAGATAACAGAATTAAAATCCTTACAACTAGCGGCCAATTAGGACATTCAAGAGTAATGCCATATTTAGTAAGAAAGTATTGTTCAATTGTTACAGTACTATCAGCATCAAGAGTTTGTGTAGCAGCTGTAACATTTGTAAGACGACGTAAAGTTATTGCACGATCTTTCAAAGCATATGTTCGATAACAAGTTAAACCTAGAAAGATTTAGAGGAATATCAGTAAAAAGTATAAAAATAACATACGACGAATTAAAGGCTGCAAAGATGTAATTTGGACATCATTCATTGTTTGATTCATAGAAATTCTTAAAAGTTGACAAACAACTGGAGCAAGAAGTCCAGCATGATAGAATGGAGTCTTCTTGGCTAAGAAAATAAATACTGATTTAAAAAAAGCAGTTACAAAAAGAATCTTACAATCTATAACAATAGCAGCGAGACTTTGTTCACCATGTTCAGCATCAGCAAAAAGCGAAGAAGTTCCATCAGCACCTTCAATGAGAATAACAGACTTTTCAGCACCAACTGCCAAAAACTTTCCATTACCGAGATCAGGTGAATCCATTAATGAATATCCATGCTAAAAAAGAAACAAATTAAACCACATAAAAGAAACAAGGAAAAACCTACCTTTGTGACATCCATAAAGTAAATCTTGTTATTATCGAACATGCAGAATTCTTTGCTAAAAAATTATAATTAGTTTATCTAACATATGTAAAAACAAAAACATACGGTTTTTGTGCAACATTATGTGATGTAGCAAGTTCTGTAAAACGTAAGATAGTTGCATCATATGATTCCAAATCACCACAAATACCAGAAAGATTTTCAGTTAAGAATTCAACATTTGCAGGCTTGATGGTAAGAGAAACACCCACTGAATTAGAAGAAACAGTCGATACTTCTTCAGCAGTAAGTTGAAAACTTTTTTCACGCTTTCCAGCAGCATTTTTTGCAATACGCAAATCACGAAGAGAGAAAAGAGTTTGGCCATAATCACCCAAATAATCATTAACATTTTCACCAAAAGTATCTGGATTACGGAGTACAAATAAAGGCATAACTTCATCATAGAATTGTCGACGTACAGATGCTGTAAAATCAGGAAGACGTCTATTGAAGACAAGTGGAAATGTTCCAGTAGTGGTTATTCGAGCCAAGATAGTATGGAAAGTATGAACATTCGTTTTGCTCTAAAATTTATAAGATTATAAGATATATGTCAATAAAAATGAACAAAAGCTTACTCTATGATTGATACCCCAAACATTTGTGGTGATTTTTAGTTTTCGTTCTTCTGGCAAAAGAGTGCCTTTATCAAGTTTATGTGCCATAACTGGTCTACCCATAGGAACATTCAGTTGTTCCAAAAGAGCAGCATTTCGAACATCCAGTTGAGATGAATCAGGAGATGAACTATTACCAGATTGAGGCTAAAAAAGGATATACAGTTAATAGATTGAGGGTTTAGATACACTAGTTAACATTGGCTCCGGTACTAGAAGAAGCCCTTTTAAACACAAAGCCATGCTTAAAAAGAGTATACTGTATAAAAAACTTACAAAACCATGTCCATTGCCGTTTCCGTTACCATTTCCATTGGTTGTAACCATTGTTGAATCTTGAACAGCAGTTGCAGATGGACTACCATTTGTACCATTGCCGTTAGAATGATTCATTTGAGCACCATTATTACCATTAGAATGTCCATTTTGATTAATAGAGCCATTAAGACCACCATTACCATTGGTAGCACCATTACCATTGGTGGCATTACCACCATTTTGATGTGCAGACATTGTCGTTGTTGTAGATCGTAAGAAGAAAGAAAAACAAATATAACGATATAATAACAACTAAAAGAAGGGAGCGATTAATAAAAGATGTAATAATAGAGAAAAAAGTCAGCAAAAACACGATAGCAAGAAAGTGCATATTTATAAACACGTTAAAAAGAAGCAAATCGTAATAAACACAGTGTATCAAAGAGGAGGGAAAAATAATAATAAAAAAAATGCAGCAACAATGTTAGAAGAAAAAGAAGATACATATGGTTGAGGCAGGAAAAGAAAACACAACTCAGCAGACACGTTAAAAAAGAACCAAACAAGTAATAATCATCATGTATCACCTCCCTTATATATAGAAGGAAAAAAATTAACATGAACTTTTTTCCCTAAAAAATGTCGCAACAATATTAAAACGAATCAAAAAACAATGAGGTAAAGCTTTTTTCTTGCTTGTCCAACGCATTCCCTCTCTCGTTGGATACAGTATGTCAGGGAAAGTCGCGGTGAAGGTTGAATAGGAAGCAAGCGATCGATGCACGTCTTCTTTCCAAGTTCGTCTGCTTCTACTGCTGACAAAAAAGTTAGATGTATAATGATTTGAAGCAAAGAAAAAAGGCAGCAAAGCATGTAAACAAAAATATGATATATCTCTTTTACAGATAAACTGAAAAGCAAGTAACCTATTCGTCGACTTATGAATTGACTATCTTATAAAAGCAGAAAGATTAAAATTTATCCCCATAAAAAACTGCAGCAACAAAATTAGACACAGGAGCATAACAGAGGAGCGTATAGGGGCATAGGAGCTAGCAACAGGAGCATACATGATTATAGGATAACAATGGAGGAGCATACGGGGTCGCAAGAGCATAGAGATGGATGGCAGATCGAATTAAAGCAAGGATAAAAAAAGTCAGTAAAAACACGGCAGCAAAACAGCAATAAAGATATATACAGATCCATTGAAAAAGAACTAAACTAGTAATCGAACATGATGAATGGAGATGCTTATTTTATAAGCTGAAATAAGAAGCAAACAACCCAGTAATATAACCGGCATGATTATACAGAAGGAAATTGCAGCAATAAAAATTATTTGAATTAAAAAAGTAATGACGCAATTTTTAAGGCAAGAAAAACAACAACACGTTGAAAAACAAGCAAAACTAATGATAATCACGGTGAATCAACTCGCTTATATAGGGTATGAAAAAAAATTAACATAAAATTAATTCCAACAAAAAAAGAAGAGCAACAAAATTAGAAGAGAGAAAAAAATGATGACGCCACTTTTTGGAGGTAAAAAAAAGGTTGTTGTTTGCTTGTTCAACGTTTTCCCGCTTCCTCTTCAACGCCGTATGTCAGGGATTTTCGTGGTGAAAGTTTAACGAGGAAAGCAGGCGATGTGTGTTTTCTTTCTAAGATCGTCTGCTTCTTTTGCTTGCTGACAAAAAAATGATAAAAAAAACTTTAATCTTTTTTTATTTTTTTTTCAAATAAATTAACTTTTTTCTTTTATTTTTGGCATTGTTTTAAGTTAAGTTAAAAAAAATTTTAACATTGAAGATGTAGAAGAAAAAAAGTGTTCTTTGAAGAAATTGGTAATGTTTTTTAACTTCAATAATGTGATTTTTATATATATTTTATTAAACATATATAAATTTCTTTATATCTAATTAAGCTTTTAGCTATAAATTACTTTTTCTAGCTCATCTTTTATTTGTTAAAATGATATATAACATCTTTGTAATTTTGTATACGGTGTTGTAGTAGCAAGGAAGCATAAAATTATATACTCACTTTCTTAGACACAACGGTTATATTTAATTTATATCTGCTGGTTATTGTTTCTTAAACTACAAAACTTATGGTATTCAATGAATGTAAATTGCAGCAGCTTTTAATCTCTTTTATGCAACGTTTTGGACAACGATAAAAAAGATAAAAGCAATTTTAGGAGAACATCTTCAAACAACTTTACTGTTATATAATTTTTTGATAGTATCAACAATTAATCATCTATTTAGATGGCATGCTCGCTTTTGTGGTAAAAGTACAGTATACCACCATATTATCTATTTTATTTTTATACATGCCAAGAGCATATCGATATAAATATAATAACATACAATAAAGAAAGTAAATACAATAAAATAATATTCCTTCAATCTTTGCAACGTTTTTAATGAAAAAATAAAAATTTTTGTAGCTGTTTAAACATCAATTTACCCCAAGAATTTCTTTACACAAGAGAGGATATGGTAATATAGTTGGATAGAATTCCGTCTTCATAGTTTTATTTTATGAAAAACTTTCTAACAATTTGTAAGGTAAAGATAAAATTGCAGCATAAAAACATTGAAGCACATTAAAATATTAAAGCTTGGTTATTGTTTCTTAAACTACAAAACTAATGTTATTCCCTGAATGAGTAATTATTGGAGGAAACTAAATTTATACTTTAAACATACAGACTCCTTGTAGTTCTTACATTTAATTATTTTATATGTTTTTTTGAACTAAAAGCATCGACTTGAACTTCCCATGAGTAAATGTGAACATAGTAGGCGTATAGAAACTTTACGTTCTTCATTTTCTTAATAATTTTTGTTATATCTTTATTGCTTTTCAAGAAAGTGTTCTTCGAACGTAATTATTTCCTTAAATCAATGAACTCATTTTTATATTAATTTTTTTATAAAAACCTTTTTTTAAAGCACTTGTATGTCGCTTATTAACAATCATCTGAACAAAATGGAACTATATTCATATTGGATTTCAACGGCTGTAATGACATCATGTCGAATAACAGAAATCTTTATTGTAATATTTATTACTTCACAACGCTTCCAAAAATCATCACCATTTAAATCAGCATATTTTAAGCTTTTACAAATTGGTTATCTTTTTGATATTGTCTTTGGAGTTGTATGGTTGATGTTGGTTGCATTTCCAACGATAACTACAATATCCATGTGCTTTGAATGGTATGAAACATTTTTTACAACAATTTGGAATGTTGCATTAGTTTGTAATCGATGTACTGCTATTATGTTTCCAGTTATACAGAATACTGTAAGTTTGAGGGGGATTTTTAAAGGTGTTAGATGGGTAAGTTATGGAAAAATGAGATTCAGGGATGAATGAATGTGTTAAAGTTTTTTGTTACCATTGGTACTTTCTGATGGCAAATTGTTTCTTTTTTGACTTGTGGAAGCTCATTTTTTCAGAGATGAGTCATCAACGAAGGGCGCATCACTTATACTTAAAATTTTGGCATTTGGGAATACTTCGCCAAGTGGCGCCAAATTCAAATTCGACATCGGTCTAGCTTAAAATTAACACAGCTTATAAAAATCCAAACTTAAAAAATCCGAACAATGAGTTTTCTAACTTTATTTGGACATTTTCTAAAACCTATTTATTTAATAATTTGTTAGCTCAAAATTAACAAAGAATCATTGCAGAGAATAAACATTTTGTTTTTCAATCAATGTTTTCTATTAAACTGCCTTTTCTCCAGTCAATAATTCTTTTCCCATTACAGCTATGGTCACCATTTCGTACATTCATCTGCGCAACACTAATCTTACTATCACCATTTCTCATCGATGGTTACAACTTTATCAAATTTCCATTCAACACCATTCCATTCTCTCTAGAACGAATAACCTTCCGAGAATCATATTTTATTCGAGGTGGTATTATCAATCTTGTTCTAACTTTTTTTACTTTAATCTTCATCGCATATGCAATAATTAAAACTCAAAATCAAAATATGTCAGAATTTATTAAAGTTGAACGAAGACTCATTTATCAAGCACTAATTTCATCAATAATTATTCTCATAAATTTTGGGTTAAAATTTTATAGTACAAAAGTTGTGTATCATGAATTTGAGTTTACATTGCTTACAAATCTCTCTGCTACAGTATACTATTTACATAATTATTCAATTATTATTACACATTTTATTTTTAGTCCGAGTTATCGGATTGCGTTTGTGCAGTTTTATGCTGGGAGATTTTTGGGTTCAAAGAAAAGGAACAATATAAAAATAAAACCAGTAGAATTTCCTTGAATTGCTTTTTTTCATGTGGCTTTTTGTATTGTTGTGCTTTTAATTACTTTTAAATGTATTTTGCTTTTCTTGGTAGCAAGTTTAATTGATGGTTTTTAATTAATGTTAAAGTTCTATTTTCTTGCCATAAATGTTTCGATAAACAACGAGCTTCCCTCAGTATTTTGTGTTACTGGAAAGATAATAGCAGTACATCGATTAGAAACTAATGCAACATTCCAAATTGTTGTAAAAAATGTTTCATACCTTTCAAAGCACATGGATACTGTAGTTGTTGTTGAATATACCACCAACATCAACCATACAATCCCAAAGACAATATCAAAAAAATAACCAATTTGTAAAAGCTTAAAATATGCTGATTTAAATGGTGATGATTTTTTGAAACGTTGTGATGTGATAAATATTACAAGAAAGATTTCTGTTATTCGACATGATGCCATTACAGCCGTTGAAATCCAATATGAATATAGTTCCATGTTGTTCAGATGATTGTTAATAAGCGACATACAAGTGCTTTAAAAAAAGGTTTTTATAAAAATTATTTAATGTAAAAATGAGGACATTGGTATTAGAAAATAATTACTTTTAAAGAACATTCTCTTGTGAAGCAATAAGGAAAACAGAAATGATTAAAAATGAAGAACGTAAAGTTTCTAACCGCCTACTATTTTCACACTCAAATGCTTTATGGGTGTTCAAAAAACGTAACAATGTTTGACCAAATAAAACGTTTCAAAGAATAGAATTAAGATTTGCAATTGTGTTTTTGTTTTGTTTTTTTTTGTATTATTTATGAATGGTTCTTCTGAAAATGTTACTAATATTGATATTTAAATAAAAGATATTCATTTAAAAGGTAACTACCAGCTTACTTTCTTTATGATGTTAAAAAGAACCACAAAGTAACAATTTAAAAAAAACTTTTTTTTAAAGAAGTATGCACCTAACCTGACATAAATAAATAATAAATAACGTCGTTTCCATAGCTACATTTTACAAATGCAACAAATAAAAACAACAAAACTTTCTTTTCACTTTTTTTACCAAAAAAAGTTACATTTTACATTTTAAAATGTCAAACGTCGAACCAAATTGTGCGTATTGGATATTATTTGGTGTTCATTGGTTACTGTATTTTTTTGATCAATGGATTAAATGGAGACAAGTATGTTTTTGCTTTTACAGATGATATGTGAGATATGTGCAATCCAATTATTGCAGTATCAACTACATGTTCGAACAAAAACATGTCCACCAGAGATAAGAGAGCTAATAACAGATGTAGAATTTGCAGAAGGAAGAAAATGTGCATTAAAAATTGATAAATTTAATTTTATAAAAGATTTTGTTGTACATTTAGCTTTTATGGTAAGCCTTACTTTAGCAACACGTTCTTTTTCTATTCTTACTTTGAATTTTTCTTCAAAAAAAATTTTAGGCATTTTTCTTTAGCGGTATTTTACCGGTAATTTGGAAATGGATTGAGGAAACAAATACATTCCGATCGATTATAATTGTTCTTGTTGTTATTTTTATTTTTTTGATTCCATTTATAATTGACTGGACCATCTATAAAGATAAATCTAAAAGTGGATATGATACTGATAGTGTTTGTTATTTTAGTTACTACAAATCTTAGAAAATACATTAATTTTTCTTTAGCTAATGTGGTTGATGTTTGGTGAAACTCCGAGACATTCAACAACATTTGCAAGGGGAATGTTGATATTTGCATTTGCTGTATGGTTTAGTAGAAAAGTTGGAAAATATTTTTATGTTTATCTTTGGGCAATGGCTTCATTCTTTATTATTTTGAATGTTTTGGTAAGCTGTTATAAAAATTGCTTAAAAAGTTACTGCAGTCAGTGATAAACAAAAACGAGTGATCCCTTCGATGGATAGAATAAAACAGTTTATCCTAAGTAGCAGACTAGTGTAGTTTTTAGCCATGATTCTTTATTCAAATTTGTGGTTGGAATAGCTTTTTTTACTTGACACAGAATATCATATTTTGAAAAGCCGCCTTTTATGTAGCAAAATTTTAAAGGATTTCTTCATTTTTCGTACTTCTTGGACCACTTTGACCATCCTTGTATTTCTATAAAAATCAAAACACATGTTTTTAGGTTGTTTACACATTTTCCTTCATTCTAGCAAAATGTTTATTTGAAAAAACTGAAATACCAGAAAGTGGTCTAAAACAACAAATTATATTATTAGCAGCAAGATGCAATCATCCAGTAACTAAAATTTTTCTTTCAGGTTAATTTTTGATAAAGAATTTCAGTGTTCTTGATTAGTGTTGCCGTGCCCACCCGAAATTTGAAAAAGTCGGTAATCGGGCATTACCGAAAATTAATGCCCGATTTGGCCTTTTAACATTAAAGCTTTTTGAACTTGGAATAACTTCAAAAATCGTTGTAGTATATATTTTAAGCTTAAATATAGACTGTTTCAATGCTAAACTGTCTCAAAACTTTAACGTTTTCTTGAACTTTTATAATATTTTCTTTGAAATATTTTTTTCGGGCACAAACTTATTTGGGCGGGCATTTCGGGCATACCGAAACGGTGCCCACCCGATTTGCTCGCGGGCACTTTGGGCATTCGGGCGGGCACGGCAACCCTATTCTTGATCTGTTTCATCGTACTAAAAATATTTATAAAAAATAATGTTTAGATCACAAAACTAAAAGCAATCGATATGCTTGCATGTATGGTTTACCCAGTAACAAAAGAATTGCAATTTTTAGTAATTTAATTAAACATGGAAGTTCGAATATCATTTTTAATGGTAATGAAGATGGAAGTCAAAAAGTAAGTTTTAATTGTGATGCATCGACATTTTGATTTTGCGAGCAATTTCAATTCTGGAACAAAATTTTTTCGATTTCAACTTTCAGTTTAAGACCATAAAAAATCCCCAATTTATTATTTTACGTTTGTGTTACTGTAGCCAATAAACATTAATCATATTAAACATAGCCTCACAAAATTTTAATAAACATTTCTGTCTTTAAGAATGGTCGAAATTGAAAAATTATTCAAAGTCAAATCATTTGCAATGTAACTTCAAACCTGAGTGATTACTGACAGAAGCGTAATTTGCGCCTTAAATTTAGCAAAAGATGCTACTGTGAGTGACAACTCATCTCTAAAAATATGAGCACACAGATGCTAAACGGACTGATTTGAGATTTATTTTACATCATCTTCTACAGTAACTTCATTTTCAGGAATCCCCCATCAACACCACCACCAACAACAACAATTTAACAACCAATGAAATCCTTGCAATTCTTGCCCATGAAATATCCTTCTGGAATTCCAGACTCCCCTTATTCCTACTTTTCATTGGAATCCCTTACCTTTACATCTGTTATATCCTTCTTGCTCTTCTCTATCAAGACCCATATCTATTTGAAACTTTTGGATTCCCATCCACTCGGCCAGATATTATAGGAATTATTATTACACTTGCCGTAATATTTCCAATCTTTAATCGACCAATTGCTCGATATATTCGAACATATTTTCGTCGAAGAGGAATTTTAGTTGCTGATGAATTTGCTGCAAAATATGGGTATTCTGAAGCACTGATAACAGCTTTGATTAAATTGAATAAAGATAACAAACAAAAAGATGTATTTCCGATTAATGATGTCGTCTATAGCAAATATTTTTGTCCACATCCAAGTATTTTTGATAGGATTCTTTTGCTTAAAAGAAGAGATAATGATAATCAAGCTATTCAAATGACTGAAATTAATTCAAATTAGCTGATTCTATGTGGCTTTGTAAAATAAAAAAAGTTATCGTAATTAAAATTATCACTCAAAATTTATCAATCTTTTGACACTCACAGACACAAGTTTAATAAAGCGTTCTTTTTTTTCTGTTGGTCCAATGGAATTCACATCTAATTAATATACCTTTTTTTCTTTAATGCTTTTTTCCAGGAAAGAACAAACTGTTTTTTCAATCACCAACAACATTTTAATTATTTACCACGTCCTCTTGGTTTTAAATTTAATGTTTTACTGTGTTACTTTTACTTTTTGTATAAAGTTATTACTGCCTTTAGGTGATTTTTATTTCTGCAAAACCAATAAATGCCCTTAAGGGAAAAAGGTCAAAGTCATTACTATATAAAAGAAAAAACAACAACAATAAACCAAAGACATTAGTGGATGAGAAAACAACAAATTTTTTTATCGTTGTATGCTTTTAATAATGAGTGATGTATTTTTTGTAACGAGTGCAAGAAATTTTGCAGAGGCTTTACACAAAGTAGATGCTGCAATTTTTCACGACTAATATTATTTGCAGCATTTATGTTGTCTTTCTTCTTCATTAAAAATAAACCACTCTTTATTTTGCTTTCTGTTTTTTTGCGTTTTTGTAAAATCATCCCTTGACTTATTTCATCAAATCGTTGGAAAAGCAGCTCACATTTTTTGCAGCAAAACTTTGCTTTTTTTGTTTGAATTTTATTTTTTCTTTCGACAACGTTTTTCGTGATTTTGTTTTGTATTTTTAATAATCAACAAATATGATATATATATTTCAAGTTTATAGCTGTTATCAAAGATGAATGCTGCTACAACTTCTTCTACCTCATCTCTTGCTGTTCAAAAACCTGCAATCCATGGAGGAGTTCCATGGCCTGAAGCTTCTTCAATCCAACAAAATTTTTCACTTCCTTCTTCTATCATTTATTATATGATTAAGAATCCTACTAGTCCAATTGTTTATAACAAATTGATTCAAAGTGGTAAATACTTCTTCGAAAAGAACCCTATCCTTGTTGTACATCATATGGTTGATGATGATGATACTACAATTTGTTCAAATGAAAAATGTCATGATTACGAACCATGTTGCCTTAAAATTGAAATCAATAAAATTTTACCAAAATTTTGGTTTACCCAACGCTTATCTCTTGATGAATGTATCGGACATGAACATATCACTTCATTACTTCGTCGAAAGACTTATCGATGTGATATTGGTAAAATTTTTATGGAGGAAAAACATGTTTTATATGATGACTTCAAATTTCTTGCCTCGTTTCAAACAGATGATGTTATTCTTGAGTATGTTCAAATGGTTAATAATGATGGAAAAGCTGTTGCATTTGAAGATATTATTAAAGTTATACCAAAGATTAAAATGTTTTCATAGTATGTTTTTATTTTCTTTTCTTAATATTCTTTATTTTTTATAGCATCTTTTGCGAAAATTCTTCTGTAACAACAACTCCTTCAACAATGAAAACTATTGCTAAACTTATGAATCCTGGACTACTTAAAAAGTTCAATTTGCTTGGTATTTCTTCTGGAGCTCTTGATGTTGATGATATTTCTTCTTTCCTTAATGTAAGCTAAAATGTTTTGGTTCTTCTATTTATCATAGTTTCCCATTTTAGGATTACAAGGATACAATAATTTATTTACGTTTTGATGGTATTATTTCTGCAGAATATAAAGTTCAATTGGATGCTCTTATTGATATTATTATTGCTTCAAAAATTCCTGGTCGTATGATCCATTATGATGAACAAGATGAAGAAAAGCTTGAAATTTTGAATCAACGTATGTCTGAAGATAATTAATGTTTTTGATGTGTTTTTTTACATTTTTTTCTTCATTATTTCTTGTGAAATAAATTATTTGTTTTATAGAGGTTCTTGACAAGTAAAAATATTATTACTTGTAAAAAGTGCTTCCTCTTCCGTTTTTTCTAAATTTAAAAAATCGAAAAGATTTTATTCGTTTAAACTGCAGGTATCATAAAAATCATAATGCTTTAAATAAAATTTCTCATTATTGTCCATGTAGATAAACTAATAATAATTTACATTCTCTAGGTTCATTATATATCATTAGATATATAAAAAAAACAGAAAAATGGATGTATTTTTTGTTAGTGGTTAAAAATATTTTTAAAAATTCAAAATATAACGTTTTGTACACATTGCACTTTTGCGGGCAAAAAAAGCTCCTTCACTTTTTTGTTTATTTCTTCGATCCATACTCCTTTTCTATGTAATTAGATCTTTAAGAGCTGTCATTATTTTTCTCTTCCCAAACGCTTTTTCTTTTCTTTAATTGAATTCAAAGTACAAGCATAAAACATTATTAGTCATTAATCATTTTACTGCATTAACATTTGGTGGAACATAAATTCATACTTTTTTTAAAAAGAGAAAAGGTATTTGTACTAAAAAGTTTTTGTCACTAAAAATCTGATTAATAAATGTGTATAAACGAAGTTGTACAACATAATTAAATCGTTAAAACATTTATTTAACAGCGACAAGCATAACAATCTCAATTATTTCAAACGCATTTATCTTTATTTTTGAAAATAAGAATTGCTGTATTTTTTTCCTACTGTAGTTATGAAGTAAAACATTTTGCCAAAGCTCTTTTCAATGCTTCAAATTTTTCTTTGCTGCTGCAAAATTTCTTCCACCTCTTTTATTTCTGTTTATTATTTTGAGCAATTTTTCCTCTGTTGTTTATTCATGTTATTTATATTAATTAACATTGATTTTATTAAACGTTAATCTATTTTAGCTTCATAATTATATCAAAATGGACGCTGCTACAAGTTCTTCTTCAGCTAGTGCTGTTCCATATGGAAGAATTCCATGGCTTGATGCTCCTGCAGCTTATCAAAATTTCTCTCTACCTTCATCCATCATTTACTACATGGCTAAGAACCCTTCGAGTCCAACTGTCTACAACAAGCTAATCCAAGCTAGCAAATACTTCTTCGAAGAAAATCCAATCCTTGTTGTTGCAAATATTGATGATCAATGTAGAACTTCTTGACAATACTGATGTTATTTGCTGCAAACAAATATAATTATGCCAAACAGTTTTTGTCGTTTCTTGTAGTCTAAATATTTATAAAAAGAAAACAATAAAAATAAACAATAATTAAAGCAATATTAATCAACGTCATTTAATGAAAGCATCATCTTTGTATATTTGTTGCTGTTGATTTCGGTGTTATTGTTTTTTCCCATGAATTTTTTAGCGAAACAAAATGTACATCAATTTCTCGTGGTGCAATGGATACTGTACTTGTTTTAGTATGTTGTCCGCCTGATGAAAAATAATTTGATAGCTTCCATCGATAAATAATTGCAGCTATTTGTGAAAAAGTAAATAGCGCGAATACCTGAAAGTGATTGAGGTTTTTGGGGTTACTGTATTTTCTTTTAGATAATACAAAAAAATAAGACTATTATTTTTCGCGAATAATTTAGTAGTTTAATGATACTTTAAAATTACGATATCAAATTAGAATCAAATTATTAATTTAAGAAAAACATACAATTTGAAAAGCAATTATATTTTGTCGAGTTGAAAGTTTTGCACCATAAATATAACCCAACAGAACTATATTACATGTGAGGGATAAAATGCAGCAAGTAATTATAAATGGTAAAATAATTTTTAAATATCGTATATTTTCATTTACCTAAATTATGACTTAATTGTAATCATAAGATTTTCAATTGTTGCTTACTTGATATCTTTCAGCTAGAGATAATCTTTTGAAAGCACTTTTTGCTTTCATTGAAGTGTTCCAGTAATGTAAAAGTGAAGAAGTCTGAAATGTTGTTTTTTTAGAGAAGGGTTTTGAGGAAAATGGAAGCTTACACAAATGGCAAAGATATCGAGTATTCCTAACGCAATGCACATCTGTCGTGGATGAATGGTATAAAACATTCGTAAAATGTAAACAACAAATGCAGGAAGAAGGTGCTAAAAATTGAAATTACAATTTGTGAAAATTAAGTTAAATATGCTTCTTGCAAATGGACATTCTCTTTGAACGTAACAAACAGCTTTTACAAAAAAACAATTTTTTTCTGTTGCTTAAAACTCCCCTTACCTCTAATGCTATCACAAACAAAATATAACAATACCCATGTCCCCGTTCATATTTCTTTAAAAATAATGTTGCATAAAATCTATCAAAAATAAAAATAATAAATAAAAATCGAATTTTCATCAGCGAGTAAAGCAAACAATAATTCAGCAATGTCCCTGTTTCAGAAACAAACTTCTCCAACATTATTACAATAATAATATAACAAATTTGTGTTGCTGCTGATAGCCCAATACCCTCTAAAGCAAGCAAATGCAAAACTTTTACAGATTTATAATACATTTGTAGGACAGGTTTTGTAAATAATATTACAACAATAAATACTGTTAAATTTAAAAATATTGCAAATGATAAAACTCCGACTTCAATTGAGAACAGCATATTTTTGAAGGGTTGAAAAAAGTTGAAAGTAAAAAGCTCAAGTTCAAAAGTTTGTAGCAATGAATATTTTGACTAGAATAACTTTTTAAATTTAAAATTTTTTTAAAAACAATAATAGAGATTATTTTGCTCTCATCTATCCATGTGATTTCCTGTAATTATTTTAAAAAATATTTAATTGCAAGTTTGCAAATCTAGCTTAATAATAAGAATGATAGAATGATGCAGTTAAAAATAAAATAGTATTTTTAAGTTTATTAAAATGTGATCATTGAAAAAATCATCTCCCAGCATTTGTTGTCTACATTTTACGAATGTTTTATACCATTCCTCCTCGACAGATGTGCGTTGCTTTAGGGATATTGGATATCTTTGCCATTTGTGTAAGCTTCCATCTTCCCCAAAATCCTTCTCAAAAAAACAACATTTCAGACATCTTCACTTCTACATCATTGGAACACTTCAATGAAAGCAAAAAGCGCTTTCAAGAGATTATCTCTAGCTAAGCAACAATTAAAAAGCCCTTATGATTGTAATAAGTCATTATTTAGGTAAATGAATTGCTGCATTTTATTTCTCACATGTAATATAGTTCTTTTGGGATATATTAATGGTGTAAAACTTTCAACTCGACAAAATATAATTGCTTTTCAAATTGTAAGTTTTCATTAGCTGACTTTAGCAATTTGAGATAATAAAAATCTGAACAATGAAGTAAAAGTTCAACAATAGAAAAAGCGTTTTTTTTAAAATATTAGTGAAATATTTTATTCTATCTCAAACTAAATACTGTAATCCCAAATACCTCAATCAATTTTAGGTATTCGCGCTATTTACATTTTCACAAATAGCTGCAATTATTTATCGATGGAAGCTATCGAATTATTTTTCATCTGGTCGCCAACAAACTAAAACAAGTATTGCACCACGAGAAATTGAAGTACATTTTGTTTCGCTAAAAAATTCATGGGAAATACCAGTAAGTAATATCAAAAACAACAACAACAGCAAAATTCAAGGATAATGTTGTCAATAAATGACGGTGAAAGATGTAGCTTTGATTGTTGTTTATTTGAAAGAGAATACTATTCAAAGTAAATACGTCTTTTAAAACAAAAAACATCAATTAAACTTTCAACCAATTGTTTTGTTGTAGTCTCCATTTCACTACAAAAAGAAAAGTAAATTAAGCAATTGCTTATGCATCAAGCTACAGTATCTTCTTAAAACGTTTAAAATTTTTGCTAGCAATGTAGAAGTGACTTTCTCTAACCGAATAATAGTATCCATGTTATCAAGAAGCTCTATATGAATTTTTTAAAGATAAATTAAAAACTTTATTTCATAGAAAAACTGTACAAAAAAAGAAACAGACATTTTAAAGTTATTAAATTAATTAATTTTTACAACATTTTCTTAAAATTTGAAGCTTTTCAACATCTTGACCGTCATAATAAATAATACGATTAGGAACTTCTGAAGCAATAACATCATCAATAAGAGCATCCAATTGAGTTTTATATTCATCAGAAATACCATCATTAAAATCAAGGGAAACTTTTGTATTCTTGTAATCCTAAAAACAAAACAGTGATAAATAGAAGCAATAAAATGTGTCAGTTTACATCAATGAAAGAAGAAAGTTCATCAACTTTAAAAGCATAAGAAGGAATTTTAATCAAACGAAAGAATTCAAGGCGTCGAGGATTGATACGCTTAGCAACAGCTTTCATTGTTGAAGGAGTAGTAACAGAAGAATTCTTGCCAAATGTACTATAAGATAAAAATGTAATATATATAAAGTTTATATTAAAATAACTTACTAATCAAACGTTTTTACATTTGGTACAGCAGCAATAATATCTTCAAGTGCAACAATCTTTCCATCAGCATAAGAAATTTCAACATTTCCAAGAAAAACAACATGAAACGCAGAAGAAGCAAAGAATTTGAAATCATCATACATAACATGTGCACCCCATAGACAAATTTCCTTGGCATCACAGAGATAAGTCTTTGGACGAAGCAATGAAGGCAAATTTGCAGGATAGACGAAATTAAGATATAAACCATGTGTAAACCAAAATTTGGATGAAATTTTTTTGATATCAATGTCAACGCAACATGGACCACGACCAGCACATTTTTCATTTGAACAAATTTTTAATCCCGGACCAAAGATATCGGCAGCAACAAGGATTGGATTTTTTTCGAAGAAGTATTTGCAAGATTGGATTAGCTTGTTGTAAGCCGTGGAGCTTGAAGGATTCTTAGCAATGTGGTAAATGATGGAAAAAGGTAGAGAAAAATTTTGATAAGCTGCAGGAGCATCAGGCCATGGAATTTTTCCACGATTTGCATATTTTGGAACGGCAACAACCGAAGAGGCAGTAGTGACGGCGTCCATTTGATATAATGATGAGCCTAAAAACATTGAACTTTAGTAAAAGCATTGTTTATTGTAATAATAAAAACATACCATACGGCGCGTTGAAGTTAACTCACTCTATGTTGTTTCTTGTGTGCAACATGCGTAAAATAGACAAGGAAAAAGAAGGGGAAAAAAAGTTGAACAAAGAAAAAAGTTTTTCCATTCTTTTTTCTTGTGTATTTTACGCATGTTGCACACAAGAAACAACATAGAGTGAGTTAACTTCAACGCGCCGCATGGTATCATATGTTTTTATACAGAAAATTATTGAAAAAAAAAATAACAATCGATAAAAAAGTAACGAAAGTTTGCAGCAGAAAAAAAATGTTTTCGTTTCAGAAGCTTTTGGAAATTGTAAAATTGCAAAAAAAAGTTTTTAGAAGTTCGCCAAAGAAATAAAGAAGCTTCCAAGTTTCAGAAATTTCTAGAACGAAGAAAGAAAGAAAGAAGGAAAGAAAGAATTTATCGATTTTGCTGCTAAATGCCAATTCTGTGGATTGTATTAATGGAAAAAATTAAGATGAACAAATCTTTACAACATGTACTAAAAATTTAAAAATAAACTGAACAAACTGTATCTTAATGGTCAAAAGATTCTACACAGTTTTTAGAAGTAAAGTAAAAAAATTTATACAACAAAAAATAATAAGAAACAAAACACACTATTTAAAACAGTTTAAAACGTTTTCTCATAATATTATGTTTTTCTTCATCTTGACCATCATATTGAATAAAACGGCTAGGAGTTTTAGAAGCGATAATAGTATCAACAAGAACATCTAATTGAGCTTTATATTCTGCAGGAAGAGGGCTGATAAATGCAAGACAAATTTTAGTATTTTTATAGTCCTGAAAAACAAAACAGTGATAAATAGAAGAAATAAAATGTGGTGTTAACTTACATGGATAAAGACAGAAAGATCGTCGACATTAAAAGCATCAAAAGGAATTTTAATCAAACGAAAGAATTCTAGTTGTTCAGGATTCATAAGCTTAGCAATAGTTTTCATTGTTGAAGCAGAAGTAACAGGACATTTCTTGCAAAATATGCTAAAAAATTGAAAAGAAATAAGTTAACAAATTAAGAATAAAGTGAACTTACTACACAAATTTTTTAATCTTTGGTATAGTTTCAATAATATCTTCAAGTGGGACAGGCTTTCCATCACCATAAGAAATTTGAACATTTTCAAGATTAACATGAAAAACAGATGAGGCAAAAAATTTGAAATCATCATACAAAATGTGTATATCCCATGTAATAAATTCGACAACATCGCATCGATAAACTTTTGGACGAAATGATGAAGTAAGATTTTCGGGTACAGTGAAATTAAGACAAAGACCATGAGTAATCCATAATTTAGTTGTAATAGATTTATTATTACCAATCACTATACAACATCGACCACCACCAATACATTCTTCATTTGAACAAATTTTCAATACAGGACCATATATATCAGCAATAACAAGAATTGGATTTTTCTCGAAGAAATATTTACAGCTTTGGATTAGTTTGTTGTAAACAATTGGACTAGAAGGATTCTTAGCCATGTAGTAAATGATTGAAGAAGGAAGAGAGAAATTTTGTGGAATAGAAGAAGCTCCGGGCCATGTAATTCTTCGACGCATTGCAGGTTTTGGAACAATAACAGCGATAGAAGGAGAAGAAGTTGAAGCAACGTCCATTTTTGATACAGCTGTGGATCTACAATATTTTTTTTATAAAAGCGTTATTAATTATAATCAAAAAAAACTACAAAAAAATGAATGAAGAAAAAAAGCTCTAACAAAAAATATATATCCTAAATTTCGAGGTGGGGAGGGATAGTTAGCTTAGAGTAACAATAAAAAAGATTTGAGCTTGTTTACAGAAAAAAAACAAAAAAACGGTAAATTGAGTATAAGTTTTTTTTAATCAATAAATAACTAAAATTTAGTTTTAAAAAGTTTCATCAATAAATGCATACTATAAGCTACTTTTTTAAAGAAGGAATGAAATTACACTTTTAAAATTGATTTATTTATGACATGCAATGCAATGCAATATTAATTTTAAGTATATCAGAATCACACATTACGTATTTGTTACAGAAATTTGAACTTGATTTACACTTTCATTTGCTGAGATCACTTTATTGTCTTTGATTCTTAAAATTTCTTTCACACGATTGCGATAAGGTGTTATAATAAGTATAGCTGCAAGCGGATTAATAACAGCAACCCATCCAAGTAAACATGAAAGTCCAATTGTAACATAATTATTTTCATATTGTAGAAATATCATAATTATAACACAGCAAGATGGAAAATTTCCTGTAAAAAGTGGAGCGATTGTTTGAACGGCTAAAGTTTTGAGAAGTTGTTTATTGAGTTGTTTTGTTTTTGAGGACATGTGAATTTGTGATCTTTGAAGGAAGTGAATAATTTGAATGCTGAAGAAAATGATAAGAAAATAACTGATAATTTCAGAGATAAACATGGTTGAAAATACTAATATTAGACGGAAGTTTCCCTAAAAATTATGTAACGCTTAAAGTTTATACATAAATAAAAAAACGATGGTTTAAATTATTTTGCAATAAAGGTTTTTTGATGGCTATTCGGTTTGATCCAAAATCAGAATGATATTGGAAATGGTAAAAAAAGAAAAAAACATTGCTTTTCCTTTGCAAAACGCCACGCATGTTCTTTGCGTGTCTGACGTTTCTTTTGCTTTTCATGTTTTCTCTTCTCTTTTTTGAACGCGTCTTTTGTTGTTGCAACAAAAAAAGATAAAAGTTGTTGCGAACATTTTTTTCAAACATCTTTCGAGTAGGGCTTCGGCTCTGTTGCTAAAAAGAACTCTCTCTGCTCTCTTTCGAGGGGGCAAGGGGAATTCTTTTTAGTAACAACTTTATCTCGCAAATTTTTGGAAGGTGTCATTGCCCGGGAAATGACACCTATTATTTTTTTAACGTTAAAAAGATTTATAGAAAACTGCAAAAAAATAACTATTTTGTGGTTAACAGGTCATATAGCATATTTAATTATTTTTTATTGTAACACTTACAGGATGAATAGCACAAAATTTTGGGCCATTAATATATTCATCTAACCAAAATTTTGTTGCTAAAGCTGGGGAATACATTTCATATGTACCAGGAAATGGCCAACAACATAACAGACATGTTAGAAGAAGAATTACAGTAGAAATCCACAAAACTGTATACATTTTAAATATCATCATTTTGGTAATTTTTTTATTCCTAAATTGCATCTATTAAGTTGAAATGGATTTATAGAAATTAAATTAAGCTTACTTGCATAATACGAGATAACGAATATAGAAAGGTATTGTCATTGCTTGAAGGCTTATCGTTATTGATGTGCCATAAATGGCTACTAGAGTTGTTGAAAAAGTGTATCCAAGTGAAGATAGTTGAGATCCAACAATATTATAATAGATGCCATTCACGACAACAAGTTGCTGAAAATTTTATAAAAAGTATAAGTTTATAGAAGCGAAAAACAGCATTTTGTCCTCAAAAAACTGAGTGCAATATTATGTGAACCACCGTGGACACTGCAGAGGACAAAACTCGGTAGGCTTTTTGAGTTGTAACTTGAATCACATAAAACTATGGACTTACAGGTTGACTAATAAGAGTTATAAAAGCTAGCGCCAAATCCAAAAAACAATTTTGCAACAACGTTTGTGAATATTGTTTAAAATGTAGCTTATTTACAGTAAATATCAAATAAATCAAAAATAAATTACTAACAATACCAAAGCAAGAAGCAATAATATCATTCCATTGATGGAATTTAAGTATAAATGTCATGGCAGAAACAAGTAGTATGTAGTTAAATGATTTTTTAGAAACTGAGAAAAATTGAAACACAAGTAAATATGTAAGTGTACATAATGAGAAAAATTGTATTTTATAGCTTTTTTCACAGATGAATACAAATAGCATGTTAATGTCGATGTTTGGAAAACAGAAAAGATAAAAACAATTACTAGAAATGTTATAGTTAATTATTACAATGAATCTTCAAGCGAGCTTTAATTAAAAGTACATAATGCTACAATAAAGTTATTGGCAAATAGACAAATTTAAAGAGCGGCAAAATAGTAGAAAGCAAGTATAGCATTAAAGCTTGGAGAAAATTAATTCCAAAACAATTGTATTAATTTTAGTGAAAAGAAAAAATTGTAGAATATAGTATTTTAAAAAACTTCCGTATGTATTACAGTAGCAAATGTCGTAAAAGACAAATTTAGCATAAATAAAAACTGACAGAATGTTTAAAAAGCGTAAAATAATTAAAACAAAAAAAACTAGCTAATTTGTTGTTTACTGAAAAACTAAAAGTAAAAAAAGCAAAATTCAAGTGCATGAGATATTTAAATTACGTACATTACAATGAATTGTAAAAACTTCATTCCATTTTTTTGCACGAAAAATGCACCGCTTTAATTAAATGATTTCTGGAAGTCCATATTTGTTATAAGTAGGGTTGTCAAATCTCCCGGGAGATTTAAAAAGAGGGAGATCTCCCTGGGAGATCTCCGGGAGATCTCCCGGAAGATCTCCCGAAATCTCCCGGTTTCTAACTTTTGTCATTTTTTTCAATTTTTTTGTGTAATGCGTTAAAGCTAAATTTTAAATAATATTTTATTGATAATACGAAAACAATCAAGAAACAAATGCATCAACAAGCTGAACTTCATCATCTTCAGAATATTCATTTTGTTCAGAAACTTCCATTGTATCATCCTCCATCTCTTCTTCTTCGTCTACACAATCATCATCAGCACCTTCCATAATTTCATCTTCTTCAGCTTCTATAAGTTCAAAAAAGCTTTGATTTTTGAGAACATTTTTATATCAAGGCAAAAGGAAATTGCTATAAGCAAGAAAAAATAATAAAAGTCAAAAAGTTAACAATGTCATGTGAAATAGTTTAAAATCTAATAATATTTATTGGGAGATTTGGGGAGATCTCCCAGCAAAAAATGGGAGATCTCCCAAGTCTCCCGGGAGATCTCCATTTGACAACCCTACTAGCTATAAAGCGATATATGTATCGGCTTTATTTTTTGAGCGCTACTGTACTTGTTGAGACGTGAACAGGATTTTTGATAATTAAACTTTTAAAATACCAAGCTTGACGAAATAATTTTATGACATGATTTCGATACGGTGTAACAAAATATAAAGTTGCAAAGGACTCCAAAAATGAATGAGAAGAAATGAAACAAAAATTGATTAGCATTAAATTTTCAAAATGTGAAATTTCAAATGCCAAAACTCCAAAGAATATTGTAATTGGTAGCAAATAAATGAAGAGTGAAATTGAAAGTTGAACGATCGCAGAAATCATTAGGGCGGTGCTTAATTTTGTCGTTGTTGCAGAATTATTTGTTTTTACAAGAAAAATAAAATAAAGTGCAAGAAAAATTCCAATTATAAAAACACTGATTAATGCAAAAAATAAAATTAGCCATCCAAAATTTGACATTTCCAACGGAAAAAATGCAAATCCTTTTTCAATGAAATACCTTTGTAAACAGGGGTCATAGCTTTTTGCCATGGCATAAAATTTTTCTGAATCAATAATTAAAAAAGGATAAAAAATCATAGTAAAAATTGCGAATGGCAGACTTAAATATAAAACTGTAAAAGCAATTCCACGTTTAATGCTAAACCATTTTGTTGCAGGAAAAACGAGTAAATATCGGCATAACAGGGTTGCCCCCAAAGCTGCCAAAGATATCGATGCAATCATAAGCAAAAAATATGTTGTAAATGCTGTAATCTTTAGACTCCCGTTTCTTAGCAATCCTAAAGGATATCCACTAATCGATGGAGTTAAAAATAGCGGTTTCACAGTGGTAAAAAGTATTTCAAAAATTAAGCACCAAAATGTATGATTTAAAATTAACCATTTAAAATTTTTTAAATTTTTTGATTGTTTTATAATAACATAAAATGTGAGAGGTGTAATGATAAGAGATAAAAATAATGCAAAATATGAATAATAATAAAATAAATTAATAAAAATTGGTAATGGTGGAGAAATTTTTGTGCAATTCATTTTACATTTTTTTTGACTTAATAAATTGCAAATGAAAAAAAAAACAAGCTAACTTTTTTAAAGCAGGTGCTTTTTAGATGCCAATGTTTAATTAAAAGCAGAAAATATGAAATGCAAAATGCCTTTATTCAAATAATAGGAATTTGTTAAAACTGAGGGAAATTTCAGTTTTGCAAAAGTTTTTTTCTTCATTTCTTCATATTTGTATCAGGCTAAAAAATAACATTTTGTTTTTCATAAATAAAATCAAGCCATTTCTTTGTTTAATGTCTCACTCTGTTGTATGCCCTTTCCGATCTCTGTTCAACGTATCCGACATATTCAACATAAATGGCCTCAATCAAAAAGGCGGCAATATTACAGTTGATTTTAGGCGTAACGTCATCCGTGATAAATTTATGACCTGCCCTTTTTGTCACCCCTCGGCTCCACACAAAACCCTGGCACCTATCAAAATCCGCATTGAAAAAACTTCAGACAGTGTTAATGAAGTCATGTTTGCCACGTTTTTATTTCTGATTACAAAAGATTTCCAACAGATCAAAAATCTTACCTAAAAGTTTTCATCTGTGATTCTTCCACCCCAAAACAAATGTTTTGTGAACTTTTACATATATAAAGTACAAAACTAATGGATTTTTTTTAGCACAAATAAAAACGTGGCAAACATGACTCCATTAACACTGTCTGAAGTTTTTTTTATTTATTCATTCATTTTGGACAAAAAAAATCATTCAATCTGAATAACCAAAAAAAAAAGATGAAATTCGTTATTTTTGCTCTTGTCTTCTTTTTTGCAGTAATTTTTGTTGTCACTGCACAAGATAATTGCTGTGACACAGTTCCTACTGCAAGTGTAAGTTTTACTTTTGTCAAAAACGCATAGAAATAATAAATTGTATTAAAGGGTCGAATTTGTGGTGGGCCTGATAAGGTTGAGTGTCCAGCTGACTACGCATGTAAACAACCAATATGTCCCATGTGTTGTGCCGATTGTATGGGTACATGTGTACCGTTTCGTCCATTATAAACTAAATATGTATTTGAATGAAAATAAATAAAAATTTTTTTGTTGAACATTTTGGTTTTTTCACATATACAGAGAAACTTTTTGTGTGTATTCTTAGGGACTATCAAGACCTGACGTCGGCAGTTTGAGGAGAGAGAGGGAGTCAGCCAAATTATGACGCTTCTTAAAAATGCGGCAAAGATCAAAGGAAAAATCTAACAGAGGGAGTGGGGGCTCCTCGATTTTTTGCCGACGTCAGATCTGGACGAACCCTTAGGCTGAAATTTTTTTAAAATATTTTAGAAAATCGAAAAAAACTTTTTAATGTTTTTTTCCGTGTTAAACTTGGTTTTCAAATGGCTGCCATTTTGTCACTACTGAAGTTAAAAGGCTGATTTTTTTATTATTGTGTGCAGAAATGTCTGAATTTTCATAATCTAGACAAGTTTTGAGATAGTCGCGAGATCAAATTTGAATTTGGCGCCGTTTGGCAAAGTGTTCCCAAATGTCAAAATTTTATGTGTAAAAGATGCTCCCGTCAGTGATGACCCTTCCCACCAAATACGAGCTTCCAGAAGTTAAAGGGGGCAATTTTTGATCAAAAACTAACAAGGGACCGTTTTCAGGTGTTACCCTGGGATTTTTTAGGTAATAGCGGGAATCGACATCTTATAGCAAGGTATGCAAAACCCCCAAGGGATTTTTGCCCTTTCGCACTTTCAAGGATTTAATAGCATTTTGCTATTACACAGTAAGTAGCACACGATGAACGTCTTAGTTAATGAATTACATTTGTGAAGATTTTTGATGGTTGTAAATGCACGGAATATGATTAATTATTTATGAAATATTTTGCCAAATTTAACCATCTAAAATCAACACAAACGTAATTCATTAACTAACAATTTGTAAGACGTTCATCGTGTGTTACTTACTGTGTAATAGCAAAATGCTATTAAATCCTTGAAAGTGCGAAAAGGCAAAAATCCCTGGGGGGTTTTTCTTACCTTGCTATAAGGTGTCGATTCCCGCTATTACCTAAGAAATCCCAGGGTAACACCTGAAAACGGTCCCTTGTAAGTGCGCACTTTTCTTGAATCACCCTGTATAAAAAATAAGTTCAATGTCTCAGTCAAGCAAAAAACAGCCGTAACTGATCAGACAAAATCAAGAAAAAAATGAAGAAAAACAGCTAAAGTTCGGCTTATATTCAACTACTTTTATGTAGATACCATTTTGGAATCAGCGAAAAAAGAGAAAAAAAGGTATCTGCAGAATTTGAAGATTCTGCATCTGAAGCATTTTTGATTCGTCGTATTTTATTTTGCTTGATTTAGACACTTCCTTTAAGAAATATCTAAATCATCTTATTTTTTTTGTCGAAAGATTAAATTTTTACGATTGTGTCAAATAATTCTTCTATCATAAAATGAGAGCTGAATTAAAGTTTTTAGCTATCAATTTTTTCTCTTGCCGATTCTCATTTTTTCTTCTAGGTTTTGCTGAATATTAGTGCATTTTGTTCTTTAAATTAAACTTTATTTTTTTATTAAAAAACTATTTAAATTACAAAAGATTTATCCAAACATATTTTCATGCATTGGTGCAACAACAGATGCACCATTAATTGTAAAAACTTTTGTAGAATTTGGTTTTGTTACTGCACTTGGTGTATCATATATTGATGTAACATCATTTCTCAGCCTCAACAATTCTTTTACTCTTCTCCGGTAAGGAGTTATAATGAGTGTTGCGGCAACAGGATTAATAACAGCTACCCATCCAAGCATACACGAAAGTCCCAAAGTAACATAATGATTTTCATATTGAAAAAATATCATAATTATTGTACAACACATTGGAAAATTTCCTGTTACCAAGGGGCCAATAGCCTGAAAAGTGGAAGATTAAAAAATATTCATTGAATTTGGTTTTATGAGAATGATGAAATTTCGCATCAGAATGATGTAACTTTTCGAGAAACTGTTGCTTAAAGTTTTTTGTTTGTGAATGACGTAATATTACAGAGGCATGACGTAGCAATACCAAAATTTATGGTTTTAGTAAAGTTACATGAGGATGACGTAATTTTACATCAGAATGATGTAAATTAAAAAAATGTTGTTTACATTTTCCAGCATAGAAATGACGCAATATCATGTAAGCCTGATGTAGTCTTACAAAAAACTTAATTAAACGTTGTTGCATCATTCTTATGCAATATTACATCAGAAAGACGTAACCCTTAATATTTGATCTCTTTCAGCGACTAACCTGAACTGCTAAAGTTTTCAGCAGCTGCTTATTCAACTGCTTTGTTTTCTTTGACATATGAATATGAGATCGTGCCAAGTGTCGGGTAATTTTAACACTGAAGAAAATAATAAGGAAGTAACTGACAACTCCACAACCACACATTGCAACAAAAACTATAATTAAACGAATGTTTCCCTGAAAAATAATAATTGCGTTGTTTTAATTTGTTTTTTTTGTTAAATAGTTTTGTAGGAAAAACGTAAAAGCTTTATTTTTTTATTTGTTTAATTGCACTTTTTTTCTGCTTGAAAACTATCAACTTTTTTTAATTATCATAATTGAATTGTTTGGCAAAAACAATGATTTTTGTAAAGTTGATGTTTCAAGAAACTGGTAAAATTAATTTTTTGAATACTGTAATTGGTAAATGGTACAAATAAATTATCAAAACAAATTGTTTTAACTTTTTTTCGTAATTCGTTTTTAATGGCAAATTCAAAATTCTAATTTTGCGGCGCTTGAATAAATGTCTTTAATGCTAAAATTTTCAAAGAATTGCTTCTCCATTTCTGAAGCCATTTTGAGCACAATAAAGTTTCGATTTCATAACAGTTCCTGCTGACATTTTTTTCAAACATTTTTCGAGTGTAAAAAAGAGCTTCGTTGCTATAAAGGAATCTCTCTGTTCTCTTTCGAGGGAGCAAGGGAAATTCTTTTTATCAACAATTTATCTCGCAAATTTTTGGAAGGTGTCATAGCCCGGGAAATGACACTTATTTATTTTTAACAAAAAAAAGGTTTACAGAAAACTACAAAAGAATAACTATTTTGCGGTATTTTCTAACAGATCATTTAACATATAATTATTTTTTATTGTAACACTTACAGGATGAATAGCACAAAATTTTGGGCCATTAATATATTCATCTAACCAAAATTTTGTTGCTAAAGCTGGGGCATACATTTCATATGTACCAGGAAATGGCCAACAACATAAAAGACATGCAGCATAAAGTAGCACAGTTACAGCTAATATAAATCCATATACTTTTAAAATCGTATATTTTGTGACAGTTGTGTCCCTGAAAGTAACTAGTTTATGTACATGTAAGATTGAGTAAGCAAATTTAAGCTTACTTGCATAAAACAAGATATCGAATATAAAATGGTACTGGCATTGCTATAACAGATAGGGTAAGAGAAGTGCCATATGTTGCGATTGTTATTGTTGAAAAAACATAGCCAAGAGTGTTAAAATAGCTTCCAACGATATTGTAATAGATACCGTTAACAACAACAATTTGCTAAAAAAATGAAAGATTTATTAACAATTTTAATTTGCCGCCTTTTATAAGGTGCACACTATCCAAAAATGCTTAACTTGTAATCTTTTTTTAGGCAACTCAAGGATAACAAAAAACTTACCGGTTCTGCTACTAAAGTAACAATTGCCAAAAATAAATCCAAATAACAATTTTGCAACAGTGTATAACTCATTTGCTTCAAATTTGGTTTATTAACTGTAAAAATTAAAAATATCAAAAACAGATTAGATACTATTCCGAGTATAGATGCCACCATATCATTGTATCGAAGAAGTTTGAGAATAAATGTCATCTTTTTTTAAGTCTTCAAAAGCTTCAAGGTAGCTTCGGTGATGAAAAACAAACTGCAGTCGCCTGAAAAAAAAACTTGAAAGTAAACTTTTGAACTAACTGGCACTTTTGTACTTTTTAAAAAAATCTTTTTTAAAAACAATAAAATACAAAAAACAGCACTTTTCGCAGACTATAAAAAGTTGTTTTTGCTTTTAATTTTTTAATTGTCTTAAATATAATGTTTTGTTATAGAGAATCTTAAAGGTCGCTTCTCATGAACGTCAATTTAAACTTCTGAGAAAAAAATTAGCTTCTTTTTTTGTTTTTAATTGAAACTACGGAAAAATAGAGGAGTCTGAAAAACAAAGGATATCCTCTAGTCCTATAATAAACGAATGATCAAAGATTGTAGGCACAAAAAATATTCTTTTGTTTTTTATTTGAAATTTAAAAAATGAGTCATTGTAAAATAAGGGGTAAAAAAGAAAAGTGCACAGTATAATTTTATAGAAATATATAGAAATTTTTGTGTTGTTAAAAAGAGTGTTATTATTGCCAAAGCTTGAAAACCCAATAATTTGGTTTTGTCAGCTTTATGATGTATGTAAATTTGTGTCTGCCAGTTAAATGGAGTTTCCAAGTTAATACAAAACTTTTTTTTATATCTTAGATGAAGTATCTCAGCGGGAAAATTATAAATACTCTGAATTCAAAAATTTTAATGACATTTTCTTTTATAAACATTTTTTCTGATTCCAAAAATGGTATGAATCTTAAAAATATGGTAAGACAAAAGCTAACAAGGGGAGTGATTCAAGTGTAACACCCTTGCTATTCAATAGGATTCCTAACGTTTTTTACGTGCCCTGGTTTCCCTTTTAAATTAAAAACAAAGTTTTGTTGCAAACTCAACAAGCACGCAATGTCATCTGCTATAAACTAAAAATGGCACTACAAGCTATGAACCTCTTTTAATTAAAAAAAATAAGTTAAAGAACATGGGAAATAACATTGATACATTTTGTGTGCCCAAAAACTACTTGTTAGACATGTAAATATTGAGCCTTTTAAGGCATAGTAAAATTTCAAGTGTTGTAAAAATATATCTATAAAAGTGTAAATTTTTTTTTGAATTTTAGTGAAAAGCATTTTTTTGAAAACTAATTTTCTTTAAAATAACTTTTAAATACGGTAAAAGTAAAATATTTTTTGGCTATATAATGCCATCAAAAATTTCTTCCTTTTACATATAAAAGTAAACGATTAATAAGCGGGGATTTAGGGGATTGACGTTTTTTTCTTTACAAAAATACAATGAAACTAAATAAACAAAAGAAAAACATTTGTTATTTTAAAGTCAATGGGATTTTTATTTTCTTTTTTTGATAATGTTTGAGGCTTTTTGTTTGTTTTGAAAAAGGGCATTAACATTTACAAGATTAATTCCAAAAAAAATGTTGATGTACTTTTTAATTGAAAAGTACAGTAGAAAAAAAAAGGATTGGCTACATGTTAAAAGTTCAAATAGTCAAAAAATGTAACAAAAAAATGAATTCTAGACTCAAGTAAATTCCAAAAAGTGAAAGCTGAGTTTGCAGTGTTGGGCCAAAGAGTCGTTGTGTTGACTCAGAAAAGAAAAATTTCCGTTAAAACCAGTAAAAATGCTTTTTTGAAGCAAATAATTTTAATCTAATATTTCTAATCAATTAATTAATTTTGCCCAAAACAATTTGAAAGTCAATATGAACTCTCTATGATTTTCAGAATGTCAAAAAATAATGTTCAAAATGATTAAATGTACCAAAAGTTGTTGGAGTTGTAACAAAACATGGAGCAGTTTTCAAGGAAAAAAAACCGGAATGTCTGGTGGTTTGGGATAGGTGGAAGAAATAATTTAAAAATTTAACCTTCAAAAAAAGGACATTTCAGCAATTATTATAAAATATTATAAGTACGTAGTTATAAATCGAACTTCGAAAACTGTTGATGTACTCTTTAAGCGATAGTTCCTTGTCGACCACTAAACATTCAATTTTTTCAGGACATTGTAGCAATAAAAACTTAATTAAATAAGATATAAATTATTATAACTACGGAAAAACTTTTACTAATATGTTACATAATTTATGTAGTTGTAAAAAAACGTCTAAGAAACATCGGAACTTCAAAAAAATGTTTAAAAATTGAGATAAAATGTGTTAAACATAAATAAGATTTATTGCCCACACAAATTTTTAGGAGCAGAAAATACAATAAATTATATATATTAAACGAAATTATTTAAAAAAACTGTATGTCTTTGTAAAAACGATAACTTTGTTAGAAAAAAATTCTATACAAAACTGAATGAAAAGTGTGTTTCTACTTTGGCCGAAAACACCTAACTGCTTATTATTTTAACAGAACAAGTTTTATCACTTTAACACGCTAATATTATTACATCTTAGGCAAATGACCTATTTACAACTTTTTGACTTTTTTCAAAATCATATAATTTGAAATTTAAAAGAGCAAATTTTGTTACAACACTTTTTTCAACATTTTTATTATACTCTATTTCAATATGCCTAATATGACTGCTCTTTGACATGCAAAAAAATTTACACCTGTTTGTTTTTTGAAAGGTTTTCTTTGTTCTAAGTATTTAGACTGAAAAGCAAAAAATGCTTTCGCAGAAAGTCTTAATTTCTGAAATATCAAAACACAGTCTTTTGTTTGATCTTTTGTAACGCTAGTGTAACAAGCTTGTGATTATGATAATTTTGTCTTTGTGCTTTGATAAATAATGTTATGGTAATAAAGATAATAGCAATTATACCACAAAAATATGTAAATAACTTTGTAACTTTGTGGAAAAAATTCATGGTCACAAATGTCTAAAGTTTATCAATTGGGATTTAAATTTATTACAATAAATTTTTTACTTTTTGTGCTTTGGAAAATAGTGTTATGGTAATAAAAATAATAGCAATTATGTCACAAAATTCATGCAAGCACATTTTTGTGTTTTATCTTTGAACACAAAATCGACGGTTTAAACTTTACTCTTCAGATTTTTACATACAATGCTTTTTTGGATGTTTTTTAATACTTCACAAAAAAGAACTCCATTGAAAAAGATGAAACAGAACATACATTTTTGACGGGGTTTTTTGTTTGCTTTTGAAATTCGTCAATAGACAATTGAAAAGAAAAAGAACACCTTTTTTTTCACGAAAATGAAAAAGAAAAGCAATGGTCATCTTTCGAAAATGACAAAAAAGAATATGACGAGATCTAAGTAAACTTTAATCCTGAATATTGTCTTTTTACTTTAGTTCAATCCATCTAAAAAGCAGAGAGATAGTTTTTTGCTGTTATTTTTATAACACACTTTTATCTGTATGTTTTTAAAGTTAGATTTTGAAAAGTGAAAATGCTAAAAACTGATGATTTTAGATAAATGGATAATTACAGAAGAAGAAGGAGATGAGCAGACATGGATATGAACCAGCATTTTTATCTGGTAGAAAAGTTTATTGGTGTCCATCTTATGAAGGTATGCAATTTTTATACTTGAGCCAAGATCATGATTGCATTTCAAATGGTAAAAAAAGAAGAAAAAAGGCGCTGCTTTTCTGCTGCAAAAAAGGAATGCTTTTTTAGATCCCTGCATGTTCTTTGCGTGTCTGACGTTTCTTTTGCTTTTCATGTTTTCTCTTCTCTTTTTTGAACGCGTCTTTTGTCGTTGCAACAAAAAAAGATAAAAGTTGTTGCGAACATTTTTTTCAAACATCTTTCGAGTCAGAGCTTCGGCTCTGTTGCTAAAAAGGACTCTCTCTGCTCTCTTTCGAGGGGGCAAGGGGAATTCTTTTTAGTAACAACTTTATCTCGCAAATTTTTGGAAGGTGTCATTGCCCGGGAAATGACACTTATTTATTTTTTGACATTAAAATGTTTACAGAAAAAAATGTACAAATCTATAACTTTTTCTTAGATTTGACAGTTCTTTTTTTACAGGTCATTTAGCATATTGTCCACAACCAACTGATCCAGATACTCATATATTTTGTTGTAAATCATTTTATCTTGGACATACGGAAAAACCATCTTGTTGCATGTATGCACTTCCAATTGGTACAATTGTTGCGCTAGTTTTAAGCTGCATTGTTCTTTTAACGAGTAAGTTTTTGCATTTACAAGTGTCATAAATTTATTGAAAAAATCTTGAACTATCCAAAAATTATTTTAAACCTATGTAAACAAAATTTTATTTAAAATCACGTTTGTTTTTAGTCCTGCTATTTTTTGCATGTTGGTGTTTGCCGATTTGTCCATTGAATAAAAAGATTGCTGAAAATCACAATATTAATGAAGATAATTCAATCCGGTTAAAATCATATTAAAAAAATCGATAAAGATTAACTAAATTTGTAAATAAAGATTTCAATTTATTACTTATTGACATATTATTTTCTATTTCAATTTTAATTTCACATACTGTAGCCAAGTAGTTCAGCATCATTTATTTCATTTATTCCATTTTTAATTTAACACACCAAAGTCTGATTACAAAGGTCATTCAATCAGGTGAAAAAACTAAATAGAAAAAAGTATGATCAAATAAAACATTTAATTAACATGAAATTTATATATAGATATAAAAAAAAACAAAACATGATATACCTCCAACACCAGAAGATTCACATCCATATTTGACACGCAATTTTTGTTCAGCTTCTTTTTTCATCCTTTTTATAGAGAAAAAATGACTTTTGTCCATTAAAGTGATATCAAAGTGCAAAAGAATAAACACAATGTAGGTCAGTCATGATTCCTTTGCATTCAACCGACTAATTATAGGTATCACTTTAATGAAAAAATTTTTGTCTCACTTGCACATCAAAGTATGTACACGAATTTCTAACTACAAAAATAAGTCAATCAAATGAAAAAATTAAGTACAAAAAATGCAATCAGTTCTGCATTAAAAATAATTTTTTAAAACGATATGAAGAGATTAAAAAGAAATTGCATGTCAAATATGGATCTCAAGTTTCTTTTGTTGAGTAATTTTGTAATATCTTGTTATGGTTGTCTTCCAAACCCTCAAACAGAATTAGGACCTATTATTACAATTGGTGAAATGATGGAGCCGGGTAAGCTTAATGAAAGAAAAAACAACTAATAAAATTCATTTTTAAGTTTGTAATCCAAATCCATGTTCAACTCTTACTGGGTCGTTGGTAACTGTATCTGCTGCAACAGCTGATGCTTTTTGTGTCTATAAAGCAACGGCAACATGTGATATGGCATTTTCAGAAATACAGGTTTGACACAGAAATTTATAACTATATGGGATATGATGATTTTGAACACAATAACATTTTACAGTAATTTGAGGTTATATATTTAGCGAAATCAAAAATTTATTAAAGCCAAAAACGTCAGCAAAAAATCTCGGTGTTTGGGAGAGAAGGATACCATTTTTGTTTAATAAAATTGTTTTTAAAGTTTTTGCTTTTTAGTTTAATGGTGTTGCTGCACCTGCATATGTTACTCCACAAACCTTAACCTGCGATGCATCAACTGCTCAATATACTTACACAGATGGCGGCGGAATACAACAACAAATAACTTCCATTGCTTGCATGTGTCAAGCTAATCCATGTACAACGCCAACTGGGTCTATGGTAACAATATCTGCCCCTACAGTTGATACATCATGTGCATACACAACCACAGCAACATGCGCTAATCCAAGAGTTGTTCAGGTATGGTTGTAGAAAACAGAAAGCTTTTACAATTGTTTTTGTTTAGTATAATGGTGGTGGAGTGGTATATACGTCTCCACAAACATTGACATGTGATACTGCAACAAGTCAATACACTTATCTCGATGGTGGAGGTGTTCGACAACAAGCTACAACTGTTGATTGTGTATGTGATGTTAATCCATGTCCAACACCTACTGTTGGTGCAATGGCATCAGTGTCTACACCAGTTGTTGATGCTGCTTGTACATATACAGCGGATGCAATGTGTACACCTACAACATTCAGCTTACAGGTAATAGATAAAAGCTGGTCATGAACTTAAATAATTACAAAAAACAAATTTAGCCTCCAAAAATGAAGAGGAAAACATGAAAAGCACAAATTTTTTAATGTTAAAAAATAATAAGTGTCATTTCCCGGGCAATAACACCTTCTAAAAATTTGCGAGAAAAATTGTTGTTGCTAAAAAGAATTCCCCTTGCCCCCTCGAAAGAGAGCAGAGAGATTCCTTTTTAGCAACAGAGCCGAAGCTCTTTTTACATTCGGAAGATGTTTGAAAAAATGTCAGCAATAACTTTAATCTTTTTTTATTGCAGCGACAAAAGATGCGTTCAAAAAGAGAAGAGAAAACATGAAAAGCAAAAGAAACGTCAGATACACAAAGATCGTTAGATGGAGTTTTGTAGAAGGAAAGCAATGCTTTTTTTTTGAAGTAACCAAATGAGGGAACGCAGTGCTAAAATATAAGTTTAATAATCTAAGAAATAAAAACTTTTAAATTGTTTCTAAAAAATTATCAGTCCAGGACTTGACTTTAGGTCACGTCCCTCTTTTAGTGTTTTCTTTTATTTTTGTTTTAAGTTTAATGGTGCTCCTCCACCGCAAATATCCCCACAAACTTTGACATGCGATGCTGGAATCATGCAATACACCTATGACAATGCAGGAACGCCCACTCCCGTGACTTCAATTGATTGTATATGTGATGTTAATCCATGTCCAACAGTTCCTACAGGAACTAAAGTTCTTACAAGTCCACCAATGGCAGATGGAAGTTGTGAATATACAGTACAAGCGGATTGTACAAGAGATCCAAGTGCCGCAGCTATATTCAGAGTAAGCTTTGTTATATTATAAAAAACGTCTTAAATAATTCTTATAGTACAATGGTATAGGCACAAATTTTCCTGGTCCAGAAACATGGACATGTGATCCTACAACTATGCAATATACATATGATGATGCAGGAACTCCAACTGCAATTACTACAGTTACATGTGTATGTGGTACGAGCATGTGTATGACGAATTCTGGTCCAACTATCGGACCACCAGGACCTGAACCACAAGATATGACCACTTGTATTTTTGATCGAACTGTTACATGTGATCCAGGATATAATATAATTGAAGTAAATTTGTTTTTTAAAAACGACATTTATTGTTAATTTTTTTTAAATTACAGTTTAGACAAACGGCACCTTCTCCTCCTGATGCATATCCTCCTCCGAAACAAATGAGATGTCCTGGTGGAGTACCTTCAAGTATGTGGGAGTATGAATTAACTCCAGGTGTATGGGTACCAGCTTCTAATATGGATTGTAGAGTATAATCATTATCATGATACACTTTATCGATGTCTCAATAATTTTACTATCAGTTTTCTCAAAAGCTTTGTTTAAAAAATCTTGGTAATAGTTCACAGCAAATAAAACTTTTAGTTAATGCATCATTTATAAACAGTGTGATACTGTAATTATAATAGTAATAATTTTGTTATAAAACTATTACAGTATCTTTCAAGTAAGAAACAATAAACATAAAAAACTTTAAAAGATTCTTGCCACGAAATATAATATTAAGTTCTTGCAATTTTTATAAAAAAATTTTTTTTTGAATTACATCTAAAAAATGAATCTAACTTTATTAAATTAATTCAAGTTTTGTACATATTTTTTTTCTTTTTTACTGATATATCACTGGTCTAGCTACACTTCAAGTTCAATAAGTTTCTGCTGCAGTAGCTGCTGCTGGTGTAACTGCTACTTCACTTACTACTAACCCAACTTTCTTCAACTCTCTCTACCATAAAATGTCATCAAATGATTCATCTATTATTACCAATTTTGATTTACCTCTTATACAGCAAGATCTCTCTCCAGAATGTATCTTTGATTTCAATACTCTCCCACAAGTCTTGCAAGAACGATTCTTTGAAATATCTTCAACAGCACAAATAATGAACCTTCGACAAACATCATCATATTATTCAAAGCTATCTAAAAAATATCATGGTAAATATCCAGTAGATCGACTTGAAATTCGTGAACTACAACCTGGTGGTCCAATACATTTTAATCAATTTCGATATATTATTTCAAAGAAGAAGGTTGAATATATTGCTAATCCATTATGGGATGATACATATGATCTAAAATTTTTGAGAAAGTTAAATGTTAAGCGAGAACTAGCATTTACAAATGTTTCGCTAAGGACTATTGAAGAAGTAATGGGTTATATCAATTATTCAAATGTAACATCGCTGGAAATTCGATGTAATATTAGCTGGAAGAATTTGAAGAAAGTTATGACTGATAAGATTAACAATTTTTTATTTGATGGTGAAATAATTGGTGATGATGGAAGTTTTAAAGAATTTTTGGAATTGATGGATGGTGTTGAACATATTTAGTAAGTTTTTTTGAAAGACTTTTTATTTGGAACAGCTTTAGGGATTGTGTGCTGCAGTACTCCACAAACGTTTGTTTTAAAAGCAAAATCAACCATATTTTCGCAAAATTTAGCTAGCGTTTAACCAGAAAAATTTGTTACTATACCATCATTTGCAGAAAATTATCCTGATGTCTTTGCAACGAGTGGAAAATATCGAACCACAAGTAGAATGAATGTTTCATAGAATCTATCTATCGTATTTCAAAACTTTTCATTAAACAACTTTTAGATTAAAAGCTATCAGCATAAGCTTGTGAACCTTCATGTGATTTATTCTATGTATCTAGCTTAACAATATTATTGATTGACTTATGACTTTGATTTATAATGTCCGAGAAACTGCTGCCCATTTTTCACCAAATTCGAATTGCGGAGATCTTTTTCCAGTTTTTTTTCCCTTTCAAATAACCAAGTGGTAGATTAAAAGCTTTAAATCTCTCCGCATGAGCTTGTGATCACAAGCTCACGTGAATCTTCTTGTGATCCCATCCAGAGATATCCGCATTGGCTGAAATCACTCCGGATTAGCTATATTTATTACAATAATCTCAACAACTCTTGCCCCCTGTCTTTTCCATTCTTTTAAAGAATCTTTAAACAACGAAAAAAAACCTTCTTCCTGGCAATAAATCTGAATATTCTCAATCCATCATGACTTTATTCTTTATCATTATGGAATGTGAATTGTATTGTTCAGTTAAAGCCACCTTCTTTTCGAGCTTTTCCAGTTGATAAGCGGTGCAACTTCCAACGATTCCAGCTCCAGTAACAGATTAATTTGGATCATACTTCTCGTATACGTCTCCAAAATTAAGCAACTCAAAGTTACCAACAACGACCCTTAGTTTTATACTTGTTTGTATTTTTTATTATTTTTAGCAACTTAGAATTACTGAACTTTTGAGCTCATATGAGTGGGCTTGATAAAACAGTTCTCACAGTTGGTAAATAGTTTCTATGAGCTATTGGGGCTCTGCTGAACAGAAGTTTCGTGAATACCGTATGCCAAACTTTTCGATGTTTTTGTTGCCACCAATAATCAAAATTACAACTTTAAAACCCGTTACGTAAATATAATCTTGTTATCTTATAGTTTTGTGGAGTACTGTAGAAACCTTTGAAATTTTATACAGTTGTTTTTCTTTGTCATCTTGAGTCGTATAAAATTCACTCAATCTCTTAACTGTAATTCCTTTTCGTTATATATTATATTACTCTCATTTTTCAGTGTAAAGATTAACATGGATCTTCCACTTGATGCTGATAGAATATTTATGAAATGGATGAAAAAGCAAAAACAATCTAAAAGCTTGCAAATTATTGTTATACAAACTCTTCCACTTCCAACAAAGCTTTTTACTTCTAAAGCACTTGTATAATTTTTTGTTATGTTTTATACTTTGTAAATTTTTTTTGTACAGATTTTTATTGTTACTGAAGAATATTGTTACCGTATGAGAGAATAAATGGATATATGAGCTTTATTTGATTTGAATACATGGATTTGTTGTTTATGTAAGAGTTTAACAAGCTCTTGTAGTACTTTAATGTAATATAAAGATTGATTCTATAAAACAAAATGGATAAAATGCTTGTTAAAGCTTGAAGAAAGCACTGCAAAAAACTTTAAAAGTTGTTCGATAAAGCTTGAAATAATAATTTCTTGAAACGAAAATTCGAGCTTGTTGAAAAAATTAAAAAAAAAGTTGATAATTTTTTGGATGTTCTTTAGCTTGTTTATCTCGTGTTATCTCTTGCTATTTTGGAATTTATAACGTATATTAATGATAAGCACCATCATCACAAGCTTTGTCAACTGTCGGAGTAACAACTTTCGCATTTTAAAGCGCTCAGTTGACAGAATCTTTATCTCCGTGTTTTATACATGTTCCTATTTCTCCAATAAACCTTATCTTCTTTATTTATTTAAACTAATATTATTCTTTTTTAGAAGCAAAAACACGCACAATGTTGCCTCGATTTGGTGCTACACCTGGTGTACGATTTGTATCAACAATAATTAGTCAAAGACTTCGACATATATCAACACCAACTTTACAAAAATCTGCTTCTAAACTTGCTGGACCATCTTCATCACAACTACAACAAAAGCGTCATGGTACTATTACTGTATTTGGACCATTTGATCCACCAAAACAATTAACTTTTCAACAAGTATGTTTGTCTTTACCCAGCATAATGGATGGAGGGATTTTAACTCTCCTGTTATCTTGTTCGTGGACAAGTTCTTTTAGTTAAATAAGATATTTTGATATTATCTAATGGCAAATCGACAGAGCTATTTACTGATTGACATGGAGCTTAGATTTATAATTGTTTTGGAGAGGCAAATTGTCGCTTATTATTCTGCAAATTTAAACTGCAGAAATATCTCTCCAATTTCCTTTCAAAGAATCAAATGGCACATCAAAAGCTTTAAAACCATCAGCACGAGCTTGTGAACCTTCATGTGAACCCAACCATAAATATCCACCTTGCTTGAATTTAGAATGCTTTAACAATATCTCCAAGATTACAGTAATCCTCATACTTCAACAACTCTTGCCCACTATCTTTTTCCAAAGTTAATCATACCTACCTTATACATGTCCATTCTTTTAAGGAATCTTTAATCAACTAAAAGAAAACTTTCTCGCCAGTAATGAATCGAAATATTCTTGATTCACCATGAGATGTTCTTTTATTATTATCAACTTGTTCATTTAAAGCAACTTTGTTTTCTAGCTTTACCAGCTGACAAGCGACACAACTTCCAACAATTCCAGCTCCGATAGTAATTAAAGGATTAATTTGTTAATCATATCTACCGTATACATGCATGCCATTTGTATATTGACGTCCAAATTCTTCACATGTTTCCAAAACCATTTTGCTGGAATTGTATGCATCCAATCTGGGAATCCTCGTTTTCCATCTGCATCTATCGTTACTCCCATATGTATTCCACCTTGAAAATTTATATCCGGCATTGCACTCATTAAAAGCATTAATGAACAGTTTTAAAATTGTCGTAATTTCCTGCAACTTTTTTGTAATAATTTACACCTATCAGCTGAGATTCAGCTTTAATTTTATCAAAAATATGACCATGAGTAAAGCTTCAGGGCTTTTGAAATTTGAATATTTCAACCCAAGATTCTTTAGTAGATAGTTCTGTTGGTTTGTCACCGGGTTATATGAAAAATCTTATTTAATTAAAGAACACACAGGCCTCAGCAAGGCTACAGAAGAGCTCTAATCAACCCCTCTCCATCCTTAACTATAGCATTTGCATGTATATTAATTTCATTTTCTTTTTCAGGTTGAAGAACGAGTTTTAAAAGCTGTTAAAGCATGGGATCGCTTCCCACAAGATCGAATCAATTTACTTTCAATGGAAGCTCGATTTGTTGAAGATTTGGGATTTGATTCATTGGATCATGTTGAAATTGTTATGGCATTAGAAGATGAATTTGGCTTTGAAATTCCTGATAAAGATGCTGAACGCTTAAAAACTCCACGTGATGTATACAAGTATATTTGTGAACGTGAAGATGTTTATGAATGAATGAACAAGATTATGATTATATAATATTATAAAATGTTTTTTATTGCTATAGGAATATTAATAATGGTTTTATACTTTCTTTATGTATGTTATATTATTATTGATTAGAAAAAGAAGAAAAGTAAAGAATCTGAATATATATGAATCAGCGATCAATTTTGTGTTCAACAAGCAAGTTACAAGAAGCAAGAAAGGTATTACAGTTTTGATTTATGTTTCATTTCTCTAGTAGCACTGAAAGCAGATAGATCGTAGGGTACTGGATTGCCTAAAGCTAGATCTGCTAGAATTTTGCCAACAGTAGGAGCATATTTGAAGCCATAACCAGAGAAACCTCCACCGATAAAGATGTTTGGATGAGTTGGAGATTGATCTATGAGAAAGTATTCGTCTTCCGTTACCTATAAGTTGACTTTATGCTACAGTATTTGTAAATCACTGTAGAACTATTTGTAGTTACACTTACCGTATACATACAAGCCACTTGTTTCACTGGTTTACTTACATCCAAATCCTTCACATGTTTCCCAAACCACTTTGCTGGGATTGTATGCATCCAATCTGGGAATTCTCGCTTTCCATCTGCATCTATTCTTACTCCCATATGTATTCCACCTTTAACTAATCCCGGAAAATCTATATCCGGCAACGCATAAACACAATCACACAAATCACTCATTAAAAACATTGGTGAACCTTTTTCTGTTTTAAAATTGTCGTAGTTTCCTGTAACTTTATAATAGTTTACACCCATAAGTTGTGGTTCAGCTTTAATCTTTAAATCTGGTAGTACTTTTTTAAGCCATGGCCCAGCTGTAACAATAATTTTCTTGGCAGAATATTTGTTTTTAGTTGTGAATACTTCTACTTTATCGTCGTAGGGTTCAATTCGGACTACGGGTTCATGATCTCGCAGGAAAGCGCCATGGGATTTTGCTAGTCTCTGAAAGATGGGGATAAAAGTAACCTGACTAGAAGGATTATGCAATTTTGTTTCATTTGATTTTCTAAATTTTGATTTCGCATAGTCCTTCATGATGGCTACAAAAAGATAGTCGTACCTGAGCAGTTGAAACACATTTATCTGCTAGTAAAGCTCCACCTTGTGGATCAAAAATAGCCGCCCACTCTTCTCCAAATTCAAATTGCGGAAATCTCTCTCCAATTTCCTTCCCTTTTAAATAATCAAATGGTACATCAAAAGCTTTAAAGCTATCAGCACGAGCTTGTGAACTTTCATGTGATCCCATCCATAGATATCCACATTGCCTGAAATCCACCCAGATCAACTATATCTATTACAGCATCCCCCATACCTCAATAACTCTTGTCCACTTTCTTTTTCCAAATTTTTCCATTCTTTTAAAGAATCTTTAATCAGCGAAAAGAAAACTTTTTCGCCTGTGATAAATCTGAAGATTCTTGATCCACCATGACTTGATCCTTTATCATTATCAAATGCAAATTGTTCAATTAAAGCAACTTTCTTTCCTAGCTTTGCTAGTTGATAGGCTGCACAACTTCCAACAATTCCAGCTCCAATAACAATTACATCAAAATCAGGTTTTAAATTATTATCAGCCATATCAGTTTTTTTGTCGATGAATATAACAAAAGAAAAAAAAGGTAATTGAAAGAAAAACTATTATTTTTATTAAATGATAATAAAATGAAACGACGAGTTGAGACGTTTTTATGATTTTGTGATTTATTTGCAAAATGGAAAGACATTTTTCTTAATTGACTTTTTATGGTCAATAAATTTTCGTTAAAGTAGTTTTAGTGTATAAGTTTTAAACTTTTATAATTTCAAGATAGGTGTTTAAATTATTGTTGTTTTTAAATTACAAATGCATGAATGATGAAAATTGTTTAAACTATAACTTATTTCTTTCACTTAAAGCAAATTTCCATTTTACCACAAATTTATGAAATATAAATACAATCTTGATCTTTTAAATGCTGTAACAACAAGTACAATGTTGTTAGAAGATCATACTTATTTTTTTAACAGTATAAAGTCCTAAGATTGCAAGTAAACATTTGTTAAAAATTTATCAAATATTTAAACTTTTAAAGAGAAACTGATTTTGACTTTAAAGTTGGACAAAAATGATTGTTTCTTCTGATTGCATACATGAAAGGATAAAGAAAGTTAACATCAATTTTCCTCTTTTTTGATGTACAGAAAACTGTTTTTTTTTATAATTTTCAGGGTCATTGTGACTCAAATTGTTTAATTTATCTCCTTAAAAGATCAAAGGAAAAACAGCGCTTTTTTTGTAGAATAATGAAACAAAAGAAGAGTAATTGAAAGAAAAACTGTTATTTTTATTAAAAGATGATAAAATGAAGCGACGAGCAATTAAGACTTTTTTTATGATTTATTTGCAAAATGAAGAAACTGCTTTGATTAATTAACACTTGTGGTCAAAAAATTACTTTTTATTTCATAAACTTTTCGATATTGAGGACTTTAAGACTTTTACAGATTAAAAAATTGTGTTTTAAAATTTTTATTTTTACATTACAAATGTTGATTTATCAACGTATTTTCTAAAATACGCCAAATCCTCTTTTAAATAATATATACAATCTTACACTTTAAATACTGTAATTTGTAAAACTCAACAAAATATACTTGTTTTTAACAAACAGTATAAAGTTCCACGATTGCTTAATTTTTAAAATGTATTAAATATTCAAACTTTTAAATAGCAAATAAATAATAAAATGATTTTTACTTTAAAGAAAACTTGAACGACAAAGATTATTTCTTGTGATAAAAAAAATTTAAAAAAATGAATGACTTGCAAAAGATAACATCAATTTTGCTACTTTTGGATGTTTTTGTTCAGGGTTGTGGTAACTGCAAATTTAAATTTATCATTTTAATCTCAGAAAAAAATAGCTTTTTGAAATCCGAGTTGACGAAAAAGCTTAGCCTTAGGCCGAATTTGTTCACCAGATGTTACACAAAAATTGTTCATTTGCATTTTGTTAGAAAAAAGACAATAATGTGAATTTTTTCTTTTTTGTGATCAAATAGTAATAGAAATTATTATGTTTCTCGATTTTATTGCTCACAAGTAAGCATTCTTTAAAAAAAGGCAGCTGTTAAACGTTTTTTTTACTTGTGTGTGTGAAAGTGAAGAAAAGGAGATTCGCAGGGCAAAATGTTTTTTTCCTTTTTCTAAAATTTTTTTAATCGACTATAGTTTTTTGAATTTTTAAGATTTTAATAAACTATAAAAGCATGTTTCTTGAAACTAATAATGATTTATTTAAGCTTTTGTGAGGATGATAATCGCTGAAATATATAAATGGTACATTAATAAAAAAATTTCCTTTTTTAAGTTTTAAACATAATTTTTAAAAATGAAATCACATCTCATACATGTAACAGCTTTTTAAAAAATGATAAATTCTAATATTTTAGTTTTTAAATTTCTACCAACAGGCAAATTGAAAAACTTTTTTTTTTGTAATGGTTGTGCCAAATGAGTGGAAAAATGATATTAATTTAAAATTGGGTAAAAAACGCGTTGCAGCTGTGAAGTGTAAAAACATTTAAGGTTGTCATAAAATGAAGATGTTGATAAATGCAATAACACAATTACTTTTCTTTTACAGATTTTTTTAATTTCTGAAATATTCAAACCTTTTAAAAAGAAAGAACCAATTTTGTTGTAAAAAAAGTTAACACTTTTCTTGGGGTCGATAACAAAAAAAAAGTATATTATAGTTAAAAGAAGATGTTAAAGTTGTGTGCACTTTATTGTGTCCAAGAACTTTTTTCAGTCGACAAAAAGATTGATATGAGTTTTCATTACTATTTTTAAACACAAGCAATAATGTTTCAGAATTAAAACAGTTATGGGGTTGCTGTGTTCGTAAAACAAAACTAGAAAACTATTGAAATTGTTTTAAAAAAATATCACATTATTTTTGGATCAAATACTGTTTACATTTTGTCATGCGTTTACCATTTATTGTAAGAAATTGAACACATTTGTCAAATTTTATCCAGTTTGTGCTAATCTTGACTACAATGTCCCTGTTACATATAGTGGTTTTTGTTCATTTAAGGATATTATTTATTGTGACCCATTTTATCACAACTGACTGTGATTCCTTCAATTTTCAGTTGTTCATGTAAATTTTTTTTAACTATAACTTTTTAAAACACCGTTTTTGTTAGACTGCATCTACTTTTTTTTATTATTGAGCTGTCATCGACAGTTGATTTGATTCTGAACAAAACAACATTGTTTAGTTTACTATGCTTTTAAATTTCTTAATCAACATTTCGATTTTATTAATAAAAAAAGTTTTTAAACATTCAAATAACTGAATTTTGTTCCGAACAGGAAAAAATAATTTTTGGAAAAATAAAAGAAAACACTGATTTGTAGTGACAAAATAATAAATGTGATTGCTAAAAATGATATACACCTCTTTTTGACAATAAAGTTGAAGAGATACCTGTGGTATTTATTGATTAACAAATAGATATAACTTGATTAATAAGGCAAGATTGCCAACGTGGCAGTGCTATACTGAAAAACAAAAAAATCTTGATTAAGTAAACCAACCATAAGTCGACTTAAGTCATTCACTCATACCACTATTTGCAGCAAATTTTATCTTTGTCTTATTTTATTTCTATTCGTATAGATAATTAGTTGAAAAATGTATAAAAAAAATTTTTTTATTGTTTAAACGTGTATTAAAATTAATATTTTAGGACCACTGTTGATATCAATGCTATCGTTGAAGATGAATGTAAAGAAGCAAAAGAAACGACTAAATCTCTTCTTTGTGCATCTGAAATTGCTTTTATGCTTGAAGCAATAAGTCTTCTTTCAGCATGTACCAAATTCTTTCCTTCTAATCCTGTTGTCTATGAAGGTGTTTCGGTTAAAGCTTCAATATATCAGATCATTCATGATATTAGTGAAGCTTTTGGTAATAGTAATAATTCAATGATAAATTTAAAATTGCATTTATCGAAAATGTTAACATTAGTTAATGATTGTAAAGAAGTTATGGAAAAGGTAGGATTCATGTTCATACATATGTGTCGTGTTTATTTTCGACGACAAATCACTTCTGTTGACTTCTGGGAGCTTGTGTTTTGCAGAACATCATTGGGGGACTATATTTAGCAGCTAAAATTTTCGTATGTGGAAACACTTTTTTTAAATTGCGCCAAATTCAAATTTAATCTCCCATTGGCTAAAAGTGAAACATCAGTTTAGAAAATAAAAAAGTTGAAAAACAACTTTTTTCTGATTGTTTTGTTTTTTTTTAAATGCACAAGGTTTCAAATGGCTGCCATTTTAATGTTTTTAAAGATAGAGAGCTGAGTTTTATATTACTTTGTACAAAAAAACCTGGATTTTTATAGTCTTTGGTAAAGCTGAAATTTAAATTTGGCGCCATTTGGCGAAGTATTCTCAAATGCCAAAATTTTAAGCTTAAATGATGCTTCTGTCAGCAGTGACCCATATTTCCAAAAATAAGCTTAGAGAAGTTAATATGAGCTATTTGCCGTCAAAAACTAATTTGGCACTTTTGTCTAATCATTCTGTCTAATTTTATTTAACACAATTATTACAGACAAATGACCATGAAGCTGCTTATAAAGTTGACAACAGTGTTGCTGCTATTAAAGCATCTATTGAAAAATGTAAATCTGTTGCCAAAGAAGTACCAAATAATTTTAAGCAAACTACAATTGCTATTTCTAACTGTCTTCGTCAAGTAATTCAAACTTATGAATGGGAAGAAAGTCGTAATAATAAGGTTGAAGAAGAACTCAAAGCTTTAAGAGCATTACAACAGGCTAGATGTGATGAGGAAGATAATTTTCAAAAAAATATTCGAAAAGAAAATAAACTTCTTAATGATTTAAAAGAAGATTATCAGGTTTGATAAGGGGATGTCTATAAATTACGTTATTTGGAAGGGTAGATGTGCGGCAAAAAATTTCTTTGATGTAGAGGGGTTAATCGAAATTAACGATAACGTAATTTATATTTTATTTATTTATTTATTTAAAACCTTTTATCTGTCACGTAGGACGAAAGGGGACATATTACAACACCAAAAATCAGTTAAACAAAGTGATAACAATTCATGAGATTTTTTATTTGTGAATTTCTTGAAGTCATCCATCCATCTTGTAGGTGGTCTTCCAATAGGACGTTTAGCATTTGGAGTCCATTCAGTTAGTATTCGATTCCAGCGATCATCAGGAAGTAGCATAAGCTTTTTTAGATATTTCCATTTTCTTTCACGAGCACTTTGGACAATATCTTTTAGTTGTGTTCTTTCACGGAGCCATTCACGAGAATGTCGATCAATCAGCCTAACATTGAGCATTCTTCTTTCCATTCTTCGTTGAGCCACAGCTAATCTAGTTTCTTCAGTTTTTGTTAAACACCATGTTTCACATCCATAAAGAATAGCAGGAAATATGCATTGTTGAAAATATCTTCTTTTTAGATTCGCAGGAACCCTTCTTGAAATAAGCAACTTCTTTGCCTTGTTAAATGCATTCCAACCAGCACTAATTCTTTTTGAGATTTCTTTGTTGAATCTTCCAGGTTGTGATGGCCATTTTATAAGTTGTCCCAAATAAATAAATTCGGTTACCTTCTCGACTTCTTCATTGTTTAAAAGCAAAGTTTCATCTTGATCAGGAACATTTGACATCCATTTGGTTTTGTCCACGTTAATATGCAGCCCAACAGAACGACATCTTTCAGCAATTTGATCAAGCAATGATTGAGCACCTTCAAGTGTCTGTGATAATAGAACAATATCATCAGCAAAATCTAGATGACCGAGAATTCTTCCATTTATGTTGATGCCAGTACTCCAGTTGACTTGGTTCAGAGCAAGTTGTAAAACGAGGATAAAGAGTAATGGCGATAAAGTATCTCCTTGTCTGACCCCTTTTTGAACATTTATTGGAATAGAAGAAGAACCTACGTTTACACTTGATGAACCATTTGCATATATCATTTGAATAAGTTCAATAGTACTCGCATCAACACCAAATTATAAACAGATTTTAATCAAAATATTTTTATAAACAACAAAAACATAATTTTCTTTTAGCAATTGTGTGATGATGATAATTACAATAGTAAAGATGATTTAAAATGCAGTATCAAGCAACAGGTATATTTTTATAATAAAATATTTATTGTACACAAAATTTATATACGGTTTTAATTTTATAGTTAAGTTCTGCAACGTCTCGTATGTCATTGCATGAAAAGCAATTGTTTGAATTAAAACAAGCTGAAGAAGTTGCAAATCAAAAATATGCTGAACTTTGTAATGCTTTAACAAAATCTCGAAATGAAGAAACCGTTTTAAAAGAAGCTATCACACTTCTTCGTGAAATTACTCAATATCTTACAAAAGTTAAAATTGCTTGGGGAAATCTTAGCGAATTTTTTGGCTATATCCAAAATACAATTGATGGCTCATTAGTGCAATACCTTGAAGAACTTTACAAGGATGCAGCAAACAACAAAGATCTTGCATGTGCCACGCCACCAAATGGCATTGATCCAAATGTTATTAAAGCAAAAGTCGCAAAAATTTCGATTGTTGGAAGCATCGTCGTTTTCAGCAGCTTGGATTGCTTCACACAATTTTATCACGTTGTCCACTTTTTTACGACATGTTTTGATTGATGATCCTAAAAACGGATTTTTGTTAAGTCATGCTATAATTTACTTACTAATTGCACATGAATCATTTAAATTCTTTTCATATTCCCGAAAAGCCTCTTTTAAGTAAATATTTGGATAATAGAGATCACCACCTTCATATTTGTATTTATTTTTAAATTTTAATAAATAAAGATGCTTCCGTGGATTATCATGATTATCCGGGTTGTAGACAGTACGTTTACGGTTTCCCATCGAATTATTTACTTCATTCCAGTAAAAATGATAATAGGATCTTTCAGATATTTCCTTCTTCCAAAAATTTTCATCATAATTTTTAGGAACAGAGCTAAAAATGAAATTCCAGTTAAAGAAAGAAAGAAAATTGGGCTTTGTTAAAGCAATAACATCGAAATTTCGGGCAAATTCCAATGCTATGATTTATTTGCCTCTTAAACAACAATCATTAATATTAACACTTACTAAACAAAATCCCAATATTCTTTTGGTATCAGATATTCCATAGAATAAGCTTGTATTAGATATTCTTTAAAATCTCCACCTTTACTAAGCTCTTCTTCTAATTCATCAATCATTTTTTGATAGCTTGGATTTAGCTGTTGATAGAATTCATCTGAGATTAACATTTTTAGATGAAATAGTAACAGAAAAAAATACTAAAAAAATAGAGAAAAACCGCAACAGCTAAAATCAACTGGAACAAAAGGGAAGCATATGTTTCATTCAATCAATAGCGGCTTTTTGTGTGGCTTGAAAAAAGTGCATAGAAAAGAATAAAAGCAATTTCTTGAGAAATATGGCAGCAACCTCACTAAAGCTGATGGTTTTTTGACCAGCCAGATGTCCAACAAAGTTGAACAAATGTCTGTCGATATATCATTGAAAAAGTCCACTGGAATTTTAATGGCTTATATGAAAACAAAAACATGCATTTTTGGTGTAGAAAAAAAGGGTCCAATGCTTCACAAAATTATGATGGTCCATGGTTTTCCAGAAGTACATATTATGCGTCAACTTTTCGTTACAGCAGGATCATCAAAAGGCGGAGAAACGGAATTTGGGTTTTACCATGATGGAAGTAAATGGGGCTTTCAATATGATGAATATGTACGTTTATTTATTGTAAATTTTAGATTTCAATATGCGAGCAAATTTTTCAGAGTAACAAAAAACCAATTGATCAACATTCTTTAACAACAAAAAATATTTTGGGACTTTCAGAAAAAGATGCAACACCTGCAGAAAAAAATTTTGCTGATCTTTTGATCCAAATGACAATGATTACTCCACAAAAACGTATTGAACCTAGTCTTTTACATCCATTTGTTAAAAAACAATAAGAATGAATTTTTAAAGAAAATTTTATTTAATTGACCTGATTATTTTTAAAGTTGTTTTTCTCATAATATGCTTGCAAAACTACCGTTTTCTGCAACTTTTTTACATTTTATTTATAAAATACATATTACTATAGTATTTTTTTATTATGCTGTTACCAGCTTATAGTTGTCATTTGATCTGTTTTTATTTGATAAAATTTTTCATCTATTTTCACCTTTTTTATTGACATTTTTGTTTAACATTTGCAAGACACAAATCAGAAGCATTTATTTTGCTATCAAAAAACAAAAATATTTAACAGAAAACTGGTAAAAGAGCTTCAGAACAACATTTCCTAAAGTATACAGCAAACAATTATTAGAGATTTTTGTTAGACGGACAAATTTTGACAAGGTTTGCTGTTTTATCATCAATAATATCTTTCATAACTGTTTTGAAATTTTCGATAAATTCAAGAGGGAAAAACATTTCATTGAATTTCAACACTAATCGCAAATAATTTTCTTTGTTTTTCTGTAACAGAATAATTGTAGTAAAAATCTCAATGTGATAAATCTTACAATTAAAAAACTTCGTAATTCATTTGGATCGAATGGTTTACCCACAATATTATAAAGATGAAATTCATAATACTTTGCAAAAAATTTTTGTTCATTTAAAATATTTAGAGTATCACTGTTGACTTTAATGGCATCGGACTTAAAAAGTTTATAATGGTTTTGCAATTGTGCTGATATAACTCACATGCAAAAACTTGCAATATTTGGTAAATATTTCATTATATCTTCCAGCGCAATTGCTTCATCGTCATCCATTCTCACTCTTGAACATGCTATAATCAATTCAACAACATTCTTTGATTGAATTAAAAATTTTAAATCGGTATACGTGAATATTTGATCACATAATGTAATATATTTTGCATCACATCGATAAATTTTTGAGAGAATGGGTGAAATATCAAAATACTCAACTTTGTCATTTTTTAGATATAAATTTGTAGTGATATAATATTTTTTGAATGAAATATTTGCAACATCTTCATATTCAGCTCTAAAATTGTCATACCAAAAATTGAGTGATGGTTTACTATGGTAATTACAAGCCTCAAATCGATAACAAAGTGGTATTGGTTTTTTATAAAAAAAGTACTTGCATGAAGCAAAAAGTTTTCGAAGTACTGTAGCTTGAGCTTGATCTAAAATGTAAGTGACCAAAGGCTTTCGTAAAGAAAAATCTTGAAATATGAAGTTTTCGTAATAACTTGAAGTAATATTGCTGTCATAAGCGCTGTTATCCCATTTAACATAATCATTAAACGTATCAAAATGCCTCTTTCTTTCGATTCGTCTTTGAATGTATTTTTCTTGACAAACTTGAACATCTTTTCCAGCTTCCTCAAAATCAAATAAGTTTTTCCATTTAACTTTTATTGGTCCATATTTGGCCGTTGCATTCTTGTATTTTTCTTTCATTTCAACATCATCCATGAAAAATCTACAGTACTTTGAATAGAGATGTAGCATTGCCTCTGTATCTGTTTTTTGCAGATATTCAATGTATAGTTTCCACAGTTGAACATTCAATATATTATTACAAAGTTTTTGGTTAACATTTGAATAAATGAAGTCAATGTGACTTGATTGAATAACTAAATTAAACCATACAGTTGGATCATCGTCGTTTTCGGCAGATTGGATTGCTTCACATAATTTTATCATGTCGTCCACTTTTTTACGACATGTTTTGGTTGATGATTCTTAAATAAAGCTCATTAATGCTATAAAAAATTTAGAGCATGGTTTATTTTGTGGCTACAATGATTCCAGGCTAACCTGGCCAAAAAGTACTTACTCATTGCATGTTCACCAGTTTCATAAAAATAGCTGTAAGATTGATTTATATTCTTTTCATATTCATGAAATGCTTCTTTTAAATAAATGTTTGGATAATAGAAATCACTAGTACCATCACATTTGTATTTATTTTTAAATTTTAATAAATAAAGACGTTTCCAATCATCCTCACAATTATCAGAGTCATATACACGATATTCACGATTTCTCATCCAATTATTTCCTTCATTCCAATAAAAGTGATAATAGGATCTTTCAGACACTTCCTTCCAAAAATCTTCATCGCGGTTTTTACGAACAGAGCTGTAAATAGAAATTCGAATTAAAAAAATAAAGAAAGAAAATAGGGTTTTGATAAAGCAATAACATCGAAATTTCGGGCAAATTCCAATGCTATGATTTATTTGCCTCTTAAACAACAATCATTATTATTAACACTTACTAAACAAAATCCCAGTATTCTTTTGGTATCAGATATTCCATTGAATAAGCTTGTATTAGATATTCTTTAAAATGTCCACCTTTACTAAGCTCTTCTTCTAATTCATCAATCATTTTTTGATAGCTTGGATTTAGCTGTTGATAGAATTCATCTGAAATTAACATTTTTAGACGGGAATAATAACAAGAACAAGTACTATGGAAAAAGAAATAACAGCCACAACAGCTATAATCAAACACAAGAGCAAAAACACATATGTTTCAATCAATGTTTGTTTATGGCTTGGAAAAAAACTTTTTTATTTATAACCAAAAAGAAGAACATTTGTCACATTTTGTTGAACAGCTGGAGTGTGGTCAGTGAATATCGGCTTAGGCTTTAATGAGGTTGCTGCCACATTTTTCAAGGATTGTTTTCAACTTTTTTTATGTCCACATTATTTTTCAAAGCACGCATAAAATAGCCACTAGTTGAAAAACTTTTGCGTTTCTTTTGCTTGTGCTTTTGATTATAGCTGCTCTGGTTTTTACTTTAATTTTTTAGTACTTTTTGTTGTTACTGTTCCTCCTAAAAATGTTAATATCAGAAGAATTTTATCAACAGCTACATCCAAGCTTTCAAAAAATGATTAATGAATTAGAAGAAGAGCTCAGTAAAGAAGAAAATTTTAAAGAATATCTTATACAAGCTTATTCTATGGAATATTTATTACCAAAAGAATACTGGGATTTTGTTTAGTAAGTGTTAATTACAATAAAAATGACTGTCGTTCTTTGGGAACTCGGTGGGATCAATATTTTCACAGTCAAATTGTCGAAATTACAGAATCAAAATTGTCGAAATTTGTTTTAAATGTAAATTTCGATATTACGTAAAATCTACATACCGATGCCCCTTTATCCTCCTATGTTTCTTTAAGCCGAAAGTTTTTAGCTCGGTTGAAAAAAATCATAATGAAAATTTTTGGAAAGAAATATCTGAACGAGCATATTATCATTTTTATTACAGTGAAGAAAAACAGTATATGAAAAATTCAGAATACGTTTATGATTCCGATTATGATGTTAATAAATGGAGATATGTCTTTTTATTAAAACGTAAATTTAAATATAATTGTGATGGTACCCGTGATCTTTATTATCCAAATATTTATTTAAAAGAAGCATTTTATGAATATGAAAAAAACTTAAATCAATCTAACAAATATTTTTATGAAACTGGTGAACGTGCAATGTGTAAGTCAATTCATTGCGTTTTCCACAAAAAATTGCAGATAGAGTTGGTACATTCTTTTGGTTAAATCTTTTTAATGTTATAAGAAAATAAGTGTCATTTCCCGGGCAATGACACCTTCCAACAAATTGCGAGAAAATAGTTGTTGCTAAAAAGAATTCCCCTTGCCCCCTCGAAAGAGAGCAGGGAGATTACTTTTTAGCAACAGAGCCAAAGCTCTTTGTATATTCGGAAGATGTTTGAAGAAATGTCAGTAACAACTTTTATTTTTTTTTGTTGCAACAACAAAAGACGCGTTCAAAAAAGAGAAGAGAAAACATGAAAAGGAAAAGAAACGTCAGACATACAAAGATCATGCAGACAGATTTTCAAAGAAAAAGCTTTGTTTTTTAAAAATGATTAGCCGAAGTATAGGAAAGTACAGCGCGATATCTTTCACTTTCACCTATGTTTAAAGCTTAAAAAAACCACCACTTTGTTCGATGCACAATGTTCCTAATTTGGGACGAAATCCCTTTGTTTTTCAGATGCTTCAACCAAAACATGCCGGAAAAAAGTGGACGACCTGATAAAATTGTGTGAAGCAATCCAAGCTGCTGAAAACAACGAGGATCTAACTGAATGGTTCGATTTAGTTATTCAATCAAATCACATTGACTTTATTTATGCAAATGTTAACCTAAAGCTTTGTAATAACTTGTTGAATGTTCAGCTATGGAAGCTTTATATTGATTACTTGCATAAAACAGACACAGAGGCAATGCTACATCTGTATTCAAAATATTGTCGATTTTTTACGGATGATACAGAAATGAAGGAAAAGTATAAGGAAGAAATGGCAAAATATGGTCCTATAAAAGTTAAATGGGATAATTTATTTGATTTTGAAAAAGCTGGAAAAAATGTTGAAGTTTCTCAAGAAAAATTTATTCAAAGACGAATAGAAAGAAAAAAGTATTTTGATACGTTTGATGATTATGTTAGATGGGATAATACCAAATATGACAGCGACGTTCTTTCAAACTATTACAGTACTTTCAAATTTCAAGATTTCTCTTTACCAAAACCTTTAATCACTTACATTTTGGACCAAGCTCCACCTACAGTACTTCGAAAACTTTTTGCTTCATGCAAATATTTTTTCTATAGAAAACCGACACCGCTTTGTTATCGATTTGAGGCTACAACATGGAATGATAAGAGTAAATATTTTTCATTTTGTTATGACAATGTTCTTGGTGACTATGAAACTGTTGCAAATATTTTCATTAAAAAATATTATATTACAACGACTTTATATCTAAAAAATGACCGATATGGAGAATATTCTAATATTTCACCAATTCTCTCAAAAATTTATCGATGTGATGCAAAATATATTATGCTTTGGGGTCAAAAGCTTACATATTCTGATTTGAAATTTTTAATACAATCTGGAAATGTTATAAAATTATTAATGTATTCAAAGGTAAGAATGGATGATGATGAAGCTGTTGCAATGGAAGATATAATGAAATATTTACCAAATATTGCTGCATTTGTCATGTAAGTGATTAAGTGATGTAAACATACAGGGTGGTTCAAATAAATTATTTTTTTTGACGCGAAATTGCTCCTTTTTTTATGTTAGCTTACAAAAGAAAACGGCGAACTCCGGAAGCGTCTTTGACGATTCCTTAAACGCTTTCTCTTTCGTAAACTGATTTTGAGCTTATTAGGGCTCCCCTGTTCATAACAAAATTTTATCAATAGAAGCATTTTTTCAGATCTGATAAAATTAAAATCAATACTAATACAATAAGTATTTTAAATGAACAAAATTTTTTTGCAAAAATCTATAGATTTCATCTTTACAATATTATTGGTGAAGAATTTGATCCTATAGAATTCCGGAATTTTATTGTTGTAAGTATTTACGCCGCAATTTGCTTTATACAAAACTTTTTTTTCAGAATAATAAAGAAAAATATTTGCAATTACAAATGAAATTCAGTGAAAAATGTTATTCCCCTTTATTTGTTGAAGATATCAAAACAGTTATGAAAGATCTTATAGATGATGTAACAACAAATGAAATTGAAATTGGTTTTAGAATTGAAAATTCGTCGTAGATGTTATATTTTAAGTATGTTTATTGGAAAATAAAAAATTGTTTAACAAAAAATGTTTTAATAAAAGTTTTTTTCAGCAACAAGTTTTTTGACATAATTGTTTTTCCTCGATACATTTTTACGCCTGTGAATATTGTGAAACTTGTGAAGGTCGTGACCGTTGATGATGGCGTTGTTGCTGGTGACGTTTTGTTCGAACAAAATGTTTACATGCAATAATTTTATAAAGATGTTTTCGATATGATCTAATTACTGCAATTGAAATGATAGCATTAAATGATGGCATCCATGAAAAGATTATAGCAATAATAATTCCTAAACCAGGTAAATTTGCATGTAACTGTGTCATGATAATTGCTGTTGTAAGTGGCACGAAACATATTGCACATGGAATTATTGCCTGAAAAAATTAGGGGAACGTTTTAAAGTTAAGTAAATTTTTTGTTGCAAGCAAGGAAGTCAGTTGGGCACAAACAGTTTTGGAGGCTTTGACACGGGGGTGGCAAAAGATCAAAGGGTTTTTGGAGGCGGAATTGATTTTTGAAAAACAACAAAAAAGTTATTTTTTGGCAACATTATTTTCCGTCAACTTGTTATATGCTTTTTTCAACAAAAGCAAATTTGAACAATGGTCTTTTGAATCAAAGAAAGATGTAACGTTTTTTATTAGTTTTTTTTGAAGATGTAATGCTCTTCCGTTTTCAGTTTCCTGCCTTTTGCACGATTGATTTTTCCCATTTTTTTTATCATGATATGGCACATTTTTTGGTAAAAACACATTCTGTCCTTTTTATACAACTAAAAATCCCTTTTTTTGAATATTTTATATATCATTGTAAAACTTAATAATGAAATGATAATGTTTCAAAGAAAATTAAAAGTGTTTGTTAAAGTAATAAATGATACTTAGAATAGGACTGGTTCGATAATAAAAAATTTTTAAAACAAATATTAAAAAACAATTTTTTAAAGCTGTTATTGTTCATAATCGATTCAACTGCAAAAATATAGAAAACTAAAAACTTTCAACAACTTCTACATTTTTGTTAGCAAAAGTACTTTCACTAAAAGCTTTTATTCGAAGATAAATGAAAAAGCAAAGCCGAAAATAGCAGAGTGGAACTATGGGAAGTTTCATCCATCTAAAATATCATTTTTTTTCTTTCATGTAATTCGAAGTGCTACTTTTTATGGTTTTTCCAAAGTTCCATCCCCCCTAGAAATGGAGCTATTTGCGTCATTGAAGACTGTGTTAGACAAAGCTTTTCTTTTGACAAAGCTTTTTTTCCTTCGTTGTGTTTTTTTTGCCCGCGCATTCTTGTGTTGTTGAAAGGGAAAACTATTTTTTCATTTCACAGTGTAACACCCCCCACCCCCTTTCAGCAGTCGCTTCTAAAACAAATCAGCACTGCCTGCTTTTTTATTTCGTAAGTAAGTAAAAATAAATGATCGATTTTTTTTGAATTTTTTTAGATTTTTTGTTTAATGTTGTTTTTTTGAAAATAATATTAAAGGTTCAAATGCCTGTTTTTAAAGCAATCTAGAAAATCGTGCTAAAAAGTATTTCCGAAGATATCATCGGTTTAAAAAAATTTTAGCTTTGCAAAACCTCTTTCTATTTACCTGAATCAATAATGTTAAAGTAACTTGTCGATGAACATCCAAAATAATTGGTGACATTTGATCTTTTTGAAATTTTAAAATTTTCCAAACTTTTATACTTGTCCAAATAATAATAAAATACATAACAAAAACCATTAAATAATACCATCCAAAATATAACTGCAATTTGAAATCAGAAATATCAGCAACAACAAAATTTGGAATTTCATTTAAATAATATGCATCAGTCTTCAACAGCTTTGTTTTTTCTTGTATCATTTTTTCATCAGGATAAAAAACATAAAAATATGCTGCAGCATGAGCAATGGCAAAGAGAATCCCAGCAAAGAGAAGTAGGGAGTATTGTGTCATTGTAAGAGCTTTTTTTTGGGTGATTAGAACGTAGCGGTAAATGAACTGTACTGGAACATTTGTGAGAGCGAGGCAAAGAGCAAACATCCAAACTGAAGTTATTTTATCGATGGCAGAATGTGATAGGCATTGCAAGGGGCCGGTGAGCATGATAAAGAAGTTGCCATTTTTGTAATCAAAGTGCTGAAATAAAAATACGAATTTTTTTAACTTTTTTTCCATTTTTCTGTCATTTTTCAGTGTTTGTGTTGTTGTCTGGGTTCTAGATGAGGTCAAAGGATCAAAGGCGGTTCGGTCATTTGATGATGTCATATCTGGATAAACCCATTGTGACTTCAAATAAGCAACCTCAGTCCTTTGATCATTTATTATTATCAAGTCCGAGTCGGCGATGAAAATTGCATTAATAACACAAGAAAATTGTTACTACCGTAATTATTTACATTTCTTATTGAATGAAAACAAAAACTCACTGTTTTAGTAATTGCATTAATAGTAATATACGATAAATCAACAATAATTTTTTGAATAAAAATTGGACAATAATCTTCTAGACGAGCTCTTGTTTTATAAAAGATCAAATAAACTAACAACAAATTCAAGCATATTCCAACAAATGATGAAATATTAGAACTTTGTTCCAAAATTCCTCTTAAATCTAATTTACTTCGATCCAAGCCCATTTTGTTGTTACAGAATCTTGATGAGTTAAAAATTTGTTAATGCTAATAAAAAAGATGCCAGACAGAAAATATGAAAAAAATTAAAATGCCAAAATTCATAAAAATTGAGGAAGAAGTATTCTTTTATCTTTTTTTAATCTCTTCTTTTTTAGGCGAAATAATAAAAAAAGCATAAAATTATTATTTCAGATAAAAAGAAAAAAGAAGGGATTACCTTAATTCTCCAAATAAATGAAATGTTATCATAGAAAGACAAAAAGAAGCATCTTTTTCATTTTTTTTATAGAATCTTATTTAACATTTAAGAATTTTCTTCTAATATAAATTATATTAAAATGAATCACCTTTTTAAAATTAGAGTATTTGGAAGCTTCTTCCTAGATGGGTTTAGGACAAAAAAAACTACAAAAACAAGACATAAAAAATAATCAATTTGATAAAACCCATTTGCTTGTTGAAGTACTCTAGGCAAGTTTGGAGGATACAAATATTTTTGCTCTATCAGCAAAATAACAAATGTTTTTGTTTGTCAATGTTACTTTTATTTGTTAACAAAACATTATTAAAAGTACAATTACAAATGTTTTAAAAATATCAAGTGTTAAATAACTTTCGAAAGTATTTTTTATTTATGTTGAAAACCAACATAAAAATGCAGATCTTATTCTTATTAAAGATTGTTAAAAGATTATTACAACTCACAAATATTCAAAAATCACTTTTTTAGTGTGAAAAGAAAAAAGGAAACTTTTGTGTCGCTTTTTTTGCCTTGCAAAACATTGTTGCACACAAAGAAATGCTCAGCGTCAAAATAAAACATCGGCAGATTACGAAACAAAGCTATCGATCATCATTTAGATCTATTCGTTTGTTAGGGATTGTCCAGAGCTGACGTCAGCAAAAAAACCGAAAATTTTTCCCCCATGCATGCCTAAATCAGCAACCATCAGTTTGTCCCAAAACCCATCCATGCCTCCGTCAGCAAAAATTTTTTTTATTAAAATCGAGCAAAATTTAAATACACAAGTTTGCAAAAACATTATTAAATGCATATGGATCAGAAGATTCATTAATTATTGGTAAATCAGTTAAATTATTATTATCATTATTATCTTCTTCGAATTCTTCAACGCTTGATTCATCAGATTCTGATTCCAGTAGATAATCATCAGATGTTGTACAAACTTGACTTTTGCGATGAGAAAGTTTTGCTTTTTTTGTTGCAAAATATTTTCCACAATCTTCACATGTTCTTGATTTCAAATCTTTTTTAACAGAGGGACAGTAAGAATCAAAAATAATTTCTTTTGGAATCGTTGAATTATATACTGTAACATACTTGTAGTCGTTTTAGTTTTTTTTGTTCCTCCTCTATACGTTTCTTCAGTGATTTTTGTTTTTCAGCATCTTCAGAAGTTTTAAAATTTTTATTATTGATACATTGCAATTCATTCTTCCAGTCATCAGTCTTTTTCATGCATGTTTCTTGAGCTGGTGTTAATTTTGGTTTTTCATACTGAAATTAACTCAATTAATATTTTAAACACATTAAAATCTTGTAATAAACTTACTGATGGAGGAACCTGTGGTTGTTCTTTGCTTTTATTATTTGATGTTGTTACAGATACTGTTGTAGAAGTATGAGATAGAGCTGCATTTGATGTTGAAGAAGTAGAAGATGGAGGTACCTTGGATGATGAAGATGGTGGAATAGTTTTAGCAAAAAAGCCTATGACACTATTTGCAGCTTTATGTCGTTCAATATCGGCAGTCCATTGTGTCATTTGAAGTTTGATTTTTGAAACATCTCCTCCAAATTCTTTCCATTTTTTAGCTCCAACATTTTCTCGTTCAGTTTTGTTATATTTGGTTTTAAGTTCAGCCCATTGTCGAAAAAGTTTCATAAAAGCCTTGTACAATTCTTTTAAATTAACTAATTCACCAGGATCAAACAAAGAGTTAGACGTCTCGAAATTCATAGCTTCTGTATTACAGTTTGTGTTCCAAAATTTCGATTAAATATGACAGAAAAAAGCTTTGCAATTGGATCCGCAAATGCAAAGAAAAATTTGTTTACTCAATTAAAGATTTTTTAGCGAGGTCATGCCTCTGTGCAAAATCTTTCCACTGCGTGATAAAAATCAATTTAAGATTAGAGGTCATTAAAAGACACAACTTAAAAATATAAAAATATGCTGACGTCAGCTTTGGCGTTATACCCATCCATGCATACCGTCAGCATTTCATCAGTTTTGGCAAAAACCCATCCATGCCTAAATTGCTGACGTCAGCTCTGGACAATCCCTTAGCAAAAAATAGAGCCATCTTTTCTGTGTGTTATTAGTTTATGCTTCATAACATAAACCATCAAAAGTTTTCTTTTGCGTTTTCCTACATTGAAGTTTTATAAATCTAAATTCTTTTTTTTAATATTTTATTATCATATTTTTGTAACAAGCTTATTTGCTATTACAAACCTCTAAGAGAAAAACAGAAAGGTTGTTTTTTGAAAAACCCTACTCCATGTATTCGACTTCATTGTCGTTATTTAAAAAAACTTTTATAAACACCTTGCACCATAAGCAAAAGAATAATAATGAAATCATAGATGTCGTAATAACAACCGAATAAATAAAAAAAAACTGCTTCTAATTCAGATCATTTTATTTGTAAGCATTTCTATACTTAAAGATACACACAATGTTGTTCTTATTTTTGAAAATAAATTTGCCTACACATTGCAATAAATCTCAAACATGTACAGGGGTGTTGGTCATTTTCTTTAACAAAACATTTTTGCGCACAGAGAAATACACACAACGTTAAAAAAGCATCGGCATTGCGAAACATAGATATTGATCCCTCTTTAGACACACATGTCTGTCAACAAAAAAGGGCCATATGTGTGTATCGTCTTTTCTCTGGGGCGATTGTTTCACAGACGACCAAAACTTTTTTTTCTTGCCTTTACACACACATGTTGCAGTTGCAAAAATATATGTAGTTTTTTTTTCCTTTCTTTTTTAATATTTTATTATTGTATTCCTGTTTTGAGTTATTTCACTATTTTCAAATAAAAAAAGCTTCTCAGAGAAAAACAGATATGTGTTTGTTAAAAAACTATATCACTGAAGTGAAGAAAAAATCAAACATTATAAAAAAAATTATAAACAGCTTGCATACATGAGTTACAACAAAAAAATGACAGAAATAATAAAACCAATGCTGCTGTAGCAATAACCCTATCAATAGAAAACAGCAAGAACTTTTGATTCTAGACTATTTACTTATCTAACAATGAAGGCGTTTTGAAAGGGCATTGTTAATGAAGATACATGCAATGCTGGCTCTCTATAACCTAAAAATTTCCATATAACGTTCTTGCGGACATTTTGATTGTCATCTTATGTGTTTTTACTTGTACTTATTTCAATCTGTATTAATCTGTATTAAGACTCATGACTTAATACAGATTAATTTTTTTAATTTTTTCTTTTTTGTTTTTTTCGATTTATGAAATTCTGCATTTATCGAAAAAAACAAAAAAAGATTTTATGCTAAGCCAATGAATCAAGCAATTTCTGTTTCAGAAAGACACGAAAATGTGTTACATCCACAGATCGCTCTTAAGAATCTTTTAACATTGAACAATAATTTATAACAAATATAAATAAATTAAAAAAATGAAAGACAAAGACATTAAAAAATGAAAAATTTTAATATAAATCTTTGATTAAATCTTTGCTGTTATTCGATCTTTCTTCCACTTTTATCTTTTTTTGGGTCATTATTAATTTTTAATTCACTTTTTATTGAGTGATTCGTTTCACTTATCTTTGGGTTCTTATTTTTCGGAATAAAAGGAAAATATGCAAATTTATGGATTAACAAGAAGATGGATGTTTTAAAAGTGACTGGTGTTTTCTCTCTGATTTGTGTCATTTTTCAATAACTGATTATGGAAATGAAAAAAAGTTAAATAATTTTTCAATATTTCTTTCGCTTTTCATTTTTAAAACTTTCATGTTTTTATCTCTCTTGTTAATTTTAGCCTTCACGACAATTAACATTCTCCCCCATCTAAATATACATATATATTGATATATCCCATCCTTTTTTTAAGATCAATTTAAAATTCACGATCCCGAAAGCAATCCTTCGACTTGAAGGATTCGAGAGAGAGAGATAAAAATTTCACTTTTTTTCGAACAAATTAAAAACCGGGTAACCTCTAACATTTTCTTTTAATTTTCTCCTTTTAAACTTGTTTACGAAACTCGAACACCTTTTAAATCAATTCTTTAAATTTCAATCTATCTTTGACGAGAAAAAAAAAGAAAAATTAAATCCCGTTTTTTTGTAAACAAAATATCCATGCATTTATGGAAGAAAAAAGAAGAGAAGAGAAAAGAGATACATGCGTGTTTTTCCGGTTTTTCTTTAACGCATTTTTCTTACTCTTTGTTTTTCACTTTTCTTGAACACTTGAACATTAAAATTATTAAACGACAAATTTTAGCATAAACAAATTTAATAAAACAAAAGCATTGTTTCGAAAAATTTTAAATTCATAAAAAGTTTTGATCTTGTTTTGAAAAATTATTTTTTAAATTTTTGACGAGATTTTTTGTTTAAAGAAACATCATTAAATTTTCTGTTTTGCATCCTAAAAATGCGCGAAATTCACAGTACTGACGTCGGGGTTGAGACTCCATGTTTTGTCCATATACTCGCCTTGCTATGGGATAGTTGGAGAAAAAATATAATTTCCCACGGCCTCGTTCTCTATGTTTAATATAGATATAAAAATACGTTAAGTAGCACACGATCACAAGCTTTCATCACAGAGATATTTAAGTAACGCTGCAGCAGATGTCACATATTTTGCCTATATACTCGTCTAGTTAAGGGATAGTTAGGGGCAAAATATCATCCTCAGAATCCATCTCCTTCACATAATTCTATATAAACAAATTACGTGAATGCTATTAATCGCCTGCTATTTTCATGTCTATATTAAACATAGAGAACGAAGCCGTGGGAAATTATATTTTTTCTCCAACTATCCCATAGCAAGGCGAGTATATGGACAAAACATGGGGCCTCAACCCCGACGTCAGTTGGGGACTTCTACTGTCAGCTTTTTTCCTTTTTTTTACACCAGCTTTTACAGAACAAACAATGGGAGAAAAGATAATAGAGCTACAAGGTTTGAGATGTATTGCAATTGTTTCAGTTTTGTTATTTCATATTTGGCCGAACATTTTTTGGAATGGTTTTTTGGGGGTTGATATGTAAGTTTACTTTTTTACATCAGTAATTTTTTACCAGTGATTAATGTACTTGGTGGACGATAAATTGCTCTTTTTGCATCATTGCCTCTCAGTTTTTGAGGGAAGCATCGTAATTGTTGTGAGCATCTTTTGAACATAAAATTTTGGCATTATAGAACAACAGCTTGCCACATGGCACCAAGTTCAAATCTGACATCACCTCAGTTAAAAAAGATACAGATTACGAAAATCTGGACTTTTCTGCATACAGAGGTCAAAAAATCAACTCTCTAGCTTCAAAAATGATAAAACGGCAGCTATTTAGAAAATTAAAAAAGAATTTTAAAAACAGTCTTTTCAAACGATTATTGCTTTGTCACTTCCTTAGCAAAGCCAGGATTTTCATATCTATATCTAACTTTAATTGCTAAAATGTTAAATTCGAATATGCATTTGTTAGCGCCATTTAACAAAAAGCTTTCAAATGCCAAAATTTTAGGTGCATTTAACAAAAGATCAGTTAACAAAAGCAAAAACGAGCAATTTCTCTTCTAAAAATAAATTGTTTAATTTGAATCAATTTGTATTTTATTAACATCTATTTTTCAGATTTTTTGTTGTCTCTGGTTACATCATGGCAATGATACTGCTATCTACAAATTCGTTAAAAGAATCATTTTTTACAACAACTTTAAAATTTTATTATCGTCGAATCTATCGTATCCTTCCATTATATTTATTCAACATTTTTATTACTCTCCTTATTGTCCCAGTAGCTTCATACACCTATGTACAATCAGATTTTTGGCCACAAACAAAATCAGCTCTAACATTTACAACAAATTTTGCAATGTATTCTGAGAAGCATGATTACTTCAATCAAGGGTTGCTGTATTATTGGTATAAACATTATTGGTCCCTATGTGTGGAAATGCAATTTTATGCTATTGTTCCATTTTTGTTGTACTTCAGCAAAAGGTTGCCGTTGCTTGTGAGCTTGTTTTTGCTATGGCCGATTATGATTGGCGGTTGTGTATTTTTAATTTTTTATATGTTAATTAATTACGGTCAACATGGTGCACAGTTTACGTTCACAATGCTTCCAGCGCGAATTTATGAGTTCATCGGTGGCTTTGTGGCTTTCTATGTCCAACAAGCTATCGATCGATATTTCAACGATAACAATATATTCTTTTCTGCTTTCAAAAAATCAATCAATAGTGTTATCACTGTAAATCTATTAACCCTATCCCTAATTGCTCTTGCCTTTTTCCCAATGAAACTTGTTGATGTTTATACACTACCAGCAACAGTAATTCTTACGGCAGCTTTAATAACGTCAATTGGAAGACCAAAAGAAAAGAATGAAATGAGATATTCGCTGCTAGCAAATAAATTTTGTATTTTTGTTGGTGATGCTTCTTATTCGTTGTATATTTGTCATTGGATTATTGTTTTCCTTGGAAAGTTGTTGTATGGTGATGATGAACAGCGTAAGTAAAAATGAAGATTTTTAGAAGAAAATAGAAAAAAATAAACAACTTTTCTCTCAGTCTTTTGTTAACTTGAGCTTTGAAACGTGGGAGAAAAGCAATTGGCCAAAACTTGCTCGCTGTTTTCAAAATTTTTCATCTTCCTCTAACAAGAAACCGTTTTTAGATGCCATTTCGTTTTTGGCTCAAAATGTTTATCAAATTTTGTGGTTTTTGATGGTTAATAATGTTTAAATATTTTTTTAAACTCATTACTGACTAACCATCAAAAAGCTAAAAAATTAAGTAATATCTATTTATAAAGATTAAGCAACAGACGATATCGTGTGCTACTTTTTAGGCTTAAATATGTAAATTCTCAAAAGGGGCTGCTAATAATTCTCAGAATACGTTTTAAAACTAGGGGAATATGCTGAAATATGTTTTGTGCCAAAACCCATGATGTCATCTCGAAAAGCTGATTATTAGCATGCATGTTTTTGGATTTAAAAAATTCAAAATTTCTTAATGAGCATTAATTTGTTTTTTAAAGAAAACACAAGTTTTAGCGTTTTACTGCAAAAAAAGCTATGAAAAATTTTAACTTTTTTTTAGTTTCAATTTTATGTGATACATCAGCATGATGAAACACTATGTTTTCATTAAATTAAAACTTTTCAAAGCATAAAATTTTATTTTTGATTCTGCTTGTCATTTATTGCTATAATTTTTAGATCGACAATTAATTCTTATTACTTGTGTCATCTTTGGCATTCTTGTTCATTTATGCATTGAAAAGCCAATTGTAAAAGCTAGGCTGTCGCCAGAACGTTTTCTTCCATGGTTGATTGCAGCATATTTGGTTATTGGATACGTGGCATATACAATTGAATTTAAACCTGTAAGTTAGCATACATATAAAAACCGCTACAATAAATGCTTGATTTTCACTGTCGGTTGTAAGATAGAATTTTTCAGCAAATGTCTCATTTCACTCAAGATCTCTTCCACAACAAATCGATTGAAATTGGACACAAAAAAAACTGGGAAGAAATATCTCTTGATGTACATCCAGATATCTCTGCTGAACTAGGTGTCTATTCTTGGATTGAACTTTGTAATAATGACTTTAAAAATGATTGGGAAGGAAATGGTACACTAAAAGTACTCATCATAGGGAACAGCCATGCCCTTTGCATCGTTCCTGGTGTTCGACTTGCTTTGAAAGGAATGTACTCAAATATCAAGTTATTCAGTGCTCCGGGTTTAACACCATTTGAAGGTTTTCGATATTCTAAAAGGTTACCAGAGCTTCGACAAACTGTAAAAGATTTTAAACCAGATATTATATATGTGATATTTAAATATATGGATGATTTTGAAGATCCACCAACTGGACCTGGGCCAGCAGATTATAGAGTACAAACAATGCAAGAAATGATAAATTTTTGGTCAGAGAATTCAAAGGTGTTATATATTAGTAAAATGCATTTTGGTATTCCAAATTATTCTTCATTGAAATATTCTGAACAAATGTATCATTATGGTTGGTCAAGAGATTATTTAATGAAGCAAAAAGTGAGTGACAAGGTTTACTAACAAGCAAGAAGTAGCCAATATTGATTTTCATTTTTAAATTTCTAAAATGTCAGAACGACGTTGTTATTTTGCCGTCATCAGATTATAAGCAAAAGATCGTTCATTACTCTTTTTAATTAATTATTTGCTTTAAATAGTAGTTGAAAGAGCATTGGTTCACATTTAATTAACGTTTCTATGCAAATCTAAACCAGTTAAATAAGTGCCATTTGTTTTTGCGTTAAAATTTTTTAGTTTCCCTAAATGATCACTTTCCTATGCGACTCGTATTTTTTTCTTTATAAAAATTAAGAATTAAGAATTTTTTCTACTTCAACGAAAACCCGAATTTAAACTTGAAAGGGAAGCTAAAAAGATGAAAATTAATTATAAATCGTCAAATTTTAAATTTGTCTTCCATACATTGTAAACCTTGCAACTCTATTATCGTTTCTCCTGTTGATAATAGAGTGCGTTAAAAATTGTTTTTTGTGGAGACAATGTAATTTAATTTTTGACAAGAAAACCAAGATTTTTTCATCGACGAATCTATGCTTCAGGAACCCAACATTCAGTGGTAGCCTCCGGATCGAAGGCACAGAAACATATTTTGTTAAAGCTAATTTTTATAAAAATAATGCTTGAGGCATTCTGAAGAAAAATATTTCAGCAATGATTGTTACAGAATAATTTCGTCATAATTGTTTTTTAGGATATTGAAGCTTCTCATGCAATTTCAACACGTCGATGGGAACAAATAAAATGTTCAAAATGTATTTTTATTGATATGTTAGAAGCATTTTGTAAGAATGGAATGTGTTCACCTCTGGATGAAAGCCGAAGAGTGCCGCTCATGTTTGATGACAATCATGTCAATAAATTGGGCTCCCATTATTTGGGTTACCATTTACAAAAATATTTTGATCCAATTTATAAAGTTTTGAATGATTCATCGTCTACTTCTAATTAATAAAAAAAATAAATGGTCTTGATTTTATCGATTGGCTGTGTGTAATTCAATGTCGCAAAAATGTTTAGCCCTGAACATGTTCATTTAAAAAAATAATAACAATTTCATAAAAATATTGAAATTAATACCAATCTATTTTGAAGCTATCAAAGTGAATTACTTTTTTTTATCATTCACGGATTTTCAAATTCATTGATTTTATTTTTGCAAAAATAAATCCAAAAAAATTGACGGATATGTTTTTTCTAACAATTCTTTTAAGTAAAACAATTAATAACCACAACAAACTTTATCAATAAATGATATGGGTGTCAAATAACACCCTCAAGCGATAAAAGTTTCTAAAATATCTTGTTTTTTACATCCTTTTCTTTTCAAAGAACCCATGCAAGAATGAGGTCAAGCTTATGTTGATGCAGCATTGTCAATTTTAACACGCAATAAAAAAGTCAAGATCCCGTTTTCACTTTTTCTCCTTCCTTCTATTTTTTTACTACATTAGATTTTACGGATAAAAAACTTGATACTTTTTTCTTTTCTTTTCTAAGACAAATCTTTTTGTTTCACTTTCATTAACTTCATTAATCAAAAACAAGATTTTTGTTGTGGATTTATCTTTTTCTCTTCAATTTACTTTCTCGATCAGCAGCTCTTTTTTTTCTCCATGGAAGTGTAACGGTTTGGATTAATCTAAAAATCAGAAGCGGGTTTCTTTATTGTTGTAGTCGAGAAGTTCAACAATATTATTTCAAACTTGACAAAGAATTAGTAGAAGAACAAAATGGGAGAAAAGATAATAGAATTACAAGGTTTACGATGTATTGCAATTATTTCAGTTTTATTATTTCATATATGGCCTGAAACTTTTGGAAATGGTTTTTTGGGTGTTGATATGTAAGTTATTTTTTTACAGTGATAGGTCCAAGTAACATTTCAATGAATCACCTTGTATCACTTTACCGCTCATTACTATAATCCTACGACATTTTTAGATTTTTTGTTGTCTCCGGTTACATTATGGCAATGATTCTGCTATCTTCAAATTCCCTAAAAGATTCATTTTTTACAACAACTTTAAAATTTTATTATCGTCGTATCTATCGTATCCTTCCCCTCTATTTGCTCAACATTCTCATCACAATTCTTATTGTCCCAGTAATCTCTTTTACAGTATTCTATCTCAATTTTTTGAATCAAATAAAATCAGCTTTAACATTTGCTGTAAATTTTTCAATGCTTTTTGAAAATCATAATTATTTCAATAATGGCCTTGCATATCTATGGTTCAAACATTATTGGTCACTATGTGTGGAGATGCAATTTTATGCTATTGTTCCATTTTTGTTATACATCAGCAAGAGACTGCCAGTTGTAGTTAGCTTATTCTTGCTATGGCCAGCACTAATTGGTGCATCAGTATTTCTGATATTCTACAAACTAATTCATGAAGGTGAATCAGGTGCTTATTATACGTTTACAATGCTTCCAGCAAGAATTTATGAATTTACTGGTGGCTTTATAGCTTTTCATGCTCAACAATTTATTGAAACATATTTTAATAATTACAAAATTTTACTTGCATTTAAAGATGCATTTTATCATTATATTACTGTTAATTTGCTAGCATTGGGACTACTTGGGATTACGCTGTTTCCTGTTAAACTTGTTGATATTTATACACTACCTGCAATTGTTGCTGTTTCTTCAACCTTGATTGCTTCAATTGCAAGAACAAAGAGTAAGAATGAGCTGGGATATTCGCTGCTGGCGAATAAATATTGTAGTTTTATTGGTGATGCTTCATATTCGTTATATATTTGTCACTGGATTATTGTTACGCTGAGTAAAGCGGTTTATATGGATAATGAGCAAAGTAAGTCAGAGAGAGGAAGCTTTTTCAGTGGGGAAAAAACAGGGTTACATTTTGGTGTTATTATTACTTGAGCGAGTTTGATGTCATATAGATGATTGACGTCAAGTGTCCATGTTGTTCCAAGATAATCGATAACGCTAACGCTTTAACAAAATCTGTCACTGTTCTTATCAGACAAGCTTTTTCGATTCATTACTTCTATGTTATTTCAGATCGCCTAATTATGCTTATTGCATCGATGCTGGTTGGCATACTTGTTCATATTTATATTGAAAAACCGATTATTCAAGCAAGAATGAAACCAGAAGAATTTTTGCCTTGGTGCATGATTGCTTATGCCTTAATTGGTATTGTTGCTGCATCAGCTAATTCATCGCGGGTGAGTTTTTTTGATCACTCGACTTGATTTTTTTAATCCATAATGCAAGCTTAGATGTAAAGTTAAACGTTTTTGTGTCTCTTTTTTATTCATAACTCAGTGAAATTCTGATCCTCGATCTTTTACGTCTTCACGTCTTTTGCCCTTGGTCTAGTTTCTTCGTTTTGTATAAACATTTATACTTTTCCTCTATCTATCTCTTAATCACGTAAACCGAGAAAATTTCTCTTAAAAAACTTATCTATAAAAATTGCTGCCGTCTTTTCTTTGTTAACCTTTGCTTACACTAAAAACACTCTTACAGACCCCATCCGATCATGCGATTGACATCTTTCACAACAAATCCAAGCTTATTGTTAACAGCACCGAATGGACAAAATTCGCATTAGACTTACACCCCGACATCTCCGCTGAAATTGGAGTATATGCAAATCAAGTTGGCTGCCACCACTATGGACATTCCCCTTTCTCTGTCCAGTACCAACATGTTGGAGGAATTGTTGGAGCCGAAATTAAAGGAACTGGAAATTTATCTGTTCTTATCATTGGTAACAGTCACGCTGAATGCATCGTCCCAGCTGTTGAGCTTGCCATGGAAGGCCTCTATTCTCAAATAAATGTTTTTGTTACTGGTGGTACAACTCCATTTGAAGGGTTTCGATATTCTGGTGCATGGTTTTTAGCGAAAGAAGCCGTAAAACATTATAAACCAGATATAATATATTTTGTTTTTAAATATATTGTTGATTTTGAAGAAACTCCTTCTGAACCTATTGAAACTGATTATCATACAATAAAAGTTCAAGAAATGATTGATTTTTTATCGAATAATTCAAAGGCGGTGTTTATTAGTGAAAAACATTTTGAAACGTTAAGATTTTATTCGCTGAAATTTGCTGAAATGATTCATCATAGTGGTTGGGTTACAGATTTGAAGTTTAAGCAGCAAGTAAGTAGTAAAATTGCTTAATAAAGTATTGTAGAAGAAGGTCCAAGTAAAATTGTAATCGATTTTTTATCATCAAATCCGTTGTTTTCGAATCTGTGAGTTTTTTGAACATTATGTTTAAAAACTCAGTTTACAAGCTTCAAAAATGGTAAAATGGCAGCTATTTGAAGAAATAAAAATTTTGTTTAAAAACAGAAAACTTTCTTTTCATACGGCTGCTATTTATAAATTTTGTTGCTTTTTCTTTTTTTTGATTTTCTTGACCAATGTGTTCGCAAAGGTCTGGATTCTCATAATCTCCATCAATTTTAAACTGATTCGATATCAAATTTGAATTTTGCGCCTTTTGGCGAAGTGTTCTCGAATGCCAAAATTTTAGGTGCAAAAGATGCACGTGCTACTGTTGACCATCCTTGTAAGCTTACAGAATCGAAAAGAACGAATTTGAAGACAACAAATCAGCTGCAATTTTGCTCGATCCTATTACAGTTTTTTGTCATACTGTAGCTTTGACATTTATTAAACCATAAAATCCCCTTCCAGGAACTCGAAGACCGCCATGTAGTTTCTACTCGTCGATGGAAAGCAATAAAATGTAAAAATTGCATTTTTATGAATATGTTACAAGCATACTGTAAAGATGGTTGGTGTTCACCTGTTGATGAAACACATCGAGTCCCACTACTTTCCGATGACAATCATTCCACAAAATTCGGATCATATTTATTAGCACCATATTTAAAAGAATATTTTAAAACCATGTACAAACTTCTAGAAACTTCTCATTAATTAAAATAGAAAATAAAGATATTTATTTATTAATTTTTTTTTAAAACAGCAAAATCGTACAAAAAAGCTTTAACATTTTTCAACAACATTTGCAGCAGAAGTTGTTTGTTCACCATAACAATCAATAGTTGGAAGATACCAAAAAACGAATAATAAAATAAGTAAAATATATACAGTAATTACTGGACATAAAAGAGCAATCATTGGTGGAAAAGTTGAGATCTTACGAATTGGTGGTTTTGGTGGAACTGCTACTACTATTGAAGTTGGTGTTACTGCTAGCAGTGAAGTTGCAGATGGATTTTCACCAAAAATTGATGAAGTTTGAAGCATTTCTTTTGATGCAACAACCGTTGAAGGTTCCATTGAAAGTTTTGATGGCTGTTGTTGTTGTTGACTACTAATTGGTTCTTTTGAGATAATAATAATATCATTTTTGGTAGTAGAAGAAGGAGGAGGTTGTTTAACTGAAATATCGAATGGTTTAATAGATAAAGATATACTAGGTGATCCAAGTACTTAAATTGCCGAGTTAGTTTTTGACGACAAATTGCTTTTATTGGCTTTTGTTAGCTCGTATTTTCAAGGACGGGTCATCACTGGTGGCAACATCTTTTGCTTTAAAACTTTGAATCTGGCGCCTTTTAGCAAAGTGTCCTCAAATGCCAAAATTTTATGCGTAAAAGTTGCTCCCATCCGTGAAAATACGAGCTAACAAAAGATAAAAAAAGATAAAAAGAGCGTTTCCTCGGCAAAAACTAACTCGGCAATCTACTTGGACCACCTTGTAGGATACTGTAGCAGAGTTAAAAAAAACTTTAACTAAATTGAACACAAATCTTTATGTTACTCCTCCACTTCTTTAACATAGATAGTTAAAAAACGAACCTTTTTCTGCTGAAACTTTTTCTTTACTTCCAACAACACCAACAGCAGCTTTCTTTTTCTTCTTACTTTTATTCTTTTGTTTTTTACCACGTTGATCTTTGCTAATAACTTCTTTTGAACCTTTTGCTGTTGCAACATTTTCAACAGATTTAAAATTTGATTGAGTATTTACTGCTGCTGCTTGTGATCCTTCTTTTAATGGTTTAACAATTGCTTCTTTTGATAGTGGAATAATTGGTTCTTTTGATTGCTTATTAGCGGGTTCTTTCGATGACTTTTTAATTGGTTCTTTCGATGGAAGACTTGTTGGCTCATTTGCTTGTATTACCTTTGATACTGGCTTAATTGCTTCTTTTGATAGTTGAATAATTGGTTCTTCAGATGTTTTAAGAACTGGCTCATTTGATGGTTGACTTATTGCTTCTTTTGATTGAGTAAATGTTGAATTTACATCTGTTTTTTCCTAAAATAGTTCAATATGAGATGTGGATAAAAATATAATAGAACAACTTGCTTTTAATGAACTTTCACCAGTATTTGATTGCGTTCTTTTTGATGATGACATGATTACAATATAGTTGAGAAAAAACAGCAACAAATAAGTGTGTATTTGCAAATTGAACCCTTGCTTTGATGGCATATAAGTTGTATGTATGACACATTAATGACGTAAATTTGCATAAAGTGGTAATCCAATCATTTTTGTTGTGGTTACCTTGCTGAAACTACATTTTTTGTATTATCACATTTTTTAAAAATACGCCGTGATTATGTTGGAAATTTTTTACCATATTCTTTGTTCTTTTTATTATCCTTTTGTCTCTTTTTCTCTTTCTATTATTTTTTTGTCATCAATATTTGAATATTCAAATTTTAAATTTACATAAACTCATTTTCAGGAATGGCATGATTTTTGGATATGAGAAATAGAATGGTCGTCAAATTCTTTCATTCATTCTTTCCAGCACGCGTTCAACGCAGCGGTTTTTTTCTCTTCGTTTCTCTTCCATTTCTTCTTCATCTCTATCTACTGTAGCTGAATCAATCTCTTGTTTTCATCGTATACTGTCGTTGATCGTTGAATACTGTAGCTGAATCAATCATCATCATTCAACATCAATAATGTGTATCATTTGGGTTGGAAAAATTGTTTTAATTTTACTCTTTCTTCTTATTGGATCTGTATCTTTCTTTGGTACTTTTGGAAGTAAGTTTTTGTTTGGGGATTGTTTGATCTTCTGATATTTTTTATCTTTTTGGGGTTGAAAATGTGTTTATATTACATCTCGCTAATTTAAGGTTGGAGAGATGTGCATAATTATGCCCATGATTTTAAAGATGAAGCATGGATTGATAAGAATGATGTAAAAATGTTCTATATTACACCTTGGCATGGAGTTTACTTTTCTGATACTACTCATGGAAAAGCTGCAAAAATATTATATGCAGCATGCGCTAAAGAATATGAAAAAGATGATGATCATGTTGCTCTTGTAAGTTTTTTTGTAATCCTTTTAACATTTTAAAAATTATTTAAGCCTGAAGAATCTGGATTTTATGGTGATTATGCAGTTATTTCACTTCTTTTAATCGGTTTTCTTATTTGCATCTTCAATATTATCTGGACTATTATCTCATTCTTTGCTTTCTGCTGTGATAAATGCTTCTTAAATCTTCTTCCAGTCACAACTTTTCTCGTCACTGTTTTATTGATTACTTCTACTATTATTTTTGCTGTTGATGTTGATAACTATTATGGACGATATCCTAAGCTGTATGTAGAATCAAAAGCCTCTGAAGCTGTTGAAGCTTTAATTAAATCTTCTGGTGATGTTTCTGACGCAATAATCAAGGAAACCCCTAATACCTACAAAGCTTCTAATCAAGTTTATCAATACGAAGGTGCATGTGTTTATTATAATCTTGATGGGCAATATCGTAAGTTTTTCTGTGCTGTTTATATACTTTGTTTCTCATTTTATATTTTTTTAGCTCTTCATATTAAATATGGTGCTGGATTCTATCTTACTATTTTTTCAATTATTCTCAATGTTGGTGCTTTCGTTCTTTCATTATTCGTTTCATTCTTACGCCAAATCTTCTGTATGTAAACTGGTGCTGGAAAGAAATCTAATTTTTAAAAAATCTATTGTATTGATATAAATGCATTTGTGTGTGTTTTGTGTAGTATATAATTTATGCATGATAATTTTTTTTGCAAATTAAAATAACTGTTTTTAAAAACGTTGTTTTCTGATGGAACCAAATTGATATTAGGGGGTGACATTCCTTGTGTTGTTAGATTGGGCTAATTTGACTTTGGTCATTACTCTGGTTCACTTGAGTATAAAGGAGTTGAGCTATTTTTAATGGCACATATCGGCCAAGATAAAAGGAAGGGATCGAGCAGAGTTGTTGGTTTTGTTGCTGACAGCAGATGAGTTTTTAAAAAAAGAGCTTTTTGAATTTATAAATGTTTTAAAACTTGTTTGTATCTTCAATATTATCTGGGCTATTATCTCATTCTTGGCTTTCTGCTGTGATAAATGCTTTTTAAATGTTCTTCCAGGCACAACTCTTTTTGTTACTATCTTATTGATCACTCCTACTATTCTTTTTGCTGTTGATTATAATGAATATTATGGAAAAACTCTTATTTTTACAAGAATAGATCTCAACCAAAAACCTTTTGCTATCCATCGAATTTGCCTCATTAAAATAATAATTGTAAAAGATGAAAATTTTGACGTTGCGAAACCAAGCCTTATCAAGGTATTATCTGTGGAGGAAAGCTAGCTTTTGATTCTTTACCGCTCTTTCCAGAGGATTATAGCATATCCTCGATTTCGTAGATAAGCTTCAACTCTTAAGCAACCACCAAAATACAAAATCATGCAAGACAAATAGAAACATGTTTGTCTTATTTCAAAGTTTTGAATCAATTATGTTTTCTTCAGGATTACGGTAGAAATGTTATACATAAAAATCATTTTTAAAAAAAATCGTTAATATTTAACTCATTTTTGTAAGATGAATTAATTCAAATCTTTTTAATGGATTATTCTGAGTATTAGATAATCAACAACAATAATTGCTATTTGAATTTTATTTAAAAACTGAAGACTTCTTCTAAAAAATATCACTGAAAAATGTATTAAATATCTAACAAGACGTTTGATGAATTTTTTATATCAAATTTATTCTTAGCATTACAAAAAAAATAGTACAATAACAAAATACCTATGTTTCACATTAATTTGTTTCTTTTTAATAAATCAAAGGAGAAAAAATCAATCCAAAAATAGTAATAATTCCAATAAATTTAAAAGCACCATTTTGACTATTTGAATTGCTGCTGGCTTCAGCATCAACGGGAACAACAGCTTCAGTTGTTGTAACTTTTCCATCATCATCTAAAGTTTTTCCAATGTATGAATCTCTTTCATCTTTCCAATAAATAAATCTTTCTGTGAAACCACGACTTATTCTTTTAGCATTCATTTCTTCTTCATTACGGCCAACCTAAAATCACTTATTAGATTGTGGTTAAAATAAAAAAAGACATACCTAATACTTAAGACATTCTCTTGGAAGATATGAATCACCACAACCAGAAATATAATTAACTGATGTCATATAAAAAATTTTCTTTACTTACTGTAACATTTGTATAAACCATATTCTTTGAAGTTTTATTTTGAATAAAATTAATATCTGATGAAAAATTTGAAGATTCACGATAAAAATCTTCTCGACAACCAACAGCAAGTACCACACCAGCTAGCTGTATTCATAGATGCACCACCTTTTTGGCTTTGTCCAGTTATACAAGAATAATATGCACAAGCATCACATTGTTTTCTACCACTGTAAAAAGCGCCTGAAGATTAATTAAATTACTAGTAAAGTGAAAGCAGAAAACGACATATATCTTTAAGTTATAAACGTGGACGCAATAGGTCAAAAAAGCTTTTGTTCAATATGTCAAAAAGAAAAACGTACCAGATTAATTAACTTTAACATTAGTAGGACATGAAGCAGCAGCAAAAATAAAAGATGGAAAAAAGCGAAGCCAAATAAGAAATGCAAAACCATGACTGAAGTTCATTGTTGAAAATACAAAAAAAATGATTACCTTTTCTTTCGCTTTTTTTGAACTATGAGAAAAGAATTTTTTTAACCAGTTGACATCCAAAAAACGTATTGGATTTAAATTATTCAAGTTTGAAGAAAGTTAATTTTATCTTATGTATTATTTGTTGGATAACGTAGATATGATAACTGACTATTTCTTCATGCGGCATAAAAATCAAAGCAATTTTTGGATTTCAGAGATAAGCTTCAAAAAATATAACCTGCCGTAAAAGACATGTAATCACAAATCATGTAAAAACCATGTGAATTCCTTTTATTTTTCAACAAAATGAGAAAAAATATAAAGAAAACAGATTTAAGTTAAGCTCAAAACTTCATTTTTCGTTGTTAACCTGATTTATTAAAATCAAATTTTCTCTAAAATTGTTTAACATTTTTGGAAAATTTGTTGTAATTTGTATTGCTAAAATACAGAAAAATCACTTTAAAAATTCAAGCGCCGCTTGAGATGTTAAGAAAGCTTAACAAAAAAAGTTAAAAGTTAAAAGTTTCATGTGGATAACTAGCCACTGCCTTAACCACTACCCATGAGGTGGAAGACGGAATTGAACTCGGGGACCGACCGAGGACGGACGCGCATAATCATTTTTAAACTGGCCTTGCAGGCGACTCGAACCAGCGGGGAGCTTACAGTTCTTGGGTGAGTCATGGGCGCCCTAGACCAGTCGACTATGCGGCCGACAAAAAATGAAAAATCATCAATTTTTGTAAAAATGTTAAGAATTTTTAAAGTGATTTTTCTGTATTTTAGCAATACAAATTACAACAAATTTCCCAAAAATGTTAAACAATTTTAGAGAAAATATGGTTTTTAAAAACAGTAAAAATCAGCTTAACAATACATATTTTTTTTATTTTTAAAAAATTTATGTGATTACATGTCTTTTACGGCAGGTTATATCTTCAATGTCTCACCCCGCAATGCGGCATTATTACGGTAAGAATAAAAAAAATTAATTTTTGAAAAAAGGCGATAACATTTAGCTCATTTTTATAAAACGGTTTTTCCAACAATCTCGCACATCTTTTATTTAATTATTTTAAGCATTACAGCAGCAGTGTTTTTAATTTGGCATCGCTGTGAGTTTAATGTGTGTGATAATATTTGTTTTCACATTTTATGAAAATTACTCCAATATTAAGAGTACGGTATCCGAGTCACTTCACTTTTTTTGCAAATATTTTTTTTGTTGCTCTTTTTCCTTATTCATTTTTTTTCACTGTTTTTCGCGTCGAATATTCAAATTTCCTTCTATCAAACCACAACCGTCAAAAGTTGGTTAAATAAAAGGTTTGACACTTGATTTCATTCATTCTTCACATTTTGATTGCTTCATCGCTGCTGCTTCATCGTTGCTGCTGCTGCTTCATTTGTGTGTGTGCTGATTTTTTTCTTCTGTGTCAACAACAATTTATTGAATAACAATTACTGCTACTGTCATTTTGTTGCTGCTGCTACTTCAATATAACTCAAAATGGGGATGTTAGTTGTTGCCAAAGTAGCTTGTATACTTTTCTTTGTTCTTATTTTTGCAATGCTTATGGGTGGAATGCTTTCATGTAAGTCATTATATTAGAAGTCGACAGTCTTATGGATGATACTATAGTATTACGATTTTTTGCCATCTGTCAATGGGTTTTTAAATGGTAATTTTTATTTCAGATTGGAGAACTATTCATACTTTGAAAAATGATAACTACAAAGAACCTAATGTTAAAATAGATTTGCCTGAAGGAGGTGTTGAAATTTTTCGTACTAAGAACATGATTAAATCAACAGACGTGATCCTTAGCCGCGTAGGTGTTACAGGAAATTGTGATGGTGAAGAAAAATGTAAATTTGTAAGTTAATTTAAAAATTAGTAATACAACTTTTCATCAAAAGATGCTTCATCTTATTTCATTTTTTAATACTCCACTAAAATTTATAACCTTTTACCAATAAATTTTTAGCCTGATGGTACTGGATTTGTTGGTGATAAAGCAGTAACTGCTATGTTAAGTCTTGCAATTGTTATTTATATTATCAATATTATAATAACGGTTATGACAATGGTTGTTCGTACTCTTCCTCCAAAAGCTTTCTTCATTGTTACACTTTTATGCTTTCTTGCTACTCTATTCATGATTATTGGTGTTATCGTTTTTGGTGCTAATGGTGACAGATTTTATGTTGAATTTGAAACAAAACAAACGTATGATAGTGCTGCAATGAAAGAGTTTGATGATAAAAATTGGGGATATCACGATTATTGGATCAGTTTTCCCTTCCGTAAGTTTTTTTGCCTTTTTTTGGTTTATTTCAGTTCAAAATATATAATTTTTAGCTTTGAAAGTTACTTATGCTGCTGGTATTTATGTTATTATTGTGGATATTATCTTCAGTGTTATTGCAATTGCTCTTACTGCTGGTATTGCTGTTATGGGACCTAAATTGGATCAAATGCAAGGACCTTCTCTTCCTGCTCCTGCTTCAGCAGCTCCAGCGCCTCCTCCGTAAGTTATTTTATGTTTTCTCTGAATTTTAGACAACTTTTAATATTATTTTTTTAGACCTCCACCACCTCCTCCTCCACCACCAGCAACATCTCCAGCTCAAAGTGAAGGAAATATTAACATCAATTTTGGTTTCAATGCTGCTGCTCCACCACCTCCTCCTCCACCACCACCTCCACCAGCTGGTGTCAATGTTGGTGTTCAAGCTTCTTTCTAAGAATTAATGCTAATAAGAAAAAGAACTGATTACTTTTTATTAATGTGTATTTCTGTAAAATGTATTATTGAATAGATAATGTAAAAAATAAATTTTATGACTTTTGTAACTGTTGGTATTTGAAGCACATCAATTATTGTTTAGTAAAAATGCAGCATAATTTATTTGAGCATCAACAATTTTTAAACATTCTAAGATTAACAATTTTAAACCATTTTCTTGTAGTCAAGTAGCAACTTTTTTTTTGTCAATAATTAGTTTATTGTCATGTACAATTTTTCATACCGTATTCTGAAGTAAAATTAATTTAGAAAAAGTGTTCAGCTAAAATTTAAAAAACTGCAGTCTTTCAAATGGCTTTTATTTTGTTTTTTACTGTTAAAGACAAAGGTTTAATTATAAGTGGATTGTGTGTAGAATAGGCTGGATTGGGTCGAAGTCAAATTTGAATTTACCGCCGTTTGGCGTCTCAAATGCCAAACTTTTAGGTGCAAAAGAGGCTTCCATCAGTAATGACCATTCCTTGAAAATGTTAGCTCCCAGAAGTCATTAGAAGCGATTTGTCGTCAATAACCAACTCGATAATTTACTTTAAACCTTCTCTATTTTGTTGAAGTAAAAATGAGGGAATAAAGCTTTTAAAAAATCATTATTGGTAAATATCTTTCCATATTTCGATTGAAACCAAAACAAATTCAAGAACGCTCCAGAAGTTCAATTTCTAAAAGTTTTATTGTATTTTTCTGTTTTTTTAGATTAAAGCTTTAAAGTTAAGAAGCACATTTGAGAGAATTCACATTAGCTAATGCAATAGTAGATACTTAAATCCAGGAAGAAGCAAGAATCTTTTTTACAGATGAGCCAGTTATTTATTGTAAACCAACAAAAGATTACTGTAGTTGAACAAACCTAATTGCTTCTCAAAGCAACAAAATAATGCAAATTTTATCAAACACATTTTTTCACCTCAATTTTTTGTCAACAAAAAGAAATCCGTTGCATTCAATTCTCTTTTTTGTCTTCGTTGTTGCACGTTTGCTGTCTCGTCGTCATCAACTTCTTTCTTTGTTTGATTGAATACTGTATATTTTCGCTGCATCAAAAAAAAGAAGAATAAAGAAATCATCAAATATGAAGGCTGCTTCTATTGCTGTAAAAGGCTTATGTGCATTTTTCTTTCTTCTTATTATTGGATTGCTTTCTGGTTCATTGTTTACATGTAAGTTTATTTTTTTGGAGGGAACGACAGCATGCATCGCCGTACTAAAAAGAAAACTGGCATATATGTGATAAAAACAAACAGATTGATTACAAGTGATTAGCGAAATGAGTTGCCAACACGCAAGGCTGCAGCTCAGTGGTTAGAGCACTCGAAGCATAATCGAGAGGTCGGTGGTTCGAATCCATCCTGAATAGCGTAAAAAAATTTTTAGAAAATATTTCACCTTGAATTACAATTATTAGTATTATTATTAATATAAGAATTTTTAGATTGGAGAAATATTCATGATTTTAACGATGATGAAGTTACTAGGCAATATGGAATTATCGATAATTGTAATTATCCTGAAAATAAATACTTTGGTCATCGCGATGAATGTGAAGTTGTAAGTTTTTTTTAAATTGCTTTATTTTGATAAATACAAGTTTTTTAGCCTAAAGATGAAGGCTTTGTTGGTGATAAAATTGTTTTGGGATTGATATGTACTGCTATAATACTTTTTATTATTAATATTATAATTGCACTTGGTTCAATGGCAGCTCCAAAAGTTGCATATGTTCTTCCAGTTACATGTCTTTTTGGTGTACTTTCAATTGCTGCTGGTCTTACTGTCTTTGGTATTTTTTATAACATTAGATATAAATCTTTTTCTTATGATCTTTCTGATAGTCGAAAAGATATGTATGAATCACAAGGAGCTACAGTTCATGATGATTGGATTAGCATAAAAAGTCGTAAGTGGATTTTTGAAATACAATTGTATATTAATATAAAAAATGTGCGATAATCATTTTCAGCTGAAAAAATAACTTTTGGTGTTGGTTTTTTTCTTGCTATTTCAAGTGGTGGATTAAGTATTATTGCATTTTTTGTTTCAATTGCTGCTGCAGTTATTAAAGGTCGTGATAATGAAAAAACAACTCAAGAAGGTCAAGTATTTTCACAAGCACCACCACAACAAGGTCAAGTACTACAACCACCACCACAACAAGGACAAGTATTACAACCACCACCATCATCACCTGTTGCTGCACAACCTCAACAACAAGCATATTCTCCACAATCACCAGTTGCACCAGGAGCAGCACAACCATATCCATATCAACAACAACAACAACCTGCTCAAGGATATCCACCTCAACCATATCAATATCAACAGCAACCAGGTCAAGGATATCCACAACAAGCACCGTATCCATATCAACAACAGCCACAACCTGCTCAAGGATATCCACCACAACAAGCACCATATCCATATCAACAACAACCTGGTCAAATTCCACAAGGTTATCCACCAGCTCCACAATATCAACAACAACAACAACCTGGTCAATCACCATATACTCCACCACCAGCAGCCGCAGCAGCTCCAGCACAACAACAACCACCTGCATATGGACAAGGTTATGTTTATCCACAATCACCATATACTCCACCTCAGCAACCTCAACAAGCTTATCAACCTCCACAACAACAACCTCCTCCATATACTCCACCAGCACAAGCACCAGCTTCTGTTCCAGCTGTTACTCCACCTCCAGCTGCTTCTGCTCCTGCTGGTGGTTCACCTTCACCAGCTTCTACTACTTAAATGAATGATTAATAGTATATTAAAAATAGTTTTATGTGTACGGTACGGTACAATTTTATATATGTGATTCTTTTGAAATAAATATTTTAATTTATTTGTAAAATTGTTGCTACAGTAATCAGTTGTTTTTGTCGAATCGGTATTTACTTTGTGATAATTCGATTAATAGCAATGGAAGATAGAACAGTTTCACTTGGTCAAACACGGCATGATTTATCTGTCGTTTTGATAATTTGCATAAGCTTAACAACAATCATTTCCAGACAACAAAGTTGTTCTAATTCGATTCTTTCCTCCAGTGTTGCTGCTTTCTGAAGCTTTCAACGCTTATCTTTATTTGTTCTTCATATTTTATTGATTTGATTACGCTATATAATATATATATATATACTTCAACTTCAGACAACTAAAATATGAGACCAATATCACCTATTGTTAAAGGTATATGTATTTTAATGTTTCTTCTGATTGCATTATTGAATGTTATTAGTATTGCAACATGTAAGTTATTTTTGAGGATTATTTAATCAGATAAATCTGTCCCATTTTAGATTGGAGAAATGTACATAATGAATGGGATGAATCTGTTGTTGCTAATTCAACTACTAAAGAAAAACCTTATAATTCAAAACCTTCTGATATTATTTTTTTAAAACTTGGAATTATAAAAAATTGTAAAACACCAGATGGTGGTGAATGTATTATGGTATTATACTTTATAATGACCGCTAATTATATAAATCAATATTATAGCCCGATGGTTTTGGTTTTGTTGGTGATACTGCAATATTTGTTATGTTAAGCGTTGCACTTGCTATTTGCATTATCAATATTCTTGTAACAATTGCATCAAGTCTTTGTCGCACTCCAAAACTTTTATATCTTCTTCCATTAACATCCTTTCTTGCTACAGCATTAATGATTGCTTCTATTGTTATCTTTGTTCTTTATCGCAATATTTGGTATTTTCCACGAGATGGAGAAAACTTTGATTCTGTTCCAGATTACAAGATTGATGGTGATTATATCAGCGGTCCATTTCGTATGTTCTCTATTTTCCATTTCTTTTATAAAACATTGAGTTTTTTAGCTCTCAAAATTACATTTGCTGAAGGCTTTTATATTACTATTGTCAATACCATATTCAGCTTGCTTACAATTTGTGCTGTTGGATTTGCTGCATATAAAAGTGTCAAAGATGCAAATGAAGCTGAAGCTGTCAATCCACCGCAATTACTTTCATCTTCTGAATCAACATGATTATCTTATTAATATTTTCGATCACTTATAATAGTAATTTTATTTAATTTATTTATTTTTGTGTAAATCAATAAATAAACATTTTAGAATTTTTACAAGTGCATGTGTCGGGGAGTGATCATTACCGTAATATTGCTATTTGTGATGAAATTGTTCAGGCAGTGATGATCAATACCTCTGAATATGAGCTCCCAAAAGTTCATAGGAGCAATGTTTTGTCCAAAACCAACTCAGCACTTTACTTGAATCGCGCTGTAGTTGTAATTGAAGATAACTGTAGTTCTTTTTTATCGTCGTATTGAAAAACGTCATAATACAATTATCCAAAAATTTGTATAATGTTTAACATTATTATTTGCTGACAATGAGGAAGGGCATCAATGGTTTTCATTCATTGTCGCTGCTGTCTAAAGCGTTGTTGCTTATCTCATCTCTCTCTCATTTGTCTTCTATCAATTTAATTCTTCACATCTTTTATTGAATGATTTGATTACACGGTTGTTACTTCAACATTAAATTCTTCAAGATGGCGGCTGCTGCAATTATTAAATGTGTAGGTATTATAATGTTTCTTGGTATTGTAATATTGAATGTTGGTGCAATTGTAACATGTAAGTGATCTCTAATGTGGATTTAGATTAACGAAGAATCTATCAAATATCTCTTCTTTTTTTAGATTGGAGAAATGTAAATAGTAAATTAGACGAAACTTATCTTTCTAAGTTATCTCCTAATGATGAGACAAGAATGACTTTTTCTAAGCTTCCTGATATTACTTTTATGAAATTAGGAATTATAAAAAATTGTAAAGTAAATGCTGGTGAATGTCCTACAGTATGTTATTTCTTTTTTGTTAAATACACACTAATTTTGTTTCTTTTTTTAAGGAATTATATAAGCCTGATAAAGAAGGATTTATTGGTGATTCTACAATTCTTGTTATGTTAAGTATTTCAATTATACTTTATGTCCTTAATATTCTTGTAATCATTTTATCTGGATGCCTTGATGCTTTTCCTCAAAGAGCTTTATATATTCTTCCATTAACATGTTTTATTGCTACTGTATTCATGGGTATTGCTATTGGCATTGCTACAATGTATCGTAATACTTGGTATCGCAAATTAGATGGTAAAACATTTGAATCTGATGCAGATTATAAAGTCAAGGATGATTATCTCATTGGTCCATATTGTATGATTCTTTTCTATTTTTCTTTTTATTGCTCTATTTAATATTATTTTTTTAGTTTTTAAAATTACATTTGCTGAAGGTTATTATGGTACTATGCTCGCAGCTGTACTTAGCTTGCTTACAGCATGTGTTGCTGGATGTGTTGCATATGTAAGCGATGATGTTGATGATGAAAAACAACAAAATCAAACTGAAGATATTTATGTAGTTAAAGTTGGTCAAACTGCTGAACGACATCAACCGCCACAATCATCATCAGCAACCGCAGCATCTCAACGACAATAGCCTGCTCAAACTCGTCAAGAATATCCTCCACAACCAGCATATACACTTTCACATTCTAAATCAGCGTGATTAACTTATTATTATACTTTTAATTTCGATCATGTAGCAGCGTTTACGTATAATTTATTTTTTTATTCAATAAATAAAATATTATGATTTTTTCTAATGTTTGCATTCGGGAAGAGTTTGTTACCGTAACCCGGCTTTTTGAGATATTTTAATGATACAATTTTAGTGAAGACAGAACAGGAGTTTATATTAACGTTATTTTCAAAAAAATTATAATTTCTTTTTTCTGTAGTTTTACTTAGACCTTTTACATTTCAAAAGTTATAAATTTGTACGATTAAAAATGTATTCTTCTTCTCGGATATTTTTTTAGCACTGAATTTTGCAAATCAATTTAGCCAAATTAACTTCAAAAAAAAGGATATTGAAGATTACTGTAGTTTTGGCCATCTGGTTGAAAAAGTCAAAAAAAATATATGTTCAAAATTTGCATATTGTTTAGCATTTTTATCCAAGAAAATGAAGCAGTTACATCAATCTTTTCATTCATTTCGTTGTCACTGCTGGTTGACGCGTTTGACATTTGTCTCATCTCTCTCTCATTTATCTTCTATCAATTCAAACCTTCATCTTTTATATTGATTGATTTGATTACACGGTAGTTACTTCAACATTAAATACTTCAAAATGGCGACTGCTGCGATTATTAAATGTGTAGGTATTATAATGTTTCTTGGTATTGCAATAATGAATGTTGGTGCAATTGTAACATGTAAGTTGTTGTGGATTATAAGAGACTACCTTAACAACTATTTTAGATTGGAGAAATGTACATAGTAAATGGGAAGAAGTTATTCTTTCAAAGTTTCCTCATGATACTGAATTAGAATTAAGATCTGTTAATGCAAAACTTCCTGATATTGTTTTTATGAAGCTTGGAATTATAAAAAATTGTAAAGTAAATGCTGGTGAATGTGATGTGGTATGTGATTTATCTTTTTTTAATATTCGCTAATTCTGTTTATACTTATAGGAATTATATAATCCTGATAAAGAAGGATTTATTGGTGATTCTACAATTCTTGTTCTGTTAAGTATTTCAATTATACTTTATGTCCTTAATATTCTTGTAATCATTTTATCTGGATGTCTTGATGCTTTTCCTCAAAGAGCTTTGTATATTCTTCCATTAACATGTTTTATTGCTACTGTATTCATGGGTATTGCTATTGTTATTGCTACAATTTATCGTAATATTTGGTATATTCGATTAGATGGTAAAACATTTGAATCTGATGCAGATTATAAAGTCAAAGATGATTATCTCATTGGTCCATATTGTATGTTTCTTTTTCATCTTTCATCTGCTTTGTTTAATTTCATTATTTAGTTTATAAAATTACATTTGCTGAAGGATATTATGGTACAATTGCTGCTGCTGTACTTAGCATGCTTGTATCTTGTGTTGCTGGATGTGTTGCGTATGTAAGTGTTGATGATGATGAAAAACAACAAAATCAAACTGAAGATATTTATGTAGTTAAAGTTGGACAACCTGCTGAACTATTACAACCTCCACCACAAGCATCATCTGCAGCACCACCAGCAGTATCACAACGACATCAATATCAACAACGACAACAACAACGTGTTCAAATTCGTCAAGAATACCCACCAGAACGAGCATATACACTTTCATATTCTGAATCAGCATGATTATTTTAGTATTTTGCTTTTACTTTCGATCGATCATATTGTATTTATATGTAATTTATTTAATTATTTTATAAAGAATAAATATTAAACTTTTTGTAATTGTTGTGTTCGGGGATGTGCTATTACTTTATTTTTTGTGATACATTCAATGAAGACACCAGCTTTTAAATAAATTCCTTTTGTGATGTTTTAGTGATAAATTTTCTCTGAATATTCTACAAACTTTCTCTTAGTTGTTTTTGAAAGAAATTTTGTGAGTCATCAACAAATGTAATTGGAGATTACTGTAGTTATCAGAATGAGATATATTTAATTAAAAAATTCGTGGAAGGTCTTGGAATTCCGTAAAAACCATAGAAACTCGTGTAAAAACGTGGAAAGTCATGGAAAATCTTAGAATAGCGTTAAAAAAGTCGTGGAAAACATTAGAAAGTCGTAGAAAATCGCGAACAAGCGCTAAAAAATTCGTAAAAAGTCGTGAAAAACCGTAAAAAATGGTGGAAAATCGTGTTATACTTTCCACGATTTTTCACGACTAAATTTTTTTACAATTTTTTTGTGTTTGGGTGAGATTAACGGTTATATTGGGGATCCAAAAGTGATATAGATCTGTTCTCCAAGTTCATATGCACGATTCCAAAAAGTTTCATGTACTTTGTTCTTCTAAAAATCTTTTAATTAAAAAATAAAAAAACCGTAATCAACATTTAGTCCCCCGTTGTAATGGAAGATTACTGTAGTTACTTTATGATGTTAAAAAGTGCGACATAAAAACTGTACAAATAAAATGCGTAATGTTTAGCATAATCATTTTTAAACAATGTTGACGTTACTCTGTATATTATTTCATTTTTATTTATTGTCGTTGTTGATGATTAAAGCTTTTGTCGCTTCTCTTTAATCTCTCTCATTTATCTATTATCAATTTAATCTACACATCTTTTGTTAATTGATTTGCTTATGGTATTTACTTCAACTTCAAACAATTCAAGATGAAGCCACTTACAATTATTAAATGTGTATGTATGATAATGTTTTTTATTATTGCAATACTGAATGTTATTAGTGTTGTAACATGTAAGTTGTTGTTTTTGTTAACTATGAATTATAAGGATTACTTACAAAGTACACAGCGTTCCGATTTCTTACAATCTCTTTCATGGTATTTTATCACTTGATGCCAACGCAAATTTTGCAATTTTTAAAATTTAAAGAACTTTTTTACCAACAATTACTGTTAAATTATTACTCCAATATGCTTTTTTTTAAATATTTTTACTGATTTTATGAAATAGCCGTGATACGGGGGATCATTTCTATATAAGGGCTTTAGATTATAAATTATTATTATTGTTATATTTTAGATTGGAGAAATGCAAAGAATCAATTCGATGAAGATTTTCTTCCATTATTATCCGATAAAGTGTTTCTTTCATTTATTACTCCCAATGAAACATTTTCTTCATTATTTGATAGACTGGACAACTCTGATGATGTCTTAATGAAATATGGAATTATAAGAAATTGCAAATTGCATAATGTTGATGACTGTCCTTGGGTATGTTAAATACGTTTTATATAATAGATTTTCTCAAACATAATCAACATTTTTAGCCTGATAAACAAGGATTTGTTGGTGATAATGCAATAACTTTCATGTTAGGCAGTGCATGTGGCATTTATGTCCTTAATATTCTTGTAATGCTTTTATCGATGTGTTGTCGTTGCTTTCCTCGAAAGGGATTATTTATTCTTTCTTTAACATGTATACTTGCTACTTTCTTACTGATTCTTGGTGTTTTTATTTATGGATTATGCTGTACCACATATTATTTTGAATTTGGAAAAGATATTTCAAAAGAAAAAGGTTTTGATGATGCTAAAAAATACCTTGACAAAATAGATGTTCAACTCTCTGAGGATTCCATCATTTTTCCTTATCGTAAGTATTTTTCTTAGATTTATTCCATTTTTATGTTTTCATCTATTTTGTTTTTTATTTATATAAAATATTTTTTTAGCTCTCAAAATTTCATATGCTGAAGGCTTTTATATTAATTGTGTCGCTGCTGCATTAAGTTTACTGCCAATTTGTGCTGTTTGTTTTGCTTCATATAAACGCGATGATGATGAAAACGCAAATTTGGTTGAAGTTATTCAATCATCGCAAAAATATCCACAATCAAATCAATATCAACAACAAGCACATCCTTCACAATCACAAGCAGTATCACCTTAACTGTTTCAATATCCACAACCTGCTTAAGCTCTACAGAATTATCCAACCAGCACATACACCTTTATTTTCTGAATCAACATGATTATTTTATTATTATACTTTTAATTTCGATCCTTTAACATTTTTGTAATTTTGTTAAACAAAATAAACATTTTAAATTTTTTAACTATTTGTGTTTGGAAAAAATCATTACCGTAATATTTCTGTTTGTTATACTTTAATAATTTTCAAGTAAAAATAGAATAACAGTTTTTGAGAACTTTTGTATTGTTTATCTTTTCTCTGGTTTCACATTTTAAATATCAAAAGTTAATATCTTATATACTTTCTCTATGTGAAAGGTGCAAATCTATGCAACCAAACTAGTTTCAAAAACAGTTAAACTTGAAGATTACTGTAATTTTTTTGTATTGAAAGGTGCAACAAGGGACTGCAGTCCGGACTGTCATAAATTTTACATAAATTTTAGCATATTCATTTTCAGACAATGTTGTCGTTACTCCGTAAATTCATTCATTCATTGTCGCCGTTGTCTAAAGCTTTCATCGCTTGTCTCATCTCTCTCTCATTTATCTTCTATCAATTTATTCTTCATCTTTTATTGAATGATTTGATTATACGACATTTGCTTCAACTTTAAACACTTCAAAAATGATAAAACTAAGTATACTTCTCAAAATTGTATGTACTGTGATGTTTCTTATTTGTGTAACATTGAATCTTGTTAGCATTGTAACATGTAAGTTGTTCTTTTTTATTATTTCGAAAAATTATAAATTTAATATAAAATATATATTCTATTTTAGATTGGAGAAATGCACATAGTCAATTCAATGAAAAGTTTCTTCCATTATTACCCCCTGAAGATAGAGTTGATAATTCTAAACATCCTGATATTATTCTAATGAAATTTGGTATTGTAAAAAATTGTAAGATTCATAATGTCGATGATTGTCCATGGGTATGTAAACTCTGTTTTTCCAACATTCGCTAATTCTGTTAATGCAATCAAAATTTTTAGCCTGTTAAACAAGGATTTGTTGGTGATACTGCACTAGTTGCTATGTTAAGTATTACGCTTGTTCTTCATATTATCAATTTTCTTGTAATGCTTTTATCAACTGTTCATCCTGCCTTTCCTCCAAAAATTTTATATATTCTTTCATTAACATGTTTTATTGCTACTACATTAATGATTGTTGGTGTTGTCGTTTTTGGTGTATACTATGACACTTATTATTTTGATTTAAAAACAGATATTTCTAATGAAGTAGGATTTAATGAAGTTAAAAAAGAGTTTGCTAAAATAAATGTTGGACTCCATGATGATTGGATCAGTGTTCCTTTTCGTAAGTTTCTTTTCCTTTCATTTGTTTTACCTTTTTTATAAAATATTTTTAGCTTATACAATTTCATTTGCTGAAGCCTTTTTTATTACTATTGTCGCTATTGGATTTGGTTTCCTTACAACTGTTGCTGTTGGATGTGCTGCATTTGAAAGTGAACATGATGAAAATCAAAATGTTGTCAAATCAACACAAAAGTATCAATCACAACAAGATCAAGTATTTTCACAACCACCACCACCACCTGCTTCTGCACAACCTCATAAACAACAACAGGCACATCCTCCACAATCACATGCTCCAACACCTCAGCCATATCAAATTCAATCTCAACCAACTCAAGGATATCCACGACCACCACAATATCAAAAACGAAAACAAAAGCGACAACCTGCTCAAACTTCAAAAAGTTCATCTAAATCTAAACCAGTACATACACGTTCACCTTCTGAATCAGCATGATTATCTTATTATTACACTTTTAATTTCGATCATTCATAATAGCTTTTATATATGTAATTTATTTTTTATGTATGAAGATAAATGTTTTTAAAATTTTATTGGAGTTTGGAGAGAAATCATTACCGTATCATTACGTTTAGTAATATTAATATTTTAATAATTTTCAAGTGCAAATTGAGTAATTGTTTTTGAAACCCTTGCTTTCTATTTTTTTACTTATCTGAAGTTTAATAATTTTACATTTTATAAGTTAAAAGCTATTTTTGCGAGTGATATCTTTTATTTTATCTCTGATGTGTTAGCAATGAATGAAAAGTGCAACCAAACTAGTTTAAGAAATAATTGAAACTGAAGTTTACTGTAGAGGTTCGTTGAGATAAAATGCAACAAAAAATTGTTTGATGTTTAGCATAATTGTTTCCAGACGACGAAACCGTTATTCTCTAAATTTCTTTCATTCATTGTCTCTGTCGACGAAAGCTTTCGCCGCTTATTTCATCTCTTTCATTTATCAATTATCAATTTATTCTTCTTCTTTTATTGATTGATTTGATTACGGTATTTACTTCAACTTCAAACAATTTAAGATGAAAGCTGCTACAATTCTTAAAAGTTTATGTATTTTGATGTTTCTTATTATTGTAATTTTGAATCTTGTTAGCATTGTAACTTGTAAGTTGTTTTATAATTTTGAATAATGTGATTATTACTTCATCTATGTGTTTAGATTGGAGAAATGCACTTAATCATCCAGAAATAGCTACTATTGATGGAAAAAGGGTTACTCTTCCTACATCTTTTACTCAAGCTCATTTTGTGGAATACGAACGAGATGACATCGTAAGAAAATTTGGAATTATCAAAAATTGTAAAAAAATACTTCCTCCAAAAGGTTTTGCTTATTACAGTACTGATTGTAAAATGGTATGTTAAATAGTCTTTTACAAATTAAAAAAATGACTATTTTTTTCAGGATGATCCATAGATGAATTGGGGGTAACTTTAGTTGCCCCACCGACCGACCGACCGATCGCCGAAGGCGATCGGTGAAAAATGACCACAGGTAACTACCTGTTGAATTTGGCGATAAATTTTTAACAAATATCTTGAAAATTTAGATGAATTTTATTAAAATTTTTAAAAGATTTTTATGAATTTATTGAACCAATATAATATTTGAATATTAAAAATTTTACAGTACATAAATAAACCAAAACAATTGAGAAACATAATTTAATTAAATGGATCGGGAATAAATAGTTCAAAACGTCTTTCCCATCTGTTCTGAACTTCTTCATCTTTTACAAAATTTTCTACAGGATCATCACTTAGAATTATGTTGTTCATCTTTTTCTTTCCTTGACCACGTGGTCTTTGAGCATTAGAATCCAAATGTTTTTCATTTTTCCAGTCTTCGACATATTTGTAGCAAACAAATTTTGTTAATGGTGGTAAAATGCAGAATTTGTTGATTTGCTTCAACTTTAAGTGGAAATAAAAATGATACATCTACAAATAGCACTTATCAGATTATATTTCAACTGCAAAACGATTAAACCTACATGATGGAACAACTACAGTGGAATTTGTTGCAGTTGCCGTTGCTTGATTGCTGGATTTGCTTTTCAGCCAATTAATTAAATCATTAAGATATCTTCTTGCAAAATTATTTTCGTCATAGACGAAATCAATAAGAAAAGACATTCCTACTGTTGCTCCAACACCTGCTCCAGCGACCTTAACATCTTGTTTAAATGAAGTACCAGTTGCTGCATGATGATGATGATGATGTCCATGTTGTTGTCTTGCGCCATTTACATTTAATGAATTTGTTGAACCAGATTGATAACGGGTCAACTGCGGTTCGCTCCCCAATTTTTGATAGGCACCTGAGCGGGTAAAAGAATGACGGCCGGTTGACTTGGATAATCCACCGGCACCCCAAACCTTACAGTAACCCAAGGAAATATATAAAAGAAAAACAAAAGCCTTTTTAATTAACATTTTTTTGAATGTCACTTTTTGAAAAAACAAAAGATGCTTATTTCTTGCTTAAAAGTTTTAAATGCTTATTTGAAAAAAGGGTTGACTTTGCATTGCTCAGTCTTATCTACAGCTTTCGCATTCTTTTTTTTGACAAACAAGTTTTGTTTTGGCATTTATAACGGAGTCTTCCACATTCCATCATTAAAGAACCCCTGTTCGTACTGTGTTGGACAAACATCAAACACTGAAGTTCTTTCAGCTTTTGAGAAAGTGAAAAAAATAAACACCTCTAACAAAAAATGCATGCAGGCAAAAACAGCTAAATGATGAAAGAAAAAACGAACAAAACTCATTTTGAACAACACGTAAATAAAGAAACAAAAAAACAAGTTCTGTGGAAAAGAAAGAACTAACGACAACAAAAAACATAAGTTAAAAGAGAAATAAATAAGCCTCTAACTTAACTGAAAGAGAAAAAAGGGACAAAACATTTAAAATAAAGGGACTACAAAAAGAAGGGAAAAAAGAATAAGAGCGAACTCTAAACAATCTAATAATACTGTAATTACAATAAAGATTGTAGTAAAATAAATAATACAGTATATTAGCAATTGTAAAAAGTGTTTAATGGCAAGCCGCCTTTACTATGCGGCAAAATTCCTTTGATATGCGGCAAAATTCCTTTGATATGCGGCAAAATTCCTTTGATATGTGGCAAAGTTCCTTTTATATGCGGCAAAAAGCCTTTGAAATGCGGCAAATAGCCTTTGATATGCGGTACTGTATATACAATGCTCGCAGCGGCGAAGCCGCTGCGAGCAAAAAAAAAAAAAAAAAGGTCGCCAGCCGACAAAAATTTTTCAATCCTAGGTAAGGGACGACCGACGGGCTCCGAGAAAAAAAGTTACCCCCCAATTCATCTATGGGATGATCGCACTGGATTTGTTGGTGATACTGCAATAGTTGCTATGTTAAGTGTTGCACTTGTTCTTCATATTATCAATATTCTTGTAATGATTATAGCAATGCCTCTTCATACTTTTCCTCCAAAGCTTTTGTATATTCTTCCATTGACATGTTTTATTGCTACTGCATTAATGATTGCTTCCATTGTTATTGCTGCAGTCTATCGCTACACATATTATCTTCCAAATATTGGTAAAAATTTCTTTTCGATGATTGTAAATTCTGAAGCCTTTTCACTTTATCAATTTGATGAAGATATTATTATTGGACCTTATCGTATGTTTACTTGTGGTTAATGTTTAATAAAATACATAAAAATAAACATTTTAGCTTACAAAATTACATTTGCTGAAGGTTTTTATATTACTATTGTTGCTGCTGTATTAAGTTTACTTTCAATGTGTGTTGTTTGTTTTGCTGCATGTATAAGTGATGATCAGGAAAGCAAGAATGAAGTTAAATCTGTCAAATCAAAGCAAAAATATCCATCACAACAAGGTCAAGTATTTTCACAACCACAACAACGACAAGCATATCCTCGACAATCACAAGCTCTGGCACCTCAACCATATCAATATCAACAGCAACCAGGCCAAGGATATCCACCAGCTCCACAATATCAACAACAACCTGTTCAATCACCATATACACCATCAGCAGCACCACAACAACAATCTGCTCAAACTCCTCAAAGTCATCCATCTAAACCAGCACATACATCTTCATCTTCTGAATCAACATGATTATCTCATTATTTTTAAGCTTTTAATTTCGATCAAAATAATAGTGTTTGTATATAAAATTTTGTTTAACAAAATAAACTTTTTTAAATTTTTTCTGCTGCTTAGGCATTGTTCAGAAATCACGTGACCAAAAAATCGCACTTTTTGAACCCCCCTGCCCCCCTCTGTGACCAAAGATCAAAGCTTTTTGCCGACAACATCAAAGCCGGGTGATCATTTGCCTAACGCCTTCCCTCCCTCCTCTTGGTCACGTGATTTCTGGACAATCCCTTATGTTTGGCAAAAGATCATTACCGTAATATTGCGTTTTGTAATATTTTATTAATATTAATAATTTTTAAGTGAAAATAGATTAACTGTTTTCGAGGACATTTTTTTTTGTATTTCTTTACTTTTCTGTAGTTTTATGTTTTAAAATTTTAAGGTTATTTTTGCGAATAAGAGGATTTATTCTTCCTAGATGTCTTAGCAATTATTGAAAGGTGCAACTCTATGCAAATAAACTAGCTTAAGAAATAACTATAATTGACGAGATTACTATAGTTTATTTTTGTGCCGAAAAATGCAACAAAACAGTGCCTAAAAATTTGCATATATTTTAGCATAATCATTTCCAGACAATGTTGTCATCACTCGGTAAATTTTTTTATTCATTCATTGTCTCTGCCGACTGAAGCTTTCGTCGCTTATCTCATCTCTCTCATTTATCTTCTATCAATTTATTCTCCGGCTTTTACCTTGATTGATTTGATTATACGGCATTTACTTCAACTTCAAAAATGGTACAATCAAGTACAGTTCTTAAAGTTGTATGTACTTTGATGTTTCTTATTATTGCAATATTGAATCTTGTTAGCATTTTAACATGTAAGTGATATTTTTGTTTGTATAAATTTATATACTTCAATCAATGGTGCTACCTTCGTATAGCATCTTTGAATACTTACCGTTTCATCTATTCTATTTTAGATTGGAGAACTGTACTTAATCAACCAGAAACAGCTATTATTAATGGAAAAAATGTTACTCTCGCTTCAACAGATATACAGATTTTGTTGGCCATGGCTGGATATAAACAGGATGACGTCATTGGAAAACATGGAATAATCAAAAATTGTAAAACTGTTCTTCCAAATGGATCGGATAAAGAATGTGATTTGGTATGTTACAAATTTTTTATATGTTTTTGTAGAATTGTTATACTTGGGTAGAGACAGTGTAGTTCTTACAACTATCCTACTATGCCGTATTTGAACTTTTAGCGCCTCCTGTGAGCCGGTATTGACATGGGCGATAATTACAAATTCCCATTTCTACACCCACGTTGGCCGGGATGGTCCAGCTAAAAAACTTCTTTAATGGGTTTATACAACTGTTTTTTAGCCTGATGGTAGTGGATTTGTTGGTGATACTGCAATAGTTGCTATGTTAAGTCTTGCACTTGCTCTTTATATTATCAATATTCTTGTAATGCTTGTATCTATGTGTCTTCGCACTTTTCCTTCAAAGGCTTTATACGTTCTTCCATTAACATGTTTTCTTGCTACTCTTTTTATGATTGGTTCTATTATAATCTTCGTCTTCTACTACAATAGACAATATTTTCCAAAAATTGATAAATCAACACTTTCACATATTGTAAATCCTGATGCATTCTCACTTTATGTTTTTGGTGACGATACTATTGCTGGTCCCGCTAGTACGTTATTTTTTGTTATTTTAAATCTTACATGTACATAATCGTTTTTATAGCTCATAAAATTTCATTTGCTAAAGGCTTTTATATTACTATTGTCGCTGCTGTATTTGGTTTACTTTCAATTTGTGTTGTTTGTTTTGCTGCATTAAAAAGTGCTGATGATGAAAAAAATCAAAATGATGTTGAAGGTGGTTATGTTGTTGAACCCCCGCATCCACCACAATATCAATATCAACAACAACAATATGCTCAAGCTCCTCAAGGTCATCCACCGCAATCAGCTTCATCTTCTGAATAAACATAATTATAATTATATCTTTATATTATTATTATACTTTTAATCTCGGCCATTAAAGATTGTGTTTATGTATGTAATTTATTTTAATGTAATAAATAAATCTTTTTAAAAAATTTTTCTTGTTTGGAGAAAGATCATTAATATATGTCCCGAAGTATGCTGTGAAAAGAACAGAGAAACTATTCTTATGCAGTGCTGCTTTGCATTCTCTTCAAATTAGTTGGCAAACAGCTCCTAAAAAAGTGAAGATTACTGTAGTTTTTCTTCTTGAATGCTACAAATTTTCCTCTTTTTATCCTTTTGAAAATTTGCGTAGTGCTTAATACATTCTTTTCCAGATATTGCAGCAATCATTTTATTCATTCATTGTCTCGGCTGACTGATGCTTTTATCGCTAACCTCTCATCTTACTCACTGATCTCTACTCTTCTTTTATTTATTGCTTCAACTTCAAACTCTTCAAGATGAAGGCGGTTACAATTCTTAAATTTGTATGTATTTTGATGTTTCTTATTATTGCAATTTTGAATGTTGTTAGTATTGTAACATGTACAATGGGTGACAAAATGTTGAAGTCAGCAGCAAAGAGAAAATAAGAACATTTAGTGTTTGCTAATGTTTGCTAGTGTTTAGAACTGACACACATTTTGCCAAACAAAATAGCAACTTGAAAGTTTAAAATTTTTTGAACTTTTTTTTACAGATTAATAATATTTATTTTTTTAAATAAAAACACAGTAATTTTTGTTAATTTTTTTTACAGTAATAAGATAGTAATAAGTAAATGTTGGTAAAATGTTAAACAAAATTTTTTTCATTGCTTTATCAGCTTTTTTTATTCTTTTTTCTTTTGAAATAATTATACAGTAATTTGTGTTATTTAATTTTTTTACAGTAATAAGACAGTAATAAGTAAATGTTGGTAAAATGTAAAAAAAAGAAGCCTTTTTTGCTTTTTTATTCCTTTAGTTTTTGAAATGAGAGTACAGTAATTTTTTTGGTTTAATTTTTTTGCAATATTGAGTTGTTAATGAAATATCAAAGGAAAGGCAATATTTTTTGACTGTTTATTGCGTCAAAGAGCATAAAATGTAAAGAAAGAAAAGGATGCAATACTTTTTGTAAAGATGAATCATTGTTTTTTTAACACTGTCGAAAAAAATTGTTGCTTTTCATCGCTCACAGCCAGATATTCCATTTGACAAAGATCATTTTGCCGATTTTTTTTCATCAAAAATAAGACGTTTGTGAATGTGTGCTTGTAGTTACATCAGAAATTGGTATTAAATTGTCTAGTTATTGAAAGCATCAGTATATTTCCTTAAATGTCATTATGTTTGTTCCATTGAAAAATGTGAGATTCTTTTTAGCCAAATTAGACGCAACAAATTTTGTTTTTATAGAGGCGTAAAAAAAGGTACATCCCTATCGATAAAAGATTGGAAGCCTATAATCTTCTTATTACTGGTGTTTCGCAAAGAGAAGTTTCTCGACGACATGGAATATCTTTAAGGGGTGTTCAATATAATTATATTAGAATTGCTGCAACTTCTCATCTTAAAAATAGAAGAAAAAGAAGAAAGATTGACATGCAATGTGAAGCTGTAAAATATATCGATAAACGACTTTCCGAAGAACCGCAAATTTCCAAACAAGAATTACAAAAAGGCCTTGCGCTAATGCATATTTTTTTGTCAGCAAGGCAAATCGCCTACAGAATTAAACTCCTTGGGTATGAATGGAAGAAGATGAAAAAAGCGCAGGTCATTAGCGAAAAGAATCGGGCAAAACGTCTACAATTTAGTGCATATGTTCGAAGAACTAAATGCAATTTTAATCGTCATATTATGGTCGACGAATGTACCATTCAACTTGGCAAGCGAACTGGTTTTTGTTGGGTAAAGAAAGGCCAACCAATTCCAGTTATTGGACAGCTACCCCATGGTAAAGGTCTTCATGTTTTCTGTGGGATTAGTCGTGAAGGGCCTACCAAAGTTATGTATTGGTCTTCAAAGGAAAGGATGAATTCCGATTGGTATTGCAGAAATGCAGTAGACCGAATTATTGCCCCGGCAGGAAAGCAGTTGTTCAATAATGATTATCTTTTGGTGCAAGTGAGATTAATCCTATCCTTAATTTTAGTTTAGTTCAAAGCTTTTGTAGGATAATCACCCCTCTCATAATTCCTTTGAAACTCGTGAATATTTAACATCAATTGGTATTCGTCGATGCTGCTGGCCCCCACAATCGCCTGACTTTAATGGAGCAGAATTTATTTGGAGAGATCTTAAGATTTATATCCAGTTAGTTTTAAATTACAATTCTATTCGAAAAATATTTACATGCGTTTTTCCATTTAAGGAAAAGAAAGCCAAAATCTCAAAAAGCATTGATTCGACTGATTCATGATTTTTGGACCACAAAAATGACAAAAGCATACTGCAATACTGTAATTGATTTTGCTGTTCGAAATATTTATAGATGTGTTGATGGCTATAATCATGAACATGATAATGCTCGAAAATCTGTTTATAATAATTAAATGTTGTATGACTATAATAAATAAAAAGATAGAAAAAGGTGAATGATAAAATAAAATTATGATAAAATTAAAGGTGAATGATAAACAGCAGCTTCCTTTCTTTGCAGCATCTTTTGCCACTGACCTTTAATTTCTAAAGACAAAAAAAATCGTGATCTTTCTTTTTGGCTGTGAACGATGAAAATCAAAAATATTTTTCCACAGTGTTACTAAAAAAATTGTTTCTCCCATTCAAAAAGTTTTGCTTCCTTTTCTTTCTTTACATTTTATGCTTTTTGCCGTAATAAACAGCCAAAAAATATAGCCTTTGATTTAGACATTTCAGCAACAACAAAACTTATTGCGATGAAAACTTGAACCGCATTACTGTAGTCGTTTTTCAAAAAAAAAGCAAAAAAAAACATTTTTCAACATTTTACCAACATTTACTTATTACTATCTTATTACTGTAAAAAAAATTAACAAAAATTACTGTGTTTTTATTTAAAAAAATAAATATTATTAATCTGTAAAAAAAAGTTCAAAAAATTTTAAACTTTCAAGTTGCTATTTTGTTTGGCAAAATGTGTGTCAGTTCTAAACACTAGCAAACATTAGCAAACACTAAATGTTCTTATTTTCTCTTTGCTGCTGACTTCAACATTTTGTCACCCATTGTACAGTTGAAATGAATGCAAATGAAATTGAAGCTGATGTTGCTGATATTGATGCTCCTCCTCCAACCTCTTCTGATTCAAAATGATTTTCTTATTGTACTACTGATAATTTTTAACACTGATAATAGTGTTTATGTAATTTTAAAGAATAAACTTGCATTGATAAGTTTTTGTTGTTTTTGACCTTGGGGAAATATCACTTTTGCCTATTTTTTTAAAGATTATGGTAGCAATTCCAAAGATTACTGTAGTTTCTTTCTGTAGTTTCTTTCATGATTTAAATTGTGCTGCAAATTTCCCTCACTTCATTCTCACAAAAATTTACATAAGATTCAGCATAATCATCTCCAAACAATGAAGTTGTTATAATCCATCTTTTTATTCATTCACTGTCTCTCTATTGACTGACGCTTTCGTCGCTTACATATCTCATCTCTCTCATTGATCTTCGATTCTTCCTTATTGACTGTCTGATTTGATTACGGTATTTACTTCAACTTCTTCTTCTAAGATGCTGAAGCCTGCAACAATTCTTAAAGGTGTATGTATTCTGATATTTCTTATTATTGCAATATTGAATCTTGTTAGCATTTTAACATGTAAGTTGTTCTTTTTATAATTTTTGAGAACTTTCTAAATATTTTTTTATAGATTGGAGAAATGTACATTATCTACCATGGGTGCAATCAGATATATATGTAGAAGTTAATAAGAAAAATGTTTCTCTTGTTTCAACTATTCGCGAGCTTGACACATACGCAGAAGATGACGTCTTTAAAAAAGTTGGAATTATTAATCATTGTAAAACTATTCCTCCAGATGGAGTAGATGGTAGTACTGATTGTACTATGGTATGTTAATCACGTTTATAAGAGTTTAAGGTTTTATATTTGCATTAGAACTGTAATGACTTTTATTTTTGGCCACTTTTTAAAAGATATTTGCTTATAAAGCATTTCTATATTATAGTAAAAAAAAATAAAAACCATTTTGTAAATCTTTTTTTAGCCTGATGGTACGGGATTTGTTGGTGATACTTCAATAGTTGCTATGTTATGCCTTGCATTTATTATTTACTGCTTTAATATTTTTGTAATGATTGTAGCAATGCTTCTTCGTGCTTTTCCTCCAAAACTTTTGTACATTCTTCCATTAACATGTCTGGTTGCAGCCGTATTCATGATTATTTCTATTGTCATTGCTGCTATTTGTCGCAATATTATCTATGCTCCATGGTATGGAGGAACACCTCAATCTTCAGATTACGAAATTATGGGCGATTATATCGTTGGTCCAAGTCGTATGTTTTTTTATGCTATGTTTATTTTTCTAATATTACTTTTTCAGCTAACAAAATTACATTTGCTGAAGGCTTTTATATTAATATTGTCAATACTGTATTCAGCTTGCTTACAATTGGTGTTGTTGGATTTGCTGCATATAAAAGTGTTAAAGATGAAAAGAACGCAAATGTAACTGACGCTGTCGTTATTGAAGATGTCAAAGTTGAAGCAGTAAAAGCTAATGCTCCTCCACCAACCTCTTCTGATTCAAAATGATTTTCTTATTGTACTACTGATAATTTTAAACATTTGATAATAGTGTTTACGTAATTTGTAATTAACTGTAAAGAATAAACTTGTGCTGAAAACTTTATTGTTGTCCTATGATTATTTTCTAAAGATTACTGTAGTTCATTTTTCAAGGTGGAAATGAGACAAAAAATATTATCCAAAAATTTGCATAATGGTTAGTACTGAATATTGATATCCCTGCTGACTGACAACTTCAACAATAGTTTGATCTATATCTTCGTTTACTGATTAATTTGATTATTACTGCATATATGTAATTAAGCTTGATGAAACAACTTACTATTATTAAATGTGTATGTATTTTGATGTTTCTTATTATTGCAATATTGAATGTTGTTAGCATTGTAACATGTAAGTGATCTACAGGGTGCTACAGTTGGTTTACTCCAACTGTATTAATTTAAAAGCCAAATTACGAGGGGAAAATTTCTTGAAGCACCCTGTATTTAATGTAATTATTATTGATTATTTTTTCATTATAGATTGGAGAAACGTACATAATCAGCTAGATACAACAATTAATTATGGAACAACTAATATTACATTCGGTGCTATACAAGATCCAAGATATGAAGAAGATGAAGTTATAAGAAAAATTGGAATAATTGATAATTGTAAAAATGTTCCTCCAAATGCTGCGGATATTGATATTGATTGTACTGTGGTATATTAAACATTTTTCTAAACGAATTAATCGAGCTAAAAATGTTTTTCTAATAATGTGATTGTTTTTTTAGCCTGATGGACATGGTTTTGTTGGTGATGCAGAAATTGTTATAATGTTAGCACTTGCAATTGTATATTATTTTTTTAATATTCTTATAACCATTGTATCAATGTTTCTTCGAGTTTTTTCTCCAAGAGCTTTATATATTCTTCCGCTAATATGTTTTATTGCTACCGTATTCATGATTATTGCTATTGTCATTGCTGCTATCTATCGCAACACTGTGTATGCTCCATGGGATGGTAAAAATCAATTACCGAATATTAGTTCAGATTTCAAAGTTAAAGATGATAGTATTATTGGTCCAAGTTGTATGTTCTTTGTTTTTTCTCTTTTCATGTATGTATTACTTTTTTTAGCACTTAGAGTTACCTTCGCTGAAGGCTTTACTATTACTATTGTTAATACTGTATTAAGTTTTTTTACAATTTGTGCGGCTGGATTTCTTGCATGCAAAAATATTAATGATGAAAATGAAATTGTATCGGTTATTGTTGCAGATCTCAAAGTTGATTCTGTTAGATCTGATTTTGATGCTCCTCCTCCAACAATTTCTTCTCATTCAAAATGATTATTTTATTGTATACTATTGATAATTTTAAACATTGATAATAGAGTTTATGTAACTGCAGAAATAAATTAGCACTGAATTTTGTGGTTGTTTTTGATCTTGGGGAAACAATACTTTGTTGCCATGATTCATTACAGTAATATTAGAGTTAAACAAACCATAACAGATAATAAGCAAACTAAAACTACATTTTTTGTTTCCTTGACTTCTACGATTCTTAATTCTTTTATCATCGGCTTAAATTTTAAGCAATTTTGTTGCAACTCTATAAAAAGACAATTGCAGCAACAAATTGTTTCACACAATTTATTTAAAAAAATTGCTTTAATGCATTTAAAACTGTCTTGTAAGCTATTAAAAACAAGCTTAAAAGCTTTTAAAATAGAAAATTAACGATTTCAAATTGGAATATCTACGTGGCCAGCTTTAAATAAATTAATAGTCAGTGTCTATGAAAATCGATAACATTCTTTTTGTCAGAGTTCAGTTTTAAAATCGCTTTTGAAATTTGTTGTTTTTTATAATGATTTTCTACGAAAAAAACTCGTTTTTTTTATTCATTCAACTGAAAAATAAAGAGAGAATCAAAAACAACGGAAAACACTTTTTTTGATCATCATTTAAAAATTACGCAATGCAATTTTTTGATTTTTGTTTATATTTTGTTTTTAAAAAATGTATAAACAAAAAAACAGCAGTGTTTTATACACTATTTTTAGCGAATTTATTAGAATTTTTAAATTTAAAAAAACGTTTTTGGTTTGATTTTTAATTTCTCATTTTACTTATTATTAGATTTAATTATTAAAACTGCGTTTTTAGCTTATTTTAGCCAAAAAAGTATTTAAATATTATCAGGATTAATTTCTGCTAATTCTTAAAAAATAATCTTTTTTATGTTTTTTATAAGATTCGAACCTCGCCCTTTGCTCCCATATTGAGTTGCAAGTCTGACGTGCAACCAACTGCTCTTTCTGTACAATGGGTGCTAAAACTTTCTGCACATTTTTGTCATGTTTTGTCATGTTTTGTCATGTTTTTGTCATGTTTTTGTCATGTTTGGTCATTTTGGCTTAAATTGTACTTAAAAATACCAAATTTTGAGTCAGAATTGTAAGAAAATGTATGAGGATTCAGGGGGAAACAAAAAATATGTTTTTAGAAGCCTGGTGCCTACAGAATCTTGTAATTCTGAAGGCCTCCTTTTTGTCATGTTTTTGTCATGTTTTGTCATGTTTGCTGCTTTTGGCTTAATTTTTGTCAAAACAATTTTATTTTCAGTCAGAATTGTTAGAAAATCTTGGAGAATGTATGTGGAATCAAGAAAAGGTGTTAAAAATACTTTTCAGGGTAGAATTTTATGGGGAATCTGAAAAAAATATTTTTAGAATTCTAGCGCCATCTGAATCCTCAGATTCTGAAGTCTAAAAGTTTTTTTCCTTGTTTTTGATGTATAAATATTTTTTTCAGATTCCCCATAAAATTCTACCCTGAAAAGTATTTTCATACATAAAAAACGGGAAAAAAATTGTTTGGTCTTTAGAATCTGAGGATTCTGAAGGCATCTGAATCCTAAAAACACCTTTTCTTGATTCCACATACATTCTCCAAGATTTTCTAACAATTCTGACTGAAAATAAAATTGTTTTGACAAAAATTAAGCCAAAAGCAGCAAACATGACAAAACATGACAAAAACATGACAAAAAGGAGGCCTTCAGAATCACAAGATTCTGTAGGCACCAGGCTTCTAAAAACATATTTTTTGTTTCCCCCTGAATCCTCATACATTTTCTTACAATTCTGACTCAAAATTTGGTATTTTTAAGTACAATTTAAGCCAAAATGACCAAACATGACAAAAACATGACAAAAACATGACAAAACATGACAAAACATGACAAAAATGTGCAGAAAGTTTTAGCACCCATTGTACTTGCCCTTAGAAAAAATTTGATGTAAACTTCCTTTTTCATTTCCCAAGATCACCACTGCCATTTTTTAGTGTAACTTTTAAAAAGCATTGCTTTTCCTTTGCAAAACTCCATTCAACGATCTTTGCGTGTCTGACGTTTCTTTTACTTTTCATGTTTTCTCTTCTCTTTTTTGAACGCTTCTTTTGTTGCTGCAGCAAAAAAAGACTAAAGTTGTTGCGAACATTTTTTTCAAACATCTTTCGAGTAAGGGCTTCGGCTCTGTTGCTGAAAAGGACTCTCTCTGCTCTCTTTCGAGGGGGCAAGGGGAATTCTTTTTAGCAACAACTTTTTCTCGCAAATTTTTGGAAGGTGTCATTGCCCGGGAAATGACACTTATTATTTTTTAACATTAATAACGTCATGATACAAAAAATTGTTTAACTATTTCTGACGCTTAAATTCAAGACACAAAATCAACGCGGTTAATTCTTATACTTGCAAGTATTTTTAGTCTCCCTTATAAAAATGCATCATCACAAAACTTTTGATCCAACAGATCCAAAATATCGTTGCTGTTGTGGTTGTTGTCATGTCAAAACTGGAACAACAATTATATGTGCTGTTTCACTTGTAATATATATTATATTACTCATTTATCGAGTACTTCTGTATCCACATCCGGCATATATTGCAATTGGAGTAGTATTAATTGGTATAAATATTTTAATAATGGGTTCTGCACTTTTTGCTGTCAAAGCTGAACAACCTAAATGGATTATTCCAATGTTGGTTGCAATGGTAAGAAATTTGTTTAAAATACCTTTGAGTTCTATTTTGGCGAATAGGCTGGGAGTTACTAAAAGCTGGACTTGGACTTGGACTTGGCTACTAAAAGCTGGACTTGGATTTGGACTTGGACCTGGACTTAGAAAATTTTTCGAAAAAAAAATTTTTTTTTCTCGATATTATCAAAAATTTGTACGGGATATATATTTTCGACTATGCTGATCACGAATATCAACTTTTTAGGTGACCTTCTCGAATTATATAACGAAATATTGGACATACAAAATTACCGAATTTGCAAAATTTTCAAACCGCAATATCTGAGCAAATAATTTAAAAAGGTCACCTAAAAAGTTGATATTCGTGATCAGCATAGTCGAAAATATATATCCCGTACAAATTTTTGATAATATCGAGAAAAAAAAAATTTTTTTTTTGAAAAATTTTCTAAGTCCAGGTCCAAGTCCAAATCCAAGTCCAGCTATTAGTAGCCAAGTCCAAGTGCAAGTCCAGCTTTTAGTAACTCCCGAATAGGCTCTGTAAAATTGATATTTTGGGAAACATTGAAATTTCGATTGCCATTTACGAAAAATTTACTTTTCCATCAGTATTTAAAAAATCATTACTGCTTACGGTAATTTTTACAGATAATTCCAATTATTCTGCTTACAATTCAAACCATCTATTCTTTATACACTTATTTTGCATACAATCAAGTACAAATACTACCATTTGATGAACGACTGCTTTTTGATGATGATCCAGCTTTAAAGCCTAAAAGCAATGGTAAGGTTTTTTAAATGAGCAGTTTTAAAATTCATTTATGATTATTTATAAATGCTTTTCATATAACATATCCTAAAAATCAGGCAATTTTGGTAGCAATATTGTATTCACTAGATCTGAATATAGTAGCAAAAACTATCATAATGAATGCCAAATTGTCAGGTTTTATCATAATAGAGAAAGTTCATGAGTAAATTAATGCAATGGCGTTTTTGAACCTTATTTTATTCAACCTAAAACACTGTTACAGATCCATCAACATTAATGACAACATTAATCATTGATTTTGTTATTTCAATTTTAATACAAACTTGGCTTTTCTTTGTTGTATATCGATGTTATCAATATTTAACTGCTAAAAGAGAAGCAGAAAAAACTCCAACTTTTCCATCCCCGAATTTTTATCAGTATTATTAAAAAGCAATTGTTTAAAAGAAAAATTATAAATTTATAAAAATTTTGTTACATACGAATAAAAACATTTTTTTAAAACTTAAAAAAACTTCATTTTTTTATTGGTTGCTTATGTTACTGATTAAATGATAAAATTTTGTGTATTTATTTTTGTAACTAAAATGCATATCGATTTTTCACAAAACATCAACAACTATAATGATAATCTTTTAAGAAAAATCTTTTGAGATATTTCTGTCATACTGTAAGTCCCCACTCATCATCATCTTGGTATAAAATTTGCATTAAACATGTTCTTTGTTTGTTGCAGTTACTACACTTTTCTTCTCAAAGACAGCCAACGCTGGATTGATTGTCTTTTAACTTATTTGTATCTTCAACAACAACTAAGAATCGTCTATTACTGATATAAAATATGGTATTTTGCTGTAATAAATCAACTACAAAATGTATTTTAAAGATTGCTTGTATTTTGATGTTTTTATTTATTATAATTATGACACTTGGAAGCATTGTGGGATGTAAGTTTTTGCTCATTTGTTTTTTCTTCTGAAGGGATTTATTGAAGCGGTTTTTTCTCTTGCTTTTTGTCCAACAGCAATGAACAAAAAATAAGTCTTATCTCGTTACGTTTGTCGGTAAATTGCTTCCCTTTATTTTATTTTTATGTTTCGAGGTGGATTCGAACCTCACCATTGACTTCCTCTTGGATTGGGAGTCTAGCGTGCTACCAATTGCTCTAACAATGGGAAGCAGACGATTTTCAAAAACACGACTGTGCTTTTCTAACACAAGCTTAAAAAACACGCAATCATTGATGTTGCTTTTATTGAATATTTCTTGGTTGACATCAATTAATTAAATACAATTTTTAGATTGGAGAGCTGTTCGAACTCGACCATTCAATGAATCAACATTTTATGATGATGATGTTGTTATGGCACATATTGGTATCTTAAATAATGTTAAAGCTGATACAACTTTTATCTCAAAATATCCATTTACAATCACAGATTTTAATTTTGAATATACTAAGGTAAGTTTGTTTGTTTTTTGTTTGTTTATGTTATGAGCTACAGTAATCTAGCATATATAAGGTGATCCACGTGAAAATGAATTATGCAGTATATGAATTTTTTAGGATTGCAATTGTGGATTTGTTGGTGATAAATATGTTCTAACTTTGCTATGTTCAACACTTGTAATCAATGTTCTTAATATTCTTCTAGTTATTTTATCATTCTGTACACGAAATGAAAGATATTTATGGATGTTATTTACTTCATGCTCTCTTGGTACTGTATTCCTTATTTCTGCTGTCTGTATTTTTAGTGTAAATTATAATTATCTTTGGATATATCAAGAAGAAATAGAAGCATATAATCCAACAAAATTTAAAGATGAATTTGATTATTATAGACGTGCAAAAGGTGAATGGAAATATGTTTATGATTATTTTCGTGAGTTTTTTATATATTTCTTTAAAAACAAGGGACAAAAAATTTGGGAGTGTTTTGTGTTTTACATTTGAGCTCAAATTTGAACCTATACTTTTTAATGTAAAAAATATATAAGTGTCATTTCCCGGGCAATGACACCTTCCAAAAATTTGCGAGAAAAAGGTGTTGCTAAAAAAAATTCCCCTTGCCCCCTCGAAAGAGAACAGAGAGAGTCCTTTTTAACAACAGAGCCGAAGCCCTTACTCGAAAGATGTTTGAAAAAAATGTTCGCGACAACTTTTATCTTTTTTTGCTGCAACAATAAAAGACGCGTTCAAAAATGAAAGGAGAGAACACGAAAATGAAAAGAAACGCCAGACATACAAAGAACATGCAGGGATCTAAAACAGCATTGCTTTTTTTGCAGAAGAAAAGCAATGTTTTTTGCAAATGTAGGAAAGTACAAACTGATTTTTTTCACTTCCACCCATAGCTCAATAGGGGGGACGGCAAAAATTTTTTTGTTACATTCCCACAGTCAATTCTCAAAAAAGTCTTGCAGGGGTCCGTCGAGCTGTTTATATGCCAATTTGTATAACCACACATTAAAGCTCTTTCGCCGCACATCAAAGACTTTTTGCCGAACATCAAAGGCGGCACGGTAATTCAAGTCAAATTTCTTTTTTTTAACGAATAAGTTGCCATCTTATATATTTTTAACTATGCCGACCCCCTATTGAGCTATGCTTCCACCTATGTTGAGAACTCTCATATTTGTTTCCGAGGGTCCTAAAATACTGCATATCAAACTTTATTGTTTCTATTGCTAATCACTTATAATTTTTTCAGCTTATGAAATCAATTATGATTACAGTGTATATCTTACCATCATGAATATTATGATCAGTGCTTTATCAATCGTATTTTCAACAACAATATTTACAGAAAAAATTCGTTCATCACCTTCATCTATCAGTTTTCCGACATCTGAATCTTATTAATGCTGATATTTCTTTTAACTAATGTAATTAATTTTGGTGATGTGTATTTATTGTATTAATAAAATAAAATTATAAAAAAATTTTAATATTTGTTTGAAACATATTTGCTGTTGCAGAAGATGAAGATTTAATTCTTAGAGATTTCATATATCCCTTTTTATTAAATGTCATTGGCTATGTAGTCCAGTAAGCATGACTTTATTTGGCTTACAAAAAAGAATATTTTAAGAATTCGAATTTGCAGAATTCCATTCAACCATGAACACAATATTGGTGAGGGTGTCACTTGACAAAAACATAGACACATTTTAAAAAAAGCATGATGGCATTTTTTTGTGGCAAAAACAGGAAATGTCCTTTGGTTTCTTCTAGTTTTAAACGTTCTTTTTTTAAACTTGACATTTAAAATTTGTGTTGATTTCATCAAGTGTATTAGCAGCAGCCATAGTTAAAGACAAATTTTTATTGTTAAAATTTTTTTATGACACAAATGATTCATGTCAATTTTCACATGCACTGTCAATGATCTTTCAACGTTTTACATTTTGTAAGACATTTTTTTATGTTTTAGAAGATGCTTTTATTAGCAGATAAAAAACATTGAAAGCTCTTTAACAATAATATTTTTGTACAATAAATGAAATTTTATAAAGAAATGAATCAAAAGATTTTTTTCGTTGATTTTAAAGAAAGCTTTTTATTTGCAAAAGAAGCAAAAAAAAGAATTTTTAATTTTTTTAAGAAATTTTAAAATTCCAAAAATCTCGTTAAATTACGATTTTTTTAAGGTCAAAAAGCAGCAAGAGAAAAATGATATGGGAAAGCGGAAACAAAATTTTAAAAGTTTTATTGTTAAAAATTTTCACGTTTTTTTTCTCTTTTCTTGTAATGACTTATTGCTTTAAAATTTGAATGATTGACAAATGTTTTTTAAACACAAAATAAAGCTAAGACTTTGAGCTTTAGTTTAACCACATGAACCACCTACTTGGTTTAAACTTATCGATGGTTCAAATACTTGACCTAGATGTTTTTTTGTTTTGCAGATTGTAATAAACAATAAGAAATATACAGTAATAATGTCTAACCTGAACCAATTCATCAATTACCTTTCATTTCTTTTTTTCATTTTGGAGGATGAATTTGATCGTGAACATTTTTTAGGGTTGAATCTGTTTTTTAAAAGTGTAGGTAATCCGATTTACAGAAATGCAACTTTTTTGGTAGAATTTTGGATTTTGATCTAGTTTTTATTCTTTGTTTAGTCTTTTCATTCAAAAATTGTGTTAAAACTGCAATAACGTTTGCTTTAATGATCAAACAATCCTTTTTTTGCATTCATTGAAAGATTGCAACAATTTTTAATGATTGTTTTAACTCTTGTAAAAAAACATTGTTCTATAGACAAAAAAAAACAAAGATAAATCTTCGTTTTTGTTTGATTTCGATGTTTTTTAGAAAAGCCATATTTGAAGTAATTACGTTAATTGATATATTTAATTAAAAAATTTTACAACATTTTTCTGCTATAAAACTGTAATTCAATTTGTTAAAAAAATTTGAACAATTGTTCTGTTCTTTTTTTTCTTACAAACAAAAAATACAATACGTCAATTCTTTTGTGTTTCTATCGTTTGCTTTTTTAATTAAACGTTTTTAATTATTTAATTAAAAGATTAATTAGGGTTTCTAAATGTTGCAGAAAAATTTAGCCTTGATTACTTTAATAAAACTTCAGCTTAAAATCACATGTATGTTCGCACAAATTTTTTGCTCTCTATTGCTTTTTCGTCAAATTGCGTCAGAGCAATGAAATTTTATCTTATCAGAAGCATATTTTTTTAACTTTCAACTTTGTCTACACCCTTTTTTAACCCTCTCCTACACTATTTTTCCCTTTATCTTTTTTCAAATAAGCATAACTTCTTCCTTCCTTTTTTGAGTACCCCCTTGACCTTGAATGACTTATTGTTTTTTCTTTATTGAAACATTTTTTTATTTGCTTTTTTAGCACCTTTTTTTGGTTGGGTGTTTTTATGGAAGAATCAAACATAAGTTCTTTTTTTTTGAAGGAAGGAATGCTTTTTGAGGGGACAAAACATTAAAGGAAAAAGAAGAAAATGGAAGGGCGTGAAGCTGAAATCATAAAAAAATTGCAATATTATTTTTTTTTCTGTAGGAGTGAATGACGATGATTGTGGTAGTGATGTTGATGATGATGGTGTGATAGAAGGAGGAATAAATGTTTGGCAGATGCTTTAATGGATGTAAATTGCAATTACGTTTTATGGCGATTTTTATTAACTTTTCGTGACAAACTTTTTCTTGTATATAAAAACAGCTCAAAAAATTTGGCAATTGCTTTTGTTTTTTCAGTAAAGCTATTGAAAATAGATTTCTTTCATCGTTTTGGTCACTTTCAAATTTTTTTAAATACGTTTATGACACATTTTTGTCTACCGTATTTCTCGTGGGTTTGATGTTTGACGTGTCCTTTTATTATTACAATTTTTTTCCTTACTGTGAGAAGATAATAAAAGCTTTCTGAATAATCTTTTTTTTTCACATGCTTCTTTACGATGATTTTAAAGCACTCTAGATTTCATATGCTTTTAACAAAATTTTGTTTCTAGAACATACTGAACTCAAGGTTATAAAGCCGCGAACTTTTGAAAGCTCGCGGAAATGGATAAAAAGCTCGCGGAATAGATATGAAAATGAGGTCAAATCATATCAGACCTCGTGGCTGGAATATTTTGGGACCCATTGGGGGTCATGAAAGTCATCCCTGATGCCTCTAACTAATTTGTGGTCTCATTATGCTAAACTTTTTAAAGCTCGCGGAATTTCGGCATAATCTGACCACAAATTAGTTAGAGGCATCAGAGATGACTTTCATGACCCCCAATGGGTCCCAAAATATTCCAGCCACGAGGTCTGATATGATTTGACCTCATTTTCATATCTATTCCGCGAGCTTTTTATCCATTTCCGCGAGCTTTCAAAACTTCGCGGCTTTATAACCTTGAGTTCTGTTTTTTCCTACTGCTTATCATTCCATTACAATATTTATTAAGAAATTTTGTGGTACTTTTTAAAAATTGTGTGACGACATTTGACCATAATGACTATCACTTTTATTGCACTTAATTGTGCAACTTTTTGATCATTTACAAAGTTCACTCTCTCTTCTTCGCTTTTATGTGTGATCTCATTTTTGTTCTTTTTTTGCTGTTGTTTTTTTTTGTGATGATCACTTTGTTAATTGCGTTTTTTGCTCGTTTTTTGGAAACTTGTCAAAGAAAAAAAGGACCGCCCTCACTTTTTCTTTTTTTAATTATCAGCTGTTTTGTCTCTGTTGCTCTTTTTAAGACCCTAGGGGTTGTTACTTTTTATAGCATTAATTTTGGAGCTTCTCCAAAAAGGAAGAAAATGAGGATGAGTAGCAGCTTGAGTGAGGGTGGTCGTTACTCTTGAAGAAAGGAAGATGGCTTTCAGGAATATTGGTTTTTACTGAAATTTATTTGTAAAAGGAATACCAACAAACGCTCTCTAGAGCATTTTTTTTGTTTCACACATTTCCTTCATGTCTGTAAGCCTGCAAAAGTTTAAGAAACTGAACTCAAGCTTATAAAGCCGCGAACTTTTGAAAGTTCGCGGAAATGGATAAAAAGCTCGCGGAATAGATATGAAAATGAGGTCAAATCATATCAGACCTCGTGGTTGGGATATTTTGGGACCTATTGGGGGTCATTAAAGTCATCCCCAATACTTCTAACTCATTTGTGGTCTCATTGTGCCTAACTTTTAAAAGCTCGCGGAATTTTGGCATAATGTGAACACAAATTAGTTAGATGCATTGGGGATGACTTTAATGACCCCCAAGAGGTCCCAAAATATCCCAGCCACGAGGTCTGATATGATTTGACCTCATTTTCATATCTATTCCGCGAGCTTTTTATCCATTTCCGCGAACTTTCAAAAGTTCGCGGCTTTATAAGCATGAGTTCTGTTTCAAATTTTGTATGTTGAATTTTCTATCAAACATTATGATTCATAGAAACAACATTTTTTGATGATTCTTATAGTAAATTTTTTTGATTTTTCATTGTTTCTTCCTTTTTTTGTTTTTCTTCCATTTCTATCAAAGAAACTAAAATAATTTTTGATATTTTCAAATTTAGCTTCCTCTTCCTTCTTTTTAGCCGCTATATCTTCTTCCTCCACAATTTCATACTCATAAATTTTTTTTCATAGTTTGTAATTAAACTTTTTAAAAACATACCCTAAGGCTATGTTATTTGTTTATTTTTCTTTTGCTTTTTATTCTTATAAAAAAACAAATAACTTTTTCTCCAGTCAGACTCGCTATCCACAAAAGAACCACATCAAAGCTCTCTACTACTAATGTTACACTCACGTGAGATCCCAGTTTTTAAAAGAATATAAATAAATAAAGTTATCAGAAAAAAATATATTTTTATCAATTTGTATGTATTTTGTTTTCTGTTTGCCGTTTTGATCTTTTTGTTCATTATCAGACCTCCTTTGTTGTTTTTGTTGATTTTGTTTCGCGTCATTTTTTTTATAAATCAAAAAAGTCTTTGAAATTTGTTTATTTTTAGACACAAAAATTGACTGCTATTACTTTTGACTAACACTGGCTACACACTACTTCTTTTGTTATCAGCTCCCATCTGTGAAGAAACATTGATGAACAAATTTTTGAATTTATCAAATTTACCTAAAGCTGCTAACGCTTCATCAGAATTAACATTTGCAATTCGAAAAACTTTATCGTTACCAGGTCGTTCAAAAACTGTACAATCTAATTAAAATTTTCTAAAAAAGGAGTTAAAAAACAGCTGCTTTGGAAATTAAAAGGTTTGTTTAATATTTTCAAAGAAAGACATGAAAAATTTATGTGTTTTTTGGAAAGGTTATTGACGTTGTCAGATGTAAATATTGACTAGTCTAGAAAGTTATATGAAACTATTTTTCAGACACTCTTCAAAACGCACATATCTTCAGTTCCTCCCAGCCATGTTAGCTCCACAAGGAAAGCCACATTGTATTATTGCATTATTTGCGACTTTAGCTGGACTTGTCAATTTTCAAGTAATTTTTATCTTTCTTCTTTTTTTCAAACAAAATTGATTAATCTCTTAAAATTTAAAGGAAGCCTATTCAAATTCATATCCAAACACAGCATATTTTTCATTTCGAAGCTATATTAATGAATCATATATTGCCCGAGGGGTTGTAGATGGAATGCCAGAATGGATATTTACATGGGTTTGGAGTTTAGTGTTAAATATTTGGTTCATTGGCTGCTTGTTTGGAGTGTTTTGTACGCCGTATATTACAGATTATTATGGAAGGAAATGTGAGTTGATGTTTATGGATTTTTTAGAACAAGCAAGGATAAGAAATGCGGAATATGTAGTTACTACCAAGTGATTCTAAAAAAACAAACATCACAAGATAGTAAGAATTTCCGTCAAAAAGAATTAATACCATTGCTTTAATAATCCAATAAAAAGATTTTTTCATTTGTTTGTTTTTAGTTTCACTTGTTCTTGCCAATATTGTATCACTCATTGGCACGATTCTATGTACAATTGCCGTATGGATAAAAATGCCAGAGCTACTTTTCTTTGGAAGAATTGTTGCATCATCTTCTTGTGGAGTGTCTTTCATCACATTAATTTTATTTCTACAGGTAAATATTTTGCATAGCCAATGGGCAGTATCTTGGATTAAAACTATAATAAATACTTTAAACTTTTATTAATGGCGGTAAAAGATCAAAAGCGTATCAATAACTTCAAAAATCAATTCTGTCGATATATGTTATAATCGCTTTCACTTTCAATATCTATCGCTTTTCAGGAAACAACTTCAACAGATATGAGAGGAATTTGTAGCTTTTTATCTGAAACTGCTTTCATAGCTGTAAATGTTATTGGGATGGGATTCGGATTGAATGTTGTATTTGGGCAGAATTTAGTTTTGCTGGTTGGACTTGGTGTTATTCCTGGAGTAATTGCAATTTTAATAATGTTTCCGTTACATGAAACTCCAAAATTTTTGCTGATACATAAAAGAGATAGAAAAGCTGCTATTGAATCGCTGAAGTTTTATCGAGGTTAGTGTTAGTGAAGATGGAAGAGGATATAGTTTATCTGGATAAATGAAATTCCCTGGGAGTTAATTTTAAATCCTGTGAGATTAGTGATTCTTGTGCAAACTTTTACTTATCCAGTATTAAAAAAATTACTCATGGGGATATCTTATATCCGGAAATACTAAATACTTAAGTGACAAATCTGATAGCTATATTTTTAGTAATTGATAATAAATATTTTTCATATCTGATAACAAAAAGTTATCAAAAAGGGATTTCATATATCCAAATGTGATATATTAATGAATGCTTTATCCAAAGGCCTTTAGATAAAACATTCATGTGATATTATAAATCTACGTGGGATATATGAAATTCAAGAGGAGATTATTTTCTAACAGTTAATTTTATCAACACTACAGATTACTATATCGGATTCCGAATATCCCATACAGGAAATTTCTAAACTGAAACAATTTTTCAGGTCCCAATCAAAGCTACGATGACATCATCATCAATATCCTAAAAGAATCAGATGAAAAAATGGATATGCCCATATTCATAGCTTTGAAAGAAGTCCTGCAACAACCACATCTTCGAAAAGCTTTAATCCTTGGAATTATGTCTCTTCAACTTGTTGTTGGAATTTGGCCTATCCTCTACCTCTCAACAGATATCCTTGAAACACATTTCTCAAATGAAATGGCACAATATGCATCATTTGCATTTATCATTGCAAATTTTCTTGCATCAATTTTGGGAACGTTTTGGGTAGATCGATTTGGACGTCGTCCTATGATGATTGGAGCAGGAATTTTAAATACTTTTTGTTTAATATTATATTTAATTTTTGATCGTCTTGCTGCGGGTTTATCAAATTCATATTATCGTTACGGGTGTGTTGGAAGTTTAATTGGTTTTGGAATTACTTATGGGTAAGTGCTTGCTTAACGTTGAATTATTTATTGAAAATTTGATAAAAGAAAAAGTAGCAGAAAATCGTAGAGATGAGATGAGGATGCAAAAGTGCAATCAGAAAATTCGCAATCCCAACAAAATACCGTTTAAAATTTCGATATTCTTTCAAAAATCTTTTTTCTTGTTCTATAAATCCACTAAACATCAACTCACACTTTCTCCCATAATTATCTGTAATATACGGCGTACAAAACACTCCAAACAAGCAACCAATAAACCAAATATTTAACACTAAACTCCAAACCCATGTAAATATCCATTCTGGCATTCCATCTACAACCCCTCGGGCAATATATGATTCATTAATATAGCTTCGAAATGAAAAATATGCCGTATTTGGATATGAATTTGAATAGGCTTCCTTTAAAAAAGTTTAATTAACATTGTTTGTTTGAAAAAGAAAAATTAAAATTACTTGGAAGTTGACAAGTACAGCTAGCGTTGCAAATAATGCAATAATACACTGTGGCTTTCCTTGAGGGGCTAACATTGCTGGGATGAAATGAAGTGATGTGTGTTTTTGGAAGGGTGTCTAAAAATGGGTTACTTGTTTTTTTTATGAATTAGGAAGTAGCTAACTTATTTAAATGTTTCTGCTTCAATTACCGTAATCTCTAAACAAAAATCTAACCAGCTTTCTTTCTCTTATAGTAACCTATTAATTAACATTTTTTCAGTGGTGCACTCGGTCCTATTGCCTATTTCATTACTTCTGAATTAGCTGCCCAGCGATATCGTTCCCTCATTCAATCTATGGTCTTTGGCATCAATACATTAATCAATTTCATGTTTTCATTTATCACTTTACCAATGTATCAATGGATATCTGCATGGTCATTCGTGCCACTATTTATTATTCCAAGTTTTTTCTCTATCATTTATCTATATCGCAATCTCCCAGAAACAAAAGGAAAAGAAATTCATGAAATTGTTGAACAAATGATTGCGTCATCTTCAAAAGATGGATACGGTAATGGTAGAAATAAAAGTAAAAGAAATATTTCAATTTCATCTACATCAACTTCTCCATCAACAATATTGTCAACTATTTCATCATCGACATCTTCATCTGCATCTAATTCTGAAGATGATTGTGAGGTGGGAGAATGCAGAGGAGAAAGAAAAGTGGCAGTTTATGAAATGTCCAGAGCTACAACAAGAGATTATCCCAAGAGATCCCCAGCATATTATTGTAATGCATTACCAAAAATTGGTGGTATTAATCTTTCAAATGTACAATATACAGGTCCTAATAATTATAAAAAACAGCCATAGTTAAATTGTGTTTGTAAATAGGCAAAAAAAATAAACGTGTATAAATTTAAAAAAAAATATGTGTAATTTTTGATTTTAAAATTTCTTGTAATTTTGTGATACTTAATAAACTATTAAGCAGTAAAGAAAATGAAGCGAAAAATGGATTACTGTAAATGGCAAACGACATCTTAACAATTTTCGTTTAACTGATTGCTAAATCCAAATGTAACTAATCTGATAACTAATACCATTCCAAATTGTGCTATAACTTTATAAAGAAGAAAAATGTGAAAGAAAAGATTGATCCAACAACACTATTTTGGAGAAGAAAATGTCATCTCTCTCATAATACAAAAACAATAATATTTTATATGATAAAAGCTTTATCTAATTTCACACTACATCAAAAACACAGTACAGAAAGAAAAAAAGGAAACAACAACAGAATTAAATATAGAATGGAACATAAACATCTCCATCATGACGTTCTTTCAAAATTTTACGGTTTTCTCTATCTTGTCCTTTGTAGCAGATCATACGATTACGAACTTCTGAAGCGATTACAGTATCAACGAGAGCATCCAATTGTTGCTTGTAAGCTTCAGAATTGTTATCACCAAACATAAGTTGAACTTTTGTATCTTTGAAAGTCTATAATACAAAAATAGAAATAATAAAAGGGACAAAATATTCAAAGCTTACTGTAACAAAAGAAGAAAGATCATCAACATCCAAAGCATCAGCAGGAATTTTATTTAAGCGAAAGAATTCAATTTGTTCAGGATTCATGAGCTTTAAAATATTTTTCATTGTTGAAGCAGTAATAACGGGAGACTTTTTGCAAAATTCGCTATAAAAGTCACAAAATGAAAAAAGTTAAGAGATGTATAAAAAACTTACTATTTAAATTTTTTAATCTTTGGAACAGCTTCAACAATATCTTCAAGTGGAACCATCTTTCCATCATTATCAAACATTTCAACATTTCCCAGATCAACATCAGCAGCAGATGATGCAAGGAATTTGAAGTCATAATATAAAACATGCTTATCAATAATACGAATTTTATTAATATCACATCGATAAATTTTTGGACGAAGTAATGAAACAAAATCTTGAGATTCAATGCAATAAAGATATAAGCCATGAGTAAACCAAAATTTAGATGTAATTTTATTGATGTTAACTTTAATACAACATGGACCATCACCATCACATTCTTCATTGGAACAAATTTTTGTAGGATCACCAAAAAAATCAGCAGCGACAAGAATTGGATTTTTTTCGAAGAAGTATTTAGCAGCTTGGATTAGTTTGTTGTAAACAGTTGAGCTTGAAAGATTCTTTGTCATGTAGTAAATGATGGATGAAGGAAGTGAAAAGTTCTGTTGGATTGAAGAAGCTTCAGGCCATGGAATACTTCCACGAATTGCTGGTTTTGAAACAACAGCAGTAAAAGTTGTAACAACGTTCATTTCCGATAGCAATGAAGCTGAATGGTAATAAAGAACAATTAAGTATAAATATTAATAAAAATATTATTCACGGAAAAATTAATAAAGAAAAAATAGAGGTGTGAGTATTTGGTGCTGAAAAAAATATTGAACAAGGAGCAGTCAATAATTGATCGTTCGAAAATGAATAAAAGTCTTCTTTGAATTTCCTATAAAAGCAAATATAAAGAAAGCACTTGATTGGGCATCAGACTTGTCAACCAAGAAATCTCTGTAAATTTGAATTCTTTTTCTTTCACTTCACAAAAGTTTGTAAAGCTATAATAACTGTTTTGTAAACTTAAAAAAAATGTAATGCTATAATACTAATGCAAATGGAGTACTGTAACTCGTCAATACATCGCGCATCTCAAAACTTTTTACTAAACTACCAGCAAAACATAGAAAATATTTTTTTATGTTTTGAAGGGGACTCGAACCTCTCGCTGTTGTCACTCACCGTAGACTGCAAGTCTAACGCGAAACAAAATGCTCTCTCTCTCTCTCTGTAAAGAAAAGATTGATTCAACAACAACAATCTCATCTCTCTGATAATACAAAAACAAAACTATATTATATGATAAAAGCTTTATGTAATTTCACACTACATCAAAAAAACACAGTACAGAAAAATAACAAAGAAAGAAATGAAACAACAACAGAGTTAAATATAGAAAGGAACATAAACATCTCCATCATGACGTTCTTTCAAAATTTCACATTTTTCTTGATCTTGTCCTTTATAGCAGATCAAATGATTACGAATATTTGAAGCGATTACGGTATCAACGAGAGCATCCAATTTGTGTTTGTAGCCTTCTGAATTGTTATCATCAAATATAAGTTGAATTTTTGTATCTTTGAAAATCTATAAAATAAAATTAATAAAAAGGGACAAAATATCTAAATCTTACTGTAATAAAGGAAGAAAGATCATCAACATCCAAAGCATCAGCGGGAATATGATATAAAGAGAAAACTTCAAGTTGCCCAGGATCCATAAGCTTTGCAATAGTTTTCATTGTTGAAGGAGTAGTTACAAGAGGATAGACAAGTATACTATAAAAGCTTTGGGTGGATAGACTATAAAAGTGACAAAATGTAAAAAAGTTAAGAGATGTATTAAAAAAAACTTACTACTTAAATTTCTTAATCTTTGGCATAGCTTCAACAATAGCTTCAAGTGGAATCATCTGTCCATCATTATCAAACATTCTTACACGATCAATTTCAGCTTCAACAACAGAAGATGCAAAGACTTTAAAATCATCATAGATAACATCTTTACAAATCATATGAATTTTCTTAATATCACAGCGATAAGTTTTTTGACGAAGTAATGCAGTAAAATGTTAATCATCATTCCAACAAAAAAGACGTAAACGTTGAGTAAACCAAAATTTAGACGAAATCTCATTAATATCAACGGTTACACAACATGGATCACGACGATAACCATTGCAATGTTCATTTGAACAAATATTAAATCCAGGAGCACACATATCAGCAACAACAACGATTGGATTTTCTTCAAAAAAGTATTTACCACTTTGGATCAATTTGTTGTAAACAGTTGGACTTGAAGGGTTTTTAGCCATGTAATATACGATGGAAGAAGGCAGAGAGAAATTTTGATAAGCTGCAGGAGCTTCTGGCCATGGAATTGTTCGACGAGTTGCTGGTTTTGGAATAACAACAGCAGCAGTAGAAAGAGAGGTTGAATCAACTTCCATTTTTTGACAGTAACGAAGCTATAAAAGACAATATATAATAATAACAGAGCTAACTATAAATATTAATACAAATATATAAATTCGCGGAAAAAGTTACTGAAGAAAAAACAGAGCTAAAATAAGAAATGGATAAAAATTTTTGCTGCTGAAAACAAGCTGAACGAGCCACTTATTGATTTTTGAAAAACGAAAAAAGTGTACTTCAAATTTTCTCTTAGGAGAGGAAAAATACAGAGAGAGCAGTTGGTTACGCGTTAGACTGACAATCTATAGATTACACTATGCGAGTCAACATCGAGGTACAAATCCCATAAAAAACATAAACAAATTTATTTTTCAATTGGCACAAATTAATTTTGATACTTTTTAAAAAACTATTAACTTAAAAATAAGCTAAAAATAATGTTTAATTTAATTCATTATTCATTTTGTCAAAAACCTTAAATTTTTCTATCAGCACTAGTAGCTACACGAAACATTATTTTTTAGTTTATTGTAGCGCAAACATTATTTAAATATTGCTAAGATCAATTTCAGTTTATAGAAAATTAATTCTTTTCATGTTATATATATTTATTCATGAAGAATATTCCCCCATGGCCTAGACCAGGTGGATAGTTATACAATTTAAAAGTACAAAAAGATAAAAATACAATAGAAAACAATAATACCTAGCAATTAAGAAGACAAATTATTTTTAGTTTCTTTTTGAGAAGATTTTTGATTTCTTTTATAGAATTGAGCAGCTTCCATATTTTCATCACATTCAACACGTTTGGTTTCATTTGTAGATGTATCATGCACGAAGATTTGTTTTCCTTTAATAAAATATTTGATTGTTGTATTTCCTCCACGAGCTTTATAAAGTTGATCTTTCTTTTTGGTGAGTTTCACTTGAATTTTATGAGCATCAGGAAATTCATAATTGTTCACAAATACTTTCCATTCTTTTAATTTTTCTTGAGTTTTGATATATTCTGGAGCATTTTTGAGAACAGCATTCTTTTCATTTTTGGTTTTAAAAGACACTTTAATTGGACGATTTTTGGTTTTTGAAGCATCTTTTTTCCCCATTCTTTTGGCTGAAATAACTTTAGCATTTTGATCAATTTTTTGAATAAATTCTTCCATTATTTGTTGATCAGTCAAAGTAGCTCCATCTTTATTTTTCATAATTTCAGGGATATTTGTAACCACGACAGACGATGTAGCACTTTCTTCATTTGTTGGTAATACATTTGAAGTAATAGGAATATTTTCATCCATATGAATATCAACAGAAATATTTTGATTCATTTGAATATCATTTTGTTCATACATAGGAATAGTTTTTTGTTTTTCATGTTGCAACTTTAAGATAATATCATGAAGAGCTTGTATTTGATCATCTTTTTCCTTGAGTTGAGCCTTCGTTTCATCATCTTTTTCTTTTAAATAAGTCCATATTTGATCATTTTTTTCTTTTAGATGAGCTTTTGTTTCATCAAGTTCTTTCTTAAGTTGATTAAATAATTCGGCCAAATTACTAGATGGTCTTTTGGCAACAGCAATAGGACGTGATTTTGGTTCTGCATTTTCTGAATCTGATTCTTCTTCATATAATTCTTCTTCTTCACGTTGATATGGATCAGATACACGGTCACTGTTGAATTTTAGAAATTTTTGGTAATATTCTTCACCCATGTTAGCCCGTATATATTCAGCTTGATTCATTTTTCATAAAATATATACGAATATTTGAAATTTTTTAAAAATTATTGATTTGAAAAATAAATAAATTAATATTTTATTTTTTGGACAGCAATAAATTTTGGTCACCCGCACAGAACGAGAAAAAGGTTGCAATTGAGAAAAAGGTTGCAATTAATTTTGATACTTTTTAAAAAACTATTAACTTAAAAATAAGCTAAAAATAATGTTTAATTTAATTCATTATTCATTTTGTCAAAAACCTTAAATTTTTCTATCAGCACTAGTAGCTACACGAAACATTATTTTTTAGTTTATTGTAGCGCAAACATTATTTAAATATTGCTAAGATCAATTTCAGTTTATAGAAAATTAATTCTTTTCATGTTTTGGACGGACTTGAACCTCGCTGTTGACATCCACAGAAGAATGCAAGCCTAACGTGAAACAAACTGCTCTCCCTTTCTGTTTGTATTTACCGAAAAGTTTGAAATAAACTTTTTTCATTTTTGCTACAACACGTAAATGCTATAATAACTGTTTTATAAACAAAATAAATTATAATGCAATAAAACTAAAGTAACTGGAGTACTGTAATTCGTCAATAACTTGCAGCTTGAAACTTTTGACTCAACTTTGTGCTAAAGAAATGATACGCAAACATAACCCAGAAACCCTCAAGGAACTGTACAGTACAATTTGTACTACTCAAAACAAAGAAAAACGCAAAAAATAAAGTTGATTGAAGAATGTTGTTATTGAAAAATATTTTAAAATCAAAAAGCTTTATGTAGTTTCACAGTAAATCAAAAACAGAGTTGAGAATAATAACAAAGAAAAAAATGAAACAACAACCGAGTTAAATATAATGAGGAACATAAAAAGATCCATCATAACGAGCACACAAAATTTTACGCTTTTCTCTATCTTGTCCTTTGTAGCAGATCAAATGATTAGGAATTTCTGAAGCAAATACAGCATCACCAAGAACATCCAATTTTTGTTTGTAGCCATCAGAATTGTCATCATCAAACATAAGTTGAATTTTTGTATCTTTGAAAGTCTATAATACAAACACATTATTTTAAACTAACAAATCATTTTAGCTCACTGTAATAAAAGTGGAGAGATCATCAACATCCAAAGCATCAGCAGGAATGCAATCCAAAGTGAAAAGTTCCAGTTGTCCAGGATCCATAAGCTTTGCAATAGTCTTCATTGTAGTAGGAGTTGTAACAAGAGGATAGAAAGGTTTATCACGAAAATTCTGGGAATATCGACTATAAATATTAAAGAGTACACAGATTTAAAAAGTCTTAAAGCTACTTACTGTTCAAATTTCTTAATCTTTGGCATAGCTTTGATAATATCTTCAAGTGGAACCATCTTTCCATCATTATCCAACATTTTAACACGATCAATATCAGCGTCAACAACAGAAGATGCAAAGAATTTAAAATCATCATAGATAACATCTTTACAAATCATATGAATTTTCTTAACATCACATCGATATGTCTTTGGACGAAGTAATGCAGTAAAATGCGTAGGTTCATTAATCCAACAAAAGAGACGTAAGCGTTGAGTAAACCAGAATTTAGACGAAATCTTATTAATATCAACGGTTACACAACATGGATCACGACGATAATCATTGCAATGTTCATTTGAACAAATATTAAATCCAGGAGCACACATATCAGCAACAACAAGGATTGGATTTTCTTCAAAGAAGTATTTGCCACTTTGGATCAATTTGTTATAAACAGTTGGACTTGAAGGGTTTTTAGCCATGTAATATACGATGGAAGAAGGCAGAGAGAAATTTTGATAAGCTGCAGGAGCATCCGGCCATGGAATTGTTCGACGATTTGCAGGTTTTGGAACAACAACAGCTGAAGAAGGAGAAGAAGTTGTAGCAGCAGCTTCCATCTTTGATAAACCTAAAAAAGGATAAAGTTAATAACAGAGTAATTAGCTATTTTAATAATAATAATAAAAAGATAATAAAATCACGAAAAAAATATCGAACAAAAAACAAAGCTGAAATAAAAAATTGCTGTCGATAAATTGAACAAGAAGCAGCATGGGCAAAATGTCTCTCTACAGCAGCCAGCTTTGACACTCTTCATTACAGTAACAGAATTTGTCTTTTTCAAAGCTAAATTTCGCTTTCTTTTTTTATCTTTATTTTTTGTTGATCTTAATAACTATCTTCTTCAACATACAACAAAGATGTTTGCTCCTACAGCTTGCTATGAAATACTTGAAAATATTTTTGCTGAATTTATGGTAGATAAAAATTATGACAATGCAGAAAAATTTATGCTATCTGGATATGAACCTTTTCAAGCAGCATTAAGATATCTTTGACATGCAAGAAAAGTTGTAATCTCTGAAAAAGTTTTTCATGTTGAATTTCTAAGTTTTACTGCTGCTATTTTTGTAGATATACTTTACAGGATTATCAAAAACAGATCAAACAACCACGTCTTACTATTCCTTACAACCTTCGTTATTTGAAACCTATCTTGGATGCAGTAGCATATGGCATAGAAGAAATTATGATTTGTCGTAAACCTGAATTGGAATATCGTGATTATGTTTTGGATGTTATGATTGAAAGATATAGCTATAATAATAGTGTGTTATACTATATATGTGGGTGTATCAAGTATTTTATTATTCATTTTTTGACGCTAAATCGTTAGGAGATGTTACTCCAATTAAAATATGAGCTTATTTAAGTAAATAACAACGAGTTGCCGTCAAAAACCCAGTGAATGAAACGTTTGTACATATCGATGTGCGCATATCCTGAATGTTTTTCTTTCTTTAATTAATATCCATGTTTTTTAGAGCTAAAGAAGATTGTTATCTGGGAAACCCTTGCATCTAAATGGTATACAGCAATACGAAATCGACGTGGTATTCAAGATATTCATCTTTCATATGCTGATACTTTATTTGTAAGTTTTTCATTGCAACTAATCATGGAATAAGCTGATTATCTTATTTCCTGTTGATCTTTTGAATTACCTCTTCTCAGTACGCAACCATTTTTTAGGGTTTTGCAATGATCTCATCAAGCTGCAAAAAAAATGATTTACATTATATGAATTTTAAAACTCTCAATCATTGCATTGTTGTTTCATATCTCTCTGTTGAACTTCGCACAATTGATGGTCCATTTGAGCTGAATGATATTCAAGGAAGTGCCATATATGATGTTTTTACATTTATTTCAAAAACTTTTCCAAATCTCAAAACTCTCATATCTTCTTTTGCATGCTCAACTTCTTATTACAAACCAAATATGTATTCAATGATGACAAAAATTAATGGCTTAATGTTTAATGAAATTTCACCAACTACAAAAGGAAGCATTTCTTTCAAAGCTAACTGTCAACTTGCATCGTTTGTTACTGTAGGTTTTTATTATTTCATTTATTCTTTTAATGTTCACCACTGATTTTCAGGTTATTAATCGAATTTCCACTGATAAAGATGTAACAATTGATTATATTAACAAAAATTTTACAAAAGAATTTATGGTTCAAGATGGTTTATCTTTTAAATGTGAAGTTAATTTTATTTAATTGTTTTTATTGGTTGTCTCAGAGATTGTATTGTTTTTTTTTAATTTTATTCGGTTGTTTTTTTTTAATGTGTTTTAATTGTAGTTTTTTGTTAAAAATAAAAGTTGGCTTTTGTTGCAAATGTTTTGTGTGGGGATACTGTAGCATAAAAATTTGTCATTTTGTTTAAGGGAGTTACTGTAGTTTGGTTTTTCAGAGATTTAAAGAATTTAATTTTTGTGATACTGTAGCATTGAAACATTGTCATTTATTCACATAGATTTGGATGGGTTACTGTAGCTTTTTGCAAACAGAAAAAATCAAATCGAAGTTGTTGGTTATTGCAGTTGTTGTTGAGTTACTGAAGTTAATTTTTTAAATAAAAGAAAATCTTGCAATCAATAATGAAATCTTTAAGGCAAGAAGGGCACTTATAAAAAAAGTGCCATAAATCAAGCAAAATTTTGGAGTTCTTGTACCGGCATTTTTTTGTTTCTCCTCATTTATCCGCTCTCAAATTTTATTCAAAGAAATTTAATATTTTCAAAAATTTAATAAATTTATTATTATTATTCACCAATTTATTTACCATTGCTATTATTTTTCTAATAATGTTATGTATTCTTGCTCTCCCCATTATTATGATTGTTCTTCGTCTTTTAAAATGGAAACGTTCAAAGAAAACCGAATCTTCATAATCCATGATGCTTGTGTAAAAGAAGTTTTATTGGATTACGGTATTTATTTCAGCTTTTCAATATTTTATGTCTTTTTATCTGTATTATTCTTGTTGTCTTTATTGTAAATAAAAATTATTTTTGATAATATGTTGAAAAAGTTTAGTTACTACAAAATTGTTCGAACAATCTCCAATACAGGCAAAGAATTTTATCTAATTTTAAACAAGAACATTTTATATCAGAACAAACAAAATGAAACAAACATGTAAAACATTAATATTACTTTTTACAAATCATCACCACCGTAGTCATAACGTTCATCCATAATTTCAAACTTTTCTGCATCTTGTCCATCAAAACAAATCATACGATTAATAGCATTTGAAGCAATTATACCATCTATGAGAGTTTCCAGTTGAGCACTGTATTCTGCAGAAATGCTACGACTGAATTCAAGATAAATTTTTGTGCTTTTGTAATCCTAAAAAAGGGCAGTTATAACTATAAAGTACAGCAAAAAAAGCAGTTTAGCTTACACTGATAAAAGAAGCAAGATCATCAACATTGAAACCTTCAGATGGAGCATCATTCAAACGAAAATATTCAAGATGTTCAGGTTTAAGAAGTTTAACAATATTCTTTATTGTTGAAGGAGTAGTAGCAGGAGATTTCTTCCAAAATTGACTATAAAAGGAGAAGAATATATACATAAATAAACAAAAATCTTAAAAGAACTTACTATTCAAACTTTTTAACTTTTGGCATTGCTTCAATGATATCTTCAACAGAAACAGCCTTTCCGTCATTATCAGACATTTCGAGAAAATTAAGACAAGCTTCAACTGCAGAAGAGGCAAGGAATTTGAAATCATCAAATACAACATGTTTACCAAACATACGAATTACATCAATGTCAGATCGATAAGCCATTGGACGAAGTAATGAAGCAAAATCTTTATATTTATTCCAATTAAAATAAAGACCATGAGTAAACCAAAATTTCGATGTACATTTATTGATATCAATGTTGATACAACATGGACCACGACCAATACATTCTTCATTTGAGCAAATATGTAATTCATGACCATACATATCAGCAACAACAAGGATAGGATTAACTTCGAAAAAGTATTTGCCACTTTTGATCAATTTGTTGTAAACAGATGGACTTGAAGGATTTTTGCCCATGTAATATACGATGGAAGAAGGTAGAGAGAAGTTTTGATAAGCTGCAGGAGCATCAGGCCATTGAATTGTTCGACGAGTTGCTGGTTTTGGAATAACAACAGCTGAAGAAGGAGAAGAAGTTGTAGCAGTAGCATCCATCTTTGATAGCAATGTATCTGAAAAAGGCAATATATAATAGTAGGAGATTTAAATATAAATATTATAAGAATAAAATAAGATCACGGAAAAAATTAGTGAAGAAAAAACAAAGCAGAAATAAAATAATGATAAAAGTTTTTTGTTGTTGAAAAAATTTGGAACAAAAAGCAGCGTTGGCAAAATGTCTTTCTGTACTTTAGAATCTACAGTAAGAAGAAAAAATGTTAGAAATGCTTTCTTTTAAATATAAAACTTATCGTTACTGTACAAATAATATCCCCATAATGTCAAAGAATTCAATTCGATTTAAAAACAACAACAACATTTTATTTCAGAATATACAAAAAAAGAAAAGAAACAAACACGTTAAAAAAAAGAATTAAAAATCATCATCATTATAATCATAACGTTCATCAATAATTTCAAGCTTTTCTATAGCTTGTCCATCAAAACAAATTACACGATTAATAGCATTTGAAGCAATAAGGCCATCAATGAGAGTTTCCAATTGAGCTCGAAATTCTGCAGAAATGCTTTGACGGAATTCAAGGTAAATTTTTGTGCTTTTGTAATCCTAAAAAAGGGAAGTTAGAGTACAATAAACAAAGCAATGTAGCTTACACTGATAAAAGAAGCAAGATCATCAACATTAAAGCCATCAGATGGAGCATCATTCAAACGAAAATATTCAAGCTGTTCAGGTTTAAGAAGTTTAACAATATTCTTCATTGTTGAAGGTGTAGTAACAGAAGGTTTGTAGCAAAATACACTATAAAATTTAAACATTACATGTAAAAAGCATTATAAAAACTTACTATTTAAATTTCTTTATCTTTGGCATTGCTTGAATGATATCTTCAAGTGAAACATTCTTTCCATCATTATCAGACATATTAACACAATTAAGATGAACATCCGTAGCAGAGGCAGCAAAGAATTTAAAATCATCAAGCATAACATGTTTATCACGAATATTAAGAATATCAATATAAAATGACTATAACTAATTTTTTTTTGATTTGACAAAAAAACATCAAAAATTTCGGATTTTTACTCACTTTTTTCAGGAATACTTGTTTTTTTTGTTATTTTACTCATCACTTTTAGTCATGAGTGAAATTTTTAAAATTTTTAGTTTTTTTTCTAAAATTACTCGTTAAATTAATCAGTAGTAAAATGAGCAAAATAAATTGGTTATTTTTTTTGCTCAAGCTTATGAGCAAATTTTATCTGCGATTTTTTTTGCTCGTTGCTATGAGCAAATTATTTTTGCTCAACTTTTACTCTGATGGGATTCGAACTTTTCTATTCTTGCATGATAATCTAAAACAAAACCACTTAGACATTGCGCCAAACATTTTTTGCTTTCTTTTCTTACTTATGTCAAAAAAGGATTTCAACACTGCGTTTCTTTCGTTCTTTTTTCTTTTCTTTTTCAGCGTGTTGAAATCCTTTTTTGACATAAGTAAGAAAAGAAAGCAAAAAATGTTTGGCGCAATGTCTAAGTGGTTTTGTTTTAGATTATCATGCAAGAATAGAAAAGTTCGAATCCCATCAGAGTAAAAGTTGAGCAAAAAAAATTGTTGAAAAAATTTGCTCATAGAAATGAGCAAAAAAAATCAACAAAAAAATTTGCTCATAAGCATGAGCAAAAAAAATTATCAATTTATTTTGCTCATTTTACTAGTGATTAATTTAAAGAGCAAATTTTCTAAAAATATTGAAGATTTTATAAATTTCACTCATGACTAAAAGTTATGAGTAAAATAACATAAATTACATTAAAATAAAATCAAATAAGAAAATGAGTAAAAATCCGTAATTTTTGATGTTTTTTTGTCAAATCAAAAAAAAATTAGTTATAGTCGTTTTATATCACAACAATAAATTTTTGGTCGAAGTAATGCAATAAAATTTTCTGGTACATTAAAATTAAGATAAAGACCATGAGTTAACCAAAACTTTGATGTAATACTATTGAAATCAATTTTGATACAACATAGACCTCCACCTTCACATTCTGAATTTGAACAAATATATAATTTATGACCAAACATATCAGCAACAACAAGGATAGGATTGACTTCGAAGAAGTATTTACTGCTTTGGATTAGCTTGCTGTAGACAGTTGGGCTTAAAGGGTTCTTAGCCATATAGTAAATGATTGAAAAAGGAAGTGAAAAGTTTTGATAAGCTGCAGGAGCTTCTGGCCATGGAATTGTTCGACGAATTGCAGGTATTAGAACAATAGCAGTAGAAGGAGAGGATGAATCAACTTCCATTTTTGATTGTAGCTATTAAACTAAAAAAAGCTAATATTAATAAAAGAATAATTATCTATAAAATATATTAATTATAATAAACAAATTCACGGAAAAAAATATTGAAGAAAAAAGAACGCAAATTTCATCAAAACAAATTTGAACGTTCACCAGAAAATCGATAAATTCTTTCTCTCTCTCTCTCTTCTTCTTTTCGCTCTAAAAGTTTTCAAAACTTCCAGTAAGCGCAAAAAAAATTTTTTGAAACTTCTTTTTTTTCTTCTGCTGTCTAACATCTAAGAACATTTTTGTGCGCATTCTTGGATTTTCAGAAGCTTCTAGAACAAAATAAAGAAGACACCAATACTATTTACAGATTTTCTGTTAAAGCTGATGTGTGAGGTTGCATTTGTTTGAAAAACATCAATATTTTTATGCAGCAAAAAAAGTAGTTGAAATTACAGTTGTAGCTACAGTATGAAGAAAAATGCAAATGAATAAAAATTATGACGGGCCATATAATATAATATATAATATGGCCCATATTGCTTTAAAAAAATTGTGAGATAAACTGTTTATTTATATAGTTCCATTTTTCAAAGGAAAAAGAAATCTGTCAAAAGATGTGATTTAGTGTCTTCAAGTTTTTATAACAGGATAAAAAAAGAACTAATTCTTTGTTAAATTATTGCTATTTTAAAAATAAATTTTGTGGTATCTGTGATAACAACATCATTACTGCCAAAAAACTTCACATGGTTTTTTTTTTGAATTAAAATAAAAGATTCATTTCACAAAAAATAACAAACAAGTTTTTAAAAATATTATTCATATGGGAAAAAACGTTTTTCAATAATTCGACGCTTTTCTCGATCTTGTCCAGCATACAAAATCATGCAGTAAAAATCTTCTGTAGCAATAATAGTATCAACAAGAGCATCCAGTTGAACTTTATATTCTTCCAAAATAATATCATCATTAAAAGAAAGAAAAAATAAAGCATTTTGGTACTGCTGAAAAGCAAAATAACTATTAATAAAATTAGCAAAATATTTTAGCTTACTGTAACAAAGGCAGAAAGATCATCAACATCCAAAGCATCAGCAGGAATGCAGTCTAAAGAGAAAAGTTCAAGTTGTTCCGGATCCATAAGCTTTGCAATAGTTTTCATTGTTGAAAGAGTAGTAACAGAATGGTTCTTGCAGAAGGTGCTACAATAGTGAAACAATAAATTAAGAAAAGTTTTTATGGAACTTACTAATCAAATGATTTAATCTTTGGGACAGCAGCTATAATATCTTCAAGTGCAACAGCTTTTCCATCATTATCAGTAATTTCAACATTATCAATATTAACAACAGTGACAGATGAGGCAAGGAATTTGAAATCATCAAACAAAACATGTTTATCACGCATACGAATTACATTAATGTCAGATCGATAAATCTTTGGACAAAGTAATGAAGTAAAATTTGTTTGTTCAATCACTTCAAGACATAAATGTTGAATAAACCAAAATTTTGATGAAATTTTATTGATATCAATTTTAAGGCAACATGGACCCCATCCAGTACATGTTTTACTTGAACAAATTCTTAATTCACCACAATTATCAAACACACGTGCAACAACAAGGATTGGATTTTTTTCGAAGAAGTATTTACCACTTTGGATCAATTTGTTGTAAGCAGTTGGAGTTGAAGGGTTCTTAGCAATGTAATAAATGAGGGAAGAAGGAAGTGAAAAATATTGTTGGACTGATGAAGCATCAGGCCATGGAATTGTTCGACGAGTTGTAGGTTTTGAAACAACAGCAGTAGAAGAACAAGAAGTTGGGGCGAAATCCATTTGATAAAACTTTAAATCTGAAATATGTTTATCAATTCTACTAAAAAACAATCTTGTTTAATGAAAAACACGGAATACAGCGTTAAAGAAAAAAATGAATCAATTTCAAAGAAATTACAAAATTTTACAGCAAAAATCTGAGCTGTTTTTTGGTAATGAAAAAAGTTGAATTTGGGACTGGCATAAATGAAGAAAAAAAATGGAGCTTATTTTTTTTAAATTGTAAAAAAAAACAAAAAAATTTTTCTTTTGTAACTCTAATTTTATGAGCTTAACAGCTATAATTGTTTTCTTGTTTACTTCGTTTTTTTCTTCTTTTTGACCTATAAAAAACAATAATGCAAACAAAAGCTATTAATGAAAAAGTGTTATAGTTTTTACAAGTTTCTTCAAATTTTGTTATTGTTTTTGAATATTCCGATTAGTGATCGGATCCCAATTAGCGACCATTTTTGACAGGAATGTAAATGAAAAAAGGCTAATTATAATAATAGCAAGGTTAGGTTAACAGCACGAGGAAAAGAGGTGATAAAATTCAAAGAACTTTAAAGAAGCAGCTTTGGCAAAATGCGTTAAAACAATAAAAAGTAAAAACGTTAACATTTTTTTGTTTTTCAAAAACTTTCCATCAAAAAAAGTTTAGCTAATTTTGATAGTTTTAACTTAACTTTTAAGTTTAAAGTTTAAATTGATTTGTTAGATTATTAATAAATATATCTATTTAAACTATCAGAAAAAACTAGCAGTTATTGTAAAATAAGATCGTGTAAATTTTTGGTGCATTAATTTGTTTTTTCTATGTTGAACTTCTGCTCTGCTATTTTTGTTGCTAAAATATATTTTTTCAGACCAGTATTAACAAGAAGAATGAATGATCAAACAAACTTCACCATATTTCTTCTCAAACATTTTGCAATAAATTTGCATAAAACAATCTTTGAACTGTTTTTTTCTTCATCAATCATCAGACACTTTTATTTGAATTTAATTTACTGTAAGAATGCTGTTATTAATATTGAATTTTGCTATTAATCTTATATTTCTTGGTGCTTTTATAATATTTATTTCAATTTTATGTAAAACAACTTCAAAGTCAAAACCAAAGTCTGCAGCTGCTGGAGCAGGAGCATCATCAAAGAATGCAATCAAATCTGAAAATGAAGTAATAAAGAAAGATGATGAGAAGAAGAAAGAACAACAACAACAACAAAAGAATAAAAAGAAAAAGGTTGGTTCTTTTTGTTATATTTTTGGCTGATGAGCAAGCTAGGGTTTTTATCTGCTTTGATAGGTTTAAGATATATTTACTTAATTGATAAGTTGATTCTTGACCACTAATAGCTCTTTTTAATTTTTATGAGCTTGTTCTTAAAGGAAAGGGTTATTAATGACGGGAGCATCTTTTGCACCAAAAACTTTGGCATTTGACAACACTTAGCCAAACCGCGCCAAATTCGAATTTGATTAACTTGTTTGCCCACCCCGTTACCGTACACATGCTTGTCAAAGTTTTTATGAGTTATAGCTAGCTATATGTGTCTATTTACATAACTCTAATCAAAAACATTTTTTTAGTCAAATGTTTCAACACCTGAACCACCACCTGAAGCTCTTGCAGCATCTGCGCCTTCAGCAGTAGCTGCATTTCAACGTGCTCAAAAACGATATGATGATACAAAACCAACTTCAGAAAAGAGTATCAAAGATGATGGCGGCAGCAAAAAAAGTATTAAACGTATAAAAGAAGAAATGTCAACAAAATCTGGAAAACAAAATGCAGCTTCTGAGTAAGTCTTTCTTCTATAATGATGGGCAGCTAAAAGTTTTGTAAGCATGATAGCTTTTAGTATTAGCGAACAAAGTGACAATCAAAAAGATGACATTTTTAGTATGAGTGAAGAACATGATCTTAATCCAATTGTTTCAAGCAAAGAAGAAAATGGAAATAATAACAATAATAATGATTGAACTTTTGTGAACGTGTTTTGATTTTGTTGTATGTGCATTTTATTACTCTCTATTATTTTATCAATAAAAAGTATAAATATTTATAATTGAATTTAACTTTTTTTTGCTACATTTTAACAACATTGCAATTACAGTATCCGAATTAGAAGTTAGTTTTTTTTTGATTTTAAAGAATCTAAAAATAGGTAATATTTTTAGATTCTTTAAAATGATCAGCTGTTAAAAATAAATTAGCGGAAGTTGTTTTCTGTATTTTATTTTTGCCAATTTTAGGTGTCGTTAGATGTTGATAAAAGTGCAAAGAATCATTTGATCATCTCTTATCAAACTTTACATCACCAACAATAATGTTAAAAAGTTTGATAAGAGATGATCACCTGCCAAAAACTTCACAAACAACTTGAAATCCTTTTTTTTAGCAATAAACTTAATAATCTTTAATAATTGCAACAATCTGCAAAACTTTAACAATTTAACTTGAGAAAAAATCAAGATTGCTGAAGCGCTTTGAAGTTCTTCACTTTGCTAAAATTATACTTATGTTTGCTTACACGTATCAGCTATGAATATTGCGTTTGCAGAAGAACACTTTTTTTTATCACACATTTTTTTAATGCTTTGTTTGTGTGTTTTTTAACAAAAATTTTGTTGGTCCAGCTACATATACAACAAAGTGCAAATCATGTGGTTCTTTATCAAATTGATCAACAAACATCAAAAAATAGGATGGTTATTGCCACAAAAAAGGGATAAAAGTACGTAATAACCTTTGATGCTAGAATTGAGGTGAGAACTCTCATGAGAACATTGTTGTTTTTTTATGTTTTAAAATATAATGTTCCAAAATAATGAAAAAGTCATAAAGCGCATCGCTTATCAGTGTGATATATAAATCCTGCAATAATGTTTTATTGAAGCACTTTGGTGGAAAAATATAGGATAGAATACTTTATTACTGGTTCTAACATTTACAGCTATAAATACTTTTCAACCAAAACTTTTTAGACTTTTAAAAATCATTTTATAGTTATTCTTTGTGTGGCATTATGAGTAGAAAAAGTCAACTTGAAAATAGTGCTGATGCAAGTAAGCCTGGCTCCGATACATCTTGCTATGTGGAATTCAAGAATAAAAACTTAAATGCTTTAAAGCCAAGCAGGAAACGTAAGCGAGCTAAAGAACCAAAAAAAGAAAAGAAGAGGTAAGATTTGGATTTTTTTATTACTTATGATGGGCAATTAATATCTACAATATATTTAGTAAAATTGATTGGGATTATACAAATCGGAACAACTACTTCAGAGTCAATCTTGGCGAAGGAATTGGATTTGCATATCTTCCTCGAGCTTGCAAAGCAATCATGGATACAACAATCTTTGGACGATTGGATAATATTAAACAACTTGGTGTTACATGTTATGTTTATCCTGATGCTAATCATTCTCGACGGTCACATTCACTTGGGTTTGTTTACATAGGTAATGCGTGACAGGAGCATGACTCGAAAAAGAAGTTGTTAGATAAAGCATTTCTTCATTCTATCCTTCTGTCACGCATTACATTATTGAGCAAAACAATAATCTCTAAATTACAGAGTTGCACATTTGGCATGTGAACAAGCTTTAAAACTTCAAAGCCAAAAAATTAATGGAAAGTCACCAATGACTGGAAATGAAATGTTATGTGTTGTTATTGCGGCCCTTATTCACGATTTGGGCCATGGTCCGTACAGTCATTTATGTGAAGGATTTATGGTCCAGAAAGATGGTTCAAAGATTACTGTAAGTGTGCTTTTTTGTTATTTATACCACGAAAAAATCTGAAAAGCATTCTCGATCAAACATTTTTCCCAGCTATAGTCGTTGTGTCACTTTTTAGCATGAAGAAATGTCTGTTCTTCTGTTTGAAAAACTCTTAGAAGATTATCCAAAAGCTAAAGAACGTCTTGATCATTATTTTGATGAATATCATTATACCCTTATCAAACACCTCATTAATCCACCATCAAAAGAACCATGGAATTTACTTGGTGGTCCTGAAAAAGCTTTCCTCTATGCTATTGTTAATAATCCTGTCAGTGGATTAGATGTTGATAAAATGGAATATCTTCTTCGTGATTCAAAACGTGCTGGAGTAAATGGTATAAAAATTGGAGATATTGAAATGTGTTTATCAATGGCAAAAATATGTAAAATACCTAAGAAACATCTTTCAGAAGGATATAAATGGTTAGGATATCCTGAGAATAAAACAAAAGCTGTTTCAATATTTTTTGAAAGTCGTCAATATCTTCATGAAACAGTTTATTCACATCGAACTGTAAATGTTGTTTCTCAAATGTAAGTTTACTTAACATTTTCAAAGCAATATACTTATGTTTAACAACTTTGTAAACAGTGTGTCCATAATAACTCCACTCTTTTTTTAGGATGATAAAAGCAATTAGATTGTCCTTGCATGAAGTTAAACTTTCAAAAGGCACAAAAATAGATGTACCATTGGGAGAATGCTTTCGAAAAGAAAATCTTGATTTATACATTATGCTTACCGATGAATATCTTAGAGCAAAAGTAAATTTTAAGCTGATGCTTGCTGCAATAACTGATAATTAAAATTTTTTAGATACTTGATTCACCTCCAACTAGCGAAGAAATAATTGAAGCACAAACAATTCTTTGTGATATTGATCACCGAAGATATTGGCGACCAATTTTAGAGTTTAAACGGCTTGATAGTACTGTAAGCACATGCCATATAGAATTTCAAAACACTATACATCATATCATTTTAGATACCATATCCATTAGAAGCTGCAGCAATAAAAGCACAATTAAAACCATTAGACATTTCCTTCTCAGTCAATAAAATTACAGTTGTTCGAAAAGATTTTAATGCTGGAAAAGGTCGTGCTGTAAATCCTATGGATCATATTCCTTTTTATTCACGTGATAATGAAGAAAGTATTCGATTCATTGAATTTCCAAAACCATCTTTTCAATCTTCAATCTTTGTCATTGCACCACATGGTTGCACAAAAATAGAAGCAAAGAAAATTGAAGAAGTTTTAAGGGAATATGCAAGAAATAATTCAATTCCACAACCAACAAAATTGTTTAAAAATGATGAAAATGCTGCTTAGAGTTTGAATCCCTTATTTAAAGCAATATTTTCAAGGACCTGATTAATATAAGACTGTAAAATTTGAAAATGCTTGATCAGATTATGGGGCAATTTATTTTTATGCAAGATTACCATGTCAAATGGAAATTTGAAATGTTAAAACTGAGATATTATATTTGTTTTAAAAATTTTCGGAGTTTTTATACTACCATTTTATTATATTAAACAATTTTTTATAATTAATTAAAATTATTTTGAATGTTGATAAGCTTTGATTACAATAAATACTTTTTTGAATTTGTGTTTTTAGCAACATTACCTTTATTTGATTACGAAATATGAACTTCCATTGTTTTTTGTTGATACATAAATGCCGTCTGCGAAAAATAGCAATAAATCAAAGCCTTTTTTTCAAACAGGTTTATCGTTTCTTCCTCGTATCAATGAAAATCTCCTCCTTTTTTTCTTCCCCTTTTTCATTTGGCCTTGTCCGTTTGTTCTTCTTTTTTCAGTTCATCATTTTTTTGTTTTTCTTATTTGATTATGAAATACCTTTTTTAAAGATTTTTATAGGTTAAAATTAGAGTTCATTAATCCATTACTTTTTTAGCACTTGTTCATTTGATAAACTTCGAAACACGTGTTTCTTGGCCACGTTAAAACACACTATTTTTTTTAGCTTTTTATAGCTTCATTTTGACCACTTTGGATCAGACAGCTTTTCTCTACTGGCTTGCTCTCGGACATCAGCTGTTACTATTTTTATTCCTATTCCCTTGTAGCCTAAAGAAATGTCATCCAAGCAAAATCCATTTGACTCACTTACTACGGCAGCAGTGGAAGAAACAACAACAAAGACACCACCCTCAAGAACCTCATATTTCACAAAAAGATTAATGAAACCAAATTTATTATTAGCAAAAAATGAACGTAAAACATCGGCAGCTACTATGGTAAGTCTCTTTTTCACTTTCAAACATTTGTCTCAAAGAAGAAGAACAAAATTCATTTCTTTGGACTCAAAAAGTGAAAGCAAATTAATCGATAGTAAAAAAAAGGAAGCCTCATTTTTTAAACATGCAAAAAAGCTGCCTATGCATAAGCTCTACTAGCTGCAGACAACAGACAAAAAACATAGAGGCAGCTTTTTCTCTTCATTTTTTCTTTTGTGGTTGTTAAAAAATTGGACTTGAAACAAAAATGGAGGAAGCTTTTTACAGATTGCTTCTTTTTTTGCAACAATTTTGAAAACGTGGTTTTGAAAAAGTCTCTTGTTTTCATATTAAGCGTGTTATGTGTTCACTTGCCAGTTTGTGTGTGAAAAATTGTTTAAGATTTTTATTATTATCTTTTTCTTATAAACCACAAAAATAGCGGCTGCTTTTTCTTTTTTGCAGTAAAAAAATGGACGTGAAATAAAAATGAGGAAGCTTTTTAACGGATATCTTCTTTCTTTTTTGCAACAAATTAGGAAACGTTTTCTTTTTTTGCAAAACTTTTTTTTCACTCATTTCAAAATAAAGTGTGTTGTGGGTTGTCCTATTAATTTTGCCATTTTTGAAAGTGTGAGAATGTTTTAAACAATGATGAATCATTTGTTTATTTTTTATTGTTAAATTTCTTTTGTGTTTCTTATGTAAAACAATAATAGTGTTTAAGGTTTTTATTTTTTTTTTCTTTAAATTATAAATCATAGCTAATTTTATGATAAAAACGGATTTACTTGTTATAACGATTGCAGCTGTTAAATCATTTATTTTTGCTATTTGCGACTTGCAGATTGAAAAGGAAGAAATAAAGTTTTTTTTAGGGTAATGGTAAAAAAATATCCTAGCTCAAAAAATTCAGGATAAAAAATCTTGCAAGCCCAATCCCTCATTTAGCCTAAAATTTAGTTGTTCAGATGAGGAGGTTGTTTTTGAATTTTGATCCATATAGAACTTTATTAATTGTTCCATATTTCTTGTTTATATAATAATTAAATTTGTTATAATTATTCTAGTACGTATTTTATTCTTATCATTATCCTTGCTACAACACAAAGAAGATGATTCTTTTCTCCCGTTTTTCATAATTTTTTCATTTACTTTTTACCTACATTTATCTGTTGACCAATGTAATGCCATGCCATCTCTACTAATTTTGCCATTCATCGTTATTTTTAGAAGTTTAAAGAATGAATAACAATAATTTTGTCTTCCTTGTTTATCGACAGTAGCAGTGTTTTCACATGGCTTTTTTTCTTTAAAAAAACATTCAATTTTGTACCACACAGTGCTGATATGTTATTTATTTCATGTGTGTTAAGCAATTTTTTTGTTTTTGAATCATCTATTTTTCTTTAATGTTTATGAAAAAACATCTCTTTTTTCATGTCTTTTACAAGACTCCTTTTCTTTTGATGATTTTATGACAAATATTTTTTAATGGCAATCTTTAAAATTTTCTGTTGTAATAAACAGCTTTCTATGTTTCTGTCTCGTGCTGCCTTTTCTACCAGACATAAAAAATTTAACTCCCACAAACAAAATTTTTGTGTCGTTTTTTTCACAGGGTTTCCCACCAAAAAAAAAGTTTTTCTGATTTTAGATCGAAATTTTTTCTTTGACTTTCTTTATGTTTTTCATTTTTTTGCCAATCAGTTACTTAACAATCAGATAAGTGATCTTCAGCTCCCAAATAAAACCTAGTTTCTTTTTTCCCTGTTTTTTTGTCTATTGTCAAAAATATAAAAAAAAGGATAATTAATGGCTTTTTCTTTTCACGTCAATCTCTTTTTTTTTTCTTGCTTCCAGGTTATTGGGACTCTTTTCTTCTTTCATCTTTTTTTTCCTTGAAAGCTTATCTTTTTTTGATCAACGTTTTTTGTGCTTCCTTTTTTGTTGTCTTTGTTCGTTGAAATGAAAAACCGAAATGACATTTATCATAAAAAAATATTTTAAAAGCAATTTTTGATGGATTTATAGTTTTTTTTTGATTGCAATAAAATTAGCAAGGGCAAAGGTGATTTTCAATAAAAATATTGGTGCCAAAAAACAGCTACATTGGAAAAAGGAAGAAGTGAGTTCCAATGACGGGGGGCAACAATAAAGAAGTTGACATGAAAAGAATTCATTAATTATTTGTTTTTTTTTATTTCATTTTTGACAATAGACAAAAACATGTAAAAAAATTAGATTTTATTGGGTTAACAACTTTGCCATGACCATGTTTTTTCAGCATTAACTATTAAAAGTGATAATTAAATATTCACGTATTAGTTTTTGTCATTTATTCGATGTTACAGTAAGATCACTACAGCTTTGTGCAAAAATCAGTTTTTTGCAATAAACTCCGCCCAATATAACGTCGGCGAAAAAGCAATGTTCTGGGAAAAAGGAAAGATCGTGAGAAAAAAAAGACTAGGGATCGCTTTTTCAAAGATGTTCATTTCTTTCTGCTTCTACGGCCCCGAGACGATGAAAAACTGCCGCCCTGTAATAATGTTTATCGCTGTTTTTAGCTCTAAAAGTTTTTAAAAATATTTCAAATACTGTCTTTAACTTCCTTATGCAATTAAAAAATAATATAGTCTTTCATATTTTTAGATACTGTATATCTGATTTGGATAATTTTCTTGTCAACGTGATAAAAAAGTTATAAAAAGTGTTAAAAGCTAACAGTAGATATAAACTTTTGAACTTATTTTTAACGTCTTCTATAAACAAAGTTTAAAACTTCTTTTATTGTTTATCTGGGATCAGACACTTTTCTAAATAAAAGCATTTGTTTCTTTCAAGCTTCCAACAATACTTTTCTTTCTATAGACTGCTAACAATACCCGCATCAAAAAAAAGATTTGGTTCAATGACGTACTTCAAACAAAACAATTGACGCCTATCTTTCTCTTCTTCTTTTCTTTTGTTTGCATTTTTGATAAAGCTTTTTTTTCTGCGAATAAGCTGAAACCGCTTAAACATAAAAAGCAAAGGTCAAAAAATGCTGCTGCTGCTGCTTTACATTTTTTGCATTGTTTTACACCCTCTTCTTGAGAATTTTGTTGCTGCAAAATAAATGTTTTACAAATTTTTTAAAAAAATTGCTTATTTGCGATTTTAATGCGTTTATGATTCATTCTCGGGATTCTATTAAAAATTTTGTGAATTGCATTTATATAGTTGTTTTAAAAGTGGTCATTTAACAATACTTCCATTTTTTAGGCTACAGCAAATAATATGACTGAATTTCCTCCTGCTAAAAAAGCGTAAGCCATTTTTTTAAAAAGTTTTAGCTTACAGTAATTCCATTTCTTTTTAGTCGCCTTTCAAGTGGCAATTTATGCACCCAAAATGTCATTGATCATCATGTCCCAATCAATCTAATCAAAGATAAGCCTATCAAAAAACCTGTTGTTGATTGGGATGGTGAAGATAAAGATAATTTTTATATTAATTTGGGTGAAGGATTTAGTTCTGCAGAACTTCCAAAAATTATTAAAGCAATTTTGGATAATCCTATTTTTGGTCGGCTACGTAATATTAAACAAACTGGTGTTGCACATTTTGTTTTTCCTGATACTTCACATAATCGTTTTACACATTCTATGGGGTAAGTTTTTTTTGGTGAACTACAATTTTTGGTCCCCGAGATTGATGAAAAACTAAGTGTTTATTAAATCTTCTGTTACCCCTTCCCTTACATCAAAGCTTTTCTTGCCGCACATCAAAGGCGGTATATTTTGTTTCCGTTGAAAACACAGCTTTTTGACACCGAATTAATGTACCAAAATGTTTAAAATACTTGTCATAAAATTATTCTGTATCCATAACTATGTACATTTTCAGTACCGCTGCTATCGCATATCTTGTTGTTAAAAAACTTCAAAAACAAAAAATTAATGGAAAGCCACCTATGACTGGAAGTGAAATATTATGTGTTGTTATTGCTGCCCTCTGTCACGATTTGGGCCATGGTCCGTACAGTCATTTATGTGAAGAATTATTTATTCAACAAGATGGCAGTCATTTTACTGTAAGCTTACTTTATTGATTTCTAGAAATTCTCTTTTGTGTCTCATGAAATTTTAAAACCGTTTTAAAATATTCTTAATCCCAATAAATTCCCTTCCATTTCTTTTTTAGCATGAACAAATGTCTACTATTCTTTTTGATAAAATGTTGCAAGATTATCCAGCTATCAAAGAAGCACTTGATCCATATTTTACTGATTATCATTATTCCCTTATCAAAGATCTCATCAATCCCCCTTCTGATTTCCCAGAAACATCAAATAAAAAATGGAATCTTCAAGTTGGTCCTGAAAAAGCTTTCCTTTATGCTATTGTTAATAATCCAATTAGTGGTTTGGATGTTGATAAAATGGAATACTTGTTTCGTGATTCAAAGCGTAGTGGAATAAGTGGTTTTACATGGGATAATATTGAACGATTTATTAAAAAAATTCGAATCTGTGCAACACCAAATGGAAAATTTAATTGGCTCGCATTTCCTGATGGTGATCAAGATAATGTTCGAAGTATTTTTGATGGCCGAAAAAAGCTTCATAGCACTGTATATTCACATAAAAATGTTTTAGCAATTAATGAAATGTAAGTTTGTATATAAATGGGCGGGGGAGGATTTCGCCTTTATAATAATGATTGAAATTATAAAGGCGAAATTTAGGTGGGAAATAAAAGCGCACCGCCTTTGATCTTTTGCAATTCTCGGCAAAACTGCAACGGCTGTTGATTATTTCAATGGAGCAAGAGCTCTGACAAATCAATACTTTGGAAACAATTTCGAAATTTTGATTTAAAAAACATCGAAATTTCAAATTCAAGCTTTTGAAAAAAAGTTTTACTTGTTTTAAATTTCGATTTCGTTTTTTCATATGTCTCATTTGAAAGTGCTTCAAAATCTTCAAAACACCCAACACTAAAATTTTTTATAGGTTTGTTCAAGCTTTTAAACTTGCTGGTCCACATCTTAAATTTCTATCTGATGATGATGAACCTGTTACATTGAAACAATGCTTCAGCAAAGATTACCTTGATTTATATATCAATTTAACTGATGATTATCTTGTTGGATTGGTAAGTTCTTGCAATTAGAAGCTGTCCAAATATTACGTCATCAGAACTCTAATTTTTTGACCCCTATATTTTTTCTTTGATTCTTTCCGCACATCAAAGCGTCATCATAATTTGTTTACTCCTATCTATTTGTCTTTTAATGACGTAATATCTGGACAACTTCATTACAAAATTTTTAAACTACAAATGGCTTTTTAGATTAAAGCTTCTCGATCAAAACATCCTGATATGATTAAAGCTCGTGAAATTATCAAAGATGTTGAATGTCGAAAATTTTCAAAATCAATTTTTTCTTTTGAAAATTTAAATCAACATGTAAGTTTCCACAGCTAGATCGTGGTTTATGGTTAAATATTAGATTTTTGAAACTAAATATCTCACATTACAGTATCCATGCCTTGAAGCTACTGCAATCAAAAATGCCCTCCAGAATTGTCAACTTTCATTCAGTCTTGATGATCTTTCAATTGTTCGTCGAGATTTTCATGGTGGCAAAGGTATTCATGTTAATCCAATGGATAATGTACTTTTCTATTCACGATATGATGCAACAGAAGCAAATTATTTTGAATGTGCTCCTTCTGCGGTTGAATCAATTGTTCATATTTTTGCACCAAATGCCTGTCAAGAATCTGATGTCAATGAAATTTTTAAAGCTCTTAAAGAATATCTTTTCAAACATGCAAATGAACTTCGTCCACCACGTCGAAAATTTCGTAATAATCAAAAAGAAAATGCAATTCCTTATTTTTAAAGATATATGTTATAATTATTATTATGGGTGTATTCTAAACTTTATTTTTAATCGTACAAGTTTTAATTTCATATTTTGTTAAATTTTTAAAAGAAAGTTTTAATAGAAATTTTATTGTTGTATTATTAGTTTTTTTTTCTTCGGAAGATTAATAAAGTTCTTTCATAAAAAGTTGTTATAATTTCGTTGCACTGATTTACATCTACTCATGTTAAGTTGAGTTTTTAAGTACATTGATAGATCTCTGTACTGACAGTGACGAAAAAACCCTCACTAGTAACGAATTCATCACATCTTCATCACCGGCGAGGCTTTCTTCGTCAATGCTTTTTTTTCAATGTAACCAAAGAAAAAAAATCTTAAGAACATTCAACTCCTAAAACGTTAGCATAAAATTCGAGATTTAGAAGCCCACTTAAATCAGATTACCCTCAGATTTGACTAACATTCATTCATCTATATTGTCAGTTTTGATAAAATAAACTAACAGTGTTCTGCTTGCGCCCCGATTTTGCCCCGCGCCGGTGCGCCCCGGGGCGCACCGCAGGGGCGAAGAGCGGTGAGAGCGCGCAGATTTTAAAATAGCGGGGCGAAGTGCGGCGTGCTGGCGATCTTCTTAAGAAAATTTTAAAAATTTGTAATTTTCTTTTAAATTCGATCAAATGGTACATTAGATATTTATTTTATAAACACATAAGCGCAAACAAAGTGTTATCCTAACATAAAACCGAAAAAATTTGAAGGAAATAATTTGAAACTTTTCAATATTTTTATTATTTTTACTTAAACTATTTGTGTTAAAGTTTTAAAATTTTGGTATTATTTTTTTTCCAATTTAATGCCTTCTAAACTTCAATGATTTGGAAAAAGAAGAACCCGGCGAAATTGATTTTTGACTGACAAATTTTTATTTTTATAAGGGCTTTAGGGTTCTTTTTCCGAGAGAATAGATGTATAAAGAAGTGAAAGTGTGACAAGAAAAAAGGTCACCAAAAATTTTTTATAAGGTTTTTTCGAATTATTATTTCTACAAATTTTTCATTTGTGATTTCTTCTCTGAAAATTTCATTAATTTGAAAAGATGGAAGCTGTTACAAAAAATGTAAGTTTTTTAAATACTCACGGTGCGTCGAACGCTTTATAAACTGTCCTGGCAGCAAAAAAAGGAAAAAATTTTTGTGTGCTTTTTTTAAAGCAAAATCGAAAAAGCTTATCCATGAGAGAACAAAGGAAGCTAAACGATTTCTGTAAACGCACAAAAAAAGGTTATCACTTTTTCATTCCAAAAATGCAGAAAAAATAAAGAAATATGATTCAGATTCCACAGGATTCAGAATTCAAGAAATTCTTTAACAGAATCCCTTTGTTGATTTTGTGCTTGCGCTTTTGTGTCACTTTGCCAAGACTCAATTTCCTTTAACATTTTTTGTTACTCACTGAATAAAATTCTGAATCCTGTGGAATCTGAATCATATTTCTTTATTTTTTCTGCATTTTTGGAATGAAAAAGTGATAACCTTTTTTTGTGCGTTTACAGAAATCGTTTAGCTTCCTTTGTTCTCTCATGGATAAGCTTTTTCGATTTTGCTTTAAAAAAAGCACACAAAAATTTTTTCCTTTTTTTGCTGCCAGGACAGATCAGCGCACCGTGTACTATATAATAAAAGCTACTCATTTATTTTTTATAGAAACTCAAATCTCCAATTGCTATTGAAATGATAATTACAGAAGAACGCTTAAGAAAAAATGAGGAAGAAGACGATACTGTAGACAGTAAAAAATTTAAAGCATTTAATATTCCTGGTGTTCAATATACTATTTCTATTTGGTCGAATGATGATCGTGGACATGATGGAGAAACATGGATTTATTTTGACGTCGAATACGACGAAGTTGCCTTAGGAATGGAGATTGAAGCTGATGTTAAAATTTTAATTGAAACTGCAAACTTTGAAGTTCAAATGAAACGTGTTTTTGATAGTACTAATTATGAAAAAATCAAATGTTGTAAAACGAATGAATTATTTGATCCTGAAAAGCGATTTATTGTTGATGGAAAAATGACAATCAAAATGGAAGGAACTTTAACTATCGAAAAAGATGAAACTGTTGAAATGAAACAAGAACTTGGAGATTTCAGTAATTCACTGGGCATAGATTTATGGAAACAAGAAAATAAAGATTTTAAATTTATTGCTGGTGAAAAAGAAATTGCTGTAAGTCTTTTTTGTCTTGTTTTTTTTTTCATATATATTAAAGTAATTATAGGCTCACAAACTTATCCTTGCAACTCGATCACCAGTTTTTGCAAGAATGTTTGAATCTGGATTTAAAGAAGCTCAAGAAAACAAAGTTGAAATTAAAGATTTTGATTTTGAAATTGTTGAAGCTGCAATCAAACTCTGCTATCATCAAAGTCTTGTTACTTACATTTCATTAGAAGATAAAATGAAACTTCTACAGTTTTTTGATAAATATGATATTCAACAAATCAAGGTATTGTTTTTCAATGGGTTTATCTTTTTTTATATTTGCTTTTTAGGATCATTTTGAAACATATTTAATTTCAACAATTAATGAACTGACTGTTTGTCGCCTTTCAAATTGTTCTATTCTTTCAAATTCAACAAAACTTAAAACTAAATGTGCTGAATTTCTTCGTGATTGTCTTCGTAAAGAAAAACCAATTAGTGAACTTGATATTCTTGATAAGGATTTTGCATTTGATTTGTTCAAAAATGCTTTTTGTCATGTATCTGAAAATGATTAATTTTTGTTTGTGAATCTTTTTATGTTTTGAATGCTTTACTTATCACATTTTCATTGTTGTAAATAAAAATTATTTATTTGAATTCACGTTTTATGGAGATAAGGACACTCGTAGTTATTATAGCCAATATATTTTTTATGTTCCATTTTTAAATTCTGAAAAGAAAGATTTTGCATCATTGATTAGAAAACAAATTCTGTTTGTACTCAACCACATTCTACAGTAAAAAAGCTTGCAAGTTTTTTGTACCGATTTGTTACATTGCCGCCAATGCTACTGATAAGAATCAATTAATAGAAAATACTGTTTTTGTTACGTCAACATAAAAATCTGAGATTTTGAAGCCAAAAATAAATCAGGTTATTTTGACAGCAACAACTGAAATGTCTAAAGTACCTTTACTCAATCATTTTTTAAAGGCATATGGTGAATTAATAATCGTAAATTTAATATTCTTTTTAGCCAAAATAAGTGTGAAAATTATCCTTAAAAAGAGCACTCACATTTTTTGGCGGGCATTTTAGTTTACAAATGCACAAAAATAAAATGCTATAAAAGCTCTCTTTTTTGATCATTGAATCTCTCGCTTTCTTATTAATTTTTTTCAAAATTTAGTAATAAATTTTCTGTAAATTTATCTTTTATGATGAATTCAATACAATCAAGTGATAAAATAGAAAGTAATCCTTCTCAAAATGATTCAACACCATTGTCTCATTCTCCCGTTGTTGACGAATATGAAAATAAAGAATTGGATCATGAAATGCTTCAACGTGATTTTCGAAAAGTGATTGCTGAAAATTCTGAATTAAAAGAAGCTGCAATAAAAATGATTGAATTTCAAGCAAAAACTGTAAGTTTTTTTTGTAAAACTACTATAATTTTTATACTGAAAAAAAATTTGTTTTAGATTGATGCATTAAAAGCAGATAAAGAAAAACTTGTTAATGAAAATGTTAAGTTAAAAGAAGATCATGATACAGAAATTGTTCGGTTGGAAACTAAGAATGAACAACAAATCGTTCAATTAAAAGAAACAAATAAAGAACTTCAAGCTAAAAATATTAAGTTGACAAATACTGTTGATTCTTTAAAAACATCTTTAGAAGATTTTGAAAAAGCAAAAGCTCAAAAAGAATCTGAATCATCTGCAATAAAAAGAACTTGTGATGGAAAAGAAACTGAACTTGAAAATGAAGTTAATCGCTTGAATAATGTAATTAATTTCTTACAAAATACTCTTCAAACTGCTACTGAATCGGTATGTTTTTGTATAATTACTACTGTCATTTTTCTATTAATAAAAATTTGTTTCAGATTGATGCTTTAAAAGCACAAAAAGAAAAACTTGTTAATGAAAATGATAAGTTGAAAGAAGATCATGCTGCAGAAATTATTCGGTTGAAAACTTTATTAGCTGCAGCTGAAAAGCAAGAAATTATCATTCAAAAAGATGAAGCTAATCAACAAATTGATACTGCCTTACGACCAGAAACTCCTGTGATTGTAGAATTGGATGTTTCACTATCATATTCTTCTCTTTCAAATGTTAATGTTCAACAACAAGTTTCACCTCAAAAATCAAAAGCAAATGGCAAAAAAGGTCAAAAGCGAACAACACCCTCATCAGCTATTAGTTCAGCACCATATTTACAACTTCAAACTTTAACTCGTCCAAAACGATCTCAAAGTAGTGCTTTTGCAAATTATTGTTTAGTTCGTTTTTTTAACATTTAGGTCCATGGCGCACTATTTCTGGAAACGTATGCCGAAAACTTTGTTCAGAAAATTATTTTTTGGAGGATTTTGTTAGAGCTTTATTACCAAAACTCTATTCTTTTGCTGAATTGCTTCTTCCATTAAAAAAGATCTCAAAGGAAAAAAAGGAAGAATGTATTGCAATTGCTTCATATTTATATCAACACAGAAATCTCGGCTGGACTCTTATGGAAAAAGAAGTAGAGATACAATTAAGAATGATTCGAACACAAAGACGTGCTGAAATTTATGAAGGTATTGGAAAAACCAAAGGATATGGTATTGCATCAAATGGTAAATATTATTTTTATGAAATTTCAACTCGAATGTGTTTCAAAAATGATGAATGTGATGCAGCTGAAAATCTTCAAACTCGTCTTGTTGGTGATATTCCTGTTCCAGAATTTATTGGTAATTTTGATTATATTTTACTTTTCGAAAAACCTGGCCATTATGCAAATATTCAAAAACTTTATGCAAATGGAGAAATTGAAAAAATGTAAATTTTGTACGTTTTGATTGCTTTTAATTTTTTCTGTGACATGTGAAAAATAAAATTTATAATCTAAAAAAATTTTATTTGGGGTTTTTATTGCTGCCAATCTTTTTTTTGTAAATTTTAACTGTATTTTTTATCTATCACATTTACATTATGTTGTAAATAATTAGCTTTGTTAACATATTTTTCTTCGGTGACATTTAAAAAATACTGTGTACGCATCTTTATTGTCTATTAAGAATTAGTGAATATCTTAAAAAAAGTTTGTTTGTATGCTTTTAAAATAGTTAAAAAGAAATAAATATATATTGTTACAGTAGCTTAAGGCCATTAAAAATATCATTTATTAACCCAATTACAAAAAATGCTTTAATTTAAAAGCAGTAATGGTAAAATATAATAAGATTTAGATGATTTCTACTTTTTAAATTTTAGTTTTACTGAGTCAAGATGATGAATTTTAGTAAGAATAAGTTTTAAAATGATCTCATAGCATGCTCAAGTACCTCGAACTTTTACAACTATGGTTGAGAAAACTGAAAAGTGATTCAAGTGAATATGGATTCACTTTTTTGACGGCAAATTGTTCCTTTTAGTTTTTTACGAACATGATGTTAATAGTAACTTTTTATTTAATTTTTCAAATATCTCTTAAAGCAACCATTTGAAAAAATAACTTTTTTTGTCTGTTTTTTTTAGAATTATTAACCTTTTGGTTTTTAAGTAAATCATCTTACTAAAAAGCTTCTCCATGTAAACTCTTTATCGGTATCATCTCTTACAGTGTTTATGCTTTAAGAGATTTATTTTTGAAATATTTCAAAAAAAAGATGTATCTCCGTAACAAAGTTCTCAATAAAATTAAGACAAAACTTTTTTTTAAATTTGAAATTACTATTGAATAGCTTCTTTGATCCATAAATTTATTTGAACATTGAAAACCCTAAGAAAAAGAAAATGTTTTTCTTTTTGCTGATAAAAAAAATAGAGCTTCCAGATAAAAACTTAAAGGACAACCAAAAAATTCTGTAGTTTGCTTTATTTTTCTCTTATCAGTTATAAATAGAAAAACAAATTTGGTAGAAAATATTGAAAAAGTATTAATACGAACAAAGAATTTTTTTGGAAGCTGATATAGATGGAATGTATTTGAGCAAAGGTTATGCGGAAGGAATGTAAAAAGATAAAATTGTCAATTGAAGAAAAACATAAATCAAAGGTCCTTTATCAGTAGTAATTAGATTTTTTGAAAATGTAACAACAACTTTGGGAACGGACAGAAAAACAGTAGAAAGAGGAAGGCATTTTTTGATGCAAACAAAAGCTTCTAACAAGACTACTGTTTCAAGGAAATATTTTTTAGTTCCGCCTAAAAAAATTCCACTTTTATCTTTACTTTTTTTTGGATAAAAGAAAATCATATAAAATGTCCTACTGTTTAACCGTAAAATGTCATTTTTGCTTGAAGTTTTTCTCCCAAGAAATATGCAAGCATTTTTCATTGTATTTGGGCTGCTTTTGTTAAGGTTTGCTAAATTTTTCAAAGATCTTTTTTAAAAAATTCGTATTTTTTCAGCACAGAATTATCAGCATCTGGACAAGATTATTGCACTTCAACAGAATGCCAAATAGAAAGAAGACGAAATTCTCTCATGCTTCAAGAATATCAAAAAGAGCTTCTAACGTATAAAGAAGCTCTACAAGAATCTTCATGCTCTATTTGTAATATTGATGGACAAAATCCATGTGAAAATAATGGTACATGTGTTGTTACTGGACCATATACATTTATGTAAGTGCTTTTTGTAAAAAAAGTGTATAAATCAATCAATAACAAATCTTTTAGTTGTGATTGCCCTGATAATACTGCTGGAGCTAATTGTAGTCAACTGTTAACTTGTGAAGCTGGTGATTGTGGTACAAATGCAACTTGCACAGTATTCAATCATAAAAAAGTTTGTACTTGTCCACCTGGTAAGTATTTACCCATGCTTGCCAAAATCAATAAAAAAACAATTTAGGTTATGCTGGTGATCCAACTGTAGCATGTAATATGAGAACAAAAACTGCTTGCATGTCTGGTGATCCACATTATACTACATTTGATGGCACAACTTTTGATTATATGGGTAGTTGTCCATATTATGTTATGAAATCTTGCAATTCAGATGACTTTAGTATTGTTGCAACAAATATTATAGCAAGCTATAATCCATTGTATGCATGTTAAGGGGCTGTCCAGATGTCACGTGACACCGCTGATGGGGGTGGGGGTAGTCAATTGTCAAGCCGCTTTGTCGGCAAAAAGCTTTGATATTTTGTCACCTAATGGGTCGGTGGGGTAAAAAATGACAATTTTTGTGTCACGTGACATCTGGACAGCCCCTAATAGAAAAATATACAAAAAAATAAATGTCATTATTTTTTAGGGTATCTTATCTTAAAGAATTTACTCTTACAACACAAGGACATGAATTTAAAGTTGATTATAATCTTTTATTCTACATGGATGATATAAATTATAATATACCATATTATTGGCCATCAATAACTGCTCCAAAAATTATTGTTACAAAACCATCTAATAAAATATATATTCAAGATAATGAAAGTGGTGCTATACTTACCTATTATCAATCATTTCTCTGTGCAGAAGTGCCATTGACTCCATTCTTTTATGGCAATAATACAATGTGTGGTCTTTGGGGTAGTATCAATGATATCTGTCTTGATGATATTCAATCTAAAAATGGAACTCTTTATCCTGAACCTTCAACATGTATAGTTCCTCGACCTACAGCTGTTGCTGCCCTACATTTGATGGATACATGGGTTTCTGATAGCGTTGTAGATAATTGTGTTGAAGGAGAACTTATTAATAATATGACGAATTGTGTAAGTGCTTATTTGTAATAATGTTAAAATGTATTTATATTTTTAGAATATTCCAACTGCTCAAAGTCAGTGTAGCCTTATTGGACAAGCTATGAATGGCACAGGTCCTTTTGCTGCTTGCAATGCTATAGGACATGACATCCTTGATTCGCTATATCATGATTGTACTTTTGATATTTGCAGTGGTACAGCAATGTGTCAAGCTTTAGAAGATTTTGCACATCGTTGTCTAGATGCTCTTCCACTTGCTGATATCGATGAATGGCGAACTATCAGTAATTGCCCGTATCTACAATGTCCACCACATTCACATTATAGCATGAGAACTCCAAAATGTCAAAATTCATGTTCTAATCATAATTACACATATTCAAGTAATTGTCGAGATGGATTTGAAGAAGGATGTAAATGTGATCCAAATTATTATTTTGATTCAAATGGTGATGATCATGCAGGATTTCCATTTATTTGTCGACTTTTAGGTGATTGTGGTTGCCTTGATGCAAATGGAAATTATCATAAACGTAAGTTAAAGTTTTTATATCAAAGTAAAGTGAATCACTTAAATGTTTGACTTGAATTTGCACATATCTATGGCATCACCGCAACTACGTACTTTTTTAGCAAATGAACATACTCTTTCTGATAATTGTACCGTTGCTACACAATGTACTGATGGTGTTCTTACTACTAGTCACAATGCATGTTCAGCTGATGGGCAATGTATAAACCTCAATGGTGATTTAACTTGTCAATGTCTTCCTGGATATACTGGTGATGGATATACTTGTACAGATATTGATGAATGTCTTGATCCTCACATGTGTTCTGCTGATGTTGGACAAGGTATTTGCACAAATTTACCTGGCACATACAATTGTACTTGCTATTCACCATATTCTGGTTCAAATTGTGAAAGCTATCTTCCCAGCAGACATTGCGCAGATTTATATGTGTTCCATGGCATTGCCCAGAATGGCAGCTACAGCGTGAGCATTGGTGCAGATTATACTTCACAGTTGACTGATGCTGATCTCATTTGGACAGAAGTGTTTTGTGATATGGAAAGTAATGGTGGTGGATGGACTTTAATGTCACATGGAAATGGTTCTGCTGGAAAAACTTTTAATGAATATGTCAGCGGATTTGGTGATCCATCATCTGTGAATGTTTGGCTAGGATTAGAAAATATCTATGCTATGACTGCAACAACTCCAACATCGCTTCGAATTATTATTGAACAATGTGCAATTGATACGTACCCAGATGAAATGGGTGAATGCATATATCCATATTTTACAATCTCTGATTCTAGTAGCCAATATGCAGTTTTTATTAACAGTACAAGTACTTGCGAAGGCCCACCAGGATTTTTTGGACGTGGTGATGGTTGGATTTCATGGCCACTTTCACAAGCTGGTCCAATCTTTTCAACGTTTGATAAAGATAATGATTATAACTGCAGCAAGGCATATCTAAATACTGGATGGTGGTTCAATAAAAATGGAAATAATTTATGTGGTTATGCAAATCTTAACGGCTTAAGATATGTTTGTGGTGATGAAGTAGAAGATAATATTTATTTGACATGGAATAAAAATTCTGTTGAAGATGCATTCATGTATCTTAGACCTGTTGGATATCCTAATTATGATAATCATCATGCTGCTGCTGGAACTGCTGAACCAACTGTTTTTTATGAATAAATTGTTGTAGCTTAATTTTAAACATAATTTGCAAATAAAGTTTTTCTTTCTTTTAAATATTTAAAAAAAATTCACAATGTTTTGCTACCATTTTTAAAAAATATAAACTATTTACAAAAAATTCCGCTAATGTTATTCGAAACGATGTAATCTTGGATGGCAGTAGGAATGAAAGTACTATCTACCGTGAAGTTAAAAAATGAAACTGTGACACAAAGTATAATTATTGCTTTTTTGTACTATGATTCAAACAGTACCTTACCGCATTATTCTATAAATGTATGATACTCGAGCTTCCGAAATTTTCTATTTACTGATAAGATTCAATTAGTAGAAAACGTGAGTTTTACTTACATTTTTTTTGTTATCAAACGCTTTTTGGAATTCTTTCTGTTTTTGATTTAATGCTTATCTCCCATCTTGGTACGTTTTTTTACAACTTCAGCAGCAAACACACCCAAACATAAATTTATTACAGAACAAGGAACATAGAAAATACAATGATTTTTTCGATGTTATCAGTTTGCTAAATTGAAAATTGCTAATTTTTTTTTAATTTTACAAGGTTGTCATGTTGAACAATAAAACATCTAAAAATTTTTTTATCATTATATTTGTAATTATAAATGTGAGTGTTTTATTATTGATAAAAATTATGAAATTCTTCAAATCACTACATCAAGATGCCTTTGAAACTAATTTAAACAACTTTTTTTAAAAGTTCATTTCCGAACATTTATAAAGAAGTGACAACAAAGAAAAAAAAGAAAGCATTCTTTTAGCAACGATAATGCCAAAGTTCCAAATCATTGTTATTTTGAAAAAAAGCGATAAAAGAAAAAAAACGAACACATGCCTTTCTAAGGGGCTGTCCAGATGTCACGTGACACGGATGATGGGTGGGGGGGGGGGGGGGGGGGTTCACGAATTGTCACCAAAAATGACGGTTTGGGTGGGTGGGGGTCACTGAAATATCACGTAAAAATGTCACCACAATAAATTTGTTTTTTTTTAAAAAAGTACAAAAAAAGAGAAAATTTCTTGAAAAGAACACATTTTTAAAATCTATTTTCTCTTGCAAAAAACGCAGCATCCACAAAAAGCTTTTGGCGCCAAACTCATGAACCAAAGACAACAAAAACAAACGTCAATTTTTACTATATTAAATCACCTTCATTAGCCACGAAAACAGAGAAAAACCTTTTGTTCTCACCCTTCGAACGAACAAATGATCAAATTTCTTTTTTTTGAAGCTAAAAGAATTTTAACGTGTCCATTTCACTGAAAACAGTGATGAAAATAAGAGATAGATAATTAACGAAAAAAGTTGTTAATCTTTTTTTCTTGTGTTTTAAAAGAGAAAAATGAGAGTAAATAGAAATTTATTTTTTCGAGAAGGCAATTTGTTAAAAGCAAGAGTTCTTTTTCTTTCAATTTTGGCTGTTAATGCTTGCAAGATAGAAAAAAAAGTGAGAAACAAAGAGGTTACATTTGTTTTTTCAATCTTTTTTAACGAACGAAAAGCAAAGGAAAAAAGTTGTCACACTTTTTTGGCGGTCCGACGCAATCATCTATCGGTGTTCCAAAAACTTCAAAAAAGCAGATAAAAGTTTTTTCGTTGTTTTTCACAAGAAAAACTTTTTTTGCATGTGAGTTTTCTAGCTTGTTTTTTTATATCGAAAGAAGCAGCCGATTGAGTTTCTTGGCCTCTTAAGAGAGGTTTTTTTGTCATCATTTATGTTGAAATTTCGCTTTCAACATTTTTTCAGTGACAGAAGCTCATGGACTTGTAATAACAAGCACATAAAATATGAAAGATACATTATTTTTTAAACAAGTTAGATTTACTCTATATTTTTTTAAAAAACACTCCTCAGTGTACTAACTTGTTCACTGGACTTTTTACTATCGTGTGCTTGTTTCAGATATAATCTTAAAACTAAGATTATGAGAGAATGATAATGTATAAAGAAATTGTATAGATGCATCATTGTAGAATTAAATTAGCATATATTTTATGCGCCTAACGTCATTTGCAAAAATCGGATTTTGAAATTTAACGAATTCGTTATTGTTTAATTCATCTCAATGAGAAAAGCGATAATGACCTTTTTTCTGTCTCTATACAAATCGTTTAAGCTGAATCATTCTCAGAGAATCAAGGTTTCAGGAAATACAAAACTTTAAGTTGCTATTGATGTGTAATTGTTTTATAACAATTTATTTGAACACAAAATAAACTAAAAACATACACAATATATTGATAAAAGAGATAAATAATTTCTTAAACAAGTTGAAGATCCTTTGTTTTCTGCAATAAGCTGTTTTCAAAATGTCTTGTATAATATTCACCTAATTCAGTGAAATAGATATTTGGTTTTGTGTTCGAGGATGCAACTTTACGAAGGAATTGTTTTACTTGATTTTTGTAGACGTCCATGATATGTTTTGGAGGTCTGTGAGGAGCTACTTGAAATTTATTTTCTTCTGCTGCATTTTTCTAAAAATTTACTTTTTATGATAGCCGTAAATAAATGGAATTGAAAGAAGATTTTTAGCACAAAAACAGATTTTTGGTTATTGGTTAAAATCAAGCATTCAAGGAAACGACAATTTGGAAAATATAGTAAAACACTTTTGTTTCTAAAAAAAGAGAAAACTGAGAAACACTACAAAAATGATTTTACAGCAATCATTTTTGGTGTCCCAGTATTTGGAAAGAATTCAAATACATCTTTTATTTAAAAACAATTTGATAAAATAACTCCATTAAATTACATACAATACATTTTTAATAGCTTTCTGCCTTGTTTTTTGATAAACAAATAATTTCGGACGGGAATGGCAATTTTTGAGGCATCAAATAAACTTACAATAGCAAAATTACAAAAATGTCTGGGATTAAAATCCGTATATTTAATCATGTAAATTGCAAAGCGTTTCAGTTTTGATTTTCTTGTTAATTTTGAAAGATTCAAGCATGTATCTTTTGTTGTATGAATATCTTCGAACCTAAAAATTTATATATTAAAAATGATATTATTAAAATGAATTAAATGGTTAATCTGTAAAAACTTCAAGCATTCTTAAAAGTTGGTAACACAACTTGAAATTTAAAAAATGGTACAGGTTTTGTCTCATATCAAGGACGTCAGCAGTAATTTTTTCGGGTTGGGCACCAACGATTTCGAAGGGTGCACGCCTCTGATCGATCTTTTGTCGCTTTTGGCACGCGTCGGCAAAAGATCAAAGGAATTTTCAGAGGGGGCACATGCCCCTTGTGCTTCTCTTGCTAACGTCCTTGTCTCATACAAATAATTGTTTTGCATACCATATATTTTCAGCACATGGAACCATTGCAGCAATTTCTTCAAGTACCATATAATTTCCATCACTTTTTTTTATAAAAGTGTATTTTAACCTTAGATTTGTTACAAAATATGGATTTATCAAAAAATCAAATTCTATTTCTCTAAAATCTTGAAAAATTATTGCAATATCATGTGCAACACAATGGTATATTTTATAGCCAATACTTAAAATATTAAAATCACCACAAATAAATAGCCTTTGAGTTATCCAAAGTTTTGGTGTATGACGTGTAAAAATTTTATGTTGAACGTTGTACTTTTTATGAGAATCTTGATTTTGTGTTAATAATAAAAATGGAACAGAAATAATATTCTTTTTTGCAAAAAAATATTTGCATGTTTCATTTAACTTTTTAAATACATTATTTGAATTTGTTGACATTAAATAATAGATTATTGTTGAAGGAAAATCAAAACTTTGATAATAAAATTCATTAAAATTAACTGATTTATTTAAAGTTATGTTACCATTTTCTGAAGGATAATAAATACATAATACTTCATTTGAAGGATAAACTTCATCATACCAATATGCCATTAAAGTTGTTTTTCTAAAAATTATATGTTAAAAATTGATAGCAGTTATTAGACAATTAACAATGATCTGAATCTCGCAATATCTTACTACCATCTTTTTATTCGTGTTATTGAAATTTCCTCAGTTAGTAATCCACAAACTCTTTAATGAAAAAACAATTGGTTCTCTTTTTTGAAACCTTTTTTGTGGTTGCTAAAGCAGTGGTCAAAGCTTTTTTTCTCTCTATTGATTTAAAAAATGGCAGTAACCAAGTGTTGAAAAAGAAAGAAAGCAGAGGAGAGACAGATAGGAAACACAGCAGCTGTCTATGTTTGGTCAGCATTTTATGCTCTTGCGAATAAATAGGTCAGAAACTAGTTTTTGTGGATATTTTGGCATAAGAAGGAAAAAAAACAATGGAAAAAAGTAAACTGAGAATTTAACAAAAATCTAATACGACCGTTAAAAAAATAAACCGAAGAAAAAAGACAAAAATTTCAACATGATTGTTTGCAAGACAAAAAAATTTTCGGATTTTTAGTTAATCTCAAGGTTAGCAGTACACAAAGAATGTTTATAGTACTGTGTCAAAGCTTCCTAAATTTTTTATTCATTGATAAAACTCAATTAGTTTAAAACATAATTTTTACTTACATTTTCTTCGTTATCAAAAAACTTTTTTGTGTATTCTGCTTCGTCTTGATTTAATGCTAATGCTTACGTTTAACCTATGCCCGTTTTTACAGCCTCCTTTGCAGCAAAAATGTACAGTAACACAAAATATTGCTTATTTCAAACTAAAATTCTTTCATTTTTTACAACGGTAGAAACTTTTTGTGTTTTCGTGTAATTGATAAGAAACGACAAAAACGCAATAATGCATATAAATCATGATGTGATTGCTAATTTTGATTCTTTTATTAAAACAAAAAATCAAGAGAAAGAGTTTTAAACGAAAAATCAAGATTAGCCTGGGGTAGCTTGTTTAAAATGTAAAAGATTTTGTTGCTAAAAAAAGTTGTTGAAAAAATTCATTTATCTTAAACAATTTAATTAAAGCAAAACAAAACAAAACAAAATTTAATATTAAAAACGTCAGATTTTATGCTAAAGGAGTTTCAGTTTCATAGATATCAGGGATAGGCGTTGTTCCATCATTAACAAAATGATGATCATAATCTGGAAATTCTCTTGGCCTCAAATACATGTATGAATCTTCAACAGGTAAATGACCCCAACTTAAATATTTTCCAGTATATTGATATTCATTTCCACCACAAACATATCTCAAGCCATTCAAATTTGCAGCACCACATAAATCTCCTCCAGCATTAACATAATTATACCACCAACCCGTTTGTAAATATGTGTTGGAACAGTTGTAGGGGGTATCTTCATCAAAAGCATAGAATTTTGGTCCAAGTTGTGTACGATCCCATGTAATCCAGCCATCTACACGACCATTAGCAGGACCGATACAAGAGGTATTGAGAAAAACGGCATATTGACTGGAAGTGTCTGAGACGGAAAAGTATGGATATGTACACTCAGCTTTTTCATCTGGTGCAAATTCTGTAGCACATTGTTCAATGATAATTCGAAGTGAAGTTGGAGAAGAAGCTGTCATGGCGTGCAAGTTTTCTAGTCCCAACCAGACAGCAAGTGCTGATGGATCACCAAAGCCTCTAGCATATTCACGGAACGTTCTTCCAGCAGATGCATTTCCATGTGCCATTAAAGTCCATCCACCACCATTACTTTCCATATCACAAAATACTTCCGTCCAAGTTAGATCAGCATCTGTCAACTGTAAAGTATAATCCGCACCAATGCTGACACTGTATGTGCCATTCTGGGCAATGCCATGGAAAACATATAAATCTGCGCAATGTCTACTGGGAAGATAGCTTTCACAATTTGAACCAGAATATGGGGAATAGCAGGTACAATTGTATGAGCCAGGTAAATTAGTGCAAATACCTTGTCCAACATTGGCAGAACACATACTAGGATCAAGACATTCATTGATATCTGTACAATTATATCCATCACCAGTATATCCAGGAAGGCATTGACAAGTTGGGAAGCCATCAATATTATTACATTGTCCATCAGCTGAGCATGCAATGGGATTGGAGGTTAGTTGACCATTGGAGCATGTTGTTTCAAGAGTACAATTTGGACTTAACCAGTGATCATGTGCTAAAAAAATTAGGTATAAAATTTGCATATTAGATAGGAATTTTAATCTCAAAAAGCCTTACGTGGATAATAATTCCCATTCACATCAACACATCCACAATCATCCAGTGCTCGACAAGCAAAGTTAAAACCAGTATGTTCACCATTTGAATCAAAATAATAATTTGGATCACATGTACATCCTTCTTCAAATCCATCGTGGCAGCTACTAGAATTACTATAATTTGGATCAGCACATGAATTTTGGCATTTTGGAGTTTTCATTGAATAATGTGAATGTGGTGGACATGTATATGGGCAATTACTAATATCCCTCCAATTATCAATATCAGTAAAGGGAAAAGCGTTACAGAGAAGTGCAAAATTATCCAATGCATTACAAAGTGGAAAAGAATTGCAGACATCGAAAGTGCAATCATGGAAAGCTTTATCAATGGCATCATGACCCATAACGGTACAGGCAGCAAAAGGGCCTTGTCCATTTATAGCTTGTCGAATTAAATCACATTGATTTTGAGCAGCTTGAACATCCTAAAAGAGTAATTGTCGAAATTTCTATGTTACAGAATGTTAACACCAACACAATTAGTCATGTTATTAACAACTTCTCCCTCAACACAATTGTTTGCAGTGCTATCAACAACCCAGGTATCCATTAAATGAAGGGCAGCTAAATCTGTTGGAACTGGAACAACACATGTTGCAGGTTCAGGATATACAACACCACTAGCAGATTGAATATCATCCGTACAGATATCATTGATACTTCCCCAAATACCACACATTGTATTATTACCATAAAAAATTTCATTCAATGGAACATCCGCGCAAAGGTAAGCATATGCAAATGTGATTACGGCACCAGATTGATTATCTTGTATGATAACTTGATCAGCTGGTTTTGTTGCAACAATTCGTGGATCAGCTGCCGAGGGCCAATAATTTGGATAATATGTTCGAATTCCATCAATGTAATAATTATAGGCAGAATCAACTCGAAATTCATGACCTTGAGTTTTAAGGGTAAATTCAGAGATATATGAAACACTAAAAAATGTTGAAAATGTTACTGCTGCGATTAGTAAGTGAACTAACAAGGATAACAAAAATCTTACATTTTTCTAGCATCTGTAAATGTATTAATCCCAGAAATGCTAAAGTCATCAGAATTACATGATTTCATAATATAGTATGGACATGTACCCATATAATCAAAAGTTGTGCCATCAAATGTTGTATAATGTGGATCACCGGTCATACAAGCTCTTTTAGTTCGAATATTACATGCAACGGTTGGATCACCAGCATAACCTAGAATTTTATTTATTAGATAATTTTCAAGGGAAAATTTAGATTTTACCAGGTGGACAAGTACAAACTTTTTTATGGTTGAATACTGTACATTTTGCATTTGTACCACAATCTCCAGGTTCACAAGTTAAAAGTGTACCACAATCATCACCAGCAGTATCATCAGGGCAATCACAACTGAAAAAAATTTTACGGTTATTTTTAAGGTTATTTTTTTGGGACGAACAATTACAAAAGTTGTTTAAGGTTGAGGACTTTTTGAAACCGATAAAGCCTTTAAAACTTACATATATTTATATGGTTCTGTAACAACACAAGTACCATTATTCAAGCATGGAACTGTTCCTTCAACATTACAAATTGAACAACCAGATTCTTGTAAAGTTTCTTTATATTTTAGCAGCTCTTTTTTATATTCATTTATCATCATTGAATGACGTCTTTCTGTTGTACACTCGGATGTAGTACAATAGCCAACATCATCAGAAGCAGCTGCGAAAGTAGAGAAGCTAAGAGAGGGAATTTTCAGGTATGTTTCGTGACAAAACTTTTGGGGGAAATCAAATTTACCTTAACAAAAGCACTCCAAGGATAATAAAAACTGCTTTCATATTTGCCAGAAACACTTTCAAATAAATGAAGCAAAAATGACATTTTAAGGAGAAATCAGAAACTGTTTTATACTAGTTTGTTAATTGATAAGACTATAGAAATACTTAAAAGATAATACAGAAGCCATTCGGAGGCGGTGTTTTGTTTCGTTGAAATTTAAAGTATACTTCCTGTTTTTTTATTGTTTGCATCCCAACAATACCTTAACATAATCTTAAAAGGCAATGTCAGTAGTACGCAAGCGATGTTTCTAATAGAATGTGCTATCAAAGCTACCTCAGTTTCCATTTACTAGCCTTTTTTCCTTTCTACTGATAAGGCTCAATTAGTAGAACACTCAATTTTTACTTACATTTTCTTCGTTATCAAAACTCCTGTGTATCCTATTTAATTGTGATTTAATGCTAATGCTTATGTTTAACCTATGTCCGTTCAGAAGCAAACATGCACAACAACACAAAACATTATTCCAAAAAATGTTTCAGTTTTTTTTACAACAGTGGAAGCTTCTTGTGTTTGTGTGTAATTGATAAGGAACGACGAAAATACAATGATTTTTTTATGCTGTTATCAATTTGCTTCACAGAAAATTGGTAATTTTCTTTCTTTAATACTTTTATCAATAATCAAAAGACTCAAATAGGATCTTAAAGTTTTTTTTATTTCCTATATTTTAAAATATGGATTTCGAAATATTTACTCAAAATTAATTAACTTTTGAAATAGAATTGATATTTTTTAAATAATTCTACAGTATATTTTTTGTAATAAAATTCAAAAAGAATTGAAGAACTTTTGGTAATGCATTAAATATGTTAATCTTCAAATAATAATGTCTACCTATAGTAATCTAACTTAGAACAATAAGGTGATTTTTACCGTATATTTTTGTGTCAAAGTTTAAAAAAAATTAATAAAATTCTTTGTGTAACTATAAACCACAATAATGTTCAAACAATATGTTAATCTACAGTAACCTCATTTAACACATAACCTAGTAATTTAACAAAATATTTTATTACAATCAATTCAAATTTAAAATTAACAACAATTACAAATTAACCATGTATTCCAGAATGATATCCTGGAGAAGGATAACCTTGTTTATAATGTGATTCATAATAAGATGGTTGTCCTTGATATATATCTTGAACATATTCACGATTTCCACTATTAAGTTGATTTTGATATTCTACATAAGTTGAAACAAATGGATCTGGATCATTTACATAATCAAGATATCCTGGTTGATGATATGGATTACCATTATTACCATAATATGGCATAGCATTAATTTGAAGGAAACATGTAACAAGCAATAACACAAAAGTGGTTAAAGAAAATGAAAAATTCATTTTTTGGTATAAAAAATAGCAAAATATAATGAAACTTTGGTTTTTTTTATATTTGAAGAATTGCTGCTTTGTTTCAAATGTTATTGAATCAGTGACATTTCAGTTAGGCTTACGTTGGAGGAAGTGATTCAGAAATAAAAAACTTTTTCGTTGCTAATTCTGATTTGTAATGCTTAAATCATAAGACTTCTTACAAAAACATTTTAAAAATCAACCCTCGCAATTCCCACAAAATGTTGTGCTCCATCTACAATAATCTGATCCATATTGTAATCTTGTTTACCACTAAATCCCTTCAAAATATATATCAATGAATTTATTAATAACCAGATAAACATAATCCCAAAAGCACTGTGACGACAAATGCATGATATAGCTTTTCCAGGTGCAAATGAATATGTAGTTGTTGAGCCAGTAAGAACATCAAGCTTTAGCTTATTTGATGATGAAGAGATAAGTGAAATGACACGATAAAGAATTGGACCAAATGCATTAGAATTTCCGGTAATGAGTTTTGCTTTGATAATAGTTGTATGATCACCAGTATCTAGGCTTGCATCATAATTGTGATGATCAATTACAGCTGTACTAAAGTTAAGTCATCATCAAATTCAAAGCCATTTTCAGTTGCAAATGTTTCAAAAACAAAAAATTATGATTACTAATTCTTATTAGCATTGCTGAAATCATAAGACACTGGTTCCAAAAACCTTTAAAACAGAGCAACCCATACAACTCCCTCAAAATGTTGTGCTTCAACTCCAGCAAATCTAACCTTGTTATAAACTTGTTTACCGCTAAATCCCTTCAAAATATATAGTAATGAATTTATTAATAACCAAATATATACAATCACAAAATATACTGTGATGACAAATACATGATAAAAATTTCATCAATAAAACAAAAAAAAGCTATATGCCTAAAACTACAAAACATCTGTTTATCTCTTAATTTCTAAACAGTAAAAATACAGACTTAAATTTAGCACAAACAAATAATAAATCATCAGCAAACAAAAATTACCAAGTTACAATAATTCTTTATTCGTTAATTAGTTGCCTTTGATTCTGTAGCAGTATCTCGTTGACTTTTCTTCTTCTGATAATCATTGAGTGCAGCTTGAATGGCATCTTGTGCAAGCATTGAACAATGAAGTTTAACAGGTGGAAGTGACAGTTCTTTTGCAATATCATCATTCTTAATTGTTTTTGCCCAATCAACTTGTTTTCCTTTAACCCATTCTGTTGCAAGTGATGAAGATGCAATAGCCGAGCCACAACCAAATGTCTTAAATTTTGCATCAATAATTCTTCCATTATCATCAACCTAAAAAAAGATATAATGTTATGCAAGATTGTATAATCGCGAAATATCTTACCTTAATCTGTAGCTTCATAACATCACCACATGCTGGTGCACCAACAACACCAGTACCCACATTGGGATCATTTTTATCTAATGAACCAACATTTCGAGGATTTTCATAATGATCAATAACTTTTTCATGATAATTTCGGCTTAATAATGCTGGTGAAGTTGCTGCACGAGATTCTGCAAGGCTATAACCAGCTGAAGCAAGAAGGCGTAATCTTGAATTCATTTTATTGGAATAAATATATTTTTAGTCTGAAAATGAAAGAAAAAGTTGATGGACGAAGAACAGAAGAAGAAAAGTAAAGCAAAAAAAAGTTAAGACAAAGATCACACGAGTCGAAAATCGATAATAGTAAAGAAAATATATAAAGTTAAAAAGGATACTGTAGACGGCGCTTGCCACAGCTATAAAAACAAACAAAAACGGGCATACAGTAATCAAAATAAGGCATTCGATTGTATAATAAATTGAAAAAGCACAAAAATATAAAAAGGGCAAAACGGAAAGAAAAGACAGGAGTAAAAGAAAAGATTTTTCGCGAAAAACAAAAGCTAAACAATTTTTTTTTGCAAAAATGATGAATAGCCGACACAAACACGTTTACATCAAGCAGTTGTCTTATGAATAAAAAATTCATTAATTGAACCAGTAATAACTAAAATAGCATTATTACGAGCTTGTAAAGCTCAAACTAAAACAGTTGAACGACCAATTACTGCTGGATATTCACTTTTCCTGGAGCAAATGAATTTGCGGTTGTTGAGTCAGTAAAAACATCGAGCTTTAGCTTATTTGTTGAGGAAGAGATAAGTGAAATACCACGATAAAGAATATGACCAAATGCATCAGCATTTCCAGTGATGAGTTTTGGTTTAATAAGATTCTTGGAATCGACAATAATAGTTGTATGATCTCCGGTATCAAGGCTTGCATCAAAATTGGGATGATCAATTACAGCTGTAGGTTCATCATCAAATTCAAAGCCATTTTCAGTTGCTAATTCACGAATTGTTGTATGAATATATTTTGCACGCAAAACAGAAAGAAAAAACACTAACAAAAGCAGAAAAGGGAAAAATGTTTAACGAAAAAGCAATAATTCACCGCTCTTCTTTACAACAAGACGATAAGTAATCGATTCAAACACGTTTTGACAAGCAAATATCATATTTAATGAAAAAATATAGAACTATTTTAAAAGAAAACTAACCCATGTTACTTTTGAAAAACAACTCTTTCGAAAATTTTTCAATAACTTTTTTCAAAGTAAACACACCACTCTTGGCCAATCGAACACAACGCCAAACATTAATCTATGTTCAAAATTTGTAGCTGCTTTTTTTGCCAACGTGGAAAAATTTTTGTGTCCAATCTTTCATCTATTTTTCTTTCTTTTTTACCTCGAATTATTTCTACACAAATTACTGCTTCAACTTTATAAACAATGTTTAAACTTCTTGCTATAGCAGCATTGCTGCTAGCTGCATTCACATCTGCAGCCTCACCGGCAAAGAACCGAGTTTTAGTATTACTTGAAAGTCCAGCGCTAAAACAATCTCATTCAATTTATCTTAAATCTCTTGAAGATCGAGGCTTTCAAGTTACTCTTAAACGTGCAGATGATGCTAATTTAGCTTTAATTAAATTTGGTGAATTTGTTTATGATCATTTGATTATCTTTGCTCCAGGTGTACAAGGTAAGGTTTTAACATCTACACTGTAGAGGTCTGCTGGAGATGAGCTTTTATATTTTAACTATATACTTGTTTAGTTAAAAGATATCTAGCTTATAAGACAAGCCACATAGGCTTAACTCTTGCATGTGGACGACACCTCTATAGCGGTTCTTCTTTATCTCTAACTCCATTCTAATTAATGTTTTTTTAGATTTTGGTGGCTCTTTGAATGTTGCTGAAATTTCAAACTTTATTGATCGAGGTGGTAATGTTCTTGTAGCAGGTTCGACTAAACTTGGTGATGCAATTCGTGAATTAGCAACTGAAAATGGCTTTGAGTTTGATGATGAACCTACAGCTGTAATTGATCACCACAATTTCGATGCGAGCCTTGATACCGGTGATCATACAACAATTATCGTAGACTCTAAAAATCTTATCAAAGCAAAACTCATTACTGGTAATGCTGATACATTCGGTCCAATTCTTTATCGTGGTATTTCACTTATCTCATCGTCATCAAATAAGCTAAAGCTTGATGTTCTTACTGGCTCAACAACCGCATACTCATTTGCACCTGGAAAAGCTGTTAATGAATATCCAGCTGCAATTGGACGTTCAACTGTTTTAGTTGGAGCTTTGCAAGCTCGTAATAATGCTCGTGTAGTTATTACTGGTTCAATTGATATGTTCTCTGATGAATTCGTTAATGCAAATGTTGCTAAAGCTGGGGCAAAGTAAGCTTATTGCTTTGTGTTATATCAAATTGTCTATCATTTCTTTTTAGGCCTACAAAATCTGGTAATGGCGAATTTGTTAACTCTCTTACAAAATGGGTATTTGGTGAAGTTGGAGTTCTTCGAGTTAAATCTGTTACTCATCATAAAGTTGGTGAAAAAACTCCTCCACGTGAATACACAATTACTGAAGATGTTGAATATGCAATTGAAATTGAAGAACTTAAAGGAGGTAAATGGGTACCATATGATGCAAAAGATGTTCAACTTGAATTTGTTCGAATTGATCCATTTGTTCGTACATATCTTAAAGGATCGAGTAAGTTTTTGATTTGAAAATCGGGGATCGGCAGTTGAAAAACGTTGTTTTTACAAAGTTTGAGTTACTGTAGCGAAGAACAAATCGATGAAAGGAAAAAGTCTTCTCTGCTGTTGTCTATATTTATTGTTGGATTGTTGTTTAACAAAATTTTCTTTCAGGTGGCAAATTCAAAACTGTTTTTAAACTTCCGGATGTATATGGAGTATTTAAATTTCTTGTTGATTATCGTCGTGTTGGTTATACTCATCTCTTTGATGTTCAACAAGTATCTGTTCGACCACTTGTTCATACACAATATGAACGATTCCTTCGAAGCGCATATCCATATTATGTTTCATCAATTTCAATGATGGCTGGTGTCTTCTTATTCTCATTTGTCTTCCTTTATTTCCGTGAACCTACAAAAGTTGTTACCACCACAACAACAACTGAAACAAAGAAAATTAAATAAATGCTTTTGTAGGAATTTGAGGATCTATTATTATTGTTATCTTTTTTTGTAATTTATTTAACGATTATTAATTAATAATTTTATTTATTGTTTTTTGTAATAATTCTTTTTTATGGGTTATATATTTTCCCGCGGTATTTTAATTGTTGAATTTATGTAATTTATTAGTTATAACTTTTTTGTATTGCTCTGTAGTAAAAACTGCCCTCCAATAACAAATTACAGTAATACTGTAACATTATCAAAATGGATATAGAAAAGATTAAACAAGCAATGGCAAATGATGAAATGCCACAAGAGCTTGCACAAAAGCTCTTTACTGAAAATGGATTCCTAGTAATTCAAAATTGCCCACCTGGACTTGAATTTGGTGTAGATTATAAATCTTGGACAATAGCCGATAAGTTTTTGGGGCTTAAACTTATTCCACCTGGTATTCATTATTTTTTTCTTTCAACTACAAATGCTCCTCGAATTGGATTCTTCAAATGTTTTAAAGGAAATGAAATTCTACTTCTCAAATGGGATAAACAAGCAGAATCTTTCAGCGATAAAATTGCATCGCCAGAAGATATTGAAAGGCTTAAAGCTAATATACAAAATATAGATTCAAATCTTGCACCATATCCATTTTCAACAGCAGCAAATTGGATTCAACTTAGTAATTATATTAATGAAAAAACTATTGAAAGGCTAAGGCCAAAGAATCTACATGGACTTATTACTGGTCAACCTGAGACTGTAACAAAAGAAGAAGAATTAGCAGAAGAGCTAAACGATAAAACAAAAGTATTTAATGTTGATCGAGAAAATCCTGAACGAACAAGATTTCGTGATCCTGCTGGGCTACCAGTTATGAAGGTTAAAGCTGGTTATGAGATACCGTTTACAAAGATTCCAGATGTACCGGTAAGGATTTTTTGTAATAGTTTTTGTGAAATTTAAAAGTTGAAGAAGTAACAAGGTTCTGTGAAACTGATATTTTAATTTTGACAAGCAAAAATTTTATTTTGATTACGGTCGATTTTCGGCCTTTTGCTGACGAAAATCTCGGCCTTCTGATCACACAAGTGCAAGAGGTACTACAGCAAATGGCGCATACAGTTTTTTCACAGGTGGCGATGAACATACAGCTGTAATTGATCACGATAAATATGATGCTAGCCTTGATACTGGCGAACATACAACAATCATCGTTGACTCCAAGAACCTTATCATAGCCAAACTCATCACTGTAATGCTGAAACATTTGGTCCTGTTCTTTATCGTGGTATTTCACTTATCTGCTCTTTATCAAATAAGTTAAAGCTCGATGTTCTTACTGGCTCAACAACCGCATATTCATTTGCACTTGGAAAAGCTGTTGTTTTTGCGCAAATGTTAGTTATCGTTTCGAATGCGATAAAAGCATCAATCAAATAAACTTCCACTTTCTCAAATGCTTTCATTTATTCATTTCTTTCTGTTGTGCTTTACTACCCTCACTTACAGAAACAGCAAAAACACAAAGAACGAAAATTTGTTTGCTTGCTTACTAGTTTACTATGATCACTTTTTATTTTTGCCAACTTATTTGATACCATCTTTTCCCTTTCCTCCGATACCACACACATTTAACATCACTTAAAACCATAAAACCACGTTAAATGAAAGAAGAATCAATTGGTCGTTCATTTGTTTTTGTTGGAGCTTTGCAAGCTCGTAATAATGGCACAAAAAGTTTTTGTTCTCACCAGTTTGCTTTCTTATTTAAAAAAACCGAAATTGACAGATTGCGTTTGATCTATTTGGACTAGACGGTGTTGTTATTTTTATGTTTCAAATTTTTAGAATCTTCATAAACTGTGTTTGATACTCTTTCCTTTGTTTTCCTTTTTTTGCATCATATAAAATTTTTGTTGTGTTTTTACATCGAGTTTGTTACTGTATGGCATATATTCTCTGTGTAGCTGTAAACTTCACCTCTCTTTCATGTGGCTTCTGTTTTGGTGCTCTCGTCTTTCTTCATTTGCTTTTGCAAAAAAATCATACTGTAGCAGCAAAAAGCGAATTAATTTTTGTTCCACAAACGTAGCAGCAATAAACCAAATTTAGAATCAAATTATAAAATTAAAAAAATTAATTTTTATTAATATTATTAATCCCGGAAATTAAAAGAAGTTAAAATTAATTTACTATAAATCTAACAAGGCCACATATAGCCTACATTTATATTAAAGAACACACGTTTTGTTAATCTTTGGAGATTTCAAAAAACTAATTAATTTTTTTATTAAAAGATTGCAAGAAGTCTGGCCTAAAATAAAGCAAAAGCATTAGAGATTAAGTAGTTTACTGTAATGATGGCCTAATAATTAGTTTTCATATGTGGTCAGAAACATTCAACAATCTGAATTACAGTAATACGTTAGCAAAACTTATAAACAACTGTTAAGTATAAACTGAAATCTTGAAATTGCAATCTACTTGGTCCCTTTTATTTTCCAAGCTATTTATAGATGCACGGATCACTTTATTTTTGAAAAGCATAGTTGCTGCTTATTTTGGAGGAGCACGAATACTTCTGAACTTTAAACTTTTACAATTCCAATTACAGTTCTTTTCTATAAATAATTCTTATATTTTTTAGTTCACTGAAGAATCAAAATATCGTCCTGGAATTGATAACTCTGATCGACTTGATCTATTAGCAAAATCACTGGGAAATAATTACACTGAAGTACTTGCTGAATTTCAATATGCGTTTGTTGTGTTTCTTATTGGTCAAGTAAGTTATTTTTCGAGGATGACATTTGTGACTTTGTTTGGTCACATTGCTCATTCTTTTTTAACGTTGAATATATGATAATCAGTACTGTGTTTTTAGGTATATGATGGATATGATCAATGGAAGCGTTTAATACATTTATTTTCATCGTGTCGAGCTTCATTAGTTACACATGAAAAATTCTTTTTGGAATATTTAATGACTTTATTCTTTCAAATCAAGCAATGCCCAGATGATTTCTTTGTGGATGTATTATCAAAAGATAACTTTTTATCAACAACTTTGGCATGGTTTTTTGCGAATGTTGAAGGTTGGTTTTGAGCTTTAGAATGGGTGGATTTAGCATGGCTCATATATATGGGGTTAGACATTCTGGATTTTGATTTTGCAGAGCTGTGCTTTATAAGCTTATTGCATGTTTTGCTGCTACCGTATACTAATTTTTAATTTCAGATGCACCAGAAATTTTGAGTCCACAACTTCGTGAAAAGACTGCTAAAGTGAAAGCGTTCTTTGAAAAGAAATTCAATCGTTCTTTTGATCTTCCATCTGATTAAGCTGCTGTTTCATTACTCGCCTGAAAGCTATCTCCGGTGCTATGATCTGTTGGAAAAAGAAATCTCAATTTGTATTTTTAACTTTGTTTATTATTATACTTTATTTTTATTATTTTTTTGTTATTATAAAATTAAATGCAAAATAAAAATATATTTTAAAAAAACCTAATAATTAATTATTAATTAAACTTTGTTTTTTTGGCAAGGGTTTCCTTAACCCGGTTATTAGAAGAAGAAAAATATGAGATTCTGATAGAACAAAATAAAAGTAAAAGAAGAAAAAATGGCATATAAAAAAGGCTAAAAAAGAAGAAATGAGAGAGAAAAATAAGCAAAGCAGCAGCTACCGGTGGAAGACTAATAATGATAAAGTAAAAGAGATCCACTAAAAATAATTATAAGCAATAAGAATTTTTGCAACTGGTGTAAAAATCCTTTACAATAAATACAGATAAAAAGAATCACCCGCAGAAAAAAAAAATAGGCAAATTCTAAAGGGATTTTTTTAAATTTTGTCATCGAGGGCTTTGGGATACATACTGTAAAACCACAAAGAGAAAATGTTTACAAAAAAATTTTGTGCACGAATGAAAGAAATAACTTTCATGACAAGGATACTGTAGATATCCATTTTGTTAGATTGAAGTTGAAAAAAACTGCAAATGTTTCTTTCAATTCTACAGTATCCTTACTGTAACAACATCAAAGAACAAAACAAGTGTAAAAAATTAATGTGTTGATTCTGTTGAAGATGTTAGGGGATTATCTCGTTGTGGTAAAAGTGATAGCAATGGTGTAGCATTTGGTTTTTCAATGGTTGAAGGTTCGGAAGATCTGAAAATGAAAAAAAGAAATTATAAGAAGATTATAAATTTTACATTATCTCTTTTTACAATTAAGCTTTTCTCTCTTTTATCCTCCTAAAAGCCGAAAAAAATTCTTTGAAGATTAGCAGTATTAATATAACACTTAAAAATTTTTCTTTCAAAAAGTCAAAAGCTTTGTTGCAAATTTTATTCTTTTAAATAGGATTTCTTAGATTTTGCATATAATAGTAAAATTAAAGCGTTAATTGCTTTTTTGCATGAATGTGTTATTAGCTTTTTACAGATGTACTTTTGGCTTTTGATTTAAAAATTTCATTGAAAAATAAAGATAAAAGACTCATGTACATCGTTAAAAATTTTTGAGCACATTTTTTTTGTAATAACGTAGATTTCAAAGATTTTGCTTTTTGACTGCATCAAATTGGACAAAGTACAGGAAAATCTAAGAAATAAAAAACACCTAAAGCTTCTTATACTGTGATTAAAGTAAGATTCACTTTTTTCAGAGAAGTGTGAGCTTCAAAGAAAATCCAGAAGTTAGTTAATAATCCTAGACAACAACATGGTGCTATTTTAAGATTTATAATCTCAGTGTTTTCGCAATAGGTCATCGAAAAAAACGAATGATTCATTAAATTTATTATTAAAAGCTGATTTTTGTTTTTCAAATTTTATAATCTTTTTCGTTGGCGGTACTTTTTTTAAACAACTATCATCATTTATTAGTCACTAAAAACTTCGAAAATTTTTGTACTTCTAAATTTGTTTTTTTGGATCGAAAAAGTACTGTAGTGTAGTCTATTTTGAGTGTTCTTCTCACTATAAGCTTAGAAAAGCTTCTAGTAGTTTTGCAGCATATATAAATCAAAAAACTTACTGTGAAAAATTTGAATTTGTTAACAAAAATTGTTGCCATGCATATAATGTAAGAGGATTAGGTTGTTGCTGATGTTGATGTTGAGCAGATTCCAAAAGTTGTGTAGTATGCGTAAAAAGTTTATGTTGTTGAAGTTGTAGCTCATTTTCAAATTCACTTGTACAATATTCACATTTAACTTTTATACCACCACCAGCAATAGTAGCAGCAGAAGTAGAACACAAATCAATACTTCTCGTTGGAGATGATGCAGTTGTATCATCCAAAATTCCTGCAGCTCTTTTACTAGCTTTTATTTCTTCTTCAACAGCATGAAGTTGATGCTCACGAAGATGTTCATACATTGATTTTTGATTATCTGATTCATGATTACATTTAAGACATCTAAAAAAGGAGAAGGATTTAAGAGATTATCTTCTGTGTGGGGGTATAACGAGGATCACTGAGGGATGATGTTAGGATAAAGGTGGGATAATGATAGAAGAAGACTTACGTATAAGTTTTTCCATTTTTAAGGCAATCTTGTACATGTCGACAAATATGTTTTTCAAGCATTGCAGGAGATTTTGAGATATGTCGACAATATGGACATTTTCTTGATGCTAAAAAAATAAGGATATATGAAATCCAAATATTAGTCTCTCAAGGCATCTTCTACATTGAACTCCATGAATCCAAGTACCAGGAACTGCAGTTCGAACTGTACTTGTAAAAGTTCAAAACTATTTTAATCCTCTTTTTTTACCATCTACAGCTATGAAAAAAATTGGTTTCAAGGAAGCACTTAGGAAAAAGGATACGGTAAAAAGCAGGACCAAACTCTCATCCGAATGGATTATTACTTTTCTCTATTATCCTTCATGACATAGAAATTTTATTAGTTTTTTTTACGTTTGTAGTTTTTAGTAAAATTAAAAAATAAATAGACACCCTATATAGCTATATGTCATGTGTGTTACATTTGTGACCTTTAAAGAACGACAATGGGGAAGCACCATGAGTACTGTAATCTCAAAAGCAATAAATACAATTCTCAGATGTCGTAATCCCAAATGCAAAAGATTAAAAAAAACAAACCTAAATCAATACTTTCAGGAAGTTTAATACCATGACGATAATATTTATGAAAATGAATGTATCGAGCTTCTCGGGTAGTAAAGGGACAACCTTCAACGCCACATCGGATTGGAGGATTTCGATGATATATTGTTACATGATAGCTAACAGAATTATATCGGCCATATACTTTTCGGCATACTGTACATCGATAACCATTTGGTACAGTTTCAATATATTTTTTATTTCGGCACCAACCTAAAATTTAGATGTTGTTAAAATGTGATTTTGAGGTTGCTGCAGGAGAGTAATTCTGACAGTATTACAGTAAATTAATTTTGGTAACGTAATGTTAAAGTTACTGTTACAGTAATCTTGCCTCTTAAAAAATTACGCACCTTCTTTATCATTTGATACAATCAGCTGATCACCGGTCTCAGAATCTGGTGGAGTAGAAGATGGAAAAATCATTGAAGCTGAATCAGTAGGAGATCTAAAAAATATATGCAAATTTTTAAAATGATGTTTTTTAATTTAATATTTTGAAAGAAAAATAGGCTACAAAGATACAAATTTTTGATCCTGATTAATCAGAGACAAAAAAAAGTATAGCAAAAATGTGCATTTTTTGTTATTAGAATAGTTACTACTTAAAAATTATGCATAATACTCTTGTTTTTCTCGTTTTCTTGAAAAAAATTTATAAGCTTCTGAAAATTCTTTATAAATAAGCTGTTGTTAAAAGTCCACCACATAACTAACTATACATATATATGTATTTGCATAAAATTGTACTGTATGTTTTTAGCTGCTAGCAAAAAAACACTCAAAAACAAATAAGTTAAAAAAATTCAGGAGATACATAAAAAATTAAAAATATATGTATCTCCCTGTTTAAAAAAGCCTTTCAAATTTTTTAAAACAAAGATTTCTATTCAAATTTATTAACTTAATCTCTTCACTCATAGTTAAAAGAATATTATTTCTTTTAATCTCTTCTCTCTTTTTTTTTATTATTAATCCTTATTAAACTATTATTAGTAATTGTCTTAATTCCTATGTGTTTGAATGATTAAGAAACAATTGAAAGACTTTTTTCTTTTAAGAAAAAAAAGCTTTGCAAAAATATATAATTAAAATGGATTTAAATTGTCTTAATGCCTTGTGGGGGAAAAAGAGGAGCGATTAAGCTGTTGCAAAAATTGTTAAAATTCAGAAAAAAAGAAGGATATTGCGGATTTGCATAATCTTATTGAAGAAAGCTGAAAGTTATTAGAGTTTTTCTGTGATGAATAATTTAAGAAAAAGAGATTTTTGTGGTGATACATTTTTTAAGCTAATCTTGAAGTTTTTGTAATATGCAAATTTCTTAGAAACTGGGGCACTGTTTTAACTTTTAAACTTTGGGAATTTTTGATTCAGCTTTTTCAAAATCTTCGAAACAACACTTACCGATCAAGTGAAGCAATTGAAGCAGCATCATTAGCTTCTAGCGGACTTGGAAGATTTGTTGGGGTCAATGAAGAAGACGTTAAACCAATTCCAAAATTTGGTGGTGATGATGATGCTGATGATGATACAAGTTGAGCTTGTAAAAAGTATTGAGCATATACTGTAATATTATTATTACAACATTGAATTATAAAAATACTGAAACTTACAATTACATAATTGCGACTGAGCTGTTGAATCAGAAGACGAATTTTGTTGTTGTTGTTGAGCAAATGAGTTTGCCATTGTAGACATTATTGATGAAAAGGCATCTGCATTATTAGGTTGACTAACTTTGGCTTCACATAATGAACGAAGTTGTTCTTCTAATTCTGGCACTTGTAAAAGTTTAGCAAGATTTAAAAGCTAAAAAAGGTTATTAATTTTAAAAATTTTCACGGTGGGAATTTTACAAAAGAGAATACGGTATGTGCAACAACTTTCATGCTAAGATTAATTGTTAAAAAGTAACTTACCGTTTCATTATTTAAATTAATAATAGAATTTATATTTCCCGTATATAAAAACATTAGCAGAGTACGAAAATTATTTAAAGCATCAGGTATCATTGTGAGATCAATATAAAATTGAGATTGAAAATTTGTTAACGATGAAAGAAGCTGTTGACGAAAGAAACCACTTTTTGCAAGAATTTGTTTATGTGAAAATATAACTTCTTCTGAAAAAGAGATTTTGATGAATACAGTAATAGGAATATATAGGGGGTCAAATACTCGATGACTATAGGGGATAGGGATGAGAGGAAAAATGTTTTTGAAATGAGATATATGAAATCCAAGCAGTAGGTCATAAGAGTTCAAATATCTTTAGAACTTCTCTTACGTCAATTAAAAAGATATAAACAGCCACAAAAAAAATCTTTTAATCAAAAACAGCTGTTTCAAGAAAGAAAAGAACTTGAACAAAAAACTGAAAGAGAAAAAAAGAGCAGTTTAAAAACTTAAAAAACAACCCTTTTGCCCTTCCCACTTTTTTTTTTATTCACCTTCTTCTTTTTGGGCCATCCCTTTCCCGTCTTTCTGCCAGCCTGTCAAAATAATTTGTAAGTGTTCGATTTTTTTACGTTGTTTTTTTCGCTTGTCAAAAAATCAAAGAAAAAAGAAAGAGAGTGATCGAGAGTTAAGTATTTTTAGGGGTCTCTCTTCTTCTTTTTTGATGTCCCCAAGGACTGCAAACACGTTTTTTTTATTTTATAATTCAAACAACTCTTTTTTGTTCATACTTTTTTTTAATGCCAAAAAAATTCTTCTTTTTTCTTTTCTTGATGATAATTTCCAAGAAAAAAAAAGTAGCATAACAAAATAAAAACCGGTTACAAAAAATAAAATTGAACATGAAAAAAAGGAACTCTCGAAGAAAAAAAGAAAGAAAAGAAAGTGATGTGTTTTTTTAGGTATTTTTAAACTAAAAGGTAAATGGGGTAGGTTGATTGTATTAAAAATGAAAAGAAGTGTTTTTTTGGTTGGTTCGGTTATTTGTTTGGAACATTTTTTTATTTTGCAAGGTTTTTTTTGCAAATTTTGTTTATGGTGCTCTTGAAAGAGAGACATGTTTTTTGAAGAGACAATAACGTCAACAATGATGATGGAAATTAAATAAAAGAGGTAATTTGGAATTTATAAAGTTTTTTAAACTTTTTTGATTTCGTACACCCTTATGGCTAGGAGCAGCGCCGAAAAATGGTTTGCTTGCAGTGACAAAAGATCAAAGGCGGCACCCTCCAAATAACCCCTTTCAAAAATGTATATTAGCTACATAGTTGATTAAATCTTTAAAAAAGAAGCACAAATTTTCAGATGTTTTTTGTGTACTTAAACTTTTACTTCCTCTTTAAAAATTTTTCATTACAGTTTAAAGGGCAAATTAATATTCTGACAAAAATCATTAGCTCTGAGCTTTGTCTCAAAGATTTTAAAATCCTATTTTATTATTTTACTTTGTCACGTATTACAGTAACCATCTTTTCTAAAATCTTTAAAAGTTTTTCTTTAAAAAAGGATTACTCATTTTACGCACTTTTTATCTTACGCCGTCTACAGAAAAAAAGCGATGATTGGTTATTTAAAGTTAAATAAACTACAAAAATTTTAACACACGAAACAATCATCACACGGCTATTCCTTTTACCACAAAAAAGATTATTACTACTACAGAATATTACTAACATTAAAAGTCATACTTCAGAAAGTGAAAGTTTTTCCAAAAGATTTTTTTTCATTGCCATTTTTTAAAACAAAGTCCCGCCTTCTTTCATTTCTTTCATGTAGTTTTCATCCCATTTTACAGTACTCCTTTTGTTGAAGAAAAAAAAGGTTTCCGTGAATGCTATTAAAAATCCTATATAATAGAAAACACACATGTTCATTGACGAGAATGCACGTACATGCATGCACATATTCAAAAAGCATGTGATGGTGATGCCAATCTATCATAACTGTTTTTATATCAATACACACGATAATATTTCCCAAAAAAAGGTTTTCGTAGAGTTCATCTGTCAAGAAAATGAACCCCAGACATCAAAACAACATAAAACTATTCCGAAAAAGTTAAAGGTTAAAAACACGAAAAACTGAAAAAAGGGCCCTCTTTCTTTTGTATGTGTTCCACTTGTTTGAGCGAAAGATTGACAAGTAAAAAGGGAAAAGAAAAATAAAAAAGTGAACAGTTTTTAGTTTTATACATATTAGTAGTAGTTTTAAACTAACAAAAAAATTTTTGTTGTTGTAAAAATTAAGGGGGTTGGAAAGAAAGGGTTGAAGTTGATTTGTGGGAAATAAAAACGATGGGTTGTATTGGTAGTCTTGCAAAGAAATTATTTTTGTTATAATTATTTTTTCACCTAATCAAAATAGCGAAAATTCTCGAAAAACCGAAATTTCGATATTTCAGATGTTGTGGAATCTCTGCCGTGATCCTAACACAAAAAAAATCACCACTAACCTTTCGATTTATGACTTTCATCATCTGTATACATTACTTTTATCGTACAATCATATCCAGTAATGTTATTATTTGGTAAAAACATTGGCTGTCCAATACCGAAATTACCAAACATTGAAAATGGATAATATGAATTATTTGGTGGAGTGATTGGAGTTGAAAGACCAGACAATGAAAATTGTGTTGTCGTTGAAGAAGCTGATGTTGGAGATGCTGCTGCAGCACCTCCTGCTGTTGCCGTTGAAGTATAGATCGTTGAAGGTATTGCTGGAAATGAATTACCCAGCGTAGAAAAAAATGATGATGATGAAGCTGTTGTTGTTGCATCAACGATAGCTGCCATATTTGTTTGAATAGGTTATTGTTAAATTAGGCAACTACAATGAAAGAGGAATTAAGCATTAAAAAGTTTTAAGTTTGACTAAAAATAAAATACAGTAACACGAGGTGCAGTATTGTAAAAAAATTTCAAAGGTACCGCCACGAAAGTTTTTTAAATTTTCTTGTCTACAATTACCGTAATCACAAAGAAACTTTGAACTTAGATCAATACACAACAATAGACAATCGTTTCAAGACCCTTTCAAAAAAACTCGAAAAAACACGTGAAAAAATAAAGTATTGTTAAAACAACTCTTTTTTTTTCTTCAACCCGGAAGGAAAACCATTTATATTGTTGTTGTAATTGTAAATCACAAAAAAGTATATAACAAAAACGATTGTAACAAAAAAAAGAAACTCGAAAAAAAGAAAGAAAAAAAGAACTAAAGGAAGTCCACATATATAGATGATAGACTTTTTACAATGGGTAATTACGGTCGTTGACTTCTTGAAAGAAAAACAGAAAAGAAAAAAGACAACGAAAAGGCGATATAAAAAAATTTTCAAAAAAAAAGATTCTTTAAATACATAAGCTTAAATAATAATAATATGGGGCGTGTTTTAATAATAAAATAATAATAATAATCATTTTTCTTATTCATATTGCTTCTTTTTAAGACTTTCTCCGATTAGTTGGAGAGGGAATGTCTAGAAACATAAGTGCCGCCAAAAATTAATTATATAATCTTTTGCATTTAAACGGATTAGTTTTTTCACATTTTTAATTCTTTGAAAGATTTATAGGACGAAAACTTGCAAAGCTGCAATTTTTGCAAGAATTTAATGCTTATGGTCTTTGATGCAGCATGTTGCAAGCAGAAAATATGATAGTAATCCGTAAATGAAAATTTTTAAGAATTATGATTACTATCAGTCAACATAAAAATTTAACAAACTAGCCTTTTTTTAGCGTTTACCTCTTTAAAAGTAAAAGCTGCAATCTTACAAGATATAACAAGCCCTAAAAGTTTAATGCTGCACGTTGCAAGCAAAAAGTGTGATAGTAATCCGCAAGTGGAAACTTTAAAATTTTTTGTTACTATCACAAAACTTTGATATTAAACATTCACATGCCTTTATGGCAGAAATAAATTTTAGTTACACACTAATCAACAATCATTTAATCAATAAAAGCTAGTAAAATGAATTGTTTTACTTTTAGGGTTGGGTTGGGAAAGATAAGATAGCGTCAATAGTACGGTTAAAGGGAGCATAAAACACACACATTTCTGAGAAGTTTATGATAAACTTTTTTACATTATCATTTCATTAAAAGCTTTTAAAAAAATATGTTAAAAATATAAGGTCTGCATGTTACTCGCAGCATTGTGATAGTAACTCGAAAATAACAACTTTCAAAAAATGTGTTACTATCATAAAATAAATCTCAAAGTTCTAAAAAGGACTCAACGCTTTCAAAAAAATTTTTTTTAGATTTTACAGCCATCTTCCTGCTTAAATATGATAGCTACGTTTAAGAAAAATTTGCACATTGCATCCAACATTGTGATAGTAATTTCAAAACAGCTACTTCATACAATTTTTTTACTATCACAAAAACTGAAAATGACTCAAAGCCGTTCAAAAAAGTTTCTTTTATAAAACATTTTTTTCTCCTCTTTCATAGCCTATCATCTGATGTTCTTTTATCCCTATAATCCTATATCACACACCCTTGAAACTAAACAAAACTAAAAGTGCGAGCTTATATAGGGCGGGTCAATTGATGGCATTGCCCCATTCAAGGTCTTCTTCTTTCATTCTTTTCTTTCAATACGACTACGCAATATTTGAGCTAGTTGTCAACAACAAGTCAAACATAGAGATTTAAATATATATAAAAAAAGTTGTTTACATCTCACTCCCAAGGATATATCTCTATCTATATAAATGTCATACTAAGATTAAAGATTCTTGGGCAAAAATTCCACGCATAAAAAAACTTTTTTTATGAATAAGAAAAAAAATAAAAACAACAAACACATAAGTAAGAAGAAGTATTTGGGACACAGATAGATATATATTGGATGAGGGGATTTAATCCCGGAAGAGCGTCATTTGAGGAAAAAGAGTGAGAGAAACATTTTGGGGTCAAGACAGATTGTGATAAACATAGCTTAAAGAAAATGGGATGAATGGGGGTTATGGTAGGTTTTTTGTGTTTTCTAGTGTTAGAAAAAGTAGTGGGTTTAAAAATTCTTGGAATTGTTGTTTAAAATTTTTAAAGCCAAACAAGAGTTTTTGTTTGTTCTTTTTAAAATTTAGAAAATGCCGTGTTATACAGAAATCCTCCCTCTATTTTTAAACTATTTAATTATTAAATAAAAATAGAGGGAAACAACAATTTTTGGTTGTCCAAATGGAGTTTTTCCAGACTATACTATTTTCTCTGGATTTCCAGACAAAAGATTATTTCTTTTTTTATAAAAAAACCGTTTTTCTTTGTTACATCTTACCTACACAAAATCGAAGAAGCTTTTATAAGCTCAGATAGTTTGTTAGTTTTTTAAGATTTTTTTCGGTTAAATGTTAGTAATTTTTGTATAACATCACTTTTCTTCAAGTGTACAAAACGTGTAAATATGATATCAAAAATAAAGCTTCAAAAAAGAATTTACAGTTTTTAAAAGAAATGGCAAGCCTTCCGTTAAAATCAGGCATTTATTCGAGCGACTTTTTTTAGTTCACAGATGCCGCAAAAAGTCATAGCAAAATTAATTTTACGAATGATCAGGAAAAAATAGTTTATGAGCACACAACTCTTACTATTTCATTTAAGAATAAAAAAAGCAGCCAAAAAATTTCACTTTTTTTATTGCTTTTAAATTGGATGTAACATAATAGCAAACTTTTTACTTCCTTCCAGACATCAAATTATCTCTAACCAGAAGAACACTAAAATGCGCGAATAATTTAACCTTTCATTTCCTTTTTCTATCGAACCCAAACTTTATTTTCTAAAAGCTTTTTTTTTTATGCAGACAAAGAACGCTTCTTTCATTTCCGATGTTATAACTGTGTAATAACAAAGTTAGTCAGCTTTTTTTTTGTTCGTGGGATCAACAAGCGCGGTAAAAAGAAATGCAAATGAACTTTTTTCATTGCTGCTGTTGCGGCATAATCTTTTTTATATTTTGACAATCGGAAAAAAGGTTATTGCTTTTCTTTCTTTTGAACACTTTTTTCGTTCAGAAAAATATCGGAAGGAAAACTAACTGCTAAAAAAAGCTCAACAAAGATATAGATTAGACCTTTGATGTCTCTCTTTTTTTTCGGATGTGTCTACAAAAAACAGACAGTAGTAGTATTGTTTGAACTTTGTAATTCTTTAGTAGAAATAATTACGTCCTTGTTTAATACTACTTTTACTTGCTAAAGCGTTTAAAGGGAATATATACTACCGTAATCCATGGGATTTCCAGCTTTACATTTGATTGTTTACATACGTACTTTTTACTTATCCTCCCAAAAAAGACCCTCTAAAATACCCTTTATTACTGTCTTTACAGTCTTTATATAAATATATCCAACTACAATTCTATTTTTTCTTTCATTCTAGAAATCTTCATTTTTTTCATGCTTCTGACATCGACAAAAAGAAAACTAACTTACTTTTTTTCATTGCCAATGATGTATCTCTCAAATGAAAAAGAAAGATTTTTTTGAATAGACCAAAGAAAAAGAAGAAGAACTATATCAAGATGACAACAAAAAAATAAATAATATATCTATGTATCAACACCATCTATGAGACTGCGTAACTAATCCTTCCTCTATCTTTTCATATTCAAAAAAACTACCTCTTAAAAAATATATGTTGTAAATATACACATTTTTTTAAAGCTTACGGTGTTTTTTTATCGTTGTTGTTCCAAGGCTTTAGAAACAGAGAAGTAAATATGTAAATAAAAAACAGACAAAAATAATATTCATACTAAATCTTTTCATAAAAGATGGATATAGATAGATAAGGATAAAGAAAATGGGTCAAAAACAAAGAATGTTAGGATTGGATAGCTAGCTATCATATAGCATGTGACACATAGCAAAATATGATGTTATGATAAATAGGATACTGTAATTTGAAAAAAAAATGTGAACATCAGACAACAACTTTTACAAATCCAGCAATCTCCTAGACTGGGATAAAGCTAATGAAAGCTTCGAGAAAAGTGCTTTAAAAATTAATTATAATTTTTAAAGGATTATTAAAATTATTATTATTATTATCATTTTAATAATCAAAAATAGTTTAATTTCGATGAAAAAAATAAAAGATTTGCAAAAAATTTTTAAGCCTTAATTTGCAGAGCGATAGAAATAAGAAATTTGATGTTTGGTGTTGCATGTTGCGCGCAGAATTAGACAGATTAAATTTGCAAAAAATTTATTGTAGTTTTTGATGTTTGCATTTATCTTGATTACAGCCAGAACCTATTGTGAGCATCGAATCCACAGCCTTTTTTCGCACTTAATAGAAATCCCTTGATCTTATCGCTGTCACCAAAAGATCAAAGGCGGCATCCTTTAGAAAGAAAGTATTTTATCTCCTCAAGAATTACTATGCGATGCGGATGTGATCAGTGAAACAGTGATTGCCTTTTTTCAAGTTGGTGTTGCATGTTGCGCGCACACTCAGAGACTAATTTAACAAAAATATTGTTACACATTTTTGTTACTCTTGGTGAAAACCGTATCTCAAGGAAGGAATTAATTCAAAGACCAACTTTCTCACAATTCAACAAAAATTCTTTGATCTTGCCGCCAACATCAAAAGATCAAAGGCGGCATCTCTGAGACATTTTTCATTAACCCCAATAATTTATCATAGGCAAAGTTTTAGTCATTTCAACAGTAACAACCCTTTTTCTAGTTGGCTTTAATTTTTTACAATTTCATTTCTAGAACTTTCTTAGAAACTATTTTTTTATTTGAAACATCGATGCTACTGCACGTGATAAAAATAATTTCATCCCATTCATTAACACTATAATCAAATTAAAACAATTATTACTAAAAAATTATTGTTTTTTCTTTTAATTATGTGGGGTAAATATACAAAAAATAAATTATTTTTCCAACTGGAACTACTCCTATTACTCATAACTTTTTTTTACTTACAAAAGAAAATTTCATTACTAAAAAAGCTATATTACTCGCCTACCGTATACTTTTTTCCTTTCTTGAAAACACACAAAAGTACTCATACACAGATTCATAAAAAACAATTAAAAGTAAAGAAAGAAAGCACAGAAAGAAAAAAGTCATAAGCATAGCCTCCATAAAATTCAAATTATTTCCACTTTTTTAAACAATTATTTCAAGAATTTTTCTTTCTTGCCTCTGCATTTTAGGCTCAATGAGTTAATTGTGTGCTTACTTTTTACTTAAGAAGAAAGTAAGCATATACATTTTATGACTCAAAAAAAGTTAAAAAGAAAATAGAAACAAAAACGGATGTATAATCGTTGAATAATTATTCCTTGTCCCAAAAAAGGTATCATTCATTCAAAAAATGTTTCCGTATTTTTTGTAATTATTGCTGGTAAAAAATGAGTGCATTAACTTTTAAAGCTTGGAATTTTACTCGCATAATGTTTCTTCTTTGAAATTTCAAAAATAAAAGCTCAAGCTTTCAAGTTCGAGAATTTATTAAGCTTAATTAAGTACCTGCGTAAAGACTTAAAGAAGCGCGAGATAAAAGAAACACGAGGTATAAGTGATAAGCGCATGACTTTTTTTATTTTTAGAATTATTGTATTACATCAACTTAATACTGTAACAAATAATCTTTTTCTATGTTTTGCAAAATTATCACGCGCAAAAATAAGTGAATTAAACAAGGAAAAGTAAAAAGTCAAATTTTTTTTTCAGGTTCAACAAAAAATTTCCAATAAAAACTACTTTTTGTCATTTGAAAATATAGCAATTTCATCAAATCGCAAATGTTTTTTTTAAAATTTTTAGCATTTTTTCGTTTTCTATCAACATTTGGATCAATCTTTAAATTCAAAAATATTTATCAAAATATAGAGCTTCCTTCACATCTTATCTAAATTAAATAGAAAAAATAAAAGCAAACCCATTCCAGAAATTATTTTTTTAACACTTTAACATTTCTCCATCCATGTACCACTCCAAAACATAGAATACGATAATAAGGAGGAGCAAACCAAACATTTCTATATTTATTGTTTTTTTTTCGATATTCTAATGACCAGATTTTGTAATATTTGGTTGGATTAAAATTTGAAAACACTGATTTTTGCGTGTAATTCTTTTTCTTACCATCCAAAAGAAAAAAATTTGTCATTCTGGTTTTTATTTTCAGTTACCGTAACTCAAGCACGCATTTTGCAACAAAAAAAAGTGACATCAATGAATGAGAATTATGATGATACCACATTATAAAAATATATTAAAATCTCATGGATATTAAACACCATCAAAAACACGACTGTTTTTGATAGCCTAGCGACATTTGTTTGATTTATAGAAAAGCTCAACTCCATTTTTGAATATAAACTAATCTACCATAATACCGCCTTACATTCAAACCAAGAAATCCTAATTCCAATGTAAATTCTAGCATTCTGGGATTGAATCTGAACAAATATTATTTAAATTTTTTTTTCATCACTACACTGCCAGATTACCCCCTTTTTTATGGAGGAAAAAAAGGAAAGGGATAAACTTTAACAAATGTACAAAATAAATTTAAACGCAGATATTTCATTAGAGAATGCTAAATAACTGATAAATGATTAAAAGATATGAACAAAAGGGAGAGTTAATTTGCAATTGTAAAAAGTCTTTTGATCTTTTGTTGCAGATAGATGCAAGACATCAAAAAGAGTACTTCGTCGAAAATTGTTTGTGCATATCTCGAAGATCAATTCCAGTTACACCTTTGAATTGATTTGATAACGCTTTTTACAAGAAATGAAGGAAGAATCTGTGCTGCTAGTACATCTTCAATTTCAAATATGAAAAGAAAACGAGTTTTTTTTTATCTCGTGATGTATTTTTCATTTTGATTCAAAACATATTTCATCAGATTTCTCAACTATTAAATGAACTTCATGCAAGTTTTTACATGCCAATAACACATAAATGCTATTTTCATTTTTATAATGTGGCACACGATATCGGCTATTATTTAGACTAAAAATATTTTTTGAGTTTTTCAAACACAAAAAAAGTATTACATATTCACTATAGATAATAGAATATCAGAGACCAGAAATTGACGAGATTCAAGGATCTTTTAGTAACAAGTAGCAAGCAATATCGTATGGTAATTGCTTTAGAGAGAATAATTGAATTTTTGGGCTAGAGCACATAAATGTTTGCACGAAATCCCTTACATGTTATCGATCAATAGATCATATCACATGTTGTCACAATCCTATCACTCAAAGGTCCTTTTCTATACCACACCTATTTCCGCTCGACAAATTCTTTCCCTGGCACCTCATAAGACTATCCTTTTTCTTACAAAAATAATGAAATCATTGCTTGTTAAAAAACGTGATTTCCCCGAAATTCTGATAAGAAAAAATAAAATACAAAGCCTTAAAAAGAATAAACAAATTAATTTTTTGCAGCAAAAAAAGAGAAAAGACAATCAATTTCTCGAAAATTCGTGGGCTGAAAAAAAGTTTTTTCTTGAAAAATTAATGCTTCATTAATTTAATTCTGAGGCATGAGAGATATAAAACAATGAATGATGGGTATACTGTAATAGAAGCATAGATAACAAATTAGTAACAGCACACACTGTAATTGAACCTGAAAAAAACATTTCCCTGAATGAATGCTACAACAACAAATTATAATAGAAGCAAGCATACCCATACAAATAACACACATATAGCATTAATAATTAATTTTAAGAAATTATTTGAGATAGTAATTTTTTTATATGCGCAAGAAATAGTACATAATTTCTTTATAGTTTGAAGCGGCCTTATACGCTTAAAAAACATATGCAAAAAAGTTTTTTTGAAGAAAGAAAATTTTTTTTCAAGCAGATTATATCATCATATTTTGAGCCAATAAGAAGATTAGTAGATCAATATTGCCCATGTTTGTATGCAAATTTTTAAGGGGTTGCGAAATGGTTATATCCGAGGATGTGATTTAGAGCATTTCGGGAATGGGAGAAATGAAAGCTTTTTTTTTGAAAAGAGCCATGGTAGAAGTAAATGTTCATGTAAAAGTTCCCTACTATGCATAGAATCGAAGTGTGACAAAAAGAGGTGATAAAATAAAGCTGCATTAATCTTTATCAGGCTTGTGAGACTTATCAAACAAAGGCAAAAAATACATCAAAAATCACAGCGTTTTCCACCGCTCGATAAGGAGGATCTTATTATTTAAATCTTAACATGAACTCCAGAATATTAAAATTTCTCCATCTTTGCAAAGAAAGCTATTTTGTGCCACTTCAAATATATGTGGCAGATAATCTGAATATCTTTCATATGCAAATTTTTTCTTGTTGTTGTCTTCTTTCGTGTTATTCTTCAAAGAAATGTCTTTCATCAATCTGCAAAGGGAATTTTTGTATCAATGTTTCTCATGAATTCTTCACCCTCTCTCTCTTAATCTCTTGATAATAATAATATCAAAAGAGATGTATTGCCAATCCATTGTAAACAAGAATTCCTTTTGAAGGTTTAAAAAAAAGTGAATTCTTGTTTTTTAGCAAAAAAACAAGCTTAAATATTATTTTTTCATCAGATCAAAAATTTAAATCGTGCTTAAAAATGCAAAATATTTTTGAAAAAAAATTTTTTATTTAAATTTTTTTAAAAGATTAAATATTTATATCATGATCATTTTGGGTTTAAAATTACTTGTTAGGGCAGTAGAGGGGAAATACCTAACCTACATGAACTTTCTTCATATTTTGTTATTTAAATACTATAGAAAGATTATGACACAGTAGCAGCAATGACAGAAAAAAGGGGGTCAAAAGAGTACATCTATCGTATCTATAGAAAGGACATGCAAATTAGCGTTTAATCATTCAAATGTCATGAAATATGTTTTTCTAACCTATTGAGTAGCATTAAGCATCAGAAAAATGAACAACAGTAGCCCAGATGAATCATAATACACACATTTCTCAATGAAAACAAAACACACAAAAAAAATTTAAATACTACGAAAAAAGTGACAAAATCCAATTATTGATGAAAAAACAAAAAACTTTTTTAATGAAAAATTTTATGCTACAAATTTTTTCTTCTTCTGCTTTGTTTTTGAACGTTAATCTACTATAAGTATCTTTCATTTTTAAAGAGAAGAGAGAGATGTTTTTAGATGCCCTGTAATGGTAAAGCTACTTAAATTTTCAAGTAAAAAAAAGTAAATGGTATCTTTTCTTAAAACCGCAATTACCGTAACCAAAAATGGGAAGTAAAAAAAACATATTTGATTGAAAATTTTTTAGCGTTGAAAAAAATTATGTTTTGAAAAAAAATGTGTTTGTTTTTTGTTTTTTTAACGTCAAAAAAGCTTATACCGAAAATCCGTTTCTAAAGGTCAAAAGAGCCGGTTTTACCACACACTCTATCTACCACCTTCAAGATTACGAAAAGATAAAGAAGATCTACGTAATCTTCTTTACATCTTTTCATAACCTATCTATTTCAAAAACTGAAGAGCTTCTTCATTCAGTCAAAAAAACAACATGTGTGGGTATGAAAAACAACTACCGTATATCTCTAGCCACTCTCGCGAGAACAACAACAAAAAAATAAGATCACGCAAAAAATTTCATTTTCAAAAAATGTATGTAAAAAAAGATAAATATTTTTTCTTTTTTATACGAATTTTTAAAATTTAAATGGAATTTGTATACACATTTTTTAAATTTTCTAAATGTCGAAAATTAAGTTTTTGGTCTTTTGAAAAAAAGGATTACCTACAGGATAAAAGAGCAAAAACAAATTTAGGACTGTGTAGTGAGAAGATATAATGAAATCAGCTATAAAATAAAAACAAAACTTCTCAAAAATATGCAAAAATGACACAAATATGATCAAATATGGATGAATTAAATGATTTAAATGAATTAAAGAGGATATAAGCTTGTGCAAAATATTATGAAAGACAGAGTTATTTATCGATGTTTGGTTGATATACAAATTTGAATAGTATTTTAAAAAATGCAAATTTTGTAGAGATTTTAAGAAAAAACAGAATTTAGTATTTTGATAAGTATTTCGAGTTCGTTCATCCGCTGTCGTCATCGAAAAATTTGCATATTTTTCTTTAGGGTTTTATTTTTTGAAATAATTCAACGCTGCGTCAACCCAAAGGGTTTAGAATTGAACGTATTTATTTGCTAATCTTTAAAATCTCAAATTTTATTGCCACTATTATTACAGTAATCATGGTTTTATTTACTACAGTAATATATTTCACCTAATTGTTACTTACAAAATCCATTTATTTGGCATAGATGCAGGACAAATGAAAAAAAGTTTGGCTGTAATCATTATTTAAATTTAGAAATTTTACATTAGTTTTAACATTGTCAGAAAATTTTTTGAAAGCGCATAATTACTAAGCATTCAATGACGTCGCTAAACTTATTGATCTTATATATTTTGACAGATTAATATATTTGATAAATCAAAAATGATGTTTTTCTTCTATTAACTTCTAAATACTTGTCACATGTCTTAAAATATCAGCTTCCATTGCTGATAATGCCTGATTATAGATATATGATTTTTACTCTGAATAAGTATTAATAGAAATCTTAAAACCCGATCCAAAATCCGAATCGCATTTGTTTTGTTTGTTCCAAGACAAAAACTCTTAAAATGTACTTCTTAAGCTTATTGTCGCTTATCTTTTTTTTCATGAAACGCAGCCCTACTTCGTTGATAATGCCTGATTAAAGATATGCGATTTATCCACCCAATAATCTCCAAACAGAAATCTTAAAACCTCGATCCGGATTCTATTGTTGTGTTTGTTCCAACATAAAATCTCATAAAGTCTATTTTTTCCTCTAAAAGCCTATTGCTGCTTATCTCTCTTTTTAGTGAATCGCAGCCGCTGATAATGCCTGATTAAAGATATCTGACTTAACCTTTCAGTAAGCTTCGAATAGATCTAGCTCACTATCTTTTGTTTTCATTGTTCCAAAACAAAAACCCTATAAAATGTTTTGTCACTCAAAAAGCCTATTTGCACTTATCTCTCTATTTTTGTCATCCACGATCATATTTTAATTTTACTAAAGTGACATACGCGTGTAGAAAAATTTTTTTGTACATGTGGATGGCTATGAAAAAAAGCTATTTTTTAATCTTGTAGATAAATATTTTTGTAACGGTTGTGCATTTTTTATATCCACATGTACGTATATATGTATGATACCAAGTAATGAAAAAAAACCTATGTCATCGTTAAAAACAGACACAGTATTCATATTCACTGTTACCACTTTTGATATATTGCTAACCACTCAGGTTATATTAAAATATTATGTTCAATTTTTGTAAGCAGCAAAAATCTAATTGTAACAAAAATGTATTTGCGTAAGAGATTGCTTACTACTTATTGGAACAAATACTGAGGGGATAATGTTACTATTGTTGTTGTTCTACGTCTTATATGACACCGATTTAAAAAATGAAGATATTATCATAATATTTGTTCTGGGGCTTATAATTTGTCACTTATATAACTTTGAGAAGGGGTTAAAAAGGGGAAAAAATAAGGGAAATCAAAAAGATTTTAAGGAGCAGAGGTTTTCAGCGCTAGTAATAAAATTACGCTTCAACAGTTAAAACCTATACAGGCCAATATTCCAGGAGCTGCATTTGAGGTCTGTGCCGTCTTTGAAATTAAAAAAATTTCTTTGATCTTTGCCGAAGCAGTAAAACATCAAAGGCTAATTTTTTGTCTCATCAAAAAATCTATTAATAAAAATTTAATTAAAAGGTATGCAAATTTTTTTTGATAAGCTTCAAGCGTAAAACTGCAGTAAAAAAATTTTTGCAACAATTTATTTGCGTTTTTTACACGTCACAAAGTATCATACCTGCTTACAGTATCCCTAAATGCTTAACTCAAATTTTTCTTTTCTTAGACTTTTAAGCTGCTGCACCCTCTTTTTTGGCAAAGAAATTTACAACGATTTCTAGAAAAAGATTTTTGACAATAAGATTTTCTTCCCACAAAATACTGCTTAGAAATAAAGACATAAACTCTACATAATATTTTTTAGTTTTTTTTGTTATTATGAGTAATTGATAAGAGCAATATAACTCTTCTTTTAAGCTATTTTCCCATCATTTATCGTCATATTCTCTATCACTCCATTACTCTATCGCTACAGCTCTAACAAGCAAAACATCAAAATAGCACAAAAAACATTTTTTTCAGCTCTAAAAACAACAATTACCTTTCTTCATTTTTTTTATTTAGCTACCACCCAAAAACATGTAGCACCTTCTTGATTACTGCACTTAAGTGAATTCCACTTACACCTACTAAAAATGTTCACATTCTTTTTTCAAGCTAAATCTAGCGGCACTAAAGAGTAAATTAAGTCGGATGAATCTTCCACCACTTATGATTTGTACTTTTTCCACTTCTTATAAATTCCTATCATAAATATAATTGCTTGATGTTGTTGCAGAACATACATTAATCTTTAAGCTTAATTTACCTTTTTTAGAAAAATAAAATATATAGGGTCTCAAAAATGAAGATGAAGAAGGATGAAAATTTTATTATTATTAATTAAAAATTAAAAAGGATTAAAGAGATATAAAAACATCGCTACTAAAGAGGGCATGAAGATTTGAAAAAAAAAGATATTTAGAGGTTAATTAATTATTTAAATCTCTGTCTAGAAATATAATAAAGGATTTAAAAAATTGCTAATTTTGGCACATTTGCAAACACGTTTTTTTTGGATTAAAAATGGGAAAGTTAGTCTTGGCACGAAAAAGTTGTTACATCATTTTAAATGTGAATGACGTAACAGTAAAGGTTAATTAATTATTTCGGGAAAACAGTTTAAGATTTATGAAATTACTCTTCCTTTAGAAATTTTCAAAATACGTTCTGTAATTAAAAAATTGGTCAATTTGTCTTGGCACGAAAATGCTGTTACATCATTTTTAATAGGAATGATAGTGGTATCAACATCAAGAAATTTAGCAATGATAAAAATCAAAGAACTTTTAAAGGCAATAATTTTATTTCTTGGACTCAATTTTTACATCATTTTTTATGTGAGTGACGCAATACATCAAGTATAAACACAGCGCACATATTATCAGTATATTTTAAGAATCATATTAAAATCAAAGAAACTTTCAAAAAGCAGCAATGATTCTATCAATTTCCAATTCTCGCTTTTATTTCAATTTATAGCCATTTCTTTTCCCCTTTACGTTAATACACACCCATGACAACATTTAATCAAATTTCTCCGGGCAAAGGTTTTTTTATTTCACATCTACAGCAACAGCTATAAAAAATGTCTGCAATTGGTTTTTTCCAAGCATTAAATGATATTAAATGATTAGAAAAATTTCAGTTAGCCCATGAAAAAAAATTGCATTAAAAAGCAGTCATTTTTTTAAAACAATTTTCGCTGAAAATTGCTTTCCTTTTTACTTCCAAAAAAATTAAGCCAGTTTAATCAGAATCACAAGTTTAAAAGTGTTAAATTTGTTAAAAATGTTACATTTTTATTAAATTGTAGAGATGACGGTGACTATTAGGAAATGCTACAGTGTTTCATTCAAATTTATTTTTCTTAGACAAAATTTTTTAGATAAAAAAATATATGCGCAAAAATTACTGCTTTTTATGACAGAGATCGATATTTGAGCCGAGATTTATCGTCGTCAATTTTGATGCATCACCGATGATGAAAAAAGTATATGCGCAAATTTTTTTTTCATAGATCGACATTTGAGCCGATAGATTTATCGACAGCTTTCAAAATTTTAATATTATTTTTTTTAAAGAACAAAAGTTCAATCCTATTTATTTTGACTCGGCACAAATCCAAAAAAAGATTTTATTGAAATGTACCAGAACCAATAGCTACTTTTGAAGTGGTAGTGTTTATCTACTGCCTATCTACGTCAAAAGAGGTTATTTTGAGCGATTTAAGTATATTAAAATGAATAGTAGTAAACATACAAAAAATGGATCAAATTTTATTAAAGTATTTTTTGCACCACAATATTGTTTACTGTCACAAAGATGTATTTTTTTAAAAAAAAAGGCTTGGAACAAGATTTAAAAGGGATAATTAAAAATGAAAAAAAAGAAATTTAGCAAAAAAGAAAAGGGTATTATTAAAATTTGAATACAGCTTATCAGTCTTTTAGGCAAAATAAAAGAGGTGTGGTATAATAGAGAAGATCGTTACTGTAAGTTTAAGTGCACTTATTATTATTTTTTAAAATATTTACCAAAATATTCATTCATTCAAGTGCTACAAAAACTTTGGTGTAACAAATTACTTTATAGAACACACTCACTTAAGTGCTTTGCATATTATTATTTTTGTAGTTTAACTAACTTTATCCCCAGATCATTTTTTTATAAGCAACTTATGTCCACTTTTTTGGAGAATGGAAAATATTTGCATTTTTCTTTGTTTTTCATTAAAAATTGCTGCTGCTCAAAAACCGATTCCCGGCTTTAATAGAAAACCGATTATAAAAATAAATAGCTGGAAAATTTTTATTTTGTGAATAACAAAAAAAAACACTTTGGAAATTTTAAGTATGTTAATATCTATTTTTTTGCAAAACAAATATGTACGGTAAAATTTTTTCTAGTGTTTAGCAGGTAATATTAATGTAAAGTTTAAAAAATTTTCTATTTATTTGATCAGTTTTTTGGGAAGTGCAGACAGAAAATTACTAAAGCTTAAGCTTAAAAGATGCTTTATTATCATGACTTATCCTTGTGAGTCTACAGAAGTTAAAAGCAATGATTAGAGATTCATATACTTAAAATTTTTTTGTCAAATTAAAAATAAAAATATTTACACTGCAACCAAAAACGAAATTTCAACAGCACACTTTTTATCGGCATGTAACAGCTATCGTAACTTTATCTTTTATACCACATCAAAATTCTTTTTTCTAGAAAATACCATCCTCTTTTTTTCAAAATTTAATCCAATCTTTTTTTCTTCAAACGTAAATGGAATGGATATCTTTATTTATTACGTCTGTTTTAAATCCATTAAAAACACATTTTTTTGTGGAAAAAAAGGTTAGCAAAAATGCATATGTAAAAAACGGGCGTGCACTTATCACTTCTGCTACTTTTGCTTCTGTTGATGTTGCTTCTGTGATGCCATCGCCACGCTGTCCTTTTATAAATTCTTTCTTTTTCTTTTCAGCTTTTGCTATTTAGCAGCGTAAAAGAAAAAAAAATTAAAGAAGCAAAAAAGATGATTTTTAATTTTAACCACCAATTTTAACCTTGTTAATATCATCTTCTTAATCCCCTCCTTTTTCAGCTTCTGCTACTGCTATTTTTTTATTCTTTCATCTTTTTTTATAATAATTCTTTTTTTCTGCATTAAATGTAATTTAAATTTCTTCTTTTTTTTGCTACATTTAAAGCCTTTTTTATGAAAGAACAAAATTGGGATTCTTCTTATTTCTCACTTAAACTAGCAGAAGGAGGACTTTTTTTAGAACGTCATCAATCAAAGAAAGAATATACACCTTATTTTTAGGCACACAATTAACGTAAATTTTTACAGGATTAAATAAAATTACATTGAAAGAAAGAAAGATAACGTATGCTTTTTATATACGTTTGATAAAAATAGGATTTCATTTATCTCTTCTTTTGAAACCAAAAAAAGGAGTATTATTACTTTCTTTTTTAGGATTTTGAGGTCAAAAGTACGGTAAAAGACATCAATGATAGCAATTGTAAGTGATAGAAGCTTCTAAGAAGGTGGTTGACTTTTGGCCGTAAATTTTATAATAGCGTCATAAAAAAATTAGACATACAAAAAATGGCTGCAACAAAATTGTATTAAAAACTATTTTATGGGTTTTCTTTTTAAATTAAACTATATTCAAAAAAAAACCTATACATGTAATAATGTTAGCAAGAAAAACTATAGACTACAAAGTTATTGAAAGCTGCTAATAAAACATAAAAAATTCCGTAAATCCGAATATGCACATTGGTTGTTATGTGCAATTTCGAAGAATACTAAATAAGCATTATTGTTACGAAATAGAGATTACTGTAATCGCACGCTTTTTGAAAGGATTTGAATAATTTTGAAATCAGAAATTCTCAACAAGAACATTCTTTTGAAAATACAAAGCGGCAAAGATTTTGCCTCAAATGACAGAGCTGTGTAGTAATATGCAAATTTTTTCATCGGATTAAAAAAATGTTCAAATACCTTTAAGCCAAAATAAAAACGAAATTCAGGAAACTTTTTTAGCAAAAAATTTTTTATCGGTTTTTTAAATCTCAGAAGACATTTCAAAAACTTGGATATGCCACGTTATATGACCAGAGTAGTTCCGAAACCAGAATGCCTTCCTTAATAGAATAATTTTTTTTAATAAAAGAAGTTTTTTCAATCAAAAATCGTTTATTAAAAGAAATTTACCGTATGTCCATTAATTTTTTGTTTTGCAAAAAAATATTAACATACTTAAAATTCCCAAAGTGTTTTTTTTTTGTTATTCACAAAATAAAAATTTTCCACCTATATTTTTATAATCGGTTTTCTATTAAAGCCAGAGGATCGGTTTTTGAGCAGCAGCAGCCATTATTAATGAAAAAAAAATGCAAATATTTTTCCATACCCTAAAAAAAGGAGACATAAGTTGCTTATAAAAAATGATCTGGGGATAAAGTTAGTTAAACTACAAAAATAATAATATGGGGAGCACTTAAGTGAATGTGTTCTATAAAAATATGGAATTTCTTTTGTTAGACAAAAATTTGTAGCTACTAGAATGGCTGAAAAATTTAAATATTAATATTAATAAGCTGCTGAAAAAATAAATTCTTGTTTTTAAACAGTACTTAAAGATAGAAAAAATTATTATTTTTTGAATGAGAAAGCGGGGATTACCAACTTAGTTGAAAGCCAGAGACTTTAAAGGTTCAAATTTTCGCTAATTCTATAATAATGTCATTTAGTTAATAGTGTTTTTTGTGTGGTTTAAAAATGTAAAGAATTAGAAAAAGTCCGGAAATTCAAAGTGAAGAAGGGATTTCAAGAAAACAATGGATGTGGATTACGGTAATAATGAAAAGTAAGGGCGGTTAATAATTTTGCTTTTAAGTAAATAGTTTTAAAGCAGAAAAAGTGACATGATCTAAAAAACGTGTATACCGGAAATAACCTTTAGACTTTACTGTAGATTTAAAGCGTTACTCTCCTCAATGACTAACTAACAATAAACACTGAATTTCGAAATCCTCCAATTATATCTATACCACAATTTATGGTGTACTGGCTTTTCTCTTTATCCCAAATCTGCTAACACAAATGGGTAATGCAAAATTTTGAGAATAGTTATTTCTTCTGATTTTCATTTTTTGTCTGTAATTTAAAGCGTGATAAAAATTTAATGCATTCAACCTGCAAATCTGCCTTAGTACATATAGCTACAAAAATGGATAATCTGACCATAAAATACAAATCCCTTGTAAGAATCAACTTTTTTTTACTTTTCTAATTTTGTTGTTTTTAGAATCATATTTTTAGAAACACAGAAACCTTAAACATTTTCACGTTTAATTAAAATATTTTAACAGTTTTTTAAAGATCTCCTCCACCATCTAATTTTTTAACAGACAAGCTGTTTTTCAAAGAAAACAACGTTTTTTAATTTGCATTTTTACGGTATAGGCTTCTTCAATTCCTTTTTTTGGAATCAAGCATTTTTAGAAAAAGCATTTAACAAGTTTTTTTAGCTGCAAAACTTTCTTGCAAAAAAGAAAGATTACAAAAAACTGCTTTAAAAATTATTTCAAAGATTAATTGAAAAAAAGTATATATTTAAATTTTAATTACTATAAATTTGAATAAAAATATTTTTTGGAAGGAATACTACCTTAAATCCCCTCTTTTTTCTATTTCTTAATAAATGATTAAATAATAATTTAGTGGCAACACAAAGAGATATGAGGGTGCAAAGAAGCAGCATGCTTTTTTTTTCAAAAGAAAAAAGATTGTTCAATTAAGTCTTTTTTCTTCTTAATTCATAATCTTTATCTTAATGGATTAAAAACAGAAGACAAAAAAGCAGAAGCAATTGGGTGGTAGCAAAACACATATAATTAAAATTATGCAAAAAAATATATGTTTTTTAAGAAAACAGTTTTTTTGCAAGATTTGTTGGTTAATCTTAATTTTCTTAGAAGATGAAAGAGGGAAATTTTAAAAAATGTTTCAATGATGAAAGTTTTATGATTCTTACGGTACAAAAAGCTTAAGTCTATGTTTGTATAGTTCTAAGAAGAAAAAGTTTATCTTGCAAAGGATAAAATGATGCGTTTTTGTATTTGAAGAGGTTGCGCATTGTTCAACTTTTTAATAAAATAGTAGAAATTATTTTTAGTAGTTTTTGTATTAGAATCATCTTTCAAATGGCTCCTTTGTTATTTTTAAAGCTCGAAGGCACGTTCTTTAACCACTGTCTTTACAAAAATCAAGATTTGCATAATCTTTGTCAAATCTCAAAACCTGAATTTGGCGCGGTATGTCAAATTGTTCCAAGATGCAAAAGATGCTTGTATCATTTATAATCCTTCCTTGAAAATTGGAGCCTTTTATTATAGCCTAAGACGGTTAATGACAAGGGTTGCCTGATAAATAACAGATACTTTCAACATAAAAATTTTCATTTTTTAAAAAAATCCATAATCTAGATATATGGGTGCCACACCTTTATATTATTACTGTATTACTTTTTTAGTAGCTTAAAACCAGTTTTTATAAACGATATGCAAAAATAAAACATTATTTTTTGGCATTTAAAAACGATAAGATCAGCTTTATCAGTAGGTATTATGGTAATACCGGATATTGTCACAGCACAAAAATAAAGCAGCTTTGATTGTTCAAGAACAAAAGAGATAAAACAAGCTTATCAGATTTTTTATTTTTGTTTATTTACATGCATTATTTTATTAGGCTATTGGGTTTAGCTCTTTTCTTTTTTTGTTGATGAACTCAATTCTGTGCTTCAATGAGGCATGTAAAATTAGTACCTTATATTTTAACCTATTACTTTTTTTAGCAGCTTAAACGCTTAAAAGCAACCCCAAAAAAGGATATGCAAAATTGAAACATTATTTTTTGGCATTTAAAAAGATCAGCTTTATTAGTAGGCGTCGGTAAAATTGTCAATATCCGGATATCGTCGCAGCACAAAATACTAAAGCAGCTTAGATTGTTCAAGAACAAAAGCTTTTTTAAATAAATCAAGCTTATCAGATTTGTTTTTGTTTACTTCGTAGAAAATTTGCATTATTTGTTTTAAGCTTTTGGGTTTAACTCTTTTCTTTTTCTCACAACCAAAGAAATACAAAGTGATAAGCTTGTATTATTTATTTTTACAACTGTAAGTATAAAATGATAAAAAATAATAGAAAAGCGGTAGAAAAGCAGTTTATAAAATTTAATTTTGCTGATTGACAGAAAAAATTATACTTTTGTTTGTAGGGTAACAATAGTAGAAATTATTTCATGGCTTTAGAAATATAGGGAAAGAAATATTTTTTTGAGAACATTAATAGGGAGAAAGCAGTGCTAGCAAATTTTTTTTTCAAGTTGAACCCGAGAACAAGCATTCTTTCGATGTACGGATATTTATCGTTTATGTAAGCTATAAAAAGTAACGGAAAACAACTCCATCTAATTTTTATGGTTGATCAAAATATTAATTTTTATCACTGCAACTGCCTGTTTTTAAAGCTAAAGTAGGAGTAGAAAATTTAATTGTTAATTTCACAGTAATCATGTAAGGCATTATTAATGATTCGAAAAGCCTCCTCATATAAAAAGCAAAAGCAAAGCGACCTGAACCATATATATCTCAAATGATGTCATTTGACCACTTCTTTTAATATCACCATATTTCGTCATTCATCAAGAAAGTACTGTATTCTTACTTTGTATTGAACAAATTAATTGTAATTGATTGGAACGACGATCACCAAAATTTAATTGAACAATATTTTATATCGCATCACCCATACAAAACCAGTTTCTTTTTCATTGTCGAACAAAAAAACATCACTGAAAAAAATATTCTACGAAATTTGTTGTAATATTACCGTTCAAATTAATTTCATTAAGACCATATAAAAAAAGAAGCGAATCACGAGAAAAAATTACGTGTACAAAAAATGACTAAAAAAATTTAATTCTATCAATGGGGATTTTAATTCAAGGCATAAATAATGAGATTATAAAAAAAGTGTTTCAAGTTTGGACCAAAAAATTATGACCTAAACAGAACTGTAAAAAAAGTAATAGTAGTAAACTCGAGAACGGTTTAATTACGAAAAAATAAAAAATAAAAAACGTGTTCCGGTTATTTGAACGCATTCGGGGCTCTCCGCGCACACATAACTTTTTTCTTGAGTTTTTTTTCAGTCCTTTTTTGGCCATGAGCGACAACATTTCTCTCTGATTTCTTTTCTTGATAATTTTCTTGGAGAAAAAAAAAGCGTTTCGTAGATCGCAACAAACTTTTTTAAAAGGGAAAGAAAACCGTTCCATTGTTTGACAATTAAAAAAAGCAATTTTTTCCTGTTAGGTTTGTTATTTCTCGAATTGAAGCAAAAAAGGAATAAAAAAAAGTGACGTGAACTTGTAAGACCACCAAAAAAAATAAAAGAATTAATGAATTAAACAAGAAAAATGAATGTTATGTTTTTAAAACATTTATCAGTGAAAACTGATATGAAATGAAGAAAAGCGGAAGTAAAATATGGGAAAAAACAACAAACATCGAAAGATTTGACAGTGTAACACAAAGGTTGGATGAATCTGGCATAATAAAAATGTTTTCAAAGCTTTTATCAATAAATAAACATTAATGAATGCCAAAAAAAGAAGAAAAAAAGAGTTAAATTTCTGGTATAGAAATGATCGTATTAAGTTTTGCTGTACTTACAATTAATTTTTGTACATGCCGCCTTTGATCTTTTGTTGCAGGCGGAGAAACAACAAAGGATTTTATCCATTTCAAAAGGGTAAATTTTTGTAATGCCGTATATTAAGCACTTACATGGACAGAAAATCCTGAAATAGGATACCTCAAATAACATTCTTCGAACATGTTCTGAAATAGCAAACTATTTCGACAATAACTCAACATTTTTTTCCACTCATTTGCTTAAAAGTTTCTTATAAACATTTTTAAACAAGATTCTAATTTAGCACACTGTAACTCCCTTAATTACGAGCAAAAAAATAACAAAAATATTTGTATTACTACATTATATGAAAAAAATTTTTGAGTCATCTTACATTTCTCACACGTGTTTTTTAACTTTTTTTAAAATAGTCATTATATAATTTTGTATCAACAAAAACGGAAGTTTATTCTAGACATAAAAAAAAACATTTTTTCTCATGGTCTTATTACAGTATTCTCTACTCATTTGGGAGAGCTCTTCGGAGAGTCATAAAGAATTATTTCTAGTCATCTATGAAAAACAAGCATCTTTTTGCAGCTTCAATAAACATAAAGAACCGCTCTAATGAATGCTTAATTTTCAAAATTAGTTAAAAGTTTAAAAACCACTAATATCAAAAATTATAGATCCCTCTGACTCAATAGAAAACATTTTTTTGTAAAATAATAGAAAATAAAAACAATTATATTACTACCATTTTTTTATATTAGTAATAATTTATTATTCTTACAAAATAAACATGTATTTCCTTAAAGAAATTCCTTTGAGATTCTTTTATCATGCTTTTAAAGAATAACAACTTTAAGGCACTTCTGGAAAGGTTAACACATTTATTATTTCCGCCCTCGGATTTTTTTATTGTTGGTAATAATGAGGAAACTTTAAAAAAGCAAATGAAGGTTCAAGAAAAAAAGATAAATGTTACAGTAAGACAATGATGACAAAAGTGTTACAAAAATTATGTCTTTGGGGAATTCAAAAAAGGCAGGGAACAAAAAACCTAATGAGTTCTGCAAAAAAAAGAAAGTTAAAAAACGTAGATGCTATAAATTTACAGTAATATTTGCAGCTTTACCATCTCGATAACAATTAGCTTTAATGACCTTGCAAAGAGTTGCTTAAACCTAATCTAACAAGGATTCAAATGCCATCCCAATCCTTTGTTCAAACCATGTTTCATCCTATTGCTTTAATACTAAAACCTATTCATGCAAATTAAAAGCTGCTTTTTTGAGAAGTTACATATTTCAAATTTGTAACTTCTCGAAAAAGTATCACACGCTGTCGCTTGCTACTAGTATAAGCTTATTACTTATTTTTTGACCAAGTTTAAAAAAATTTATAACAAATATTTTATAACAAAAAACCCAACAAACGAAAAATATCAAAATTTTAAGGCATAAGTAGTAAGCAATATCATCTACTACATGTACTTTGACAGTATGTAAATTCTCATAAGGGAAGCTAATAAATGAGAGGAATAAGTTTTTAATATTGAGAGAAATGGATAAAATATATTTTTAGTCAAAACTGAAATGGCATTTGAAAACGACCCCTTGCAAAAATTTTTTTTAGTTACTTCAAAAGTAAGAACAAAATTAGTGTCGAAAATTGAATCAAAGTTATTACTATTTGATTCCGAATATACCCTTTCGAAAATGGCATATTCGGAATCAACGTAAAAAATTACATCTAGAAGGTTCCAATATAAGTTTGTAAAAAAAAGTTTCATTTTTCATACTGTAACGAAGAAAAAAATGCAAAGAGAAAAGAAAAAAGTGCGCGTTGCCTGTCCCTATTTAAGTGACCACGATTCAGTTATAACTTTTTTTTCAAATTTTTAAGTTGCAAATTAAAGAAAAAAATTAATGAACTCCGTTCTAAAAATTTCAAGAAAAAAAGCTGTTAAAGATTCCCACCAAAGATAATCAAAAAAGTTTGCGAAAAAAAAATATTTTAAGCGTCAATCATTCATCAAAAAAAAAAATTTGCTTCAAAAAAATGCAACCTTGGAAACTCTTAAAAAAGTTTTTCAAAAACCTCGAAAGCAACCTTTTTTTAAAGGTAGTGAAAAGAATTAATAAAGTTTTATCAAATGTTCGATCACAAAAAAGCGAGGTAAGAGAAATGATAGAAGCATATATTTTTTTGAAAAAATGAAGTTCTGAATGCCGTTCAAGAAAATAATTTGTCCTTCAATTTCCAAGAGATTTTTTCAAGGAAGCTTGATAACAGAAAGTGAAGAAAAAAATATAGGAAAAAAACTCGAAAGAACGGGAAAAATAAGAAAGATGACCTTGGAACTCAAAGTTTTTTAGGGAGAACGGAAAACGAGAAAAAAAGATTAAAAACAGTTTTGGCATTTTTTGATGATTAATTAATTTTGAAAAGCGATAAATGCAAATTTGTTTTGAAAGGCAGAAAATAAAGATTTTGAAAAAAAACAATGAAAAAAAGAGGATACGGTAATAATATAAAAAATTATTTTAGAGAAGTAAAACTTTTTCTTCTCTCATTTTAGCTTACATAATTTTTCTATGAAAAAAACATTTGACATTTAACAAGATGTCCCTCTGGAACTGGGGAGTTCAGTTCAATGAAAGTTGTGGGAAAAATTTTGTTCAATAGCACCTCAAAAAAAGATACAGTGAATGAAAAACCAAAAATCAAAGAGAAAAAAATTTAATTAAAATTTCATGGAAAAAATTATGCTTATCATTTATTTTTTTTTCCACCTTAAAACAACTAAGAATAGTGTATAAGGAGTCTTAGAATGATAGCTAACAAAAAAGCTATCTGTTAAAAAAGGGGAATTCACTGATGTAATTTTTTATTACTTTTTACATCTCCTCTGAACACAAAGAAAATCGGCATAAAGAATGCAAAATTTAGGTCAGAACAAAAATTTTTTAAAGATGATCCCTCGAAGTATCTTTGAATCCCAACTTTAATAACAGAAATGTATGCAAATGTTGTGGGCATATATTTGATGATACAGTAACGCTTTTAAGCATAAATTCTATTCCCACAAAATTGTTTAATTACATACCTTTGTAGTCTAACATGGTATTCAAATGAGCTGGCATCAAGCTATATATTTTTCTTCTTATACCTTTGCACAGCTAAAAACTCACTGCAAAAATTTGAAGCAATATCTTTTTTACGAAAATTTTCTAAGAATGCTTTTCTGCTAAAAAATTATTCAAAAACAATAGAAAACATTAGCAAAAACGAACAAAAAATAATGCAACAATTAAAAACATTTTTTGTATAAAAAAGAAAAGAAGACGCGTGCCAGGTATTATGAATGAGAAGATAGTAGCAGCCAGAGCAACAACAATGAATAAAGACGAAAAAAAGTAATGACAATTAATAATATCATTTAAGCAATGCTTACGACGAAAGAAAGCAAGGGAAAGATGCCTTCTGTTTTTGAAAGTAGCAGCAGAAAAGACAAAAAATAGCTGCTGAAAAAGGAAGATGACTTTTTGTAAAAAAATTAGAAGATAAAAAACAATGTGATGTACACGAAACAAATAATAGGGGTTTTTTTTCGTCTTCTTCTTCTTTGATTACACGAATGTTGGCAAAAGAAAAGGAAGAAAAGGAGGGAAATACAGTATGATTGGGTAAGTGTTTAAGGCTGAAACTGAAAAAAAAACAATGGCAAGAATAACGTTGCAACCAAATTTGATGTTTTAGAATTATTGTCAAAATATTGCAAAATAATTTGAACCACGTTCAAAGAGAAACGAAGCATGTGTCGTAGATACTTCACAAAAAACAAATTTGCTTAGTTTTTGACAACGACGTGAACCGCCAATAAACTTATTTTTATTCATGAAACCTGTGTTTTTTTTCGTTGTAAAAAATAAGAATTAATCGCATCAAGCGTTTATGAATGTTGCGACTTTTTCTTGAAAAGAAGCTTTGACAATTTATCAGTGTCGATTATGTATCTTACCTCTATTAAAAACGCAAATCTTGGAGGGGCAATAAAAGAACAAATTAAACAACGAAAAAATTGGAGCTCAAAAACAGAAATTTTATAAACGTAAAAATAAACAGCGCAAATACTTCTGGCGCAGAATTGCAACTCATGATAGAACAAAATCAATGTATTATCACATTTAATTGCTTTAAATCAATATTTTGCCGTTTTTCATATTCGTAGAAACAAAGAACTAGATTACAGTAATAGCTGACTGATACCACAAAACTAATTTTCAAATGGAGGGAAGAACAACATGTGGATTTTTCACTTCATAACTAAACAGATTTTAAATTAACACAATTGGATACTGTATTTGCACCCATTTTTAACCTTTCCATTTTTTCATAGAATAACAGCTTTTTAGTTTATTGGCACTCAAATCCTTTTTTTAAAACAAACATTCACCTTGGGATTTTAGTTTAGTAGCAAACACTTTCATGAACTTCCTTTCCTTCTTCTTTCATTTTGAGTTACAACAACTTCATTAACATGACATTTTAAAAAGTCATAAAACTAACTCTTTCTCTCTGACAAAATTGTCATTGTTTCAAATCTCTCTTCTTTTTTTCTTTGATTTCTTTCAACACTTTTTTTTGAAAAAATGGCTGCTCATTTTTCTTCAAATGAGTAAAACCTTTAAAAAACGTCTTAATTTTTTTTTCTTTGTCTTTTCTTCAAAATTGAAAATGTTTAAAAAAGCTTTTCATTTTTTGGAAACTCATAAAAAATCACTAAAACTCAGAAAAAAAAGTTTTATTAGTTTTTAATGTTTATGATGAGATGAGACAACAACAGTAATCAAAGCAAAGAAAAAGATGGCGCCTGGAAAAAATGGGAAAAAAAGAAGATGAACCGTTTGAATCAAAGAGAAATAAAAAACAAATAAGAAATGTAAAAACTTTTTGTATATTTGAAACTCAAAGAAAAATAAAATAAAAGTTGCCGAAAAAAAATGACTGGGTTCCTTTTTGAGGTTATTTGTCTGTCTTCTTTTTTACGAAAGTAAGCAAAAAAAGAATCAAAGTAAGAAAGAGAAGAAAGAAGAAAGTGAGTCAAAGCTACTTTAAAAAAGAAAGGAAACAAAAGGAAACAAAAGGAATACTGTAATAATAGGAATTGCAATGCATGAAAAAAAATACAATTAAAATATTTTTGCACACAGAATATCGCTGCTTTTAGGCTATAAGCGCTTATATTGTCAGGAAAAACTGAAATAAATTTTGTACATAAAGTTTTGGCAGCTGGGATAGATACATACTTAGTATTGTGTAGGCCCTAACACCTACTGATCCCTAATGCGATACCCGTGAGTCGACTTTACATATATCCTAGAAGGAGGCTCACTTTTAACCTGGGTGCCACCCATGGAATTCGTTTTAACCTCGGATCCACCGAGCACCCAACCACTCAATTTTATAATGTTTTGTCTCCGGCTGGACTTGAACTTGGGACCGCCAAGCCAACATCCTCCGCGCTACTCCACTATGCCACTGAGCTGGCAAACACAAAAAAAAAACATAGCCAAACTTTAAATTTGTTTTGACTATTTTAAGCTAAAAACGTAAATAACATGATAAATTTGATGCGCTACTTCGAAATTGATTTTTGCAAATGCCAAAATAATTTTAACAAAAATCGAAGTTTGAACTATTTTATGACAGTTTATCAGTTACTTATGGTTCTACTTTCATTCACGTGCTTTAAGCTACCTCCCGTTTCGTTTTCAAAAATGTATCATAAACTGCAGTCGTTAAAAATCAAAAAAAAAAATTAAAACCTTATTTTTTTGGCAATGTGCTTCACATACCAAATCTTAGTTAAAAACATCACTTCAAGCATTCACGAGTTTTTTTTACCGTCTCCATTATTGTTTGCCAAATAACTATAATTACCTTCTATAATACTTCTTAAAACGCTTTTTTCTTAGAAAAAACATTCTTTAAATGCTTTTAAATAAATACAACCACTTAAAAGATTACTACAGTATCCACCGGTGGCATACCACGCTTCAAACAACAAATTTGCTCAAATATTTTTATGCTACAAAAAAAGTCATATTTTGTAGTTACAAATCTCAAATATTAAAAAAGCTTCAAAGTGTTTTTTTTTCATTCATAAAAAGATAACAATTTTATGAATGAAACAATGTTTTCTAGTGAACTACAGTTTTAATTGATAATCTGACCTTTCTGGTTTTTTTACTCTAAACATAAACTTTAAAAAATTGTTTTCATTCATTAATGTTTTCTAGCATAAATAAATTAATGTTAAAAATCAGGTAGCAGGTCTCTGGAGGATAATTATTTACTTTTTTTTACAAATTAAAAGTTTATTCCAAATAAACTAAAAAACTGGAATTAGAAAAAAGTATGAATGAGGTCAAATTTGAGGGGGTTTTGAGGACAGGCTTAAAAGGTCCACGATTGGCGGCGAAGAAACAAAGCTGATTGTTTTTAATTTTGCCTTCTCTGCAAAATAAAACAAAGCTAGAAAAAAATACGACGAAATTTTGTACAGCACTGGTAGGCTTATACTTTGAGCATGAAAATAATTCAAATTCAAAATCCAAGAAATTTGGACACTTTTTTATAAATTTGACCCTTAAAATAGTTAGGTGAATTATTTAGTTTTTTTCAAGCTATCTATTTGGACATAAAAAATTTTGAATTTGAATTTGTCAAAAAAAGTATTTGATTCAATGAGACAATCTTTGTTATCCACAATCTAAGAACCTCTGGAACTTTCAATAAACGAAATTTCAACATTCTTTAAATGATGAAAAAAAATCTCTCTCTTAAATAGCCAAGAAACTCAATCGGCTGCTTCCTTTGATAAAAAAACAAGCTAGAAAAATCACATGCAAGAAAAAAGTTTCACAAAAACCTTTTTCTTGAGAAAAACAACGAAAAAGCTTTTTTTCTTGCTTTTTTTGAAGTTTTTTGGAACACCGATTGCGGCGGACCGCCAAAAAATGTGACAACTTTTTTGCTTTGCTTTCGTTCGTTAAAAAAGGTTGAACAAACAAATGTAACCTCTTTTTTTGACTTCTTTTTGTTTCTCACTTTTTTTTTCTATCTTGCATGTATCATTAACAGCTCAAAAAGAACCCTTTTTGCTGCTTTTAACAAATTGCCCTTCTCGAAAAAAATAAATTTCTATTTACTCTCATTTTCTTTTTAAAAACACAAGGACTTTTTCGTTAATTATCTATCTCTTTGCATCATCATTGTTTTCAGTGAAATGGACACGTTAAAATTCTTTTAGCTTCAAAAAAAAAGAAATTTGATCATTTGTTCGTTCGAAAAGAAAATGGTGAGAACAAAGGTTTGCTGTCTTCGTGGCTAATGAAGGTGATTAGAAAGGCATGTGTTCGTTTTTTTTCTTTTATCGCTTTTCAAAATAACAATGATTTTGAACTTTGGCATTGTTGCTGAAAAAATGCTTTCTCTTTTTTCTTGTTGATTAGTAGCTGTCACTTCTTTTTAAATGTTCGGGAACGAACTTTTAAAATGCTTTCAAAAAAACATCATGATGTAGTGATTTGATAAAATTAAAAAATGGCATAATAACTTTGGTTTCATTCTTGATAGTTGCATAATTAAATTTTTCACATTTTGACGGTATTTTAAAGCGCACTGTCAAATCTGATTACTTTTTGTAAAATAAAACTTGAAAAAAAATGGATCACTTAAATATTCAAAAGTAAGTAAATCAATAAAAAAACGACCAAAAAGGTTTGTTATAAAAGTTATCAATATTTTTATTTTTAACGGTTGTTTATATGCGTGTTCAAGTGATAATTCTAATGCGTGTTTAAAACATGATGCTTTTATTTATCTTTTTTTAATACTTGGATCTAATAAAATATTCAAAATCATAATAAATAAAGAGATCGAGACAAACTTCTTTGCCGGACTTCATTAAATTTCATGAAATGCAGAATTTTTTTTGTGGAGTTTGGATGAATTTGTTTTTTTATTTTTGGAAAAGAGCAATCAATAAATCCATAACTTGAGCTTTGCGAAAATCCGAAGAACTAAACAGGTATTCCATTATTCATAGAACAAATTGGTTACCAATTAGCTTTTTACTAGCAATTTATTCACGAGGTTAGTGAATATGTTTGCTTTTCCTCTTCAAATCCAGAATAAAAATGAATTTGAACTTTGGCATTTTTGCTAAAAGAATGCTTTTTCTTTTTTCTTTGTTGATTAGTAGCCGTCACCTTTTTTAATTTAATGCAACAATAAAGCCATGTCACCATCCTTTCTTAGACTATTAGTGTATTACATTTTTTCATAAATGAATAAAACAAGACAGATTGTTCTCTCAACAGAATACCTGTTTTTTTTCTACAAATGTTTTCGAAGTCTGTGATAACACCAACAATTTATTTGCACATAAATAAATCTTATAAAACATTCAATTTCAATAAATTATTTAAATAAATCATTGATAATGAAGTTATGATTATCTGCAGCACAAGAAGCACATTCCTGTAACACAATCAGCTTTATTACAATTTCCGCAACATCGATTACACATGAATTGTACGCAACCAGGAAATCTTCGGCATTTTTTATTTGCACGTTTGTATCGGGACAATAAGCCAAGATTTGGAGAAGTCAAATTGTTCTGTAAAAAAGTTATTATTGAAAGTTGTATTAAATATATCTTACAATTGGTTCTTCAACGGCAGAAATTGTTGAATTATCAGTTGCCAAAGCACATGCAACAATGGCAGCGAGAAAGATAATCATGAATTTGGTGTTCATTTTTTCACAGCAGAAAAATCAAGTGGTTATGGTGAAGCTAAAATAATTAAAATAGAAAATATTTACAAATATTTTTCTTTTTCAACAACGTTTCAATACGACACGACAAGATAACGTTTTCACATCATTTTAAACTTTTATATGTAAATAAGTTTCATGTTAACCACACCTTTCTCTTATCTCGTTTTTGAAAAAGTGACATCAGTAAAACAATGGAAAACATGCTAACAAGCATCTTACACATCAAAAACGACAATTAAAATAACATTTTTTGTCTAAAACAATTTAGAATGATTTATTTTCATTATAATTTCTGTCAAATCAAGACCTCCTTTTATATAAAATGATTTCATTTCAAATTACACAATTTTTCACCCATAATAATTTTTTAGTTATTGTTTAAAAAATTTAATTTGTGTAAACAGTCGTTTTTCTGTGAGGTCTAATTTAATGATATCACATGTATTTGATTTTTTAAGAAGAAAAAGCGGAGGCGTTATTTGTTTAGCCTTTGCTATTTCCATGTTTAATTTTGCTAATAAAATTAAAATTTAAACATAGATAAATTTATAATGGATTTTAATAAATGAAAGCAGCTGTGTAAATAAAAATACAATAAAAGCATTTCATTATTTGAACATGAGAAGAGGTCAGCTATATAGATAAATTTTGATATATTCGCCCACTCTAGAAACAAATAAGCTAATAAACAGCTTTGAAATATTGTCGTGCCAACAGTAATTAATTTCTTTGTTGAACTTGAAAAATAAATGTTTGAAATCAAGAACTTGAAGCAGATACAGTTTTTTTGATTGCTGTTGAATACAACTTTGTAGACACTGTGACTCCCAAAAATGACATTGTTATAGCATAGGGACCAATGTATTGATTAAGTAGGAGGTTAAATATCTGAAATATAACATTTATATTTGAAAAGGAACGATAAAAAAGTTTTCCTAGCCAGCTCATGTGATAGAGGGGTTAGCGCATCGGATGTTCGACCTGGTGGTCCCAGATTCGAGTCCTGACGGAGACTACCACTAAAAAACGTGTGTGATTGGTTGCTCGGTGAATTCGAGGTTAAAACGAATTCCATGGGTGGCACCCATTTTAAAAGTCAGCCTTCCTCAGGACGTTTATAAAGTCGACTCATGGGTATCGCATTAGGGAATTAAGGATCCGTAGGTGTTAGGGCCTACAAACACAAGTTTAAGTTTTCCTTCAATTTTACTTAAAAACATTTTTAATTCAATAAATTTTTAGTAGCAGAGATCGCGAAGTGCTATTTTCAGTTTAAACTATTTGCGATATAGTGATGAAAACATTACGGCTTCTTCAAGCTATATTACTGCCCTTATAAACTGACAATCACGATTTTTGTTTAAACAAATAAAACTTTTTATGAATTTTAGCTCAAAAGGAGTAAATTTTGGATAAAATTGCAAAAAAAAAGAATTCATAAACTTACAGAAAATGCAACTTGATTCAATAAAGATTGAATAAATTCTGCTAAAATACTAATAAAAATTATTATAATCACAGCTTTTGACAATCGTTTTACAGATTTACTGGTATTCAAATATTTAAATTTAATTAAATAAAATAATATAATACATCCAATAACATCGAAACCAGCAAACAACAATTTAATAATAAGCGTATAATTCATTGCCTGCTGGCTAAACACACACCCACCATGTAAGCAATTTGTTGAAGATTGGGTAGGAAGAAGGCTAATAAAATCATTGATAATAATATATAGTGCCAAAAACAGTGTACACATGGCGAATATAGTTATCGTTAAAATAGCTTTTTCTTTAAGCTTAAACGTTAATGGAAATGAAATAGTTAAACATCGATCAATACACAGCCCAATCGATAAAAGTAAATTAAAAAGTGCTAATAAAAGACATGTTGTAAAAAATATATAAAGAATTTTTGCATTATAGATTACAGTATCTGGTCTCCAGAATGCTATTAAATATAATGAATAATATAAATAGACAAAAGATGAAAAGAATGCATTGATAAAGTAAGCAACAAAAATTGGAGACAGCTTTAGCGTTTTAATGAAGATTGTTTTTTTGAACAAAATTGTAAATACAGTTTTTAATGTAATCACAGAAAAAATAAATAGCAGAATGTCATGGATTAAAGCAACAACAAATATGGAGTTAGCCATATTTTACAACTTCTTCTTTTTAAAGTCTTATTAACTTTTTTCTTTGTTATAATTGTGTCTTTAAAGAACGCCTTTTGTCTGAAGCTGCTTTCTTAATTATTTTTCAACAAGTTTTTTTGTCATGTGATACAAAGGGAAAATAAAACCACAAATTAGCGTTATTAATTACAATAATTCTGTTTTTTTTAAAGTTTTTCATTACTTAAAAAGTTAATTAAGTAAGTTGTGTTTATATAAGTGCTTTATTACTATTTCCTTTTACTTATTGAGACATTCAGCTGTAGTTTTGCGTGTTTTTAATTTGTCGTGGTAAAATAACTGAAAAGTCCTAAAGGCTTACATCAAAAAAGGACAGTATTGTGAAATGAATAAAATCTTATTGAATCAAATATTTTACGAATTTGTTATATATTGTTCATGAAATCTTCTGCTTGATAGCAAAAATTGGAAAACTTTATTACATAAAAGCAGTAAATTTTTCGGCGCCAAAATTTGTTGCAGCGATAATGTTCCTTAATTCGTAAAGTGCAAAACTTAAAAAATGTAAACATTTGTTTGAACCATCTTTGCATAAATTTTATATGAATTTTGTTTGTTTATTTTTTTTTAAATTTTCTTAAGGTTGCACAAAATAAAGACTTTTAAACATTAATAATGTTTATGTTGATGACATTTTTTGTGCATCTCTATATTATTATTTTAAGCAATTATATTTTATTCTACTAATTCATTACAAAAATTTTTTACCAAGATGTTTCCATAAAACATAATCAAATATTCAAAGAAACATTTTTTGCTGCTATTGCATTAACAAAGATAAATAAATTGTTTTCCATTTTCTGCATTGCAACAACGATGAAGAAGTTTTTTGATTTATTGTTTCTGATAGGGAAGGTATAAACGAAGGGTAACAATTAAGAAGCAACTATGTTTGTAAACATAACATTTTTATTACAACCATTTTTTGCCATAAAATAAAAACAATGTGTCTGTGGATGGTGTAATTGTTCGAGTAACCTCAAATATCTTTAAATTTTGTTTTAGTAAAAGTGTAAAACGAAAAAAATAAAACTTTGCAAACAACTGTAAGCCAAAATCAAGTTATTTTCAATGGAGGTAAAATTGTGTTTTCGATGTGTAATATTAGTGCATGCCGGCGGTGTGTAATTTGTTTTAAAAACAAGTTTGTCGCTTTTTGCTGTTTTTATAACAATTTTTTAATTAATGTTGTTAAGCTCTAAAACAATATTGCATAATTATTGCAAACATCACACCATAAAGTTGTAACGTTTATTTCTTACGTAATATTATATTAAAGTGCTATTAATAACAAATCAAATACCTTTTTTTATTGTCTATCAAAAAAATTTATAAAATATTCAAAAGAACGGAAAATGAAATTTCTGAGGAAAAAAATTACGTATTGACCATGGCTGTTTGTTTTTTCTGAAAAGAAAAAGAAAGATACTATAAAATAAAACGATTCTCATTTTAGGACCATAATACAAATCAATAATCATCAATAGTTGCTAAAAAGTATATGATTTGTAGTTAGTCTTTTTCATATTAATGATACTTATTGTGCAGAATTAAAAAACTATGCTGAAGAGCTACCATTTTTTCATTAGTGGCGTATTTATTATGAAGAAAAAACAAAAAAGCATGAAATAAACGTGTGAACAATTCGAAAAAAATCATAATTTATTTTGCAACGAAAAAACAAACAACATAAAACTAGATTTTAATTTTGCTTCTTTTCTTCTTTGCCCGCAAACATTGAATAAAATTGAGATTCACTCCTAAAATAAAAAAAGATTAAAACTAGTAAAAGAAAAACTAAAAAATTACATATTTAAACGTTTTCGTAATTCTTCTTTAAGCAGAAGAGGAACCAAAGCATCATAAAATGCGTAATTCATTTGTTCATCAATTAGTGGTCTTTGAGTCCAATCACTTGCTTGTTGACTTTTATCCAAATCAATATTTAAAAGCATTTTTGCAATAATTACTTCACAGCGCTTTCAGTTTTTTCAAGAGTTAAGTCGAGTGATTCTAAGTCGATTGTCATTTCAGGATGAGGTTCTGGAGAAATATGTAATTGTTTTGCATTTTCCAACAATTTCTTCAAAACGTTGCTTATCTTTATCTTCACGGAAAAATGTAAAAACTACTACATTTTCTTTTTTAAATATTTTTGAATTGCGAACAATCTAAAAATTAAAATCAAAAAAAATATTTAAAATTTTAAAGTTAACATTTTCAAATTCTTTATCTTCAAGATCTTTGAGATTAAAAGTTTTAATGCATGCAATACCAAGATGAAATGTTGATGAAGCATTAAGCAATGATCCAATAATTTCATGAATTGCTAGACGTCTTTTTTCAGATTCTGGTTCACTAATTTGAAAGAGAAGATTGATTGCTGATGAATATTTAGCAAAGTTTGATATTTTTAAAAGCTTCAATAATTCAAAGCACATTTTCTGCAATAAAAATTTTTAAATAAAAAATGAAAGAAAAAAATGATCTACAAATGCAGAAAGCCATAAGTAACGGTAAACTTCACGACATATTATGGATTTATCACATTTATGAGTTTCATAAATGATAAGAATTTGAAGTAAAGAATTTATATCATTTTTCATTAAAAGAGTAATACTGTTCATTGTATTGCCTCTTATTTGGAACTTCGAAGAAAATTGGTGATGCGCTGCAGCCTTTAATTTCCTTCAAAGTTTTTTCCCATATTAATTTTTGACTTTCATCTAAGTTATTAATATATTGTAAAACTAATTCATTTCGATCTGGTGGAGCTTCAGATATATGATAAAGTAAATCAATGGCAGGAATGAATTCTAATGGATTTCGTTGAAGAATAATTAAAAAACATTTTTTCTAAAAAATATTAGTTACACTAAAAAACAACAAGAATATTCAATTACCCACCCATAAACATAGCGGCGTTCTTTCATTTGAAATTTTATGGTTCTTCATATATGTGTTATAGCCGAATTTGACCCTCCGCCGAATTTGACTTTCGCTAGCCGAATTTGACTTTTGGCCACTATTATGGTGCCATATCTAAAAAAGTAATACAGTAAAGTAAGAAATAAAGTTGAAATTCAGAATCTACACCATCGAATTACTATCCTCATGTTTTTAAAAATTACTACAGTGTTGTAATTTGTACTTATTAGGATATTTTTAACATAAAAAACAGGTTTTTGTGATACATATCTATCCGTGTTAAACATTTGAATCTTGGGTATAGTAATTCGATGGTGTAGATTCTGAATATCAACTTTATTTCTTACTTTACTGTATTGCTTTTTGAGATATGGCACCATAATAGTGGCCAAAAGTCAAATTCGGCTAGCGAAAGTCAAATTCGGCGGAGGGTCAAATTCGGCTATAACATATGCATTAAAATCTGATAAAATAATTTCTATAATATGTTGTAAGTAACTCGCATGAGTAACAAATGTATGAACATTGCAAATTAATTCCATGATTCCAGTTCTGACGAAATTTTTAAAATACTGAAAAAAACAGATGTAGAAATAAACTTGTATCATAAACATTTTCAATTGAATTTTCATAATTTTACCCGTAGAGAGGGAGATGACATATCATGGTTTATTGGTAACAAAGTGGGCGATGGTGACAATGGAGGACTATGCTTTTCAAGGGATTTGGAAAGGCGGTATGTATTAGAGAGACCAGTTACAATAAAAAAACTCACAAGGGAGTTATCATAAGTGATTTGGGCTTTAGGCAACCAAATGCAGCCTAACAGCTTTATAAATTTCTGACCCGAACCTAGAATAAAAGTCAAACGTCAACGCAACTGCACCATCAAGGCTTCCTTTAAGTGACGCTCGAAATGCATCACATGAAAGAACGTCGTCATTTTAAAATTTTCAATCGCCCAAAAAACAGCGTAAGGGACTGTCCAGAAATTACGGATCTTTTTTTTTAATTTTTGAACTCCTCCCTCCCAATTGGTGATCCTTTTTTCTTTGATCTCGTGCCGATATTCAATTCAGCTTACCCCTCCCACCCTATCGTCGAATCACGTAATTTCTAGACAGTCCCTAACGCTTGTAGTAGCATGCAATATTTTATGGGGGATGTTTTTAGACATACATGAAGCTGTTAGGCTACATTTGGTGGCCAAAAACCCAAATCACTTCTGGTACCTCTCTTGTCAGCGAAACCCGTATATAAAAGGGGAAAGCAATTTGGTCTCAACTGCTTTGCTCTTTTGCCGGCTGTACCAGAAATGATAATTCATTATTTTTGCAAGTCCTATATTTTTTCTTCTTTTTTCTAACAAAATACTAGGCAAATAAACACTACTTTGAATGTGAAATACACACCCGGTCAAACAACATACCCCATTGGAATTATTGTTACAAAATTCTGTAATGACATTAGAAATTTCGTTGAATGAATTTGAATAATATAATGCTATGATATTTTTTGCAGTGATTTTTGCTTTTTTTGATATCCCATCGAATAATAGCAAATCAATTGCAGATTCACAATTTTTGATAGTTGGATGAGTAACTATTAAATAAGTTTTATTCTAAAAAGACAATTATAAAAATATAAAGAATAGCAATGTTCCTACCCATAAAGTTTTATGAATTTCAAGATAAAAAATATCTTTTGAGAACTTTGAATCATTTAATATAGTTTCAGAATTGAACAAAATCTTTTCAATAACAAATGATAAAAATTCATTTTCCTTTTCATTAAACAAATCATAGCATTTGTGAATTAATAATTAATAATAATTTCGTGTTTTCATGAACCTTGTAGACCATAACTTTTAATTTCAAGTGCAATATCATAAACAATTTGTTGAAAAATATTTTGAATAACAATAGAAGGTTGAAGAGAGTCTCTTTTTATTTCTACAATTAAGAAATCAGTATCATTTTCTTTTGATAAACAATTTTTAATAAAATGATTAAAAATACTTTTTATTTGATTCCCATACGTTAGCTTTGATCCTGTAGCTACTAGGAGATACAATAAATGCAAATTATATACTGCTTCAACGGCAGAGGTAATATCAACATTTTCCATTGCAGCTGCTTTCTCCCAAATTTTTTCAATTAATTTGTCGGTAACAACTTTGATGGTTTTAACTTGTTGATAAAAAGTGATAATACATGAATTCATTTCATCCACTGAATTGTTTGTATGATGTTGAAGTATTTGAGATGCAGTTTCTTCTATTAACAGCAAAATCTGATCAGCTGAATTTATTTTTGATGGATGAGACATTTTTCTAAAAAGTAAACGTGTAATTAATTAAACATTAATTTTAAACGACAAAACAAGGTGCGAATTGATCAAACAAATCACCAGGAAAAAAGATTTAAACTGCAAAACTATGCCATTTATTTTAACTGAAATAAAAAATCAATAAAAAGAGTCACACCACCACCATTGCGAATCATCATTTTTCACCATTAGTCATCACAACTTTTCTTTGTCTTGTTAGAGAATAAATTTTTTTCCTAAAATTATAGCATTGCCATTAACCAAAAAAAAGAACCTGTGTAAGACAAATTTATTGTGTCTATGTTATTCTTTCTTTTATTCATTCATTGTTTATAATTTTGTTAATAATCAGATTTTTTTATATCACGTAAAAAACTGCATTAAATTGTTAAAAAAGTATTGAATTAAATTTATCATTTCCTTAAATGCTTGTCATAACCCCTCTATTTTAGAGACTATCAAAAAGAACAATCATGCCTTGCTTCTTATGTTCCTCTGAAACACATTTATCCTTGCATTGTACAACATTTACTTCGAATGAATCGCGAAAAGATATTGCTCAATTAAAAGATCATTGTGATTCATGTTTAACTTCATTAAAGTCATGTGGAACACATAAAAATGGAAAGTGTTCAAATTTTCGAAAATGTTATATTTGCTTTTCTCGGAAGCATCATACTGTTTTTTGTCCTGATAGATTTGGAGGTAAATGCTTTGCTTGATTTTTAAAGTATATAAGATAATAATTTTAGTTCCATCATTAATTTTTCCAAAAGTCGATGGCTTATTTTTTCAACGATTTTTTAAAATGTTTAATCCAGCAGAACAGTTCTTGTTAATTTATTCTCTCACAGAACCTGAAAAATTATGTGCATTGAAACACGTGAAAGTACTCTACAGAGATTTATGGTTCAACAAATTCACTGATGAAGAATATACCCCGACCATTATTGTTACACAAAAATTTCTTTTTCAAAATGTTGAACCAAATCAAAAATTGTATTCTCAATTGAGAAATGCCACTTTAGAATATACGCCCAATTTTTTTAATGCATTGTCCTCACAAGTAATAATTTTTAAAGCGATAACTGTTGCTTTGGTCAGCTCACAAATTACGTGCCAAGGATTATTTAAATTATTGTCTCCGCTTACTAAAGTATTAATATTCAAGAAGCTAAAATTATCTACAAATGTTAATTTTTCTACAATTTTAAAGAAAACTCCTAATATTGAAACTATTGAAATTTCTGATTCAAATATTAATATTAATAACAAATGGCCAGAAGAATTATTGCAGTATTGTCATGGAAGTAACTTTAATAAACTCAAAATAACATGCAATAATTTAAATATTAATTATAATGAACTAGTAACTTTTATGAAGGTAAAAAAACTAATGTACTTATTTTTTGTTCTACTTGATTAGTTTATTTTAAGGCTAAATCATCAAAAAATGTTCACATTATTCTTTATGTCGACTATACTTTTGAAAAAAAAGAAATATGCCAAAAACTTTCGAAGAATTTTCTTGCTGGTAAAAGTTACGATTGTGAAAATCGTTTTTTATCAATCTGCAACTCAAAAAATCTTCATCATTTTGAAACGTTTATGCTGAAAAATTTGTAGAAACTGTTAAAATGCTTATAACCATTTTGTTTTTTATGATATAAAAATTATACCTGTTTTATTTGAATGAAAATATCAAGATAGTAAATTCATTTTGTGATAAAGAAACACTTTCTTTTTATCTCAGTAAAAAATGTTGTTAGAGACATAGATTTGCAAAAACTTTATTACATCAAAAATTTTTAAACAACTTTAATAATATTAATTAAACTGTAAATGGACAATTATTTATTCTTGGATATGGTGGAATTGTGACATCAAACTGTTGAAACTGGAGTATAACATGCTGTTGAAGTACAAATACATGGCTCTGAACATGTATTTCGAAACCTGAAATGTTAGCACATCTTTTAAATTTTATGAAAAAAATTTTTGATTTTAAGTATAATAGTATGCAATAGCTTCAGAGGATGACAGGTGAATGAGTGTTTTAGTCAACTAGACCCTCACTGGTTCGTTCCCAACCCAAACATGTTGATATTTAAAGGGAACTGAGAGGTGAACCCCCCCCCCCCCCCCAATAAAAAAATCCTTTTATCTTTTGCCTCCAAAAAGAAAAAGCGGCAAAAAATCAAAGGTCAGCCCCCTCCAAAACCTTCAAAATTCCAATCATGGATACGGGCTTGAACCCAGGCGTTACCATTTGGATGACTATGGGTACACTTTGGAAGGAGGGGGGAGAGACCTCTATTGGGGTAGATGTAGGGGTACTTACCTACGGGCGCTGCTTGTGAAGCAACAACATCATCATCAGCAGCAAAAACCCCGCCATTTTCAATATAGATCGCTGCTTGACCATCTTTTGGTGCGCACGTGGATGAAGGAGGGAATAATGTTGTGGTAACAGGGAATGTAATTGGGTCGATGATTCTCATAGGTATACACCCCGTGAGAATCATCATTGGTCAAGAAAAATGCAACAAATCAATAAATATTGTGTTTCCAAAAAATAGAAAGAGAGCCTTTTTAACAATAGAAAATATCAAGGTCATCAGAGAATACAAAAATAATAATGGATTGAATTAATTTACAAAAAGGTTTAACACCCGCAAAAAAAATTTTTTTTAACCTTTTTTTGACATTTTGTTTTCAATCAAGATGTCGTTGATTTACTGGGGGAAAGTTGATGCACTCTTTTTTTAAAGACTACAACAACTTTTAAATTTAAAAAAAAAGGAAAATAAAAAAGAAGCAATTTTTTTCTTTGATATTTTTTTGTTGAAAAAGTGATAAAACTATTGAAAATGATATTATTTACATTTCTTTCTGCGAAAAATTTGTTTTAAATACAATTGATGTCCTCATTTTTGATACAATGTTTTCTAAAAGCAATAAAAAAATTTGTTAAAAATGAAGTATTTTTGTTTGTACACTAGAAAGTTTGCTGCTTCTCTTTCTAACTATATCAGCATCAATGTAATATTTGTTAAAATAATTTCAATAAACATTTTATAAAAGAATTCCAAAAACAATGAAGAATTTTAATGAGGTTTTAAAATTTTTAAAGTTTAAAAAGCTTACACAAATGATAGATAACACACGTGGGCAATACTAGGGATTACTTAGGATTTGTCCCTACACTGACAAGGGAACGTATCAAACTGCCAACCCCAGATTTTTTTGCTACTATGCGGATTCGATAGTACCTATATAGGTTGTGAGAAAAAGCCGTGATGCATTCATCACCCGAGCATGACAATGACGAAAAAACCCTCACAGGTGATGAATTCATCACTGATAGTGATGAATTCGTCACAGCTTCATCACCGGTGAGGTTTTCTTCGTCACTGCTTTTTTCTCAGTGTAGTACCTGCCCACGTGTGATAGCTAATTAGCAAAAAAAAAACAAAAAAATTTAAACATTAATAAACTTGCAAGACATTTTTAAATGTTCACAAGATTCTTGAAGCTTTCCTTCAACACGTCCTTTTTCAGTATCACTAAATTTATCAAAGAAACAGAATCCAAGTTCCTTTGGTTTTTGTCCAAGCTCTTCTTTAATTTTTCGAAGCTGTTCTTTGAGAATCATTGCCATAAGGACAGCGGGTGTATGTGCTCTTAGTGTTCCATCAGATTTAACATATTCAAGTAAAAGTTGATGTGAAGAATTTTTAGTAATTTTAAATTTCCATTTCGAATCATTTTTAATATTGTCAACTGATATTGACATGATTTTAATGAAATCTAAAATTTTTAATTTAGCGGTGAAAAAAAAACAATAAAAAGCAGTTACCAAAAACAACAGAATTCATTGAAGTCTTGTATGGAGTAATAGCTGATGATCCAAATGTTGCAAGTTCTGTTCCAAAATTGATAAAAAGTTCATCACCATATAATCCTGCAAAAAGAAAATGTAATGTAACGTATAGTAATATATGTTTACCTACCACCCCATTGTTCCAAAAACTTATATTCACCGCCATCTTTACTAACACAAATAACAGCAGAATTTTCAAAGAATCCAATAACAGGAATTTTTGATTCACAACTTTCATCGAGCTTTTTTGGCAATGTTTCAATCTCATGGATAATAACTTCATTGGTTTTGACAGTTAAAAATTGATTGATATCCATTACTTCTGTCATTTCAACTTTATGACAGCTTTTCGGTAATTGACGCTTACAAAGAATATCTTGTCGAGATTTATCAAATTCATTAATAGAGCAAACCTAAAAGTTTAAATAATTAATTTAATTGTTTGTGTTTTTTAATAGAAGAACATGTTATTACATGCCCTGTTGTATATTATAATACGGTAATTAAAATTTTTTAAGAATTGTTGCATTTCTAAAAGCGCACTTACCAAATAATGAGAAAAACTCTTTGAAACCGTAACACTTTCTTTTAGCGGTAACTGAAAATCAGATTTGAGGAACAACAGTTCGAACGTCTCTTTTCCGATAATTCCAGCAATACCAGTATTATTCCAAGCAATTGGTTGAACATAAAATTTTGTATAACTTTTATCAAGCATCTATTTAACAGTTTCTCGAGGATATTTATGACCATATTTAACACAATCAGCCATAATAAAATTTTTCTCACCTTCCATAATTGATGCCAACCTTTCAGTTGAAACATGATCAAAAGGTGTAAATCCAACAATTACTGTAGGATTAAATTCACCCATAATCTTTGCTTTTGTAACAGCTTCAGGTTCAAAAGTATATGGAACAGAATTGCCACCAATCATCAAATATCCATTTTCAGTAAATTTATATTCACAAACAATAAAATTGTTTTTTCCAACAAGAACAGAAAGTACAATGTCATCAATTTTTGAGGTAATATTAGCAGCAACTAAAGCCATGGAAGTATTCTTTTCAGTTCGAGCAGTAAAAAAATATGGAATTTTGAGATCTGAAAGCCTCTTACGAATTTCACAGCAGAAAGCATAATTATTAGCATAGTTTCGTGGAATATATTCAAAGAGATGAATGATAACACCTTTAAATCGATGATCAAGAAGTTCTGTAAGATTATCAACAAATGCTTCATCCGAGAGACATTTTATAACATCAGTTGATTCAGTGTTTTGTTCATCATAGACAATAAGATTGATTGTTTCGTTTTCGAGAGCATAATATCGTTTTCCCATTGCCTGATAACGCTTACCGTGCTTTTTATTGAGCAAAAAACCTGGTAGAGACATATTTGAAAGATTATAGCAAATCTGAAAAAAAAACACAAATAACTTACTGAACATCAAAGATTTTAAATAGTTAAAAAGTGTGTCAATACATTACACGAAAAAAAGAGAACAAATCACTGAAAAAGAGGCAAAAAATGCTTTTTTTCTCTTCAACTCAACAAAGTTGGAGGTCATGGTTCAACTTAGAAGAAAAAAAACCGATTTGAAAGAAACTTGAAAATAATAATGAGTGCAAAAAATGCGACATTTTCTTAACGGCATTATGACCTTAAAAGAGGGAACAATGTAAGGAAAATATGAGGGAAACAACGAAAAAGAAACCTCTTTACTTTGATTTATGACAGTATTATTTTCTCGAAAACGGAGAGGAGATCACTATGATTTCCTAGAACAAGAAAAATTTTTTCATTTAATGTTATAAATCAAAAAAAATATGCATTAAAAATTGTTCTGTTGTCGTTGTCCTTCCAAATTTTTCTTTTTGTTTGTTATTTTCAAAAAAATGACACCTGTTGTAAATAATTCTACTATTTCTTATCATTTTTATTCAAAAAAAAAACACATAAAATCTGCACAGTGAAACAGTATCCTTGAAAAAAGATTATTATCGAATTCTGAGTTTTCTTCTTTGCGGACAATTATTTAAAAAGAATAATTTTATTTTTTTGTATAAATGTTGTCGTTTTTGCACAAAAAGTTGCCTAAAATACAAATTAGGTTCTGGGAAACTCATTAGTGCAAAATTGTGTTCATTTTTGAAGCTTATCTACTACACCAACAGGCTGAACAATGTTATTTTCATGTGAAGTAGAAGATGAAACAGTAATTTTAATTGCATTGGCATATAGCTTTGTACAAATTGTTACTCCCGAAAATGCCATTGTCGTTGCAAGTGGACCAATGTGTTCATTGAGGTGTACGTTAAAAACCTATAACATTTGCGTTAATATTTAGGACATTATTAATATGATGTTTCCTTTTCTATCCAAAAACTGTTCCATCAAGTTCCAAATTATTCAACAGATCTTTTCCAAGCTTTCTCAAAAAACCCAAATCTTAATATGCCATTTTCTGCTTCAGCCGAAGACTATTGGTCGAAGCTCAAAATTGCATTTATGGAAAAAGGCAAGGTATAAACTTGAAAGAAATCTGCTGAATATTAGTAAAGAAAATGGATAAAACAGCTTTTGGGTAAAAATAGAAGAAGATCTCTGGCATTTTTGAAGACAAACCTACTTGTAGAAAAAATATATTTAATAAGCTTGGAATAAATTCTGATGAAATACTGATAAAGATAATTATAATCACAGTTTTTGATAGCTGTTTAACAGATTTACTAACATTTGAAAATTTAAATTTAATTAAATAAAATAACATCACACAGCCAATAACATCAAAACTTGACAAAATAATTTTAACAATAAATACATAACTCACTGAAGTCATATCATTAAACATACAACCACCGTGTAAGCAGGTTGTTGAAGCTTCTTTTGGAATATATTTGATGTAATCATTTATATAAATGTAATATGGGAGAAACAGAATATACATAATTAACACAATAATTGTTAAAATAGCCTTGTGTTTTGTTCTAAAAGAAAACGGAAATGCAACCGTCAAACATCGATCAATACATAACCCAGCAGAAAGAAACATATTAAAAAGTGCACAAAATAAAATTAACAAGAAAAATAAATAAAAAATTCTTCCATCATAAATTACAGTATCTGGTCTCCAAAATATTATAGAATATGTTGCAAGAATAAGGGAGAAAAATGCATAAATAAATGCATGAAAAAAATATAGAATAAAAATTGGAGATAGTTTTAAAGTTTTTGTAAATAAAACACATTTAAATAAAACGGGAAAAGTAGTGTTTAAAATTGTTACGGAGAAAATAAGAAGTAAAATGTCGTGGATTAAAACAACAAAAAATTTATAGTCAACCATTTTTATCGACTTAAACAGAAATAATAAACTTTAAAAATTTTTTTTATTTTTTGGCCTCTGCTTCAACTAAAGAAAAAAAGCAATTTAGTGCAATTAATTGCTTTCCAAATAACAAATTATGTACTTTCAATCAAAAAGGAGTTCATTGTAATTCATGGAAAATTTTTTTGCAGTATTTTAGGTATAGTAAAGTTCAGAGTTAATTAATACAAATTATTTGAAGCTTTAAAAGATTGTAGGTAAAAGTTAATGGTGGTAGACAAATGAACGCTTTTTTCGTCATTTCATAGAAATACCGCTCGTTTTTACTGGAAAACATAGACTTTTAATTAATGTTAGTGAGCAGTTAATGGGATGACACTGAATGAATCTGTGGAAATGCAACAGTCAAAAGATTTTATAGTGTAATGATTAATTGTTGTTTTTCTGTATGGTTAAAAATTGCCATATTCGTGTTAGCCATTAGCTTGATAATTAGTGAAAACAATGTTTGCGTTGTGATTGCCAAATTTAGCTAAAAAATTTTATGGTTTTGTGATGAAATCTGAATTGTAGTAGTGCTGCTTAATAATTTCATTCTCAAAATATGCGCACTATTTTATTAATTTTTATTCTACATAGTATTTATTAGTTAAATTGTTAAGCTTTTTTTTGTAATTTTTTATTTACTGTTATTATTTGTTTCCACGTTAAGATTGCTTTTTAAATTAGTTTTTTTAAACTTTTGTTGTCAAGCATTTTTCTCTTCTTTGTTGCTAGGGCAGCTATCGACAAGTTTATTTCAACAGCATTTTTTAATTTACGTTCAAAATAAATGCATTTTTCATTGATTTTTTTTAAATTTGACAGTGTCAACGGGCTAGAAAAAAATTTGTATCTAGGGGGTGCATTGTGGATTCATTATTTCACCGAAAGATGTTTAAATTGACTAGTGGTAAACAACTGTAACGAAATATTTGTAGAAAAAAAGCTGCTTGCAAATAAACAAACATGTTCACTTCTTTTTTTTATTTTAGATCTTTTAAAAATAAAAATAAAAAATGTTTATACTTTTTTTGTCTCCCTCCTTCCAGGCGTTTTCCTTTACATTGATGTACTTTGTAGTTTTCTCATTCGTTTCAGTTTTTGCAACTGAAAGAGATTGTTTATGTTTAAAAGTTGTTAAACCTAATAGAATTTTATTGCATATATATATGTTGAAGAACTAATATTGAGTCAGGTAAAAAGGCTATACCGTTTAAAGAAAACCTTTATTTTCTATAGATTCTTTTGCGTGCTGTAATTTTCTTTTTATTTACGTTTATAAATGCTTTGATAATACATTTTGATGTTTTAGACACGATTTTTTACCGCAAAGATTAATTTTCTCTGTTATTATTATGGATTCAAACGATGCTGCATTATATCCAGGTTCTGATTCTGATGAAATTGAATCACTAATGACTTTACCATTTACTCAAACTTCTTTTCTTGCTACTTATCAACAACAAGCATTTCCTTTTCAACATTCTTTAATGAATTATATTTCGAAAAACCCAAAATCACCACAAAGCTATCAAAAAATGATACAAATATGTAAATATTTTTTCATTAGTAATCCTATTATTATTGTTTCAAGCTTATCTTATGGATGGCATGAAGGATTGTTGAAAATGTTTTTTAATGGGAAATATGTAAGTGCTGAAAATATTTCAAGTAAAATTTGGATAGTTGATACAAATGAAATTGTAACTGGAGATTTGTTTATTATGCCAAAGATTTATCGTCGTCTTTTGGGTGAAGAGGATTTTGATGCTGCTGATGACGCTGCTGAAGAAGAAGCTTCAAATGCACCCTCTGAATCGAATAGTGAAACCATTGAATCATTAATGATTTTACCATTTACTCAAGCTTCTTTTTTTGCTACTTATCGTCAACAAGCATTTCCATTCCGTTCAACATTGATGAATTATATTTCAAAAAATTCAAAATCAACAAAATGTTATAAAAAAATGGTTAAAACATGTAAATATTTTTTCATTGCTAATCCTATTCTCATTATTTCAACTGTATCTTTTGATTGTCATTATAATGTATGGAGGACACGCTTCAATGAAAAACTAGTTAACAATTTCGATCAAATTTTAAGCAAAATATGGATTATCAAAGGCTTTAGTATTTGGGGTAATGAACCATCTGCGGATGACTATCTTTTTTCTATTATTCCAAAGATTTATCGTTGTGATGCTGAGGAGCTAACGTTTTATTGCAAAAATGATATTGCATACAAAGATTTGATATTTCTTGGATCAAAGTGTGAAAATATTTGGTTGAGTGATGTCAATGTTGTGAATGATGATGGTTCAAGTGTTGTGTTAGAGAAGATTGTTGAAGCTTTTCCTGCTGTTAAGTATTTTAATTAGTAAGTTTAGCAACTACAGTGTAAAAATTTTGTTAAATAATCATGTGATTTTTTAGCTATTGTCCTAATAATGCATCAATTACATCAAAAACTGTGAAAGAATTAATTAAAATTCCACATTTTACAAATCTTATTAGACTTTCGTTGAACAATGTTCCACAAACGTTTGATATTGATAGCTTTTATGCTTACATTAAGGTAATCTTATTTTTGGCTTTGCTGAATTTGCGTTTCCACGTTTGCGCCTTTCGTGTTTTCGGCTTCATTTCTGCCATTTCATAGAAACTTAATAACAGAATTTGGACCATAAGCGATCTAAAACTGAAGCTGAAAATTGCAAAACTGAAGGAACAAAAATGGTGGTGCAGAAATTCTATGCTTATCTTTTTTTCAAAAATTAATTTGCTTTTTTTCCAGCAAAATAAAAAAACAAAAATTCTTTGTTATTTTTCTAATGCCCTATCTGATCGCTACAAAACTCGTCTTCAAGAAATCATTGATGAACTTGGTGTAGAAGCTGAAAATCCTGCCCGCGATTACAAAATGCCAGATATCTTTTTTGATGGAGTTGATCTTGATGCTCATCGAATTTTATATAATCATTTTTATTACTTGGAATAGTATTTTTGTTATTACTTTATCAGTTCTTAATAAACAAAAATATTACCAAATAAAGAATTTTATCTGCCACTCATTGATGTAAAAAATAATAAGAAAATTTGTTTTCTAAGCTACAACACGGCAGACCCGTCTAAATAGAAAAAAGAGAAAGTGAAAGAAAAAAGAGAGGTGTGAAAAATTTTTATACACAATTTTCTTTGTTCTTTTTAAATGAGGCTCATTTCTTCATTCTTTTTCACTCCTTTTCCTTTGTTCTTTTTTTGTTTTTCTATTGTTCTTCTATTGTCTTTTTGAGCTTAATCTTAAAAAGCTAATATCTTTTTAAAATTTTTTTAATTAAAAAAGTGCAGTGTTAAAGTCAAGATAAGATCCTAACAAATCCATCTATCAAAAAAAATAACCTATAAGCTGAGATCTAGGGCTGTGAAAAAGCCCAAAAAAAACAAAGAAAAAAATGTTACAAAAAATTTTTTTTCACACCTTTCTTTTTTCTTTTTTTTTTACTTTCCTTTCAGGGCTGCCGTGACAAACATAAAATTCATCTTGTCTACTACAATTAACTCTCAAAAGCATTTTTAAAAAATCTTATTCTTCACACCATGTAATATTTAATTTAAAGCATCAAATAATAATTTGTATTAATTAATTAAAATTTAAATATTTCCATAAATTAATAATTAATTTTTTTAAATTGAAAATACGACGTCTTTTCAAACGTCGTTTTTTCATTAATAATTTTTAAAACTATTTCATTTTCAGAAAAAAGCGGAAACAGAATTTTTTAGAAATTAATTATTATTATTTTTTAAGTTGTGAGTGTGAAACCGAATGGTTGAATATCAATTTAGTGTTGCTTTAGTCCACGACATTCTACTTATTATTTTCTCAATAACAGCTTTAAAAACTTCATTTCCAGTGCTATTCAAATGTGTTTTATTCACAAAAACTGTAAAACTATCACCTATTTTTACTCTATACTTTTTTCTTGCATTTATTTATGCTTTCCTCTCTCTTATGCTTGCAACATATTCTATATCATTTTGGAGACCAGATACTGTAATATATGATGGAAGAATTTTATATTTATTTTCTTTGTTGCTTTTATTTTGTTCTCTTTTTAATATGCTTTTATCGATTGGGCTATGTATTGATAGATGCATGACAGTTGCTTTTCCATTTACTTTTACAACTAAACACAAGTCTATTTTAACAATTATTGTGTTCATTGTGAACATTTTATTTCTATCTTTTTACATTTACATAAATGATTACATCAAATATATTCCAAAAGATGCTTCAACAACCTGTTTATATGGTGGGTGTATGTTTAATAGCAGTACAGGTTCAATAAGTTATCTATTTAAAATTATTTTGGCAACTTTTAACGTTATTGGTTGTATTATTTTGTTTTATTTGATAAGATTCAGATTTTCAAACGTCAGTAAATCTGTTAAACGGCTATCAAAAACTGTAATTTTTATAATTATTATTAATATTTCATCAGAATTTATTCCATCTTTATTGAATATATTTTTTCTTAAAGTAAGTTTGCCTTTTGGAAGTCTGAAAAAAATTATAATCTCGAGTTTGTAAATGGCAAAACGGACATCATAATTTTCTGCCCTCATAATATGAGCCTTCTGGATTTTGAGCCTTCCATTTTTTGCTTAAAAATGTGCTTCATATATGCGCTCTAAAACATTATGCCGCTTTAGCATTTTCCTGCTTTCAATTTTTGCACACCCATTTTTGTGCCTACAAAGTTGCACCGGTATTTTAACGCTTTATGTGTTCCATTTTTAATCACAAGTTTTATTGGTATTTGATAAACGTCTCAATCAATATCTTGGTCCACATGCAATGACAATGGCATTTTTGGGAGTAACATTTTGCCAATGCAATTAAAGTTACTGTTTCATCTTCGACTTCACATAAGAATAACAATAATGCTCAACCAGTTGCAGCAGCAAAACTTTGAAGATGAAAAAAATCAAAAATTTTGATACATTAAAATATTTAAACTGTTTATTCAAAATATGAGTTTTTGTGTATATAAAAAATTAGGCTAATTGTTGTTAAAATAGACTTGCATCTTTCGCCGTAAATTATAGTGTTCGGTCTCAATAAATATTAAAGAATATGCTGTCCGTGCTGCTGTAAAACTTGACTTGCAAACTCCATGTAAGCAGGCTGTTGAAGATTCTTTTGGAATATATTTGATGTAATCATTGGTATAAATGTAAAAAGATAGAAACAGAATGTTCACAATAAACACAGTAATTGTTAAAATAGACTAGTGTTTAGGGGTAAAAGTATACGGAAAAGCAACTGCTAAGCATCTATCAATACAAGTTTTTAAAATTGTTAGGGAGAAAATAAAAAATTACTCGAAGTTTTAAAAGCAAAAATAATTTTTTCATTATGTCTGAAGATGAAAAAAACCAAAAAATTTAAAAAAATCAAAACTTGTCTTTTTCTCTGTTTTTTTAAATAAGGTACTAGACAACCTTTGCAAAAAACATTTCAAAAAGAAAGGAACATTGTCAAATAACAAAAATAACGCAACATAGAAAAAAAGGAAGCAATTTTTTGTAGATATTTTTGGACATGTAGAAAAGAAACAAAACCAATCTTCTTTTTTTTGCCGCAAAAACAATGATTTAATTTATTGCATTATATAAATTTTGTGAAAAACGTTTCAGCAACAGCTTTTTCATTCCCCTGTCAATAAATATTTTAACTTTGCAGAAACTATAACTGCAAGGAATGACCACTATCGATTTTTGTTTTGCTGAATAAGGGACCCTGCTTTTCTTCTCTCTTTATTTGATTACCCCTTTTTCAGCCCGTTGTGCTACCTTTATTTCTGATACACAGGAGTATGAAATTGTTATGATAGTGAATATGCATTTTATTTTCACAGCATTTTTATTGACGATTTAGGTTTTTTTTTGAATATTTTATTAAGTTTTTCATTATTTTTGTATTTTAAAAAATACACAATTTCGTAATTCTTTATGATTTTTTTAATGAACCTGTAATAATAAATGGCCGTCCACATTATCATATTGAAGCCATAGTCAACCACACTTTTAATAAAAAAATTTATATTTTGAAAATCACATTTAATTTTTTAAATACACATTTCAGAACAACTATACCTATAACTGCTTGAACACATTATTCTCAGTTATACATTTTTTGTTAATAGATGGCTCTTTTTACAAAAAATTATCCATGATTTGTTCTTTTTTTACCCCCAGGCTGTCGACAACAACAAAAAGAAATATTTTGATTTTTCATCAGCAGCTTTAAAGGGAAAATCAATGTTTCTTTTTTAATTACTTTTCTAATTTTAAAAATGAGTTAAACATAAAAAAACCAGATGAATACAATTTCAGTTTTAGCTTTTTTCTCTTTTTTTTTGCTTGAAATGTCTCATTTTTTCTTACTGATGTAGTCATGAATTAATTTTACAACAAGTACTCCTGGAAGGTGAAATTAACAGTGACACAAAAAATGTGCATACAAATTATGTAGATTGTTGTTTTATACTGGCAGCATTTAATTTTATACAGTGACAGGAAATAATACAACAAACAGTTTGTCCAAACCAAAAAAGCTGCCATTGTTTTGTGCCAGTATGTGTGGATGAACATCCACACATACTGGCACAAAATTGATTATCATTCTATATTGGGGGGGGGGGGGGGGGGGCTTGCTTGCAGTTTTTTTTCAAATTTGGCATCTTTTTTCTCATTGAATTTTTTTATAGAAAAAAAATGGTTTGCATTTTTTGTGAATCTGATTTTCATAAATCAAAATCTTGTTATGTGTATGCCACCGATGATGCTCGAAGGCAGCATCCAAATTCCAATAGATTTTGTGTTTCTTGTTCCACTGTATCAAAAAGCCCTCACTTACGTCATGTAAAGAAATGTAAAAGTAATGAAAATTGTTATGGATGGTTTTCAACTGAACATCATAAAATATTTTGCCTTGAAAGATTTAAAGGTTAATAAATAATTTTCTTGAATATTTCATGGGTTTTTTTTCTCTAGAGAGGATAAGGGCTATGCCCGGTAGAATAAGATTTCAGTTTTTTATTTCGGATGGGATTTGTAAAATTGAAAAAAAAGAATTTCTTCAACTTTATTTGTTTTTCAGGATTCAGATTATTCCTTCCAAAAATTGATCAAAATTTAATGCAAAGATTTGTTGAAATGTTTGAAATTGATGAAAAATATTCATTTATTTTATCATCACCAAAAAATTGTGCTGCTAATTTTGTATCCTTGAATCATGTCAAAATTATGGATTGTTTCAACATTGATGCACTTAAGCAATGTGTTGCTTCAGAAGATGTCCTGATTGTGACCGATGAAATGGAAATTCCGGGTACTAATAATTTGGAAAGAGATAAAAAGATATTAGAATTTCTCAATACAAAAACATTAATATGTTTATCAAAATTTCTTCGCCTTGATTGTACAAAGCTTCCCGGTGATACAATTCTTCAATTACTTTCTCATCATACAAAAGAATTTTGTTTATATGATTCACATTCCACTTCAAAAATATCATTTTTGGATATAATTAAAAAAGCACCAAATCTTGGAAAAATTTCTATACTTTGGACGACAACTATAAGATTCGAAAAAACATGGATTCAGGATTTACTGAAATACAAAAACAGTAAAACTAATTTTCTTCTTCTTCGAATTAATCTTGATGTTGTTGAATTGGATGTTGAAGCTATGAATGATTTTATTAAGGTGAATTATTGTTTTGGAACATGGCAGCTCTGAAAGGAAAGTGAAAGAAAGAGAGGTGTGAAAAAAATTTCTTCGCATCTTGTTTTCGTTGTTCTTTTGGGCTTTTTCACAGCCTAGATCCAGTGCTGTTCAATTCTCTGTGAACAGAGAGTGATCTCTATAAAGCATGATAGAAAAAAAACAGTGAAGAGAAAAATCTCTATTTTTGGAAAATAGAGAATGTTCACTTTCACTGTTTTCTTCACAGTGACGTCACAGAGATTTTCACTGTTTTGGAAGCGGGAAATTCAAAAATACAGTGATAGTTCACTTTTGTTTATTCCCTTTTTGTTTGTTCTTCATACAAACTACACACACTTTTTTGTTTACTTTTTTGCACAAACAATACAACTTTTTGAACTTCCCGCTTTCCTGAAAGTGAACATTCTCTATTTTGGCAAAATAGAGATTTTTCTCTACACTGTTTTTTCTCTGTTCATTTCTTTTGTGAAAAAATCTCTGTGATTTCACAGAGTAGAGATTTGAACAGCACTGCCTAGATCTCGACTTATAGTTATCTTTTTTTTGTGATTATTATTAGGATCTTATCTAAACTTTAACGCGGCACTTTTTTAAATAATAAATTTTAAAAAAAGATAATAGCTTTTTAAGATTAAGCTCAAAAAGACAATAGAAGAACAGTAGAAAAACAAAAAAAGAACAAAGGAAAAGGAATGAAGAAATGAGTCTCAGTAAAAAAAACATAGAAAAAAAATTGCGAATGAAAATTTTTCACATTTTTCTTTCACTTTCCTTTTTTCTATTAGACTGGTCTGCCGAGGGAAAGGATTATTTTTGACATTTATTTTTTAAAATGTTTATAGAAAAATTACACCAAGTATGCCAAAATAGAAATCAGATTTGAAAAAGATCTTAACAAAAATTTTGCAAATATAAAAAGATTTGATGCAATTATTAAAAAATTAGAAGAATATTTTGGTTGCAGCTATGATGGTGAAGATAAAGAAAAAAAATGTCGGCTCAAAATTGGATATGATCAAAGTAATGAATTTAAATATTTTTCACTTGAAAAAGAAGAGATTATTTTACAAGCAGAACAGAAGGAAAGAATTATGCCAAAACGTTCTGCAACAAAAAGAAAATATCTTGAAACAATGGAATGAATGATATTTAAAATGTATAGATACTGCAAAGAAAAATCCAATTTTTTATGTGTGTTTTTAATACGTTTCTTTTTTTGTTCATTATTGTTTATACTGCAATAAAAATTGTCTTCTTTAGAGCAATAAGCTTATTTTAATTTATAAAAAAAATTCATGTACCGTAACCATAACTTTAATTAGTGGTTCTCTTTCATTATTTTTTTGACAGACACGCCCTAAAATTGTTTGAAAACACATTGTTTCTTTGCATGTATTAGAGTTCAAATGTAGTTAGCTTCACTTGGTTTTTACTCTTTATATTGATTACGATGACTCATAAAAAAAAATTTTTCTATCCTGTTTTTCTCACCTTATCAACAATTCGATACTATCATTTGTAGTGAATAATGAATCAAAGAATAATATAACATGATTAATGATAACATTTATAAATTTTGCAGCAAATTTTATTCCCACTATGATAAACGCGTTGGTCAACAAGACAGGTTGTAATTAAAAGTTTTAATTTTACAATGAATTTTTAAATTAACAAAGGAAAAAAAGGTTTATGAAAAACTGAAAAATTTATTAACGATTATGTACTATATAAATAAATATAAAGTTTTAAGTTATAATTTTTGTGTTGTTGGTGTTGGTGTTTTGACAATGATAAAGAAAGTGTACGAACTACTTATACAGTCGAACCTCGATTTTACGTCTTTCAAGGGACTGCGAAAAAACGATGTAGAATCGAGGGACGTAAAATCGAGGTTCGACTGTAATTTAAAAATTTTGTATGCATAAAAATATAAATTTTACGAATTATGCTGTTGTTTGAGTTGACTTTGTTGATTTTTTGTTCATTAGTAGTTTTGGTAAATAGAATAGGGTTTTGTACATAATAACAGTTGCACAAATATTATATACAAATAAAAACACAAAAAATATTGTAGCTACGACTAGCATATCTTTATCAACATAACCTATAATAAATAATATCAGCAATTTTATTTAAAGTATATATTAAAAAAGCTTACCAAGTTTATCATTATCGTCAGCATTTAAATCATAAATACTGGTAACTGCAAAAATAGCACTAAAGATGACAGTGAATTTCTAAAATGAGATATTTATATTATTTCTTCCAGAAAAAAAAGAAACTTAAACTTACAGCAAAGAAAATCGCAGGAAAAAGATACCCAATATTTTTAACCAAAATACCACGTAATCCTACAGAATATATAATAATTGCCCCAACAAGAATTGTAAATGTTGGTAAATCATTTAATGTAAATCCGCTTACAAACCAAGATATAAGTAATATAGTCAAAATACCACCCACAGAACTAGAGATTCCAAAAATCATCACAAATTTTCCCCATCCCTAAAAAAAAGATTTGAATTTGAATTTTTTAAGCTAGGTAGTTACATACAGTAATATTTGCACAACAATAACGAGGTTCATTTTTTTGAGAGGCCATTTATTGCAAAAAACGAATTTCAATTAAGTTTTTCAGAAGAAATATGTTTTAATTTTTAAACAAAAAAGGCATTAAATATCATTATATTTATAGATAATAGAATAACAGGAACGCCCTAAAATTTTTGTATTGTAAAAACATAATATACCATATGCAGTTAACTTGAGAAAACTTAATCTTCATTCATTGCATTGATAACAATGACTCATAAAAAAATTTTTTTCTATTTTGTTTTTTCTCATCTTATCAATTTTCTCACCTTATCAACAATTCGATACTATCGTTTGTAGTGAATAATGAATCAAAGAATAACATGATTGACCATCAAAACATTATAACGCATTTTTTCTCAAAATCGAGCAAAAATCAAAACCTTGTTCAACTCGATTTTTTCACAATAATCGTATGGACTTGAAACTTTGCAAATATAATCTTAATGCTCAAAAAACAACTTTGGAGGGGTTTTTGGGAATGTTACACTTATATAAAGTTTGAGTGATAAGATTGAAAGTAGCGAAAAATCGAAAAAACATCAAAATGTTTGGTGTTTTTTTGAGAAAACTTTTAAAGCGCTGATTTTTCCCCCCGCATAGACACAGTCGCAACTTTTTAAGCATGTAAAAATACATATATTTGTGAAAAAAGGAACGAAAAAAATCACCGACTAGATGCAATTGAACAGACCTACTCGATTTTGAATAAAAAATGCTTTTTATAATGAAAAGCTATGCCGATGTGCCTTTCTTATTTAAAATTTGATTATCATTTCAAGGCATCTTTACGACCCTGCATTACTGATTTTTTTATTAAAGAAATTATATATAATTTTTGTAACCTAAAAAATGTAGGCTAATAAATGTGGCACCAATACATAAATGTACAATGAAAAAAATAGTAAATAATCATCATGAACCCGTGGAAAATTACAAAACAATGTATTTCACGGTATTGGAGGAGAATTTGATTAACTTAATCTTACGCCTGCATAAACATCTGTTGACGCAATAAAAAAGATAACACACAAACTCGACATTTTGATGACAAAAGTTTGTTGTAAAGTAGTAACAACTTTATGTTTTTCACACGGTATTCCAAAATACTTTCTATTTTATATTTTAGCTATAAAGGGCATTACATAGATATATATTAAAGATTTCATTTCCTGTTTACATTAGACTTTTATTTACCAGTCTACATTGGATTTGTTAATTATCGAAAAAATGGCATATTTTCCATATATAGTTTTATTTCATAATATCTGCTCATTCTTCTTATCACTTCTGCTGCTATCGATTGCAGCACAAGTTCTGGCAAGAAAATGTTTTACAAAAACTTCAATAATTTCTGTGTTGATTACTGTATATTTTGTATATGTGCTCATTGCTGGAGTGGTGTTGTTTTTTCATTCCATCTATAGCCTTGCCCTTTGGAGACCAGAAGAGAATCTCTACAATGCTCAAATCTTATATCTTCTTGGAGTCCTCTGGAATTGTGTTCTATATTCAAGCTCAATCTTTGAAATCTTTTTATGCCTTGATCGAATTTGTCTTATCCTCTTCCCCATCAAATATGAATACAAAATAAAGCTACCGCTTGTTGCTTTAACACTTTTAACTCTCTCTATTGCACTAATCCTATGGTGCTGGGGAATAGAATTTATTCCAATGTTTCCATCTTTTACTGCAACGAAATGTTTAACGTTTGGTTGCTTGGTGCCAGTGACATTTGGGACATCGTATTTTTTGGTTAAACTTATTTTTATTGTTATTAATTTATTTGCATGTGGAATTTTATTTGGGCTGTTTAAATCATACACAAGAAATAATTTTACGGCGAAAAGTAAACATTTCACAAAAACTTTGATTATTGTTTCAGTAATTACAATTTTGGCAGATTTAATTCCAAATATTTTAACTGGTATTGGGACATGGGTAAGATTTTGTTTTGATGTCGTACTATAAAAAATACAGTGTTCAAAGACGTAAAATATGGCAAAATATTAGGCTATAGGCATTGCTGTGTCATAACAATAGTTCAACTTTGATTTCGGGAATCGCTAATTTTTGTTTGAGATTGAAAAACAAAAATTAGCGAAAAATTCACTTCAAATTAATTAAGTTATTTTCAACCTTTTTTATACCGAATTGATATTTTAATTACCAAAAAACTGAAATTAACAATTGAAAATACATGGAAATCAATTAGATAAAAATAAGATTTGAAAATTTTTTTCAAAAATTGATTTTTTTGATTTTCACTTTCACCAAATCATAGGCTCACTTTTTTTGCCCTTATTGTTCCGCTAATAGGCCATAAGAAATAGGGTGGTATATGTGATCATTGTTCCATCCAAAATTTTATTTTAGCAATAACAAGAAAAACTGTTGCTCTTTTTTCAACGTAAAATTATCTATAGTAACTGAATAAAAAACGGAATTTTAATACAACAAATAATTTCACACTACTATTTGTATTTTGAAGTAAACAAACTTTTTGGTTGAATAACTTTAAATCTTGTTTGCATGGCATCAAATTTTCATCATGAAATTTTCATTGGTTTGTAAAACGCAATTTCATATTCAACTATAAAAATGAGGATTTTTACATTTTTGATGTTTGTATTTAGAATTAAATAAACTTGCTGGTCGAAAGATTCTAATTGTTTTTGCCATTTTTTTGTTTTCCAAAAATTTCCGCCTCTTTTTTTCTTCTAAATTTTTGTTTTACATTTTTTACTTGACATCACTGTTGAAAATTACTGTAACCTCAAAATATTGTTAAAATACAAAATTTAAAAGTGTGAGAAAATTTCACATGAACATGTGCCTATAAATCTGTAACTTCCATTAAAACACAAAATAAATTTTAAAAAAAAATAATTTGTACACCGTTGCACATTTTAAAAGCTAAATAAGAAGCATTCGCAATGCACGTACTGTATTTTTTCACACGTTAAAGCAAAGAAATATAGAATTTTTAAAATTAACAAAATAAAATAGATTTGTATTTTTTGCTGGAAAATGCTTCATTAAGGCGCATATATAGCTGCCAGCACATATAAATCCTTATTACTCAACAAATAGCAGTTGCATCAATACTTTATACTTGTTACAACAGCAACTGTGTTTACTCACTAATCTGTAATCTGAATAATGGCATACTACCCGTATGTTGTTCTCTTCCATGACATTTGCGCTCTCGCCCTCTCCATAGCATTACTATCGTTTTCTGTCAGCGTCTTCTTCGAGAAAAGAAATCAGTTATCATCAAAGTCAATATTCCCTTTGATCACAGTGTACTTCATTTATGTATTTATTGCTGGTTTGATTTTGTTAATTCAATCCCTCTACACTTGTGTATTATGGAGACCAGAAGAAAATATTTATAATGCATATATTCTATATATTTTGGGTAAGATTATTTCCATTAATATAGCAGCAAAAAACGAAGAAAACTGGGTTTTTAAAAGCCCATTTTTCGAGGAAAATGAGAACTCGTTTTTGAGAGCTGGGCTTTGTTGTCTAGCCGACAAAAGATCATTTTTAGATGCCATATCGGTATTGGCACAAAACATCGTCTATCATACTTCCAAAATTGCCTGCTTCTTTTCCCCTGTAATAAGATTTGGAATTCTTGATGAATCATAGCATGCTAAAAAACAAGTTCGCAATGAGTTTTGATAAATGTTTGAACTTTATTGACCATCAAAAATCCCAAACATTAAGGGATATCAAATTATAAGGGATAAGTAGCAGGCGACATCGTGTGATGCTTTAATAAGCTAAATACCTTTTCAAAGAACATCTAACAGTTTGCAGGAATACTTTTTAATACTAAAGAAGTATCATGAGACATGTCCTGTGATAATACGGAAAAAGCTTCATATAACTGATCCAGATTCACTAAAAATGAGTTAGTTCTCCTTTGGTGTGATCCAGATAGAATTGAAACAATATCTTTAAGATATATTTAATTTAAAGGATTTTTAAGCACAGCTTCAAATTTGACAAAAACTTCAAAATTTCTTGTTACATAAGAAATGTTTCTGCAAAAAACATTATCAGAAAACATCTATTTAACAACCCTCTAATTTTTAGGAGTAATGTGGAATTGGATTTTATTTTCAAATTCAATAATCGAAATTTTTATTTGTATTGAACGAATTGCTTTAATTCTGCTACCAGTAAATATGCATCAGAAAATTATTAAATTTTCTGTTTATATTACTTTAATTGCATGGATCATAAGTTTAACAATTTGGAGTTTAATTAATGATTGGTTTGATATGGCACCAAAGACGACGAAAACTGAATGCTTGGCATTTGCTTGTATGGTGCCGTTGAGCTTGGGACAAAACTTTTTCAAGTTTAAGCTGGGTTTTGTTTTTGTTAATATTCTTGCATGTATCACATTGTTGCTGTTGTTTAAATTTTATTTATATAAAACAAGAAATTCAAGTAGCAAACGATTTACGAAGACTTTGATTATTATTATTTCGATTACGTCGTTGACAGATTTACTTCCAAATATTTTGACTGGGCTTGGAACAATGGTAAGTGTTATTAGATCAGCACAGAATCAAGTTGGCAAAAGATCAAAGGCTCTGTTTGAAACTAGTTGTGTTCTTTTAAAAATTAGTATTAATGTTGCAATAAGTTTTAACCATGTTTACATAAAATCTCTTTTAGATTTTTGAAATATATTTAGCAAATTATGTTGGCCCTTACAATACTACCCTTTATGGAATGACAATGGCAATTTGTTCAAGGCTATATTCAAAGGCTATTTTGAATAGTAAAAATAATAGTAATACAAACAACAATAATAATAATGCTGCTCCTGTAAATCATCGAATGAGACATCATCGATCAACAGTTACAGGTAAATAACAGCTGGCATTAATTATATTAACAAGTAATATTTTTAGTGATCAGTAAAGATGAACAACATACAAAATTTTGAGCAACGATGCTGATGGTTTTGTTTCGTCAATAATAAAAACTTTTTATTGCAATAAAATAATTTTTTCATAATAAAAACAAAAAAAGAAAGCATATATTTATGATATTTTTTGTCACTATTCTTTTTCTGCAGATTTTTTTCTTTACTTTAAAAACAATGTAACAAATTTTAACAACTTTTAGTTTTAATTATTGTCTTTTTTCCACTATGGCAATAAAGTTATTAAATTAAAAATACATATATGTAAAACAAGTGTTACACGTTAAATTAAAAAATATATAAAAAGTTTTAAAATAAAATATTCAAATCTACGTACAGTCGAACCTCGATTTTACGTCCCTCGATTTTACGTCGTTTTTCTGCGGTCCCTTGAAAGACGTAAAATCGAGGTTCGACTGTATGATTAAAAATAGCAGCAATGAATCTATTCATAGAAAACTATTTTTAGTGCTGACTGTTCTTTAGCAAAAAGTAGTTTGTCCGTTTCACAATGAAAAAGAAGACAGAGAAATGAGAAAAAAAAATTAACAAGGAATATCGAAAAATTTTTTGCTGCAAATGTTTAAAACTTTGTTATGGCATCAATAGCGTTGCCATCATGATGTACACACATGTTTATCAAAGTATGTTTACTCCATTGAAATAGAAACAAAAAAGTCAAAAATATTTTATAATAATATGCTTTGCTGATAGCTTGTTTTAAAAGATATGTAAGAAATTTTAACGGACATTTCATTTATGAATAATGAAGTTGATTTTGATTTTAATTTTGAGATTGTTCACAAAATGTGTTTTTAAAAATTCATATGATAATACCTGTATTAAATGTTAAACCATGATAGAAAAAAGTTTCAAATTAAAATATTCCAATTATTCTATAGTCAAAAAAAGCAGCAATGATCTTATTTTTAGAAAAAAATTTTTAGTGCTGACTTTCGACAACAAAAAGTTGTTCGTCCGAAGCACATTGTTTTTTTTGGTGAAACATTGCTTTTTGTCTGTTCCCCAACAGTCAATGGCTTTTTTTACTGCAGAAAATCGAATAAAAAATTATGTTGGCCTATACGACACTACTCTTTACGGAATGACAATGGCAATTTGTTCAAATCTAATTTTTAAAAAAAAAGCATTAACAATACAACTATCAATAACAATAAAGCTTTTTTAAATCGAATCAAACATCGATGAGCAGTTACTGATAAACATCAGGTTCTATAATTTTTAACCACTAACGATTAATATTTTTGTTATCAACAAAAATGGACAACATACAAAAAATTTTTAAAGGTATTCATTCTTTCAGTAAGTGCTTTCTTATAAATATAGTTTTCATAAAATGTTAGATGGCAAAAATGCATTTTTTCAAAATTGTTTAATCAAACATTTCTTTAAACAATGTTACTATAAAATGCAATCAAAATGTGTTTTTCAAAAAAGATACTAAAAATAAGAAATAAATCTTAAATTTAAAAAAAGTAATCAAATATTCAAAAAAAAGTAATAGCGATTTTATGTTTCCATTTTTTTTGCATTGGTTCTTCGCAGCCAAAATGCACTCTTTAGTGTTTGTTCGGCTATAAAAAAAGAGTTTTTTTACGTGCGGCATTCACAACACGGACACTGGCTATAATCATGTAAAAAAGATCAATAAATGTTGAAGATGAAGGAAAAATAAACAAGACAAACGAATTAAAAGACAGAAAGATGCTCTCTTTTAGCAACTTAATTCTTGCGTTTGTAGTTGGAATGTCAAAACATTTGTTATACACACAGCCATATATATTTGTGTGCCTATATGTATGAACACATACTTATTTTTCTTTGTACTGTTTATGAACATTTTCTTGCTGCATCAACATTGAGGAAATATTTTTTTCTGTATTGAAGTTATGAATAACGAAAACAAGAAAATGAAACTTTACTCATGTCATTGTTCAACTTTTTTTGTAACTATGCTTTTTGAAGTTGAGCTGTATCTTTATTCAAAAAAATTTGAATAGATTTGTATTAACTTTTGTTATTTTTAAATACTGTCCCAAGCGAATGAATGAACCTACTTAAATTTTTTAAATTACATTACTTATGTGCAAATTGTTCGATAATTAATTAGTTTTCGTTTAAATATAGAAAAAAAATAAAATATTCAAATTTTTAATGTTTGCCCAAAAAAATAGAAATGTGTCTATATCTACAAAACTCATCCTTTTTTTAATGAAAAACTGTTTGTTCGATTCATTTCAATCGATCACTTTTATAATGCAGAAAGAAATGTGGAAAAGAAGGAGAAAAAAGAAAAAAGATACATAAAGAACATTGATGGCTGCTTGTTAATATGCAAATCCTTTAAAATCTTGTTATGGCATTAGTAGTATAGGCGACATGTACGCACATGAAAAAATTAACAGCACAGAAATCTAATCATTAAAAACCAATTTATGGCTATTAAATCAAAATAAATAAAAACATTTGATGCCACGCAATAATTGTTACTTTTTGTCAGATTTGATATAAATGTTCCATCTTTTTATTTGATACTTTGGATCATGCTTCAACAACTGCCTCAAAAATTTACCACTATTATATGATTTAGAAAAATTCATTTTTTAAAAACTGAAGTATATCCATATTACCTCTTTTTTACACAGATAAAATGTATCAAATTTTAAGGTTTTCTGTTTAAATAATAATAAAGTTTTATAAAAACAAAATATTCAAAAAAATAGTCTAACAAAGAATAGATGCCACTTCAGTTTTGGTTCAACATATATTTTAATATCAGTGAACCGAGTATGATAAATTTAGTTTATCACGAATGACCCCAAAAACTAAAAATTCCTTGAGGGGTTGTTCTCATAGAAAGTCTCAAAATGATTATCCTTGGTTATTTTTGCTTTATCAAAAAGTCGACTGCACTCTTAAACACTTTTGTCATTCAACAAAACTGATCAGCTGAGATCTCCTCCAGTTTTCTTCCTCAACTTTTTCTTTTTTTTACTTGTTACAATGAATTCTACAAAAAATTTCCAACCTTATGCACTAAATTTGGGTGAATGTTTTAAAGCTCCAAAACATCAAAACTTTCCTTTCCAACAACCGCTTATTTCATATTTGTTAAAAAATGCCAAAGCTGAACTTTTACAAAAGTTTCGTTTCTCATGTAAGCTCCTGTTTGTTCTCCAAAAAGTTATTTTTTGCAAAGAATTGGAAATATCTTCAAGTTCTACAAAGCCATTTTTTGATATCAAAAAATTGTGTTTTTCACCAAAAGATATTAAGTTTCATCACAAAATTTTTGTTTATGGCACTCTTGCATGTACTGAAAATACTGATCCCAAAGCTTTATCCACCTTAATTTCAAAGCATCTTCATCGATGTGAAGCAGAATTCATTAATATTAAAGACCAAGAATTATCAGTCTCTGAATTAATGTATTTGGTATCAAAAAAGACAAAAGTTATTTCAATGGAAAAGTGTACTGTAGCTGATGATACAAATGGTACACGTTTAAATAGACCACAAATTATTAAATTACTTAAAGATTTTCCTGATACAAATTATATTGAATCCGTAAGTTTTTTTTATGAAAAAAAGTGTTTGTATAATAAGTTTCTTTCTTGTTATAGAATTGCTATTGCTCCAACTGTTATACACTTAAGACAACGTCGTGGCGTCGATTGAATAATCTTCTGAAAATTTGCCGGTAAGTATCATAATGTTAAAAGATGGATAGTTTTTGAAATTTTAAAATTGTTACTTTTAGCGCCTGTGACCTTTATTACAAGTTATATCAAACTTCTCGACCGATTAGACATGTCTACAAGTAATAACCATGTTAATGCTACTTGTCATTTCTTCAAATTCCATATGTTTAGAAAAATGAAAGCGATATTTCTCTATTTTTTGTTTGGTGACGTTTACATTTTTTTATATATCTGATACTATTTATATTTTTTTTATTTTTATTTTCTGCAAAATAAAGAACAACATAGATTCAATCGCAAAAAAAGTAATCAAAATTGTATACAATAGTGATTGTTTCTTTTGTTACCCCCAACAGCACATTGTTTTCACATCTGTTAGGGACTGTCCAGATCTGATGTCGAGTGTTTTAGGGGAGGGAGGGGTCAAGCCAAATCTGACGCTTTACGCTAAAAGCGGCAAAGATCAGAGAAAAAAATCTGACGGAGGGGGTGGGGGGATTTGGAAATTTGAGTTTTTACCCGACGTCAGATCTGGACAATCCCTTATAAAAAAAGTTTAAACAATACAATTTTTTTAACTTTTGCACTTGAAGAATCCAAATACTGTTTTTAAAAGAAATTTTGTCGTCATCAACAACATCACTTTTTTATACCATAATTTAAGGCAATCGACATGCTGCTATTCTTTGGTCGAGGAGTAGCTTTTATGATCTTTTAAATTTTTGACATTTTTAATAGGGCAACTTTACTTACTAAAAAACACCTTTTTGTCTGATTTAATTAATAAAAGACTGAGACTTATTCTATTTATATCTTTCAATTAACAACACCTGCCTGTTTAGTAACAGTGTTTACGCCCTTTTTAGAGAACTTTAAAATTTCATTAACACAAACTTTGCACCTTATTTTTTTATAAGTTGTTTTTGGAAAACTAAAAATCTCTTGCAAAAACATGACTTTAAAAGTCTCAAAACAGCAAAATTTTTTATAAAAAATGGTGACATATTTTCCATTTATTGTATTATTCCATGATATTTCTGCCTTTATTTTATCATTAACATTGATATCATTTTCTGTTAAAGTTTTCTACAATAAAATATTCTGTTCTGCGACTACCGTAATCTTTCCGTTAATGACAATATACTTTGTTTATGTGCTTATTGCGGGGTTAATATTGTTGTTGAATGCTGTTTATACATGTATATTATGGAGACCAGAAGAAAATATCTACAATGCATATATTCTATATATTTTGGGAGTAATGTGGAATTGGATTCTTTTTTCAAATTCGATCATTGAAATTTTTATTTGCATTGAACGAATTGCTTTAATTCTGCTACCAGTAAATATGCATAATAAAATTATTAAATTTTCTGTTTATATTACTTTACTGGCATGGATTATAAGTTTAACAATTTGGAGTTTAATTAATGATTGGTTTGATATGGCACCAAAAACTGTTGAAACAAGTTGTCTGACATTTGCATGTTTGGTGCCGCTGGAATTAGGACAACGATTTTTTATGTTCAAATTAGGTTTTGTTTTTGTCAACATTGTTGCTTGTGGAATATTACTACTTTTATTTAAATTTTATATGAGAGCTTCTTTTAATTATGGAAACAAAAGCTTTACAAAAACTATAATTATTATAATGGTTATAACAACTTTAACAGATTTGTTGCCGAATATTATTACTGGTATTGGAACTTTGGTTTGTTGTTGCAAAAAGCAATTGGTATTTTCATCTGTTTTTTATAGATTTTTAATACATATTGGGCAAATTATGTTGGGCCATACAATATTACATTGTATGGAATTTCAATGGTCATTTGTTCAAGGCTATATTCGAAAGCTTTGTTGAGTAACAATAATATTTCTCAAGTCCATATTTCTTTATAAATTCCAGTAGCAATTAGTTGTGTTTAATTTCCATGTTTTTTGTGTGCCAATGAAGCAATATGCAAAACAGTTTTTAAAGTAAAGGATGATTCAAGTAAAATTTTAAATGTGATGGCAAACCGCTTCTTTGAGCTTCTGTAAGTTTAAGTTTTCATGGAAGGGTCATGTCTGACGGGAGCATTCTCTTGCAAATCAAATTTTGACATGTGGAAACACCTAAAGGCGCCCAATTCAGATTCAACCTCATTCTGTTTTAAGCTTGACAGAGATTATGGAAACTCAGCCTTTTTTTAACGTAATTGTCAAAAAATCAGACCTCTAACTTCAAAAATGACAAAATGTGAGCCATCCGAAAAATTGGTCTTAAACAAAAAAACATAAAAAAAAAGTTTTTTCTCTTTTTTAAACAAAAAATGTCTTATTTCAAATGGCTCCTCTTTTGCCATTGCAGTATCTAGAGAGCTGATTTTTCAATCAAAACGTTTACGAAAGATTGGATTTTCACCATTTTTGAGCTGTCTAGTTTAAATTTGGCGCTGTTTGGAAATGTGTCCTCAAATGCTAACATTTTAGGTACAAAAGATGCTTGAATTTGTGTTGACCCTTTCTAAAAACATTAACTCGAAAAAATTATAGGGAACAATTTGACGACAAAAAACCAATTTTATTTTTTCACAAATCATGTGACACTTTTTTTAATTAATAATGAGCTTGTTGCTGCTGTAATTTAACAATGAATATGCACGCTTAAAACTAATGAGTACATGTAATTTTAGGATAATCTTTTAATGTTTAATTAATATATAAATGAACACAGAGCTTTAATTATAATTACACTTTTATAAAACAACAACAGATAATTTTTATTCATTAAAACTACAAATTAATTTTACAGTAATAAATTTGTAAAAGGAAGTAAATTTATTTATTAATACGTTTTTGGATTTGAGACTCTAATAACAAATGATTGAAATTGTGAATTTTGAATTAATGCAGTTTTCTTGAAAGCATTTGAATAAATTCCTGCACAAATCGTGATGTTTAAAAAGCTAAGAGTTTGAACATATGGTCCAATGTAGATTGCAAGATCAATACCATATACCTGTAAAGTAAAAAAGAGTAGTTAATAAAAATGTAAATGTTAAAAGGAGGAATATGAACCTGTTAAACTACATTTGGTTGCTAAAAGCCCTAATCATTTATGGAACCTTCCTTATCAGTTGAACTATCATTTCTAGCTTAGTCACTTAAAACTCATTTTCTAATTTTTTTTCGTTCTGCTCATTTTAAAATTATTTATGAAAAATTGTGTTTTGGCATATACAACCATCTAAAATCATCACAAACGTAATTCATTCGCTAATATATTCATTGCCTGCTACTTACTATGTAATAGCAATTTCCTATTGAATCGCCAAAATTGTTAACCCCTTGGAGGTTTTTTTATCCCTTACTATGGGTTTTTGATTCCCGCTAGTTCTGAAGAAATCCATAAGTAGCACCTGAAAACGGTCCCTTGTCAGTCATTAAAACGCGCTTTCAGTATGCCATGAATTATAGTGTTTTAATAATATTATTTTTTTGCAAATAGTAGTAAAAAACTAAAATGACATCAAAACACTAATTAACACATCTGTGCCAAAATATTTTTAACCACACGTTTAATACATGTTGCATGAACAATAATTTTTGAAAGATATTTTTTATTTGCAAAAAAAGAGGTACATGTCACAAGTGTTGTTTTTACGGTGCAACTTCGTTACTTTGAACCAAAAAACCAAAAAAATATTAAATATTTTTGTTTTTAATTGAATTTTTTATGACTTTTGGGTATTTAGATTCAAAGAAAATATTTTTTATTGACGCTGCTATTAAAGCACCTGGAATTTGCTTGAATATCGTTTTTCTAGCTTTGAAGTTGAAAGAAAAAATTTTGTAAAATAAAAACCTATTAAATTTTTGTTCTATATAATACTTTAAAAATTTGAAAAGTATGCCTCTCCCGAAAGTTACCGAGCCTTTAGATTCATTTGTAACATTATATTATTATTATTCATATTTGACACTTTTGGGGACATGGCTTATTTCACCTTTGCTATTTTATGTGATTTTAACAAAATCCCAAAAACTTGGGAATTTTAAATGGTTTATTTTGAATCATTCATTTTGGTGCTTGGCGCTTGAGACTGTATTTGGAATTGTTAAACCAATAGTATTGTCTCCATCTGCTGCAGGATTTCAACTTGGCCCATTTCGGCATATATGGGATTTTCGTAGTTCTGCTGTTTTTACATTTATATGTTTAGGAATTTGTGGTAATTGTGTCATTTCGTTATCAGCAACATTGGGCAGCCGATATTTACTCGTTTTTCCAACAACAATGTTTCAATGGTTTAGTCTTAAAAAAGCGCTAATCTTTGCTGTAATAATTAATGTAATTTGTTATGCTCTAATTGGATATGTCCTTTATCCAATTATCCATTTAAAGCAAGAAACAGTTTATCAATGGGCCGATGCCGAAGATTCTGGCTTGAAACAATTCCATGAAAGAGAACCAACATTTTTTATGGTCCCATTCTACTATCATGAAAATGTTGATACTGTAATTTTGCTATTTTTCCTTGTTGTTCATATTGGCGGTGCTTTTATTCTTATCTTTTTCTTCTTTCATCTTTTTAAAAGGAAAACTCAAGCACTTACAAATAAAATTCAGCGATCCCTTATTGCAAGCTCTTTGGCACAAACGATCCTAACTTCTGTCTTCCTTTTTATTCCATTTATTGTTCTTTTTGGTGCTTTACGGCTTCAAGTTGGAAATACTACTTCATTTGCAATTTTATTTTTATGTCTCTTTAATTCTCATGCATTTGTTGAATTTATTGCAACACTTTATTTTGTAACACCGTATCGAAATTTTTGCCTTCACTTAATTCGCCCTTCACAACGCTATCGTAAAACTGTTACAACTCTAGTTAGCACTTATTAATTATCATTAATTATTTATTTTTTTATATTAATACAATAAATTTTTTTAAATTTGACAAGGGACCGTTTACAGGTGTTACCTATGGATTTCTCCGGAACTAGGGGGATTCGAAAGCCCATAGTAAGGGATAAAAAACCCCCAAGGGATTCGGGCGCGTTCGCGATTTAATAGCAATTTGCTTTTACATAGTAAGTAGCAGACAAGGAATGTCTCAGCAAATGAATTACGTTTGTGATGATTTTAGATTTTTTTTCGATTTTTTATTGGTACCAAAAATCACAGAATTTTTTTTAATGCCAAGGAATTCTAGACTTTGAATCACGTGAAAACTTTCTACTGCCTTAAAAATGGTAAAATGAAACATACCATCCAAATAACCTTGCCTATCAACGTTGGCCCAAAATCCACTACTGTCGTTATCGAAATTATCATCATCACAGTTTTTGAGATTCTTTTTCTCCCAGCATTTGTAGCTTTTAAATAAATTTTAAATAGCAAAAATAAAATAAAACATAAAATTAAATTTATAAATGTTGAAATAATTTTTGACATTACAACATACAGTGGTGGATAAAGATTTAGAAGACATGAAAATGACGTACAATTTGTGACAGAATTTGATGGAATTCGTTCAACAAATTTATTAATATACGTATAAAAAATTAGTAAGAATACTGTAGCTGATACAGTGGTAAATGTAAAAATAAGTTTTAGTCTATTACTGTAGCGAAGATAAAAGAGTACAGTAAAGATGCGGTCAAGACACATGAATCCTTCCATAGCAGAATTGATGAAAATGAAGACTGTTGAAATTACTCCTAACAAAAATATTATTTGAGCATCATAGATGACGCTAAATGGTCTCCAAAATGTACAGAGATAAATAGCATTGAGAAAATTTGTAACACCTGTAATAAAAATTATGATAAAATAAACGGTAAATATTGGTGAATGGCTTGTTGAAGTTTTGATGATTACTTTTTTAAATAAAACACTAGTGGAGTATTTGATGGTAAAAATTGAGAATATCAAGGATAGCAAATGATTGGTAATAATTACAAAAGGGTAATAGTCCATGCCTTGAAATTTGAAACAAGCTAGCTTTTTTAAGACAATATTTCAACAAACTGTGAAAAATCTATACTTTCAAGAACCTTTAAAAAGTGTTTAAAGCAAAAACTCAATTTGTTTTTTAGACAATTAAATTTACTTTCTTCTAAATTTCTTCTAATAACATCAAGCAAGAACTGTTTTTTTCCTTTATCTTCTTTTAACGCCAACTACAAGGAAGTTATGACAAGTTAAAATGGCAATAATTAAAGAAAATTATTACTTAAAAAATAAAAAGCTGCAATTAGCAGATTTTTAAGTCGTTTTTTAAATTAGCCATTTAAATGCTTCAGCACTTTAAACAAAAAATACGTGCTACAAGATATTAAATAAAAAACATAAAATTATTGTTTTCACTACAGTATGATTTTAAGAATGGCATTTTTGTGTAATTCCAAGTTCGATATAGACTGTTTAATGTGTCACACTTTAATGGAATAAAATAAATACTACTATTTCTTAGTACACATTTCGCTGTTGCACCTGCTTTTTTCTACAATGATCAAAATCTTCACATTTTTAAAAAAACTCATTGAGTTTACGTAGAAGAAAGCACGAAAGAAAGAATATTGCAAATATAGAAGTCCTCCAAAATCAGTATCTCGATATAGCAAAATACCAAAACCTTGATACTGAAAAAGTTGCTTTACTTATTTTGGATCGAAATCTGCTAATATGAATTTAAACATGGGAGAAAACCGTTTTTAATGACAAAAAATCAAAAGTTTTTCAATTTAATTATTTATTATTTTTATTAATTTAATAACCTTTTATCGGTGGCGTCATGTTTCAAAATGTTTTAACTTTTATAAGTTTTACAGAAAACTTTAAAAAAAACAAAAATTTTACTGTGTTAACAAAAGTGATACATCAATAGAGTACAAAAAATAAATAAAATTTAAACATAAACAATATTAATTTTACAAAAAGTTTCCAGCTAAAGCAAAATTGCTCTATAAAGTTTCATTTGGGATAAAACTAAAATAAATTCAAATTCTTTCATTTTCACTTAAATTTTTGTTGATTCAATAAGCTTTATTCATTTAATAAGCTAACAAAGGAAAGGCTTAATGAGATCTAAAACAGATTCTTTGTTACATAAAAATGTTATTAAATAATCAATATAACTCACATTTCAAACCGTTTTTGCAATTCTTCTTTAAGCAAAAGAGGTATTAACGCATCAATAAAAGCATAATTCAATTGTTTATCAGTTAGCGGTCGTTGTGTCCAATCACTTGTTTGTTCGCTTTTATCCAAAACAATATTTAAAAGAAATTCTGCATGTGCAGCTAAACTTGACCATGGTAGGAAGAAATCATCAAAGATTTTATTCTCTTCTTTTTGTTGTTCTTTGATTATTTTCGCTGTAATTTCTTGAATACAAAGTACTTTTGTTTGCTTAAATAATTCTTGAAGATGTGGAAATGTGTTACATAAATAGGCGCGATCATTTCGAAATGAAAATCCAATAACATTGTTTCCAAAAAGTTCTTTAAAAAATATTGTCCATATTTCTTCAGAGACTTCATTTAACAATTTTTGTACATCACTTACACAGAGCCAATTCATTGTTGCAAGTTGAAGTAATGTAATCCTAAAAAAACTGTAGCTTTACAAAATATGAAAAATAACTTACTTTTGATTTTTATCAGTTTCAGAATCACATCCTATATCACCAATGTGAAGCACCAAATAATTCATAAAAAAGTCATATAAAGCTCCTGGGGTATCAACATATAAGCATTTATAAGTTTTTTCACGAAATATAACTTCTTTAACATAACATGGATAAATATCAGTTTTTTCCATTCTAAAATTATAGATATTAGTTTTTTGAAAATGTGAAAAACCTACTTACTTTTTAATGAATTCGTTAGCATAAGTAACCACTTTTTGAGTTGTCAAACTGAATAATTTATTTTGTGTCGTTTTCTTCTTCATAGAAAAATAATCCTTAACTTTGGAATAAAAGAATGTAAAACATTCGTTTTTAGTAGAATTAGAGAAAACAGTAAGAAAAACTCTTTCCATCTCAAATTTTTCCAAATATTTTAAGATCTAAAAATTAAAGGAGTTTATTGTTTTTGTATATAAAAATAAACAAACATTTTCAAATTCTTTTTCTATAAATTTATTGAGGTTGAAAGTTTTAATAAAAACAAGCAAAAAACGCAATGTTTTTGCATCGTCAATATTTCTTCGAAGAATGTCACAAATTGTTTCTTCTTTATCTTCTGATTCTGGTTCAGTAATATGAAAGAGAAGATCAAAAGCGAATGAATACTTTTTCCAACTTGAAATACTTAAAAGCGGCAATAATTCAAAGCATTTTTTCTAAAAAAATAATGGCATGTCAAAACCATTTAGTAAAATATTACTCACCAATGCATTAGTATATAAATAATCAGGAACCATACCAAATATAATTTTTTGTTCTTTGTCAAAAGTATTGTAATAAGTAAGCATTCGAAGCAAAATACTTAATTCTTTTAATTGAGAAATATGCATCATAAAAAGAAATCTTTTATCTTCTATTCTTACATCATCAATAATTGAAGAAAAAACAAAGACATAAACATCCGATGGATCTTCCCATGATCTTTTACTGCATTCATCATTGTCTTCTACAGTAGGAATTTCGATTTGTATTTTAGAATCAATTTTAATGCTGGCATTTGAACATTTAATCTTTTGCAAAGCTTCTTCCCATATTAATTTTTTTTCTCCATTTAAATATAAAATCCTTTTATCAATAAATTCATTTCGATTATCTGAATCTGGCTTTGAAATATGAATAAGCAAATCAAGAGCTGTTAAAAATTTTGATGGATTTTGATGTAGAAGAATTAAAACTAATTTTTCCTGAAAATGTTAGTAATAGCAAAGAAATGTAAAAAAGAAATATATACTTACAAATAAGTATTGTGGTATCTTTTGATTAAATATTTTAATTTTAATTTCATCAACGTTGTCATAATTTGTTAAAAACATATTAAAACCAATTAATATATGTTCAATAATAGTACGTGAATTGGCTCTTGTTATTTGAGTATTGACATAGCAAGCCATTTGAGTAATTGCAATTCGAAGATTTTTATCTGAATGCTTCGAACAAAATTCTGAGACAATGACGGAAACATCAGGGAGAGAATTGGTGTTAAATAAATTTATCGCAGTTTCTGCAGTCTTTTTTGCATCATTTGATATTCCATCAAATAATAAATAATCAATTTCAGATTCACAATTTTTGATTGTTGGATGAGTAACAATTCGATATATACTATTCTAAACAATAATTCTCCGATAAAATATTTACAGTAAATCAGAAATTAAAGACAACACCACAGAAGGCGGATGAATTTTCTAGTAAAATAAAAGCTTACCTTTAAACCATTTGGAATATCAGGCTGTGAAATATTTGCAAAACTTGGATCAGTCAAAATAATTTTAGAATAAAAAAGAATTTTTTGAATAACAAATGTCGAAAATCCATTATCTTTTTCATTAAATAAATCAAAACATTTCCGGATTAATAATGACGCAGCAATTTTTATTGTTTTATAATATCTTTCACAGAATTCTTTTATAGTATTTGATACATCTTCCAAAGAACCTTGTTCACCATGATTTTTAATTTCAGCTGCAGTAGCATTAACATCTTGATAAAAAAGCATGTGACAAATTAAGGCAGATGGAAGAAAAAATTGTTGAATTTTGTAAAGTAGCAAATAAATAGCGTTTTCTTTGGATATGAATGAACTACTTTTAAAATATTGTATAACAGCTTTTTCCATTTTTTTAATCTCTTTTTTTCTTTCAAAATTTTTAAGTTGATATACAGAATCATTGACAAGCCATTCCATAGAACTTATATATTCAATGATAGATGTAATGTCATCATTCTTCATTGTTGATATTTCTTTTAATTTAGATTTTAATTTCAGGGAAGCATCGTCGATTGAATCCACTGTAAGTTGATCATAAAAAATGCTCACACTTGAAAGTATATCCATATCAGAATCATTTTCATGATATCCAAGTATTTGTGTAGCAGTTTCTTCAAACACTGGCGAATCATTTGATTTAGCTACAGCAGAAAGAGACATTTCGTCTAAAAAAAATAAAATAAATCAAAGATAATCAAAAATTAATTTTAATATTTCATCAATTAGACGTAAAAATAAAATTGTCTAAAAATCGCGCAGAAAAAAATCATAATTGAATTAAAGTTTTCTTTTTTAGTCAGAAATTAATAAAAAATCATATTAGAGGAAAATGTGCTAGCAAAACCTTGCCGTTTGCTTTTTGAAAAAAATCAATCCAGCGCAGATCAAGATATTTCATTACAGATTATTGTTACTTGGCTTTGTCTTAAAAGAAAAAAGTTCGCGCTGGGCAACATGGGCAAGATGATTAAATGATAATTCTGCAGTTCTTCCATTAGCTGGATTTTCTTTTTACAATATTCAACAACTATTACATGTTTAAATATTCTTTGATTCTTTTACTGTTTTAACAGTTTTAAATGGATATTCATTTTGTATGTATCGGACATTCAAATATTTGTTTCTGTATATTAAGAATCCAAAATTGGCTTTTAAAAATTTTAAAAAGCGATTTGGTATTATAAACTGTTTGTATGGATGTCGAAGAAGTACAAAAAATATTTTATTTGATGAAAAAAGTTATGAGTGCTTCTATGTGAATACTCTTGAAGCTTTATTAGATTTTCTTGTGAATTATTTAATGGCATATTCTGGTGATATTGGAATCGATTGTGAATTTAATAAAAATAAAGAGTAATTTTCATTTTTTTATTCTTCCTAAATATTTTTATAACATTATTGTTTAGAATTTCATTAATTCAACTTGCAACATTTGATTGGCTTTTTATAATTGACGTGCAACAATTATTGAATCAAATTTCTCAACCTCAGTTGAGGTTGAGAAATTTATATTTTTCAAAAAACTTTTTGGAAAGAATCTTGTTGGATTTTCATTTGGAAATGATGTTGAATGTTTTCGCAATACATTTCCATCTCTTGATGAATTATTTCAAAGTTCAAAGGTATTTTGTGTTCAAAGAGTTACTGCCAAAATAATAAAAGAAGTCCAAATAAATACCATTAAAATTATTGATGATTCATTCAAACCTTGGTCAAGCTTAAAAGAACATGCAAAAGCTATTTTAACGAAGGGGTGGAGATTCCTTATAAAGGGACGGAATTTTTTTTCATTTTACCTAATATGAATTCGATTTTACATCTATAATTTGGACAAAGGAGGGGGATATCTCTACAATCTCATTATATAACCAAGGCAATTTTGGCCTTCGATTCTTGAAAATTGTATTTCCCGCAAAAGCAATCAAAGGAAATTTCCTCAGTGGTTACAAGCAAAAGAAAGATTCATTTAAAGCCCGCAAAATTTTTATTCGTCCTTCAAAGACAGATGCTGAACTCAAACATGATCGAGAACTCCATGCCACTATTACTGAACTCAAACAAAAATATCGTGAGTTGAATTTGGTCATTTATAATAAAGCCATCTGCCATCGTGGTGTTGGTCGTGAAAAGCCTATTCCTCTTGATACTAACCGTTATCCTCTCTCTGATTAACAATTAAATGCCTTACGATTTGTGTCTTTTAATTCTCGTAGTATTTTTAATAAGCTCCCCGAACTCTCTTTACTTTTTGAAAATGAACCTTTTACTATTTTTTGTATTTCTGAAACTTGGCTTAACTCTGATATTGAAGATTCACAAATTTTAATGGGATATCCTTTTTCCATTATCAGAAACGATCGATCTAAGCTTAAAAGCTCTAAACGTAGCGGAGGTTGTGCCATTATTATTCCCACATGTTTTAATTTTAACACTATAAGCACCCCTAAATTTAAAAATTTTGAAATTGTTGCCGTTGATATATTTTTTCCTAAAAATTCTATCAGACTAATAAACCTTTATCTCCCCCAAGCTAATAATGAAATCATAACCGAACTTTGTAATATTCTCTTATTTTTAATTCAATCTTCTTCTTCCAGCGATACTGTTATTTGCGGTGATTTTAATTTAAATGACATAGAATGGAACTCCTTTGAAGCTAAATCCGAAAAAAGTAAAATTTTTCTGCAGTTTCTGGTATCTTCAGGTCTTACAAATATTGTAAAATCTCCCACGCGAGTAAATCCGTCGACAATTTACTCGTGTAATCAACAAACTAATAATATTCTGGATCTTGTTCTTCTCTCTAATTTCGATTCTCTTACTCACCTTTCTTATCATGATGATAAAATCGCTTCTGACCATAAAACACTAATTTTCGAACTTAACATTCAGCTATCTATCCCAAACCCAAAACCATATCTTAATTATTATAAAGCAGATTATAATCTATTAAATCATTATTTTGCAAATTATAACTGGGATTCTCTCTTTAAACAAACTAATAATATCAATAATATTTATAATAACTTTGTAAACATTGTCCGACATGCTATTAATTGTTTTGTTCCTGTTAGCAGTAACAAGCCTCCAACTAATTATCCCAATCACATTGCCCGTCTTTTTAAATACCGCCAAGAAATTTTATCTTCATCTCCAACGTTAACTCGACCACTACAGCTAAAATTAATCAAAATCAATAATTCCATAAAATCACATTGCAGACGTTTTCTTCAATACAAGGAGAAAAAGCTTGCGTTAAAAGGCCCTAAAGCAATTTTTAATTATATCGGCAAACATTTCAAATCAAAATCTTTGGCGTTACCCGCACTCAAAACATCATCTGATGAAATAATATTTGATGATCTTCCAAAAGCTAATTTATTCCGCGATTTCTTCTCCTCAGTTTATGGTGTTCCATCTGAAATAATTTATACTAATAATCAAGATTTTCCTTTTCACACTTTTACTCCCCACACAATTTATCGTATGCTTGAAAAACTTAAAAATAAAATTAACACTACTCCAGATGACTTACCCTCAATAATTCTTAAACTCTGTGCAGTAACATTAGCTAAGCCTATTACCAAAATCATTAATTTGTCTTTTTCTCTCGGTGAATTACCTGATTTTTGGAAAACTTCGCTGGTAATTCCCTTACACAAAAAAGATGATAAATCTCTTTGCTCTAACTATCGCCCAATTTCACTCACATCTTCCTTGTGCAAAATTACTGAACGTCTTGTCTATGATAATTTTTATGCATTCTTATCTGTTAATAATCTAATACCTCCTGCCCAACATGGTTTTACCAAAAATAAATCGGTCATCACTCAGCTCTTAGAAACTTTTGAATTTGTTACTTCAGAACTTGAATTAAATCATCCTGTAGATATTATCTATTTTGATATGCAGAAAGCTTTTGATACTGTACCACATGATAGGCTCATCCACAAATTAAAATCGGTTGATACCCCCCAATGGATTCTACAATGGATAATTTCATTTCTAACAAACAGAACATTTCGCGTTAAAGTCAATGATACTCTCTCTGAACCAACTTCTGTTAATAGTGGAGTACCCCAAGGCTCAGTTCTTGGCCCCTTACTTTTCCTTTTTTACATTAGTGATCTTCCTGAATTTTGTAAGACTACCGGAGTAATTGTTAAACTTTTTGCTGATGACCTTAAAGCATTATCTTCAAATTTAGCTGCCTCATCGAATCCTCTCCAAATTTTTATTAACAAATTAAAATCTTGGATGGATATAAACGGCCTTACCATAGCTATCCACAAATGTGTGACTCTTCATCTTTTCTCTAAAAGAAACCCTAAACACACATATCTGTACAATAACATTGAAATACCAGATGCAACTTCGGCTGTACGTGACCTTGGTGTCCTTGTTGATGATGAAGTTTCTTGGAAAGATCACGTAGCTCATATTGCAACTAAAGCTTCTTGTCGTCGTTTTATTCTTTTTAAATCACTTAAATCTACTGATCCCAAATTTTTAACATCAATGTATGCAATTTATGTTCGTCCTATACTAGAATTTTGTTCCCCAGTTTTTAACCCTGCTACATATAATAATGATAACAAAAAAAGTGCACTAATGAAAAAACTTGAAAACGTTCAAAGAGTAACTACAAAATTAATATTTCTTCGTTGTCCTAAACTCCGTAGCTTGGCTAACAATTCATACCTTGAAAGATTACAAATTCTTGGATTAACTTCTCTTGAAGATAGATACAAAAAGATAGACGTCTCAACATATTATAATATTCTTAATCACAAAACAATTGCTGATCTTAACATAATAACCCAAAATTCAATAACACGTGGCTTAAAAAATAAGGTTGTTGTCCCTCGAGCAAAAAAGCGAATTCGTTTCAATTTCTTTACTATCAAAGTTGGCTCACATTATCAAAAAATTTCAAAAACATGTAACGGTTCATAATTCATTTCCAAAATTTTATTTTAATATTCAAATTCTTATTATCTCTTTAAATCACTATTTAAATATTGTATCAATTAATCATTTAAAAAAAAAACTCTAAATATTGTTTTTTTTTTTTCTTTTCTTCTTCTTTCTTTTATTCTTTTTTATTGTTATTATCACTAAAAATGTTTTAAAAATTTTATTCAAATTATTGTAATTTTCATATCTCTACTTAAACTACAGTACTTAACTTACACAGCTTAATATATATTTTTTCAAAATTTATTTTTTTTTTAAATTTATCTTGCTATGTTTCTTATTAATTGCTTTTTATGTAATATATTTTACAATGTTTTTTAATTTGTCGTAAACCAACATGCGTAAGGCATGTATAATAAATAATAAATAATAATAAATAATAAATTTTACCTAATATGAATTCGATTTTACATCTATAATTTGGACAAAGGAGGGGGATATCTCTACAATCTCATTATATAACCAAGGCAATTTTGGCCTTGGTCATAATGAGATTGTAAAAATACTTTTGCAATTTTTACAGCAATAGTTTGGTAGATTGTAATAGATTTGATTTTAATCAAAGATATTTCTTCTGTAAATTACAACAGTGTCGCCAATGATTTTATCCTCTCTTGTTTTTTCTCTCCACCCTTTCCCCCGCTTGTCCTTCGATCGGAGATTGTTACAACAGCAAAAAAAAGATAAAAAATTTACTCAAAAAAATTGACAATAGTAAAAACCAAATTCCTAATATATTCATTTTGGTGTTCTTGAACCACTTGCTCGACGATGGTTCATATTTATCTTTCATTGTTGTTTATTCTTTTCCTACCATTTTCATTTCAATATGACACAATGGAAGATCTAATTAGTTGTCAAGCATTGGATAATCTTTATGTTCTTCCTCTTCCAACAACCATGGATATTCTTACGGTAAGAGGCAGGGGCTTTATACCGAAAATAATTTTGGACCGAAAATGTCGAAATTCCAAGTACCGTAATTTTCGTACCTAGAGAAAAAATTTGCATATTCGGTTGCTAGAGCTAAAACATGTCACCCCAAATAGCCCTGTATCGGGGCTTTCTAAAAATATAAGTTTTGTACGAAAAGGGCAAACGATTAGGGATTCCCAAATGGAAAGGTGCGTGCGATCAATATCTCCAACATGATGTTAGGGGTATAACTCATCAACCATGATAGATATTGACATGCGGTGACTTGATTTATGAAATATAGCGTAGGTAGAGTGTTCTGGGTGAGTTTTGGAATTTTTGATAATGATTCCGAAATATGGCACCCATATGAAATTTCAAAAAACAGCAACATGAATAAATCTGATTTACCTAGTTATAACACGTTTACAGTTTTTCTTGTCCAAAAATATACTTTTTTATTGATTGGAGCTCAAAATTTTTTTTTCTCACAAAACGCCTTCTATGATCTTTTGCAACAAGCACCCGGCCCCTTTAATTATAAATGTGGTGGTGAAAAATAAAGTTGTGTGTTACTCAAAAAACATATGTACAAGAAACGTTTGAATTGTTTTAAAAATTTAAATATTTTAGAAAGACGAATGCCCTTTACAAACCGTTACCAAATGTTTATTGAATTCTTTTTCCGATCGCTCATGTTTTTCAAATATTTACTACGACAGAATATTATCATCAAATAATTTAACCAAGAATGATGCAATTCATGCCGAATTATTTATGAAACATTTAAAAGCCTGTTCCATTAAAGAAGTTGAAAAAATTGATTTGAAATATACTGCTTTATCAACGTTATCACATCAATATGGTGGAATTGCAGGAAATAAGGAATCCATATATCGATATTGCAGATTAAATATTACTGAATGTTTGAAGGGCCCAAAATGTACTATACCATCTGAATATAAAGCATTTGATAATATTATAAATATTTGCTCGGATGCAGCTTTTTCCAAATTAAATTTAACTTTTCGTCCTTCCGAACCTCCAATTACAACTTATATCGATGATCTCGAAAATCTTGCAAAAAATAAAATTGGACCTATTCTGGATTCTTATACTTCTAAGCTTTCTACCGCAGACATTGATGCCTTTGGAAATTTAACCTATGAAGAATTTGATGCTTTAAAAATGTCTGCATCTACAATACCAGCACTTAAACAATTTCTTTGTGATTCAAAACAAGACAAACGAATATCTCGAAATTTTGAATCGATTGAAGATAGAATTTATTTAACTGATTCACCAAGACTTCCCAAAAGAATCAAAAATTTATTCAAAACTTTTACTACTGAAACTTATGAAACTGTTAAAGCAATGCTAAAAATTCATCCCCATCTTCGATGGTCTTTTTGTAGCCCAATTTTTGCAATTTCTCCATCGGAAGAATTAACAAATGTTTTGTCACATCCTGCAACTATTTGGACCCTTAATAGATGCAGAAAAACGGCCGATAAAAATCTCATAAATTATTCGGCAATTTGTGGTGGACCAAATAAGTTTGGCTAAACAAATTAATTTTGTTTTAACACCTGCTTCAATATTTTATCATCTTAGTGCTTGTAAAATTTTTTCATGTTGTACATTTTTGCATTTTTTTATTGCTACCAAAATGAAAATGTAAAGCTGATAATTAACAGTTTCTAAAAAAGGAACAACAACAAATTAATTAAAAGCAAAACTTTACTCATTTCAAGAAAAACAAATTAAATAACTAAATGTGCAAACAGATCTGTAGTATTCTGCAGGAAATAAATATGTGTGGATGCGTCAGCACAAAATTGTTTTTAAAACTTATTGTAAAGAAAAAGTTTTTTTTTTCCATTTTTTTGATATAGTGTTTTGTCGGTTGCTATATGCATAGGCATGGCACCGGGCCCACAAGTCCCGCTTAGTCCCGTCCCGTCCAGGGGTCCCGCCGGGACGGAACGGGACTGAGAGTTGGCGGGACCGGGAGGGACGGGACTTGAAAAAATAGTCCCGGGACTTTTTTGTCTTTCTTCTTTTTTATAAATTTTTGACAAATGAATATTTAATTTTCAAGATCTTCAAAATTAAAACATGTATTTGCCGAAAATTAAAAAGGGTTATCAAAAATCTTAAATTTCAAGTATTTTTATTATGCCCTCGCTTAACAGAATCCATGTAAAAATTTTTAAAAAAATTTTTATGTAACTGAAAATTTTTAAAAAGTTCCGGTCCCGTCCTGGCCCCGTCCCGGGACCGGGCGGGACTTGTGTTGACGGGACCAGGACGGGACGGAACGGGACCACAAAAACTGGTCCCTAGGACATGCCTATATATGCATCAGAGTTTTCATTACTTATTCCAATTTTTAGTCGGCCAAATTTGCAGTTGGTGTCGATTAACAAACTGTTTATGATTGCGAAAATTATGGGCATAAAAGATGTTTCACCATTTTCCTCGTGCTTCTTCAAAATATCAATCAAATAAATGAAATAAAAAGAAATGATTGGCAATCAAAAACAAAGTGCGCAAATTACATAAAAATCACAATGCATTTCGTTTTTTATTATAAAAAATTAAGTAAAAAAAGCAGTTACAAAAATGTTTTATTATAGTGGCAGTAAAAATCGTTCAAGAGTAGTTGTGCATGATTAACAAAAACTTAAAGCATATTCAGTGATTGAATAAATTTTGTTTGCTTCAATCTGCAAAAATAACAAATAATTATTAAAGTTAAAGAATAATGCCAAAACAAACCTTTGGAACATCACCAGCAAATTGAACAAACATTGCATCATTTTCTTTAACCTTTTTTGAAGCAAGCTTATAAAAGATATTTCTTGCACCCGAATTTGTACTTGCTGGATAATAATAAATGAGACTGTATTGATCCAAATTTGTTATTAACTTTAAGCAAGCTTTTAGTAGCGTTTCAGCGATGGCATCTGAATCGGCGTAAAGTGGGCCGATGGCGAGTTGATTGTTGAAACCAATTCGAATATTTCCAAAACCAACAATTTTTCCATCTTTATCAATTGCAACTCGAGAGAAGCCTTCCTTGGATTCCATGACCTTTTGAATAAAACCATCTCTTCGAATTCCACCACAAATTTTTGTGTCATATTCAACGAATTTTTTTAAGTCAACATCTTCCAACCCAACAGTTTTTATACTTTCAACGCTTTGAAGCAAATCAACATTAATATCTTCCACTTTTGCTTCCATGTCATCATATTGCCATTCGGGATAATTATCAATTCCAAATAGCGCATACTTTTTTGTCATACTTGCAACACTGATTGTTCCCTTATTGCATGTAGCAAATTTTTCAAAATTTCCAATTTTTACAGATAAATCCATTCCCAGCCCAGTGCCACGATATTCTGGGACAACATAATATGCACCAGCAGTAGCAAGAGGCTCTGATCCATCTTTTGATTCATAATATGCAGATGCAATATGACCAACAATTTTATTGCTTTTTTTATCAACAGCACATAAAAAGTTAAAATGTTCTGGTGTAAAGCCATCATTCCATAGATTGTAATCATGGGATGAGAAAATCCAGTTTTCACATGTTCCAGTCTAAAAATGATTATAATTTTATTGTTGTTTTTTCTCATAGATTGAATTCAAAAAAACTAAAGGCACCTGGGAGATCTGTGAAAAAAATAACTTTTGCTTTGCTAAAGAGGTAGTGCTCGGTGTTTAAATGTCTTTACCTACTCAATGCAATATTTCGTTTAAATATGCTCATAAAAAAACTTACAACTTGTACCGCATCTTTCCAATGATTGAAATCAGCATTATTAATAAATTCAATATTTTCCATTTTTTATTATTTATCTGGCTTTAGAAGAAGAAATAAAAATTTGTAGCAAACAAAAAGATTAGAGCAACGAAAAAAATTGTTTAACAAAACTTAAAAACCTAAACGTTGTTTAAATAATGTAACTACCCACTTTCTTTCTTTCTTAGCTGTGTCACCACACATTTTTGTGTCATCACAAAAGAATTTAAGCTACCAGCAGAAAGGAGTGTGTAGTAAGTATTTGTAATTTTAAGCATACTACATATTTTTTAAACGAATCATCAGCTATTTTTAAAATAAAGTTCTGATAAATGTAAACAGATTTGAAATTCTTTTTTTTTGTTTACTCATTGAAAAGTTTTTCGAAAAATGACAAAGTAATGAAAAAACGGATTAAAACTTTCTTTTTTCTATGTACGTGGGAGAGCGGTGTGTTGCTGATAAAAAAAACTGTTCGATAGCTGACGTAGCTACCCAGAGAGAAAAAAGCTACTAGTTAAAGGGGAGTTAAAAGAAGTAAGTATTAAGCAAACTAGATATTTTTTAAACGAATCATCAAATAAAAAAATTAAGTTTGATAAAAGTAAACATTTCTTCAACAAAATTTAAAATTCTCTTTTTTGTTTACACATTATTTGTTGACTTTGTTAAACTTTCTGAAAAAATTACAAAGTAATGAAAAAACGGATTAAAACTTCTCTTTTTACGTAAGTGGGAGCGGTGTGTTGCTGCTGATAAAGATGTTCCATAGTTGACGTAGCTACCAAGCAAAAAATAGAGAGAGAGGAACATTCTTCACTACAAAAAAATGTTTAACCATGTAAACAAAAAAAAGTTTCTTTTTGACGTGAAAGCATTGTAAGCTTTACCAAAAGCTTCAAAGAAAAAGTTTGATAACCAGCACTAAGAAATAACGTCAAAAAAGGGAAAACTAATCTTTACAAACAATTGCTGAAGGATTAACTACTTCTTTTTTTACATAAGAAAATGTGGAGGTAGAAAGTCAAAGAAAATATTTGAAAATAATAGTAGTCAACATCAAACTGTAAATCATTTCTTTTGTAAATGACATCATAAAAAAGGCGGTTCGATCAGCTAACAAACACATTCCAATCTTCGGCACCTACGTAAAAAAAGGGATATATAAGCGGAAGATTTTTTGACAAAGGATATCACTTTTAACTTTGAACAACAAAAGTTCAAGTAGCTATAAAAGCCTTTCTTCAACATTAGAAGTTGTATTCTCGAGTTAGTCAAATACGCGCTGCTTTTGCTTCCTGAACATCTTTAAAATAATAATTTTCGATTCTTTTTTTAGAACTTCGTTCAACTCTAATTTATTAATTTATTTCAATAAATAAAAATGGAATTCAACTTCCCTTTATCATTGGTCGCTAACTTGAATACCCTTACATCTCCAACAAAGAATATTTGTGTTTTGGAGCTTTATGAAGCATTATCATCTGGTAAGCTTTTACGAAAATTTGCATGAAAGCATTATTGTTACTAAAAAAAACAAATAAAGTTTCTCTTTTGATCATGCCGCCTTTGATCTTTTTGTTGACATCGCCGAAAGATCAAAGGATATTAGCATTTTGGCAATACCGCCTTTGATTTTTTCGGATATCGATAGAGGATATAGTGATTTAAACTTTTTGAAAATGCTTCTACAGACATTGGCACAAGATCAAAGGCGGCATATTCTGACTCTATATATAGCCATAAATAGTCCCAAAAACACCTCTCTTATTATTCCATCATTTTTCAGAGCCAAAACTTTACGACACTGTTGTTTATGAACCTGAATATGTGCGGAAAGCCCGGCAGCTTAAAGCAGAAATTCTTAACAATGTCGAATTAATCCAAAAAATTCTTTCTGGTGTTCAACCTTACAAAGTTACAATGTATGAGGTTGAACGATCGATTCATACTTTGGATGAAATTTCTAAAAATGCTCAATATTTCAATAAAAAAGTCAATCAAATTTCTGTATTTATGCCTTCAAATCTCCCCTTGTATTCATTCCTTCTTTTTGGTATTATTCCATCTTTTATGGTTAAACAAAAGCTTATCGTTAAGCCCAATCAGCTGATGAGAGATTTAAATATCTTCGAACAACTTTATGATGCTTTAAATATCCAATCACTTTTCCCTAATATTGAAACTGTAAATGCTGAAACTCAAAAATTCATTGATCAATATGTTCCTGATTCTGATATTGTCGTCTTCACTGGCTATAACAAGAACCGTGATAAGATTCTTTCTTTGATCAAACCAGGCTCATTATTGATCTACAATGGCTCTGGACACAATCCCATTGTTGTTGGTAAAAATGCTAACATTGAAAAGGCTGCCAAAGATGCATGCTATGCAAAATTCTTTAATTCTGGACAAGATTGTGCTGGACCTGATGCTATCTTGGTTCATCAAGAAATGTTTGATGAATTTATGGAAAAATATTTGGCTGAAGTACAATCCCTTAAAGTAGGGCCATATGATGATGAAGAAGTTGATGTTGGACCAATTACTCGAAAATCTGAATTGCAAAAGTTCTTGGGATTCTTACATGATGCTGATGTTGATAAAATTAAATGTGGTGGATCAATTGGTAGGGGATTCTTTTAATAAAACAATACTTCTAATTTTCCCCCCATTTCAGATATGCGCGCAAAAATCCTTGAACCTACTGTCATCGTTGACAAACTCTCTGAAAACAGCAATCTTGAAGAAGTTTTTGGCCCCATCTCTTTCGTCTACTCCTATGAAAACGACAGCGATGTCAGCATCTATTTCAATGACAAAAATGGTACCTACCAACGTAACAAGATGTATGTCTCCCTCTATGGCAGCAATGAATATGTTGAACAACGTGATGATTCTACCCATCCAAAGAATGCTGGTATTGGTATTGTTCTCTATGATAAAAATGTACATGATCATGAAGAAGGTGGTATCGCATATGGTGGATATTCCCTTGGGGCATCAGGTGTTTACCTTAAAAATGATGAAACAAATTATCAATCAAAAGCACTTCCAATTTACGTTCCTGAAGTTGTTGCCCTTCATTCTGATTCAAAACTCTTCGCTCCAAAAGCTAATGCAAAAGAAGCTAAAAAAGCTAAAAAGGCTAAAGCTGCTGCCATCGTTGAACCCTTCAAAGCTATGGTTAAAGAAACCTTCGGTGACAATCTTGTCTTCGGTTTCATGTACAATGAAACATCTGATGTCCTTGTCTGCCTTAAACAAGCTAATCTTCAACAAGAAAATACCTTCGAAGCTGAAGTTGCAAAACTTCCAATTGAAGATGCTGCAAACTTAAACATCACCATTATTCTCCTCGCTGAACTCGAAAACATTGCTACCAATTTCAGCGTCAAATCATCTTTCAATGATATCGTTGTTCAAGCAATGGCTGGTGGAAAATCTGCTGCAATTGGAGATATGCCACTTTTATCTACTCTTACAGCAAAAATCAACAAAGCTATGAAATCTCAAGCAAATACCCAAATCCAAGCTGGAATGTAAATCTGTGATAATACGAGGCAATGCTTAATGCATAATAAATTCTACTTATATTTCCCCCTTTTTTTGATTGACTTTTTTTATTGAAATACTTTGAATACATTCATTTGATTTTAACTCGGTGTGTAAAAAAATATTTTTATATTTTTTTTGTGTTGAATAAAAAATTGATAGGAAACTTTTTTCTCTACAAATGTTTTAAGATAATACTACAAAGTTAAACAGAAAATACTGAAAAAACTGAACTCTGGGCAAGATTGTGCTGTACCAGATGCTATCTTTGTGCATCATGAAATATTTGATGAATTTATGGCTGAAGTTCAATTCCTTAAAGTTGGACCATATGATGATGAAGAAGTTGATGTTGGACCAATTATGCAGCAAAACGTATCTCCCTTTTTTTGCTGATGTTTCATACTTGGATAAAAAATTTTAGCAAAATTAAAAAAAGAAAAAAGATAGATGTTTTGTTCTATTTAGTTCTGACTATCTTAAACTCATTTCCTTAATATACGAAAAAAAATAACAGCCAAATTCTTTAGCATTTAATTGCTCGTTAAAATGAACTACAAAAACTTTTTCAATATTTTCCGTTTTGATGATTAGAAGATTTTTAACATTTTGTCTCCCCTTTTTTTCGTTAAAATATTTTAAGAATGTTCATTAATTTTATTTTTCTCTCTGGAATAAAATGCCAAAATCAAGATACGTATAAAGAAAAACTCAAAAAATAAAAAAAATACAACAATCATGAAACACGTTTTGAACGAATAATTTTGTTTCCAGTAAAGCATGTTTAGTGATCATTCCGCAAATCTCCAAAAAAATTCATTCTCCGTCCTAAAAGAATAAGATTTTAAATTAGAACGTCAATTACAAAATTTAAAAACTCACATATTTAAACGATTTCTTAATTCTTCTGCAATTAAAAATGGATACAAAGCATCTTTATAAGCATAATCCAATTGCTCCTCTGTTAAATGCCTTTGACCCCAATCACTTTTTTGTTGATCTTTATTCACATGAATATTTAAAATAGCTTTTGCATGATCTTTCATGCTTGACCCAGGTTTGAATGAATCATCGAAAATTTTGTTGTCATCTGTTTGAAATTCTTTGAATATTTTTTCTGCAGCTTTTTGGATGCAAAGGACTTTAGCTTTTCGAAATAATCCTTGAAGATTTGGAAATGTATTACATAAAAAGATTCGATCATTCTTAAATGAAAATCCGACAAGCTTATTTCTAAAAAGCTTTTTAAAAAATCTTCTCCATTGAGGTTGAGAAATTTGATTAAATAATTTTTGTACATCAATTATAAAAAGCCATTTAGAAATTGCAAGTTGAATTATGGATACTCTAAAAAATTGTTGTTTTTTAAAAATGGGAATACAAAAATTTTCTGTTTTTGCAGCAAACAAAAAAAACCTTGATTTATTTGTAACGAAAACGCATTGGTTGCATAATTTTTATTTGCGATTTCTCCTTTAACAAATACCAAAGTTTTAAAAATTACCTCTTTTCTTTATCAGCTTCAGCATCGAATACAATGTAGCCACGATGATGGTTCAAACAACAATTCAAAAAAATGTCATAGAAAATTTCAGCATTATCAATGTAAAAACATTCATAGGTTTTTCCATGATAAAAAGCTTTTTGAATGCAAAGAACACTTGCGCTTTGAAAAAAATCATGGAGATATGGAAATGTTTTGCATAAATAATCACGATCTTTTCGAAATGAAGATCCTACAAGCTTCTTTTCACAAAGTTGATTAAAAAATATTGTCCAATTTTCTGGTGAAATCTGATCTGATAATTTTTGTACATCAATTATAAAAAGCCACTTGGAAGTTGCAAGTAGAAGTAATGTAATCCTAAAAAAATGTTTTTTGTTAAAAAGAAACGCAAAAATTTTCTGTTTTCGCAGTCAAAACAGAAAAGTCATGATTCATCTGTAACGAAAACGGAATGACTGCATAATTTTTTTTCGCAACTTTTCCTTTAACAAATATTAAATTTTAAAAAATTACTTTTGATCTTTATCAATTTTAGCATTGATTCTTATGTAACCATGATAATACTTTAAATGATAATTCAAAAAAAATTCAAATAAAATTTTGGGATTATCAATGTAAAACGTTTTATAAATTCTTCCATTTTCATTCAAATCCATATTTAAAATAGCTTTTGTATGAGCCGCTGAACCGTAACCAAGTTGAAAAGAATTATCAAAACTTTTGTTGTCATCTTTTTGTTGTTCTTTGATTATTTTTGCTGTAGTTTCTTGAATACAAAGTACTTTTTTGCTTTGAAACCATTCTTGAAGATATGGAAATGTATTACAAAAATAGCTACGATCATTTCGAAATGAAAATCCAATAATATTGTTTCCAAAAAGTTCATTAAAAAATACTGTCCATTTTTCTTCAGAGACTTCATTCAACAATTTTTGTACATCAGTTACACAGAGCCAATTAGACGTTGCAAGTTGAAGTAATGTAATTCTAAAAAATTTGCTTTATTCACAAAAAAAAACAAAGATATAAAAATTACCTATAATTTTTATTTCTATCAGAATTGATCCCAATGTCACCATAATAATATTTTAAGCAATGAATCACAAAAAATAAAATTTCGGGATTATCAGCGTAGGAAGTTCCAAGACATGAAACTTGATCTTGTAAGACATGTCGAGTTGTTTCATATTCAATGCTAAATTCGGTTATTCTTTTTCTTTCGATCCTACAACCATAAACTTTTAGTAAGCAAAAAATTAATCATAAATTTAAAACTTACATATTTAACCGTTTTTGCAATTCTTCTTTAAGCAAGAGAGGTATCAACGCATCCATAGAAGCATATTCTTTTTGTTTATCAGTTAAAGGTCTTTGACTCCAGTCACTTTCCAAATCAATACCTATAATAGCTTTTGCATGTGCTGCCAAACTTGAGCCAGGCACAAATAAACCATCAAAAAAGCAAGTTTCTTTTTGGAATAATCTTTGAAGATACGGAAATGTTTTAGATAAAAGATCGTAATTCTCAGAACATCCAACAACTTCAACTTGTTGACAAAAAAGTTGTTTAAAAAACACTTTCCAAAGTTCTGGTGAAATTTGTTTAATCAATATTTGAATATCAATAATGCATGACCATTCTTTTGTTGCAAGTGTAAGTAGAGATAAACTGAAAAATGTTATTTTAAATAGGAAATGCAATTTTTTTGGCTTACCGTTTATATTTATTTTTCTTGCAACCCATACCAATATCACCAATGTATTTCTTTAAATAATTGTTTGAAAAATCATTCAAAGCTTTTTTGCTTTTAACATACAAACGTATGCAATACTTTTTCCATATTGAAAGAAATTCAGTCAAAGATTCATTTTCGCCAGTGATTTCGTTTGATCTGAAAAAAATATATTTACGTAATTGGTGATAAATTTAGATATTAAAATTACTCTTCAAAAACTATTTTGCCACGTGTTATATCACTGAAAATTTTCTTATGGCGTGAATTTAATAGTGCTTCAAATTTTTTTACATAGTAGCCAATCTAAAAAAACTGTGTCAATAATATTTCTTTTGATATAATAAACATACATTTACAATTTCATTTTCGAGATTTTCGAGATTAAAATCTTGAATGCATTGAAATCCAATAAAAAATGTTTTTAAATCATTAAGAGTTGAACGAACAATTTCGTCAATTGCTAAACCACGATTTTCTGATTCTGCTTGACTAATTTGAAAGAGGAGATCAAATCCAGATGAATATTTTTTCCAATCTGATATTTTTAGTTTTGATAATAATTCAATGCATTTTTTCTAAAAACGTTATAAAATTGTTATATCAATGTGTTGTAAAAAAAATTTACCAATGCATTAATCCATAAATCATTAGAAACTTCACCAAATATAATTTCTGTACTACCTCTTAAAGTTCCATAATTGACAAGAATTTGAAGCAAAAAATCTGCATCACTTTTAGTTGAAGTTAAAAGTGATAAACGCGTCATAACATAACTTCTGACATCATGAAATGCAATTATTGGCAACTTTTCACAATTAAAAATTACTGTTAAATCAAACATGGAATTTTCATTTTCATTGTTACCCACACCTTCTTTGGCTTTAGTCAAAGCCTTTTCCCATTTTAACTTTTCAATTTCATTTAAGCCATTAATACTTTCAAGAATAAATTGGTTTCGCTTTGGTGAATCAGGTCTTGTAATATGGATAAGCAAATCCATAACAGTAAAATGTTTCAATGGATCTTGTTGAAGAATAATCAAAGAGCATCTTTCCTGAAAAAATAGACAATAAAGGTGTGCACAAAATGCATAAAAATTTACCCATAAATATTGTGGTGCCCTCTCATCCAAAAGTTTTTGTTTAATTTCATTAGAGGTAACAAAATATTTTACAAATATATGAAAACTAGATAGAATAAGTCTGACGATAGCATTTGAATCTTTCACATTTGTAACCATAATATAAACCAAGCAAATCAATTTCATTATTCCAACTCTAAGAAATTGTTTGAGATGTTTTAAACAAAATTCAAAAAGTATAATAGAAATTTCATTGAGAAAATTGGTGTTAAATAAATTTATAGTTTTCTTTGTTGTAATTTCAGCATCTTTTGATATTTCATTATATAATAATAAATCACTTGAAGATTCACAATTCTTAATTGATGGATGAGTAACGACTAAATATGTTTTATTCTAAAGAAAAAAATTTATAAAGTAATAAGCATGGCATCCGACCCAGGTATGAGAAACGCTTGAGGCTGGCCCGAGATAAAGAGATATAGCTAATAAATAGCAGATGATATTTATTTTTGTATAAAAGTTATGATGTTAATGATTTTAAAGAGGTGTAATAGCAAGGATAACTTGAATAATCCATTTATAATACATTTATAATATTTAAAAAGTATTCAGTATACAACATTTTGGATTTTTATAACAAAAATAGTTATCGTCTACTATTTATTAGCTATATCCCTTATCTACTAAATCCACAGATCGAGGATTTGGCAGCTGATATTTTGTCGTTAACTATCACATAGCAAAGCGAGTATACAGGCAAAATATGGGGATTCAACTCCAGATTGAGTTGAGGGCCTCTACGGTCAATAATCAAAATGTCCTTACCCATAAATTTTTAGGAAGTTCAATATCATAAATATCATTTTTAAGATTTGGATCATTTGAAATAACTTCAAAATTTGAAAGTATCTCTTTAGTAACAAATGATAAAAATTCCTTTCCTTTTTTATTGAATAAATCGAAGCATTTACTCAACAATAATGGCACAGAAAGCTTTATAGTTTTATAATTTCTTTCACAAAATCCTGTAATAGACTTTGATGCACCATCCAAAGAGCCTTGAAGACTTTTTATTTCAGCTGCAGCATCATCAATAATTTGATAAAGAATATGTTGAATAGTAACAGAAGACTTTTCAACTTTGTCAATTAATTGATTCGCAGCATCTTGTTTTGATACAAATAGACATTTTTCAAAATATCCATCAATAACTTTTTTTAGTCTATCATTTTTGCCTTTTTCTTCGAATTGTTTTAGCAACTTTGATGTAACATCGATGAGATCTTTAGTTTTTATGAACTGAATGATGGATGCAACATCAACATTTTCCATTTCAGCTGGTTTTTGCTTTATTTCATCAACCAATTTTGCAGTTGCAACTTTGACAGCTTCTGAATTATTTCCATGATGTTGAATTGTATAAGCAGCAATTTCTTCCAATAAAGAAGGTGGGTCGTCTGAATGAGACATTTGCCTAAAAGTTATTGAAAATCTAATAATAACGATTACAATTTTGAAATAACTATGTTTGCAATAAATAACAAAGCGCGTGGTTTTTTAAAATTTTTGCAAGTTAAGCAGTTTTGGTATTATGAAATATAGAACTTCATGAATATTAAAAAAAGTTAATCAAAAAAATTCGTAAAAATCGGAAGAAGATGAAAAAATTACATAAATTCTTCTTTGCAAAGATATTCGTAAGCGTTAAAAATGTATAACTTCTTGGAAAAAACGAAAAAAAGCTTTTGGCAATGTTTTCGTGTTTTCTTTTTTTAATGGATGCAAAATTAAATAAAAATTTATAATTGGCAGTTGAAGATCAGTAGAAAAACGGTTCGTTAAAATTTTGAGGCGTCTAATAAAGAAATCGGATTCTTGAGATCTCCAATATAAGGAGAACGTTATAAAAAAGTTATGCAATATAAAAAAGAAGAAAAAGTTACTTATTCGAAAAAAATGAAGAGAACAATCAACTATGAATTAAGTCGCGGACACAGCTAGTTGTAGAATAAAAATTAGTCCACAAAATGGCAAATTTATCGTTGAAAGTTATTAGTGCAGAGCTCTGGCATTTGGTTGACTGTGGATCAATAAAACATAAACATGCGCACACTTTTGCTTTACCACACTAACCCCAGATCAATGCTTTTTTTACCGATCTCTTTTTTTTCAAGTGCACTTTTGCTGTTGCCATCTGGCAGTGACGCATAGACTTCAAAGTAATGAAATGACCCTGAGAGAAAAAAAGAAAACGGAAAGAAATTGGTGCTTTTTTTTGTTTTAAGATGCCAACATCAGTGCGTATAACGCCAATCTTTTTATTACTGATTTTTTGTCAAAATTTTTGAAAACATTTTATCGCTTCAACTCGGTGTGTAAAAGATTTTTACAAAACGTTTTTTGCACTTTTAAAACATTGCACTTTTTTGGCACCTTTTCGTTCAAAAACTTGTTGTATTACGTGCAACTTTCCCTTACAAAAATCACTTTGTATTTTGTTTAAAATTTAAGGAAATAATTATCTTTTCATTTTTTTAATAAAACAATTTTAAGATATAAAAGCTTGTTTTTATATCATCAAAGCTTGTAAATACAGCAACTTTCTTAAAACAAACAAATTTCAAAGAACTGCAAAAATAAAAAGCAATTAAAATGAGAAAAAGGTTGGCAAAAATTAAAATTTGAAAAACAGATTTAATGTTTTTCACATCGTTAGGATACTTTTCTTAAACAGATACTTAGTTAAACAACTGCTGGCTGTTTACGACAATGGGTTATTACCCATATGTTATTCTTGCAAATCATGTCATCTCTCTGCTCTTCTCTTTTCTTACAATAAAATATTCTGTTGATGTCTTGGCAAAAAAAGCTATAATTAAAACCTCCATGAAACATTCCCCTGTTTTTACTGTTTATTTTGTAATCATCTTTTTCACCGGAGTTGTAAATTTGATCAATTTTTTATATTTAATTATTCTTTGGCGACCAGATACTGTAATCTATGATGCAAGAGTACTATACATTGTTGGACTACTTTCAACGCTATTCATATTTCTAAATTCAACCATGGAAGCTTTCCTGTGTTTTGATCGATGTCTTACTGTACTTTTATTTATTCGGTATACTTCGAATCTAAAAATGGCGTTTACTTTTGTGACGATTGTCTGTAATGTTGTTATTGTTGGAATATTTGCATATATTAATAAATTCTTTGAACGGATTCCAAATTATTCTGTTACAACATGTACAACTTTTGCATGCTTTCTCAATCTTTTTCCTCCTCTATATGTGATGATTTCAAAGATCGTATCAGCTGGTGTAAATATTGTTGCATGCATTATTCTAATGTTACTTTTACGGATTTTTGTTAAAACACCAAATGGAAGTGGTAAGCGTATTTCGAAAACTGTAATCATCATAATTCTTATTACAACCATTGTTGACTTTGGACCTACTCTTATTGGAAAAGCTATTTGGATGGTAAGCTTACATCTACAGTATAAAATGAAAATTTATGTTTATTTTTCAGATAACTGGTGTCGACATGGCAACATATATTGGTCCATATGTCCTTACATTCAGTTTCCTCAATACTACTCTTTGTGCTGGAATTTATTCAAGAGCATTTAAAAAGAGCTCAATGTCAACTCCAAGCACTCAAATTCCCACGCTCTTTAAAGCTACAAATTCAAGGAATTATAAAGATGTTAATGCATCAAAAAGCAACTTTACAAGTGTATCTACATTTTAGTTGTACTTTTAAAAATTTGTTTATGTAGTAAACGTTTTCAAGAATTGATCCAAATTAAATGAGGCGACACAACACATAACATAAAAAAGAGAAAAATGCTAGAAGATGTTTAAAGCAAAATAGAAGATACATTTTTAAATTTTACTTGTGGTAGCTTACTGTAATAGTCTTTTTTAAAAAGATGATATTTAAAAATTTACTGAAAAAGGAATATAAGATTGCTAATATGAAATACAAAGTTGCTCATTTAAAGAAAAACAAATTATTGCAATTAAATGTGCAAAAAAGCCTCTGTAGCATCCTGTAGGAAATAAATATGTGTGTATGCGTCAGCATAATTTTATCGTGCTTTTTTTAACTTCTTTGTAGAAAAAAGTTTCCTTTCAATTTTTTATCGAGTCAAAGCATTTCACCTAAAATGTCAATCAAAAAAAAGACAAAATAGCGAAACTATCACAGGCAAGACAGATTATTGCAACGATCGCATTTAAAAACATTGAGTTGATACACTAGTAAAGTTATTTGATGCATTTGCAGCTTTTTGAAAATTAATATTTTTTAAAAAAAACTGTTAAATGTACACTATTTTCCAACACACAAGCTTTGATACAAAATTTAATATCTTAAAATTGTTTGAAAATAATATAGAAGAAAATGTTTTAATTATTTCCTTAAATTTTAAGACAAAACACAACGCTCTTTTAAATGAGAAAGTGGGATAGTTTCATGTAATACGACTTCTTTGAAAAACATATGTCACAAAAATGCAATGTCTTAAAAGTACACTGAGCGGAAGAGAATAGTGTTTTTGGGAATCGAGCAAAAAAAGTCTTAAAATTGGCTTGTAAAGGTTGTATCTATCTTTCTATAGAAATAAGTTCCTTGAGTTATGCCCCTGGAGTCCTTTTTGTATAAACGACACATGTTCATCGACAAAAAGCTTTAAAATTAATTTTTATTCAAAAATAAAAGATGTCAAAAAAGAGAAACAAATATGTAAATGATTAGCTATAATCAAATATTTCCCGTTCAGTTAAACTCCATCAGTAATTGCAAGTTTTTTAGCTTGCATTTCTAAGCTTTTTATATCAGCACCATTTACTGCAATTTTTAAATCATTTATAGCACGATGAAGAGCATTTTCATTATAACCAATATGTCTTTCAACACGTTCCACTTGTGGTTCCATTTCAGTTAAAAAGTTCAACCATGCTTGTATGCATCTTGTCCAGTGATTAATATCTTGTTGATTTTTTTGAAGCTTTTCGTTCATTCTATTTATGGATTCAATCATTCTTTTACAGCTACGGATTGTGCGTGATTTTTCGTTAATTTTTGATTGGTATTCGCTGATCTCTCCTAAAACATGTTTTTCGGGTTTACGTTCTATTTCATTGAGACATTTTAGTCTTTATAAACGCAAGGCAAAAATTAATTAAGATTTTAAAAATAAGTTTCTTACCTCCAAGATTTTCAATTTTTGAATTCCAATTATTTACGGCACTTTGAGCTCTGCTAATTTTTCCTTCCAAATCATCAATTGATTTACAAATTTCTATTACACCAGCCGCAATCCAGCCAACGATAGGAATCCACATCAGTACTCCTTGTACTTCTTCCATTTCTCTTCGCTCGTCATATAACTGCTGCAATCTTTGTCTATCTCTTTCTTGTTCATATCTTACCTAAAAATGTAAACAGTTTTTTTTGTTTTTTAACGTTTACGAAGTAAGAATCACATTTCTTCAGGTTCGTCATTAATAACAAAAAAGATTACATTATTTAACTGTCTTTCTGCTTCTTCCATGTTCAGCTTCAATGCTCTTTGATTATTTTCATGTGCCTGTTTTTCTTGTTCCGCTTGATTTGCTTGTCTTTCCATTTTACTAAGATTTCCAACAATTTGTACAGCTGTATCTTGAATTTTTCCATTAAGATTTGTGAGAATATTTAGATGTTCTATAAGCTGCTCTCTCATGGATGTAATATCACGTTGAATTCTTGCTTCAGAACTACACATGTTTCTTATCTTTTGGATAAGCTAAAAATGATAATTAATTTAATTTTGTATAATAAAAGTTTTTAAACCAAAAACATATCAAAAACACAGTTAAAAAAAGTATTAACCATTTTAGGTGTCAAAAATTTTAGAAAAATACAACCAATATTTCTGTTATTTCTTTGAACAGTAAGATGCAACTTTGTTTTACCTTTTACTCTTCTCTTTCACAGCGTAACGTGAAACATAAAGTCATCTTTCTTTGTGTTGCTTATCTATTTTCCCGGCAAAAATATATGTTTAAAATCTTACCCCTCGAAAAAGTTGTGCAAGGTGACGTATTTTTTCTTCATGATTATTAAAATTATGTTGTATTTTGTTGAACTGCTCTTCCATTTCTCGTCGAATTTTTTCAACTTCTGGATCACCAGAAGTGGTAAAAATTTCATTAACAACATTTGCAACAACAGCACGGCAAATGCTTGCAAGAAAACTCATAGCGCTGAAGTACGTGCATTTATATATATAAACAGAACTAAATATGAAAAAAGAGATAGAAAGTTCAAGTATAATACTTTTAAATTTCCCACAATATTAAATTAAAGTTAGTTTTATTTCATAAAAAAGAAAATAATAATAAAATAGTAAAAATAATAATATTTCATGTTTACCAAAACAAAAAACAACAACATTGAATTTTAAAATATTCTAATTTTTTATAGCTTTTGTTGATGCAATGTTGCCAACTTTTACTGCTTTTGTAATATTTCGAGCATGATTTTGCATTTGTTGAGTAACACGAGCCTGGAATTCTTCTTGCTTTTCTTCAATTAACTTTTTTACACCTTCATCCATTTGTGTAAAATCAAGCTGTTGTTGCTTTTGCTGAAAGAAGTTTTATGAGGATGCTGAAAATAGCTATGATTATGACATACTCGAGCTTGTGCTGGTGTCAAAGCAAGTTGTTCACCAACTCCACTAATAACTGGCATAATGAATCGTTGTGATACGGCAGTATAAATACTAGCAACATTTGAAACTTGAATGCAATATCCAGTAGCTTTGAGAGCTCCTTGTAGCATAAGCTTATGCGAAACAGGATTCTACAAAAACTTATAAAAACTCAAAATAATATTAGCATACTATGCTTACCTTTGCTTCTTCAATAAAGGTATTGATATTGTTTGTTAAATTTTCTTCAACAATAATTTGAATATTGGTAAAAAAGTCTGCTAAGACAGTCCAATTTGTTTTAACTTTTCCAAGATAAAAAACACCTTGTCGAAGGTATTCGATGATTTCTGTAAGCTCAACAGTCGTTGTATCAATCGATTTAATCTTGCAAATCATATCTGTTAATTCTCTTCTATTTTCTGCAACTTCTTTTCGACGAGCTTCAGCTTTTACTTCTGCAGCAGTAAAATGTTGTTGGGCAGAAGAAACACGATCCTAAAATTTTTCAAAAACTTGTTTTTTCTTAAAGGTTTGCAGTATTTATGGTTAGAAGATAATCGTTTATCATTAATAACTCAAACGTTTCTTCCCCTATATTTCCATTCTCAAAAATATACCCTATCAGCTTGAAGCATTTTTTCTCGTAAAGAATTTTTTGATACTGTTTCTGCTTTTGCATTTTCTTGAGCTTGTACAACAGTAACAACAATATTTTGAAGTGATGTCTTCATTGCAGCAATTTCATTCTTTATTTGACGATTTTGTTCAACATTTTTTAAGTCATTTCGATGCTTTTCAAAAAATGTTTGTGTTTCTTTTGCTTTCTTAAAAAGTGCAGCACCTTCTTTGGTTGCTGGTGAATATTTTTGAAAATCTTTCAAGGTGATAATGTAATCGCTTACAGTATCTTCATCAAGTTCTTGAGGATTTTCTAAACTTGATGCAATTTTTTCCAAAGATTGAATAAGTGATGTTTCCTGAAATTGTAAAAACAATTAAAAAAGCTTCCGTTTTAATGGTAATATATACTTACGACAGCATATTTCATCATATTGGAACACGCAACTGTTTCTCGACCAAAGTGATTAAGAGCTTGAGCAGCACCGGTTATAAGATCTTTAGGTGCTGATACTCCTGCTTTAATTACATCAAAAACTCCATCAGTAAGAGTTGCCAAAAAAAGTTTTCCCAAACTAGTACTTTTGTCCATTTGTGTCTAAATTTCATTTTTAACAAAGCTTGAAAAGTTTTTAAAATCTTACCCTATATTCTTTCAATGCTTCTTTTGCTTGCTTTTGAGCTTCTTCATATTCTTCTTTTAATTGTTTTTCTTCTTGTTTCAATTGTTCAGCTTTAATATCCATTTCATCTTTTAATTTTTTAAGTTCAACTTTTTCTCGTTCACTAACGGTTTTACTTGAAGTTGCCGCAACACATAAAGCATCAATATCTTTAATAACATCATCAAAAGCATTTTTTGCATTTGTTGCTTCTTGATTACATGTTTCAGAAGATTTTTCAATTTGTCGAATAGTCCGTGATAAAATTATTTTTGATTTTTCATCATTATGCTAAAACGAATTTCGCAATTTTTATTAAAATTTTAGCCTTGTCAGAGATTTTTATCTAATGTGACGTTGTTTTAACAGGTTTTTAAAAGTGTATTTTTCACTTTTTCCCTTACCTGTCCAGTTACTTCTAGAGTCGCTTCAAAATAATCCGGAAGATCAATTAAACATGCTCGAACTTTTTTCATTGAATAATCTGCTTGACGAAAAGCATTACACATCTTATTAGCAACATGAAGAAGTGAAGCTCGAAATGATCCTGGATCAGCTAATCGATTACGTTGCTCTTTGTTAAGAGTTGCAATATCTAAAGTTGGATCAGGTGCACAAACAGATAAAATTGCTAAAGTTTGAACAAGTAATGCAGCTTGTGGTCCATGATAAAGCATATTTGCACTTTCGTTCATATCTTTACAAGTTTCAATAACTCCTGCAGTAAGATCCTAGAAATTTATCCTTCAAAATATAATTTGTATGAATATGGTAAAATATACATTTTGTGCACTCCCTTGAATAACTTTTAATTCATCATTTAACTCCTTCATTACAAGACGCTTTTCATCAATTTCTTCTGCAGTACCACCAGCTAATACAATGCCATCAACAATATAATTTTGACCAGATTTTAACTTTGGCTCAAAAGCACCATCTTCTGGCATATAGCAATAACCTTCAGCATCAGTTAATACAAGAGAATTTTCATCAAGTCGGAGTCTTCTGGCTACCATAGCAGGTTTTAATTGATCCACTTGAAGTTTGACGATTTTTCCATCAAATTCAAAATTTGATGTCATTTTGTAAATTTATTTGAAGAAAAAGAATTTTATATTACCTGAAAGAAAAAATAAAAAAAGGAACACAGATAAATGCAGGAGCGCAAAACGCAATCACATTTTCACAAGTTTTTATTTATTTCAATTGGTTAAAACTGAAAACTGCAAAAAGAAAAAATAGAAAAAATGAAAGTGAATGGAAATGTTGATGAAAAAAAAAAAGTATTTTTATACCTCCCATCAGCTAAAATTTATTTGCTTTTTTTTGTTGTTATTTATCGTGTAATATTACCATGTAATAAAATGGGGAAAAAAGTGACATGTTCACGTAAACAAAATGCAAAAAAAAGACCCTCTTTCGAAGGCGAGTCTTTGATCTAAGAAATGAACAACGCCTTTAGTAGTAGAAAAGGTTAACGGAGGAAAAAAAATGTCAGTCTAAAGCAGTGGAACTTTTTTTTTCGTTTAATAAGTTTTTTTTGACCATGCTCTTTGTTGAATTACTTGATATTTATAAAAAATATCAAAAGTCAAATGTATTTTAATGCTTTTATTGTGTGTGATAATTTATGTTGCAAAAAACGAGAATTTGAAACGTTGTTCTCCCTGGGTTAAAGCAATCACACATTTTTTCACTATGTGTTGTAGCATTTGCAACAAAAAAAACAATAAATCACCAACTAAAAAAAAGTTAGTTGCAATGCAATAAAAAAAGGACCAATTTTTTTTCGTAGATTGCACGATTAAAAATTTTAAAAAAAAGTAATGTTCAAAGCTATGGCCTAAAAAAGCTTTTTAAAACCATAAAAGTTAATTAAAATTAAGGGTACCATCGCTTAGAAAATATAAACAACAACAACGGCTGACTAATTTGCATAAGTAATCTTACAGTTTTTTTAATGTCTACAGTATACTCTGTTTTTCTATGTTCAACAGTTTTAAAGATTTGATAGAAATAATTAATTTCAATCTACAAAACGAGAAAATAAAGATGTAATATCACACAAATCTTTTAATCTTATTTTGCTGCAAAAAATTTCTTCTCTGAAGGAACAAAATATAAGTTGGGAAAAATATGCAATGCAAAGCAAAATAATGATCAACAAATTCAGCAAAATATATATTTAAAAATACGTCACTGAAAATTCTTGCAATTATGCCAATTGAAAATGAACTATTGAAAGAACTTTCATCACTCCGATTAAAAGTTGCTGCTGATAAAAATGCAAAATTTAAATTAATCAATGAAAATGGGGTCCTTAAACACCAGAAAAAAGAAATGGAAGAGCGACTGGAAAAACATAAAAGTGTTACTGAAACACGGGTATGTAAAAGTTTTGTGAAGGGGTTAATCTGACAAGGGACCGTTTTGAGATGTTACTCTCAGATTTTTTCATCATAGTGGGGAATCAACAGCTCATAGCAAGGTATGAAAAACCCCCAAGGGATTTTTGCTTGTTCGCTATTTTATGATTTTATAGCGTAATAGCAAAATGCCATTAAAATCATAAAATAGCGAACAAGCAAAAATCCCTTGGGGGTTTTTCATACCTTGCTATGAGCTGTTGATTCCCCACTATGATGAAAAAATCTGAGAGTAACATCTCAAAACGGTCCCTTGTGAGTGATGACTTACTGTTAAAGCTACCTACATTAAAAGCATGACTTAATATTCTATTTTTCAGCTTAAAGCTATTCATAAACGTCGTGGATTTGTTGTGAATGATTATGAAATGGTTATTGAAGAATTACAAACAAAAATTGATGAACTGGAAAAGCATATTAAAGTATATGGAAGAAATGAATCAAATTTAATAATTGAAGATCTAACAAAAAAGGTAAATTTTAGCTTTTGTTATGTTTTGTGTTATTAATATTTTCAAATTTTAGAATGAATTATTGAATCAAACAATCAAAGAAGAAGCAACGAAATTGAAAGAGTTACAATTAAAATATACAGAATTAGAACAAAAACTTTCTATAAAAGAAAGCGATGGTTTATTTTCATCACAAAAGGTTAGTATTTGACTCTTAATTTGTTGCATATAAATAATCTGTTGTGAATTTCTAGAATGATAATTTGAATCATGTGGTCAAAGATAAACAAAATGAATCTAATGAATACAATCAACTACTAATGCTCAAAAAATTGATTACGAAGTTCAACTCAAAATAAAAGATGAATATATTAAAGCTGTACAAAATGAACTTCAAAATGTCAAAAATTATAAACAAATGCTTCAAAATAAATCTGATGAATTACAACTGGCTTTTCATGAACAAAATACTAAACTTACTGCATTTGAAAAAGAAGTTGAAACAATAAAAGAATTAAATGTTGCATTACAAACTAAATTTGGTATTGTAAAGAAAAGCAAAGATGAACAAGCTGAAATGCTTCAAGCTGAAATTGATAAACTGGAGACAGAGGTAGATTATTTGATTTTATATTGTAAAAATATATATGGTAGTTACCTTTTAGATAAATGAAGAAAAACAAAAAAGTTATCAGCTGCAAGCTGTTATAGTAGCAAAAGAAACAGAAAAGAGTGATATTGTTCAATTAAAAAACCAACTAGAAAAGGCTTCAAAAATTGTTGGAGAACCATCAAAGAAAACTGGATTATTTAAAAATAAACACTTCAATGAATGCATGAATGATGAAAATCAATTTGTTTCTATTGCAAATGTGTCTCGTCTATATTTTATTAATCTTAAATTAATTTCATCAGGCAAAAATTTAATTTCTGTAAAAACTAAAAAATATGTTTTTTATAATATTGATCATGCAAAATTAAATGGAAAGGTATGCTTTTCGAGGTATTCTGTATTTTATAAACCTATTACTTTTTAGATTTTGGTTATCAGTTCTCTTTCTTTTGACACTGAAACTTTTTGGGCTGCTGATAATCAATTTTTACAAATTCATCACCCTAACTTCATGCTTCTAGTTGTGGGTAAACTTATTTGTAGCAGTAATAATGCATCAGAAATTTCAAATTTGCTTCCATATGTTGTTGGATGTAATCTTAAAGAGCTATATTTATACAATCAAATTATTACATTATCTGAATTTATGAAATTAATTTCATCACAAACTCTTGAACATCTAATATTTTATAATACTATCGTACTCAATGATAATGGTGAACCAATGAAAGTTAAACAATTACGTGCGCTTTTACTTTCAACTTGTGAAATTGCTATTTATTGATACGTTAAATTTACTTATTGTGTTACACTATTGTTGATTTGTTTGAAACAAATTTTATCGATAAACGTTTCTGTCGTATTTGTTTGTAATACAAAATGTGATGTTTCTGTCAACAATGTCATGTATCTTTTTAAAATTTTTAAATAAAATTACGTATCACTTATATGATTAAATATTCCAAAACTATTGAAATACTTCAAAGCCATCTGTTCACAATGGTAAAAAAATGATTTTAAAAATTGCAAATTGTTTTTGTAAGCTTAAATACATAGCAACAGAACTATATAAGTTTATCGTCACACGGATATCCCACAGGGTTGGATTTCCAGCGAGATATTTTTTATATTGCTAATTATTGGCAATGAGTTACTTAATGTTCATTGCGCGTTGCTCTTTCTAACGCAAAAGCTTACGCAGCCGAATTGCCCTTCTTTTTTGATAAAAAATTTCGGATTGATATTTTTCCTCGAAAAAACACGCATCTGCTCTCTCTCTCTCTTATATTTTTATCTGTAATAAATTATTATCGTTATTTATTTGTTAAGCTTTAACGCGGTTACAATAGAGGTCTTCACCATATATGTTTATAAATTTGCTTGTTGCTTTCTTAACACCATATTTTTTAGATTTCAGATTTACTTGTTTATTTCTTACATCTTCCTTGCTTTTTTCCGATAATAATACTTTATTATCATGGATAAGGTTAATAATGCTCCATTATGTTGGACCCAACATATTATTGAAGCATATGAAGCTTCATCTAGTGGTGGTGCAGCTTCAGCCACTGGCAAATATGCATCTTTAATGGAAGATCTTCAGACAAAAACTGATGCTTTTATGGAAGCTGTAAATTCTTTTATGCTTAACTTATTTTAGGTTATTAAAGATATATACATATTTAGATTTGTGCTACACAATGTGTTTCTCCGAAAGTTGCTTCCCGTCGTGCTGCAAAAGTTCGTGTTAAGCCGCTTAGTGCTGGTGCATATGCAAAAGTTGATGCTTTCATTGCTTCAGTAAGATACATTATCTAAATTTCACGTTGTTTTTATTACATATTTTTTAGATTGATGCTGTTATTAAATGGCATGAAAATCGAAATAAACAAGATCGAGTTAATGTTAACTCTCTTATCAATGGAGTAAGAATTTTTACTATCATTCATATTTTATAACATATATATATATATATATATAGAATGCAGCAACATCAACAGAAGCTGAAAAGAAAAATGCTGATGCCAAAACTAGTGCTTTGAATGAAGAAAATCAAAAATTAAAAGCTGAATTAGCTACTGCCGTACGTGAACTTGATACATTAAAGATAAATATTGATAGGCAATATGTTACCGTATTCTGTAATTGTAACTCTGAATTATAATGCAACTGTTTTTAGATTCAAAAGAAGAAAAAGTATAAAAAAATTATTCGTTCACTACGAGCTAAAAATGCTGAAGTTAATGATAATAGTGTATGTTATGCTGTTGGGAATTTCTGATTTCATTTGCACGTATTTAGGTTATGCAAAATGTTCATGCAGTATTGCCTCCTCCGGAAGTTCAACTTATTTCTGAAAATGTTAAAGGCGCTCCACAATCACCTTTTCTTGGAATTCCAACTCCGGAAGATAAACGTGGTTTTGAAAATGTTGAAGATACTCCTCCTTCACGTTCAACTGCAGTTCCATCTCCCGAAAGATGTAAGTTGTGTCTATACCATTAGATTAACTCTAAATAACATTTTTTAGATGCTAGTGCTGTTGGTGAAGATCAAGTTCGGCCCCGTACAAGCAGAATGTTTAAGGAATTAAAGCGTTCACGTAATGGGCAATTCAAATAAATGGTCATTTTTGTAGTTACAAGAGATATCACCGAAAGAAATTTGATTAAATAAAATTCGTCCGAAGGAATATTGTCCGAAAAAAATAAGAAACGAAAAATACTTTTTTCCTTAAAAAACACGATGGGCAAACTAAGCAGTAGTTTCATTTTCCTTAGCCCGTTGATAGTGAAAACTTTCTCCTCAATATGTTTTTATACCCTATAAGTCCAATCTCCTTTTCGGTCGATATTCTTACGGTCAAATTTCTTTTGGTAAAATCTCCGGCATTTTGTTTTTGTATTGTTTTATGTTTGAATAAACTACTGTTGTTAATTTTAACGTTTTCCATATACATACCGTAATGCAAATAAATATTAAAACCAAAACTGAAGATTTATTTATCAAACGATTATTTTAACGTTGAACTTCCTGTGTTGTTAGACTTCTTTCGAAGTAGCTAATTTTATTTATTCTTCTCATGTCGAGCCAAAAAAAGTTCATAAGTTTTAAATATTTCACTGTGATTGAGGTCAAATGAAGTTTGAACAATAAAATCTTTTGGTTTTACTGTTGGTGTATTAAATGTTTGGCAACAGATATATCATTATATCTGGATAAATTTAATTATAGTGCTTCCATCGAAAGTTTGGAATTTCACATTCTAATGTCAATGATATGGTAGTGTCATAACTTATGCTAAACTGTTTAAATATAGTACTGTAACAGTTACTCATAACTAATAAAAATGAATCTTACAATATATAAATAAGTCTCAAGCATCAGTATTAAACTTGAAAAAAACCTTCTAAAATTAGTGGATGTTAATTTTAGATTTAGACATCACTTAGGTTTTTCTTTAAATAAGCAATTGTGGTCAAAGAAATATGTAGTTTTTGTTTAAACAAAAGACCCAAATTATTCATATTCTACGAAAAGTGGGATGTTAATACAATTTTCTTAAATGTGCAATGGCTGAATTCTCGAACTCAATAATCGCTAAATAATTTTAAATTTTTATACTGTATATTGCAGCAGCAATTGTCATGCAATTTATGTTCAAATGATGCTTCTTTTTATTTATGCATTATAAAAAGTCTTAAAGAATCCAACAAATTGTTATTTTATAGTTCCTTTTTTTGCTTTGATGTGAGGGTCTTGAAAAAATAACACAAACTTGAAGCAATGTTGTCGTTTAAATCTTGTGCGAAGGATTACTGTAAGAAAGAAAGTATTCAAAAATGTGCTATTAAAAACTTCCAAAACTAATGGCACCAAATGTTATTTTTAATTACCTCCTTGCTTGTAATTAGTTATTTTTAAGTAAAATAAATTAACTGGCAAAACATATTATATAAAAACATTTATTACAATTGCTTTAAACATGAAATACATTTACTTTACTAAAATACATATATTAAATAATATTAAAACTAATACAAACAACGATTAAACAATAATACAAGTTTAAGAGGCAGTATCAAATTGAAGTGAAGGCTTTGGAGAACTTGTTTGCCAAGAAGAAAGAAGAGCTTTGCTATCAGCAAAAAGTTTATTAAAAATTTCTTTTGGAGAATTCGATACAGATATTGTAAGAATAAATTTTGCAAAATAATGTTTCTAAAAAGTACAGATTACACAAAGCCCATTAGAAGTTCATAACAAAAACATACTTTCATAAATTTTCCAAAAGATTCAAGATCAAAATCATATGGACAACCATGTAATTCAAATAATTGAAGATTCTTAAAAGTTGGAAGTTGAAGAAAATTTGAAGCAATTAATTGAAGATAATTACATTTTGCAGGAAATGTGCTGAAATAATAGCAATACAGAGCTTTAAAGCTTTTCCAGGTGAGAATGATGCGGGTGGCAGAAAACTTGGCCGTAATTTTCAAGCCCCCTTCCCCTCTCTTGCGGTTAAAAACTCTTAGAAAAGATTTGCAAGTTAAAAGCACAGATGAGAAAATGCGGGCGACGGAAAATCTTAAGCCATGTGGCCGGCCGTAATTTCCAGGCCTCCTTCCCATCCCTTGCCAAAAACGCATGAACAATTCAAACACAAATACGTTACAGCATAATAGAATCCTTACCATTTAAGCTCTTTCAAATTAGGCATATATCCCAAAACATTTTCAAGCAAAACATAAGTATTTCCATTTTCAATAATAACACGACTTAAATCAAGCTTTTCAATAGTTCTTGAACGAATTAATAAAACCAACAGATTAAATATAATACTACAATCAGCAATATGTAAATATTTGAGTTCAGATGAGTAAATATATTTACCACAATGAACCAATCCATCAACACATGTACGATGAGTAAGTCCAACTTCTCCATTTAAACGAATTCGAAAAGAATCATTAAATGCAATTTTAATACTACATTCCTTTACACCATCATGATAAAAGGCAATACAAAATTGTTCATTGAAATGGTGAACTTTATCAAGTGATAGAACCTAAAATCATAAAAAAATATAAAGTTTTAAAAAGAAATTGTAAACTCACTTTTCCTTCTAAATGCTTGTAATCAATTAATGGCCAAGGATTTATTATATCTTGCAATTCAACAAAGTTATATCTTTGAATGACAGACGGAGATATCTGAAATCATCTTGTAAGATTAAATACAGTATATACAATAGAGGATCATGGTTTCCTTCTAGCAACATGCATACGGTAACTATATTTTTTTAAAATTTTTCATTTTTGTTTTTGTGACTTTCTGAGCTTGTTGTGCGCATATTTAGTCAGCAAGCGCAGGAAGGAAACCAGGATCAAGTATCGTGTAAAACACATACGGTAGCTTTTTGACGTAAATCACTATTCTCTTTCTTCAGTGCAATAATTTTATTCTTTAAAGTCTTATTTTCTACTTCATATTTTAATTGAGCTTCTAATGATTCATTTTCTTCATTCATATAAGCATCATATACATTAGCAGTTGTTTGTTTGCATCCATTTTCTGCTGCAGCTAAGCTTTGCTTTAATTCAGTGATCTACAATTATCACAAAGTTTGAAACAAAAAAAATTAAAAACTTACAGTATTCTGTTGTTCTGCAATTGTTTGTTCCAATTCTTTAATCTTTTTATCAGCTTCATCAGAAGTTAAAGCAATCTAAAACCGATAAAAATGTAACAAAATCCATTAGTGCATGAATCTTACTCCCTTAACAAGAGAATTAATAGCAGCTTGATATTGTTTACCACGTGTTTCATGCCATTCAAGAATCATATCAATCTAAAAAATATGGATTTATATATGCAAAAAGCGTTCAAAGTATACTAACCGAATCAATAAAATCATCAATCTTATCGTATGCTGCAGTACTAAGTGGCTTAACATGAATATTACCAGCTTGATGAAGTACATTTTTAGTTGTAACACTTTTAGTAGCACTAATCTGTAAAGAAACACTTGAATAAAGAAAGTACAACAATAAAAAGAAGAACTTACAGCAGCCAAAAATTCAGCAGTTTTTGTTTGAAGTTTATCCATTAAAGAATCATATTCTCTGCTAGTGATGCATTTATCAGAATCATCATTATTAACATTCGAAGAAGTTTGATCTGGTTTATCGCTATTGATTGAAGGAGATATATCTTCATCCATGATAAGCAAATAATATCTATCAAGGGAAGCAGGATAGACGTAGTAGATAAGCAATCAGTTCTAAAATGATAGTTTGTATAGATAATATCATTATAAAGCCCACAAATTAAAAAAAGACGAGATAAAATTACGATCAAACAATGTCTGACATTTGAAAATAAAAGTTTTCAAGAAAAAAAAAGCTTGGAAGAAACTAGAAATAATTTGAAGACATTTTGCCAAAACGTATTGAAAAAACCAAGAACAAAATCTTTGAAAAGCATCAACTTTTTTGTTTGGTATATTATTTTATCGGATATTTTTATCTATTATCCAATAAATTATATAACGAGAAAAACCATGAATCTTCAATTAAACATAAACCACATAAAAAGGATCTTTTGTCGACTGGCTGTTTCGCTCCTTGATGTTTCAACAATCGTCATTTCGTTAAAAATTGACTTCTTACAGTATGCTAACAACGAAAAGCAAAGAGATATTTTATAACACATTTATGAGAAAAGCTTCAAGCATTAAATTCATAAAAAATAAAATATATAAGAAAATAAACACAATGTTGAAACATCAAACAAATAGTTCTTTTAATAAGTATCAAATTAAATTAAAGGTTTTGGAGAATCTTCTGGCCAAGAAGAAAAAATAGCTTCTTTATCAGCTTCAAGTTTATCAATAACAGGTTTAAAAAATAGCTTCTTTATCAGCTTCAAGTTTATCAATAAGCATTGAATTTGACATCTTTAGCATCTTCGAAGTGAACAGGAATAGAAATGGTAAATTCAACCCAATAATGTTTCTAAAAGAACCGATTATATAATGGCATTACAAGTCTTTGGCAAAACATACTTCCATAAATTCTCCAAAACATTCAAGATCAAAATCATGTGAGCAATGACGTAATTCAAATTTTTGAAGATTCATAAATGTTGGAAGTTTACAAAGATTTGAAGCAGTTTCTGCACGGCAATTAGTCTTTTGATGAAATGTGCTATAAAATAATATATGTAGTACTAAACTAGATTACAGTATATACAATATCCTTACCATTTAAATTCTTTAATCTCAGGTAAATGTTCCAAAACCTTTTATACCGGAAGACAATTAAAGTCACCTTGAATAAAAGTACCATTTAAAACAAGACTTTCAAGATTTTGAGATCCAATTAATGCCAAAAAATATTCCATTACAATATGACATTCACCCATTTGTAAATGCTTAAGTTCAAATGAATCAATATATTTCCAAGAGCTGATTAAACCTTTGATATTTGCACGATAAGCAAGACCGAGTTCTCTATTTAAACGAATTTTGAAAGAATTATCAAATTCAATTTTTACGTTGCATTCTTTTTGACCATCATGGTAATGAGCAAAACAAGATTTATCATTGAAATGATGAACTTTATCAAGTGATAAAATCTAAAGTTGGAACAAAATATGTATAGAGTTTAAAAATTCATTATGAGCAGAGACAACGATATAAACATGCGTGCTTTTTGTTGCACGAATAAAAAAAACAATGCTTTTTTTAGTTTGTGCATCCCAGAGCAATAGGAACATATCACCACATATAGTTGCTGTTTTAATTTTCGAATATACGTATACCTTGTTCGTCGACCATAAGTTATCCAATTGAAAAAATGTGTTCTTTTTAAAAATTCTGTTTTTAACTTTTAAATTTAATTCAAAATAAATTATTTGCAAAAATCGTCATTGCTTTTAAGTAAATTTTAACAAGTAAATAACTCAATTTGTGTTTTTTTTAAAAAAAATATACAATTGAATTATTGCGCACAAAGTAGTGAAAGGGAAAGTAAAACTCTAATTCGTAGCTTACAATAATTTTTGTAAGAGTTGGCCATCAAAGATTAAATGTTTTTAGTTTGACTTTTTTGAAAGAAAAGACCAACGATCCGCCTTTCTTTTTTTTTCTTGTTTTTGATAGAAAAAGAATTTTATAAAAGCCATAAGCTTCCGACCTTTCTTTGTCACATTTATCATTCAGTTTATCAGTTTTATTCTTTTATTCATTTTTTTCTATTTCCAAAAAATGGATTTTTTGGATTTAATTCTGTTTAATGGCATCGAAAACCAATTTGCAGTTGCATGCCCTGAGCATCTTATGGAGCTTTTAAATCAAAGTAGAATGTTATTGGCGACGACTACTACTCCTTCTCCGCAGACGACTACCCTTACAACAACAACTGCTTTTTCATCGACATCATTAAAACCGACTACAACAACTGTGTCATCATTGTCAAATGCGGATGTAAGCATTAAAAAAGTAAAAATATATCTTTTAAATTTTTTTCAGAGTTTCTATGAATGGCTTGGAAATGTTTCACGATTTTATACAGTACTTGCATGGCCGAATTACATTTCGTTACCCATGTTATTTATAATATTATTCTTAAATCGTAGAAAATATGTATGTAAAAAGAAGATACAATATAAATTAAATACATTTTAGGAGCTTATATAACTAGGGACCGAAAAGGAACACTTTTTCCTTTTGCATTTTTTTCTTCGTTACCGTAACCCAAAATGCAACGCCACTTTTTTTTACCAACTTGCAAGTGAGCTTACTAGACTCCATTTTTAACGTTGATTTTAAATATGTCATTTTTTAAAAAGTGCCTAAAATGGCATTTTTTTGTTTTTTTTAAAGAAAAGACCCCAACCATGTTTAAATGCAAAAGATTGATACATACATTTGCAGATTGAAGGCCATGCCCTTAGAATGTTTGTATTTTTTTACATTGGAATATTATTTTTGAAATGTACTGTAGCATCAATTTCACAGATATATCTTTATTTTTATCAAAAAAATTGGATTCATTTTGCACAATGTTATGAAACATATCCAATAAAACAGATATATGTTATTTCTAACCCAAACAAAAAATACTATTATACAAGTAAATAACCATTTAAATAAAATTTTGAATTATTTTATAAAATTTTACTTACAGGAGGTAGTAGTTATGTAAAGCGATTGGATACTTTGATTTTTTCCCTTCGTGCTAATCTTTCAAATGTAGCATTAATTTTTCATCGAATAATGGCATATTCAGCTTGCACAAATCCACTTACTTTTAAAAATTATTACAATTCCAAGCGGCTTAGAATATATTATTCCGTTATTGGTGAGAATTTAGAGTTTGATTCAGCAATAAAGATAAGATAAATTGCATTTTTTTTAGTTATTTCGATAATTTTGTACACCTATATGACAAGGTCTTACATCTTTGGCGACTCCTGGCAGACTATTAGAGTTCGTAATTTTATTGAAGAAATAATTGAGATAGCCTTCATTCTATCACATCTTGTAATAACTTTGAAATCAATAAGAGCAATAATTAAATACAAAAACAGCAGGGTAAGTTATTTTGAGTTGGGGACGGTCAGAATCGAGATTTAGAAATTTTGTATAAAAAAATAGTCAAAAATTTTTTTTTCAAGAGACAGTATGGAAGACAAATATAAAAACGTTTTTTCTTTTCTTTTTATCTGAGCACCGTTATATGTACAAGGAACATAAAGTTATAATGACAATTTTCAGGAAACGGCAGTTTCTGAAGTCAAATACTTTATATGGTTTTCGCTACTCCCTATTATTCAAGCTATATGTTCCAAAATTTTTATTTTTATGAATGGAGAGAGTCCATTCTTTGGTATTGTGGAATTAATTTTTAATCTTAAAAGTTATAAGAATAAGTGAGTTTTTTTCATGCTTTTTTTAGAAATTTTCGAAAATTCTTTCTAGCATTTTGAGCAAAGATATATTTTACATCTTTACTGTCATGTTAACTGTGTGGTCATGGATAGAGCCTGCCTATACTGCAATAAGTTTTTTTATTTGTATACCGGTTTATCGCCGGGCATTTGCTTCATTGATTACATGCTGTAGAAAGCCAAATTTTGCCATTGTTCATCCTATTATTCATGGAGAAGTGTCCATTTCAAGATCATAGGAAGCTTAGTTTGACGTTCAATAGAACTGTTTTTCTCTCTGTATTTTTGCATATGTTACATTTAAAAAAATAGGTTTTTGAAGTATCTCAAAATGTTACAATTAATGTTTTTTCAAAATATCGGACATAGTCGATACACTTCAGCAAAAGTAAAGAAAAAAATACTTTGTTTCCGTTTTTTTGCTGAAGTTCTGCAGAAATTTGCTGACGAGTATCGGCTATGTGCCGGATGACGAAATACTTTTTTCTCACAAAAAAGATCAAATTTCGAAAATCAAAAAAGCGACACAACATTTTCCTTTCAATTTAATGTGTTGTGAAAAAGTTGTTTTGTAAAATTTCGTAATTTTTATTTCACCGCGTGTTACGTTTTTTAACGCTAAAGAATATGCAGTCATCTTTTTATACCTCTGTTTCTTTGTTTTTTTTCTCCCAAGTCGATTTTAGGTTCTCTTTCTCTCGATCTTCGCGCTTTTTAAAAAATTTCACTCAGACTTTCTGTTTGCTGTTTAGAATTTCATAATGTTTAATAAATATTGTTTTACTTTTTTTTGTTAGTCTCGCTCATTTTGTATTTAATGAAGATACTTTTTTAACCATTTTATAAATAGCTAATAATATATAACTTTTCAGATTTCCTCGTATAACAAATACGTTTATCTTGCTTCTTGATAACATTTATTTATCATGGAAAAGCTTAAAGCTTTATCTTTATCTTCTTTAAATGATAAAGATAAACCAGATCCACCTTTATCCAACAGTAACAGTAATGATACTGAATCTGTTAACAAATATGCAGCTTTAATGGATGAGCTTCACGAAAAAACTGGTGATTTTATTACTGATGTGAGTTACGTTTACTGAAGGGTACTTTAATTATTTTAAGTTTTATAGATTTGTACTACTAAAACAGTTGCTTCTAAAAATGTACTTCATCAAGCTGGTAAAATTCATGTTAAACCTCTCAGTCCTGCCGCATATGATAAGATTGATGATTTTATTAATTCGGTTGGTGAAGTTTTAACACCTTTTGCATATATAAATATATGTATTTCTAGATTGATAATGTTATTAAATGGCATGAAGCACAAGGTAAACAATATCAAGATGCTATTAATTTTCTTGTTAAGGGAGTAAGCTCGTAGTTACTTAATAGAATACTCTAAGTTGTTGTTTTAGATGACTTTTGCTTCTGAAGAAACTGACACAAATATTAAAGAACTGAAACGTGTTATAGCAGAACATCTAGAAACTGTAAATTTTATATTTTTCTGTGTTAGTTTAGCTTTGATGTTGGTTCATTATAGATTACTGAATTGAAGCAAAGCTTAGCTGCAGCAGAAGATGAAAAGCAAGATGCTTTTGTTCATGTTGCTGATATGAATGAACAAAATGAATCATTAAAGACTCTCCTTACTACTGCTGAATTTGAACTTGGAACAATGAAGTCTATTGTTGCTGGAAATGATGATAATGTAAGCTACTATTTTATCACACACTATACAACTTATTTTTAGATCACTCATTGGAAACAAATGTTTGAAGAATCATATCGTTTATCTCGTGCTCAAAGTGATGAATTGAATCGTAAAATTGTCGATCTTCAAGTTCAATTGCAAACAGCTATAGCTAAAGATGCTGGTGAAATTGAAGCATCCAAGGTAATACTAAAAATGTCAAAATTATTTTACAAAATTTTTACAGAAAACTATATCCGATTTGAAAAAGCAGCTTACTGATTCTACATTTGATTTCTCTGAAAAAATTAAAGCTTTGGAAGAAGAAATTGCTGAATTGAAGAAAGCTGATTTACAAAAAAATGTTACGGTAAATTTTTGTACATTATGTTACTTTTTACAAAATAATTTTCAGATAACTGCTAATGAAGATGAAAAAGAAAATTTCATTGAATTGAAAGATGTTGTTGTCGACGGCAAAATCGATTATGAAAAGTTAAATGGAAAAGTATGCTTTTAACTTAAAAAAAAAGTTTTAAGTGTACCGAAGACGTTATTACTTCATTTAATTTAGATTTCGGGTGTCAACAAAGTTAGTGTTCTTGGTGATTGTTATTATGTTCGGTACAAGGATGGAATAAAAGAAAAAAGGATCGAAATCAAATTAAATGGTTCCTTTAAATTACGTCTCCATGGAACTTTTTTATGTACTGCGAATAATAATATGCATAAGTTTTACCAGTATGTTGATTCTTCTATAAATGTTTTATGCAAACATATCGATTCATGTGTTCTTACAACTTTTTCTTTGAATTCCGGTTCAATTTATTTAAATGATCTTTTGACATTAGTTGGATCTCAAACTGTTGAAGATTTGTGTTTTGGTGGTTATGTTAAATATGCAAATGGCGATAATGTTCCACTTGAAAATATTTTAGAATATTTTCCGAATCTTAAAACATTAAGTATGTAAGTAAAATGCTGTAAAAACCTTTTATTGATAAATATTTTTAGTTTTTTCCCTGAATTAATCAAAGCTTCAACTTGTAGCAAAAAGACAATTGCAAAACTTCCAACTTTTAGAAATCTTGAAAAATTTGAAATACGTTATTGTCCATATGATTTTGATCTTGAATCTTTTGGCAAATTTATGAAAGTAAGTTTATGCTTTGTTTTAAAAACAATGCAATGCTTACTTTAAATTTATTGTTTTAGAAACATTCTTGTGTACAATTTGTAATTTCTTTTGCACACTTTCACCGTCATCTTCCACAACATTTTATTGAAAAACTTGATCGTGATAGAAATGCAATTTTACGTTCTTGGCCAAGAAATGCTCCAAAACCTAATATTATATTTTTTTAATTTTTCGTTTTTTATTTAAATTATTTCTTTTTTTATCTTTATTGTTCATGTTCAAAAACGACTGCGGATTTTTTCGAATAAATTGAAATAAATAAGAGACAGTGTTTACATAATAGTATGAATTGTTAGTGCTCAATGAGCAAGAGGGTGGTTTCCATGATATTCTGATTCGTGGTTTTCAACTTACGGCAAGGAAATCATATCAATAGCATAATAGATTTTGGGTTAGAACTCATTGAAAATTATTTTGGAGAATTATTGTGTTTTTGGTAAATAGATGTCTGAGAAACCATATTACTGCTAAAAACAACTGTTTTAACGAAAATTAATAATGATGTTTTTTGTTGCTTTTTTTCGAACACTTGCTTTTTTCTTTACTGCTGTAAATATCTTTAGTTTCTTTCTAAATTTTTTGTCAAAAAACAGTGGCACAAAAAATGCAATAGCAAAGAACAAAAGAAGTTCAGGAACTATTTAATTATTTAAGATGACTCATTGTAGCTACAAATAATTAAAGTCTCAAACAATAGGTTTTTTAAAAGACTAAAAAAATAAAAGTATAATTACATTAAAGCTTTTTTCTTTGAAAGGTTTTTTTGAAAGCTCATTGGAGCGAATAGTATTGTTAAATTAGTTTTTAAAAATTAATCTTAATTTTTGAGCATTTTAACTACTGCGCTGACAGGGAAGGGGGTATAGAGTAGTTGTTACTTTTTCCGCCTTTTTTGTTTAACAAAGCTTGTCAGTTTTGTTGTTTTAAGCTGTAGGAAGTTGACTTTTTGTTTTGTGCTAGCTACAGTATGACAGTATTTGCTTGTGTAGTATTAACAAATAATATCATCAATTTTGTACTATCCGGATTAGCAATAAAATTTTCAACAAATGTTTTGCTCAAGAAAAAACTGCTGGCAAAGATTATCAAGCTATCTCCTATTATTACAATATTCTTTGTGTATGTGCTTATTTTTGGTATTGTGTCGCTGCTGCATAACCTCTATCTCCTAATCTTCTGGAGACCTGATGAAAATATTTATGAAGCAAGAATTATGTACCTACATGGTTTACTAGCTGGAAAATTTGTTTCTCTCAATCCTGTCATTGGAGCGTTTCTTTGTATTGATCGATGTTTAACTATTATCTTTCCAACAAAATATGACTCCAGAATAAAACGATTTCTTGCAATTCTTTGTGCTGCTGTACTTATTTTTGTTCTTGCATTTACAACATGGATTACTCTCTTCATCAATCCATATCCATCTTCTCCCAAAACTAGCTGCTTGTTTTATAGCTGTTTTTTGACTTCAACAGTTGTGTATCAAGTTCAGACACAGAAGATTATTACTTCAGCTATCAATATTACGGGTTGCTGCATTTTGATAATTTTATTGAGGATTTATTTGAAAGCTTCAAGTAATGCTGTCAATAAAAGGATAACAAAAGCGGTGATCTTTATTTTGTTGATTACAACAACGTGTGATGGTGCACCGAGTTTGATTAGTAATGCATTTCAAGCTGTAATTTTTTCGGAATATATAATTTGCATAGATAGGGACATTCAAAAATTTTTACTGTCAATCTTCTAATTCGTTTCATAACAATGTCAGCGTTGCTATTAATTAAATCAACTAAAATTTTTATATTTTTTATGTTTTTTTGGTAAAAAAAGTACTAAAAGATTCAAACAAATTTTTGTCAAAAAAAATCAAAAATGATAATGTTCATTTATCATTTTCTCAACAATCATAAACAATTACTATGTGACTTTAAAGCAATCTTTTAAAGAAAATGTTGAAAACAAATTATGTGTCAATATTTATTAGGGGATAATTCATTGGGGATTCATTGTTTATCACTTTTTCTGTCATCAAAAAAATGACCTTTTATTGAGGGCCGCAAAAAAATTTAAAGTCAGTTTTTCTAAAAAAATGCTTATTGTCTCTATTTTGACTGGGGTTATGCAAAATTTGCATAAAAATGCTTATAAATTATTGAGTTCGTGTGCTTTACTAGTATTTTTTAAAAAACGCAATAATAAACAAAGCGAATTTTTCTTAAACAATAGATACTGTATCTTTAAACTGACTACAAATTAATAAAAAACAGTTACGTCTACATTTTTCTGCTAAAAATACCGCAATTTTCTGACGTCAAAAAATAAAATTTTATAATGCTTCACCGAAAACTACAAATTTTAAAAGTAATTGAAAAATTTAATGACTCTACAATTTCGTATTCATGACAATAATTACTTTTATCTTTCATTAATGCTTTTTTTTTCAGATTGTCGGACAAACTCTTACAAGTTATATCGGCCCATATACTACAACTTCAAATACAGTATCCGTTGCAATTTGCGTAAAAATGTATTCACGAACTTTAACCAAAGCGTTATCAACTCCAAGTAGTAATATTGCTCAAATGAGTTCTCATAATAAAAAAATGACTACTATTCGTTAATAATTTGTTTATTTGTGTAAAAATTTTTGTGCACTAATAAAAGTATATTTTTGTTTCTGTAATTAATTAACTTGTAGCCAATGTAAACTTTTAAGGGGTTTGGTAATGTTTTAGTTTAAATTTAATTTTCATTGGAACAACAGTTATTAGAAACTTTAATTAAATTAAAATTTCTATGATAAAATTTTTTAATTAAAATTTTTTTCTGTACTCTTGTAAAGGTCAAGTTCAATAGCCCAACTTGTAAATAGAGAAAACTTTGTATTACAAGTCAGTGGTCTTTTGCACGTTTCAGCTGCTTACGACAAAATTTTTTGTGCTTTATATGACAGCGCAACAAGACAAATACATGCTAAACGATGCTTCAAATATGTCATCATCGAAAAAGAAAGTTGTATGCAATGAAAAAGTGTTATCTCTAAACAAAAATGACACAGAATTTGTTTTTCACAAAATTTCTATAGAATGCTCCTTCACGAAAATAGTAGCAAAGCATAAAAAATAAGTAGTATGAAATTAAATAAGGTTTTTTAACGTTTAGCTTTTTATTCCCATCAAATGCTAATCCCCCGATTGCCGGAAGGATTTCAAGCAAGTGAAACAAACAAGAAAGAAAAAAAGCTGTATTTCTTGAACATCAGATAAGAAAAAAATGAAAACAAACACCCCGATTTGTTATGACAAATCTCTCGACAATGCTGTTATCTAAAATTGTTCGAAAAAAAAACGATGAGAAAATAGCGAACAAATATTATTATCTTTCATATAATGCATTTTGTGCTTATTTGAAAAAAAAATTGGTTTGAATATTTTAGTTAATTTTTATAATACTTTAAAAAAATATTTAATGGTAGAATTTGAAAATCCATACTAAATCAATTAAATATGGTATCCAATTATTTCTTTGGATTTGGTGGTAGTTGTTACGACGATAGCTTTCGTTGATAACAGTAGCCGAGTGTGTAGGTGTTGTTGAGAGATGATAATATGAAGTTTATATATTTATTGAAAGCAAGATATACGACGTTACAATAGACGAATGAAAGTGGAAGAAGAAGAGAGCAATGAACATACAACAAAACTATATATACTCTTTTGGAGGTACAAATCAAGAATGAACAAAGGTTATATTATGCAAATTCTATGTATGAATAAAATGATTCGCGGATCTCCGCGACATTCCGCCACGGCCGAAGAGAGCATGAGATGAATTTGAATGAGGAGGTTCTGATGATGATGATTCTTTACTTGGTTGTTTTAATACACGACGAGTTGATATTCGTTTTGTTGAATAAGCTGGTTTCCATAATTGAGAATGAAGAGCACGAGTTTGAATCTTTGAATTAGGTGATTCTCCAGGTTGAATAAAAAAGCTTGTTTCTGATGGATCACGTTGATGAAGGTTCTTGCCTTTACAAGTTGACGATTTCCAGTTACTTTTCTTTGAATGATGAGAAGATGAACGTGTAACTTTCTCGTAGAGACCTTCCCCGCCACCATGATTTGAAGACATGTTGGAAGCTTGAGTATCATTTGTTGCAGTTTTTGATAAAGTTCGTTTTTCTTTTACATTTGGTTTAACAAGAGAAACATTATGAACACTACATTTATCACGAACAATTTGATCAGCACGATTATTTTCTTGAAGTTTTTTCTTCTTTGGCCTTTTAACAAGATGCACAGGACCATAAGCTTTAGCTGTTGGTTCACCACTCCTTGTTGGTTTACCGCAATGCGCTTTATCATATGTTTTTATCAGCCTCTTTTCACAATCAAGAGAAAAAACATTTGATCCAAGATGTTTACGTTTATCACGATGCTTAACAGTTGAAGACATGTCAACAGTAAGAGATGAAAGCGTTTCAGCCAATTTTTGCTGTACTTGCTCACCAGTAAACATTTTTCCAACCTTTGAATGAACAACGACCATATTTTCGTTATGTTCTTCAAATGAGGTGATTATCTTGAAAAAATAATCCATTCCAATTACAAGATCAGGCTTTCTATGGGTAATAACAATTTTATCAACACCAAAACCTTCACCTTCTATAACCGGTACTGGACCTGCAATTTTCTTTGCTGAATTAACCTTGACATCCATATGTCCTCCAAAGGTTTTAATTCGAAGTTCAATCAGCTTTGAATTGAATACTGTACCTCTTGCTCCAAAGCCTTGTACATTCAACTTTTCAACATTAGCTGCTTGAAGCTTTAGCTGACCAATAAGTTGATTTGATACATATGATCTTTGTGACCCCGAATCAAACAGCACAATAACATCCTTTGACCTTTTTGTTTCAGGATTAATAATTGTTATTTGCTTTGTAAGGAGACTTCCTTGTTTCTTTTCAACAAAAAGATAAGATCTCGTTTGATTATTTAAATCACCAAAGCTTGAACTTCGTTTTCGACACAAAAATGCACGATGCAATTCATTACAATAATTGCATTTAAGAGTAAGCTTACATGCATTAGCTTCATGATTTCTGGATGCACATTTTGTACAATAATGTTTATCCTTCAAACATTTTAGCTTTTCTTGAACTGTTGAAAATTTTGTACACCTTGATGAATTATGATCCTCATCACAATATGTGCACACAAATTTTTCACTTGATGAATTATCTGAATGACGACTTTTTACAGATGTTGGAACACTAGATGCGCCTAAAGATTCTGATTCACCTTTACGATCTTGTTCCAACACTTCTGCTTTCCAAGCAAATTCATTCATCTTCTTTAAAAGCGCTTCAGTTGTTGTGCCAGGAGCTGAAACTAATGACCATTTTAGTTCCCCCTTTTCACGCGGTGGCATTTTATCAATAATGTCCAACCGAAGTGAGGCATTTTCAACATCAACACCAAAATTCTTTAGCTGTCGACACATGTTATTAATCTTATTAACAGTAGTCCTTAAGCTATCAGAATCTTGTGCAGCAACTTTTAATGCACGAAGATTTGCTTGCAATTGATTAATAATTAAATCATTATTGCCAAATCTTTCTTGAAGCAGTTGAACAACAGAATCATAATTTTCTGCAGACAGTTCAAACCCTTCAACTTCTTCCAATGCTCTTCCTTCCAAAAGACCTAGCAAGATATCCATCTTTTGAATCTTTGCATATGGTTGTGAATGAACATTCAAATCAAATCTTTGCCAAAAGGCCTTCCATTTGATTGAATCACCAGAGAATCTTGCAATATTCAAAGCTGGTATAAAGGATGGTGATGTGGCTCCATAATAAAATGGTAAAGTTTCACAAACTTTAGCACCATGCATTTGAGGTGAAGCTACTGTATTTCTAACAGTACAAACTTCAGCAAGTTGTGAAGCTGCCATATTCATAATAGCACTGCCTTCATCAACTTGTGTTGAAGCAAGTGATACATCACTTCTACTTACAACAACCTCAGGTGTTCGATCCATTCTTGATCTACTAACCTCCACATCCATAAGTGATTCGATTTCAGCAACGAAATCTTTCAAATTTTCGTTGCTGAAATCGAATCATGCCATCATAATCAGGATTATCCATCCACTGATTATATAGATTTGATTCAGCATCATATTCAGCATCATTTTGAATACGTTGAACAAGATTCATCCACTTTGTAAAATACTTTTCGAAGGTTTTGATGTCATCATTCATTCGTTTTTGCAAGGTTTCAGCTTGAGCCTTTTGAAGATCAGTCCATGGAGCAGGATGATTCGTTTTAAATTCCATATATGCACCATGATGTCGACGTGCATGTCCAAGTGTGCGACCAAGATCACTTCGAAGTTGTGACGACATTGTGCACCACTATCACCAGATATCCCAATCGAATATATATAAATACTTACAGTATACAAGCAACAATATGAATGATCAGCAAGCACCACCAAAAAAATATAAATTCAAACAATATCTACTTTGATGAAGTTGAAACAGCAGCAATTTGTTGTTGAAAAATAAATATTCTATTTGATCCAATTCTAGCTTGAAAAAATTTGACCAAGAACAAATTGAACTAATTTGATGAGAGCCGCTTCCTCGTGTTGAATAACCAAGTTGAATTTATTTGACCAAGCCGTTCCTTCGTAATAAATAACCAAGCCCCCTGCCAGAGGCACCACTTGTTACGACGATAGCTTTCGTTGATAACAGTAGCCGAGTGTGTAGGTGTTGTTGAGAGATGATAATATGAAGTTTATATATTTATTGAAAGCAAGATATACGACGTTACAATAGACGAATGAAAGTGGAAGAAGAAGAGAGCAATGAACATACAACAAAACTATATATACTCTTTTGGAGGTACAAATCAAGAATGAACAAAGGTTATATTATGCAAATTCTATGTATGAATAAAATGATTCGCGGATCTCCGCGACAGTAGTGAGCAATATTAATTTTTAAAATTTTAAACATAAATATGTACAATAAAAAATAAAAGACATACACAGCTTTGTTACCTTTCCTTTTTTTGGTGATAAATAATTGGTAACCAGTTAATAATTAATCAATTATCCCTAAATTAATATTGTGACATAATTTGTTTTCAAAACATTTTTTAAAAGAGTGCTTTAAAGTCACGTTGCAGTTGTCAAAAATTGTTGGGAAAATGTTTTGAGAGAATATAGCAAAACTAGTGTTTTCATCCAAAAAATGCATTCTTTGCTTTAAATACTTTTGTTAGAAAATTGTTTGAATATTTTATTACATTTTTTTAAAATACTGCAAATACATCTAATAGAAATCAAAAGAAAATTGAGTAATTGCGAGATTTTTAAAACTCTTTAATAATCTTTAAAAACTCGTGAACAAAATTTTGACATTAATTTATAAAATTTTAAACGGATTTTAACAACAGATGTATTAAATAAAATTTGGATCATATACGTTTTAAAACTTCAGTTTGTCCTCTTTCATTTTTTATAAAAAATAGATAACCTATAAATGATAAACAAGCGTTTTCACCAAACAAAAATAATGCATAATTTGTTTCTGGTAAGAATTCAAAAGTGTCAACGGGTTAGGTTTTTCTTTAAAGGAATGTGTTTTTAAAAATACTGTTATAAATATTAAATGAGATTCTCTCGAAAATAGAGAGTAAATAAATTAAATACAAAACCTAATTAGGATGTTTTCTAAGGTTGCAAAACAAAATACTACAATAATTTATAAAATTTTAAAAGGTTTTTCAATAAAAGTTTTATTTAAAATTTTAAATATTTACTTTACAATGTGTTCTGGGCCAACAGTTTGTTATCTTGATTTTTTTTTCAGTAGAAAAAACATTGTTAACAAGTAAATAATCAATATGAATTATCCCCTAATGTGTTTTGAGACATAATTTGTTTTTAAAGAATGACTTAGAGTCACGTTGTTGTTGTCAAAATTGCTGGAAAACGTTTTTTATTATAAATTTTTGTCGTGTATATAATAAAAAAAGTTTTGTATTTTTTGATTTCAACTCTTTTAGCAAATAATTATTTGAATTTTTAAGCGTATTTTTAAAAATACTGTAAAAAATATAAATGAGATAATTCGGCATTCCAAGTAAATCATTTCATTACAGAATCCAATTACGATTTTTCTCTCGAATTTTTTGTTGGAAACAATATTAATTAATGAAATTTTAGAAGGGTTTAAGCAACAGATTTATTAAAAACTGAAGTACTACACACTTGATAAATAGTGCCTTAAAAATCTTTTATTTGTCTTCCTTAATGTTTTTCAATGGCAGAAAAATTCTATTGTTAATCAGTCAATAATCAATAACAATTATCCCCTAATGAATTTTAGCACTTAAATTGTTTTTAACAATTTTATAACAGGGATGCCTTCCCGTTACATTGTGGTTTTCTACGTTAATTGAAAAAATGTTACGAGAAAATAGCAAAACAAATTTCACCATTTTATTTTTTTTGACAAAGTTTATTTTGAATCTTTTATTACATTTTAAAAAAAATTACAAAAAATATTGTTTTTTAATTTAAACTGATTCATTTCCTAAAACAGTGATTTTAATTCATCAGTGAAAGCATGGAAACATAAACTTGACAATAATAAAAAAGTTTAAATAATTATTGAGGATTTCCAATGATTAAATACAACATATCATTAAAAATAATGATATTTTTGTAATTCTTGATATAACTTTTTCTGATGTTTTTCTTTTGCATATTCTATTCACTATAGTGGAGTGATGCTTCTTTTCACTCCACTTTCTTCAGAACTCTTTGAAAATGATTTAATACTTAATCCCTTGCAAACATTACAGCGAAACATATTACTGTATTTGTGAACAAAAAAAATAGTTTTAAAAGCGTTAATGCTTTTAATTAAAAGTACAACAAAATTTTTTGTAACAATCAAGGTGTTTCAAGAAAAAATGACAAAGTTCAATTGTCTACTACACTTTATTCTTGTTATTGTTGAGCAAAAGATTAATGAAGTATATCATAAACTTATAAGACTTAAGGGTTTGATCAGACATAATTAAAACATTTGAACTTTTTGCACGACTTTTACAAAAAAAGTACGATTTTGGGAAACGATACTTTATTAGCAACTTATAAAACTTATATAGAAAAACATTTTCACTACTCCCTAGACTGTTCAAAAGTTCGAACCTTCATGCATGCTAAAAGAATCAATTTTATTGTTCCTGATGAAAATAATGATTCATATGATAAAAAGCATGAAGATGTTAATCAGCGTTAAAAACAACACTTCAAAACCAAATATACATAATAATTTTTTGTTAATGAGAAAAACGTTATCTAATGCATTAATTCCTGAAAATCCTTTTTATAGCATAAGGGATTGTCCAGACGTGACGTCACGTAAAAATCCAAAATTCTGCCGTCACGTTATTTCCTTTGATCTTTGCCGCTTTTTATATCAAGCGTCACATTTCGCTTACCCCCACCCACCCATAAAATGTCTGGACAATCCCTAATATTTATTGTTCTAAGTTTTTGATACTCAATATTTAAGTAGTCTATGCGTTAAAATTCTTAATCGTATCTACAGTGGGTTGCAAAACTTTCAGTCCGTTTTCATCCTTTTTCATCCTTTTTCGTCCTTTTTCGTCCTTGCCACCCATTGTACGAAACCATATGTATAATAAAATTAATTGTCATTTTGTAATTCCTTTCTTATACTTCTCTTAATTAATTAAAAATTTTTTAATTACTCATAAATTGTATTTAATCTGAAGCTCAATTAGAAGTTACAAAAAAATGTATTTTTAAAACATAGACTTTAAAAATTAATCTTTAGAAAATGGTTGACTATCAATTTGCTGTTGTACTAATACATGACATTTTACTTTTAACTCTATCTTTAATAACTATAAAAATATCAATTACAGTATTATTCAAGCGTTTAATTGTTACAAAAACTTCAAAATTATCTCCATTGTTTGTTATTTATTTTATAAATACATTTTTAAACGGACTTCTTAATCTGATACAAGCAGCATATTCTTTAATACTTTGGAGACCAAATATAAATATTTATGATGGTAGAATTATTTATATTACATTTTTTGTAGTACAGTTTTGTGCGGTTTTAAATTCATTTTTTACAATAGGGCTATGCATTGATCGATGTTTGACAATAATGTTTCCGCTAACATATAACATCAAATATAAATTAACTATGACAGTAGCTGTGCTAATTATGTACACAATATTTTTACCATGTTATATTTTAATCAATAATTTAATTGATTTTATTCCAAAGCATGCTGCAACAACGTGCCTACATGGTGGTTGTATAAATAATCACAAACCAACAACATATATTTATATTGTAAAAGTTATTATCTCTGTTATTGATTTTTTTTGTTGTGGAATTCTGTTTTTGCTACTAAAATTAAGATTCTCAAATATCAGTCAATCGGTTAAACGAATGTCCAAAACTGTGATTATCATAATGTTTATTAGTGTTTCAACAGAATTTCTTCCATCTTTAATGAATCAAATTTTTTATGTTGTATATTTTTTTGTTTTATGAAAGTTTTTAACATTTGAGCACGAATCTTTTTTAGGTATTTAATATTCAATTAAATAATTATATTGGTACTCACGGTGCAACGTTGTCATTTGTGGGTATTACAATTTGTACAAAGCTATATTCAAATGCCGTCAAAAAAATGCAATAACATTTTCAAGCTTATCACCACCTCAAGGTCAAGTTCAAACACCTATTGTTATGCTACAGCAAAAAATAACACCTTTATAAATTAAAAGGATCTTTTATGTTTTTATTAAAATAAAGACATTTGAAGAAATAACTTCTATTCATTATTCTCCATGACAACGAATGTGTAATAAATTGGAGTTGAAAAAAGTACAATTGTAGTTGAGTAAAAGTCTAAACAGAACAATAAGAATGTAGAAAAATTCAAATAAATAACTTTTCATTTTTTTTCGGTGACAGGAAATTCAATAACCTCGGTCATTAATCAACAAGAAGTATCCCCCCTCCCCCAAAACATTTGTAAAATTTTAAAAACAAGTTTTTCTGATATATTTGATTGTCAATATTCTAATCTCTCTAAAAGGAGCAACCGCAGTTTCAACTTTTTTCAAATTGCTGAACATGTTGCTGCTGTATTCATGGATGAACTGCTTATAACATTAAAGTAGCAATTCAGACATTAGGTTATAATCAAATTATTACAAGAAAAAATGGCCAACTTCATTTGTCTGGCCATTAATGCTGAACAAAAATTATATTTTATCATTAAATATTTTTATGCGACGTAATTAAAAATATGAACTTTTGCATGACTCTCACAAAAAATGTGAGAGTAGCTTATAAAAAAAGGTTCATTTTAAAAGCTTGTGACCAGACTAAAAGTTCGATTTCTTACGGTATAAAAATAAGCTTTATAAACTGGTGATAATAACTTGTTCGTTTCTTTTTCCAAACAAAATGTCAGATAAATGAACTCAATAATTTTTCTAGAAAAGCTTTATTTTAATCATAACAAAAAAGCACTAATAAATGGTATTCAACAATCTTCTTCTTTTTGTGGATCGCTTTACAAACAAGAATGCAGAAAATACCATTCATTTTTGACCAAAAACAGTCAACCAATCATAAGAACTAAAACAGACAGTTATTACGAGTTGATCAAACAACTTTTTTTTGCTTTGCATTATTATTGTATTAAAAAAAATTTCGAAACAACTTATTTTTGCAAAAAATTATTTGCAGCTGAAACTAAAGCAGCTTTACGGATTAAAAAATTGATTTCATTGTTCCTGTTGAATCATGACTCATTTGATAAAAGTCATGAAGGTGTTAATCAGCGTTAAAAACAAAGAACACATTTTCACTACATATTTTTGTTTTTTACTTTAGAGAGTAACTCACACTTAGCACAAAAAAACTATCCTACAAAAAAATTAATCGAACACAATGAAACAAATACTTCTCGTCATTTTAATCTTTCTTCTCATAAAAAAAGAATTGTCAATTGCAGACAGCCACTAAAAATGCTGCATCACCCACAATCATCCACAAAAATAGTCTTTTACTGATAACACGAGAGAAGGAGAAGAATAAAGCCTCCGTACCCGCTGAAACCTATAAAAAGATTATACAAAAAAAGAGTTCTTTTCATTGTTTTCACTCCCACACTTTTGCTTTTGAAGTTCAAGAAGTTCAAATGTTCCTTAAATTTATTTTTCCACTTTTCCTTCTCTCTTGTAATGGACAAGATTTGGGTATTATGAATATCGCACAAAAGTTAGTAGCAGCAAAAAATTATGCAAATTTTGATGGTTCAACTGTGTTAGAGCCACTGGTATCTTTGAAGCAAAAGAAGTTTTATGGGCATTTATCAACGAGACTAGCAGCGGATATTCCAAATTTAAATTTTAATATTACTGCCGAATGTAGTGAAGATTTGATAATTCTTGGTGTAGCAGCTATTGATCAAAATGATACTTCACCGGAGCTGGCTAAATTTTTGTCACAAAGTAAGTATTTGGGACACCTCATGAGGAATCACAATTTTAAAAATACAAATCAAAATTACTAAATTGGAAATTTTTGAATTAATGATTTAAAATCGTCGAAGTTATCCCAAAAACTATTTTTCAGTGATGGATGCAACAGCTAAAATCCCTCCAGGGCTTCAAAGAGGTGCACAAATTTTTTATGGTTTTAAACAAGAATGTGATGTTATAAAATATACAATCCCAACTCGAAAACGTGTTTTAACAACTGCTTACAGCAGGTATTTTTCTTTACTATTTTGAAGCTAAAAAATAAGGAACATTTTTAGAGCATACATTAGTTTAGCCGGTGATTGTGCTGAACCTGGAACAATTGCCTTTGATATTTGTTTACCAGCTAGTTGTACATCAAAAGATTTAGAAAATGTTGTTGGAATAAGTAAGTGCTTTAAATCATTGGAAACTTAAGTGCTTCAGTTATTACTAAATTTAAATATTTAAGTGGTCTAATTATGTGTTATTTTAGTCCCTGAATTGAATGCAACTTTAGCAAATATTACAAATAGTTTATGCTCCATTGCAACGTTTGCAGAAAGAAATAAGCCGATGACACTTGGATCATGGATTATGGTGTAAGTTTATTTTTTTAAGAAAAGGATCGCCAGCTTGTTGACAAATAATTTACTCATTTCTTGATGCAATTTCGAAAAATATCTATTTTATCTGGGAAAAAATTTTGTGAAATATTAAATTGAAATTTTGGTTTGTGATTGTAATCAGCAAAAATTCTAGTTAGATTTTTTTGTGGACTAATTTTAGTCCGAGTTTGAAGTGAATTTTGAGAATCTGATTTTGAAAAGTTAACTAGTCGATTTTTTTTTGTTTTTTACCAGTTGTTGTTTTGCTTTGATATCAATTCCATAGAGCTATATTTAAAAGTCCTTGATATAAAACAGCTTTGTGCTGAGAATACTTGTCGTTAATTAAGCAACTATTTTTGTTTTTCATGATTGCTCTTTTTAATTGAATAACTCGAAATTTTTCAGTGCATTTTTATCAATCCTTGGAGCATTGGTTATACTTGCAGGTATTACTGATTACTGCGTACTTCCAACTGATACACCAATGAGAAAACGTAAGTTCTTTATTTTTTTGGCTTTATTACAGTTAAATTAATCTGAAGAAACATGCCATTTTAGAATTCGGTGTTCAATTATTTCTTTCATTTTCTGGCTACAAAAGTGTTTGCGAAATTATGACTGCAACAAAATTTAAACGTGGCCAAATTGGTCCAATCAATTGTTTACGAGTTATTTCAATGTTTTGGGTTATTCTTGGCCACACTATTTCTGCAGCATTGTCTTCAACAAGTAAACTTATCGTTAAAAAAAGATAACATTAGCTCTTTTGCAGATAATATCCTCGATTTTATGCCTGTGCTGGATTACTTTTTAACACAAATCATTGAAAATGCGCTATTTTCTGTTGATACTTTTTTCTTTATTGGTGGAGTTTTACTTGCATTTATGTGGTTTAAAGGTTATGAAAAGGATAAAAGAAAGCTAATGTCCCCTCAAGGATGGATAATGTTTTATGTGCATCGAATTATACGGTATGTTATTAGAATATGCAATTGTAACAAGTTTTTTATGCAAATTTAGCAAACTTGTATTTCAATATCCAGTTTAATTAATATCTGTTTTTAGTTTATCAGCCCCTTACTGGGTAGCGCTCCTAACCTACACATATCTCTTTGGACCATTAACACAAGATATGTCAATATTTTTCACTGCCGAAGAAGCGCCATATGAACCTTGTAAAAAGTATTTATGGAAGAATATGTTATATATTTTTAATTTTGATACTAAAAATCTTGTAAGTTTTCTATAGCACTGATAACTATTATTTATATGACGTTTTATGATCTTTTACTGCTTTGAGGAATGGACAGTACAGGAGTTTCTGATCGAAATTTAAATTATCATAATTTGATCTGTTTTCAAAAATTCAAAGATTGCTACTTGAAAGCTTCTTCTTGTTAATTCTTTTCATATTTTAGTGCATGGGTCAAACATGGTATCTAGCCACTGATATGCAAATCTTTATTCTTACTCCAATAATTCTCATCCCGCTAGCTTTGTATCCATTTGCTGGATGGGCAGTTGCTGCTACGTTAATAGTTCTATCAACAGCTGGAAATATTATTACTATATATGAAAATAATTTTCCTCCAACTGTTTCTTTATTTGGACAAGAGGGAGTTGCAGCAGATCCACAAAAAGCAAAGTAAGGACTTAATATAGCTGGTATCCTTTAGTTTATGTAATGGTTTTAGTAAGTATACAACACTAGTATATTATGCACCATGGATAAGATGTCAAATTTATATAATGGGATTGTTGGTTGGATGGTTTTTACAAAAATACAAAGATATTAGAATTAATAAAGTGAGTTAATCGTTCACGCAAAATTTTAGCGACAAGTCCTTTTAAAGTAAAAAATAATAAGTGTCATTTCCCGGGCAATAACACCTTCCAAAAATTTGCGAGAAAAGTGTTGTTGCTAAAAAGAATTCCCCTTGCCCTCTCGAAAGAGAACAGAGAGATTTCTTTTTAACAACAGAGCCGAAGCCCTCCTCGAAAGATGTTTGAAAAAAATGTTTGCAACAACTTTTATCTTTTTTTTGCGCAACAACAAAAGACGCGTTCAAAAAAGAGAAGAGAAAACATGAAAAGCAAAAGAAACGTCAGACACGCATAGATCGTTGAATGGAGTTTTGCAAAGGAAAAGCTATGTTTTTTGAAATAACTGAATGCAATGCTGTTAATTTTCTTCAATTTTTGAATCTAAAATATTTGCGCTCTCCATTTTTAGGCGTTTTTAATTTCTGGGCTTTTAATTTGTGTTTTTTATATTTTGAGCTTTATTTTTGTCATTTCTGTGCAGCACCTTAAAAGAAAAGTGACAGCGCAGATTTTGATCAGTGCATTCAACTGCCTGCTTTTTTTACCTTCCATTGGTGCCTTGAATTTATTTTACCATTATTTTTCAGTTCTTAAACCTACTCCTCTGGGCTCTTGGTGCCGCGCTGATGCTCACCGTCCTATTCGGAATTTATCGTTACAATCAAGGCCATTCACTTCCCCTCTTTTGGAGAGCCGCATATTCAGCTTTATCAAAACCTGCATGGGGGCTTGGCTTGACATGGCTCGTTGTAAGCTGTTACTATGGCTATGGTGGACCAATAAATAAATTTATGTCATGGAATATTTGGGTTCCACTTGGACGACTTTCATATTGTGCATATCTTGTTCATTATCCCCTTATCACATATGTCTATGGGCTTGAAAAGAATGCAATTTTATATTCAAGTTTATGGCATTTGCTTTTAAATTATTATATTCCTGTTTGTGCTCTTAGTTTTGCACTAGCACTTATTTTAGCTGTAATGGTAGAAGTTCCAGCTGGAAAAGTAAGTTTATCGAAACACTTCAAAAATAATATTTTAAGTAAATTTTTTTTTAGCTCGAAGCCCTCCTTTTAAGACCGCGACCTCGCAGTGAAAATTATGTAAAAAAAGGAATTGAACCATCATGGGAGATACCAAATAGTGATACCAAATTTGAAGAAAAAATTATCATAAAAAGTGATGATATAAAATTTTAATTGTTCGTTTTTAATGTACAAATTTTTAAAATATCTGAGTAAAAGCTTTAAATAAAAAATAAACGAGATTTGAGATATCCGCCACAATTTCTAATCTTGCAAAATCAACAAATTTCTTCTACAAAAAGCAGGACAATGTTGACAACACTAATTATTTTTGCAAAGACTCTTAAAACTGCTTGCAATCGCAATTGCGTAATATCACTTGTTTTACATCAATATAAATTCCTTTTTAGTTTGAAAACGGATAAGTTTATGATAAACTGAAAGAATACAACACCAAAAAGTTAGGGAAACAATGGCATAAGTACAAAATAAATTCATCAGTCACAAAACATCAAACAGTTAATTTTCAGTTACTCACTCCCTTTCAAGGAAATAAGAGAGATTTGTAAAAGAAGAACCGTTTTTACGCTTGTTACGGCAACATAAGTCATTTTCGTCAGTTGAATCATCCATTGATAAACTCTTTCTTATTCTTTCCCAACCTATTTCTATCTGCAAGTATTCTTTCCTGTTTAAATACTTTTTCATCCATTCTGCAACTTCTTTTTGTTGGTTTTTCTGAAATAAAATTTTGCTATTTAAAATTTGAATATAAATGCATACATTTTGAAAATATAAACCATTTTTTGTCAGTTCTTTTGCAAGAATGCCAATGTTAAACTATAAAATAATATTTAAAAATTTATATTGAAAATATTTTGTCAGGAAAAAAATTACAAGCAAACCCATTGTAAGTGCATATACTCCTGTGTACATGATTTTTGGACAGGCCCTAAATGCTGACAAAACTAACCCCTTTAACGTCTTCTGTATTTGAAATGATTAAAAATTGCGTTGGAAAATGGTTTCCTTGAATAAATTGTTTTATGGTTACTTCATTTTTGAATAATATAAATTCATCATTGATATAAATACCATTTTTATCAACAATAATATTTACGGAATCAGTTATATTTCCTTTTTTGCATCGACTTTCATAAATTTTCAAAAACTGTAGATTTGTTTGTGCCAATGCAATTTGAGCAAAATATGGTAAACATTCCATAAATCTTGTTTGAATAATATAGGGTAAATTCGTTAAAGGAAAAGTAGAATTATTAAGAAAATACATAATAATATTTAAAAACCTTTAAATCACTACCAGATTTACTGATGACAAAAAAAACCGTTTTATGTGTAAAAAAGAATTTTTAATTTGATGCATTGTTTTTGGGTTTTTGGTCATTTTGGTCCACAGCCATTTTTACAAAAGCACTTTAGGACAAAAGTGAGTATCGCCTAAATTACCGCTCGACCTCCAAAATTTAAAATTTTCTCATAGAGTATCTCTTAAAAAACAATGTATTTTTTGAAAAATAGAGAAAACAAAGAATTCTGATGAACAGTAAATTTTATTGTAGAAACGTTTTTATTATTGTCGGCTTAGATGTCTTGATTAATATGTTGTAACAGTCTCATTTATAATAAATATTAAAAGAATAATAAAACAGATCTTTGGTTGTGAAGAGACAGAAATAAATGTAATATTTATATATCAATATTTCGCCATTGCAACGGCATCATCACGATAATATATGTACAATTACAAGTGAAAATTGTAAATTTCAAATCAAAAACAAAAAAATAAAAAATTATGCAAATTAATTAGTTTTCTTTCTTCTATCCTTCATGGGAAACAAAAGGTCATTTATTTCATCCATTTCATCTTTTCTGCTTTTAATGTCGAGACGTCGCAGTGAAAATTATGTAAAAAAAGGAATTGAACCATCATGGGAAATACCAAACAGTGACATCAAATTTGAAGAAAAAATAATTATAAAAAGTGATGACATCAAATTTTAATTGTTCGTTTTTAATGTATAAATTTTTTTAATGAAATAAAAGCTTTAAATGTAATAAAAATGTTTTTGTGACTTGAGATATCCGCCACGATTTTTAATTTTGTATCTTTTAAAATTTGTTTTTGCAAAAGAATTGTTTTCACTTTAAAAACGGATAATTTTATTATATACTGAAGGAATACGATACCAAAAAAGATATGAGCAAGACATTGTCATAAAAACAAAAGAAATACATCAATCAAAAACATCATCTTTAAATTTAAAATGAGTGAATAAATAATTTTTAGTTATTCACTCATTTTAAAGAGTTTAGATAAATTAGAAAAATCTAAAGTATTTCTAAACTTTCCGCGATAGAGAAACTCAATGGGTAAACTTTCATGTTGTCTTTGCCAACCAAATTCAAATTTCGTGTAGTCTTTGTGTGTTAACGTACTTTCCATCCATTTTAGGGCATATTTTTTCTGATTTTTCTAAAACATAAATAAAAGTTAGTCTACACTTAAATGTAAATGCTTACGTTTTGAAAATATAATCCATTGTTTGTCAATTCTTTTGCAAGAATGTTTATCTTACACTGAAAATATTATTTTTTTAGAAAATTTTCTTGAAAAAAGAAGTTACAAGGAATCCATTTTAAATTTCCATGTAAGTGGATAATTCTGTATCCGTTTTTGTGGACAGCTCCACGTTAACAAAACTAACCTCTTCAATTTTTTCAACATTTGACATAGTTAAAAGCTGAGTTGGAAAATGATTGCCTTGAATATAATGCTTTATTGATTTTTCATTTTTGAATAATATAAATTCTTCATTAATATAAATACCATTTTTATCAACGACAATGTTCACAGAATCATTTATATTTCTTTTTTTGCAACGATTTTCATACATTTGAAAAAACTGTTGATTTGTTTGTGCCAATTCAATTTGTTGAAAATATGGTAAACATTCCATAAATCTTGTCTGGATCATATATGGTAAAGTTGTTAAAGGAAATGCAGAATTAACAGAAAAACTCATAATACATGTAAAAGTAAGAATTATATAATTAGTTGAATAAACTTTTCCTAAAATGCAAGATGTGGCAAAAAATCACATCAAAACAAAAAAATAAAAATTTGCACGTTTTATCGTAAACTCTCATTTTTTTTCCACTTTAAATATTTAAAAATCATTTCAAGAATGCTTTTAAGGTCTAATTAATTGTTTTTCATAGAATATATTTTATGAAAACAATTAATGACCTCAAATTTTAATGAAAAAATTATTGTAAAAAGTGATGACATGAAATTTAAATTCGCAATATACGAACGAACTATAGTAATGGAATTGAAGTAAACAAAATATCTATGGTACTCTAATTAATATGTTGTTAAGATGTTGGGAAGTAAAAGGTTAATATAATTTAAAAAAGTTTATTAATAAAGCAACAACGGACAAATATAAAAAATAATTAAAAAGGAAAAAAAGAGAGAGAGGTAACAAACTACAAAATTTGATGTTTCCTTCAGGAATAAAAGCAGTATTATATTATTGTAATTCAAAAATAATTAAATTACTATGCAGAATTTCATCAATCAACAATATTTATGTAAAAAACAATAATTTTCAATGGTCTTATCTCTACTTTAAAACATCACAATAAAAATGACAACGTAGAGATAAGACGTAAATATACAAAAAAACAGAGTAAATACATGGGTTGCAATATCAAATCTTAAATTTTAATTATATGTGCTTTTTTTCAAAAAAACCGAACAAATTAAAATATACAAGACTGTTATTAAAAAAGTAAGCGACTTGCATTCTATGTCATTGTTTATAGACGATTTGAGTAATAGGACAAATTTAATAAAGCTGAGCATCCCCCTTTAAGCTCTACGAGAGCCATCAAACATTTTTCATTAGTTAGCTCGTCAGCTGTATGACTCCTTTTCCAACCTATCTCGATTTTCGTGAATGTTACAACATCTGAGTAATCTAAGAATTGTTTCATCCATTTGTCAACTTCTTTTTTCAATTTTCTCTAAATTAAAATAAATATAGTTAGGCAATTTATTTATTTGTATGACCTTACACAATGTAATCCATGTTCAACCAAATCTTTAGCAAGAATACCAATGTCTACCTAAAAAATTTAAAGAAGTTTTTTTAAGGATAAAATGTTGAAATTCAAATTTGTGATTTTTTATACAGAGTTTAATGGCGTCGGTAAAACTACGTTAATAAAACTAACCCAAGCAACATTTTCAACATTTAAAATACTTATAAGTTTTGTTGGAAAATGATTTCCTTGAATATAACGTTTTATTGATTTTTTATTTCTGAATAGCGAAAGTGTATGTTTCTCATCATTGATAAAAATACCACTTCTCTTAATAACAATATTCACGGAGTCACTAATATTTCTTTTTCTGCAACGGGTTTCATAGATTTGCAAAAATTGTTGATTTGTTTGTGCCAATTCAATTTGTAGAAAATATGGTAAGCATTCCATAAATCTTGATTGAATCATATACGGTAAAGTTGTTAAAGGGAATGGTGAATTTTCAGAAATATTCATGATAATATTTAAAAACCTTTAAATCACTACCAGATTTACTGGTGACAAAAAAAAAACCGTTTAATGTGGAAAAAAGAATTTTTAATTTGATGCATTGTTTTTGGGTTTTCGGTCATTTTGGCCCACGGCCATTTTTACAAAAGCACTTTAGGACAAAATGAGTATCGCCTAAATGACCTCTCGACCTCCAAAATTTAAAATTTTCTCATAGAGTGTCTCTTAAAAAACAATCTATTTTTTGAAAATAGAGAAAACAAAGAATTCTGATGAACATTTAATTTTTTTGTAGAAACGTTTTTATTATTGTCGACTTGTATGTCATAATTTCTGTTATCATATTCGTCTTGAAAAAAATAATGTTCTTTTATTTAACAACATTAAACAATTTTATGAAAAAATAAAAAGAGAAACGGCAGTAAAAAACGTATTAACAAAAAATGCATTCATTGTAAGTAAACAATGCAATGTTAAAACACCAATAAGGACATTTTACAAAATCACCAAATTTTTTCACATTAAATGAGTCAAGTCAGTAGCATTAAAACTGTCTTTAGATTCTCTGATGTATTTAAAAGCTTTTTTATATTTTAACTCGTGATTTTCAAAATCTTGTAATATCTCATACCAACCCATTTCGATTTTTTTAAGTTTTTTAACACCATCTGCTTTAATATCCATTTCCATCCATTTTATAGCTGCTTTTTGTTTGTTTCTCTAAAAAAAAGATTTTTAAACATGTTCAAAGAAAACGTTAAAACTTTTACATCTTTAAAATATAATCCATTTTTCATCAATTCTTTAGCAAGGATACCAATGTCAACCTATAAATTTTTAAAAATTCATTTAAAAGACATTATTATCAACAAAAAAACCTAATAAAAATGAAGTTTTACAGCTCTAAAATATCTAATGCGACAACCATGAGTTGCGAGTAAAACATACTAAGGAAGGGCTCGCTTTTAACTAGGTGCCATCTATTTATCTCGGATCCATCAAGCATCCAACCACTTATGTTTTTAGTAATAGAGACTTCGCTAGGATTCGAACCTGAGATCACCAAATCAAACATTCGACTCGCTAACCTCTGGACCATATGAGCTGACTATTGACTATAGCCCGTCGTTTACTTACCCGTCCCGTGATTAAATGCAGATGAGTTGAAAGTTTGCAAAAAATAGAGGGGAAAACTTTACAAAAGCTTATAACTATTTCTGCGGGGTAGCAAATAATCTTGATCCTTGTTAAAACAACTAACCCAGCCAACATTTTCTGCATTAATAATGCTTAAAAATTTTGTTGGAAAATAATTTTCTTGAATATAAAATTTTATTAATCTTTCATTTTTGTACAATGTATTTGAATATCTTTTGCCATTAATATAAATACCATTTTTAGTAACAACAATGTTCACGGAATCACTTATACTTCTTCGTCTACAACGGGTTTCATAAATTTGCAATAACTGCTGATTTGTTTGTGCCAGTTCAATTTGTTGAAAATATGGCAAAATTTCCATAAATCTTGATTGAAACAAATATGGTAAAGTTGTTAAATGAAATACTGATTTGTCAATGGAATACATAATAGTGATAAAAAAAACCTAAAACTAGATGCAAAATTAATGCTCTTAGGCGACCTTTTTAAACTATTTTTCTGATTTCAAAAAAGCGTTAAAAATAAAAAAAACTGGATGGAAAAAATCCGAGCCTTCGCTCTTTTTTCTTTCTTCTTACTTTTTGTTTGTCTGAGATGCTCCCCTTTAAGAGTGAAATTACAGCAACATTTCTTTTCCCATAAATTATATTAGCAACTTTTTATATTAGTTTGGCATCTATCCAAATTGCCGCTTTTTCTTTTTGCCTATCAATCATATTTTTTATCCTTGAATGAATAAAATCTTTTTTCTAAAAACACCAGCTGCTGTGGTGGCAAAAAAGAAAGGAAACGGTTGTTATTTGAGAACTTTTTCAATGACACTCCCTTAAAAGCATTGGTTTTCTCAAAACACTTTCTTCCATTGTTTTTCTTAAAATCTTAAGTCCATCTCTTTTCATCTTTCAAGGATATGAGAATATTCTCTTAGGTCTCATAAAATAGCTTTTGCTAGTTTTTTCTCTAAATCAGAAAAACTAGCAAAGCTGACAATAAATTTTTAATATTTAAATATTGAATTAATTCAGCGTTTTTATAGTTTATTTTTATTGTTGTGATATGTGTGGACCAGATTTGGATACTCAAATTACTGAAGCTTTAAAGCGCCTTGATGACAAATATCGTGAAGCTGCTGAAGCACTTTTAACATCTCTTAAAGACGCCAAAACAGTTGAACAGAAGAAAGATGCTTTTAATCAATTTGCTGAAAAATATACTGTAATTCCTCCTTTACGGAATAAGTTTATTGAGTAAGTTTTGCATTTTAAAAAAATTGTGAGTTACGAAGCAATTAAGAATAAAAAAAGCCTTAAAATTAAGTTTAAAATCCCTCATTCGGTTCGCCAGGTCGAACCACTCAACCACATGAGCTCGCCTAAAACTTTGCAAAGAATTTTTTCATTCTCACAAAAGAAAATGGTCAAAGATGACCATGTCACGGCAGACCCGTCTAATAGAAAAAAGGTGAGTAAAAGAAAAAAGAGAGGTGTGAAAAAAAAATTCTTTGTACTTGTTTTCTTTGTTCTTTTGGGCCTTTTCACAGCTCTAGATCTCAAGTTGTAGGTTATCTTTTTTTGTGATTATTAGATAGACCTATTTATTAGGATTTTATCTTGACTTTAGCACGGCACTTTTTTAAATATTAAATTTTAAAAAAAGATATTAGCTTTTTTAAGATTAAGCTCAAAAAGACAATGGAAGAACAATAGAAAAACAAAAAAAGAACAAAGGAAAAAAGTGAGAATAAAAATTGTTTTCACACCTCTCTTTTTTCTTTCACTCACCCTTCAGGGCTGGCGCGATGTATTATTCTATTTTCTCAACAATTTTTACAGAAGCTTTGAAGATGCTGAAACCGAACTGGATGTAACATCTCTACCTGCTTTTTTCGATTTCTACCTTGATTATTTCGTCTACAGAACAGATAACACTATCAATATTCAAGGACTACAAAATTATTTTACACAATTTTCATATTGGACAACATTCTTCTCTGAAATCACAGATAAAGAAACATATTTTTTCTTTAATAAATATGCAGAAGAACATTTAAAAGATCGGCCATTTGCAATAAAATTCTTTGAAGAACTAATCACATTTCCTCATCATGATTTGGAGAAAGCTTATAAAAAGTTGGAACAATATTCTGGTAAGTTTTATCTTTGATCTTTAACGATAAACTTTTTACTATTCATCAGTTTTTTAACTCTAAATTTTAGATCGTCCAATTTCGAAAGAGTTAATGGAAAAATATGTAGCTGCAAAAGAGTATGTCAAGAAATGGAATGCAAAGGAAGATGAATATGATTGGATGGAACATACTTTTGAATTTGGTCTAAAATATGCAATTCAATGCTATGAAAGTTTATTGAATAACATGTATACAGATGCTGGATTTTGGAAAAAATATATTGCAGCTTTAAAATCTCAAAATGTTAAGGTTTGTTTGTTTTAAACTAAATTGTTCCACTTTTGCCGAGTCTAGTTACAGCACATTTTAAAATGTCGATTAAAAATGTGCTGTCTTCGTTGCTTTTTCCTGTCTTGAAGCATGATAGGTAAAAATTGTTAAACAAGAAATTGGTTTTTTTTTTCAAAAATAGTAGTGTAAGTGTGTATGGAATTCAACATAGACTTGAAACAACAATTAAAGAGCAATAATAATGTTTAATTCATACGCATGCCTTAGAAAATTGAGTTTTTAGATAGAGAAACAGTTGTATCATATAACCTTAACATTTAGCGTTTAAAAATATTACGTTTTAGGCAGCTCTGCAAGTGATGCTAAAATATATTCGACTTTTTGTTGATGACACTGAAATGAAAGAAATTTATGAAAAAGAACTCTCTGAAGCAAAAAATATTCCTGGATATGATGATTTACCAGATTTACAATTTTATTTAGCTGCTGAAACATTTACAACTGACAGCCGTTCAAAACTAGACGTTAATTATTTTACAAATTCTAAAAATTTGCAAGAACAAAATTTACCTATCAAGTTATCACTTGTTGATTATCTCATTGAAAATGGTGATTCTCCATTTCTACAAAAGCTTCAAAAAACTTGTCGAATTTTTTCTTCTCAAAAAGCCATCCCTATTTGTCATCAATTAATTCTTTCACATAGAATTAAATCATCACGATATGAAACACAAACATTGAAAATTAAGATCTTAAAAAATATGGATAACGTTGCTTCAGAAGAGATTGAAAGTAAATTATTTGAAACTCCTGCTGGAATTTTCGATAATTTGTATATTTCTAATCGTCTATATATCAAGTCAGATATTCCATGCTATGCTAAATTTATTATTGCAAAGATATATAAATGTGATGCACGATTTCTTGAACTTGATAGTCAAAAGTTGACATGGATTGAATTTGATTTTTTGACAAGTTCAAAGAAATTGAAGAATTTAGTTTTTGATTACACCAATGTTTATGAAGATGAGCAGAATATTGCACCACTTGAAGATGTTGTTGAAAAGTTATCTCATGTTTCATCCATTGAGTAAGATCAAATATATGTGTCGACAAAAACAAACATTAATGTTCGTTTTTTTAGGATCTCGGGTTACAGTAATATTACACCCAAAACTTGTGAAAATCTTGCATTACTCGATATAAAATGCAAATTTGATTTCTGTGGATTAGGAAATTTTGTTGCTGAAAATTTCAACATTGAAGAATACGCAAAGTTCATTGAAGTATGTTTTAACCATTTTATTCTTTTCTATTCTGTCAAAATTCGGTTTTCAGAAACATGTAAAACAAAAGTCAGTTTTTGAAATTTATTTTCTTCTTGACTTGGCTAAATGGTCTTCAACTCTTCAACCAGTAGTAAGAAATGCAAGAGAACAACTAGAGCTAAAATTTAAAGATCAGCTTGATCCTGAACCAAGAAACCAATTTTTTTGTAATGGAATTACTCTCGATTTTGCATAAAAATGAAACTCAATTAATTTACTGTCATTTTTATTACTCTTAATTGGTTTTGAAATAAAGCAATTTTATTATCATAATAAGCTGCCATTGGAAAGAGATTAGGAAGGATCCAAGTTTCAAAAGTTGAAACAGATTGGAAAAGGATGAGTTAACAAATGAAATATGTTTTACATATTCCAGAGAGTCTAGACCTTTGCATTGAAGCAGCCGCATCAATTCTTTAATATCTCTAATTGGATAAATTGGTTTTAATTTTTTTTGTAAAGCTCAAGTGCAAATAGAAAAATGACAAAACAAATTTAAATTTACACATAAGTTATTCGTGAACAATATAATGTTTTTTATTTTGCAGTTTAGATAATAAATCACATTGCTTTTTAAATTGTGTTTCGAGTTCTTGAAGAGCAGAAATGCATTGATCATAAATAGATGAAATTTTTGCATATTGAAATTCAGCATCTTTTAAAAGTTTGGTATAAACTAGGAATGTCACATACAAAGTGGAGCATCTTTTGCAAAAAAAAATTTTTTTAGAAGCGATTTTAGCTCGAAACATGTTTTATCATTCCCTTTTTGAAATGTTGAATGGTATTTCGGCAAGTTATTAGCGGGCTCTTTCATTTTCATAAAAACTATTGTATTTTTCGGTATTCAATAATAGACTTTTAGTACTTGCAATGTCATTTTAATTGATTATAAATTAGTTATTCAAATAATTATTTCTTTTGTTTAAAAATATTATTCTGTGTGTGCTTTATAATTATTTTATAACATAAACACGAAAAAATAAATTAAATGTTTTTTATCATGATTGCAGAGCAATAAAGTTTCTGCATTTTTGCAAAAGCTGAATGATGTAGATAACAAATACTTTGTGAACTGCTGTAGATACGTTAAAAGCCTCCTCTAAAATGGCAACAAAAGTTTAATTTTGAGTTATATACACTGAAAAAAATCAGTAACTAAATAACTCTCTTTTCTGACAATTTTAATGCCAGTCAAGGCATCATAAATAATGACGAAATCTCATTATTTTGACAAGATCATTGCCAATATTAATTAAAAGTGATGAAGCTGTCATAAATGAGCAGTTTTTTAGACACTGATAATTTTTTTAAGACATTACTTTTTTTGACAAGTTATTCCAATACATCTTGCACCGTAGCCGTATGCATCAACGCAATCACTATGTCTGTGGCAATAGATATCTTCTTGATCCTAAAGAAATTTTAAAAAAAAGTTAGCAAGTTTTCCGGAGTAGAATTTTTTTTCACTTACTAAACATCTACGTTGAAAACAGACTTTATCATCATAACATTCTTCAGTGGATTGACATTTTTGTAAATGTAAATTTCTCTCGTCGTCGCCATCTCCATTTATTGACTAAAAAGTAAATATTATTTGAAAGTACATCAGGGATGAAAAGTGCGGCCGGCCGGGCCGATGATATTCGGCCTGCGGCCGCAGCCGACGATTTTGGGAAAAAATAGTACAAATCTATGCGGCCGGACGCCTAGATTTGTACTAAGATTTTGGACGATTTTCGGCCCGCGGCCTGCCGGAAATTTCAGGCCGCGTTTTCATCCCTGAAGTACAGGAAGATTTTTTACTTAAAATGTTCATTTTCAAAAACTTACTACACATTGCTTATATTCACATTTATATCCCTTTTTGCAATGTTTGTGAAGAAGACATTTTTGATAAATTTTATGGCATTTATGTGCCTTGCATTCATATCCTGCCTTACAATGGCGTGTAGAGTCACACGGCATTTTATATGATAATGCAATGGCACAAAAGATCCCAAAAAAGAGAATCAATTTCGTTGACATTTTCATGCTTCCCACAAAAGTCTTTCCTAAAAAAATCAAAAATTATAAATGTAAAATTTAAAAAAATATGCTGTATTTTATGAAATTTATCTGCCGCTTTAAATATGTTAGTTTTGATTTTTGTTCTTTTCAATTTTTGCAAATACAAAACGCTTTTGCAAAAAGTTTTAAAACTGTCTGTGTCTGCTTTTTTTGTTGCAAGGTTTTAGACGGTGATAATTGATAATGCATATTAAAATGGCAAAATTTGTAAAAAAAAATTTATCACAGAAAACAGTTAATTTTTTGCTTTTGCAAAAATTTTCTTGGAAAAGCACGTATGATGAATAGAAAATTTTATTTTTAAATGCAAGGATTAATAGGCAGAGTATCCAAAAGAAAAGAGGCATGATTGCAATTTTAAAACTATAAGGGGTAGTAAATCTTATTACATCTTGATTGACATTATCTTGTAGTGTTTTAGTTATTACAGTAATCTCGCTTGCCTTATTACTCTTTTTTTAATGATGCATAATAGCTGCTTACGGTTAAGTAGCTGACGATGACTTTTTAGTTGAACATTTCAAACGCTATTTTTTTACTTGCATCAGTTTTCTTATTTTTTTATTATCATACTATGATTGCTTGTATTTGAAAAAAAAGAACTCTCAAGCTACGTAAATTCAATCAAAAACTACAAAAAAAATTTTTGTTGCAAAACGTCAAACCCGGCAAAAATAATTCACAACACAACCATAAAATTGGCAAAATTGTTCCAAATTGGAACTTCTAATAAGTAAAGAAATTGCGGCGCATTGCTAAAAATCTTTTTGATTATAACATTTGTGTTTATTTATCCTTACATTTGCATAAAGACAACAACATTATTAATTTATAAAATGCAACGACACTTTTTATTTGATACTAACACAATCTAAGACACACATTGCTTATGTTTATCAACTTTTTTTTCATTTTAATAGTCCTTTATGACTCGACAGATAAAAAATCAAAGTTAACAAGTGGAAGCTGATATCATTTTTTAAAAAGAAGACATGACCCTGGAAAGCTTAAATTATATTGTAACAAAGGGGTGCATAATATAAAAATTTTAGGTGAATACAAAATATTTTAACGCAAATTATATTTGAAAACAAACTAACCCAAACAAAGTTATTATTTTATATTTTCCTGACGTCTGAATGACAGAAAGCAGGCCCTCTGCTTTTTACAACTTCTGTGAGAAAGTAAAAAACTAAATTTTTTCTGAAAAATTGGAAAAAATCTCAAAATGTTTTTCTGTTTTTTGAAATTCTAATTTACCGGCAGGGATGAGAAATGCCGTCGGCCGACGATTTTCGGGAAATTCTTTGTTTTTCGCTTTATAAAAAAAAGCGGCCGCCTTCTCATTCATGTTTACCGGTAAATTAGCCCTCGGTAAATTTACTTGTAAATTTGTTTTGTAAATTTATAGGTTATTTAAAAAAATACTACAATTTGCATTTTTTTACAACATTCTGTAACCACGCATTAATGTTTTAAATAAAAATTATTACTGTGTTATAACCTTGCACTAAAGAACTAGTCTTAAATTTTTAAAGTATGCAATTATTTTTAAAAACCTTTAAAATTTATGTATGTGTAGTAAATGCATACATAATGTTTTACATGTGATGTGTGCATTTTTTAATATCTAAAATTTGTATTTTCGTTTTTTTACATTCTTACTTCATTTTTTATTTTTTTAATGAATTTATATATGTATATTGTCTTATTGCATCATATAATTTGCATAATATGTGGAGCAATATGCCTAAAATATTCACTTCCAATTTTTATACTGCGAAAAAAGATAACAACAAAAAATGTATCCCCAGTACTTCTTTTTTTCTTTATTTTCATTATTATTTCATCTTCTGCATCAATAATATGCCGAACATATTTGCTCATATTTTGGCGTCCAGAAGAAAATATTTATGATGCAAGAATATAGGGTTCGTCTTTTAGCCGGCTAAAAACTTTTCGGCTATTTTCGGATTTAGTCATTTTTTCACCCAAAATTTTTTTCTCGTTGATTTTTGCTTAAATATGCTAAAAACATATTTAAAAAAATAAGACTTAAATAAAATATGTATTTAAGAAAAATACAAAAATTTTTTGACAAAATATACTCGATTTTGAAAATCACCGAAAAATTTTCCGTTAAAAAATTATCAAAAACAACCATAATTGATTATCTATCAGTTAATACAGACAAAAATTTAGTGTTTCTGACGTCTTAACCTGTAGATTCTTGAAAATTTTCGCAAATAACAGTATTTTATCAATCGGCTAATAACGGCTAATAAAAATCCTCGGCTAATTTGCCGGCTAAAATAGATGTACGAACCCTTCAAGAATAATCTTTTGGTTAACATTTCCTTCATTTATTCTTGAATATATTGGAACTGTAGTGGAAATTTCCCTGTGTATTGATCGATGCCTTTCTCTTCAATTTCCAATAAAATATACAAAAAGATATCAAAAATATTACAGTTATCTTGTAATAATGGCTTTAGTACTTTTTGCTACAGCTTTTCTCTATAGGAATCCTGTATTTAATTATATTCCAACAGAAGGCCCAACATTTTGTATTATATTTGGTTGCTAGCTTGATGATATTACAAGTTTAGATGCCTTTTTATTTTCAGAAGTTGGAGTAAATATTTTTTGTGCATTTATTTTGCTGTTTTTTATTAAAACTAAATTATTAAATTCCAATAAACCAATTAATCGTACAATTATTATTATCATATTTGCATCATCATTTTGTGATTTATTTCCAAATATTTTTTCAGCTTTTCTTTTAAATACAAAATACAGGAGGTTCACGTAAAATGCACATTTGCGTTCTGAAAGCAAATAGCTTCTTTTAACTAATATCTCAAACAATGAGATATATGTCATCACTGACTGACCCGGTGTATTTTGGCATTTGAGAACACTTTGCTAAACGGCGCCAAATTCAAATTTGACTGTTATCCAGCTTAAAGGTGATAGATATAACAAAAAGCCATACTTTTCGGAAAGCACTGATTGAATAATCAGCCCTCCAGCTGTTAAAATAACAAGATGGCAGTCATTTGAAATACTAAGTTTTTTTTTAAATAATGAAAAAGTTTAAAAAATTTTTTGACTTTTATTCGAGTGTGCACCATTTTTTCTAATGACCGCCATTTTGTTACTACTGAAGCTTGAGGGCTAGTTTTTTGACCATTATGTATTGGAAAGTCTGAATTTTTATAATCTATGTCAACTAAAAGTGAGTAAAGGCCAAATTTGAGATTAACATTTGAGAAAGTGTTCCCAAATGCTAAAATGTTTGCTGCAAAAGTTACTCCGGGGTCAATGATGATCCTTCTGTGAAAAAAGGAGCTCAAGGACGTTCAAAGAAACGATTTATCACCGAAAAAAATAATTCAGCTTGAATGATTCTTGTTAAATTACCCCGTATTTAAATATTTTGATCGTCTCCTTTTACCGATGTTGAAAATAACTAATTCTTTATCACCAAAAAGTTTATTTTATCCAATATCGGAGCAAAGTCACAATATTTTTGATTGAAATCTCTGTTTAAATTTTCTGCATTTTAAAATTATAAAAATTTTCATGATTTTAATTTTCAGGTATTTAATATACGTTCCCATTTGATTATTGGTCCATGGACACCTACTCTCATTTCTATAAATATGGCAACATGTACTTTTCTTTACGCCAAAGCATTCCGAAAAACCACCACTTCAAAATTACCACTTTCAAATAATGGCAAAATTGTTGTAATAAGTAATGGCACCGTTTAATGCAAGTGTATTTAATACACAAAATTTATTTTAAGTCTTTAATAAAAAACAAAAAGAAAATAACAATACAAAAACAACAACTAAAAATGTGTTGAAAAAAGAAACATAAAATCGCATAAATAAAAATGCTTTTGCTTTAGCTTTTAGTTATACGTGCTTTTTCTTCAAATAAGCGGATAAATTAGCAAACTTGGAAGTGGTTTGAAAATAACCAAGATACATCAAATATTTTTCATTTGTCTCTCCAATATTTGCAGATTTCTTTTTTACTATGTCCCAACCGATTTCAATTTTCTTGAGATCTTTCGTTGATTCTCCTAAATTTCTTACCAACCATTTTTCAACTTCTTTTTGTTGATTTTTCTAAAGCGAGAATAAGAATTTTAATATATTTTCATTAAAAAAAACGCTTACAGTTTGAAAATATAATCCATTTTCGATTAATTTTATAGCAATTATGCCAATATCAACCTACAAAAGAGTTTTGAAAAGTGTGAAAAATTACAAAAAAGCAGAAAAATTGCTTTGAAACAAATTATATGGCTTATAATCATCCAATACAACTCTTTCCCCTCCTTGATAAATAAGATATCAGGTAACCAAAGAAAAAGAATTCGCACTATTTCTTTTCTGTGAATGAATAAAGGATGTGTCTGTTTGTCTGCTCCCTCCGTTGAGAGAGATTGTACTGGCTGACAGAGCTTCTTTAACGATAAATTTTAACAAAACTAACCCCTTCAACATTTTCAGCTTTTGAAATAGTTAAAAATTGTGTTGGAAATTGATTTCCTTGAACATAATGTTTTATTGATTTTTCGTTTTTGAATGACAAAAATTCATCATTAATATTAATACCGTTTTTATTAACGACGATATCTACAAAACTTCTAATACTTCTTTTTCTGCAATGCTTATCATAAATTTTCAAAAATTGGTGATTCGTTTGTGCCAATTCAATTTGTAGAAAATAAGGTAAACATTCCATGAATCTTGTTTGAATTAAATATGGTAAAGTTGTTAAAGGGAAAGTAGAATTATCACGGCAATACATAGTAATATTTAAACAACGTGGAGATCACTACCAGATTTACTAGAAAAAAATTATTTCATTACAGCGAAATCATATTATTATTTTTGGATATTCTCTGTTACTATAGACCATAGCCATTTTCACAAAAGCACTTGAGAATACCTTGAGTGCCACTACAATAATTATGACCTGAACCAGTAAACAAAAAGAATTGGGTACTTTTGGGAGACAGACATTTATGGAGAAATTTTTAAAGACAACACATTTGCCGATTCAGTTTCTGGAGACAGACATTTGAAGAACGTGCTCAAGCGAGTCGGAATTTGAAAACTTCTTGAATATGCAGGAAAAAAAGGCGACGATGTTGTTGTTATAAGTATTTATACTATTAGAGTGCTGAATTACACAAAGTCGTAAAGGTCAGCAGGAGAGCACGTCATTTCTAGTGTCTCTATCGTTCCGTTCTTACGTCCAGAACATAAGCGCATACCAAAATTGTATACGCAAAAGATGTTTTCTTTTGTTTGTAGCATTTTTAGTTTGGGATCATATGCGATTCTTCGTTACACTGACACTTTGCTAGGGATTTTTCTCCTTTATCCGTCTTTGTTTACAAAAAAAATTAATGCACATTTCATTTATTTAATCTTTGATTCAGATAAACATGGTTCAAGTAAGTAGACAAATTAGCACAAAAGGTATTGTTTTTAATATCAGTATGATACATCACATAATTTTCATTAGTAAAATCTTTATTTGCAGAACTCTTTCTTTCCCAACCGATTTCAATTTCCACGAGATCATGAGTTGAATCTGCTAAATTTCTTGCGAACCATTTTTTAACATTTTTTTGTTGGTTTTTCTGAAACAAAAATAAGAGTATATTTTTTGTTGGAGCTAAAATTTTGACATTTTGAAAATACATGTATAATCCATTTTCTATTAATTCTTTAGCAAGCATGCCAATGCTAACCTGAAAAAAACTGTGTATTCATTTTGCGCCAAAAAGATTTGGAACGCATTTTATTTTTTAATGATAAATTTTAACGAAACTCACCCCTTCATAGTTATCAGGATTTGAAATAGTTAAAAATTGTGTTGGAAAATGATTGCCTTGAATATAATGCTTTATTGATTTTTCGTTTTTGAATAATATAAATTCATCATTGATATAAATACCATCTTTAGTAACAATAATGTTTACAGAATCACTTATTCTTCTTTTTTTGCAACGGGTTTCATAAATTTGCAAAAGCTGTTGATTTGTTTGTGCCAATTCAATTTGAGCAAAATATGGTAAACATTCCATAAATCTTGATTGAAACAAATACGGCAAAGTGGTTAACAAAAAATCTTCAGAAACGTTCATGATAGTGTATAAAACCTTAAAATAAATTTATGTTATTCTATTTAGTGACACTTTTTGGAGAGAGAAAAAAAAGAGAGTGACAAAAACTAAGATGATAACGAAAAAAAAACAGAGTAAATCGTTTGTTAATGGTGGAAACGTTAGAAGCCTGCAGATATAACTGTTTTAGCAACTTTTAGTATTTTGCGTTTACTTTAACTATTTTAAAACAGGCATGTCTTAAGTGAATAGATTTTTTGTTTCAGTAAAAACAGTTGATGTAATTAAAACAAAGATACACAAAAAATAAGGATTTGCACGTAACCTCACATTTGTTTTTTCCACTATTAATTTTTAAAAATTTTTTTTTGCTTGATGATGCCCTCAAGGGGGTCTCTGAATTTTCATTATTCGTCACTTTTTTTAATTTTTGTCTTTTTAAGCAATGAGAATATTCTCAGAAATCCAAATATAATTGTTTATGATTTTCTTAAAAATAAATTATCTATTAATATTTTTTTGGTTGCACACAAAAATTTTAACTTTGCATTCATTCAACTTTCTTCGTGGCTTTGTATTATTTTTTATCCGAGTATGTATATGTTTGATAAATATACAGATTTTGATATAGATCTCGACTATCTCAATGATGAATATCGAGAAGCTGTTAAAGCTCTTTCAGCATCTATCAAAGCAGCTGAGACTACGGAAAAAAAGAAAGAATTTTTTAATAAATTTGCTGAAAAGTTTACTGTAATTCCACCTTTATGGAGTTTTTATATTAGGTTTGATTTTAAATATTTAAAATTTTTTTCCCAGATTTTTTTTCAAAGGAAATAGTACAAGTTATTAATAAATGCCATTTTCCCTTTTACTTCTGTGTGATCATATTCCGAGAGAGAATTCATTACAGGCGGAAGAGACTAATCACATATGCCCAAAGTTTAAAAGCATTCAGTGCTCCTGTTAGTGATGACCCCTTAAATACATATGTGCTCACAGAAGTAAGAGAGAGAGATCTACATTTAAAACGCACCTCGCCACATCACTAATACATATATTGTGGTAAAAAGTTATATGCTTTTTTTCATGCACAAGCCTGCATATCTTAATACAAAAAACATTTTTTTTAGGAAAATTGAAGGAATAAATAATGAAACAGATCCGAGATATTATCCAATTCATCTGCGAGCAACTTTAGATTTCTATGACAGTTATTTACTTTATTATTCTAAAGATAACAGTGAAGTTAAAATTCAAAATTATCGAAACTTTTTTAATAGATTTTCGTATTGGACAAAAATATTTGGTGGTGTCACAGAAGAAGATACTTATTTTTCGTTAAATTGTTACCCAGAGCGCTATTTGAAAAATAGGTCTTTTGCAATAAAAATTTTTGACGATCTTATTACCTTTCCTCATCGTGGTTTGGAAGAAGCTTATGAAAAATTACAGCAATATTCTGGTAAGTAATTATCTTTTTTTGAAGCGCGCTCGCGTGGAACAAGGTGGCTCGAGTTAGTGTATGCTGGTGCAAGATAATGTCTATAACAAATTAACCTTTATAATTTATTTCTTATTATAGATCACCCGATTTCAAAAGAGCTCATTAAGAAGTATGAAACTGCAAAGGAATTAATCAAAAAATGGAATGCAAAAGATTTTGAATATGATTGGATTGAACACAGTTTTGAATTTGGTCTAAGATATGCAATTCAAACATTTGAATTTTCATTGTGCTATCAATATGGTGATGTAGAAATCTGGAAAAAGTATATTGCTGCTTTAAAATCTCGAAATATAAAGGTTTGTTTGCATTTTATTCGACTGTGTTCAAGAAGGCGATGTTTCAGGTGATGCTTCAAGTAATGTTAAAATATATTCGACTTTTTGTTAGTGATACTGAAATGCAAGAAAATTATGAAAAGGAACGCTCTGAAGCAAAGAATATCCCAGGATTTGATGATTTACCAGATTTGCAGTCATATTTATTCGATGATCCATTTGTTATTGAGGACGCCATTGAATATCTACGTATAAATTATTTTACTAATTTCGAAAATTTACAACAGCAACATCTGCCTTTCAAATTGCCGCTTATTAACTATCTTCTAAAAAATGGTGATCCTTTGATCTTACATAAGCTTCAAAAAAGTTGTCGATTTTTTTCTTCACGAAAAGCAATGCCAGTTTGTCATCAACTAATACTTTCATGCAAATTCAATTCATCACGATATGATACACAATCACTGAAAGTTAAAGTCAATGAAAATGGACACATCGAGGATCATTTATTTGAAGTTCCTGCTCAAATTTTTAATAATTTGCATGTTTCAAATCGCCTCAGTATCAAAACAACAAAAATTTCATTTTGTGCTTCAAAGCTTGTTCTAAAACTATATAAATGTGATGCGCGATATCTGGAGCTCCATCGACAAAATCTAACATGGAGAGAATTTGATTTTTTAACAAGCTCGAAGAAACTTAAGAATTTAATTTTTAATTACACTAATGTTTATGAAGATGAACTAAATATAGCGCCACTTGAAAATGTTGTTGCTAAACTATCTGGTGTTTCATCAATCGAGTAAGATTAATTTTTTTATATAATTGTAGCCAAGGACGTCAGCAGGATTTTTTCCGGTGTATACACGATTTCACAAAGGAGCAAGAGCTTATCATTGTTGTTAGTTTTTTGGGGACTTACAATTTCAACAAAAAAATCAGGGGCTGCACGTTGACGTTCTTGATTTCAGCATTAATAATTAAAAACTTTTAGAATTTTAAATTACAAAAATATTACACCAAAAACTTGTGAAATCCTCGCATCAATGGATTTAAATTGCAAACTTGATTTTTTTGGATTAGGACATTTTGTTGCTGAAAATTTCAACATCGAAGAATATGCAAAATTCATTGAAGTATGTTTTAAATATTTTACTCAAATTTTGTCAAAAACCACTTTTTAGAAACATGTTAAAGAAAAATCAGTTTTTGAAATCACTTATGCTTTTGATCCAACTTGGGGTGATCTTTGGGAAGCAACAAAAAATGCAGATAATCTATTGAGACAAAAATTCAAGGGTCGCCTTGATTTTGGACGTAGAAATTCACATTATTGCGCTCGAATTGATCTTGATTTTATATGAATTATTTTGTACCTCACAAAAAATTTTTATTTTCTTTGTTGAAATAGAGATTTAAAGGAAAATAAACAGTGACATGTTTAATACGTGGTTAAATATGAATAATTACAGGTGATTGAATCTGTATTCCGCTATCATTTAAACTTTTTAAAATAACTTTTGAATACATATTTGCTCTCTCTATAACAGTAATGCAATAAAGTGTTATATTCAATAAAAAAAAGTAAACCCAACTATCCGCGGCCCGAAAGTCCCGGGGAAGGAAAATGTATAGTTGCTACTATTGGCTTCAGCAATAGTAGCAACTATACACTGAGAAAAAGCCGTGAGGAAAAAACCGCACCGGTGATGCATCAGTGATGAATTCATCACTGATAGTGATCGTTTAGTGATGAATTCATCACCGGTGAGGGTTTTTTCGTCACTGGTAGTGATGCTCGGGTGACCAATGCATCACGGCTTTTTCTCAGTGTAGGGTTAGGATACATACAATGGAATCTTTACTAACAGTGACGCGGTAAAAATAATACATCAAGGTTATTTTTATCATCATCACTGATTAGGAAAACGTCACGATTTTTTTGGTGTTTAGGGTTTTTGTGTTGATAATACAATATCCTTTGCTTGATATTTTATTGGCAGACTTTGAAAGCGTGTTTTCATTAAAAGGCTTGAATGATTCGTGTTTCACATTATTAGCCAATGCTCAATAGATGTTAGGTCCTACAAACACAAATATAAGTTTTTTCACTCCTGTTTTTTGTGTATTGATAAGCTGATAGTAGTTTATTACTATAAATAAAATCAACTTCCTTTAACAATGATTTTTATTTGAATGACTATAAAAATGAAGAAAAAAAATTGATAAACATAAACGTATGTGTGACTGTGTCAGTGTCAAATAAAAAGGGTTGTTTCAATTTTATAAATAAAATTAAGCGAAAATGTTGGGGTCTTTATGCAAATGTAAGAAGAAATAATTAAATGACGTATGTGTTATAACAAAAATGGTGGTTTTTAGCAATGTGCTGGAATTTCATTACTTATTGGAACAATTGTGCTATGAAATACTGATAATAAATTCAAAGTTTAACGAACGAATACATTATACAGCTATTTATTTGGGAGCAATATATTTGTTATGCACAATCTGTTTATATCCGTTAATTATAAATAAGGGATATAAGTGTCTTCAATGGGCAGAAATTGTATTGGTATGAAGCTTTTTTTAATAACAAAAATATGTTTTAATTCATCTAAACGAAAGTTTTGGAAGATTTATTGCATTTTCAATGTTTTCAGATTCTAGTGTTTTCTTTGCTTTCGATTCTATGGCTTGGATTTGTGATGGAAGGTTTAAATCGGCCAAAAAGTAAATACTTTTTAATAAAAATTTTTTAAAAATTTTTTTTAGTTCTGCCATCTGCATTTCTGTTTACTCTAAACGAAGTCAATACATGCTTTTTATTTATTGTTGTAAGAAAAATGAAAAAATCTGTTAAGCCTTACAAGCCTCCAAAAGAAATTGCTCCAAATGAAAAAGAAAGTCCATTCGATCAAACGATTCAAAAATGCTTTGATGCACGATTGGGCTCCTTTTGTAAATTACAAGAAATTCAAGCATTTAGCTCGTTTTATGAAAAATTTGAAGAACAAAATAACCAACTATTAGAATATATAGGAAAAAATGAATCAGAGTTAAAATCATCAATGTTAAACACTGATATTGATATAGATGTTATAAAACAATTTGTATCTGAACAAATTTTATTATCTGATGAAAAGGCTGAAGAAGCATGGAAGGAAGAAAAGAAAACGCTATTTCGCCTTCGAGCAATCTTGGATAAAGAAACATCTATAAAAAATAAAGTTGTACTTTCAAATTATTTAAGAGTTAATACACTGACAACTTATCGAACTAATTTCGCTACTGGACAATCTGTACCAGTGACTACTACAACCTATTATACCGACTATACTGCTTTTAACAACGATCTAAAAAACGCTCAAGAAGCATGTGAAAAAGCAGAAAATGACGTTATCACTGAAGAGCATGCCATAAAAAATCGATTAACAGACGCTGAATTGCAATTCACACAAATTTCAGATGTCTATGATCAATGTATTTCTGCACTTCCTGAACTTGAAACACAATTCAAGGCACAGTATGATTTACTAATCAAATTACAAAATTTAAAATAATTATGTTTGTAACAGTTGATGAAAATTTTTTGTTGTATGAAATGAAGCATGTTATTTGCCATTTCAAAAAAAAGTCATAAAAACTTGTTTGTTTGAAAAATAGTTACTGATATGTTTTTGATTAGCATCACAGGTACTATTTATTTTTAGTCATTTTGAAGGAGTTATTATCTTTTTAAAATTTAATTGCTTTTTGCGTTACTATAAAAAAATATTTGTCAAATCAGCATGTTTTATTTGCTCATGTGGAATCTTTATAGTTGCCTAAAATAGCTAAAACTGTATCAACGTGTATTTCTGTAAATTATACTATGTCAACTTTACAAATTATCTACAATTCATAACCAAGTGGTAAAATTCTTCATTACCCTTCCCCCGAGTTATTTTTTAAAAAAAGATTTTTATGAAACTTTTTGCATTTCTTTGTTTTATACATTAAAGGTAATACAATATTCTGTATGGCTAATTTTTTAATATTAAAAGATGGAAAACCAAGAAAACAACAGCAGTTTTATTCTACAGGTAATAATAATATTAAGAACATATGTTTTTAAACTACTTTTACATTCAGTTATGTGAAATGACTATTTGGGGGCTTGAAATGCTAGCAATTATAGCATGGATTTTTCCTTCTTTAATAGAGCTTAAAATAAACTATATTTTTTATGCATCAGCTATTTATATAAGTGTATTTATTGTAATTTATGTTGCACGGTTGTTCTATTTTAACAATTTTATGGTTGATCAAATACTTTTTGTAAGTTTTTTTTATATTATTTTTTGAAAAAATGAATGTATATAATTTTAGGTTGTTAAAATTGTGCTTATCCCAGCTTTGTTTATTCCTTCAATTTTTATAAAAACAAACGTTTGTAAGTTTTAACTGCTATTTTTTTTACAAGACAAAATTATATTTTTTACAGTTTTATTATTTTTTGGTGCAACATTCATGAATTTCATTATGGCAATTTTACAATTTTATTTAGCTTACCGTAATCAAAAAATTCAAAAAATTAGTAAAAGCTTGAATGTTGAAACACCTACGGTTGAAGAACCTTTAGAACAAGACTTTGATGAAATAAGTAATCTAATCAATGCATGGAAATTCAGCTGGGATGTTTATATAAATTTAATGAAATCAAAGCTTTCGCAACTTTATTTAAAAAATTTCAAAGCCAAAATTCTATTATCCTCGCAAAAATTCAGAAGGATGATGCAGCAGTACGACTCTTACCTATCTTAAATTTACCAGTAGATATAAATGCTGTTAAAAATTTTCTTGTATCACAGATTATTTTAAATGATGAAGAAATTGAAGCAAAATGGGCACTTCGAAAGAAGGCTGTACAAACCTACCTGAAATTCGAGGCTCATAGTTTACAGTAACTTTTTTATCCACAAAATATTCTTTGATTAAATTTAACAATTTTAGAGTACAAACAGAGTTATTGAATAAAAAGAAATGTGAAACTTTAAAACTTTTAAAAGATGCTGAATTGCAATTTACAGAAATTTCAGCTGTTTATGATCAATGCATTTCTTTTCTTCCTGAACTCGAAACACAATTTGCAAAACAATGTGATTTACTGCTCAAACTACAAAATAAAAAGCTTTTGGTGATTCACGAATAAAATATTGATATTTTTTAATTTTTTGTTTCTTTTGTCATCTACATCAAACTTGACAAATTAGCCCACTCGCCACTATTTTTAGATTCCATGGAATGTATTAAGCAAATTCTATTTGTTAGGTCGCCATTTTCATTTGTCATTCTTTTCCAGCCAAATTCAAATTTTATGACTTCGACTGTACTTGTTGAATCTTCTTCCATCCATTCTGAAGCTGATCTTTGTTGTTTTTCCTAAAATAAAAAAAAATAAATATGAATAAAACTATTTTGACACTCGAAAAATCGTTGGCTAATTGTGGCGCCACACATTCTACGAAAACACGAGCTCTTAAAAACTAAAAGCAACAAGTTACCAGCGTTTTTCTTAGAGTCAAAATGCTTTTGGTAGTCACTTACACTTAAAAATTTTATTCCATTTACTATCAATTCTTTAGCAAAAGCACCAATATCAAGCTAAAAAGTGTTTTTAAAACTCTTTTTTTATAAGAAATAAAAACAAACCCAAAGAGCATTTCGAACTTTAGAGATGCTTAAAAATTTTGTTGGAAAATAATTTCCTTGAATACAAGTTTTCATTGATGTTTTATTTTTAAATAATGAATATGGATATTTTTTGTCATTAATATAAACATCATTTTCTTCAAAAGCTATATTTACGGAATCACTTGTATTTCTTTTTTTGCAACGGGTTTCATAAATTCTTAAAAGCTGTTGATTTGTTTGTGCCAATTCAATTTGAGCAAAATATGGTAAAATTTCCATAAATCTTGATTGAATTATATACGGTAAAGTTGTTAACGAAAAGTCGTCAGAAACGTTCATGATAGTATCTAAAAGCCTTATAATAGATTCATGTTAACATATATTTAGTGACTCTTTTTGGATAGAGAAAAAAAGGAGTGACAAAAATTAAGATGACAAAGAAAAAAAAACAGAGGAAATTGTTTGTTAATGGTGAAAATATTAGAATCTGAGAGATAACTTTTTTTTAGCAACTTTTAGTGTTTTGCGTTTATTTATTTTAACCATTTTAAAACCAAGCATGTCTCTAGTGAATACAATTTATGTGGAGTAAAAACAGTCAATGTAATTAAAACCCCAAACACACAAAAAATAAGAATTAGCATGCATCCTCATCCTCCACATTTGCTTTTTTCCCTTAAAGGGCTCTCTGAATTTTTGCTATTTGTCATCTTTTTGACTGTTATCCTTTTAAGCAATGAGAATATTCTCAGAAGTCAAAATACAATTGTTTATGATTTTCATTAAAAGAAGTTATCTTTAAATATGTTGTTGCTTCTTTTTTTATTCAATTTTTTGTGCTTGTATTATTTTGTTCCAAATATGTTTGATGAAAATACAGATTTTGATATTAATAGATCTTTTGAATATCTTGATAAAGAATATTGTAAAGCCGTTGAAGATCTTGCAGTAAATCTTCAAAAAGCTGAAACAAATAAAAAGAAAAAAGATATGTTTAATCATTTTGCTGAAAAGTATACAGTAATTCCACCTTTATGGTATTATTTCTTTAGGTAAATTTTTGTTTTTTAAAAAAATAAATTACTTTAATTGTATTTAAAAATACAGTTAAAGTAATCTAATTTTTTTGTGCCCAGATTTGCCAGAACCTAAACATTTGGTGTTTTAAATGTGCTAAAAATTTGGACTTTTTTTAGCATGCATAAACTCGCACAACTAAAATTTTTTTTAGAAAAATTGAAGGAATCTATGACGAAAAGGATCCCAGATATTATCCACTTCATCTGCGTGCCACTTCAGATTTTTATGGCCGTTATTTACTCTTTCTTTCTGCAAATAAAGAAGCTGTTAAAATTCAAAATCTTCGAAATTATTTCAGCGAATTTGCTCATTGGACAAAGTGTTTTTCTCGCGCTACCGATGAAGATAATTACTTTTCAATCGAACAATATCCAAAACGATGCTTAGATAATCGACCCTTTGCAATGGAATTTTTTGAAGAATTTATTACATTTCCACATCAGGAATTGGAGGAAGCCTACAAAAAATTAGAGCAATATTCTGGTAAATTAATTTCTTTGGTCAATGAGAGATCCGTGAAATCGATAAGCATTGATTTACGTGCATATCGGATTGTCCATTTGCTCAAAGCGGCATCTATAAAAACTTTATTTGTATCTTGATTTTTAATTTCAGATCATCCAGTTTCAAAAGAACTGATAAAAAAATATAAAACTGCAAAAGAATTAATCATAAAATGGAATGTACAAGAATTTGAATATGACTGGATCCAACATACATTTGAATTTGGTTTACGGTATGCAATTCAAACTTTTGAAGCTGCATTGAGCTTTAAATATCATAGAGTGGAAATATGGAAAAAATATATTAATTCTTTAAAATCGAAAAATATAAAGGTTTGTTTGATTTTTATTCTGGCGTATTCCAACTAATTTTTACCTCCCCACTAATTTCAACACAAATCTAAATTTTAGGTAATGCTTCAAGTAATGTTAAAATACATTCGGCTGTTTGTTAGTGATATTGAAATGAAAGAAAATTATGAAAGGGAACTCTCTGAAGCAAAGAGCATTCCTGGATATGATGATTTACCAGATTTGCAATCATATTTATTTGATGAGCCATTTATTACTGCAAATACTTCCAAATGTTTATTCATCAATTATTTTACCCATCACAATAATTTACGGGAACAACATTTACCTTTCAAATGGTCGCTTGTTAATTATGTTCTTAAAAATGTTGATCCGCTGATTTTACATAAGATTCAGAAAACATGCAGATATTTCTGTTCTGACAAAGCTATTCCTGTTTGCCATCAATTAGTGCTCTCATCCAAATTTAGTTTAACACGATATGATACACATTCACTGAAAGTTAAAGTCATTGAAAATGGACACGTTGATGACACTCAATTATTTGAAGCTCCTGCTCAAATTTTTAATAACCTTTACATTTCAAATCGCCTTTGTATTAAAACGAAAATCTCTGTTTGTGTTTCAAAGCTTATTCCAAAATTATATAAATGTGATGCCCGATTTGTAGAACTTTATGGACAAAATTTGACATGGAACGAATTTGATTTCTTAACAAGCTCAGAGAAGCTAAAGAATCTAATTTTTGATTATACTACTGTCTATGAAAATGAACAAAATAAAGCGCCGCTTGAAGATGTTGTTGAAAAGTTATCTTTTTCAACAACAAAATCAATTTTTGAAGCTCATTTTATCTATGATGAATCAAAATGGGATACTATTTGGCCAGTATTACAAAATTCACGACAGCAATTACGATCAAAATTTAAAGATCAACTTGTACAAAGAAATGTATATTATTGTGCTCGAATTGATTTAGATTTTGGATGAATGATTTGTGGGGGAAACTCGTAAAATATTACTTTTTTTTGCTTTGAATTTTAAAATAAAGTAGTTCTATTTTTGCATATCACTTTTAAATCAGTGGCATAATGCTAATCCCAAAGCTCTATGTTAAAAACCATTTTCAAGGAATATACTTTGCTTTTTTTGATAATTTTGTGAAAACAAAATAAAAAGATTTTATTCGAAAATAGACAATTTAAATTTTTTAAACTGTTCTTATTTTTTACATCCATTTTCACTTTTCCGATTAAAAAATGAGTTATATGTATATTTATTCACAAAGGAATATTATTAAATCTGATATTTTCTGTATTTCCAGAAAAACTTTACATTTGAAAACAATTAAGATGTGTATAATTATTTTTCATTTCGTATGATAACATTTTTTTAGATTTATGGATAACGTAGATACCAGTATATTGTAAGAAAATGTACTAGCTAAGCGATTAATTTTGTGTGTTTTTTTACTAAGCAATTATTTTTAAATTTTTATGACATAAATGTATCGCCCGTAAAATAGTCAAACGAAATATAAACATGATAACATTGATGTAAGACAATTAAAGAAATATGATTGTAGGGGGTTCAACACCTTCATATTTGTCGTTTTTGATTTTTTCTTTGTATGCTTCAACTTGAGTTTCGTATTCAATGGAAACAGGAGGTCGGAAGCATAAATGAAAATGAATGTGCTTGTTTTTCTAAAAATTGAGATTGTAATTATTTTATATAATTAGCGTTGGATTAAATACAAAGAGCCTAAAGCTAGATAATTCTATTTTGATAATCTTAAAGAAGCTTCAATAACGACGTGAAACAAAACAGAGACAAAACAAAGAAAAAAAAATTATCGATTCCTGCGTTGCAAATACCTGGCTACAGCAAATAGAACACTTTCATTCTCTTTTGCAGTGCAGGCAACCCTGAAAAGAAAGTGAAAGAAAAAAGAGAGGTGTGAAAAAAAAAATTTCATCGGACCTTGTTTTCTTTGTTCTTTTGCTCTTTTTCACAGCCCTAGATCTCGGCTTATATGTTATCTTTTTTTGTGATAATTTGATAGATTGATATATTTGGATATTATCTGGACTTTAGCACGGCATTTTTTTTAAATTAATAAATTTTAAAAAAAGATATTAGCTTAAGATTGAGCTCAAAAAGACAATAGAAGAACAATAGAAAAACAAAAAAGAACAAAGGAAAAAAGTGAAAATAAAATTTTTCTTCACACTTCTATTTTTTCTTTCACTTTCCTTTTTTATATTAGACGGGTCTGCCGTAAGTGTACTAGACGGGTCTGCCGTAAGTGTACTTTTTTCAGAGATAAAAAACAGATATACAAAAACAACCAAAAACTTACATCCATAAAGCCAGAAAACATTTTAAAATCAAAAATTTCAGGAACTTGACATAAATCAAAATCTTTCAAATCTTTGATATGCGACATCTCGAGAAGCTTTTTAACAGTATTGGAAGTAATATCTGATGCTTCATCATTAAATGAACTAAAAAAAAATGTTATGTTTTTTTTTCTATAAAATGTTTGCGTAAAAACTTACTAATATAATTTTTGCAGCTTTGTAAGGCTTTCAACAATTTTTTCTAATGACAAAATGGTCGTTCCATTTGCATCATCACGTATAGCAACATTTTGAAGCACTAAATAAGTAACGCATTTTGTTAAAAACAAAAATTCTTTAAATGTTAGATTTTGATTCGTTAAAAACAACTCTTCAACATCACACTGATGTAACTTTGTGATAAAAGTCGAGGCAATATTTGGATCAGCTTTTGGTTCATCTTTAATATGCAATCTATCTTTGATCCAAATTTTTGAAGGAATATTAAACAGTTTAAAATTACGACTACATGAACATTCTGGATTGCATGTTGTCCAAGTAGCGTCTTTAACATAATTCAAATTCCAAAATAGAAAAATTGGATTCAAGGAATAAAAGTATTTGCAAGTTCCAACAATTGTAGCATATGACTTTTTCGCAGGATTAAACGTGATGTAACGAATGATTGGTCCAGGAAAAGAGAAATCTTGCAGCTTTGGAACATCAAAATTTGCCATATATTTTGAAGGAACATAAGGGGTTTTGTATCTTTCTGTAAAAAGAGGCGGAGGACATGCTTGAACAGGAATTTCTGGATTTGAGGCTGTATGAATTTGAGGAAGCTTTGATGGAATTGTTGAATCAACAGAATCAGCTTGTCTTTTCATTTTCATTTTTTGGTCAAAGAATAAAAGCTATTAATAATAAACTTGAACGAGATGAGACGAGAGCAACGAGCAAACAAACGGCCAACTACATATAACTGAAAAACGGGTTCCTAATTTGGCATAATAATAATAATAATCAATTGTGACCTTCATAACCCTTACTCAGAGGTCTGTCTTTCTCTTATTTTTTCAAGTGATGGAGAAATAGAAAAATTACTGGCAATCAGCAAAGAATACCAACAGCAGTTACTCAAAATGTGGCATCATAAAACGAAATGATAGAATCGGGAAAAAGAAATTAATTGTTCTTCTCTTTTTGCTGAAACTTTTAACGTAAAATTTTAAACAAGTTTTTATCAATCTTAAACAAAAGGTAAATTAGTTTTGAAAAAATATACAAAAACTGAGAATTGAAAAGCATTGAAAGAAATTTGTTTTTAGTTCATCAAAAAAGCATTCATGTTAGTCCTTCATCGTACAGTAACTGCCATAATGAGCATGATAAATTTCTCGATCTTTTTTCACATCAAGTTCAGGAAAAGTAATGTATGGTTTTCTGTAGTCATAAGACTTTGTGGCAATTATTTCATCAATAATTTTTTCAAGACGAATCTTATATGCCTCAGATAGTGATGCAGCAAAATAAAGTCGAATTTGTGTACGTTTGTTTTTCTATAAAAAAACACTTTAGGTCCAAAATGACTATAACAAAAACATACCTTCATAAAATCATAAAATGCATCAAGATCAAATGTTTCGGGGATATTGATTAAGCGTAGACGACGTTTCATTTTTAAAAAATGTGGAATTTTTACAAGTTCTTTTACAGTGTTAACAGTAATGCTGGACAGAAATGGCTCATATTTGCTAAAATAGAAAGGCAAGCATGAAAAAAAATGTTTGAAAAAACAACACACAAATCCATGTTTTCAATTTTAGGAAAAATTTCAACAATTTTTTCAAAGGAAACAATTGAGCCATCATCATATTTTACGGTAATTTGAAACAATTTAATGCTTCTAACATTTGAAGATAAAAATAATAGTTCATTGTAAGACATATCTATGGTGGAAAAATTTACAAGTCTAGCATTACATAGATATATTTTTGGAGTAAGTGAAGATACAATATTACTTTCCTTGATGAATAGATGAGCATCCCAGCAACCAGAAAGCCATATTTTGTGGTTAAAGCTGTCAATGTCAATAGTGTAATCATGATTAATAAAAATTTCCCATTTGTTACTTCCACAGTATCGTAAATATGGAACAACAATAAGTGGATTTTTGAAGAAAAAGTATTTGCATGTTTTAATAACTTTTTTATAAGTGAATGGATTGGAAGGCTTTTTTGTTATATAATAAATGAATGAATCTGGAATAGACCAATTTTGTGGGATATAATTACCATGAAAATGAATGCGATTATCTGGGACAACCATTTTTGATATAAAAATAGCAGAAATTATACTGCAATACAACAACTTTTGTGATTGATAAAAAATAAAAAAAAATAGAAGAAGTAGAAAAAAACTTTCTAATTTATGTATTCTAACCCATGCAGTCTTGCAAAACAAAATTTGTATAAACTGGCAAAAAAACTATTTGAAAAAAAGGTGCTTAATTTGCTCTTAAAATCACAATAAATATTTTTTCACATGCATTTTTACTGTTTTTTTCTGTCCTTTAAGAATTTTTCATTTTTCTTAATGACCGTGAAAAACAAAAATGCCTTAAATCAATTGTATTCGTTTCAATGACATTTTTTGCTCGTTTAGTTATGGGCATGTTATGCTGTACAGATTTTTTCAATGCACAATTATTTAGTCGTGGGATTTGTTGTGAATACAAAGTGTTTTGAGAATTATTGCATTCAACTTTTTTTCTCAATACTTGACATCTAGCCCCTGAGAATAACAATTTGTGCATTTAAGAAATCAACAATTTTTGTGACTAAAAATGTGCTTAAATAATTTTAATTATTTCTGTCAAACTTATTTTTAAATAAAAAAAATCAATTTAAAGCTTTTAAAATTTTAAAAACATTTTTATAATCTGAAACATAAGTGCAATAAAATGAAAGTGAATAAATTTACATATATCATATAACAATGCTTTTCATGTCACATTACATTATTTACCTTCCCGCAGCAAAATTGGATTCAATATTAGTATTTTATGGAGGTGTATTCTCAAATATGTTTTCAATTGGTTGACCAACAACTTCGCCATTTTCATATGAAGTAAAATAGTAGTAAATTTCTGATGGACGAAGTACTTTCCCCTTAGTGTTGTATTTGAGAGCATACTGTAGGCGAGCGTATCGATCACCTCTTTGTTTGACATGAGAATAAACCTTTTCTTCATCAGATTTCCATTTACTTGTATCTAGCTAAAAACAATATATATATTTTTATATAGCATTTCTCAAATAATACCAACTTTTAGATTTAATGGAAATGTATATGCATCTCCCATGCCACCCAAACGAGAACTAATTAACTGAGCTCCATCATCACCAGGTTTTATACCACAAGTTTGACCAAATTTACGGCATCCTTCTGACAATGCATATCCTGAAACTTCGGTTTTAGCAACATATTATCGCTTAAGAAATTTCTCATGTAAAATATTACCTTTATCCAAGCTATCTGGTCGTACTTCTGCACTGACGTAACCTAATCGTCTAATTTCAAATGCATCTAAATTGAAGAAGTGATTGTATAGAGCTGATCCGGCTATTTCTCGCAAACGTCTTTGTTTTTCATATTGAGAAATAACGGAATAAACTGAAGAAGGTAAAGTCATAGTAAATATTTGTTTGATAAGCTAAAATTTTAATTTTTATATTTAATTGTAGCATATTAAACATGTAAGTTAACGGAAGTTTTTTGTTATTTGATTTAAATAATTATGGATCAAATGAAAAAATTTTATGTAAAGTTAATAGAAAAAATTTTTTTATTAAGAAAGTTTTTTTAAAGCAAAAATATGCTCATTTGTTCTAAATATAAGTAAAAGAAACTGCATTTCTCGTCAAAGTTATTATAAAAAACGTTTTTTTGTGGCAATAAAAGACAATTTTTTAAAGACCTTATTTTTGAGGCAAAAACGTTACAACAATAGATCGATAATCAACAGTAGTGGGATGAATGAGCCCAAAATAACCCCCAAAACAAAAACTTTAAGAAATTTTTGTCTTTAGGGATTGTCCAGTGACCAAGAGGAAGGGTGGAGGGGGTTAGCCAAATGGTCAACCGGCTTTGATGTTGTCGGCAAAGAGCTGTGATCTTTGGTCACAGAGGTGGGTAGGGGGATCGAAAATCACGATTTGTTGATCACGTGATTTCTGGACAATCCCTAATACTGCTTTTTTAAAATTATGTAACTTTATAATGAAATCTTTATCATAAATTAACAGAAACATAACAGCATTTTGTTAAAGAAAAAACACAAGATACAATTACATTGCAAAAATTTTTTGTTCGTCAAGTTTCTTTTACATAGTTCAAGCTAAATGAGCCAGGCCACGACTGTTTTTAGTTTCTGTTGAATATATCAATGCATTCTTGTTTGATGGCCAACCAATTTCAATTTTTAAGATTCCATTATTTGGTATCATATCAGCTTTTAACATTTTTGTCACTTCTTTTTGTTGATTTTTCTAAAAAAATGTGTGAATTTAAGAAATTTTGCTTTTTAAAACGTAAATGCTTACACTTTGAAAGTATAATCCATCTTTTATCAATCCTTTAGCAAGGATGACGACGTCACACTAAAAAGGGTATTATAAAATAAGAGATCTGTGAAAATTTCAAAAAAAAATAAAGTTGTTTTAAAGTGGTGAAAAAATTTAAAAAAACTTTATTTTTTTTGCTTGAGTGGTCTAGAGCTGGCTTATAAACTGTTCTCTCACAGGTTCGATCCCCGTGCTTGCAAAACCTAAGCGTTATCAACTAAAAGACAAGGGGTACACTCCGCAAGGAGTCGAAGTCCTCGTTTACCAGGTAAAGGGGTGGCACCACCGGGTTGCTCAGGCAAATATCTTCGAATCTGTTACCTCACCATAGAGGTATTCTGGTAACGCCGGAGTTGTGGTCCCATATTTTGCTCATATACTCGTTTTAGTAAGGAAAGTTAGGGAAAATATCAGCGGCATAATAGTTCATCCTGGGATTTAAGAGGCATTTAAATATAGCTAATGAATGGCAGGTGATATCTATTTTTATATAGCAGTTTTGATGTCATTGATTTTAAAGAGATTCAAGGATAACTTGAAGACTTCATTAATAATACATGTACAATATTTGAAAAGTATTAAAAATGGGTTATTAATGGATTGTTTAAGTTATCCTCGCTATTACACCTTTTTAAAATTATCGACATCAAAATTTTATTACAAAAAATAGTTATCGTTTTGCTATTTATTAGCTATATCCATATATCTAATAAATCTACCGATCGAGGATTCAGCGGCTATTATTTTGTCTCTAACTCTTCCATAGTAAAACAAGTACTACGGCAAAATATGAAGCTTCAACTCCCTTTAACATGTCTAGGGTAAATCTAACAGCCTTGGAGCACCCGAGATTGAATGGCCAGATACGAGGATATTTAAACTTTTAATCTATTTTTTGGGCTAAGAAAAAGTCTTGTTACAAATTAAATATTAATAAATTAACTAACCCAAGCAACCTTTTCAACATTTGAAATACTAATAAATTTTGTTGGAAAATAATTTCCTTTGATATAATGTTTTCCTCCTCTTTTATTTTTGAATAACGTATGTGGATATATTACATCATTAATGCGAATACATTTTTTATCAACAACAATTTTCACGGAATCACTAATATCTCTTTTTTTGCACCGGCTTTCATAAATTTTAAAAAACTGCTGGTTTGTTTGCGCCAATTCAATTTGAGCAAAATATGGTAAAACTTCCATAAATCTTGATTGAAACAAATACGGTAAAGTTGTTAAATGGAACCCATCATTCTTTGAACAGTTCATGATTTAAAAAAAGGAGCAGCAAAAATAAATTGTGTATATTTTTTGAGGAAAAATAAATGTTTTTTAATGAAAGAAATAGTAAAAAAAGAGGGCTGCGTTTTGTGCAGTCTTTGCTGAAAAGTTTTCATATAAAAAGAACAAACAATTTTTTTGGGAGCCACTAAAAAAATCAATTCGTTGAATGAATTTTTTTTGTAATATTAATGCAGCAGTTGCATTAACAGTGCAAAAAAATTTTAAAGGGAGCAGGCTCTTTGATACGTTTTCTAAAAAAATGAAAAGGTGGATCACTGACGATTTTTTTTTGAAAAAGTATCAAAGAGCCCGCTCCCTTTAAAGAAGCCCAGTCAGGCAATACAACACTCTCAATAGAGGGAGCAGATAAACAGGCATTCGTCGGATTATCTGATACTTTTCAACAGAAATAAACTCAAAAACGACAGGACACGATGAAATATGACATTTTAGGATTAGTAACATCATGCGATTAAATTTTGCCGCTGGAAGTTATGCATTTTTTTAGGTTGAAAAATTTTTATATTTTTAAAAAGTAAAACTGATGGCTAAAAGTTGTGGCATATTGTTAATTCCAATCATGTTTAAAACCATTTTCGAGTAATATATTTTGCTCGACAGTTTATTAAATTATAGAAATTCAAAAATTAACAAAAGCTTTATTTAACAGCCCCCCTATGCTCCTGAAGGGCTTCTTGTAAGTGACTGGTTTTATATTACAAAATAAACTGTCACAATAAAATATCAGAATTCACAGTGATTTATTTAAATATGAATAATTACAGGCGACTGAATTTGTATGCCACTATCATTTGAACTTTTTAAAATAACTTTTGAATACATATTTGCACAAACTGCAATGCTGATGCAGTATAGTGTAATATTATATGGTCCAACATAGCTTGAAATATATAAATCAAAGACCTAAAATAACAAAATTTGAATAAAATAAATAATTTGGGATTTATTTAATTAATTTTGATCAATTTATATAACAGTGATCATAGATTGTTTTAAAAAATGAACAAATTTGGTTTCCCAACATGTAATATGTTACATGTTTAACATTTAAAAAACCCTTACTTTATTTCCAATCATTGTAAGCATAATAGGAATTAAATAACTTATTGTTGTAATAATACTTACAAATATCAACGTTTTCGTTATGCTTTTACTTGCTGAGCTATACATATCGCTAACAAAATATTTAAATAGAACAATTAAAATTCCACACACAAGCAAATTTATAAATGTAATAGCTGCTCGAATTATGAGTGTTGTAAATCCAGCTTCCATAGGAATCAAACAACCAAAAGTTAAACATGTTGTTGTAGAGTCAGTGGGAAAAGTATCTAACAAATCACTTGTCCAACATGCGATTATCAACGTAAGGAATAAAGAAGCCAATGTAAAATACAGTAATCCCAATTTGCATTTAAAAGTATATTTAAATGGAAAAAGAATAATCAAAATTCGATCAATACAAAGAAAAATGTCTAAAATGTTGTTCGTGGATAGTGCACAACTCCATAGAATTCCCAAGCAATAGAGTATTTGAGCATTATATAAAATGGCATTTGGCCTCCAGAGAGTTATAGAATAACAAGCATAAAGCAGTAAAGTAAATCCAACAAGAAAAATATATACAAAATATACGGTAATCAAGGGGGAAATTAAAAAAGCTTTTGAACCGCTAAATTTTTTGTAATATACTTTTATTGATAGAGTGATAAGGAATAGAGATATCACAAAGGCACAAATATCATGTGATAATACTAGATAGGGGAAATATGACATTTTTTTTGAAGTTTTTTGAATACACTAAAAAAATTGTTGTTTACTTAAACAGGCAACTTAAATTTTTTAAACTGTTCATATTTTTTACATCAAATTTCACTTTTCCGGTTAAAAAAATGAATTTAATTTGATATTTCCTGTATTTTAAAAAAGCAAAAAAGTTTTTATGCAAAGACAAAAAACAATTAGAATGTGTTTAAAAAATTTTTAATTGTTATGATATAAATTTTTTTTAAAATTATGATTAATGTTCTTGCAGGCATACAATGGGTGACAAAACTTTCATTCCATTTTCGTTCCGTTTGGTTCCGTTCCGTTCCGTTGCGTTCCGTTTCACCCCTATTTTAATTAAACGATTTCTAGATATCCAAAAATCATGAAACCTTCAAGAATAATACATATGGATCTAGGGAAGAGATCTATAGCACTTTCAGACCCCTATGTACCCTCTTGCCCTCAGGGCATTGCCGACAGTACCCCCAAACCCCAAAAAATGACATAATAAATGGAAAAGTTTTTTTAAAAAATGTAAATATTATTAAAAAAATCTGTAAAACTACATATATGACAAATCAGCTACGGGGAATCTGATTTTTTGGTTTTTAGGATTCTGGCGACTTCAGAATCGCCGGATTCAGAAGGCCAAAAAATTTTTTCTTTGTTTTGTTTCATTTAAACATGTATTATAGGGTAATCGACTATGGGGAATCCGAAAAAAATGTTATCAGAATCCCCTAACTTCAGAATCTTGAGATTCAGAAGGATGAAACAGTTTTTTTTAAACATTTGTGCTTTTGAGATTCTAATGCTTCACATAACTACAAAAAAATTTGATAACAACATTTTATATACAAACATTAAAAGAAATAAGCCTTTTGAATCTTGGAATCAGATGCCGGCAGAATTTTAAAATGTTTTTTTCGTATTCTTCATAAAATTTTGACGTACAAAGTATATTCACACAAAAAAAGTGAAAAACAACCTTTTCATCCTTCTGAATCTCAGGTTTCTGAAGTCAGAGGATTCTGAAAATATTTTTTTTGAATTCCCCGTAGTCAATTACCCTATAGTACATGTTTGAAACATACAAAACAAAGAAAAAATTTTTTGGTCTTCTGAATCCGGGGATTCTGAAGGCGCCAGAATTCTAATAACCAAAAAATCAGATTCTCCGTAGTTGATTTGCTTTATATGTAATTTTACAGATTTTTTTAATTATCTTTACATTTTTAAAAAAAAGTTTTCCATTGATTATGTCATTTTTGGGGTATGGGGATACTGTAGGGGATGCCCTGAGGGCAAGAGGGTACATAGGGGTCCAAAAGTGCTATAGATTTCTCCCTAGATCCATATGTATTATTCCTGAAGGTTTCATGATTTTTGGATATCTAGAAATCGTTTTATTAAAAAAAAAAAAAAAAATAGGGGTGAAACGGAACGCAACGGAACGGAACGGAACCAAACGGAACGAAAATGGAATGAAAGTTTTGTCACCCATTGTACGGTAAGAAAATGCTCGATAAACGGACCAATTACAAATGCGTTTTTTCTAAGAAAGTACATTATTTTTATATTTTTATGATAAATACAATATAGGACATAACATTGTCAAACAAAAAACATGACATATAAGATACGGACAAAAAGTTTTACAACACTTGTAAATTTAACCTAAAAGACAATAGAAAATTCATGCCTTCAATAAAAAATGAGGAGATTTTTAAAAAATTGTCTCTTTTTGACAACGAGACAGAACTTTTTTTATAACCGCTTCTTATATTGTAGCTCAGTTTTTTAAAGGAAAACAATTTCTGGTGGATCAACACTTTCATATTTTTCATTTTTGATTTTTTCTTTATAGGCTTGTACTTGGGTTTCATATTCAATGGAAAGAGGAGAACGGAAGCATAAATGAAAATGAATTTGCGTATTTTTCTAAAAAACATATGCATTAGATAGTTAAAAGAGGGATTAAAGCGTTCAAAACTTTCTTTGGCCATAAAAATCAGAAATCTCAATTGAGTTGCAAAAAGTAACAAGCAATTGGTTAAACAAATGCCTGATTTCCACGAATAATCAAGAAAAAATTATCAACTCTTCAATTGCCAATTTAGTTTTTAAAACTTACGTCCATAAAGCCAGAAAACATTTGAAAATCAAAAATTTCAGGGATATCACACAGATCAAAATATTTCAAATCTTTTACCTGTTTCAGCTCTACAAGTTTTTTAACAGTAATGGATGAAATATCAGATGCTTGATCGTTGAATGAACTAAAAAAATATTAATTATTAACGCTTCACAGCTTCGCGTATTAGCATTTATTGCGCTTTAATCCTTTCTTTCACAAAGACTTACTAATACAAATTTTGAAGCTTTGAAAGATTTTCAATGCTTTTTTCCAGTGCAACAATAGCTCCACTAGCTTCACGTATAATTCCATGATGAAATACCAAAGATAAAACATTTTTTGTCAAAAACAGAAATTCTTTAAAGGTCAAATTTTGATTAGTTAAATATAAAATTTTGAAATCACATTGATAAAGCTTTGGGATAAGTGTTGAAGCAATATTTGAATCAGCTTTCAATTCATCTTTAATACAAAGTCCATTTTCTATCCAAATTTTTGCAGGAATATTAAACAAATTAAAATTACGGCTACATGGACATTCAGAATTGCATGTTGTCCAAATAGCGTCTTTAACATGATTCAGATTCCGGAATTGAAAAATTGGATTCGAGGAATAAAAGTATTTGCATGTATCAGTTATTTTTTCATAAAATTTTTCTGTTGGTTGAAAAGTGATATAACGAATTATTGGAGCAGGAAGGGAAAATTGTTGTGGATTTGGTGAATCAAAGTTTGCCATATATTTTGATGGAACATAAGGGGTTTTGAATCGATCTGAATAAAGAGGTGGAGGGCTTATTGGAAATAGAATTTCTTGATTTGGTGCTGCACCGTTTTCAGGAAAAGATAACTTAGGCGGAATTGGTGAATCAACAGCATCAGCTTGTCTTTTCATATTTCTTGTCTAAATTGTTTATTATAAGGAAGAATATTAAACAAGTTTGAGAGAGACAAGAAGACAACAACCTGGAAATGACCAACTTTAGCTGAAAGCTAACTATTTATTTTGCATAGCAACTTTGGATAAATATTAATCGAGAAAGATACGTGGCAGTGCCCACTTGCTCACAAATCTGCAGTTCGTCTTCTCCTTATTTTCTATTCTCAGAGTGGTAAAGGAAGGCAAAGAAAAAAATGGTTAACTAGTAAATGAACAACAATTATGTCAATAGACATATACCTCAAATGGCACAAAATCTGTCTTCTCTCTTGAAAAAAAGGTTCAAAGAAATATAACAAAAAACACGTCCAAAAAATCATTTATCCATTTTCCTTTTTGAGAAAGTGTTTTTCAATATTTTAAAATTTTTTGAGGAATGTAGCAAAATTTTTATTAAAAAGTTGAAACAAACGATTAATAAAACTGAATTAAATCACATATTTTTTAAAAAATGGATTCAAGAATTCTAATCAATAATAAAAATGTTTATATGCTTTTTAATAACGTATTTATAAAGAATTTGAACAAATTAGTTCGATAAAATAAAGTTTATTTGAGAGTAACACACTTTATTACATGTATTCAAGAAAACCATAAACGTCTAATTCAATCACCAAGATACATCAACAAAAATTTAAAGAATCTCAATGGTCCTTATCATGTTTATTATCATGAGCTACACTTTTGCGTTTTTTAATTTCGGAAAACATCTAGACAGAACCTTTAACGAAAATGGTTGTGTTTCTAAAACAATAATTTTTATCCACACAAAACTTTGACATTCATCGTGTTTCTCCTTTTTTGTCCTTTTTGGTGTTAACAATGTTTCATATTTGATCATTAAAAAAACTTGTGTTGCTAACTGAATAGCTTTTGAAATCAAAGCATTTATAAAGATAACAAACACAGCTTTAAGCTGCTATTCATTATCTTAATTTGAAACGGCTCTACTTTTGCCAAGAATTAGCCCGACAAATCAATAAGCTCATAATTATGGCCAATTGCTGCCTTTGAAGAACTTTCTATAATAAGAGTCAGCGTAATTCAATCAAGAAAATATTTCATCCGGTTTTCTTTTGAAAGATGATTTTTCTTAGTTGACTTCCTTTTTGCTTTTTAAAAAATGTTAAGTGTTATAAGCAATCAAGAAAAAAGATAAATCAAATAAGTTTAAAAAATGATAAATGAGATTTGTTCCAAGAAAAGATATTTTTCGTAAAATTTTGAACGCATTGGTTGCTTGCTCTCTTTAATTTAGCCGATGTGAAAACTATCACTTTCAAACCCGTTCATTTTTTTTCTGCATCTGAAAAGAAAAAAAACAAGATTTTGAAAAATAAAACAAATAATTCAGCGAAATAAATTTTTGTTCAATCTCTTAATTGTTGTTTTTTTGGTGCTCCTGCAAGAGATTCTCAACGCATTTTTAGAAAAAAAGTTTATATCAAATTTATATAAAAATATTTTTTCAGATAAATCTCTTCTTTTTCAATCATTTTAATCATCTGTATGTGTTTAAATGAAGATTTTTAAAGTCTGTATTTTGTTTGCTATATTTTTGGTCTTCGAAATAAAAGCATGTATGCAAACCCCTCTAGTATCTGAGACTCCTGATATACCAATTGGGTCTCCTGGAACTTCTTTACGTATGTTTTTTTATGAGATTTGGTTTTAAAAATTTGTGACATCTACCTTTTTTTCATTATACAAAATCTTTGAATTTAGCAAAAAGCATTAAATAGAAAGTAATTCATTATCTTCGACTCTCGTTTTTTTGGCACAAAAGTGATACCAATTTCTTCTGGTGGCTCATTCCCTGAGGGAAGCACCATCATTGTCAAGAGCATCACAAAAATTTTGGCATTTGGGAGCACAATGTTTTCTGGTGTTGTGTTCTCGAATGCCAAAACTTTATAAGCAAAAGATGTATTCATGAGTGATGAACATTTCCACCAAATATGAGCATTCACAAGTAAAAAAAAATCAATTTGACATCCAAAAAAACAAGAGACGAAAATAAAAGACCACTCTGAAATTCTTGCAGAACATGTTCAAAACGATTTTTTAAAAATTAATAAATTTTGTTGTTAAAAAGTTTTAATTTTTAGCATGTCAAACCTGCACTATTCAAAATGACAGTCCTATGCCAGGAACTTTAACACAAGAATTTGGAGTCGATGATAATGGCTGCCGAACAATCCTTTTAACATGCACAAAGCCACCTTTGAATCTGATAGAGGTAATTCTTCATAATGTGCAAAACATTTCTTAAATAACAATAATAATATTTTTAAGTTAATCGATGGACTCGACCAGCGTGATGCAGGTAATTCACCATATCCAAATCCTCGAATGCTTTCATGTAATGCACAAGGACAAACTTTAATTGGTTTCACGCCTGTTACAAGGGCAATATGCTCCGATGGAATAGCTAGTACACCCAACGAGTAATGTAGAGGTTAATAAAAGGGGAAAGCATTTTTTATTTATATTATTCTTTGTTGCATTAAATTGTTTTTCAAATTTAGTATAAATTAATTTTTTTGTGAAAAAAAATTTTTTTTTAATTCGACGCATATTGAACCTTCTTCCAAGAAAAAGCAGTAATGGAGATTTAGGTGTGGTTATTTCAGTGTACGTTAGACATGGTGTAGCAAACCCAACGGTGTCTGGAATCTAATCGCTTAAGAAAATTTTAAAAAAATGTAACAAAGTATTAGAGCAGGAAAAGAAAAGTCTTGTAATTTTTGTGAATCAAAGCTTGCCATATATATTGATGGAACATAAGGGATTGTGTATAGATATGAACAAGGAGGGTGAGAACTTGTTAGGTTCTAAATTTAATACTGCAAGAGGATAAGACAGTTTCAATGGAATTTTCGAATCCACAGGATCAGGCATACTTCTGAAATTTATCATTCTGTTGAAAAACGTTTAAGTAAATATAGCAGAAACATACGTGCAAAAATCATTTTTGGTTTTATTTTAAAAAAACACTTTTTATAATTTTTAAGAATTCTTTATGAACATTAGAAATAAATTGATTTCAAGCAAAGCCTAATCACACATTTTTTTCGGTTAAATAATAATTTATTTGAATTATTACATGTATTTAAAAAATCAGTAATAAATCATTTAAAGGAATTCGATTTCAAGTGATGCAAAACCGTCCTAACTAGGTTACATCTTCATAAGCTTTAATTTGAGCTTTGTAATTTTGGGAAACACTTGAACAAAAACTTAAACGAAAAAAACAATAATTTTTATCGATACAAAATTTCGACATTCATTTATCCTTTTTTATCATCTTTGTGTTAACAATGTTTTATATTTGACCATTAATACCATTTCTGTTTATATGAACGTAAATTAATTTAAAATCAAAACATCTAAAAATATTATAAAAATAACACAGCACTAAGCTATTCACTATTTTAAGTTAATGAAACTCTTCCAAAGTTTGAACAGAAATATCCGATTTTATGCTTACCTGTAGTTATGAAAGGTTTAAAATTTATAATTTTGCCAAGAACGTGCTCCACAAATCAATAAGCTCAAAATTATGGCTCGTGCTTTTGCCTTTGAAGAACTTTTTTTAAAGAATTCCAGCATTGTTTGATCAAAAAAATGGCAGAAATCAAGAAAATATTTCATTCAGTTTATTCAACATAATTTCCTTTTTGTTTTATGAAAAAATATCAAGTGTTATAAATAATCAGGAAAAAAGATAAATCAAGTAAGGGTTAAAAAATGATAAACGAGAATCGTTTTTCCCAAATAATGATATTTTTCACAAAACCTTGAACGCATTGATTCTTGCTATCTCTTAATTTCTTCGAAGTGAAAACTATCACATTAAAATACATACACAAAAAACCCGATCAAGTTTTTTTTTGCCTTTCTGGATCTGAAAACAAAAACAAGAATTATTGAAACGAAATAATTCGTCGAAATATTTTTTGTTCGATCTTTAAATTGTCGTTTTTTATTTTGCTGCCCAGAGATCCTCATAAATAAAAAAGTTCAATGCACTAGATAGCATTAAGAAGCGACACCCCAGGTGTTAATGAATGATTAATGATCAGTTTTTTTCACAAATCTTTGCAGTTGTAAGAAATCAATGAGAATTACCCCCAAAATAAAAATATCACATCACAGTTGCATAACAAAAACTATAAAAAAGTATCCTTTAGCAATTCCATTTAATTGCTTGGCACAAAAAAAGGTAAAATTCATTTCTATGATTTTTTTGCTTTATGGATGTTTTGTATTTGAATTTTTTGGAATTTTTTTAAAGAATAAATTTTAAATGATATTTTTAAATTATTTTTTTTATATTAAATTTAAACTAAACTCTTAATTCGTTGTGATCTTGAAAGATTATATCAATAATAAAAACATCTTTAAATGGTTACTGATAACAAAGTTTATTTGATTGCTAAAAAAAGTAATCCAACAATAATTTATTTAAAAATTATACCCGTTTTACATGCCTTCAAAATTACACTTTTAATTGTTAATACAACGTTTTCAGAAAGTTTTTCTTTTGCATATTTGATTGTAGGCAGTATAGTCTGATGAGTCACCTCTAAATAAGAAATGACACATTTTGTGTGTTCAACAAAGACTGAAAAGAATGCCTGTAAATAACTTTGTGAGAATTTGCTGGAAAATGTAATGAAAACAAAGTTATTTCAATTTTTTGTCATTTTTTGTTGAAAGTATTTTGAATTTTTTATAGTTATTATTGAATGAAAGCATAAGATTTTCACAAAAATTTAGAACTGATTTTTAGTCACAAATTTTTTTAACAATACAAACCGCATATTTTTCCAACTTTATAATAAATTTAAACAGTTTTAAACAACGCATTTATTAATTATAATTCAACAACATGAAAATATTATTTGCATGAATCACCCTGTTTTGTAAAAAGTAAAATTTTTATAAAAGATTAATCAAAAATCAAAATCAGTTTTTAAAAAAAACAGCAAACAATGTGTTTGGCTTGATAAATTTGTAAATTTCTTAAAGTCAAAAAACGCTCATCACATTTATATTAGAAAAAATATAAATTAACATAATCACTTAAGTGTCAGCTGGCTTCTTGCAAATTCCGTTTATGAAGTCATCTTCACAAGTATTATTATTTTCAAAAATGTCAAAACCTGCTAAGGCACAAGAGGAACATTGATCACAACCTGGATTACCTTCATCAATTATCCATGGCGCAAAATCATATGCAGATTTGTCGGTCCATTTCCAAGTAATTTTATTGTCATCAGAATAGAGTCCAATTCGATAATAAGTATTTGGAGCTAATGCTAAAATATGCTACTTTTATGGGTTCATACAAGAAACGAAGTGGTGTGGTCTCATTAAAGAAGAAGGTGCACCTTCGAAAAACCATTTTGATTTTTTTTGTATCATTCAGTATAAACAAAATCCTTACATTGTGTAAAATCAAATTCAGCTTGATCATGAATTGAGGTTAAATGTGCATCGACGTTAACACAGTATTGTTCAGCATTTGTAAAATTAAATCCTCTTCCAATTTGTCGATAGCATGATTTTGTTGGAGCATAGTAAGCCCAATCCAAGGCACATGGTTTTGAAGGAATTGTTGATGAAGGAACTGCTGCCGTTGATGAAGGAACACTTTTTGTTGTAGATGATGATGATGGCGGTATCAATGATGTTTCATTTACTTTACATACGAACGGTTTTAGAATGAAGCAATCATCAGCGTTCCACAATCCACTGCTAATAGCAATAGCACCACAATTTTCCCCTTGGGTATCGTTTAAAGTGATGACTTTTCGCCATTCTGTAAAATCATATTTACTTCCATCAGTCCATGACCAATTTCCTTGTTCGATGAGAGTTGTTACGCCGATCCAAAAATCTGGAGAATTAGATAATTTCTTTGCATTTTCTGAAAGAAAACAGGATTTACAGGATGTTCAAAGTATTTCTGAACTCGAAAAACCTAAACGTTTTACGGTAACGCTTTTTCAAATACCAGCTATCCTCCTGAAATGCAAACAAAACCTACGTGCTAAGAAGTCATTGGTAAATCCATCATGAACAGAAGCCAAATGCCCTCCGAAATTGTTGCAAAACATTTCAGCTTTAACAAATGCAAATTCTTTAGTTTCATAAAAGTAACAGCTTGATTGCCATTCTATGCTATTCTTTGGACATTCAGCAGAAACAGACAAAAAAATTGAGACAAAAATTAGAAACAGCAACAACATTTTTTATATAAAGTTTTAATATGGGCTATGCGTTTTAAAAAACTAATTATTTTATATGAAAATCATTTAACTTATATTTCTTATCATTATTTTTGTGCTTATAAAAATTTATAGATAAGGAATTTCCTTTTTAAAATAAAGATCTCCGCTTGTCAATTATAACAAACACACCTTATATTTCTTCATTGAATTTTTTTAATTTGTTTTCAGAAACTTTGAATTAAACAAATTAAAGTACATTTGTTATCCGTGGCTTCAGAAATCTCGTTATTTCAGGAAACAAGACGATTTTTGGTTTGGTTGCAAGTGGAGAAAATAAACATACTTTTTCAGTAAGTAAATTTAGCCTACCACAAAACGCGTGAAGCGACGTCCAAAATTTCGGCGATTTTAACACTTCGGCGCCAAATTCAAATTTCATTTTGTAATCAACTATTTCGTTCTATAGGTTATAAAAATTCAGACTTTTTTGCATTTAATAATGAACAAAGGAACATAAGAGCTTTAAAATTGACAAAATGGCTTGTACTTGAAATTTTTTTTTAATTTTTTAACCTTTTAATCGGCCGAAATTTTGGCTGACATAAAAAGATTTTCGTGTTTGTTCTAATTGATTCCTGAAAATGTAATCCTATAAAAGTTAATGGGAGCAATGTGCCATCAAAAAACAAAGTGGAAAATTTATTTGTACCGTAGCTGACTCCAACAAACACATACAACGCTTATTCTGTTTTTTTTCTTCATAATATGTTATTGATGTCATACATACGTTAATGGTTGATACTAAGGATCAAAAGAAAAAAAAGATTTAGATAAAAACACACCAGGAACACAATTTTTAACTTTTTCTTGTGCTTTTTGGAATAAACTGATAATAAAAAATGAAAATATTTTGTTTTTGCTTCTTCTTCGTTATCAGCTTGTTATTAAATCCTAATATTAGTTACATAAAACTTAGCAGCAAGCAGGGTCCTGCGATATTCGATATCGGATTTATCGATACGATATTTCGATATTCGATATTCCAAAAATTTGATCGATACGATATTTCGATATTCGATATCGTAATTATTTTACTCGATACGATATTTCGATATTTTATATCGATATCGTTCGATATTTTCGATACGATATTCGATATTTTAGCGTTCAAAGTTAATTTGAAGTACATAATTCTACTAATTATCAAGAAATATCGATATTTTTTGACATTTTAAACGTCCGCTTACCAAAAAATAGAGAAAAAATGGCTGAAATACACAAAACATGTTTACTTAAAATATCGAAATATATCGTATCGATATTTCAGGAAAAAACCGATACGATATTTCGATATTCGATATGTCAAAAAATTTAGTCGATACGATATTTCGATATCGATATGCGATACGATACGATATTTTCGATACGATATATCGATATCGCAGGACCCTGGCAGCAAGTTTCACTCGGTTATTATTATTTGTTTAAAAAAAATAGTATAATAAGGGAGCATGCAGAGCTGACGTCAGCAGTTTTGGCATAGATGGGATAAAGCCAAATCTGACGCTTCTTCTTGAATGCGGCAAAAATCAAAGTAATTTTGCTAATTTAGCCATGGATGACGTCAGCTCTGGATGCTCCCTAAAAACTATTCCGAAAAGAATGAAGAAACAAATATGGATCACATGAATTGATAACAAATAATTAAGAAACTCCAAAAACATAACATTATTTTCCATGGAGCAGTTAAAAAATTTTCTTTATCAAGTTTTTTAATGCTATTTTTTAATTTTATGATTACTTTATTTAAAAAAAATAAAAAATAATAAGATAAAAACAGTTTATTATTATGCTGCTGTTACACAAAGAATTATAGCTCTATATTTAACATTTGTTTTTAAATTTGAAGAAACTATTGATATAACAAATTAAGGAGAAAAACTTCTTCTTTTATACATCTTAAATAAAGTCATTCTTAATGACAATTTTGATCAACTCTTTTCAAAACAGATTTTTATTGCAAACTTTTAAATAATACAGAGTCCTCACTTTTCCATTAAAAAAGAAAAAACTTTTTGACAACCCATTTACTGAATATTGGGACACAATAATTCAAAAAAAACATTTTTTTAATTTATTTAAAAGTTAAGCCCTTTTTACATGCATTCAAAAATACAATAAATTTTTGATAAATTGTTAGCACAACTTTTTCTGATATTTTTTCTTTTGCAAATTCTATCGTCTTCATTGGTAATGATTTTTCGTTTTTTGATTCATCATCTTCATCAGAGCTTTTTCCAAACCATCTAAAAATATTTCTATTAACTACTGTAAAAATAGCCTCAATTCTACTTACTTATTTTTCATTACAATATTAAAAGAAGGCCGGTCATCAGGATAAATACTTTTTAGTTCAATAATCAAATCACTGCAACTTTTTGATAAATTTGTTTCACTTCGATCATCAGTAACTAATTCATGTAATAGCACACCCATTGAATATATATCAGCTTTTTGACCATCATATTTTTGTTTCAAAAGAATTTCAGGTGCCCAATAATAATGATCACAGAAACAGCTCATATTTTCTGAATCAAATTTGGAAACGTTAAAATGGAAACAAGGAGCTCAAAAATCTTTATATTATAGCCTAACACGAAAATCAGATGTTAAAAGAATCTCAGCTTTTTTATGTCACTTCTTTTTGATATACTTTTTCATCGTAGAGGTTTTAAAGTGACGCTGGAAATGAGGTCTAATTGATCAATGATTCCCCTAATATTTTGTCACTAACTTTCCCATAGCAATATTAACTATCAAAAAGCTTAAAAATAAAGGAATATCGTATTTTAAGGAATAACAAGCAGGCGATATCAACTTTTATGTGCTTAAATATGAGAAATTCTCAAAAGTGCAGCCTGTAACAAATTCTTGATTTTCAGGTTCATCAAATCTCCTAATGTAAACAAATGAAAAACTTACTTGCAATAAGTGAATTAATAAAACCAAAATTTGCAATTTTAATATTATTCCCAAAATTAAATAAAATATTTTCAGCATTTATATCACGATGTGAAATTCCTTTTGAATGTAAATATTGAACAGCAGAAGCAATATCTTTGAAAATAATTTTTGCAATATCTTCAGAAAATTTTCCATTCTTTTTTAAATTTATTTTGAGATTTCCATTTGGTGCATATTCCATTAGAAGATAAAGACATAGCTGAAAATTTGAAAAATGAGAGTAATTAAAGAAAGTAAACTTACATTTGTATCTTTATAATCATACACTTTAATAATATTTTGATGATCCAATTTCTTAATAATCTTGATTTCACGATGTAACTAAAATACCACTTTCCGCTTTTAAAAATGAAAAAATAAAAACCTACACATCCGCGTTCATGAAGTGATAGCTTTGATTTATCGATAATTTTAATTACACAAACAAAATGTGTTAAAGCTTCTTTGACCAACACAGTTTTACTCAGCTCATCTTGATGAAGCTCTTTAAATTTTTTATCACCAAATTCAAATTCAATTCGGTTGAGACCAGTAAGAGACTTCATTGTCGTTTGATTTTGTTGTTTGATGAATGGGTATAGATTGATTGATAAATAAAAAAGTGGACGGATGAATTTTTTTGAAATGACAATTTTTGATTCCCACTTTTTTGCAATATAATTTTTCCTTTATTAATTTTTGTTTATGCTCTTAGGATATTTATTTAAAAAATTTCATTCCCCCAAAAAATACTGCTGATATCTCCATTAGTATATTTCGAAGAGGTGTTTCACTGAAAAATGTTGCATAGCCTCTTGCAAATAAAGCTATGACAAAAATATATTTAAAAATAAAAAAAAATAAAAGACCCAAAACGACTTTTCGTCGTGAAAGTGTGATAAGTACACTAATTACAGATAACTAAAACGTTGAAAATTATTTATTATAATGGTAGAAAAAAAATTTTTACCAAAGAAAATGTAAATAAATAAATCAGTTTTAGATCATTGGGAATTGAATTGCTGTCGTCCTTTGATAGGCTACAATAATCATGAAGATGAAATATATTTCTTTGAAGACCATCGAATGGGGAGGACAATGAAAAGATGAAAAAAAGAGACCTTTTTTTTGGACAGCGCATTGATAAAAGCTATCATGAAAAAATAAAAATCCAGTAACTGTTCAAAAAAAACAGAAAAGGATTTCTATAGCTGCCAAAATTACAATTTTCTTTAAAATGTTTTATGATGACTGATAGTTAAAAACAAATTTTTTATCCACTTTTTGCGTATTTTGACAGATTTCTTTTTCATCCGAAGCATTTTTTAAATGAAATTTATTCTTTAAAAAAATTTACCACCAAATTATTTTAAAAAAAAGTAAACAATATTTTCTTTTTTTTGGAAAAATGGTTTCAAGCATAGCAAAGTCCTAGGTCTTTGTCACATCTGCTAACACCAGGTTTAGTACATTCAGCATCAGAGGTACATGGAGAACCACGAGAATAAATAGGCTTGCTTGTAGGTTGGACAGGAGTAACGAAACAAGTTAAAGTAACTTTTGTTGCAGCACTATTACACCCAGATCGAGAATATCCACATGCAATTGAAGTCGCATCAGACCAAGCAAATCGAGCTTTCTCAGATACTGCCGTGTCATTAATAGTTGCATTATTAAACGAGAAAAATCTTGGAAATGCTTTGGTAAAAGTTTGACCTAAAAATAATTTTATGAAAGCTTTTAATCTCCCTCTACCCCAAAGATCATTCCCAAAACTTACTGATAGTTGCATTATATGTAAAAGTTAAAGTTGATCGATATTGACTTGATAGCACTAATGAGCTATTACAGGTATCAGCATATTGTTGAGCATAACCTTCCAAGCTGCAGTTGTACGTTAATTTATTGATATTTTGACCACTTGGTGCTACTTGACCATTTTCCATTACATATTGTCCCTTTGCAACGTTAGATCGAGCATCATTAAACCAATTCATAATAGTAAAACGATCTTCATCTGTTAAAGTTTTAAATTCTGCACCACCTGGACATCCGTTGAAAGGCTTGCTGGGTGTTGTTGGAGCAGGAGTGGTTGTGGTAGTTGGAGGAGTTACTGGTAAAGGAGTTGACATATTGAGATATGGAGAAGTAACTTGTTTAGTCATTCCACAAAAATTTTGTCCTCTTTTAAAACGGAAAAATCCTTGTTCACCCCAATCATCACCCCATGAATTTTTAGCAATCCAATATTCAGGTGTATATCCAACAATGACAACACCATGTCCACCAATATAATTCTGCAAACATACATCACCAGGAATATCAAGAATACCAGATTGATAACTCATAAATTCTCGTGGAACATATAAAACCATTGTAGCAGGGCCATAGTTATTGAGTTTAGCAGCATATGTGGATTCATCTTTACCATAGGTGTGATATCCATTAACAAAATATTTTTGATCGTTACAGCTAGTTGTACAAGTACCAGTTGAAGCATTATATGGAAGGCAATATTCTGTTGTAATACCATTGGCTTTAATGTACTTCAAAGCTCTTGTGACATCACCCCCTGCACATCCTTTATTGGCATCATTACAACTAATGATATCTTGTTCAGATAAATCCAAGGTTTGATTATATCGAAGAAGATATTGACTTTCAATAGCTCCTACAACGGTATGAGCCCAACAAGAGCCACATTTTCGTTGATTTTTAACTGGAGAAACTTTTCCAAGTGTTCGGTAATCAAGTGATTCAGGAGCTGTCAAATCTATAGTATCTTCAATGGCACTTCGTTCACCTCTGGTCGTCGTCGCTTCAATGGTTAATGGATCAACACCAAGGAACTGAAAAAAAAAGTTTTTGTTTAAGAAAATATTAGCGGATATAGTCGCGGCTAGGGATCAAGGCACGATCAGCGGAGGAGAGGGGTAATCAATTTCCAGGCTACTACACCCCCCCCCCCCCCCCCCGAAAGTATAGAATTTTTATCATTTGCCGAAACCTGTCCGAGGCGGCAAAAGATGAAAGGCTTGTCCACCTCAAATTGTCAAAAAGTTATTTATGTATATGGCCTAGTTCCAGGCGGTGGTTCCCTTGTCAGCCCTGCTAAGAATATATCAAAAAAACAAACCTTTTTCTGTTCATCATCAGTCATCAGAGAAAATTTATTAACTCCAAATTTAGCTTTTTTATGACGACGTGAAAATTCAGCAATTCTGCCCTTAGCTTTACGAAAATTTTCCATTCTTTGATCAACATCTTGACTGCTATTCATTTGAAGCTTAAAACGTTCCACTAGCTTTGAAAATTCTTCATTATTTGGATCAGTTCGATTTAAAAATCGTCGAAAATCAAATTTCCCAATTGCTTCTACAATTGTAATGACAGCCAAAAAGGCTATGATGATTCTGATGGTAGATGATGAAACCATAGTTGATTGACAACACAAAATAAGTTGTCTTTGATAATATAAATTTTAATCAAATCATTCATACTTATATACTCCAAATTTTGATCCCCAAAATAGATCCATTTTTATATAAAAATGCAGGTGTTCAAAGATAACCCCTTAAAGCAGGAAGAAGCTATTGTATCAAAAAAAAGTATGGTATGAAACCTTTCATTATAAACTGTTTACTTTAGAGAAGAGACTTTGTGCTTTGAAATTTGATTGAAATGAAAGAAGCGAAGGATAATCGAAATTCGGTTTTTTGGACTTGAAAACAATAGAAATTCCTTTTTTTTCTCACATCTTTAATATTTGTTTTAAAATTTCTTTTTTTTATTAAAACTGAACTAAATTTTTTATTGTTTATTTTACGTGCTAGATTTCCTAAAAAAAGATATTATATTGAGACAAAATGGGCACGGTTTTTTCACTATCCGCCTCTTCTTTTTTTAAAATTTTTATACCCTTTTTTGATGGTACAAAGGTCAAATAAGAAGAGTTTCTGAGTGTCAAAATGTTTATAATCTTGATTTCACGATGTAACTAAAAAAACACTCTTCTTTTTTAAAAACAGAAAACAATAAAACCTACACATCCACGTTCATGAATTGATAGCTTTGTTTTATCAGTAATTCTAACTATACAAACAAAATGTGTTGAAGCTTCTTTAACAAGCACAGTTTTACTCAGCTCATCTTGATGAAGTTCTTTAACTTTCTGATGTAATCTGTGGCGGCGCGAATGAATAAATCTCTATTATAATTTACAAATCATTTGTTATTGTAATCTCATACTCTATTTTCGTATATAAGCTTGTGTTGTCTTCAAAATAAATGAATTCCTATCTCTCTTCTCTTCTACTGTGTGGTTGTGTGTTCTTGTTGTCTCTCAAAGTTACAACATAATCAAAACAAGATGAAGAGGATAGGGTTCTTGTAAAAAAAAGTTTTATAAACGCTTTTTTTCTTTTTTCCATCTTTCATTGGTGACAAATATAAAAAGGGTGCGTCACAGACATCAAAAAATTTGTAGCTCATAAGGCACCATTTAGACTTTTTTTCTCACTGCTTTTTCTTATCATTGTGATTTTTTTTTAAAAAAGATCATCAATAAAGAGTTTTTTCGTCAAAAGAAAGAAAGAAAAAAACATTTACCTTTTGTAAGGTGCGAATGCGTTTTTCGCTTGCTTTTCTTCAATTTTTTTAAAAAATGGATGTTTGTATAAGCATTCGATTTTTAACACAAGTAACAATTTCTTCAAAATCTATTTTCCCCTCTGATATTCTAAAATGGATGAAATTAAATGCCAAACCTCGAATGGCATTAAAGTTAATGCAAGTATGCAAATATTTTCAACACAAAAAATTTCCATATTTTGTTATTAAAAATTTGCATGGAAATATTGATGTATGGGAATATCAACCATTGCTTAATAACAGCTACGAAAGAATCGATTTTGAATCTCTTCCAAGCAATTTGTGGATACTTGGATCATTAAATTTAATGATGAAAGCTGAGAGTATTTCTTTTCTGATGTCAAAAATTTTAATATGCGATATTCGAACTATTCATTTTATCGATCAAAATATTACATTCGATGATTTTAAAAAACTGACTGATGGTGGAAAAATTGAATACATTAGTTTAAATAAAACGTTTATTAACTACGATGATGAAGAGAAGAAAGAAGTGCCGTTGGAAAACCTATTTGATTGTTTACCAAATGTTAAAGGTTTTGCAATGTAAGTAACTAGGCGGAATCGTAAAAACCGTTAAAAAAGTTAATTACTCATCTGGGCTAGCTAGCTCGCTTGTTATTTAGTTAACACATGAAAATAATTCCACAAAAGTATATTTCAGTTCCTTTATTGCCAATTCTTTTGTTTCTTTTAAAATTGCAACAATAAAAGTATCATCAAAATTAAAAGAATTTCGAACGTCACAAATTAGAAGAGATTTTAAAGTTGAAGAATGCATCAAATTTATTCTTGTAATTTTACCGTTATAGTTTTTTTTAATAATATCACGTTTTTTAGAATAATCAACAAATATACTTTATTCTGGATATTGGTTATTCTTGGCCAACAAACAAACTTGAAGCTCTTGTCGATGAAGTAATTAAAACATGGTCACCAGAATTTAGACCACCTTATATCGCTTTCGACGGGGAAACTAATAAAAAATTAGACAAATTTGCAAATGATTGGTGCAATCACTATTTAAAATAATGATTTTTTTATTGTTTAATATTTCTTAATAATTCTAAAATATTATGTTAAAATAGTTTTGAATTAATTAGTTCATTAATTAGTTCAAGCTTTTACTGACACTATTACCCTGGAAAAGACACACAATAAACGTGAAACATGTTTTTTTTGTTATTTGAAAATTTTTTAATAACCAATCAATTTTTTGTCTTTTTAAACATTTTGTGTTTATTTCACTTACAAGGGACCGTTCTGACATGATACCCGGGGATTTCTTAGGTAATAGCGGGAATGAATAGCTTATAGCAAGGGATGAAGAACCCCCAAGGGTTTTTTTCCCGTTCGCCATTTCAGGATTTTAGTAGCATTTTGCTATTACACAGTAAGTAGCAGGCGATGAACGTCTTAGTTATAAAATTACGTTTGTGGCGGTTTTTGATGGTTGTAAATGCACGGAATATGATTAATTATTTATGAAATATTATGTTTTGCCATATTTAACCATCCAAAATAAATACAAACGTAATTCATATACTTAGACGTTCATCGCCTGCTACTTACTGTGTAATAGCAAAATGCTACTAAAATCCTGAAATGGCGAACGGGAAAAAAACCCTTGGGGGTTTTTCATCCCTTGCTATAAGCTATCCATTCCCGCCATTACCTAAGAAATCCCCGGGTGTCATGTCAGAACGGTCCCTTGTTAATTTATTTCTGTTTCTATATTTTGCACACTGTAAGTATATGAAAACCAAACACACTACTATTACAAAATTATTTTTATTACGTTCTGAGTTATACGACATTCATTCTTGTTGTACTATTATCTTGGATAATTAGAACGGGTTTATCTTTAATTCTTAAAAGTTTTTTAAATTCAGAGATTATTCCTCTTCGATATGGTGTAATTATGTACATTACTGAGCAGGCATTTGCCACTGAGTGAAAAGCTAATATTGGCATAGCATATAATGAAAGTGCTAAAAAATGAATTATCTTTTTCTTTTTGTAGATGTAAAACATACTTACCACTAACAAAGATAACATCAGTGGTAACAATAACTGTGACAAGCATAATAAGTAATGGAACAACAATAAACATACATGGAATTGCCATTTGAAAGCATAATGCAATTAACAGCTGCCGCCGAGCGTTCATTGTTGCTGGAGATAATACATTTTTTAATTGCGCTAATTTTCGATGAATTTTTAGTGCAACAATTACAACAACACCCCAAACCAAAAAAACTTGAATTGCTAAAAATGCATGATGGGCAATGCCTTGTAAATTGAGTTTTTGGGAATGACAATTTGTAATTTTTAAAAAAATGTCATATGCAAAACTATAATCTTGTTTGATCTCTTCTGCCGTAAGGGAGTGATATGGTATTAATATTAAAAATGAGGGCATTGGATAAAAGATCATTATTACTCCAATGATGAAAATGCCTTTCCCAGAATGAAAGAATTCAACATTTCCATTCAAGGATGATAATTGATAAAATAATCCCGCTGCAATTGAACATCCAACGCAGCTAATGGCACTGTGCATTATTCCCTGCAAAAAATCATGATCTTTTTTTAATTAAAAAAAAATTTTTTTTCAAAGACTTTAATTTCTTTAAGAGCGGGATGGCCCAGCACAGCGTCAAACGTAAAATTTTTTAAACGAAATAGCTGTTTTGTTTTCAGAATATATGGCTTTAAATTGTGAAAAGAGATATTTTGTGAATTGTGATTTTTTTGGTTTTTTTTATAAGTTCTTCATGCAAATTATACAGGGTGATATTTGTTAATTCTAGCCGACGTTTATAGCCAGCAGCAAATCGTTTTCAAAGGATTGCTGGCTATAAACGTCGGCTAGAGTTATAATAATCACCACCCTGTACATACAACAGTAAATTTAAACGATTCTTTTTGCTTCCTGTTATCTTGTTCAGCAAAAGAATATTTTAAAAAAATCACGTAAAAAGCGGTCTATATTTATATATGACAGGTGTAATTGGCACTGCTGTTGCAACTGTGCCAATAACATAACCTTTGAAAAACAGAATTACTTATTAAAGTCTGAATTTTAGATTCTGACAGGAAGAATTTTAACTTTTTTTTTAAATACAGTATTCCCACTTTCCAAAATATAGCTTGTAATCCCATGATTGGATGGATTTTTTCCAAACCTCTCCAAAATCAAAAATGCAGATTTGATGGATAATAAATATTGTTGTTGGGCAATATTTTTTATTCATCGGGGTGAAAATCTGAACTAGTGATTATAAAGCCGCGAAATTTTTAAAGCTTGTGGAAATGGATATGAAAATAATTTCAAATCATATCAGATTTTGTAGCCGAGAGATTTTGGGACCCCTTGGAGGTCATTAAAGTCATCCCCTAGTGATTTAACTGGGCATAATGTGAACACAAATGCGTTTGATCAATTGGGGATGCCTTTAATGAACTCTAATGGTCCTAAAATCTCTCAGCTACGAAGTCTGATATGATTTGACCACATTTTCATATCCATTTCGGCGAGCTTTCAAAAGTTCGCGGCTTTATAATCACTAGCTCTGGATGAAATTTATTGGAGTTGTTCAATTATAGCCAGATAAACAATATTTTGCATCCAGGGAAAAATCTATCTAGTTTAGATATTACTGTTTTTTGATTTTTTCTAAACTCAACTTACATATTGCGCATAACCCCAAAATTGACTTAAATTTTTTGTTATTACACCACTGCCGCAAATTATTGCTGCTGGAAACATAACAAATGGTCCATAAATAAAAGAAATATGAAAGTCCATAAAAAATGCACAAACGATTGTTAATAAAATATAATATTTATATAATCCCATTGCATTTGTTGAATACTTTAGAACGATATATGCTGCAAAGCTGTTTACAATAATATCGATTACGGTATTAATATGAAGCCGATTCCCGTATGCATTTATTTCGTACATTGTATAAATATGTTGGAACGAGGACATTTTTTTAAAAGCGTGTCTTTTAGTAATTATTATATTCATTTTATATATTTTAATTATGTAATTCTAACCTTCTTCTTATTTTAGTACAGTTTTATAACTGTCCTATAGCCCCGTCGGCTAGTTATATATATTTTTATTCACTAATTTACATACATTATTACCCTTTTCAACAAAAACAAGAGATCGTATAGCATACTGCTATGCAACTTCTTGATTTCTGTTGAAAATATTCTTTTTTATCTTTGGTAACCGAATTGGCATACTGCCCTTTCAATTTCCATTAGATAAAAAATCTTTTATGCCATGGTAACTGGATAGGTATATTGCCTATACGACCTCCATTGGTATAAAAATATTTACTTTATACCTTAGGTAACTTGATTGACATACTGTCATTCTAACCCCCTCTGGTATTAAAATTACTTCAAAATCACTTAATAAAATAAAGTTAAATTAAATACAATTTTTTAAAAAAATTACTTTATTACACCACTATTCCAATATATTATATATTTGTCACCTTTATAATCCTTTTACTATATTTTAACAAAAACATATTTATAAAACTCATTCTCTTTTCTTCCTTTTTCTTCGAAAAATTATTTAAAATAATATAACCTCTCCCCTCCCTTTTGCTTCTCTCCCTTTTTCCTTCTATTTTTTAAAATAAAAGGGGAAAAGGAGCGAGGCTTCTCTTTTAGGTCTTCTTTTCGATCAATTTCGAAAACAAGCCAATCATAAATATACAAATCATTGCATTTTCTCACTTCTCATCAATACTACGATTATCAGCGTAAGACATGGAATATTCCATTACGATAAAAACATAAACATTCAAAACTCATTATGGGGTAACCAATCTCCCTTCTACAGGAATGGATTTTTACTATCCAAGCTCTGGTAAAATTGCTGAATCCTGTAGAAAAACAAAAACTAGAGCCACGACTCTAGTCCTTGGAACGTCCACCAAGCTTTAGCCAGCCCGTGGATGCTTATTAACGGCTATCTAAAAACACAAACCAAAAACAAAAAAACTTATTTTTCCCCTCTGTTATATTTAAAACTGAAAAACATCGAAGAAAAAGACTTATAAGTACTCCTGTTTGTACAGAACATAAACCTGAAAAGTGTGACAATAAAAAATGTGCAACATGTCCATTATTGATTACAGATAATATTATTCAAAGTAGCACAACTAAATGTTATTATAAAACAGCAATCAAAGATAAAACACATTGCAGAACTGAAAATGTTATTTATTGTATAACCTGTGAATGCTGTGGAAAGCAATATGTTGGTGAAACAAAAAGATGGTTGAAAACAAGAATTGCAGAACACTACTTTAATATACATAATCTAACAAAAAGTAACCAGTACATATATAACCATTTCAAAGAACATGAAAATCCTAAATTCTCTGTCCATATTCTAGAAACATTTTCCGTTGATAATACTAAAGAAAGAAGAAACAGGGAAGATTTTTGGATTAGGTTGCTAATGACACCCTATCCATATGGACTTAATGATAAAATGAACAACATTGGATGTCTATTAAATCCCAACGTTAAAATTACTAATAAAAACACACCATATTTCAATTTTACTTTTCCACGAGTAAAAGTTAAAAAAAGTAAAATGAACCGTAAGAGCAACAAAAAAGATTACAGTATCGACTACATTAAAAATGCAAGCAATGAAAAATTAGTTGAAATTTATTTCAATACAAGCCAAAAACAGAGTAAAAAACTTATGTTTGACACGGAAATAAACAAAATGAAAAATATCGAAGATATCAGAAAAATACAATCAATTTCATCTAAACTGATAATAAAGGAAGAAAAATGCAAAATAATGATTAAACAAGATTACTTAAATCATGTCCAACAAAAAATTAGATATCAAAATATTTTCAAAGAAACGTTTCAAGAATTTAATGTCGCTTTCCCAAATGTTCAAATTATAAATATATTCAAATTAAATACACCTGTGGGTATTCAAACTATGAATTATAGCAAATTTTTAAAAAGCTTAAATACTGAAAAAATCACTGAAATTATCAAAAGTGAATGCGACTGTAAAAACACATTAAAAAAGTACAGAAATTTTGAAAATCTTAATGACGATCACATTTTAACTGGAGACAACAATTTTATAGAAAATACTGAACTCAGAAATATTATGTCAAAAGGAATAAAATTTAGAAATAAGCCAATAAATAATAACAATAATGATGTGTGGAAACACATTGAAGATTCCTTAAATAGTTTTTGCAATAAAAATCAAAGAATAAATACATTGATTACGATAGAAATGAGAAATAAAATCGTTGAAAAAGTTAAAAATAAATTTGAAAGTCAACTTAAATATATTAAACCTAAAAAATGCAATAACTTCTCTAAGATAACTAGAGAAACAAATAAGCTACATGAAAAATATGTTATTACTCCAACAGATAAAGCAAGTAACAACTATACAATTATATGCAAAAAATTATATTTACTCATAACAATGAAAGAATTAGGTATTGATGAAAATCTCAAAAATGTGAAGGGTAATGATACCTACCAAATATGTGACAAAATATATAAAACCATTATTGAAAAGCACCAAAATATTACGAAAAAATTTAAACCTAAAACTATAGTGATGCATGATAAGCTTCCAATTATTTATGCAACACCGAAACTACACAAAAATCCTGTTAAGTTCAGATTCATTACAGCAGCCAAAAATTGTTCAACCACTGAAATATCATGTTTACTTAAAACACTACTAACCCACTTTAAATATCATTTCCGAAATTACTGTAAAACAATGCAAAACTGCCAAAACAAAAATGTTTATTGGTCAATAAATGGTAGTCAGGAATTAAGAGATAAATTAAAAAGCATAAAACAAAATAGAAACAATAAACTATTTTCAGCAGATTTTACTAGCTTGTTTCCTAATTTAGCACATACAGTAATAAAACAGAAGATGCGAAAATTAATTTATATGCTATTTAAAGCAAGTGGGTATGAATATATTACAATCTGCAATAATAAATGTTATTACACATCACCCAAACCTAATGACAAAAGAAAACTTTATCACATAATTGATATTTGTGAACTGATAGACATTAATCTAAATGAAAGTTATGCAATATTTGGTGAATGGTGTTTTAAACAAACGCAAGGTGTACCACAAGGAGGAAATGCTTCACCAGATATAGCTGATTTAACACTCTCAATGATAGAATATGAATTTCTTAATGAAAATCAAAATACTGGTATTGTGGAAGGATTTAGATATGTGGATGATCTATTACTGATAATTAACGATAAATTTAATGAAAATATAATCGACAAAATTTATAAAAAACAATTAAACTGGGAAAAAACCAATATTAAAGACTCTGAAACACATTATTTAGATCTTACAGTGTTTGTTAAGCAAGCAAAAATAGAAACAAAACTATACAATAAAATAGATGACTACAACTTTAAAATTCAAAGAATAACAGATTATAATTCATACATGCCTGATAATATTAAAAAAAGTATAATAAAAGGTGAAATTATCAGAATTTATCGTTCATGTTCTAACAAAAAAGACTTCAAAGAAAGGTGTAACATCTTTGTAGATGAGTTAAAAAAGTCTAACTATCCAACAGAAATGATTTATAAATGCTGCAACGACTTAATTAAACAGAAAAAAATCAGTATACTGTAACATTAAATCAAAAGTTTTTATAAAAACCAATAATATCACTTTTTGCCAATAAAATATATAGCAAAAGACTGCTTCCAGTAGTTTGTCTGTCATTATTAATTTTCAGACAAATCAAATAAGGATGGTTATGCTGCGCAAATTATTTTTTATTTTATTTATTTTATATATTATTTTATTAACAATATTTTCAATTTCAATTCAAATACAACCAATACAAAATTAAACGGTGTTCAAACTTTATTTTAACGTAAGTTCATACCTTTTGTTTTGTTTTATATGTTTTTTACCTATTACGATTATAACTATACTTCAATAAGATGAAAAAGTCCTCATTGAGGAGAGCCTGCTTTTTCATTTTATGCAAATATAGACGATAATCTTTTAAACTTTGTTAGTGAATGTATTACAAAACTTAAAAATCGCGTTAGCCGTCTGAGGGTAAGGACGAAACGGATAACGCACTTTTTTCTTTAAAATATTATTTTATTAAAACTACTTTAAGCTTAAACTTTTTTTACTTGTCTTTCTTATTTACAATAATATCGATTACGGTATTAATATGAAGCCGATTCCCGTATGCATTTATTTCGTTCATTGTATAAATATGTTGGAACGAGGACATTTTTTTAAAAGCGAAATATGTTTTTTAAAAGTAAGAAGAAAAAAAAATCTAATAGCCAGAAACAATATAAATGTAAATAATATGTGGGTCTCAAAATGTCAGTAATAAAAAGCAGACTGCAAAATGTATTATTATTTTTCACCTGCTTTAATGGTTTCATGCTTTTTAAAGAAACAGCTCTAATTATAATGTGATAAAAAAAAGATTTTTAGAGAATTGCTATCATATATATTTTTTTCGCTTGCGTCAGCAAGACAAAGATAAAGCTAAAAATGAATTTTTCAAATGTAGAGCAAGAGCTTGTTTATTTTACGTGCTAGATTTTTTGCTGCTTCTTAAAAAGAGACATTATATGGAGATAAAATGGGCACGTTTTTTTCATTGTCCACCTCTTCGTTGTTTAAATTTTTTAAACGCTTTTTGAATGATTCAAAGGTCAAATAAGAACTTGACGTCGTTTAGTGAAGAATTTCTGAGTGTCAAAACGTTTATAATCTTGATTTCACGATGCAACTAAAAAACCACTTTTTGCTTTTAAAAACAGAAAACAATAAAACTTACACATCCACGTTCAAGAATTGATAGCTTTGTTTTATCAATAGTTTTAATTACCCAAACAAAATGCGTTGAAACTTCTTTCACAAGCACAGTTTTACTCAGCTCATCTTGATGAAGTTCTTTAACTGTGGCAAATTTTTTATCACCAAATTCAAATTCAATTCTGTTGAGACCAGTAAGAGATTTCATTTTTGTTGAAAAAAATAGGTATAGACTTTTTTTGATAAAGAAAAAAGTGGATTGATGAATTTTTTAAAAGACAATTTTTGCAATACAGTTTTTGCTCTTTTAGTATTTATTTATGCTTGTAGAGTCTTTATCAAATTCAACGAGTATCAGTAAAGAAAATAAACCTTTGAAAAAAAATTTCCACACTCACAGATAAAAAAAAATCATTTTTTATTTGCAGTGTTAAACATTCCTGAAAAAAAAAACAAATCTTGCACGTTTTGCTGTTTTTCTCTTGTTAAAAATATTACACTGGTAAATTAAAGATGATTAAGACTGTTGTATTTTGTTACAGTCATAAATATTTTATTACTTGTTATCCTTTCTTTCCATGGAGTGCCGAGAAACCATGTGATCTTTTTTTCGTATTTTTTGAACCCCTCTCTCTTATTTGGTAATACATTTTGCTTTTATTTTTGCCGCCTTTTAGAGCAACGTTATCCTTTGACTTACCCTGCCCAGGTGATTTCTAGATACTCCCTAAGAGGCTGTCCAGATGTCACGCGACACAAAAATCGTCAGTTTGTACCCCACCCATTAGGTGACATGGGTGGGGTACAAAATGATGGAAAAGCTGCGTGACAATCAGTTATTCCATCATCTGTGTCACGTCACATCTGGTCAGCCCCTAACGCCAAAATTACTCCACACAAACGTTTATCAAGGAAACAAATCATTTTTCTCTTGTAATATTTTTTGAAAACATTAATTGCTGAAAAAAGACACAAAAAAAGAAAAAACAAGAACCTAGTTTTTTGATAACAACTTTTTTTCTTGTTTTTGAATCACAGTATTTTTTATCGTGTAATATTTTTCAACACATTTGCATACAAAAAATATATTTGCTTCGGATTTTTTGTGATTAAGAAATTTATTTATTTTGTTAAAGCAATTAAAAACAAGGTTCAGTATTACAGTATACAATAATTAAAAGGAGGTAGTTTAGAACAATTTTTAAAAGCAAAAATTTGTTAATGACGTGTATGAAGTTTTGCTGACCATTTTGCAATAACAAATAAAAAATACATAGTTTTACAAAAAAATACTTGGCTACTATTTCCCCTTTCAATCAAATTTAAGAACCATTTGAAAGTTTCAGCAAAAGCTACAGCTCCCATTAAAAATTCATATAACTGTGTAACCAAAAATTTTGGTGTTGATAAGTTTGTGATACAACAAAATAGAGTTAACAAGAACGGAAGAATAATTTTGTGGATTTTAAAATTTGGTGCATTTTTTTCAAAGAGATTTAAGTGCTGCAATGAATTACTGAATCCATATGCACTAATTATAAGTGGTAAAATCTGCAATTATATTTGTAATAAAAAAAGAAATTCAAACTTTAGCTTACCAAGATTCCAATAACTCCAACAATTAGTGAACAAAAAATTTTTGAGCCAATTTTTTTTCGAATGTTAGGAATAAATTCATTTTTTGAATATAAAAAATTAATACTTAAACAAATATTTATCAAGTTATAAACAAATGTTACACAAAAATATATTAATGCCAGCTTAAGTATTAATTTTAACATAGTTAACTCAGAAACACATAATGCATATCCTGCTACAAATAATATTCCTAGAACAATATGCTTACGAATATAGGATGAAAACAAATGTTGAAGAGAGATTGCCACACACACCTGAAAAAAAGAGGTGAATTTTGTTTTGTTTTATTATTGTAGAAATCCTAACCAAGCAAAGTATAAACAAATTTAAATCATTGATAAAAGAGCTGTTGTCTTTTGAAAATATGTTATCATCACTTTTTGCCTACAAAACAGACAATACAATGAATGAGAAAAGTTTAACAAATAGCTACCCAAACCGTATAGGTTTTCAAGTAACGCTCGAGTTGAAGCACCTATTTTGCCAATATGCTCATTTAATAGCTTGGGGCAAAATATTAGTTGCTAAATGCTCGAACTGTGGATTTAATAAATAGATGGATATAGCTGGCAAATAGCAGACAGTAACTATTTTTGTTATAAAATATCCAAAATTCTGCATAATGAATATGTTTCAAATATTATAAATGTATTATTATTAGATTATTTAATTTATCCTGACTGTTATACAACTTTGTAATCATTGACATCAAAATTTAATAACAAAAATAGAAATCGTCTGCTATTTATTAGCTTTATCCATATATCTATTAAACCCACAGATCGAGGATTTAGCCGCTCATATTTTGTCCCTAACTATCTCTTACGAGTATACAGACAAAATATGGAACCTCAAATCTAGCGTCACCTGAATACCTCTATGATAAGAAAATTTCAAAATTCTGTAACTAACCGTGCATCCTTGAAAACTGGTTGTATTCCACATAATATACTATTAAACTCTGTTCTCAATAAAAATTATTTTTTGAACAAAATATTTCCACCAAAATTTTTTTATGAATGACCATTAAATGCAACAACAACGATAATTTGTGTAAAATATAACAAGAATATTAATCGTGTAACTTTTTAAAACATATGCAAGATATGAAAAATAGAAGAAGGTAACAAATATTGTCGCGTAATTTTTATGGTGTAATAAAAACAAAAAAAAATTGTGAGTAGCTATTAAAATTTAAAAAAAATTTATTCATTTTTTACTACATCAAAAGTATCGTAACAATTTACATCATACAGTAATCAGATGCATATAATTTAAACAACACATTTTATATGTTAAAAAAGCACTTTTAATTTTAAATAAACGCTTTATCAACGTGTGGGCATTCTTGTTGACCATCTAGAAATAGAAAAGAATGCATTTCTTATTATTTGTAAAAAACTAGTGCCAAAGTTTCCCAGTTCAATCCAATTTGATAGCCATTTTACCATTTCACAAAAAGCTAAAATTCCAACAAAAAAATCGAATAAATGTGTTACAAAAAGTTTTGGTTTTGATAATTTTAGAATGTAGAAAAATACTGATAACATAAAGAAGAGAAGAATTTTATAAATGGAGATATTTGTTGTTGCCTTTTGATCAAAAAAGATGTTGGAATATTGTAGTGAATTGATAAAACCATAGATGTTAACAATACATGGCAAAATCTATAATTGAATATATTTAACAAAGAAAGCATAAAAAAATGTTGTTTTTAACGCTTAATCCTGAATACATAAAAATACAGGGATACGTGCCCAGTAATTTCGTGTGCGCTGACCAGTGTACTCCCGCTTCCGCTTCTCGTAATGGAAGCGGAAGCGGAGCGGAAGCGATTCCGGAGCTAATGGAAGCGGAGCCGAAGCGATTGAAAATGGAAGCGCTTCTTTTGACCTTGGCAAAGTTGCTGCAAAAGTATAAAATCTTGCAATTTTTGATTATCCTCAAAATTTTATTTTCACAAAAAGGCTTAGAAATGAATACCCATGGTTGTCTTTCTGCTTTTTCTCTAAAATTACCTAATAAAATTTAATTTTTGACTTTTATAATAACAAATTTCTTTAAAAAAAAGTAAGAAGCGGAGCGGAAGCGGTTTAAAATGGAAGCGCTCCCGGAAGCGCTTTGGAAGCAGAAGCGATTCCGAGAAGTGGAGAAGCGAAGCGGGAGCGGAAGCGATTCATTTAAAGAAGCGGAAGCGATAAAAGTGGGAGCGGGAGTACACTGGCGCTGACATGTTGTTCTTAGCTTATCTGCTTTCTAAAACTTGCTTGATTTTAGTCTTGTTGGACCCCCCGAAATTTTAGGTTTTCGAGCTTTTTCAATATTTGGCAACTTAAAATTAAAAAACAGCATTGTTCAGGAGAAAATTAAATTTTGTCTTACCAAAATACCAATAACTCCCAAAATTATTGCATAAAAATATATTGAACCAAATTTATTCCGGACATAAATAAGGAATTCATTATTAGAGTATAAAAAATAAATGCTCAAAATTAAATTGATTAAAGCATAAACACTCATTCCACCGAAAAACAATACCATTACCATTTTCAGGTAATTGTTGGAATATCCATCTTCGATGGAAGCGTCGAGTATGTGGTTACAGTAATCATTACAAAGAAAAACCTGTTTTGCCTAAAAATTGAATATTTCATTTATATCATTAATTTATTAAACTTTTACAAAAAAAAGATTAATAAAACTAACTTGAAAGAAGCATCGTGAAGAATCAGTATTTTTAAGCATATTTTTTAAATAAAATTAAATCACTTTTTTACTCTACTTTATTTACGTCATTGAAAACTTTGCAAAAATATTTATCAAGAAAAAAGGGATAGCCAAAAATTTTTTTGAGGTGGAGTATGAGTGAATGATAAAAAAAATAAAAGGTTTTTAATGTAGTTTGATAAAATTTTTATGTTAAAAGTAACAACAAAGAATTAATAAATGCCATAAGAATTTAAATTTTAATCTATCTTTTTGGAGGAATTATATATGTACAATCTATAAACGACTACAGTAATTATTCTCTAGTATATCATTTCATATTTTGTGAACAATCAAAAATGAAACGCATCATCATTAAAATCTTCTTTGTTACGGAACACATGTATGTACAACACATAGTTAAACGACGAGAAAGCCATAAGAGCTGTTTATTATATCACTAACGTTTCTTTAACTCGACAAGTATATCTATAGATAAAATGCAGGAGCTTAACTTCAATCTAACTTGAAAATGTCCACGTTCAAGTAGCTACTCCATTTGAAGAAATAGCAATCAGCAACACCAACAAAGATTTGGCTGCTATCAATCTCTAAGTATCAACAAATTATACGAAGTTAACTCCGGTTTAAGTTGTAGTCATTCACAGCAAGCAACATGTATAAAGTATTAAAATTATCATTGAATTTATTACTATATAGCAGCAGTTTTTTTTGTGGATATAATAGAACTATAAGCTTGCTGTTCATAACAAATAGTATAATATAAGCAGACTTGATTCTAAATGGAGCTGGAGTTATTCACAACAAGTTAACTGTATAGATCATTGTTAGACTTTTTTATTCATTAAACAATATCAAATGCATTATTATATTTGACAGTAGTTTTTTCGTAAATTTAGAAAGCTGAAATTTTTTACTGCTTCTTTCAAACTCTTTTTTTCTCTTCCACCTTTGCTGTTAGCATGCAGTAACATTTTGCCAAAGAACCTTGAAGCGGTTCTTTTCTTTCTTTCTTCGATTACATTTTTTTATATCCAAAAAAAGTGTGTCTGTGTCTCTGTTAAAATTATCTTCTTTCTTTATAGAAAAGTCACGAGGTATTTTTTATTAACAAATATCCCGTTGTAACTACTACTTTTTTTGATCTCTCTATTAACGGCATTATTATTATTCAACAACAACAACACAGCAGCTTAATATAGCAAAAATCAATAATTCATCATGGGTTCAATGAAAGGTATGTTTATGCATATTTTTTTTCTTAAAGTTGTTTACTTTTTTTAACAATGCTTACAAAAAAACTTGTTGGCAAAAAAAAAAGTAGTAACAGCTTGTAAAAAATGTATGATGATGAAAAAAAGATTTTTTTAGCTGTTATTGCATTATCACTTGCATCTGTTGTTGGTCTTACATTTTTGGTTGTTGGATGTGCATTACCTGATTATGGGTGAGTCAATTATACTTTCTTTATGCTTGGTTGTTATGGTGATTGTTGGAATGTGGGTTGTAAAGCAATGGATAATGCTGGAAAAGAAGATTGTTAAGGTTTATTTATAGTTAATAAAGCTTAGTTCATGGATTTAGCACAAACAAGAAGGCTATTTTGATAGCATATGATTTGCTTATATACTATTACTACATTGATATTTTTGTGCTTCAGTTACTCTTTCCAACACTTGCTGTGGTGCTTATAAAGGCAGTATGATACTGCAGCAAGAACGGTAGTAACGGATAATGATGGAGAAAAAAGTTGTTAAGCTGTATTTACAATTAATGAAGCTGCTGTATGGATTTAGCGCAAATGCTATTTTGATAGAGCAAATATGGTTATATGATTTGCTTATATAACTTTACTACTTTGCCCTGCTTCATTTAATTTTTATGGCACTTGCTGTGGGGCTTACAAAGGTTGCATGATACTGTAGCAAAGACAATATTAACGGATAAAGCTGGAGAAAGAAGTTGTTAAGCTTTATTTGCAATTAAAAAGATGTAGAATGGATTTAGCACAAGCGAGAATGCTCTTTTGGTAGCACAATTGTATTCTGATGATTTGCTTATAACTTTACTTCCTTGTAGCTTTTCTCCTTCAATTACTTTTTCTAGTACTTGATGTGCTGCTTTTATAAGCAATATATTTGCTGTAGCAAGAACTGCGGATGTATTAATAACAATGCTTACCGTAATATTTGTGTTAGCGTGAAGTTAAGACTTTATACTTTTATGTATACCCTTGTAGCTGTTAGATAACTAGATTTAGCATTTAAAATAGCCTCAATATCTTTTTTTATTAAAAGTTACTTAGATATATCTGTTAAAGAAATGCTGAATCCAATCTCTATATCATATTTCAAATGTTTATACCCGCTGATAACTAACAAACGCGACATTCATAGACACAGATGCTTATCATCTACTAAACAGATTTATTCAACAATCAAGTCTATAAGCAAAAAAAGAAAACCTTAACTCCATCCTTACATGCAAATGCTTATAGTTTTACTGCTCCGTACTCGATATCTGTGATATATCTAACTAATGTCAAACTTTAAAATACTGTAAATACTTGCGCTACATTTTAGACAATTAAAACTCGTTAAATCTTCATTTAATAGTTACTGTTAACCAGCTATTGCTCATCTTTTTTTATCCATTGCTTTACAACCACAGTTCTACCATATCCTTTTTTATCACTCCCATTTATCTATCACATATATAATTCATTTATTATTTTCAGATCATGGTGGCCATTATTTGTTGTTGTATTTTATGTTCTAGCACCAATTCCAACAGCAATTGCTCGTCGAGTTAGTTATGATCCACCAATGTCAACACCATGTATGGATTTTGCAATATTTTTAACAACTGGTATTGTTGTCAGTGCTTTTGCACTTCCAGCTGTATTAGCTCATGCTGAAACGGTAAGCATTCTTTGACTTTACAATAGTTTCTTTCCAACCACACATGATACTGTATCTAGAAAACTATTTGTTTTTTGTTGTTGCAGTAATCTTATGAGTACTGCAGCTGCAAATAACTTTTTTGGTTGTTGTGGTGAACACGCACAGTACTCACGTGGGCTGGAAAGAAACTATAACCTCATACTGTACTAAACTGCCATATACTAATCTATCATTTTTTAGATCAAATGGGGTGCATGCTTCTTTACAAATTTTGCTTCAGCAATTATCTTCCTTACCATTGTTTCATATTTTCATCTTCACTCAGAAGATGGATGGAATGCGCCATTATTTTAAAGTGTATGATGATGATCTTGTATTCTTCTATTACTTCTTGTTTGGAGGGATTTTTGTAAAAGTTTTTTCTTTGGAATGTTTTACTTAATTATATTGTTTATTATTTGTAAGGTTTACTTTTTTTGTATCTGAAAAGCAGCGTTATTTTCTTTGTTTCTTTTAACATTTTTATGTATACTTTTTGTATTGTATGTATTGTGTATAAACTTTTTTTAGAATGTTTTATAACGCTTACAAAACAAGAAGATATTCAATACTTAATCGGCTATGGAATTATTTTGTCAAAATGGCATAGGGATGTGGAAATTTGGAGATATTTTCACGGTTACTGTAGAATATTATTGTGAATTATAAGAAAGCAAAGTATCAAACTGTTGCCAGAAAAATTATTATTTTATTTTCAACAATAACTTTACCAGATGTAGATGTATCCAGATCATTTTAGTATTGGTGTTCATTATTTTGCTTCTTGTTAACCTCAAATTCGGCGTGTCTTGACAACGTTTACGGCAAACATACCTTCTAAAAGCTTGTATCTATCAACATTCTACAGTAACCTTGAAAATTTAATCTCCAAAATCCGCTTACATGCCAGCTGATGTCATAATTACATAGTCGATTGAACATTGAACACTCTATATCTAATCTACACACATTAGGAACATTCAATTTAATTCTTCCTCCATCTTTTTATGATCTCAAACATATATATCTGTTTTGGAACATTGCGCTTTTCTAACAGCAATTTTTTTTGACGCAAAATTTTTTAAACCTGTTTTTATCCTTCTTTTTATTTTGTTTACTGCTATAAAAGTGAAAGACCCTCAAAAAAATGATAGCTAATAAAAAAAAGAAGCAGTCCGATTTGAGGGATAAGATCAGTGTATGATTTTTTAAAATCAATAACAAAAAAAACTTTTTTTTATTCATTTACGTCAAATTTATTCTGATGTGATAAAGATGTTTCTCTTTTTTTTCTAATAATAATTGAAAATCGAAATGGATCATTCGGGAAAAAGTTGAAAGGGATAAACCCACTTTGAAGAAGGTGAAATTTTATGATTAATTAATCATAACTTTTTTGTGGGTTAGATTTAAAAATGAAATTTAGAGAAAATGATACATCAAAAGTTTCATTAAATTTTGATTAAAAATTTGTTGATCTAGTGAAACATAAATTTTTTTATTACCACTAACTAAATATGGTGCTCGTTACAATATGATGATTACTGTAACTCAAGCAGCTGAGTTTTGTAAAAGCTTTTGAGTCTTAACTGTAATACAGTAACCATATTTTAATATCACGTTCGATCAAAATTTTGTTTTTTTTGACATTCAATTATATCGTGTCAAATTTTTTAGGCTATTTTGTCTTGTTTTAAATGAATATCTTTTTTCGACATCGAAATTTAATCTCCGTTTTACCTTTTTAATCCCCAATAAAGTTTTATCCCAATCAAACTTTATCCATTTTTATTGAAAATTTTCTAATCAACTTTCTCCTTTTAATTAATTTCCCTACCATCTGATTACATAATCATCACAAAAAGACATAACAGAAAAAAGTTTTTTCTATTATCTTTTTTCCTTTTGATTCGCTCATTAGACCATTGGCAATGCAATAATCACCCTTGAAACTGGTTTAATTACAATTTCCTTCATTTTTCTTAATTTATTTTTATTTCCCTTTTCTTTAACGCCTTCAGAAAAACGAGTAAATTTTTTTTCTGGCCAAATAAAATCATTATTTTTTTTATCATTAAAGGTCGAAAAACGTTTTTAGACACAAGTTTGGGTGCAACAGAAACTTTTACTTTCATTTTTTTATTTCTTTAGAAAGGAAGATTTACTTCAGCGGCTTTTGATTGCTGAAAACTGTAACGTAAAAAATGATAAATAGATTATTTTTGCTGTTTATTGGATTTCAACTTTTTAATAATGTAATTTTAGCAGGTAATAATTATTTATTAATGCTGTAATTATTACAGTACCACCATCACCCTCGAAACTAAACTCAAATTTGGAAAATCAAAAATGTTGAAACTGAAATTACATTCAGTCAAAATTGATCTTAGTTTTTGACCAAAAATTGACCGAAATTAAAGCAAATTTTTTCGTTTGTTGGAAATAAAGAACCGATATTTTTGAATTTATAGATCCTTATTGGAATATTACTTCCGCAAAATTTACTTTTAATTAGGATACTGTAGATCAGCATTTTGCAATTATGGATGAGCACAATCCAGATAGTCGAAATTTATTGTTCGAAATTGGAATGATTTCGATTTTGATCAATAAATTTCTGTTTTTGTTTCAAAATCGAAATTTAAAAATTTATTTTGATTTAAACATATTATAACAACTTTTAAGCATTCAATTAATTCCATATTTTTTCAGAAAATAATGAATGTATTGATTTGGACGGAAATTGTCGAGATTGGATTGCATCAGATAGTAATTTATGCCATTCTACAGAATATATAACAAAATCATGCCGAAGATCATGTAGATTTTGTATTCACATTCCAGACAGTATGCTTTCTTTTCTCATTAATATCTCTAAACAAATTGATTTCTAGAATTTGATTTGACAAGACTTCCATCATCTTTAAAGCCAGTTGCATGGCTGATTGGAATTTGGAGATCTGAACATGGTGGAAAAGCTGTATTTCCAACAATTCCTAAATTTACATATGGTGAACAAATTGAATTTTCTCTAACTGATCCAAAAACAAGTTCTTCAAAAGCATTGAATTATACGTGAGTTTTTGAGATTTTTTAAAGTTTACAAAAACTACAGTAGCCATTTATTATAACACCACAAACGATCCAAATTTTCAAAATATAAACAAAATATTTTTCAGCGCCTTTGCTTGGGGTATTAATGATCGAGATGAACTACATAGTGAAAATGGATATTTAACAGTTCGAGAAGGTACTAATGAAGTTGCTTTGACTACTGTAATGAGCAATGGATTTGTTACAATTGAAGAAGGTCCAGTTCGAAGTAATCAAATTCGTTTAAGAGTTGTTGATATTGGTCGAATTAGTTTTAGCAGAGATTTGCCCGTGCATGATGTAAGTTGTTGCAAGAGTTTTTAAGCGATTAAATAATTTTGTGGTTTCAGCTTGTTCGTGAATGGACGCTTCTTGATTCACAGACCCTTCAAGCTCGTTTAGATATGTCGACGCTAACACATGGAATGCAAGAACATACTTTTATTCGTAAGTTTTTATTGTTACACAAAACGAGTCTCTACAAAACTGATATTTTGAATAATTTCGATTTCTAATAAAATTACGGAATTTTGTAATACAAAAAATATTTACAATTTCGTTTTTTGTTTTCGCTAAAAATTTCATTGTCGAAATTTCGATGGCAAATTAACTTCCCAAAACTTTTCAGGTTACAAAAAAATCTTTCCATAGAATCTACAGCAGCCTTCAAACAACAACAAATTTCAATATTTTCATTTTTTGCTCAAATATCTACGATTCGATTATTATTTTTTGATAGTTTTTAGAAGAAGGAAAAAACTTTGTCTGTACATTTTTATTAGAAAAAAAGGAAATAGATGTTGTAATAATAATAAAAGAAAAAAGAACCTTTAACTTTTTCGTTCCACTTCATTTTATTGAAACTTTTGAAAGAAAGTACTGCATTAAAAATAAAAATAAATTTTTAAACATAAAAATTAGTAATATAATAACAATAGACAGTATCTGAAGTAATGTGTTATTGCAAAAATGTTTATGAAATTACTTACGATATTTTAAATGCGAAACACACAATTTAAAAACTACAGTATACTAACATGTATTAAAATAATATTTATAATGCATTTGATCAACACAAAAAGACAACGTTAAAAATATAGATCACAGAGATAAAAATATGTATGCAAAGAATTTCAGCACTTTTTAGATCATTAATTGTCCAAATATATCCATAGTGGAACCAAATTGGAATAGTAGGCCATCATGGATAATAAATTCTCGACCAATAAATTTATTAACATGCAAATCATAATCACACATCTTCTGAAATGTTGTGCTATTTTTTATACAACTAATTTACTAGCCAAAATAAAACTGAGTGATTTTGTCACCGAGTATATTTTGAACCAAGTTGTTCATCTCTGAACAATCTCATAGGAATGAATTAAGGTAAAAAAGAATAATTAAGCTTACCTCAGCTGTATCAAGAAATTGGATAATTCCAGTAACATTATGTGGAATAGCTTCAAACATTTGTTCATCAAACATTTCCATGCACTCATATACGCATTCATCGGAAAAAAAAGGAATACAATAGAAGAAAGAATTTAAAGTTTTCATATTTGGAAAAGTTTTAGTAACAAAATCACTAAAACGCAATATTTGTGGATATGTAAGATCCATCCCGTATAAATAACAAGAAATATTGACGGATTCAACAGCAGGCAAAACGATACTAAAGCAACAGGATATTAAAATAGATAAAAAAATACGACAAGTAAACCTTCTATTTGATTCAACTGTCATTTTATAGAGTTGTCGAACATCAAATCTAAGCTTTTTGCAATGAGGTGGAACATGTGAGAAATCCTGTAATAAATATGGGTGCCATAGATTATTAAACACTTAGATTATTATTGTTCGGTTATGCATAACTATGATATTAGATACTGCTATGAAAATAAAACCAACCTCATAATGAGCTTTAAATTGAATAGAAAATTCTTCAATGGATTCTTGATTTCGAATAATTTCATTATAAACTTGCGGAAGGTTTTCATAGAGTTCAAGAATTTTCATATCTACAAATAACTTTTTAGTTACCGAAGACAACAAAAACAATAATAAAAACAAACCTTTACGAATAAAACTTTCAAAAAAATTTTGTTCCATAAAGCATATCAACATCATAACCAATACATAATTTAGCAATTGATTGAGGGATTGTAGCTAATATTAAATTCATGAAACGAAATTGATGTGAAATTTGATAGCTTTTATTTTTAAATCCCTAAAAGTTTTAAACAAAATTAGTTTTAATAATGAAGGTTCTTTCAAAATTTAGAGTCTAATTTGGGCTCACAAAAAATTAAAAGGACTTCTTTGACCAGACGGTGAACGATCAAAGGCATTCATTATGAAAGTAATTATGCCATTCCAAAAACTGACACTCGATACAAATAATACTTACAACATCAATGCAATCATGCTTAATATGAATAATTTGAATTTTTGCAAAAAAATTTAAAACAATTTGAAATGGCTTCTTTCCAGAAAGCATAAACTTTTCAAGATTTTCTGTTGTATTTTCTTTAATTGCTTCATAGAATACCTCTTCAAGAATATCCAGATTTAATGATGGCATTTTTGCAATTACCTAAAAATAACCATTTTTAATAATGTTAACAATGATAGTGTTAATTTTTATTACAAAACACGACTCTTTATAGAATTATAAAAATAATTTGTAAATGTTCAAATAAAATTTAAACCAAAAAAGAATGATTAATATCGAGATGGCTCAAAAAAAGAAGGGGCAAAAAAGACATCGATTTGAAAAAAATAAAAACAACCAAAACATCTTTTTTTAAAACATTGTTTTTTTTATAAATGGCTATAAAAAATATTAGATAAAAAAAAGAGTAAAAATTACGAAGAAAACACAGCAGATTACTGTAATCTTCTTAAATTAACCAAATTACTGGATGTTTTGTTAATAAAAAACTTGATAATTCACATTTTTATATAAGTAATTAGCATTGTAACATATATTTGCACATTTATTTTAGTCGAATTTTTGTGTAATATATAGCAGCAGCATCAACGCTGCTGCTGTTGTTCTTCTATACCAGAGCTCACATAAAAACCGTTTAGAAATTTCTTCAAAAATGCTTTGAATAAAAGCATTATATCATTCGTTAATAAAAAAATACAATAGTTAAAAATGCAAGGTAGTTGCAATCACAAAGCTTTCCAGCAGGTTACTGTAGTCATTATTGTTCTGCAAAAGCTCAAACAATAATTTATATGTTTTAAGTGAAGGATCTATCTTTTAAGCTGTTATTATCAGAAATACTTGCAGATAAGTATGTGGTGTTATTAAGAAATTTAATTAAAGGAACATGAATAAATTAACTGTGTTAAATTAAAAAAATAAAATTGAAAGTTTTTAAAATTCAAAAAAAACTTTCAGCTTTTTTCATTGGCATTCAACGTCACAATGCCAAACAAAAGGACAACTTTCAAAAAAAAAGTTTGTTGAAGATGAAAATTTGGAACCTCGACTTTAATTAACGTTTTGATTTATCTCTACTAATTTTAATCCAACATTACCCTAACCTTAGAAAGACCTGGCTCTAAGCTTTTAGCTAATCTTTAATAGTTGTTTTACCTTTATAAATGTTATGTTGGACTCAAACATTACCACTAAAATTTTGAGTTTCTAGCTTTTGTTATTGGTTTGCTCCCAATTTTAGATTTTTTTAATCATCTATTGTTGTTAATTTGCATAACTATGTTTTATTTTTGTTTATTCCTTTTGTCATCGACGTTTTTTGTAATCACTTTGCGTTTTCTCTCTCACTTTTATACTTTTTTTAGCTTCCAAGAAGAATTTCAATGCTCCTTCAATCAACAACAAATCTTCATCTTGCACGTTTAATCTCAAAATCTCTTATTCAACTAGAAAAGAATGTGTTAACAAAGAGTCACCTACATTTATCATCTACAAGAAAAATTGGTATTCCACTTGTTATTGATAATGATGGACGTACTGAAAGAGTATATGATATTTATTCAAGGTTGTTAAAAGATAGAATTGTATGTGTTATGTCACCGGTATGGCTATTATTGTTGTTGCTTTTGGAGTAATATATAAAAGTATAATGATTTATAGATTGATGATCATGTTGCTTCAGCAATTATTGCACAGCTGTTATTTCTTCAAAGTGATTCATCTAAATCTCCTATTCATATGTATATAAATTCACCAGGTGGAAGTGTTACTGCTGGATTAGGTGTAAGTATATTTGCTGATTATTAACTAAAGCATTTTTAGATTGTTGTTTTTTAACTACCACCTAATCTGACTAACAATGGAGAAGGGTCTATTTTAATCCATCGGTGGCTAAGCTGAGGTTATGAAAGCTTTTCAGATATATAAACGGTGCTGATATCGTCTGATGCCAAAACGACAGAGCTAGCTACAGATTAATTTGGGGCTTAAATTTTTACAATTATTACGTTATGTGGCTTTAATGTTTAAAAAATGCGAAAATTCAAGTCTTAATCAAGACCGCATCACAATCACAAAACTTTTATTGTGAACATCATTCTTCACTTCCTAATGAGAAAAAATAAAATTAGATTAACTTACAACTTTATTACTGTAATATAATAATTCAATTAAAGTATATCTCTTAAGCTTCTGCTGGTGCTGTCATTATAGCAGTTTCCCTTACATTTTTCGGAAGAACGAAATCATTACAGTAATCGTCTGCAATAAATTTCTAGAAAAACTGTTCACCCATGAACTTAAAACGCTTCCAATTTATGAAAAAGTGTTTATCAAAAATGCCAAACAAAGTGTCCTTTGTCTATTATCTACCATAAACGCTACAACATAATTAGAAATAAATTTATGCATCACAAAATTCTTTTCTTTTTTGAGAATAAGTTCTGCATTATCTGAAAAAGAAGCAAAATTATATTAACTCACAGCTTTATTACAGTAATTTAACAATGTAATTAAAGAATATTCTTCAAGTGTGATGTTGCTGCTATCATTATAAAAAGTTCAATCGCAAGCAATAGTGCATACTACCTTACTTAAAATTATTGCATGCAGTTTAACTGTTTAATTTTTAGCTACAATACATTTCAGTAGCAAAGTAAATTAGCCTACAACAAACATTAAAAAACAAAAATAACATTTAAGCAGTCTTGATCCATCTGGGGAGGAAATTGTCCTATCGGTTTTCTATTGTTTGGTATCAACAGTTTTGATTAAACGAGAAGAAACCTGAGCTTCTAGTTAAACCATCGAAAGATTAAAATATGCCCTTATCCATCCTTATTTTTTTTTGTTGTTTTTCCTTCTAATCTGAAATGATTTATATATATGTTTAATTATAGATATATGATACAATGCAATATATTACTGCTCCAGTTGCAACATGGTGTATTGGTCAAGCTTCATCAATGGGATCTTTACTTTTATGTGCTGGTGAAAAGGGTATGCGAACAGCACTACCAAATTCACGAATTATGGTTCATCAACCTTCTGGCGGTGCACAGGTATGTATCTTTATTTATTGCATCTTTCTACCGGACATAAAATCTTAATCCTCCTTTCTTGTTTTTCAGGGTACTGCATCAGATATTCTTATTCGTGCAGAAGAAATTAAACGGCTTCGTCAACGTCTAAATGAAATTTATTCAACTCATACTGGACAATCTGTTGAAAAGATTCATGAAGCACTAGATCGTGATAAATTTATGTCTGCTCAAGAAGCAAAAAATTTTGGGCTAATTGATCGAATTGAAATTCATCCTGGTTCTATTCCTGCTGATGTTACTGCTCCAGGACCTGCAAAGCCTTTGGTAGAACCATAGTTATTAATTATTTATATATGTGATTACTGTAAGTTGTTTAATCGTACAAAGCTATTGAATGTTTCCTTTTGCTGCTTAGTAGTTCGAGAAACAGCAAAATTAACTTTCTTTAAAGAATATTCTTCATTCATTTGCTTTTTTTTTCTTCCATTTCACGCTAAAAGTATATAGACAGTCCCAAAAAAAAGTTTTGCGATAAAAATTATATTTTTCTCATATTGAGAGACTCGCTTTCTTATCAAGCTTTAATCAAACAAGCCTTATCAAACTAGGCCTATATTATTTTTCTTTCGCTAAAGAAGAAGTGCAGTCAATACTTTGGCAAATATCATTTTTCGTTGTTGCTATTTTTTCTGTCAAGTGTTATTTTTGTGTTGTTATAAAAATTAATGCTTATTTTTGGGCTAATTTAAATTAATTTTTGTTGCTACTGAAATGGGACATGCTTTAAATTTTAAATAGCTGAATTGCATGCAAAGTGCGTAAAATCATTAATTTTAAGTACGGTATTATGCACTATTGCTTGCGATTGAACTTTTTATAATGCATCAGCAATAGCAGAAACTTGAAGAATATTCTTTAATTACGTTGTTAGATTATTGAAATAAAGCGGTAACTTAATTTTACTTCTTTTTCAGATAATGCAGTGAAGAACTGATGCTCAAAAAAAGAAAAGAATTTTATAATGCATAAATTTATTTCTAATTATGTTGTTGCGTTTATGGTAGATAATAGATAAAGAATATTTTAATTATTGCTTTGCTTAACACCTTTGATACATCCAAACATTTTCTTCACAAACTGGGAGAGAGAGAGTTGTTGAAAAATTAAACTGTGTGAACTTTTTCTGTTGATTACTGTAATCTAATTTCATTTATAAAAACCTCATTTCGCTTCTTCAGAAAATGTTAAGAATACTGTTAATAGAATAAACTAAATATCTACCATAAGAATATAATTTATTAAAAAATAATAACGAGAAGTTAAAAATAATAAAAAACAAAAAGGTTAAACGGGAGTATATGGGTTTTCAACAGTTTGAGAAATTGTTTTTTGTAGAATTTCACACCGTAGATCCTTGTCAAGAGTTTCTAATCCATGAACAACTTTCTTTTCTTCACAACATTTTACAATGAAATCAAAGGCTTTAAGACGAAGTTTTTCAGCATTTACAGTCGTTGAAAAATGAATAAGTTGGCAGGCATTAATTTGTGAAAGTTTTTCAATTAAATAATCTTCTACACAAGTCTAAAAATAAAAAGCTAGTTTTTAACAAATATTTTAATAATCACTAAACTTACCTTGATGCATTTGATATCATATTTATCTGAGAATTGAAGAAGTGAGAGCATTTCAGAATATGAAAATTCTTCTGGAAATCCTGCGTGATATAACAATTTAACAACAGCATCAATAACGGCATAGCTGAAATCAGTTATCTCAACTTTATTCTCTTGAGCTTCTTTCATTCCTGATTGAAACATTCCAGCAAATACAGGTGAAGAATCAGCCATTACCTTTTTATGTACCTAAAAATGATAAACAAATAATTACATCAAAATATTAAAGGCAAACTTACTTTAATTTCTTTTCCATCAGCAATAATTGAAAAATCTTCACAACCAGATCGACGTTCACGAAAATTAATTGGCTTCCATTTGATAGATAAAGAAGGCTGTTCATAACGTTTCTTTTGAATAAGTATTGTTCCAGAAATATTTATTTTAAGAATGCCCGCAGCAAAAAATTTCTTTGTTGGATCAAATAATTCTTCTGTTGTACAAAAATGTTTTCCACCACGTGCTACAGTATTTGAAAGAAAACGTAAATGAAAATCTTCAGTATAATTTACAGATTCAATTGAAAGATTGAATACTCCATGGATACGTTTAATTTGTCGACCTTCAAAGCTTAAAATGAATCCAACTTTTCCATTATTTTTTTGATTATTACCATATGGATAGATTGAAAGATAATATTTAATATCTGGTTCAGAAGGCACTGTAAATCTTGCACTTTTAACACATGAAGTAAGTTTTGCTTCCAAAACATTAATAGTGGCAAATTCAATTTTCCAATTAATTGATAATGGATATCTTGCTCTCTGAAATAATTTTACCACTAATAAAGAGTTCTAGAAAAGTATAAAAAACTTCTTGAATTTTCAGAGATTGCTATACCCTTGGTTGAAGCACCGTATAAAAAATACGCAAAAAAACTCACTTGAGCCATCACAATCTTAAATGTTCCAGTAACTTTAACAATCATTTCATCATCTTTGAAAAATAAACCATCAAAAAATTCAGATTGTTCACCAAGTAATACACCAAATTTCGGTTGAAATTTTTTTGAAAAATTTGCTGAATCAATATTTATAGTCAAATCTGGTTCAAGTCTTTCTGCATCCTTTTCTACCAAGTATAAAAACAATACAATTTTGTTTTCTATTGAATTTATTGATACAAAGGAATAAGCTGTTGTAAGCGTTGAAATATTAAAGGATGAACAAGTAACACGTTCAATATTTGATTCTTTCAAAGATAATAAATCAGATTTCTTAAAAGATACCGTCTTTTCAAATGGAATAATCTACAAAGAATGTATGAAGCTGATCAGGTTACAAAAATGAAAACTTACAGATGTCGAAGGTTCCATTATAAAATATATTATATATTATTATAGTAATATTAATAATATTTTTAATCGTTTATTAGAGTAGTAATAATAATAAAATTGATGTATTTCTTTGAATAAAAGAATCAAGTATAAAGTATATTAATGTGTGAAATAATAACAGGAATGAAAGTAATAATAAAAAATAACAATCAACTCGAAATGTGAACTACCCTAAATATTATTTAATTAGAAAAAAGACATAAAAAGAAAAAAATAAACAAAAAAAACGGATACACGTAAGAAAGAAAAAAAGCTGGAATTGTGAGTTACATCAGTTTTTTTTGTTGAATATTGCAGTTCGTGAAAAAAAGACTTTGGGAGTTTTTGCCAAGAAATGGTGCATAAAAAATACGTTGAAAAAAACAATCACAAAATAAAATGGAACAAAAAAGCATCACATTAAATTAATATTGCCAAATTAAAAAATGAAATTTTTTGGGTTTTATTATTTTAACATCTTTTGTAACAAAAATTTAAGTCATGCATTTGTGCTTTAAAGCAAAACAGAAGGGGATATGGAAGGTTTATGGCGATAAAGAAGACATAGTTGTAGCACAAATGTCATGAAGTTCCTAAGATAGTTTTGACATTTTTTTGGTATCAATATGCATTTAATGACGGATTCAGTGGTAATAATTGAATGACAACATGATTGAATGCCATGGCAGTTTTTAATACGGTTTAGGTACTTTTTTGACAAACATTACATTTTCAGATAGTTTTTTAGCGGGGTTTCAAAGGCATTAATTTCAATAAAATGATGATTAAATTCCATGGCATTTTTGACCAACTTTAGCACTATTTAAAAGAGAGGTTTAAGGACAGTATTCCACTGACATGGAGATCAAACATCTTGGCATATTCTCTTCAAAGTAAGCACTTTCGATTTTAAAATACTTTTACGTTTAAATTCCAGAAGGATTTTAATAGCGATAGTGCCATAACAGCAACCAGGTTCATTTTTAACACAGCAGGTTATTATACATTTTTTAGTAGTTTTTTACGAGGACTTTAATCGTGATATCTTTATGGCAAGGTGTTGTAGTCGTCTGTTTAAAAAGCTATCAACAATCTCAATTTTAGCTGAAAAATTCGAAATTTCGTGAAAAAAGCAAAAAAACATAAAAAATCGCAATTTCTAAAGCCGGAAATGTAAGCGCGTGTAACAGATCGAGCTGTGAAAATTTGTGGGCTTACTAAGCATGGATAGGACTACAAAATGACATGTTTGCTTTCCTTTAAAACATATTCTCCGCTGCTAGAACGGCACTCAAAAAATGCCAAAACAGCCAAAAACGCGATTTTCAAAGCCACGCCAAATCGGTGCCAATGAATATTTTTTGTTGTTTTCTTCGCTAATGAGCTTAAATAAGCATTTTTAATAACCCCTAAACACTGGTTACTTCATATCTGACCATATGCAAACTTTTTCATGAGGGGGTTGCATTTTTGTGGCAAGCGATTTTAACAATTATTACTGTAAAAATATTACTGGTGTACCATTTTACATAATTTCCTGGTTTAATAGGTTTTTGAACATGCTGAATTCGAATCTGAAACATTTAAAACGATCCCGCTTCCAGGGATTTCTTAAATTTCTGAAGTGGGTTATAATTTTGTGGAGCACTGTATGAAGAACACGTTTTTGCTTTATTCACTTTGTTTTTTATCCTTTCCTTTTTCCTTCTCTTGACGTTTATGTGTGTGTAATATTCGTTTTTTTTTCTTCTTTCGTATGAGAGACAAAAGCATGGGGCAAAGACAAAAATTGGGAAGAAACGTTTTTTACAACGTCTTTTATGTTGGATCAATTACGAAATAGAGATGCATGTTATGGTGGCAGAGAGAATAAATAGGTTTCGATCTCAAATGGCTGAAAAAGACAAAATTTTAGACCTCTTCAGAAATGATTAAAATAGAACAAGAAATTATATTTTGAAAAAAAATGTTTTTGAAAGAAGAAAAAACAAAACAAAAAAAACGAAAAAAGAAAAAGAAATCATTCTCTTGATCCATATTGTTTGCTATAAATTGAATTAACACAATTATTTGAATTCGGTTATTATTATCAGGAGATTGTGGTGATGTTACTGTAATGAATCTAATTGAAAAAGAAAAGGGAGAATCACACTTTTTCTTTTGATGATTGCCAAGCGAAGGCTTGTAAATCACTTCATTCAAAGAAAGCAAAAATTAGATGGTTGTAAAAAATATATATTTTAAACCTCTTCAGAAAGAATACAAAGGAACAACTAAACTGAACAAAAAAACAATGTTATGTAAAAAGGAATGCTATGTTTGTAGAAAAAAAAACAAAACAAAAAAAACTGAAAGAAAAAAGAAAACCCGAAAACCCAAAGATATGAAAAAAAAGTATGAGAGCCTGATCTTTTGACCATTTTTTGCCACGCATGAGATCAACGCCATTGTTTAAATTAAAGGGGTAACAAAGAAAATGTAATAAGGATACTGTAATGACCAAAAAAATGCCTCAAATAAAAAAAGATGGAGACATTTTTTTGGTAGAATTTTCGCCAAAAGTCATTTTTTTAAAAGTGAGCATTTGATGATAACTTTATTACAGCACGAACTGCTGCTCGTTTGTTGTTATTTCTTGTTTTTAGAAAAAAAGCTCTAGCCTTTACGAGTTGCAGATAAAAATGCATTCAAGACAATTTTTTAACTATTTTTTAAAGATGTCGAAAAAAAGCTGCAACGTTATTTTTCTTCTACAGTTTTTTTGGCCCTTTAACGTTTATTGCAATAAAACAATATGCAAAATTGAAAGTGAAATTCTTCTTGGACCCTATTTTTTTTGTGAAAATTGCATAAACAAATTGAGCACTCTTTTTGGAATAATGGTGTTTAAAAACTAGCTTTTTACTTTTGTTTTTTTTTGACAATTCTGTGATTAATGTGTAGTAATTTTTAGTTTATTTTTCATTTAACGCTCTTAATATATGGTTTATTATTTACAATGAATGCACCAGCAGCGGCACAACCTCCGGTAAGTTTTTCACTTTTGTTTTTTTATTATTACTTGTCTGAAGGGTAAATAGCCGTGAACTTTTGGAAAGTGGTAAAAATAACCTTTGATTTTGAGGTTAAGGATTTTTTAACGCGCTATCATATATAAGCTGCTCCTAAAGTTTATTTGTGCTTAATCAAAGCTGTAGTTTATATAACTCTTTTTTTTTACATTTTTCCTCCATCTTGATGTCTATTTTTTTTGTGTTACATTTTCCTTTCTTTGCGTCTTTCTCTCTTTTCATTCAAAAATGTGTCACTGCTTTCAAACATTTTTCGATTTGTTATTTATTACACTTTTTGATGAGTGCAAATAAAAACAAAAAATATTATACTTGTCTTTTTCTTTTAAAAAGTTAAAGCAGCACCAAATTTTTGTTTGTTTTGTTTTTGACGGCATTTTAGGCTGTGTTATAATCACTTTTTTTTCAAGTAAATGAAATTTTTATAATTTATCGTTTTATGACATTTTTAATTGTTTTATTCCTTTTTCCTCTTTAGAAAACTTCATTTTCATGTGAGATGATGCATAACATATAAATCTTTAAGTAAAATTTTTTTCTTTTTACAATAAGATCTTTTTTCGGTCTAAAAAACCTGAAATCTTATTTACCATTTCTAATTATTTCACTTCTACCATCCAAGAATTAATAACATTCTTAAAAGCTTTTTAATTTCAAATCATATTCAGATGAAATAATTTTTAGGTATACCGTGGGCAGTTTATCCCTACTCGAGAAGGAAATTTGAACTTAGTTTTCTATCAACGTGGGGATCGCTTCTTATCTTTTCGTGCTTCTACAAAGGATAAAAGCAGAAATCAACATACTGGTACTACAATTTGCTTCTGCACTCTATGCAACGCTTCTTGTGAAATTAAGGGTGATGGCACTTTCAAATCTGATCCAGCAGCAAATCATATTTGCAATGGAATTTCATCAGATGAAAAGAAAAGCAAAGAAAAAGAAAAGTGAGGGCATTTTTTGATTTTTCAAAATATAGTAATTCGTTTTTTTTAGCTTTTTCATGTATAATTTGAGAAATGGTAATATTGTTCCTGAAGACGAAAATATGATATTTGATTATTATTCAAATACTATGGGTGAACATCTTCCTCCATTAACTCAAAAACAAGCTGCCAGAAAAAAACGTACTTTATGGGAGCTTGTTAGTTGGCAAATAACAAAACAACCTATTATTTATATTAAGATAATTTTCCGTTTTAGTATGACACCGCTGTCAATGAAGTACTCAATGATGCTGAAGTTGATGAAAATTTAGCTGGTGAACATATGAATGATGTTGTTGTTAGTCGTCATGAAAATGATGAAAGTGGGGGTGGTGTTGAAGATGTTGGAATTGTTGATGAACCAGTTATTCCTGCAGCTGCTGAAAATCTACTTCTTGAAGGCAAGGTTTCTTAGAATCATTAGCGCGACAAAAAACCTCACTGGTGACTTGATAGCGACGCTTTAATATTGCCACTGGAGAGAGATTGTTCTATCCTTTAATGTCAGGGATGTAAAAGTGTTGAAAAGATCTCTTGGGGCTTTTTTTGATGCTAGAAAACTCAAAGGGTGTACTATGATAATATTCACGCCGGGGCCCAGAGCTGTTCAACGCCGAAACAATTTAGAGCTTAAAAGTTTTTGTCCCTTCCCGTTCTAAATTTTTTGTTCTAAAAAAATAAAACTATTAAAAATGAAGCTTCTAATGTTTTAGAAAAATAGTTAAAAAAGCGTTATATTTTAGATAATCATGCCTCTGCTGGACTTTCACCATCCATTCCACAACCAGAAAATCATCGTCAACAACTACAAGTCAGTGAATTTGATGATTCTATGTTTGATGATCCTGACGATCATCCATTGGCACATTTATTGCAAGCTCCTCAACAACCACAAGAAGAAGTTGCTGCTGTTGTTGAAGAACAAGTCCAATATGATGAACCTCAATGGCGTAAAGGATCCCCTGGAAGTAGTTCAGATGATGTGTCTATTCCTCCTGACTCTGATGGTTAAAATATTTTCAAAATATAGTCTTAAATTTTTTATATTTTAGCAAGTTTATTAAATCGTAAATTTACGATTTCTGCACTTTTTTGTTTGTTTATCTGTATCTTAAAAAAATAATATTGCTTATTCTCCTTTGTCATTTTATAGAAACTTTTGTATACTTATTTTATTATAATTATAAAAAAAGTTTGCTTTTCATCCAACAATAAAATTAACAAAAAAAAATAGAAAAAATTATGAAATATTGTGGAAAAAATTACGACAACCAATGGTCACAAAAGAAATTTAAAAAAATCAAAATTTGCCGGAACGAAAGATTCTGATGACTTGTTTTCCTTTAACTCTTTTTTATGGGCATATTAAATTTCCATAAAAGTATAATGAAGAACTTAGTGTTCGTTGTAAAATCATTGAATTGAAAAATAACAGAAAAAAAAGCTGGCACTCTTCTTCTCTGTTTATTTCACATGCGTTGTCTCCAAAAAATGTTAATCGTGAAACATATTCATTTTTTTTTCAAAAATGCATCTTCTAGATTTATGATTTTCGCTTCAATGCAAAAAAAATGGTCAGATATTTTTGCGCCTTTCAAAATACAGATCGCAAAGTTGCCAATATCACATTCCTGCGGTTGTAAAGTGAAAAAACATTTTCCTTCTTTTTTTTTGCCGCCGAAAACGCATTCCTTCATTTACATTTTTTTCCGCCACTAAAAAAGAGCATCAAAAACATTAACATTTTCTTATTCTAAATGTCAGACAGCAAAAACAGCAACAACCTCTTTATTTGCAGCTCAACATCTTCATCGGCAGTGAGATAGTTGTTTGTCTCTTTTTTTCAACAATTATTTAGCTATATACGTTTTTTAATGCCAATATTCGTGTTCTAATTTTTTGTGATTTTTGACAATTGATAATTTTAAATATTAAAATTTTCAGATTAAAGATGTTGAGAGCAACAGAATCAACAATGCCAGAATTGTCTGAAGGAGCTCAAGATGATCTTCTAAATTGTATTAGTAAGTACTGTGATTTTTGTGAATACTTTTTAAAATTTAAAAAGTAGTTTTTCAAAAGTTAGTTTATGATCTACAAATGCAGGCAATAAGGTTTAGCGATCGTACATGCTCTAACTCTTAGAATATCTTTTAATTAAGCTTTAAAAATGTTTTATTAGTTTTTTTAAATTTCTTTTATGATTTCAGGTCTTTTCATGGAAGATGATCACGATCAAAAGGATTATAAACAATCAGAAATGAATCTCAAAAATTTCCTCATCAATTATCCAGCTTACAAAGACCATCTAATCCCAAAAGCTTTATCATTCTTCTTTGAAGTTTTTGTTCATCGACAATGTGAAAATTTGGATGAAAAGATTCATTACTTTTTGGAAGCTATCAAAAATGATGCCAATGGCAAAAGTTCATTTTCTATTGATATTTCAATTGATGACAGAAACAATGGTAATGTTTTTGTTCCATATGTTCTTGCAAGTGCATTATCAGGTATAAGAAGAAATGATAAAGCTGCAGATATTTGTAAAACTTATCTTGATGGAACAACTACTGCCGATAGCTTATGGTTGAATAAATTCTATTTTAAAACAATGATTCAACTCTTTGATTTTGATGACCAAGCTAAATTTGCATTGAAATTGTTGCAAATGGATAAATCAGAGACAAATAAATTTCAAGTTTGTATTGCAATTTTTCTTCAAGCTATTACAAAACCGCTGAAAAAAGAACGAGAAAAAGGACTTGAATTTTCTGCAAAATTTGCTCAAAAAATTTTTGCTTCTGATAAACCTGAATATCTTAAAAAGTATCTTGAAGCTGTTCGAAAAGCACAAATGATATATGCTGACACACCATTTTTGTGCTCCGAAAATGAATTTATTCAAAACTCCGATCTTTTATCTATTACACTTCCAAAAGATGTTGCTGTTGAAGCCTTTCTTAAAGAAACGACTGCAGCTGAAGATCAAGGTTGTGAAGAAGGAATTAATAATGTTATTGATTATGCTGCTGGAAGTACATTGGAAGAGAAATATAAAGATTTTGAAAGAAAATTGAAAACTTTAAAAGAAAGGTAAGTTCAACATTTATTTTAAAGTAACTGCTTGTGTGTTAATTTATGTCGAGCTGACAACGAAATTCGTTTCTGTAAATTCACAAAAAGCTTGCATACAAATTTTCTAATATTTTTACAAGCTTAAAAACATTTTTATTTACAGGCATTGTTGTCAAAAAAATGTCTTTAACTTTTCTTTAAACACACATTTCCCACATTTTTTTCCAACTTTGAGTAGGCTTGTTCAAATCTATCATGCACTACAGTTTTTCGTGTTTTGGCATTAAAATTTAAATTTATGCTGAAAGCTTTCTGAAATTGAAAAAAGTTACAGAATTCATAATTAATTCATACTTTCTTTTTAGTCCACGCTCTTATAAGCTTTGGTTTGATACTTTTAATGTAATGAGAGCCATTAAAGCTGTTGATCCAAAAACTGATGTATTTTCAACTTTTGCTTCATTCTTTAAATTCTTACAATCAAGAAATAATGAACTTGAAAGAAATGATTTAATTTCATGCATCAGATTTCTAATCCATGTTGAACATCCTGAACAATACAATCTTGGATCACCTGCTGAACGAATGGCTGAATACGTAGAAAGATATGGACATGAATTTGATGAAAACGGTGTCATTCTTGGTTGGTATACTAAATTGCCAGATGAAGAAAAGAAGTACATTCTTGAAAAAACCAAAAAGATTCTTGGTATTTTTAAAAAATATTATGAAAGATATTTTGAAGTTGGAATTAATAATGAAGTTATTGATGCAATAACTGAAATTATTGAACCAAAAGATTTTGAAGCTTTTGGAAAAGCCTCTATTCCTACTGTAGGTTCTTTTTTGTCAACACGTCGGCAGAATGAATACTGTAGAATACCAAATATCTTAAAGAATACTGCGGTTTATCTTATAAAAAGTTACATTGTGTAGCATCATTTTGTCTTGAGCATATAATTATATTAATTATAACATTTTCATAATGTTAATTATTATTGTTTTCTAGGATAGATGCAGCTTGTTATTTCATTATTTGCATCGACTTTTCTTAAATGACATGATGAAATACTTATTAACAAAAGAATCAGATGATAAACAAGCTGAAAAACTTGTAAATAAATGGATTATACGAGTTGATTTTCTTCATAGTGAAAAATGCGCTGAATTCACTGATAATATTTATTGTCAATCATTCTTCCGTCAAATTGTTGATACTTGCATCACTGCCCTTATAGGAATTTTCAAAAAGTTTGGTAAATATTAATACCATTATTAGCTAACACATTCATTGCACTTTTAAAAAAATTAATTCAACCACCAGTCGTTTCTTTTTTAGATCATCAGATGTATTTGGAAGTTTTAACATGCTTTCTTAAACGACATATTGGTCAAGCATTTTATATGGATTCTAAATTATTTATTCGTTTATGTGAATGTCAAGATAATCTTGGATTTGCAAATCATTTTCGTGATGCAATTGATAATTTCCTTGAATGGGATCCAAAATCTGTTATGAATATCATATTTGAACATACAGGGCAATTTGATGCAGCTTTAAGTTTTTATGATTATTTATTTCATCAACAACGAAATGCAATACAAGAGGTTTGTATTTAATAAGTATTTGTTTAATCATCAAATCCTGCATTGTTTTTTTGAAGCCGAATAACAAAACTATAACCAAATCATGTACTTTTTTTTAAAATTTCTAGTATAACAACAAATTATTTTATATTTATTTTAGGCTGAAGAAGCTTTAACAAAAAGCTACAGTAAAGGTGAAATTGATAATGTTATTCATTTGTATGAAAATATTGATGAAATGATGAATTGCCTACAAGTTGCTCGATATTTTAGTCGTGAAGAATTCTTAAAATCTATTATCTTACCGTCATTTTCAACTTTCCAAGATTCTTTTTTTAAAACTGCTTGGCGTAAGTTTTTCTCGTTACCCCTTCAAATTGCCGTCTTTAAAAATCAATTTTAGCTACTGAGCTTCCAATTACACCTGAAAACATGGATGAATCTGAATATTTGGAAGCAATTACTGAAATTAAAAAAATTCGAATTTTGTGTCATTTTTTGATCATTTTTAATGATTACAAAAAAAATGATCAAAAAACAGCAGCTGCTTTTGATTTTTGCCAAGATGATCTCAAATATTATCTTACAATTCTTCATGGTGATGTTGAAAAAGAAAAAGTCAGTTATATTTTTAAATTTGCCAAGTTGTCCCAGTGAGTTCATTTTAATTTATGTATAAGGTAGTTCATTATAATGTTAAAAAACGTTTTTGCTCGTTAGATAAGTTCAAAATAGTCCCAGAAAGTCATATGTCACAAACAGCAAGAAGCATCTTCTAACAAAAAGCTTGAAAATTTAGCATTTGAAAACATTTTGCCAAACAGATCCAAATTTAAATGTGATTTTAAGCTTGCTTAAAACTGACTCAATTTATTATAATATAAACTTTTCTGTTCATGTCTTCTAGCTTCAAAAAAATATTTTATATTCTTTTGGAAAAGCAGAAATTCTTTTTTTACGCTTCTCTTTCTTTGTTAGACTTGTTTTTTTTCTGCTGTCGTTTTATCACTTTCAAAGCTAGAAAGCTAATTTTTTGACCGTTGTATACAGAAAAATTTCGATTTTTATAATGTGTGTTAAGCTGAATCGAAGACAAATTTTAATTTGGCATCATTCGGGAAAAATTCTTACTACAAATTAGCTAACTTTACCGTATGAGGTTCAATGATTGATCATTCCCATGCCACGATCTACCCTTGAAACCATGAGCTCACCACAGTCAAAATAACGGTTCGTCGTCAAATAGTTACTCAAAAAAACACTTGGACCTCCTTGTATATTAAAATTTTACTAATTGCGGGGAAATATTGTATGCAAATTAAATGAAAACTTAATTTTCAAATTTTTATAAAAAAATGTTGCTGCAATAACTTCTCTAGACGCTTTTTAAAATAACATTTTTCAGATGAATCAACCAGTAATTACTACATCAAATATGTTTGAAAATGCTGTAGTTCAACCATTTATGAAATTGATTAATATTTACGTTAAATCTATTGTAACCGTATTTTCACATGCTAATCGTTTTGTCAATGGCATCCTTCAAAAGCTACCAAATATTTCAAAATTTCGAGCATGTGTTGATGGTATGTCTTAAGATAAAGAGAGATGCAGAATGCTGTAAATGACTAAAATTTTTATTTTTAGAAGTTTCAACAATTTTGTATAATTTGTTTGGTCAAAAATACAAAAATACTCATCGAATTCGTGCTACAGCAGATGCAGTAAAAATGGCAACTTATATGTCTCGTTTAATTGCAGTTACATATCAAGTACTTGTGAAATATTTGAATGTTAAAATTGAAGATTTTCAAAAGAAGAAGGAATATAAGGTAATATTACTATCACATATCAATTTACAAAACTACAGTATTCCATTAATTTTAAGGCAATTCATATTCTCTTCTGTCAATATGCTGTTGAATTGAAACTTTTAATGGAAATTGTTGTATCATTGGGTCAAAAATGGATGGGCTATTTATCTATGTATCCATCACATTTTGTTGATGAACCTTCTGCTGCTACTCGCCATACTGTATCTACTTTACATGAATTTGCTCAAACTCGGTATTCTGAATACAATGAAGCCTTTAAAGCTATGTTTGAATATCGACATCTTCCATCATTGATTGAAGGTGGGCTGCTTTCAAAGCAAATCCAAGATAATCCTGATTAAACCTAAACATGTGTATTGCGGAGATTTTATTTGTTATTCTATGTCGAATTAGTTTGGCTAACCAATACTTCATTCTTTTTATCATTCATCTTTTTAGCATACTTTTTATAACACATTCTTCAGAAATTTTAATTTTTAATTGTAATTTTTTAGTAATCAATACGAGCATATTCTCTCTCTCTCATAAATATGTCTCATATCCTCTGCTGACCACATATATTCTCACATTCTTTTATTGTTTGCCTGAAAAATGCTAATCGTTTATTCTTTTATGTTGTCGGTATAACAACGTTTCCATACAAATCTCCAAAACACATTCAATTTGTTTGATGTTTTTACTGTAATCAACAATAAAATTTATTATAACTTATAACTTTAAAGCACAAAAAAAATTTGAGATATGCTTTTTCATAGCTTAAAAGAAGAAGAATCAAGGAATATTTCATAACTCAACAATCTTCACAGATGTGATTTAATTTGACCAACACATAGCTACAACTTATTTTAGTTACACAACAACTTCAGAGTATACTGGCGCGAATTGCGCACTCTTTGAATCTGTCATTTTCTGGTGTTGCAGTAGTACTTTATTTAGTTTTTAAAAAATGTTTGTAAACAAAAGTCAGTCCCAAATTATTTCAGATGATAAATTATATTACCAATACATATGTCTAACACATTTTTGCTATTTTAAGACTTTAATTATGACAGGCGCGAATTGCGCACTCTATGAATCTTTCATTTTCTGGTGTTGCAGTAGTACTTTATTTAGTTTTTAAAAAATGTTGGTAAACAAAAGTCAGTCCCAAATTATTTCAGATGATAAATTATATTACCAATACATATGTCTAACACATTTTTGCTATTTTAAGACTTTAATTATGACAGGCGCGAATTGCGCACTCTATGAATCTTTCATTTTCTGGTGTTGCAGTAGTACTTTATTTAGTTTTTAAAAAATGTTGGTAAACAAAAGTCAGTCCCAAATTATTTCAGATGATAAATTATATTACCAATACATATGTCTAACACATTTTTGCTATTTTAAGACTTTAATTATGACAGGCGCGAATTGCGCACTCTGTGAATCTTTCATTTTCTGGTGTTGCAGTAGTACTTTATTTAGTTTTTAAAAAATGTTGGTAAACAAAAGTCAGTCCCAAATCATTTCAGATGATAAATTATATTACCAATACATATGTCTAACACATTTTTGCTATTTTAGAACTTCAAAACTGACTGGCGCGAATTGCGCACGCTTTGAATCTTTCATTTTCTGGTGTTGCAGTAGTACTTTATTTAGTTTTTAAAAAATGTTGGTAAACAAAAGTCAGTCCCAAATTATTTCAGATGATAAATTATATTACCAATACATATGTCTAACACATTTTTGCTATTTTAGAACTTCAAAACTGACTGGCGCGAATTGCGCACGCTTTGAATCTTTCATTTTCTGGTGTTGCAGTAGTACTTTATTTAGTTTTTAAAAAATGTTGGTAAACAAAAGTCAGTCCCAAATTATTTCAGATGATAAATTATATTACCAATACATATGTCTAACACATTTTTGCTATTTTAGAACTTCAAAACTGACTGGCGCGTATTGCGCACGCTTTGAATCTTTCATTTTCTGGTGTTGCAGTAGTACTTTATTTAGTTTTTAAAAAATGTGGGTAAACAAAAGTCAGTCCCAAATTATTTCAGATGATAAATTATATTACCAATACATTTGTCTAACATATTATTGCTATTTTAGAACTTCAAAACTGACTGGCGCGAATTGCGCACTCTTTGAATCTTTCATTTTCTGGTGTTGCAGTAGTACTTTATTTAGTTTTTAAAAAATGTGGGTAAACAAAAGTCAGTCCCAAATTATTTCAGATGATAAATTATATTACCAATACATTTGTCTAACATATTATTGCTATTTTAGAACTTCAAAACTGACTGGCGCGAATTGCGCACGCTTTGAATCTTTCATTTTCTGGTGTTGCAGTAGTACTTTATTTAGTTTTTAAAAAATGTTGGTAAACAAAAGTCAGTCCCAAATTATTTCAGATGATAAATTATATTACCAATACATATGTCTAACACATTTTTGCTATTTTAGGACTTTAATTATGACAGGCGCGAATTGCGCACTCTTTGAATCTTTCATTTTCTGGTGTTGCAGTAGTACTTTATTTAGTTTTTAAAAAATGTTGGTAAACAAAAGTCAGTCCCAAATTATTTCAGATGATAAATTATATTACCAATACATTTGTCTAACACATTTTTGCTATTTTAGGACTTTAATTATGACAGGCGCGAATTGCGCACTCTTTGAATCTTTCATTTTCTGGTGTTGCAGTAGTACTTTATTTAGTTTTTAAAAAATGTTGGTAAACAAAAGTCAGTCCCAAATTATTTCAGATGATAAATAATATTACCAATACATATGTCTAACACATATTTGCTATTTTATGACTTTAATTATGACTGGCGCGAATTGCGCACTCTTTGAATCTTTCATTTTCTGGTGTTGCAGTAGTACTTTATTTAGTTTTTAAAAAATGTTGGTAAACAAGAGTCACTCCCAAATTATTTCAGATAATAAATAATTTTACCAATACATAGGGCTAACACATTTTTGCTATTTTAAGACTTTGATTATGACAGGCGCGAATTGCGCACTCTTTGAACCTTTCATTTTCTGGTGTTGCAGTAGTACTTTATTTAGTTTTTAAAAAATGTTGGTAAACAAGAGTCACTCCCAAATTATTTCAGATAATAAATAATATTACCAATACATAGGGCTAACACATTTTTGCTATTTTAAGACTTTAATTATGACAGGCGCGAATTGCGCACTCTATGAATCTTTCATTTTCTGGTGTTGCAGTAGTACTTTATTTAGTTTTTAAAAAATGTTTGTAAACAAAAGTCAGTCCCAAATTATTTCAGATGATAAATTATATTACCAATACATAGGGCTAACACATTCTTGCTAATTTAAGACTTTAATTTTGACAGGCGCGAATTGCGCACTCTTTGAATCTTTCATTTTCTGGTGTTGCAGTAGTACTTTATTTAGTTTTTAAAAAATGTTTGTAAACAAAAGTCAGTCCCAAATTATTTCAGATGATAAATTATATTACCAATACATAGGGCTAACACATTTTTGCTATTTTAAGACTTTAATTATGACAGGCGCGAATTGCGCACTCTATGAATCTTTCATTTTCTGGTGTTGCAGTAGTACTTTATTTAGTTTCTAAAAAATGTTGGTAAACAAAAGTCAGTCCCAAATTATTTCAGATGATAAATTATATTACCAATACATATGTCTAACACATTTTTGCTATTTTAAGACTTTAATTATGACAGGCGCGAATTGCGCACTCTTTGAATCTTTCATTTTCTGGTGTTGCAGTAGTACTTTATTTAGTTTTTAAAAAATGTTTGTAAACAAAAGTCAGTCCCAAATTATTTCAGATGATAAATTATATTACCAATACATAGGGCTAACACATTTTTGCTATTTTAAGACTTTAATTATGACAGGCGCGAATTGCGCACTCTATGAATCTTTCATTTTCTGGTGTTGCAGTAGTACTTTATTTAGTTTCTAAAAAATGTTGGTAAACAAAAGTCAGTCCCAAATTATTTCAGATGATAAATTATATTACCAATACATATGTCTAACACATTTTTGCTATTTTAAGACTTTAATTATGACAGGCGCGAATTGCGCACTCTTTGAATCTTTCATTTTCTGGTGTTGCAGTAGTACTTTATTTAGTTTTTAAAAAATGTTTGTAAACAAAAGTCAGTCCCAAATTATTTCAGATGATAAATTATATTACCAATACATAGGGCTAACACATTTTTGCTATTTTAAGACTTTAATTATGACAGGCGCGAATTGCGCACTCTATGAATCTTTCATTTTCTGGTGTTGCAGTAGTACTTTATTTAGTTTTTAAAAAATGTTGATAAACAAAAGTCAGTCCCAAATTATTTCAGATGATAAATTATATTACCAATACATAAGTCTAACACATTTTTGCTATTTTAAGACTTTAATTATGACAGGCGCGAATTGCGCACTCTTTGAATCTTTCATTTTCTGGTGTTGCAGTAGTACTTTATTTAGTTTTTAAAAAATGTTGGTAAACAAAAGCCAGTCCCAAATTATTTCAGATGATAAATTATATTACCAATACATATGTCTAACACATTTTTGCTATTTTATGACTATAATTATGACAGGCGCGAATTGCGCACTCTTTGAATCTTTCATTTTCTGGTGTTGCAGTAGTACTTTATTTAGTTTTTAAAAAATGTTGGTAAACAAAAGCCAGTCCCAAATTATTTCAGATGATAAATTATATTACCAATACATAAGTCTAACACATTTTTGCTATTTTAAGACTTTAATTATGACAGGCGCGAATTGCGCACTCTTTGAATCTTTCATTTTCTGGTGTTGCAGTAGTACTTTATTTAGTTTTTAAAAAATGTTGGTAAACAAAAGTCAGTCCCAAATTATTTCAGATGATAAATTATATTACCAATACATATGTCTAACACATTTTTGCTATTTTATGACTTTAATTATGACAGGCGCGAATTGCGCACTCTTTGAATCTTTCATTTTCTGGTGTTGCAGTAGTACTTTATTTAGTTTTTAAAAAATGTTGGTAAACAAAAGTCAGTCCCAAATTATTTCAGATGATAAATTATATTACCAATACATATGTCTAACACATTTTTGCTATTTTAAGACTTTAATTATGACAGGCGCGAATTGCGCACTCTTTGAATCTTTCATTTTCTGGTGTTGCAGTAGTACTTTATTTAGTTTTTAAAAAATGTTGGTAAACAAAAGCCAGTCCCAAATTATTTCAGATGATAAATTATATTACCAATACATAAGTCTAACACATTTTTGCTATTTTAAGACTTTAATTATGACAGGCGCGAATTGCGCACTCTTTGAATCTTTCATTTTCTGGTGTTGCAGTAGTACTTTATTTAGTTTTTAAAAAATGTTGGTAAACAAAAGCCAGTCCCAAATTATTTCAGATGATAAATTATATTACCAATACATAAGTCTAACACATTTTTGCTATTTTAAGACTTTAATTATGACAGGCGCGAATTGCGCACTCTTTGAATCTTTCATTTTCTGGTGTTGCAGTAGTACTTTATTTAGTTTTTAAAAAATGTTGGTAAACAAAAGTCAGTCCCAAATTATTTCAGATGATAAATTATATTACCAATACATATGTCTAACACATTTTTGCTATTTTATGACTTTAATTATGACTGGCGCGAATTGCGCACTCTTTGAATCTTTCATTTTCTGGTGTTGCAGTAGTACTTTATTTAGTTTTTAAAAAATGTTGGTAAACAAAAGCCAGTCCCAAATTATTTCAGATGATAAATAATATTACCAATACATATGTCTAACACATTTTTGCTATTTTATGACTTTAATTATGACTGGCACGAATTGCGCACTCTTTGAATCTTTCATTTTCTGGTGTTGCAGTAGTACTTTATTTAGTTTTTAAAAAATGTTGGTAAACAAAAGCCAGTCCCAAATTATTTCAGATGATAAATTATATTACCAATACATATGTCTAACACATTTTTGCTATTTTATGACTTTAATTATGACTGGCGCGAATTGCGCACTCTTTGAATCTTTCATTTTCTGGTGTTGCAGTAGTACTTTATTTAGTTTTTAAAAAATGTTGGTAAACAAAAGCCAGTCCCAAATTATTTCAGATGATAAATTATATTACCAATACATAAGTCTAACACATTTTTGCTATTTTAAGACTTTAATTATGACAGGCGCGAATTGCGCACTCTTTGAATCTTTCATTTTCTGGTGTTGCAGTAGTACTTTATTTAGTTTTTAAAAAATGTTTGTAAACAAAAGTCAGTCCCAAATTATTTTAGATGATAAATTATATTACCAATACATATGTCTAACACATATTTGCTATTTTAAGACTTTAATTATGACAGGCGCGAATTGCGCACTCTTTGAATCTTTCATTTTCTGGTGTTGCAGTAGTACTTTATTTAGTTTTTAAAAAATGTTGGTAAACAAAAGCCAGTCCCAAATTATTTCAGATGATAAATTATATTACCAATACATATGTCTAACACATTTTTGCTATTTTATGACTTTAATTATGACTGGCGCGAATTGCGCACTCTTTGAATCTTTCATTTTCTGGTGTTGCAGTAGTACTTTATTTAGTTTTTAAAAAATGTTGGTAAACAAAAGCCAGTCCCAAATTATTTCAGATGATAAATTATATTACCAATACATATGTCTAACACATTTTTGCTATTTTATGACTTTAATTATGACTGGCGCGAATTGCGCACTCTTTGAATCTTTCATTTTCTGGTGTTGCAGTAGTACTTTATTTAGTTTTTAAAAAATGTTGGTAAACAAAAGCCAGTCCCAAATTATTTCAGATGATAAATTATATTACCAATACATATGTCTAACACATTTTTGCTATTTTATGACTTTAATTATGACTGGCGCGAATTGCGCACTCTTTGAATCTTTCATTTTCTGGTGTTGCAGTAGTACTTTATTTAGTTTTTAAAAAATGTTGGTAAACAAAAGCCAGTCCCAAATTATTTCAGATGATAAATTATATTACCAATACATAAGTCTAACACATTTTTGCTATTTTAAGACTTTAATTATGACAGGCGCGAATTGCGCACTCTTTGAATCTTTCATTTTCTGGTGTTGCAGTAGTACTTTATTTAGTTTTTAAAAAATGTTTGTAAACAAAAGTCAGTCCCAAATTATTTCAGATGATAAATTATATTACCAATACATAAGTCTAACACATTTTTGCTATTTTAGAACATCAAATATGACTGGCGCGAATTGCGCTCTCTATGAATCTTTCATTTTCTGGTGTTGCAGTAGTACTTTATTTAGTTTTTAAAAAATGTTTGTAAACAAAAGTCAGTCCCAAATTATTTCAGATGATAAATTACATTACCAATACATATGTCTAACACATTTTTGCTATTTTAAGACTTTAATTATGACAGGCGCGAATTGCGCACTCTTTGAATCTTTCATTTTCTGGTGTTGCAGTAGTACTTTATTTAGTTTTTAAAAAATGTTTGTAAACAAAAGTCAGTCCCAAATTATTTCAGATGATAAATTATATTACCAATACATTTGTCTAACACATTTTTGTTATTTTAAGACTTTAATTATGACAGGCGCGAATTGCGCACTCTTTGAATCTTTCATTTTCTGGTGTTGCAGTAGTACTTTATTTAGTTTTTAAAAAATGTTGGTAAACAAGAGTCACTCCCAAATTATTTCACATAATAAATAATATTACCAATACATATGTCTAACACATTTTTGCTATTTTAAGACTTTAATTATGACAGGCGCGAATTGCGCACTCTTTGAATCATTTTCTGGTGTTGCAGTAGTACTTTATTTAGTTTTTAAAAAATGTTGGTAAACAAGAGTCACTCCCAAATTATTTCACATAATAAATAATATTACCAATACATAGGGCTAACACATTTTTGCTATTTTAAGACTTTAATTATGACAGGCGCGAATTGCGCACTCTTTGAATCATTTTCTGGTGTTGCAGTAGTACTTTATTTAGTTTTTAAAAAATGTTGGTAAACAAAAGTCAGTCCCAAATTATTTCAGATGATAAATTATATTACCAATACATATGTCTAACACATTTTTGCTATTTTAAGACTTTAATTATGACAGGCGCGAATTGCGCACTCTATGAATCTTTCATTTTCTGGTGTTGCAGTAGTACTTTATTTAGTTTTTAAAAAATGTTTGTAAACAAAAGTCACTCCCAAATTATTTCAGATGATAAATTACATTACCAATACATATGTCTAACACATTTTTGCTATTTTAAGACTTTATTTATGACAGGCGCGAATTGCGCACTCTTTGAATCTTTCATTTTCTGGTGTTGCAGTAGTACTTTATTTAGTTTTTAAAAAATGTTTGTAAACAAAAGTCAGTCCCAAATTATTTCAGATGATAAATTATATTACCAATACATATGTCTAACACATTTTTGCTATTTTAGAACATCAAATATGACTGGCGCGAATTGCGCACTCTTTGAATCTTTCATTTTCTGGTGTTGCAGTAGTACTTTATTTAGTTTTTAAAAAATGTTTGTAAACAAAAGTCAGTCCCAAATTATTTCAGATGATAAATTATATTACCAATACATATGTCTAACACATTTTTGCTATTTTAAGACTTTAATTATGACAGGCGCGAATTGCGCACTCTTTGAATCTTTCATTTTCTGGTGTTGCAGTAGTACTTTATTTAGTTTTTTAAAAAATGTTTGTAAACAAAAGTCAGTCCCAAATTATTTCAGATGATAAATTATATTACCAATACATATGTCTAACACATTTTTGCTATTTTAAGACTTTAATTATGACAGGCGCGAATTGCGCACTCTTTGAATCATTTTCTGGTGTTGCAGTAGTACTTTATTTAGTTTTTAAAAAATGTTGGTAAACAAGAGTCACTCCCAAATTATTTCACATAATAAATAATATTACCAATACATAGGGCTAACACATTTTTGCTATTTTAAGACTTTAATTATGACAGGCGCGAATTGCGCACTCTTTGAATCATTTTCTGGTGTTGCAGTAGTACTTTATTTAGTTTTTAAAAAATGTTGGTAAACAAAAGTCAGTCCCAAATTATTTCAGATGATAAATTATATTACCAATACATATGTCTAACACATTTTTGCTATTTTAAGACTTTAATTATGACAGGCGCGAATTGCGCACTCTATGAATCTTTCATTTTCTGGTGTTGCAGTAGTACTTTATTTAGTTTTTAAAAAATGTTTGTAAACAAAAGTCACTCCCAAATTATTTCAGATGATAAATTACATTACCAATACATATGTCTAACACATTTTTGCTATTTTAAGACTTTAATTATGACAGGCGCGAATTGCGCACTCTTTGAATCTTTCATTTTCTGGTGTTGCAGTAGTACTTTATTTAGTTTTTAAAAAATGTTTGTAAACAAAAGTCACTCCCAAATTATTTCAGATGATAAATTATATTACCAATACATATGTCTAACACATTTTTGCTATTTTAGAACATCAAATATGACTGGCGCGAATTGCGCACTCTTTGAATCTTTCATTTTCTGGTGTTGCAGTAGTACTTTATTTAGTTTTTAAAAAATGTTTGTAAACAAAAGTCACTCCCAAATTATTTCAGATGATAAATTATATTACCAATACATATGTCTAACACATTTTTGCTATTTTAAGACTTTAATTATGACAGGCGCGAATTGCGCACTCTATGAATCTTTCATTTTCTGGTGTTGCAGTAGTACTTTATTTAGTTTTTAAAAAATGTTTGTAAACAAAAGTCAGTCCCAAATTATTTCAGATGATAAATTACATTACCAATACATATGTCTAACACATTTTTGCTATTTTAAGACTTTAATTATGACAGGCGCGAATTGCGCACTCTTTGAATCTTTCATTTTCTGGTGTTGCAGTAGTACTTTATTTAGTTTTTTAAAAAATGTTTGTAAACAAAAGTCAGTCCCAAATTATTTCAGATGATAAATTATATTACCAATACATATGTCTAACACATTTTTGCTATTTTAAGACTTTAATTATGACAGGCGCGAATTGCGCACTCTTTGAATCTTTCATTTTCTGGTGTTGCAGTAGTACTTTATTTAGTTTTTAAAAAATGTTTGTAAACAAAAGTCAGTCCCAAATTATTTCAGATGATAAATTACATTACCAATACATATGTCTAACACATTTTTGCTATTTTAAGACTTTAATTATGACAGGCGCGAATTGCGCACTCTTTGAATCTTTCATTTTCTGGTGTTGCAGTAGTACTTTATTTAGTTTTTAAAAAATGTTTGTAAACAAAAGTCAGTCCCAAATTATTTCAGATGATAAATTTTATTACCAATACATATGTCTAACACATTTTTGCTATTTTAAGACTTTAATTATGACAGGCGCGAATTGCGCTCTCTATGAATCTTTCATTTTCTGGTGTTGCAGTAGTACTTTATTTAGTTTTTAAAAAATGTTTGTAAACAAAAGTCAGTCCCAAATTATTTCAGATGATAAATTACATTACCAATACATATGTCTAACACATTTTTGCTATTTTAAGACTTTAATTATGACAGGCGCGAATTGCGCACTCTTTGAATCTTTCATTTTCTGGTGTTGCAGTAGTACTTTATTTAGTTTTTAAAAAATGTTTGTAAACAAAAGTCAGTCCCAAATTATTTCAGATGATAAATTATATTACCAATACATTTGTCTAACACATTTTTGTTATTTTAAGACTTTAATTATGACAGGCGCGAATTGCGCACTCTTTGAATCTTTCATTTTCTGGTGTTGCAGTAGTACTTTATTTAGTTTTTAAAAAATGTTGGTAAACAAGAGTCACTCCCAAATTATTTCACATAATAAATAATATTACCAATACATATGTCTAACACATTTTTGCTATTTTAAGACTTTAATTATGACAGGCGCGAATTGCGCACTCTTTGAATCATTTTCTGGTGTTGCAGTAGTACTTTATTTAGTTTTTAAAAAATGTTGGTAAACAAGAGTCACTCCCAAATTATTTCACATAATAAATAATATTACCAATACATAGGGCTAACACATTTTTGCTATTTTAAGACTTTAATTATGACAGGCGCGAATTGCGCACTCTTTGAATCATTTTCTGGTGTTGCAGTAGTACTTTATTTAGTTTTTAAAAAATGTTTGTAAACAAAAGTCACTCCCAAATTATTTCAGATGATAAATTATGTTACCAATACATATGTCTAACACATTTTTGCTATTTTAAGACTTTAATTATGACAGGCGCGAATTGCGCACTCTATGAATCTTTCATTTTCTGGTGTTGCAGTAGTACTTTATTTAGTTTTTAAAAAATGTTGGTAAACAAAAGTCAGTCCCAAATTATTTCAGATGATAAATTATATTACCAATACATATGTCTAACACATTTTTGCTATTTTAAGACTTTAATTATGACAGGCGCGAATTGCGCACTCTATGAATCTTTCATTTTCTGGTGTTGCAGTAGTACTTTATTTAGTTTTTAAAAAATGTTTGTAAACAAAAGTCAGTCCCAAATTATTTCAGATGATAAATTACATTACCAATACATATGTCTAACACATTTTTGCTATTTTAAGACTTTAATTATGACAGGCGCGAATTGCGCACTCTTTGAATCTTTCATTTTCTGGTGTTGCAGTAGTACTTTATTTAGTTTTTAAAAAATGTTGGTAAACAAGAGTCACTCCCAAATTATTTCACATAATAAATAATATTACCAATACATAGGGCTAACACATTTTTGCTATTTTAAGACTTTAATTATGACAGGCGCGAATTGCGCACTCTTTGAATCTTTCATTTTCTGGTGTTGCAGTAGTACTTTATTTAGTTTTTAAAAAATGTTGGTAAACAAAAGCCAGTCCCAAATTATTTCAGATGATAAATTATATTACCAATACATATGTCTAACACATTTTTGCTATTTTATGACTTTAATTATGACTGGCGCGAATTGCGCACTCTTTGAATCTTTCATTTTCTGGTGTTGCAGTAGTACTTTATTTAGTTTTTAAAAAATGTTGGTAAACAAAAGCCAGTCCCAAATTATTTCAGATGATAAATTATATTACCAATACATATGTCTAACACATTTTTGCTATTTTAAGACTTTAATTATGACAGGCGCGAATTGCGCACTCTATGAATCTTTCATTTTCTGGTGTTGCAGTAGTACTTTATTTAGTTTTTAAAAAATGTTTGTAAACAAAAGTCAGTCCCAAATTATTTCAGATGATAAATTACATTACCAATACATTTGTCTAACACATTTTTGCTATTTTAAGAATTTAATTATGACAGGCGCGAATTGCGCACTCTTTGAATCTTTCATTTTCTGGTGTTGCAGTAGTACTTTATTTAGTTTTTAAAAAATGTTTGTAAACAAAAGTCAGTCCCAAATTATTTCAGATGATAAATTATATTACCAATACATTTGTCTAACACATTTTTGCTATTTTAAGAATTTAATTATGACAGGCGCGAATTGCGCACTCTTTGAATCTTTCATTTTCTGGTGTTGCAGTAGTACTTTATTTAGTTTTTAAAAAATGTTTGTAAACAAAAGTCACTCCCAAATTATTTCAGATGATAAATTATATTACCAATACATATGTCTAACACATATTTGCTATTTTATGACTTTAATTATGACTGGCGCGAATTGCGCACTCTTTGAATCTTTCTTTTTCTGGTGTTGCAGTAGTACTTTATTTAGTTTTTAAAAAATGTTGATAAACAAAAGTCAGTCCCAAATTATTTCAGATGAAAAATTATATTACCAATACATATGTCTAACACATTTTTGCTATTTTAAGACTTTAATTATGACAGGCGCGAATTGCGCACTCTTTGAATCTTTCATTTTCTGGTGTTGCAGTAGTACTTTATTTAGTTTTTAAAAAATGTTTGTAAACAAAAGTCAGTCCCAAATTATTTCAGATGATAAATTATATTACCAATACATAAGTCTAACTCATTTTTGCTATTTTAGAACATCAAATATGACTGGCGCGAATTGCGCACTCTTTGAATCTTTCATTTTCTGGTGTTGCAGTAGTACTTTATTTAGTTTTTAAAAAATGTTTGTAAACAAAAGTCAGTCCCAAGTTATTTTAGATGATAAATTATATTACCAATACATTTGTCTAACACATTTTTGCTATTTTAAGAATTTAATTATGACAGGCGCGAATTGCGCACTCTTTGAATCTTTCATTTTCTGGTGTTGCAGTAGTACTTTATTTAGTTTTTAAAAAATGTTGGTAAACAAGAGTCACTCCCAAATTATTTCAGATAATAAATAATATTACCAATACATAGGGCTAACACATTTTTGCTATTTTAAGACTTTAATTATGACAGGCGCGAATTGCGCACTCTTTGAATCATTTTCTGGTGTTGCAGTAGTACTTTATTTAGTTTTTAAAAAATGTTTGTAAACAAAAGTCAGTCCCAAATTATTTCAGATGATAAATTATATTACCAACACATATGTCTAACACATTTTTGCTATTTTAAGACTTTAATTATGACAGGCGCGAATTGCGCACTCTTTGAATCTTTCATTTTCTGGTGTTGCAGTAGTACTTTATTTAGTTTTTAAAAAATGTTTGTAAACAAAAGTCAGTCCCAAATTATTTCAGATGATAAATAATATTACCAATGCATATGTCTAACACATTTTTGCTATTTTAAGACTTTAATTATGACAGGCGCGAATTGCGCACTCTTTGAATCTTTCATTTTCTGGTGTTGCAGTAGTACTTTATTTAGTTTTTAAAAAATGTTTGTAAACAAAAGTCAGTCCCAAATTATTTCAGATGATAAATTATATTACCAATACATTTGTCTAACACTTTTTTGTTATTTTAAGACTTTAATTATGACAGGCGCGAATTGCGCACTCTTTGAATCTTTCATTTTCTGGTGTTGCAGTAGTACTTTATTTAGTTTTTAAAAAATGTTGGTAAACAAAAGTCAGTCCCAAATTATTTCAGATGATAAATTTTATTACCAATACATAAGTCTAACACATTTTTGCTATTTTAAGACTTTAATTATGACAGGCGCGAATTGCGCACTCTTTGAATCTTTCATTTTCTGGTGTTGCAGTAGTACTTTATTTAGTTTTTAAAAAATGTTGGTAAACAAGAGTCACTCCCAAATTATTTCACATAATAAATAATATTACCAATACATAGGGCTAACACATTTTTGCTATTTTAAGACTTTAATTATGACAGGCGCGAATTGCGCACTCTTTGAATCTTTCATTTTCTGGTGTTGCAGTAGTACTTTATTTAGTTTTTAAAAAATGTTGGTAAACAAAAGTCAGTCCCAAATTATTTCAGATGATAAATAATATTACCAATACATATGTCTAACACATTTTTGCTATTTTAGAACTTCAAAACTGACTGGCGCGAATTGCGCACTCTTTGAATCTTTCATTTTCTGGTGTTGCAGTAGTACTTTATTTAGTTTTTAAAAAATGTTGATAAACAAAAGTCAGTCCCAAATTATTTCAGATGATAAATAATATTACCAATACATATGTCTAACACATTTTTGCTATTTTAGAACTTCAAAACTGACTGGCGCGAATTGCGCACTCTTTGAATCTTTCATTTTCTGGTGTTGCAGTAGTACTTTATTTAGTTTTTAAAAAATGTTGATAAACAAAAGTCAGTCCCAAATTATTTCAGATGATAAATTATATTACCAATACATATGTCTACCACATTTTTGCTATTTTAAGACTTTAATTATGACAGGCGCGAATTGCGCACTCTTTGAATCTTTCATTTTCTGGTGTTGCAGTAGTACTTTATTTAGTTTTTAAAAAATGTTTGTAAACAAAAGTCAGTCCCAAATTATTTCAGATGATAAAAAATATTACCAATACATAAGTCTAACACATTTTTGCTATTTTAAGACTTTAATTATGACATGCGCGAATTGCGCACTCTTTGAATCTTTCATTTTCTGGTGTTGCAGTAGTACTTTATTTAGTTTTTAAAAAATGTTGGTAAACAAAAGCCAGTCCCAAATTATTTCAGATGATAAATAATATTACCAATACATATGTCTAACACATTTTTGCTATTTTAGAACTTCAAAACTGACTGGCGCGAATTGCGCACTCTTTGAATCTTTCATTTTCTGGTGTTGCAGTAGTACTTTATTTAGTTTTTAAAAAATGTTTGTAAACAAAAGTCAGTCCCAAATTATTTCAGATGAAAAATTATATTACCAATACATATGTCTAACACATTTTTGCTATTTTAGAACTTCAAAACTGACTGGCGCGAATTGCGCACTCTTTGAATCTTTCATTTTCTGGTGTTGCAGTAGTACTTTATTTAGTTTTTAAAAAATGTTGATAAACAAAAGTCAGTCCCAAATTATTTCAGATGATAAATTATATTACCAATACATATGTCTACCACATTTTTGCTATTTTAAGACTTTAATTATGACAGGCGCGAATTGCGCACTCTTTGAATCTTTCATTTTCTGGTGTTGCAGTAGTACTTTATTTAGTTTTTAAAAAATGTTGGTAAACAAAAGCCAGTCCCAAATTATTTCAGATGATAAATAATATTACCAATACATATGTCTAACACATTTTTGCTATTTTAGAACTTCAAAACTGACTGGCGCGAATTGCGCACTCTTTGAATCTTTCATTTTCTGGTGTTGCAGTAGTACTTTATTTAGTTTTTAAAAAATGTTGATAAACAAAAGTCAGTCCCAAATTATTTCAGATGAAAAATTATATTACCAATACATATGTCTAACACATTTTTGCTATTTTAAGACTTTAATTATGACAGGCGCGAATTGCGCACTCTTTGAATCTTTCATTTTCTGGTGTTGCAGTAGTACTTTATTTAGTTTTTAAAAAATGTTGGTAAACAAAAGTCAGTCCCAAATTATTTCAGATGATAAATTATATTACCAATACATAAGTCTAACACATTTTTGCTATTTTAGAACATCAAATATGACTGGCGCGAATTGCGCACTCTTTGAATCTTTCATTTTCTGGTGTTGCAGTAGTACTTTATTTAGTTTTTAAAAAATGTTTGTAAACAAAAGTCAGTCCCAAGTTTTTTTAGATGATAAATTATATTACCAATACATTTGTCTAACACATTTTTGCTATTTTAAGACTTTAATTATGACAGGCACGAATTGCGCACTCTTTGAATCTTTCATTTTCTGGTGTTGCAGTAGTACTTTATTTAGTTTTTAAAAAATGTTGGTAAACAAGAGTCACTCCCAAATTATTTCAGATAATAAATAATATTACCAATACATAGGGCTAACACATTTTTGCTATTTTAAGACTTTAATTATGACAGGCGCGAATTGCGCACTCTTTGAATCATTTTCTGGTGTTGCAGTAGTACTTTATTTAGTTTTTAAAAAATGTTTGTAAACAAAAGTCAGTCCCAAATTATTTCCGATGATAAATTATATTACCAACACATATGTCTAACACATTTTTGCTATTTTAAGACTTTAATTATGACAGGCGCGAATTGCGCACTCTTTGAATCTTTCATTTTCTGGTGTTGCAGTAGTACTTTATTTAGTTTTTAAAAAATGTTGGTAAACAAAAGTCAGTCCCAAATTATTTCAGATGATAAATAATATTACCAATACATATGTCTAACACATATTTGCTATTTTATGACTTTAATTATGACTGGCGCGAATTGCGCACTCTTTGAATCTTTCATTTTCTGGTGTTGCAGTAGTACTTTATTTAGTTTTTAAAAAATGTTTGTAAACAAAAGTCAGTCTCAAATTATTTCAGATGATAAATAATATTACCAATACATATGTCTACCACATTTTTGCTATTTTAAGACTTTAATTATGACAGGCGCGAATTGCGCACTCTTTGAATCTTTCATTTTCTGGTGTTGCAGTAGTACTTTATTTAGTTTTTAAAAAATGTTTGTAAACAAAAGTCAGTCCCAAATTATTTCAGATGATAAATTATATTACCAATACATATGTCTACCACATTTTTGCTATTTTAAGACTTTAATTATGAAAGGCGCGAATTGCGCACTCTTTGAATCTTTCATTTTCTGGTGTTGCAGTAGTACTTTATTTAGTTTTTAAAAAATGTTGATAAACAAAAGTCAGTCCCAAATTATTTCAGATGATAAATTATATTACCAATACATATGTCTACCACATTTTTGCTATTTTAAGACTTTAATTATGAAAGGCGCGAATTGCGCACTCTTTGAATCTTTCATTTTCTGGTGTTGCAGTAGTACTTTATTTAGTTTTTAAAAAATGTTTGTAAACAAAAGTCAGTCCCAAATTATTTCAGATGATAAATAATATTACCAATACATAAGTCTAACACATTTTTGCTATTTTAAGAATTTAATTATGACATGCGCGAATTGCGCACTCTTTGAATCTTTCATTTTCTGGTGTTGCAGTAGTACTTTATTTAGTTTTTAAAAAATGTTGGTAAACAAAAGCCAGTCCCAAATTATTTCAGATGATAAATAATATTACCAATACATTTGTCTAACACATTTTTGCTATTTTAAGAATTTAATTATGACAGGCGCGAATTGCGCACTCTTTGAATCTTTCATTTTCTGGTGTTGCAGTAGTACTTTATTTAGTTTTTAAAAAATGTTGGTAAACAAGAGTCACTCCCAAATTATTTCAGATAATAAATAATATTACCAATACATAGGGCTAACACATTTTTGCTATTTTAAGACTTTAATTATGACAGGCGCGAATTGCGCACTCTTTGAATCTTTCATTTTCTGGTGTTGCAGTAGTACTTTATTTAGTTTTTAAAAAATGTTGATAAACAAAAGTCAGTCCCAAATTATTTCAGATGAAAAATTATATTACCAATACATATGTCTAACACATTTTTGCTATTTTAAGACTTTAATTATGACAGGCGCGAATTGCGCACTCTTTGAATCTTTCATTTTCTGGTGTTGCAGTAGTACTTTATTTAGTTTTTAAAAAATGTTTGTAAACAAAAGTCAGTCCCAAATTATTTCAGATGATAAATTATATTACCAATACATAAGTCTAACACATTTTTGCTATTTTAAGACTTTAATTATGACAGGCGCGAATTGCGCACTCTTTGAATCTTTCATTTTCTGGTGTTGCAGTAGTACTTTATTTAGTTTTTAAAAAATGTTGGTAAACAAAAGCCAGTCCCAAATTATTTCAGATGATAAATAATATTACCAATACATATGTCTAACACATTTTTGCTATTTTAGAACTTCAAAACTGACTGGCGCGAATTGCGCACTCTTTGAATCTTTCATTTTCTGGTGTTGCAGTAGTACTTTATTTAGTTTTTAAAAAATGTTGATAAACAAAAGTCAGTCCCAAATTATTTCAGATGAAAAATTATATTACCAATACATATGTCTAACACATTTTTGCTATTTTAAGACTTTAATTATGACAGGCGCGAATTGCGCACTCTTTGAATCTTTCATTTTCTGGTGTTGCAGTAGTACTTTATTTAGTTTTTAAAAAATGTTTGTAAACAAAAGTCAGTCCCAAATTATTTCAGATGATAAATTATATTACCAATACATAAGTCTAACACATTTTTGCTATTTTAGAACATCAAATATGACTGGCGCGAATTGCGCACTCTTTGAATCTTTCATTTTCTGGTGTTGCAGTAGTACTTTATTTAGTTTTTAAAAAATGTTTGTAAACAAAAGTCAGTCCCAAGTTTTTTTAGATGATAAATTATATTACCAATACATTTGTCTAACACATTTTTGCTATTTTAAGACTTTAATTATGACAGGCGCGAATTGCGCACTCTTTGAATCTTTCATTTTCTGGTGTTGCAGTAGTACTTTATTTAGTTTTTAAAAAATGTTGGTAAACAAGAGTCACTCCCAAATTATTTCAGATAATAAATAATATTACCAATACATAGGGCTAACACATTTTTGCTATTTTAAGACTTTAATTATGACAGGCGCGAATTGCGCACTCTTTGAATCATTTTCTGGTGTTGCAGTAGTACTTTATTTAGTTTTTAAAAAATGTTGGTAAACAAAAGTCAGTCCCAAATTATTTCAGATGATAAATTATATTACCAACACATATGTCTAACACATTTTTGCTATTTTAAGACTTTAATTATGACAGGCGCGAATTGCGCACTCTTTGAATCATTTTCTGGTGTTGCAGTAGTACTTTATTTAGTTTTTAAAAAATGTTTGTAAACAAAAGTCAGTCCCAAATTATTTCAGATGATAAATTATATTACCAACACATATGTCTAACACATTTTTGCTATTTTAAGACTTTAATTATGACAGGCGCGAATTGCGCACTCTTTGAATCTTTCATTTTCTGGTGTTGCAGTAGTACTTTATTTAGTTTTTAAAAAATGTTGGTAAACAAAAGTCAGTCCCAAATTATTTCAGATGATAAATAATATTACCAATACATATGTCTAACACATATTTGCTATTTTATGACTTTAATTATGACTGGCGCGAATTGCGCACTCTTTGAATCTTTCATTTTCTGGTGTTGCAGTAGTACTTTATTTAGTTTTTAAAAAATGTTTGTAAACAAAAGTCAGTCCCAAATTATTTCAGATGATAAATAATATTACCAATACATATGTCTAACACATTTTTGCTATTTTAGAACTTCAAAACTGACTGGCGCGAATTGCGCACTCTTTGAATCTTTCATTTTCTGGTGTTGCAGTAGTACTTTATTTAGTTTTTAAAAAATGTTGGTAAACAAAAGCCAGTCCCAAATTATTTCAGATGATAAATAATATTACCAATACATATGTCTAACACATTTTTGCTATTTTAAGACTTTAATTATGAAAGGCGCGAATTGCGCACTCTTTGAATCTTTCATTTTCTGGTGTTGCAGTAGTACTTTATTTAGTTTTTAAAAAATGTTTGTAAACAAAAGTCAGTCCCAAATTATTTCAGATGATAAATAATATTACCAATACATAAGTCTAACACATTTTTGCTATTTTAAGACTTTAATTATGACATGCGCGAATTGCGCACTCTTTGAATCTTTCATTTTCTGGTGTTGCAGTAGTACTTTATTTAGTTTTTAAAAAATGTTGGTAAACAAAAGCCAGTCCCAAATTATTTCAGATGATAAATAATATTACCAATACATATGTCTAACACATTTTTGCTATTTTAGAACTTCAAAACTGACTGGCGCGAATTGCGCACTCTTTGAATCTTTCATTTTCTGGTGTTGCAGTAGTACTTTATTTAGTTTTTAAAAAATGTTTGTAAACAAAAGTCAGTCCCAAATTATTTCAGATGAAAAATTATATTACCAATACATAAGTCTAACACATTTTTGCTATTTTAAGACTTTAATTATGACATGCGCGAATTGCGCACTCTTTGAATCTTTCATTTTCTGGTGTTGCAGTAGTACTTTATTTAGTTTTTAAAAAATGTTGGTAAACAAAAGCCAGTCCCAAATTATTTCAGATGATAAATAATATTACCAATACATATGTCTAACACATTTTTGCTATTTTAGAACTTCAAAACTGACTGGCGCGAATTGCGCACTCTTTGAATCTTTCATTTTCTGGTGTTGCAGTAGTACTTTATTTAGTTTTTAAAAAATGTTGGTAAACAAAAGCCAGTCCCAAATTATTTCAGATGAAAAATTATATTACCAATACATATGTCTAACACATTTTTGCTATTTTAGAACTTCAAAACTGACTGGCGCGAATTGCGCACTCTTTGAATCTTTCATTTTCTGGTGTTGCAGTAGTACTTTATTTAGTTTTTAAAAAATGTTGATAAACAAAAGTCAGTCCCAAATTATTTCAGATGATAAATTATATTACCAATACATATGTCTACCACATTTTTGCTATTTTAAGACTTTAATTATGACAGGCGCGAATTGCGCACTCTTTGAATCTTTCATTTTCTGGTGTTGCAGTAGTACTTTATTTAGTTTTTAAAAAATGTTGGTAAACAAAAGCCAGTCCCAAATTATTTCAGATGATAAATAATATTACCAATACATATGTCTAACACATTTTTGCTATTTTAGAACTTCAAAACTGACTGGCGCGAATTGCGCACTCTTTGAATCTTTCATTTTCTGGTGTTGCAGTAGTACTTTATTTAGTTTTTAAAAAATGTTGATAAACAAAAGTCAGTCCCAAATTATTTCAGATGAAAAATTATATTACCAATACATATGTCTAACACATTTTTGCTATTTTAAGACTTTAATTATGACAGGCGCGAATTGCGCACTCTTTGAATCTTTCATTTTCTGGTGTTGCAGTAGTACTTTATTTAGTTTTTAAAAAATGTTTGTAAACAAAAGTCAGTCCCAAATTATTTCAGATGATAAATTATATTACCAATACATAAGTCTAACACATTTTTGCTATTTTAGAACATCAAATATGACTGGCGCGAATTGCGCACTCTTTGAATCTTTCATTTTCTGGTGTTGCAGTAGTACTTTATTTAGTTTTTAAAAAATGTTTGTAAACAAAAGTCAGTCCCAAATTATTTCAGATGATAAATTATATTACCAATACATTTGTCTAACACATTTTTGCTATTTTAAGACTTTAATTATGACAGGCGCGAATTGCGCACTCTTTGAATCTTTCATTTTCTGGTGTTGCAGTAGTACTTTATTTAGTTTTTAAAAAATGTTGGTAAACAAGAGTCACTCCCAAATTATTTCAGATAATAAATAATATTACCAATACATAGGGCTAACACATTTTTGCTATTTTAAGACTTTAATTATGACAGGCGCGAATTGCGCACTCTTTGAATCATTTTCTGGTGTTGCAGTAGTACTTTATTTAGTTTTTAAAAAATGTTTGTAAACAAAAGTCAGTCCCAAATTATTTCAGATGATAAATTATATTACCAACACATATGTCTAACACATTTTTGCTATTTTAAGACTTTAATTATGACAGGCGCGAATTGCGCACTCTTTGAATCTTTCATTTTCTGGTGTTGCAGTAGTACTTTATTTAGTTTTTAAAAAATGTTGATAAACAAAAGTCAGTCCCAAATTATTTCAGATGATAAATTACATTACCAATACATATGTCTAACACATTTTTGCTATTTTAAGACTTTAATTATGACAGGCGCGAATTGCGCACTCTTTGAATCTTTCATTTTCTGGTGTTGCAGTAGTACTTTATTTAGTTTTTAAAAAATGTTGGTAAACAAAAGTCAGTCCCAAATTATTTCAGATGATAAATAATATTACCAATACATATGTCTAACACATATTTGCTATTTTATGACTTTAATTATGACTGGCGCGAATTGCGCACTCTTTGAACCTTTCATTTTCTGGTGTTGCAGTAGTACTTTATTTAGTTTTTAAAAAATGTTTGTAAACAAAAGTCAGTCCCAAATTATTTCAGATGATAAATTATATTACCAATACATTTGTCTAACACATTTTTGCTATTTTAAGACTTTAATTATGACAGGCGCGAATTGCGCACTCTTTGAATCATTTTCTGGTGTTGCAGTAGTACTTTATTTAGTTTTTAAAAAATGTTGGTAAACAAAAGTCAGTCCCAAATTATTTCAGATGATAAATAATATTACCAATACATATGTCTAACACATTTTTGCTATTTTTTGACTTTAATTATGACTGGCGCGAATTGCGCACTCTTTGAATCTTTCATTTTCTGGTGTTGCAGTAGTACTTTATTTAGTTTTTAAAAAATGTTGATAAACAAAAGTCAGTCCCAAATTATTTCAGATGATAAATTACATTACCAATACATATGTCTAACACATTTTTGCTATTTTATGACTTTAATTATGACTGGCGCGAATTGCGCACTCTTTGAACCTTTCATTTTCTGGTGTTGCAGTAGTACTTTATTTAGTTTTTAAAAAATGTTTGTAAACAAAAGTCAGTCCCAAATTATTTCAGATGATAAATTATATTACCAATACATTTGTCTAACACATTTTTGCTATTTTAAGACTTTAATTATGACAGGCGCGAATTGCGCACTCTTTGAATCATTTTCTGGTGTTGCAGTAGTACTTTATTTAGTTTTTAAAAAATGTTGGTAAACAAAAGTCAGTCCCAAATTATTTCAGATGATAAATTATATTACCAACACATATGTCTAACACATTTTTGCTATTTTAAGACTTTAATTATGACAGGCGCGAATTGCGCACTCTTTGAATCTTTCATTTTCTGGTGTTGCAGTAGTACTTTATTTAGTTTTTAAAAAATGTTGGTAAACAAAAGCCAGTCCCAAATTATTTCAGATGATAAATAATATTACCAATACATATGTCTAACACATTTTTGCTATTTTAGAACTTCAAAACTGACTGGCGCGAATTGCGCACTCTTTGAATCTTTCATTTTCTGGTGTTGCAGTAGTACTTTATTTAGTTTTTAAAAAATGTTTGTAAACAAAAGTCAGTCCCAAATTATTTCAGATGATAAATAATATTACCAATACATAAGTCTAACACATTTTTGCTATTTTAAGACTTTAATTATGACATGCGCGAATTGCGCACTCTTTGAATCTTTCATTTTCTGGTGTTGCAGTAGTACTTTATTTAGTTTTTAAAAAATGTTGGTAAACAAAAGCCAGTCCCAAATTATTTCAGATGATAAATAATATTACCAATACATATGTCTAACACACTTTTGCTATTTTAGAACTTCAAAACTGACTGGCGCGAATTGCGCACTCTTTGAATCTTTCATTTTCTGGTGTTGCAGTAGTACTTTATTTAGTTTTTAAAAAATGTTGGTAAACAAAAGCCAGTCCCAAATTATTTCAGATGAAAAATTATATTACCAATACATATGTCTAACACATTTTTGCTAATTTAGAACTTCAAAACTGACTGGCGCGAATTGCGCACTCTTTGAATCTTTCATTTTCTGGTGTTGCAGTAGTACTTTATTTAGTTTTTAAAAAATGTTGATAAACAAAAGTCAGTCCCAAATTATTTCAGATGATAAATTATATTACCAATACATATGTCTACCATATTTTTGCTATTTTAAGACTTTAATTATGACAGGCGCGAATTGCGCACTCTTTGAATCTTTCATTTTCTGGTGTTGCAGTAGTACTTTATTTAGTTTTTAAAAAATGTTGGTAAACAAAAGCCAGTCCCAAATTATTTCAGATGATAAATAATATTACCAATACATATGTCTAACACATTTTTGCTATTTTAGAACTTCAAAACTGACTGGCGCGAATTGCGCACTCTTTGAATCTTTCATTTTCTGGTGTTGCAGTAGTACTTTATTTAGTTTTTAAAAAATGTTGATAAACAAAAGTCAGTCCCAAATTATTTCAGATGAAAAATTATATTACCAATACATATGTCTAACACATTTTTGCTATTTTAAGACTTTAATTATGACAGGCGCGAATTGCGCACTCTTTGAATCTTTCATTTTCTGGTGTTGCAGTAGTACTTTATTTAGTTTTTAAAAAATGTTTGTAAACAAAAGTCAGTCCCAAATTATTTCAGATGATAAATTATATTACCAATACATAAGTCTAACACATTTTTGCTATTTTAGAACATCAAATATGACTGGCGCGAATTGCGCACTCTTTGAATCTTTCATTTTCTGGTGTTGCAGTAGTACTTTATTTAGTTTTTAAAAAATGTTTGTAAACAAAAGTCAGTCCCAAATTATTTCAGATGATAAATTATATTACCAATACATTTGTCTAACACATTTTTGCTATTTTAAGACTTTAATTATGACAGGCGCGAATTGCGCACTCTTTGAATCTTTCATTTTCTGGTGTTGCAGTAGTACTTTATTTAGTTTTTAAAAAATGTTGGTAAACAAGAGTCACTCCCAAATTATTTCAGATAATAAATAATATTACCAATACATAGGGCTAACACATTTTTGCTATTTTAAGACTTTAATTATGACAGGCGCGAATTGCGCACTCTTTGAATCATTTTCTGGTGTTGCAGTAGTACTTTATTTAGTTTTTAAAAAATGTTTGTAAACAAAAGTCAGTCCCAAATTATTTCAGATGATAAATTATATTACCAACACATATGTCTAACACATTTTTGCTATTTTAAGACTTTAATTATGACAGGCGCGAATTGCGCACTCTTTGAATCTTTCATTTTCTGGTGTTGCAGTAGTACTTTATTTAGTTTTTAAAAAATGTTGATAAACAAAAGTCAGTCCCAAATTATTTCAGATGATAAATTACATTACCAATACATATGTCTAACACATTTTTGCTATTTTAAGACTTTAATTATGACAGGCGCGAATTGCGCACTCTTTGAATCTTTCATTTTCTGGTGTTGCAGTAGTACTTTATTTAGTTTTTAAAAAATGTTGGTAAACAAAAGTCAGTCCCAAATTATTTCAGATGATAAATAATATTACCAATACATATGTCTAACACATATTTGCTATTTTATGACTTTAATTATGACTGGCGCGAATTGCGCACTCTTTGAACCTTTCATTTTCTGGTGTTGCAGTAGTACTTTATTTAGTTTTTAAAAAATGTTTGTAAACAAAAGTCAGTCCCAAATTATTTCAGATGATAAATTATATTACCAATACATTTGTCTAACACATTTTTGCTATTTTAAGACTTTAATTATGACAGGCGCGAATTGCGCACTCTTTGAATCATTTTCTGGTGTTGCAGTAGTACTTTATTTAGTTTTTAAAAAATGTTGGTAAACAAAAGTCAGTCCCAAATTATTTCAGATGATAAATTATATTACCAATACATTTGTCTAACACATTTTTGCTATTTTAAGACTTTAATTATGACAGGCGCGAATTGCGCACTCTTTGAATCATTTTCTGGTGTTGCAGTAGTACTTTATTTAGTTTTTAAAAAATGTTTGTAAACAAAAGTCAGTCCCAAATTATTTCAGATGATAAATTATATTACCAATACATTTGTCTAACACATTTTTGCTATTTTAAGACTTTAATTATGACAGGCGCGAATTGCGCACTCTTTGAATCATTTTCTGGTGTTGCAGTAGTACTTTATTTAGTTTTTAAAAAATGTTGGTAAACAAAAGTCAGTCCCAAATTATTTCAGATGATAAATAATATTACCAATACATATGTCTAACACATTTTTGCTATTTTTTGACTTTAATTATGACTGGCGCGAATTGCGCACTCTTTGAATCTTTCATTTTCTGGTGTTGCAGTAGTACTTTATTTAGTTTTTAAAAAATGTTGATAAACAAAAGTCAGTCCCAAATTATTTCAGATGATAAATTACATTACCAATACATATGTCTAACACATTTTTGCTATTTTATGACTTTAATTATGACTGGCGCGAATTGCGCACTCTTTGAACCTTTCATTTTCTGGTGTTGCAGTAGTACTTTATTTAGTTTTTAAAAAATGTTTGTAAACAAAAGTCAGTCCCAAATTATTTCAGATGATAAATTATATTACCAATACATTTGTCTAACACATTTTTGCTATTTTAAGACTTTAATTATGACAGGCGCGAATTGCGCACTCTTTGAATCATTTTCTGGTGTTGCAGTAGTACTTTATTTAGTTTTTAAAAAATGTTGGTAAACAAAAGTCAGTCCCAAATTATTTCAGATGATAAATTATATTACCAACACATATGTCTAACACATTTTTGCTATTTTAAGACTTTAATTATGACAGGCGCGAATTGCGCACTCTTTGAATCTTTCATTTTCTGGTGTTGCAGTAGTACTTTATTTAGTTTTTAAAAAATGTTGGTAAACAAAAGTCAGTCCCAAATTATTTCAGATGATAAATAATATTACCAATACATATGTCTAACACATATTTGCTATTTTATGACTTTAATTATGACTGGCGCGAATTGCGCACTCTTTGAACCTTTCATTTTCTGGTGTTGCAGTAGTACTTTATTTAGTTTTTAAAAAATGTTTGTAAACAAAAGTCAGTCCCAAATTATTTCAGATGATAAATTATATTACCAATACATTTGTCTAACACATTTTTGCTATTTTAAGACTTTAATTATGACAGGCGCGAATTGCGCACTCTTTGAATCATTTTCTGGTGTTGCAGTAGTACTTTATTTAGTTTTTAAAAAATGTTGGTAAACAAAAGTCAGTCCCAAATTATTTCAGATGATAAATAATATTACCAATACATATGTCTAACACATTTTTGCTATTTTTTGACTTTAATTATGACTGGCGCGAATTGCGCACTCTTTGAATCTTTCATTTTCTGGTGTTGCAGTAGTACTTTATTTAGTTTTTAAAAAATGTTGATAAACAAAAGTCAGTCCCAAATTATTTCAGATGATAAATTACATTACCAATACATATGTCTAACACATTTTTGCTATTTTAAGACTTTAATTATGACAGGCGCGAATTGCGCACTCTTTGAATCTTTCATTTTCTGGTGTTGCAGTAGTACTTTATTTAGTTTTTAAAAAATGTTTGTAAACAAAAGTCAGTCCCAAATTATTTCAGATGATAAATTATATTACCAATACATTTGTCTAACACATTTTTGCTATTTTAAGACTTTAATTATGACAGGCGCGAATTGCGCACTCTTTGAATCATTTTCTGGTGTTGCAGTAGTACTTTATTTAGTTTTTAAAAAATGTTTGTAAACAAAAGTCACTCCCAAATTATATCAGATGATAAATTATATTACCAATACATATGTCTAACACATTTTTGCTATTTTAAGACTTTAATTATGACAGGCGCGAATTGCGCACTCTATGAATCTTTCATTTTCTGGTGTTGCTGTAGTACTTTATTTAGTTTTTAAAAAATGTTGGTAAACAAAAGTCAGTCCCAAATTATTTCAGATGATAAATTATATTACCAATACATAAGTCTAACACATTTTTGCTATTTTAAGACTTTAATTATGACAGGCGCGAATTGCGCACTCTATGAATCTTTCATTTTCTGGTGTTGCAGTAGTACTTTATTTAGTTTTTAAAAAATGTTGGTAAACAAAAGTCAGTCCCAAATTATTTCAGATGATAAATTATATTACCAATACATATGTCTAACACATTTTTGCTATTTTAAGACTTTAATTATGACAGGCGCGAATTGCGCACTCTATGAATCTTTCATTTTCTGGTGTTGCAGTAGTACTTTATTTAGTTTTTAAAAAATGTTTGTAAACAAAAGTCAGTCCCAAATTATTTCAGATGATAAATTACATTACCAATACATATGTCTAACACATTTTTGCTATTTTAAGACTTTAATTATGACAGGCGCGAATTGCGCACTCTTTGAATCTTTCATTTTCTGGTGTTGCAGTAGTACTTTATTTAGTTTTTAAAAAATGTTTGTAAACAAAAGTCAGTCCCAAATTATTTCAGATGATAAATTATATTACCAATACATAAGTCTAACACATTTTTGCTATTTTAAGACTTTAATTATGACAGGCGCGAATTGCGCACTCTTTGAATCATTTTCTGGTGTTGCAGTAGTACTTTATTTAGTTTTTAAAAAATGTTGATAAACAAAAGTCAGTCCCAAATTATTTCAGATGATAAATTATATTACCAATACATAAGTCTAACACATTTTTGCTATTTTAGAACATCAAATATGACTGGCGCGAATTGCGCACTCTTTGAATCTTTCATTTTCTGGTGTTGCAGTAGTACTTTATTTAGTTTTTAAAAAATGTTTGTAAACAAAAGTCAGTCCCAAATTATTTCAGATGATAAATTATATTACCAATACATTTGTCTAACACATTTTTGCTATTTTAAGACTTTAATTATGACAGGCGCGAATTGCGCACTCTTTGAATCTTTCATTTTCTGGTGTTGCAGTAGTACTTTATTTAGTTTTTAAAAAATGTTTGTAAACAAAAGTCAGTCCCAAATTATTTCAGATGATAAATTATATTACCAATACATTTGTCTAACACATTTTTGCTATTTTAAGACTTTAATTATGACAGGCGCGAATTGCGCACTCTTTGAATCTTTCATTTTCTGGTGTTGCAGTAGTACTTTATTTAGTTTTTAAAAAATGTTGGTAAACAAGAGTCACTCCCAAATTATTTCAGATAATAAATAATATTACCAATACATAGGGCTAACACATTTTTGCTATTTTAAGACTTTAATTATGACAGGCGCGAATTGCGCACTCTTTGAATCTTTCATTTTCTGGTGTTGCAGTAGTACTTTATTTAGTTTTTAAAAAATGTTTGTAAACAGAAGTCAGTCCCAAATTATTTCAGATGATAAACTATATTACCAACACATATGTCTAACACATTTTTGCTATTTTAAGACTTTAATTATGACAGGCGCGAATTGCGCACTCTTTGAATCTTTCATTTTCTGGTGTTGCAGTAGTACTTTATTTAGTTTTTAAAAAATGTTGATAAACAAAAGTCAGTCCCAAATTATTTCAGATGATAAATTACATTACCAATACATATGTCTAACACATTTTTGCTATTTTAAGACTTTAATTATGACAGGCGCGAATTGCGCACTCTTTGAATCATTTTCTGGTGTTGCAGTAGTACTTTATTTAGTTTTTAAAAAATGTTGGTAAACAAAAGTCAGTCCCAAATTATTTCAGATGATAAATAATATTACCAATACATATGTCTAACACATATTTGCTATTTTATGACTTTAATTATGACTGGCGCGAATTGCGCACTCTTTGAACCTTTCATTTTCTGGTGTTGCAGTAGTACTTTATTTAGTTTTTAAAAAATGTTTGTAAACAAAAGTCAGTCCCAAATTATTTCAGATGATAAATTATATTACCAATACATTTGTCTAACACATTTTTGCTATTTTAAGACTTTAATTATGACAGGCGCGAATTGCGCACTCTTTGAATCATTTTCTGGTGTTGCAGTAGTACTTTATTTAGTTTTTAAAAAATGTTGGTAAACAAAAGTCAGTCCCAAATTATTTCAGATGATAAATAATATTACCAATACATATGTGTAACACATTTTTGCTATTTTTTGACTTTAATTATGACTGGCGCGAATTGCGCACTCTTTGAATCTTTCATTTTCTGGTGTTGCAGTAGTACTTTATTTAGTTTTTAAAAAATGTTGATAAACAAAAGTCAGTCCCAAATTATTTCAGATGATAAATTATATTACCAATACATTTGTCTAACACATTTTTGCTATTTTAAGACTTTAATTATGACAGGCGCGAATTGCGCACTCTTTGAATCATTTTCTGGTGTTGCAGTAGTACTTTATTTAGTTTTTAAAAAATGTTTGTAAACAAAAGTCACTTCCAAATTATATCAGATGATAAATTATATTACCAATACATATGTCTAACACATTTTTGCTATTTTAAGACTTTAATTATGACAGGCGCGAATTGCGCACTCTATGAATCTTTCATTTTCTGGTGTTGCTGTAGTACTTTATTTAGTTTTTAAAAAATGTTGGTAAACAAAAGTCAGTCCCAAATTATTTCAGATGATAAATTATATTACCAATACATAAGTCTAACACATTTTTGCTATTTTAAGACTTTAATTATGACAGGCGCGAATTGCGCACTCTATGAATCTTTCATTTTCTGGTGTTGCAGTAGTACTTTATTTAGTTTTTAAAAAATGTTGGTAAACAAAAGTCAGTCCCAAATTATTTCAGATGATAAATTATATTACCAATACATATGTCTAACACATTTTTGCTATTTTAAGACTTTAATTATGACAGGCGCGAATTGCGCACTCTATGAATCTTTCATTTTCTGGTGTTGCAGTAGTACTTTATTTAGTTTTTAAAAAATGTTTGTAAACAAAAGTCAGTCCCAAATTATTTCAGATGATAAATTATATTACCAATACATTTGTCTAACACATTTTTGCTATTTTAAGACTTTAATTATGACAGGCGCGAATTGCGCACTCTTTGAATCTTTCATTTTCTGGTGTTGCAGTAGTACTTTATTTAGTTTTTAAAAAATGTTGATAAACAAAAGTCAGTCCCAAATTATTTCAGATGATAAATTATATTACCAATACATAAGTCTAACACATTTTTGCTATTTTAAGACTTTAATTATGACAGGCGCGAATTGCGCACTCTTTGAATCATTTTCTGGTGTTGCAGTAGTACTTTATTTAGTTTTTAAAAAATGTTGATAAACAAAAGTCAGTCCCAAATTATTTCAGTTGATAAATTATATTACCAATACATAAGTCTAACACATTTTTGCTATTTTAGAACATCAAATATGACTGGCGCGAATTGCGCACTCTTTGAATCTTTCATTTTCTGGTGTTGCAGTAGTACTTTATTTAGTTTTTAAAAAATGTTTGTAAACAAAAGTCAGTCCCAAATTATTTCAGATGATAAATAATATTACCAATACATATGTCTAACACATTTTTGCTATTTTAAAACTTCAAAACTGACTGGCGCGAATTGCGCACTCTTTGAATCTTTCATTTTCTGGTGTTGCAGTAGTACTTTATTTAGTTTTTAAAAAATGTTGATAAACAAAAGTCAGTCCCAAATTATTTCAGATGAAAAATTATATTACCAATACATATGTCTAACACATTTTTGCTATTTTAAGACTTTAATTATGACAGGCGCGAATTGCGCACTCTTTGAATCTTTCATTTTCTGTTGTTGCAGTAGTACTTTATTTAGTTTTTAAAAAATGTTGGTAAACAAAAGTCAGTCCCAAATTATTTCAGATGATAAATTATATTACCAATACATATGTCTAACACATTTTTGTTATTTTAAGACTTTAATTATGACTGGCGCGAATTGCGCACTCTTTGAATCTTTCATTTTCTGGTGTTGCAGTAGTACTTTATTCAGTTTTTAAAAATGTTGATAAACAAAAGTCAGTCCCAAATTATTTCCGATGATAAATAATATTACCAATACATTGGGCTAACACATTTTTGCTATTTTAAGACTTTAATTATGACTGGCGCGAATTGCGCACTCTGTGAATCTTTCATTTTCTGGTGTTGCAGTAGTACTTTATTTAGTTTTTAAAAAATGTTGGTAAACAAGAGTCACTCCCAAATTATTTCAGATAATAAATAATATTACCAATACATAGGGCTAACACATTTTTGCTATTTTAAGACTTTAATTATGACAGGCGCGAATTGCGCACTCTTTGAATCTTTCATTTTCTGGTGTTGCAGTAGTACTTTATTTAGTTTTTAAAAAATGTTGATAAACAAAAGTCAGTCCCAAATTATTTCAGATGATAAATAATATTACCAATACATTGGGCTAACACATTTTTGCTATTTTAAGACTTTAATTATGACAGGCGCGAATTGCGCACTCTTTGAATCTTTCATTTTCTGGTGTTGCAGTAGTACTTTATTTAGTTTTTAAAAAATGTTGATAAACAAAAGTCAGTCCCAAATTATTTCCGATGATAAATAATATTACCAATACATTGGGCTAACACATTTTTGCTATTTTAAGACTTTAATTATGACTGGCGCGAATTGCGCACTCTGTGAATCTTTCATTTTCTGGTGTTGCAGTAGTACTTTATTTAGTTTTTAAAAAATGTTGGTAAACAAGAGTCACTCCCAAATTATTTCAGATAATAAATAATATTACCAATACATAGGGCTAACACATTTTTGCTATTTTAAGACTTTAATTATGACAGGCGCGAATTGCGCACTCTTTGAATCTTTCATTTTCTGGTGTTGCAGTAGTACTTTATTTAGTTTTTAAAAAATGTTGATAAACAAAAGTCACTCCCAAATTATTTCAGATAATAAATAATATTACCAATACATAGGGCTAACACATTTTTGCTATTTTAAGACTTTAATTATGACAGGCGCGAATTGCGCACTCTTTGAATCATTTTCTGGTGTTGCAGTAGTACTTTATTTAGTTTTTAAAAAATGTTTGTAAACAAAAGTCAGTCCCAAATTATTTCAGATGATAAATTATATTACCAACACATATGTCTAACACATTTTTGCTATTTTAAGACTTTAATTATGACAGGCGCGAATTGCGCACTCTTTGAATCTTTCATTTTCTGGTGTTGCAGTAGTACTTTATTTAGTTTTTAAAAAATGTTGATAAACAAAAGTCAGTCCCAAATTATTTCAGATGATAAATTACATTACCAATACATATGTCTAACACATTTTTGCTATTTTAAGACTTTAATTATGACAGGCGCGAATTGCGCACTCTTTGAATCATTTTCTGGTGTTGCAGTAGTACTTTATTTAGTTTTTAAAAAATGTTGGTAAACAAAAGTCAGTCCCAAATTATTTCAGATGATAAATAATATTACCAATACATATGTCTAACACATATTTGCTATTTTATGACTTTAATTATGACTGGCGCGAATTGCGCACTCTTTGAATCTTTCATTTTCTGGTGTTGCAGTAGTACTTTATTTAGTTTTTAAAAAATGTTTGTAAACAAAAGTCAGTCCCAAATTATTTCAGATGATAAATTATATTACCAATACATTTGTCTAACACATTTTTGCTATTTTAAGACTTTAATTATGACAGGCGCGAATTGCGCACTCTTTGAATCATTTTCTGGTGTTGCAGTAGTACTTTATTTAGTTTTTAAAAAATGTTGGTAAACAAAAGTCAGTCCCAAATTATTTCAGATGATAAATAATATTACCAATACATATGTCTAACACATTTTTGCTATTTTTTGACTTTAATTATGACTGGCGCGAATTGCGCACTCTTTGAATCTTTCATTTTCTGGTGTTGCAGTAGTACTTTATTTAGTTTTTAAAAAATGTTGATAAACAAAAGTCAGTCCCAAATTATTTCAGATGATAAATTACATTACCAATACATATGTCTAACACATTTTTGCTATTTTAAGACTTTAATTATGACAGGCGCGAATTGCGCACTCTTTGAATCTTTCATTTTCTGGTGTTGCAGTAGTACTTTATTTAGTTTTTAAAAAATGTTTGTAAACAAAAGTCAGTCCCAAATTATTTCAGATGATAAATTATATTACCAATACATTTGTCTAACACATTTTTGCTATTTTAAGACTTTAATTATGACAGGCGCGAATTGCGCACTCTTTGAATCATTTTCTGGTGTTGCAGTAGTACTTTATTTAGTTTTTAAAAAATGTTGATAAACAAAAGTCAGTCCCAAATTATTTCAGATGATAAATTATATTACCAATACATATGTCTACCACATTTTTGCTATTTTAAGACTTTAATTATGAAAGGCGCGAATTGCGCACTCTATGAATCTTTCATTTTCTGGTGTTGCTGTAGTACTTTATTTAGTTTTTAAAAAATGTTGGTAAACAAAAGTCAGTCCCAAATTATTTCAGATGATAAATTATATTACCAATACATAAGTCTAACACATTTTTGCTATTTTAAGACTTTAATTATGACAGGCGCGAATTGCGCACTCTATGAATCTTTCATTTTCTGGTGTTGCAGTAGTACTTTATTTAGTTTTTAAAAAATGTTGGTAAACAAAAGTCAGTCCCAAATTATTTCAGATGATAAATTATATTACCAATACATATGTCTAACACATTTTTGCTATTTTAAGACTTTAATTATGACAGGCGCGAATTGCGCACTCTATGAATCTTTCATTTTCTGGTGTTGCAGTAGTACTTTATTTAGTTTTTAAAAAATGTTTGTAAACAAAAGTCAGTCCCAAATTATTTCAGATGATAAATTACATTACCAATACATATGTCTAACACATTTTTGCTATTTTAAGACTTTAATTATGACAGGCGCGAATTGCGCACTCTTTGAATCTTTCATTTTCTGGTGTTGCAGTAGTACTTTATTTAGTTTTTAAAAAATGTTTGTAAACAAAAGTCAGTCCCAAATTATTTCAGATGATAAATTATATTACCAATACATAAGTCTAACACATTTTTGCTATTTTAAGACTTTAATTATGACAGGCGCGAATTGCGCACTCTTTGAATCATTTTCTGGTGTTGCAGTAGTACTTTATTTAGTTTTTAAAAAATGTTGATAAACAAAAGTCAGTCCCAAATTATTTCAGATGATAAATTATATTACCAATACATATGTCTACCACATTTTTGCTATTTTAAGACTTTAATTATGACAGGCGCGAATTGCGCACTCTTTGAATCTTTCATTTTCTGGTGTTGCAGTAGTACTTTATTTAGTTTTTAAAAAATGTTGGTAAACAAAAGCCAGTCCCAAATTATTTCAGATGATAAATAATATTACCAATACATATGTCTAACACATTTTTGCTATTTTATGACTTTAATTATGACTGGCGCGAATTGCGCACTCTTTGAATCTTTCTTTTTCTGGTGTTGCAGTAGTACTTTATTTAGTTTTTAAAAAATGTTGATAAACAAAAGTCAGTCCCAAATTATTTCAGATGAAAAATTATATTACCAATACATATGTCTAACACATTTTTGCTATTTTAAGACTTTAATTATGACAGGCGCGAATTGCGCACTCTTTGAATCTTTCATTTTCTGTTGTTGCAGTAGTACTTTATTTAGTTTTTAAAAAATGTTGATAAACAAAAGTCAGTCCCAAATTATTTCAGATGATAAATTATATTACCAATACATATGTCTAACACATTTTTGTTATTTTAAGACTTTAATTATGACTGGCGCGAATTGCGCACTCTTTGAATCTTTCATTTTCTGGTGTTGCAGCAGTACTTTATTCAGTTTTTAAAAATGTTGATAAACAAAAGTCAGTCCCAAATTATTTCCGATGATAAATAATATTACCAATACATTGGGCTAACACATTTTTGCTATTTTAAGACTTTAATTATGACTGGCGCGAATTGCGCACTCTGTGAATCTTTCATTTTCTGGTGTTGCAGTAGTACTTTATTTAGTTTTTAAAAAATGTTGATAAACAAAAGTCAGTCCCAAATTATTTCAGATGATAAATTATATTACCAATACATATGTCTAACACATTTTTGTTATTTTAAGACTTTAATTATGACTGGCGCGAATTGCGCACTCTTTGAATCTTTCATTTTCTGGTGTTGCAGCAGTACTTTATTCAGTTTTTAAAAATGTTGATAAACAAAAGTCAGTCCCAAATTATTTCCGATGATAAATAATATTACCAATACATTGGGCTAACACATTTTTGCTATTTTAAGACTTTAATTATGACTGGCGCGAATTGCGCACTCTGTGAATCTTTCATTTTCTGGTGTTGCAGTAGTACTTTATTTAGTTTTTAAAAAATGTTGATAAAGAAAAGTCAGTCCCAAATTATGTCAGATGATAAATAATATTACCAATACATATGTCTAACACATTTTTGCTATTTTAAGACTTAAATTATGACAGGCGCGAATTGCGCACTCTATGAATCTTTCACTTTCTGGTGTTGCCGTAGTACTTTATTTAGTTTTTAAAAAATGTTGGTAAACAAGAGTCTGTCCCAAATTATTTCAGATGATAAATAATATTACTAATACATAGGTCTAACACATTTTTGCTATTTAAAGACTTTAATTATGACTGGCGCGAATTGCGCACTCTATGAATCTTTCAATTTCTGGTGTTGCAGTAGTACGTTATTTAATTTTTAAAAAATGTTGATAAACAAAAGTCAGTCCCAAATTATTTCAGATGATAAATAATATTACCAATACATATGTCTAACACATTTTTGCTATTTTAAGACTTAAATTATGACAGGCGCGAATTGCGCACTCTATGAATCTTTCACTTTCTGGTGTTGCCGTAGTACTTTATTTAGTTTTTAAAAAATGTTGGTAAACAAGAGTCTGTCCCAAATTATTTCAGATGATAAATAATATTACTAATACATAGGTCTAACACATTTTTGCTATTTAAAGACTTTAATTATGACTGGCGCGAATTGCGCACTCTTTGAATCTTTCATTTTCTGGTGTTGCAGTAGTACTTTATTTAGTTTTTAAAAAATGTTGATAAACAAAAGTCAGTCCCAAATTATTTCAGATGATAAATAATATTACCAATACATATGTCTAACACATTTTTGCTATTTTAAGACTTTAATTATGACTGGCGCGAATTGCGCACTCTATGAATCTTTCATTTTCAGGTGTTGCAGTAGTACGTTATTTAATTTTTAAAAAATGTTGGTAAACAAAAGTCAGTCCCAAATTTTTTCAGATGATAAATAATATTACCAATACATAGGTCTAACACATTTTTGCTATTTTAAAACATCAAATATGACTGGCGCGAATTGCGCACTCTTTGAATCTTTCATTTTCTGGTGTTGCAGTAGTACTTTATTTAGTTTATAAGAAATGTTGGTAAACAAAAGTCAGTCCCAAATTTTTTTAGATGATAAATAATATTACCAATACATAGGTCTAACACACTTTTGCTATTTTAGAACATCAAATATGACTGGCGCGAATTGCGCACTATTTGAATCTTTCATTTTCTGGTGTTGCAGTAGTACTTTATTTAGTTTTTAAAAAATGTTGATAAACAAAAGTCAGTCCCAAATTATTTCAGATGATAAATAATATTACCAATACATAGGTCTAACACATTTTTGCTATTTTAGAACATCAAATATGACTGGCGCGAATTGCGCACTCTTTGAATCTTTCATTTTCTGGTGTTGCCGTAGTACTTTATTCAGTTTTTAAAAAATGTTGGTATACAAGAGTCAGTCCCAAATTATTTCAGATGATAAATAATATTACCAATACATAGGGCTAACACATTTTTGCTATTTTAACACTTTAATTATGACAGGCGCGAATTGCGCACTCTATGAATCTTTCATTTTCTGGTGTTGCAGTAGTACTTTATTTAGTTTTTAAAAAATTTTTGTAAACAAAAGTCAGTCCCAAATTATTTTAGATGATAAATTATATTACCAATACATAGGGCTAACACATTTTTGCTATTTTAAGACTTTAATTATGACAGGCGCGAATTGCGCACTCTTTGAATCTTTCATTTTCTTGTGTTGCAGTAGTACTTTATTTAGTTTCTAAAAAATGTTGGTAAACAATAGTCAGTCCCAAATTATTTCAGATGATAAATAATATTACCAATACATAGGGCTAACACATTTTTGCTATTTTAAGACTTTAGTTATGACAGGCGCGAATTGCGCACTCTATGAATCTTTCATTTTCTGGTGTTGCAGTAGTACTTTATTTAGTTTTTAAAAAATTTTTGTAAACAAAAGTCAGTCCCAAATTATTTCAGATGATAAATTATATTACCAATACATAGGGCTAACACATTTTTGCTATTTTAAGACTTTAGTTATGACAGGCGCGAATTGCGCACTCTATGAATCTTTCATTTTCTGGTGTTGCAGTAGTACTTTATTTAGTTTCTAAAAAATGTTGGTAAACAATAGTCAGTCCCAAATTATTTCAGATGATAAATAATATTACCAATACATATGTCTAACACATTTTTTCCATTTTAAGACTTAAATTATGACAGGCGCGAATTGCGCACTCTATGAATCTTTCACTTTCTGGTGTTGCCGTAGTACTTTATTCAGTTTTTAAAAAATGTTGGTATACAAGAGTCAGTCCCAAATTATTTCAGATGATAAATAATATTACCAATACATATGTCTAACACATTTTTGCTATTTTAAGACTTTAATTATGACAGGCGCGAATTGCGCACTCTTTGAATCTGTCATTTTCTAGTGTTGCAGTAGTACTTTATTTAGTTTCTAAAAAATGTTGGTAAACAAAAGTCAGTCCCAAATTATTTCAGATGAGAAATAATATTACCAATACATAGGGCTAACACATTTTTGCTATTTTAAGACTTTAATTATGACAGGCGCGAATTGCGCACTCTATGAATCTTTCACTTTCTGGTGTTGCCGTAGTACTTTATTCAGTTTTTAAAAAATGTTGGTATACAGGAGTCAGTCCCAAATTATTTCAGATGAAAAAAATTATATATTACCAATACATAGGTCTAACACATTTTTGCTATTTTAAGACTTTAATTATGACTGTCGCGAATTGCGCACTCTTTGAATCTGTCATTTTCTGGTGATGCAGTAGTACTTTATTTAGTTTTTGAAAAATGGTGGTAAACAAAAGTCAGTCCCAAATTATTTCAGATGATAAATAATATTACCAATACATAGGTCTAACACATTCTTGCTATTTTAAGACTTTAATTATGACTGGCGCGAATTGCGCACTCTTTGAATCTTTCATTTTCTAGTGTTGCAGTAGTACTTTATTTAGTTTCTAAAAAATGTTGGTAAACAAAAGTCAGTCCCAAATTATTTCAGATGATAAATAATATTACCAATACATAGGTCTAACACATTCTTGCTATTTTAAGACTTTAATTATGACTGGCGCGAATTGCGCACTCTTTGAATCTTTCATTTTCTAGTGTTGCAGTAGTACTTTATTTAGTTTCTAAAAAATGTTGGTAAACAAAAGTCAGTCCCAAATTATTTCAGATGATAAATAATATTACCAATACATATGTCTAACACATTTTTGCTATTTTAAGACTTTAATTATGACTGTCGCGAATTGCGCACTCTTTGAATCTTTCATTTTCTGGTGTTGCAGTAGTACTTTATTCAGTTTTTAAAAAATGTTGGTATACAAGAGTCAGTCCCTAATTATTTCAGATGATAAATAATATTACCAATACATAGGTCTAACACACTTTTGCTATTTTAGAACATCAAATATGACTGGCGCGAATTGCGCACTATTTGAATCTTTCATTTTCTGGTGTTGCAGTAATACTTTATTTAGTTTTTAAAAAATGTTGGTAAACAAAAGTCAGTCCCAAATTATTTCAGATGATAAATAATATTACCAATACATAGGTCTAACACATTTTTGCTATTTTAGAACATCAAATATGACTGGCGCGAATTGCGCACTCTTTGAATCTTTCATTTTCTGGTGTTGCAGTAGTACGTTATTTAGTTTTTAAAAAATGTTGGTAAACAAAAGTCAGTCCCAAATTATTTCAGATGATAAATAATTTTACCAATACATATGTCTAACACATTTTTGCTATTTTAAGACTTTAATTATGACTGTCGCGAATTGCGCACTCTTTGAATCTTTCATTTTCTGGTGTTGCAGTAGTACTTTATTCAGTTTTTAAAAAATGTTGGTATACAAGAGTCAGTCCCTAATTATTTCAGATGATAAATAATATTACCAATACATAGGTCTAACACACTTTTGCTATTTTAGAACATCAAATATGACTGGCGCGAATTGCGCACTATTTGAATCTTTCATTTTCTGGTGTTGCAGTAATACTTTATTTAGTTTTTAAAAAATGTTGGTAAACAAAAGTCAGTCCCAAATTATTTCAGATGATAAATAATATTACCAATACATAGGTCTAACACATTTTTGCTATTTTAGAACATCAAATATGACTGGCGCGAATTGCGCACTCTTTGAATCTTTCATTTTCTGGTGTTGCAGTAGTACTTTATTTAGTTTTTAAAAAATGTTGGTAAACAAGAGTCAGTCCCATATTTTTTCAGATGATAAATAATATTACCAATACATAGGTCTAACACATTTTTGCTATTTTAGAACATCAAATATGACTGGCGCGAATTGCGCACTCTTTGAATCTTTCATTTTCTGGTGTTGCAGTAGTACTTTATTCAGTTTTTAAAAAATGTTGGTATACAAGAGTCAGTCCCTAATTATTTCAGATGATAAATAATATTACCAATACATAGGTCTAACACATTTTTGCTATTTTAAGACTTTAATTATGACTGTCGCGAATTGCGCACTCTTTGAATCTTTCATTTTCTGGTGTTGCAGTAGTACTTTATTCAGTTTTTAAAAAATGTTGGTATACAAGAGTCAGTCCCTAATTATTTCAGATGATAAATAATATTACCAATACATAGGTCTAACACATTTTTGCTATTTTAGAACATCAAATATGACTGGCGCGAATTGCGCACTCTTTGAATCTTTCATTTTCTGGTGTTGCAGTAGTACGTTATTTAGTTTTTAAAAAATGTTGGTAAACAAAAGTCAGTCCCAAATTATTTCAGATGATAAATAATTTTACCAATACATATGTCTAACACATTTTTGCTATTTTAAGACTTTAATTATGACTGTCGCGAATTGCGCACTCTTTGAATCTTTCATTTTCTGGTGTTGCAGTAGTACTTTATTCAGTTTTTAAAAAATGTTGGTAAACAAAAGTCAGTCCCAAATTATTTCAGATGATAAATAATATTACCAATACATAGGTCTAACACATTTTTGCTATTTTAGAACATCAAATATGACTGGCGCGAATTGCGCACTCTTTGAATCTTTCATTTTCTGGTGTTGCAGTAGTACGTTATTTAGTTTTTAAAAAATGTTGGTAAACAAAAGTCAGTCCCAAGTTATTTCAGATGATAAATAATTTTACCAATACATATGTCTAACACATTTTTGCTATTTTAAGACTTTAATTATGACTGTCGCGAATTGCGCACTCTTTGAATCTTTCATTTTCTGGTGTTGCAGTAGTACTTTATTCAGTTTTTAAAAAATGTTGGTATACAAGAGTCAGTCCCTAATTATTTCAGATGATAAATAATATTACCAATACATAGGTCTAACACACTTTTGCTATTTTAGAACATCAAATATGACTGGCGCGAATTGCGCACTATTTGAATCTTTCATTTTCTGGTGTTGCAGTAATACTTTATTTAGTTTTTAAAAAATGTTGGTAAACAAAAGTCAGTCCCAAATTATTTCAGATGATAAATAATATTACCAATACATAGGTCTAACACATTTTTGCTATTTTAGAACATCAAATATGACTGGCGCGAATTGCGCACTCTTTGAATCTTTCATTTTCTGGTGTTGCAGTAGTACTTTATTTAGTTTTTAAAAAATGTTGGTAAACAAGAGTCAGTCCCATATTTTTTCAGATGATAAATAATATTACCAATACATAGGTCTAACACATTTTTGCTATTTTAGAACATCAAATATGACTGGCGCGAATTGCGCACTCTTTGAATCTTTCATTTTCTGGTGTTGCAGTAGTACTTTATTCAGTTTTTAAAAAATGTTGGTATACAAGAGTCAGTCCCTAATTATTTCAGATGATAAATAATATTACCAATACATAGGTCTAACACACTTTTGCTATTTTAGAACATCAAATATGACTGGCGCGAATTGCGCACTATTTGAATCTTTCATTTTCTGGTGTTGCAGTAATACTTTATTTAGTTTTTAAAAAATGTTGGTAAACAAAAGTCAGTCCCAAATTATTTCAGATGATAAATAATATTACCAATACATAGGTCTAACACATTTTTGCTATTTTAGAACATCAAATATGACTGGCGCGAATTGCGCACTCTTTGAATCTTTCATTTTCTGGTGTTGCAGTAGTACTTTATTTAGTTTTTAAAAAATGTTGGTAAACAAGAGTCAGTCCCATATTTTTTCAGATGATAAATAATATTACCAATACATAGGTCTAACACATTTTTGCTATTTTAGAACATCAAATTTGACTGGCGCGAATTGCGCACTCTTTGAATCTTTCATTTTCTGGTTTTGCAGTAGTACTTTATTTAGTTTTTAAAAAATGTTGGTAAACAAGAGTCAGTCCCATATTTTTTCAGATGATAAATAATATTACCAATACATAGGTCTAACACATTTTTGCTATTTTAGAACATCAAATATGACTGGCGCGAATTGCGCACTCTTTGAATCTTTCATTTTCTGGTGTTGCAGTAGTACTTTATTTAGTTTTTAAAAAATGTTGGTAAACAAAAGTCAGTCCCAATATATTTCAGATGAAAAATAATATTACCAATACATATGTCTAACACATATTTGCTATTTTAGAACATCAAATATGACTGGCGCGAATTGCGCACTCTTTGAATCTTTCATTTTCTGGTGTTGCAGTAGTACTTTATTTAGTTTTTAAAAAATGTTGGTAAACAAAAGTCAGTCCCAAATTTTTTCAGATGATAAATAATATTACCAATACATAGGTCTAACACATTTTTGCTATTTTAGAACATCAAATATGACTGGCGCGAATTGCGCACTCTTTGAATCTTTCATTTTCTGGTGTTGCAGTAGTACTTTATTTAGTTTATAAGAAATGTTGGTAAACAAAAGTCAGTCCCAAATTTTTTTAGATGATAAATAATATTACCAATACATATGTCTAACACATTTTTGCTATTTTAAGACTTTAATTATGACTGGCGCGAATTGCGCACTCTTTGAATCTTTCATTTTCTGGTGTTGCAGTAGTACTTTATTTAGTTTTTAAAAAATGTTGATAAACAAAAGTCAGTCCCAAATTATTTCAGATGATAAATAATATTACCAATACATAGGTCTAACACACTTTTGCTATTTTAGAACATCAAATATGACTGGCGCGAATTGCGCACTCTTTGAATCTTTCATTTTCTGGTGTTGCAGTAGTACTTTATTTAGTTTTTAAAAAATGTTGGTAAACAAGAGTCAGTCCCATATTTTTTCAGATGATAAATAATATTACCAATACATAGGTCTAACACATTTTTGCTATTTTAGAACATCAAATATGACTGGCGCGAATTGCGCACTCTTTGAATCTTTCATTTTCTGGTGTTGCAGTAGTACTTTATTTAGTTTTTAAAAAATGTTGGTAAACAAGAGTCAGTCCCATATTTTTTCAGATGATAAATAATATTACCAATACATAGGTCTAACACATTTTTGCTATTTTAGAACATCAAATATGACTGGCGCGAATTGCGCACTCTTTGAATCTTTCATTTTCTGGTGTTGCAGTAGTACTTTATTTAGTTTTTAAAAAATGTTGGTAAACAATAGTCTGTCCCAAATTATTTCAGATGATAAATAATATTACCAATACATAGGTCTAACACATTTTTGCTATTTTAAGACTTTAATTATGGCTGGCGCGAATTGCGCACTCTTTGAATCTTTCATTTTCTGGTGTTGCAGTAGTACTTTATTTAGTTTTTAAAAAATGTTGGTAAACAAAAGTCAGTCCCAAATTATTTCAGATGATAAATAATATTACCAATACATAGGTCTAACACATTTTTGCTATTTTAGAACATCAAATATGACTGGCGCGAATTGCGCACTCTTTGAATCTTTCATTTTCTGGTGTTGCAGTAGTACTTTATTTAGTTTTTAAAAAATGTTGGTAAACAAGAGTCAGTCCCATAATTTTTCAGATGATAAATAATATTACCAATACATAGGTCTAACACATTTTTGCTATTTTAGAACATCAAATTTGACTGGCGCGAATTGCGCACTCTTTGAATCTTTCATTTTCTGGTGTTGCAGTAGTACTTTATTTAGTTTTTAAAAAATGTTGGTAAACAAGAGTCAGTCCCATATTTTTTCAGATGATAAATAATATTACCAATACATAGGTCTAACACATTTTTGCTATTTTAGAACATCAAATATGACTGGCGCGAATTGCGCACTCTTTGAATCTTTCATTTTCTGGTGTTGCAGTAGTACTTTATTTAGTTTTTAAAAAATGTTGGTAAACAAAAGTCAGTCCCAATATATTTCAGATGAAAAATAATATTACCAATACATATGTCTAACACATATTTGCTATTTTAGAACATCAAATATGACTGGCGCGAATTGCGCACTCTTTGAATCTTTCATTTTCTGGTGTTGCAGTAGTACTTTATTTAGTTTTTAAAAAATGTTGGTAAACAAAAGTCAGTCCCAAATTTTTTCAGATGATAAATAATATTACCAATACATAGGTCTAACACATTTTTGCTATTTTAGAACATCAAATATGACTGGCGCGAATTGCGCACTCTTTGAATCTTTCATTTTCTGGTGTTGCAGTAGTACTTTATTTAGTTTATAAGAAATGTTGGTAAACAAAAGTCAGTCCCAAATTTTTTTAGATGATAAATAATATTACCAATACATATGTCTAACACATTTTTGCTATTTTAAGACTTTAATTATGACTGGCGCGAATTGCGCACTCTTTGAATCTTTCATTTTCTGGTGTTGCAGTAGTACTTTATTTAGTTTTTAAAAAATGTTGATAAACAAAAGTCAGTCCCAAATTATTTCAGATGATAAATAATATTACCAATACATAGGTCTAACACACTTTTGCTATTTTAGAACATCAAATATGACTGGCGCGAATTGCGCACTCTTTGAATCTTTCATTTTCTGGTGTTGCAGTAGTACTTTATTTAGTTTTTAAAAAATGTTGGTAAACAAGAGTCAGTCCCATATTTTTTCAGATGATAAATAATATTACCAATACATAGGTCTAACACATTTTTGCTATTTTAGAACATCAAATATGACTGGCGCGAATTGCGCACTCTTTGAATCTTTCATTTTCTGGTGTTGCAGTAGTACTTTATTTAGTTTTTAAAAAATGTTGGTAAACAAGAGTCAGTCCCATATTTTTTCAGATGATAAATAATATTACCAATACATAGGTCTAACACATTTTTGCTATTTTAAGACTTTAATTATGGCTGGCGCGAATTGCGCACTCTTTGAATCTTTCGTTTTCTGGTGTTGCAGTAGTACTTTATTTAGTTTTTAAAAAATGTTGGTAAACAAGAATCAGTCCCATATTTTTTCAGATGATAAATAATATTACCAATACATAGGTCTAACACATTTTTGCTATTTTAGAACATCAAATATGACTGGCGCGAATTGCGCACTCTTTGAATCTTTCATTTTCTGGTGTTGCAGTAGTACTTTATTTAGTTTTTAAAAAATGTTGGTAAACAAAAGTCAGTCCCAATATATTTCAGATGAAAAATAATATTACCAATACATATGTCTAACACATATTTGCTATTTTAGAACATCAAATATGACTGGCGCGAATTGCGCACTCTTTGAATCTTTCATTTTCTGGTGTTGCAGTAGTACTTTATTTAGTTTTTAAAAAATGTTGGTAAACAAAAGTCAGTCCCAAATTTTTTCAGATGATAAATAATATTACCAATACATAGGTCTAACACATTTTTGCTATTTTAGAACATCAAATATGACTGGCGCGAATTGCGCACTCTTTGAATCTTTCATTTTCTGGTGTTGCAGTAGTACTTTATTTAGTTTATAAGAAATGTTGGTAAACAAAAGTCAGTCCCAAATTTTTTTAGATGATAAATAATATTACCAATACATATGTCTAACACATTTTTGCTATTTTAAGACTTTAATTATGACTGGCGCGAATTGCGCACTCTTTGAATCTTTCATTTTCTGGTGTTGCAGTAGTACTTTATTTAGTTTTTAAAAAATGTTGATAAACAAAAGTCAGTCCCAAATTATTTCAGATGATAAATAATATTACCAATACATAGGTCTAACACACTTTTGCTATTTTAGAACATCAAATATGACTGGCGCGAATTGCGCACTCTTTGAATCTTTCATTTTCTGGTGTTGCAGTAGTACTTTATTTAGTTTTTAAAAAATGTTGGTAAACAAGAGTCAGTCCCATATTTTTTCAGATGATAAATAATATTACCAATACATAGGTCTAACACATTTTTGCTATTTTAGAACATCAAATATGACTGGCGCGAATTGCGCACTCTTTGAATCTTTCATTTTCTGGTGTTGCAGTAGTACTTTATTTAGTTTTTAAAAAATGTTGGTAAACAAGAGTCAGTCCCATATTTTTTCAGATGATAAATAATATTACCAATACATAGGTCTAACACATTTTTGCTATTTTAGAACATCAAATATGACTGGCGCGAATTGCGCACTCTTTGAATCTTTCATTTTCTGGTGTTGCAGTAGTACTTTATTTAGTTTTTAAAAAATGTTGGTAAACAAGAGTCAGTCCCAAATTATTTCAGATGATAAATAATATTACCAATACATAGGTCTAACACATTTTTGCTATTTTAAGACTTTAATTATGGCTGGCGCGAATTGCGCACTCTTTGAATCTTTCATTTTCTGGTGTTGCAGTAGTACTTTATTTAGTTTTTAAAAAATGTTGGTAAACAAGAGTCAGTCCCAAATTTTTTTAGATGATAAATAATATTACCAATACATAGGTCTAACACACTTTTGCTATTTTAGAACATCAAATATGACTGGCGCCAATTGCGCACTATTTGAATCTTTCATTTTCTGGTGTTGCAGTAGTACTTTATTTAGTTTTTAAAAAATGTTGGTAAACAAGAGTCAGTCCCATATTTTTTCAGATGATAAATAATATTACCAATACATAGGTCTAACACATTTTTGCTATTTTAGAACATCAAATATGACTGGCGCGAATTGCGCACTCTTTGAATCTTTCATTTTCTGGTGTTGCAGTAGTACTTTATTTAGTTTTTAAAAAATGTTGGTAAACAATAGTCTGTCCCAAATTATTTCAGATGATAAATAATATTACCAATACATAGGTCTAACACATTTTTGCTATTTTAAGACTTTAATTATGGCTGGCGCGAATTGCGCACTCTTTGAATCTTTCGTTTTCTGGTGTTGCAGTAGTACTTTATTTAGTTTTTAAAAAATGTTGGTAAACAAGAATCAGTCCCATATTTTTTCAGATGATAAATAATATTACCAATACATAGGTCTAACACATTTTTGCTATTTTAGAACATCAAATATGACTGGCGCGAATTGCGCACTCTTTGAATCTTTCATTTTCTGGTGTTGCAGTAGTACTTTATTTAGTTTTTAAAAAATGTTGGTAAACAATAGTCTGTCCCAAATTATTTCAGATGATAAATAATATTACCAATACATAGGTCTAACACATTTTTGCTATTTTAAGACTTTAATTATGGCCGGCGCGAATTGCGCACTCTTTGAATCTTTCATTTTCTGGTGTTGCAGTAGTACTTTATTTAGTTTATAAGAAATGTTGGTAAACAAGAGTCAGTCCCAAATTATATCAGATGATAAATAATATTACCAATACATAGGTCTAACACATTTTTGCTATTTTAAGACTTTAATTATGACTGGCGCGAATAGCGCCCTCTTTGAATCTTTCATTTTCTGGTGTTGCAGTAGTATTTTATTTAGTTTTTAAAAAATGTTGATAAACAAAAGTCAGTCCCAAATTATTTCATTTGTTAAATAATATTACCTATACATATGTCTAACACATTTTTGCTATTTTAAGACTTTAATTATGACTGGCGCGAATTGCACACTCTTTGAATCTTCCATTTTCTGGTGTTGCAGTAGTACTTTATTTAGTTTTTAAAAAATGTTGGTAAACCAAAGTCGCTCCCGTGTTATTTTAGATGTTAATTATTATATATTATTGCATTTCTTCTGTAACAGATAACTTTGCATCATTGATAAGTTCGATGGCATCTTTCATAGCACGAGATGACGCTAAATTCTTTTGAAATCTTTGTGAAATGCATTCATATAATTGTGGCAATAATTCAGTATTTAGATATCCTTGATCATTTTCTAGCAGAGAATTAACATGTACTTGCTTTTTCATTGCAACATCATGCTTATTTTGAAAAAATTGAAGATGAAGTGATTGTGGCTTTGTTCGTTCAGGTGATATTGATCGATGAGGAGGTTTTGCAGCAAGTGTCTAAAAATTGATGCTAATACAGTATATGGACACAAAAAAAATTTTATTTCAAATGAAAGAAAAGCAATCCTTTTACTTTAAAAACATCCGTCTTCTTATCTTTTTCTTTTCCATCGATTTTAATTTAAAATCGATGGTTTTTTACATTTTTTCACTTTTTTCAATCGTTTTGTTCTTGGCTGAATAAGCCACACAGCCTCGGCCGGGAGCTCTCTAATAAAATGGTTAAAATTTATCTCAACTTATTTCCTTCGACACTTTGCTATCCCAAACTTCTTGACAAAGAGATTCATAAAAAGAAAGGATAGCAATAAAAACAAAACAAAAACATTATAAAATAATAACCTACCATATACTTTGCATAATCCATAAAAAGTGATGGAAATAGTACACGTAAGATATCACTTGGTGATGAACGAATAGTACAATTTGGAATATCAATTTTTAAAAGGCTTTCAAGGAATGAATAAAAATGCATATTAAAATCAGTATTCTAAAATGGAAGTGGTTTAGTAAGGGGTAGTGTAATACAGCAGTTGTATCTTATTTAAAAATAACAATTTTGTAGTTGCAAGCACCGAGATTACAACAGCTCAAATTAAAATGTGACATTTTGATTGTTGCTTTTTAATGTTTTGTGAACAATAAACTACTTACAGCATAATTCGGTTTAGCACCTTCAGTTCTCATAAGTTCATTGAAACAAGCTTCAGCATTATTCAAACGAGCAACAAAAAATTCTTTTTCAAAAGAATCTTGAATAAATGGAAGTAATAAATTAATCATATGATGAATTTTATCAGTTAATGGTGATGATCGTAATTTTGGTGTTGTTGATATTGATGTTAGAACTGGTGGAATTGTATCAGTTGTATTAATACCAATAGGTTTTGGTGGTACCATTAATTTAAGCTTTGGTCGTTGATTGCCACTAATATTTACATTCTTTTTTGAAAATATTTTCAACACACCTAACATATGTTCACATACAACAGGTTTAAGAGGGGTTCGAGAAGTAATTTTTGAAGTTTTATCTTCTTTTTGTAATCTTTGAATTGATTGTTTAAGCTTTGTTGCAATAAGTTCTGCACATTGTGCTTGAATTTTATTCATATTCTTTCCATCATTCTTTTCAAAGCATAATGTAAAAGCTTTTTCATTTGCTTCAATTGCTTTATCCAAATTTTCACGAGATCTTTGCTTCTTTGCTAAATCCATATGATTTCGAGTTTTTTGTAGGCACATTTCTGGGCTACTAAAAATTAGGGTTTTTATTATAAATTAAATTTTTGATCAAAAAGAATTAAAAATTTGATATTTTTCAAAGAACAAAATATTGATCGAAGCCTATATCCTGATCCACGCATTTCGTATTTTCGATGCAAACATGATAGTAATTCAAAAAAATTTTACAAAATAATGAACAGAGTGCTAGCTAGATAGAAACAATTAAAGTAAAACTCACATCTTTTGCATTCCTGATGGACGAACTACAGTAATTTTTGCTTCAAAAATACAAAATTTATGAGATTGAACGACACCTTCTCCTATCTAAAACAGAATAATTCAATTAAAAGTAACATCATTTTAGAGTCAATTTGTTAATCCTCATTCACTTCTAAATAAAAACATACAGTACGAAATTCTGAATATCCCCATTCTTTACGTTCCTTTGTAAATGTTTCATTAAATTTACGAGAGAATTGACTTTTCGATTGATCATTTGATAATTTCATTGACATTTCAACACTTGCATTAATATTGCTTATGCTGAAAAATATTTTGGATTATTTTGTTTTTCAAATTTTTAACGTTACTAAAAAAATCTATTTTGGTTTTATTGATGTTACAGTGATAGCAACAGCAATTGTGAAAAACATAAAGTTACTATCACAGTGATATAATGTTTCAGTTATTATTTAAATGATAGTAACATCAAAAAAGCAAAAATAAAATTTTTTAGTTACAATCATTGCGAATCACCAAAATCTTAAAATATGAAGTTCCGGTTACTATTATTCAGACAAAACATCAGAAAACAAAATTAGAATGGTTCGGTTACAGAGTGATAGTAACAACAAAAGCCAAAAACGAAAATTTCATATATATTATATTTTATTTGAAACCATTTTTACGATAACAAAAGCAACATACCCATCAGCATCTTTATCAAAACCATATCGACAACGAGCATAAAATTCAATAACATTTGTAGAATTATTAATATTTTTTGATTTAATTGAAATTGAAAATGGTATTCCATCAATATAAATTTTATCAGATTTTATTCCATGTGATTCATAAATAAATGATACAAAATCATCCAGACGAGTTTGAATATATCCAGTATATGTTTGTGCACCAACTAAAAAAGAGTTCATATTTATTGGTGTGTTGTGTTATGTAAGTAACAGCAAAAAATTAAAGATCAAAAAATAGAGTTACTATCAATATTTTTTGTTTTACTATTATTGTGATAGTAACCGAAACATCGTATTTTTATTATTTGATGTAAGTATCTTAACGATAGTAACAGCAAAAGTGACAAACCAAAAATTTGGGTACTATCATGCGGCTCAAAACGTGTCACTGGAATACTTTTTTTTATCACTTTTAGCTACTCCAAAAAACCATTCCAGTAAATATCCCTGATTTCCAGGTTTTGTCACAAAAATATTTTTTTGAGTACTGTAACTTCCCTCTTTTAAAAATAAAAATGCAAAACTATACTTTGTTCAGGTGATGGAAGACCTTGATATTTTGGACATGCTTCGGTTTGAGTTGTTGAATTAATTCTTCTTACAACTGTGGTCGTTCCAGTTACAGCTATTGACATTCCTGAAAAAAAAATTTATTAAAAACGCTTAAAAATCTGTTTTAAAAATTGTTATTTTTCTTATTACAAGGCATTTCTCTTGAACCACCTTCCGTAAAATGCCTCACCTTGTGAAGTTGATTTATTTGGATTAAGTAAACGGTGGGATGTTTTAAATTGCATCACTTCTGCGCTACTGCTGTCATTGCTACTTTCACTTTCTTTTTGTTGCCTTGGAAATGCAAATAAAATCTGAAAAAAAAACATTATAAAAGAATATACTGGTATTCAAACTAAGATTGCTCCAAAAACATCATTCTGTTATCCAATAAAATTTTGCATATTCTACATTAAAAGTAATGATAAAAACGAAATTTTGAAAATTTCTGTTATTATCACATTTTATTGGAGCAGTTTTCAGTATTTTAGAGAATTTTTTTGTAAAGTTATTACTTGTACTATCGAATTTGAAGCATTAAAAGTTTGTTTTGCATTTTTCCATTTTTCAGTCAAATTTGAACTTTCTTTCATTTTCGTATTTTCATTTTTACCATCTTCTGAATCAGCAATAGCAGCAGTGGAATTTTCAATAGAATTTTCATATGCGGTAATATGAAGTGAAAGGGTGCTACTGTTGGTGGTGGTATTTGAGGCAGCAGCAATATTGTTCTTTTTAGCTTCTTTTTTTTCTTCATCAATTTTATTTGTTGTAGAAAAATTGTAAGTGTTTGAGAAAACATTAATTGAAGATGATTTGTTTGAGAATTGTAATTCATGATTTTGGCATACGGTAGAATCTGGTTATTTGTGATTATAGCTGCTGCAATCTTACGACAGAACTTTGTACAAAATTTTGGCAAAAATTGTTGAAAAAAACTGTTCCGAGAAAAAAGTGATAGCAAATCAAAAAACGAAAATGAAAAGTTTTTTTTTGTTATTGTCCCTCTAAAATTTTCTGCTAATTTCAAGGTTTTGAAGAACTGCAGCAGTTCATTTTAATTTTTTTTTACCAAGTTGTTGTTGTTGATTCTTATTGTTAGTACTTGTTTTGCTAGCATAAGATTGAGAAATATTTGAATATGTTTGAATTTGATTTAAATTGAGATTAGAATATTGTTGTTGTGAATTACTAGGATCAACCCATGAATCATTGGAAGACTGCTGCTTGTTTGTTAAAAATATACTGCCATCTTTCGTTGTCATCTAAAAAAGGTCATTTAAAAAAAAGATGCAACAAAAGAAATTGCGAAATGAAGCGTACATAAACTTTTCTAAAAAGATGTCCATACAAATAATTATTTTTACTATCAAAAACGCAAAACAAAAAAAGGATAGCAACAAAAAATTTTTAAATCATAATTTAATGTTACTTTCATTAATTTTTGCAAAACACAAAAGTGATGATAGTAACAAAAATGTGTTTAAGTCCAATTTTTTGAACAGTAATCAAAACAACAGTTTTTGATTTTTCTTGATTATTATCGTTTTTTTAATAAGAGGGTTATTTCTTGAAAAGAGAATAAAACAGTAAAATTTTATTTTTTAAAAGATTTTGTTACTCTCATGGATACCAAAAAATACCATTTGAAAAACGTGCAATTTTTTGAGAATGATATTGATTGATTTGAAAAGCTTATTCTTTTTTTAAAAAGCAGATGACATAAAAAATGTATGTCAGTGTTGGAAAAAGTCATAGAAAAACAGCGAAGAAAAATGTGCGCATATTTCAATGCTTGTATTTTTTTTGCTGTGTAAGACTTTCGCAATCATGTGCCGCCGAAGATGTTGTTATGCTTTGACTAGATACAACAAAAATGTAGCGATTTATCTATCATTTTCTATTGATGCAATGTAACCTTATTCAGTGTTTAAAATTAAATACAGTTAAAATTGATAACAATGCATATCTAACTTTTTGTAATTAATTTTTCATATTTTTTTACTGTAGTTAGTAATATGTGGTAAAGCGGAGAAATTTTTTTAACAAGCATACCGCAACAATTTTTGAATATTTTTTGTTTTGTTTGAAAAAACGCCAAATTTTAAATTGTATTTTCTTTTTTTGTATTGTTATTCTTTGTCATTTGCATTGTCTAAACTCTCTTATGTGAAGTTATCAATAAATTTTCTTCTCGTCAAGTAAATGTTATGTTTCTTTACGACAATCACAAAAAAATTATTATACAAAAGTATTAGAATTTTGAGTTTGGCAGACAAGTTTTTAAAAGATTTTAAGTTGAGTTCAACGAACAATAAATTCTTGGAATTACAAGTTTCGATAAAACTTTATTTGTGTTTTTTTTGATTTACAAACATCCTCTGATGTTGTAAGAAGACATTTGATTATAAGAAAATTTTGCTTCAAAGTTGTCTGGATCAAATTACAGTAATTTTTCATTAAATGTTGACACTGCTGAGATGTCTGTCACTTGTTTAACATGGTACTAACTAGGTTCAATTTAATCGAGCAAGGTAGTGCAAAACAGTAGAGTAATACTAATACTAATTAATATTACGGACAACAACAGCAGTCATCAACAAATCTATTTTATAAATGTTACTATCAAAATAAAAATTATGGTAAAAAATATTAGTATTTCCGTTAACGGAAACGGAACGGAAATTCCAAACTTGTTAAACTTGTCTTGGTCCACCCTTTGCATTTTTTCTGGTATTTTTTAAAAATGATTTCTACGGAAATGGAAAACGGAACAGAAGTCAAAAAAAAGCACAGAAATTCCGTAAAAACGGAATTCTGCACAACCCTGGTTCTGATCTCCAAATTCCAATTAACCATACCACGGGCCTTAAAGAAGATGGAAGTCTTGTAAGATCAAATTTTAAAATAGTTATTTCTACAGTGCTTCTTAAAATTGTAGCATACAGTTTCCATCCAAATCAATGCATTCATTATTTTCTGAAAAAAATTAGGGAATTAATCGAATGTGTGAAAGTTGTAAAGGCTATTACACTAAAATTTGACTAAAAAAATTTTTTGCACCGTTAATTCTTTTTGAATCAACAACGAGATCAAATTGTTTTGATGTTTTTCATTTGCAAAAAAAAGTGCGTCACTTTTTTTTTGATGGGAAAGTGACGCACTTTTTTTTGAATGGATTGATTTCATTTTGTTTTTCATACTAAAAACTCAGATTGTTTTTGCTCTTTTATACTTTTATTTTTTATGTACAGAAGTTGAGTGGGATTTCCTTTTCTTGTAAAATCTCCACAAACGTTTCATTGAAATCATTACAAACAAAATAATTATTTTAAAAGGTTTCAAATAAAGATGAATATAAAATTAATTTAAATATTCAAAAAAAGTATCCGCAAAAAAAAGCAATGCAATATAATAAATTTTGATTGGAGACTAGTGTTCATTTCCCCGCCCGTTTTTGAAAAATCACGGGGGGACGCACCTTCACGGGGACGGGGACGCGGGGATAACACGGAGAAGAAAATGCCACGGGTACGGGGAACGGGCGGGGAAATGAATACTATTGGAGACAGACCAAGTTTCACTCAACCTGGGCTTCTTTTTTTTATACAAGCCAGATGGTAGATTTCAACAAAATTTATAAATTTTGTTGAAATCTACATACAAATAAAAAAATATATAAAAAATAAAAACCGTCAAACTAAAGTGATAGCGTTTCTTTCTTTGGTACTCAACTGCAGTCATTTAATGTACAAAAGTGGTAAAAATTACTAAAAAAAACTTCTTTTTTTCCAACTTGGTGCGCAACATGCAAAACGAAAGAGCAAAAGTGTGGAAAACGCGTTGTAGTGCAACTGTTCTGGAGTAAACATAAGTAAAAATTTTGTAGATGGTTTTGATATATTTTCACGAATATTCAATGTTGGTAATTTGGTAAATTAAAAAAAGAAAGAATCACATTTCATGTTTTTTTGCGCTGCGATTTAAGTGAAATTTTATTACCTTTTTATGAGAGTAGTTTTCTGATCATGAAAGCTACAATAACATGTAAAACATTCTTTATTTTTTCGTAATCCTATCTTTAATTGCCTTGCGGTCAGAATTTTTACGCAAAAAGGGATGTTTTGCAAAAAAAGTTGCCTTGTTTTATTCAAAACATTCAATGTTTTCTTTGCTGCCATTTCTGTGTTCTTTTGCAACATCATTGATACTTTTTGTGAGCTGCTGCAGTTGCCAGTCATCCTTTTTTTGTTCCTAAATTTACAAATTATTTTTGTAAATTTAGGAAACAATATTTTAAAAATTTTTATACAATTTTTGGTTTGTTCAAAGTAAGACTTATCGAATATCAAACTTTTAATAAATTTTTTTATGAATATAATTTTAATTTTAAAAGAAATTATTATTTATTATTTTCACATTAATAAAAAAATAATCAAATGACAGATAACAAAGCAAAAAAATAAATATAAATTGGTAAAAATTCTGGCATTACTTATTCTACACTTGAATTTATTTTTAGCATGTAAATGGCTAACAGAAAATTTTTAAATTATGTTGTTAAAGCATACATAAAAGAGAGAGCAAAGAAAACATTGAAATTTTGAGGAAAATAGAATAATAAAACAACTTTTATTTTTGCAAAAACTAAAACACAAAAACAATTACGGCAAAAATGGCAGAATTACAGTAATTTAACACACAAGCTTGATGTCCTGGTCATCAAAAAAGGCTAGGCTGTTAAAATGCAGTGCCAGATTATGGATGAAATTGTTAGCTTTTTAATTTCTGACATTTTGTTTTTTTCATGCCATGCTTGCCTTTTTTCATTTATCCATTTAGGTTGGTTCAAAATAAGAATTATCAAATTCCAAATGAGTGAAAATGTTACTGGACTGATTCAATTCGCTTTTAATCATTATTCTACAATCGTTTGTTGCGTTAAAGATTAATAAAAATGCTGGCATTACTTATCCTACAAATAAATTTTTTTAACAAAAATTCACACCACAAAAATATAAAACACAAATAAGAGAGAATTCTGAAAAATACAGAACTGTCAGAAGTTGCTGTAGCCTTCCTGATGGTGACTAGCTTTTATTTTTTTAACAAGAAGAAATTTTGGAACACTTTGTTAATAAAAACTAGGGAGGTCAAATGGTGATCACCCATTTCCCCCGGGTGATCACCATCGGGTGATCACCGGGGAAATCCCCCGTTTTTTGCCGAGTGATCTCCCATAATCACCCGAAACAATGTCGATAGAAAAGCTTATGGAAACTATTTTTGGTATAAATTTTTGCACAAAAACGATAAAAATGGAAAGATATAACGCAGTTTTTTTGTTTCTGCTGTTAAGAAGTAATTTTTTTAATTAAGTATCACTGAAATCCTCTAATTTTTAACAGAAAAACATTAAAAGTTTAGTTTTATAATAAAAACTAAATTGTAGATGCTTCTAAAAGGGCGTAGTGTTTGTTACTACTTTTAAAATAAGGATTAACTAATTTTTGTTTGTTTAAAATAAAAAAAATTAATTTTAAAAATTCGGGTGATTATGGGTGAAATGCCCGGTGATCACCCGGGTGATCACCGAGGATTTCACCCGCTTTTCTTTTCACCCGGGAGATTTGACCACCCTAATAAAAACTCATAAACATAACTGTTTTTTAACAATTTTTAGTTAGTGTAAAACATTCTTGTTCTTGTTACTACGTTTTTTTACTTTCAAAATTTTGAATAAAATTAAGTTGATTATTGTTAACAAAAAAAGTATACTTTTAATAATGACATGGTTAATGAAATTTCAAAAAGGTTTTTTTTGAGGGCAATTCTTTTGTGTTTCTTTCCTTAAAAGCTCTCAAAAAAAATAGAACAATATCGGCGCAGCTGCTATTGCCATCAGATTTGTCTAAAAAATTGCGCAAGAAAATGCTGCATCAATGATCTCTTGCATTAAAGTGAAAACCACGATGTCTATTTCAGTACTTTTTCTGTTGCAAAACCATTGACACTTTTGCATGCTTTTAACATCAAAATTTCTCTATAATTTTCTTCATGGAGAGCTTTGATATTTGAATATTTTAGTTTTCAAGTATTACTTTAAATAAAACAGTTTTACAATTTTTAAAGCATTACTTCTACTGAAACAGTTTTACAATTTACTATTCATGAAGGATTACTATTCCAATATTGCACCAATTCTAATGAAAATGCTAACACTATTTGTCTTACAATTGGGGTTTTTTAAAAACATATATTCACATTGTAAAAAATTAAAACAAAAAAAAGGGAATTCTGAAAAACATAAAACTGCCGGATATTGCTGTAGCCTTCGTGATCGTGACTAACTTTTTTTTGTCCAAAAAAAGAAATCAGGAAACATTGTGCTAAGAAAAATTTCATATCTTTTTGCTAGCAGTTTTTTAATTGGTTTAAAACATTTCTGATATAAGACGGCTATAACTAAAATATTTTGGATGAAGACAAAAAATGATGTGAATTCACTGTTTTTCACTCATTTCAAATTTTCTTTCAAAATTTCTTGAATTTAATGTATTTTACTCATAGATAAATGGTCTGAGTGAATTTTATTAGATTCACTAAATTTTGAAATTGTATTACTCATTTACTTAGTCATTAAAATTTGAGTGAAAAAAGTAATCATTTTTTTCACTCAGCTACTATCTGAGTGATTTTTTTAATTATTTTTTTCACTCAGCTTTTTTTTGAGTGATTTGCCTTGACTGAGATTCGAACTTTTGACTTTTGCATGAAAGTCAAACGTCAAAACCACTTAGACATTGCCCCAAACGTCTTTGTGTTTCTTTTTTGACTCTTGTCAAACAAAGGAATTTCAACACGCGCGCAGAAAAAAGAAAAGAAGCAACAAAAGAAAATTACTCGCGTTCTTTTCTCTCACTTTTTTTTAACATAATTTTTTTTATTCAATCAATAAAAATGTAACAATAAATTTCAACCAAATGTACAAAAAAAAGTGAATTTAAAAAAATTACTTTCATATTCATTGTTCTACATTTCCTTCCAGTTCTGCAGTTGTATTTGCAGTTGTATTTGCTACATGTTTTGCTCATTTAGCTTTTGAATGATATTAAACCAAATTTGTTGGAATTTTTAAAGAAAAGAGGTCCACATGATTATAAAACCGAAGAAGAAGCCATTAAAGATTTAAGTGGAGGAATGACAACTGATGAAAAAGAATTAATAAAGGCTTTACGAGCAGAAAAGTATGTTTTGAAATTTGTAATAGATTGTTTAATTATTTTAGATGGTTACAAAACAGCAAACGTGATGGTGCTACATGGGATCAAATAAAAGCTAAACTGAGCGATTATTTTAAAAGAAATATGGTTTACAAAAATGTTGAATTTGTTGAAACAATCGATGAACCATTACTGACAACACAAAATTTTGTTGTTACACAAAACCAAACGGTTGTTATGTTTTTAAAACCATTAATAATAATAATATAAACAATTTAGATTGAACAAAAAAATCTTTGCAAAAAATATGATAAAAATTTTAGTCTTCTTATATTAGGTGATTTGGGTGAAGATCCTTTAAATTTACCAGAAACAGAACCAACTTTTGTTTTTGATGTCTTGATTGAAGAACCAGTTATAATCGGTAAGTTAACATCTATTTTTATTAAAGTAAAGTTTAAATATATTGTAGATAAAATTCCTGATCATGTGCCAGAAACAAGAATCAAAGCCTATTTTTATTTACCAAATGCACCAGAAACTGGAAAAGAAAAATTTTTATTGGAATATGCAAAAAGCAAAAAATGCCCAATAGCTAAAAGGTGGAAGCTTGAAATTTTTCATCACATTGGAAAATTAGCAAAGGATTATGGAAATATGTTGATTTACAACACATCTTTTAATAGTAAGCTAAACACTTTCCCAGAAATATTTATATAATCTTTTTAACCCATTTTGCTTTAGTTACAAAACATTTTTTAAATGAATCAAAATATTATCGTCACATCCATGTTAATGGAAATGAAGAAATAAAAAATTTGGTAGCTTCTTATAATTCTGAAACTATGGAAGATAATGTTAATACAACAGCAGAAATGGATACAACAGCAAATACAACTGCAAATACAACTGCAAATACAACTGCAGAAATGGAAGAAGATGGAGAACAATGAATATGAAAATAATTTTTTAAATTTACTTTTGTTGTACATTTTGTTGAAATTTATTGTTACATTTTTATTGATAGAATAAAAAAAAATTGTGTGAAAAAAAGTGAGAGAAAAGAACGCGAGTAATTTTCTTTTGTTGCTTCTTTTCTTTTTTTGCGCGCGTGTTGAAATTCCTTTGTTTGACAAGAGACAAAAAAGAAACACAAAAACGTTTGGCGCAATGTCTAAGTGGTTTTGACGTTTGACTTTCAAGCAAAAGTCAAAAGTTCGAATCTCAGTCAAGGCAAAACACTCAGAAAAAAATCTGAGTGAAAAAAATAATTAAAAAAATCACTCAGAAAAAAGCTGAGTGAAAAAAATAATTAAAAAAATCACTCAGAAAAAAGCTGAGTGAAAAAAATGATCACTTTTTTCACTCAAATTATTAGTGACTAAGTAAATGAGTAATACAATTTAAAAATTTTGTGAATCTGATAAAATTCACTCAGATCAGTTTACTAAAAATTACTGATGAATGAAAACTACTAAAAACAAGGTTTTCAAAAATTGTATGAGTGAAAAACAGCAGATTCACCTCTTTTTTGGTGGGCATCCAAAATATTTTAGTTATAGTCGTCTTATATTATTGCTACATTTTTAAAGAAAAGAGTTTATATCTCGCAATAACTTTTTTCTTTTGTTAAAATGCTGAGTGGTATTTATTTCTCACTTTTTTAAAAGTGCCATGAAAAAATCTACGGCAGCTTTGACCGCCAAAAACTATTAAAAACTTATTTTTTGTTTGATTTCTTTGTGAACCTTTTTTTTACGTGGCTTGTATAATTTTTGCTTTAAACAAAGATGAAGAAACAAAAAAGCTTTTGCCGGTACAAACCACTTCTGTCGTGCAAATGGAAGACTTTCACACTTTTTTTTACACAAGGGGTTGGGAAGGAAAAGAAGTATGAAATACATAATAAAAAACATGATTAGCAAGTGTTCACTATCTTCTTTTTTTTTGGCGGTATAATTTTTTTCTTTGTAATTTGCAACTCTCTTATTTTAATGTCTAACGACAAATATGTATTAATCTTCTTTCACTATTTTGAGCAGATTTTTGGCGTTTTTAAAAGATTTCCCTACTTTTTTTAAAAATTTTTCTTCCTAGGAATATTTTTGTAACAAATATTTTTTTTATGTTTTGGGCGTATTCAGTATTACTGTAATTTGACCAAAGTTGATTTTTAAGTGATATCATTTTAGACAACAATGGTTGTGGAGTTAACAGAAAAAATAAAAATGAAAAGCTTGAAGTTGAAAGTACATAGATGCAAACTTGTCTTTCAAAATTATTACTCGTTGAACCCATTAATGAAGGTAGAGCAATTAATATTAATAAATTAATGAGTGAATTTTAAAATATTCAGAATTTAAAATGATCTCTGCCATGTTTCATTGGCGATTTGTTGCAAAAAATGTATTTTTTTTATCATTATTTCCTTTTTGATAAAAATAATTAAATCAAAGTGGCTGAAATAAAGATCTGATTGTTTCTGAACCAATAAAAATTATTCGAATTATTTATATCATAAATTCGGGATCTTTATTTAAGACAGTACAGAAATCACGTGATTCTTCGATAGGGTGGGAGGGATAAGATAAAAAATCACGGTGCTTTAAAAAGTGACATGAGATCAAAGCAAAACGGATCACCAAGTGGGAGGGAGGGGTTCAAAAAATACGAAAAAAAGATCTCGTAATTTCTGGACGCTCCCTTATCTTTCTACGTACTCTAATTATAATTTTATCATAGTTGTAGTCGTTCAATGAATTATGATACAGCTCGACTTTTTTGTTTATGCTTAACGCATAATGGTGAAGCAAGATATGAAAAAATTGATTATCTTCAACGGAGATGCTGAAATTATTTCATCTGTTACAATTCAATTTGTTATTGATTTTAGTGATGCTGAAGCAGGCTTTTCTTCACTTCCACCAACTACACCATCAACTGCACACTGAATTCGTCCAGTAAATTAAAAGAGAATTTAGGCAATGTGTGATGTTTTAGTGCTTTGAAATAGTGATAACTATAAATGGTAATATAAATTCTTGTTGTAATGTTTCTTATAAAAAAATTTTTTGTAGTAGTATTTTTTTATAGTAGCATGTGTTATAATGGTTGGCCTTTTATTCTGTTTTCTAAAGTTAAAAATTCTTGTATGCAACAATGATAGTAAATGTCTTTGACAACACTTCCCAAACTAACAAACAATAAAAAAGAAGGCGTAAGGAAGGCGGAAGAAAAAAAATGTCTCAAAAACCGTTTTTAAATGATCAAACACGTTCAGAATTGTCTGAAAATGCGAAAAAACGCAAAATTTGGACAAATATTTACTCCCAAAACATGTTTAACCTGCAGAAACAGTTTTTTTCTAAAATTTTCCACCCGCTGCAGAATCCGCGGATTCAGAATCCAGAAAATTTTATTTAGACAAAAAGTTAGCTAATACCTATAGGAATCGTTCTCCCAAAGGAATAAGCTGGAGATAATTTAGAAAAAAAGTTATATGCTTACGCCTTCCTTACGCCTTCTTTATGCGAGGATTCGCCATTTTTCCGCCTTCCTTGTTAGTTCGGGTTGACTAAATTACTTTACTACTATTGTTTTTACTGTATCAAAGTACAAAAAATTTTTGATAAAAACATATTGAATTATATGGGCCTATTTTTGACTAAAAAAAACAATCTACAAAAGTATTAGAATTTTGAGTCTGGCAGACAAGTTTTTAAAAATTTTTAAGTTTACGAAGAACAAATAGTTCAGCAAACAATAAATTCGTGGAGTTACAAATTTCGATAAAACTTATTTGTTTATTTACAAACATCCTCTGATGTTGTAAGAAGACATTTGATTATAAGAAAATTGTGCTTCAAAGTTGTCTGGATCAAATTACAGTAATTTTTCATTAAATGTTGACACTGCTGAGATGTCTGTCACTTGTTTAACATTGTACTAACTAGGTTTAATTTAATCGAGCAAGGTATTGCATAAACAGTAGAGTAATACTTATACTATTCAATATTACGGACAACAATAGCAAATATATAATCATTACAGTAACCAATAATACTACAGTCAACAACAACAATCATCAACAAATCTATATTATAAATGTTATTATCAAAATCAAAATTATGGTAAAAAAAATAATATTATAAAATTATAAAAAGTTTATTTATTAATGAAAAAAAGGCATGATTCAAATTTGTTTAACACAATCTAAAGAAATAAGTATTTGAAAAAAGCAAACACAAATTTAAACATAGGAAAAAAAAACAAAGGCAATAAAGCGAATGGATAAAAATTTAAAGTTTTAAAAATTGAAATATGAAAATAATAAGTACATAGCAAAAAGAAAGATTATGGATGAATACGAACAACAGGTGAAAAGATTTTATCATTCTTTTTCAATAACATTGTTGGAGATTGTTCATAATCTGATGAGCCATATATTTTAAGGAGGGGACCATCAAAAACTCCAACAATACAATTAATCATTCTTGAAAAAATTGATAGATGAATATCTTTTAATTCATTGGAAACAAAAGCTTCAAGAACAACATCTTCAGATAATTTGCAATTCTTGCCTAAAAGATTATGTTTAAAATTTTTAAAGAAGTAGAAGTGCAAAACCATACCATTAACATAATTTTGATAAAAATATGTTTTGATAGCACGTTGAATTTCAAAGCCATATTCTTCATTACCAGTAACAAATATAGCTAAAGATGCAAAACCAGAAAATCGTTGCATTGTAATTGGACGAATTTCAGCAGGACGTGAAGAGCCACGAAATTCAGAAATCCATTGCAAAGTATTATTCCAAAATACATGCCCATCTTTGATGTATTCAACTCCCAAAATCTTTGAAGCATTTCTCATTTGTGATGAAGATGGAACATTATAAAATACAGTTTTATCTCTTGTTAAAACTTCTGGAACAAAATTAATTGTTTGTGCTAATATTGTTGAAACAGCTGCAGCTGTTAAATCAGTAAAAGATGTTTGATTGAGAGATTGTATGGGAGATGGAGTTGAAAGTGGTTCATTATCATCTCGCTTCCTTGTTGTTGATGATGAAGGTGCTCCAAGTTCTGGTAAAAGTGGTGCTTCTTCAGCTACTATAGCTGTAGTTGCAACAGGTTTTATAAATGATCGATTAATTCTAAAATAAAGAGAAGAGTAATTAATGCTTTAATAATTCTTGCAAAACTTACTTAACAACTTGATTAAGTGGATCTTCAATACTTTCCATAGCAATTGCATCATTAAATGGATTTTGAGGTAATAAAGGTGAAATATTTCGAAGAATAAATGGACGATAAGTTGGATAATGTTTACCTTCTCGAACTTCAATTTGGCCACCACTTTCAATTGCAATTGTTGAAAGAACTGCAGCTGTTGGATCAGTAAAAGATGTTTGATTGAGAGATTGTATTGGAGATGGAGTTGAAAGTGGTTCATTATCATCTTGCTTCCTTGTTGATGATGATGAATGTGTTCCAAGTTCTGGTGAAAGGGATGGATATGCTTCTTCAGCTACTAAAACTGTAGTAGCAGCAGGTTTCATTGGTGATCGATTAACTCTAAAATAAAGTGAAGAGTAATTAATGCTTAAATAATTTTTGCAAAACTTACTTAACAACTTGCTGGAGTTGATCTTCAATAATTTCCATAGCAATTGCATCATTAAATGGATTTTGAGGTAATAAAGGTGAAATATTTCGAAGAATAAATGGACGATAAGTTGGATAATGTTTACCTTCTCGAACTTCAATTTGGCCACCACTTTCGATTGCAACATATCCTTTAGTTCTTTGCCGATTTGCAGTTAATCTCAAGCATTGTTGACAATTATAATATGCTCCACCATCTAAACCAAATTCACCAAAAACAAATTCACGTCCCATTGAAGCATCAAGGTCAGTAAAAATTAGAAGCTTTGAACCAATTCCAGGATCATTTGAAAAATCAAATCTCCACATTGTATTTGGTACTATTCTCATCAAAGATTTATCAGGACGTCGACCACGTCTTGCAGAATCACCAGATGAATTCAAAAATGATGTTGAAGAACCATTCGTTGGTGAACGACTTCTTGATCTTGATGCTCGAGTTCTTCTTTCAGCTAAATCTTCTTCTTCTTCGATAGATGGAGATTGTGTTGCTTCACGAAATCGAATTGCTATTGTGGATGAACAAGCATTTGAAGGCATATTTGCTTCATTAATATTTGAAAAAGCATACATTGAAGTTTCTTTTCTGCAACAGAAAAAAGGTTACTTTTGAAGTTTAAAAACCACAAAGCTTACCGTGGCAGTTTTTCATCAATCTTCAATTCCATCTGTAGATCAATGATTTCATCCAGAGAAAGTTGATGACATGGCGCATCACGGCCATAAGGAAGCAATTCACGAATTGTAAGCTCTCCAGCAAAATTATCACCATGTCTAATTGATTCATTTGTTAACGTAAACTTATGTTTACATTCTTCAGAAAGACAAGTTTTAACACCACGCCCATGATTACGATTATATTCATCTGGAACCACAATTCGAGTTTTTAATGGGCCTTTTTCATATACAGCAAAAATATCAGTATTTGGGGCAATTCGATGAGCTTGATAGTGATAATCATATTTTGGGCGGCCTGCTGAACGAGATGATGAATTCATAAGTGATGTTGATGAAGCATTCGTTGGAGCAGAGCCATAGAAAGAATTATCAAAAGAATTTTCATTCGATGTACCAGTGAGTGAATCTTTCATTATTCTATTTGATGCTTCATGATCTTTAACATTCAATGACCGTCTAAAAAATGAGTATTGAAAGTAAGCCTATTACGTCCGTTTCATTAATATAAGAAAAATAATGAGACAAATGTTGTAAGACGGATACTAAAGCTACATTTGACGCTTTGGACTATTACAGTAAACAGTTTACCATTAGAATAGGACTTTTGCAACTAATATCGAAAAAAAGATATGCATTTCAGTTTGCCTCACAATATCATAGTATTTTTATGTTTTTATAAAAAAGTATTTTTTCTTAATTTTTGGCACTCAAATGTTAAGCGGTGTCCGTGACAATAAATTGCGGGAGTAAAAAAAACTCATACCTTAATTGTATTTTTTCAATTGCAGCTTTATTAAGAGAACATGATGGATAATGAGTTGGTTGTTCCCATAGTTCTTTTTGATCACTATTTTGAACACGTCGAACTTCAAATTTTGTTACACGATTATGTAGACTGCATTGAATACACACAAAAACTTCTTTAGTACCATCAGAATCTTGTTCAGAATGACGATATAGAAATACTCTTGTATCATCTTGTGGTGTATCAATCCATACACGAGCTTGTGATTTTCCTTTTTTATCATTTCCAATTTTAAACATTCGATGACTTTCTACTCTTTCCAATGTTGTATTGAGCGTTGATAAAGGAGGAACAATTCGAAGACGAATTTGTTGAAGAGCTGGTTCAACACAAAACTGTTGTCCAATTTGTGATAAAAGACTTGTTACAAAATCCTAAAAACATGTTTTTTTTTTATTTTAAGGGTTACAGTTGGAAATTTTAAATATATTTTTTTTTGATAATGTAATCTTTTTTGTTTGAAAAATTATAAAAAAAAAACAGAAATTTCAAAATGTGTTCAGTAAAAATTTTACAATTTTTAAAAATGTTTCAAGACTTACATCTTTAGGCATTTGTTCAGTAATATTTTCATAATGTGGCATTTGAGGTTCTTCATGCTTTGTTATAGGGAAATCAACATCAGCTGAAAAAGAAATGTGTAACGTTAAAAAAATGTTTTAAATAAGTGTTAAAATATTTTTCTTTATAAAAATCAATACATTTTTTTAGAAAAATATTTTTATATAATTCAAATGGCGCGCAAATAGGGTATGTCATTTTTTTTTCTCTCAATGACCAGTTTTATTGCAGCTCAAAACAGGGCGCACAGGCAACCTTCGACATTGCAGTCGTATGGTCATAAAAAAGAAAGAAGGAAAAAGTAGGATAGAAAAGACCAGCAACGGACGAAACAAAAATTAAGCAGAAGACGATCGCAAAAATATTTTTTATGTTATAAAAACTAACTAACACTAAAGACGCAAAAAATCTGACATTAGAAAAAAGAAGGACAATAAAGCAAGTGATCAGTGGTGAGGAAATGCCAACACTGGTCAGAAACATATGCAATTATTTTAGGCCAAAAATTATAGGTAAAATTGCGTAATGCCAGAAACCAATGCAAAACATGTTTAAAAAATTTGCTTCCTTTTTTTCCTACAACGTCCATATATTAAAAAAACATAAAGTAAAAATCCAATTTTTTTAAAGCAAGAAACCCATACGCTTTCAAATTTTATTTAAAACAAAAAAGCACTTAAACTCTCTAAAGTATATATACACATTTCAGGGCAACTGCCAGGAAGACGACGCACAGAACAACAAAACATGTAAAACTACATATAAACGAAACAAACACATTTTTGCAATGCAAAAAAGGAATGTTGAAAGAAGTAGAAAGATAGAAAGAAACGCGATCGATCAATTTTTTTGCTACATGTTTTTAGGGAAGAAAAAACCAGGCAGAGAAAAGAAAAACAGTGTTTTTGGATGTGTGCAACTGAAAAAAAAAAGATGCCAAAGCGCAAAAAAATTTTTATGTTTCTAAAGCTGCTGCAAAAAAAATTGTTGGCTTTGAAAAATGGTAAAAGTTATTGATTTTTTTAGAACCCTAGGAAACATCCCTTTTTTGAACAAAATGTTTGCAAAAATGTTTTTAAAAATTAATTAGTCAACAATCTTTGTTTTTTTAAGAAAATAAAATAGCTACTAACCTTCTAAACTTATTTTAATTGTTGGAATCGTTGCAGTAGAATCTTTATCAAGTTTAATTTTAATATTAAATTGCCCAATACCATCAACAATTTCACCCTCTTCCAATTCATATTCTTCATCACCACCACCAAGTTCAATTTTATCAATATTTGGAATTTCAACAACGGTTTTTTCCTGTTGTTTTTTAGTGGCATCATCATCTTCAAGGATAACTCTTGAAGCATTATCACCACCACCACTTTCATCATTATTTGATTCCTTTGGATTAAATAATTTTTGGGATGCTTTAAATTGTAGCACTTCTGGATCCTCTTCTTCTGGTTTCTGTTGTCGAGAAAATGCAAATGGATCCTGTAATTTAAATTTAATTATAATTTTGAAATAACAATTAATAAATTTACTGGTGTACAAGATGATGAACCATTTAAGAGCAATTCATTAACATTTTTGCAACTTTTACCAAATGTTTTCTATAAAAAATATATTTGTATTTTTGAAGTACATAACAAGAAAATTAAGAGAGGTGTTTTTTTCGGTTTCGTTTAAAACATGTTCTATGAGGTTTCTGCATTGTTTGATAAGATTCATGCACTTTTTTAGTGGCCTTAAGTATGTCCCTCCGAAAACTATTTTCTTGGCATAACACAAAATATTGTATATATACATTATAATGCGTAGCTTAACTAAAATTTGCATATTGTATGCATAAAGCCTCATAAAATATGTTTCAAACCAAAAAACATCTCTATTAAAAGCCTTATATTTTACAACTTACCTTTGTTTTTATTGTTGAACTTTCATCATCAGTTGTATTCAAATTTGAAGCTTCAATAGAATTTTCATATGCTGAAATATGAAGCGAAAGGGTGCTACTGTTGGTGGTTAAAGTTTTTTGACTTTCTTTTCCTTCTTCAGATTTACCATTTTTCAAATTCAATATTATAGGTTGGAGAATACTATTATTCAATGAAATATTTTTTGATTGTAATTTATTATTGAAATTAGTATTATCTGATAATTTATTTTAGACTGCAGTTTTGCCAGTAAAAAATAATGAAATTTTACTCTCACTGATTGAATTTCATATTTTTAAAAAATCACCGAAAATTCATCTAAAACATTTTAACATGTTTCAAAATACTCGAAAAATCGTCTTTTTTTTGAGCGAAGCTGCAGTCTTTGCTTTTTTACCAATATTTTTTCTTCCATTTTCATTATTTGAATTACTTATAGAATGATCATAATTGCTATTACTATTAATTACAATTGGAGATTTGAAGGTTTCATTTAAATTGAGGTTAATGTATTGATCATTATTTTTAATCAAAACAGCATCATTCACAGATATATTTGATTTTTCTTGATAATTAAAATTTGTTGTTGACATCTAAAAATACATATTTTTGTTCAATTTAATAAAATTCGTATTACTTTAAATTAAAGTTTTAATCCATGCGAGTTACGCAAAAAGAACACGTAATGTTTTACTCGAATAATTGCTAAAAACATTATATAACACTTTTTTTAAGTTTAGTGTAAAACTACTCAAAAATAAAAAAATAAACAAAAATGAGGCACAAAACGTTAAAGCTTCAATTACCGTAAAGGCTCTAATTGAAACAACGAGGTTTTATTTTTCAGTCAAATTTTTTGCTGCGCTTTTAATAGAGACTGCGTTTAAATTAGAGAAGCGCTTTTATTTTTCGTAGCGGTGGAAATGAAATTCTGTTAAATCAAAAAACTCATTTTTAAGCAATACTGGTTCATTATCAGACCAATTATTCATTATTCACAAGAAACATCTTGATATGATTACAACAAATTTAACTATCAATGAAAAAGCATATATATGTACTTCTTTCTGCACTTGCCAAAGAAGTGATTAAACAAAAAAAATTAAGCAGAACATCGAGTTGGGTCAACAGATCACAAGAATGGTAAAGCAGATGTAAACAATAGCCAATCAGAGCATTAAAAGCAAAATTTTCACACTTTATTTCTTTTAACATAAAAACTGACAAAAATTTACAAACTTTTTTAAAGCTTGTAAAAATGGAGACCAAAAATAGACAGAATAAAACATTCTTTGATGTCCCTGCCACTGCCAGTGTTGACCGTATCTTTTCAGCGACCAACACTATTTTTCCGCATCCACGTCAGTCAATAAGAATGATGCAACAGATCTCTCAACAAAATTAATTACATATTAATTGTCTAAAAGTCTTTTTATAAAAAAAAATAAAATTAAAGTAATTAGAAAAAATTTCGAAATTATAAACAGAAAATTTCATAAGACAAAAACAAAACTTAGAATAAATTACAATTTTGCGAAGTAGATTGCTACAGAGTAATTAGGCCGATAAATAGTTAGTAGGACAAAACGAGAAGACAATATTATGACACACCCCGGGAACTCAAACCTGTAGATGTTTTTAATTCGAAAAAAATTAAATATCAATTGCACCATGTAAAGGCTCAATTTTACCATTGAAATTTGCATAATTGATAGATATTTCTTTACCAACATTTTTTGAAAACTGTATTATTTGTTGTCAAAAAAGGAAAAAACTGAAACATAATTCCGCGGGAACTCGAATCTGTAGATGCAAAAAATCCAAAAACAGTAAATATCTATTGCGCTATATAATGGCTCAATTTTACCATTTTAATTTGCATAATTGATAGATATTTCTTTACCAACATTTTTTGAAAACTGTATTATTTGTTGTCAAAAAAGGAAAAAACTGAAACATAATTCCGGGGGAACTCGAATCTGTAGATGCAAAAAATCCAAAAACAGTAAATATCTATTGCGCTATATAATGGCTCAATTTTACCATTTTAATTTGCATAATTGATAGATATTTCTTTACCAACATTTTTTGAAAACTGTATTATTTGTTGTCAAAAAAGGAAAAAACTGAAACATAATTCCGCGGGAACTCGAATCTGTAGATGCAAAAAATCCAAAAACAGTAAATATCTATTGCACCATGTAAAGGCTCAACTTAACCATTTTAATTTGCATAATTGATAGATATTTCTATACCAACATTTTTTGAAAACTGTATTATTTGTTGTCAAAAAAGGAAAAAACTGGAACATAATTCCGCGGGAACTCGAATCTGTAGATGCAAAAAATCCAAAAACAGTAAATATCTATTGCGCTATATAATGGCTCAATTTTACCATTTTAATTTGCATAATTGATAGATATTTCTTTACCAACATTTTTTGAAAACTGTATTATTTGTTGTCAAAAAAGGAAAAAACTGAAACGTAATTCCGGGGGAACTCGAATCTGTAGATGCAAAAAATCCAAAAACAGTAAATATCTATTGCACCATGTAAAGGCTCAACTTAACCATTTTAATTTGCATAATTGATAGATATTTCTATACCAACATTTTTTGAAAACTGTATTATTTGTTGTCAAAAAAGGAAAAAACTGGAACATAATTCCGCGGGAACTCGAATCTGTAGATGCAAAAAATCCAAAAACAGTAAATATCAATTGCGCTATATAATGGCTCAATTTTACCATTGAAATTTGCATAATTGATAGATATTTCTTTACCAACATTTTTTGAAAATTGTATTATTTGTTGTCAAAAAAGGAAAAAACTGAAACGTAATTCCGGGGGAACTCGAATCTGTAGATGCAAAAAATCCAAAAACAGTAAATATCAATTGCCCTATATAATGGCTCAATTTTACCATTTTAATTTGCATAATTAATAGATAATTCTTTACCAACATTTTTTGAAAACTGTATTATTTGTTGCCAAAAAAGGAAAAAACAGAAACATAATTCCGCGGGAACTCGAATCTGTAGATGCAAAAAATCCAAAAACAGTAAATATCAATTGCACCATGTAAAGGCTCAACTTAACCATTTTAATTTGCATAATTGATAGATATTTCTATACCAACATTTTTTGAAAACTGTATTATTTGTTGTCAAAAAAGGAAAAAACTGGAACATAATTCCGCGGGAACTCGAATCTGTAGATGCAAAAAATCCAAAAACAGTAAATATCAATTGCGCTATATAATGGCTCAATTTTACCATTTTAATTTGCATAATTGATAGATATTTCTATACCAACATTTTTTGAAAACTGTATTATTTGTTGTCAAAAAAGGAAAAAACTGAAACATAATTCCGCGGGAACTCGAATCTGTAGATGCAAAAAATCCAAAAACAGTAAATATCAATTGCACCATGTAAAGGCTCAACTTAACCATTTTAATTTGCATAATTAATAGATATTTCTTTACCAACATTTTTTGAAAACTGTATTATTTGTTGTCAAAAAAGGAAAAAACTGAAACATAATTCCGCGGGAACTCGAATCTGTAGATGCAAAAAATCCAAAAACAGTAAATATCAATTGCGCTATATAGTGGCTCAATTTTACCATTTTAATTTGCATAATTAATAGATATTTCTTTACCAACATTTTTTGAAAACTGTATTATTTGTTGTCAAAAAAGGAAAAAACTGAAACGTAATTCCGCGGGAACTCGAATCTGTAGATGCAAAAAATCCAAAAACAGTAAATATCAATTGCGCTATATAATGGCTCAATTTTACAATTTTAATTTGCATAATTAATAGATATTTCTTTACCAACATTTTTTGAAAACTGTATTATTTGTTGTCAAAAAAGGAAAAAACTGAAACATAATTCCGCGGGAACTCGAATCTGTAGATGCAAAAAATCCAAAAACAGTAAATATCAATTGCGCTATATAATGGCTCAATTTTACCATTTTAATTTGCATAATTAATAGATATTTCTTTACCAACATTTTTTGAAAACTGTATTATTTGTTGTCAAAAAAGGAAAAAACTGAAAGATAATTCCGCGGGAACTCGAATCTGTAGATGCAAAAAATCCAAAAACAGTAAATATCAATTGCACCATGTAAAGGCTCAACTTAACCATTTTAATTTGCATAATTGATAGATATTTCTATACCAACATTTTTTGAAAACTGTATTATTTGTTGTCAAAAAAGGAAAAAACTGGAACATAATTCCGCAGGAACTCGAATCAGTAGATGCAAAAAATCCAAAAACAGTAAATATCAATTGCACCATGTAAAGGCTCAATTTAACCATTTTAATTTGCACAATTGATAGATAATTCTTTACCAACATTTTTTGAAAACTGTATTATTTGTTGTCAAAAAAGGAAAAAACTGAAACATAATTCCGCGGGAACTCGAATCTGTAGATGCAAAAAATCCAAAAACAGTAAATATCAATTGCGCTATATAGTGGCTCAATTTTACCATTTTAATTTGCATAATTAATAGATATTTCTTTACCAACATTTTTTGAAAACTGTATTATTTGTTGTCAAAAAAGGAAAAAACTGAAACGTAATTCCGCGGGAACTCGAATCTGTAGATGCACAAAATCCAAAAACAGTAAATATCAATTGCACCATGTAAAGGCTCAACTTAACCATTTTAATTTGCATAATTAATAGATATTTCTTTACCAACATTTTTTGAAAACTGTATTATTTGTTGTCAAAAAAGGAAAAAACTGAAACATAATTCCGCGGGAACTCGAATCTGTAGATGCAAAAAATCCAAAAACAGTAAATATCAATTGCGCTATATAGTGGCTCAATTTTACCATTTTAATTTGCATAATTAATAGATATTTCTTTACCAACATTTTTTGAAAACTGTATTATTTGTTGTCAAAAAAGGAAAAAACTGAAACGTAATTCCGCGGGAACTCGAATCTGTAGATGCAAAAAATCCAAAAACAGTAAATATCAATTGCGCTATATAGTGGCTCAATTTTACCATTTTAATTTGCATAATTAATAGATATTTCTTTACCAACATTTTTTGAAAACTGTATTATTTGTTGTCAAAAAAGGAAAAAACTGAAACATAATTCCGCGGGAACTCGAATCTGTAGATGCAAAAAATCCAAAAACAGTAAATATCAATTGCGCTATATAGTGGCTCAATTTTACCATTTTAATTTGCATAATTAATAGATATTTCTTTACCAACATTTTTTGAAAACTGTATTATTTGTTGTCAAAAAAGGAAAAAACTGAAACGTAATTCCGCGGGAACTCGAATCTGTAGATGCAAAAAATCCAAAAACAGTAAATATCAATTGCACCATGTAAAGGCTCAACTTAACCATTTTAATTTGCATAATTAATAGATATTTCTTTACCAACATTTTTTGAAAACTGTATTATTTGTTGTCAAAAAAGGAAAAAACTGAAACATAATTCCGCGGGAACTCGAATCTGTAGATGCAAAAAATCCAAAAACAGTAAATATCAATTGCGCTATATAGTGGCTCAACTTAACCATTTTAATTTGCATAATTGATAGATAATTCTTTACCAACATTTTTTGAAAACTGTATTATTTGTTGTCAAAAAAGGAAAAAACTGAAACATAATTCCGCGGGAACTCGAATCTGTAGATGCAAAAAATCCAAAAACAGTAAATATCAATTGCACCATGTAAAGGCTCAACTTAACCATTTTAATTTGCATAATTAATAGATATTTCTTTACCAACATTTTTTGAAAACTGTATTATTTGTTGTCAAAAAAGGAAAAAACTGAAACATAATTCCGCGGGAACTCGAATCTGTAGATGCAAAAAATCCAAAAACAGTAAATATCAATTGCGCTATATAGTGGCTCAATTTTACCATTTTAATTTGCATAATTAATAGATATTTCTTTACCAACATTTTTTGAAAACTGTATTATTTGTTGTCAAAAAAGGAAAAAACTGAAACGTAATTCCGCGGGAACTCGAATCTGTAGATGCAAAAAATCCAAAAACAATAAATATCAATTGCGCTATATAGTGGCTCAATTTTACCATTTTAATTTGCATAATTAATAGATATTTCTTTACCAACATTTTTTGAAAACTGTATTATTTGTTGTCAAAAAAGGAAAAAACTGAAACATAATTCCGCGGGAACTCGAATCTGTAGATGCAAAAAATCCAAAAACAGTAAATATCAATTGCACCATGTAAAGGCTCAACTTAACCATTTTAATTTGCATAATTAATAGATATTTCTTTACCAACATTTTTTGAAAACTGTATTATTTGTTGTCAAAAAAGGAAAAAACTGAAACATAATTCCGCGGGAACTCGAATCTGTAGATGCAAAAAATCCAAAAACAGTAAATATCAATTGCACCATGTAAAGGCTCAACTTAACCATTTTAATTTGCATAATTAATAGATATTTCTTTACCAACATTTTTTGAAAACTGTATTATTTGTTGTCAAAAAAGGAAAAAACTGAAACATAATTCCGCGGGAACTCGAATCTGTAGATGCAAAAAATCCAAAAACAGTAAATATCAATTGCGCTATATAGTGGCTCAATTTTACCATTTTAATTTGCATAATTAATAGATATTTCTTTACCAACATTTTTTGAAAACTGTATTATTTGTTGTCAAAAAAGGAAAAAACTGAAACGTAATTCCGCGGGAACTCGAATCTGTAGATGCAAAAAATCCAAAAACAATAAATATCAATTGCGCTATATAGTGGCTCAATTTTACCATTTTAATTTGCATAATTAATAGATATTTCTTTACCAACATTTTTTGAAAACTGTATTATTTGTTGTCAAAAAAGGAAAAAACTGAAACATAATTCCGCGGGAACTCGAATCTGTAGATGCAAAAAATCCAAAAACAGTAAATATCAATTGCGCTATATAATGGCTCAATTTTACAATTTTAATTTGCATAATTAATAGATATTTCTTTACCAACATTTTTTGAAAACTGTATTATTTGTTGTCAAAAAAGGAAAAAACTGAAACATAATTCCGCGGGAACTCGAATCTGTAGATGCAAAAAATCCAAAAAGAATAAATATCAACTGCGCTATATAATGGCTCAATTTTACCATTTTAATTTGCATAATTAATAGATATTTCTTTACCAACATTTTTTGAAAACTGTATTATTTGTTGTCAAAAAAGGAAAAAACTGAAACATAATTCCGCGGGAACTCGAATCTGTAGATGCAAAAAATCCAAAAACAGTAAATATCAATTGCACCATGTAAAGGCTCAACTTAACCATTTTAATTTGCATAATTGATAGATATTTCTTTACCAACATTTTTTGAAAACTGTATTATTTGTTGTCAAAAAAGGAAAAAACTGGAACATAATTCCGCAGGAACTCGAATCAGTAGATGCAAAAAATCCAAAAACAGTAAATATCAATTGCACCATGTAAAGGCTCAATTTAACCATTTTAATTTGCACAATTGATAGATAATTCTTTACCAACATTTTTTGAAAACTGTATTATTTGTTGTCAAAAAAGGAAAAAACTGAAACATAATTCCGCGGGAACTCGAATCTGTAGATGCAAAAAATCCAAAAACAGTAAATATCAATTGCGCTATATAGTGGCTCAATTTTACCATTTTAATTTGCATAATTAATAGATATTTCTTTACCAACATTTTTTGAAAACTGTATTATTTGTTGTCAAAAAAGGAAAAAACTGAAACGTAATTCCGCGGGAACTCGAATCTGTAGATGCAAAAAATCCAAAAACAGTAAATATCAATTGCGCTATATAGTGGCTCAATTTTACCATTTTAATTTGCATAATTAATAGATATTTCTTTACCAACATTTTTTGAAAACTGTATTATTTGTTGTCAAAAAAGGAAAAAACTGAAACATAATTCCGCGGGAACTCGAATCTGTAGATGCAAAAAATCCAAAAACAGTAAATATCAATTGCGCTATATAAAGGCTCAATTTTACAATTTTAATTTGCATAATTAATAGATATTTCTTTACCAACATTTTTTGAAAACTGTATTATTTGTTGTCAAAAAAGGAAAAAACTGAAACATAATTCCGCGGGAACTCGAATCTGTAGATGCAAAAAATCCAAAAACAGTAAATATCAATTGCGCTATATAATGGCTCAATTTTACAATTTTAATTTGCATAATTAATAGATATTTCTTTACCAACATTTTTTGAAAACTGTATTATTTGTTGTCAAAAAAGGAAAAAACTGAAACATAATTCCGCGGGAACTCGAATCTGTAGATGCAAAAAATCCAAAAACAGTAAATATCAATTGCGCTATATAATGGCTCAATTTTACCATTTTAATTTGCATAATTAATAGATATTTCTTTACCAACATTTTTTGAAAACTGTATTATTTGTTGTCAAAAAAGGAAAAAACTGAAACATAATTCCGCGGGAACTCGAATCTGTAGATGCAAAAAATCCAAAAACAGTAAATATCAATTGCACCATGTAAAGGCTCAACTTAACCATTTTAATTTGCATAATTGATAGATATTTCTTTACCAACATTTTTTGAAAACTGTATTATTTGTTGTCAAAAAAGGAAAAAACTGAAACATAATTCCGCGGGAACTCGAATCTGTAGATGCAAAAAATCCAAAAACAGTAAATATCAATTGCGCTATATAATGGCTTAGTTTTACCATTTTAATTTGCATAATTGACAGATATTTCTTTACCAACATTTTTTGAAAACTGTATTATTTGTTGTCAAAAAAGGAAAAAACTGAAACGTAATTCCGCGGGAACTCGAATCTGTAGATGCAAAAAATCCAAAAACAGTAAATATCAATTGCACCATGTAAAGGCTCAACTTAACCATTTTAATTTGCATAATTGATAGATATTTCTTTACCAACATTTTTTGAAAACTGTATTATTTGTTGTCAAAAAAGGAAAAAACTGAAACATAATTCCGCGGGAACTCGAATCTGTAGATGCAAAAAATCCAAAAACAGTAAATATCAATTGCGCTATATAATGGCTTAGTTTTACCATTTTAATTTGCATAATTGACAGATATTTCTTTACCAACATTTTTTGAAAACTGTATTATTTGTTGTCAAAAAAGGAAAAAACTGAAACGTAATTCCGCGGGAACTCGAATCTGTAGATGCAAAAAATCCAAAAACAGTAAATATCAATTGCGCTATATAGTGGCTCAATTTTACCATTTTAATTTGCATAATTAATAGATATTTCTTTACCAACATTTTTTGAAAACTGTATTATTTGTTGTCAAAAAAGGAAAAAACTGAAACATAATTCCGCGGGAACTCGAATCTGTAGATGCAAAAAATCCAAAAACAGTAAATATCAATTGCGCTATATAATGGCTCAATTTTACCATTTTAATTTGCATAATTAATAGATATTTCTTTACCAACATTTTTTGAAAACTGTATTATTTGTTGTCAAAAAAGGAAAAAACTGAAACATAATTCCGCGGGAACTCGAATCTGTAGATGCAAAAAATCCAAAAACAGTAAATATCAATTGCACCATGTAAAGGCTCAACTTAACCATTTTAATTTGCATAATTGATAGATATTTCTATACCAACATTTTTTGAAAACTGTATTATTTGTTGTCAAAAAAGGAAAAAACTGGAACATAATTCCGCAGGAACTCGAATCAGTAGATGCAAAAAATCCAAAAACAGTAAATATCAATTGCACCATGTAAAGGCTCAATTTAACCATTTTAATTTGCACAATTGATAGATAATTCTTTACCAACATTTTTTGAAAACTGTATTATTTGTTGTCAAAAAAGGAAAAAACTGAAACATAATTCCGCGGGAACTCGAATCTGTAGATGCAAAAAATCCAAAAACAGTAAATATCAATTGCACCATGTAAAGGCTCAACTTAACCATTTTAATTTGCATAATTGATAGATATTTCTTTACCAACATTTTTTGAAAACTGTATTATTTGTTGTCAAAAAAGGAAAAAACTGAAACATAATTCCGCGGGAACTCGAATCTGTAGATGCAAAAAATCCAAAAACAGTAAATATCAATTGCGCTATATAATGGCTTAGTTTTACCATTTTAATTTGCATAATTGACAGATATTTCTTTACCAACATTTTTTGAAAACTGTATTATTTGTTGTCAAAAAAGGAAAAAACTGAAACATAATTCCGCGGGAACTCGAATCTGTAGATGCAAAAAATCCAAAAACAGTAAATATCAATTGCGCTATATAATGGCTTAGTTTTACCATTTTAATTTGCATAATTGACAGATATTTCTTTACCAACATTTTTTGAAAACTGTATTATTTGTTGTCAAAAAAGGAAAAAACTGAAACGTAATTCCGCGGGAACTCGAATCTGTAGATGCAAAAAATCCAAAAACAGTAAATATCAATTGCACCATGTAAAGGCTCAACTTAACCATTTTAATTTGCATAATTGATAGATATTTCTTTACCAACATTTTTTGAAAACTGTATTATTTGTTGTCAAAAAAGGAAAAAACTGAAACATAATTCCGCGGGAACTCGAATCTGTAGATGCAAAAAATCCAAAAACAGTAAATATCAATTGCGCTATATAATGGCTTAGTTTTACCATTTTAATTTGCATAATTGACAGATATTTCTTTACCAACATTTTTTGAAAACTGTATTATTTGTTGTCAAAAAAGGAAAAAACTGAAACGTAATTCCGCGGGAACTCGAATCTGTAGATGCAAAAAATCCAAAAACAGTAAATATCAATTGCACCATGTAAAGGCTCAACTTAACCATTTTAATTTGCATAATTGATAGATATTTCTTTACCAACATTTTTTGAAAACTGTATTATTTGTTGTCAAAAAAGGAAAAAACTGAAACATAATTCCGCGGGAACTCGAATCTGTAGATGCAAAAAATCCAAAAACAGTAAATATCAATTGCGCTATATAATGGCTTAGTTTTACCATTTTAATTTGCATAATTGACAGATATTTCTTTACCAACATTTTTTGAAAACTGTATTATTTGTTGTCAAAAAAGGAAAAAACTGAAACATAATTCCGCGGGAACTCGAATCTGTAGATGCAAAAAATCCAAAAACAGTAAATATCAATTGCGCTATATAATGGCTTAGTTTTACCATTTTAATTTGCATAATTGACAGATATTTCTTTACCAACATTTTTTGAAAACTGTATTATTTGTTGTCAAAAAAGGAAAAAACTGAAACGTAATTCCGCGGGAACTCGAATCTGTAGATGCAAAAAATCCAAAAACAGTAAATATCAATTGCACCATGTAAAGGCTCAACTTAACCATTTTAATTTGCATAATTGATAGATATTTCTTTACCAACATTTTTTGAAAACTGTATTATTTGTTGCCAAAAAAGGAAAAAACAGAAACATAATTCCGCGGGAACTCGAATCTGTAGATGCAAAAAATCCAAAAACAGTAAATATCAAATGCACCATGTAAAGGCTCAATTTTACCATTTTAATTTGCATAATTGACAGATATTTCTTTACCAACATTTTTTGAAAACTGTATTATTTGTTGTCAAAAAAGGAAAAAACTGAAACGTAATTCCGCGGGAACTCGAATCTGTAGATGCAAAAAATCCAAAAACAGTAAATATCAATTGCGCTATATAATGGCTCAATTTTACCATTTTAATTTGCATAATTAATAGATAATTCTTTACCAACATTTTTTGAAAACTGTATTATTTGTTGTCAAAAAAGGAAAAAACTGAAACATAATTCCGCGGGAACTCGAATCTGTAGATGCAAAAAATCCAAAAACAGTAAATATCAATTGCGCTATATAATGGCTTAATTTTACCATTTTAATTTGCATAATTAATAGATAATTCTTTACCAACATTTTTTGAAAACTGTATTATTTGTTGTCAAAAAAGGAAAAAACTGAAACGTAATTCCGCGGGAACTCGAATCTGTAGATGCAAAAAATCCAAAAACAGTAAATATCAATTGCGCTATATAATGGCTCAATTTTACCATTTTAATTTGCATAATTAATAGATAATTCTTTACCAACATTTTTTGAAAACTGTATTATTTGTTGTCAAAAAAGGAAAAAACTGAAACATAATTCCGCGGGAACTCGAATCTGTAGATGCAAAAAATCCAAAAACAGTAAATATCAATTGCACCATGTAAAGGCTCAATTTAACCATTTTAATTTGCACAATTGATAGATATTTCTTTACCAACATTTTTTGAAAACTGTATTATTTGTTGTCAAAAAAGGAAAAAACAGAAACATAATTCCGCGGGAACTCGAATCTGTAGATGCAAAAAATCCAAAAACAGTAAATATCAATTGCACCATGTAAAGGCTCAATTTAACCATTTTAATTTGCACAATTGATAGATATTTCTTTACCAACATTTTTTGAAAACTGTATTATTTGTTGTCAAAAAAGGAAAAAACAGAAACATAATTCCGCGGGAACTCGAATCTGTAGATGCAAAAAATCCAAAAACAGTAAATATCAATTGCACCATGTAAAGGCTCAATTTAACCATTTTAATTTGCATAATTAATAGATATTTCTTTACCAACATTTTTTGAAAACTGTATTATTTGTTGCCAAAAAAGGAAAAAACAGAAACATAATTCCGCGGGAACTCGAATCTGTAGATGCAAAAAATCCAAAAACAGTAAATATCAATTGCACCATGTAAAGGCTCAATTTAACCATTTTAATTTGCACAATTGATAGATATTTCTTTACCAACATTTTTTGAAAACTGTATTATTTGTTGTCAAAAAAGGAAAAAACTGAAACATAATTCCGCGGGAACTCGAATCTGTAGATGCAAAAAATCCAAAAACAGTAAATATCAATTGCGCTATATAATGGCTTAATTTTACCATTTTAATTTGCATAATTGATAGATATTTCTTTACCAACATTTTTTGAAAACTGTATTATTTGTTGTCAAAAAAGGAAAAAACTGAAACGTAATTCCGGGGGAACTCGAATCTGTAGATGCAAAAAATCCAAAAACAGTAAATATCAATTGCACCATGTAAAGGCTCAATTTTACCATTTTAATTTGCATAATTGACAGATATTTCTTTACCAACATTTTTTGAAAACTGTATTATTTGTTGTCAAAAAAGGAAAAAACTGAAACACAATTCCGCGGGAACTCGAATCTGTAGATGCAAAAAATCCAAAAACAGTAAATATCAATTGCACCATGTAAAGGCTCAATTTTACCATTTTAATTTGCATAATTAATAGATAATTCTTTACCAACATTTTTTGAAAACTGTATTATTTGTTGTCAAAAAAGGAAAAAACTGAAACATAATTCCGCGGGAACTCGAATCTGTAGATGCAAAAAATCCAAAAACAGTAAATATAATTGCGCTATATAATGGCTTAATTTTACCATTTTAATTTGCATAATTAATAGATAATTCTTTACCAACATTTTTTGAAAACTGTATTATTTGTTGTCAAAAAAGGAAAAAACTGAAACGTAATTCCGGGGGAACTCGAATCTGTAGATGCAAAAAATCCAAAAACAGTAAATATCAATTGCGCTATATAACGGCTCAATTTTACCATTTTAATTTGCATAATTAATAGATAATTCTTTACCAACATTTTTTGAAAACTGTATTATTTGTTGTCAAAAAAGGAAAAAACTGAAACGTAATTCCGCGGGAACTCGAATCTGTAGATGCAAAAAATCCAAAAACAGTAAATATCAATTGCGCTATATAATGGCTCAATTTTACAATTTTAATTTGCATAATTAATAGATATTTCTTTACCAACATTTTTTGAAAACTGTATTATTTGTTGTCAAAAAAGGAAAAAACTGAAACGTAATTCCGCGGGAACTCGAATCTGTAGATGCAAAAAATCCAAAAACAGTAAATATCAATTGCGCTATATAATGGCTCAATTTTACCATTTTAATTTGCATAATTAATAGATAATTCTTTACCAACATTTTTTGAAAACTGTATTATTTGTTGCCAAAAAAGGAAAAAACAGAAACATAATTCCGCGGGAACTCGAATCTGTAGATGCAAAAAATCCAAAAACAGTAAATATCAATTGCACCATGTAAAGGCTCAATTTTACCATTTTAATTTGCATAATTGACAGATATTTCTTTACCAACATTTTTTGAAAACTGTATTATTTGTTGTCAAAAAAGGAAAAAACTGAAACACAATTCCGCGGGAACTCGAATCTGTAGATGCAAAAAATCCAAAAACAGTAAATATCAATTGCACCATGTAAAGGCTCAATTTTACCATTTTAATTTGCATAATTGACAGATATTTCTTTACCAACATTTTTTGAAAACTGTATTATTTGTTGTCAAAAAAGGAAAAAACTGAAACATAATTCCGCGGGAACTCGAATCTGTAGATGCAAAAAATCCAAAAACAGTAAATATAATTGCGCTATATAATGGCTTAATTTTACGATTTTAATTTGCATAATTAATAGATAATTCTTTACCAACATTTTTTGAAAACTGTATTATTTGTTGTCAAAAAAGGAAAAAACTGAAACATAATTCCGCGGGAACTCGAATCTGTAGATGCAAAAAATCCAAAAACAGTAAATATCAATTGCGCTATATAATGGCTCAATTTTACCATTTTAATTTGCATAATTAATAGATAATTCTTTACCAACATTTTTTGAAAACTGTATTATTTGTTGTCAAAAAAGGAAAAAACTGAAACGTAATTCCGGGGGAACTCGAATCTGTAGATGCAAAAAATCCAAAAACAGTAAATATCAATTGCGCTATATAATGGCTCAATTTTACCATTTTAATTTGCATAATTAATAGATAATTCTTTACCAACATTTTTTGAAAACTGTATTATTTGTTGTCAAAAAAGGAAAAAACTGAAACGTAATTCCGCGGGAACTCGAATCTGTAGATGCAAAAAATCCAAAAACAGTAAATATCAATTGCACCATGTAAAGGCTCAATTTTACCATTTTAATTTGCATAATTAATAGATAATTCTTTACCAACATTTTTTGAAAACTGTATTATTTGTTGTCAAAAAAGGAAAAAACTGAAACGTAATTCCGCGGGAACTCGAATCTGTAGATGCAAAAAATCCAAAAACAGTAAATATCAATTGCGCTATATAATGGCTCAATTTTACCATTTTGATTTGCATAATTAATAGATAATTCTTTACCAACATTTTTTGAAAACTGTATTATTTGTTGTCAAAAAAGGAAAAAACTGAAACATAATTCCGCGGGAACTCGAATCTGTAGATGCAAAAAATCCAAAAACAGTAAATATAATTGCGCTATATAATGGCTTAATTTTACCATTTTAATTTGCATAATTAATAGATAATTCTTTACCAACATTTTTTGAAAACTGTATTATTTGTTGTCAAAAAAGGAAAAAACTGAAACGTAATTCCGCGGGAACTCGAATCTGTAGATGCAAAAAATCCAAAAACAGTAAATATCAATTGCGCTATATAATGGCTCAATTTTACCATTTTAATTTGCATAATTAATAGATAATTCTTTACCAACATTTTTTGAAAACTGTATTATTTGTTGTCAAAAAAGGAAAAAACTGAAACGTAATTCCGCGGGAACTCGAATCTGTAGATGCCAAAAATCCAAAAACAGTAAATATCAATTGCGCTATATAATGGCTCAATTTTACCATTTTAATTTGCATAATTAATAGATAATTCTTTACCAACATTTTTTGAAAACTGTATTATTTGTTGCCAAAAAAGGAAAAAACAGAAACATAATTCCGCGGGAACTCGAATCTGTAGATGCAAAAAATCCAAAAACAGTAAATATCAATTGCACCATGTAAAGGCTCAATTTTACCATTTTAATTTGCATAATTGACAGATATTTCTTTACCAACATTTTTTGAAAACTGTATTATTTGTTGTCAAAAAAGGAAAAAACTGAAACACAATTCCGCGGGAACTCGAATCTGTAGATGCAAAAAATCCAAAAACAGTAAATATCAATTGCACCATGTAAAGGCTCAATTTTACCATTTTAATTTGCATAATTAATAGATAATTCTTTACCAACATTTTTTGAAAACTGTATTATTTGTTGTCAAAAAAGGAAAAAACTGAAACATAATTCCGCGGGAACTCGAATCTGTAGATGCAAAAAATCCAAAAACAGTAAATATCAATTGCGCTATATAATGGCTCAATTTTACCATTTTAATTTGCATAATTAATAGATAATTCTTTACCAACATTTTTTGAAAACTGTATTATTTGTTGTCAAAAAAGGAAAAAACTGAAACGTAATTCCGGGGGAACTCGAATCTGTAGATGCAAAAAATCCAAAAACAGTAAATATCAATTGCACCATGTAAAGGCTCAATTTTACCATTTTAATTTGCATAATTAATAGATAATTCTTTACCAACATTTTTTGAAAACTGTATTATTTGTTGTCAAAAAAGGAAAAAACTGAAACGTAATTCCGCGGGAACTCGAATCTGTAGATGCAAAAAATCCAAAAACAGTAAATATCAATTGCGCTATATAATGGCTCAATTTTACCATTTTAATTTGCATAATTAATAGATAATTCTTTACCAACATTTTTTGAAAACTGTATTATTTGTTGTCAAAAAAGGAAAAAACTGAAACATAATTCCGCGGGAACTCGAATCTGTAGATGCAAAAAATCCAAAAACAGTAAATATAATTGCGCTATATAATGGCTTAATTTTACCATTTTAATTTGCATAATTAATAGATAATTCTATACCAACATTTTTTGAAAACTGTATTATTTGTTGTCAAAAAAGGAAAAAACTGAAACGTAATTCCGCGGGAACTCGAATCTGTAGATGCAAAAAATCCAAAAACAGTAAATATCAATTGCGCTATATAATGGCTCAATTTTACCATTTTAATTTGCATAATTAATAGATAATTCTTTACCAACATTTTTTGAAAACTGTATTATTTGTTGTCAAAAAAGGAAAAAACTGAAACGTAATTCCGCGGGAACTTGAATCTGTAGATGCAAAAAATCCAAAAACAGTAAATATCAATTGCGCTATATAATGGCTCAATTTTACCATTTTAATTTGCATAATTAATAGATAATTCTTTACCAACATTTTTTGAAAACTGTATTATTTGTTGCCAAAAAAGGAAAAAACAGAAACATAATTCCGCGGGAACTCGAATCTGTAGATGCAAAAAATCCAAAAACAGTAAATATCAATTGCACCATGTAAAGGCTCAATTTTACCATTTTAATTTGCATAATTGACAGATATTTCTTTACCAACATTTTTTGAAAACTGTATTATTTGTTGTCAAAAAAGGAAAAAACTGAAACACAATTCCGCGGGAACTCGAATCTGTAGATGCAAAAAATCCAAAAACAGTAAATATCAATTGCACCATGTAAAGGCTCAATTTTACCATTTTAATTTGCATAATTAATAGATAATTCTTTACCAACATTTTTTGAAAACTGTATTATTTGTTGTCAAAAAAGGAAAAAACTGAAACGTAATTCCGCGGGAACTCGAATCTGTAGATGCAAAAAATCCAAAAACAGTAAATATCAATTGCGCTATATAATGGCTCAATTTTACCATTTTAATTTGCATAATTAATAGATAATTCTTTACCAACATTTTTTGAAAACTGTATTATTTGTTGTCAAAAAAGGAAAAAACTGAAACATAATTCCGCGGGAACTCGAATCTGTAGATGCAAAAAATCCAAAAACAGTAAATATAATTGCGCTATATAATGGCTTAATTTTACCATTTTAATTTGCATAATTAATAGATAATTCTTTACCAACATTTTTTGAAAACTGTATTATTTGTTGTCAAAAAAGGAAAAAACTGAAACGTAATTCCGCGGGAACTCGAATCTGTAGATGCAAAAAATCCAAAAACAGTAAATATCAATTGCGCTATATAATGGCTCAATTTTACCATTTTAATTTGCATAATTAATAGATAATTCTTTACCAACATTTTTTGAAAACTGTATTATTTGTTGTCAAAAAAGGAAAAAACTGAAACGTAATTCCGGGGGAACTCGAATCTGTAGATGCAAAAAATCCAAAAACAGTAAATATCAATTGCGCTATATAATGGCTCAATTTTACCATTTTAATTTGCATAATTAATAGATAATTCTTTACCAACATTTTTTGAAAACTGTATTATTTGTTGTCAAAAAAGGAAAAAACTGAAACGTAATTCCGCGGGAACTCGAATCTGTAGATGCAAAAAATCCAAAAACAGTAAACATCAATTGCGCTATATAATGGCTTAATTTTACCATTTTAATTTGCATAATTGATAGATAATTCTTTACCAACATTTTTTGAAAACTGTATTATTTGTTGTCAAAAAAGGAAAAAACTGAAACGTAATTCCGCGGGAACTCGAATCTGTAGATGCAAAAAATCCAAAAACAGTAAATATCAATTGCGCTATATAATGGCTTAATTTTACCATTTTAATTTGCATAATCGATAGATAATTCTTTACCAACATTTTTTGAAAACTGTATTATTTGTTGTCAAAAAAGGAAAAAACTGAAACGTAATTCCGCGGGAACTCGAATCTGTAGATGCAAAAAATCCAAAAACAGTAAATATCAATTGCGCTATATAATGGCTCAATTTTACCATTTTAATTTGCATAATTGATAGATAATTCTTTACCAACATTTTTTGAAAACTGTATTATTTGTTGTCAAAAAAGGAAAAAACTGAAACATAATTCCGCGGGAACTCGAATCTGTAGATGCAAAAAATCCAAAAACAGTAAATATCAATTGCGCTATATAATGGCTCAATTTTACCATTTTAATTTGCATAATTGATAGATAATTCTTTACCAACATTTTTTGAAAACTGTATTATTTGTTGTCAAAAAAGGAATAAACTGAAACGTAATTCCGCGGGAACTCGAATCTGTAGATGCAAAAAATCCAAAAACAGTAAATATCAATTGCACCATGTAAAGGCTCAATTTTACCATTTTAATTTGCATAATTAATAGATAATTCTTTACCAACATTTTTTGAAAACTGTATTATTTGTTGTCAAAAAAGGAAAAAACTGAAACGTAATTCCGCGGGAACTCGAATCTGTAGATGCAAAAAATCCAAAAACAGTAAATATCAATTGCGCTATATAATGGCTTAATTTTACCATTTTAATTTGCATAATTGATAGATAATTCTTTACCAACATTTTTTGAAAACTGTATTATTTGTTGTCAAAAAAGGAAAAAACTGAAACGTAATTCCGCGGGAACTCGAATCTGTAGATGCAAAAAATCCAAAAACAGTAAATATCAATTGCGCTATATAATGGCTCAATTTTACCATTTTAATTTGCATAATTGATAGATAATTCTTTACCAACATTTTTTGAAAACTGTATTATTTGTTGTCAAAAAAGGAAAAAACTGAAACATAATTCCGCGGGAACTCGAATCTGTAGATGCAAAAAATCCAAAAACAGTAAATATCAATTGCGCTATATAATGGCTCAATTTTACCATTTTAATTTGCATAGTTGATAGATAATTCTTTACCAACATTTTTTGAAAACTGTATTATTTGTTGTCAAAAAAGGAATAAACTGAAACGTAATTCCGCGGGAACTCGAATCTGTAGATGCAAAAAATCCAAAAACAGTAAATATCAATTGCACCATGTAAAGGCTCAATTTTACCATTTTAATTTGCATAATTGATAGATAATTCTTTACCAACATTTTTTGAAAACTGTATTATTTGTTGTCAAAAAAGGAAAAAACTGAAACGTAATTCCGCGGGAACTCGAATCTGTAGATGCAAAAAATCCAAAAACAGTAAATATCAATTGCGCTATATAATGGCTCAATTTTACCATTTTAATTTGCATAATTGATAGATAATTCTTTACCAACATTTTTTGAAAACTGTATTATTTGTTGTCAAAAAAGGAAAAAACTGAAACATAATTCCGCGGGAACTCGAATCTGTAGATGCAAAAAATCCAAAAACAGTAAATATCAATTGCGCTATATAATGGCTCAATTTTACCATTTTAATTTGCATAATTGATAGATATTAATTTACCAACATTTTTTGAAAACTGTATTATTTGTTGTCAAAAAAGGAAAAAACTGAAACATAATTCCGCGGGAACTCGAATCTGTAGATGCAAAAAATCCAAAAACAGTAAATATCAATTGCGCTATATAATGGCTTAATTTTACCATTTTAATTTGCATAATTGATAGATAATTCTTTACCAACATTTTTTGAAAACTGTATTATTTGTTGTCAAAAAAGGAAAAAACTGAAACATAATTCCGCGGGAACTCGAATCTGTAGATGCAAAAAATCCAAAAACAGTAAATATCAATTGCGCTATATAATGGCTCAATTTAACCATTTTAATTTGCATAATTGATAGATAATTCTTTACCAACATTTTTTGAAAACTGTATTATTTGTTGTCAAAAAAGGAAAAAACTGAAACATAATTCCGCGGGAACTCGAATCTGTAGATGCAAAAAATCCAAAAACAGTAAATATCAATTGCGCTATATAATGGCTTAATTTTACCATTTTAATTTGCATAATTGATAGATAATTCTTTACCAACATTTTTTGAAAACTGTATTATTTGTTGTCAAAAAAGGAAAAAACTGAAACATAATTCCGCGGGAACTCGAATCTGTAGATGCAAAAAATCCAAAAACAGTAAATATCAATTGCGCTATATAATGGCTTAATTTTACCATTTTAATTTGCATAATTGATAGATAATTCTTTACCAACATTTTTTGAAAACTGTATTATTTGTTGTCAAAAAAGGAAAAAACTGAAACATAATTCCGCGGGAACTCGAATCTGTAGATGCAAAAAATCCAAAAACAGTAAATATCAATTGCGCTATATAATGGCTTAATTTTACCATTTTAATTTGCATAATTGATAGATAATTCTTTACCAACATTTTTTGAAAACTGAATTATTTGTTGTCAAAAAAGGAAAAAACTGAAACGTAATTCCGCGGGAACTCGAATCTGTAGATGCAAAAAATCCAAAAACAGTAAATATCAATTGCGCTATATAATGGCTCAATTTAACCATTTTAATTTGCATAATTAATAGATAATTCTTTACCAACATTTTTTGAAAACTGTATTATTTGTTGTCAAAAAAGGAAAAAACTGAAACATAATTCCGCGGGAACTCGAATCTGTAGATGCAAAAAATCCAAAAACAGTAAATATCAATTGCGCTATATAATGGCTTAATTTTACCATTTTAATTTGCATAATTGATAGATAATTCTTTACCAACATTTTTTGAAAACTGTATTATTTGTTGTCAAAAAAGGAAAAAACTGAAACATAATTCCGCGGGAACTCGAATCTGTAGATGCAAAAAATCCAAAAACAGTAAATATCAATTGCGCTATATAATGGCTTAATTTTACCATTTTAATTTGCATAATTGATAGATAATTCTTTACCAACATTTTTTGAAAACTGAATTATTTGTTGTCAAAAAAGGAAAAAACTGAAACATAATTCCGCGGGAACTCGAATCTGTAGATGCAAAAAATCCAAAAACAGTAAATATCAATTGCGCTATATAATGGCTCAATTTTACCATTTTAATTTGCATAATTGATAGATATTAATTTACCAACATTTTTTGAAAACTGTATTATTTGTTGTCAAAAAAGGAAAAAACTGAAACATAATTCCGCGGGAACTCGAATCTGTAGATGCAAAAAATCCAAAAACAGTAAATATCAATTGCGCTATATAATGGCTTAATTTTACCATTTTAATTTGCATAATTGATAGATAATTCTTTACCAACATTTTTTGAAAACTGTATTATTTGTTGTCAAAAAAGGAAAAAACTGAAACATAATTCCGCGGGAACTCGAATCTGTAGATGCAAAAAATCCAAAAACAGTAAATATCAATTGCGCTATATAATGGCTTAATTTTACCATTTTAATTTGCATAATTGATAGATAATTCTTTACCAACATTTTTTGAAAACTGAATTATTTGTTGTCAAAAAAGGAAAAAACTGAAACGTAATTCCGCGGGAACTCGAATCTGTAGATGCAAAAAATCCAAAAACAGTAAATATCAATTGCGCTATATAATGGCTCAATTTAACCATTTTAATTTGCATAATTAATAGATAATTCTTTACCAACATTTTTTGAAAACTGTATTATTTGTTGTCAAAAAAGGAAAAAACTGAAACGTAATTCCGGGGGAACTCGAATCTGTAGATGCAAAAAATCCAAAAACAGTAAATATCAATTGCGCTATATAATGGCTCAATTTTACCATTTTAATTTGCATAATTGATAGATATTTCTTTACCAACATTTTTTGAAAACTGTATTATTTGTTGTCAAAAAAGGAAAAAACTGAAACATAATTCTGCGGGAACTCGAATCTGTAGATGCAAAAAATCCAAAAACAGTAAATATCAATTGCGCTATATAATGGCTCAATTTTACCATTTTAATTTGCATAATTAATAGATATTTCTTTACCAACATTTTTTGAAAACTGTATTATTTGTTGTCAAAAAAGGAAAAAACTGAAACGTAATTCCGGGGGAACTCGAATCTGTAGATGCAAAAAATCCAAAAACAGTAAATATCAATTGCGCTATATAATGGCTCAATTTAACCATTTTAATTTGCATAATTAATAGATAATTCTTTACCAACATTTTTTGAAAACTGTATTATTTGTTGTCAAAAAAGGAAAAAACTGAAACGTAATTCCGGGGGAACTCGAATCTGTAGATGCAAAAAATCCAAAAACAGTAAATATCAATTGCGCTATATAATGGCTCAATTTTACCATTTTAATTTGCATAATTGATAGATATTTCTTTACCAACATTTTTTGAAAACTGTATTATTTGTTGTCAAAAAAGGAAAAAACTGAAACATAATTCCGCGGGAACTCGAATCTGTAGATGCAAAAAATCCAAAAACAGTAAATATCAATTGCGCTATATAATGGCTCAATTTTACCATTTTAATTTGCATAATTAATAGATATTTCTTTACCAACATTTTTTGAAAACTGTATTATTTGTTGTCAAAAAAGGAAAAAACTGAAACGTAATTCCGGGGGAACTCGAATCTGTAGATGCAAAAAATCCAAAAACAGTAAATATCAATTGCGCTATATAATGGCTCAATTTTACCATTTTAATTTGCATAATTAATAGATATTTCTTTACCAACATTTTTTGAAAACTGTATTATTTGTTGTCAAAAAAGGAAAAAACTGAAACATAATTCCGCGGGAACTCGAATCTGTAGATGCAAAAAATCCAAAAACAGTAAATATCAATTGCGCTATATAATGGCTCAATTTTACCATTTTAATTTGCATAATTAATAGATATTTCTTTACCAACATTTTTTGAAAACTGTATTATTTGTTGTCAAAAAAGGAAAAAACTGAAACGTAATTCCGGGGGAACTCGAATCTGTAGATGCAAAAAATCCAAAAACAGTAAATATCAATTGCGCTATATAATGGCTCAATTTTACCATTTTAATTTGCATAATTAATAGATATTTCTTTACCAACATTTTTTGAAAACTGTATTATTTGTTGTCAAAAAAGGAAAAAACTGAAACGTAATTCCGGGGGAACTCGAATCTGTAGATGCAAAAAATCCAAAAACAGTAAATATCAATTGCGCTATATAATGGCTCAATTTTACCTTTTTAATTTGCATAATTAATAGATAATTCTTTACCAACATTTTTTGAAAACTGTATTATTTGTTGTCAAAAAAGGAAAAAACTGAAACGTAATTCCGGGGGAACTCGAATCTGTAGATGCAAAAAATCCAAAAACAGTAAATATCAATTGCGCTATATAATGGCTCAATTTTACCTTTTTAATTTGCATAATTAATAGATAATTCTTTACCAACATTTTTTGAAAACTGTATTATTTGTTGTCAAAAAAGGAAAAAACTGAAACGTAATTCCGGGGGAACTCGAATCTGTAGATGCAAAAAATCCAAAAACAGTAAATATCAATTGCGCTATATAATGGCTCAATTTTACCTTTTTAATTTGCATAATTAATAGATAATTCTTTACCAACATTTTTTGAAAACTGTATTATTTGTTGTCAAAAAAGGAAAAAACTGAAACGTAATTCCGGGGGAACTCGAATCTGTAGATGCAAAAAATCCAAAAACAGTAAATATCAATTGCGCTATATAATGGCTCAATTTTACCTTTTTAATTTGCATAATTAATAGATAATTCTTTACCAACATTTTTTGAAAACTGTATTATTTGTTGTCAAAAAAGGAAAAAACTGAAACGTAATTCCGGGGGAACTCGAATCTGTAGATGCAAAAAATCCAAAAACAGTAAATATCAATTGCGCTATAAAATGGCTCAATTTTACCATTTTAATTTGCATAATTAATAGATAATTCTTTACCAACATTTTTTGAAAACTGTATTATTTGTTGTCAAAAAAGGAAAAAACTGAAACATAATTCCGCGGGAACTCGAATCTGTAGATGCAAAAAATCCAAAAACAGTAAATATCAATTGCGCTATATAATGGCTCAATTTTACCATTTTAATTTGCATAATTAATAGATAATTCTTTACCAACATTTTTTGAAAACTGTATTATTTGTTGTCAAAAAAGGAAAAAACTGAAACATAATTCCGCGGGAACTCGAATCTGTAGATGCAAAAAATCCAAAAACAGTAAATATCAATTGCGCTATATAATGGCTCAATTTTACCATTTTTATTTGCATAATTGATAGATAATTCTTTACCAACATTTTTTGAAAACTGTATTATTTGTTGTCAAAAAAGGAAAAAACTGAAACATAATTCCGCGGGAACTCGAATCTGTAGATGCAAAAAATCCAAAAACAGTAAATATCAATTGCGCTATAAAATGGCTCAATTTTACCATTTTAATTTGCATAATTAATAGATAATTCTTTACCAACATTTTTTGAAAACTGTATTATTTGTTGTCAAAAAAGGAAAAAACTGAAACATAATTCCGCGGGAACTCGAATCTGTAGATGCAAAAAATCCAAAAACAGTAAATATCAATTGCGCTATAAAATGGCTCAATTTTACCATTTTAATTTGCATAATTAATAGATAATTCTTTACCAACATTTTTTGAAAACTGTATTATTTGTTGTCAAAAAAGGAAAAAACTGAAACATAATTCCGCGGGAACTCGAATCTGTAGATGCAAAAAATCCAAAAACAGTAAATATCAGTTGCGCTATATAATGGCTCAATTTTACCATTTTAATTTGCATAATTAATAGATATTTCTTTACCAACATTTTTTGAAAACTGTATTATTTGTTGTCAAAAAAGGAAAAAACTGAAACGTAATTCCGGGGGAACTCGAATCTGTAGATGCAAAAAATCCAAAAACAGTAAATATCAATTGCGCTATATAATGGCTCAATTTTACCATTTTGATTTGCATAATTAATAGATATTTCTTTACCAACATTTTTTGAAAACTGTATTATTGGTTGTCAAAAAAGGAAAAAACTGAAACGTAATTCCGGGGGAACTCGAATCTGTAGATGCAAAAAATCCAAAAACAGTAAATATCAATTGCGCTATATAATGGCTCAATTTTACCATTTTAATTTGCATAATTAATAGATATTTCTTTACCAACATTTTTTGAAAACTGTATTATTTGTTGTCAAAAAAGGAAAAAACTGAAACATAATTCCGCGGGAACTCGAATCTGTAGATGCAAAAAATCCAAAAACAGTAAATATCAATTGCGCTATATAATGGCTCAATTTTACCATTTTGATTTGCATAATTAATAGATATTTCTTTACCAACATTTTTTGAAAACTGTATTATTTGTTGTCAAAAAAGGAAAAAACTGAAACGTAATTCCGGGGGAACTCGAATCTGTAGATGCAAAAAATCCAAAAACAGTAAATATCAATTGCACCATGTAAAGGCTCAATTTTACCATTTTAATTTGCATAATTAATAGATAATTCTTTACCAACATTTTTTGAAAACTGTATTATTTGTTGTCAAAAAAGGAAAAAACTGAAACATAATTCCGCGGGAACTCGAATCTGTAAATGCAAAAAATCCAAAAACAGTAAATATCAATTGCGCTATATAATGGCTCAATTTTACCATTTTGATTTGCATAATTAATAGATATTTCTTTACCAACATTTTTTGAAAACTGTATTATTTGTTGTCAAAAAAGGAAAAAACTGAAACGTAATTCCGGGGGAACTCGAATCTGTAGATGCAAAAAATCCAAAAACAGTAAATATCAATTGCACCATGTAAAGGCTCAATTTTACCATTTTAATTTGCATAATTAATAGATAATTCTTTACCAACATTTTTTGAAAACTGTATTATTTGTTGTCAAAAAAGGAAAAAACTGAAACATAATTCCGCGGGAACTCGAATCTGTAAATGCAAAAAATCCAAAAACAGTAAATATCAATTGCGCTATAAAATGGCTCAATTTTACCATTTTGATTTGCATAATTAATAGATATTTCTTTACCAACATTTTTTGAAAACTGTATTATTTGTTGTCAAAAAAGGAAAAAACTGAAACGTAATTCCGGGGGAACTCGAATCTGTAGATGCAAAAAATCCAAAAACAGTAAATATCAATTGCGCTATATAATGGCTCAATTTTACCATTTTAATTTTCATAATTAATAGATATTTCTTTACCAACATTTTTTGAAAACTGTATTATTTGTTGTCAAAAAAGGAAAAAACTGAAACATAATTCCGCGGGAACTCGAATCTGTAGATGCAAAAAATCCAAAAACAGTAAATATCAATTGCGCTATATAATGGCTCAATTTTACCATTTTGATTTGCATAATTAATAGATATTTCTTTACCAACATTTTTTGAAAACTGTATTATTTGTTGTCAAAAAAGGAAAAAACTGAAACGTAATTCCGGGGGAACTCGAATCTGTAGATGCAAAAAATCCAAAAACAGTAAATATCAATTGCGCTATATAATGGCTCAATTATACCATTTTAATTTGCATAATTAATAGATATTTCTTTACCAACATTTTTTGAAAACTGTATTATTTGTTGTCAAAAAAGGAAAAAACTGAAACATAATTCCGCGGGAACTCGAATCTGTAGATGCAAAAAATCCAAAAACAGTAAATATCAATTGCGCTATATAATGGCTCAATTTTACCATTTTAATTTGCATAATTAATAGATATTTCTTTACCAACATTTTTTGAAAACTGTATTATTTGTTGTCAAAAAAGGAAAAAACTGAAACATAATTCCGCGGGAACTCGAATCTGTAGATGCAAAAAATCCAAAAACAGTAAATATCAATTGCGCTATATAATGGCTCAATTATACCATTTTAATTTGTGTCAGGGAAATCCCTGAGCGAAATGCCAGAAAGGAAAGGAAACTTCCAGAAATCAGGTCATGTGCCTTAAACCCGGTATAAATAGCCGTGCCTTTTCTCATTCAGTCAAGTTCAGTCAGTCATTCAATGTGGTTAATTCAGTCAGTTCCAGTTGAGTTTCTATCCAGTTTTATTCCAGTTCAAGTTTATCTCTCAGTCAGTTATATTTATTGTGCCTTTATTGTTACTTTTCTTATTATTTTTGTTGTATATTTTATTTGGGTAATTTATTCAAATAAAGTGTAATTATTTTAATTCCATCAGTCCAAAAATAGTCATCGTAGTGCAAGAACCCCACAATGCCACGACAATTTGGTGCATCGAATCGAGCTACAATGGCTATTCAGCAACTTGGATTAATCAAGCATCGTGCTAAAGAACGTATTGATGCGGCCAAAGGTTTTGAAAAGAAGATATTCCCCAGCTATTCCGAAAATCACCAGTATTTAACCAATGTTAACAAAGTAATCAAAGATTTGAAAAAATCTAAAAAAGAACTTCAGGATGCTCATAAAGAATGGCAAAATCAAATTGCAAATGAAACAGATACAACAAAGAAAGAAAATGAACAACGAAAACTTAATTCAGAATTAAACAATACTGATGGTATTCTTGATTACATTAATAAGATTAATGAAGTTACTGATTCGCTTCAAGAAATTGTTGATGAAATTATTGAATACCTTGGAACCTTTAAAGACACACAAATGGTAAACAGCGAAATTCAACCAGCAACAGAATCCAGTACTCCAGCAACAATCCCCGAATCCAGCAATTCAACAGCAGTTCCAGATCACAGTAATCAAGCAAACAGTAATCCAGCCTCTCAACCAGAAACCAGCACTAAAACAGTAACATTCTCCGATACGGCTCATCACTGCTACTTCCACCAGTATCCAAATCAGCTAACTCCTTCAGCCCCACCAGCTTACAGTCATTATTTTCCCCAGCAACAAATTACTAAAACAGATTTTAATCCTCAAGGTATTCATTTTCCAGCATCAGTTCCAGCTCCAGCATATTTCCCTCAGTATTCAACACTTAGTATGTCGCTTCCAAAATTAGAAATGTCTAAATTCTCTGGTGATCCTCGAAATTTCAAATTATTCTGGAATACATTCAGCATTATTCATAATCATCCATCACTTTCAAAATATGAAAAATTAGCTCATTTACTCAACAATCTTACTGGTCCTGCAAAACAATTGTTCCAGCTTTACAGTACTTCAGCAGAAAATTATGATATTGTTGTCGAAAAATTACATGAAAAATATGGTCAAGATTCACATATTATTCGAGCATTAGTAGCAGAATTCAACTCTATCAAATTAAGAAATGAATCCATTGAAGAAGCCAAGCGAGTAATTACTGCTTATGAAAGTATTATTGAACAACTTCAAGCTCTTAGTTTTAATGTTGAAAATGAATTTATTCGAGAACCATATGAAAAGAATATTCCAAGATGGCTACTTGAAAAAATTTATGTCAATGGTGAAATTTCGACTTTACGTGAATTCCGCCAAAAAGCATTAATGCATATTGAAATAGCAATAAAAATTGGTAATACCCAACACCACAAAACTCCAGTCAATTATTTTTCATGGAACTCCAGTGAAGATGTCAGCTATCCATTTTCAACAGATGCCAATGATAAATCAATTGAAAACAGTTCAGCTAAAGCACAAATTCAGCATCAACAACTACCAACTTCTGCTAGTCCAACATCAAACTATGATCCGTTATCGTGCGTCTTTTGTGGTAAACATAAGTATTCTTCTAGCTGTCAAACTGTTACTGATGTCGACGAAAGAATGAAAATTCTCTCAGCCAAAAAATTATGCTACAATTGTTTGAAAGGCAACCATATTAGCAAAAAATGCACCAGTAAGCCATTTTGTAAAAATTGTAAAGGTAACCATCATACAGCATTATGTGCAAATGAAAAAGAAGAATCAATCGAAAAGCCAGTTCATTCAATCAAAATCAATGTTTGCCAAAGTAAAAATGAAACTTCAATGATGGTTGTAAATGCTCCGATTTGTCATCCAGATAAACAACATATTAAATCACATGCAGAAATATTTTTTGATTCAGGAGCAGGTGCATCCTTTATTAAATCATCATTAGCAGAAAAACTTAAACTTCCAATAATTAAAAATGAAACACTGCGTCTTAGTCGTTTTGCTGAAAATCGTGAATCAACATCAGTTCAAATTCAATCTAACAAAGTTTCGGTTAGCATCAAAACCAAAGACAACAAATTTATTCCCATATCAGCATACACCATTGAAAATTTGACTGATTATTTACCTCATATTACTTCAGATGGCACAAAGAAAGCAACAAAACCAGAAATTTTAATTGGCAACGATTATTGCTGGTCCTTTATTCCTTCTAAAAAGCTTTCAAATGGATATTCTGAAGTCAACACACTATTAGGAAAAGTAATATGTGGTCAAAAAACATCACCTGAAAAATATGATTCAGAAGTTTCATCAGCTAAAGCTTATATTTCAACACATCCACCAAGTAATGAAGAAATTGAACTTGAAAATCGTGTGACACATCTGAAGCAAAAAATGAAAGATATGGAAGCATTATTTGTTTCAACAGAAAATGACCTTCTAACTGAAATACATGAGTTAAAATCAAACAACAGTAATTTAGTAGCTGTTCAGTCCGATCTCCAGCGAAAGTTATGTGCAGAAAAGGATGATAAACAAGAGCTTATGAAAGAAGTAAATTTCTTAAAAACCGAAATTAAACAGCTTTCAAATAAAACAGAAAAATACCGTGAATCATTGGAAGAAAAGTTATTGTTAAAAGCCGATATCGATTCATTAAAAGCTACAATTCAAGTATTAAAAAATGAAAATGAAAAGCTGAAAATCGAAAAAACCCGAGAAATTTCTACAAATAAATCTTTAAGAAGTTTATTGACAAATGTCCGTAATATGTATGAAGAAGCTACAGATGCAGTTTATGCTCAAGAAGAAGAAATTAATGAACTTTTGAAAACAAACAGTCGCCTTTTTGATGAAAAAAATGAACTTGCAGAAACTGTAAAAAATTTACAAAATGAAATTGAAAATTTTAAATTTGTTGAACCAGCTAATCAAATTTCTTTATTTGATGAACTGCGAGAAGCACAATTTGAACCAGATATAATCAAAGAAGTCCCGCGTGGCAAACCCATTCTCGAAGAACCTCAACCGAAATCCAATTCCGTTTCTCCTCCAAATTTTCCATTAATGCATAATTCTTTAACTTCAAACTGTGAATCATTTGGTACTATCTCAAAAATTCACTCAGAAATTGCACCATCTGAAGTATTTAATGAAGCTTCATTTATGAAATCATCTTCTCTTGTGGCCGGAAGGAAGCTGTATGCAGCTTGCATCAATGATTTTGACAATCAAGATAAAAACTATAAATGCCATCCTCCTCCTGTCACTTCAAACACATATGAGCAAGCATCCTTTCATCCCCAAAATTCTCAAAAGGTTAAACTAAAAATTGATAATTTTGAATCAACTGCAAAAAAGTATTTGGATGTTCATCACTGTATTGAAAAGTGTGGACCTTTAGTAAATAGACGCGAACTGGCAAGCAATGAAGATCATGCAAAAATTCATACACAAAGTTTCCATGAAATCACATTCCTCATAAAACCTCCATACAACAAAGAAGCCACAATTTGTGTAAATGCTGTTATATTTCTTGCTGCTACAGTATTATCACAACAGCTTCTCGTCAGGGGGAGTGTCAGGGAAATCCCTGAGCGAAATGCCAGAAAGGAAAGGAAACTTCCAGAAATCAGGTCATGTGCCTTAAACCCGGTATAAATAGCCGTGCCTTTTCTCATTCAGTCAAGTTCAGTCAGTCATTCAATGTGGTTAATTCAGTCAGTTCCAGTTGAGTTTCTATCCAGTTTTATTCCAGTTCAAGTTTATCTCTCAGTCAGTTATATTTATTGTGCCTTTATTGTTACTTTTCTTATTATTTTTGTTGTATATTTTATTTGGGTAATTTATTCAAATAAAGTGTAATTATTTTAATTCCATCAGTCCAAAAATAGTCATCGTAGTGCAAGAACCCCACAATGCCACGACAATTTGCATAATTAATAGATATTTCTTTACCAACATTTTTTGAAAACTGTATTATTTGTTGTCAAAAAAGGAAAAAACTGAAACATAATTCCGCGGGAACTCGAATCTGTAGATGCAAAAAATCCAAAAACAGTAAATATCAATTGCGCTATATAATGGCTCAATTATACCATTTTAATTTGCATAATTAATAGATATTTCTTTACCAACATTTTTTGAAAACTGTATTATTTGTTGTCAAAAAAGGAAAAAACTGAAACATAATTCCGCGGGAACTCGAATCTGTAGATGCAAAAAATCCAAAAACAGTAAATATCAATTGCGCTATATAATGGCTCAATTATACCATTTTAATTTGCATAATTAATAGATATTTCTTTACCAACATTTTTTGAAAACTGTATTATTTGTTGTCAAAAAAGGAAAAAACTGAAACGTAATTCCGCAGGAACTCGGATCAGTAGATGCAAAAAATCCAAAAACAGTAAATATCAATTGCACCATGTAAAGGCTCAACTTAACCATTTTAATTTGCATAATTGATAGATATTTCTATACCAACATTTTTTGAAAACTGTATTATTTGTTGTCAAAAAAGGAAAAAACTGGAACATAATTCCGCAGGAACTCGGATCAGTAGATGCAAAAAATCCAAAAACAGTAAATATCAATTGCACCATGTAAAGGCTCAATTTTACCATTGAAATTTGCACAATTGATAGATATTTCTATACCAACATTTTTTGAAAACTGTATTATTTGTTGTCAAAAAAGGAAAAAACTGAAACATAATTCCGCGGGAACTCGAATCTGTAGATGCAAAAAATCCAAAAACAGTAAATATCAATTGCGCTATATAATGGCTCAATTATACCATTTTAATTTGCATAATTAATAGATATTTCTTTACCAACATTTTTTGAAAACTGTATTATTTGTTGTCAAAAAAGGAAAAAACTGAAACGTAATTCCGCAGGAACTCGGATCAGTAGATGCAAAAAATCCAAAAACAGTAAATATCAATTGCACCATGTAAAGGCTCAACTTAACCATTTTAATTTGCATAATTGATAGATATTTCTATACCAACATTTTTTGAAAACTGTATTATTTGTTGTCAAAAAAGGAAAAAACTGAAACATAATTCCGCGGGAACTCGAATCTGTAGATGCAAAAAATCCAAAAACAGTAAATATCAATTGCGCTATATAATGGCTCAATTATACCATTTTAATTTGCATAATTAATAGATATTTCTTTACCAACATTTTTTGAAAACTGTATTATTTGTTGTCAAAAAAGGAAAAAACTGAAACGTAATTCCGCAGGAACTCGGATCAGTAGATGCAAAAAATCCAAAAACAGTAAATATCAATTGCACCATGTAAAGGCTCAACTTAACCATTTTAATTTGCATAATTGATAGATATTTCTATACCAACATTTTTTGAAAACTGTATTATTTGTTGTCAAAAAAGGAAAAAACTGGAACATAATTCCGCAGGAACTCGGATCAGTAGATGCAAAAAATCCAAAAACAGTAAATATCAATTGCACCATGTAAAGGCTCAATTTTACCATTGAAATTTGCACAATTGATAGATATTTCTATACCAACATTTTTTGAAAACTGTATTATTTGTTGTCAAAAAAGGAAAAAACTGAAACATAATTCCGCGGGAACTCGAATCTGTAGATGCAAAAAATCCAAAAACAGTAAATATCAATTGCGCTATATAATGGCTCAATTATACCATTTTAATTTGCATAATTAATAGATATTTCTTTACCAACATTTTTTGAAAACTGTATTATTTGTTGTCAAAAAAGGAAAAAACTGAAACGTAATTCCGCAGGAACTCGGATCAGTAGATGCAAAAAATCCAAAAACAGTAAATATCAATTGCACCATGTAAAGGCTCAACTTAACCATTTTAATTTGCATAATTGATAGATATTTCTATACCAACATTTTTTGAAAACTGTATTATTTGTTGTCAAAAAAGGAAAAAACTGAAACATAATTCCGCGGGAACTCGAATCTGTAGATGCAAAAAATCCAAAAACAGTAAATATCAATTGCGCTATATAATGGCTCAATTATACCATTTTAATTTGCATAATTAATAGATATTTCTTTACCAACATTTTTTGAAAACTGTATTATTTGTTGTCAAAAAAGGAAAAAACTGAAACGTAATTCCGCAGGAACTCGGATCAGTAGATGCAAAAAATCCAAAAACAGTAAATATCAATTGCACCATGTAAAGGCTCAACTTAACCATTTTAATTTGCATAATTGATAGATATTTCTATACCAACATTTTTTGAAAACTGTATTATTTGTTGTCAAAAAAGGAAAAAACTGGAACATAATTCCGCAGGAACTCGGATCAGTAGATGCAAAAAATCCAAAAACAGTAAATATCAATTGCACCATGTAAAGGCTCAATTTTACCATTGAAATTTGCACAATTGATAGATATTTCTTTACCAACATTTTTTGAAAACTGTATTATTTGTTGTCAAAAAAGGAAAAAACTGAAACATAATTCCGCGGGAACTCGAATCTGTAGATGCAAAAAATCCAAAAACAGTAAATATCAATTGCGCTATATAATGGCTCAATTATACCATTTTAATTTGCATAATTAATAGATATTTCTTTACCAACATTTTTTGAAAACTGTATTATTTGTTGTCAAAAAAGGAAAAAACTGAAACGTAATTCCGGGGGAACTCGAATCTGTAGATGCAAAAAATCCAAAAACAGTAAATATCAATTGCACCATGTAAAGGCTCAACTTAACCATTTTAATTTGCATAATTGATAGATATTTCTATACCAACATTTTTTGAAAACTGTATTATTTGTTGTCAAAAAAGGAAAAAACTGGAACATAATTCCGCAGGAACTCGGATCAGTAGATGCAAAAAATCCAAAAACAGTAAATATCAATTGCACCATGTAAAGGCTCAATTTTACCATTGAAATTTGCACAATTGATAGATATTTCTTTACCAACATTTTTTGAAAACTGTATTATTTGTTGTCAAAAAAGGAAAAAACTGAAACATAATTCCGCGGGAACTCGAATCTGTAGATGCAAAAAATCCAAAAACAGTAAATATCAATTGCGCTATATAATGGCTCAATTATACCATTTTAATTTGCATAATTAATAGATATTTCTTTACCAACATTTTTTGAAAACTGTATTATTTGTTGTCAAAAAAGGAAAAAACTGAAACATAATTCCGCGGGAACTCGAATCTGTAGATGCAAAAAATCCAAAAACAGTAAATATCAATTGCGCTATATAATGGCTCAATTATACCATTTTAATTTGCATAATTAAGAGATATTTCTTTACCAACATTTTTTGAAAACTGTATTATTTGTTGTCAAAAAAGGAAAAAACTGAAACATAATTCCGCGGGAACTCGAATCTGTAGATGCAAAAAATCCAAAAACAGTAAATATCAATTGCGCTATATAATGGCTCAATTTTACCATTTTAATTTGCATAATTAATAGATATTTCTTTACCAACATTTTTTGAAAACTGCATTATTTGTTGTCAAAAAAGGAAAAAACTGAAACATAATTCCGCAGGAACTCGAATCAGTAGATGCAAAAAATCCAAAAACTCTAAATATCAATTGCCCTATATAATGGCTTAATTTTACCATTTTAACTTGCATAATTGATAGATATTTCATTACCAACATTTTTTGAAAACTGTATTATTTGTTGTCAAAAAAGGAAAAAACTGAAACATAATTCCGCGGGAACTCGAATCTGTAGATGCAAAAAATCCAAAAACAGTAAATATCAATTGCGCTATATAATGGCTCAATTATACCATTTTAATTTGCATAATTAAGAGATATTTCTTTACCAACATTTTTTGAAAACTGTATTATTTGTTGTCAAAAAAGGAAAAAACTGAAACATAATTCCGCGGGAACTCGAATCTGTAGATGCAAAAAATCCAAAAACAGTAAATATCAATTGCGCTATATAATGGCTCAATTTTACCATTTTAATTTGCATAATTAATAGATATTTCTTTACCAACATTTTTTGAAAACTGCATTATTTGTTGTCAAAAAAGGAAAAAACTGAAACATAATTCCGCAGGAACTCGAATCAGTAGATGCAAAAAATCCAAAAACAGTAAATATCAATTGCGCTATATAATGGCTCAATTATACCATTTTAATTTGCATAATTAATAGATATTTCTTTACCAACATTTTTTGAAAACTGTATTATTTGTTGTCAAAAAAGGAAAAAACTGAAACATAATTCCGCGGGAACTCGAATCTGTAGATGCAAAAAATCCAAAAACAGTAAATATCAATTGCGCTATATAATGGCTCAATTTTACCATTGAAATTTGCACAATTGATAGATATTTCTTTACCAACATTTTTTGAAAACTGTATTATTTGTTGTCAAAAAAGGAAAAAACTGGAACATAATTCCGCAGGAACTCGGATCAGTAGATGCAAAAAATCCAAAAACAGTAAATATCAATTGCACCATGTAAAGGCTCAATTTTACCATTGAAATTTGCACAATTGATAGATATTTCTTTACCAACATTTTTTGAAAACTGTATTATTTGTTGTCAAAAAAGGAAAAAACTGAAACATAATTCCGCGGGAACTCGAATCTGTAGATGCAAAAAATCCAAAAACAGTAAATATCAATTGCGCTATATAATGGCTCAATTATACCATTTTAATTTGCATAATTGATAGATATTTCTATACCAACATTTTTTGAAAACTGTATTATTTGTTGTCAAAAAAGGAAAAAACTGGAACATAATTCCGCAGGAACTCGGATCAGTAGATGCAAAAAATCCAAAAACAGTAAATATCAATTGCACCATGTAAAGGCTCAATTTTACCATTGAAATTTGCACAATTGATAGATATTTCTTTACCAACATTTTTTGAAAACTGTATTATTTGTTGTCAAAAAAGGAAAAAACTGAAACATAATTCCGCGGGAACTCGAATCTGTAGATGCAAAAAATCCAAAAACAGTAAATATCAATTGCGCTATATAATGGCTCAATTATACCATTTTAATTTGCATAATTAATAGATATTTCTTTACCAACATTTTTTGAAAACTGTATTATTTGTTGTCAAAAAAGGAAAAAACTGAAACATAATTCCGCGGGAACTCGAATCTGTAGATGCAAAAAATCCAAAAACAGTAAATATCAATTGCGCTATATAATGGCTCAATTATACCATTTTAATTTGCATAATTGAGAGATATTTCTTTACCAACATTTTTTGAAAACTGTATTATTTGTTGTCAAAAAAGGAAAAAACTGAAACATAATTCCGCGGGAACTCGAATCTGTAGATGCAAAAAATCCAAAAACAGTAAATATCAATTGCGCTATATAATGGCTCAATTTTACCATTTTAATTTGCATAATTAATAGATATTTCTTTACCAACATTTTTTGAAAACTGCATTATTTGTTGTCAAAAAAGGAAAAAACTGAAACATAATTCCGCAGGAACTCGAATCAGTAGATGCAAAAAATCCAAAAACTCTAAATATCAATTGCCCTATATAATGGCTTAATTTTACCATTTTAACTTGCATAATTGATAGATATTTCATTACCAACATTTTTTGAAAACTGTATTATTAGTTGTCAAAAAAGGAAAAAACTGAAACATAATTCCGCAGGAACTCGAATCAGTAGATGCAAAAAATCCAAAAACAGTAAATATCAATTGCACCATGTAAAGGCTCAATTTTACCATTGAAATTTGCACAATTGATAGATATTTCTTTACCAACATTTTTTGAAAACTGTATTATTTGTTGTCAAAAAAGGAAAAAGCTGAAACATAATTCCGCAGGAACTCGAATCAGTAGATGCAAAAAATCCAAAAACTCTAAATATCAATTGCCCTATATAACGGCTTAATTTTACCATTTTAACTTGCATAATTGATAGATATTTCTTTACCAACATTTTTTGAAAACTGCATTATTTGTTGTCAAAAAAGGAAAAAACTGAAACATAATTCCGCAGGAACTCGAATCAGTAGATGCAAAAAATCCAAAAACTCTAAATATCAATTGCCCTATATAATGGCTTAATTTTACCATTTTAACTTGCATAATTGATAGATATTTCATTACCAACATTTTTTGAAAACTGTATTATTAGTTGTCAAAAAAGGAAAAAACTGAAACATAATTCCGCAGGAACTCGAATCAGTAGATGCAAAAAATCCAAAAACTCTAAATATCAATTGCCCTATATAATGGCTCAAGTTTACCATTGAAATTTGCACAATTGATAGATATTTCTTTACCAACATTTTTTGAAAACTGTATTATTAGTTGTCAAAAAAGGAAAAAACAGAAACATAATTCCGCAGGAACACGAATCAGTAGATGCAAAAAACCCAAAAACTCTAAATATTAATTGCCCTATATAATGGCTTAATTTTACCATTTTAATTTGCATAATTGATAGATATTTCTTTACCAATATTTTTTGAAAACTGTATTATTTGTTGTCAAAAAAGGAAAAAACTGAAACACAATGCCGCGGGAACTCGAATCTGTAGATGCAAAAAATCCAAAAACATTAAATATCAATAGCCCTATAAAATGGCACAATTTTACCACTGAAATTTGCATAATTGATAGATATTTCTTTACCAATATTTTTTGAAAACTGTATTATTTGTTGTCAAAAAAGGAAAAAACTGAAACATAATGCCGCGGGAACTCAAATCTGTAGATGCAAAAAATCCAAAAACATTAAATATCAATTGCACTATAAAATGGCTCAATTTTACCACTGGAATTTGCATAATTGATAGATATTTCTTTACCAATATTTTTTGAAAACTGTATTATTTGTTGTCAAAAAAGGAAAAAACTGAAACACAATGCCGCGGGAACTCGAATCTGTAGATGCAAAAAATCTAAAAACATTAAATATCAATTGCCCTATAAAATGGCTCAATTTTACCACTGAAATTTGCATAATTGATAGATATTTCTTTACCAATATTTTTTGAAAACTGTATTATTTGTTGTCAAAAAAGGAAAAAACTGAAACATAATGCCGCGGGAACTCGAATCTGTAGATGCAAAAAATCCAAAAACATTAAATATCAATTGCCCTATAAAATGGCTCAATTTTACCACTGAAATTTGCATAATTGATAGATATTTCTTTACCATTATTTTTTGAAAACTGTATTATTTGTTGTCAAAAAAGGAAAAAACTGAAACATAATGCCGCGGGAACTCGAATCCGTAGATGCAAAAAATCCAAAAACATTAAATATCAATTGCCCTATAAAATGGCTCAATTTTACCACTGAAATTTGCATAATTGATAGATATTTCTTTACCATTATTTTTTGAAAACTGTATTATTTGTTGTCAAAAAAGGAAAAAACTGAAACATAATGCCGCGGGAACTCGAATCCGTAGATGCAAAAAATCCAAAAACATTAAATATCAATTGCCCTATAAAACGGCTCAATTGTACCACTGAAATTTGCATAATTGATAGATATTTCTTTACCATTATTTTTTGAAAACTGTATTATTTGTTGTCAAAAAAGGAATAAACTGAAACATAATGCCGCGGGAACTCGAATCCGTAGATGCAAAAAATCCAAAAACATTAAATATCAATTGCCCTATAAAATGGCTCAATTTTACCACTGAAATTTGCATAATTGATAGATATTTCTTTACCATTATTTTTTGAAAACTGTATTATTTGTTGTCAAAAAAGGAATAAACTGAAACATAATGCCGCGGGAACTCGAATCTGTAGATGCAAAAAATCTAAAAACATTAAATATTAATTGCCCTATAAATGGCTCAATTTTACCACTGGAATTTGCATAATTGATAGATATTTCTTTACCAATATTTTTTGAAAACTGTATTATTTGTTGTCAAAAAAGGAAAAAACTGAAACATAATGCCGCGGGAACTCGAATCTGTAGATGCAAAAAATCTAAAAACATTAAATATTAATTGCCCTATAAATGGCTCAATTTTACCACTGGAATTTGCATAATTGATAGATATTTCTTTACCAACATTTTTTGAAAACTGTATTATTTGTTGTCAAAAAAGGAATAAACTGAAACATAATGCCGCGGGAACTCGAATCTGTAGATGCAAAAAATCTAAAAACATTAAATATTAATTGCCCTATAAACGGCTCAATTGTACCACTGAAATTTGCATAATTGATAGATATTTCCTTACCAACATTTTTTGAAAACTGTATTATTAGTTGTCAAAAAAGGAATAAACTGAAACATAATGCCGCAGGAACTCGAATCAGTAGATGCATAAAATCCAAAAACTCTAAATATCAATTGCCCTATATAATGGCTTAATTTTACCATTTTAACTTGCATAATTGATAGATATTTCATTACCAACATTTTTTGAAAACTGTATTATTAGTTGTCAAAAAAGGAATAAACTGAAACATAATGCCGCAGGAACTCGAATCAGTAGATGCATAAAATCCAAAAACTCTAAATATCAATTGCCCTATATAATGGCTTAATTTTACCATTTTAACTTGCATAATTGATAGATATTTCATTACCAACATTTTTTGAAAACTGTATTATTTGTTGTCAAAAAAGGAATAAACTGAAACATAATGCCGCAGGAACTCGAATCAGTAGATGCATAAAATCCAAAAACTCTAAATATCAATTGCCCTATATAATGGCTTAATTTTACCATTTTAACTTGCATAATTGATAGATATTTCCTTACCAACATTTTTTGAAAACTGTATTATTTGTTGTCAAAAAAGGAAAAAACAGAAACATAATTCCGCAGGAACACGAATCAGTAGATGCAAAAAACCCAAAAACTCTAAATATTAATTGCCCTATATAATGGCTCAATTTTACCATTTTAATTTGCATAATTGATAGATATTTCTTTACCAACATTTTTTGAAAACTGTATTATTTGTTGTCAAAAAAGGAAAAAACAGAAACATAATTCCGCAGGAACTCGAATCAGTAGATGCAAAAAATCCAAAAACAATAAATATCAATTGCCCTATAAAATGGCTCAATTTTACCACTGAAATTTGCATAATTGATAGATATTTCTTTACCATTATTTTTTGAAAACTGTATTATTTGTTGTCAAAAAAGGAAAAAACAGAAACATAATTCCGCAGGAACTCGAATCAGTAGATGCAAAAAATCCAAAAACTCTAAATATCAATTGCCCTATATAATGGCTTAATTTTACCATTTTAATTTGCATAATTGATAGATATTTCTTTACCAACATTTTTTGAAAACTGTATTATTTGTTGTCAAAAAAGGAAAAAACAGAAACATAATTCCGCAGGAACTCGAATCAGTAGATGCAAAAAATCCAAAAACCCTAAATATCAATTGCCCTATATAATGGCTTAATTTTACCATTTTAACTTGCATAATTGATAGATATTTCATTACCAACATTTTTTGAAAACTGTATTATTAGTTGTCAAAAAAGGAATAAACTGAAACATAATGCCGCAGGAACTCGAATCAGTAGATGCATAAAATCCAAAAACTCTAAATATCAATTGCCCTATATAATGGCTTAATTTTACCATTTTAACTTGCATAATTGATAGATATTTCATTACCAACATTTTTTGAAAACTGTATTATTAGTTGTCAAAAAAGGAATAAACTGAAACATAATGCCGCAGGAACTCGAATCAGTAGATGCATAAAATCCAAAAACTCTAAATATCAATTGCCCTATATAATGGCTTAATTTTACCATTTTAACTTGCATAATTGATAGATATTTCCTTACCAACATTTTTTGAAAACTGTATTATTAGTTGTCAAAAAAGGAAAAAACAGAAACATAATTCCGCAGGAACTCGAATCAGTAGATGCAAAAAACCCAAAAACTCTAAATATTAATTGCCCTATATAATGGCTTAATTTTACCATTTTAATTTGCATAATTGATAGATATTTCATTACCAACATTTTTTGAAAACTGTATTATTAGTTGTCAAAAAAGGAAAAAACAGAAACATAATTCCGCAGGAACACGAATCAGTAGATGCAAAAAACCCAAAAACTCTAAATATTAATTGCCCTATATAATGGCTCAATTTTACCATTTTAATTTGCATAATTGATAGATATTTCTTTACCAACATTTTTTGAAAACTGTATTATTTGTTGTCAAAAAAGGAAAAAACAGAAACATAATTCCGCAGGAACTCGAATCAGTAGATGCAAAAAATCCAAAAACTCTAAATATCAATTGCCCTATATAATGGCTTAATTTTACCATTTTAATTTGCATAATTGATAGATATTTCTTTACCAACATTTTTTGAAAACTGTATTATTTGTTGTCAAAAAAGGAAAAAACAGAAACATAATTCCGCAGGAACTCGAATCAGTAGATGCAAAAAACCCAAAAACTCTAAATATTAATTGCCCTATATAATGGCTCAATTTTACCATTTTAATTTGCATAATTGATAGATATTTCTTTACCAACATTTTTTGAAAACTGTATTATTTGTTGTCAAAAAAGGAAAAAACAGAAACATAATTCCGCGGGAACTCGAATCCGTAGATGCAAAAAATCCAAAAACTCTAAATATCAATTGCCCTATATAATGGCTTAATTTTACCATTTTAATTTGCATAATTGATAGATATTTCTTTACCAACATTTTTTGAAAACTGTATTATTTGTTTCAAAAAAGGAAAAAACAGAAACATAATTCCGCAGGAACTCGAATCAGTAGATGCAAAAAATCCAAAAACTCTAAATATCAATTGCCCTATATAATGGCTTAATTTTACCATTTTAATTTGCATAATTGATAGATATTTCTTTACCAATATTTTTTGAAAACTGTATTATTTGTTGTCAAAAAAGGAAAAAACAGAAACATAATTCCGCAGGAACTCGAATCAGTAGATGCAAAAAATCCAAAAACTCTAAATATCAATTGCCCTATATAATGGCTTAATTTTACCATTTTAATTTGCATAATTGATAGATATTTCTTTACCAATATTTTTTGAAAACTGTATTATTTGTTGTCAAAAAAGGAAAAAACTGAAACATAATGCCGCGGGAACTCGAATCTGTAGATGCAAAAAATCCAAAAACATTAAATATCAATTGCCCTATAAAACGGCTTAATTGTACCACTGAAATTTGCATAATTGATAGATATTTCTTTACCATTATTTTTTGAAAACTGTATTATTTGTTGTCAAAAAAGGAATAAACTGAAACATAATGCCGCGGGAACTCGAATCCGTAGATGCAAAAAATCCAAAAACATTAAATATCAATTGCCCTATAAAACGGCTCAATTGTACCACTGAAATTTGCATAATTGATAGATATTTCCTTACCAACATTTTTTGAAAACTGTATTATTTGTTGTCAAAAAAGGAATAAACTGAAACATAATGCCGCAGGAACTCGAATCAGTAGATGCATAAAATCCAAAAACTCTAAATATCAATTGCCCTATATAATGGCTTAATTTTACCATTTTAACTTGCATAATTGATAGATATTTCATTACCAACATTTTTTGAAAACTGTATTATTAGTTGTCAAAAAAGGAATAAACTGAAACATAATTCCGCAGGAACTCGAATCAGTAGATGCATAAAATCCAAAAACTCTATATATCAATTGCCCTATATAATGGCTTAATTTTACCATTTTAACTTGCATAATTGATAGATATTTCATTACCAACATTTTTTGAAAACTGTATTATTAGTTGTCAAAAAAGGAATAAACTGAAACATAATGCCGCAGGAACTCGAATCAGTAGATGCATAAAATCCAAAAACTCTAAATATCAATTGCCCTATATAATGGCTTAATTTTACCATTTTAACTTGCATAATTGATGGATATTTCATTACCAACATTTTTTGAAAACTGTATTATTAGTTGTCAAAAAAGGAAAAAACAGAAACATAATTCCGCAGGAACACGAATCAGTAGATGCAAAAAACCCAAAAACTCTAAATATTAATTGCCCTATATAATGGCTTAATTTTACCATTTTAATTTGCATAATTGATAGATATTTCATTACCAACATTTTTTGAAAACTGTATTATTAGTTGTCAAAAAAGGAAAAAACAGAAACATAATTCCGCAGGAACACGAATCAGTAGATGCAAAAAACCCAAAAACTCTAAATATTAATTGCCCTATATAATGGCTTAATTTTACCATTTTAATTTGCATAATTGATAGATATTTCTTTACCAACATTTTTTGAAAACTGTATTATTTGTTTCAAAAAAGGAAAAAACAGAAACATAATTCCGCAGGAACTCGAATCAGTAGATGCAAAAAATCCAAAAACTCTAAATATCAATTGCCCTATATAATGGCTTAATTTTACCATTTTAATTTGCATAATTGATAGATATTTCTTTACCAACATTTTTTGAAAACTGTATTATTAGTTGTCAAAAAAGGAATAAACTGAAACATAATGCCGCAGGAACTCGAATCAGTAGATGCATAAAATCCAAAAACTCTATATATCAATTGCCCTATATAATGGCTTAATTTTACCATTTTAACTTGCATAATTGATAGATATTTCATTACCAACATTTTTTGAAAACTGTATTATTAGTTGTCAAAAAAGGAAAAAACTGAAACATAATGCCGCAGGAACTCGAATCAGTAGATGCATAAAATCCAAAAACTCTATATATCAATTGCCCTATATAATGGCTTAATTTTACCATTTTAATTTGCATAATTGATAGATATTTCATTACCAACATTTTTTGAAAACTGTATTATTAGTTGTCAAAAAAGAAAAAAACTGAAACATAATTCCGCAGGAACTCGAATCAGTAGATGCAAAAAATCCAAAAACTCTAAATATCAATTGCCCTATATAATGGCTCAATTTTACCATTTTAATTTGCATAATTGATAGATATTTCATTACCAACATTTTTTGAAAACTGTATTATTAGTTGTCAAAAAAGGAAAAAACTGAAACATAATTCCGCAGGAACTCGAATCAGTAGATGCAAAAAATCCAAAAACTCTAAATATCAATTGCCCTATATAATGGCTTAATTTTACCATTTTAATTTGCATAATTGATAGATATTTCTTTACCAACATTTTTTGAAAACTGTATTATTTGTTGTCAAAAAAGGAAAAAACAGAAACATAATTCCGCAGGAACTCGAATCAGTAGATGCAAAAAATCCAAAAACTCTAAATATCAATTGCCCTATATAATGGCTTAATTTTACCATTTTAATTTGCATAATTGATAGATATTTCTTTACCAACATTTTTTGAAAACTGTATTATTTGTTGTCAAAAAAGGAAAAAACAGAAACATAATTCCGCAGGAACTCGAATCAGTAGATTCAAAAAATCTAAAAACTCTAAATATCAATTGCCCTATATAATGGCTTAATTTTACCATTTTAATTTGCATAATTGATAGATATTTCTTTACCAATATTTTTTGAAAACTGTATTATTTGTTGTCAAAAAAGGAAGAAACTGAAACATAATGCCGCGGGAACTCGAATCTGTAGATGCAAAAAATCCAAAAACAATAAATATCAATTGCCCTATAAAATGGCTCAATTTTACCACTGAAATTTGCATAATTGATAGATATTTCTTTACCAATATTTTTTGAAAACTGTATTATTTGTTGTCAAAAAAGGAAAAAACTGAAACATAATGCCGCGGGAACTCAAATCTGTAGATGCAAAAAATCCAAAAACATTAAATATCAATTGCCCTATAAAATGGCTCAATTTTACCACTGAAATTTGCATAATTGATAGATATTTCTTTACCAATATTTTTTGAAAACTGTATTATTTGTTGTCAAAAAAGGAAAGAACTGAAACATAATGCCGCGGGAACTCAAATCTGTAGATGCAAAAAATCCAAAAACATTAAATATCAATTGCCCTATAAAATGGCTCAATTTTACCACTGAAATTTGCATAATTGATAGATATTTCTTTACCAATATTTTTTGAAAACTGTATTATTTGTTGTCAAAAAAGGAAAAAACTGAAACATAATGCCGCGGGAACTCGAATCTGTAGATGCAAAAAATCCAAAAACATTAAATATCAATTGCACTATAAAATGGCTCAATTTTACCACTGGAATTTGCATAATTGATAGATATTTCTTTACCAATATTTTTTGAAAATTGTGTTATTTGTTGTCAAAAAAGGAATAAACTGAAACATAATGCCGCGGGAACTCGAATCCGTAGATGCAAAAAATCCAAAAACATTAAATATCAATTGCACTATTGAATGGCTCAATTTTACCACTGGAATTTGCATAATTGATAGATATTTCTTTACCAATATTTTTTGAAAATTGTGTTATTTGTTGTCAAAAAAGGAATAAACTGAAACATAATGCCGCGGGAACTCGAATCTGTAGATGCAAAAAATCCAAAAACATTAAATATCAATTGCCCTATAAAATGGCTCATTTTTACCACTGAAATTTCCATAATTGATAGATATTTCTTTACCAACATTTTTTGAAAATTGTAATATTTGTTGTCAAAAAATGAAAAAACTGAAACATAATGCCGCGGGAACTCGAATCCGTAGATGCAAAAAATCCAAAAACATTAAATATCAATTGCCCTATAAAACGGCTCAGTTGTACCACTGAAATTTGCATAATTGATAGATATTTCTTTACCAATATTTTTTGAAAACTGTATTATTTGTTGTCAAAAAAGGAATAAACTGAAACATAATGCCGCGGGAACTCGAATCCGTAGATGCAAAAAATCCAAAAACATTAAATATCAATTGCCCTATAAAACGGCTCAATTGTACCACTGAAATTTGCATAATTGATAGATATTTCCTTACCAACATTTTTTGAAAACTGTATTATTTGTTGTCAAAAAAGGAATAAATTGAAACATAATGCCGCAGGAACTCGAATCCGTAGATGCAAACAATCCAAAAACATTAAATATCAATTGCCCTATAAAATGGCTCTATTTTACCACTGAAATTTGCATAATTGATAGATATTTCTTTACCATTATTTTTTGAAAACTGTATTATTTGTTGTCAAAAAAGGAATAAACTGAAACATAATGCCGCGGGAACTCGAATCCGTAGATGCAAAAAATCCAAAAACATTAAATATCAATTGCCCTATAAAACGGCTCAATTGTACCACTGAAATTTGCATAATTGATAGATATTTCTTTACCAATATTTTTTGAAAACTGTATTATTTGTTGTCAAAAAAGGAAAAAACTGAAACATAATGCCGCGGGAACTCGAATCTGTAGATGCAAAAAATCCAAAAACATTAAATATTAATTGCCCTATAAAATGGCTCTATTTTACCACTGAAATTTGCATAATTGATAGATATTTCTTTACCATTATTTTTTGAAAACTGTATTATTTGTTGTCAAAAAAGGAATAAACTGAAACATAATGCCGCGGGAACTCGAATCCGTAGATGCAAAAAATCCAAAAACATTAAATATCAATTGCCCTATAAAACGGCTCAATTGTACCACTGAAATTTGCATAATTGATAGATATTTCTTTACCAATATTTTTTGAAAACTGTATTATTTGTTGTCAAAAAAGGAAAAAACTGAAACATAATGCCGCGGGAACTCGAATCTGTAGATGCAAAAAATCCAAAAACAGTAAATACCAATTGCACCATGTAAATGCTCAATTTTACCTTTTTATTTGCATAATTGATAGATATTTCTTTACCAACATTTTTTGAAAACTGTATTATTTGTTGTCAAAAAAGGAATAAACTGAAACATAATTCCGCGGGAACTCGAATCTGTAGATGCAAAAAATCCAAAAACAATAAATATCAGTTGCCCTATATAATGGCTCAATTTTACCTTTTTTATTTGCATAATTGATAGATATTTCTTTACCAACATTTTTTGAAAACTGTATTATTTGTTGTCAAAAAAGGAATAAACTGAAACATAATGCCGCGGGAACTCGAATCCGTAGATGCAAAAAATCCAAAAACATTAAATATCAATTGCCCTATAAAACGGCTCAATTTTACCACTGAAATTTGCATAATTGATAGATATTTCTTTACCAATATTTTTTGAAAATTGTATTATTTGTTGTCAAAAAAGGAATAAACTGAAACATAATGCCGCGGGAACTCGAATCTGTAGATGCAAAAAATCCAAAAACATTAAATATCAATTGCCCTATAAAACGGCTCAATTTTACCACTGAAATTTGCATAATTGATAGATATTTCTTTACCAATATTTTTTGAAAATTGTATTATTTGTTGTCAAAAAAGGAAAAAACTGAAACATAATGCCGCGGGAACTCGAATCTGAAGATGCAAAAAATCCAAAAACATTAAATATCAATCGCCCTATAAAATGGCTCTATTTTACCACTGAAATTTGCATAATTGATAGATATTTCTTTACCAACATTTTTTGAAAATTGTATTATTTGTTGTCAAAAAAGGAAAAAACTGAAACATAATGCCGCGGGAACTCGAATCTGAAGATGCAAAAAATCCAGAAACATTAAATATCAATTGCCCTATAAAACGGCTCAATTGTACCACTGAAATTTGCATAATTGATAGATATTTCTTTACCAATATTTTTTGAAAACTGTATTATTTGTTGTCAAAAAAGGAAAAAACTGAAACATAATTCCGCAGGAACTCGAATCAGTAGATGCAAAAAATCCAAAAACATTAAATATCAATTGCCCTATAAAACGGCTCAATTGTACCACTGAAATTTGCATAATTGATAGATATTTCTTTACCAATATTTTTTGAAAACTGTATTATTTGTTGTCAAAAAAGGAAAAAACTGAAACATAATGCCGCGGGAACTTGAATCTGTAGATGCAAAAAATCCAAAAACATTAAATATTAATTGCCCTATAAAACGGCTCAATTGTACCACTGAAATTTGCATAATTGATAGATATTTCTTTACCAATATTTTTTGAAAACTGTATTATTTGTTGTCAAAAAAGGAAAAAACTGAAACATAATTCCGCGGGAACTCGAATCTGAAGATGCAAAAAATCCAGAAACATTAAATATCAATTGCCCTATAAAACGGCTCAATTGTACCACTGAAATTTGCATAATTGATAGATATTTCTTTACCAATATTTTTTGAAAACTGTATTATTTGTTGTCAAAAAAGGAAAAAACTGAAACATAATTCCGCGGGAACTCGAATCTGAAGATGCAAAAAATCCAAAAACATTAAATATCAATTGCACCATGTAAAGGCTCAATTTTACCATTGTAATTTGCATAATTGATAGATATTTCTTTACCAACATTTTTTGAAAACTGTATTATTTGTTGTCAAAAAAGGAATAAACTGAAACATAATGCCGCGGGAACTCGAATCTGAAGATGCAAAAAATCCAAAAACATTAAATATCAATTGCACCATGTAAAGGCTCAATTTTACCATTGTAATTTGCATAATTGATAGATATTTCTTTACCAACATTTTTTGAAAACTGTATTATTTGTTGTCAAAAAAGGAATAAACTGAAACATAATGCCGCGGGAACTCGAATCCGTAGATGCAAAAAATCCAAAAACATTAAATATCAATTGCCCTATAAAACGGCTCAATTTTACCACTGAAATTTGCATAATTGATAGATATTTCTTTACCAATATTTTTTGAAAATTGTATTATTTGTTGTCAAAAAAGGAATAAACTGAAACATAATGCCGCGGGAACTCGAATCTGTAGATGCAAAAAATCCAAAAACATTAAATATCAATCGCCCTATAAAATGGCTCTATTTTACCACTGAAATTTGCATAATTGATAGATATTTCTTTACCAACATTTTTTGAAAATTGTATTATTTGTTGTCAAAAAAGGAAAAAACTGAAACATAATGCCGCGGGAACTCGAATCTGAAGATGCAAAAAATCCAGAAACATTAAATATCAATTGCCCTATAAAACGGCTCAATTGTACCACTGAAATTTGCATAATTGATAGATATTTCTTTACCAATATTTTTTGAAAACTGTATTATTTGTTGTCAAAAAAGGAAAAAACTGAAACATAATTCCGCAGGAACTCGAATCAGTAGATGCAAAAAATCCAAAAACATTAAATATCAATTGCCCTATAAAACGGCTCAATTGTACCACTGAAATTTGCATAATTGATAGATATTTCTTTACCAATATTTTTTGAAAACTGTATTATTTGTTGTCAAAAAAGGAAAAAACTGAAACATAATGCCGCGGGAACTTGAATCTGTAGATGCAAAAAATCCAAAAACATTAAATATTAATTGCCCTATAAAACGGCTCAATTGTACCACTGAAATTTGCATAATTGATAGATATTTCTTTACCAATATTTTTTGAAAACTGTATTATTTGTTGTCAAAAAAGGAAAAAACTGAAACATAATTCCGCGGGAACTCGAATCTGAAGATGCAAAAAATCCAGAAACATTAAATATCAATTGCCCTATAAAACGGCTCAATTGTACCACTGAAATTTGCATAATTGATAGATATTTCTTTACCAATATTTTTTGAAAACTGTATTATTTGTTGTCAAAAAAGGAAAAAACTGAAACATAATTCCGCGGGAACTCGAATCTGAAGATGCAAAAAATCCAAAAACATTAAATATCAATTGCACCATGTAAAGGCTCAATTTTACCATTGTAATTTGCATAATTGATAGATATTTCTTTACCAACATTTTTTGAAAACTGTATTATTTGTTGTCAAAAAAGGAATAAACTGAAACATAATGCCGCGGGAACTCGAATCTGAAGATGCAAAAAATCCAAAAACATTAAATATCAATTGCACCATGTAAAGGCTCAATTTTACCATTGTAATTTGCATAATTGATAGATATTTCTTTACCAACATTTTTTGAAAACTGTATTATTTGTTGTCAAAAAAGGAATAAACTGAAACATAATGCCGCGGGAACTCGAATCCGTAGATGCAAAAAATCCAAAAACATTAAATATCAATTGCCCTATAAAACGGCTCAATTTTACCACTGAAATTTGCATAATTGATAGATATTTCTTTACCAATATTTTTTGAAAATTGTATTATTTGTTGTCAAAAAAGGAATAAACTGAAACATAATGCCGCGGGAACTCGAATCTGTAGATGCAAAAAATCCAAAAACATTAAATATCAATTGCCCTATAAAATGGCTAAATTGTACCATTGAAATTTCCACAATTGATAGATATTTCTTTACCAACATTTTTTGAAAACTGTATTATTTGTTGTCAAAAAAGGAATAAACTGAAACATAATGCCGCGGGAACTCGAATCTGAAGATGCAAAAAATCCAGAAACATTAAATACCAATCGCCCTATAAAATGGCTCTATTTTACCACTGAAATTTGCATAATTGATAGATATTTCTTTACCAACATTTTTACAAAAATTGTATTATTTGTTGTCAAAAAAGGAATAAACTGAAACATAATGCCGCGGGAACTCGAATCTGAAGATGCAAAAAATCCAGAAACATTAAATATCAATCGCCCTATAAAATGGCTCAATTTTACCATTGAAATTTCCACAATTGATAGATATTTCTTTACCAACATTTTTTGAAAATTGTATTATTTGTTGTCAAAAAAGGAAAAAACTGAAACATAATGCCGCGTGAACTCGAATCTTGAAGATGCAAAAAATCCAAAAACATTAAATATCGATTGCCCTATAAAATGGCTAAATTGTACCATTGAAATTTCCACAATTGATAGATATTTCTTTACCAACATTTTTTGAAAACTGTATTATTTGTTGTCAAAAAAGGAATAAACTGAAACATAATGCCGCGGGAACTCGAATCTGTAGATGCAAAAAAACCAAAAACTCTAAATATCAAATGCCCTATATAATGGCTCAATTTTACCATTTTAATTTGCATAATTGATAGATATTTCTTTAGCAACATTTTTTGAAAACTGTATTATTTGTTGTCAAAAAAGGAATAAACTGAAACATAATGCCGCGGGAACTCGAATCTGTAGATGCAAAAAAACAAAAACTCTAAATATCAATTGCACCATGTAAAGGCTCAATTTTACCATTTTAATTGCATAATTAATAGATATTTCTTTACCAACATTTTTTGAAAACTGTATTATTTGTTGTCAAAAAAGGAATAAACTGAAACATAATGCCGCGGGAACTCGAATCTGTAGATGCAAAAAAACCAAAAACTCTAAATATCAATTGCCCTATATAATGGCTCAATTTTACCATTTTAATTTGCACAATTGATAGATATTTCTTTACCAACATTTTTTGAAAACTGTATTATTTGTTGTCAAAAAAGGAATAAACTGAAACATAATGCCGCAGGAACTCGAATCCGTAGATGCAAAAAATCCAAAAACATTAAATATCAATCGCCCTATAAAACGGCTCAATTTTACCACTGAAATTTGCATAATTGATAGATATTTCTTTACCAATATTTTTTGAAAACTGTATTATTTGTTGTCAAAAAAGGAATAAACTGAAACATAATGCAGCGGGAACTCGAATCTGAAGATGCAAAAAATCCAAAAACAGTAAATATCAATTGCACCATGTAAAGGCTCAATTTTACCATTGAAATTTCCACAATTGATAGATATTTCTTTACCAACATTTTTTGAAAATTGTATTATTTGTTGTCAAACAAGGAAAAAACTGAAACATAATGCCGCGTGAACTCGAATCTTGAAGATGCAAAAAATCCAAAAACATTAAATATCGATTGCCCTATAAAATGGCTCAATTGTACCACTGAAATTTGCATAATTGATAGATATTTCTTTACCAACATTTTTTGAAAACTGTATTATTTGTTGTCAAAAAAGGAATAAACTGAAACATAATGCCGCGGGAACTCGAATCTGTAGATGCAAAAAAACCAAAAACTCTAAATATCAAATGCCCTATATAATGGCTCAATTTTACCATTTTAATTTGCATAATTAATAGATATTTCTTTACCAATATTTTTTGAAAACTGTATTATTTGTTGTCAAAAAAGGAAAAAACTGAAACATAATTCCGCAGGAACTCGAATCAGTAGATGCAAAAAATCCAAAAACATTAAATATCAATTGCCCTATAAAACGGCTCAATTGTACCACTGAAATTTGCATAATTGATAGATATTTCTTTACCAATATTTTTTGAAAACTGTATTATTTGTTGTCAAAAAAGGAAAAAACTGAAACATAATGCCGCGGGAACTCGAATCTGTAGATGCAAAAAATCCAAAAACATTAAATATTAATTGCCCTATAAAACGGCTCAATTGTACCACTGAAATTTGCATAATTGATAGATATTTCTTTACCAATATTTTTTGAAAACTGTATTATTTGTTGTCAAAAAAGGAAAAAACTGAAACATAATTCCGCGGGAACTCGAATCTGAAGATGCAAAAAATCCAAAAACATTAAATATCAATTGCACCATGTAAAGGCTCAATTTTACCATTGTAATTTGCATAATTGATAGATATTTCTTTACCAACATTTTTTGAAAACTGTATTATTTGTTGTCAAAAAAGGAATAAACTGAAACATAATGCCGCGGGAACTCGAATCTGAAGATGCAAAAAATCCAAAAACATTAAATATCAATTGCACCATGTAAAGGCTCAATTTTACCATTGTAATTTGCATAATTGATAGATATTTCTTTACCAACATTTTTTGAAAACTGTATTATTTGTTGTCAAAAAAGGAATAAACTGAAACATAATGCCGCGGGAACTCGAATCCGTAGATGCAAAAAATCCAAAAACATTAAATATCAATTGCCCTATAAAACGGCTCAATTTTACCACTGAAATTTGCATAATTGATAGATATTTCTTTACCAATATTTTTTGAAAATTGTATTATTTGTTGTCAAAAAAGGAATAAACTGAAACATAATGCCGCGGGAACTCGAATCTGTAGATGCAAAAAATCCAAAAACATTAAATATCAATTGCCCTATAAAATGGCTCAATTTTACCATTGAAATTTCCATAATTGATAGATATTTCTTTACCAACATTTTTTGAAAATTGTATTATTTGTTGTCAAAAAAGGAAAAAACTGAAACATAATGCCGCGGGAACTCGAATCTGTAGATGCAAAAAATCCAAAAACATTAAATATCAATCGCCCTATAAAATGGCTCTATTTTACCACTGAAATTTGCATAATTGATAGATATTTCTTTACCAACATTTTTTGAAAATTGTATTATTTGTTGTCAAAAAAGGAAAAAACTGAAACATAATGCCGCGGGAACTCGAATCTGTAGATGCAAAAAATCCAAAAACATTAAATATCAATCGCCCTATAAAATGGCTCTATTTTACCACTGAAATTTGCATAATTGATAGATATTTCTTTACCAACATTTTTTGAAAATTGTATTATTTGTTGTCAAAAAAGGAAAAAACTGAAACATAATGCCGCGGGAACTCGAATCTGAAGATGCAAAAAAACCAGAAACATTAAATATCAATCGCCCTATAAAACGGCTCAATTTTACCACTGAAATTTGCATAATTGATAGATATTTCTTTACCAATATTTTTTGAAAACTGTATTATTTGTTGTCAAAAAAGGAATAAACTGAAACATAATGCCGCGGGAACTCGAATCCGTAGATGCAAAAAATCCAAAAACGATAAATACCAATTGCACCATGTAAATGCTCAATTTTACCTTTTTAATTTGCATAATTGATAGATATTTCTTTACCAATATTTTTTGAAAACTGTATTATTTGTTGTCAAAAAAGGAATAAACTGAAACATAATGCCGCGGGAACTCGAATCCGTAGATGCAAAAAATCCAAAAACGATAAATACCAATTGCACCATGTAAATGCTCAATTTTACCACTGAAATTTGCATAATTGATAGATATTTCTTTACCAATATTTTTTGAAAACTGTATTATTTGTTGTCAAAAAAGGAATAAACTGAAACATAATGCCGCGGGAACTCGAATCTGTAGATGCAAAAAATCCAAAAACATTAAATATCAATTGCCCTATAAAATGGCTCAATTTTACCATTGAAATTTCCATAATTGATAGATATTTCTTTACCAACATTTTTTGAAAATTGTATTATTTGTTGTAAAAAAGGAAAAAACTGAAACATAATGCCGCGGGAACTCGAATCTGAAGATGCAAAAAATCCAGAAACATTAAATACCAATCGCCCTATAAAATGGCTCTATTTTACCACTGAAATTTGCATAATTGATAGATATTTCTTTACCAACATTTTTACAAAAATTGTATTATTTGTTGTCAAAAAAGGAATAAACTGAAACATAATGCCGCGGGAACTCGAATCTGAAGATGCAAAAAATCCAGAAACATTAAATATCAATCGCCCTATAAAATGGCTCAATTTTACCATTGAAATTTCCACAATTGATAGATATTTCTTTACCAACATTTTTTGAAAATTGTATTATTTGTTGTCAAAAAAGGAAAAAACTGAAACATAATGCCGCGTGAACTCGAATCTTGAAGATGCAAAAAATCCAAAAACATTAAATATCGATTGCCCTATAAAATGGCTAAATTGTACCATTGAAATTTCCACAATTGATAGATATTTCTTTACCAACATTTTTTGAAAACTGTATTATTTGTTGTCAAAAAAGGAATAAACTGAAACATAATGCCGCGGGAACTCGAATCTTGAAGATGCAAAAAATCCAAAAACATTAAATATCGATTGCCCTATAAAATGGCTCAATTGTACCATTGAAATTTGCATAATTGATAGATATTTCTTTACCAACATTTTTTGAAAACTGTATTATTTGTTGTCAAAAAAGGAATAAACTGAAACATAATGCCGCGGGAACTCGAATCTTGAAGATGCAAAAAATCCAAAAACATTAAATATCGATTGCCCTATAAAATGGCTCAATTGTACCATTGAAATTTGCATAATTGATAGATATTTCTTTACCAACATTTTTTGAAAACTGTATTATTTGTTGTCAAAAAAGGAATAAACTGAAACATAATGCCGCGGGAACTCGAATCTTGAAGATGCAAAAAATCCAAAAACATTAAATATCGATTGCCCTATAAAATGGCTCAATTGTACCATTGAAATTTGCATAATTGATAGATATTTCTTTACCAACATTTTTTGAAAACTGTATTATTTGTTGTCAAAAAAGGAATAAACTGAAACATAATGCCGCGGGAACTCGAATCTTGAAGATGCAAAAAATCCAAAAACATTAAATATCGATTGCCCTATAAAATGGCTCAATTGTACCATTGAAATTTGCATAATTGATAGATATTTCTTTACCAACATTTTTTGAAAACTGTATTATTTGTTGTCAAAAAAGGAATAAACTGAAACATAATGCCGCGGGAACTCGAATCTTGAAGATGCAAAAAATCCAAAAACATTAAATATCGATTGCCCTATAAAATGGCTCAATTGTACCATTGAAATTTGCATAATTGATAGATATTTCTTTACCAACATTTTTTGAAAACTGTATTATTTGTTGTCAAAAAAGGAATAAACTGAAACATAATGCCGCGGGAACTCGAATCTTGAAGATGCAAAAAATCCAAAAACATTAAATATCGATTGCCCTATAAAATGGCTCAATTGTACCATTGAAATTTCCACAATTGATAGATATTTCTTTACCAACATTTTTTGAAAACTGTATTATTTGTTGTCAAAAAAGGAATAAACTGAAACATAATGCCGCGGGAACTCGAATCTTGAAGATGCAAAAAATCCAAAAACATTAAATATCGATTGCCCTATAAAATGGCTCAATTGTACCACTGAAATTTGCATAATTGATAGATATTTCTTTACCAACATTTTTTGAAAACTGTATTATTTGTTGTCAAAAAAGGAATAAACTGAAACATAATGCCGCGGGAACTCGAATCTGAAGATGCAAAAAATCCAAAAACAGTAAATATCAATTGCACCATGTAAAGGCTCAATTTTACCATTGAAATTTCCACAATTGATAGATATTTCTTGACCAACATTTTTTGAAAATTGTATTATTTGTTGTCAAAAAAGGAAAAAACTGAAACATAATGCCGCGTGAACTCGAATCTTGAAGATGCAAAAAATCCAAAAACATTAAATATCGATTGCCCTATAAAATGGCTCAATTGTACCACTGAAATTTGCATAATTGATAGATATTTCTTTACCAACATTTTTTGAAAACTGTATTATTTGTTGTCAAAAAAGGAATAAACTGAAACATAATGCCGCGGGAACTCGAATCTGAAGATGCAAAAAATCCAAAAACATTAAATATCGATTGCCCTATAAAATGGCTCAATTGTACCACTGAAATTTGCATAATTGATAGATATTTCTTTACCAACATTTTTTGAAAACTGTATTATTTGTTGTCAAAAAAGGAATAAACTGAAACATAATGCCGCAGGAACTCGAATCTGTAGATGCAAAAAAACCAAAAACTCTAAATATCAAATGCCCTATATAATGGCTCAATTTTACCATTTTAATTTGCATAATTAATAGATATTTCTTTACCAACATTTTTTGAAAACTGTATTATTTGTTGTCAAAAAAGGAATAAACTGAAACATAATGCCGCGGGAACTCGAATCTGTAGATGCAAAAAAACCAAAAACTCTAAATATCAAATGCCCTATATAATGGCTCAATTTTACCATTTTAATTTGCATAATTAATAGATATTTCTTTACCAACATTTTTTGAAAACTGTATTATTTGTTGTCAAAAAAGGAATAAACTGAAACATAATGCCGCAGGAACTCGAATCCGTAGATGCAAAAAATCCAAAAACTCTAAATATCAATTGCCCTATATAATGGCTCAATTTGACCATTGAAATTTGCACAATTGATAGATATTTCCTTACCAACATTTTTTGAAAACTGTATTATTTGTTGTCAAAAAAGGAATAAACTGAAACATAATGCCGCGGGAACTCGAATCTGAAGATGCAAAAAATCCAAAAACATTAAATATCAATCGCCCTATAAAACGGCTCAATTTTACCACTGAAATTTGCATAATTGATAGATATTTCTTTACCAATATTTTTTGAAAACTGTATTATTTGTTGTCAAAAAAGGAATAAACTGAAACATAATGCCGCGGGAACTCGAATCTGAAGATGCAAAAAATCCAAAAACATTAAATATCGATTGCCCTATAAAATGGCTCAATTGTACCATTGAAATTTCCACAATTGATAGATATTTCTTTACCAACATTTTTTGAAAATTGTATTATTTGTTGTCAAAAAAGGAAAAAACTGAAACATAATGCCGCGTGAACTCGAATCTTGAAGATGCAAAAAATCCAAAAACATTAAATATCGATTGCCCTATAAAATGGCTTATTTTTACCATTTTAATTTGCATAATTGATAGATATTTCATTACCAACATTTTTTGAAAACTGTATTATTTGTTGTCAAAAAAGGAATAAACTGAAACATAATGCCGCGGGAACTCGAATCTGTAGATGCAAAAAAACCAAAAACTCTAAACATCAAATGCCCTATATAATGGCTCAATTTTACCATTTTAATTTGCATAATTGATAGATATTTCTTTACCAACATTTTTTGAAAACTGTATTATTTGTTGTCAAAAAAGGAATAAACTGAAACATAATGCCGCGGGAACTCGAATCTGTAGATGCAAAAAAACCAAAAACTCTAAACATCAAATGCCCTATATAATGGCTCAATTTTACCATTTTAATTTGCATAATTGATAGATATTTCTTTACCAACATTTTTTGAAAACTGTATTATTTGTTGTCAAAAAAGGAATAAACTGAAACATAATGCCGCGGGAACTCGAATCTGTAGATGCAAAAAAACCAAAAACTCTAAACATCAAATGCCCTATATAATGGCTCAATTTTACCATTTTAATTTGCATAATTGATAGATATTTCTTTACCAACATTTTTTGAAAACTGTATTATTTTTTGTCAAAAAAGGAATAAACTGAAACATAATGCCGCGGGAACTCGAATCTGTAGATGCAAAAAAACCAAAAACTCTAAACATCAAAAACCCCTATATAATGGCTCAATTTTACCATTGAAATTTCCACAATTGATAGATATTTCTTTACCAACATTTTTTGAAAACTGTATTATTTGTTGTCAAAAAAGGAATAAACTGAAACATAATGCCGCGGAAACTCGAATCTGTAGATGCAAAAAAACCAAAAACTCTAAACATCAAATGCCCTATATAATGGCTCAATTTTACCATTTTAATTTGCATAATTGATAGATATTTCTTTACCAACATTTTTTGAAAACTGTATTATTTGTTGTCAAAAAAGGAATAAACTGAAACATAATGCCGCGGGAACTCGAATCTGTAGATGCAAAAAAACCAAAAACTCTAAATATCAATTGCACCATGTAAAGGCTCAATTTTACCATTTTAATTTGCATAATTAATAGATATTTCTTTACCAACATTTTTTGAAAACTGTATTATTTGTTGTCAAAAAAGGAATAAACTGAAACATAATGCCGCGGAAACTCGAATCTGTAGATGCAAAAAAACCAAAAACTCTAAATATCAATTGCACCATGTAAAGGCTCAATTTTACCATTTTAATTTGCATAATTAATAGATATTTCTTTACCAACATTTTTTGAAAACTGTATTATTTGTTGTCAAAAAAGGAATAAACTGAAACATAATGCCGCAGGAACTCGAATCCGTAGATGCAAAAAATCCAAAAACTCTAAATATCAATTGCCCTATATAATGGCTCAATTTTACCATTGAAATTTGCACAATTGATAGATATTTCCTTACCAACATTTTTTGAAAACTGTATTATTTGTTGTCAAAAAAGGAATAAACTGAAACATAATGCCGCAGGAACTCGAATCCGCAGATGCAAAAAATCCAAAAACTCTAAATATCAATTGCCCTATATAATGGCTCAATTTTACCATTGAAATTTGCACAATTGATAGATATTTCTTTACCAACATTTTTTGAAAACTGTATTATTTGTTGTCAAAAAAGGAATAAACTGAAACACAATGCCGCGGAAACTCGAATCTGTAGATGCAAAAAAACCAAAAACTCTAAACATCAAATGCCCTATATAATGGTTCAATTTTACCATTTTAATTTGCATAATTGATAGATATTTCTTTACCAACATTTTTTGAAAACTGTATTATTTGTTGTCAAAAAAGGAATAAACTGAAACATAATGCCGCGGGAACTCGAATCTGTAGATGCAAAAAAACCAAAAACTCTAAATATCAATTGCACCATGTAAAGGCTCAATTTTACCATTTTAATTTGCATAATTAATAGATATTTCTTTACCAACATTTTTTGAAAACTGTATTATTTGTTGTCAAAAAAGGAATAAACTGAAACATAATGCCGCAGGAACTCGAATCCGTAGATGCAAAAAATCCAAAAACTCTAAATATCAATTGCCCTATATAATGGCTCAATTTTACCATTTTAATTTGCACAATTGATAGATATTTCCTTACCAACATTTTTTGAAAACTGTATTATTTGTTGTCAAAAAAGGAATAAACTGAAACATAATTCCGCGGGAACTCGGATCTGTAGATGCAAAAAATCCAAAAACTCTAAATATCAATTGCCCTATATAATGGCTCAATTTTACCATTGAAATTTGCACAATTGATAGATATTTCTTTACCAACATTTTTTGAAAACTGTATTATTTGTTGTCAAAAAAGGAATAAACTGAAACATAATGCCGCGGGAACTCGAATCTGTAGATGCAAAAAATCCAAAAACAGTAAATATCAATTGCACCATGTAAAGGCTCAATTTTACCACTGAAATTTGCATAATTGATAGATATTTCTTTACCAACATTTTTTGAAAACTGTATTATTTGTTGTCAAAAAAGGAAAAAACTGAAACATAATGCCGCGGGAACTCGAATCTGTAGATGCAAAAAAACCAAAAACAGTAAATATCAATTGCACCATGTAAAGGCTCAATTTTACCATTTTAATTTGCATAATTAATAGATATTTCTTTACCAACATTTTTTGAAAACTGTATTATTTGTTGTCAAAAAAGGAATAAACTGAAACATAATGCCGCAGGAACTCGAATCCGTAGATGCAAAAAATCCAAAAACTCTAAATATCAATTGCCCTATATAATGGCTCAATTTTACCATTTTAATTTGCATAATTAATAGATATTTCTTTACCAACATTTTTTGAAAACTGTATTATTTGTTGTCAAAAAAGGAATAAACTGAAACATAATGCCGCAGGAACTCGAATCCGTAGATGCAAAAAATCCAAAAACTCTAAATATCAATTGCCCTATATAATGGCTCAATTTTACCATTTTAATTTGCACAATTGATAGATATTTCCTTACCAACATTTTTTGAAAACTGTATTATTTGTTGTCAAAAAAGGAATAAACTGAAACATAATTCCGCGGGAACTCGGATCTGTAGATGCAAAAAATCCAAAAACTCTAAATATCAATTGCCCTATATAATGGCTCAATTTTACCATTTTAATTTGCACAATTGATAGATATTTCCTTACCAACATTTTTTGAAAACTGTATTATTTGTTGTCAAAAAAGGAATAAACTGAAACATAATGCCGCGGGAACTCGAATCTGAAGATGCAAAAAATCCAAAAACAGTAAATATCAATTGCACCATGTAAAGGCTCAATTTTACCACTGAAATTTGCATAATTGATAGATATTTCTTTACCAACATTTTTTGAAAACTGTATTATTTGTTGTCAAAAAAGGAATAAACTGAAACATAATGCCGCGGGAACTCGAATCTGTAGATGCAAAAAATCCAAAAACAGTAAATATCAATTGCACCATGTAAACGCTCAATTTTACCACTGAAATTTGCATAATTGATAGATATTTCTTTACCAACATTTTTTGAAAACTGTATTATTTGTTGTCAAAAAAGGAAAAAACTGAAACATAATGCCGCGTGAACTCGAATCTTGAAGATGCAAAAAATCCAAAAACATTAAATATCGATTGCCCTATAAAATGGCTCAATTTTACCATTTTAATTTGCACAATTGATAGATATTTCTTTACCAATATTTTTTGAAAACTGTATTATTTGTTGTCAAAAAAGGAATAAACTGAAACATAATGCCGCAGGAACTCGAATCCGTAGATGCAAAAAATCCAAAAACTCTAAATATCAATTGCCCTATAAAATGGCTCAATTTTACCATTTTAATTTGCACAATTGATAGATATTTCCTTACCAACATTTTTTGAAAACTGTATTATTTGTTGTCAAAAAAGGAAAAAACTGAAACATAATGCCGCGTGAACTCGAATCTTGAAGATGCAAAAAATCCGAAAACATTAAATATCGATTGCCCTATAAAATGGCTCAATTGTACCATTGAAATTTCCACAATTGATAGATATTTCTTTACCAACATTTTTTGAAAACTGTATTATTTGTTGTCAAAAAAGGAATAAACTGAAACATAATTCCGCGGGAACTCGAATCTGTAGATGCAAAAAATCCAAAAACTCTAAATATCAATTGCCCTATATAATGGCTCAATTTTACCATTGAAATTTGCACAATTGATAGATATTTCCTTACCAACATTTTTTGAAAACTGTATTATTTGTTGTCAAAAAAGGAAAAAACTGAAACATAATGCCGCGTGAACTCGAATCTTGAAGATGCAAAAAATCCGAAAACATTAAATATCGATTGCCCTATAAAATGGCTCAATTTTACCATTTTAATTTGCATAATTGATAGATATTTCTTTACCAACATTTTTTGAAAACTGTATTATTTGTTGTCAAAAAAGGAATAAACTGAAACATAATGCCGCGGGAACTCGAATCTGTAGATGCAAAAAAACCAAAAACTCTAAATATCAATTGCCCTATATAATGGCTCAATTTTACCATTTTAATTTGCACAATTGATAGATATTTCCTTACCAACATTTTTTGAAAACTGTATTATTTGTTGTCAAAAAAGGAATAAACTGAAACATAATGCCGCAGGAACTCGAATCCGTAGATGCAAAAAATCCAAAAACTCTAAATATCAATTGCCCTATATAATGGCTCAATTTTACCATTTTAATTTGCATAATTAATAGATATTTCCTTACCAACATTTTTTGAAAACTGTATTATTTGTTGTCAAAAAAGGAATAAACTGAAACATAATGCCGCAGGAACTCGAATCCGTAGATGCAAAAAATCCAAAAACTCTAAATATCAATTGCCCTATATAATGGCTCAATTTTACCATTTTAATTTGCACAATTGATAGATATTTCCTTACCAACATTTTTTGAAAACTGTATTATTTGTTGTCAAAAAAGGAAAAAACTGAAACATAATGCCGCGGGAACTCGAATCTGAAGATGCAAAAAATCCAAAAACATTAAATATCGATTGCCCTATAAAATGGCTCAATTGTACCATTGAAATTTCCACAATTGATAGATATTTCTTTACCAACATTTTTTGAAAACTGTATTATTTGTTGTCAAAAAAGGAATAAACTGAAACATAATTCCGCGGGAACTCGAATCTGTAGATGCAAAAAATCCAAAAACTCTAAATATCAATTGCCCTATATAATGGCTCAATTTTACCATTGAAATTTGCACAATTGATAGATATTTCCTTACCAACATTTTTTGAAAACTGTATTATTTGTTGTCAAAAAAGGAAAAAACTGAAACATAATGCCGCGTGAACTCGAATCTTGAAGATGCAAAAAATCCGAAAACATTAAATATCGATTGCCCTATAAAATGGCTCAATTTTTCCATTTTAATTTGCATAATTGATAGATATTTCTTTACCAACATTTTTTGAAAACTGTATTATTTGTTGTCAAAAAAGGAATAAACTGAAACATAATGCCGCGGGAACTCGAATCTGTAGATGCAAAAAAACCAAAAACTCTAAATATCAAATGCCCTATATAATGGCTCAATTTTACCATTTTAATTTGCATAATTAATAGATATTTCTTTACCAACATTTTTTGAAAACTGTATTATTTGTTGTCAAAAAAGGAATAAACTGAAACATAATGCCGCAGGAACTCGAATCCGTAGATGCAAAAAATCCAAAAACTCTAAATATCAATTGCCCTATATAATGGCTCAATTTTACCATTTTAATTTGCACAATTGATAGATATTTCCTTACCAACATTTTTTGAAAACTGTATTATTTGTTGTCAAAAAAGGAATAAACTGAAACATAATTCCGCGGGAACTCGAATCTGTAGATGCAAAAAATCCAAAAACTCTAAATATCAATTGCCCTATATAATGGCTCAATTTTACCATTGAAATTTGCACAATTGATAGATATTTCCTTACCAACATTTTTTGAAAACTGTATTATTTGTTGTCAAAAAAGGAATAAACTGAAACATAATTCCGCGGGAACTCGAATCTGTAGATGCAAAAAATCCAAAAACTCTAAATATCAATTGCCCTATAAAACGGCTCAATTTTACCACTGAAATTTGCATAATTGATAGATATTTCTTTACCAATATTTTTTGAAAACTGTATTATTTGTTGTCAAAAAAGGAATAAACTGAAACATAATTCCGCGGGAACTCGAATCTGTAGATGCAAAAAATCCAAAAACTCTAAATATCAATTGCCCTATATAATGGCTCAATTTTACCATTGAAATTTGCACAATTGATAGATATTTCCTTACCAACATTTTTTGAAAACTGTATTATTTGTTGTCAAAAAAGGAATAAACTGAAACATAATTCCGCGGGAACTCGAATCTGTAGATGCAAAAAATCCAAAAACTCTAAATATCAATTGCCCTATATAATGGCTCAATTTTACCATTGAAATTTGCACAATTGATAGATATTTCCTTACCAACATTTTTTGAAAACTGTATTATTTGTTGTCAAAAAAGGAATAAACTGAAACATAATTCCGCGGGAACTCGAATCTGTAGATGCAAAAAATCCAAAAACTCTAAATATCAATTGCCCTATAAAACGGCTCAATTTTACCACTGAAATTTGCATAATTGATAGATATTTCTTTACCAATATTTTTTGAAAACTGTATTATTTGTTGTCAAAAAAGGAATAAACTGAAACATAATGCCGCGGGAACTCGAATCTGTAGATGCAAAAAATCCAAAAACATTAAATATCAATTGCCCTATAAAACGGCTCAATTTTACCACTGAAATTTGCATAATTGATAGATATTTCTTTACCAATATTTTTTGAAAACTGTATTATTTGTTGTCAAAAAAGGAATAAACTGAAACATAATGCCGCGGGAACTCGAATCTGTAGATGCAAAAAATCCAAAAACATTAAATATCAATTGCCCTATAAAACGGCTCAATTTTACCACTGAAATTTGCATAATTGATAGATATTTCTTTACCAATATTTTTTGAAAACTGTATTATTTGTTGTCAAAAAAGGAATAAACTGAAACATAATGCCGCGGGAACTCGAATCTGTAGATGCAAAAAAACCAAAAACTCTAAATATCAATTGCACCATGTAAAGGCTCAATTTTACCATTTTAATTTGCATAATTAATAGATATTTCTTTACCAACATTTTTTGAAAACTGTATTATTTGTTGTCAAAAAAGGAATAAACTGAAACATAATGCCGCAGGAACTCGAATCCGTAGATGCAAAAAATCCAAAAACTCTAAATATTAATTGCCCTATAAAACGGCTCAATTTTACCACTGAAATTTGCATAATTGATAGATATTTCTTTACCAATATTTTTTGAAAACTGTATTATTTGTTGTCAAAAAAGGAATAAACTGAAACATAATGCCGCGGGAACTCGAATCTGTAGATGCAAAAAAACCAAAAACAGTAAATATCAATTGCACCATGTAAAGGCTCAATTTTACCATTTTAATTTGCATAATTAATAGATATTTCTTTACCAACATTTTTTGAAAACTGTATTATTTGTTGTCAAAAAAGGAATAAACTGAAACATAATGCCGCAGGAACTCGAATCCGTAGATGCAAAAAATCCAAAAACTCTAAATATTAATTGCCCTATAAAACGGCTCAATTTTACCACTGAAATTTGCATAATTGATAGATATTTCTTTACCAATATTTTTTGAAAACTGTATTATTTGTTGTCAAAAAAGGAATAAACTGAAACATAATGCCGCGGGAACTCGAATCTGTAGATGCAAAAAAACCAAAAACAGTAAATATCAATTGCACCATGTAAAGGCTCAATTTTACCATTTTAATTTGCATAATTAATAGATATTTCTTTACCAACATTTTTTGAAAACTGTATTATTTGTTGTCAAAAAAGGAATAAACTGAAACATAATGCCGCAGGAACTCGAATCCGTAGATGCAAAAAATCCAAAAACTCTAAATATCAATTGCCCTATATAATGGCTCAATTTTACCATTGAAATTTGCACAATTGATAGATATTTCCTTACCAACATTTTTTGAAAACTGTATTATTTGTTGTCAAAAAAGGAATAAACTGAAACACAATGCCGCAGGAACTCGAATCCGTAGATGCAAAAAATCCAAAAACATTAAATATCGATTGCCCTATAAAATGGCTCAATTTTACCACTGGAATTTGCATAATTGATAGATATTTCTTTACCAATATTTTTTGAAAACTGTATTATTTGTTGTCAAAAAAGGAATAAACTGAAACATAATGCCGAGGGAACTCGAATCTGTAGATGCAAAAAATCCAAAAACATTAAATATCAATTGCCCTATAAAATGGCTCAATTTTACCACTGGAATTTGCATAATTGATAGATATTTCTTTACCAATATTTTTTGAAAATTGTATTATTTGTTGTCAAAAAAGGAATAAACTGAAACATAATGCCGCGGGAACTCGAATCTGAAGATGCAAAAAATCCAAAAACATTAAATATCGATTGCCCTATAAAATGGCTCAATTTTACCACTGAAATTTGCATAATTGATAGATATTTCTTTACCAATATTTTTTGAAAATTGTGTTATTTGTTGTCAAAAAAGGAATAAACTGAAACATAATGCCGCGGGAACTCGAATCTGAAGATGCAAAAAATCCAAAAACATTAAATATCAATCGCCCTATAAAATGGCTCTATTTTACCACTGAAATTTGCATAATTGATAGATATTTCTTTACCAACATTTTTTGAAAATTGTATTATTTGTTGTCAAAAAAGGAATAAACTGAAACATAATTCCGCGGGAACTCGAATATGAAGATGCAAAATATCCAAAAACATTAAATATCGATTGCCCTATAAAATGGCTCAATTTTACCACTGAAATTTGCATAATTGATAGATATTTCTTTACCAATATTTTTTGAAAATTGTGTTATTTGTTGTCAAAAAAGGAATAAACTGAAACATAATGCCGCGGGAACTCGAATCTGAAGATGCAAAAAATCCAAAAACATTAAATATCAATCGCCCTATAAAATGGCTCTATTTTACCACTGAAATTTGCATAATTGATAGATATTTCTTTACCAATATTTTTTGAAAATTGTGTTATTTGTTGTCAAAAAAGGAATAAACTGAAACATAATGCCGCGGGAACTCGAATCTGAAGATGCAAAAAATCCAAAAACATTAAATATCAATCGCCCTATAAAATGGCTCTATTTTACCACTGAAATTTGCATAATTGATAGATATTTCTTTACCAACATTTTTTGAAAATTGTATTATTTGTTGTCAAAAAAGGAAAAAACTGAAACACAATGCCGCGTGAACTCGAATCTGAAGATGCAAAAAATCCAAAAACATTAAATATCGATTGCCCTATAAAATGGCTTAATTTTACCACTGAAATTTGCATAATTGATAGATATTTCTTTACCAATATTTTTTGAAAATTGTGTTATTTGTTGTCAAAAAAGGAAAAAACTGAAACATAATTCCGCGGGAACTCGAATCTGAAGATGCAAAAAATCCAAAAACATTAAATATCGATTGCAAAATGTAAAGGCTCAATTTTACCATTGAAATTTCCACAATTGATAGATATTTCTTTACCAACATTTTTTGAAAATTGTATTATTTGTTGTCAAAAAAGGAAAAAACTGAAACATAATGCCGCGTGAACTCGAATCTGAAGATGCAAAAAATCCAAAAACATTAAATATCGATTGCCCTATAAAATGGCTTAATTTTACCACTGAAATTTGCATAATTGATAGATATTTCTTTACCAACATTTTTTGAAAATTGTATTATTTGTTGTCAAAAAAGGAAAAAACTGAAACATAATGCCGCGGGAACTCGAATCTGAAGATGCAAAAAATCCAAAAACATTAAATATCAATCGCCCTATAAAACGGCTCTATTTTACACTGAAATTTGCATAATTGATAGATATTTCTTTACCAACATTTTTTGAAAATTGTACTATTTGTTGTCAAAAAAGGAAAAAACTGAAACATAATGCCGCGGGAACTCGAATCTGAAGATGCAAAAAATCCAAAAACATTAAATATCGATTGCCCTATAAAATGGCTCAATTTTACCACTGAAATTTGCATAATTGATAGATATTTCTTTACCAACATTTTTTGAAAACTGTATTATTTGTTGTCAAAAAAGGAAAAAACTGAAACATAATGCCGCGGGAACTCGAATCTGAAGATGCAAAAAATCCAAAAACCTTAAATATCAATCGCCCTAAAAAAAGGCTCTATTTTACACTGAAATTTGCATAATTGATAGATATTTCTTTACCAACATTTTTTGAAAATTGTATTATTTGTTGTCAAAAAAGGAAAAAACTGAAACATAATGCCGCGGGAACTCGAATCTGAAGATGCAAAAAATCCAAAAACATTAAATATCGATTGCCCTATAAAATGGCTCAATTTTACCACTGAAATTTGCATAATTGATAGATATTTCTTTACCAACATTTTTTGAAAATTGTATTATTTGTTGTCAAAAAAGGAAAAAACTGAAACATAATGCCGCGGGAACTCGAATCTGAAGATGCAAAAAATCCAAAAACATTAAATATCGATTGCCCTATAAAATGGCTCAATTTTACCACTGAAATTTGCATAATTGATAGATATTTCTTTACCAACATTTTTTGAAAATTGTATTATTTGTTGTCAAAAAAGGAAAAAACTGAAACATAATGCCGCGGGAACTCGAATCTGAAGATGCAAAAAATCCAAAAACAGTAAATATCAATATCACCATGTAAAGGCTCAATTATACCATTGAAATTTCCACAATTGATAGATATTTCTTTACCAACATTTTTTGAAAATTGTATTATTTGTTGTCAAAAAAGGAAAAAACTGAAACATAATGCCGCGGGAACTCGAATCTGAAGATGCAAAAAATCCAAAAACATTAAATATCAATCGCCCTATAAAATGGCTCTATTTTACACTGAACTTTGCATAATTGATAGATATTTCTTTACCAACATTTTTTGAAAATTGTACTATTTGTTGTCAAAAAAGGAAAAAACTGAAACATAATGCCGCGGGAACTCGAATCTGAAGATGCAAAAAATCCAAAAACATTAAATATCGATTGCCCTATAAAATGGCTCAATTTTACCACTGAAATTTGCATAATTGATAGATATTTCTTTACCAACATTTTTTGAAAATTGTATTATTTGTTGTCAAAAAAGGAAAAAACTGAAACATAATGCCGCGGGAACTCGAATCTGAAGATGCAAAAAATCCAAAAACATTAAATATCAATCGCCCTATAAAATGGCTCTATTTTACACTGAAATTTGCATAATTGATAGATATTTCTTTACCAACATTTTTTGAAAATTGTACTATTTGTTGTCAAAAAAGGAAAAAACTGAAACATAATGCCGCGGGAACTCGAATCTGAAGATGCAAAAAATCCAAAAACATTAAATATCAATTGCACCATGTAAAGGCTCAATTTTACCATTGTAATTTGCATAATTGATAGATATTTATTTACAAACATTTTTTGAAAATTGTATTATTTGTTGTCAAAAAAGGAAAAAAACTGAAACATAATGCCGCGGGAACTCGAATATGAAGATGCAAAAAATCCAAAAACATTAAATATCAATTGCACCATGTAAAGGCTTAATTTTACCATTGTAATTTGCATAATTGATAGATATTTCTTTACAAACATTTTTTGAAAATTGTATTATTTGTTGTCAAAAAAGGAAAAAAACTGAAACATAATGCCGCGGGAACTCGAATCTGAAGATGCAAAAAATCCAAAAACATTAAATATCAATTGCACCATGTAAAGGCTCAATCTTACCATTGTAATTTGCATAATTGATAGATATTTCTTTACAAACATTTTTTGAAAATTGTATTATTTGTTGTCAAAAAAGGAAAAAAACTGAAACATAATGCCGCGGGAACTCGAATATGAAGATGCAAAAAATCCAAAAACATTAAATATCAATTGCACCATGTGAAGGCTCAATTTTACCATTGTAATTTGCATAATTGATAGATATTTCTTTACAAACATTTTTTGAAAATTGTATTATTTGTTGTCAAAAAAGGAAAAAAACTGAAACATAATGCCGCGGGAACTCGAATCTGAAGATGCAAAAAATCCAAAAACATTAAATATCAATTGCACCATGTAAAGGCTCAATTTTACCATTGTAATTTGCATAATTGATAGATATTTCTTTACAAACATTTTTTGAAAATTGTATTTTTTGTTGTCACAAAAGGAAAAAACTGAAACATAATGCCGCGGGAACTCGAATCTGTAGATGCAAAAAATCCAAAAACATTAAATATCAATTGCCCTATAAAATGGCTCATTTTTACCACTGAAATTTCCATAATTGATAGATATTTCTTTACCAACATTTTTTGAAAATTGTAATATTTGTTGTCAAAAAAGGAAAAAACTGAAACATAATGCCGCGGGAACTCGAATCTGAAGATGCAAAAAATCCAAAAACATTAAATATCAATTGCACCATGTAAAGGCTCAATTTTACCATTGCAATTTGCATAATTGATAGATATTTCTTTACAAACATTTTTTGAAAATTGTATTATTTGTTGTCAAAAAAGGAAAAAAACTGAAACATAATGCCGCGGGAACTCGAATCTGTAGATGCAAAAAATCCAAAAACATTAAATATCAATTGCCCTATAAAATGGCTCAGTTTTACCACTGAAATTTGCATAATTGATAGATATTTCTTTACAAACATTTTTTGAAAATTGTATTATTTGTTGTCAAAAAAGGAAAAAAACTGAAACATAATGCCGCGGGAACTCGAATCTGAAGATGCAAAAAAGCCAAAAACATTAAATATCAATTGCACCATGTAAAGGCTCAATTTTACCATTGTAATTTGCATAATTGATAGATATTTCTTTACAAACATTTTTTGAAAATTGTATTATTTGTTGTCAAAAAAGGAAAAAAACTGAAACATAATGCCGCGGGAACTCGAATCTGAAGATGCAAAAAATCCAAAAACATTAAATATCAATTGCCCTATAAAATGGCTCAGTTTTACCACTGAAATTTGCATAATTGATAGATATTTCTTTACAAACATTTTTTGAAAATTGTATTATTTGTTGTCAAAAAAGGAAAAAAACTGAAACATAATGCCGCGGGAACTCGAATCTGAAGATGCAAGAAAGCCAGAAACATTAAATATCAATTGCCCTATAAAATGGCTCAATTTTACCATTGAAATTTCCATAATTGATAGATATTTCTTTACAAACATTTTTTGAAAATTGTATTATTTGTTGTCAAAAAAGGAAAAAAACTGAAACATAATGCCGCGGGAACTCGAATCTGAAGATGCAAAAAAGCCAAAAACATTAAATATCAATTGCACCATGTAAAGGCTCAATTTTACCATTGTAATTTGCATAATTGATAGATATTTCTTTACAAACATTTTTTGAAAATTGTATTATTTGTTGTCAAAAAAGGAAAAAAACTGAAACATAATGCCGCGGGAACTCGAATCTGAAGATGCAAAAAAGCCAAAAACATTAAATATCAATTGCACCATGTAAAGGCTCAATTTTACCATTGTAATTTGCATAATTGATAGATATTTCTTTACAAACATTTTTTGAAAATTGTATTATTTGTTGTCAAAAAAGGAAAAAAACTGAAACATAATGCCGCGGGAACTCGAATCTGAAGATGCAAAAAATCCAAAAACATTAAATATCGATTGCCCTATAAAATGGCTCAGTTTTACCACTGAAATTTGCATAATTGATAGATATTTCTTTACAAACATTTTTTGAAAATTGTATTATTTGTTGTCAAAAAAGGAAAAAAACTGAAACATAATGCCGCGGGAACTCGAATCTGAAGATGCAAGAAAGCCAAAAACATTAAATATCAATTGCCCTATAAAATGGCTCAATTTTACCATTGAAATTTCCATAATTGATAGATATTTCTTTACCAACATTTTTTGAAAATTGTATTATTTGTTGTCAAAAAAGGAATAAACTGAAACATAATGCCGCGTGAACTCGAATCTAAAGATGCAAAAAATCCAAAAACATTAAATATCGATTGCCCTATAAAATGGCTCAATTTTACCACTGAAATTTGCATAATTGATAGATATTTCTTTACCAACATTTTTTGAAAATTGTATTATTTGTTGTCAAAAAAGGAAAAAAACTGAAACATAATGCCGCGGGAACTCGAATCTGAAGATGCAAAAAAGCCAAAAACATTAAATATCAATTGCACCATGTAAAGGCTCAATTTTACCATTGTAATTTGCATAATTGATAGATATTTCTTTACAAACATTTTTTGAAAATTGTATTATTTGTTGTCAAAAAAGGAAAAAAACTGAAACATAATGCCGCGGGAACTCGAATCTGAAGATGCAAAAAATCCAAAAACATTAAATATCAATTGCACCATGTAAAGGCTCAATTTTACCATTGTAATTTGCATAATTGATAGATATTTCTTTACAAACATTTTTTGAAAATTGTATTATTTGTTGTCAAAAAAGGAAAAAACTGAAATATAATGCCGCGTGAACTCGAATCTGAAGATGCAAAAAATCCAAAAACACTAAATATCAATTGCACCATGTAAAGGCTCAATTTTACCATTGAAATTTCCATAATTGATAGATATTTCTTTGCCCACATTTTTTGAAAACTGTATTATTTGTTGTCAAAAAAGGAAAAAACTGAAAAATAATGCCGCGGGAACTCGAATCTGTAGAACTAATTTATCCAAAAACTTTAAATAACTTTTTTGTGGGATTTATTTTGCATTTTTTGATTTTGGTTGTTCGTGAATGTGTTGTTGTATACTTTTTTTCTCATTTTGCTATATTGTTGCATTTTTTGATTTTTCCTTTAAAATTTACAGTTCTTAAAAATAATCGGACAATTGACCCCGGAATCCGGACTGGACAAAGAAGCCGGGATTGGACAGCCCTGAACGGGTTTTTCTACCTACTAATAAGTGATTTTATTTGCAGTTGATTTACGCAAGTTCAAAAATTATGTAGTTGGCATTACTTTTTTCTTCAGCCGTTGACATTCTTACATTGCATTCTTTATCACGACTGATTTTTCTGTCATGGTGCACTCCCTCTATTATTAATATATTTTTTAGAACATGAACACTATCTTTAAGGTACGAAACATTTTTTGATTCTTCTTATTTAAGCTAGGAAAAAGCATATCCATGATTTTTTTGTTTTTTAAAATTACAAATCATTATAAATTTTATCGTTGAATACAGTAATACCATGAAACAAATTGAAAGTGTTTCGGAGACTTGTAGGCAAACGGTGACTTCAACATAAAAGAAATAAGCGATAAACATTTTTCGGCAAACAGTAAACATAAATGAGAAAACACATGTTCAACAGAGGATATGAAACAAATTTATGATAGACAAGTCTCTTAAGAGAGCCGCGTTGCGGCTCTCGCATTCTTAGTGTGGCATAAGATTTTATTCATTCTTGGTTTTTCATTTTCTTTCATTTAATACCAAACATGCTGCAATTAACACAACGCATTTATCCATTACATTTCGACATACCTCATTGCTTGCTTTTCCTCATTAACAGCTATCAAAATATCATTAAACATTTTCTAGCACTTCAAAAAAAAGTCGTTGGTTCCTGCGGAACCAACGACAGCGACTTCACTCATTTTTCATCCTCCAAAAACAAACACATTTACATTAAAAAGTTTAAAAAACGCATTCATGCATTTTTATTATCCACGCTACATAACATGCATACTGTAGCACACATTTTACCACCAATTTTAATTATCACAAAAAATGCTAAACACTTTATTTTCTCATATTTCATCTTCAAAAACCATGAAAAAAATGACACTGAACAAAACTCGTCAAAAAATTGTATCAGTGGCATTTTCATTTTATCATCAACATTTACCACATGCATACTGTATACAACATTTACCAAAAAATTTCATATTAACATTTTTCATCCATAAATAGCCTCCCCTAACCAAATTTTCACCAACAAACATTATAGCATGCATTCCCTGCATTTTCATTTTTCATCCCATACTACATGCATTCAATCACCCAAAAACGCATACACAATTTTTTTCATGCCATTTCTCATACTCCCATACTCATAATGCATCATCCCAATGCATATTAAAGCATTTAAACCCACATGGCCTCGAACCCACAACCTCCGCCACGTCATCCCAATGCACACACCACTCGGCCATACAGCAACAAAGGAAAAATCCTATTTAAACATTCGCGCGCGCATAACTTTTTCAGATGGCCACCTCCGGAGCTCATTTACCCAAAAAAATACATGCTCATTTTTTTCTCAATCCATTGATACCAAACATGCCAGCAAAAAAAACAGGTCCAGTAATAAAGTTTCATTGCCAAATAGCATAATAGGTGAAATAGGGAGAAAGGCTTTCAAGCTTGTATTTTAGCTGCCAATAATGATTACTAGAAAATTACAATAAACAAAATACAAAGAGGAAAGAAGGTGTTATAAAACAATGCTAAAACGATAAATGAGAAAAAAACAAAAAATTGGTTGGAAAAACGAATTTGTTATAAAATAGCGTATGAACAGCACACAGCTAAAAATTTATGCAGGCAAATCTTGGCTTGGCTTTGGCTTTGAAATCAGCCCAACTTCAATCAGTGATGGAAGAAATCGGTATTGCATCATTCCTTGAAAGGCTTCTTTGTATTCAGAGAACTGAGTTTGAACATATGCACGTATTGCAGATACAGTAGCAGCAGTTGGTTGGTCAGGAAAAAATCTTTGACAGTTTGATAAATGTCCAATCCATTTACGACCCCATGAAGCCATAACTTCCATTAAGAGTTTCAATTCAACAGCATATTGTCGAAAACGAATATAAATTGTCTAAAAATGAATGGAGTACTGTAGTTTTGTAGATTGTGATAAGATAGTAATTACCTTATATTCATTTTTAATTTGAAAATCTTCAACTTTAACATTCAAATATTTCGCAAGTGCTTCATATGTAACTGCAATTAAACGAGACATATAAATTGCCATTTTTGCTGCATCTGCTGAAGCACGAATTCGGTGAGCATTTTTAAATTTTTGCTTATACAAATCATGCAAAATTATTAAAACTTCTAAAAACAAAAGTATTAGTCATTTTTGGCACTCCATTTATCAAAACTTACCATTAATATATGCTCGAAATTTTGAAATATTTGGTAGTTTTTGAAGGATGCCAGTAACAGATAGATCAGAATGTGAGAGTATAGAAGCAACAGATTCAACGTAAATATTAATCAATTTCATAAATGATTGAATTACAGCATTTTCAAACATATTTGATGTAGTAATTACTGGTTGATTTACCTGAAAAACATAATTTTTAGAAAGCAACAATGTCAACAAAGTCGGTGCATCGCTGTCAAAATTGTTTTTAGAAACAGGTTAAAATACATTAAATTTGAATACAAAACTTCCTAATGACACACAAAAATTATAATATATATACATATATAAGCCTTCATGAGCCCTGTTAGATTAATGTAAAAATTAAACAAACTTTTTCTTCACCAACAGCAAGATTTTCACTAGGAAGAATTGAAAGATAATATTTGAGATCTTGTAGAAGAGATTCAAAAGCAGCAGCAGCTGCTGTTCCATCACTTTTGTATTCATTGAAAATAACCAAAAAATGGCACAAGATTCGAATTGTTTTAATTTCAGTAATCGCTTCAAAATATTCATTTTCTGTCATCATTTCCGAAGCAATTGGAAGTTCAGTTGCTAAAAAAACTGTTGTGTGAGATTACCAAGGTGACGGTTTTTATTTTCGCAACTCATTATTTCGAAGGCAAATTGCTTTTCTTCGCTTCTATAAATTCATACTTTTCGTTTATTTAACAAAAATTCTTCTTTTAAATGACTCTCAATTTGTCGTTTTTAAAGCTAGAGGTTTGGTGTCTCGACCTGTGATGGCGGACGACACTTATTGAGTAAACTTTCGAAAATTATGTATAGTAAGATCCTGATTTTCATAACTTTTGTCGAAAAAAATCTGATGCGAAAATCAAATTTGAATTTGGCGTTATTTGGTGAAGTTATCTCAACGATCAAAGATAGGTGCAAATGATGTTACTGAATGTATGAGCTCACAAAAGCGAAAAAAAGCGATTTGTCGTAAAAAAAATCTTTTGATGTCTTTTAAAAATAGGTTATTAAAAATACTTACGCCATGCACTTTTGAAAAAGAAATCACAGAAAGAGGAAAGCGAAGGTGCAATAAGAGCTTTCAAAAAAACATCACGTGAAAATTGTCGAGAAGTATAAAGATAATTTTGTTGTTGATGAATGCTTTGATGTAAAACTAAAGTTCGTTCTACTTCCCCACTAATGTAGCATTTTTTCATAATGTTGATAATCTAAAATGGATTGCAGGATAAATGATATTTTTTGAAAGCGTTTGTTGTGGATTATTATTTTGTAACATCCTATTTTATGGATATATTTGCATGTTAGAGTTACATGCACTGCTCTATCACACTAAAAAGGAAAGCTCTCAAAAAATTTTTTTACATAAAAAACGACTGAAATTCGACATTTAATAAGTTTTTTTTGTTTCCTGAAGCTGCAAAACGCAACAAAAAAACAAAAGCGTGTTTTATTGGATTGGAAAAAAAGAGGTTATGAGCGCTTCAACTTTCCTTCTATAAAAAATTTCAAACCTTATTTAATGTTTCACTTTGATGATCAACAATTTTTTCATAGAATGCACGAGCTGTATGAAATCTACCAGAATTTTCGAAAATATAATTTGATGTTGAATGTATAGAAAATTTTTGATTTTCATCATTATATTTTTGAAATTCTTTGGCAAATCCAAGTTTATTTTGAGAATCAAATAATTGAACCAATAAATTTGAAGTTGAAAAAACAGCATGATCACATTGTCGTTTAAGAAAGCATGTTAAAATTTCCAAATACATATTATTATCATCTGAAAAAATTGAAATACATTTTAGTTTAAATACAGTAAATTTGGAGAAAAGGTTTGTCATGGCAGTCATGGCATGTATGAGTAAAAAATTAAATAAGATGATTTACAATGGCATGCTAACATTAAAACTATTCAGAAAAGTAAAAAGAAACATGAAAGGCAATGACTTCATAAAAAATTACCGAATCTTTCAGAAAGTTTAGTAAGTGCATTATAACACGCTTCAGTAATTTGTTGAATAAGAAGTTGAAAATGACCACCAAATTTAACATTTGCAAGAAAATCCATAGATTTAATCCATTTATTGACTAATTGTATAAAAATAATTTCAATACTTGATACTTTTGGTGATAACAATTGCAACTTATCAGTTAAAAGCATTCGATTATAGCAGAAGAATATTAAACTTCTTGTATCCTGAAAAATACTTTGGAGATATTATGTTAACTACACTTATACTAGATCAAATACTACAGTGTTTTGTATTTTAGAATAAAGTTATGAATCAAAAAAACCTACAGCTGGAATAGAAGCTCTTCCAAATGCTTTAATAATTCTTGGTTCAGTAATTTCAATTCTTGCATCAATAATTTCAGTAATAATTCCACCTTCAAAAAATTTATCAATAAATTTTATAAGGATACCAAGAATCTTTTTGCTATTAATAAGAATATGCTTTTTTTCTTCAGCAATCAAATCAGAAAACCAATCATAAATTGTTGCATTTGCATTAAATTGATGCCCATATCGTTCGAAGTATTCATCAAGTCTTTCAGCAGGTGTTCCAAGATTGTATTGTTCAGCAGCTGGGACACTTCTTAAAAATTTTATACATGCAATTAAATCTTCTTTTTCTAATCCATTGTTTGAATTTTGCAATTCTTGAAGAAACATTGCAAAGTTTGAATGACAATCAGCAGCTTTAATGGCCAACATAACAGCAATTGCATCACCCCAATTATCATGAGATCGAGGACTAAAAATAGTATTTTTATTTTCGTTGCTTTGAGCAAAACATTTCTCTAGTATAAAAAAGACATGATTAGAAAGAAAAATTGTATAAATTTGTTTGTGTGGAAGTGAAAGGGCTGGAAAGAAAAAATTTCCATTCTTCTTTTACCAAAGATATCAAAATTTAATTAGAGTACTTTTTTATATATGTACTGTAATTTAATCACAATAGAACTTTTATTCGAAAAAATTTTTGCATATAATAATTAGTTAACTTAAAAAGCCACTACAAAATTAATGTTAAGCTTACCCAAGTCTTAAAGCTTCCATTTTACATACGAATATTTCATACATATTTTTTAAACTGCTATCATCATAACTTGGCATTTGATTTATTGTATCATCATATTCTTCATTCTCAGCAAATGATCTAGCCAATTCACCTGCTAATTTTGAATATTCTTCAGCAGAACCTTTATCAGACTTATCCTTTAGAGCAGGAACGCTTTTAACCAAATCTTGAATGAAGCCTTCACGTTCCAAAAATGGTTTTTCTGTATAAAAAAATTTTGCCTTTTGAACAGCTTCAAGATACTTTTTAAGATATTCAGGTTTATCAGAAGCAAAAACTTTAAGAGCCAATTTTGAACAGAATTCAAGTCCCACTTCTCGTTCTTTCTTCAGCAGTTTTGTAATAGCTTGAAGAAAAATTGCAATACAAACTTGAAATTTATTTGTCTCTGATTTATCCATTTGATACAGTTTCAATGCAAATTTAGCTTGGTCATCAAAATCAAAGAGTTGAATCATTGCATTAAAGTAAAACTTATTTAACCAATAGCTATTGGAATTTACTCCATCAAGATAAATTTTACATATTTCAGCAGCTTTATCCATTCTTCCAAATTTCATAAGTGCTTTAATAAGAATGTATGGGACCATTGTTTGACCCAAATTTCTTTTATCAATAACTGCTTCAAAATTGTATAAACATTTTGAATCATTTATGGCTACTTTCATGAAATACTGAATTTTAAGATCAATATTTTGATGTTTTTCATGAACATAAACATCGAAGAAGAATGATAAAGCTTTTGTAACGAGATGTTGTTTGCAATTAATGTGATTTTTGAATAATTCTTCGAATTCAATTTCTGATTGATTGTAATTATTTTGCACGAAAAGATCTAAAATAATAAAATAAGTTTAATAAGATAAAGCATTTTTAACTAATATTAAAAGATAATGTATCCTATAAAGCGAGAAATTTGATAAATAATATAGTATTAGCGAAAAATAAGGGTTTGCCGAAAGCTTATGATTATAACTGTTTATACAATTTTGAAGCAGTTACTAATAAGAAATTTGGGTCAAACAATGGAATTGTAAGACAAACTAATTGGGTAACAGCATAATCTTAACCAGCATATAATAAAAAAAACCATAAAAACAAATCCTCAAACCCCTATAAAAATTCCCAAGATTAATCAGTTAAAAGACTCCGTTGAAGAAAGAACTAACATAATTTTATAATTTTTCATATTTATCAATTGAAAATAACAAAAAACGATACCAAAAATCACCAATAAAAAAAACAAATAATTAAAAATTATTAATAAAGGAGGGATAAAAGGTAATTTCTGAAATGTTAAAAACCACATTAATATATAATTATCTAGATTTAAAAAAACAGAAGTAATTCAAAAATGGAATGGTCTTATTCCTACTTTTATTATTAATAAAATATATTGAAAAAAAGTAGAGAATAAATTAACTTTTCTAAATTCATTTTTATCTTTTGCAAAACATGAAAAAGCAAAAAATAACTTACTTAAACACTTTTCAAGATCTGTTTTAGCTTGTTTTGACAATTCAGGCATAGTTGCTTTAAATGTTGATAACATTTTTAATCTAAAAAATTTAAATAACGGGAATGTATCAAAAATTAGATTAGTTTTTAACTTCGTTTAATACGTATGAACACTGTTATTAGAAGCGTTGTTGATAAAAAGAAATTACTAATCACGCAAAGCTAAATTCAAACGTGAGCTAAAATCCGAAAAAGAAGGACGAGTTGTTCAGGACGACCATCGATAAAGAGGTTGATCTAAAAATAAAAGAAAAGCATTTATCGGCGTTGTTTCTTTTTTTTGCTGGCCAATATTTTGAATAAGAAAAAGTTTATGTTTTTAGATCCCTTTTTTTACATACCACTTAGCAGAGAGATTTTTTGGCGGCAAAAAATAGTGAAAAGAAACGTCTCTTTGCGTTTCAGCAGCAGCAATGTGATAGATGTTTGGATCATAACTTTGGATCATCAACTTTGGATCATATTGTTGTCAACTTTGGATCATATTGTTGTTTCTTTTGATATCAAATGTCAACTGCCTCCAAAAGAAAATATTATTTCAACTTATTATGATTTTGCAAATGCTGATTACGAAGCTTTCAATTCGTATATTTCATTTATTAAATGGGAAGAAGAACTTTTAAAACGCGAAAATGCTAATGATAAGTTTGGTTTTATTAAAAATGTAATTCTTGATGGAATATATAAAGAAAAATTTATTCCCATTAAGCAATATAATTCGTCCCAAAAAGACTATGGATGCTGTCCTAAAATTATTCAAGAAATGAAAGAAAAATATATAGAACTTATCAATGATCCAGCCCAAACAAATTCAAGCAGAATTCTCGGTAAAAAATTACTCAAAGCTTTCAAAAACTTCGTCTCCAAAAACCAAAAGAAAATTTTATCAAATCAAAAAACTTTTTATAAATGTCTTGCTGATGTCACCAAAACCAAATATGCATCAATACCTACATTAACTGTCAATGATAATATAATCACTGATGATACTTTGAAAGCAGAAAAAATAAAAGAGAAATTCAAATCTGATTATAATATTTCAAATCCAAATATTCCGCTTGAAAGAAATGAACCACAACCGAATTCACTGAATGACATTATTTTCAATACATCTACTGTAGAAAAATACCTCAAAGAATGCAAAAACAAGAATCTATCTGGTCCGGACCAAATACCTGGAATTATATTGAAAAAGTGTGCAGCAACATTATCAACACCTTTTACACATCTATTCAACCATATGATCCAAAATTGCGATGTTCCAAAAGATTTTTTGTTATCACATGTGACTCCAATTCCTAAAATACCAAATCCAACTTCCATTGCTGACTATAGGCCAATTTCCGGAACTAGCGATATCCTGAAGACACTTGAACGATTTATTAAAGAATATATTATGCTTCATTTGAAATGGGACAATTTCTTACCCAAAGAACAATTTGGCTTTCGAGCTCGACATTCAACTACCAAACAAATGATTTTATTCACTGAACATATCAACCGATGCTCTTATAAGAAATATACTTCTGATGTTATCTATATTGATCTCCAAAAAGCTTTTGATAAACTACCATTTGATCGAATTTTGGAAGCTTTAAAATGTGCAAAAATTGGTGGCAATTTGTTGAACTTAATAATGAAATTACTTAGTCATCGTGAATTTTTGGTGAAAGTCAATGGTAAACTTTCAAGTAAAACAACAGCTGATTCTGGAGTTGGACAAGGGTCAGTACTGGGACCTATCATTTTCATCATTGTATTTTCTGCATTGAGCAAAAAATTGAATGAAATGGGTGGAATTATTCATTTTGTTTATGCTGATGACCTCAAAATTATTTATTCATATTCAAAGAAAAATTATGACCCAACTATTCTTCAAAATGCATTGAATACTGTAGCTGAATGGTGTGAATCTGAATCAATGACAGTTGCTCCACATAAAACATTTCACGTTCAATTTGGCCCAAAAAATTCCGATGCAAAATATTCTTTAAATGATGTTGAAATTCAAAGAAAAGAAATGACTCGTGATTTGGGATTTTACATCAACAATGAATGCTCAATTAAAGAACATGTGGATATTATTACATCAAATGCTCGCAAATGTATGTTTTCAATCTTCAATAAAATTATCACAAATGATGAAAAAATTTTGATTAAAATTTTCAACATTTATGTTCGTCCACATCTCGAATATGGTAGTCAAATATTTAATGTTCCTCAAAAGAATATTATCAATCAACTTGAATCAATACAACAGAAATTCACCAGACTGCTCTATAAACGAAATCATCCGACAAATACTGTAATCCCGCCATATCCTGAAAGACTAAAAGAATATGAAATGGTTTCTCTTCAACAAAGAAGAAATGAAATGGATATTTTAATGGCATTTGATTTTGTGGATGAAAGGAACTTGGAAATTGATCTATATTTTCATCAACTACAAAGACATCGTGATACCGGCTATTATCGACCGAAGAAGTATATTATGGGAAAATACAGTAATACACATTTTTCAACTCGTGTTTCATCCCTTCTCAACAAATATGGCATCTTATTTGAAAAAATCCAAAGCAAAGAGGTATTAAAAAGCAAACTTTCTACTATTGATCTCACTACTTCCAATCTCATTTAAAAATCAAATAATATTCTTTTTGTTTTTATCTGTTTTTAATTGTATTTTTAATTTTTAATGTTTATTTACATTGTATTGTATTTTATCCACCTGGTTTAGGCCACGGGGGAATATTCTTTTGAATAAATATATATATATAGTTGCTTTAAATGTTGATAACATTTTTAATCTAAAAAATTTAAATAACGGGAATGTATCAAAAATTAGATTAGTTTTTAACTTCGTTTAATACGTATGAACACTGTTATTAGAAGCGTTGTTGATAAAAAGAAATTACTAATCACGCAAAGCTAAATTCAAACGTGAGCTAAAATCCGAAAAAGAAGGACGAGTTGTTCAGGACGACCATCGATAAAGAGGTTGATCTAAAAATAAAAGAAAAGCATTTATCGGCGTTGTTTCTTTTTTTTGCTGGCCAATATTTTGAATAAGAAAAAGTTTATGTTTTTAGATCCCTTTTTTTACATACCACTTAGCAGAGAGATTTTTTGGCGGCAAAAAATAGTGAAAAGAAACGTCTCTTTGCGTTTCAGCAGCAGCAATGTGATAGATGTTCAATCTTTATGATAGAAGGCACAAAAACGAACATCCATAAAACAACTTTTCAACTTCGAGGAAAAATGTGATCAAAAATAAAAAAGTTGCTTTTGAGTAGAAAATACAAAAATTTGTGAACTAGCTATTAATGACCCAAAAACCCATTTTTGTTTAAAGTGCTTTAGAATGGGAATTATTTCAATTTTTTACCATTGATTAGCATCGGTCATGTTCAAAATGAGGAAAAACACCGTCCAATTACAATGGCCTTACATTTTATCATTTTTAAATTAATCGTTAATTATTCTATTAGCGATATTTACACATTTTCTTTAACACGAAAATATGATTTTAAAAATAGTTGTGACTTCATGAAAGAAATTTTTTAGTGTTTTTTCTTTAATAAAATCCTTTTTATTTCATGGCAATACCTCAGGTGTGAAGTAATGCTCTGAGACGGAATGACTTTTTGCAAAAAAAAGAAGAAAAAAATCAAAGTACGGAATAAAAGACAATTCAAAAAGTTTTTTTTATATTGTTTAATTAACAAAGGCCTACTGTAAAAAAGCAAACACTAAAAAATAATTTTATATTATTAGAAGCATTTATAAATCGAACAAAAATTTTGATACCCTTGAGATGTTTTTTTTTGTTTTAACTCATGACATTTCACTCTTTTTTTTTGCTTTAATTACTCTAGTGTTTTTCATTTTTTGACATTTTTTCGGTTCATGAAAATCAAACCGTCTTCTGTTGTTTTTTTTATGAACGAAAAAGTAAACTAAAAGGGCCTAAAAATGCTGTAATTTTGTTAGAAGTGATTTTTGTGGCGCCACAGCAAAAATGCAATATTGTTTTGATAATTCAAGATCTTAATGATTGATAGTTTTGCAAAAGACAGACACAAATGTTCACGAAGCAATTTTAAGACACACTTTTTTGCTCAAGTCATCATTTGAATCGGCTAGTAGAGTAAAAGGATCAAAAAAATTATTGTAAAAAAAGAGCTTTTTTGCCCAAAGTAATAATGGTTTAGGGCTTGAAAAAGATCATTTGACTGTTTTATTTCTTACAATGTGAGTTTTGTTGCTTTTCCGCTTTGACTGTATTTTTAAGTTTTTTTAAATTTTTACTTTAAAAGCGTACTTCCTATCTACGATAATATTTAAATAACATCAAATTTTTATTCTCACGTTTTTCATTTGTTCTTTCATTGCAGAATCATTTTTTCATTCTATTTTCTATTGTTCATCTATTATCTTTTTAAAACTAATATCTTATTAAAAATCTGCCGTGCTTACCGTATTTCTTGAACTGCCCGAGTCATATTATAAAGATCGGTTAAGCGGTAAAAATTTTCCACGCCTATTTTTAATGCCAATTTTACGAGCATTGCCAAGTACTATTGTATCGCATGGTAAAAAAGCGGATAAAAAAAGCATTTGTTTGCTTCAATTTTTGTCAAAAATAGCATCTTTAGTTGATTTTATATTATTGAAAAGTTTTTCAACAAATTTGTATGTCAAAACGACTTCAAATAATCCCCATCATAATTGAAGTTTGTTAGAAAGTTTGTTTTCATCTTACAACTTGTTAATTCTGGGTCATAACTTTAGTTAACGTTTTTCAAACACTGTGCACTTCTCCAATATTGAAGAGGGAACCCATACCTATCATTTGGTACCATAATCAGTCAAAAAAATTGATTCTGATGAAAACCGTCTTTACCCAACGCCAAAAGAGCCCGTGATAAGCATTTTTAAAAATTAAAAACCGAGCATTTGTTTTGAAAAATAAGTTAAGATAAGAACCTAATAAATCGGTCTATCAAATAATCTCGAAAAAAAAGATAACATATAAGCTGAGATCTCAAGCTTGGCGGGAAATTTTTTTTTCACACTTTTCTTTTTTCTTTTACTTTCTTTTTGGGTTTGCCATGGCTTTTGACTAAAAGGATGAAAGCTTTTTAGCAGAGTTAGAAAAGTACTGTATTAAAGTAACCGCGGATAAAAAGTAAAAATTTTTGAAATATCATAAATCTGCACATTTTTACCGTTGTTTACATTAATATAATTCAATTTAAAACATTGTATTACTTTGGTCATGCAATTTATTCGGGCTTAATAATTGATTGTCCACTGTAAAAAAGCATTCTCTTTTATTAAACAGGTAATGTTTTGCCGGTAAACTTGATGAAGTTTATAGGCAAAAAAAGGATTGATCTCCACCCTGTATTGTAGACTTTTAAGGGGAAATTTTCTCATGTTGCCGCGTTAAACTCACATTTTCTTGAAAATATTTTGTTTTTTTTCTATTGAAACGTGGTTTTATAAGCTAACTTTTTACTTTTATGTTTTGATACTGTTTTAATAATAATATTTTCAGAAACAAACTTTATTTTTCTTTTTGTGCTTACAATGTCTTCCGAAGACTTAGATGCCATTTTTCAACCAAGTGATAATCTTCCAGAGGACACTTTTAATTTCCCTCCTCCTCCAACTGTAAGTTTATCGATGTTTTTGCTTTACTAATTTTTGTTTAAAAAGGGATAGCTATAAAAAATTTTTTGAATCTACAGTAGACGACGGAAAACATATATTTTGTAGCACTTTGTTTAACGCTTTTAACGATTTTAAATTTGACAAATTTTGTTTTGGAATTTTAACACAAGAACTGCTTGTTTCAAATAGTTGTTTTCTTTAACCTTCTAACTAAAAGAACATGCGCAATTCAATGCTACTTTCATCTCTTTCTTTTATGATTGTTTTATTCTACGATTTTTCGAACTATTTTTGGAGCAGCATATAATAAATATGTTTTGATTTATTTATTTCCGTTCGTCTCTTTTTGTCTCTTTTGACTCCAGCGTAGTAGAAAACATCAGAGTTTTTTTTGAAGACTGAATTTTCAAAGGTAATTGATTGATTTTTGCTGCGTCGCTATGGTTTAAAAAAGTAAATGAAAACAAAGAAAAATTCGTTAGTGTCTTTTTTTAGGTTAGAATGGCACCAAATTTTATTCTTTCATTTTGACGACATTCAAATTTTTTGTCTTCTTTTAATTTTAACGACTTATGTAATATTCTTGTCACTAAGAACTTCTAACAAAAAAAGAAAACACTTAATTCTATCTCTGTTATTTCTCCAAACTTTCTATTTTAAATTTTATTTATTTTTACTTACTCCACTAGCCTAACTTTTTTGTCGCTAAAAAACTTAATTGGGTATTCGTATATTCTCATTCATCTGTTTTAATATTCTAATGTTTTGCAAAATTTAAAAAAAAACAAAGTTTTAAGCTTTGTTTGACCAAAAACATTTTTTAGCCATTTATTGGCGAGCTTGGACGAAACCATCTTGGGTATTTGAACCATTTAGTGTATCAAGTACCTGGTGGCGGTGAACCACGTTATTATGTTTTCTCCAGAAATACCAGAAGAGATGTTGCACAACAAGCTGCACAAGTTACTCAAACTTATACTTGCAGTAAATGTGGTGCAGTAATCGAAGTGGAAAGTAGTTATTACTTTTCCACTAATCCTGAAAATGTACATCGAGATAATTGTGCAAGCTTAGATAAAGCTGAAAAACTTAATTTGGTTGATAAAAAGTACGTGTTTTACTTGATTATCTTTTTATTAAAAATAATCTTTTTTTTGCAGTGATTTTCGTACTGCAATAAAATCTGGTGGTCGCATTCGTGCACGAAATTCAGCACATTTATTGCAAATGTATGCTGCTGCACTTGGTCCTGTAATGGCCAATTTAACTAATGATCAAGTTAATAATCTCGAAAAAAATCTTTGGCAACTCGTAAGCTGGCAAATAAAGAGTCAATAATTAATAACAAAATAATGTCATTTTTTAGTACCGCCGTCATAATCCTGTATATGTTGAAAATGATAATGTCCCTGCACATGCTGATAATAATGGTGTTGATAATAATCAACTTGAAGCAATGGAAGGCATGTTTTCTTCATATTACTTAAAACCATTTTAACACTTTTTTATATTCATTTTAATCCATAACCAAAAATAACAAACTTACAAAACCTGAAATTTCTATATCAATGCTTTTAAACAATTTTATAACCAAACAACAAATTTGTAGATGCAATGAATAATGAACGTGATGGTATTGCTGATGGTGGAATTGGTGATTTTGCTCAAGAAGCTGAAAGAGGTTTTGTTGAAAGAGATGTTCTTGCTGAAAATGCTCAAGCTGCATTGGTTGAAGGCATGTTTTCATATTACTGAAAGTCATTTTAACATTCTTCAAAATTTCTTTAATCTACAACCGAAGATAACAAACTTTTTTATATATTTTTAAAAATATTTTATATCTACAACCCATATTAACGAACTTAACAAATCGAAAATTTTTATATTACTGCTTTTGAACAATCTTATAATTAAACAACAAATTTTTTAGAAGCAATGGATATTAGTTTTGGTCGTGATGCTTTTGTTGAAGCTCGTGTTGGTGTTCCAGTTGAAGAAGCTGATGAAATTTCTGCAGCATATGTTCGACAACTTAATGAAATTGATGCTGAGCTTGGACATGATAATGGTAAGTTTTCTTAAATTTTTGATCGCTATATTCTATTTCTACCTTTTAAATATTTAAAACAAAAATTAATAAGCCATAAATTTAAAATGGAATTTCAATAATGTTTTTGTAAAATAGCATATTTTTAGTTGCTGCAATGAATCTTGATCGACAATCAATGGCTCGATCTGCATCTCCACAACCACCTTCAACAAATGATGAATTTGGAAATGGTAAGTTTTTTAAAATTACTTTTAAGTACTTTATTATTATTTTCTTTAACTTTTGAAATTTGTAAATAACGATTTACCGACTTAAAATTTTATATAACAGTGCATTCTTTAGATGACATGGAAATCGATGACCATCCACTTGCAGCTGCACCACTTCAACAACAGCAACCACAGCAATCTCGAAGTGAAATTGATGCATCAATGGCCAATTATGAGGGTATGTTTTTTAAACTTTTTTTAAAAACAGTTTTCCTAAATCTTTAAAAATCTAAAAAAAATACAACTTTTCGAGTAAAAATTTAAAAATTAATACAAAAGAGTCCAAATTAATTCTTTCTCAACTTTTATGTTTACAGCAATGATAAGAATTCATCATTTTGGAACCGTTTATCATCCAGATGCTCATCAATCGAGAACAGTCTATCATTCTGATGCAAGTAAGTTTTTTTAAAAATTACGTTAAAGTGCTTTATAATTATTTTCTTAAACTTTTAAAAATTTAAAACTTTCGATTTACGGCTTAAAAATTTTTTAAAATAATTTAATACAACTTTTTTTTAAACGATGTTATCGTTGAATATCAAATTTTTTAGATGTCATTCATGTTGATCCACAAGTTTCTTCTGCAGCTTTAAATCAACAGCAACAACAACAACAAAATAATATTAACAATAATAATCATCAAAGGGCAAATGTTGTAGGCATGTTTTTTAAAATATTTTGTTATCCTTTTTTAAAATTTTTGAAATCCAAAAATGTAACCAATCAAAAGACAAAAAAGATTAAATTTTTATTTGCTTCTTTTATAAAGAATTCCTATTAATGCTTTCACCTTATTTGCAGGTCATACAACTGGACCATTCGGTCCAACAATTCCATTGGATGTAACAGTTCGACCATTTGGATTTAGAAATGAAGTATCTCGTGATCTTCATTTTGTTGAAAGTAAGTTTTTTTTAAAATAATTGCCTTTTCTTTATAACTAACATTTTCTTTACTTTCATTTGTTTATTGAAAAATAAATTAATACTTTAACATCGCTAACAAAATATCTTCATTTTTGTTTTTCTGTTGTTAAATTAACATCAGTAGAAGAGTGTAATTTCTTTGTATCCTTTGTGATTTGAGTAAAAGCGTTTTTAATTTTTTTGTTGATTCTTTTTTTTGAAAATTGAAAGTTGTGAATCAAAGTCAACAAGATTCTTTAAATTTTAAAACTTTGATATGGTAAAAGACAGTAATGAAGACACTAATTTTAATCCATAGTCTAATACTTTTTTGTTCTTTTTTTTTCGCTTACCAAAAATGGCATTTCATTTATTAACAATTCTAATAACACTATTCTATTGCTTTCATTTTTATTTTTTAATACAGGTCCACTAAAATTGTGAGATTTAGATGATGCTGAAGCAGATGCAACCGTTGCAAGAGTAAATCGTGATGGTTGGGCTAATATTTCAACAGCTCCTTTAATTATTCAACATAATAGAGCTCGGATTGGAAATTCTGCATCTTCATCTTCATCAACTGCCTCTATTGCAGTTACAACCAATCAACTGCCACCAGCTCCAATGCCACAGCAACGACCACAACTTGCAAGAATGCCACCATCACGGCATGCAAGGATGCCAACTCCACCTGTTCCATTGACATCAACAATTCGAATGCCACATCCACAACCAGCTCCATTGCCACAACAACAACCTCCGCCAGAAGATGATGAAGACATTGATTTTTGGGATTTGATTTAATTACTTTTTTGATTTTTATATTCAAAATTTGTTATTTGTGTTTTTATAGTTTAAAGAATTTTCATTATCACTTTGATTGTTTGTTTTTTTGTCAAATGTTTTTATGGCTGTTTCTTTTCGTTCGGCCATCCATGATCTATCTGAATTCTTTTTCTGTTTCTTCTTTATACTTTTTCTTAAAAATATAAAATTAGTTAAAAAACAAAAACATTGGGAAAACATTTAAGCAAATATTTTTAAACCAGATAAACAAAAAATACCAAGACTCAAAACAAAATCAAAACAATAACGCCAAATTTAAGTGTAAAAGAAAATTTGTAGTCGTGAAAGTCTAATTTAAAAATCAAAAGTACTATTAAAGCCATTTTCTACAAAACTATTCAGGGAAATAAAAGAGCACAATATGCAAAAAGTAACTTTTAGTTTCTTTCCTTTGACATTGTTTTGGTTAGGGTCACTCTAATCCAAGTTGTGTGATTTTTTTTTGATTTTCTGTTCAAAGATTTTGCAAATTGTTCTACATCAGCAAAATATCGTTTTGATATCTAAAATAAAAAATGTTTTAATAATTAAACTAATCAAAAATACAAAGATTGTTTCAATAAAACTGTTGGTTTTTCTTTCGGCTATTAGTTATTTGGCACAAAAGCTAAACATAAATTAATGGCGCAAATAGAAGTTGAAGATAAGACCAGTAAATACTTGCCATTATCATCTTCTAGCACTCAAACCTGGCTATTACGATCACCTCAATCTTATGGGGTCTCTGTGTAGTCTCTCTAAAAGGAATATTTGTAAATGGACCTCGTTTTTACGTTGCTTTGTTGGAGTTCATGAAAAACGTAATAAAGAGGTTAAAATGTATATTGAAGCGGAATAACAAAGCTTTTAAAAATAGAACTTAATGATTGCTCTCATTCTATGAAAATGCAATATAAACAGCAATATAAAATAACAAAATATTTTAATTTAATATCTATCCGAAAAAAGTGCGTACGCAGATTGTGCAAATTTGCATATCAAACACATATCTCATATTTTTCTTATCATTTATTTGCAACTTAAATACAAAAAAGTTGCGGCCAAAATATAACCAACAATTTTGGTAGAAGACCATATTTAGCGTTCACTACCATACCATGTAACTGCTGCGATAGTTAAAATTCTAAAAAGCTTACATAGTTATCATATTCTGTTTTGCATGATTGAATTTCATGCATTTCTAACAATAAATCAGCTTGAGAATTTTCACATTATACTAAAATAAATATGTACAGCTAATAAATCACCATTTGAAATAAATTCATATGTATTTTCAATTGTATTAAATCATATTAAAAATATGCTTAAAATTTTCTATTGCAGCTGCATATTGAGAATATGTAATATCTGTAGACGAAAACTCTGTAATCGTTTGTTTCAATTTTGAATACAGCTTGTAAATATTGAAATATCTGTTGATTTGATTTTTCAATTTCTTTTACATCTTCTTTTGCAGTTTGGTAATGACCAGTTGCAGTTTGAATTCCTTCAAGTTTTGATTGAATAGCATTGTTGATACAGCAACTTTCTTTTGTTCTGCTTTTTTACGAATTCGATCCAAATTTTTGAGTGCATCTGGAATATTTTTTGAATTTGTTTTAGTGCAGTATTTTCATCTTGTTGTTGAATTTAACCCGCATCCATTAAACTCTAAAAATTGTGGTTGATTAGAACGTTGTTTAAAGAAAAGAAACAATAATGGGCAATGACGCAAAATATATATATAAAAATAAAGTGTTAATAAAAAATTTATTAAGGTAAAAAAATAAACTGTAGCAATCACATTGTAAAAATGTGATACAATTGAAAAGCATCTTTTAGCTTGTTTTAAGCTGGTAATCAGGAGAGCCACCACGCTATTACACCACTAATTTAAAGTAAAAAATTGATGGAAATGGTGTGCTCCTATAAGTTCAGGATGATGTTGTGATAGTACCAATATTTTTATAAATAAAATTTTGTTGTTCTTTTCATCTGACGAAAAGAAGAGTGATAGTAACAATAAAAGACCCAGAATAAATTTTTTCGATAAATTTCCACAAAAATTTGTGTACTCAGATAAAAATGATAAAAAAAGCATTATTTTTTCTATTTCGAGATTTCAGATTTATTATCTCTTTGTTTTATTGGATTTGTTTGCATATATAAAAGTAAAAAAATTATAAAAGAGAATTTTATGGTTATTTTCATTTTACAAAAATATATTTATAAAGCAACGATAGTAACAATTAAAAGCAAAAAGTACTGCTTAATGTCATTATTACAGTAATAATGAAAAATAAAAACAAATTTTTGATTCTTTAATAGTGATATTTAACTTTAATACAAAAAAATTCTATAGCTACAAAACCAACATCTATGTTTGGAAATTCTGTATATTCTTATTTAAATTAAGACGTTGCCTATGTTTGCTCACTCAAATCACTAAATTTCCCAACGATTGCCCAAAACATACATACTTTAAAATAGAAACAAATTCAGCTTTTAATATCTTTGGTGTATATCCAGGCTGCTCATCTTTTTATAGCTTATAATCGTCATTTTCTTCCCATTCATCATATAGTTTATCAATAACAACAATTAATAAATAATGTTGAAATTGCTGATATCTAAAATGTTTGATTATACTTACCTGCAGAGGACGTTTCGACCATTTCCCCGGAACTCAAAATCGTCTTTAATTGTTGAATTTGAATTTTGCTTTTCAGGACGGTCAACATCAGCAGAGCCGGGTAAACATCTGTTGTCGCGGAGAACGCGAATCTTTATGTAAATTTCTAATAATAATTTATTCTTCTTGCAATTTCTATATATTTCTCTCGCATGCACTTTTTTCTCTCTCTTTCTCTTACTTTTTGTTATACTTTTTATACTTCTATTTCAATGCTATAAATAAACTATAACTTTTATACTTCAACTTTAACACTTTATTACTTCTACTACTATTTTATACTTTATCTGTTACCTCGATCAAGGATCGTCGTAACAATTGGTGACCCCGAACGTTCAACACAAGTAAAAAGTTTTCAAGGAAAATTTTTTCAACGAGTTCAACGTCAAAACTACAAACTTCAACTTTTGCTTTAGCTTAAAGTTTTCAAGGAAAACTTTCTTCATCAAACTTTAACAATTTTTATTCAACAATAATTTCACTAGGTGAAATTATATATTCTTTAACTTTTTGCAACTTGAAATTTATCAACTTTGTTACTTTTTATCAGAATGTCTGATAGAATTCAAATTGATATAAATAGGACTTTTAACTATGTTTTAAGGCTACGTGATAAATATAATGATCTTATTAATAATCATCCACGGCCATGGTCAAATGATATCAAAATTGAAATTAAGACCTATCTACAACTTTTACGGCAAGGCCACGATACTCTTCTTCGATATATTAATAAATGGGAAGATACAGCAAAGATAATCAAAGATCCAAATCAGAAAAAAGCTGAATACGAATCATTTGATGCATGGCGTGATGATGATGCAAATAACGAACTAATTGAAGAAGTTACTATGATTCTCGTCAAAGGTGAAAAATATCTATTTCTTGAAACTGTAACTGCTTCAAATAGTTCAACCAAAAGTGATTCAACACAAGATGTTACCACACATGGTGTGGAGATTACTATGGCAAAAACTGCACCAAAAAGACAAAAAATCAAAGATTTAAATATTCAAAAATTTAATGGAGATTATCTCAAATGGAAAGCATTTTGGCAACGCTTTGAGATTAATGTTCATAATCATCCCTTTTCAAATGTTGAAAAGATGGATGCACTTGTTGGTCTTCTTGAAGGTGAAGCTTTGGATGAAATAGCTGGATTTGAAATCTCTGATGAAAACTACGACACGGTCGTTAAAACACTTTTGGATCGATTTGGTAATATAAATCTTATATTGAATGAACTTTACAGTAATCTTCGTGCATTACCACCTGCTAATTCCGATGCTAAGAGTATCCGGAATACCGTAAATACAGTAACGAATATGTGCCGTCAATTAAAGAATTATGGTGTCAATATTGATAATAATTCTTTACAAACAGAAATTATTGAAAAAATGCCTCTAAAAGAGAAAAATGAACTAACTTGGCTTCAAATCAAAAATACCGAAACAACAACTGAAACAATTTTAGGAAAAATGAAAGAATTTGCTTTGAAGGCTGAAATTTCTTGTAAAAACAGATCCTTGGAAAATGCCCAGCAATCACTATCATCATATTGTCAAGATCGATTGAATCAACAATATAATGATAATACTGAAAGCTACTCAAGCAAAATGTTTGCTTGCAGTTTATGTGAAGAGCCTCATCCAACTGGCAAATGTCCACATTTCACTTCTGTTGCTGATAAAATTAACCAACTCAAACTTAAAAATTGTTGTACAAACTGCGCAAGGCGTAATCATGAAGCAGCACAATGTCGTGCAAATCTCAAATGCATAAATTGTAATGAAAGTCATTATGTATTTTTATGCCCAACAAAAGATAATAGAAATGTTCATCGTAATTCAAATGTTACGGTTTCACTTGGAAAACAACAAGATTGTCTTCTTACAAAACAAGTTACTGTAATTAATTCTCAAACTAAAGAATCTGTTGATGCAACAGTTTTATTTGATCCTGGATCTCAAAGATCTTTTGTTTCTGATAACTTAATTCGTCAGCTAAAGCTTCCACGGGAAACAAAAGAACAACTAAATCTTCAGGGAATTGGTGCTAAAGCTACCAACTATACATCATCGCTGGTAAAATTTCAAATAAAAACAACAGATGGTCATGAAGATGTTTGTGCAAATTCAATAAAGAAAATCGCAAATTCAGTATCTGTTGTCAATTTTAAAAAAGATGATATTTCAACTTATACTGTAGCTGATGCAACACCTGATGTTCTTATTGGTATTGATTATTTCTTCAATTTTATTACTTCATTTGAAAGAAAAAATGACATGGTCATTATTCATTCCAAAGTTGGACAAATGCTATCTGGGAATATTCGTGGTGCTCAAAGTAATACTACTATATCTTCTTTAGCAAATGAACAAAAGAAACTTTATGATGTTGGAACAAAGAAACCAGAAAATACTTTACTCATTCCAAATGTTGGAACACGTCAAACATCTTATGCAAAACGAAATCAATCAAAAGCAACTTTTCCAAAATCACCACAACGTAAACCAATTGTTCATACAACTTTAACTCAATCATTATCTACTGAAACTAAAGCAAAAACAAAACATTGCCATGGGCAACGTTCACTTATTTCACATTTAGATTTAGCAAAACGTGAACTATATACTGCAATACCTAATAAAGTTGAAAGTCAACTTAGTCCTCATCGAACAACTTCATCCTTTAAAACTGCCGGTGGGGAGGGTCCTCTGGAAAGAAAGTTATCTGCGCCACATGTTTTTGGGAGAACATCAAAGACAAAAGCTCTTACAAGTGAAACATTAATGGGGAAGCAATATTTTGAAGAAAATTCACTGAATGAAAATTTGTGCATGGCACATCAAATTTCAAATTAACATCGACGATCAATGAATATGGAACCAAATGGTTAAAAATGTTTCCGCCGGCGCTGGGGAGTGTCGCGGAGAACGCGAATCTTTATGTAAATTTCTAATAATAATTTATTCTTCTTGCAATTTCTATATATTTCTCTCGCATGCACTTTTTTCTCTCTCTTTCTCTTACTTTTTGTTATACTTTTTATACTTCTATTTCAATGCTATAAATAAACTATAACCAGTGTACTCCCGCTCCCAAAAAAATAGCAATCGCTTCCTCTTACAAAAAATCGTCAATTTTTTTTTATTTTTAATAATTTTTGCAGAAAACATTAGCTGAGATATCCTAGTAGGCTGGGAAAAAGTTTCAGAACATTTGGATCCACACTGTAAAAATGCCGTCAAAAAATAAGCGTTTTAGAAGCGCCTCCAGGAAGCGCTTCTCGGAAGCGCTTCTAAAACGCCTTTTTTTCGACGGCATTTTTAGGCTGTTGATCCAAATATTCTAAAACTTTTTCCCAGCCTACTAGGATATCTCAGTTAATGTTTTCTGCAAAAATTATTAAAAATAAAAAAAAATTGACGATTTTTTGTAAGAGGAGGCGATTGCTATTTTTTTGGGAGCGGGAGTACACTGACTATAACTTTTATACTTCAACTTTAACACTTTATTACTTCTACTACTATTTTATACTATATCTGTTACCTCGATCAAGGATCGTCGTAACATCTGTTATGTATAAAAATAAAATATTATAAATGTAATTTGGTCGCCAAAAATTTTGAATTCTTGTGCGTATAATAAGTGTGAAGTGATTTTTCATCTTTTGTTTGTTTTATGAGGTTATACTTTCATCTTGTTAAAAAGATTTTTTAAAAATTATAAAATTATTATTTTTAATTTGAAATTTTAAAGTATTTGAAATTTTTTAAAGTTTATCTTTCGAAAAATGGCTAATGCTACTAGTTCAAAAACTAAAAATTCTTATACTCAATCAATTGCTCCAGTAGCTAAAGGAAAAGTTGACAATAATAAGAATAAGAACAAGAAGAAAATTCTTGATGTTTCAAACATAAAAAACTCAATTTTTTTAAGAATACTAAAAAATCGAGATCTAAGAAGATCACAGATATTTTGCGCAACATATTTCAAGCTTGATATCATTTTGCTTTCAATTGTTTTCGTTGTCTTCCGTTTATCGTGTATATTTTGTTGTTGTATCATTTGTGTAATGCTTTATCTTCATTAGCTTTTAAAACTTTTTTGTATTTATTGCTTTTTAGAAATTTAATCGTTTACAAACTGAAAATTCTGTTCATCGTATTTTACTTCACGGTTCTGGATTAAAAAGCTAATATTAATATATCCCTTTCGTGCTGATTTATATTTTTATTATTTATGCAATGAGTGATTTAAGAGAAGAAGAAAATCCATCTGTCGTAAGTTTTTTATTTTTTTATTAACTACATAATACATTATATATTTTTATAGGATGCTTTAGCTACTGTAAGCCAAAATCTTGGTACCGAGGATCTTCCAATTCAAAAACCGGTCTTCACAATTGCATTACATGAAGTAGCATTTGACTTTTATTTGAATCAAGTCGATTGGTCTTCAACAAATATTGTCTCCTATATTGATAAATCTGAAGTAATTATTGTTGTGCCATCAGAAATACTTCAAGCTCGTAAAGTTGCAGTAGGTTTGAATGCTGTTAGTACTAAATTTTCTGCTGATGGTCGACTTCTTGCTGTTGGGACAATCTCTGGTGATCTTTATGTTTTTGAAGTAGAAACAAATCAACTGGTTTGGAAGAATAAAGTTCAAGATTGCCGAATTGGGTGTTTAACATGGCGAGGTAAAAATCTCATTTTTACTGGTTCATGGGATGGCACAATTCATGCCAATGATCTTACTACTAAAACTTTTGTACAACTTGGATCTCATGATCAGAAGGTATGTTACATAATCTAGTTACAATAAATGACACTAAAAATTTTAGGTATGTGGAATGCAACTTTCAAGGAATAAACTTGTAACTGGTGGTGATGACAACAGCATTAAAATTTGGGATATTTCAAGATTATCAATGAATCCGACATTTAATGAAGTGCAAGAACAAAGCTTTAATCGTCATAACGCTGCAATTAAAGCATTGGATTTTTCTCCTGTTCGTAGTGGTGTTATTGCAAGTGGAGGAGGTTATAATGATGGAAAAATTTTGTTATGGGATCTTCAAGATCGACAAATTTTAAAGAGAATAAAGACGGATAAACAGATTACAAATCTTCATTGGCTTCCATCTGGTAAAGAAATAGTTTCAACATATGGGTATGTTTTTTTTATACTTTTATTTTTTTGATGTTTCGCTAAGAAGTTACAGTAATTTATTTTAGTTATCATGCTGATCGACATTTGCATATTGAACACAACTACATTGATATTTGGTCATTTGAAACGAAGAAAGTTGTTCAAAGGTTTGAAGGTCATAAAGGACCAATTTGGTTTTCGGTAAGGGTTGTCTTTCAATTATCATATATCTAATACAAAAATATATATATTTTAGGCAATGCAACCGAATAAGATTGGATTTGTCACTGTATCATCAGATAAATTTATGAAATTTTGGAAACCAACTTAAAATACTGTTTTATGAAATGCTATTACAATGATGAATGGGGTACTGTACAACTGCCAAGAAAATATATAATTGTGCGTTTATTTTTGTTGTTATACGGTTTTTTTCATTTTATTTTTGTTAAATTTTATTGAGATATGTTTCTCATATTTGTTCTTAAATTTTGTTGTTGATTACCGTAGTTTTTAATAAAGCGTTTTTTGTTGGAAAAAATTATTGTCCATTTTGAACTAAAAAGAAATACAAACCATAGAATTTGATAGATTTTGCACTGAGAAAAAAAAGTAAGTCATAAGTGTACATTTATCTGTAAAATCAAAAATAGACATAAATTAGACAAAAGATGTACAAAAAATATACACTGAAAAATGTACATTTATTTTTTTTCCTCAATGTGATAGTGAATATTGCATAATTTTAATTTAAGACTGACATTTTAAGACATTCTTAGATAGTCAAATTTTCTTTAGGTGATCTCAAAACATAGTGTCTCACTGCGAATACGGTGTTTTGTAAAAAAATTCAATATGCCTACGATTACAATCAGCTAAAAGATAGTTACTCAGTTAAATTGAGTTCAAGTAAAAATATTAACAGAAAAATAGAAAGCGCAAAAATTGTTTTTATTCCAAACAATAAAAAAAAGTTTCTGTTTTTTATAATTTTTTTTTCATCATTTTTGATGCATTTTCTCTAGCAACTAAGTGAAACATCAGTTGGACAAAAAAGTACGGCTAAAACTGCTTCGTGAACATTCGAGTCAGTCTTTTAAAAAATTATCGGTTCATCTTGAATCAACAAAGAAAATGCATTCATTTTTTTGGCGCCGCAATAGACTTTAGAGCTCTTCCATCTTTTGCTTGTTCTTTTCTTTTTCAGTTACAAAAAAAGATATTTGATTAATTTAAAAAAATTAATTTTTTAAAAAAAGTTAAACGTTGTGTCACAAAAGCTTAAAGCTCAGACATTAATGCCCACAACGCAGTCTTACACATTATTTTTTTCAAGTCATCGTTTGGATCAGGGATGTGCGGAAGTCGTTTTCGTTAACGGAACGGAAAACGGAACGGAACAAAACTTTTTTAACGGAAAGCGGAAACGGAAACGGAAGCCCAAAAATATACGGAAATTCCGTAAAAACGGAAACGGAAACGGAAAATTTTTTCATTTATAGTCGAATAACAATTTATTTATTTTCTTTCAAGAAAATAAATAAATGGTACTTCCATACTTCAAGAAGAAGTATGGAAGTTCCAAACCAATTGATGCATCACGTTTTTGAATCATTGTTGTAGCTTCACAGAAGGCATTTAAAGAGTCACGTACACTTTTCATTGTTTCCCAATCATTTTTTGAAAATTCATCCAAATCTTCTTCATCAATAACTCGTTTGATGGCTTCTTTATTTTCAATAAAAGAATTAAGCATCAAAAATAATGAGCTCCATCAAACTTCGATGCCACGCTGCAAAACCAATTCAGGCAGATTCTCCAAAAATTGAGCATCTTTAAAAGCATCTGATAATTTGTAGCTCTTTCGTAGTTTATTGATAAATTTTTTGATTCTTTTCAGAAGCTGATCGAAATCTTTGACTTTCTTCAACGCATCTTTGATAACCTAAAACGAAAAAATGGCGCAAAAAAACCGCAAAAGAGCTGCTTTCTTCAAAGGGAAAAGTCAGTTCTTGTCTTTTTAAAGACACAAGCTTTTAACGGAATTTCCGTCCACTTTTTTACGGAAACGGAAACGGAAACGGAAGTGGAAAAAAGCACGGAATTTCCGTAAAAACGGAAACGGAAACGGAATTCCGCACATCCCTGGTTTGGATCGGCTAGTAGAGTAAACCGATGAAAAAAATAATTGTAAAAAATAGAAAATTTTCTAATAAGCGCTTAAGTCTTCCCCATTTTTTCTTGTCAGTATTGAATTTCTTTCATAAACTTAAACTTTAATATTTAAAGCTTCCTACTGTAAGAATTATTATTGTTTACGTTCTAATATATTCCTGTTTCTAAAACTGCAAAAAATTGATCTAATTTGTAACCGCTTTTCGCTATTCCTTTCTTGTCCATCTTTTACAACTGTCTTCTTTCAAAATCTTTCACCATTTTTTTATTGCTCTTCCTCATTATTCTTCTCTTTTCTGCCATAACAAAAACACATAGTTTTTCCCTATTTGAGGGTATAGTCTTTATCCAGTTCTAAGTTTTATAAAAAAAGTTTCATCCGGATTTCAATTTGTAATTTTAAATTTTAACATTTTATTATGAAAAAATAAACGAGTTTAACTCTCTTTTTCTGAAATACTTTTTTTTTTAAATTTATATGTCCGTTTGCAAGCGAGCTTTTTACATTTCCTGTTTTTAATAATACTTGTACAATGACTGTTTGTCACAATTTTTGGAAAGATGTTTAATGTAAAAAATTTTTAGGATGGATGCCAACGATAATCATCAAGCTGATCCGCCAGAGCCCTATGATCCCCCTGCTCAGCCAGCTCCACCAGCTCCTCCTGCTCCACCAGCTCCTCCAGCTCCTCCTGCTCCACCTGCTCCTCCTGCTCCACCAGCTCCCCCTGCTCTTCCTGCTCCACCCGAAGATGATTACGCTATGGACTTTTGGAACTTATAAATATAATAAAATTATTTTTTAAATTTTTCAATTCTGACAAAATTTATGTCTTTTTTTCAATTATTGTTGTTTCTTTATCTTGTTTGTGTTTTAAAAGAAAAATAAATTTTACATTATCAATACTGTAGTAGTGGTGTAGCTTTTATAAAGATTTAGTGGCAAAAAAAAACTTTCATAGATTAAAAAACTTAAAACTTTTTTTCGTTTGTAATACTGCAATTATCGATACAAAAAACGCATACACAGCATAAAGAAGAAAAATTATACGAAATAAAAATTCGCAAAATGTTTTTTAAAGAAAATTGCGCCCAAAAAGTACATTGAATCAAAAAAAGGGGTGAAGACATTTGTTCATTTTTTTTATAGAGTGCGAGTGCTGCTGTTCGACTTTTCTAACGATCATTTTTATTTTGCCGAAAATTTTTTTTCACGATATGTTTGCTTCTTTGTATTGATTCATTTTTTTTACAAACATTTGTTTAACATTAGCACATATTATTTCGCCTTTTTTAGCAAACCATCCAGTCGTTTTTTGAATATTTTAAATACCTAAATGTTTTGCAAATATGTTTTCTTCAAAAAACCAATTTTTGTTAACTCTTTAAGCCTTGTTGACCAAATAATAATAACTACTGATTTGTATGACACTTCATCAATACTATGGATTGTCAACAGTATCAATATTTTTCAAGATAATTTTTCTGGGCGAAAAAATGTTTTTGTGCTAATATATACTTTAAAGAAAATGATCGTCAACAAACATTAATATTGATGTAGACATTATTAAAAATAAATGAAGATATTAATAATAAAGTTTATAAAATAAAAGCATACTTTCTTCAAATTACTAATATCCACTTTAATAGTTTAAAACTTTTTAATCTACAGTAAAAACATACCGAGTGGTTTCGTTTTCAAATCAAAAATTTTCTGTGCTTCAATCAGAATGCGCTTTAATTAGAAAGGCGCTTTTATTTTTTCATAGATGTGCAAAAAAATTTGTTCATACAGAAATTTCTTTATTCAATAGATACATCTGATAAAGTGCCAATATCATAAAATAAATTTAGTAAATCGAATAATATATATCCTTTATTGCTTAATTTACAAAATCAATGAACTGCTAAATTAGGTAACAAAAACTTTATTTTTTATGACCCTTTGCTTTATGATGCGCTTCAATTAGAAGGCGTTTCAAATAGAGAGTTTACGGTAATCAAATTAATACTGCTCTTCTTTTATCGATCCATTTTTTAAATCGTTTAAAATTTACTGTTGGTTTTTTATAAAAAATATTGCTCTTCTTTTACTGTTTAAATGACTAAAATTGTTGCTAGTCATCTTTTTTTCTTTTTTCAATAACAGTTTCAATATTATATCATAATTTCAAATTATTAATGTTGACTTGCAATGAAAGCTTGAATTCATCAATAATTGTTTTCAAAGAGTTTACAAGCAAAAAACTTTTTTGAATTTCAGAAACAAACGTTTACTAACTTATTTTAAAACATTTAAAAAAAACCAACAAGTCTTCTAAAAAAGAGGCAGGGTGAAATAGTAAAAAAAGGCGAATTGCAAAAAAATAAATGTGAAAGAGAAAAAGAAATATTTTGTTATCTAAGTATGAGCAATGACACTGCTAAAAACAGATGCAAAAAGCAATTAATAACAAAAGTTTAAAAGTTTTATGATAAATAAAGGTTTTCTATTTTGTCAAAGATGAGAAGGCGGTTTATAATCATGATTTTCTGTGAAGATAGTTTTCTTAATTAACAATTCAGTTTGTTCTTCAATGAAATGGATGAATATCGAAAAATAAAGTATCGTTTTTAGTTGCCATCTATCAGTATTCTTACTTATGCTATTAATAAAGTTTAAATTTTATGATTATAAAATTTAAGCAAAATGTATAAAACATTCAAAAATTAGACATTCATTTTGAACATCGTAAAGACCTCGCAGTGAAGAATAGGAAACAAAAATGATTTTTCTTGGTAATGTGAAAAGCTGTCTTTCAATAAAAAAACTGGCGGCACTAGATCGCTGCTTACGAAATATTGTTGTGGTGAAAGATTTTGTGTACTCTAGTCGACGACTTCCACCCGCTAAACTATAAAAAAACAGGCCCTCAAACTTTTTAAGAAAAATGAACAATCTATAAAAAAAAGAAGAATATAAATATAATTACATCAAAAATGCATGATATTTAAGATAATGAAAAATGTGTTGTTCTAAAATGGCACAAAACAACTAAATGCAAACATTTTAGAAACATCTTGTTTTTCTTTGGTTTGTGCAATTATATTTTTTCAGATTTGTGTTTTGTTTTTTTGCATATCTTTTAAGCATGTATTAATTTTGACTGATTGTTTGTGACAGTCGATTGTGTTGTCAGATGACACATATTTTTGAAGGGGGTGGTGAACTTTCATCAAAACCAAATTTTTAGCTTTTTTGACAAACTTTTTAACAAATACTTTTCTCCGTCAAAAAGCTTTTTGTCATTGACAAAAAAAGGAAGCAAAAAGAAAAATTTCACATTCTATTATATCTTCAAACATGTTGATATTGCGCTCTGTTTTGACGCCATTGTTTCTATCTCTCTTTTTTTCGGCCAAAGCTCTTGAAACTATTTCGACAGGCAAAAAAACAACACCCCAAAATGTTCTTTTAAAGAAAAAAAAGTACACTGAATGAAAAAAAGAGTGAAGACATTTGTTTATTATTATTTTTAGTTTGCTGCTGTTTTTTTATTTTGCCGAAAATTTTTTTTCACGATATGTTTGCTTCTTTGTATTGATTTATTTTTTTTACAAACTTTTGTGTAACATTAGCACATTTTGTCTATTATTTCGCCTTTTTTAGCAAACCATTCAATTGGTTTTTGAATGGTTTGCTAAAAAAGAGTTTTGCAAATATTTTTTCTTCGAAAATTCAAAAATGACTTGTTGACCAATTGATTGGTAAACTGCACAAATATTATTTCCAAAATTTGAAGATAATACTCCAAAGAATTCACTTATAAAATAGAATAAATGATGCAAACGACAAAGAAAAACGATACAAACAAAGCTTTTATACGGAAAATGAGGTTTTATAAAAGAGAGATTATGTAAATTTCTTTCATTTCTTTTTTTTCATACGAATCTTCGTGACAACCTTGATTTTGTTGAGACAGAAATCAAGTAACTAAAATCCATAAAAGTTAGAATTACATTAAATAAAAATACAAAATGATAAACGGGATCTCCGGTTTGTAAAAAAAAGTATCATTAATAAAATGACAGCATCATGTACGATTAAATAGTCATAAACAATTTGTTCAAATTTTGAGGTAGACATGTGCAAAAAGCTTAACCACTGTAAAAATTAATCATAATAAATGCATATGAATGAATTGTTTTCACGCTTTTTACAAAAAAACGCTGTTTATACATGTGATCTGCATTACTTATGTTTTAAAATTTTATGTAAACTTTTTTATCCATTTTTTATTTTTATTAATGTGCCATAATTAAGAAGTCGGCATGCCAGCTGATATGCTGATTTTTTTGCTGATTCATTTGCATGTTTTTTATGAAGTTTTAATTCTTGGTAATAATAGAATTTAAGCAAAAAGTATAAAACATTGAAAAGTGGACATTCGTTTTGAACATCGTAAAAACATCTCGCATTCAAGGATAGCAAACAAATGGCTCAAAAATCGTATTTCATTGGTAGCGAGAAAGGCTGACTTTCAAAAAAAACCTGCAGTGTTAGATTGTCGCTTATGAAATAATGTTGTTGCGATAGATTTTTTGTTCTTTAACAGACTGGCTTAAAAAGACTTGAAACTTTGCAAAAATAAACGTTGAATAAAATATCTGTAGATTCACAATAAGCAAGAATGCATGATGTCTGAGTAAAGGAGAGAACTTTGATCAAAATTGATTTTTGATTTCGTTGTCACATTTTGGAACCCATGATTTTCTTCGTCTAAGAACTTTTTGTCATCGACAAAAAAAGGAAACAAAGGTAAAAATAACACCTTCAATCTTCAGACATATGTTGTTTTTGTGCACTGTTTTGGCGTCATCGTTTTTATATTAAGAATGAGAATAAATTTTGTTTGTAAAATTATTTTTGTCTCAACACAATCAAGGTTTTATTCTATTTTATAAGTATTGGGGCAAAATAAAAATGATCATTGGAAAAGTCAAACAGCAGCGCTATAAAAGATAATAAACAAATTTGTTCACCCTTTTTTCATTCACTGTACTCTCTGAACTCAATTTTCTTTAAATGAACATTTTCGTATTTCATTGGTAGCGACTAATGTCTCTTCGTTATGCTGTGTATGCTTCTTTTGGTCAAAATAGCATCAGTTTGAAAAGAATTTTAGCAGAAAAAAAGAGAGACAGAAAAGATGGCGACAAAAATAGAGCGCAAAAACAACATATGTCTGAAGATTGAATGTGTCATTTCTATTTTTGCTTCTTTTTTGTCGATGACAAAAAGGTTTTTGACGAAAAAATGAAAAACTGGATGCTGTCAGTTTTTTTTTCGTAAAACAGCCTTTTCTGCTGCCACAAAACCATTTTTTTTCAAAAATTCGTTTCATATTCTTCAAGGCGAGGTTTTTTCGATGTTCAAAAAGAATGTCTACTTTTGAATGTTGTGATCATCAAGAATTAAAATTTCAATAAAAACGTAAGCAAGAATTAATCAACTAAAAAGGATACGTTTTTTAAGATTCCGTTTAACTTCTAACAATGGGGTATACAGCAATCTTAATTTAAATAAATTTGAAAGTTCTTCCTTTTAAAGCGTTACAAATAACAGTTCCAAAATACTTTCATAATTTCAAATTATCAATGTTGACTTGCTCAAAATGCTTGAATTCATCAAAAATTGTCTTGAAAAAAAATTACAAAAAAAAACTTTTCTGAAATTTCAAAAACCGATGTTTACAAAACAATTTTAAAATATTTAAAAACCAACAACCAAGTTTTCTGAAAAAAGAAGCACAGTGAAATAGTAAAGAAAAGACAATAGTTTACGAAAAATAAAAATGGAAGAAAAAAAAGAATCTTTTTTTTTTATAGCGTAGTCAAACACATGTTTGCAAAAACAAATTATGAGTAAAATATGTGCAAAAAATTTAATCACTATAAAAGTTAATTCTATTAAATATAGATAGTGCCGCAACTTGACAAAATTTAAGGGAGGTGAAGGAGGGGGAAAATTAACTAAAAATCTTACTTTATCTAGTATAAATCCTATTTTTCACCTAAAATTTGACATTTCAGGAGGGAGAATTTCCCCCCTCCCCAAGTTGCGGCCGTGAATATAGAAGAATTGTTTTCATGCTTTTTACAACAAAAAATGTAAACGTTGTTTATGTACGTGATATCACGCGTGATCTGCATTACTTCTATTTAATAATTTTATGTAAACTTTTTAACCTATTTTTTATTTTTATTAATGTGTTTGTAATATAAAAGTTGATCGCTATATCTTGATTTTTTTACTGATTCATATGCATGTTTTTAATGAAATTTTGATTTTTGATGATCACAATATTCCAGCAAAAAGTATAAAACATTCAAAAGTGGACATTCGTTTTGAACATCGTAAAAACACCTCGCATTTAAGAATAGGACTGTCAACTGTGTTGTCAGATGGCACCTATTTTTGAAAGGGGTGAGAGACTGTGAACTTTCATCAAAACCGATTTTTAATTCTATCTTCAAATTTTTCAACATATATTTTTCTTAGTCAAAAAACTTTTTGTCATCGACAAAAATAGAAATGACACATTCAATCTTCAGACATATGTTGTTTTTGTGCTCTATTTTTCCGCCATCGTTTTTATTTTTTTTTCTGCACAACTTCTTTTCAAAGTGATGCTATTTCAATCATCCAAAAAACAACTCTTTCTTTAATGCTCAGAACAAACTCTGAAAGACCTTATTTAAGCGTGAAAAAGCTTAAAAGACAATTTTTTGAATGTTTTTTTGTTAATATTTAAAACGAAATAGGCTTATGTAATAATTATAATTCTAAATTTAAAAAAATTGATTGGTATTCGTATGATAAAACTAACAAAAGCATATGGCTTTTTAACGATATTTAAAAACAAATTATTTGCCACATTGACAAAACTTGTACATATTTAACAGCCGCTGAAAAGGTACAATAAAAAAGCAATAAAAAAACCGGCAGAAAATATCTTAGAACAAAGATATCATATGATAGACATTCAAAAAAGCGTGCACCTCTAGCGTCATAAATTTTTTATTCTTGAAAGCATAGTAAACAGGTTTTGCACGTTTGACTGTGACATAAAAACATTCCTCGCAAAAAAGAACAACTTCTTTTTTTTATCTTTGTAATCCTTTTTTAACGTTTTTATTTTGTTGATGCTGGCAATCAAAAAGGTTTTTTGTATTCTGCTCATATGTTTCCGTCATGACTTAAAATAACCTACACGCAATCTGTAAAAAATGAATAAACTTGTGTAATATTTTGGTTTTTTTATAAAGCTTAAAAAGTTTTTAATCTGAAATTGTTCTTTGTGTTCACTATGTGCATTTAAATTTTGATAGATAATTCTAACAACTGTAAGTCTAAAATTGTGTTTTATCAGAGCTTTGGCATGTTGTTTCCAATGTTAAACTTTCATGATAAATTTTATTTTGCAATGTTTTTGAATTCACAATTATCATTTTCCAGTACTAAAATATCGACAATATTTCTGGGGCAAATTTAATATAAAATGTCAAGCCGCTTTGCATCTTCTTTTTGTAAATATAAAGGAATGAAAATTTGATTTCCAATGGAATCAATCAACAACAACACAAAATTTTTAATCAATTAAAATATTCAGAAAAGAAATGAAAGATAGAAACAAAGTAGAGTAGTTAAGAAAAAGAATAGGCAAAACCCAAACTTAAAAGGAAGGCGCAACACACTAATATCGCGATTTCAAAATTATTTTTTTCCTGTGTGCTCTTTTTTCTTTTTTGTTTGTTCAGGTAAAGCTTGTTAGTAATGTTTCAAACGTCAATACGATAAACGCATAAACAGCATAAAGAAGAGACCTTGGACGAAATAAAAAGATCGCAAAATATTCATTAAACAAAAAGCACTTGTTTATTATTTTTTAAAGCACTGCTGTTTGACTTCCTTTTTATTTTGCCGAAAGTGTTTTTTATGTTTGCTTCTTTGTTTTGATTTATTTTTTGCATACTTTTGTGTAACATTAGCACATTCGTCTATTTCTCGTCTTTTCTAGCAAGTCATTCAGTCGTTTTTTGAATATTTTAAATACCTAAATGTTTTGCAAATAGCTTTTCTTCAAAATTTGTTAAAACTATGTATTATCAAAAGTGTTATTTTTTTTAAGATAATGTTTCAAAAAACTTTCACTCATTATATAAAATAAAACCATGATTTAGTTGAGACAGAAATAATCTTACAAACGAAATTTATTTTCTGACGTTTCGGAAAAATTCACGCCCTTCTTCATGCATGGAACTAAAATCCAATAAAGTTAGAAACTATATATACAAAATGATAAAACGGAAATGAGCATAAATCAAAATGTTGTTTTTTTTGGAAATTGCTTCAAGTTGAATTTTCGCAAGTGATAGAAGTGATAGCTGCAAAATAGAGCGCATAAACAACATATCTGCCGATTGAATGGGTTCTTTCTTTTTGTTTGTCAATGAAAAAAAATTTTTTGACGAAGAAAACATGTGATGTAAAATTTGACGCTGCCAGTTTTTTGAAAGACAGTCTTTCTTGCACCAAAGAAAAACGATTTTTGCAAACATATGTTTCCTATTCTTCAATGCGAGATTTTTTTACGATGTTCAAAAGAAAAATCAAAAAGCCTTAATTTTGATGACAATATTAATAAAAATGTAAGTGAAGTTATTAATAATCAAAGTGCATGAAATAAAAGCATACTTTCTTCAAATTACAACCAAACAACACATTTTGTTCAAAATTTTTTAATTTAAAGTATAATCAAATCAATACTGCTTTTCTTTTATCGATCCATTTTTTGATATCAATTGTAATTTATTAGATGTTGATTTTTGGGACCGACCGAGGACGAACTCACATAATCATTTTTAAACTGGCCTTGCAGGCAACTCCAACCAGCGGGGAGCTTACGGTTCTTGGGTGAGTCATGGGCGCTTTGGACCAGTCAACTATGCGGCCGACTTTCTTTTCAAAGCTAAAGTATCTTCTGTCGAAATAAAGCGTTGCGAAATTGCAAACGAATATGCGTCATTGAACTCAATCTAATACATTTTTAATAAAATAAAAAAACAATTTTATATTTTAATTTATGGAATTTGAAATTAAGTTGATGATATTACCTACAGCAGCTTGATTCGCATATTTTTAATAACAAAATTTGCAGCCAATATTTAAAGACTTTCAATACCAGCTTTTGATGCGGCGAAACTAAATTCAAATTCCCAAAAACGAGTCTTCCAAAGTAAACAAAAAAAGTTGTAACAAGAAGTATCGGACGTTCCAAAAGTTTTTTCGTTTGGTTTTTCCCCTGGCAATTTTGACTGGAGGCTCCAAAAAACTTGAAATTTCGCAAGGAGGTAGCCATGGGAGTTGGTCAAACTGTGTCATATCGGTTTTTGAGGTATCTGGAATTTTCATGGAATTTTGAGGGATTTTCGTGATGAAACCAGGATATTGTGGAGTTTATAGTGGAACGGCATCTGTAAAATTGGAATTTGAAGCACATATGGGTCCATATGGCCTGAGGGGATAGTTAAGAGACTGTCCTAACAGAATTTACAGGTTTCGGAATTTTCTCGAACCTTCTAGAAGTTTCCGGAATTTTTAAACTCAATGTACCGTAGTTGAGTGGAATCTAATGTATTTAAACTGAATTTCTTTAAATTTGTTTAGAATTGCATCACAAATGCTTGAAAAACATATTTTAATGAATTTTGAGTCGATTGGTATCATTTAGGGCCATGAAAAATTATTTTATGTATTTTTAAACCTTGATGAAGGGACTAACCTAAAACCAAACGAAAAAACTTTTGGAACGCCCTGATAAAAAAGGTAGAGTTTTCATATTTTGAATCTACCTTTTTTTCATGTTTTTATCAATGACAGAAGAATTTTTTAAAAAACGATTTCCGGCTTGTTAAAAAAAGTATCTCAATAAAATGACAGCATCATGTACGATTAAAGAGTCATAAACAATCTGTTCCTATTATGAGTTAAACATGTGCAAAGCACTTAACCACTGTAAAAATTAATCATAATAAAAATATATAGTTTTCACGCTGTTTATGTACGTGATCTGCTTTTCTTCTGTTTTAATATTTTCATGCCTTCAGAAAATCTTTTCTAACTGATGCTAAATTTCAACCAGCAAAAATACAACAACGTCTTCTTTATTTTTGCTCATAAGATCAGAATAAACTCTGGAAGCTATAACATAAACGTGAACAATTTTTTGAATATTTTTTGTTAATATTTTTAACGAAATAGACTTATGTAATAATTTTAATTCTAAATTTTTAAAAAAGTTATTGGTTTTTGTAAGACTAACAAAAGCTTACGGCTTTTTAACAATTGTTATTTAAAAAGTAAATCGTTTGCCACACTGATAAAACTTGTAAACGTATCATTTGAAAGCCGCAGAAGAAACGCAATAAAAAAACACCAGCAGACAAAACTTTTAAGATTTATCAAAGTTTTAAAAGAACAAAGATATCAAATGACTGTGACAAAAAAACATTTCTCGCAAAAAACAATAACTTCTTTTTTTTATCTTTGTAATTTTTTCATTTGTTGGTACCGGCAATCAAAAAAGTTTCTTTTTGTTCCCGCCATAAGTTAAAATTCCGAAAACAATCTGTATAAAATAAATAAACTTGTGTAAGGGTTTGGTTTTTTTATACAGTTTAAAAACTTTTTCAATTTGAAACTGTTCTTTGTGTTCACAATGTGCTTTTAATTTTTGATAATTATATGTGTTTTTTCTGAGGTTTGGCATGTTGTTTCCAATGTTAAACATTCATGATAAATTTTTGTTGCAATGTTTTCGAATTCATAATAAATATTTGTTTTTTTAATATTGTTGTATTTTTTCTTTCATTAGTAGTTTAATTAATTGCTTAATTTTAAATTATTAATGTTGAGATGCCTTGAAAGATTGAATTCATCAATAATTATCTTGAATGAGTTTCCTAACGAAAAACTTTCTTTTACAAAAACTAGTGCTTACAAAATAATTTTAAAATATTTAAAAAAAGGGTTAACAGATGAAATCAAAATGGGATAATAAAGAAAAGTGAAAAAAGATTGTCAGTAAATATTGCAAAAAGCATACACAGCATTAAAAAAGACATTAGACGAAACAAAAAGATCGCAAAATGTTCTTTTAAAGAAAATTGTGCTCAGAAAGTTCATTGAATGAAAAAAGGGTAAAGACATTTGTTTATTATTTTTTTCTAGTTTGCTGATGTTCGATTTTCTTTATTTTGCCGAAAGTTTTATATGTTTGCTTCTTTGTATTGATTTATTTTTTTGCATACTTTTGTGTAACATTAGCACATTTGTCTATTTTTCGTCTTTTCTAGAAAACTATTCGGTTTTTTTTTTGAATATTTTAAATAAATGTTTTGCAAATAGCTTTTCTTCAAAATTTGTTAAAACTATGTATTATCAAAAGTATTAATTTTTTTAGGGAAATGTTTAAAAAAACTTTTACTCATTACATAATATAAAACCGTTATTGTGTCTCAACAGAAATAATTTTACAAACGAAATTTATTTTCTGACGTTTCGGAAAAATTCACGTCCTTCTTCAGAAAACTAAAATCTAATAAAGTTAGAATCACATATATACAAAATGATAAAACGGAAAATGATAAACAAAACAAAAAATTAAAAACTGCGCAAATTAGAATAATAATAGAAGAGTAACAATAATTTCAGTTATTTAAACAGTAAAACAAAACCAAAATTCTTAAAAGAAAAACAGGGGTTTGTTTGAAATAAAAAATCAAGGTTTTATAAATTTCAAACAGGGGGGGGGGGGGGGGGTTGATAAAAGAAGAGCAGCATTTTTTTAAATATGTTTTTTCTGTAGGTGAAAAAGTTATGAAAAAAATTATAAACGAAGTTTTTGTGTTTCATCGAAAAGTTTTTCAAAGTCAAATATAAGGGTTCTTATGCTTTTTCTACTGATACCGCTCCTTTCTTATTCTTTTTTTATTGCGCTTTTTCTGCGGCTTTCAAATGATACGTTTACAAGTTTTGTCAGTGTTTCAAATAATTTATTTTTCAATAACGACAGAAATGAAGCCATAAGCTTTGGCTAGTTTTACGAATACCAATCATTTTTTTTAAATTTAGAATTATAATTATTACATAAGCATATGTCATTTTAAATATTAACAAAAAAACATTCAAAAAGTCGTTAAAAATTTTTTTAGGTTTAATTAAATGCTTTCAGAGTTTACTCTGATTTTTTTCTGCTTGTTGTTTTTTGGCTGGGTGAAATAACATCAATTAGAAAAGATTTTTTGCAATAAAAGAAAGATAAAAACGATGGCGGCAATCGCAAAAACAGAATGTCTACATATCGCATCTGTCATTTCTATCTTTGCTTCCCTTTTTTGTCGATGACAAAAAGTTCTTTGACAAAGAAAAGCATGTGTTCAAATGAAAAATCTGTTTCGATGTAAGTTCACAACCCTATCTATCGCAACAACATTATTTCATCAACGATTTTTTCTTCAAAAGACAGCTTTTTTCGCTACCAAAGAAAAACGATTTGCGCAACCATTTGTTGGCCATTTTTCAACGAAATGTTTTTTTACGATGTTCAAAACGAATGTCCACTTTTGAATGTTTTATACTTTTTGCTTAAATTTTAGTATCATCAAAAATTAAACTTTATGAAAAACATAAGTAAGAAAAATGAGAGATGACAACTAAAAAAGAGAACAATTTTAATTGTTCAGTGACGAAATCATCTTCACAGAAAACCATGATTGTAAACCGCCTTGAGTCTTCTTTCCTGGACTTAATAAAAAATATATTTAAAAAAACGGTGTTTAACACTTTCGCTGCGATAAAATTTGTTTTGAATTTATTGGTGTATTTGAAGAAACATTTGTGATAATCAGATTACGTTCAAATTATAATCATCTGCTTTATTATGTTATTTAAGTATATTTATTATTAAATTCTAAAGTCTAAATTTCTTTAACAATGTTATCGAACACATGTTTATTATTTCCTCGTACTAAAAAGTATCTGGAGTAGATTCATCTGTTAAGAGTTTTTGAGCAATTACAAAATCAAGATAGATTTGTTTGACATTTTAATTTTTTAAATATTGAAAATTTTATTTTCAATCGAATGAATCACTTGCATTACAAACAAATATTTTTTATAAAAAAAAGTTTCAAAAGTCGTTGTTTATACGATCAACTAAAATATTCAAAAAAAAAGCATTAAAAGATTTTCTATGAAAAAGGCAAAATGGAACAGTAAAGAAAAAAGGAAAGGCAAAAAAACGTATATCAGTATTTTTTAAAAATCAATACAAAAAAAAGCATACACAGCAAAAGAAAAAACATTAGACGAAACAAAAAGATCGTAAAATGTTCTTTTAAAGAAAAAAAACTCAGAACGTACACTGAATGAAAAAATAGGAGAAACATTTGTTTATTATTTTTTATATAATACTGTTTCAAAGAAAAGCCGAACTTATAAGAACAAAAAGGGGAAATGAATGCACACAAAAATCCGGAAAAAAAGAAACCGATTTGTCATCAAATAAATAATTTTACTTGGGCTACCTTGTATTGTTTTTTATGCAACCTGTTACATATCAATTTTAGCACATCTTAAGCATTTGAAATTTTCTAAATATTTGGTTTTTACTTTTTTTCCTTCAAATAAAGATTTTGTTGGAAAATAGCCATTGTCAGAGAGTCTCGTTGTTTATTACTATTATGTGTCACAAATAGAAACATTGGAAAATGCATCCTTTTGATATTAATAAAAATTGTTATTTCCATGCCATCGACAGTCATGATATTATTTTTTTAATTCTGGCAAAATGTACTCCTCCTTTTGAGTTTTACATTTCTAAATGAAGATTAATTATCATTAATAAAGAATTGTTTTTTTATTCACAAGAACAAAATATTCAAAACTGTTCAATCGCAACAACATTATTTCGTCAGCAGCAATTTAATGCTGCCAGTTTTTTTTTGTCTATCGCAACAACATTATTTCGTCAGCAGCAATTTAATGCTGCCAGTTTTTTTTGAAAAACATCTTTTCTCGCTATCGAAAAAAACTATTTTTGCAACCATTTGTTTGCCATTTTTCAACGCAGGGTTTTTTATGATGTTCAAAATGAATGTCTACTTTTGAATGTTTTGTATTTTTTGCTTGAATTTTATGTTCATCAAATTTATACTTTATTAATAGCATAAGTAAGAATAAAGATAGATGGCAACTAAAAGAATGATATTTTATTTTTCGATATTCATCCATTTCATTGCAACCTGAAGAACAAATTGAATTTTTTATTGACAAAATCAACTTCACAAAATATTATGATTTTAAACCGCACTAGCTTCTTTTCATCAAGAAAAAATGTAAAAAATTAGTAAACTCTATGTTTCAACAAAAATTTTTAATATTCTAAACAAAATTACCATGTGTTACAATAACTATGCAAATATGCAATTATAATTAATTACATTAAAGAAAAATACAAAATGATCAAACGGAAAATGATAAACAAAACAAAAAATTAAAAATTGTACAAATCAAAATAATAATAGAAGAGTAACAACAATTTCAGCCATTTAAATCTGTAGAACAAGCCCAAAATTCTTTAAAGAAAAACAAGTGTTTATTTTAAAAAAAAAATAGTTTCAAATGATGTAAAAAAGGGTTCGATAGTAAGAGCAGCATTGATTTGATTATGTTTTTAATGTAGATGAAAAAATATATAAAATTGCGTTTTAGTAATTTTATTTTATAAAAGAAAAACGTTAAAGAAAAATTACAAAGATGGAAAACGAACTTTTTGTGTTTCGTAGAAAGGTTTTTTTTAAAAGTGCTTTCTTATTCCTTTTTTATGATGCTTTTTAAGGGGCTATCAAACATGTTACATGTACCAGTTGGCAATGTTGCAAATAATTTATTTTTAAATAACGAGAGAAATCCAATTGCTTTGGTTAGTTTTACAAATATCAATAATTTTTTTAATTTAGAATTATGTCGTTTTGAATATTTACAAAAAAATTCAAAAATTTGTTTAAAATTTTTTAATGCTTAAATAAAAGATTTCATAGTTTGCCCTGATTTGCTGAGCGTTAAAGAAGGTGTTGTTTTTTTTGGCTGGTTGAAATAGCTTCAAGTTGAAAAGATTTTTTGCAGAAAAAAAGAGATACTAAAACGATGGCAGCAAAATAGAGAACGCGTACAATTCATTTTTTGGATATCTATAAAATTTATTTACAAGCAGTCCAATATCGATTTTGTTTTTAGTAGCGACAAATATGAATTCCGCCTTTTGAATGTTACATTCATAAATGAATCTCAGTTTTCATTTGTTAAGAATTCTTTTTTACATTCACAAGGATAAAATATTCAATACTGTTCAAAAAAAGCAATTTTGTGGTACAATGTGTTTTTTTCGCATTACAGCCCTATAGAATTTGCAAGAAAAAAATGTATTTTTGTGTACATTTTTTTTTGCTTTTTTGTTTCTGCCGAAATAAAGCTTTTTGTCTTATTCTGCAGACACGCAGTGTAAAAATAAGATGAGTTTCGTCTGCTGCTTTGGATATTAGCAAATGGCGGTTTTGAAATAACGACGTTAATATTTTTAGAAGTTATTTTCGTCGCTTTTTTAAGTTACAACAAGTGTGTTGAAATAATCTTTAACAAATTTTGGAACTATGCAAAAGTAATATTATGTTTCAAAAAAGTTAAATGAGTTATTTTAAAAGATTATGAAACATTAATAATTTAAATAGCATTTTTGTACATTTTTTTTAATCTACAGTAAAAACATAATCAAAGCATACTGCCTTTCTTTTATCGATCCATTTTTTGATATCAACTGAAATTTATAAAATGCGTTTTTTGTTTCAAGTAAAATCTTGCTTTTCTTTAAAAGAATTCTGGTCATGTTCTACTGATTTAAATAGCTGAAATTGTTGATATTCTTATATTTTTTCCTTCTATGAATGTTCTAATAATTTCATAATTTCAAATTATTAATGTTGTCGAGCTCTAAATCCTTGAATTTATCCATAATCCATAATTGTCTTGAAAAAAAAATACAAACAAAAAATTTTATTATTCAAAAATTAGTTCTTACAAAATCAGTTTTAAAATATTTAAAAACAGACAAGCTTTAATATAAAAAACGGAAAAGATGCTGGCGGTTGGCTTTTCTGTCGCAATAAAGTTTGCGAAATTAGCAACATTTTGTTGCCGAATGTTTCTGTTTTAATGTGGTTTTTGCATTTATTTTCTTAATCATATTACAGAACAAGAAACATACTTCATGTGGTTCATAGCTAAAATTGTACACTTAAATTAAAAAAGTTTTTAAACTGTATAAAAAAACCAAACCCTTACACAGGCTTATTCATTTTTTACAAATTATTTAAATTTTAACTTATGGCGGGAACATATGAGTAAAACAAAAAGAAACTTTTTTGATTGCCGGTACCAACAAATGAAAAAATTACAAAGATAAAAAAAAGAAGTTATTGTTTTTTGCGAGGAATGTTTTTTTGTCACAGTCAAACGTGCGAAACTTGTTTACTAAGCCTTGAGAGACAAAAAGTCTAGGATGCTGGAGTCGCGTGTTTTTTGTGTACATTAATCTGTTGAAATTTTGGTTCTTAAATATTGTCTGCCGACCCTTTTTTTATTTCTTTTTTATTGTGTTTCTTCTGCGGCTGTCAAACATGTACAAGTTTTGTCAATATCGTAAATAATATATTTTTAAATAACGTTAAAAAGCAATATGCTTTGGTAAGTTTCACGAAAGCCAATAAGTTTTTAAATTTAGAATTATAATTATCACATGAGCATATGTCGCTTTAAATATTAACAAAAAAAATTCAAAAACTTGTTTTTAAAGATTTTTCACGCTATAATAAAGTCTTCCAGAGTTTCTTCTGATGTTTTTTGAGCATTTAAGAAGGCCTTTTTTTTTGGCTGGTCGAAATAGCATCATTTAAAAAATATGCAGAAGGAAACAGAGATACAAAAGGTGACAAAATAAAGCGCAAAAACAACATATGTCTGCCGAATGAATGTGTCATTTCTATATTTTTTTCCCTTTTTGTTGTCGATGACAAAAAGTTCTTTGACAAAGAAAAGCATATGGTGAAAAATCGGACGATGAAAGTTCGCATCCCTATCTATCGAAACAACATTATTTCGTAAGCAACGATCTAATGCTCGTAGTTTTTTTTCGATAGACAGTCTTTCTGGCTACCTAAGAAAAACAATTTTTGCAACTATTTTTTTTCTATTCCTCAATCCAAGATTTTTACGATGTTCAAAATGAATGTCAACTTTTGAATGTTTTGTATTTTTTGCTTGAATTTCATTATCATAAAATTTAAACTTTATTAAAAATATAAGTTAGAATAATGACAGATAGCAACTAAAAAAGATGATACTTTGTTTTTCGATATTCATCCATTTCGTAACAAAGTGAAGAACAGATTGAATTTTTTACTGGCGAAACCATTTTCACAGAATATTATAATTTTAAACCGCCATAGCTTCTCTTGATCAAGAAAAATATGAAATATTAAAAAAACTTTGTTTTTCAACAAAAACTTTTAATATTCTTTCTGTATTTGTTTTAATAACTAAAGTATAGCAAATTACAATATGTTTATTTGTTCATTTCAAAGTATATTAAATTGTAAACTTTAGTGTTTCTATTTATTTAAAGGAGAGATATTTGATATATTGTTGCTTTAAAGTACAGTATAGCAACAAGCAAAGACTTTGGCAAATTTTTGTTGGCTTTTCATTCGAGTATTAAAACTATTTTGTTTGCTGACATGTTTATGGGGTTTGGGCTGGACAACACTGACTTTTTTAAAACAAAATTCTGATTATCCAGATGTCACATGAAATCATTTTTTCAAAACCTTTGAAAATGTAATTATTTAAACGAAAAGAGCTATCGTGTGTACCAGCTATATTTAATCCACTATGAAATCCCAGGATGAATTATAATGCCGCTGATTTTCTTATCCGTAATTATCCCATACTCTACGGGCAAAATATTGGGGCTTACATCTAACGTCACTTGAAAACTCTACGGTAAATGATAAATAGCTTAGATTATAAATTATCAGTAATTAGAATGCAAAAAAAAAAGAATAAAAGTTTTAATAATTTTTTGTTAAAAAAACCTTAACTGCTTTTTTTTCTTTAAAATAATGTGTTGCAATTAATTTATGACCTATGTGTAGACAACAAACATCCATGACTTTGGTTAATATATGAGCAGTATTTTTTTTCTTTTTTAAGCATAAGAGTTTCGCTTACGAAATGATGTTGTTATGATAGACTTTTTGTTCTTCAGCAGATTGGCTTCATTCCTCTAACTCTAAAAAGGGCCTTGAAGTTTTGAAAACGTTGAATAAAATATAGCAAGTGCAAGATTTTTCGAGTTAATAAAAAAATGTTGTTCAAAAATGACATAAAAAAATGAGATGCAAGCATTTTGAAATAACAACAACTGATTTTTATTTGGTTATTGCAGTCGATTTTTCAAATTTCCGTTTTTTTTGCATATCCTAAAAGTAAGTGTAAATTTTAACCGATTGTTTGTGACTGTCAACTAGTGATCGGATACCGTACCGTTTTTGAAAAAAACGGTAAACGATAAATACCGTGATTTGAAAATTGCCGCGGTACGGTATCACGGTATTACCGCGGTAATACCGTGAATACCGTGAAAAATAAATTATCTCTGAATTTTCTCCAAAAACAGATTCTTCTTTTTCTTTATGTATTTTTTACTGTTGACAGTGTCAACTGTGTGGTCAGCCGACACCCATTTAAATGGGTTTTATTAAAGCTGTATCACTTTTGTAAGTTCACAATAATTTTTTAATATCAGTTATATTTTATTTATTGTATTTTATATTATCATTGAATAATTTTTAATAAAAATACCTTTTTTATCTTTCATTTTAGTGGCCGAGACTCGAACCCCGCACTCTTTTTGGGTCTCCAACCACGCGCCTTCTCCCACTACGCCAAGGACGTCGCATGCAAGGCGCCCACACTAAGAGAAAGAAAAATGTCCGCGTTCTTTTGTTTTGATTCAAACGTGATTTTTGAAAGGAGTGAGAGACTGTGAACTTTTATCAAAACTGATTTTTCAATGCATCTTTAAAGTTTTCAACATATGCTTTTCTTCGTCAAAAAACTATTTGTCACCGACAAAAAAGAAAGCAAAAGTAGAAATGTCACATTCGATCGGCAGACATGTTGTTTTTGCGCTCTGTTTCCCCGCCATCGTTTCAGTCTCTTTTTCTTCTTCAAAAAATCTTTTTAAAGTGGTGCTATTTCGATCTGCCGGAAAATAAAGCCTTCTTTAAGAACAAAGATATCATATGATGGACATCTTTGCTCTTAACATGCAGCTCCAAAGTCATAGGTTTCTTTCTTTCAGGTATGGTAAATGATGTTTGACTGTGACAAAAAACAATAGCTCCTTTTTTTATCTTTATCATTTTCCTTTAATGTTTTTCTTCTGTTGTAGCCGGCAATCAAAAATGTTTCTTTGTATTTCACTCATATGTTTCTGCCATGAGAAATTCCAAAAATGCATAAACTTGTGTAAGGGTTTGGTTTTTTATATAGTTTAAATCACAATTCACTCAAAACGAATTTTCATCGTTTGGAAATTACACCGGGCGGAAAATTATAAACTTTCTTAAAAAAATTTCAGATCTTGATTTAGAGAGTTCTTATTATGTTTTTTGATAGTTCTTGTGATTGGCTACAAGACAGTAATTATCTGCTCTTCTGAGCATTTATCAAAAGTAAAGAAAAATATATATCCACAAAAATTGTTTAAAGATTTACGTTTTTCAAGCGATTCGACACATTTAAATAAATATTTAAGTAAAATAAAATGGTCACTTTAAACTACAAATTTTGTGTTTTCAAATAACATTTAGTAGTTTGCTAAAAACTTTATTGTGTTTATTATCGAAGTGGTGATACAGCAGTGCTAACAAAATTTGGAATGTTTGAAGCTTTCAAAGCGCGATAATATATTCCACTGCAGAGAGTAATATTTAAAGTTCCACAAATCAAAGTATATGGGCCAATAAAATCCAATAAGTTTCGTTCGGTAATCTGAAATAAAGTTCGTAATAATTAATTTTAAAAATTTCATAAAATCGCAACATACACTTTGAAAAATTTGTCCAATGATATTTGGTAAAAAATCCAAGCATACAGATGAAATAATCATAATTAAAACAGTAAAATTCATTCGTCGAATTGAAAGTGTTGAATTTTGTCCCAAATGTCTTTTAATTATTACACCTAATGTCAATGAACAAATAATAGAGACTGCCGAAATTGACATTTTAACAATCATTGAATAACTTTGATGTATAAAAAATCCTAAGCAATAATATACTCGACATGTTGTTGTGGAGGTGGTTGGAAAAGTATTGATTACATACACTTGAATAAGCAGCGCTGTACTTATCAATGTTAATGCTATCATTTTAATGATAAATGCAACATTTTGAATTCTATATTTATATTTCAGCGGAAAAAGTATTGTCAGACATCGATCAATGCAAAGAAAAATTTCTAAAATTGGATGCAAGAAAAAGAAGAATCCACAGCAGAAACCCAGTATTATCAAAATTCTTCCATCGTAGATTACGATATCTGGACGCCAAAGTATAATAGAATAAAAATACAGCAAAAATGCAAAGAAACTTTCGAGAAAAATGAATACAAAATAAACAATCACTAAAGGTGGCAAATTCAAGGTTTTCGATGATAAATTTTGTTTTAAAATTTTGTATGAAAATCGAAATGATATCAGTGATAAGGCAAACATGATAAAGAAATGTACAATATAAACATTTTGTTCCATTTTACATAAAAAATAAAAAAAAACTTTAGCCAAATAAAACCTTCTTCGTTGCGTAATAATGTAGTGAAGAAAAAAAAGGCTTTTTAAAAGAAAATAGACATCTTTAAAAAGCTTTTTTAATTGTCTAATGAAAAAAGTAATTATCTCTTTTCACACTTCGCTAATTTATAGGCAAATTAAGAAGCATTTGTCACAAGATGGCAGAAATACATATTTTTTCATTTTTTTTTTGGTTTCCCGCATTTATTATTCGTATGGCATAGATGCTTGACTAATTTTATTTGGCATGCTTTTTTTTCGGGCCTAAAGCAAGTAAGCAATAAAATTGATTTGTTGTTCCATTTTTTAAACAATCGCTCAAAAAAGAAGATTAGTCTTTTAATTGGTTGAAATATTTTCCCACATTAATAAACAAAAAAAAACAAAAAATATCTTAACATCAATTTTAATTTCGCAGAAACTGCTTCTCAAAATGTGCAAAAGTATAAGTTTAAAAAGAAAGAATACTTTTTACAGATTTTGAAGTGTTTAATTCATACCCTTTTGTTAGGAAAATGATTTGCTTGTTTAACAATGAACGTAATCAAAACTTTACTTTTTTTATTATTCGGGAAGTTATCATTTTAAAAAACGAGGTTTTAAAAAATTATTTATTTTGTAATAAAATATAAAAACAAAACATGTAATTTTTGCATATTCAAAGCTTTTGAAAAAAGGATAATGCTGTGAATTATTTTTGTATAAGCTTTTAACAATAATATACTTTTTTCTTCACCGGTTAAATCAAATAACCTGTCATAGATTAGTGTCATGCGCAAATTGCTTAAAATATTCATCAAATCGTTCAGCAGGTGTTCTAAGTTAGTATTTTTTAGAAGTGATCAAGAATCTAATTAATGCAATAAAATCTTCTTTTACTATTCCATTTCTTGAATTATGAGTTCGCATTGAACAAATTATTAGACATAACTTTGAAAAATTCAAAAATTTTATTTAACAAAAAGCAATTTTTTTGCCAAAAACTGTTGCCCATATAGACAAAAGTGTTTTTTCTAAATGTCTATTTATTTGCTTCGTACACGACTGTTGTCACCTTTCATACGCACAATAAAGAAAATCACATTCATTGCTATAAAAAAGCGTTTCCATCCAAAAAAATGGGGAAGAAGAAATGTAAAAAAGAAGCAAAGAAAAAAAAATAGGGATTCCAAAAAGGATGCTAGTTTCGACAGAGAAGACGTCGAGCAGCAACCAAATAGTCAGGTTATTTCTTACTACGTTGAGCGCTTTTTTTTTGCAAAAATGTTTTTGTTTTGCTCATTTTTTTTTAAAGAGTGTTGTTTGTGTATCTTTTTGCAAAGTGTTGTTAGATCAGACGTAAAATGATCTTCTATATTTTTCTTTTTAAGAAATTTTTGGATATTTTAAAATTAAATTTTTAAAAATGTTTTATGTTATAAAAAAATACATTTCTAAAAAATTATTTTCTAACAAGCAATTGACATACAAGAATTTATTAATGCTATTTTAGCTATTTTTCTAATTGTGAACATTTAATTTTTCACTCGACATAATTTTGTTAATGACAGCAAAAAAATTACAATCAAATAAAATTAAAAAAACCTCAGCAAATGTTTTTAAATTACAATAACCCGATATCATCCTCTTCGACATCTACGCCATCTTGTGATGCAGCAGCCAATAGTAAAAAAAGATAATGAAATTTATATTGTGATGCAAGTGTATTTTTTCATTGTTTAATTTAAAAACAAATTTTATTGATATCTTTTCTAAAAAATAAATGGAATGTTAACACATTAAAACTGCCATTCTTTGCTGCTTGCGAAAAGTTTGTCTAAAATGTTTGTAGCCCACATATCGTTTTTCCTGTTAAATAATAAACATCCATGACTATAGATTAGTGCAAAGGCAGTAGATATAAAATATTGATTTACAAAAATAACGGCATAATTGTTATCTCTTTTTAGGCAGGTCATTCATTGAAAAAAGTGGAGCATTTTTTTAAACTCTATTTTGCCATTCAACAATCTGCTTCTGTTTTAAATAATGTTGTCTAAATTAAATTTTTGTATAAACACGATGAGTCGAAGCGTCCCGCGAACACTTTTTTGATCGTCTGCTATTTTTCTTTTTTTCAAAGCAAAATTCAACCCAGAATCCTGAGAGAACGAAGCTATCTAAACGAATTCTGTAAACGCAGAAAAAAAGCTGATAGTCGAATTAGTATAGTTTTGCAGGGATATCAAAAAATATGGATTCTGAATTCAACGGATTCAGAATCCTGATACTAAGTTTCTCAATGTTGCTTCAAAAATCACAAATTTGTTATCATCGGATGCACCTCGCCGAGCTGATTACAATGGTAACATAATTTTTATTTTTTAAGGATTCTGAAGTCGTATTCTCCGTCATTAGTAAGAAAACCTTTATGAAGCCGGTGTAAACTGGAACTTTAAATCTTTTAGTAGAATACCACTTAAATAATGATAATACATTCTTTCACAAAAATGAAACAAAAATCATGTGACCAACATAATATAATATGGATTTCGATACTTTGAATTTCTTTTACAAAAATCTGCAAAAAAGAATACCATCATAAAAATATCTGCAACTAATGACAAATGTAAAAGTATTGGCTGGGTAAGAAATACAACCCCCGCCAATGATTTCAAAAATGCCTTATAATTAATTTCATCCAATGTTAAGTTTTGAGACATTTTCTTGTTAATTATTTTATTATACTTATTTTTTCACTGCACAAATTTATTTAGAAAAACACGACCTAACAAAACCGTATTTTTTTCTTGTGACTGAAAAGCTGTATATCTGTTGTTGAAATATTTAAATAAATACTGTATGATAAAGTTTTGTACGCTCCTCCTTTCTTTTTTTTGCCATTTAAATATCATGTTGAAAGCAAGGCATATGATACAATTATTTCAATTTACATCTAAAGAAACAGAAAAAAAAAATAATTCATAGTTTTTATAACATCAATTTTTTTCTGATTATATGCTTTTATACAAAAAATAATTTGAAAGGTTGTCTGTTTATAACACACAATGTAAAACACTTCATGGCTACATTCGCCCATGCTGTATCATGTTGACATAATATTATATTATAAACATATAGGAAAATGTAAAACTTTGTCATCCCAATAATTGGTGGTAAAAGCCCCCGTGTTTTTAATTCTATCCTTTTTACAATCACTCGTTAATACTTCCTCAAAAGCGCAAATTATGCTAATCGTAAACACTTCCAAAAACTGCTGACAACCATAATATTACTGCTTTTTAAAAACACTTTAAATTTTTATTGGTGGTAATACTGTTTGTAAATTTCAAATTTTTATTTTTTGTAATTTTTATTACGAGAAGCAAGTAGTTGTCATGTGCTGTAAGTCCGTCTTGCTCAAAAAATGTCATGAGAGAATGTTTTTAAGGTACAAAAAAGGTTTTGTTTTTAGAGTGCAAAAAACAATTAATTTGGCAATCACAGTGAAAAATTACCTTAAAAGAAAATTGTCCAGAGATTACTTTTATATAAGCAGCACACATATTATCATAAAAAATTAAAATATTTTTACTTTGGGCTTTTTATTAACATCATCAACTGAACTTTTAAAATTCAGAAATAAACATTTTTTTGCTGATCTATTGAAAACCAAAATGTGGCCAAAAATTAATTTTTTAATAAAACTTTTTGGATTGAATGGCGGGCTACCACCTCCATTAACAAAAAGATATACAACAATTACATTTACAAATATGCCAGAATTGAATATTGATATTCTCGAGGAAATTATCCATGTTTTGTTAAAAGAAAGAATTAATAGTGGTTCTGTCACAAGCTTAAATCTATTAAAATTTATGCTAGCAGGACGGGAACCATTTAAAGTAGTATTAAGATATTTTTTAAGAGTAAAAAAGGTAGCAGTTTGGGAAGGAAATTTTTGTTTTGGATTTGTAAGTTTTTTATATTTTTTTTTGATTTTAGTTTATAGAAATTATATTTAAGGAAAATGAAAAAATTTTGTATTTATTGATTGATTTCATATTGGCAAAACCGATCTTAAAGGTTTGTGCTAAAGTTTCTGATGAATTGTTAATTGGTAACATCGCTATTCCACCCGAAAAGATTCTAAAGAAACATATATTGGATACTTTAATTAGCAAAAGTAAGTAAAAACTTTTTTTTAAGTTTGTTGATTTTGGCACATCACATGTTAGACAAGAATTTGGGAAACTAAAAATTAAATATCTTTTACGTGAATGCTAGAAAGTGAAATTCAATTCTAAAAACACATCTTTAATCATAGCCCGTTTAAAGAGGAAGGCATTTGAATTTTTTGTTTTTCAAAATGGGAAAAAACTCTTAGATCTTTTGTCCAGTCAAGGCAGCAAAAGATCAAAGGCGGGCCATCCAAAATTTTGTTGTGTTCTGCATACAGCCTTGTCTTCAACAATTTCACAGTTCCTCTTGTCATATGTAATAATACTTACTTGTTAAATATTTTAAGGGTTGTTTTTTAGGATTAAAAAATGTTAGTATCTTCAGAAAACTTCCAGATAAATATTATTCGCGTTTGAAAGAAATGGATGACTTGGAAACTCTTAAACTTACATATTTTCCTGAAAGTCTGGTGAGATTTGTGATTTGCGTTTTGAATAAATAAAAAACGAAATTAATTTTTAGACAGGATCTGTTTTTCCATCATCAGTGAAAAAACTTAATCTAAAATATATGGGACTTTCAGATATTATAACTGGTTTTAAAGGGTACATTTTTAAACTTTTAGACTACACAATCATGAATTACGTTTTTTGAAAAATCATGAAAATTAGGCATTCATTGAACTAACTTTTTCTAAAATGTGCTTCAATGATGCAAAAAAACTCACATAAAATCATTCATTCATCAATAGAAAAAGATCTGTGATTTCCCTTTTTTAACCACCTCTTTTTTTCAGCACATACTGTCAGTTTATTGAAGAACTTGAAATCGATGATTACAACTTTGATTTTGATGCTTTTAAAGCTGAAGATATATCAAATTTTGCAATCATCATCTCCACAAGGTTTCCTATGCTAAAAAGACTTGAATTTTATACTTCATGTGATTATCCCAATGTTGTAAAAAAATGGGAACAATTTCCTGAAATTTACAAAATTGAACCAAATTTTTTCAAAGCGTTTCCCTCTCACATCGAAGGATATTTTCATATTAATTTGAAGAGACGTGCAGTAATTGTAAGTAATAATTGTCTAATACATTATTAATGAAAGACAATTTGTTCCGTCCTGACAGATTCAATATGTCTATTTTTGGAGTAGCTTAAAATTTGCAATTTGGCTTCGCAAACTCGCATAAAAATTTTGCATTTATCGTCAGATGATGCAACTTGTCATTCACTGTTTGTAATAAAATCTGTTCTTTTTCAGACTTATCCCAAAATTGAGCGATGCAGAATTACAACATACGAAGGCTGTAATCTGAAAAAAAGTTCTAAAATAAATGATAACTTTAAATTTATTGTTGAAATTGGTTTAGTTCGTGAAGGCGGCTTATTTTGAACAATGCTATTTCTTTTTGCTTTTTTTTTACAATTTGTTATCTTTGAATGTGAAAAATAAATTGTCTCTTTCCAGAAAAGTTATAAACAAAATCTTAAAAAAATCATATCTTCAGTTTATTACGTAATTTCATCGATGCTTTAAAGAACACTTGTGCTCGATGACGTCAGCAAGATGGGGCACCAGGGGCACATGTGCCTTTCGAACTGAACAATAACTCTTTTGAAGCGGCAAAAAATCAAAGATCTTCCGTTCTGAAATCGGCTATGTTTACCTTGATGTTTTTTTGTTGACGCTATTTTTGAGGCAATAAAATTAAAGTTTACCATATTTTGGTTGTTAAATTTCAAATGTAACAACTGCAAGCTTCAGCTACTTTTAAACCTTTTTGCATTGATCCGTTCTTAAAAATAATGAGAAAAAGATATGCGCACATTCTATTTGCCATTCTTTACTGTTTTGCGATAAGTTTGTCCAAAATGTCTTTAGTCTACATTATGTTCCTCTTTTCTATAGATAACATCCACATGACTATAATTAGTAGATATAAAAAATATTGATTTGCAAAAATTATGACTCAACTGTTATCCCTCATTGAAAAAAAAGAAGCGCACTGTTTTTTAAAACTTAAACTACTTTGCCATTCAACTACCTGTTTTTGTTTTGAATAATGTTGTCTAAATTAAATTTTTGTATAAAACTTCTTGGATTAAATGGTGGTTTACCCCCTCCCTTAACCCGTCAATATTTTACTAAAACTTTTATGAATATGCCAAAACTGAATGAAGATATTCTTGAAGAAATCATTCAACTTATTAATAAAGATCAAAAACCCGAAAATTTGCTTAAATTCATGATTTCTGGCTACGAAAATTTTGATGCAACTTTATATTGCTTTTCAAAAGCAAAATCTATTTGCCCATTTGATAGCTACATGAAAATATCTTGGGTATATAGTTAATTTTTGTCAAGAATGTTAAAAACCGTTTTCATTTATAGAAAAAATGTCATTCCGCTGACAAAAGCGAATATAAAATTTATTATAGTTTTTCACTTTTGAAACATGTTTTAAAAATTCTTGCACAAAATGTGGAAAAACTGGAAATGAGGTATCACTCTTATTACAACCGAGAATACCATTTTATAATTGATGAGTTTATTACAAAAAGTAAGTAGCATAATTTCTTTAAACAATCAAAAAGAAAACATCTTTTTGTGAAAAATTATCACCGTTTATGATTCTAATAATCGATTTTTTTATTAACAGAATTAAAAGCTGTTACTTTGACCGTATATCCTTCACTCAATTACTATAAGTTGTTAAAACATAATGATGCACTTGAAGAGCTTGAAATTTCATATTCTCTTTTAAGCAGTTATTATGTGAGTCATTCCTGTCAAATTTCATAAACTAAATTTCATTTTCAGCATTTTACATCATTTTATGAATCATGCAAAATTTTAAAACTATCATCAACTGAATTTTATGAAATTGTAACAAAAAAGTTTCATGAGTAAGAATTTTATCCCATATGTTAATATAACCTGTGCACAAATATATGTTACCACGCTTGTCTGATTCCATCTTTTAACAATGTTCTACTTCGTCCTGATGTTGCTCTGCTTTGCGGCATGGAATGAACCATGCGAGCAAGAAGTAGTGACTCTTTTTAAAAACTTATAACTTTTAGTTTTTTGATAATTTAACAGAATTAACGCAGCAAATTGTTATGTTAACAGAAGCTCGGAGTGAAGTGTGGAGTGATTCATAAAACACTGGGATGCAAAGAGTGGAACTGTTAGGGTGGGTTCTGCATTCAGTCTAACAGTTTACATAAGTGTTCGAGAATTATGAAAAAGTTGCCTCATGTTGAACTCGAACCAGCATCACGCTTAAGTAAATTGTTAGGAACCAACTAAAAAAAAAGTTGTACCTCTGGTACTCTCAAAAAGTAGTCAAAATGGTTGTATCCCTGTGCCCTGCTCAAAAGAATTGTTATGTTTCTATTAAATTAACAGCTAGCACAAATCAATCTGTAGTCACAGAATGTGAGGAAAAAGCATTATCAACTTGTCGAAATATGAGAATGTATTCTATATTTTAAATAATTTTTATTAATTTTAGACTTAATTACAAGTTTATTGAAACACTGATTATTACATCGGGTAAATTTGATATAAATCATTTTTATGCTAGATCAGTAAATAAATTTTGTAAAGCTGTTGCAAAAAGCTTTCCCAATTTAAAAGTCTTGAATGCTAAATTCTATGCAAAAGGACGGGATGGAATACTAATGTATCACAAAATGAAAAGATTACAAACACGTTTATTTGTCAAAGCTTTATCACATGTTGAAGGATGTATTACTTTTAAATATGCAGAATGTGATTACAACATTGTAAAAGTAGGTTTTTATTATTTATTACTTTATAGTGATACAGCGTGGTCCACTTGAAATTCCAAAACATATGGGCTGGCAGCCAATTGAAAAATTATATCGAAAGAAGAAAAACATCAAAAAAATCTTTTCTTTTTATTAGTAATTGTCCAAAGCTGATGTCAGCTGACTGTAAGTCTGTCCATTGAACTTTCTAGAAACCATTTGGCGACAATAAACATTTTGGAATTTTGAATGGATCACCCTGTGAATTCCTCACAAAAAAATTATTTAAAACAATAAAACAATTTTTAGAGTCTTCCTGATGAAAATGAATACAATATTGTATGCGATGAAAGATGTTTTAGAAAACAAATTCCAATTTGCAATAATCTTTTCATAAAAACTAAGTTATCATATTAATTGTTTAATGTTGACAATCTCGTCTTTTTACTGCAATTGCTTGTTTTTTTCTTTCTTTTGTGCTTCAATCAATAAATATCTTTTAATATGGTATGTGAACATACTAATGCTCAAAACGATAGTCTCAGTTTTTGCACATTCGGCTATAACATATTAACTTTTTTAATTAATTTGTTCCATTTAGAGATAGTGGAAAGTGCACACATTAAATTTGTCAATCTTTGCTGTTTTGCGATAAGTTTGTCCCAACAGTTTGTAGCCTACATGAAATTTCTTCCTTTAAAAATCGACAACAGTTAATGCATGGACAGCAGATATAAAATATTGATTTGCAAAAATTATGACTCACTTGTTATCTCTCTTTAGACAGGTCATACATTGAAAAAAGTAGCAGCGTTTTTTAAAAATCTATTTTGGCATTCATTAATACTTGTGTATTTGTTTTTAAAGCGATGTTGTGTAAATTAAATTTTTATATTAAACTTCTTGGTTTTAAAGGTGGTTTACCACCTCCACCAACACGTCGATATTTTACTGAAACATATGAAAATATGCCTGAACTAAAGCAAAATATTCTGCAAGAAGTTATTCGTATTATCATTAAAGAAGCAAAGCCCAATAATTTACTCAAATTTATAGTTGCTGGTCGTGAAAACCTTGATGCAGTTTTGGATTGTTTTTCAACAGCGAAATGTGTCTACGTTACTGACAAATACATAAAAATATATTGGGTACAAATAAATCTTTGGTATAAATATTAAAATGATATTTTTTATAGGATGATTTTTTTTTGATTTTTACTTTCTCTTTTTTGTGATTAGAGTAAACAGAAATAAGTCAAATATAAATTATTACCACAAAAAAGAGAAAGTAAAAATCAAAAACACGAGGAAAATGCCGAGTCCAATAATTGAAAATAGCGAAAAACTGAACTTGATGGATACTGTCGGCCTTAAGAAGCTTTCAGAATCCAAATTTTTGGAAAATAATTCATCAGGGTGGTTGACAACATCCATATTCATCGGTTTTTAACAACTTGAAAATTTTTTTAAAAAAACTGAAAGTCCAGTCCAAGTAATCGCAGTTCAGTCCAAAAGTTACTCCAGTCCAAGTTTTCCCACCTCCCTTGTTAGCATCAAAAAAAGCTATTTTGTGGAAATATTGATCTTAATTGTAACTGTTACTTTTTTTAGATTGTTTCAAAAAAAAATAATCAACATATTGATTTTGGAAAAAATTGCATCAAAGCAGATCTTCAAATTTGCGAGAATCTTTTTATTCATTGCGAAATTTCACTCGAGATTTATTTGAGATATTAACTGCCCTTCTTTTTTTGTGGTTATATTTCTTTTTGCATATAAATGAAACCCACATACAAGGCGATACACATAAGCTTCCTAATTGACTTTTCGGGAGCATTTCTTGCCATTCTATGTTGTCCTGCAATAAGTCTGTCCTAACTGTTTGTAGTCTTTGTGTAAATAGCAAACATCCATGAGTATGGTTAATGTACAAACAAGAGATATACAAATATTGATTTGCGAAAATTATGACTCAATTGCTATCTTTTCTTAGACAGGTCATTCAGAAAAAAGAGCAGTTTTTTTAAATCTGTTTTGGCATTCATCAGAAATTTGCGTCTGTGTTTCGATTAATGTTGTCTAAATTAAGCTTTTGTATAAAGCTTTTTGGATTAAATGGTGGTTTACCACCCCCTCAAACATGTCGATATTTTACAGAAATATATGAAAATATGCCTGAATTAAATCAAGAAATTCTTCAAGAAGTTATTCAAATTATTATTAAAGAGAAAAATATAAAACTTTTGTTTAAGTTTATGGTTGCTGGTCTTGAAAATTTTGATGCAGTTTTACATTATTTTTCAAAAGCAAAATGTGTTTGCCTCTCTGACAACTACTTGAGAATAGATTGGGTTATCATGAATTTTTTAAGAAACATATTTTAAAAATTTTATGTTATAGAAAGATAGGTTTTCATGGCTCGGTGAATTTACAATGTATTATTACACTTCTCCATTTTTAAAATCAATCATAAAAGCTATTTCACAAAATATTGTTAAACTTAAAATTGAAAATGATTGCAATAAATCGGAATTAAATTATATGGTGTTGAATTACTTTCTAACAAAAAGTAAGTAGTTCTTCAGGGATTATCCCGATATAATAAAATGCGATGTCATGCAAAAATTTGAAACCCACCCCTCTTCAGTCACGCTATTTCCTTTGATCTTTACCGCTATTAATATATTTATTAATATAAAAGGTCACATTTCGTGTCGTCATGTCTGCACAATCCCTTATGCAAATTATTCCTTTAAATTTTCTTGTTGGCATTTTTAAAGCAGTTGTAGTCATCCCACATGCTTTTGACAAATTTTATCCAAATAACAACTTAATTTAGTCATTTATAGAACTGGAAACGGTGCATTTGATTGGCAAACTTTGTGATCGTCATTATTTAATGTTAAAAGAAAACGTTTGCTTTAAAGAGTTAACGCTTCCATATAATCCTTTAATAAGCGAATACGTAAGTTCTTTTTTCTCGTAAGTTTTAACTTTTTTAAACACATACATTATTTAGAATTTCTCAATATTTCCGGAAACATGCACAGTTTTAAAATTACTAAATATTGATTTCATGGATATATTTTCAAAAAAGCTTAAAAAGTATGAAATATTAAAATGACTATCAGTTATCCAGTACACTTAGAAGTTTGAGATGTTTGTATTAGGGGGTAGGAACGTCATGCACAAAGGGGAGCAGCCGTTAAACCTAAAAACTAATCATTTCGAAACAGCCAAATCCAAAAGGCTATGAAATGCCAAAAAAAATTAAATTTTTTTTCTAAGTCAATTTTGGCACTTTGAAGACTGACAAAAATGTTTATTAAATCCCCTTTGTGTTTAACATTTTCACTTTGTATAAATCCATTTACAAGTCAAAAGATGTGCGGGGACTTAAAAGGACAATCTTGTATTTTAAAAACATTAAAAATTTCAGTGTTCGATTTTATTTTGTTGGAATGCTTTTTATCACAGATGGCTATTTTGTAATGAATCAACTCTCTGTAAAATCAGTTAATAAATTTTTAAAAGTTATTGCTAAAAGTTTTCCAAGTTTATTCTTTTTCGATGTTTATTTTTATAATGATAAGAATAAAATGGATGGAAAAGAAATGTATCAAAGAATGAAAAATTTTCAAAGCCATTTATGCAACCCTATATCGTCCAATGTTTGGGGAGGTATTTCATTCAGAGCTCATGTGTATCGGCATACAGTGATAAAAGTAAGCTTCAAAATATCTTAACAAAATTAGAGAATTTCTTAGCTAATGTTTTTTTTTAAAAAATAAAAAAATTTAGATTCTACAAAATATGAATGACAAGGATATTGTACGAAAAGAAAACTCTATCACAAAACGTATTGAAATATCTGATGAGCTTACAATAGATATAGAAATGGCATTCTGTGATAAATAAAACAGCAATTTTTTTTTGTAATTTTTATTTTTATACACTTGTATCATTTCTGTCAACGCTGACAAGCTATCATAGCAAAAAAACATGTATATTTACGATATAAAACAATAATGAAAAAATATTTTTCTTGTCTTGTTTAATGTACATTTTTTTTTTGATAGCAAAATAAAAATTTTATTTTGTGGTTATTAATACTCTTTTTTACCTTTTTGAAGATATGAGTGATATAAAAGAATTTGCTAAATTTGCTTCAAAAAAATTTCGAAACTTTTTAAGATAACTGTAGTTTGTCACTATATCATTTCGTTTGTATAAAATTACCGTATACCTTTGTTATAAAGCAATAATTGAATTTACAAGTTTCACAAACATCTCAAATCTGATATTTCTATTTTTTTAAACTACCGTATGCTTTTGTAACAAAATAATGTTTTTCTCTTCAAGTTAAAGGCAGCAACAGTGCAGAAAGTGTTGTTATAAAGCGACATTTTTCTTATTACAAGATGTATTTTTTTTCTCACTACCCAAAAAACCAACAACTACTGACACCAACATAATATGAGATTATGCTGGTGGTGTTGAATTTATGCCAATTTTTTACTTATGTTCTCATAACAACAAAAAACATAAAAAAGCTCTTGGCTGACTGAATAGTGGAGATGAGGGAAAGCCATATGATTGTTGTTTTTTTTTCCAGTGTTGTGATGTTATTTTTTGCAACAGCAGCAAAAAAATAAGGCTCTGAAGAAAGCAAGCAATGAAACCAAAGGAAAACGGACAAACTCCTTTCAATTCTTTCTATTTTTGCGTTGGAAAAAAATTTGATAGTGTTTTCCGCTTATTTTTTGCTGCTGCTATTTTTTGGAATGAACGCATCGTCAGCACAAAAATGAAAACGTTGAAAAAACTGAATTCAAATGATTATCTATCTATTTGCCTGTGAATGTTTTTCTATTGTTTTTTCTTTTTTTGTTTTCTCGCGGGACATCTCTCTTATTTTTTTTTGATTTTAGTGGCTTTTGTATTGTTGTTACTTTTTATTGAATGTTGAGTTTGTTTTGGAGGTTTTTAAGGGAACAGAAAAGTAAACTTGTTTAAGACAAGATAGTGATAGTTGAGTTTAACAAAAGAAAGAGTTTTAAACTGTTTCAGATAATGGATAAGAAGAAGTAAGGAAATTTGTCGGAAAGAAATAATGACAATAATCTCTTGTTTATGCCAATTAAGTTATCGCAACAAATTAACAACGAAAGAACTTTGACCTCTGTCACTTTCAATCTTATCAGTTTTCTATCAAAGTTGGTGTATAAAAAACTTTGATTACTTCTGTTTTGTTCAACAGTTTTAATGCATACTTATTCAAAATTAAAATTGTTCAACAACAATATTTTTTTTGTACCAAAACGATCTCCTCCTTCCTCATGCATAAAAAATAATCCTCTAAAAAAACATCTAAAATAAACCGCATATACATATTTATTTGTTCGTCGACATGTGAAACTTCCGATTTAAATTTCAACATTTTTTTCTCTCTCTTTTCTTCCAAAAAAAGAAGCGTCATTTTATGATTTCATTTTTATATATTAGTGTCATTGAATAATATAAAATGTTGAAATTTGATAAAGAAAACTTGCTTTTTGTTGTCAATACTTTGAACTCCAAAAATTTAGTTTTAACGTAATAAATATTAATATTATTCGTGAATCAATGTCGTGGAATATACAGTAAATAATTGTTGTTATTTGTGAATCTGCGTTGCAAAATATACTACGGTAATAATAGTGAAGTTTCTCAACAGCAGCTTTGTTGTTGTTGCTGTTGGCATTGCTACCCTATTTCGCCAAACACATCTTCAACAACGAATTTTTTTTCGAGTTAACTTTTTTTGTTTACCATCTCTCTCTAGTTTTTTAACATGACTCATTAATTCTTTTCCAACCTTCTTTCTTTATTTAATTTTAAAATTTCATTATATATTTTTTAAATTATCAATCAATAAGTTTATTTAAACAGCTGTGGAGGTTGTGGAGCGCGACCTTGTCTTTTTTACGCGTGTTTTATATGTAAAAATTGAAGTGTACTAAAAACAAGCTTTTTTTAGATCGTTATCTTTCTACATATATATTATCCATCTTTTTTACATATAAAGAAAGCAGCAACAGCAGTAGCAACACTGGATCATCATATTGCTTATGGTATGGCAGATTCGGTTATAACCCGACATCAAAATGCTGTAATGCGTGGAGATTATCAAGCTGTAAGTTAGCATTAAAGTAGAGATCTCCAACTTGATCGTGAATTAAGCTTGCCTATTTTGCTTTTGTACTCATCTGTTATAGCGATAATTAGCGAAAGATTAGCTGCCAAGTCCTTGGTGGAGTTTTTCCATCGAGAAGTACATCAAGCAGCAACCAATGACTAGTTACAAATAATAATAACTTTTTTTGTACCAACAAAACTCTATAAATAATGCTAAACTTAACGTGTTTTTCGAATTACAAGTGAATTCAACAGCTAATTTCTGGGATAACTATCATTATAGTAGACAAAATATGTGGGCTTAACTCATGAGTGCGTTAGAAACCACTACTGTTAAAGAAAGCTTGTTCATTATTTAATCCATCTTCTTTTTAGGTTGTATTTCTTTTAACTGATGTCTTTGCAGAAGTAAATCGTAGTGAAGCATCATTTGTTCCACCTGGTACATCTTCAACTGTATTCTTAAATGGTGTTTTAACACTTGTTGAAAAAGTAAGATTGTTTATGATTTTAACAGTACACTTTTCTAGGTCACGTCGAAGTTGAAGCATAGCTAAACATATATCTTTATTTAAATACTTATCTAGCTGTTGTATATCCTCAATCTGCAGTTTTTATGATTAATTGAATGCAAATCGTAAACAGCAGGCTTTAAGCATGTCTTTTTAATCCATACCAAGATAATTCGCAAGTCGAGGATAAACAATATCAAGCAATTCAAAAACTCCACGGATTATAAGCGACTGAAGGCCATGTGCATCCTTAATACATCCTTCAAAATCTAGATATCTATTCCATACTTCTTCATTGACATCTGAATCAGAATGTCCAGCATGTGGACATTTGTATCGCAACTTTTTCTAAAAAATTTATAAAGAAAATAATTGACGCATACTGTAATTCAACAAGCATATCATTATGGGAGCTCTTTTCCTGCTTAATTACTTTGCACAAATTTGCTTAATATCCTTATTGTCTGCTTATTATCTGCTGTCATCAATCATTCACTAAATCTACGTATTTAGAATTTAGCAGCTAATAATATTCTTTAGCTATTCCAACGATAAACAAGAGCTCAACTTCGATGTTACTTAAGAACCTTTATGTTTTACAATATCTATAATAATTTTCTTTATTTTCAGGGTAGTGGAGTATATGTTGAATGGAATCCATCAGAAAAGACCGCACGCTCATCCCTTTCAACATCAGATGATCCAAATTCCTCTACAAATGATGATTGGGTTATTGAAGGGACATCTCCACCTAAATCTACTACTACTGTAGCAGCAACAGCTGAAAATGGATCACCAACTCATACACATTCTGCAATGTCTTTTGCATTCTCAGCAGATTTAAAAGATCTTCGTTCATATACATATAATGATCCAAAGAAGGGAATTGCATGGATTAGATTTATTTGTAAAGATGGTACTGCATCTGAAACTCTTCACTTTCGTGGTGGTGGATATCGTGCTTTTGTTGATTGTATTCAAAGGTTAGTTTAATGGGGACACTGTAGTAATATTTATGACTGGAGAAAAACCTATTTTGATGTATTAAGATCGGCTTTAATGCGTTCTTATTTATGAGTCGATTAGTTGTTGCAGTGAACTACTGTACAATATTCGTTAATCATGTGTCTCTATCTATCACTCTCTTATCTTCCACATTTTTCAGATATACAACATTATCCCGATCAAGTAAGGAACGAAATCTTGTATTATTTGTTGATGAATGTACAGAAGCTCTTGAAAAATCTGTTGGAATGCTTAATCTTAACAAGGATATTATGTCAAGATTCCTGTCAAATCCATATGCCACATCTCTTACTGCTTTATCAAAAGTAACAAATTTTATGGCACCACTTCTTGATCCCGATTCAGCAACAGAAAATCAAATCAAAGCTTTATCAATGCTTGATCCAAAGAATGATGCGCTTCGTTCACATAATGATGAAGCAGGTTTTGAACATATTTTTGAACTGCAATTACCTGAACGTCCACATATTGTACATTCTGATTCAGCTGTAAATGAAGAAGTATGGAATAGTTATCGAGATTCAGAAGGACGTATTAAAGATGTACATGGTCTAAAATCTCTCATCTTTCGTGGAGGTGTTGAATGGAGCTTAAGAAAAATTATATGGAAATATATGCTTGGTTATTATAAATGGGATAAAACAGATGAAGAAAACAAAGCTGCAAGAAAGGGCCTATCTGATAGCTATTACCGTATGAAACTACAATGGATGTCAATGACTGAGGATCAAGAAAAGCGATTTACTGATTTCCGGGATCGAAAAGCTTTGATAGGTTTGTAATTGTATTACAGTATCCTTCATTAACTAATATGCGCACAATTTTTAGACAAAGATGTTATGAGAACAGATCGAACTCATCCATTCTTTAATCGTGAAAAGAAGGAACATCTTGTATGCTTGAAAGATGTTCTAATGACATATATGATGTATGATTTTGATCTTGGATATGTACAAGGAATGTCAGATTTTCTATCACCTGTTTTGGTAATTATGGATGATGAAGTTGATTCATTTTGGTGTTTTGTTGGACTAATGAATCGTGTACATGAAAATTTTGAAATGGATCAACTTGCTATCAAGAAACAACTCCAGAATATTAAATCCTTGCTTGAAATTGTTAATCCTCGACTCGCAAATTATCTTGGTAAGGATTACTGTAGATTGTTGCTTCGATGTTAATGGTTAATTTTTTAGAATCACATGAATCAGATCATATGTATTTCTGCTTCCGTTGGATTTTGGTCGCATTTAAGCGTGAATTTAACTTTGATGATATTATGCATCTTTGGGAAGTCTTATGGACGGATATTCCATGTTCTGCTTTTCTTTTACTATTTTGTGTTGCAATATTAGATGGACAAACACATATGATTATTGAAAATAAATTTGGATTAACAGAAATTTTAAAGGTTGGTTTTTATTTTCTTTTTTTATATCCTCCTGCCTTTCTTCCCATTCATTGACCCCAACCATTTGTGTCATATCATTAATCATCGATAATTTTTTTAGCATATCAATAATCTTTCAACAAGAATTAATTTGAATGAAACTTTACGAATCGCTGAAGCAATCTATCATCAACTTGCTGCTGTCCAGGATAAACTTCCTCGGCATATTTGTGAAATTTTATCATTCTCTGTTGATGAAGATGAAGCTGCTGCTGGAAATTCATCACCACGTTCACGTTCGAATTTAGCTTAAAAACAACATTGTTTTATATATCTTTTCTCTTTCTTTTAACTTATCTTTGTCTGTCTTCTTTTTTTATATCTTTCTTCCCCACTTTTTTGATCGCTACTATTCTAAAAAACGTGTGTTCCATTTGAAAGAAAAAACTTGTTGAAAAAAATTCTAAAATTTATCAATATCTTTTTATTTTGTACAGATTTGTTTTGTAATTGCATCTTTTTTTCTTCTAAAAATTGTATATTGTTTTTTGAGACTTCTTTTGTAATTTTGATAAGCATCATTTTTTCCGCTGATAATTATATTTTTATAATGATGCAATTTTTAAATAAACTTTTTAAATTTTGTATTACGGTAGTTTTTGGGGGAATAGTTGAAAGTGGTGAATCCGGAAATAATTACTTTTTGTGGCTTACAGTATACCCCAATGAAAAGTAATGGCAGCAACTGCATACTTTTCTTGATCTTCAGTCATTGACATCCATTGTAGTTTCATACGATAATAGCTATCAGATAGCCCCTTTCTTGCAGCTTTGTATTCTTCATCTGTTTTATCCCATTTATAATAACCAAGCATATTTTTCCATATAATTTTTCTTAAGCTCCATTCAACACCCCCACAAAAGATAAGCGATTTTAGACCATGTAAATCTTCAATAAGTCCTTTTGAATCATGACAACTATACCAAACATATCCAAACAAATTCCGTTGAGACATCGATAGAATTCCGTGTTTTTTACCTACCTTAATCCCTAAATCTGATTTTTTTTTAAAGCTTTGTCACTAATATTTCGTTTAAAATTGAAGGAAATTTATGAAATGTAGTCACAGTTGTAGTTTGTTATTTCCATGAAACATCTCTGTCTTTCTTTTCTTTCGTTTCCCTTTCCTTTTATTAAGTCATCATTCTATTCCCATCTATCTATAATATCTAAGATCAATGATCATAAAACTATCAACCACGTGCTTTTAAAAAGAGAAAGGGTTTGATCGACCAAGAAAAAATTGCAATTGTATTTTCGTTGATAGACATCATCATTTTTTTTGCGAAAAATTATTGTCAATGTTTTTTTCTCTTTGCTCTTTTCTTACATTTTCAACTTTTTAGCTTTTATTCTTTTCATCATTTAATTATTGCTGCTTAAAAATGTCAACTGCAAATGATCGAGCTGTTCTCAATATGATCCTGAACCCCTTACTTCCCAATGAACCCTTTGATCCAAATGGTAATCCAAATCCACCAGATCCATGTGAAAATTTACCACGTTTCTCTGAATGTCGTGAACTTGAAAAGCAAGGGATTCAGTTAGCAGAAGAAGAAAAATTTGATGAAGCAATTGAAAAGTTTAATGCTGCTATTGAAGTTTGTCCTTCAAATCCACATCCATATAATAATCGAGCACAAGCATATCGGTTACAAAATAAAATTGAAGGTTTGTTTTTTAAGAAGTTTTTTGTAGGGATAAGTGTAGCGTTTGTCTACCGTAATCGATTACTCAACATCCTAATCTTTAACAAAGGAATCCCTCCATGAATATTTTTTTCCGAACTTCTGCTGACAAATTTGCTCCATTACAACCCTTCTACATTTTTAGAAGCCCTTCTTGATCTTAACAAAGCCATTGAACTCAGCAATGGGGAAGGTAAAGCTGCTCCAGCTGCATACACCCAACGAGCAATGATTTATTTACTGAAAGAAGAAAAGGATAAAGCAAAGGTACTTATAACTCTATATCCACCTTCAATAATTAATTATGCAAATTTTGTAGGCTGATTTTCAAAAAGCTGCTGATCTAGGTTCAAGCTTTGCAAAGATGCAACTAGTTGCAATGAATCCATATGCAGCAATGTGTAATCAAATGTTATCAGAAGTTGTTGGAAAACTTCAAAGAGGTGAAGAATAATAATTTTTGTGGCTGCATTATTTACGGAACTGTATTGTATTTTTCTTCAATAAAAATATCTTATAAAATTTTATACTACTTATATCATGGTATTACAGTAATAATACATTCAATAAAATGAATTTTTGTTTAAAAAGTACTCAATCTTTTGTACTTGATCAAACGTTGTTGCAATGAATAATAAATTCACAGAATATATTACAAAAAAATATATAGAAGCCATAACACCAATATTGTTGCGTGGTTCAAGTTGACGATGAAATTTCAAGATCTTTATATGCATAACCACAAGCCATAAAAACACAACAGCAGCAGGAATCCAGTGACAATATTGCTTCAATTTTTGTTTTGAAATCAGTTTTTTAACATTTTGATCAATGCATTTCCCCCACAGTGTTTTTTGAAATTGATATATTTCATTCAGTCTTTCATATTCATCTTGATATGGTTTTATAACCATTTCTAAAGCATCTAGATTTGTCAAAGGATTTTTATCATTTATATATTTGTTAAAGATTTCAACGTGCTAAAAACTGCTATAAAATATTGCCGTCATAAAACATTCTTACATTTTTAGCTTCTTCTGTTCGTTTACGGAGTACAGTAAAACTTGAAAAGGTGTGTTGATTCTTAAAGCCACAATGCTTTGTAACTGTGTTACTGACATAATTTCTAGATAACAAAATTTTTCTTGAAATATAAATTGTTATAATAGTTAAACAAATACCATAAATAATAAATCTGACAAACATCCATTTTATTATTTCATCTTTATTATTATGATGCTGGCAAAAAAGAAATTTTGGTTTCATTTTTATGAAATAATTTTAAGGCAGAAAAATGGTGAGACAGATCTATATTGAAAATAATAATAGGAAACTTTTTTCACTGGTTCTAATGCTTAAAGGACTACTTAATGTCTGTTCAAGTTTTTTTTTGAATAGCAGTTTATTTGATTGCAGAAAAAATTGCTATATTTTGCAAAGTGCAAGAGTATTCTTTACCAGCATACTTCTATAAATGACAAATTGCAAATTTTTAATGCATGTATTTTCACTGCCAATCTGGAGTTATTTTAAAAAAACAAAAATTCAACAACTTTTAGAGGTGTTTGCGGAGAAGAAAGGGGTGTAGCATGGTGTGCAAATTTGTACGATCCGTTTCATTATAAAACAAATCTGTGCAGTTGGGCAACATATAAAACATAATCCTTATCATAGCAAAAAGATTTAAATGTTAACTCCGTTTTTCCTCTTTATCATTTCCTTTTTTTTCTATTTTCTGATGAATTCTCAAGCAAAAAACATTTACAACACACGATACTTTAGGTGGGATTCACACCCTGTCACACCATTTGCCCACTTGTGCTAAAGCAATGTATTACAAATTTTCATTTGAAACACATTAATAGAAAAAAGGAAACAAAAGATAGATATAATTTATTTAATACAATGAAGATTTCCAATGATTAATATCATCAAACAATTTATCGCATTCGAAAAATCTAATAAAATTTAATACTCCAAAAAGTAAAAACCCGGTAACGCAAACAAAAAAAGTTAAAATTAATTCGCTTCTTTGATGTTGATCTAGATGTTGAGAATGAGAATCTATAAAAACATCAATCAATTGAACAAATAGAATTAAAGCTGTAAATTTTGTAGCTGTCAAACAAAACGCTATTTTTGAATATTGATCATTTAAAGATGAGAGAAGGGTCTCAACATTTTGATTTATGCATCTATTCCATAGTGTTCGTTGTAGTTGATATGTATTGTTGAGTATTTCATAGTCGTCTTGAAATGGTTTCATGATGGTCTCAAATTCCTTCTGATGCATGGAAGCTTTTTGAGATGATTTGCATTTATTTAAATTTTCAATTTGCTAAAAATTCTCATTCCAGTTTTTTTAAGAAACAGAAAATGAAGAATTTAAAATGTTTTTACTATCAAAAAAAACCATAGTAAACAAGAAATGAAAAAAACTTAAATTATTAACTCACATCTTTTGCTTCTTCTATGTGCTTTTTTAGTAAAATAAGATTTGCATAAGAGTCTTGTTGATCAAAATTACAATCTTTTCTAACAATACTTTTAACAGTTTCATTATTCATGACAAACCCGATTGAAATATAAAAATTTAAAGCAGTTAAGCAAATACAATAAACAAGCAATCTCTTTAAAAATAAATTCATGGCACCGTCAAACCTTCTTTCATGATGACGGCATAAAATAAAATATGGTTTCATTTTTTTAAGAAATACAAACGAGAATTGTATAAAAAGATTGGTAAAAAAATGAGATAAAAATTTTCAAGATAATTGCCCAATAAACCATTCAATCAATCTTTTCTTTTATCAATTTGCCCATAATTGATAAATACAGGGTGTCCAGAAAAAAGTGGCCGCGGCGCTGCCACTTGAGAATGAGAGGGGCAGTAAACCTAATGATATGTGGGATAGTATGACCCTATGGTGTGTCAATTATTACCGTAATCTCACCTCCCGAAAACTTTCGTGTCGGGAGTTACAGCATCGCCAAGTTAAAAAAGTGCCATTTTTCGACCCTTTCGTAGGTTCCTTATCAGAATTTTTCCAGAAGAGATTTTTAAAAGTTTTTGACTGGAATTTTTAGGTCACTGAATGAACTCGTCGGTAGGGTATAATTGGAAGCCTCAGGTCTTCTGGTTCGAGTATACCAGCGATTCTAAAAAACCTCTGCGCAAAAATTTCCATTTTATAGCAACTTTGACGAGCTGGTGTAGTCCAGGGAGGGGGTTTTGGGGGGTAATAATTGTTCACAATAAACTTCAGACATATTGTGATAGATTCCACACACAAACTTTGAAATCTGAGATATCGAATTTTTTTCGATAGCAGAAAATAGCTATTACTGATTAAGTAGCAGACGATGACGTTAAACTCAAAAATTTAAAATGCGATTTTTTGCTTTAATATTGTAAATTATGCTATGAAACCACATATGAAATACATTTTTAGCGTTCCTGGCTCTATTAAACGCATTTAACATAGATACCATTTTCATCGCCTGCTACTTACCCATAGCAGTTAAAGCTACTTAAAAGCCAATATTTTCAGATTTGTCCCAAACTGTGCAGGAATGTCACATTTTGTCTGAAGTTTATTGTGAACAATTATTACCCCCCAAAACCCCCTCCCTGGACTACACGAGCTCGTCAAAGTTGCTATAAAATGGAAATTTTTGCGCAGAGGTTTTTTAGAATCGCTGGTATACTCGAACCAGAAGACCTGAGGCTTCCAATTATACCCTACCGACGAGTTCATTCAGTGACCTAAAAATTCCAGTCAAAAACTTTTAAAAATCTCTTCTGGAAAAATTCTGATAAGGAACCTACGAAAGGGTCGAAAAATGGCACTTTTTTAACTTGGCGATGCTGTAACTCCCGACACGAAAGTTTTCGGGAGGTGAGATTACGGTAATAATTGACACACTATCCCACATATCATTAGGTTTACTGCCCCTCTCATTCTCAAGTGGCAGCGCCGCGGCCACTTTTTTCTGGACACCCTGTAACAATAAAGTTTAATATTTTTCGTGCTTCAATTATCCCTTCTTCACTTATTATTATTTATGAATGTTATGGGAAAAACTTGTCATTTTCTCGTTTGGGTCATGCATGCAAAAAAATATTGGATACCTTTTAAGCAACAAATATGTCCAAAAAATACTAAAACTATTTTTTGTTGTCAAAAATGAAAAAAATTTCTAAATTTTTTTTTACTATCAAAGCATGATATTATTGAATTGTGTTATAATCAAAGAAGTCAACAGGGTGTGTGCACGCGCACCCCTCCCCCCTCCGAAATGCTTTTTTACTGAACAAAGTCACCAAAAATTAAGCCTCGTCCCGTTTTTTTGAAATCGTGCACCCCTGAAAAAAAATCCTGCTGGCGTATAACAATACTGGGCAATCATTGTAAGCTGACCTCGTTATAATGTCGTTTTTTCATGGACCCTATAACTATTATAATCAAGCATTAATAAAACTAGCTAAATCTAGGCTAAGGATGGACGGGGCCCGGGGCTTTTCAAATCATCCTTAATCTAGGCAAAAAAAACACAAAAAATTGCGTTTTATAATCAAAAACTAATTTTGCAAGCTTCAAAAAAGGTGCAGCGTCTGTTACTACTTTTTAAAAAAACGTTAAATTAATGTGGGTTTGTTTCAAAAAGAAAAGTAAAAAACGGGTGATTATGGATGAAATTCCCCGGTGATCACCCAGGTGGTTAATCAATTTTCATTTCCCCTGAAGGATTTCACCACCCTAATGAAAAGTTAAAAAAAAAACATAAAAATCCAAAATTTTTACCAGGACATGGTTAAACTTTTTTGTTACTGTGAATAAAACCAAAAACTTTTTTATTATATTAAAAAAACGATAAATGAACAAATATTTGTATTTAAACAAATGATAGTAAACAGCAGAAAATACAAAATCTAAAATTTTTTCTAAAATAATTCAAATATCTTTTTTGTGACAAAATGTCTACAAATTCTTTTTAGCTTTTTTTCATCATTCTCAAGGTTTTAAAATCTTGTTTAGCGGATTTTACCAGCCTAATAACAGATTCTAGTCTAATTCTTTTTAAAACATGCTCAGTGTATGTTATAATAAACAAATTTAGAACGCCAAAAAATATGATTACAAGTAAAAGACGAGCTGCAGCACGTTTTCTTTCTGCTCGTGGGTTTAAAGTTGTAAGAAATCGAATACATTGAACAAAAAGTATAACCAAAATAGTATTGACAGCAATTAGAAAGTATCCAATTGTTGAATATGCTTCTGTTAAAAATGATAGAAGAGTTTTATAGTTTTCATCGATGCATTTATTCCAAAGTGCTGTTTAAATTTGAAATTTTTCGTTAAGTTTTTCAAATTCATCTTGATATTGCCGTATAATTATGTACAAGTTTAGTTGATTTACAAATGACTTTTCTATGGATTTGTGTTTATTCAGTGTTTTAAGGTGCTAAAAAAGTAATATTAAAAAAAAGTGATGGTAAACAGAAAGCCAAAAGCTTAAACTTTTTTGTTACAATTAAAAAGTGATATTAAACAGAAGATTATCGTATTACAACCGGAATTTCAACAGGAAACAGAAAAAGAACTTCTTCCTCTCATAAAAGAGTCATTGTTCGTTTGTTTGTCGATCACCTCATTATTATTCTCAACTGCGCTCATAGTTGCATGTTGCGCGCACAAAACTTTTTTTGCTTGCTTTTCTTGCTGCTATTTTTGTGGAAAAAATTAATGATTGGATTATTCTTTTTTAGTGTTATTTAAAATAATGGCATTGTTTGTAATCAATATCTATTCACAGCAGATCTTTTCGCTTTGTTGGGGGAACAGTAACACAAAAATTTAAAATTAGAGCTACAAGCAGAAAGCCAACATTGATACAAAAAATGAGGTGATGAACTGGTTAAAGATTTTTTAAGCAATTACAGTAATCTTTACGAGATACATTAGCATTGTGCATTTGTAACCGCCCCGGAGGGGCGGGTTACCCCTAGTAGTTAAAAAATACTTACATGAAGCACATCATTTCTCGTGGTATTCAAAGAAATCCAGTCATCATAGGAACCTTGATCAGGAAAATTACAGTGTTTTCTGATAATACTTCTAACCGTTGCCTCTTCCATAAAAAAATCTTTTGAAATATAAATATGTAGTCCAGTTGCAACAATAAAGAATATAATGAGTATTGCAAGCCATACATGAAATACATTTAAATTATTCCGTCTTCTAGTATTATGTTGACATAAGATAAACATAGGTTTCATCTTCTATCAATAGTTTTGTCAATAGAAAAGCAAAAAAAGCTTTAAATGGTCGCTCTATTCATATCGATAAACTATGACATATTCTTTTAGGTGCCATTCATTGAGATGACTCTGTTGTGTTTTTTTTGATTGACCTCAAAAACTGAATGTACATCTTTGTTTAAGGGTGTTCTGAAAGAATGATGGACATCCACATACAAAATGATAGGAAACAAAAAAAGAAAACTTTTTATTAACTAAAAAAACAAAACAATAAATGAACAAATTAAAACAAAAAATATTTTTAAATGTATTTATTAATTTATTTCAGAACACTGATCATCAGCTAGAAATTTTTCCGCTAAAAAATTTTAATAATTTAACGACTTCGTTTGTCCACTTTTTTTTGGCAACCAGAAATCTGCAAGCTTTTTCAATTATTTTTCAAGTATATTTTTTGTGATCTTTTATAATGGATTGTAATAAATTGTAATTTGTTGTATTCATATTGTACAAGGAATCCGCTAGCCTTGTAATATATTGCAATCTAAGGCTTTTTAAAAAATGTTCATTTAGAATACCAAAAACCAGGAACATAATTGAAAGAAGAAAAAATGCATTTCTTTTTTCTTCTATTGTGTTTAGAGTAGTAACAATTAATCTAATACATTGTACCAAGAGTATAGTTGTAATAATATTTACAGCTGCTTTCCAGTAAGTAAGGGTTGAATTTGCTTCTGCTAAAGATGATAAAATAGTTTTATAATTTCCATCGATACATTTATCCCAAAGTTCATTCTGAAGTTGGTATTCTTTGTTGCTTTTATCATATTTGTCTTGATACTGTTTGATATCTTTATCCAAGTTATATTGATTTTCAGATGAATTTTTCATGGATTTTTGTTTGTACAATGTTTCAAGGTGCTAAAAAAGTAGTAATTCAAAAAAGTGATAGTAAACGGAAAACAAAAAACTCAAACTTTATCAAAAAGTGATAAATAATTAATAACCATATTTAAAGTTTTAACGTAAAACTTTAAATTTTTTGTTACTATCAAGAACTGACAGTAAACAAAAAATTAAAAAACTTAAAATTTTCATTAATATCTAAATGACAGTAATTGTAAAATTCAAAAGTTCTGTTACTCTTGAAAAACGATAGTAAACAATGAATTATCGTATTCCGACCGAATTTTTTGGCAGCAAACGGAAACGAAACCTTTTCATTTACAAAAATACTTACAGAAAATGCATTATTTCTCGTGGTATTTAAAGCCAACAAATCATCATACGAACCTTGAGTTGGAAAATTACAGTGTTTTCTGACAATACTTTTAACAGTTGCTTCTTCTATAAAAAAATCTTTTGAAATATAAATATGTAGTCCAGTTGCAACAATAAAGAATATGATGAGTACTGCAAGCCATACATGAAATGGATTAAAATTATTATTTCTAGCATTATGCTTGCATAGAATAAACTGCAGTTGCATCTTTAATCTATTGCAATATGAAAAAAAAAACTTTATGCACAAAAATCTTAAAACTGCAGCTCTGGTCACATCTGTGAACAGAGCTCTAACAGCTGCCATTCATTGGGGTTTATGACTGTGTTATTTTTTTGATTGACCTCAAAAAATTGTTTGTATACCTTTGTTTTTGGCATTAGTGAAAGAATGTTGAACAAGGACATGCAAAAATCAATGCGATGAACCAAACAAACTTTTTAACACTTTATTAAAAATTCGTTAAGGCATTCATTGAATTTTTAATAAACGTAAACATATTATAACAAAAAAAAAGATTACATCTAATTTATAAAACTTTTAGTAATCTTAGAATAAATTTCAAAACAATATACAACAATAAGTAAATTTGGAACGCCAAATAATATTACAACAAAAAAAAGTAGGAATACAGCATCTCTTTTTTCTTCTCTATTTGCAATGATAAGGAGAAATCTAATACATTGTATTAAAAGAAGAATAGCAATTATAGTTACAGTGATTTGGTAGTAAGCAGTTGATGGATATGCTTCGTTTAAAGACGATAAAAGTGTTCCACCATTTTCATTGATACAATTATCCCAAACTGTTTTTTGTAGTTGATATTTTTTGTTGATTCTATCATATTGGTCTTGATATGGTTTTATAATTTTATCAAAGTTTTGTTGATTCTCAGATGTATTTTCGATGGATTTGTATTTGTTCAATGTTTCAACGTGCTAAAAAGGTTACTGTAGTTTCGATAAAAAACAAATGTAAAAAAATTTTCCTTTAAATATACTTACATAAAGTGCTTCATTTCTTTCGCTATTTAAAGCCGTCAAATCATCATAAGAACCTTGATGAGAGAAATTACAATGCTTTCTGATAATTTTTCTAACAGTTGCCTCTTCCATAAAAAAATCCTTTGAAATATAAATATGTAGTCCAGCTGCAACAATAAAGAATATAATGAGTATTGCAACCCAAATATGAAACACATTAATATTCCTTCTTCTAGTATTATGTTGGCATAGAATAAATTGCGGTTTCATGTTGGATCTATGCCAATAAAAACACACAAAAATCTTTAAACTGCAACTTGTTTCACATCCATAAATGATGGCATATTCTTTTAGGTGCCATTCAATGGATTTTTACACAACTGTGTTGTTGTTTTTTGGCTGACCTCAAAAAATGGATTGTCCAGCTTTGATTAGAGTTGCAATGAAAGAACGATGACAATGCAAAAATCAATGCAAAAGACAAAATTTATTGGCTGCATTTACTGCATATTTATCCAAATACTTCTTCAAAAATTGACAAAAAAATCATGAAATTTTTTCTAATTTTGACAGAACAAATGTTTTTATGTCTGTAACATCAAGTTGTGTTTAGACGAACAATGCAATGTGGGACATAAAACAACAATAAAAATTTATCCGCTAACAATGAAAATAATTTATTTAAGAATAAGAATTTTCCCATTTTTTAATCATTTCCATTTGATGTGCGCATATTACCACAACAGTAATAAAGCTGAACAATATTACAACATAAAAAAATAATGGTAACAAAAAAGTTAGCCCATTTTGTTCAACTCCATTTTTGTGGGCTAATGATAAACAGTTTGTAAACAATACAAAAGACCCAACAAGAGCAACAGCAGCCCAATAAAATTTTTTTTGTTTTAATTCTTGATTGGAAATAAGTTTTTTAACATTTTCATTAATACATTTCTTCCAAAGTTCGCGTTGAAGCTGATATTTTTTATTGATACTTTCATATTCTTCTTGATATTGCTTTATTAGGAGTTCTAAAGCTTCATGGTTTATCAAAAGACTTCTATCGTCTTTATACTTAGTACATGTTTCAAGGTGCTAAAAATCTTTGCTGTAATGTATCAAATAAAGCACTCTTACATTTTTAACATCTTCTCTCTCTTCTTGTAGAAAAATAAAATTTGAATATGAACCTTGGTTTTCTAAGTTACAGTGCTTTGTAACTATCCGTGTTATCGTATCTTTATTCATATAGATATCCATTAAAATGTGAATATTTACAATAATAATACAAATACCATAAATGACAAATCTGGATAACATTAAGTTTAAGGCACGAAGCTTTTTATTATGATGGCAACATAGCAAAAATTTTGGTTTCATTCTTGGAGTAACTGTAATCAGTTAGATAAATAATAAAATAAAAATTTGATACCTATAATAATAATTTTAAAATAAAATTGATCTTAGTAAAAAAAACAATAGATTCAACTATTCCTAAAAGAACCACTTTAAGTCTATTTGAATTATAGTTTGTTTGAATGTATAAGTGTAAGATTATTCCTTTACAACATCCTTACACAAATGACAAAATATCGGAGGATTTTTTTATTAAGATAACTCATTAAAAGCATAGCATGCCTCATCAGTCATTGATTTCTGCCATTCTTGTCCCTTAAAAACTTTATGAGTTATCTTTTCTACGGTATCTGGGTTAATGCAATGTGGCATATCAAATTTGATTTATCAATTTCACTATTATAAACCAAAAAAATACCGATTTTTATGAAAACAAAACATTCAGTAAAATGATGAATTTTTAAAATCTTTAAATTTTTCCGTTTGAAAGAATATCATTGTAACAAGACACCCATTAAAAAAAACTATTGCTACAAAAAAGAAAGAAAAAGCATCATCATATTCACGTGGCTGTAATCGATTTGGCCGCTTTTATAAGCATTGCAAAATATCCTATAAATAAAACCGCAACAATCTGGTAATAATTTTTTCGCTTGAATATGTATTCCAAAAAATACTTTTCAATATTTTGATTGATACATTTATCCCAAAGTGTTCGCTGGAGCTGATATTTTTCGTTGATTCTTTTATATTCTTCTTGATAGGGTTTTATGATTGTTTCTAAAGCTTCATGATTCATCAAAAAATGGTTATTATCTCTGTATTTGTTAAATGTTTCGAAATGCTAAAAAACCTGCTATAAAATATTCCCATCAAAAAAATGTTCTTACACTCTTGGCCTCTTCTGTTTCTTCTTTGAGAAAGAGCAAATTTGCATATGAGCCTTGATTTACAAAGTTACAATGTTTTGTAACTCTAGGTTTCACAATATCTTTCTCGATAAAACAGTCTATTGAAATATAAAAATGTAAAATAGTTAAACAAATACTATAAAGAACAAATCTGGATATCATCAAATTTATAACATGTTGTTTTTTATTATAATGGCAGCATAGTAAAACTTTTGGTTTCATTTTTATTGGAATGGTTTTTGCAGCATAGTTTTGTCAAATAAGAAAAGAAAAAAGAATAAACAGCAACTCTAAATCATTGCCATTGAATACGAACTCTTTATATTAATTGGCATATGAGTGGCACACATGAACCAATTGTGTTATTGTGTTATTGGGTGTTGGCCGTTTATTATTGATTCAATTATGAGCAGAACGGTCGATAGGCCTCATCTGCTATTTGAGAAATTCGTTTGCTAATGGTTTTTTTGTTTTGTAATATCAATGAAATGCATGCGAGAAAATTGTTGCTGTTATCTTGAATATATCATTTATGTTAGTAAAATATGAGAAAAAACATGTGATGTAAAATATTTATTTTTTAAATAAATATTTTATCCAATTTATTTTATAAAATCAAATTCATTCAATAAAGTAAATTTTTCAAGTATTGTACCCTTTCCTCTTGATAAAAACTTGCTGAAACAAATAAATAATGAAGCATGGACATTGTTAAAAAACACATAGAAACTGGAACATTAAAATCGGCTTTTTGAAGTTGGATAAGTGATTTAAAAATCTTTACAAACATTACAAAAAGCCATACAAATAAAGCACCAACACTCTGATAGTAACTTTTTTGCTGCTTTAATGCCCAGTTTAAAAGATAATTTTCAGCATTTTGATCAATACATTTATCCCAAAGTTTACGTTGTGACTGATATTTTTTTTTGATTCTTTCGTATTCTTCTTGAAAGGGTTTTATAATTGTTTCTAAAGCTTCATGGTTCAGCAAAGGGTTATTGTCATCTCTGTGTCTGTTAAAACTTTCAAAGTTCTAAAAAATGAGTATAGGCGGATTTACATTTTGTTAGAGCACTCTGTAAAAATAAAAAAAAATCCTTACACCCTTGGCCACATCTTTTTCTTCTTTCAGTGATATAAAATTTGCAAATGAAATTTGATTTTCAAAGTTACAATGCTTGGTCAAAACAATGTTTAAGCTATCATTATTAGGAAGAAAATATTTTAAAATAAATATATGTAAAATAATAAAACCTAAACTATAAAAAAACAATCTGGTTAACGTTATATTTATAGCAAGATGTTTTTTATTATGGTGACAACACAGAAGAAATGGGGGTTTCAGGTGTTAAAGTTAATTTTAGTCAACAATATAAATTAATGGTTTTTTTATAAAATGAAAAATAACAATAAATTAATGAGAGAATAATCACTAGACTACTGCTTTTTTTCTTAAAAGAATCTCCCAAAGGCCTGCTCAATTATTTTATGAGAAACAATTTATTAGACAACAGGAAAAATTGTTAAATTTTTATAGTGCAAGATTATTTCTTTACAACATCCTTACACAGGTGACAAAATGTGAATAGATTTGTTTATTAACGTTACTCATTAAAAGCATATGGTGCCTCAGCAGTCATTGATTTCTGCCATTCTTGTTCCTTGAAAACTTTATGAGTTATCTTTTCTACAGAATCTGAATTAATGCAATGTGGCATATCAAATTTGATTTATCAGTTTCACTATTACAATTTTTATGAAAACCAATACATTTTTTTATACTTCCTAGCTGCACAATTTTTTAGTAGAAAACGATACATAAATATTTTATTCTTTTTTCTTTTCCAAGAAATCAAAATTTCATCAATATCGTATAACAAAAATTTTAACAACACACTTTTATTTTTTTATGATAATAAAAAGCAATGACTTTTTCACATTTTCAATGTGTTCCGCTTGACCAAAGGTTAATGAAACAAGCATGTAATTGTGCAAATTCATCATCAAAAAGATCAAGAAAACGCAAACATCAAGATGATTGCGATTTTGAAGACGATCCAATGTATTTAGAAAAATTGTAAAATATCCAATAAATATTGCAGCAATAATATGATAATAACGTTCTTGTTTCAATGTGTAATCCGCAAGATAAGTTTCAGCATTTTTATTAATACATTTCTCCCAAATTGTAAATTGAAGTTCATATTTTTCATTCGCTTTTTCGTAGGCTTCTTGATATGGCTTTATAATTGTTTCTAAAGCTTCTTGGTTCATCAAAGAATTTTCATCATTTTGATATTTCTCAAATGTATCAAGGTGCTAAAAAAGAGCGCAATAAAATTTTTTCACCAAAGTGCAGTAAAATATTCTTACACTTTTAGCTTTTTCTGTTTGATTGCGGAGAAAAACAAATGTTTCATATGAATATTGATTTTCAAATTTACAATGTGTTGTCAACATATTCTTTAAGCTATCATTCATGGAAAAAATTTTAATGTAAATATAAAAATGTAAAAACATAAAACATACACCATAAATAAGGAATCTGAGAAACGGCCTGCTCATAATATTGTCTCTTTTATTTTGGTGACAACATAGAAGAAATGGGGGTTTCATGTTTATTGGAATAATGTCTGCCAAATATGTAATAGAAAATAATTTGCAATGATGTGTAAATGGCAACAACTCTAACTCCACTAGTCCAGAATATCATTATTTTTTCACTGATTGGCAGTTAAGATGAACTCAAGTGCCTTTGTGTTTTAGTTGTTGTATGCCAAATTTTTTTTATTGCGTTCAGAGAAGTGATAGATTATTCCTTCATAGTTTACTTTATTGATTTCAATAAAATAGCAGTAATGAGCAAAAATGGACAAACTAATCTACTTTGATAGATATCGTGTATAACTCAAGGAAAAAATTACTTTTTTGGTTTTTTGGGGCTTGCTGATTTTATTAACAAAACGTTTTCTTTATCACGTGGACTTCAATTGTAACCGATGTCCACAAAAATAGACAAGTTTGTCCACTTTTGTTGTCATCAGTAGTTAAAAGAAGATATATGTGGTTTATGATCTCGAAACTTGTGATGTTACAGTCATAAAAATCTTTACTTTTTTATTAACAAAAAATAAAATTTAATGTCATTATTCATCAAAAGCTTTCGGAGCTTCTGCAGCCATTGATTTCTCCCATTCTTGTCCATTAAAAACTTTATGAGTTATCTTTTCAACAGTATTTGAGTCAATACAATGTGGCATTATTGCTGAAGAATAAGCTTAGAAATATTATAAAATTAAAAACAATGTTTACCAACAGAATCCTGGTTAGATCGAGGGATGTAAAAACTTTGTACACCACATGTCTTACAAAATTTATGTTTGGCTATTCCAGTATTAAACGTATAAGTTGTTAAATTTTCTTCACCCTTAAAATTTGAATTTACTATAGCTGCAGGTATAAAAAATGGGTAATTTAAATATAATTTTGGTGCAAATAAAGATTTACCTTTAGAAGCTTAAAATTTTTTGTTGAAACAATAAAAGAAAAATTTTGTTTTTTGTTACAAATCGAGCAACTAAAAATGCATATTTTAGAGCTAATACTCCTACAAAGAATAAACAAACTTGCACATCAATGCTTCTATTTCAGTTTCAAGCATTCCCATTGAACAGCACCACAGTGACAACTTCCTCGATGAGTTTTTAGAGACATACTTTTTGTTGCTATGTTTTTGAAATTAATAGACAAAAATAGACAATGTCACAGACAATGGTAATCAATAAAAGAAACAATTAAATGGTTTTTGATTTGTGGTATCAATGAATGCATGCAAAAAAACTTGTTGTGGTTACTGTTTAACTTTTAAAGATAGACAGGCAAAAAAGAAAGTGAAAGTTTATTGTTCAAGTTAACAAAAAATATATATAAGGTAAAGAAAAAGTTAGATAAAAATGTTTAAAATAAAAAGTTTTTTACACACAAAATACGATAGTGAGCTTTTCCTTCCCCATTTTCGTGATTGCAATATTTACGGTTATAATTTCTTGGCTGCAATTTGTTATTTTAAAGTAATTTGAGGTCAAAAACTGTTCAGAAATTACAAATTCAAAGATGGGGAAGAAAAAGCAGCACAGCTTAAAACCACAAAATCTTTTTTTTATAATAGTACCAAGTTAGCTCATTATTCGTCTTTTTTTTCTTGTCACTTCATTTCCAGCTTGAATTTGATTTTCATAACAAAACAATGGTAAAATATTTTTTGATGGCCAAATTTCTTTCAATTTTTCAAGTTCTGCTTCATATCTTTTTATGTCATCAAATGAAACAGATGAATCAAACATGAAATAGTAATGAGCATGGCTATTTTTCTAAAAAGTATTAGGGTTAAAGTGAAATAAAATAAAAATAGAATAAACTTACAAGAGCAAATAAACAAAATAAATGAATTTCAAAATCATTTGAAAGTTTTGGAGCATCAAACCGTTGAAAATTGGGTAAAAATGGCATTTGATCAGATGAAAAGGGTGGAAGTTTTGTTGGATTTGTGCTCCATTTTGGGCTGTAATCGTGGTATAAATAAATAAAACTAGTTTTAGATTTTTTTTGATTATTGTTACTTTTTGGTGATAACAAATAGTTTATTTTTTTCATATTGCTTACTCTCGTGTTTCGATAGTAACAAAAAAAATTTTTATTTTAAAGGAGGGGGGGCTCGGCAAAGTGCGTCAAGTGGCAATGAGCAAATGCGACTTTTTTACGGGGCAAAGATTGTGCAAGCTGGGAAGTCTGGAGCATGTTGGTGCATAATGATGCATCCCGGTGCGAGCTGGTGCAAACGGGTCGGTGCACAAATTACAAAATGGTACATCACGATGCGAGCTAGCTTATAAGCTTAGGCTATAACCAGGTGCAAGAGGCGGGAGGTGGTGCAAGATGGTGCAAACTGGTGCAACCCGACGCAAGCGGGGCCAGGTGGTGCAGCATGGCAAATAGAAAGGAAAACGAAGACATTAATTAATGAGTGAAAAGCAAGAATTGTGGAACAACAACCCCGTAGGGGCTGAGATTCTCTAGTACACAAAATCTAGCATGACTGACGAGCATCTTCCCTATCATTTTGTGTCTTTGTTGTGGCTTCTCGTTGCTGGTAATTACAAGTAAAGATATAACTTACAATGACAATTTTTTAAGTTTTGGAAGACGTTTAAAAATTTCTTGAAATGATACATGGCTTCCATCTTCATTTAATATTTCTGTATCCTTCATTACCATTTCTTCAGCACTACCACAATTTGTTAAAATTTTAAATTCATCAAAGGAAATAACCGAATCACATAGTTTCAAAACATTAATATCACAAGCATAAATCTTTGAAAAAAATGTTGAAAGTTTTGGATGTATAATATTTGATAATGAAAATTTTTCAGTTATCCATAAATGCTTAGCAGTAACTTCATTTAAATCCCAGCTAGCATATGAATATGATTGGTCTGTTAATGTAGTATAACCCAAACCACCAATTCCTAATCCAACTTTTTTGACAACAAAATATGGAAATTCTGGATATTTAAAGTATTTACATACTTGCATTAGCTTTAATGCTGTTGGTGGAGTGACAATAGTACTGGAATTGTTCTTAATAAATTTCAGCACATCAGAAGGAAAATTAAGATGATTATCACTGCTACTTTTAATGTTGTCCATTGCTGAGCACTACTAAATAACAAACAGAAACGTGCCAATGTCGCTTGCTTTCTTTGGCAGGGAAAAAAATCGAAGCATCTGCTGACCAAAGTACAAAAAATGTTTTAAGGCATGTTGTGGTCATCATCGCTGCTGCTTTTTTTAGTTATGAATGGACTCTTAGACAATGGAGAAGAAGACACGAGGTATTTGCGGACAATTGAGTTATAAAAAAAAGATGTCAAATTTTATATCTAAAGGCTCGATTGATGCCTTCTGCAAGCTAATATGCATAAACATAATATTCAATAGTTTTTTTGACATTGAAATATTTATTTTAGGATACTTAAAAGGAAAAAAAAGGTGTTACGCGATACCAAGAAAGTAATTTATTATGGATTTCATTACATTTAATCTTTAGGGCGATAAACAGAAATTATAATTTATAAAAATATTGTTGTTGTTTAACTCTCAAAATTTATCATAAAATATATTTTTGACTTTTTTTTGTTTTCGGGTTTTTAATTATTTCAACCAAAATCAAAGCACCATAATTATCTTCATTATCATTTTCATCTCTCCATTTAAAATCTAAATAAATATTTTGATTTTCAAATATTAGAATATCACCAGTTTTATTAATGCTAAAAAAATGATATTAAAGATTAACTATGGATTCAATATGATAGATTTATAGAAATTACTAAATTTAATCTTTAGGGCGATAAACAGAAATTAAAATCTTACAAAAAAGTTGTACGATATTCCCATTGACCAGTGTAAAAGTAAAAGTCATCAGTTTTTATTTTGTAGTTGAGAACAGTAAATTTTGCAGCAGAATTTGTCAGATTATATGCAATAAAAAACTGAGGTTCATTACTATAATCATATTTATTTGTACCATAAAATGGTGAAGTAAAAATTGATTGATAAGGATAAGTTATAGATTGTTCATTATTTTTGTAGGAGGCTAAAATGATGTAAATTGCAGCTTTAGGTGGAATTACCACGGTATAAACTTTTGAATGAATTCCAATTTTTTGCCATTTATTTGCAGATTTAGCACTACAAATTTTTTTAAAGTAATAATACTATTCAAAAGATCATTTTTACTTGTATTCAAAATATAGGCGCGTTTGATCAAGACCAATAAAAATTTTTACATTATCCGTTGTTGAAGTTGTCCATAAATGTGATATATAATAAGTAAACTTATTTTCAATTAAAATATAAATGTAGCATTCTTCAGTTGTTGCTATACCAGTGATATAAAGCATATCGTCTTTGACAAAAAATAAATTTTGTTTCATAACACATTCTTTGTGTGATACTACAAAAAAACATCAAAAAACAAACACTTAATTTTTTCAAATAATACCAGAAAGCGTAATAGCCAAAAATGGATGAAAAAAAATGTTGTCGTAATCTTCCCATGTAAAATATATTGCAACCTCGTTACTGTTAACCTCACATGTATAAATATTTGGTTCACGAAAGCTAAAAGAATTTTGTACATTTTTATGGAACATAGACTTGATGCGTCAAACGCCTTACCGTAAACGTTTCCAACTGATGGTGGAGTTGAGGTCCCATATTTTGCCTAAATACTCGCCTATTATAGGGATAGTTAGGGGCAAAAAATCAGCTGCGCAATCCTCCTCCCTGGGATTTAATAGCTTACTGAATATAGCACAAGTAGCACACGATCGCTAACATTTACACTACAAATATTCAAGTAGGGCAAGAGTTAAGTCCCCATATTTTGCCCATATACTTGCCTAGCTATGGGGTAATTAAGGGAAAAACACCAGAAGCAGAATCCCATTCCATCACATAATTCTATATACGCAGATTTCGTAAACTATACTTGTTTATGTTTAAGATGAATAGCAATTAATAAATACCTATAATTTGGGGTATGCAACAGTATAAGTTTTTGGCTGTAAACATGACATAACCAGCTCTAAAACATTATTTAAGCATAATTTCAGCCAATGGATCCACCATAAATAAGTTATCTTGAACCGTGGTATAGCTATCGTCTACTATGGCTATAGTAATAGCAAGTATAGTTTACGAAATCTGCGTATATAGAATTATGTGATGGAATGGGATTCTGCTTCTGGTGTTTTTCCCTTAATTACCCCATAGCTAGGCGAGTATATGGGCAAAATATGGGGACTTAACTCTTGCCCTACTTGAATATTTGTAATGTAAATGTTAGCGATCGTGTGCTACTTGTGCTATATTCAGTAAGCTATTAAATCCCAGGGAGGAGGATTGCGCAGCTGATTTTTTGCCCCTAACTATCCCTATAATAGGCGAGTATTTAGGCAAAATATGGGACCTCAACTCCACCATCAGTTGGAAACGTTTACGGTTAGGGATTGTCCAGACGTGACGCAACGCAAAACCCCAAAATTCTGTAATTCATCCACCCTTCCCGTCACGCTATTCATAATTATAATATAGGGGAACATCCAGATCTGACTTCAGATTTGGACACTCCCTATGCTGCCCTGGCAACAAAAAAAAGAAATTTTTTGCTGCTAGGACAGCATCGAGATAAGAAAAACAATACCATTTTTGATTTATCAAGCTATGTGTCAAATTTGGATTGCTGTAAACACCAACACCATAAGCAAAATTACTTATGATTGTTATTGTATAATTTTGTGACTGCTGAAAAAAAAAAGGTTTATAAACAAGTTTAAAGTTTAGTTTAAAAAATATTTACCAAATTATCTGAAACATTTATGACAGTAAAATTCAAATTTTTTAGATTTACAAAATGCATCGAGTAATTTTGTGATAAAGTAATATATTCATCAATTTCCGGTGCTATAATTAAAAAGTACCATAATATTAAATTGAAAATGAAAGAAAAAAATGCTGCAGTTCTCTATGTATGAGAAATAAAAAATCTAAACTTGCCAATAAAAGAATTTGTATAAATCCGCATTTCTCTTGCAGTTATTGAACGATAGGTTTCAACTTCAAGAATATTAGAGTTATTTGATTCTAAATATATGTTAACTGTTTCAATAGATGCAGTTACACTTGTTATCTCTTTTACAAGTTGTCCATTTGATATAATTCTTATTCTGTCATTTAAAAAAACACCTCCAACAAATGTCAATGATAACTGAGTAAGAGCAGTTGTACAGCCAATTATCTGAATATTCAGTCATAATATATTCGTTATCAAAGTAACGATATTTATTTATTCTAATTTTATTACATCGTTTTTTTGCATAAATATATACGCTAATTAAATCTATTTCATAGTGATTTTTTTTGCAAACTGAAGACGGCCGTGGGGGCGGAGCATATTTAATTAACTAGCATTACTATTAAAAGAAAAATTACAAAGCACATATTATTTATTAAACTTTTTCACTTCTTAACACAAAATTCAATGGCTATAGCCGCAGCAACAGCTGTAGCTACGGTTGTCTGACGTCTACGTTGGTGTTATGCAGTCATTTGAAGTGGCCATTTTCATCCCCCTCCCCTTCCTCTTTCCCCGCATGTTCCAAGAATTTCCCCTTTCCCTCCATTTTTTAAATTCTCGTCCTCCCCCTTTCCCCGGGGGAGGGAAAAAAGGGGTCCCCCGGCGGGGGCTTCACAAGATTGGTGTTGTGGTGTTCGCGGCATAGGCGAATTGGGGGGTCAGAAAAAATTTCCTCGACCGCGGTCCTAGCTGTCATGTAGCCGGGATTTTTGGAGCTCATAACTCAAAAAAATTTTTCGGCGGCGGCTTCGCCGCCGCCGTATATCTACTACTGCACAACATCAAAGACCTTTAACCGCAAATCAAAGGGGTTTTGCCGCAAATCAAAGGGTTTTTGCCGCATATCAAAGGTTTTTTGCCGCATATCAAAGGATTTTTGCCGCTTATCAAAGGCGGCACGCGAAATTACGCTTTTTTGGCTTTTTTAATATTTTTGTTTTATCTCATGGTTGTAATTGTATTGATACTCTTTTGATAGTTCTTCTTAGAGCAACTATTTTATTATTACATTACGTTTTTAACAAATAAAAAATAATGAAACAGTATTAATTATATTTCGTTTTCAACAAATAAAACTATTGGTAGTTTAGGATTTCAATCAATTTTGAGGCAGGGATTCTTTTTTTCATATTCTTTTACTTTTGCCTAAAATAGTATTTACCTTTAAGAACATGGAAAATGTTACAACTTACCATAACTTTATTGATTATTTCATCGTGTTGTCTCCAACAAATCCCGAATACAGCATTTTATGTCTGAAAGCACTGATCCAAAAGTTACTTCAGTTGTTGCAGGTGTTGCAATAAATACAACACAAATGAAAAGGAGCATCATGTTAAAAGAATACATATCCAACAAATAATAGTAGTAATTTCAAGCTCCAAAAACTGGAGCTGCTGAAAAACTTACAACAATTAAAAATGCAAATCATTTTGCAGCTATTGCATATTTTCATGACATTTTTCATGTTTTGAAACATTACTCAACAACATATCAACAGGAAACTGGAGTTTTGCCTGGTCAAAAATCGTCATATATGAATTTAAAGAATGAGTTGCATGATTTAAAGACAATCGCTGGACCTCAGCTTACTGCTGCTGTTGGAAGAATCAGTTGCCACATTGGTGATCAAGTTGGCTTAAGACGAGGACAAGTTTGTGAGCCATATTTATTTGATAGTTCTGCCAGAGTTCAAGACAGCGTCAGACTTTATTTGGACTATAATAATCCTGTCGATGATCCCCCATTTGAATTTGCCGACCACACTTCTGAATCGGTATGGCCTGCATTGAAAGTTTATCGCAAGAAATTTTTGGATGAAATGATAAAAAGTTTACAACATTATTATGATGATGAAAACTTGGAAGACTTTGAATGCTTGAACCCAAAAATTATTGAAATTAATGTGGAACAAAAGCAAATAAATTTTCCTGAAAATGCAAATGAATTACATCGAAAACTTGCTGAACGTTTCAAAGTTAATTCACCCAATTTAGCAGTCCAACCTAAAGAATTTTATGATGATGTGGCACTTGAAATTGGACATGAAACATTCAAAACATGGACTTCTTATCCTGCAGATGAATTTTTTTATCGTATTTTGGAAAGACAATCTCAAAGTGGAGTGATTGAGATTAGCTCCGAATTGAAGCAGTACCTCTCAAGCGCTTTAACAGTACCAGTCGGATCGAGCGATGCGGAAAGAGGTTTTTCAATTCTCTTTCATTCATTGGACAAACGCCGTAGCACACTGAGCATTCCCAATATTGCTGCTATCCTCACCATTCGAATTAACGGACCACCTTTTGACAAATTTGATTGCCAAAAATATTTAACTGATTGGAAAGCTGGTGGACATTTTGATAGTGATCAACAGCCAGCAAGAGGCAAAGACAAAGAACAAGCCCTGGAGTCGGATGATCCAGTCCACAGAAAATTGGAGCATAACGAATTTTTGAAAGCAATGTGGGAAAAACGTGATTTAATTTTTACCAAAAAACGTGTTGAACTTTGAAACTGGCATAAATTCACATTTGCAACTTCTGCTTTGCATTGTCTTTTATTAATTTCCTTTAATTCATTTATTTAAGTTTTTAGCTTTTATCTTTATAAAATGAACTGTAGCCTTTTTGTAAAAATTGAAAAAAAAAAATAAAAATTGATCATGAAACTTATTTGATGAAAAAATGAAATAGTGTAAAGCATATCAAAATTATTTAAAAAACGATAATAAGTTTAAAAAAGGGTTAAAAGCTGTTGATTTATTTTTTGAAAAAATGATTTATTATTACAGCAAAAAATATATAACTTTTCACCGTAATTTGATAAAAATTGAAAGAATTTTTTGAAAGAATTTGTCAAAAATTTTTCGATAATTTAACAGGTAGCTACCTTAGCCCATTTTTTCGCCGACCGCCTTCGGCGGTCGGTCGGTCGGTGGGGTCAGAATTCTGACCCCCAATTCATGTATGGTTCGCGGGCTACGGCTAGGTTAGCTCGGCTAATGCCCAACTCTGTCTGAAAGTATGAGCAAGCAAGTGTACGATTTAAAATGGCCACATGTTTATTTTTGCTTAAAAATGCAGTTTTGTAAGCTTACTTCAAATTTACATTTTAAATTATCACAATAATAATCATTATCTGTTGGCATAAGATAGTATTCTTCATTGCAATACATTTCGTAATTATTACATTTGCAAATCTCTATAAATTAAATGCTGATCTTCTTTTTTTTGGTGTTAAAAAAATCTTGCCCATTTCATAGAATTCAATATAAAATCCAATTCCAGGTAAACTTCCATCACTAACAAATTCCCATTTTACATATCTATCTGAACCATTTGTATATGGGTCAAAGACGAGTTTAAGAGGCTCAGGTACCAATATTCCTTCCTCATCATCATAATAATACTTTATATAGTCAGCATTCCCTACTTCTAAATTAATTCGTTTCACATTAGCTATATAAGTTGTTCCTTTTGGCATAAATAAAGTAAAATTACAATATTCATTATTATTGTATCCGTTCGTAACACCTTCTGCAACCTCTTCTGAAAAAGAAAAATCCGTGAAACTCACTTATATATGCAGCACAATTTTTGTGCAATTTTACGATTCTTAAAATAATTTTTTTACCCTCCATATTAAGCCGCCATGTTGTTACATGATATAATGTATATGAGAAGCAATGTATGTCTTTCTTTTGCACATTTTTTCTTACAACACTTATATAAGCTCTTAATTCCATATCAACAATAAAATTTGAATCGCCTTCTGATAAATTAATTTCCAAATAGAGATCACTGTTGTAATATGGATAATTGAGTTTAATGCCACGATGACTATAAAAATTGAAATTTATAATTTGAAAAATATTCGTAAACAATATATTTAAAAATATAGTTTTTCCTTTACTTTTATGATGAAAAATATAAATAAATAAAACTAACTTTAAAATTATATCAGTTGAATTTTTAACGAGAAGTTTTGTAGAATCTGATACATTGAACTTTTGAAAAACAATTTTAAAGCCATATTCATCATCAGGTGCCATAAATCTCCATTGACAAGGATACATTCTTAACTTATTTTCATAGAAGCTTGATTGAATATAAAATATTTGTGTTTCATCTTGTAATTGAAATGGAATATTCTTACTTATTGTTTCCATAGGACAATGATCTATTCCTGTATCAAAAATTATTATACCTTGTAACGCTTCAAAGATATCATTCGTAACGGACACATTCAAAGGATTATTGAAAGTTTGATATACGGTTTGTGGAACCCAGTCGTTTGAACCATAATAATAAGAAAGTGCAACAAATGCTATGAATTGCTATAAATAGTAAGTAATTTATGTATTCTTTACAACATGAACCTACAGTGAGATTTTTATTTTCAATGAAAAATTTAAAATTACAAAGTATATTATCTAATGTCAAAGGTGTTGGATAATTAGGTGTTGCATAAAATCCAATTTCATTATATCCCAATAACTTTGTACTATTGTCTGTACAATGAAATGTTTTTCCCAATACCACCGCTGCAACAAATTGTAAAAGTAAAACAAAAATCAATTTTTTAACCATTTTTTTAACTTCTATTAAATGATTAAATTGTGCAAAAAAAATATTTTTAAATTTTTAAAAGCATGACTTCATTCAAAAGATTAGAAAAAATAATGCGATTAAAAAGTTTTAAGATTTAGCAGTTTTTGCTGGCAACGTTATCATGAATTGGTGCTATAGCATCTTACATCTTAATTACATCCTATTCATACTTTAGTTTACAGTGTCGAGCTTGTTACAGTATGCTTCTGTCTTCCTTCATATTTTAAGAATTAACATCTTGTTCAAGATTTCCAACAAACATCTTTTTTAAAAACAAAATTTGATACATAAATCTCGTTGTTATTTTTTCTCACTATTTTCTGCATTTTGTAATTTTTTTGCTGTTTTTTCTAAAATTGAAAAAAAAATGACAGGAAGATGTTAGAAATGGTCTTGTAAGTCCCCTAAAATCAAGGTTGGTTGAAATTAAATTTTTTGGAGCAAAGAATAACAATGAGAAGTAGGCGTGCTTCGTGTGCTTTGGGCAAGTAAAAAATAAGACAAATTATAATTACTGTTTTTCAAAATTTCGATTTTAATTCTTTTGATAAAACTATCTGATTTTTAGGTTTTTGGTAGTAAAAGTTGTCCACTATAATACATAAAAAAAGTTGTTTGCTATGTACATAATCCTAATTCATCAATAATATAATCGGTTTTTTTATGCATGTGTAAAAGATTAAAATTTTTTATGGCAGTTTTGGCAACGTTTATCACACAGAAAACGATTAACAACTTCTATAATTAACCAACTTTTTATTAAAGTATGTGTTTTTTACCATCCCTTATATTTCATTTATGTTTTTCAAAAAAAAGAAAGAAAGCTTAATTTTTTAAGTGCTTGGAAATAAAAAAAATAATCAGTGCACAAAATTTTTTTCTTGCAAAAATATCTTTGTTGGGCAATGCAATTGCATAAGCTTTAATGCTGTGGGAGGAGCGGCAATGGTCCTGGCACTTTTCTTTATAAATTTTATAAAGAAAAGTGCCCGATTAATGTTGTCTATTTATTGCTGTTGAACCCTGACAAAAAAATACAAAGTACTTAAAATGTTTCAAGACATATTGTGTTCATCGCTGATGCTTTTTTAGCTATGAACAGATTCTAAACAATGGAGAAAAAGGAAAGAGTTATTTGCGGACATTTGAGTTATGTCAAATTAAAAAAAATGGTTTTTAAAGCAGTGTGTTTACGAACTTCCTAATTACTTTCACTCCCAGTAAACGTGCTAATGTGGGTTCTTCGATGTAGCTGATATATATAAGTTAACTCCGGTCGATGATTGGAAGATAAAGAACTATTTCCCTTTCTACTTGATTTTCCCAATAAATCCCAATCAAATAATAAATTTCATCTTTGCATTATTTTTTGAATTTTGAGCGTTATTATGTCCACCGAAGAACGACTTCCAGCTGTTAATGAAACAACAGCGCCAGTTGATAGATTTGGAAAAAAATGTAGTATTATAGAATAGACTGGTAATGAATGGAAAATGAAAGATGAAGGTAAAGTACATTATATTTTAAAAATAAAACTTGAGAAAATTTGTTTTAGCTTTTTTTTATATTCCAGATTCAAAACATTTAGCAGATTTCGTCTATAGCGATGTTACAGTTGATGTACAAAAAGAATTGCCAGCGGTGACATTGGAACGCAATATTGGAGAATTGCGTTTAATATTTGCAGGAAATGAAGATAAAGTAGTTAAAAAAATTCATGTTAATAAAGAAAATAGAAGTCTTACAATAAATTTTTGTTTTACATAAAGAAATTGTTAAAATCAAAATGTTTTTTAGATTACTACATCTACATGTGTTTTCAAAGGTTCAATAAATCAAATATTAAAAATTCAAAATGTTGATTCAAATATGATTAAAGATAAGCCAAAAACGAAAGAACTTTTTAATATTATTTTTTGATACAAATTGAATGCTAGAACCGGTTAGTTTTGTTTTTTGATCTATGTCTATATAAGAATCGTTTAGTTACAAAAAAAGGATGATGGAAAAAAGAGAAGAATTAAAAATTTTGTCACCTCCTGACTTTCTAAAAGTCCATTGAATAATAAATCAAAGCAATAATACAATTGAAAAATTTATTCATTTGCAGTCAGTACATACACATCATACAATTATATACAAGCATCATTCACTATCACATATATATATATATCAGTTAAAGATTATTGAGGCGCTTCATAAATAGATAGCTTGATCTTTAATTTATGATAGAAATAATTTCGATAATTCAAAGAAAATCTTTTATTCAATTTAAATTTTCTTTGAATGCGGCCTTTCTCTTCATCAATGATAATAGGATGTTTGACTTTGCTCCAATGTTTTTCAATATCATTTCTCATAACACAAGGCATCTAAAAAATTTTTTTTAAAGCAATTAGAGTCAAAACAAACACAAGGCTATATTGTGGGCTTCTTTTTTAGCCTTAAGAAAAAGTTTAAAAAAACTTACTCTTCCAATACATTTTACTTCTGCACCAAAATGAATAATACCATGAAGTTCTTTAGGTAATTCATCAAACATTCGAGGTTCAATTTCTTTCATTTTATCATAAAAATTAAAAGCACGAAATTCAGGTGTTGGTCTTAAAATAATGCAGGCATCAATTGATTTTAACTTTGGAAAACCACGAATAAAAGTGATAAAGCCTTCAATATAAACTTCATTCAAATGAGAAGGTAAAAATTCACCAACAATATGAAGTTCTTTGACAGATGCATATGAAGTACTAAAAAACAAAGGTATACTGTAACAATATGGAAGTAACAAATAAAGGCAGTTTAATAAGCAATGTATTTTCAAACATGGTATCGAAAACAATCAACATACGATGATGATTCAATGTTTAACAAGCAACAACTGCTTTAACGACTAATATATACTAAGGAATATTACTTACAACAGTGCTGTAGGAATAAATCAAATAGCGATCAACATCTACGGTCCTGCCAAACAACAGCAAAAAAAATAACTTACCGATCACGAAAATTGAAGGTAAATTGATCAAAATCAACATTTCTATCAAGAATAAGAACTTTATCGGTAGAAGCTTCGGAAGCAAGTTGCTGAAAAAAAAATAAAGTTAACACTTTTTAATAAAATCAAATAGCGTGTTTATATAGTGAAAAAAATTTTGTGCAAAAAAACGAACTTACAGAAATTCTCTCAATATATTCTTCAACTTCAGCATTTGTATTAGCACGAATCCATTGTTGATCTATTTCAAGGATTTTATCATAAATTTCAATAAGTCGAAGACCTAAAAAAGAATGAATAAAAACATGCGTCTTTTATATTAAAGACTTACGTGGTGCACGCAAAATAAAACGAGATAGAATTAATCGAATATCACCATATGGGCATTCCATAATTCGTAATTCCAAGATTGAAATCTTCATTTGACGCATAATTGCTTCTGCATCAGGATCATTGTATGAAATTTCATATTCTTGTTCATCCTAAAAAAAAGTTGATAGTATTAATACAAGAACATAGGCGAAAAAAATTCAAGCTATGAACTAACATGACTCATCAGGACCTGTTGATCCCTAATGCGATAACCCTGAGTCGCAAATAAATATCCCAATTTTAACCTGGGTGCCATCCACGAAACTCCGTTTAACCTCGGATTCATCGAGCATCCAACATGTTTTTTAGTGGTAGGTCACCTGGGATTCGAACCTGGGATCACCAGGTCCAACATACTACGCGCTAACCACTCGACCACATGCTCTGGCTCGACCACATGAATTTTTTTTTGTAATGAAATGGATTCGAACTTTACTTTCCCCATGGAATGGAAGTCTAGCCCGCTAACAACTGCTCTATGGGGCCACAAGGGAGTACAGAACGTCTCCCTCTAATCAACTTTCTCAAAAATATAAAAAACTTACAATTATGGTAAAATATGAATCACGATAAAGATGAACCCTTTCAGTTACAGAAAAATCGGGTAAGTTACCATTAAATCTTTGTGCTACAGATGCCATTTTCGTTGTTGTTAGTCTAAAAAAAAATTTGTATCAATTATTGTTGATTTATCCATTCCATAAAAACATACTTTGTATATTTTCTCTGCGACTCCGTTCTAATATTTTGTTCCAAAATCTTATCTCTTCGTCTACGAGAAAAATTACATTTTCTTTACACTTCAAAATTTCCATTCAAATTTTTCTCATAGGTTGGGTTCTGGTTTATTGGAAGGAACTAAATAACCACCACCACAAAAATGGGTTGGGTTCTGGTTTATTGGAAGGAACTAAATAACCACCACCACAAAAATAACAATGTAAAGTACATAACAAAAAGATAAAAGTTACAGTAAGACATAAGCAAGAGAGAGTTACGGTAAGACATTGTGGTGGCGACTTTGAAAAAATCACTTGAATAAGCGGAACATTTGTTGATCAGGAACTTCGGCAACTTGTATAATAAGAAAATATATAATGTTGATAAGCAACCACTTGAAAATCAGATCATTTCTGGAGACCACCAAGTATGGATGATACGTTAGCTGTTGATTTCGCACTAGCTTGAACATAAGCTTTTTTAGACGATGCAGATTTCCAACGACATCCACGATCAAGTTCAGCTTCAGTACATCCTGCATCTATAGCAGCTGTTGCAGCACTATCACGAAATGAATGTAAAGTAATCTTTTCGTTAATACCAAGTTCAATCAGAGATTTCTTCAGATCATTCAGAGCAGCATTATACGACCACGGTCTATCGTTACCAGAAAAGGAGGGAAACAGAAACTGGGACTTGGGGCACTTCTTTATCCAGTTTTCGATTACTTCAACCGGGCAATAATCATTCTTTAGCCGGGATATAAAAACATTTTCTGGTGGACCGTTTTGATTCTTTTTAGACTTTACGAGAATTACTTTAACGTTACTTTGAGTAGAAGTTAAATCAGTTTTTAATAGAGATAAAGCTTCCGAAGGACGAAAAAAAAAAAACCAGAGAATAATGTAATTATTAAAGTACCTAACCTGCTTTTCATTCTATCATCGGACCCCGCCAGAGGGAAAAACAATAACATTTGATCAGTAGAGATTTGTTCTTTGTGACGTACAGGTGGAGCTCTTCTTGCAATCGCTTTTGTTACCAAGTTCATATATGGCGAAGGAGCATAACTCGACTTAGAACCATTTTTCTTTCCAAAAAACGTTACTGCAGCAGTAATAGTAGCGGCTTTTGACATTGAATCACTTGCAACAGTCATCAAATAAAGGGGTAATAATTCGTCATCGGTAATTGCAGTCACTTGATATAAAGAAGCTTTCCATTTCTTAAACTTTTCATATTCGGTAGTATACGTTTTTTGGGTTTTTTCAGCTAATCCAGCCATAACAATGTTTTCAATTTCATTAGCATTTATTGTCTTTCCAGGGTTCAGTTCAGACAGCTTTATAAATCGCTTTTCTAAAAGAATTCATCCAACCAAGCATATACAGTATATATCTTCAAGCTGTTATTACAACATATAAGCAAGTCACAGTCCTTCATTCCCATTCTTTAAGTATTTAACAAGACATTAAACCCATTCAGTTTAGTTACTGAATACTAAGCAGAAAATTCATCCATCCAGTTCAGTAACTGAAAACAAGTATAGCCTGTGCTCCAGTTTCTTTCACTGATTCTACCAAGAAACAGGGCAAGGGTCGAGGTCATATAGGGACGTATATGGCAAGGGTCCAGGTCATAGAATGGATAATCCGTATCCACCACTTGTCTGAAAAATATTAATGTGTTATAAAATAAACATACCAAAGAGCTGAAAATAATGAATGATTATAAACTTACCTCTGGTGATACGGATTTACCTCAAAGGGGAAGGGCGGGCGGGAAAATACACACAATTCTTTTTTCCTTCCAGAAACGCAGAATGGAGGAAAAGGCTGTCACTCATTTGCTTATATAGAAAAATTTTTCATGTAAATTTTTTCGTTTCAAGAAAACTGCAATTTTCTCTGCGACTCCGTTCTAATATTTTGTTCCAAAATCTTATCTCTTCGTCTACGAGAAAAATTACATTTTCTTTACACTTCAAAATTTCCATTCAAATTTTTCTCATAGGTTGGGTTCTGGTTTATTGGAAGGAACTAAATAACCACCACCACAAAAATAACAGAAGTTGTTTTAGAAGGTTCGAAGAACGGAATATAACCAAACACTTTGTAAACCAAGGAAAAAGTATAGGGAACTGTACGTTATCAATGAAGTGATTAGCTTTTCAGTATCGAATGGCATAAGGCATATATCATACACTTTCTTTATCAGGATTATTTTAGGATAACAGGAGGAAAATGGAATCACTTTTCAGAAAAGAATAAGTAAATATAAAGCCACAATCATGTCCGGAATAATTCTTTCTTTGGGAACTCTGAAAATGTCAGAAGCAAACTCTTTCCGATTGCCAGAAGTATCTTTTGACAGTGGAATTATAGTCAGCGAAGGCCATTTACGAAATCCAAGGCTACAAGTACATTTCAGGATGAAAGTTACGGTAGGAAAAAACAATTCGATTCCAAACATTAAAGAATTAAAGAAACAGTACGTTACAAGTAGTAATTCGTTTTACAGTAAATAATGGCATAAGGCGTATAACATACAATCCCTTTATCAGAATCATCTTGGGATAACCGGAGGAAAATGGAATCATTTTTCAAGAAAGAACCAGTAAACATATAGCACCATTCGTGCCCGGAATAATATATAGCTTTTCTTTGGGAACTCTGAGAGTGTCAGAAACAAGCGCTTTCCAATTATCAGAAGTATCCTTTTTACAGTGGAATTATAGTGAACGAGGGCCATAAAGAAAATCCAAGGATACAAGTACATTTCAGGATAAAGGTTACAGTAGGAAAAAACAAATCAATTCCAAACATTAAAGAATAAAAGGAACAGTACGTTATAAGACGTAACTCACTTTACAGTAAATAATGGCATAAGGCATATAACATACAATCACTTTATCAGAATTATCTAGGGATAACCGGAGGAACATGGAATCACTTTTCAAGAAAGAATCAGTAAACATAGAGCCACGTTCATGTCCGGAATAATACATAGCTTTTCTTTGGGAACTCTGAAAGTGTCGGAAACGAATTCTTTCCAATTATCCGAAGTATCTTTTCACAATGAAATTAAAGTCAACAAAGGCCATTAAGGAAATCCAAGGATCGTTGTTTCAAGATAAAGGTTACCGTAGGTAAAAACAAATCAATTCCAACCATTTTTAAGGAATAAAAGGAACAGCACGTTATAAGAAGTATTTAGCTTTACAGTATATAATGGCATAAGTTATCTATCATACAATCTCTTTAACGGAAGTATAGTCGAAGGGATATAGAATCACTTTTCAGAAAAATATCGTCAAATATAGACCCATGATTGTACCAGGGAATAAGGAATGTCTTTTGCTTGGGAGCTTTAAAAGTATCAGAAAAAAACTCTTTCTAGGAAGCAAACCAAAATAACCGAAGGGACATAGAATCACTTTTCAGAAAAGAATCGGCAAACAGAGATCCATGATTGCAACAAGGACTAAGGAACAGCCTTTACTTAGGAGCTTTAGAAGTACTAGCAACAGACTCTTTTCAATTACCGGAAGTATCTTTTAACAGTGGCATTACAGTTAGTAAGGGTCATAAATACATGTAGATCATTGTTTTCGCATAAAAGTTATAGTAGAAAATAATAGATTAACTGGTGGCACATAATAATTTAGAACATTTCTTCAGTCTTTGGTACAGGTATCTATGTCTTCAGATCCTGGGGAACAACAAAGTAAAAACGGATGGAGCCCTTTTTCTTTCAAGGAGGTTAAGAGCATTTACAGTATCAAGCAGTCTTTTAAGAGCAGGACGTACTTAAACTTTTTCAGATCAATCGACAATCTAATCCATGCCAACGTTTTATAGGTATAAAGACAGATTCTTCTCTTTGGACATAACCACCTTGAATAAGGAATTTGTGGACAAATAGAGCGGCTTTCAGGCATTCTTCATATGATTCATTCCATATCAAGCAAGCATCGAAATGTACATTTTATACCGAGGCTTCTCCAAAAGAAAAATAAAGGTCGAAACAATTGGGGCAGAAGTAAGATCAAAAAGCAATACATCAAAACAATAATCTTTTACATTTTTGTCGGGATTTTTTCAGCAAAAAACAAAGGAATTTTAGAGACCTGGGATATATGACAGCGTGGTAATATCCACTTTTCATATTGGACTTCAGCAAAAAACAAAGGAATTTTAGAGACCTGGGATATATGACAGCGTGGTAATATCCACTTTTCATATTGGACTTCAGCAAAAAACAAAGGAATTTTCGAGACCTGGAATATATGCCAACTTTATTCAATTTCGATAGCTTAATAATCATACGTGGTTTTCCACTATTACGGGCAATAAAAAGAGGGCTATTAACTTGAGGATGGTTCAGTTACATTAGGCTTAAACGGTAACTTATATCCTTCTTTAACAATATCTTGTATATATCCGGGGGCACCAATGGATTTCCAAAAACTTCCCACTAATGAATTAGCTTTAAAGAACTCACAGATCACTTGAACAAGATCACGAAGTACATTAGCATTTAGGATATATTGTTTTTTAAAACCACCAAGACAAAATTGATTTGCAGTTGACAGAGTATTAATTTGTTCTTCAACTTTAGGATTAACATTTTCAGCCGCTTTTGAGATATCATCCACCTTCTTGTAAAGTTCAGCTGTTATCTTTGTTAAAGATTCTAAGCACCTTTTTGTTGAAGATTTCTTTCTATGTTTTCGACGAGGACCTTCATCACTACTATCATCACGTCTTTTTCTTTCCGCAACCTTTTTTGCTTCTTCAATACGATCATCCTCTTCGGAGTTGTACAAACTTGGGATCATATGTTGCCATATTTCAAACCCTTGATTAACATCAAACACCACGAATAATCTTCTTCCAAAAAAAATATAATAACCACGAGCACTTGAAAAAATACACACAATTCTTTTTTCCTTCCAGAAACGCAGAATGGAGGAAAAGGCTGTCACTCATTTGCTTATATAGAAAAATTTTTCATGTAAATTTTTTCGTTTCAAGAAAACTGCAATTTCTTCAATCAAAATCGTCCAAAAGAATGCAGCTCTCCTTTTGATGACGACGAGTTGTTTGTAGAGGAGTTGTTCGTTGACGAATGAACAGTGCATTTGACAACGAAGAAAAAAAAATGAACACTGACGTGTTAACAGTGAGATGAATGAGTGTGTAAGTTTTCAAATTTGCATAAACATTGAATGAACTTTGAAATTACCCAAAACAAAAGGGACAGCATTGGTGAAAAATTATGGATGTAAAAAAATCTTCTTTACTGCTTTAGTAGTGATTGTGATTAAAAACTGATATAATAAATAAATTGTAGTTATCACAATGTAAATAAACTTGTAATTTACAAGTGTCAATAACGTCTTTGACATTAATGTCATTAAAATATAAATCTATTTTTTTGTTTGTAGGAAAAAGTTAAATGCAAGTTACAATTCTATTTTCACGCAAAAAATTTTTTATCCAATGTTTTCAAACATGCTGGTGATCTTACCCATGGACTTATGATTGATGGCTCTTGTACATCTGACATGCTTACATTACAAGAACGATCAAATGTAAATTCACCAGGGAAATGGATTTTTCAAGTTGATTCATGGGGTATTCAAACAGCTGGTTGTACTACAAAGTAATTGTTTAAAAACTTTTTTTAAGAACAATAATAACAGAATTCTGTCGACATAGCACTATAAAAAACTGGACTTCTTTGTGCAGCAGCAGTTTGGATCCTTTTTTGTGTTTGCCTGCTTTTTATATCCTTGTTTTTTTATATTTTATGGTCAAAGCATCAAAATTAATCAATGCAACTAGTTATACATATGTCACTCGTGCATTTTTATGACCAAGCTATGATAGACATGTCCGTGTATTGCATAATAGAAAGAAGTCACTCAATAATGAATGACAAATATTTTCTTTTAACTTTAAAATAGCACTTTTAAACTGCCACAAACAAAAAAACAATTTATTCAAAACAAATTTTTTTACATCTTTGAATTGTATCAAATCCTTTACTATAAATTACTAAAAAAGTTGCAGCAGAAGAAAATATTACCATTACCAGCATCATAATGCTTACAAGGGACCGTTTTGAGATGTTACTCCCAGATTTTTTCATTATAGTGGGGAATCAACAGCTCATAGCAAGATATGAAAAACCCCCAGGCATTTTTGCTTGTTCGCTATTTTGTGATTTTAATGGCATTTTGCTATTACACAGTAAGTAGCAGGTGATGAACTCCTTAGTATGTGAATTGCGTTTGTGAGGGTTTTAAATGGACGTAATGGCATGGAATATGATTAGTTATTTATGAAAAACTGTATTTTGGCATCTACAACCATCTAAAATCATTCCCAACGCAATTCACATACTAAGGAGTTCATCACCTGCTACTTACTGTGTAATAACAAAATGCCATTAAAATCACAAAATAGCGAACAAGCAAAAATCCCTTGGGGGTTTTTCATACTTTGCTATGAGCTGTTGATTCCCCACTATAATGAAAAAATCTGGGAGTAACATCTCAAAACGGTCCCTTGTTAGAAGTGCGAATGCTTTATCACCACCTTCTTCATTTTCTGGATGAATTATAGTAATTCTTATAACAAATATTGCTATAATAACAGTTAATAAAATTTCAGCTATGATAAAGTTAAAAGCAGTTTTATATTTTTGATTTAATACTGACAGTAATTGCTCTGCATTTTCATGTACGCATTTTTTCCATATTGTTTTTTGATGTTCATATTCATTGCTAGTATTTTCAAAAACGTTGTTATATGTCTCATAATTATTTGAAAAGCATTTAGCCCTTCAGGCGAGTTATCATTGAATTTTAAGATGTTTAATGTCTGGACATTCTAAACTTTTCACATCATCTACAATGAAGAAAAAATATTTTTAAAGCACATACTTTTTCAGCTTCAGTGAGGCGTAAAAGAATACAGCTATACCCGATATAAAAATGATATCATTTAGAAATTCCTTACTTCTATTATGACTACATAAAATTTTATGTGGCTTCATGTCCATGCAACAAAAAAAGTGTGATTGATAAAAAAATTATTCGAAGACAAGTCGTTCAATAAAAGTAAGGGATAAAGTGGCATGCTAAAAATGAAAATGTTTTTTTTGCATGATTTGTATGTATATAAAACGGTAAAATATAAAGTTATTCAAAACTCGATCAAAAAAAGTCAAAAAGGTGTTTTTTTGTAAATTGAAAACCTTTTTTGGAAACCTTTTTAAAATTTACGGAATAAGAGGTTTTGCAAAGAAACATGTTGAACTGTAAACAAAATTTACAGTTCGAAAGCTTTTGTGTTGACAGCTTTCAAACTGTAATGAAAATTTACAGTCTAAAAGTTTATTGCCTATCAGCTTTCATTTTGTAAGAAAATTTTACAATTTGAAAGGTTTTCGCTGAAACACCCATAAACTGTAAGCTTTTTTTACAATTTGAAAGGTTTTTGTAAGAAACATTTTAAATTTCAAATTCACTTACAAGAAACGTTCGTCATTTTTTGTAAATGGCAATTTAACAAGAAACGTTCATCAATTTTTGTAAATGCCCCGACTGGGATTCGAACCTGGGTCCTCCGCATCCAAAAACTGACGCGATAACCACTAGGCTATTGAGGCAACACAGCTGGAGCGTCAAAGATTGCATATGATTGTATGCGTAAAGAGGAAAAGAAGGTGGAAATCATATGCAATCTTTGACGCTCCAGCTGTGTTGCCTCAATAGCCTAGTGGTTATCCGTCAGTTTTTGGATGCGGAGGACCCAGGTTCGAATCCCAGTCGGGGCATTTACAAAAATTGATGAACGTTTCTTGTTAATTTGCCATTTACAAAAAATGATGAACGTTTCTTGTAAGTGAATTTGAAATTTAAAATGTTTCTTACAAAAACCTTTCAAATTGTAAAAAAAGCTTACAGTTTATGGGTGTTTCAGCGAAAACCTTATAATGTGTAAGAAAAATTTACAATCTAAGGGTGTTTCACCAAAAACATTCTAATGTGTAACAAAAATTTACAATCTAAGAGTGTATCAACAAAAACCTTCTAAAATGTAAGAAAAATTTACAGCTAGAAACATTTACTACTAAAACCTTCTAAACTGTAAGGAAAATTTACAATTAGAAACGTTTATAGCAAAAACCTTCTAAAAATTTACAATTATAAACAGTTTCAACGAAAACCTTCCAAAATGTAAGGAAAAATTTACAATTTGGAACCTTTTTAGCTTTTTTTCATCGAGTTTTGAATAACTTTATATTTTACCGTTTTATATGCACTATCTCCTCCTTCCGTCACACATGTGTGTGTTGTAAGTCCATCAGTGCAGGTCGTGTGCTTCGATGGACTTACAGTTATTGAATTTTCAAAAAAAATATTTTTTGACGCAATTGTAAAGATTATGTTCCATGGAATTACTGGCATTATTTATTTTTAAAGGCCATAATAATTTGAATAAAACGCATAAAAAGATAGATATGCAGTATACAAATAGAAAATTAATTTATTCAAATATAATATTCTCTGCATTTTCTCACTGTATCAAATCCTGAGTTACATTCTAATAAAGTAAATACATAAGCAAGAAATATCATAGTTAGTGGCATTAAAATGGAAAAACAAGCAAATGGTTTATCGCCTACATCATTTTCAGGATAAATTATAATAATTCTAATTAAAAGCGTTAATAAAACAGCAGTTATTAAACTTTCAGTTTTAATAAGATTAAAGGCAAATCCTTCTACTTTTTTTAAAACAGGCAATAATTTTTCTGCATTTTCATTCGCACACTTCTTCCATAGCATTTTTTGATATTCATATTCTTTGCTAATGTTATCAAAAATGTTCTCGTATGGTTTCATAATCACTTGAAAAGCATATAGCCCTTCGAAAGATTTCTCTTTAAATTTGAAGGCATTTAATGTATGAAGATTCTAAAGAAATGTAATATTTTAAGAAACATTTTATCAATTGATAACATACCTTTTCAGCTTCATTATATTCATTTTGTAAAGCTCTAAAATCATGTAATGAAATTTGATCAGAATAGTTACAAAATGTTGTAATATTCTGTATAATACTTTTTTCATGCATTGACGCAGACGGTGATAAGTAAATATTTAAAATCATTAAACAGATACCGTAAGCTATTGTAATCACGCCCCCTATCCAAATGACATTTTTAGATAATTTTTTCTTTCCATTATGGATACATAAAGCTTTTCGAAGTTTCATTGTAAAAAGAAATTATAGCAACAAAAAGTAGCAATCAATTTATTTGACATAGACGAAACATTTTTGTGTTTTTTACCTGGTCTTTTTGTTTTCCACATATATGGCAGGTGTGGTGTGTGGCACGTACCCTGGTAGTCATCTGGAAATCGACAGACACACCATTTCTTATTTCTTAACCACAAAAAAATGTGTTTGTGATTTCCTTTGCAATAAAGGTGCAGTATATTTTTTTTTGTTGTCATTTGTTTTTGCTACCAAATGACCTTTTTTGAATATTTTGAAATACTTAATAACAGTTACTTTTTAAACCAAAAATTTAAACTAGTAAAAACACCCAAAATAACAATATTTTCAACTTTTTATCGCAAAAGTTGTATTTCTGGTGCATTATTTATTTTTTAATTCTTTTTTGCGTCGTTCAGTACTGATATAAAGTTTAATTTTTTTATACGTATAAAAATTTAAAATTATTTTTTTTCTTCATCAATGCAAAAACTAAACATACGTTAATAAAAACAATTTTCGTCAAAATGGAAAAACGATGAAACTTGTTTTTATGCACTGCTTTATTAGTGCATAAAATGATAAATTTTTTAAACTATTATTTTACACATATTATGTTCAAAAAAGTTTTTTTATTTCTGTTCCATCAAAAAAACATGTATAGTTTTTAGACATTACAAATAATGCTCTTTCTGTTGTTCCATTTTTTGTGAAAAATTTTGATGATAACATTGAGCGTAACAAAACTATGCATTTCACTATATTTTCTTTTTTTCAATAAACAAACGTCAAGTCGAAAATTAAATCCACGAATTTACTTCAATTCATTTTCATCATTTTTGTAAACGAGTATTATGAGAAGAGGCTATGTAATTTTTTTGTAGATTTAATTGCTTTAGCTTATATGACCATTTTACAATAATATACCTCTTTATACCTCTTTACAAAAATTTGAATAAAAAAAAATTTATTCAAATCAATATATTTTTAGTTGTATTCATACTTTGAAAAATATCAAAAAATTTTGTTAAAGGAAAGAGAAACGTCACAAATATAAAAATACTAACAATAAACGAAGCCTGATATGCAAATTCTCTTTCTCCTTCATATGATATTGGATAAATCCAAGCAATTTTAAACACAACAAATGCTACTAAAATTGTAGTTGCTACAAGCTCAAAAATACCTAAATAAATGATATTATAATACATTTGATTCATTTTGATATAGAATTTTTCATAATTTAAATTAATACATTTTGTCCATAATTGTTTTTGTGATTCGTAGGCGATGGTTATATTATCGTAATTCTCTTGGTATGGCACTATAATCATTTCCAAAGCTTCTTGTCTGTGTAAGATTGTTTCAGCGTTTTTAAAAGCTTTTAATCTTTGAAGATCCTGAAATTTGAGTATTTTAATATGGTTTATCAGAGAGAGAGTATCTTAGTGCTATGCAAATCAATGGCTTTGGAGCACTAATGCCGCTGGCAGCTTTATAAAAAAGAGGTCACAGCGCTCGACAACTTTTCCGACTTTTAAACAGGCAATCCAATCCGCCGGATTTTGGATCTTACTTGCTAATCCGAAATTAGACATTTTTGATTTTGAAACGAATTGCCGTTCATTACCTCAACTTACTTCTTTGGCATTTTTAAATTTTCCTTGTAAATAATTAAATTCTTTCCATGGAATTTGATCAATAAAATTACAAAATACATTTAATTCATTTTTTCTCACTTTATCATAGGTATTAAAATAATTAAAACAATAGAAATTGCAGCTAATGAGGCAAATACCGTAAAAAAATATAAAAATTGTCCAAAATTCAATAATATGTTTTTTCAATTCTTTCTTTCCATTATGACAACATAAAACATTTCGTACTTTCATGGTTGAAAAATTTGTGATTAAACTTTAACAATCTATTTTTATAGAAAAATTTTTCAAAGGTTTTGATGCAGTTAACGATTATACAGCAAAAAAAGGTCAAAAACATGGTGTGTATGGAGTTTGTCCACAAAAAGACGTATTTTTAGATACGTAAACGGAGAAAAAAACAATGGAGAAAAAAACAACGGAGAAAAAGACAAAAAACAACCGGAGAAAAAAACAACCGGAGAAAAAAACAACGGAGAAAAAAACAACGGAGAAAAAAACAACCGGAGAAAAAAACATCCGGAGAAAAAAACAATTAATGATAATAGCACTAAGCTATGTATTAAAGGGCCTAAGGTAACTAAAAAGTGCTCAGCTCAGTAACTGGATAAATCTCAGCCCAAGCTAAGCATGGGCTCGCGAGGCCGAAGGCCGAGCGTTAGGCTTAGTCTTAGGTCTTAGGCCTTAGGGCGAGGCCGAAGGCCGAGCCTCTCAGGCATACCTCGTTTAGTATAGCTGTCACCTCATTTAGTGTAGGTGTCACCCCGTTTAGTGTAGATGTCGCTGCACTCAGCCGTAGCATCTCACCCCCTTAAGTTATGCTGTATCCAACAGCCGTTTTCTAGTTTAATAATAAATTTGTTTTTTTCTCCGGTTATTTTTTTCTCCGTTGTTTTTTTCTCCGGTTGTTTTTTTCTCCGATTGTTTTTTTCTCCGTTGTTTTTTTCTCCATTGTTTTTTTCTCCTAGTGCCTTTAGATACATTAGTTTCTTTCCTTTCAACTCAGTTCGTCTGCGACCGTTTAATTTTTGTCTTAACCTAACTTGGGAAAGACAGAAAAATAAGTCGATAGTTTCGGATCAGGGATGTGCGGAAGTCGTTTTCGTTAACGGAACGGAAAACGGAACGGAACAAAACTTTTTTAACGGAAAGCGGAAACGGAAACGGAAGCCCAAAAATATACGGAAATTCCGTAAAAACGGAAACGGAAACGGAAAATTTTTTCATTTATAGTCGAATAACAATTTATACAATACTTATTGATGATTGTTTCTTCAGTTGATTCTTAATTTTTTCTTTTACATCATCATAGCTATCAGTTAATAATGTTAAAGCGAAATATTTTCTGTTTCTCATATGATATTCATCAGATAATTTTAAAAATTTGCTTAAACGTGTTTGTCCAGCTTTCAATATTCGCCAAGTTATTTACAACCGTAAAGATATGAATACTCATTCTGATAATTCATATGTTCATTTTACCATCGAAGAAAGACATTATTTTGGAAAAATTTTGAATGTTATTGATGAAACTTTCAATATTCAAACAATTAAAAATTAGAATACACGAAATTAATATTTTTTTACTTTGTAGTTGAATTAATTTATCTAATTTTTATTTATTTTTACTAACATCTTTTATTTTGTGAAAATCTGCTGACTATAGTCAAATATGCTGACTTTCTGCGGAATACTGCTGCAGAAATGCTAACTATAGTCACTTCTGCTGACTTTCTGCGGAAGTTTGCTGCAGAGTATCGGCTGTGTAAAGATGCTGTTCCATTTTTCACAGTATCAACAGTTTTTGAAAACTTCTTACAAAGTTTGCAGGTCCAATGGTTATCTTTTCTTGTGTAAAATTCATCATAAATAGAGCCCTTTTTTCGCTTTGACATTGTTAATTCAAAGTAACACAGATTTAAATTTAATAAAGATTTGTTTATCGAAGAATAAAACGTAAACAACTTTATAAGCTTTAGTTGCTTTTTGGCGCCAAAAAACACACACTCATAACACACAACGCTCTTCTTTTTTCATTTGTTATTTTGGCGCGCAAAAAAACCGCAAAAGAGCTGCTTTCTTCAAAGGGAAAAGTGAGTTCTTGTCTTTTTAAAGACACAAGCTTTTAACGGAATTTCCGTCCACTTTTTTACGGAAACGGAAACGGAAACGGAAGTGGAAAAAAGCACGGAATTTCCGTAAAAACGGAAACGGAAACGGAATTCCGCACATCCCTGTTTCGGATTATGTTAACAGACAAACTCAAAGTTTTCTTTATTTCTTTGTTTTTTAAATTTATTACATTTTTTAATTATCTACTGATTTATATGTTTTTTAAAATTATAAAAATGTGATGTTCATTTTTAATTTTTCCAATACTGTATTTTTAAAAATAAAATTTTATTGGCTTTTAAATTTGTTCTATGGCATGATTGACAACTATACATTTTCAACAGTAAGTTTTGCACAATCCAAAAAAATAAAGTGTCTGGAAATTGTGGCTTGGATACGTTCACTTTCTCTTCCAGATTGTCCATTTTATCAGCTTGTTGTATCAAATCTTGAGATATCTGGACGGGCCCCATCGTGAATGAAATTAATTTGCCTTTTTTATTGCATACAAATACAAAAAGGTGTGATTATTTTCGTATAGAAAAAACAAAAATCAAAAAAAAATTATTGAATGCTTTTCTGCTTAGCAAAAAAAATTCATATCAGGTTTTTTTGTGGCCACGTTGATGTCTTGCTTTTTTTGAATATTTTATCTGTTTTTAATTACGTTTTTTTTGATTATAAAAGTAAAAGAGTGATTTGTAAAATAATTATACTGTAATAGCATTTGTTAACAATGACATGTTAACAGATATTGACATTATTTATTTAGTTAAATTTTTTTTGTTTTACATAATTATGTTTTAATAAGAGGTTAAAGTTCGCAAACAAAGTCAAATTTTTTTAATTATTTCTACAAAAACAAAAATATACGTTTGAGCATTTTTAACAAAAAAAGTTTAAATATTAAAATGACAGAAAAAACATACATGTAACATGGGAGTTCATCCAAAAATAACATCAGTCGATAAAAAAATTGTGCAATTTCAATGTTAATTGCTTTGATTTACTAATTATAAGGATTAAAAGAGCTACATCAAGTAATCAAAATTTGTTAATTTTATTTAATTTTTAGGTGGCTGTACTATTGGCGACTTGCGCAACTGATGGTGGCAGCTCGACAACAATGTCAGTGACCATTGTAATCGAATGCAATTATCTTTAACATAACTGGTAAACAGAATGGTTTTTTATAAGTATTTCAGTTTTAAATATTGTGATGGATATTTGCAGCAAAAAGTTTATTATTTCTTCTATTTTTTCAATCTCAAAATAAAAAAAAATTGTTGTGCTTATTTAAAAATTAGAAAATAAAAGATCAAATATTCAAAAACTAAACATTTGCTGCTCATTGTGAAAGAAATCAAAAGTAAAACACAATTTTTTTTTCGGTAATTGTCTCCCAAAAAAAGTCGATGACCTGCGATGTTGTTTACCAAATTCTTTTGAAATGTGCACAATTTTTTAGATCTTACAAAATGAGTTTCTCTTCGAATGTCACTGCTCGATGTTTTCAGAGTCAAATGAAAAAAACATTATCTCATAAACAAAAATCTATTTCTGCTGCTTTTTTTGAAGACAACCTTTTTTGCAATTGAAAAGAAAAAACCTAAATATACTTTTTTTTGCAAAGGAATTTATTAATTTCCAAAAATTTAAAAGAAAAATGAAAATAGCAAGAGCAAAACAACAACTTGGACTGCCCAGATATTACATGATATGACAGTAATCACAATTCATTTTTCAGATTCCAGCATATCTTATTATAATAATTTATTTTTACTAATCGTTGGTGACAATCATTTATGTCTGATAATACGTATTTTTGAAAACTGGGGAATTTTTGAGCATTTCTTTTCATCAAAATAAATTTTTTTTATTTTCTTTCAAATATTTCATCACATGTTTTCTTCGTCAAAAGTTTTTTTGTCAATGATATGCTGCTTTTGTGCTCTATTTTGCCGCCATCATACCGCTCTCTTCGACGATTACACATCATTGAACAAAAAAAATCAACAACAAAAAAGCCCAAATGTCTGCTATCGCTCATTTTTTTAACCATTGCTCATTCACAATGACATAGCAAGTACGCTATTGCATATTTATTAAAAAAGTTGTTGAAGCAATTTACTTGTGCTTTGCATATTTTTGAATATTTATATTAAAATTTCTAATTAAAATTTAATAAAAAAAATTTGTCTTTAAATTAAACCCTGTACATCTAAATTAGTAAAACAGTCGACAACATCGAGTTAAATCAGTTATTATAAAAAATGATAATATTATTTTTCGAAAGCATCAAAAGTGGCAAAAATATTATCGTACTGCTACGAGAAAGCGGTAATTTCTGATTAGAGCAGTTTTACATTTGGAAAACTACAGTAACTCAAAAGAAACTTTTTTGTCGTTGATTGCTTTTTCTTGAAGGTGTTCATTTATACTAGCAAAAAATTCAATATAATAACTTTACAAAAACATATGTTCAACAGAACATATGTTTTTACCACTATTACAAAAGTGGGGAAAGTTTTAACTTAAAAAATAATTACTCTAAAAATGTTGCTAATTTTTTAACGTCAAAAAAATAGCATATTTTTTTTGCAGCTTCCTTCGTCAATCATCTTTTCTTAAAAGAGTTCATCACAACTTTTTGAATAGCAGCTTCTTTTTATAATAAAAACTTTTATTGCATGTCGACAACAAATCTTTTTTTTCTCGACTTACTTATTCATCTAATGTTGTACTTGACAACTTTTCTCTTATTTTTTAACAAAAAATTATTTTCGAAAGCTACCGTAAAATAGTTTTTTTCGAGCTGTTGCGTTGAACAAGAAAACATTTGTCAGCGATCACAAAAAAAGTTGCATCATGGTTGAAGCAGCAGCAAAAGCTTATTTTTTTATTTGCCCAACATGGGAATGCAAGATACTGCTATATTGTTCATCCGTCATTGCCTGTTCATTTCTTTTTTAAAAAAGTTTCGAAAGCTTACGTAAAACAAAATCTTTTGACTTCAACGTTTTTTTTCGCGCGCAAAAATGTTGCATCAGTGGTTGAAGTTTTGTGGATAATAACATTGTGGCTGCAGCGTGAAACATTCTTTACCGCAAATTAGCTTTTGGTGTTTTTTTACTTGTGTTTATATGTTGTTACTGATACATAAATATATTTTTTTTTCAGATCTTTAACTAACTTTATATCATCTTATCTACATCAATCAAACAATTTACGAGATGCTCGACATCCAACTTGAATCTACTACCTCTTTTAAGAGAATTCTTGACTCCATCGAAAAGCTCATTGCTGATGCTCCATTTGAATGCTCTGAACATGGTATCTCCTTGGAAGCTATGGATACTCCAAAATCTGCATCCGTTTCTTTAAAGCTTACACCAGCTTATTTCAAACAATATCAATGTGATCGAACATATCAAATTGGTTTAAATATGAAGAGTTTACAAAAAGCATTTCGGCAAGAGACAGTAAAAGAAGATGAATCCAATGACTGTTGAATATAAAATGGAAGAAGATGCTGGATATCTTCGTTTCTATCTTACTCGTCGAGTTGATGATGATATGTTTTAAGCTCACTTGATAATTTTTTTGTTTGTATCTTTTTAATTGTTTTTATTAATTGTTACTTCTGAATTGTTTGTTTTTGCTTGTTTTTGAATAAAACAGATTAATTGTTTGTTTTGTTATGTTTGAGTGATTAAATATTACAGGATTTAATATATCCTAGATACTTTTTATCTCTTGTAAAATGCAGCATCAGAAAGAAAGCAAAAAGAAAAAAAACATCGAAAATATTATTTAGTTAATGTACAAGAGTACTGTAGCAGTTTTACTTGCGCATTTGGTTGTGACTGAATAGACGTAAAACATAGATGCCCTTTGTTCTTTATTTTATTGAAAACTTTAACGCTTTATAGTATTGTTTCCTTTCTAGAAAAAACATGTTGCGCGGCAAAGTTTTTGGCTCTTCTTTTTCCGCGTTCATTGATTTTTTTGTTTGTCCGTTTGAATGAACGAAGCAAGCGTTTCTAAGCCATTTTATTTTCAGCATTTTGCGTAAAGTTCTTGTTCATGATGAGCTCAAACTTCTTCCTTTGTTTTTCCTGTTGTTTTTTGCGCATTCGATCATATATATATATATATTTTTTGTTATATTAATATGCACTTCTTTTTTCAGGATGTGTTCAATCCTTCCATTTTCTACAAATAAAACTGGAGCTGCACCAAATTTCCTCCTTAATCGAAATGATGGTAAAAGCTATTATGCAATTGCACAAAATGATGAACGTGGAATTATTAATTTTGTTATCTATGATGAAGCAAATCCCAAAGATCCTGATAATATTCAACAAATGAGTGATAATTCTTTTCTTGAATGCCTTTCATCTGCTCTTGATTCTCGCTTTAAAGGTGTTATTCTTCATCTCTTTGAATTTCAACCAAGCAATTTTAGAAGTAATTATGAATTCTGCTGTGAAATTCGTAAACGTCTTGCTGCTCTTCAAATTCCATATCATTTTGCTGCTAGAACCGAAAAGAATACTTCTTCAGCTCTCATTGGTGCTAATATTTCTTCCAAGATTGGTGATATTGTTCTCTCAATTCTTGGTGGAGATTTTATTATTGGTGAATATAAGTACACCGAAAATGGATATATTATAATCAATAATTGGGGTGTTCCATATATTCCTGAACCAGAAGCTGCAACAAAAGCAAAGATTATGGGTGAATCAAATCGTAAAGTAATTGTTGGCTTTTCTCCGTTCAATCACATTTCAACTTGTAAACTTGCTTCGATTATGAAAGTTGAAAAGAAATTTGTTATGGTTGATCTTAAGGAACATGGTTACAAGTATCCTGGTGAAATGATTAAATGGATGTTGGATAAAAGCTATGTAAAATTTTATCTTCCACCAATTGCATGGAAGAATACTGGTATTGCTGGAATGATGGGAAAAGAAATGTGCCAACTTTTGTATGTTAAATGTGATTTACAGCTACCGCTAAAAGAAAGTGTTATTGTTTCAAAGATTTTTTCACATTATTTGGTAAGTTATGTTTTTGTGATTTTTATTATTAGGATACTGTAATAGGTTTCAACGACAAATCGCGCGTTTTCGTTTTTGTGAGCTCATACTTTCAAAAAACGGTCATAACTGGCCGGAGCATCTTGTGCACTAAAAATTTTGGCATTTAAGAACACTTTGCCAAACCGCTCCAAATTCAAATTTGACTTTGTATCGGCTAGTTGTGATAATTGAGACATCTTTATCGAAAAAACAACATCTATTATCATTTTCAGGTTCATTCAATCAATGAAAACAATAAAACTCAACCAGATCTCCTTTGTAAACGCACATTACCAATGAATTGTCACAAGATTGAAATTACTGTTGCAATGGATATTAATCAATTTTTGACCGTCAAGGCAAATGAAACTGTAATTCCTGAAAATGAAGCATTACCAAAAAAACTGTATGAAATTTGTGATCATAAAATTCCTGTAATTGGATTCTTTGAAAATTCTGCGCTTATTTGTGTTAGCAAAGATTGTGAAGAATATAAGTTTCTGGAACAATGGGGTGGTAAGTGAAAATATATATTAATGTACTTTGCTCTACAGTAACCATGTTTCAGGTTTATATGGTGATGAACTTTTTATCAATTTTGGAACAGAACCAGTTACATTTGGCTTGCCTGCTATTACCCCTTTCAAAACTTCAATGAATTTTGTTGTATTTGGTATGTTTATATTACTGTATATTTTAGGGTTGTCAAATCTGCCGGGAGATCTCTATTTGACAACCACAGTATTTTCACATTTTTTTATTTTGTCATTTCAGATCTCATCAAAATTATGTCAATGACTCCAAACAATATTAAAAAAGATCCAAAATGAAAATTTAAAATTACCAAAGATTGTTCACATCAACTTTTGCTTGAATTTGCCTAATCTGATGGAACACTTGGATCTCAAACACCTTCCTTCCTCATGGAAATGATTCTCAAAGAGCAGCTTCGGAAAATTAAAGAAGAACTTGGACAAAAACCAATGGCACTTGGGTTCTGCTTATTTGATAAATTTAATGCTGTTGAAAAACGACGTGTTGAAGGAAAGCTCAAAGAAGCATGTGAACAGTTGAAGATTGTCTGCAAGTTTATTAATGCTTAAATTGTTTTGTATGTTGTTGTTTATGTGAATTTATCATTTTTGTAATAAAAATTTTACGTTAAATAAAATCATCCAGCTGCACACGCAAGATAGCTACAGTACCCTGTTGCATAAAAATATTAATTGTGCGTTTTTTTAAGCGCTTAACTTTTCTTGTTTTCTTTCAAAAAATAGCTATGGTTGAGAATTTAATAAACATGTAATAAATGGGATATATAATAAAGCCCACTAATCTTCCTATCCTTGTTAACAATCAACAAACGATTTTACTATTTTATTCAAAAACAGACAAAACACACAATACCAAAGTAACATATAATAAAAACAAAAAAGAAGCAAACAAACTAAACAATTATAAACAAAAAAAAGAGTTTAAAACACATCATTTTCATCGACAACACAATTATGAGTACTTTCTAACCCCTTTATATGCATAACAACTAATAAATAAATGTTTTCCTTTTATTATGCTGCTTCATAATAATTGCAAACAAAATTTTATAACAAAAATAGTTATCGTCTGCTATTTATTAGCTATATTCATATATCTATTAAATCCCAGGGTCGAGGATTCAGCAGCTGATATTTTGTCCCTTAATATTTCTATGACGAGTATAAAGACACAATTTAGGATCTCAACTACATCACCTATATACGGTCAATAAAAGTATCATATACTCTATTTTTAGCTGCTTATGCGGAAGAGGCTTTCCGATTGAATACAACAATAAAAAATCAACAAAAATAAACTTACTCAAACTTTAGTTCTTGCTGGATCATTAAATAAAATATTAACACTATTTAAATCAAAATCATTAAGACGAATAGCACATTCATCTTCTTTGACAGTATCTTGCTTATCTTGAAAATGCTTCACGCCCTTCCATTTTCTTCTTTTCCTTGAATGTTTTGTCCCCTCAAAAAGCATTCCTTCCTTCAGCAAAAAAAGAACTTATTGTTTTTTCTTTCTTTTAACTTTTATTGAAACATTTTTTATTTGCTTTTTTTAGCACCTTTTTTGGTTGGGTGTTTTATGGAAGAATCAAACATAAGTCATTCAAGGTCAAGGGGGTACTCAAAAAAGGGAAGCAAGAAGTTATGCTTATTTAAAGAGATAAAGAAGAAGAAAAGTGTAGGAGAGGGTCAAAAGTAGACAAAGTTTAAAGATAAAAAGTGCTTCTGATAAGATAAAGTTTCATTGCTATGACGCAACTTGATGAAAAAGCATTCGAGAGCAAAAAGTTTGCGTCTGTTCATGTGATTTTAAGCTGAACTCTTTTATAGAAGAAGCCACGGCTAAATTTTTTGCAACATTTAGAAACACTAATTAATCTTATAATTAAATAATTAAAACTGTTAAATTAAAAAAACAGAAACACAAAAAAATTGACGTATTGTATTTTTTGTTTGCAAGAAAAAGATGCAATACAAAAAATTGTTCAAATTTTATTGAAACAAATTGAATTACAGTTTTATAGAAGAAAAATGTGGCTGTAAAAATTTTTAATTAAATATTTAAATTAGCGTAATTACTTCAAATATGGTTTTTTGGAAAAAGAACATAACGAAAAATTAATAAATACAAAAGCTTTATTTTTGTCAATGGCTTTCTTTACAAAAATTAAAACAATCATTTATCCAAAACTGTTGCAATTTTTTAAAAAAAAGAATTATCTGATCACAAAAAAAAACAAAAATAATTGCACATTTAACACATTTGTTGATTGAAAAGACTAAACTGAGAATAAAAATGAGATCAAAATCTAAAATTCTACTAAAAAAGCTATATTTTGTTTGTAACACAATTTTTATAAATCAGATAATCTGAACTTTTAAAAAACAGATTTAACTCCAAAAAAAGGTCATGATCACCATCATTCTCAACATTAAAAATGGTAAGTTATTCTTAAAAAGTATTATCGTACACTGAGAAAAAGGAAAAAGCACAAGAAAAAGTACCTGGCTAAATCTAAACCAAAAGTGCCAACACATGTCTCATCTTTTTCTGCAATAAATTCGATGTGGTGGTTAAACGAAAGCTCAAATTACTAAAATCTTTCTTTTTGGTTACAAGAAAAAAGAAATAACATAAAACTTTTTAACATAAAAACTTTAAAAATTTGGTTCCGCTTTCACATATCATTTTTCTCATGCTGCTTTTTGACCATTAAAACATGATAATTTAACGACGCTAGTTGTGTCAAAGGCGAAACAGCATTCCTTTTATTTTTATATTTATTTTACAACTTTAATTACTTACATGATTTTAGATATCCTATCATGCTTTATCCTGGAATTTAAAATGATGGCGCACTTTGGCGCACCCAATTTTTAGTTTATCTGGGGCTGGGATGATTCGGTTCACTTTTTTTTATTGACTACAGGCCTGAGAAAAGCGGCCGAAATTTCCGGCCGGCCGCGGCCGAAAATTCGTCGGCCCGGCCGGCCTGCGGCCAAAATTTTTTCGGCTGGCCGCATATTTTTCAAAAAATTTTTAAAAACTTAAATATGTGTTTTTTCAATGATCGACGAAATTTTTGATAAAAATAAACGAAATTGTATACCCAAAAAGGCTAAAAACACATAATTCTATTAAAGAAACGGTGCAAAAGTCGATTTTAACCAGACTCAAAAACTGATTTTGGAGCTCATTTCTTTAACAAAAATAAAAAAGCGGCCGGCCGCGGCCGTCTTATCTCGGCCTGGCCGGCCGCAGGCCAAAAATATATCGGCCGGCCGCATTTCTCAGCCCTGATTGACTATTTTTGCAAAAAAATGCAATCCCTTTAAGGCAAAAAAAAGGTCAGCAATAAAAAACCAATAAGTTAGAAAAAAATAGACGCTACAAATATTAATTCAGCTCTGTTTTTTCTTCAATAATTTTTTCCGTGATTGTATTTCTTTATATTAATATTTATTGCTATTCTTTATTAACTTTAGCCTTTTTTAGTTTCAGTGTTATCAAAGATGGAAGCTGGTACATTTTCTTCAGCGGTTGCTGTTCCAATACCTGCAAATCGTAGAAAAATTCCATGGCCGGCTCCTGCTGCTTATCAAAATTTCTCTCTACCTTCATCCATCATTCATTACATGGCTAAGAATCCTTCAAGCTCAAATGTATACAAGAAGATGATCCAAAGTGGTAAATACTTCTTCGAAGAAAATCCAATTCTCGTTGTTGCAAAGTTTAAAGGTTATTTCAAAGAGATTTGCTCAAATAAAAATTGCAACGGTCGTCGTCAATGCTGCGTTGAAATTGATATCAATAATATTTCATCAAAACTCTGGATTACTGATTATTTATATCTTCCTGATGGGTTTGATCCACAACATTTTACTGCATTACTTCGTCCAAAGACATATCGCTGTGATGTTAAGAAAATTCATATGACTTGTAAAGATGTTACCTATGATGATTTCAAATTCTTTGCATCTTCTGTTGTTGAAGCACGAATTGGTCGTGTTCAAATGTTTGATAATGATGGAAAGATGGTTCCACTTGAAGATATTGTTAAAGCTATGCCAAAGATTAAACAGTTTGAATAGTGAGTATTTTTTCTACATCTCTTTACGTTTTATATCTTTTGATTTTTATAGCAATTCTGTTAAGCGTTACAGAACCCTTGTTACAACTCCTACAACAATGAAGACTATTGCAAAAATTATGAATCCTGGACACCTTGAATCGTTCTCTTTTTATCGTATTCCTGCTGATGCTTTGGATTTTGATGATCTTTCTTCTTTTATTACAGTAAACTTTAAATATTTTGTTCCTTTTATTAATTCTATTTTTGTATTTCAGACTTTCAAAGATACCAAAATTTTACTTATGTTTTATGATGACAATTCTGAAGGCTACAAACAAAAATTGGATGCTCTTAGTAATGCTCTGATTGCTTCAAAAATTCGTAATCGTATGATCTGCTACAAGGGACAAGACAGAGAAAAGCGTAAGATTTTGAAAGAACGTTATGATGGATTTGTTTATGTTCCTGATTTTATTTAACTCTGTTGTTGTTTCATTTTTTTCTTTGTTATTTTTCTATATTGTGAGATTACATAAATCTTTTATCATTTAAAATATTATTGTTTTTGTATTATGAGATATATGAGATTTTTTCCTTCAAAAATATTTTTGTTCTATGAATCTTTTCACTTTCTCTTCATTATATGGTTATAATGCAATGTAAAATGGTTCTAGCTTACAGGATTAGCCATATTTGGATTTAGCAACCAGTTAAAATGAAAATTGTTAACAAACACTTTTTCTTCCTGCTTCTATTTATTGATTATTTGATAAGTAGAATTTTTTTATCATCAGAGAGGAGCAAATAATACAGACACAAGCAAAACATAAAAAAGAAAAGACAAAAGCTGACGTGAATGCATATGCTAAATGTTTTACTGAAAAACTGAAGCAAAGAAAATATTTGAATTTTTTATACAATAATGAAAACCCAAATCTTTTAAATTAATAAAAAATTATTTCCTAAATTTTATAAACAAATGTAAAAGATTGTGGATACTCTTCATTGATTTTTAATAAACACTATTCTTATAATGCTCAGACATTAATTATTGTCAAATCAAAAATATTTTTTTATCAAAAGAAGTTTTTACTTTAATTTGTATTCAAGGAGATTCACGTAATTTTTGTTTAGGGTACATTTTTTGACGCTTTGTGGCTTACAATTACAATAAAAGGAGGCTATTTCCTTCTAGAGAAAACAGAAATCAACCAAAAAATACTGAATAAGTTTTTGCTCTCTAAAAAACTAATTTCATTTTTATTAAAATTTCTTTGTGGTCAAGTTGTGGTACTGCATTTTTTTTTGAATATTTTATAATTTTTTTCACTAAGAAATGTACAAGAAATTATGTAAAATGTTTATATTTTCATAAATATATTTTTTTTTATACTTAACTCAGTGGAAAATCGGAGCTGATCATTATTAATCTAAAAAATCTTTTTTGTTAGTTTAATCGTCGTCGATCTACGTCATATTTTGATCAACCCCATCCACCCTTAAAAGTGCGACGTCGGATCTGGACGATCTCCTAAAAAGCTTTAAAAATTTTGTCCATTTAGAAATCAAAAGTCGTTCACTTTTAATTCATATCAAATTTAGAAAATCCTATTCATTTTCAGGTATCAGTTTTGCAATTCCTACCAAGAAATAATAAACTGCTAAGGGTTGGAAATCTACATTTAGTTGAGTTTTGACAATTTGATAAGATTAAAGTTGATCCATTTTGAGGTTCAAAATGAATGGAACTTGAAATTTCTTATAATAAAGTAAGAATCTTATTATCATTTTTTTAAAATTTTAGTTTATAATTCGAAAATCAGATTACAGTTTTTAATTTCAATGATAAAATTTTTTTATATAACTTTTATATTAATAATGTAGCAAATCTTTCAGGTAAACCTATAAATCTTAAAAGCTGTGACAAGTAATTTTCTATATTATAGGATACTGTTGAAAGAGACTTAGTTTTTTCAAAATTTTTTTATAACAAAAAATAAATATTCAAAAAGAAAGGCTGTGAGTTCATTCCTTTTTTCAAAAATAATGACTAATGCTATAGAAATAAAGTAACTGGAGTACTGTAATTCGTCAATGTCTCGCATCTTGAAACTTTTTACTTAACTTTGTGCTAAACACAGAAATGGCATGCAGGCATAAACCCAGAATCATTCAAGGTACTGTATGGTACAATTTGAACTACTCCTAACAAAGAAAAATGCAAAAAAAGATATTGTAATCAAAAAGCTTTATGTAGTTTCACGATAAATCAAAAACAGAGTTCAGAATAATAGCAAAGAAAAAAATGAAACAACAACAGAGTTAAATAAAATCAGGAACATAAACAAATCCATCATAACGTTCTTTCAAAATCTTACGCTTTTCTCTGTCTTATCCCTTGTAGCAGATCATACGATTACGAATTTTTGAAGCAATCAGAGCATTACCAAATTATTGAAGAAAAAACAGAGCTGAAATAATATTTGGGCAAAAAGTTAATTTCCAACCCAAATTTTGGTTAAAAGTATCCCAAATATTTTAACCACCTTAATATTGGTTAAAGTGACCCAAATATTTTTATTAACAATAATATGTGTTAAAGTAATTTAAGAATTTTTTTATAAGTAAAATACATATCTCTATTGCAACGGCGCCGCCACTTTTGGGGATTTCTCTTTGGGGATAAAGATTTTGGGGATGCTACTTTTGAGGATTAAATTTTTAAGGATTAGACTGTTGAGGAATTTTTTTTTGGGATTTTTAGGTAGGGATAAAAATTTGGGGTTTTTTATTTGGGGAGTGCAGTTTGAGGATTGCAATTTTGAGGATTGCACTTTTGGGGATTGCACTTTTGGGGATTAAAATTTGGGGATTGCAGTTTTTGTAGCCAAAAATTTTTATTATTGGATTTTAAGCATTTTCGCGTTAAGAAAAAAAATCCCCAAAACTACAATCCCCAAAAGTGCAATCCCCAAAAATGCAATCCCCAAGTTTTTATCCCTATATAAAAAACCCCAAAAGTGCAGTCCGCAAACTTTCATCCTTAAATAAAATTCCCCAAATAAAAATCCTCAAAATTCTAATCCTCAAAAATTTAGTCCCTAAATAAAAATCCCTAACATGTCCATCCCCAAAAAGCCAATCCCCAAAATTGGCGGCGCCATTGCAACAAAAGGTGTGACGTAAAACAATATGATTACTGCAGTTTTTGTTTTTTTAATTTTTTTGTGGGACAGGAAAGAACTAACGCTGGATCTGTGTTAACCCAACTTTGCACTGATTTTCAAAAACAAAATATAAATTCTCTAAACCCATTTTTTTAGAACTTCGAAAATTTTAACAGACACAGAGATGACAATAACCCTTTGCTGAACCATGAAGCTTTAGAAACAATTATAAAACCCTTTCAAGAAGAATATGAAAGAATCAACAAAAAATATCAGTCACAACGTAAACTTTGGGATAAATGTATTGATCAAAATGCTGAAAATTATCTTTTAAACTGGGCATTAAAGCAGCAAAAAAGTTACTATCAGAGTGTTGGTGCATTATTTTTATGGCTTTTTGTAATGTTTGTAAAGATTTTCAAATCTCTTATCCGACTTCAAAAACGCGATTTTAATGTTCCATTTTCGGCATGTTTTTAACAATGTCCATGCTTCAGTATTTATTTGTTTCAGCAACTTTTTATCAAGAGGAAAGGGTTCAATACTTGAAAAATTTACTTTATTGAATGAATTTGATTTTATAAAATAAATTGGATAAAATATTTATTTAAAAAATAAATATTTTACATCACATGTTTTTTCTCATATTTTACTAACATAAATGATATATTCAAGATAACAGCAACAATTTTCTCGCATGCATTTCATTGATATTACAAAACAAAAAAACCATTAGCAAGTTTAAAACGAATTTCTCAAAGAGCAGATGAGGTGTATCGACCCTTCTGCTCATAATTGAATCAATAACAAACGGCCACTACCGAGTAACACAATGGTGCATGTGTGCCACTCATATGCCATTAAATATAAAGAGTTAGAGTTAGTTTTGTTTTTTCGATTTTAATTATCCCAACTTTTTGCATTATGTCACATTGTGTTGAAATTTATTCTAAGGTTAATAAAAGTTCTATAAATTAGATTTAATCTCGTATTTCTTACAGACATCTCCTGCTATTTCCTTAATCTACTAAACTTGAATAAAATTATTAAACAATATCAAAATGAATATGATAGAATTGACAAAGAATATCAGCATCAAACAACACTTTGGGATAAGTGTATCCATAAAAACTATAAAACTCTACTATCATTTTTAACAGAAGCATATTCAACAATTGGATACTTTCAAATTGCTGTGAATACTATTACGTTTATACTTTTTGTTCAATGTATTCGATTTCTTACAACTTTAAACCCACAAGCAGAAAGAAAACGTGCCGCAGCCCGTCTTTTACTTGTAATCATCTTTTTTGGCATTCTAAATTTGTTTATTATAACATACACTGATCATATTTTAAAAAGAATTAGATTGAAATATGTTATTAGGCTAGTACAATCCGTTAAACAAGATTTCAAAACCTTGAAAATGAAGGAAAAAGCTAAAGAGAATTTGTAGGCATTTTGTCACAAAAAACAATGTATTTGAATTTCTTTTTTGGAAAACATTTTAGATTTTGTATTTGCTGCTGCTTACTTTCATTTTCTTTTAAATATAAATATAGTTTAACTTTTTTCCCTATCCCTCTATGATTTTTTTACAGATAAAAATTTGGATTTTTATATTTTTATTAAAGTGGTCAAATATCGCAGGGAAATAAAAATTGTTTTATCACCTGGGTGATCACCGGGGAATTTCATCCATGATCACCCGAATTTAACGTTTCCTTTCTGATCCAGTTTAAACAAACCCACATTAATTTAACGTTATTTTAAAAGTAGTAACAGACGCTGCACCCTTTTTAAAACTTGCAAAACTGGTAAAATAGAATCTAGGCAAAAAAAACACAAGTTTTGGTGTTTTTTTTGCCTAGATTTAACTGGTTTTATTGATGCTTGATTAAAACAATGAAAAAACGACATTATAACGAGCTTACAATGTCGAATGTTGTTATAACGTATATTGATAATATCATGCTTTAATAATATCAGCAATCTTGCACTTTGCAAAATATAACAATTTTTTCTGCAATTGAATAAACTGCTATTTATAAAAATACTTGAACAGCCATTAAGTATTCCTTTAATCATCACAACCAGTGAGAAAAAATTCCCTGTTATTATAGTCGATAAACATGTCTCACCGTTTTTTGTTTCTCCATTTTATTTATTTGGTTATTAAAAAAGTTACTTAACAAAAATGAAACCAATTTCCCATATGTGTTGCCATCATAATAAAAAAGATGAAATAATAAAATGGATGCTTATCAGATTTATTGTTTATGGTATTTGTTTAACTATTTTAACAATTTATATTTCAAGAAAAATTTGGATAAATATTACTTTCTACCTATAATTTTTTAATCGCCTATAATTGGATTACTTTCTACCTATAATTTTTTAATCGCCTATAAATGGATTACTTTTTACCTATAATTTATTAGAACTTAAATTTAAATTTTTATGGTTGAAATTTTTTACAGCAATTTTTTTAAAATGTTTGAGAAATATTACAAATTTAGCGTAATTCAAATTTCTCAGTCCAATTTCACACCTCACTTTAGTGTTGCTGTCACTGTACTCAGCCTTGGATCATATTTGAACCCCAAGCTAAGCATGGGCTCGCGAGGCCAAAGGCCGAGCGTTAGGCTTAGTCTTAGGTCTTAGGGCGAGGCCGAAGGCCGAGCCTCTCAGACTTACCTCATTTAGTATAGATGTCACCTCATTTAGTGTAGGTGTCACCTTATTTAGCACAAATAATAAAAATGTGTTGCTTATGATTTTTCACGAACCCACGAGCCCACAAACCGGCATTATTTTAAATTTCAACTAAAAAAATAAGTTCCAATAAATTATAGGTAAAAAGTAATCCATTTATAGGCGATTAAAAAATTATAGGTAGAAAGTAATCTTTTTATAGGTAGAACTTAATACTATGTCGAAAAATTTGGATATCTAGAAACCATGTCCAAAACACAGTTACACAGCACTGTGGCATTAAGAAGCATCATACATTTACAAGTTTTGTTGTCCTCCGTAAACAAACAGATGAAGCTAAAAATGTAAGAATGTTTTATGACGGCAATATTTAACAACAGTTTTTTTAGCATGTTGAAACATTTAACAAATACATGAATGATAAAAATCCTTTGACAAATCAACAAGCACTAGAAATGCTCATACAACCATATCAAGATGAATATGAAAGACTTAATGAAATATATCAATTTCAAAGCAAAATTTGGGAAAGATGTATCAATCAGAATGTTAAAAAACTGATTTCAGATCAAAAATTAAAGCAATAATGTCACTGTATTCCTGCTGCTGCTGTATTTTTTTGGTTTGTGGTTATGCATATAAAGCTCTTAAAATTTCATCGCCAACTTGAACCACGTAATAATATTGGTGTTATTACCTCTTTATATTTTTTGGTAATAATTTCCGTCAATTTAGTATTCATTTTAACAACGTTTGATCAAATGCGAAAGATTGAGTACTTCTTGAAAAATTCTTTTTATTGAATGTATTTTGTATTACTGTAATACCATGATATAAGTAGTATAAAATTTTATAAGATATTTTTATTGAAGAAAAATACAATACAGTTCCGTAAAAATGCAGCCACAAAAATTAAAAATTATTCTTCACCTCTTTGAAGTTTTCCAACGACCTCCGAGAGCATTTGATTACACACTGCTGCATACGGATTCATTGCGACTAGTTGCATCTTTGCAAAACTAAAACCTAAATCAGCAGCTTTTTGAAAATCAGCCTATAAAATTACTACTTGATTATTTAAGATGAATTAAAAATGGTAGGTACCTTTGCTTTATCCTTTTCTTCTTTCAATAAATAAATCATTGCTCGTTGAGTGTATGCAGCGGGAGCAGCTTTTCCTTACCCATTACTGAGTTCAATGGCTTTGTTAAGATCAAGAAGGGCTTCTAAAAATGTTAGAGGAGTTATAGTAATGCAGTATATTTGCCGGTAAAATACGGGTAAGAATATTTATGGAAGGATTTCTTTTTAGTGAATTTCGATATCGAAAATCAAGCTATTCTCAATGTGTTAAATTTCGATTTAGCATAGCCCTCATTAACGTATGCTAGCCATAAAATTGAGATTACGGTAATCAAACAACACATTTACTTCTTAAAGAACTTTTTAAGACAAACCTTCAATTTTATTTTGTAGCCGATATGCTTGTGCGCGATTATTATATGGATGTGGATTAGAAGGACAAACTTCAATGGCAGCATTAAACTTTTCAATTGCTTCATTAAATTTTTCTTCTTCTGCTAGTTGAATTCCTTGCTTTTCAAGTTCACGACATTCAGAGAAACGTGGTAAATTTTCACATGGATCTGGTGGATTTGGATTACCATTTGGATCAAAGGGTTCATTGGGAAGTAAAGGGTTGAGGATCATATTAAGAACAGCTCGATCGTTTGCTGTTGACATATTTTTTAATGGAGGAAATTTAAGCAGTAATAATTAATTGGAAAAATGCTGAAAAGTTGAAAATGTAAGAAAAGTATAAAAGAGAAAAAAACACAAAAAATAAAGATGTCTATCAATGAAAATGTAATTTGACAAAAATCTTACTATCGTTTTTTTAAAGTAACAGAAAATTAAAATTTTTCATTTTCTTGTTTACTATCATTATAAAAATAACAAAACTTGCAGACTTTATATTGTAAATGTCAGAAAAAAAACTAGAGAAACCAATGACAATAATTTTTTCGCAAAAAATAAAGATCTACGATAGTAACAAAAATATTACTTTTTTTATTTATTGCTTACTATCAATTTTCTTGATACCAACAAAATCTTAGGTTTTCCACTTTTTCTTCTTATTAGAACAAAAAAATGGAGAAAAAACAATGGAAATCGTCTTCGCAAAAAAATAAGGATGTCTATCAATGAGAAAATACAGTTTGATTCTTTGCAATTTTTTCTTGGTCGATCAAAACCCTTTCTCTTTTTTAAAGCACGTGGTTGATAGTTTTATGATCACTGATCTTAGATATTATAGATAGATGGGAATAGAATGATGACTTAATAAAAGGAAAGGGAAACGAAAGAAAAGAAAGACAGAGATGTTTCATGGAAAGAACAAATAACAAACTACAAGTATGACGACGACTACATTTCTTAAGTTTTATTCATTTTTAAATCAAAAATTAATGATAAAATTTTTAGAAATCTTCACAATTTTAGGATTTAGGGATTACGGTAGGCAAAAAAACACATTGAAATTTATCAATGCATAAACAATGGTTGATCTTTCGTGGTGGGGTTGAATGGAGCTTAAGAAAAATTGTATGGAAATATATGCTTGGTTATTATAAATGGGATAAAACAGATGAAGAAAACAAAGTTGCAAGAAAGGGACTATCTGATAGGTATTACCGTATGAAATTACAATGGATGTCAATGACAGAAGATCAAGAAAGGATGAGATTGCGTCAGCAAAGTCGCTCATCTCAAACTTTAAGAAATGTAATTTGCAAAAAGCCCATCTTTAATCATAACTTTTTCATTGGGGTATACTGTAAGCCACAAAAAGTAATTATTTCCGGATTCACCACTTTTATTTATTCCTCCCAAACAAACAGTTATTTAAATTAAAAAACTTTTATTTGTTTAAAATAACATCATCATAAAAATATAATTATCAGAGGAAAACTTTTAAAATTGCATCATAAAAATATAATTATCAGCGATGCTTATATCAAATAACAAAAGAAGTCTCAAAAAACAATATACAATTTTAAAAAGACAAAAAGATACAATTACAAAAAGAATCTCTACAAAATAAAAAGATATTGATAAATTTTAGAATTTTCTTCAACAAGTTTTTTCTTTCAAATGGGAAACACGTTTTTTAGAATAGTAGCGATCAAAAAGAGTGGGGAGAAAAGATAGATAAAAAGATGATAGCCAAAGATAAGTTAAAAGAGAGATATATAAAACAATGATGTTTTTAAGCTAAATTCGAACGTGAACGTGGTGATGAATTTCCAGCAGCAGATGCAGCAGCAGCTTCATCTTCATCAACAGAGAAGGATAAAATTTCACAAATATGACGAGGAAGTTTATCCTGAACAGCAGCAAGTTGATGATAGATTGCTTCAGCGATTCGTAAAGTTTCATTCAAATTAATTCTTGTTGAAAAATTATTGATATGCTGAAATAATTATCAATGATTAATGATGTGACACAAATGGTGGCAGAAAGATATAAAGAAAAGAAAGTAAAAACAAACCTTCAAAATTTCTGTTAGTCCAAATTTATTTTCATTAATCATATGTGTTTGTCCATCTAATATAGCAACACAGAATAGTAAAAGAAAAGCAGAACATGGAATATCCGTCCATAAAATTTCCCAAAGATGCATAATATCATCGAAATTAAATTCATGCTTAAATGCAACCAAAATCCAACGGAAACAGAAATACATATGATCAGATTCATGTGATTCTAAAAAAAACAATCATTATTTTCTTCAACATTCTCCAACAATCCTTACCAAGATAATTTGCAAGTCGAGGATTAACAATTTCAAGCAAGGATTTAATATTTTGTAGTTGTTTCTTAATAGCAAGTTGATCCATTTCAAAATTTTCATGTACACGATTCATTAGTCCAACAAAACACCAAAATGAATCAACTTCATCATCCATAATAACCAAAACAGGTGATAGAAAATCTGACATTCCTTGTACATATCCAAGATCAAAATCATACATCATATATGTCATTAATACATCTCTCAAGCATACAGATGTTCCTTCTTTTCACGATTAAAGAATGGATGAGTTCGATCATTCCTCATAACATCTTTGTCTAAAAATTGTGCGCATATTAGTTAGTGAAGGTTACTGTAATACAATTACAAACCTATCAAAGCTTTTCGATCCCGGAAATCAGTAAATCGTTTTTCTTGATCTTCTGTCATTGACATCCATTGTAGTTACATACGGTAATAACCATCAGATAATCGCTTTTACGTCCTTCTGAATCACGATAACTATTCCATACTTCTTCATTTACAGCTGAATCAGAATGTACAATATGGGGACGTTCTGGAAGTTGTAGTTCAAAAATATGCTCAAAACCTGCTTCATCATTATGTGATCGAAGCGCATCATTCTTTGGATCAAGCATTGATAAAGCTTTGATTTAATATCAGAATCAAGAAGTGGTGCCATAAAATTTGTTACTTTTGATAATGCAGTAAGAGATGTGGCATATGGATTTGAGAGGAATCTTGACATAATATCTTTGTTAAGATTAAGCACTCCATCAGATTTTCCAAGAGCTTCTGAACATTCATCAACAAATACAAGATTTCGTTCTTTACTTGATCGAGATAATGTAGTATATCTGAAAAGTGAGAAAGATAAGAGACTCATAGATAAAGAGATTAATGGTTAATGTCAGTAGATTTCAGGAAAGGTTTGAATTTAAACAGCTGATGGATCAGAGGCCATCTTTACCTTAACACAGTTAGGGTATATCCAACTAAACCAACCTTTGAATACAATCAACAAAAGCACGATATCCACCACCACAAAAGTGAAGAGTTTTCGATGCAGTACCATCTTTACAAATAAATCTAATCCATGCAATTCCCTTCTTTGGATCATTATATGTATATGAACAAAGATCTTTTAAATCTGCTGAGAATGCAAAGGACATTGCAGAATGTGTATGAGTTGGTGATCCATTTTCTGCAGCTGTTGTAGTAGATTTCGGTGGTGATGATCCTTCAATAACCCAATCATCATTAGTCGAAGAATTTGGATCATCGGATGTCGAATGAACGAGCAGTCTTTTCTGATGGATTCCATTCAACATATACTCCACTACCCTGAAAATAAAGAAAATTATTATAGATATTGTAAAACATAAAGGTTTTTAAGCAACATCGAAGTTGAAGCCTCATTAATCTGTAGGATAGCTAAAGATTATTACTAGCTGCTATATCATAGACTCGTGGAAGATAGCTGATAATAAGCAGACAATAAGCATATTAATTTTAAAGAAAATCGTTATTTGTAGGAAGCAATAAAGAGGAAAAATAGCTCCCATAATGATATGATTGTGGAATTACAGTATCCCTCATTCATTTTTCATATAAATTTTTTGAAAAAGTTGCCATGAGAACGTCCACATATTTTGCATTCTGATTCAGGTGTCAATGAAGAAGTATGGAATAGATATTGAGATTTTGAAGGACGTATTAAGGATGTACATTGCCATATTTTTCTTGGAAAAGTTGAATTGCATGAAATTGTTTATTCTAAGTCTGCTATTTACGAGTTGCATTCAGTCAATCATAAAAACTACAGATTGAGGATGTACAACATCTAGATAAATATTTAGATAAAGATATACGTTCAGCTATGGTTCAACTTCGACGTGACTTAGAAAAGTGTACTGTTAAAAGCATAGAAAATCTTACTTTTTCAACAAGTGTTAAAACACCATTTAAGAATACAGTTGAAAATGTACCAGGTGGAACAAATGATGCTTCACTACGATTAACTTCTGCAAAGACATCTGTTAAAAAAAATACAACCTGAAAAGAAGCGGGATTAAATAATGAACAAGCTTTTTTTAATGTAGAGGTTTCTAACGCATCCCTGAGTTAAGCCCACATATTTTGTTGATATATTTATCAACTATAATGGCAGTTAGTCCAGTAATTAGCTTTTGAATCCTCCGGTAATTCGTAAACATTTTTTCCAACAAAGCTTATTTATAGAGCTTTGTTGGAAAAAAAGTAGTTATTTGCAACTAGGCATTGGTTGCTTCTTGACGTACTTCTCGATGGAAAAATTCCATCAAGGATTTTGCAGCAAATCTTTCGTTATTTATCAGTATAACAGATGAGTACAAAAGCAAAATAGGTAAGCTAAACTCATGATCAAGTTGGAGATTTCTACTTTAATGCTAACTTACAGCTTGATAATCTCCACGCATTACAGCATTTTGATGTCGGGTTATAACCAAATCTGCCATACCATAAGCAATATGATGATCCAGTGTTACTGCTGTTGCTGCTTTCTTTATGTAAAAAAGATGGATAATATAATATATATGTAGAAAGATAAAGATCTAAAAGAAAAGCTTGTTTTTACAGTACACTGCAAATCCTTCCTTCAATATAAAAAACACGCGTAAAAAAGACAAGGTCGCGCTCCACAAACTCCACAGCTGCTTAAATAAACTTATTGATTGATAATTTAAAAAAAATTAATGAAATTTTAAAATTAAATAAAGAAAGAAGTAAAAGAATTAATGAGTCACGTTAAAAAAAACTAGAAAGAGATGGTAAACAAAAAAAAGTTAACTCGAAAAAAAATTTCGTTGTTGAAGATGTGTTTGGCAAACTGAGGTAGCAATGCCAACAGCAACACCAACAAAGAAAAAATTGATGTTGAAAAACTTTGATAAAATACAGTATCCTTCAGAATGTTGATAACTATTTTAAATTATTTAATTTACAGCTGAAACCGAATTGTACATTGCTTAAGCTTCAATAATCAGAAAGCCTACTAATGGTCAAGATGGGTTGCAATTCGTCCTGATATATATATAACTGCATAGTACATCTACTATTAACCTTCTATATCTCTTTTCTATATTTCTCTCTTATCTTTCTCATTTGAACATGTTTTTGAACTTCAACTACCTGAACGTCCACATATTGTACATTCTGATCCAGCTGTAAGTGAAGAAGTATGGAACAGTAATCGAGATTCAACAATAATCTTTTAATAATAATGGTATTGAATAAGGATCAAGCATACCCGTGTGTATTTCAATGCCGAAACTGAAAAACAAATATGTGCAAAAATGAGGTCTCCTATTTGAAAAAAAAACGAATTATAAGAAAGACTTGTCATCAAAGATCACCTGGACAATTTACATGGACTACTGTATACATACAAAACAATTTTACTGCTGAAAAAAAAACAAATTAAAAGCAATAATTTATTTATATTCATTTGCAATCAGTATATATACACACATACAATTATACAAGCATCATTTACAATCACATATTTATATATCAAGTAAAGTTAAACGACAAGGTCTATAAGCATACTCTTTTGCATCAATAGATAACTTGACGGTTAATCCTTCACGCTTAAATTTTCTTTGAATGAAGCCATTCTTTCGATATTTATTAGTATGTATTTCACCCCAAATTTTATCAATTTTTCTTCTCATACGATCAGACATCTACAAAAAGGATTAACAGAGTCAAACAAATCCAATTACGCTTTTAGGATACTTACTTTATCAAAATATTCTTCATTAGCACCAAAATGAATAAGACCATTAAGCTTTAAAGATAATTCATCAAACATTTGACGTTGGATTTCATACATTGTTTGATAGAATTCACAACCGCTCCCACTAATCTTATCTGTTGATTTCATTATAAAGCATGCATAAATTGTTTCAAGATTTGGAAAAGCATTAATGAAATTGACAAAGCCTTGAATATAAACTTCATTCAAATGATAAAGATTAAATACACCATGGATATGAATTTCTTCGATATCATAATATGAATATCTAAAACAAAGGTATACTGTAGTACCGTAAAAAATGACGTATTAAATGAAGGTATACTACATTAGAAAAAAAATGTATTTTCGGATCATACCATCGAAAAACATCTATGTTTGTGGTAACATATCATAGCAACAAGACACTGTAAAAAACAACTTACATATCAAAAGGAAAGCGTGCCATTCTATCAAAGCCAACATTTCTGTCAAGAAAAAGAACTTTATCGGTAGAAGTTTCGGAAGCAAGTTGCTGAAAAAACATAAAATTAAACACGAGGAAAATGAAGGATGTAATCAGAGTGGAGCTCGTGAGACATATACGCCAATTTTTGCCGCAATTATTTTAAAGCGGCAAAAGATCAAAGACGTCTTTAAAAAATGAACTTACAGCAATTTTTGTATAATAAACAGTAACATCAGCAGTTGTAAAACGACGCATATGGCTTAATAAATATTCTTCTCGATCATAAAAATTCTCATCGAAAATTTTAATAAGTCGAAGATCTAAAAGAGAATGAATAAAAAACTAGCATCCACAAATTATAGATTTCAAGATGTTTCGCCAAAAGTGTAGCATCTGCTTTTTAGCTTATAATCAAATATTATAAAATCGAAATCAAGTTCCTTTTTTTAAGCTATAAATGCCAGCAGAAATTTAAGCCAACAATCTCAACGAAATAACCAAGAATTCTATTTATTAATTCAAAGACTTACGTTGTGCATGATCAATTAATGGAGATAAAAGTGATTCAATATCAACAGGTGGATATTTAAAAATTCGTAATTCAAAGATTGAAGCATTCATTTTACGCATAATTGCTTCTGCATCACGATGGTTGTAATAAATTCGATATCTTTGGCCATGCTAAAAAAGTTGAGAGTATTAATACAAGAAAATCAAAATATATAGTAGGCCAAGTAAAAACTTAAGCAATGTCCGAAGGTGGATTCGAACTTTACTATTGATTTCCCAGTGAAATGGGAGTTTAGCGTGCTATTAACTGCTCTACCACGCAACAAGGGAGAACAAGCAAGTTTCAACTGAAATTGCTTGTTCTCCCTTTTTTGTTTTTGTAAAGTTAATGAAAAAACGAGACCTGCCATTTTATAGCCCTGCAAACACAAAACAAATGTTTGTAAAACTACCCCTCTATTCAAATCACCCCAAAAAAATATGTATTAAAAAACTTACAATTTTTGTACGAAATCCATCACGAAAAAGATCAACTTTATCAGCTTCACCAAAAATGTCTAAGATATCAATCGATCCTTCGACGGATCCTTCTTCTTCAGATGACATTTTCTTTGTTGTAAGTCTAAAAAAAACTTTGTATTAATTATTGTTGATTCATGGATTCCAAAAAAACATACTTTGTATCAATCAAAATCGTCCAAAAGAATGCAGCTCACCTTTTGATGAAGACAAGTTGTTCGCAGAAGAATGAACAGTTGACACTGAAGAAAAAAAAGTGAGCAATGACTTGTTGATATCAAAATGAGTGATGACGTGTGAAAGTTTACAAATTTACATAAACATGGAATGAACTTTGAAATTACCTAAAACAAAATGGACACAACATTGGTAAAAAATTATTTATATAAAATTTATCGCCAATGAAATTTTCATAACTGATATTTTTATTAGATCTGACTAACATGAAGAGCCTAAAGTAGGGACGGGCACCTCCAAAAAAATTTTTAGAAAATAATAACTTTTTGGTTAGATCATAGTATTTTCGACCCTGAATAAACCGAAAATAAAAGCAGAAAAATTAAAAAATTAAATTAAAATGCCGAAAATTGCCATTGAAAATACGGCAAAACCAAAAAAAATGGTCGACAAAAAAAGTGAAAGAGAACACTCTTTTTTGTGTGTACATCCTTCTCTTTTTTTCTTCGCAGCCGGTTCAAAAAGAAAAGAAGAGACACACACGCAGCTGACTTCTTTCTCTTCCTTTTTTGAACAGGGTTTCTAAACTTTTTTAGCTGAAAAATGCCGTTTTTTGAGTGCCATATTTTTTCGCTTGATTTTGCGTGATTTTCCTTTACAGCATAGAAATATTTTTTGAAAAGCTATCGAATGGTACCAATTTTGTGGCTGCAACTCGATGCAATAAAAAGTTTTCCTAAAAAAACACAAGAAAATGCCATTTTCGTCTATTTGTGCCAAAGAAAACTTTTCCAAAAATGCCATTTTTGGAATCAGCGTAAAAAACTACGTCTAGTAGATCGGATTTTAAGTTTGTAAAAAAAAGTGTCGCGAAGTTAGTATTTGGATTACGGTAACCAAAAAATTTTCAAAGGAAAGAAAAAAAAGAGTGTTCCCTGCCCGTCTCTAGCCTACCAACAACTGTTCTAATTAAAGGCACAAGGATGATATCTCCCAAATCTGCCCTCTGTTCAATTGAACTAATCCCAAAAACAGATATAATGTTAAAATATCAATTTATTGAAATACAGAAATAAATAAATGACAAAAAATATGGCTGACGAGAGAAAGAAGAAGTATGGCAAGGATTAGCTGCGTGCCATACCCTCACCATCAGAGCATCTCAGCATATCTAAAAACAATAGTATTAGTTCAATGCATATATAAAAGGCAATACATAAACATACCTCATCCACCTAAACTTACCTGTTGGTCTCCATTACCATCATCAAGCAGCTCCATCTCCATCTTATATCCATCAGCTATCAAGCCTAAAAAAGGATACAATTAGTTCAAGGAATATGAAAAGCAATACATAAACATACCTGCTATACATAAACTTACCTTTCCAACACCATCATCTGATGCGCATATTTTGGCAAAATTGTATATGCGTATCACCAATAATCAACTAGTAAAGGCTACAGACAAAAAATAAAATAAATAGATATAAAAAATAAAGCTTAATGATAGCTTTTACATTGATTTGATATATCCTCAATATTGTCTATAGAAAAAAATAAATCTTGGCCCCGATTTTCGTTGCAGGATCAGGTTCAGGGGTCAGGGCAACTAATGTCCACCCATAGCGCGCGAAATTCAAAAAGCATTTATTCGAAAGAAAGCATCAAAGCGTCCGCCTCCTTTAACATTCTTCATTTCGTAATTATTTGATTTTCCAGCTTTTTTCACACAAAATTCAACAAAAAAATTAAACTCATGCTTTCAAATGTATTTGAGAAACAAAAATTTGCTGAAATACATGAAAAAAAGCTTTTGTGTTGTCTTTAGTAATAACTTAAACTGATAAAGAAATAAAAGTTTTTTTCAATAGTTTCATATCCTTTGTTTTAGATTGTCAAAATCACATATTTTTCAGTCATACAGAGTTACATACAATTTATGAACAATCAGTTAAAAATTTAATATTAACTTTAATTGATGAGCTTTCATTAAACACGTTATTTAAAGAATCTTTAAGCAAATCTCTTACTATCGAGTAGAACACGGAATCTTTGCAAATTATACTTTAACCTTTTTTTCACATAAGTCTTATTTGTCCGGCTGCATCTTGGTTGGAAATGTGCAAAGATAGAAAAGAAGAAAAAAGTGGTCAAAAAGGTAAAAAAAATGGCAGTACTTTTCTCTTTTGTTGTCTGCGCTTTTGACAATGAAAAAAGAGGATGCGCCATTTTCATAATGATCGTTTATTGCTTAGCTCAAATTTTTTTTGCAAGTTCAAACTTTTGCAAAAGTTCTCTTAATAATTCTATCTACGGCTTGTAATACCACATTTTATTTGGCATAATAGCTGCGCACATTAACCGTGAAAAAATAAGTTGCAGAATTTCCATTTTTTATTCGCGCTATTTTTTCCTTCCTTTTTGTTTCTTGCATTTTTTTGATCTGTATATTTTTTAAATTCTTTAGTTTAAATAATATATTTTAATTTCAGATAATATTTTTCTGAATTTACATGTGTAATGGATTCATCAAATGTCAACCGAGGTACTGATTCAATTGAAAAAGAACATCCAAATTCATTTTATGCAAAACGAGCTCGCTTCTTTGAATTTTATAATCCACATCAAATTTGGTCTTTACCAGAAAATATTATTTATTATATTTCAAAGAATCCATCCACTGTTAAAGCTTATCAAAAGATGATTCAATCTTGCAAATATTTTTTTGTTCAAAAACCTCTTCTTGTTCTTCCAAATTCAAGCGTTGCTTATTTTGATAATATATGGTATATTTCGGTGAAAAATAACACAGCACTTCCTCCACAATGGTTTACATCTAAATTTTGGATTATTGATGAATTTAAGTATGATGTCAAGGAAGCTTCTTTTCTTCAAAAATATATTTATAAATGTGATGCAAAAGTCTGTGAATTTCGGTGGTGCAATATTCTGTTCAATGATTTTATTTTTCTTGCATCCAAGTGTAAAAAGATTCGATTAGTTGGTACTACAATAAAGAATGATGATGATTCAATTGTTACGTTGGAAAAGATAATTGAAGCTTTACCAAATGTTAAAGATTTTTATAGGTTTGAATTTTACGTATATTTAATTATCATTAAATATTTCTTTTTTTAGCTTAATAACTTCCCCAACAGTTATTTCAACAAAAACTGCTCAAGAATTATTAAAAATTTCACATTTCTCAAAACTTGATGAATTTGATTTGAGTTTTATTCCTGAAACTTTTGATATCGAAACTTTTTATGGTTACATCAAAGTAGGTTTCATATACGAAAAACGTCGTTCATTGATTTTTTTTCAGAGAAATAAGAAGACAAAAATTTATCTCCATTTTCGTGGTGATATTTCTCAACAATATAGAACTCGCCTTGGAGAAGTTGTTTATAAAATTATTCGAACTGAAAATCGTGATTATAAAGTACCTATGTTTAATTTCCATGGAAATGAAGAATTACATATATTGGAACATCTTTTTCAAAAATAATTTGTCCTGTTTTTTTTTAATGTTTTTGTGTTTTTTTATCATTTGTTTTACCATAAATATGTTATTGAGGCTATTTTGGATTTGATTCTTTCACCACAAGTTTTCTATCTATAACTGATAATTTTGATGGGGATACTAAAAAAGCGTTTAGATTTTTGATAAATGCTTTAATTCTTTATTTCTCTGTTTAATTCTACATGAAATATTTTTTAAATCAAAACTTCAGTACTTTTTGAAAGTCTCTGAAAAAAAGGAAAAAAGTTTGAAAAAAATGAAGTTCACGGACCATGAACCACAAGGCGATAAGAGCTCGGTTCTATTATTGAGAGATTTCTGCAACAATCATTGCAGTAGATTTTACGATAAATGATTGAATTAATTTTCTGCAGGTTTTTACTTTAGGAAAAAGTTGTCTTAATTATACTATCTACAGCTTGTCATATCTTCATTTTATTTATTTCATTTCTATTCGTTGGCACCGCTTTTTTGTTATTATTAAAAATTATTAAGCTGCTGTACTCAAATTAATCAATTCTTTTTTAGGCAGTTATCATTCGAATTCATTTTCCAAATGGATTCGACAAACTTTCAACAAGCTGCTAATTCCAGTTTATCAACTTCGTCAGGAAAACGTAAAGTTGGAGAAGAATCAATGACTTTCATAGCAAAACGAGCTCGCTTCTATGAATTTTATAATCCACATCAAAATTGGTCTTTACCTGAAAATATTATTCATTATATTTCAAAGAATCCATCAACTGTTAAAGCTTATCAAAAAATAATTCAATCTTGCAAATATTTTTTTGTTCAAAAACCTCTTCTTGTTGCACCACCAAGACAAATCAAATATTTTAATGTATTATATATTTGGATAGGAGAGAATGCAGCAACTCGTCTACAATTTGTTTGTTTTTTGTTTTGTTTTTTCGCTTTCAAGGACGTTAAGCTGTAGAGAAAAAATTCGGCAGGGGAACGATTATGATTTTTTGCTGCTTTTACAAGATAGCTGCAACATTATCACCCACCTTGCTGTATTAAAATGACCTCTAAATTTTTGTTTTTTTAAAGTTAGTCATTATTTTTGAAAAAAGGAATGAACTCATTTTGAATATTTTATTTTGCTTTAAAAAAATTTTGAACAAACTAAGTCTCTTTCAACATTATCCTATAACATATAAAACTACTTGACACAGCTTTTAAGATTTATAGGTTTACTTGAAAGATTGACTACATTATTAATATAAAAGTTATAAAAGATTTTTTAATAATACTTTGAAATGAAAAAAATTTGTATTTTTTGTCTACAGTAAGTCAAAAAAAGTTTACAATTTTATATAATATACTTTTTTTTATCAGTGAAAAAATGTTTGTTAAACTAATCACAAATTTAAACATTTGCTTTAAAATTTAGGAAAACATGATAGTTTTAAAAATGCCTCATTTCTAATAAACGTTTATGGTTTCTTATATTATACAAAAAATTGAAATGTTTTCTTGGTTTCATTTTTCAGTTAAACATTTTGCTGCACATTCATGTCCTGCTATAACAGGTAACAGCTGCTACCTTGCTGTTTTTTCTATGTTTTGCTTCTCCCTGGATTTGTACTCGTCTGATAAAGAAAAATCATCGTATCAAATAATCAATAAAAACTTAAGAAGAAAAGAGAAATACTGTACAACCACTATTAAAAGAACACTATTGCCTTGTTTATTTGAATATTTAATCAATAAAAAAAATACACAAAAGTTAAAATAAAAAGCAGAAAGCGGTAAAATTATTTTTTTAAGTTTTAGTAAATATGCTCGCTGTGAAGCCATATGTTACGAAACGGCTTATATCATAATATATTCCGGTTTTGCAATATATGATTTTCGTTTTGTCGATACGATGTTTTAGTATTTAATATACGAATATCGCCCAAAAAAATACATTCGCTTAAATGAGACAAAAATAAAACTATTTCTTTCTGCAATCGGTTAATCTTCTTTTCTGTTTCTTAACACTTTTTTTAAAAGACGACTAAAGCATTTAGAGTATATTGTGGTCATGACAATTAAGCCTTGTAAAAGCATTTCAAAAGTTACAGTGTAACACGATCACAAATTCAAATGCTTTGGAAATTAAAAAAGCTTGAAAAAAACTATTTTTCACTATCTTTGTTAATGATAAAAAATAGCAAATGTTTAAAGATAGGGAGATTATTAGGCTTTATATATCCCATTTATTACATTTTTATTAAATTTCCAACCAAGAAATGGTAAGCTATCAAAGAGTAACGCACAAATAGAATTTTTACGCAAGAGGGTACTGTAGCTATGTAGCTTGTGCAGCTGGATGAGTTCATTTTAAGTAAAATTTATTTTGGAAAATAGAAACACTTTTTTGGTGGATAATGCATTAAAAGCTTTTAAAAGTCACACAAGTGTATTGCAGGTCAAATTTTTATAAACATATTGCTAAATTAATTACTGTTGTAAAGCAAATGCATGAATAAAAAGACTATATAATAATCTACTGAAACATCTTAAAAAATTATAGGAAAACTTTATTGACGCACAATAATTCAAACAACGTAAAAATTATTACAAAAATGATAAAACCACAAAAACAACAAAAAATGAAACAATTTAAGCATCAATAAACTTGCAGACAATCTTCAAATGTTCACATGCTTCTTTCAGCTTGCTTTCAACACGTCGCTTTTCAACAGCATTAAATTTATCAAATAAGTAGAATCCAAGTTCCTTTGGCTTTTGTCCAAGCTCTTCTTTAATTTTCCGAAGCTGCTCTTTGAGAATCGTTGCCATAAGGAAGGCAGGGGTTTGAGCTCCAAGTGTTCCATCAGATTTAACAAATTCAAGCAAAAGTTGATGTGAAAAATCTTTGGTAATTTTAAACTTCCATTTTGGATCTTTTTTAATATTGTTTGGAGTTACTGACATAATTTTAATGAGATCTGAAATGTGTAACTATTATGTGTCTAATAATACAGTAATAAAAATATACCAAAAACGACAGAATTCATAGAAGTTTTGAATGGAATAATAGCAGAAGAGCCAAAGGTGACAGGCTCTGTTCCAGAATTAATAAAAAATTCATCACCATATAAACTTGAAACACGGTTACTGTAAATGCAAAGTACAATTTTACAAATTTTAGCCTACCACCCCATTGATCCAAAAACTTATATTCTTCTCCATCTTTGCTAACACAAATAACAGCAGAATTTTCAAAGAATCCAATGACAGGTATTTATTTCATCCAATTTTTTTGGTAATGCTTCAATTTCTGAAACAACAATTTCATTGGCTTTAACAGTTAAAAATTGATTAATATCCATTGCTACAGTAATTTCAACTTTATGACAGCTTCTTGGCATTGGTCGTTTACAGAGGAGATCAGGTTGAGTTTTATTGCTTTCATCAATAGAATGGACCTAGAAATAATAAAAGTTAAATACCTTAAAATATCATGTTCCCCAATCAAGAAAGATCAAGGGCTGCATACAGATGCTTAAAGTTATTTAAATGACCACCATATGTAAGTGATACTACTATACACTATATATCTTTAAAAACATTGATAATAGCAATACTTACCATATAATGTGAATAAATCTTTGAAACGATAACACTTTCATTCAACGGTAGTTGTAAATCACATTTAACATATAAAAGTTGGCACATTTCTTTTCCCATCATTCCAGCAATACCAGTATTCTTCCATGCAATTGGTTGTAGATAAAAATTTGTATAGCTCTTATCCAACATCCATTTTACCATTTCACTAGCATAATTAAAACCATGAGCTTTGAGATCAATCATAACAAATTTCTTTTCATCTTTCATTGCCGAAGCTAATATAGCAGTTGAAACTTGATTATATGGTGTAATTCCAACAATTACTGTAGGATTTGATTCACCCATAATTTTTGCTCTTGTTGCAGCTTCTGGTTCAGGCATATATGGAACAACCCAATTATTAATATATAAATATCCATTTTCAGTAAACTTATATTCAATAACAATATAATTTCTTCCACTGAAGAAAACAGAAATTACAATATTACCAATCTTGGAAGAAACGTTAGCACCAATTAACGCTGAAGAATTGGTCCTTTCTGTTCGAGCAGCAAGACGTTTACGAATTTCACAACAAAATTCATAATTGCTTCGAAAATTTGTTGGTTGATATTCAAAGAGATGTAATATTACTTCTTTAAAACGTGAATCAAGAACAGAAGAAAGGCATTCAACAAAAGAACCATCACTCATATATTGTAAGATATCAGGATCTTTGGGATCTGCTTCATCATAGATAACAATGCGCGAGCAAAAGAAGAGATAAAATATTTGCCGCGCAAAATTTTTTTGTTTGTTCGTTTTTCTTTTGAGAAAGACACAAAATTTTTTGAACGTCATTAAAAATAATTAAAAAAATAAACAAAGGGCAGTTCTTTAATTTTTCCATCGCCGCGTTCAGATATTCCATAATATCTTTTTTAAAATTAAATCAGTACAATTTTTCAGCTTTTGAAGTAAAAATGAAGTTAAGAAGTGGCAAAACATATTCCGAGCCTAATCCAAATGAAATTTATACATTCAAGGAACCCCTTGCACAAGCATTTTCGATTCCATATCCAATTATTAAATATATTACCATGTATCCATCATCTTACAAATCATGGAAAAAGCTTCTTACTGCATGCAAATATTTCTACCGTAAGAATCCAGTTATTCCAATTCGTGATTGTAGCAGATATACTGATTATGAATGGAGTATTTCTTGGACAGCTGGAAAATATAAATTAATTGATTTAAGAAATATTTCTTGGAAATTATGGCTTCATGGTGCTCTTCATATCGAAAAAGTACGAATTTCAATTTTCACATCAAAACTTTATCGATGTGATCTTCAACGATTATTTCTTTTTTCACAAACCATTTCCTATGATGAATATCAAATTCTTACTGGTAATAATGTTGGTTGGGTAAATATTCAACAAGTGAATGTTTATTATGCTAATGGCACTCCAATTACTTTTGATAAGTTACTCAAAACTCTTTCACAAGCTGAAAAAATTACATAGTAAGTTTTTATATACCGTTTTTTTTAACACAATTGATACGCGTTAGCAAAAATAATTGTTGGAGGTCTTTAATGATAATCACTTTTATTGAAGTATTGCAACAAATTGCTGACGTTTATCTGTCGTTATAACTACACATAACCATTTGTTTTTTAGCTTCTCGAATACTTTATATTTTGAACCTGATACTGTCAAAAAAATGGTTGATATGCTTATTCATTTTAAAAATTTGAAATGCTTTATGTTGCAGCGACTTCCTGAAACATTTGATATTGAAACATTTATTAATTTTGCAAAGGTAAGTATTTATTGTTTCGTTTTTTAATATATATCGCAGCTTTTTAGACAAAACCTGAAATTGATTTTTATGTTAAATTTCAAAATCGTGCTAATGATGAAAACAGAGTTCTTAGATCAGCACTTCATCATCTTCGAAATGTTTCTTGTCCCAACTAGCTTTTTACCACATTTGATTATGATATATTTGGTTCACATTTTTGTTTTGTAAACAATAAAATCGTTTATTGTCATATTATTTTTTCTGCGTGTGTGGCATATATTACATTATATTTATCATTTATATGTTTTGAATTAACATACAAAAAAACTACTTATATTGAGAACCCTACAAGATCACTTCTGCAAGCAACTGTTTTATAATTAGATTCTGCTTGTTTGACAAAATTAAGGCTGTTGAAAAAAGACAAAGGGAAACTAAAAACATTTAAAAATTTCTTGCAAATTTAATAATGTTTTAATTGTATTTGTTTGTTGTTGTTTTTTGTCTTTTTTGTAATGTTTTATTTACTTTGTTCAATTTTGTATTCCTCATTGAAATTTCGCATTCAAATATTTTTTTTGAAAAATGTATGTTAAAAATTTGAGCAAGTATTTTTTGTTTCTGAAACCTCCGCGTTTTTTTTTCAAAGAATGTCAGATTAATACTTCGATCGTAGACGGATTATTTGATGTATTTTATTTTTTAAAAAAAGCGTTAAGTCGCTTAACCAAGGTGCTGGGAAACAAATATTTTTTTAATCCATTTCTTATCACACTTTGAAAATAAATATACGTGCCTAAAATTTTTGTTTCATTAAATTCTTAGGAAAGCCATAAGTTGTTTTTTTGCGTGGTTGATTTTATCATACTTGTTGGTTAAAAATGTTTTTAACCATTGCTGTTTTTTTATATACATTTGTATTGAACTATGGTATGATTTATGATTGTTCTGTAAAAGATACCATATATTTGAATGCTTCTCAAATTGCATTCTATGAAACAACTGGCTTCCCAAAATATGTTTCATCGAGTGACTTTGTGAATAAATGTTTATTAAATTTTTCGTCATCTTCTTTTGAAAAAGTAAGTGAATATTTATTTTGCCAAAACAACATAACAAAACTGCGTGTAATTTTTTGAAATTTGATGATAGCAATAGTTTTAAAAAATACTATTGAGCTAATAGGGTACGCTATAATGTCACAATTTTCAATTGATATTGTTTTTAAAAATATAACAGCATATCATTTGCAGGATCAATGGTTGGTAGTTGCTTACAGAGAATTTGGATATGGTTCAGAGACTTTGCTACCAGGGCAATACCACACTTTTCTAACTCGTTACACTTCATTTTTTTCTCTTGAAACTAATTTTAACATCAGTAAAATGATTAATATTGCTCAAACTGGTTATGTTGTTTTTGAGAATGGCAAAGGATGTCCAATGGAATCAATAAGTCCTTTTAAATTTTTGGATGTTACACAAATGATATATATTCAATCAAGATATGAAAATAGCAGTAGTAATCGAGTACATCCATGTAAATGGGAATTTTATGCTCCTAATAGCAGTTATGGATTTAAAATATTTATTAATAAATTTAATCTTACAACTGATACAACATTCTTTGTAAAAAACAGTACTGATACACTTTTAAAGTAAACGCTTAAAAGGAAGGGAGGAGATTGATTGTAAATACCAGACTTTTAAAAAAATTTAGAAAGTGTCCAATTAAAAGTCTAATCCCTATTTTTAGGAATCGTCCAGATCTGACGTCAGCAGTTTTAAGGGAGGAAGGGGGTCAGCTAAAATCTGATTTTCACCTTAATCTATAAGGAAAAAATGATAATTTAAGGGATGTGGAGGAGGGGGTCAAAATTTTGAAAAAAAGTGCTGACGTCAGATCTGGAAAAGCTCCCTTAGTATGTTTTGAGATTTTAATTCCGAAAATGCTCAAAAAATATTTTAGTGAAAGAAGTGCTATAATCTATCATCCATATTATAACAGTGACAGTTACATACAAATATATTTATCAAATGCTTATCCAAATGTTACCGCAGTTGATGAATTTCAAGCATATATTACGATAATAAAAAAAGATGCTAATGTATCATTAAATACTTATTGTAAACATTACACAATACTTTCTGAAACAGATTGGAGCAGTGATGGAACTGAAGCATATAAAAGTAATACAAGATGTACATTTGATCTTGTTATTCCACCAAAAATTCAAACTATGGTTAATATTGCTTCATTCGGAATGGAAGTATATGTAGATTATATTAAATATTATAGTTCAACATATGGTAATGGCACTATATATGCATATACACAGTAAACTAACAATACTATGTATAAGCAAAAATTAATTCTATCATTCAAATTCTTAGACAATTTGCTTTTCCACAGCATCATGATAATTCTAGTCGGCATGTTCTTTGGGAATTTGTCAGTGATGGAAGTATCGAAAGCTCAGGATTTCACATTAGATTTACTACTTTCGGTAAGAAAAATCTTTAAAAATAAATTTATTGCAGGTAATTTTTAAGTTTGTGAATGTGCAGATCCAATTGTTGAATGCGACAAAAAAGTACACACTATACAAAATACTTCAGCATGGAACAACTTATTTAGTTATTGCCCTAATTTGCAATGCAATTTTACCGTATGTTTTATAGACTTTTCAAATTCAGTAGCTGTTTTCACTTTACTGAAATATCTTTTGGCCTAAAAACTTTTTCTATAAAAATGAATTATTTATCCTTTTTTTGTCCAGCCATTAAACTAATTGATTGACAAAAGTAAAAAGGTGAAGCCATCAAGGGAGAGATTTTGCTAACAAAAGCAATTTTGATGAATCACAAAAATTTTTTTATTTTTAATATTTTTAGCTAAAATGTGATAGCGATTTAATGTTACTGAAAATTGAAGCTTTTATTGCTGATGGAGAATTAAATGATATTTTTCGTGTTTACTCAAATAATATCACTGTTTTTGAAATTTTGAGTACATGCATTCAACAAGCTTCTTTCAGAGTATTTTTAAATTCTTCAAATATCAATATTTTTGAGACTATTACATTTTCAACACCATTTTTTGCCTTCTTAACTTTTATTGTTTCCCCTTTTAAAGGTATGATATTAAAATTTTTAAAACAAAAATTTTTTTTAGAAATTTTCTAAACAATTTTCTAAACACAGTTTTTCTTTTTTTGAAACTTAATTAATTTTAAAACCCTTTATTATTTTTAGGGAATTAATATCTTTTATATTTTTTAGCACCATCTGTTGACTCACATATAATTTTGACGCCATCTAATCCGGAAACAGTTATTCTTGTTGAACCTGATAAATTGTATAATGTTGAAGTTTCTCCGCTCTTGGTTTGTTTTTTTGAAGTTTTCCAGCTCTTTAATTCTTCTTTTAAGGCTAACAAACTATTATTATAACTTTTTTACAAAAAAGCATGCTCTCATGTTTATTTCCCATAAATGCTCTAATTGAAGTGCAGCGCTTTTATTTTTTCAAAGCAAGATTTTGCTGCGCTTTTAATAGAGAAGGCGCTTCTATTTTTTCGTAACTGTGCCAAAAAATTTTTTTTATTCAAAAATGGCAAAAATTCAACAAAGACATTATTTAAAAAGATAAATTTCATTCAATCGATACATCTAATATTAAAATATACAAAACCAATAGCCCTATTAATTAGAAACTAATAAAAATATCGACTTCAAATGCGTTTTTTATCGCTCAATGGTTTTTGGTGCGCTACACTGAAAAAAAAGTAGGGTAATATTTACTCCGAAATAGGAGTAAATAACCCCCGAAAAAGGAGTTAAAATTGTCCGCTCCTATTTTTTTTAGGAGTAAATAGTTCATCCAAAGTAGGAGTAAATGTTGACCTTTTTATAGGCTAAAACTAGTCCTATTTTAGGAGTAAATTACCACCAATATATAGGGACAATAGAGCCCTTTTTACTGGTGAATATATACCCCTTAATGTGGCTATAATAAACCCCATATATACTGCCCATTCCCCGCAGTTCCCCGTCAACATACAGTGATATTAAAAAAATACATATTTATTAAAAATAACAAATTAAAAACAAAAAAATACAAAATAAACTGACAAAGTAAAACGTGCAATGAAAAGCAATTAAAAATGTTGCTGCCAGAGGATCACGATATATTTCTGCACTTTGGATCACGATATGTTGCTGCCATTGCATCACGATTTCTTGCTGCCATTAGATCACGATTGGTTGCTGCCATTGGATCACGATTTGTTGCTGTCATTGGATCATGATTTGTTGCTGCCATTGGATCACGATATACTGCTTCCATAGTATTACGATATGTTGCTGCCAGATCACGAAGTGCATAATGAAGATTCCCATTTTACTGCAACAAATCTGTCAATAGCCTAAAAAAGTTCGAAGTTAAACCAGTTGATAGGCAAAACGTATTACCTTGTAGATACCCATTGTAACTGCAACATAGAAGGAAAATATAAGTTGCCATACAAGTATTTTCTGCCAGTGAGAAGAAACTAAAAAATAAAGACGAGGTTATAAAAGATTAACAAATGGCATTACCTTTAAATACCAACAGATGCATAGAAGATACATGATTCTGCCAAGATTCACTTTCTCACGATCCGATAAACTGACAAACATACAAGCGGCGAGATGTATTTGCCAAAAGAATCTCGACTTGATACTGACGGATGAACATCACAAACTGCTGCTGTCAGAGGAGCCAGGTGAAGATCCACGAGGGTAAGCTATATCAATATAGCTATATCGAGCATCATCCAGTCAATTCTGCAAGAAGTAAAAAGTTTAATAGATTAAATAATGAGATGAGAAAAGAGAGCCACAAAGTAATATTACAAAGTATAAAAGCATTACCAGCCATTTTTCCACTTGTTGATAATGTTGTTGCATTAAACTATATATCAATTAAAGTATAACCTTATCGCGTTCCAGCGCCATCCGGCAGCAAAACAGAGCTATCAAAGAATCGCGAGGTTTAGCTTCGGTTTTTAACCGCGAAAAAGCACTTTAAAACGAAAAAGTAACATTTGTGGCCGCTCTTATGTAAAAAATAACATACCTCCATCTTGAAGATTATCCATAGTACAGCCAAAAAGAACAAACTGCCATACTATTTTCATCTGCCATTGTAAAGGCTGCCATCATACATAGGACTGCGCTTATCTGATCCATTAATACGAAGAACGCTTATATAGATATAAGAAAAAGCCATCTATAATAACGCAAATGAGTAATTAGAAAAGTAAACAATGGTGTAAAAAAATGCACGGAAAATACATACAAATGAAAAGAACGTGTACGAGGATATGGGATACAGACATTCAATTATAGTTATAATTAATGATAAATAAAAAAATAATCGTGATATAAATAAATAAACACAAGGCAAAAAACTGCAGAGCAAAAAAATGCGCGGAAAAAATAAACAGCAACAAAAAAATGCAACAGCTGAAAAAAAAGCGGCAGCAGCAACACAAAAAAGAGCGCGAACGTGAGGCAGTGGCCTACGCACTAACACTCAGTCAACGAAAAATGCGGGAGCGGGAAATTTGAAATTTTGCTGCTGCTTATTTAGCTTTTCTTTATTTATTTTTTTTCCGAGTTTTTTTTTAATTTTGCAATATTATTTTACTATTTTCATTAATTATTATTTTTTTCAGATGCATTTATCATCTATGTTACACATTATTGGAGCTAATAGCAGCTTTTGTGTTTGGCAGATGGAAAAAATATGGCAGTCTTTGGCTTTTGCTTTTCATATGGAGGAAATCTCTTCGAAAAAGATTATGGATATGCTGTGGGTGATTTTCAGCTATATGGTATGCTTTTTTAATCAAAGATGGTAGCTGTTTCGGCGGTTATATGACAAGCACGTCTGAATCAGCTCTGTGTTATATGCGTGTATACCAGCATAACAAAGCATGGAAAACTAGATTGGGCTTTTAACAGCTGATCGATCGAACATCTTTATTATTTTTTGATTTAGCAAAACATTACTAAACAATTCTTTTTAGATTCTTCTTGTGGTTAATTTCCGGCAGCAAAATCCAGTAATCTCCTGGCAGTCACATGTCGTAGTACTCTACCAGCAGCAGATCGTCATCCCCTTTCGACATTTTGGTACTCTTGTGGCAGCAACAAGTTGTGATTCTCTTTTGGCAGCATTCCCATGTTTATCTTTAACTACCTCTTACATCAATGACAGGAGATTTATGGCAACTGTTATTTTCTATATGATTTTTCTGTCAGTTTTTTCAGAGTAATAAAATTTATTTTCTCATTCTCTTTAACTACCAGTTATTTACAGGATAATCACAGCTATATGGACATAGCTTGCTTTCTAGATTTTCATCTGTGAATTTGATGCAACCTTTGGTGATTTTTTCTGGCAGCAACATCCCGTGATTCTCTGGTAGAAACATCTCTTGATCGAATGGCAGCAACATCTCGTGATCCTCTGGTAGAAACATCTCTTGATCGAATGGCAGCAGCATGTCGTGTCATATGCTTTGTATGTTTTTCTTCCTTTTTAGTTATTTGTTAATTTTTTTGTGTAATTTTGTTTAAAGTTAAATATTATTTATAATAAATTTGTATTTATTGCATTTTCTGGGTGTTGCAGGGGATATGATAGGCATGAGCTAGTATAGTCGTTGACAAAAAGTGTAAAAACTGAAAACTAATTTATTGCCATTATAGCATTTTTAGCGGCAAATTATGAGTCAATAGTTATTTATGTTTTTTTAATTTTCAAAATTAAGCAAAAACTTGTACTCTAAACATTAACACCATCAAAATTAGGTGCAAAAACTATCCTAGTTTAACATAGGTGCCATTATACTCATGCCACATGGTTGCAAAAAATGACCCAATTTTGAATGGGTTTCAATTTACTCCTACGACATGGGTGCAAAAAATGACCGAATGTTATATGGGTATGAATATACTCCTACAACAGACGAAAAAAATGCACCTGTTTAAAATGGGTACGATTTTACTCCTAATTGATAGGAGTAAGTGATTAAATACACCTAATTTAGGAGTCAATATTACCCTGTTTCAACTAGGGTTAAGTTGACATTTTCATACATTTTTTTCAGTGATAATATTAGAGAGGCGCTTTTATTTTTTCGTGATGAATTTTCCATGCGCTTTAAAAAAAATAAAGATGTGCTACAATTAGAATGAATCTTCAATTAGAGCATTTAAAATTTAAGACGAAATAAAAATTTCGTCTTAAATTTTTTGATGTGGAAAGTTCACAATTAAACAGAATGATTTTTAATGACGAGCAATGCTCCCGTTCCCGCTTTCTTATTAAGGGAGCGGGAGCGATTCTTAAAGAAGTTCCTTTGTATTGTATTAAGGGCTCCCGCTCCTGCTCATCGGAGCGCTCCCGCTCCGATGAGCAGGAGCGGGAGCGGGTAATTAGGGAGCGGGAGTACACTGATCGCTTTCATAGAAATGATTTTTAAATTTTTTTAGTGCAAATACATGGCAAGATTTAAAATATATTCCCTTAAATTCATATTTGTACACAATCGTAGCACCAAAAAATACTGCATTTTTTTTAACAATAAAAAGATCATCTGAAACTGCTCCACTTATTCATGTACAGTATCCTTTTAAATCATTTATTGCAACTCCACTTTATGGAAATTCAAAAATGATTCCAGTTGATCCAAAACAAACATTTATTGGCTATGAAATAGGAGATGATAATGTTTCATTCACAGCAACAAATTACAAAACGTCAGATGGTAATAACTTTTATTTTCTTACTGATAACAATATGACACAATTATAGTAAGCTTTAATCATAAAATATTTAAACTTTTATTTTTATTTTAGTATTAATAAAACTGGTGATACCGTATCATTTCATAATCAGATTGTATTTTTGCATTACGATTTTGTTAAAAGTCCTGTAAATGATAATGGTGGAGTATTTTTAGTGGAAACAAAAAATAATGCAGGAAAGAAATAATCACACAGCAAAAATACTGTTTTATTTATTTGTTATTTAAACATTTGCTATTTTTTATCATTAACAAAGATAGTGATAAATAGTTTATTCAAGCTTTCTTAATTTCCACAGCATTTTAATTTGTGATCGTGTTACAATGTAACTTTTGAAATGCTTTTACAAGGCTTAATTGTCATGACTACAATATACTCTAAATGCTTTAGTCGTCGTTTAAAAAAAGTGTCATAATGTAGCCAATCTTTCAATTAAACCTATAAATCTTAAAAGCTGTGTCAAGTAATTTTATATATTATAGGATACTGTTGAAAGAGATTTAATTTGTTCAAAATTTTTTTATAACAAAAAATAAATATTCAAAAAGAAAGGCTGTGACTTCTTTCCTTTTTTCAAAAATAATGACTAACTTTAAAAAAAACAAGAATTTAGAGGTCATTTTAATACAGCAATAACTGAGCAAATAAATCCCTGTTTTTGGGTCACGGACAAAAAAGTTGGGTGATAATGTTGCAGCTATCTTGTAAAAGCAGCAAAAAATCATAATCGTTCCCCCGCCGAATTTTTTTTCTGCAGCTTAACGTCCTTGAAAGCGAAAAAACATATAAGATTTTTGTAAGCAAAAGCAAAAAAATGTATAAAAACGACTTGCCAATAAAAATCTTTAACATTTGGAAGAGCTTCGACAGTCTTTTCCAAAGCTACAATAAAATCATCTTTATTGTTAATTTTAGCATCATTGAATCGAATGTTTTCACATTTTGAAGCAAGAATAACAAAGTCATCGAACAAAATACTACACCAAAAAAATCACAATTTTTTGCTTCACATCGATAAATATATTGTTCCAAAAAAGAAGTAACAATCTTTGCATAACAAAAAAGCGGTGCCAACAAAAAGAAACAGAAATTTTGCTGCTTCTTTTTTCAAGGTAATTATGCAATGAAAAAAATAAAATGAAGATATGACAAGCAGTAGATAGTATAATTATGACAACTTTTTCCCAAAGTAAAAATCTGCAGAAAATTAATTGAATCAATTATCGTAAAAACTACTGCAATGATTGTTGCAGAAATCTCTCAAAAATGGAACATAGCTCTTGTCGCCTTGTGGTTCATGGTCCGTGAACTTCATTTTTTTCAAACTTTTTTCCTTTTTTTCAGAGACTTTCAAAAATTACTGAAGTTTTGATTTAAAAAATATTTCATGCAGAATTAAACAGAAATAAAGAATAAAAGCATTAATCAAAAATCTTTACGCTTTTTTAAAATCCCCATCAAAATTATCAGTCATAGATAGAAAACTTGTGGTGAAAGAATCAAATCCAAAATAGCCTCAATAATATATTTATGGTAAAACAAATGATAAAAAACACAAAAACATTAAAAAAAAACAGGACAAATTATTTTTGAAATTTGTAAAGATCGTGCAGTATCATCAAAGCAGATTTTTTAATTCCATGGCAATTAAATAAGATTCTCCAATTCCACGGAAATTAAGCACAGGTACTTTATAATCACGATTTTCAGTTCGAATAATTTCATAAACAACTTCTCCAAGGCGAGTTTCATATTGTTGAGAAATATCATCATGAAAATCGAGATCAATTTTTGTCTTCTTATTCTTCTGAAAAAACAAATTAGTTTATTTTTATAAGATATGAACACCGTTTTTCATATATGTAACTTACTTTTATGTAATCAAAAAAAATTTTGATATCAAAAGTTTCAGGAATGCAATCCAAAGAAAATTTATCAAGTTTTGAGAAATGTGAAATTTTTAATAATTCTTGAGCAGTTTTTGGTGAAATAATTGTTGGGGAAGTTATAATGCTAAAAAAAGATTTATTTAATGTTAATAAAATATACGTAAAATTCAAACCTCTGAAAATCTTTAACATTTGGTAAAACTTCAATTATCTTTTCCAACGTAACAATTGAATCATCATCATTCTTTATTGTAGTACCAACTAATCGAATCTTTTTACATTTGGATGCAAGAAAAATAAAATCATTGAACAGAATATTGCACCATCGAAATTCACAGAATTTTGCATCACATTGATAAATATATTTTTGAAGAAAAGAAGCTTCCTTGACATCATACTTAAATTCGTCAATAATCCAAATTTTAGATGTAAACCGTTGTGGACAAGTTGGTTCATTGTTCACCGAAATGTACCCTTTATTATCAAGATAAGCAACGCTTGAATTTGGAAGAATAAGAAGAGGTTTTTGAACAAAAAAATATTTGGAAGATTGAATCATTTTTTGATAAGCTTTAGCAGTTGATGGATTCTTTGAAATATAATAAATAATATTTTCTGGTAAAGACCAAATTTGATGTGGATTATAAAATTCAAAGAAGCGAGCTCGTTTTGCATAAAATGAATTTGGATGTTCTTTTTCAATTGAATCAGTACCTCGGTTGACATTTGATGAATCCATTACACATGTAAATTCAGAAAAATATTATCTGAAATTAAAATATATTATTTAAACTAAAGAATTTAAAAAATAAATAGATCAAAAAAAGGAAGGAAAAAAAAGGAAGGAAAAAATAGCGCGAATAAAAAATGGAAATTCTGCAACTTATTTTTTCACGGTTAATGTGCGCAGCTATTATGCCAAATAAAATGTGGTATGACAAGCCGTAGATAGAATAATTAAGAGAACTTTTGCAAAAGTATGAACTTGCAAAAAAAACTTGAGCCAAGCAATAAACGATCGTTACGAAAATGGTGCATCCTCTTTTTTCATTGTCAAAAGCGCAGACAACAAAAGAGAAAAGTACTGCCATTTTTAACCTTTTTGACCACTTTTTTCTTCTTTTCTATCTTTGCACATTTCCAACCAAGATGCAGCCGGACAAATGGTCTGACCGGACAAATAAGACTTATGTTATCTATAATATGTTGAAGTGATTTTGCATTGTTTACAGTAACTATTAAAAGCTTAATAAATTTTAAAACCAATAAAAAAAACTATCCTTTGAAAGTTGATTTGCATCAGGCTGTGCGACAAAGAGTTATACTTTTCTACTGCATTTGTTTTTGTGTTGATTGAATTCTTTGTTTTTAGTTTAAAAACCTCCCTAAACATTTTTTTTACTTTTACAAGGAACAAAAAAATGTATTCGTGTTTTTTAAATGACGTTTTTTTGCGTTAATTCTTTTTCGATAGAAGTTACATTTTAAAAAATATTTTTCTTTTTCTACAATATTTAGTTTGCTTTCTTTCATTAAGCAAACAAAATTCTTTCTTCAAAAAAATTTTTTTTAAGTATGCTGTCAGTTTTTTTTTGTTTTTATGGTACAATAATGCAATGCTTACCTTTTTCCGAAGATTACAATCACTAACTTATTATTTTTTATTAATGATTCGTGACCTTTTTTGGATAGTTTAAAAGAATCGTGAACTTTTAAACTATCCTGATGAAACCCGCCTCAAAAATTAGGTATAAAAATGACAATACAAGCATTCAATGAAAAACAAAAAGTGAAAATGGTTTGTTTCAATCTTTTAATATGCGTTGCTTTTTTGCCATTGGCTTTTAATATGGCTGTGAAAGATGATAAAAATGCTGTAAGTTTTTTTTTTGTAAAATTTTCAGTGTTAGTTAAATCATAGCCATGCCAGATGCTAAACATGTGCTAAAGATCAATTAAGACAGAAGGAAAATTTATAACACTTTTAATCGCATTTGTTTTTCAGCTAAATTTATCAGAAGATTACAAAAAATATCTTCCAGCTGATACATTGAAAGAAATAGAAGATGTTCGAAATGATGCAAAAATGGATTCAAAGCAAAAAGTAGAAAAAATTGATAAACTTGTTCTATCAGTTCCTGCTAATATACTTGATAAAATCCCACCCTCACCATGGTTAGCCAAGCTACCTGCAACAACGCAACAAAAAGTGAAAACCATTTTTCGAAGTTCAACCATGACAGCTACAGATAAAGAAAAAGAAGTTAAGAAATTATTGAGCAGTGGCCACCGGGGTAAGCTTCTGTCTGCTAAATGGTGCCTATTTAACTGTGGTGATAACAATACCACAAAAGTTTGCTTTCCCTGGAGCAGATGCTAACTTTCTTAAGAAAAAGATAAAAATTCATTGATTAAAAAATTTCATTTTTTGTTGAATCACGATGATTTTTACCTATAATAAATAATGTCTGGTATTTGTTGTTTATCGTTATGCTGTACAATAAAAAACAATATAACATATATTTTTGTATGGTTTCATAGTAAGCAAATCATTCCAGTGCTATGTAAAAAAATTTATGAATTGTTAATCAGAAATTTTTTTCTATTTTGCTGAACAAAAAAAATAGACTTGAATTGTCACTTTTTTTATTTTTTCAAATAAAAGTAAAGGTAGCTTACCCTTTATCTCTGTCCATATGTCTTATACCAAAACATATCAAAAGATTCGTAATGATGCAAGCGAGTACTGTAGCAAACTTGCCTTTGATGAGTAATGCTATGCTTTTGAAAGAAAATTTTTTATCAACAAAAATTCTTCTTAATTTTTATGAAGCTATTCCAAAAAATGAATGATTACTACTTTCGCATCATAAATTATAAGTTACAGGGTGAGCCAAAAAAAAGTGCAATTCGATTTTTAAACAAAGGGAAAGGGCTCCGAAGACCCAAGGTATGAGGGGATATATACCTTGGGCCAAGACAATTTTGACCCTACAGTATGACCTTTCGAAAGTTTTCGTGTCGGGAGTTCCAGTGCCGCCAAGTTTTGAAACCAACGTTTTTCGACCCTTTCGTAGATGAGAATTCCTGGGTGAACCAGAGGTGGTGTAAAAATTCTGTTGATGGGGTTGGGTAGCCCATTGAAGGAACTCGTCAATAGGCAGGAATCGGGGTTCCCCAGACTTTCGTGCTGGGATATAGAGGCATTCGAAAAAAACGATTTCCATTTTTTTCATTTTTATAGCAACTTTGAGCAGCTGGTGTAGTCCAGCCAGAGGGTTTTAGGGGGTAATATTTGTTCACAATAAACTTCAGATATATTGTGACATTCTGGCAACGTTTGGTCAAAATCTGAGAAAATCGACTTTTAAGCTGCCATAATCGCTATATGTAAGTAGCAGGCGATGAAAATGATATCTATGTTAAACACATTTAATAGGGTCAGGAAGGTTTAAAAAGTATTTCATATGTGTTTTTAAAGCATAATTTACAACATTATAACAAAAAACAGCATTTTGAAATTTTTGGTTTTACGTCATCGTGTGCTACTTAACCAGTAATAGCTATTTTGTGCTAACGAAAAAAAATCGATATCTCAGATTTCAAAGTTTGGGGGTGGAATCACTCACAATATATCTGAAGTTTATTGTGAACAAATATTACCCCCTAAAACCCTCTGGCTGGACTACACCAGCTGCTCAAAGTTGCTATAAAAATGAAAAAAATGGAAATCGTTTTTTTCGAATGCCTCTATATCCCAGCACGAAAGTCTGGGGAACCCCGATTCCTGCCTATTGACGAGTTCCTTCAATGGGCTACCCAACCCCATCAACAGAATTTTTACACCACCTCTGGTTCACCCAGGAATTCTCATCTACGAAAGGGTCGAAAAACGTTGGTTTCAAAACTTGGCGGCACTGGACTCCCGACACGAAAACTTTCGAAAGGTCATACTGTAGGGTCAAAATTGTCTTGGCCCAAGGTATATATCCCCTCATACCTTGGGTCTTCGGAGCCCTTTCCCTTTGTTTAAAAATCGAATTGCACTTTTTTTTGGCTCACCCTGTAGTGAGTAGCTTTTTAGAGGATATTGATAGGGGAAATAAAAAAATATATCGTGATTGTTTATTTTGTTAGCACATTTGAATATTTTACTTTTTTTTACATAGTTACTACATGCTCATAACTAATATGTTAGAAATAACAACCTGATAAAAATTTACAAATAATACAAGCAATTATTTGGCATTTGCTTCAGCATTTATTGACTTGGTTGATGTTGATAGTAGAGGTGATTTTCATTTTTTTTTATTTTGCTATTTTTTAGTTTCAGATGATTCTAAAAAAATTTTTATAACAGAAGCACTCTGTTTTCTTCACCGTACTACTACTACAGTCACATTTGCCTTTTTCGATAAATGTTAAAAAATTTATTAAATTAAACTACGACCCTTCTTGGAAACGTAAATTATTACATTTGGGCATCTCAAGATAACTATAAAGAACTTGGACAAAAATGAAGAAATATTTTTTTGTTTAATTAGACGTTCTTTTATTCTATAAAGATTATGAAACAAATTTTGCTCATTACTCAAAAGGAAGTAATTTCAAACTATGATAAACAACACATTTTTTTGCTTTAATTAGACGTAGTCTAGTCTGTCCCAGGGATGTATGGAATTCCGGTTTAGGCTCCATAAATGGCGGCCTTCCGCCTATTTTTTAGGTTTTGCTTCCGGTTCCGGATGGGAAAACTGGTTCCGCACATCATTAGTCTGTCCTAAGAGAATTTAATAATTATTACTAAATTATTGCTTTTCGTATTACTTGCCCCAACTGTCAATTATTCTTGATATACAAATTAAAGTCCTTTATTTTTTGTCATCCGTGTTTACTATATTCATTTTAAAAAATATATCTATGGCATTGACAACTTCTATTGTTGTTTACTTTTTTATTGAAATGATTTTATATTTATTTCATTTATCAGTGCTAATTTTAATAATCGTTGAAAGAAAAAAGACTTTTGCTGGAGCGTTTTTTAATTTATTTAGAAGTATTTTAATTGCTGATATTTTGTGTTTTATTGGTGTAAGTTTATTAAAGAAGATATATATATATATTAAAACAATATATATTCAGATGTTATGTACACAAAGAGCTTCATTAATTCCTTTTATTACGGAATATTTAAAAACCAGCAGCGCCTGGACATATTTTATCGCTTCCTTCATATTTAATTTCACAACTTTTGGATTTTGGATACAATTTATAGGACATGCATTTTTGGCATTAAATCGATTTACATTAATTTGGTTCCCATTAAAATATGATAATATTTGGAAAAGGCAGTGGTATACGGTAATCGTATTTGGAATATCATTTTTGAGTATTTCATGGAGAATTCATGAACCTGCTACATTTGTATTTACTTCTGACACCACTGCGAATATAGCGTTTACAAACATTAATGTCTTAAATTTAAGTGGTATTTCGTCTTTTATTTTATATATCAGTACTACTTGTCTAGCAGCAATTTTAAATTTATTATCAATAGCAAAATTTTTTGTTTACAAACAAAACAATAATTCTTCCCTAAATGTAAACGAAAAAAATTTGTTTTGTAAGTTATATATTTCTGAACGAAAATACTGCTATCTTAAGTAAATTTTGTTTTTTCAGTTGTTTCTTTTGTAATTTTCGTTGCTCAATTGCTGCGAGTCTCTTACACAGCTAATCGATATATTTTTCCTGGAAATATTCAAATGGCAATTTTTTTTGACACTATCTTACCATTCTTGATTGATATCTTTTCATGGAGTGGAAGCTTTTCATTGATGTTTTTAAGGTCTGAAGTTTAAGCATCATTTATGTACCACAAGTAATCTAATTAATTATAGCGCATCTACTAGAAAAGCTTACGCGAAATATTATTTATGCAAATCTTCAAATATTAATGGAACTGTAGTTCTGATTAATTCGTCACTACCAAAGGTGCATGCTTAAATTATGGTGAAAACATAAAACCGATACGAACTTTGTCATAATACTAAAACAAATTTGTTAAAACCTTGATTGCATAATTTAAAAATGAAGATTCAGAGTATTCCAATGGAATCCCAGGTTTTTATAGCTGACAATCTTTATGTATTGAAGTTGAACTTAACTGAAAGCTCAAATGCATGCTATTTATCTTTCAAATTATGTTGCGGAGGAATCCGCAAGTTTAATAATTTGCATAAAGCTCATCTTCATTCTCATAAAAAGTCTATAAATACTCTTTTCGTCTCATTGTTTTTCTTCTTCGTTGTTCATTCTTTTATTTTTTTCCGTCTTCGATAAACGTTGCTTTTTATTCTCTCTCTCTCTCTCTCTCTCTTCGATTTCTTTGTGGTGGAGAGCAATTCTTCACCACAAATTACAAAAAAATTGTTCTTCTGCTTAAAATATGCATATTCTTTAGCAAATCCAAAAAACTTTTTTGTAAAATATGCAAAACAAAATTTATTTGAATTTTTAAAAATTATTTTATCCTCGAGTGATAAATTTATTCGACTAATGTCTTTATTTGGCATGCGATTCTTTTTATTGCATTCTTATTTTTTTAACATTACATAACCTTATTATTTTTTTATGTATTATATTTTAGCAGCAACAGATAACTGAAAAAAGTGAAAAAGTTTTTGTTAAGAAACAGTTAAAACTTTCATTACATTCGAAGCTTAAAACTAAAATATAGTGAAAACAGGAAACTTTTTGGTGTAACTTTTGTCATTTCTGTAACATTTATTATTGTAAATATAAATATTAATTTTCATTAAAAACATTAAAAAACATTACGATGTAATTTAATAATATCAATAAAAGATTTTGTAAATTTATATTCTGGTGCAGCAACTTCTTTTTCAAGCATTTCCAAAAAATAAAGAAATTGAAAACATTTTTTGCAAAGTTCTTTCATTGAATTTAAATTTTTCATATAAATATTTTTATGTACATATTCTCGACCCCAGTATAAAAAATTTTTGTCTAATACCATCATACATTAAAGAACGTCGAAACCAGTGATCAGGTTTCATTGGTCCCCATTCATTTGGTTTATCCTAGAAAAAAAAGTGCAATAAATGTACGAAATAAAATCATATATTACTTGTAATTCTGCAGCATAAATAAAATTTGTGTAGAAATGAACTTTAAATACATGAGAAGCTAAATGTTGAAGATTGTTTAGTCGTCCATGGTCACATTTAAAAGCTTTTTCAATTTTTTCATTTGGAATTGAAAGAAGTATTTTTGAATCTTTTAATTCAATAAGAACTATAATTAAATTACAAGAACACCAGGGCCACTGTGATAGATATTCATCCCTGAAACTTTTTCTTTTTTTTAAACTTTTTTTGCAGCGTCAAACTTGCCATTCAAATGGAAGCAAAATATCTTTTAATTGATTGTCAATATCTTCAAATTGTCTTTCAGCGGCTTTACCCTTTAGAATATTTTGATTTTTGATCTTTTTTCGTTCAGTTTCTGCAAATTCTTTGATAGCCGCTTTAAATTGATCAACAAATCTAGCAATATTTGGGTCATTCAGACTGTGCCACAGCAGATAAAAATTATTATCAAACAATTTCAGTTTTCTTTTTTTCTCGGTTTTTTGAAATATTTTTTCATCAACAATTTTACAGTCTCCAGAAGTACACATCTTATCAGCTAAATATTCTCTATTCATTTGCTTGAATTCGGCCACATTGGTAATTTTATTCCAGGATCTTCATAGAAATGCAGTAAATCATCCCATGAAACATAATTATTTAAATGTAAACCAGGCATTTTTGTGATAACTTGAAAGTGTCTAAGTTTTACAGATAGCAGCTAATTCTAACAATTTTTATATCTTATTTGCATATTATACGATTGATTTAAATACAAATAAATTTTGTATTGCATAACATTTTGTCAACATATGAAATTTATTCAACGATGATTGAAAAAAAGTATTTGCTTTTTTTGCTTCTTTTTTACTACTTTCATAAATAAGCTTTTCAAAAAATGATAATAAAAAATTTGAATGGAACAGAAGTGAAAAGATTTTTGTCTTTTGAACAAATCATGAAAAAATGGATGTCATACAAATAAATTTCTAATTTTCCATAGAAAATCTGGAAAACAAAAAGAAATTTATGGTTTGTAAAAACTATAGTGATATCAGTTTATTTTTATGATACATCGAGAAGCAACGTTTTTGTGGTAAAAAACCATTTACATTAGAGCTAGAAATTTGGATTAATGAATCTGTCAAAGTGCAGGAAATGTGAAAATTACTGCCTTTGAAATTAAAACATTGTCACTTATGAATATAGTGTTTAAAAGAATACATTAAATTATTTTCTTGTTTTGTGTTTCGATAAAAAATAATCCTCCATTATTGACTTCATCACTAATGCTATACGAATAATGGAATGTAACGCTTTGATTGACAAAGATTAAAGAATCTCCGGTTTTGTTAATGCTGAAAAAATGTATTTATAATGCATATATTAATTTGACACTTACAAATACTTGTTATCTCCAGAAATAAAAGTACAATTATCTCCTTTCATTTTAAAATAATCAACAGCTGTAAATTTTAATGGATGCTCGGTTACAATAAATGTGAGGTAATCTTTTCCTGGGTAGAAAATATTTGCTTTTGAATTACCATAATTTAAAGTTGCTAACAATGTTGAGTAGGGACGAATAGGTTTCACCAATGTTCCCATCATTTTTTTACTCATTTGACCAGATTGAATTCTCTCCAAAACTATATATAATGTTGAGCTTTTAGGAATAACAAATGTATAAGTTCGAGATAATAGGTAAAATTCATTCCACTTTTTTGCCGTTTTTGAGCTAAAAAAATAAAATATTTTAAAGTGCATTAAAAACCATTTTTTTACTTGAATTCAAAATAAAGCTTTGTCTTATTTATTCCAATATATGTTTTTACATTTTCTTTCAAAGATGTGGTCCAGATATGTGAAATTTTGTAATCCATTGTAAACTCATTAAGTAGATGAATTACGCATTCTTCCCAATTATCTGCCATTCCAACAATTGGTAAATAATTTGTATCATTTTGAACAAAGACATTCTTTTCAAATATGCAGCCATAATTATTTTCTAAACATAAACTTTTTAATTGCCGATTAGGGAGTGTCCATAAATTACGTAATCTTTTTTTGTATTTTTTGAACCACTCCCCCTGGTGATCTTCTTTGCATTGATCTTATGCCGCTTTTAGAGCAGTGTGATTTTTTGGCATGCCCCCTCCCACCCTATCGAAGAATTACATCACGTGATTTCTAGATACTTCCTTAGTGTGAATTTTGAAAACAAACTTTTAAGTTGAAGAGCCAAAAACGGATAAACTTGTTGATTTCTTGGAACAAATATTACAAATTTTTGTCGAGTAATTTTGCATGGTAGCTGGGTATTGACATCAAAACTAAATAAAAACATTGAAAATAAATAAGAATTTCTTGACATGAAATTTCTTTCAAGTGCTCTAAAATGGAATTATCGAGATATTACCATTTATGATCAACTATAGCTTCAGTAAGACTCTCATTCGTATATAATTGAAAGTAGCTGTATGGTTCATTATTTGAATAAACCAAAACTGAAAGGTTTTGGAGCTCCTAAAAAGATTGCCTTGTTTACAAAAGACACAACCATATTTTAAAAGTTTTTTCTTAGTCTAGTTTCGCCAACAACTGTAATTGCCTTTTTAATTCAATGATAAAGCAGTTCATTTGTATTGAATTAAAACCAACAATTATTAGCCCCTTTGATTTAGAAAACATAAAGCTTACCAGTTCTTTTGAAATTTCTACTACGGCTAATGTAACCACAGAAGTATCAAGAATGTATGTTGGAGATTCTAACGACAATAGAATTGTTTCGTCAACATGTAAAGCTACAAATGTATAATAAAAAAACCTAAATAATCAACAAACAAACCAGTGTATGGCTGAATTGAAAATTTTAATTTAATTCCTTCTCTGCATAGGTTGTAACTTCAAATAAATTTTCATTTGATGAATTTAGAAACGCATAAATTTCTTTTCCACCATTTATTAAAGGATCAACGTTTAGCACCGTAACACCATTAGAAATAACTTTAAAAATGCCCTCGACATAGGAAAAACCAAACATTAATCGGATTATTAGCAATTCTTCTGAGCACTTTGGTAACTAAATTGCTATCAATGTCTGGTATGAGATATGTTTTAGAAACGTACAATAAATCTACAAAGTAAATTTCCACAGTAATAATCTGTGCCATCCATAATAGTGTAGTTTTGGACATTACAAGGTATTACGGGATTTGCACATTTACATACTAAAATATATTGTTGAAGGGTTCACTTTATTTCTTCCCGTTGATGTATAAGTCAAAAATTTGAACAAATCTCTTACGTTGATATATAAAATTTATCCAAAATCCTGTTGATTGAAAACTTCCATCACTTAAAAACTCAAAAAGTATTTCTTTGATTGATCCATTATAATACGGTAGAATAAGTATCTTTTGTGTTACGCTGATTACTTGTTTGTCATTTTCTTCAGAATAATATGTTATAACATCAACAAAATTTTCAACATTCAAAACTGCATAAATAAATACTTCAGTATTTGGAAAAATAAGTAGATTAAATGTGCAACGAACATTATTTTCATATCCTGTATAATTGTCATCAACATTTGTCCAAGTCCAACTTCGATCATCTGTTATTTTTATAAAGCTTTCTTGTTCTTTTATCTGGTAATTGTTTTTAACAATGCTAACAGTGGCACCAAATTCTGCCCAATTATAATTGGAAATTGGTTCTGGCTTTCCTTTGAGCAAAGAAATTTGTATCCAATTGTCGATATTATAATATGGATGACCATGTTTTACACTTCTTTCACTAAAAATTGTTGTAGTTTAGTGACAAAGATATGCGACATACAAAATCATGAATAATCTTATTTTAGTTTAATACACGTAATAAGGCAAACAAATTTGTGAGATAAAGTACTCACTTAACAAGGACATCTGTTGAATTTTCGATCATAAAGCTCGAAACCAATGTTGCATCAAAATGATAAACAACAACCTTAAATCCATAACCTGTCGGAGCAGAAAATTGCCATTTACAATCATTTTTACGAAAAAAATAGTTGCTACTATTTAATTTAAAACTTGATGTAATATAAATTAACTGGGTTTCATCTGTAAACATGTAAGGCTCGTTTCGACTAATAGATTCAAGAAGACAACTATCATCCCATTTTTCAAATAAAACATGACCAATTTCTGCAAATCTATCTCCAGGAATATTATTACGTAATTTGAATGACCTGCTATTTGATAACATTGGTAAAATTCCATCATATCCTTTGTCACCTATTGTCATAGAATAAAGTCTTGTGTTGTTATGCTAAAAATAAAAATGATAAAAAAGGAAGAAAAGGAGTTCATAGATTTATGAAATTGCTGATTTAGATCTGTAAACTATCAAAAGTTTTAATATTAGCTTTCTGCTTTTTGTATTTGCAGTTGTTTTTTTATTAAAATATTACATTATTATTTTTGTTGTTTAAAACTATATTAATATCACATTCATGGAACTCTTCAGCAGTAAGAGATTTTGGATAATTGCTTGTTTGAAAAAATGCAAGCTCATTTAATGATAGAAAGACAGTGTCATTCGTGGTGCAATCATATGTCACAGATGTTGCAGCAGAAATAAAAACATATTTGGAAGTAACGAAAGTCAAATAATAAACCGAAATTGTCGAGATAAACATTATTTTTAACATAAAAAGCTTGTAAATGATTGGTTAAAGAAATCACTGTAAGCAATTGATTATTTTGTGTTTTACTCCTTTCCACAGTTTTTTAAAATATAAGCCTTCTTAATCACAACATTTGTCAAACATATTCTGCACATTTTAAAGTTAATGTAAAGCCTTTAATCGTCTTTTGAAATAGAGATAACAAATGAAATTCCAGCAATTTGATGGCTTAAATACATTGTACTAAAATCCGTAAAAGCATGCAAATGCTTATTTACTTTATTTGCCCTTCAATTTTTTTGAAAATTATATTTAACAACAGATGAACACAAACATACCGTATTTCTTCTAATTGAAGTTACACTCTAATTGAAGCGCATGAAAAAGTCATCATGAAAAAATAAAAGCGCAGCGCTTCAAATAGAAGAAATACGGTAGTATGACTATGTTTTTAATGATAGGTTTGCAATGCTATGATACTAAGAAAAATTACAAATGTTTGTTCTTAATTGATTGGAAACTCTTTGTTTTTAGTTTGTTCAACAAACTTTGATGTTTAAAATGTTTCCTTAAAACATCAAAGCTGGGAGTGTCATTTACACTGTGTAAGCGCTTTTGAGATTTTTATCTTTTTTTGCATTATATGTTTTTGATGAAAATGACAAATGTTAACGAAATGATTGAGGATTATGAGTAAAGGATTAAAATCATGCAAGAAACTTTAGTTGAAAATTTTTTTTGCTGCAAGAAATATTTGATGCTAACCAAGAAAATTAAAAAGCGTGCGAAACAGGCCTGAGAAATGCGGCCGCAGGCCGGCCGGCCGATATATTTTTGGCCTGCGGCCGGCCGCTTTTTTATTTTTGTTAAAGAAATGAGCTCCAAAATCAGTTTTTGAGTTTGGTTAAAATCGACTTTTGCACCGTTTCTTTAATAGAATTATGTGTTTTTAGCCTTTTTGGGTATACAATTTCGTTTATTTTTATCAAAAATTTCGTCGATCATTGAAAAAACACATATTTAAGTTTTTAAAAATTTTTTGAAAAATATGCGGCCAGCCGCGGCCGGCCGCGGCCGGCCGAAAAAAATTTGGCCGCAGGCCGGCCGGGCCGACGAATTTTCGGCCGCGGCCGCGGCCGGCCGGAAATTTCGGCCGCTTTTCTCAGGCCTGGTGCGAAATATTGTTTTTATTAGGGAAACGTCCTTCAAAAAAGTAAAAAATAATAATTCAGTTTTAATCAAAGGTTTAGCAAAAATAACACATCTTTTGTTTATATGGACCATTTAGTTTACAAAATTTTATCGATAAAGATACAGGGTGAGCCAAAAAAAAGTGCAATTCGATTTTTAAACAAAGGGAAAGGGCTCCGAAGACCCAAGGTATGAGGGGATATATACCTTGGGCCAAGACAATTTTGACCCTACAGTATGACCTTTCGAAAGTTTTCGTGTCGGGAGTTCCAGTGCCGCCAAGTTTTGAAACCAACGTTTTTCGACCCTTTCGTAGATGAGAATTCCTGGGTGAACCAGAGGTGGTGTAAAAATTCTGTTGATGGGGTTGGGTAGCCCATTGAAGGAACTCGTCAATAGGCAGGAATCGGGGTTCCCCAGACTTTCGTGCTGGGATATAGAGGCATTCGAAAAAAACGATTTCCATTTTTTTCATTTTTATAGCAACTTTGAGCAGCTGGTGTAGTCCAGCCAGAGGGTTTTAGGGGGTAATATTTGTTCACAATAAACTTCAGATATATTGTGACATTCTGGCAACGTTTGGTCAAAATCTGAGAAAATCGACTTTTAAGCTGCCATAATCGCTATATGTAAGTAGCAGGCGATGAAAATGATATCTATGTTAAACACATTTAATAGGGTCAGGAAGGTTTAAAAAGTATTTCATATGTGTTTTTAAAGCATAATTTACAACATTATAACAAAAAACAGCATTTTGAAATTTTTGGTTTTACGTCATCGTGTGCTACTTAACCAGTAATAGCTATTTTGTGCTAACGAAAAAAAATCGATATCTCAGATTTCAAAGTTTGGGGGTGGAATCACTCACAATATATCTGAAGTTTATTGTGAACAAATATTACCCCCTAAAACCCTCTGGCTGGACTACACCAGCTGCTCAAAGTTGCTATAAAAATGAAAAAAATGGAAATCGTTTTTTTCGAATGCCTCTATATCCCAGCACGAAAGTCTGGGGAACCCCGATTCCTGCCTATTGACGAGTTCCTTCAATGGGCTACCCAACCCCATCAACAGAATTTTTACACCACCTCTGGTTCACCCAGGAATTCTCATCTACGAAAGGGTCGAAAAACGTTGGTTTCAAAACTTGGCGGCACTGGAACTCCCGACACGAAAACTTTCGAAAGGTCATACTGTAGGGTCAAAATTGTCTTGGCCCAAGGTATATATCCCCTCATACCTTGGGTCTTCGGAGCCCTTTCCCTTTGTTTAAAAATCGAATTGCACTTTTTTTTGGCTCACCCTGTATTTTAAAAAAAAAGGAATACTTTGTTTGTTTAACGGAAAAAGGTTCTCCAAATGTGCGTCTTCATAAAGAAAAAAACGATGATCTTTTAGTTCGTAAAAGCCATCGTCAAAGTCAATGTTACGACAGCATTGGAATAAAAAACATCAAAAAAAGATGCTCCTTTTACTGAAAGAAAAAAGCGCAAGCAAATGAAATTAGATTTGCAAAATGCAAAACACAGACAATTTAATTTGTTAAATAATGAATCAAAGTAGATCTTTGTTCAAAAATAATCTACTTTGCAATATTGGTGTTTTATGTGCCAGGTATGTTTATGATTTATCTTTTTTGTTTTCTTTGTTTTATGAAAAAATGCATTCAATTTCTCATTGCTTTCATAAAAAATCATTTGCGGAATAAATCGTGGAATCGCTTTCTTTATACATTAATTACTTCAAAAGTTTTCAATTTATAAATCAAAATTTGAGAGTGCTTTTTTGATTCGCTGTTTGCTTCGAAATACCTGTAGAAAATCATTTTTTAGCTTCAATAGTTGCAAAAGTACCAGGTTGTTCGATAAGTTCGTGCGCCGATATTTGATGTTGTATTTTTAATAGTAGAAGAGCAATCAAAATGAGGTCTTTTGTAATGGGTAGGCCCATGACTTAGGCTTCTGATGATAATAAAATAATGGGGTCACCGGGAGTTTTCTCGAGCAAATTTGGATTTTCGATAAAAACGTGCTGAAATTAAACGGGAAAAAGCTGGAAATGACTGGATATGACATTTAAGGACTCTCTTCATCATATCCAACAACTTTCAGATGGAATTTCGCCTTTAAACCATCGCCTGCTAATCAATGTTATTCCTTGCCATAAAAAAACGTTTCAGAGCCATAATTTTGACCAAAATTGATTGTGGGGGACTTACTGGACTATTTCCAAACTCTTCCTGCCATTTTTTTTAATTTTTGAAAATATGCAAATTTTTCGACCTTGAAAATTTGCATTATGTCTTGAGGCAAAATTCCATCTGAAAGTTGTTGGATATGATGAAGAGAGTCCTTAAATGTCATATCCAGTCATTTCCAGCTTTTTCCCGTTTAATTTCAGCACGTTTTTATCAAAAATCCAAATTTGGTCGAGAAAACTCTACCGTATACCTACAGTATCCCCGGTGACCCCATTATTTTATTATCATCAGAAGCCTAAGTCATGGGCCTACCCATTACAAAAGACCTCATTTTGATTGCTCTTCTACTATTAAAAATACAACATCAAATATCGGCGCACAAACTTATCGAACAACCTGATAGTTGCAAATAAAATTTATTTTAAAACTGCTTATGTTATTCCGGTGTCCATTAATTTGGTTAGAACGATTTTAGCTATTTAAACTGGTTCTGTCCTTAAAGCAATTTTTTGATCTTTTCTTGATGGAGAAAATATTGTCACGAAGATTCGTGAATGAAAGAAATTAACATAAATCTCTCTTATAACTAGCCTCATTTTCTCTATATATACTTTGTTTGTATCGTTTTTCTTTGTCGTTTGTATCATTCTCCATCCTCATGTGAGGTCGTCTCAATAAACTCTCTTCTTGTTATGTTTCTTCGTAACAAAATGGTGCATCGACCAAAGTCGTCCAATGGTTTATGGTTAATGAAAGGTCCTGCTGCTCATCTTTATTATATGGTATGGATGTGTCTTCGTGCTAGCAGTATACTCATGAACACCAAGTCATTGCGAAAAGCTGTTTGTGTAGTTATCCATGGATTCTTTGGCGACATGAAGTCCCGCGTGGCAGGGTATCGTGGTCAACATTCATCTGGTGGAACAATGTTCAATTCAATCTCATCAATGTATGATCATGGTATTATGACAAAGTACAACAAAGTTCGTGGTAAAAAATTTATGGTATGGAGAATCAAGCAATTATCGTGGTATGGTGAATTACCGAAATTTATGGGTGATACCAAATTTATGTTGGGTGAGTCATTATAATTCGTGGCTGGGGAAGGTCTCTTCGAGAAATCGAATTTTACGCTGGTGGTGGCGAACAACTACAAACTTTATGGTTAAAAGAACCAACACAAAGTCGCTCATGGAGCGCAAACTCAAGTCGTTCAAAGGAACGCAAACTCAAGTCGTTCAAAGGAACGCAAACTCAAATGCTCGTGGTAGCAAAAATTATGTTAAACCTTGATCTCTCTCCTCAAAGCCGAATATCTTGATCTCAACTCTTATCAATTAACTCAAAGCTTGATTTCTCATCAACTCTATTCTCATTATCTCTCATCACTTTAATCAAATCTTGGTCTCTTCTCGTCAATTCGTGGTCTTATCTTCTCGTCGCTGGGGAATGTCACGAAGATTCGTGAATGAAAGAAATTAACATAAATCTCTCTTATAACTAGCCTCATTTTCTCTATATATACTTTGTTTGTATCGTTTTTCTTTGTCGTTTGTATCATTCTCCATCCTCATGTGAGGTCGTCTCAATAAACTCTCTTCTTGTTATGTTTCTTCGTAACAAATATAATATTAAAAAGTTTAATAAAAAAGTTGTCTTGTTGCAACAACAAAAAAACGAACCATTAATTTGCCATTGCTGCAATTGCAAGATTAGTCGCAGTGCGATGCAGATGTTGTCGTTAAAACAGATGACTAATGTCCACCCCATCGGAAGAGTCTCTCAACCAGGTATGTTTATGATTTATCTTTTTTATTTTGTTTGTTTTATGAAAAAATTCATTCAAAAAAATCATAGAAAAAGACTAGACAGCACAAGGAGGCACTATTTGTCTCTTAACATTTTTTTGGTTCACAAAAAAGACTAACAAAGTAAAAAATTAAAAAATAATAATTTGTGATCAATATTATTTAATTTTGACAAAAAATGGGAAACAAACAAATATTGTTAAAATAATTTTTGCCAATTTTCTCTAATAAACTTTTTAAATTAAATTATTATAATTATTTATTTTGTGCAGCTTCAATTAACTTCCGACGTTCAGCAACGTAATCATCGTATTCGGCTTGGAAAAAATTGCCTGCTACTGGATTACCAAGATGATGGGCTTCAGCAAATTTCATGGCACTCCACTTAATTCGACCTTCTTTGCATGTGTTTGAAATATGTTTCTGAATAGTTTCAGAAAGTTTTTTAGGTTGTTTGTAAACCAAAAAAACATAACGATGAAGACCACTTCCTTCGGGTGGCCCAGAGCCAACATATTCTGTCAAGGTATGACCGGCATCCACGTTGTTACCAGGAATGTTAATGACAAGCCTAAATAAATTTGTTATTAAAAAAGAGAGCTTCAAGGATAAGAAAATTTTTGATTTTGAAGGTAACGTTTAGTAAAATTCATTTTTTATAACGCAGTAAATGTTCTGATGACCAAAAATAAGGCGGCTTTTCTTGATGCCTCCTACGTTTAAGGGTACATACTAAACGACGGGTCGATCAAACTCGCGAAGCCGACCAAACGTCTCGCGACGCTCACATAATGTAACTTGGACCGGCCCGTCGTTTAGTATGGACCAAGTTTAAGACCTTAAAAATAATATTTACCAATGCATAACTTCTCGTCCTTCAGGATTTTTCCTTGAAGGCGCATCCGGATCTGTAAAGATAAGAGTGTAAAGGGCATCCTTCTCAGCTTTCCATTCAAAATGTTTTGGCAAATCTTTTACTTGTCTTGGAGTAAGAGTATTGCCAAGGTCAACCTGAAACAAGACTGATAAATACAAAAGTCAAAGATCAAAAAAAGAAACGAACCTTTTTATCATTTTCATATACGACTGTCAGGACTTGCTCAGGAGCTACTGAAATTATGTCAGGCACAACTTCATGATGAGAAAAAGCTTTAGAAACGGCACTCATGTTGAAATTTTAGACAGCTTCGAGAAATAAAAGTTAATACAAAAAAACAAGCTTATTGACAAGCAAAAGCACAACTTTGCTTTTTTTTAAACAACGTCGACGAGTCAATAACAACTCCTTTTTTTTCTTGCTTATTTTATACGCGGAAAACTTTCTGGTTTGTGTCCATTTTTTTGAAGAAGCAGCACAAAAGAAGCATAAAATAAAAATCTTGTGTCTAAAAAAATTTGGACACAAGCTTTCTTTTTTTGTTTACCTTTTTTTGGAAAAAATTGTTTAAAATGAAATGCAGCAGTGCTTATAAGGGAAAGGTGTTAATTAAATAAAATCAACCCTATTGATGCAAGTGGGACAAAGTGGTGTATGTCGGTGCAAGGAGGACAAGGTGGTGCAAGTGGGAAAGGTGGCGAAAGTTGGTGCAAGTGAGACAAGGTGATGCAAGTCGGTGCAGCGGGGGTAGGTCGGTGCAAGTGGGACAAGATGTTTCAGGGTGGCAAATAAAGACAATTATGAATGAATAAAAAGCAAGAATTGTGGAGCAACAGCCCCTGGAGGGGCTCAGATTCTCTAGTATGAAAAACATGTCATATCACTTTATTCGACTAAAAGAAAATTGTTCCCTTTTGTCCCACTTTTAACAGTTTTTAATTATATAAAATTTGCGCTTCGTCATCATTATTTTTCTTTTGAAAATTTATCAAAGTAAAAATCATAAAAGTAATGTGTTTTTTAAAATACTAAAATATCATTGAAGAAATAAAAATAATATTACAATTATAAAGTAAATTCGTCTATCATGTTCCACAATATTTTTTGGATATTAATGCAAATTTTACTTTTGTCAAAATTTTCATATAATAAAATAAAAATCTATAATAATTGAATTCAGTCAAAACTAAGCTTATTTAAAAAATGTGAAATTAAATGTTCGGCGTCACTTTTATTTTCTTCCAACGGAAATTCTTTCGTGCATCCACTTTTGCCATAGGGTGGTACTTTATGTCCAAAATAATATCGATGCGAATTTGCATAATCTTTGTATTTATGAAAATGAAAATGTATTCCGTCACTGCATTTGAAATCTTCACCAACTGGTGTTCCAAGGCACTCATGATAAATATCATTCAATTCCATTTTATCAGGATACCAAATTTCTGTTCCATGATGAAAACTTTCTTCCAAATTATTTGGGTCACATGGACGAATTCGAGGATTTACTTTAGCTCGCGGATCGTCGCTGTTTTTTCCACATTTTGGAAAATGGGGGATAATGTCATCAGCGTGAACAACTCGATATGAATACGGTAAAAGTTGAATGAATTTTCTTGCTAAAACGGAATTGCCAATGCGGGGTTCCCCAAATGTAATTACACGAATTTTGGATCCATTTCGATGTCCGGTAAGGACAGTCTTCAAAGCTGCAAGAGCAGCTAATGCACCACCCAGGGAGTGACCGGTGAAGGTTATATCGTAATCCTGTAATGGCTAATGTTAAAAATTTGCAATTTGTTTTGATTTTTTTGAAGTGGCTTTTTTAATTCCGACTTGGTTATTGGTCAACATTTGAAGCAAATCAAACCTTGTAACGTGAATCAACAAAAACTTGTTGAACATTTGGCCAAAGTGCTTCTAATGCATCACTAAAATATTTGTTAGCCTAAATATTTGCATATTCCTTTAATATACACAGATCCACTCAGACTCACTAATCCAATTCCCATAAAATCCACTTTTGGAGATATTGATTGTAGTGCTTCAAACCATAGTTGTTCGCTTCCTTTTGTTCCTCGAAAAACAACATAGATCCTTCTTTCATGGTCATTAATAAGTGTGTAACTGGCACATGAATTTTCAATAATATCACATATCAAATTACTAGATTTAAAAATTGTATACAAATGTGTATTACTGCCAAATGTTCTAAATTTGCATGGTTAAAGAAATTCCACTTTTTAATATATCTCATTGGAATATTTAAGTAAAAAGATCAAGAAAGCTATCAACCATAAAATCTGGATAAAAAGTGTTAAAGAATCCCTTCTCAATTTTTGTTTATAAAAAAAAACTTACACATTGATACAACTTTGAGGTGTAGAAGCATAAGCTCCAGCAGCGAGATTAAGAAGCTGTCGAGCTTCTGTTTCATTGTATTTTGTTTGTGGTGGTTCATTTTTTGCAATTGGAGCAGGAATTAAAGGAAATAAAACAAAAAGATAAATAAAACACAACAAAAAGATTCTTCTTTGAACTGACATTTTTCTAGTTTTTTATTTTAAAAAAGTTTTTTCATTTTAAATTCTTTTTATAACCTTGACTTCTTTTTGATTGATGAATATAATAATAAACAATCAAAGATTAATGTTTTTTTTGTATGTAAGAAAATATATATTGTTTAAATTTAATATTTTTTTAAAGTTTAAAGCTTGAAAAAAAAACCATTTTTATTGATCAAAACTTATCTTTTTATTGTAATATTATAATGTGTAAATAATAATATCAAAAAAAAGCATACAAAATTTATCAATATGTTTATTGATTTCCAGACTGTATTCCAAAAGCATTAAGAAAACGTGATTTTATTATTCCAGATGTTGATGGAGAATTTGGCATTTGTCCAAACGTACTTGATGACGACATGGATGTGTTATTGGCATCCGGGTACATCGTCGATGCCATCATAGAAGAAGCCATTATATTTTCCAATGGTGATGGTTGTTGGGTTTGCTATAAAACAAGAAAATGGTTTTTTACATTTTTAAATATTTCTTTGCTTGAAATTACAGTAACAAAAATGTGAGTTCGAAAAAATAGTTATAAAAATTTCAATTTTCAATTAATCAATTTTAGATTGAACTGCTAAAATTGTTGCATTACGAAAAATGATTAAAAAGCACATTTTTCAAACAAGCAAAAAATGCGATAACATAAATAAAAAACTAGCCTGCTTTTTTGCTCGAAGAATTACATCTTCTAGTATTTCAGCAGCTTGATATTTATTTTGTCGACGATAAAGAATTCCAAGATTTTTAATTGCAGTTTGAACAGCTTGACTGAAAATTATTGAAATGACAAACAGTAATATTTTACTTAAAACTTTTTTTAAACCAAATCTAATGGCACCATTTCATCTCTCATAGACAAAAGTATGTGTGTGGCAAAAATCAGCTTATTATAGACAAAAATAAGTTTAAAATGAAAAAATTGACAACAGTAAAACTTTTTTTTTGTCTTCATACAAGCTGATTTTAACACACACATCAGTTATGAAATTTTAAAACGTGCCATTAGATTTGTTTGTAAAAAGATTTGTGTTTCATTGTTATACAAAAAATTTTCTATGCATGAAAATTTTTAAATTACATGTTTTTTCTTGCAAAATAATTCCATGCTTCGCCAAAACACATGTTGCAACATGGCCGTCAAATCAGATCATCTAAAAATACTTACCAATTTTCACCTTTAAAAATCTTAAGCCAATCACCATTTTCTTGATAAATTTCTGCTGCATCTTGTCCTTTATTGCTTTCACTTTCTTCAGCAACTTGCCAAATGGGTTTATTTGTTTCTGTCATTTCCCCAAAGACTTGTTGATGATGGGCTCGAAGAAGGATCTCTTTATACAGTGCTTCTGCGTCATTGTATTTTCCTTGTTTCAAATATGTTGCTGCTATGAAATTCATAGTTTTTGCAGCATTCTGATTATCTGGACCAAATTTAGCTTCATAAATTTTTAATGCCTGACGATAATGTAATTCTGCTTCGTCATATTTTTCTTGATATTGGTAAAGCAGTGCAAGATTGTTGAGTTGTTTGGCAACACTTGGATGATCAACTCCAAAAAGTTTCTCTCGAATTTTTAATGCTCGTTTACAAAATGGTTCAGCTTCAGCATATTTTTTACGTCGACCATGTAATATCGCAATATTATTTAACGTTGCAGCAACCGCAGCATCTTCTGCACCAAAACATTTTTCACGGATCTCAAGTGCTTCATTTAAAAGTTGAGCGGCTTCTTTGAACTTTTTTTGATCACTGTAACAACAAATTTTAAAAATGTGTTGATAAATACATATAGGATAACTAAACCATCCTCTTACCGATAAACTAGTGCTAATATATTTAGCATTGTTGCAACATCAGGATGATCATGACCACCACAACTTTTTTCCAAATCTTCTAATGCTTGCTTACATAATGGTACAGCGACTTCATACCTTCCAGCCGAAGCATACTGTATTACCAAATTATGTAATGTTTTTAATCGATTTGGAATTTCATAACCTATTGATGCACTTGCTGCCATGGCATTTGCAGGGGTTGGATGATTAACTAAAAATGCAAAGGATTTATCACATTTTATTAAAATTTGAAGATTTAAACAACAACAGTATACCCTGTGTTTCATCATCTTCTTCTTCAGGACCAAATCCAAGTTCTTGTAGAGTATTCTGAGTATCAGATGAATGGATTTGTGCTGCTGCTTCTCTTTGTTCATTTTCATGGTCTTCATCAAATTTCTTTATTGAATTCATAAATTCGAGATGCTTCTTTTCTTCTTCAAGTTGAGCAACTGATTGTTCGGATTTTTTTAGCAGCCCTCGAAGCGTTGCTAATTCTTCTCGTAACCATGCGGCTTCTCCTTTTAAACGGTTATTTTGTGATTTTAGCTGTTGTCTTTCTGCTTCTTGTTGTTGGAGATATTGAGCTAAATCCATCATAACCTTAAACAAAAATTTGAATTATATCAATTTCGAATTTAAAAACCAAATGCATGATTGTGTTTTTTACTATCGAGAACCACTTTTTTTTTTTGGTGGCAATTCGCTTGTAGCAGGTTTCATGAAGCTCATATATATAATTCCAAAGTGTAAAAAACTACCCTGTATTTATTTATTTACCTGTGCTTCATCGATTGCAAGTTGAATAGAATCCAAATTTCTGTCAACAATTTTAGATTTTTCATTCATTAAAATCTTCTCGTCTCCAGATAATAAAGAATCTGATGATGTTGCAATTAAAGTTGATTTGATTGTTTCATGTTCTTGTTTTAATGCTTCAAGTCCTTGAGCGACCGTTTTTGTCGAGGTTAATATCTCCTCTTGTGACACACACATATTTCATTCAGTTTCTTTTATCTACCACCTGAAGTTTAATAATAATTACTTTTATCAAAATTAATAAACGCAAAAATCGAAGAAAAATGAGTCATCACCATAACTACCCAAACAACATAAAAAATTGAATAAACAATTTTAGTGACATTTTTTGTATATTGAAACTCATTTTCAATGTGTATCCCTTCCAAAGAATGACCCTTTGAACCGACATACATTTATATGTCCATTTTTGTTTGTGGTCACAGCTGCTGTTTCATCTGTTTTGTTGTTCTTCTTTGCCGTGGGTTGGTGTTGCTGCACTTTTGATGTTCGTCTGTTTCTTTTTTTGCTGTTGCAAAAAAAAGAACACCGAAGAAGGGACATCCCCGAATATAGTTTTGAAAAAAAGAGTAGCAGCAAATGAGTCAAAAAAAATAGTGTTCGGTTAATAAATAAAATAAGTTCTAGCCACTAAAATTGGAATGATGAAAGAACCTGTTAAAAAAATAATAAATATACACGGTTTTACACTGTTCTAAAAAAATGCATTTGGACATTAGTATTTTTCATATTTAAAAAATCCTGTTTTCAAAGCAAGTCTATTTCTTTGTGATATCAAGATGGAGGTCCAGAAATGATAGTTACAGTGATAGTTTATGTCATTAACAGTAATTTAAACTACCTATCTCCTTGAAAATAACAATATCCAAAAACAAATAGGCACTTCTTCTAATTGTTACTTTTATTTGTTTACTCGTAAGTTTTAAACGTTTTATAATTAATATTTGAAAGTGCAACTTTTCAGCATGAATTTATCAAATTTTACCATCTTCATCAATTCTATTGTCACAAGTCATTTTCAGCAACGTTTTCCAGGCTTTTTGTTGTATCAACAATTGTTCGAAATTTTTATTAATAATTTTCGTACATGAAGTGTAAGAAATAAATAAATCAAAAACTGTAACAATAACGCAGACAGTAAAATACAAAAATTTAAATTTAAACTACACTCAAAAGTTCGGTCTTGAGATAATTTATGAAATTGAGAAACATGTAAACTGATAAAATGATTACACCCGTAAAAATGTAAATCAATCCCATACTAATGTTATGATTGTAACCATTTTATCAGTTCAGATGTTTCGTTTTATTTGAAGTTTGTACAAACTCTCAAAACCAAAGTGAGATTTTAATAACCAATTTTAAATACACATCCTTTTGGTCTTATCCCCAAAGATTTTTCATATCATTAAAATGTTCATCAATTGTTTGATTTGCTTTAATATTATGCCCTAAGGCAGTTTTTACTGTTGTTGTTGCTTTTATAGTTGTTACATCGGAAGAATGATGGATCATTCGTTTTGAGATCGATGCACAAATGAATTTTATCAATTTTGAACGATAAATCCAATAAATTGAAAGCGTTAATATATTTATCAAATATAGCTAAAAATTATTGTGTTTGTTTAATCATATAAAAGAAAAATAAAACGATTTACCGAAAGAAAAATTGGTGAACGATATGGCTCATAAATTGATGAAATAATTATCGTTGATGAAATAGTAAACGTAGAAAATATAAAGCTGATGGTTGCTTGCGGAATTAAACAATCAAGAGAACGAATATTTTCAATAATTTGATATTTGTGTGTCAGTAAGGAACGATTCGTTGAATTACTTAATTTTCGAAGTAATTGATTTTGTTTTTGTAGTCTTCGAAGTAGCTGAAATGATGATAGGGATTTATACACAAATACCAAGGAGGTATTCACGTGACGCCGGAGTCTTATTTTGCCAATTACTACGTAGTAACAGTTTATCGCATGCTACTTATGATAGTTTTAGTCCTCGTTAAACATCCAGTTCTTGAATTTCGCCGATAAAATTTTGCCTGAATGTTTTCCAATTATGGAACCAGTTTATTGGCAAATAAAACTCCGGCGTCACTCGAATACCTCCACGGTAAGCCCTAAAAAAATTTTTTTAAAAAGCTTACTGTAAAGTTGGTAGTTTCAATTGTAATTAAGAAGATGTAAATGACATAAATTGGAATTCTCACTGAAAATTAAGATCAAAATTAAATTTGTTTCATTTCTTTGGGGCTAAAAAAACTCTTACATATATTAAATAAAAAAGAAAAACAACATCCAAGAAAGGTTGAAATTAATGCGGCAAGAAATGGAATAATTCGAAAAATTGATTTTTTTTCATAAGTTTGAAAGAAAACTGTTGCAACAAATCTTTCGAAAGCGATTGAAGTTTCAATTAATCGAAAACCATATGAAGACATTGCAGCAGGAATTTTGGCTATTTGAAATTCAAATTTTTGATATAGTACTGGCATTTCTTCAATTGAATCAATAACTAATATAAAGAAAAAACAACTGAAAGCTTGAAGGCACCAAATTATTCCAAGTATTAAAATTAGGATTTTTAAATTTGAATGAGTTCTTTTTAAACAATAATATGAGCAATATAATCCAAATGGTGCTAAAATTGATGAAATACCAGCAAGGGATACCAAAATTATGTACAGTAGCCGGGTAACTGGATCCATTATATGTTTCTGAAATGTTTCATTAGAGAAGAAATATCATTGTAAAAAGAAAATAAATAGCAAACAAAATATATTCCTTAAAGGGGCGGTATCTAGAAATCACGCGATCTTTTTTTTCGGACCCCTTAGGTGATCGTATGCGCTCTGATCTCAAGCCGAGGCAAGATGGTGTAGGTCGGTGCAAGTGGAACAAGGTGGAGTAGATCGGTGCAAATGGGACAAAGTGGTGCAAGCCGGTGCATTGTGCAAACTGGTGTAAGAATGGGCAGGGTGGAGTGATTACTTTTTTATAAAAAATTTGTGTGGATTAAAAAGAAGTTTTTTGTTCTCAAAGAAAGTACGGGGAAATAAAACTGTAACTGAAGAAGTAATTAAAAATATATAACGAAATACATTTTTAATTAAAAATGGATTTTCTTATTAATAAAAAACATTGTACTTAGAAAACATAAGTACAAAACCACCCCTTTTTTAATTAATATTTTCTGTTTGGTTAATTTCTTTCTATTTTAAAACCAATTAATTATATGACCTTTAAACAAGCTTTACGGTCGGTTAATGAAGCAGGTCTAAAGGCAATTAATTTGAAAAAGGTGTATCTCTTTTTTGAGTTCTAATTATAGGGAACACATTTCTTTTTAACCAGAGTTCGAAAATAACTGCTTTAATGGGGCCATTAAAAATAAAGCATTTGAAAGTTTGCTCATTTATTTTATGACATTGTCCAATGCGTTTACCAATAGCAAAAGTTTGAATTTTATATGTTTAAATAAAATATGAAAAAAATGAACGTATAATGCTACATGTACATGTAAAAAACAACACAATTTTTTGACATCACATGGTAGGATACATAATAATTTTACATTTATCATTCAGACGAAAATAGCTATGACCATCATCAGAAAGTTCAAACATTTCAGCTAACAAATAATCATCATAAAAAATTTGGTATAGCATTTTAACTGAAAGATCTCCTTCTTCATCATATACCAGATATCCATACATATTATTATCCCAATCAAAGTAAGGATCATCTTCATACCTGTTATCCGGATTTTCTACCTTTGATGGAGTTAATGGAATTTTAGAATTTGTCATAATAGTTATCCAAGTTATTCATGGAACGTTCATCTTCCGGATTCATTTCATTTGTATAAATTTTTGATGCAATTAATTCATCTTCATCAAGGGATTGAATTGTTGCGTAAACGTTATCAGCAATGGGGCCATAAAGCTCTCCTTTGAGAATATTTCCATCTTCATCAATAATCTCAACTAAAAATTTTTAACCTATTATTTTGATAAAACTGTGCAGCAATACAAACAAGCAATGCATGAGCTGAATTTTTAAAAGGAAAAAAATATTGTCATCGGTGCGATACTAGAATAGGGGTCCCTACGAGTTCAAAGGAGCGCATTGTCTTCCAAAACCGATTCGGCTGTATATCAATGTAAAAATAATTTACCAGTATATGTTTTTTGAGCTTCTAATATTAAATCAGGTAAACGAGGATCATCAAACAGAAATGATTTAGGAACTTAAAAATACAGGATTATATTGTTGAATAAAATTTTATATAAAAAACAAACCAACAAAATCTCGAATAAAACTTTTTTTCATTTTTTCAAAATCAAACAAATGCATTAAATCCATCATTTCCCTTTTAATTAGTTCATTTAAATCTGCATTTGGGTTTATCAACTTTCTAGTTTCAGCTTGTTTTTCTACCCACCCATATGCCTAAAAAATAACTAAGAAACAATTTATTGCAAGAAAAATAACAAACAGCCTTTAAAATCTCTTCGTCTTTAAAACGTTTTTTTGAAATTTCTAAAATTTCTTTCACAGCTGTCTTTTCCAATAAAAAAAATTTATCATTTTCGAGAACATGGGAAATCATATGTGTAACAAAACTTTTTAAGGTTTCTTTAAAATATATAAGTGAATATTTTCGTGATAATTCAAACATTTCAAATACATTTTCATCTTTCACTTTTATTTCTCTACTAAGATACAGATCACATTCTTTCTTATAAAACTTCAACACCAAAATATTCTGCCATATCAAAAAAAAAAGTTCTCTGATTATTGTTAAAACCCATCGATGAAACATACCAACAAAATCTCGAATAAAACTTTTATTCATTTTTTCAAAACTAAAAATATCCATCGAATCTGATAATTCATTTTTAATAGCTGTATTCAAATTTAAATTTCTATCTATGGATATTCCATCATAGATGGGTTACCAAATATATTTCTTTATTTTCATGATCAACATTTTGACGCAATTACTTCAATGCAACAACAAATTTAAAATGTAATTTATTGATGATACGTTTTTAGCATTTTAATTTGGAATTTTTTTTATAAATGTGCATTACATGTATATTAAATTTTATTTTTTTTGTGCTTTTGTATTGTAAACGTTGATGTTTTTTCTGTAAAAGTAATTTTTTGATGAGCCGTCACAATTGTGAGAGATCTCTGTTGCTCGATCAAAGCAGTTGCTTTTGCAACGGCATTGTGTGTAAAAAATATTTTGCAGCAAAAATGTCAACACAACAAAAAAAATGTTTTTTTAATCCGTTGATTAAAAACGGTTGATTAAAAATAGGAACAGTTGCTTTATAGAACTTTCATTTTTTAACTGTGGCAAAGAAGGAAAAATAGTGAAAGCAACTAAAAAACTAAAAAAGAAAAGAAAAAATGAAGAACAATTGAAAATATTTTTTACTCCTGTTTTTATTGATCCGTATTAGTTTTTCAAAGGATCCTTTATTTATTTATTCAAACACAAAAAAATGGATGCTTCACTTATTTCAAATCTTTTTTCTTCGAATTTTGTCTATAGAAATAATGCACTTTCTTATATTTCAAAATGGATTGCTGCTGATCAAAAATGTGCTCAAGTATTGATTGATGCAGGATTTTTACATTCAGTCCTTGAATATTTAGTACTAACAGAACATGATAAAATTGATAACATGATTGAAAATATTATAATACCAGTTATAGATGAAAGTTTAAAGCGGGAAAAGTTAGTTTATCGTAGACGTTATCATAGATTAACCAAAGTCACAAATTCTTGTCTTTGTGCTAGTTTAATTGAAGGATAGCTTTTATAAAAATGTCTGCCACCCTTACGGTTGTCTGGCGATTTGACCTGCCTTGGCTCAAGGGATATTTTCGCACAAAATAATAGCTTCGATAAAATTTGACATATTGAAAATTTCATTTTTTATGCATTTTCTGAAGCAGCTGAATGTTATTTTTTTGCAGCATGATAAATCATTGTGATGCAACATGGTGCTTAAGGCTCATCATTGCAAAAAGTTCAATAGAACGCAAAAGAGCCATTATTTCATATGGCATCATTTCACATCTACCACCTCTAATTTCTCATAAATGGGCATGTAAACATGTTCTTGGAATATTTTGCAATTTGATTAGTACACCAGAACTTTTATTGCATGAAATTGTAACAAATGAAGAAATTTTGAAATGTTTACTTTTCGTTATTTTTCGTTTTATTTTGAACGAAAAACGCAAAATTTTGTTTGATATTGGATTTCATGAAAAATTTCGTCAATTTATTGATTTATCAAATTCAAGTATTTACAACTTATTAATTAATGATTTACTCTTTATTATTGATTCTAATAAATATATCGAAGAACTCTATGAAACTCCTCATTTTTTAAAAATTATTACATGCCAAGATGCTATTGTTTTTATTGCAACTGAATGTCTTTTTTCTGAAAGGTAAGAATTTGTGTTTGGTCAAGATCATAGTTAAAGCATCTCATATTAATCAACAAAACTATAAAACTACTAAAAATTTAAAAATATTTTAGGTCGTTAATACAATTAAATGCTCTTGTTCTTATCAAATACATTGCTAGAGGGAATAAACAAAAGCAAAATATTGTAAATGCTGGAATTCTTCCACGTTTAGCAGAACTTATGAAAGATCAAAAATTTACTGCAAAAGTTCTTCAAATTATTGCAAATTTTTCGGATTATTTTGCAGATATTATTCAAGCTGCATTTGATGCAAACATTTTTCCAAAAATTTTTAATTGTGTAAATTTTAAAAAGAATGATAATAAAATGGTAGGTATTATTTTTCATTTTTACTAGATAACAAAAAAAATTTTATTTATGAGTCGCATAAAAACCTTCCTAAGGAAATTAGAAAAGCAAGAGGAAAAAAATAAGTTAATAAAAAAAATAAATAGAAGTTACAGAAAAGTTACTAGTTTCTGCCCTTAACCCCAAGGGAAATCTTTTTAACATGATTGCCACCGATGAAATGCGTTTTGTAATGAGATTCACCGAGACACCAACCAATCACGTTTTTAGTCGACTTTATATAAAGCTATATTTAGTCATAATCTCATAGCTTTATAGCTTTAATGCAAATTATGTGCTGTTTTTTTGAAAATTTGCATATTCAAACATAATAAAGTAGCATGTTATAACAGAAGCAGACGATACAGTATGCTTTTTGGTTGAACATTGAAATATAGTTCTCAAATGATCAGATAAAATAATTTTCTGAAAAAACTTGCCTATGAGAGGTTTTATTAATTTTTATTGACTAATGACGAAATTACAAGATAGCAAACATTTTCATAAGTAATTTTAGTAAGCATCAGTATCATAAGATGTATAGTCCAAAATGGCATTTCTTGATTTGAACCGTAAAAACGAAAATATTATATAAATTTTTTAGAAAACAATTCAATGTATTAAAAATATTGTTGAAAGACGATCCCTAAATCAAATTATATGTTTGTGCAACAACAATATTGAATTTGTTCTATTAAAGTGCCTCCCACAAAGAATTTTACATCTTAGCAGCGCAGATCAAATTGTAACATGTTTCATCGAAATTCTTGAATTTTTATTGGATGAAAGGGAGGAAGAATTATTTGATAAAACCATAGCAAATATTATAAACTTTGGAGGAGATAATAATTTATTGCATGTTTTAAGGAACACAATTTCTAATCATCGTTTAAAAACTGCTTTCATTGTAATAGCTCAAAAATATGATGTTTATATTTGAAGCTGGGCAAATTATGTAATATTTTAATTATGATTGTGATTTTATGTTATTTTTTAATAGAATTTATTCATTTTGTATATTGCACAACGGGAATAACAGTAATAACTTTTTTTTATGTATTTGTATTAATCCTCTTTATACGATAGAAATAATAAAAATAAGATAAGTTTTATTTTTAACTCAAAAAATGTTGATTAAATCCGATGTTTATGGTTTAAAAAACAAATCTTTTGATCTTTGAAATTTCTTTTGTTGTAATAAACAATTGCTTCTCAATTCCTGGTAAGGTTTAACTGCAACCGGAAGTTGAAAGCATTCTTTTATTTCTCTGGATGTCTCTTTTTGATCAATTTTCTCTCGTAAAATGCGGAATGAAATTTTTAACAACTGTTTCTTTCTTTATAGGTGAAGCTTTATTACTAATATGACCGAAGCACAATGCTGAAAAATGAAAAGTGTGTACAACTGTGTGACTCCACCTTTTAGGAAGAAGGGATCCAAAAGCAACAGTTGTTAACGTTAATTTTTTCACGTGAATGTATGTGGGTGTACATGCGAAAAAAAGCATAAAACAGATAAAATAAATGCTTTCAACATATTGTCACATGAATTTATTCATGTTTTTCACGTGAATCAAAACAGTTGTTGTTTACGATATTGAAACAGCCGCCTTTTTGTCAAGAAAGATTTTAACAAAAAATGTTGAATGCTATTTTTGCTGGAATAAGATTTGTATAAATAGTTGTATTTTTCTTATTAATATCACTAACTTTTCAGTTCTGGTATTTGTCATTGACAAGATGGGAAGTATTACAAAACGATGTCCCCACTGTGGCTACGAGTTTGTTATCCGTTGGGATGAACATCATGATACTACACAATGTTCAGTTATTCGGGTATGTTGTTTCGTTATAAATATCATTCAATTTAAAGCTTTTTCGAAATAATTTAAAAGGTATAATAAATTTGTATCCATCGAAGTTTTGACAATGAAATTCATTGTGATCAAAACTGTATTTAAAACTTGTAGATGAGGAAGGGGGGATTTAAATGATCTTTAATTGTTTTTGTGGCTTTCTAAAAATTCATACGGTGAATTTCATTTTTCGCAACTCAACCTCAAAATGCAGATCAGGCCATGGTCAGAAATTTTTATTTCTTATTCTTATCTTTAATTTCTGACATTTATACTTTTGGCCTGCCCTTTATTTAAATTACCTTGATGGTAAGCCTGCCTGATTTTTTTTCTAAATTTGAGTCCAAAAAACAGAAATTTCTTCTATAAAATTTTTTTAATACAAATACTATAACTTTGCTTTACTCTTTATTATTTTAGAAAATTCTTACATGTCCTGATTGTGGTGCACGGTGTGAATTCGAATTCAAGCCTTGATTCAGCAATGCCATGTTCCACGGATGAATGTTTTAGAAGAAAAAGAATTTATATGCTATATTTTCTTTTGTTTCTTTTATAAATGATTTTTTTGTTTAGATATATATAATTAAAACTTCTATGTAAACTAGTTATAATAAAATTTTCGCAGTACTTTAAGAATTACATTTACAGCGAGATGTACATATGCGTACAGTAATCGATCATTTTTGATTAAATTTTATTAAAATTTTTCTTTTGGAATTTTTCTAATTATCAGAAAAATATGTTAGCTGTATAGTAATAACAATTATACGTTAAGCAAAAACAGAAACTTTTTGATCTTGAAATTGTTGTGAACGATGTTTGATGTCTCCAAAAACAAAATGTGTGTGAAAGTGTTAGAAAAGAAAAGCCGCATTTGTGTTTTTACTATCCCTTCTTTAATTACATTAATCTGCTACGTAATTAAAGAAGGGATGATTACCTCTATTTTTTTTAAAAATATATTAGTCTCGTAAGCTTTTATTTGCATGTTTTGATTGTATTTATTGCCATTTTTTCTGTTCTATAAGTGCAAGCTTTTTTTGTTAGAATCACTCAAACAAGCTAGAAAAATTTATTTAGTTTGTTAAAAAAGTTTTTTGTTATGCAAGAAAAAAATCACAAAGTAGGATATATTCTAATTTTACATTTATCAGATAAACGGAAAAAACAAACATCAGAAGTTCTAAACATTTCAGCTAATAAATAATCACCATAAAAAAGTTCACATGGACGTTTTAAAGTAATATCGCCTTCTTCATCAAATACTAAATATCCATGCTGTTTGTTACCTTTATCAAAATGAAATCCATCGCCACTGATATCCATTTCTTTTACATTTGATGGAAATGAAGGAAGATGGGAATTTGTTGGCCAATAAAAATAGTAATCCATATCATCCATACAATGTTCGTCTTCTGGATTCGTTTCATTAATATAAATTTTTGAAGCAATTAATTCATCTTCATCAAGAGATTTAATTGCTGCATAAACGTTATCCGCAATGGGGCCATAAAGTTCTCCTTTGAGAATATTTCCATATGCGTCTGTTAATTCGACTAAAAGTTTTTTCCATTGTATATAGTAAGTGCAAAGTTATGATATGCACTAACCAGTATATGTATTTTGCGCTTCAAAAATCATATCATTTAATCGTACTGCATCGAATAAAAACGACTTTGGAGCTTCAAACTTACAATTATGTAAAAGAAAATTTTATAAAAAACTAACCAACAAAATCTCTTATAAATCTTTTTTCCATTTCTTCAAAATTAAATAACTGCATAAAATCTGATAATTCTGCTTTAATCAAATCATTTAATGTTGAATCTTTTTTCGTTAAATGTTTTGCTCTTGCTTGCTTTTCTACCCAGAGGTATACCTGAAAATTTAACAAAGTTTTGCCAAGGGAATGTCCAGCAATCACGTGATTCTTTGGTAGAATCGGAAGGGGTAAATCAAAAGATCCAAAAGGAGGCATGAAACAAAGGTAGGAGGGAGTGGTTTAAGAAATAGGAAAAAAAGATCATTTGATTCCGGGACAATTTCAAGTAAAAAAACTGCAGTACCGCTTTAAAAACTTTTTCGTCATTGCTTCGATTTTTTGTAATATCAAGAATTTCTTTAACAATTGACTTATCAACTGTTAGAAATTTATCATTTTCTATAATTTCCCTAAATTTATATTTAATAATCGAATTTGCAGCTTCTTTCAGATGAGTTAAAGAATATTTTAATGAAAGTTCAAGCATCTCAAAAACATTCTCATCTTTCACTTTTATCTCATGACAAAGATGTAAATCACATGCTTCTTTAAAAGTTTCAACACCAAAATATTCTGCCATATCTAAGAGAGGAAGAACATTTTCTTTTGCAAATTTGCATTCACCCGAATAAATGAAAGTTATGAATTCTTTAAAATCATCAAATCTATAAGTAGCAATTTCAATTGGGTCATCTGGATTTTTTCTCCAATTCTTAGAAAACATTGATGCAAATGTTGTTGAAACAGATGTAAGTAGGAGAGAATATGCATACAACTTTTAAAAACAAAGAAAGTTATCAAAAAAATTTATTCAGTCAGATAACTTACTTTTTCTTCAACTTCAAATATAACATCAAAACCACCAGTTTTAGGATCTTGTAACTTAAAAATTTCAAATCTTTTCATCATCATTTTATACAAATTTTGTTCTTTGCTAGGCATCGTGTATTGATTATTATAAAAACTAAACATTGCCACAAAACAATGTGTGCTAAAAATGTCATTAAACAAATGTGTGCACAATGGAAGAGTCAATATTAATTGGATGACCTAGAGTATCTTCCTCACCTGTCTTACAACAGAGAAAAATGCCAAAGCGACAAACTTTTTTATCCATAAAAATGTGCAAATAAGAATTAAACAAAGGACCACAAAAATATGGCAGTGAATATAACTGAGAAAATAGTGTTTATTTATTTTGTTGTTTTGTTGTAATTTTTCTCAAGATTTGTTTTTTAAAACATTTTTATTACTTCTTAAAGGTTTTTATTGTACAAAATCATGAATGTAAGTAAAGAGAACGATTAATAGGCATTGACAAATATAATATTGTGATTTTGTTCTTATACTGCTTTGATATTCTTTAATTAATATAATCACAATTTCATGCACAAATTTAGCTAATGAAATCATCAAATTTATAAGTAGCAATTTCAATTGAATCATCTTTACTTTGTAGTCATCGCTTGTTTTAGCAAATTTTATAACAAATGTAAGTAGGATCTTTAATTTTTTGTACTTAAATTTTGAAGCAGCTGCAAAAGTGAAATTTTAAAAAGAACGTTTGAAATTTGACGTTTTATATTATAGCTTGTTAAAAAATTATTACTCAGCATGACATTTTTTTTATTAGAAAAGAGGAATTGCACCTGGGTACAAACAAGTAATTAATTGATAAAATGTAATAAAGAGTGGCGTTGCTACTGTCTGAACATTTATGAAAATTCATACATGAATATTTTATTAACAAACAGTTTAACGAAGAGGCTTGCTACAAGTTCACTAAACTTTAAAGCTGCAGAAAATTATAATTCAATCAACCACATTAAAGCAATTAATAAGAGAGCCCCAATGCAAATTACCTGCATAAAAAATGACAAACAAAAGTTTTATTGCTCAAAGTTAGTTGTTATAGTGCATCATCCTTTGTTCACATTTTACTTAAGTTTAAAGCTTATGCTTTATTATGCTTATTATAATTATGCTTTATTATAAGCTTATAAAAAAGGTCTTTTACAAATATTATCATCAACAAGAAAATTATACCATTTTACTGGGCTACTTAATTAATTATCTTGTATATTTTTATTATAAAAACTAATAAAACTAATATTTCTGTTTCTTTTTATTTATAACTTTTACTTGTTTTAAATTGTATTTTAAAATTTTTTCTTTAATTGTATTTTATCCACCTGGTTTAGGCCATGGGGGAATATTCTTTATGAATAAATATAATCATTTTCCATGTCGTGTAAACCTACATTGGACAGTTTTTAATATTTTTTAGTATTAATATATCTTTCATATATATATATTTATTCATATTTTATATATATATATTTATTCATAAAGAATATTCCCCCATGGCCTAAACCAGGTGGATAAAATACAATTAAAGAAAAAATTTTAAAATACAATTTAAAACAAGTAAAAGTTATAAATAAAAAGAAACAGAAATATTAGTTTTATTAGTTTTTATAATAAAAATATACAAGATAATTAATTAAGTAGCCCAGTAAAATGGTATAATTTTCTTGTTGATGATAATATTTGTAAAAGACCTTTTTTATAAGCTTATAATAAAGCATAATTATAATAAGCATAATAAAGCATAAGCTTTAAACTTAAGTAAAATGTGAACAAAGGATGATGCACTATAACAACTAACTTTGAGCAATAAAACTTTTGTTTGTCATTTTTTATGCAGGTAATTTGCATTGGGGCTCTCTTATTAATTGCTTTAATGTGGTTGATTGAATTATAATTTTCTGCAGCTTTAAAGTTTAGTGAACTTGTAGCAAGCCTCTTCGTTAAACTGTTTGTTAATAAAATATTCATGTATGAATTTTCATAAATGTTCAGACAGTAGCAACGCCACTCTTTATTTCATTTTTTTATTGATCAAAGTAGTATAATTTTCTCACCTTATCTTTCATTAACTAAGAAGCAGCCACAAAAAATACTTATGTTGGCGAATGTGGAATAGGTGGAATTGTTTCTAAAATATTCAAACACAATTTTTCTATTAACACAAAAAATGAAAATATTGACAAGTTTCACCCTTATTGCTCTTATCATTTTTTCTGTATCGATTAAATCAAATAAATGTTTTTATTGGGTAAAAAGGTCTCACATTTTTTTGGTGCCATTTTGATAGATGTCAAAAAAACTGAATGAATTTTAGCTACAACAAAAATTCTTCACCAAACAATTTGTTTTTACTGTGTGTGCTAAAATTACATTTATTCTATAAAAAGTTTCACATAAATATGATTATTTAGGTTTTTATTATACAAATAAAAAAGCACGTCAAATAGAAAAAAAAGTTCCATATTATTTAAAGTAGAGTTAATCAAGGAAAGTAAGAGTCATTAAAAATTAAACATTTTTTGTTGAAACTATTAAAAAAACAGCAAAAACAGTTTATCATTTAAAAAATACTTGTTTCTTCAAATTTGAATTGAAATGGCATCATGTCAAAAAGTGATTTACGGATCTAAAAAACTTCTATCATTATTACAAATTAACTCTTGTAAAAAAAACCTGTTTATCAAGAAAAAGTGTAATTAATGCATCTGCAATAATCCTAAATAAAACACACAGCTTGACCATGCCATAAAAGATATTTGTGAATGTTACATGTGTGGCATAATGACAGACCATATCTTGCCGAAGATTGAAATAATAAACATAAACGAAATCAGGAAGATAAAAGACAGCAAAAGTTGAAACATTTACAGCCAGTTTCCATATTGGGAATTTTGAGGTAGGCATTGATGAACCTTTTGCTTCAATACGGGATCGGGCACGGTGCAAGTAGAATGCTGAAAAACAACACCGTTCTGTTTTCGATCTCAAAAGTTTCGGTTTCGAGAATTTCACTAATTTTGGTTTGTATTGAAGTGTATCTTGTTAAAATGCTTAAAAAATTACCATACCTGTTCCAGCAAAAAGTACAATAACAACAAGATACAGCGTACTTTGAAGATATCCCATATATCGATTAATTGCAGTGTAACAGTCAGTAGTGCATCCATAAAGCGTTCTGAGCTCTGATTCAAAGAGACAAATACGAAAGATAAAAAACGCCCAAGAAAAAATGATAAAATAAATGCATCGCCTCATTGTAACATGCTGTCGATATTGAATTGGTCGAGCAACGGCATAGAGCTTTAAAAGGGAGAGAAAAATGTATGAACATGTTGCAGACCATTTTGAAGCATTATAAACCCAGCTGATAGTGTTGTGAATACTGTTTCTAAAAAAATTTGCATATTGGAATAGATTAATATGTCAGGAAATGGAGCACTTACTTAGGAGTTGGTGACCCAACAATATTTACAAATGTTGCAATTCCTGCAATGCATGTTAGCGTATCACCAATTGATCGATCAATGATAAGAAGATAACATTTTCGATTAACACGTTTTTCTTTCATTGCTCGAATTACAGCTGCAAGAAAGACAATACTCATAATAAAGGAGATAATTGCAAATGGAATTGGGATATATCCATTCCAGAGTTTTCGAACAGGTGTTAGTGTTGTCCATAGATAGAGCTAAAAATGTTGGATATTTAGTATATTACAAGCAATCGTGACTGCAGAGATCTCCAAAAGATTCCTGTGTACTCTTCTAGCTAGTGGATAGTACGATGACAAAATATCAGCAGCTAAATCGTCGGTCTGTGGATTTAATAGTTATATAGATATAGCTAATAAATAGCAGAAGATATCTAGTTTTGTTATAACATTTTGATGTCGATGATTTTATAGATGTATAATAACTTAAATCACAGCGCACCGGTAGTTGCTTTTTTTGAAAAAGAGAAACGCATGCAACAAAAAAAGAGCTCATGTTCAAAAAAAGATTTAAGCACTTTGATGAAAGTAAAAATTGTGATTTTGGTAACAATGGATAGAGGAAGGTTCAAAATAACCGTTTTTTATAAATTTGGTCAAAAAAAATAATTTTATTGATTTTTTATGCCCCGAGGAAAAATGCAAATTTTTGGTATTTTTGAAGCCACGCCATATTGAATCCTCTCGATGAAATTTTTTTAAAATCACCAGAGAGGCTTCTCATACCTCAGGGTACATGATGCATTTTACCGCATGTCAAAGTTGACGTCATTTCTGGAGTTACAGCTGATTATGCAAATTTCCTTAGTAAAAAATTTGCATAAAACGCCGAATTTACGTAACAAGAAGTTAAATCGAAAATGTACTCGCCGAGAAGTGTCAGTGTAATCCTAGGAAACACATTTTTTCAAGTTTCACACTTTTTGAAGATTTGCATATCAAGTTCTATTCGTTTGTTTGCCAGAGAGAAAATCCACAGTACGTGACGAAAAAATGCCAAAAAAATAAAAATTTTTTAAATGATTTATTTTTGCTCAAAACATATTAGTTATGTGTTATTTAACCTTTAATCACAAAATAAAGCCAAAATTCAAGAAAAGCGGCGTAAAAACGGCACAAGCAACCGTTTTTTACTAAGGAAATTTGCATAATCGGCTGTAACTCCAGAAATGACGTCAACTTTGACATGCGGTAAAATGCATCATGTACCCTGAGGTATGAGAAGCCTCTCTGGTGATTTTAAAAAAATTTCATCGAGAGGATTCAATATGGCGTGGCTTCAAAAATACCAAAAATTTGCATTTTTCCTCGGGGCATAAAAAATCAATAAAATTATTTTTTTTGACCAAATTTATAAAAAACGGTTATTTTGAACGTTCCTCTATCCATTGATACCAAAATCATAATTTTTACTTTCACCAAAGTGCTTAAATCTTTTTTTGAACAGGAGCTCTTTTTTTGTTGCATGCGTTTCTCTTTTTCAAAAAAAGCAACTACCGGTGCGCTGTGCTTAAATACTGCATTAATAATATTCAAAAAGTATTCATTGTGCAAGATTTTGGATATTTCATAACAAAAATAGTTGTCTTCTGCTATTTATAAGCTATATTCATTAAGCTATAAAATCCACAAATCGAGGATTGAGCCGCTGATATTTTGTTCCTAACTATTTAATAGCTAGACAATTACAGGGGACAAATATGGGATTTCTACTCAGAAGTAAGTTGGGGATCTCTATGGTTATTTATGGCCCAATCTGTGAGCGCTAACTTACCGCAACTTCTTCTTTTTCAAAATCACTACTGCTGTTATAGCATTCTTCTAGGTACACTGGTAAAACAAAATTTCCAACTTTCATGATCACTTCAAAAGTCTATTTTGACACAAACAACCTGTCACAAATCCACTTAACCTTTTATTCTCCAAAATCTTTTTTAAAATACTCTTAAAAATTTTTTGTCTCAATTTTTATATAGCTTATATTTTCGTAGCCTTGTTTTGCTTCTTTTTCTCAAAAATTTAAAAAAAATAAAATTACAAGGCATTAATTTGATTTTCATTTTAATCAAATTTGAGGACAACCAAGACAACATCAAGTGTGAGAAAAATGTACAAAAACAAAAAAAGCCTACATAAGCTTTATTTATCTTTGCAGCAAAAAAACATGTTCATTGGTTTTTTCTTTAATTGATTTTAATTTATTTGCTCAAAGAGCATACTGTATTTTGCTTGTGTTACATGAAAAGAAAGCGTTAATTTTATTTTAACATGAAAATGGAATTATAAATTTTTCTGTTTATTTTTTGATAAACATAAAAACACATTTCAATGACTAATTTTAAATCGTCACAGCTTTTCTAAAAACTGTACAAATAATTTTTGATTGTTTAGAGTGCATTTTAAAAACAGTTAATGAAATTAATTTGATTTTTATGCATTTTTTACAGTAAAATCATAACTGTTATCATAAGTTTATTGAGATAGAACTATTGTCAAATTTTAAATAAATGGTGAAAAAGGTTAAAAACACAAAACATCATAAAAAAAAAATGGAATCTTTATGTTCTTTTAGAAAGATGATGAACGCTTTTTGCTGCTACGGTTTAAAGACAATTTTGAAAACTTTTCTTCAATTGATTCGTTTTTTACAAGTTTATCGCTTGAATTGAATTTTGTCATTGCAGGATGAATAAATTTAATGCTGTTATTTTCCAAATGGTAGTCTAATACACCAACAGCTTGTTCATTATCTTTCCAGTTTTTAATAAGTTGCAAAGGCTTTCCACTAATAATATCACTATGTTTAATGAATTTAACTAACGTCTGTGAATCCATGAGTTTGTAATCATTTCCAATAATGTTGTTTAAAGCAATGTTCTGACCGCCAAAATTTATTTGTTTTTGTAATATTCTTTTTTGACAGTGTTTTGTAAGAACATCAAAAGTAAGCCGCTAAAAACGGCCAATTCATACTCTGAACTGTATTTTTTTTCACCAAAAAAGTAATGCCGTAACATGTCTGATAAAATCAGAACATGTGTGTTGTGTTTTTTTTTTTTTTTAAATTAAAATTTTATTTATTACGTAGTACAAAGAATTACTGATTAATACATAAAAATCCAATGTATATTGTGTGCATGACGTTCTAAAAAACAATTTTTTCCCCAAGTTTTTTTTGCGATTTTTTATATTTCTGAATTTTTCAATAATAGTTTTAAATATGCTAATGAGTAGTTGAAATAGCAGTTGGAAATTTTTTTGGTATTGTTAAAACTTTTGAGGCTTTCGAAGTTTTCGATGCATTTGTAACAGCTTCTGATAAGCACAAATAAAACATTTTATAGGCTTTTCGAGTTGATGAACTGAAAAAAAAAGTTTTTCAATTAAAAAACAAAAGCTATAAAAGATTTCAAACCTCAAAAATAGGATTGAGATGCTTCCACTCCATGCAAAAATATCATTTAATATTGGTAAATATGTATTAAAAAATGAAACCATGGCAAAATTTGTTGCAAAAAATATGCCATTAACGTTGTAAGTAATTCGCAGAAACTGTGCCAAAAATTGTACGAATGAAACATCTAAAATAAATTTTTATTGAATTAAGCGTGTTACGCAATCGTGTGCATCACGGGATGGATGGATCTTTCAGGGATAAAATGCGGGAAGCAAAAATAAGAAATCATAAAAACATATTTTAAACCGAAATTAAATTATCAGCCAATTTGTTTATAATTTTTTTCATAAAATTCCAATAAAAAACTCACAAAGTAAATGCTTTTCTTTAACATTTATTGAAGAAGCATGATTATTTTTTTGTGAAATAAATTTCAGGAATGATAAAAAGTTTAAAATTGCAGCAAGCGAAGTTGTGGTGAAAAAAAGAACAGACTGTAAAATATTACTCAATTTTGCAACATTTGCATTCACAAAAACGGCAGCTGCAACACTACCATCTGCAGCAAAAGTAAAAATTATTGGTTCATGAAGTCTCCAACAAATTAGTAAAAATGGGATAAACATTAATAAAAAGATGTACCATGGTCTTTCCCATATTTTAAAGTAAGTTGTTGGAAACCAAATAATTGTAAATCGATTAAATGCTAATAACAAATGTCCAACAAATTGCATTGAAGTTACGTAATTGTTGATGATTAACAGTGCAGTAATGACGTACATGTTATTAATGAAAAAATCAAGAAAAAATTGAATCAGTCGAAGTTTTTGGGCCATTGTGATCTAAAATTGATTAAACAAATGTAAATTGGTTGCTGAACAGGGACCGTTTTGAGATGTTACTCCCAAATTTTTTCATTATAGTGGGGAATCGACAGCTCATAGCAAGGTATGAAAAACCCCCAAGGGATTTTTGCTTGTTCGCTATTTTATGATTTTAATAGCAATTTGCTATTACACTATAAGTAGCAGACGATAAACGTTATAATACATAAATTACGTATGGGATGATTTTGGATGGTTGTGAACGCATGGAATATGATTAATTATTTATGAAAAATTATTGTTTGGCATATTTAACCATCTAAAATCCCCGCAAATGTAATTTATGTATTATGACGTTTATCGTCTGCTACTTATAGTGTAATAGCAAAATGCCATTAAAATCATAAAATAGCGAACAAGCAAAAATCCCTTGGGGGTTTTTCATACCTTGCTATGAGCTGTCGATTCCCCACTATAATGAAAAAATTTGGGAGTAACATCTCAAAACGGTCCCTTGTGAGTGAAAAAAAGATATTTGTAAACACTGTGCCAAATTCCAGTGCTCACGGTGTGCTGATAAGCACTGCTCAAGCCTTCAGTGACATTTTTTCATCGCCTGCTTGTTTCCATTACAAAATTTAAAAACCGAAATCCTTAGCGACAGAAACATTCTAAACGAATTCTGTAAACGCAGAAAAAAAGCTTGTAGTCACATTAGTATGTGTCACCACTAAAATTAAAAAAGGAGAATCAGAATCTACAGGATTCAGAATCTTCTTTTATTTAAAGCAAAACTTATAAAACATTTTCTTTTTTTTGTGTTTCGTTTTGCAAATTTTGTGAGGGAAACTAGCAGGCGATGAAAAAATGTCACTGAACGCTTCAGCACACCGTGGCGCTTCCTTCAGAATACAATTCCCTCCCTCTGATGTGATAGAAAGCGAATTGTCATTAAAACAGAATATTCCAACTTTATTTGTGCTACCTTGTATGAAATCTGAAAACTAAAAACTTACCGTAGTAAAACTCATTAAATCAGCAAAAAGAACCATTTTAAAAATTTTATAAAATGGCCCTGCAAATACGCTTTTTCTTAAAGCAATCATTAAAACAAACATTGAAAAATGAAATGAATAAACAATCATTTCTACAATCAAAAGAATTAGCAAATAATTACTCAAAGGCATTTTTACTTTTAGAAAAACTATAAAAAATGAAGTAATTTATAAAATTCAATCCAAATTTATTTGTTTTTAAAATGTAAGGGGTTGTAATAAGTTTTTGTTAAACATTCACACCGCCGAACTACAAACTTGTAAATTCCCATGTATTTTGTGTCAAAAAAAAGAAATAATTAATTGAAAATTTGTGAATGTTGTTCCGTCTTTTTTTCGTATTTGAATATGCGTCATTAATGAAAGAATAGCACTTTTACGAATTAGACATAAAAACTAATATAACATAATTATTTTGTCTCACGAATTGTGGGAAAATGATTTGAAAACATTCGTTTCTGTTGGTACTCTTAAAATTAACGTTTTTTTTCAAAAAAACTTCCCAAGCAATTTTTTGTATCGTTTTCTTTTACACGTATTTTTTTGGAAAAGATAGTGTAAACAAATAAAAATACAAATTTTGATATTTTTTTGTAGGCAAAAAAAACTTATTGAAACATCGGCAACATATTTCTAGAAATCTATTTTCATCATGTTTTGTATCGAGTTTTGTCTTTCATGGGAGTATATGTTTATAAGTGTACGTACGAAGTTGCCGAACTTGGCTTACCAGGTCGAACATCCCACCATGCCTTCACCAGACTACAGAAATGGCAAAAAAAACATTTACTACATAGTTGCTATAAATTAGAGAAAAAAAAGTTGTCGAAAAATAAAATTTTTTTTATTAGATTATAGTATTTTTAATCCTGAATAAGTTGAAAATAAAAACATAAAAAGTTAAAAAATAAATTTAAAGTGCCAAAAACGGCTCCTGAAAATTTAGGAAAAATGATGCTGATATAACCTGCATTTGTATGTTCTGTTTTTTTTCTCAACACATTTATTACTTTTACAAAGTATAAAAGATTAATACATAAAAATTCAATATATACCTGGTATATTATATTCTAAAATACAGTTTTTTTCCCAAGTTTTACATAATTCAAATAATTGGTCAATGGCATTCCTTCTTCCCATTAATGAAAAGTACCCTATTTCGGTAGAATCAGGATGATTAAAATCAAATTTTTCCTAAAAACTTGTTAGTTATTAAAAGGAAAATTTGAGGGTTGTCTCCTACTTTAATGTTTTCATTAAAAAAATTATGACATTTTGTAAGATTTTTCATCAAAATATACCCATCTTTCTTTTACGATGAACTAAGACTCAATCTTCCTATGCAAATAAATAAAGTGTTCACAGTGTTTTTTTGCATATATTAATACCCAGACATGTTGGCCAGTGTTTTCCCGCAATCACTTTTTTCGCAATCGCAATGTAATCGCAATCTTAAAACTAATCGCAATCGCAATTGCGCAATATCAACCGCAATCTGAATCGCAATCGCAATTGCTTTTCGCAATCGAAATCGCAATTTTTCGCAATCGCAATCGCAGTTTGATCAAAAATTTTGAGCAAAGCTATTGCCAATGTCTTTTAGATGTTTGTCCAAGAGAACTTTGCTTGATATGTTTCAGTGCATATCTCTTACAAATTATTGAAAAAGAGGCCATTTTTTCCAAATTCGGTCATTTTTTTCAACCTTTTTTAAAAAATTTCAAACAAAAAAATTTTTCATAGATTGCGCAATGTTCTCAATCGCAATCGACCGCAATCGCAATATTATGAATCGCAATCGCAATCAATAGAAATTGCGATTGCGGATTGCGATTGTGATTGCGATTGCGGGAAAACACTGATGTTGGCCTATTATGGTAAAATTGAATTTAAAAAATCCATGTTTTTACTTCGCAAAAAATTATTTTTGTGACAGCGTTTATGTTATCTTTAGCATCAATAGAATTTTTTTAGGCTTAAGTACCGATTTTATGAAAATTTGTGAAAAAATTTATGGAATGCGTTTTGAGATAATTTTTACCATTATTTCAGTTTTCTAGTTAGTATTACCTTTATTGTATTAAAAATAAGCAATCAATATTAAGTTTAATTAGATGTAATCTCACGACATTTGTAAAAATCCCAGTTTGTTAACATAACTCTCTCATATTTATCAAAGGGGCAAAATTAAAGAAGCAAAAGCGAACGCAAATTATTTCTTTTTCATGGTTAAAAATGTCGTTTTTTTATTATATATTTAGAGAATGATGCATGCTGAACAGGTTCTTCTATGAGATGAAATATGTCAAACTACAAAATATTTTTTTAAAACATAAGTATTGAGAAAAGCAAATTGGGGAAGAGGAACATTTATTTTGTAAAATCAGAAGCTTTTTCCAAAAATTGATGTGGTACATCATGTCGATATTCAAATAATCCCTGCCTTAGATAAGAACTATTGCATGAAGTAAAAAGATGAATCGGATTTCTTAAAAGCGCCTCAGCAATGATTTCACAAATTCCATCATTTACAGAATAACTGTCAGCCAATTTTTTTAATCTTTTAGCATCATCATTCTGAATCTTTGCTTCTTTGATGTATTCGATGCGATAATTAATGTGTTTGTTTTTCTAAAAAGATTGTTATATTTTTTTTATAAATTAATTTTAAAAATAATAAAGCTTACTTCCATAAAAGAAATTAATGGTCCAAGATTATAAGACCATGACATACTTTCAAAATATAAGACTTTAAAATTTCGAGGTGGAGATATTATTTGAACATTGTTTGGTCGCAACCAGGGTTGATAACGATAGCTTAAAAGGAGTATGGTATTTTTCTGCATACGAAATAAAAAAGAATTATAACGGTATATTTCTTAAGAAAAATGTTAAATCAAAAAAAAATAACACAAAAACACCTACCATCTAATATACTCCAAGCAAGGAAGACATTGAAAAATGTCATCAAGAAACATTGCACCAGAATTTTTTCTTTTATAGGATACATTAAATGTGCAAAATGTAACAACGGTACCACGTTCCGTTAAAATTTTAAAATCCTCATAGTAAATAGGTTGTTCACAAATTATAAGGACTTTAGCTTTACAAACCGCAATTTTTGGAATAACGACAGTAAGAGATTCATTCAACAAAACCAATTCTTCTGTTATTTCTAAATTTTTTGGAATTTCTTTCGAATCATTCCATCGGCGTTTAATTTTATCGTTGCCTTGAAATTTAAGATCAAACATTGTTTTAACAACGAAATTACTCGGGACGTTAAACGTAGGAAAACGTTGTAGCTGTGGGGGTGGAATTGCAGGATTATACTCTTGACACTGTTGTGATGCTACATAGGTACTGCGATTGCTTTGCATTTGCAAATTCATGTTATTTTGTTTAGGAGCTGGGGGATAATGGCCGGAAACGGCTTGTTGCTGATGTTGGGGTCGAATGACAATTTTGTTCTGTGGAACAAAATTGTTAATATTCTAAAATTTAGAAGTTGTTTTTTTCCCTCATTTCTTCATTAACCTGTTTTGTTTCATCAGGTGTTTTGTTACTGCTGCTGCTAGTGGTGGCATTATTTAGCTAGAAGATAATAAAATAAATAATGCATATTACTTTTTTTTACAAAATTTTCATACTTTTTTTTCTACAAATTCTAGATCATGTAATATTTTCTTTGAAGTTGGATTCATTTTCAGAGCATTTTGTAAGAACTCTTTGACATGAGACCATTTACCTTGTTTTGCATATGCATGTGCTAAGCAATGATAGCCACCCCACCAGGATTTCCATTTCTTTGTAAGTTCATTTGCTTTTTCAAGTACATTACATTTTTTATCAAGCATTAAATAAGCTGCAAATCGATTATAAAAAATAATTTGTTCATCAGAAGTTGACAATTTATAGGAGCGAAGTATGTCATTATATATTGCAAGGGCTTCCATATAAATTTCAGCCTAAAAAAAGTGAATCTGATACTGGGAAAAACTTAAAGGAGCGTTCAAAAACGCTTTACTAGAGTTTTTACATTTTAAAGAAACAACATGATATACGTAACATAAAAGAGCTTTTGCATTGACATTACCTCCACATAGAAATCAGCTTCTGCTTTCTTTTCAGAAGCTTCGCTATTTTCTAAACCATCTTCTAAAGGTTCTAAATGAATTTCTTTTTCTTCAACATAATCAATGAGTTTATGTCCTTTCAATAGTAGCTTTTCTATTTCTGCCAATTCTTTTTTTAAATTTTTAATTGCTTCTTCTTCAGCTCCCAAGCAGAGTAAAATATCTGACATAGCTGAGAAATTTTCTGTATATTCTTTATTTGATAATTCTCTATCTAAAAAATGGATATAGCATGTATTATTATCATGTATATCTTACTTGGATGTGAAACATCATTTCTTATTTTTTTCAATTTATAAATCATATCAATTTCTTGTTTTAATTTTTTGTTTTTGATTTCTTTTTGAACTGCAATGAGTGCAGAAATTGTTGCAACCATATCCCATTTTTCAATTATTCCTGCTTCAATTGCTGGTTTTGCAGAATCTGATATCTTTGTCTCTTTACATAATTCGAGAAGTTGTTTCCTGCATTCTTCGTCATTTTTCCATTCTTTTTTATATAAAAATTGCCATCTTTCTTTAAACACTTTTAGTACTTGTTTGGAGCTTTCCCGAAGATATTCTTGAGTTACACCATCAGCAAATATTCTTTCAGATAGGCCTCTGGACATCTCTAAAAGTTTTTTAAATTTAATATAAAAAAATTTTTTTTTCACAGAAAAAATTTAAAACTAAAACAGCCTTTTGTTACAATTCTAGACAAACGTCCTTTTTTAAAAATCAAAGTTTTCACAAAAGCATTAACACACCAAAATGCAAATAGTGAATCATAAGCATTTAGCACACTTAAATGCTTTCAAGACATTACAATCAAAATTACTACAAAAAACAGCAATAAAAAATGACAAGGTGTGGAAAAAAAATCTGAACAAGCGATATTTTTATCGATGAAATGACAAGAGTAATAAATCTTACACCTAAAAAAATCTTTGATTTATGTAGACAATAAAACTGCAGCATTTTATAAAATTAATCTTTATTCGCAGATAAAAAGAATTCAGCGGAGCTCGGAGCGGCTTTTGAAAAATTGCGGAGCGAAGAGCGGAGCGACCAAAAACCTAAAAGCAGAACACTGGTGCCCAAACCCCAAATTCTATTTTCATATATATTGAATAGCACACGATATAGCAGCTAATATTTTAAATCATTCTAAATTTCTTATATTGGGGTATTAAAAAAACTTAGATAGGAAACAATATTATTAGTTCTAGAAAAGAGTTTTGAACTATCAGGAATTAAAAAAATAGGAAAATAAGCAAATTAAAATATAAATTCACTGAAAAAAGGGGATCCCGCTTAAAGCCCTTATATAAGTGGTATTTGCCATGAAACCTCTCAAAAAGAAGCAAAAAAATGCGTTCAAGATAAGATTTTTGTCAGTTCTTGAGGTGTATCCCGCTTAGAACTACTTTTTGAGGGCGAATTTCACCTTCATTTTTTTGCTTATAGCAGGCGATATTTTGTGCTGCTCAATATGGGCAAGTAAGAATGAACCAAATTGAATATTTGGGGAATCACATGAAATATGTCCCGTCTCTATGCGTGTACCACTTCATTTAGTCACCATGTCAGACATTTCTATACATAGTGGTTGAGAAATGATGACTTTAGCTTCAACAGTGACAAAAATAAAATTTTGAACAAATATCGACAAGTTTCATGCAATTTTCTATGCTATCGATAGCGACATTTTTCAAATAATTAATTATTTTTTGGGTGAAGTTTTTGAATGTGTGCTAAATAAAATATAAAAAAGTTTATTATAGTTCAATTATTTAAAATAATATACAAAAATGGCACAAATTCAAGGTATTATTACACTATTCTACTTTTTTGACAACTTTGACATTTTCTACATGTTCTGCACTGACAGGTTTAACCTTTTCAACTTTTTCAACTTCAAGGGGGGCAACTTTTACGGTGTTAGCTTTGGCCTTTTCGACGTCAGCTTTATCAACAGCAACCATTTTACCTTCTTTTTCTTTTTTCTCATCGGCATCAGCATGTCCAGCACTTTCATCTCCGCTAATACTTTTTCCTGCTGATGTAAGAGAGCTACCAGCACCTTCAAGAACATCTCCAACTCCAGCACCAACTTCATCAACTGCTTCCTTTGCTTTTGCACCGACGTATCGGAATGGTGCAGAAACAACTCGACCAGCTTCTTTTAGATCTTGTTTTGCATCAGCAATTCCTTCATCCAAAGCTTCACCAACTGTGTGATCAGAGGATACCTGGAAAAAATGTGTTGGTATGAATATATTATAAGTTTTTTAAGCTTACCAAACTAGCACCAATTAAGCACAATCCAAGAACGAAAAGGGTTTTCATTATTACTTTTAGCTGAAAATCTCTTATATAAATTTCAGATCAATATGAAAAATAAAGAACAAACAAAAAAACGCAACCGCAAAAACTATTTGTTAACTTTAATAAATAACAACCCTTCAAAGAAAGAATCATTTTAGTTAATTAAAAAAAGGTAATGACTGATTAGTATTTTTTAAACATAAACAAATAAACCCACTTTCCCTTAACCTTTTTTTTTTCTTTTGATATACCAGTTTGTTGTTTCATTTCTGATCAAACATTAAAAATATATGATCGTGATCGTTGAAATTGAATACCCTGATAAAAATGTTTTTTCTTGTCATTATTAATTACTCGTTTGAAAAATCATATTCTGTTCCAAAGGGCAACAAAAAGTTATTATGCATTTTAATAAAATTTTTAAACCAAATAAAACGCAAAAAACATAAACGTTCTTTTTCATCAGCACAGAGGTTGTGGGAATATTTATATAGTGTGCATATAAATATTCCCATACTTATTTTATAATTTAAATTTGCTGTCGAAATTCAAACGTTGGTTACGAAGGTAATTTTTTATTATTGGAGATTTATTGATGTGGAATATACAATGGGTTGTAAAAACTTCATTCCATTTTCACCGTTTTTTGCCGCTTTTCACCGCTTTTTGCCGCTTTTTGCCGCTTTTTTAATTAAACGATTTCTAGATATCCAAAATTCATGAAATCTTTAGGAATAGTACATATGGACCTAGGGAAGAGATCTATAGCACTTCTGGGCCCCTATGTACCCTATTGCCCTCAGGGCATCTCCGACAGTACCCCCATACCCCAAAAATTGACAAAACAAACAGAAATCTTTTTTTTTAAAATTGTAAACATCATTAAATAAATCTATAAACACACATGTATAGCAAATCGACTATGGGGAATCTGTTTATTCCATTTTCAGAATTCTGGCGCCTTCAGAATCCCCGGATTCAGAAGGCCAAAATTGTTTTTCTTTGTTTTGCTTTATTTAAACATGTATTATAGGGTAATCGACTATGAGGAATCCAAAAAAATTATTTTCAGAATCCTTAGACTTCAGAATTCTAAGATTCAGAAGGCCAAAATATTTTTTTGCCACTTTTTTTTTGTATGAATGTATTTTATATATCAAAATTTTATGCGGAGTACGAAAATAGCATTTTTAGGATTCTGCCGGCATCTAAATCCGAGATTCAGAAGTCTTAAGACGACAATGCTAGACTTACTGCTAAATATGATGATTTAGAAAGCAAATTTCATCAACTTCAAAATGCTTTTAATCAACAGCAAAGGACAATTAATGCAATAATTTCTGGACGTATTGCAGTTGGCCCATTGGATGCTAATGAAGAAGAGGCTTCATTTGATCAAACTCAACAACGTATTTTTCAAGCTTTAAGTTCATCAGCTTCAGTAGATGCACCAAATAATCAACAAAGTACAAACCAAGCTGCAGCAACAGTTTCATCATCTTTAACAACATCAGCAGCTTCACAACTTGAAGTATTAGGTGGTAAGTTAAAAGACTTGAAGAAAGAGTAAAAAAGTGCTTTTTTAGTGCCATCATGGACTTGGTTATTGCAAAGTGAAGCACAAAATATTCAGACACAAAATCCCGATTCAACTGCTTTTATTCGTGCTGTTTATAAAAAGATATTTAATATTTACGAAACATTTGGACTTGAATTACCGCCTGCGGGGGTACGATATGATCGTGTAACAACTGAAAGCGGACGAAAGTGGCCTATCTTGATTCAAGATGATGCAACAGTTGATACTATGTTCGCTTATCGGGAAGATCCCGCTGCAAAAAAGTGGGAATATTTTATTATTACTCGAGACGGAGGCAAAATCAAGTGCAGCAACTAAGTTATGCTTCGTCACTAACCATTACTTTATATTTTGTTTATCTTTAATATTATATTAAACATTATCCACATATACTATTGTTCGTTAAAATGCTTTATCTATAAATCATTAAAATTTTGAAATAGTTTCTATAATAACAAGTGACTTTGAAAAAGAAATTTAAAAAAGATTACTTTAAGTTTTTTTTGAAAAGAATTGTTCATCGATGTTTTTTATGATTTTTTTTATAATAAAGTTTTTATATATGGGTATGCTGTAGTAATGTAGAGCATTTGCATCTTAAAAACAACTAAACATAAATACCTACAAGGTTTATCAGAAAAAAATACATACAAACATTTAAAACGCATTAAAATTTCCCTTAAACATCGATGGCGATTAACAGACGCAAATTAAGACTTCTGAATCTCGGATTTAGATGCCGGCAGAATCCTAAAAATGCTATTTTCGTACTCCGCATAAAATTTTGATATATAAAATACATTCATACAAAAAAAAAGTGGCAAAAAAATATTTTGGCCTTCTGAATCTTAGAATTCTGAAGTCTAAGGATTCTGAAAATAATTTTTTTGGATTCCTCATAGTCGATTACCCTATAATACATGTTTAAATAAAGCAAAACAAAGAAAAACAATTTTGGCCTTCTGAATCCGGGGATTCTGAAGGCGCCAGAATTCTGAAAATGGAATAAACAGATTCCCCATAGTCGATTTGCTATACATGTGTGTTTATAGATTTATTTAATGATGTTTACAATTTTAAAAAAAAAGATTTCTGTTTGTTTTGTCAATTTTTGGGGTATGGGGGTACTGTCGGAGATGCCCTGAGGGCAATAGGGTACATAGGGGCCCAGAAGTGCTATAGATCTCTTCCCTAGGTCCATATGTACTATTCCTAAAGATTTCATGAATTTTGGATATCTAGAAATCGTTTAATTAAAAAAGCGGCAAAAAGCGGCAAAAAGCGGTTAAAAGCGGCAAAAAACGGTGAAAATGGAATGAAGTTTTTACAACCCATTGTATCTTATCTATCAAAAATCAAATCATTTTCTTAGCTAATTATTATCATCAGTACAAACCTTTTTTGTTTTCAATACGGTTGTTTCGATTTTAATTTAATTAAAATATTCAAAGGATTTGCGACTTTTTATCTTTGTAAAAAAAGCAAATTTTTTAATCAATTTTTGATGTTTTGCGTTGCTTTTAAAGTTTACTTCTTTTAAATTGTTTTCTGTTGTTTTATCTTTTCATTATTGTTTTTCTAGTTTGTGTTACAAAAAAAGTTACTTGTATTGATTTTTTGTCGTCTGTTTTCTTCTTCGCTCTGTTAAACTTTTTTTCAACCCCTGCTTAAAATTTTTTAGTCGTTTTTACTTTCTATTTTGAATTAGATTTCTTTTAGTTGTCAGTGCTTTTACACAAGATATTTCTGTAACTTTAAAATATAGTCTTTAGATGGCTACAGTTTTTCCTCATATCTTTGAATATTGTAAAATTGTAAATTCTGCAAATCAAAATGATAAAAAGTTAGTTACTTTTTTCTGCTATTTTTTTAAAGTTAATATTCTTATTTAAGAAAAATAGCGACTCAAAAATATATTAGACGTCGAAGAAGAAAAATTAATACCAATAAAATTGATTATTCCAAAGTTCAAATTTTATTAGAATCAAAACCATTATGCGACCAAAGCTATTATCAATCTCAAAATATTCGCTTTCTATTGTCTCTTGAAGAAAAATTTCAAAAACTTCGAGAATCAGATTTCAACCCAATAAAATTTTATAATGTTAAATTAGAAACTTTGATAAGAGAAAGTACAAGATCAGCAAGTATTGAATGCTATCAAAAACCAGCAGAATGGCCAGTTTTACAACATGACTATTCTAATGGAATGCGGGAAGAGGATCGAAATTGGATGGCAATAGATGTAATATTATGCATTGAATTTGCAAAGAATTTACCGTTTTTTAATGTGTTATCATTGAGTGATCAGGTTTGTATATTTATAATTACTGTAAAATGGCGCATAGATTTTTACCCAAATATTAAATGCTTGTGACCATTAAAGAATAATTTTGGGATGCACTTCTTCAGTCACTTCCTGGATTCTTACTTGAATCATCCATTAAAAGCATTTATTTAAGCAAAATAATCAGGTTTTAGAAAATATTATTAAAATCAATAACTTCTCTCAACGCAATACTAACAGCTGCATACTACAGTACTCTTCTTTTCTCTGACGTAATAATATATCCTGATGGACAAATGCCAATTAAATACCATGTTTTCCAAAAAGCACCACATTTGAAGAAAGTATTAAGCCTTGAAGAAATTATAGAACTGTAATATATCTAGGTTCGTTGCTTTGTCGACGGTCGTAGATGCAAAGATAAGAATTTATTAAACAAGCAAGAGCAAATAAAACCACCAGAAAATAAGAAAGAAAAAGAATAAAAACTGAACCATTTACAAGAGAAAGAGAAGATATTTATATGAGATTTTTCCGGAAGCAAGTTTGCAGTTCGAAAAGGAGGGGCTTTTGTAAGATAGCTAAGGTGGAGCTAGCTTTGATAGCTTGTTGGTGATTTGGAATGATATCCAAAATCTATGATGTTGATGATTCATCAATCATGCATAACATCTACCAACGTTAGAAAAGCTCGGGGGTTGGATGATTTTGTCAAGGATCTGCCACATCGGAAAAGAATTGATAAAATAAAATAAATTGGAAATGATTAAATAAAATATGGGAAGAGAAAAGAAAGAAAAGGAAATTGTAGAAGAAGTTAAACAATATACTGTAGAAGAATATAAATGAATAAATTGAGAAATTAAATTAAGATAAAATAATATAATTGAATTGTTTAAATAAATGTTTAATTTTTAAGTTTAAGTGGTGGACGAAAAAAAAAAAAATGATTGCTTGTATTGAAAAGAAAATTGAAAAGTGGACGAAATTTAACGAGGCCAAAGTGTGCTAAACACCTTTCCTTTCCCGTGCTAAAATATTTTCATGCCCTTGAAGTTGTGCAGGCTTTGTGGAGTAAGTTGAAGAAGATTCAGCATCGAAGTTGTTATAATCAGCACGTGGAGTAGAGACATTTTCAGCAGCATCATATTCTGCTTCAGTAATTTGAGGTTGTTGAAGTTGTGAAAAACGTGAAGGAAATGAATGATAAGACCGTTGTAAAGCAGGATTGAAGCATTGGTAAAAATAAGGATGTGGAAGATAAGCAGGATGTTGATGTGGATTAGCTGGATACCAGTTTGGAATATTTGATGAATAAATGTTTGGTGAACGAGAACGAGGTCGATAAGGATTTGGACAATCAACTTTTTCATGACCTATTTCTTGGCAATTGTAGCATCTTCTTTCTTTCATTTCAATATATCGTTTTGGACGAGAACGTGGTTTGTAAGCATTTTGGCAATCCGCCTTCTCATGTCCAACTTCTTGACAGTTGTAACAACGTCGCGGTTTTCCATTAATTTGCAAATGTTGTGCAGTAGCAGTACCCAAATTTTGGGATTTTGAACTTTTTGATTTCTTGAATTCTGTTTTAGCAGCTTGATAATCTTCAATTTTTGTAGCAATTTTAATCAATTTTTCATAGTTATCTGGTTCTTCTTTTCTCACTTTTAATTGAAGTTCAGGATGAAGTCTTGCAAATAATTCACGAAAGAGATATTTTTCAATAAGTTCAGGTGGTTCACCTTGTAATGCCGAATGAACAATTTTTGATAATCGGTTGCTGAATTGATGTACATTTTCACCAATATCTTGATAGCATTTTAATAATTCATTTTCAGCATGTTTCTTTACTCCATCAGAAGGAAAAGTTTCTTTTAAATGAGCAACAACCTTTTCAAAATCATTTTTGTCATCATCATTCATTGCTTTGTAAGCGCTTTCTGCCTTACCATCAAGATGAAGAAGGAGAAAAGCTAATTTTTGACAGTCATTAGGAGGAAACGGTTCAGAAAGAAGAATTAATTTAAGCTTTTTAACCCAATCAGAGAATGAAACAGTAGGCGATCCGTCAAAAATTGAAATTTTTGTACGAGATTCACTTCCACCGAACATATTCATTTCTGCTGTAAAATTTCTTTTTGTAACAACCATTGAAGTATTTCCATTTTGTCCAATAACTCTATTTGCTTCAGCTGAAATTGTTTCATGTGGACTTATCAAAAATCTTCCACGGACAATTTTAGCATTTGTTTTTGAACCATGTTTGGAATGAAATTCATGCTCTTTAAATTCATCAGCAAAATTAATTTCAGCTTTTATATTTCCCATTTGAATTGTCTTGTTTGCAGCATTAATCTCAAAAGCAGGAAAATACTCAAACAGATCCCAGCCTAATAAGATGTCATAATTAATAGATTGATTTGTATCCATAACATTAATAAATACTGTATTTTGAATGCCACCAATGTGAAGTTCAACTTTGGCTTGACCAGATGTTGAAACATTATTAGTTGCAACACCAGCAAGATTAATACAATAATCATTTACCTTTTTGATTTCCAGAGATTGTAAAAGCTTTGAAGTCATTAACGAAACACCAGCTCCGCAATCAAGTAAAATAGTAATTGGTTGTCCATTAGCATAACCAGGAATAATAGCTTTTGATTTGTAAAATATTGCATCATTCTTATTCAATTCTGCTGTAACTTTATCATGCAAAAGATTTGTTAAACTTTTACGAAGAGTTTTAGCATTTTCACTGACAATTTCTTCAGGCCGAATTTCTCGAAGTGTTTGAGCAGCTTGATTTCCAATTTGAGTTATTGGTTTCTTCCATTTCCGTCTTGGAACAATCCATTTTAAAAGCATGTGAATAAATTCAAAATATTTTTGATGAATGTAAAGTACCAAAGCTTTAGTAATAATTTCAGAGACAATATAAACCAGTAATAGCAGTAGTTGAAGTTGAGTAAATCCAAATGCATCTTTATCAAAAATCGATTTTGAGCGAGCTACCGTAATCTTTGTCCATTTTCGATCAGTTTCAATTCCAGGATGGATTAATTCAGGCAAATCAGTATAACATAGATTAACTTCTGAATGAGCTTCGATGTGACCAAGTTTTTCCGCAGGTTTTAGTAAACCTAAATCAGGGAAAGAAAATCCATAATTTTTCAAAGACCAAGTTGCCGGAAGTTCAAAATCAGATTTCAAAATATTCGTTAATTGAAAATATCCAAGTCCAAATAGTAAAATAATTAAAATCAAACCGAAGCATAGACATGTGTACCAATAATTAATCCATTTAAGTTTTTCACCTTTATCTTTGAATTTCACTTTTGGAGATACAGTATCTTCATCAGAATCCGAGTCTTCAAGAATGCATGGATCAAGAAATTTTAATTCATTTAAATCAGTTTGAGAATCATCAAATTGTTCGCCATCAGTTGAAGATAATTTAATAAAATTGTCCTTCATAACTTTAAAATCATCTTGTATTGTTTGAAGAAGTTCAACATTTGTAAGTTCACCAAAAGTATCACCATTTTCAAGTTCATTCTTTTCCAAAATATGTTTGAGTTCTTTATCCTTTGGAGGAAAAAGATCATTCAAATTTTCTAATTTTGCTTTGGCATTTTGATCAGCTTGATCAAATTCTTCAAAACAATTAAAATGCAAACCTTTTTGATGAACAGTTTCAATTTCAGCACCAATATTTTCAGTATTTTGATAATTTTCAAGCATATTCAAAACATCTTTTAATTTAGCATTTACTTTTGAAAGAAATTCATTATCCATATTTTTCTTTTTCAATTCATCATTTGTATGATTGCAAAGTTGGAGCTTCAAATCAGCAAAATCTGTTAGCAATGGGTTTGAACCATCAGCTTTAACAGATGCAAAATCATCAGTTTCAGTGTCCAAAAATTTATCATTACCACCAAATTTCTTTTGAGTTCCAGTACCATTTCTGCGCATAACAACATCTCCACCACAACGCTTCACATTACGTTGACGACCACAATAATTTCTTCGAATCCATGTTTTTGAAAACATCTTCTGCAGGAATTTGATTAATAATAGCTATTTGAAAAAATTTTTGTTTCTTCTTTTCTAGCAACTTCCTAACATCGATTGATCAGATCGAAGAGAAAGAAGAGAAGAAAACAAAACAATTCACCGACCAGCCGACGGGACTTTGCTAGAGGGGCAAAGCCACTGTCATGGGCACCAGTGTAATATATCTAGGTTCGTTGCTTTGTCGACGGTCGTAGATGCAAAGATAAGAATTTATTAAACAAGCAAGAGCAAATAAAACCACCAGAAAATAAGAAAGAAAAAGAATAAAAACTGAACCATTTACAAGAGAAAGAGAAGATATTTATATGAGATTTTTCCGGAAGCAAGTTTGCAGTTCGAAAAGGAGGGGCTTTTGTAAGATAGCTAAGGTGGAGCTAGCTTTGATAGCTTGTTGGTGATTTGGAATGATATCCAAAATCTATGATGTTGATGATTCATCAATCATGCATAACAAGAACCTTTTAAAAGAATAACAATAACAAAAGAAGAATATATTTTACTTAAAGCTATGATCTTTTGTTCAGCAAGTAAGAATTTTTTACAGCTTTATAAAAACTTTAAACTTCTTTTTTGAGAATCACCTGAAATCAGTGATGAAGGAAAGAAAACACTAACTCATGAATTTGAGAAATACAGTAAAATGCTGCTTAATCATATCCAAGCAAATTATGGTGCTGCTGCTGGTGCAGTAAAATATTCAAAAATTTTATCAATAATGGAAGCGCTAATTTATTTCGCACAAAAAGGAAAAGAATTTTATGCATTTTTTGGAATATTATTTGCAACATCTCCAATTAAAACTCCTCTCTTGTTGGATGAAATATTTTAATGAAAAAATTGTTAATAAAGTAATAAAAATGTAAAAAAATATATATTAAAATAGCGTGCAACGATAAATTTATTTAAACATTTCAATAAAATATTCAAAGAAAACAATTGCAGTTGTTGAGAAACAGTATTCAATTAAACACTTAAAATCCAAATTTTCATTTTATTATTGGTCTCTAATATTAATATTGAAGAAAGCAATGATCTTTTAAAAACGGAACATTGTGTGGCTTCTTTTATTTGTTTAAAATTATTATATCATTTTGAGTCATCTTCTATTTTTGATAATTAAAATATTAAAATTAAATATTAAAAAAACTATGCATCTCTTTTGTTGAAAAATGAAAGCATATTTTTCAATCAATATTTTGCACTTTTTTGCTTCACAGCCTATCACTTTTATGTTGCTATTTTACTGCTTTAAATCAACCAAACTTTTTTCTTCTTTTTTTGTTCAATTATTACATGAAAAACAAATAGTTAAAATTGAAAGTTAATTTAAATAATTAGAATTATTTTGCTTGTTGTTTTTTTGGTGTTAAAAATTTTTTGTTTTTGAAAAAAATGTCAACCCTTAAATTTTACCTTTTGATTTTTTTACATTTTCTGCGTTTCTTGTTTTTTTTTGTGGAGTCAACCATGTGTTTTTATTTGCATTGATTTTTTGTCGTCTACTTCTTCTATGCTGCTTTGTTTCAATTTATTTTTTAACACTCATTTATATTCTTTGTGGTCGCTTTTTTTTTCTTCAGCTATTGACAGACGACCGATAACCATGTTATGCAAATTAGAACTCGAGATTTTGATTTTTTTCTTTAATTACTATAATATTTTTAATCATTGCAGAAAACAATATTTTTAGATGGCAACAGTTATTCCTCATATATTTGAATATTGTAAAATTGTAAATTCTTTAAATGAAAATGATAAAAAGTAGTTTACTTTTTCTGCTTTTTTTTATAGTTAATATTCTTATTTAAGAAAAATAGCCACTCAAAAAACATTCAGGCGTCGAAGAAGAAAGATTAAAAACCCCAAAATTGATTATTCAAAAGTTAAAACTTTATTAGAATCAACTCCATTATTTGATCAGTGTTATTATCAATCTCAAAATATTCAATTCCTTTTATCTCTTGAACAAAAATTTCAAAAACTTCGAGAATCAAATTATAATCCAGTAAAATTTTATAATGTCAAATTAGAAACTTTAATCAAAGAAAGTACAAGATCTGCAAGTATTGAATGCTATCAAAAACCAGTAGAATGGCCAATCTTACAACATAATTACTCTAATGGACAGCATGAAGAAGATCGAAATTGGATGGCAATAGATGTAATATTGTGTATTGAATTTGCAAAGAATCTGCCGTTTTTTAATGTGCTATCATTGAGTGATCAGGTAAGTGTTTTTATGTATCTTTGACATCAAGCATAATCAGTTGAGGGAAAAAGTTTATTTAAATTAAAAATAGTGAAAACGAGAAAGATGATGTTTTGATGTTACTTTAAAACGCGTTGATCTCTCAATTAGTGCATAGTATTTATGCACATTTTTACGTGCTATTATCTTGAAAAGTCGTTCTTTGCTATAAAAAGTATTGCACTCATATGTCATTTTTGGGTTTCTTAAGAAAATTTACTTGTTCATTAATTATTAGAAACCACAAAAATAAGCAGTGTTTGCGGTAAAAATGATTAAAACACGATGTCGAGTGCTGTCCCCTTAAAACACACTTTTCACAAATCTTAAAATGTTGCGAACCGCTAAAATATACACAGCCGACACTCTGCAGCAAACTTCCGCAGAAAGTCAGCAGAAGTGACTAAAGTCAGCAATATTCCAGCAGTATTCCGCATATAGTCAGCAGAAAAACAACAAATTCTTTTTCTTCAGCAGTATTCCGCAGAAATTCAGCAGAAATGACTATAGTCAGCAGATTTTTTTAAATTTTTATTTTTGCCTAGAATTTCACAGCAATCTTGTACTTTTTACAGAACTCTGGGTCAAAAATTGGGATTCTAGGCAAAAATAAAAATTTAAAAAAATCTGCTGACTATAGTCAAACATGCTGATTTTCTGCTGGAATACTGCTAAAAAGCTGCTGACTATAGTCATTTCTGCTGAATTTCTGCGGAATACTGCTGAAGAAAAAGAATTTGTTGTTTTTCTGCTGACTATATGCGGAATACTGCTGGAATATTGCTGACTTTAGTCACTTCTGCTGACTTTCTGCGGAAGTTTGCTGCAGAGTATCGGCTGTGATATATTTCAGAAATCATACCTTTTTGCGATAAAATGAAGCATTGCCTCTTAAAAGTGAAGTTATTCATTTTGGACAGTTACTAAACTTCGACCTATCAAAAGTGACACAGGCTCTTTTTTCTGCTAAATTCAATGGCGGGCATCAAACGACTTACCATTGAATTTAGCAGAATTTCTACATGTTGATGCCAGAAAAACTTAAATCAAAGACCGCTTTGATTTAAAAATTTGCATAAAACCTTTTAAATTGTTTAGCTAACAACAGAAATATATTTTTTAATAAAACAACATTTCTAAACTTTCCTCTAAATCTAGATATGCCATAATTAAATTCTAGAATAACACCATGAAGTAACTGATGCCTCCGATTTTAATCATTATTTCTCCTGACTTTAACTTTTTTCTTCTTAATATAAAAATCCAATTTTCAGAAAATATTATTAAAGTCAATAACTTCCCTTAATGCAATATTAACAGCAGCATATTACAGTATTCTTTTATTCTCAGATGCAATAATATATCCTGATGGACAAATGCCTATCAAATATCAGATTTTTCAAAAAGCACCTCACTATCGACTATTTCAAGAAATTATAGAACCTTTCAAAAGAATAACAATAACAAAAGAAGAATACATTTTACTTAAAGCTATGATCTTTTGTTCAGCAAGTAACATTTTTATGTTGTTGCAACCCTTTGAAAAACATTTTTTCAGAATCACCTGACATCAGTGATGAAGGCAAAAAGATATTAAACAATGAATTTGAGAAATACAGTAAACTGCTGCTAAATCATATCCAAGAAAATTATGGTGCAGCTGCTGGTGCAGTAAAATATTCAAAAATTTTATCAATAATGGAAGCACTAATTTATTTCGCACAAAAAGGAAAAGAATTTTATGCATTTTTTGGAATATTATTTGCAACATCTCCAATTAAAACTCCTCTCTTGTTGGATGAAATATTTTTGTAAACTGTAAATGTTTTTAATAAAGTAAAACTGTTGTTTTAAATTCTTTTTTATCTGAAAAATAATCGTTATGCATTAATCAAAAATATAATAATGCCCCCAGCCAATCAAAGATGAAATGAATGAACAATGCCTACAAGATATTTTTGTAAAGAGTTTGTAATGACTATCGATATTTGCTCTTCTATAAATAACAACACAATCTCTTCCAATCTGTTTCAGCTGCTCAGTAAAGAAAAAAAGGTATAGATGTTCCGGAAAAAATTTTATGAGAATCTTGATCCAAGTTATCTGGAGCAGCTTAAAAAACTAGAAAAGGAAATAAAAAGTATTCATAAGAATTCTACAGAAATACGATGTCAGAATGAACTTTTACGAATTCTGACACCTTTCTGCAATCAATTTATGATGCCAAGAAAAATATGGGATTTGTTAATAAAGTGAATCAATCATTGTTTTTAAAATTTTAAAACATTTTTTTAGCTCAAATATGTGTAATGAAAAATTACAAATACTTGGTTGTCAAGCAGTGTTTCAATTCTGTTATAATGAAAACTATATGGATATTTATAATTTAACAAATAAATTATTGGATACTAGAGAATGGGTTGATGAACGATATGATGATATTTCATTACCACATTCAGAAATGGAGAAAGCATTTGCATATTGCGAAAAAAAGTCATGTAAGTCAATGCCATAGCAAAGTTGTCAGTTTTATCCAAGAAATTGTTGACTAAAAAATTGCAACCATTGAAACTCTTTTGTTTGACCTTAATTTTTATGCTCATAAAATTAACCTATCAAAAAAAAGCTGACAAAAAAAGCTTTTGATTCTTTTCAGGTTCACTTTTACGAAAGCCAGATATTGAAAAATATTTAAAAATGAAAAATATCTATGAAAAAATTATTGCGGCCGAGAAGGATGAAAATGAATGGATCAAGGCATTGCAAGAAGTTGACGACCATCAATTTATTGAACAAAATATTGAATTAAGAATTAGTAAAAATATTACCAACAAAAAGTTATGGAAATTATATTTGGAATATTTAAAAAAATATAATGTTGAAGTAAGTGCTTATTAAAAACAAAACATTGCTGTTTTGAGATACGTCTTTTTCTTTTCAGAAAATGCTTCAAACTTTTTCAAAGTACTGTAGATTTTTTCTTGATGACATAGAAGCAAAAGAATCTTATAAACAAGAAGCCAAAAAATATGGGCAACCAGTTTATGTTCCATGGACAAATCCATTTGAATTTGAAATTTACGACAAAACTGTTGCCGTAAAAGAATCAATTCAATATCAGCACAGCACCGAAAATTATCATATCAAAAAAACTTTAGAGATGTACAATTGTAAACGGAGCAATGCTTCTTCCACAAATGATGAAAATTACATCCCAAATATAAAAAAACAAAAGCTTGATTCGACTAAAATTAATTTTTCACAAATAAGCATGCAACCACAAAACTTTTCTTTTCAACAAACCACAGTACACTATATGCTTCAAAAATGTGATGCCAATCTTCGACAAAAACTTTTTCAAACTGGCAAATATTTTTTTATTAAATATCCAACTCCAATTTGTTACAAATTAATTCTTGAACCATCCAATCGTTCTATAAAAAGTTTTAACGATCAATCTTTGTTGTTACAGTATAACAATGCAGACGACATTCAAGTTCATAAATATATTATTTCAACTCGACTTTGGATTTATTCCGAAGAATGTCCAAATTTATTATCAAAGTATGTTATTCCAAAGATATTTAAATGTGAAGCAAAATATATTGAAATACAAGAACAAAACTTGACGGATATTGATTTAAAGGTTTTAATTGGGCATGGAAATGTTGAAGAACTCATTTTTCGTTTTGGTGATATAAAAAATGAGAACGGTGATAAAGTTGCTTTAGAAGATATTATGAAAATGACACCGAAGATACGAGTACTTGAGTAAGTGTTATGCAAATTTTTTTGTTTGGTCTTTATTGATATAGTCATAAAAATTTTAGTTTTCTTTTTTTAATAAATTAATTAAATTTTTAAACTGCTTTTGGAGCTGTCTAGATATCTCGAGATAGAAGGGAAAGATGAAAAGGTTCATGCCGCGCCTGTGATCTGCATAAAAAGTTTCTTTGATGAGGGAGGGTAAACATGGAGTGGTATATCTCGAGATATCTGGACAGCCTCTTTGTCACATAGCAAAAGCTACTATAATGTCTATTTTTTTTAGAATAACACAGCCATTTTGTACAAAAAATACTGCTTCTATCATCAATGAATTACATTTGATGAATAAATTGCGATTATTTAAGCTTACTGAAGTAAACCATATCCTTGAGCCACATGCATTCTTCAGCTTTATCAAGGTTTGCGTTATTTCTTTATACGATAATAAACATTAAAAACCAAATGTTGTCTTGCAGAAAAACGCCTCATTCAACAGTGCAATTACAGTAAGATACAACCAAGACCTTAATGAAGATGAAAAGAACAATTTTGTAAAAGTTGTAAAGAAAGGAATTTCAAGCCACTGGAAAAACAAAGATGCTCCAATTTTCTTGTGTAAAGGATTTTATTTGCACACGATATATGCTTTAGATAGGATGTGATAAGCCAATTTGTTTTAAAAAACTATTGCATCATTCTGTTTTATGTGTTGTTGAAAATTTTTTAAATAAATGAAATCATTAATAATAAAAAGAAAAAAAATTTGTTTTTCTGCTTTAATTTAATAATGTTATGTTTAAGAAGCTAAAAAAGTATTTGGCATTATTAAGAATGCAATAAAAAATTTCATCAAAGATAAAGCAAAAAAAGTGCTTCTGTTTTTTAAACCATATCAGCCTTTAAAAAAATGTCTTGACTATGAATTCATAACACCACTCTGCAATTTAACAAACTGCTGTATTGCATTTTATTTTTTATCGATATTATATTTAAAAGTTTCTTTGCCGCTCTCAAAATATCCGTTCCCTTCTTTGATATATTAGAGACATTTTTTGTAATGCAAATAATCTATTCTTTAAATCGTTTTAATTATCTTTTTTTGTGTTTAATAAAGTATTCAAAAAGCAAACATGCATATTAACAAACACAAACCGCAACAACAACTGCGCTAACACTTTTTGTAGTTTGTTTAGAAAAAAAAATCAAAAACAAAAATTTTGAGAGGAACAAACTAAAAAAGTGTCTTTAAATATTTTTGCGATGTTAAAAGAAAGCTTCGTAAAAATGGTTTAAAAACATTTTCTTTTTTCTAACAGCTCTTTGCTTTTTCAATGTCTTTTTTGTATATTTCAATGAAAAATCAGCAATGGTGTTGAAAAGAAAAACGTTCAATGACGGCCCGATTATTTCATAAGAAGCGATAATATTTCGCCACCATATTGCAACCATAGTGCAAAATAACATTTTAATGGTAGGCTTGCAACTTTGATTTAAAAAAATAATGTCTTATTTGAATTTTTTATTATAAAAATGGCGAATTTTTTTATTATTTTTTATTTGCCAATTCTTAAATTTATAAATATTGTTTTCTAGAAATTTATCCAAATGGCCACATTATTAAAAAATAAATAGTGGCTTGAAATTGTCTTTGAAATTTTTTGTTTTTTAAATAATGCATAATAACAGTTAATACCTATAATCATTTTGCAATCAAAGATTAATTATCATAAAATTTGTAAAGGCATTTTACTTTCTGGAAATTTTTTGCTATCGATAAACAGTGCCTTTGTAAATTAGAACGCATATAAGACCCATAAATTAAAAGAATACATGAAAAACATTTTATTTCAGAATCACCTGACATCAGCGATGTAGGAAAGAAAATATTAAATAATGAATTTCAGAAATATTGTACACTGTTGCTAAATCAAATTCAAGCAAATTATGGTGCAGCTGCTGGTGCCGTAAAATATTCTAGAATTTTGTCAATTATGGAAGCGTTGATTTATTTTGCACAAAAAGGCAAAGAAATTTATGCATATTTTGGAATATTATTTAAAACATCTCCTATTAAAACTCCTCTCTTGTTGGATGAAATATTTTTGTAAAAAAAGTAATAAATAGCTTGTCTCTATTGATCATGTGTAGAAAAAAATTTGCTTTTTATTTCATTTTTTCGTTATAGTGAAGTTTTAAACCATATCAGCTTTAAAATGCAAAATAATCTTTTAACTTTTTTTATAAATATTGGTGCTTCTTCAAAACAACCGTTCTCAATGCTCGTATAATAATAAATCTGTTAGTTTAATTTTTGATTGATAGTTTTATCATTTAGGTAAAAGTTTTACCTTGTTATGACACGTTTAAATAAAATATTCAAACAAAAATCAATTTTTTTTAAAAAAGTGGAAAGAACAAAAAATAAAATATCCATCAACATTTTTTGTAGTTTGTTCCACTTTGTTGAAAACTACAATCACTAAGTTTTTTTGAAACTATCCTAACTTCTCTTATAAAAAAACACTAGTGTTACTGTTTGATACTTTCACTTAAAGTTTTATTTTGTTTTGTTACATTTTTTAAAAAAATATTTGAAGAACTATTAATAAAAGGTTAAGGTGAAATATTCCCGTATCAGACCGTTCAGTCGCGGGCGCCATTACCGGAGTGCCTTGAAGCCAGATCTGAAGAACTTTGCCGGCCACCCGTATATTTTTTTGTGTTTTAAAAATGGGCATAAAACTTCACAGAGGATGTTAAATTGATCCCAAAGCAAATATAATTTAATTGGATACTTTTTATTACTGTTTCTTCTTGTTTTAATGCTTTTTTTTAATAAAATATTCAAAGAATAAGTCCAGAGAAAAAAAAAATGCAACGTGCAACAGCAATATCTGTTGTTTGTGATAACATCAATCAATAAAATCTATGAATTGTTTTTAACTTTGCGAATTTTATGTTTGCTGTTAATAGGAATAATCAAACTAACAGACTTTAATTTAGATTAACACCATTCTGTTAGAGTAAATTGTTTGTAACATATTTTATTATTTAGATTTTATTATTGATTTAAAATTGAGTGAAGATTTCTTTTTTTAACAATAATTTACTGTAGGGACTGTTTTTTTGTGATGTACAGAAACAAAATATTCCATTTTAAAATAAATTGTTTTATTTGTCTTTTGTTATGTGTCTTTAACAAAATATTCAAAAAAAAATAAACAAAATAAAATGCATTGATATAAAAAGAAATCGCCAACTGCAACAACAGCTTTTATAGTTTGGTCATGAAAAAAGATTTACTGCTTCAAATTTTTTTGTACATGAAATGAAAAGTGTTTTGTCTTTGAATGCATTTAAAGTATCGAAATCGGTAGATCATACACGGTTAATCTACAGTGATTTAAATTTTTATTTTTCAATGCTGAAGCCGTAACCATCTATAAAAGCTTTTTAAAAATGCACATAAGATCTGCCAAATTCTTTTAAGAACACTGCATTTTTGTTTGCAAAAAAAACATTGCTAGAGTTTTTGAATTATTTGTTACGTTTTTTGTTCTTCAAAAATGGTTCACTTAGATGATAATCCAATTTTGATCTTTTTCGGTACCAATAATATTTCATTTACAGAATAAACAGTTTTTTTTGTCATTTACTTTGTTTTTTGTTTGTAACAAAATATTCAAAAAAAAACAAAATGAAGTAAATTACAATGGCAAAAAGAAAACACACACACTGCAACAACATTTTTTATAGTTTGGTTGGGAAAAAAAGCTTTTACTGCTTCGAATTTTTAAACGCAAGATGAAACACGTTTTGTCTTTGAATGCGTCTTGTGTAACAAAATCGGTAGATCATACACGATTAATCTTTATATCATTAACTCAAATTTTTATTCCACAATGCTGAAGTCGTAACAATCTATATAAGCTTTTTAAAAATGCACATAAGATCTGCCAAATTCTTTTAAGAACACTACATTTTTTGTATACAAGAAAAAACATTGTTAGAGTTTTTGTACAGTTTTCCCCATTTTTTGTTGATTTTGAATAAAATATTCAAAGAAAAGCTAATTTGGGTGGAATAGGAAAGTAAAAAAAAACAAAGAGTATCAACGTTGTTTGTTGAAAAAGCAGCAATCAATTTATAAGCGCATTAAAACTGATTTAACATTTAAAAGCTTTTTATCATTCTTTTTTCTGTTTTGCTAACCTGATTTAAAAAAAATATCATATCCTTTCAAATTATGGTGCTACAGCTGGTGCAGTAAAATATGCTCAAATATTGTCAATAATGAAGGCGTTGATTTATTTTGCACAAAAAAGCAAAGAATTTTATGCATATTTCGGGATATTATTTGAAGCTTCTCCAATTAAAACTCCTCTCTTGTTGGATGAAATAGTTTTGTAAAAAAAGTAATAAATAGCTTGTCTCTATTGATCATGTGTAGAAAAAATTTGCTTTTTATTTCATTTTTTCGTTATGGTGAAGTTTTAAACCATATCAGCTTTAAAATGCAAAATTATTTTTTAACTTTTTTTATAAATATTGGTGCTTCTTCAAAACAACCGTTCTCAATGCTCGTATAATAATAAATCTGTTAGTTTAATTTTTGATTGATAGTTTTGTCATTTAGGTAAAAGTTTTACCTTGTTATGACACGTTTAAATAAAATATTCAAAGAAAAATCGATCTTTTCTAAAAAATGGAACGAACAAAAAATAAAACATACAACAACATTTTTTGTAGTTTGTTCCACTTTGTTCAAAGCAAATATCAAAAAGTTCTAAATTTCTTTTGAAATTTTCGTTGTTTAACGTTTTAAAAACAGTAAAGGAAACGATTTTGCAAACAATTAGCATTCTGCAAGCAAGCTGAAAATATGTTACATTCACAAAGCGTAATTAGCGTTGGTTTTAATCAGATATTTTTCCAGCGATGGAATTAAAAAGTTTAATTTTTATTTAAAAATGTTGCAATTCGTATCTTCTTTGTGCTTTTAATCGTGACCGTAACACATGAGCATGCGTCTAACAGTTGTAATACACTTTTATACTTCCACTTAAAGTTTTACTTTGTTTTGTTACTTTTCTTTATAAAGTATTTGAAGAACTATCAATAAAAAGTTAAATCTTCCCGTATCAGTCCGTTCAGTCGCAGGCATCTTTACCGGAGTGCTCTGAGGCTGTTAACGTTAGATGCGAGATCCGAAGACCTTTGCCGGTTCAGCCCCGTGATCTCCACCCCCCCCCCCCCCCCCCCCATTATCTCCGAGAGGTCCCCATTCCTTGTGGAGTGTACTGATGATCAACGAATTTGGTAACATCTGGGTTGGGCACGCATGGGGATCCAACTGTGAAAGATCATGTGATATTCCAGCATTAAGCCAAGGTTTGGTACTGGGTAAATTTTGTATTCTGTAAAAAGTATGTTTTTTTGTAAACATTGATATTGAGTTTATTGAACAAATCAGCTGTAATATTTTAATTTTTTTATTATTGTGCTGTTATATCTTCCTTGTATTTTTTAACCATGTTTTTAAGATGATGAGATAAAGACAAATCTGTTAGCTCAACTTTCGATTCGCCGAGTCTTCATTTGATTGTATCATAGAGTTTAATTTTTTTTGGTAATACTTTTACCAAGTAGTGATATTTTTCAATAAAATATTCAAAAATAAAGATGAGTTTTGTGAAAAACGAAAAGAACAAAAAAATAAAACATTCAACAACATTATTTGTAGTTTGTTTAACTTTGTTGAAAGCCACAGCAATAATCAATAAATTTTAAAGTTTTTTTTGAAGAACGGTTTAATTAAAGGGAACAAATTTCTTATATCTCTTTTGGTAAAGCTTTTGCCACTTTTTCAATAAAATGTTTAAAGAAAATTAAACTAATTGTCACGAGAGAGCAATAAAATCCAACAATATTTTGCGTTTGTCGACACATGTAATCAATAAATTTATCTGCTAATGGTTTAATGCTCAAAAAATAGTGTGCAAATAAATTAATGTTTTGCAAGTAATTTAAAAACCAAACTACATTTTGTTAAACGTAATTAAGGTTGTTTCAGATTAGGCATTTTGCAAGCGATGAAATATAAAAGTTTAAGTTTTATTTTGAATTGTTCAAGTTTTTTTTATTATTTTTTTAACAATGAACATATGTTCATGACATGTGACATAGCTGGTTAAATTTGTCTCAAAGCAAGAGTTATAATATATTTTAATATTTTTGGGAAAACTTTTACCTTGTTTTGACACTTTCCAATAAAATATTCAAAAATGAAAAAAAAAAGTTTTCTTAAAAATTGAAAGGACAAAAAATATAACAACGAGCAACATTATTCGTAGTTTGATGTTTGAATTAAAAGCAGCAATCAATAAATTTTTTAAATTTCTGTGAACTATCATTGTTTTACGCTTTTAGGGATCGTCCAGACGTGACGTCACGCAAAAACCGTAATCCTGCAATTTTCACATGGCTGTAGAAAATAATTGGCTTATGCTACGGCTCTGAAATTTTTTCTACATGTCCATTTATAATTATAAAAGGATGCAAGTAGCATTGTGCAAGTAAACAAAAACCTGAGTTACATTTTTTAACCGCAATTAATGTTTTTTTAGTCAGATATTTTTTACGATAAAATATCAAAGTTTAATTTTTATTTGTCCAAGTTTATATTTTTTGTGTTTTAAAAATGGGCATAAGATGTTAAAAAGTTAGTTAAATTTATCTCAAAGCTTAAGTCTAGCATATTCAATATGGTTCTATACTTTTTTTTGCTACTTTTTCGATAAAATATTCCAAGAAAAATATCAAATGTTCATCCAGACAAGCAAAAAAAGCCAACCGCAACAGCAACATGTGCTTTTTTGTTAAAAATATCGATCAATAAAATCTATGAATTGTTTTCAACTTTGTGTTTTGTAATGCATTTAAATTTAGATGACCACATCAATCTGTTGGAGCACATTGCTTGTAACATATTTTATTATTGAAATTTGACTATTGATTCAAATTGAATGAAGATTTCTTGTTCCAATAATTTATTATTTATTGTAAGGACTGTTAATTTGTGATGTACATAAACAAAATATTCCATTTTAAAAATAGATTGTTTCATTTATCATTTTTTTATGTGTCTTTAACAAAATATTCAAAAACAAAACAAACAAAATAGAATGCATTGACATAAAAAGAAAACCCCAACTGCAACAACATTTTTTATAGTTTGGTCGTGAAAAAAGATTTACTGCTTCAAATTTTTTTCCACACATTTTTTTGCACATAAAAAGAAAAATGTTTTGTATTTGAATGCTTTCAATGTATCGAATAAGGTAGATCGTACAAGGTTAATTTGCAAAATAGTGATTTAGATTTTTAGTTCATAATGCTGAAGCCGTAACCATCTATAAAAGCTTTTTAAAAATGCACATAAGATCTGCCAAATTTTTTTAAGAACACTACATTTTTGTTTGCAAAAAAAAACATTGTTAGAGTTTTTGTAAAGCTTCTTCATTTTTTTGTTGTTTTTAAATAAAATATTCAAAGAAAAATTAAGTTTGTTTGAGAATGAACGTAAAAAAGCAAAGTGTAACAACTTTGTTTACTGAAAAAAATAAATTCATAAGCGCATTAAAACTGATTTAACATTTAAAAAGCGTTTTCTCATCATTCTTTTTTTCTTTTTTGTTAAGCTGATTAAACAAACTTAAAACAAAATTATGTCTTGGATTTGAATGGATAATGTAACACTGTGATTGAATGATGATGCAAACAATCCTTATTCTTTACTATATTTAGAGTTTCGTTCCCACTCTCAAAGTAGCAATTACTTTCTTTAACATATCTGAGACATTTTTTGTAATAACTATATTCCATTTTTTAAACTGTTTTAATTATTTTTTTTGTGGTATAACAAAATATTCAAAAAAGAAATAAAGCAAAAAATGAGTATTAACAGAAAGAAAACAGCAACATTGAAACATAGCATGCAACAACAATATTTATAGTTTGTTGAAAGCTTCCATCGATAAATTTTTATATTTTTAAGTAATTAATGTCTATTTCAGCTATTTAAGTGCTTTAAAAGCTAAAAAATAGTAAAAATGCAATTCTATTATTGTTGTTTTCTGTTTTGGATAAAAAGTTAAAAAAACATTTTCACACCTTTATGGCTTTAATTGACAAAACAGTTTTATATATTGCATTCTGGTTGTCGTTTCATTCTTATCATGGTCCTTATTTTCGAAAAATCCGATTGTCTTTGTAATAATAATAAGCTATTTGAAAGGTTTATTTTGTCCTTTTTCATGTTTTCTAACAAAATATTCAAACAAAAGAAGAAAAGTAAAACACGTTTTATGATAATGAAAAAAAAAGTCATCAACACCAAGACATTTATTGTAGTTTGTTTAGGAAAAAAGTAGTGAATAATAGTTTTATTCTATTTTTAAGAGTAACATTTGTTTTGTATATTAATCATGACTAAATTCAATTGAAATCAAGCTTGTATGTCACCCAAAATACAGAAACTTTAATACACGAAACCATTTTAACTTCATTTTTTTGGTACATCCCAAGGGGATTTGATAAAAAGTTTAAACAAAATTTTCACACTTTTTCGACTTAGATTTGATATGGATAACATAACGCTTTTCTAAGTGTGATCTTCAACAATTTTTTTAATTTTTTATTGTAGCCAGTGTTCTGCTTTCATGTTTTAGCCGCCCCCCCCCCCCCCCACCCGCACTTCGCACCGGCATTTTTTTAAAAATCGCGCACCGCACTTCGCCCCGAAAATTGAAAAGTTTCAAATTATTTCCTTCAAATTTTTTCGGTTTTATGTTAGGATAACACTTTTTTTGCGCTTATGTGTTTATAAAAGAAATATCTAATGTACCATTTGATCGAATTCAATAGAAAATTACAAATTTTTAAAATTTTCTTAAGAAGGTCGCCCCGCGCGCCGCACTTCGCCCCTACGGTGCGCCCCGGGGCGCACCGGTGCGGGGCAAAATCGGGGCGCGAGCAGAACACTGATTGTAGCTTTTATTTTCAAAAAAACCATTTGATAAAATGTTAAAATTTTTCGTAATAATAATAAATTTTTGAAAGATTTTTGTTATCATTTTTCATGGGTTTGTAATAAAATATTCAAAAAAGAAGAAGAAAAATGAAACACGTTTTTTGACAATGAGAAAAAAGTCACAAACACCAAGACATTTTTTGTAGTTTGTTGAAAGCTACTATTGATGAATGTTTGTATTTTTTAAAGAGTCATCCTTAATGCTCATTTCAACTAGCTTAATGTTTTAAAACTCGAAAAAAGAATAAATGCAATTCTATTATTGCTGTTTTCTGGTTTCGATAACAAGTAGACACAATATTTTCATACTTTTCTAACTTGGATTTAATATGGATAGCATAAGACTTTTATATTATATATTGTATCCAGGCATTTTTTTTAATTTTTTATCATGATCTTCGTTTTCGAAAAATCCGATTAATAAAATGTAGCAATTGACTGTAATAATAATAGTCCGTTTTTTAAATGTTTTTATCATTTTTCGTGGGTTTTTAATAAAATATTCAAAAAAAAACAAAAAGAAAAGCGAAACAAGTTTTTTGACAATGAGAAAAAAGTCACCAACAGCAACAACATTTTTTGTAGTTTGTTCAGGGAAAATGCAATAAATAATTACAATTTTCCATTTTAAAAATAAAATGTTTTTTAAACATTAAACATGTATAAATTCGATTGAGATTAAGCTTGTTTGTCACTCAAAATACAAAAAAATATGTTATGCAGAAACATATTAACTTTATTTTTTTAGTACATCCCAAGTGGATTCTAGTTTTATTAATAATGATTTTTTCCGTTTCGTAGGTGGTTTTCTATTCAGGATTAGAAATAATATGTAATTTCTCAATGTTGTAAAACTTTCTTCATTTTTAGAAACATTTTAATTAAATATTCAAAAAAACACCATTGCAGTTGTTATAAGACTGAAACATAACAATCTGCAACATTATTTGTAGTCCGTTGATAGCTTTATTTGATAAACAAATATTACTTGTAGTTATATTTGCATTGCTAATGCAATAAAAAAAATATTCAGTAATACTAGTGTTATGTAAATCATTTCTTTGAAATTTATTTCCATATTAAAATGGTTTCTGGATAATCAATTTTTAGTTGTAATTTTTAAAAGATGCCTCCGTTTGTTTTTCTTTTTTTTTAATAAATATTGGATTTACAATTTTTGACAAATATTGTTATAACTTTTCATGCTGCTTTTTAACAAAATATTCGAAAAATAGATCAAATTTGTGTTCTACAAAGATGAAAGAAAAGCAGCAACTGCAACAACACTTTTTATAGTTTGTTTAAGAATATGAATTCAATAAAAAAAATTTTCCTTTTGAATAATAAGATATGTTTTAAATGTCAGGTTTTTGCTAATAAGGTATTGAAAATGCAGCTGAAGCTAAGGGTATTTTTCACATGGAAAAAGTGAATACGATAAAAAAATAATTTTCATATTATAAGGATTTGAGAGGAATTAATTTTAAATTATACTTTTCAAAAAAGATTTGTTTTTTCCTTTGAGTAATAATCCTCTGATTCGTTTTTAATGTTTTACATATAATCTTTTATAAGAACAATGTTGTCATTATTACGTTTCCTGCTGTTTTTTAACAAAATATTCAAAAGTGGAAAAAGATAAATGAAACTTGTGTATGATAAAATTGATACAGATTTAGATTTTATTCCTTAAATCAATTGCATAATAACAAAGTTAAAACAATGAAAGGAAATGAAGAAACACTGATTTCAATTGCAACAACAATTTTCATAGTTTGTTCAAGAAAAATTCTGTTATTGTTTCTTTGATGTATTTGATAACATCGTTAAATAAATTTTTACACTCTTTCATTGAGATTGAATATTAATAATAATTTGGTTGTTGCAATTTTTTGTGTTTTTATTTTTATTGTGGTTCTCATTTTCAAGAAAGCCGATTATGAAATGTGGAACTTTTTTGTTACAATAATAATCTGGTTATTTAAAGATTGTTTTTATCATTTCTCATGTTTTTTTAACAAAATATTCAAACAAGAAAAGTGAAACACATTTTTCGACAATGAAAAAAGGTCACTAACGCCAGCCACATTTTTTGTAGTTTGTTTAGGTAAAAAAATAGTTAATGAAAATTTCCTTCTGTTTTTAAAAATTAGATAGTTTTTTAAATGTTTAACATGTACAGGTTCAACTGACATCATGTTTTATTGCCACTCATACTATAATACACAGGAACATATTTAGCTTTATTTTTTGTTATACACCCCAAGTATAACAAAAAATAAAGCTAAATCTTGATATTCTAATTATGAATTTTCCCGTTTAGGGGACTCACGATTAGTAAAAGAAGTGTAAAATTTTTTTGTTGCAACAATAATCCGGTTTTCAAGAAGATTTTTTTACCATCTTTCATGTTTTCAAATAAAATATTCAAAAAAAGAAGACATTGAAAAATATAAAAAGCATCAACTGCAACAACACTTTTTATAGCTTTTTAGAAAAAAAAGTCAATTAAAAGTTTTCTGCTTTAAAAATGAGAAATATATAAAGCGTCAGTTGTTTGCTAATCACTTTTAAAATTTAAAAATAAAATTTATTTGTCACTCAGAAAGGTTTAATATAATAAAAATTAATTTTCATACTATAAAAGCTTGATTGTATTCATATTTTATACACTTTTTAAAACAGATTTTCCAGTTCCTTTCCTATTATTTATAAATGCTCGGTCAATGAAATGAAAATTAACGGATATTTATCTGTAATAATAACATTTTAAAAAAGGTTTCGTTGTTATTACTTTTTATGTTGTTTTTTAACAAAATATTCAAAACAAAAGAACTCACATGTGAAATATGTGCAAGGAAAAATTGAAGAAAACGCGGAAAGCAATTGCAGCAACGATTTTTATAGTTTGTTTAAGGAAAATTGTATTATTGTTTTTTTTTCTGATTTTGATATCAATTTTTTATCAAATTTTTTACACTCTTTGATTGGAATTGAATATTAATAATATAACGCTTTTATGTGATGTGTCCTGCTACACTTTTTATTTCTACTGTGATTTTCATTTTCATAGTAAAAATAAAAAGAATCCCACTAAAAGAGTGTTTTTCCTAACAACGATAGCTCGATTTTTAGAAAGATTTTTTTTATCATTTTGTAATATGTTTTAACAAAATATTCAAAAGATAAGTGAAACTTGTGTGGTTTAAAAAGTGAAAGAAAAGCAGCAATAACAGAAAAAAAACATTTTTTGTAGTTTGTTTAAGGAAAAAGTAGTGAATAATTCCTTGCTGTTTTACAAAATGAGAAATGTTTCAAATGGTTGTTTTTTTGCAAATAAAGCACTAATGCAACTGAAATTAAGAGTATCCACTCGAAAAGGTTCAGCGCCATAAAAAATAATATTCATATTATAATGATTTTAGTTAAATTAATTCCCATTTATACTTTTTAAAACAAATTTTCCTGTTTTTTCACTCTAATAAATATTGGGTTTGTATCATAATGTTTGACAAATACTTTTTTATAACAACAACGTTTTAAAAAAAGGTTTAAAAAAGGTTGTTGTTATAAAAATGTTGTTGCCATGTTTTTTTAAACAAAATATTCAAAACAGAACTAACACAAGGGAAACATTAATATGTGAAGATTGAAGAAACACATATAGCAACAACAATTTTTCTTAAGGAAAAAAAGCAGACTAGATGGTTGTCAGTGCCGCAACTTCGAGAAATTTTAGGGAGAGGAAAAAAAGGGGAGTGACTCCAAAAACCTCATTTTTGCTGGTATGAATTTCAATTTTTACCTTAATTTTTTAACAAAATATTCAAAACAAAACTAAACCACAAATAAAACAGTGAACAAACACGGATAGCAACTGTAACAACGGTTTTTGTAGTTTGTTTAAAAAAATTTTCTGTTTTTACTATTTGATGTTTTTAATTTTAAATAAATTTTCACACTCTTATGACATGAACTAAATATGAATAACATAATACTTTTATATGTTGAAATCTTGTGCATTTTTTATTTTTAACGTGTTTTTCATTTTCAAAGAAACCTATTGATAAACTCTAGAAATTCTTTGTAACATCAACATTTTGATTTTCTTATATCATTTTTCATGTTTTTTAACAAAATATTCAAAAAAAAATTAAGTCGAACATGAGTACTGAAGAAACAAAAACGGCGACTATAACAACATTTTTTATAGTTTGGAAATTTTATGGATTTTTTTTTCACAAAAAAAACTGCCATCTTAAATGTCATTAATAGACGAGTTTTTGCTATTGTCGCTGTATTCAACTCATATAAAATGTTTATTGGAGGAAAGGTTTAATGTGATTAAGATGACACATCAACTAGAAAATGAATTATAATATTACTCTTATTCATTTAAAATTTATATAAATAATTAAAATTATATCATAAAAAGTCTGTTACCTTATTTAATTTTATTTTCTAACCCAGAAAAGAATAAAAATAGAGATTTTATTTCTTTTAAAAAAGTTAAACCATTATAGTTTCAAAAAACATTTTTATTGACTGCTTTCAACAAACTACAAATAATGTTGTTGACTGCTATTTTTTTTGTTTGTTCTTTCTATCTCTAACTAAATTGATTATACTTTTGAATATTTTAGTGTTAATGAGAGAAAAAGATAAAACTACATAGTTTTATCTTTTGAATTTAGAATGAATCAAAAATTATTTCAAGAAATTTGTTTTTATTTCCTCAACCTTGTTTAAAAAAATTGCTGGGAAGATGCAATAGCACTATAAAAAAATTAAAGCTGATTCTTTTCAAAACGTTATTAATTAAATATGTTTACGAAATACGTCCAACAGTTGATAAAATAACACTGCGATTTAAACAAATCTGCTCAAAACTGCTTTATGTTGTATTGTTATTATATTTAAAGCATTTTTGTGACTTGGATTTAATCTGTATAATATGACCTTTCATTCTTATCGTAGTCTTCATTTTCAAAAAAGCAGATTAATGAAATGTAGAAATTGCTTGTAACATCAATAGTCCATTTTATAAAAGCCATTTTTTGTAATAAACGACCTTCACTTCGGATTTCAAAAAAAATTTTTGTCGAGTTTAAAGGCTAATTCCTTACCTATATACCAAATCGAAGTCGTAGATCACGAATTTGAAGTCCGTTTTAGTCTCCGGTGCAGCTGCACCGAGATACGGCACCTCTTGCTCCAGAGGATGCCAAAAATGACTGGTGTTATAAAATGTCACCTATGGCATATCAGCGTGTTCGCCTTAACCTACTGAGTCATAATATAGAAGAAATTATCATTTAAAGTTATTTTGAACTCAAGTTATTGGTCATCAAAGTTGGTGCAATGTCGTTTTTTGACATTTTGTGCCAAAAGTCAAAATGTATGCATACTTTTTTATTGTTTCAATGGATTCCCCATATGATTCTACATACATCTGGAAAAAAAATTTTTAAAAATCCGTGGGGTCTGGTGGTTTTTCAGGCCATTTTCTATAAAAACCTCTATCTCCAGCATCATGTTGGAGGCAAAACTCATGTTATATGCAAGATATCGGCCTAATTTGAACTGTATTATGAAATACTATGATATTAGAGTGTCCTGGGTGATTTTGGGCATTTTTGGATATCAGGGGGCAATATGGCGTCCATATGAAATCTCAAAAATTAGCAACATGGGTGCTTTTGGCAAAATGGCTCAAAATGACGTTTTCTGTTGTAGAATGACTATGAAATGGCTTGAATAATTTAAAATACATTCAAAACTACTATATTAAAGCATTTAAGGTCATACATGAACGATCCTCAGGTCCTGGGGATATGCTGGTTTTAAGCAATTTTTAGAGTATATTCCTTATATTACCAAATGACGTAAAATGGAAAATATCAACATTTTGAGACTTTCAGGATGAAATCCAACGTATTTCCGATGATTTTAAACAGTTATAAGCCATTTAAAGTATCAGCTGTAGTACGCGCATAGTTAACACATTGTTGACTTAAGTATACTCGGACAACCTAAAAGTGATATTCAAATGACTTATAACTGTTTAAAATCATCGGAAATACGTTGGATTTCATCCTGAAAGTCTCAAAATGTTGATATTTTCCATTTTACGTCATTTGGTAATATAAGGAATATACTCTAAAAATTGCTTAAAACCAGCATATCCCCAGGACCTGAGGATCGTTCATGTATGACCTTAAATGCTTTAATATAGTAGTTTTGAATGTATTTTAAATTATTCAAGCCATTTCATAGTCATTCTACAACAGAAAACGTCATTTTGAGCCATTTTGCCAAAAGCACCCATGTTGCTAATTTTTGAGATTTCATATGGACGCCATATTGCCCCCTGATATCCAAAAATGCCCAAAATCACCCAGGACACTCTAATATCATAGTATTTCATAATACAGTTCAAATTAGGCCGATATCTTGCATATAACATGAGTTTTGCCTCCAACATGATGCTGGAGATAGAGGTTTTTATAGAAAATGGCCTGAAAAACCACCAGACCCCACGGATTTTTAAAAATTTTTTTTCCAGATGTATGTAGAATCATATGGGGAATCCATTGAAACAATAAAAAAGTATGCATACATTTTGACTTTTGGCACAAAATGTCAAAAAACGACATTGCACCAACTTTGATGACCAATAACTTGAGTTCAAAATAACTTTAAATGATAATTTCTTCTATATTATGACTCAGTAGGTTAAGGCGAACACGCTGATATGCCATAGGTGACATTTTATAACACCAGTCATTTTTGGCATCCTCTGGAGCAAGAGGTGCCGTATCTCGGTGCAGCTGCACCGGAGACCAAAACGGACTTCAAATTCGTGATCTACGACCTCGATTTGGTATATATGCAAGGAATTAGCCTTTAAACTCGACAAAAATTTTTTTTGAAATCCGAAAAAATAGCAAAAAAGGTCGATTCTTACAAAAAATGGCTTATAAATGTTTTTATTATTTTTCATGGGCTTTAACAAAATATTCAAAAAAGAAAAAGAAAATCGAAACATGTTTTTTAACAATGAGAAAAAAAGTCACCAACAGCAACAACATTTTTTGTAGTTTGTTTAGGCAAAAAATAGTGAATAAGAATTCATTTCTTTTTTGAAAAATGAGATTTCTTTTAAATGTTTAACATGTATAGATTCAACTGCAAATCAAAGATTGCTTTCCATTTATTATGCAAACGATATGATACGCAAAAACATTTTAGCTTTATTTTTTTTGTAGTGCAGCCTCAACGCTTTCTATTTTTTTCAATAATGAATATTCACGTTTAGTTGACTCAAGATTAGAAACAAACATGTAATTTCTCAATTTTGTAGAACTTTTTTCATTTTTAAAAACATTTCAATTAAATATTCAAAGACATTCGTTGCAGTTGATGAAAGAGAAAAATAATCAACAACATAATTTGTAGTTTGTTGAAAGCTTCATTTGATAAATGTTAAATTTAAATTTGTCAAACAAACATTTTTTGTAGTTATTTTGCAATGCTAATAAAAGTAAAAATATTCGTAATATCAGTGTTATGTAAATCATGACTTTGCAATGTATTTTTATATAATAATGGTTTCTGTATAATCAATTTTTAATTATAAGTTTTAAAAGATTTTTCCTTTTTTTCGTGTTTTTTCACAAACATTCTTTTTTAACAACAATAAAAATCATTTGTTGTTATTACTACTTTTAATGCTGCTTTTTTAATAAAATATTTAAAACAAAGATAAGACTAAAGAAGCAATGATAAAAACTGAAGAAACAAGGATTGAAGCTGCAACAACACTTTATATAGTTTTTTTATAGGAAATTTCTATTATTTTTTCTTGATGTTTTTGATAACAAAATTAAATAAATTTTTCAAGTAACAACATCCTTTTTGCTAATCTTATATAAATTCACCTAAATTTAAGCTTGCTTGCAAATTGTGAAAGTAATGCAGTAAAAAATAATTTTTATTTTGAGAGTAAACAATTTATAATTACACTTTTTAATACAAATTTCTTTCTTTTTTTCTTTTTAACAACTGCTGGTGTTCCAATGTCTTGCGAGCATTCTTCTACAACAACAACATTTTATAAAAGGGTTTGTTGTTATTACTTTTTACGCGCTTTTTAACAAAATATTCAAAACAAAATAACGAAACATGTGTTGAAAAAATTTGAAGAAACACGGACTGCATTTGCAACAACATTTTTTGTAGTTTGTCTAGGAAAAAAGTATCAATAACACAAGTGAAACATTAGTGTGTGAAGACTGAAGAAACACATACACCAATAGCAACAAGAATTCTTATAATTTGTTTATGGAAAAGGAGAAAACGCGCAGAAATCTGGTTACTACGAAAGCAGTCATCGATAAGTTTAATAGCACATTTTAACAAGTTTAGCAGTTTAAAAGTTCAAAAATAGAAAAAATTCAATTCTGTTATTGTTGTTGCTTTTTGTTTTTGATAACAGGTTTAAATAAGTTTACAGACTTTTAAGACTTAGATTTTATATAATTTTAACATAACATTTTATCCATATGTTATGTATCATCAACAATAAAACTTCTACCATAAATAAAAAACATTATCGGATATCCAGTTTTATCTGGACTTGTTTCTTTTGGCTTTAGAATATTCAAATATAAACAATACTTCGGATATGTTGTAATTCGCTTTATTTTATTATTGCCGGTCGTAGTTTATTAGTTAGCGAAGATTAGAAAATTTGTTCAACTTTATTAGCCCATTTTTTAAAGAGTTTTTTTCTTCTTACTTTTAATTAGTGATCGCATCCCACGATCACTAATTAAAATTTTCCGTGTTCCGTCCCGTCCTGTGTTGATTTCACTTTTGCGAGAATCCCGTAATCTCATCCCGTCGATATTTTTATCCCGTATACAAAAATTTCATTGTGAATACTGAAATTTGATTGCTGTTGTGTTTAAAAATCGAAAAGTTTTTTGTATTTGAACTTGTTGGTGATAACAAGTTTAAACAAAAGTTTTGATACTTTTTTCATTTGGATTTGATATGAATAACATGACTGACACTTTTATATATTGTGATCTTATGTTATTCGTTGTTGTCGTCTTATACGTGAATCAATGCGATAACTTCTTATTGTTTGACATTCATTAATATTTTTTGTAACCAAAAGACTTCGTTTTTTAAATGAAATCTTCTTCTTTACCCAGTTTAATATTTTCAAACAAAATATTCAAAAAGCGACTTTGACAAAAAAACATCAAGTGCAACAATACATTTTTTAGTTTGTTTAGAGAAGAAAAAGAATCAATAAAAACTTTTTCCTGTGCTTAAAAAGAAAAGAAAACAATATTTTTTTGCGTTTTTACTGCAACAATGTGAGCAGAAATGTCGAAAGGTTCAATGTGATCGAAATTTAAATGAGACAAACAAACACGAAAAAATCACAAGCTATAATTACTCGATAATATTTTTTTACACTTTTTTTTAAAAAGCTACAAAAACAATTAGTTTATCACACAAATTGCTGTAATCTTTTTGAGTAACTTCTTTAAAACAGTTTCCTTCATATATGCATTTTTTTTAATAAATGGCCGGTAGTAAATAATTAATGAAACTTTTTTTATAGAGTTACAATATTTTATTAAAAGGTTTTGTTTTTTCTATATACTTCGTTCATGTTTTTTTATTATTAAAATATTCAAAAAGAAACAAAGTAAAATATATATATATCAATAAAGACAACGAGCACTAACTGAAACAACATTTTTTATAGTTTGTTTAAAGGGGAGTAAGTTATCACAAAAAGCTATTTTAGTGGGTTTAAAGAATGGCAGATGCTTTTAATACTACATGTGCTTTTACTATCCACGAATAGACTTTATTAATAGAAAGTATGCTTGCCGAGTAGAAAAACTCAAAGTGATAAATTTGATACACAAAAGACACAAACTATAATTATGGTTAACTCAAAAGAGTTGTTTTTAGTTTTTGTTCTCTTGAACTCTCATTCCTTTTTCTTTTAAAAATTATTCAATAATTTGTCTGCTGTTTTTTTTTGGAGGAAAAAAAGATTAAAACAAAACTGAACTTTGTTTTTTCACTCTTCTTTTACTCTTTTTTTGTGTTTTTAAAAAAGTTTGCAAAAATTGTTTTAATTGGGTAAAAAAAGCATGTGGTTGTTTTATGCGCTACTTGTTTCATGTCTGTTTCTATTGGGCTTTTGTGAATCAATAAGTTCCACTAAAACAGTAAAAACCCCATATGGTTCTGTTGAAGGATTCATTTACAAAACTGCCTCTGGCAAAGAAGCAGAAATATTTCTTGGAATTCCATTTGCAGCTCCACCAGTTGGAAAGCTTCGATTTGAAGTAAGACTTTTTATTATTTATATGCTTGAAACTATTTGGAGTGATTGTGTCTTCAGTTTTGCACCTATTTTATAATGCGGCAACAGATCAAAGGCACATGACCTCGGGTCCAATCATCTGCCATCTTTTATTTTTTCATGACACATTTTTTTACATAACAACTTTTAGAAACCCCAAAAATCTCAACCATGGAACACAACTCTACAAGCCAAAGAATTCCCCCAAGCTTGTGCAACATATGCAAATTTTATGGGACATACTGATAATGAAGATTGTTTATATTTAAATATACTTAAACCAAAAGAAGCAAACCCAGATAAAAATGGATATCCAATAATGTTTTTTATTTATGGTGGAAGTTTTATTGTTGGTGATACAAAAACATATGGATATAAAATAATCAGTGATAACATTGTTTCACAAGGAATTATTGTTGTAATTATTCAATATCGACTTGGACCATTTGGTGAGTTTAAACTTTTGACAAAAAAATTATGTGACTGCAGTTTTCATTACGCTTATTTTTTTTATTACTGGGTAGTCCACACAGATGACAGCATATCGTCAGAAAGATTTGTGTAACTATGTTTTTTTTTTACTTTTTAAATATGTTCCTAATTCCATTTTAGTTTTTTTAAGAATTAAATATTCAAAAATGACATTTTTGATAAAGCACCAAATAGAAAGAAATGACGATAAATTTTTCCGTTGAATTAAAAAAGTATTTTTATCGCATCAAATTTTTTCTGCCTTAAGGGATTGAAAATGAAAACTGGTTTGCGCAACAACAAAAAGTTTTGATTTTTGGGTTTCTTTTTAACTGATGATCCAAATGTCTCCCGAAATCTCGGGAGATGGGATCAGCAAGAAATTAAATATTTTGCGGATTTTTTAAAATTACATTAAACTTACAATCACAAATATGTCAGTTAAAAGTTTTCGTAAAGCTTTTAATAATATTTTTATAATTGATAATCTTGGAGGTGTTTAATTTCATGGACAGCTAAAATCTCTTGTAAAAAAGTTTTTGAGGAAACAAGCCTTTATCTTTTGCCGCTATCAACAAAAAGATCAGAATATTTTAAAGATTTTTGGAACGGCAATGGCCTTCCACAGGTGTGTACTTCCAGAGTGGTACTTTGCTGGATGCATTTCCTGGAAATTACCACTCAAGTTGAGTACAACTTTTTTTATTTATTTTGTTTAAATTTGTGTTTCATGCTTTTTATTGTAAGCTTTTTAAATTTTTAAACAATGTAGCAATGGTTTTGGATACAGTGAAAGGGGATTTTTATTGTTTCAAAAATATTTTGACTTATATGTCATAAAAAATGATACATTTTTTGTGAGTAGCTTGGAAGTTTAAAATTTTTTTTCTCAAAATTAATTAATTTGGAATGATTATATTCATGGGGGTTTTTTAAATTAAATATTCAAAAGCAGCCATGTTATTGGCTAAGAAATCTTTCATTTCCCAAAAATCGTTGAATTTTGTTGCATTGATTATTTTTCATTAGGAGAATGACAGAAAACATTGATAAGAACAATTACCTCTTTATCAACAAAACCTATAAAATTTTCAGGCTTCTTTTCAACCACTGATGACGCAAACTTCTCTGGAAATCTCGGATTATGGGATCAGCTAGAAGCATTAAAATTCATCAACGAAATAATCCCCAGCTTTGGTGGTGATAAAACTCGTATAACACTTGTTGGGCAAAGTGCTGGAGCTGCAAGTGTGTCTTTGCTAGCTTTGAGTGAGCATGCAAATGACCTTTTTTCACAATCAATTACAATGAGTGGTTCAGCTTTTGCACAATGGGCAACAAAAAATAATATTACTGAAATTGCTTTTAAAGTTGCTGAGAAATTGGGCTGTAATGAAGCGAAAGAAATAAAAGAATGTTTAAAAACTAAAAATGTGACAGATTTTCAAGCTGCAGTTATTCCTTATGTAAGTGTTTTTTTAAAAAAGTTTTTAATGCGCAGAAATCTAAAGCTCGAAAATGCAAAAGCTTAAATTTGATCGGCATTTGCTCCTTCCTTTCGATAGAAATGTTGACGCCAAATATAGATCATCCTTAAGAAATATAATGTTTATTTGTAGATTCAATTTTCTGATCCTGTCGATCTCAATCCAGTTCCGATTGGTCCAAAGCTTGATGGTGATTTTATTACATCAAAAAGTTTAGAAGAAGCACTTGAAAAGGCTCCAAGAAAGCCAACCTTGATTAGTGTATGCAGTCAAGAAAATATTTTATACGGTAGGTTACTGTTGGGTTTAGAAAAAATTTGCAAAATAAAATCGACCAATAATGAAATATCTAATTAAATTAAATTTCTTTGATCATTTATGTTCCTCATCAAAAGTGCATAGGGCATTAACCAAACTTATAAAAGCTTTTTAGCTCTCTCTGGAGGAACAACACCACCAGGAAAATATTTTGGAATCTTACCTGAAAAAGTGCCAGCATACAACAAAAGAAATTTTGAAGAATTTGTTAAAATTGTTTTTGCAAAAGAAAAATATTTTGGTAAACGTATCAATGAATTTGTTGCAGAAGTTGTTGACTTTTATTTGAATCAAACAGCTGACAAGGATCCAAAATACAATTTCTTCTTTCAACAATATACTACTGTAAGCACACCACAAAAATCGCTTAAAAGTTAAAAGCTTTTAGGTAATGTCAGATGTTCACTTTAATGTTCCAGCTTTACGAGAAGCAATTTTAAAAGCTAAAAACAAACATCCATCATATTTCTTCTTATTTGATTACAATATAGATAGCAGCAGTAATTCATCAAAATATATTAAAGGATCTGCACATATTGAAGATGTTGAAGCACTTTTTGGAGGGATTTATAAGGATTTAAAGATTGATGAAAGTGGTAAAAAGGTACAAAAACAATTTTGTGTATTGATTGCAAATTTTCTAAAAACTGGGTAAGCAAAAATGGTTACAATAGTCTGTAATTGCTAATTTTTATTATAGGACTCCATCGATTGGTTCAATGAAAATTCTACAAATAACTCCAAGCTCGTTCCAATATATTCAAATCAATGAAAAACCATCAATAAAAAATGATTTATGGAAGAACAGATTGCAATTTTGGAATACTGTTGGTCAAAAATATGGATGGGATTTAGCATCTGGTACACAGATTAACAATAACAGCTTCAAAGAAGAATTGTAAAAATGTCTAAAATGACTTGTTTATTTTTTTAAAAAAAATAATTTTTTTGTCGTTTTTTGAATTAATTTAAACGAAATTTCATCGACATATTTTATAGTGGCATTTATTTTCAGTGTTGCTTTTCATCAATATAGGACAGCATTTATTTTCTTTATGCTATCACAAAATCTCGTTAAAACATACATTGTTTCTTGTTAGTTTATAGTATTTATTTAAATATTCAAAGAAAATTGTTAATAGAACTTTTTTCAAAAAATAAAATAAACTTCTTTTAGTCAATATTTGATTTCTTTAGCTGTCATTTGTTTTTTTTGAGCTTGAGATTTATTAAAGCTTTTAAACTTTATGACAAATTGTTGTTTTTTCATGCCCTTTCTTTGAGGCAAGCAAGCTTCAAACAGATGTTTTTAAGCTTGAAAAAGAAATACACGTTTTTCTTTTATTGTATTTTGTTTTTTAGAAATAAAGTTCTGTTTTATTTTTGCTTTGTATAATTTTTTGCGTTAAATTAGTATTTAAGTGTTTTGCTACAATTTTACATTTTTTTTAAAAATGTTGAAATTAGAAGTGATGCTCTTCTTTGCATTTACAGTAATAAGCCTTTCATTCTTAATTAACATTTTTTCACTATGTTTGATTGTTTTAATTTTTTTTGATAAATTTCTTTTTAACTTGTTTTTCTTAATTACCGTTATGTTGTTGATTTCTTCTTCTGTATACAAATTCCAAATAAAAGATCGAGGAATGTCGTATATTTTAGAAAAAAAGCTTTTGTATAAAGCTTAGGTATTCATTGATGTGTTTAATTTTATTTAAAAAATTCAAAAAACTGGTATTGCAGAACAAAAATTTTGATAAAAAAAGAAGATTTTTTTGGTTTGTGATGAGCTCTTCTAAGCTGCCAGTTTCATTAGCCGTGAACATCGAAAGACAAAAAATATTTCAAAGCATTTTTTTTTCAAAAAATTTTCTCATTTATTGACAAATTTTGCTGTTTTTTTTGCGACAAGCAAGCAAACCTAAACAACTGTTTTAAAACTTGAAAAAATGAATATCCTTCTTTTTATTGATAACTTAAGTTTTTCATTTTTTGTTTTTAAAAATGAAACTTAGCTTTGTTTTTCTATTTGTTTTGATTGTTAGCCTTAATGCCATTGATATTTCGGATTTTAAAGATATTTACCAGAGTTTCGAAACAGTAAGTCTTTTTTTTGTTACAAAGACTTAAGCCATAGTTTTTTCTCTGGCAAATGATTCCTTTGATTTTTTTTTCAAAAATAGCTTTCTCCATTTTTGCTTGTTAAAACGTCGGATATCAGATTTAAATAATTTGCTGTCTTTTTTGGGGCAAGTGTAAATCAAAAACATTTTATAGACCCGTCAATGCAGAATCGTTGAAGTTGAAGACTGCCTATTTCATACATGGCGCCATTACACTTGCACTTTCAAAGATGTTGGAGTTGATATTAAACGGGCTGGCTTTGATACATATATGGCAGTAAAATGTTCAATGAATCTTTTAATCAATCATTATACTCCACAAAATTCACAAGAAGACATCTATCTCAAACTCAACAAAGGATATGCAAAAACAGAAAATTTGGCACGCGGTGATGTTGGTGATACTAGCGAGCTACAAAAAGTTTGTTTTGTACAAGAAATGATTAAATGTTTTCATCGACATGAATGTGATATTCATTTACATGCAAAAGTTTTGGGAGATGTATATGATACAAATCAAAAAATTATGTCACAAATTTGGCATACTGCTGCTTATTATGTTAAAGAAAAATGGCAACAATTGAAAGAGTTATTGTTTGATTAAGTTTATTATAACTAAAAATGTTAGTTTTTTTGTAATAATGTATTCATTTGATCTTTTAAAAATTGTTTATTATAATGAATGTCATAGACAATTGTAAATATGCTAATCCGATCAACCATTTTTTAAACGCAATAACAAGCTACTAGTTTAAAATTCACACACTGAGAAAAAGTAGTGATGTATTCATCACCCGCGCAATAATGGCAGCAACTAAAAGAATTATCATTGTTTAATTAAAAGTTGATTTCTGAAAAAAATCAATGTTAGTTTTTTCTCTATTAATGTATTCATTTAATCTTCTAAAAAATCTTTTTCATAAAAAATTAAACGTAGACATAAATATGGTAAGCCGATAAACCGTTTTTCAAACGCCAAAAAAGGCAACCAGGTGCAAACTCACAATAGAGTGCTTTTGTTCTAAAAATACAATTAAAAAAGACATTTGTTTTGAATATTTTGGAAATTTTTACGAAACAAGAAATTTAATGATGACTCCATCTTAACTTTTTGCTTTAACTTATATTTATGTTCGAAAAATGCATTCTGACAAAACAGATCAACACGGTTTTTAAAAATATTTGTCTTAACTTCACATCAAAATCTAAAAAATGTTTTTCGCATTTAGCTTCTAAAAAAAAGCATTTTTTATTAGAAATATGAAAAAAAAACTAAAATGAAAACGACCACTTTATTTTTTTGCATAATTTATTGATCGTTTCTAAAAGCAAAAAAAACACCAACAACAAAATAAGAAAGCAGTGCTAAAAAGAAAATCGTAGTTTTTTTTGTTGTGAGAACCATGTTTAAATGAATGCGTGTTTGAATATTTAAGAATTTAATTGAAAATACTTCTTTGAAACCATGATAAAAATTCGCTTCTCCTTTATATCTAAACAGTTTGTTAAAAAAAGAATCAATTACTGAATATAATCTTTGTCGAAGCAATGACATTATCTATTTAAAGATTTGAGTACAACAAACCATTCTATAAATTCAGATATTGACAATTTTAATGGTAAAACATAATTGCAAGTAAATTTTGCTTGCTTTTTAATAAAAGCCAGGAGCTATACTAATATAAATTCTTTGAGTATATTAAGTTGTATGCAAAAGCTCCTTTAAATCAACAACAAGATGGTGCTGCCGGAGACATAATTTGGTAAAGAAAAAATATTAAATAAGTATTTTTCAAAGTATTTCTCTTTCTCAAAAATTAATGTCATTGCTTTTAGAAACCATAGTCAAATGTAGTTGACACATATTTTCTATTATTTTCTTTCCAAAAAAATTTTGTGATCATCTTTTTAAAACTCATTTTTTACAAAAAAGAAAAAAATGTGTCTTCAATACGCAATCTGCGTTTTTATTCTGACAGAAAAAAATTGCAAAAATATTAATTTTTTGTCAAAAAAGTAGCAGTACTTGTTTGAATATTTCAGAAATTTTAGCTAAAACAAAGATTGTAAGCAAATTTTGCTTACATTTTTAATAGAAGTCGGCATTTTTGATAACAATCTGTATGCATATAAAATTATACAACAAAGTTAGCTGAGCACAATCCAAACGGAAGCATTAGATATAAATAAATGTATAATAAAAGAATCATTAAAAAAACTGAAATAAAAAAGTATTCTAAAAACGTAGTTGGAATTTAGCAGTTTCAATAAACGTTTGGATTTGTTAAACTGATAATTAATTTGTTTTCCGCTCATTAAAAAATATTTTTGGATCACTTTGTTTGTTACTTTGTTCAATTTACTGATTAAACAAAATAATAAAAGTACAATACAATAACTACAAAAATAAAATATCGCCGAAGAAAATTCAATTCTTTATCAAAAAAACTCGTTAAATCATATTGCTTAGAATATTTATGAGAAATATTCTTGAAACCATAATTGCTTGTAATCTTTGCTTGCTATGTAACACACAGCTGAAAAAATGCAATATGGAGAAAAAAATACCACGTAAAAATAGGTTAATGTCTGATCAACGTTTTAAAAAAAACACGTTTTTCACTTGAAGAAAGAAAAAAAAATAATGATTAATTTATCATCCATCTACTGATCTAACGAGAAAAAATCGCAAAAAGGATCAATTATTTTATTTCAAAAAAGTAGTAAAAAAACTCTTTGAATATTTTAAAAATTTTTAAAAAGGAGAATAGCAAGCGATCTTTGCTACAAACTAATAACTTTGAATTTAATATTAAATCTTTGAGCATAATGAATTTTATCTTAACAAGTTTTTAAACATCAAAAACCTTAAAGGTACGCTAAATATAAATTTATGTTAAACAAAATGAACAGTAATATATTTTCTGTTACTTCTTCTTTTCCAACAATCAGCGTGGAAAAAAAATTTATTGCGTGATGATTTTTTTATAACACGTTTTTAAATTAATTGAAGGAAAAAATGATTTACTTGAATGAAAGGAATAATGATTGTGACTAAATTGTCTTCAGTATCGTTTTTGCTTATCTACTGATCGTTATCGCCCATTTTAAACAGAAAAAAAAATAATTCGCAATGTCACATTATTTTTTCTTTCACAAAGGTAAGAATAGTATTTTTGAATATTTCAGAAACTTAAAAAAATAAACTGCGAGTGATCTTGCCTTGCACTTGTAGTAAAAGAAGCTCAGGATGATAATTTTAATAATTTTTTTACAGAAAGAATTAGAACAAAGAAAGGGAACGCTAAATATAAGTAAATTTGTATTAAAATAACAATTTAAAGTTTTTAATTAAATACTTATTTTCCAAAACATTTCCCTGAATCCAATATCATCACTATTACAAATCAATAAACCACTATCAAATAATACTGACACATATTTGCCATTACTGCCCTTCCAAGAAAAACTACCATCAAAATTTAAAATCATTTCAAACTTTTCTGTTTCTCCTATGGCAAAGCTGTTACATGTCATAGGTTTTAAGCCATCTTCAGAAGACACATATTTTCCACCACATTTTAGTGCAACTTTTCCATCCCCAGCATTTATTCCTAAGAAGGTTTCATGCAATTGTGGAAAATATTTATCACATCTCATAAACTCAAGGCCATTCATTCCTGACACAAATTTACCGCTGGTACTTCTGATGAAGGAGTGGTTTCCAATGAATTGGCAAGAATATGTTAGCATAATATTACATTTGATGATTATGAAATCTGAAAAAGGAAAAGTTTAGAGATATTTTTATTGTTTCTGATCCGAAGTAGTATTTACGATTGTCAAAAAGTCACGTGCGAAGAAAGGCACCTGAGAGATTAAATGCTGTATTAATACTGGCACAAAATCAAAGCAAAAAAGGTTTACAAGTGAAAAAAAGTGATTCAAAAAACGCAAAAAAAGATGAAACTTCTTTAGTTCATTGGGCAAGACAAAAATCCCCTTCGTTGTTGTTCATTTTTACACGAAATTTGCATAGATTTCATAAAGCGCATGTAAAAAAGCGTGAGATAAAAAACTTTGAAAAAAAAAGAAAATCTTTATTGCCTGCTAAACTGAAGAAGACCCAAAAAGATTACATGATTTCTGGACAGTTCTTTTCCAATATTAAAATTTTATTGATTCATTAAAATTTTTAGGTGGTATGATTTAGTAATGATATTTTCTTCCTTAGTTACACACAACATTGTCATCTGCTTTTACGCAATAATTATTTATTAAAATTTCTAGTAAAAAGTATAGTTATTTTAATTTAAATTTAAGCATCTAAAAGCTTGTTGTTGACCATCACACTTCTATGAAACTCAAAAAATAAGCAGCTTTTAACTGAAAGTAACGAAGGACGATCTCTCTTGAGAAAAATGTGATTTCTAGTTGACACGTAAAAAGTGGCATAACTTGAAAAAAAGGATCTAAAAAATTGAATGTAACAAAAAAATACAAGAATTTTTTTTTAAGGGAAAAAAGTAAAAAAGACAAAAATGTTTAAAAAAGGTCCACGATGAGTAATACAAACATTTTCTTTTTTCTCATATTTTTTCGCCACCAGACATTGCCTTTTTTGTTAGTTTTTATTTTTTTGTTCAATAAAAACTGCAATTTTTTTTGACTGAAATGTAAACAAAATAAAATAAAAACTGAAACTTTATAAAAATATAACTAAAAAAATAATGCAAACAAAAGAAGGAAGGAAGTGAAAGAAGTTAAAGTGATCTATAAAAAAACCAAGATGAGATAAAACAAATAAAATTTATTATTAAAATACTGCATCTTTAACTGTTGTCTTTTTTAAATGAACTTAACAATAAAAAAAAGAGCGGAATGTCAAAAATCAAATGTTAATAGTTTTAATTTAAATCAAATTTTTTAAATAAAGTGACAATATTTTGACAGAAAAAATTTTGTATAGAAACTAGCATTGCTTTGATGGTTTTTATAATTGTATCAGAAGTGTCCTGGCAATGGCAACTTCCGTTAATTATTTGTACAGAATTTTTGAGCCATTGCCGAAACCGTCCTGGCAATAGCTTAAAAATTTGTTATTTGAAACCAAATTGTGGTGTTTCAATTTACTTGATTGTTAGTAATGTATTAAATATTCAAATATTCAATTTTTTGTTCATAAACTGAAAAAAGAAAAGTAAAAAAACTAAAAAAAGCTTCTGCTTCAAAAAACGTTTTTTTTCTGACCAACATGATGCTTGCTACATATTTTTAAGGGTATTAGTGATCTTAAATGATAGTAAAACATTTGTACAATTGTGTTAAATGATAGACATCTAATTTTTTTTGATCTTTGATTGGTTCCGGTAAAAGATTAATAAACATTAGTGAAGTCTTTGGGAAGGCACACCCCATAAATGCTTCGGTTTGTCACGAAACATAACGTTTTATGATTTCAACAGGGTACTCCTGCTGCTATCTTGGGAAATGATCAAAGGGTTTTTTTTTCGTTTTAGAGGAAATAAAGACCCCGATTGGCACTCCCTCTTCATTTCCCTGCTTACCATCGCTAATGAATTCAATATTTTTCCTTTATCTTTTATCATACTTTTATGTTTTTATGGCTGTTATTTTTTTCTAACAATTTTAAGATTATTGTGCTTGGAAAATATGAGTATAAAAGCAAACTGCAGTTGGTTGTGTTTTTTGTGTGTGTGACTTTCAACATCAGGAAGAAATTCTAATATAATGTTGTTAAAAGTTTTAATTGTTGCTGCTGTTGTTTTAGCTTCTGTAGAGGGTGGTGACATATGTATTTCTTGTATTTGTCAACAAGAATCTAATTGTACTGTTAGTTTTGAAGAATTACTTGTTTTAAAAAAAAACTGATATTTGCCGTTTTTGTTTTATCTTTAGGCCATTGGATGTCAAATGCAAGATGGACTTCAAAAATGCGGATACTTCCAAATCAGTTTTAATTATTACCAAGATTGTGGACAACCTAGCATTAAACCTGGAGAAAATCCAGCAGTTGCATGGAAGCGATGTGCAGATGATTACACTTGCAGTGTAACCTGTCTCAAAGCAAATGTTCAAAAATACAGTGATAATTGTCAAGATGTTTCTGGAGGTGATTGTGAAAGAATGAGTCGGATACACATTGGAGGACAATTTGGATGCCAAGATAGTGAAACCTATAATTATTGGTATCTTATTCAAAGCTGTTGTCATTGTGGATAAATTACCTGCAGCTGCCTGTTTGTTTTTTTCTTTTAAATATTTAAAAATACATGAAATGAAACTTTTTGCCTTTAAGAATAAAAAAATAGTTTATCACACAGATTTTTGTCTCATTTCTTTTGTTTGGATTTTGAATTACCTTTAAACAAAAAAAATTTCATTTTTTACAAAAACTTTATTTGACAATAAAAATAATGATAAATCAAATGTTTCTAGGATAACATGCTATATGAAACTGCTTTTTTTGCAAAGAAGAATAATAAAAATTTATTTTGAAGATCTTTTTATCATTTTTTTTCTGTCATATGTATCCTCTTAGGAACATTTGAAACCATGAAAGTACCTTTGTCAGAAAGGAATGGCATTATTATTTTTTTTATAACCAAAAGGTATCTTCTCACAAAATATCAAAGGCGTGCTTAATTACTTCCTGCTGCTTCCAAATAATTAAAAAAAAATTAAAAAAGATACGTTCCAGTGGGAATATTATTACTGAATAACATTTTAAAAGATTTTTATTATTCAGTTTTCTTACGTACAATAAAATTTGATTAAAATGTTTTTTTTATTAGTGCCTCTTGAACCACAACTCGTGCCCCTAAAAAACAATCTTGTTAATAAGCCCTGATATGTTATTTTTACTGTACCATTCTAAAATATTAGACATTCAAATATTCTTTTTTCTTCTTTTTTTGATTAAAAAACAAAAATTGTAAAAAAAAACTAAAAAAATGTTTCTGCTTCCTAAAGCACTTCCTCCTCTTCTTCCTTTTTTTTCAAACTACAAAACATGATGAATTTTATATTAATAGTGAATCACCCACCATCAAACAATAAAAATTTGCTTTTTTACTTATAATGTTTTTTTAAACATTATTGATGAAAGAATAAAACAAAGCTAAATGAAATTGTCGAACTTCACTGTTATAAAAATAACGTTTAATAGCGTCGAGTGTTTTTTCAACGCAAGTTGCTATTAGTTTTTTAACAATGGAATATAATAATTTATCAAGCCGTTTTGTCTTCTGTTACTGTGTGGTTCATTATTAAAAATTAAATATTCAAGCACTTTTTTTCTTCTTTTTTTTCATTTCATTGGATTAAAATGTTTTTTTTATTGGTGCCTCTTGAATATCAACAAATCGTGCACAAATATAAAATCTTGTTAATAAGCTTCTCAGATGTGTCATTTTACTGCGCCATTATAAAGTATTAAATATTCAGACATTCTTTTTTCTTCTTTTTTTGAAGTAAAAACAAAAATTATAAAAAGCTAAAAAAAAGTTCTTATTCCTGAAGAATTTCCTCCTCTCCTTTTTTTCAAACAACAAAAAAAAACAATGAATTTTATTTCAACAGTGAATCATCATCAAACAATAAAATTCGCTTTTTTATTTATAATGTTTTTTAAACATTATTGATGAAAGAATAAAACAAAGCTATCATATTGTTGAACTTCACTGTTATAAATTAAAGTTAAATAGCTTTTAGTGTTTTTTCAACGCAAGAAGCTCTTGCTGCAATAAACTGTCAACAAATTTTTTTAACAATAAAACACCATCTTCTGTTATTATATGATTCAATATTGAAAAATTAAATATTCAAATACTTTTTCGCAAAATAAAAAAAGCTGAAGAAAATGTTTTTTTTTCGTCTTTTGCAACAAAAATAAAAAAGAAAATCTGAGGGTGGAACAATACATCACTTGTTCCAACGTAATACTGCTGTGTGTTCCACAGATTGGCATGACCTAAAAAAGTTTTTTTCCCTTCATTAACATTGATTAAAAACAGTCACCCTTGCCACCTCACTTTTTTCTTCATTTGTCTCCATTTGATATACCTGCGAAAAAAATGCATGCTTCAACAAATACTAAAAATTATGGAACAACTTTTTCATCACCACCTCTGCCACAAAGTTTTTCACTTCCATCTACTATCATTTATTCAATGCTAAAAAGTCCATCAACACCTTTTGGCCTTCAAAAACTTTATCAAACGTGTAAATATTTTTTCACAAAAAAACCCAATTCTACTTTTCACCAGGAAATTTAATTACAGCTTCGTTTTTTATAATGGCAAAGAACTTAAAATTATTAATCCATCTGCAATGAAATGGTACTGTGAAGAGTTATATATTGATGAATTATTTTTTATTGACACAACAAAAGTTTATCGCTGTACCATTCATACTTTAACCCTTAAAGGAACACCAATTGCCTATGAAGATTTTAAATTTTTGGCTGCTGAAAATACGATTAAAAATTGTAGTATAAAAGATGCAAATATTTTTTACACTAATAACAAGGATCTTTCTATTGATGGAATTGTACAAGATTTGCAGACAATTCTTAATTTTTTAACTATTGAGAAAAGGGTTGTTTATATTGATTAAATTCTTGAATGCTTGCCAAATATTGTTTGCTTTTATTATTCTAATCAAAAAAATTCATTCAATTTAAAAAGTATGGAAAATTCTTTAAAATTTTTGAACAAATTTGAAAAGTTGGAACATGCTTCACCACATTCCTATCGATATCACCAAACCATTATTATGTGATTTTATTTTACGCAATACATCAGCTTCAAGTGAAGTAATATTTGATTTTTCAACGCAAAACCCTCGACCATGGTTAAATTTTTTGAAAAAGCTTTTGATGAATGGGACGGAGAAAAACCTAAAGCAAAATTTAAATCCATTTTATTGGGTGTAGTGCTCATTGAAACAAATGTTTAACATGCCATCTACAAAATTATGAAGAATGAATTTTGTTTGTTATCCTTTTTTTATGAAATTTTTGATTGATTGAGTTTGTCAGCTTTTGTAATATTGATTTTAAATAAAGTGTTACTAAAATATTTTAATAAACAAAAGAGAAATGTTGCTTTATATATAGCTATTTGTGGATACTCAGTCCATTTATCAAGTGTTTTAATCATTCAGCTAACAAAGTTTTTTTTAAAACATGCATTTATGGAATTACGTTTTTTGTCAACTTTTTTTGGTTTAAATATGCAAAAAAATGTATGTTCCAGAGAATATCGTATTTTTGAAATTTTTAAAGGTGCGTACATAGGAAAAGTTTAAACTTTTTTAGTTTTAAATATGTTTAAACTTTTCCTCTCAATAAATGGAGATGGTGCGTTTGTTTGTTTGTTGATACTCTGCAAATAATGTGTACAAAAATATAAAATATAATGTCTTGTTGTATCAATTGTTGTTATTGTTTTTGCAAAAAAAACATGCAGAAAAAAGTAAAAAAAAGTGTTTTTTTTCTGACCAACACGATGCTTGCTATAGCATTGTACACAAATTTTTTTTATGAGCAGAGCATTTCATTATGATTGAGTCATCTTCTGAAAATAAGAATTCTTCAAAAAAAGATGATTCAATATTTTTAATCGCCAATGATGAGTTATGTTCAATAAAAAATTTTAAGAACTAATTTATAATAGATCTTTTTTAAATATTTTAAATTGTATAAAATAAACATTGTTTGAGTTTATTGCATTTTTATAATCGTACATTAAATTTTCAAATAAAAGATAAATAATTTAACTCCACATATCTCTGTTTTACAGTTATTATTGGTTCATTGAAGAGTATTAAATATTCAAATCTTTTCTGTTTTCTTTCCCTGCATTGCATTACTGCAAGAAATAAGAAAAAATAAAGGAAAGTGTTTTCTTTTTCACTAACACAATGCTTGCTACAAAAGAAATTTATCACTTTTTTCTATGAGCAAAACATTTCATTATGATTGAGCCACCTTCTGAAAATAAGAGTTTCTCCAAATAAAATATGATGTGGCATGTAAAATCGCAAACGCTGAATAATGTACAATAACAAAAATTTAATAAAAATTTAATCGTTTTTTAAAAATCAAATTATATAAAATGATCATTGTTTGAGTTTATTGCTTTTTATTATCGATAAAGTTCATTTTTTCATCTAACAGTAAATTTTCAACTAACAAAATTTTTTATTAGTTTATTATTTTTATATAAGAATTAAACTTTTTTATCACATAATTTTGTCTTATTTTTTAATATTGGTTTATTATTTGTAATTATAAAAAATTCAAATCTTTTTTTAATTTCTTTTTCCGTTGCAAGAAACAAGCAAAATACTAAAAAAAGTGTTTTTTCACCAGCATGCTTGCAATAAAACGTTTGTTCTGCTGTTTTTTTTGAGAAAAAACAAATGAGACAAAAAACCTTTTTATTTAAATTGTGAATCACCTTCAAACAATAAAAACTTCATTTTTCTCTAAAACTGAAAATAAAAGTAATCATTAATAAACTTAATTTTTCTAGAAATTACATGCTAAAAAACTGCTTTTACAGTTGTTATGTAGCATACAGAAAATTTATTTTTGTAATGTATTTACTAACAAGGGAACGTTCTCAAGTGAAACTCCCACTTTTTTTTTTTTGCAAAAATCCCTTGGGGGTTTTTCATACCTTACTATGACCTATCGATTCCGCATAGTCGTTAAAAAAAGTGGGAGTTTCACTTGAGAACGTTCCCTTGTAATAGATATTTGGCAATTAAGGTAGTTTAAATTTTATCCATGCTTGTTTTAAATGTTTAAATTTTATATCTAATTTATTAGGCTCTATAGTATCATTATATTATGTTATAAATAAACTATTTAATATTCAAATGATCTTTTCCTCTTCCTCTACCTTTTGCAAAACAGCAAAAAAGAACCTAAAAATATGCTTTTTTAATGTTAACATTTCTCTTTCCCTTTTCTATGGAACAAAAACAAAGCATATTTTGATGACTTTTTTTTGTTCTTTAATATAAAAGATGTCAGCAATATTTTTTGGAAGCATCAGGGTGTTGAAAGAATTTTTTTTGGGTTTTTTTAAGAAAAACGGAATGATGTAAAAAATGATTCGAATATTTAGCATTTGAGTAATCGGTCTATACAAAAAGAAAGTTCCTGTAGTTTCACATGCAAAGTTTTATGATTTCAATGAATAGAATTCTTTCTCTTTATTAAAAAAACAAAAGGAATTGTAATTTTTTGTTGTCAATAAAATTTAAATAAAAAGCGGATATATCAAATAATTAATGTGTCAGAGGTTCTGCTACATTATTTAAGTGACCAAGGGGTAACACTTTTATGTTAGTATTAGCATTTTATTATTGTCTTTGAAAATATGCCAGTCGAGTTTTATTAAAAACATAAATTTCTAATACTTTTCACCAACTTTGTTGCTTCTTTAACATTATATTAAATATTCAAACCTTTTTAGCTTTTTCTGTAATAAAATTGATGAGCGAAAGAAACTAAAAAAGCACTTTTTTGCTAGCTTGATGTTCAAAACTTTTTCTTTCTTTTTTAAAGATATCAAAAACAAAGCATTTTTTTCTTTCTTTGATGAATTTTTATTTTTTTTTATTTCAAAAGAAAGATTTTTTTGGAAGCAAGAAGCTGTTAAAAAACATTAAATTTTTCGGAAAGAAAATGAAGCAACCATGAAAACAAAAGATTTGAATTTTTAATACTTTACATGTAGAAAAAAAAGAAATATCAAATAATTGTTATGGCATAGGTTCTGCCATTTACGTGGTCACTCTTTTTTTTCGTTAATTATGATCAAATACAATTTTTAATCAAAAAAAGAAATACATTTGAAGCGAGCTAATAGTGTCAACCGTTTTGAAGCAGTATTTTATATTATCATATAATTATGCTGAATGTCCGTAAAATTAAATTTCGTGTCATATACAATAACGTTGAAGAATGCATTTGTTTGTTTTTTTTATTTGTCAGCACACAAACCTTGCATTCTTTATCGTTGATGAAATTTTGTGCTGCTAGTACTCTATTTTAAAATTCATTTACATTAATGTAGACAATTCCTTTAAATTTATTCTTTGGAGAATATAAAATATTCAAATACTTTTTTTTCATTTAGCTTTTTTTTTTGTGTAAAAAACACGATAAACTTGAAATAAAGAGTTCTTTTAACAGCATGATGTTTGTTACAAAAAGAATTCTCTCTTTTATGAAACAACAAAAAACAACAGCATTTTATTTAGATTGTGAGCCTCTTTATAGGAATGGAAACTGTTTTTATTGCTAAAAAAGCTAATACAACATTAAAAATAAACAATAATACATCTTTCAAGCATAAAAAAATAGAACGATTTTGTTGTATTATAAAAATTGAATTATTAAACTGTCGTTTGCATTGTTTCGCATCAATGCTTTCACTATTGTCATAGCAAACGAACGACTTGCTGTTGGATTTTCGAGAACTTATTTTTAACAGACATAATTTTGCTGTATCATTTTATGAGTTTATTAAAAAGTATTAAATATTCAAATCTTCAGTTTTCTCTTTTAGCATTTTTTGATTGTCTAAAGAAAGTCTTTTCAAAAAGAGTCTAGCTACAAAAAGAAGTATTTTTTTGTTCTTTTTTATGAAACAACAAAAGTAAAGCTTTTTTTTTCTTTTTGACTCATTTCCTGCAAACTAAAATTGTTTTTCACTTAAAAATATGGAACATTAAAATCCAGTATTAAAAGCTAAAAAACTGCTTCATACAACAATATTACAGTATTTTAAAAATTGAACTTTGTGAACCATCCCGTCTTTGAATTTAATGATTTTTACTATTATGAAAGCTTAAATCTTTAATTTAATATGTATTTACAACGTCTTGTTGTACCAGTTTATTATTTTATTAATAAAATATTCAAATGTTCTTTTTTCCCTTTATACAAAAAAACTTCAAATAACAAAAAAACTAAAAATGTGTTTTTTCCTTTCCCTTAATTAGCGATGTGCACGGTTTTTTAGATTCTGCTTAAATAACATAAATTTGGTATCATTAGATGCAGAATTTTATGATTATAAAAAAATGTTAAAGTATAATATTAAAGAAAATTAATCTAAAAAAGATACGCGCTTCAGAAAATCAGAAGAAGTTGAAAAAAGTTTGGACGGGGAACAAAGAAGCTGCTTTCTTTTCCTTTGCAAAAAAGATGCGCGCTCACTTTTTTTTTCAAAAAAAGAGCTTCTTTTCTTTGAAAAAAATAAGAGAAAAAACAATTTTAATTAAAGGAAATTTTTTCGGCGCTATTCTTCGCTATTTATTTTTTTATTAATGGATGTAGAATTTGATTCTGCATCGAATGCATATAATCATTAGTTGGAAGTCGGTGGAAGGATGGGTCATTTGCCCTAAAAACGAAACAAATTGTTAATTTCGAGGTGTCTCACAAAGAAAACTTTTTTCGAAAGTTCGACTTTTGGATTCTCCGTAAAAAATTACCTAAATAGGGTGAATAACTAAAAAAAATAGGCAACTGTAAAAAAGATCCATTTAATTAAAAATTAAAACCTCATTTCCTAAAAAAATGAGGGGAACACTCACGTTTGAGTTGCATCATGCACATCGCTACCCTTAATTTTAAACGTTATTCCTTACCTTTTTTTTCGACGAACAAAAAAAACAATTTTAATGATTTCTTTTGATTATTTAATAGATGAGAAGGCAGAATTATTTTTAGAAATACTGCGGCAAAAGCTTTTTTTTGTTTCCTTTGATTAGACAACAAAAAACAAAGATGTGAATCAACTTTTCGAGATTTTGACAAACTTTGTTCAGTATTAAATATGAAAGGAATAATCTGCAAAAATGTTTTAACTGTTTTTTAAAAACTGAATTTTAAAATGAACGAAATAATTTTCGAGATTTTAAATATTGCCACAACATAAGGAATCTTGTGGTTTCTTTCTAAAGTGAGCTTATCATAAAATGTTGCTTAATCATATTATTCATTTTTTTTAAAAACTATTAAATATTCAAAATTTTTTGCTCTTCATGCACAAAAGATGTTGAATTAAATCAAAAACTAAAAGAGTGTTGTTTTTTTTTGTTCTCTTTCCTTCTTTTTTGTAGAAGCAAAAAACAAAGCTTTTTTTGATGATTTATTTTCGCTCTTTAAAATAAAAGATGGTAGAAATATTTTTTTGAAAATATTGTTGAAATAAAAATTTTTAGTTTTTTTTTTAGAAAAAGGAATAAAAAAACTGCTTTGAATATTTAATATTTTACTGACAACCTATATTGGTCATCAAGAACAATCGAAGTTTTTTTCTTACATTACAGATGCTACAATCTTGATTGACATGGTACATCAACAATAAATCGGATTTCAGATTTGTATTTCATTAATGATATAAAAAAATTGTTAAAAATTTTATTTTTTGTTAATGCAGGAATAAATAAGTTAAAAAAATGTTTTTACTTTTACTTTTAGAAAAATGTTTATTTAGAGTTAAACGTACAACTATAGTCTTTTTTAACAAAAACACAAACTAGGAATGTTACCGCTGGTCGATCACCGTCTGGTGTGATAAAAAAAACCTAATCGATTTTGTGGAAGAGCAACATTGCCAAACGCTTATCGATCTTGTAACGTTTTTGTTTGCTATATTACACATTCACATTATATATTATTTTTTCGTTAAGATGAGCAAAGAGAATCAAAAAAGTGATTTTTCGTGTGAAATAGTTTTTTCCCTCTTTTACAAAGAAAACGTTTTATGAAGAAATAGAATAGAAATCAAAGTATGTTTTTATTTGATGACTAATATGTGAAATTTTTTATAAAACAAAAGAGCAGAATAACTTTTTTGGAAACGTTGAACTAAAAATATGTTTTTGTATTGCAAAAGAGAAGAAGAAATGGTGGAGAAAAAATGTTTTGAATTTTTAAAACTTTTTTGAAAAAATACGAATTTTTTAACAGTGTAATGAAAAATTAAATAAATTAAGAGGTCATGAAAAATGTCGCCAACATTTGACATGGTGCATCGACCGTGCATTTATAAAAAAATTGTTAATGTTATTGCACAGTTATTTTTTTCAATCAACAAATAACTAGCAATGTTTTAAAAAGGTTTTAAAAGAAGATTTGGAAAACATTTTATCACCTATTTTTTTACATTGACAAAAATCAGGGATGAGAAGCGGCATAGAAATTTCGGCCGGCCAAATTTTACTTTTATAAGGCCATAAACATGAATTTTCCCTCAAATAACCGCCGGCAGTGCCGCCTTCAAGTTTTCGCGGTTATTCTGCAAAAATAAGAGTTTTCAAATTTAATTATTATAGGCTGTAATTTTGTGACATTTGCTTTAATTTATTCTTTCCGCCCTTGTTATCTTTCTCTAAAGGTCACTTAAAACTATGAACGGCCTTTTGTAAAAAGAAATGCAGTTTATAAAAACAGAGTTATTATTATTTTTTCTTTTTTTGTCATAACTGAAAGGTATTTTCTCATTTTCTGCTAGATATACTTGAGAATTATAAAAAACAAACAAAAGTTTTTCTTTCTTTTTTCACTTAAGATTTTGTTTTCTTCGTTCCTGCCATTGAAGATTTTCTTTCCAGTTTAAAAAAACGATGAATTTATCAAAGTGGAATTTAGCTTCTTCACTTCCTGTAAAATCACAAAATCTTTCATTCTTTCCATCATATGTTAATTATATTTTACAAACAGCCACTTTAAAGCAGCTATTAAAATTGTATCAATGTTCCAAATATTTTTATTCTAAATCTCAATTTGTGCTTGCTTCAGATGTTTGGTATGAAAATTATTCAAAAACTGAATACATCAAACATATTTTTCGTAATAATTCATTTCACTATGGAAATATTAAAAAGATATGGCTAATTAAAAAGTTACATATGATTACATATAGTAATTATGGACCAATTGGAAATAATTTTTTAAATAAAATTCATCGAAATTCTTTAAAACAGTTAACTATCAATTTTGGACACATTTTATTTAGAGAATTCGCAGTTCTCGCAAATTCTACTGATTTAACAGAAGTTGTCTTGGAAACTGTAATAATCAACGACGATAATTTGCCAACTCCAATCGAAGAGATAATGTCTTTGATCCCTTTGATCAAAGTTTTTGAGTAAGTTTTTTTAATATTGAGTGTTTTATGGAAAATAAAAAATGTTATTTTCTTGATTTTGCACATCAACAAAAATTTTTTTTTAGAATACGACCGTCCTATTTTACCCCTCAATCCTTTTCAAAATTATTATATCAGATATTTTCAAATCCAATTCAAAAGCTGAAATTTCGAATGGTTAAAAGCGAATTTGATCCCGTCAGTTTATGTGATTTCCTCAAGGTTTGTTAAATCTAAACGTTAAAAAACAAAAATGTAAAAATTTTATAGAAACATTTTGATGATGGTGCAATTTTCGGGCTCACTTTTGACCCTGATTTTTATCATATTGAACGTGACCTGCTTCTTCAAGTCAAAGACATCATTAATTCATGGGAAAAGAAACAACTTAAATGTCTTTTTTGATAATTCGCTTTCAAATTGAACTTTACACTCACCGTAGAGGTCCCCAAGTGATTACGGAGTTTAAGCCCCATATTTTGCCTAAATACTCGTCTTAGTAAGGGATAGCAAGGGACCAAATATGAACTGCTGAATCCTCGATCTATGGATTTCATAGATATATAGATATAGCTAATAAATAGCAGACGATAACTATTTTTGCTATAAAATATCCAAAATTCTGCGTAATGAATGCTTATTAAATAGTATAAATGTATTATTAATAGATTATATAAGTTATTCTTGCTATTACATTTATTTAAAGTCATTAAAATCAAAATTGCTATAGCAAAAATAGCTATCGTCTGCTATTTATTAGCTATATCTATATATCTATGAAATCCATAGATCGAGGATTCAGCAGCTCATATTTGGTCCCTTGCTATCCCTTACTAAGACGAGTATTTAGGCAAAATATGGGGCTTCAACTCCGTAATCACTTGGGGACCTCTACGGTCAGATGTGGCAAGTGCTGGAATTTTTATATATTATATCTGAAATATTTTTCAAAACCTACAATAAAATATTTATTATTACATACAGCATAAATCTATATCCCAAATAATTAATTATATTTTAATAATCAGTGTAACTTGAGAAGGGCAAATTTTTTAAATGTAACTGTTGTCTGGTATAATAATCGATTTTGCAGCAAGCAGCATTATCAGAAGACTTGCACAATCTTGTAATGTTTTTGTTTTTTAATATAATATTAAATATTCAAATTTTATATTATTTTTTATTGGTAAATAAGGCAAGGAACTAAAAGAGTATTTTTTTCGTAAGCTCAATGTTCAAATAATTTTCTCTTTCTTTTACAAAGAAAAGAAATCAAAGCATTTTTTTGTTCGATGACTAATATGTGTAATTATTCTTCTTATAAGAGAAAAGAGCAGGAAGATTTTTTGGAAACATGAAGTCCTTCCAAAAAGGAAAATAATCGACGTTGGGAAAAAAATAATTTGAATTTTTAAAACTATATAGAAAAAAAACGAATTTTTATCAGTATAAGGAGAAAAAAAGAAATAAAAGAAGAGTTACGCATACACTGTTGTAAAGATCCCTCTACCGATAATAAAAATTGTAATTTTGTTAACAATTTTTTATATAAAGTTCAATAAAAAAATTTTGTGTTTTTTATTTATGCAGGATGAATATCTGTTTTTTCAATTTTCCTTTAAACGAAGAATGTTGCATTTGTCACATAGTTTAGTTGTAATATTTTATCATTTTTTACTATGTCTTAAAATTTAAGACTTAAATATTCAAATATATTTTTCTTTTGCCTTCTGATGGAAAAAGGATAAATATTACTTTCTACCTATAAAAAGATTACTTTCTACCTATAATTTTTTAATCGCCTATAAAAAGATTACTTTCTACCTATAATTTTTTAATCGCCTATAAATGGATTACTTTCTACCTATAATTTTTTAATCGCCTATAAATGGATTACTTTCTACCTATAATTTTTTAATCGCCTATAAATGGATTACTTTCTACCTATAATTTATTGGAACTTAAATTTTGACTGAAAAGGTAAGGGCAAAATATTAATCTGTATTTTAAAGCAATTGGATTTTTATCGAAAATTATTTTTATCACAAATAGTAAGCTTTATTAAAAAATATAGAAAATGAAGTTTTGAAATAAAGCATGTGTTGTGATGGTATATTTTTGGCAATATACTGTCGATTATTTAATATTCTAACAGTATATTAGTATATTGTCGTTTATTTAATTGTCTTGCTGTTGACAAACTGTCATGCATCAAATATTTGAATTTCCCGCTGGCCGCATTCTTATACTGTATTTTCCCGTCAAGAACGTTCCCATTTCATATTTTCTCGTTCGAGACGTTGCTTCCTCTTTCTTGTTTTAGTTGTCTGATATTGCGTATTGAGCAGGCGCTCTCAATAAATACTATTATTGTTTATCTTGTTATCTTCAACAAAGGATACAACAGCATGAAAAAGGGGAAAGGTTCATCCAAAAAATGGAAAAATGCAAAACAAATTTCTACAACAAAAGATGATCAACCACAAGCAAATATTCAACCAAAAAGGAAAGGCTACAATTTTGAAAGTTCTGGTTCTGAAGATTTGAATAATCATATACATGTCACAGGTTTAGTTTTTGTTTATGCTTCTAAGCGCTTTCATTAAAGCGTATTTTCTATTTTAGGCGTCGCTATTGCAAGTTCTGAATCAACAAATGTTTTTAAGTGGATGTTTGAATTTTATAAAGACAATCAATTTACTGAAGGAACATGGTCACCTGCCGAAATTATGGCAGACAATTCACGTGCTATTTCTGCTGCTATTTCCAGAAGCTACAAGGCGAAATTGTTATGCTCATGTAATTCGTGCTTGTGATACAAAAATGCAAACTCTACATTTCTCAAATGATCTCAAAGCAACAGTTCGAAATCAAATTCAAGAATTGGCAAGATGCGCATTTGAGAATCATTTTGATATGGCTGCTGAAGCATTAATTGAAGAATGGATATCTGCTGGTAATGAACCTTAAACAATTTGCTGAATACTTTCGTAATGAATATGTGCTTCGTGATAAAAATTGGTTTGCATCTTATGGCTCTGGATGCCGCACTGATAATGGCATTGAAGGAACTAATAATTGGATTAAAGTTATCTTCATTACTCGCAGTCTTCCTTTATTGTCAGCAATCCAAAAAATGAAAATGTTTTTGGTTAAGGCTCGTGATACAAATTATGGTGCTTCACAACTTCGAGTAACAAATGCTGATTGGATAAAAGCTCATGATTTTAAAAGGAATAAACCTGAAATTCGATTTGATGAAGAACGTAATTGTTATTATGTTAAAAGAAGTGATTGTACACTTAATGATGATGAATTTGGTGATTTGCTGGATAGCATGGAGCTAGTTGATTGGACTGCTAATGATGTTTCAACTTTTCAAAGTAGTATTGCTGTAGTTTCGCCATCAAAATTATATGATAATGTTCTAACATGTAATTGCCCTGTTGGTGCTCAAAGATTTATTTGCAAACATGCTTTATTGATTGAAGTTTGTGTTCTTCAAACTAAACAATTCCCAAATATTGCTACAATTAGTCAAAGTGTTGATGAAACTGGTTGAAATAAAGCTGGTCGGCCAAAAAAGCATAGTGCTGCACTTTCAAAAGATTAATTTTTTTATTTTCTCTATTATTTATTTAAAATGAACCTGTTGTTTATTTTTATTGTTTCTTTATAAAAATGTTTGAACTATGAAATAAACTATCAAAAATGCAGTTTTATGATTTCTACAAACAGATTAATTAATTACTTCACCATAATAGTTTAAAAACACGTCTATCGTTGAATATTAACATATTTTAATTACGTGGTATTTACTCATTAAAAAAATTTTATTCCGTGATTTATCTATTATTAACTAGTAATATTTATCCTACATTTTCTATATTTTTTAATAAAGCTTACTATTTGTGATAAAAATAATTTTCGATAAAAATCCAATTGCTTTAAAATACAGATTAATATTTTGCCCATACCTTTTCAGTCAAAATTTAAGTTCCAATAAATTATAGGTAGAAAGTAATCTTTTTATAGGTAGAACTTAATACTATGCCATGGAAAAATACTACAAAGTGTTTTTTTTTGTTTAAAACGAATGTTTTTCCTTTTTTAAGAGAAGAAACAAAAAAACAAAGCATTATTGTGATATGATTTGTTCTTGCCCTTTCAGAAAAATTAAGCAGCAGTAAAAACACTTTTGCTATTTCTTTCAAGAAAAAAAAAGATTTGAATATTTAAAAAAATAATTATAAAAAAACGATTATTATTTATAGCGAGAGATAGCAATTCGCTTTAATATACAAAAACTAGCAATAAGTGGCGTTTATTGCCTCAAGGATGAAACTAACAATAATAAAAATCTTGATGCTCTCATATTAAACTTTATATTTGAAAGGTTTTGTTGTCTCAATTCTATTAGCATATCTATTAATATACTTGCTAATCTTCTAAAAAATTCTTCAAAAAACAAAATGTGTTCATATGGAAAATCTTTAATACTCAAAAGTGGTGCAAAAACATTTGTTTTGTTTCTTATGGAAAATCTTTATCACCTGTTTCACACAATAGTTATTTTAAAACAAAGTTTTAATACTCTATAAAATTTGTTATTGCATTAGTCATATCGAGCAAAAGGGTCAAATATTAATTTAGTTTAACTTTACTTCTGCCCAACAGTCAATACTCTAGTGCTGGTATTAGCAGTAATTGCCGCCACTTAAACAGAACTTCCATTTCCTGATAGCTTTTTTGATGCTTTATAATAACTTTTGAAAAAAAATACTAGAAAGTGATTTTTTGTTTTTTTACAAAAAGAAACAAAAGAAACAAAGCATTGTTTTGATGATTTATTTTTGTCCTTTAATAAAAAGAAGCAGAAATTTTTTAAGAAATATTGAGCTGTTGTTAAAACACTTTTGTTGTTTCTTTCAAGAAAAAAAGGCAAAGATGAAAAAAAAGTGATTTGAATATTTAAAAATGTTATTAAAAAATGTGTGTCATCGTAACATTTGTAGTGATGACTCAAAAGGGTTATATAGCGGATTAGCTATTCTCTTCAATGTACTAGCGATAAAGTTGCCAACATAATACAACATTCTTTAATAAAAATGTTAATAAATGCTTTATAATATACTGCTACTGAAAGCATTATGATTGTGGTGTTTCCAGTAACGGCATATGACCCAATAATTCCTTGAATTTGTAAACCAAAAAAAAAAATCAATAGTACTGTTGGAATACATGAAAACCCATGGAATTGCCCCGAGGACATAAAGCACTCTACCGTCGTAGACTTGTGTAGCATCGATTCTCCAGAGTATAAATACGTATCCATGATAGATGATATCTGTCATGGAATAGATAAGCACATAACCAAAATACGCTATCATCAAAGTTGAAAAGTCATTAGTTTTTTGAAGAGTTTTATAGCGGATTAGAAGGTAGATTGATAGATATGCTGAGAAGATTGAAACAATAAAAGCATAAATTTCTTGGATTAACAGGGAATACAAATAGCTGTCCAATTTTATCAAGAGCTAATGGAAAAATGAAGGAAAACTGTAACTGCCAAAATTTATTGAAGCAGTTTTATAGGTATATAAGGAAGCAAAGAATTAAGCGAAGTACAAAAGCTCAAGCAATTTTTTTGTTTGTAAATTTTTATCCTCAGCTATGACAAAATTATCTCGTCTCACTGAATAGCGTCGAAAGCACAAAAAAGCAAAAATTTTTATACAAATTCTAATTTGTCAAAGCATAAAAACTAATAAAATTAATTAAAATTTGCAATGAAAGTAATTACTTTTTCACTGTGTAACTTTATTAATTAAAATGGTGATACACAAGGCACATTGACTTAGATAAATGTGCGATGAACATCAGTTTATTTGTATAATTTATGTTTAAATTAATTTGACCAATTACCAAACTTTTGGGATGTGTCATTTTTAAAACTTTTTGTTGTTAACTAGCACAATTAAATATCTCTTGCATAAAGTGATTACAGGACAAAATCAACATAATCCCGCATTTTGTTAAGCCATGCAGAATGCATAGTCTTACTCATTAGCTACATTATTTTTTTTTAAACTAACAAATAGTTAACACTATTTGTTAGTAGTCAGTACAAAAAAGCATGCTGACATAAAATAACAGATTTTTTAAGCATTTGTGATTGTTCTATCAGCTGTTTCAAAAATCGACAGATAATATCTATAAAACCTTTTTGGTGTTTAAAAATCTTTCCATATTACATTTTTAATTATTGATTGTAGCTTAATTCTGCTATCCAAAAAATTTATATTTTTCAAAATTTACGTATTTTTTTGTGATAAATATGTTGCAAAAAATTTGTAATAAACTTTCCTTCGTATAGCTAAAATATTCAAAAAAAGTAAAATATATTTATTTTTTATAATAAATATATTTTACTGAAAAAAATGACTTCGCAAAACTAATGTCTTTTTTACACTGACAAAAAGGGAATCTTTTACATCAAAATATTTAATCGCTGATTCATCGTTTAGCCAGCTGATGACACAACTTCTGACATTGAAACAGACATATATTATACAACAAAGCAGTTGTAAATGTAATGCTAGTTGTTATTGCAAAGATTTCGTCATATAAATAGATTATTTTGGTTAAATTTTTCGTCTCTTTTTTGCACAGGGGTAGAAAAAATATGTTTATGTTTTGCATCTTTTTTGCTCATCGATCAAAGGGGCACTAGGAGAAACATAATGGAGAAAAAAATAATCTCAAAAAAATGGAAAATGTTGTGGCTGAAAACATCTTTTTTTGAATATTTTATAAAAATTTTTATGTGCTATTCTAAATACATAAATTTGCTTCAATGAATAGGAATTTTGACAGAAAACTGAAGGTGCTAAATCATATTTTAACATTATTTAAAAAAAAAGAAAAAATAAATGTTTATCAAGGAAATAAAAAGAATTAAAAGTAACAACAGCAGTATACTCTTATAGGAGTTATAAATAAGGTATCTTTTATTTTTTAAATCTCGAAGTCACAAAACCGTTGCTCTTAAAACAAAAAAGCTTTTTTTGACAAACAAAAAGAACTTTTAACTTTCCTTTCACAGAGTCTTTAAAGCATCAGTTTTGTTCAATAAGCTTTTTTTTATCACCTTGCAGAACAAATGTTTAGGCATATGCTAGTTGTCCTTGCAAAAGTTTCGTCATCGATAGATTTTTAGCTTAGCGCTTTTTGTCTCTTTTTCTACACATAAGAAGAGTTAAAAGGCAGATTTTTGTTCTGCATTTTTGTCTTTTTTGCTGATCGACGAAGGTTGCATCAAAAGCTTTGGTTTAATGTGCCACAAATAAAAGATAAGTTTTTTCAATATTTTACAAAAATTTTTTGTGCTATTCTAAATACACAAACTTGCTTTCAATAATAAAAATTTTTAACAGTAAATACAAAATGCCAAAATTCATTATGCCATTAATAAAAAAAAGAGAAAAAAAGATGGCCATCGATGAATAAAAATGAATTAAAAGTGACAATAAGAGAGTGAATGATCTTCTACTTATTGAACCATGAAATCACAAAACGTTGCTCTTTTAAAAACAACAAAAGCTTTTTTGACAGACAAACAAACAAAATGAATTCTTAACTTTCCATTCACAGAATTTTTAAAAACAAGCACATTGTTTAGTCGACACTTTTCTTTAACCATTCTGTAAATCATACATTTCATGAGCTTATTATGATAGTTGTGATTGTAAGAATTTCGTCCCCGATAAAATTTTTATGTTTATTCTTTTTGTCTCTTTTTTTACATACTGAGTAGAAAAAATTGATTTTTTGTTCTGAATTTTCGTCTTTTTTTGCTGAACAAAGATTGCATCAAAAGCTTTGGTTTAAGAAGAGAAACATTTATTTGAATATTTTACAAATGTTTTTTTTACGAATTATGAGTATAAAACATTGCTGTAAATAATGTCAATTATTTTAAAGTATGTGATACTGTTTTGTCACAAGTTAGGTAAAACAATCATAATATAAATGAAATCCTTCTTAATCATCCAAACATGTATTAACAACTTGCAAAAAAGTTTTACGTGTTTTCTTCAACTTTAATTTTTTAAATGCAATTTGTTTTGCAATGAAAGAGATAAAAGAGAGAAACGTGAAAATAACAGAGACTGAGAAAAGGTAAAAGAAAGAAAAGAAAAAAGGGGAAAAGAAAGTGATCAATAAATGAACAAAAAAAATTGAGTGTAGTAGTAGTTCATTGACTTGTTATGTTTCAACGCGTGCAATGTTTGATTTACTTTTTTAAAAAAAGAAAAAAGTTGTTTTAAGTTTAACGTCTTGAAATTTTATAAAAAATATGGCATTTTTGCGTGTTGTATTAAAATTAATTTTGTTCTAGTAAAACTTAACTGCCATTTGTAGTCTATCTTCTTTTTTGTTTTTAACTTTCATTTTTATTAAAAAAAATTTTTGTCATTTTTTATGTTTTTCTTACAAGAAATTTGGTTTATACAAATTTATCTCCCAATACTTGCAATGTTTAATTTTTACTTTTTTTTAAAATTTTTATGTCCCAAAATGTATTTTTTTCATGTTCCTCTTTTTCATAAATAAATAAGCTAATATTGTTAAATGACTTGTAATTTAATTTTGATAACTTTTTTCAGCATTTTTTTTCTTCTTGCTTTTATTGATATTCATGCAAAGTTAAATTTATATTTATGAAAAAATGCCGTTTTGCAATGCTATAAATCCACCATCAAAAACTTTTGTGAAGCCGCTATGTGTAGTGTGTGAAGATGATAGCTGTGGACAACATTTTGGTCAATATAGTTGCAAGGTAATTTTTTTATAGATTATTACTAAGAATGTCAGTAAAAAAGGTACCGGGATAGGCACAATCAATTTTGAAGGGGACATACTTTTGATCATTTGCTGCTTTTCCACGACAGTCCCTAATGTCACTCTTCCTGACATCCTTGTTTTTTATTGTAAAAATAATAATAAGTTGTTTCAGGCTTGTGCAGCATTCTTTAGACGAGCAGTTGCATCAAAAATGTTTTTTGAATGTCGATTTGATAAACGCTGTGATATTTCACCAAGTTAGTGCTTTCTTCATTTCTCAGTTGTTTAAAATTTTAAGATTAGAGAAGAAAAAATATTTAATGCCTTATTGTTTTTTTAAAGTAAAAAAGATGAGCATCTCGATTTTCGTTGAGTGCAAATTAAGTCTTCTTTTTTTTTAAACATTTTCGATTAAAAATCAATAAGAAAAAGTTTATTTCCTTATTGAAACGGTAATACTGAAACCCTATTACATCAGAAAAAAAGTTAAACACTTTTTTGACATTATGCACACATGTGATCTTTAATAGAAGAACGAGAGAGAGATTTCCATTATTGCGGACAGCATTTTTGCTGTTTTTGTTTCTCGAGATTCAAAACACACATAACTTTGGACTCTCAAAAAAATGTTTCACAAAAAGTTCAAATAATCAAAGTCAAAAACAAAAACTGGTTTTTAATGGGGAAGAAAAGTGAAAAGTGGAAGTTATGTAAAAAGTAATATAGATTTTTTTGCACTTAAAAGGAAACAAAAATATTAAGTTTTGAAGAATGACTGTCAAATAAAAACAAGCATAAACTAAGTAAAACAAATTTTTTAGAGATAAGAAACATATGCCGAGCATGCCGGTATCAAAAATGTTTAGACAAAGGAATGAGTCCAACTGGTTAGTAATGTCATTTTTATGATACAAAAAAATACAACTCATTTCATTTCAGCAGTTCAAGCTTACCACGACAACCGCTTCTCTGGTTCACCATCATCTTCATCTCTCACTTACCACACAAGCACCAAAAATGGTGATATGAGAAGACTGCCACAACTTTTTGATGGATATGTAAAATTTCAACATTTGAGAGCTACAAGCTTTTCGTTGTTAGCAGCAGATTCAAATTCAGAGAGCTGGGATCCCGGTGTCATTTATCGATCATTGGATTTAGAAACATTGCTAAAATTTATTCCACAAAGTACTTATACATCTGCAAAAAAAGGTTGCCATATGGAAACTAGTTTAGCATATGATATGATAATGGAAGATTATTTTGCGCCATTTTCTTCACTTAATCCAGATGATAGGGTAACTACTCTAAAGGGTGTCTGAATAAATTACCGTGCCATTTTTAGAAACATTTATTTGATCAATTTTGTGTATTCTTTTGTAATGCTGAAAAAAGTTATAATACTTACAAAGCATTTGGTCATATTGAAGGCAATGAAAGGGTAATGCTTGCTGATGGTGGATATGTTAAACTTGATGAAGTATATAAATATTATGTTGATAGCATTGATATAAATGCTGATCCACAGCATCTTGCAAGGTAAGGAAATATGGATTATAAAATCAAGATTTTTATTTTAAGCTGAAAAATTCTACTTTTTTGCCATTGAATATTTTTAATTTGGGTTTATTCCAAAATTTTGATAAAGAATTTCGATTAAGGATGGATGAGGGCATACATTTACAAAAAAAACTGAAAAAAAATTAAAAACTTTTTGGAAAATTGTGAAAAACTTAAGACGGTTTCCACAATGTTCCACGACTTTTCACGAATTTTTAAAACTGTTTTCCATTTTTGTTTCTCATTTTTTAAGGTTCTGGGTCGTTGTATGGGTTCCATATGGGCTCAAAAAGTATATCGGGGTCCATAAATGATATATATCTGTTCCCCTGGTTTGTATGTACATTTCCCAAAAGTTTCGTGTAAAATGGTCTTCTACAAAATGTTTAATTAAAAAATTGTGAAAAACCGTAGAAAATCGTAGAAAATTTAGCAAGGTTTTCCATAGTTTTTCACGACGTACCACACTTTTCTGCGGTTTTTTACGATTTTACACGAATTTCTTAAACTATTTTCCATTTTAGTTTGTCATTTTCTGGGGTTTGGGGTGTTATAAGTTTTCGTAGCGCGGTTCTAGATGGGGTCCACAAAATAGAGAAAAATTGAAAAAATAAGAGAAAAAAGGGAACACTTTCGGTTTTAGTTTTTTTGAAAAATTCGTTATTAAGATTCTATGAATCACAAACAATTCAGTTTTACAGGGTTTCACTGAACGAAAAATTTGCATATGTTTTAATTAAACTTATATTTTTTAGAATATTTGTAAAATGTTTTACTTACATTGCAAAAGTTGTTGTACCAGCAATGGTTAAAGTTGGAGTAGATGATTATTCAATGGCTGCTATCTATGGCTTGGCACTATTTCAAGATTACAATCCAGATATATCCACTGAAACTCGAGAAATCGCATTTGAAATTAAAGAAGATATTTTGCGAGATTTGCACATATATTATCGAAATCAAGGCATGAGCGATGTTGAGCTAACAACAAAGATGAGTAAGCTGATGCTGCTTGTACCAACGATGGAACATTTGGGTCGGCTATTTCGTGAAAATTTTCATCTTGCTGATTTATTTTGTATGCTAGACGTTCCAAGAGCTTATAAATAAGGATAAATGTAATTGCATAAATAAATATTTTGAGCATTGACTTTGTTGATTGATGCATTGAATAAAATGATTAACACAAAAAATATGGAGATATGAAAATTCAAAAAAGCCATTAGATGAAGACGCGAGCAGTAGTGGATTAATCAGAACTAATAATATGTAGCTTCATTAAAAATTGTTGTAACATTACTTAATAAAAGCAGGAGAATAATAGGAATGAGATATCAATAGAAGGGCCACCGATGAATTTGTTTACAAAAAATAACTAATATTCTGGCAAATTTTTCTGGTAGTGTTTAAAGCTTAACTAAATTGAAAATCTTGAAAGCTTCATTTAAGCCATGTCTGTTAACTTGAAACTCCACCAGAAAGGTGTGTCAGAATTTGGCATCTGTGAATTACCCATCTAATAACTGAGAAAACCATTTCGCATTTTTATATAAAAAATCAAAAAAATGACGTAATACTTTTCTTAAGGAAAAAAATAACTTTGAAAAAAAACATATCATAAAACACAATCAGAAAATTATTCATGTAACACCTATAGTAACCATTGCAAAAACTTTGCTCGAATTTTTTAAAGATAAAATAAAAAATTCGACTCATTTCTAAAAGCAATCAATTTTCAAACTGCACTTAATTTTGTTGAACAAAAAAATAGAGAAAAAAAGGGTTGAAGTTTTTGTAGTCGGCTACATAATCCATTGTAGCTATGTTCTTTTTGTATCCAAAAAAAGTTGTCAGTTGTTAATTTTTGATCTTTGCCGTTTTGCTGCAAGAAAGAAAAACAGAAAATTAGCAGTCAGTGTTTTCATAAATTGATTTAAACAAAAAAGAAGTTTGCTATAAAATAATGCTAAAGACAAATTTTTATGTTGTTGCTATTGATGTGATATTACATTGTCAATTTTTTTATGCATTTCTTTAAAGTTTGGTCATTTTTAAAATTTAAATTTTTATCTATGTTTTTTTTAAAGGGCGTCATTATCCTCACTGAGAAAAAAGCAGTGACAATTGAAACTTCACCGGTGATGATGGTGTGATGAATTCGTTACCAGTGAGGGTTTATTCATCACTGTCAGCGATGCAACGATGATGAATGCGTTACGGCTTTTTCTCAGTGCTGCTTTGTTGTTATTCAACCAAAAAAATAATTTCAAGAAAAGTGATTTCTATCAACTACTGAAGAGCCTGTCTCCATTTAAATGATTATTTAAATTCAAGAACTCAAGCTGTATAGTTGTAACCAAGGCGAAACAGCAATCTATATCTTTATATTTTAATTACAACATACATTTATTTAAATGATTACATTATTTCCTACTTTTTCTTTATTATTCATCACTGTCAGCGATGCAACGATGATGAATGCGTTACGGCTTTTTCTCAGTGCTGCTTTGTTGTTTGTTGAACTGTTATATTTTTGCCAATACTTCTATGGTTTTGCTCAGAGGACATCATTTAAATTGATTTTTCATACATGTTTGGTACGTTAAATGTTCTTCCCTCACTAGAATGGTCGTGTTGTGTGTGTTTGCAGTTTTCAAAACTGTTCATTTTTGTTGATTGTTTAAAGGCTGTGTTGACATTTTTTTCTTTCTCCAACAATGATTACTGCAAAAATTAATCAACTTTATGTACCAGATTTGAACAACAAATATTTTAAATCAGTAAAAGCTCAAAATTATTCTTTTCAACAACCACTAATTTCTTATTTCTTGAAAAATGCCAGTGGTAAAATTTTGCGAAAACTTCATTCCACCTGTAAACAAATGGTCACTCTTCGAAAAGTTACTATTTGTAGAAAACTAGATATATCTTCAAATATGACAATGCTCTATTACCAAAAAGAAAAGATATCTTTGACACCACAAGATTTTGATTCTAATGCTTGGCGCAAAATTTTTGTTTATGGTGGATTAAAATTCGTGGATGCTAATGATGTTAAAGCTTTATCCACAATGATTTCAAAGTATCTTTATCGGTGTGAAGTCGAACACATTTATATTGAAAATCAAGAATTCTCGAAATCTGACTTCAAATTTTTGGCATCGCAAAAGACAACAACGATTTCATTAATAAATTGTAACATCAAAGATTCAATATTTGTCGAAAGTTTAGATAAACAACAAATTAGTCAACTCCTAAATAATTATGAAAATCTGACTACTTTTTATTATATTAAATACGATTCTGACAGAAAGGTAAAAGTTGTAAAAATTTTTGAAAATGTGTAATTTCTTTTTTTGCCTGATTTCAGCGTTGCCAAGTTTGTCGAACTTTTACCTCCTTTTGCAAATGGCATCGTAAAACAAGCCGTCCACAATGGGATAAATGGCATTATCAGTAAGATTACAAATAATATAAAAAATATGTTATCAGTATTTTCAGTCCATGTTGTCCATGGTGTTAAGAGTTAAGAATACCATCAAATTAAAGGAAAGAGAAATCGAAAACGAAAAAAAAGATCCATCGAAGCAGGAGAATTTTATTGCTTTTCACTTTTATAATACTAATATTTTTCTTTTATCCATCATGTTATTATTTTCAATGCACTTGTTGTATATGCCACTGTGAAGTTTTTATAAAATATTGCTATGTAGAATGTAAAATTTATATAAAATATTGTTTTTAAACATTTGTTGACCATGTATTAAAAAAATTGCCAATCTTTTGCTTAAAATTATCACTGAAAGCCGTAATGTTTCACTCTTGCATCTCTGACAATTCACAGAAAGACCATATGATTTACAGAAGCATGTTAATCATAGAAAATTGGTTTTGCTTTATTTGTTGTCAAATTTTTTTATTGTAAAAAAAAGCTGATATTTTACTCATGTAAATCGCTTTTCAAAAGCGTAAATTTATTATTAAAAAAGAAATATTTTTATTAGTTAGAAATAATTTTTCTTTTTAATTTTTACCGGCTGTCATGCACATAACAGAACATAGAATGAAATAGTTTTGGCAATTCTATTACTTCTATTAATATAATTTTAAACAAATTTGTTTTAATTCTTTTGCAAAACATTTTTAAAACATGCAAAAATGTAATCTGAAGGTATTTTGAGTTGATTGTTTTTGGTTGTTTTCAACTCACCTAATGTGGCGTTAATTTTTCTTTTTCATCCACCTGCATCAGCAAGGAAGGTGAACGCAAATTATCACAGACTACTTTTTCAAGTGAAAATGATATATTGCTACATTAAGCATTTCATTCAGTGATTATGAATGAAACGCTTAAACCAAGTTTTTGGTAATTCAACCGTTAAACCGTCATTTCATACCATGAAAAATCTTTATATATATAAAATTTAACATAGTGTAGAGTTAAAAATCAAGAAAATGAACTTTAATTAGTATTTTCAACAAGCTTAACGTCAACGTTATAGAAATACATATTTTTTTGATTTCTAATGATTATTTGTGCGTGGTGGAGAAATTATTTCACTAATAACAAATGAAAAAATTTCGTATTTAGATTAATATTGTTATTAACATTATATAAATTTTTTACTTTAATTATTTGTAAAATATTTTTAAAAAATTCAAAAGCTTAACATAACTTCTTTCAGTGATTTGTTTTTATTTGTATAAAGAAAAAAAAACACCGCATCATCAAATGAATTTTTTTGGAATAGAAAATGTTTTTACGAGCTGTTTTAATCAGAGTGCTAAAAAAACTTATGTATTTCAGATTAAGTTTTAGATAGTATTTGGGCCAACATCACATTTCTTGCTTTAAATTCTCTTTGAAATGCTAATAAAGAAATGAATTATTGATTTGGAAAGACGCATTCCAGCTTAAAAAAATAAACAAAACAATGATGTTTTTTTATTTGTTTTCTTTCCTTTCAAATAAAGAGGAAACAGATTGCACACGTTTTTTTTGACAGTGAAAAGTTAAAAAAAGAAAGCAATCAATTTTTGAAGAAGAAAAAAAACACGTCGCTTGTTTTTCTTTATTTTTTTGTTTCAGAGATTGTTTCATCATTTTGGATTGTACAATAAATATCATACTTGTATTAATTTTGTTTTAATTACTTGATCAAAATTACAGTTTCTTATAAATAAAAGGTAATATTTATGAAAGAAAAAAATTTCTTTTTTCTTGGTCCCTTGAGCACCTTTCCAAAAAGTAATAAAAACATTTTTTTAGAAAATGAAGCGAAAGCGGTCATTGTCGGAATCGGATTATCATAGATATTTAACAATTGCTCGACCTTTTATTTCAAAACCTATTCCAAAACCTCAACGACCTCAACTTTTTTTAAACAGTGAGTAAACCATAATCAAAAAATCAAGAAGGTATAAAAAAACTTTTTCAGTTCCTTCAACTTCTTTCAGAAATTTTTCTAATGATGAAAATTTAAATGTAGGTTTTTTTAATTGCGAAATTTATAAAACAATTTCTTTTTAGATTGATTCAGATTTAAAGTTAAAAGAATTATATGATACGTATTTATTGAAGCAACAAAATATGTCATTTGGTCAAATACTGGGTGAAGGTAAATTTTTTGTCATTTTTGTAAAAAAGCTTTAAATCAAAAAAAGGCGGTTTTTGAACATCCCACGGATTTTGTCGGCTTAACCTTTTTGATCTTCTCCGCATTGCTTTGGAAGTGACAAAATTAGTACAATTCCAATGACTCCTAAAATCAACGCATAATGCTAAAACAAATTTTGGGGAGTTGGCAACCCGCCTATGATCTTTTGCTTCTTTGACACCAGTAGGCAAAATATCATTAGATTTTTGTAAACAAAGCATTCTTTTCAGGTCATTTCGGTTACGTTCAACTCGCAACCTATACCTCAAATTCTGGCAGCACAAAGATCGCTATCAAAAAGCTACAAAATAAAAGCGAAAAGAAAGCAATGTTAAAAGAAATTCAAATTCTAAGTACTTGCAAGCACCAAAATATTGTAACTTTTCTTGGATTTATTGAACAATCTGGTCATCCATGCATTGTTACAGAATTTATGGCAGGTGGTGATCTTGGTACTTATCTTAAAAATCCAGACATGACAATTACTGTGGAAAATATATTTTCGTATATTTTTCAAGTGATAGAAGGAATGACATATTTGTATCATAAAAAAATATTGCATCGAGATTTAGCAGCAAGAAATTGCTTGTAAGTTGACACTATTTTTTACTGCAATTTTTTTCGTTGCTCGCCATGGCATGCCTTGGCTGCATGTGGTAACATTTTAGTAAAGAAATGTATTTCATTTTAGATTGGATGAAACGTATCAAGTTTTAAAAATCACTGATTTTGGGTTATCAAAAGAAATGAACACAAACTATGAATATGTCTGTCATGGAAACCCAGAAATGCCATTTAAAATTTTGCCTATAGAAGAGTTACTGCCATGTATAGAAAAATATCGAACTGTAAGGTCTACATGAAATATTACACCGTGAACAAATAAACTTTTAGATAACATTTCGAGGTGATATTTGGGCATTTGGAATTTTATTATGGGAAATGTTTGAAAGGGGTGGAGAAATGTATGCAGGAATGAATGCTTTTACATTGACTACTTTTTTGAATGCAAATAAAAGATTGCATCGTCCAGAGCATTGTCCAAAGCAATTGTAAGTTTTTTTTGCAGTTCTTGTCTCTTAAATTCTTGGAAAAAAAGTTACGGGAAAACTAAAATATGTTCTTTATCTATATTAAATCAAATTTTATTTATACTTCAATTTAAACGTGCTCTTGTCAACAAACGGATTGATTGTTGCTGCTTTTTCATTTTGTTTACCACCATTTTGATAACGCAAAATCTCTTTCACTCGGTTCCTCAAATTTTTTTGGACAGTTTTTGACAACTTTCTGTCAGGTGAACGCTGATTCATTAAATAATCAATCAATTCTTCAATAAAATTTTAAGAGCAAAAAAATATTCTTTCTTAATTTTTTTCATTTTAAGTTTTCAAAATTAATGCAGCCATATTTGTTGTCTCATCGTTAAAAATAATTTACTTTATTGTGTTTTTTCTTTTTTTTTAAATTTGTTAGCATTGCAAACAATATTTGCATCGAATTTTTTGTTTTCTAAAAAAAAGCGAAAATCTTATTTTGACTATAGTGAAAGACTAACATTTAAAATATGCTCTCAGCGTTGTGCTACTATTTTGGTTAAAAATTTGATATTCTACAACTGACCTCATCTATTCTAAATAAATCATTTTCAGATACAGCCTAATGTTGAAATGTTGGGATAACAATCCTAAAAACCGACCAATCTTTGACATACTCAAGCTCAACATTAAACAAATATATGACGACCTCAAAGAAACTGCAACATCATGTTTAAGCACTACTATTGGAATGTCCAAGTCTTCTCCATATTCTAATGCCAACACCACCTCCACAGATGACATAAAGCCATACCCAAATTACGATGGCTTTTATATTTTTATTAAAGGCAGTAATGGAAAGCTAATGTCTGGTGAAAATGGTTTGCGACCTCTTAAATGTGATAGAAAAGAAGCAAATAATTGGGAAATGTTTACGATTGAAAATTTTGGAGATGGAATTGTTGCTTTAAAAAGTAAAGGCAATTATGTTTCTTCTGAAAATGGCCTTGATCCTGTTACTTGTGTTCGAAAGGTTATTACAGAAACAGAAAAATTTGAATGGATTGATAATTCTGATGGAACATTTTCACTTAAAGGTATTTTTGTATTCATTATAAAGTGGCCCATTTAAAAATAGCACAATTATGTTATTCTGAAATGAATTATGGATTTCAGTTTTGAATTTGACAAAATGTCTCTAAGAAACTTGCAGCATTTCTTGACATAGAGCTACTATAAAGTAAATCCGCTTATTAAAGAAATTGAAACGTTTCTACATATATCATCGCAGAATGTTTCAACTCAGTCCGGATTTGAGCTCCCATATTTTGTCTGTATACTTGTCTTACTCATCGTGCTTAGGCAAAATATGGGAGCTTTACTTCGGAATCACTGAAGGACCTCTACTTGGGTGGAGGGGAGGGGGCGTTTTAGAACACAGTTTAAAGCTTTAAGGCATGTCCCGTTTTTAAACAAATCAATCTGTGCTTAATTCCGTTGTTTTAGGTAACAATGGAAAATTTTTAACTCGTGATAATGGTGAAGGATTAATGATTTGTAATTCTAATGTAAATGGAATATTTGAAAAATTTACATATATTGATTATAAGGATATGCCATTCATTAGTAACGATGATGCGGCAGCTGATCCACATACCTACATCAAAGGAAGCAACGGAAAATATGTTTGTAGTGAAGATGGTTATGCTCCAATGAAATGTGATCGTGAAGATCCACATTGTTGGGAGACATTTAATATTGAGGATTTGGGTGATGGTTTAGTAGCATTAAAATGTAATGGAAAATATGTTACTTCTGAAACAGGTGAACGACCAATGTGGTGTAATCGTGCAACAATAAATGATTGGGAAAAGTTTGAAATTATAAATCATGGTGATGAAACTTTTTCGTTGAAAGGTGGAAATGGATTGTTTGTTAGGGTAACACAAAATGATGAATGTATATTAATTTGTGATGGAATTAGATTGGAAGATGCAGAAAGATTTTCTTTTAGTTTATAATAGTTAAAGATGTCATTGCGATGGTTTCAGAATGTCCTGTGGTATTTTTGTATTGAATTAATTAATTATTATTTTATTCATGGGTATTTGTATTTTTGTAATTAAAAGATTTCATTTGTTCGTAGCAATAAAATATTCAGGCACCACTGACTTGTGCTCAAATGAATAAAAAGTCGATTATTTTCAACGCATTTTTTTTAGATCCTCCCCAGAAAAAAGAAACAAGAACTCTTTTTCAATGCTTTATTCTTCAAAAATAAAATATTATCATTGTCCGCTTTTATTTTGTAAGCTAAAAAATATTTTTTGCCGTAATCAATATAGTGAATCTTTTTCGTTGAAATTTGGAAATAGATTGTTTGTTAGAGTAACGAAAAATAATGAAAATTTATTTATTTGTGATGGAACAAAATTAAGTGATGCAGAAAAATTTTCTTTTAGTTTATGACCTTTGCAATTAATGGAATGAGATTTAAAGCTTTTATATCGTAAGACTGGGTATTTGTATTTTTATATCTAAAGAATTCACTTTTTGTACTACAGTCGAACCTCGTTATAATGCGCCTCGTTATAATGCGAACCTCTCTATACTGCGGTTTTTGTGCGGTCCCGGCAAATGTCTTAAGGAAATGACCTAATACAGACCTCGTTATAATGCACCTTGTTATAGTGCAAACCTGCTTATACTGCGGTTTTTCTGTGGTCCCTTCAAAAATTTATAAGGAAAATCGACCTTGTTATACTGCATACTCAATTTTTTTTCCAAAATCGGTTTTTGTTATTCTAAGATCAATGAACTTCGACTTCAATTCTTTCATTTTTTTAAAAAATTTCAATAGTTTTATGGGTTTTTCTATCAAAAATAGCGGAAAAAAGCTGTTCAAGCAAAAATAGTCAATTTTTATCATAATTGTGGTTTTTTATATGCTATTAATTGATTTAAATAAAAATTTTTCAAAAAATAGTCAAAAAAATTGAACCTCGTTGTACTGCGGACCTGCCTATAATGCGGTTTTATCACGGTCCCTTGGACCGCACTATAACGAGGTTCGACTGTAATAAAATATTCAAACAGTGTAATTTTAGACAAATGCAACTGTTCAATTTCTTTCAATGCATTTTTACAATGAGTCTTTTCCAAAAATAAAGATAACAAAAACTCTTTTTCATGATACCTCTTTAGGAGGAAGCCTTTGAGCTTTTACCGCCGTCGGCAAAAGATCAAAAATGATTTTTTAGTTCAGATAAACACGGGTTTGTAATTTTTTTATTAAACGGTGGATATGGCATGTTTGTGACAGCAACGCAAAGCAACAAAAATATATTTTAGTTAAAATTTGGAATTAAATTTAAGTGGAAAATTTTCTTTTTTACTTATGAATTTTGGCAGAGTTTGATTTTGAGCTAAAAACTCTTTTGCAAGCCTATGAGAACATTAAAGCTTTTTCATTGACAATTGTGAGTATTTGTATTTTTATAATTTTTCACTGCTAAAATATTCAAACAAAATTTTGCTTAAAAGTTAATCAATTATTTTTAATGCATTTTTACAGTGAACGTTTTCCCAAAAAAAGTGAGATAACAAAAAACTGTCTTGACAATTTTTTTTGCCTTCAAAAATAAAACGTAATTTTTACCGATATGGCGCTATTTTTTTGATGAAAACTTTTCGCTAAAAAAAAAAAGATAACGAAAACTCTTTTTCATTGCTTTAGTCTTTGAAAACAAAATGTTATCATTGTCTGCCTTTATTTTGCAAGCTATGCTTATGCCGTAATCGATATGATGAAGCCTTTTCATTGAAAAATAAAAATTGGTTATCTGTTACAGTATATATTATTAGTTACTAATGGAGACAGATTAGAAAATGTTTAAAGATTTTCTTTTTATTTATGATTTTTTATGCTGTCAAAAATTGTGCATTATTAGAAACATCAAATCTTTTTTTAAATCCATTTTTCGTACTTATAAAATATCCATAAAAATCAATAATTGCATAAAATGTTCTTAAAGCACAATTGTATATTAAAATCTATATTATATATTATGCTCCTTAGTTAAAATAACTTGAGAGTCATGCATGCGAAAACTATTGAAGCTTGTTTATTAATTGAGTATTTAAAGTTTTATATTTGAAAGATTTGGCATTTTTTGTACGAATTAAATATTCAAACAAAATTGTACTTTGCATAACACTAATAAAAAATCAATTACTTTCTATTCATTTTTACAACCAACAAAAAAAGATAGCAGAAAATGATTTTTAAGGCCTTTTTGCTTTTATCTTTAAAAATAAAAACATTCTCAGAACCACCATATACATATTTTACAAGCTTAGAAATACTTTTTGACATAATCCAAATAAATTTCTCAAAGACATGGATGCTATATCATGTCTTTGAGAAATTTATTTTTTATATTTAATTATAATTGTGCATAATCTCGTGAACAGTATCAAAGCTTCTTTTATTGAGTTTTTTCATTTTTATAAGTTTAAAATTTCATTTTTTGATACAAATAAAATATTCAAACACCACTGTTTATTTTATTTGTATCAATTTTTTTTTCTCAAAGTAATAAAAAATCAATTTTAAAAATGTGTTTTTACTATGATTCAGCATTCGAAAAATAGATAAGGAAAACTTTTTTTCACTTTTTTTTTTCGCCTACGAGACAAAAATGTTATCAATGCCGACTTCACCTGCTAAAAAATATCTTTTTCCACAATCAATGTGACGAAACAAATTCGCTGAAAGGTGGAAGGGAGTTATGAACTACAGTATCTAAAACTGGCGAGCATATATTAATTTATGATGGAAAAATGAAACATCTTATTTGCAGACGTTTTAAAAAATAAAAGCATTCTAAAAAAAGCAAAAATTGCTTTCTGCTCCCTGTAAAACATGAAACCATTTAAAACAATTAAATGCGTCTCAAAAAAACTAATATTTAAACATTTCAAGTGTCCCAAAAATTATTATTTTTTTGTCAAAAAATGTTTCGTTTAATTTTGTTGCTCTCTGCTTTTGCAGTTGTGTCTTTCGGTCAATCTTCTGAAGAACCTCCGACGACAATTGATCCAGCAACAAAGTTACTTTGTAAATCTGATATCAGTGAAGAATGTCCAAGTGGTTGGGAATCATTCAAAGGTCACTGTTACAAAATTTTTGAAACTCAAAAAACTTGGGATGAAGCTGAAGCCGCTTGTGAAAGTGAAGAATCACATTTGGCATCAATCTTTGACGACGACGAAAATACATTTATCACAGGTTTGCTTCTTTTGTCGATGAAATGGGAACAGTGCTAGCAAAAAAAGTATCTTCAAAACTACATGAATAACTGTGCTAATTTGCTACTCGTTTAATTCTAGGACTCGGAAATAATGTTTCAAGCAACAGTGCTAATTTACAATGCCAAGGAATCAGAACAGACTTACACAATCAAGTTTGGATCGGTCTAAGCAACCAAACCAACCATACATACTCAACATGGACCGACGGAAACGAAAGACAATATACGCATTGGAGACCAAATGAACCAAACAACTTGGGTGGAAATGAAGCATGCATCCACATTGCTATTGCAGATGGATGTGATTCGCATAGTTTCTGGAATGATTTGCCATGTGAAAAACAACTTAAATTCGTGTGCAAAAAGAAAAATGTCGTTCTTGGTAAAAGTGAAATGCAAAACAGAAATAAAATATAAGTTTTAGAGTCACCAGTAATCACGAAACCAGATTCGCAGTTCGAAGAATGCCCTGCTGGATGGAATGATTTCAGTAACAATTGTTATAAAATTTTTGAAACTCAACATACTTGGAATGAAGCTGAAGCTGTTTGTGAAAGCGGAGGATCACATTTAACGTCGATTCTTAATGAACAAGAAAATAACTTTATTACGGGTATGTTTCGCTCAAGAAAATTGAAGCTTTTACGTTTCTACCGAAATACCCATGTGTCCGTGTAGTTGAGTGGTTCAGGCTATTTCCAACAATGCAGTATGTAATGTTTTTACAGAACTTGGAAATAATGCTTCAAGCGACAGTGCAAACTTAAAATGCCAAGGAATCAGAAATGATTTACACAATCAAGTTTGGATCGGCTTAAGCAACCAAACCAACCATACATACTCCACATGGACCGACGGAAACGAAAGACAATATACGCATTGGAGACCCAATGAACCAAACAACTTGGGTGGAAATGAAGCCTGCATGCATATTGCTATTGCAGATGGATGTGATTCGCACAGTTTTTGGAATGATTTGCCATGTGAAAAACAACTTAAATTCGTTTGCAAAAAGCAGAAAGCTCTTGCTAGTAATTCGTAAAAAATAATATGAAAATATTGAAAAAATATTAATTTTTAGAAACACCCATAAACCATGTACCACACAAATCTGGCGATGGTAAATTTTAATTTAATAAAAAGCTAAACACGAAAGATATCTTTTTTAGCATTACAATGTCAAATTGGCTGGGATCAATTCCAGGATAATTGCTATAAAATTCATGAAACTCAAAAAAATTGGGATGAAGCTGAAGCGGCTTGTGAAAGTGAAGAATCACATTTGGCGTCAATCTTTGACGACGAAGAAAATGCATTTATTACTGGTATGTGTTATTTTTATTCGAGGGCAATGCTACATCACAAATATAACACAAGACAGTAATTTTTCAACAGTATTGAACAATGTGGTTCTTTTAATTACACAAATATGTCACAATAAACCACAAAAATACTTTCGTTTTTTAATATAAATATCTCTCATTGAGTTACACCTATCAGTAATTCATGTGCAAATTCTAGGACTTGGAAATAATGCTTCAAGCGACAGTGCAAATTTACAATGCCAAGGAATCAGAACTGATTTACACAATCAAGTTTGGATCGGCTTAAGCAACCAAACCAACCATACATACTCAACGTGGACTGATGGAAATGAACGACAATATACGCATTGGAGACCCAATGAACCAAACAACTTGGGTGGAAATGAAGCCTGCATGCACATTGCTATTGCAGATGGATGTGATTCACACAGTTTCTGGAATGATTTGCCATGTGAAAAACAACTTAAATTCGTGTGCAAAAAGAAAGCTACTGGTAAATCTTAAACATGGAGACTCATCTCGAACAAACTTTTTTCTATAATCGTTGATGCGGGTCTCGATGCGAAAATTCTTTGAATTCCTAAACAAAAAATTTTGATAATATTTGAGACCATCAGCACTGGCAATAAAAAAAGTTTGTTCGAAGGATGTCTCTCCCTTAACAAAGTAAACAATAACATGGTTTTTATAAATTATAAAATTTCAGAACCTTTAAACGACAAACAAATTGATTGTGGTGGTAGGGTTTATTTCACTTAACACAATTATAATTGTGAGATATTTTAGCATCTCTTAATTACTCTTGAAGACTTGAAGACGGACTATGTTTCGAACGGTTCTGAAAATGTTGCCAAAACACTAATTTTAATTTTTGTTTAAAAAAAATTTTTACTTTTCTGGTGTAACGTGGAATGACGCAAGGTAACAATAAATTACTGCTTTTTTATAAAGCTCTATTTGAATGTACCTGACTTTTGAATGGTCCCCAAATTGCTTAATGGTCCTTGGATCATTAAGATATATTGCAAGTGTAAAAAAATAATATTGACATTTTTTAAACACAGCTGGGGATGTATACTTATGTATGTATAAAGTAAATTTTCGGATGTAATGCTTTTTTACTTCCGTGTTTTTATTTAAACAAATGTGTCAAATATTTTTTAAAAAACACATTACGTTTTTTTAAAACAAATATAAAAAGGTATAAAAAGATAGAAAAATTTAATTGTATTTTATCTATAAAATGTTTGCTAATTTTTGGATCAGCGTTTTCTTGTTTTTTATTTCGTTTTTTAATGTGGCGGCATCATTTTCATGCGGAACTGGAAAGTATCAACCAATTGCAGCCAATGTTTTTATAAGTTTGGATTGTCCAAGAAGAAAACGTAAGCTTTTGGAAGGTGTTTACAGTGGTGGTCAAATATAAATCTAATTTTAGCACAATTTGATAGCTGCTGTAAATCCCATGATGCATGTTATGATCAACAAAAAGGTCAAACAGCTTGTGACAACACATTTTGCAGTTGCGTCAAAAATGCTGGAAAGGGAACGTTATGTGAATTAGATGCAAGAAAATTTTGTGATTGGGTAAAAGAATATGGTGGAAAGGCATATCAAAATGCAGGAAAATAGTAAAAATGTATTCATTCATTGCTAATTTTTTTGTTTTTTTTTTCAATAAGCATTTGAAAGTTGCATTTTTTCATTAAAAAGTTATATCACGATTTCATTTGCATATTACGTTAAGTAAATCTCCTTGTAACCAATAGTTGATAATGTATTTTTAAATAAACAGATATTTTATAATAATTTTGACGAAACTTTTTTCATTGAAATATGAAAAATTGTTTATTTGTTACAGTTTTGCAAAACAAAAATTTTCTATTAATTTGTAATTCACAAAAAATAAATGGTGATAAAAATTGTTCATCACGAGTAATTATGGTTGTGATGTCAATGCTTCTAACAATAATTTATTATATTAATTTACTGATTTTTCATGCTTCTTTGATAGAATGATTTTATTATTATGTACGATTAAAATATTCAGACAAAACTGAGTTTTAAAAAATTTTGAAAATTACTTTGTATAAAATGTACTATTTTCAGTTTGTTTTTTTAAGACTGCCCATTGTACGATTTGGATCATCTTTATTGTTTCTTTTTCATTTACACATTTGGGAACTTTCACTTCTGCATTAATTTAATTTTTTGTATTTTCTTTCCAATAAAATATTAAAACACTACAGATTTTGCTTATAAACAATGAAAACAATCAATTATTTTTAATGCATTTTTTCATTGATTTCTTCTTTCAAAAAAAGATAACAAACAATCGTTTTTATAGCTTCCAATTTGTATTGTTAAAGAACTTGCCATAAATGTTGCAGACCCGTGAGAAGGTTTATTAGTTACAATACCACATAACGCCTTTTTCTTAACATGAAATAGAAAAAAATTATTAGAAAATGTTGAAATTCTCTGTGTTTATTTATATAAAAATTCCACTGCGTTTTTTTAAACTGCCCATAGTATGACTTGGATCATTTTTACTGTTTTTTGATATATATTTCTTGGAACTTTTATTTCTGCAATAATTGAATTTTAGTTTTTCCTTTCAATAAAATATTCAAACATTACAGATTTTGTTTACATAAAATGAAAAACAATCGATTATCATACTTTTGCTGCATTTTTTTTCATTGATTTCTTCAAAGATAACAAATTTTCTTTTTCATGGCTTTTGCACGGCGTGGTCAAAGTGCAAAATGAACTCTCGTGTGGAAAACACATTTAATACATTTTTTATTTTTTAACAATTAAAAAAATTACAGATTTTACCACATATTACTGTGAAAATTAACTTTTTAATATTTCTTAATATTATCTTGCCCTAGATCTATTTCTTCTCTACATAACGATATGTCACTTTTAAAAAATTATGTTCATTCAGCTGAGATCTTGGAGTTAAAAAATTATGCATGAATCCAATGCTTACAGAAAATCTGTATCTCCTAAAATACCTTTTCCGCTAGACTCAAATCTATGTTTGAATAATGTTTATATATGTATTTGGAAGGTTTTGGCTAAAAAATCTCGAAGGCCATATTCTTGTATCTCATTTTTTCGTCGATCAAAGGTATGTCTTCAGTATGTTGCTGTTATTGGTATTTATATTTGTACTTTTCAGGTAGCAATGATCATTATTAATCTTGAATACCTCTAGCAACGTTCAATTAAATCAATATAACAATAAGAAAAAACATGTAAACTCATTGGAAGGAAATTATTCATGTTCGAATACATGTTGGTCAACAATGATCATACGGTAAGTCAGTTTTAAAGAAACTTTAATTTTGTAAGAGATAGTTATATATTCTTGTTTTCTTATATATTGATAAGCTTTTTGAGGGATAGTTATATGGTAGAGCATTGTTTTTAGTGAAGTATTATGTAATTTTTAAATGAGTCTGCTGATAAGTATTTAACACATCTGCAATGTTGCTTATAATTTAAGCTGAAACAATATATGATATTATTTTCCTGGCCTCTATCAGTTTTTTAAAGTTTATCAATACATAATTAAACAAGAATATATACTATCCCCCACAAAATTAAAGTTTCTCTAAAACTGACTTACCGTATAACCACTGTTGACGGAGATATATTCGAACATGAAAATTATTCTTCCACTAAGTTTATATGCTTGTTATTATTGTTATATTCATTGCTTTGAATGTTGTAAGAGATATTTCAGATGAATATTAACTACGAGTACCTAAAAATAACAAATATAAATACTAAAAACAGTAACATACTGAAGACATACCTTTGATCGACAAAAAAATGAGATACAAGAATATGGCCTTTGAGATTTTTTAGCCAACACCTTCAAAATACATCTATAGACATTTTTCAAATATAAATATGACTATAGTAGAAAAGGTATTTTAGGAGATACAGATTTTGTGAATCCTCAACTTTCACGCATGATTTTGTAACTCCAGGATATCAGCACAACAAACGTAATCTTAACAAAGCGAGATATCGTTGTGTAGAGGAAAGATTGGTCAAGGGCAAGGTAACATTAAAAAATAATATAAAATTAATTTTTACAGTAATATTTGGTAAAATATGTAATTTTTTTAATTGTTAAAAAAAAGAAAAAATGTTAAAAGCATTTTCCACACGAGACTAAATGACCACACCGTGCTTTTGTTCTGTGTAAATGAAGATATGTCGTCATGGTTAAAAAAAAAGTTAAAAGTTTCATGTGGATAACTAGCCACTGCCTTAACCACTACCCATGAGGTGGAAGACGGAATTGAGCTCGGCGACCGACCGAGGACGGACGCGCATAATCATTTTTAAACTGGCCCTGAGAGTGCTCGAACCGGAGTGGCTTGAGCTGGGCATGGGCGCCCTGGACCAGTCGACTATGCGGCCGATGGTTGTCGTTAATAAGCCAATTTGCCGATAATGAATCTATCATTTTTGCAAGAATAATTGTTATAAATCAGTTTCAAGCAGACTATTTGATACAACATTCAAGAAAAAAATATTAGTATAAAACAAAAATAGAGCATGTTGAAATGTTTCTATAGTTTTATTTATTACCGGAGTAATTAAAAATATTTTCATTATTAAATTGTATTGTAATGATTATTCTTTATTTATAAACGATAAATGCAACATTGATAGCAATATTTCGGCTCTCACTAAAACGCAGGCCAAGTTCTATACTAAATTTTCTTTTTTTTTTTTGGCAAAATGAATTGAGCCCGGTCTGCGTTTTAGCGAGGGCCCAATATTCCAAGTTTTTTTGCACTAATAAAATATTCAAATAGAATTGATTTTTGCCACAAATAAATGAAAAGAATGGTTTTTCTCCAAAGCATTTTTACAATGTTTATTCTTCCAAAACTGATAACAAATACCTCCATTCTATGCATTAAAACTTCCTCAAATTTTGACTTTTATTTACAAGAATGCAATCTTTTTGCTACAGTATTCCAAAGTGATAGCTGAGTGTCCAACAAAAACCTGGTAAATTTTCTTTTAGTCAGAAATTATAAAAATTATGATTTTTTATTTAATATTGTTGCTGTATCTCTAATGCAGTGAAGAACAAAAATTATTATATTTTATTTTATTTTAAAATGTTTCTTTAATAGCGTTGTTTTTGAATTTCTGTTATTATCAAAATATTCAAACAACATTGATTCTTGCTTTTAGGTTTTTAAAAATTAAACAAAAAACGCATTTTTACAACGATTTCTTTCGCAGAAAAAAAGATAAAAAAGCACGTGTTTAATTTATAGATAAGCTAATTGTGCAGACAACAAGTTATTTTACCATTGTCTTTTTAATGAAACTTTTTCATAGGTAAAAATTGTTGCTTAGAAATAATTTATTGATCTGGAGGAGAGGACAAACGATGTCATCAGATTTATGGTTTTAACTACTGTAAGAAGATTTGCGAGTTTCAGAATAACTATGGATAAAATTTTGTTAAGTGTTAACCGAATGCCCCTATACTTATACCATAAACATAATTCCATTTTTTCTTCCATGGTAGTTCACTACTAAAACATTCAAATAAAGTAGATCTTTGCTCAAAATAAAAATTTTCAATGCATTTATTTGAAAAGATAACAGTGTCTGTAACGTTTAAAGAAACCAGCTGTTATCACAATCATTAGAACTTAATACATAAGAACATTTTCTTGACAAAGGAAGCTAAAAATAACTTTCTTTAAACATTTTATCACATTTATCCCTTAATATACATCCTATTAATCCATTTCATCAATGATGCAGATGATCTCACTATTCAAATTGTTGTTCCTTTTTTCAAATCCATTCATAATCTGTTTTTGTTGTAGCAGATTGTTAAAGATCTCTAAAATGATGAATGATGAAAAAATTATTTAAAACACACTACAAAACCATTTTTAATTGGCTAAAAAATGTTTTTGATACATCAAACGGAACTAAAAGTACTACCTTTGTTTTTTATCCGCATTAAAACACCTACTTTTTTTAACAGATAAAAGAATAAAAGTAATTCAAGACTTTTGTACTTTCACGGTCTCTTCTTAGATTTGATCATAGAAATAATTGCTGGTGTATAAATTTTACGGGTTCTTTATTTGTTATAATAAAAAAATGGCTCAATGGTATGTTATGTTTTCTTTAATAGAAGCGTTAATAAAAAAATTAGCTTTTCAGTCAAATTACATTTGTATTCTATGTGGCAACATTGTTCATTTTTGCATACATACTTTTTTATAGATGTAAGTTTATCTTTGAATCAGTGAGTCTGTCCTATAAAAGAATTACGAAATAAAAAAATCTTTCTTCTTTGTATTTTTTTTCTGTTGATTTTTTTTACTCGAGTGTTTTCGTGTTAAGAGACAGTTTTAAGAAAAAAAATATAAATTTACAAATAAAATCTAAAAAATCAAAAAACAAACTTTATTAAAATGAGCAAAAACATTGTATTTCCTTTTTTATTTTTTTATTTCCACAATTGTTGATTAGTTATCGTTACTTATAACACTAATATTTCACCATCATGTATCCACAAGCTGTTGAAAAAAGATTATATGTTTTCCTGCGTTTATAACACTAAAATTACTGTTTGGGACATCACCCTTTACTTGTATTAACCTAAAATAAAAAAACATCGAAGAAAAAATAATCTTTCTGCTCGTTTTCATAAAGTTTGTTTTTTGATTTTTAGATTTTATTTGTAAATTTATATTTTTTTTCTTAAAACTGTCTCTTAACACGAAAACACTCGAGTAAAAAAAATCAACAGAAAAAAAATACAAAGAAGAAAGATTTTTTTATTTCGTAATTCTTTTATAGGACAGACTCAGTGTTTCCGATTTTGAAGAAAATCGCCACCGCCTCCGTCTCCAAAGAAAAACAGTGCTACCAGTGACATCAGTCGTGTTTGATCTTTTCACAAAATCACCATCGGTGGTGGTGGTAATGGTTAAGATGAAACAAAAAGTAAATTTCGATATTTTGATTCGAACTACAAAAAATATTGTTTTGATTCCGATTAAAAGTGATTTATATTTTAAATTTCAGTTTTCTCAGCTGCACAGATATCTCATTATAAAAACATAAGCTTTCAGGCATGCCATTCCCAGAAGAAATCGAAATCGACCAAAGAATTCTTTTTAAATATCAACAACAAGCACTTTCACGCCGTCAAATGCTAAATGAAAAAATCGAATCAGATGGATATGGAATACTTTACAATGTCTTAGTGCCAGAAGTTTTTTGCAAAGATTTAATTCGAATTGGATCTGTTGGAGATGGAGGAAAATGGGTTTGTAATCCAACGAACTTGTATAACTTTGAAACCTGTACAATCTATTCATTTGGAATGAATAATGATCCAAGTTTTGAAGAAGATTTTCAAAATTTCTTAGGCAATAAATGTGCCCTTCGATGCATTGATAAAGATAATCAAACAACAGAAACTATGGATCGACTAAAGGTCGTTAATGGTGCTTTTAAAAAAGCTTTTATTGGTCCAAGAAAAGATGAGAGCTTAGAAATGTATCAAATTTCTGATATTATGACTGAATTTGGTGATACTAAAATTGATATTCTTAAAATTGATATTGAAGGTTCTGAATTTGATAATATTGATAATATTCTTTCACTTCCAATCTGCCAGATAATGATTGAAGTACATGGTGTACCCCCAAAGGATACGCTGAATTTGCTGCGAAGTTTATCTGAACATGATTATTATTTATTCAGTTATGAAATTAATGGATATCATCATCATTTAAGTGAATATAGTTTTATTCATAAATCTTGTTTTGTTGAATATGGTATTAAAAGTGTTTACGGGAAATATTTAAGTAATGATAAATAAAAGTTACAAATATATGTACTCCCTTTACAACAAATTTTTTGCGAATTAAGACTCCAATTGACATGAATGCTGTTGTTATTGCTACCAAGGTCAACAAAATTATTGATTTTTTAACAGACAAAAAAGAGCAGAAAGGTTTCTTCCTGCACTTTATTTCTTCGTTTTCACCAAAGCAAGTGCTTTGTTTGCATGCAAAAGTAACATCTTTGCTTTTCTTGAATATTTCATTATTTTATTTATCCCAAAATTACATCCAAATGAGTTCTTCAAAGAAAATGTGTAAAAGATAATCAGTTACCATTATTTAACACTAAATATATAGAACAGCATTTGTACATCAAGAACTTTTTAGCTTTTAAAAGTTTGTAAAAAATATCATCAAAAACATCGATGTCACATATTTTTTATTGCATATGTATCGTTTTTTCCCAAAGGTCAAATCAAAGTTTGCAAATCTTTTGCGCAAGAAAAACCAAGGCAAAAAGGTTTTTCCCGGCACTTTTTTTTCGTTCATTTTTTCTTGAAAAAGTGATTTTTTGTGCAGCTAACAAAAAATGTTTGCCTTTTTTGAATATTTTGTTGTTTTAATTATGTACCAAAATATATACGATTTAGCATCAATAGAATTATAAATTTTTTTACATTAAATTCAAATGAATTCTTGTTTGAATACAGAAAGAAACACATAGCTCATTAGTGATAAAAGAAATAATTAAACTTGTACATCAAGAACTTTTTGCTTTGTTAAATTTTTATAAATCTTAGTAATATGTAAAAACATAACACATGCTTTCAACTTATAATATTTATTCATTACATAGTTGTGATATTAATGGATATCATCATCATCATTTAAGTGAATACAGTTTGATACATAAATCTTGTTTTGTTGAACACGGTGTTAAGACTGTTTGAGTAACGATTGATAAATATTTAAAATATAAATGTGCATTGATTTTTTTTCCAACTAGATGTCTTGTACTAAAAAACTGAAAAGTCACAAATGCTGTCTAGTCATTCTTGTTCCAACGATCAAACAAGAGTTTGCAACTGTATCGATTATTTATGCAAACAAAATGTATTCTTCCCTCACTTTTTTTTTTCATTTTCTCTTAAGTTAAGTATCTTGACTAGGTGTTTCTTGCTTTTTTTTTTAAATATTTTAATTCTTTTTTATCCTCACGATTCGTTATCAGGAGCATTACAGATTTTTTTACATTCGAATGAATTTTTGTTTTTTTTTTCATATAAAAAATTATTATTACTTTTTTTGATTGCATTGATCCCAATATTAATGCAATGAAATAACATTTGGGTATCATGAACCTTTTAGATTTTGGAAAGTTTATACCAATTTTCATTGAATACCTTAGTAACACTTGATTTCAGGACATATCAATATATTTATTTAATTAAGAAATCTAAACAATGGATATGCCATAAATAATGATAAGTCATGTTGCTCAAAAAAGCTAAACCCCGTTCCACAACCGCATTGATTTTTTTTGAGCAAACAAATATGTTCATTGCAGAAAATTTTTATTCAAGACTTTTTTTATTCTTTTTCATCTAACCAAAAGATTTTAGCTGGGAATACATTATATTTGTTTGAATATTTTTATTATTTTAGTTAACTTATTAAAATTTATAGTATCTCATATTAAAATAATAGCAAATTATGCCCTAAAACATTAACTAGAAAAAACAAGATCAACGTAACGAACAATATTTAATGTCGCTAACTTGAGTAGTATCACATTATTATTTAATTTTGTAAGAATTTTGTTGGCAAGTGTTTTTTATCAGGATATAGTTTAATTATTGTCTTGACTGTTAAATGAATTTTAACTATGAAATTATTTAAAAATCCTCTGATAAACAACTGTTTTCGTACATAAATCTCACTAAATAAAATTACAATAGAACATAAATTTTCTAAAAATACAAAAAATATTATGTTCCAATTTATCAGAAAATAAAGTTCATGAACCGGTTCAACTTCAAACGCGTTCCGGTTTTTTTCTGCAAAAAATTGGAGCTATTTTTGTGATCAAAAATTTTTTAGTTGACAAAAAATATCTTTAAAAATTTTAGTGTTTTTCAGGGTTAAAAATAAAAAAAATTAAATTCGATGGAAAGTTAAAAAAAACTTAAAAAGTGGTAAAATATGCTCATTTAAAGATTCTGCTGAACTACAAATAACTTCGTCTCAACAAATTAGCAAAACAAGTTTTCATTTCATTGACCTTCAAAGAAGATTTAATTCCATCATTGTCGAAACCCTTAAATTATCTGTTCCACTGTCATATCCCCATGTTCACTACATCTTATCTTATCTTGTGGTCAATTCTCCAAAGAGGAAAAAAACTAATCTCATCAATAAAAAATGTACCCAAATGCCTGCGGCAATGGTCTGTTTGACTTTCACTTTTTTTCTTCAAACGGATGTTTTTAAAAGGATAAATTTATTTTATCAGTTTTGATTATAAAAAGACTTTAAAGACAGGAGCAAAACTTTAATTTTTTAAAAACGATGTATTTATTTTTGGTTATTTTTGTTTTACATATTTCTGTGAGTAATGCATGCTTTGGTGCACAAAGTGGAGGAACACCTGAAATACCACGTAAGTGAAATCACTCTGTAGTAAAAATTTTTAAACTTGGAATTAGACTTATTTTCATAGCTTAAAATTTATCTTTTTTTTAAAATTTTTAGTATGTACAACATGTGGTGATCTTCCTGTTCTTGCTGCCCCTGCTGGTGCTACAACTTCTGATGATCCAGGTGGTACAGTTACAACCGGTAATGCTGCAGATGGCTGTAAAACATATACTGTAACATGTCCAGCTTCTGGTAATATGGCTGTTATTGTTGGGGTAATATAATATCACTTTTACACAGACAAATGATATATATTTCTGTTGAAAAAATTTAATTTCAGGCAAATCAAGCTGCTGTTTCATTGAGCGCCTTTACAGCTATGGAACAAACTGCTATGCTTGTTTGTAATGATGCAGGTGAAATTGAAGGCACTACTGTTCCTGATGGTATGACAGTTATGGTAACAGATGTGTATTGCTCACGGGCAAATTAAAGAATATGTCATTGTGTTTACAATTTTTATAATTTGTTATTATTTATTTTTTTTATCTTTTTATTAAAAATAAAATTTTTCATCTAAAGCACGTTTTTAAGTAATATATCTTTAAAAAAAATTATCTGATGATGCGCTATAGTTTGTCATCAATGTAATACTAGTCATAGTTTAGTCACTTCAACATATCACTGGTTGCTTTATTTATTTTTTGCAGAAATGAACTATAATCGTTTAAGCCCTTTCCTTGCTTTTAAAGTTTATTTTTTATATAGAGAAGGTGAAAAAGTATAACTGCTTTCTTTATTTTTCTCATCTAACTTTTTATGGCATATTTATTATTGTTAAATTCTTAAAAAATTGTTTGAATTAGCTATAAATTAACTTTGTTATTTAATATTTCGATTACAATTGATAGAAACACTGCTTCATTCAATATCTTTGCCATCAAAGCACACAAAGTCATCAATACCTACAACATAGAAACATAAGAAAAAATCGTAAATCTCATTTAATAATGCTATCGGAATGGCTGTGATAATATTATTTAAACTAATACTGATGTTCCAGGTCGCTTTATTCCATTTATCAATAACATACATATACTGTATTTCTGGGATGTGAAACTGGAAGCTTATATTCATTATTTAAGTGTTTTTGTTTTTTACCTTTGGTTGTTAGAAGCTTAATTTGTCTTCATAAAAGTGTTTCTGGTCATCGTCATTTATATTGCCTGTGGCATATATACGCACAAATTTAAACATCTACTTTGGGAATGATGCTGAATATGTTTACTTTGGAAAAAAGAATATGAAGCCCGCGGAAGAAAAAATAAGCGTTTATCGGCAAGAAGCTTACTCGTCAATTAAGGTAAATCAATCAAATAATCATTTTTAAGTTCAATATATTTTCATTTATTACAACTATCGTGCTACTAAAAAAATACGATAAATTACGGTAGCAAAAATTTCTTTAAAAAATAAATTAATTCTCCTTTGCTTTACGTTCATTTTTTAATCTCATCAATATCAAGGACAGCACCAAATTTGGCAGCATATTCTTTTGCCAATTCATAAAATTTCTCTTTTGAGCCATGGTATTCCTTCCAATTAATTGGTCGTCCAAGTACTGATTCCATTGATAATTCTTTAAAATAATGGCCATATTTTGGTTTTGCAGCAATTCTAGAAGCAATAAGCCATGTTGCAGCTGCCATAATAATTAGTACATCTTTAGGGGTATTTCCAAACATTGCAGAAGACAATTTGCAGCAGAAAACAATGGCAATTAGTTAGTTGCTTCTTATCAATACTCTTCTTTATGACACCTTATTTTTTATTAATGTTTGTTTCCCTTAAAAAAACTTTTTGTCTACAACGTTTATAAAAAAAATCACCGCCGGCCAAATTATTGCCGGTCACCGGCATTTCTCATCCCTGTATATTAATATGTTTTGTTTAAAAGATATTTGAAATATTCAAGCGCTTATGATGTCTTAACTTACTTGGGAAAAATATGAAAAAAATGTTAGACACGCTTGCTCGCATTCCCACCAGTGTTTGTGACTCACCTTTTAAAAAATAAAAGGTCTTGGTAAAAAAGGGTTAGGCAAACACATCATGTTGAATTGTGACGCACGTTTGTGTCTATTTTCATCGACTGACACACTCCCTTTTAAACACTTACCAAGAAGAATGAATTGATTTTTTTGTTTATTCAACTATTTTATAGGTGAAAATTTAAGGTATGGAAAATTTTTATTTAAATGATGAATTTGTTTGTAAAAATTTTTTTGATGAGTGACATAAGCATAGCACGTCAAAGCCCATATCAGTGTTGAATTCTATTCATGTTGATTTTTCAATTTCATTTTTGATTTTTTTAAGGATGAAAATTTTGAAAGTGATCCCAGCAACCTTATATGAAAAAATTGATTCAAGTTATGGCCGCGATCTTCAAAAACTTGAGGAAAATCTAACAGCTGCCGAGAAAGAACTTCTAAAATGCAACAATTATTCGCGAGATTATAAAAAACACAAAAAACTGCTGAATGAATTTTCTGGAAAATACATGATGCCGCGTGAAATGTGGAATAAATATTTTGAGTATGTTCTAGTTATAATTTTATTTATTTTTTGTGAAATACGTAGAAATACAGGATAGTTTAGTTAAAAGTAGTACACGTTTTTGTTCGGCTTTCAAGTTCTAGAGGGGTTCCAGGAGTTTATATAAAGTTGGTTGATGTAAAAAATTTCATATAAAAATTTGGCATTCCCGAACATTTCGCCAAATGGTGCCAAATTTGGCGTAGTGGGACGAAATTTAGTTATTTGTGACAATAACCCACTTTATATGAACTTCTGAAGGCCTCTAGAACTCACTAGCCAAGCAACAACGTATGCTACTTTTAACCGGACAACATTTTACTTTTTCAGATTTTTACATACTACCAGTTATGGAACACAAAAGAATGCCATTTCTTTATCACTCTATCATTTTTACTATGATCCAGCAAAGATGAATGTCAACAATAATAAAACATTTCCTAAACTTTTTAAAAGAAAAATCATTGATGAATTAGAACCTGGTAATTCAGGCACCATTATAATAGAAGATTTATGCTATCCAAATAAATATTTGAATGTGAAAAGAAGGGAATATGAGAAAGAAAATTGTAAAACAAACATCTGAAAAACTTTTAAAAAGGCTCTGCATTTTTAGTATTCATAATTTCAAAGAAATTAATTCATACAATTAAAGAAATGAAAAAGTTATATATTAAAATTAAAGCTGTTGAAGAAGATGAGGAAAAGTGGATCGCAGAATTAAAAGAATCAAATAAAATTATGAATGCAAATGATGATAAATTTGTTCAACACAATATTGAATACAAACTTGGAAAAGATTTAACAAACAAAAAGCTGTGGAAGCTGTATATCGAAGATCTTAAACAGCATGACAAAGTAGTAAGTAATACGATAGAGGGATTTTTCAAATGCATTGGACACTCGTTTTTGCTCGGCAGATGAGTTGTAAAAGTCGTAAAGTAGGTATTTCATACACAAGATGAAGCATCTTTTTTTAGAACTCATTTGCTGAGCAAAAACCGTGTATTATAATGCAGAAATGAACAGTGTATCATTTTTTGTAGACTCTTTTACAAACATACTCAAAATATTGTCGTTTCTTTACCGATGATTCTGAAATGAAAAAAGAATATTCAAATGCTGCAAAAGAAAATGATGGCCAAGTTTCCGTTTTATGGAAAAATCCTTTTAAATGGGAAAAACATGTTGAATATTTTGAAAAAATCAAAGAAAACTCTGGCAGAAAACGAAAACATTCACCCATCAAGCAGCGAAAGATCAACCTTCATGTTAATTCACAAGATGTTTTACCGCAAAAATTTTCGTTTCGATCAACTTTAATAGATTATATTTTGACACATGCAAATTTTTATCTTCTCAATAATTTATTTCAATCTTGTAAATGGTTTTACATTAGAAATCCGGTTTCACTCTGTCATAGACTTGAATTAGGATGTCTCAGAAATGATTGTAAAATTGTTGGGCAAACAATTATTGCAACTGATTTTACCTATCTCAATGATATTAAGAATATTTATGTTACTAGCATTTTGAATATTTATGATATTGAACAGCAAACATTATCTCATTTCTTTACAAAACTTTATCTTTGTGAAGCAAGATACATTTTACTTCGGCAGTTAGCAATTTCAGCGGTTGAAATAAAAATATTACTTAATAATGGCACTGTAGTTGAGTTAGAGCTCACGAAGTTGGAAGTCAAAAACGCAGATGAAAGTCCTTTATTTTTAGAGGATATCTTAAAAATGACTCCAAAAATTGAGGTTTTTAAGTAAGTTTAATGCCATCAATAAATCAATTAATTTAAATCATTTTTTTAAAGTGGCCGTCCTGTGTCAATTTCTGCAAAAACAACTCAAATTCTCGCTGAATTACCTTTTGAAAGCAAAATTGAACATTTTGAATTTGATTACTTTGATGATGATTACTTTAGAGCTCTAGAAAATCAGGAGATTACTTGGGATGATGCATTAGACGTAAAAGAATTCTTTGAATTTGTAAAAGTAAGATTTTTTAGCTATATTATTTTTAACGATGTAAAAATGTTTTTGAAGAAAAATTTTGCTGAACATTCTAATCTATATCTTCCTTTTGATCCTAGTAAAATTCAAGATATGATTAATGATCACTGGAAAGGAAGTGATAAACCATCTGCTTCATTTGTAGCAGGATTAGGTGGCATGTAACTATAAATTTGTACATAGAAAGAGAACTTAAAAATATAAAACTGAAAGAATGGTATTATGTTTTATAAAGTGTTATGGCAACATCTTAATACAATACTTTTTTTACACAATTTATGCAGAAATTTAAAAAAAATTTGTTATTTTAATACTGCCACCAAACATGCAGCAAAAAAATTTTGACACTACATTTCGTTATTAATTCATTGCAAATGTTAGAAACAAATGGTTTATGCTTGTACTCTCATTTTATTTTATGTTTCTAATAAAAAATCAAAATTTTGGCTATGAATGAATATGTTTTTATTAATTTTTAGCAAAATTAAAAAAGAAACAAACAGTCAAAAAAGCTAAATAAATTACTTAATATTTGGATCGTATCCAAGTCCATAAGCGGTAAGGGTATCAGCATATTGATGAATAGTTGGTGAACTCCAACCACCAAAATTTTCCCATTTTGTTGTTAAATCTGCAACATTTGTGAAACGAGTCCACCAAAGTGGACAATTAGAATAATCGGTCCATGTACCACAAATTCCTTCCCAGTGTGATTTACCAGTATATATTCCAACATTGTATCCTCGATTTGATGCTGTATTTACCATATCAGTAATAAATTTCCGATTTGCAGTAGCATCTGATGGCCACGAAGAGGGGACTTCAATATCTAACCAAATTGTACCAACTTGAGCGCTTTGTGCTTCAAGGCCGTCGAGAGCTTCGTTAACTTGTTGAGTAGCAGTTTTTTTGCATGACTTAGTGCAAGGAAAAATGTAACCATCAACATCGTCAAAGCCAGCTGAAATTTTTATGCTACAATAAACGCTATTACTAAATCATCAGTGTTGATAAAACTAACAGCATCTTACAAAATAACAGAAAATCCAAACCTTGTCTCGCTTTTAAAATATTTCCAACTCCAACTGGATCTGCTACGTCAGCAGAACGGAAGATTCGAGCAATAAAGAATGTATTATTTGATCGAAATTTTTGTAGTTGTGCTACCGTGGCAGATACACTAATGTCAATCCCAAATGCAGCATCACCAAGCTGAAAAGCAGCAGTAAAGAAAACAAAAACACTCAAAAACGTACAAAGTTTCATTTTCATTTTTTGAAACAAATGATTTATTGCAATTAAAATCGGTTGCATTAAAAGCTTTTAAAAGGAGTTAAAGAAATTTTATTGTTGGTTTCCGGCTGATAAAAACTTAATCCCCTTGTAAGAGCATGATTGAATGATAAAAAAAGCACTGAGGTTTAGTTGTACCAAAATTTAATTGCTTTTAAGGTGTGTGTATTTAGCATAACACAACAAAACTTAATCATATTATTTCAACTAGAAAAATCACATTGTTGATGTGGAATAAATATCATAAACTGCAATAATTTGTGACATTGTAAATACAAGAAATTTTCATTCTTGCTTAATTTAAAATATGTTGTTAGAATTTGAGATATACAGTTTGTTACTCGAATAGCAACGCGATTGCATTCTTTAAGCAAAAACGATCCAACAAAATAAAAAAATACAATGTTTTTGAATACATACAAAAACTTTTTTATATCCATGAAATTTTTGCAATGGTGTTTCTCGAATGTCTGCATCTCTTGACCATTGTGGATTACATAAAACAAGGAAACATCTTCTTTGATCATCAAAAAAACTAAATCTTTTTTATCTCTATCTTTTTAATGACAGTTTGTTATCTAACGAGGTCAAATTTTTTTACATTGCTCTACATTTTTTTGAAGTGATTGTTTAAAGGAATGAAAACGAGCGATTGTTTCTTTCATTTTTTTCTCACGTTTTTAAATTGCATCATAAATTTTTGAATGTTTTAGATATCTTTTAAACCCAAAATGCATGTTAAAGAAATATTCCTGAAAATATTGTGTTAACTGAAAAAGTAAATTAATAATACAAATGAATGCTGCCATCTTTGTGGCATTATAAAAAAATTTACTATTTCTCAATTCTTATGTTGCTTTTGGTAGATAAAAAGTTTTATTGTTTTTATTGCCATTCACAAAAGGCGTTTTTTGAGTAGCTATTACTTTTCCATCGTCAGTTTTTTAGAAAAAAGCTCAAAAACTAACTAAAAACAACGTTCAACTTTTTTCTCTTTGATGGTTCAAACAACATAATACACAAAAGAATAAAAACGAAAGCTTGTTTGTTGAGATTTTTTGACACTTGATAAACATTTGAATATTTTAGATATCTTTTACACAGGACACATTATAAGCAAGCATGGGTGGAAATATTATGTAAATTAAAAAACTATAAGAATATCAAAGAACAGCCACTGTTGGTACATTATATTATAATAAGATTAGATTACAACGTTTGTTGGTTTCCTAAAGGAAACACTAATGAATAAATGCAATAAAGCTTCTCTTTATTAACAACACTAATAATAAAAATTTAATGCTGAAGCAAAAACAATCCAAAACACATTTTGTTTAAATTGTCTTGTGGAATCAATACAAATTTTAATGAGAACGTCTTCTGTTTTCGTTTGTTTTGACTTCATTTCTATTCATCGTCTATAATGTATTATTCTAATTCGAATATTACCATTTTTTATGGTAAAATTCGATCCCTTGGAATTTTTGAAAAAAATGCATTGATAAGTTTTAAAATTGTATCAATAACTTTTAGCAATTATCAAAAAAATTAAAAAAAAGAAAACAAAATTTGCTTATTTTTGCTAATATTTATAAGCTACTATTTTTTTTTATCTGTTATTGCTAAAATTTGAAACGCTTTTTTAGGTTTGAAATTTAGAATTTGTATTAATACTATGCCTCAACCATTATTAATTAAAACGTTTGTTTGTGCTATTGTTTTTAGTAGCAGTTTTAAAAAAAAACGCAACAACTAAAATTTTTGGAAAATTTTTTTTGCTTTATTTATTCTTATATTTGATAGTTCAAACTACAGAATATAAACACCAAGTAGCAAAAGAAGCATCGATTTATTTTTATTTTTTTCAAATTATTTCAAGAGCATAAAAGTTTGAATATTTCAAAAATATTTTACATACAGTATGCTGCAGGCTAAAGAAGTGCTTCTGAAAATATTGTGTAAGCTAAAAATGTAGCTGCTGGAAAGTCATTAATAATAATAATAATAATTTTTATACATCCGAAGATGAAAACAAAAATAAAAATATGTACATACAATAAAAAAGGAAATATAAAAATTTACAAAATAAAAAGCTTAACAATTTAGCTAAACAGTTAAGAATAAAAATTTTTTATTTCATTATTCATGAGATATTGCTTGAATTCTTCCTTTTTTTTGAATTCGGAGATTCTGATTTTTAGATTATTCATAAAGCTGGATGTTCTTTTTGCGAAATGGTAAGATTTAAATTTGTTTGCAACTTTATGTGATGATTTGTATACTTTTTGATATCTTGTATCACGAATGGGTTCATGTTGGAGCGATGAATCATTTGATGTCGTTGTGTGTAGAAACTCGAATCCAGTTTGAAGATCAATTATGTTTCTTCTTTCATGAAGAGATTTCATATTGTATTTTTTAAGTCGTTCTGGATATCTCGGAATGTCTTTGATATTGGTGATTCTATGTTGTCTGCGATACAGCATTCTGGTAAATATTTTCTGAGGCCTTTCCAAATAATTTGCTATTTTTTTGACTTGAACATTAAAAAGCTGACTACCATATTCCAAAATAGGCCGAACGTAAACATTGAATAAAAATATAAGTACATCTTGATTTGAAATCAGAACACGCTTCATAATTGCAAATAAGGAAGCCATTGCTGATCCAACAACTTTTTTGATATGGGCATTTGGTTGAAGATTGTTTTCTAACATAATTCCAAGATCACGAACATGTGGTACAGTAGAAATTTGAACATTATTAATAAAATATTTTGCTTCTTCATTTTTTGGACCATACTGCATATGAAAAGTTTTTGAAGTTGACGTAGTCATTGAATTTTCTGTAGACCAATCAAATACAGCATTAATAGCATTTTGAATAATTGAAATATCAAACAAATTTCTGTAATAAGCAAAATAAATTTTCAGATCATCGGCAAATAATAAATGAAGGATTCCAGGTAACGTTGATAATTTTTCACTAAGTTCAGCAATAAATATAATAAATAGAATTGGTCCAAGAACAGATCCTTGTGGGACACCGCTTGTGGCTTCAAATTCTTCAGAAAATTCATTTCCCACTTTTACTTTGAATCTGCGGAATGATAGAAGAGTAATAATTAAATTTAATAATTTTCCAGTAATACCAGCTTTTTTGAGAGCACGAATAAGGCGATCAATTGGGATTTTATCAAAAGCTTTTTCAAAATCGAAATATATAACATCGACAGTCATTTTCTTTGATACAGACGAGATTATAAATTCTTGAAATGGAATTAGTTGTTGAATAGTTGATTTTTTAGCACGGAATCCATATTGCTGCTTTGGGAAATAATTTTTATAATCAAGAAAAGAGACCAAAAATGGTCTAATACATCGCTCCAAAGTCTTGTATGCATCAGACGTCCCGGAAATTGGGCGAAAATGTTCTACACTTGTTGGCTTTGGAATTTTTGGCAGCGGCGTAACATAAGACATTAAAAACAAGTCAGGAACGTCATTGTTTTTAATAATAAAATCAAATAAAATTTTAAATGGCTTGCACAAAGAATCAGAACATTTCTTCAGAACATATCCAGGAATATTGTCAACACCATTAACATTTTTATTCTTGCATTTTTTGAGCATTTTTGAAATTTCAAATTCAGAAAAATATATATATTGTAGAATTTCATTTGAAGTTGTTTGATCACGAACATTTGGTGGTGAATATGGGTTATATACAGACGATAAATATTTTCCAAGAGCATCAGCTTGATCTTTCTTGGTAATAGCAGGCTTTCCATCACATAAGAATACAGGAATATTTGATGATTTTTGTTTCAGAAATGGAGAAACATAGTTGAAAATATTATTGACATTTTTTCTTTCTTCTTTAGAGTTTTCAATATTTTTCATAAATAATTTTCGCTGTTGATTTTTTACAAATTTGATAAATTCTTTATTTAGCTTTTTTATGGAATCGTTGACTACAGTAGTTTTTGATGGATCATTAGAATTTCTGAGATAAAATTTCATAGCTTTTTGTTGATTTGTAGGAATGTTTTTTGTTGGATCATATGTACGAGTAGGAATAAATGTTGAAATACCGTATTTTAATATTTTCCGAATATAGTCAAACATATCTTTTGAAAAACGAAAGTTATGGAGCTCTTCTTTCCAATTTATTAAATTGAAATAACAGTTTAAGGCATCATAATCACCATTTTTAAAATCAGAGTAAATAATAGGTTCACTGTCAGCAATAAATTCATTTGAAGTTTGAAAGTGGATGACATTATGGTCGCCAATTGGATCAGTAATTTTAATATCCGTAACACTATGAGGATCAGTTGAAAATATTAGATCAAGAATATTATCTTTTCTTGTTGGTTGCAAAACATGTTGGTGAAGTTCTTTTTCTAACACTAAATCAATTAAAGGAGAAGCAGCACCAGATTGACTAAATAAATCAGAATCCCATTTAATATCAGGATAATTGAGATCACCAAGCAATACAATATTTTTAACAGGAAAAATAGATGGAATATTAATAACTTCACGAAGGTTGTCGAATAAAATTGTGCTTTGAGATTTTGTAAAATTAGGTGGACGATATATAAGAATAAAACGTGTTGAACAATTTTGATTTTCAATAATATCAACAGCAAGAATATTTTGATTATCATGACTAACAGGAATATAATGCAATTGAGAATTAATAAATATAGCGACACCACCGCCTTTTTTTTCAATACGGTCGTTTCTTAGAAGAACATATGAAGAATTGCCGAGAATATGAGCATTTGTTATTGTTTCGTTGTAGAAAGTTTCTGTGATAAATAGTAAAGAAGGAGATAAAGATGAGAGCATATCCGTAATCCGAAGCCGTTTGTTGGAAGAAGCAGCAGATTGAGCATTAAACAGGATACAATAGAATGGTTTTTTAATGTTGGTGTGGGCGACGAAAATTACTATTGTTGTATTGATTTTGATTATTGGTTTGGCGATAATTTTGACTTTGATTACGATAAAAGGTAAAAGAATTAGTTCGAGTTGGAATATGTATAACGATTTGATTGAACATTATTTTGTTGTGGATGATATTGATTTTGAGTTCGACGAATTGGAGTTGGAATATAGCGTGGTTGAGAGGGATTACGGTATTGAGTTCGATGATTTGAAGGGCGATAATGAGGACGAGATTGTTGATTGTTATAATGACGAGTAGTAGTATTTTGAGGAGTATCACGATATATAATATACAAGCCTTGAACATTTGTATCATCTAGACCAGTAACATTTCTTGCAATGAATTTGTCATTACCATAGGAATATAAATCAAAATGAACAGTTTCATTAGGTCGAAGAGTGCGAAGGTGAAGTTTATTTATTTTTGATTTTGCAATATTTGAAGCATATACAGGAATTTGAATTAATTGATCTTGTTCATTTTTGTAATTTATAATACCGCATCTTTTTTCAACGGACCATGATAATACAACACCAACTTGTTTTGATTTAATAAGAGTAGGTTGAGTTGGGATAACAATAGGTGGAGGAGTAGAGAAATCCATAGGAGCAGATTCAGATGATGATTGATCCATAGGAGCAGGAGCGTCAGTAGTTGAAAGAATCGGTTCCGTAATTCCATATAAATTTGAAAGCTTTTCTTGAGCTTCATGTAGTTTATTATGAAGAATTATTTGTTCATCTTTGGAAGCTATAAGTTTTTTTTGAGCAGTAACAAGTTCTTCAGTTCTCTTTTGAAGTTCATCATAATTTGTTTTGGCTTGTTTAAATAAATTATTAACATTAGTAAGAAGAGTATCTTTGAAAGGTTGTTCAATTGCTGAATTTTGAATTTGTTGAAGTAATGTTGGAATATCCATGATTAGTAATTAACCTTTTAATTTAAACTATAGAGATGTATCAAATCTCACACTAATTTAAAAAAATTGGAGAATTACTATGTTGAAAAGTAGGAGAAATAGGTTGAATTAATTGAAATAATTTGTAATCAATAAAATTGAGAATAAGTTTGTAATAAATTTAATATTTGAGGTCAAATAAGTAAATTTAATAAAAATAAATAGAGAGCGAGAGCGACCGTTCACCAGAGCAAAAAAGAGCAGAATGAAAAAAAAAAAGCTAATATATTCAAACATAGGCAATAATGAAAAAATGCAACAAAAAATCTTTTTTATTAACAAGGTTTGTAACTACAAAAATTTCAATGAAACTTGTTGGAGTAAAAGTGCAAAAGTGCAAATACAATCCAAATGAAAGCAATAAATGTTTCTTCTTCTGATGGTTTAACTATATTCAAGTTTAGTCCTTCGACCTTTTTTAGTGCAATGCCTCTCAATTTGAAAAATGCATTAGAAACAATGTTCACGTACTTCCACTGTCGGAATGAGATAATTGAAAAAAAATAAAAAGAACTAATTCCTGAAGACTCACTAAAATGGTGAAACAAGAAACATTTTAATGAGTCATGTTATTTTTTCAAACAAATTTTTTCTACTTTTCGTTTTATTTATTTATAGCATAGGTAAAAAAACAGTTTACAATCTTTTCTGATCAAAAAAATAGCAGATCATTACTCTTTTACTTAAAAATTTTGAATCTTCTTTTTTGAAATTAAAAGTATTTGGGAGTAATACGTAAAAAATAAATAAAAATATTATTTTTACTTCTAGTTACTTAAGTGACTAGAAGGTGAAGTGTTATTTTTTTATTAGAGTGGAAGTAGAGGGGGAATCAAAAAATTTGAAAGTTTGTATAAGAATTTTTTTAAACAAATATTTTTTTGGACTCTTTTAAAGAACTAATATTATTAAAAAAAGAGAAAAATGATGCCTTCTTTTTTTGCAAATGCGAAATTTTCATATTCTCTTATTTTTTGGTGTTATTTTGATTATTTTTATAATAAATGTTTTATGGAAATCTGAATCGTGTGATAAAATATCGTCTTTAATAGTCAAAAATTCTGATAAGCCAACAATTGTTGTAGTAATAAAAACCGAGGATCAACTAGAAAATTTTTCATTGGCACAACGAACTATGGCGTGTTATTGTAAAATATATGGATATAATTATATTCAAATTATTATGGATAAATCACCAGAATGGCAAAAGCTAAGCCCACAAAATCATGTAAGTTTTATTAAGAATTTCCAATTTTGTTTTTATTTTCAGTGTTTAAGTGTGTTAACTTTTTACAATTAACAGAAAAAAATTTAATGACAATTTAACGTAAAAAATTTGTTTCCGGGTAAATTATTACACATTTTGATGATTTTTACAGTACACTTTTTTACACGCATATAAAACAACAAAAGGATTACAAAAAGATAACTTTAAAGCGTAGCAATGTATTGAAGATATCGGCCTCTAACTTCTTGAACTGTTCGATTAATTATTGGATCAATAATTTCGTCAGTCTGAATAAAAGTAGAATTATATTTCCATGACTTTAATCCATCAGGGAATGATGTACAATATATCGAATGAAACATAGCATCTGATAAAAATGGATTTTGAAAATAATATACTGCACGTTTTGGTTCATTGGTAATTTTGTCGGTATCAAAATCATGAAAGAAAAAATCTCGTGGTGCCCAAGCACTTGCTATTGTCCAGATATCTCGAACCCAAACTTTCTTTGATCCTTTTGGATATATAATAATTTTATTCTCAAATTCTTTTGTATCATTCATTATTGATCTTGCACAACCAACAAATAACGGATGTTCATCCAAGGTTGTAGTATTTGCCCAAATTTTTTCACATTTTTCTTTTCTTGGATGATTTGGATAATATCGATTTAAAAATAATTGCTAAAAATTAGAATATAATCAATGACCGTGTTTACGTATGCAGGGTGGTCCATTAAAAAAGCAAACACGTTTTCTGATCACGGCTGATCCGTCTAATAGAAAAAAGGAAAGTGAAAGAAAAAAAGACGTGTGAACAAAATTTTTATTCTCACTTTTTTCCTTTATTCTTTTTTTTGTTCTTCTATTGTCTTTTTGAGCTTAATCTTAAAAAGCTAATATCTTTTTCTAAAATTTGTTAATTAAAAAAGTGCAAGATAAGATGCTAACAAATCGATCCATCAAATAATCACAAAAAAAGATAACATAAAAGCCGAGATCTCGGGCTTTGAAAATGAGCAAAAGAACAAAGAAAACAAGGTCGAAGAAATTTTTTTTCACGCCTCTTTTTTTTTCTTTCGCTCATCTTTTTTCTATTAGGGTTGCTGTGCATTGGAAAGATCTGGATTTTCGTGATTTTATGGCACTTTTAGTTTTTTTAATTACCTATAAATTAAAAAGTTATAGACATTTAATGACGAGCGTCTAAAAACTTTTTTGCAAATGAGAGATTTTCTCTTTGCTTCTCTAGACTTGCCCAAAAGAAATGAGTGTTAACAAATTTAAAAAAATGTTATTCTTTTTTATGAATTTTTTTGCGCCCCCTAGATAAGCATAAACGTTTTAGAACTTAAACTGGACAACCTTGTATTTTTTTCAAATATTAATTTTTCTTACATGAATTGCAGCCTGATCATTGTCACCATAATTTTTTCTAAATTTTGGTTCCAAATCCAACCAATCTTGAAGAAATTTTCTTGAAAATTCTGTATTCCTAAAAAGGTAAATGATAAATTAGATATTTTTTATATATTTAAGTTCATCATAACCAGTCTTTAAAAACTTACTTAATAATAAAAGATGCCGACATAACATCATAATTTAGCATTCTTTCATAAAAAGATAAATCATATTTTGGATCGATATATTCTTCTAATCGATGTTTTGGATTTATTACTCCAATATCCGCATCAAAAAATAATAAATATTTCATGTCAGGATTTTGTTCCAAAATTCTCAGCGGAACACAAATTCTTTGAAACCAAATCTGCAAAAATAAAAAATAACAATTTGATCATTTTTTAACACATGCAGCAAGGCCGTACAGAAAATATTTTCAGGGGAAGGCACGCCTTTGATCTTTTGCCGCTTCTGACCCACGTCGGCAAAAGATCAAAATGAAAATAAAAACAAAATTGGAAATTTTTAATAGAACTTACATGGTTTTGGGGGCATAGCTTTTGCCATTCTGGTGATTTATCCATAATAATTTGAATATAATTATATCCATATATTTTACAATAACATGCCATCGTACGTTGTGCTAAAGAAAAATTTTCTAGTTGATCCTCGGTTTTTATTACGACAACAATTGTTGGTTTATTAGAAGAAGAATTATTATTGACTTCTGTTAAAGATATGTTATCACTCGATACAGACGTTGGAATAATATCAGAATCTGACTTCCATAAAATAAATAAAACAATAATAAAAAGAATTCCAAAGAAAAATTTAAAATTTTGTGTTTTCCATATTTTGGAAGACATCATTTTTCTCTTTTTTAAAAATATTAAAGTTCTTTAAAAGAGTCCAAAAAATATTTGAAGAAAAAAACCTTTATCGCAAATCAGCAAACGGAAATCGAGGGTTCTTCAATATTCAAATTTAATATTATCCATATTATCTATTTTTGATGATAAAAAATCATATCTTACATTTAATCTCTTTTTTTGATATTTTAAAATATAAAAGGGGATAATCTGGATTATTTTAATTAAATTGAGGTAGAAAAAAAAATTTTTGGAAGTTCTTTTAGGATTGCTATCAGAAGATTTTTAATATCACAGAAAAAAAGAAGTTTCAAAATGTAGTAAAAAAATTACCAAATGAATGCTTCATTTTCACTTTCAACAAAGCGTTTTATTGAAAAAAAAATCATCTACGTTCATCAAAGTTATTTTAACATAATTAAAATTCGTTACACAAATGTATTTTAACAGAGAAGCATTGGCGTGACCGTGAGTCTGAAGCAGCAAAAATGCCTCAATTTTGTGTTTCATGAGTTGTAAAAAACTTATTTAAAGGCAAAAATATTTGTTTATATTATTTCGCTTTCATTCATTTTCTTTGCATCATACTTCTTTTGAGGAAAGATGCATGATTTGTCTGTGTAAAAGTTTTAGACGTTTTTTTAACCATAGAATTTAAAAAGCTACAGAAATGGCATTTATTCATTCAAGTGGACCAGGAGAGAATCTTTTAGTACCTAAAGCTAACAACATCGGAGCACTATGATAAAGACGCTCGCGGCTGAATGTTTTTACCTTATAATTCTTTTTAAATTTGAAGTTTAGTTTTTTGCAGCTTTTTTTGTTTTAGATGACATAAAATAAGGAAATGTTTTTTTTTCATCATTGAAAAAAACTTAAGTCTTTCATCAATAAAAATTAATTTTCTTGCGCAAGAAAACTTTTTTTTAAAAAAAAGTTGAATTGTCTATTGACAGTTTTATAATACAACGAGGTCAAACTTTTTTACATTGCTCTACATTTTTTTGCATTGATTTAAACAAAAAAAGGAAAACGAGCAATCGTGTCTTACATTTTTTTTACTGTTTTTATTTTTGCAAATCACTTGATGCAATATTTGAATATTTCCAATATCTTTTACACAAAATATTATTGCAGGCTAAAAAAAAGTATACCTGAAAATATTGTGTAAGATGATAAAGAATAATAGTTACAGGCTTGTTGCTTTTTCTGCGGAGCATTATAAAAAAATATAACTATTTCATTAAGCTTCTTTTGAATTTTGTTGATAAAAATTTATCAAAAGTGAAACACAGCTAGTGTTTACGAACTTCCACTCCCGGAATTACTTCCCAAAAACTTCTAATTACTTCCTAATGGAAGTAGAAGTAATTGGAAGTAATTGAAAAGAATTAATTTTTAAAGGCTTATTAAAAATGCTAAATAAAGATTCCTTTTTTCCTTTTTTTCACTCGAACTACTTGTATTTTTCGTTTCATTTTTACAGTACACTTTATTGTGGTATTTCTTTTAACAAAAACACAGAATATAATCATTTTTGAGCACAAAAAGAACATCCTTGCGATCGTTAGTTGTTAATTAACAGTTTGTATTTTGTTAAAAAAAAGTTTAAAACCCCATTTTTAACAATTATCTGGAATTAATTTGAAACATTTGGGAGTAATTGGAAGTTGTAAAAATTAACGAAGAAAGTAATTAGAACTGAACATTGAACATAGCTAAAAACAAATGAAATGCAATCAAGAAAAATTTTAATAAGAAGCTGTTAAAAAACTTTCATATTGTGATATTATGCTTAGATTTTTCAACAACTCGCAAAGCAATTGACACTAAAAAATTTCAGCCTTCTTCATGCAAATACCAGCAACTAAAATTCTTTCAATGTTTTTTTAAAACGTTCCTTTTTTGTCGGTTGTTCAAACTACATAATACACAAATGAAGTAAAAACGATGCTCAGCTTTTTTTTCTCAAATTTTATGCACTTACTTGATACTTGATAAACATTTGAATATTTTAAATATCTTTTACATAGAACTCCCTTCATTGTAGGCAAGCATAATAAAGTTAAAAACTGTAAATACTAAAATATAAATTGTTGGCTGATCGTGCATTAATTTATAAAAAGATGGAACCTGTGTTTGTTTTTCAAAAGAAGCATTAAGAAAAAATGTGATAAAATTTTCTTTATTAACAATATCAATAATAAAAGGAAGGTAAATATAATCTTTTGCCATTTATAAAAATAATTTTGACAAATTTTTTACTACCAAATCAGATTAGAACACTCTAAAATTGAGTTTTCAAGGATAAAAAAAAGTATGAGCAAAAGAATTTGTACAAGAAGGCAATCTAAAGCTTTCTGTTATACAATTACAATTTATGCTGGATTGGTTTTACGTACTTCTGTTTTTATTGCTTCTTCTGTTAAAAAAAATATATATGACATTTCGAAAAGGTGAAAGTTTCCTTTGTTCCATTTAGAAATTTCATTTTGTCGAAGTTTATTCTATCTACATTGTTTAGGATTCCTTGAAAAGCTATATGTACATTCTATCAGTTGTCTTTTCGACAAGTAAAAAAATTGCAGTACTTTATTTTCTACCGAATATCTTTGAAATTAATGCCGTTTAGCGAAATACATTTTTAAGTGTAAAACATACTTGCTTTTCTGATAGTCTTTTCAGGAAAATACATTGCTTCATAATTTATTGTTGGAATTATCTTTTGTTATGTTTTAATACCAAAAAGATCAAAGGCTTTCTTATCTTTGAAAGTGACTTTGCTCCCTCCTAAAGTTTTTCTTGTATACGGAGGGTTACATTAAATCTAATACGATTAAAAAGAATTTTAAGAATTATATCTTTTTTTCTGACATTTTTTTACCTTTTTTTCAAAAATGGAAAAAAAGACTGTCTGTAGTTACGGCAATAACATTTAAATAATAATTTGATATTAGTTTTTTCTATGAAAACTTTATTTGTACTTTCATTTGAAAACTATAAATTTTCCGCCACTTCTGCTGTTGCCCTTGAACGCATTTTATGAGACATATCATTTATTAATCGCAAAAGAAGAAGTAAACGTATTATTGACACTTACAGCAGCAACAGTCTCATTCTTAAACTTTAAAAAATATTTTTTCCTTAATTCATTTAAAAATTTTCTATATGGTGTTATACAATATAGCAGTGAAATATATTCTAGTACAGTATGGGTACAAACCATTGAAAGCATAAGCGTTACAAAAGTTGCAGAATTTGGAATTTGAAATACAATTGTTGCAACACTAGTTAGCAGCGGTAATATTAAAAATCATAGTGTTAACAGCGTCTGAATTATTGAACTAATTATTAGAGATCGTTGAAGCTTCAGAAGTGTTTTAACTTTATGTGATCTTACAACAAAAATAAAAAAGATCATTATTGCTGCAGCTATACCAGCAAGGAATCCAAGTAAGCCAGTACAATATGCTAAAACTGGTATAATGAATTTGATAGGTGCAAAAAATAGTGATTTTTCAGTATAGTTTTGAAAAAATGAATCATATTCTGCTGCTTCTTTTTGTATTTCTGTGAAATCGGAGGAAACAGAAGTAATACAAAAGATTATTGTTGCTGAATAATAGAAGACCATTAAAGTTGCAGCAATATAAAGCAAAATTTTAATATTTAAAAAATTTGTAAATTTTGATGGAAATACAAGCAAGTATCGATTTGCAGTTGTTGCAAGCACAGATATAATACAATTTGCAAAAAATCCAAATCCAATTAATGTTCCTATTCCACTTATCAAAGGGTTTCCTTCTTTCCTCAACCAACCAAGTGGATGACCACATGGTCCTGGTGTTAGTACAAGAGGTTTAACACCACCAATTAAAATCTCTAGCGCAAAACACCAAATTGCATGATTTAAAATAAACCATTTAAAAGTAGCAAGAGTTTTTGATTGTGTTAGAATTATGTACATTAATAGTGGTGCAAGTGCTACAGTAAGAAATAAAGTACAATATGAATAATAATAATAAAAAGTTAGCACATATTCCGAGGGCAATGAAATTTTTGACGAAGAGGCATTCATTGTTGACTAAATAGAGTTAAAAATTTTTGTTTTCATTTCAATGAAAAATTGTAGTAGCAATGTAATAATTACAAGTCGTTAAATACAGATATTAAAATTAAATAACAGGTGAAATTTTTAAAAAGTTACTTGTAATTACTTCCGAGAAAAAGTAAATTTTGTTGTTAAACGCTTTTTAAAACATTTTTCTATAATTGTTAAGAATGGCTGAAACTTTTCACTACAGCAGGAAGTAAAAAGCGTCAAAAAAAACAAAATTCAAGAAGAAGCATTCTTTGTCACAAAAAATGTTCGAAAGCATTTATTCAATGAAAAGTTGTAGTAGCAATGTAAAAATTACACACTGTTAAAAAGGAAGACAGTAAAATTTAAAAACAGGTTGAAACTTTTTAATAGTTACTAGTAGTTGTTAAGGCAATAAATGTCAGCTATTGTTAAACGCGTTTATTTCTGTAGTTGCAAAAATGAAAAAGTTTTTTAATTTTTCAAAATTTTGTGCATGTTGGGGCAAGATGGTGAAACTTTTGTTATGGGTCTAAAACTGGAGCAAGCTGGTGCAGTATGGCGACCCGTTTGATGCAAGACGGCGCAAATCTATAAAATATGATTCAGTTCAGTGCAAGATTGTGCAGCATGACAAATAAGAATAACGAAGACATTGATTAAAGAATAAAAGCAAGAATTGTGGAACAACCGGCCCCCGAGGGGATGAGACTCTCTAATAATACAATAAATAAATGAATCATAAAACAGAAAAAACAGAGGACCCTTTTTATTTAAATTTGCCCTATGCATTTATTAAAGCTATTTTTCCCTAGTTATTATAGCAAGTATGAATGCAATTAGAAAAAAAAGTTTATGAAAGACAAACAAAACAGCCTTTTCGTTCCCTTGATTTTTTATTGTCTTTTATTTTTTTTGCAAGAGAGTCGTCGTTCTTTTATAATTATTTGAATATTTAATTTTTTTTGTTTTTTTAAAGAATGTGTTTATAAAAAATGTGTTTTTACAGAATAATGTAGATACTATGAAAATATGTAGAAAGCTAAGTGATGATAGCCTTTGGTTCATTTTTAAAATTAAAAGTTTTATTATTTCGATTGCTTAAGTTTGTAGTTAGATTTTCTCGTTTGATCTAGCAAAAAAAGAAAACAAAAACACAACAATGTAATTTCATAAAAAAAGATATATCCTCAATTGATATTACAAGATACACTTTTTTAATAACAGAAACATGTTGGGCTTTATTTACTGAAATAACACTACCTTTAAACAAAAGTATTCATAAAAAATTTTCTAACTGGTTTTATGATATTTTCGCCTTTTAAACATTTGTCTTTCTTAGACAGCAATGTAATGAATACGATTATCATCAATGACTTTTATTTTCGAAAAAGATGTCGAACTACAAGCATCATATTTTCTAAACTTTCTCCTGTTCTTATCTACAACGACCAGCTTTTTGCAATAACAATAAAAAAGTTTTCCTTCCTTTATTTTGGTTAGGGCATTTTTTATGTTGAGTGTTGATTTTTGTGATGATACATTGTATTGCCTTTTTTGCAGACATTATAGATGGACAAATAACATAACACTAGTTTTCTCCCAGCATTTTACATTTGTTTTTTTTGCAAAAGCATTAAACTTTTTTGAATGTTTTAAACATATTTTTAGTGAAAAAAACTGTTTTTAATGAACAAAAATAGATTTAAATATCATGTTTGATAAAAAATTATAGTAACACTGTAATGGAGTGTAACATTATTAAAAAATAAAACTGAATAACAATCCTTGTTACAATTTATAAATTTTATATTAACAATTAATGCATAACTGTTTTAATAGTTTTAGTATGGTAAAAAACTTGCTGGCATTTCTTATCAAAAAACTATTTGTGACATCATTTTTATATATTTATAATATTTATAAACCAATATTTTGATCATTGTTTCTAAAATTACAACCACGGATGTCCGAACAATAATCTAAAATGTTTCTCCAACAACATTTCTCTTTTTTTTTTGTTTTAAGTTTATTTTGCATAAATACTCTTTTCATGATGGTACTTTATTGCATTGATTTTTTACACACTAAAGAAGACAAACAGGAAGACACATTCTTAGTTTTACACACCTTGCATTGATTTTCTTGTTGCAATACTGCTTCACTTCTTTTCACCTCATTTCACTTTTTTTTTCAAATGCATTGTTCAGTTTTTTTTTGAATATTTTAAACATTTTTATATACAAAATAAACTTAGATTAATTTAAAATAATATGTTTGTTAAAAGAAGTATAATAACGCATAAGTTGATCATGCTTCAGGATGCATTATTAAAAAATATTATATAAATTAAAATTCTTGTCTATTAAACAGTTTTTTGATGTGAGCAAACAATTATTGAAATAAATTTTGTAATAAAGTTTTTTAACAAAAATTATTTGCAACAACGCAATTTAAATATTTATAAACAAACACATCTGTTAATCAGTATTGTAACGTTTCATTTTTGTTGACTCCGACTCGTGTTTAAATTTAAAAGCGAAACTTCAAGGGTTCTACAAGATTCCATGACGATATATGCCGTCCAAGCCGATATCGGCTCAGTATCCATTTTTTTAAATTTAAATTTTTAGACAAATAATTCATTTTTCAAGTAATAGACTCTATTTTAATTGGGATAAAACAAAAAACTAATTAAAAAAAGTTTAGAATGCAATTATTTCTTAGTTTTTTTTTCTCTGCATTTTTTACTACAAAATAAGTAGGTAATAATCTTTGAAAAAAAAAGTACCACTGTATGTGAGTTTTTAATTTAACTAATTTTTTACACGTTTGTTAATTAGACAAAATAAAACAGCTCCAAAAATATTTTTGTTTTAAGCATCTTAAGTTGATAGAATTTGTAAATAAAAAAATCCATTATTATTTCTTTCTATTTCACGCCAAGTCTTAGTTTAATTTGTCATAGGTTTTTCGACAAATTTTAAGCCCTTTCACCACGACAAGGTGCTTGGCATTGAAAGGGGGTTCTTTTATTTTTCTTCTTGGTCTCCATTTCTTGAATCATGGTTAATTTGTGCACATAAGAATTGACGTTTTTGCTTCGACCTTGTTACCCATATTGTTGAAATCAACATAAATCTTCTTTTTGATGCACAATATACTCATTTAAATCATAAATTTTAACACAAAATTTGTCGTTCATCCAGCATAAAAAATAAAATCGTAAAATGATACATCGTTTAATATCATTAATCCTCATTATTATTATGTCGTCATTTTCTTTCCGCAATCCTAACACCTTCCTAGCTTTTTAAAGCATTTATCAAACAATATCCATCACAAATCATACATTTATTCCTTGTTGACCTTTCAATTTGGTGATATTTTTTCTAATGTAGTAAACTCCATAAATGTTGTTGTAAAAGATCGATGCTTCTGCTCTTGTTCCTCTCTTTGAGTCGTTTGAACAAAACCACTCTCTTAATCATTTTCCAGTAGCTTTTGAAGCATCAAACAGTATCCACCATACTTTTATTCCTTGTTGACTTTTGAGTTCAATCATAATCTTTCCTATGCTCCACAAACCTAACCATTAAAATCGATCTTTTTGCTTTTGCTGTTCTTCCAGTCACTTGATCAAAACGAATCATCTCCTTATCACTTTTCAGCAGACAGCAGCTAGCAATAAATTGTCATTATCTCTTTCTCTATTGGAAGTGTCCCCATAAAATTGGTCCTTCATTCACATTCCTTCAGAAAATACATTGTCATTAAGCCAGTGCAAAGTCATCATCTCCAACATCAATAACACGATTACGAAGTTTAATTTTTGGATAAATAAAAACAAGAAGCTCAGGAACATCACATTCACAATCAGACTCAACATCATTAATCTTGACTGGGAAGTTGTTGTAATTCTGAGTCACATTTTTATAATTAATATAACACAAACGAACATATTCTGGAAGACAAGTTTCTTCATTAATATTTAATCCCAAGTCGTTACATTTTCTGCATAGATCTAGTAGCTCCATAATTTTCGCAGAATCCAGTTCATAGTCATTTCCTTCAGCTTTAAAATCCCATCCATTATCATATCGAAATACTTCACACCTTTCTATTTTGTTCTTCCATATCCCTGTTTTCTCCAAAAATAGTTCAGCAACACCAATTTTTGCAAATGCAATCCATTTTGAAACAACTTGATACATTTCTTCTGCAATTCCTTCAGACATTTTTGATGAAAAATAATTTTCAAAAGTTACTATAAAGTTTTTGAGGTGTTTATTTTCAAGTTTTCCAGTTAGCTTGCTACATATTTTCTCTAAGGTTTCAATAAAAGTAGTTTTATTATTAATGGTACACACAAGCATAACATGGGGTTCTTCGAATTTGGTTGCATTTGTTGCACATGAAACTTTTCTATCTTTTAAAATGAAATGAGTAAATGCAGTATCTCTTGGAAAATTGGCTGGACATGGATAATTTATTCCTCGGCATTGTTTATTTATCTCCAAACATAGTGGAAAAATATCATCATGAATAATCTTTCTGTAATCCTTGTAATTGCCTCTAATATCCGTTTTTAACTTAATCGATTTCATGATAGCGTTACAATGAGGTTTTTCACCAATCATTAAAAAATATTTTATACCAGAATAATTACGAATAAGCCGCAAAATTAATTCTTCATTTTCCATGCTGTCAACAATTATAGTCAAATATTCATTTATATGTACTCCAATTTCTTCAAGTTTATCACATAATAAGGTTCCAAAATTTTGATCCACTTCATCTTTTATCGAAAAATCAATTAATAATAACATATTACCATTTTGTAGTAAACCAGGCTGGTGTACTGTAAAATGGTTGAAGCTTTGTTTAAAAAGCTTTTTATTCTTACTTTTTTGATTTTTTGCTGTCGATGTTCTTGACAGCATTGTCCTTGGTTAGATGTTAAATTTTAAGAAAAAATAAAAGGCCAAGGACCTGATTTTTCCGTGTTTCTTCCTTTCTTTTATATTGTCATTTTCAAAAAAAGGTGCAGCTTTTCATTTAAGATTTCTTATCATTCACTAAGCTTCTTATCAAACAAAGGATACCAAGAACGTTAAAATAGACACAAAAATTTTTAACCATTCAATTATACACATTTTCGCATTCTTTTTGCTCTGTATTATTCTGTTATAAGTAAGCAATTATGCTTGTAAAAAATCAGCCAAAATTAACAAAAATGCTATAAATCATGCATACTTGAAAACCCTCAAAACTAACAAAACAGAATAAGAATCGACAACACTACGTTTTTCTCCTCGTTTTTAAAAACTACAATATTTATTTTTATTTTCAGTAACAAAAAAGCACTAAAGAGTTACTAGAATAACATTTTGTGAGAACAATTCCTAAAAGGGTCATTTAATTAAATCAAAAAATATGACTTTGTCTACAACTCTTTTTCAAGTAAAACTAGAAAATCATTGATTTATTCTTTTGCAAAAAGCAAAAAAGGATTAAACGTACATATCTTTATATCTGCTGATATTTCTTTTTTTGTGTATATTTTAATGACATGACACAGTTTAAAAATGTAGATATTATTTTTTTAAAAAATATAAGCAAAATAACATTATATTTGTTAGTTTACTATCATGGAGATACTTGAATAACATTATTGAAAATTTAAAGTTTTTAAAATTTTATGCAATTCTTTAACTTTGTTAAAAAAAAGTTCAATGACGCTTTGTGGAACAATATTTTTTTAGATTGGTAGCACAACATAATTTATTCATTCAAAAGCAGTATTTTTCATTGCGCTATGCGTGTTTTAGATTTTTTATAAACACTATTTTTATAAAATCAACAACAATTGTTTTTCAACGTTAATGTAGTTAAAACTGCAAATTTTTACTTTGAAAAACAAGTGTTTCTGTCTTTGATGACAATGTTTTGCAACTACTACATCTTTCTTAGTTCAATGCATTTCTTATGTTGCTTGTAAAAACACTGCATTCATTTGCGATCAACTTCGTTTTTTTCAATGTCCATTTTTCATTGTTGTGCTCTTTTATATTGATTTCTTTTTTTTCAAACCTGACATACACAATTTTCTTTCAAACGCATTTGCTTTTATGCCTACCATAGAAACTAAACTACAGCAAAGAAGCAAAAAGTGATTCATTGTGAAAAAAGGACGGAACATTTATAACAATAAAAGTTTTTTAAAAAATCTTATTTCTTTGTTACTTTTTATAAGGAAACTATTTTACAGTGATGTAAAGGTAGGAATTTCTTTTTACATAGCAGTGTAAAAAATATGATGATCACTTAAATCTCTGCGAGCAGTTTTTTTCGCACAAATGCCCTTTTTCACAGTAGTGCTTTATTGCATTGCTTTTTTACTCGTGAAAGACAGATGCAAACATATTCGTTTCTTTCTCTTCCTGCATTTCACTTTTTTTTCAGAATTTTTTGAATGTTTTAAACATATTTTTATTTAATAAAAACTATTTTTTTGCCAGCAAGAATAAATATAAGTATCAGGTTATGTTAAAAAAACACACAAGCCAAAAGATGCACTTTCTTCTGACATTATTAAAAAAATAAAAGTAAAAATTTTTGCACATTTTTATTTATTACAAACCTTTTCGAATTTTCACTGTTAAAAAATCACCTATTATGCTATTTGGCAATGTCCGTTTATTGCTGGACCTGTTTTTTTTGCTGGCATGTTTGGTATGAATGGATAGAGCATGAAAAATGGAGCATGAAAAAATTTTAACTGATCTCCGGAGGTGGCCATCTGAAGGAGTTATGCGCGTGCGAATGTTTAAATAGGATTCTTTCTTTGTTGCTGCATGGCCGAGTGGTGTGCGTGTTAGGATGACGTGGCGGAGGTTGGGGGTTCGAGGCCATATGGGTTTAAATGCTTTAATATGCATTGGGATGATGTTTTATGAGTATGGGAGTATGAGAAATGGCATGAAAAAAATTGAGTATGCGTTTTTAGATGATTGAATGCATGTAGTATGGGATGAAAGATGAGAATGCAGGGAATGCATGCTATAATGTTTTTTGAAAAAAAAGTGGGTAGGGGATGTTATTTAAGAATAAAAAAATGTTAAAATTTAGTTTTCTGGTAAATGTTAAATACAGTATGTCTGTGGTAAATGATGATAGTAAAATGAAAACGTTACTGATACAATTTTTTGACGAGTTTTGTTCAGTGTCATTTTTTTCATGGTTTTTGAAGATGAAATATAAGAAAATAAAATGTTTAGCATTTTTTTGGTGATAATTAAAATTAGTGGTAAAATGTGTGCTACAGTATGCATGTTATGTAGCAAGGATAATAAAAATGCATAAAATGCGTCGTTTATTTGAGGTACGTAATGTGAATGCGTTTGTTTTTTGAGAATGAAATATGAATGAACACGCCGTCGTTGGTTCCGGAGGAACCAACGACTCTTATTTGAAGTGCTAGAAAATGTTTTATGATATTTTGATCGCTGTTAACGAAGAAAAGCAAGCAATGAGGTATGCCAAACTGTAATAGCTAAATGCGTTGTGGTAATTGCAGCATGTTTGGTATGAAATGAAAGAAAATGAAAAGCCAAGAATGAATAAAATTTTATGCCACACTAAGAATGCGAGAGCCGCAACGCGGCTCTCTTAAGAGACTTGTAGCAGTATTTATTTCTAATAGAAGATGTCTCTGACAGTGAGGATTATCCTAAACAATAACAATAACCATCTTTTTTTTTCATTCGGTGTATGTTTTGTGTTGACCGTTGTTACACTGTATTGTTTGCAATCAATTTTTTTCTGCCCAATGTTCCGTTTTTCACTGCTAAGCTTTTTTTGCATTGATTTTTCTTTGCCAAATATACGCATTAATACATTGTCTTTTTTCCTTTGCAAACTAGTTGGTTCATTATTATTTTTTTTTAAATTTTTTATAGATATTTTATATAAAAAATAATTTACTACAAGCAAGTATTTTTTAAAACACAATTCATAACAAACAAGAAGATGTGTCTTGGGAATATGATTGCCTTTGCTCATTTTTAAAAAATGTTTATTTATAAGTTTTTAATATAGGTTATATCAGAATATTTTTACTTTACAATACTCCAGGCAATGAACAATTTTCATAATTATTTCTAACAATTTCGAAAGTTATACAGTCGAACTTCGATTTTACGCGGTTCAAGGTACTGCAGAAAAACCACGTAAGATCAAGATTCTCGTAAAATCGAGGTCCATTTAGAAGGATTTCTGCTCGAAAAAGTAACGCGTAAAATCGAGGTTCGACTGTAGTAGCTAGTCACAAATATTCAAGTAAAATAAGTTTTCATCCCTTTTTATTCGCACTTCATTGCAATTTCTACAACAATGTAATAATTTCAAAATTTTCGCAAAATTTAGTTCAACATCAATTGCAATAAAATTCTCTTTTTCTTTCATTCAATGCATTTTTTAAGTTGGTTCAAGTATAAGAGTGCATTTTTTGTGATCCATATTATTTTTTTCAATGTTTCTTTTTTTTTGTTATGCTTTTTTGCATCGATTTTTTTGCAAACCACATACCTTCTCTTTTTTTCTTTTAAACCCATCTGTTTTTCTACCTAACAGTTGGTTGACCACTGTTTTTTCTTTAAATATTTAAAGCTTATTTATATTAAATAAAGAAAGTTTATTAAACAAAAATAATCAAAAATAAAATGTTATTTGAAAAATTATAACAACAAAAAGATAGATTGAACTGCGCGTTATTTAAAATAATGTGATAGTAAGATTTTGGAGTCTTTTTGTAAATTAAAATTAATTGTTATTGACAGTTGAGAAATAGATTTAGTAGATTATAATGAACATTTACAATAAAGATTAAAAACAAGATGTTGTCTTTCACAAAAATGCTCTATTTAACTTGCTAGAAAATTTATAACATTTGATGCATCAAAAAATTTGCCAACCAAACAAAATGAATCCCATTTTTTTCATGAACATAAAATTTATGAATTCGTTAAAATAAGGTTAAAAAAACGAGAAATTACGCAAGACAAAGGTTAATTTATTCCTCCGCATTCTTTGTTAATTTCCAAGCGTAGTTTAAAACCATCACCATAAACTGTTTCTCTAATGTATCTTCCACTAACATCAGTTTTTAACTTCAATGTTTCCATAAAAGCACGGTAGCTATCATCTATACCAATCATCAAAAAATATTTAATATCAGGACAGTTACGAATCTGCTGTAAAATACATTCTTTATCTTCCATGTTTTCAACAATTACTGTAAAATAATCATTAATTTCAATACCAATAGCTTCAAAACCGGCGCATAATTGAAATTGAAAAGAGGTTCGTAATTGATCTACCACTGCTCTTTCAATTAAAAATAACATATGTTCATTTGGTAAAATTCTAGATTTATGAACTGTAAAATTATTGAAAGCAATCTTAAAATCTTTTACCATTTCATAATATTTGTTATCTTTTATTAAGGTCGATGACATACTTTTTGATATAGGTGGATGATTCTGAAAAATTAATGGCCAAATACGCAGTTTTGCATTTTTAGAGCCATGCTTTTTATACTGATTTTCTTTCCTCAAAATATTTTTATATAGTGCAACATTTGTTTTACGATATTTGTCATTTATGAACATTCTTTTAAAAGTTGTAAAAAATATTGACAACAAATTTTTCTTTCTTATTTTCAAAAAAATTGCATCTTATTTTTGAAATTTTAAAATAAACTCTATCGAAGTTGTTTTTTTTGCTTATCATAGCTTTAAAAAAGACGATTATAGAATATTCATTTATTCAGGCAAAAACAGTGCTCGGCCGAAATTTGAAAATTATATAGTTGATCTAAGATTTGTTTCTAAATTTCTAAAAAGGTAAATGTCGTCTTTATAAATTAATCATTCATTTTCTTTTTGTCAATAGCAAATGAATCTGATTACGTTTTTACTGTAAATAAAACAGTTTTGGAAAAATATTGTAATGAATTTTTAATAATTAGAAGAAAATGTGTGTCATGAATCATGATTAAATGCATTATAAAAAAATATTTGCAATTATTTGCAACTACCGTAAATGCTCTCTAATTAAAGCACATCATAATACAAAGGGGTCATACAAAATAAAATTTTTGCTTGTTAATCAATATATTAGATTTATGTATGTTTTTTTATTATTTTTATATCTTATTTCTTGTGAATAATGAATAACCGGTCTGATAATGAACCAATATTGCTTAAAAATGGCATTTTTGAGTAATAAAAAATTTTTTTCACTGCAAAGAAAAATTAGAAACACATCTCTAACTGAAGCACAGTCTCTATTTAAAGCACAGCAAAAAGTTTGAACGAAAAATAAAAGCACGCGCTTCAATTAGAGAATTTACGGTATTTGCATCCAGCGTTTTTCAACTCAGCAATTGATTCTTAAGCTATTGTAAAGTCTTTTACATTAGTAACTTGATTTCGATACTTGATTTTGGGATACCGTGGAACATCTAATACCAAACATTCATCATCCTCAGAATCATAAAAAGAAGTACTACAACGCAGATTTTCATAATTATATCTAATGTTTTCATGAGTAATAGCAGCTATTTTTATTTGTTCTGGTAAAACACTCTTTTCATCCATTTTTAATCGCTGTTCATTACAATTTCTACATAGTTCAAGCATCTCGAGAATCTTATTTGAATTTAAGTCATTTTCATATTTCCTAGCCAAGCAACTTTTTATTCCATTTCTTCTAGCAATAGGTTTGAATGGTTTAAATAATTCGATTTCTGCAACACCAATATGAACATTTAAATTTTCAACAGCTTCATATAACATTAATGCAATTTCATCAGATAGTTTCGTGGATAAATAGTTTTCAAAAGTTATTACAAGTTTTTTGAAAAATGTTTTATGCTCTGTTCTTCCAGTAATCTTGCTGCACAAATGTTTTAATTCTTGAATAAACTTTGTCTTTTCAATTGGAAATGAATGTGGTACCATTTTATGAGACGGTTCGAATTTTAATGCATTTGTTCCACAAGTTATTTGATGATCCGAGAAAATAAAGTGAAAAAATGCAACTTCTGTTGGAAAATCGGCTGGACATGGATAATTTATTCCACGACATTGTCTATTAATCTCCAGAACCAGCTTAAACATGCCCTCATGGTTAATCACCTTTCTGTAATCTTTATAATTGCCCCTAATATCAGCTTTAAGTTTCACCGATTTCATTACTGCATGATAATGACTATTTTCTCCAATCATTAAAAAGTATTTAAGGTCACTATAATTAAGAATTCGCCGCAAAATAAATTCTTCATTCTCCATGTTATCCACAATGATTGTTAAGTAATTATTTATTTTCACACCAATTGCTTCTAATCCTGCACATAATTGGATTTGAAAATTATTGCTTATTTCTTTTGCAACCATTTCTTCGATTAAAAACAATATATTTTCATTTGGCAATATTCCAGGTTCGCATACTGCAAAGCCATCGAAAGCATTCTCAAAACATTCAACAATTTCGTAATAATTTTTATCTTTTATAGACGTCAATGACATACTTCCTGATATAGCTCAAAGTTTCCAAAAAATGAAAGGCAAGGTACACAATTTTGTATTTCAAGCATGTCACTTATATACTTTTTTTTTCAAAAAAGGTGCAATATTTGTTTTATAATTTTTATCACTTTTAAAACATCATTTGACAGTTGTAAAAAAATGTTTACAAAAGCCATAAGCTTTTGCAACATGTTGTGATACAAGGAATACCTTACAACTCTATTATGCAATTTTTAAATTAAACTCCTTTAAAGCTGTTTCAACTTTTCAGCCCTTGTAAAATTGAAACCTAGAAAATCTTTTTATAAAAAATAGATATTGTTCAAATTGAAAGGGAAAATGAAATTATGATGTTCTTTACTGTAAATAAAAAAAAGCTTAAAAACGCAGTATTAAACTGAATTCTAATAATCTGAAGAAAATGTATCTCATGATTTGATGCATAATAAAAGCGGAGAGATTTTATTCAAGCAAAATTAATAATGTTGCAACAAATTTTTTTCTTCAATTTTATTATGTTCTATGCTTCTTCAACAAAAATAAATCTTTTGAAATAAAATGTGGCATATAACAACAAGTATAAAATATTCAAAGGTTTATAAAAAAAATTAGCAAAGATGAAGGTGAATGTTTCAATATTTGGAAGAAAAAATTAATGCAAAAGCCACATAAAAATGGGATTTTCAGCAATGAAAGTTTCGTAACTATTATTTCAACAGAAAATCTTCTCTTTTTATGTTTTGACTGCGCTATAAAAATAATATCAAAAAATTTTTTTCCTTCGTCTGTGTATTTCTTTGATATCATGCGCCGCTTATTTCTATAATGAAAGTTTTTGCAGCTACTTTTTTTTCCAATGGCTCTCTTTTACAACAACTTTAGTTTATTGCTTTGCATTTTTTCCAATATCCCTTAGTATTGAATATTTAAACATATTTGTAAAACTTATTTTATATAATAAAAAATTTAGTACTTAAGTGAACAATAAAACATTTTGCACCACACCATGATAGTTTCTGGGACAATATTAAAAAAGTATTTGTAATATCTGTCATCTTCATTATTTGTTTGTAATTAAAAAATTCATTATTTTTTCTCACTTTTAATAATTTTTGTTTTCAAAAAAACAAATTTTGCTAAAATTAAAAATCGTAAAATTATATACAAAATTAATCGATAAAAGACGCTATGATTGCCTTATAAATACCATTGTTCTTTTAAGAACAATGGTATTTTAAAAAATTGTTTACATGTTTTTCAGAATTGTTTTAATAGCTGATTTATAAAGGCATTACCGACAATATTTCAACATCATGTTTTTAATGTGATATCTTTTTTAAACTATATTTTCATTAATAAAACTTGAATAATAGCTTTTTAAAGTTTAAAAACTTGATTAAAAAAAGATTACTATGTAAGTTGTTTTTTTGCATTGGAAAATGTAAAACTAGTTTTTAAAACGTACATCTTTTATTGCAAAAACTGTTGTCAAAGAAAGAGATTCATTTTCAAAAATACTTCCAAATTGTTTTTTTTGTAGTCGATTTTTGGTATGAGAAAAGCCGCCAAAAACAAAAAAAAGCAATAATTTTTGTTAAAAAAATACTCACAATTAAATGTGAGAAAAAAAGAAATTGATAAAGGACATCATACAATTTGGAAAATGTTTTTAATGGTGTGACCTTTAAAAAAATATCATCGTGGCATAATTAATATTTTTTTCTGGCTCTGGTAAGATGACTTTTTATTTTGTTTTGTCAAAAATAATTCTTTTATGTGCTGCAACTGTTGTTAGTGTTACATCGGATAATGATAATAATGTAGATTGTGGTGGTGCAGGTTGGAGTTATTATCCGCTGACAGGCTTTTGCTATGGTGCAAATGTTGAATTGCATCGAAGTAATTGGGATATTGCAGAAAATTATTGTAAAGCAAATGGTGGACATTTGGCAACAATTAACAGCTTAGAAGAATATCGTCAAATTATGAGTGAGTAAATTTCTTTCTGGGTCTCGATAAAACCACCATAAAATTTAAGGCTATGTCTACACAGCATGGGATGGATATTATGGTAATTGGTTAGGATATTATACAGAAAAAGGAACAAATTTTGATCAAAAGAATTGGATTTCTGTAGATGGTACACCAGTTGAACTTGAAAAATTTGCACCATGGTGTAATGAATATCGTTGGGCACAACAATCTCCAAGGGTAGGTGGAAGGAGATGCCTTGGATTTGGTTGGGATCAAGAAAAGATATGTTTTTATGACAATGATTGTACTGTTGGAGGTCGATTTGGTGATTTAAAAGTTATCTGCAAAAGACCTCCAAAATTTGCTGCTGGATTTCACCCTGCTCCAATTGTTGCTGCTGCACCGGAAAAATATGATTGTGGTACTGATGGATGGAGTTATTATCCACCAACAGGGTTTTGCTATGGGGCAAATATTGCACAATATCGTCAAACTGGAATTGGTGCTGAAAATTATTGCAAACAAAATGGTGGTCATGTTGTAACCATTGAAAGTCTAGCAGAATATCAACATCTTTTAAGTAAAGAATTATAAAAAACTGTCAAAGATTTAACGTCTATTTTTCCCTTTTAGGCTATGTATTTTTGGGATGGGATTTTCTTTTTGGTAATTGGCTGGGATATACCACCGACAACGGTTCAACTTCTGACCCTTCAAAATGGACATCATATGATGGAACAGCTGTAAATGTTTCACAATTTGTTAGATGGTGTACTACCGAATTCCCCCGAGGAGATGGAAAACGTTGTCTTTCAATTGGATTTCGAAATATTTGTTTATATGATGTTGCTTGCAATGCCAATACACATAAAGTAATTTGCAAGCGTCCTCTCAAAGCAAAAACCGATGATAAAGAAGCTGTACCAATTATGATTGAAGATAAGAAAGATGACGAAGAAATTCCAGCCATTGTTATTGTTGATGATAACAAAACAACGAAAGCAACACATACCACAACATCAGATCGAAAATGTCGAATCTAAAATTTAAAAAAACATTGTATTATTATATGAGTGATTTTAAAGTGGAATACACATATTCAAATCGGTCTTTTAATAATACAACTTTTGTGTTTTTCTTCACAAATAAATTTTTCAAAATCATTTAAAAATGAATTTTTTTTTCAAGCAATTACATGTTATTGAAAAAGCAAAAGATCAAGAATTGTTTTTTAGGGCTTTGAACTTATAATTTCCACCCATCTTGGTTAATAACTTCTCAATAATCTTTATAATTACTTCTAGCATCACTTTTTGTTTTCACAGATTTCATCACAGCATTATAGCTACATTTTTCTCTAATCATTAAAAAGAATGTATGCCTGTATATGGTTAAAATTCTTTAAGATGGCTTTTATGTATATGTTGCAGCCGATTTGTTGAACCAGCCGTTTTATAGAACGGCTAGCCGATTTCAAGAACGGCTAGCCGATTTCAAGAACGGCTAGCCGTTCCATAAAACGGCTAGCCGATTTTAGGAACCAACAACTTTTTTATATGTTCTCCGTTATGGCTAGCCGTTTTGAGGAACGGCTAGCCGTTTTTGAGAACCAACACTTTTCACTTTATTTTAAAAGTGTTTTATTTTAAACAATATGTTTAAAATATTTTTGAAAAAAGATTATTCAATATTTTTAAAACATTTTATTGAAAAAACAAAATCTTATCAATAAAAATTAAATTAGCTGTGTTAGCAGCTTTTTTAACAATTATAGCTATGTGACAGTCAAAAGATAAAGAAGAATTATATGATACTTCTAGATCTTTGAACTCAGACACATCAAGTAGTAAGGTTTCATTTAAATAATAAGGACAACAAAGATTTTTTGTGCCGATGTGCATAATTGCTGACTTTTTTTCGTTAATTGGAAGTTGCCAGCCATTACTGCAAGTGTTAAAAGCAGTGAGAGAGGTTTTGAAAATAGTATTATCTACTACTTCATCATAAAGCTTTGTATTGTCAGCAAAAAGTTTGCAAGAAGATGGACAGTTTTCTGGAATGTCAATAATGTAAAGTGTAAAGAGTAAAGGGCTTAAGACAGATGCTTGAGGTGTTCCAAGATTTATTGGCAAAGATGATGATAATTTACCGTTAACCATAAACCTAAATGTTCTGTTTTTCAAGAAATTTGATATCCATTGCAGGATTTTTCCTTGAATACCATAACATTTACATTTATGGAGAAGTTTATCATGTATAACCGAATCAAATGCCTTTCGAAGATCAACGAAGGCGATTTGGTTTGTGATTTAAAATGAGAATAAAGACTATTTTTGTTGGTGACGAAGGTTTTTTCTTTTTGAAGATAAAAATCCTTAATTAAAATTTGTAAATCTAAACAGTTATCTTATCTTTTTTTAAAATTTATTAATTAAAAAAGTGCCGAACTAAAGTCAAGATAAGATCCTAACGAATCGATCTATGAATTTATCACAAAAAAAGATAACATACAAGCCGAGATTTAGGGCTTTGAAAAAGCCCAAAAGAACAAAGAAAACAAAGTGCGAAGAAATTTTTTTTCACACCTCTCTCTTTTCTTTCACTCACCCTTTTTCTATTAGACGTGTTCAGCATAGATTATCTTTGGCAGATAGATTTTTCCAATTTATATGGGCATTATTGAAATCCCCACAATTTGTTATTGTTAAAGATAATGTTGTTTTAATATTATACAATAAAGTAAAAAAAAAACATCATATTTGGTGTTGTTAATTGTTGCTTCACTTACTATTGACTAGAGGTGCCCCGCCCCTTCGCGTCGGACCACCAATGGCTCATTTTCATCTTCAATTACAACTCTAAAACATATCCCTTTAACGTCATTAAAATCTGTCTCCCAGGTCTAAATAAAGGATAAAAAAAAGCTGTAAGATCCTGGACTTATAGTCATTGTTTCCGTTTAAATATCAGTAAAACCGGGATATGATTCTTAAAATAACTCTAAAAGACAAAGCTATCGAATTTAACCGCCACAGTTCGCTTAACTCTACTTAAAATCTAAAAAGATTCTATGAATGTGCCAGGATCCTCTATTTGTGACTATTGACACCAGATCATAGAATCTCCATTTATTGAGAGGATAAGATTTTGTTTTTTCAATAAAATGTTTTAAAAATATTGAATAATCTTTTTTCAAAAATATTTTAAACATATTTTTTAAAATAAAACACTTTTAAAATAAAGTGAAAAGTGTTGGTTCTCAAAAACGGCTAGCCGTTCCTCAAAACGGCTAGCCATAACGGAGAACATATAAAAAAGTTGTTGGTTCCTAAAATCGGCTAGCCGTTTTATGGAACGGCTAGCCGATCTTGAAATCGGCTAGCCGTTCTTGAAATCGGCTAGCCGTTCTATAAAACGGCTGGTTCAACAAATCGGCTGCAACATATATACACTTTTGGCAAATTTATATTTTTTTAAATTTTTTATCTAACAACAAACAATACATAATACATAATAAAGATTTATTGTGTTTATTATATTTTAAACCAACTAAAATGTTTTAAATTCTCATCAAATTCAATATAAAATGATAAAAGCCTAACAACAATGTTATGCTCGTCGCTGAAAGTTCATTTGTGAAGATGAAACATTTGAATACGAAACAATCGCAATAACAGGGGTTTGATTCTTTGAAGAAAAATATTTATAAATTTTGATAACAGGAAAGAAAAATTTTGTTCGATATTCTGTTAAAAGGATGACGACTAACCAAAGTTCAATAAAGCAATATAAAAGAACATAATCATCTTTAAAAAAAATTAAGTCATTTATGAATTGTGAGCCGAAATCATAAATGTTATTTCTAGTAAAAAGAATTCTAATTGGATCTGGAAGTTGGAGAAGGCCAGTAATCGTCATAAGAATTGATTGAATAATTAATAAAATTGCAATTCTAATAGAATTATTTTTTGTTGAAGTATTGTTTTTGAGTTGAAAGTTTAAATGCTTTAAAATTAGAAATAGTAATAGTGCTGCGAAGAGAATTATAAGAAATGGTAAAATAAAGAATACTGTTAACAGAACTATATTCCATAGAATCATTCCACGAAAATATTGACAATGTGCTAATTTTACGCATTCATCGTAAATGGTTAGATTGGTTAAATCTATTCTTTGCCCTCTGGTGTTGAAAAATAATACGGTTTCTTGGCTACTGAAATACAAAAAAGGATGTATAAAAAGTCTTGCATATTTTGTTTCTCATTGGGAGGATCTGTTCTTCAGGGTTTCATATTTTGATGATACAGTGAGAAGCATTAAACATTTTTCAGCCGAGTATTTGGCACTGAAGCCAGACATTGGCGGAGCGCAGGTTTTGGGAGAAGGTGCGCTCACACAATGTTTTGCTTGCCCACCCCCGGGGGCGCTTCGGTTATGAAGGATTCGAGCATAAGTGATAGTTATAATTTTTAGCTGTACCGAATTTCCTCCTCCATTTTATCCGCCCTCAGTTTTTTAGCCTTCCCATTTTGTACTTCCATTTTTGCGTTTTCAAGATTTACGACGCCTTTCGTATTATCAGCTTCATTTTTAGATCTTTTTGGGTGCTCAGTGAATCCATGGTTAAAATGAATTCGATGGGTGGCAACCAGCAGCATTTCTTAAGAATTTTACTCATAACTCATGGTAATCGCATTAGGGACAGTGCATTCCCGCTTCTCCTAATGAACTTAAGCGGAAAAAGTGTGAGCGGGAGTACACTGATTAGGGAACACTAGGTGTTAACGCTTACTCCTCTTAAGTTTTTAAATTATAAAAAAATACTTACTAAGTATTAGATCCAAAAAAACCGCATGCACTTTTAGATATTATTTCGGGGCAAGAGGGAAAGGAAGTATGTATGTATAAATAATTATAAAATCCAAAAATGAATAAATAAAAAGCCTTCCAACAAAGGATAACAAAAATTATGGATTTTCCAGTTGCAATTTTTTCATAAAAATTTGGAAAATATAAACCAATAAACCGTAGAATTGTAACAAACATTAAAGAAAATAATGGCCAAAAGTCGATTGATGCCAATATTGTCATGTATTGATGATTCCCAATAGACTCAATTATAAAATCAAATAATGCTCTTAAAATATATTTGACTACAACTACAGTCAGTGTAAGGACATGGTATAAAATTAACCAGCAATAACTTTTACCAATTCTTAGTGAAAGATATATGACACTGATTAACATGAAAATGGTAAAAAAAGTGAAGTATGTTCGGATAATAAATTTTATGGATTGTATTCCACAATTATCAAAAGTTCCAATCCATTGAAAATTTTGTAAAACATAGCACTCAAATTTTTCTGTCTAAAACATACTTTATAAACAAGAAGGAAAATTATATTGTCTTACTGTAGTAGTTAAAATTGAATTATCAGTGGTAGACATAACAATTTAAGTTAAAACAAGGAAAATTAATTTTAAAATTTTTATAAGGAAGTTTTTTGTATTAAACGGTTTTTATACCATCTGTAATATAGCATATTTTGCCATGGCAATGAAAAGCAGCTGAAAAAGAATGATTCTATTTCATAAAGAAATTATCAGAAATGTCTGCCACAACTTTCTGATGCCTAAAGGCGCATAATATACGAGATGCTCATAAATTATTTTTTTATACTGATTGATATTCAAAGTATTCTTTTTCTCTGTTATGGTAATATTTACAGCAGCTGAAATTTACAGCTTCCGTTTTAAATTTTTTTGTTTGACAAACTACACATTTTGTTGATAAATTTCAGTGAAAACATGTGTTTTAGATGCTGTAAAATTAAAATGAAATCTGACATTTTTATGATAATGTCAATAAATGTTCAGTGATCAAGTTATACTGTTACAACAATTACTCATTTCTTGTTGCTGATTTACTTTCAGAATTGAAAAGATAAATAATAAAATGGAAACTCTCATCGGAGACGTTCCCAACTCACGCCTGAATTAAGGCCCCATGTTTTGCCCTAATACTCGCCTAGCTAAAGGATAGTTAGGGTCCGAACCAGGGATGTGCGGAATTCCGTTTTTACGGAATTTCCGTGTTTTTTTGGCTTCCGTTTCCGTTTTCCGTTAAAAAGTCGACGGAATTCCGTTAAAAGCTTGTGTCTTTAAAAAGATAAGAATCGACTTTTCCCTTTGAAAAAAGCAGCTTCTTTGCGGTTTTTTTAAAGAAAAAGTTGCATTCTGCAGAAAACAAGGCTAGAATTGTTAAAAAAGTTTTACAAGAATACGATATTAATGAAGATAAAGTTTTTGGTGCTTAATTCTTTTATGGAAAATAAAGAAGCTATCAAACGAGTTATTGATGAAGAAGATTTGGATGAATTTTCAAATGCCTTCTGTAAAGCTACAACAATGATTCAAAAATGTGATGCATCAATTGGTTTGGTACTTCAATACTACACTGCTTTGCAATTAAATACTGAAGATAATATCAAAGATTCAGTTGATGATCCTGAACTCAATGAAGCACTTTTAACAAGTTTAAAAACAAGATTTGATGGATTCAAATATGATCAAACATATATTACCGCTACATTGCTCCATCCATGTTATAAACATGATAAAAAGCCTTTAAGCAAAGCGATGAAAGATATATATATTGAACAGCTTTTTGGAAGAAATATGTAGCACAAATTGTTATTCGACTATAAATGAAAAAATTATCAGTTTCCGTTTCCGTTTTTACGGAATTTCCGTATATTTTTGGGCTTCCGTTTCCGTTTACGCTTTCCGTTAAAAAATTTTTGTTCCGTTCCGTTAACGAAAACAACTTCCGCACATCCCTGGTCCGAACATTAATGGCGGAATTATTGATCTTTTGATTTTAAAGATAAATATAGCTGATAATTTATCTTTAAAATCTTTTTTTTTGTTATAAGTGATTTAATGCTCGAAAAATTTAATCGAATCTGATGAAACTTTGTTAATACAGTCTTAACTTTGATCTCCAATCTCCATTTTTGTCACCCCGTTTTTTGTAAAACTTGATTACAGCATAGTAAAATATTTTCACTAATTGTTGAAACAAAAACATTCTGCAAAAACCAGATTTATAAAAAAAGCATCAATAAAATTTAAACAATGACATAAATGTAGCATAAGCGAAACACATTTACTTCTTTGACCCAGTTTATAAAAAGATGTAGAAAAAGTTAAGAGCTGCAACAAAAAAATAAAATCTAGTTTTTTTTGTTGAATGCTACGTAAAATGTATAACTTTATTAAACATCCATATTAACAATAGACAAATTTTTAATAATTTTAAGAATTGATTTTGTTCTGTTTTATTTATTTTATTGCTTTTAAGAAAGCATGATGCGGGTGTTTATAGAGAAAAGGCAAACACTATTCAATAAAAGGTAAATTATTTTTAATGCACTGAGAAAAGAAAATTCATCACTTTTGCATCACTGACAGTGACGAAAAAACCCTCACTGGTGACGAATTCATCACAGCTTCATCACCAGTGAGGTTTTCTTTGTCACTGCTTTTTTCTCAGTGTGGTATTCTTAAATATTTTAGAACTTTTTATTAGTTTTTGCCTTGTTATAAGAAATTACTTTATCTTAATTCTAATCCCTCTTCTTTTTTTCCTATTTTTCTTCTGGCCAAAAATTTATGTTTTCAAAAAAGTAATTGGATGGATCAAGTTTCTTATATATTTTCCTTAAACGTTATCGCTGAGCCGATTACTAGCGAGCAATTTATCGAACATCAACTGGTTAATAACCTATTGCTTTTTTTCTTCCAAATTTGATTTTATTTGCAAATTGCTTAAGGAATCAAATAGCTGCAGTATTTTGAGCCATAAAATCTTGTAAATACATATGTCTTTTTATGGCAAATCAAAAATCGTTAAACAACGCCCTCCAAGCAAAAAATGAATTTGTCTTTTCTCTGTTTTATTTTTTGTTGTTTTCGTTATTTTCCGTACACCAAAAAAGCTTGCCGACATTTGCGACGATTTACATTTTTGTCGGCGTAAATATTATCATTGCTAATGTCGTTCTTGCTAAAGTTGGGGATGCTTTCTTAAATAACACAATCTAATGTTGGCATGACAAATAAAGCGTTGTCATGGCAACATTTGATAATATCACCTATAGAGCATAAGAACAAAAGTTGCAAAGATGTTGAAATGTTTTTTATTCTTTTTTACTCCTTATTTAGAATAAACACTCTTTTTAAATTTTTAAGAAATTTTTTAAAACTCTGCAAATCAAAAGTTATAGACAATGAGTTAAAATATGCATACTTTAAAGCTGTCATAATTCAACGTGGATCGCGAAGAAGAGAAGCGTTAATAATAAAAAAAATAAAAAAGTTTAACATTTAAACAAATATAAATGTTAAAAAAAATTCATTTAAAATTAACATTCTGTTGCAAAACAACAAATGAATTACACTGTTAGTGGAATACGTGTTCTTTTAAGTTTTAATCATTTGAAAAAATCCGTCAAAAACATTTTTTCAAATTTCATAATAAAGCTACCGAAAAAAAACTTAAGGCTATTTAACACTTTGAAACAGCTGATTATTGATTTTTATTTAACAGATATTAACAAAAGTTTATCGTTTTTGACAATTTCAACGCTTTAGTTTTTCATATTTCTTCCTTATGGTCAGATGATCAACGGTTATTTGAAAGTTAGGATTTTAGCTTCCTAAAATAGCAGCGCTTGAACAATATTTTAGATATAAGCCCGCATTTAGGAAAGGGCATTTGCTTGCCTCTGAAATTGCTAAAATTCCTTTGATCTTGTCAAATCTGAAAAAAAAATGTGTCTCTCCCAAAATTTGTTTCTGTAACTCTTGCTTATCTTTTCTAAAAACATCAGTTTTTTGAGTTTAAATTTTTTAATTTTGGATGTGTTAGGCATTTGGGTAAAAATTGCATTGTTAACTATCTTTTTTGCTTGTTATAAGCATTGTGATTAAAGCTATTTTATTTTTTAGAACTTTTATTCAATTTACAATTATCACAGTTGTCATCATTTCTATTGCATATTTTGTATTACATCAATCATCTCCAGATAAACAAGAAACCCCTGCAGTTAAAAAGAGAACAAACTGCAAACTATCTGATAAACAATATCAAGAAAGTGCATATGCCCATCAACTCCTTGACAATCTAACAGGCATAGAAATTGGTGCATCATCATATTCCCCATTCTGCTTGGATACAATAAATGTAAATTATTCAAATGATACAGCAATTTTTCGTGAAGAAGAACTTAAAATTACTGGCACCTATGTCCCTGTAGATGTTGTAGCCTCAGGGGATAATCTCCCCTTCGCAAATGATACATATGATTTTGTGATAAATGGACATGTTATTGAACATTTTTATGACCCTGTTAAGGCAATACAAGAATGGTTAAGAGTTGTGAAAAAAGGTGGATATGTTTTTATGATTATCCCCCACAAAGAGAGGACATTTGATAAAGTAAGGAATCGTACTACCATCAATGAAATCATTCAAAGACATGAAAAGAAACCTCCTGCAGACTTTGTTGATGATCATGGACATCATTCTGTTTGGATGACAGAAGATTTTATCGAGATTTGTTTACATTATAAATGGAAAATTCATTCTTTATTTGATACTGATGATAAAGGTGGTATTAGTTTTACAGTGGTTTTACAGAAGCAATAATCTTTGATTAAAATGTTTGATTAATAAAATGTATAGTAATGTTCTTTTAAACTTATAAAGATGTAAAAAAGAGTTATAAAATAAGTGATTTAAAGAAAGATGAAACTTTATTACAGCTTTTTTTATTTTATTGACAGCAATAATTTTAAATTCTTATCTCCGCTTAAATCTGACAACAAGAACAAATCTGCTTTTGCAAAACTTATTAAAATCGCATTTAACAAATTTTAGTGCTGCTTAGTTAGTCAAATAAAAATTTAAAAAAAAGCATTTCTTTTAAGTATCACTTTAAGTTCTTATTTTTCATTTCAAAATTAATAAACACAAAAAAATAAATAGTTGTTGTTGTTTGTTTACTATTGCGTTTAATAACGAGGTTAGGTATTTGTTTCCATAATCGCAACTTCATAGCACACCTTTTTTTAATGTAATAACTATCTGATTAATTAATAATGTTATTAGTATTGTGCTAGGGTCACATCCTTTTATTATTAGCGTAGCGGTGTATGTTCGTGTTGTTCTAGCCCTTCACAAGGTTATAAGTGGTACCTTTATTATTACAGCACATATACCTGCATTACAATGAAAAAGTGGAAGAAAGATAAGAAAAGGGAACTGATGAATGAGGAGAACTGCCGAATTTGGAAGCCAAAAATAATCCGCGCTTTGTTTGGGTTGCCCTGCGTTTCTTTTACGTTTTATTCAAAATTGTCTGTATATATCTGTCAAAAATTACTATTTATTTTTTATTGTATTTTCTTTTGTTGTTCTGTTTTGTTTTTTATCATCATGTGTTAGGGCATGAAATAAATGAAATAAAACAAGGAATTTTCAGCACTTTTTTCCTCTTTTCTTTGCACAATTTCAAAAATTTCTCAAAGATTCAAAAATAATTCTTTTTACGGTTCATCTAAAAAAAGCAAAGAAATGAATGTATTTTTTTCAACACTATTGCCATCTTTATGCTTGTGCTCTTTAGATAGTATTTTCACATGTTGTCATGACAACCTTTCTTGGTTTATATAAAAAAACATTTACTTTAAACAATCATTAAAATAATTAAAAGTGTCAACAAATAACAGTTATTACATAAATTTTCAACAAGACTATTTAAACTTTACCGTTTAATTTTATCAGGGCAGTCAATAAGTTCGTGCCGCGGTTTGAATGTGAATAACTTTGAAATTAATGAAACAACATGAGGTAAAATTTTGCATACTGGTAGTCATAGGAGTTGTTCTAAGGGTCCTAACATGGCTTTTGAGGTAGTTGGAATTTTCACGGGATTTTGAGGGATTTTCGTGGTAAAACCCATTTTTCTTAGAAAAACTGTCAAATGACCATTATGAAAATTCTAAATGTTTATGGCTCCAAAAACTTACCAATTGACTAAAAAACCATTAAATCACATTTTTTAAGCATTTTGATGCATTTCCAAATAAATTTTTTATTATTAAAAAATACCTTTAAAATTCACAAATTTCCATTAAAGTGCAGTAATCGGGCTTTAAAAATTCCTAAAACTTCTAGAAGGTTCGGAAAAATTCCAAATCTTATAAATTCTGATAGACCAATGTCTTGGCAACCCATTTGAGTCATATGGACTGCCAAAATGTTCAAATCCAATTTTTGGCATAGCTTGTTTTATAAATTTCCCTAAAAAACTGGTTCCAGCACAAAAATCCCCAAAAATTCCGTGAAAATTCCAACTATCACAAAAACCCTTAGGACAACTCCCATGACGACCAGTATGCAAAATTTTACCTCATGTTGTTTCATTAATTTCAAAGTTATTCACATTCAAACCGCGGCACGAACTTATTGACTGCCCTGATATTAACCTTTCGATATTTTTAATTGTGAAATATTCTGGATTTTATTTAACTGCCGTGATTGGCAATTAAAACTAACAAACTTTGTAAACACTTTTTTCTTCATAAAATAGCTATACAATATTAAATTATAAAAGTATTACTTTTATACTAAAATTCTGAAGCAAAAAAAATGCTAAAAAGTGTAGTTTTTGCGTCAATAGATTCCTTTTGCCGTTGAATCAGCTTGACAAGATTAACGTTCGGTTTTAAACCTATAATTTAGGCGGAAAATTATTAAAGAGCTACGAGCAACTTCAAAAAATATTTTTAAAAATTCAAATATTAAGTCTAAAATTCTTTTTTCTTTACACTAGCGTAAAAATAGCAGCAATAAAAGTGTATTTATTTTTAGCAAGTTTTTGAACAGAGAACACTAACATAAAACTGACAACATCATCTTTCTCTCCTTCTGACACACATTAATATAAAAGGTTACAAGAATAGAGAAACACAGTGGAAAACGAAAATAAAAAATGTTTACGTTTTATTTGCTGCTCAAAAATGATTTAAAACAATAATGCTTTATTTAGTTTCGTTTTTTCAGTTTTAAAGTTAAAACAGTGTTAATGAAAAATGTGTGGTTAACGATTTGCAGTTGTTTCAGTGCATTATTGCAAGATATGTTTGTTGACTACAATAACCATTTTATTCTATACTTTTTCATTCAATTTACTAAGAAATTTTTTTTTATTATCAAACTTTACTTCGATTGAAATTTGCCTATATTAAGATGCCAGCTCAGTGGCATATTGCACTATATAGTGGAACAGCGCGTTGGATGTTCGGCTTGGCGGTCCCAAGTTCGAGTCCGGCCGGAGACAAAAACACTATAAAATTGAGTGGTTGGTTGCTCGGTGGATTCGAGGTTAAAACGAATTTCATGGGTGGCACCCAGGTTAAAAGTGAGCCATATCCTCAGGATATATCCCAAAGCTCTGGCTAAGCTACTGGAAACGGCAGGTGATCGGGCCTGGGGAAACCTAATTTTTTTTAGAATATTTTTATTGAATTGTGAATTACTATCGACATTCAATAATCATGTGTATTTCCAGATATATGAACACAACTACGATTACAACTTAATTTTACTTAAAGCAAGCAACATACATCAAAAAGTGTCTAAAAAATTCAAACGTTACATCAAATGTTTTTTTCTGCTGAATAGCATAATGAAAAACAAAAAGCATCAAAAAAACTGCTTTTATTTTTTTAGCAATTTTTTGTGGAAAGAGCACAAGCATGAAACTGACAACAACTTGTCTTCTTAATCCCTCACTCATTCACTTTTTCATTTATTTTGCTCAACATTTTAAAAATATGGATGATATTTTTCCTCTTCGAACTTTACCATTCTTGCTTCAACATCGTCTCTGTAAAAGATTACCATCTCTATCTTTTAAAAGAATGTATAAAACTAATCAAATGAACAATAAAATTGCCAAAGATATTCACAAAAAACGATCTACTTCTTCGGCATCTTTAGATTTTCCTTTCAAGAAGATAATTTTACAGCAACAAGTAACTACAAACATCGTTTAATATTACGCTATTGATTTTTGTCCAATATTTTTTTTGATTAGGAAATTGTACTGTTGTGTTCAACTAGTTGACCAAATTGCAATTTCTTGTAAATTTAAATTAGATGATTTTAATGAATATGAAATTTTATCTTAATTTTTTTGACTACATAAAAGGCAATTAATATTTTTCGGCTATATGGTGTTTTCCGCTTGTATCTAAAAATTAACGAAAAAAATGTGTGTTTTGAAAAAAAAGAAATTTCTGTGTTTATTGTTGGCTGTTGAAGATATTTATATTGAAGCATTAAGAACTTTTTATTTTTTAAATGAATTTTACATAACGTAAACAGAGTTGGCAAAATATAAATTATCAAATACAATAAAAAGTCAAAAATACAGAATAAAAGAATAAAATTGTTAAGTTTTTAAAAGTTTCAACAAAATGTGAAACCAAAAATTTTACGTTAGCAAAACAGCCGTTTAAAATTCGGATTTAGATTACACAAATCATCAGAGAATGAGGTGGACGAAGAGTAAGAACCAGACAGGGCTTTACACATTATCTGTCTCCGTCTTCACTTTAAAGCCACCCGCATCCTTGATCCGTTGATAAATCGAGGCTCAATACTAACAAAAAATTAGAGTAAATCACAAAAAAAAGTTTTTGCAGAAATATACAATAAGAACAATAAGTGAATCAGTAATGCAGAAAATTCAATTTTTATAAAAAATACAAGCTTATTAAAAAGATCAAAGAAAAAGAAAATTACATCAATAAAATAAGTTATTGTTTCAGCTAAAAACAAATGAGATCCAATTTTGTAGGCACCGGATTTAAAGTAAAACATATTCCATGTACTGTATGTATCAAAGTGTCACAATAACATACAAGTATTATACGAGAAATTTACAACGAATGTTTAAAATTAAATATAAAAAAAAATTATAGTTATTGAGCAAAGAAGTCAAACACAGAGATCAACAAAATTAAAGAGAAAAGAACACTAGCAGTTTTAAAACTTAATTGAAAGAAGCAAGACAACAATAAAATAATACTACAAAAGAAAGAATAAACAATTATTACTACTTTAAAAGAACGTACAGAAAGGCAAAACAAACGAAATTAATTTAATGTAATGGAAGAATGAACGTCTTTGGAAGTGACACATTTATTTGTGTCTAACATAACAAAAGGAGACTATTAATTAGTTCAAAAAGCGAAAGATTATAATAGATTTAAAAACAAGCTAACAATAAAAATAACATAAAAGGAAAACATTTAAAAAAACATGAATTTGAGATCTGTGGATGAAGAAAAGTGGTAGTGTAGAAAAAATGAAGGAATTTTTTGGTATTAGCAATGATCAAAACAATTGTCATATTGTTGATGATGATGTAAATATTAATTTTAGTATTAAAAATGCAGAAATATTAAATTTAATTAATGGTAATGATAGCAAAACAACATTTCAAATGATTCCAGAACCTCAGGTAGGTCCATTTAATTATAGCATCACTCCTATTATTGCTGAGCCTTTTCAAAAATTAACCCTATACTTTATTATTTTATATACAGTTTAACAACAATTGAAAAACTACTGTTATACGATTTGGTAGACTTAGTTACCACAACGTGGCCTGAGCTTCTTCGCCACGTCAAGGCGCCTACCCTGAAGAAGTTTGGTTTTTTTTTCACATACCCTTTTTTTGTTATAAAAGTAATGGAAACCTTATAGTTGCTCTTAAGTTAATAGAATACACGCTAATGGTAGTGAAATTTAAATAAAAATATGTTGAAATGACAGTTAGAATAAGGACTGGGTCTAGAAATTTAAAAGAAAAAACCTAGGCACATCTTATTACTAACATATCAATCAAACTATATAAATCTATGTTCTTTAAAAATTTACATTTTAATTTTTCTTTTGTTAACGAGAATATTTTTCCATGTCTGTTTCAAAACTTCGTACAGCCTTAGCAAACTTACTGTCTTCTTTATTTTGCAGAGTTTCGACTTCTTTTTCGATATCAACCATAAATGCTTTCAATGTAAAATGTTCAATCCTCATCTTTTTACAATCGTGAAACACTAAGAGGATATCGTTTACTTCTGCTCGTTTACATTGCAATGCTATGACAATTTTTTTTTGTTTCTCAATGCTTTTAAGAATGGCATCACGAGTAACAGAAAAATTCAAAAACTTTGGTTTGTAAAAGCTTTTTAGCTCAACAGGAATCCCTCCAATAAAAAAATCAATTTCGGCAGTAAAATAAACATTTCTCTTTAAATGCTTATTATAATATTTTATCAAGCGATAAAAAGTGTACTTCATACGATTTAAACTATTTCGACATAAAGATGAAGAAACCCAAACACTATTCTTATATTGATTTTTATTATATATCGGCTGAATGAGAGTGCTTACAAGTGGAAATTTTTTTTTATTTCCCTCAATCTTTCCAGTGAAATACTCAACGTTAACATTCTTTAAACCGATTCCAACAGCAGAGAATGCTTTTCTGTGAGTAATGGGCTCATTATCACAAATATCAATAAGTATATGGTTTAATTTATAAAAATGCTCAGCAATAATAGGAGTGATGCTATAATTAAATGGACCTACCTGGGGTTCAGGAATCATTTGAAATAATGTTTTGCTATCACCACCATTGATTAAATTTAATATTTCTTCATTTTTAATACTAAAATTAATATTTACATCATCATCAACAATATGATAATTGTTTTGATCGTTGCTAATACCAAAATATTCCTTCATTTTTTCTACACTACCACTTTTCTTCAATATTTTTTGTTGAAAAGAAATTTGCGAGCAGCATCTCGCAGTCTTGAAGAAAAAAGAAAGACGAACAAGGGTGTGGCAATGCTAGACAAAATAACACATTTATTTGTCTTTGTTTTGGGTGATTCATGAATTTTTTTTGCCCGCATGCAGAAATCATCATTTTTTGCTTTTTTACATTTAATGTTTTGCTTATCAATATTTTACGACTAGTGTCAAAAATTAAAACTTGGAAAAGAAGAGAAATTTTTTTTCGATCAATAAAATGCTGGAAATGCGTATCACAAAGATTGATGCATTGCTTTTTGTATGCAGATTTAAACAAAAATACAGAAAAATTGTTGTATTGTTTTTCAGTATTTTATGGTTACTGCGTCGTCGGCCTGTAAGCATTGAAAGAAAAACTGTTTATTCTTTTTAAAAAAATCACAAAAATAATGCAGTTATTGTTATTACATCATTGAAAGTGTTTTCCTTTTTGCATAAGTCTTCTTAATTTTGTAAGTTGATTTGGATCACATATAAATTCTGCATCACAAGCTCTTGCTTGACAAATATATGGCAATGGAATATTATTTCCAGTTTGTAGTGTCCAATTAAAACCATAATGATTCCACATATATCCATAATTATCATCTGCAGCCGGGGGATCAGACATTGCTGGGAAATCACCATAGGAATATTCCGTGCCATTATATCCCCACCAATCCCATTGCCCATCAACAGAAGATATATGAAGACCAATTGTAAATTTCTTTTGAGCAGGAAGTTCATGTGGTAAAACATTGTCAGTAATAAAGTCAAGTTTTTGTTGGCTGGTTATTGCTGCTAGTACACCAGGATAGCAAACTCGGTTAGCAAGGGCTGGTTGTGTTTCACTTTTGTAACCATAATAACAATCAGCATAATTGGTGTAATTCTTCCAAGCAGTATTGTATTGAATGAATTGAAGAGAACCAGGAGGACAAAAACAGTTGACTAAAAATTGCTTTTAAAAGTAATCTGATTGTAAAATGCTTACTTTGTGTTAACGCATACGGCACCCTTGCATTAATATCATCTTGATTTGTAACATAATAATACCCAGGAGAAGCAATATTCTCTAATGCATTTGTTAAAACTCCATCTGACGTTGCAAAATTAATCACAATAATATGAATTCCATTATTTTTAATTGTATTTGCAGTTTTATCAGCACCATAAAATCCAGTTTTATCATAAGCTGCTGCAATTAAAATTATCACAGGTTTTCGAAAACTTTTTTGAAACAGCAAAAGGTCATATGCGGTTAGAAGAGCACTAAAAATAGTTACTGCAAGCAATCACGTGTTTAGAGGAATGGGGGTTGTTGTCTAGTCCAAAATATCTCCTTTGTTCTTTGCCGCCGTCAGCAAAATATAGATATATATATATATATATATAGGCTTGTCTCCTCCGAAACTGATTTTGCCCTCTCCAAAAATGTTTCCTGTGTAGGGCCTTGACTACGGGCTATTAATTATGCAAATTTTACCTTTGAATATTTCCACCTTTATTATCAAAGTTAATTTCGCCAGCTAACTTAAATAAGAAGTCTTGAAAGCCATTATAGTTTGTTGTATCTGTTAGCTCATATTGTGGCACAGCATCTGCAGCATAAGTAATTATTCCAACACGAATTGTATGATTACCATATTGTCCAAAATTGAATGTTCCCATGAATGTTAAAATTGAACCAATTAAATCATTAAAGTTTTTTCGAGACATTGAATTGCTTGTGTCAATCACGAAAGCGATATCTAGCCAGGCTTGAGTAGTGTCATTCGAACATAGGGAAGCAATGGCATTTGATTGTGGATTTGGAGGTAGTAGAGATGATGTAATGCTGGGTGGAGAGGATGTAGATGGAGTTGAAGAAGTTAATGTTACAGCTGATGGTTGAGTTGTTGTTGCCACTGGCACAGATGTTGTTGCCGTAACTGGTATTGCACCACTTTGAAATCTCGTACAACAAAATGCGCTCTCCACTGTAGCATTACTATTCACATACCCTGCTTTCCTTCTCCAACATGGATCATCCATCGTAAATGGCTCATCAACATTTTTAAAAAACATTCCATTTCTTTGAATTATTTCACCAACAATTCCTCCCTCATATGCTAATAAACTTCCTTGAGGTGGTGAGACATAAAATGAAAGAATCATTTCATATTGAAAATCTCCGGCTGGAAAAGCTTTAAAACAACTTGAGCTTGCTCCACTATTATTTCCATAACAGTAACCATAAACATTCAATGGACCAAAGTAATAAAATGTGTAATAATTCGATGGATTTATTTGTGTGACAGTCATATTGAGGCTATTTGGAGTTACATCATAATTTATGTTGAAGGAATATGTCGAAGCTTCGTCAGTTATTGTAGTTGTTGTTTCAAAACGCTCACATTGATCTAAAGTTATTGTTTATTAATAATTATTTTGTATAATGTATTTTACCTTCGTCAGAATCTGGAATATCAGCATAATCAAATTGAGTACAACAAATAGTTTGTGTTTGAAGGAATGGATAAGCACCACAATTTTCTAAAATATTGATAAATCAAATATTTATATCGTTAATCATAACTTCAATGTTAACTGCAAAATATTATTATTTTTATTTCATTTTGGTTGCTAGACATTATTCTGTTAATATAAACAACGGTGTTTTATATTAACAAAAAATGAATAATGAAAAAATTCATTTTCCTGTTTTATATTCATGAATATAAAATTTAGCTCTCAAGTAAGCAACTCATTTTAAAGCTCATTTTTAAAGTAGTCTTGTTAAAAAGTTACAAAATATTCAAAAAGCAACCACTAATAAAATAAATTTCTTTTAGTTTTTTTAACTTCTAGTTAAGGGGAAGAAAAACATGAACGTCCTTGACATTCATAGAAGTGATGCAGTTTTTTTCTTTGAATGTCCTTGATGTTCACAAAAATAACAAAATAGAAAAGTATTTATTTTGAAAAAAAATTGGCATAGTATTAAGTTGCACCTAAAAAAAGATTACTTTCTACCTAATATTTTTTAATCGCCTAAAAAAAGATTACTTTCTACCTAATATTTTTTAATCGCCTAAAAATGGATTACTTTCTACCTAATATTTATTGGAACTTAAATTCGACTGAAATAAGAAGTAATATTTGCAATAATTGATAAAGCTTCACTGAAATTTTTTTTATTTAAGTTTAAATAAAGGATTTAACAGAATTGTTTAAATGGTCAGAACTTAATAACTTTTTTTATCTCTTAAAATAAAATGTGTATAATTGTAAAAAAGATATGTAATAAAATTTGTAGTTTGCTTATATTTTAATGATTTTGGAAAATCTCTCAAATATTTTTGATTTTTTGATTTGCATAATCAAAAGAAATAATAAAAATGTAAAAATATAATCCTTCAAAAAAGCGTATTAAACTCAAAAGCATTATAAATTCAATTTTATAAGCAACACAATTTTTTGAAAATATGAATGCCTTTATTATTTTTTGGCATAACTTAATTAAAATTTTGTATAAAATTTTATTTAAATCTATTGATTAATTTTTATTTTTTCCTGCTTTTTTTGCTGTATGAATAACATTAGGGAAACGATACTGTCTAACTTTTTTTCCTTTTTGTTTGTGACATATGGACACGCTTAGTGTCGTGTACACTAAATTACATCATTCTTATTTTCGAGCAGACAGTTTGATGTGTGTCTGTCAGTGTTTCATTTAAGGCGCTGGGACTTTTTTTCAAAGATTCAAAATACTTTGAAAAAAAAAAATACTAAATAATATTTTAAATAAATTTAAATGCAAAGCTAAGTAACAAATTACATTTGTACTTTAATAGTACTGCTGTAATATAACGAAACTCGTTATCGCTTGCTAAATACAAGCTTTATCTATTTATTTAATAAATACACAGATCACTAATGTGGCAGCTGCGAACCTCCCAAACTTTCATCCTCTATTTTATTGTTACAACTTTTAGCGTCAATACTGTCAATCGAACCTCATACTTTAAATGCACTGTTGATGAGTGTCCTTATAAATGGAAAGCAGAAATCACGGATGATTTAGATTATCGTATTCTTCAAACTTTAGCTGAGCATAATCATGGAACAGTTGAAAGAAAAGATGGTGTTAGTAAAGCAATTAAGGCAATTATTACTCAAGGTATTAATGGTAATGAAGCTGTTAATCCTGAAGCTATTCTCCAAAGATGCCGTAATCATGGTATTCGTGATCTTCCAACAGCATTACAAGTCAAAAATTGTGTAGCATATTTAAAACGACATTTGGTACCACATTTTGCTAAAATGTCTTTTGCTGATCTTGAAGAACTTGTGAAAAATGAACTTGGAGAAGAGCCTGAAATTTGTGCTTTAAGATATATTATTAACGAAGAAGAACCACAAAAAACCGACTTTATTATTATTTTTTCATGTTTGCCATTATTGATTAAACAACGTCAACAAAAACATGCATGTGTTGATGGGACGTGGAAGCTTGTATATAACAATTTTGTTGTATTGGTTTTTGGTTTTGTTGATTTGAATAATCATGTACATGTTACAGGTGTGGTTTTTGGTTATGTTACTAAGCGCTATCATTAATGCATAGTTTTTATTTTAGGCGTCGCTATTGCAAGCTCAGAAACAACTAATGTTTTTAAGTGGATGTTGGAATTTTACAAAGATAATCAATTTACTGAAGGAACATGGTCTCCTGCCGAAATTATGGCAGACAATTCTCGTGCTATTTCTGCTGCTGTTTCTATTGTTTTTCCAGAAGCTACAAGCCGAAATTGCTATGCTCATGTTATTCGTGCATGTGATACAAAAATGCAATCTCTCCATTTCTCAAGTGATCTTAAAGCAACAGTTCGACAACAAATTCAAGAATTGGCAAGATGCGCATTCGAAAATCACTTTGATTTGGCTGCTGAAGCGTTGATTGAAGAATGGATGTCTGCTGAAAATGATTGCCTTAAACAATTTGCTGAATACTTTCGTAATCAATATGTGCTTCGTGATAAAAATTGGTTTGCATCTTATGGCTCTGGATGCCGCACAGATAATGGCATCGAAGGAACTAATAATTGGATTAAAGTAATTTTCATCACTCGTAGTCTTCCTTTATTGTCAGCAGTTCATAAAATGAAAATGTTTTTGGTTAAAGCACGTGATACTAATTTTGGAAATTCACAACTTCGAGTAACAAATGCTGATTGGATAAAGGCTCATGACTTTAAAAGAAATAAACCACTCATTCGATTTGATGAAGAACGTGATTGTTATTATGTAAAAAGAAGTGAATGTACTCTTACTGATGATGAATTTGGTGATTTGCTGGATAGTATGGAACTTGTTGATTGGACTGAAAATGATGTATCAATTTTTCAAAGTAGTATTGCTGTAGTTTCGCCATCAAAACTATATGACAATGTTCTAACATGTAATTGCCCTGTTGGTGTTCAAAGATTTATTTGCAAACATGCTTTATTGATTGAAGTTTGTGTTCTTCAAACTAAACAATTCCCAAATATTGCTACAATTCGTCAAAGTGTAGATGAAAGTGGTCGAAATAAAGCTGGTCGACCAAAGAAACATAGTGCTGCACTTACAAAAGATTGATTTTTTTATTTCTTCTGTTATTTCTTTAAAATGAACTTGTTGGTTATTTTTAAGTGGTTTTTATAAAAATATTTGAATTATGAAATAAATTATCAAAAATGAAATTTATAATTTCTAAAAACAAATTAATTACTTCACCATAATAGTATAAAAACGCGTCTATAGGTGATATTAAAACATTTAATTATCTGGCATTACACATTATATAAAACTTGAAAAACTTTTTTCCGTATTTTCTCTCTAAAGTTAACTAATAATATTTATCCTTTATTTAAACTTAAATAAAAAAAATTTCAGTGAAGCTTTATCAATTATTGCAAATATTACTTCTTATTTCAGTCGAATTTAAGTTCCAATAAATATTAGGTAGAAAGTAATCCATTTTTAGGCGATTAAAAAATATTAGGTAGAAAGTAATCTTTTTTTAGGCGATTAAAAAATATTAGGTAGAAAGTAATCTTTTTTTAGGCGATTAAAAAATATTAGGTAGAAAGTAATCTTTTTTTAGGTAGAAAGTAATATTTATCCAAAAAAATTAAGTTGCTACCTTGCATGCCTCCCCCGGCACTAGAAGAAAAAATAAAAAGGCAAAAAATAAAGTGACAAAAAATAAAAGTGAGATAAAATAAACTTAATACAAAAATAAAAACGACAAATTCAACCAAGAGCGCCATCAGTTGAAATACTATCTCGATTATCAGTATCATTATCATGTAACATTCCATCAGGCATTGTTTTGTATCAATCAGAAATTTCAAATTCTGCTGTTTGAGGATCTCGAGGTTCTAATCTACCATTTTGACGTTGGTAACGTACTAATCTTTACAAATTTGAAGTTCCTTGTGTTCTTAATGCATCTGAATCTGTTGCAGCAACTTGAGAAACAACACGATACTTGGTATTAGATAAGAATTTGAAAAAACTTGGTGTGACTTTGACCGCGTTTTTAGTTACAGCTATTGTTATTAAATATGACAGATATTATTATTAGTTTATTTTTTGTCGGTTTATTTTTTCTCCGTACACCGCCTACCTCAAACAAATTTTTTTATCAAAAAAGACGCTTACACTTTTCCGAGTTCACGCACAATTTTTTTCTTCTATACTTACGTGATAATCTGTTGAAACAGGGAGCTGCATTTGGATCAAAAAAAGCTCCAGATAAACCATCAAAGAATATTCCATTATTGACAAAAATTTGTGAATAATCAAATACACTTCCATTTCCACTTAATCCACTAAAACCAAAATAAAATCTTGGCCATCCATTTGGGAATGAAAACGTTTCAGTTTTGTTTGATAATTGAAAAATAAGTGGATAATTGTTTCCAAAAATAAATGTTAGTGGAGAAGTTGGGTAATAAATTGAGGTATCAGAGGATGAATATGAGTAATTAGAAACGGTTAAAATGTTTGGGAATGTTATATTTTGACTATTTTTGTAAGCAAATAAATAAAAGCTGTAATTTAAATATTTGTATTTGTTGAACAGTCTGTAAATGTTCCAGAATAATTTACAGCTTTGCATATCGGAATTTGTGCTTCAAAGCTTGAATGAACAAGGAAACAAAAGAGCAGAAAACAAAGCATTCCACAAAACAAAAATTAATGAAAAAAATCAATTATTTTTGTGGAGTTTCTTTTTTTTCACTTTTTTTGCTAACTATTACCAAAACTGATAAAAGTTAAATAAAGTTTTCGGTTACTAAGCGGACGTTAACTCCTATTGATAAAGAAAAAAAAGAAAGAGCAGATTGAAATAAAATGGTTGAGTTTTGATTTTTGTGCAAAAAACATATTTTGGTGTAACAAATTCTGAAGACTAATTTAAACAAGTAATAAAAATTTAAAAAAATATAGTTGTATTATGTTTTTGACATTACTTTAAAGAATTAAAAAGTTCTTTAAAGAAACATCGCTTGATCCTTTGCATTAAAAATGATATGTGCCATCGCAATAATTTGTTTCAATCCAATAGAAAATAACCACATTAATATGATTTTAAATTACACACATTCTTTATTAAAATTAAAAATTATAAAATATTCAAAAAAAAAATAAAGCACAAGAGAATGCAAAAATGACAAATGAGTTTTAAAAATAAATATTTTTATTGGTACATTCAAAATAGAAAAGCAAGTAAATGAAAGCAATATTGATTATTTGAAAAGCTCACGAGGATATCTTTATTTTACTGGTCATAGTTTCTTTATTGCATTATTAATAACAATGATGCACTTTTATTAGTTATTGTCGAGGGAAAAAAATAAGTCTTTGTTTTTTTAAAGTCGAGATTATTCATGAACGTTATACATTAGGTAATTCGGAAAGTTCGTGCCGCTGGTTTTTCTTACGCCATTTTTTTAGTTTTTGATGAAATTTCCTAATTTCTTCTTTAAAAGGTGCCTATGGAGGTTAGTTATCATGCCTCTACAGCATTTTTAGGTATCTTTGAATGTGACGGTTTTTTGGAGGATATACGGGGATTAACCCATTACAAAAATAGCTTATTAAACTCAGAATATTTAGTTTTCTCATCCATTGAAACAAATAGTTGCGATAACATTTATTTTTCAGAAGAATAATTATCCCTGTTCTCCCTTTTTTGAGAGAGTTAAATTAGCTTAACAGATTCTATTAAAACATTTATAGTCCTGCTTCGTTACAGATCCGTGATAAACAGAGGCTGTGATCTTGTAAGCAAAATGAGGGATGAGCAATTGTGATCTTTGGCCCCCTATAATTAGTGAGATATGTATAGTTTTTGATGTTTTTTTTACATTTTAAGGTAATCACACAAAAAAATTTTTTAAACATTAAAAACGTTGCTTTGCCAACATAATAGCTCGAATGTAATTGTCTTACAATTTGTTAAAATAATATCAAACTATTGTTTTGATTTCTATAAAAATAAAAAACTCTTTCAAAATTCAAAAAAAATTAAGAAAACTATTAATTGTGCGTGCAAGCAAAAATAAAAAATATTTGACGTATGCATCCAGCTCATTTTATTATTTGTGATAATAAATAAAGTTTTTTATTGAAGGAAATCTATTGATTATAAAAAAAGGTCACCACCACTACCATACTATTTTTTTACAAAAATGCTTTGCTAATTTGAGTAATGTAATTAATTATCAATAGGAAAGCGGAAAAGCGTTTTACATAATTCATAAGTAAGCAAGTCCTTGATAAAGAAGGAAGTTTGGGGCATTTGTCCTCACCACCTCCCAACACTGACAAAATTTCTTTGTTTTTTAGCCCCATTGAAGAAAATCGAAGGCACGCCAACCCCAAAATATGTTAATGTATACGATCTCGTAAGTCAGTATTAATGTAATACATTTATTTGCACAATTTATTGTATTTTTTAACAGTTACGAAACATACACATTTAATTTCAAAAATACGTTAAAACATTGTAACACTTGTTCCAGTGCTGCTTCCAACCGAAACTACATTTTTAACAATTCCCAAATAAAATGCAGCAAATTCAGTTCGAACAGTTGGAGTTAAAAAGAATGTAATACACATGGAAGGATAATATTGTAACATCCAAAATAAATATGAGGTTAGTTTGTATTCTAGCATATCTTCATATGATTGGATAAAGCTTTCAGCATACAACAAAATATTTGCTACACAATATATTGAAACTTGTAGGGTCAGCCGTCGTTCCATAATTGATTTTTGTGTTTTATGAAATGATTTTGGTGAAAATATTAAGCCAATTGCAATGACAGATAAACATGCAACATTAAATCCAAGGGTCATGTAAGTAATAACAAAGATTGAATTTGAACGGAATTGATAGCATTCATCAGAGATAAAAGATTGAAATTTACAATCAAATCTTGCAAAAACATATCCATGTGAAGTAAAGGGAAACGTGGCAATAAGAATCATAAAAAATATCCATCGCTTTTTTTCCCATAGCTAAAAATAGAGGCTGTATTATGAATACAATTCAGTATGAGGCGAATGTTACTTAGAGGATTAAAACTATCATGTTTTGGCTCTACAAAAATTTTACCAAAAGCCGGGTATTTTTCTTCAATTTGAGTTATCTTTACCTATGTCTAAACACAGGAAAACGGGAGTTAGAATTATTTTAAATCAATTAAACAAAATGATTCTAAAGCTTTTTTACCCCTTCATATGCATAACGAAGGAATAAATTATGTATTCCTTTTTTCTATTCCTTTTTGAAATGATTATGAAAGAAAATAAATTACAAAAATCTGATGCTAACCACCTATACCAATTTATTTATTAAGTTCACAGATCGAAAAATCAACAGCTAATAATTTGTCCATTACTATCCCGTAGCTAGAGGAGTATTGGGGCAGAATATTGGGTTTGAGTTCCGACTTGGGGACGTTTACGGTGGGAGGAATTTCTTTTTCAACGAGTATGTAAATGGCTGCATTATTATCATTTTTGAAGCTATAAGATTAAATTTTGAACAAGCTGGGACAGAAATATTTGGGTTTTCATAATCTATATCAATTTTAAGCTGGGTTAAGGTCAAATTTGAATTCGGGCCTTTTAGCGAAGTTTTCCCCGAAATTTTCGAGCAAAACGAACACTTGTCAAAAGCGACAGTTTTTTTCAAATTAAAATTCATGACAACACAAATTTAAAGAGATCGCGTTATTGCAAAAGTTTCTTTTTTGTGACAATGAAAAATGTCTCTTTTATAACGCTGCTTACCATTGTATGCAACGTCGGAAATGCTAAAGCAGTACAGCGAGTTAATCCAAGCACAAATTCTAAAATTCCTTGAATACATTGTTGATACCACTGAATAAAGATAAGCAGCGGCAAAAATGGGTTCTTATTATCATAGTCAATATGTCGAACATATACCCACGCAACATTAAAAATTAAACTCCATATATAAAAAAAGTTTAAAAAATAAAAATATGGTGATTTAAAGATTGACTTTGTTTTTCTCCATTCAAAACAGACAAAAATTGAAGTTCCAATATTTAGGATGTAGAAAATAGCATTTATTGAAATTTCGAAATAATAAAGGAAGTTAAAAAGTTTTTCTTCCATTCTTTATGGTAGTGGACTGTTTTTGAAATTACAAAAATAAAGATATTAAAAAGTAAAAACTTTTTTTACAAGTTTTTGTTAAATTTTAACTGGTACTTAAAAAGCTATTTTTGTATTTTATTTGCTTTTAATAAAAAATAATAAAAACCACTGTTACAAATATGTAATTTTAAAATTTTTAAGGAGTTTTCTAGAATCATTTTAAAATTATAGCTTACTTTTTAGTTACAATGTTTTCACATGTTGTAGTCGTTTGTGCGTTTTTTGCTAAAATATTGAGAGAGTTGAGTAAATTGTAACTTTGGTTTTTCGCTTTTTGTTATTTTTAATTCCTAGCAATTACTGAAGTTTATATAAACTAAATACAAAGTTTTCCAAATGTGTTGGATACTTGCATTTTGCTGGAACTTATTTCTAGAGATTTCTAAGGGCTCATATTAAGTTATTATGTCATAATCAAACAGTAGCATCAAATTTTGGCTAAAATTAATATACAGTGTAAATATCGAAACTCTTTTACACAATGTTCGAAAAATCATGTCTCTAAAATGGACAAAATCGTAGTCATTTAAAGAAGTTAAACTTAAAAAGAAAAAGAAGTTTTTTTTTCATAAAAAAAACTTTATTTTTATTTGTTTGTTTAAGTGAACTTATATTAATAACGTTTGTAATTTTTTATTGAAATTGCTAAACATTAAAAAAAAATTTTGTGCACTTTTCTTTTGTTAAAAATAAGTTTTAACTGGTACTTAAACAACTAAATTTACAAGGGAACCACCAGAGATGTGATTTCGCTTTTAACCTGAAAATTGTCTTAAGGGGTTCAGTTAGGGTCAGAAACACCCCAGAAAATTTTTTACGTGCCCTTATAAACAAAAAATAGATATTTGATCTCTTTAAAGTTCGCTTTGGAACACCACTTTAGCTTGTCTTTCTTTTTGTCACTTTCTTTTTGAAAGCTTCTATGGTTCAGTTGGTAGCGCGTTTGTTTTTGACGCAGAAAAAAAAGACATGGGTTCGAATCCCAGCTGCAGAAAATCTTTTATTTTTACTTTTTTTTGTTCATTTTTTTTATAAAATTAATTAAATGTTGGAAAAACACATAATATATATTTAATATAAGGGATCGTCCAGATCCGACGTCGTCAAAAAATCAAAAAATTTTTACCCACGCACCCTTAAATCGGCATATCGTCGAATATCGTTAAAACCCATCCACCCATACCGTCGGCAAAATCGTCGCATTTTTTAAAAACTTTTAAGTTAAAAGATCAAGGATTAAGCTGTTTTGACTACTTTTAAGGGATTTTTTAGCCTTATCAGTGATTTTAGATGAAAAGTGATAGAAAGCAAAATAATAGAGGGATAATAACGGATTCTTTTAAATTATCCAAATCTGAGTTTTTTATGCGATAATTTCTGTGGATCTCATCAAATCTCATCTCAAACTTAAAGTTCTGCAAAAATAGAGGGAGACGTAAAATCGAGGTTCGACTGTAGTTTTTTGAAGAAGAAAAAGGACGTAAAACCGAGGTTGACATAAAATTGAAAAACGTAAGACCGATTTTGATTGCAACTGACAAATAATGTCGACGTCGTTTTTTGTAAACACCCATCCATCCATCGTCGTCGATTTACGTCGTATTTTGATTAACCCCATCCACCCTTAAAAGTGCCGACGTCGGATCTGGACAATCCCTTAATAAGATTTTGATTATTTTACACTCCAAATAAACGGCACAGCTCATAGTTTATTGTTTGATTAACCGTATGTAAACAATCTTTTTTCTTACGAAAGGTGGTGCTTCTTTATCTTTTGTATTTTTTCAGCCAACATTGTTTGTTAAACAACAGATAATATCTGTGATTAATTATAAAACAATATAACGTATTAAGTAATGTTATATGAATACACCGTAACAATATTTGCCTTCTTATTTGCATTACTAGTGTTGTTATAGTATTTATGTAAGTATTAGTACAATTGAATATGGTGATTTTGTTGTTTCAGGTTGCTCTTCCTTATCATTGAAAGAAAAAAACATATATATGGTTTTTAAGCTGTTGAGCATATAATCATGGGCGTATATATGCATACCTTTGCAAGGGAAGCATATCTAAACTTCCTTATCTCTATACAAAATCAGAGCTTAAAAGAATAAGATGTACAGATCTTTCACACAAACTGTTGTTTACGACCGTCTCATACTTTATCAAACTTCATATTTGCTGCAGATTTATTAGCACTGCTTTGAACGGAATATAAACCATATATGTACTTTCCATGATGAGGAAGGGCAACCTAAAATAACACAATTAGTATATTCAATTTTGCTGGTACTAACATAAATGATATAGCAGCCCTAATAGTCCAAACAAAAGAGGCAAATATTGTTGGAAAAAAAGAGTTCAAGAAAATAAATGCAGCAAAAAAATGTAATACAAATACAAAACGCTTTTATATTTTTAATTTTTTCAAAATACTTTTTTTCCAACATTTAATTAATTTTATAAAAAAATTGAACAAAAAAAAGTAAAAATAAAAGATTTTCTGCAGCTGGGATTCGAACCCACGTCTTTTTTTTCTGCGTCAAAAACAAACGCGCTACCAACTGAACCATAGAAGCTTTCAAAAAGGAAGTGACAAAAAGAAAGACAAGCTAAAGTGGTGTTCCAAAGCGAACTTTAAAGAGATCAAATATCTCTTTTTTGTTTATAAGGGCACGTAAAAAATTTTCTGGGGTGTTTCTGACCCTAACTGAACCCCTTAAGACAATTTTCAGGTTAAAAGCGAAATCACATCTCTGGTGGTTCCCTTGTTAGTGATTTTATTTGCTTATAAGTTTAACTACTGTTTTGAATGTGTAATTTTGAAAATTTTAAAGAGTTTATTAGAATCATTTTAAAATTATAGCTTTTATTTTTAAAACAAAATTAAAAATTGCTATATTTGTTAAAAGTTGTAATTTATCTTTGCGTATTTTTTTTGCTAAAATAATGAGAGAGTACAGAAAAAGGTAGCATTAGTTTTTCATGTTTTGTCATTTTAATAAAATTGCTGAATAGCGGGACAATTTATTTTTATTTTCTCAAAAACCTGAAAAGAAGTGCTATTTTTTACTTAATAATTTTGTGAAACAAAAGTAGTTACAAAAATAGATAAATAACAGCTTTACTGCTCATTTTTAAGAGTTTGTGTAGAGTTAAACATATAAAAGACAAATAAAATATTTTTATTACTAGTCAATCCTTTGTTGAAAAAAAATGTAGAATTTTGGTATTTTAAAACGTTTTTTTGAAGATTAGTTTTATCAGATAAGCTACAATGAAGAACAAAAAAACCAATGTTGTTTCGGCTGTTACAATGACTTAATTTCCATCTATAAAAAAGGGTCAATTAAAAAAATCAAAAAAATTAATAATGCTTTATTTTTCGAGAACTACACAAAAATTATTATGTTATTTTAAAATAGAAGCATTTTATCATAGTTTAAAGCTAAAGACAGATTTTGTTATATTTCCTTAAAAAAACTATATAAAATATTCAAATAATCCACTGAGCAGCAAGCACGTCCGCATAAAAATAAGAAAATAAACTATTACAACAACGCTTTCCTTTTTGCTTTCACATAAAAGAAAGATGACAAAATAAAGCATTGTTTTATCAATCAATAAAAGCCCCTACTGCCAAAAAAACAAAGAGAAACAAAATGTATTTTTTGAGTAAATCGTTACTTGGATCACCTTGTGGATTTATTGCTGACCAAACTTTATTAGAAAAAAATCTTTATGGGCATCAGTGTACTCCCGCTTCCGCTCCCGCTCCCGCTTCCGCTTCCGCTTCTCGTAATGGAAGCGGAAGCGGAGCGGAAGCGGTTAAGGAGTTAATGGAAGCGGAGCGGAAGCGATTAAAAAAAGAGGCGCTTCTTCTGCCATTTTGTAAAATTTATCAACAACAAAAAATTTGGTTTTTTCTTAAAACGCCAGAGACAAAAAAAGGCGCCAAAAGAGCTGCTTGTCTGCGTCTTTTCTTTTTTTTACACAACTCTAACAGTTGCAACACAATTTACTTTAAATTCGTGAAAATAACTGATACAAATTATGCGAAAGATTAAAAGTTCTGTTTATCAACATTTTCATCCAGCTGGTAAAAATGCAAGATGCAAAAAAAATACTTGTAAAGCTCTTGTTCTATCAAAATCATCGAATTTAAAAAAGCATTTAAAAGCCTGCGATATAAATCTTTATAATGCTGTACAAGCAGAAGACGAAAAATTTGCAATTATCAAAACTCCACAACCTGCTGCTACAGAGAAACCAAAGAAAGGCTTCTTCGATCCTCCTAAACTTTCTGATGTTGTTTTACAACAACAAGAACTCAATCTTGCTAGACTCGTTGCAATGCCTCAGATGAGTATGAACATTGTGATGTCAGATGCTTTTGTTAATTTTGTACGAAATTATCGTCGAGAATATGAAGTAAGTGAATTTTCTTCATTGAAGTAACTACGTTTGTTTTTTAGATTCCATCTTCTTCACATGGTCTTTCCAATTTGTTATCTCGTCAAGGGAATAAAGTTAAAGAAATGTTAAAAGTTGATATCGATGCGCGATTATCTGGTTGTTCATGCACCATCGATATATGGTCTGATACGGGTGTCTCTTCCTATCTTGGAATAACAATTCACTATATCGATAAGAGCTATGTACTCCAAAATCGTTTTTTGGGTTTAAAGAAACTCCATTACTACCATTCTGGTACTGTTGTTTGTAGTGCTTTGGAAGAATTACTATATGAATATGGACTTTTCTTGATTGATGTTTCTAAAGTTGTAACTGATGGGGCGTCGAACATGATTTGTGCTTTAAAGAATGAAAAAATCCGTGAGTATTTGGCGTAGTTGTTTACTTTTATGTTGTTTTTTTCAGATGTCCCTAAAGATCCAGCTGCTACTGATAATGTTGAAGATGTTGAAGGTGTTGAAGATGCTGAAGGTGTTGAAGATGCTGAAGGTGTTGAAAGTGTTGATACTGATTCAGAAGTTGATGAATTTTTAAGTGACGATGAAATTTCGGATGATGATAACGATTATGTATATAATCTTGTTGATGACAAAGAAGAAGTTTCTACGGAAGGACATCCAGCTTTAACTGATGAAGAAAGGGAATTTCCATTACAAGTTACTTGTGTGATCCATGCTCTACAACGTGTTTTATGCATGAGTGTTGAAAAGAAAACCAGCAGCCTTTGGAAGCTCGTAGCTCGTGCTAGACGTATCGTAAAATACATTAGAAAAAGCAAAAAAGCCAAAGAAAAATTTTATGAAATGACAAAAGCAACTTTACTTCTTCCTGCTACAACGAGGTGGAATAGTCATTTTATAATGATTATCAGATTTGTGAAATATTGGAGAGAGGCTAATCAAGTTATGACTCAATTTCCACCTGCCAAGAAAATGTTATTTTTATCTGCTCCAGATATTGCTATCTTAGAAGAATTTGGTACACTTCTACAAAAGTTTCAATATGCTATTATGAAATTTCAAAGTCACTCTGTCACTTCTTCAGCTGTTTATGGAACAATTAAGGATTTGATGGATGTTACTTCAAGGTCAACTGCAACTGGAACTCTTTGGACTTTAAAGAAAGCGATGAATGATGAATTAGTAAAACGCTTTGGAAAATTTGTAGTCATTCATCATCAAAAATTTGATCCTCATTTTATTTTATGCGCTTTGTTTGATCCAAAAGAAGCAATTTGTTTAAAAGAAATTTCACATGCAACATTGGCAGAATTTATTAAACAACGTCTTCCAGCTTTCACTGGACCTGAAGTAGTTGTTCAACCAGATGCAACTTTATCAAACTTATCACTTCGTGATAAAATTGCTTTAAAAATTCAATCTGAAAAAGGAACACCAGGAAGTGATCAAGATAAAAGAATTATCGGTTATGTCAAATCTGTGGTTGAAGGAAATTATTTGGATCGAAATGGTATAGATTTTTGGAAAAGCATTCCCTCCGATACTGTAAGTATTTCAAATTAAATTTTTGATTAAAGTCATATGCACCTTTTTTAGAAATTTCTTCAAAATCTTGCATTAACTCATCTTTCTATTCCTGCATCTTCATCTCCATGTGAACAGGTATTTTCAAATGCTGCAATTGCTACGAAAGGATTAAAGAATCGAACAAAACATGAATATCTTAATAATAAACTACTTATTCATTTAAACCGATCACTTTTTAAATAAGTATTATGCTTTTATTCTGTTAGAGATTTTTAAATGTTATGTTATGTTTTTTGTTTTACAAAATCTATTATTATAATAAAGTCACTTTTTCAAAATGAGAAGCGAAGCGGAAGCGATTCAAAAAAGAAGCGCTCCCGGAAGCGCTTCGGAGGCGGAAGCGATTGCAAGAAGCGGAGAAGCGAAGCGGGAGCGGAAGCGATTCATTTTGAAGAAGCGGAAGCGGAGCGGGAGCGATAAAAGTGGGAGCGGGAGTACACTGATGGGCATGTAAATCTTAATATTTTTCACTGTAAGCTGTTTGTTGAAGATTACCCGTTTGATGAACTATATCTACGTTGCAAAGCCTAAATTTTTACTATCAAAAGTATTCACTTTAAAAAATCAAAACCATGAATAACGTTTAAAACAGCTGTTTCTTGAAATTATATATCTTAAAAATAGATGAATTTTAATACAGTATAAAATTAAAAACAGATTTTGTTAGATTTTTTTAAAAAATAACTATAAAATATTCAAAGAATTAACTGAACACGTGCTTCCGGTATGTGAACAAAGAAATAAACTATTAAAATAATGATTTGCTATTTGCATTTTCGAAAGAAGAAAATAAAGTAAAGACATATTGATTTATTAAATTGCAATCAGCACCATCAACAAATGTTACAAGAGTTTCAATAACAAAAAAAAAACATATATTGTTGTGTAATTGTGAGATTAGTAAAATGTTCGATTTTTTAATCGATAACATTTTTATTGATATTTTTTGATAAAAAGCATTAAAATTACAACTTTTTAACATCAAATTGCTCAAATTTCCTTTTTTGTTTGTTTAAGATCACAAATATATTCAGCGTCACATGCTCTTGCTTGACAAATATAAGGTAGCGGAACATTATTTCCTGTTTGAAGCTTCCAATTAAACCCTTGATAATTCCACATATATCCATAATTGTCATCAGCTGATGGGACAACACCAGACATAGAAGGATAATCACCAAGCGGATATTCTGTCTGATTATATCCCCACCATTTCCATTCTCCATCAACAGAAGATTTATGAAGGCCAATTGTGAAATTCTTCTGACCTTTGAGGGAATATGGAATAATTCTGTCAGTAATAAAATCAAGCTTTTCTTGGCTTGTAACAGCTACTAAAGTTCCTGGTCGACAAACTCTTTCTGCATTATCTGGTGATGTAAATCCATCGAAACCATATAGGCAATCTGCATAATTGGTGAATGTTTTTGTTGATGAATTATAAACTCGAAATTGTAGAAAATTTGGTGGACAAACACAGTTGACTAAAAATGATGAATTTCGTGAATAGGGTGATTCAGTTGATATATCTTGTTTTTACTTATAGCACAAAACTTACTTTGTGTCAGCGCATCTGGTAACTTTGAATACAGTTGATCTTGATCAGAGATATAATAATATCCAGGGGATGAAATGTTTTGTAGCGCATTAGTCAAAACACCATCTGCTGCAGCAAAGTTAATCACAGCAATGGTAATGTCATCATTTTTAATAACATTCGCAGTATGATAAGCACCTTGAAAACCTGTTGAATCGTATGCAGCTGCTATAAGGATTATCAGTGGGATACGAAAGCTTTTTTGTGATTGCAGCAGATAATAAGCTTGCTGAAGAGCGCTGTAATTTAAGTGGTTAAAAAATTTGCATAAATTTTTTAACAAACATACCCTTGTAAATTTCCACCATCATCATCCAAGCTTGTTTGAGCGGCAAAAGCAAATAGTTTCTCTGTAAAGTCATGGTAATTTGTTGTATCATTCAATTGATAAAATGTGGTCACTTCAGTAGCATAGCCTAATATTCCAGCTCGGATAGTATGATTTCTTGTTTGTCCAAAAGTGAAGGCTTTCATAAATGTTGCAATTTGACCACTAAGTTCATTTAAATCTCGACGAGTCATAGCATCACTTGTATCAATAACAAAAACAATATCCAACCATGCTTGAGAAGTATCGTTTGAACATGGTGAGCCAATTAAGTTCGATCCCGGATCTGTTGTTGGTGAACTTGTTGGTGTCATGCTTGACATTGAAGATGTTTGTGGCTTTGTCGGAACTGTGGCCAGGCTTGTTGAAGACACTGTCGATGGCTTTGATGGAGTTGTTGTTAAACTAGGTGTCTGACGACTTGATGATATTGCTGTCGTAGCTGTTGTTGATGGAGCTGTTCCACTTTTAAATTTTTTACAACAAAATGAAGTTTCAATTTCATCATTTGAATTCTCATCAACATTATAGTTTCTACTCCAACAAGGATTTTTAGGTGTAAATGATTCATTTATATTCTTGTAATATATTCCACCTCTTCGAATAAGTTCACCAACAATTACACCTTTATAACGATGATAAGAACCATCAGCTAAAAATGTTACCGAAAATAACATTTCATATTGAAAATCTTTGTTTTGATTTGGAAAATTCACTTGACATGTTGAATTTGGATTTGAATAATTTCCATTACAGTATGTATTATTATATAATGGACCGTATTCATTAAGTGGACCAAAGACATAATTATCGTATGTCAAAATGGGATCAATTGGAGTTACTGTCATATTTAAGCTCATTCCATTTATAACGTCATAATCAATAATGAAAGCGCGTAAATCATTAATACCTATACCAATTGTTGATTGAAAGCTTTCACATGTGTCTGTAAATATTTCGTGTGAAAAAGATTCTATTAGGAGTGTAAAATTGCAAAGAAAACATACCCTCACTAATATCAGGAACAGAAACATAATCATAATGAGTACAACAAACTGTTTCAGTATGTAAGAATGGAGTGATGCCACAGGTAACTAGAAATAAATAATTACAGACATTTCTACAGAAAAAAAGCTTTCCCCATTGATCCGTTTCCGTTTGGTTATTTAATGGTTCAACAGCATTCACGTAAAACTTTTTAAATATGCATTTTCAACAATGACTTTTTTTCTTAAATAGCAAACGATATTGTAATAGATTTTTTATACGCGCAAATAAAAGAAAGTTTGATGCGAATTCAGCTTTTTGTTTTAAAACTTTGCTCGATAACTATCTCCGTAAAGGCAACACAAATATTTCATTTTCCTTTTTTTAGTTTTACTTTCATTGAATATCATTATTATTACTGTCACATTAGTAATACAGGGTTCAAAAAAAATCGAAATTGACTTTGCGACAACAAATCAGTGTACTCCCGCTTACGCTTTCTGCTTCCGCCTCCGTTTCTTGTAATCGATGCGAAGCGGAAGCTCTTCTGTTGTCTTTGGGTGCTCAACACAATGGAAAACTACGAAAATCTTTCAGTTTTTCATCATCTTCAAAATTTCATTCTCATAAAAAGGCTTAGAAATGAATACCTATGGTTGTCTTTCTACTTTTTCTCTAAAATTATCTAACAAAATTCAATTTTTAATTATTACAATAACAATTTTTTTTTAAAAATAGCAAGAAACAGAGCAGCAGCGATTCCGAAAAGCGGAGAAGCGGAACAAAAGCGATAAAAGGGGGTGCGGGAGTACACTGCAACAAATCCTACTTTTTAGTTATTGAAAGATTCCCAAGAATGGTTCATCATTGAGAAGAGCATCTTTTGAACTTAAAATTTTCGCATTTGCAAAAACTTTGCCGAATGGCGCTAAATGTGAATTTGACTTTTACCCAGTGGAAACCCTCTATCTCTAAAAATAGCGAAATAACAGTCATTTGGAAAAACAAAGTCTGTGCTGAAGAACTATCATAGACAAGACAAAATCGTTTTTTATTAAAACGTTTATGAATCATGCAAACTTTTATAACCTTAAATTTAAAAAATCAGCTTACGAGACTGTTGACTTTTACAAGAATTATCAAAATCATTGAAAAACAATCCTTCAATTCCATCAAAAATTGTTCCATCATTATAAAAAACTTCAATAGTACTATCAGTTTGATATGTGCGAAATGTAAAACCATAAGTTGCACGACCATTTGGAAACAATAAATAACCCCTGTTAATTGAATCAAAATAATAAGCAACATGTTTGTCAAGAACAAATTTAAAGGTTGAATAATCAATTAGAGAACCATCAAGTTTTAAGAAATCAAAAATTAAAATATTTAGATAGGTTGTATTTTGTTTTACAGTATAACTGTAAGATGTAATATTGTTATGGGTTGCACAATCAGTCAAAAAACCAGAATATTGCACAGCTGTGCAAATTGGAACTTTCTTGGCTAAACAACATGGTGAAAATATTATGATGACAATTGCAATGAACAGCAACATTGTAGATAACAATAAAAATCATCATAAATCAGGTACTCTTTTATATGAAGCATTTAAGTACAAATAAAGCAGCTTTCAAATAGATAAGAAAGCAAAAAATGAAAAAATTTGGATGTTCTTTTCTTTTGAATTGATGTTTTTAAAGTTTTTTTTGTTTAATTTGTCACGTCGAATTTTTAATGTTGTCATAGAGAGTGTTACAAGTACCTAGTTGTTTGATAAGTCCGTTCCGCTGTCCAGGGGGCAGAACACAATATTTTGCCTTTTCAATTTTTGATGACAACTCGTTTCTTTTGACTTTCCTTAAAGTAATGTTTAGAAAATTTTTATTTTAAAAAAATACGTCAAACTTTCTCATTTATTTAGATCAGTTATCTGTGTTTTTTTAGAAAGAACATTGCAATAATGGTGCAATTAATTGAATATAACATACAGCTTTGGTTAAATAAGCCATTTTTAAAACCATTTCAACAGAGGAAGCATGCTATGCAGACAAAAATTCTTTTTTAAAACAGAAAAAAAAACAGTGCTCATTCCTTTTTTGGCTGCGTGATTCCTTTTTTGCCATGTGGACGAGAGAATTTTTAAAATAGAATTTGTGAAACACCTTTTTTTGACACAATGTATTTTACTTTAAAAAGTTCGCAATTTAATTTACCCTTTGAAGTTGAAAAAGATAAAATATTTCTTTGTTATAAAAAAAACATTTGTTTCTGTCCGCGAGTTTAGCCTGGCAAAAAAATGCATTAAACATTTGGGATAAATAAAACCAAATCTCTTTTTTTACGCCATTAATGATTCATTGAACAAATTTTGTTCTTTCAATTACATCGATGAAGATTTTAATATTATACTTAAATAAAAAGCAAACTGAAAAAAACATGAAAAAATGCATGTTAATTCTTTTTTTGATCTGGATGTATCTCAAACTACGTGCTTTTGGGTTTGATTTGACGTATACTATTTTTCTTTGCAGCAGTTAATTCCTTTTTAACTTTTAACCAACAATTAATCAACACGTCAACCCGTGGTTTTGTCCGTTCATTTTTTGCTGCCAACTAAAAAAAATACTGGCAGCTATTTTAGTGTGATCTAATAAATCTTCTTTTTTATTACCACAAATTTGTTGTTATCGAGTAAAGATTATATGGCATAAAAAAGGGGATGGAGAAAACGAATATCTTTGAAGTTTCAAGTCATTCAATAGAAATAGATCACATTCGATTTTTTTGGTAGGAATAAAAAGTTGCTGTTTTGTTGATCCTTCTTCTTCAAAAGAATTGCCAAAAAATATTTTACTTTAACTTTTTTCAATCAAAAATAATTGCAAATATGCGTATTATTTTCTGCCTCTTCTTTGCTGCATTCATTGCTTTTAGTTTCGCCAAAGAACAAACTGTTAAGGTAACAAACTTTAACTTAAAATAAAGTAATTAACTCCTTGTTATAAATTAGGTTCGTGGTCAACTCTTTTGTAATGGTCGTGATGCTCGAAGCACTCTTGTTGAACTTCGTGAAAAAGATACTTGTAAGTTTTTTCTTTGGCATAAAACTGTATTTATTTAAGCTTCCATTTTTAGTGGATCCCGATGATACTCTCGCTTCTGCTTATACTGATATAAATGGTGAATTTCGTCTTACTGGTACTGATGATGAATTTACCGCAATTCAACCATATCTTCGAATTACACATACTTGTGGAGTTATTAATCGTGGTGTAAGTTATTTGGGTTTTTGGGGTGTAGCTTCCTAAACGTTGGTTCAAGGGTAATTTGACAAAGTGTTCCAAAAATTGCTCCTTTTTGTTATGGCTGGCAAATTTTTTGTATTACTGTTAGAAAAACTAATCACTAACAAATGAACAAAAAATGTGGGAATTTGATTGAAATAAAACTTTTTCGCCTCAAGGATGCAGACTTTTTTATGTAAAGATAGTAACCCAAACATTTTTATATTTTTTAAATTATTTAATGAACCGAACCGTTATTTCTGAAAAACCATTTTTTTCTCTAATAAATTTCTTTCTAAACTATCAAAAAATTTTTAGCATTGTCACCGTATTTCTGATATTGAAATTGATAAAAAAGAAATCAACAATCAAGAATTTGAAATTGGAAGTGGTCCAGTTAACCTTTATCAACTTGAGTTCAAAGAAATTTGTGATTAATTTTATATAATTTCATGATAAAGTTTAACATGATTTGAATATTTTTGTGTTTAACATTTTTCTTTTGAATTTTAAATTTGAAAATGTTTTTTCAGTTGCTAATTTTAATGAATTTGAGAAATAAATTTGTTGTGAGATATATTCATACAAATCTCTGTTGCTTATTCATATTCCTTAAGACAATAGAAATCAGAGAAAAAACTCGTAGAGCATTTAACTGCTAATATGTTGTTACTTCAGATGCATAACCAATTATTGCAGCTCTTATACCATATTGTGCAAATGTAAAATCATCCATATAAGTTCCTCGAAAAAACATATAAAAAAATGATAATTTTAAGTCTAGTTAATTTTTTAAAAGATTCTTTTATGGTGTTATTTTCCTAGTTAAAATTTATAAAAATTCTAACCTGACACAGCCTCGTAACGGGAATTTCCGGGATGGCTTTTTGTCCGTTCCTGGAATCAGGAATAATTAATATAAAGAAAAAAATAAAGAAACAGTAATTTTTATGGGATATATCAGAAAGAAAAACTTCCCCAAGAAACAAAAAAAATGAATATTTCTGTGTGGAATAGTTTTTGGAAGCACGGATTCAAGATTTCTTCTTGGTTAAACTTTTTATTAGTTGCCATCAAATACGTAATCGAAAAATCAAGAAAAAAAATCTATTCAGAACTTTTATTTGAATATGACAAAAATATGTTTTCAAAAATCTCGGTCAGAAAAAAATCTCAAAAAGAGGGACGGCCAAAACTAGTCATTTTCTTGGTATTTTTTTGCTTTGGTCATTTTCTTTCATGCTCATTCTTGTCATAATTGTCAATGGCACTGCCACTAAATCAATGTTTTTTATTGGTATAATTTTGTTGCCATTGATAGAAGAAGACAAGATGGCACAAAAAACGGAGGGGAAAACGAACAAGTTCGTCTATCTTGCAAATCACAAGTCATGCCATTCTTTCGATAAAAATAGATTACATTAGTTTTTTTTGTTGAACAAAAACATTGCTCGTCTGCTGTTTTTTTTATTCAAAAATACAAAACAGTTTGTTGTCATTAGTTTTCTATAATCAAAAATAGTAGCAAATATGCGTGTTATTTTCTTCCTCTGCTTTGCTGCATTCATTGCTTCTTCTATTGCTAAAGAACAAACTGTAAAGGTAATAAACATTAAATTAAAGTAAAAAAATTTACAACTTGTTACCATTTAGGTTCGTGGTCAACTTTTTTGTAATGGTCGTGATGCTAAAAGCACTCTTGTTGAACTTCGAGAACATGATACTTGTAAGTTTAATTCATTGTAGCAAAAAACTATCTTTAAGCTTCCATTTTCAGTTGATCCTGATGATACTCTTGCCTCTGCTTATACTGATGGAAATGGAAATTTTCGTTTAACTGGAACAGAAAATGAATTTGCTGCTATTCAACCCTATCTTCGTATTACACATACCTGTGGAGTTACTAATCGTGGGGTAAGTTGTCGAGTTTTGTTGCGACTTCGTAGATGCTGGTTTTTTAAAAAATTATATATGGTATCACAACAAAATTGCCCCCTTTGTTCAGCTTGTCTAACTTTTTCTGTTAAAAATGGAAAAAAGTTATCAATAAAATAATAAATTTTTTGAGATAAAAAATTTGCTACTTTATACATTTTTGATTTCCATAAGGTAATTAACCATGAAGCCAACCGTTAATTCATTTTTTTTATTTATTTGATTTCTAAGTTTTTCTATTGGATAATTATTTTAGAAATGCCATCGTTTTTCTGAAATTGAAATTGACAAAAATCATATTAACAATGAAGAATTTGAAATCGGCAATGGAAAAGTCAATCTTTACAATCTAGAATTCAAAGAAGATTGTAGCTAATTTCATTTGTTTGGATTTATTGAATTTCATATGTGTTTAACAGTTTTCTGTTTGCTTATTTATCACCTTTTTGTAATTGACTTTGTTTATCTTAATGAAATGTTTTGAATTTGGAGTAGTTTTGTTTTTAACATATTTTCTTTGTATTTGAAGTTGAAAATGCTTTGCTTGCTTTATTGTACTTGAAGAATAAAATAATAAAGAAAAGATATCACAAATTTGTAGTCACATAAAAAGCTTATAGCTGGTGTTTGACCAACCAGATTCACCAATTGTTCCAAAATGCTAATGTTGATTCTTCATTTGATTTCTGAACTTTTTCATTTGTGATTGATCACATATAAATTCAGCATCACATGCTCTTGCTTGACAAATATACGGTAATGGAATATTTTTACCAGTTTGTAGTGTCCAATTAAAACCATAGTGATTCCACATATATCCATAATTATCATCAACTGATGGGGGATCAGACAAGGCTGGGAAATCCCCAAGTGAATATTCTGTGCCATTATATCCCCACCAATCCCATTGCCCATCAACAGAAGATTTATGAAGGCCAATTGTAAATTGCTTTTTATTTGGCATTTCATAGGGTACGACATAATCTGTGATAAAATCAAGTTTTTGTTGACTTGTTACAGCTGCAAGGACACCAGGTCGACAAGATAGTTGGGCAGGTTTTGGAGCTGTTGCAAGGCTAGAACCGTAGAGACAATCGGCATAGTTGGTGTAATTTGCCCATGCAGTGTTGTACTGTTTGAATTGAAGAGAGCCTGGAGGGCAAATGCAGTTAACTAAAATTTACAAACACTTTACTGCTAAAAATTTGCATATTCACTTACGCTGTGTTAGCGCATATGTCATTTTTCCAATTAGATCATCATCAGTTGAATTATAATAATAGCCATCACAAGAAATATTTTTCAGTGTTGTAGTAGGGACACCTTGTGCTGTTTCAAAATTAATTACAACAATACAAATTCCGTTTTGCTTAATGGTGCTTGCAGTTGTATCAGCTCCTTGAAAACCTGTTGGATTATATGCAGCTGCAGTAAGAACAATAAGAGGTCGACGTTGACTTAGTTGTGCTTTTAAAAGAGCATAAGCTTGTTGAAGGGCACTAAAAACTATTGTGATTAAACAAAGCTTTTTTAAAAATTTTCTTACCCTTGTAAATTTCCACCTGCATCATCCGAGCTTCCATGATCAGCAAAATCAAATAGTGCGTCCATAAAGCCATCATAATCTGTTGTATCTGTTAGCTCGTAATAAGTTGTTACTTCAGAAGCATAACCAATTATTGCAGCTCTTACAGTATGATTGCCATATTGTGCAAATGTAAAATCATCCATATATGTTGAAATTTGTGAAACTAATATTCTTAATGCAGCTTTTGACATTACTTTACTTGTATCGATCACAAAAACAATATCCAGCCAAGCTTGTGTTGTGTCATTTGAACAAAGTGAACCAATTAGATTTGATCGTGGATCAGATGATGATGGATGTTTTGATGTTGTTGGCACAACTATTGTTGGTGTAGTAGTAGTTTCCATTGTTGTTGTTGTTTCATCGTTTTTAAATCTTGTGCAACAAAAAGATGTTTTGTAATCAGCGGTTGAAAATGGTACATTTGCTGACTTTGTTGAGCAAGGATTATCAACAGTAAAAGGCTCATAATTGCTTTTTAAATATGTTCCATTTCGTCTATTTATTTCTCCAACCATAACTCCATAGTATTTTGAAGAAGTATTACCATCAAAATTAAAGATAAAATCCCACTGCAAGTCATTGCTGTCATAAAGGTATACTTTGTCATCTGATTGTGGTGTCGAACGATTTTGTCCATGATAGAAGTTCAGAGTATTTGTAAGAAAAATGTCGTAAGTATATTTTGATATGGATACTGTAGTTATGTCTGTTGTGATGCTAATATTTGTATCAATGTTATCAGCTTCTATTTCGAAAACAGCTTTTAAATCAAGATAAAACTTTTCTGGATCATCAGAAATAGAAGTTGAGCTTGTAAATTCTTCACATGCATCTAAATAAAATGTCTTAAAATAATAATCTGATCTTTTTTTTGTGAGCGAGACAATTTCTAGCTTTTCTTTAAACTTACTTTCGTGCACATCAGGAATTTCTATATAATCATATTCTGCGCAACAAACTGTTTGAGTCAATGTTCTGTAAAGAATGCCATAATCTAGATGGCATGACTTTTATAATTTGTTAATCTACGATAAATTATGCAAACCGTAATTCAAGATTACACCCACAATGCATAGATTTGTCGTATCCATTACAAATCCTTGATCCCCAGCAAAAATAATCCCATTATTAATGAACAGCGGATTTCCATCCATTATTCTAATAGTAGCATTATTATCATTATTTAAATTGAAGTTATGGTTTATTTGGCCATTTGGAAAAGAAACTACACATGTTTCATTAAAATAAGTACAATTTACGTAAAAATTAGGAAAATTCCAAAAAAATCCATATTGAAACCATAATGGAGATGTTCGATAATAAATAGAAGGATTCAAAGACCAATCTTCAAAATCTGATACTGTAATAATGTTTGGATAAGTTTCATTTTGAATGTCAACAGTGACTTTTAGTTTAAAGCTATAAGTATATAACGTGGTATCTGGATTCCAATTTTCATCCGTTGATTCTAAAGCACCTGAATAAGTAACAGCTTTGCATATTGGTGCTTGAACTCCAAATGTAATTGAGCAAATCAATCCAAAAAATATTAACAAAAGCAGCATCGCACCACAAAAAACCAAAAACCAATGTTGTATCAAAAGGACTTTTTTTCTTTGTTTTAACTTTTAACCTCAACTACTTTAAAGCAATGATTTTTTCCGTTTATGACTGAAACAATTAAGACGTCAACGACGATTGTAATTGATAAAAATTAACACTCTTTAGTTTTTAAAAAACTGCTAATAAAAACTAGAAAACTTTTTTTATCAATACTTTTAAAGGTTTTAAATTTTTTTTCTTGCTATAAAATTATTTTCTGAAGAATAGTTTTTTTTTGTTTAACTTAATTGATAAACAGAGGTGCTCGACCAGAATACAACAATTAACTTGTATTACAGCAATGAAAAAAAAGCAACAAAAAAGAAAAAAACAACTTTTTTTTATTAAAAAATTCTATTCAAATAAAAATTTCTAAAGAAAAAAATTAAAGGAATTATTTAAGAGATGTCAAAACAATTTGCTAACGGCACTGTAATGATTATTAAAACAATTTAGTAATAAAACGATTTTTAAAATCATTCATTGACATAGTAAAAATAGTTGTAATTGTTCGAATTGGACGTTTATCTTGAAAAGCAGAGTCGGCAGCAAATAGCTCGTTGGAAACACATGTGACCAAAATTAAGTTATTCCCTTTTGAATCTTTAATTTGCCAATAAACTTGTTGCTTGCCAGCATCATTACAGCCTTCTCCTTGATATGATGTTGAAGTGAGATTGGATTGAATATAGTTGTAAATATCCATTTGTAGTTCATGCAAAGCTGAAAATGCTGGAATCTATTAAGGAATTGTTAAAAAGTACTAACCAATTAATGACGCATCATCTAAAGCGAGAAAAATTGGAAAAAATTTGGAAATCAAAATATCTGCAGCTTTTGGATTTTTAGCAGCACCAATATTATTAACCTGATTTTGAAGGCTTGAATTCATTCGACCTTGAAAGCTTGGAATTAGTTTTGCCCATTCATCATAATGCCGAAGTAGGGTATGTAATAATCCTTGACGTGGACGATTCAGCATTATTGCACCCTAAAAATCGAAATTGCTTTCAATAGTTTTTGCTAAAAACTATTACAGTATAATTAAATGAAGTTGGCATTTTAACATGCAACCAAATATTTGCCATAAAATGTTCTTTAATCTTTTTATCAGTAGGAGATTTTTGGAAATCTTTTCTTCTTTGTATGACATCTTTTTCTGACACAATTTTAATATTTGGATAAGCAGAATTTAAGCTACTTTGTGGAGCTTGAGATTTATGTGATTGTAACTCGGCGAATTTCAACTGTGGAGTGTTACAAGGACCTGCAAGCTCATACCCTGGATACCAATCAGCATCAATACCATCTTCTTGCCTACAAGATAATGTTAGTCATCAAATATGGGAAACAAAAAACAATGTAAAACTTACAAATCACGAGCATTCTTCATCAATTTTTCAAGTTTTTGTTTATCTGTTTCATCAAAATATCCTGCAACTGGAAATGCCACTTCTGATGCCATAATTGACTAACCTAAAAGTTCCTCCTTTATTTTGTTTTTGGTTCATTAGTTTTAAAAAGCATAAAATAAAAATGCGCAAAAATGATATTTTTTAATAGAAAAGCAACTATCAGCTTAATACTAAAAATTTTTTATTTAGGGTTTTTTAAACAAACAAAATCAAACAGCGATAACGGCAAGATTCTTTAAACAAAAAAAAGACGTAAAACATTTTTTTTTAAATAATTTCAAGACAAAAAATACCCATCTTTTCGTTTACAACCCTTTCTTTCCTTTTTTTTTCAATGTTTTGCTGCAAAAATGGGCTAGAAAAAATTAGACAAAGAAATGTGAAAAGCGGTAAATAAAAAAATCAACGAAGAAAAGTGAACAAAGATCAAACAAATGTGTGCAAAATAAAACTCGCGATTGCTCATAGATGTTTATAGTTTGTATACGTAAAATTTATTAAACAATAAAAATTGTTTGTACCCATGTTTTGGAAGATTACATAAGGTATAAATCATCAGATAATGCAAAAAAATAGATGCCATGAAAGTGATGGAATGATGCAAAAATTAAAGTGATGATAGGCCATTGTGAATTGCGTTAACTTATGATTTAAGAGTTACATTAAATTTACTGATTGGTTTGATAAGTTAGTTTTTTTATGTTTAATTATTGGCCGTAGGTACCTGTATCTGTGATGTGAAATTTTTTAAGCATCTATTTTTTGTACAAATCTTGTGACTCGTGTAAACTGACAATTAAACATTTTTTAATATTTTAAATATTCAAAAGCCATGTTAAGAATCTATCAAAATAAACGATGTGTTGTGATAAGAAAAAAATCAATAGCATTTTTTTTTTGAGTTAATGCTGATGTTTTTGTCAGTGAAAATAAATTTCCTTTAAACAAGAGTAACTTGCACTACTTGCGTGAGCTTTATTTCAAAACTATATTTGTATAATGTTACTATTTGATTTCTATTTACATCCCTTTTAACTACAACACGTGAACAATAAACAGCTTGACATATTGGTACTTGAGTTTCAAAGGTAATCAAACATAACAATCCAAAAAATATAAAAATGATTATTTTCCTTGTTTTAATTTTGTACCTCAACTACTCTATAGCAATGCATTGTTCCGTTTACAACAGAAAGAATTGAGACGTTAATGATGAGTGTAATTGATAAGAATTAACACTAATTAGTTTTTAAAAAACTGCTAATAAAAACTAGAAAACATTTTTATCAGTACTTTTAAAGCTTTTATACTTTCTCTTGTTGTAAAAAATTATTTTTTGAAGCCGTTTTATTTTATCAATATAGCTAATTTTATGCTTAGAATAATTGATAAAGCACAAAGGTCGAGCAACAACTAAGAAGTGGAAAAAAGAAGCAAAAAAATATTAAAAAGCTATTTTCATTGAAATGCATGATTCTCTTTTTTTTTAAAAGTAAACAAACATAACATTTATTTATCACGAGTATTTTAGAGAAATATTCAAAGGCAATTTGAAATCATTAAAGTATATTATAAGTCAATAGCTTGCTATTATATAATGCTTCAATTAATTGGGTGTTAAATCACAGAGGTAACTAGCATCACATGCTTGTGATTGACAAACAAATGGCAGCGGTGTATCCTCCATAGTTTGAATTTTCCAGTTAAAACCCATATTATTCCATAAATATCCATACATATCATGGGGATCGGCATTAGATGGTAGCACAGCAGGATATTCTGTGCCATTATAACCCCACCATTTCCAGCTGTCATCATTAGAGGATTTATGAAGGCCAATTGTAAACTTTTTTGTTCTCGGTAGATATTGTGGTACGACACGATCGATAACAAAGTCTGTTTTTGTAAAAGAAGTTAGTGAAACTAATATTCCTGGATCACAAAGATAATTTGCGACATTGGGTAACGTTTCTTCTGGGTAACCATAAAAGCAATCAGCATATTTTGTATAATTATCCCAGGACGGATTGTAAACAAAAAACTGCACAGAATTCATTGGGCATATACAATTGACTAAAAAAAATCTGTGATTTGAACAATATTTTTATTTTTTTTCTGCTTACTTTGGGCAAATGCATATGAAACACTGTCATATAAACCAGGTTGAGTGGAGGTGTAACTATATGTTGAAATCTTTTGAAAGATTTTTGTTAGTGGACTTTCAGCAGCTGCAAAACTAATCGTCATAAGTTCAATTCCATTTTCTAAAATAAATTGCGCAATTCTTTCAAGACCATCAACTCCATCATGGTCATAATTTGCTCCAATTAAAACAATTACAGGTACTCGATTCCCTATTTGGTATGATGGCATTAACTGATTTGCAGTTTTAAGAGCACTAAAATTATTTTTTGTACATACTATATTTTTGTGGGAAAGTTTTTAAAACTTACATTGTGATATTTGCTCTAGCATCATTTAAATTAACATAAGATGGTAATCGACTTATTGCTTGTAAAAGCTGATTAGTAGTTTTAAAATCCGTTAAATTATTATGTACTATAACGTCAGAAGCATAAGTAATAATTCCAACTCGAGTTGTATGATTTCCTTCTTGTCCAATAGTAAATTTTGAAAAAACAGATGTCAGCCCATTGCTTAAACTTTTCATTTTTTGGGTGGTCATAAATTGACTGCTATCAATCACAAAGAAAATATCCAACCATGCTTGAGAAGTATCATTTGAACATGGAGTTCCAATTTGAGTTGTGCGGGGATCTGAGGGTGTTGGGGTTGATGAAGCGGGTAATGACAAAGTACTTGTAAAACATAAAATAAACAATAAAAGTAAAATCATGATTTTTTATTTTTTTGAAAAATAAATTATTTTTTTTGTCTGTTCACCGATTATTTCTTTTTATATATTTTAAAGGCAATATGATATTATCTGTTTTAATTGAATTTAGAGCTCCCCTTCGAAGTAATTGATAAAAGTAGCAAATAGTTTTTTATTAACTTTTTTTGTTGAAAAACAAATTGGAATTTCTATTGATAACAATAAAAGCTAACCTTTAACACAAAAAATGATGACTACTTTTTTATTTTTTTGGCGGTTAAAAGTTCTAATTATCTATTACTTGAATACAAAATGCAAAACTTCAACACTTTTATAATCTATAATGTTCGTTTTCAAAAAGTGCAAATATCTGCTTTTTTTAAAAAAGATTTAATTTTTTTTATTATTCTTTAAAATATTTGACAGGTCGTATAAAATATAAAAAATTCAAAAACAAAAAATAACTTTTCCTTGAAAATGAGAAAATAAAGGTTTAGTTGTTTATCTTTGCAATTTTTGTTAGTCTATTGACCGGATACATTGTTGATTAAAATATAAATTTTTGAACAATGCAAATGACTCGTGTGATTACATACGTTAGTGACAAAATAAAAGCCCTAAGAAACGAGAATTCTGATTGTCCTCTTTTCTTTATTTTTGCGCCTTTTGATTGCAACATGTATATTCTTGTTATCAAAATCAGCAGTGCCATTTTTGAATTCAGTTTTTCATAACTGACAAAACTATTTAATTATTTTTATTTTAGTATGATAAATTTATATCGGAAAAAAGCTATTTTGTTGACAGTAAAAAGAAAGAAGCAAATGTTCGAGATAGAATTGGAAAAAAACACCACTAAATCAGCATATGTGAGAAAAGATAAACTGAAAACTGATAAATTTTATTTGATCTTCAGCATTCTAACAGATTTTCATAAATTCAGCCCCTAATTTTATTCTCCAATTTATCGTTTTTGTGACTAAAAATGGAAAAAAAAGTGTGCCTTATTTTCTTTTTTTAACATTAAAATGTATTTGGTTCTTTCTTTATTGTGTTTTACCATCGCATTGTTTTTTTTGAGCATACAAGGATCATAAAAGCTTTGTTTTAAATGATAAGACCCTTTTGTATAAGCCCTTTCAATTTAAAGAATATGACTTTCTCTGATTTTTCTTTCATTTTTTCTCTGGTATTGATTTTTTTAGTGCTAGTGTTATTGCTGTGGAAAATGTCTTCTAAAAATATAAAAAAGTCTTATGCTGCTATATTTCCGTCAAATGGTTTGATGGTAATTTCACAAGAATATGATGATAAACGAAATATAATTGAACATAATATTCCGATAGGTTGGATTATAATTTGAATATTTATTTATTGTAAATATTTTAGCTTCGTCAGATAGTAATATTGATGAAATGGACAAAATGTTTTTTAAAGCAGTTTCTAAATTGGATAACACCGTAGCTGGTGTTTGCTTTTTTGTTAGTGATGCTTCTGATAAAATGGCATTGAACAATGTGGCAAAACTATGTTTCATAAAAAATTTTGAAGTTGTTGAAATATGTATAATTGAATCATTTGACGTAATTTCGCAATCACCTTTTAACCTGGAATACAATAAAATTATTTGGACATGTTTAAACAATTATTGCTGTATTTGGAATGGCCCTACTTGTACAACACGAAAATACGATTTTGGTGAAAAATTGTTTGAAGGTTTATTAGTAACAACGGAATACCCCCCGGATGTAATAATTTTCGAAGCTTCTAGCGAGAAGTATTTCGATAAAAATATTATAAATGAATTACACCCTGCTTGCAAAATTTACAATACATGTACTTCTCCTGATCAAAGAAATGAAAAGATGACAGCACTGAATTATGCCAAGCAGCGTTATAAAGATGGTTTAAATTTAAATGTTGTACCTACTATTGCAAGAAAAGCAACGTGTCAAAAAGATGATAAAGTTTCAAAAACTGATATACATGTTGGAATCTCGTTGGTTATTGACACCGTGTCTGCAATGTATTATTTAAATGGAAAAGAAAGAGAATTTTCTTTTAAAATTAATAAATCCTTGACGTCAGGAAAACAACGAGAGGAAATAGAAGAAAATCTTAAAACAGCTGCAGCAAGAATTAACGGAATTTTTGGATGTATTTGTATTGTGTACCCTTTGACAGCTTTCCCTAATACGGAATTCGACGAAAGATGGGCTATGCAATGGGCAATACCATTTGGATTTCAAAAAGCAGAAGTTATAGACAAAAGAAAAGCAGAATATCTTGAAATGATTTCACAGCTATCACTAGAAACAAAACGTAGCGATGTTATTTGGATAAGCAGCAGCTATAATAATTATGAAATTTGGAAAGATTATACTTTTCAAATAAATATTTTAGTTACAGAAATAAAAAAGAATCCACCTGCACAAAAATATTTTCCAAATTATATTATTTTTAAAGATCAAAGTTGGAAAACGTATAGAGAAGCTGCATTAAAGACTCAATTTCCCGAATGTCAATTTTTATTTTGTAACTGCCAACATACATATAAAACAATGTTGAAATATGCTCAAATGATGGCTGAAGGAAGTATCGATAAAATAGAAATGTTCAATAACGAAAAACCTCCAAAAGTTCCGAAACATTCTCCACTAAATACTTTAAATCGCCCACATGTATTAAAACCCCCAGGGGTAAAAAATCAAGCAACTAAAGAATCCACAAAATCTGAAAACCCCATATTTGAAAAAGCCATTTCGACTTCACACAAAAAAGTAATGTATGAATTTCCGAATCAAATAACAATAAATAATGATCAAATAAGTGCGACTGGAATAGATTTGGGAACATCAAGATGTTGTGCAGCAGTAAATCGAAGAAATGGAATATACACAGTTCCTTTAGATAATACGGGTGAACGGCTTCTTCCATCGTATGTCGCATATGACGAAGAAAATGTTAAATGTGGAAATGTGGCATTAAATCGTTTACGGCATTTTTTTAAATCAACAGTTTTTGATTCAAAACGAATTATTGGAAGAAGCATCAATGATATTGACATTGATTCAAACTGGCCATTCACAATATCCCATGAAGAAAATAAAGTTATAATAGAGGTTAAAAGAGGTAACATTTGTTTAAAGAAAACTGCAGAAGAAGTTGCAGCAGATTTATTGAGAAATGTAAAACAAAGATCAGATGAATTTCAAGGAAAAAAGTTAACTGATGTCGTGATTACTGTTCCTGCAGCGTTTTCAAATGATCAAAAAGAAGCCACTATACAAGCAGCAAAACTTGCTGGCTGGGAAAAAGTGGCACTTTTACCTGAGCCCGTTGCTGCTGCATTTGCATATTTCAATGAACGTCCAATTCCTAACAATTCTAATGTGCTTGTCTATGATCTTGGTGGTGGTACGCTAGATGTCTGCATCTTTGTAATCAAAAACAATGGTATTAATATAGTGTCTAATGCAGGTGATACAAAACTTGGCGGAAGAGATTTTGATACTGTTTTATTTAACCATTTTAAAAATCAACTTCTTACTGAACACGGTATCACATTAATCAAAGATAAAAAATATAAGCTTATTTTGGATTGTCAAAAAATAAAAGAAAATTTATCTACAGCCTCCAGTTGCATGTGAGTTGAATTGAAATAACTCTTTTTCAGTTAAGTCGAAAAAATTTTTAGTTTGGATGTTACTGAATATAACCCAGAAAAACATCAAATTATTTCAATAACTCGTGAAAAATTTCAAAATATTACTAAACCATTATTAAATAGAATTCGATACACCCTACTTTCTGCACTACATGATTCGAAATTTAAAGAAAATGAAATTAATAAAGTGTTATTAGTTGGTGGCGGAAGCCGAATGCCAATGGTAAAAAATCTTTTATTAGAAATATTTCCTGATGCGGAACAATGTTGTGATGATAATCCTGATGAAGTTGTTGCCATGGGCGCTGCTTATTATGCGTATAGTCAACAGCAACAACAAAAAAATGATCACATAACATCCTACGACATACCACCATCTCTAAACTGTAATGATACAATTTCCACGCGATATGATGTACCACCACTTCATGATTCGTCTCAGCAATTTCATCAACAGCCAACTACTTCTACATCTACTAGTGCTATAGCTTTATTTGATTATGATGCTAACGATAAAATAACAGATATCGAAAAAATTGATGAAGGTTGGTGGCGTGGAAAATGTAGTAAAAGCGGAAAAACTGGAGTTTTTCCTGCAAATTATGTAATTGAACCGCCTTTATATGACCCGAGTAAATCATCAGCGGCTTTTCAACAATTTCAACATCAGTCAACCGCTTATACATTTAGTTATGCTGTAGCTTTATTTGATTACGTTGCTCATGCAGATAATGAAATTGGATTTAAATTAAACGATGAAATAACAGTTATCAAAGAAGTTGATTCGAATTGGTTGTACGGAAAATGTAATGTAACTGGAAAATTTGGAATCTTTCCCGCAAGTTATGTACGACTAATTTAAAATATACAGCGATCTTATTTTTTTGTAAACACTATTTAATCGCTTTTCTCTGTATATAGGTTCAAAAAAGTATTGTGTCATAGTGTCAATATTTGAATTTGACAAGATCGAAAAAGAATTAATAAATAAATAAACTTTTTTTGAACTGTTTTCTGCGTTTTTAACCTATAGCAAGAAACTTAACATATTTCTATATATCTGTTTTTCAGCAACAAGACCATTTGGAAACAAATATTCAATTATGAATTTTAAAGGATCATGTAAATCTGTTGTTTTCACATTAACTTCATTATAAATTATCAAAACTTCTGCCGGAAAACAATTCCTTGCATCAATAATCTTTTTTAAATTAGTTGTAGAACAACCATCATCAGAATATGAATAGTATTTGTCATTAATCCAGTTTGGTTCTATTTTAATACAAACAAATCTTGTAACTTCAACAGTTTGTTTTTTAAAATAATTTGACATTTCAGCATCAATTTCAGCAAGTTTACATTTTAAGAGGTAAGGTATACATTCCATTAATCGAATTTTTACTAGATAAGGTAATGTATGAAGTAAACAAATGACATCTTCAAACATTTTTCGACTAAGAAGAATCAACAGTCACATAAAAACGGATAGTAATAATGAGATGGAAGATAGTCAAAATAGTCTGGTAAGCTTTTTTGTTGCAAAATCGATAACAACACATAATCACATAAAATTAAGGGTCTCTTATGAATGATATGCTCGTATGTTGGCAATCATTGACAATCCTTGCAGAAAACATAGGTGTTTAACGCATATTTTATTAGAAAGAAAGAGTGATAATAAAGATGGATACGAAATTATAAGGCTTAAAAAAACAAAAAAAAACCAAGCAATTTCTTGATCGCCCCTTATAGAAAAATAATATTAATATGTTAAGTTTTATATTTAATTTTTTGCTACAAAAAATTAGAAGTGAAAATAAAGTTTCTTTTTCCGTTTTGCTTTCATTACAATAAAATGGGTATTGTTTTTGCAGTTAATGATGCTTTAAAACTAAAACGGAGAAAAATGTGATACAACCAAATAATAATAGGTAAATCAGTTTATTTTTTGTTGTTGTAAAAAATACTTCAGTATCTTTTTTACTGTTAAAAGCTCTAATTGTCAAAGTAAATCAATTATTTTTTTGACATAAAGAAATTGCTTAGGGTGCTTTGTTACTTTTAAAAATTGATTCTCGCAAATTTGTAATTAAAATTTTAATTTTTAATGTTAATTGCTATTGGATGGATTTTGGTGTACATAAAAAAACGTTAATTATTGTCAACTCAAAAAATAAATGTTTGTAAAACATAATAAAAGGAAAATAAATAAAAAATTCAAAAAACATGTAATAATTGAACTATGTGGATTGTAACTAAAAAATATTGCATAAAGATTTGTTTTCGTTATTTATTTTTTTGCCTGCTATTAACTGGTTGACTGACCTCATTTATGCATAAATAATTAACCACAAAAACTATTAATTAGATTATTAAAATGCAGTAATCAATAATTAACCTTTATATAAACTTTTTATCTTTAAGAATTTGTCCAATCACAAATATAACTTGCATCACACGCTTGTGATTGACAAATATACGGCAGCTGAATATCATCACATATTTGAATTTTCCATGTGTGTAGTTGTACCATAGACGATGGTAAACAAGAAAAAGCAACTGTGCCAAAAATGTCATAAATTTTATTTAACATTTCCGCTTTCTTAAATTTGCAAGTAATTTTTCACAAATGCAATCTCAAATGAAATCGCTAAAATATCATTGAATCAAAACCAAGATGGCATCTGAAAATAATCCCTTGAAAGCTATTAAAGACTAACTTTGTGTTCATATGAAAACCTTTCTTATTACCCATTTTGAGTTACTGTATAATTATATCCATGTGATGAAACGTTTTGGAATACTTTTGTTAGAGGACTGTTTTTATCAGTGACTTAAGTTTATCGTAATAATTAAGATATCAACATCTTTTATAATTGTTGAAACTTGTTCAATGTTGTAAAAACTATGAATGTCATAGTTTGCAACAAATAAAATAGTAACTAGAACAACAAAGAGATAAAGTACCTCTTATTACTATTTTAAATGTAAGTTAAAAAGTTCTTTGTTATTAAACAAAGAATACAATAAAACTGTAAACATAAATTTTTGGAGCAATGACCAAAAGTTAGTTTAAAAGTTAAAAGTTTCATGTGGATAACTAGCCACTGCCTTAACCACTACCCATGAGGTGGAAGACGAAATTGAGCTCGGGGACCGACCGAGGACGGACGCGCATAATCATTTTTAAACTGGCCTTGCAGGCGACTCGAACCAGCGGGGAGCTTACAGTTCTTGGGTGAGTCGTGGGCGCCCTAGACCAGTCGACTATGCGGCCGACAGACCAGTCGACTATGCGGCCGATAGTTTAATTTTATTTCAAAACTGTGAGATACTGGATAAAAAATTTTCTTTGGTTTTATTAATATAACGAAATAAACTTTTAGAACAATGGTGAGCAAAAAAAAATTAAACATTCAAACACGACCTTGATTGTTTCAATAAAAATCAAATACAATAAAAAAATACTGCTGTCGCGCAGGTTTTTTTAGTGTTCCACTTTTTATGACAACAGCAATAAAATGTTTTTTTTTCTCCATTGGGTGACCTAAATCTTGCTAATTCTTTAAATGAATGCATCAAAGTTGCTGCCGTCATAAAAAACATCCATTAACGGCACTCGTCTGGGTTGAGATATCTTTGTTGTTGTTGCATCACCGTTCTCTTTTTGTTCTCATAACCACCAAATCAATCCTTGAACCAAAATGTTGTGTTTATTATTTTTGTCAATGTTTTTTTGTCATCAGACATATTTTTTACTTCTTTCTTTTTCTCTAACACTGAAGAATATGCAAAGAAACTCAAACGGCATCTTTTTGCGCATTTTTTTATTTGCCGCCATAGATAAAATATAATTTTGTTCATTGATTTGTTCGAAGAACATTTAACCTGGTGTTTAGTTAAACATGCAACTTCTTTGAATTTTTAAGATATTATTATAAAACTTAACAAAAAAGAAGAACATTTTCATGGAACAAATTTTATTTAACTTTTTATACACTGATATAAGATGTTTAATAGCAATCGTTTTTGCTGATGTTATGGGCATAACATTTTTAAATAATTAAAAAAATAAAATGTTTACAACACTTTTATTTGTATTTTCTACTGGTAAAATAATTAAATGTACTTCTTTTTGTTTCAGTAGTAATGACTAAAATTTTTCTTTTTAAAGTGTGAAAACAATAGTGTTGCCATCGTCATAGAAAGAATGTTGCCGAAATAATTTTGATGCCCTTTTTTGCTGTGTTTCTATTTCGCGATGACCGATTAATTCATGCATTGTTAGCTCTCTGCCCTCTGTTTTTTATCTGACACATCTGCTTCCTCTTTCTTTTAATTGAATTATATTTGAACGGATACGCAATGACAGTTGTTCGTGGCTTATATTTATGCCGACCATAACTGATTTTTTGCTCATTATTGAACAGCATTTGACTCACAGCTTGGTTGTGAATACAACTTATTTGAATTTTTAAGATATTTTTACAAAAAAAAAATTAAAAGAATTTTGATTTTCTTTAATAATATCTAAAACCAAATTATAAACAAAAATGATTTCCAATTTTATCCAGTTTTGTATAATCAGTTTTAAAAAAATACGTAAAACTTTATAACATCTTTATTCTTTTTTTTAAAGTTTTCTGAAGCTCGTTGATTTTTTATATTATTATTCCATGGCAGATGTAGACAATGGAAAAATCACATTGAAAAAACACGTGTCAGAAGTTGCAGTGGTTTTGAAATCTATTTTTTTCTTTAATGCTTCTTTTTTTTTGCAAAAAAAGGTGTATTGCTTCTGACCTTATTCTATTGTATTTATTTTTTCAATCCATTTTTTCTTGATCGAGAAAACAAGTAAACATTAATGATACCTGAAAAATTATAATCTGCACATCCAACGACGGCAGCAGGTGATGGCACAAGGAAGATGTATTTGTGCCCACCTCGAAATTTTCTTCTGCTGAAGCCGTAGTACTCATCCATCTGGCTCAACGTGGATGCTTCCATTCAAATTTTTTAAAAAAATCTGACACGAGGCAAGACAATAGAAGAAAAGTTTTGAATGAAAAAATTTACATATGTTTGCCTTTCATTCCTCTTCAATCAGTTGCAATAAATACAGCAGCTGTTCGATCACTTTGACATTCTTCATTTTCAATTGCTGAAACGTTTCTTCATTGATCAACTTTTTTTTATTGACTCTCAACATCAACATTGGCAAATATGGAAGCTAAAAGTTTAAGAGTAAGTTCTTTTTTCTTTGATGGGTAATAGGGGGCTTATGCAAATTGCCGAGGGGGTTTTTGACACGGGTCAAAGCACAGGAAGCTCAACCCTGAGGTCACTGGTTCGAATCCACCTTCGACAATACAACACAAACTTTTTAGAAATCTACTAGGACATGCCATCTTTATTTTTTTTATCATTGGGGACTGTCCAGATCTGACGTCGGGTATTTTTTTAAAATTTCAGACCCCCTCACCCCCTTAATCAGGTTGCGTCAGATTTGAGTTTACCCCCTCCCCCCTAAAATACCCGACGTCAGATCTGGACAGTCCCTTGATCCAACCGAGGCATTTTCTTTTGAAAGACAAAAATTACAAATAGAGATGAGTGCAGATGGCTGAGTGGTTAAGGCGGCAGACTCTCAGTTGAACAGAAATTCGAAAAAGGGGAAGGTTCGAATCCTGGTGCTTGTCCAACACATCTGTTACCAGCTGGAAGGCAGTAGTTACATTTATAATCCTTAAAACCAAATGGACGGTGTTCAAAAGAAGGTGGTCCACCACGTGGTAGCGCCAACACATGTCTTTGATCTGTAGATTTAAATGCCAACTGTTTATGTTGGACATTGATGACCTTTGTTGATAATCAAGTCTGCAAAGGCCATCCAAGATTCATGGACTGATTATCGAGTTCTTTAACTTTTTTCTATCCTTTTTTAATTCATACTTTACTTTTTTAGTTATTATTAATAATTCTCCAAATTATATCACTTGTATTTGGTGGTGTTGGATTTACTGGTTCATGGCACTATGTCACCTGGACTTTTATTGCAAATATTTTTATTCTCTTTGGATTTATTATTGGTTTTGTTCAACCACCACAACCAATGATTTACATCGTCACTGCAGTCATTGAAGCTCTTTTTGTTCTTGTATGTTTTATAATGGCAATTCTATTATTTGTTGCTAGTGCATCATTCAGTAAAGATGCAGATAACGCTAAAGATCAGACTTCTAAAGATAATAATAGTAAGTACACATTTTATAAAAAACATTTTTTAAATAAAATTTTTTTAGATAATCTTGCTACTCTTTGTATCGTCGCTGGTATATTTACTTTGCTTGATGCTTTTCTTTGTGGTGTTATCGCATTCTTCTGCTTCCTCGTTTACAAAAAAGGTGGATAAACTTTTTTCTCAAATGGATTTAATGTCTTATTTTAACTCGTCTATGTATTTAATGTAGTGTCTATGTGTATTAAATTTAACAATGTATTAATGTAATGTTTATGTGTAGCAATAAAGTATGTATATTTTTTGAACTCTTTGTTTAATTTGTTAAGCATTGATAACTTTTATGATGCATGGGATTTGTCATCGTATTTTATAGAGAGTGGCACAGAGAAGCTGAATGAAGTTAATTTCAGCAACTCCTAACACAAAAATACTTTTAATCCATTGATTCTGTTGACATTTTCTTTCTTATCTTTCTGATTTTAAAAAATTGGGTTAAATATAGAAAATCAGATGGATATAACTCGTGTTTCAGCTCTTTTTCTTTGCCGCTTTTTCTTCGTTTTTGTCTAATACAATTGGCCCTCGTTATTACGTTCACTTCTATGATCTTACGTGGTCATTGTGTGGTCCCTTCAGGAGGAAATCAATGTAACTGGACCTTGTTATTACGTTTATTTCGCTGTTACGCCTTTTTTTGCAGTCCCTTGAAAAATGTAATAAGGTACGACTTTATACGACAAAGTCACAGTTTCGTTTGTTTTTCTTAAACAGTTTGCAAGACATCAAAGCCAATAAAGCCATGAATTTCGATTAACTTTTATTATACAAAATAACTATGAACATTGTTTAAACACAAAAAATACATTTCTTTTTTTATAACAATTTTAACAATAATTAACGATCAGCTTCTGGTTTTTGATGTTCATGAAGATCTTCAAAATGTTTTTTACGTTTTTGATATTCTGGATCATTTTCATTTTTTTGTTGATCAGCCGGATTTACTAAAAATAGTTCATTATTAAGGGTTAAATTTGTTACACCTTTATTTTAGTGTTTTAACGTGGAAGTGTGGGATGGTTGAGTGCTGGTATAAGTATGATCCTCGTGCTTGTTCAACCCAGGCGTTACCAATTGGATGACAGAGAGTACAATCCGCATGGATTGGGAGTCCTCTATTAGGAGATAGAGGGGTGGCCACCCAGTGGTTGTGCCGGCAATGATCTGGCACTTACAGCTAAAAGCTTTAGAGCACCCCGGTAAAAAATATACGTGACTAACAGGGATGGGCGGAAATCAGTTTTTTTTACGGAAACGGAATACGGAACGGAAGAAAATATTTTTACGGAATACGGAAACGGAAACGGAAGCCAAAAAAAGACGGAATTCCGTATTTTACGGAAACGGAAAATTTTTTTTTAATAATAGAATAACAATTTATTAAATTTCAACAAGAAAAACAATAACATTTAAAAAATGAATCAATCAAAAATAACAATTAATCATCTAACAATGGTAAATTTGCATTAAGAAACAATAGTTTTTCTACTCTTTCATCAGTAAGCCGCTTTCTTAGATCAGTAACAATATTTCCAGCAAGGCTGAACAATCTTTCTACTTCTGCGCTTGTTGCTGGTGCTGTTCCATACTTTCTATATAATGCAGCAATATGACCGAAGCGTCCGCCATTTAGTTTCCAGTAATTTGCTGCTGATGCTTTGAATGGAATCGTTGGTTCTTTAAAATAGCTTTCAAGTTGTCCACGGATGATTTGCTTTTTTGTTTTGAGTTCTTCAGATTCTTCAGATTCATGTACTGCTTCATCATTTTCTTTGAGCACATCCAAAAAGCAAGTTGTAACAGATACAACTTCTGCCTGTTGTTGTGGTGGAAGAGTCATCAAAGGTTGTGTATCTTTTTCTGCACTGCAAATTTCATCCAGAAGTTGTTCAATATAGTAATCTTTCATTGCTTTATTCAAAGGATCATTTTGCTTATAAGATGGATTCAGAAGAGTTGCAGTAACATAAGTTTGATCAAGCTTAAAAACTTTTTGTTGATAAACTTCTTGATTCTTTTTAAAAGCTGATCAAAATTGTTGACTTTTTTCAAAGCATCTTTGATTACCTAAAAAGAAAAAATAGCATTAAATGTGAAAAATTGATACATACCAATTGTAGAAGATGAGCAAAACAATGTGAAGATTTTTTGTTAAGAATTTTGCACAACTTAACAACCGATGATGCACCATCCCGTAAAATTATAAAAATTTTAGATTCATCAAGCTCATATTCTTGTAAAACTTCCTTAACAATCCTTGCCATATTTTCAGCTGAATGTAGCTTTTTCTTTTTCTTCAAAGTTAATGCTTCATTTTCATCGTCATCGTTTGATTTCTTTAAAGTTCTAGCACCAAGAACAAAATGTCTATTTTCAAAATTATCATCAAGATAATGTGCGGAAATTCCAATAAGAGAATGGGTTTGTGATTCGTTCGACCATTCATCAAGTACAACAGTGATTGAATCTTGCTTTTGCAGTTCTTCTTTGATTTTTTCTTTAACATTATTATAGCATTCGGTTAACATTGTTCCACCAAAGTATTTTCTTGTTCTTAAGTGATACCGAGAATCAAGTAAACGTATTAAGCGACGAAATGCTGGATGATCGACAAGTGTGATTGGTAAAGCAGCAGCTGCTAAAAGCTTCATAATAGCTTGATCAATTTTTCTTGATTTAGGATCACTTGTTTCTCGAATAGCAGCTAAAATAGTATACATAATAGATACATGAATATAAAGTTAAAACATACGTTCATCCATTGTCGTTTGACGCATCACTTGACCGCTTTTTTCTTCTTTTCTAACTTTAACTGGAGGTGGAGGAACTGAGGGTTTTGATCTTTCTTTAAATTCATTGTATTCTTTTGAATGTTTATTTTGTAGATGAAGTTTTAAAGAATTGGTTCCATTTTTTGCAATATCCACAGTTATCGAATATTTTGAACAAAGTTTGCATGTCCATTTCATACCATTTCTTGTGTATAATTCGTCATATGCAGAAGCATTTTTTCTTTTTCCCATTGTATTGTACTATAAAAACTATCACAACTTGAACCTTTGTTTATTAAAGAATAAAACACACAACACCTTTATGGCGTCTATCTGCTTTTTTGGCGCCCAAACTTTTTTTTGTGCTAACTCTGTGTTGGCGCGCAAAAAATGCAGACTCAGCAGAGCAAACTACAAACTTTTTTCCAGTCAACAAATCAAGTTTTTAAAAATATCAAATTACGGAATTCCGCCCCTTTTTTACGGAATACGGAAACGGAAACGGAAGTCAAAAAAAAGACGGAATTCCGTGTTTTACGGAAACGGAAACGGAATTCCGCCCATCCCTGGTGACTAAATAGTCTGATACGGGGATATTTAATCTTTTTGTTAGTGTTTTAACATGGCAGATTTTAATCTGACCAAATCTTAAAAACATTGATTCATTGAAGCTGGTTTTTTATTAATTTTTGTCTTTTCATTAAACGAACAACTACTCATTAAAATACTTGTTTTTAAGGTCGACCTTTTTTCGTCACTGGCAGTGATGTGCGGGTGATAAATGCATCAAGGCTTTTTCTCAGTGTCATTTATAAAAAAAATTTAAGTTCAAGCTTAAAAAACCCAAAAAATATTTCTTACCTTCACCAGATGAAGTATGCTTATCTTTTGGATGTTTATCATTTGTAATGGAATATGTTCGTGGAAGAAGAGTATTAATTCTTTTAACAGAAATCAATCCAACAGCACGATTCATTTTTTGCAAACAATTTTCACTAAAATAATAGAAGAAATTTAAAAGAACACAACTATTGACAGAGAAAAATAATATTGAATGAAATATAAAAGTTGTTGTTTGTTATTATTGCACTAAAAAAAGGAAATAAGTCAAAAAAAGAAGAGCGTAAACAACTTTTTTCTCTTTTAAAACACCAAAAAAAGGAAAGAAGAAGGAGGAGGAAATGTGTTGTTTAGTGTTTTTTAAAAAAATGGATGGTTTTTTTTGCAAAGAAATGTTTGGGACTGAATTTTCGACCAGTTTTTTTCAAAATTTAGACCACTGAAACCATAATTTGGGCTTCCTTTATTTTTTGAAAAATCACGTCTGTTTTTTGTTTTTGGCTTATAATAAACTGTTTATTGTTTTGATGAAAATAAAATCAAGCATTAAAAGTTATAACAGATGGATTATGCATTTATGCGTTTCATCAAGCCCATATTTCAAGAGTAGTTGAGCTGAGGGTAAATCAACATCCACAATAAAGAATTGGCGTTGATCTTTTGCCGCAAAAACAAGACAGAAGGCTAAAAGCTAATGCCTTCAAAAATAAATTTTAGTTACGGAATAGTGTCTCATTGTGGTCTGATATAATTAAATACTGTTGTTTTTTAAAAACGTGGGTTATAAATATTGATCTTAATAAATTATGGTAATAATTTCAGAATTGGGATAATTTTATATTAAGTTGTTAAATCTTTAAAATATTCAAAACAAAACTGATCCTTGGTAAGCAAATCGTTAAAAGAAAGTAGAAAATGCTTTGACGCTGGCAGTCACAAAAGTCTCAATAATGCTATGTTTCGTTCATTATTTATGTTTCGCTGCTGGCATCTGTTTGTGGAAAAGAGAAAACAAAGAATACAACAACTGTTCTTTTACTTGGATTGGTATCACATCTACACTTTTTTTTCTACAAATCTGTCCATCTTTTATGTCAGTTACAAGAAAAATACACAACTAACACAACTCCTATCTTCTTTACTATCTTCTTTTTATCAAAGGTAAATATTAGATAAAGCGAAATTATTATCTCTTTGTCACGTATTTATATGTCTCGTTATGATGATATAAAAACTGCTATCGGGATTGGCGCCCTCGTCAAATTTTGAAAACATCCAATTTTTTTACATGTAACTTATTTGTACCATACTTTAACACAAATAAAATGCAAATCATTGTTCAAAAGTTTATAAAAAATTCCAAAAAAATTTCACCATTTTTAAATCTTAAAAGAGCAGTCGTAAAAAGGAAAATGACATCTGCATATTGACCTTGTAGGTCGATTTTTTCTTGTTGTGCTTGACTCATTTTTCATTTTTCAAAGAGTGACATTCGTTTTTGCGAAGAAAAAAAAACACAAAAGCAGCTATTGTTCTTTGCAGCTTGGTTATTTTGGACTGGCACGATCACTAAAAACACTCCTTTTTTTCGATAAATCCTTCTGTCTTTTATATCGATTATAAAAAAGAGGCACACAAACTGATGCAGTTGTTCTATGGATTCGCACGACCTCATACTTCCTTTTTTAACAAATCATTCCAGCTGTTGTATTACAATACAGATAAAAAAAACACAACCAACTCGTATTTTTGGCTGGCAAGCGATTATCTTTAATGGCATTTGATTTTTTGAGTAAACTTTTTGTTCAATTTTGACTTTTTATGGTGGTTTTAAATGAGATATGAATGAAATGCCTCAACTACCACATTAATGGTTTCCTTTAATTTCAGACTTTGTCATTTGAAGTTTATCGAGAAAATATCGCTGCCATCGACAAAAATATATTGGTTAAACAGTTGTCGGTGTTTTAGCAATTTTATTGGATCATGCAGATTTCAATTTTTCAGTTATTTGATGTTTATACATTTGTATAACTAGATTAAAACTGCACGAAGTGTTGGTATATCCTCGTTTATCAAACACTAAGCTAATTTTAAATTTGAAAACAGTTTAAAGCTATCATTAGTTAATATCAATGCACTTGTTCAAATTATTGTTAAAAATCTATAAAATATTTAAAAACGTTGCAAAAGAAAATTGTATATGCTTCGACAATGACAGTCAGATATGTCACATTTCAGTACATTTTCCAGTGTTCAACGAGTGGCATTTGTTTTTTAGTGACACACAAACAGCTATTGTTCTGTTCTTTGCGGTTTGCCTGGATTGACACTTCTTTTTGACACATCTCTCCACCTCTTATATCGACTACCAAAAGAGGCACAATCATCTCATATTTGTCTCCCTTTTTTTGCCACCAAATTATTCGCTAAATAATAAGTAATGTTAAAAATGCCATTAATTGCTAAAAAAATAGTTTCATTGAATGCCAAATGTTTCATTACTATCTGATGTTTGTTACTCAATGCTAATAAATGGACTGAAACCACAACCAGATCTTCTTTCATCAAAATGCAAAAAAGGATTATAATTTGTAATAAAAGCATGCTATGTTATAAAATATATTTCAGTAAGCCATATGTGTTGTATATTATTTCTCATTTACTTATATCATTTGTTCATGTACATGGTTAATACAAGATAAAAACTGAAGATAAGAATTAGCATTGGTTCAAAGAAAGCTTTAACTTCTTTGAGTACGAAAGTTGTTTAAAGCAGTTAAAATTTTAAGCTAAGAAAATCGTGCAAGTCAGTGTTTAAAAATAAAAGATTCCAACCAAAATGACCCTAAAAGAGCAGTCAAAAAAAATAAAAATGGTATCTGCTTTGACCTGGGCAGCGAAAAATGCTTCATTGCTGTTCCTCTTTTTGTTTTTAACAAATGGCATTTGTTTTTTGCAAAAAAAAAGAGAACACTTATTGTTCTTTTGTTTTGATTGACACGACCACAAAGCTTTTTTCTGATCATCGTTCCACCTCTTATATCGATTAGAAAAAAAAAGAGACACATCCACCATATATTTTTTTCTTTGTTACTTTCTGTTAACTCAATTGCCAGAAGATGAACAGTGCTAAAAATGTCAATAATTCTAAAATGGTTTCATCTACTCCTCGAATACAAAATTTTTCTTTACCATCAGATGTCATTTATTTAATGCTAAAAAATCCATCATCACCTTTTAGTCTTCAAAAACTTTATCAAACATGCAAATATTTTTTTGCAAAACGACCAATTCTAGTTTTTAGTAAAAGACTTGGTTATTTTGACAGTTTCGATAAATTTTGTCATTCACCTTCAATGCGGTGGTACTGTAATCATCTATATATTCCAAGGCTATCTATTACAAATACTTTAAAGCTTTATCGCTGTACAATTCATACTTTAACACTTAAAGAAACTTCTATTTCGTATGATAATTTTCAAGTTTTGGTTGCTGAAAATACAGTTAAAAGCTGTTGTTTAAAAAAAGCAAATATTTTTTATTCTGATGAAAACGCTGTTTGTATTGATGGAATTTTGGAATGTCTACCAAATATTACTAAATTTGATTACTGTAACCCAAGAGATCAATTTAAATTAAAAACTCTCGAAAATCTAAATTTTTTAAAATTTTGGAATAAATTTGAAAATCTAGAATTCAAGCTTCGTCATGATATTACTCACAAAGAATTATTGTGTAATTTTATTTTAACCAATTCATTACCTTCAACAGAAATTTCATTTGGAAATTCATGTTGGTTTTTTAATGATTCTGATTTTTTGTATCCATTGGAGGATTATTTTAACAAAGTTATGGAGAATCTTAAAGATCATGAAAAACCGAAAGTGAGATTTCCTTATCGTGGACCAGGTGGTATTCAAGAAAACACAAAAAAAGTTATTAGTTATTTTGCAATTGTAGGAGCCACTCAAAATAATTCAATTTGTTTATAATTTTCTTTGATTAATTTATCTCAATATTTTCTTATGTTGCTTTTCATTTAAATTGTAATAAAGTCTGAAAAAATTGTTCTTTAATAATTATAAGATCCTTCAGTTTTTGACCCCCTTTCAAAACTATCCCAAAATCAAACAAGATTCTAAAAAAGATCCTTCAAAATCTCCTATATACGACCAAAAAATCGATCCATGATCGCAGAATTCATGATTTGATTCAATAATACCACAAAGCTAAGACAACAAAATCAAAAATTATGATCTTCAAAATTTGTGAAGATCCCAGTTACCGTATTTATAATCGTGCACCTTATTCTGTCTCTTTTTTATCCAATGTCATACATTTTTTCTTGCATACTGTAAATGCTCTAATTGAAGCACATGAAAAAAAAGTTGCTGGTGGCTCGTTGAACAGCCCCAATCAGATAGATAGTGATATCGGAACACTGGAAGAAACCATCTAGATGTCTTATTTAAAAGAATTCATAAAATAAATAAACTGTTAACAAAAAATTAACGATTTAAATTTTTGAAAATCTCAGAAAAGCGTTGGTTTAAAAAATAGTCCTTCAATTAGAGCATTTACGGTATTTAAACTAAAAAAGTTAACACCAATGTAATTCAATAAATGCATATTTTTAAAAAAAATTGATAGATGAATGATCAAAACATTTTATAAAGGGATTGAGGATCCACAAAAATTTTTTACAAAACAACATTTCTCTTTTGTTAATTAAAATATTTTAGTATCACTTTATTTGAAAAAAAAAACAATATCACAAAAACTGACATAATTCAATCAAACAAAAATATTGCATAAAAAAAGATAACGAACAAAATTCATTCTTCATGATTTTATAGACTCCGATTTGTTTCAAAAGGCATTACACCCAATAAAAAGGATTTTGATTTTGCTTGAGGTTTTTCTCCTTCCCATTCATCAAAAGCTTTTTCAAAATAATTTATCCATGGTCGAGGATTTTCTGTTAAAAAATCAAACATTACTTCACTGGAAGCTGATGTATTGCGTAAAATAAAATCACATAGCAATGGTTTGGTGATATCGAGAGGAATTTGGTGAAGCATGAGCTCCAAGTTTTTAAATTTATTCCAAAATTTTAAAGTATTTAATTTTTCCATTGTTTTTAAATTGAATGAATCTTTTCGGCTAGAATAATAAAAGCTAACAATATTTGGCAAGCATTCTAGAATTCCTTCAATATAGACAGTTCTTTCCTCATAAGTAAAAAATTTAAGAATTTTCGGCATATCTTCTGCAAGTGTATCCATTGAGATGTCAAGTTTATTAGTATAAAAAATATTTGCATCTTTTATACTACAATTTTTAATCGTATTTTCAGCAACTAAAACTTGAAAATTTTCATAGGCAATTGGTGTTCCTTTAAGGGTTAAAGTATGTATTGTGCAGCGATAAACTTTAGAAGTATCAATAAAAAATAGCTCTTCAATATAAAGCTCATTGCAGTACCATTTCATTGCAGATGGATTTACAACTTTGAGTTCAGAGCCATTATAAAAATCACAGCTATAATAAAAATTTTCTGTGAAGAGTAAAATAGGGTTTTTTTCAAAAAAATATTTGCATGTTTGATAAAGCTTTTGAAGACCAAACGGTGTAGATGAATTCTTTAGCATTGAATAAATGATAGTAGATGGAAGTGAAAAGCTTTGTGGCAGAGGTGGTGATGAAGCAATTGTTCCATAACTTTCAGTATTTGTAGAAGCATCCATTTTTTTTGGCAATTATATCAAATGGAGACAAATGAGAAAAAAAGTGAGGTGGCAGTGAAGACTGTTTTTAATCAATCTTAATAAATGGATGAATGAAGAAAAACTTTTTTCAGGTCATGCCAATCAGAGGAACACACACAGCAGTATTGCGATGGAACAAGGAATGGTTTGAAATTTTATAATTGTTTATATTTTTGTATAACTTTTGTTTATTAAAAATTTTATCAGTTTTTGTGATATTGTTTTTGTGCTATAAAACAAAACAATTTAACAAAAGAAAAATGTCGTTTTGTGTAAAGTATAATGAAACAAAATTTGCAAAGTTTTTGGAAATATTGAGCAAAATAAAAGACAGACAAAAAATTATTTATAAAAATAGAATCTTTTATCGGCATTCCATAATTGCAAGTTTTTCTTCATCTTGTCCATCATATTCAATAACAACTTTAGAAATGTTAGATTCTATTACAGTATCAATAAGTTGACCAAGTTGTGCTTTATAATTCTCAGAAATAGTATCGTCATCAAAAAGAAGCAAAATGGTTGTTTCTTTTGGTTTCTAAAAATGTTGTTATTGGCAATTAAAACGTTTAAAACAAAACAAACATTTTTGGCAAATGACAAAATATTCTCATTGCTAAAGATTTCAGGAATATTCCATAGCTCAAATGATTTAAGATTTGCGAGATTCTTTAATTTAGAAATATTATTCAAGCTAGAAAAAGTCACTACATCAATATCACCATCAAAAATGCTAAAAATTAGTTTGTAAATTAAAGTAGTAAACACACACTTATAATAGCATATACTTACTAAACAAATTCTTCTACGTTTGGTTAAATAATCTTTTCTAAGATAAGTTTACTTCCATCATCATAAGAAACTTTAATCTTTTGAAAATAAAACTTTCTGAAGGATGAAGATAATAGCAAAAAGTCATCAAATTTGACTTCAACATAATATAATGCAAAGGTAGCATTTTCACATCGGTAAAGTTTTTTATGAAATTCGATAACAAAATGTTTGGAAACCATGCTGTCAAGAGAATAAGTAAGTTCATTCGTGAGCCAAATTTTACATTTAATTTTGTTCATGTCAATATATCTGCAGCAATTTCGATCATTTTTATCACATATTTCTTCATTATATGGACAAAATACTTCTTCTTCTTTGATGCGATCAACAACAAGAATGGGGTTTTTCTCGAAAAAATATTTACAACTTTGGGATAGCTTTGAATAACATTTTGGTGTTGATGGATTTTTAGTAATGCAATAAATAATTGAAGATGGAAGTAAGAAGTTTTGGTTCACTGAATAAGCTTTAAATTTTGACGTGTTTGTATCCATTACTATTAGATGAGACTATTAGGATCTAAAAATTTCACTATCTTTGCAATAACAAGACCTTCCTACTTTGTTATGTGCATCTTTCACGGCCAAAAAAGTGCTCTAAATAAACGTTTGGCAAAAAGTTAATTTCCAACCCAAATTTTGGTTAAAAGAATCCCAAATATTTTAACGGCCCAAATATTAGTGAATGTTGTCCCAAATATTTTAACCACCTTAATATTGGTTAAAGTGACCCAAATATTTTTATTAACAATAATAAGTGTTATAGTAATTTAAGAATTTTTTTATAAGTAAAATGCATATCTCTGTAGCAACAAAAGGTGTGATATAAAACAATATGATTACTGCAATTTTTGTTTTTTTAATTTTTTGTGGGACAGGAAAGAACTAACGCTGGATCTGTGTTAACCCAACTTTACACTGATTTTCCTGGTGTACCAAAACCAACAACAGAACAAGTACGTAATTGTGTTAAATATTTACAAAACTGCAGAAATTCCGTCATATGAAGACCGTCTAGAATTATTTAAAATGGAATCTTTGGAACAACGACGTGCTAAAACTGATGTTACTCTTGCCTATGACATTATGATATGCTCAACACCACTTTTCAAATAGAATGATCAACTTGTTACATAGAAATAAAGTCAACTTCTCAAAGTTAATACCATGATATACATATTTAGCATTTGCTCCACGTGTCTTCTTTGCCGCTGGTGTTAAACAGAATATTCATCATCTCGTTGACTTTCAGTAACAGCAGGTTCAAATTCACAATTGTTTTATGTCACACCTTTTGTTGCTACAGAGATATGCATTTTACTTATAAAAAAATTCTTAAATTACTGTAACACTTATTATTGTTAATAAAAATATTTGGGTCACTTTAACCAATATTAAGGTGGTTAAAATATTTGGGTCAACATTCACTAATATTTGGGCGGTTAAAATATTTGGGACACCTTTTACCAATATTTGGGATACTTTTAACCATAAATTAAGGCTGCTTTTCACCCCATGCCTAAACGTTTTGTGTGAGAAAGATTTCTTTGCCAAGGAATCAAGTAACGTCTATCTTCGATTGCAATTGTTTGTATTTTTATGTTTAATCAATAAAGTTAATACATACTATTTTTTCGTTTTATCATTTATTTCTAAAATGAACTGTAAGATTGTATTTCGTTAAAACTATTCATTCACTAAATACGGCAAACTCATACGCAACCTTATTTTTAATATATACAATGTAAATAATTTTCAAGAAAATACGTTAAAATATTTAGTGCTGTGAAAATAATTTCGATTTTTTCCCCCATTGAATTCAATTTTGGATTGACGGGACTTTACTTAAGTACTGCCGAGTTGCTGTTAAGAGGAGGCAGCTGGGTAGCATGTGATTAGCATTTGATAAAATGTTTGTCCTTTGAATGAGATATATCCATTACAATTATTACTTTTTTAAAAATTTATAAAAGATTTAAAAGTATTATAACTCTTTTAGAGTTTTTGCAAAGAAAAGAAAGACACATGCTTTAAGATTATCATCCAAAAGGGATCCTCAGATAAACAAAGTTGAGATTGGTTTGCTTGTTACATCGATGTTAACTGCAAGGTTTAAATAGAAACACAACAGCTGCTATTATTGCAAATTGATATGAAATGATTGCATAAATTGGATAACATTTGCTACTACAAATAAAATATTTAACATTTTTTTATTTCATTTATTGACAGCAGAAGTATTTGAGAAGAACAACAAAATTTAAAGTTAAAAAATTCAACACTTTTAATTAAATTGTTGCTAGTAATAACATTAAAGAAGACTTTTTTTATAACTGAATGGTTAACGAATCTTGCTTTATTTTTTGAAGAAAAAATTCTCAAATACTCCTGGATTACTGTAAAAAAATTATTTTGCAATAATAGTTTTTGGAAAAATATACAAAATATTCAAAGATATTTTCTCTAGAGTAAAAATAAAAGAATTTTACCCATATATTTTTTATGTTTTTTAACCTTCACTCTGCTCAGCAGGAGATAAACATGTGGGTCAAACGGGAGTAGGATTGCATGCATGTTTTTAGCGTTTGTTAAAAAATCAAGGACAATTATGAATAATCTTTGAGCAAACGATTTTAATGCAATTCACAGATGAATAAGAAAATTTATCGTTAAAAAAGTAAAAATAAAAACATCTATACATTTATTGTCATTTTTTGTAGCCGTAATAATGCAGGCATGGTCATATCCATATCGAATATATGCATATAAATATACATATAAACAGTATTTGACAATAATGTTAGCCCCGCAATAAATAATATAATTAAAGTGTGATGTTAATAATGGGAAAAATTACAGTAGTCACAGAGCAGTATAATTTACTGTAAATAAACATTAAAAGAAAATTATATCAATGTCAAAAGCAATAGGTTTTTTTTCAACCTGTTAAAAAAATGTGTATACGATAAAAGAAAAAATTTGTGTCCAATGTTGAGCAAATGATCTGTTACAAAAAATGCACTAAAAAAAGTTAAACATGTTTGCAAATTGCTGCTTATAAACAGCAATACCAGCGGCTTCTTTATCATATACCCATAATACTTTTAACAGATTTGATAAGAAGTTATTTGCGTAAATTTGTAATCAAACTGTTTTTTTTTATAGCAGCAACACAGAATGGTTAAAGATATTCGTCTGTACAACAACATTTCAACATCTTTAGCAAAAAAACTTTTGAGTAATTTTTATAATTAATTTTAATAAATTATATTTATTAAATTAAAAAAATAATTTATATTTTTTAATTTATATACAAAAAAAAAGTAAAGCAATGCGCGACTTCTTTGAAGAAAAAAGAAGTGCAGCTGCAAGCACAATTTTTAAACGTCCCGCCAAATTCGGCTGCGTAAGATTTAGCACCTGCGCATCACATTTTTTCAGTCGTTGCTTCTTTTGCCCTCACAGCGCTCACTTTTCAACGTTCTCTTTTTCTCTTATCTTTTTTGTTGTTTTTTTAACACTTTTTTTATCTTTTATTGTTGCGGCTTTTATATATCTTTTTTTCGTATTATTTTTTAGCTTTGATCATCTTTGATTTTTGACGATAATCCCTATGCCAAAAAAGTAGCATAGTTTTGCTACTATTTTTGTTGTTTTTTTCTATACTCCTTCAGTATCAACGTTTTAGCTTCCAACTTTGATCTTACATTTTCTTTTTCGATCTTCTTCTATTTATCCCGTTGCTTATCAACCATTTGTGTTGTAGTAGCTTTAATAGGATAAATCTTTTTTGATCTTCTTTTTTGAATTATTTTTAGCATTTTTAATCTACATCCTTAATCCCACGGGCTCTTTTTTGGTACTACATAATTTGTCCGGTTAACTTGCGCTTTGCGTGTAGACATTGTAATAATGTGATTTTGGTATCAAACAATAGCTAAATACTTGCTGATTAATATTAGCTAGGTGCGTCATGCTTTTATTACAGATCAAGGATTCTGGAGCCGGATTCAGAATCAGAAAAATAGTTATATAAGTTCCCTAACTTATAGTTGACCGCACTTTTTGGAGCAGGATTAATCCCTGCTCCAAAAAGTAGAAAGATATAAGTTTAAGTTTACTATAACTTTTTATGTTGTGCATTTTTATATTCCTTTAACATCAAAGTTGCTGCTTCCATTGCTGCTGTTATATTAATTATTTTTAGCTTTGATTGTTACTTACTGATGATCTCCAACCTCCGAACTTGTCCCCTAAAGTAACAAAATTTAAATTTTGCTACTTTTTTTTGTTGTTTTATATTCCTCCCGATTCAAAGATGCTGCTTTCGACGTTGTTGTTACTTATTTTATATACACCTTATTCTTTTATTGCTGTTTTACAGCTCATCCAGCCATTTAATTATCCCCTTTTGTGGTTACTTTTTGCTTTGATTATTAATAATCTCAATATTTGCTTAAATTCATAACCACATTTCTTGTCCCAATAAGTAGCACAGTTTAAGTATTGCTGCTTGTATCTTTTTATATTTTACCAAATTGTTGCAGCAAAACGTTACTGTGTTGATCTTGAATTTTTTGTATGAACAATCTTTTATTACTGTTACACTTCTTCATCCACGTGTCATTCAACCATTGGTGCTTTTTATCCTTCCACAATCGTTAAATTTGAATAATCCATTTGCGTATGCCTCACAAAACCTATTTAAGCAGCTAAAGACACACATTTTCCTTCTATTTCTCTATTTTTCACATATCGTTCTTTGCGTTCTTATTGTTGTCTACTCCTGCTGCCTTTACTCCAAGTAATATATACATTTTTAGTGCTATTAACTCTATCAATAATGGCTACTGCTCTTGCTAGCAATCTTTCATTTCTTCAACTCTCTCGAAATGTAAGTTTCTTTATCTATCCATAACACTCTTACTAATCTACAAATCTTTTAGGATGGTATTAAATTCATTTCTTCTGAAAATGGGTATGTTAATGCTATCAAGTTTGAAGCAAAAGCTGGTTCACGTGCATATCGAAATCATATTCGTATCTTCACTGTTTTGCATGATGAACGGGAAAGATGCTTGACCGAAAGAAAAAGCAGAAATGATGATAAGAAAGATTTGTAAGCTTTTATCTGCCTCTGCATGCTATTATCTTACATTCTTTTTTAGGCCTATATCAGCTTCTGAACTTCGTGTTAATCAACTAATCCTTGCTGATGTCTATGAAGGCTCAAATGGTTTTGGTGTTGAAGGCATCTGTTATGTTTATGATAATCGTGCTATGATGTATACTTCTGAACCAATTTGTGGCTGCATCTTTGAATTTGAAATTCAAGACAAGCTACATTCTCATCGATATCTCTCTGGCAAAAAACTTCGAGTTGAAATTCGTAATGATGGTATGGGATCCTTGGATCTTAATGATCCAAAGTTTTTTGCTGTTACTGCTTCTACTGGACAAGAAGATCACGAACTTCGTTCTTTCTATGAACTATTGGTTGTACAAGGGGCTCTTAATTCGTAAGTTTTTATAACATTATTTATGTAATAAACCTCTTGCTTTTTATAGACGTGATTGCTTTGCTGTTGGAAGTGAAATGTATATTTGTGAAGCTCGAACACGTCCTTTTTTATATCGTCTTGGTATCTGCTTCCTTTCTGGTTTTAAGAAGAATGCTCGTATTGTTCAAGAAAATGGAAAAGCAGTAATGAAGGTCGTCGTCGATCCAGTTGATTCTGCCTTTTATTTTCATCAACGTGTTGCTGATTCCTTTCATGATGTAACAAATGGTGATTATGGTAATCAACATAAAGTCAAACAATTTTTGGATCTATACAAGAAAGTTCGTGTTAACCTTTCCTTCAATAAGTCAAAGATTATCACTGTTCTTGCTCTTAGCAAAGAAAAACTTGAAGATATCTCGTAAGCTTTCTCTAACACAAAGCTGCCGTATACTAATAATTTATCTTTTTAGATTTGAAAAGGATGGTGTCCAAATTCGTGTTATTGATTATTTTCGCGATTTTTATCAATTCCAATCTGCAGCAGGAAAGATGCCAGCTCTTGAAGTTCGTATGAAAAATGGTGAACATGCTTACTATCCACTTGATTGTCTTGATATCTTGAAATGCCAAAAGGTTCCAATGTACAAGTTTCCTCTTGTATCTTCTTCAATGCATGATGATATTTTGAAAGTGAGACTTGCCTAATGTTATCCATAATACATTAATTTCTTTTTTTAGCGTAATGCTGTTAAGGCTCCTCAACGTTTTGATAAGACTAGCACTTGCTTTTCATATGTTGAACGAAGTCAAGATATATTCAAAAGCTTTGGTACTCATTTTTCTCCTTGTCAAATGATTCATCTTATTGTTCGTGGTAAACCTTCCATTGTTAGTGGAACTGGTACAGTTAATCCTGATTTCAGAGTTAGTTTTTTTCTTGTTTTGTGGTTACTGTAATATATCTTTTATATAGACAAGATTTGATATTCGACGACATCGTTATATTGGTCCTTCATCATGTACAAAATGGATGATTCTTAATGGATCACAACAAGATATTCGGTTAGTTTTTTCTTGTTTATTTGCTACTCCAAATACAGTATTCTTTTTCAGAGTTGCTGTTGATAAGTTGTTGGCTGAAGCTCGTAATCGTGGTTTGGAATTGGGTGCTCCTGAAATCCAACGTTTCAATTCTGGTGATACTGATAAAGAAAATTGGACGCAACTCTTTGATGATTTGGCTGAATATGGTTATGAATATGTACTTCTTGTTGATCCAAAGAAATCACGTCAAGCACAAACACATAGTAAGTATCAGTGAATTATTTTCTAAACACTTTTTTACATGATATAATTTATAGATATGCTCAAATGCTGTGAATTGATCTATGGTATTCAAACCCAACAAGTCCATGTTGAAACTCTTATGCGATATCCATGTCATGAAAATATTGCACATAAGATGAATATGAAATTGAATGGTATCAATTACAATGTTAAATTGGAACCATGTAGCATTAGCCAACTCTTCTATGATGACAAAGTTTTTGTAATTGGATATGATGTTGCTCATCCTCCACAATCTGGTAGCCTTGGTGAAGCTGAACCATCAATTGTTGGGTATGTTTTTTGTATAACGATTTACTTGTAACTTATATTCATCTTTTTAGTGTCTCTTTCAATGCTGGTCGTCATTACCAATCTTTCAATGGAGATTATTTTTTTCAACCATCCAATCAAGAATCCGTTGACTCTCGACTTTTGAAAAAGGCTGTTCTCCATGGCTTGGAAATGCGTCGTTCTCAACGTCCTGAAACTTGTTCAAGTGCTCCTGAACTTGTATTTGTTTTTCGTGATGGTCTTTCTGGTGAGTTGTTTTTTTCGTTATTACAAGCTGACCTCTCTTATAACTGTTTATTTTTTCAGAAGGACAAATTTTGATGGCAAAAGCACAAGAATTGGAAGCAATCAAAGAAGCATTCATTGAATTTTATGGTACTGAACAACAACTTCCTCCATTTGTTATGGTTCTCGCAACCAAACGTCATAATCGTCGCTTCTATAATCCTCGTCATGAAAATGTTGCAACTGGTACAGTTGCATCTCAAGGTATTGCTCGATTGGGTGCTGAAGAATTTTATATGCTCTCTGCCTTTCCAATCCAAGTAAGCTTTTATATTCTTTTGCTTTATTCTGTTTTTAATGTTTGCTTTTTATAGGGTACTGCAAAGCTCACCGATTATGAAGTTATTGCAAATGATGCTGGTATTTCTTTGAATGATGTTCAAGCATTTACTCATGGCATGTGCTACCTCCATCAAATTGTTGCTTCAGCCGTCTCTCTTCCAGTGCCTATTTATGTTGCACATGAACTTGCAAAACGTGGCCGAAACAATCTCCTCTGCTACAAGTAAGTTGTCTTTGATGTGCTACACATATGTTTTATTAATTGCTTTATTTTTTAGGGATATTGCCGCAGTTCCTCGTAATGCTGAAGGTGGAATTAATTACCACAAGCTCAATCAAAAATTCACTTACATGAAGAATGACCTTGTTCATCGTCGCTTCAATGCTTGATCGTCTTTTATTCTTTAATAATAATAGTTCATATAGTAATCATTTATATTGTCTTTTGTTGATTTGTTCTTAACTCTATATTGTAACCGATTTTTTCTTTTGCTTATAAATTTTTGTTGTTGCTATGAATTTGTGAATTTACATTTGGGCTTTTCGGTTTTTAATGTGGCTGAGATTCTAGTTTAGCAGAACTTGGGAAATAAGAAGATACCTAGATTCAAAAAAACCTTTTCAATTACCGTAACCTTCATACACTAGCAAAGCATTTTGTCAAATTTGTTTCTTCAAATACCGTAACCCACTTTAATAACTTGTCAAACAACAAGCAAGAAAATCACATGAACATCGATGCTATGAAATATATAAATGTAAAGGCTAAAAAATATTTATGAATAATATTAAGATAGATGATATACAAACCATTAACAATGAAGGATTATTTTTGTACATATCGATATGTTGATGAACAATTTTTTTTATATGGAGGTAAAGGCAAAGAGAATAATATTGAACATATGTAAGCTTAATGTAAACTATCGTGATAAAATAGATAATTACATTATCTATTTTATCACGATGACTAAAAAAGAGCTAAAAAGTGGAAAAAAATGATATTATTTGTAAATGATGACTTGATGGACATGTTGATGGACAAGGTTGTTAGATGGAGATAAAGGAAAAGTTGATAAAAATAAATATATGTAAGATTAACTTGAACATTAAATAAAGAGATAACTAACAAGGGACCGTTTTCAGATGTCCACCCCAGATTTTCTGGCCACTATGTGGGATCGATAGTACCCCTCGAGTAATGAAAAACCCCCAAGTGCTAGCTGCCCTTTCGGGCTTCTACAGAAGTTATGGGATTCTGAAGTTTACTAAGTAACCCACGACCCCCTGGTCGACGATATAAGGGGAAAAAATCGAAAAATTTCTTTTGTCACTTTTTTGAGTCCAAATGGTTCAAAATAGTTTTTTTAGTGTTAAAAACTATTTTTATGTGCTTTTGAAGCATCTGGAGTCACTTTTTTGCCTTCGGATTCTGAATCCTCAAAATGACGAAAATCGAAATACTGATTGGTTTTCCCCAATTTCTCGTATTTATAGGTTTTCAAACACGGAGAATTCAATAATGAGCTTTGTTTTTCTAAAAAAACATTTTTTCGTGCCAGGATTCTGTTTTCTTGAGAATCTGAAGTCATTAACTTCAGGTCAGCAGAACAAATCGAGTTTTTGTCCTTTTTTTCTATTTTTTTCGTTTTTATAGGTTTAAAAGCATGATGAATTTCGTGGCACACGCCGATTTTTGCATAAACGAAATTTTTTGTTCTGGGAATTTTTATTGCTTTTTATAGTTTTTATGCTTTTTTCTTTTTAATTAAACAGTAAAGTCTTTTTGTTAGAAATGTGCTGTAATTTTATCATTGTCTCGCTCTCATACTAATTTCTTGAAAATATGTTTTATTTTTATAAAAAAATGGAAATTTTAAAAATATTAATTATTGTTACGACAACAATGTAATTGCATCATTCTTATTCATAAACGCAACCTTGTCGCTGGGCATTTGTCTGTTTCATCAAATAAAAAGTCGTTGTTTGTGGAAAGCATAACGCAACAGAGTTTGCTTTTTTAAAGGCACTTGTTTGCCCTAAAAATTTATGAAATGCTCGATTTTTTTAAAAATAAATTGCAAAATATTGTTGTTGTGTTAATTTTTTGTACTTTAGCTTCTGATGAAATTTTTTTTGTTTGCGCGATTTTGTATTATCATCACATTTAAATTTAAATCTGCTTTAGATGACAACAAAAGATTATTGTCTGTCATTAAAAGATAAAGATGTTGTTCTTGATGACGTCTCCAATGGTCAATACAGCAACCTCAATTTAAATCAAAATAATAAGCAATCCTTTTTTGAAGATACTACTATTAGCACCTCAAGAAATAATTAATCAAGCAAAAGAAATTCCAGAATTAAAAAATAAGAAAATTACAGTTATTACTATTCCAAAGAAAACAACTGGTATAGTACAACCACTTGATGTTGGACATAATAGATATACCAAAGCTTTTTATCGAACTATGAGTGATAAACTTCGTCGAATTTGTCCAAATTTTATGTTATCAAAAAGAAAAAATATTGCTCGTCTTTTAAATCAAACTTTTGAACAGCTCGCAGCACCACGATTTAAATCTTTGATTGAAATGCTTTTATTAAATCTGGTTATTTTGATCATGCTTACGAACATTACCGAACTCCAGACGATTACTGCTTTAATTTTTCAAAAGTTGGTGCTCGATGTCAAATTCATCAGTGTGAAAAATTTGCTTTTATCAAATGCGCATGGTGCGAAAGATTTTTATGTGTTAATGATTTTTTGATGAAATTACATTGTTGTCGTAACAATAATTAATATTTTTAAAATTTCCATTTTTTTATAAAAATAAAACATATTTTCAAGAAATTAGTATGAGAGCGAGACAATGATAAAATTACAGCACATTTCTAACAAAAAGACTTTACTGTTTAATTAAAAAGAAAAAAGCATAAAAACTATAAAAAGCAATAAAAATTCCCAGAACAAAAAATTTCGTTTATGCAAAAATCGGCGTGTGCCACGAAATTCATCATGCTTTTAAACCTATAAAAACGAAAAAAATAGAAAAAAAGGACAAAAACTCGATTTGTTCTGCTGACCTGAAGTTAATGACTTCAGATTCTCAAGAAAACAGAATCCTGGCACGAAAAAATGTTTTTTTAGAAAAACAAAGCTCATTATTGAATTCTCCGTGTTTGAAAACCTATAAATACGAGAAATTGGGGAAAACCAATCAGTATTTCGATTTTCGTCATTTTGAGGATTCAGAATCCGAAGGCAAAAAAGTGACTCCAGATGCTTCAAAAGCACATAAAAATAGTTTTTAACACTAAAAAAACTATTTTGAACCATTTGGACTCAAAAAAGTGACAAAAGAAATTTTTCGATTTTTTCCCCTTATATCGTCGACCAGGGGGTCGTGGGTTACTTAGTAAACTTCAGAATCCCATAACTTCTGTAGAAGCCCGAAAGGGCAGCTAGCACTTGGGGGTTTTTCATTACTCGAGGGGTACTATCGATCCCACATAGTGGCCAGAAAATCTGGGGTGGACATCTGAAAACGGTCCCTTGTAAATATAATATCAAACAAAAAAAAGTGCTTGAAAAAAGAGCCATAGAAAAAGAGAGGAAAAAAGGATAACAAAAAAACAACAGAAAAAAAGATGAGAGAGAGAAACTTTTCTTTGATGGATACAAAGTTTGAAGGTGAAAATAAAGTCAACAAAAATAAGTACAATTAAAGTAAACTATCACGATAAGATAGACAAATTATTAGCAACAAAAACAAAAAATAAAAAAGAAAGATGTAGGATTTATAGATGCAGATTTGATGGCCATATTGACGGATAAGTTTTGTAGATGAATGTAAAGAGAAAGAGGATAAAGATAGATTATATGTGTAAGTTTTGCATAAGCTGTAACAATAAAAGATGGAGAGGTTAACAAATAATCATCATTTCTATCAACAAAAAAACAGTATTTTGTGATTACATTATTTATCCACATAATCCATCAGCTTTTATAAAAATGTTATTAACATTACGACAAATTTTTTTATTACTGTGATTAAAAAACTTGGAGATGTTTTCGAAAAAGACAGTCTTTAAAGGGAGAGTCGCAGCACTCGTAACTCTTTTCTTTTTTCAATTATTGAAAATCAGGCAACCAAAAAAAGAACGCGCACTCTTTCTTTTCTCTGACTGGCAGAGATTTCCTTTTTTCTCTGTTCTCTCTTATAAAAAAGTTATGCGAGCTGCGATTCCCCCTTTAAAACTCCTCTATTACTGTAAGAACAATTTCATACTTCACTCCCTCAGCAAAGAGGTATGGGAGAAATTATACAAAATATTCAAAGATTTTTCATTAAAAGTAAAAAATGAAAACAAACGAATTTTAACAGCATTTTCATTCAAACGTCTTCTTTACGCAGCACCAAAAACATGAAGGTAAAAAAAAGACAAGGACGAACATGAAAAACTTCTTAATTTGTGAATGCAAATTCTACCGCTTATCTTTTCATCGCAAGTATAAGAAAAAATTGTTGTCAAACTTTTTTTACTTGCCAGTGGCAATTTCTATTATAAAATGAATGTTTTAGAGACTTTGCAGGGAGTCTTTTTAGAGACGAATTTAAACTTTATTTAAAAACGCTATTTCTTATTGTTCCAAGAAATAATCATATTTCAATGAAAAGTGTTTGAAAAATTTTTATTAAACATTTAACAGTATAAAAAACACACAAAAGAAAATCATTGTAAGAACAAAATTTTTTATTGACTTTTCAAAGTGAATAAGTAAGTTCATTTGTGAGCCAAATTTTGCATGAAATTTTGTTAATATCTAACTTTAAGCAACATTTTTGCCCATTTTTCTCACACACTTCTTCATTATATACATGAAAATATTCTTCTTCCCCGATATGGTCAACAACAAGGATTAGGTTTTTCTCGAAGAAATATTTACAACTTTGTGACAATTTTGAATAATATTTTGGAGTTGCTGGGTTTTTAGAAATGTAATAAATAATTGAAGATGGAAGTAAGAAGTTTTGGGGTGTATAAGATTCTTTAGACCACATAACGTTGAAAATTTTTGTAATGACTTCCACTTCTTCAAAAAAGCTTTTTGGATCATAAAATTTGAACATTGATTCAAAAACAATAGCTTCTTATTTTGTTACGGGTCAGAGGTGGGAAATAAAAACTGCCAAAGTTAACACGTCCGCTATGACTTTTGTCTCTCGTATTTCCCATTTCTGTTACGTGCATTTTTCAAAGCCAAATAATTATCCCAAAAAATTCAAATGAGAAAAACCATTTTGCAGACAAAATCAGTTGTTTTCTATCAATTATAATTGCTCTGCTTGTGTCAAAATTTACTTCACTTTCAAATTATTGTCAGTATTTTCCATCTTATTGATTAAATTTTCAAGGAGAGAGCAAATTAAGTCGTAACAACTCATATACGTACGCACAAGCGTTCTTTAGCAAAACAAAAAAAAGAAGACACCCATATTTAGGTAAAAATTTTCAGTCCACCATATATTTTATTCCTTTCTTCTTTTATTTAATTCTATTGGTTGGCCTGCCATCGGTTTTTAAAATATCAGTATTGCACAGCTCTGGTTGGCAGCTTATTATTTTTAATATCAGCCATGTTTGCTCTGTTTAGTGCATTGTTAGCTACCGTTGCTGTTGTTGTCGTTGGAAAACCATCCATATTAAAAAGCAATAGCTTCCCATGTGGTGAATCTAGCTCTGTTTCCAAATATCAAATTTACAACAATGTTGGATTGGTTCAAAGCAACATGCTTAAAGTACTGCTGGAGCTTTTTTTTTCAATTTTTAACAATCTAATTATTTTTTTAGATTATTCATGGACATAATAGCGAGAGTAATGATTGGCCTTGGATTGTTACATTAAATAGTGGACATTCATATGATTGTACCGGTAGCATAATAAGTCCTAATTATGTCTTAACTGCACATCATTGCTTTTCTTCTAATATTGGTAATGAAAAGTTTTTTAGCTTTACATACATTATTTTTCAGTTGGATATGGATCCGTTCATAAAACAAAACAAAAATATGTCAAAGTTATTGAAAAACATTTCTTCAATAACACTGATTTTGGATTGTTGAAAGTTGAAAAACCTTTTGTATTTGATGGTAAAAATGTTGCACCGATATGTTTGAGTTCAAAATTTGATGCTGCACCCAGGGAAATTTTAGCTGCTGCAGGGTTTGGTAATGTTTTTATTAAAGTCAGTCAGCAGCAGGGAGTGTGTAAGAAATTTTTTTGTTAAATGTTTTGCAAAGAATTTTGTTGTAAAATTAACTCAAGCATCATAACTTTATTTTATAGTTCCTGTATATGACGACACAGAAGTACTAAAAGAAACTCCCATTGAGCATCGTAATGATTCATGGTGCATTGATCCAGAAAAAAAATTCAAGCCTGCTACAATGATATGTGTTGGTGGGGTCTCTGGCGGCGTAGCACATGGCGATTCAGGTAGCCCAATTATGGCAATTCGAAATAATAAATGGTATGCCCTTGGCGCACTTTATGCTGGTTTCTTTGAATCTATTCCTTCTGATGATTTAGCTCAAATCACTCATGGTTAGTATTTAGAGATCATATGCAATACCAAGGGTTTATATAATTCTTTTTTCAGCTTGGTATACAAAAGTAAAGCCTTATTGTAATTGGCTTGCAGAAGTAACTCATAATGAAGTAATCTGTGAATAGAAACTTAAACCATAATTTAGCTTGCCTTATCTACAATGAGTACAATGATAAAACGAATGTTTATCGAATTCCTTTTGTTTTTGGTTTTGTTTGAAATGCAAAGGGTTTCATATAATACTCAAATAAATTTTTCAAAAATGTGTAGACAACACCATTAAAAGGATTATTTATGGTGATAATTCATTGAAAGTAATGAAACAGAATTTTAGCAAATAAAGAAAACCGCGTTTTTGCTTTATGATAACATTCTAAATTTTCTCTGTTTTTTTGTCAAAAAATAAAAATTTTAATATTTGCATTACTCCTGCATATAATGCAACAACTTTTAATAAAAACGTTGTTAACATTACAACAAACTGTTTTATAATTGTGGTTGAAGAATCTAGAAATATTTTTTGAAAAGATAGTCTTCAAAAGCTCTTGTATTACTGGAAAAATAACTTCATGCTTCACTCTTTCAAAAAAGAGGTATTGATAAATTATATAAAATATTCAAAGATTTTTCTTTACAAATAAAAAAGTGAAAAAATTATCAACATTTTTTATTTAAAAGTTTTCTTTGCGCAGCAGCAAAAAGGAAAGGACAAGGCCAACCATGAAAAACCTTTTTGCGCACCCGCGGATGCAATGTCGACACCTTATCTTTTCATCATCGCAAATGTAAAAAAAAAGTTATCGTCAAATTTCTTTTACTTTGCGCATTTTTTTTAAAATATGAATTCTTCCATTAGGTGACATTTTGAATATTTTATAAATTTTTATGTTATGTTATTCATTTAATGATGAATAACAACCAATAAAAAAGGTAATGATAACCAGATGCATAAATAAAAATTTTTTTGTGCTACAAAATAAATAGCAATAAATGCCTTTGCGGAGAAAAAAGATGCGGTACTTACTTAGTTTTTTCGTTTATTAATAGTTGTTCATCTTTTTTTTGCCCAGTTTATTGTGATTCCAAAAAAGGTTGTTTGAAATTTATAGCATTATATCAATAGTTTTTCCTTGCATTTAATGTGTGGAACGACAAATTGTACTTTGCTTGTCTGAGATCTTCCTTTAAGCAGTAATATTGTCAACTTCGAAAAAATGTGATATTTTTTTTAAGAAAAGACATGCAAAAAAATCAAAGAACGTTTGTTTATATTTTTTTTTGACTTTCTAAAAACATGTTACGAGATGTTTGACACCAAGATAAAAATGGACTCGATTTATCCTTACAGGGATAAACACGAGTCATCAACATTCATTCTTCTGTTTAGTCTTCCGTTTTACAATATCCATTTTCTCAGAGGGGTTATTTTTTTTTGTTATGATCAGGATAATTTTTTTTCACAACATGAGAGGAGAAAATAAAACTTTGCCGCCACAATTGCTGCTGCAAATATATGTTATTGAGTTCCCTTTTCCTCAACGGGGAAATGGAAAAAAAATTTCTTATCAGTAAAAATAAGAGTAAAAAAGAGATGAATAAAAACGCAAAAAGAAAAACGTAAGCAGTGCTTTAGCGATGACCAAAGACAAGTTGAATGTGTACAACCAATCATTGAAGTTTGACAACGACAAAGTGGCTCCATTTTTGAGTCTTTTTTTTGATGGAAAAATAGAAAAACAAAATATTCTTTTTTTTGACAGCTGTATACTAAGCTACCGTAATCGTGGAAAGGTATATGAGAGAAAAGAACAAAGTCCATGATGAAACAAAATTGATCTAAAAAAGCTAAAAAAATCTTTACAAAAAATACATCAATAATTTAACAGCAACTAAAAATTACCACCACCATCGATTACCATTTACTGATTAAAATTTTCCTCTTCACTTCAACAGAAAAAATTTTTGATAAATTTTATCTAATCAATATCATTTTTTTCAACACCACCTCTTCTTTAAGACCCTTGTTCTGTTTCTTTTTCTTCTTCATTGATGTATGTTAAAAGAAAGATATCTCATGTATTTGGCACATTTTTCTTTTCAAAGATAAACTTTTCAACCAACGACAACCACTTTGACACTTTGCAGTTATAAGGTGAAATGTGATAGATAACTTGATTAAAATGTGTGATTGGAGATAGATAGGAGCAGAAGAAATTTAAAGAAGTGTATTAACATTGATAAATTATCATATGAGTCTATTTAATTTTGATTAAAATTTTTTTGTAGAAGAAGGTTAGTGACAATATTTGTTTGAGATTATATTTTATTTTCATTTTTGTGGTTAAAAGAAACTTCGGCAGTTTATATATTTCTTTTTTCCGGGCATCCATGAAAATCAAGCTATCAAACATGTGATTTTTTACCCATTGGTTGATCTAGTTCATTGAATATCCGATTTTTGCAAATGTTCGAAGTTTAAAATTTGATGAAACGGTCTTATTCTTAATTTAAACTTGTGTTATATTTTTGTTTTTAATTTCTTACAAAACTATCAATTTGTAATCAATGAAGCCTTTTTTCAAAATTTTAATTTTTAGCATCATGAAACTATGTCCTACCAAATCAACAAACATCCACTTCAAATTTTTTTATTACCATGTTTGCTGCTAACCAAACATTATTCAAGGATATTTTTTGTGCAATGCTTTTTGTTCAACGTTTGTTATTATTACCATATACCAGCAATAATGACTCATCAAATTAGAAACACTTTTAATTTTAATTGTTTTTAATGATAAACACCAACCATGATTGCAATCATTAAACTCTATTTGTTTTTGACAAAAAATGGATTACGGTAAGTTCTTCTTTTTTTGTTTTATGAGAATGAGAATGTCAACAATCATGGCGCCCGGAAATAAAAAAAGTTGAAGAAAAAGTCTTGAAGTATTTATAAATTATTTCATAACATTTTGAAAGTTCCTATTAGCTTTAACTGTAAAACGTATTTGTAAGCAGCTTATTTTGTGAGACAGTCATATCACCCATATCATTGATAATTTAGTAATAGTAAAATGTGCTTAAAAATATTATTTTTTCATAGCATTTTTTGAAATAATATGCCCGATGTTTTGTGTCATTATTTTGCAAATTTTGAAACTTGTGTTTTTCTCTGAATTATTTTTGTGATCTGAAAATTTGCGCAAATATTAAAAATCCATCTTTACTGTTTTAACTTTCTTGGCATCAAGAGCCTAGGCATAAATGAAAGCAAACAATTCATATCCATAACGTTTCGTCTTTTAATTCTTTTTTTGCATCAAAAGCAGTGTTTAAAAAAAGAAAAAAATCCATATCCATAGCCTTTTATTTTTGTACCAGACATTTCATTTTCAAAGTTAGGTTCAGTGAGTAAGTTCAGCTGGCACACTTTCACACTTTTTGTGTCGGCAATGATCTTAAATGTTTGATGCCACTGAAAGTTGTTTTTAATTTTGGCACAATTTTACACTTTTTGTTTTTACGTATTGCTTTTCGCTTGACTCAAATGACCAAAAGAATGAAAAAAAGTGTGCCGACTTTCATCAGTAATGGAATAAAGGGTGCTGGATTTCTTGAGGTGATGATTAGAAAATGTTCAAATTTTTTTTCAAAGCAGAAATGGATAAATGCTTTTTGTTGTGTGGACAGATTTGATTCAAAGGAAATACAAAAATGTTTTTAAAAAGTATCCGTTTTGGATTGAAAGGAAATACTTTTTGGGCACTTCATTTGTAGAACATAATATAGAATGATGTACCGCCTTCATTAAAAAAGTTTTGTTTTTGGCAAAAAATATAGTATTGTATTATGTTTGAGTGGAGGAAATGGAAAAAACCGCCAACCCTTGCTTTTTCTTGCTTGCTTTGCTTGATCGTTTAGCGAGCCAGCGAGAGTTTTAAGTTTTTTTCTCCTTCATTTTGCCATTTTGCTGATAAGAAAGCAACCGTTGGTGTGTTCATGTGCAGCACCGCCGCTAAAATTATTTTCCTTCTTTGAACTTTATTGAAAAAGTCTTTATAAGGAAAGAGAAAGAAACGGTAGCTAAAAATGATAGAAAACAGAAAAAGAGTTGATTAAAATTTTTTCTTCTTGATTAAGATTATTATTACTTTGGAACAACCAACGTCTGAAGATTAGATAAAACTTTTTCATTCTCTCTCCCTTTTTTTCGAACACTTTCTAATCTTATCATGTCCCGTTTTTTTCATGCTTATTATGATGTGTGATAAAAATTATCTTAACACCTTTGATATCATATCTATGTTCTTCTTTTTTGTAGGTAAAGAGATAAAACATGGAACCTGATCCATCAACGGCAGCCACTGTTTCAATCAACAGCAATAATTTGCCATCTATCAAAGCTGAAGACGCTGATCTTGCTCTAGCAGCGACTATAGATTTAAACAGCAGCACAAATGGTTTAACACTTTCTACAGCTCCAGCAAGCCTTGATACAAATGGTTTAATTGCAGCTTCAGCAGCAGCTACGAATAATCTTGGAACTGCTTTTGCAAATCCAACAGCTGGTTTGGAATTTATGATGAAACATGGTTTGTTTTTTTATAATTGTGCTCAGCTACAGTAACCTTTGAACTTTTTTAGACCTCAACACTCAACCAAAATTTGATCTTCATCAAGATGCTTATAATCCTTATAGTGGTCTAACAGCAATGCAAGTACATCCATCACTGAATGTTGCACAAAATTATTATTATTCAAATATTGCTCAACCTAGTTACAGTATTGTAAATACTGATTTTGATTTGGGTCAAAAGTAAGTTGCTTTGGTTGCCAGTTTTGATAAGTTGTGTTGAGAGGAGTTACTGTAACGATAACAATAGCTTTTGCAAAGTGGAAGTCATCCAACAAATGGAACAAAGTCACATTCATTCAAAACAATTTCGATTTAAAAATTCATATACGCTTTGCAAATTTATTTGTCTTGAATATCGAATTATCAAAATTCACAAAAAGATTTTGTTTAAATGTGATTAAAATCTAATCGAAAAAACAACTTTGGAAAACTGTTCCATTGCTGACAGCAAGCAAAAGAAAAAAAAGGAAACGAAAAATTTTAACCTTTTCATCTTTTTTCTTGCAATTTTCTTCTTCTCTTTTTTCGTTGCTATCAACATTGAAAGATGCCTACCAATAAGATGTTCAAATGGCTTTCAGGGTGTACCGACAAAATTCCGAGATATACTTTAGCTTCCATTTTTTTTCTGATAAAATTAGATAAAAACTGATCACTAATAGACATATAAGATTCTTTTAAAGTTACAAATTTCCCTATTCTGCGTTTGCAAATTTTTCATGGAAAGATAGTTACAAAAACCTTTTGTTATCGTTTTTTGGATATGCAAAAAACAGCTCTAATTAAAAAGAGGAATAGCAATTTAAAAATTTTGTGTTACGCTCTTTTGTTTTTACTGGAAAATATATCCGACTAAAAAAGTCATTTGTTAAAAAAACCTAGCATAAAATTAAATTTCATACAAAAAAGTTGTGTGCAAAAAATCTGCAAATACATTAGGACAACTTTTATTTCTTGTTTTTTTAACTCACAATTATCACATTTCTAAAAACTCAAAAATCACAATTCACTTTTTCAGCCCCTACTTCGACCTTAACACTTCTGGTTACGTCACATATGATCCAAGCCTTGCAGCTGGCCTTTCACAAGCATACCATAATCAACAACAATATTTAACTGCTGTTCAACCAACAGTAAATTTTAATCAAATTCAAGCAACAAGTCAAGGAGGAATTTTTGATTTATGTGATTGTGCAGGTTGTGGAAAATCTTTTCAAATTGTCGATGTTATAAAGGATACAAATGGGCTATCAATTTGTCAAGAATGTTATCGAAAAGAATTAACACGACAGAATGCAATAATAACAATTCCGATAGCAAGTGAACATCAACAACTGCAGCAGCAAGAACAACAACAAGTTCAACATGTACAGTATCCAACAAAATCATCTGGATCTTCAGGTGGTGGTGGAAAAAAAGCGCATGTAAAGAAAATTAGTGTAAGCTTTTTATTGCCAATTACAGTTAAAGTTCTTGTGTTTTGATCACAAGAAAAATTTCGATAAGAAAAAATTTAGTTTCGAATCCATTTCACTGTTTTTGTTTTTACAAATTTTGATAAAAAAATGGCATTTTTTTGGTTTATGGTTTTGTTACTGTCACTATGATAGCAACAACAAAAAACAATTATAAAATATTTATGGTACTATCAGCGAGACAGTAACGTTGTTGTTGTCAGTTATTATTAGTGTGATAGCAGCAACAGAAAACAACAAAAAGAAATGTCTTGATTACTATCTCGGACACAAAAAAACTGATTTTTTTACATTTCACCCTTGATTTAAACCATCCTTAACAAATTTATGGCAGTGGTAATAACCGGAAACATTCTATTTCCTACTCTCATGTTACTATCATTGTGATAATAACAGCATAAAACATTAAGAGATTGTTTTAGTTACTTATCACTGTAATAATAACAACAGTAAATCATAATATAATATTTTGACAACTATTATAGCAACATAGAAAAAGCAAAATTTTTGATACTCTTGTTTTGAAGAGCTTGATGTCGGCTTTCAAAATTTCGGTTAAAAGACGTTGTTATAATCTCAAGAAAGCTTTGATATTCTGATTTCTCAGAGTCTTGTGCTATATTTAAATTTTTCCCTTTTCAGAATGTTATCCCTCAACGTCGTCAAAATCTTATTTGTTCAAACTGTAATGGAAGTACAACAACTTTATGGCGTCGGAATCATAACGGTGAACCTGTTTGCAAGTAAGTATTTTCTCAATTACAACACTTTTATAGCAATTGATAAAGTAACTTTTTAAAAGATTTTAATCCAAAAAATTTTTAAGTGCCTGTGGTCTCTATTACAAGTTACATAATGTTAATCGTCCAATTACAATGAAAAAAGAAGGCATTCAAACTCGTAAACGTAAACCTCGAAGTCAAGAAGGTGGAGCTGGAGGCCCTGTGAGAAGACGAAATGGAAATAGCAGTAATAATAGTCATAATAATTCAAATAATAATGCAATACAAATTCGACAAATGGAAGAAGCAAATCAAGCAAGCTTAAATTATGAACAAGGTTAGTTTTTGCTTTCATTGTGAGAAGTTTTTTTTATATTAAATTATCAAACTTTGATCATTTTCGGCAAAATGATAATAATAAACAGCTTAATTAAAAAACCTTTTTTTTAGCATTCATTTATCAGCACCAACAGCAGCAACTACAACAACAACAACTGCAGCAGCAGCAACAAGCTGTCTATGAACAAATTCCCCAACATCATCCACAACTGCAACCTCAAATGATTGCAGTTGAAACTTCTTCACATGAACAAGCACCAATTTATTCTGTAATATCCACATCTTCACATAATGGATTACCAGCTTTTGCAAACGGTGATCAATATACGTTTATTACTGATAATTCTGATGCAGCTGCAAGACAAGCTCTACAACAACAATTATTGCAACAGCAACAACAACATGAACATCTTGTTCAGCAACAACAGATACAGCAGCAGCAGCAACAAGAACACGATCAACATCGTCAGCAACAGCAAGAACAACTGCTGTTAGAACAACATGCACATGAACAACATCTTCAACAGCTACATCAGCAACAACAAGTTATACAGCAACAACAACAACCTATATTACAATCTCAGCATTCTCTTGATGAATCTCAACATTCTCGGCTTTCTTCACATTCCGTTCATTCAAATCATCCACAACAACAGCATTCCCAACAACAATCACCAGTTTTATCAGTCAATAGTCATCATTCACACAATGGTGATTTAGAAGCCTCATTAAATTCAACAGATCAAAATGTAAGCTTTTATAGCCCTCCACCAAGCTTAAGAAAACGTCCAAGTATTTTGTCAAAGCTTTTAAGCAAGTCTAATCCAACAACAAAAGCTTTCAAGGATAGCAGCAATTTTTGTGATAATGAAAATAGATTTTATCAGCAATCTGATTTTCCTGAAGCTTGTTTTAGCAAAAATTACTATCCCCATAGCACTTCTCAATATAATCACTATCATTCTAAAGCACCCCAACAATATCGTGATAGTGCTAATGTTATTAATTATAACACTTCCATAACAATTAACACTTCCCCTCCTTTTAATGCATCTAACAGATCTTCTTTGCCTTTGATATCTAACACTTATCATAACAATCCAATCCTACCAAAACCATGCCCAAGATCTTTTTCACTACCATACTAAAACATCTTTGATACTTCTAAATTAAAAATTTTTACTGCCAGTTTTTTGTATCTAATATTACTAACATTTAACCCCTTCTTTTTTTGCAGCAACAACTTCAACTACCTGTCAACAATGACAACAGTAACAGCGATGAACAACAAGATAACAATAATATCAATTTTAATAACCATTCACATTCACATCATTCATCTTCTTCATCATTGTCATCACCTTCAGATAATAACAGCAATAATCTTGATCATTCTAATAATCAAAGTAGCAATGAACTTGAACATTTATAAATTTGTAATATTCTTATTTTGTTATTAATAGTTGTTTATTATTTAATTTTTATTGTATGAAATTTGCTTTGCGTAATAGAAAAAGAAATGTATTTTAAAAATAAATATTGCAAAAAATTTGTTGCAAGAGTTAATCACAATGCATTCTTAAAAGATATTAAAAATTATATTAAAACACAAAAGTATCTGAATGATAGCTTTTCCCTTGTTTTTCAGTTCAAAAAAAGCAAATTGTTGCTATGCTTTTATTTTTTAATGTAATTTTATTAATCAACATCTTCCATTAACGGTTTTTCTAAATCATTACGAATAAAATAATTATTTTTAAAAGTTCCAAATTTCGATTGTAATAAAAATAATTTAAACATTCAAAATTCAAAAGAAAAAAACAAAGGATCCGCAAAAAGAGTGATCGACGAATGACAAAGTTTCGCTAAACTGGGGCTTTTTATAAAAGGAAGACGGAGAAATTCGGACAGATAGAAAATGGCTCCACCTTCCAGCACCAAGCAAGCAACCGATTGCGCCCACTTTTTGATTACAGCTCCTGGACGTTTACAGCCTAAAAAAGCTTGTTTCAAAAAGAGATTTTGCGCCTATTTATAAAGACTAAGAAGAAAAAAAGCGAGACAGACATAAAAGATGAATTATTTCCCGAAAAAGAGACAATAATAGTTACGAAAGACAATTTAAAGCAGGAAGAGATGATTCACGAATAAAGAAAATAACAAAGATAATTTACGAAATACTGTACAAAAAATAATGAAGACCTCATTACATAACAATGTGTTATAATGAGAAAAAAATTATTATTATTAAAATTTATAATGTGAATATTTCTTTTTTGCCCTCCTGATGTGAAATAAAAGTTAAAATTATTTTTTGTAATAAATTATTGATTGCATTTTGTTTGACTAAAATATGTGTTTTTTATAAAAATATGTTAAAATATTTAAAAAAGAAAGTTTTTAAAAAACTGCAATGCAATGAAAGAAACACATTGCAAAAGAGAAACATTAGGCAAAGCACAATTGATCGCAAAATCTTTCATTCAAAAAATGCTTAACACATTTGAACGAATAGAAAGAAAAAAGCGTTTGTTTTTTATTTTTTTATAGAGCAGTCTGAAAAAGAAAAAGTTTGCTGCTGTTCGATTTTTCTGTTGAAACAAAAATTGCTGAATGTCTTTTTTACAATGTGATTACTACATTTAATTTTTTCCTGCAAATTTTTGAATACTTTGTTTAGATTTTTTTATAACATTTTTTTTAAAAATAACAATATTATAGTCGTTGAACAAGAATAGCGCAGAACAGTCGAAAGAACTTATTAAACAGCACACTAATAATTTATAAGCCTTTATGGATTTTTGATAGATTAGAAAAACGCAAAGTTGGGTTATTCGTACCTTTAAATATTAAAATTTATTTTATGATTGCTTTTTTAGTTTTTGGACAGTTTCCGTTCCAGCTTTTATGGCTACTCCTCGGAAAATATTTTTATTTATTTTTCTTTAAATTACTCCATTTTTAACGAATAAAGAATATATATCATTAATTGTGTATAATTTTTACGTAAATAAAAAAAATAATAAATGTTTTTACCACTTTACTAAAAATTAATTATTACTGTAACATCATTCATTCGTAGCTAAAAATGTAAAAAAAACGACTGAATACTAATCACCATTGCATGTTTTTGAAAAAAATTTGAAGAGTAAAATTTTTACAGTATCCCAATAACAATGGTTAATCGCTTACTGTTTTACCACAAATTAACCGGCTATAATGATTTAGCTTGCTTTAAAAATAAATTCTGTTTACGATGTCATCCTCTTAAAAGAGAAAAAATGGGAAGATAATGAAATGAATTAAAATCAAATTTATTTTTAATAATCCTATGTGTTTGTCCATCTAATGTTGCAACAAAAATACAATTACAAAAAGAATCTGTACAAAATAAGAAGAAACATAAATTTTAAAAGTTTTTTTTCCACAAGTTTTTTTCAAACTGGAAACACGTATTTTAGAATAGTAGCAATCAAAAAAATGAGGAAGGAAGATATAAAAAAAGATGATAGCCAAAGATAAGTTAAAAGAAAGAGAAAAGATATATAAAACAATGTTGGTTTTAAGCTAAATTCGAACGTGAACGTGGTGATGAATTTCCAGCAGCAGCGGATGTTGCAGCAGCAGCTTCACCTTCATCAACAGAGAAGGATAAAATTTCACAAATATGCCGAAGAAGTTTAGCCTGGACAGCAGCAAGTTGATGATAGATTGCTTCAGCGATTCGTAAAGTTTCATTCAAATTAATTCTTGTTGAAAGATTATTGATATGCTGAAATAATGAAAGATGTGGTCATTGAAGGGAAAGAAAGAAGACACAAAGAAAAAAAAACAAACCTTCAAAATTTCTGTTAGCCCAAATTTATTTTCACTAATCATGTGTTTGTCCATCAAATAGTAGAAGAAAAGCAGAACATGGGATATCCGTCCATAAAACTTCCCACAGATGCATAATATCATCAAAATTAAATTTACGCTTAAATGCAACCAAAATCCAACGGAAGCAGAAATACATATGATCAGAATCATGTGATTCTAAAAAATTAAGCATTAACATCCTATAACCATCTACAGTAATCCTTAACAAGATAATTTGCAAGTCGAGGATTAACAATTTCAAGCAAGAACTTACATTTCGTAGTTGCTTTTTAATTGCAAGTTGATCCATTTCAAAATTTTCATGTACACGATTCATTAGTCCAACAAAACACCAAAATGAATCAACTTCATCATCCATAATTACCAAAACTGATGATAAGAAATCTGACATTCCTTGTACATATCCAAGATCAAAATCATACATCATATATGTCATTAGTAAATCTTTCAAGCATACAAGATGTTCCTTCTTTTCACGATTAAAGAATGGATGAGTTCGATCAGTTCTCATAACAACTTTGTCTAAAACTCGTGCGCATATTAGTTAGTGAAGGTTACTGTAATACAATTACATACCTATCAAAGCTTTTCGATCCCGGAAATCAGTAAATCGCTTTTCTTGATCTTTTGTCATTGACATCCATAGTAGTTTCATACGGTAATAGCTATCAGATAGCCCCTTTCTTGCAGCTTTGTTTTCTTCATCTGTTTTATCCCATTTATAATAACCAAGCATATATTTCCATACAACTTTTCTTAAGCTCCATTCAACACCTCCGCGAAAGATGAGAGATTTTAGACCATGTACATCTTTAATTCGTCCTTCTGGATCTCAATAACTATTCCATACTTCTTCGCTTACAGCTGAAACAGAATGTACAATATGGGGACGTTCTGGAAGTTGTAGTCCAAAAATATGCTCAAAACCTGCTTCATCATTATGTGATCGAAGCGCATCATTCTTTGGATCAAGCATTGATAGAGCTTTGATTTGATTTTCTGTTGCTGAATGTGCCATAAAATTTGTTACTTTTGATAAAGCAGTAAGAGATGTGGCATATGGATTTGAGAGGAATCTCGACATTCCAACCGACTTTTCAAGAGCTTCTGTGCATTCATCAACAAATAATACAAGATTTCGTTCTTTACTTGATCGGAATAGCGTTGTATATCTGAAAAATGAGAGAGATAAGAGACTCATAGATAAAGAGATATAGAAGATTAATAGTTAATATACAGTAGCTTTCAGCGACTAATGTTTGAAATATAACTAAAGATGTATTAGAGCCCATCTTTAACTTTAACACAGTCACGGTATATCCAGCAAAACTAACCTTTGAATACAATCAACATATGCCCGATATCCCCCACCACGAAGTGAAGAGTTTCAGATGCAGTACCATCTTTACAAATAAATCTTATCCATGCAATTCCTTTCTTTGGATCATTATATGTATATGAACGAAGATCTTTTAAATCTGCTGAGAATGCAAAAGACATTGCAGAATGTGTATGAGTTGGTGATCCATTTTCTGCTGTTGTAGTAGTAGTAGATTAAGGTGGAGATGTGGCATATGGATTTGAGATGAGTTTGGACATAGTATATCTGAAATTATGTTTTTAAAAGAGTAAGGAATTTTTAAGGCATGCGTAAAAAATATAACATAACATTCGATGTGCAAAAATAGATAATATAAATGAGCTAACATTTACAACTGTTAAAACGGCCCCACATGAAGTTATAATAAAAGTTTTTATGAAAGACAAAAAACACAAAGCTTTCGAAAAAGCCAAATCACGGCAAATCAATTAAAGCTCAAATAAAGATACAATTAAAACAATTAATGTTGAAAAGAGGTTATCCATTGTTTAAGTACATCATCATTTGTTGCAGAATTTAAAGTGTAATATTGCATCCGTTTTAATTGTGGGACATCGGAACGATCATCTGCTTTACGTTTTAGGCATTGAATAACAAAATCACGACAAACTGTTGAGCATTCTTTCGGTAATTCTGGACTTGGGTCATCAGGCTAAAAATCAAAACATATACTGTAAAATGATATGATACGGTCGTTTTTTTTGAGGCAAATGTTAAACCGCTTATTATTTATCGCATATTAGGGGGGATAAAGATTAAAGTCTTTCAAATTTATCGCGATCAACTTTTCAACTATTCTACTAGCTAAATACTTCCCAGAAATGATCAATTAAAACACACCATTGTTTCAAACCGAAATGGCCAAGTTAAACCTTGTCTATCAAAAGGATATTCTCCCATTAGCATTTCAGCTACAGTAAGCCCCAAAGACCATATATCTTTCTTAGCTATTGTAATATCATTGTATTCAGCTTCTGGAGGAGCACTGTATTTAAGAGTTGAAACATATTTACGATAATTATTAAAGTATTCAATGCAGCCAAAGTCAGCTACTTTCACAATAAGATTACGTCCAAGCAAGATATTATGAGGTTTAATGTCTAGAATTCAAATTAAACAGTAAATAGTTTGGGAATAAAATTCATACCATTATGTGCGATTCCTTGTTTATGCATAAAATCTAATGCATCAACAACTGATACCATTACTTGGCCAACAACAGTTTCTGACATATGATGCTTTAAAAGCTTTTCAAAAGAACCATATTCCATAAATGGCATTACAATATGAGCAATATTATCGTGCTTAAAGCACCCATATGATTCTACAAAACACAACATTTAGTTTATGTTATACAAATATTATTAATCAAAACATACCAACTAAATGTTTATAATTGTATTCAAACAAAAATTTTACTTCATTATAAACTTGTTCAATGTTAACATGCTTTTTTCCCAAAGCAATTTTCTTAACACCAACTTTAAGCTGTGAAGAAGTATGAAGAGCTACGCAAAAATCTCCATAAAAACCATTAGAAGTAACATCATTGTATTTAAAATCAGAAACAACAAAGCTATCTCCACCCATTAAAAGCTAAAATATATTAAAGATGTTTTAAATTCTAAAGTGCATTGATAAATTTCCATTGATTAGCCGTCAGCAACAAATAAGGGTATCCATTTAAATGTGACAAAAGTCAAGTAAGGGGGATGGATGCAAACAATAATAAGTAGAAGACACCAGTCTAATGAATGCAATGGAACATTGGTGAACTAAATTTTTGAAATTAATGTCGATTAAATTTGCTTATCAAAAGCAATTCCACATAAGTGATTCAAAAAATTTATAGCCATAAGAATATGAAAAACAGTTATTATGTTTTCTTAAATTAAATATCGGGATACCAACCTTTTGTTCTTCATTACTTGCTTCTATACAACCGATAAAATTTTGCTAAAATAATATGTGGTTAAAACAAAAGATGCACGTATGTAAGAATCTTACATTCTTTTTATAAAATGATTCAAGCATTTTATCGTAGTCAAGTTTCGGTTTCTTTGATTCTGGTTCAGGAGTTCTTTGTCGAGCTGTAGTAAGACTTGGCTGGGTTCGCTTTCTTTTTTCAGGTGATGATGACATAGTTGTAGTATATTAAGTATATAACCCTGATGAACTAAAAAATAAATCAATGAGTTTAGCGTACAAGAATAACACATCAAAATTAGTATATTGTCAGAGTAGTGGAAGTTTACACGTTTAAACATCGAAAAAGAAAACCATTGAGAGATGAACGTTTATGGACAGCATAAATGAGAACATTGTTTAAAATATATAATAGCAAACAACAAATAGTGTTAATAAATCTCTGCAGCAATTTGAACACGTAAAAAAGGCAAAAGTAAATATGTCAGACGGTCAGTGACTACTAAGAAAGATTATCACTGTGATTAAAATAAAATTGTTAGAGCTCTTGTTATGCTGACCGAGTTAACTTTAAAGCATTAAATAATAATAACTTTATTAAGCTTGATTTTTAGCAGTAATCAAAAGTTATAAGCAGCAGAGCGAAACAATTTGCCAAAGATAAACATGAATAAAATTCGTCAAAGATTATATAATAATTATTGTATCAAAAGATGAATATAATTATGGATAAAAATGAATTAGTTAATAAACGGAGGAAAAGATATATTAAAAACACATAAGCGCGAAAAAAAGCAAAAGGATTTGTAAAAAGCTTGGAGAAGAAACATTGAATGTTTTTTCTTTGGCAGAAAAAAAACATCCGCCACCAAAGATGTTTTCTTATCGAGAAACACTGCAAAAGCAAAAATTTTTTTTTGAAATAACTTTTTTTGAAGGAACGATATAATTTTGCTTACCACTGATTAACTCAAAATTAAATATATTTTTGTCCAATCATGAAGTAAATGCTATATAGAGTACAAGAATATTTCATTTAAAAAAGTGCTTGAAGAAGAAAAAAATGGATCCACAAAAAAGTTTTTTTTCGAGTTCATCGTAGCTGATGAAGAGGTAATAGAGTGAGAAGCAAAAGGCATTGCATCTAGTCGAAAATTATTAAAAATGACGAGTGTTTAATTCAAGAATCTGCAGCTTTATTTTTTTTCATGCTTATTAAATTTTCATAACTTGAAGTGGGGATTTAAAAACTTTTTTGTTTATTTTTTCCATGTACAAATCTTTACATAAAACAATAGTGATAAAGTAAACCTTCATATATTTTGTCAAATCTCTGAACAAGAACAAAAACACTTTATTTTGATAATAAAGATATATATGATAAACAAAAAAGCAATTGAAAGCAACATGAAAGATGAAAGAAAAAATATTAATGAGAGCATGAATCCCATTAGATTTCTTGAAGAAAAAAAGAATTGAAACAATATATGTGTGACTCAAGAAAAACATTTTATAGATATAGTCGCCCCTCGATTTTACGTCTTTCAAGGAAAAAACGGTATAAAAAAATCAGGGCTCATTGACATTCTTTGGAGGGATGGCAGAAAAAGGACGTAAAATAGAAGTTCGATTGTTTTTAACGATTATTATGCCAAAAAGTCAAAAAATCACTATGATTAGACAAAATATCCGGTTTTGCATCAATTATCCAACAAGGTTCAAGTAATTCAGCCATTTGAGCTTCAAATTTTTCCGTCATCTCATTGTTATGAAATGTAAATCCAACAGAAAAACGAGAATCTTTGCTTGCATTATTCTGAAAAAGAATTAATTTTAGTTATTTAATTTTAGAACGGAATCAGCAGAGCTGTTTCGTCTTTTTGAAAAATACAGAAAAAACATCTTTGTTTTAAGTTGAAAAATTTTTTCTTACCATCATAAAAACATAAAAATGAGTTATATTGGACAAGGTTAAAGAAGAAGCAATTCCAGAAATTGTAAAATGCTTGAAAGATACTGGATGATTGTATTTCAATAGATCTTTACAAGGCCAAAATGAATGCCATTTATCAATGTTACTGAAAAATTCAAAGTTTTTGTTTTAAAATTTTGTTACTACTTTAACTTTGATATCACAGTGACAGTAACAAAAAACCTTTGTTAGCCATTTTTTTGGCGTTCCTTTCACGGTGATAGTAAGCCAAACTTTTTCTGTCTTTCTGTATTGTTACTGTCACAAAATTTATGACTTACAATTCCACATATCGTGCTTTAGGAACCATGGTTAAAATTTTTTGAATTGAAGCACTAAAACGATTTTCCGTAATGATACTGCAGTTACGCAAACATAATGATTCAACTTTTCCAGATGATGTAAGAAATGCAAAATCAGAATATTGCAAATCATGATTTGTTACTGAAATGTAGCGAATACCACAGTTATAAATTTTTGGAAAAAGGAATCGTCGAAGATAACCAAAATTGGTTGCTGTATAATTTTCACGATGAATAATAATTGAATTTGTTATACACAAATTCTTAAAATCCCGGGTTACTGCAAAGTGATTTAAATAGGCAGATTGTTTTGAGTAATACGCAACACTGTTTTGTATATTGTCATCATCATTGTCAAATATTAGTCGATGACAATAATTTGCTCGAATTTTATAAAGAAAAAATTTGCATGTCATTTTTAGGTTTTGTAGATTGTAGGAGTTTTCTTGTTTTATAATGTAGTTGATTAAAAATGATGGAAAGCAGAAATTTTGTGGTATTGAATTATTGAATATTGTTGAATATAAAGAAGTAACATTTTGATATGGAAGATACGGTAATTTGTCAGATTTTTTTAACATAAAAATAATTTTAGTGTCTTTAATCGTTGATAATTCTTTGAAGACTTTTAAATTTTCATTGAAGTTATTTTCCAAAAAATTTACACTATTATGCTTGAATTCATTTTCAAAAATTGACTTCATTAAATCTAATGCACTTTCTTCTGATTCAAAATCTTTTTCAATTTCAATTAAATCTATCCACCATTCTGTTTGATATTCAAGAGAAAACTTTCCAATAGCTGTACGATACATTTTTCTCATTTCTTTATCTTCCAAAAATAGACGACAATATCGTTTGTAAACTGGTAGCTAAAAGTTTTAAAGTTTAAAGGAGTATCGTCACTTGACGCATTGCAATTTGAATTTCCCGCCAAATAGGCGGGCAATAGAAACTTATGGCAAGCGTATTTGAAACTTTCTTTTTTTGGCAATACGTCAAATGATGATACTCCTTTAAAGCGAAAAAATGAAACAAAAAGTTCATTTAAAACTTACAACATTAAGATTTGATTCATGTAAAAAATTAATTAAAATTTTAAATAATTTTTTATTAGATGGCTCATTTGATATGCGATTTTCAATTTCTTCAACAACTCTATCAACATCAAAGATATGTCGTATTGTTTCAAACCATTTTTCTTCGTTATCATAAACAGTTAATATTTTTTGGTGCAATATAGAGCTGTTTTCATAAATTTGTAGTAATTTTGAAGTACATGGGGATTCAATAATTTTGGATTAAAACATGTAAAAAATAAAGGCTCGGTTATTTTCAAGAAGCATAAAAATCAAAAAGTGTACACGTCTCTTTCAGTGGCTCATTTTTTGAAGCAAGTGTTGCAGAAACGTTATCGAATGCCATTCGTTAGAAACTAAAAAATTAAAGAGAAAGATCTTTTTCTTGGTATTTTTTGCTTCAAAAAATGAGCCGGTGAAGGAGAGCTGAGGGAGACGTGTGTATTAAAGTAAATGCAACTTTTTTTGCAAAAATAATAAAAAAAAGTAACCTACTTGAAAATGCCAAGCAATAATGCAAATTGTCATCTAACTTTTCATGAGGGTATTGTAACGTTTGTAAAAAATGTTGATAAATGAAATTATAGTCTATTTTACGATATATTCGTAAGACACTTTGACCGCATTCAAATTTATTTTTTATAATATCCATAAGTGAACACTTCTGAAAATTGAAACATATTAAAGGGATCATAAATTATGCGGCATAATCCTGTCATTCTGTTTCACTTCTTCGATATTTTTTATAACAATGTACGAAGTTTAGGTAACATTGTAAACTTATTAAAATTTTCAATTTTTTAATCAAGTTTTTCGAAAAAAATGAGTTTAATGAAGATAAGGGCAGAATGTCGAAAATCATGTAAATTTTGCATGTTGAGCTTTTAATGGAGTCCGATCAGAATGCTTAACTCCCTCGTCTCCCTGACAAATAAAACATCATTCGCGCTATCTCTTTTCTCTGACTGGAAAAAGAATGTCTCTGTTTATTTGCTTCCTCTGTTGAGAGAGGTATACTAACTGACTGGGCTCCTTAAAAGATAATATTAGTTTTAAAAATTTGCTTACTTCCAAATCCTTATTAATATAGCAAAAAAAATATATGTTAAAACGATAACCATTTAAAGAAAAATGTTTCTGAGATTTTAACAACTCTGGTACAGGATTTCTTTTTAATTCCCTTTCAAATCTAAAACCAAATTGTAATGCACGTAGTTTCTTACAAAGCAACAAACTTAATCCACCAATCCCAAAATATCGGTAGCATTGTAAATTTATTTGAATATTCGTTTAAAGTTTTACAAATTGTTTCAGCATTTTCAGGCGTAGCTATTTTTAACAGTTGAAATAATTCATTTGCATTTTTTTGGTAAATTTCACCAAATTCAGAAATATAATCAGGCAATTTGTTGTTCATATGTAAAAAAGGAGATGTATTGGGATAAAGGGAAAGAGAGTAAAAAAATTATAAGAAAAGAAAAATTGCTGTTTCGCCTTGGACAACTAGACAGCTTTATAATAAATATTTTTTTAAATAAAAAAATAAATAGGCTGCTTCAGTAGATAGAAAGAACTTTTTGCATAAAACAGACAAACAAACGAGAGACGATGAAAAAAAGAAAATATAAAACAAATGTACTCATCGAGGAAAGAAAAGCGACAAAGTACATGCTCGAGATAAAATATATAAACCGATCACTGAGAAAATGGAAGTCTTTAAATATGGAAAAAATCCATCCTTCGGTTAAAGCTTAACGAAGTGGTATTTATTGATTTTGTTAAAAAAGAACATCATATGTATTTTTGTTTTGTAGTGTTTGCTATTTACAAATATAAAAATTTATTACTAGTTTTGCTACTTTTACAACCATACAATAAATGCGCAACAGTAAACTTGCTTGATTATTTGTATTAAGTATTGTCGTTGAAAATACTATATGCATAATATGCAGCTCCAATTGCCACCACTTCATCAGGATTTTCATGAACACATTGTTGGGAATTTGGAAACATTTCTTTGAGTAAATCTTTTATCAGCGGCATTCGACTTCCTCCCCCAACTAGCAGAATTTTTTTTATTTCTTTTGGATTCTGTTTGGAACCATGCAGAGCTGCACTCAATGTGTTCCGAATTCTATTTTGCAGTGGTCTTGTCATGCTTTTAAATTCTTCACGAGTAATCGATATTACGTCATCTTTATTTGTGTCATATTCGTCAACATTAAGCCTATAAAAATTGCTGTATTAAAACCCATTAGGACAATATTAGCGCAATTTCAAAATGACCTAAAACAATGTCAAACGTAGTAAATACAAAAGATATTTCCATCTGTGGTAATTCATTCCAGGAAAAATCGAAGGAACAATATTTAAGTTCCTATGCAGTCAAATAAAAAAATCAATACTTACTGGCATTTAGTTATTGATGATAAATCTTCTTTTATCTTTTGACAATCCAAGATTAATTTGTACTTTTTGTCTCTATTAAGTGTAATAGCATGTTTCACATAAAGTTCATTTTTGAAATAAGTGAATAAAACTGTGTCAAAATCTCTTCCACCAAGTTTCGCATCACCAGCATTTGAAATTATATGCAGCTCATTATTGCTTGTTTTAAATATGCAAACATCTAATGTTCCACCTCCCAAGTCAAATACTAACACATAGGACTTATTTGAAATTGCTTCATTAGTAAAATAAGCAAATGCAGCTGCGACAGGTTCAGGCAGCAAAACAACACTTTCCCATTCAGCTAATTTTGCTGCCTCCAATGTTGCATATTTTTGAGCTTCTGAAAACGCAGCTGGAACAGTTATTACAACTTTTGTTAATGATGTATCTTGAAAATCTTCAGATTTTGCTTTCATATATTTCAGCAAATCTGTCGCAACTTCTTCAGCGCTTTTTCGTATTATTACATCACCAGTGTTAACTTCCATAACAACTTTATGGTTAATGTGAGATATCCGAAAGGGCCAATTTGAATCTATTTCAATTTCATTAATATTCCTTCCAATAATTCTTTTTGAATCAAAAATTGTTGACCTTGAAAATTGTCGTAATCGATTTACAACAACTTGACCACAAATAGGATTTTTTTCAGTGTAAGCAACATATGATGGAAGTAATCGCTCTCCTTTATTGTCAAGTTGAACAGTTGTAATTCCATTTTTACGATTTACAGCTGCGCAACATCTTGAAGTTCCAAGATCTATCCCAATTGCTTTTATTTGAGTATTGTTTGTTGATATTTGTTGTGGGAATTTGTATATCATTTTTCCTTCTTTTATGACATTTTCCTTTGCCTGTTGAGTTTTTTGTAAGTTTTTCTTTAAAGTTATTGAATCATTGGGAACAGCAAATTTTATTTTTGTATCATCAAATGGAGAAGGTTTTTTAGTTGCTGTTTGTAAAGAGGCACAAATATATTCTTCCGCCATTATTTTAGCATAATGTAACGGTGTTTCGTTGGTAATAATTGGTATTCTGGTTGTGAAGAATTGACACCCGGGAAACAATTTTTTCATTTCTTCTCCTAATTTTTTAATCTCTGTCTTATCTGTAAAGAAGATTACAACATTGGGCTGAGTTACATTTTGAAGTTTAAGCTTTAACATTTCTTCATCTAAGATTTTGTAACATAAAAAATTATTTTGACAAGTAAAATTTTGCCAAATTCCAAAATTTCCGTCACCCATCCAAATGACGTCATTGTGCTTTATTTTAAAAGGTAAACGACTAATTGTTTCAACATAGAAAGCTTTTTCATGATCAATAACCACCGCTTTTTTGAATCCATATTGCGTTGTCCATTTTGTTGTGCTATTGGGTGTATTTCCATTGTCATAGATGCAAAAACATCTTAATGTTCCATTAAGCCGAAATTTAGCTATATTTAGAATCTCTTGAATTTCATCGTTTGGGGAAGAAGTATTCTTTATGGTAAAAGTAAAGAGTTTTTCCTTTTCTTTATAACAATAAGACGCAGAAGCAATAAGGGACGAAAGATTAAAGCCAACATCAATAAAAGTTTAAGGTAGATGATTATTTTTCCTGCATTCTATTGGTTTTTTTATGAGGCTGCTTCTAGCTTCTATAAGTTTAATTTTCATGAAATATTTAGAATAACAATCGACATCTATTGCATTCCGTTCATACACCATAATCTTGCAACCTGGAAATAAATCATTTATAAAACTGCTGTCAATATCAATTCCTTTTTCAAATACAAATATATCTGGAGGATATTCAGTCGTAATTAAATCACTGTCGTAATTGAATGCAATTTTGGCACAACTTCTACCATGCCATATATAGGAACATTCCTTTAAATATGTCCATATTAATTCATTGCCTTCCATGCTGTTACCGGATTCGAATATTGCTTTCAACGATTCAAATTTATTTTCTTCCATAACCCTTGAATCTTTTATGCCATTTTCTTTTGCTGATTTAAGTAATGTGTCTTCCCATTCATAATAATTAAACGAACAACTTGGTACTAGTGATCGGATGCCGTTTTGTTCCCACAGATCCCTGGGAGAATCCCATACGTGAACTTCCCGTGTCCCATTCCCTGCTGACTTTAATTCTGTGAGAATCCCTCCCGGTGTGTATATTTTTGTCCCGTTGTAGTTTTTAAAATTTTTTTATTTATTGATGTAGTGGCAAATTCTTCTGCCATGTTCCACAACAGACAGACTCATTTCTTCATTTTTTTTCCTTTATTCTTTTTTTGGTTTTTCTATTGTCTTTTTGAACTTAATCTTAAAAAGCTAACATCTTTTTTTTATAAATTTATTAATTAAAAAACTTCCGTGCTTAGGTTTAGATAAGATCCTAATAAATCCATCTATCTAATAATCACAAAAATAGATAACATATAAGCTGAGATCTAGGCCTGTGAAAAAGAGCAGAGAAAACAAGATGCGAAGAATTTTTTTCACACCTTTCTTTTTTTTTTCGCTTTCCTTTCAAGGCTGCCGTGGTACAAAAACCAAACCCCAGTTCATTTGAAAATGAGTAAATAAACAAATTCTAATTGATTTTAAGTTGTTTTATTACAGCAAATCAAAAAACGTTTCATATTTGAAGTTATTTCGGGGCATCAATTTTTCACGGGATTATGGGATCCCCGAGCGAGAATACCGAGATCTCGTCCCGAGCTATTTTTTTAAAAATACGGGAGTTCTTGTATCCGATCACTACTTGGTATGCAGAAACATGCATATGTTATGGCATTTTTAATTTTGGGTTTTATGCTAGCAAACATTTCATTAATTTCTCTGAGGTTAGAAAATGAAGATACTAAAAATAATTTAACTAATTTATCCAATATTTTAAGTTTTATCTTACCTATTATAAACCTGTACCCAAACATTTCTTTTTTACTTCCTCCATAATCTTTTAAAATGTTCATATAACCTTTCTTTGGATAAATAACAGCATAAATTATCATTTTAAACTCAGAAATATATAAACCAAGAATTAAGGAACCAATAAAAAAAATCAATAAAAAATGATGGCTTTTACTCGTTGACAGTTCTTAATATAATTCTTATCAGTTTTCTTTTTATGTACTTTATTTAAGTAGGTCATTAAAACAAAGCTTCTTACCACACTTCTTTTTGGCTTATATTAAAGTGAAGATAGTTTTGCATCCTTTTTTTGCTTTGATTTCTATTTATAGTGCCATGTTTGAATCATAAAAATAAAAAATATAAAAATGTGGTTCAAGCGTTTGTATTTAAAAATGCTTGGATCACAACGAAAGTTAATTTAATTATGTTGAGCCGAAACCTTGATTGTAAAAGCGATAAATCAGATAAATAAATAAAACAATTCACAATGTGTTTACAATTGAAAAACAGTTAAAAGCTCATTGTTTTTCCCCATGTGTTAATGTTTAAAAAAGCCAGAAGTACTATATGATTTGAATCACTGTTAGCATTATATTTAGAAAAACGTTGTTTTAGAAATGCTTTTCTCGATGAAAGTTTTTCTATTTTTTGGATATGATTACATTATAGAGAAGAAGTGTAGGGGAAATTAATAAGTATCAATAAAATCATTTGTTTCATAAAATCGCAACTTTTTTCATTTAGCTTTATTACTGATTTATAAAATGAATATTTATAAATAGAAAACAAGATCATGCGATATCTAACTATAGCTTCATATCATTATTGTGCATCATCATTGAATATACTATAAGCATAATATGCAGCACCAGTTGCCACAACTTCATCAGGATTTTCGTGAACACATTGTTGAGCATCTGGAAACATTTCTTTGAGTAAATCTTTTATCAGCGGCATTCGACTTCCCCCGCCCACTAATAAGATTTTTTCAATATTCTGTATTGAAGTTTTATGCATTGCAGCACTCAATGTGTTTTTAATTCTATTTTGCAGCGGCTTTGTCATGCTTTCAAATTCTTCTCTAGTAATTGATATTATGTTGTCATTATCTGCATTGTATTCATCAATATTAAGCCTGAAAAAGCTTTTGAATATGTAATTAGTGAAAAATGCATGCTTACTGGCACTGAATTATAGTTGATAAATCTTCTTTTATCCTTTGGCAGTCCAAAATAAGCTTGAACTTTTTATCCCTGTTAAGAGCAATTCCATGTATTACATCAAGTTTATTTCTGAAGTAGTTGAATAAAACGGTATCAAAATCTCGTCCACCAAGTTTTGCATCACCAGTATTCGAAATTATATGGAGCTCATTCTTTTTAATTTTGAAAATACACACATCTAATGTACCACCTCCAAGATCAAATATAAGCACATTAGAATTTTTTGGAATCGTTTCATTAGTGAAATATGCAAACGCCGATGCAACTGGTTCTAGCAGCAATACAACAGTTTCCCAGCCAGCTTGGTATGCTGCTTTTAATGTCGCCTCTTTTTGTGCTTCTGAAAATGCAGCTGGAACAGTTATTACAACTTTTGTTAATGATGTATCTTGAAAATCTTCCGATTTGACTTTCATGTATTTCAATAAATCTGTGGCAACTTGTTCAGCAGTTTTTTGAATTATTGCATTATCACATTTTTTAACTTCTATTACAACTTCGTTGTCTACATGGGATAATCTGAACGGCCAATTTGAATCAATTTCTATTTCATTAATATTTCTTCCAATTATCCTTTTTGAATCAAAAATTGTAGATCTTGAAAATTGTCTCAATCTATTTACAACAATTTGACCACAGATAGGATTGTCTTCAGTATAGGCGACATAAGATGGAAGAAGCCGCTCTCCATTGTTATCCAAATGGACAGTTGTTATTCCGTTTTTTCGATTTACTGCTGCACAACATCTTGAAGTTCCAAGGTCGATTCCAATTCCTTTTATTTGATTATTATTTGTAGTTATTTGTGGGGGGAATTTGTAAGCCATTGGTTCTTTTTCTTTTATAACCGCCTTTTCATTTTGCAGAGGCATTTGTTCTTCTTTTTTCAACGGTGTTAAGCCTTTTAGAACAGCAAAATTTACTTTTGAATTTACAAGTGGAACCTCGTTTATAGTTTCTAATACTTCTGTAGTTGTCGTTAGCGGTAAAGCAAAAGAATTATATTCTTCCGCCAGTATTTTAGCATAATTTAATGGCATTTTGTTAGTGACAACTGTTAGATCAATAGTAAAAAATTTACACCCAGGGAATAATGTCGTGGCAGTGTGGGGTTCTTGCACTACGATGACTATTTTTGGACTGATGGAATTAAAATAATTACACTTTATTTGAATAAATTACCCAAATAAAATATACAACAAAAATAATAAGAAAAGTAACAATAAAGGCACAATAAATATAACTGACTGAGAGATAAACTTGAACTGGAATAAAACTGGATAGAAACTCAACTGGAACTGACTGAATTAACCACATTGAATGACTGACTGAACTTGACTGAATGAGAAAAGGCACGGCTATTTATACCGGGTTTAAGGCACATGAACTGATTTCTGGAAGTTTCCTTTCCTTTCTGGCATTTCGCTCAGGGATTTCCCTGACACTCCCCCTGACGAGAAGCTGTTGTGATAATACTGTAGCAGCAAGAAATATAACAGCATTTACACAAATTGTGGCTTCTTTGTTGTATGGAGGTTTTATGAGGAATGTGATTTCATGGAAACTTTGTGGATGAATTTTTGCATGATCTTCATTGCTTGCCAGTTCGCGTCTGTTTACTAAAGTTCCACACTTTTCAATACAGTGATGATCATCCAAATACTTTTTTGCAGTTGATTCAAAATTATCAATTTTTAGTTTAACCTTTTGAGAATTTTGGGGATGAAAGGATGCTTGCGCATATGTGTTTGAAGTGACAGGAGGAGGATGGCATTTATAGTTTTTATCTTGATTGTCAAAATCATTGATGCAAGCTGCATACAGCTTCCTTCCGGCCACAAGAGAAGATGATTTCATAAATGAAGCTTCATTAAATACTTCAGATGGTGCAATTTCTGAGTGAATTTTTGAGATAGTACCAAATGATTCACAGTTTGAAGTTAAAGAATTATGCATTAATGGAAAATTTGGAGGAGAAACGGAATTGGATTTCGGTTGAGGTTCTTCGAGAATGGGTTTGCCACGCGGGACTTCTTTGATTATATCTGGTTCAAATTGTGCTTCTCGCAGTTCATCAAATAAAGAAATTTGATTAGCTGGTTCAACAAATTTAAAATTTTCAATTTCATTTTGTAAATTTTTTACAGTTTCTGCAAGTTCATTTTTTTCATCAAAAAGGCGACTGTTTGTTTTCAAAAGTTCATTAATTTCTTCTTCTTGAGCATAAACTGCATCTGTAGCTTCTTCATACATATTACGGACATTTGTCAATAAACTTCTTAAAGATTTATTTGTAGAAATTTCTCGGGTTTTTTCGATTTTCAGCTTTTCATTTTCATTTTTTAATTCTTGAATTGTAGCTTTTAATGAATCGATATCGGCTTTTAACAATAACTTTTCTTCCAATGATTCACGGTATTTTTCTGTTTTATTTGAAAGCTGTTTAATTTCGGTTTTTAAGAAATTTACTTCTTTCATAAGCTCTTGTTTATCATCCTTTTCTGCACATAACTTTCGCTGGAGATCGGACTGAACAGCTACTAAATTACTGTTGTTTGATTTTAACTCATGTATTTCAGTTAGAAGTTCATTTTCTGTTGAAACAAATAATGCTTCCATATCTTTCAGTGTTGAAATATAAGCTTTAGCTGATGAAACTTCTGAATCATATTTTTCAGGTGATGTTTTTTGACCACATATTACTTTTCCTAATAGTGTGTTGACTTCAGAATATCCATTTGAAAGCTTTTTAGAAGGAATAAAGGACCAGCAATAATCGTTGCCAATTAAAATTTCTGGTTTTGTTGCTTTCTTTGTGCCATCTGAAGTAATATGAGGTAAATAATCAGTCAAATTTTCAATGGTGTATGCTGATATGGGAATAAATTTGTTGTCTTTGGTTTTGATGCTAACCGAAACTTTGTTAGATTGAATTTGAACTGATGTTGATTCACGATTTTCAGCAAAACGACTAAGACGCAGTGTTTCATTTTTAATTATTGGAAGTTTAAGTTTTTCTGCTAATGATGATTTAATAAAGGATGCACCTGCTCCTGAATCAAAAAATATTTCTGCATGTGATTTAATATGTTGTTTATCTGGATGACAAATCGGAGCATTTACAACCATCATTGAAGTTTCATTTTTACTTTGGCAAACATTGATTTTGATTGAATGAACTGGCTTTTCGATTGATTCTTCTTTTTCATTTGCACATAATGCTGTATGATGGTTACCTTTACAATTTTTACAAAATGGCTTGCTGGTGCATTTTTTGCTAATATGGTTGCCTTTCAAACAATTGTAGCATAATTTTTTGGCTGAGAGAATTTTCATTCTTTCGTCGACATCAGTAACAGTTTGACAGCTAGAAGAATACTTATGTTTACCACAAAAGACGCACGATAACGGATCATAGTTTGATGTTGGACTAGCAGAAGTTGGTAGTTGTTGATGCTGAATTTGTGCTTTAGCTGAACTGTTTTCAATTGATTTATCATTGGCATCTGTTGAAAATGGATAGCTGACATCTTCACTGGAGTTCCATGAAAAATAATTGACTGGAGTTTTGTGGTGTTGGGTATTACCAATTTTTATTGCTATTTCAATATGCATTAATGCTTTTTGGCGGAATTCACGTAAAGTCGAAATTTCACCATTGACATAAATTTTTTCAAGGAGCCATCTTGGAATATTCTTTTCATATGGTTCTCGAATAAATTCATTTTCAACATTAAAACTAAGAGCTTGAAGTTGTTCAATAATACTTTCATAAGCAGTAATTACTCGCTTGGCTTCTTCAATGGATTCATTTCTTAATTTGATGGAATTGAATTCTGCTACTAATGCTCTAATAATATGTGAATCTTGACCATATTTTTCATGTAATTTTGCAACAACAATATCATAATTTTCTGCTGAAGTACTGTAAAGTTGGAACATTTGTTTTGCAGGACCAGTAAGATTGTTGAGTAAATGAGCTAATTTTTCATATTTTGAAAGTGATGGATGATTATGAATAATGCTGAATGTATTCCAGAATAATTTGAAATTTCGAGGATCACCAGAGAATTTAGACATTTCTAATTTTGGAAGTGACATACTAAGTGTTGAATACTGAGGGAAATATGCTGGAGCTGGAACTGGTGCTGGAAAATGAATACCTTGAGGATTAAAATCTGATTTAGTAATTTGTTGCTGTGGAAAATAATGACTGTAGGCTGGTGGGGCTGATGGAGTTGGCTGATTTGGATACTGAGGGAAGTAGGAGTAATGAGCTGTATCGGAGAATGTTACTGTTTTAGTGCTGGTTTCTGATTGAGAGGTACTGTTTGCTGGATTATTGTGATCTGGAACTGCTGTTGAATTGCTGGATTCGGGGATTGTTGCTGGAGAACTGGATTCTGTTGTTGTAGAGCTGGAACTGGATTCTGTTGCTGGTTGATTTTCGCTGTTTACCATTTGCGTGTCTTTAAAGGTTCCAAGGTATTCAATAATTTCATCAACAATTTCTTGAAGTGAATCAGTAACTTCATTAATCTTATTAATGTAATCAAGAATACCATCAGTATTGTTTAATTCTGAATTAAGTTTTCGTTGTTCATTTTCTTTCTTTGTTGTATCTGTTTCATTTGCAATTTGATTTTGCCATTCTTTATGAGCATCCTGAAGTTCTTTTTTAGACTTTTTCAAATCTTTAATAACTTTATTAACATTGGTTAAATACTGGTGATTTTCGGAATAACTTGGGAATATCTTCTTTTCAAAACCTCTGGCTGCATCAATACGTTCTTTAGCACGATGCTTGATTAATCCAAGTTGCTGAATAGCCATTGTAGCTCGATTCGATGCACCAAATTGTCGTGGCAGTGTGGGGTTCTTGCACTACGATGACTATTTTTGGACTGATGGAATTAAAATAATTACACTTTATTTGAATAAATTACCCAAATAAAATATACAACAAAAATAATAAGAAAAGTAACAATAAAGGCACAATAAATATAACTGACTGAGAGATAAACTTGAACTGGGATAAAACTGGATAGAAACTCAACTGGAACTGACTGAATTAACCACATTGAATGACTGACTGAACTTGACTGAATGAGAAAAGGCACGGCTATTTATACCGGGTTTAAGGCACATGAACTGATTTCTGGAAGTTTCCTTTCCTTTCTGGCATTTCGCTCAGGGATTTCCCTGACAAATAATTCTTTCATTTCTGTCTCATGCTTTAGGCCAACAGCGTCATACCATTTCATTTCATTTCCTTTGCTATAAAAGATAATGAAATCTGGTTGAATTAAATCTTTAAGCCAAAGTTTAAACATTTTAAGATTCCACCATCCAGTACAAGAGAAGTCTTCTTGAAAATTGTGGTACTGCCAAATCTCAAAGTAGCCTTGGCTTTTATCCAGCCATACAACCTTATCACGGTTTATTTTAAAAGGTAAATTCGAAATTGTTTCAACATACACTTTTTTTCTTTCGTCAAAAACCTCCGTTTTTTTAAAACCGATTTCCTTTGCCCATACAATTAAATTACTGGGTATATTTTCATAAAAGCAAATGTATCTAAGTATTCCATTAAGTCGACATAGAGCAATTTTTAACATCTCTTCCATTTCGTTATATGGAGAATAAGCGTTCTTTTTGGTAAAGGTAAAAATTTTTTCTCTTCCTTTATAGCAATAAAACGCCGTACGTGGATAATCATAATATAAATCAATAAAAGTTGTAGGTAGATGATTATTTTTTTTGCAATTCAGGGGAGATTTAATTAAGTTTTTGCTTTCATTATCTTTTTCATTGCGCGTTATTTCCATTAACAAATTATAAAAAAAATCAGCATCTGTTGCATCCTGTATCCTGTATTCCATAATTTTACAATCTGGATGTAAATCATTTACAAATTCTTTGTCAACATATTTTCCTTCATCAAACACAAATATATCTGGAGGATATTCAGTTGTTATCAAATCACTATCGTAATTAAATGCATCAACTATACAATATCTACCATACCAGATGCAAGAACATTCTTTTAAATACGTCCAAATAATTTTATTGTCTTTAACATATTGCTTTCAACGATTCAAATTTATCTTCATTTACAGCAATGAAATCTTCTATGTCATATTTTTTTGCTAATTCTATTATGCTTTTTGTGTGATCATAATAAGTTGATACACAAAAATATGCGTATGTTATTGTATTTTTAGCTTTGAGTTTAATATCAATAAACATTTCATTTATTTTCTCTAGTTCATGCGCAAATATTGTGGATACTAAAATCATTTTAATTGATTCACTTAGTATTTCAAAAGTTTTACCGTTAGTAATATTGTATTCAAACATTTCTTTTTTACTTCTTCCATAATCATTTAAAATTGTCATATGACCTTTTTTTGGATAAATAACAGCATAAGTCGTCATTTTAAAACTAGAAATATGTAATACAAAAAATGTTGTATGCGAGAGAAAAAATCAATAAAAATGATTGTTCTTGCTTATTACATCTTTTTAAGCATTTGTTATCACTTTTTCTTTTTTATGTGCTTCTTTTTTTACATTAAAACCAAACTTTTTCCCGCCCATGTCATTAACACGGTAACCAAATTAAATCAAAATCTTTTATGCATTTTGTGTTTGATTTTCCTTTGTTTAACTTTTTAAAATGTTCTGATATATATCGGAAGTTGACGAAAGAAGAAAACTTACTCAAAAAAATAATATAGCAATAAACAAATTCAATGAGACAAAAAGGGTATTTATTTACTTTTTGAGGAGAATAAATTTGGATTTATGTAAGTTATTTTAATTGCTCCTCAATATCGTGATATATACCTTTATCTTGTTATCCATTATAAGAAACTCTTGATTATATAAACAAAGAAAAATTCCCTATTCAATATCTGCGTGTTACACACATTTATCTGTTTTCTTTATAAAATATTGACTGCAATTTTCACATAATTGGTAATTTTTGTTCTTTTTTCTAATTGTTAATAAAAGCCATGCAAAAAGTTAACATTGTCAAGTAAGTTTGGGAGAAGAATTGACAAAATATTCAAAAGCAACCGCGTTCGTCGAGTATTTGAAATTCAATGAATGACAAAGAGAAAAAGAAATAGTGTGCGTTGCCTGTCCCTAGACAAAGGCTGCAAAAATGTTGATTGTTATCGATTGGGTATTCATCTTCTTTCTTTTTTTAATAGTCCATCCTTCTTTTCAATGTCAGATGTTAATCTCGTCTGTTGATCCATCGAAAGTTAGAAAAAAATATACGAACAATCGGCACTCATTCATTGATGTCATTATAATAGAAAAAAATAGTTGCTTTTTATATTGGGATTTTTTTTTGTTTTGGTGACAACAATTTTTTGATACAAAAAGCAAACGAGTTAAAGGAATATTGGTTTTTAGTGTTGTTTTTTATTTATTTTGTGCTCTACGTTTCGATTATGTTTTATGTTTTAACGAATTGCAGTAATCTGAATGTGTCTTAATGTGAAAGAAACATGAAATTGTTAGAAAAATTTCACAATTAACTTGTATATTACCATAATTAATCTGATTTTTAAAAAAGGGACATTTACCACATAGTGGGAATATGTATTTTTTTCTCTTCAAATATAAAAGAAATGTAAAAGTAATATAAATAAATCAACATCGAAAAAAGATTTAACAAAAAAATCTATAAAATATTCAAAATTCAACCTATGTTTAAAATAGTTGTCAAAGAATAAATGACATTTATTGAATAAGAAATGCTGTCAAAGTGTTACTTGTGATTGATTGGGTTCTTCTTTTTTTAACAATGCATTCTTCATTTTAATGTCACATGTTGATGGCGTCTGTTGACCTAAAAACGAACAATACTGCTGCTTTCATTGATGTTATAAAAAAAGAAAAGAACTACCGTTAAAAACTTTTGTAGCGTTTTTTGTAGTGCCTATCTGATACAAAAGAGTTTCATCCCTATAGGGATATCCCTGACAAAAAAATTTCTTAGCAGCATCAAAAGGCATTATTTTTTTGCATGAAATAATTAATAAAAAAAAAGCCATGCTTTTCGCAGGAATATCAATAATGCAACTAATTGTTGGAAGTGGAATTCTCCTTATAAATACTTTCTTCGTTAATCTCATTTTGAGTCATGCCATTCTGATTATATTACACATTAATTTGATTTTTTTTTCATGTCAAAAAAGACAAAGAGTAAGGAGAAGTTGACGTCAATTTTGAACCATTAAAAAACATAAGTTAATAAAAAAACGTCCTCTCTTATTGAAGAAAAAAACAATGTAGATGCATTGATTCCTTTGGGATTTAAAAAAAGAAAAAGCACAAATAAATGTTTAAAAGTTTCAATAGTAAATTAATTAAATTTTTAAAAATAATATTGCGTCATACTTTAATGAACGTTATTGAATTTATCCATGTATTGATAATAACATTTTTTTCCAAAAGGGTATAACATTTTTAACAACATGACTTTACAGTAGACAGCAAAGTTGTGTTTTGATGATGTCTGACAATAATTAACACACTTGGAGAAAAAGTGACAAATGTTTCCGTTTTTCTGCAAAAAACGATTCGAGTATTTTTAGTCATAAAAATGACGCAACGTACGTCTAATGAGCGTACCATGAAATTCTTTTTGACATGATTTCTAAAAATACTATCACCATTTTTTATGAAAGCAGTTTTTTTGCATTTTTGAGAGTAACAATAATTTTTGGAAACAAATTTTAATTATCAAGTCCTCAATTCATGAAAAGCCGCTTCAATAAAAATAGAGATAGAAACCATAAAAAATAATAGCAAAATGTTTTGGTTACTATTTTTCCACAAAAAATTTGTATACACAGAAAGCTTGTATCTCAAAAATATCTATGTTGGTCTGACTATTTGTTAACGATTAGTTTTTATCTAACTGTAAGAAAAAAAATTTGCAAATCAAAAAACTGGCCATTTTACTGAAGCATCGTGAATTCAATAAACTTATGTAAATTAAACTGCTTTAATCTGAAGAGTTTTTAAATTTTATTTAAAAACGTTTGATGCTTCCAGCTTTTTGGTCATGCCATTTTGATGCAACTTTTTATTCATAGCCATAAATAGTCTGCTGCTGCTTCATGTCAATGACATCTCTTCTATTCTTTTTTTTTGCGCAACCAGAGCTTTTCTTTTGCTTTGAAAAAAAAGCAAAAGAAATTCTTCTTTTTATATATGCGATGTTCAACTCCCATGGTGCCGTTATATAACTTTTTTTAGAAAGAAAAAGCTGTGCATGACGATATTTTATTTTTGGCACACTTTTTTTTCTGTTAGCTAGTAGCGAGAAACAACCAACCACTTCCCTCCTTTCTATTCAGCGGCGCCGGCTGTAAGCAAGTAAGCCAGCAAACGGCAGCAGACATCCTCTTCTTCCTTCAAAAAAGGGATAAATGTATTTCTCTCTTCTTTTTTGTGAGAAATGGAATTTCTTTTTTAGCCTTGTTTTATTCCATGTTTGCCATTTTTTCTTTTTTCTAATAAAAGTAGCAGCAAGCAACCCTTGAGAGAGAATGTCTCAGCTTTTTCTTCTTTTTTTCATGCGCTCCCTTTTTTCTTTTTCCAAAATTGGCGGTGGTTGTTTTTGAAAAAAAAAACAATTTTGCTTTAAATTTCATTTTTTATATGTTTTTTAATGGGTTTTTGTTTTTTGTTACTAGCAGAAATGAGTTTCCAATGGTTTTTTGTTTGCTACTGTATTCTTTGCGGTGGTGAAACATTTTGAAGCTTAAAAATACACCCTCATATTTTTAGTGATTATTTTTATAATAAGATATTACTTTTTACACACTTAAGTATTTTTTGTAAGATAATAACTTTTTAATATTATTTATATTTTTATTTGCTTTTTCCACCTTCCACCTATTTGGTAGTAAAAAATGAAGGAAACAGTTTCTTTCAAGTCATTTTAGCTTATGCTAAATGAGTCTCATTTTATGAGAGTATCTCTCAGATAAGCAAAAAAAATACAACGGATGCTCTCAACACAAAAGTATTTTAGATTTAAAATCTTCCGATTCTGATGATACTATCCTTTTTTTTAATCATTGTAAACACGGTATCAATATAAAAAAAATGGTTGAATATAACTCGATTTTTAGCTGTTTTCCTTCATTTTTCTTTCATAATTTTGTCTGATCCGCGACAGCCGTTTTTTTTGCTTGACTAAGACACTCGCTTTAATAACATTTTTTGATAACTGCAAACTCGTTCATTCCATGTAATTGTGTGAGACTAATAGTTAATTGTTTCCGTTTAATTAAAATTTTTATTTCCTTCTTTCAAGTTTTTCTTTTATGAAGGTTTTGTATAAATTTTATATTTTAGCAAAAGAGTACAAAAAAATATTTGTCCAAAATGTAGCTACTTATATGTGAGAAAAAAGAAGGATTTAAAGTGAGATTATGACATTCTAGTACTTATAGTCTATTGGCATTTAGTGTTAGCGTCTGAGAATAGCTCTCAAAAATAACCTGAATTTTTGATTTTGCAAAAAATGAATTCAATCTCAGAAACTTTTTTTCCAGACATTCCGACAATTTGGCATTTAAAGAAACGGTTTTTTGAGCTACAAATAGTAGCCTAAAAGCTGTCCTAATAAATCGCATGTTTCATGGATTGGTAAAAAAATAATTTATCTGGCACTTCTTTTTATAAAAGCTACAAAAACTTTTACGAATGTTTTCTGATCCCAAGAAACCCTGCCAAAATTGTTGCCATTTATCTATTTTTATTTTTTGTTAGCTTTTTTTACTTACAAACATTCATTTTCTTCCTAATCATCATTTTTCATGTCATGTCACTTTTTTACTATAAATTGTTTTTCTCTCTTTTTCTATCACGCTTTTTTTCTCAAACAAGCTTATCCAAAAAAAGATGGATAGAAAAAAAATATATAAAATTAAGTGTGCAATGAATTATAATATATACAAACCGAAAAATTACCGAAAAATAAAGTGGAATCTTTACTCCAAGGTGGACTTGAACCACCGACCCTCTGATTTTCGGTCAGATGCTCTACCTACTGAGCTATTGGACCACGATTCCTTTTTGAGAAAATTTGACATATCATCACATGAATGACGGACCTCATATTAAGTGATCTCATTACAATCATGCTAGATAAGTTTATAAATTATAATATATACAAACCGAAAAATTACCGAAAAATAAAGTGGAATCTTTACTCCAAGGTGGACTTGAACCACCGACCCTCTGATTTCCGGTCAGATGCTCTACCTACTGAGCTATTGGACCACGATTCCTTTTTGAGAAAATTTGACATTTCTGATCCCAAGAAACCCTGCCAAAATTGTTGCCATTTATCTATTTTTATTTTTTGTTAGCTTTTTTTACTTACAAACATTCATTTTCTTCCTAATCATCATTTTTCATGTCATGTCACTTTTTTTACTATAAATTGTTTTTCTCTCTTTTTCTATCACGCTTTTTTTCTCAAACAAGCTTATCCAAAAAAAGATGGATAGAAAAAAAATATATAAAATTAAGTGTGCAATGAACCCTATTTCCTATCTACTATCTATATACTTACTTACTACTGTGTTGTTTTCTTTTTTCTATTTTTTAATTTCACTGTCAGTTTCAACATTTAATGCATTTTTTCTTTTTCTCATCCTATTCTATTTTAAATTTGTCATGGGGAAATGTTTCTTTCTTGTTTTTTTTTCTGCTTGTGCTTGTGCTTTTTTCCGATAAAGCTTTCAAGTAAAGTAAAAAAAAACAGCATAAAGCAAGAAAAAAAATAGAAATGACGAGAGTTGATATTGTTGAGAATGGCACTAAAGAAACTTGCTTGAATGTTGCAAGAGCAAAAATCGAAGAAGTTTTTTTCTTGGTTTTTTCTTCGCCTTTTTGTCTGCTTTAAAAAATTCTTTCCAAAAAATGTTGACCGTAAAAATATTTTCAAGTTATGTCAGAGCTTGGCTCACATATATTGCCCATATATTCGTCTGGTTATATGAACTAGATATGAGCTACGGACGAAAGTCGTCTGTCTCCTTGTCGTTTAATAATTAATTCAGTCTAGCTGGTGAATAACAGACGATAAGCATTTTTAAACTGCGAAGTACAAATTTGTCAGGTAACAAATTAACACCCTGATAAAAATTAATCTTATTGTCATAGTTTATTGACAGTCAGAAATTTTAGTGATAGTGATATTTGACTTAATATCATTTACGACAGTAACAAAAATCTTCATAATATGCCAATTTTTATTACTGTCAATTAATTGTTTTATAGGTAGTGCTATACTTTTTCATTTAGAATGGATCTGACACCCACACTGGAATCGAAGTTAGGAATTTTATGCATCAACATCGGGATTAGGTAGCATTTTTTGTATAATTTTATTGACTCCAAAATCGATAAAATGTCCAAAAAAAAAGTTGCGTATTTATAACAGTACCTTTTTTAGATTATTTTGTATCTTCTAATTTATGTATTTACTATTCCTTCTTTGTCCCAGTTGTTTTTTAGCTCCGTAAAACGAGATTTTTTTAAAAATCCTTTTCCTCTGACGTTGTGGAACATCATTATTTTTCTCTTTTTTTTGAAGGTTGTTGGCATTTCTCAATTTTCCATAAAGCTTTTTTTTGCTTTCTTTTTTTCTGTTTTTTGTTTCAGCCTTTTTTCAATTATCCGATTTCTATGTGCAACGGAGATTTCTTTTTCATCTTCTCTTGTTTGCTATTCAACGTAATTTCCATTTTTATTTTTTTTTTATTTTGCCAGTTGCTGCTTCTGTTTCGGCGTTTGCTGCTGTTGGCATCTTTGGTTTATTTATTTCCTGAAACGGATAAGGTTTCTTTCAATAAATAAATTTCAAATAAAAAAATTCCGGCAGCCATGAGCATCACCATCAAAGGAAGCGGCTCATGTGCTCGTTGTTGGTTGTGCTTTCAAAAATTATTTGTTTTTTTGGATTGGTTAAAAAACTTTTTTTCCAAGCTTTGTCACGCAAACTATAGCTTTTCTTTGTGTTTTAAAAAATAGCTGCCAACGAATAGACGTTTTAACATTACTTTTTAAGGCTAGTTTAATCATCGAAATAATAATCCCATTTACAGTAATTACCACATTGTGTCTTTTAACGTAAACCTTTTATGCCAAAATTATGGGGCGTTTAAAGTTGATTAGATGTTAGCCAAAAATGATGACGAAATATGACGTCATCTATATTGATGGTTTAAGGTTAGATTAATTTTTTATGCAATAAAAGTTTAAATAAAAAGTTGCTTTGCATTTATGAGTAACTGATTCGTCATTCTTTTGGGGTTTTTAGTCACAAAAAAAGTTTATTCTATAGTTGTATATTGGAATGTTTAAGGGAGTATAAATTATTTTTAGTAGACAGTTTTATAGAATGTTTTATTTATAGCTACTTAAATACACGGTATTATGGACAGTGAGTTGTTTTTTTTGTTCATTTTTTATTTAAGCTATAAGTCTTCGAAAAAAATTCTGTTTGAACTCATTAATAGTGGCTTTCTTGAAGCTAAAAATACTTTTGTCATGCCTTCTGGGATTAGCATTAAAATATTTTTTATTTAACCTACATTTTACTTTTTTTAATATCATGTAGTTCTTTGCTGCTTCTTTTTACTTTTTACTCATAACCTTTTTCTTCCGTTTTTTTCTTTCATGTAAAAGTACATTCTTTGCGCTATTCATGTTTTTTTTCTATTGATTTCCATTTTTCTTTAACTTTGCTTTTCCTGTGGTCTTCTTAACTTTTTTCCTCTACTTTTCCATTCCTTGTCTACTCCTGCTATTCTTATTTAGCTACCCTTATGTCATGATAAAAACTTTTTAGATAGATAGATTTTTTGAAGAACAGCAAAAACGACAAAAGAACGAAATTTGACATGAATTTTTTTTGCTCATGCAGCTACACCTTAAGGCAAACTTTTTGCATACATGTTGTTCGCTTTTTTGAAAAACTTCGTTTTTCATCATTTTCTTCCCTCTCTTGATGCCATACTTTTTTAACCTCGCTTCATTGCAAAAAAGTTTAATCTCATTTTCTTTTTTTTTCTTTGCATGCCTTTCCTTCTTTTTTTTTCGGGATGTGTCTAATCCAAAAACTGGCATTCCTTACTTTTACTTGATGCGTTTTTGAAGGAGAAGAAAAAGGCAAAGATGAAAGCTGTAAAATGAATTACTTAAAGAAACAGGAAGGAAGAAAAACAGAAAAAGTTTGTTTTTATTGATGAGTTTATTTGGCAATTTTTTAGGGGTATTTTCTATGGAATTCCTGGAAAACTTAAATTAGATATAACTTTTGGACGCTATAAAAACTTATTGTAATTCAAGATAAACAATAATTTTTTGCAAAAAGTTTATTAACAAATTTTTCAATTTCCCTCTCTTTGTATTCAACAACTGCAGAGTTTTACTTCCATTATCGCAATACGTCCATCTAGTGAGTTGATAATTCTTGAACTATTAGAATCATTAACTTCTATTGAAAATATGAAATTTTCTTCCAAATTTTTCTGTTGTTCTTGATCTTGGAGCGTTGATATGCAAACTTGTAAAGCTTTGAAGCTTTTCTTTTCCTTAATAAAGTATTTTTCTAAAAATTTGATACTAATATGTTGATTGTTATCAAAGCTTTTCGAGGAAACTTTTTTTTCTTCATTAAAGCAAGATATATCACAGTTTTATAAATTTGCATATTGCCATGTCCAGTGTACATAAGCCAAAACATAGCTACAAATCGGTAGATTCCAATGCAGTTGCCACTGTTTTCTTAACAGTCTTGCCTTCATGTATTTAACTATTTCATCACAAAACATTTTTATGTAATCATTTCTTTTTTTAGCGTTTTTTAACTCATTTTTTCTTGTTTTTTTTTTGTTTCATCCATAACTCTTCAATTACTTTCATCTTCATCTCCTTCATCATCCCACTCTTTTTTTCCATCTTCTTCTATTTTTCTATTATCATGCTTACGTTGTTGCTGTTGTTACAAAGCCATTTTTTATCGTTTTTCATTCTTTTCTTTCAAGCTTCAAGCTTCAGCTTTCCATCCATCCCACACTTTTCTATTTTTTTCTATCTCATCATCATCATCAACACTGATGAAAATGAAAAAAACCCATCCAAAAATGAAGACGGAACAATTTTTTTCTTCTTCGTCTTCTTTGATATTACTGCTTCTGCTTCTGTTTCAAGCAGCAAAAAATGCTTCATCTGTTTTTTGAAGGCTAGCCATTTTATAATTAATTGTAAGCTTCCGAATGAACGCATTGAGTCTTCTTTTTCTTCTTAACTGATGCTGCTGCTGCTGCCCATGCAGTCATCAACAGGCTTTTGTTTTGTTTTTTTTTGTAAAGAGTTGGTTCATTTTCTTTTGTTTTTTAAGTGTTTTTAAGCACAAAAAAATATATTATATTCATTTGCCTTTTTTCCAGCCTTTTTGATGAAGGCGTCTGGGGAGGTTTTTTGATGCAGAAAGAAGAAAAAACACAAATGAATTCTATATGGTTTTTTTGGATGGCCATTTTTTGGGGTAACGAAGAAGTTTGAGTTGTTAAGCTCTTGTTTGAAAGAAGTTATTTCGGAAAATATACACTAAAATGAAACTAGATTAGTAAATTTTGAGTTAAGTTCAGGACTCTGAAGTTGCTTTTAAAATTTAAAAATTAAAATACGTTCTAACGATAATACACTGTCGAGACCGAAATCGCAGCCAAAATTTTGTTCCAAAACGGTCTTTTAGAATTCTAACTGCAGAATTGCGATGATAAAGTTTTTTGGTAGTAATCGTAAATAAAATATTTATGAATTATTATCTTTTGCCAATATCCAACATTAATGTTTTATTAAAAACCGAAACAACAGTTGAATTTCAAAAAATGTTTTGATTGCAAAAAACATGTGATTTTGACAGTAACAGATAAGTACCATATTTGTAAATTTTTGATTATTATCGTTTGACAGTAACAAGACGTTAATATCATTTAGTTATTGTCAAACGGCAATAATATTGTTCCGATATTTTAATAGTAAAAAAATGAAAAAAAAATTGAGTAGTAAACGAGAGAAGCATATTTGTAAGTTCTGAGTTACTATCATTTAACAATAACCAAATTCTAATATCATTTTTTTATTATTTTCTCTTTTATTCTTTTTTTTTCTGCAATCCTTCCTAATTACTGATAGTTTATCGATTGTCCTGTAGATTACAATATTTTTTACTGTAAATTTGCGTGTTTTATGTTGCCTCGATTTCGTATTAAAGAAATTTCATTTTCAGAAGCTCTGCTTCTCATCATCAACAGAATTTTACATACTTGGTGGTAGTATTTATCTTTAATTTATTTTTTTTGTTGTTTTTTAATTTTTCAAAAACGGGTTCTTAAATATACTTATTCCAAAAATTTTTATAAAAAATGTCATCAGTTAAAGTCGCTGTTCGAGTACGGCCTTTTAATAGCCGTGAAAAAGAAAGAGATGCAAAATGTGTCATTGCAATGACCGGGAATACAACGAGTAAGTTTACAATTTCGTAACTTATAAAAAGTTTCTGTGATAGTAACAAATTTTTTGTGATAATAACATTTTGAGTTACTATCACTTTACGATAGTAATAAAAAATTTTAAAATTTTCCACTTTTTTGTTACTATCATTCAACATTTTATTATTTTTGTAGGCAATGCTTGTTTGTATAAAAACAATTAAAAAAGTTGCAACTTATCGATTTTTAGTGATAAAGGAAACATTTGCAATGATAGTAACAAATTTTTTGTGATAGTAACATTTTGGGTTACTATCATTTTATTGTGATAGTAACAAGAATTTTGAAAAATTTGCAGTTTTTTGTTACTTTCAAATGCCCATTTAATAACAATTTCTTTCCAATTTCAGCAATCAGTGGCGGCTCAGGTGGACATCAACAAACTCATAACTTTAGCTATGATTATTCCCATTGGTCCTTCAGCAAAAATGATGCACATTTTGTTTCTCAGCAACAAGTCTACGAAGAACTTGGAGTTGAAATGTTGCAGCATGCCTTTGAAGGTTATAATGTTTGTATATTTGCATATGGTCAAACGGGATCTGGTAAATCTTATACAATGATGGGAAAGCCAACAGATCCTGAAGAGATGGGTCTAATTCCAAGGCTATGTCATGATATGTTTTCGAGGATTCAAAAAGCTGATGAAAATTTGCAGTATTCTGTTGAAGTATCGTATATGGAAATTTATTGTGAACGAGTAAAGGATCTGCTAAATCCATCATCGGAGAATTTAAAAGTTCGAGAGCATCCTAGTTTTGGGCCATATGTTGATAATTTATCGAAGCTTGCTGTGCGGTCATATGAAGATATTTATAATTTTATGGATGAAGGAAATAAAGCTAGGTAAGCTTAGACTGTGAACAAGTTCAAGAAAAAAGATAGCAGTTGCAAAATTCGAATAATGCAAACTATTGATTTTTAGTGATAGTAACAAAACTTTTGTGATTGTCACGTTTTGGATTACTATCATTTTATAAGAATAACAAAAAAACTGGAAATTTATTCATTTTTTGTTATTATCGTTTAAGATTTTCATATTTTTTTCAAAAACGCAGAAATTTTGTAATGATAGTAACAAAGTTTTCATAAAGACAACATTTTGCGTTACTATCACTTTTATGATAGTATTAAAAAATTCCAAAATTTGACATTTTTTGTTACTATCTTTCAAAAAAACTACTTTTCTCAAAAATGCCTATTAGCAAAAGTGCAAGTAAAAAATTGTAAATTATTGATTTTAGGGGTAATAATTCGGAAAGTTTGTTAATGATAGTAACAATTATTCAGTGAAAGCAACATTTTGATTTACTGTCACTTTATGATAGTAACAAAAATTTTCAAAGTTTTTATGTTACTATCATTTTCTTTTCATCAACGCTCAGATCAATCTCACTTTTACTCTTTTATTCGATCTTTTCAGAACCGTTGCTGCTACCAACATGAATTCCACCTCTTCTCGATCACATGCAGTATTCACAATTGTTTTAACTGAAACCAGACTAAACACTGAATTTGATCCACCTCCACAAAAAGTCTCAAAGATTTCACTTGTTGATTTAGCGGGTAGTGAACGAGCAAATTCTACTGGAGCAGAAGGTCAACGACTAAAAGAAGGTGCAAATATTAATAAAAGTTTAACAACGCTTGGATTGGTTATTTCAAAGCTTGCTGAAGATGTAAGTTTGAGAGTTGTTGTAGGATCAGGGAAACTCAAATTGTTCAAAATCGAAATTTAACTGTGGATTTCTAGTGGCAGAAACTTAAAAAATGTTTAACGATAGTAACAAATTTTTATCGAAAATTAGATATTTGCTATTACAAGCAGAGTTGTGAAGGGACAAACCGAAAATTAAGGATGTGAAGTTATTCGAAAAATTACGCTCCGACCAGGAATCGAACCTGAGTCTTCAGCTTGCCGGGCTGACACCTTACCATTAGACCATCGGGGCTACGAACATTGCTTCACTTTTTCGGGGGAATTGATAACGATGTTTTTTACACATCGATATCAGTGATTTAGTTTCGGATAACTTCACATCCTTAATTTTCGGTTTGTCCCTTCACAACTCTGCTTGTAATAGCAACTATCTAATTTTCGATCTAATTTTGGGACTGAATTTTCAACAAATTTAATAACAAATTTTTAGCAACATTAAAATTTTCTGTTACTATCATTTTATGATGAGTTTTCAAAATTTATCACTTTTTGTTAATATCATCTGAAAAAGTTGAAAATTAAAGTTTTCCAGTGACTTGAAAAATTTAAAATGATAGTAATAAATTTTTTGTGATAGTAACATTTTGTATTACTATCATTTTTTATGACAGTAACAATAATTTTCAAAATTTACAAATTTTTGTTTCTGTCAATTAACTGATTTTCTTTCAAACTGGTTGTTGAAAAAAAGTTTACTAACAATAACAAATTCTAAGTGATAGCAGCATTTTGTGTTACTATCTTTCAGTGACAATAACAAAAATTTCCATATTATGACAATTTTTGTTACTATCTTTAAAAAAAACTAATGTTCCACAATTTCAGGCTGGTAAGAAAAAGAAAGGTGGTCCTCGAGTTGTGCCATATCGAGATTCCGTTTTAACTTGGTTACTTCGAGAAAACCTTGGAGGCAACTCCAAAACTGCCATGATCGCAGCTCTATCACCTGCGGATATCAATTTTGATGAAACTCTTTCAACTATGCGATACGCCGATCGTGCAAAACAAATTGTTTGCCGTGCTACAATTAATGAAGATCCAAATGCTAAACTTATTCGTGAGCTTAAAGAAGAAGTTCAACGCCTTAAATCGCTGCTTGGTGATCGTGGAGTACAAATTGATGCAACTGGAAAGCCACAATCTGCTGCTCGAACTTTAGCAGCTGAAGAAGATACAATTGAACAGTTGAAAACTTCTGAAAAACTTATGGCACAGCTTAATGAAACATGGGATGAAAAGCTGCAAAAAACAGAATATATTAAAAAGTTACGTGTTGAAGAATTGAGAGAAATGGGGCTGGCAACTGGTACAGATGGTACAACACTGGGAGTGTTTTCACCAACTAAAGTGAGTTTTGGGTTTTATGGAAAAATTTGCATATATGAGTGATGAGTAACATTTTTATCATTTTTTGACAGTAATAGAAATCTCTGAAGCGTGCAAGCTTTTGTTACTGTCATTTGCAATTTTACGTATTTTTTCAAAAATGTCTGTTGGCAAAAGCACAACTAAAAAAACCGTCAAATATTCTGTATTAGTGATAGTAAAAAAGTTTTAGAGATATTAACATTTTTGGTTACTATCACTTTATGACAGTAACTAAAATTTTTAAAATTTGCCATTTCTTGTTACTATCATTTAAAATTTTTATGCTTTTCTCAAAAATGTTTATTCCTAAAAACATAAGAGTAGAAGGTGCAGCTTATAAATTTTTAATGATACTCTTAAAAAATCAATAATGATAGTAACGAATATTTAGTGATAATAAAATTTTTGAGTTACTATCATTTTACGACAGTAACAGAAATTTTCAAAACTTGCCGATATTTGTTACTATCATTAAAAGTTTTTTAAATTTTTATTTAAATGCTTAAAATCATACTTATTCTACTGTTTCAACTTTGTGAACCGTCATCCAAATATGCAAATTTTTACACCCACATTTTTTCAACAAATAACCTCTCACTTTTCAGCTCCCACACTTGGTTAATCTCAATGAAGATCCGCTCATGTCTGAATGTCTGTTATATTATCTTAAAGAAGGAGAAACGCGAGTTGGAAATCCATTAGCTGAGCATAAACCAGATATCCTACTATCTGGACAACAAATTCTTGAACAACATTGTCGATTTGTGAATGAAGATTTATGCGTAACACTTTATCCTGAACCTGGGGCACAATGTTTTGTCAATGGAAATGTTATTACTGAACCAACAAAACTAACAACTGGTTGTCGAGTTATTCTTGGAAATAATCATGTCTTTAGATATAATGATCCACAAGAGGCTCGGCAATCTCGGCATAATTTGGCTGCAGCAGCGAGTGAGTTCTTTTTACAAAGTTTCAACAATTTTCCGTTGGGACCAAAATTTCTGAGAACTTTTTTTTAACAATTTTTGACCAACAAAAGTTCTTTAAAAAAGTTTTGTAATTTACGCTAATTGCTTTTGCAGAAGAACCAATTGATTGGAAATATGCTCAAATGGAATTGTATGAAAAGCAAGGCATTGATTTGAAGAAGGAAATGGATAAAAAGTTATTTGAAATGGAACAAAATTTTCGTAAAGAAATGGAAGAACTGGAACGACAGCATAAAAGAAAGAATAATGTAAGTTTTGACAATCAATGCTAACAAGTGGTGGACATCCAAAAATAGATTTTTTTTTAAATTTTACTATCATTATCATTATGACAATAACAATAAAAAAACTATAGAAAAATATTTTGTTTACTATCCTTGTGACAGTAACTATTTTGATCTTTTTCCGTTTTCAGTTTTGCTCATGACAATAAATAATAAAGTCAAGGTTACTTTTACGTTGATAGTAATAGTAAAAAACGATAAAACAAATTTTTTGTTACTCTCAATGAGACAGTAAGAACAAAAAACGATAACCGCATGTTTTGGTTACTATCGCTTGGAGAGTAACGACAAAAAAAAACGATAATAAAACTTTTGAGTTACTATCATTTCAACAGTAAAGATAAAAAACGATAGAAACGTGTTTTGAATGATTGTCGCTGTGATAGTAAGAACAATAAAAAAAGATTACTTTCAATGTGATATTAACAACGAAAAAACGATAAGAAAATGCTTCGATTACTATCATTGCAAATTTTTTTAGAAATAGTTAAGGTTTTTAACAATTATTGTTATTTTCATTTTTCTGCCATTAATTTAATTGTTTTTGCTATTTCAGGAATATGAATCTCGAATTGAATCTCTTCAAAAACAAGTTGATCTTGCCCAATCCATGCTTACAAGTGGTGTATCATCAACATGGGAAGGAAATGAAAAATTCTTGACATCTTCCCTTCTCGCAGATCTCAATGAAGAAGAAGCAAATTGGACACCTGAACAAGAAAAGATAGTTCGTCGAGCAGCTATCAAATGGCGATATCATCAATTTACATCTGTTCGAGATGATCTTTGGGGAAATGCTATCTTCCTCAAGGAAGCAAATGCCATTGCAGTTGAACTTCGAAAACAAGTTATCTTTCAATATGTTCTTCTTACGGATACTATGTATTCCCCGCTACCACCTGATCTCCTTCCACCAGGAGAAGATTTATCATGTCGTCCATATCCTAAGACAGTTGTAGCTGTACAAGTAAAAGATTTAAAAAATGGTGCAATACATTATTGGAGTTTAGAAAAGTTGAAGTAAGTTTTTTCACAAGCGTGGAAGTTTGAAGAATTGGAGTTTTAAAGTTACAGTATAGAAGTTTTAAATTTGAATAGAGAATAGTTCGCGCCATTTCACTTTCTTCTTTTATAAATTTTTTGATGTGAATATTTTTTGACACAAAAAAATAGAGGAACAAAAATTTGAATTTAAATTTGATAAAAATGGTATCTTTCAAGGCTCTGTAAAATCAAAATTTAGCGATATATTGTAGGAAAATATATTGCGGAGGGGGAGGGGGTAAAAAAGTTTGGATTTGCATACTTCAATATTTTCAAAACATCTTCTTAGATTTTGTCAAAAGAGATACAAAAAAGTGATAGTCAAAGGAAAACCGGGAATTTTGATGGAAGATTCTGTAAATTTTATAGCTAAAATATCAAAATTATATTTTTATGGTTCAGTGAATTTCGAAGTTGAATTTTGAAATTTGTTGTTAAAAACCGAAATTTTCGAAATTTATAAAAAAATAAAAGTGTTTCTTGAAATTTTGATTTTACAGAGCCCTCTGATTTTTTTATTAATAAATTGCTGTGTCACATTTTTTAAGAATTTTTTTGTTTTAAAAATTTTTGACACTGAAAGCTTTTTACACGTTACAAACTTAATTTATGTAACACATTTCTGTTACAGTTTTCGTAACAACATTTTAATAAAAAAAACCTTTGATTCAAGATACTGCTTATTTAAGCATTTAATATTATTATTAACCACTTGCTTTTTTGTTTTTTTTACATAGCACACTAAATATTTAAAAATTCACGATTAATTTTTACAAAAATTGTTATGATTGTTAAATAACAAAAAAATAAATGTTAAAACAAAATTTGGCTGCAGGCAGCGTTTGGAAGATATGCGACGCCTTTACAATGCTGATATAAGTGAAGCAGTAACCCCCGAACAACATTTTGCAAATGTTAATGAAATGTTAACTGCAATGATGCCGGTTGCATCTCCATCACTTCTCAATTCACTTGCTGCACCAGACATGTAAGGATAACATAAAGATAATATGAGTGAATATTTTTTGGTTCCCTTTTTGTTGTATGTTTTGATGTGTGTGGCACTAATCCTTTTTTTTACAAAATGCTTCACTTAATTTTAATATTTTTTTAAAAAAAGCGGAATGGCGTTTGTTCTTTTTTTTACTTTTTTTTCTTAGCTTCTTCTATCTCATTTTTTTCTTGAACTTTGGGTAGTTTTGGATTGCTCTATTTTTGACATTTTCGATACCCCTTTCCTTGGGTATGTCGATATCCACGATGTTCCAAATAAATTAGAAACTTATTTTTAACGGCAAATCGCTCCTTTTCCTTTCTGTGAGCTCATATTTTCAAGAATTTGGTCATTATCGGCTATCTCAAATCCCCTAATTTTTTGTAAATCCAAAAGTGCCAAGTTATATCGATATTATTTTTGCTTATATAATCTCATTCTTTGCAAAAAAAACATCTATATTTTAAAAACTTTTTTTTCTGCAAACCTATGTTACTTTTTCAGAGATCGACTTAAAGCTATGCGAGATATTTATGATGCCTCGGCATCAACCGCAGAAAGTCCAGATGAAGATTGTTCAATGGATGTTTGGATGGGTACTGATCCATTCTATGATCGATTTCCATGGTTTCGACTTGTTGGAAGGTAATTAAAATCTTTTTTGTGTAATTTTTTTGTTTTTGGGAAATAGGAAATTTGGGAATTAGAGGACATAAAACTGCCTAAAGGGAATAACAATATTTTTTACTCAAATAAAGCCGTGACCCCGATGTACTTTTTGATCTCACCTGGAACCGCAACAACATTCCAAACCTCAAAGAATGGCAAAAAAATCGTGCTAAATTTTTAACGATTTTTTACGATTTTCCACGAATTTTCCTTTGTCACATTTTTAGGATGGGGAAGGGGGTCCAGCAGGGGTCAAAGGGTATATTTGGGTCCATAAGTAATATAGATCTGTTCCCTTGCTCCATATGTACATTTTCTAAAAGTTTTATGTAGTTATTAGATTTTCTAGAAATTGTTTAATTTAAAAAAATGAATAAGTGAAACAAGGGTTCAACGTTTTTTCACCCATTGTACAGTCACATTGAGAGTAACAATAATACCCAATAGTCAAAACTTTTTATTATGATAGTTATTGTGAGAGTAACCCTCAAAAGCATTAACATTTTTTTTAGTTTCTATCAGTGAGAGTAATAATCTGAAAAAACGATAAAAACAAATTTTTGTTTAATATTAATGTGATTATTGTCACTCTGGTATTAACAGCAAAAAAAGATAAATAAATTTTATACTTACTGTCATAAGACACTTTCCATGAGCTTTGAGGTTCCAAAATAGAAATATTACTTGTTTTCTGTTAATTTTTTTTACTTACAACTTTTTTTTCATTTAGCACTCTCTCTATCACTTTCAACTTTCATTCCCCCGTTTTTTATACTGCAATATCTTATTTATCATTAACAATAGTGACAAAATCACTAACACCAAATTCTTATTTTCTTTCTCCCCCATCAAAAACCTAGTATATACCCCCTTAAACCGAATGCAGTGCACATAAACACTCCAACACAGATATACTATCTAATTATGGTTTATGACTTTTTAGAGCTTTTGTATATCTCTCAAATCTTCTCCATAATGTTGGACTTGTTCATAAAGTTGCAGTTGTCAATGAAAAAGGTGAAGTGAAAGGATATCTTCGAGTATGTGTTGAACCAATTACTGGTACAACTCCAATTGCACAGAATAAAGGTGTTCGACAATCTGCACGACTCAACTTTAGAAAAGAAGATTTCTTAAAAAGAAAATTCAAAAATGGAAAAAAGAGTGCAAATTCTGATGGTTATTCTTCGCAGAGTGAAGAATCTGTTACAGAAGAAACGCTAGAAGCAAGCTTCCCAGAACATTTACCAAAAGATCGTGAATTTAGTTTTCGTGTTACGGTCATTGAAGCGATAGATGTTCCAACAGAATATACTGATGTATTTTGTCAATTTAAGTAAGTTTTGGGTTTTTGAATTTGAGGGTTGAAATTTTGACATGATGGGATCGAAATTGAAAAATTATTGATTTAAATTGAAAAAATATTGATCGAAATCTAAAAATTATTGATTGAATTTTTTGATTTGATTAAACAAGTTTTTATTTTAATCAAATCAAAAGGCTCAAAATGAAATTCATTTTTTGATTTCGGTATTTCAAGAATGTCGAAAAAATCGAAATTTTTTTCAACTGTTGAACTTCAACGCTTTAATGAACATATGCTAATTACATTTCCCTTCCTTTCAGTTTTCTTCACCGCCACGACGAAGCTTTCTCAACTGAACCCGTTCGAACTTCCAAAGGTGCTACCCTTACTTTTAATCATGTTCAAGAACTTCGAACCACCACAAATGCCGCTTTTGTTCACTATTTACAACATTTCCCATTAATCTTCGAAATCTTTGGTCATCAAAATAAAGCACCTGAGCTAATTGCCAATGATGGAGATAAATCACCACAACCACTTTCATCTCGCCGACTATCAAATAATCTTTCATTCCAACAACCATCTTTAGTCATTTCAACACCAGTAAAATCAAAGCGAACCTTAGGGGGTTTTACATTTCCAAATATGCCAAATCAAAATCCAATTCGTACAAAATATGATTTACTTGTATGGTTTGAAATTTGTGAGCTTGCAAATAATGGTGAATATGTTCCAACAATTGTTGATCATGCGCAGGGTTTACCCACACATGGCATCTTTATCCTCCACCAGGGTATACAACGACGAATTAAAATTACTGTTTGTCATGAAAAGGGTGATCTACAATGGAAAGACTGCCAGGAGCTTGTTGTTGGTCGAATCCGGACAACTCCTGATTGGGCTGGTGAAGATAATGATGTCCTTAGCTTGGGACTCTTTCCTGGAACATACTTGGAATTTTCAATGGATGATAGAATATTTTTTCAATTTGAAGCTGCATGGGATTCTTCGTTGCATAATTCACCACTTCTTAATCGAGTATCAAATTATGGTGAACAAATTTATCTTACGCTATCAGCATATATGGAACTTGAGGGTTGTAATCAACCAGCTGTTATTACAAAAGATTTATCACTTGTTGTATATGCAAGAGATTCAAAGATTTCTGCAGCATCAAGGTGGGTGAATAGAGTAGTTGTAGATGTTGCATCATTCTGATGAAATTTGAGCAATAAACGAATTTCATAAGTTCATTGCTCAAATTAGCTAAATTAAAACTATTACATCATTCTAACAAAATCATTTTTAACACTGATAATTTTTAGATTTTGTCGATCACTTGTTGGCGGAATTTCAAAATCACCTGAAATGAATCGTGTTCCTGGCGTATATCAATTGATGCTTAAAGAGCTAGTCGACACAGGTAGTCCAGGTTCGCGCACTGTAGCTTAGCTCCTTTTTTCTATTTAACTAGAGAGAAAAAAGTGTTTGAAGACTTGTTTGGTTCCATTTTTTATAGAACCAACCACTGAATTTTGAAATAATCTAATCCTTTTATGGCTAAAACGAAAACATAAATTTTGATATTTTTAGAATTTCAGTTTAGTTTTGCAACTTCATAATTGACCCATAAATGCTACTTCAAATCTTTTTTCTAACCACCGTGATTGCTTTTTCTTATTTTGCACGCTTCCTTTCTTTCTGGGAGGGTATTCATCATTCCCAAAACACCACTAATTTTACCCCCATCTTTCCAGGTGCAATTCGTCGTCAACGCCGTGTCCTTGATACTTCATCAACATATGTTCGAGGAGAAGAAAATCTACGAGGATGGCGACCACGTGGTGATTCACTTATTTTCGAACATCAATGGGAACTTGAAAAGCTTGCAAAGTTACAACAAGTTGAACGATTCCGCCTCTTTTTACGTCTTCGACAATGCCTTAAAAGTGGAAAACCATCATCAAATAAAAGTGGATTGGTAACACCTGTTTCCCCAACAAAACCACTTCGAGCTATTCCGGATACTGTAGTCTTAAAGGAAAATGAAAAACCAATTGTTGAAAAAGTTGTCTCACTTATAAAACAGAAGATTCCAATGAATAAAGAACCACCAACTGGGAAGCAGTCTGCAGAATCACCTGATGGAAGCTTATCAAATAGCGCTACATCAAGTGCTAATGGTCAACCCCAAGCTGCTAGCACTGTTCGACCATCTCCTTCATCTGATCTCCTATGTCGAACTAAATCTCGTTCAGCGCAAAATCTCTTCACTGACTCCAATACCCTCAACATTGCTGACTCAATGAAGCGTTCAGTATCTGGTTCAAACATTAATGAACTTAAAAATTGTATTCCTGAAGTAAATGAAGAACGCGTTGGAGTTGTAGTTTCCCGAAAAGGATATATGAATTTCTTGGAAGAAAAAACTCAAGGATGGATTAAGCGATGGGTGATAGTTCGACGACCATATATCCTCCTTTATCGTGATGATCGAGATCTTGTTATTCGTGGAATTATTAATTTAGCAAATGCTCGAATTGAATATTCCGAGGATCAACAAGCTATGCTTAAAGTTCCAAATACTTTTAGTGTATGTACAAATCATCGTGGATTTTTAATGCAAACTCTTAATGATGAAGAGGTAAGTGAGAGAAAACATTATTTTCGGCTTAAATGTTGCAACAAAATTTGAACTCTGTTTTTATTCCTCCTTTTCAGATTCATGAATGGCTCTATGCTATTAATCCATTACTTGCTGGACAAATGCGTTCACGACAACAAATAACTTCTGTTGCAGTTCCCGAGAAACCAACACCACCATCAACCCAGTGATTCATAAATTATTATAAATGTTTAAAAAGTCTTTTTTTATGCTTAATTTAAAATTGATCTCTTTTTTTATGTACGTGCAGAAACTGGTCTTTTAAAAAACAAAAAACTTTTGATGCTAAATTTTTAATTATTTCAGCAATTTTTATCTCTCTCTTTCATTGTTAAATATACTGTTAAAATTCTATCGCATAATGTTAAACTATTTTAAATTTGCTTTTGCTTTTCTTTGATAATAAAAACATCTAAAAATTGTAAACAGGACATTCTATTGATTTAAGTATGAAAATAAGCATCGGATTTAATAATGGAGCTCATTCCTCAGTCAAAATTCGAATGACAATGAAAACTTTAAACAAAATCTTGAAGGACATGAATAGATTGCTTCATAAACTTTGAATAGCCTTCAGATTTGTTCCAATGTATAGCAAAAACTTGTGTCTGTCATTTCTCTTGAAGATGTCGAACGGTTGCGTACTTTTTTTTGTTTTAATGTTTTTTGTCAGAATGGCTATTAAAAAATAAAGCAAAAAAATACACTCTTTCTTTTTTAGAAGAACATGTTTTTTTCTGCTTTTTTTTATGGCAGAGATGATGTGCACACTGATTCATCTTTCATTTTTCTCACATTTCATAAAATAAGATGATTTTTTAAAATGAACTTATGTTGCTGCTTTCTAATTTTTAAATATTTATTTGGTAGATTTATAAACTCTTTTTTTGAAAATGATGAGTGAATGGTTATACCATAAATTTTGGATTGCTAAAACAGGCAAATTTATTTGCGCTCATTAATTATCAGTTATTTAAAAAACATGTTCCACAATCTTAAAAGAATAAAATATAATCATTAGTTTATATAATTACGCTACTTGTTTATGTATTATAAAATTAGCCTAATTCTTACGACAATATATTTAGAACAGGGATAACAAAAGTATTTTAAGAAGGAAAAAAAGGCACAAAGATACATATTATGAAGTTAGATATGTTTTTGCATTTGTTACTGATTCACCAACTCAAATGAAACAATTCCTCAATATCTTCGACGAATCAGAAGCCTATGTCGACATCTTAGTGTTAAGACTCATAAAACAATAACATATGATTAGCTTTTTCTATCTGTTTCATTTGCTCAGTTATCTTTCTTTTCTTTTAGTATTGATTACTCCTGTTACATCTACTTTCTTTTCCCGTTGTTCTTTACTATCTCTTTATATCATGACAATTTTTTCTTTTTTTTAAAGTTTGCCATTAAAATATGCATTTACAAAACAAAATCTGTAAAATTGTTGATTGATGTGTTCATTTCATCACTTTTTTCCGGCTTCCAAATTTTTTTGTAAGGATTTTATGTATTTTTTGTGTGAGAGTCATTTTCTGATACTGTTATTATTAATTATTTTATTTTTTAATGAGGGTGTCGTTTGGATCTTCTGGAGATGAAAATTGCGGTGCAATAGGTTGTTGTTGAACAAAAAAACAATTTTGCTTCAAAACCATTCATAAATATTGTTTAAAATTAAATATTGAAAAAAAATTATTGTCATATTTCTATGTGTTTTTATGCAACTAGATAGAAACTAACAGAGAGAAAAAAAGAAGGCGCAACGCGGGGAAAAAAAAGATGATTTCAAAATCATCATTTTTTAGTGTTATGTTTTCTATTTTTATACCTGCCTAGTTAGTTCGGGGGCATAGTTTTTTTTTTCAAAGAAAAACCATAAAATATCATTGACAGATTGAAAGAAAAACTAGCAGAAAAAAAATTTTTTCAAATTATTGCCAAAAAGAAAGTTCAAAAGATTAATAACAAAAGATTAACAATCATGATTACCGTATACCAAAATTTTGAATCTGAATATTTTAGATGCAATACCATAAAAAATTTTGGTTTATTCATTTCGCCATGTTTTTACATTTTTTTACAGCTTTTTCCATGTCACTTTAATTAAACAATTTTAATTTTAACTTTGTGATTTTCAGCTTCAAATTTTTTAAAATCTTTTTAAAATTGTACCATAGTTAGCTGCATCTGTATCATATAAAAAGTTGATCACAATAAGTTGCTTTTGTTGAAATCGATCCAAATTGCGTACAATATCAGTCATAATAAAATATTCAAAAAAAAATTATTATGTCAGTGTTGGTGTTTTTGTACAAGTAGATTGGAAAACTGAAAAACAAAAATGGCGATCACTCGAACTAACAAAAAAAAGAAGATGCAACACAAAGAAGATTTTGAAATCGACATTTTCGCCGGCATGTCTGCCTTATTAGTTCAGGGGCATAGTTATTTTTTTCAAAGAAAAATCATAAAATATCAATGACAGATGCGAAGTTAGCAGAAAAAAGCAAAAATACATTTTGTTTCTTTCTGCATCTTTGTTTGTGTCGACATTTTTTTATAGAGAGCAGCAAAAAAGGATTCAAAACTGCCGACACTTTTTTCAGCGTATCTTCATCAAGTGTGCGAAAAAGAAAAAAGCTGTTTTTAACTTTCTTTGCTTTTACAAAAAAACATTTTTTGCATTAACTTCACGCAGTTTTCTGCTTTCTTCTTTTTGCTGCTTTTTTTCGTTTGAATATTTAGTTTTTTTGTAAAGAAATTTATGTTAAAAATATCTATTTATAAAATAACAATTTTTAAAACGCAGCTCATGCAATTTTATTATTTTAGCTTCGAACTAGATCTAAATGTTTGTATCAATAATTATTTAGCAAAAGCAAAAAAAAATGCATTTTATTTTTATTACAATTATCTGCTAAAACATTCTATAACAAAAAAATAAAATTAACACATTGTAATCTCATCGTTGGTTATTTTTTATTTTAATATGCAGTAACTCATAAACAAACAAGCCACCATTTTGAAAAAAAATTTAAAAAAATTGAAGCTGAAAGTCACAAATTGAAAATCAAAATAGTTAACTCAAATGACATCGAAACAGCTGTAAAATAATGTAAAAACATGACAAAATTAATAAACTAAAAGTTTTTATGGTATCGCAGCTAAAATATCTATATTCAAATTCTTGGTATACGGTAGTTATGAAAAAAAAGAAATTATAGCAAAATATAAATTTGTAAAAATTATATACTGTAGCACCTTGTCCAAGTTTCTGAACAACTGTATACTGTTGTAATTTGGAAGAATTGTTATAGCAAAATTTTGTTTCCTTGAAGTATAACAACTGTTGAAAGCAATGACTAAACAATGGAAGCCATATATGGCTTCCATTGTTTAGTTGTTTAGTAAATTAAAGCAAAAATAAAAGATGCATTTCTTTGCAAAAAAAATTTTTTGGCGTCGTGTTAAAAATCAACATTCGTTTCGCTGTGCGTCGTCTACGTTCTCCCTTTATCGAACAGTGTGTTGCCGCAACCGCAACCGCAACTTTTAGTGGTTGCGATAGGTTGCGGTTGCGGTCCAAGTTGCGGTGGTTGCGGTGCGGTTGTGATTTGAAAAGTTGCGCAACCAATAAAATGTTCATATTTGCCATTTTCGACCTAAATTTTCGCTATTTCTGCTTTAAATAAAAGAAAAAATAAAAAAATTCGAGAAAAAAGTCGGCTACTCATCAACTGCCAGTAGCAGAAATGTAGGAAGAAATGCATATTTCATGTAAACAAACATCCTTAAGTTGTTAGCTATTCCCATTTACAAAATTTTTCATCCATTTTTCATTCATAATTACAAGTGGTTGCGGTTGCGATAGGTTGCGGTTGCGATCAGAAGTTGCGATGGTTGCGGTGCGGTTGCGGTTGCGAAAAATTTAAAAAGTTGCGATTGGTTGCGGTTGCGAAAAAAACGGTTGCGGCAACACACTGTTATCGAACATGAAAAAAAGAAAAGCAAAAAAAAATATAATTACATTTTTATAGGCTATAAATTATAGGTTTATTCTTTTTTGCTTTTTATTTATGTAACAATGTTAAGAATACATAAACCGTTTAAATTACTTTTTACTAAATCTTTGTTGCGAACAATAACACTCGTTTTGAGTAAGGAACATTAGTGGGTGACTTGAACAGAATTTCAGATCACAGTTATAAAACACTAATTTTATGATTCCAAAACCAAAGCTGATCAAGCAGTAAAAGAGGGAAATCAAGAAGTTCAAGAAAAACATAAATTTTTTCCCCGCATAAAAATTGTATACTGTAGCACCTTGCAACATTATTCAGTTGTTTAGTGTCTGAACAACTGAATAATGTTGTAATTTGGAAAAATTGCTATACCAAAATGTTGTTTCCTTGAAGTATAATAATTGTTAAAAGCCACGACTGAACATGCAAGCCATAGAAAAGACTGAGCATTAAAAATGCCAGCCGAAGAAGTAACAATTGCAGAGAGAACGCCGTCAAAACGAGAAACGATTGAAATCTTTTTTCATCATGTTCACCATCAACATTCATATTATAAAAGATAATAAATATTTATTTAATCAAACGAAATCGACATTACATACAAAAAAGAGATCAAATCAAATATTAATGAATGACAAGATAAGCAAAGACAGAAGCAACCAAAAGACCAATTCCATATCCAATTTTTTCAACACCACCTTTATCGTCAGAGATCGGTGCACCGTCTTCTTTAATTACAGTTCTTCCATCTTTATCGGTTTCTACTTCCATTCCAGGAACTTTGAGATCAATATTTCCATCTTTATCTACGGTAGATGACGCTCCAGGGACAGCAGCACTTTCACGCTAAAAGTTTATTTCATTATAGTTAGAAATAATTATAAAAATTTTTACCTTTTCTCGAGTAGCAGCATCAGAAAGTTTTTGATGAGAAAGATCATTTGTTGCATTTAAAGTTGACATAAAAATTACAGCAATAATAAGAATTAAGAGAGCCATACCATGACGACGTTGAAAAAGCATTATTCTTTCTTCTTCAGCAATAAAATGACAGCAAAATGATATACATTTCTATGTTCGTTTGAGCTTTTATAGACTTTTGAAGGTTGCATTATTTTCAAAGTAAATTTGAATATTTAAATTAACATTTTTTTTCAAAAATTTTGTGCAACAAATTTTATCGAGGTTCCTCTCAAGCTGAATACTCGTTGAGTAGATAGCTCGCAGCTTGCACGCATAAGAAGGGTGTCGTCTACTTTCTTCCTTCATCGAACATAAAAAAAGAAACAAGCAAAAAAATATAATTACATTTTTATAGGTTTATTCTTTTTTGCTTTAAAACATTTATAATAGTAATAATGTTACGATTACATCAACCATTTAAGCAGCTACTTTTAAATAGATCATCTAAATACAATTCTCAGCAATTTAAATCAGCATGGATTAAAGCTTCAAGGTGAGTTGCTTTAACTCTTTATATTACACATATTGTTCATTTTTAATTAGTTGCTTTCTTTTAACCTTTTTATATTACATTTATCTTTTTAGTACATCCTCAAAAGATGAAATAGATGTTGAATCACTATTTATTGATGAAAAAGTTCAACAGCTGCTAAAAAATCTTACTGGTCTTGATGTAGAAGGAAAAATTTTTACTGAAAGAAATATTGAAGCTGCTGAACGTTCACATTATGCTTTAATGACGGATTCAATGCTTGAAGAAGTATGTTTATTGCTGCTACTGATTTTTAGATTAAGCTTATCACAGCTGCTTCCATGTTAAGCTCCAGTCAAAGCTTTATATTTTGCACATACATACTCATCTAGTTACGAGATAGTTAGGAGTAAGATATTAGCTGCTTTATTTTATACTACCTTCAGCAGCAAACAACAGCTCTATCAAAAATGCAATATATTCATTCTAGATAGCTTTTCTTAGCTCCAAAAACATATTACTAATGCTTGTTGGTTGGTGATGATCAAACTATAGCCAATTTTTGTTATTTAAAGGATTTATATCAGCTTCTACTTTATAAATTTAAAAAAATATTCTAAAAACCGAAACATAACTTACTCTAATTAATCTAAAAACCTTCTTTATATGTTTTTCATAACTGTAATCAAAATACAGGGAATTAACTGCGACTTTGAAAGCTTCTGTGGTAAATATATCTTTTTCAAATATATATGATGATAACCTTATGTTGTTTGGTGGTTGAAAAATAAGACCTTATTCTACTTTTCTTCCTTTGGATTAGAGTAGGCTTGTGCTTTCCACGATTTTGTTGTTTATGCTGTGGTAATTATTTACTCTTCTTTTCATCCTTCAGCTTATCATCAACTTCTTTTCATCGCGTTCATCTCTTGAAAATTTGACTTTATATTCATTTGATAGCTCACCAAGTGGACCTTCACCAGTTCGAACATTTTGACAGGTAACTGCTGCATTAGATCGCATTTTCTTTGCATCAGAAGGAGAAGAAGATTCAAAGCTATTAGAAACATAAGAAGTTAGCGGAATTGAAGAACGTTGTTTTGGAGTTTCTAGTAGCTTCATTAGTTCGGGAATAGATTCTTTAAGACGACAATTTTTTTGTTTAATAGAAGCGTAACTAATTTTTTCATCTGTATCATTGAAGCCGATTCTAGTACGCCAATTTGATAATATTTGTACCGTAATCGTTAAAAAGGCGAATGTACTTTGAATAAATTCTTGTTTTTTAAATGCTTTGCAACAACAACAAGATCTTTATCTTTTAATACTATTACTAGAAAGAAATTTTTTTAATAATCCCATATTCTAAATATCTACTTTTTCAGGCTCGTGCAAGAATGAAAGAACGTGCATCGAAATTTTTACAATTTGTTCCGCTGAAAGAACCTCGAACAGAAACATTTCACGTACTATCAAAAGATTCAGAAATTGAAGGATTTGATAATTGTAAATTTGTATTCACGGATATTACCTTTGATGCAACAAATGAAGATCGAACTGTTGTTATTCGTGAACCAGATGGTACTTTAAGAACTGCACTCCCAGAAGAACATGATCGAATGAATCGAGTATATTATGAACAACCAAATCGACCACCATTTCCTCCACAAGTTTTTAAAGATCCTGATTTGAAGGTAAGGGTTACGAAACACTATGTACAGGGTGTCCCAAACAATTGACTGCTTTTCTGAGGCACTGAATTTTCGTTTAATTAAAGTTATTATCGTTGTGGACGATTATGCCGTGAAAGAACTCTACTCTATATCCAAATACCGAAATCTCTACCATTTCAAAGAAGCACTTACTTGTTCGAATAACATTTGATGTAACTTTATTGTCTTTTTGAATTTCAAAAGCACAGTTCTACGCGGCGAATAAACAACAATTGGAAGGCCTAGTACAGCTGCATATGGCCAACCAACAAGAGCACTAACGGCGGTGGAAAAAATTGCCCAAAACCTGTAAAGTTTTATGGGTAGACAAAGGGTTACTGTAGTGGAGGAGAAAGAACATGAAAAAACTGTAAGTGAATAAATAAAAAAGACTCCGTTTTTTGCTTTCAGCATCTTTAAAAACTGATAACCCAAAGAAAAGCAGCAATTGTATTGACATCTTGTACATTTAATACTATCAAGCTGAATAATCCTTAAATACTAATACATGCTTATTTTTTAGAATGCTTTGGATAATGATCGACATGAGTTTGTTCTTGATTTTGCAACATATTTTTATGAACCTGATGATCCATCATTTATTAAACTCTGCCATTTAGTATTTGATCGAACTGTTGAAGGTAATAAATTTGAAATTTTATATTCAACTCGTCATTTTGGTTCATTGGTATTTTATTTGGTGCTAAATGATAACATTACTCCATTACTTAATTTTTATGGATCAATGGGAAGGTAAGGAGATTTTGTGGCATAAATAATGCTGCTGCTTTGATTTTTCCTATAACCTTTATATCTCTTTTTTTAGTTTACGTGATGCAGCAAATGTTATTCGGTTGCAAAAAATTGTTTTCCCAAATTGGCGTACTACAATTGGCTTCAATGATACAGATGAAAAAATTTGTTATGATTTTATTAAACAAAATCGTCGTCTTAAAGAATCTGTTCCAGAGCTAATGAAGTTACTAGAAACTCCAACACAACGTCAACAACAAATTCCGCTAACTTCTTATGGTTCAAATAACATTGCTCCAGAAACAAAGAAAATGCGATCTCGTGCAACAGTAACTCGTCAAAATGTTCGAACTGGTGAAGGTCCACTTGGTGAGCTATCAGATGAATATAAAGTTAAATTTTCAAGAGATGAACGTGATGAAAAGAAAGAAGCTGATGTTGATGACAAGAAATTGAAGGATGAAAAGAAGGGTAAAGAATTACCACAGCATAAACAACGAAATCGTGGTGGAAAGCATCAACCTAAAGTTTCAACATATAAAGAACGTTTAGCTGAAATTGAAACAGAAAAGAATAAAAAGGATTAGATTTTGAATTATTAGGATTATTTTTGATAGGATAATTTTTGTTTATTGGTTGATTTTTGGTTATAAATAAATATAGTGTTTGATTTGTTGTTGGTTTTTGATTTGCTTAAAAAACAGAATATCTATGTTTCTTTACAGATTCTAAGTCAGCATATAAAACTGCATCCCTGAAATCTGTATGATGGTATTACATCTAAATCTGTAAAACTTTTTCTTGAAGGATACTTTTATTTTCCTATTTTTCAGTCAGCGTTATAATTTCTTATTATTACAGTAACCAAAAAAACTGTATTACTATCTTTCATTTTAACTATTCTCAATAAAGCCGTATACAGAAACACATTTTGGGGCTACATGCTATTTATCCAATTCCTGCTGAACAAATGCATTCAAGACAACGAACTACTAGTATACTGTAGCAGTTCAAAAACACATAAAATTTAAACATTTTTTGAAAAAAAGGATTGTTTTTTTATAACTCTTTTGTGACAAGAAGAAAAAATGAATTTTTTTTTAAATCTAATAAAGTTTTTAAATTTCTAATTTACCGATAAAATTTACCAGCTTACATCACTAATAAGTATCATATTTTTGTTGTAACCTTTCGCTTGCTTGCTGTTGAGAACTGGACACTTGCAAGTTAATGACTTGCAGCATGCTCGCACAAAAAGGACGTCGTCTACTTTCTCCCTCTATCGAACACATAAAAAAGAAACAAGCAAAAAAATATAATTACATTTTTATAGGTTTATTTTTTTTGCTTTAAATAATTTGTAATAGTAATAATGTTACGATTACATAAACCATTTAAATTACTTTTTATTAAACCTTTGTTGCCCCATTCTCAATGTTTTAATTCAACAATGGTTAAAGCTTCAAGGTAAGTAGTAGCTTTACTTTTTTATATTAAACTTATTATTTCTTTTATAGCACATCGTCAAAAGATGAAATAGATGTTGAATCATTATTTATCGATGAAAAAGTTCAACAACTGCTAAAAAATCTTACTGGTCTTGATGTAGAAGGAAAAATTTTTACTGAAAGAAATATTGAAGCTGCTGAACGTTCACATTATGCTTTAATGACGGATTCAATGCTTGAAGAAGTATGTTTATTAGCTGTTGTTGGGGCTGCTGCAGCAGTTGGAGTTGCTATTTGTAAAGTTTATATTACATGTGTTTGTATATTAGGTTCGAACAAAAATGCTAGAACGTGCAACAATATTTCTTCAATTTGTTCCGCTGAAAGAACCTCGAACAGAAACATTTCGTATACTATCAAAAGATCCAGAACTTGAAGGATTTGATAATTGTAAATTTGTATTCACAGATATTACCTTTGATGCAACAAATGAAGATCGAACTGTTGTTATTCGTGAACCAGATGGTACTTTAAGAACTGCTTTACCAGAAGAGCATGATCGCATGAATCGAGTATATTATGAACAACCAAATCGACCACCATTTCCTCCACAAGTTTTTAAAGATCCTGATTTGAAGGTAAGGATTTTTATTTGCTATTTGTATTTGACATATGCATTTAAAGCTTACATTACTACATGCTGCCATTTTTTAGAATGCTTTGGATAGTAATCAACATGAATTTGTCTTAGATTTTGCCACATGGTTTTATGAACCTGATGATCCATCATTTGTTAAGCTATGCCATCTTATCTTTGATCGAACTGTTGATGATAATAAATTTAAGACTCTTTATTCCACTCGTCACTTTGGTTCATTGGTATTTTATTTGGTGCTAAATGATAACATTACTCCATTACTTAATTTTTATGGATCAATGGGAAGGTAAGGGACTTGTTGTGGCATAAATAGTGCTTCAATCATTGATTCTTTCTATTACTTTTACTTCTTTTTTTAGTTTACGTGATGCAGCAAATCTTATTCGCTTACAAAAAATTGTTTATCCAAATTGGCGTACCACAATTGGCTTCAGTGATTCAAACAAAAAAATTTGTCTTGATTTTATTAAACAAAATCGTCGTCTTAAAGATTTAGTACCACAATTGTTGAATTTATTGGAAACTTCGAAATAAATTTTTATTTTATTCTTTGTTGATTTTTTTTATTAAACTGTCGCATCACAGTTTTGGTTATTTTTTGTTATATTTTGTGATTAGATTTGTTTTGCATGCTTGCATATTAAGGAATGTTCTAAAATTTATTGTTAAGTATATATTTTTGGGTATTTTATCGGAGGACACCAACATCATCACTGCCATTTCCCTTCTTCCCTCTTCTTTCCTTCCTACAAAATGTATCATCGACAAAAGCGTCTACAAAATAATCCAGGTGCAGCACCCCCAGCCCGACAAAAACAAGATACCTTTGGACTGTTTGATGATCCTGAAAAAACTTTTGGTGATGAACTACGAAAATATGAAAAACGGGTTCGTACAGATGCGGGTACAGGGTCATGGGATACTCTACGTGGAAAGTTATTTGTTTCTATGCCTTTTATGGATACTGATCCATCAATGACTACATCCTTTTTACTTAAAATGCTTGCATCAATTCGTATTGCATCAGCCTTTTATTCAGTTATAAATGATTGTGATGAAATATATAATTATTGGGAGCCGCTACATCTTCTACTTTTTGGACGTGGGTTTCAAACATGGGAATATTCACCAGAATATGCAATCCGATCATGGCTGTATATTATTTTTCATTATATCCCGGCATATTTTTTATCATTTATTACAGCTGATTCAAAAGTTGCCTTGTTTTATACTTTTCGAATTTTATTAGGTTTTTTTCATGCTGGTGCTGAATTTCATTTATATAATTCTGTTGGTCTACGGCTTGGGTATGGTATTGCAAGGCTATATTTTATTATTAATTTGCTAGCTGTTGGAACATTTTATTCGGGGTTTGTTTTTGATTACAAAAGTTAATGAAGACTCAGCAGCTACAGTATACTTTTTTTTGTAATACAATAAGAATATAAAAAGAAAAAGAACGTTACCATTGAAAATTTTTTTTATTTTTTTTTGAAATTTGTGTTAGGTAATTTCAGCGATTTGGACTTGATTTATCCCTCTTTGAAGTGAGCTAATTTTCCAGCTTTGAGAGTAACTAAAATATTCACTTGTAACTATCTTAAAGTTAAAGTGTTACTGTAACTACAAAACCGAAACCTTTTGATTGCTGTTTGTTACTATATTTCTGATAGTAACAACAGAACACGATGATAAATTGTTGCTATTATTATCATAGTTCAGACAATCCAAGAAAAAAACATTCTTACTTTAAATTAAAAAAAGAAATTGAGCTCGTTGAATCCAAATGTTGCTTTTACAAATGAACTATCAAACTACTTTTTGTTATTATTAAAGCTGGTCATTTTTATGTCCCTAATTTAACCATTTCTTTTTACAGATCTGCGTTTCTCCCATCTTCCTTTAGCATGATAATGAATATGTTTTCAATGGCATTTTGGTTACGTGAAAAATGGTAAACTTCTTTTTCCCTTTTCAAAATAATCTGATATTCCCTGTACAACAAACAAATTCTAAAAAAATTTCTGTTAAATTTTAAAAACCTTGTCTTCTCTCTTCCTCCATTACTGTACCCCTCTTTATTATCCTCAAATGTTGGTGATTGAAAAAAATATCATTTTTAAAAAAATTATATATTTAAAATTCTATCATACATTCTTCTCCCTCCACTACAGTACCCCTTATCCAACCATTAAATTTTACAGGTTTTTGGCAATCTTTTCTACTGCTGTTAGTGCTCTCGTTGGTTGGCCATTTGCAGCTGTACTCGGGCTTCCGATTGTTGTTGAAATGTTATTCATTCGTCGTGGAGAACATATTCTTAAGTTTATTAAAGGCGCTATTGCTTCTGGTATCATTGTTCTTGCAATCCTTTACACCGTCGATTCCCATTATTATGGTAAAACTGTTATTGCACCATTGAATATTGTTCTCTACAATGTTTTCTCAAAGCATGGTCCTGAGTTATATGGTGTTGAACCATTTACATATTATATTAAAAATTTAATATTAAATTGGAATATTGCACCATTCTTAGCACTGCTAGCTGTGCCATTATCGTTGATAGTTTATATTAAAACATGCTGTACTTTTGAAGTTCAAAAAGATAATAAAATTACATCAAAAGTTATTCGACCAAGTAAGAGCTTATTTTTTGATGTTAGAGATTACGGTAACTTTGCACACAAATGTGTTCTTCTGATGGGAAATTTTTAAACTTCTTCTTTCTACCGTAACCTATATATATCCTTTTTTCAGCCAATTCCCTTTCATACTGGTATCGATACATTCCTGTTGCCTTAATTGCTTTAACAGCATTTGTATGGACGTTTATCTTCTTTTCACAACCACATAAAGAAGAACGATTTTTATTTCCAATTTATCCACATATTGCTCTTCTCATGGCAATAACCCTTTCATCAATTCGTTACTTTCTTCCACGAAAGCTAAATTTTTTGCCGTATCTTCTTGTTGCATTCTTTGCGCTAATATCAATTTCACGTGGATTTGCAGTATTTAAACATTATCGTGGAATCGCAGAAACACATAAACAACTACATGATTATTTAGTTTTTCATCCAGATGTACATTTTAGTGAAATGAATGTAAGTAGTGGAAGTTTTGGAAGCGCTAGAATATTCAACAAATCTTTTATCCTTAACTTTATCCTATACTGTAGTTATCTCCTTTTCTTTAAAACCCATATCCTACAATCCCTTACATCTCTCCCATTCCAGGATCCAATTCGTGTCTGCACTGGTAAAGAATGGCATCGATTTCCATCAAGCTTTTTTATTCCCGAAAAAGCAACTGATAAATATGGAATTACGAAAAAAGTTGAAATACAATTTATACAAAGCGCTTATCGTGGCCTTCTTCCTAAACATTATGCAAGCGGAACCCTTCCAAATATTACACGTTTAATTCCAACTGAAATGAATGAGTTAAATCAAGAAGAGCCATCTCGATATATTCCTATTGAATCTTGTGATTATCTTATTGATTTTGCTGATGGTACAAATGGTGCGAATCCTGATGAACCAAATTATCTTGAGGTAAATTATACAATCTTTATTGTTAAACAAAATATAAAGAACAAAAAACAAAACAATAATAATCAATTTATATTAACGATATAAACTAGCAGCTTCACAGCTATTTAAACAACACTCATCACATTCAATATATGATTTATCGATGAATTGAAGATTGCTGACCCGAGAATAATAATATGCACTTCGACGAGTTGGAATTGGTGGAGTTGATATAACACTTTTAGCATTGTACTAAAAAATAACAGTGAATTAGAGAAGAAAATTATATATCTACAACTACAGTAATCCTATAAAATTAATCCCCCAAAACTTATCTTTTAAAGCTACCAATTTCTTATTCCCCCTATTCAAAACCTTTACAACCTCCCTCTCTAAAACTTACTTCTTCACTATAATGTGCAGGAACCATTCGATTTGTCGGTACAATTTTGTACTTTCTAGAACACATTTTCATTACTAGCTTTGCAATATTTGTTGCATCATCAAGACCACAATGTTGTCGACCTTCAAATGTAAGACCATAAAACTTCATCATATCCAAAAACTTAGAAGATCCATTATGCCATTTTTTGAATAATACTTTTATATCAGCAAATGCCCGAAGTTCATGTGGAAATGGAAGATTATTAATAAGTAAGCCAAGATTTAGGAAATGTCGAATATCTTCACGGCCATCTGTTATAATAAGATATTTTCTTGGATCTTTTAGACCATTTTTCAAAAGCCATTTACGGAAATGTATAATAACATGACCAAGTAACTTTGCGTTATTGATAGCTTCCTGTGAGATTCCTGTAAAATTGTTTATAGCTACAGCATCCAAAAAAGTTTCTCTAAACATACCAGTAAATTCAACACAAAATTCACTAAGCTGTGGATGAAGTACAGGCTTAACATATTCTTGAAAGGTATCAACAATAACCTTTTCTTTTGCATCAATAAGTACAGCAGGAAATTCAATAATTTCTTGAATCTTTTTGTTATTATCTGCCCAACATGTACATTCAAAATCTATTACAATATAATAATCAAATGGTGGTTGATATTTGTGATCCTTGATTGCATTTCTTTTTAGTTGTCGTTCTTTTTGTATTGCAGCAAATTGTGAAGCATATAACTTATAGACATGTTGTTTTAGAGCAGCAAAAGTTAAATTCTTTGGTGGATTAATATGATTTCGAGTACAAAAAGCTTTCATTTTTCCAAGGGTAGTAATTCTTGAATATTCATCATAGAGAGCTTCAGAGTAAGATGATGTAGGATTACTGTAGCCTGAAATAGAAGGGATTAGTTAAAAGTACGGGTTGGGTGTTTATTTATAGGCAGCTAACAGTCAAGAATCTTTATTAGCTGTTATTGTAACCAATAGCAAGAAGCGAAGGATAAAAAAGTACGTACTTGAATTAGTAATCTTGTCATTGCCAGGTGCTTTATCAGTTGTATCAGCAACATGTAAACATTTTAGCTCATCTGCAAGCTGTTGTTCATCACCAGCCTCTTCCATGTTCTCTTTTTAAGGCTTTGATGTTATTAATTGAAAAAAATAAGCTTTAAAAAATTTTATTAGCTCATCTTCTTGAAGTTCCATCACAGCTTTGAAAAAAAATATTCACATTTAACAGCCGCTTTCGCGTTAAGACCTTTACACAAGAAACATCGAACACAAAAAACTTTTGCAACAAATTTTTGAAATTTTAAAAACTTTATCCAATTTTTCAAACCCTTTTATCTTTTTTAGATGACAGATAAATACAAAAAAGTATATTCCCATCCTGTTATCATTCCTGATAAATCACATTGGTTATATCGTGCTTTTTATATTCCATTTATTAGTGAAAAACATGTCCAATATGGAGATTATGCAGCCCTACAAAAAATTATTCATTAATTTGTTTTTCTTTCTTACGTGCTTTCATGAATTTTAGATGTTATTATTATATTGTTATTGTTAGATTGTTATTTTGTTAGTATTATTATTATTTATATGGTTTTAATGTTATAGTTGTTTGTGGGAGAAAGTTGAACATGAGTGTTTTTTGAGGTTTAAAGAATATATATCTTTTTTTTTTATCCTAAGAACTATTTTGAGGGTTTAAAATGTTATAAAAAGTTTCCATAAAAAAGTTATCAACTTTCAACCACAAAAATAATATTTTTATCAGATTTGTTATCCTTTTTCTCCTTTTATGTAACTGTAATGATCCCCAGCTGATTACGATGTTAAGCTTATTTATCTGGAATCAGTTAGAAACTATTACGGTAAAAACCGTTACAGTTTTGGTGTGGAGAATTTTCTAGCAAATATTGTACCTCTTCTAATTTCACTTTTATTCTTTTTGCTTTGTTCAAAACTGTTTTTTCTTCTGCAAAACTTTGTTTTTTCGTGCCTTTTTTCTCTCCTTTGCTTCTTTGCAAATTTATGCCTTCATACTTCTGTCTTCTAGAAGCTTTATACTCCATGACTTCTTTTTATTACTTATTACCGTTATTATTATGTTGTGATATTTTAAAAACGATCGAATGTTTTGAATAAAATTTTAAAACTAAATTTGCGTGTCGTTAAATACATTATTATTGGTATTTTGCCGTGTTTATGATTTTTTGTCTTTACTTCTTGAATATATTTAAACAGTTTTATTTTTAGAGCTATGGCCTCTTCAGAAAATAGTAGTAGTATACCAACAGATGCTGATGAAAAGCTTAAAGAAGAACAAAGGCTTCAAGATGAAAAATTTAAACGTGATATGCAGCTATGTAAAGTAGGTATTTTATATATTTTTGACTAATGTTTGCCACGACCGATTTTGAACCTTCAAGCCTAGCTGAAGTTAATTAAAAAATTGTTTTAACATCTTCTGATAGTAAATCGACAGGACTTATTACTGAAGCGTTTGATGCGTTAATTTGATTACTTTCCGCGATGTGGTTGCATATTCTTCAATCTTCTTTTGAAATCTTTCAAGCTTTTCCTAAGAAAATCCCAGGAACTCTGCAATATCTAAGCTACAGTAACCAGCGACCACAAAAACAACTCCTCGTCCAGAATTACTATATTCTAACAAAAAGTATCCTTCTTAAGTTTTCCCTTTCAAAATTACCTCTCAAATAGCGTCTTAAAATAAAACCCATACATTTTCTCTTAAAATAGCCAACTGATATGCTTCAAATGGAGTTGCATATTCTTCAATCTTCTATTGTTTTTTCATGGTTTTGCTTCAAATCATCTTTCAACGTATAAAAAACATACTACAGTAATCACTTTTAACAAAAACAAACCTCTTCAACAGTATTGTAATAACTTTATCCGAACTGATTCTATTTCCATACTTTCATCCTTGCCATTTTGGCTAGCTTCAAAAAATAGTCTTGTTGGTAAAATAGCTTCATTACAATCACATGAAAAATATTCATCAAGACGTTTTTCAAATGGTGTTTTATCACCAATTTCTTGTAAGCTTCTTGAAAATGCTACTGCTAAAGCATTCTTTGCACGTCCATGAACAAATGATTGATCAAGTGGAAAATAGTTTCAAAAACAAGACTCCTTTTGTACTGATGAACCTAATTTTGTTGAGGTAAATAAAAAAAATAATTTGTTAAACAGAAACAATTAATTAACGATATAAGCTTGCAGCTTTATAGCTATCCAAACAACTATCACCACATTAAATATATGATTTATCAATGGATTAAAGATTGTTAACCAGAGAAATAAGCAGTTCGACGAGTTGGAATTGGTGAAGTCGATAATCAATATATATAAATGCATGATTTTGTTTTAACAAGGACTACGGTAGCTAGTGATCATTTGGGATCTTTTTCACCAATAATTTAATTCTATCAATGAGTAGTTCTGTTGATTTGCCATCTAATGGTGTTATAACGTTTTGTTTTGCTAGAAGCCCTCTTAAACAGATGTTCAAAATCGGTCGTGTCTATCCTTACTTTTTACTTTGTTTAACTGTATGTATTTTTTAGAACCTCCGTGCTGCAGTAGATGAATTACAGAATGCTGCAAATGAACTTCCAATCTTGGGCAAAGGCTATGAATACAGTACTTCCTTTCCTGGTTTTTTACAATTAATTGAAATTCAACGTTCTAAAGTTTCAACTCTTCTTACACAAATTTATGGCAATTCAGGAATTAAACCAAAATTTCCAAAGCTTATTGAAGAAGTAACAAAAATTGTTGAAGCTAATCATAATTTGGATGAAAAGATTGTGAGTGTTTTTATAGCATCAAAAATGTAAGCAATTAAATGTGTTCAATTTTTAGTGCAGCGCTATTGATGAAGCAAAAGCAGAAATACGTGGTAATCGAGTTTTGGTTCCAGAGATGTCTCGAACAGCTGAATCACATAGTGGTATGCCAAAGCTTGTAACAGAAAAAACTCCATATGGTAAAGATTCTGGTGGTCGATATGCTGGGCTAGGCTCGAATCCAAGAAAAGGTCAAGATGAAACAAAAATATTCTATCATAAAGGATTATATGTTGCTGTAAGTTTTAGCTTCTTGGTATACTGTACTTGCTTACTATAAACAATGTTTTAGAAAAATCTTATTAAACCACAAACAAAATTTGCTAATTTTATTAATAATGAAGATGCACCATTTAAATCAAAGCTTAAAATTAAGCATCATGGTAAAGCTCGTCCACATGGAAATTTACGTGTTATTGATGCTGATGATGGTATGAATGGTAGTGGACAACAATGGGAAAGTGATAAGAATGAAGCTGGACATCCATATGATTATGAGCTAGAAAGTTTTGTCATTCCAGACGAACAGAAAGTTTTTGGATCGTTGACTGTATGTTTTTATTTGTGCTACTGTTATTATACGACGACCCTATATAGTTCTTTAAAACTTCTAATATGAAACATTTTTCAGGAAAAGAAAAAGCTAGAAGAAATCCCAATGGCAATTGTTGATACGAAAGAAAAACTTATTGAATTAGTAGAAAAGCTAAACAAGCTTCAAATATTTGCAGTTGATGTTGAACATCATAATTATCGTACATATCTTGGGCTAACATGTTTACTTCAAATTTCAACTTATCATGAAGATTTTATAATTGATCCATTTCCGCTATGGTCTGAAATGTGGCGTCTTAATGAACCATTTACTGATCCAAAAATCCTTAAAATTTTTCATGGTGCTGATAGCGATATTGAATGGTTACAACGTGATTTTGGAATTTATGTTGTAAATATGTTTGATACATTTTTTGCAATGAAAGCTCTTGGAATGTCTCGTCTATCCCTACAGTATCTGGTAGAACACTTTTGTGGTATTACACTTGGAAAAGAACTTCAAAAAGCTGATTGGAGAATTCGACCCTTGACAGCAGAACATTTAAATTATGCTCGTGGTGATACACATTATTTGCTATATTGTTATGAACATCTTCGAAATGATTTGTTAAATAAGCCGGCAGAACAAGATCTACTGAAAAAAGTTTATAATCAAAGTACTTTGTTATGCCGAAAAGTGTATGAACAACCAAGATTTTCTGAAAATGGATATTTGAAACTTCTCTCAAAAAGACATCCAACAAATCAACAAGCATATGCTTTGAAGGAATTATGGAAATGGAGAGATACAACAGCGAGAGGTATGTTTTTTCAACAATAAATATTCGAGGGTTGAGCTGGCGAACTCGGGCGCTGCTTGACAGGCAGTGTATTCCCGCTCTCACTTTTATCGCTTCTGAAGATGGATCGTTTCCGCTCCCGATTCCATTAGATCCGGAATCGCTTCCGCTTCCATTACGAGAAGCAAAAGCGGAAGTACACTGTTGACTGGCGCATCCACCAAATCAAACCTACTCTAATTAATAATCATATATTTCAGAAGTTGATGAATCTCCAGATTATATTTTACCTGATCATATGTTAATGCAAATTGCAGAAGTTTTACCACGCGAACCACATGGTATTATTGCTTGCTGTTCACCAGTTCCAGTATATTTAAAACGGGATCTATCAATAATACATAAGTACGCTTTCTTGGATACTCTATACATTAACTAAAACATATAAACGATTTCAGAATTATGAATCATGCTCGTGATCTTCCACTTGATCGATCATTTGTACATGGACGTGCAAAGAATGCTTTGGCAGTAGCATTTTCAAGAAGCTTACAAGAAATTGGTGATAAAACACCATTTGAAAAACGTCTTGATGAATATTTTTCATGTGATTGTAATGAAGCTATTTTACCAACAAGATTATTTGGAGATGGTCAAGATAGCGAAGATGAAAGTATGGAAATAGAATCAGATGAATGCTCGGATAAAGTTTTTACTATATATGATACTGTTGAAGAGGTTTGCTGCTGTTGTGGAGGATTACTGTATCTTATATGTATTATTTTAGAAATCGAAAGATAATTTGAAGCAAACACTTGAAAAAGTTCAAAAGAAGATTGAAGAATATGCAACTCCATTTGAAGCATATGAGTTGGCTATTTTAAGAGAAAAGGTGTGATTTTTGTTTTATGTCTCATTAGCTTTTTGATTATCTAAAAAGTCTTGAATCTAATATTTTATCAAATTTTTTAGCCAAAAGTTGAACCTGTAGAAGATCCAAATAAGAAGAAAGTTATGTTTTCACATAAAGATGAATGTGCACCATCTCAACGTCAACTACCTTCATCATCATTGATTGATGATTCGCTTACAGAAATTGAAGGACAAATTCCATTGATAACACTTACGAAAAAAGGACAAAAACGTCGTCAACAACAGACTAATCGAAATGCAGATGTTTTCATCAATCGAAATAGAGGTGGTGGTACAAAACGTGGTAAATTTGGCGATAAAAAATAACATTAATCATTATTATTTTTTACAGTTGTTTAAGTTTCTCTCGTGTGTTAATTGTTGTTGATTTTGTTCCGCAAAAAGAATTTATCTTGTTAGAAATTTTAATAAAAATGTTTTAACATGTGAAGAGTTGTTGAATTACAGTAATCTTTATAAACGATTTCGTTATCTTTAATGTTTTTTCAAATATTCATTTGTTGAGGGTATATTTGAGTTGTGTTTTAGAATTATATTTTGTATATGTAAATAATGCAAAGCTATCTTCGACAGCTGATTAGATCTCCAGATATATTTGCAAGTATATTAGCAACAAAAGTATCAAAACGTAAAAAGATTTGTATAGATTATTCTTCACCAAATATTGCAAAAACTTTTCATATTGGTAATTTACGGTATGTTTTTTTTGAGGAACATACATTGAGAGTATAGTTTTGGCACCAAGTTCTGCGAAATCAATGTGCTGATATTATAAAATGTCAAAATTATATCGAGAAAAACTCGAAATCTCTTCATCAAATTATTTTACTTTTATCTGCGTTGTTGCCCAATTTTTTGGATGAATTGCATTATTCGAATTTCAACAATAAGCCAGCTCATGTGATTCGAATGTTGAATGACAAAGTTGATCGACCTGAACATTCATCTCAACAACGACGACAACGCGTTCTGCCACCTACACAGGTATCCCATCAGCAACAACCCGATTCAAATGCTGTAGCTCGTCCTTCTCAACAACAGCGGGGGCCAGCACCTCCTACAGGTCATTGTCAGCAACAACAACCAGTTCATCGACCATCCACAACAATAGATGGTCGACGGCAACAACAGCCAGGCCATCAACAGCAACATGCCCCTTCTTAAGTCGACTCATGGGTATCCCATTAGGGTTCAGTAGGTGCTATGACCTACAACCATAAGTTTAAGTTTAAAAAAATTAAAATTTATGTTATTTCTTTTTTTTGATTTTCGGCATTTTGATTTTTTTTCTGCTTTCGATTATATATGATTTCCACTTTTTGAATTTTGATTTCGCAGTGCCTTGAGTGTTGTCTTACTTACAATACTTACACGATCTTTGAGAATATCGTAAAAATGTAAAATACAGTGTATTTTAATACAAGTTTTATAGTTAACTTTTGGAATAATAATGCTTTTGTATACTGTAATTTTAAGATTACTTTTTAATTTCCATTTATTTTCAGATCAACAATTCTTGGAAATTTTGCAACAAAAATTTGTCGAGCTGCAGGACATGAAGTAATTGGAATAAATTATTTGGGTGATTGGGGTGCACAATTTGGTCTTCTATTAACTCATTGGCCAGAATATTCTTCACAGAATCAATTACAAGAGAAATGGAATTCCTTAAATTCAAGGCAACGAGTAATGGAATATACAAAAGCATATATTGAAGCAAATCAACGAGCTCGAACAGATCCAAGCTTTTCAGAAGAATCAAAAAAATGTTTTCAAAAAATGGAAGAACATTTAATTGCAACAAAAAATTTTGATGATTTTAAGTTATGGAATGAATTTAAAGAAACATCAGAAGAATATTTGAATCAATTTTATGAAAATCTTAATATTAAATTTGATGAATGGGATTCTGAATCAAAATATGTTATTAAAGGTCGAGCATTAGTTGAGAAGATGATGAAAGAAGCACCAGTATTTTTATCAAGAGATGGTCTATGGGCAATACATGATCGTGAAATTGGTGGATATGCACCATTAATGAAAAGTGATAAATCTTCATTATATTTGACAAGGTAAGTTTTGGGTGCTTATTGCTTACGGTAGATCTGCAGTTTTATTCATTACTTTTCAGAGAACTTGCATCCATTATTGCTCGAGATGAACGACATCATGCAGATGAATATATTTATATTGTTGATCGAGCACAAATTCGTCATTTTGATCATCTCAAACTACTGCTAAAAACCATCAATCGGGAAGATATATGTCCAAAAATTAATCATCAATTTTATGGTCGAATTATTGGTCTATCAACTCGAGAAGGAAAAAATGAATCAGCAGATTATATTTTGCATAAAGGAAAAACTAAAGCTCAAACATTCATTGAAGCATCACCAACAATGAAAATAACAGAAGATGAAATGGATGAAACAATTAAGAATCTTTCACAATCTGCTATTATTATTAATGATTTGAAGAGAAAGAAAGGAACAGAATATCATTTTTCATTTGATAGTGCATATAAGCTAACACAGAATAATGCGTTGTTGTTACATGTAAGTTTGCTTCTTTGGGAGAAGTGGTAGCTAGAGGGTTACTGTAGTTTTGATAGGTTTTGAGTAAAAAAGGGAAAAACAACTTTGTTTAATCTGTAAATTCTAAACATTTATTGCTTTTTTTCCCGGTCAAAGCTTATCAACGTGTGCCTGGCTCAGCTTTTAATATGCTCGGCCAGGATAGCTTCCATGCTTACTACATCATCGTTTTATTTTTCACTGTCTAATTACCTTTTTTTTCAGACTAAACACACTCGTCTCAACTCTCTTGAAGAATCAAATTCAGAAATTCTTCGAAAACTTTATGATCGACTTGATTATATTGATGTTATGAGATTGGATGATTCAACAGAAGCTCGAAATCTTGTTTTACATCTTTATACTTTGGATAATGCACTATATGGTTCATATCATTCACTAGAGCCATGTCGAATGGTGATTTATTTAATGGAACTTGGACAACGAATTGGTACTGCAATGGCTGCATTAAGAATTCAAAATGAACCTGATGAAATTGCTGTTCCAAGAATGTTGATGTTTTGTGCAGCTCGAAGAGTACTAGGTGATGGAATGAGGCTGCTTGGAATAGAACCTTTGAAACGTTGTTGAATTGTTTTGTTTTGTTAGGAAATTTTTTGATAGTTGTTTGTTTTTTTGTTAATAAAAATGTGAAATGACTTATTACCGTAACCCGTTTATTGACATTTATGAAAGACAATTTAATGAAACAGATAATTTTTGCGGAACATGGCAGTCAAAATAAATGTAACAAAAATAAAATTAACTTCAAACTTAACAAAAGCATTAAATATTTTTCAATGCAAAGGAACCAATTGAATGAATAATTTTTAACATATCTTCTTTTCTTTGTATAAATCGAAGAGTAATCCATTTTTTGTCACTAATTAATTTTTTGATTTTTTTAAAACGTTGACAAAATTTTTCTTTAATAATTATATTCATTTCTTGTAATGTCATTGAATTATCAATATTCAGTGAAATATTTATTGTCGCATTTTTCTAAAAGAAATATAAAATTAATTGTATGTTTTTAGATGGTCCGTGAATTTTGCAATAAATATCCAAGATGATTCAAATATTTTGCGCGCTTTGTTTTTGCAATAAATCGTCGATTTTCCACATTTTTCCACGATTTTCCACGACTTTCCACTATTTTCTACAATGAACCCCGGTCTCCTCAATTCTTCACGAACTGTTTAATGTAATGCAGAAAGGTTAAAAAAAGTGTTCATGCGGAAAATTTATAAGATGAGGGTAGAAAGAAAAGTGGAATAGCTGATTTAGCCGAAATATATATATATATGCATGGAAGGTGTTATAAAAAAAGAGGTGACCAAGGTAGAAAGTATAAAAGCTTAAAGTGAATAAGATGTGCGGGTGTAAAGTGAAACAGAAATTGGATTAAAAGGGGAAGGGACTATTAACATGCTGGATGGTAAAAAACCTGTCACTATTTTGCGGGTTATTTGTGGAATTAGAAGAATAATTAAGATTTGATGAGTGTTTTTTCGGGATGTGAAGATTAGGATCCGATTTCACTATAGATGAGAAGGTAAGATTCCCGCATTTACCTTTTTTTAAACTACATAGAATATAGAATGAGAAAATGAGTGAAGCATGATAATAAACTAATGCAACGTAGAGCTATCAGTAACCGCCTCGGAAATGCAGGTTATCCCTAGTGCCTTATAACAGAAGAATTCGTTCTTTTGTATAACCAACTTACTTTCATAAATTTGACCAACTCTTCTACATCAAAATCAAAAGTATTTACAGTAATTTGAAGATTTCTAAATAAATTTGTATTCAAATATTTTAGTAACATTTTAGGCCAGTTATTTTCAATAACAATATTAGTTTCATGAAAATCAATTTTTTCAATATTTTTTGTTGCAAATAAAATATTAGAAAATTTGACTTCTGTTATTACGGTAACAAAGTAACAATTAAGTTCAACAGTATTGAAAGATAATAACGATAAAAATTCATTGGATGAAAGTTGCAAATTTCTTAAAATAATAATATTTGAAAAAACATAAAAAATTTTTGATTTGACAGTATCCAAAAAGTTTCTACCATTTTCCTCAAATGTATGATAATTGTAAATTATTGCATCAGTTTCTGATGGGAAGGAAGTATTTGTGTATTCAAATGTTGGTATATCAAGAATTGCAACGTGTTTTAAATAGATTTCAAGGTCTTGTTTACAGAAAGTGAGATGAATTTGTTCAACTGGGTCAAAAGTTTGCATAAATCGTAGCAACAAAATTTCATCTATTTTTGGTATAAATAATTGTGCAACTAAAAAGAATTAGTCAGGGCATTTAAAGCTTATCCATAAAAATTTGCATTACCATCTGCTTTACAAAATAAAGTATTATGATCACGTGAATAACACATATAGCATTTACAAGCAAATGGATAATCTAAGATACATTTGTTACGGCATACTTTACAAAGATTTTTATCACAAACAATTTTTGATCGAGATTTTTTTGATTTATGAATGTGACAAAATGGAGATAAATGCAAATTTGAGTTACAGAAAAAGCAAGACATTTATAGGTGAACAACAATAAACAATGTATATGGATGTGGAATGTTTTGTTAGAGAAAAAAACCTTTTTTGTGGTCAGTGAGGATAACAAATCAATATTAAAAGGTACAATTTTAACATTCCTGTTGTGGGCCCCATTCATGTCGGAGTTGAGTCTTTTTTTGTCAATGACTGTCGCCTATAGAACAAAAAAGCAGTGCCCTTTTTCTTTCAATCTCTTTTTTCAACGGTTCCAGCTAAAGTCACCTTCAACAAATTTTTATGCAGATTTTTTAATGAAAAATGTCAAAGTTTTTGCACCTGACAATTTTAGGTTTCACCTATTAATGCTTAACACAAAGATTTTTTTTTGGAAAACATTTAAAAATGCTATAAAATTTTTTAATAAAAAATACGTAAACAGTATAACTGTTTTCCGGTGTTTACCACATGACATTTTAAAAATAAAAAATGTTTTTCAAACTTTTGTGAAAATACATTACCTCTTTTTTTAAAGCCTTTCCCACGAAAAAAAATATTTCTGTGTTTATTTTTCATCTCAACATTTTTATATAAGTAAAATAGGTGTTCAAAAATTCTGTGATATTATTCAGAGAAAAGAATGTTTGATATTGGATATTTAACAAATGCAACATTTTCTTTAAATGAAAATGATGATGAAACATTTAATAAAATTTATATATATTTTGAAATTGGGCTATTTTTTATAACTTTGGCATTTTTGCCTTTTACTGTATTCGCGTTATTCATGATGTGGAAATTTCCACAATTTCATATTAATTTAGCAATATTATATGCAAATTTATATTTTGCATATGGATTTCTTACTATCGGAAGGCTAATTTCATTTGGGGAAGTGCATTTTTGTGATGTTAAAGATGACTGTAAGTTTTTTTTTGATTAACACTCATGGGAACATCTGTAAGCTATTTATTAGGGATTGTTAGGGCATTATTTGAGCAAAAAACTGACAGAAAAAGATTAAATAAAAAATAACTTTCTTTAAGACAAGTTTTTACAATTCGATGTTGCGCAAAAAATTTTCTTGTGGTAGATATTAAACAATTTCTGCTGATGCAATAAAAGTGATGTTGGTGGCGTTTGAGAGCTCTTTGTGTGTAGTATGCTCGATAAAAAATAGGGAATTTCAGGTATATGGCAACATCGAAAATTTGCATATGCTGATGTTGGGGGTATTGAATCCCGTATTTTCACTATGAGAGAAATTTTTTTCTGGAGGAGTTTGTATCTCATTTATAACGCCTACAAGTTGCTTCTTTATGTGGCTCATCAGATAACGTCGAAATTTTGGTCAATGGGTTACAGTAGTTTTTCACTCGAGACCATGAAATCAAAATTTTATTGTATTTTTGCTTTTTTAGCTATTTAAATCCATAATCTTTCCTTTATATTAACTTTATATAACTTTATTTAGTACAGAAAATAATATTTTAACATATTTTATTGCATTTGTAAACATGTTTTTATTTAATTAATTAAGTAGCAGATGAGAAATTAAAGTTTTTCAAATGATCCAAAAACATGTAGTAACTTTAACAATCGCTAAGAAGCTTACAGATGATCCCGTGGGTGTTAAAAATAATGATAAAAACTAATTTATGCAAATCTTATTAATAGCCTTTAAGGTTATATCACTCAAATATTAGTAGTAAAAGAAATGTTCTTTGCTGAAGTTATAAAATTTTCTTCACTTGTTGTATATTTTATTGCATCAAATTGTATTATTGCAGAAAGAATTTGGGCTATAATTTATTTAAAAGGTTATGAACAAAAAAGAGATTACAAATTTATTATTGTTTTTATTATTCTTCAATGGATTATTTCTGTTGCAACTATATGTTTAGCAGTAGAAGGTTAGTGCATGAGCTGTGAACTTTGAGATAATTGAATTGTCTGCCAAAAACACATTTTTTACAGGATATATCCCAATTGTGCTTTGTTTATTTTTTGCAATGTTTCTTACCTTTGCATCAGCGATCTCATTCCGGTATATGAATGCTAAAAATATTCGAAGATATCGTTTATCAAAAAGCGTTGGAAATGCATATACGCTAACAGAGAGATATCAGCTAGCAGAAAATATTAAAACTTCACCATTAATTAAAGCTATGGTCAATGTGAATGTTATATTAAATACTGCAATTCTTACTGTAATAAGTTTTACAAGCTTTGATTAAAATACAAATATTGATAATTTTAGGTGGTAATTTGCATATTCTATAGTCAAACAGTTGTTAAAAAACAAATTACAAAAATGATTTTTGATTTTTTGGTTACTTTTCATAGCCCAATTCTATTTTCATCTTTTATTTATTCTATCAAAAAATGGAGAAATGTTTTTAAAGGGTATGAGAAATTTATGTTTAAAAATATATTAAAAGTAGAAATGTTGTATCACACACACATACTTTTTTATAGGCTATTTATAAAAACAACAGTTCATAAAATTATTCCACGACGTAATACTGTAACTTCACATAATCACAACTACATTGATGCAATGCCACAACAACAAAAAATGGAAGCAGATATTTATTTTGAACAATTAAATAATCGATGGGCATAAATTTGCGCATATTGGATTAAAAATGTTTTGTTAAAGTAATGTATATATTCTATATCATAAAGAGCATAGGCAATAACCAGAGTTGGAGAAAAATCCAAGTTTGCAAAAATTCTTATCACAAAAAAATATTTATTTTTAAAATATCAGCTCCATAAAAATATGCAAATATTAAATTATGGAGGACAAAAGATTGAAAAGACTATAAAGCTTGTTCCATCTGTTTTAACATATACAGTATTTGGATCATCTGCAGAACATTGAATAAAAACAGTATTTGGAACGTTAGCAGGATTTTCAACATTTGTAGCTGTAGAATCAGAGAGCTTAAAAATAAAAGTTATTTATGTAAATAACTTATTACATTTTTTATCTTACACTTATATAATTTGGAACAGATGGTGGACATAAAAGTGAGTGATGATATACGCAGCTTGCATCGGCAGTTGCACTACCAATGGGTGGATCAATTGTCAAAGGTGTGGCACCAAAACCTGGTGGACTACAAATTTCAGGACCACAAACTGTAATAAAAAACGGTAGGGCATTGTGTTATAAGCATTTTTTAGTGAAAACCAAGAAAATTTTCTATTTCAGAAGGGGAAGTGTTCCGCTCTTGCTGCCATCTTTGTTATCAAAATGCTTTAAAAGATATTAAAAAAATTACCTGTTACCGGTTCCACAGCTGTTTGAGTAGGTAAACATGCATTACATGAAAATATAAAGCAACAAAAAATACCAAAATAAAAAGATTTCATTTGTATAACAAAATTTTTTTAACAAATTTATTTAATTTATATATTGATTACAATAGTAAATAATCAAAGAGCACAATTTAAACCTTTTTGTTATTTCTGTGAATTTCGTGTTTAAAATTAAAGAATCACTGAAATCAAATTTAAAGGATGCATATCTTCTTCTTTTTCTTAAAATTCAATTTAGTTTTATCGACGACAAAGAAGTTTATAGTTTGGAATGTTAAGAAAACGACAAAAAGGATGATTACAGATGTAAAAAAGAAAAAAGAAAAATTACGTTTATCACATTAACCCAAAAATATTGCATCCGTGAAAATAGTCTTTTTTTTCTTCTTATAAACTTTCTCCAATCCTTTTCTTATTCAAGGCACGATGATAAAATTGCATTACAAATGAAATTAGTGAATGTAATTTCTTGCTATCTTCAAGACAACATATGTTGAATTTTTAAATAGAAATGTATTTTTATATGTTATGTTTTTTATGTACTATTATTTGGAGGATAAATACTGTATCATCAAATTGTGAAAAGAATTCATTGCCTGACAGTTTTGAAGTAACAATAATATTTTGTGACAGTTTTGATTCTTTTGTATTTTAGGTCACCAATAGCGATGATATAATTTTGAAATGTTCAAAACCAAAAGCTTCAGTTATTCAAAAAAATCGTTTTCATTTTTTTAATAATGAATCATCATGGCATTTTTATGCCTTAAATTTTAAGGTCAGTTGGTTGTCCTTGCTTGCAATTAGGTCTTAGGGAATCGTAAAAAATAGTTTAAATGACTTGCATGAAGTAATGCCAATTTAAGCTTTGTGCCTCCAATTTTACATCCTATAAATGTAATGGTAGCAATGGAGAATGGATATCTGGTATTAATTCATTGGAATCAAAAAACATAAATGTTAGTTGCTGCTACAATGATGACCTGAAATCTTCAAAATTTTTAAAATATTTTTATATTGAAAAAAGACAAAAACTTAAAGTTGGAGAAATTACCAAAAATGGCACAGCTTTTGGATTTGCATATATTAGTAATATTATGAAAATTATTAACTATGATAAAAGGTAATTTTGTTTTTTACAACATTTTTAAAACCATTCGGTCCTTGTCATTCTCGAAAAATGATTTAAAAATATTTACGTTTTAGTGTAACTTACAAAATAGCTGTAAACAAGATATCATATCATAAAACAAAGCTTCAAATGCATGGTATCACTACAGCCGCTACCACAAAAATATTAGGTGATAGTAAAGCTACAACAAACTCTTCGAAAAATGACAATGATGAAGAAAACGATTTAACTTCAATAGAATTTGGAATTTGCGATAATTACAAAAACAGCAGTAGCAAAAATGCGAGCGAAAAACCGTGTTCAGAAAAATTGTCACCAAAACAACAATTAAAATTTAATTCTCATCATTTGTCAAGTGTATTAACTCAAATGCGCCCATTTTCAAGAAAATTATATCAAGCTCCTTTGCGGCCTGGAACAAGTCGTCAACTAATAGTACCATCAAAAACAAATGTGCCATTAACACGCAATTCTGCTGACGACGACGATTTTTCAATTGAATTTGCTGGAAGTGATAAATGTCCATTTGAAGATGGTGATGATACAGCAGATTTTAATGAAGGAAATGAAGCCAATGAATTAACTGCTGATGCTACAAATGTTGAAGGAAACATAAATGGAAATGGGAATAGTAATGCTAATTCTAACATCAACTCAAATTCTCAAATCAACAGCAACAATCAAAATTCACAAACCAGCAGCAACCAGAATTCTCAAATCACTAGTAATGATAATTCCAACAGTAACTTAAATTCTCAAACTAATAGTAATCAGAATACTCAAACCAATCAAAATTCGCAGACCACCAGTAATCAAAATTTCCAAACAAACAGCAATATTAATATTAATTCTAACAGTAACTTGAATTCTCAAACTAACACTCTCCAAAATTCATTTTTACAATCACAAAATAATTTACCTCAAGATGTTCAATCTCAAAATCCTGTAAATCCAGCTGCCATGTCCAGACCGAATGTTCCGTTTGTACAAAATCCTATTAACCCCTTGCCAGCATCTGATTATGGATATAATGGCTATTATCCTGCTTATACAGGAGCTAATGGCGGCTCATGGTTCGTTTTTATACTTTGTTGGAAACAAGTTTTAATGCTACTGTATAATACAATGCAGATCCTACATAACCTTCCCTCATAATTTATTCAGTTTATTCAGTCTTTTTCGATCAAACAACAAGCAATCCTGAATAAAAAAATCATAAAATCAATTATAGGGCATGCTTTAGTGCTGACACAGAAGTTCAAATGATAAATGGAAAAATAAAAAGAATGGATGAGCTAGCAGTTGACGATTGGATCTATTCTGCAGGGGTTGAAAAATTTGGTTTTAGCCGAGTTATTTCATGGCTTCATAGAAAACCAAAATTAAAATTTGAATTTATCAAAATTACACTTGAAAATGGAAAGAATCTTAAAATTACTGCAAAACATTATATTTATAAAAGTGATTGTTTTGGTAAGTAATTATTTTAAACAATGTATGACAACATTGAATTTTACAGCTAATGAAACAATGTGTTCAACAATTGAAAAACAATACATTGAAGCTGAGAAACTTCAAATTTCTGACTGTTTGCTACATTTAAACAACAAAAATCAACTTCTTCCAACAAAAATCATTAAAATTGAATCCATCTTTGAAGAGGGCATCTATGCTCCATTAACAGATAGTGGAAATATTTTTGTTAATGGAATTTTAGCTAGTTGTTACAGCGAAATTGATAGTCATTCATTATCATCTAGTTTACCAAGGCTCAAAAAATATTTTAAAATTGCAATTGATTTATTCAAAATAATATTTCTTGCTGAACCTGATTCTCAAGTTAAGCATCATCAAAATGAGATAGAGCTAATTCCTGGAATAGAAATGCTAATAGAAACTGTAAAATCTAATTTATATCCAAATTATCAAAAATAACTTTACTTGTAATTTTTTGTGTTTTACTTTTTATTTGATAACAGTAAAGAAAAATAATAGAAAAATAATTGTATTGTATATTTTTTAATTCTCTGTTTAATTGAGAGTAAATTGAAAAAAAAAACAGCAAAATATCATTTGTACCTAAAGCATGAATTGAACATACATTGACAGCTCACAAATTTGTCCACGAAAGGGCCACAGGGTGGAAAACTACATCATTTTATGTCCATTATTTCAAAACTTACGCTTGTTAACCGAAATTTTTTGTCATTTTAAAATGTTTATTTTTAATGAATCAGATTTACACAAGCAAAAGTAATGTTCTGCCGTATTTTTATTAGCAAAAAAGTTGTTCATTTTTTATAGAGCAATGCGCTTGGACATCATCACTTTTTTTCGTTCCCTATTTTAAATTGGGGAGACGCGATCGCTGTTAACATTTTTTAGCGGAGTTATCAAAAGCCCATTTTTTACACACATTTTGACGGGTGCCATTTTCTTTTACAAAAAAATATGTATACTTTAAACGACAGCTTTGCAGCAAATGAAAGTAGTTCTCTTTTTTTCTGAATATTTTAGAAAATTGGTTGTTACAAAAATAAAATTTTTTATTATCAATTTGTGATATCAAAAACATAATTGAAAAAAAAAGAACATCAATACAACTACTTCAATTATCTGGTCATTATTTAAAATTGCTTGGTTCAAATTTCTTTATAACTTTGAAAAATAAAAGGAAGAAATTTTGTGTTCAGGATTTTAAATTTTAAATAAGCAAATCATGAATAAATAAGCATTGAAAATGTTATCACTGACAAGGGAACGTATCAAACTGCCAACCCCAGATTTTTTCGCTACTATGCGGATTCGATAGTACCTATATAGGTATGAAAAACCCCCAAGGGATTTTTTCCCGTTTGGAGTCTGAGCGGATTCTCAGCCTTCTGAAGTTCGCTAAAAATCAACAGGGAGGGGGTCGACGATTTGATGAAAAAATCGAAAAAAATTTTTTTTTCATTTTTTGCTCTAAAATTGTTCAAAACACTTATTTAAGTGATAAAAACAAGTTTTACCATTTTTTACGGCATCTGGAGGCTTTTTTTTAATGCCGGATTCTGACGCCCTTTACATATGGCAACTGCAAAAAATTGAATTTTTGTTTATTTTTCTTGATTTCCCGTATTTATAGGTTTTCGACCATGCAGAATTCACTGGTCAACTTTATTTTAAATAAAAAATTTTTTTAACTTCAGAATTCTATTTTTGAAGGATTCTGAAGCCATTAATTTTCGATCAATGAGAAAAATCGAATTTTTGTATGTTTTTTCCAATTTCCTGGGTTTATAGGTTTTCGACCCCCTCCCTGTTGATTTTTAGCGAACTTCAGAAGGCTGAGAATCCGCTCAGACTCCAAACGGGAAAAAATCCCTTGGGGGTTTTTCATACCTATATAGGTACTATCGAATCCGCATAGTAGCGAAAAAATCTGGGGTTGGCAGTTTGATACGTTCCCTTGTGAGTTACAGCTATTTATATTTAGATTGCTTTTTTTAAAACAAGTTCCCCCAACAGAAGATGGCCTAAAGGTTTGTGAAAAAACGAATGGCCAAAGATCACATGCAGAGACTGCGTCAAATAAAACAAGCTAAAATGTTAGAGCAACTTGTTGTTCTTTTTTTGTGAATGTGCCCCTCCATTTCACTGCAATACTCAAAGTGCGTGTTCATTTTTTAGGAGTCATCGTTTTTTATTGATGATTTTCTCTTTTTTTTTACAAAAAGTGTACATATTTTTTTTAAAAACATCATCAAACAAGGGTAGTTTTTTGAATATTTAAGAGAATTATAGGTAATGTGAATAACAAAATTTTGGACAAAAACTGATTTAAAAAAACTAAAGCAAAATATAAAAATAATGAACAAACAGTATCAAATGCTGAGAGATATGCCATTATTTAAAATTAAAATTTATTAAAAATATTTTCAGTTATTCAACAGTTTCTGAGCATTTATATTTAACAAACAATTTTTAAAACATGCTTATTGTGGTTTATACCCATCGTGATTATGTCCAAAATTTTTGCCGTTTTGGCTATTTTTCGCACGTTGTTCACAAACATAAAAAATATTGTTTATAAAAAAATTGCTCGCTTTTTAAAGAATAATGTGTTTACACATCATTGATAAATCTGTCACTATTTTTTCAGAGCACTTTTCTTTTTACACTGCCTTCGCTTATAAAAAACATAAAAAAATGAAAGGAAAAAACGTTGATTTGATTTCTTTTTTGCTTCAACATGTTGCAATGTCAGTAGTTCAAAAAACCGAAAACTTAGAAGAATCTTTTTGAATATTTTTTATTTTCCAAAATTTAAAATAATTGTGTTATAATTTTGTTTTTTAAAAAAAATTTTTATTAATGAAGTGAAAAATGAAATAAGGGATATTTGCAACAGAAAATTTTGTACACATTTTTAATAAACTAAGTAGCAAAACTATTCAACAAAAATGAAAAATTTTTTTTATTAAAAATGTCAACTGTGAGCATTCATATCTAACAAAAAACTTTAAAACATTTTTTTACATTATCTTGCATATTCATATCGTCCATTATTTCAAAATCCTACCAAATTTTTTGCTTTTAAAATGTGATTTTAGCGATTTTTTCATAGATGTTCACAGACACAATAAAAAAAGGAAGAACACAACATTGGTTTGGTTTGCTTTCTTCAACATTCAACAAAAAAAGTGCTAGCCGACACATTTTACTATTCTATTTTTGAATATTTTGTAATTTGTAAAAAATGTTTTGTAAAAAACGGTGTTATAAAAGCGTAATACTATCGAAGAAGTTAAATAAAAATAAATTTTTGAAGCAATGGAAACTGATTATAACGTTATTTATAAAAAAATTGTCGAATGTAAAAAGCTTTTAATGTTTTGTGTTTTATTAAATGCCCGTATTAAGAGTATCATAGATTGTATGAAGAAAAAATGAAATAGGATTTTATTTTTATAACAAAAAAAGAAGTTTAAAAATTTTACAGTAATAAAAAGTTGATAACAAATATGAACACCCGTATATGAACCAAAATTACTTTGTAAAAAAAACAACTCAAAAAACTACAGTAATATCATATATCTCTATCTTATCCTTGGTGGTGGAGGTCTTGAAAGTGCACGTTGTTGTCGTTGAAATTCTTTTTGTTGCCTTTTAGCTTCTTTCTTTTGTTGCTGTGCTACATCTTTTTTCTCTAAATATGCATTCAGACGATCTGTGAATGGTGCAGTATCATGCAGCACAATGGGTAGTAAAACAAGTGCATGAAAAACTCCAATTACAATAACCAAAAATACTGTTTTAAAGAACACCAAAACCATATATGAATTTATAAATGCTAATACTGTAACACCAAGGATAGTTGAAAGTGAACCATGAACAACTGAAAATATGCATTATAAAATGTTATTTTTAAAAAGTTTTAAATAATTTAAGATTTTTTTGTTTTTTGAGGCTTTTGCAAACTTGTTGAGTGGGAAAAGTAGCAAAAAAGACTGCGTCTAAGATTACATAAAAAAAGCTTTCAGTGTTCAACAGGAATGCTCGTGTTGTTTCGTTTTTTTTGCCCTGTGATCGCGGCTGCCTTCCTTTTTTCTATTTCTCTAGCGCTGTTTGTTCGTTTGTTGGTGCTGTGTTTTTTTAGCACATTATGATTTTTTTGAATCTTTAAGAATATTAGAGAGTTTTAAAACATTTTTGTTTTGATTGATTTAAACAATTGTTTAACAAACTAAAAAAATGACAGATCAATTAAGGCATCGATCGACAACGGCATAATGCCATTTATAATTACACTTTTTTGAAATTTCTACAAAGAATAATTTAATGATAAATAATTTTCTTCAATTAAATCATTTAAACATTTTTTGTAAAATTTTGTCATCTTAGAAATCAAAAATATAAGCGTTTCTACATCTAACAATAAATGCATTCATATCTCATTTCTTGTAAATTTTTTACAAATGAAATGTGGGAAAGAAAACAATACAGTCGAACCTCGTTATAGTGCGCCTCGTTATAGTGCGAACCTCTCTATACTGCGGTTTTTGTGCGGTCCCGGCAAATGTCTTAAGGAAATGACCTAATACAGACCTCGTTATAATGCACCTTGTTATAATGCAAACCTCTCTATAGTGCGGTTTTATCACGGTCCCTTGAACCGCACTATAACGAGGTTCGACTGTAATGCAAGATTTCTAAAGAGCTTTTTTTAGCATGCAAAAAAGTTTTTTATTGTGAACTTAGTTTCACATGGCTGGTTGGTTGTTCTTTTTTTGCATTGCGATCGCTGTCATGATTTTCCATTAAAGTGGCTGCAAAAGATTCAAAATGCTAGCAGATTTTTTTCTTTAAGTTTTTGAATATTTTTTTATTCCCAAAAAAGCTATTTTTACTGATTTAAAAACATAATGTTATAAATGAACTAAAAAATGAAATAATAGATCTTGGTCCTTCTTCAGTTATGATCATTTTATATTTTAAAAAAACGATGTCTGAAGAGATCGTGAAATAAAAAGAAGTGTTAAAAAAATTGCATTCAAAGATAGCATTTAAAATAAGAAAAAAAGGTTGTCACTTTTTTCAGTCCCAAGATCGCGGTCTCTTTTTTGATGCCTTGTGCAGACGTACACAAACATAAATAGCTTTATTTCGTATTTTTATTTACAAAAAAGTTGTTCTCTTTTTAAAGAGCACTGCATTCACACATCATTCATACACATCTGCCCCTATTTTTGCAAAGCACTTTTTTACAATTTTTTGCTATTTATTTATTGAAGAAAACATAAAAACGAGAAAGGGTGCGTACTAATTTGATTTTTTTGCTTCAACCTGCTGCAATTACATTTGGGCAAAAAAAATTAAAATTCTAACAAACGTATTTTTCTATTTTTCTTTTTTGAATATTTTGTAACTCTCGACATCTAAGGTTATTGAATGATTAATTTATCGTTTTAAAAGATAATGTTATGAAGTGAAAACTGAAATAAAGGGTCCCATCATATCATCTAACATCGCATTTTTTATTTAAAAAAATGTAACGAAATTCTTAAACAAAAATGAAAGAAATTTTTTTTAAAAATTATTATTAACTATGAACATTAATATCTAATAAATAATTTTAAAACATGCTTTTTATGTTGTAACTTCACATCGTGATTTCATCCATTCTTTCGAAACACACAATTAACAGCCGAAATTTTTATCGTTTTAAAATGGTTGTTTTTTATGCCGTACATAGATGTTGTTTCCTATTTTTATTAACAAAAAAGTTGCTCACTTTTCAAAGAGCGAAGCAGTCCCACATCTATCCCTCTTTTTGCAGAGCACTTTTCTTTTTACACTGTTTTGTTTTTGCTTATAGAAAGAAAGCAAAAAAATGAAAGGACGCATTTTTATTTGGTTTTTTTACATTAACTTGTTGCCTTTTGAGCCTAAAATTATTTAAACGTTAAAAAAAACACAATTTTCTTTTTTTGAATATTTTGTAATTCTCGAAATTTAAAGTGTTATAGTTTTGTTGTTTTAAAAGATAATATTATCTGTGAAAATAAAAATAAAAAAGCTCAATCACCTTGGGATGTTTAAAACATTTTTAATGAGAAAATCTGACAAAACTCTCGAGCAAAAATAAAAAAAAGAGTTTTTTGAAAAATGTTAACTATGATTATTTACTCGTAACAAAATACTTTTAAATCAATTATTTTAGGGTAAATACATATCACGATTGCTTCCATTATTTCAAAATTCCACCACAATTTTTGCCGCTTGAAAAAGATGGTCTTTGATGTGTTATGCAGATGAAAACAAACGTAAAAAATGTTGTTTTCTATTATTTTTATTACCAAGAAAGTTGCTCGCTTTTCAAAGAGCAATGCAATCGCATATCTATCCCTATTTTTGCAAAGCAATTTTACAATGTTTTTTTTGTAGAAAACAAAAAAATGAAAGAGCGCATATTGATTTGCTTTTTTTGTTGCTGCAACATGTTTCAATTACAAAAAAAATTGAAATGTTTTTTTGAAATTGAAATATTTCTTCTTTTTTTGAATATTTCGTAACATTTGATATTTTAAATTAATGTGTTATAATTTTAAAAACAAAAATAATTTTTTCTATGAAATAAAAAATGCTCATCTTCATGCTGTTATACATAGCATCTTTAAAAAAAATTTGAAAAAACTCTTGAACAAAATGAAATATAAATTTTTTAAAAATATCAACTATAAGCATTTATACAAGTCTAACAAATCATTCCAAAACATTTTTATTTTGTTGTAACTTCACATCGTGATTGTATACATTACTTCAAAATGCAGCTAAAGTTCTTGTTGTTTTATATGCGCTGTGCAGATGCACACTGGCATATAAAAATTGTCAGTATTTTTAATAAAATGATATGATATGGCAGCGCTCCCTAATTTTTATTAGCAAAAAAGTTGTTCACTTTTCAAAGAGCAAAGCGCTCGCAAAACACTTTTTTTACTTTGCATTTGTCGATAGAAAAATAAAAAAAATTGAAAGGGTGCAATATTGATTTTTTTTGCTTCAACATGTTGCAATTATATTTGCGTAAAAAAACTTAAAAACCCAGCTTCCTATTTTTTGAATATTTTGAAAAGAATAATCTTAAAATTTTATATAACTGTGTTATAATTTTGTTATTTTTGAAAAATAATAAAATATTTTCGATGAAATGAAAATGCAACAACTACTAATGTGCCCACTTTTTATATAAAAATGTTACAAAATTCTTAAACAAAAATGAAAGAAAGCTTTTTTAAAAATGCATAAACTGTGGGTATTTTCATCTCATTATTTCGTTACGTTTGCTTTGATATAACTTTGTTTATGATGTAATAACAAAGCTTGTTCATATCTCTTATTTTGTAGCACATTCACATCATGATTGTGTCCACTATTTTATAATTCAGACAAAATTTTACTCGTTTTTAAAATGGTTGTTTTTTTGACGCATTTTCCAGATGTTCACAGAAAACGCTGTTTCGTACTTTTATAGCTAAGGGGCGGCGTTGTCTTTTTTTTAAAAAAAAATTATTTTCGTTTGGACAAGTTTTTTAATGGCCGAGTGGTGTAAATTATAGCAAAAAAGTTGTTCGCTTTTCAAAGAGCAATGTGCTCGCACATCATCACATTTCTTTCATACATCTATCCCTAATTTTACACTGTTTTGCCTTTGCTTAAAAAAAAATAAAAAAGTGAAAAGAAGAAACATTGATTTGTTTTTTTTGCTTTAACATTCTGCATTCATTTTTGCGCAAAAAAAACTAAAATGCTAGCAGATGTATTTTTCTATTTTTTTTGAATATTTTATAATTCCTTAAAATTTTAAGTTATTGTACTATAATTTAGTTAGTTTAAAAGATGTTATTGTGAATGAACAGAAATGAACAACTGGAACAAATTTCTTCAATTGTTCGAGCTGCTCATTTTTTATAAAAACAGAAACAAAATTCTTGAACAAATTTGAAAGGAAATAATTTTAAAAAACTGATACTCACCAGGCCATGCCAGTTTTTCCATTGAATCAATGCATCTTTCTTTTGGAGTTAAATTTCCAGGATTTGATACAAAACCATATGTAACATGTGCACTAAATTCTATTGAAAATCCAATTGCAAGAATAAGAGTTATCATCGAGATCGGATCAAGCTTGACACCCCAAAGTGATAGGAAACCAATAACACCGAGATCGATGGTGATAATAGCAATTGTAATCCAAAATGTACAAATTGGATTTGGAATAAATAGAAGGGCAATAAGGATCATACAAATTAGGGCTAAGAAATGTGGGATTAAATGAGGGATTTTAAACCTCAACTACAATCTTTAACTTACCCAATGAATCATTTTGCAGTGTATTGGGTAAAATAACATTTAACTGATCAGCAATAGGCCGAGATTGTTGATATGTAATAATTTGAAGATCAGGATATTTTGCTGCAATATCACGAATTTCTCGTGTAACTCGCACCAAATCCGTTGGAGTATTAAATTCTGTAACACCAATTCGGAATCGAAAAGATTTAAGCTTTAGCATATCAAGATCATGCTCATTTTGCCATACAAAATCTTGTGACCATAACTTGTAAAATGCAAAGAGCTGTGACCATTCATATACTCCTCGGACCCATGAAAAGTGATCATCTTGTAGAAAGGAACCAGTATGATTCGAATATTTTTCATATTCACGAACCCAAAATTGTGTGCCTAAAAATTGAAGTAATGTGATATGGTAATGGATAATTTTAGGATTTCATATATCCTTCGCTGATATGTAAATTTTAGTTTTTTTCCCAAAAAGCCCTACAGCGGTGATGCAAGAAGTTTAAAATTTCATATAACTGTAATAATAATATTAAGTGATAAACTAAAATATGCAAACTACAAAACATTAAATAATATGCATTTAGGATTTCCTTAATCCTGAAAGCTAAAGTTTTCATATAATTGCTATTCTTAGAACTTTAATATGTTAATTTTCGAAGCTACAAAAAATCGAAAAAAGCTATTGAACAAAAATTTCGAGATATTATTTTCTTCATCCTTACATCGGCAATACAAAATATTAAAAGTGCGTATATTAAAAATTAGGGAAAAAGTGGGATACATAAATTTGTGGCGCTAATTAGATAACTGGTTACAAGAAGATTGGGGATTTTACACATCCACTTAATCCATTCATTCCTATTTCATATGGTATGTCTTCAAATAGTTATTCACGTTAAGGGATTTATGTATTCTCTAAACTGAGTAATGGATTACGTTCACATAGATGCGTGTGGATTTCATAAATTCGGTATTTTAGGTGTCAGCAGAAAAGTTTTTGTTGTCCATGAAAAAAATTTTGAATGGCATATATCCTCTTAATCCTTACGCGGATAATACAACATTTTAAAGATTTTGTTTCAAAATGCTTAAAACTGCAATAGGCAAATTGCCGATCGTGTTAAGGGACATATAAAATCCAAAAACATATTATTGTATTACAATTATAAAGAGGCTTTAGGGAATTTTAGAAATCCGGCACTAAAACAATTGCGGGGAAAGCTAAATTAATTAATTTTAAATGCTTTCAAAAATAACGTATCTTAATTGCCGTAATGATCTGAATTCTATATATCCCCTTTAATTCATGCATATTTCCATGCTCGCTCAATTTTTGTTGCCCAAAAAACTAACCTTTAGTCCCAATCGAATATTCAATTGCTTCAAATTCTTTAACAATATTCTCTATCAGCTTTCGATTAGAGGGATACGTCATATTTGGAGCTTTAACAATTGCAATTTCAATTTGATCTCCACCATGAAATAGCTCAATTTCAACATTCAATGTTCTAACCAAGGGATCAGTTTTTAACAACAATTTATCATAATCAAGGCCTTGTTCCATTGTAATGAGGCCCCAAATAGAAAGGCCAATATATGCAATAAAAATTATAAAAATAACAATTTTTGTTTTCCAATTTAGAATGAAATTGACGTAATATTTTCTGAAATTTGAAAGTGTTGTATGGGTTTATAAATGGGTTGTGGTGCTTACCTGAAGAAAGATCCCATAAATCCTCGAGCTTTATCAGCCATTTGAATATCGTCATCAGAAAGTTCCTTTGAAGATGACCCATAATGGCTAGGTTGTCGTTGATGATATTGTGGGACAGGGGTAACGTATTTGCCTGAAAAAAACGAAATTTTTGATGAAATTTAAATTGATAAGCGGCGATTCGCCACGCCGTTGGTTATGGAAATTGAAACAAATCTCAAGTGCAATTTTGACCTTCCATAAAAACTTACTCAATTTTTGTTCAACATTTTTTTGGCTTATAATATTTTTGTCAATCACATGTATCTTTGCTGTTGAGGAAGCCGTTGAGGGTGGATTTGTTGGAGTATCAATGGAATAAAAATCTCTTGCTTGTAAACATGGTATACATGCATTCCTTCCCTCCATTTGATGCTTTGCTGATAAAACCATCAATGCGGCAAAGAAAGTAACTTGATACAGGAATGTAAAAAACATGCATGCAGAAGTCATCATACAGAAGCCACGAACTGCAAGAATATCTGTCCAACATCCAATTGCAAATGAGAAGACATCTGTCATGGAGGTGATGAAGATGGCGACAGATGCTTCAGACATTGCTTCAACCATTCGTTCTTTTAGGACTTCTTTAGATTTTCCAGGGAATTTTAGTTCAGTGTTATGCCAAGCGGCAACAGTAATAAACATGTCATCAACACCAATAGCTAAAGTTGTTTATTGTTACTCTCATAGTGATACCATTTTGCGTAATTTTTAATTTTGTCAAATGAAAAAAACTTACACAAAACTAAAAATGGCGCAACAAGAGTAATTTCAGCAAAGAAACAGCCGAACCAAAGCAGCAGTCCAATACCACTGGCAATTGCCATTCCAGAAGATAGTACACCACCAAGTGCAAGAACAGGCTTTGATCGAAGCCAATCAATATGAACTAAAAACTAGCAGTGGTAAAGTAAATTTAATGGTAAAATTTAACGATAAGAATATCAGCAAATTTTAAAAAAACTCCAAAACGAAAATTCAAATTAAAGGAAAAATTGAAAAGTGAAAATTAAACAGCTCTGTTTTATCATAATTATATCAAAAAAACTCTTACTCGGACAGCTACTTCCCCTTTGACTACCAAAGATCCATTTCATTGAATATACACTTGTAAAAGCAATTAACACAATTACCGTAATTGAAAAATATGGTTTCAGCCGATTTGCATTATTCGTCAAACCTTGATCAAAAATTCTCGAATGTTTTCCATGCACTTCAAGCAGGGAATTATTAGACCAAAATTTTTCAACATATTTAATTGCTTCATTCTCAAATTCAATTCCCATTTGATCAAATTCTGGTGTATCAAATCGAAAGAAATACCATAGCCGCATGCCTTTGACGACTTTGATAGAATCATTTTTGAATGTTTCTACTCCACCAACGTTGAAAGCGAGATAGATTGGGGATCCTAGAAAGAAAGAGCATGAAATGATTTTAATTTTACCACTTTTTTACTGTTAAAAATATTTTTAAAAATAAAATCTTTACTAAAATTTAAAATTGGTTAAAAAAAATAGTTAAAATGTGCTGTTACTGCCATTTTTTTTGCAAATTTTTCCCCTAGGTGATAAACCCACAAACCTTTTGTATTTGCTCTTGGAAACGTAATTCCAATACCATGTGATTCAAATTCAAATCGATTTTTTAGTAGCTTAATAATTCCAGTTTGTCGAAAACAATCACCATTCCAATTTAAACAAAGATCTTCAAAATTTACTGTTTCATTGATGAAAGAAGTTTCTGGAGATCGCCATTTTTCTTTCATTGGAAATTTTATGTCTGTTGTTATCGAAGCTTCAAGCTTTTCAATTTCATTTAAATATTTTTCTTCTAATATATTTGGATATGTATGTGTTTCATATCCATCTAGTTCTCGGCCATGCACTACAAGGTAGACATATCGATTCCATTCAAATGTTCGTTCAGGTAGGAATTCATTGGTTCGAATTGGCCATAGCTGAAAGTTAGGATAGATTAAAAAGGGTTGAATAACCATGTTGCAGATATTTTTTATTTTCCCCATTTTTTCTTTCCATCCCCTCCATCACTTTCCAAGGACCATCAAAACACAAAAAAAAGAAGAATAATTACCTCTTTCAGTCGCCTCTCTTCTTCCCATACAGGTGCAGATTGTGGAGTATAAAGTTTTTTCGCATCTAGCAACGTCAGCTCTGCAATCCATATGAAACCACATGATAAAAATGCTGTTAGCAAAATTGGTAAAATAATAAATAACCAATAATAATCAACTAAGAAATGCCTTGTAAACCATGCAAATAACCTCATCAAAGGTTTATCTAACGTTGGAATATGGCATCTCATCCTATAAAGGATTGATGTAATAAAACACATTGTTTATGCAGAGGTACTGTTGAGGTATACTGTACTTGAGGTATGAGAGAGTGGTAGAGGTATAAGTAGCACCCGTAAGAAAGACCGTGTTTTTTTTAACTCACAGATCCTTTCTTAAGATGTCACAAATATCCAAGACAGTAGCACTCAATAACAAATATCATACACTCAATAGCAGCCGAAAGAAATAAAATAAACACGAAAAAAGTTTCATTTAGAGAAACGAGGAGGGGTATCAAACTCAAGACAACCTTGAAACTATTTTTTTACAAAGAGGTTTTAATCCTTCCTTGTTGGGCTGATGAAAAAAAATGACTCCACCAAAAAAGTGGAGTAATCTTTAAAAGTTTCTTTTTTTTTGTGAGTGTCATTGAGAATCATCTCAATTGTAATTTCAGATGCGCTCATTAAAAATATTAATCCTTACAAGAAAGTTCAATGAATCAGTCATTCAAGAAAGGCATGAATTGGGAAGGAAGAAGAAATAATCTTTTAAATGGCTACAACAAAAAGAAGGTTGTAAGGGTCTGGCGAATAAAGAAAGAGGGAAAAAGGAGGGAATGATGTAAAAAATTGAGGAAATAAAAATTTCTTGGAACATTTTTTTGGGGAAACAGAGAAAAGTGATCTAAGAAAACGAGTCGAAAAATCAAAAACTGAATCGGCCAAATACAAATTTTCAAAATTTTTCACAGTCTGGATAATGGGAGCTGAAATATCAAAAATAAAGTTTTTTTTGAAAAAAAAAACTTTGTAAAACAAATAATTTGTTAAAAAAAGAACAAAATTGTTTTTTAGCAAAGTCCATTTTTGCACAACTTTTTAAACAAAAACATTTTTTAAAGTAAAAAACATCTATTCTCTAAAAAGAGTTGTTAAAAATTGCAAAACAAACTTTTACTTTTCTAGAAAAACCTATTGAAGCGTAAAAAAAACAAACAAATTACAGCTTTTGGATTTCATAAATCAAGTCAAATCCATAAAAAACATGTGCAAAAATATGAATTTGACTTTTTTAAAAAACTATAATTGGTATGGATAAAGAAAGATTAACAAAATAATTATTGAAAGAAATTTTTAAGAGGATAGCCATTTTTTGTGCAACTTCTTACAAGTCACAAAAAAAGGAAAAATATCTTTGCTTTCAGATGGATAAAAGAAATCCGCTTCAGCAATCAAAAAAGCAAAAGCGTCAAAAAGAAAAGGGAAAAAATCCATCATTTAAAGTAAAAAAACGAGATAAATTTTTATCACAAATTACAGCTATTAGATTTTTTAAATTCATGTACAAAAAGCTTTGAAAAAAACTTATGATTGGCAAGGATAAAGATTGACATAATAATTATTGAAAAAAATCTCTTATAAGAGGATAGCCATTTTTTGCGCAATTTCTTCACGGCGGAATTTTTGCTTAGTAAAATGAAAATAAGCGTATTTTTCAATCGGCTCAAACTCAGATCTTAGAAAAATACAAAAAAGGATAGATATTTGTGTTTTCAGATAAATATAAGAAATCCTCGAAAAAGGGCATCACTGAATGAATCTTCATCAATCAAAGAAGAAGGAAAAAAAAACAAGTATCAAAAAAGGGAAAAAATCTATTAATTGAAGTGAAAAAAAAACAAGCGAAACAACTGTTATCACAAAATTGCAGCTTTTGGATTTCAAGTCAAATCCATAGAAAAAACATTTACAAAAAGTTTAAAAAAAGGAAAATAATTGGCAGGATTAACACAATAATTACTGAAAGAAACTTCTTAAGAGGATAGCCGTTTTTTGCGCAACTTCTTACAACCACAGATGAATATAAAAAATCGGCTAAAAGCAAAAGGGGCATCAATGAATCTTCAGCAATCAAAAAAGAAAAAATAAAGAGCAAAAGTGTCAAAAAGAAAAAATCCATTAATTGAAGTAAAAAAGAAGATACGAACGAGATAAATGTTATCCTCCTCTTCCTTTTTGTTGATGCCTGCCTGCTTAATCGCTTCAACGATTCTGATCCATTCCAAAGAAAGGGAGGAAAGGGAGCTTTAAAAGGATACATGCGTCATTTTCGTCGTCCACGATATCTTCCTCTTATATTTTTTGCCCCCTTTTTTGGTGTCTCTCTTTTTTGACGCAGTTTATTTTTGGAAAAGGGAAAGATTGCGGCGGGCAGCAGAAACATCAGAAGATGAAGAACAGCAAAACAGCAGCAAGGATGACTTTCTTTTTCCTTTGGCGCGAACCAAAAACTGGAATTTTCTACAAAGGGAGAAGAGAGAAAGCAATGATGATGATCACTCCAATCACAATAAATATTAAAAAAAGAGTTGAACAAAGTGAAAAAAATATGGATGGAATCCTTTTATGTTTATGTTGTTAAAAAATTATTAATGTCGAAAGTTTAGTATATATTTAAAAAAAAATAATTGTTTAAAGTTCAAAAATGTTTTCAAGTGTTCACTTGTCGCCTACTTTTGATGAACATAGAGACATATTTCGATAAAGATAGGTAAAAGTTGTAGTAGAAAAGTTCCGGTTATTTATCATTTCTTTTTAGAAATGTGGAAGTGGGAGAGAAAAAAACAACTTAACAATTTTTAAAGATCGAGTTAAAGAAAATAGAAAGTAAAAAATTTTTATGTTTTTTGGTTGCTTGGCCAAAAACATGTCGACAAAAAACGTCTACAAAGTAGAAAAAACAATTTTTAATACAGTAATTTAAGAAGGAAGAAAAGAAACCCTGATTAAAACACAGGCCTGGTCGCTAAAATGCAGATATGGATAAAAATTCTTATTTTTTGATATCAGACATTTTTTATTTTTTAACTTGACCTGCATTTTTAGCGGCCTGGCCGGCAAGCCGGTAAAGTAAGAAAGTAAAATTTTTAAGTTAAAAAATTTCTGTTAATTGACGGAATTAGAGCTTCTCTGAGAAAACAAATTTATTATACACAAAAAATTTTTAAATATTCATTATCATCACTACATTGACAAATACTCAAATTAGAATAAAATAAACCATTTTTAAAAATATATCACTAAAAATTAATCAATAACTGATATTTAAACCAATACAAATCAATGTCAAAAAATCAGAAAAGAAACAAAAAAGAAATATAAAACATGAAAAAAATTAAATGAAAAGTGAACACTATCAGTGCACAAAAAAAGAAGAAAAAAGACTTGAAAATTTATGAACTGTCACAAGCACAAAATAGTATTTTTTAAACCTTTTTTGACTAGTTTCTGACGTCAAGAATGTTTTTTTGATAGATGGATCACTTTCAGTTTTTTTTCGATGTTAAAAAAAGAGTAAATTTACTCCCTCTATTTTGATAGAATCTTTTGTAGAAGAAAAGAGTCATATGGCAAAAAAGATGGTTTAAAATTTGTTCCAAAAAAATTTAAAGAAACATTAGTTAATTAATTAAAGGAGTTCAATGATTTTGCTGGACTATTTTAAAGAAGAAAAAAAATTTGTTGTAAAGTAATTTAGAATAGCTTGAAGTAAGTAGAATAGCGTTGATGACAGCAAAGAAGGGCGTTTTATTGGTGACCATAACAGAAGGGTAAATATTTAAATAAAATCAAAAACTACAGAAGATCTCAAAGATCCATGTATCACATTTTCCTCCATCTTCCTTTATTTCCATTTCAACATCAACAAATCAAATATTCTTCCTGTAAAAAAAAAGAAACGTACAAAAACAGCAACAAAGAAAATCCTTTTAGTAGTTGGATTAAAAAAAATCATTGATGCGTCAATCCTATTTTTTTACAAATGTGTTTCTTCTTTTCACTTTTTTTTCTTTCTATCTTTTGTACCCTCACTTAAGTCTTCTTGTTTACGTTTACAAAAATGTTTGATCTCAATGTACAAAAAAAAGTGGCAGAAAAGCTGTAACTGGTTTTTTCTGGTGTTTACTAGTTTATTTTTGAAATAAGCAAAAACATTTTAAACTAAAAAAAGTACAAAGTACAGCAAATCTATTACATTTTAATAATCAAATCTATTACATTTAAGACAAGACAATGTCATGCCACGGCATCAGAAATAACATGTTCATTACTGTTGCTGCTTGGCATAACACTGAATTAAAATTCCCTGGAAAATCTAAAGAAGTCCTTAAAGAAAGAATGGTTGAAGCAATGTCTGAAGCATCTGTCGCCATCTTCATCACTTCCATGACAGATGTCTTCTCCTTTGCAATTGGGTGTTGGACAGATATTCTCGCAGTTCGTGGATTTTGTATGATGACATCTGCATGCATGTTTTTTACTTTCTTGTATCAAGTTACTTTCTTTGCTGCTTTAATGGTTTTATCTGCAAAGCATCAAATGGAGGGAAGGAATGCATGTATTCCATGTTTACAAGCGCGGGATTTTTATTCTATTGATACTCCAACAAATCCACCCTCAACGGCTTCTTCAACGGCAAAGATACACGTTATTGATAAAAATATTATAAGCCAAAAAAATGTTGAACAAAAATTGAGTGAGTCAGTTTTTCATGTTTTTTGATGTCGGTTTTGTATGACATTTTTAACAAGTATGATGACACTCACGATCAGCATCAGTAAAACATTAACGGCATGTCTGTTTTTAAATTAATTTTATCCACTTAAAATGTTATCCTTCGATAATTGCTTCATCAACTTCAATCGTCTATAGTGTGAATTTGTTCATGAGAAAGTTTAAAAAAAACCTTTTCTCATTATTTTATTCAAATTTTAAAAAATTTAAAGCAATGTTCATTTTGTCATCAATTCACGCCATTCTTGTCGCATTTTTCATTGCTGAACTCATCGTCGTCAACTTTTTTCTCTCTCGACTGCTGTACTTCAATTATTTTTTATACTACTAACATCTTCAATCAATAACAATGTCATTATTATCATTAGAAGATCTAGCTATAATTAATACCACACTTGCGCAACATGCTGATCTCTATCGTAATTATTATATTGTATGTATTGTAAGTTTATTTTTCTTATTAAATGTGTAAAGCAATGTGGTTGTTCCTTTGACTCCGGAGTCGATGGAGCTGACTTCCTATCGATACTGACTGCGGAGGCGACGTCAATCTCTTTGGAAGATCAAAGTATTACATTTTCGGAGGCAATAAAAATCGACTCTGAAAAGTGACACTTTTAACTTTGTTTTATGCTCGGATCACCCAAACACTCATGTTTTTAGTAGCACTCTCTGCCAGGATTCCAACCTGGGATCACCAGGTCCAACATCCAACGCGCTAACCACTCAACCGCATGAGCTTGAAATTGATTTGTGTTATTATAAAGATTATTTGAGCTTGGCGCCAGGTTTGGCAAAGTAACAAATTGTTGCCAAAACTTCAGCAACGTTTTTTTTGTTGTTGTACTTTTGCTCTCACCTTAGATAAAATTAATCTATGTTTTAATATAAACTTGAGCAATTAGTTTATAACAATTTGTTAATAATCGTTTATATTAATATTACAGGATAACAAAATATATCAATTTCCATATGATGATGAACCTGTTTTAAATGATCTTTTGTTAGCAATATCTAAATCAATTAAAGAATTAACAATTTATGAACGTCCATCTGATAGTTCTGTTATTCGTCATCTTTTTGATTCACCAGAAAATCTTCAAAGTGTTATTATTTTTGATCATATTGCTCCACCAGATCAAAGATTGATTCGACGTCGTGCACCTAATAATGCAGAAGTAATTTTTTGTATTCCACATCTTGCTGTAAGTTTGTTTTTGTTTTATTACATAGCACAATGAAGTTTTTTTGAAACTAAAGGATCTCAGCCCCTTTGGAGCTGTTGTTCCGCAATTCTTGTTTTTGTTGATTCAATCAATGTTTTTGCTTTTCTTTATATTTGTCTTGCTGCATCAAGTAGAACCAGATCGGAGCGGGTTGTTACCCAGCTACGCCAGCTTGCACCAGATTCCACCGGGCTACACCAAGTCGATCCAGCTTGCACTATGTAGTACCATCTTACACCAGCTTGCACTGAGCTGTACCAGATTGCAGCTCAGTTCTACCCTTGTCATGTCCTTGCTCTTGCACATCCTTTAGCGTCCTTACTTTGCAGCTGACAACTGCTCTTTAAAAGGATGGGCAAATATTTTTTTGAATCTAAAAGACAACATAAACTAAAATAATGAATTATAAATTTCAGGCATTCCTCAAATCTTCAACTTATCAAGAACTTGTATTTGATAAAATTCCATTTTCATCTTTTTTGCTTCCTTTCAAAGATTTGTAAGCTTACTACATTTTTTAAGGATACAATAATCACGCTGTTATTTTAGAGGATCTTTTCAATCAATCAAACATCTTAGCATTCATCATGGAAGCTTTGAAAATGATAATTTTTTTGATCCTGAAGATATTCAAACATTTGTTAAATTAATTAATAGTTTTCCAAATCTTGAAACTATTGAAGTATATTTCAAACTTAAAACAAAATATTGTGCTTCTCGTCGTCCACTCTATGATGATAGCTATGATGGATATGAATTTTATCATACTATGAAAAAGATGAAAGCATCATTGTATCAAGGTTTATCTGAAAAAGTTCATGGAACAATTCATTTTGGAGCAAGAATCAATAGCTTTCCAAATGTAAGTATTTTGTATGTGGTTTTTTTGGACTTTATCGAGGATATAGACGTATAATGACTTTTAGAGACGTCTACCTTAGATCCTGTCGATTCATGTACATTTTTGTTTTCTTGTTTGTAATAATTCCTTATTTTTTCAGATGTGGGGTAGCAAGAAAGATGCTTTAAATCAATCAAGTAAATCTATCAAGCCTCCAATTAAATATAATGAAGCAGTTATTGCACGAAAATTTCGTCCTCATCCTGGTTTACAAATTGAATTCTCTATTACTCCAGCATCTGATTGAATAACTAATATTGTAATAAATTTTACTTATGTATATATGTGATGCATTAAAATAAATGATTTCAGTTAACCAACATTTGAAGAAAATATGTGTTACTACAAGCTAATTTTATACAATATACTGTAACTTATCTATACTGTTGTAATTGCAGGTTTTTTCTTGTCGACTGTCGATGATATTGAATGATAAAAGTTTATTATTAAACAAGTGAGAAAGAGATGAAGCCCCCAAAAGGATAATAAAATGAAAGATAATACTGAACGTTTTATAAGAGCTTTTCCGGAAGCTATTTGCAGTTTGAGATAAAGTGGAGCCAGCATGATCGCAGTTTGATTAAAAGCATCAAAGGTGGAGATCTATTGAATATGATTTGGATACATTTGTTGATTGACGATAAAACGATATGGAATAACGAATCATTATCGATCATGTACAATATACTGTAACTTATTAACAGCAGCTAAGGATGAGTAAAACGCCTCAAGTCATACATTTTACAAATTAAAATTATAATTTCTCCAGTTTTTTATAGCTAAGGAAAGGGCTAATGTGCTGTTAATTTTACTGACATGTTTATATGTAATTTTTTTGTTGAAAAAATTGCTCTAATAACTACATCTTTTAAACTAAAATATGAAGAAAAAATGGGTTTTTTGTAAGTCACATTTAATCAATATACTGTAACATATTTGAAACATATGTTTTTTAGCTAGACAAAAACACGTACATTTTAGCTACAATTGCTTAAGCGTGGCATCAATGACGACGTAGGACGCCTGAGACACCTGTCCTAAGCAAGTTTTTTGATATTATTTTGCTGAGGCTCTTGCATGGCTTCGTTTAACAAGGATGAAAGCATCCACGACCAACAGCAATAAAATTCAACAGCATGTTTATTTTGAAAAAAATTTTATCTCCTTCCAATATCATTTCTGGATATTCATTTAACAACTTCAGTCGCCTATAAGTTTATTTTGTGTTCATGAAAAGAAAAATTTTTTTATAAAATTTACTTAAACTTTTATGCAAATTATAGTAAAGCAATGTACCTTTTGTCATCATTTGTCATCAATCCACGTCATTGTCATCAAATTTTTCATTTCGAACTCATCTTCGTCATCAAAGGTGTGTAAATTGTTTTCTCCGTCGATTATTGTAATTCAATTGTTTTTAGACTAACATCTTCAATCAGCAATAACAATAATAATGGCATTAAAAAAAGGATGGAATTATTTTAAAAATCATCCATTGGATTTTATGCTTGGATTACCAGATGAATCTGAACGTGAACCCTTGCCAAAAAAAGATACTAAATATCTTCTCAAACATACCGAATGTGTTCAACTTCATCGTGATTTTTTTATTGGATTATGTGTAAGTTTTTTTATATATTGTGGCTTTTATATATACATGAAAGTGGAAATACATTGTATCCGTTTTTGTGAACCTTCCATTTACGGATATTTCTGGTATACAAATTATATCAATAGCTTACAAAAAATATGTATTACAGTATTTTTTGTGCTTATAAAATTTTCTGTTTAAAAAATGTGCTTTGGCGAAGTGTTCTATGTAAAAAATGCTCCCGCCAACGAATCGTTTCACCAAATATGAGCTTCCTGTACATTCGTCTTGTTAATCATTTTAATTACAGGATGACAAAAAATATACAGCTCAGTATGATCAACCACATATACAATCTTTTTTGTTTAATTTATCTGAATCAATTGAAGTATTAATAATTGCTGAACGTGCATGTAAAGATTTTGTTATTCGTCATCTATGTTCTTCACCAAAAAATCTTCAAAAAGTTATCATTCTTGATGATATTTCTAAACAAGACGAACAATGGATTCGACATCGTGCACCATCTGATGCAGAAATAACTTTTCCTGTTACATATCTTTCTGTAAGTTGATTTTTTTTACATTTATCCTTACTGATATACCTGCGTATAGCTCGTCTGGTTTTTGATGATTAGCCTGGATCCCCCAGACCCCCGTACCACGGGAGAACGGCTCTTACAACCCGCAGGAGCACATGTTGTGGACGCGGATACTCATTTTTGAAGTTCGACAGGGCTGGGATTCGAACCGACGACCTACCGCCTGCTGAACCAGCACTGGACCACTCGACTGATTTTTTATTATCGCATTACATACCAAGAAAAAGTTAAACATTAAATAATATTTAATGTATTTTAGAAATTGCTCAAATATTCAACTCAAAGTAATCTCGTATTTGATCAAATTACTTTTAAATCTCTTTTGGTACCTTTCAAAGATTTGTATGTTTTGTTTTGCTTTTTTCGTATACGGTATTTTTTATATTCTGATTTTAGAGCTTCTTTACAATCAATTAAATATCTTCATATTCGTGGAAATTGTGAAAATGATCATTTAATTTTTAATATGATTGAAAGATTTATCCGTTTTATCATTGGTTTTCCAAATCTTGAATCTATTGAAGCACATTTTACACTTCAAACCCAATCTTCTGATTCTGCTCATCATCCACGTTATAACGATAGTTATGATGGATTTGCACTTTATGAAACTATGAAACGAACAAAAGGATATATGTTTCAAGGTTTACCCCAGAAGGTTCATGGAAAAATTCATTTTGGAGCAAATATCTATTCTTTTCATGATGTAAGTACTTCTTTAAGTTTTTTTATCTTTTGCTGCCGCTGTCTACAATATATTTCTTGCTTTTAAGATTTAATAATTTACTTTTTCAGATGTGCTCCAGCATGAAATATGATTTAAATCAATCAAGTAAATCTTTAAAGCCTCCAATTGAATACAATGAAGCAGATTCAATTATTCAACGAAAATTTCAGCCACATCATGGCTTACAAATCGAATTTTCTATTACTCCTGCATCATATTCTTAAGAAAAAAATTGAATAATTGAATGTAAAAAATTTTACTGATATTAATGTATGTATGTAATACTTCTGAATAAATTGTTTCAATAATAACGATTTTTAACTAGCACTTGGAAGAAAAAGGGATTACTGTATGCTAAGTCAGTGTAGTGTATTGTAAGTGTACTGTAATTTATTAAAACATAATTCTATTAGTTTTACATGTATCTGCTTGATTTACAGCAGCAAAAGATCAGTAGCCTTCTAAAATCAACTACCTCAGGAAACCATCATAGAAATGGTTTTATCTAATCCCAACAACGTGCAAGCTTATGGTGTGAATAAAACATTTTTCTCATATTTCTATTCAAATTATAAAAACTTTAGTGCAATGTGATTTTTTTATCATCATTGTTAACACATTTCTTTGTGCTAAACTCATCGTCGTCATCAAAGGTGTGTGAACTGTTTTCTCCGTCGATTCCTGTACTTCAATTATTTTTATACTAACATCTTCTATCAATAACAACAATAATGCCATTAAAAAAAGGATGGAATGCTTTTAAAAATCATCCATTGGATTATATACTTGGAACACCAGATCAAGATGAACCTGAACCCTTGCAAAAAAAAGATTATGAAATTTTTGCCAAACGTACACAAAGTATTGAACTTTATCGTGATTATTTTATTGGAATATCTGTAAGTCTGTTCTTTTATTATGGGTTATTGAAATACATAATATGTAATTACAGGATGGCAAAAGATATACTGCCAAATATGATGAACCACATATACATTGCTTTTTATCGCACGCATCTGTATCAATAGAAGAATTATTAATTCTTGAACGTCCATGTGATAATTCTATTATTCGTCGTATATGTGATTCACCAAAAAAGCTACGAAAAGTCATTGTTCTTGATGATATTCCTAAACGAGATGAAGAATGGATACGACATCGTGCACCACCTAATGCTAATATAATTTTTCCTATTTTATATCTTTCTGTAAGTTGAGTTTTTTAAACTTTTTTCTTAAAATCGTTTCCGTCATTCCATCATACAGCAGTTGAGAGCGCGCAATATGACGTATGTCTCCGGTTCGAATACAAGCCGTTGCAAATTTTATAACTGAGTTCCATCTTCGTGCTCTTCCGGGTTCTAAGTGACCGTTTTTTCGAGGTCTCAAGATTCAAGTTAATCATCCAAAAAGAAAGCGTCAATAGTTTTTGAGAAAAAAAACTGATTTATATATGAATTTTAGAAATTGCTCAAATCTTCTAGTTATGATACACTGGTATTTGATCAAATTGCTTTTAGATGTTTTTTCGTACCTTTCAAAGATTTGTAAGTTTCTCTTTTTGTATAATTTATAAATAACTTACACTGCTTTTAGAGCTTCTTTTCAATTAATTAAACATCTTATTATTTGTGGAAGCTTTAGAAATGATTATTTAAATTCTACTACGATTGCAGCATTTATCAAATTTATCAATAGATTTCCAAATCTTGTCTCTATTGAAGCATGTTTCAAACTTAAAATCCAACCATCTGCTTCTCGTCAACCACTTTATCAAGATAGCTATGAAGGATTTTCATTTTATGAAACGATGAAAAAAATGAAAGCATCATTGTTTCAAGGTTTATCTCAGAAAGTTCATGGAGTAATTCATTTTGGAGCAAGTATCAGTTCTTTTCAAAATGTAAGTTGCTTTATCGGGGGTATCGAAGTGTGCTGAAATCAGAAGGCTATGCGCATCACTATTAACGAAGGCGTGGATGTCTTCTTTTGTTTTTTTTGTCTTCAAAAGATTCAAAGACTTAATGCCGATTGCTTATTCCATCTTCCGTTGATCTTGATTATACCCTTTTTCCATCTACATTTCATGTTTTTAAAATATAATTTTTTTCAGATGTGCTCCAGCATGAAATATAATTTAAATCAATCAAGTAAAGCTTTAAAACCTCCGATTGAATATAATGAAGCAGATTCAATTATTGAAAGAAAATTTCGTCCTCATCATGGTTTACAAGTTAAATTCTCTATTACTCCAGCATCATATTCTCAAGAAATGGGTTAAATGATTATGTAAACTTTGTACTGATATTTATGTATGTATAAAAAATATATTGTATGTAATACTCATGAATAAATGATTCCAATAATAACGTTTTTTAACTAACATTTGTTGGAAAAAGAGATACTTCAATCAATTAAAAATATAATTTTGTTAATTAGACAAATGAGATGGCAATCGAGATCAACAGATGCAAAAAAATCAACGGCATGGACACTCAAAAAACTTTTTTTGTTATTACGTTCTTGGGAAATAGATTTTGACCACCTCAAAATTTTAATTTAAAAAAACATATCTAGACATGTCTTTTTTACTTATTTCTTTTTTGCAAAGCTTATGATGTGAATGTTATATTTTTTCATGCTTTTATGTAAATTTACAGAATGTAAGTTTTGTCGTCACATTTTTCATTGCTGAACTCATCGTCGTCATCAAAGGTGTGTCAGCTGTTTTCTCCGTCGATTACTGTAATTCAATTGTTTCTTTTTATACTAACATCTTCAGTCAATAACAATAATAATGGCATTAAAAAAAGAAATGAATGCTTTTAAAAATCATCCAATGGATTATATACTTGGAGTACCAGATCAGAATGAACCTGTACCCTTGCAAAAAAATAATTATGAATTTCTTGCCAAACGTATACGATATATTCAACTTCATCGTGATTATTTTATTGGATTAGCTGTAAGTTTTCTATTATACATAAGTTCTGCTTGTTTATCATTTTATTTATAGGATGGCAAACAATATAAAGCTAAGTATGATGAACCACATATATATTGTTTTTTGTCTAAAGTATCTGAATCAATTGAAGAATTAAGAATTCTTGAATGTCCATCTGATGATTCTGTTATTCGTCATTTATGTAATTCACTAAAAAAGCTTCAACAAGTTGTTGTATTTGATCACATTTCTCAAAGAGATGAAGGTTGGATTCGATATCGTGCACCATCTAATGCTAATATAATTTTTCCTGTTTTATATCTTTCTGTAAGTTGGTTTTTTTGGAGTTTTTTTACGTTTCCTCCTTTCATTCATAGATCAGTTGAGTGGGCGCAATATCATAGATGTCTCCGGTTTGAGTCCAAGCCGTTGCAAATTTATAATTCTGTTCCATCTTCGTGCTCTTGGTTCCAAATGACCGTTCTTTCGAGATCTCGGGGGATCAAATTAATTATCCGAAAAGGAACCGACAGCTGCTTTTGAGAAAAAAAATTGATTTATATATATATGATTTTAGAAATTGCTTAAATCTTCAACTTATAAAGAAATTGTATTTGATCAAATTGCTTTTAATTCTTTTTTCGTACCTTTCAAAGATTTGTAAGTTTATTTGTTTTTATTATTTATATAAATTACCTACACTATTTTTAGTGCTTCTTTTCAATCAATTAAACATCTCAAAATTCGTGGATATTTTTCACATGATTATTTAAATTCTAGTGCGATTGTAACATTTCTCCAATTTGTCAATAGTTTTCCTAATCTTGTCTCTATTGAAGCATGTTTCAAACTTAAAATCCAACCATCTGCTTCTCGTCAACCACTCTATCAAGATAGCTATGAAGGATTTTCATTTTATGAAACGATGAAAAAAATGAAAGCATCATTGTTTCAAGGTTTATCTCAAAAAGTTCATGGAGTAATTCATTTTGGAGCAAGTATCAGTTCTTTTCAAAATGTAAGTTTTGCCTTATCGGGGGTATAGAAGTGTGCTGAAATCAGAAGGCTATGCGCATCACTATTAACGAAGGCGTGGATGTCTTCTTTTGTTTTTTTTGTCTTTAAAAGATCAAAGACTTAATGCCGATAGCTTATTCCATCTTCCGTTGATCTTGATTATACCCTTTTGCCCTCTACATTTTTTTTAAAATAATATTATATTATAATTTTTTTTTTTATTATAATTTTTTTTAGATGTGCTCCAGCATGAAATATAATTTGAATCAATCAAGTAAATCTCTAAAGCCTCCAATTGAATATAATGAAGCAGATTCAATTATTGAACGCAAATTTCGTCCTCATCATGGCTTTCTAGTTAGATTTTCTATTACTCCAGCATCATATTCTCAAGAAATTGGCTAACTGATCTTGTAAACTTTGTACTGATATTTATGTATAAATGTAATATGATACTAATAAATAAATGACTCAAATATTTTCTGCTTTTTTTAAAAGTTGAAGGGAAAATTGGTTACTGTAAGCTATTTCTGCTTGCATTATATACTGTAACTTGTTAAACGCGTTTTTTGTTGGATTTATAAGTTCATGTATGATTTGCAGTAGCATTGATTTAAAAAATGTCTTCTTTTTGGAATCTCTATCCTCAAGAATTCATTTAAGATATTGTTTTTTTTGACTATGCCCAATCATCAGTGAAAATGTTACTTTTCCTTTACCAGGAAAGGGTTGTCTTCAATTTCCAAAGACGTGTCTCAATAGCTCAGTTGGTAGAGTACCTGAGCGGTAATCAGGAGGTCGCAGGTTCGAGTTCCGCTTGAAGCAGCGGTCCTGAGGCAAAATTTTTCGGTTTTCCCCACTTTTCAATTCCCTTCTTGTATAATTTATCTAATCCAAATCACTTGTGAGTTTATTGTTGTTATAAATAGATACTGCCTCTACTTATGCTTATAAGATTGTTATGGTTAAATATTTACTAAGCTGCTCGGCGGCAGTAACACATCGACTAAAATCAGCAAGAGAATCGACAACTAAAATATACTGTATCGCTAAAGAAAAACAATGATAAAATAAGAGCGAGAGAGAGAAGAGAAGAAAGATACATTTTGCCAAAAAGCTAACATTCTTGAAAGTTTGATGATTCTTTCCATCAATGGTGTGAATAACAAAACACATGTATTTATGTAAATTTGATAGACTTCAAAACAATATGATCTCTTGTCATCAATTGTCATCACATTTTTCATTCCTGAACTCATCGTCGTCATTGCAAAGGTATGTGAACTCTGTTCTCTTCCGATTGGTGCATTTAATTATTTCTTTTTAGACTAAAATCTTCAATCAGCAATAACAATAATAATGGCATTAAAAAAAGAATTTAATACTTTAAAAACTCTTCCACTGGATTATATGCGTGGAGCACCAGAGGCAGATGAACCTGAACCTATGCAAAAAAATGATACTGAATATCTTCTCAAACATACCCGATATATTAAACTTCGTCGTGATTATCTTATTGGAGAATCTGTAAGTTTTTTTATTATACATATATGTTTATTATTTTAATTACAGGATGGCAAAAAATATAAAGCTAAATATGATGAACCGCATTTGCTTTGTTTTTTGTCTAAAGTATCTGAATCAGTTGAACAATTAAAAATAGCTGAACGTCCATCTGACGATTCTGTTATTCGTCATATATGTTCTTCACCAAAAAAGCTTAGAGAAGTTGTTGTTCTTGATGATATTCCAAAACGAGATGAAGAATGGATTCGACATCATGCACCACCTAATGCTAATATAATTTTTCCTATTTTATATCTTTCTGTAAGTTGGTTTTTTTGGAGTTTTTTCACGTTTCCGTTTTTCATTCATAGATCAGCTGAGAGCGCGCAGTATGATGTATGTCTCCGGCTCGAATCCAAGCCGTTGCAAATTTATAGTTGTGTTCCATTTTCGTGCTCTTGCGGGTTCCAAGTACCACGAGACAACGGTGATCGTTCTCCCGTAGTCTCGGAGTTGACGTTAAATATCCTAAAAGGAAGCACCAGTAGTTTTTGAAAAAAAATTGATTTATATATGTATGATTCTAGAAATTGCTTAAATCTTCAACTTATAAAGAACTTGTAATTGATCAAATTGCTTTTAAATCTCTTATGGTACCTTTCAAAGATTTGTAAGTTCTCTGTTTTTATTATTTATATAAATTACCTACACTATTTGTAGTGCTTCTTTTCAATCAATTAAACATCTTCAAATTCGTGGAAAATTTGAAAATGATTATTTAGATCCTATTTCGATTGCAACATTTATCCAATTTGTCAATAGTTTTCCTAATCTTGTCTCTATTGAAGCATGTTTCAAACTGAAAACACAAACTTCTGCTGCTCCTCGTCAATCACTTTATCAAGATGGCTATGATGGATTTGCTTTCTATGAAACGATGAAAAAGATTAAAGCAGAAATGTTCAATAATTTATCTCAGAAAGTTCATGGAGCAATTGATTTTGGAGCAAGAATCAATAGCTTTCAAAATGTAAGTCGCGTTTGTATGGACTTTATCAAGGGCAAAGACATATAGTGGCATTTTGGATGCGGCAGTGCCCAGTACCGTATTAGAGGAGAAATTGGCGGCATGTGTTTCTTCTGCTTATATTTTGTCGATGTTCAAAGGAGTATCGCCGATTTGCCTAACTTAGATCTTGTCGATGCACTTTGTACTTATGCATTTGATTTCTTCTTTTTTAACAATTCCTTTTTTTAGATGTGCTCCAGCATGAAATATAATTTAATTCAATCAAGTAAAGCTTTAAAGCCTCCAGTAGAATTCAATGAAGCAGATTCAATTATTGAAAGAAAATTTCGTCCTCATCCTGGATTACAAGTTAAATTTTCTATTACTCCAGCATCATATTCTTAAGAAATAGGCTAACTGATCTTGTAAATTTTGTACTGATATTTATGTATAAATGTAATACTTATAAATAAATGACTCAAATAGTTTCTGCTTTTATAAAAAGTTGAAGGGAAGATTGGTTTCTGTAAGCTGCTTCTGCTTGCATTATATACTGTAACTTGTTAAACGCGTTTTTTGTTGGATTTATAAGTTCATTTATGATTTGCAGTAGCATTGATTTAAAAAATGTCTTTTCTTTTTGGAATCTCTATCCTCGAGAATACATTTTGGATATTGTTTTGTCTAATCCAAATCACTTGTAAGTTTATGGTGTGAATAAAACACATGTATACAGTTACTCAAATGAGACTGTTCGGAAAACGCCAAAAGATGAAAAAACTAAGAAGAAAAAAAGGAAAAAGCATGAATCTTTTGTTTGTGCTGCAGAATCTTTTTTTACAAATCTTATTTTTAAAATCCATCACGATAATTTTTTTAGTATGGATCTGCGCGCATGTATTTATGTAAATTTGAAAAACTTCAAAACAATATGATCTCTTGTCATCAATTCATTGTCATCACATTTTTCTGTGTTAAACTCATCGTCGTCATCAAAAGTGTGTTAACTGTTTTCTCCGTCGGTTACTGTACTTCAATTATTTTTAGACTAACACCTTCAATCAATAACAATAATAATGCCACTGAAAAAAGGATGGAAATATTTTATAAATCATCCATTGGATTATATACTTGGAACACCAGAGGAAGATGAACCTGAACCAATGCAAAAAAAAGATAATGAATATCTTCTCACACATACACGATATATTCATCTTCGTCGTGATTATTTTATTGGATTAGCTGTAAGTTTTCTATTATACATAAGTTCTGCTTGTTTATCATTTTAATTATAGGATGACAAAAAATATAAAGCTAAGTACGATGAACCACATATACATTGTTTTTTGTCTAAAGTATCTGAATCATTTGAACAATTAATAATTTATGAACGTCCATCTGATGATTCTATTCTTCGCATTGTATGTCATTCACCAAAAAAGCTTCAAAAAGTTGTTATTCTTGATCATATTTCTCATAGAGATGTAGCTTGGATTCGAAATCATGCACCACATAATGCTAATATGGTATTTCCTATTTTATATCTTTCTGTAAGTTGGTTTTTTTGGAGTTTTTTTACGTTTCCTCCTTTCATTCATAGATCAGTTGAGTGGGCGCAATATGATGTAAGTCTCCCGTTCGAATCCAAGGCGTTGCAAATTTATAGTTGTGTTCCATCTTCGTGGGTTCCAAGTGACCGTTCTCTCTTGGTCTCAGAGTTGATATATATATATACATATGATTTTAGAAACTGCTTAAATCTTCATCTTATAGAGAAATTGTATTTGATCAAATTGCTTTTAATTCTTTTTTCGTACCTTTCAAAGATTTGTAAGCTTATTTGTTTTTATTTTTTATAAATTACCTACACTATTTTTAGTGCTTCTTTTCAATCAATTAAACATCTCAATATTCGTGCAAAATTTGAAAATGATTATTTAGATCCTATTTCGATTGCAACATTTATCCAGTTTATCAATAGTTTTTCAAACCTTAAATCTATTGATGCATGTTTGACACTTCAAATCCTCCAACCTTCTGCTTCTGCTCGTCAACCACTCTACCAAGATAGCTATGATGGATTTGCTTTCTATGAAGCTATGAAAAAAATGAAAGCAGCAGTGTTTAAAGATATATCTGAAAAAGTTCAAGGAAAAATTCATTTTGGAGCAAAAATAAACAGCTTTCGAAATGTAAGTTTTTTTATGTGTTTTTTTAGAGGACAAAGGCATATAGTGGCGTTTAGAGACGTCTTCCTTAGATCATGTCGATACCTATGCATTTGATTTCTTCTTTTTTAACAATTACATTTTTCAGATGTGTTGCAGCATGAAAAATAATTTGACTCAATCAAGTAAATCTTTAAAGCCTCCTATTGAATATAATGAAGCAATCATTGAACGAAAATTTCGTCTTCATCATGATGCCTTACAAATTGAATTCTCTATTACTCCTGCATCTTAATGATATGAGATTGGTTAGTAAATCTTGTAAATTTTACTGATATTACTGTATATATGTGACACTTTTGAATAAATAATTTCTATTATTACATTTTTAATTGACATTTGAAGATAGAACGGGTTACTGTAGCAATATAGTTGGAGATCAGTGCACGGTATACTGTAATCAATTAAATGAATATCAAAAGTTCTTATTTTCTTTATAACTTTTTGGCTTATGATTCAAAAAAAGCTATAGCTCCATTAGATTAGGAAGATCGACAGCTATCTGATTATATAAAAATATATAGCAAAATCAAAAAATTATTTTTGATGCCGCGCCTCCTACTTGTAACCAAAGCTCATGATGGGAATTAAAAATTTTCTCATATTTTTATGCAAATTTGAAAAACTTCAATACAGTGTGATTTTTTGTCATCATTGTCATCATATTTTTTCATTGCTGAACTCATCATCGTCATCAAAGGTATGTGAACTGTGTTCTCTTTCGTTTGCTGCATTTAATTGTTTCTTTTTAGACTAAAATCTTCAATCAAGAACAATGGCATCAAAAGAATCGGATGATCGTGTTGTAGCAAGTATTAAATTTAATGATTCTGCATCAATGCTAAAATATTTTGGTTTTGCACAAACTGTTGAACTTCGTCAAAAATCTTTTACTGCAATAGTTGTAAGTTTTATGTCCAAAATAATAGATCTATGTCTTAATCATTTTTTTATAGAATAGCACAGAAATTCCCGTTTCTTACAATAGCTATAGTTTTGTCAAAGATATCTTGGATGTAATGTCTGAATCAATTGAAGAATTAATAATTGTTGAACGTCCATGTAATGATTCTGTTATTCGTCATCTATGTTCTTCAGCAAAAAAGCTTCGAAAAGTTATTGTTCTTGATAATATTCCACAAAGAGATGAACAATGGATTCGACATCATGCACCTAATGCAAAATTGACTTTTCCTGTTCTATATCTTTCTGTAAGTTTGGTTTTAGTGTTACTGCACAGGGGACATCAAGGACGGCAGCTCTGGATATTGCCTTAGCACATGTAAAAGAAAAGTGAACATGAAAAAAATGTAAATGATCAATTTTAGAAGCTGCTTAAATCTTCAACTTATAAAGAACTTGCATTTGATCAAATTACTTTTGAATCACTTCTAATTCCTTTCAAAGATTTGTAAGTTTACTTTTTTAAATACGGTATTTTTATATATTCAATTTTAAGAGCATCTTTTCAATCAATTAAAATTCTTAATATTCATGGAAGCTTTAAAAATGCTCATTTGACTTCTGAAAATATTAAAAAATTTGTACAATTTATTAATGGTTTTCCCAAGCTTAAATCTATTGAAGCATGTTTTGTTCTTCAACCTGAATCTTCTGCTGCTTCCCTTCAACCACTTTATCAAGATAGCTATGATGGATTTGTTTTTTATGAAATTATCAAACAATTGAAAGCGACAATGTTTAAGAATTTATCAGAAAAAGTTCATGGAAAAATTCATTTTGAAGGAAAAATTAATAGCTTTCAAAATGTAAGTTTTTTATATGGATTTTATCAAGGACATAGACATATAGCGGCATTTAGAGGCGTCTACCTTAGACTCTATCGATACCTGTACATTTGATATTTTGTTTGTAATAATTAATTCTCTTTCAGATGTGCACCAGCATGAAATATAATTTAAATCAATCAAGAAAAGCTTTAAAGCCACCTGTTGAATATAATGAAGTTGATTCAGTTATTCAACGAAAATTTCGGGCTCATCATGGTTTACAAATCGAATTCTCTATTACTCCTGCATCTTATTGACAAACAATTGAATAATTGATCTTGTAAATTTTACTGATATTGATGTATATATGTAATACTTATGAATAAATGATTTCTTTAATTACGGTTTTTTAACAAACAATTGGAGGGATTACTGTAAGTATAAGCTGTAACTTAATAAAAAATGCGATCAAATATACATGTATAGTAATCTCATAAAACAAAATACAAAGCAAACCTACTAATGAAGATACTCAAAATTTTTGAGTCAAAAACATGTCAGAAATTACGATCAACGCGTTGATCAACGGCACCGCGTTTTTTATCCATCTTTTATCCCTTGCTTTCTTGTTTTTTTCTTTTATTCTATTTTGTCAAAATTTGCATGGCTCAAAATGCATAGGCCCACCAATCTCCTCCATATATTGGAAGGAGAGGACGAGGATTGCCGTCATTCTCATCACATTTTTCATTGCTGAACTCATCGTCGTCATCAAAGGTGTGTAAACTGTTTTTCTCGTCGATTGCTGTACTTCAATTATTTTTATACTAACATCTTCAATCAATAACAATGTCAACAATAGATAGACTGAAAATAAATGATTTTATACATGCACAAAGTGTTGAACTTTGTCGTGATCATTTTGTTATCACATATGTAAGTTTATATTTTTATGAGGAAATTTCTTTCTTCTCAATAAACGTTCATTGTTTATTAGTGGATCACCTCATAATTCACATGCTTCGAACGAATCAGTTTTCTTGTGATTCGTCCGAAATGTGTCACCCTGAGTTTTCTTTGGTTATTTCATTTATCAATGTTTTTGTCGTGATTTATGAGAAGATAATCCACAAACAAATGAACAAAACATTTAAGGCATCACCATTAAAAACTGGGAAATCCTCTAGTCTTGTAAATGAAAGAAAGATCAGTGATTTTTTTTGCTAATAATGATTTTGTTTACAGGATAACGAAACAGGAATAGTTTCATACAATCCACCTCATACAAAAATTATTGAAATGTTGACAAAACTGTCTGAAGGAATTAAAGAATTAATAATTTTTGAACGTCCATCTTTTGATTACATTCTTCGTCAAATTGGTTCTTCACCAAAAAATCTTCGAAAAGTTATTATTCTTGATAATATTTCTCAACGAGATCTCTCTTGGATTCTATGTCATGCACCAAATGCAAAATTGATTTTTCCTGTTCCATATCTTGAGGTATGTTGATATTCATTTTTAACACATTGGATTTTTTGGAAGTTTGTATCCATTAAACAGCAACTTCACCTAAGATTTCGGGGGTGAGATGTCACCTGCGTCACCCCTCCCCCAAGTTGCGGCCTTGAATGCCACAGTTTTGGCGAAAGACCTTGGAATATCCTTAAAAACTAAATTTGAGAAATCGGGATCATTAATTTTAGCGACTGAATGAATCTACAAATGTTTATGTTATCCATATTGAACAAATTGCTTTTAAATCTCTTTTAATTCCTTTCAAAGATATGTAAGTTTACTTTTTGCTTGGTATACTGTATTTTTTACTTATTCTATTTTTAGAGATGTTTTTCGATCAAAAACAGTTCTTCAAATTCATGATGGAAGTTTTAAAAATGGTCATTTAAATCCTGCAAATATTTATAAATTTATTAATTTTCTTAATGAATTCACAAATCTAAATTCAATTGATGCATTTTTCACACTTCAAACACAACCTTCTGCTTCTCCATTTTATCGAAATGTCTATGAAGGATTTGCATTTTATGAAACAATAAAAAAAATGGAACCATCAATGTTCAAATATTTATCTTTTAAACTTAGTGGAAGAATTCGTTTTGTAGCAAGAATCAATAACTTTCAAGATGTAAGTTCTTTTTATAGCTTGTTTTTAACGGGAACATTTACGTTTGATGGCATTTTATGGTTATGTGTTTTGCCGTAAATTGGAAGACACATGTGTATTTGATAACGTTTTGCCGCTATCAAGATGTTAAAAACGTGTTTTTTTTCTTGCTCCAGATCTCACTCTATATATTTGATTTCTTGATTTCAAAATATTGTATTTTAGATGTGCATTATGATGAATGATGATTTAAATCAATCTGTTGAAAAAGGTATTGTTGAATATGATGAAAATACTCCAGTTATTCAACGAATTCATAGCGGTGGTGGTTTACAAATTGAATTTTCTATTACTCCTGCATAATATTGACAAAAAATTGAATAATTGATCTTGTAAATTTTACTGATATTAATGTATATATGTAACACTTCTGAATAAATGATTCTAATAATTAAAGCTGTTTTAACTTGCTGTTAATGGGAAAATAGATTACTGTAATATATCTGACAGATCTGAACAGTATACTGTAACTTAAACATAATTTTATTATTTTGACAAGTACATATTTGATTTACGCCTGCAAAAGATCAGTGACTTTTCTGATTCTTTCACTTCAAGTATCCATGAAAATACGGTATCTATCTAATCTGAAGAACTTGTAAGTAGATGATGAGAATACAACATTTCTCTCATTTTTATGTAAATTTAATAAACATCAAATCAATGAGACTTCATATATTTTCATTAATGCTTTTTTTTCATTGCTAAACTCATCGTCATCAAAGGTATGTTTCTCTTCTTTAAATTGCTATTTTACGGTATAATGTAATATATTTTTAGACTAATAATACCAAAAAATGGATGTAGAGAGTTATATGAAAAGTGGACCAGAAAATTATAAAAATGCACTTAAGTTATTTGGTTTTGCACAATATGCTGAACTTCGTCGTAATGGCTTATCTACAGTAATTGTAAGTTTATTCTTTGGTTTTTTGAGTGAATTGGGTCATTTGGATATGATGTCACATATGGACAGGGGGTTACTCGAGTAAATTATCAAGTTGGTTATTGACGACAAATTGGTTCTATTGACTCCTGGGAACTCATATTGTAAGATATCGGTCATCACGTCGACGGAATGGCAGCATTTTATCTTATCTGTATCATTTATTAGTCATTTATTATGTCAAATTTAAATTTGGCGCCATTTGGCGAAGTGCTCTCAAATGCCAAAATTGTAAGTGCAAAAGATGCTGCCATCGTCGATGACCCATTCCTGAAAATATCAACTTACAGAAGCTAAAAGTAAGGATTTGTCGCCAATAAGCAATTCTGCACATGCCAGGATTCGAACCTGCGATCAACAGATCGAGCATCTAACTCTCTAACCACTCGATCACATGATGAAACAAAGAAATTTATTTATTCCCAACATTTTTTAAAAGCAAGCACCTTGAACAAGCCTTTTCTTTTGATATTCTGGGTATCTACCTTTTTCTTCATAATCATGAATAAGCTCTTTCCTGAGCTATTCAAGACATCATAGCTGAAGGAACCTGAAGATTTTTATTGATAATCTTTCATTTTTTTAGAATAATATGAAGTATTGGTTTGCATATGAATTTATTTATTTTCAAGATGTTTTAAAAGCAATTGCACAATCAATAGAAGAATTGATAATTGTTGAATGTCCAATTTTTATGCATATTGATAATGTTTTTCATCGTATTACTTGTTCAGAGAAAAAGCTTCGAAAAGTTATTATTCTTGATAGTATTCCAAAAAAATATGAAAAAATGTTTCAAGATTTAACAAATGCAAAATTGGTTTTTCCTGTGATGTATCTTTCTGTAAGTTGTTTTACACATACATAATTAGCTATTAGAATACTTTTTAGAAGCTTCTCAAATCTTCAACTTATAAAGAACTTGTAATTGATCAAATTGTTTTTAAATCTCTTATGGTACCTTTCAAAGATTTGTAAGTTTTTTTGGATACTGTATTTTTATATATTCTATTTTTAGAGCTTCTTTTCAATCAATTAAATATCTTCATATTCGTGGAAGCTTTAAAAATGGTCATTTAACTTCTGCTAGAATTGCAAGATTTATTCAATTTATTAATGGTTTCCCAAATCTTAAAGCTGTTGAAGCATGCTTCACATTACAAACACAATCTTCTGCTCCTGCTGCTGTTTTTCAACCAGAATATCAAGATAGCTATGATGGATTTGCTTTCTATGAAACAATGAAAAAGGTGAAAGCATCAATGTTTAAAGATATATCTCAAAAAGTTCATGGAAAAATTTATTTTGGAGCAAGTATCACTTCTTTTGAAAGTGTAAGTATCTTTATATTGTTATTTCTTGAACTTTGTTAGAGATGTAGCGGCATTTGGAGTCCATCGGGATAGTTGTGAGCATGTGTATCCTGTTAAACTGATAGTAGATCAGTTGTAGTCGTTAACAACGAAGCACCAACCCTAGCTTATTTTTTACCTTTCATATATTGTTCATGCCCTTTGTCCATGCACTTTTAATTTTTTGTTATAATAATTAATTCTTTTTCAGATGTGTTGCAGCATGAAAAATAATTTAAATCAATCTAGCAAATTTTTAAAACCTCCAATTGAATATGATGAAAAGAATTCAATTATTCGTCGAACATTTTGTAATCATCATGGCTTGCATATTATGTTTTCTATTACTCCAGTATCTTGTAGCCAAGAAATGGGTTAATTAATCTTGCAAATTTTACTGATATTACTGTATATATGTAACACTATTGAATAAATGATTTCAATAATTACGCGTTTTGACAATTGAAAAAAAAGACGGGTTACTGTAGCAGTATGATGTTACTAATTAAAAACATATTTTTGTTTGTTTGCTTTGCAATTACACATTTGATTAATACGAGCAAAAGATTAATGGACTTTTTAAACTGCTCACTTCAAGAATCCATTGTCAATTATTCGTCGAACATTTTGTAATCATCATGGCTTGCATGTTTTATTTTCTATTACTTCTGCATCTTATTGTCAAGAAATTGGTTAATTTATCTTGTAAATTTTATTGATATTACTGTAGATATGTAATGCTTCTGAATAAATGATTTCTATAATTACAGTTTTTTGATTAACATTTGGTAAAAAAGGGATTACTGTATCAATATAGTGTAACTGGGTGAACTCTATGAAATTTTTTTAAACCTCGGGTCTACCACTGAGCACCCAACCAATCTTGTTTTTAGTGGCAACTCCACCTGGATTCGAACCTGGAACCTCCAGGTCAAAAATCCGACGTGCTAACCACTCGACCACATGAGCGAGCTTCATCTATTTGATTCACTTATAAGCATATAAAACGCTGACTTTAAAAATATTTCAGAGAAACAAGAAAAAACGAAAAAAATAATGATTTTTACTCTAAGAAAAACGAATTAATTTTTTATAACATTTTCCTCATTTTTAATAACCATGAGGATTTTCTGTAAAATAATTACTTATTTAGTAAATTTTTGAGGAAATTTTAACACAAACTGCAATTTTTTCCTCAAATCAAATTTTGACATTTTTCAAAAATTGAGGAAAATTTTTTTTTCCTCAAGTTGAGGAGATTTTTTTTCTCCTCAATTTTTCCTTGAGGAGGATTCGAACTTTGTACTTTTTTCCTTTCCTTGTACGAGAAACTAACGTCAAACCAACTGAGCTATAGAGCCAATCATAGTCAAGCGATGAAAATGAAGGAAGTAAAAAAGACGTTCTCTTTTGTTGTCTCGCTTGCTTCTGTGTTGCTTTTCTTTGTTATTTTTTGTGGCAAAAATATTACTTCTTATATTTTTGTTAATAAATTACTAGTAATAGATAATTAAATAAATATTAATATAAAATAAAAATATAGAAGAAATTACAAAAAATTGGACAGTAATCCTGCAAAAAAATATAAAAAAGCGATTAAATAACCTTAACCAAAGAAAACCTTTACTCAATGATAATGCTAAAGTTGAACTTAAAAAGTTACAAAATGATTTTATAATTACTACAGTAGATAAAGCTACAAATAACTATGCTTTTACATGTAAAAAATTGTACACCCAAATTATACAAAAAGAACTAGGATGGAAAGAAAATGACATTAAAGGAAATGAAACGTATACGGTAACAGATTTTACAGAAAAACAAATTTATGACAAATGTGTCCTGTTAAACAAAAAATTTAATAAAAACATAGACTGTAAACTAGAAAGAACAGTTCCAATAATTTATGCAATTCCTAAATTCCATAAAACACCAGTCAAATTTAGATTTATTACAAGTGCATGTGAAAGTGGAGTAAAAGAAATTTCACTTTTATTACAAAAAATTTTAAAACATTTCAAAAAACATATCGGTGACTACTGTAATGTTATTAAAAACAGAACTAAAAGAAGTTATTACTGGTCAGTAAAAGGTAGCCATGAATTTATAAACAATCTAGAAAAAATTAATAACTCAAAAGACCAATACAAAATATTTTGTGCTGATTTTACTTCACTTTTTACAAACTTAGAACACGAGGTAATTATAAGAGAGATGAAAAAACTAATAGAATTTTGTTTTAACAACAGCCAAAAAAATTACTTAAGCATAAACTATAAAAATTGCCACTACTCAGCAATAAATACAAATAAATGCATGACAAAAGAAGATATTATACATCTCATAGATGTAATCCTTAAAAACAGTTTTGCTAAATTTGCTACAGTAATCTTTAAACAAGACAATGGAGTCCCAATGGGCTTCAATGCTAGTCCAGAAATGGCTGATTTAACTCTAACAATGATGGAATATGATTACTGCAAGAAAAAAGAAAACTACAGTAAGACGAAAAGTATTTTACAAGCTAACAGATATATGGATGACATTGTAGTAATACTAGAAAAAGAAACTAATTTTATGGACATAGCTAAAGAAATATACCACAAAAGTTTAACGCTTGAAACTACTCATAAAAATGACAAGGAAACTAATTACCTAGATCTCACAATAAAACTAAATAAAGAAATAGAATATAATCTCTTTAATAAAACAGATGAATATAACTTTGAAGTTCTAAGATACTCAAATTTTTACTCAAATATACCTAACAACTATAAATACAGTATAATCAACGGAGAAACAATTAGAACGGCAAGAGCATCAAGCAACAAAAGTAATTTTGTTACAGCTATCACCAACATCGAAAACATCTTAAAGAAAAACCTATATCCACCTGATCTAGTTTCCCAATACCGTAAAAACATTTTACAAAAGCATAATTTTAACTCTTTCTTATCTTAAACTTAAACCACCAACATCTAATCTCAGCTAATATATTCCCACAAAAACACAAAGGTTACGGTAAAAAAGAATTTATTAATTTATTAACTTAAAAAATAAAAATACAAACATGCTAAAAAGCTACAATAAATACATTAAAATTTATACCATAACAGATCAACAAAAAGAAGCAACATGAAAAAGTTCTTGTTCACCATTGATATTCTTTTCTAACGTGTTGCTTAACAATCAATCATGCCACAACATTCTTTAGCTTTATAGTTGCATCATCATTTTGAGTAAATCTGTTACAAAGAAAAGGCAAGAATAAGGTAATAAGCACATCCTGATTGACATCACTTTGAACCTGAAAATATAATATTATTTCACGTAAAAATGCTAATCCCAACCTTACCCTTCATAATCAAATCATAAACCTTTTTGCATCGTTCTTCTTCATCAAATCACCATATGCATTAGAGCTACCAATAATAAAAGAATCAGTTGTTGAATATAGAGGAATTTACTCTCTAATTTGAATCATTTCTTGTGATGATAAATGTTCAATTTAAAAAAGTTCTTTCAATAAGATTCTTGGAGCAACTTGTATTGTCTGGATAATCTACAACAAAAAAGAATTAATATGAGAACACAATATGGAAAACTTACTTGTAATAAACATACATAATAACACTTTGATAAAATTAAACATGGATGATTTAGTTAAATAAATCTAAAAAGAAAGAGCAATTAATAAACGTCAAAAAATAAAAAACAAATCAAACAAAAAATCTCAACGCGAACGAATAGACAAAACACTCAAGTTGACTTCAAGCAAAGGAAAAAACAAAATTGAACTTCCTTTCAAAAAATATATACCTTTTATCACCTCTTACAATTTTTTATCTAATTTAACTTTTTATACATTACTTTTTTCTTTTCTATTTAGTTAAACGTAATGTTTAACAAAAACATACTCTCTACTAAAACAACAAATGTATAACGGTTCCCCATTGATGAGCCCGCCGTTAACATTAACTTTTTTTCGAAGGCACCACTACCTTTCTAAAATTTAAAAAACCAGACGTAACAAACGGTAGTCTGGGGTTAAGGGCAGAAACTAGTACTTTTTTGGAACACATATTAATATTAATTTTATTTATTTATTCTTTCCTCCTTGCTTTTCTAATTTGTTTAAGGGTGTTATGCTTGGATGTGCTGAGGAGCTTTAAGCTCACCGCTATCTGGGTGTCACACTCTACTCTTAAATCTTTCTTTTAAGATTTCAGAGTGTTTTTTGGTTTCCCCCCCTTTTATCTTACACATGTAAAATTTAATACATCTACCAGTATTAAATACAGGCCCGCGTCTTCTTGACGTTTCCCCTACCATAAATCTATTACTTTACTCATATAGTTATATATTTTGCCTTCACCTTTTTTACTTTATACTTTGTTCAACGAAATGTTTAACTTTCTCTCTCTCTAATTTGTTAAACGTAATGTTTGACACCATTTTGTTAGACGTAATGTCTGACACCATTTTGTTAGACGTAATGTCTGACACCACTTTGTTGAACGAAATGTTCGACACCACTTTGTTGAACGAAATGTTCGACACCACTTTGTTAAACGCAATGTTTAACACCAACTCTTTTTATTTTGTTAGACGTAATGTTTAACACAAACTTTTATTAATCCTTAATTTTGTTTAAAAACACACTTTAAAAAAATTTTTTCACATCTGTCATTAAAAAATTTCTACAGTAACCTGTTATTTAAAAAGAAATAAATTTTACTCCTTAAAAATACCTTAAAAATTGCACCTACAACTGATAAGAAAAAATTATACCAATATGTTTCTACAGTAACCTTCTCTTCCTTCCTTTCTTATAAGAATTTATATTTAAAACTTAAACGAGCAAACAAGCTCACATCATTACAACAGCACTTTAACAAAAGAAGGGCCTATGTCTAAAAACTTTTTTGGACAAAACAATATAATTTCCTTCTCCTTTCCCTAAAAAAACTTTTCAGGTTTAGTTAGGGTCAACACAATACAAATCAACGTAACACGGTGCAAACGCATCGTTCTAGCTACGAAGCGCGGTTTATAAAAGTGACCATGAGGTAGGGTGGCATGGTCATGCCAATCGTAGTTAGGGAATTTTCGGTTCTGCCTGTACCGATGGAGGCAGCCCCTCCAATAAACCCCCCCTTGCCCTCCAGTAGGTTAAACCTCCCCTGGAAGGGTTCTTTTTTGGTTTAAAAAAACAAAAATTTTCGTCAAAAACAACTCCTCTAATCTTTCTTTTCAGGTAAACTATATATCATTATCTTATAAGAAAGGAAGAAAAAGAATAATTCAGCCAAAAAAGTATACTGTAGAAACAGGAGAACCATGTAAAAACAAAAGATGTCAAATTTGTCCAAGATTAAATTTTAATAATTTTGTAACAAGTACAGTAACCAAATGTGATTATTTGACTTGTAAACCAAAAAATTTATCATGTAACACTAAAAATGTCGTTTACTTATTAACATGCAAAACATGTGGTAAACAATACACGGGTGAAACAAGTCAAACCTTAAAAGCAAGAATGAGTAAACATCTATATAACACAAAAAATGGTAACAAATCCACAGATAACACACTTTTATGTCACCATTACCGTGAACACCAAGACAACAATTTTCAAATCGACGTCTTGGACGGGATAGATTTGGAAAACAAAGACATTAGATTAAAAACAGAAGACACATGGATTAGACTACTAATGACTGCATTTCCCTATGGACTTAATGACAATATTAAAGGTCTTGGAAATTTAACTGATTTGCACATAAACAAAGAAAATGTAGCATTATTACCATATTTTAATTACACTTTTTCTAGAGGAACAAGAAGTAGAGGTAACAGAGGAGGATACGGTAAAAAGCAAAAGCAAAGAAAAGATACAGAAGAAATTAAAAATAAAATTATAAATCTCAATGAAACTGAATTATACCAACTCTATTACAATACCACTAAAAATATAAAAAACGCAATCAGTATTATCCCAAAAGGACAAAAATTAAACCAAAAATTCTTAAAAATGTTAAGCTTTAAACCGAAACAAAAAGCAATAGAAGAAGAAAATTATATATACCTAACAATGACGCACTTACACCCAATAATGGATCAAATAAATTTAAACAAAATGCTAAATCAAGCTCTTAAAAATGCTAATATACAGCTAAATGATAATAGAAAAGCTAAAGTTGTCAAAAAATGTTTACCACCAATAAGTTTGAATATATTAAATTATAATAAATTCCTCAAAAATCTTACTGTAATTGATGTACAAAAAATTAATAAATCAAAATGCCAGTGTACACCTGAACATCCTTACTACGATCACCACCACAAACATATTATTACTGGAGATGTAAATTTTATTAAAGACAATAATCTAAGAAATTTATTAAAAATGGGTACTAAATTTAGAGATCATCGTAAAACACACAAAAATGAGATAAAAAATGAAATCGAAAATGTTTTTAAAGAATTCATTAAAAAACTTATAAGTAGATATAAAATTAATACTACACAAATAGAAGAAATTACAAAAAATTGGACAGTAATCCTGCAAAAAAATATAAAAAAGCGATTAAATAACCTTAACCAAAGAAAACCTTTACTCAATGATAATGCTAAAGTTGAACTTAAAAAGTTACAAAATGATTTTATAATTACTACAGTAGATAAAGCTACAAATAACTATGCTTTTACATGTAAAAAATTGTACACCCAAATTATACAAAAAGAACTAGGATGGAAAGAAAATGACATTAAAGGAAATGAAACGTATACGGTAACAGATTTTACAGAAAAACAAATTTATGACAAATGTGTCCTGTTAAACAAAAAATTTAATAAAAACATAGACTGTAAACTAGAAAGAACAGTTCCAATAATTTATGCAATTCCTAAATTCCATAAAACACCAGTCAAATTTAGATTTATTACAAGTGCATGTGAAAGTGGAGTAAAAGAAATTTCACTTTTATTACAAAAAATTTTAAAACATTTCAAAAAACATATCGGTGACTACTGTAATGTTATTAAAAACAGAACTAAAAGAAGTTATTACTGGTCAGTAAAAGGTAGCCATGAATTTATAAACAATCTAGAAAAAATTAATAACTCAAAAGACCAATACAAAATATTTTGTGCTGATTTTACTTCACTTTTTACAAACTTAGAACACGAGGTAATTATAAGAGAGATGAAAAAACTAATAGAATTTTGTTTTAACAACAGCCAAAAAAATTACTTAAGCATAAACTATAAAAATTGCCACTACTCAGCAATAAATACAAATAAATGCATGACAAAAGAAGATATTATACATCTCATAGATGTAATCCTTAAAAACAGTTTTGCTAAATTTGCTACAGTAATCTTTAAACAAGACAATGGAGTCCCAATGGGCTTCAATGCTAGTCCAGAAATGGCTGATTTAACTCTAACAATGATGGAATATGATTACTGCAAGAAAAAAGAAAACTACAGTAAGACGAAAAGTATTTTACAAGCTAACAGATATATGGATGACATTGTAGTAATACTAGAAAAAGAAACTAATTTTATGGACATAGCTAAAGAAATATACCACAAAAGTTTAACGCTTGAAACTACTCATAAAAATGACAAGGAAACTAATTACCTAGATCTCACAATAAAACTAAATAAAGAAATAGAATATAATCTCTTTAATAAAACAGATGAATATAACTTTGAAGTTCTAAGATACTCAAATTTTTACTCAAATATACCTAACAACTATAAATACAGTATAATCAACGGAGAAACAATTAGAACGGCAAGAGCATCAAGCAACAAAAGTAATTTTGTTACAGCTATCACCAACATCGAAAACATCTTAAAGAAAAACCTATATCCACCTGATCTAGTTTCCCAATACCGTAAAAACATTTTACAAAAGCATAATTTTAACTCTTTCTTATCTTAAACTTAAACCACCAACATCTAATCTCAGCTAATATATTCCCACAAAAACACAAAGGTTACGGTAAAAAAGAATTTATTAATTTATTAACTTAAAAAATAAAAATACAAACATGCTAAAAAGCTACAATAAATACATTAAAATTTATACCATAACAGACCAACAAAAAGAAGCAACATGAAAAAGTTCTTGTTCACCATTGATATTCTTTTCTAACGTGTTGCTTAACAATCAATCATGCCACAACATTCTTTAGCTTTATAGTTGCATCATCATTTTGAGTAAATCTGTTACAAAGAAAAGGCAAGAATAAGGTAATAAGCACATCCTGATTGACATCACTTTGAACCTGAAAATATAATATTATTTCACGTAAAAATGCTAATCCCAACCTTACCCTTCATAATCAAATCATAAACCTTTTTGCATCGTTCTTCTTCATCAAATCACCATATGCATTAGAGCTACCAATAATAAAAGAATCAGTTGTTGAATATAGAGGAATTTACTCTCTAATTTGAATCATTTCTTGTGATGATAAATGTTCAATTTAAAAAAGTTCTTTCAATAAGATTCTTGGAGCAACTTGTATTGTCTGGATAATCTACAACAAAAAAGAATTAATATGAGAACACAATATGGAAAACTTACTTGTAATAAACATACATAATAACACTTTGATAAAATTAAACATGGATGATTTAGTTAAATAAATCTAAAAAGAAAGAGCAATTAATAAACGTCAAAAAATAAAAAACAAATCAAACAAAAAATCTCAACGCGAACGAATAGACAAAACACTCAAGTTGACTTCAAGCAAAGGAAAAAACAAAATTGAACTTCCTTTCAAAAAATATATACCTTTTATCACCTCTTACAATTTTTTATCTAATTTAACTTTTTATACATTACTTTTTTCTTTTCTATTTAGTTAAACGTAATGTTTAACAAAAACATACTCTCTACTAAAACAACAAATGTATAACGGTTCCCCATTGATGAGCCCGCCGTTAACATTAACTTTTTTTCGAAGGCACCACTACCTTTCTAAAATTTAAAAAACCAGACGTAACAAACGGTAGTCTGGGGTTAAGGGCAGAAACTAGTACTTTTTTGGAACACATATTAATATTAATTTTATTTATTTATTCTTTCCTCCTTGCTTTTCTAATTTGTTTAAGGGTGTTATGCTTGGATGTGCTGAGGAGCTTTAAGCTCACCGCTATCTGGGTGTCACACTCTACTCTTAAATCTTTCTTTTAAGATTTCAGAGTGTTTTTTGGTTTCCCCCCCTTTTATCTTACACATGTAAAATTTAATACATCTACCAGTATTAAATACAGGCCCGCGTCTTCTTGACGTTTCCCCTACCATAAATCTATTACTTTACTCATATAGTTATATATTTTGCCTTCACCTTTTTTACTTTATACTTTGTTCAACGAAATGTTTAACTTTCTCTCTCTCTAATTTGTTAAACGTAATGTTTGACACCATTTTGTTAGACGTAATGTCTGACACCATTTTGTTAGACGTAATGTCTGACACCACTTTGTTGAACGAAATGTTCGACACCACTTTGTTGAACGAAATGTTCGACACCACTTTGTTAAACGCAATGTTTAACACCAACTCTTTTTATTTTGTTAGACGTAATGTTTAACACAAACTTTTATTAATCCTTAATTTTGTTTAAAAACACACTTTAAAAAAATTTTTTCACATCTGTCATTAAAAAATTTCTACAGTAACCTGTTATTTAAAAAGAAATAAATTTTACTCCTTAAAAATACCTTAAAAATTGCACCTACAACTGATAAGAAAAAATTATACCAATATGTTTCTACAGTAACCTTCTCTTCCTTCCTTTCTTATAAGAATTTATATTTAAAACTTAAACGAGCAAACAAGCTCACATCATTACAACAGCACTTTAACAAAAGAAGGGCCTATGTCTAAAAACTTTTTTGGACAAAACAATATAATTTCCTTCTCCTTTCCCTAAAAAAACTTTTCAGGTTTAGTTAGGGTCAACACAATACAAATCAACGTAACACGGTGCAAACGCATCGTTCTAGCTACGAAGCGCGGTTTATAAAAGTGACCATGAGGTAGGGTGGCATGGTCATGCCAATCGTAGTTAGGGAATTTTCGGTTCTGCCTGTACCGATGGAGGCAGCCCCTCCAATAAACCCCCCCTTGCCCTCCAGTAGGTTAAACCTCCCCTGGAAGGGTTCTTTTTTGGTTTAAAAAAACAAAAATTTTCGTCAAAAACAACTCCTCTAATCTTTCTTTTCAGGTAAACTATATATCATTATCTTATAAGAAAGGAAGAAAAAGAATAATTCAGCCAAAAAAGTATACTGTAGAAACAGGAGAACCATGTAAAAACAAAAGATGTCAAATTTGTCCAAGATTAAATTTTAATAATTTTGTAACAAGTACAGTAACCAAATGTGATTATTTGACTTGTAAACCAAAAAATTTATCATGTAACACTAAAAATGTCGTTTACTTATTAACATGCAAAACATGTGGTAAACAATACACGGGTGAAACAAGTCAAACCTTAAAAGCAAGAATGAGTAAACATCTATATAACACAAAAAATGGTAACAAATCCACAGATAACACACTTTTATGTCACCATTACCGTGAACACCAAGACAACAATTTTCAAATCGACGTCTTGGACGGGATAGATTTGGAAAACAAAGACATTAGATTAAAAACAGAAGACACATGGATTAGACTACTAATGACTGCATTTCCCTATGGACTTAATGACAATATTAAAGGTCTTGGAAATTTAACTGATTTGCACATAAACAAAGAAAATGTAGCATTATTACCATATTTTAATTACACTTTTTCTAGAGGAACAAGAAGTAGAGGTAACAGAGGAGGATACGGTAAAAAGCAAAAGCAAAGAAAAGATACAGAAGAAATTAAAAATAAAATTATAAATCTCAATGAAACTGAATTATACCAACTCTATTACAATACCACTAAAAATATAAAAAACGCAATCAGTATTATCCCAAAAGGACAAAAATTAAACCAAAAATTCTTAAAAATGTTAAGCTTTAAACCGAAACAAAAAGCAATAGAAGAAGAAAATTATATATACCTAACAATGACGCACTTACACCCAATAATGGATCAAATAAATTTAAACAAAATGCTAAATCAAGCTCTTAAAAATGCTAATATACAGCTAAATGATAATAGAAAAGCTAAAGTTGTCAAAAAATGTTTACCACCAATAAGTTTGAATATATTAAATTATAATAAATTCCTCAAAAATCTTACTGTAATTGATGTACAAAAAATTAATAAATCAAAATGCCAGTGTACACCTGAACATCCTTACTACGATCACCACCACAAACATATTATTACTGGAGATGTAAATTTTATTAAAGACAATAATCTAAGAAATTTATTAAAAATGGGTACTAAATTTAGAGATCATCGTAAAACACACAAAAATGAGATAAAAAATGAAATCGAAAATGTTTTTAAAGAATTCATTAAAAAACTTATAAGTAGATATAAAATTAATACTACACAAATAGAAGAAATTACAAAAAATTGGACAGTAATCCTGCAAAAAAATATAAAAAAGCGATTAAATAACCTTAACCAAAGAAAACCTTTACTCAATGATAATGCTAAAGTTGAACTTAAAAAGTTACAAAATGATTTTATAATTACTACAGTAGATAAAGCTACAAATAACTATGCTTTTACATGTAAAAAATTGTACACCCAAATTATACAAAAAGAACTAGGATGGAAAGAAAATGACATTAAAGGAAATGAAACGTATACGGTAACAGATTTTACAGAAAAACAAATTTATGACAAATGTGTCCTGTTAAACAAAAAATTTAATAAAAACATAGACTGTAAACTAGAAAGAACAGTTCCAATAATTTATGCAATTCCTAAATTCCATAAAACACCAGTCAAATTTAGATTTATTACAAGTGCATGTGAAAGTGGAGTAAAAGAAATTTCACTTTTATTACAAAAAATTTTAAAACATTTCAAAAAACATATCGGTGACTACTGTAATGTTATTAAAAACAGAACTAAAAGAAGTTATTACTGGTCAGTAAAAGGTAGCCATGAATTTATAAACAATCTAGAAAAAATTAATAACTCAAAAGACCAATACAAAATATTTTGTGCTGATTTTACTTCACTTTTTACAAACTTAGAACACGAGGTAATTATAAGAGAGATGAAAAAACTAATAGAATTTTGTTTTAACAACAGCCAAAAAAATTACTTAAGCATAAACTATAAAAATTGCCACTACTCAGCAATAAATACAAATAAATGCATGACAAAAGAAGATATTATACATCTCATAGATGTAATCCTTAAAAACAGTTTTGCTAAATTTGCTACAGTAATCTTTAAACAAGACAATGGAGTCCCAATGGGCTTCAATGCTAGTCCAGAAATGGCTGATTTAACTCTAACAATGATGGAATATGATTACTGCAAGAAAAAAGAAAACTACAGTAAGACGAAAAGTATTTTACAAGCTAACAGATATATGGATGACATTGTAGTAATACTAGAAAAAGAAACTAATTTTATGGACATAGCTAAAGAAATATACCACAAAAGTTTAACGCTTGAAACTACTCATAAAAATGACAAGGAAACTAATTACCTAGATCTCACAATAAAACTAAATAAAGAAATAGAATATAATCTCTTTAATAAAACAGATGAATATAACTTTGAAGTTCTAAGATACTCAAATTTTTACTCAAATATACCTAACAACTATAAATACAGTATAATCAACGGAGAAACAATTAGAACGGCAAGAGCATCAAGCAACAAAAGTAATTTTGTTACAGCTATCACCAACATCGAAAACATCTTAAAGAAAAACCTATATCCACCTGATCTAGTTTCCCAATACCGTAAAAACATTTTACAAAAGCATAATTTTAACTCTTTCTTATCTTAAACTTAAACCACCAACATCTAATCTCAGCTAATATATTCCCACAAAAACACAAAGGTTACGGTAAAAAAGAATTTATTAATTTATTAACTTAAAAAATAAAAATACAAACATGCTAAAAAGCTACAATAAATACATTAAAATTTATACCATAACAGATCAACAAAAAGAAGCAACATGAAAAAGTTCTTGTTCACCATTGATATTCTTTTCTAACGTGTTGCTTAACAATCAATCATGCCACAACATTCTTTAGCTTTATAGTTGCATCATCATTTTGAGTAAATCTGTTACAAAGAAAAGGCAAGAATAAGGTAATAAGCACATCCTGATTGACATCACTTTGAACCTGAAAATATAATATTATTTCACGTAAAAATGCTAATCCCAACCTTACCCTTCATAATCAAATCATAAACCTTTTTGCATCGTTCTTCTTCATCAAATCACCATATGCATTAGAGCTACCAATAATAAAAGAATCAGTTGTTGAATATAGAGGAATTTACTCTCTAATTTGAATCATTTCTTGTGATGATAAATGTTCAATTTAAAAAAGTTCTTTCAATAAGATTCTTGGAGCAACTTGTATTGTCTGGATAATCTACAACAAAAAAGAATTAATATGAGAACACAATATGGAAAACTTACTTGTAATAAACATACATAATAACACTTTGATAAAATTAAACATGGATGATTTAGTTAAATAAATCTAAAAAGAAAGAGCAATTAATAAACGTCAAAAAATAAAAAACAAATCAAACAAAAAATCTCAACGCGAACGAATAGACAAAACACTCAAGTTGACTTCAAGCAAAGGAAAAAACAAAATTGAACTTCCTTTCAAAAAATATATACCTTTTATCACCTCTTACAATTTTTTATCTAATTTAACTTTTTATACATTACTTTTTTCTTTTCTATTTAGTTAAACGTAATGTTTAACAAAAACATACTCTCTACTAAAACAACAAATGTATAACGGTTCCCCATTGATGAGCCCGCCGTTAACATTAACTTTTTTTCGAAGGCACCACTACCTTTCTAAAATTTAAAAAACCAGACGTAACAAACGGTAGTCTGGGGTTAAGGGCAGAAACTAGTACTTTTTTGGAACACATATTAATATTAATTTTATTTATTTATTCTTTCCTCCTTGCTTTTCTAATTTGTTTAAGGGTGTTATGCTTGGATGTGCTGAGGAGCTTTAAGCTCACCGCTATCTGGGTGTCACACTCTACTCTTAAATCTTTCTTTTAAGATTTCAGAGTGTTTTTTGGTTTCCCCCCCTTTTATCTTACACATGTAAAATTTAATACATCTACCAGTATTAAATACAGGCCCGCGTCTTCTTGACGTTTCCCCTACCATAAATCTATTACTTTACTCATATAGTTATATATTTTGCCTTCACCTTTTTTACTTTATACTTTGTTCAACGAAATGTTTAACTTTCTCTCTCTCTAATTTGTTAAACGTAATGTTTGACACCATTTTGTTAGACGTAATGTCTGACACCATTTTGTTAGACGTAATGTCTGACACCACTTTGTTGAACGAAATGTTCGACACCACTTTGTTGAACGAAATGTTCGACACCACTTTGTTAAACGCAATGTTTAACACCAACTCTTTTTATTTTGTTAGACGTAATGTTTAACACAAACTTTTATTAATCCTTAATTTTGTTTAAAAACACACTTTAAAAAAATTTTTTCACATCTGTCATTAAAAAATTTCTACAGTAACCTGTTATTTAAAAAGAAATAAATTTTACTCCTTAAAAATACCTTAAAAATTGCACCTACAACTGATAAGAAAAAATTATACCAATATGTTTCTACAGTAACCTTCTCTTCCTTCCTTTCTTATAAGAATTTATATTTAAAACTTAAACGAGCAAACAAGCTCACATCATTACAACAGCACTTTAACAAAAGAAGGGCCTATGTCTAAAAACTTTTTTGGACAAAACAATATAATTTCCTTCTCCTTTCCCTAAAAAAACTTTTCAGGTTTAGTTAGGGTCAACACAATACAAATCAACGTAACACGGTGCAAACGCATCGTTCTAGCTACGAAGCGCGGTTTATAAAAGTGACCATGAGGTAGGGTGGCATGGTCATGCCAATCGTAGTTAGGGAATTTTCGGTTCTGCCTGTACCGATGGAGGCAGCCCCTCCAATAAACCCCCCCTTGCCCTCCAGTAGGTTAAACCTCCCCTGGAAGGGTTCTTTTTTGGTTTAAAAAAACAAAAATTTTCGTCAAAAACAACTCCTCTAATCTTTCTTTTCAGGTAAACTATATATCATTATCTTATAAGAAAGGAAGAAAAAGAATAATTCAGCCAAAAAAGTATACTGTAGAAACAGGAGAACCATGTAAAAACAAAAGATGTCAAATTTGTCCAAGATTAAATTTTAATAATTTTGTAACAAGTACAGTAACCAAATGTGATTATTTGACTTGTAAACCAAAAAATTTATCATGTAACACTAAAAATGTCGTTTACTTATTAACATGCAAAACATGTGGTAAACAATACACGGGTGAAACAAGTCAAACCTTAAAAGCAAGAATGAGTAAACATCTATATAACACAAAAAATGGTAACAAATCCACAGATAACACACTTTTATGTCACCATTACCGTGAACACCAAGACAACAATTTTCAAATCGACGTCTTGGACGGGATAGATTTGGAAAACAAAGACATTAGATTAAAAACAGAAGACACATGGATTAGACTACTAATGACTGCATTTCCCTATGGACTTAATGACAATATTAAAGGTCTTGGAAATTTAACTGATTTGCACATAAACAAAGAAAATGTAGCATTATTACCATATTTTAATTACACTTTTTCTAGAGGAACAAGAAGTAGAGGTAACAGAGGAGGATACGGTAAAAAGCAAAAGCAAAGAAAAGATACAGAAGAAATTAAAAATAAAATTATAAATCTCAATGAAACTGAATTATACCAACTCTATTACAATACCACTAAAAATATAAAAAACGCAATCAGTATTATCCCAAAAGGACAAAAATTAAACCAAAAATTCTTAAAAATGTTAAGCTTTAAACCGAAACAAAAAGCAATAGAAGAAGAAAATTATATATACCTAACAATGACGCACTTACACCCAATAATGGATCAAATAAATTTAAACAAAATGCTAAATCAAGCTCTTAAAAATGCTAATATACAGCTAAATGATAATAGAAAAGCTAAAGTTGTCAAAAAATGTTTACCACCAATAAGTTTGAATATATTAAATTATAATAAATTCCTCAAAAATCTTACTGTAATTGATGTACAAAAAATTAATAAATCAAAATGCCAGTGTACACCTGAACATCCTTACTACGATCACCACCACAAACATATTATTACTGGAGATGTAAATTTTATTAAAGACAATAATCTAAGAAATTTATTAAAAATGGGTACTAAATTTAGAGATCATCGTAAAACACACAAAAATGAGATAAAAAATGAAATCGAAAATGTTTTTAAAGAATTCATTAAAAAACTTATAAGTAGATATAAAATTAATACTACACAAATAGAAGAAATTACAAAAAATTGGACAGTAATCCTGCAAAAAAATATAAAAAAGCGATTAAATAACCTTAACCAAAGAAAACCTTTACTCAATGATAATGCTAAAGTTGAACTTAAAAAGTTACAAAATGATTTTATAATTACTACAGTAGATAAAGCTACAAATAACTATGCTTTTACATGTAAAAAATTGTACACCCAAATTATACAAAAAGAACTAGGATGGAAAGAAAATGACATTAAAGGAAATGAAACGTATACGGTAACAGATTTTACAGAAAAACAAATTTATGACAAATGTGTCCTGTTAAACAAAAAATTTAATAAAAACATAGACTGTAAACTAGAAAGAACAGTTCCAATAATTTATGCAATTCCTAAATTCCATAAAACACCAGTCAAATTTAGATTTATTACAAGTGCATGTGAAAGTGGAGTAAAAGAAATTTCACTTTTATTACAAAAAATTTTAAAACATTTCAAAAAACATATCGGTGACTACTGTAATGTTATTAAAAACAGAACTAAAAGAAGTTATTACTGGTCAGTAAAAGGTAGCCATGAATTTATAAACAATCTAGAAAAAATTAATAACTCAAAAGACCAATACAAAATATTTTGTGCTGATTTTACTTCACTTTTTACAAACTTAGAACACGAGGTAATTATAAGAGAGATGAAAAAACTAATAGAATTTTGTTTTAACAACAGCCAAAAAAATTACTTAAGCATAAACTATAAAAATTGCCACTACTCAGCAATAAATACAAATAAATGCATGACAAAAGAAGATATTATACATCTCATAGATGTAATCCTTAAAAACAGTTTTGCTAAATTTGCTACAGTAATCTTTAAACAAGACAATGGAGTCCCAATGGGCTTCAATGCTAGTCCAGAAATGGCTGATTTAACTCTAACAATGATGGAATATGATTACTGCAAGAAAAAAGAAAACTACAGTAAGACGAAAAGTATTTTACAAGCTAACAGATATATGGATGACATTGTAGTAATACTAGAAAAAGAAACTAATTTTATGGACATAGCTAAAGAAATATACCACAAAAGTTTAACGCTTGAAACTACTCATAAAAATGACAAGGAAACTAATTACCTAGATCTCACAATAAAACTAAATAAAGAAATAGAATATAATCTCTTTAATAAAACAGATGAATATAACTTTGAAGTTCTAAGATACTCAAATTTTTACTCAAATATACCTAACAACTATAAATACAGTATAATCAACGGAGAAACAATTAGAACGGCAAGAGCATCAAGCAACAAAAGTAATTTTGTTACAGCTATCACCAACATCGAAAACATCTTAAAGAAAAACCTATATCCACCTGATCTAGTTTCCCAATACCGTAAAAACATTTTACAAAAGCATAATTTTAACTCTTTCTTATCTTAAACTTAAACCACCAACATCTAATCTCAGCTAATATATTCCCACAAAAACACAAAGGTTACGGTAAAAAAGAATTTATTAATTTATTAACTTAAAAAATAAAAATACAAACATGCTAAAAAGCTACAATAAATACATTAAAATTTATACCATAACAGATCAACAAAAAGAAGCAACATGAAAAAGTTCTTGTTCACCATTGATATTCTTTTCTAACGTGTTGCTTAACAATCAATCATGCCACAACATTCTTTAGCTTTATAGTTGCATCATCATTTTGAGTAAATCTGTTACAAAGAAAAGGCAAGAATAAGGTAATAAGCACATCCTGATTGACATCACTTTGAACCTGAAAATATAATATTATTTCACGTAAAAATGCTAATCCCAACCTTACCCTTCATAATCAAATCATAAACCTTTTTGCATCGTTCTTCTTCATCAAATCACCATATGCATTAGAGCTACCAATAATAAAAGAATCAGTTGTTGAATATAGAGGAATTTACTCTCTAATTTGAATCATTTCTTGTGATGATAAATGTTCAATTTAAAAAAGTTCTTTCAATAAGATTCTTGGAGCAACTTGTATTGTCTGGATAATCTACAACAAAAAAGAATTAATATGAGAACACAATATGGAAAACTTACTTGTAATAAACATACATAATAACACTTTGATAAAATTAAACATGGATGATTTAGTTAAATAAATCTAAAAAGAAAGAGCAATTAATAAACGTCAAAAAATAAAAAACAAATCAAACAAAAAATCTCAACGCGAACGAATAGACAAAACACTCAAGTTGACTTCAAGCAAAGGAAAAAACAAAATTGAACTTCCTTTCAAAAAATATATACCTTTTATCACCTCTTACAATTTTTTATCTAATTTAACTTTTTATACATTACTTTTTTCTTTTCTATTTAGTTAAACGTAATGTTTAACAAAAACATACTCTCTACTAAAACAACAAATGTATAACGGTTCCCCATTGATGAGCCCGCCGTTAACATTAACTTTTTTTCGAAGGCACCACTACCTTTCTAAAATTTAAAAAACCAGACGTAACAAACGGTAGTCTGGGGTTAAGGGCAGAAACTAGTACTTTTTTGGAACACATATTAATATTAATTTTATTTATTTATTCTTTCCTCCTTGCTTTTCTAATTTGTTTAAGGGTGTTATGCTTGGATGTGCTGAGGAGCTTTAAGCTCACCGCTATCTGGGTGTCACACTCTACTCTTAAATCTTTCTTTTAAGATTTCAGAGTGTTTTTTGGTTTCCCCCCCTTTTATCTTACACATGTAAAATTTAATACATCTACCAGTATTAAATACAGGCCCGCGTCTTCTTGACGTTTCCCCTACCATAAATCTATTACTTTACTCATATAGTTATATATTTTGCCTTCACCTTTTTTACTTTATACTTTGTTCAACGAAATGTTTAACTTTCTCTCTCTCTAATTTGTTAAACGTAATGTTTGACACCATTTTGTTAGACGTAATGTCTGACACCATTTTGTTAGACGTAATGTCTGACACCACTTTGTTGAACGAAATGTTCGACACCACTTTGTTGAACGAAATGTTCGACACCACTTTGTTAAACGCAATGTTTAACACCAACTCTTTTTATTTTGTTAGACGTAATGTTTAACACAAACTTTTATTAATCCTTAATTTTGTTTAAAAACACACTTTAAAAAAATTTTTTCACATCTGTCATTAAAAAATTTCTACAGTAACCTGTTATTTAAAAAGAAATAAATTTTACTCCTTAAAAATACCTTAAAAATTGCACCTACAACTGATAAGAAAAAATTATACCAATATGTTTCTACAGTAACCTTCTCTTCCTTCCTTTCTTATAAGAATTTATATTTAAAACTTAAACGAGCAAACAAGCTCACATCATTACAACAGCACTTTAACAAAAGAAGGGCCTATGTCTAAAAACTTTTTTGGACAAAACAATATAATTTCCTTCTCCTTTCCCTAAAAAAACTTTTCAGGTTTAGTTAGGGTCAACACAATACAAATCAACGTAACACGGTGCAAACGCATCGTTCTAGCTACGAAGCGCGGTTTATAAAAGTGACCATGAGGTAGGGTGGCATGGTCATGCCAATCGTAGTTAGGGAATTTTCGGTTCTGCCTGTACCGATGGAGGCAGCCCCTCCAATAAACCCCCCCTTGCCCTCCAGTAGGTTAAACCTCCCCTGGAAGGGTTCTTTTTTGGTTTAAAAAAACAAAAATTTTCGTCAAAAACAACTCCTCTAATCTTTCTTTTCAGGTAAACTATATATCATTATCTTATAAGAAAGGAAGAAAAAGAATAATTCAGCCAAAAAAGTATACTGTAGAAACAGGAGAACCATGTAAAAACAAAAGATGTCAAATTTGTCCAAGATTAAATTTTAATAATTTTGTAACAAGTACAGTAACCAAATGTGATTATTTGACTTGTAAACCAAAAAATTTATCATGTAACACTAAAAATGTCGTTTACTTATTAACATGCAAAACATGTGGTAAACAATACACGGGTGAAACAAGTCAAACCTTAAAAGCAAGAATGAGTAAACATCTATATAACACAAAAAATGGTAACAAATCCACAGATAACACACTTTTATGTCACCATTACCGTGAACACCAAGACAACAATTTTCAAATCGACGTCTTGGACGGGATAGATTTGGAAAACAAAGACATTAGATTAAAAACAGAAGACACATGGATTAGACTACTAATGACTGCATTTCCCTATGGACTTAATGACAATATTAAAGGTCTTGGAAATTTAACTGATTTGCACATAAACAAAGAAAATGTAGCATTATTACCATATTTTAATTACACTTTTTCTAGAGGAACAAGAAGTAGAGGTAACAGAGGAGGATACGGTAAAAAGCAAAAGCAAAGAAAAGATACAGAAGAAATTAAAAATAAAATTATAAATCTCAATGAAACTGAATTATACCAACTCTATTACAATACCACTAAAAATATAAAAAACGCAATCAGTATTATCCCAAAAGGACAAAAATTAAACCAAAAATTCTTAAAAATGTTAAGCTTTAAACCGAAACAAAAAGCAATAGAAGAAGAAAATTATATATACCTAACAATGACGCACTTACACCCAATAATGGATCAAATAAATTTAAACAAAATGCTAAATCAAGCTCTTAAAAATGCTAATATACAGCTAAATGATAATAGAAAAGCTAAAGTTGTCAAAAAATGTTTACCACCAATAAGTTTGAATATATTAAATTATAATAAATTCCTCAAAAATCTTACTGTAATTGATGTACAAAAAATTAATAAATCAAAATGCCAGTGTACACCTGAACATCCTTACTACGATCACCACCACAAACATATTATTACTGGAGATGTAAATTTTATTAAAGACAATAATCTAAGAAATTTATTAAAAATGGGTACTAAATTTAGAGATCATCGTAAAACACACAAAAATGAGATAAAAAATGAAATCGAAAATGTTTTTAAAGAATTCATTAAAAAACTTATAAGTAGATATAAAATTAATACTACACAAATAGAAGAAATTACAAAAAATTGGACAGTAATCCTGCAAAAAAATATAAAAAAGCGATTAAATAACCTTAACCAAAGAAAACCTTTACTCAATGATAATGCTAAAGTTGAACTTAAAAAGTTACAAAATGATTTTATAATTACTACAGTAGATAAAGCTACAAATAACTATGCTTTTACATGTAAAAAATTGTACACCCAAATTATACAAAAAGAACTAGGATGGAAAGAAAATGACATTAAAGGAAATGAAACGTATACGGTAACAGATTTTACAGAAAAACAAATTTATGACAAATGTGTCCTGTTAAACAAAAAATTTAATAAAAACATAGACTGTAAACTAGAAAGAACAGTTCCAATAATTTATGCAATTCCTAAATTCCATAAAACACCAGTCAAATTTAGATTTATTACAAGTGCATGTGAAAGTGGAGTAAAAGAAATTTCACTTTTATTACAAAAAATTTTAAAACATTTCAAAAAACATATCGGTGACTACTGTAATGTTATTAAAAACAGAACTAAAAGAAGTTATTACTGGTCAGTAAAAGGTAGCCATGAATTTATAAACAATCTAGAAAAAATTAATAACTCAAAAGACCAATACAAAATATTTTGTGCTGATTTTACTTCACTTTTTACAAACTTAGAACACGAGGTAATTATAAGAGAGATGAAAAAACTAATAGAATTTTGTTTTAACAACAGCCAAAAAAATTACTTAAGCATAAACTATAAAAATTGCCACTACTCAGCAATAAATACAAATAAATGCATGACAAAAGAAGATATTATACATCTCATAGATGTAATCCTTAAAAACAGTTTTGCTAAATTTGCTACAGTAATCTTTAAACAAGACAATGGAGTCCCAATGGGCTTCAATGCTAGTCCAGAAATGGCTGATTTAACTCTAACAATGATGGAATATGATTACTGCAAGAAAAAAGAAAACTACAGTAAGACGAAAAGTATTTTACAAGCTAACAGATATATGGATGACATTGTAGTAATACTAGAAAAAGAAACTAATTTTATGGACATAGCTAAAGAAATATACCACAAAAGTTTAACGCTTGAAACTACTCATAAAAATGACAAGGAAACTAATTACCTAGATCTCACAATAAAACTAAATAAAGAAATAGAATATAATCTCTTTAATAAAACAGATGAATATAACTTTGAAGTTCTAAGATACTCAAATTTTTACTCAAATATACCTAACAACTATAAATACAGTATAATCAACGGAGAAACAATTAGAACGGCAAGAGCATCAAGCAACAAAAGTAATTTTGTTACAGCTATCACCAACATCGAAAACATCTTAAAGAAAAACCTATATCCACCTGATCTAGTTTCCCAATACCGTAAAAACATTTTACAAAAGCATAATTTTAACTCTTTCTTATCTTAAACTTAAACCACCAACATCTAATCTCAGCTAATATATTCCCACAAAAACACAAAGGTTACGGTAAAAAAGAATTTATTAATTTATTAACTTAAAAAATAAAAATACAAACATGCTAAAAAGCTACAATAAATACATTAAAATTTATACCATAACAGATCAACAAAAAGAAGCAACATGAAAAAGTTCTTGTTCACCATTGATATTCTTTTCTAACGTGTTGCTTAACAATCAATCATGCCACAACATTCTTTAGCTTTATAGTTGCATCATCATTTTGAGTAAATCTGTTACAAAGAAAAGGCAAGAATAAGGTAATAAGCACATCCTGATTGACATCACTTTGAACCTGAAAATATAATATTATTTCACGTAAAAATGCTAATCCCAACCTTACCCTTCATAATCAAATCATAAACCTTTTTGCATCGTTCTTCTTCATCAAATCACCATATGCATTAGAGCTACCAATAATAAAAGAATCAGTTGTTGAATATAGAGGAATTTACTCTCTAATTTGAATCATTTCTTGTGATGATAAATGTTCAATTTAAAAAAGTTCTTTCAATAAGATTCTTGGAGCAACTTGTATTGTCTGGATAATCTACAACAAAAAAGAATTAATATGAGAACACAATATGGAAAACTTACTTGTAATAAACATACATAATAACACTTTGATAAAATTAAACATGGATGATTTAGTTAAATAAATCTAAAAAGAAAGAGCAATTAATAAACGTCAAAAAATAAAAAACAAATCAAACAAAAAATCTCAACGCGAACGAATAGACAAAACACTCAAGTTGACTTCAAGCAAAGGAAAAAACAAAATTGAACTTCCTTTCAAAAAATATATACCTTTTATCACCTCTTACAATTTTTTATCTAATTTAACTTTTTATACATTACTTTTTTCTTTTCTATTTAGTTAAACGTAATGTTTAACAAAAACATACTCTCTACTAAAACAACAAATGTATAACGGTTCCCCATTGATGAGCCCGCCGTTAACATTAACTTTTTTTCGAAGGCACCACTACCTTTCTAAAATTTAAAAAACCAGACGTAACAAACGGTAGTCTGGGGTTAAGGGCAGAAACTAGTACTTTTTTGGAACACATATTAATATTAATTTTATTTATTTATTCTTTCCTCCTTGCTTTTCTAATGAGGATTTTCTGTAAAATAATTACTTGATTTTTTTAGTAAATTTTTGAGGAAATTTTAACACAAACTGCAATTTTTTCCTCAAATCAAATTTTGACATTTTTCAAAAATTGAGGAAAATTTTTTTTTCCTCAAGTTGAGGAGATTTTTTTTCTCCTCAATTTTTCCTTGAGGAGGATTCGAACTTTGTACTTTTTTCCTTTCCTTGTACGAGAAACTAACGTCAAACCAACTGAGCTATAGAGCCAATCATAGTCAAGCGATGAAAATGAAGGAACTAAAAAAGACGTTCTCTTTTGTTGTCTCGCTTGCTTCTGTGTTGCTTTTCTTTGTTATTTTTTGTGGCAAAAATATTACTTCTTATATTTTTGTTAATAATAAATTACTAGTAATAGATAATTAAATAAATATTAATATAAAATATAGTAATTTTATAAAAATGTTGTTATTTCATTGTCATCAAAAACGGAACATTTTTATACATTTTTAAGCTTCATTTGTAAGCTTGGACGCCCTTCATTATTACTTTTGTGACAAAAATTTTTATTTAAGGCAGTAAATTAACGAATATATAAAAGTTTGGTTAATTTGTACAAAAAATGTTACAACTTTTTAAGGCAAAAAAACAAAAAATAACATAACTGTCATAACTTTTTTTAAATTTTATTTATGATGATGGTATAACAATTTCTTATACAACTTATGCATAAGCTTATGGTGATTAAAAGAGAAATAAAATTGATAAATATTGTATGTAAACATTGATGAATTATTTGTTTGTGGAAATGTTATCTAGGAAATTATGTACTTTAAAATGTACTTTTGTTTTTTTATTATTTTTAGCATTTACTTCTTTATGACAACAGTTATACACAGGGCCGCAACTTGGGGGGTGGAATGGGGGGAATTTCCACCCCCTGAAATGCCAAATTTAAGGTGAAAAATTGAGTTTATACTAGATAAAATGAGATTTTCACGGGTTTTTCCACCCCCTTTCCACCCCCTGAAATATGTTTAAGTTGCTGCACTGGTTATACACAAACTAAATGTTTATATTCGCAGTTGTTAGCATTTATCGTTTACAAAAACAGTCCTCTTTATCAGAATTAGTATATGAAAGTAATCATCAGATGTTTTTACAAAAACAGTCCTCTTTATCAGGTTATTTACAACCTCTTTAAAGAATCTGTTTTATATGAATTTTACCAATGCTTTATTACATCTTCGATCAATTGTTGGTACTGCTTTAACATCAACAGCATCAAAAATTAATCCAACAACAGCAGTATCTTCAAATTGCTACTCTTTTCGATCATTACATATTACAACAATTAATTGCGAAGAACAAATGTTATTAGCAATGCATCAACGAGGTGGTCCACCACCGAGAAAGCCTCGAAGTCGTGATAAATCTAAAATTAATGAACATAATTTTTTGAAAGGAATCGTATTAAAAACTGTAATTCGAGATCCTAAAATACTAAATTCTGGTAATCGTAAATGTGCAATTGTTCGACTTACAATGGTAATGGTAATGAAGTATGTGCATATATCCCTTGTGAAGGGCATAATCTACAAGAACATTCTCAAGTAATGGTAAAAGGTGGACGAAGACGTGATTTAATTTCTGTTCGAGCAAATATTATTCATGGAAAACTTGATCGTGCACCTGTTAAAGCAACGAAATCATAGATAGATTGTTTTTGTTTATTATTATTTTTGAATAGATGTTGTTATTATTACTGATATATTAGTGCATGTATGTTGTAATAATAGAAAGTTTTAAATAAAGAAATTTTTTAAATAACTTCAAGCTTTCCAGCTGTAATAGACAATTACATATTCTTCAGCAGTAAAAATAGCACATCTGATAACTAAAAATGTTCCGTTTTTGATGACAATGAAATAACAACATTTTTATAAAATTACTATATTTTATATTAATATTTATTTAATTATCTATTACTAGTAATTTATTATTAACAAAAATATAAGAAGTAATATTTTTGCCACAAAAAATAACAAAGAAAAGCAACACAGAAGCAAGCGAGACAACAAAAGAGAACGTCTTTTTTAGTTCCTTCATTTTCATCGCTTGACTATGATTGGCTCTATAGCTCAGTTGGTTTGACGTTAGTTTCTCGTACAAGGAAAGGAAAAAAGTACAAAGTTCGAATCCTCCTCAAGGAAAAATTGAGGAGAAAAAAAATCTCCTCAAGTTGAGGAAAAAAAAAATCTCCTCAACTTGAGGAAAAAAAAATTTTCCTCAATTTTTGAAAAATGTCAAAATTTGATTTGAGGAAAAAATTGCAGTTTGTGTTAAAATTTCCTCAAAAAAGTTAAAAACTAAAAATAATCCAAAAAATTGTAATAATTCCTCTTAAAAAATTTGAAGAGGTATTTTTGACAAAAAATATATTTTTTTATTTTAAAGAGGAAAAATCGCTATTTTTATCGTTTTTTCTTGTTTCTATAAAATATTATTAAAGTCAGCGTTTTATATGGTGTGAAATAGCATTTCTCATAAGCTTGCAGGCTTTTGTGCATGTTAGCGACGTCGCTAACATTAGCGACGCGTTCGTGCTAAGATTTTTTCCCTTCTTTTTTCTCTCTTTTTTTTTGTTGCTTTTTTTTCAACATAAAAAAAACATTATTTTAAAAAATGTTCAGTAATTAATACAATATTATTGTATCATTTTTAACAATTTTATAATTTTAGATTCGAAAGAAAGATAATACTGAAACAATTAAACGTGATGTTCATTAAACAGATTCCAAAAATTCAAAATCATAAAAATGAATTTGATAAGCATAGATGGAAAGAACCTGCTTCTGTTTTAAATAAAGATTGGGAAGATGATAATACAAAGCGGAAGCAAAAGAAAGGAAATGATGAAGCTGCAAAAACTTCTAGCTCACTTTCACTTCATTTTGAATGTTATGAAAAGTCATTAGAAGTTGGAACACAACAAGAAACACATGATACACCAACTACCGTACCTGATATTAGTTCAGTAACAACTTGCTTTGATACTATTCCTCGACGACGAGAAGAACATTTTGCACCAGAAGTTATGAAATTTAAATCATCGGAAAAGCTGCTTTATGTTGCTCCAAAAACAAGTACTCCTGATGCTCAGCCAACGGAATATGAACGACTTAAAGCACATGCAAATAAACTTTATGAAGTAAAATTTGTAATAACATAAATCTGTTTCAACCTTTTTTTTAGGCTCAAGAATACCTTGCTGCTGTAAAAGCTTATAATGAAATTTTGGCCAATGTTAAAATGACAGCACATGAAACTGCCATCATTTATTCCAACAGAGCTGCCACTTATCTCAAGTTATTACAATTTAAGCATGCATTAAATAGAGCTAAAAATGATGCAAAATCAACAATTAGCTGCAGCCCTGAATGGTGGAAAGGACATTTTCAACTGGCATCATATTACATTGAACTTGAAATGTGGCAAGAAGCTCATCGTCATTTATTAAAATCTTACTCATTAAATTCAACATCAAATGAAGTTATCAAAGCATTGACGAAAGTTAAAGATGGCCTCATTGAAAGTCAAATGAATTATCAACAACATCGAATGTTAAATCGAATGTGGAAACTTGATCTATTTCATTGTAACGAAGATTCATCTGAAGAAGTAAGTTAATTTGTTAAACATCTTTGTCTTGTTTAAAAACCAATTGTTTATATAGGAAGAAGTTAAACGATCTGGTGGCAATGTTGATGATTCACATTTTGACTTCAATGAAAGAATACATGGGTATTCAGATGTGGATAATGTTTCATTAGTGAGTGATCGACAAAGTCCAATTAATGAATTTCCAAATGTCGTTGAAACTCTGATTATAACACTGGATGATGAAAGTTCAGATAGAATAAATCCTTCATCAACTGAAAATCAACAACAACCTCCGAATGCTGCTCCAGAATTGAATGAAAGATCTTCACAGGAAAAAGAATTATTTACAAAGATTGAAAAAACTGATTATATGGGTGGTAACAATACACAACATCTTCTGCATGTTTTTAATGTTAATAATTGGTAAGTTAGAGAAAAATATACACGTTGACGAAAAAATTACAACATTTTGCAAAACATTTAAATTGCTTTTCTTTTATCCTTAAGCTTTTTTAATTTGTAAAAAAATGTGAGGTACTCTGATGACAAATTTAATTTTTCAGCAATGATTCAGCTAATATTTTATCATCCGTTCCGAAAGCTCCACCATATGCAAATGTTTTATCCCCCACTGAAGTTCAAACTCAACCTGGATATTATCGTGCAATTGTTAAATCTGATTCAATTGTTAACATTAAAGATCATTATCATGATCAATTGGATCCATGGACATCACGTGGCTGCAACAATGTTCATTATTACAATATTGGATTATTTCAAAGAGAAGAAGGACTTCGGGCTGTAATAATCAAAAATAAACAAAGGATTGAAGATGCATCCTATATTGGTCGTCTTTTTGTTGCAACACATCCAAAATTCCCATTTGTTTCAAAAATGATTTTCTCTGCAACTTCTGTGAATAATTTAACTCCAGCCACAAATACTTTTGTAGTACAGTCGAACCTCGTTATAATGCGCCTCGTTATAGTGCAAACCTCTCTATAATGCGGTGTTTGTGCGGTCCCTTCAAGCGAATTTAATGTAAATTGACCTCGTTATAATGCAAACCTCTCTATAATGCGGTTTTTTTGCGGTCCCTTGGACCGCGTTATAACGAGGTTCGACTGTAGTTATTTATGACATCAAGGAAGCTTGTACTTTAACTCTGAAAAATGCTTTAAGACTGCTTCCATCACAGTCAGATGAACTTAAGAATTATTTGTCAAATCGAACTCCAACTGCATCTTTAACAGCATATAATGATAATGGAGTTTTACTTGGAGATGGTAGAAGAGAAGTAGTAAACCTTAAACAAGTTGAAACTCTTGCTAAACATATGAAGGACCGAGTACCAACGAAAAAACAAGGCGCACCAAAAATGGAAAGAACAGATATTGTTAACAATTTTGTTAAGAATAAAAATTTTGTTGAATGCCGATATCAAAGTGGTCAATCTGAGCGAATTTTTCTTGGAAATTCTACATGCTTTAATTTATTTGAAAATTCTTTGCTCTCAAAAAATGAAGTTCAACAAATGGTTAATGATGCTAAAGCTTTAATATATTCATTACGTCAAGAAAAATTAGAAAAAGCAAAAAATCTTATTGATTCTCCAGAATATGTTGAAACAAAAGGTGTTGGTATTTATGCAATTGATACTACTTTCAATTTGGGCCGGATGCATGTTACGATTTTGCTTTATACATCGCCAAATTTCGTAAATTCAAAGGGTGAACCTGCAAAGTTTATTGGTGCTATAATGTTATCCACCCACAGAACCAAAGAAGATTACTTATGGATGGCTCAAGAAATTCAAAAACTTGTCAAAAGTCCAAATAAAGTTGCTCGAGTTTTGATTACTGATGGTGATCCAGCATTAGATGCATTTATGCATATTCCAATTTTTCAAGCTCCCTGTGTTCGATTAACATGTGGTGAACATTTACAAAAAAATTTTGAAACAACTTATTGTAAAGAAAATCAATCTCCAGTATTTGATTTGTTTGGCACAACAAAAAATGAAGTTAAATCAGCTGGACTTTTTGATGAATTTACTTTTGAACATTTTCGTGAAAAAGTTCAACAAGCTTCTCAGACTGCAGCATGGCAAGCAAATCCTGTTTTAATGGCTTGGTCAAAAAATGAAGCAAAAATGAGATTACATTTTGATCGATACAATCTTGTTCATCGAATTGCAGGAGGTTATGGATTTGACGCTGCAACTACTAATTTTTTGGAAGGACTTAATATGCTTTTAAAATCTGAAATCAATAATCATACTGCTCTACAATTTTTGATTACAAAGCTACAATATTATGTTGATAAGCAAATGGCAAAAGCAGCAATGGCATTTGTATCAACTTATCCTTTACAATTCCGTGATGAAAGCAAATACATTGGTCCACTTGATTGGAAAAAGCTTAGCGCTGAAGCAAAAATGGATAAATTGAAATCTGAAGGTTTAATTGATATGGATAGCAATTCTTCATTCACTTGCCCAGCATTTGACTTTCCACCTGGATTTGCTCCATATCTTTCACAACAACAGCGATATGAAATGGTTGTACGAGCCGATGGATATGGTGTTGCTGTTCACCCACTTGATAGTACTTCATATATTGTTGGTAGAGGTGTTGAAGCTCGGGTAGTATTTACACGACGAACACCTTTTGAGTGTACTTGCAATTATTTACAAAAGAAAATGAATTTATGTGAACATTTATTGGCTGTAAATTTAAAATTCCCACATTTAAAACTTTTTGATCGAATGGCTGAATTTTTACAAAAAGAACATCCAGATTATTTGCTAAAGCGATTGGCACAAAAAAGTGATGGTGCCAAGCCAACTTCACGCCGAGATGGTAATCCAAAAACCAGAAATTCAAAAGTTCATAATGAACATATTATTGATGCTACAGCTGATAATGGCAAAGTTTTTAAAACGAATCATGTTGAAACCCTGTACGAAGATGTTTTGGAAATTAATGCAACTTCAGATGATCATGAACAGCAATTATTTTCATCACGAACTTCCAGCAATATTACTGTAAATACAAATGGTATGCACTTTTTTACTGATTTTAAAGTTATTGGTCGTATCTTTATTTTCTAGCACAATCCCAGCCATCATCTCCATATCCTTCATCTTCCACCAGTAACTATCAATTACTTCGACAACGGGATGTAAATAATGCAAAAACACGTTTACCACGTGTTCCTTTTTCATGTAAGTTATTCCCTTTGTAATAAAAAATTTATAAAAGATCTCTAAATTTTAAGCTCAGCCATCTGTTTCTACAGCTGTTCGGCCACAACAACGACCTCCACTCATTCGTGTATTGCGCCCTGTGCTCTTTTCAACTGCTGCTGCACAATCACGTCAGCAAATGGCACGCCTTCCACGAAGATTTTGTAAGTGTTCAATTTTTCTTGTGCAAGAACTTCTATAAGTTTTCTTTTTATAGCCACATCATCACAAGTAATTTCATCAATGTGTCCACAAGTTCTACTATATCCACCACCGCAGCCACCACAACCAAAGCAAAAATAATAATACTTTTTTTTCCTGTATTTTTTACTTTAAATACTGTTTTTACATTAATTATGTCGTAAATATTGCAATAAAAAATCTTTCAAAATATATATTCACAAAATATAAAGTTGAATTTCAATGAAATTTTAAAAAAAATGTATTGTAGCTTATTTGCCATTTAGTCAATTGTTTTTGTTTTTACTAACTTGTACATATAATAAAACAATAAAATTCCTAATTATACAAATCAACAAAAGAAACTAATAAATTGAAGGCACATAATCTTTCAAAATGATACGGATTATAAACAGATAAATAATAAAGTTCACGATGCCACTTCGCTTCGAGCTAAAAAATAGTCACTCGTATACTGTAGCCGTACAAGCAAAAACAAACCTTCTTCAGTAACAAGCCAATTCTTTTCTTTAAAATATTAATGAACAATATTAGCTTCATCTTCAGCATAGAGCTTTGTTTCAGTAGGATAAATGGATCAATATCTTCAAAGCCTTGTTCATTGAAAAGTTCTAAAGGTGTATCAATTGGAACTGTTAAAGTTGGAACATTGGAACAACAATTTCACGCTTATCTGCAATCATAAGAACAAGGCCATTTGTCCAATTATTCTTTAAGAATTTTCTGATTTCAATAATGATTGACAGCTCATCTGGTGTAGCCTATAAACAATTACCGAATGATTACTGTATTTCTAAATAATAAACTTACAAAAGTTCTATCAGCTTTTTTGACACGAGTTTTTCCATACAATGAATTACCGGCATCCATAGCTACTATCAATTTAATTGCACCACTTGTTGAATGTCTTCTTAATTCTCTACTGAACGCTCCAATGCAATCATTACAACGTGATGCAATTCCCATTTCAACATGTTCTGTGATTGGTCGATCTTGCGCCGTCTTTTCAACTTTCGACCATTCATATGTTCGTTCAGTTTTAGCTCTGATAAAGTCTTCCAAATATGTTGATTCTGTTGTTTTAAATGTTGAAGAAAGGCGACATAATGTTCAGGTAAATCAATTCGACCAGGTTTATACGTTGAACTTTGAACATCTTTTACAGTACGAGTCAGATGCATTACTATAAAAGATAAGGTATTATTCGAAATAAAAATATTATAAAAGCATACCATCAACAATAATAAAAATGACCCAATTTTGTGTTTGTGCAAAATGAACCGTTTGTTCTACTGTCATACCAGTACCAAATTTTCCCCACAGCACAACTTGAATTGATTGTAGAGTTGTTCGAACAGCATTTAAACAATTCAAAACTTCAAGGAATTGCTGTCGACAAAGCATTGCACAATCATCCAAAGTATTAATCTCTTTATCAAATTTTGATGGAAGAATTTTCTCAAATGCAAGAGCTTTTGTTGTATCTAAGGGGATATGATAAAGCTTCCCAGTATCATTTTGAGTTACCTTTGATGGATCGTCCGTTGATGTTTTTGCATATGATCGAGAACATGATAATCTTGTCAATCGCAAAGTAATATTAAATGATACAATAATATTGTATTAATTACTGAACATTTTTTAAAATAATGTTTTTTTATGTTGAAAAAAAAGCAACAAAAAAAAAGAGAGAAAAAAGAAGGGAAAAAATCTTAGCACGAACGCGTCGCTAATGTTAGCGACGTCGCTAACATGCACAAAAGCCAAGCTTGCATGCTAATGGAAAAAAAATCTCAACACGATGTTATTTTTTATCATCTTTGTCGTCACATTTTTTATTGTTGCTTTACTAACTCATCATCATTAAAGGTATGTTACTTTTTGAAATACACATTTTCTTGAATTACTGTAATTAGATTTTTTTAGACTAACATCATCTTCAATAACCATGTCAACAGAAGACGAAACAGATGGCTTCAAGAATACTGCAAGAATAATGAAATATATGAGTTATGGACAAGAAGATTATGATAAAGCAATTAAATTTTTTGGTTCTGCACAAAGTGCTGTACTTTATCATAAATATTTTGCTACAGAAATTGTAAGTCATTTTTTTCATGGATTGACAGTTTGTTAACTTATAATAATCGCTTTTTTAGAATGGTGAAAAGTTTAATATTTTTTATAATTTTGGATCTAATCCTTTCAAAGATATCTTAAAAGCTGTTGCTCAATCAATTGAAGAACTGATGATTGTTGAATGTCCATTTAATACTCTTACGGATTCTCTTATTCAATGCATATTTGGCTCACAAATCAAGCTTCGAAAAGTTATTATTCTTGATAAAATTCATGAACAATATATACAATGGATTCGACGTCATTCACCACATGTACATTTGATTTTTGCTGTTCCATATCTTTCTGTAAGTTTTTTTTACAATAATTGTTACCAGAAAAAAACGATAAAAAAATGTTGCAGTTACTATTAGTTTTACAGTAACAACAAACTTTTAAACCAAAGACTTTCAGTTGCTCTTATTCTGCTCTAACCTAACTGAAATCGACAATAAAAAAGCTAATTGCGATCATTAATTTTTAGAAACTCCACAAGTTTTCAACTTATAATACTCTTGTATTTGATCAAATTGCTTATGAATCTCTTTTAATTCCTTTCAAAGATTTGTAAGTTTACTGTTTTTTTGGATACGATACTTACATTCTCTTCCCTTTTTAGAGCTTCATTTCAATCAATTAGAACTCTCAATATTCATGGAAGCTTTAAAAATGATGATTTTCATAAAAGAAGTATTCAAAAATTTGTTCAATTTATTAATGGTTTTCCAAAGCTTAAATCTATTGAAGCAAATTTTAAACTTCAAACCATAGATGAATTGGGGGGTAACTTTTTTTCTCGGAGCCCGTAGGTCGCCGTCGAGCCTTGGCTGAAAAAAATTTTCGATCGGTCATCAACTACCTTTTTTGCTCGCAGCGGCTTCGCCGCTGCGAGGTTATATATCAAAGGCCTTTTGCCGCATATCAAAGGAATTTTGCCGCATATCAAAGGAATTTTGCCGCATATCAAAGGCGGCACGTCAATTATCGACTTTTTAAATACTTTATTAACTATTTTATTTATTACAGTTTTATTTTACAATTAAAACTCCTTCTGAAAACAAGTATTATTGTTATTTGGAAGCTTAAAGCCGTTTTTAATAACTAGTTGGCATTACAATTTATGAAAATAGTATTATTACAGTTCCTTTTGCTGTTATGATGCAATTCCGTATTTCTTTTTTCCATTCTTATTGTGCTCTCCTTATTCCTTTTTCTCATTTTTTAGACGAGAATGAAAACTATATTGATTTAATAAAGATTATTACAACAGCAATCAATGGCCTATCTGATTTTTATATTTTACAAGCAGTTAAGCATAAAGCTGAACTTGTTGAACAGTTTGGAGTAATAAACATTACAATGTATAAGCTAAAGCGCATATTTCGTATTAGATGGTGTGTCTGTTCGAATAACTGATGAAGAAAATGCACTTAAAAGAAACAGTGCTATGGAGCATCTTAAAACCATGCAAAATGTAAATTATTTTGTTGCACTAGCCTTCTTTCAAGATATATTTCAAGTGGTTGAAAAGTATTCATTAGCATATCATAAGCAAGCTGTTGCACTTCCACGACAAAAAGTAATGCATGAACGACCATGTAAGCAATACATTTATGATAGCAGTCTTAACGTATCGGATTGTCGATATTTTTTTGTCGTTGTTGGTACGAGAAATGGTTATTAAAACTCCTTACAATTTAAATCCAACACATAAAATACAAGAAATACAAAAGTGGCTGTTTAAGATCTTGAAAAGACGGAAGACATGAAGAGAAAGGAACAGAACTTCTTAGGTTACAATAGAAAAAAAGGCGGTGCTTGTGTGTGCCATTTAGTTTGTAGCTTTGGGTAAAGTCTTATTCTTTACATTTAGAGCAGCTGATAATGTAATTTTATTGCTGAATTCTATCGATTTCAGTTTACGCAATTTGATCATCCTAAAACGTGGCCCAGCTTGATTACCTACCGCAAAGAAATTGTTAAAGCTCTTATCCAAAGCTTTTAAGGTTATTATGACAATGATAGTATTAATGATTTTGAAGTCTTAAATGTTAATGGTTTACAAGTAACCAATGGAGATATTATTTTTCCTGAAAATAATCAAGAACAACACAATAATTTTGCAAGACGCTTTAAAATAAATTCTCCAAGCTGCAGAAAGTGATGATGTCAATGATTTATCGGGTGATTTATTTGATTACATTTCAAGGGAGCTAATCGTTCCCGTTGGCTTTGCCGATGCAGAAAGCGGCTTCTCCATTCTTTTCCATTCCCTTGATTCCCGAAGAAGCCGACTCAATATTAGCACAATTGACAGTATTTTAAATATTAGACTAAATGGTCCACCATTAACAAAATTTGTTTGCTACAGATATGTCAAAGACTGGAAAAATGAAAACCATTTGGACTCTAATGCTCAAAAACCAGGGGGTCAAGGAAAGAAATAGACGAACAACATAATCCTAAGTGATGATCCTGTAGAAAAAAAAAAGATGAAGAAGCTCAAAACAGATGGGACAGCCGTTTTGAACTATTTATCCCCGATCCATTTAATTAAATTGTGTTTCTTAATTGTTTTGATATAGTTATGTACTGTAAAATTTTCAATAATCATATAGTACACTGGTTCAATAAATTCATAAAAACTTTTGCATAAAATTTTAAAAAATCTCACCTAAATTTCATAGAAATTTATCCAAAAATTATCGCCAAATTCAACAGGTAGTTACCTGTGGTCGTTTTTCGCCGATCGCCTTCGGCGATCGGTCGGTCGGTCGGGGGGCCAACTATAGTTACCCCCTATTCATCTATGCTTCAAACTCAAGCGATTTATCAAGATAGTTATGATGGGCTTGCATTTTATGAAACTATGAAAGGAATGAAAGCAAAAAGGTTTAAGCATGTATCAAAAAAGGTTCATGGAAAAATTCATTTTGAAGCAAAAATTAATAGCTTTCAAAAGGTAAGTTTTCTTTGTTGTTGCTTTTTATCGACGGCATATATGTGAGTCTGTGCCACTGATATTTTGATTGTTTATTTTTTAATACTTCCTATTTTTGCAGATATGCTGCAGCATAAAAGATGGTTTAAATCAATGTACCAAACCTTTAAAACCTCCTCCAATTGAATATGATGAAAAGAATTCAATTATTCAACGAAAATTTTCCATTCATGATCGCTTACTTATTGTATTTTCTATTACTCCATCATTTTGTAGCCGTAGAAGTAGCCAATTGAAATCTTTATTGACAGATTTACGTAATATAAAAATTGAACCTAAATATACGTGTGATGACTAATAAATCTGATTGTTTTTTGCATTTACGGATGACTATATTACTGTAAACAAAGCTTGGTACAACATACTGTAATCAGCAACTAAATGACTTTTTAGCTTTTTAATAAGCTTTTTGTCTGTTTTATTAAAACTAGAGAATCTCTGCTCCTTGTGGGCTTTTTTTTTTGCAATTCTTGCTTTTGTCTATTGTTTTAATCAATGGTTTCGTTTTCCTTTTTATTTGCCATCTTGCACCAGATTCCATCAACTTGTACCAGCTTGTACCCAAATTTATGGGTCTCTTTCGGGCTGCTCGTGTTTGACAAAATCTTGCTTATATATCAGTCACAGCTAAAAATTATTAAAAGCTTTTATGCAAATTTATAAATTTAATCGCAAATGATTTTTTTTTCTATTTTTATATTTTTTCCATCACTCGAAGTATCGTCAACATTTGATTGTCTTCTTCAACAGTGTACTGTGCTCATCAAATTGATCTTTTTTTCTCACACTGATATACTCTCTCTCTCAAAAAAAAGATGCCATCAAATGAAGTAATTTTAGTAGATGCAATTAAAACTAATACAACAATTAATTTAACTCAGTATATGCTGAAAGATACTGTAAGCTATAATATTGCAATGGAATATTTTGGTAAAGCTGATACCGTTGAGCTACATCGTATGAAATTTTGTGTTAAGATTGTTTTTTCTGGCTTTTTTTTTCACAAAGTTTGCATTGCCTCTTTCACTCATTAGCGATAGGTAGACGACGATCTTTGTTGTGCTTCACGTGTTTTAACATCTATCTATTCTAGAATGGTCAAGCTTTTGAACTTACATATTTTTTTCGATATTTAATACCTATGTTGAAAGCAATATGTGAATCAATTGAAGAATTAATAATTTTTGTACGTCCTTGTAATAAGTTTGTTTTACCTCAAATATGCTCTTCACCAAAAAATCTTTGCAAAGTTATTATCCTTGATAATAGTTTTTCTGAAGCGTCTAAACATTGGATTCAAAAACATGCGCCTGATGCTGAATTATGTTTTCCTGTTCCATATCTTTCTGTAAGTCGTTTTTTTGTCATTGCTTATAGTCTTTTGGAAATATATATCACCGATTTTTTAGAAATTGCTTAAATCTTCTACTTATAAAGAACTTGTATTTGATCAAATTGCTTTTAATTCTTTTTTAACTCCTTTCAAAGATATGTAAGTATACTGCTATTTTGGATACGGTATTATATATTATTTTTTTAGGCCATCTTTTCAAGCTATCAAAACTATTAATATTCATGGAAGCTTTAAAAATGATGATTTTCATCCTTCAAGTATCTCAAAATTTGTGCAATTTATTAATGGTTTTCCAATGCTTAGATCTCTTGAAGCATGCTTTACTTTTCAAACAGAATCTTCTGCTTCTCCTCTTCAACCAAAATATCAAGATAGCTATGATGGATTTGCATTTTATGAAAATATGAAAAAGATTAAAGCAGAAATGTTTCAAGGTTTATCTGAAAAAGTTCATGGAAGAATTCAATTTGATGCAAAAATTAATAGCTTCGAAAGTGTAAGTGTTCACATTTTCGTGAATCATTTTAAGTTCTTTTTTTTTCAGATGTGCTGCAGCATGAAAGATAATTTAAATCAATCAAACAAAGCTTTAAAACCTCCTATTGAATATGATGAAAAGAATTCAATTATTCAACGAAAATTTTCTGCTCATGATCGCTTACTTATTAAATTTTTTATTTCTCCTGCACCATCTTCTAGCAGTGTATAATTGTAAACTTTATTGACATACATATATATTTAATACCTGTAAATAAAAATGATTCAAATAATTTATTGTCTTTTTTACATTTGAAGGGAAAATGGTATACTGTAAGCTACTTCTGTTATTTGTTTTTTTATTAAAAAAATATTTTTTGGATAAAGTTACTGTAGAAAAACTAAAGCCATCTTACCAATAAATCACTTTGTCAATGGATTAAAGGCAAAGATTAATTTTTGGATATTCGTCAACACTCTCATGTATTATTTGCATACTTTAGCCTTGCCAAATTATTGTAGACAGATTCATGGTATCTTTCCAAGTAGAAGTACTGGAAATGTGAAACAAAAGGTCACATATGGATTATACGAAAAAAGAGTCGTCAATACTTTCTTCTTATTCTTGTGTTTAACATCTGGCATGCAACACCTTTTTTGGCTCTAAAAGAAACTGACTGTAGTCATGAATGTGATACATTTAAAAAGAACAGATAAATAGATGTGTGTGTTGTTGTCGCAGCAAAAATTCGTCAAACAAAAAGATTTTTTGTCATTTTTTCGCTTGGAGAAAGGTCAGCTATTTGAATGTTTTAGAAATTTTATAATTGCAAATAATATTTTTTACTGGTTAATAGAAAAATGTTAAAAAGCTGATTGCTACAACTCATCAAAATGAGGTAATTTTGATATAAAATGGGACGGCAGTATTTAATTGTTTATGAGTATTTTCCATCAATAATATCAATGAAAAAAAAATCTGGAACTTACTAACTTAACTAAAGATATTTTTAAAAAAATCTGCAAAAAAGAAATATCATCACTTATTCATATTTTTATTTCTGTGTTTGACATTTGGCACAAACACATTTTGGCGCTAAAAACGGGTCTATAATCTGATACAACAAAAAGAGCATAGATGTATGTGTGTTACAGCAAGAAAAGAAAAAACAGTTTGCAATTTTTCGTTTAATGAAGATATGCCATTAGTTGTTTTGAGTAAGAAAAGTTGCATTTTGAATATTTTAGAGATTTTCATCATTATCAAATAAATAATATTTTTTCATTGATTAATTAAAGAATTTGGTGCTATAACAGTTGTAAATAGCGTAGATTCAAACTTTTTGTAACAAGGCATCGATTTAAATGTTTATAAAAATATCAGTAATATCATTAAAGCAAATGTTAAAAGTTATTAGTTAAAAACATTAAAAGCATTATTTAAAAAAATAAAAGCAAAAAAAGAAACACAAAAATTTCTTGAACTTTTTCTTTGCAGCAGCAACAACTTTGTCATTTTTGAATTTCCCGCTTCCCTTGTCAAACATATTTGCGGCCGCCAATGCAAGCTGCAAGCATTTTTCTTTAAAAACCCTACTTGCTTTTTTTTCTTTTCTCTTTTTTGCTTATTCCTTTTTCTTCTTAGACATATTTATTTTATTATTACTTTTACAACATTTTTATTACTATCGCTTTTATCTTCTTTGTCATCATTATTACCTCTTCCATTACCGTTAGTTAATCGTTAAACTTTTAGTAAAGCCATGTCTGAGCCACCACCATCATCGGCAATTGAAGCAACACCTGTAGTAAATCATAATCCAGGATCATATGAAGAATTACATCGAAAATGTCGAGATATTTTTCCAATGTGTTTTGAAGGTGCTAAATTAATGGTACAAAAAGGTCTTAGTTCACATTTTCAAGTATGTTTTTCTATCATTACAACAACAGCAGCAGCAATCGCTGTTGTTGCATCATTGTGCTTTATATATTATGCTTTTATTATTAAACTTATACATGTATTATAGGTTGCTCATACATTATCTATTTCATCCGCAAATACGGGTTACCGTTTTGGTGCTACATATATTGGTACAAAGGAATATGGTCCTGGTGAATCTTATCCTGTTATGCTAGCTGATGTTGATGGTTCTGGTAATACTTCTGCAACAATTGTACATCAATTTGCTGAAAATTATCGTCTTAAATTTCAAGGACAAGTTCAAGTTAGTATATTGCTCAATGATAAAGATAGAGAGGAGCTGATTTTTATCCTTTTGATGGCTTGTTGGGCGACTGGATTTATCTAGTTTAATAGTTTTGATATTACCTGTTGGCAAATCGACAAGTCTTTCTATATTGATGGCCGTGTGGCTTAGGTTTCCCGAATTTTAGGCTTTTGGAAGTCTGAAGATTATAAAAATTTAAAGCTATCTCAATACTTCCAACCAATACTCTCGATAGAATGATAATAAGCTCCTCTTCATCCTTATTTAATTTATATTTACTTTTAATAATATTATTCTTTTTAGCAAAATAAAATTGCTGCTGCACAAGGTACTCTAGAACGAAGAGGGAAATTTTCAACATATGGTATTATGCTTGGTAATACAGATCTTGTAAATCAATCTGGTATTGTTGTTGGACATTTGTTACGTCGTGTTACAGAACGTCTTGATCTTGGTGCTGAATTAGTATATCAATATGATAAAAAACAAATTCCTGGTATGGATTTTTATCTTCTTTTATATGCAAGGCCATGGGCTTACTTTTTAAAAGCTTATCCGTAGAAGTTTTTTGCTTTTTCGGTCAGCTGCCATGCTCATCCTTTTAACTTTTCTTTACATCAGCTGTCTCTTTTAGGTGGTCAATTCAGTTTGCTATCATATGCAGCAAGATATACAACACCAAAATGGACACTTTCATCTACAGCATCAACTGGTGGTCTACATGCTTGCTATCATCATAAAGAAACAGATTATTTACAATTTGGTGTTGAATTTGAAGCAAATTTTCGTCTTGCTGAAGCTGTTACAACTTTTGCCTATCAAGCTGAACTACCTGATTCAAATGTAACAATGCGTGCATCATGTGATACAAATTGGACGGTTGGAGCTGTCTTTGAAAAACGTCTATCTCCAACTCTTCCATTTACTCTTGCAATTAGTGGCCTTCTTAATCATGTTAAAGGACAAGGAAAATTTGGTGTTGGTCTTATTATTGGTTAGAAGAAAGAAAGAATATGGTTATATTATTAAACTACTACTATCTGAAAATCTCAATGCGAGAGAAAAGCAATTTCGTTATTATTATTATATAACCTTTTTTTGACTTTTAATTTCGTTAATATTGTTTTTTTATTATTATGATTTTATTCTTTGATTTATAAAACTATAGGAAAACTTTTAGTAGTAGTAGTTTTTTCTTGTTAAGTTTATTATTTAATGATATATATGTGTCGAATTTTGATATGTATTATTTTTTCAATGCCTATGGTAAAACTATTATTTTATTAGCGTTTTTTGGATTCGTGTTTTTTGTGATAGCAAGTGAAACGACAAGTTTTGGATTTGAGTTTATGTATTTTAGTACAATAGAGTTTAAGTTTTTACTGTAGGCTTTAATGTCCACAATAGTATAGGACATTTAATTTTTTTAATTAAATCTACTGATTACAAAAATACAATCATTTTAAAGGTGGATTTATATTTACGTGGTGTACTGTAGTTTTTTAAAGTTGTGTGAATATTACTTTTGGAATACTGTACCTTTAGCCATTATCACTTGATAGTATAGTGAATTTATTGCCGATGAAAATTGAGATTTGTGTCATTTCAATGGCATGGATTTTCACCATTGTACTTTTCCAACTAATACAACGTTAAAATAGATTTGTCGTAATGCCATTTGGAGTCAAAGAAGAAGAACTTTACCAATGACATTACTTTGGCATCTAAGTTTAGCTTCCACAAAAAAAAGAAATCTATTATTTTTGACATAGACAAACTCTTTTTTCTTTGGCAGTTTTTATCTTCAAAAATTTGTACTTTTTTTTCAATACTTGGATAAGTAAGTTCCTCAAAACAAGTTACTCACTTGTTGTTGTTGTACCAACAACAATTTATTCATTGTTTTTTTTACGAACGTCAAAAAATAGATATATTTATAAACTCTTCTTCCTTCCTTAAAGAAAAAAAAATGTATGAAAAGCAATAAAAAAAACGAAAGGCGCCGAAAATGTGCAACAGAAGCAGAAGCACCATTTTCAAGTTTATTTGACGATGACTCCCGCGAGAACTCTTCCGTCTCCTTCTTCCAAAAACAAAGAAGAAACGAAGAAAGAGATATTTTTCCATAAAAACGTCTCCATATTTTGCTATTGCTTCTTTTTGGTAGTGGTGGCATCATCTTTTCTTACACATAGCTTTTCTTAAGCTTAAGTTTTTTAGCTTCATTTCATTCAAAAAAACTTGGGTTGGTGGTTGTTCCTTCGGGTGTAGTTTGCGCGTTTCATTTTTTTTCCGAAGCTTGTTACTTTTCTTTTTCAATGTTTGTTTGAAGAAGTGAAAAAAAACTAAAATAAACTTAACTGTGGCAGTTATATCTATATATATATATATATATTTTGTTTGATATCTAATGTTAAAAATATGAGTAGTAGTATACTATAGCATTTTTAGTGGTATTACTTTTTATGTGCTTCTTTTTTTGCTATGTTTAAAAATCTGGCAGTTTTTGTTGGAAGTTTTTGCCTGAAAAGTACAGTTGAAAAATTGTTAGATATTTATTTTCTTGTGAACTGTTAACAACCATGTTATCTCTATAATCTTGAAAAGTTTACTAGAAAATATCTAATATTGCTATGAGGTATGTTACCGTAATCTTTGGTATATAGATGTATTCGGTAATTTATTATTTTTTTAGATAACAATTTTTAAAAGCTGGTAGTTTTTTGAAAAGTTTTTGTTTAAAGTACTGTTGAAAAATTGTTAGCTATTCTTTTTTTTTTTGCTTTCATCGAGTAACACATTAATATCATCAAATTTTCTGTAGTAACAGATTGACTTGTTAATTTTATTCAAAGATTAAAAAGCGCATATTAATATGTATTACCGTAATCGTAGATGCTTTCATGATTACCGTAATTCATAAATTTATTTGTTGAGATATTTTTTGGGGTTTTTTCGCACTTTAGTTTTGTGTTATTTATGTCTAAAAAATTACCAATGCAAACCTTTTTGTTCAAGCTGAAAAGTTCAATAAATAAAAAACCATTTTGTTTTATCTTTAACGCATGTCTAAACAAAGATTATAGAACATCAAAAATACATAAATTGGTTTTATATCATATATTTTACTACATCATTTTATATGGCTATTTTAAAAGAGGAATGATTTTTGATTTTTAAAAAAAGACTGATCTTCTTTTAAATAAAAAATGATTTATAACCGGATTTCCTAAAATCCTGGTGCCGTGTTGTGTTCTATGCTAAAAGAATGACGTACATCAAAAAATATGCCTTTTTACAATCTTTTTGTTGCCATATATATATTTAAAAAAAAGTCACATTTTTTGTTCGGCAACGTTTTATAGTTTTTAATTTATGCCACAGTGATTTTTTTGCAACATGCAGACGGCCGTTGGGGGCGGAGCTTAAGTAATTAGCTAGCAACTTTTTTAAATTACTGCTTAAATACAAATGATGAAGCACATATTATTTTCCTATATCTTAGCTACAATTTTGTGCAAAATTATAACATTTCATAAAGCTATGTCAAAGTTGCGAGCTATAAAAGTTAAGCTGTCAAAATTTCATCATTTTTTGAGTAGCTAGCAACTTCTTTAAAAAACTATTTAAACACATTCTGTAACGTGGAATATGTTTCTTGATGCCGTCTTTATTATATTTTGCAAAATCTTGTCATAATATCCGCTAGAACTCGAGTTCTGACATCAAGCTCCGCCCCCGAACGGCCGTTGGCATTTCGTTCTTCACAGTGCTTGATATCACTGTGATGCATCTTTTTTATATGGGAAAAACCATTCTTTTGTTGTTGTTGTTGGGGATTTTTTCGCGCAAGCAGCAGATTTTACATGCCACAAAAAATCTGCAAAAATTCTTTGCTGTTTTTAGAGATGCCCTTTTTTCTTTCTTTGTCTTCTTTTCTTCCAGACTTTGTTGACTTCAATGTTTCTCCCACATTTCTTTTTCTATTTTGCGCTCCCCTTTTTTGTCGCCAAAGGAAACAAAAGCAAAAAATAACACCATACAAAAACATGTGTATTTTTTTTCAGTGTTTTTTTACTGCTTCTTTTTCTTTCTTCTGCTGCTTTGCTAATCGTGTTACTAACTGCCAATTTTAGCTTTTAGTAATAGTTGTAGTAGTAAAAAAATAGAGGAGAGAAAAAAATAATGTATAAGAAAAAAACAGAGAGATAGATATGTGCCTTCTTTTGTTAGTAGCCCCGTTGTTAGAAGCAGTGGTAGTGGTAAAAACAAAATGACATTTTGGAAGATGATGATGATGACAATGATATTGATGCTAAAAAATTTAATTTTTTTGTTTTTGTTATACCACTGTTTTTTGTTTTTACACAGTTTTTTTTCAAGGGATTGGATTTTGTAAAAATTGTTTATTATTTTTTCCAAAAATATAGTCACTTTTTGATTAATTTTTTACGCTAAAATGCTTAAAAATGCATAAGTTTTACGTTTAAATTACTGTAAGCAATGAATAAAGTAATTTTGTCATTTATTGTGGGAAATTTACAGTCACCTTTTTTTTAACGATTTTCGCAATTCTTAAAATCTTATCCTTTCCTTCGTTACCTGATCTTTTTTTGCTTTGATCTTGTGCCGCACATCAAAGCGGTGTAATATTTTAGTTATCACCACTTTTTGGGATATGTAATGTCTTAATAATATCTTTCAAATCTCTTTTAAAGCATCAAATAGTACTTCTTTTATAAAAATTTTGAAAATGATGACAATAAGTTCCCCACAACAACGATATCACTTTTTTTTACTAATTTCTGTTAAACTTTTACACTAACCTATCCTTTACTATTTCATCGGGCTACAAACTTTCATTCAAACACGTTTTTTCTTCAGCTATTAAATTTTTTAATTGTTTGCCTTTTATGTCTTCTTTATTGTATTAATTATTTTGTGTGGTAAAAGAAATGAAAAAAAGAAAAAAATTTTTAACTTTCTTGATGGTAACTAACGAAAGCGACAGCTGTTTTGGTTAGTTACAAGCCTAGTAGTCTACTTTATATCTCCACCTATCTATCTATGTTGTATGTTAGCAACAAAACTGCTTTATTTGACTTACTTAAAAAGTGAAAATAAAGTTGTAAAAATGTCTGCTAAAGAACTCAAAAAAACTAATCGTTAGAAATCTAATTTTTATATTTTGAAATTATTTCATTTGTGTAATATGCTCCTATTCAATGTTGTTGACATGTTTACAATTTTTAAAATTGTTTATTATACTATTTTTTTGGGAAATCTAATTATTGGTATTATTGCCGTGTGCGATAAAATCTAATTTGCATACTTTATGTATACATATGTTATTTTGTGGTGTTTATCAATTGTTTTTTGATTCCCGAATTTTATTTAATAAATTTCATCCCGTATCCCAATTTTTTAGCATGAGTGAGTAGCATACGATATCATATACTACTTGTTAACCAAAAATTGCTTATTTTTGATAGTTTTAAAATAATTTCTTTTAACATTTCTATCAAAAATTAATAAAAAAGCAATTTTAAAGGTGTAAATAGTAGCCGATATCATATGCTACATAGTTAAGCTGAAGAGGCTATTTTGAATTAGAACGGTAAACATTTGCATGAATCCTAGTGCGAAATTGGAGATTTCATGAAAAACGTTTTGAGACAAAACCTGTTGACCATCATTGAACGCTCCCTTGTAAAATAGAAATGAATGGTTTCCATCTTGCTTACATAATTAAATTATATCCCTTGTTTCTCACCATATTTTTTACATTTTCCTTCTTTTATTATGCCATCACTATTTTTTTCTACTATTTCATAACACAATTCCGTGATTTCCTCGTGTTCTTTTTTTCTATAAACCCAAAAAAAGTTATTTCCTCTGTCAAAAAATAAAACTTACAACTCTATCTTTTTTTATTACATTTTTGAAAAAACGAACTTTTTTTTACCACCACCAAAAAAACTTGTATAAATAAATTGACTCCGTCGACACTTACATTTCTCCCATTTTTCTTTTGTCTTCTATTTCTTCTTGGTGGCATTTCTTTTTGAATGACCGTGAAATCCCGATGGATTTAAAAAGTTTTTGTTGAGCTTCTCTTCCATGTTTTCTTTAACTTTTTAACTTCTAAAAAATACTATTTTCTTTAAGAAACAGTTTTTTAAAAAAAGTTTTTTTTTAAAACTAATTGCTTATCTCTCTTTTTTTCAGCCTAAAATTTTTGGGTTTTAAAAATTTTTTTAGAAAATTCCGATTTACGTTTTAAAAGCTCTCAACTATTCCGCATTTTTCAAACTTAAAAATTTTGTGTTTTTTAAACATTACGTCATTTTCGTTTTGAGACTCCTATTCGCGTATGTAATTTTTGAACATAGAATTTTCGAGCTATTTTAAAAACTTAATCTTTTCATTTTAAGATCTCCCTTCTTTAATTCCTTTGTCATCAATGGAATGGATACAAAGGAGGCTATTTGCAGTAACATCAAATAATTCAAGGCTTTCATCTGCAATGAATCTTGCTCAATCTTCACTACCTCGATCAATATCTGGGAATCCATTTGAATATGATGATATAGAGGATTTAGTTTCTCCGAGATCACATTCTTCCCCAACTTCGCCGTCGATTCATTGGATTTCAGAATCTTTACCAGGGCCAAGCTTCTCAAGATCAACGGTAAGTGTTATTAGATGTCTGAATGTTTGTACTGTGTTATGATTGTGATTAAAATTATTACAGTAGTTTGAATATTATGGTCTTGCAGTACTTAATTTGCAAAAAGCCGTTTAAACATGCCATCTCAGTTTTGGTTCGGAGGATATTTCATCATATTTTCCCAGTATTAAACCGTTTTTCTGCAAAATATCAGCTGCCTTTTTGAAAGCCTATCAAAGTAGCATACGATATCGACTGCTACTTATAAAAACTTAAGCGACACTCGTAAGCTTAAATATGTTAATTCACAAAAAGAGCAGCTCCAGCTTTTAGTAGCCAAGTCCAAGTCCCTCTTTTAGTAACTCCCTTGAATACGTTTTGAACCCCAAAAGTATCTGAAAACAGTAACTTCTCTGAACCCTAAATTTCTGTGTTTCATGTTGGTTGAGATTATAATAACTCTCCTGTTCTCTGTTCCTAATCTTTACCCGTTTTTTTCTAAAAACTTAAACATTAAAATGAAAAATAAAAGTAATGGATAATGTATTTTTTATGTCATGTTTGATATCCTTCTTTAAATGAGATGAACTCTCTTTCTTCGTCTTCTTTTTGTTGTTGTTGCTTCATAGAGTTTTGAACAAAGCCTAATTTAAACGTCTTCCTTTTTTTAAATGTCTAGCCTTTTCTTATTCTTTCATCCAAAAAAGATACCTAAAAATAGAGTTCATTGACATCTTCCTTTTTCTTAGGTTCTCTTTTACAATTTTGCACGCAACAACAATTACTAAAATAATAATTGTGTCACTAAGTAACACCATTTTATTATTAAAAACTACTTTCATTTTTATATCAAGAAAATAATACTTCTTCTTTTAGGTTAAAACTTTGAGAACACCTTTTTTCATTGTTACTAAATTTGACTTATCAACTTTACTTTTTTTGATAAACAACAAAAAGTACTATTACCTTTTTTTGATAGCGGTGAAAAAAAAACGTGTTTAGTTCATACTTTAAAAAATAATGAACTTATCACAAACAACTTTCACTTAATTAACCCCAAAAAGAACAAAAACAATATTTGATTTTATTTTGTTGCCTCTTTAATTAAAGAAAATGTTATTATCAAATTAATTGTTTTCTTTTTTTCGAATAAAAAGAAGTAATTTTGCGCAATTAAGTTTTTTTAAAAAAGAAAAGGAAATTTCCAAGTCTTGTTTTAAAAGTTTTAACTACCTTTGTTCAACATTTACCTGCTGTTGTTTCTTTCTGTTTTCTAATTAATTAAAAAATATTTAACAGAACTTAAATTATGGTTTTGATTTTAGATTTTCTTTCAAGCTCTAAAATATTCTTAAATTTTAAAAACGCTTTTGTTTAACATTGTTTTTTTTACTCAAACGTTTTTTTTGCAAACAAGCATAGTTTATCAAAAACAAAAAAACATTTCTCTTCCAGAAAGGTGATTTTACCATGAACTTTTAACTGCTTTCTCACTTTGAAAATGCGGTAGAAAAACAAAGATCAAAGAATTTTAAAAGTGTCACTGTTGGTGTATTTATTTTAATTGCGTTTCTTATTGTTTTTTTTGCAGTATTTAAAGTGGTTGACTTTTTGGCGCCAAATAGATTTAACGAATTTTTTTTTGTAAAATTGAATGTGAAAAAAACAGTTTTGTGTCAAATTTTGTTTTTTTCCTACCATTTTTCGTCATTTTTAGCAGGCGTGTTTTTGTATTTTGGTTGATTATTGTTTATCTTTTTCGTATGCCACAAAATTTTAATTTTGATTAATTCTTTTTGTTATACTTTTTTTTGTTATAATTCTGCTCTTTTTTTATCCTTCATTATACATTTTGTATATCTCAGCTGTTTCTCGATATCATTTTGTGTATATAGATGTAACATGAAATATCACGTTTCACGACGAGATTTTTGATGACCATCAATTAAAGCAAAACCAGTTTTATTTTTGCAAAAAAATTAATTAAATATTCTGTCTTTCAAAAATTATGAACATTTAGTTTTAACCATTTTAACAATCTTTTTATCATTTTGATTTATGACTTTAACCAATTATTAAAGATTTTCATTGTTATGATTTTCTTTGTCACTGATTTGATGCACAGCTTTGTCATCACAAAAATTGTTGACATTCTGTTGTTGTTTGAGATGATGCTTGAAAAAAAAGAAAATATGTTTCATTTTTGTTTTTTCAATCAAAATATATATCTCTTTTTTTCCAACGTGCTTTTCTTTTCTGTGAGCATCTCTTTTTTTCACGTTGAAAAAAATATAAGTTTGTTTTAAAGCTTGATTAGAAAAAAAATAGAACAGAATAGAGTAGAAATACAGTGAAGCAGTAAGCAGATTTTTAAGAAAACAAAAAAAAGTAATATTTACTCACATTTTTTTGTGCTTGAAGAGAAAGTGAACAGAGGAAATAATAATAATAAAAATAGAGCTACTACCACCATGTGAGAGAGTTATTTTTTTTGTTGTTGATTGATTGTCTGGAAGGAAGGGAGAGAGAGATAGAAAGCTTGATGGATTTTGATGAGTTTGATGGATTGTTGTTGCTTCATGAGTCATTTTGTTTTCAATTTTAGAAAGCTTTGGATTTTTGAGATTTTAATTATAGACTATAATTTATAGTCTTTAAAAAGCAGATGAGAATTTGCATATTTTTGTTACTCTAATCCGAGCTATTTTAAAGAGCTTTTTAAACAAAAACATGTCTTTTGGGCGTAAATGTTGAGCTTAATAGTACAGATGATATTGTAACTACTGTAGACATGTTAAGCGCATTTTATCATTTTTTAATATTTTATGTTGCATAATTTTGACTGTATTTTTTTGTAATCATCTATCAAAACCTAAAGTTTACCTAAAATCACGTTCACATTTTTTTGACGTAACAAAACTTTATTTTTGTATATTCAACTTTTTCTTGAACTGCTTCATTTTCTTTCTTTTCGTCTGTTAGCTTCACACATTTTTCTTTGAACTGACAAAATTTATTTATTTAACAATTCAAACACAACACACAATACTAAATGTAAACTATTGAAGCTTCAAATGAAGCAAGTATCAAATTATTCTTTTTTTGTGTTAAAGCTTGTTGATCAGATGGTGTTCAAATTTTGTTTAAAATTTGTGTTTTTGAGCTTATTTCAAAAAAAATTTTGTATCTTTTTTGAGAAAATTTTTAAAATATCAAAGTCGAAATTCCGGTTTTTTGGTCGTCATCTATGAAAAGTTTATTTGGATTTTGATATTTGATTTTGGTCACTTTTACGCTAAAATTCTGATTTCGAAAAAACCTCAAATTTATTGATCGAAATCGAAATTAGTTTTGTCTTCGTTTTGACTCTCTTAATTTCAGCTTCATAGAAGTGGTGAAACATTTCTTAACTATTAGTATTAAAAAGCAAAAATTATTCATATATGTGTTTTTTGCTGTTTCATGTCTGACTTTGTGAATGTCTCATTGTTATTGTTTGTTGTTGTTGTTGTCAATAGCAGCAGCAAGCTTTTTTTGCCCCTACGTTTTTTTTTGTTCTCACACCTTTGCTTTTTTGAAACAATTTTTTTAACAACTATTTGATTGCTTTTTTTGACGGAAAAAAGAAGAAGATGTAAACCGGAAAAATAATAATATTTCACACATTCTCTTTTATTCGTTCGTTTTTTCATTTGTGATGTATGCTGCTTTTATAGTTTTCTGAAGCTTCATCTTATTTTTAATACAGTATCAACTATATTTTGATTGAGATCAAATTCTAATTTTTCTCCAATTTTTATTGTTAGTTTCTTTTTTTTATTGCTTTAAATTAAAAAAGCAATAATGTCTTGAAACTAATTGTTTCAAAACCATATCGAAACCCCTGCATGTCTTTCTTACTCTTTAGATGCAAACAAAATTCATTTTTATTTCCGTTAAAGTTCTTTATTTTTCTTCTTCTAGTCTTCTCCGATAATTTTTAAAGTTTATAAGAAAGAAAAATTTTTGTCTTTGATCTTTGAAAAATTTTTAGCTTTAAAAAATTAAAATTACTTGTTTGTCAAAGAATATCTTTATTGTAACTTACAAATCGTTAGATTAAGAAAAAAATAGTGTAGGTGGAAGAGAAAAAGTTTTGCTGATCTTCTTGACTATAGGAGTAAATAACACAAATAATTGACTGCTTTTTTCTAATTGCAAATAAAAGTGAAATAAGATAAATAAGCAAAAGCGTTCCCTTGAACTTTGACAGGTAGAAATGTTGATCCAACGGCTGAAAGTAATATTTACTGGGGTAAGGTTTTTTTACTACCATTATTTTCTTTTTTTGTTTCAACCCAAAGTTGAACCTTGGAAAAATTGTTTTAACAATCTCATCTTATACAAGTTGCTTACTTTATTTAATGATAATTTTATTTAAACTTTGACCTTCTATCAGCTGCTGCTTTTTGTCCTTACTTACTTTTTTTATTACTTTTTTAAACATTGAACTTTGTAACCCATAAAAAGCAATATTTTTTTAAAAAGTAGAAAAATAATGGTCATTAAAATAAGCTATTATTTACAACAAATTCTTATCAATTTTATTTTTCTGGAATGCTGCTTATGATCTAGTTTTGTTTTTGGGCTACAAAATTCAAGTCAGTTTTGAATCAAAAAAATAGCAGAAAAAAGTTTTTATGATTTGAGATAATTTTTGCAATAATTTTTTAATTACTTCTAACATTTTTAAAATTTTTTAACGATAGATAAAAAGTTAACAGCTAAAAATATTTTTGGTATGCTGTAATTTATGAGTTTTTAGCCGCTAGCAATTAGCTTGGTATCCATCGATGACTACGGTAATTAATTAGAATTATTAAAATTCAAAAAATGCTAAATGTTTATAGAATATTGTAGTAGAATAAATGTTGACCAAAGACAGTTAAAAATAGCATCAACACTCATAACACATTCTTGATAACCACAAATAGATATATTTTTTATTAGTTTAATTGAGGAAGCAAAATTTTTTCCATCATCTTTCAGTTTTTGTTATCACCACTTTGACAAAAGGGTATACGGTAGCAACAAACACATTCATTAGCTACCATCCATCAATCATCATTTAACCTTTGAAGTTCTTCTTCTCTTTTTGTTATCAAAACTATAAAAAAACAACTTCAATATTTGTAGCTGCTTCTCATTTAAAATAATTGTAGCTGCTTCTTCTTCCATTAAAATTGTTTCATAATCTCTTTCAGCCATAAAAACTGCTGCCCATTATTTACATCAGTAGCTGATTTGACTTCTCAAAAAAGCAAAATCACAGCCTTTCTCTTCAAAAACGCCTCTTCTCTTTATTTAAGATAAGAAGAAGCAAGGAAGGTTATTGTTTTTTTAGTTGATGGAATGAATTCTTGCTTCTTTCTTCTTTTTTTTTATTTACGGCTATCACTCCAACCTTTGTAGTGTACACTATCATTCCTTTCCCTTCTTTCCCTCTCAACAACAGCTTCCGTAGTATTGATCTTTCCCTCTCTCTCTATCTATGAGTGATTCTGAAGCTGCTGATGTTGTTGCTGTTCTTTATAGCTGATGTTTTATCACTAAACAAATCAAAATCAACGTCAAAGATTGTGTTATTCTCAAAGAGGAGGAAAGGCGAAAAAAATAAATTAAAAATCTTAAAAACATATCACATGGAAAGCATAATTGTTTGAGAGTTATTTAAGCTGTTTTATTATCATAATTCATTATATATAAAAAAAACTTTAAACTCATTAAATGTTTTGAAGGGTATTAGAGAAAGGCGGTATATAAAAAGGCTAAATAAAAAAGAAGAAAAGAAAGATTGTAAACTAGTAATTGTTGATAGTATTGACTTGATACAGTAATTATGGGTATTATAACTTTTTTTTATTGCTAATTCTTTTAATTTTTGCGCCTCAAAAGATGGTGGAAAAGATTTGAACTTCCCGCATTTTCTCTCTCTTGAACACTGTAAAAAGTGCGCGAGAGAGCAATCCTAAAAAGGAGAAAGATGTTTTTTTGGAAGCGAGTAAAGTTTCTCTCTCTCTTTATGTTGTAGTAGCTTTATCGTGTTAGTGTTTTACGTTAAGCTTAATTATCTATATCTTCTTTATTTTTATCTCCATCAACGTCTACAGTATATTATAGCCCGTCATCATATCCATCTCATGAACAAATCCTATCCGGTTTCCTTCCTCTTTTTGATCACTATTTTTTGTTGTTGCTGATAATTTAGTTTACTTTTATCTTTCATATATCCATCTTTATCCTCTTAAGCTTTATCATCACCTATAGATACAATAAATCTAAATATGACTCATTCAACACTTCTTTACCTTCTCTCTTCTTTGTTGCCATTTTTAGTCACATATTTTCTTCACCCTAGTCTTATCATCTCTGTTTCTCTCTTTCATGTTGACCGTTCAACTTGCTCATTTCCTTTTTTCATCTTTTCTTTCATCTTTGTTTTCTACTGCTGATCTTTTTTTGGTGCTTGTTTGTTGTTATTGTTGTTTTTATTTTTGGTTCGTGTCAGTTCATGCTCAACTTTAATATTAACCTTTTCATATATTTTCAGGAGAACAACATGGGCCATTCCTATTCTCATCATCAAAATTATGCATATGACGGTAAGCTGTTGTTTTACTAGAGATTGCTGTGCCTTCAGCAAAAGTCTCAGCATATAGGAAACTTTTGTATTAATAACTTTTTGATCTTTTAAGGCAGTCCTCCATCTCCATCTGCACCATCTACAGCTCAACCACAAAGATTTTTTCGTGCTTTAAGTCGTCAAACTCGTGAATCTCGAGACAATCGTGTAGTTCGTGAACATCGTCCTCGAACAAGAGTTACACGGCCGATATCACCTGCACATCCAGGAGTAAGTTTTACATTTATTATGTTACAAAAAGAGAAATCAAAAAAAAGAGCAGAAGAAATCTGAATATATTTGTCCCAAGCTGGGTTCGAACCGGCACTTTGCTCCCAACTGAGCTATTGATGCTCCTAATAGTCATTTGTCCTTCTTTTTTAGAATCATCCATCTGGTACACTTCGTCCATATAAATTTGATGCAATCTTAGCAAATCCAGTAACAGATCAAGAAATTCTGGAAGGACATGCATGGAATCCTGATGATCGATCACTAAATGTTTTTGTTAAAGATGATGATCGACTTACGTTTCATCGACATCCTGTTGCACAATCAACTGATTGTATTAGAGGGAAATGGGGATATTCAAAAGGTTTTCATGTATGGAAAATTACATGGCCTGCTCGACAACGTGGTACAAATGCTGTGATTGGTGTTGCAACAAAAGCTGCTCCCCTCCATGTTAATGGTTATTCATCGTTGATTGGTGAAAATGCAGAATCATATGGTTGGGATTTGAGTAAGTGCTTTTTGGGGGGACAAGTACATTGGGGGAATGGGAGTTACAAAGGTATACGATACTTTTTAAACAGTTTTTAATAAAACAAAGAAATAAAGAAAATAAATCAACTTTTGAGTGTTTAACACTTTTGTGGGGTTACTGTAGCTTTTCTAATACTAATTGTGCCTCTCTTTTTTAGATCGAAATAAATGTAGTCATGATTCAAGGAATATGCCAGGATGGAGATATCCAAATGCTGTAACATCAAATGGTCAACAATATATTGCACCAGATAATATTTATTGCTTACTTGATATGGATGAAGGATATATGGCATTTGCAACAGATAACAATTATCTTGGTGTTGCATTTCGTGGCTTGAAGGGAAAGAAGCTATATCCAATTGTTAGTTGTGTATGGGGGCATTGTGAAGTGACAATGAAATATCTTGGTGGTTTTGATCGTAAGTCAAATCGTCTATATTTTTAAGCTACAAAGAAGTTTTTGAATCAATTTGCTACTTTTTTGATTTCTTTTGAAAAACTTTTTTTTAACGTTTGTGGTGGTTTTTCTTGTTTCATTATTTCCGCCGCAAATTGTTTTTGCTTTAAATTTTTACCTCTTTTGTCTTTCGCAAATTGTTCAAAAGCTTTTTTTGGTAATAAAGAAATATGCTAAATGGGTACTGTAAAAAACTCTTTTTCTTTTGATTTGGGCCAAGCTTTAGCATATTTTCTTTAACTTTTTTGTGTTAAAAGTTACTGTATCGTTAAAAGTGATTGTTATTTATTTTATTTTAGCAGAACCTCGTCAACTAATGGATGCATGCCGAAGAACAATTCTATCAAGATTGGGAAAAGAAGATGAAAAAATTAATGATAATATTAAGCAGCTTCCCCTTCCATCATCCATGAAAAACTTCTTGATGTATCTTGACGGGTCATGATGAAATATATAATGTTCTTAATTTTATTTAACGGGTCCTTGAAAAAAATTGTTAATATTCTTGTACATTGGTTATACTTTTTGTATGTATATCTTAAAACTTTGTAAAAATAAAATGAATCACTGTAACATAATTTTTTGTGCTTGATGGTGAACATACAATGGAAAAGATATTACGGTATTAAGCGAAATAGCATTGACTGGGTTGGTTACGATAAATAAAGGAATAAATTTAGCACAATGTTTCGCTGCAGTAAGTAGAACTACGGTATTTGACAAGGCTATTTTCTAAGTTAATAGTAATGCTGATATGCCCAACCAGATAAATATTTTACTCAACTTTGACGAAAAATAAAATTGCTTTATTTAAAAAACACCAGAAATATATAATAAATGAATACATACAACAGCAAAAAAAAGTGATCAGTATCGACGACCTGTTGGATTATATTCAATATAAGGCGGCCGCCTCTTCTCCGATTTAATTTCCATCCATTCCTGGCTGCTGAAGCCACGTGGCCTTTCCCAAGAATAATCATGTTGACGAGATGATACTTTATTTGAGCTATGACGACGACGAGGAGGAGGTGTTGGAGGTGGAGCACACTTCTTTGAACGTTTCTTTGCAGCCTTTTTTGAAGGAGCTTTCTTAGGTGGTTTTTTTTCAATTGATGGTGAAGAAGATACATCTTCAAGAGCATTTTGTTTTTCAAGTGAAGGGCTTTCTTCCTGTGTTTTATCAACAGTGGTTTGTCGAGGAGTTGCAGCTTTTCGACGTGGAGGTGGTGGAGGAGCAACAACAACAACTTCTTTTTGAGCAACCTTCATAGCATTCTTTGGCATTTTTGCTGGTTTCTTTTCAACTTCTTTAGCTTTAGTTGCACATTTTTCTTTTAATGGCTTAATTTTTGGCCCTTCTGTTGTTGCTTCATTTGATGGTAATTTTTTTGCCCGTACTGATGGTGCTGCTTCTTTTGATGCCATTACTTTTGGTGGTGGTGGAGCAGCTTCAACCTTCTTATGCTTCTGTTTCTTTTCAGTTTTATCTTTCTTAACGACATCTTCTTTCTTAGGTTTCTCTTGTTCTTCCTTTTGAACAGCAGTTGTAGTAGTAGCAAGATCAAGAGTCGGAAGGCTTTCAAGTGATGCATATTTTAGATCGTGTTCAGCTTTTGCTTTTGCAGCAGCAGCATCTTTCTTTTGTTGATGATTTCTATATACACAACATCTAGAAAAATTAATATTAGTGGACATAATAAAAGTTATTACAGTATGTCACGAATAACATCTATTAGTTCCTAGAAGGATAATTTCTATGCCCGAAGGTGGATTCGAATCACCTCGTTAACTTGTCCTTGGATTGGGTGTCTCTCGCGGTACAAACTGCTCTATCCAAACAAAGCAGACAGTTTCAGAATGATATGTCTATCTTTCTATGGCAAACAATCAAATAATAAAACACATACCCAATACCACCAAGAATTGCAATAATAACAAGAATGCCAGCAATAATTCCACCAACAATCCACCATGTATTATCTGCATTTGATGATGAAGATGAAGTTGTATTTGAGCCTGGTAAAGGTGTTGATAGCGGAAGTGCAGTTGCTGGAAGAGCTGTTGTTGCTGGATACCATCTTTTTGCATTAAGCTAAAAAAAGAAACCAATAAAACAAGTTGATAAATATAAAGAATGCAACAACTTACAACTTTTATTGAACATCCGGGATACACTTGTTGAACATATAATTTTACGACATTACCATCATGTTTTACAGGTTCACAACTTTTAGCACCAGCTTTGATTGAACCAGATGCATCATAACCAGATATAGTAGCTTTTGGATATTTCATTGCTGCTTCTCCACAGAATTTATCAGCTGATGATGGTAAAGTTCTCTCTAAAACATTTTAACATACAAAAAAATCTATGGTTTAAGAGTCATAAAATAAAAAACATTTTGTTTAAATTACCAAGAGTCATAAAATAAAAAACATTTTGTTTATATTCATCAAGTTTAACGCCAGCTTTAATTCCACATTGATTTTCCCCACATCCAACTTTTGCTTCCTTATTGATACTCCCAGAGACAGCGTCATAACAAACAGTAACTCTAAAATAGTACTATTAATAAAAAAGACTTTATAGTAAAAAAATTTTTTACTCTTTATTCGTGCAACCATCTGAACATACTCGAAATTTCAATTGACCATTACTTGATAATTCAACTTCAACATTTTCATGAGATTCTTTCAAGACTACATCTCCATAATCAGAAGTAAGCTCAAGTTCACCATTCCGATTTAAACCATTCACTTCAGGAAGACCTTGTTCTAATTCTATTTGAGTTGTTGTTGCAGTTGTATTCAAATGACGTTGGAAACGAAGTTGTCCATAAACTATACCAAAAAACAAGATAGAAGCGATCACAAAAAGTTTACAATACTCCATTGTTCTTGATAATTGATAGACAGCAGCAATAAGAAAGCAAGCAAGCACGTAACAATTCAATTCAAAAAAGAGAGAATGAATGAAGGTGAAAAAATGAAAAAATTTTCTTTTATCCATTTTTGAATGGTTTGCATCAAATATTAAAATTTGCATGAAATAAAAGTTGAAAATTAATTTTGGCAAAAATTAACAGAGATGAAACCAAAAATTGAATAGTTATTAAGCAAACTATTTTTGTTTTATAAAATTTTCTGACAACGTAACATTTAAAAAACGAAATAATACAAAAAAATAACAACCAACATTTCGAAGTGATGCTTTATCGATGATTATAAAGTCCACATTTCTTTTTCTATTTGTTTTAAATGAAAAAAAACCATGTAGTAATAATGCTTATTCCCTTTTAGGCAGTCCTCCATCTCCATCTGCACCATCTACAGCTCAACCACAAAGATTTTTTCGTGCTTTAGTCGTCAAACTCGTGAATCTCGAGAAAATCGAGTAGTTCGTGAACATCGTCCTCGAACAAGAGTTACACGGCCGATATCACCTGCACATCCAGAAGTAAGTTTGCGATTTTTTACAGTACAGAAAAGCAAAACCTCAAAGAAGAGAAGAAATCTGAAAAAAAAGTATATTTATCTTAAGCTGGACTCAAACTTTCGAAACATTGATTAATGACTCTCTGCTCTACCAACTGAGCTCTTGAGACATTCTATATTCATTCATTTATTATTGACCTGTTCAACAACGTGGTACTAATGCTGTGATTGATTGGTGTTGAAACAAAAGCTACTCCGCTACATGTTAATGGTTATTCATCGTTGATTGGTGAAAATGCAGAATTGAGTAAGTGCTTTTTTGAGGGACAAGTAACTGGGGATATTGGGTCACAGAGGTATACGGTACTTTTTAAACAATTTTTGATAAAACACAAAAATAAAGAAAATACACTAAATTTTGAGTGTTCAACATTTTTGTGGATTACTGTAGCTCTCTTCAATAGTATGCTCTTTTTAGATCGAAATAAATGTAGTCATGATTCAAGAAATATTTCAGGATTGATATATCCAAATGCTGTAACATCAAACAAGAGGGTGGACATACAATGGAAAAGGGATTACGGTATTTGGGAAACCAGAAATGAAAGATGGCTACGATAAATAAAGAAAAAAATTTAGCAAAACGTTTCGCAAAAGTAAGAAGAACTACGGTAGTTCATGGTAAAGCTGACAGCAAAAAAATGTACCTCTAATCATCATTACATATGCTGTTAAACTAGATTTAAGACACATCAAAAAACGTAAAGTATCCCTTGTAAATTCACAAATTCAAAGCAACAACAAAAATTTATAAGCAAAAGAAAAAATCGGTTACAATATAGAGTTAAAAACAAATCAACAAAAGACAATATAAATGATTACTATATGAACTATTATTATTAAAGAATAAAAGACGATCAAGCATTGAAGCGACGATGAACAAGGTCATTCTTCATGTAAGTGAATTTTTGATTGAGCTTGTGGTAATTAATTCCACCTTCAGCATTACGAGGAACTGCGGCAATATCCCTAAAAAATAAAGCAATTAATAAAACATATGTGTAGCACATCAAAGACAACTTACTTGTAGCAGAGGAGATTGTTTCGGCCACGTTTTGCAAGTTCATGTGCAACATAAATAGGCACTGGAAGAGAGACGGCTGAAGCAACAATTTGATGGAGGTAGCACATGCCATGAGTAAAAGCTTGAACATCATTCAAAGAAATACCAGCATCATTTGCAATAACTTCATAATCGGTGAGCTTTGCAGTACCCTATAAAAAGCAAACATTAAAAACAGAATAAAGCAAAAGAATATAAAAGCTTACTTGGATTGGAAAGGCAGAGAGCATATAAAATTCTTCAGCACCCAATCGAGCAATACCTTGAGATGCAACTGTACCAGTTGCAACATTTTCATGACGAGGATTATAGAAGCGACGATTATGACGTTTGGTTGCGAGAACCATAACAAATGGAGGAAGTTGTTGTTCAGCACCATAAAATTCAATGAATGCTTCTTTGATTGCTTCCAATTCTTGTGCTTTTGCCATCAAAATTTGTCCTTCTGAAAAAATAAACAGTTATAAGAGAGGTCAGCTTGTAATAACTAAAAAAACAACTCACCAGAAAGACCATCACGAAAAATAAATACAAGTTCAGGAGCGCTTGAACAAGTTTCAGGACGTTGAGAAAGACGCATTTCCAAGCCATGGAGAACAGCCTTTTTCAAAAGTCGAGAGTCAACGGATTCTTGATTGGATGGTTGAAAAAAATAATCTCCATTGAAAGATTGGTATTGACGACCAGCATTGAAAGAGACACTAAAAAGATGAATATAAGTTACAAGTAAATCGTTATATAAAAAACATACCCAACAATTGATGGTTCAGCTTCACCAAGGCTACCAGATTGTGGAGGATGAGCAACATCATAACCAAGAACAAAAACTTTGTCATCATAGAAGAGTTGGCTAATGCTACATGGTTCCAATTTAACAATGTAATTGATGCCATCCAATTTCATATTCATCTTATGTGCAATATTTTCATGACATGGATATCGCATAAGAGTTTCAACATGGACTTGTTGGGTTTGAATACCATAGATCAATTCACAGCATTTGAGCATATCTATAAATTAAACAAGTATAAGAATAGTATAGATATTAATATTTAATTACTATGAGTTTGTGTTTGACGAGATTTCTTTGGATCAGCAAGAAGAACATATTCATAACCATATTCAACCAAATCATCAAAGAGTTGCGTCCAATTTTCTTTATCAGTATCACCAGAATTGAAACGTTGGATTTCAGGAGCACCCAATTCCAAACCACGATTACGAGCTTCAGCCAACAACTTATCAACAGCAACTCTAAAAAATAATACTGTATTTGGGGCAGCAAGTAAGCAAGACAAAACTAACCGAATATCTTGTTGTGATCCATTAAGAATCATCCATTTTGTACATGATGAAGGACCAATATAACGATGTCGTCGAATATCAAATCTTGTCTATAAAAGATATATTACAGTAACCACAAAACAGAAAAAAAACTCACTCTGAAATCAGGATTAACTGTACCAGTTCCACTAACAATGGAAGGTTTACCACGAACAATAAGATGAATCATTTGACAAGGAGAAAAATGAGTACCAAAGCTTTTGAATATATCTTGACTGCGTTCAACATATGAAAAACAAGTACTTGTCTTATCAAAACGTTGAGGAGCCTTAACAGCATTGCGCTAAAAAGCATATTACTGTATACGGATAATATTAAACAAGTCATACCTTCAAAATATCATCATGCATTGAAGAAGATACAAGAGGAAACTTGTACATTGGAACCTTTTGGCATTTCAAGATATCAAGACAATCAAGTGGATAGTAAGCATGTTCACCATTTTTCATATGAACTTCAAGAGCTGGCATCTTTCCTGCTGCAGATTGGAATTGATATACATCAAGGAAGTAATCAATAACACGAGTTCGAACGCCATCCTTTTCAAATCTAAAAAATAAATTGTTGGTATACGGTAGCTTTGTGTTAGAAAAAGCTTACGAGATATCTTCAAGTTTTGCTTTGCTAAGAGCAAGAACAGTGATAATCTTTGACTTATTGAAGGAAAGGTTAACACGAACTTTCTTGTATAGATCCAAAAATTGTTTGACTTTGTGGGGATTACCATAATCACCATTTGTTACATCATGAAAAGAATCAGCAACACGTTGATGAAAATAAAAGGCAGAATCAACTGGATCGACGACGACCTTCATTACTGCTTTTCCATTTTCTTGAACAATACGAGCATTCTTCTTAAAACCAGAAAGGAAGCAGATACCAAGACGATATAAAAAAGGACGTGTTCGAGCTTCACAAATATACATTTCACTTCCAACAGCAAAGCAATCACGTCTATAAAAAGCAAGAGGTTTATTACATAAATAATGTTATAAAAACTTACGAATTAAGAGCCCCTTGTACAACCAATAGTTCATAGAAAGAACGAAGTTCGTGATCTTCTTGTCCAGTAGAAGCAGTAACAGCAAAAAACTTTGGATCATTAAGATCCAAGGATCCCATACCATCATTACGGATTTCAACTCGAAGTTTTTTGCCAGAGAGATATCGACGAGAATGTGCCATGTCTTGGATTTCAGCTTCCATAATGCAGCCTTGAATTGGTTCAGAAGTATACATCATAGCACGATTATCATAAACATAGCGAACACCTTCAACACCAAAACCATTTGAGCCTTCATAGACATCAGTGAGGATAAGCTGATTAACACGAAGTTCAGAAGCTGATATAGGCCTAAAAAAGAGAGATTAAAGAAAGTCAAATGAACAATAAAGCTTACAAATCTTTCTTATTATCATTTTTGCTCTTTCGTTCGGTTAAACATCGTTCACGATCATCATGCAAGACAACGACGATACGAATATGATTTCGATATGCAAGTGAACCAGCTTTAGCTTCAAACTTGATAGCATTAACATACCCATTTTCAGAAGAAATGAATTTAATACCATCCTAAAACATTTGTGGATTAGTAAGAGTGTTATGGATAGATAAAGAAACTTACATTACGAGAGAGTTGAAGAGATGAAAGATTGCTAGCAAGAGCAGTAGCCATTATTGATAAAGTTAATAACACTAAAAATGTATATATTACTTGGATTAAAGGTAGCAGGAGACAACAAAAAGAACACGAAGAACAATATGTGAAAAATGGAGAAATAGAAAGAAAATATGTGTCTATGAGTGGCTTAAATAGAATTTGTGAGGCAAATGCATATGGATTATTCAAATTTAACGACTGTCGAAGGACAAAAAGAACCAATGATTGAATGACACGTGGACAAGGTACAACAAAAGCATAAGATTGATTCATACAAAGAAATCAACACAGTAACGTTTTGCTGCAACAAAAGAGCAACGATACTTAAACTTTCCTAACTTTTGGTAAAAGATCTGTGGCAGGCGATCGTCGGCATGGACAAATAAATATATATAATTAGAGCTAAAAAAGTAAAAACTGGAGTGATAAGCAACAGGACAAAGAGGTGGAGAACAACATATATTCAACAGATAGATTTATTCATAAAAAAGTGGAAACTCAGTGGTGGGAAGGATATAAAACAATACACAACAGCAATGCTTAAACTGTGCTGTGCTAGGGCAAGAAATGAGGTTAGGGTTCAAAAGCAAAGATTGAGGTAAGAAATAAACAAAAACACAAATGGGGTGATTAATAGGCTGAATGAGTTGTATAACAACATTAGGAGATTGAGGTATATAAAAAACTGTAACAGCAACGTCGGAGGCAGCAACTTTGATACTTATAAGGAATATAAAAAAGACACACAAAAAGTAGCAAATCTTGTTGCTCTCGGGGACAAGTTTGGAGGTTGGAGATCATCAGCAAACAGTAAGCTAAAAATAATACAGAATAATGTAACAGCAGCAACTTTGATGTTGGAGAAATATAAAAAATGCACAACATAAAAAGTTGTAATACATGCTACTTTTTGGAGCAGAAATTGTTAAGGATAGGGATTTGATAAGCTAAAGAAATATAAAAGACAGAGGATCAAAAAAGATATATCCAGTTAAAGCTACTACAACGCAAATAGGTTGATAAACAACGGGATAAAGAGAACAAGATCGAAAAAGAAAATGTAAGATCAACAAAGTTAAAAGCAACGACTTCGATACAGAAGGAATCTAAAAAAGATACAACATCGGCAAGAAACAACGATTAAGATGATCACAGCTAAAAAATAATATAAAAAAAGATATATAAAAGCCGCGAAGATAAAGGATAAAAAAGTGTGAAAAACAACAAAAAAAGAGAAGCGAAAAAGAGAACGTTTAAAAGTGAGTGCTGTGAGGGCAAAAGAAGCAACGACTGAAAAAATGTGATGCGCAGGTGCTAAATCTTATGCAGCCGAATTTGGCGGGACATTTAAAAATTGTGCTTGCAGCAGCTTCTTTTTTCTTCAAAGAAGTTGCGCACTGCTTTACTTTTTTTTGGTGCATAAAATATGTATTAAATTAATTTAATTTTTTTAAAAAAGGAACATCAAAGAAACAGTCGTTAATTAATAATGTTAAAGTAAAAATGAATAAAAATAATCACCACAAACTTGATTATAAAAGTGGCGCAAATGATTTTTTTTCCTAGTGTTATTTGTATAAGCTTTAGTGAGTGCTTTGTATTCAATGTTAAACGATAATAATAATGACAGGCTTTGATGTCGGGTATAACATTGGACATTAAAAATATGTACCTTTTCTAAAGGATATATCACAGCTGATGCCATTAATCTACTACATTCTGCTTTGATAACTTTTTTGTTGTACAAATAATAATATTTATTATTATCACAACTTGTTTTTGAAGAAAATTCAACTTTTATAAAACTAGAGGTGCCCCGCCCCTTCGGGGCGGCCACCAATGATCCATGCTACAGGAATAAACAATTGTTAACTTTACTTGCGTTTGCCAAAAAAAGGCCAGCACGAAGCAAAAAATTTCACACCTCAAGTACACGTCTCGGACTACATCTATCTTTGCCAAATTTATCTTCTTTCCAAACCTCCTCTCAAGGCATCTGCCTTCAAACTCGCTTCTTCAGTCTCACTCTCACTATTTAAGTAACTGCCGCCACGGTTTTTGCCAAATCTGGCTTGATTCACATTCTACTCATTTAAGTTCTCTTTTTACGCATATTTGTTTTGTGCTCGAAAAAATAAGGTCCGTACTAATTTAGGATCGCAACATTCATAAAAATAGCCAAATAAAAAAGGTCCTCCACAGGATCTCCCACTACAGCTCTTTCAACCCTTACTATCATAAACCCTTTGAAAAGTTATGTGAAAAAACTAAAAACATCAAAAAGGGTCCTAAATAACTCGGCGCATAGGATCCTAATCATGGCTGCTTTACCATCTGAATCAATAACAAATGCTACACCGGATAGCTTTTAAAAGGCCCCTCTTATCGCTATGCAACTTCTTGAAGCATTTTTTCTTTTGCTGCAAATTTTATGCTTTATTCTTTTTTTATAGAAATTTGCATGAATAAAAACGCACGGTCGGACCAACCAACCAACAAACGCACCATCTCCATTTATTGAGAGGACAACACAAAACCAAGAAAAATGAAAGATACATGCAAAAAAGTTAATCACTTTAAAAATCATTGTCATCATCGTGATCATCTTGAAAATATTCTTCCATAATCTGAAGCTTTTCTTCAGTGCCATTTTATTGTTGCAAAAGAAAAAAAAAGTTTTGTGTGAAAATGGAGAGATATAATTACTATTTGACAACTGTTTTATAGATCATCATTTGCCGGCTACAGTTGATCAAGGAGATGTTCTAATGGAAGGTACAAAAAACAAATCAAAAGTTTCGATTTTCAGTGGAATTTTGGACGAATATGGCACAAAATTAAATAAAAACTTATTTAAGTAAATTTATAAGAATTTTCGAGGAATTGAAAAGAATTGTTAATGGATTGACAGAGTTTTCGCATCATGAACCTTAAATTTCAATGCTTTTAGAAGAAACCCTTTTAATTCTGCTGTAATTCATGAACCTCCAAGCAGTTTTACCACCTCTGCTAGACCTTTATATTTATATATCAATCCTTGCAATAAATTGTGAAAATTCCTTACAATTCTTTAAAAACTCGTTCAAAATCCCTAATGGTTATTACTTCGCTGTAACAATCTTATTAAAGGCTCTATCTAACATATAGTAACTGTAAAAAGCAAAGTTATCCCTTAAAAGTAGCCAAAAAAGCTTAACCCTTGATCTTACGTTGCCCTCGTTGTTACGTTGTTTTTTCACGGTCCCTTGAAAAACGTAATAACGAGGTTCGACTGTAGTTTCTGATTCAATGATTGAATACTATTCATCATATAAAGCCAATATAGTTTACTCAAATGGTTTACGATTCCGTTAAATATAATTCTCCGAAATTTACCCTATTGCATAGAATTTGATTATCAAAACGAAAATGAACTGTTCGGGAGAGAAACCCTTTTGGCAATGAATGAATTAAAAATTAATCGAAAATTTTCAAATTTTATATTAATACTTATTTTCGTCAGTATCGATTTTGATCCCATTTTATTATGGAATTTTATCAAAAAGAATTGTGCGCTGGATTCCACTGCTTTGATTAGTGTCACGTTTATGAAAAGTGAAAATCGAGCTGATATTTACGCAAAATTAGAAACTGCATTCAAACTTGTATTTGATGATTGGAAAAGTAATCTGCCAAAAATTTTGTCTTAGATTTCACTGTTGTTTGCATTTGTTGATTCCAATAAATTGTTCTTTTGATAATGAATGTTTTAAATCACTTTGATATGCATGAGACAATTTTGACATAATAACAGCTAATTAAACAATTTTCTCATCGCTTTTTCTTTCTTTCAACAAAATTAAAAATTATTAAAAAAAAATCAATGTTTTCTGTTCTTGTTTTACATGGACAATATCATCTTTGACATGTTGTCATTCAAAAATTTGTTTTAAAATATATTTTTGTTAAACGTTTGACGTAAAAAGTTATTGCATTATAGCATTATTAGTTAGATTATTAAATGTCTTACAAAAAACAGGCGTATGCTTTTTTATGGTTATATATTTGTTGCATGTTTCGGCTACTGTAATCCTTTTTTTTACAGATATTTAATCATTATTGTTGGTTCTATTTTATACCTGTACTTTCTCAAATATAATTATGAGCAAGTTTTTTCACATCTTTATCTTTTTGGACTTTTAAGAATTTAATTCTTTTAGAATGCTATCAAAATTCCATACACTCATGGAGCTAAAGAGAAGAGATGGCTTTGATTATTTACCAGAAGAAATATGCATTTTCGAACCTGTAAAACTTTCATCATTTTTTATTCCTCTAAAAACTACAGTATTTTAGTTTGTTTATAAACACCTTCTTTTACATGGACCTAATAAAACTGAAGTAATTACTGGTAAAAAATTCAATTGTGACCAAGGTTATCCATATCTTCAAAAATATGGATTATTAACAAACATTCCAATTCCCGATGCTCCTATAAATTTTAAAAATATTGTATTTGCAATTGCTGGTGGTGCTAATTATTATCCACTAGCAAGAGCTGTAATTGCATCAATAAAAGAACATTTTGGTGAAGAAGCCAGAATTATTTATTATGATATTCAAGGAACTTTGGAGAACAAAAATTATGTAAGTTGTTAGCCAGACAATTGATGCTCAACAGTCACAACAAAATTGTCGGTTTTGATTTGTCTGCCAAATTTTTTTTCCATTTTGATTTATTGTCATAAAAAAAGGGATAATTTAGCGTTTTTAAGCTTGAACTGATAAAAACGAGGTTCAAGATCTTCAAAGCTTGATCTTCAAAAAAATTTACAAAAATTGCATATTTAAGAAGTACTTCATAAAAAAAGTTTTCAAAAGCTGCATCTATGAAAAAATTTATTTTTAAAACATGCATTTTCAAAAAAGAATCTTTTAGCTTTTAAGTTATTGTTCTCCAAAAACTTGCTGAAAAAATTCTTTTGTCGTTAATCGGCAAAAGTTTTCATTTTGAAACTTTATGTTACTGTCATCATTTTTCAATGGAGTTGTTTTTTGCATTTTTAAGAATAACATAATTTTCAAAATTAAATTTTTATAATTCTCACGAAAAATTGCTCCAACAAAAAAAGAGATAAAAAGAAGTGAAAACATATTATTTCAGTTACTATCCCTTTACAAACCATTCTTACATTTATCAGATGAATGAAAAAAAGTAATTTTCTTTCCGTCTCCGTTACAGTATCTTCCTTCGGAAGTACTTCCACTCCGTCTACAAGAAAAACTACGTTTTCTTTACACTTAAAGAAATACTCGAACGACTGGGTTGGGTTCTGGTTTATGTCAGAATATGAACTGAAGGTTCACATTTACTTAAACAGAAATAATTTAAGTCAAAACAGCAGATGCAATTGCGTTTTGACACCCTATATTGGCCGACTACCAAAAGTTTCCATAAATCTGCATATTTTAGACTGATGAAATGAAAGGAATTTGTAATTTTGAAGCAAGACTATTTAACTGGAGCATTTTACCAGAAAATGTTATTAATACTGAAATTTTTGCATGGAAGGTTTTAATTATTGCTGTATGTTAACACTGCTAATTGCAGCATAAAAATAAACACAATAAAATTTGAAGGAATTATTTAAAGAATTCGAAACATTTTGGTATTTGGATTGTTCAATTTTTTTTCAATCGGGTGATTTTCAACCATTTTATGATTTAATTAATTCTAAAACAATTACTCCATTTCAAATGAGTGGAAATACAGGACAAAGTATTCGGCATGCAACTGATAAAGGTACGGTGATGGAGATGTTTTAACAAAAGGTGGAAAATCTGTAAAATTTTGTGGCTGAACCATTTCACGACAATAACAAATAGATCAAAAAATTAGGAGCTAAAATTTTTCTAATTTTTAGAAGCAGTGTTTAGCTTAAAAGTTTTTGAGCGATTTTTTAGAAGGATTTAAGCTTAAAATTTTGGCGAATTTGCATTTATGGCATGTTTGATTTGTCTACAAAAGGTTTTTTTGTAGGTATGTATAAATATCTTCCACTTGATATGAGAATTCCAAGAAAGCATGCCATGCTTGAAGCAAATATGATGCTATTTCATCGAAGTGATGCAACACGAAAAATAATTAAATGGTGGTGACATTTTTTTTATTTAAATTGTACTCCGACATACTTGAAGCGGTCATACATAAAAGTGCTTCCGCTTCAAAACCGAACCTAAACGAAGGACTCATTAAAGCTTTTTATGTTTCTTTTAATAGCTCCAGCGAGTGACAAAAAAAACGTTTTAATAATGGCTTGAATTTCAAAGCTGCACGAAGTTTATGAACGCTATTCGAAGGAATATTCTTTTATCTTAACATTAAAAATTTTTAGGTCACTGTTATGTGCTATCACTCGAGACTGCATTCAACCTCCAAATCCTATTGGACAAATGCAAACTCGATGTATTCCTGAAAATGATACAACTCCGGAAGGAAGCTGTCATCGACAAGATCAATCAATTTTTAATATTCTTCTTGCAAATCTTGAACAACAATGGATTAATGAAGGTTCGTCTTCTTTTATACGTGTTTATCATTTTTGATAAGCTTTTTAGGTCGTTCTATTATCACACATATAATGCCAAATCATCCTAAGAATTTAAAACAACGTCATGAAACTCGTCGCTCACAATCAACTGATGAAAAAATTGATAAATGTGCAAAAAATTATTAATATGTTTGTCAATGAAAAGAAGAATCAACAAAGAAGTTGCAAGATATGATAAAATGTTAAAAAAATAAATCAAAGTAATTTTGTTTTTTTTTCATATATATTTAGTGTAGCCAATTTTGACATTAAAAAACATGCTTATATAAAATTAAGTAATATTTTTAAAAACCGAAAATTACATTACACATTATTAATGTTTAAACTTTTGCTTATTTTTTTGTGATTATATGAAATAAAATTTTGATTATAGTTTTCAAATTACACGTTCAACTTAAAAGTTTTTACCAGCCTTTTAAAGTTTGATGTCAGCATAAAATTCAAGTTTAAAGCAGGATTTCTCAAATAGTCAAGCATTGCTTGGCACAGGCGCAAAAATATCTCAGAAAAAAGATATAAAGTGCTTTTCCTAGGTTTACATGACCCAAAAACACCATTTTCGAGGTCATTTTTACCGTATCTCTTACCGTACCCGAGTTACCGTATACCTGACCAGAAATTTGAAATTTCGTCAATTTTTATCAAAAGTCGACAAATTTGGTATCATTGGAAAGCCCGAGACGAGCTGAGTCCGAATAAAGTAAAATTGAACTGATTTGACCTACTTTTGAAATACTTTTCCTTCATAGAACGCCAAAAACGTGTATTTGCTACGGTAATTTGTCCATAACTTTTTTTCCTGAACTCCAACTTAAATTTTCTCAACGGAATCGAATTCCCCATCATTTTTTACCCCTAGGCCAGAGAATATCAAATTTTTTCTCCGGGGCAGGCGGATTTCACAGCAGGCCAAAGAGCGCCAATTTCAAAATTCAAAAATGCGATTTTCGTTGTTTTAGCTCCAAATAACCTACTTTTTTCTCGAAATGGTATAAAAATATGTGGGAAAAATTATGGGAAAGGTTTTGGGTCAAAATATTCAAATTTGGGGTCATGCCGTCAATTACAGTGGCAAGTACCCATAAAATGCTATATTTCCAGAATAAAATCTCTGAAAACATTTTGGTGAGACCATATTCCCTCCAAATGATGTTTTTGACTTTATTATGATGTTTCTCAACTATTGTGACCATTTTAACATTTTTACTGACCGTAATACATGTTTTGCGTCCACATTTGTAACACGTACTTTTAGATAAAAAAGCATGATTTTCATCGTTATACAAAATCAATAAAAAATCAATAATTATTTCGAAATACACTTCCAGGTGGTTCGTCTGAATGTGCTGTAACTTTTTAAACCATAATATACCCGGTTTATGACCTACTTTTCATATCGCGGCTCATCAAACTTGCATAGTTTTTCTAAAAACACTCATCGGCGAAATGATCTCATAATATGCTTGTATGTGGGCGGATAGTCATGAAATGCACCCAATATGTTCTAAAAATGTTATTTTATATTTTAAGTGTCCTATAATTGTTGTTATTGATGTTTTAAGGGTTACCGGTATTTATCGATTTACTGAACGTTTTTGCTTCATTTTTGAGATATCACTAATTGTCTAAAAATGATTAAAAAGAACATTGGGGGACACTTAGGACACAAAACAACATGTTTCAAACATATTGGGTGCATTTCATGACCACACACCTGTATACCCGCATATTGCGAGGTCATATCGCCATAGAGTGTTTTAAGAAAAACTATGTAAGTTTGATGAGCCGCGATATCAAATGTAGGTCATAGACCGGGTATATTATGATCCTAAAAGTTACAACACATCCAGATGGACCCATCAGAAATGTCTTTAGTTAAAATTATTGATTTTTTATAGATTTTTGGTGGCGTTGAAAAACATGATTTTTTACCTAAAAGTAAGTGTTACAAATGTTGACGTAAAACCGGTATTGCGTTCAGTAAAAATGTTAAAATGACCAAAATAGTTGAGAAACATCCTTAAAAAGCTAAAAATGTCATTTGGGATGAATATAGCCTCACCAAAACTTTTTAAGAGAATTTATTCTAAATATATCTCATTTTTATGACATTTGTCCTTATAAGTGACGGCATGACCCCAAATTTGAATATTTTGACCCAAAACCTTTCCCATAATTTTTCCCACATATTTTTATACCATTTCGAGAAAAAAGTAGGTTATTTGGAGCTAAAACAACGAAAATCGCATTTTTGAATTTTGAAATTGGCGCTCTTTGGCCTGCTGTGAAATCCGCCTGCCCCGGAGAAAAAATTTGATATTCTCTGGCCTAGGGGTAAAAAATGATGGGGAATTCGATTCCGTTGAGAAAATTTAAGTTGGAGTTCAGGAAAAAAAGTTATGGACAAATTACCGTAGCAAATACACGTTTTTGGCGTTCTATGAAGGAAAAGTATTTCAAAAGTAGGTCAAATCAGTTCAATTTTACTTTATTCGGACTCAGCTCATCTCGGGCTTTCCAATGATACCAAATTTGTCGACTTTTGATAAAAATTGACGAAATTTCAAATTTCTGGTCAGGTATACGGTAACTCGGGTACGGTAAGAGATACGGTAAAAATGACCTCGAAAATGGTGTTTTTGGGTCATGTAAACCTAGGAAAAGCACTTTATATCTTTTTTCTGAGATATTCTTGCGCCTGTGCCAAGATCAGCTCAAAATGCTTGACTTTCTCAAAAATCGAGCTTTAAATACTAACTTTCATCACGAATGTTGACGTTGTTTTTGTCATATATAAAATAAAATTTATATATGGAAAAACCAACGGCTATAAAGAATTACAGTAATAGAACTGATATAATTTATTTTCAACAATTTTTGACAAACATTAACGAATATGTTGCATATACAGGCGCTTTGTTAGAATTACTAATTTTTATATTTTTAATATTCAGTTGGAAAAATAAATCTTCAAACATTAGTTCAAGCAGTTACTTCCACCTTCTTTCACTTGGATATTTCATTGATTTATTTTGCTTTTTCACACGTCACATTCAAGGTATTCATTTAAATCTGGAATTTCCGCTTTTATTTTTTATCAAAAATACTTCTCAATGGTATGGATCTCTAATAATCGGGCCATGGAATGTTGCACTATGTTTGAATCGATTAACTTCAATTTTATGGTACAAGAAACATCAAACAATTTGGACATCATGGAATTTTAGGTTGATTTTGGGATTATCGTTGGTTTATCCATTTTTAGTTAATGGATATTCATTTGCGAATTTTCATTGTAAAACTGCTTTGTATTCTAATGAATGTAGTGCTTTTATGAAACAAATATATCTTGTTGTTTCAATATCAAATGGAGTTTGTGCTTTGCTTTCGTTAATAATAGGTAAGTTTGATTTAAAATAGGGTAAAAAAAAACAAAAATACAGTTTTTTTTGTTGCTTTCTTTAACACATAATTCAAAAATATGCTGGCGGAGGGAAACACAAATAATTTTTGTTAAGGGAATTCTGTACTTCTTAGTTAAAATATTACTGTAGTAACCTATTTTATATCTAATTAGTTGCACATTTACAGGCATTGCAACGACCATTCTCTATCGTAATCTCATGAAAAGCAACACAACCATGACAACTATACAACTCAAAGTTGAACGAAATCTTCTTGTTCAATCTTTATTTTCTTCCATCTGTTTTGGAATTTTCTGTCTTGCAGTTGCATCTTATCCTTACTATTTTGCTCGTCGTGAAAACCCAGATTATTTTGTTCCTTTTATTTTAAATGATTTTGCGATAAATATTCTTTTTAATATTTTTCATTTTTCGTCATTCATTTTACTTTTATTTTATTCGTAAGTATTTTTTTTGACCAAACTATAATGTGCAATTGTTGTTTTTAGGAAAGCGTTGCGGCAAGAAATAATCAAATTTTACACAAAAACACCAAGCGCTGCATTAATTTCATTTATTAAAAACCGAACAAAAGCATTTGTTGGAGTAAATGAAATTTCACCAAAATGAGTTTTCTGTAAAAAAGTGCATTAAAAATGATATATATTAATTTTTTTTTAATAAAGATGTTATCGTTAATGTTTTGAATTTTTTTTTTCAATTCATTCAAAAAATGAATGGGTTTTTATGTTTACTCATTGTCTTAAAGTTGAAAAGAGATGAGTTTTATCCGGAAAAATAACGTCTCATTAAAAATGGTGATAAAATGTTTTGATTACTGTCTCCTAGATAATAAGAAAAGAAAAAAACAAGGGAATAACCAAGAAACATCGCTTGCCCTGTGGATTTAAAAACTGCAAATATATTCTATATATTCATTTACAGATATGGTCATCTACTCGAACTCGCATTTTTGCTGCTTTATTAATCCTCTCACCATTCCTTATCGATGGCTACAATGTCATCAACTTCCCATTTGCCTCCAACGGATTTTCACCTGAACGAATGCTCTATCGTGAATCATATTTTATCCGCGGCTGTATTGTTAACCTTATCCTAACCCAGCTAATTTTTTTCGTCTTCATTTTCACACTTAAAAAAATATTAAGGACAAATCTTACCAATATTAAGGTGATTAAAATATTAGGGACACTTTTTACCAATATTAGGGTTGTCATGCCATTATTTATTAGTGATCAGATTTTTTTATACAAAAAAAATGCCAGACTAAGCAAAAGGGGCAATTTTGTTGAGACACCCTGTATGCTGTTTTTTTGGGCAGTTTTAATTTTTTACTGTGTTCGCTTCTGCCAAGTTGACGATGGTATTTCTTGGTACTGCAAACGGTTAATCAACTGTTCTCTCAAATAACACATTCTAGTGCCATTGTTTTGAAAAGGGAAAAACTAGTCATCTTTTCGCTTAAGGTTTGTCCGTTTTTGTTTTTCTAAACGAAAATCGTGACTTATTTTTGATAAGAAAGAGGTATGGCATTTTTTTGAAGTACTTGTTTTTGAGAAAATATATTCCTCAGTTTGGTCCTAATAATAGTAGGGAAGAAAGAGAAGGGAGGACAAACTTTTTTTTCTCAGTGATCGTTTGGAGGGAAAAAGTTGATCAGTCTTTTTATTCTTATTTTTTTTGCAATAGAGGATATATATTTATTCATTAGTTTCTAAAAAAAGAGTGGTTTTTGGAAAAAAAGAAAATAATGGATAATCCTAATTTTGTGCCGGATTTTTTGAAAACAGAATCTGGTGGAAATGATATTCATGATGTTTCAACAAAGGCTCCAATCCCAACTGTTGATAATCAACAACAACAACAAACAAAAGTTTTTGTGCCACAAACATCACCTGATCTTACCGTAAATTTTCTTTTTACATCTGCAAATTTTAATCATTTTCCTTTTTTTTAGCCTCCTGTTTCCACTTCCAAAAATGAACCCATTTCTAAGATGATTGATCAAATCCTTCGTGATCCTGCAACGTTAAAGCTTTTGACACTTGTAAGCAACTTTGAAACAATGATTAGATTTTCTTATTAAAACTTTTTTAGATCGTCTCAGCTTTTGCACTTTATATGGTTTTGCCCGATATCCGCGACTTTGGATGTCAATATTTTATAATCAATGTCTTTTCACTTATTTACTCAATTTTTGCCATTTTTGTTACCATTGTTTGGAAAAGTCAAGAAAATATTGGAAAAAAAGGAATTTTTAAAAAATGCTTTTCTGGTCGAAATATTTTTTGGCATGAATTTGTAAGTTCCTTTTTGTCAAAACCGAATTATGAATAACAACATTTTTTTCATTTTTAGCATTCAACAGTGACACTTTTACTATCACTTGCAAATTTCAGCTGCATTGTTTTCGACACCAATCAATCAAGTCGTAATTATGTAATACCTTTTTTCTCTCACATTATTCTCAATGATCATTGTATCCTTTTTAGCTTCTGTTTTGTTCTTTTACAAATGCCATGGCATTCGGATATGAATTTTTTGTTGCTCATAAAACTTCAAAATTATTTGTCGTTGAAGAAAATGCTCCAAAAAGCAGCTGGAAATTAACGAAATGTATTCTCGGAGGAATTAAACGTCATCCAATTAAATTTAATGTTTTTCAATTGGTAACTTTTTTTTGCTTTTTGAAGTTGAAATAAGGATTGCCCAGATCTGACATCAACTCAATAATAGAAGTTAGGAAATTGTTGGTTTCCCTAAGATGCGTCAAAGATCGCGGAGGGTTTGACTTTTTTTAGTTCTTGCGTCAGATCTGGATAATGTATTTAAGGCAAAGATATCGTTCTTGTTTATTGTAATACTGTTCTAATTATTTTAGGCCTGTTGCATTGCTGCATTTGGTTTTTATCAATATCAAGCAACAAACATTCGACCATACTTTAATTATTGTAGCTTTGCAACAATTCTTGGAAGCAGTCTTCCATTATTTTTCCGGCTTACAAAACGATGCAAATGCCGGTGTGGTAAATGGTATTTTTCAAATCCTAAAAATGTATGAAATTTTTTTCTTACTTTTTTTCTTTAATTATTACATTACTTTTTTTAGCAAACTTATTTAACAACTGGAATTTTATTGCATGCATTTTTTGCTGTTTTTACCAATTCATTTGATACACAATACTCTGAATATTACGACGCATCTGACATTGATGATTACTATGGAAGAGGCCGTTATCATTACACTTCTGGCAGTTTAGTATCAATTGCTCCAATTAGTTTTGTAAGTTTATTATTGTTACTAAAAAGCAGAAAGGATTCTTCTAACTTTTATTTTGTTTTGAATAATGATTCACAATATTATTTATCCAATTTTTAGGCATTTTCATGCATCGTTCTTCTTTTTTCTATACTTGATTTGCATTCTCAAGCCATCTTTAACCAATCTCGTCTAGCTACAGAAGGAACTCAAGATTCTTTTGAAGCTGATCAAAAACCATTCCGAAATTTGCCAACAGTTATCGAAAAAAATTCTCTCGGTGCTGAAGGTTACAAAAAGATTTACGAATATTAAACACAATTGAATTCATTGTTTTATTATTTTTCATTTATTTTTGTTGATGTCTTTTACTATTATTATTTATTTTCGTATCTTTTTTTGATTTTGTTACATGGAAAATAAATACAGTAAAAAAACACAAAAAATTTTTTAGTACTATAAAATTTCAAAACATTTTTAAACTTTTACAACAGCAATATTTACAGGTTGTATCTTTACACTGCTGATGCTTTCTAAACTTAAAAATTTACCAGTATAAAATTTTATAAATGCATTTCGATAACTTGGAGCAAAAATAAAATGTGTACTTATAATGGAATAATTATGCAGATAATAAACAATTGCAGATAAATTTGTTATAAATTGAAAGCTTGGATCACTGTAACTTAGTTTTGTGCTATAATATCTTAATGAAAAATTAATTAGAATAATTATCGATGAAAGTAGGGCTTGATAGATGAGTCTTCGTTCAATTTTGATGTAAGCAGTTAAGTTTTGTGTTTGTGTTTTGAAGATTGCAAAGGTGATAAAGATTAGGATTAACAGGGTTAGGATGAGGTTGACAATGCAACCGCGAATAAAATATGATTCACGATAGAGCATTCGTTCAGGTGAAAATCCATTGGAGGAAAACGGGAAGTTGATAAAATTGTAACCATCGATAAGGAATGGTGATAGGATTAATAAACATGCAAAAATTCGAGTACGAGTAGGTGACCAAATCTGTAAATAAAAATATAAAATATAATTGCAATTTAAAAATGGCAAGTAATTTTTAAGTGTTATTCTCTTGTTTTTTCTCTTACTATTTAAGTGATAGTCAAAATATTTGCTTATTATTTTTTACTCTTACTTTCAAATGTATAGTAACTGAACCATTTTTCTTTCGTTTTTTTTTGTGTTACTGTCAAAGTGTTTATTACTTTTAAAGTGAAAGTGTTTGTCATTGAATCAATTTTCTATCGTTTTTTTTTATGTTTCTCTCACAATGATAGTAACCATAAAATTTTATTATAGTTTTTTATTGTTACTGCAAATTGATAGTAACCAAAACATTTTACTAGCAAAAATAGCATTTTTTAGTTAGAACTACAATTATTTCACATGAATCCTATTGAACAATTAAGTAATCTTATGAGATATGTTTTTAGTGAAAACATATTTTTCTCTGATATTCCTTATGCACAACTAATCACTTTAAACCAACTTACTCTCTGTTGCGCTAGCGGAAATACAATAACAGTACATCGATTACACGCTAGCAGAACATTCCATATGGTTGAAAAATATGTTTCATACCATTCAAAGCACATCATTATTGTAGTTGTTGTGGAAAACAAAATATAAATCACCCAAAGCACTCCATATCCAACATCAAACAAGTACCCAATTTGTAAAAATACAAAATATGCAGATTTAAATTGTGATGACCTTTTGAAATATTGTGATAGCAAAAATATCAGAATTAAAATTTCCGTTATTCTACAAGTTATCATTATTATATTTGAAATCCAGTAGGAAAATGATTCTTGTTCCATTATTTGGAAAACAATGAAAAAAGAGGGTAAAAGCAGTGCTATTAAGTACAAATTTTATTTTAGAATCTTAATGCGGAAGTTAAGTAAATGATTCTTTTAAATAATTTCTGATAAAAGTTGAGTTCAGAATTTAATAATTAAAAAATTAAGTAATTATTTTTTTTAAAAAAGTACATTTTAGTTGATGCATAAATAAGTAATAACCCATTTCGAAATATAGCTTTAAAAAGTCTATGTGTCAATTAATGTCTAATTATTTAATGAACTTGTGTTCATTGATGTTAATGACTAAACTGTAAAACTTAACTCGATGATTCCTCCCTCAAAAATGAAATTCAACTAAAAAAATAAATAGGCTTAAAATTATTTTTTCTAAACAAGGAATTAAAGCTCTAATATTTAAAATAAACTAGTTCATATTTATTGTGTACTGTAATAACGGGTGTCTAAACAAAATTCATGGTTTTAATTTGCCTGGCAAATTGTTTCTGTTAAAGATAGACAAAGTTCTGCTGGGGTTTTGCAGGAAAAACTGAAGAAGAAGCTGCTAGTGGATCTAATGATGGTAAATTGTTTGGGCAAGGTACAAGCGACATGCGACGTGATGATTCAGTGTTTTATCTGTTTCTTTTGTATACTTGATTCTGTAAGAACATTTTTTAGCAATGATACGATATTTGGAAAAAAAAGCCTTCTGCCAAAGAAAATGGTCGAGCTCACGACAAAACTAGCCGTGAACATAGTTGCATGTAAAAAGATTGATTATTTCATTGTTATTAGAATTCTAAAAGTCGTATATTTTTTAATTGTAAATTTTTCGTGTTTTTATTATTATAAATTTATTCATTTCAACCATGAAGAAGCAAAAAAAATGTCAATAAAAAATGTCATAAAAACTATTAAAAAAAAAGAAAAGGAAAAAGTTCAAGAATTTTAAAAGAAACAATCTCACACACGTTTTCGGTTATTATTTCTTTTAACTTTATAACCTTCATGAAGATTTTCAAGTCGATCGTTAGACGACCAGCAAATTCCTCCCGGACAAAAGAAATATGGGGGAAAATATTGTCTTTTCTTTTCTTTAAGAATTTTATCAGTGATTTCATCGATTTTTTTCTGCATGCTTCAGGGATCACCGAATCAAAAGTTAATTTAACTTTTATAGTTTTGTTATTCTGAAAAAAAATTTTTGGTTTAGAATAGCGTTGAAAAAATTTTTCTATGTTCCAAATCCGATCTCGGGCTCGACTGAGATCAGAGTTTTTATCGACTCCGGCACTTTTCCGAATTGGAGTCGCAACAACATTGTTTAAATCTCTAAAATACATCAAAAAATGGAAAAATTCATGTTTTTACGATTTTCTTTACTTTTGAAATTTTTAAGTCGACGCCTTGATTTTATGCGTGACTCCGGAGCCGGAGTCGCAACAAAAATGAAAAGGTACAACACTGAATAAAACGTGTAAACAGTGAAGAACCCCGTAAAAACAACTTACTTTCAGATATTTAAAGCCTTCATAGAGGTCAAAGATTTCATTTAAATCCCAAATACTGAAATATTTTAAATTTTTAAACTTTGGTGATTCTAAGATTTCTTTGAGATGTGCAGCTGAAAAATCAGGGATATTGGTTGCGGAACTGAAAAAAAAATAAGATTAGTTTCAAAAATTGATTGGAAAAAACTCACTATTCACATAATTTTGGCATTTCATTTAAGATATCTGGTTGTGAAAGATGTTGAGGTTGTTCATTGTTGACATCAGTGATTTTGGAATTTCTTAAATGACATTCTTCCGCATATTGACAAATAGACTGAAATTCTTTCAAAGTAAGTGTAGTATTGGAGAGGTAGATAAATTTAGCAGTGCATCTTATTTTTGGAATTAAATTGGAAAGTAAATTTTCATTGTTTTTACAATCAATCGAAAATACTTTTTCAATCCAAATAATTTGTGGAATGATATCAATGTTCTTCAGCTGATTTGTTGCTTTTCCATCGTGAATATGGGCACCACGGCAATAATTTCCTTTTAGCTTTGGATAAGTATAGAAACCTCCATATTTTAATTTATAAGATAAACAATGCAAAAAAAAGATTTTTGATAAATTTTCAAGAAAATATTTACATATTTTTGATAATTTTCGATGACACTTTGGGGATGAAACATTTTTTGAAATGTAATAAACAATATTTTCTGGAATTGAAAAATTTTGAACTGTTTTTGATTTTGAAAACTTGGGATCTTCTGAAGCTCGAAAAAGCTTTATAGGAGCTAATAAGTGCTTATAGTTCATGGTAGAAACAGTTGAAGTAGAAGCACATGCAAATTTTTTTTGCAAACTGAAAACAACAAATATTTCTTTCTTTTTGCTACCCCTTAAAGGAATGAGAATAACCGCTCTCACTCTGAGATTGATTTAACAACAACGACCATTCTCATAAAAAAATGGGTTTCTTCATTAATCTTAAAGAAAGCAAGGCATAATTAACTAACATAAATCTGTTGGGTTAAAGTTTATCATTTTGTGTTATGAAAACACTTCACAACATGCCTTCAAGAATTATTACTGATCGAACAAAAAAGGTTATGAGGCTTCAACTTGAGCGTCACTTGAATACCTCTACGGTCAGTAATAAAAAATGTTCTTCATTTGCGGTTTTTTCTGTTACTTTTTTTGCAATGTGTAAATTCACCCTTTGTTTGTTTTTAGACTCTAGAGATCATTTTTGGTGGAGAGAAGCATTTTTGTTATTCATCAATTATATATTCACATATCTATTTCAATAAAATTTTTAAAATCAACCAAAAAATGTTCTTTGCCATTACAAAGTCAAAAAACCAAAAAAACGAAAGTTTCATTAGTAAGTAGCAAGTGATATCGTGTGATACTTACGATTAAAATATGCTAGTCGCTATGATGGCAGCAATTAACTTGTTGGGATACATTTTAATGCTCAGAAAGTACAAGAAAATGTTTTTGTACTTTTTGAGCATAAGCCAAGATGACGGTTAAAAATGGTTCCTCTCGCCGGTGTTTTTACAAAAAAGACACAATTTAAAGAAAGTGTGTCTCTTTTGTTGCCGGCTTTTTTTGCAAAAGCTGTTTTCTTTGGAACTCTACTTTCTGCATTGTGTGTGTGCAAAGAAAGAAAAGAGTGACATACATACTACAAAATGGCTATACTTTGTGTGCTCAAAAGCATATAAAAGGCACACAAGGTTTTGCTTATTTTTTATTTTCAGTGTTGCATTTTTTCTCTCAACCTTTTCTCAAGATTTTGTCTAAAAATGGTTCATTACAAGCTTACCTATTTTGATATTCGCGGCCTTGCAGAAGCTATTCGGCTTATCTTTAAATATGCAAAAGTTGATTTCGAAGATAATCGACTTACCTTTGAAGAATGGCCAAAGATTAAACCTTCAACACCTGTTGGGAAACTTCCAATCTTAGAAGTTGATGGAACAACTCTCGTTGAATCGGCTGCAATTGCACGATTCTTAGCCCGCAAACATGGTTTAGCTGGAAAGGGTGACCTTGAAGAAGCAAAAGTTGATGCACTTGTTGATCATATCAAAGATTTTATGGCACAAATTGCTCCTTGGCTTTTAGTTAAATTTGGACGTGAAAAAGGTGATGAAGTAAGTGCTATTTTTTATTCTTTAAAACAATTTTAATTTTTATAATAATTTCAGGCTGAACTCAAAAAGACTAAATTCATCCCACAAGCTGAAATCTATCTTCCACTTTATCAAAAATATTTAAAAGAAAGTGGCTCAGGATTTTTGGTCAAATCTGGTGTTACATTTGCTGACTTTATTGTCAGTGAATTCTTTATTACCCTTCGACAAAATGCTCCTGAAGTCATTGAAAAGTATCCTGATATCATCCAATATCTTGATCGTTTAAAAGCTCTCCCACAGCTTAAGGCTTACTATGCTTCACGAAAAGAATAAAAAAGTCTTCCTGTTTTTGTGATCTCATTTGTAAAAATGTGAAACGCTTTTTATATTGTTTAAACCCTATTTTTTTCTTCTTTTGTAATCCCCTTAAAATGTTTTTCGTTTGTGATTTATTTAATTTTTAATAATTAAAAGTTTATGTTTTTACTTTTCCTCTTTTATAAATAAATCTATTCATACATAAGTCAACAAAAATAACATACAATAAAAAGTAAAAGTAAGGGACTGTCGAGATATGATAAAAATTTTTTGTTTTATCCCTTACATCAAAGGCACTTTTTGCACACCGGGAAAATTTGGACGAACTATTTTCTAGAAGAGATGCTCTATAAGAATTGCTTCTACATTTTAGCTGATGCATAACTGACAAACCAATTTCAAAATTTATATTTTAATAAGTCTGTATCAGGGATGTGCGGAAGTCGTTTTCGTTAACGGAACGGAAAACGGAACGGAACAAAACTTTTTTAACGGAAAGCGGAAAGCGGAAACGGAAGCCCAAAAATATACGGAAATTCCGTAAAAACGGAAACGGAAACGGAAAATTTTTTCATTTATAGTCGAATAACAATTTATTTATTTTCTTTCAAGAAAAACAATAACATTCAAAAAACAATCAAAGAAAAATAACAATTAAACATCTAACAACGAAAAATTTGCATTAAGAAATAAAAGTTTTTCTACTTTATCATCAGTAAGGCGCTTTGTTAAGAATTTTACGCAATTTAACAACCGATGATGCACCATCTCGTAAAATTATAAAAACTTTATCTTCATTAATATCGTATTCTTGTAAAACTTCTTTAACAATTCTAGCCATGTTTTCTGCAGAATGCAACTTTTTCTTTTTCTTCTTATCCGTTGGTTTATCATCAACATTATTTGAATTTTTTAAAGTTCTTGCTCCAGAACAAAATGTTTATTTTCAAAATTTTCATCCAAATAGTGAGCAGAAATCCCAATCAAAGAATGGGTCTGGGATTGATTGGACCATTCATCGAGAACAATACTTATTGATGATTGTTTCTTCAAACTTCTTACAAAGTTTGCAGGTCCAATGGTTATCTTTTCTTGTGTAAAATTCATCATAAATAGAGCCCTTTTTTCGCTTTGACATTGTTAATTCAAAGTAACACAGATTTAAATTTAATAAAGATTTGTTTATCGAAGAATAAAACGTAAACAACTTTATAAGCTTTAGTTGCTTTTTGGCGCCAAAAAACACACACTCATAACACACAACACTCTTCTTTTTTCATTTGTTATTTTGGCGCGCAAAAAAACCGCAAAAGAGCTGCTTTCTTCAAAGGGAAAAGTGAGTTCTTGTCTTTTTAAAGACACAAGCTTTTAACGGAATTTCCGTCCACTTTTTTACGGAAACGGAAACGGAAACGGAAGCCCAAAAATATACGGAATTTCCGTAAAAACGGAAACGGAAACGGAATTCCGCACATCCCTGGTCTGTATGTGTCCACTAATGCCTAATTATTTAATGAACTTGTATTCATTGATTTTATAATTTGAATATTAAAAAATGGATACAATAATAACTAAACTAGTTTGCGCAAATTTTCTCAATAAATGCCTAATTTTAACAGGAGTTTTTACTATCAATTAGGCACTCATTTTTTAATGAATAAATAAAATCTTTTTTAAATGTTTCAACTGCCAACTAAAGATGAAAGGATATTTAAGAGTTATTTGTGTGAATGAAACTATGAAACCAAATATTAAACATGATAGAAGGAAAACTGTTTAGCCTTTGGCACAACTATACAGGATAAATTGAGAAAAGCATAAGCATCTCAGGAAGGACACCACGTTGGAATCACTCCATGCATTTTAGGGAAATAGGACTTTCTCGCTAAATCCTGAACTCTGATTTAATTTTTGTGTGGTGAACCTTATATATTCTGAATCAGCAGAACACGCTGAGTCAAATAGAATATAGTTTGTTTTGATACTTAGTTTCTATAAAAATATATCGATGAAATACTTGAATAAATCGCGTTTTTTCAAAAACGCATTTTTAACGGATCATGAGGTTCTGGTATACCTGTATGTTTAACGCTATATATATTTAGATTCAGCATAAAATTTCGAGAAAGATAGCAGAGAGTTTTTTTAAATATCATGTTTTTATAAAAACTTAACGGTAAAAAACATGAAAAAAATGCATGTTCCCATACAAAACTATCTCAACAGATTCTGGGATTATACTAAAGTTATATTATATGAGCTGTATATATTCTGAATCAGCAAAAAATTCTGAGCAGGATAACAGCGAGTTTTTTTAAAAATAAAGCTTTTAAAAAAAGGAGGCACTGAAAGTATTTATTGCAAAAAACGCTATTTCCCCTTTGATTCCAACGTGACACTCTTTTGATCTTTTATCTATTGTGACACCAGGGTAATGGAGATAGCATGTAACCTAAATGCCTCCACTATATACGACATTGCTAACTGCTTTTTTCGACATAAAATTACGTGAGCTTATGGCCCTTTTAATGAAAAATCGATCCATTACATTGATTTTGACTTTTATTTCTATATTTTATTTTAGGGAAAATAGCATCGAAGAAATCATATATCAATTTGTTGAAAAAATCCAGACAAAAAGTGTCATAAAAATATCTTTGTTCACAAAAACTTTTTTATTAATAATAATCCAACAAATAAATTTCTTTTTCATTTTTATTAGAATTAAATCAAACTTTTTCTGCGGCAGCAAGTGAAGCAACAGTCTCAACTATTCAATTCCAAAAATGTCATTAAATGGGTAAAAAAGATATTTTCTAAATTACTTTTTAATAAAGCTTTTTAACATTTTTAGATTGCCAAATACAATTGAAGTACCAAAAGAAGATTGGAAATTTGGTTATGTTTCAAGTGGAAGATCAAAAGATCGTGTTATTGCTAAATTTATAATTCCAAATGGCTTATTCGGAATCGATATAGGGGTAAAACAATATGATAAAGAAGAAGGAACAGAAACATCAAAATATTACTGCGTTGGTTGTTTTCGTAGAAATCAAATTAAGAATTATGGACAATTTTTTGATGGCAAATTTTATGCTCCTTCTTTTCATCATGGTGATTGTCCAACTATTTCAGCAGAATATATTGGATGTGTACAAAAGCGATTTGAAAAGAAATATCAAAAATGGTGTAAAGTTCTTGCTTCCTTTTCTACAATTTATACTTTTCCAAAACCTCGACAACAAGAATTTTCTCTTCCGATTCCATTAATTCGATATATGATTGTTAATCCACAAACTCATGGCATTTATGATAAGCTGGTAAAAAGTTGTAAATGGTTTTATGGTAGAAATAAATTAATTCTTTCTGAAAAAAAGAAAATTAAAACTGAAATGGATGACGATGTGACAGAAATTATATCATTAGGACTTGATTGGAATATTGAAAAGCTGCCTCTACCTCTTATTCAAAGAGTTAGAATAACAGAAAATGGTGATGAAATTGAAACTGATGAAGATGATGAATGGGATTTTGATTTTTGAAGGAATATTGAAAAATTGATCATAAGTATTTGATTTGTGTTATATGCTTTTTATTGTATTGTTTTTTTTATTGTTTTGAAAATATATTTTTTGAAAATTGAATGAAATCTATTTGAATAACAATTGTTTTTACAGACGAGCAGTTTTTAAGTTTTTTTTATGTCAACCTAAGGGTTTGTGCCAAATTCAGCGAACTGGAGGCTGAAAACCGGCCTAGTTCACATCCCTGCTCACCCTCTAAATGTGGTCTTGTCCCTTCATAATTTTCGTCTTTTTTTGCAACATTACTGCAGCTAAATAAACGTAAAAAAAGAAAAGCGCTTGCTCACATTTTTTTGTTGCTGAAAGAAATCGATTTAAAAAAGCTGTTGCAAATATTTAAAATTTATTCAAATATAAAAAAATGTCACAAAAACGTTTTATTATTTTTATAGCTCTGTTTTGCTTATGCTTTATTTTTGTATATAAAAATGTTGTGCCAGAAAAATCATTTAATGCACAAAGTAGGTGTTATATGGCTTTTTGATAAATATAACCGTAAAAGTCAAAAACAAAAATGTCCTCTTTTTGCTTTTCGGAATGTCACCCCCCGAATTTTTGGTGAAGTTGCGGCACTGGGGCCGGGATCGAGCCGACGAAAAATGGGCCTAGTGGACCCGGAGCCATGTTTATCGGCGGTCTCATCTGCAGCTCCCTGTAAATAATGTTAGGTCGCCTATTTCTGGGTGACCATGTTTGAAGAAGATTATTACGTAATGCATGAATTTTTTTAGTATATTCAACAGAATACGGATTAAGGCAGAAAAACCGAAAAAATATATACTGGTTATTCTAAAAAATTTTTCGTTATTAATTTAAAAAATTGCTAAAACTGATTATAAAATTTAACAACCTTAATAAATTTAAAACATTCGTCAATATCAAAAGTCTCATGGATGAAGCTTAATTCAAGGGAGCGTAACTTAGGTGGAATACATTCTGTTGCTTTTTGATATGAAACGAACGAATTGCATATGCTTTTGCTAAAATATGAATTTAAAAAAATTTTTGTTAGAAATTAACTAAAACAATTACATACAGTAAAAATGTTTCAACATTTGGAAGGCATTCAAAAATATTTTCAAATGGAACTGCATCGCCGTTGTCGTTTTTAATTACTATGTTAGATAATTTCATTTCTGTAACATTTCCTGCTAATAATTTAAATTGTTCAAATGTAATATCTATCGACGTGAGGTCCAAAGTTGAAACATCACAAACTGCAATTTTTGGAAGCAAATTTAAAATAATATCTTTCATAAAATAGAGGCAAAGTGAATTTGCAATCCATAATTTGTTTGGAAGATTATCAAAATTAATTTGTTTTTCGACATTGTCGTCAAATGTTGTGCAGTGCCAACTATGATGGTTTCCTTGTAAATCTTTAACAACAAAATATGGAAATTCGCTGTGTTGATAATATTTGCAAATTTGCATTAATTTAAGTGACATTTTTGGATTGGCCACATTTTTCTTCATCCATTTTAGAACATCAGATGGGAAATCAGAAATAGGCGGGGAATTTGGAAGCTTTTTTAAGTTTTGTTGAGCTGCATCAGTAATATCAGGATTAAGTTTTCTTTTCAGCATGACAATAATTTATGTTAATTTATTGATTATTAATATAAAAATTTTAAAATATATATGTTGCAGCCGATCTTGTGGACCCGCTGATCTTGTGGTCGGCTAGCCGATCTCGTGGACGGCTAGCTCATCTTGTGGACGGCTAGCCGATCTTATGGATTTTTATAACTACAAGTTGAGATTATCAATATTCCACTAAAAGTGATTAAATGATAAAATAACCATAGTAGATGATAAAAAAACATAAAACAGGAATATTCCATTATTTATCAGCTAACTACAGTGCTTCAAAAATTTAAGATTCATTAATATCGACTTTTCCGTCACTGATACCGGACTGTTAAACTATTAAGATATTCCTGTTTTTTGTTTTTTTATCATCTACTATGGTTATTTTATCATTTTATCACTTTTAGTGGAATATTGATAATCTCAACTTGTAGTTATAAAAATCCATAAGATCGGCTAGCCGTCCACAAGATGAGCTAGCCGTCCACGAGATCGGCTAGCCGACCACAAGATCAGCGGGTCCACAAGATCGGCTGTAACATATATAATAAATAAATGGTAAAAAATTAATAAAAACTTTTCTTCGAACAATCAATAATGTTGAAACTCATGTATAAAAACATATGAATATTATCTAACAAATACTGCTTGTTTGGACACACCCATTTTTCAGATAAGAAAAAGAAAGCATACATTGCAACGATTTTTTGTTCGTTTGCTTAAAATATATTTTTAAATAAGTGGGAATTCATGCTTATCATTAATGTTTTTTATTTTTTTAGTTGGTGAAGCTTACAAAAATAAACAGACTCATTTTTTTTATTTAAAAAATTATAAATTTTTTCGTTAAATTGTTTTGTAATAAGTCTTGAACGTAAGTTGAAAACCTGTTTGAATGATTCGAATATTCAAGAAGATCAAGCATTATGAATAAATCATTTGCATTAACTTATATGAACGGAGAAAATTTAAAAAATTTTTTGTGTTCGTTGTTGAACATGTTCGAGCACCAGTAAAGCATCAACCAAAATTCTTGCTGATGCTTTTGTTGATGAAGTTGAAGAAAAAGAAGAATATGTTCATGAAAATGTTGAAAAATTTCTCAATTATTTTGAAAAAATATGTACAGGCTCGTCACTGTGAAATAACCAAGATGTATATGGTAATTATAAGCATTAATTCCCACTTATTTAAAAATATATTCTATCTGGGGGTCAGCTGTCACGTTGGGGTCAGATGTCATGGGGTCAGCTGTCATGGGGTCAGACGTCACGCTTCCCTTAACTAACTATTAACAGGTTCAGTTACTATATTTAAAATACTTCAACAAATTTTAAAAATAAATTTTTCTTGTTATAGCATATCTATAAGTTATTTTATTTTTTTTTATTCAAATTAATAATTACTCTGTAATATTTTTATCTAAATTTATTTTATTTTGTATGTCTGTTTTTTTTTCATATTTAATGAGAGACATGATCCTCATGTCTCTCATTAAATATGAGCTTTTAATCCATAACTTTTGCCTTTTTTGCAACATCGTTGCAGCTAAATAAACGTAAAAAGAAATTAACGCTTGCTCACATTTTTGGGAAGAAATTGATTTGAAAAAGCTGCTACAAATATTTAAAATTGATTCAAAAATTAAAAATGTCACTTAAACGTTTTATTATTTTTATAGTTCTGTTTTGCCTGTGTTTTATTTTTGTTTATAAAAATGTTGTGCTAGAAATATTACTTAATGCACAAAGTAGGTCTAAAATGGCAAAAGAAACATTAAACTTTAAAAAAAGATGCTTAATTTTTTCTAGCAAAAGCTTTAGTTTTTAAGTTTGTGAAATTTTAAAATTAAATTTGTTGCTGGCAAAATTACCTTTAACCAATTTTTTTCAATGTGCCAATTTTTAGTTTGCAGCAATGTTTCAAATGGTTTTATTATGGACAATAAAACTGCTACCCTTCAACAGCAAAAATTTAAAGAACGAAAAAAGATCTTTAATGATGGTGGAAGAAATTATGAAATTTATAATCTTTTAGCAGCTGAAGTATTTTTAATTGCTTTGATATTGCTGTAATCAAACAAAGGCTTTTTTAGGCACTATGTCCAAATTTAATTCGACTTGGAAGATTAGGAGATGGAGGGAAATGGATATGTAATCCTTATGCATTGTTAAAGCTAAAGCAAAAATGTGTAATGTATTCCCTTGGGTTAAATAATGAAATATCATTTGAGATGGAGCTGATAAATTTAACGAATTATTTATGCAAGCATGTTGCAATTGATGTTGTAAGTTTACTTTTTTTAAACTGAAAGTCAGTAAGTAATTATTCAGAACATTAAAGGTCTATCTCGACAAAATCAAAGCGGCGTTATAATTCATCAAATCCACCTAACTCCCCTAAACCTATTTAGTGATACCTGGACAATTCCTTTTTGAAAAGTTTCTAATGCAATTGTTTTAGGACTTGCAAAACCGTTTTACTCTAAAATATTTAAATCAATCAGAAATTTTGCAAGGAAGGATTTCTGCTACTTCAAAACCATATTCGAATGAAGTATCTTTTAGCGATATTTTACAGCGACAGAATACAACTTACATTGATATTCTTAAAGTTGATATTGAAGGTACAGTAAATTTTCTAATTGTGTTGAAACCAAAATGGCAAGTCAAATGAAAAAACGGCTTTCCTAAAATCCCTTTTTGGTTAGAAACCCCAATACTTTGAAAATGAACATTTTCTTTCCTTTTTTGGAGTGCAAAAAGTTATAAATAGCTGCTTCAATGAATGCCTGATTTTCATGATCATTGAAATCACGTTTGATTGATAGCAACTTTCACCTTTGAAATACCCCGAACAAAACAAAGAAAACCTAATTTAAAAAATCTTATAGGAAGTGAACATAACATCATTAATCAGCTAACAAGTATTCCCGTATGTCAAATGTTAATTGAAATTCATAATTTTCATCAAGGCAAAAACTCATCTTCCTATGCCAACATTTATACTTTCCTGCATGAAATTTCACTTAAAGGCTTTTATTTGCTACATTATGAAATAAATTGGAGAACGCTAGAAGCTTCAGAATTCACTTTAATGCATGAAAGTTGTTTTGAGACTTATGGAGTAAATGTTATTTTTGGAAAATATTTAAGTTAAAATTGTTTATATTGTATGAAATTTAATAAATTATTAAATAAGCATCGATATAACAAGACACCTCCATTCACACCACTGATAGACATATAACAGGATAAAAGAAATAAACAAATAATTTGAATATAAATCATTGCAATAATCAATGCAAAATTTACGAAAAAACCCCGATGTAGTTTTTATATTGACAACATTAAAACCTTAAGAAACACAAATATTGTTCAAAATAAAATTATTCTCTTGCATTTTTCCCTGGCATTTAAAATTGACAACGTTCAATTACATCCTCTCTCGCGAAATCGTAACAGGCTAATAAAATTAATAGTCACACAGAAATTTCAAAATTTTTATGTGATTATTCACTGTTGATCCCCCACAAAAAATAATTGCACATTATTTGTTCATTTCTGTATCCCAATTTTTTATAGATCTATTTTAGGATATTTACACCTCCTTTCATCACCACGCTCTTTTGCCGCCCTCGAAAAAATGATGTTGCAACAAAACCCAAAATCATACATTAAAAACTGAACTTTTTGTTTTCTTCATTCCAGGGCAACAGCTATTCAAATCTGTAGGCTGCAAACATTTTTGAATTCTTTTTATAAAACCTACATAAATTTTGTCAAAAAAATGTAAATGCATGATTTTTTATTTAGCAACACCTGATGCTCTATGTAAATGCATAGAAAAAAGAGCCACCTCTGCTAATGGAAAAATTAGATGAGACAAAACAGATATAACTCATTTTCGTTAAAGTTAGTGTTTGAACAGGCTTATTAAAATTTTTATGTGAAAGAAAGAGATACAGTAACACAATAAACAAAAAAGATAGAATTGCGCAATAATTTTTAGTGACGTATTTTTCACGAACATGATTGAGAAACAAAACGTTAATAAGTGAACACTAATATATTAGTTTACGTGTTGCTTATTGGTTATCAAACAATGGAAATTGTCATTAGAACAGCGGTGATACTGAAAATTGAAACAAAAAAATAGGCTTCTTTAAAAGGAAACTGATTTAAAAACAACTTATCTAATAGTAATTGCCTATGTTTTAACAAACATTTTAATCTGGTTATCCCTGTTTTGTCTATTGTTCAAATTATGATAACAATAGCTAATTGATAGCTCGATGTGATAAAACTAAAATAATGGCTGCAACAAGGAAATCGTTGAGAATGACAAATAGTCTGCAACAAATAGTTTTATAGCAATTGTTTTTATTAAAACGTTCGATCTAAAACAACATACAGCATCTTAATATTAAGATTAGTGGTAACTAAAAAAATTTTTTTAAACTTGAAAATTTATTAATTCAATTTCACATTAAGGCTACCATTTTCTTTTATTGATCTCATGCTGCTTTATTCAAAAACATGCGATCATTAAAACGTCATTTCGAAAAGAGCTAATAAAAAACTGAGAAAAAATGCATTGTAAGAAAAAATTTGTCGTCCGTCAATCTTTATTTTAGCAATGTAATGGGCCGTCCAAACCCAACAACATTATCATCAACATCAATTAAAAAAATGTATCAAAAAGGCCAAGAAAAATCAAAGCAAAAAAGAGATATAGGATAAAATTATTCCAAAGCTTTAAGGTTTTAACAAATGCTGGTCTTCTGGTGATGATGGGTTTTAGCAGAGATTACAAGTTCTTCCACAATATTGCCGCTTTTGTGCTGGAGTGTAGAAAGTACTCGTACAGAAACCATTTCTTACCCAAGCAGCACAATTGGCACTTGTATCAGCACAGGTTGGAGTTACAACACCACCACCACTGCAACGATTACATGTTCGTGGGCATTTTTGTGTCATCAAAGTGTAATATTGTGAGTTGTTACAAAGGGCAGCATTTGCAACACAATTTGTTGCAACGTCAACACATGTAGGATTAACGCCGCCTGGTGCTGTAGTTGTTGTAGTAGTAGTAGTGGTAGTTGCAGTTGAGCTGCATAATCGACATGTTCGTCGACAATTAGCTCTTACATAATCACCAAATTCTCCTGCATTTAAGCACATAGTAGCCATGGTATCACATCCCATATTGATATCACTACAATTACCAGTTAAACATGTTCCACATGTAGCTGGACAATATTGATTCATAATTGCAGTCCAATCTGGATCTCGACATTTATTGGCATTTGCTTCACAGTTAATTGGGGCAACTAAACATTTTATCTTTTATTTAAGTTTTTATTTAATATATCTAAAGACTCACCAGGATCATTCCCACAATTGACTGCTGGAGTGATACAACAAACGGAACAAGTTCGAGCACATTGTATTGCAAGATTATATAATGCTGCATCAACGCATTTTGCAGCACGTGCTGGTGCTACTGCGGGTGTAAAAACTGCTTCACATGATGCAGTATCAAGGATATTATCACAAATTGTTGCATTGGGATAAAATGCATCTGCAGCTGCGCCAGCTCCACTTCGACAAGTTGCTTCAACGATTTGGGCGCTTGATGTTTTCCAACAGCATAAGAAGATTACCAAGAAACCTTTCATCATCATCATTTTTTTGTTACCTAAAAATCATGATTATTAATGATATCTAAAACCGTTGAATGATGAATTACAAGCAGTATGGCCCGATATTTATACTCATTTTTTATGCCACGTTTTAGCCTACAGTTTTTATCTAGAATCCTGTTTCTTTGAAGCAGATGTTTAAATATGTGGTAATAGAAATATAAGTGGTACAATATTATTTTTTTCAACATTCTTTGTTTTACATTTTTCTTGTATGTATGAAATGGGAGGAGTTTGTTTATGCAGACCCGTTATGATTTTTTTTGATTGGTTCTTTTTTAGCTATTTCTTATTTTTATGAAGCTTTTTGACAAAAACATTAAAGCATGTTAGTTTTGCCTTTTGTGTTTTATTGTCTTACAATATTTTCAAAAAAATAGTATATGCTAACTAGTGGATCGTGGGAACCAATGAAAAACCCGGCAGAAATTTACATACAACTTTACTAATAGATCGGGTAAATTGTTTGCATAGATCGGGACAAAATCGAAAAAAACGAGATAGAAGGCGATTTTTAATGTTTTAAAGATTATGGGAATATAGACCTAAATAGTTAGGATGAAAGATTTTTCGAAAAATTGACTGAAATTTAAGCATTTTTAATGTCATTTGTGGTTTTCTAAATTGTTGTCTTAAGCAAAAACAACACCAAAATACTTCAGATTCAGAATCTTAAAATTCTGAAAATACCTTCTTGTTTCTCTTTTTTTGGAGTCTCCAAAATGGTATCAACTTAAAAAAAACTGTTTGATACAGCCCAAGATTAAGCTATTTTTCTTGATTTTGTCTGATCCACAACGGATATTTTTTTGCTTGACTGAGACACTCCCTTTAATTAACCGGTAGACAAATAAATTAACCGAAAATGTTAAAAAGAAGTAAAACATGATGAATTTAAATAAAAATGTCAGGGGAAGGTTTTTAATACAGTATTAAAGCTACTTCAATCGTTTGGTTCAATTAAATACAACATTTTTAATGTTTTAAAGGCTATGGGAATATAGACCTAAATAGTTAGTAAGATATCACTGGTGTTTCTGAAAACATCGTTGATTTCTTTACTGATTCTTAAAAAGCGGGAGTGGGATAATTTATAAAAGACCCGAAAAAGTAAATGTGAATATAATAAAATCAATTAGCTCTTCTTTGCAGATATTTTTCAAACAAAATTTAATCGTTTACCTTGTTTTTATTTAGTAATATAATGTTAATTAAAATACTTAAATCTTTTTGTTATCCAGCAGAAAATCAAAAATGGGTGAAATAAACTATGGATCCCAATTGTAAATGGTTAAATGATATGACATAGCGATTTATAATTGTTTGGAAAGCACTACTGCAACTCCAACTTACTAAATCACCAAAAATATAAGCAATCAAATAGATCGTAGACGAGCAGGTTCTCGCTAAAAGCATTTCAGCAGATAAAAAAAGTTTAATTTCTACCCTTTTATCTCGGACAACGAATTCTAATTGGGACACACCATGGTGATGAGTTGCTTCAGCTTAACAAAACGTTTTGAGTATCACTGATTAACTTCTTGGTGTTTGTTTTACAGTATGTTTAAAACATGATATAAAAAGTTATTGCGCAATTGTCTCTTTGATATTTATTTTTTTACAGTATTTCTTTCTTTTCATTTTAAAAAATTCATTTAATGGATTACAAGCCTGTTCAAACAAGAATTTTAACGAAAATGAGTTATATCTATTTTGTCTCATCTAATTTTCCCATTATCAGATGTGGTTTTTTTTTTCAGTATTTACGTAATACATCAGGTGATGCAAAAAGAAAATCACGCATTAACCTTTTTTAAAACATGTTTTATGGAGGTTTTATAAAAAAAATGTTTGCAGCCTACACAATTTGCATAGCTTTTCAATTAATGTTTATAAAAAAAAATTGTTGTTTTAAGCAATATAAATTTTGACAGTTCAAATGGATCACAAATAAATCTATTTTTGTTTGTCATTTAAGAAGGTGGAATGAGAGGGCGGTAAAATGTCAATAGCTACTCTAAATGCATGATTTTGTGTTTTGTTGCAACTGCCAATGTCATTTTTTATAGGGCGGAAGAGCGTGGTGATGAAAGGAGGTGTAAATATACTAAAATAGATCTACATAAAATTGGAATAGAGAAGTGAACAAATAATATCCAATTCTTTGTGGGTATAAACAGTGAATAATCACATAAAACCTTTGAAACTTTTTGTCCGCAAGTTATAATAATAATATTTATTTCATGTTCTAACACATGACGACAAAAGATAATATACAATTAAAAACAGAACAAAAATAAAATTGACAATAAAATTACAGTTTGAAAATAAATATGTAAAAACAATTTTGTAATAAAAATAAAAACATTTAAAAGTTGTTTCAATGCTCCTGCATTTCCGTTTTCAGAAATGGTTTTGATATGAGTTTCTCCACTTAAATTTTCAGAGACAATTAAACCAAGATCTCTAATAGATGTTTGGTCATTAGAGATATTTTAGCCATTTAGATAGTTAGAAATTCGGGGGTTTTAGTTAGGAAGACAATATAAAATTTTGCAAGGGGGACACTCCTGAAGTGCTAAATTTATAGTGGAAAAAGGATTTCTACTAGAAAAAATTAAATTTTCAGTGCTCCTCTTTCCTCCCTCCCTTAAACATCGCCAAGTTGCAGCACTGGTTTCGGGCTCATAAAATTGATGGTTACACAAAATATTAGCTATATCCATATATCTGTTAAATCACAGGGAAGAGGATTTGACAGCTGGTATTTTGTCTTCAGCTATCCTTTACTAAAACGAGTATTCAGGGAAAAGACGGGGCCTCAACTAGGGTTGATTTACCGGTAAATTACAATTCTTATAACTTACAAATATCAACATTTTGAAGAATATTGCGAAAATTTTTTGTAATTTTTGCTTATTACAACAGTTTAGAAAACCACAAATGACATTAAAAATGCTTAAATTTCAGTCAATTTTTCGAAAAATCTTTCATCCTAACTATTTAGGTCTATATTCCCATAATCTTTAAAACATTAAAAATCGCCTTCTATCTCGTTTTTTTCGATTTTGTCCCGATCTATGCAAACAATTTACCCGATCTATTAGTAAAGTTGTATGTAAATTTCTGCCGGGTTTTTCATTGGTTCCCACGATCCACTAGTTAGCATATACTATTTTTTTGAAAATATTGTAAGACAATAAAACACAAAAGGCAAAACTAACATGCTTTAATGTTTTTGTCAAAAAGCTTCATAAAAATAAGTAATAGCCAAAAAAGAACCAATCAAAAAAAATCATAACGGGTCTGCATAAACAAACTCCTCCCATTTCATACATACAAGAAAAATGTAAAACAAAGAATGTTGAAAAAAATAATATTGTACCACTTATATTTCTATTACCACATATTTAAACATCTGCTTCAAAGAAACAGGATTCTAGATAAAAACTGTAGGCTAAAACGTGGCATAAAAAATGAGTATAAATATCGGGCCATACTGCTTGTAATTCATCATTCAACGGTTTTAGATATCATTAATAATCATGATTTTTAGGTAACAAAAAAATGATGATGATGAAAGGTTTCTTGGTAATCTTCTTATGCTGTTGGAAAACATCAAGCGCCCAAATCGTTGAAGCAACTTGTCGAAGTGGAGCTGGCGCAGCTGCAGATGCATTTTATCCCAATGCAACAATTTGTGATAATATCCTTGATACTGCATCATGTGAAGCAGTTTTTACACCCGCAGTAGCACCAGCACGTGCTGCAAAATGCGTTGATGCAGCATTATATAATCTTGCAATACAATGTGCTCGAACTTGTTCCGTTTGTTGTATCACTCCAGCAGTCAATTGTGGGAATGATCCTGGTGAGTCTTTAGATATATTAAATAAAAACTTAAATAAAAGATAAAATGTTTAGTTGCCCCAATTAACTGTGAAGCAAATGCCAATAAATGTCGAGATCCAGATTGGACTGCAATTATGAATCAATATTGTCCAGCTACATGTGGAACATGTTTAACTGGTAATTGTAGTGATATCAATATGGGATGTGATACCATGGCTACTATGTGCTTAAATGCAGGAGAATTTGGTGATTATGTAAGAGCTAATTGTCGACGAACATGTCGATTATGCAGCTCAACTGCAACTACCACTACTACTACTACAACAACTACAGCACCAGGCGGCGTTAATCCTACATGTGTTGACGTTGCAACAAATTGTGTTGCAAATGCTGCCCTTTGTAACAACTCACAATATTACACTTTGATGACACAAAAATGTCCACGAACATGTAATCGTTGCACCGGTGGTGCTGTTGTAACTCCAACCTGTGCTGATACAAGTACAAATTGTGCTAATTGGAGAACTAACGGTTTCTGTACCAGTACCTTCTACACTCCAGCTCAAAAGCGACAATATTGTGGAAGAACTTGTAATCTCTGCTAAAACCTATCATCATCGACAATTGACCAGCATTTTTTAGAAACCTTAAAACTTTGGAATAGTTTTATCCTATACCTTCTGTCTTTGATAATTCTTGGCCTTTTTGTTACGCACTTTTTAATTTTAATGATGTTGATGAAAATGTTGTTGGGTTTGGACGGCCCATTACATTGCTGAAATAAAGATTGACGGACGACAAATTTTGTTTTGTTTTTTTTACACTTTAAAAACAAGAAAACAATCAAGCAAAAAGGAACTGCATTCTAAAATTTGATTCTGGATCATAATGTAATGTGAAGAAATAACTTAAAAAAACATCTTTTGCTGAATATTTGTTAATATTAATCCTTTAGAAACAATTTTTTTGCCACAACTATTGTTTTGTAATTATCTCACAATAGTCTGTTGCTATTACTAAACATAGATGATCTGGTAAATTTCTCTGTAAGCAAATCGGTTATTTCTGCAAAATTACTAAATGTATTAAACACAAACATATATTATTAGTATCACATTTTTCCCCCTTCAGTGTCACCATTATTTTAATGACAACTTCTTTTGCTTGTCAAATTATATGATAAAGATTGGGGTAAATTTGACTAGCAAAAGTTGCCATATCAATGGTTATAGTCATAATCATTAATATATCAATGATCTAACATTTTATTTATCCATCATGTTTTACAGTACGTGAAAAACACGTCATTAAAAGTTATTGCGCAATTATCTCGTTGTTATTTAAATGTCTTACTGTATTCCTTTTTTTGGAAAAATATTTTAAATGAAACCTGTTCAAATAATAATTTTAACGAAAAAGATGTACAGCTTTTTTGCCTCACTTAATTTTTCATTTAGCAGAGGTGGCTTTTTTTCTGTGTTTACATAATACATCATGTGTTGCTAAAAAAAGGAAATCATGCATTTACATTTTTTTCGACAATTTTTATGTAGGTTTGTTTCATTAACGTTAAAAATAAACTCTGAAATATTTGCAGCCTACACATTTGCATAGCTTTTCTATGTGAAAATCATGTTTTTGAAAAATGTCATTGTTTCAAACCATCAACAATCTATTGACAGTTCATTAGGATCATAATTAAAAATATATTTTTTTTAATAATTTAAGCGTTTAAGAAGAGGGCGTTAATACATCGCAATAAAAAAAGAGTTTTTTCTTTCATGCTGTTGTTAAAAATATGAAAAAAGAAACCATGTTTATTTTTATGAATGTCTTTCCACTTACAAATTTTGACCAAATCTTCTTACTTTTTTGAAATTATTGCAAATTATTAAAAAGAAAAGATAAACATTGAAAACAAATAAATGGCTTGGTTAGAAAGTAAAGAATAAATTAAATCTTTTATGTAAAACATTGAAAAGCCTTTTTTATTGTCAACTTTTTTTTAAATGTTTCAAAAATTCAAACCACTTAATTTAATGATAAAATTAACTATTGATCGTTACTACTGCTCCACGACTGGGCTTTAGAAAAAAGTTGTCTTTTGCTTTTTTTTTTGTTATTTATTACATTTTTTGATGCAAAAGAAGCAGTTGTTCGTTTTTGACAGCAGCAATTTTTTCATTGACATATTTGCAAATGAATTGAGATTTTTATATTGCTACTGAAATATATTTATTGTTAACTGTCATATTTTTAATTTTATTTATTTTTCATTACTTGAATAAACAGCAAAAAGTTAAATTAAACCAAAAAATTAGTTTTTTATAACTAACAAGTAACAGTTAAAAATTATGGGACGGCTCTTTTGCCAATTCTTGTCATCATGGAATATTCAGCGCATGTAATAGAAAGGAAAGTCTTATGTTTCATATTGCGAAATGCTTGAGTCATGACTTCATCACATATGAGAGGTTTTTTGCGTAATGCAAAAGTGACGAAAACATTGAAGTTTTTTTTTCTATGTAGAAACATTTTATATCATAATCCAAAAACTTAAGATTTTTTTGAAAGTGCAGGAAACATTGAATATTATTTAATAAGCAAAATTTCTTAAACATATTGTGATAAAGCATCTTTTTTCTCAAAAAAATACTATGTAAGCTAATATAATGACCGTTTTTAATTAATATTGAAAATAAAAATTTTCCAGGAGAATTTATTACTTTATAGTTTTTTGTTTTGTATATGTATCTGTCATTATAATTTTTTATATTTACATAAAAAGGAAAAAAAAATATAGGAATATTTAAAAAAAGAAAGAAGGAACTTGCATATATCTGTTTATTAGATCTGCAACGAATGATTTGTTTTAAAATATTGCTTTTCTTTCTTTTATGATTACGAAATTTTTCTTACAAGCAAAGATTGTTAGATGTGATCTTCATTTAAAAGGAAAACAACAGCATTTTTTGTATTAACGTTGTTGCGCTTTGAAAGAAAATTCAATGTGACAATTAGTGATTTCACAAAAATCATTAATCGTTTTTTTGATTCTGGTTTTTCTTAAGAGTTTTTTTAAATATTTTATTTGTTTCATATCTATCTTTACAATTGCAACTCAAAAAGCATCTTATGGGCTGATAATTTTCGTTTCAAAGAAAATGTTTTGAAAAATGTGATTCCATTCCTCTGGTGATCGTTCAAACATTATAGAACAAGAAAAACAGTTTAACACGAACTGAACATAAAAAAACACATTATCATTTATGTTTGTACAAGATTCTTGATGCCAATCTTTTATTTTTTGTCTTTCTTTCAATCTTACATTCGTTTTTTTTGACCTTTTTCTGACATGTACTTCTTTTTCACATCTATCAAAAAAAAGAATGTTTCAATGTTAGTAAGGAAAAAAAGCTACAAAAACAATTTTTTTCTTCTTTTTTTGTATTTCCCAAAGAAAACAGAGACGTTTTTTGTCTGAAAATGATTCACAAACGTTTTCAAAGTAACGTCATATGATAAAAATCGCTATACTGATGTGTGGGTGTTTTTCTTTTTCTTTAAATATTACGAATGTAAAACGAAGAAGCAGAAAAAAAGACAAGAAATCAATGTTTTATAACATCAGATGCAATTTTTTTTGAATATTAAAAAACTTTATAAGGAAAAACTGCCATTTGCCTTTAAATAGATATCGATAACGAAGCAAATCATTAGAAATGTTTAGAAATATTTATTTACCTCTTACAAATCAAAAGATGTTCAATATAAAAAATATTTGCTATTTCTGAATCAAGGGAATTAGTATTATAGTTAAATATGACTTTATTTGTTACAAAATTTACATTTATCATAGTTAATTATTTATTACAAAATTTTATAAGAAAAATTACAAAATTTACGTTTATCATAGTTAACTTTGGACTTCCAATAATTTGGGCCTCCCTAAACTCTGGACTGGGCTTGCATAAAGAATGGCGAGCCTGGTGACTCACGACACTCCCAGTCCAGAGTTTAGGAATCCAGTTCAGAGCTCAGTCCAGTCCAGAGTTTAGGGAGGCCCAAACAATTTTGTCTTTTATCTAAACGAGTACGTCTTTTTCAGCAAAGTGTTCATAGCTGAATATCGTTAACAAAAAATTAACAATCCATAATAGGTTTTTTAAAAGAACTGTTTTCAAAAATTACAATGTTATTTACATCGTTTTAAAAGATTGAGGTCCGTCGTTTATTTGTCGTCAAAAATTACAATTATTAAAAAAGCAAGAATTAGGCAATGGATAGGTAAAATAATTCCAAAGTTTAAAAAAACAGTGATGGAATCTGTTTTAAGTCAAAATGATGAGGTATATATTTTAGCATAAGTTGCAGCTTCTTCCGCAGTATTGTCGTCTTTGAGCAGCATTGTAGAAAGCACTGGTACAGAAACCATTTCTAACCCAAGCAGCGCAACTTGGACTTGTATCTTGGCAAGTACCTGTACCAATACCGGTTCCAGTACAGCGATTACAAGTTCGTGGACATTTTTGTGTCATTACCATCATATATGATGGATTAGAACAGAGAGCAACATTTTGGGCACAGTTTGCAGCAACATCAATGCAGCTACCACTTCCTGGGAATGCTGTTGTCGAAACACCAGCTGCTGGGCAAAGATTGCAGGTTTTTTGGCAGTTGGTGCGCATGTATGAATTAAAGTTGATGTCATTACAAAGTGATCGCATATCTTTACATCCGGAATTGATATCTCGACATCCAGTACCGCTAACACAGAGGCCACATGTACCTGAACAGTATTGTGACATAACAGTTGTCCAGCTGGGATCTTTACAATATCTCAAGTTTGCGGTACAGTTGATTGGGGATACTAAAAAGTGATAATGTAAAGTGATGCAACAAGGTCCATGAAAGACTCACATGGATCATTTCCACATGTATATGCAGCAGTTTCACAACAGAGCTTGCAAGTATTAGCACATTGTAATGCGATACTTTCTAAATCAGGATTTAAACATGATGCAGGACGTTTTGGATCTGTTGTTGGATCGGGTCCAAAGATTGCTCGACATAAAGCTGAGTCATTGATATCGGAACACGAGGTTGCATTCGATGAGAAAGCAACACCATTTAACATACATGAAGATGTTGTGATAGCATTTGCGTATTCTAATGAACCGCATGCAAGAAAGATTGTAATGAAAACTGCTGAATAACTCATCATTTTTGTTACCTAAAATATGAATGTTTTAAGAAAATAGCAAAGACAGAAAAGACGATGAAATATGAGAAATATCATACAAGCTCCAATCCTTTTATATCATTTTCAGAAAATAACTTGGATAATTGTTAAACATTAGTACAATATTATACACAGCTGTCTCTTGTGAAAGTGTGAAAAACAAAGATACACATTTACAAAATCAACTGGGATGTTGTTATTTAAAATAGGTGTTTTTAGGCAAAGCCTCTAAGAAAATATTCTTAAACAAAAAAAAAACAATGCCTTTGTATAAAAAAAAGTAACACTTTTACGCATTAACGTTTAATCAGCTGCTGTCAAATCATTTATTTTTTCCTATACCATTATTTTGGCATAAAAAATGTAAAATATTTACTTAACCAAATGCATTGTTATAAAAAAATTTTCTTCCAAAAATTATATTTTTTTTGTTTGAAATAATATTCAGCGTGTGATAATATTTTATTATTTTACGCACCTGCCTATTATGATATTTAAAAAAAAGATAGATAAACAATTATTTCTACAGAGGCGTTAAAAAAATTGTTCATTATAACACTTTTTTTCGCCACCCAAGAAGAAAAACGATATTTTAATGTTTATCTATCTCTTTTTTTTCACAATTTGACAATAGACAGCTGTGTAAAATACTGCCGTACTATTATGCACCGAAAGCAATTTGGCATTCTCTACGTTACCAAAAAAGTGATATAAAAGGTTATGACCTCCAATGACTTTTTCTCACTTTTCACCTTTTCTTTCATTTTTTTAAACTTTCACATTTCAGGTAACAAAAATGATGGGTTGGTCTACAGTTTTCCTTGCAATTTTTATTGTATACGGTTCATTAGAGTACTCTAATGCAATCACGCCATCTTCATGCATGTTGAATGGTGTTGCTTTCTCACCTAATGCAACTTCATGCTCTGATGTCAATGATTCTGCACAATGTCGGGCAATCTTTGGCCCTGATCCAACAACTGATCCAAAACGTCCTGCATCATGTTTAAATCCTGATTTAGAAAGTATCGCATTACAATGTGCTAATACATGCAAGCTTTGTTGTGAAACTGCTGCATACACTTGTGGAAATGATCCATGTAAGACTTTAAAGATATTTATTCATACATTCTATCAACATTTTCAGTATCCCCAATCAACTGTACCGCCAATACAAGATATTGTGATGATCCCAGCTGGACAACTGTTATGTCACAATACTGTGCAGGTACATGTGGTCTCTGTACTAGTGGTACTGGATGCAAGGATGTCAATTCTGGATGTAAAGATTATCGTTCCCTTTGCAATGATATCAACTTCAACTCATACATGCGTACCAATTGCCAAAAAACTTGCAATCTTTGCCCTGCTACCGGCGTTACAACTACAGCTCCAGGTACAGGAACATGTGTTGACATTGCTACTAACTGCGCTCAAAATGCTGCTCTCTGTTCTAATCCATCATATTCAGTTTTAATGACACAAAAATGTGCTAGAACTTGTAATCGCTGCTCTGGTACTGGTGGTACAACATGTGTTAATTCAAATTCAAATTGTGCTAATTGGGTTGCATCAGGATTCTGTAATAATTCATTCTATACAACAGCACAAAAGAGACAATTTTGTGCACAAAGCTGTAACTTGTGTTAGACCTACTTTACATTTACAAAAAAAATCATTATTTTAACCTTTTAAACTTTGGGATTATTTTACCTATCCATTGCCTAAATCATGTTTTTTTGGTACTGTTATTTAAAAAATTGCCTGGACAGCATGTTTTATAAAATAAACTGACATTGCCGAATTTTTGTAACTCAACAAGGTGGAAAACAGATTGACGCAGATTTTCTATGGTTAAACATATAAAAAAACACCATTAACATTAACAAGCAACAAATCGCTTTTATTATGATAGAAAGTTACTTAAAAATTTAAAACGTACATACTCAAAAATGCTTTTGTAAGGCGCAAAGTGAAAAATGATTTTAAGAATTTGTGAATAATTTTTATATTGTTGGATAGACCTGGATCTTCGTAATTTAATGGTGCCATTGGATTTTTTTTTTAATAAAAATTAAAAAAGTTATCTCTAATTTACGACGACGACTTAAAAACATTTTTGACTGAAAAAATTTTGGGCAAGTTTTCTTTTTTCTGATGGTCGAGTTTATAAAATCAAACTACAAAAATTGTTTCTTTGCAAAAAGAAGCAAACTTGCCCAATTTTTTTTCCTTTGCTTTTTGTTCAAAAAATAACAACGCTGCGCCCCTTACTTAAAGATCTAAAAACAAATACTTTTCTTAGCTTAAATCCCTTCACTTTAATATTTATGTGTAGATGTCATAACTTTATAGTTCATGAAAGGCTATTGTTACAAATCGCTAATAACGTTTAGATACATTTCGTTAAGCCACTTCTCTCTCTTTTTTACTCATCATTTTTTCTTGTTTAATTTTATTGTCGATTCTCTTGCTTGTTTTTTTAAGATTGATATATTTTTTTAATCTTAACAACTTCTTTTGTCATAAATAGAGGTGATTCTGTTTATAGCACTCTCTATCGAAAAAGCTAAAATGTAACAAAGTTATCTTTTACGAACTGTTAATTTTTTGATAAGATATAGATACATTTAAATAAACGCTTACAATAAGCAACTAACAGAAAAATATGCAAAACTTCTTTCTTTGTTTCTAAAACCTGCGAAGAAAAGTTTTTAATTTTTACGACTGATGTTGAATGTTTTTAAAAGACAGATTCTCATCAAATCTGTAAGACCAACTCTTGATCAAAATTTAAAAATATCCGTCATTATTTTTTTTTATTGTAAACATCCGTCCAAATGTCCATAAAAATTTGTATCAAGGCAAAGAAAAAGTAAAACAAAAGAAGGCAAAGGATAGGTAAAATTATTCCAAAGTTTTAAGGTTTAACAAAATTAATTGATGGTCGTTATTATTGAATCATGATGAATGATGGTGGGCGATGATATTAGCATAAATTGCAGCTTCTTGCACAGTATTGTCGTTTTTGTGCTGTTGTGTAGAAGGAATTGTTACAAAAGTTATTTGCAACCCATGAAGCACAATTTGCATTTGCATTAACACATGTTGCAGATACAGCTGCTGCAGCACCGGTGCAACGATTACATGTTCGAGGACATTTTTGTGTCATCAATGTGTAATATGCTGTATTACTACAAAGGGCAGCATTTGCAGCACAATTTGTTGCAACATCTGAGCAAGTGGCTGTAGATGCGGTGGTGGTGACAGTTGTAGTTGAACAGAAGAAACAAGTTCTTTGACAATTTGTACGCATGTATGCATTGAAATTGATATCATTACAGAGTGGACGCATAGCCAAGCATCCAGTATTGATATCACGGCATGTTGCAGTGGCACTAGTACAAAGACCACATGTACCTGGGCAATATTGTTGCATAACAGTTGTCCAACTGGGATCACGACAATATCGAACATTAGCAGTACAATTGATTGGAGAAACGGGATCATTTCCACAACTATAGGCTGCTGTTTCACAACAAAGTCCACAAGTATTAGCACAATCCAAAGCAAATTCTTCCAAATTTGGATCAAGACATTTTGCATCACGAGTTGTTGCAGTTGATGCAGAGAAAATGGCACGGCAGGAACCAGTATCTCTATCATCAGCACAATTGGTAGCATTGGGACTGTATGTTGTAGGATTTTGCATGCATGATTGTGGAGTAATGGCATTTGAACATTCCATTAAACCTAATACTACCATAATGGCAAGGAAAGCTGCAGACGACCGATTCATCATTTTCTCTTTTTTTGTTACCTAAAACGTTTACAATATTAGAATGAGAGTATAATGAAGAAAACATGGTATACTGGAAGAATTAAGGAATGATATTTTTGTTAAAACATGTTATCGCTTTTATATTAACATTTTTTGCCTGCCACGTTTTATAATAACTCTTTTTTTTTATCATGTTTTACAAGTTCAAACAGCTAAATACACACGTTTCAGTTTCCGCTTATTATTATAACACGCATGAACTTTGTCTATCTTTGTTTTAAAATCATTTTTGTTGATAAAACAATTAAAGCATATACATTTGTTTATCTTGCGTGGTGCCACGTTTTGAACAAAAATAATTTGTGTTTTGTGTAAAACAAGGAAGAAGTTTTATTAACGACACATTTAATTGTTCTTCACTTCAGCTTTCTATTTTTCAATAAACTGGAAAAGGGAATATTGAAAGACTGATTTACATTCTATTAATTTATTTTTTTACTATACCGTTTTTTACAATTTTGATTATATAATTTTGAAGTCGCAATAATATTGATTGTCGTTGTTGTTGAATAATTTGGGTGATATAAAATTATATTCATATAGTGGTAATGTGGTTTTATTTTTAAAGATCAGTTTTCTTTTTTTATGAATGACACGTCTTCGTTACCAAAGTTGTCGGCAAGCCGAAATCCTTGGGTCATCGGTCTCGGTTGACTGGACAGGCCGGAATTTTCCGGTCTCCCGAATCAATTTTAGTGAAAGATAAGGGGCTGTCCCGCTATTACGTAATCCAAAAATCGGAGTTTTTTGACCCCCCCCCCCCCATCACGTAATCAAACATCAAAGCTTTTTGCCGACAAAGTCAAAGCGGTGTAATAATTCGTCCCCCCCCCCCCACCCATCACTTGGATTACGTAATATCGGGACAGCCCCTAAGTTCATTTTTTGAAAAAAATTGTTTGTTTATTAACGGAAATACTGCTTTGTCTTTGTTTTCTTGTTTATGACATTCATTTTGATATTCAAATGAGTTGCTATTCCCAATCAAAGAAGCTTACGTTGATTTTTTTTTAAATAATTAATTTTTTGGTTGATTTGGTTTTCCCTAAGATAAAAATTATACTTTTTCAAAGCAAACCAACAAACATTTTTGACAAAAGTTAAGCGACATTGAAAAAGTTCGGTCTTCAATCACGGAAAAATGCTTTTATCCACATCTTTAATTTTGTTGATACTACTATTAATATTGTAATGGGTACAAAACTCGTAGTACACAATGCAGTGTTTTTCAAGAAATAAACAGAACAACTCTTTAAAAATTACATCATTTTACAACTATATGAATGCAATTATATGTTGTCCGATAATGTTATAGTGATAATAGTCGGCTAGTTAGATCGTTGGATAAATACTCATTTAAATTACAGGAAATATCAAATATTTTGTGATAATCGCAGAATAGACAAAATCAAATTTTTGCAAACTGCCATGCTGTCATTATTGTATAAATGTGTGTATCAAGTTGTGTATTTGTTATGTAAACTATGCTCCCTTTCTGTTATGCTTTATTCTATTTCAAAAAAACTATTAACTAAGTCAAAGTATATTTGTAATATCGATAATTATTTTTAACAAAAACATATACCGTTTTTTTATTTATTGTGATTAGCCAGGATTGTGCCACGTTTATACTTCATTTCGGCCGCTTATTAATAAGCAAATGAAAAAATTGTACACCGTCGTAAATAAGTCAAATGGTTTTCCTCATATATATGCTTATATAAAAACATATTATATTTGATCAACTGATATATATGAAATAATGCTCATTTGTTTGATATATAACGAATTTTTAAAATTTTCAGTAAAGGATTGAACAAACACTTGTCGACGGTTTCATTTGTTTTCATTTGTTTTCATCTCTTTTTTTTGATTTCAAAACATAACACATAAACTTAAATAGCAGAAAATGCGTGAAAAAATAAAAAAAGCATTTTTCACGTCTGCTTTAATTGTGTGTTTGTCATCTGAGATAGCTAAAAATGTGTGAACAAATTAAATATAGCATTAAAGCGAGTGTGAAAAAAAAACAAATTAAAATTTTTCACACTCACTTTAATTGTGTATTTGTAAATGCGTAAATAAATCCACCGAGCATTTTCTTCAAATGAATCGTAGTACTATATTTTTATTTGTGTTAACAGGAGTTATTATATTTGTGATAAAATATCATGGTAAATAAAAAATTTGAACCGAATTATATGATAATCGGGGGTACAAATACTACCCGGGTGATTAAATGACGGCCAGGGCAACAAAATGACGGGTCAAGTCCGGGGTGCCCCTTTTTTGATTCTCTGGTCAATAAAGAAACTCATTTTCTGTCCATTTTTGGTTGCAAAGATATAAAAATGTGAAAGCAAAAGACTAGTTATTTTTTTGACTACAGAAGCCATGAGAGAGGCAGATGTCTTAGTCACCCAATCCATCTTTTAGCCACCCAGCTTCACCGAGCTCATCATTTAGTGCGGATCCAAAAAACTTGAAAATAATGATCTTATTTTATCAAAAATTTTCAGCCTATTTTATCAACAGTCATAAGAGCTGCATAAAAATGGATCCCAAAACCTTATCAATATATCATCAACAATCACTTCAAAGAAAAGCAACACTAGATAGACTAAGCCTTCAAGATGGATATGCTTTGTTATATAATGTATTAGTACCAGAAGTATTTTGTGTTGATTTAGTTCGAATCGGAACAGTTGGTGATGGTGGAAAGTGGATTTGTAATCCTTCAGCTTTGCTTACCTTTGATGAATGCACAATTTATTCCCTTGGATTAAGTAATGATCCAAGCTTTGAAGAACATTTACAAGAAAATTTAAGCAAGAAATGTAAAGTTCGATCTTTTGATAAAGATGCTCAAAACCAAAACACCATGGACCGGCTAAAAGAATTAAAAAGGATTTTTATGAAAGCTTTAATTTCTCAAAAAACTAATGAAAGCAAACATCAATATTCGTTAAGCCATTTTTTAAACAAATTCAACGATAAACGAATTGACATACTTAAAGTTGATATTGAAGGAGCAGAACTTGAAATCTTCTCTGAATTTATTACTACCCCAATATGTCAACTATTAATTGAAATTCATGGTGAAAATGTTATTGTTACTTTAAACATCCTAAAAAGGTTATCAGAAAATGGATACTATCTTTTTAGTTATGAAATTAACGGGCTACATCATACTTTAAGTGAATACAGTTTTATACATAAAAATTGTTTAAAAGATTATGGTGTAAATGTGATTTATGGAAAGTATCTATCGTAGATTTATTATGTGCGCAAAAACGATAATAAAAAACTTTATTGAAAAGTTAAACCTGTTTGTTGTCATTAAATCATAATTAAATGAAGCCATTCTAATATTTTGATCACTAAAAAATTTTTAATGGTGTTAAAAAAAAGAAAAAAAAAAACGCTTACAAATGCTTCAAAAATGTTGGATGATTAATAAGTTCTGTAGCACTTGACCGCTTTGGTGGATCAGTTTTGAAATATTTCTAATGAGTAAAGTTGTATTTATGAAGAATGATTTTGTCAAAATAACTTACTGTAATTAATCTAAAAATTGATTCATCAATTGTATCAGACAATGAAAACCATGGCAGCTTGATAGGCTCATTCCAGGGATATTTACATTTTTTTTATTAATTCATGTTTATACTTTTCAGCAAATCCAATTTTTTGTGCAATCTCTTTTATTAAATCATATAGCGCAACATCTTTTCCATTTAGTTGTTCAACAAACTGCACTGAGAAAAAAGCAGTGACGAATAAAACCTCACCGGTGATGAAGGTGTGACGAATTCATCACTATCAGTGATGAATTCGTCACCACTGAGGGTATTTTCGTCACTGTCAGTGATGCAAAAGTGATGAATGCGTCACGGCTTTTTCTCAGTGTGCCCTTTTTCAGTTGCAATATAGTACAAACAAGGATCAAGACTCCAAATATCTTTTTTTCATCACATGATTTTCCAAGCAACATTTCAAGAGAACGTATGACCATTTTTCCACACTATAAATGTAATCGTATAATAGTTATTTATATTAAAAAAAACAGTAACCTCAAGTGGTGATAAAGATTTGGGGATTCCTCTTGCAGAACCAAAATCACCAATTATGAAAATTCTCCATTTGACAAAAATATTATCAGGAGAAAGATCACAATCCATAATATTTTTATCATGAGTTGCCTTCAAGCCGGTAAAAAGTTGAGCAGCGACATAACGAAATTGGGCATGAGCCAAAACTAATATATTTGGTAAGACACCTGTTTGCTTCCATAAAAGTACTGAATCTTTGATTTTTAATTTGATCAACATGTGTTTGATAACGTACTGATTATCGATTTTACTCAGTAAATCAGCTTCGCCAAACCAAAAAAAACCAAAATCACCAATTTTGAAAAATTCTTCAAATATTATCAGTGGAAAGATCACAGTGCATGAATTGCCTTAAAAACGAGAAGTTGATCAGCAACATAACGGAATTGGTAAGAGATATGTTTGCGAATTCCATAAAAAAGCAAATCTTTGATTTTTAATTTAACCCCAAAAAATTGATAACATCGATTTTACACTGTAAGAGCCTAAATGTTCAAAAAAAATTCAAATTTTTCGTTGTCTTTTATGATCAAAAAGTTTACCGATATTCTTTTAAATGGTTCGAGATTGTAAATTTACGCAAAACACAAAAACCTTAGAAACCAGTATCACACTGAAAACTAAGTTAACTTAAAATTCTATGTATGATAAATGGATATTTAGAAAAAATACTGCAGTAGTTTGTTAGACATAAATTCAAACAAAGGAAGACTAAATAAACAGTTTAACAAAATATTTTCTTTTTTTTTCACAAAACATAAATCATTTTTATTTAATACTTGGACCGATATAATGCAAACAGATAAATAATTATGTTACAACTGTTATGCTTGCCCTAAAAAATTTTAAAACAAAGACATACTGTAGGCTGACAATAAGGAAGTTGCAGCATGTATATTTAGCTGTTTGTACTTGTCAAACAAGAAAAAAAAATTGTGAAACGTGGCAGTGCATTTTAAAACTAAGAAAGAAATATACCTTAGGCGTATAAGAAGGAAACTAAAACATGTGTGTTCAGCTGCTTGTACTTGCAAAACATGAGAAAAAACGTACTAAGAAGACACGAAAAAAACTATATCATAATGTTGAAACGTGACAAAAAAATTTAATATATAAGGCATAACAAGTTTACATAAAAATCATTCTAATATATTAAATACGTTTTCTTCCTTTCAATCTTTCAGAGACAATAATGACATGAATTTTAGGTAACAAAAAGAAAAAATGATGAATCGGTCGTCTGCAGCTTTCCTTGCCATTATGCTAGTGTTCGGTTTAATGGAATGTTCAAATGCTATTACTCCACAATCATGCTTGCAAAATCCAACAACCTACAGTCCTAATGCCACTAATTGTGCTGATGTTAGAGATTCTGGAGCATGCCGTGCAATCTTTTCTGCATCAACTGCAACCACCCGGGATCCAAAATGTACTGATCCAAATTTGGAAGAATTTGCTTTAGAATGTGCTAACACTTGTGGACTTTGCTGTGAAACCGCAGCCTTCAGTTGTGGAGATGATCCAGTTTCTCCAATCAACTGTACCGCCAATACAAGATACTGTGATGATGCCAGTTGGACAACTGTTATGCAACAATATTGCCCTGGTACATGTGGGCTCTGTACAAATGCTAATGCAACATGTCGTGATATCAATACTGGATGCTTTAATATGCGTCCACTTTGTAATGACATCAATTTCAATACATACATGCGTACAAACTGCCAAAGAACTTGCCTCTTCTGTTCTACTACTTCTGTAACAACCACTGCATCCACTAGTACAGGAACATGTGCAGATGTTGCAACAAATTGTGCTGCGAATGCTGGCCTTTGTAATAATTCTATATATTTAACGCTGATGACACAAAGATGTCCACGAACATGTAATCGTTGCACTGGTACTGTTACCTCCACAACTTGCACAAATTCAAATGCAAATTGTGCTGCGTGGGTTGCAAATGGCTTTTGTACCAACACTTTCTATACACTTGCCCAAAGACGACAATTTTGTGGAAGAAGCTGCAATTTGTGTTAAGCATATGTACATCTTCACTCTTCATCATCAACGATCATCAGTTCAATTAATTTTGTTAAACCTTAAAACTTTGGAATAATTTTACCTATCCTTTGCCTCTCCTTTTGTATTTTTCCCACTGCCTTTTTACAAACTACTTGGACATTCGGACAGATTTTTATAATAAAAAAAATGACGGATAATTGTTTTAAAACGGTGTTTTTAAATAACCTATCGATGCATCTAACAGGAAAAGCTTTACGGGTATTGACAAGGGAAGCAAAATTCATTAAACAAATTAAAGTGTTCAATCTTGTACATAAATATAATGGAAAGACATAATTAACTATAAGAAATTTTTAATTTAATTTAATTTATTTAGAAAACACTGATGTCACTGCAACATTTGCGTCAATTATTATGAATTAAGATTAAGCTTGCAAACGTAAAATATGACAGTTTAAAAGATTTCTTTGAAGAAATAAAGCTGAAGATATAACTAACTAGAAGTGTGTATCATGTCAATAAAATTCAGATAAATATATTAAACATTAAACTTTGCAAAAGTTTTTTATATTAATATCTGTTTTACAAAGTATAATTTAACAATAACTTTTCACCATAATTTTCATCACATGCTTCTTCTTGCCACCATTTCCTCACGTTATTTTGTTTACGATATCCATTTGTTACTTTCAAAGCCAAATCACACAACAAACATGGCAAATCTGTTAGAAAGAAACAACCATATGATTTTTTATAGAGCTTTGTCCATTCAAAATATCTGCAAAACAAATTAGAAATCAAATATCATAACAATTTCGGCGGATACTTTCTTTCATCTTCTGCCGCCTTGACACAGGGTGACAAAAGATCAAAGGAAAATATCGAAATTCAGAGACGGGATAGGGAATACCTACTTTCGATATTCAATTTTATTTGCCATTAAAAAGTTCAAGTGATCAGCTAGCTCTTTTATAGATTTAAAATCTGATACAGCAATAACATATGGATTTAAAGCTTTATATTTTCCACGAAGCTGTGAACGATCTAGCGTTATTGGGACAGCCATATCACGTAATCTCCAAATCTTTTCTGTTATGTAATCAGTGCAGTGCGCATTTTCAAAGGCAATAACAAAATAGAATTTTGCTGAAAAAAGGATAAACATTATTGATAATAAAAATAAATTTATACATGTATCTGGGTCATGGTTGTAACTGGAATTGAAGCACTTTCCATAATTTGTGACAGCAATATGTTTTTGAAGTTCTTCAATAACTTTTTCACGCTTTGATGAAGTGTTGCAGTTACTGATTAAACTAACAACGGGTTTTGATTTTTGAGATATTATTGTATCCACCTAAAAGTTTAGGAATTGTCGCTATTTATAATGATCCAATAAGTTTAACAGTTAAGACGGATTTTTGAGAAATTTAAAGTTTATTTCAAACTTCTTAGTTATAAAAAAATGGATTGAGCAGCCTACTGCGGATTTGACTTACAACCGTAATTAAATATAAAAAAGCGAATCGATTCAATACAACCAAAAAAGTTGTTTTCAAAAAATGGTGACTATTTTAATAATAATAAAAAATTATTAGTGCAAAAATTAAATTATGAAACCCTACTCCATTTTAAACGTAAGTGAATACAACTTTTTGTGACAAAAAAATTGAGTGTTATACATAATTTAGAACTTATACCGCTCATATTAACATAAATAAGTCAGTGTTCATGTCTTGCAAGCTCAAGTGAACGTTTTTCCTAATTTTGATTAGTAATATCCGTTTTTTTCTAATTAGTATATCGAAAGCGCCTTATATTTTAGTTTAGAAGCTATCAGAGTCAAAGTAAATTTTTCTTTGAATGAAACTGAAATTTAGATTTATTAAAATTAAATTATTATGATTGATAAAATATTGACTTGGAATAGCCCTGCTTTCAATATCAAAACGCTCACCTCTTCTTGTGACCATTTATCAGTATCATTTTCTTCTAATTCCTTAAAACACCCATATGCCATTGTAACATCACTATCCCATCGATAACTAATTGTATAATTAAAAAAATCTTCTGGTAACTCCACCAAAATTGGAGCATTAGTTGGTGGTTCAAAATTTACAAATACATGCATCCTTGATTCACTTTGTGTTTTTGGATAATTATATAGTTGCATACTTCCAACATGAAATGTTATAATTGTTGCATATTCTTCCATTTTTCGATCCCTGGTAAAAATACATTGTTTTCCACATTCATAATTTATATATGAAATATTTTTCCATGCATATTCATTCCATTCTATTATAATTGGCTTTAGTACTGACTGTCTATTGATTGTTGTTGAAAGTTTTGTATCCAAAAGTATTTGTATATCTGATGTTAAATAAAATACTACAAATATTATTAATAAATAAAATACATGGATATTTGGGATGGCAGTAAAAAAGGAATAAAGATTCATTAATTATTGCAGTTAAGTTTTATTGATCATTTTTAGCAAAAAAATAATTTGTGTCAACTATGAATAGACGAAAGAAAATTCTTTTTCGTATATGTTTGTGCAGGTTTAAACTTAAAATGTCGGCTTTAAACGTTATAATTTTAATTTTTTTACGTTGACAGACATTGAAATGTAACGTGAAACACAGTTCAAAAAATAATTTTTTCAAGAAAAGCAACCATAATTTTTTAGATGCATGGGCATTTCTTGGACATTTGGCAGTAATTCGGCTGAAACAAGACGTTCAAAAATGTCGAACTTTTGATTCCACGATAAATATGTGATGTAATTGCGCAAGACTTAGGGTTCATATGTCTATTTTAGCCGGCAAATTAGCCGGCTAATAGCCGAGGATTTTTATTAGCCGTTATTAGCCGATTGATAAAATACTGTTATTTGCAAAAATTTTGAAGAATCTATATGTTAAAAACTTCAGAAACACTAAATTTTTGTCTGTATTAACTGATTGGTAATCAATTATGGTTGTTTTTGATAATTTTTTAACGGAAAATTTTTCGGTGATTTTTAAAATCGAGTATTTTTTGTCAAAAAATTTTTGTAATTGAATTAAATACATTTTTTATTTAAGTCTTATTATTTTAAATATGTTTTAAACATAGTTAAGCAAAAATCAACGAGAAAAAATTTTTGGGTGAAAAAATGACTAAATCCGAAAATTGGATATTTGCCGGCTAATAGCCGGCAAATTAGCCGAAAAGTTTTTAGCCGGCTAAAAGACGAACCCTACGCAAGACGTCTAAATATCATTAGTATATTTTTAATGATAAAAAAAAAGAAAATTGCATCTATTCTAGTGACCGGCAACTCCTTTCATTCCCGTGAAATTAATCTGACAATGCATCCCTTTGATTGGTCCTACTAATCCTGATAAAGTGTATAAAGAATATTGATCTTGATACACTTTATCAATCAGAATGAACGATTGAGTCAGATTTTTTTGTTATCGTTGAATGAATTGTTTGATATTTACTTCTTGCTTTACTTTTCCATTAAATGCTCCCTTAAAAAATCACAACAGTTTTTTCTCAAAAAAGCTAAATTTTTTATTTTCACCCTAAAAATTTTAGAAACGCCTGAATAAATAAACCATACTTTTGATTCATAATGTTTCAGTGAAAATTTACTAAACACTTTTACTTTAATTTTTAATGAACTTTAAAAATGTTACATTCAATCGGCGCACTTTTTATCACAGGTTAGTCGTACTAGCAATGATAAGATAATATTTTTTATCACAATGTTTTTTAGTAATTTAAGCATATCCCGTTTTCTCAATATTCTTGTAGTTCTTCTTGTTTGTGCAGTTATTATTGTTATAACTTTTAAGCAAAGAGATGACAAAGAGGACGTAATAAAAGCAAAACAAAATGATCATAATTTTTTGTATAATGATGGAACTGGTAAATTTTTTTTGCATCTTTTAGAAATTAAAATCATCTTAACTTTTTAGATTCAAATGATATTGTTAAAACGCTGAACTCTAATGTACGAATTTTATGTATCATTTTCAGTTCAAAGAAAGAAATTTTTGATAGAACGATCCACGTTCATAATACATGGGCAAAGCGGTGTAATAAACATCTGTTTTTGACTTATTATGATGTAAATATTCATGTAATTTGTTTTTTAAATGATCTTAAAAAGCGTTTATAGAAATTCAAATTGCCATTTTTGGATTTTAAGCTACCAGATACAAGAGAAGTTTTATGGAAAAAAGTTAGACTTTCGCTGAAATGGGTTTATGATGTAAGCTTTATACATTTTCAAAAATTTTTAACTGTCAGTGTTTTAGAATGAATTAAACAATTACGATTATATTTTACGAGCAGATGATGATTCATATTTTATTATGGAGAATTTGCGATTTTTTCTTTTACCTTTTGATCCTCATAAAGCGTTGTATTTTGGTGCAAGATTTAAAGAAAATCTGACAAGTGGATATATGAGTGGTGGAGCAGGATATATTTTGTCAAGGTATGTTTTAACACATTACAAAATTTGTCGTTTTATTTCTGTGAAAGTGCTAAATTTTAGAGAAGCCGTTAGACAAATTGCTATATCCCTTGACAATCCTGATATATGTTCACAACCAACAAATAAAAATTTTCATGATGATTATGAAATTGGAGTATGTGTTAAAAATTTAAATATAACATCGGTTGATACAAGGGATAATTTGGTGGGTTGTTTTCTTATCAAAAATTTTATTGCATTTCGACAAGGCCCTAGCAGGATATTTTTCAACGGTGGCTTGATTTTAATCTTTGCCAAGGGCGGTTCAAACGCTGTTTCATTTTTAAAAAAGCAAGCGACCCTGGAGCAATTATTTATTGACAAGTCTGTATTTCATAACAAGATATATTAATATATAGGGTCGTCATCGAATGCTTCCATGGTCACCTGCTGCTCATTTTGTTACTGGTTTACAACCTCATCATTTTAAATGGCTATATTATCCTTATAATCAATCAACGGTACTTCAGTAAGCTATTAAACTTTATAAAACATCTAATTTAGACATTTGAATGTTGTGCAGAACATATGATCTCTTTTCATTATGTTTACAAAGAAATGTTATATATCTTAGACTTCCTAACGTACAATGCTAAACTTATTGGATCCATAGATAAACAATGGTATATAGTTAATGCAGAAAATCAGGAACTTAGTTTGTTAGAGAAACTGAAAAAGGCATCATCTGCAGTCTCAATCAGAGCACGTTCCGGCCATCATTAATAAATTGTTGCTACATTATAAAATTAATAAGCTGAATAAAAAAACTTTTTAAAAAGCGCATCAAAATGTGACCATTATTTTTTGATTATAATGTATTAAAAATAAAATTCATAGTTTTTTATAAATGTGTTAAATAACTGTTATGACAAAATATTTAATCAGCTGTTAAAAATTCAGTGCAAATCCGTCTTTTTTATTTCCAAGAAACTCCTGATTTTCTCTGTTTTTTTAGTATAGGAGAAGTAAATATTACAAAAAAATGTCAATATTGATTTTCACACATCTATGATATTGAGAAGACTTTACCTATTGTCTACAGGTCTTTTGCTTTGAAAATCTATGGGCTCAGGCATTATTCAAGCCATTTTTTGTAACTGCATTTTGTTGAAATTACGTCAGAGAAATTTTGATCTTACCACTGCCTTATTTTTGCAAGCATTATTTCTTTTTAACATTTGTTTTGCAAATGAGAAAACGATATAGATCAGAGACTAGGTTACTTGTGATAGTATTATTTCTGTTTCTTATCATGATTTATTATGGCAAAGTAATAGTAGAAAGAGAAATAGCGGAAGACGGTGAGAGAGGAAAACAGTTGAAGCATTTTCAAACATTTAATTTTTTGGCCAAAAACGCGACAAATTCAAATTCAAATAGAAATTTGAGTTTCTCGCCATCTTTTCAGGTCAACTATTTGAAAATTATCAATAATTTTTTTAAACAAAAAAACTCACACATTTGAGTTTTAGAGTCAAAATTTCATGCAACAAACAGCTTCGAACTTGATCGACGAATATTGGAGCTGAAAAACAGAAAAGCTGTTGAACAAAAATATTTGTTGAAGAATGGCAACAGATATAAAGAGCTCTATAATATTTTAACTCCAGAGGCATGTTTGAAATTTCATTATTATAAATATAAAGCAATCATTTTAGGCATTTTGTCCAAACTTAATTCGACTGGGTCGATTGGGAGATGGAGGAAAATGGATTTGTAATCCGTTTGCACTGATGGAACTTGAACATCCATGTATTTTTTATTCATTGGGTTTAAATAATGAAGTGTCATTTGAACAAGAATTAATGAGTATAACAAGCAACAAATGTCAGCATATAGCTATCGATGCGGTATGTTTTCTTATACGGAATTGAGAAACATCAAGTGAATCAAGTTTTTTCAGGACAAACAAGATTCTTCAACATTAAAAACTTTAAATACATCCAAAGTACTTCAAGCAAAAATTCTAAAAAGTACAAAAAATGGAAGTAGTGATTTATCTTTTGCTGATATTTTGAAACAGTTCAATACTAATTACGTTGATCTGCTGAAAATTGATATTGAAGGTATGTAATACAGAACCACAAAAAATGTGGGGTAAAAGTTTCAACTTTCAGGTTGGGAGCACACTGTCGTTGATCAACTCTTAAGTATACCAATCTGCCAAATTCTCATTGAAGTTCATGATGTTCATCAAGGATTTACTAAACCAGTTGTAATGAAGCCACATCAAAATGTGTATAATTTTCTTCACAAAGCATCTCTCAAGGGGTTTTATTTGTTACATTATGAAATAAATTATTACACTATGGGAGCTAGTGAATTTACGTTAATTCATAAAAATTGTTTTAAGACTTTTGATATAAATGTAGTATTTGGAAAATATTTGAGTTAGATTTAAGTAATAAAGTACTAATTGCATCCTATATATTTAAAATGCATTTCATGTGTAATTACAAAAATAACAATAATGTATTCGCACACTCATGTAAAAAATAAAAATGGGCATTAATTACATTCAACTTCACAATTTTCTTAAAACTTCGTATAATTTCTTGACTACCCAATCCGATTAAAACAGATATTTGTAGCGAACTTGGCCAAGTAATTCCATTTTTAGTTTAATTGTGTAGCATATGATATTGTCTGCTACTTTCATATATTAGCTATAGCTAAAAAGTGATTATTTTTGGGTTCGTTGTTTTTTAACGGTAAATTATAGGATTTAGTGTAATGCATTTTTCATCATCAGTGCATCACAATACTCAAAAATAATTTATTTTTTATGTAGTTAAAAGTAGAGAATCTTATCGTGTACAACCTATTTTCATTTTATTATTATAACCCTTGTTCATGAATCCTATTAAAAAGTTACAGAATCAGATGGAATAAAGTTTATGGCAGAAGTTCTTAATCATCGCTTAATTAGCTCTTGTCATAGACTCGATAATTTTGTCTCTTTAAATAGATCGAAAATAACGATGCTCAAAGTAAGTAAATCGTATCAAAAATAAAAATTTGCATAACACACTTTTATTTTTTTCATCATTTAGAGAAAATTAAAATGCAAACAAATTTTTCAAAACGCTGCCTTTCGTTAAAAATCAGCTTACGACATCACAGGTGGAGCACTGCTTTATTTGCTTAAAGATCTATTACTTTTTCCCCCTCTATTTTGGATGAATATAACCTTTTATAAACTATTTTTTTTCTACAAAGTTTTTTTAAATGCTCAAATGCAGATCAATTTTCGTAAATTTCATCAAAGGATTAGCTATAATTGGTGGCATTGCATGGCTCGGTTCAATTGCTTCAACCGGTTATAAACAATTTATCCGATATGAACATCCAAAATTTTTAATTAAATTTAAAAATACTCAATTTTATTATAAAATAGAAGTAAATGAAGCTGACTGTAAAAATAAAACATTACTTATTGCAATTCCATCTAGGCCAACAGACTTCAGGCGAAGAATGGATTTGAGAGGAAGTTGGCTGAAAAATATTGTAAGTTATTTTTGAAACAAGTTAAACGTAATTCGGTAATTATGGCGTTGTCGTCATAAAATAGCAAACAAGCAATTTTGCTTAATATAATCGAGAGAGTCTACAATATAAATAACATTTTTTTCTCAAACAAAAATGTTAATTGCCTGCTACTTATCTAATATGTTTTAAATTTTAAAAATGTAAGATTTTTTAGACTTCAAATATTACTTATCGATTTTTTATTGGATATACTGCAGATGTTGTTATGAAAAAATCTTGTGCTTTTGAATCCGAAGTTTATAAAGATATGATAATTACAGATTTATTTGATTCTTATGCTACGTTAATGTACAAGGTACGTTACTGTTTGGCTGCTAACAAGCCTTATTGTAACATATTGGCTTTTTTAATGATAAATTTTTAGACTTACGTGTTACTGAATTGGCAGCAAACATACTGTCAACAAGTGCAGTATGTCTTGAAAATTGATGATGATACAATATTAAATATTCCAAGGCTACTGTATTGGATAAAAAACGATTTTGATAAAGAATATGTAGCTGCAGAAGGAAAGATAATATTTGGTGCAACATTAGAAGCAACTAATTTGAATACCAATTTTTCAATTAAATGGTAGGTGTATTTTACTATTTTTGTGTATGCTATTTTGAGCCCAACAGATTTTGTTCAGGGTCACAAAATGTACTATCATTATTTTCAGGAACCCGAATCAAAGAGGAATTGAATATTGTCAAGGTTTTACATATCTCGTTAGCTCAATAGCAGCAAAGTTAATCCTACCGATGACACCAAAAGAAGATTTTATTAAAGCTGAAGATGTCATGTTTACTGGCTTGCTAGCTCAACATGCTGGTGTACAAAGAAGTCATAAACCAAAACATTTTACAAAAGCTCCAATTAAAACTGATTGTGGATGTGATGAAAATGAAGTTCCATATTTAACAAGTGTTTATGTACATGCAGATTTTAATTATAAGAACTTGTCAAAACAATTGGAAGATTTTGATTGTGAAGAAAGCAAGTAAGCTTCAGATTTTTTTGCTGCATATATTTTTATATGGTTTTAGGAATATTTCACGCATTCAATACTTTGCATCTTGCTTTGCATGAAGGGATATGTGCCAAATGAGTAAAATCATTTGCTCTTTTGCAGGCAACGGCATAATCGAATTATGCCCATCCCAGAAATTTATCTTGTAAAGGGTGTCCCAACGAATTTGGCACATTTGATTTTTGTCTGGCAATTTTTTTTAGACTGCTATCAATAACAAATGATTTTTTTGCCAGACAAATCAAACGTACCAATTTTCCTGGGAAACCATGACTTTGTTTTTCATTTGTTTTTCTTGTTATTACAGTTGTACCCAAATTTGAATACTGAATAAAAACAAAAAATTAACTTTTATTAAAAAAATCAACAACAATGTATCAATGACACAATCCATTAACCTTCTCCGACCCATCCTTGCAAGTAATATTCAAAAATTTAAGCAACGTTAAATATTTTGCATGAATAAATAGCGTCTTTTTCTCTAATATTTCATTAATTTCTTCATCAGTTCTTACCATCTCAGGGATATATTTATAATTAGAGAATGTCGTATCACCGTGTTGACATTGTGTGAGATCAAAATTACCCAAAAATGGATACATAAATGTATCTAATGATAACGATATCTTCCATCCGTGAAGCATAAAATCTTTTGGACTCCATTGTGTTTCTGTTAGCCATGTATCTCTGACCCATCTTTTTGGGTCTAGTTTTGGGAGGATTTTAATTTTGTTGTTGACAAAGGTTGTTGCGTTGGAGTAAAGTGCATACTTTGTGCATGCTTCATATGCAAATAAGTCGTCGTAGGTTTTTGAAATATTCCATAAATACCAGCATTGCATTTTGTCTTTTGGATCAAAGAAATGGAGCTCCATAAGGACTTGCTAAATAACGTACTGTAATAATTATATCAATTTGTTGAAGTAAAAGGTTACAGTGAGTTCAAACGTAATTGCTGGCAAATTGTTTAATGTTTTCCGGTTTTGTTTAACCACAATCACCGCGGCAATCAATGATCAAAAAATAAAGAAAATTTTTTTAAATGATAGTAACAAAAACAATTTTTTATCGTTTTTTATTGCTAATATCAAACCAATTAATAACTGATAGTAACCGCCAATTTCATTTGGACACTGTCCATTTAAAAACTTACATGAATAGCTCCATTATCAGTACCATGAAAACTATCTGGCAGACGATAATTATAATCTGCCCAAAAATTTAAAAAGCTTCTTGAAAATTGTGTATTCCTAAATACAGCTGATATTTGAATCTCTGTGTTTAAAAATCATACCGAATTAAAAAACTTCCTGCTGCAAATTCATAATTAAAATATCTTTCATAAAAAATCATATCTATATTTCTATCGCTATTAATATAATCTTGAATTCTATGGCATGGATTGATAATACCCATATCTGCATCAATATATAAAATGTAATCATAGTCGTTTTCATGGTCTTTCATGAAAATACTCAAGATGCAATGTCGTTTGAAGAAGAACTGAAATTATTTTTAAAGTTTTTTATGTGGAAAAGTGTTGGCGTAAAACATGTTATAGGTATGGTTTTAAACTTATTACAGCGATGGGAATTGAAAGGCTTTTTTTTCCTTTTTTTTAATAAGACATGCATGAGCTAAAAAAAACTAATTCAATGCCTAAAAAATTGATCAAAAGAAAAAAGTGATAGTAATCGAAACAATTTTTATTGTTTTTTTATGATTACTGTTAATTTTTTGTCCTTTTTTCAAGCCTTGAAGTGGTTTATGAAAGTTTTTGTATTATTTTAAAAGCTTTTCTTTTTTTGCAGGTTAAGGTTAACACGACTAAAATGGAATCAAAGGCCCGCTATATCATTAAAAACTCCACCAAAAACATGTTTTATTCTAACCCCAAAAAGCTTACATCCGGATGTTTGCATCTTCTTTTATAAATTGGCTTATCAGTTACATTAATCAAATGCATACTATATCCAAAATGTGAAGCATAGCATTTTGTTGAATTCAACGCTACCACATAATCATCATAATTATTTTGCTTCTCCACAGTTGCAACAATAACAATTCTTTTATTTTGAATTCCTTTTGATGAACTGAAATCCTCGCTTATTATGTTTTCACAAAATAATGGTTCCTTTTCTGTTGTTAAAATAGTAGGCTGCTTTTCTGCTACTGCTGGAATAGTGTCGACATGAAGAAATAAATTTGTTTCTTTAATATTTGGTGTTATATGATTAATATTAATAATAAACAATATTGTATGGGTTGATAAAATTATTACAATAAAAATATACAAAATAAGCAAATAAAAAGTTTTCTTTTCCTTTTTCATTTTACACCAAAAATAAATTGATTCATAAAAAGATGAATTTTACATTAACGCCCTTTTTTATCGCAAAAATGGAATTGCAACTATCCTTTTTTCATCATTTTTTTTTGAATTTTCTAACCATTGACAGCAGGTTTATGTCATATAAGGCCTGTTAATTATTATTAACAAAAAAGTTTGATTTTTTGTTATCAAAATGTGAAAATATTGTTATTTGTGTTGTTTTTGCAAAAATTTTTAGTATTACTAGTATAGAATTTCTTCGAGAACTATAAATTTAACATTTTTTGATGTTCTTTTTTTATTATTTACTTTCATTTTATATCTGCGTGCTTCCCTTTTATGCTTTTTATAAACTCACTTGATCATGAGTTTTATGCAATATTTTTTTTAGCTTTTCTTTTTTTTCGAAAAAACTAAGTGAACATACGTTTATCCATTTTTTGAGTATCAAATCAGACATCTGCCAGAAAGCAAACGAAAATAAAAATTTATTATGATACCTGCCTTAAAATTATTGTATGATTTTTTGGATTTTTAGCAACCGTTAAAAATAAAGGAAAAGCAAAAAATGTTTCAATGAGAAAATAGTTTTAAGTAAATCATTAGGGAGAAAATTATTAACTTACATAAACTAATAAAATTTTGACGCTTTTAAAACTCTAAAAGTTTCTGGATTGGCTATTGCAAAAATGTTTTAACTGAACATGTACAATATTTTTAAGTTTTTTAAAAGTAAAATTAAATGCATTTATATGAATTTTAATTATTTTATTATAATTTCTGTAACAAACTTATTTACTCCCCAATAACATTTATTTATGCAGAACAATACTGAAATAATTTTACCTATCCATTGCACTATTTAAATCTTTCGACATTCTTATTAACAACATCTTTATAATAATTAAGAACGATTCAATAGAATGAATAGTATCATTTTATCGTGCTATTTTTGTTTTTTCTTGAAAACTTTTTTTGCTGTTAGACTTTTCATAAATTGATTTTAGAAAGAATATAGATGAAAAAAATAATACTTTGTTGGATGGTTATTGCAATTTACATTTTATCTGTTAAAGCTGCGTGTAAAAATTTAGAAAATAGTTGTCCACAAATGAAAACTCTCTGTAATAATATGCATTTTAGTGGATATGTGAAACAAGTATGCCCAGATACTTGTGATATTTGTGCAACAGGTTGTCGAGATTTAACGGTGTCATGTCCTTCTGCAAAAGCATTATGTTATGATGAATATTTTTATTCTTTAATGAAACAATACTGTGCATCAAGTTGTGGCTTTTGTCGGGTGTGATAATTAGACAAATTAAATTTCATTTGTCTGTATATAGCTTTTTTTGTTTAAAAAACCTTTATAGTAAAAACTTCCTTTAAAAAATTTTCTTTGTTATAGGAGCATTTCGGCCTGCATAAATGTTTTTGCACATTTGTAAATATGCAAAAATTTTATTTTAAATTTTTACAATATCTTATGAAATAATGTAAATAATAAATGATACACAACAAAAAGCAAACTTCTCATTGGAAGCTCAAAATTCGAACCAGATGAACAAACAAAGAGTTTTAAATAAAAAAAACATAATGGAAATTAAAAATAAAAATTTTAAGGGTATGATAATTGACAATGTCTTCAAGAACGCCAAAATTTTGTACCAGAGATAATTTTCATATTCACGAATAGCATATTCTGCTGTAATAATTGTACAATTTATTCGCTAATTTTCTCTAACACAAAAAGATAATGGCTTGCTTGTGTTGCGTCATTAAAAACTTGATTCATATGTTCTTCCGATACCATATTTTTAGAATAATATGATGCAACGTGACGAAAACCTAAAACCTTACATGCTTTGAAAAACATTTAAAACCCAAAAAATACCTTCAAACATTAGAGCTAATCGAATACGACCATAAAGCCGATGAGCATTATAGACGACAGTATCGACACCAACTGGTAATCCTAAGAACAACAGCCCTTTAGGCTTTAATAAACAATGAATTTTATTCATTTCTCGAAGATCTCCAATTGGATCAATTGGATCACCATATCGACCAAGGCCACTATGTTCAATACTTGAAAAGCTAACAATAAAATCAAATTTATTGTATAACCTGGAAATGAAAGACTTTTAAGGCGAAAACATGTTAAGAGCTTTTGATACGAAACTGCCCAAAAATCACATAACAACTGATTTTTGCTAAAGCTCTAAAATCAAAGGTGGCACATTCACTTACCCTTTCCCCATGTGATTTCTGAGCAATCTTTATACAAAAATAAACTTACTTTTTGCTTAAAACTGGCAAATCCAAAGCATATATGTAATCCATTTTAGGATGAGTAATATTATATTTCTGATAGTCAATTGTTGTAACATGTTTTGCGCCATTTGATAATAGGTATACTTCCGCCCAAGGTGATTGTGATCCAATTACAGCTCCTTCTAGACCACTGATATTAAAATGCTTTGTTGCTTCATATATTGATACTAGAAATAAATATTGTGCTTTGGAAAAATATTGACTTAAGTCATCAACATGTTTGGCTTGAGCCCTTTTCAGAAAAATATTTGAACAAACAAAATTTTATGGTCGAAAATATGTTTTTTGACACGCTAAACACGCATAAAGCTACATCTTTCAACTTACATGATTCATCACCATATGAGCGCTTTAAACTTGATGCATTGAATTTAACAATAATAAGTAAGGCATCAATATAAGCTTCACTCCATTTTCTAACAGATTCGTTGTTGTTTGGTATATAATCATTAAAATACCACTGCCATGACCTGGTATAATTATTTAAAAGAAATTCATTAGGACGCGGTAGCTCTTTTGGAGGATTAACTGTGAGGCCACTTTCAGCAATTTTTTGCCATTCAGAGAATATCTAAAATTGTTATACTATAATTTTACTCGAGATAAAGGATTCTTCATAAAAGGTTGTGCCACCTTTGAAGTGGGGCAAAAATTTATTTAAACTGAATCAAAAAATTTAATTTAATAGAAACATAAATTTCGGACAGCCCCTGTCTTTAAAAAAAGCTTACTTCATCACACGTTGTTGGAATTGCTTTCTTTAAAACTGGTATTAAATCATTTTTTATTAAATTGTAGCCAAATTTGTCAAAAACATTTTTATTAATTTCTTTAATATCTTGCTTCCCTGATGATGTCCAAAAATTACTAAAAACACCTTTTTATTGCTAATTTTCTTAAGAATGTAAGCTAACCTATAAGGAGAGTGAAATACTAAATAAGAGGTGTTTGAAAAATATTTTAATACAATTGTTATAGCATATACTGATATTGTAACACATAAAAGACCAAAAATTAAACGTGAATAAATTTTCATAGATTTTGAAAATGTAAATTATCGATTTCTAAAAAATAAAACCATGCAAATTATAATAGTCAAATTTTTTGTGCTAAAGCTTTTTTTTTGCATACCAGTGTGCTCTTTCCTCATCTTTTTCTAAACAAAAACGACTTTCACAATCTGAATCAACAGATATTATGGATAGAATTTTCTTCTCCTTAAATTTTTCATACTGTTACTATACGCATTCGATTTTTAGCAAACAAAAAAGAGGGGTGATATAAATTTTTAAAATATTGATTCCGGAGATCAACAGAATTTTAAATGCCATTTTTTCACTTTCGAAGAAGACGACTTATGTTTTAGTTGTTCAAAAGAATTTTAAAACAAAGTTATTTAAGTTGGAACATTGTTTTAAAATTCTCTGGGATTACACAAGAACTTTACGTTGATAACTTACTGATGAAAAAAAGCTGCTAACCGACAGTTAAAAAAATTGCACTGGAGCATTTGAACGCTTAAATAAATTACTGAACATATTTCAGAAATTTGCATGAACTTTAGAGTAGTCTTTAACTTTCTGAGGAAAAAATTGCAACATTATTATATGGGAAGGCTGATAAAAGTAATTTATTAACCACAAAATAAAGCACAAAAAATTTATTACATCTTAACAATAATCACAAGAAAATTGACAATATTTTTTCATTTGTTCATGAAAATATTCATCATTACACATAATTTTCGCATTATCACAAGCTATTGTCAAATCTCGGCATCCAGTTGCACATTGATTACACGTTTCTGGACATTTTTCTTTCATTTGTTTGCTAAATTGAACGTTATTACAAAGGTTTTTCATATTCCCACAGCTGGCATCTTTATCTTTGCAAGTAGCATTATCAGCATTTGTGAATATCAAAATTGTTAACAGAAGAAATATACGACACTCATCATACGTCATTTTTTAAATTATTTACAACGTTAAAATAGTAAAAGAAGACAGATAATAGAAAATTATTGGAGGTCATCTGAGCAAATATAAAAAATGTTTCAAAAAAATGAAAAATTTTTTATAGCAGCTATGAAATAATTAAAAAGTGAGAGAAGAAACATGTGTCACTAAGATTATTATTGGCCCCAGGACAACCCGAAGGGTGTCTGGGGCAATTTGGGTTTCCTTTGCCAACTGGCATACTTTTTGAAATTTGATATTGAGTTTTTTCGTGTTTAAAGTAAAGATATGATCACCAAAAATTGTATACACCTAGTAGTGATAATTAAAAAAAAATTTTGATAAAATATCAATTTTAAAAAAAGTTATTCAGGATTTAATGTCACAAAAATTTTGCTGATGTTAGTCTTGTCCGTCACAAAATTTTGAAAAAAAAGAAAGGAAGAAAGCTCTTGACGCGAATGTTTTTATTTAACAAAAAATGAAAAAAAAGGAAAGCTGTGACTTTTTCACAAGCTTTATTTTATTTTTTTTTTTTTGCTAACATAGCCACGAGCTGATTCAGTGGACCGGGCCGCAAAAAGTCCGATTTAAAATTTTTACTAAAAATTTTGCGTTTCACATTTTTTCCATAATTATTTAGTTTTTTTGAAATACATAAGGCATTAACCATTTGCAGACCGTTTTTACAAGACCTGGCCCGGGTCGTAATTTGAAACCGGCTCACAAAATTCGTTGCTACATTTTCAAGCACAAGTAAATTATCTAAGGATACTTCGCTTTAGTTTAGTCGTCACTGCACTTAGTCCTGTATCATATTTTGACCCCAAGCTTATGATGGGCTCGCGAGGCCGAAGGCCGAGCGTTAGGCTTAGTCTTAGGCCTTAGGGCTTAGGCCCTCAGGGCTTAGGAGCGTTGAAAAAGTCGACATCGTACCTCATTTGGTGTAGGTGACACGTCATTTAGTATAAGTGTCGCTTATTAAAACATAAAATGGGAACGCATTTCATTTAGTCAGAATTGTTAATATATTATCATAGATATCAATAAAAGTAGTGAAATCGTCAAAAAAAAACAGTCCAAAAACAAACACACGAAGAATTTGGGTTTAAACCAATAAAAGTAGTGAAATCAAAAATTTTTAAACCAATAAAAGTAGGGAAATCAAAAGAAAAGTTCCACAAATTTCTAAATTCTGAACAACTATAAAGACAAAATTAAATTTAGAAATTTGTGGAACTTTTCTTTTGATTTCCCTACTTTTATTGGTTTAAAAATTTTTGATTTCACTACTTTTATTGGTTTAAACCCAAATTCTTCGTGTGTTTGTTTTTGGACTGTTTTTTTATGACGATTTTAACACGTTTGTCTTTTACTAGTTTATTAAAAATAAAATTCATAATTAATTTTAGATAATGTAATATTTTATAGATGATTATAAATTAACCTGGTATTAATCAAGTTTAATTTGTTTGTCTTTTTAATTATACTATTATATTTAACATACACACACACACAAAAATTCAAAAAGGACAAAAAAATTTTAGATTAAACTTTTTTATATTTAAAAAAGATGGTATTGAAGTGTCTACAAAAAATATTCGATCGATTTCATCTCTTTGTGTATTCGAAAAGGAACAACATTAGTTTAAATAATTTCCCTGTCGATGAAAATGCAAAAAGTTCAGAAACAATTTTTATTTTCTTTGTGTTTCTTTTTGCCCTGTCGCTGTTGCTCTGCCATTAACCCTTTTATTATGACGGGAAAAAATATTCGTTGCTCACACTAACAAGGAAGGCGCAAAAATGGGAAACGAATCCTCAAACAAAGCGCAATACAAGAAAATTACAATTTTGAAATTTTTTTTTCTTTGTTTCACCTTAGGTTCTGTGCTCGGAAGTGATCTTTACCATGTTTTATCAAAGTTAAACAAGAAAATGAAGCAGTTATCTTAAAAGCTATTTTTTAAAACTTATTTGCACAATGCTAAGAAAATGCTGTATTTAAAAATTAAATAATAATAAGAAAAAGTAAAACATGTATCGAAAATAATATAACAACAAAATCATTTTTTAAAATATTTCAATCAGTTGGAACTGCAGTTGTAGATTGTTTTTCTATCGAAAGCTTTTTTTATATCTTCTTACTATGGCGAAAATAAGAGCTAAAGCCAAATGCTGCTTCACATTCAGGTTCGGCAATGTTAATAAATGTTATTTTTTGATGAGGGTGATGTGTATATGGGGCATTAAAAATGGGAATGAAAGGAGATGAATCTTGTAAAAAATTTAAAATAAATTCAACTGGATTTAAAACATTTTTGATAGATGAATGTGCTGTTTCCATGTGTGGATGATGTAATTCTGCATCGATTTGACAAATGACAATACCGCTATTTGCTCGCGTAAATTTCCCATTTCCAACAAGTTGTTCAAGAATTTTATATTCATAGCCTTCAATGTCGATTGTGAGGTAATGAAGTACTCGAGAATGTATGTATTTGTCTAAGATTGTTGTTAAAGATAAAACTTTAAATGGTTTTTCAACATATGATCCATTAATATTCATAACAATTTTTGTTTCATCATCTTCAAGTCCTGCAAAGAAAGTTATGAAATATATTATTTAACTGTGTATATTCGTAACTAGTAATAGAATTGACTCTCATATTCGGTTAATATGTTTGTCTACATATCATTAAGGAATATTTAGGGACAAAAAGTGGGTAATTTTGCAGTCATGTTTCTTTTTTTTCATTATTGAGCTTTATTAATAATTTGATTTCGAAATGCAGAGTAAAAAAAGTGAAAAAAAACACAATAAAATATCATATCCAACTTTTAATGACATTTAAAAATATATACAAAAATTCAAAGAGACAATAAATCAACGAATGTCATTATAACTTCTTGTACATTCGTGACATTTTTGTGACACATTTTAAAAAGAGCATTAATAGTTAAAAAAAACCGACATCACTTTCTAGTTTAATATTTCTACACAGCGCCGAAAAAGCATTAATGATCACAAATAAGGTTTTTTTTGTCAAAATGAACAGTATAATGGCAAAACAGCAATGACAGCAACATAGCAAAGCGATACACAAAAAAGACAAAAAGTTGTGATTGGGAATTTATTGCTGTTTCATCGGCAAAACTTATATCGAAAGATTTTTAAACTAATGTTGCTCGTATTAAAAGACACAAAAAAATAAAATTCTTTTTGCAGAAACAGATGTGCCGGAATTTTGCGCTTTCATTGTTGCGCCTTTAAAAGTTGCGCTTTTCGTGTTTTCGGCTTCATTTTTGTCATTTTAAAAAATGGAAACATGAAAACATGTAAAAAAATTTATAATATAATTTGAACCATACAGATCTAAATGTCTGAAAAAGCGCAAACCTTGACGGACAAAATTAGAAGGCATAAAAACTGAAGACGGTTAAACTGAAGGCGAAAATTTTTTGTTACTTACCAATTCCATAAGGTATCACTTCACCAGCAGATGAAAAATTTCCAGCATTACTCGGCTCCACACCATAAATAGAACATCTTGGGTATCTGAATTGGAATAACATTTCTGAATTGGATGCACCTCCAATTCCAACTGTTAACCATTTACATTCATCAAATCGATTTTTAAGTGGTAAAAATATTTTATTTTCATCATTTACATAATTTGGAAAGTATTCCATTTCTGACTTATCTATTGAAACATGTTTTCTAATGCATACAATAAATTCGACGAAAAAAATTTCTGATAGATTGAGATAGCTATTTGCAGCTTTGTGAATGCATTGTTTGAAGTCGTGAAAAACATGGGAATAATCAGAGAAGATGACAACTGGGTTAGCAGTGAGATCAGAAGTTGAAAAAAGAAAAGTTCGAAAAAAGTATATTAAAAAACCAACGATGCTTAGCCATACTAACCCATTTTTCTTGTATCTATTCATAACCTAAAATTTTTATCTGATTATTGCCAATCGCAGGTATGCGAAAACAAAATTTAAAGATTTTTAAAATCAAAATGTAAGCATCTAATTAAAAATTTCGGCTCACAAAAATTTATATAACCTACATTTGAAATGTATTTTTTTGAAATTTTCATTACAGCATTAAAAAATAAAATTTAGTACATTTAAAACAATATTAAACAATAATAAATTTCTTAAACATAAATCATTTATTCCCTGGCGTGAAATAACACATCTGAACAAATTTGATATAAAAGAAGAACCCGTTCGTAATGTGTCAATAAGTAAATATAAATTTTCACACTTTTTCTGTCAATGAAAGCTAAAAATAGTGCAAGAAATAGAATTGAAAGAGCGTTTCAATTCAAGTAGGCTTTTTTTGGTAACAAAAATTAAATCAACTATAATGAGAAACAAGTTATTTAAAAGAAAAATCATATGATTTAAAAGACATCATCCTTAACTGATGGTCTTAGCATTTTTAAAAGAAATAAAATTTCAGAAGTAAAAAAACGTCTGTTTCAAAATTGCTGATTGAAGTAAAAAGGTATTATCAAAGTCATTAAAAATAAACGTCTTTGGTTTGACATTTTCTGATTGTTATGTGCAAACAATGAGTATTTAAGCTACTGAGTACTTGTAAAAACAGTAGCTTAAATACTTAGAATGTAATTTCCTTATTTCTTTTGCTCTTTTAATAAGGAAATTACATTCTAACAAAATGTTATACTTTTTCCATATTTTGATCTCTTTAATACTTTATATTGAAAACGTTATTGCCATGCCCAAATATGATACCGTAAATGCTTTAATAGAAGCACATCCCTAATAAAAGCGCATTATGACAAAAAAAAGTTTATTGCAAACCAAATTATTAAAAAAAATTTAAAAATACAGTGCGTATTGATCTTGTTTTCAAAAATGCCTTACGTCTGCGTTGATAAAATTAAAAGGAAGCAAAAAGGATAAGCTCACTAGTATTGATTTTAAAAAAGTAACGAAGTTCGAACCCATCAAAAATACTCAAATATGTTTTCCTTTTTAGTTTACTTTCAGAAAGACACAAAGTAAATGAAGTACTTTCTGTGAATTTACGGTTTTTAACAAAATATATTACAATGTTATATCATAAAGAATTTTTCGTCAAAGTTATTTTATTTTTTAGTATCAAAATCAGGCAATGGATAGGCAAAATTATTCCAAAGTTTTAAGGTTTAACAAAATTAATGATGGTCCGGTCGTCATTCATTTAAAAAAAGAAGATTAGCATAAATTACATGATTGTGCACAATATTGTCTCTTTTGATCTGTTGTATAGAAGGAGTTGGTGCAGAAACCATTTGGTACCCATGTAGCACAATTTGCATTTGAATTTGTACAAGTGCTTCCACTTCCAGAGCAACGGTTACAAGTTGCAGGACATTTTTGTGTCATTAAATCTTGATAGGCAGCATTATTACAAAGGGCAGCATTAGCAGCACAATTTGTTGCAACATCAACACATGTTGAACCACCAGGAGCTGCAGTTGTTGCGCTACCACCAGTTGAACAGAATAAGCAAGTTTTTTGGCAATTTGTACGCATGTATGAGTTGAAGTTGATATCATTGCAAAGTTGTTTCATGTCATTACAGCCTGTGTTGATATCTTTGCAGCCAGTTCCAGTTGTACAAAGTCCACATGTACCAGGGCAATATTGTGACATGACATTTGTCCAATTGGCATCTTTACAATATCTGACATTAGCAGTGCAGTTGATTGGGGATACTGAAAAATTATCTCTATGCATGTACGTATTATTGCTTTATGCTTACATGGATCATCACCACATGTAAAAGCAGCAGTTTCGCAGCATGCAAAACAGGTATTAGCACATTCTAAGGCAATGCTTTCCAAATCAGGGTTTTCACAATTTGGTCCACGTACTGGTGGATCGGCAGCTGGATCAGCCATAGGGAATAATGCTTTACATTGAGGTGAATCACGGATATCAGAACAACTTGTGGCATTTGGCCCGTAGACTGTTGGATTAACTTTGCATGAACCTGGTGTAATTGCTGCCATGGAAAACTGGAGACATACCAAAACAGCAAAAGTAGCAATTAATGCTTTACTTATCATCTTCTTTTTCTTTTGTTACCTAAAAATGTTTTATTAAAACACTGCTCTATGAAAATGGATGTACAATAGCACATGAAATGAATGATATTGTTATTACCAAAATTTTCATCACTTTTATACCCAAGCTTTTGACCTCATTTTGCATTGTTGAAGGCGGTGTTAAGCCCCTACAATAGACTGTCTGGCGTTAATCTGCCAAGCAAATGAAATCCATAAATGCAAAGAATTTACAGCTAATCAAATTTTGTTGCAAAAAATATTGCTGCAAATTTTTTTTTCATTTCTTTAATCCACAAAAGGAATCCGGCATTTCTTGTGGCTGATGTCTGGTGTTTACAGCTGCTGTGTTAAGAAAATAATGAATAAAAAACTGTTTCATTCTTTCGTATAATGAAAATGGAAAAAATCTAAAACAAATTTGACGATAAATGATTCTGTTTCTTCTCTTTTTGCATCTGTTTTTAAAACAAATAAAAGTATCGTTTTTAGAGATGTGAAAAATTTTTTCATTGAATTCCACATGCATCAGAGATCTTTAGCCTTTTTGAAATTTTTTCATACATTTTTTATTGAAACACTTTTGTTATTTAATCAGGTGCTATCTTTTTAACGGCTTTTTTGCTGAATTTTTTGAAAAGTTTTTTTTTTGAACATTCACACATGATACGTGTACGCATTGTTGTTGAAAAAAAAAGTTTAAAGCTTTACACATCACACAATAGCAATTAAGAAGAAGTATTTTGACATATAACATAATGTAAATATCGCTGTAGTAGGAATTCAACATGTAGGTCGTTCAAAAGACTGGTGATAAATTTTGTAGGTGCACGTTGTTCAAAAAAATGCACATTTATTTTTAATGAGTATGTCATTAAAACACCTGCACAGCTATATGCGTCAAATTTTCTCTATCGTCACTTCGAAATATAATATATATATTTATTCATAAAGAATATTCCCCCATGGTCTAGACCAGGTGGATAGTTATACAATTTAAAAGTACAAAAAGGATAAAAATACAATAGAAAACAATAATACCTAACTATTAAGAAGATAAATTATTTTTAGTTTTTTTTAGAGAAAATTTTTGATTTCTTTTATAGAATTGAGCAGCTTCAATATTTTCATCACATTCAACAGGTTTGGTTTCATTTGTAACTGTATCATGCACGAAAATTTGTTTTTCTTTAATAAAATATTTAATTGATGTATTTCCTCCACGAGCTTTATAAAGTTGATCCTTCTTTTTGGTAAGTTTCACTTGAATTTTATAAGCATCAGGAGATTCAAAATTGTTCACAAATACTTTTCATTCTTTTAATTTATCATTTGATTTGATATATACTGGAGCATTCTTAAGAACGGATTTCTTTTCTTCATTGGTTTTAAAAGATACTTGAATTGGACGATTTTTGGAAGAACTTTTTTTCCCCATTCTTTTGACTGATACAATTTTAGCATCTTGATTAATTTTTTGAACGAATTGTTCCATTATTTGATTATCAGTCAATTTTGTTTTGCCATCATCACCAACCATAGTTTCTGGAATATTTGTAACTACAATAGACGTAAATTGCACTTTCCTGACAGAATAAACGAAAATGTTGTCAAGAAAAGCGAGTAAAGATTTACGATCATATATGTTAACAGTAATTTTCGTGATATGGATATATATTTCAATTTTTTTATTTTACAAAGAAAAAATTAGCTGAATTTCGTTTGGTAATGGCTTTTTCAAATGATCATTTTCTTGAAGCTTTGTAAGAAATTTTTTATAATCTAATAATAACAAAAAATGAGGAGTTTTGATATATTGAAACATTAGATAACAAACAACGAGATCTTTACTTTGATAGTAACCAAAATATTTAGTTATTATTTTTTGCTCTTGCTTTCATAATGATAGTATAGGGTGTCTCAACGAAATTGCTGGCCGGCAAATTTTTTCTGTTAGAGTTAGACAAAAACTAATGGCACAGTTGTTATTAGTGTCGGTTAGGATTTTTTTTGATATAGAAATTTTCTTGATCCAGTGAAAATTTGTATATTTCTCCATTACAGGGTGTCTCAACGAAATTGCCGGTTTACAAGTGGCCGGCATGCATACATGCAATTTTTTTAGAAAAAGTTGTAAATCAATTGGAAGCTTGAATGAAACAAAAAGTTGGATGCCGGGATATATGATTGCTTATTTAATAAAAAAAAGATATGACAGTGGAGAAGATAATTTTGTATACAAAAGCGTGTCCACGTGTCCATTTGTGTCAGTAAGATATCAGAGTGTTCGATAAGTTCTGTCGCTGACAAAAACTGATGAATTTTTTGAACTACAAAATCAATCTAAATGAGGTCTATTGTAATGGGTAGGCCCATGACTTGGGTATCTGACGATGATATAATATTGAGGTCACCGTGTATACTGTAGGTATACGGTAGAATTTTCTAGAACGAATTCAAATTTGCGATAAAAATGAGCTGTAATTTAGCGGAAAAAAGCTGGAAATGAAAAAATATGATGTTTTAGGACTGCCTACATCACATCCAACAACTTTCAGATGGAATTTTGCCTCAGGGCATTATGCAAATTTTTAAGGTCGAAAAATTTGCATATTTTCAGAAATTGGAGAAAATGGCAGGAAGATGTTGGAAATGATCCAGTATGTCCCCCACAATCCATTTTGGTCGAAATTATGGCTCTTAAACCTTTTTTTATAGCAACGAATAACATTGAGTAGCAGACGATGGTTTAATCTGTTATAAAAAAAGGTTTAAGAGCCATAATTTCGACCAAAATGGATTGTGGGCGACATACTGGATCATTTCCAACATCTTCCTGCCATTTTCTCCAATTTCTGAAAATATGCAAATTTTTCGACCTTAAAAATTTGCATAATGCCCTGAGGCAAAATTCCATCTGAAAGTTGTTGGATGTGATGTAGGCAGTCCTAAAACATCATATTTTTTCATTTCCAGCTTTTTTCCGTTAAATTACAGCTCATTTTTATCGCAAATTTGAATTCGTTCTAGAAAATTCTACCGTATACCTACAGTATACACGGTGACCTCAATATTATATCATCGTCAGATACCCAAGTCATGGGCCTACCCATTACAATAGACCTCATTTAGATTGATTTTGTAGTTCAAAAAGTTCATCAGTTTTTGTCAGCGACAGAACTTATCGAACACTCTGATATTTCAATGAAAAACAATATCCTGATATCGCCGAACATACATATGAATACAGATGGAAGCCGATTATTGTTGACGAAGTTTTTCAAGAAGCTAAAAAAATATTTTGGGTTGATGCTATTCTTTTTAAAGCAAATAATGAAGAAGGCATTGGGTGAGTAAACAAAAATAATAATTACATTTTTTTAATTTTTTGTTCTTACACTTACATTGATAGCTATTCACATATTTTTTATCGATTGTTAACGTTCCTATCACAGCGAAAGTAATCAAAACATTTTGTTTTAATTTTTTGCTCTTATTCTCATAGTGATAATAGCCGAAACATTTTAGTATCGTTTTTTTCCATTACTATCGCAGTGATAGTAACTAAAACATTATGTTATTGTTTTTTTTTGTTATTACCCCTTTGTGAAAAATACGTTATGCGACAAAATAATATATAGCTATTTGATCTAAACTAAATAAATGGATTCATTTAGTTTAGATCAAATTGAAGTCACAGAATTCGAAAACATGCAGAAAATGAGCATTGGCATTTGAATGTCGATAATTTAATACCACAAAATACATTTCCATTTTCAGGATATTTTACAAAATTTTTTTTTTGTTTTTGTAAGCCACCTCCACTTTTAAGTGCTCAAAGGCTTGGTTTTGATAAGAAGACAGCAGGACCTATACTTCATTAAAAATGTTTTAACTTTAATGTGTTTGTAAAAATGATAAATAAACAATATTTTTTATAAAGTTTAAAAGACATTTTTTATTATAAATTGTTGGAAAAGGGGCATACATAATATGCGATTAACATTATTAACTGAAGCTGGTGATGTTTTATTCATCGAAAACAATTTTTTTATGTAATTAAGATTTTACTTTTGTTTATGGATAGCTATTATAGAACAGTTTTTGTCAAATATCTATAAAGCTAAAAGTAAGTGGGAAACGATATTTAGCACTACTTGTTAATGCAATAAAGCTAAGCAAAAGAGCACAAATAAAAACAAATATGTATCATTTATTAGCTTCAGTTGAAAGCATATTTTAAAAATCATTTTGTTTTATTTATTCACGTGCATTAAATCCAAACACGGCAGCCTTGAAAGGAAAGTGAAAGAAAAAAGAGGTGTGAAAAAAAATTTCTTCGTACACCTTGTTTTCTTTGTTCTTTTGCTCTTTTTCACAGCGCGAGATCTCAGCTTATATGCTATCTTTTTTTGTGATTCTTTGATAGACCTATTTATTTGGATCTTATATAAAGATGATCAGAGCAGTTTTTTAAATAACAAATTTTAAAAAAAGGTATTAGATTTTTAAGATTAAACTCAAAAAGAAACAGAAAACCAAAAAAAGGAAAGAAGTGAGAATAAAATATTTTTTTTCACACCTCTCTTTTTTCTTTCACTTTCCTTTTTTTTATTAGACAATTCTGCCGTGCAAAAAGAGTAGATCTCAAATGAGCTTGGAATTGTTAGAAAAAAAATTAGATAAACTTTAATTATACAAGAAATTTAAAATTTTTTTAATCTCTTACACGCGAAAAAGATATTTTTGTAAATTCAAGAGGTTATATTCTTGTCTTAAATAAATGCCAAAAAAGAGAGCATTAGTTTTATATATTTTACTGGCTTTGATGTTTGTATATTTTTTCAAGAATGACGAATCTGAACCAGGAAAACAAAAGCCAACACCGGTAATTAATAATATCTCAGAAATTGAATATGAATTCAGTTATGACTATGATAACCTACTATCAAAATATAATCTCAACAAATCGACATTTTTTGGATTTCCATATGTTTCGTCAATATTTCATACGAGACACATTTTTCAAAGTTTGTCTAATTTTGTTCTAGCAATTTATACGCATAATTTAAAAGCCGAAAATGTTAAATGTGGTGATATATTATTTATTAAAACTGATTATATTAAATTATATTTTAAATTTTATCATTCAAAGATAAAGTATCCTTATATTCTGCTAACTCATGAAAGTGATCATGCAATTGGATATGAATGGCAGATAAATTATTTAAATGATCCTAAAATTGTTGCATGGTTTGGACAAAATGTTATTGCAAGGTAAGCCCATAATAGCTGTTTTGAGTGTGACGCCATCAGGCGTAGATCGACGGATGTCGATAGAAAGAGAAAGAGATATGGGAAGGAGAAGCGAAGAGAAGATGGAGACTATATAATGATGTACTTAGATCAGCTCCCTGCTCCGGGAGCGATAACATTATTATTTGAGAAAAAAAAGAAATTAGGAAAAGTAAATATTTATGATTGCTATCATTTTACCAAAAATCAACGAAATGATAAAAACGACAGAAACAATAAAAATTGATAATAAAGTCTTTTAATTACTATATTTTGTGTTTTCAAAAGTTTTCTCATAATTTTACATATTTTTTTCATTTCAGACACTTTAAGCTAAAACCACTACCACTTGGAATAGTACCACCAGAAAATGAAAAATTTTCAACAATTTATAGACTTTCACAAAATCTTATTCCATATTACAATAGATCACTACTTCTATACACAAATATTTCACCACATACAAATAAAAATCGAACGAAATTTCTAAATTACTTTAAAACAAAATATCGAACTAATCCAAATGTATTTATCGATGAATTAAGGATAAGCTGGAAAAAATATCTTCTCAATTTGGGGAACGCTCAGTTTGTTTTAAGTCCACCAGGTAATTAAATGGCTATTATGTAATCTTTGTGCCGTTGACAATAATGAGCTTTCTTGTTTGTAGGTAATGGAATAGATTGTCATCGAACATGGGAAGCATTGATAATGGGAGCAGTACCAATAGTTATCAAAAGCGAATTACAACCCCTTTATGATAATATGCCAGTTATGGTTATTAATAAATGGGCAGATGTTACAGAAGAAAATTTAAAAAAATTTCAAATTCAGAAAATGCAAAATTTTAGTAAAGATGGTATTCCTTGGAGACCTAAAATATGGCTAAGATATTGGATAAATGAAATAAAAGGTCTTCAAAGAAGTTATGTTAATAATTATTGTTAAAGATTTTTTTGTTGATTTTTGCATTTGTTTTGGGAATATATTCTTTTTTACCTCTAATTCGTTTTACCTCTAATTTTTTACTACCTTTAATTATTTCTTTTTTAACCTCTAATTTTTGATGGATGAATAACAATTCTTTCTTTACTGTGGAGCTCACTCATTCCACTATTGTGTTTTTGTGAAGCCTTGTGATGCTTAGCTTTTTATATATGTTATTCGTCATATAAAAAACATCTTTTAATACTACAGTAACTCCAAAAAAAAGTATTAGCAATTTTACAACTGTTGTTGAATATGCACATAAAATCTTCTAAAACTTCAAAAAACTAAGGTTATTTTACTTGAACAATATTTTTTATACTTCCAATGATTTATTTTTTTAAAAAATATTAAAATTACTCTGATTTACTTTATTTTACTATTTTTTCATTTTTGGATACAGTATCTTCACCTTCAACTTTATAAAACAACGCATACCTTCCATAGCAGCAATGCATGGCGCGCGCATTTTTACGAAGAAAAAGAAATTGAAGAAAAAAATTCGATTCAGAATCTCGCAATTCTTGATGTCTTCTACATCTTTTTTTTCTTATGTTTATTATTATATCTTCATAATATAAAAGTTGCGAAATTTTGAGACCAAGATTGTGTAATAAAACGCTCTATAAGCTGAGATATGGGAAAAAGTTGAAAAAATGTGCGCATCACTAATCGTAATACCTGCAAATTACAACATTAAATAAGATAGTGCAGCTATAAAATAGTTTTTAAATAAATGCACGTCTCCATCTCAGAAGTTTCATAACCCACACAATAATTGGCAACAAATGTTTGTAACAAGCATGAAAAGCAATGAATGCAAACGTCCATCGCAATGTATTGTTTCTGGATGAAATAAATTTAATTAAAAATGGTGCCATCAAATAAAATTGAATTTCAACACTTAATGACCAAGTATGTAAGAAGAATTTAAATTCTGAGATCTAAAATTTATTGCGTTGATGGAACTACAATGATATCATAACTCACCATCTGAAAATATTCTTTTTTCTCAAGCATTGGCGGAAAATTGTTTACAAAAAATAATGACCATAAAACTTCGGTTTTGAGAAAATCAAAATGTGATGGTAACAGCTTCAAATAACCAATTACAAAGAATATTGTAATTGTTAAAAAGTATACAGGAAAAATACGTTTTATTCGACGCAAATAAAATGTTACAGTGTATGGAGATTTTGATAGAATTGAAGTCATTAAGTATCCAGATATAACAAAAAAACTGAAACTTTTGCTGTATTGTAACAAAAATAAAATAAGAAAACAAAAAATAACTTACATGTCAACTCCAAGATACCCAAATGAAAATATTTTTGGTTGTAAATGAAAGCTTACGACTGCAGTTATAGCTAATGCTCGAAGCCATTGTAGGTCATCACGTTTTGTCATCGCTAATAAAACTTTCTCGAACAAGTCGATTTGAGATTAATTAGACGATAAGAATTAATAACAGATTGTCCAGAACTGACGTCAGCAAAAAAGCTAAATTTTCAAACCCACCCCCTCCGTCAGATGTTTCCTTTGATCTTTGCCGCTTTTTTTGTCAGATTTTGCTTACACCCTTCCTCCCCTCAAAATGCTGACGTCAGATCTGGACGTTCCCTTAAAATAGTATTCTTTCATTTTTATAATCCACCTATACATAAAAAATTTAGAAGCAAAAAATGAATTGTGGCTAATGTTTGCCTAGATGAAAAGCCATAAAATTAATAACTAATATAGTTTGATTTTTTAATCTTGCATAAGCTGCTGTGTTAAGTAAATTTTTTTATTTAGCAATCTTAATTTTTTTATTGCATTTCCTTTAAAATTTTATGATTGACACCTTTGTTTTTTGCCGATTCAAGGTTAATTTTATAAAATATTTGTGCAACTTTTATCAATCCTTTCAAGGTTTTAAATAATAGCTGGTGAAAAGTTTTATGCATTTTTAAGCAATGCCTTTAATGTTGAACAATAGAATGCAGTCAATGTTCTCCAGCAGTAAATATAAAATTTATACATAATATCAAAAAGCTGTTTTTATTATTTTATTTACCATATAACTTTTTGCAACATATGTACCCTGTCCTGCTGGTACAATTCTTTGACACACTTTACATTTTTTGATTTTAAAAAAAATTCAACCACTCCCTTATAAAATCATAAAAGTGCACGATATACATCAGAAATGTATAACGTAGAAGCAAATGATCCTTGTTAAAGCATTACAACACAAAACACATATACACAAAATTTAATAGATACACGAAAAAAACGGAACAAAAAAAGAAATACATTTTGTGAAAAACTGCAGCTGTGTTTAAATAAGCTATACCTTGTAAACTCATGTAATTTAAAGTACATTACAGTTTTTTAGCTTTTTCACAAAATAAATATAAAACAATTGCTATTAGGTACAGCGAATATATATATAACAAGCATACAAAATTTATCTTGTTCATACACAGCTGCAAATTACAGTAAGGTGGTAAAAATGAACATCTATACTTTGCAAAACTCGTTTTTTATAATATTTGCCTTAATCTCATTTTGGCAGTATTTTCAATTTTTTAAATACAAAAAAAAGAGATAATAATAATACTAGTTTTGTGGATGATCATTTTTTCCAAATCGAACAAACGCAAGTTCACTATGTCCAGACGTGATGATATACAATGGCTTCGAGCATTAGCAATTATTGCCGTTGTAAGCTTTCATTTACAACCAAGAATATTTCCATTTGGATATCTAGGAGTAGATATGTAAGTTATTTTTTCTGTTATTACGGCATTCTAAAATGTGGCTTACAGCTTTTTTGTGCTATCTGGGTATTTAATGACTTCAATTTTATCTAAATCTCCAGATACTGTAAAATTTTATTTGCGTCGAATTAAACATATTTTTTTAATATATTTTTTAACAATTACAGTATTCTTTGTAATTGGTTATTGCAAGCTATTACCATCACATTTTGACTTTCTCAAAACCGAAGTTTTATGGTCATTATTTTTTGTAAACAATTTTCCGACAATGTTTGAAAGGAAAGAATATTTTCAGATGGTGAGTTATGATATCATTGTAGTAGCCTCAGTGCAATAAATTTTAGATCTCAGAATTTAAATTCTTCTTACATACTTGGTCATTAAGTGTTGAAATTCAATTTTATTTGATGGCACCATTTTTAATTAAATTTATTTTATCGAGAAATCATTCAATGTTTTGGACATTTACGTTTATAGGTTTTTCATGTCTTTTACAAACAGTTATACAAAATAATGAGGTGGCATTTGGCCTTGTATTTTGCAGAATTTGGCAGTTTTTAATTGGAACAGTTTCTTTTTTATATGCAAACCACAACTACGCAGATTACGTAATAATTAATGATTGTGATACAAATTATGAATCTTTTGAATTTGGAGATGATATCGCGCTAGTTGAGGAAAACGCAAAACTGTCAGCAGCGCTAGCAAAAGAAAATATGATATCTCATGAAAACACTGTGGAAAAAAACGTATCAACCGACTCACAAAATAGCATTGAAAACATATGTATTATTTTTGTCGTTTTTGCTGCGTTGGTACTTATTTGTTTCAACACATATAACTTCTTACCAGTTAAATTAGAAGCTTATGTGTTTCGTTTATTAGCTACAGTTTTAACAGGAATTTTTATTTCTTTTAATTCACAGCCATCTTTTATTCCATCATTAATTAATTCAGTTTTTGTATATATTGGTGATATTTCATATGTAATTTATTTAGTTCATTGGCCAGTAATTATTTATTTTAAATATTTTCATATTACTTACGGTAAATGTGTTGTTTTTAACAATATAGAAGAGTATGCTCATTTTTAGGTAATTTTTTCACAATACTTTCTATTCTGGCTTCAACACTTTTTATTCATGAATGCTTTGAAAAATAACTTGCTAAACTTTCTTGGAATTGGCATATTTCGTTTTTTACTTATTCGTCTATTCTTATCGTTTTTCTGCTGGTTTCTGATAACAATCAAGTATGTTTAATTTTGACGATTTTTAAAAATTCTTACAACTATATTTTTAGTTCTCAGAACAGATTGATTATATTCAAGGAAACCTAGCAGAATCAAAATCATGTTCGAAATTTTATTATGATTCATGTGAAGCTAACCCTATTATTGACAAATATGTAACATTTCGACTTACGCCAAATAAAATTGATTTATTTTGTTCTTTTCAAGTATGTACAGAAATATTTGGTCGTCACAGTTTGACTAATTGATCGAGGTTTTTAAAGAATACCTTCGGAGTCATTTTTTATTAATTTCTTTTTAATCGGTGAATACACATTGCCATATTGTCCTATTTCAGCTAAATCCTGCAGCCAACAAAAGTATATTAATTGCTGGAAATAGTTTTGTATATTTTCAAATTCGTGGAATCTTAGAAGGAATTAAGCAAGCAAAAACAAAATTTTCTGAAGCATTTGTTATCTCTCGTCCTGGTTGTAATTTACTTGTTGGATCTTTAAATGCAAAATATAATTATTGCGACGGGTTTTCTACATCTTATGATAATTTTTTTAGTATTACAAAACCAGAAGTCATTATTCATTCGGCAAGGTAATTTGCAAAATAGAGAATTAAAAATGTGTATACATGGCATTAAGACGAAATTTTAAGAATAGACGTGTTTTTTCCAACAGATAATGGATCAATTGTCAATTATCTAAATGATACATATTATGAAACAGTTAAATCTCAACTCCTTCATATTGCAAGCTTTACTCGTCGTTTAATCCTTATTGAACCACATCCATTTTTTAGCAAGTAATTTTTTATAAAACAAAACTACATCCAATAATAACCTACACAGAAAAACTGGGTTCTTATGCGATTCCCATATATTTCCTATGCGAGGGAGACCGAATCGCATAGGAATTTTATGGGAAGGGCATGGGAATCCACTTTTTCTGTGTATAATTATTTAAATGTGGTTTAATTTTTATTAATTTGTATATATTTAATCATTTTCAGTGACGGCAATATAAATCCAATGAATATTGCGCATGATTTATGTATAAACGGCTCAAGAATTCCACACAGCATATCTAAAATAGTAGGTGAATTCATCTTTTAAGAAAACCCTAGAGCATGATTTTTAGGTATTCCATGAAAGACATGATCCATCATGGAATAGAGTAAAAGAAGCAGTAAAAGATTGTACAAACTGTGTGATTATTCCAACACAACATATCATGTGCCCAACAGATGAATGTCCAATCATGGATCCAATTACAAAGTTATCGCTATTTTGTGATGGAAGTCATATGACTCCAAGGCAATCACTCAAATTTGTTCCAAGCATTATTAAAGCTATTGATGAAGACAACCCTGTTTTAATTTAAATATTTTAATTTAATCATTTTTATTTAATCACATTTGTTTTGTTAATAAGTGTTACCTGTGATTTCTGTAATAACCAATCTAACTTTTCTCCTCTGCGTTCAACAACAAAAATGCACACTTTTATTGAGCCTTATGATATTTATCGTTTTTTAATTGCAACAAGTTTGTAAAATCAATTGAAAAATCTAACAAATGATATACATGAATGTTTGACCTATAAGCATTAACTAGTATGTGCTACACATTCTTTGAAATAATTGACATCATGGTTGCTGAAAACGTTATTTTTAACAATTTTTATTTTTGTATCACACTAACCTCTTATCCGGACATGACATATTACCAAATTGTTGTGCTGCATCAGAATACTCTGACATATTTGTTGAATTATCTACACGTGTTGCAACAGCAAACGGAACTTTGTTTTCATCGCATCCACAGCTGGAGTTAGTTGATGTAATTGTAAAATGTTTTGGGGAATGTATTCTTTTAGCACCGATGCCTTCTGCGAGCAACCCCGTAAACATTACATCATGATGAAAAGCGATTATTTCTTCTTCTTTTGCTTGTGATAACATAAGTGCAGCAGCTTTTGTACTAATTAAATATGCAAATTGTAAGCAATATTCAAAGCCATTTTTGTTGATACTATAAATTTTATTTGCATTAAAATTGATATGAAAATTGATCAATTTCAACCAAGAAAAATGATAGGAGAAGGGATATTACCTGCATTTAAACTAATGGACATGTGCTCGCTACTATATGGCCCTATGTTATTAAAAACTTGTTTATTGGATAGTAGAATAAAATATTGGGGCATAAAGTCGTTCCTAATTTGCTTTCTGTATAAATCAAGAAAGTCGGGAATCACAGTGCCCTTAAAATCGCATTTTGTGCGGAAAATTGGTAACATAACTTTATTTTAGCAAAAATAAATCTTTTTTAGAAAGGGATCAAAAGAGGCTGGAGATATCATAATTGTGGCTTTTTAAATTACCCCTCTTAATGTTCACATCAAATTTCTACATTTACTTACCCTTCTATTTTGTATTTCACATTGGAATCCATATATTCTAGCGTCCTACAAAATATAACTTTTCCATCTGTTGAATTATATTCCTTATTAAAATCATTTTCAATCCAATACAACAATCTTGGAACATTTATTAATGCATTCTCTTCACTCCGTAAAATATATTTTGTTGATGGACAAAATGTTTGTTGCCATGTAAATATTGAATGTGTCTTAAAAAAGATAATTACAAAAAAACTTCTGAAATTTCTTTTTTCTTCAGCTATTTACTACTTTGAAATTTGGTTGTGGAACAAAGTACTCGAAATTTGAATAAAAATGTGTTATAAAAACAATGCCTACCTTGTGAACAGATGTAATAAAAGAATCAAAAATATTTGAAACTACAACATCATTATATTTTTCTGATTCTTCAAAGCATGCTAGTCGAATAGTTTCATTAGATGAAAATCCAACAAAAAATCGATAAATTAAAGCAGAATTCTAAAATAAAGTTAGAGGATATTGAATTGGAAAATAAGAAGAGCTTACTAAATTTTTTGCCAAGTCCTTTCTCATTGCCATTCTTAAATCAAACGCATTTGGTGACGATGGTATTGCAATAAGTAAAGTTTTATTTTGACATTCAACATTCTTTTTTTCAATTTCATATGAAAACTTTACATTTTTAAATTGCACATAATATGTTTCTTCTTGAAGGATTTCTAAAAAAAGATTTAAGTGTTACAAACATTTTTAGATACAAATTTATTTTTGCAAATTTTAACATTCATTCATTGTCCCTAACAAGGGACCTGCCCAACTGTAATACGTAGATTGTTCTATCATTACATTACGTAGTACCCTGATTTACATTTTTTCGTCTTATTCTCCTTCCCGAACTAGCAAGCAAGGCGGAAAAATGACGAACCCTCGCATAAAGAAGGCGGAAGGAAGGCGGAAGCATATAACTTTTTTTCTAGATCATCTTCAGCTAATTCCAATGGAGGAATGATTCCCATAGCTATTAGCTTACTTTTCCTCTAAATGAAATTTTCTACATTCTGAATCCGCGGATTATTCAACGGATAGAAAATTTAAGAAAAAGTTGGATTTTACAAGCTATACATGTTCTGGAAATTAATTTTTGTGCAAAATATGTTTTTTTCGAGATTTTCAGTCGATTCTGAACACGTTTGATCATTTTAAAAAGGTTTCTTCGACAATTTTTTTTCCGCCTTCCTTACGCCTTCTTTTTTATTTTTTGTTAGTTCGGGTAATAACTTACTTTTGCTTCCTGTTTCAATGCAATAAAAAATATAGATTAAACAAAGAAAAAATAACAATAATTTTGTACAATTTGGAGATAATCCTTTTTGAATCAACATGAAAGACTCAGTTTAATGAAAAACTGCTCAATAGAAAAAGCAACCAACGTTATACTTCTAAAAAATTTAATAACAGCTAATTAAATAATATGACCGAAAAATCGCTTTAAAGATTGGTTTATGTTTAAAAATCTTAAAAGATAGTCAAATGCTTTGAAAAGTTTAAACCAGCTAAAGCAGCTAAATTCTAACAAATATATTGCTTGCTTATTCAATAACATAATTAAGATTGCTAAATAAACAAATTCACTCAACACAGCAGCTTATGCAAGATTTAAAAATACAACCATTTTTGTATGGGCTTTCCATCTAGGCAAACATTAGCCACAATTCATATTTTGTTTCTAAATTTTTTATCCACTTACACATAAAAAATTCAGTAACAAAAATGAAAGAACGATATTCTTATTGATTTTTATCATCTTATTAATCTCAAATCTTTTTGATTTGACTTGTTCGAGAAAGTTTTATTAGCGATGACAAAACGTGATGACCTACAATGGCTTCGAGCATTAGCTATAACTGCAGTCGTAAGCTTTCATTTACAACCAAAAATATTTTCATTTGGGTATCTTGGAGTTGACATGTAAGTTATTTTTTGTTTTCTTATTTTATTTTTGTTACAATACAGCAAAAGTTTCAGTTTTTTTGTTATATCTGGATACTTAATGACTTCAATTCTATCAAAATCTCCATACACTGTAACATTTTATTTGCGTCGAATAAAACGTATTTTTCCTGTATACTTTTTAACAATTACAGTATTCTTTGTAATTGGTTACTTCAAGTTATTACCATCACATTTTGATTTTCTCAAAACCGAAGTTTTATGGTCATTATTTTTTGTAAACAATTTTCCGCCAATGCTTGAAAGGAAAGAATATTTTCAAATGGTGAGTTATGATATCATTGTAGTAGCATCAACGCAATAAATTTATAGATTTCTGAATTTAAATTTCTCTTACATACTTGGTCATTAAGTGTTGAGATACAGTTTTATTTGATGGCACCGTTTTTAATAAAATTTATTTTATCAAGAACACAATCTATTTACTGGACAATTGCTTTTATTATTTTCTCATATCTTTTTCAAACTTTTGTTCCACATAATGCCATTTCATTTGGTTTTGTATTTTGCAGAATTTGGCAGTTTTTAATTGGTACACTTGCTTATTTGTATGCAAATCAAAGCTATGAAGGATATAGTCTGTTAGGATATACTGACCAAACTGCTGTTGAAGATCAAAATATAAAAAATGTTGCAGCAACTAATTTTTCTAATTTCCTCATTTTCATGATACTTACTTCTCTTTGCTTTATTTCACCCATTTTTTCTGCATCACTCATAGAAGCTTGTGTATTTCGATTATTAGCTACAGTGTTGACAGGCATTTTTATTTCATTTAACAGGCCTTTTAAAATTCCAAATGCAATTAACGCTTCAATTGTATATATTGGTGATATTTCATATGTAATTTATTTAGTCCACTGGCCAATAATTATTTATTTTAAATATTTTCATATTACTTACGGTAATCTTATTACTATTAAATTTAAGCACTATACAAATTTTATAGGTGATTTTTTCACAATACTTTGTATTCTGGCTTCAACACTTTTTATTCATGAATGCTTTGAAAAACAAATTTCTAAACTTTCTTGGAATTTGCATATTTCGTTTTTCACATGTTCATCTATTCTTATCGTTTTTCTAATGGTTTCTGAAAACAGCCAAGTTTGTTTAGTTTTGACCAGGGCTGAGCTTAATCGAAAATTTTGCAGCGGAACGGAATACGGAACGGAATGAATTTGATTCCGGAATTACTGGAACGGAACGGAATGCGAAAAATGAGCGGAATTCCGGTCATAACGGAATCCGGAACGGAATTTTTCTCATAGTAAGCAACAACATAATTTTTTTTAAGGCGATAAGGTTTCATTACATTTTTTTGTTAAACTAAAACAAATTTTACATGTACTTTAGACTTTCAAGTGTTTAGGGTTGTCCAGGCAAAAGCTATAAGTAGTAATTAATAAGGTGATTTCTTTATGGTTTTTGCCGAAATTACAGAAAAAAGGCCTAAATTCAAGGAACACTTAAAATCGAGGTTCGGCTGTAATCAAATCTTAGTTATTTTCTACTGTTGGATCCGTTTTTTAAATATTAAAATGGCTACTAAGACTTTTTTCATGCAAGAAAAACGTACTAAAAATTTGCAAAAATTACTCATTATTTAAGGTATGTAAAATTCATACTTTTTTACTTGTTTTACCCATAAGTGATTTGTGAAGAGTAAAATTTAAGAAAATTTGTTTTTTTTTATTTTTTCTCACAAAACTATTATTAACAAAAATTAGTAAATTTGGGTAAAATTTTTAATTTTTTTTTACCCGTTTTCCCTGTATCTACTGTTGCAAAAACAAAACCGCTAGGACACAGCGCAAACATTTTTTCATAAAAAACTACCGTTTTATAAAAACGATGATAATCATCGGATGATTAAAGTTTTAAAATTTTTGATGGCATGGATGAAAAAAAAAGTCTTTATAGCCGCTTTCTAGCAAGCGGTCAAAATTCACGTTCGTTTTAAGCTCCCTGTCGGTCAAAGTTCAGGCATTCGATAAAAAAGCAATTTGTAAAAATATGACAATTCTTTTACGGTATAGGTGGATGAGTGTTAAACAGATTTGACGGTAACCTGATTTAAGGACAGTTGACTTTAAAAATCACGTCTTTTATATATATAAATACTTGTCTTGAATAAAAAATACGTTTGTAGCTATATTTTCGGCCAAAACTATGACGAATATTAAGAAAATGTGGTAAATAAATATTTTTCAATCTTTACCACATCTTTCCGGATTCCGCTCCATTTTTTTCGACCGGAACGGAAACGGAACGGAATCCAAAAAATGAGCGGAATTCCGCTCAGCCCTGGTTTTGACCATTTTTTAATATGCTTATAAATATATTTCTAGTTCTCAGAACAGATTGATTATATTCAAGGAAACCTAGCAGAATTAAAATCATGTTTGAAATTTTATTATGATTCATGTGAAACTAACCCTATTATTGACAAGTATTATACATTTAAACGAACAGGAAGTCCATGGGAGGAATATTGTTCATTCAAGGTAAACAATATCAACTGTATTATCATGTAATCATCAACGTTTTTTAGCTAAATCCTGCAGCCAACAAAAGTATATTAATTGCTGGAAATAGTTTTGTACATTTTCAAATTCGTGGAATCTTAGAAGGAATTACTCAAGCAAAAACTAAATTTTCTGAAGCATTTGTGATATCACGTCCTGGTTGTAATATACTAGTTGGAGCTTTAAATGCTAAATATAATTATTGTGCTGGTTATGAAACTTCTCATGATGAAATATTACCGATTATTAAACCAGATGTTATACTTATAACAACCAGGTATGAGTGCACTTTGAACATGAGAAAGGGTAAACATGGGCGATTGTTCATTATTAGGTCAATCATAAAAACAAAATCACTGTATAACTTTGTAGCAATATCGAAAATTCGATAAAAAAACACTACATTTTTTAGAATAGAATACTTTTTTCCAACCATTAGTGCACCTAACGTTAATTACAAGAATGACACATATTATGAAACAGTTAAATCCCAAATCCTTCATATTGCAAGCTTTACTCGTCGTTTGATAATCATTGAACCTCATCCAATTTATAGCAAGTAATTTATTAAATTGTATTACAGAAAAATTATGTTTTATGTAATATTTATATTTTAGCGACAACAATATAAATCCAATGAATATTGCTCATGACTTATTTATAAACGGCTCCAGAATTCCACACAGCATATCTAAAATAGTAGGTGAATTCATCTTTTAAGAAAACCCTTGAGCATAATTTTTTGAGGCATTCCATGAAAGACATGATCCATCATGGAATAGAGTAAAAGAAGCAGTAAAAGCTTGTACAAACTGTGTGATAATACCAACACATCATATCATGTGCCCAACAGATGAATGTCCAATCATCGATCCAATTACAAGGATATCGCTATTTTGTGATGGAAGTCATATGACTCCAAGGCAATCACTCAAATTTGTTCCAAGCATTATTAAAGCTATTGATAAAGATAATCCTGTTTTTGTGTAATTAAATTTATTATTAAAAATGTTCTTTGTAATTAATATTTGTAACTGTAAATCTTGTAGCTATTGAGAATTTTTTTAACCTTTAAATAAAGGAAAGATAGAGACGTAAATATGGAAGCTCAGGTTGTGTAGCAGTGTAATTGTACAGTATTAACAAAATAAAAAGGTTGGCCTGAATCCAGCTATGACTTCTGCTGGTCATATCTGTATTAGAATTGTTACCTAACCTCCCAACATTCTTTAATAGTGAACGGCATCTAATTGAACGGGATAGATTTATCCAGTGATCCAATCCAATGAATCAATTCGTCAATATGGTCCGATTGATTTTTGTATCCAACAATCCAATTCGGCAAAACTGTGGGCCCAACTTTTATTCATCTATCTTTTTATATTATGAGGCTCATATTTTTGAAACAAATTAATTCTGCCAATCAACGGAGCAAGTGTTTTTTTGCTTTAGTCAAAATTTTAGCCGGTTTGTGTGTATCGTAAAATAAATTTCGTCAAAGTTTTTATTATTTTTTCGTATCAAAATCAGGCAATGGATAGGTAAAATTATTCCAAAGTTTTATGGTAAAACAAAAGTATTGATGGTCCGGTCGTCATTCATTTTACAAAAGTGAAGAGAAGAAGAAGGTAGAAGAAGGAAAATTAGCATAAATTGCAGCTGCTAGCACAATATTGGCGTCTCTGTGCAAGGGTATAGAAGGAGTTGGTGCAGAAGCCATTTGCAACCCATGTAGCACAATTTGCATTTGCATTGGTACATGTTGTGCCACCAGTGCCAGAGCAACGATTACATGTTCGTGGACATTTTTGTGTCATTAGAGTTAAATATACAGAGTTGTTACAGAGGGCAGCATTTGCAGCACAATTTGTAGCAACATCTGAGCAAGTGCCGGTTCCTGGTGATGCTGTTGTAGTAACGGTACCAGTGCTGCAGAGATTACAAGTTCTTTGGCAATTTGTACGCATGTATGAGTTGAAGGTAACATCATTACAAAGTTGTCTCATATCTCTGCATCCTGTGTTGATATCACGGCATCCCGTTCCACTGCTGCAAAGACCACATGTTCCAGGGCAATATTGTTGCATGACAGTTGTCCAATTGGCATCACGACAATATCGAACATTAGCGGTACAGTTAATGGGTGAAACTAAAACATTAAATATTATATGTTTTAAAAAAGCAATAACTAACTTGGATCATCCCCACATGTATAGGCAGCAGTTTCGCAGCATGCAAAACAAGTATTAGCACATTCTAAAGCGATATCTTCCAAATCAGGATTTTCACAATTTGGTGCACGTACTGGTGGGTCTGCAGCTGGATCAGCCATTGGGAATATTGCTCGGCATTCTGCGGTATCACGGACATCAGAACAACTTGTGGCATTTGGCCCGTAGACTGTTGGATTAACTTTGCATGAACCTGGTGTAATTGCTGCCATGGAAAGCTGGAGACATACCAAAACGGCAAAAACTGCAAACACTGCTTTACTCATCATCTTCTTTTTCTTTTGTTACCTGAAAAAATAATTTATTAAAATATTGCTCCATCGAAATGGTAGTACAATATCACATGATATGAATGATGTGTTTATTGCAAAAATATTGCCTTCTTTTATACCCCTTGTTTTAACCTCATATTACATGTTTGAAGGCGGTGATGAAACAATCCAAGTAGCAAATGTCTATATTGGTTTTGCAAAAAAATCCATAAATGTAAACGATGTACAGCTAATTAAATCTTGTTGCAAAATTACTGCTACAATTTTTTTGATTTATTGAATCCATAAAGAAATGTTTCATTGTGTAGTTGATGTCTGATGTTTACAGCTGCTGCATTAATGAATTAAAAGAAAATCTTTTACTTTTTTTGATACAAAGAAAATCGAGAAATCAGGAATTCATAAAAAAACATAAATGCTTATGCTTTCCTTTTTTTCCATCTGTTTCTTAGATAAATAAAAGTATCTTTTTTAATAGAAAATAAAATTTTCCGTAAAAAAAATCAAATGCTCAAGAGAACACTATTTTTTCATTTTTATGAGAAATAAAATAGTTTTATTTAATTAGCTGTTACTGCTCTTTAATAGCTTTTCTAAAGTTTCTTTTGATCGTGTCGAGAGCTTAATTCCACGATCGACATCAAATTTGAATAAATTATTATTACAGTTTTCTTAATTAAAAAAGTGATTCTTTATGTTGCATTATTATGTTTATCACATTTGAAGATTTTCCAAATTGATTTAAAGACTGCTGACAATTACCACTTCAACCAACTATTCATTTGTAATTAGTTAATCGGAAAAATATGCTTTTGTTTGTATAATAGCCTATAACATTTTGCAAAATTTTCTGATTTCTTAATTCTTACATTTTTTCTACAATGTCATTGCCGATACCATTATCTCGAAGTGCTGGAAAACTTGTCGTATTTTATTTAATTGTTGGATGGATTTACTATGATATTACTATAGGGCAACAAGGTAAAACTTTTTAAATTTAAATGTGTGTCTGAACATGAACAAAAAACTATGATATATATGGTAAAAGCACAGTGCACGACAGGAGCAGTTAGATCGATTAAACGGGAAAAAAAGAGAATAAAAATTTTTAACTTTTTTTCTCTTTCATCTTTTTTCGTTTCTTTCTTCCTCTTCCTTTTCAAGCCCATGTCGCGCAATGTATCATATATGCGTATTTGTATTAAAAAAACACATATGTTATTTTTAGAGTCTGTTGCTGTTCAACAAATTGTTCAGGAGCATCGTATTAAATTTAAAAATGTCGAATATGAATATATCTTAAAAGCAGGTGCCACAAACTGTGATGACAAAACACTGCTGATAGCAATTACATCACCACCAGATGCTGCAAAACAAAGAAATGCTATAAGAAATACATGGCTTAAAAATCTTGTATGTAATTTTTTTTTAAATATCTTATTTATGATTTAGAATTCAACTACTATATATCGATTTTTTATTGGTTTTTCTTTGAACGATGATGTTGCAAAAAATGTTTTTCACGAAGCTCAAACTTATGGGGATATCATTTCTACTGGTGTTTTTGATTCATCAGAAACAATAGTTTTTAAAGTAAAATTTCTTAATTTGTTATTCTTTAATAGCTGTTTTTTAGACATATGCTGTTCTAAAATGGCAACAAGTTTATTGCACATCTCCAAAATATATTTTACGAGTTGAAGATGATATAATAGTAGATACATCTCGGTTGCTGTATTGGATTGAAAATGAATTTGATCATTCTTTTAACGAATTTGATGGAAAAGTAATCTTTTGCAAGACAAGAGAAATTATTGATGGAAGTATTCCATATAAAACCAAATGGTAAATGTTTTAAAAATGTCATTTAATTAAAGTGCCTTGCTAATAGAAATTATGCAAATTTTTGCCACTCATATTTATGCTTCTACATCCCTGCCTTTATTCATCCGCCAAGATATCATGTAAAACTGACTCTTTTCCGTTTAGGAGCAACAAAAATGGTGTTGAATACTGTGAATCTTCTGCATATCTACTTAGCACAAAAGCTGCCAATTTAATGCTCAAACAAGTTCCAAATGAAAATATGGTTTCATCTTTTGAAGATATAATGTTTACAGGTGTTTTAGCAGAGGCCACAAAGGTTCAAAGATATCATAAATCAAAACACTTTTCATCAAAAGCTATTCATATGAAATGTGGATGCGATAAAAATGGAATTCCAAATTTGATAAGTGTTGCAGAAATTTCAAAAGAAAATTCAACAACAATGCCACTGAGCTATGATGATCAAGTTAATCAATTTTTGGATAAAAGTTGTGGAAATGGGAGGTAAGGCAAAAGCAAAGTCAAAATATTTGCTACTTCTAAATTGTCGATTTCAGTGATGTCACCAACGTGGAATATTTTAAGCACTGCATTGCCCATACTGGATAGCAAATGTATGCTATCATTAGGTTTGAAAAGTTTTATAACAAATGTTTTGACGTTTGTATTTTTCGATTTTATATAACAACCGATGCGTTTGTTTGGAAGAGACAATTATTTACTCGTGCTAAAATTTTATTCCCATAAAAATGTACCTCCTATATATTCAAAAAGCTACTCAGCATGAAACATGTTCTTTTATACTTTTAATGTGTATCATATTTCATTAAATAAAGAATTTTAATCAAATCGGATCTATATTTACAATGATAATAAAGGTGTAAAGAAAAATTTTTAAAACATGCTAATATAATTTTCTGCCACCGCAAGCAACAAAGTAAAAAACTCAATCAAATTAGGAAGGATCACTGATTTTTATGCCACCAGTAAAATACTCGCGTTGTTGTTGTGTAAATTTAAAATTTTATACTTTTTCAAAAGCTATTTTGCGTTTCATTTTTGGGACAAAATTCTAAATATTTCTCAATAAACGTTTTTTGCTAGAGATGGATATTCGCAAAAGCAAAAATTTTATCTAATAAGTTGCAGCTGGTTCAACATGCAGCTAATGTGAAAAAAAGTGCTCGTTATTGAAAAAAAATAGCAAAATTAAAATTTCTTAAATAAAAAATTAAAAGTTTGAAAAAAGATGTCACATGAACCTTTACAAACAAAACGTGATGATTTGCAATGTTGGAGAGCTTTATCAATTTTAGCAGTTTTGCTCTTCCATATTTGGCCTGAAAAATTTCCTAATGGATATCTTGGCGTTGATATGTATGCTAATTTTCAAAACAATTTTTTTTATTTTAATATTATTTAAATTTTAGTTTCTTTTTATTATCTGGATATTTGATGGCAAGCTTGTATACGTTCAATAAAAACATTGATGATGCAATGGTTGATTTTTATTTTCGAAGAATAAAAAGAATTTTACCAATATATTTAGTGATTATGCTATTTTCTGTTGTTATTTTATCACAGCAAATATTTAACGACGAGTTTAATTTTATTCTTGAAGATCTGAGATGGGCTATTCGTTTAGCGACTAATTATGAAGATCTACTGAAGAAGAGAGGATATTTTGAAACGGTATGTTTATTACATTTACACAGATCGTCCAAACAAAATTTTGAGTTATATTTGGCTAGCAATTTTTTCTCAATTTCGTTTAAACAAATACCAATAAAGCTGTTATTAACGTCTTGAAAGATTTGTTTAACACTTTTTGGAAAAAAGTTACAAAAATCCTGTAATTTTTATGGGAGAATATGCAAATTTCTAGTCAATTAGTACACGATCGGTGTCAAAAACATACATTATCTTATGCTGAAAAAAAAACAATTGTGTTGATATTAGCTAAATGCCATAGAAACATATTGCTAGCCAATAGGGTTTGTACGCCATATATTTTTATGTTACAGAAATCAAATTTTCGATTCTTTCGGCATTGCTGGTCATTAGCTGTTGAAATGCAATTTTACCTTCTTTTCCCATTTTTCGTTGTCCTAAAGTCTCACATCTCTACAATGAAATATCAGTTATTTTTGATTATTTGCATTTTTACTTCATTATTTTATCAAGCATATTCTTCAAACCTCATCGTTCAATATGAATCACTATTTTGTCGAATTTGGCAATTCTGTTTCGGAATGCTAGCGCAAACATTACCAACTGTATCCATCAAAATATTACCAAGCTTACTTTTAATTACATGTGTAACAATAATATTCTGTTCATTAACACTATCACGGATATATTTTAGTTTAATCACATTATTGGTTGTTGGAAGTATTATAACAATGTCAAATGTTCAACATCATCCTTTTAAATCTATATTTTATTATCCTTCACTGGTGCATTATCTCACTTTCTTGGGCGATATTTCTTATATTCTTTATTTAATTCACTGGCCGTTAATTACTTATTCCCGTTATATGTCATCCCAAAGTACTTTTAATTTTTTTGGTAAGATATCACAATAAAAAGCGATAGCACAACAACCTGCAAATTATGTCTCAAGATGCATGTCATTTGATACTATTTAACACCACCACCTATGCAATTTCTTGGCCGCTTTGAACTAGCAGCATAAAAGCTTTTAAAATTTTTAAAATAATTCGGTATTTTTTAGATGGCTTTCTATTACTTTCAACGTCAATATTACTTGCACAAATTGCCCACTTGGTTCTCGAAAAACCTTTGATTCGAATATGTCACAATCAACGAAATCTCATAGCAGTTTTATTTATTTTATACGCCGTTGTTACTTATTTGCCTCCACAATTTTCAATGGAAACAAAGCTCTCAAGTTCTGATGTAAATTATATTTTTTGTGTCATCTTTATAGTAAGGTTTCCGTTTTTAGAAAAATGAAGCCTCAGCTCTTACTGTTGCATTTTACAAAAACATTACCAATTTTAATGAACCTTTAGTGTTACCTCCAAATTGGACATCTAAAAATGATATATATCTTGCAACAAAATTTCGTGGTCAATATATGGGTGGTATTTATGAATGCAAAGAAAAATACGAAATTGATCTAAAAGGAAATATATTGCAATATTGCGAAACAACAGGAAGCCCAAATGGTACCATGATTGCGCTGGTTATTGGAAACAGCTTTTCAATGAATATTATTGCTGCAGTTTCTGTGAATCCATTGTTCTCCAAAACTTTTTCAGTTTGGACGAATGGGCTTAACTTTCCTATGCATAATGACCTTGAAAAATTTTATATTGAAAAGATTAAAGAAATTCGGCCAAATGTGACGTTTATAGTTCAATGCTATTTTCAAAAGTATCTTTTCGATACTCCTGTCGATAATATCACAGAACATCCAGAATTCAAGTATTGGAATAAAGCTTTGGGAGAAATACAAAATTACACTTCAGCAATTGTTATTAATAAGGAGCAGCTTAAATTCTCGTATGATATTTCGCAGGATTATATTCGTCGAAAAATTTATAATTTAACTATTGAAACAAAGTTGAAAAAACCGGTACGTTCTTTTATTTGGTGGTACAGCAGAGTTTGCTTTTAATAGCTCCCAGAAAAATTTATTCATATCTTTGAAGTTACTATCACATTGAGAGAAACAAGAAAAAACGATAAAAATTTTTTTGTTTACTATCAATTTTGAGAGTAACAAAAAAACGATAAGAAAATAAAAAAACTTTTTTGAAATAAAAATCTCAATTTTTTAGCCACGAAGTGCATCACTAGAAAAATGGCTAATGTCACTAAATTGCTCAAAATGTGCATTTTTCGATTATCGAGAAGCTTTTTGTGATGAAGAACATTGCACAATTGTGGATAAAGCAACTGGACTTCCAGTGTTTAGAGATTTGGATCATATTTCACCACTTGGATTACGATATTTAAAACCGTTCATTGATTCGGCAACAGATAGGGCATTGAAAAAAAGTTTGTAAAATTCGTTATTTTTTATGTCGTTAAAATCTTTCGTACATTGTTTTATAATTTTTATGTTTTGTCAAATGTGATAATCCTTTATGTATAACCATTTAAACAAATAAAAAAAAATTATGATTACCATCTGACAAAAAAATGGAGATAAAATGATTTGTTGACATAGATGCATCACTTATGATACATATATGAGAACTTTATTTTGCCGATAGCAGTCGTATATGCATAATACGAACCTCATATATGAAGCCAGTGGGACACTATTTGGAGCGTATGCGACGCAAAACTGTTTTTTGAAATAAATGCTATTTGCATTAATTACGATAGAATTAGATTTATTCATATAACAATAATTAAAAATGACAAAATAATATGCACATTCTTATATATCACAATATTACACAGCAAGATATTCATTTATTATCGTTTTGAATTATCGCAATAAAAAAACAAAAGAAATATGAAGCAAACATTACTTTATTGTATCAATTATTTACATATATTATTAATCATTGCAGTGAGACATATTTTCAATTACTTTAAGACAGATATCCAGCACTTTGATTAATTGTGAAAGCAACATTTTTGTCAAGAACACTTGTACCAGATACGGTGTATTTGATGCATAAGCAGCCATTAAAATTCAATGCACGTTTCTCGAAGTTTTGTTGTATTCGACAACTTTTTCGGTTGCATAAAGATGATGTAAGCGTTTAATTCTTTTAGCAAAGCAGCAGTTTCATTCGCTTGATAATGTGATATAAAATCTTCTTCTTTGCCTACAAGTACTACAATAAGTTTAACGCCTAAATTTATCCATGATGCAGCAGTTAATGGTAACACAAATAAATATCGTGGTTTCAAGGATGTCAATATAACATAATTTCTTGATTCTGGTATTTCATTTCTGTTATAACTGATTTCGCTGAAACTGTTTGCTTACATGAGATTTATTAACATTACTTACTTATGTTGGATACAACAGTGCGTTTATAACAATAAAACATTTTATAGCATGTATAGAAAAAGATCGCATATAGTTTTCCATCATAAAATGTTCACCTTTTTAGTCCTATCTCCTTTTTTAAAGCTGCATTCGTTTATAAGTTCGACATATTTAAAAAAATTGTATTACATATGTTTGTTTAGCTTTTTATGATTCATCGATGCTCACGCATTTGATTTAAGTTACGAGTTTTATTATTTTGCTACCAGATCAATATAACATATGTAAAAAAACTCAACAAAAAAATCTTTAACAATAACTATTAACATAATTTCTTTGAAAGCCTTTTATTTCATTTATCCAATATCTGAGCCATATTTTAGGTCTCCAAGGAATACCATCTTTACTAAAATTTTGCATTCGCTGAATTTGAAATCTTTTTAAATTTTCTTCTGTAACATCTGCCCATTCATTAATAACCATAACTGGCATATTATCATAGAGGGGTTGTAATTCACTTTTGATAACTATGGGTACTGCTCCCATTATCAATGCTTCCCATGTTCGGTGACAATCTGTTCCCATACCTCAAATAGTATACCAAGTTATCATCACATTTAACATCATCTTCTAGATATTTTTAAGGGAATGACTTACCGGGTGGGCTTAAAACAAACTGAGCGCTCCCTAAATTGAGAAGATATTTTTTCCAGCTTATCCTTAATTCATCGATAAACACATTTGTATTAGTTCGATATTTTGTTTTAAAAAAATTAAGAAAATCAGTGCGATTTTCGTTGGTATGCGGAGAAATATTGGTGTACAAAAGCAGCGACCTACTATAATATGGAGTGAGATTTTGTGAAAATTTATAAATTGTTGAAAATTTTTCATTTTCTGGTGGTACTATCCCAAGTGGTAGGGGTTTTAGCTTAAAGTGTCTGAAATGGAAATTAATAATTGAAAAACAGGAGAAATTTCTTAAAAAACAAAATTACGATAATAAAAACATATTTCTAACGCTTTTTACTGTTACTGTTAAAGTGAATAAGCCCGTATTTAAGGAAGGGATTTGGGGGCCTGTGCCTCCTCGGGAATTATTCCTTTGATCAGTGTATTCTCGCTTACGCCTCCGCTTCTGCCTCCGCTCCCGCTTCCGCCTCCATATAAGGGGAAGCGCAAGACGCGGAAGCGATTGCGGGAAGCGGAGAAGCGAAGCGGAAGGGGGAGCGATTAATTCTTTGGAGGCGGAAGCGAAGCGGAAACGACAAACGTGGGAGCGCGAACACACTGCCTTTGATCTTCTGCCGAAGCATGCTAAAAGCGGCGGAAGATCAAAGACGTGCCCACCCCGAAATTTTCAAAAAGTCATTTCTGTATACGGCCTTGATAGTGATAGTAATCAAAACATTTCATTTTTGCTATATATTATTTGTTATTATGGCTCACCTTGCAATGACATTTTGTCCAAACCATGCAATTATTTTAGGATCTTTTAAATAATTTATCTGCCAATCATATCCAATTGCATGAGCACTTTCATGCGTTATTAAAATAAAAGGATATTTAATTTTTGGATAATAAAATTGAAAAAATAATTTAATATAATCAGTTTTTATGAATACTATATCACCACATTTAATATTTTCTGCCTTTAAATTATGCTGGTACATTGCTTGAACAAAATTAGATAAACTTTGAAAAATATGTCTTGTATGAAATATTGATGAAACATATGGAAATCCAAAAAATGTCGATTTGTTGAGATTATATTTTGATAGCAGGTTATCATAGTCATAATTAAATTCATATTCAATTTCTGAGATATTATTAATTACCGGTGTTGGCTTTTGTTTTCCTGGTTCAGATTCGTCATTCTTGAAAAAATAGACAAACATCAAAGCCAATAAAATATATAAAACTAATGCTCTCTTTTTTGGCATTGATGTAATAACAGAATATTATTATTTCACTTATTTACAACTATCTTTATTGCAAGGAATTTGAAAAAAAAACATAAAATTTCTTGTTTAATTAAAATTTTTGTTCAAACATTTTCATGCTTGTCTGAGATTTTCTCTTTTATTGGCTTAAAGGATACATGTGAATAAATAATAAAATTAATTCCCAAAGTATGTTTATTGGATGCTAAACGAAACGTATTTGTTTTTAATGGTGCTTTTTAGCTAATTTGCAAGAACAAGTAGTACTTGATTTCGTCTGCCACTTAATTTTAATTTCAGTGGAAAATCATTTCTATTCTTTCAAAGAGATACTTTTATTTATTTTAGAAACAGACGCAATAAAAAGAAGCAGAAGTGTTTATCGCAAAAAAAATATTTTATTGTATCAAAAATGTTGAAAGAAGCATAAAAATTTTTTTATTCATCTTTTTTTGTCCAGCAGCTGTAAGCACCAGACATCCACAAAAGAACGCCGGATTTCTTTTGTGTATTCAAAAAATCAGAGAATTGGGTGCAGAAATTTTGCAACAAAGTTTGATTAGCTTTAAATTCTTTATATTTATGGATTTCCTTTGTTTGGCACAATAAAGCCAGACAGTCTGCTGTGAAATTTAACACCACCATCAACTGGATGCATAAATAATAATACTGGCTGTAATGACAAGAAACAACTTTGTCCAGCAACTTGTAATCGTTGTTCTGGAAGTGGAGGCAGCACTTGTACAAATTCAAATGCAAATTGTGCCACATGGGTACCAAATGGTTTCTGCTCCAACTCCTTCTATACAACAGATCAAAAGAGACAATATTGTGCACAATCCTGTAATTTATGCTAATCTTCTTTTTTTTAATGAATGACGACTGGACTAACATCATCAAAAAAATGTCTCTAAAACTTTGGAATAATTTTACCTATCCATTGCCTAATTAGATACTGAAAATAAAACTTTGACGAAATTTGCTTTTCATCACACACAAAAAATGCGTTGTAACATTAAAAGTCAACAGGTATGTGTTATGAACTAATCTTGCTATAGTTCAATAATATGTTAGATTTAGTTAGTATTATTTATTAATAGCACAGCGGTTCAAAATACAACCTTCTTATAGCTCTGGTTGATCACATATAAAAAAGATACAAGAGAAAATCAACGAGGTAAAAACAGAGAGAGAGCGTTTGTCAATGAGAGGCATAACGCCACAAACTAATAGAGCTAAGACAATTCGAATTTATACACATCAGTATGAAAATTCCATAAAACATTAATTGAACACAAATTAGCAACACAAGTATCACTGATATCGTAAGAGTTTGAGTAATTTCTTTAAACACTGTATTTTTTGAAGAAGGCAGTTTTTTAATTAGCTATAAGTGGTTTTAAAGTTCATCGATCAAGGGACTTTCAAATCTTCAAAATTTTTTAAAACTTATTCATATGAATAATTACCTGCATGTGTCAAGTAAATTTGTGCACCCGCCGTAACTTTTTTGTTCATTGTCTAACCACATGTCGCCGCGCAATTGTCGTCGGCGCAAAACGCGGGGTGCCTTTTTTGTTTTTGTGTTTGAGGATGGCATCATTTGTAATGCAAACAGAATATATGATCCTGATATATTGGCATTAATGTTTGAAGATGCATTTATTTATGCTTGTGTTCATTGATTTAAAACATGATAGTTTAAATACGGTAAATTATGGACTCCTTCGAGATTGGAAAAACTTTTATGGTAAAATGTTCTTTTTTATATTAGTGTAAATTTCATAACAGTAGTTTGTTTTTAATTAAAATTTAATTATTAATGATGGAATTTTTTGCAAAAAAATGATACATTTGCTTGCATTCTAAGGCTTCTACTTTTTCCGTTTCTTGTATTATTTTTAGCTTTCACTGTGTCAATTGACAGAATATGTGTGCAAATTTTTTATTTACCCATGTATACAATGAAAACATTACGAATGAGTTCTTCTGTTTTTTTGCTTTTTATGAAATTTGTTCAGACTTAGTTTTGAATATTATTATTGTTATACTTATTGCTGCAAAAAAATTCATTTTAAATTCTATCTATTTTTTAATTTTCTAATGTTACAATGGAAATTTCGAAAACACACATTAACCATGTAAGTTAAACTTTTTATTTATTTGACATTTTTGCGATATCAAAATTTTTCTTACTAATTTCACTTGCTTGTAGACCAAAATTTTAAAATGGATTGCGACATGTTGATTTTGAAAATCTGTGCATTTCGTTTTTTTATATACCCCTGATTGGCACTAATTAAAGAAAAGTTTTAGATCATGATTAAACATAAAAAAAACAAATTAATATGGTTAAGCATCGTTGGTTTTATAATATATTTTTTTCGAACTTTTCTTTTTTCAACTTCTGATATCACTGTTAACCAAGTGGTCTTCTCTGATTATTCTCATGTTTTTCACGATTTCAAAAAATGTATTCACAGAGCTGCAAATAGCTATCTCTATCTATCAGAAATTTTTTTCGTCGAATTTATTGTATGCATTAGAAAGCATGTTTCAATAGATAAGTCAGAAATGGAATACTTTCCAAATTATGTAAATGATGAAAATAAAATATTTTTACCACTTAAAAATCGATTTGATGAATGTAAATGGTTGACAGTTGGAATTGGAGGTGCATCAAATTCAGAAATGTTATTCCAATTCAGATACCCAAGATGTTCTGTTTATGGTGTGGAGCCGAGTAATGCTGGAAATTTTTCATCTGCTGGTGAAGTGATACCTTATGGAATTGGTAAGTAACAAAAAATTTGCGCCTTCAGTTTAACCGTCTTCAGTTTTTATGCCTTCTAATTTTGTCCGTCAAGGTTTGCGCTTTTTCAGACATTTAGATCTGTATGGTTCAAATTATATTATAAATTTTTTTACATGTTTTCATGTTTCCATTTTTTAAAATGACAAAAATGAAGCCGAAAACACGAAAAGCGCAACTTTTAAAGGCGCAACAATGAAAGCGCAAAATTCCGGCACATCTGTTTCTGCAAAAAGAATTTTATTTTTTTGTGTCTTTAAATACGAGCAACATTAGTTTAAAAATCTTTCGATATAAGTTTTGCCAATGAAACAGCAATAAATTCACAATCACAACTTTTTGTCTTTTTTGTGTGTCGCTTTGCTATGTTGCTGTCATTGCTGTTTTGCCATTATACTGTTCATTTTGACAAAAAAACCTTATTTGTGATCATTAATGCTTTTTCGGCGCTGTGTAGAAATATTAAACTAGAAAGTGATGTCGGTTTTTTTTAACTATTAATGCTCTTTTTAAAATGTGTCACAAAAATGTCACGAATGTACAAGAAGTTATAATGACATTCGTTGATTTATTGTCTCTTTGAATTTTTGTATATATTTTTAAATGTCATTAAAAGTTGGATATGATATTTTATTGTGTTTTTTTTCACTTTTTTTACTCTGCATTTCGAAATCAAATTATTAATAAAGCTCAATAATGAAAAAAAAAGAAACATGACTGCAAAATTACCCACTTTTTGTCCCTAAATATTCCTTAATGATATGTAGACAAACATATTAACCGAATATGAGAGTCAATTCTATTACTAGTTACGAATATACACAGTTAAATAATATATTTCATAACTTTCTTTGCAGGACTTGAAGATGATGAAACAAAAATTGTTATGAATATTAATGGATCATATGTTGAAAAACCATTTAAAGTTTTATCTTTAACAACAATCATGGACAAATACATACATTCTCGAGTACTTCATTACCTCACAATCGACATTGAAGGCTATGAATATAAAATTCTTGAACAACTTGTTGGAAATGGGAAATTTACGCGAGCAAATAGCGGTATTGTCATTTGTCAAATCGATGCAGAATTACATCATCCACACATGGAAACAGCACATTCATCTATCAAAAATGTTTTAAATCCAGTTGAATTTATTTTACATTTTTTACAAGATTCATCTCCTTTCATTCCAATTTTTAATGCACCATTTACCCATTATCCACATCAAAAAGTAACATTTATTAATATTGCAGAACCTGAATGTGAAGCAAAATTTGGTTTTAGTTCTTACTTTCGCAATAATTGAGTGTCTTTTTTATTTTTGTTACCAAATAATAAAATGAACAAAGAAAAAATGAGAAACAATGCAAAAATGTGTTATTTGCAACGATGTATGTAAATAGGGCTGCTTACTAGTTTTGTTTTGTTTTATCGCAACACGTTCCTTTAGGTTAACTTTTGTTTATTTCTCTGAAGGGGCGGGGTACCTCTAGTGAGGAAAAAAGATGATGACTTTTGTGTGTTGCCAGTCAACAAATATTTGCGTCAATGCGAATAAGAGTTTCAAAAATTCCTTTTTGTGTAAATTTACATAAAATAATTAACAAAAATACAGTTACAACAGAAGAGTAAAAAAGAAAGTTGACACGACCTAGTTCGACACCTTCTCTTTCATGATAAAAAAGAAATGGAAACTATTTTGTATAACAAAATGAAAAAACCTAACAAGTTTTTAGACATAAAAAAGAGCATGTGTTTCGATATTGTATAAGATTTATCTTTTTTCAAAGCAAAAAAAGATAAAAAGTATATTTTTTAACATACTGACTACAACAATTTGCAATAATGCCATGAAATATACATAGTGTCTGCCTAGCCATGGTAATATTTTAATGATATGGTCCATTTCTAACCTGAATGCTACCGCTGAAATTTGTTTTAATCTTTGGTCTACTGAGCACTGAACTAAGTTTTTAGTGATTGTTTCCGGCAAGACTCAAACCTGGGGTCAGCTGGTTAAACATCCACAGCAAAGACACTAGGCCATTGATACAACTGCAACTTATTTATGACCCACAATATAATAAGAAAAGCACCTAGCATGTAGTTGATAAAGATTTTTATTTTTAAAAAAAAATTTAGAGATTCAAGTTTGCATATATTATGATTGAACATATTTTATTTAAAAAATATGCGATGAATTTAAGCTTATCGATCATATAACACAATGCAATTTCACAATTTTAACAAACATACTTATGCATCATGCTAATGCAATAAAAATTTAAACAAAAAATCAATTTGATATTGATGAAATCTAGAAACTAAATCTTTTTCAAAAACTAAATCCAAAAAAGGTTTAAAGATTTCCCAATTTTGTCCATTAAATGCATCTACAGGCTGATGACAATCATCCCATTCACTAAGATACATTTTTGCAAATTGCTTTTCTGTTGGCCATGCTATTCTATCAATTCGTCGAGGTGGCGTTGTTCTCGTTGATACAAAGTTTTTGTTAGTTTGACTAAAAAGTGAAATATTATTTTGGTCATAAGGGATACGCTAATGGTTTTTGTGCTATCTATTAAAAAATGTTTTATTTCAAATAAGTTCTATCGAGTTTTAAATTTTTAATGGATTGTTTGATACAGTATCTGTATACTAATTTTCGTATTTTACTTACTTTTGCAACCATATATGCAATTTATAACTTATTAATGATTGATCTGCGTACCATATTGGTGAACCAACTAAACTTGCCATTTGTTCATCAGTTACTGAAACGAAATTTTCTCCAAATTCATTGATTATATAGCTTTCAACTTTGTCGGTATTAAATGTTGACTGATTAAAACCTAAAAAAGCTCTAATTAATTCTGACTTCTCATTTTTTATCGATACTGAATTTTTATGTATATCTCCGAAGCACTATAACATTAATTAAAAATAACTATGATTGTATTTGAGGTATACATTTTTATCACAGTTTTCAAAGTCATATATATGATTATTATTCATTATATCTCCAAAGATATCATGCTTTAGTATAGTACCAAAAATTCATACCCATAATGTTCTTCCATGTTTTAATTGTGGCTCCAATTGTTCCCATTGGGTACATGTGTACTCTGTATGAGCCTCTCAGTGGTGGTACCCTGACAGGTTCACAACAATTTGCATTATATAAATGAATAATCTTTCCATGAGTAGCATTTGGGATATGATTGTTCAGATGAAACACAGCCAAATCAGCATCAGATGTAATTACAATATCATTGTCAGATATCCAAGGTAGCGGTAAAGCAGCAGCAAAAAGACGGACTAGCTATAAAGTAGTTTATTATGTAAAAAAATAACTCCGAGTTAAACTAAGTTAAGAGAATTAAATATGGTTGTCCCCAGAGGTCAAGCTGCAACAAAAAATTTGTTTTTCACTTTTAACTTACCTGACTAAAAGAAGTATTCGACAACTTTTTTGGTTGCATAAAGATAATGTAAGCGTTTAATTCTTTTAGCAAAGCAACAGTTTCATTCGCTTGATAATGTGATATAAAATCTTCTTCTTTCCCAACAAGTACTACAATAGGCTTGACACCTAAATTTATCCATGATGCAGCAGTAAATGGTAAAACAAATAAATATCTTGGCTTTAGACTTGATGTTAATATAACATAATTGGTTGACTTGGTTAAATCATTTCCGGCTTTATTGTTGTAACTAATTTCACTGAAATTACTTTAATACAATTAACTAGTGCACATTGATTACTTACGTTAGATACAACACTGCACTAATGATAATAAAACATTTTATAGCATGTTTAGAAAAAGATCGCATATAATTTTCCATAAAAAATTGTTCACTTTTCAATTCTTTTTTCTTTTTTAAGCTGCTTTCGTTTATTAATTTGACTCTTTTTAGAAACGTTTTATTATATTTGTTTAGCTTTTATGATTCAATGTGGCTTAAAGCTTATATAAGTAAAGATTTTTTTTATTACAAGTGGTCATCAAAAAACAAATGTAAAAATCAATAAATATCTCTAACAGTAATTGTTAACATCTGCTTCCATTAGATACTTATAAACTTCAACAAATAAAAGGAGACGCTTATTTATTTTAATAACAGATGCAAGACAAAAAGTGATAATAACAAATAGTTCAACTTTAATAAAGCACAGGTCCAAGAGGTTTTTTATCAAAGCCTAACCTTTGAGCACTTAAAAGTGGAGACGGTTTAAAGAAGTCACTGGTATTTGAAGTGCATTGAAGTACAAGCAATGAAAGAACAGATTGATCATATCTATGACAATTACCATATTCACCATTATATAGCTTTGGAATATCGCAATCAAGTTGAGAACCTTTTGGGGCAAAGCATTCTCTTTGTAATGCACATTCTTTCCACTTTTTAACAATACTAGAAGCATTTCTCGATAGTACAAACCATCCTGATTCAAACATTGCCGCTTTTTTAGCCTTTAAAATGGCAATGATTATAAGAAAACAAAAAATGCAACAAACATCATGTTCGGAGACATCGAAAAAATGTAGTACGGAAGGATGTGTCGCAGAGAAAATAGAATGAATAGTTTGAGAAAATTGTCTTATACCACATTTAGAGAAATTGGTATCCATTTTATGTAAAATATCCTGAAAAATAAAAAGTTCATGTATTCAGGACAGTTAACAAAATAAAAAATGCAAATGTTTATTTTCAACACTTTTTTTCGATTCAGCAATTTGGATTTGGTATCTATCCAATTAACTTTTCCCAATATCACTTTAAAAAAACAAAAATGCCGTTCTTACATTGAATGGCATAGAAAATACCAAAACATCTCTTTTTGCCAAAATAATTTGAGTTTTGAGCTTGTTAAAAATGGATAAGACATAGACTAAGTTTCGAAAAGGTCTAAATTGTATTTTGTCGTAGAAGATGATAATTAGTAAAAACGATAACAAAATGTTTTTGTTATATCAACGTGCCAGTAATCAAAATATTTTTTTATCGTTTTTTATTTATTATTACTGTCAAAATGATAGTAACTCGAACAATTTTTTTTATCGTTTTTTCTTGTCACTATCCCTGCGAAAATTTCAGTCAATTACTGGGAAAACGAAAGAAAAAATGTTTAGTAATAACAAAAATGATAATATAAATGTTTTTGTGACGATTTTAAGCGGCGGCATGTCAACTTGTAAAACAGTAAAAACCTCCAGCTGATACTGCTTTTTACGGACAGACTCAATTACGCAAAAGTTTTTTTGATAAAAATGATTTTTGTTTTCTTCCTTACCCCAATGCTTTCTTCATTATTTGCTTTAAAAACGATAGAAGCATCAACCCAAAATATTTTTTTAGCTTCATTAAAAACTTCGTCAATGATAATTGGCTTCCATCTGTATTCATATGTATGTTCGGCGATATCGGGATATTCTTTTTCATTGAAATATCTTACTGACACAAATGGACAACTTTTTTTATATAAAGCTATTAATTCTGATGGCATATCTTTTTTTATCAAATAAGCAATCATATATCCTGGCCTCCAGTTTTTAGTTTCATTTAAGCTACCAATTGATTCACAGCTTTTTCTGAAAGACAGTATTTTGGAAAATATCACATCTTGTGGCCCCCTCAATTTCTTTTATCATTATCAGCTTATAAAAAAACTCACAAAGCTTCAAGAAAATGATCATTTGAAAAAGCGGTTACTAAAAGAAATTCACCTAATTGTTTTCTTTCAGTATACATAACCGAAATATATATCCACATTACAACAATTGCTGTCACAATATAAGATCGTAAATTTTTACTAGCTTTTCTTGATAACATTTTTGAAGAGTGCAATTTATTATTAGCGTAAATGCTATTATATGTCGAAGTAAGGAAAGATTAAAAACATATTGCTGTGCAGCTGGTTAAAACGACATTTTAAAAAAAATCGTTTTTTTTAAAAAGCATGAACACACACACACACATTTCGTCACCAGACGATCTTCGCGTTAATAAAAACCGCAGCATTTAAAGTTTTTGTGTTAAGGTATTTCTTACATGTGTTCATGTATATTTTTAATTTTTTAAAAATATAATGAAGCACTAAACTTTTCAACAATAGCATGTAATTTACGTAAAATAATATGTATAATAACAAAAGAATACTTTTCAAAAAAATTCGCCCAAAAAAGCCATTAAAAAAGCAGTAGCAGCTAATTACATAAAATAATATTATTTTTCATGGAAAAGAATTAACTTTCATTTGTGCATTTGATTTTTCACAAAAATTCTTATTAAAATTAAAAGAGATACATTTTATTTATTTTAGAAACAGATGCAAGAAAAAGAAACAGAAGCGTTTTTAATGGCTTTTTTCCATTTAAAATAGACCAAAAATATGAAAAAAAATCTTTTTCTTCGTTATTTTATACGGCAGCTGTAAACATCAGACAAATGAATGAAGATATTTTTTGTGGACTCAAAAAATCAAAAAATTTGCATTTTTGTAACATAATTTGATTTGCCGTAAATTTTTTACTTCTTACAATGCAAATTCCAACCAGATCAACACCACTTTGAACAATGTAAAACGAGGTCAAAAAATGAAGTACAAAAAAGAGGCAGATTTTTGCAACAAATACATTATTCATTTAATGTGCTACTATACATTTTAGATAAAAAATTAATTGAAATGCAAATGTTCGATATTGTCGTGATGCGAATTGGACAAGTGTCATGCAAAAATATTGCCCTGGTAGTTGTGGACTTTGTACAAGCGGAACTGGATGCAGAGATATCAATACTGGTTGTAATGACATGAAACAACTTTGCAATGATATCAAGTTCAATTCATATATGCGTACAAACTGCCAAAAAACTTGTTTATTCTGTTCAACTGGTGGTAGAGCAACAACTGCAGCTCCTGGTGGTTCAACATGTGTTGATGTTGAAACAAATTGTGCTGCCAATGCTGCCCTCTGTAATAATGCCCAATATCAAGATTTAATGACACAAAAATGTGCAGCAACTTGTAACCGATGCTCTGGAAGTAGAGGCAGCACTTGTACAAATTCAAATGCAAATTGTGCTACATGGGTACCAAATGGTTTCTGTACCAATTCTTTCTACGCCACTGATCAAAAAAGACAATATTGTGCACAATCCGGTAATTTATGCTAATCTTCTTCTTCTTAACACTTTTGTAAAATGAATAACGACCGGACCAACATCAAAAAAATACCTCTTTGGAATAATTTTACCTATCCATTGCCTAATTAGATACTAAAAAAACTTTTATGAATTCTTGTAAATGAAGTCACACAAAAAATTCTTTTCTCGTGTTTTACATACAAAAAATCGTACATGTATATTTTAATAGCGGTTATAATGTCTGCCGTTTGTTTGACTATGCAAGCTTGAAAACCTTCAAATTTTTATTAGGTTTTATTAATACCAGCTGCAAGAATGTATTGAAAATGTTATATTTTGACAAATACTATTTCAACAATAAATAACAAATGTCGTTTTTACTAAGATGTGTCGAATATGGGAACATATTCATCAATAGCTTTAATAATGCTTGGAATAAATTTTAGTGATTGCCTTGGGGTCATATGACTTCCGTCACAAAATAGCGATAACTTTGTAATTGGATCTACAATAGGGCATGTATCACCCGGACACATAATTTGTTGTGTTGGCACTATGACACAATTTTTACAATACTTTGCTGCTTCTTTAACTCGATTCCATGACGGATCATGTCTTTTGTGAAATTCCTGCAAAAGCATCGTTTTCAATAAAGTAGAATAATTTGCGCTTACTTCCGTTGATATACTAAAATGACTTCTTGTACTATTAATAAAAATATCACGAGCAATATTCATCGGATTTATATTGTTGTCGCTAAAATATAAATATATAATAAAACATAATTTCTCTGTAATGCAATTAAATAAATTACTTGCTATAAATTGGATGAGGTTCAATGATTATCAAACGACGAGTAAAGCTTGCAATATGAAGGATTTGGGATTTAACTGTTTCATAATATGTGTCATTCTTGTAATTAATGTTGGATGCATTATCTGTTGGAAAAAAGTAATCTATTCTGAAATTTTTTTTTAAAAGCTTGTTCGTCATTAAAGAAACTCAGACAGATACAATTATCTACTTTTCGCGATTGCACTAATAAAGACCAATTTTTAATGTTCACCCTTCTTGTTGCCAGCATTGTTGTACCTTTTCATTTTTGGTGTGTATACGTGACTCCGGCTCTGACTCCGGAGTCACGTATAAAAATAAGGAGTAAAACTGATCAAATATTAGTTTTTTAAACACCTTTTACACCTTTTGATGACCAGAGTCGTCTCCGGTTGAAAAGCAAAGAAAAACCTAAAAAACATTGTTTTTTCCATTTTTAGATACTTTTCAATAGCTTTAAAGCATAAAATAAAATAACTGGTTTAAAGCTGCTTCAGAGCAAAAACAAAGATTTTAAAACAGTTGCGGAAAAATTATCAAAAATTAAATTAGTTAAACGTTTGTTTTTGTTGGTAGAAAAGCATTATTTGATTTACTCAATAGTTGGTTCTGTCAAAATAAGATTTTTAGAACAAAGAACTGATCAAACATTAGTTTTTTAAACACTTTTTTATATTCTATCCGGAGTTGACTCCGATGCAGTGATTCCGACTCTGAAGTCGACTCCAGAGTCGCAACAACACTAGTTGCCAAAAGTGAGATCATACCTAGTAGTAATAATTATAATGTCCGGTTTAATGACAGGTAATATTTCATCATGAGAAGTTTCATAACCCGCACAATAATTATATTTAGCATTTAAAGCTCCAACTAATATATTACAACCAGGACGAGAGATAACAAATGCTTCAGAAAATTTAGTTTTTGCTTGAGTAATTCCTTCTAAGATTCCACGAATTTGAAAATATACAAAACTATTTCCAGTAATTAATATATTTTTGTTGGCTGCAGGATTTAGCTAAAACGTTAGAGAGAGTAATGACAGTAACCGTAAAACAGAAATAGTTTAGTACACCTTAAATGAACAATAATGATCCAATGGACTTGCTGTCCTTTTGAACGTGTAATATTTGTCAATAATTGGGCTAGCTTCACATGAATCATAATAAAATTTTGAACATGATTTTGATTCTTCTTGATTTCCATGAATGTAATAAAATTTATCCGGAAACTAAAAGCATGTAAGGATATTTGTTTTTATATATAAAAGTAACCTTACGCTGTTATTTTCGGCAAATAACATAAAAACTAGAAAGATATATGAGACTGCAAAAAAAACAATATACCACTTCCAAGAAAGCTTAGCAAATAGTTTTTCAAAGCATTCATGAATAAGAAGCGTTGCCGCAAAAATGCAAACTAATGTAAAAAAATCACCTATAAATTCAGCATGCTGGTAAGCATTACAAGCTAATGAGAAGCTTACCAAAAGTAATATGGAAATATTTAAAATAAATAATTACTGGCCAGTGCACTAAATAAATTATATATGAAATATCACCAATATATACAAAAACTGAATTAATTAATGATCGAATAAAAAATAATTTTGAGTTAAATGAAATAAAAATTCCTGTTAGAACTGTAGCTAATAAACGAAACACATAAGCTTCTAATTTAACTGGTAAGAAGTTATATGTGTTAAAACAAATAAGTATCAAAGCAATAAAAACGACAAAAATAATGCAAATGTTTTCAATTCTGTTATGAGAATCATTTGATACATTTTCTTTAACATTGTTATCATGTGATATTACAGTTACCATTACAGCTGGTTTTAAGTCTTCCTCAACTAGAGCAATATCGTCTCCAAATTCAAAAGGCTCATAATTTGTATCACAATCACTAATTATTACGTAATCAGAGTATTTTTGATTCGCATATAAAAAAGCAAATGTACCAATCAGAAACTGCCAAATTCTACAAAATACAAGGCCAAATGCCACCTCATTATTTTGTATAACTGTTTGTAAAAGACATGAAAAACCTATAAACGTAAATGTCCAAAACATTGAATGATTTCTCGATAAAATAAATTTAATTAAAAATGGTGCCATCAAATAAAATTGTATTTCAACGCTCAATGACCAAGTATGTAAGAAGAATTTAAATTCAGAGATCTAAAACTTATTGCACTAATGCTACTACAAGGATATCATAACTCACCATCTGAAAATATTCTTTCTTTTCAAGCATTGGAGGAAAATTGTTCACAAAAAATATTGACCATAAAACTTCTGCTTTGAGAAAATCAAAATGTGAAGGTAACAGCTTCAAATAACCAATTACAAAGAATATTGTAATTGTTAAAAAATATACAGGAAAAATACGTTTAATTCGACGCAAATAAAATGTTAAAGTGTCTGGAGATTTCGATAGAATTGATGTCATTAAATATCCAGATATTACAAAAAAGCTGTAAGCCACATTTTAGAATGCCGTAATAACAGAAAAAATAACTTACATGTCAACCCCAAGATACCCAAATGGAAATATTTTTGGTTGTAAATGAAAGCTTACAACTGCGATAATTGCTAACGCTCGAAGCCATTGTAGGTCATCACGTTTTGTCATTGTACAAAAAAAAGTAAAAAATAAAATGACTCACAATCAATAAAAATCATATTTTTTACGTGACTGTGTAGGTGAATATAAAATATATTTAAAAAGTAAATTTCAAAGCTAATGTTTGCATAGATGAAAGAGCGCACTAGCTTAATAAAAATATAACTTCATTTAGGTTTTGTACAAAGTGTTACACGAATTTGTTTATTTAGCCAGCATAATTATTTGCAGGGCTTTTTTTAAACTTTTAGCAGAATTTTGAAAACAGAAATCCATGTAATTTCTTCTCTTATCATAAACTAAAATACAGGAGTCGATATTTTGTGATTCTTTTTGTTTGTTTTTTTTGAATCATTGCTATTTTTGGAAGCGACTTCTACAACTTTAAGTATCAAATGCATCTTTTTTCACCTAAAAGATGGATTTAATAAAAAAAGTGTTTTGTCAGCTGCAAGAGATTTATTAAAATTATATAGGGACAATGTTCACCGCAAAAACACATTTACGTCGACCCTCCAAACGTCCTACTTTCCAGCAATGATCAAGAAAGCTCCTCCTCTTTAGAGCACGTACTTATGTGATATTAAAAACAAAGGCTGTCCAAGGAAACAGCTTCAGTCTTAGGTTTCAGCACTGGCTGGCTGAGTACGAACAGCGAAGCAATTCCTCTTTTAGAAACGTTGAAAAAAATAGTTATGATGCGTAAATGTGTAAAAATCTTTAAGTTTGCATTTTTATTAAGCTTTATTTATTTATTTTTTAATAGCAGAAATAACAACAGTTCTTCAAGTAAATCAGTTTTAAATACAAAATTATCAACTTCTGTGGTAGTAAAAGAAAAAAAATATATAACATGCACTGTAAATGAAGGTGGTGGTTTAGGCAACCAGGTTTGCTTCTAAGATGTTTATATTACAAACTGTTAAAAAGTTTTAGATATGGCGATTCGCTTCTTTATATGGTATAGCAAGATTTACCAAAAGATTACCATATTTTGAAATAAATCAATTTCAAACACCTTTCACAAAGTAAGATTTCACAAAGGAGCAAACAGGGATGATAACTGTTATTTCTAAACGCTACATGACAAAAACTATAATATTTATTTCTAGAATTTCAGAACTAACTTAAAATTGACAAACTTATCAGAAATTGCTGAAATATTTCCTTCCATGCATGAAGCTTTACATATCAAAGCTTCGCCACCATCTCAAACCAGGAATATAAATTTTGCTGAAGATTGCTGCAAATATGAATATCCAATAACGTAAGACTTTTAATTTTAACAAAGAATTTGATATAACGTATACGTTTAATTTTTTAGTATCTCAAACATCTCAGAAAAGTTCCTCAAAATCTCCGGCAACTATTTGCATGCATACAGATTTTTTGATTCACACAAAACAGAAATCCAGCAGCTATTAGAATGCGGACCATCAATAATGACAATTGTAAATAAACTGGCATCTACTTTATTTAATGATGATAAAAGCTTCAAACTCTGTGTTCATATAAGACGTGGAGATTTCATCAATGATCCAATGCTAGAATCAAAGAAAGACTTTATTGTTCCTGCAATATCATATGTGCAAAAATATCTTACAAATCTAGAGAAAATTAACAATTTATCATTGGTTTTTATGGGTGATGACGTTGAGTTTATGAATGATTTATTGCTTAAAGATGTGGTAACTTTTTATTCTCTAATGTATAGGTCATAAAAAAAATGAAAAACTTTAATTTTTCACCAATTTAAAAACACAGAATTGTCTAAAATATTTCAATTACTTTTTGACCTCATTTGAAGTGAACACCGTCAAAAAATAAATTTTCGTTTTATAGATCTTTAATCAAATGTACATTCCTGATACAAGAAAACCACGAGGTGAAGATCTATGTTTTGGAATAAATTACTGTGACGGCATGCTTATGACAGCCTCGGCATCAACATTTTCATGGTGGATTTCATATTTAATGAAAAGTAATGGACCAGTTTTTTATAATTCACAAATATCAAAAAGTCGAAAAGAAAGCAAAGATATTCATGATTATCATTTGTTCTTGCCAGAATGGATTTCGCTTAGATTGAAGAATGATCAAATCTTTGAAGATACTCAATGGTGGCATGAAAAACTGGGGTTAAATTTATCAGCGCCAAAAAAGATAAGAAAGAAATCTATGACAAATTTTTTTAAAACTTAAATTATGTTATTACGCAGTTCCAGTCTCAGAGCCAATCTCAGTACCATCACCAGGTTTCGTCTTCGGCATTAGCAGAAAGGTAGCAATCTCAAAAGAGTCAATCTCTGCGGCTGCTCTCGTCCTTTCTTTCTTGCCTTTATTAATTGTGTTATCTTTGTATAATTTATTCATTGCCTGGTGCTTTATTATTTATTATTGTAAATAACAAAATTATTATTTTTGCCCAAACTTCTTACAAATATTCCAGTTTATTATCCCTTACCCCTTGACAACTTTTGCACACAGAGGGAATCAATTTTTCTTCATTAAAGATAGATTTTCTTGTGTAAACAAACATGTTTATGATCACGATGGGATGAACTGCCCTGTCGACGAAAAAAAAATTTCAAAAAAGCTAATTTTTATATAAACTTTTAATTTAACCCTAAAAGATAGTAAAAATGGGTCACAGAATTCTTCTAGAAGTCATTTCTATCAAAAAAAGAAATTTTGATGCAAAAAATATGTCAGAATCAACGTTCGAATTTCAGCTATTTTTTGATTTTTTAGCTATTTTCTAAAATAATTTAAGTTCCAGATTATTTTATGCTTAATCCCTGCAAAACTATAAAGTTAGACATTAATACTAACTTTAAAAAAAGGAAACAAGTGAGTCAGATGATTGCGCGCTCCAGAATTTTCTGACGGGACAGCTTTCTTTGCATTCGACGCACCGTGAGGATAGAGGGGTAGAAATGGCGGTTAAATTAAAAACAACAAAAGAGGTTAAACAAACAAAGCAGGTTGCTTTGCTTTCATCGAAAAAGAAGAATACAATATTCGTGTCACAAAAAAATTTTTTTAAGCATGCATGCCGTCGTTTTTGAATATTTAACACATTTTACTAAAAACATAGTATCAGTCTGCCATTAATATGATTCTTTATGAAAATTCAAATCATCATTCGCATCTTTATGGAATTATTTCATCGTTTTTTACAGTTGCTCGAGCACCGCACTTTGGCCCGAAAAATGAAAATTTTCAAGTTTTTTTCAACAAATTTTTTTGGTTTGGATGGTAAAATATTACTTTTTTTACCCATACCAAATACTCGCCATAGTAAGGGGTAATTAGGGACAAAATAGAGCTTTTAAAAAAGCCTAAAGCCCTTGTCCATCCTTACTTATTTTTCATCTTTAAAACCATCCAGCTCAAAATTTTTTAACAAAAATAGTTGTCGTCTGCTATTTATTAGCTATATCTATTAAATCACAGGGAAAAAGATTAGACAGCTAATGTTTTGCCTTTAACTATCCTTTATTAATACGAGTATTTATGTAAAGCAGGGGATCTCAACTCGAGCGTCATCATCTACGGTCTGGCGAAGTGGCAAACCTGTAAAACTTTGTAGAATTCATGTTTTTTTTTGCATTTTGTTTCCCGTTTGTATTTACTTAGAAAAACACTGTCAAAATTTGGGATGAATGTTAACTCGAATAAATTCCTAAATATCTCCTCTGTTAACATAATCTCGGGCAAGCATTGAAAAAGCTTCGTAAATGACTTTTCCTGTGAATAAATCTGTTTTATTGTTTATGATGAATAAAATTATACGTTTTGAGACAATTTTTAAACACAGAACTGCTTTTTAGATATAATTTTAAAATCCATAATTTTTGAAATCCAATATTTTGCCCAAATTTTTGGTCTATTTGGAGGGCAACCATTTTGAAAAGTGTTTAAATATTTTCGTTCAAATCTATCGAGATTTTTTCTTTTAATATCTGTCCAAGAATCAACAAACATGACCGGTAAACCATCAAATAAATGTGAAATTTCATTTCGAAGTACAATTGGTATTGCTCGCATAATTATTGCTTCCCACATTCTATAACAATCTAATCCAACACCTGAAAAATGATAGTTTTATCGTCGCAGGAATGGGAGCTATCCCAAAAGTCAGAAGGCCTGTCGACCTGACTTGGATCCATATGATTAAAAAATTGGGCCGGTTTGCTTTTACAAAATGTTTTTGTCCAATTCTTGGAACGTATTTTGTCTACAAAAACTATAAATCATGTATTTTTAAGGTTGATGATCAATAAATATTGCAAGCTATTTGATATGTTACATAAAGTTTTCTGTCCAAACGTTTCTCAAAACAAGCACTCATTGATTTTTAGAAATCAACATTAAAATTTAAAATATTGTTAATTTTGTTTTATGCGATAAAAAACTAACCTGGTGGACTTACAATAAACTTTGCATTGGATAAATATGAAAGATAAGTATCCCATGAGGTCCATTTATCTGCAATCAAAACGTCTGATTGACTCCAGAATTCCTGTTTTATATAATCCCGAATAACGGGTCTGTCAGGATGATTAGCAGGTGAAAAATTCAAATAAAGTGTTAAATTTCTTTCTTTGAAAGGCTTTACATTCTGACTTGCTTGGTGAATTATAGAATAGTTGTATGGTAATAAACCAATCGGTAGCATTTTAAGTTTTGGATGTCTAAAATCGAACAATGATTCAGTTGTTATAAGAAGTCAATAATGCAAAGCAATTTACAAAAATACTGAAAAAAAAGCAGTGAAGATACTTTTGATCTTTTGCTAATTTTTTTGCTGCAACAAAAGATCAAAAAGGCTGGTTTGTTAAAAAGAACAAGGGCATATTTCCCCACTTTAAATGCTGCTTAAGATTTGTTTTGCTCTTTGCAAAAACAGATGACGGAGTGGTAGAATTCGAAATTTTTTGGCACTAATTATTTTATTACCAACTCTTACTCAGGACATACAAATCGAAAGTAAAGCCAAAATTCTGCACATCTTATTTCAGAATATGAAATTTTTAATTAAGAAAAAACAATTCGATGTCTACTCTTAAATTGGGCCAGTGCGAAATTCAAGTTTAAAAATATGTCCCCTTGTATCACGTCTTTAAGGCACAACTTTAAAATCACAAACCTCCCAATAACATTCCTTCCAAACCATGCAAGAATTTTTGGATCAGATAAATATTTCAACTGGTCCGGATATCCAATCGAATTATCACTGTTTTGCGTAATCAAAATATACGGATTCAAAATATTTGGATGAACTTGACCAAAAAAATCGTAGATAAAATCAGTATTAACAAAAATTATATCACCACATTTAACATCTGATAAATTTTTTATTGGATAAATATGATCTGCAAGCAATTGGAAAGTACATGTGTCCCAATCATGTATATAACCAAAATAGGGTAACCCAAAAAATATGCTTTCGTTTAGGTCATACGATCTTAAAAAAGTACTATAATTAAATGAAAATTCATTTTTTGTTTCAACGTTGCAGCTATCTTCGTATGCTATTGTGCTGATGTTTAATAAAAATGTAGTAAAATAAATTATATAGTAACAATTAATTTTCAAGAACGTCATTTTTAATTTTATATACAGCTTCTTTTAAGATAAAGTTTTACAGGAAAAACGTGTATACTAGATTAATATGATACAATAAATATATTTTTCATTTTTTCATTTATTTGCACAGATTGAATATTTTTTTCTCTCGCATTGTTTGCTAAATTTTAGTCAAGGTAAATCTGTTTTTTAAAACTTAAAGCGGTTAAAATAACTACACACGCAGATCCGTCTAATAGAAAAAGGAAAGTGAAAGAAAAAAGAGAGGTGCGAAAAACTTTCATTCACAATTTTATATCTTTCGTTCTTTTTTTACTGAGACTCATTTCTTCATTTTTTGCATTCATATTTTTGTTCTTCTATTGTCTTTTTGAGCTTAATTTTAAAAAGCTAATATCTTTTTTTAAAATTTATAAATTAAAAAAGTGCCATGCTAAAGTCAAGATAAAATCCAAATATATCGATCTATCAAATTATCACAAAGAAAGATAACAAGCCGAGAGTTAGGGCTGTGAAAACGAGCAAAAAACAAAGAAAACAAGGTGCAAAGAAATTTTTTTTCACACCTCTCTTTTTTCTTTCACTTTCCTTTCAGGGTTGCCGTGCTGAATTTTGTTAGTCAAATAATTTAAAAACAAAAACTTATCGTATTTTTTATAATCAATGTCAAATACAAATGTTTATGTTAGCATATTTTGTTTTTGTAGTATATTATTGATTTTTTATGCAATGTCGAGGGATAATGATGGTATGTTTCACAGGGAATTTAATGGAACAACAATTTTGTTATTGTTAAAAACGTTCATAATTCGAAAATGTTTTTTTTACTTATGTTATTTAATCAATTAATTTCAGTATCAATGAGTGAAAGCAAACTGTTTGAAACTTTTAAATTAATACAACCTATAAAAGGAGATACAAAATTTCGCTCAAATAAAAGCTTTAGCGAGATTTTGATAGAAAACGGAAATCTGCACAAATACATTGGTTGCAATTTTTATGAAACAGGTGGCATTGGTTATCAAGTTTGATCATAATAAAATCTTAATCGTTTTTTAAAACGACTTTTTATAGCTTTGGAGATTTGCATCTCTTTATGGAATTGGACGAGAAGTTAATCGATTACCATATTTTGATGGACAAAATCTGGAACAAATGATTAATTTAAAAGAAATCGGTCAAATTTTTCCGACAATGCTAGAAATTTTACAAGTAAAAAATCCTTCAGATTCTATTGTTGAAACAATAAGCTTTGCAGAAGAATTATATGAATTTGAAAACCCAAAAAGGTAAAGACGTCAAGAGAATTTTTTTCAGGAGAAGGGTGGGCACAAACAATTTCGGACGGGTATGCTTTTGATCATTTGCCTTCTTAACGCTGTTTTGGTAAAAGATCAAGCAATTTTTTCAAATTTAGAAGGGGTGCGTACCTAATGAGCCCCCTCCTCCAGCCATTCTAGAGACTGGCTCACAAAAAATAAGTTGTTCGAAATTAAAAAATGAATTATGACAGTTTTTTCAACTGAAGTTAAATATGGGAAAGAAGAATCGAAATTTTAGGCTTTCAATATCAAAAGCAAAATATTTAAAAGTTAAAGGAAACTATTTACAATCATATCGATATTTCGATAAATACACGAATGAAATTCGACAAATACTAAAATGTAGTGCAACAATTGAATTTTCAAATAAAGATTTTGCAGAAAACCTTTTTAAATATGATGCGACAAGTTTTAAAGTGTGTGCTCATATTCGAAGAGATGATTTTATAAATAGCACAATGCTTGAATCCAAAAAAGATTTCATTTATGCAGCTTTGGATTATGCATCAGTGTATTTGAATAGCGAGAAAATCAAAAACATTTCATTGATATTTATTGGTGATGATTATTTATTTGCTAAAAATCTTATAATTAATAATGTAAGTTGAAACCTAGAAAGTATCGAAAATTGGTTTTTTTTTGAAAACCCCAAATCAATCCTTTCAATGTTGTTTCCTTTCGACTTTACATGCATCTAACAAAAATTTCATGTTTCAGATATTCCATAAAATTCATATTTTGGAGACACGATCAAGAGGTGAAGATATGTGTTTTGGAATAAAATATTGTGATGCAATGATTATGACAGCTTCTGGCTCAGCATTTGCATGGTGGATTTCATATTTACTGAAAAGTAATGGACCAGTTTTTTATAATTCACAAATTGGACGTAATGGTAAAACTTTGAAAGATGTATATGATTTTGATATATTCCCAAAAGAATGGATTAAGCTTACTGTAACTAATGGAAAAGCAGTAAAAGAAGAAAAATGGTGGAGAGAAAAAATTCATACTTAATTATTACTGCCTAAATCTTTCAATATTTTAGTTTAAAATAAAAGCTATCTTTAAGAACATCTGTCAACAATTTAATGCAGTAAAAACAAAAAAACTGGGAATTTTCATGTTTTAAAATTGCTTTTGTGTTTTTGTTTATCTTTCTATGCTTAAAATAAAACTTACAAATAATATATGTTGCATTAAAACATTTGTCATTAAAAATGTGAAACTAAAATTTTGGTTATTCAGCAAACTATCACAGAAACGTAAATACAAAAAATATAATTTTTGAGAAAAAAGTCCAAAAAAGAGAAGTTAAATGTAATATTTGTGTTTGCATAGCTTTTATTTTGCTTTGATATATCATAAAATTTTTTTAATTTCATTTTCTTTAAAGTCAAAAATTTTACTAAAGGGCGCGAAATTACTATTAAATTTGGTATATTGTATTGTCAATTGTATGTTGTTGTTACAAACACTGGCCAAAGTAAACAAAAATTGTTGATCATAAAAAACAGACACCACCAAGCTCAAAAGGTTCATTTAACAGCATGCATTCATCGTATTTCTTGAAATTTTTTACTTTCATATTCATAATATTAGTTTTAATGAAGTATTTTTGTATGTTTTATTAACTTGTCTATATAATATAGTCTTTTTTACAGTCGATTGTAATAATGAAACGCTTGTTGCTGCAAATACTAGCATTATAAAAAAAATACATCTTAAAGAAAAAACATATTTGTCAACTACTGAACATCGTGGTCGATTAGGAAATATGGTAGCCATTTTTTTAAATAAAATTTATGATTTATATGAGCAGATCTTTTTTAAATACTTGTTTCGTTTTGTATTTATTTCAATTTCAAACATTTTGAAACAAAAATTCTAATAGTTCCTAAAAATAATATGCCTTATTAGATCAACAAAAAAATACTTAAAAAATATCACATTTTCTTATAGAATTTTTGCAACTAAATTAGCTGACTTTTACAAGCTGAAATCAAATGTGTCCTCTTTATTTTTCGATCAAAAATATATCCAATGAGATGACTTCTTTAACAAAAGTTTAGAAAAAACAAAGAATGTTCGTTGGAATGTAACAAGGCTGTTACAAAATAGCTAATGGTTAAATCAAATAAAAAGAAAAATCTAATTGGACAATTAAATTGTTTTTATTTTTTTAGCTTTTTCGATGTGCAAGTATTTATGGAATAGCAAAACAACTTGGTCGTTATCCTTATATTTCTTCGTTAACGGTACCGCAAGTAACAATTGATGAAATTGGAAAAATGTTTCCATTATTTCCTGATTATTTTGAAATTAAAGTTGGTTTTTAAAATTTTATCAATTAAAATAAACTAACATCTTTTTTAAGACCATTCCACCCCCGCAAGAAACAGCTGTCAATTTTGGGGATGGCTGTTGCAAATATGAACCACCTTCAAAGTAACTTAAAAACAATTTTATTAAGATAACGCTCTTTTATAGTCTTGAAAAATATAGAGAAACGAAATATTTAAAATTATCAGGGCTATATTTGCAGTCATTTAAATATTTTTCGAATTATCAACGGGAAATTAAAGATCTTATGGAATGCAGTGATACTTTAAAAATACATGCGAAAATGGAAGCTGAAAAAATGTGGAAGTATGTTTTTTTTTCTACTTTTTTCAAATACTAACTTATCAGTATTCTCTCATATGAAAAACAGAAAATTGCAAAATTTTTCTTGCGATAGAAAAAAACTTTAAGTTTTACATTCTTCAAAGTAACTTAAAAACATGAAACGGAATGAAGACACAGATACTCGGGAACGTAGTTGAGGATCGCTGAATCAAAACAACTCTATTAATACGTATATTTTCAGAAAAGATTATGATTCACACAAACTTTGTGTTCACATTCGCAGAAAGGATTTTGTTAATAGTTCGAATTTGCATGGTAGGAATGATATATCAAATTACAAGACAATTTCCTTTGATTGGGAGTTTAAAAAGAGCTTTTAAAATTAATTTTTTTTTTATTTTAGAAACAACCAGTCGCTTCCTGATTCCTGCTGTATCTTATATATATGATAAGCTGCAGTCAAGCACCGTTTCCTTGCTTTTTGTTGGTGATGATAAAAATTTTATTAAAAATTTAAAATTTGACAGGCAGGTAAAGTATTTAAATTTATTTTTTTAAAAAATTGTAAAACACATGAATGTTAAAGATATATATATATATAACTTCAGTCACTTTTTAGTTCTTTAAAGAGGGAGTCCCCCCTAAAAAAATCGTTTGGTACATGTACAAAGGTATGTGTCCCAGGCAGTTAAAACTCAACTTATATCCAACCAATTTTTTATACAATACCATTGATAGAACTAAAAAAATAGTTAAGAAAAAAAATGTCATCAGAATTTTATGATTCTCAGTTTTCAGAATTCTGTTGTCGAGACTTTCATGAAATTATAGTCAAAAAAAGTGGTACTCCCCTTTAAATCATTTAATATTTTATATTTTTTAGTTTACTTCTATAAACGTAATAGAACAAAATATTAGCAGCCCAGAATTTGATATGTGTTTTGCCATAGAACATTGTGATACCTTCTTACTTTCAGCTTCATCGAGTTCATTTGGATGGTGGATTGGATATTCGATGAAAAGTCAAGGAAATGTTTATTATAATGGTGAAATAACAAAAACACCAAATCACAATATAACTACTTATGCAACAGATCATTTTCCACCTCAGTGGAAAAGAATTAAATTATTGGAAAACAATATGATAGTGGAACAACTTTTTACTGATACTGGTGAAAAACCACCTCGAATTTTGACAACAAATTAATTTTTTGAAGCAATAGTAATATAAATTGTTTACTTTATATAAATGTAATAAAGTTAATAGTGAAGTAGTTTTGAATAATAGTATTATTCAGGGGTAGAATGTTGATGAAAACATTTGACTTGAAAAAAAAGTTTTAAACTATGTTTAACTGATATTGACTATCATTAAAATAAATGCATACCATTATAATGCTGCAAAATAATTTTATAAGAAGTTTATTCTTATGCTCTCATGTGTATTGTAAGATAGTCAAAATACGAGATAATATAGCTGAAAAGTTTTACTAAAAAAAGTCAGTTTTTATTTAAAAAAATGGAAAAAAGTTATTTTTGAATTTTTGGTTTTTTGTATTTTAAATAAATTTGAAATGGCTGCCATTTTGTTAGTTTTGAAGGTAGTGACTTAATTTTTCGACTGTTGGGTGTATGAGAGTCTTGATTTTGGACGATGTATATCACTTTTAGCGAATTTGCTTAAAAAAGCCAAATTTGACGCCAATTCGCGAAATGTTCTAGAATGCCATAATTTTATATGCAAAAAATGTTCCCGTCAATGATGACTCTTCCTACCAAATATGAGCGTCCAGAAGTTAAACTGATCAATTTGTCGCCTGAAACCAAGTTGGCATTTTACATGTACCACCCTGTTTAAAGTGCTTGTTTGATAGATTTAAAAAGAAAAACACATTTCTTATAGACAATGTCTGTTTTAGTTTTTTTCATCTACATTCCCAACTTATGTTTTCACCATATACTAGCATTTAAATTAATAATGCAAGTATTTTAGGTAAAATTATTTTCAAATAAGTTTACCTAAAATCTTGCTTTTTCACTACACAATATTTCGTGTGTTAACTAAAAACAATATAAGTTAATAAAACTTTTAAAATTTGTTCTATTCTTTGTGTAAAATTTATTAAATATTCAAAAACAAGTGCATAAATATGAAAAAAAAAATTTATGATATAAATGCTGTATTTTACTTTTTCATTGAATGCGCAGCAACCTTATTTGTTCAACCTCTTTTATTCACACATTGTATAGTATTAAAATTTGCAATTAAATTGAAATGTATACCGAGATATTTAAATATGATTATTTGCAAAAAAAGCAAGCTTTTATTGTAAGAACTTGATTTTCTTTCTATGTGAATCAGGGAGGAGCGGAATCCCGCTCATATTTTGCATTCCAAAATTGAATTTTCAAAAACATGTCCCGAATGCCACTCATATAAAATTAAATAATCTTATTTATTTAAAATATGACTTGATATTAAAAGCTTTTTCACATTCAGGATTAACAACATTAACAAGGGTAATTTTAGTTGGGGGAGTGTATGATACGGTAAACATTGGAAGATATGGAGAAGATTCATCTAGAAAATCAAGAATCAATTGAACTCGATTTATATTTTCTGCTGCTGGATGTTGTCCGCCTTGTTTAGGATTATGTAATTCAGCATCAATTTGACAAAATGTTATATTTTTATTTGCGAATTTTCCATCTTTAATTAATTCTCGAAGGATTATCATTTCATAACTTTCTATATCAATTGATAAATAATGTACTAAACGAGAATGAACAAATTCATCTAATATTCTTGGAAGTGTAAGCGTTTCTATTCCATCATCACTTTTGCCATCTTCAAGACCTAAAATGTTTTCATTAGTTAAAGAAAAATCAAAAGAAAAACATACCAACTCGAACCGTTAAAAGTTTTCCAATTCTTGTGAAATTTCCATGCTCAATTGGTTCAACACCATAAATTTTACAATTTGGATATTTTAGATGTGCTAATTCCTCAGCAAGAATTAATCCTCCAACTCCAATAGTTAACCATCGACATTCTTGTTGCAAGAAATTTGATGACATTGGTAAAAATATCTTTCTTTCACCACTTGCACCATTTGGAAATGTATCCAAATTTTTAAAATCAATATACAAAAATGTCTTAATACATATATCAAGCTCCATAAAAAATCTGTAGTTTTCAGTGTAATATACATCCGCAACCTTTTTTATACAATTAATAAATTTTTGTTTTGTATTATTTGGATTGTTAAAAAATTTTAGAGGCAAAACATCGTTGCTGCTGTTGCTGCAAACTCTTGTATTATAAGCAATAAATAACATTTGAATTAGAAATAAAAGAATAAACAAAATAACTAAACATAAATTCCTACTAAATTGTTGAAAAAAATAGTAACTCATTTTCAATAAGAAAAAATAAGAAAAATCAGATCCGAACTAAATAATTTATATTGAAAATCAAAATTAATCAAAGCATTTGCGGTTAAATTTTGCCGCACGTGTTTTCTCTTTTAAATTTTTTTAAAAAAAAGTATTTCGTCCATTTCTTTCTTATTTTTGTATTATTTACACAGAAAATCAGCTCTTCTAGAGTTGCATTAAATGCAAGCACGTGAATTGCAAAAAAGAAATATACATTTCAAGAGATTTTTTTTTCAAAATTTTTTTAATGACTGTTGCCCGTGAAATTTATATTAATAGCTCTTTTCAAAGTCATTTTAACATGTCTTCAAAGATAAGTGAATACCTAAAATAGCACTATAAGCAGGTTTTGTAGGTATTCCATGAAAGACATGATCCATCAGAGAATAGAGTAAAAGAAGTAGTAAAAGATTGTAAAAATTGTGTGATAATATCAACACATCCTATCATGTGCCCAACAGATGAATGTCCAATCATCGATCCAATTACAAGGATATCGCTATTATGTGACGGAAGTAATATGACTCCAAGGCAATCACTCAAATTTATTCTAAGCATTATAAAGGCTAACGATGGGAATAATCCTGCCTTTGTTTGAAACGAGTCTATAAAAAGATGTTTGGTGTTAATATTTGTTATTTTTTTAAATTCTGCCATCAGCGTTTTATAGTTAATAAGGTATAATAAAGAATAAATCAATTAACTTTTTTAACTTCTTTTACTACGCATTACAGCTAAATAAACAGAAAATCATTCGAAAAAAGAGCTCATGTAAGCATGAAAAAGAGGTAGCACTATGCAAAAAATAAGAGTTTAGCAATTGCACACATTAGACTACTTTAATGATAGCATGACAAAACGTGATGATATACAATGGCTTCGAGCATTAGCAATTATTGCCGTTGTAAGCTTTCATTTACAACCAAGAATATTTCCATTTGGGTATCTTGGGGTTGACATGTAAGTGATTTTTTGTTTTCTTATTTTATTTATGTTACAATACAGCAAAAGTTTCAGCTTTTTTGTTATATCTGGATATTTAATGACATCAATTCTATCCAAATCTCTAGACACTTTAACATTTTATTTGCGTCGAATTAAACGTATTTTTCCTGTATACTTTTTGACAATTACATTATTCTTTGTAATTGGTTTTTTCAAACTACTACCATCACATTTTGATTTCCTCAAAGCAGAAGTTTTGTGGTCAATATTTTTTGTAAATAATTTTCCGCCAATGCTTGAAAAGAAAGAATATTTTCAAATGGTAATTTTTATGAAGTTAATATTAAATCAACTTGAATTATTTGTAGATATCTGAATATAAATTCTTCTTACATACTTGGTCATTGAGCGTTGAAATTCAATTTTATTTGATGGCACCATTTTTAATCAAATTTATTTTATCTAAAAATGACTCATTTCATTGGACACTTTCGTTGGCATTTCTTTCATGTCTTTTACAAACATTTATTCCCAATAATGCCGTGGCATTCGGTTTTGTATTTTGTAGAATTTGGCAATTTTTAATTGGAACCTTAGCTTTTTTATACGCGGATTTAGCTTATTCTAATTACACGCAAATCCATGACTGTGACATTAATTATCAATCTCTAGAGTGTATAGATGATATTGCACTTGTAAAAGTGGATGAAAATCTAGAAAAAGAAATATTACAGGACAGTAAAAATAACGATGTTCAACCATCATCATCGTCAGAAGTATCTCAAAACAGTGTAGAAACAAATTGTATTATTATTGCTACTTTTATTGTGTTGTTATTTATTTGTTTCAATTCTTTTAAATTCTTGCCTGATGAATTTGAAGCAGGCGCATTTCGTTTGATAGCAACAGTTTTAACAGGAATTTTTATTGTTTTAAATAACTCTCAACCGCTTTTTATCCCATATTTTATAAATTCTATTTTTGTATATATTGGTGATCTATCATATGTAATTTATTTAGTTCATTGGCCAATTATTATTTATTTCAAATATTTTCATATTACTTATGGTATCATCTTTATTTAAATTTGCATTTTACAACAACTTAATATTATAGGTGATATTTTCATACTGCTTTGTATATTTGTTTCAACACTTATTGTTCATGAATGCTTTGAAAAACCGCTTGGAAAACTTTCATGGAAATATAACATTGCTGCCATTTTATTATGCTTTAGTGTAACTATTCTTTTATGCTTTATTAAAAAAGAAAATGTATATTTTTGCATTTACTGGCACAATGAATTTAATTTATTTTAGGCATTAAAATCTCTAAACCCGATTCAATTGAATCAACAAGAAGCAAATTCTTGTGGTGCTTTCTATTATAAAGATTCATGTTTGATCAATCCGATAATAGAGAAATATTTAGTCTTTAGGCCAAGGGCAGAAGTATTGGATCGATATTGTTCAGTTAAGGTTCGCCAATGAGTTAAATATAGAGAATATGATGCATCACCAAGATATATACAAATACTGGTTAACATTTCAATCCATGTAGATGATGTAAAATGATATTGTTGTGGCGAAGAAATAATAATGCAAGAAAGTATTGGAGTCGTTAATGTCCTTATAAATTTTATATACGATGATGATGTTGTTGTTGAAAGAAAAACAATTCCAAATAGCATTAAAACAGGAATCAATTGCTTATTTTGCTTAATATTGGCATTCAATAAATTATCGCTAGTTTCAACATTATTAAAATAATAAAAAGCAATCCAGCCACACATAAATTGCCATATTCGACATAACACAAGATTGAAAGCAGCTGATTGATAATCAATGAAATTTAAATAAAGTTGGAAAAGATATGATACAACTGCTAGCAGACTTACTGTTGTTAAAGGTTTATTAATAAAATTAACAAATTTAAAGAGAATTGGTACAATAAGGTAGTACTGAATTTCAACACCCAATGACCAAGTATGTAATAAAAATTTGTATTCTTCAACCTAAAAAATAGTTAACAATGTGATTCAAGTAAAACTAAAATTTGAATTTTGATTTAAAACCGGTAAAGGTTAAATTTCGATTTGGCGCCGTTTGCCAAAGTGTTCTCAAATGCTAAACTTTAGAAGATAGAAGAATCAAATGAAATTAGTTTCGAATTGAAATTTTGTAAAGGATTGAAGGATTTATGATAGCTTGTTATGTTTATCCACTGGCGTGTGGAAATTCATTATTACTTTCCGCGCAATCCGATAACTGCAATTCATTCTATCCTGCAACCGTTGAAACCACTTTTATTATTGATCATTACGATTCACATTCCCGCTCGGCGCCCATTACCAAAAAATCTTTTATGATGAACATAATGCTAATACCCTTTCTATTTTAAGATCTTTCTTTGTTGTATGTCAGTATATATACTCGTTAATACATTGTCGAGGTCGACCCAGGATTGATCATCCAGCAGATACTGCGCCTATCCTATTGCTATCTATCGGTTCCTCGTTGTTGACGCGCTATAATAAATTGTTATATTGAAATATTCCATCTCGAATTCTACAAGCAAGAGAAATACACGCATGTGAAGGGAAGTTTATTTCTAGATAACCTCAGGACCTATAAATTAAAACATCTAACAACACCCTTGCAAGCTGGGAGCTAATCATTAATTCGATGAAATATTACAATCAATTCTTTTCCTGTTTTTAGATTTAAACAAACCGTTGTAAAATAATTTTCTTCTTGAATCACTGTTCTCATATTTGTACCAAATATTATTGCCCATGATGCTTCCATTAATAAATTCTGATAATAACTTGCTAATAAAAAATATTTTCCAGCAAATAATGTAATAAATATTACAAATAAACACAGTGGAAATATCCTTTTAATTCTATGAAAATAGAACATATGTATTGATGAACGCATTGGATTAGCATTTGATAAAGTTGAAGTCATTAAAAAACCGGATATTACAAAAAAGCTAAAAAATTGGATTATTAAAATACAGATTGCTTTTTTTATCTTACATATCTACCCCTAAATAGCCATTAGGAAATGTTTTGGGATAAAGATGAAATAATATAACTCCCAAAACTGCAAAAGTTCGTAAGCATTGAATATCATTGCGTTGACTGCTACTATTTTTTATCATCATTTATTGCATATGCCTCTGCAAAATTATTAAAAAGCAATCGAAGAGTTTTTGATCGATATTAAAATAACATAAATAAAAAAAAGCTTACATTGAATTACTTTTTATGTTACTAAATAAACAAAATTAATATCGATATACTTTTAACGAAAGTGAAAATCGAAAGGTGAAAAAAAAGATGTTCTATCTCTAACTAATTTTTTGAGCATTAACGATAATCATGGAAAAATGCTTTTTGTTTACACTGACCGTTGACAAACCACACCACATTCGTAAAAACGTCAACCCGCAACAAACTTCTGCTGACAATTTGGTCGTTTATTTATTTTTTGAAATTTTGTTACTTTCTATATTTAGTAAATACAGGGGGTCCAAAATCAATTTTTTGACGTTAAACCACTACTTTACATTTCTGTGAGCTTATGTTTTTAATAATGGGTTATGATTGGAGAAATCATCATGTGCATCTAGAATTTCGGCATTTAAATGCACTGCCAAGCGGCGACAAATTTAAATTGGATTTTTATGTAGATTAAAATTGAAACAGATATATTTCGGTACGTCAACCCACTAGCTCCAGAAATCACAAACTAACAACCATTTAATAAATTCAATATCCTACTATTGCTCTTCAGCAAGCTCTAAAGTAGCAATGTTTAAATGTGCTTGAATTAGAGATTTTACGGTAATTTTTTTATCACTATTTGAAGTATGCTTTGCATTTACAGTCCTTGTTCTGTGGTCTCTTCAATGTAAATGAACCCACCTTGAATTTATGTCATTTTTTCACGGTTCCTTGAATCGTGGTTCGTCTATAATATTTTTTTTTATTGACGATGTTTTTTTCATTTATCTTCCACTGTAATGTTGTAGAGCTGTTTAATCTCCGAATCATTTTTTTAAATGACAAAGTCCCTGATATTCTGATGCGTAAATTATTTGAGATAGCTGCAATTTATCTGTTTATTTAGAAAAACTGTTATACTCACTTTAAAGCTATTTCTTCTATTAATTCGCTCTAAAGCTTTTTCTCATTTTTACATTTCCCAAAAATGATACATACAATGTACTATTTTCTAGAGCTTTAGTTGAAACACCTGTTTTAGCACTGCTATTTCTACCATAGAAAAATTCTTTCTTGCTTATTCATTTCTATTTTAAAAAAATGAACCAACTAAAAATTGACAATTTTGAAAGCACTATGACGGATTTTAGTGAAACATCTTGAATACATTCAAAATAACGGGATTATCGCAGTACAAAAAATGAGAACATATACACGTGTTATATTTGCTTTAATAATTGTTGTGTTGTTTTTGTTTATAATATTATATAAAAATAATTCATATCCAGTCTATGAGAATTTTATTTTTCAATCACCTTATAAATATTTTTCATCTGCAAAAGGAAAAATTGATATTGACGAAATTAATAAAGAAGTTTTTGAGAAAAATAACTTTGCTTTGGTTAGCAATGATTTGGTTCCAATTTTAAAGAGAGAAATTCCACAAACCTGCGAAAATGTAAGCATCAATTTTTTCTAATATCTTTGATAGTTTTTTACAGCGGCCGTAACAACATAAATGTTTTTAAATCGATATTTTTCAGATATTTTTAGAATGGCAAGAAGTTGCAAAAAGTGGTCAAAGAGGTAGTCCTCCAAAAGATTTACCATACCCGGATGCTTTTACTTTACGAAATTATTCACGATCATGGTATTGGTATTTCAATGACACAATTCAAATCAGATACAGTAAGAGATTTTTGCGAAACTTTAATTGCTCTTAAATCAAATTCTTCTTTCGATTTTCTTCTTGTTGGGGATTTTAATATGCCTGAAATTGATTGGGAAAACCACACCGGGGTATCTTTAAAAGAAAACATTTTCATTGACTTTCTCTCTGAATCTGGGCTTACAAATTCTGTTCTTGTTACTACTAGAAATAACAATATCTTAGATCTTGTTCTTTCTAGTTTTCCTAACCTAATCTCAAATATAACAACAGATCCAGGATTTGCAGGTTCAGATCATGATATTGTTAATTTTTCATTGAAATGTAGTCATACTCCGCCCCCTAAACCTTCTCATTCATTCAAAAACTTTAAAAAAGCGGATTATTTAGCTATGAACTATTTCTTTTTCGAGCAAAAATGGGAATTTTTAAACCAACAAAATTTAGATGTTGATGTAGCTTATAAAAAATTTTCTGAAATCATAAACTGTGCTATCTCTATTTTTGTAAAAACTATATCTCCTTCTTCAGAAGAATATTTTTCTCCTAAGATAAAAGCTACTATAGAATATCAGAAATCTATCCCTAAGACAGCAGAAAACTTTTCAAAAATCTCACTTATTTCAAAGAAAATTACTAAATTAGCAGTTAAAGAAAAAAGAGAAAAAGAAAAAATTATTTTGGAAAAACATGGTATTAAAGGAATATTTAACCATCTAGGAAAATATATTAAAAACGATAATTTTATTCCTTCCATTTCTACTGAAACGAAAATTCTTTTTTCTGAAACTGAAAAAACTGCTGAATTTGGGCAATCTTTTTTGAATAACTTTCATGCTGAAAAATCATCATACTTTGAAGACTGTTATCCTGTTAGAGATAGTAACCTCCCTCTTCTTACTGTAGAACAAGTTAAGGAATTCCTCCAAAAACTTAAACCAAAATGCAATACTTCTCCTGATGGAATTCCTTACATTGTTCTAAAGAAATGTTTTTCAACTTTAGCTAAACCTATTACTAAAATCATTAATTTATCATTTTTACAATCCAAAATTCCCGAAATCTGGAAAATAGCACATGTTATCCCTGTTTTTAAGAAAGGTGATAAACACTTAGCCTCTAATTACCGTCCTATTTCTCTTAATTGTTCCTTATCTATGATTCCTCAAAAGATTGTAATTGATTTCTTGGATGATTTTTTTACTAAAAATAACTTAATTCCTTCGTGTCAACACGGGTTTACAAAAAGTAAATCTGTTACCACCCAAATGATTGAGACTTTTGATTTCATTACTGACAAAGCTGAGAAAAATATTCCCATTGATCTTATTTATTTTGATGTTAAGAAAGCATTTGACAGAATGAAACATTTTTTACTTTATCAAAAACTTAAAAAAGCTAATGTCCCAAATTCTATTATAGCTTGGATTCAAGCTTTTCTTTCTAGTCGTAAATTTAGGGTAAAAATAGGTGAGACACTTTCTGATTTCTGTAATGCAAATTCCGGAGTTCCACAAGGTTCTAAGCTCGGTCCTATTTTATTTTTATTCTTCGTCGCCGATCTTATTTCTTATTGTGAAACCCCAGAAGTTGTAACTAAACTTTTTGCCGATGATTTAAAAGCTTTATCAGCAGACTTATCTTTTACTAATCCACCTCTTCAAGTCTTTCTTGGAAAACTTGAAAATTGGATGAAAGAAAATGACCTCGAAATTGCAACTGAAAAATGCAACGTTTTACATTGTCTTCCTAATAAAAACCCTAGAATTTCTTACTATCTAAATGGTCAAAAAATCTCCAATGACCAAACATCTATTAGGGACCTCGGTTTAATTGTATCTGAAAATTTAAGTTGGGAAACTCATATAAGAACCATTTCTAAAAACGCTTTAGCCCGTCTTTTTATTCTTTTTAAAGCTTTAAAATCAAATTCACCTAAACTTCTAGTTCATATGTATCAAACTTATGTTAGACCTTTAGTTGAATTTTCTACACCTGTTTTTAATCCCACACAAGTAAAACTGATAGACAAATTAGAGAAAGTTCAAAAAGTAGCGGTTAAGCTTATATTTTTAAGATCTGTAAAATTACGACCATATTTTAATGCCCCATATGAAGAAAAATTAGAAATGTTAAATATCGAATCACTTGAAACTAGAAGACATAAATTTGATCTTATTTTCTTAAATGATTATCTTACCGGAAAGATTAATTGTGAATTAAATTTATCAGTTCGCGATTCTATAACACGAGGATCCACAAGAAAAATTGAGCTTCCAAATTCAAAAAAAGACATAAAAAGGAATTTTTTTACATTTAGAGCAAGTTCTAGTTACATTAAACTTCCCCGACACCTTCAATACACAAATTCAAAACCTTTCAAGAGAGACATTATGGCATTAAAAGTTTAAAATTCCTCCCATTTTTCTAGTTTTATTGTTTTAGCTTTAAGCATTGAGACAACTTTTTAATGTATTTTATTTATTGTCTTTGTATACATTTATTCTTATTTATATTACCAAACTGTTTGTACATATTTGTTTTCAAATTATAATTTTATTGTCACTTTTATTTTTGTTCTGTTTCAATTTGTATATTATCTTTTGTCGTCATGTGTTAGAACATGAAATAAATATTATTATTATTTTACTCAGATAGAAATTTTTCAATTCACGAATTTTTTAACACATTATTCAAAGGCTTACTTTTTGCTCGTCAATGGTAAATCACGAGCATAAAGAAAATCCATTTGCGGATGTGTAATTATATATTTCTGGTATTCTACAGTTGTCACATGTTTTGCAACATTTGCTAAACAAAAAAATTCTGCCCATGGTGCTTGTGATCCAATTACAGCTCCTTCTTGTCCAGAAATATTATAATGTTTTGTTGCTTCATATACTGCTACTAAAACAGAGATATTCTTTAAAAAAATTGTTTTATAAATTTTTAACATTGTTATTAATTGAAACCCATAAGTTTTTTTTCATGCAGAAATCATGGAATTTAAGCATTAATTTTTTGTTTCGGGCTCAATGTAATATAAAAAAATAAAAAAAGAGATTCTAGGGGATGCCCAGATCTGACGTCAACAAAAAAACTTGAACTTCCAAAAACCCCTCCGCTAGATTTTTTCCTTTGATCTTTGCCGCTTTTTACATGAAGCGTCAGATTTTGCTTATCCCCTCCCTTAAAAGTGCTGACCTCAGATCTGGACGATCTCCTAAAGGTCAGTTATGTGTAAAAATTTATGAGCATTGCTAATCCCACTTTGAATCTAATCTAACCTAAAACATACATGATTCATTTTCATATGGACGCAATAAACTTAATGGATTATATTTAACAATTGTAATTAAAGCATCAATATAAACTTTGGACCATGTTCTCTCTGATCCTTTAGCACTTTGAATTGTGTCATTGAAATACCAATACCATGATCGTGAATAATTTCGTAAAGTAAAAGCATCCGGGTATGGTAAATCTTTTGGAGGACTACCTCTTTGACCACTTTTTGCAACTTCTTGCCATTCTAAAAATATCTGAAAAATATCGATTTAAAAACATTTATGTTGTTACGGCCGCTGTAAAAAACTATCAAAGATATTAGAAAAAATTGATGCTTACATTTTCGCAGGTTTGTGGAATTTCTCTCTTTAAAATTGGAACCAAATCATTGCTAACCAAAGCAAAGTTATTTTTCTCAAAAACTTCTTTATTAATTTCGTCAATATCAATTTTTCCTTTTGCAGATGAAAAATATTTATAAGGTGATTGAAAAATAAAATTCTCATAGACTGGATATGAATTATTTTTATATAATATTATAAACAAAAACAACACAACAATTATTAAAGCAAATATAACACGTGTATATGTTCTCATTTTTTGTACTGCGATAATCCCGTTATTTTGAATGTATTCAAGATGTTTCACTAAAATCCGTCATAGTGCTTTCAAAATTGTCAATTTTTAGTTGGTTCATTTTTTTAAAATAGAAATGAATAAGCAAGAAAGAATTTTTCTATGGTAGAAATAGCAGTGCTAAAACAGGTGTTTCAACTAAAGCTCTAGAAAATAGTACATTGTATGTATCATTTTTGGGAAATGTAAAAATGAGAAAAAGCTTTAGAGCGAATTAATAGAAGAAATAGCTTTAAAGTGAGTATAACAGTTTTTCTAAATAAACAGATAAATTGCAGCTATCTCAAATAATTTACGCATCAGAATATCAGGGACTTTGTCATTTAAAAAAATGATTCGGAGATTAAACAGCTCTACAACATTACAGTGGAAGATAAATGAAAAAAACATCGTCAATAAAAAAAAATATTATAGACGAACCACGATTCAAGGAACCGTGAAAAAATGACATAAATTCAAGGTGGGTTCATTTACATTGAAGAGACCACAGAACAAGGACTGTAAATGCAAAGCATACTTCAAATAGTGATAAAAAAATTACCGTAAAATCTCTAATTCAAGCACATTTAAACATTGCTACTTTAGAGCTTGCTGAAGAGCAATAGTAGGATATTGAATTTATTAAATGGTTGTTAGTTTGTGATTTCTGGAGCTAGTGGGTTGACGTACCGAAATATATCTGTTTCAATTTTAATCTACATAAAAATCCAATTTAAATTTGTCGCCGCTTGGCAGTGCATTTAAATGCCGAAATTCTAGATGCACATGATGATTTCTCCAATCATAACCCATTATTAAAAACATAAGCTCACAGAAATGTAAAGTAGTGGTTTAACGTCAAAAAATTGATTTTGGACCCCCTGTATTTACTAAATATAGAAAGTAACAAAATTTCAAAAAATAAATAAACGACCAAATTGTCAGCAGAAGTTTGTTGCGGGTTGACGTTTTTACGAATGTGGTGTGGTTTGTCAACGGTCAGTGTAAACAAAAAGCATTTTTCCATGATTATCGTTAATGCTCAAAAAATTAGTTAGAGATAGAACATCTTTTTTTTCACCTTTCGATTTTCACTTTCGTTAAAAGTATATCGATATTAATTTTGTTTATTTAGTAACATAAAAAGTAATTCAATGTAAGCTTTTTTTTATTTATGTTATTTTAATATCGATCAAAAACTCTTCGATTGCTTTTTAATAATTTTGCAGAGGCATATGCAATAAATGATGATAAAAAATAGTAGCAGTCAACGCAATGATATTCAATGCTTACGAACTTTTGCAGTTTTGGGAGTTATATTATTTCATCTTTATCCCAAAACATTTCCTAATGGCTATTTAGGGGTAGATATGTAAGATAAAAAAAGCAATCTGTATTTTAATAATCCAATTTTTTAGCTTTTTTGTAATATCCGGTTTTTTAATGACTTCAACTTTATCAAATGCTAATCCAATGCGTTCATCAATACATATGTTCTATTTTCATAGAATTAAAAGGATATTTCCACTGTGTTTATTTGTAATATTTATTACATTATTTGCTGGAAAATATTTTTTATTAGCAAGTTATTATCAGAATTTATTAATGGAAGCATCATGGGCAATAATATTTGGTACAAATATGAGAACAGTGATTCAAGAAGAAAATTATTTTACAACGGTTTGTTTAAATCTAAAAACAGGAAAAGAATTGATTGTAATATTTCATCGAATTAATGATTAGCTCCCAGCTTGCAAGGGTGTTGTTAGATGTTTTAATTTATAGGTCCTGAGGTTATCTAGAAATAAACTTCCCTTCACATGCGTGTATTTCTCTTGCTTGTAGAATTCGAGATGGAATATTTCAATATAACAATTTATTATAGCGCGTCAACAACGAGGAACCGATAGATAGCAATAGGATAGGCGCAGTATCTGCTGGATGATCAATCCTGGGTCGACCTCGACAATGTATTAACGAGTATATATACTGACATACAACAAAGAAAGATCTTAAAATAGAAAGGGTATTAGCATTATGTTCATCATAAAAGATTTTTTGGTAATGGGCGCCGAGCGGGAATGTGAATCGTAATGATCAATAATAAAAGTGGTTTCAACGGTTGCAGGATAGAATGAATTGCAGTTATCGGATTGCGCGGAAAGTAATAATGAATTTCCACACGCCAGTGGATAAACATAACAAGCTATCATAAATCCTTCAATCCTTTACAAAATTTCAATTCGAAACTAATTTCATTTGATTCTTCTATCTTCTAAAGTTTAGCATTTGAGAACACTTTGGCAAACGGCGCCAAATCGAAATTTAACCTTTACCGGTTTTAAATCAAAATTCAAATTTTAGTTTTACTTGAATCACATTGTTAACTATTTTTTAGGTTGAAGAATACAAATTTTTATTACATACTTGGTCATTGGGTGTTGAAATTCAGTACTACCTTATTGTACCAATTCTCTTTAAATTTGTTAATTTTATTAATAAACCTTTAACAACAGTAAGTCTGCTAGCAGTTGTATCATATCTTTTCCAACTTTATTTAAATTTCATTGATTATCAATCAGCTGCTTTCAATCTTGTGTTATGTCGAATATGGCAATTTATGTGTGGCTGGATTGCTTTTTATTATTTTAATAATGTTGAAACTAGCGATAATTTATTGAATGCCAATATTAAGCAAAATAAGCAATTGATTCCTGTTTTAATGCTATTTGGAATTGTTTTTCTTTCAACAACAACATCATCATCGTATATAAAATTTATAAGGACATTAACGACTCCAATACTTTCTTGCATTATTATTTCTTCGCCACAACAATATCATTTTACATCATCTACATGGATTGAAATGTTAACCAGTATTTGTATATATCTTGGTGATGCATCATATTCTCTATATTTAACTCATTGGCCAATAATTGTATTCATGAAATATTTCAATTTTACTGAAACAAATCGTTTGTTTTTGTACTATTACGTGATCAAAATTTTTTTCTTTTTTTTGCAGTTCATCTCTGTCTTATTTTTTTGGTGATATTTGTTGTTGGAATAATTGTTCATGAAATTGTTGAAAAACCTTTAAGAAATTCATCCAACTATGTTAATGTTTTTGTAATATTAGCTTTTTATGCATTTTTTGTTTTATTTTATTTAAATCAACAAACAGTAAGTTATTTTAGTTACATCATATTCTATAGCTCAGTGGTAGAGTACCTGACCGCTAATCAGGAGGTCGCGGGTTTGAGCCCTGCTAAAATTGAGAGAGCTAATTTTTCGGTTATTTTGTCATACATTCATTAATTTTCCTTTGGAGCTTAAAAGCAGTGATTTAAGAGCGATTTTTCGTATCACAAATTAAGAAGAAAAAACTTTTTTTAGAATCTTGTACAAGCTATAGAAAGCAAGAATATGACATTGCAAGAAAAAATTGCATATAACATTGCCATGACTCAAGAAGAAAAAGATGATTTATGCATCAAAGATGAAAATATAGAAACATATTATCAAGTAAAACCATCAAAATTACATGAATGGCGTTGTTCTCATACAGTAAGATTATTTCTTAGGGATTATAAAAGCTTTGGTTTAAAAGATTGATGTATTTCATCAGCATGATGACAAGCGTTTTTAAACTAAAATATTTTGGGCATGCTAATACTTAATAGCATAAAGTTTAGTTGATGCCGAATGTTACATATCGAAAAGAAGCAGTTGTTATTGGAAATAGTTATGCACAAGCACAATTTTCTGGAATTTTACAAGCTTTAAAGATGTTTGGTTACACCAAAGTTTATCTTATTGCAAGATCTGGATGTTTACCACATGGTGGAGAGCTGAATCAAGAATATTCAAAGCCAGAATATGATTGTAATACATGGTCGCAAAATATATTTAAAAATTTTCTGTTGGCTATTGAACCAGAGATTTTGTTTATTACTGCACGGTAAAATCTTTTTTTAACTATTTAATGTTAAGGGCGTCGAAATGGTGATCGGCGCGTTAATATAGCGTCAAAAACGTGATGGATGCTCTTGGGGCATCAAAACAACGATGGGAATTGTGAGGGCGTTAAAATAGTGATTTTGCGCTGTTTGAGCATCCATCACTTCTTTATTTATTTCATTTTATTTTAATACGTGCCCTAATGTGATCGGCGCTGGTATATAGTATCACTTCCAAAAAATTTGGCCTAGCTATTCAACTCTTTAATTTTCACAAACCCCTTTAATGCCGCTGTTTAGATTGGCAATGTTCAAAGATTTAATGACACCATTACCACCTCCAGAACAATTACCGAATGAATTTGCAACACAACAATTGCAAAAAGGCATTTTAGAACTTTCTAAATTCACCAAAAAATTAATTATTATCTCTCCAAATCCTGATTTCGAATTTTCAAATATGCGAATTGACTCTGCACGTTTGAAGATCCTCCAAGCTATGTTAAATTTCACATATAATTCTGCATCAAATGTTGCAAGAAATCTTCAATTAGGTTTACCCTTGAATGAGTTCATTTTGCCATTAAAAGTAAGCAACAAAATTACTTAATCTATAAGAAAGTAATAACTTTTAATTATAGTATGCATACGAAGTAACTCATGCACCAGAAGTTAGACTCATTGCAGCAATGAAAAGCTGTTCAAATTGTGTATTTTTTAATACAACAGAAATGTTTTGTAATAAAAATGGTTGCCCATTATATGATGAAAAAACTGAATTAGCAATGTTACGTGATAAATCACATTTATCAGCTGCTGCCGTTGAAAAGCTTGGAAATTTATTAGTCAATTATTTGTAATAAAAACTTATGTTGTAAATAAAAGTTATCATTTTATGAACAAATTCACCATAGTGTTTCAAAGAACAACTTTGCTAGTATAAACTGTTTTTCCAGTTGACATTTATAAGGGAATGTCCCGGAATCGCTGATTCTTCAAGGCAGTGATGCAGATGAATTGGGAGTAACTTTAGCTACCCTCTCCTACCATTAAATGGCGAACAAGCAAAAAGCCCTTGAGGATTTGTTATACCTTACTATGAGATGTTGATTTTCCACTATAAAACTTGAGAGTAACATCTCATAATGGTCCTTTGCATCACAAAATCCAACAAATTAACGCAATGATTTTATTTTAAGAATCACTAAAAAAATATCAACTTCATTGGAAAAAAAAGCACTTTTGAAAGTTCTTATTTATTACTACGGCAGTTGTTGAGAAAGATTAAAACGGAGAACTCTTATTATCGTATTCACTAATACGCAAAAAAAAACTAATTACTTTAAAAATTCAACAAACCTATTACTGGAACTAAGAACAGCAAAATAAAACGTCAGAAACATATATTTTATAGATTTGAATAAGATGTTTTCGACTTCAAACCTAACTTTTAACTAATTCAATAGAAGTAATACAAGAAACTCTGATTTGCATTAAAATACTTTTTACGGGTTTGACCTTTCGATAGCTTTACTTTCCTGTGACGGATATACGATCTATTCTCTTTATCGAATCGTATTTTTTTTCACTAGGAATATTCCCCCAAGGCCTGAACCTTGGTAAATAAAATGCAATAAAAAAGTGATTTTAAAAATACAATTAATCACAGATAAAATTTAAAACAAGAATATGAAACAAAACATAATAAAAATAAAGCATGGTCCATATTTATAATAATGCTCCCACTTTTGAGCTGGGTTTACAGTTACATTTAAATAAAAAATGTAGAGTTAGTTCTGTTGATAAAGATAGCCAACCGTAGAAATCACATAAAAAATTAAAGCTTCAAATGGTATATTTATGAAAGCAGCAATTTCTCGTGAAACAATAACGAATATTTCTTCAACGATATTATAAAATAATTTCAAGATAACCGAATCGACATACTCAAAGTTGATATTGAAGGTGCAGAGCTTGATATCACCGATGAATTTATTACAACTCCAATTTGTCAGCTCTTGATTGAAATACATGGTGAAAATGTTCTTGTAACTTTGAACCTATTAAAAAAATTAACCAAATATGTTATGAAATTAATGGTTTACACCATACTTTAAGTGAATATAGTTTTATTCATGAAGACTGTTTAAAAGAATACGGTGTAAATGTAATCTACGGAAAATATTTATCGTAAGACTGAAATATATTTTTAACAAAAATTGTGTTACTTGAAAACTTCTTTTACTACTAAACATGAGATATTCAAATAAAGTTCCTCTTCTTTATTCGTTTGTGTTTATAAAAACGTTAAATGTTATCTAGCAAAAAAAAGCAAAGCATGTTTATTTTTACTTAATTACATATTTAAAGCTAAAGCTATATTAATAATAACATTATTATGCATTAAAAGTTATTGAATAGTTTGTTTAGTTGGATCACAGCATGTTTTATCCACTGCTGCATCGTCCACAAGTTCTTGGACATTGTTGTGTCATTAGTGTATAATAGATAGTATTGTTGCAAAGATAAGCAATTTGTGGGCAATCAGATGTTCCATTAGCTCGGGTTAAATCAACACCTAAAAGTCATTTTTGTTAATTAAATACTGCATTAGTAAAAGAAAACTTACATGTTGTTGATACGGTACTTGAAACAGAAGAAGTGGTGCAACGATTGCAAGTACGTGGACATTGTTGTGTCATTAAATCATAATAGACGGTATTGTTGCAAAGGGAAGCACGTGCTGGACAATCTGAATATCCTCTAGGGCCAATTAAATCTCGACATGTTGTTGTAGAAGTAGTGGTATTCGTTGATGAGCAGCAGAGTTGTGTTGCTGTATTACATGTATATCCTGTTGGGCATGTATTATCAAAGCATACTAAATTTAATTTGTGTTACTTTGTAAATTAATAATAGCTTGATACCTCCAATACATCCAGTTGGATAACATAATTGTAAATCTGTATTACATTGATATCCAGTTGGGCATTCATTGTCAAAGCAGGCTATAAAAATATAATAAAAAGTTTTCTTCACTAATGAAAGTACTTACGTCCAAGTGCTCCAGTTCCTGTCCCAGCTGTAGTTGCAACTGTTACACCGGCAGCAGTAGTAGCTGCAGTAGTTACAGCAGCAGCAGTTGGATTACAGCATGATCCAGCTGCGTTACATTGAGCACCAGCTACTCCACAAACGCTAGGATCGATACATAGAGTATTGATATCTTCTGTGAAGCCAGTAGGACATTGACATTCAGATCCAACAAACAATAAAAAAATGACAAATAAGGATATAAAGCTCTTCATTGTTAAGGAAGACTTGTAAACTAATAGAAAATGTGATTTTTATGACTTTCTTTTTCTCCTTTTATATGGATTATTTTTCTAATGATCAACTGTTTAAATATATTCCAAGACATCTAAACGTTTTAGCAACAATTTTCTTAAAACAAAAGTCTTGTTGTTGATTTCTATTTGACCAGCGACTTGTTAAAGCAAAATTAAAATTCTTGTTTCATGAAGTTGCAGCTGCAGCTGCTGTAATTAGGATTTTACGTAACCAATACAAATATTTCTATTCGAATTGTTTGAAACTGAAAATCCGTGAATCTTTTTGCTGTTTAAACAAATATCAGACATAAAAAATTTCTTTTTTTCTGACAAGTGAAAAATTTCTCACATGACAATGCTCATTGTTGATGCTTATTGATACAGGCTTTTACATACATTTGGTTGTAAATTAAGGAGACATTTGTGACTATTGAAAGTTACTAATTTTTGAAACTAATCGAAAAAATTGTAATAAAGAAAAAAAGACAAGGTTATTTGTACAGCATAAAGAGGAGTTAACTTTCTTACAAGGCATACCACAGCTATGCCTTTTAAGAAAATAAGCATAAAAGACACAACCATCTTAGTTAGAAAATCACATCTTCTATCAACTCCTTTTAAAAATGAAAGTTTTTATTATCATTGCTCTTATGTTCGGCTTATGTAATGCCCAGTGCCCTGCCGCAGCACCATCAAGTGGACCATGCGTATTTCCAACTGATCCAACATGTACAGCACAAGGAGGAACTTGTGATCTTTTGGATGGTTGTTGTGTCAATCCCTTAGCAGTAACAACTGCTGCAACGACTGTAGCCGGTACTGCAACCACAGCTTCAGGAACTGGAGCACTTGGACGTAAGTATTTTCATTGTTCCACTCCCCGCTAATTTCCTAATTATAGCATGCTTTGATAATGAATGCCCAACGGGATATCAATGCAACACAGATTTACAATTATGTTATCCAACTGGATGTATTGGAGGTAATTTGTAATATATCGTGTTAAAGAGTTACACAAATTAAATTTAGTATGCTTTGATAATACATGCCCAACAGGATATACATGTAATACAGCAACCCAGCTCTGCTGCTCATCCACTAATACCACTACTTCTACAACAACATGTCGAGATCTTATTGGCCCTAGAGGATATTCAGATTGTCCAGCACGTGCATCCCTTTGCAATAATACCGTCTACTATAATCTGATGACACAACAATGCCCACGTACTTGTAATCGTTGTACTACTTCTTCTGTTTCAAGTACTGTTTCAACAACGTGTAAGTTTTTTTAAAATAATACATTTACAATATAATAACATTCGTTTTCAGGTGTTGACTTAACAAGAGCTAATGGAACATCTGATTGCCCACAAATTGCTTATCTCTGCAACAATACAATCTATTATACACTTATGACACAACAATGCCCAAGAACATGTGGTCGATGCAGCAGTGGATAGTATCTGCATGTAACCATATATTAATACCCTTGTTAGCTTGTTTTTATAATAATAATGTACAATTATCAATTATTTATTTATATGCTGTAATAAAATTAACAAAAAAACGTTTTTTTTTCATTGAATACAAAAGATTAATGTAGGTACATCTTACTTGTAAGTTCAGAACAATCTTTTTTTAATTTATATTTTCTTAACAATAGCTTTTATAATACCAGGTATAAGCTTTAAAGAATGCCGTGGTGTTATATGACTTTGATCACAAAATATTGACAACATCGAGCTTGGGTCTACCATTGAACAAACATTTGTTTGACACATGAAATGTTGTGTTGGAATAATAACACAATTTTTGCAATGTTTTACAGCTTCTTTGACACGATTCCAAGAGGGATCATGATGTTTATGAAACTCCTGCAAAAGGAAAAAGATTGTTTCAAAAACACAAAATAGTATTTTACTTTTAAAGAGATACTATAGCGCTGGGTAGAACTGTTTGTAAAAATTTTATGAGCAATTGCAAGTGGAGTAAAATGTTCATCACTAAAAAAATGTTTTTGTTACAGCTGTACAGTTATAAAAGTTAAAGTTTACTTGATGAACGGTGGATATGGTTCTATAATAATAAGGCGACGTGTGAAACTTGCAATGTGAAGGATTTGTCGTTTTATTTCTTCATAATCTACATCATCGGTAAAATTAATGAGTGGAGAAACTTGTGAAGTGATATATGCATCTATTCTAAAATGTTATTTTATTGTTTTCTTGGCTTTTGTTAACTTTTATGCTTTAAAATGTCGTTACAAATACATACCTCGCTGAATGTATGATAACATCAGGCCTCATCTTACTCAGTAGCTGATCATGACTTCTTTCAAGACCAATACAATTTTTATATAAACTATTTAAATCTCCTACAAGTAAATTACATTGTGGATGTTCAATAACAAATGCTTCAAAAAATTGAGTTTTCGATTGTTTAATTCCTTCTACAATTCCATGAATTTGGAAATATGCATAACTATTTCCTGTTATCATTATTGTTATTTTTCTTTTCTAAAAAATTTCTCTAAAACAAAAACTTTATTATTCAAATTTTATTGTATTTTACATTGTTTTTTTTTTGTATTCTCTTATTCGTCTCTTTGTGAGGCAGTGCTATATGCATACAAATAAATTGTTTTATTTGAGCTTGGATTCAACTGAAAACAAAAAAGTTGTTATCATTTATTGAAAAATTCGGATTACCTTAATAGAGCAATATCGATCCATGCCATCATCTGGGGGCCTTGATGTCAAGTATTTCTCAATTAATGGACTTGTTTCACATGAGTTTTGGTAATAAAAGGTTTTACAAGATTCAGCTTCTCTCTCATTTGCTTCTACTAAATCAAAAGTTGTAGCCTAAAGCCCCCTGGTTGAATGATTTCTAGGGAACTTTAAAAAAATTTACCTTGTTTATCTCAGTAAGTAACAACACAAAAATGATAGTTAAAGATATTGTAACGGCAGAAATGTTATATTTCCATGAAAGTTTACCGAGAGGTTTTTCAAAGCATTCATGAATAAAAAGTGTTGAAGCCAAAATACAAAGTATTGTAAAAAAATCACCTATAATACTGAATTGTTGAAAAATGCTAATTTAAATAGAGCTGATACCATAAGTAATATGAAAGTATTTAAAAAATATAATAATTGGCCAATGAAGCAAATAAACGACATACGAAGCATCACCAATATATACAAAAATAGAATTTATAAAATTTGAAGCATATAATGATTGAGAATTGTTTAATGCAATACTAATTCCTGTTAGAGCAGTTACAACAAAACGAAATATGTCTGCTTCAAATGGCGACAGATTCAATGAAATGAAGCACATAAAGATTAGAGTAAGAAAGATGAAAAATGAAGTGTATGCATCACTTTTTTTGTATTCTTTTTTTAAATCGTTTTCTTCCACTAATACATATCCATCGTAGTGTTGATCAGCGTATAAGAATGATAAAGTTCCAATTAAAAATTGCCAAATTCTACAAGACACGAAACCAAATGCCATGGCATTATTAGGAATAAAAGTTTGACAAAGGCATGAAATAAATACCATAGAAAGTGTCCAATAGAATGAATCATTTTTAGATAAAATAAATTTAATTAAAAATGGTGCCATCAAATAAAATTGAATTTCAACGCTTAATGACCAAGTATGTAAGAGGAATTTAAATTCAGAGATCTGCAAAAGATCATGCTAAATGTTAAAGTGCAATTAAATCCCACCATTTGAAAATATTCTTTCTTTTCAAGCATTGGCGGAAAATTATTTACAAAAAATATTGACCATAAAACTTCGGTTTTGATGAAATCAAAATGAGATGGTAACAGCTTGAAATAACCAATTACAAAAAACATTGTAATTGTTAAAAAGTATACAGGAAAAATACGTTTTATTCGACGCAAATAAAATGTTACAGTATCCGGAGATTTCGATAGAATAGATGTCACTAAATATCCAGATATTACAAAAAATCTAGAAATATTTTTGCAGGCGCTTAAAGGTAAAAATAACTTACATATCAACTCCAAGATATCCAAATGGAAATATTTTTGGCTGTAAATGAAAGCTTACAACCGCGATAATTGCCAATGCTCGAAGCCATTGTATATCATCACGTTTTGACATACTATAATTAAACCAGTCTAATGAGTGCAATTTGCATCAATAATTTTCTTTTTTCTAAACTCTTTTTTGCATAAAAACTCTTTTTTTTTACTTTATTAGTCTAGTTTATTCACTTTTCAAAACCATTTTTTGCTTATTTAGCTGTGATGCATCGGGAAAAGAAATTAAAGAAGTCAGCTAATTTATACGTTATTGATGGATGAATGTATCAATGTCTTCTCAAAAAGGTTTATCCCCAGCTTTTATAAAACTTATATTATTTTTTGTTAGTATTGGATGGATTTGTTATTATATTATAACAGGAAATAAAGGTAACAATTTAAATTGTCTAAAAGAATCGTCTTCTTTTTATAAAAGCGTTTTTTCCAGGAGCACAAGTGCAAGAAGAAGAATTTACGATTGAGTTTGAAAATGTTAAATTTTCATATAAAGCTGAAAAACGAAAAGTTGAATGCCAAAATAAAACTGTACTTATTGCAATTTCTTCAGCACCAGATGCATTTAATATACGGATGGCATTTAGAACTGAATGGGCTAAGAATGCTGTAAGTTTTGTTGTTTTGTTTTAAAGCATTCTGCTGATTTAAAACATATGTGCGTGCTAATCGTGTATTTTTGATTTAGAATCCAACAGTAATTTATCGATTTTTTGTTGGTTATGCTGCAAATGAAACCATAAAGGAAGCAAATTTAGAAGAATCAAAAACTTATGATGATATTGTTGTTTTGAGTATTTTTGATTCATATGTTACCTCAGTTTATAAAGTAAGTTACCTATTTATAATTGTAATCTTTTTTATGTCAACTAAAATTTTTTAATAGACATATTCAATGTTAAATTGGCAACAAAACTATTGTCCAACAGTAAAATATATTTTACGAACCCAAGATACAGTATTAATAAGTGTTCCAAGATTATTGTATTGGATAGAAAATGAATTTGATAAAGAATATCAAGCTTCTGATGGAAAAGTAATATTTTGTCGAACAAAGGAATACATGGATACAACTGTAAAATATAGAATTAAAAGGTAATTTATTTTTTATAGCGATAATTAGAGAATCTCAGCCCTTTTGGGGTTGTTGCTTTTTATTCATTAGTCAGTGTCTTCGTTTTCCATTTTATTTGTCTGTACCATCTTGCCTCACTTGCACTGTCATGCGCCATCTTGCACCGGCCTCACAAACTTGCGCTGTCTTGCACCTACTTGTTCCACTTGCACCGACTTGCCCCACAGGCATCAACCTGCACCCCTCCAACTTTCACTACATTGCGCCGGTTTGCACCACCTTGTCGGACTTGCAACGACCAGCACCATCTTGCACCGGCCTGCACCACCTTGTTCCACTTGCACCGGGCTGCACCATCTCTCTTCACTTGCACCATCTTTCACGGGCCTGCAGCAGTTTTCGCCAGGCTTTGACACGCACCAACCAACAAACGCACAATGACTCTTTTAGGGTAGGATATAAAAGGGAATTCATAAGTCACGTTTTTAATTATTCATTTTAATAAAAACAATTTATAGTAATAATCACAGCGGTTTTGAGTACTGCGAAGATCATGCATATTTGGTATCTTCTAAAGCAACAAAGTTAATGCTTGCAGAAACATTCAAACAAAAAATGATAGATTCTGTTGAAGATTTAATGTTTACTGGATTATTGGCAGAAGCAATTGGTACCCAAAGAATTCATTTTCCAAAACATTTTACATCAACTTTAACTAATTGTGGATGTGATAAAAATCAAATACCATATGTCATTACATCAAGAGGACATTGGAATGATAACGATAAACTTCTGTCGGATCGTGCTTCGTCGATGCAAAGCTTTGCCAATATGTCATGTGAAAATAGCAAGTAAGAATCTATAAAATTGCTTATAAAAATTTTAAAAATTTATTTTTAGTAAATTAAACGTCGAATTTTTCAAAGCTTGTGTTGCCCATGCTGGATGATTTCGTGTCAAACGCTTTGTCTAAAAATGATTCATTTTATTGGACACTTTCTTCGGCGATTATTTCATGTCTATTGCAAACTTTTATTCCCAATAATGCCTTGGTTTTGTGTTTTGTAGAATTTATTGTTCATTTAAAAGAAAAACAATTTATATGTTATTGTAGTTTCAACAGTAAATGCACTAATTTAAATTTGAAATTAAGTTTTTTAACACACTTTTTGTTTTAAAACCTTTTATTTGAATTTGTAAACTAAAAAAGACAAAACCTTCCTTTTTGTTCTTATAAACCTTTGAATTTAAAGGAGCCTTATTAGCCTAAATAATCCTCGCGTTTGTGAAACAAGCAAAGTGGGCATTATTATCTTTTCGCTGATTGAAAAAAAAGCACCTACATGTTTCTTATTTTTTCATATGCATTTTTGGAAGATTGTGAAAAAGGAAGCATTTTATGTTTAAAACAATGTTTTTGTTAGAAAAAAGCATTATGTTTACCAAATTTTAGAGAAATTGCTTTATGCTTTTATGTATTATTTGAACAAAAATATTTAATATCTTTTATTGATGAGATGGAGACCAAAAATATGGGAAAGATAATAAATTACAAAAATTATGGATGCTAAAATTTCTGCGATTCAAAATACGTGTAGATAACGGAATGTATTTGTTTTTGTCAATAAATTTCTTTTTATTAAACAGATAGTTAACATTTTTATGTTAGGTCAAAGATATTAGTCTATGCAATTAAATGAATTGGCTTGTCCAAAAATTGTTTTGTTACGGCTCTCATAGTTATCTATTTTTGTAACTCTTTTTTGCAACAAACTATGATACCTGATAGTTCCCATTTTTTCGCACACCTGCCACTAAAATAAACAGAAAAATTTTGAGCTCTTAAAAAGAAACTCCTTTGAATAACTTGATTAATGTTGATCATTGCATTCGTCAAATGAATTTTCCGCAACTTCATATTATTTATCATCTATCACGTCACCACACCAAAAGGCACTTGAAGAAAGCACGTACAAATGCATGCTAGTTTATTTTCTTATTGATTAATTCTTCAACATTTAATTGTTGCAAAGCTTAAAAAACAGAAAAAATTAAAAAATACTTCATTACAGTAAGACATAAGAAAAAAATTGATTCCATTTACTTTGTAAGTTTAAAGTAACAGAAATGTTTATTGGAGACTGTTGTTGTTTTGTTACCATGTAGATATATATAGATTTTCTGACTAGAAGAAGTAAGGTGATATTTTTAGCACTTTCAGCAAACTTGAATGCTTTAAATATGGTTTTTTGCAATCAGTGTTAAGACACACAACTGTAATTAAGTATCAAATGGAAGTTTTAAAAAAACGAAATCAAGAAATGTTTTGTTAGCTGCAAGCGCTATAATGCAAACTTAAAAAAACGTTGAAAGAATAAGTTTAAAGCAAAATGCTATACCCCGGGAGCAGTAATATTCTATCACTAATTACCTCAAAACAAGACAAGTATAAAGCCAAAAATTAGAAATATCAACTTCGATGTGTCTCGTAAAGGTGTACGGTAATACTGGTGCTTATTTGCTTTATTCCTCCGCTTTAAAAAATCAGCATATCGAATGAACTGATACTAGCAAAATACCTTTCCAGCAAAAAATGTTCTATTACATCTAAACATTTCCTAATACAAGTTCCGCTACGCAATTAGAAAAAAATAGATGTTAGGAAAAAGAAGCTTCTACTAACAAATCAAAATGATCTATCATATCCCTCAAATAAAGCACAGGTTTTATTAAAATTATTACAAAAGCAACTAATACAAAGAAAAGTGATACAAAAATTATCACATAATACAGTAATACAAAAAAACATAAATAAACTCAATAAAAAAACTTTTTTTAAGAAACTCAACAAAAATGAAAGCAAAAAAAAGAAGAAACAACATACAACAACAAAAAACCATAAATCAATTTATCCATCAATCAATCATACAACCATAATTAACCAGTTTTTATCCCATCAATCAAACAATATCAATCATAAATGCAACTACAATAATCTTTAATTTGTTTAAGAGCTGTAGAGATAACAGGATGCAAATTTGATGATGATTTACTGTAATCCATAATCATTGAAACACAAGTTTCAATTTTTTGAAATTTTTCTTTTAATATTTTATTTTCTTTTTCGGCTGCAGAGCTTTCTTGTGGACTGCTGTTACGACTTTCAGAAGTATCAGAATGAGAAGAGGCAGCAGGTGATAAAGAATCAGCATGCTGATGATGTTGATGCATATCAGGTTGGGTAACAGTATTTTCATGCGAAGAAGATGACGATTTTATTTCAGCTTTGATAAGAATTACATCATTATTGCTGTTTTTAAGTTCACTACCAGCTTGAGCAAAAAGTTGTTCATCTGTTGTATTACTAGTAGACGATGAAGCAGAGGATGAAGAAACTACTACAGCAACTGGAGCAGCATTAGAAGATGAAGAATCAACTCCTGGAGTAGCAGCAGCAGATACAGTATGACCTGTAGAAGAATAAACAAGATCCAAAGGTGATACATCTGGTCCATCATATGATAAAAATTGTCGAGGTCGTGCTGCAGCTTTACGTCGATTTCGTCGTCCAATATCTTCATCAGTTGGTGGAATATAAACTGATTTAGGAGTTAACAATCCTTCTTCAGGTGGAGTATTTGAAAATACTTGTGAAACACGAGATGACGATGGTGATTGAAGAGGTGTTGTATCCAATCTAGTAGTTAATGATTGAAGAGGTGTTGATGTATCAAGTCTTGAAATCTTTGAAGGTGGTGAAAGAATATTTATAACACCACCACGTTTACGAGATGACGAAGATAGAGATGCCAATGATGGATACGTTGTTGTTCCTGTTGATGATGAAGGAGATGCAACACGAGAATTTGGTAGTGATAGACGTGATGTTGGAGTCAGTGGAGATACAAGACGTAAACCAGAAAGTTGAGATTGGGTACTACTTCGACGTGGTGACGGTGTCATTCTTAGCAATGGTGATGGAGGTGGTGGTGGCATCATCATTATAGGATTTGATGCAATTGCTTGTGAAAGACGTGACATAGCTTCTAGATGACGAGGTGAAGATGTTGATGGAGTTGTAGTAATAGTACCCGCCATTGTTGGAGGCGTATAAACACGTGAAATAGGATGTTGCTGAGGCATTGATTGGGTTCTAACAGCAGCTGCAGCAGGAGTAGCAATTCTAGGAGGTTGTATTTGATTTGCTGGTAGCATTCCATATATAGTCATATTTTGAGAAGTTTGAAGCGCGTTAACAGCGTTTATATAATTGATGTAATCTAAAAAAAGGTAATAAGATTAGAAAGATAAAAGTAAATGGATTATTAATAAATAAAAGCAGACGAAAATAACATTTTTTGGATCAATAAATGCGGGAGAAAACTTGCGTCATCGTTTTTTACGTTGAGAAAAAAAAAGTTGAAAAGGAGGCAGCATTTTCGTTGCAAGAACATAGGTGTTAAAAATGCCAACAATTTTCTCATGAAAAAAACCGCGTTGTTTAAAAAACAAGCAATAGATAATACGAAGCAAAAAATTATTGTGTTCAAAAATATATTTTAGAGTTCAAAAGCGCTGATTCTAAAGTACTTCTTGGTGCTACATTAGGGTTTTAGCAATTCTTTGTTGGCACAGCAAGTGAGCAAAAACATGAGCAAGCAACAAACTTATGCTTCCCATTCGCTCATTTCTTTATTTAATGACATTCTGTTAGCTTTTATAGTTAGTAAATATGCTCAACTTGTTAAAAACAGAGAAATAAAAGCTATTATTTCTTGCTAAATATACCTTACCTTGAAGACCAGGATTTTGTAGCATCATCCCAAGTGCAGCCATTTGTAGCGTTGATGTAATATCAGCAAGAATGTTACTACTATTATCAACAGGTTGAGGAACATCAATATTAAAAGCATTATTTGGCTTAGGCAAAAAAGGCGGAACAGTAGAAAGTGATGGAGAGACTGAAAAAAGAACAACTATGAATCACAACCATAGACAATAAATAGCTGTTAAAAAAACATACCATTAATATTAGCAGAAGAATCAGTACCAGGTAAAATTGCTCCATTTTCAGCATCATCATTGTCATCATTTTCTTCGTTCTTGTCATCATTAGCTTTTCGAGTATGAGCATAAAGAGATGACTTATCTTTATAGCCATTGTTACAGCATTGACACATATAAATTTTTGTTACTTGATGATCAGCAGACATATGTTGCCGTAGCTTTGTATAGCCTGAAAAAGAGATTATAGGTTAATACAAATTCAATATGTGTTTCTTCTACAGTAACCGATCCTCAGATTTTGATAAATTGATTTGCTTGTATTTTTTTATTGTCGATTACACTCTGTTTTTGTCTTCCTTGTGATAAAAGTGCTGATTTTCTTTCACGAAAAGATTACGGTAGTAATAATTTTGAAAGGTTTTTGGGGAAAACATTGTAAAAAAAGCTTTTTTTTTAAAAACTTTCTCTTAAATGCTTATGACATTTAAAGAATGGTTAAATTTGTTTCTCCTTATTTTTCTACAGTAAGAAATGCTGCTGATGTTGATGCTTAAGAGACATATGGTAGCGGCTCGTTTTCCTGTTGTAAGCTTTTAAAGTCATCAAAAGATTGCCGATTGCGAAAACACACATTCCTCATGCTATAAAACACAAATTTTTTGCTTTCATTTTTTCCCACAGAGCTTGTCTTTCGCAAGCGGAAGTTTTATAACAAGCCCAAAAGAGACAAAGCGCAGCCAGTTTTTTTGAAAAATAAGCAAGAAGATCAACAGCAGCAGCAGTTTTGGTCACTAACAGCTTTCTCTCTCTTTTTCAAATAACAACCTATGAGTCACACGAAGACAAGAAAGAGATGCGCAAAAAAATGCTTTCACTGCTGCTACTTGCTCAGTGCCAAATCAATGGCATCAACTCATAAACACCAAGGTTAACATTCACCAAAAAAAGTAAAGCATAAGAAAAAACAGAAGATACATCCAAAACCTGTTCTATGTGAATAGTCTATAAATCAAATCATAGAGCAAGAAGCTTTTAAAGTCTTTGATTCTTTTAATATAGCTTGAATGATAAAAGCATATATCCACCAAAAATCAAAGCCCCAAAAAAAGAGAGAGACTTACTTTCATATATCGTTGGACATAAAGTACATGAGTAATCTTTTGCATGATTTTTAATACGATGCCGAGAGAGGCTTGATGAATGACAAAATACTTTGCCACATGTCTGACAAACGTAATCACCTAAAAATGAATGCTTTAAAAAAAGAAAAGTATAAGCTAAAAGTTTACCTTTCAAATCTGGTCTTTTAAGATCTACAGAAAATGGCATTATTTCAGCAGCACCGATAGCAATAGCAAGGAAGACAGATAGAAACAAGCAGCAGCAGAAGAGGCAAGAAAGTTTGTTTTAGTTTAGTTTAGCAGCCAAAACTGAAAAAAAATTATACAATCAATTGAATGAATTTCAAAAAATGGAAAAGGTCAAAGCAAAAAAAGTTGGTTCTTTCTTTTTTTTGTTGAAACCAACAAGGCTTTTTGTTGGTTGCAACTCTTCCCTCTCTCTTCTTTCTTTTTTCAAGGTTGCTTCCTTCTTCTCTGTCCTTTTTAGCAGCAGCTTTCGCGCTTAAAGTATTAGTAGGTATGATATTGTTCTGGAACAAGCGTGCCAATAACCTGATGACCTATTTCTTTCTTTCTTTGTGTTGAATGCTTCCCATGAACTTTCCTCTCTGTTAGCTATTTGATCATTTGTTTAACCTAAAATTTTTAGGCAATGAAGAGTCTTAAAAAATTACAGTAATTTTTTTGTTTAAACTTTTTAGCAACATTTGCTTTTAATGTCAAAAATGGATATGTTTTTAAATAAAATCTTTGGCATCAAGAAAAAATAATTACAGTAATATTGATCGTAAATATTTCCTACAATTTTTGTTAAACACTTTTTCCCATTTTGTTTTTTTTTCTAGCTCTTAAGTCGTTATTTTTTTGCAAACTTTTTACCTAAAATTTTCGCATGGATTAATTTTTAAAAAATACAGTAATGTTTATTGTTTAAAAAAGTTTTTTTTAGCTTTAAACGATTAATGGGCTGAATTTTTGTTGGTTTTCGCTAGTTTTTTGTAAAGCTAAAAACTGATAATGTTCTTTTCAATGATTGCTTTCAGTCCTTTTTTCTTGCTTTAATTATATAAACATTTAATTAAAATTGAAATGATCAAATTACAACTGCTGCAAAAAATTGAATTGCTGCCATTTTTCATCATCATTAACAAAATATCTACGTTACATAAAGCATAATATTTTTTCTTCTATGTACTAAAAACCGCAAATAGTAACTTTTTGAAAGGAAGGTAATAATGATGATATCTTCTTTTTTATGATAACTGTTACTGTGAAAAAACTTTAAAATTATAACTTAACATTTTTATCTAGAATATCAAGTACTGGTCGTATGTCTTTTAAAAAAAAATGATATCACGCTTTTGGTTAAAGCATACCATTAAATACAATCAAAATGATATACTTTAAACATGGTAACTTATATTTTACACATAAAAACACCATCTCTACTTGAAGATTTTACCAACTAAAATGTTTAAAGACTTCTGCTTATTTGCTTTTAAGTTTTTTGCTGAGATTGTCAATATGAAAGTGTTAAAAAATAATGTGGTCCAATCTTTTGATATTTACCAATATTTTTCATTTAATAAATTCATTTATTGCATGTTTTATGAGCTCTAAAAAACACATAAACAAATGAAAGCTTTTAGCTAATTGATGCTGCTATCATGATTGCTGCAGCAATAATGGATTTTGTTGCTAATTGGTCATATACAATTATTCAAACTGTAAGTATTGCTATTTAAAGAGGAAACGATAATAAACGTTTTTCTGTGACCATTTTTGAGACAAGTGTTGAACTTTTTTTCTTTTTTTTCCTTTGATATTTTTGTATTTTTTTTGAAGACAAAATTATTTGAAGTTGATTCATCTATATTCTCGAAGAGGAAATTGCTCGTAAAAAAAGAGTGAATCTCAAACGTCTGCATTCAACTGAGAATCTGCAAATAGATAAACTTTTTGGAACATGGATATAAAGATTATTAAATTCTCGTTTTTTGTTGTCGATTAATTTTTGTTATTGCTACTAAACGCTGATAGACAGGGTTGAATAACTTTTATTTCTTTATCAGTTCTTTTAAATTTAAGTTTAATATGATTAAACTTTTTGTGTAATTGTTGTCAGTAATGATCAGCGTGTTGCCGCAACCAGTTTTTTCGCAACCGCAACCAATCGCAACTTATTAAACTTTCCGCAACCGCACCGCAACCATCGCAACCTTGAACCGCAACCACTTATCGCAACCGCAACCGCTTATCGCAACCAATTTTTATTAAAAATTTTTGAAAAAAAATACTTATTTACTATAAAAACAAAAAGTTCATAGTTATTTCCACTATGAAAAAGTCAAATGAACCCAAATTACTACATTTTTCCCGAAAACAGAAAATTTTATATCTTGCAAAATTGTTTCACATGCCGAAAACGGTAATTTTTAATATTTAATTGGTTGCGCAACTTTCTGGATCGCAACCGCACCGCAACTACCGCAACTTTGACCGCAACCGCAACCCATCGCAACCCTTAAAAGTTGCGGTTGCGGCAACACACTGGTAATGATGATGTTTAATTTGCGTGTTTTTAAGTTCAATAAAAACTTTTTATGCGGTAACAAAAAAATGTTATTTCATTTGTAGTTTGTAGCAGCACACTGTTTTTTCTTACAATTTTTTTGCGCAGCTATTATCTCTTTCCATTTTTTTTTAAAAATGCTAATTTTCCTTCATTGTTGCATATGTATATTTTTTTCATATTCGCGTCATTCAAAAATTTCATATATAAGCAATTTAAATTTCTTTTTTTAGTCTCATTTTATTCTTTGATTGCTCTCTCATCAAGTTCATATCTGCTCTCTCTCTACTAATTAAAGAAATGGCTACTAATACTACTGATGCACCACAAAGTATGTTTCTACGTTCAAAAACTACACCACAATATACAATTGAAATTGGTCCATCAGTTATTAATTGCTGCAGTATTCTTCAAAATGTTAATGTACATACTAATGATTCTGATGTTGTTGAAGTATCTATGACACCAAAACAACTTGAAAAATTTGTAGCACTTCATAATCATTTTGCTCCAGATGCTGCTCTCACTGATAAAGATACTGAATGGACAAATGCTTTTTTCAAGGAAATGCCAGAAAAAGAATTTAAAGATCTCTGTTTGAAAGCTGATTACTTGGATTCTCAACGATTCTTGGAAGCTGCTGGGGATTTTATTCTGCATATAATTGAAGAAATGGAAGTTGCTGCTATTCAAAAGTACTTAGATATTAAAGATGATTATACTGCTGAAGAACGAAAATCTATGGAAGAACATCCTCTTGAATTCTTTACTGGTGTTTCAATGCTTCAAGATGATGCTGATGAACAAGATGATGCTGCTCGTAATGCGAAATAAAAGTATATATTCTGTCTTCTGTATGTTTTTTTCTTCTATGACTTTGTACCTTTCGGGTTTCTGGATTTATGAATAAAAACTTTTGATGTGAACCATATCTTTCTGTTTCTTTCTTTATTACAATGTTGTTGATTGCTTTCTCTTTGGTGGACATTATTTTCTTCTATGATTATAGCTTCAGTTTATGAGTGTGAAAAAGAACTTTTGTAGTCTGTTTTTCTATAGATATATCGAGATCACTGAAAGAAGTTTAGCTTTAGTTCAAGATAAAAAGTAATAAAGACATCACTATTTTGGTAGTAACACATTTACAGAAAAGATTACTGTAGTTCATAAAGCATTTGTGTTGATAGAATTTGTAGCCAGCGACTGTTTTTGGATTGATAGACGTTTTGAATAAGTTTTATAATATATCAATCTTTTTCTTTCTGTATTTATAAGAGCCACATTAAAAAAGTAAAACTTTTTGAGCTGTGACAGTATCAAGGAAAAAGTATAGAATAATGTTTTAAGTATTATCAAATTGAGAATATCAGTAAAAACAAAAACGGAGTTTTTCTTTGGTTACGGTCAATTTAAAAACATTACTTTTTGTGTTCCTCTCATTCTGTTTATTGTTGGCTAGTTTGTTTTCTTCTATTCAGCGCTATCAATTTATGTTAAAACTAAAAAGAAATAAATATCGTTTGTGAATTATAATCTGAATCTTTATTTTGACATCCAGTACTGTGTAAATGTTTTTTTTGTAGATGCAAAACAAGGCTTTTTTATTCTTGTGTTTCATACGTCAAATACCACTTTTATTCAACGTAACAATTGTACTAATTTGTAACATCAATAACCCAACAATAATTTCTTCTACTCACGATATCATTTCTAAAGCTTTTCTCGTGATATTTTCAAATAAATCTTGTGCCCTTCTTGCACCAATAATTGTTACATGGTCTTCATCCAAAAACATTGGCAGCCGTAAATATGGATCAATTGGAGTACAGTAATCATTTCGACAAAAGAAGTCATTGTAATTTATCCACAAACATTTTGAACATGGTACACTTAATTGAATGTTGTCAAGTGGAGTAAGACCAGGCTGAAATAAAAGTCGTTCAAAAGCTTATAAAAATGTTGTCCCGATATTTGGTGGTATTTTTTATGCCTTATTTTTTGGCGTAAAACCATAAGCTTGGTGCATTTTAAGAAAATTGAGAGTAATTTAAACTTTTGTTTTTATTTCTTTGTTACTATCACTTACAGTAATGAAAACACTTCAATTTTCTTTTTCGTTTTACTATCATCGTTACAGTAACAACAAAAAACGATAAAAGAATGTTATCTTTACTATCATTTACTAAGTAATAGGAAAAAACGATAAATTTTTTTCACGATTACTATCACTTTGAGAGTAACAAGAAAAAACGATAAAAAATTTGTTGATTACTGTCAAAATAATTTTTATAAAAAAAATGAAAAAAATATACAAAACATTTTGCCTTCTTTTCAGTTTAGCAAAACCTTATCCAAGCAATGTCTTGGGCATCAGATAAATGAGACAATTAAGTTCCAACCAAATCAATAATTCGTTTTTTAAATTATTACTTACCGCTTTTCTCGCATTCATATTAGCTTCATATCCAAAAAATTTCAACCTCAAATACTCAGCATTTATAGGAATTCGAAAACGAAAATGTTGATGATTTGTAATAATTACAGATGAATGTTGTTGAAAGAAATCATAACTGTTTCCTATTACCATTGCTGTTAGATTTCCGGTGAGAGAGGATTCAACTTCGCAATAATGGGTATAAGCATTTCCAGCGTTGACAAAGTAGTGTTTTTCGATGTCACATTTAGTGACATTTCCAACGAAAGTGTGACTCTTTTTAATGTAATGAGCAAATTTGATGTGATTTTGGCTTGTCCATGCATAAGCAATAATGAAAAAATATTCATACGCCGAAGTTATATCCATTTTAGACTTAGGTATACTGTATTTCCGCACATCCCTGATTTGCATTGGCTATGGTGTTCTTTTTGTTTACTGTTTTGGTAACAACAGACATAGGGGATTCTTTCTCTGGAAAAATAATAATTACTTGTTAGTGTCATAGTGACATTTGGTATTTTTTTTTTTAAGATCTTTTTCTCAAAATATTTACCATAAAAATTTTTGAAAGAACTGGATGCAAGAAAAAAATATTTAATTAAAAGCAGTAATGCTAAAAACAGACGATGTCTTATTTGATTTGATTTTAAATAACGTTTGAGTTGATAGCCACGAGAAATGTTAGAGTACTACATTATCGTGCTTTTCACAAAAATTGAGGAATTCCTAGAAAAAAAAGAAATTAAAAAATTCTTGGTGAGTTAATGATAGAGTAGACGCCGCTTAACATTTTAGTGATATTACCTTAGAAATACTATTGATAAACCATTATCGAATTTCACAACAACCATTGCCTAATGCATTCTTACACTTTCTCTCTTTATTTATGTTAGTATATAAACACTGTAAAACTTACAGTCGTAGTCGACCCAGGATTGATCATCCTATAATATTGTAATATTGTTGCTCCGTTTACAAAGCGCTATAATAAAATATTTATATTAATACCATCCTCGAAGATTGTTGCTTTATAATTGTTGATTTCATCTCTGCCAATTTTGGACAAAACTTACAACTTTTGTTTTATGCAAATTTATACATTTGGAGTAAACCCTTCAAAAATGGATAAAAGAAAATTTTTTCATTTTTTCACCTTCATTCATTCTCTCTTTTTTGAATTGAATTGTTACGTGCTTGCTTGCTTGCTTTCTTATTGCTGCTGTCTATCAACTGTCAAGAAAAATGGACTATTGTAAGCTTTTTGTGATTACTTCAATCTTGTTTTTTGGTGGAGTTTATGGACAACTTCGTTTCCAACGTCATTTGAATGCAACTGCAACAACAACTCACAATGGATTGGAAGAAGGTCTTGCTGAAGTGAATGGTTCAAATCTTGATGGTGAGCTTACTTCTGATTATGGAGAGGTCGTCTTAAAAGGATCTGGTGAAACTGTTGAAGTTGAATTGTTGAAGAATGGTCAATTGGAACTTCAAGTATGTTCAAATGGTTGTACGGATAGAGAGTAAGAAATTTTAATACTATATATTGTATGAATTAATATGTATTATTTTTAGAGTTATTGTTTGTTACGACGCTGTCTCTGGGAGTATCAATAAGGAAGCAAAAGCTGGATGCGGAGAAAATCAATGTGGAATAAAAGCGGGAGTTAAATATAATGAACATGGGAAAAAAGTATTTTATTTTATGACTCTTGGTAATTATATCTCAAACCATAGATTTTTTATATGTATATGCTAGAATGTTTTAGAGAAAACTTTAACATCGTCATCTGATACATTTTGTGGAGAAGCAGCAATGAAATATCCAACAGCAGCTGTATCTGGTTTTGATGTTAAAAGCTGTGATCCTGTAAAACATGATGGGAATATTGTTAAATTATATGTTAAACAAGTTTATCCTGGTTGTTCAATAAAAGTTGTGAGTTTATTCATTTTTGTTTATCAAATTATTTTGTTTGCTCTTGATTTTATAGCTTAATGCAAAAATATGGTATCCAGCAACAACACCTTCTCCAACAACTCCACTTCCACTATCAACACCTGCATCAAAATCAAATGAAAGTGGATCTTCTTCATCCTCATCAAATGCAGATACCACATGGTGGATTGTTGGTGGGATACTTGCTGGCATATTTGTTCTTGTAATTCTTGGTTGTATTGGGTATGTGTTTTAATATTTTTTTGTTTCGCCTCAAAAAGAGACATATCCTCACAATGTCAGCTATGATTGACGAAAATGGATAGAGCAGTTAGTAGCGCACGCTAGACACCCAATCCTTGGACGAGTCAATGAGGTGGTTTGAATCCACCTTGGAGCATAAAAAATTTTCCTTCTAAGAATTAATAGATGTTACTCGTTACATACTGTAATAACTATTATTATGTTTACTAATATTTATTTTTCTAGATTTTGTGTGTATAGAAATCATCAACAAAAGAAAGATGCTGCTGCTGCTGCAAAAGCTGAACATGAACTAAGATTTGCATCACTTGATAGTCTTCCTACTCTCGATCTTCCTACTACTGTTACTGCTGTACAAAAAGAAGAACAAGAGAAGCCTAAGAAAAAAGTAGTCAAAAAAGATAAAACTCAAAAGACAAAAAAGAAGCATAAGAAAATTGAAGTTGCACCAGAACCAGCAAAATTAGTGGCATCAAAAGAAGCACCACCATCAGTACCGGCATCAAAAGTATTAACATCAAAGGAAGCGACGACAGAAGAACCAAAAGTTAAACCATCAAAAGAAAAAGCAACAATGGAAGTTAAAGGTGTTCAAAAAGCTGCAACTAAAGAAAAGCCAATGAATACTAAGAAGTTTGTTCAAAAAGAAGTTGCTGCTGCTGCTGTTCCGCCACCACCTCCACGTCGAAAAACTGCATCTCTTCGACAAAATACTGTTGATAAAACACAGGAAGAAAGTCCTTCAATTGAACAACAAAATGCTCTTGAAGATGTTTCTTCTTCACCATCAATTGAAAAGAAACCACCAAAGAAAGCTCCACCAAAGAAAGCTGCAAAGAAATCTTCAAAGAAAAAGCATGCTCCACCATCAACACCTCCTCCTCGTCGTCGTCATGGTTCAAAGAAGGCATCATCTCGTCAACTTTATTCTCGGGAAAAGGAAAGGCCACATGGCTTTAGCAGCCAGGAATGGATGGAAATTCAAGAGCAGAAGATGCGGCCTCCATATATTGAATATAATCCAACAGGTGGTCGATATTAATCACTTTTTTTTGCTGTTGTACGAATTTAATTTATTATATGTTTTTGGTGTTCATGTGTACAAAATATAAAGCAATATTTGTAAACATGATTTTCAGGCTTTTTACATTTGTTGAATAAACACAAGAAATATTAATATTTTAAATCAATATGCATGAATAACTTTTGCTCGTTTACCTGTAAAACATTTAATAGTCCATCTAGACCGTATTGCATTCATTGGATTATGGGTATACAAATAAAAAAAAATAAAAGTCTTTATACAGTACATTTTTGACATAACTTGTATTTTAAAATGTTATAATTTAATACATTGAAAAAAATAATTTATTTCCCGATGTTTGCAACGTTTTGCAAGCAAACATCGGGTTGGCAACATTTTTCTTAAAAAAAATTTAATTTTGGCGCATTATGGCAGAATGTCGCAAATGCCAAAGTTTTTGTACAAAAATTACCTAATGCGTTCATAAGTTTTCCCTGACTTTTCCAAATGCTTCACTTAACATTTCCCCCCAACTAAAATGTCAGTTAAGCAGGGTACTGTAGGCCAATTTTTAACATCATCTTTAAAAATTATAATTTTTGTAAATTTCCAAAAGAAAGCATATATGACTCCTTCAACGTCTTGTATTTGCGTTCATTTCTCTTTATCGGTTGAAAAAAATGTTGCAACAAAAAACTGTCATCCATGTTTCTTGGCTTTTTCTTCTTTTGCTGGTGCTGTTCTTTTTTAATTTTTATTTTTCAACTGTTCATACACCTCAAAAACTTTTTCTTCATGGTGGTGCACATCAAAATGGTGATGATTTGGTGATAACAAATCCTGGATTTTTTCAAATAAAGCTATTACACAAAGAATTAAGAATTGAAATATGCCCAGATGATTGTTATGGAAAGTAAGTTGTTACTTTTTTCATGAATCAAACAGCGACGTGAGTTATAACTAACGTTAGTTACTTGCCGGAGATTTGTAAGACTACGAAGTTAGTAACACAGAATAAATATATCTTTTTAGCCTTACAATTTGTTATGATTCACTTGATTATTCTCCATCAAAAGCTCCAAAAGCATGTAGAAAAACAAAGCAAGCTGGCTTTCATATTCAATTTGATCCAGAAAATATTATGCTCAAAAATTAAAAATTAATACGTAAGTTATTTATTTTTTCTCTCGAAGTCTTAAACAAGCTCTTGTTTGCTTGCTTTGTTGTTGTTGTTTCTTTTTACCGTTACCACCACCACCACTAGCACAAAATTTTGAAGCTGCTTCTTGAGTATCCCGTTGAGTTTTATCTTCTGTAAGCATACGAACAATTGATATTAGCTTATCCAATGATTTAAAGTAGATTTGATATATTCATATATAGACTCTTACCGTATTTGACGTACAAGACGAAATGAAAATAATTTAAACTTTTTTGTTTTCATTTCTTTGTTACTATCAGTTACAGTAATAAAAACACTTCAATTTTCTTTTTCATTTTACTATCATTGCTACAGTAACAACAAAGAATGACAACAGAATGTTGTCGTTACTATCAATGTGAAAGTAACAAGAAAAAACGATAAAAAATTTGTTGATTACTGTCAAAATAATTTTTATTAAAAAAATGAAAAAAATATACAAAACATTTTGTCTTCTTTTCAGTTTAAAAAAAACTTATCCAAGCAATGGCTTGGGCATCAGAATGAGACAAGTAAATCTCATCCAAATCAAGAAGGATGTGTTTTTTTAAATTAACACTTACCGCTTTCCTCGCATTCATATTAGCTTCATATCCAAAAAACTTCAACCTCAAATATTCAGCATTAATAGGAATTCGAAAACGAAAATGTTGATGATTCGTAATAATTACAGATGTATACTGTTGAAAGAAATCAAATGCATATTTGAAATTCTCCGTCCATGCATCACTAACAGCTTTTTGTCGTAGCTTTGAATTTGTAATTAAGGTTTCCTGTAAGAGATGATTCAACTTCACAATAAAGGCTATAAAACATTTCCAGCGTTGACGAAGTAATGTTTTTCGATATCACATTTTGTGACATTTCCAACAAAGGTATGGCTCTTTTTAATGTAATGAGCAAATTCGATGTCCTTTTGGCGTGTCCATGCATAAGCAATAATGAAAAAATATTCATACGCCGAAGTTATAGCCATTTTAGGCTTAGGTATACTGTATTTCCGAAAATCCCTGATTTGCATTGGCTAGGGTGTTTTTTTTGTTTACTGTTTTGGTAACAATAGACATAGGGGATTCTTTCTCTGGAAAAATAATAATTACTTGTTAGTGTCATAGTGACATTTGGTATTTTTGTTTTTTAAGATCATTTTCTCAATACATTTACCATAAAATTTTTTGAAAGAACTGGATGCAAGAAAAAAATATTTAATTAAAAGCAGTAATGCTAATAACAGACGATGTCTAATTTGATTTGATTTTAAATAACATTTGAGTTGATAGCCACGAGAAATATTAGAGTACTACATTATCGTGCTTTTCACAAAAATTGAGGAATTCCTAGAATGAAAAGAAATTAAAAAAATTCTTGGTGGCTTAATGATAGATTAGATGCCACTTAACATTTTAGTGATATTACCTTAGAAATATTATTGCTCCGTTTACAAAGCGCTATAATAAAATATTTATGTTAATACCATCCTGGAAGATTGTTGCTTAATAATTGTTGATGTCATCTCTGTCAATTTTTTGACAAAACTCACAACTTTTATTTTATGCAAATTTATACATTTGGAGTAAACCGTTCAAAAATGGATAAAAGAAAATTCTTCCATCTTTTTGATTTCATTCATTCTCTTTTTTTTGAATTGAATTGTTACGTGCTTGCCTTCTTCTTGCTGCTGCTGTCTATCAACTGTCAAGAAAAATGAACTGCTGTAAACTTTTCGTGATCGCTTCAACCTTGTTTTTTGTTGGAGTTTATGGACAACTTCGTTTCCACCGTCATATGGATACAACTGCATCAACTACTCAAAATGGACTGGATCAAGGTCTTGCTGAAGTGAATGGTTCAAATCTTGATGGTAAACTTGAACTTGTTTCTGATTATGGAAATGTCGTCTTAAATGAACCTCATGTAATTGTTGAAGTTGAATTGTTGAAGAATGGTCAATTGGAACTTCAAGTATGTGCAGATGGTTGTTTGAATAAAACGTAAGACTTTGAATATCGTATTACGTATTAATTTGTTGAAAACGTACTTTATAGAGTTATGGTATGCTATGATGCTGTTCCTGGAAAGATAGAAGGAAAAGGTGGATGTAATGAACTTAATCAATGTGGAATACAAGCTGGTGTAAAAGAACAACATAATGAAGAATTTTTGTGGTATATGACAAATAGTAAGTAACTATAAACCATACATGCTTGAAGAAAAATATTTTAGAAAAAAAGGTAGCTGGTAGTCGAATGTGTGCACAAGCAGTAATGAAATTTCCAACAACAACTGTAGATGGTGATATTGATAGTTGTGATCCTCTGATGCATGATGGTAATGTTGTAAAATTGTATGTTAAACAAGTATATCAAGGATGTTCAATAAAAGTTGTGAGTTTATTCATTGTTTGTTTATAAATTTGTTTAATTTGCTTTTTTTTATAGCTTAATGCTAAACGATGGTTTCCTACAACAACAGCTCCTCCAACAACTGCACTTCCACTATCAACACCTTTATCAGGCTCGAATACAACTTCATCTTCAGCATCGGCAAATGCGGATACAACATGGTGGATTGTTGGTGGTATTCTTGCTGGCATACTTGTTCTTGTAATTTTTGGTGGTATTGGGTATGTGTTTGGTATTTATTTGTTATATCATTCTCAAACTGTTTGCTTTGTTTGGCGAAAATGGATAGAGCGGTTAGTAGCGCGCTAGACACCCAATCCCTGGGCAAGTCAATGAGGTGGTTCAAATCCACCTTGGGGCCTAAAAATTTTTCTTCCAAGAATTGATAGATGTTACTCGTTGCATACTGTAATAACTATTATTATGTTTACTAATATTTATTTTTCTAGATTTTGTGTATATAGAAATCGTCAACAAAAGAAAGATGCTGCTGCTGCAAAAGCAAAAGCTGATCATGATCTAAGATTTGCATCACTTGAAAGTCTTCCAACTCTTGATCTTGCCACCACTACTACTGCTATTCAAAGGGAAGAAAAAGAAAAGCCTAAGAAAGAAGATGTCGTTAAGAAAGATAAAACTGAAAAGAAACAGAAGCAAAAGAAGGTCGAAGTTGCACCAGAACCACCAAAAGTAATGCCATCAAAAGAAGCACCACCATCAGTACCGGCATCAAAAGTATTACCATCAAAGGAAGCGACGACAGAAGAATTAAAAGTTAAACCATCAAAAGAAAAAGTTGTTGTTGAAGTTGCAGGAATTCAAAAAGAAAAGAAAGCAGGAAAAAAGTCAAAGAATGCTAAGAAGGTTGTTCAAAAAGAAGCTGCAGTTGTTCCACCACCACCTCCACGTCAGAAAGCTGCAACACCAAAACAAGTAACTGTTGAAAAAACACAGGAAGAATCTCCTTCAATTGGAAAACAAGATGCTCTTGAAGATGGTTCTTCTTCACCTTCAATTGAAAAGAAACCTCCAAAGAAAGCTACAAAGAAATCTTCAAAGAAAAAGCATGCTCCACCATCAACACCTGCTCGTGATCGTCGTCGCAGTTCAAAGAAGGCATCATCTCGTCATCTTGATTCTTGGGAAAGGGGAAGGCCACATGGCTTTAGCAGCCAGGAATGGATGGAAATTAAAGAGCAGAAAATGCGGCCTCCATATATTGAATATAATCCAACAGGTGGTCGATACTGATCACCTTTTTTTGCTATTGTATGTATTCATTTATCATATGTTTTGGGTATTCTTTAATAAAGCAAATAAAAACGAAAATTTGAAAACATGATTTTCAGGCTTTTTACATTTGTTGAATAAACACACGAAATATTAATATTTTAAATCAATATGCATGAATAACTTTTGCCCGTTTACTTGTAAAACATTAAATAGTCCAGCTAGATCGTAAATTAGACGGCTGAGCAAAGATCAAACTGCTTTTGCATTCAATGGATTATGGATATACAAAAAGAGGGCTTCTAGTCATACATAAAAACTCATAAAAAGAAAGAAGGCTAAATTAAACATGAAGCATCATGCTTTTAAAAGTAACACTTTTCTTTTTTTGATGGCTTAAACTCACTCACAAGGCTTAAATGCAATGAACGTTTTTAAGATGGAAGATTCAAAGGTTTACAGTCATGCTTGAAAAAGATTTGGTCACTCCATTATTAAACTTATTTTTTCAGTGATCTTAACTTCAAAGCTTTAGCATGATTTAGTATACACAGGGTACTGTAGGCCAATTTTTAACATCATTTTTAAAAATTATTATTTTTGTAAATTTCCAAAAGAAAGCATATATGACTCCTTCAACGTCTTGTATTTGCGTTCATTTCTCTTTATCGGTTGAAAAAAATGTTGCAACAAAAAACTGTCTTCAATGTTTCTGTGCCTTTTCTTCTTTTGCTGATGCTGTTCTTTTTCAATTTTTATTTTTCAATTGTTGATACACCTCAAAAATATTTTCTTCATGGTGGTGCACATCAAAATGGTGATGATTTGGTGATAACAAATCCTGGATTTTTTCAAATAAAGCTATTACACAAGGAATTAAGAATTGAAATATGCCCAGATGATTGTTATGGAAAGTAAGTTGTTACTTTTTTCATGAATCAAACATCGACAAGAGTTATAACTGAGAGAAAAAAAGATTATTACTTGCTGGAGATTTGTTTAAGATGCGACTAAGAAGTTAGTAACATACAATAAATGTTCATTTTTAGCCTTACAATTTGTTATGATTCAGTTGATTATTCTCCATCTAAAGCTCCAAAAGCATGTAGAAAAACAAAGCAAGCTGGCTTTCATATTCAATTTGATCCAGAAAATATTATGCTCAAAAATGGAAAATTAATACGTAAGTTGTTTGTTTTTCTCTAGATGGCTTAAACAAGCTCTTCTTTGCTTCAATTGTTGTTGTTGTTGATTCTTTTTACTTTTACCACCACCACCACTAGCACAAAATCTTTCAGCAGCTTCATGAGTACATATTTCGTTGAGTTTTGTCTTCCATAAGCATACGACCAATTGATATTAGCTTATCGAATGATTTAAAGTGGATTTGATATATCCTTATATTGACGTTTTCTACATCCACTTATCTTTAAAGTATAAGAAATTTCCCGTGCTTTTGCAGAATTATTTTAACCAAGACATTTATGACGTAGCAAGGAAGCATAATGTGGTTCAATCAAAACCTTTTTATTTAGCAATTCTTCCTCTGTTGAATAACCTGGAAGTGAATTAGTTTTTAGTAAAGAAGATTTTTGTGATGATCCATCATTTGCAGTTGAAACTGCTGCTGTTGTTATTGCTGCTGCTATTGATGGAGATGATGGTGGTGGTGGTAGAAGTAATAATTGTCGTGATATATGTTGTATTCGTTTACATAAACACATAGGTTTTTTCTGATTTCTTTGCCCTCGATGTTCACAATATTTTTTCACATATTATTCTAATCAGTCGTACGTTTTTTAGCAATCAATAGTGTTTATTGTGAAGATGTGTTAATGCAATATGATAAAAGTACTTTATTTAATGAATCAATTGATACTGGTCGTTCACATGTACTAGGTGATTATATTCTTATCTTGAATGTTATTGCTGCTTCACCATATTGTCCACTTTTTGTTGTAAGTTTTACTTTTATTAACATGTTAATACTGTAGCTATATCTCTCTCTATTGTAGTATATCATGCTTTTTTAGAAAAATATTATCCTTGATGAATCGATCTTTCCACCACCAGATCCACCACCGCTAACATGGCTTGAAGAATTCAAAATTTTTCTTGCAAAACCTTCTATCTCTGGATTACCAAGATGGTTTTGGATGATTGTTTTATCATTTAGTGTAGCATTTGTCTTTTTATTTATTGCATTAATTGGGTATTTTTTTATTACTAATATGATAGTATACAATAGCTATTATAGAATATGTATTTATATAAAGTGTTGTAAAAAGAAGAAACAACTGAATCAAGTTAAGTATTATGAAACTCCAAATTTGTCATTGAAGAACCGGAAAAGAGAAGAAGAAAAAACAGATGATGTCAAAGAAACTGTACAAGCTCAAGTGGTGGAATCTGTAGCTGCAGAACCTGGACCAACGATAGACGTTTCCTCTCTTGTGCCATCACAAACAAAACCAACGTCCTCAATACAGACTACAAAGGCATCAACAACGAGTAAAATATCCGTCACCAAAGAACCTGGTATATCGAGTGTACAACACATACCATTACCACCACCAACATCTCCATCAATGGCAACAACAACTACATCAACACTTTCAACTGCAAATGATGGTGGATCATCATCACAAAAGACTTCTTCGTTAAAAACTAATTCACTTCCAGAACATTCAACAGAAGAAGAAATGCTGCATAAAAAAGTTTTAATTGAACCACATTATGCTTCCCTGCTACGTCATATATGTCTTGGTGAAAATAATTCTGCAAAAGCACGAGAAATGCGAAGGTAGGTTTTTAGCTATAAGTAATTTCATATACATTCTTCTAATCCATTGTTTACAGAAAATATCCTCGAAATATTGGAAGACAATTACAACATCGTGAAATCAAACTTTTTACTTTATCTGGGAATGAAATGTTTAATGAAGTTGATAAAATGTGGTAAGTATTTTTTTAGATTACAGTACACCTGTATAATCCCTATGTTTGTTTTAACTTTTCTACAGTACCCCTTTATATTTTTAGTCGAGATGCTGAAAAAGATCTTTCAAGATATGGAATAAAATTTGATGAGAAAAAAGGTATTACAAGAATGACAGCAAATGGTCGAAGTTTTATTCGAAGTTCCAACACTCCTGATTTTATTGCATATTTTTGTTTTGGTGCAGAATATTATGAATTTGTAAATTCTGATATTTCACAATTTCCAAAGTATTCTGTTCCATTACTTTTTACAATTTCAATGATGCCAAGAATTGAAGAAGCAAATCGTCGAAAAGCTCTTACATGGATTCGGTGAGTGTCTTGATAGATGGGGATATATGAGATCCGCTTGATCCATGTTGTGCTTATAATATATATATTTTGCATTAAGAGGGATATAAGTAATCCCATGCTTTATTTTTCTCATATAGTGGAGTATATGACGTTGTGTAAAAGGTATATATCAAACCTAATTCATATATTTTTTAGTCGTCAAATTCCAAAAATTCGTGTCCAATATCGAGATGCTGTTGAACGTGAAATATTGGCTTTTCCTGTGAATGCTCTTGAAGGCGCATATGAAATGTCATCACAAAATGGTGGTGTTGATAAACTGGATAAGCTAATGTCAATGAGCCGGATGCTTATGGAAGATAAAACTCAACGAGATACTCTAGAAGCTGCTGAAAATCGTGCTGCTGGAAGAATTGGTGCTAGCTTTGGTGGTGGTGGTGGCAAAGGTAAGAAGAAACAAGAAAAAAAGAAGAAAAGAAGAGCTTTATGGATTTAAAATGAAATATTTTTTGGTTTATAATTGTTTAATTTATTTTGTTTATATGTGTTAAATATTTATTCATTTTTATGTGTTGTTTTTTAATACAGAAATAGTCTAGTTCTACACTGTGTTTGTGATCCACATGGATACATTCTATCTCGCGCTTTAATTTTCCTTCTTGTAGTTCAAAAAGCATTTGTGTTGATATAATTTGTAGTCAGCGACTGGTTTTTAGTTTAGATTGATATATTACGTTTTGTATTGTAATATATCAATCTTTTTCTTCCCTTATTTATAATAGCCACATTAAAACAAATAAAACATTTTGAGTTATGACAGTATCAAGAAAAAAGTATAGAAAAATGCTTTGATTACTATCTACTTAAAACATTACTTTTTGTGATACCCTCATTCTGTTTATTGTTTTCTAATTTCTTTTCTTCTGTTCAGTACTGTCTGTTTTCGATTAAAACAAGGTAGAAATATTGCTTGTCAATTGTAATTTTCATTTGGACATTCTGTATTTTGCAAATGTGCTTTTTTCTTCGTAAATGCAAAACAAGATTGTTCTGTATCTGATATATTAAAACCCACTTTTATTTAAAGTAACAATTGTACTATTCTTATTGTAAAACATTCATAATCCGATAAAAAGTATTTATTACTCACAACATCATTTCTAAAGCTTTTCTCGTGATATTTTCATACAAATCTTGTGCCCTTCTTGCTCCAATAATTGTTACATGATCTTCATCCAAAAACATTGGCAGCCGTAAATATGGATCAATAGGAGTACAGTAATCATTTCGACAAAAGAAATCATTGTAATTTATCCATAAACATTTTGAACATGGAACACTTAATTGAATTTTATCAAGTGGAGTAAGACCAGGCTGAAAATTCGAGTGGTCGAAAGTTTGTAACAAATATTCAATTTTTTCCCTTTTACTTTCGCTGTGATAGTAGCAACAAAAAACGATAAATATTCTTTTCGCTTACTATCACTCTGAGAGTAACAAGAATAAACGATAAATGAGACAAATAAATCCTATCCAAATCAAGAAGGATGTGTTTTTTAAATTATTACTTACAGCTTTTCTCGCATTCATATTAGCTTCATATCCAAAAAATTTCAATCTCAAATATTCAGCATTAATAGGAATTCGAAAACGAAAATGTTGATGATTTGTAATAATAACAGATGTATGCTGTTGAAAGAAGTCAAATGCAAATTTAAAGTTTTCTGTCCACGCATCACTAACAGCTTTTTGTCGAAGCTTTGAATTTGTGATGGAAACATATCCTTGAATAAAATATATTATATCTGGTTTTATCTTTTTCACGGCTTCAATGACAGCATTGGTATAAGCAATGCATTGCTTTTTGGGGTTCTTAACATACAAACAACCAAAAGCTGTCATACTTGTAACTTTTTTGAGTAGCTGATTGGCAGAGATTACAGGCAAGACATTATGAGCATAGCTGTTTCCTATTACCATAGCTGTTAAATTTCCGGTAAGAGACGATTCAACTTCACAGTAATGGGTATAGACGTTTCCAGCGTTGACGAAGTAATGTTTTTCGATGTCACATTTAGTAACATTTCCAACAAAAGTGTGGCTCTTTTTAATGTAATGAGCAAATTCGATATCATTTTGACTTGTCCATTGTGGTGGGAGTTGCATGGGTTTAGAGAAGTTATTTACGTCGGTGATGAATTTTTGAGTTATCGGAGAAGTGATAAGGTCCTGAAAGTAAGATTAGTTAGAGATGTGAAAATATCAAATTCCGAGCACGATCTACAGCATTTATCTTTTTTATAACGATCAATAATGCCAAAATAGCACATTTAGACTTCAAATAAAAGAATTTGAGAAAGTGACAGTAACAAGAAAAAACGATAAAAAGCTTTTTTGATTACTGTCAAAATGAGAGTAATCAAAACTGTTCATCTTTGTTTTTAGTGTTACTATCAAATTAACAGTAACTGAAACATTTTGTTATCGCCATTTGCCCTTACTGTCACAGTTACAATTATTAAAAACAAATGCCTACCTTTGCTGCTAAATGTGTTGGGATATAACAAAATGCCAGCGAATATGCAACGATCATTAAACATATCAGCCTCATAACACTACTAACATGTTTTATTAACGGCTTTTCAATTGTTTCATGAAGAAAAACTGCAAACATCGTTGAACTTAAGCCAGCTAATATCCCAGCTAAAAGAGATTTTTTTGTAACAATTAACAGTTTTTAAAACATTACTAAAAACATTTAGTTTCCCGTCAATAGTGCAATATTTCATATAAGTAATTAACGGCCAGTGAATTAAATAAAGCGCATACGAAACATCTCCCAAATAAACAAGCCCAGAATAAAAAGGCAAATGATCAAATGGCGAATACTTTGATGATGAAAAAGTGATAATCACAGCTACCGTAATCACACTTATAAAACTAACAATTCCCTGTGGCAATAGCTTTGGACAAAAAACTAATGCTGTTGCAGCTACAAATAACAATTTGCATAAATGTTTATTTGGTTCAAGGTGTTGCTGAGCAGCCAAAATTCCAACCATAAATTGCCATAACCTTGAAATGGTATTTTCATAATAATCAATTGGACTTGCACTGGTGTGTTGAAAAATTAGAGATGCCAGAAATAGAATAATTAAAAACAGTTGAAATAAATGATGAGGTAGTTTTGTTTGAATTAATGCAATCAATGGAAAAATAAGGTAGAATTGCATTTCAACAGACAGCGACCAACAATGTCGGAAGAAGTGGTATTGAGATGTCTAAAATACTTTTTATAGACAAATATGCAAATTTTTAAACCTCATCTTACAACACTAAAATAATCCAAATTAGTCCATTTATCTTGAAAATTTGTTAAAAATAGAGATGCCCATTTGAAGTCTTTCAAGGCCAACTGGTAATCAACATCATGAATAGAGAAGGGCAATAAATAAATTAAACAAATTGTTATAATAAAATAAACAGGAGTAATTCTTTTTATTCTTTTAAAATAAAATTCTGCAAAACAGTTTAGACCAAAAGTTTTTCGATTGAAATATAGCTTCGCCATAAAATATCCAGAGATAATGAAGAAACTAAAAAAATTGATGTGATAAGAGTCGAAAAAGGAAGATGGAAAAAAAGGGTCTGGGCCAATACTACTTATTTGAGTTCGTTATTATTGTTTGGTAGTGGTTTTTTTTATCTCGCCTCCCATTAAAATGACTTACATATCAACCCCAACAAAACCATTAGGAGTAATTTTCGGCCAAATATGAAACAATAAAACTGCTAAAATTGAAAATGCTCTCCAACATTGTAAATCATTACGTTTTTCTGGTTTACGGTTCATTGAATCCATTGATTTCTAAAAAATTCTTTTGATCACTATTATTGAGATATTTAAGTGGCGTCATTTTCTGGTTTCATTTATTTTGCTCGCTCATTCGCCCACATAATGGTTGCTTGCGTTAGAATATTTTTTGCAGAAGTTTCTCCCAAGATGTTTGAGGATCAGTCAAATTAAGCTGATTAGTAGCTGACGATAAAAGTATTATGTTTTAAAAAAATGTTTTTATTTTAGAATAGAAGAAGGAAAAGCTTAAAGTGAATGTATATTGGCTTAACTCAAGTATTCATTAAATCAATGACAAAAAAAAATTGTGCCTTTTTTCATGGGATAGGATCAAGGGATTTACCTCTGGCATCACTTGAATACCTCTATGCTTGGAGAACACAGTATTAAATGATTCCAAAAATTAAAATTTACTTACTTGAGTTTGTTATTATTTGTTTTTAAAATATTTCAAAACAATACAAAGAAATCCACAAAAATATTTTTTAGTTCCTGAACCTATCCCAAAAACGTGGCAACAGCTATCATTATGACTGACATTCCCATTGTAAGCAAATATAATAAAACAATATGTTCTGATCTTACACCTCTTTGTTGAAAAAAAACGAAAAGAAAATTCAGCTGCTATTGTTAAAAATCATCTCTCTCTCTCCTTTTTAATGGACATCTACAATTGACAAAAAATACAACATTTAATGCTGCGACAAAAAGCTCTCCATTTTGATGATGTTAAAAATGGGAATGCATGCAGGTGTTTAGAAAATGAAGACTCCTGGAATTTTAATATTGGATTTTTAATTTTGGCCTGAATAAACAAAAACCTGGATTTGACATGCATATTAATGTTTTGTTTATTTAATGTCTAGCTTGAAACGTGTCTTAATACAAGAGGAACAAAGCGGTAATTGATGAAATACAGAAAACTCAACAAAAAAAAACATAAAACAATTGAAGTCATTTAAATGCGTTTGTAAAAGCTTTTTCTTCTTTAGGGGTATGGTCCAAAAAAATGGCACACATCTAAAAGGTGTCCCATGGAAACTTTTGTTTTGTCTGTAAAACTTTCTTTGTTAAAGTTAAACAAAACTGAGTACTAATAATTAATTAGAAAAAAATAGGAGTGGCATGTATATTTTTCGATGCAAATTTTTTATGAAGATTTATTACTATCTCTCCTTGTACTAAAGGTGGTTTTTGCGATATCAACGAAGTTTCATTTTTATAAAATTAGTTACTCTTAAAAATGCAAAAACCAACTCCGTAGTGATAGTAAAAAAAAATTCTGTTACTCTCATTCGTTTCTGCTGGAAATTAAAACAATTCTTATCAACCTCGAATTCAAATGTAACAAAAAAATTTGACAGACAAAACTAAGGAGACAATTTTGTTGGGACATCCTGTATTTTCTGAACAATTTTTTCAATTATAGACTGTCAACTTCTGCATTCATGAAACCCCCCTCATCTCAGTCACTTCACACCAAACGTGATGATTTGCAATGTTGGAGAGCACTATCAATTTTAGCAGTTTTATTATTTCATATTTGGCCTGAAAAATTTCCTAACGGATATCTTGGTGTTGATATGTAAGCTATTTTTACTAAGCTTCTTAACTTCTAATTTTTCAACAATTTTAGATTTTTTGTATTATCCGGGTATTTAATGGCAAGTTTATATTCTTTTGAAGAAAATCTTATAAATTCAACAATTGATTTTTATTATCGACGAGTAAAAAGAATTTTACCAATTTATCTATTAATGATAATTTTAACAATGATAATACTGTCATTTATTATTTATCAAGAACAATTTAGCTTTGTTGTAGAAGATTCAAGATGGGCAATAATTTTAGCAACAAATTATGAGGATTTGTTAAAGCAAAGAGGATATTTTGATATGGTGAGTATTTTTTTGTTTTTCTGAAGTTGTTGTGATTGTAGCATGCAAAAACGATAACTAATGTTTTGATTAATACATATTTCAGTCATAATAATGAGAAAAAACGAATAAAACCTCATTAGGAAAGTAACAACAAAAAACGATAAAAATTGTTTTTGATTACTCTCACTTTGAGAATAATACAAAAAAACGATAATAATTTTTCTCGATTACTGTCAAAGTGAGAGTAACAAGAAACAACGATAATAATATGGTTCAGTTGCTGTCACTGTGATATTTTCTAAAAAAAGTAAAGAAAAAAAATTAAAAAAATAAATATGCATATCTAATTATAGTCTAATCTAGCATAAATACTTATTTTAGGAAGCAAATTTTCGATTTTTTCGTCATTGCTGGTCCTTAGCTGTTGAAATGCAATTTTACCTCCTTTTCCCCTTTCTTGCTATTTCTCGAACATACATTTCCCACCGACTTTACCAACTGCTACTCTCCCTCATAATCATGATTTCCTATTGCTATCAAATACTTTCTTCAAATCCAATTGTTCAATATGAATCATTATTTTGTCGAATTTGGCAATTTTCATTTGGAATGTTAGCACAAACTTTACCAGTTCTTTCAATCAGATTTTTACCACATTTATTGTTAATAATATCAACAATAATTATGTTGTGCTCGATGGTGCTGCCACGACTTCAAAGTAGTTTTGTTGTAATCGCAATGGTCTCTGGAATTATTTCAATGTCAACATCACAATATGATCCATTTAAAACGATATCGTTAACTTCAAATTTTCATCAACACTTAGTTATATTGGGTGATATTTCTTATATCTTGTATCTTATTCATTGGCCGTTGATTACCTATGCAAGATTTATGTCATCACAACCGGTGTTTACTTATTTTTGTAAGTTTCTTTTACGTTGAATGTTTATGATATTTCGTATGACTGTTACTGCATCGATCGCTATATTGTAACCAGAACTCTTTGAAATCGAAATTAGATAGCTATTGCACCATCATCTGCTTTTGCTGAATTAGATTCTTTGAAATGCTTTTTACATTTATTGATGCGATTCTTTTTTTTGCTATAAAACTGTAATGGAAAAAAATATAGTGCTAGTAGCTCGTTCTTCTTATCGACGTTTACCGCCAAGATTGATAATGAAAATAAGTAGTAAACACGAGGCTGGTTGCGATCGTTATACATCATAATCTGTATCTTTTAATACAATTTTTCAGTTGGATCAATGCTTTTTGCAACATCAGTATTTCTTGCAAGACTTGGTCATAATGTCATTGAAAAGCCACTGCTACGAGCTTGTACAAGCTTTCACAATTTTATTGTTATTCTAATTTTTCTTTATGCTTTTGCATTTTTTGTTCCATTAACTTTATCGACTTCACCAAACGAAACTGATACTGTAAGTTTTACTTAAGCCAATCAACCAATTTCCGCTACAATGTTAAAGTGCTACAAGGTCAAAAACGGGACCCGCTGAAACTCCATGTGCCTTTTCTGAAATTCTTTTCTGCTGTCCCGCTTTGTGTCCATGTATCCTTAAGAACCTATTTTAGAAAGACGGATCACTAAACCTTACCCTAAAATTCTGGGAAACTGTCACAAAATTTGACACCCCATTATCACTACCCCCAAAATGGTCAAGCAAAAATGACATCGAAGTTGCCAATAAACTTCGCGGAGAATACATGGGTGGAATATATTCATGTCAAACACAAAAAAGAGTACCAGTTAAATTTTGGCCCTATGTACTTTTCTACTGCGAAATCGATGGAAATACAAATGCAACTATGACATCACTAATCATCGGAAATAGCTTTTCTATGAACATTATTGCTGCAGTTTCTGTAAATCCACTTTTTTCAAAAACATATTCAATCTGGACTAATGACCTAAATTTTCCTTCTAATGATACATTTGAATCCACTCTTATGGAAAACTACATTAAACCCTTAAAACCTGATGTAATATTTATTGTTCAAAGATATTTTCAACGATATTTATACAATACTCCTATAAGCCTTATTAAAGAAAAGAAAGAATTCAAGTATTGGAATAGTGTGTTACAAAATACTGAAAATTATACATCTGCAATTATAATGAATAAAGAACAAATGGTTTTTTCGTATGATATTTCACAAGATTTTATTCGACGAAAAGTTACAAATTTGCCTATTGCTTCAAAAGTTAAAAAACCAGTAAGTTTTTCTAGTTGATGAAAAAACAGAAATTGCTTTTTTTATAGCTATGATAGTAACAAGAAAAAACGATAAAAATTCTTTTCGATTAATGTTACTTTGATAGTAACGTAAAAAAACGATAATTTTTTTATTGCGTTACTATCATTTTGAGAGTAACAAGAAAAACCGATAATAAAACGTTGTGGATATTATCTTCTTTCAAATTTTTTGTTTCTGCGGCAAACATTAATTTAATTTTTGATTTGTGCCATACGCATTATAAATTTCGGCAATTTCTTGAATAATTTGTTACACAAAACTAACGTTTATCATTCTCTTTTTCAGCAACCATCTCCCATCATGGATACATGGCTGACATCATTAAATTGTTCAAAATGTCAATTTTATGATTATCGTGAAGCATTTTGTGATGGAGATTTTTGTAGAATTATGGATTTTGCAACTGACTTGCCACTATTCCGAGACAAAGATCATATCTCACCATTTGGATTACGGTATTTGAAGCCATTACTAGATAGGGCTGTTAATAAAGCATTAGGAATTTGTATTAATTAGATTTGTTAAATTTTTTGGTGACAATAAATGTATTTTTTTAAAGTTATCTAAAGCAAATGTTCCTTAATAAAAATTTTTTTTCTTTTTTTTTTAATTCTATGAAAGAATTAGTTCACTTAGACTATTATGAATTATATGCTCCTTTATGCAAAAATTCATATTTTGTATCCAATGAGATATAAAAGTACTACAGTAATCTCATGTCTGGGACAGCTGATGGACTACGGAACACTTCATAGATAAAAATCAAAATAGGTTCCTACTATAAAAGAGTCATTGCAATACTTATTGAAAAGTAAAAGCAAAACCGAGTAACATAATAAAAAAACAAAAACATCTTTGCAATAAACAATGTTATTAGTCAGAAGCAGGAGCAAAAGCTTTACGAAGCAATTCAGCAGCAGTATCTTGATCCAAAGTATCAAAGCTTTCAACAGGAATAGTATGACGCAAGCAGATCATTAAGAAATTAACACAAATATCATGCAGTTTTGAATAATTGACATTGATTGAACCATTGACAAGCTGGCAGACAGTTGAAGGTGATAAATGATAAGAAAAATATGTATCCAATTTAAGCTATAAAAAACTATGGTATACTTTTTGAAGATTAGAATAGAGATATACCTGAAGATCATTAACATGGTATTTATCAGCGAAACGGAAAAGTTCAAAAGCATCGTTGAAAGTCATTGAAGATTGAAAAATATCCTGGCAGTAAAAGAATTCAATAGCAGTTTGAACAGTTTTCAAAGTAAAATCAGGAATTTTGAGAATATTTGTTTGTGCTTCTTCCATACCAGCTTCAAACATTGCTTCAAAAACAGGTGAACGAGTTGCAAGTACAATCTTATGAACCTAAAATATGAACATATGTAGAGCGAGCTAGGATGATAGAGTAATAACTAACCATAACCTTTCCTCTTCCTTCATTATTATTACTACCATCACCAACAGCAATCTCAAAATCTCTATCATTTCTTTTCCATAATCCTTCACTTAATATATTTGATTCTGAAAGCATTATAGGCATTGCTTCTTGTTCAACAATTAAGATTCCTCTCATTTGAAGAGTTAACATTCCATCAACAATAAATTTTCTTTTTGTATCAACTGAATCAAGGACTTGATCAATAGGACAAATATCATCACCCCAATTATCAGCGATTCGAGTAAAAATATAATCAAATTGTGAAGTAAAATTTGCAGATTTAATAAAGAATGAATATTTTCCATGAACTTTAATACCTTCTACAAATGGTACATATAGGAATAGTGAAAAGAATCGATTAACAGGTCTTGTGTTGGATTCAAATTTTAAAAAATATTTTATTGCTGGCATTGATGGAATTTCTTTGATATCACTATTAGTTTCTGTAAATTCATTTCCAGTAGTTGAGTTAGCATCATCATCAAGATCTTCTTCTTCTTGATCAAGAAGAGCTTCATACATTTCTCTCAATTTTTCTTCTGTAATTTTCCATGTATATTCAATTGGGAAATAAAGCTTCTGAAAAATGTTATGTATCTGATTATATATGTATGTAATTAACTTACGATTGGTTCTGCAGAATTAGACATATTTCTTTTTGATGAATGAAAAAATCAGAGAAGAATTTGATCACAAATTTATTAATATATTTTATTTATCAGCAAAAAAGTTTGAGATAACAAAAATTGCAGCAATAAAATTTTGTAATCAATTAAAAAGCAACGAAGACATCCTTTTTGTCTAATGTAACATTTCGCCAAATTTAAAAAAGTTTAATGATTAGTAGCTTTCTTTAAATAATGTACGGTAGTTTGTTTATAACTTATCCACTTTATTCAAACTTTACTTTTAACCAGCTTAAACTTGACAAAGATTACTAAATTGGATACATATTTTTCATATCATTTATCACCTTCAACTGTCTGCCAACTCGTCAATAGGTCAATCAGTTTCATTTATTCAAGACTGTATGATATTTGTTTTGTTTTTTGAATGATCTGCTTACTATTCCTGTTGAAAGCTTTGATACGTTAGATAAAGATACTGCTGCTGAATTGTAAGCTTTTGCTTCTGATTAATATTATCTTATGCAAAATGTTTTAGCTTTTTATTGCGGTACTCTGTTTTTTTCTTTTACTTTTTCATAAATACTACTACGTGTTTATTTTTGTCTTTACAAATTGAAATTTAAAATTGAGCTTATGGCCTCTGTATTTATGTCTGTTATTCTATGCTTAATGCTTTTGTATAGTCAACATAAATGGAATAATAATAGATGTGCCAATTTTTCGACTGCATATGAGAAGATGTTTTTTTTGAATTTATTTATTTTATTTTAGAAACTGACATATATCGATACATTGCAAATGAACGAAGTTTAAACATTGAACAAAGACAAAGCTTTTAACACTCTGGAAAACAATTTTCTGGTACACAGAATAATCCAAAATAACAATAACATAGATTACCACATCCTGATGAACCACACCACCATCCTGCAGGACAAGGACCATTTGAACTTAAATTTTGAAGATCTGAAAGAAAATTTAAGTGTTATACTGTGATGTCAAGTATAGATCAATATGGCAAAAGACCAAAAGGAATTTCTTTTTTGTAAATGGCTATAAATCAGTTAAGATTTTTTTTACCGAGTTGTTCACTTTCTTCTGGTGTTAGTTCATTTTCTGTTGGTGCTGCAACAGCAACAGCAATAATTACAGCGAAAATAAGAAAAACCAAAAGCTTCATAACTTTTTTTAACACCAAAAATATTTTTTGACACTGATTTTTTGGAGAAGTTTTTGTTGCTTTTATTCACTTAAACGATAAGATTTTTAGCATTATAATTTCTTAAAAGCTTTTCCAAAAAGTTTTTCTTTGTCGGAAAGCTTTTGTTACAACTGTTAAAGAGTATATTGTACAACTTTTGCTGCCTTAAAATACACGTGATGTGATAATAAAAAGCTTTTTACTAAATTTATTCTATGTTTCCGTTTCTTACAAAATTTATTCCTCTCTCCGATCACTAATTTCGTTTATTTTCAACAATGTTTGCCATTTTTTAACACAATGAATAAAAGAGAAATATGATTTTCTGTGCCACCTCTTCAGGAATGATGTTATTGCTGATGTGGAAGCAAAAATGGCATAAAATACATGCATATTAAAATTTGAACAACCATGTAAAACAATGACATCCTTGTTTAAACTTGATTGCAGTGTGTTCAAACAAAATAAACAGATTTCCTTTGGCTGTCAAATTTCTTGTTATAAAAGTTAGAAAAACAATTCGATACTCTACGTAAGTGTGTTATTAGTTTTCGTTTAACTCGAAAACAAAAAATTTGAATGTATATATTTTTACTATGTTTATTAATTTTTTTTATAACAATTACATTTTCATGGTCCCTTAAATGTTTTTATTTTAAAAAAACACATTTTCTTTTTAGGTAACTTGATGATTTCTTTTTTTTATAGCTAATCAAATACACATGCTTTTTCGCTGTCTGGCAAAAATTTTAATGAAAGCACAAATTTTCATTGTTTGCAATTTTTTTACCCGTAAATGTTGATTTTACATGATTTTTTTGAAAATAATAATGAAACAAAGGATCCAAAAAAATCAAGAGCTCACAAGTCCAAATATTGTGTTCCATTGGGAAACGATAATATTTGGACTTTAGTTCATTAAAATATATCCAATTGTTGAATTTAGAAAGAAGTATTTTTGTAAAAAGATGAAACCACAAAAACGTAAAAATTCTGATATTCAAATTTTGAGAGCTGTTGCAATTGCAGCTGTTTTGGGATTTCATTTATTACCGGAGCTATTTCCACAAGGTTACTTGGGAGTTGATATGTAAGTCATATACATGTTATTTGCATAGGTATACTGTAACGCACGTGGCAAGTTAATGCAAATAAAAATTTTTCTTTGAGCCATGTGTGTTTTGGTATGTATAGTATGCCATACATTTTGAAAAAAATTCTTAAGCTAAATGTACAACGCATTCTAGCTTCTTTGTTATATCTGGTTATTTGATGACCCTTATTTTGGATGAAAAAACTTTTTCCTTCCAAGAATGTTTACGCTTCTATGAACGTCGTCTAAAGAGGCTACTACCAGCATACATTCTTGTCATCTTCCTAACCCTTGCAATTACTTCATTATTTCTAATTTCAACAGATTATGATTTCCTTAAATACGATACCCTCTGGGCAATGTTTTTTGGAACAAATTTTCAATCAATGTTCGAAAAAGAAACATATTTCAAGCTTATCAGTGATTATAAATTTTTACTTCATACTTGGTCGCTAGCTGTCGAATTTCAATATTATCTTTTGGCACCATTTATTTTAATTCCTATTGCAAAAAGTGGTAATCCCGTATTGGTAACTACCATAATCTCGTTGCTAAGCTTTACATTTCAAATTTTAATCCCATATCAAACACTGTCATTTGGATTAGTATTTTCACGAATTTGGCAATTCCTTATGGGAACAATAGTTTTTCATTTACAAAAAAGTAAAACAAAATATATCCATTTAACAGAAGCCTCTGCCACTAATAACGATGATGTTGAAGCTTTAAAAACATCAAATAAACAAATTTCTACTTTCTACTTTGATTATTCAAAACCAAAATTGCTTATCTTCTTTGCAATTATTGGTATCTGTTTTATGCCTCAACCAACTGATAATCCTATCTATCTTAATGGAATTCGATTTCTTTCTATTATTTTAAGTGGAATAGCAATATATTTTGGATATCAATCAAATCCATCTGGAAAATTTGTAATATTGCAAAAAGCTGGGATTTATATTGGAAATATTTCATATTCACTGTATTTACTTCACTGGCCAATTATTATTTTTGCAAAGTATCAGGGATTTTTTAATAAGGATAGTAAGTGTTTAAAATGGAAATTATTTCTTTTGTATCTTTATTAAATACACACAATGTGTGAAATAGTAATAGTATTTAATTTATACAACCTTCAATGTTTTCAGCTATTTGGATAATATTTGTTGTTATTATTATTTCTTCATTGATTCAATATCATTGTTATGAAACAATATTTCTTCGACAACAATCAAAAGTTGTTTTCAGTTTGGTTTTTCTAATTTATGCACTCCTTATTGTTTTGCTTCTTCGACCACAAATGAAATTAGGAGTTAGTTTAAAGCTAACACATTTGTTTTTGCTGATACAAAAGCACGCTTTTAGAAAGTAATTCATCCTGCTGTTGCTGGTAATCAAAAAATTGCTCACGAATGTAATGCTCTTCCACAAAATGAAGACTGTAATTGGGATCCAATTTTGCTTGAAGTAATGAATAATACAAAGCCAACAAAATCTGGCGCACATTATTGCTCATATGAAGGCTCTGGAAATTTGACCATATTTTTTACTGGAAATAGTTTTGCTTTGAGGCAACTTGCAGCTGTGAAAAAAGCGTTAAATAAAATGTACAAAAAGTTATATTATGTTGCAAGACCGGCATGCTTGACATTTGAATATTTTAATATTGGATATGAAAGATATTGGCAATGTGATGAGTTGATGAATAAGACAACTAAATTTTTGGAAAAACTTAGACCGGATATTTTAATGATAAGTCAGAAGTAAGTTGGTAAAAGTAGTGTAGAAGATACAAGGGGCAATCACGATCTTTGTATGATAGCAGAATGAGTGTAAAAAACTTTAAAACAAGGTTTTTGTTTTACAATTTTGTTTTTTGCTTTACTTCAGCTATGACAATCAACAAAACATTGTATTCTGATATTGTCACTGTGACAGTAACAATAAAATGTTTGTCGTTTTTTCTTGTTACTCTCAAATTCACAGTAATCAAAAAAAATTTTTATCGTTGTTTCCGTTTACTCTCAGAATGACAATAACAAAAATCTCATATTATTGTTTTGTATCGTTACTATCACTCTGATAATAACAATAAAAAGATGCTGTCATTGTAATAACAAAATCCAAATTTTAAAACGAAGCTTTCGAGCCATTCCCACTCTGCAGTTTAATGAACCAAAGTTTACGTAGTACGTAATACGTTCCCCTATTTTTGTTAAATATTTTTCTTAAAATCAAAGCCTTGAAAAAGTAAATAGGTATTAAGTTGGAAAAAATTAATGAATTTCTAGAGTAAGTGGTAATGATCAATTTAAAGGAAGAGTAAACTCCATTGAAGTCAATGACACAACTGTTGTAAAGTTACAAGAATATTTCCAACTTTGGTCCCCATATGTCAAAAAAATTTATCACATTGAACCACATCCTACTATGTGGGTTAATCCTGCAACATCAATGGCACGAGAATTAGCACTTGGGGCATCTGTTGAACGACATTTTTTAACACTTGGGGTAAATTTAAAATTTGCATAAATATCATACAAACAATCCCATTGTAGGCAGTACAAGGCCGTGTAGGTCCTGGTTGGTGGAGAATAAAATCTGCAATGCGAAGTTGTCCAAAATGTACTCCCATTGAAATGAATGAAGCATTTGTTGAAGATGGAAAATTTTTTTATCATGACAGAAATACAAAGTTATCATATTTTTGTGATAATGGACATTTATCACCTGCAGGTGCAGATAAAATGATTCCAATTTTGAGAAAGGTTATCAGAGAAGATTTTAAGGGTACTGTGTAATAAATTAAATTTTCGTCAAAATTGTGTCTAAATAAATTCATGGATTATTTGCCTTTGTTTTGAATATTTTTTTCGGAGAGATAGCACTCTAAACATTTCATTTAATATTGTTTACTGTCTTTTTTGTTGGTGCTGTTTTTCGTTATAGTAACAATTTTTGAAATTTTTGTTACTCTCATAAATGCAAAAATCAGCTTCAATAAAAATCGGTAGCAGTAAAAGAAAAAATTTTTGTTATTTTCATCTGTTTCCACTGGAAAATATGCATTTTTTCACCGAAATTTAATAATTCGAAGGGACAATCAATTGAAATTGAGGCGATTATAATGAAGCTGTTACCCCTTGTATAGAGGAAAAACTGATATACATGTAAAAATTCGAGGCTGATACTTTTTGAAATCCTTGATCAAATTGAAAAAGGTAAATTCAAGGGATGCGTTGTTTGGGATACTTCCAAATAAATATTAAATGTTGGATTTTGTTTGGTTTTTAACATGTTTGTGTATAAATGTAAATATTGAGGAAAATAAATAATGTCATTTGCAATCATCTGCTTATGTCAATACTTTTTCACATTTAATATGTTCAAAGTAACAAGAGAAAACATAAAAATTCAAAAATTAAATTTTTTTATTTAAATAAAATATTTAAAAACTTGTATTAAGATTCTTTCAAATTCAAAAATATTATATTGCCAACATATAAAAAAGAGCCAAATAAAACGCGTTTTTTTTCAAAATCGAGTAAGCCTGTTCAACTGTACAATGGCGGTGGGTTATTTTGTTCCTTTTTTCATAAACATGTGTATTTTTGCACGCTTAAAAAGATCCGACTGTGTCGATGCGGGGGAAAAATCAACTTTAAAAGTTATCTAAAAAAACAGATAAAATTTGACGTTTTTTCGATTTTTTGCTATTTTCAATCTTCTCCCACGTGCTTTATAGAAATGCCAAATTCCTAAAAACACCTCCAAAGTTGTTTTATGATTATTAAGATTATATTTGCAAAGTTTCAAGTCCATACGATCATTTTGAAAAAATCAAGTTGAACAAGGTTTTGATTTTTGCTCGAGTTTGAGAAAAAATGCGTTATAAAAAAAAATCGCTTAAATGCTATGTTTTTGCAGTAATTGCAGCATCAGCTTTTCTGCGTCGCAAATGTTGAAACATTTCTCTATTGCAAAAAAAATTTCGATGCTTTAAATAATTTTTTCAACGACATGTTTTTTTGACATAAAGCTTTTTGAAAGATTTTTTTTGCAGCGATGTTTTTTTTAACAAAGACCTTTATGCGGGCAAAAACGTAGCCAACGAAAATTTTTTTCAAATCTTTTGCTGCCTTTTTCAACGACATTTTCTTCAGTAATTTGGACAATTTTTGAAAAAATAATGTTCAAACAAATAATAATCTTTTGGGAAATCAAAATGTTTTTTCAATGCAGTTGAAAATCCGACAAAGATTTTATAGGGGGTTTTTTTTATTTTCAGTGACTTGTTTTTTTGAAGATTTAATTTGTTTATTGTCTTTTTTTTTGAAAATTATTTATATCACATGCATTAAAATAACATAATTAAAGAAAACATAAAATACCGCATCCATGTCTTTTGGCAAGCAATATTGAAAGAAGTAAAAGTTTTTTATGATAAAAACAACTATCAATTTTGGAAAAATATTTTTTTATTAATTTCTACAGTACAACATAACATAAAATATACAAATTTGATAAACATATGAGCAACAAAACACACACAAAATGCTTTAATTGATCTGTTTTTGTCGATGTTAAGCTATTTGTTGAAAAAAATAAAGTTTCTTATTTATTTTAAGAAAAATCTATTTTTGTTTTTTTTGCAAAATTTTTAAACAACAAAAAATAATATTTTTGGGTGGGATTCATCGGGGTCAGTTTTATTACAACAATAATATTCTAATAAAAAAGATTTTAATCATTTGATAAAGTTGTGGATAGAATTTCAAAAAGTTTTGGGGTACCCGGGGAAGGAGAAGTGGTGAACGAGAAAGGTGGAGGGGTTATTGATGCAAGTTTTTCTTTTAATGATTTAAATTTGCCCGTTGCTGTTGTCAATGAACTTGGAGTTGGTTCTGCTGCTTCTTTCGATTTCTTCAATAAATTTTTGCAATAACAATATGCTGCAAAATTTGATTCTATTGCACATTGAGCTTGGGCACCATAAGCATTCATACGTGGAAATTTTTCCGAAAAAATTTCCAACGTTCCATTTTCATTAGATTTTGTTAAAAATCCTGAAAACATTCCACCACCAGGCAGAGTTTTGTAATAGACTTCATAAACTTTGATATTTCCTTTTTCTGCAAATTCATCAACAAAAATTCCTGCTTCTTTGTCAAGGGTTAGTGGAGCACACACGTCCATCGCGTCATTTGTGTCACGAATGTTTTCATTCATTCTTTCTACCATCAACTCTGCACCAGGGATTGCAATTTCATTGTCTTTTGGTAGACGAGTTTTATCAAGTTGACATTGACAATATTCAAATGGAATTCGAAGTTTATCACATGTTCGAGGTTGTGGAAGGGGATGGAAGAGGGAACTGCCTTTGATGTGAGGATTAGGGATACGAGGGTTTTTGGGCTAAAAATGTTTAAAATAAAAACTTTGTGCTTGATAAAAATTTTGAGCAATATTTAAGGTGATTTAAGTAGTTTTTGCCGGCATATCGCCCCTATTGAATTATAGGTGGTCTTTTGCCCCAGAATGGTTGATATTCCGGAACACTTGGAATACCAACTAAATAAAAAAATTTATGCTTTCGTCCCAGCTTAAAGATGACAATGAAAATCCTGACAGTGTTCAAATATATTATGAGGGAGAGGCATAGTACGGACCTCCAAGTTATGTAAACATCCTCGCTCTTAAGAGATCTTGTCTTCAAAAAATCAACTTACTTTTGCAATTTCATTTAAAGTCGCATAAATATCATAATGTGTTATTAACCGTTGTGAATTCTCTTTCAGTTGATCAATAAAACTATGATTGTTTCTTAGATGTGCTGGTACAGATAAAAAGAAAAATGGATTTCGATCTTCTGTTTGTCCAACATCTGTATATCGCATAAATGAAAATCGATTACCATGATCACCCATAAACAGCACATATGAATTATTAAATTTGTCTCGATTATCCTTGAAATATTGATAGAAGTAATCATCAGTATGGTATAGAGCATTATGGTCATCATGTGCAAGATTACTTGTCCAAGTTAGGGAAAATTTGGGCTTATCAGGATACGCATCAATGAAATCATTGAGATATTGAGTTTGATAGTGGAAAGATTCTTTGCATGAAAAGTGTTGAACAATATGTCGTAATCCATCATGTCGCCATCTTCGATGTCCATCAATTCGAAGTTGATATGGTCTGAAAAAAGCATATTATGATCCCAGAGAATCAGTGAAGTTGAAAAGTAACCCAATAGATATAGCTTTTTATGCTTACCTCATATAATGATCAGTTGGAGCTTTTTGAAAACCGTAACACCCTGGCCAGTTAAAAACACCCATGCTCCAATCTTCTGACATTAAAGTCGCATATCCATCATCTTTAAATCGATTTCCAATGAACTGATCATTATCTTTGTATTGTTTGCAATATTGTTCATACGTCAAATCAGGTTCATGTCCTCGAGACATTGGAGATTTTGGAATCGGATATATTCCATATCCTAAAAGTTTAACTTGTGATTTTGGTTAATTTGTAGAAATTCAAACCAAAGAGCAATGCGTAGCCATTTGGTCGACTATTGAGGCCAACTTTATTTAAATGCCGAAATGGAATTGCTTCATAATATTCACGAAGGACATGACGTGTCTTCTGCATTGATCGAATAAATTGTGATTGTGAAACAGAATCAAAAATGATGATGTGAACATCTGGCTTGGAAGGATTTGGTGATGATGGTGGTGGTGGTGTTGGTGGAGAAGGTGAAGATGGGGAAGCATCTTTTGAAGCACTAAAATGATTCATTCTGAATATACAAATTTTCTTCTATAAACTCACTCTGGACGATAAATCTTTGGATGCAAAAATTTATAAAAAATTTCTTTCGTATCATTTTTCTTCACATCTCTACATTCAATTTCAAAGACATCACATTCCGGCACTGTGCCATTTACAGCTTCTGTCCAATTTCCAAATATCAATGCATAATCATGCTTTGGATATAAACACATATATCGACATGTTAAATTAATTTTTTTCGGAGGGAAAATATAAAGTGTACCATTTTCAACTTTTGTAATTTGTGGAATAGTAGGCTTGCAATTTTTAAGTGGATCACGAAATGGATCCAAATATCTTTTTATTGTTGGATCCCATGGATCTAAATCTGCTAATTTGCAGTGATCAAATAGCAGTGGGCGGTCGCCGTCTGTGGTGTTGTAGTCATCGTGATTTACTGTAGTAGTGTTATCTGAAATACAGCATTCAGTAGATGAATTTCACAAAAAAATTTCGATCTGTTCTCAACGCCTGTTTTAGCGGCAAAAGATCAAAGGCCTGCCGACCTCAACTTATGTTTCCGTATACAGCTTTGAATTTGCATATGTTACCGTCTATCTTGTGAGCCCGCCGATCTTGTGAGAAAAATATTTAAAGTAGTAATAACTTTGTAAAATAACAAAGTAACAAAAAAACAAAGTCAATTTTCGAAATCTTCACATTCGTATTGATATAATCACTTTATTTTTATAGTTAAAAAGTTTTTAAATTATCAGTTATGACAAAGTTGAACACAAAAAAGCTAGTATTGTTTTAATTTTCTACGAATGTTCAAAAATAAAAGACTCAATATATCAATACGAATGTGAAGATTTCGAAAATTGACTTTGTTTTTTTGTTACTTTGTTATTTTACAAAGTTATTACTACTTTAAATATTTTTCTCACAAGATAGACTAGTCTCTCACAAGATCGGCGGGCTCACAAGATAGACGGTAACACATATAAAGAAAGCTATTTCATAAAAGTTAAATAAAAGTTACCTTTAAAAAGTATTACATGATAATTATCAACAACATTTATATATGAATCATTTAAAATTAATAAAAGTATAAGTGAAACAACTGTACAGCTTAATACCAGTTTAGCAGCGCGTACCTAAAACCACTCATGAAAAATGAATATTATTTTAATTTTGTAAATTAATATATTATAATATTTACAATATCAGTATTACTCATAAATTCTTACCCGAAGTGCAACAACTCGCATGATTATTATATTATATTTGATTTTTGATCATTAACGTAAACGTTTCTATAACATTATATTCCAAAATTTAACGATTAAAACGGAAATAATTTTTTAAACAATGGTTTTCATCAAAATGCTTGTTTAACAATGTCATAATATATTTCAAAGCAAAAGAATTTTTGATGCACACGTTTTTTAAAAAGTATTATTTATTCATCTGCTGCTTGTAACAGGCTTTCATTACTATTTTAAAGTAAACGGTTTTACAAAAAATGTTCTTCTTCCGTGTCTTTAAAAAATTGAAATATGTTTTATAACTGAAACACGTGGCATTTACATTTTTCTAGGTCAAAGTATACGCATTTATTTAAAACTAATTTTTTGTTTACTTTAATCTCACAAGTGCAACATTAATCGTTTATTCATTATACAAATGAACAAATTTTTTTAAATTTTGTCGGTAGATAAATGAGTAAACCAGTAAGGGATATTTAACATTCATTTAAAAAGCAGTAATAAATAGAATGTTGAAGTTCATCAGGCTACGTTAAAGCATTTTGTAAATAATTTTTATCATATGCTTGTATTCATTCCTTGTCATACAAAACATAAAACGCTAAATTTTAAGAAAATTGAATTATTTCCCCAGTTGTATAATTTTTTCTTTTATATTCAGAAGAAAATGTGCACTATGTTTTATTCAAACAAATTTCCAGTTTATCTTGGCCCCCCCCCCTATGAAAAAGATTGAACTTGACTTAAATGTGAAATAAGAGAAAAGTTCAATTGAATGGTATCGTTCGTTTTCTTCTAACTTTAATAGAAAAAATATGCCAACTAAAATACAACCGAGGAATTTCTTGAAGCACCCTTTATTGTTTTTAAAAGTCAGTATTGATGTGTTAGCAATTGTTTTAAAAGGTTTTTTGTTTGTATAAAATTGAACATAAAATTTTTATTTTATTCTTAATCATTATTTAACCAATGAAATTTTGAAAAATTTAACAATTTTCAGTTATGAACAATTATTTTACACTTCTCTAACATCACCATTTTTTGAAACATTTAATTTTTTCCAATGTGGTGGAAATGCATCATCTGCATACATGTATTTCGTAAAAGTTTTAACTTTTGCAATTTCAGCATTGTAATAAACTGTGCCCTGACTTTTTAACAAATATCCAATCCACCATCCAAAAGAGCTTGAAGAAGCTGAGATTAAGAAGGTGTCACAATATTCAATAGCAAAACACATTTCAAAGCCTCTGCTACTATTTTTGATAGTTCCAAAAGTATTGATTGATGTGAACTAAAAAAACTGATTAGCAGATGTTAAATGTATTAAGCAAAGCTACCATATCTGGAAATTTTAAACTTCTGATGAAATTATAGTCGTCTCCAAAGATCAATAAAGAAGTATTTTGCTTTGTTTTTGTTTTGATTTGAGTGTTAATGAATTTGACGGCTGGCACTAAGAAATCTGCTCTTGTTTCTAAAAATGGTTTAATGACAAAAAGTTTTGTTTAAAGTATGGAAACAAACCCAGAAACGTTCTATAACTCTTAAAGTCTCCTCTTCTAATATGAACACAAAATTTATGTGAGCTGCTATCGTTCCTAAAAAAAGCACTTTATACTACCATCAAAACTGCCCATAACAACTTACTTCCACATATTTGGGGCTTCAACTTTTGCTTTTTCTCTCAATACTGGACTACATTCTAGCAGTTTTCGAATATCAGCTTTATAATCTTCAAAATATTTCCATGACTGTAAATATACTCCCCAAATTCGTAAGAATTTTGATGCATTGTAGGGGTTTAAACTGCAATCATTGTTATAAAAATGGTTAAAAAATGTAAATGTAAAACTTACTTTGACGGTGGATCATATTTGCATGCATCTCTTGCATAATTGACAACTTTTTCTGATCCTGGTGGTGGAAGCTAAAAATTGCTAGGTCAACCGCAGATAAATCTTTTAAAGCACATACCTTAATATCAATGTAGTCCGACATCAACGGAAAGACTTCTGAGAATTCTGTTATTTGTCCAACTTGCTTTGTTGTGACTTCAGAATGATAAGGAAATCTATTAAGAGTTTTACCAATTCCATATAAACTTGCACATCGAAATATCTAAAAACATATGCAATGTCTTTATTCATCAAATGTGGCAACTATACCATATTTCCAAATCGACCATAATATGCATAAGACGTAATATATTTCTTTTCTGTAATATTTGTTAAACATATTGGAAGAGATGAAATGGTTGTTGATGGTTCTGCCAATTTTTTTGTAGTAGGGCTTTCTTCAATAATATCAAATTGATCAACATATGGAAATTCTGTTGTTGTTAAAGTAAGCAAGTTTGTTGAAGAAACATTATTAGGACATGAACATTGCATGAGATCATTCACTAAAAACGTGACACATTTTAGCCGAGAGCACAGCAAAGTTTTTTTCTTAACACAAGCACAATAAAGAACGAATTTGTTGCATGATGTTGGACACCAATTAATTATCATTTTTGACGGATTGTGTTACATTTGTTATAAATAACTGTGCTTAATAGAAGTTGCTTACATTTATGATAAAAATATATTGCATATTGAATTACAATAAATACAAATAAAAACTTCGTGCCATATTCTAAAAGTTTTCCAAGATTTACCATAGTTCACAAAGACAAAAAGACAAAAGAACAAAATATTAATTAAAAGAAAATAGACAAAAAAATGTCAAGCATTATTTGGATAGCTTGTTCAACGTCGTCATTTGTTTTCCAGCACACAATAACGATGAAAAGAGCCTAGAAGCACATAAATTTCGTCAACGACTTTTTGGTTAGGAAAAACAATGAAAGCCTTTGTGGTGGAAAAAACAATCAATGATTTTGTTTTAATAAACATACTGTATGATCCAAAATTTTTTACATACCGAAGTTACTGTTAGTTAAAAGTTCAAGGAGATGACGCAGTTCAAATAACTTAAAAACGCAGTATTCAAAATTTTTCGATATCCGACATAAAAATATTAGAAGAATAAATTGACTCCAATATTTTATTTTCGGATATCGCAAATTTAAATATTTTACATAAACAATCATCTTTGTGATGTTTATAAAAAATGTTGCATCTGTAGATGCATCTGCCGTTAACTCATAATTTTCATTAAGTCTCTTTCAAAATCATTTTTAATTTTATTTTCACCGATTAGTCATTAAAAAAAAAAATAAAACATTTGTTCAAACAATGTGTCTCTTTATTTGAAAAAAAGCATGGTTTTTCATCGTGTAAAAGATATTTGACACGAGAAGTCATATTATAATTAAACAAGGCTTCCATTTAATTAATTTTTTACAATAATAGTTTCAAACAATTTTGTTAATAATTATCAAAAAAGCAATTGTTCTATTTTTAAAAGTTCGAAAGCACAAACAACAACAACAAAAAAAAATCAAGCAAAGTTCAGCATAAAAAAATTTTTTTTTTCAATGGGCTCCCAAAAAAGATGCATATAAAGGATTAAAAAGAGATTTTACTTTTATAAATCTTTGTTTGACGTCGTAAACTTTTTTTTTGTGTTTCATTGAAAAATGTAGTCTAAAGGTATTGCCTTGATTGTTTTAAAAAAAAAGTTACATCAATGTTCAAACTCAACTTTTTTTAATTTTAATGTATCGGATATTTTCTAGAAGTCGAAGAAAACGGTATGTTTTTAACAAATCTTTTAGTTTCTTTAACAAGTTCTTGAGGCATTTATTTATTAGCATTAGTCCATTGTTACGATTGTTATCACTTTCAAAAATTAATTATCGTTAATTATTAATGTTACTGTCATGGTAATATTAAAAAACGATAACAAAATCTTCTTGTTACTCTCAGTTTGTCAGCAACACTAAAAACAGAAATGAAATGTTTTGTTTACTATCACTTTGGCAGTAACCAAAACATTTTTGTATCGTTTTTTATTTTTGCTGTCATTGTGATGATAACACTAAAAAGAAGATATTTGATTTTATGACTTTTTTCATATCTATTAATTTACAAAAGACAAAAGTCTATTAAAATTATTGTTTTTTATCGAGAATAATTCGTTTTTTTCCACATGTCTCTCTATCCTGTTTCATTTATCTTTGTTTCAAAACCTTGTTTTATCTTTTAAAAAATGTCCCAACCGACGACAATAACAAAAGCTGTTTAAACAAAACTGTCATGAACTATGCGCGCTTCAACAGGAATCAATTAGAAAAAAACTGCTGAAGAATGCTTAAATTTGTTCGATGTTGATTTTTAACATACGTATTAAAATTGTAAATTTTTAGGGTAAAAATGTTTCGATTTCCGACAGTATTTTTCGGGTCATTATTTGCTGCATGTTTACTGCTGTTTATTGGATTAACAGATCATCCAAGTGCTCCAAACGCTTTAAGCTTTGATGTTGATATCCCTGCAATGATACATGAAGCAAAGAAAAAATCGGTAAAAAATTAGCATAAATTTTGAAAAGTTTTTTAAAAAGGTGTTTTATAGACAACACTACAAAAAGAAGTAAAGCCAAATACTGCAAATAAATCGGTAAAAATTTGCTTAATTTTTTTGCAAGCATTAATGGAAAATTTTTCAGGTATTAACAATAGCAAAAGAAGAAGCTCCAAACACATCATCAGAAACAGAAGCCAAGTCAAAAGTAATAACATGGAATCGAAACAATTCAACTGATAAATTTTGTGTATGGTTTAATTATACGCAAGCTGCAAAAGAAGTAAAGTTTCGATCTATTTCACTTTGTACACATGGCTCAATTGGATATTCAAAATTTGTTTTTGATCATGTAAGTGTTTTTGTTAGGGATTAACATGATTCAACGTTGGGTTTTGAGCCAAAAAATATCAAAATTTTTACATTGACAGTAACACTAAAAAACGATAAAAATTATTGTGAGTTAATGTCCCTTTAAAAGTAACAATAAAAAACGACAAAAAATGCTTTGATTACTTTAACATGGAAACCAGAAAAAAACAAAAACAATAAAAATTTCTGTAAAATCTTTTTTTCTTAAGTTTACCCTATAAAATTTTTTTGCAGGCAGAAAACTGGGATGACCGAATTTCTGTTGCACTTCTCGTCGATGCCTATGGATTTACAGCTTTAAAAACATATTTAAAACTCCAAAAATGCCTTCCAAATGCAACTCAAAAAGTTTCAACTCATCTTGTTTGGAAGCCTGAAAATGACACATGTTCAACATCTTTTATCAGTGATGGACTAGCAGAACCTTCCAATGACACTGAACTTCCTCTCGACAATTGCAATGTTGATGATCACATTGATAACGGGTTATTCAATCATACCACTACAGATCTCTATTATCCAAATACCTTGAGAAATGTTGCCCGAGAAGGTGCTGGAACAGATTTGCATTTAATTGCAGATATTGAAAATCATTTTAGCTTTAATGCTTCTGCAATTTTATTAGAGGCTACAAAAACTGTGGATGAAAAATCAAAGATTGCTGTTGTTGTTCGAAGATTTGAATATAATATTAGCTATGATGAACCAAGAACAGTCAAAGATTTGCATGAGCTATGCAGGCTTCATCAGTAAGTTTTTAAAAAAAGAATTTAGATTTTGTTTGATAGATTTTTTTTTAATACGAAATTTAAATTTCTCATAAACTGTAGTAATATGCAAATTTGGTGTGTTAGGAGCAAAGTCTTCTCATTTTTTTAGTGTTACTGTCACTATGAAAGTAACAGCAAAGAGCGATAATAAAATGTTTCAGTTACTCTCAAATTGACAATAACACGAAAAATTAAAACAAAATGTTATGATTACTGTCACGTTGAAAGTAACAATAAAAAACAATATAAAATTTTTTGAATTACTTTCATCTTTGAAAATAACTGGAAAACATGATAAAAAAATGTTGTAATTGCTATCACTGTTATTAACATATCAAATTTGCATATCACAGTAACTGTGACACAGTTATTGGGGAAATAAAACGAAAAATTTATTGACAAATTAAATATGTACATTAATTTCGACTTTGTTGATTAAAAATTTGCATAATATCCTTTACAATCAATTAAATAAAATTTTTAGAGCTTATCAATTCCACCGATTCTTTTATGCCATTGGTCACAGTGTTCCCGGATTACCAAAATGGTTCAAATATTCTCTCAATGAAAGTACTACTCCAACTCTTTATCCCATAAATTATCGGTAAACATTTCACATAAAAAAGATTTTTCATAAATCTCAAAATATTTTAGCTCAAGCATTTGGGAACCTCAACTAATTGTTCATGCATCAGCCCCATATCATTTTGAAGGATTTTCAATGAAACGTGATCAATGTGCGTTGCCGTATGAGCTATGCCGAGCAGGTTATAGCTTTGCTGTGGCATCACATGCCTTCAGCTTTCATAGAGGAATTAAAATTGAATCAACAATTAAAAGTCATCGATTTACAATTGCTAAAATTGCAAGAAAAACTAGTAATGCATATCGGCAGTATCTTGATGCACAATACGGGAATGAAACCATAGCAACGTGCAAGAAATGGTAAAAATTAATTGTAAAAATGTGTATTTTAAAAATAGGTACCGGCAACTCAAAAAAAAGTTTATGAAAATAATTATTTTCTTGTTAGAATATACTACTTTCGACCCTGACTAAGAAGAAAATAAAAACAAAAATTTAAAAAAATTAATTAAAAATGCCGAAAACGCCAATTGAAAATTTGGCAAAGCAAAATTTTTTCGTCGTCAAAAAAAGTCAAAGAGAACACTCTTTTTTTGTGTGTGCATCCTTCTCTTTTTTTCCTCGCAGCCGGTTCAAAAAGAAAAGAAGAGACACACAGGCAGCTGACTTCTTTCTCTTTCTTTTTTGCACACGTTTTTTAAACTTTTTTAAGCTTAAAAATGCCATTTTTGGCTTAAAAAAATATGTTCGCGCATAAACCGCACATATATTATTTTTTTATTCGATGTAGTTTTTTACAGGCTTTCTGCTGATACTAAGCTTGTAACTTAAGCTCGCTTAAGTAAAGACGTTTTCCTCAAAAAACACGAAAAAATGCCGTTTTCGGCACTTTGTGCCAAAGAAAACCTTTTCAAAAATGGCATTTTTGGAATCAGCGTAAAAAATTACGTCTAGAAGGTTTTATAGTTAAGCTGTAAAAAAAAGTGTCGCCAAAATAGCATTTGGGTTATGGTAACGACAAAAAAGTCAAAAAAAAGAAAGGAAAAAGTGTGTCCTGCCGGTACCTATTTAAAAAGATAGTTTTAAATATTGTAAAATAAAGTTTGAACAAACAGTGAACAAGAATTTATACAAAAACTATTGTGCACAGCATTGACATGTGTCAGCAAAAATGTTCAAACGGTTTAGAGCTGAAGGTAATAATTTATACTAACAAATTCGATGGAGTGTTTTTTATTTAAAATTTAATAAAGCAGTTCAAGTTTTCTTTGGCCAAAACGGGATCATGATGGTTGTTACAGTATCGTTTCTCCAAAAACACTGAAAATTTTGTTTGTAATATAACTTTTCCAGTGAAATATGGATACAAGAATCTGTTATTAAAAGTGTAAAATATGGAAGACACAAAATTTGAGACAATAATAATTTGATATTTCGTTGTGCCAAGCACTAACAAGGAAACGTTCAGAGATGATTATTCCGTATGACCTCAAAACTTATTTCATGTGATTCCCCAACTACTCAATAGCATTCATGCCAATTTTTACGTGCCCTTATTAAGAAATGTCAATTTTATATATATTGAGTAGCACACGATATCGCCTGCTACTTTTTGGTTAAAATCGCTTATTTTGGGATTTTTCATGTTTCTGATTATTGATAATAGTTTCGTAACACTCAATATCACATTTTCAAACATTTGCATATTAAAAGATCCAAGGATAAGCGATTTTAACCAAAAAGTAGCAGGAGATATCGTGTGCTACTCAATATATATAAAAATGGCATTTCTTAATAAGGGCACGTAAAAATTGGCATGAATGCTATTGAATAGTTGGGGAATCACATGAAATAAGTTTTGGGGTCACACGGAATAATCATCTCTGAACGTTCCCTTGTAAATAATCAAAGGAACAAATCAGTTTTTGTATGCGGCTTTGAAACGTTTTAATCAGTCAAAAAAAATGCAATAGTATTCTTTATCCAATAAAATATCGTGTTTAATAATTAATGCTAAAAAAAGTTTGATGATGAATTTGAAATTACAATAAGAAATTTTTTGGGATACTTGGTGATGAAAAATGTGTATATATTTGTTTAACGTTATTGTGACGTTGAACATTTCATTAACTGTTAGCATTTTTTAACATAACTCTTCAAAAATAATAAAAAAAATTTTTTTTATTGTTTACATAGACATAAACGGAAGCCTTTTTTTATAACTGAAACATTCAAAAAGCTAGGGTTTAATTACAAGCGTATGCGCTATGATGACATGGAACTTGCACCTGTTCATTTAACATAACAATAATTTCATCTTCTTTCATGCAGGGGAATTATTTTTTCATTATAGTACAATAGATGAATTTATACGTGTAAAAAAGCTTTGTTAATTTCGAAGCTATAAATTTGATGCTAGAGAAGGAAGTTACCTTGTGACTTTTTGTTTCACCACATCGTCCAGTTCGAAGAAGATAGCAAGGGTCTTCTTGGGATATTAAATTGATTTGTTTTTTGGTGCCGCTCCAGCTACAGGTAAATTTTTCAAGTTAGGATAATGGTTTTTAATTCCTATTTATTTTTTTCAGAGACCATGACTCGAAAATTTGCTAACGATAAAATACTAATCGCTGTTATCATCATTGGCATCATTGTTTTGGTGAAATTTGAATCTCGAAATCTTTCCATTCCCATTAACAGCAGCGATGACTCTGAAGGATCACCCGAAGAAGAAAAGGGACTACAGATTGCCAAAGATAAATTCCATAATTGCATGATAAAAGCTGCAAAAACTTATTACAATGAATCAACACAATTTTTTGAAGAATTTGCAAAATGTATCAAAAAGCATATTAGAATTGATACTTCTGAAATGGATAACTTTTCAAATTATTTCTTTGGTGAGAAAAAAATGTTTTTGCCCATGAAAGAAGCTGATGATGATTGTAAATGGTTAACAATTGGAATTGGTGGTGTTGCATTTGCAGAGGAGTTGTTTTTGAAAAAATATCCTCAGTGTTCAGTTTTTGGCGCAGATCCAGCTGATACTGGAAACTTTTCAAAGATTGGGCAATTGAGACCTTTTGGAGTTGGTAAGTCAATTTTCTTACTTTAGTGCTCTGCGAAATTAAATAGCAAAACATCGAAAGTTTAAATTCTCAACTCTCAAAAAATTGATATTTTTAACTGAAAACAAAAAATAAGTATCAAAACTAAATTTTTATCGTCCGAAATTATTGAATTTAACGATTTTTATCATTGTGAAAGTTATCATAAAAAACGATAAATAAATGTTTCGATTACTCTCATTGTGATAGTAACACGAAAATTAAAAATGAAAAATTCTTGTTACTATCACTTTCACAGTAATAGAAAAAAAACGATATTAAAAAGTTTCGATTACTAGCATGATAGCTATCACAGCTATTTTTACACTAAAAACAAAACTTTTAAAAAGCTATAATGAAAATGTTGATTTTGAAATTCCCCAACCATAACTTTCTATTAACAACATTTTTAAGGCATTGAAGACACAAACATTGACCTCACCGTAATGATCAATGGAAGCTATTCCAAAAAAGTGATGAAAGTTGTCTCACTTACCAACCTCCTTGACGATCTTGTTAAAACTCGATTTGTTCACTACCTTACCATCGACATTGAAGGTTTTGAATACATTATTCTTCGAGAACTTGTTGGTAATGGAAAATTTGCAAATGCTGATGTTGTCTTTTGTCAAATTGATGCTGAACTTCATCACCCTAAATTCCCTAAAGCTCATTCTGCAATCAAGAAGTTAAATGCTGTTCAATTTATGCTTGATTTTTTGCAAGTGTCTTCTCCTTATATCCCGGTTTTTAATGTCCCATATCTTCGACATCCCCATCAAAAGGTTACCTTCGTTAATGTTGTTGATCCTCGATGTAAAAGAGTTTTTAAACCACAATCATATTTTGGGAAAAAATAAAAATTGTTAATTTTGTTATAAAAATTTAGTTATTGATGTTTTTATATGGCATTGTTCTTCTTTTAAAACAATAGATGCAAAGAAACTTTTTAGCAATTAGCTTCCGGCTGTCTTTCATAAAAAATAACAAATCACTTTATTTCATCGTTTACATCCCAGTTGTTCAAATATAATTTGACTTTGAAAAATGTTGAAACTAATTGTTCAAGTTTTAAAGACAAAGCACTTCTTTGTCTTCAATAGGTTGTTGTTTAATAGCATTAAATAAATATCGATTCTATACATGTTAATGAAAGGTTTTTGTCAGTAAATTTAAACAGATGAGCAAACAACAAAAGCTAAAAAAATTAAAAACATGTTTGCCCTCGTTTTTATAATTTTTCATTTATTTTTCTCAATGTTAATTATGGCAAAGCAAAACTAATTATTAATTTTTTTTTTAAATCATACGTGTTACAGTGACAATAATAAGGAAAAATGATAAAAAAATATCTGTATCACTTTTACAGTGAGAGTGAATGGAAAAAACGATATAAAAATGTTTGCATTACTTTCAATATAACACCAACAATAATGTAACAAAAAATTTGAATTACTTTTATCCCGATAATAAAGCAGCAAATTTGAGCAGTCATGTGAAGTGGCCATTTATGTCCCCTTCCCCTTTCCCCGCTTGTATCAAAAAATCTCCCCAATCCCCGCCCTTTCCCCTTCGGGTTTTAAAAAGTTCCCCTTTCCCCGCCCTTTTCCCCTCCATTTCCCCCTTTTTTCCCCTTCAAAATTTTTTCAACAAGTGATTTTTGAGAAAAATTTTTTTAAAAAGAGCTAAAAACCGAAAATTTCGACTTAAATTGTACAATAAAGCCTGACAAGGAACAAAAGAAAGAATTATAGGTGTTTTATAAGCAGCAAATAATTAAAATTAACTAACAAATTGCAAAGTTTTGTTGTTAAATTTACAAAAAATTTTTAATCCCCTCGGCAAATAAGAAGCATCCCCTTTCCCCCACCCTTTCCCCTCCAGTTTTTAAATTCTCACCCTTCCCCTTCCCCAATCCCCCGGGGCGGGGGAAAAAAGGGCCCCCGGGGCGGGGAAAGGGCGGGGGCCTCATATGACTGAATTTGAGAACAAAAAATTTTCTAAGACTTAAAAAAGCAAATTTTGACGAGAAGTAAACACATACGTTTTGTTAAATTAAACAAATGCTAACAAAATCAACATTAAGACTTTTAAAAATATCATACTTATTTTTTGAACCATTTGTTCATGCTAAAATTTATTGAAATTTTTAGAATTGTTAAACAAGAAAATAAAAGTTTTATTCCATCTTGATCACACCCATATCAGACTTTTATTTAAAAACAATTTAAAGAACAGCAACAACAAATTTATTTAGCTAACACAAAATCATTTCTGTATTTAACAAATCGCTCAATCAAGCTTTTATCATAACTAAAAGCAAAATCCAAAAATGGCTTAAATTTATCCCATTCTTTATCCGCAAATGCTGCAACCGGTTGATGACAATCATCCCATTCTTCAATTTTCATTTTTGTAAAATTTTCTGCTGTTGGCCATTTTATTCGATCAATTCGAATTGGTGCTTTGATATGCTCTGATAAGAAGTTGCGATTTGTGGTGCTGAAAAAGGTTGATGCAGTTTTAGTACAAGGATTGTCGATGGCAAGCAAACAACCATGATTGGTTAATGAGGGATATCTCAACAAAAAAAGTAATTCAAAATCGATGATTTCTGTTTTTTTTTTGTTGCTGTGACAGTAATAAGAAAAATCGATAAAAAATTGTTTGGCTTACTTTCAATGTGAAAGTAACTGGTAAAAACGATAGAAATATTTTTCGATTACTCTCACTATGACAGTAACAATAAAAATGAAAACAAAAAATTAGAATTAATTTCGTCTTCTCATAACGCAGCAAATTTTAGAAAAGTGAATTTTTTTAAAAAATATAAAAGTTCACATACCCAAGGACGTCAGCAGAGTGCACGAGGGGCCCCCTCCGAAATAGGAAAAATCCTTTGATCTTTTACCGCCACTTTGTAAAAGCGGCAAAAGGTCAAAGGCGTGCCCTCTCCGAAAGATTTTTCTGTTGACGTCCTTTCACATACCTACTTTGAAATTCATCAGAAATAACTTACTTTTTAAACCATTCATTTAGTTTATAACTCATCAGCGATTGATCTGCATACCAAATAAATGAACCAACAAGTCTACGATTTCCATCATCATTTGGATGAAAAATATTATCACCAAATTCACCAATAATAAAATCTTCAATTTCTTTCAACGACATTTGAGTATCATTAAAACCCATAATTTCTTTCCATGTTTTCACCGTTGCTCCAATTGTTCCCATTGGATACATATGAACTTTGTATGCGCCTCTTGCCGGAGGAACTCTTACAGGATGACAACATCTTGAATTATATAAATGTAGAGTTTTTCCATCAGTAATATTTGGTAGATGATTAGAGATGTTGAAGACTACAAGATCGGCATCGGAGGTGATAAGAACAGTTTCATTTTCAGCAGACTTAAAGGGGATTGGCAAAACAGGACCAAATACACGTATAAGCTGAAAACTTGAATATTCTTTAATTTCAAGTTAGTCAAATGAGGTTTCCGGGAAATCAAAAAAATTTGAAATATGTTCGTCAAAGCAATACACAATTCATTTCAAAATGATAAATGGCCTCATTGCTCTTTCTCCTTACATACGGGTTTTGCGTTTTCGATCAATGCATTTTTATTTTACATTATAGTCATATTCGGGTCTTCTTTAGCACCTTTATATCTTAAATGTAAAAACTTTAGGTTCACATTTTTGGTTCAATAGCTGCTTTTAAAAATATTTTTATATAAGTATTTTTATCAATAAATACTGGTGCTTGCTTTAAGGGTTCAACAAAATATTCAAAAGCATTGTCTTAGAAGAAAGAAAAAAAGATCGAAAAATGAGAAAAAGTGATGAGAATGCTCCTTTTTATTGTCGCTATTCCTTTTTGACCTTGGACATCCAGTTTTTCGACTTATGTTTGTAAGTTTTTGTGAAGAAAATAAATCGTCCCATTAATCTAAGATTCTTATCAAAAAACAACAGAGCAGCATGTTCCAATGAAATTTATCGTTTTGTTTTGGCTTGACAATCTTTTTTAATAATGTTAGATAAAAAGTGAATGCTAATATCAGAGTAATAAAACTTTATTTTTTAAAATTTTTGTAACTCTCAAAAATGCAAAAACAGTTCGAATGAAAAACGGTGACCGTAACAGACATTTTTGACAGATAAATTTATTATAACTGACATCATTTTTAATGAAGAGATTGTACAAATTTTTACTAGATAAAAAAATTTTTATGTTTAAAAAACCTATAGTATGCTGATAAAAATTACGCTATTAGTTTTCTCTTAACCTTAACAGAAAAAAAGCAAATCGAATGGATCACTTTCATTGAAACATCATGTCTTCGGTTTCAAATTTCAATTTTTTTCATCATCGTAATAATGAATGAAATTTACTTTAGATTGCAAGCTAAACACGATAAAAAATTTTGGTCAATGTTAGCAAGAGAATTAATGCAGTTTAGGTTTATCATTAAATTTTTAAAAATAGTTGTTATATGTTTTAATCATTTCTTTTTTACTGATATTGACACCGCTGAATTAAAGCAATTGTATTATTTTTAATATTATTGTTTTGACAGAACCTTATATCAAAAGTTTTATTAATGCTGCTAGATTCTTTATGAAATGAACAAAATATTCAAAAATGTGGTGAAAAAAGAGAAAAAGTGATGATAATGTTTTTCCTATTGTCGTTATTCCTTTTTGACCTTCAACATTCAGTTTCTCAAAACAAAAATCAATGTTAGAGAGTTTTTGCCAAAAAAATTAAAGGAGTCTGGCCGGCATGCACTTTCGTCTCTTTGACAAATAAAAAATCATGGCAGCCAAGGAAAGCGAGCATGCGCTTAGATTGCTTTTTTTGTCTGCTCTCTGTTTTAAAAATTTTATTAACAGATTTGTTTCCTGAGTCGGTAAAGATCCTCTCAAAGCGTACCAATATCGGAGAAAACAATTGTCGATGACATTAATCTCGTAAGACTATAAGGTTTTGGTCATCCATAAAAGAGATAGCCGCAGTTTAAACCCCATAAAAAGCCTTTTATTGTTTCATTCAAATCCCTTACCTGACTTAAAGAAGTATGCGATAATCTTTCAGGGGTCATATAAATAAGATGAGCATTTAATTCTTTGAGTAATTTAATTGTTACTTTTGCTTGTCCATTCATTTCAAATTCTGTTTCATCATCCGTCAGAACAATTACTGATTCAACGCCAAGTTTTTTCCATGATGCAACAGTAAATGGTAGAAGGAAGAGATACCTCGGCTTTAAACTTGATGAAAGCATTACAAAAGTTTGTGGAATTTTTGGTTGAAATAAAAAATAATCAGGATATAAGAGCATTCTAAAAAGGGTTAAAGTTAGAAATGGGTCATAATCAAGGCAGTTCCAGCGTTCACGTCAAAAGAAAAACTTTTCTTACTTGTTCAATACCAAATAACTGCATATAATAATTACAGTAAAAATTAAACATTTTGATCTTCTATTCAAAGAATGTTGTGGTTGAAACATTTAAATTTCTTACAATTAAAACTTTTGATTAAAAGATTTTATTGAAAGTCATTTCAACTGGATGCGGAAGTGTGTTTTTTGTTTCTGCTCTCTCTCTTTTGTCATACATGAATATTGTTCAAATAGAAGACATCCAACGTGTCTAGTGTCAAAATTCTTTCATGCCACGTAGAAGGTTTACTAAAAAGCAAATTTTTAGTTTAATAAATGTCAGACAATAAGAAGTTCAAAAAGTATCAAATTGAAGCATGTGTAGAAACAGCTTTTTGGTAAAACTTTTGAAATTGGGTTAATACACGTTTTTTTTTGCCATAGTTCTGTGTGTGATTGAATAAAGGGACAAAGTATAGTATTGCCAAAATCATAAAAACATTTAATAGTTTTTGTTTTTTAGAGGAGGTATTATTTCAACTATTTTTGAAACTAATAATGTAATTGAATTTCTTAGTAAATGATCCCTTATCCATCTGTTACTCCAACAATACGAAAGAGAAAAAATCACTCACAAAACCCTCTTCTAACACATTGATATAATTATGTATCTGCTGTAAACTCTGATTATCTTAAGGATAAAAGTCAGGACATTTCTAGACTTAACGAAATAATATTTATACTATTTTTTTTAACAAAATAAATGGTCTTCGGTCAAGTATTATAAAAAAAACCTATGCAAAATAAAAGCTTTACATAAATCGCTTACAAAAGAAACAAAGGAATAAAACAAATATAGCATCATAAATCACTTCATTTTTTCAACGATTCGTGTAAGCAAATGCAAAATTCACGATTATTCAAAATTTTCTCTCAAATGTCTGCAGCTATACAAACAGAATAAAATTATATCACAGAATAGAATTATTATTTTGCTTACATGTTTACTCAAAAAGAAGACAAAAATCATAAGATCTGCCGTAATTTACATAATGAGAAATGTCCACTTTTATATATACATCTATTTATTTATTTTTAAAAACACACAAAAAACAATCTAACAATAATTTTTAATATAATTAAGTTTAGTTCCAACAATTTCTTTAATCCAATACCGTAGCCATATTGTTGGTCTCCATGGTAGACCATCTTTACTGAAGTTCTTTAAATTTTCTTTTTGGAATTTTAACATGTTTTCTTCTGTTACTTCACTCCAATCTCTAACAACCATGACAGGCAAATTATCATATAATGGCTGAAGATAACTTTTTTTTACAATTGGTACAGATCCAAAGATTAAAGCTTCCCATGTTCGAATGCAATCTATTCCATTGCCTGAAAATAATGGCTAATTAGCATTTAATTAATGCTCACATTTTTTGTTTTGCTGGAGCTACACATATTTTGTAACAACAGTCAATTGCCATAAAAAATTAGACACTACTTACCAGGTGGACTTAGCACAAATTGTGATTTCTTTATATTTTCTAAATATTCTTTCCATGTTGTTCGTTGTTGATTTATTTTTACCAATGAATTATTACCAAAAGTTTTTTGAAAGTATAGCAATGTTTTGATACGATTTCTGTTGGTTTTTGGTGAAAAATTCAAATACATTAGCTGTGTTTTATTGTAATATGGTGTTACATTTCGGGCCGTGTCATAGAGTGTGGAGAAGACATTTCCCTTTGGTGGAACAACTCCAAGTGGAAGTGGGACAAGCTTTGGGTGACTAAAAATGTTTAAAGGTTATAAGTTGTCAATGAGCAATGAGAAGGTATGACCCGTATTTAGAAGTCATAGCCTACGCTGACGTGACTGTCCAGCATCTCCTCATTAGGTGCCCCAGTGTTGAGCCCTTGCCGGCGTAATTTTTCACTTGCCCTTAGGGCATATGAGCCCTAAGGGCAAGTATAACATCTAGGTCGAGCAAGCACCGGGTTTCGGACCTTCTACTCTATCGAGTTTTTGCCCGATTGAGCGTCTGTCGCTCTAACCACCCAGCCACCCTCTTTCTACTAAGAAGATCTTGTCATAAAAATAATGCTTACCTTGCAAGTGTGTTCTGTGCAAACCATTTAATAATTTTTGAATCATCTAATATCTTCAATTGCCATGGATATCCTACACCATAATCACTTTCATGTGTCAACAGGACATACGGGTACTTTATCTTTGGATGATAATCCAACAAGAATTCTTTGATGAAATCAGTTTTAACAAAAATTATATCCCCACATTTTACCAATTCTGGCTTTAAGTTATTAAATTTAAATGCCATAACAAAATCAGAGATACTTCGAAAAATGTGTCGTTGAAGGAATACTGATGAAATAAAGGGGAAGCCGAAGAATGGGAAGGTTGTTTGATTATTTAGGTTGAGATCTTTAATCAGCTTGTCATAATCAAAATTGTATTCCATTTCAGTTTCAGAGACATTTGGGAAGTGTTGTTGAAGGTCAAGATCGAAGACATCAGGGGAAGTGGGAGTTGGAGTTTGTGGTTGGTTGACAGCAATCATTGACGGAGACATGGAATTAAAAGATGTATACACCAGAAGGCCAAGTGCGAGTGAAAAGATGAAGACAGGTTTTAGCATGGTAAAAAAATGTTGATGTAAATAGCAGTGAATAAAAGTTCGCCTTAATGAAACAAGCAATAGCACAAAATGAGGACTTCCCAAAAAGTGAAAAATTAGTTTATGCTTTGTCCCCTTTAATAATCCATTACATTACCGTATCCATTCTCATCAATAAAATCAAATGGGCTGATCTTGTAGAGTTCAAGCTTAACCCGGATATCTACACAGCTGCAAAAAATTTACGTGTCACATTTTTTATAAAATTTCTAAATTGTGTTTTAGAAACATAATATAATAAAAAAATTTGTTTTACAAAAATTGGTTCCTGATTTTTTTAATATATGTAAACATATTTTCTTTGAAACAAAACTGCATTGAAGTCTCTTTTGCTGCAACTATGTAAATACGCGTGGTATTGTACATTGGACTTTATGAAACGTTAGATAAAGAATTTTTTTCTTCAAAAAATCATGTTTTCAATATTAAATATACACAATAGAGTTTCGTACAAAAAAACTATAATAATGCAGACAATGAAGTATTTGCTTTTGGTGGAGAAATAATTATTATAATTGTATTTTAAATGTAAAAGACAAAGAAAAATTTGATTTGTTGAACTTTGCTAAAATAATTGATATTTGATCTGAAATTAGGAAAAAGGAAATATTTTTCAAAGCTGTATCTTTCAATATATTATCAGAAATCTCTGTAATTTAATATTTAAAAAAATTTGATCTTGTCATATCTTGAAAAGGTAAAGAGGTAAATGTTTCTCGTATTAGCTTTTATTTGACTTCTACGCTTTCACCTTTTTATGGCTTCATTGCTTGCGCTTATTATTGTCTTTCCGCTTCATTTTTGTTGTTGCAGTGATTTGGAAGAAAAATCAGAAAGAAATTTTTGGGGCGGCTCGCCGTTGATTTTTTACTGATTTGACATGCGTTGGCAAAACATCTTAGGAACTTTAACAAATATGGAGATGGCAAACACCCCCAATGCCCTTTTCTAAATCCAGGACTATTCGAAAGTGGCATTGAGTTTAAAATAAACTTAATGATAAAATATGTATCATAAAAGCATTAAACACGATGCTGGGAACAAATTTGCAATAACTGCGAATGTAATTTGAAATGAATCAATGCTAAAAAAAGCACCCATCAGCGTTGCCTTTGGCATTTGATGATCATTAATTTTTTCATTCGTACTTAATTCCTCTTTTTTTGTAAATTACACTGAAAACATAAAATTAATTGTAATACTTGTTTTTTACAGAATGGATCGATTACGTCGTATTATTTCTTCACCAGTGTTTTTGATGTTGTCATTACTGGTTGTCATCTTTTGTGGTTTAAGTGAGTTTTTATTTTTATCAGTAACGTCTTATAAGCTAGTTTTAAATTTGTGTTCTAGAGTATTATGCTCCTCATTATCTCGTATATCGTCCAGAAGAGACTATGTATGTAAAGTTTTTTTTCAATAAATAATTACAAAATTGTTTTTTAGCAATGAAGTGGAACTTTTAAAAGAACAAATTAATTCAATGAAAAAAACTATTGATCGATTAAATCATCACATTTCATCCGATATAACCGTTGAACGCCACAATAATACTTACCCAAAAATCAAACCCCGATCAGAAGGAAGTCGTCTTCGAATATTAGTTACAGGAGGGACAGGATTTGTTGGATCCCATTTAGTTGATAAGTTGATGAAACTTGGACATGAAGTAATAGCATTGGATAATTATTTTACTGGTCGAAAACGAAATGTTGAACAATGGATTGGACATCCAAATTTTGAGCTAGTACATCATGATGTTGTTAATCCATATTATATAGAAGTGGATCAAATTTATCATTTAGCATCTCCTGCTTCACCTCCACATTATATGTATAATCCAGTGAAGACGCTAAAAACAAATGCGATTGGTACAGTGAATATGTTGGGTGAGTAATTTTTTTGGGAGGTTACTGAATATGTGTGTAAGGGGTCAATTGTTGAAAATTGACATCAACTTTTTAATTTACGAGAAATTTGACACTTCGATTATTAAATTCTTGCTGTTACTATCACAGCGACAGTAACAATAAAAAACGATAAAAAAATTTATGAGCTACTCTCATTTTGACAGAAACAGCAAAAACAAAAATGAAATGTTTTTGTTACTCTCACTTTGACAGTAATGCAAACACTTTTGTATCGTTTTTTATTGTTACTGTCACAATGGTAAATCAGTAAAAACTTTATTTCGAGTTTGGTTGTTTATAATCCATTTTCTATTCTTTTTCAGGTCTTGCTCGTCGAGTTAAAGCTCGAATGCTCCTTGCTTCCACATCAGAAATTTATGGTGATCCAGAAATTCATCCTCAAGTAGAAACATATTGGGGTCATGTTAATACTATTGGTCCAAGATCATGTTATGATGAAGGGAAGCGTGTTGCTGAATCCTTAATGGTAGCATATCAAAAACAAGAAAAAGTTGAAATTCGTATTGCACGAATTTTTAATACATTTGGTCCAAGGATGCATATGAATGATGGAAGAGTTGTTAGCAATTTTATTTTACAAGCTTTACAAGATCAACCTATTACGGTGGGTGATTTTTGAAGCTTAAGATTTTGGGTTGAATTAATTAATTTTATAGATTTATGGTGCAGGAGAACAAACTCGATCCTTTCAATATGTTGATGATCTTGTTGATGGGTTAATAGCTTTAATGAATTCTAATACATCTTTACCAGTAAATATTGGAAATCCTGAAGAATATACGATTCAAGAATTTGCGGAATACATTAAAAAACTTGTTGGTATGTTTTTTATCGCTCGCATAGTTCTTTTGTTGACTGCAGCTTGAGAAATCAATCATGCGAAAGCATAAGCAAAAATCCGAAGATTTTTTATTGCCTGTCAATGACAACTGTAAAATAAGTTTTTATTTAATTTTAAAAAATGGTGGTCCAGCAAACAAAGCTTTGCTGCCATTGAATTTCGATGAAAAACTGATCAAAATGTTGAAATAAAATTGCTAACATCTTTTACAAAGAATTTCTGTCTCGTGTTTACCACCAGACATTGAATTTTAATACGTAAAACAAAATATTCAAAAAAGATACCCGCAAAATATGGGTTATTGAATGAAATGATTGAGCAGCAAAAAACTAGAGGCAAAAAAAAGAATGTAGATGGTTTAAAAAGCAATTTTGAAGGTAATGATCCATCGATTGATGTTGACATGAAGAATCTCAATGGAAGTTGTCGCATGAAGGGTTACCAAGGACAATGCTGCTTTGACAAAAAAAATAACATTTTCATCGTTTTTTTGAATAAATTTTATAATACATGTTCTAAAAATAGAACAATTCTAGAATAGTAAAAAGATTTTTTTGACCTTTTTTATTCTCAAGCGCTAAAACACTACAGCTCAGCAGCCCACACAGCCAACTTTTTAAAGCTTAATTTTCTTCCTATGGATTTTCTTCTGCTTTTCTAGAATTTTGTCATCAACAAAATTTTATAGGAAGCAAAAGTCGAATAATTAATCACCCAAAACAAGAAGATGATCCAAAACAACGGCGACCAGATATTACTCGTGCAGCAGAACTATTAAACTGGAAGCCAAAAGTTTCAATGAAAGAAGGATTAAAGAAAACTATCGCATATTTTCGAGATGAATTGGAACAAGAAAAAGATAAAGTTTAATCAAATTTGTTTTCTGGTGGAACACATCAAAGATCTCGTATTTATTTTAAAAATTTTTTACAAGTATTTCTTTTTAAAGATTTTTTAAATTTGCAAGATAGATTTTATTTCAAGTTCTAATTTTTACTAAACAATAAATACAACTTATAAACATAGAATATCTTCATTTCGTTTCACAAAAACCGAAATCCAAGGAGAGAAAATATCAAAAAAAGCGGTGGACCAGTTACATGGTGTTACAAACATTTCCATTATAATATATATAAAAAACTTGCCACGTTGGAATCAAAGGGGAAATAGCGTTTTTCGTAATAAATACTTTCAACGCCTCCTTTTTTTAAAAGCTCTATTTTTAAAAAAACTCGCTGCTATCCTGCTCAGAATTTTTTGCTGATTCAGAATATGCAAGGCTCATATCATATAACTTTAGTATAATCCCAGAATCGGTTGAGAAAGTTTTGTATGGGAACATGCATTTTTTTCTTGTTTTTTACCGTTATATTTTTATCAAAACATGATATTTAAAAAAACTCTCTGCTATCTTTCTCAAAATTTTATGCTGAATCTAAATATATATAGCTTTAAACATACATGTTTACCAGAAGCTCAGGATCCGCTAAAAATGCGTTTTTTGAGAAAATACGATTTGATGATGTATTTCGTCGATATATTTTTATAGAAATCACATATTAAAACAAATTATATACTATCTGACTCAGTTTTTTCTGCTGATTCAGAATATATAAGATTCATTACACAAAAGTAAAATCTGAGTTCAGGATTTACCGAGAAAGTCCTATTTCCCTAAAATGCATTAAGTGATTCCAGCGTGTTGCAGCATGCTTTCTTCTTTTTTCGCTAGATAAATCACTGTTTAGAATGAAAAAATATTTGTTAATGTATTTATATAAGAAACTAAAAGGGGTTCAACATTTTCATATTTTTCTTGAAACGTACCCATTTTACCCATTAATACATAAAACATAATATTCAAAAATGCGATAAGCAAAATAAGTTTAGATTGTTGAAATGATAGATGAAACTCGGGGAGTGCAAAAAGGGAAAAGAGATCAACAAAAATTGAATAGAGTTCTTATATGATTTGAAGGTCATAAATGAGGTAATAAATATCCAGCAACACGGAGTGCTGCTTTTTTCCTCCAAAAATTATTTTCCTCTGTTTTTTAAATAAATTTATTATTCATGTATTCATACATCATTTTGCAGTGTAATCAAAATTTAGGAAACATTTTTCAATTTTATTACATATTTATAACCAAAACTAACAAATACAACGTATTTCAAAACCCCTATTTCTTAATAGTTGTTGCAGTTTTAATTTCATTTTCATCTACAACAACTCCATTTTTCAGTACTCTTAACTTTCTCCATTCTGGTGGAAACCCGTCTTCAGCAAATCTCAATTTACTATTTCTAATATGTCTTGCAATTTCTGCATTATAATAAACATTTCCTCTTGCACTTTTCAACAAATATCCAATCCACCATCCAAATGAACTTGATGAAGCAGATAATAAGAAGGTATCACAATATTCAATAGCAAAACACATATCATATGCTCGACCACCTCTTCCGTCTTTTAGTACAGTGGTGGAAGCGAACTGAAACAATTGATATAGAGATTTGGTGTTAAGTTGTAATAAAAAAAATACATACTAATTTTGGAAAAGTTAAATTTTTACTAAAAGCGAGATCATCACCAAATATTACCAATGAACTATTATGTATTGATTTTTGTTGAAGTTGTTTGTGTATAAACTTTATGGCAGGATTAATAAATTCGTAACTAGATCCTGAAATTGTTTTCGATTTATGTAAATGCGTGTTTTTAACAACACTTTTAACACATACCTACTAAACTTGGAATTTTAAGGAAATCACCGCGTCTTATATGAACACATACTTTATGAGATGATGAGTCATTACTATAAATTAATTGTTAGTTACAAAAAAAATTGCTTATAAGCTAGCTGATTATTGATTTGGTTTTCAAAAATTACCCTGAAATAATTTACCTCCAAATTTTCTTTGCTTCTATTTCTGCATCTTTTTTAAGTTGTGGGCTGCATTGCATAAGTTTTTTGAGATCTGTTTTATAGTTATCGAAGTATTTGTATGATTGTAAAAAATCCAAATGTAACTTTAAATATTTTGTATCATTATATTTTTCAAGGCTAAAAAGTTATTCATTTAAATGAAGGTAATTTTTCAAGTATAAACAAAATACTCACTTTGATGGTGGTTCATATCGACAACAATCATTATAACCAAAGCTTACAGTTTTATCAGTGAAGTTTTGATGTGACTAAAACAATGTATTTACGACCACTAAAAATATAATAAACAAGAAAGGATGACTTACAATAATTTCAAATTGATTTTTCATTGCAGGAAAAATATTTGTAAATTCATAAAATATCTTTATTTCTTTTGCTGTTAACATATATGGTTGTCGGTTAGTACTTCGGCCAATTCCATAAAGACTTGCACATCGATAGATCTATAATAAATACGGTATAGTGCCTCAAATAACTTATTTTTGAGCAAGAAATATGTAAAATGACTATCTTTTATTTGAGGTGTATTATTACAACTTTCAGTAGACTTACCATATTAGCTAATCTTCCACGATATTTAAATGTTGTTAAATATCTTTTTCCTACTGTAACATTATTATTTGTGCTTATATTGAAATCTGCTTTGCTAATGTTTATTACTTGTACTTTAACTAAAAATGTATTCATTATATGATTTCTTGATAAAAGCCATAGTCTTTTTATTAAACTTACCATTACCATTAGGTTGAGAAACTAACTGAATTGTAACAACAAAAAATACTAAAATTAAAACATATTTTGGATATTCTGATGTTACTTCTGACATATTTTTTGAACTCGAATTGCTATGAATTGTTTCATTGCTGTTACTGTAGTATTTATATATTCCTATATTTCTGTGTGTTATGACCAAAATGCGGAAATAAAATTTATTTTTAAGGCGTTGACATCAAACTATGTTCTAGCTCATTACTAAAAATTATTTTTTATTAATTGCACATCTCTTTTTCTTTGCTTTATTGAACTCATTCTTTGAGTTTCATTTAAACATTTTTTTTTATAAAAAAATCATGTTATCTGCATGTATATTCATGAACTGTAAAACAAACAAGAAAAAATTACAATGAATTTGTGAAATAAAGAATTTGGAAACCCGGAAAAAAAGTTGTTTGCTTAAATGGTATAGTTTTTTCCATAAACTATAAAATATTGTAAAACAAATATAATAGCTTTCTACAGCACTGAGTTTTTTTTAACATAATTTTTTTTGAAACAAGAATAGTTCCATTGTTCAAAATGTAGAAATAAAAGATGATGCAGCTGTATTTGTTGTATTTGAATTTATGAATTCTGGATTGCAGCCATGTCAAAAGATCAAAAAGAACTTGTTTCAATGAGATGCAAGAGAATAATCAAATTTGTTTTAAAGAAAGGGAAGTAAGATTTTTTTGTTGCTTGTTTTAAAGAAATTTTTCTCTAATAAAGGGACTGTCCCACTTGTAACACGCAGCTTGAGTCCGGCCTATTTTATGTGATTCCCCTACTATTCAATAGGATTCTTAACGATTTTTAAGGGATCGCTCAGTGCCGACGTAAGTCGGCACTTTTAAGGGTGAATGGGGGTTAATCTAAATAAGACGTAACTCGACGACGATGAGTGAATGGGTGTTTACAAAAGACGATGTCGACATTATTTATCTCATCGAAAAAATCAAGTTTGTACAACAGCCGATGATTGTCTCTAGGGAAAGTGAATCAGAAAAAGAATCAGCTGTTGAAGAAATAGAAGAAGATAACATTGACCCAGGTGATTTACCAGTAATGGATGTTTCATCTAATCTATTTGCTTACATCAATGTTTTTGAAAGTCTTACAATTTGATTGTTTTGTTAATTAATTAAACTTTTATAAAAATGCGACGATTTTGCCGACAGTATGGGTGGAGGGGTTTGAACGATATCCGACAACACGCCGATTTAAGGGTGCCTGGGGAAAAAATTCTGATTTTTTGATGACGTCGGATTTGGACGATCCCTTGTGTGCCCTCGTTTACAAATGCCATCTTCATACAGATTGAGTAGCACACGATAATGTTTTGCTTTAATATATTTTGTAGTTAGAATTTCTGGGAATGCTTTTTTAAATAAAAATGGAAGTATAACAGATTATAATTATATACACACGCATTGTAAAATGTGTAACATTTAATTTGTGTCAAACAAAAAAAAAGCATGTTTTATTGCCGCATCTATAATTTACATTTTCAATAACATGTTAGGATAAATGTGGGCTAATACTACAGTTTTATTACGCTTTTAAACACCTTTAAATCTGTCTCACTGTATTTCTTAGAAAGTACTTTTTGAAAAATGGGGCGTTCATTTCTTGATGCTTTTTTTGTTTTAAAAGACATTTTACCTATCTTTCTTTTATATTTTGTCGTTAAGTAGAAGTTAGTTGCTCAAACGTACATCTTGTCAGTTATATTTTATAAAGCGTTTTATATTCCCATTAAAAGAGGGCATCGGTTGATGACATTTTGAGAGAATTATATGCAAATGCATCATGGTATTCACAAAACTCAATATATAATGATCCGATGATGAGATTAGCGTATAAAACTGCATCAGATATTAAAAAAAATTTTACGATAATTACAAATTTTAAATTCGTTGTTGAAACTAATTATGTTGTTGATGTTTCGCCAATTCTACAATATGGCAATATGTCATGCTCTGTACCAGGAAAGGAAGCATACATGGATTCTACACTTTCATGCGCGCTATTTAAATTACCATATTTTCTTGAAAATATACAATTTGGTTATATTTGTTCAATTTTAATTATACCGATAATGTTAATTTCAATTTTTGGAAAAATTAAAGAAAGTTATCGATGGTTTTTGTTGAATCAAGCAATATGGGATGTTTTTATGTGTTATTCATTTATCTGTGAAAAACCATCTGTGCTTGCATGGTCCGGAATAGAAGGTTCACGAAAATATTTGACATGTTTCTATTCCTCCCGACCACCTACAAATTCAATTTTGGATATAATTTTTGTTGTTATACGTGGTTCATTTCGATCTGCGCCGTATATACCACTGTTTTGCTAGCATTTTCACGATGTATTTCATTATATTTTCCACATTTCTATCAAAGAAACAACAAAACTTGGAAGATAATAATATTTATTGTTATTTTTGATTTTACAATTATGATAATAAGTAGTTTACCATTGTTGTTAGAAAAAATTGTAAATCTTCTAAAAGATATTTCATTTCAAAATTGTTTTAATGAATTTTGTAATGAATTTAAAGATTATTCTCATAGAAGTTTGTGCTCCGCGAAATATGAAAAATACTATCAATGCGAGGGTAAAATGGATGTATTTTATAATAAATTTAAAATGCGATGGCAAACCTCTCAAATTTCTCTTACTCCAGCTCTCTTTTTCTTTGTATTACTTTGTGTGGCTTTACTTTTTGTAAAAGTTGCTTCTCAACTAAAATATCAAATGAAACACAATCAATATGCTTTTAAAAAAACTTTGAAAGTTGTTACAATTATTTTTATTCAAAGTATTTCTCTTTCTGTTTATTTATCGCTGATTTCCATTCAAACATACTTACAAGTGAATGCGATAGGGGAATATATTTCCGATATGACAGTATATCGAAAATTATCACCCACAATATTTCTATTACAAAATTTTGCCACCACAACTTCTGTAAACATTTTAAGAATATTTTTTGATTCATTTATTGTATTAACAGTTTTATCTGGATATCGAAAGCGAGTTGTTAAATTCTTCCTCTTTTTTATTACTGTTATTAAAAAACCTTTTTGTAAATCGACTACTCTTCGTATTTCAACGTCAACAACTGTAAAAAGTTTGCGTTAGAAATTTATTCATTAATTGTATGTACTTTAATTTTTATTGCATGTAAACTTTGGTAATAAAAAATAATATATTTAAAAATGCATTGTATTTGCTTTTTTTTACTCTTATTTGTTACGTATTTATTTTGGAAACGAAAAAATCTTTCCACAAAGGAACTGTCTACCATGCTAAGCCGAAATAGTTATTGTCTCAAAATTTTGATTTTTTAAATTTCCATAAGGTGCTTATTTCAATAGTACAATCAATCTGTGGATTTAACTGATAAAGGGGTGTAGCTAATAAATAGCAGACGATATCTATCTTTGTTACAAAATTTTAATGTCGATGATTTTAAAGAGGTATAAAAAAAAGAAGACCGTAATTTATTAGTTTGTTATATATCTGAAGGGTTTAAAAGTTTTCAAAATGCAGATTATTTGATATTTTATAGCAAAAATAGATATTGCCTGCTACTTACCAGCTATATTCATTTAGTTATTAAATCCCAGGGAGTGGAATTTTGCAGCTAATATTTTGTCCCTAACTATCTCTTACTGTGACGAGTCTACAGGCAAAATATGGGGCCTCAACTCCACCATCATCAGTTGGAAACGTCTACGGTTAGTGAGAGAAGAGAAGGTCATTAAATGTGATGGATTCTAAATCCTCTGGAAAAATGTTTTTCAAATTTTATAAAATTAGTTACATAAAATTTTTATTTCAATTGCTTGAAGAAATGGGGAATAAAATATTTTTTCACACTGGTTGACATTTTCTCTACTAAAAAATGTTTTATTTACAATGTCTGCAATAGCGGTTTTGACATGAATGTTTCTCCTGTTCATTTAGCAAACAACAATAATATTATCAATCTATTTTTGTTGAGTATTTCTCTTCACCAATGAACAATAGATGGCTTTAAATACAATAACATTGCAAGCATATATTTTCTACTCTTCTCTTTTTGACATGGATATTATTCAAACAGAAGACAAACAGTGTAGTTAATGTCAAAAACCAAATACAAAGATGCCACGTATGAGATTTGTTGAAGACAAAAAAGACAATAGAATTATTTTTATGTGACATTTTCATCAAACAATAGATAGATATGTTTACAAAAAATTTATTAGGTGAAAGATGTGTAGAAACAGCTTTTTACGTAATTTTCAAATTTAATACCAAAGTTCATACACGTGATATTTTTAATTTTCACATCCATCCATTGTTATTAATTGATTTCTTGAACTTCGCCCTTATTGTAATATTGTAAGGGGCTTATAAAATTATTTGCATGCACAGCTATTAAATTAAATTTAATCAATTTATTCAATGTCTTTGATATATCGATTTCGGAATTATATTGTTTTTCTATTTGGTTTAACAGTTGTTTATTATTATTCTTATGAAACAGCTTATATAACAAAAAATACCTATGTTCCAAGAACCTATGAAAAGCATTTAGAAGAATGGGAAAATGTATCTTCATGTCCAGCGTTAGATGAAAAAAATTGGAATATTTTAAAAGAATTGACAACTCCAAATTTTATGGTAGAGCCATGGGAAAGAGAAGACTTGGGAATTGAAGATTTGGGATTTGTTACATATGCATCATTTGATCATTTAACAGAAGCTATGTAAGTCATACACCTTGGGAGAATATACCTTGCAGAAATATGCCCTGGGGAAATATGCCTTGAGGGAATACAACATGAAGGACCGCGTGTTGGAAGAAAATACGTTAAAGAAATAAGCCTTGAAGAAAAATGCTTTGAAGGAAAAGGGCTAGGCCAAAGCCAATGGGAGGGTAAGCCTAAGTCAAAATGGGGGAGACGGTTAATCCTATAACCAAAAATTTGACAAAAATTCAGGCCGCATAATTTTTTATTATTAAAAAACAATTTTTTCAGTGTCAGTTGCAATACTATTCGAGCACATCCTGAACTTCTCAATGTACCATTAACAGTTTATTTATCTCCAGATGTTACTGATGATTTGATAGAAATCTATCGAAAAAGTTGTCCACAAGCAAAATTCATTATGTTTCCATTTGAAAAATTTCCAGAAAAAGTTAAAACTTTAGATAATTATATTTTTAAACCACTTTATATTGCCATGGCAATGAGGAATCATAAAGTTTTGTTGAGCTTTGATTCATCAATATTTTTTGAGCCATCTGCTAATTTTACGGTAAGTTGATTTATATTTAGGAGATATAAAAAAAATTTTTTTGAGACAAATTTTTTTGAATTTCGTGTTAAGCATTATTTTTGAAATCTGAATTGAAATTGTTTTGTAAAGTGGTTTTTGGTGACACTACACTGAGAAAAAAATATGAAGAAAAAGTCAGGGTTTCGGCCATCAGGGTTTGGTTAAGTCACCATTCATGACCGCTGTCATAAACACCTTTGACTAATGCAGGACTAAAACATGACCGATTTGTCATGTTTTTGATACTTTTTCTTGACACGTTGCAGCAAAACGTCTGGTTGAAAACTTGACCACAGACAACATTGTCGGGAATTCACGACAGTTTTTTCTCAGTGTAACATTAAACTTTTTGTTTTCGTTTTTTTATGTTATTATCACTCAAAACCGCTCCACAAAAAAAGCATAACCTGGATTTTCTTTGGGACACCTATAATAAGAATGATCTTGCAAAATCATAAATATCTTACTTTTTTTAGAATCTAATCCAAACAGCTGTAAAAGAAAATCCAACTGATGTAAGCTTGCTTCGAACAGCATATCATAGCAGCTTTATAACTACCCATCCAGAAATGTATGATTGCTTTCCAAATATTAATCCAAATGATGTAATTTGCTTTTATATTTTTACATTACTTTTTTAAACCATGTGATTTGCAGATGACAAAAGTAGTTCAATACAATGGTGGATTAGTTTTATGGGTTGGAAGTGAAAATGGATGGGCAGCAATGCATCGTTGGGTTGAATGTGCTTTACAGCCATCATGCATGGCACCAGAAGGAGCAACAAAAAGTTGTGATATGAAGAATCTTTCACCAACAAAATTTTCTGGTTGTCATCGATTTGATCAAGCAGCAATAAATTTAATACTCTATGAATATTCAAATTTTACAACAAGCTTATATCAAAGAAATACAAATTACTTTAAAATTATCAGAAGAAGGAATATGTTTGTTAAGCCGGTTAAGAAACAAACAACATTAAAAGGTAAAAATGTCTTGTCTGCAACCAATATTATTCATTTTGTAGGTATTATCCCTTCAAAAACAACATTGCAATATGATACCACAATGTCTGCCACAGTGCACACAACAACATCCACTGTTTCACTACAAAAACCGTTTACTCAAAAGTGAGAAAACTATTACTAAGCTAAAAAAAATGTAAAAGTTTCAGAAAAGGCACTACGAAAACAGCACAAAAATTCAATACGTCAAAAAGTAATGATGATATTATTTGTTAAAATAACTCATGATAATTTTTGTTTTTTAGATAAAGTCGAAAATACATCTTTAAACGGTCTCCGAGCTAATATTACCACCATATTTCCAAGCACTGCATACACCTCTTCTTCTATTATCCCGACAAATTTGACAGAAATCAGCATGTTTAAAGAAACCTTTTCTACCACGTAAGAAAAAAAAGAAGAATAATAATATTTTTATAGCTACACTTTTTTCAGTAGCCAGAGGAAGCATGTCTCCAAATTTGACAAAAATTTTAGCACGACAAAGTTATCTCTTACAACTTTGTTGCCATAACTGTATACAAGTATTACAAATTTATAAATATATGTGTTTATTATAAAGTTTTTTTTCAATTAATAGCGCAGCATTAAGTTTATGAAAAGTTACAGCGCGCGATACTTTCTTTATTTATGTTATTTTATTGCAGCTTAAATAACTTTTAACAAAATGGAAACAATACACAATTAAAATTTTCAAAAAAACATGTCACTGAAAATGAAAAAGGTTTTTTGTTTCAAATGCAAAAAACATAGACTATTGCTGTTTTGAAATTTATATTTGAAAAAAAATTGTATTTCTTTAAAAAAATGTCCAAGTTATTTAAGAAAATGTCGTTGAAAATAGTAGAGGGAACGTTGAAAACATTTTTTGGGGTGTTTTTGCTCCGCAAGAAAATGCAGATTTTTTTAAAATTTAAAATCAATGCGCTTTAATAATTATATTATTTTAATAGTTTTTTGGTACTTTCTATAAAATAAATTAAACTTTTAATTGTAAAAGGAAACTGATTTATAAATTATTAATATTGATGTCTTGAATATTTTAATACAAAATCAAATTTGCAGCGTGCTATGCATTAGGCTAGAAAACTAGATTTTGCCATTATTTAAAAGGGAAAAATATTAAATAAAATATTCAAAAAAAACTTTTTTAGTCAACTCAAAAATCAAAAAATAGCACAGAAAAGTGAGTAAAAAGGTTTGTTGAAAGTTTTCAACAAAAATGTTGCTTTTTTTTCTGTTTGTCTGTTTCATATTTTCAACGACAAAACCATTTATTCCAACGAAATGTAACACATAAAAAAGGCGTTATTAAAGAAAGGTCACACACCGGCACAAGCCACTTTTAGTGGTAGTGAGGAAAAGAAGCCCAAAGTACGCCCTTAAAGAAAAGGCTTTTCTTTGTTTATTGAATTTGGTAATGCGAACATATGATGGTGTGACAACTTGGGCCAAGCAAATGATTTTTATTACTTTAAGGCATATTTTTTTCATTTATTGGTTTTTTTGAAAAACAATTAACAAAAAAGGGGCTCAACTATTTTGCACGCGTAAATTGTGAAGCATAGACAAAAGAGTAAAGTAAAGTAATAACTTTATACAAAACAATAAAAAGTAACACAGTGTAAAAAACAAAAAAATAAATTAAAAAGGATATTGAGGAGGATAACAAATCAAAGAGTTAGTTAAAAAAGTAGACTTTAAATTTTCATTAATTAAATTGAATTTTGTGATATAGTAAATGTATTATCTCGTTTCAAGTTTTTATTGTGAGAAAAAAAAATTGTTGCCTTATAAGTTTCTGTTCTCATGATTTCAAGGATAAATAAACAGAGTAAATGTGCACACTGTAAGTATATAAAAACAAAACACACTATTATAAAATTTTTATTTATGAGTTATACAATATTCAATCTTGTACTAATATCTGGGATAATTAGAATGGGTTTATATTTAATTCTTAAAAGCTTTTTAAATTCAGAGATTACTCCTCTTCGATACGGTATAATTATGTACATTATTGAGCAAGCATTTGCCACCGAATGAAAAGCTAATATCGGCATAGCATATAATGAAAGTGCTAAAAAGAGATTAATTAATTATCTTTTTTGGTATTTGTAGATGTAAAACCAGTGTTGTTGCGACTCCGACTCCGGAGTCGGAGTTGACGCATACAAAACATCAAAGGAAAAATGCCACCGGTGTCGGAGTCGAAAAAAATACAAAGGTACAACACTGTGTAAAACTTACCACTAACAAAGATAACATCAGTGGTAACAATAATTGTGAGAAGCATAATAAGTAATAGAAAAACAATAAACATACATGGAATTGCCATTTGAAAGCATAATGCAATTAACAGCTGCCACCGAGCGTTCATAGAAATAGTTTATTTTATTTATTAGTTGTTAGGCTTTTTTGTAATTTTTATTTATTCTTTTTTCTGTATGCATTTATTTTCTTGTTTTTCATTTGATTATCTGCAATGGGAAAGAAAGAATGTATAAATATTATTATTATAAATATGATTGTTAGATAATTTTTTATCAATTTATTTGCATAACTAATGCCTAATTTAAGTAATCCTTTTCAGCTTATCTTTTTAGAAACCCTACAAAAAGAATTGTAAAACAAAAAAAAATGTTATCGCCTGATACTTATCCATTATATTCATTTCAGTGTTGTATCCTATGGGTTAGGATTCGGCAGCTAAGATTTGTTTAATAAGTATCACTAGTCTTGGTGAGTATATAGCCAAAATACGAAAGCTCAATTCCGGCATGATCTGGGGATGTCTACGATTAGCATGTAAACATTGATTTACTGAAAATTTGCATATCCTCTAGTGAAAATGACGAAAGCAGCATAAAAATTTTTATTTTAAGATTTTTGCATTACTATCACTGTTTGCTATTTGAGTTTTTTTTATATCATAATTTTTTCATTACGAGAATATTTTTTTGTGATTCTAAATTTTATATGGATGTTTCTCAGGGTTATGCAAATTTATAGAACAAAAATTAGCAAGACTACTAAAAATTTTTCAAAGAATTTGAATTTATTTATTTTATTTCCATTGTTCTTGTAAACTTGAAAAATGCTCTCACTTGTCATAGTGGAGAATATGCAAATTTGCACCGGATTAAAAAATTTATGTCAATATTAATTTTTGTTATAAATATAAGTGCTTGCCTGATGCCTTCCTTCAAGTGACACACGATATGCAGATTCTTTAAACAACTTTGTATTTAAGCAATACAATAAACAAAAAACTAATAGCGTAATAAAATGAATGATAGCAGTCGTATAAGCTAGTAGCACAGTAGGTTCCAGCAAAAATAAAACATATCTATCTAAAAATTAATTTTTAAAAAAATTTGCATAATATTTAAAGGAAACATATGTACTGTAACACAAAAAAGCAACAAATAAAGCTGCAATGATATAAGTTGGCACAGTCAAGGCATAAAAAAGAGTTTTTGTATCAGAAATTTTGTATCCTTTGTAGCATGTTGTAGCTAAAATTCTTTCAATAACAATTGTAAGAAAAAAGCTTCGAATCATTTGTGTCATAAATGGAACAATTAAATTTAAAATTAAAAATATATTTTTTCCTTCATCTTGATAAATAAAGTATAATATTGCATATCCAATTCTGATTATTGCTGCTAATACCACAGAGGGCAGGTATGATGTAATTAAATACAATCTAAAAGTTATTGATTTCTATCTGTAATTATTGATTAAAACTTATTAACCTAAAATTTTTTTCTGAAAATTTGCATACTCTTTTTAGAGCTCTAGTAAAATATGAAGACAGTAACATTAAATTTTTCATTTTTAAGGGAACGTTTTCAGGTGTCTAGTTCATATTTCGATGGCACTATGTGGGAAGTTCGATAGCACCTCTACAGTAATGAAAAACCCCATGACCATAGAAAATAATAATCTATGCTACCCCCTATAACCATTTTTTTCTCTTATATGGTCATGCATATAAGTCAAAAATTTACTTATAGGGGTAGGCATATAAGTCACGTGTCTCATACAAAGCTTTAAAACTCTGTTAAACGCGCTCAAACCCCTTTTGGGGTTTTTAATTACTCCAGTGGTGCTATCAAACCCACATAGTGCGAGATATGTGGTGAGAATCCCGAGAGTTTTGGTGGGCGTCGCGAGTCACCCCGCCTGCCATTTTCTATGCATGCTTATAGCCCAGTCCGGAGTTTACGCAGGCCCAAACTTTAACACAAAAAAGATCAAGTAAAATAAAATTGTCAAATTTCTTTTGGACATCATCCTTCTCACTTGTGAAAAGATGACATAACAAAAAAAGGCATGTTTACCTCAATGCTTTTGGAAGCACTTTTATCCTTCGAGTATGATATAATATAACATAAGTGGTTGCAAGTGTTGTTAAAATAGAAATTATAAAACTGATTACATAAGACAATATAAAAGTGTATGATGACATTACTTTACTTTCTTTTTTTTCTATAATAAAGTTAAAAAAAAGTAAACGTCTTAAACTAACATTTAATAAACTTTAATAAACTTCTAGTTAAAGAACCGCACTTTTATTTTTTAATGGAATAACATAACATTTTTTGGTAATATTAAACATGTCAAATTATTATTTAAAAGAAAGTTTCATCACCTGCTATTTAAGGAAACAAAACTACCACTAAAAATTTTTTTCAAGTTTCGATTAACATATAAATGTATTAACAAAAAGCACTTTTAATTAGTTTTTAAAAAAATGTTTTTTCAGTAACTTCTATTAAAAAAAATGTTGTAAAAAAATTTATTTTTATATTATACACATTAATTTTACTCGTCTAAAAAATTGTTTAAAAAAAAACAATTAATGTTGTTATGCCCTACACGGGCTCATTATACCCCCTTTTTTGTCCGGTTCCCGTGGCCTTGGTCATAATTGATGGACAACAACTCAGGAACACCTAAAATACATTTTAGAACCCAATCTGAGCGACTTCCGGATTCTGCAGGTCATTTTTCAAAAATGACCAAAAACAGCATTTTTCGGCACTTTTTGTGATGTCCTGGGGGTAGAAGGCCTAGTCCACGAAGTGAATATATGTGTTTGGGTTGATAGATGTATGATGAAACATTATAGATGATTGAGCTTGTTTTTTTTACAAAAATATCCACTGAATACTGTATCTTGTGAAAAAAAAAGTATCCAAACAATCACAGCTAAAAAATTTTTTGCTGATATAGTTTCAACTACAAGTGATATTACAAAACAATGTTTTGCTATGTTTTTAAAATTGCATTTATTTGATATGGCAGAACTGAAGCATAGCTTAAAAAAGTCTACAATTTTTTGTACAGACCTTTACAGAAAAAGGAACATCTTGGAGACTGATTGTAACAACAGGTGTTAAGAAAAATAACATTTCCTAATTAATTTTGTTTGCTTTTCAAGGAATAGATTTTTATACATTATTATTAGTACCTTTAAAAAAACTATTAGTACCATTTGCATAAATGATAATTATATAGTAGCCGAAAGGTAAAAAAAAGTGTTGGCAACTTTTAAAATTTTATTGGCAAAAAGTAAAGTGGTGGCACATTTTTTATTTTACAAAAAAATGTCTTCAAACTCTACCTCAACTGTACTAGTGTCTTTTAATTCACTTGGTGGAATTTATCAAATTTTTAGCTACATATTTCTTACATTAAATATTATTATCATCATTTATGACGCAACAATAATTTATTTTTTGACTTACCAATTTTTCAAAAAAATTTCTTTATTAAATAGTGCTTTCTACAAACTTTTATGGTTTGAATATTTATTTATAATTTTATTGATTTTGGCAAATATATCTGCTGAATGGAGTGGCTTTGAAACAAGTTTTAAAAATTCAATCGGAAATATTATAAAATGGTATTCACAAATGAATACAGGAATTTGGTGTAGTGTTACGGCGATCAATCGATGTACAGCAGTTGCATATTATTCTTCACATGAAAAGGTAACTAACGAAAATCTTGTTACACTAAAACTTTGCATATGCTTGAAAGTGATAATACAACATTCAAACTAGACGTCTCGAGGTCACACCAGAATTGAGTTCCTTTATTTTGCCCATATACTAGTCTAGACTAGGGATAGTTAGTGACAAAATGCTAGCTGCGGAATCCTAATCCTTGGCATACACCATCAAAAAGAATAACGTCAAGTAGCAGACGATAACGATATTTTGGTGGTGTAGGGCCACTTTAATATATATTTTTATACCTCAAATCATATTCAAAACAAGACTAGTTAAAACATATCTGTAGAAAAAAATGTAGTTTTAAGAAAATTTTAAAAATTATGCTAAAGCAGCCGATAACGTGATGTAGCATCAGCCGATTAAACGAGGGGTCGGAAATTATCAGAAAGTTCATTTTTTGCTTCGGATATGTTTTGATTAGTCTAGAAACATGTTTTGATATCATTTGAGCTATAAAAATATCTATAAAAGTCAAGCCCGTATTTAGGGGGGGGGGGGCTGCGCGCTTCCGAAATTTACAAAATTTCTTTGATTTTTTGCTGAGGCGTGCCTGTAGCGGAAAAGATCAAAGACGTGTCTTCCCCGCAAGCTGTTTCTGCATACGGCCTTGATAAAAGTGGCTATATAATACTATAATATCGTTATCGTCTGCACTGCTGACGGGGGCAGGTACTAGGGACAAAATTTTTTTTTACTTGACATATTTCCTATTTTGATTCCCCCTTTGGATTTTTAAAAAAAAATGTTTTGAGTTTTCGTTTTTTTGTCTCTTTCTCTTTTACTTAAAAATATTTTTTGTTTTTTTTAACCCGAAAAATAATTTTTCAGATATGGTCTTCAAAAAATACTAGCATTATCATCATCGCATTATTGTTGTATCCACCAATTTTACAAGCTATCATAAATCCAGATATATATTGTATTATGAACATTGATAGCAAAGAATGCTTACCAACCAGAAAAATTAATGGCATGTTGTTTTTGCATAGCAATGGCAATTGTGCCATTATATCTATGATATTTTTGTTATTTGGAATTTGGAAATCTCGAAACTTAAATAATTCAGATTTTATTATAAAAATTGAAAAACGTCTTCTTTATCAAACATTAATTCAAACAATTTTATTAATTATTTCTTTAACAGTCGGTGTAAGTTTTCTAATTTCCATTATTTTAAAGCAGGATCAAAGAAGAAACTGTACAGGGTGGTTCACGTCAGATGTCCACTTGGTTTTTGACGAGAAATCGTTTCATTTAACTTCTAGAAGCTCATATTTGGGGGAAAGGATCATCATTGACGGGAGCATATTCTGCACATAAAATTACTCGCTAAAATGATGTACACTATGAAAACATAGACTATCCTACACCCAATGGTCAAAAATAAAATCTTTAGCTTCAAAATTGACAAAATGGCAGCCATCCAAACTTTAAAACTTTAACCAAAAACGAGAAAAAAAACAAACAATTAAAAAAATTTTTTGTTCTTTTAATAAAAATTGAATTTTTCAATTGGCTGTCATTTTTGAAGCTAGAAACTTATTAATTTTTCGACCATGGGGTGTAGTAGAGTCTAGATTTTCATAGTGTACATCATTTTAGCGAGTAATTTTATATGCAAAAGATGCTCAATGATGACCCTTTCCACCAAATATCAGCTTCTAGAAGTTAAATGAAGCGATTTCTCGTCAAAAACAAAGGGGGAATCTGACGTGAAACACCCTGTATTTTAGTATGGTAATGTTTTGCAACGTTTTGTTGGATCTGATATTTATGGACAACAAAACATTTACCTTTTAAGTGTTGTATTATTTTATATTCAACATTTTATTCCACAACTTTTATTATTTTATTCATCATCAATTTTTCGGCAAACATATTTACAATTTTATGGAAAGATTTTTCAACGCATTTTATATTCAATTAATAGTAACCGAGTATCACCCATAAGTAGCAATTAAAATTTTAACTTTATTTAAAAATATAATCTTTTGCACAGTGTTGTCGACTCCACTCCGGAACCATGGAATCGACTCCTGAGACGGAGTCGATTAAAAATGCTAGGTCTTCACAGTTGTACTCCCCCCCCCCTCTCCCCTCTTTCTCATGGTTAAAAATTATTTAGTTACCCATTATTCTTTGATAGAGATTGACCATTTTGAACTTTGTGTTTTTTTTTAAAAATGCAATAAACATTTTTTTTGCGAGTGAAACATTAAACAAACAATGTATATGTTTTAGTTTCATTTGTTACTACCTTAGTGAACCAAAAATCAAAATAAAAAAAGCAACAAAGATATGCGTCAAACGTTTTTTTTTGCTTGTCAACTAACCAACAACAGACATTAAAAAAAGCTAGAAAGAGAGAGAATAAAAATCAAAAAAGGTATTCCCCCAATTTTTTGTTTACTTTCAATGTGTTTTTTAAAATTGTTGGTTATTGAATAAACTTTTTTTTACCTATTTTTTTGCTATTAATTTTACTACTACTACCATGACAATCACATATAATCTTGATGTGCCGCATTCACATTTTAAAGGTGTTTTATCGATCCTTTTTCGATGGCAAAGAAGTGTCTGGAAAGCAGTTTCATTTCCGCTGTTGTGTTGGTTATTTGCATATTACATTATATGCTTTGTGTATTGCTTTTTGTTACGACCTTATGATAAACGGTTTGTTTGTTTCATTGAAATATGAGATTTTTTTTGATGCAATTTAAATTAATTTTTTTAGCATATTTGATAAAATTACAGATGTGCTGGAAAATCGAATTGATACATTTATTCCAATGACTTTCATTTTGGGTTTTTTGTTTCATCTGTGTTAGGAAGGTGGCAAGATTGCTTAAAAAATATGGGATGGATTGATGGGTCAGTCAGTTTTACGTTGAAATTCTTTTTTTGTTAGACATGCTTTAGATATGCAAATTAATTTTTTATGACAGGCCAGTCCTAAACTTGATATTCCTTTTTTAGCACTGCAATGGCTGTTGCCACTTATATTCGTGGTAGTGATGATGAAACACAAGCAATTCGTCGCACAATAATCCGGTATTTGGTACTCTCACAAACATGTGTTCTTCGAAATGTTAGTGTACAAGTTCGTCGTAGATTTCCAACTTTTGAAGCTGTTGAAGTTGCAGATTTGATAACTCCCGATGAGCGAGTAGCGATTGAAGCAACCCCTGATAGATATAGTCAATTTTGGATTCCTATTCTTTGGGCTGAACAAATTTTATATGATGCAAAAGAGAAAGGAAAAATTTCAAGTGATTTTATTGCAGAAAAAATTGCAAAAAATATTGATGATTTTCGTTCACAGCTACAAAATTTACTTAAATTTGATTGGGTTCCAATTCCGTTGGTATATTCACAGCTGGTGACTTTCTGTGTTAGGTTATACTTTTTTATTTGTCTTTTTACTCGGCAAATTGTTAAAGCTACGGATACTACTGAATTACCAGAATCACCACTATTTTGGATTCCATTGCCTACAATTATTGAATTTGTTGTTTATATGTAAGTTTAATTTTTTTCAACTCAATTACATAAATTGAACAACTACTATTTAATTTATAATCGGAAACTAATTGTGGAGCACGTAGTATCAGCAAGCATGGCTCCGGGACGATAATCAACTCGGCCTAAACCCGATTCCAACACATCCTCAATTTTAATAAATCCAAAAAAAATTTCTTTTCATAATTTATCGCCCTCCTTTTTTTATCAATTTTTTTGTTCTTTTTTTCTTCCTAAAAAAACTTTGATTTTTATTTTTTACTTTTTAGGGGTTGGTTAAAAGTTGCTGAAGATATGTTACATCCCCTTGGAGAAGATATAGATAATCTTGAATGCAATTATATTATTGATAAAAATCTTATCACTGGTTTATCACTTGTTGATAATGGTGGAAAACCATTTCCACCTCCGATAAAAGATGCATTTTGGGATAATCAAAAAATTGCACCATTATACAGCTTTAATACTGCGCATAGAGTTGTATCACCTATGACAGGATCAGTAGCAGATGTCAAGTATGCTGCTAATTTTTTAAAAATAAAAAAATATTAGAGTTTTAGTTTTGTTAAAAATGTGAATGAAATTTTTATGGTCCCTCATAAATTTAAGTTGGTTGAAATGCCTGATAAAGAGAAGGTTTGAAACTAATACTTCATTTCAACAAGAGATAGCAAAAATTTTTTTAGCAAAGTTTGATTCAAAAAATTGATGTAACGGATTTTAACAATGATTACAAAAATACTAAAAAGAAGATGATAAATGACAGCAATAAAAATAATGCCCTGAATATATTAAAGCAGAGGACAGCAGCTGCTGCAGCAGCAAACAACGAATTGAAAGAAATTGCCATAAAAGAACCATTATTAGCAGCAAGCACTTAATTTTTATCGGAATGGTATTATAACAGGTGTGTCCCAACGAAAATTGCATCTTTTATTTGTACTTTTTAAATTCTTGCAATGCTTTAGTTTAATAAATAAAATTTTTAAGTTTTAGCCATTATTTTAATTGAAAAAAGTTTCATTTAAAATATTCAAAAAATTTATCTATTCTTTTTTAGTTAGTAAAAAGAGCTAAAAACAAAGCTGTTGCTAAAAAAAGAGAAAAAAGAATGTTAAAATTTTTTGATAAAAATATATTTCTTTTTGCCATTTTTCAACGACAAAATCATTTATTTCAATGAAATGTTAGACAGACAAAAGGATGTTATTAAAGAAAGGTGTTACACAAGAGAAAGCAACTTTGAGTTGCTCAAAGAAATAAAAAATATTTATTTTGTGCTGCTATTTTTTATTTTTGGCACATTTTTGGATATTTCGTTTAAGTTTCATTAACAAAACGAATAAACCATAATCAATGAAGTATTGAAATTGCTGGAAAAAATAAAGACGTTATTGACAATATTAATTAGTTAGTTGCACAGTCAAAAATGTAACAAATAAATAATTGTAGTACATAAGTACTGCATTCATCCCTTACTGAAACAAATTGAAAAATATCAAAAAAATTACGGATAACAATATCGTTTTGCCTAAAAAGTCTTTTCATATTTACTGATTGTAGATTGTTTGTGATTGATATCACTGTTAATTATATTTTTTAGCTTGTGCCACTTTTCAAACGATTTTAATCGATTATTTGCTATTACGTAAAATATTCATAATAAAGAACTTTTTTAAGGCAACTAAAAAAACGAAACTATTGCATTAGAAAGTGGGAAAAAAGAGGAAAAAAGAGTGTTGAAATTTTTCGACAAGGATTGCTTTTTTTCTACCTGCCTATTTAATATTTTCATACTATTTATTTCGACGAAAATATCAAATATAAAAAAAGCGTTTTTAAAGAAAACGTTTTTTGGTTACACAGGCACAAACAACTTTAAGCTTTTCAAAAAGAAATAATAACTTTGTTTCGTGCTCTTATTTCCTATTTTTTACAAGTTTTTGAATATTTGGTCGAAATTGATGATCCATCATGCATTATTGAAATTTTAATTTGTGCATTTTTGCAGTACAATGTATTAAAAATCATGAACAATATTAATTAGTTCAGGACACATTACAAACGGCAACAATAATATCAGATTGTTATCTGAAATTATTGCTGCCGATGTTCGTTGAAATGAATGTTAGAATGTCAAAGAATAACACTATTAAAATTTTTCATACAATATATTGTTCATCAATTACTTGAACCTTTCAAAAACACATAACCTCAATAAATCAAATTTCTGATGGTTTGGATTTTCCTATTTGAATGTGTCATAATTTTTACAAATTAACTTTTTTTGATGCCCCTTCTTTTATTTCCTTTTTCTCTGTTTTATAAAAACTAGCATCTGCTTTTATTATCCAGTGGATGTTTTATATTTGGCTCATAATTATGATAAAGTGTAAAGTTTTTTAGAGAATGACAAGGGTGATGTTTGTATTAAAGGGATATTCTATGATACTATGAATGACTTTGTGTACAAAAGTTCTTTTCCCGAGTTTTCAACCACCATGACGAATACATTTATTTGCTTTTTTTGTCCATCAGCAAACATAAATTGCAGTTTTCATTTTTTGTGAACTTTCGGATTAGGGACATCTATAAAGCATATAATAAAAAACTGACGTAATACATGAAGAATGCAGAAATGTTTATCATTGTGTGGCATACACTGAGAAAAAAGCAGTGATGAAAAGAACCTCACCGGTGATGAAGCTGTGATGAATTCGTTACCGGTGAGGGTTTTTTCGTCACTGTCAGTGATGCAAAAATGATGAATAAATCACGGCTTTTTCTCAGTGTAAAGAAACAAATTGTTTTCGACAAACAATGACGGCGGAATTAAAACATTTATTCCATAATACCGTTATTCTGTTATTATGTAAAAATATTTGGAAGCAACAAAAAATACGAGCTTTGTCACTTTTTCATTTTGCGTTTTATTTATTTTTCAAAGGAATTAATTTCATCCACTCCACACTTTATGGTTGTCCACATGCATGTTGACCTAACTACTTAATATATTAAATAAAGGAGTATTTCTTCAATAATTTTTTAACTGCATAGTTGAAATAAAAGAAAAAATTTTGCAAGCTTTTTTCTAAGATATTGATGATATCAACATCAAAAAAAAATAAAATATAAAATTCCTTCAGTTCTTATTTTTCTTCTGAAATTATTTTGAAATAGGATTTATTTTTAATAATTGTTCATACTATTTTTTTGCAATACAATATATTGTATTGCACGGAGAAAAAGCCGTGACGACAAAACCCTCACCGGTGATGCACCTGTGATGAATTCATCACTGATAGTGACGCTTTAGTGATGGAGGCATCACCGATGAGGGTTTTTTCGTCCCTCGCAGTGATGCTCGAGTGACGAATGCGTCACGGCTTTTTCTCAGTATATCGGTGTTTAAGCTTCTACATTTTTAATTGTTTTGCTGCGTCAAACATGTTTTATTAAAGTCTTATATGTTTGTTTTATTTCAGATGGACATAACAATATCAAAATCACTAACCGTTTGGTTGCATAGATTAATATGGATCATGATTACAGCTGCACGGCTTATATCGTTTTTTAAAGATCCTGGCATTAGCTTTCAATGGATTATTTGTGCTCTAATTTGTATTTATATATTTACACTTTGGATTGTACAAAAGCGAGTCGAAGAAGAAGAATGGGGTGCAATGACTAAAATGGAAATGTTTTTGCTTTTAATTGAAATTTTATTACAAAAAATGGATTTGTTTTATTTTTTAATCGATTCGCTTTCTTGTATTATAAACCATGATTACAGCAGCATGACTTACAATTTTCTTCTCATCAATTACATCTTCCACAACATATATGACCTTTTTTGGAAGTATTTCTACGGATTTAAAGAAGTGGATGATATGCTATATCTTGTGTTATTTGGGATGTCCGGTATTTTGCATGATCTTCTCTTTAAAAAACATTTTTTTCCGTTGTTGTTATGGACACTGCTTGCAATTCTCACTCGCTTATTCTGGATATGGTATCAACAATTTATTATTGGTTCTTATACAAGCATCCATCCTGACGACTTCAAAATTGTTTCAATACAATGCTCGAATAGTCCTAGCGGTGACAGTGGGCATGTCTATGTAATGGTGGGAAATCGTTCCTATGAAATTTATAAAGAAGGTAACAATACTCTTACGGCTCATCCTGTTGCACAAAGACGACACCGAAGAAATGAAGAAATTCGGAGAGCGCGCTACTATATCCCTTTTATTCAATATGGAGTACTCGGCGTTACTACTTTGCCTGATGAAAATTTATACATTCTATATTTACATCGGTTGAAGTTGATGAAAGAATCATACAATGCCAGCTATCAAAGTTGCCAGGAATATGCATTTAATTTTGTTGATGAGATTTGCTTAATGAAAAACAGATTCAACATCCGAATGACTTTTTTAAAATCGTTAATTACTGCATTTGTACTATTTATTATTGCAGTAGGTTTCATTATTTATCCTCGAATTGAAATTCATTATATTTAATCCATAGAAAAGTCATAACATGAAAACTTTAAATTTGCCATGTCATCTTTCTTTCACACTAAGCGCCCGCAGAATTTGTTGGGAAAAATTATTTTTTCTCAGCCAATAGCAACAAGAACAAAAGATTCGTTTTTTTTTTCAAGCAAATTCTATGTGCACGCAGTGCGAAAGAAACATATTGTGTTCTTTGTTTCATCAAGAATCCTCGTTTTATTGTTTTTTTTTGGCTTTGAGTGAATCTTTTTTATATTGGTCTTAAAAAACTGTTTCCATTTCATTTCAGTGTTCAATGTCACTTTTTGAATGCATATTTTTGTTTGAATTGTTGTTTTCACAAGAAATCAAAAAAAACTTTATTATTTATTATTCTTTTTTTATAGCTAATTTCAGAATAATTGTGAAACTTTATTGATGTTTAAAATTTCATAAAAAAATTAATTGAAGTTTTTAAAATACAAAATTTATTCGCTTTCAATTTTTAAAGCTTTGTTAATTGCTGCATCAATGTATGGTTTTAAAAATCGCAATCCAAGTGGTGAAATATGTTCAGTGTCTCGAAACAGTGGTAAACCAGTTGCAAGGTCAATAATATTACAAAAATTTCCATCACAAAATGTTCGATAATCAAAGAATTGACATTTTGGGCAATCCAATGATGTTAGCCAAGCTTCTAGGGTTTCTGATTTAGGCTGAAATTGTTGTTTGTAAATTTTGGTAAAGATTTATCTGGTAGATTTTTGATAAAAGCAGTGCCAATTATAAGCAAAAACATCCTGCTGGATCAGCAACGCATGCTACACGAAAATTTGTCATGCACAAATAATTTTGTTAAGTGAAACAATAATTGGCTATTTCGATAAAAAAAAATGTTTTGGTTACTATCACTTTGAGACTAATACAAAAAAACGATAAACATTTTTCTCGATTACTGTCACTTTAAAAATAACAAGAAAAAACGATAAAAATTGTTTTCGTTTACTGTCACAACAAAAATAAATGAAAAGTTCTAAAACAAAAACTGTGGTTAATTCTCAAACATTAAAGAAGGTATCAGCAAAATTGAAAGGTTTTCGGCAAAAAGACTTTTTGTGGCGAGAGCATTTGTCACTCTTTTCTACCATAATAAAAAAACTTACCGGATTCTTCAGCCTTGGCTCCAAATACAAGTTATAAAATCTTCTTCGAATATAATCCTGCGAAATATCATAAGAAAATACCAGTTGCTCCTTATTAATAATAATTGCAGAAGTATAATTTGAAATTGTCTCCAAAATGTTATTCCAATGTTTAAATTCTGGATGTTCAGGGATTTGATTAACAGGAGTATTGTACAAATATTTATGATAATATCGTTGTATAATAAATGTAACATCTGGTTTGCGTTGTTTTATTACTAGCTCCATAAAATAATTTTCAAGTGCATCATGCATAGGGAAATTTCGACCATTTGTCCAAATTGAAACTGTTTTTGAAAACAGTGGATTTGCAGAAACTGCAGAAACAATGTTCATGGAAAAGCTGTTGCCAATGACTAATGCAGTTAGTGTGCCATTAGGATTTCCAGCTACTTCACAATAAAAAATATTCATTCCTTTATGCCGAAATTGTCGTTGGTCTCGACAGGCATACATTCCACCACCCATAAATTCTCCACGTAATTTTACTGCTACTTCAATATCATTTTTGACTGTCCATTTTGGTGAAAGATATAAAGGGGTATCGTAATTTGTGATATTTTTCCAAAATTCAAGTGTTAAATCCGATGGCTTTGAATTCTGTAAAAAAGTGTTTTTGTTATTATATGGTATCCATGCCTTTCGACCTGTAAATTTTGATCTTAAAGCTATAGAGAAATGACTAACATTGATAGGTGGTAACATCAGCTTTTCAGGAACGCATATTACAGCTGCATAAAATAAAATTAAAATTATTGATAAATTTTTGTGGCTATTTGACCATCGTAAAATTGGTTTCTCGATAATAATGTGCCCAATTTTTGCAAGAAATATTGATGTTGAAAATAGCATGAATCCATCTGAAAACAGGATTAATGAACAAATGTTTTTTACGTGTTTTATGTAATATTAATGGCCAACAAAACCACACTTTTTAGCGATATATGAATAAAAAAATACTTAAATCTAATACAATTAGGTATTTTAAATTTATTTTTCTCTTTTTTAAAAATGGATTTATACCACTCCATTGTACGTTAATTAAATAAAAATTTACTTTACAAATTTCATTAGAAAATTATAATTAAATGTTTTAAAATGCTTTAGGTCTAGTAAATATTTTCAAGGGCGTATTTTAAAGGAAGAATTTTTGATCTTTGTTTCCTCCGAGATACATAAAAGTTCGACGAAGTTTTTACCCAATATTTTAAAAAGATAGAATCCGGTGCTAAATTATTGTGTTCATCCCCAAAGTTTTTATATGCATACGCCCTTGTTTTTTTTATTGCTAGACAAAAAACTTTGGATTTTTACGTAAAATAAAATATTCAAAACGATACCACTATTCAGGCAAAAAAATCGTATAGTGGTTTAATAGAAGAATGCAACAGCACAAAACAAAGTTGTCAAAAAAAACCACACATACAAAGAGAAACAAAAAATAATATATGCAAATACTCATTATTCTGTTTGTGTTTAATTTGTATAAAATAAACTTCCTGTATTATCAAATCACATCAAAAAAGAGCTTAATAATAAGCTTTCCTAAGTTATTTAAGTTCTTTGATAATCCCTTGGGCAAAAAATAAATTTTTTTCATAAATTACTGAAATTCGCAATATATATTTGAAAATAAGAACTAACTTTTGAATAATCCAGCGAAACATAGAAATTTAAGGGTTTAATGTTTCAAATTTTTCATTTAAAATTAATTATTCAAAAATCACCAGCAAGCAGAAAATGAAAAATGTTGTTGTGACTTAGAAACAACACACAAAAAAATCTGCGAGAATAAGGCAAAAGAGAAAAGAAAAAGATTGATGAAAGAAAAGGAATACAAAAATATTGTTGTGTCAAACAATTTGAAGGCCGTGATCGACTTAGTTATTCTTGACTTTGACATGATGTTTTGTTACCAATGTGACGAAGAAAGATTTTGAGACTAAGAGACCAAACAGAAAACAGAACAATGCAAAAATGATTTTTTGAGGTAAATAAAACTTGTGTAATAACCTAACTTTTGATCGATGCTTGATAGCAGCACATGAATGATTGCTAAACAAATGGTTTATGATTATGAAAAAATTTATGCCAAATGCTTCCCTTAACAAGTTTTTTTTAAAACTGACATGAAGACATCCTCTGGAAGATAGATATCATAAAGATTTTTAGAAAATTATATCTGTTGCTTTACAGCCAAATATAAACTTTTTTTAGATGGTTTAATTTTTGGTGAAACAAAATATTCAAAAAAAAACGAGTAGAAAAAAGAGCAAGGGTGTTATAGTGGCTGCTGAGTAGTAAGATAAACAGCTCAGAGAGATAATATAAAAATTTTGGAGGTCAACATGAATTAACTGATTTAATCATGGAAATCGTGTCTATTGATCTACAAAGAAGATATCGCCATTTTCATTGCTAGAAACAAAGATTCAAGGTTAAATACAAGGCTTGAGAAAAACAAAAGCGCTTTTATAAAATTAGTTGACAACAATACAAAAATAAAGTACTCAGCTGAATCTGGAGGAAAACAAATTTTCTCGCATGCCTCGGTAATCCACATTAACAAAAACAACGTATTTGTAAGCAAGGTGAATCAGTATTTTTATATATTGTCCAAAAATACAAGGATATTGTTGAGAAACGTCCTAACATTTTGTAGTTGTTTTTGTTTGTGATAAATTTGACTTGACATTGTTAAAATGCTTAAATATGATAACTTGTAAACAGTATTCTGCTACAAGTTGTAAAGTTTTCTGAGAACGAATAAAATATTCAAAGTTTTAACACAGCAAAAGAGTTAAATGATTTTTGTGGAACAAGTGAGACGCATCATTTCAAGGTCATAAACAATCACCCAAAAAATGACCTTCAAAAAAAGACGACCGTGCATACTCCAATTACCAAAGAAAGTTTTTCGCTTTGTGTGATAAAAGAATAAAAGCAAAATTCTTATTTTCCAATGCAACTCACCAAAATATGAAAAAATAATTGATGATGACATAAATCTTGTATAAGTTATTAGCGGCCAATGAATTAAATATAACAAATATGAAACATCTCCCAAAACAACCAAATATTGAACCATTGCTGGACTTGGGCATAACGTTTTAAAAGGGTGGACTGGAGCTGTTGACATTGAAATAACAGTTGCAGTCATTGAAATTACAAAAAAGCTTATCCATAATCGAGATAATTCAACAGTGCAAAACATTATTACTGTGATAATAATTAGTATAAAAGATGGAAACCATTTGATTGATAAAACTGGTAAAGTTTGTGCTAACATTCCAAATGAGAATTGCCAAATTCGACAAAATAGTGATTCATATTGAACTATGGGGTTTGAAGAGTATGCTTGGAAGGTGATGGATGTGATGAGGATGGTAATTAGCAATAGTTGATATAATCTTTGAGAAATGTACGTTCGAGATATGGCGAGAAATGGGAAGAACAGATAAAATTGCATTTCAACTGCTAAAGACCAGCAATGACGAAAGAATCGAAAATTTGCTTCCTAAAAATTGGGGTTTTTTAGAAAATGTATGAATGAAATTTATCGTTTTTTTTTGCTGTGTTAATTAAGATTTTGTTAATATGATAATTAGATTTCGCGATAGAAAAGAAATTAAAATTTTGGTTTTTCTGCTTACTTTTTATGTTTTTTTTGTTTATCTTTTTTGTGATAGTAATCGAAATATTATATTTTTGTTTTTAGCGTTACTGTCACAGTGACAATAATCGAAAGAAATTTATATCGTTTTTTCGTGTTACTCTCAAAAAGAGAGTAATTAAAACATTTTATTATCATTTTTTTCTGTTACTGTCATTATGACTTGAAAGTAAAATTACAAAAGCGTTGACTTCAATTTTAGCTAATTTTAGCTCGAAAGTGAATGTGGATACGTCATTTTCGACAAAACTGAAATTTATGGATTAACGGCGAAATTATTTTATGCGGCTTTCTTTAAATTTCTGCAGTAAATTTTATTGGTGTCGATGAAAAAAATATGGCAAAAGCTAACATTATGCAAATTTAGAAGAACCCGTGCTTCTATTACGTTGACTTCAATATGAAAAAATACTTCAATAAAAAACTCACCGTTTCAAAATACCCTCTTTGCTTTAACAAATCTTCATAGTTTGTTGCCAACGCTATTGCCCATCTTGAATCTTCAATAATAAAATTAAATTGTTCTGGAAAAATTTGTTGCGATAATGTGACCAATGTGAAAATTATCATTAGCAAATAAATTGGTAAAATTCTTTTAACCCGTCGATAATAAAAATCGATTGTTGAATTTACCACATCTTTTTCAAATGAATACAAGCTTGCCATTAAATACCCGGATAAAACAAAAAATCTAAAACTGGTGAATAATAAAAAGCTGAAAGAGATATAAAAAAATTAACATACATATCAACACCAAGATATCCATTAGGAAAAATTTCTGGCCAAATATGAAATAACAAAACTGCTAAAATTGAAAGTGCTCTCCAACATTGCAAATCATCACGTTTCTCATGCATAGCTTTAGTGGGCAACATCCTAAGGCTTCTAATGTTTTTACAACATGCAGATTTAAAAGCTGCTGTCTTTTATAAATTATATCCACGTGGAACACTTGTTTTTATAACAATAGAAGAAAATGTTCATTTATAATATTTTTATTGTTTTATACATTTACATTTGGACTAGCAAAAGAAAAATATATCCACGACAACGGAGGATATATTTGTTTTATGAAGCAGATGCAGCAGTGTCTTCTTTGTACTTTGATATTTTTTAGGGAGCATGTCTCTTCTTTTTTTATTCCATTTTCATGAAATTTTTTTTGACTTTCATGAGATCACATTTTTTTATGATCTTAATCTATATGTATTTTGAACAAAATGTATGGCTATTACTTATTGATTAACAGGATAAATATGCTTTTATTTTTTTAATTCTATTGTTTTGGAACATTTTTATAAAATTATATGAAAGCACCCGGAAGTCACTCTATGAAAATGAAATGTTTCTAGTAAACCATTCAAATATAACGAAAATCCAAAAAATATGTGTAAACAATAAAAGCTCAAGAAGAAGAGGATGAGATAAATCCAATAAAATTAGAAGGAGTCATGTTTTACACAATTTGTTCAATAACAATTAAAGCAGTATATGAGGGAGCAATACGACATATAAACGACCTCTAGGGATAATTTAGGTTTGGCAACGACAAGTTTTAAGAAGAGAGAAAAATCAGTGTAATGATATTTTTATTCTCATAATTTACAAACATTTATTTTAAACACAACAAAAAAACCACCTAACAATAATTTTTGATATAATTAAGTTTAGTTCCAACGATTTCTTTAATCCAATACCGTAACCATATTGCTGGTCTCCATGGCAGACCATCTTTGCTAAATTTCTTTAAATTTTCTTTTTGGAATTTTATCATGTTTTCTTCTGTTACTTCACTCCAATCTCTCACAACCATAACAGGCAAATTATCGTATAAGGGTTGAAGATAACTTTTTTTTACAATTGGTACAGATCCAAAGATTAAAGCTTCCCATGTTCGAATACAATCTATTCCATTACCTGAAATAGGTCTGTGAGACAACAATTCATGCTTGTGAGTGTTAGTCTCTGATATCGTCGTCCACAAAGTCAAAAGCAAGGCATAAAGCTTTATGACCAAGTTCACTGTGAAAGTAACGGTAAAGGCAAAAATAAAATGTTTCACTTACTCTCAATGTGACAGTAACATGAAAAAACGATAAAAAAATGTTTTAATTATTGTCACAGAAAAATTTAGCCTCAAAAATTGCTATCAATCTATAAATTTTTAAACCTAATTGCTCGGCAATATCATTTCAGGTGATTTGATAAAAGACAAATTTTCAACTTACCTGGTGGGCTTAGCACAAATTGTGAATTTTTAATATTTTGCAAATATTCCTTCCATGAGGTTCTTTGTTGATTAACTTTTACCAAAGAATTATTACCAAAAGTTTTTTGAAAATATTTGAGTGTTTTTATTCTTTCTTTATTTGTGTGAGGAGAAAAATTTAAATAAAGCAGTTGCGTTTTGTTGAAATATGGTGTTGGATTTTTTGCCATATCATACAGCGTTTCGAAAACATTGTCTTTTGGTGGAACAACTCCAAGTGGAACAGGGATAAGCTTTGGGTGACTGAAATATTGATGCTTATTTAAATTAAGTTTTTCAAAGCATACCTAGCCAGTACATCTTCTGCATACCATTTAATAACTTTTGAATCATTTAAGTAGGTCAAATGCCATGGTAGATGTCCAACACCATAATCACTTTCATGTGTTAACAAAATATACGGATATTTGATCTTTGAATGATAATTATCCACAAAGTCTTTAATGTAATCAGTTTTAACAAAAATAATATCCCCACATTTAACATTTTCAGGTTTTAAATCATTAAATTTATATGCAAATACAAAATCTGAGATACTTCGAAAAATGTGTCGTTGAAGAAAAACTGAAGAAATAAATGGAAAACCAAAGAATGGAAAAGTTGTTTGATTGTTTAGGTGAAGATCATTTATTAACTTGTCATAATCAAAATTGTATTCCATTTCAGTTTCAGAGACATTTGGGAAGTGCTGTTGAAGATCCAGATCAAAAATATCATTTGAATCACATTTTACAGTTACTTGATAATCAGCGGGATTAACAATTGGATAATAATCATGAAAATATATGTATATAAGAGCAGCAATAATTAGTAGATAAATAAATATTGGTTTTGCCATGACTTCTAAAACAATAAGAAATAAGGAAAATTGATTTAAAAACGGACATCATCGCCATATAAAATTTTTTTGTTTAACTTTTATTGGAAATTTTATGAGGCGTGAAAGCTTTGTATCTTTTTTTCGTTTTTTGTTGGCAAATACAAAAACAGTGTGAAACATTTTTAAACAGTGCTAATCAAAAAATATTTATATGAGCTGAATGTCCATCTATAAAAAAATAAATTATAAGACAAATCAATGCAATTAAAAAAAAGCGTTTATGGAAGAAAACAGCTTTGTTCCCCTTAAAAGCTTCTTTTATGGCAACATTGTCAAAAAAACGAACGTTATCATTTAAGATGTTTCTAAAACAAAATGAATTTATATAAAGAAAACATTTTAGTGACAGACGTAAAAAGGTGTGAAATGGTAGTAAAAAAAGCCCAATAAAAAACTTTTTTGATATAAAAAGTTTTGAAATGTACCTTTCACTATTTTTGGGGTTTAAAATATCCTTTCCAAAAAAAATAATGTTTGTGGCATGGATTTTATACAAAAATAATAATGGTCAAAAAAAGAAAGCATTAGATCAAAAAAATTTTTGACCGCAAACATTGTTCAAAAAAAAATGCTCAGTGTTTTTTTTATCTCGGGTTTATGCAAATGAGTTTAGTATGATTTTTGAATTTATAATGAGGTAAAAAACGCATGAAAAAAACACTCAAAGAGTAATATTGCGTAGAAAAAAAGGGCTGTTAGACATTGGACAGCAGCTATTAAAATCACTCTTTTACGTTTACACTCTTATAACATTTCTCGCCAGCATGGCATCATAAAAATGTAACCCCCTTAAATGCTTAAACCGATAATGCATAGCTACTTTTGTTCACCAAAATTTATATCCTAGTCGTTATTGGTAACCAAACATAATTTTTTTTCTGCTTTTGCAATAAATTTTAGTCAAAGAAGCAAAGCCACTTTTATCTTCCCTACAAAAAATCAAAAAAAAATTTTATTTCATTTTCATAAAAAAAACTCAACAAAGAAAAAAATTATGGTTTGCGTGAAACTTTAAACCATGGTGAACGTCTTTGATATAATTCTGGTTTATGATTGGAATTTTCATATAAAATAAGATTGATTGCTGCTTGATCAAATCGATGACAACCAGTAAATATTCTTTGATTTCTGTAGATTCTCTAAAAACAATTTGCATATATTATTTAATGAAAAAGAAAGAAAAATATTACCTGAATGTTGCATTTAATTGTTGCGCCAGGTGGTGCAATACATGTTGGTTGTAAACTGCATTCAACAAATCGTTTCATTGCTTTCCAACCCATTTCACTTCCAACCCATAGCATTAGACCACTTTGAAATTGCGGTGTTGTTAACATCTAAAAAAAGTTTGCTGAATGTGAAGTTTTTATTACAGTATTAATTGGGCGAGAAATGTTGTCCGTGGTTTTCTGTTTTCGAGAGAATTACGGACAAAAGTGAATTTAAAAAATACGAAAAAATTGCTCAAAAAAAATGCACTCTGCTAACTTTAAAGCAATTAATCACTTTTGATGCTTGTCTTTTGAGATTGCTGATATAGCAGAGCATGACCGACATCTTTCGATGCAGAAGACAACTGTTGGTGTAAAATATTGCTTTCTTAGTGCTCATTTTTATTTGGCTGGATTTTTGAATATTTTATTTAATTAACAAATAAATCTAGAAAAAGGTTTTAGTATTTTCACTGATAATTCTCTGCATTTCTTAAAGATGATCAATTATGTGGAATGAATTTGTTAATCTATCAATAATAAAAAGTTTTATCATGTTTTTAGAACACTAATTTGCTTAAATATGGACATATTAAACACATTTTTAAATTGACTATATTAAAAAAATAAATAAAACATGTAGTCCTTATAACAAATTATGTTTTTTTCTCAGGTGAAAATATCGAAACTTACTTTAAATTTGACGTTAAAATTTTAACAGAAACACTACGTTTCTTTTCCCTGTCGGTTAAAAAAACTTACGTCATTTGGATTAATATTTGGAAAGCAATCATACATTTTTGGATGAGTTGTTGAAAACATGTTATGATTTGCTGGAGTTAAAAGTGATACATCAGTTGGATTTCCTTTGATGCTTGATTCTATCAACTCCTGAAAATAGCATTCTTTCTGGTTAAAAAATCTAAAGTTACAAAAAATTATACTTACCGAAATATTGGATTTACTATTAAATAAAATTGATGAATCAAAACTTAATAGAATTTTATGATTCTTGAATGCCATGGCATGATGAAGCGCTTTAAATCGATAATGATCTAGCCGTTTAACAGAATCTGGAAAGCTTTCAAATGGAAACATTGCAGTTTTTGCATGTGGACATTCTTTTTGATATTGTTGTAGATGTGTTTCATTGACGTCATTGGAAAAGAATATGGTAAACGGAAGAGATTTTAGTTGTGGATGTAAACGGATTGATGCACAGCTGTCACTTAAAAGTTATTTTTTGACAGTAAATTTTTGAGAAGTTTTTCAATGGTAGTAATCAAAAAGAAATTTTATCGTTTTTTCAGGTTACTTTCAAAGTTATAGTAAACAAGAAAAATTTTTATCGTTTTTTTCTCTTACTCTCAAAGTGACAGTAAATGTAAAAAATTTTTATCGTTTTTCCTTGTTACTGTCAAATTGTTAGTAAGTGAAACATTTTATTATCGTTTTTTATTATTACTCTCACAGTGATAGTAACTCCAACATTTTTTTGTCATTCGATTAGCATTACATGCATACTTAAAAATACTTACATCGCCTCTTTCATGTGCGTCCTTGATGTAAATGTCACTAATCCCATATCCTTCACACTCAACAACAATCTCTCATCTGGCATAACAACAGAATAATTTGGTGTTGTTAAATCAATATAAATTTCCCATTCACTTTCATTCAGCCCAGGACAGATTGGATTTTGTTGTTTTTTATAATAATTATCAAAAGTCTGTGAATCAACAAAAATAATAGTTTTATAAAAATTTATTTCTTGACCATGCCAAAATACAAATATAAATACACCCGCAATTACCAATAAATAAATAAAGAAGTCACTAAATTTCATTGTAAATTTTTAGTTGTTTTTTTATACTTTAGCGATTTATGAATATGAGTTTTTATGACCCTTTGTTTAAGAATATTTTTTTGAGCTGTTGTCATGTCAATGCAGCTTCGTCAAATATCAATGTCAGAGCCATGTTTATACAGATGTTTTTGCTCTCTATAAATTTTTTTTAAAACAATGTCTCTTTTTTAAAGGTAAAGAGATGCATTGTTTTTTATTTTTCAGATTCAGTTTCTATATTTTTGGTTTTTTAGTGTCGTAAATGAAGCACATTTATTCTTTAGAGTATTTTGCTGTATTTGGACAAACTAATGTAACTAGAACAAAAAGGGAAAGACAAAGACATTCATTTTCCAGTTTAGTTAGAGAAGAATTAATCATAAAATAGGCAGTTCAGAATAGTGAAAGGCTATCCGACATTTTATACTTGTAAATTTTTAAATGCACTTGTATTCTAGCTGAACTGTTAATTCTTTATTACTGCAAAATTAACTGAAAGTAATTCAAAAAGTTTGTCATTTTCTTTAACACATGTGACAATTTTTTTATGTTAAAAACTTTATTCCTAAATTTATTTATAAATTATTACAACAAAATATTCAAAAAAAAGTACAACACAACAAAATGTTCACTGCAGTTTATGATGGTGATCGACTGACTGCTGCATCCGCGATTGCCAGTCATTCATTCCATTATTGCACTCTGCAGAGACAAATATGAAAAACGATCAATGGCAAAAAAAGTCAGCAACGACAAACAAAAAGAGCCGAATATTTATTCGAATGCCTATTTTTAGAGAAAGGAAAAAAACAGTAAAAAACATGCAAGAAGTAAATAAAATGATTTGTAATTGAAATTTTATTTAAATAATAATATATAAAAAAAACATTTTGAACATTTGAAATAAATAAAAAACTCATCAAAAAAGAAATTTAAACATTTTGCCAAATCATAAATTGTTACACAAATTTCATGAATCTAACATCATAAAGACCATTATCAATTATGATAATATAAGTATGTGTTGAAAATGAATATTAATAAATTAATAATAGACTGAAAATCAAGTTTAAAAAAATATGGAATAACTTTATTAAAAACCCCAAAAACATATTGAAATACAGCCAAAACATTTAATAAATCAAATACATACAACAAAGAAAAAAGAGATTAAAAATTACTACTTGATGCACTTGGATTCCATTCAACCACTTTGCCTGGGCGACGATTCATCTGAGCTTCAAAATCCTTCCATTCCTCGCTGTTAAGGCCATATTTTTGCATTTCCCGACGACGAGTTGATAATTTTTTTGAGCTATGACGACCACCACGAGAAGGAGGTGTTGATGGTGGAGCATTCTTTTTTAAAGATCTCTTTGCAGCCTTCTTTGGTGGAGGTTTCTTTGGTGCTTTCCTTTCCATTGAAGGTGAAGAAGGAACATCTTCAAGAGCATCTTGTTTTCCAATTGAAGGACTTTCTTCCTGTGTTTTATCAACAGTTACTCGTTTTGGAGTTGCAGCTTTTCGATGCGGAGGCGGTGGTGGACGAGCAACAGCAGCAACTTTTTCAACAACCTTCTTAGCATTTATTGGCTTTTCTTTAGCTGCACCTTTCTTTTCTTTTTGAACATCTTCAACTTTAGTAGCAGCTTTTTCTTTAGATGCTTCAATCTTTAGCTTTTCTGATGTTGCTTCCTTTGATGTCAATGCTTTTGCCGGTACTGATGCTTCTTTTGATGCCATTACTTTTGGTGGTGCTGGAGCAACTTCAACCTTCTTATGATTCTTTTTCTTTTCACTTTTATCTTTCTTAACGACATCTTCTTTCTTAGGCTTCTCTTTTTCTTCCTTTTGAACAGCAGTAGTAGTGGTAGCAAGATCAAGAGTTGGAAGACTTTCAAGGGATGCATATTTTAGTTCATGATCAGCTTTTGCTTTTGCAGCAGCATCTTTCTTTTGTTTATGATTTCGATATACACAAAATCTAGAAAAATAAATATTAGTAGACATAATAATAGTTATCACATGTTACGAGTGACATCTATTAATTCTTAGAAGAAAATTTTATTATGCCTCAAGCTGGATTCGAACCACCTCATTAACTTGCCCAAGGATTGGGTTTCTAGCGCGCTACTAACTGCTCTATCCATTTTTTACAGACAGTTTGAGAATGATAATGATATATCCACCTTGCTGAGGCGGAACAAATAAATAAAAAAACACATACCCAATACAACCAAGAATTACAAGAACAAATATGCCAGCAAGTATCCCACCAACAATCCCCCATGTTGTATCTGCATTTGATGAGGATGAAGAAGATTCAGTTACATTTGATTTTGATGCAGGCGTTGATAGTGGAAGTGGAGTTGTTGGAAAAGGTGTTGTTGCTGGAAACCATCGTTTAGCATTGAGCTATAAAAAAAAGAGTAAATTACACAAGTTGATAAACATAGAATGAATTAACTTACAACTTTAATTGAACATCCAGGAAAAACTTGTTGAACATATAATTTAACAATATTCCCATCATGTTTTAGAGGATCACAACTATCAATATAAGCAGTGCTTGAACCAGTTAGACGTGTTGTTGGATATTTCATTATTGCTTGTGCACACATTTGACCACCAGTTACTTTGATTTCTAAAATATTTTGCTATAAACAGATAAAGTTTTTGATAACTTACTATCTGTCATGTACCACAAAAATTTTTCATCACCTTCTTCTTTTCTTACACCTGCTTGTATTCCACATTGATTAAATTCAGAACATCCACCTTTTCCTTTGATCTTTCCAGGAACAGCATCGTAACAAACATTAACTCTAAAAATATATGTTATCAACAAATTAATACGTAATACTACAATATTAAAAGTCTTACGTTTTATCCAAACAACTATCTGAACATACTTGAAATTCCAATTGGCCATTATTCAACAATTCAACTTCAACAGTTTCACCATATTCTTCTAAGACGACATCTCCATAATCAGAAGCAAGTTCAAGTTTACCATCAAGATTTGAACCATTCAATTCAGCAAAACCTTGTTCTAATCCATTTTGAATTGTTGTTGCAGTTGTATCCATATGACGTTGGAAACGAAGTTGTCCATAAACTATACCAAAAAACAAGATTGAAGCGATAACAAATAGTTTGCAATAAACCATTTTTCTTGATAGTTGATACACAGCAGCAGCAATAAGAAAGCAAGCACGTAACAGTTCAATTCAAAAAAGAGAGAATGAATGAAGGTAAAAAATGAAGAATTTTTCTTTTATACCATTTTTGAATGGTTTGCATCGAATGTTAAAATTTGCATGAAATAAAAGTTTTAGGTGATGTTAAAAATTGACAAAGTTTACATCAAAAATTGAATGATTAAGCAACAGTTTTGTTTAATATAATTTTCAGAGCGAGAAAGAAAAAAAGAGAAAAAATACAATGGATAACAAATGATATTTTAAATTGATGCTTTATCGCTGATTATGACCACAGCGCAACGAAATCCCTTTCTTTTTAGTTGATTTTTAACAAAAAAGTGAAATTTCCAACCAATTTTCTTTTGGCTGTAATTATTATCTTTTTGCTTTTCCAAATTATTTTTTTTATGTTTTCTAAGGTAAAAATAAATGCAAAATGTGATAAAAACGTGTTCAAATCATGAAAAATAAGTAAGTATAAGGGTTTAAAAAGGTATTGTTAAAAAGTGTAACTTGGCCGTTTACCAATATTATTTCTAAGGTAATAACACTGAAATATTCAGCGGTATCTACTCTATCATTAACCCAGCCAGCCTTTTTTAATTTCTTTTTATTCTAAAAATTCTTCAGTTTTTGTAAAAATACGGTAATGTAGTACATGTATAAGTATTTAATAAAAATACTTATGTACTCCAACATAAGTATTTTTATTATATTTCTCGTTATCATGGACACATCAAAATCGATAACTCGTTGAAGAGTTGATGAAGATTCCACCACTTTTTTTTAAAGGTCACCAGCTTCTTAGTGGTAGAGTCTTCTTTAAAATAACATTTTCGGAGAAATTTATGCTGCTCAGAAAAATGCAGTGTCCATATTTATTAAACAAATTAATAAAATAAAGAAATTAAACATGAAAAGAAACGTTAATAAATTGTATTTGATCATTATAAAAATGATTTGACAATTAATCATGCATTTACAACAACAAAAACAACAATAATAATAATAATAATTCATTATAATAGCTGAAGATTAAAAGCTTTTTTGCATTCTTCATTTTTGATATTAATCCATGTAACTTTTTCATGAATTAAAAATGGTATAAATAAAAAATAATATCCCCACATTTAACATTTTCTGGTTTTAAGTTATTAAATTTATATGCAAAAACAAAATCAGAGATACTTCGAAAAATATGTCGTTGAAGAAAAACTGATGAAATAAATGGAAAACCAAAGAATGGAAAAGTTTTTTGATTATTACTCAAATTAAGGTCATTTAGCAATTTATCGTAGTCCAAATTGTATTCCATTTCTGTTTCGGAGACATTGGGGAAATGATGTTGAAGATCCAGATCAAAAATATCATTATTTGAATTACATTTTACAGGTACTGAGTAATCAACAGCAATTATTGGCGGGTAATAATCATGAAAATATATGAAAATTAATGCAGCAATAATTAGTAGATAAGTAAATATGGGTTTAGCCATGATTTCTAAAACAATAAGAAATAAGTATAATCGATTTAAAAATGGACATTATCCTCTTTATTAAACATTATCGTTTTTTACTATTACTCTCACAATGATAGTAATTTAAACATTTTGTATCATTCGATTAGCATCCCAGAAATCCTCTATTTTTAAAGAAACATACATCTCCTCTTTCATATACGTTTTTGATGTAAACGTCACCAACCCCATATCCTTCACACTCAACAACAATCTCTCATCTGGCATAACAACAGAATAATTTGGAGTTGTTAAATAATGGTAAATTTCCCATTCACTTTCGTTTAATCCTGGACAGATTGGATTTTGTTGTTTTTTATAATAATTAAAAAATAAATAAAGAAGTCACTAAATTTCAACGAATATTTTTAGTTGTTTTTTTACTTTAAATGTTTATGAATATTCATATAGGTTTTTATGACCCTTTGTTAAAGAATATTTTTTTGATCTGTTGTCATGTCAATGCAGCTTTGTCAAATATCAATGCTAGAGGCTTGTTTATACAGATGTTTTTACTCCCTATTTTTTTTTAAACAATGTCTCTTTTTTTAAGGGTAAAGAAATGCATTGTTTTTTTCTTTTCTTTTTCAGTTTCTATATTTTTGGTTTTTTAGTGTCGTAAATGAAGCACATTTATTCTTTAGAGTATTTTGTTGTATTTGGACAAACTAATGTAACTAGAACAAAAAGGGAAAGACAAAGACATTCATTTTCCAGTTAAGTTAGAGAAGAAGTAATCATAAAACAGGCAGTTCAGAATAGTGAAAGGCTATCCGACATTTTATACTTGTAAATTTTTAAATGCACTTGTATTCTAGCTGAACTGTTAATTCTTTATTACTGCAAAATTAACTGAAAGTAATTCAAAAAGTTTGTCATTTTCTTTAACACATGTGACAATTTTATTCATGTTAAAAACTTTATTCCTAAATTTATTTATAAATTATTACAACAAAATATTCAAAAAAAAGTACAACACAACAAAATGTTCACTGCAGTTTATGATGGTGATCGACTGACTGCTGCATCCGCGATTGCCAGTCATTCATTCCATTATTGCACTCTGCAGAGACAAATATGAAAAATGATCAATGGCAAAAAAAGTCAGCAACGACAAACAAAAAGAGCTGAATATTTATTCGAAAGCCTATTTTTAGAGAAAGGAAAAAAACAGTAAAAAACATGCAAGAAGTAAATAAAATGATTTGTAATTGAAATTTTATTTAAATAATAATATATAAAAAAAACATTTTGAACATTTGAAATAAATAAAAAACTCATCAAAAAAGAAATTTAAACATTTTGCCAAATCATAAATTGTTACACAAATTTCATGAATCTAACATCATAAAGACCATTATCAATTATGATAATATAAGTATGTGTTGAAAATGAATATTAATAAATTAATAATAGACTGAAAATCAAGTTTAAAAAAATATGGAATAACTTTATTAAAAAACACCAAAAACATATTGAATTACAGCCAAACATATAATAAATCAAATACATGCAACAGCAATAAAGAAGAAAGAGATTAATAATTACTACTTGATGCACTTGGATTCCATTCAACCACTTTGCCTGGACGACGCTTCATCTGAGCTTCAAAATCCTTCCATTCCTCGCTGTTAAGGCCATATTTTTGCATTTCCCGACGACGAGTTGATAATTTTTTTGAGCTATGACGACGACCACCACGAGAAGGAGGTGTTGATGGTGAAGCATACTTCTTCTTTGAAAGTTTCTTTGTAGCTTTCTTTGGAGGAGCTTTCTTTGGTGCTTTCCTTTCCATTGAAGGTGAAGAAGGAACATCTTCAAGAGCATCTTGTTTTCCAATTGAAGGACTTTCTTCCTGTGTTTTATCAACAGTTACTCGTTTTGGAGTTGCAGCTTTTCGATGTGGAGGCGGTGGTGGACGAGCAACAGCAGCAACTTTTTCAACAACCTTCTTAGCATTTATTGGCGTTTCTTTTGCTGCACCTTTCTTTTCTTTTTGAACATCTTCAACTTTAGTAGCAGCTTTTTCTTTAGATGCTTCAATCTTTAGCTTTTCTGATGTTGCTTCCTTTGATGTCAATGCTTTTGCCGGTACTGATGCTTCTTTTGATGCCATTACTTTTGGTGGTGCTGGAGCAACTTCAACCTTCTTATTCTTCTTTTTCTTTTCACTTTTATCTTTCTTAACGACATCTTCTTTCTTAGGCTTCTCTTTTTCTTCCTTTTGAACAGCAGTAGTAGTGGTAGCAAGATCAAGAGTTGGAAGACTTTCAAGGGATGCATATTTAAGTTCATGTTCAGCTTTTGCTTTTGCAGCAGCATCTTTCTTTTGTTTATGATTTCGATATACACAAAATCTAGAAAACTAAATATTAGTAGACATAATAATAGTTATCACATGTTACGAGTGACATCTATTAATTCTTAGAAGAAAATTTTATTATGCCTCAAGCTGGATTCGAACCACCTCATTAACTTGCCCAAGGATTGGGTTTCTAGCGCGCTACTAACTGCTCTATCCATTTTTTACAGACAGTTTGAGAATGATAATGATATATCCACCTTGCTGAGGCGGAACAAATAAATAAAAAAACACATACCCAATACAACCAAGAATTACAAGAACAAATATGCCAGCAAGTATCCCACCAACAATCCCCCATGTTGTATCTGCATTTGACGATGAAGATTCATTTTCATTTGAGCTTGATACAGGTGTCCATAATAATGATGGTGGAGGTAGAGTTGTCGGAGGCGCTGTTGTTGCAGGAAACCATCGTTTAGCATTAAGCTATAAAAAAAGAGCAAATTAAACAAGTTGATGAACAAAGAATGAAACAACTTACAACTTTAATTGAACATCCAGGAAAAACTTGTTGAACATACAATTTTACAACATTCCCATCATGTTTTAGAGGATCACAACTATCCATATCAGTAGGAAGTGAACCAGTTACACGTGTTGTTGGATATTTCATTACTGCTTCTGCACACATTTGAATACCAGTTACCTTTATTTCTAAAATACTTTTGCTATATGCATAATTGTTTTTTTAGTACTTACTAGGTGTCGTAAACATATACCAAAAAAATTCTTCATCACCTTCTTCTTTTCTTACACCAGCTTGAATACCACATTGATTAAATTCACGACATTCGCCTCTTCCTTTGATCTTTCCAGGTACAGCATCATAACATACCATAACTCTAAAAATTATATATATTATTAAAACAGTAATGCGCAGAAGAATATTAAAAGTCTTACGTTCTATCCGAACAACCATCTGAACATACTTGAAGTTCCAATTGATCATCCTTTAATAGTTCAACTTCAACAGTTTCACCAGATTCTTCTAAGACGACATCTCCATAATCAGAAGTAAGCTCACCATCCCGATTTAAACCATTTACTTCAGCAAGACCATGTTCTGATTCATTTTGAGTTGTTGTTGCAGTTGTATCCTCCAAATGGCGTTGAAAACGAAATTGTCCATAAACTCCACCAAAAAACAAAATAGAAGCAACCACAAAAAGTTTACAGCAATTCATTTTCTTGAAAGGCGATAGACAGCAGCAAGAAGAAAGCAAGCACGCAACAATTCAAGTCAAAAAAAGAGAGAATGAATGACAGTGAAAAAATGAAAAAATTTTCTTTTATCCATTTTTGAATGGTTTGCATGAAATGTAAAAATTTGCATAAAATAAAAGTAGCAAGTGTTGAGCAACTTTTTTGTTTAATATAATTTTCATACAAAGAAGGTAGCATTGAAAAAAAAAACAGAAATAATACAAAGGATAACAAATGATATTGACGCTTTGTCGATGAATATGACCACAGCGCAACGAAATCCCTTTCTTCTTACACAGTCGATACGTGTCAGTAAACGTCACTCAGATCTTCGGCAGAATAAAAACAAAGTCTTTTTTTTGCTTTACGTTTGCTGAAATTCTGCTTGAAGTCTGCTGAAGAAAAAGAAAAAAGAAATCTTCTGATGAAGATCTTCACTTTTATTGTTTGAAGTAACGTTTTCGGAAGAATTTATTCTGCTCAGAAAAATGCAACATCCATATTTTATTAAACAAATTTTTAAAATTAAGAAATTAAACATGAAAAGAAACATCAATAAATTATATTTGTTCATTATAAACAATTAATCATACACTGACAACAATTGCAACAATAAAAACTCATTAAAAGAGCTGAAGATTAAAAGCTTTTTTGCATTCATCATTTTTAATATTAATCCATGTAACTTTTTCATGAATTAAAAATGGTGCTGAATAAATAGGAATATAATCAGAAGCATAACTATCAAATTTGTGAAGAATATTTGCCGCTTTGTCTTTGTTATCGCCATGGAGTTCAGCATCAATCTGAAACAGAAAAATCACTAAATTGATTAGCATTAACAAATAGCAACACATAAAATATTTTTGTCAATGCTGCTGTCAATTATAGATAAAGACATTTTGTTAACAAACATTGCATTTCCTGGTTACGTTTTTTATCACGATGTGAGTAACAAGGAAAAACGATAAAGATTATTTTTGATTACTGTCGCGATGAAAGTAATAGGGAAAAACGATAGAAATATGTCTTCACTATCACAGCAATATTAACACAAAAAAATTGGCTCGCAAATCAAATGTGCCAATTTCGTTCGGATACCTTGTATAAAACTTACTTGACAAAACACAATTTTTTGATTATATAAAACCTTCCCATAAAGTAATTCTTCCAAAATTGTATATTCAAATCCTTCAATACAGGGTGTCTCAACGAAATTGCCGGTTTTTATTGAGATAGTAATCGAGCAAAAAATTTATCGTTTTTTTTTATTACTCTCACCATTTTTCACTGGAGCTGATTTTTGTGAGAGTAAAAAATATGACTATTGGGGTCAAACTTTGTTCCCTTCGTCCGTTGTGATAGATAAATAGCTATTAAATAAACAAATCAAAATAAAACTTTATTTTTAAGGATTTTTTTAATCTCGAATTCAACACAGTTTTTCTGCGATTGCTAAAAAAAAAAGCTTTTTTAAAAGCCAAGATATTTTCATAACAGGTATGTCCTGTTGACATTTTATTATCCCGTTTTACTTATCAATCAATAATTAGGCGTAAAATAAATAATTTTAACAACTTTTCTGAAAAATGTGTTATTTTTTATTGAGCTGTTTTTTGGTGATAGTAATGCAAAAAATGAAAATAAATTTTTCGTGTTACTATCAACTTATGCAAATTTTCACCGGATCAAGAAAATTTCCATATCAAAAAAAATCTTAACCAACACTGATAACAACTGTGCCATTAGTTTTTGTCTAACTCTAACAGAAAAAATTTGCCGGCCAAATGTAAACCGGCAATTTCGTTGAGACACCCTGTATCAATCGTCATGTAATGAATGATTCGGCTACCAACATATTTATCCAATAAATCTTTCATTGCTAACACTTCTACCGTTCGGTTAAAATATTTTTCACCTTCTCTAACAGTTAATTCAAATGAACCATTTGTTACACCTGAAAAAGTTTTGTAAGTTATTTCTTATGAAAAATTCTTGTAGGGTTTTTTATTGATGCAGATGAAATAACGAATAGTGAGAGTAACAAGAAAAAACGATATAAAAATGTTTGAATTACTATCAAGGAGAGAGTAATCAAAAAAATTCATTTTTGTTTTTAGTGTTACTGTCACTGCGAGAGTAACGATAAAAAACGATAAAAATATTTTTCGATTATTTTCACTATGAAAGTAACAGAAAATAAGCGACAAAAAATAAGTTATTGTCATCTCATTATTTTGCTTTAAAATAGCTTACCAACACCATAAGGAATAATAGTACCATATTTATCAAATTTATCATATTGATCTGGCGATGCTTCAATTCCAAAAACTTTGCAATGCGGATACTTCTGTTTAAATAATTTTTCAGCATTTGCAGTTCCACCAATTCCAATTGTTAACCAAATACATTCTGCTTCTTTATAAGGGCTTTGTTGGGGAAGAAAGATTTTACTTTCACCAAAACGTCCCATAAAAAATTTATCAAATTCTATTCCTTTAAAATATTGGGAAATACATTTTCGATATCGTTGAATATATTTAGTCTTGATAGGTTCTTCATCATATGCAAGATCCAAGCAAAATCGAAGTTGATCAAGTGGTATGGATGCTAAGCTTGTTGGATTTTGGTAAAGAAATGTTTGTATTGGTTGATAAGAAGTTAGCTTGAAGATACCAAAAATCACCAAAATAGTAATAATAATTTGAAAAGCTAAGAGCTTTGTTTGTACCAAATTACGCATAGTGTTTTTTAAAAGTATAACAAATCAAAAACCGTCTCACCGTGGAAACACGTAATTCTTTGTGATGAAAAAAATAGTAAAAAGAAACAAGAAAAGAAGCTTCAAAACAATTGTAAAAAAAGTCTTGTAAAATTTAAAAACATTGATTAAAATATTGTCTTTCTTTAATGTTTTTAATTGTATATTTTCAATAAAAAATGCATTTATATGAATGTATCGCTTTTTGTGAAGACAAGTTTAAAAGAAGTGTTAAATGTTATACTTTCACTGTTAACAATTTTTTGTTTTTACAAACTATCCATAAACTCTCTCTAAAAACATTGCAGGCTTGTCGATTAGAAAACTAAAATGTTGATCAGACTTTTAAAAGACTGTCAAGTTGCAAAAGCACAAACCGGATCAGTAAATCAAATCTCAAAAACAAAAATAAGAATTTCCCTGATATCGCTTTTTAGTGCCTTGAACGGCAAGTGACCTGGTCCGTCTATCAATGAGGGTAATGGTTATAAAAACGTTGCTCTTTTTTAGGGGAAATAACCTAACATCCTCTATTTTATTTTTATGGTGATGATTATAAATTATAATTTAAAAAAATAGTGGAAAAAGTAACGAAAGAAACTTAAATAATGACGACTATGAGGTTTTAATCGAGGTAAAATTATATGAAAATAAGGAACTAATAATTCTGTTAAGAAAATTGCATTCTTTTACTAAATCTAATCACAGAAATTTGAGAAACTTTAAAACATGCAAAACATAATAATAAATGTTGTCTTTGCCAAATTCATTTGATTCTTTCATGGCTTTTGTGGAAGTAAATTTTGAAACAACGAAAAAAAGCCTGAAGATAGACATGTTTTGCTATTGATTTTCTTTTATTTTTACAACCCTTTGTGTAATAAAGCGATCGTTGATTTTTTTCAGCACTTTTTTCATTAGTGTCAGTTCTGCGTGCTACACTTAAATTCGTCTCCTTGTTTATCATACAGCTTGAAAAAATATGAAAGATAAAGGAGGCTGGTCATCGTTTCCAAGAAAAAAGACATTTTTTCGGCTCTAAAGAAAAAAAAAAGTTGTGAAAATGTTTTATGGCTTTAAGTGATTTAGAATCAGAAAATTAGGAATTCCGTATTAACATGATAAACATAATTTACATTTTTAAATTTTTTATATTTATGTTTTGGTAATTTATTTAAAATGCAAATTTATAACCACTGGTGTTCTATAACAAAAAAATTTGACTTTTATTACTGTTCGGAAAATTACCAATACATGGTTTTCAAAGTTTGTTAGGATTTTAACAATGATAATAATGTTAGAAAATTTTTTTTTGACTTATTTAATAGTTTTAATAAAATATTCAAAAAAAGTATAGCACAAAAGGATTTACTGCAGGCCGGCAGTTTTTTGACGATTAAATATCTGCTGCATTCGCGAATGTTGGTCATTCCACTCTTTACGAAACAGAAATCATTCCCCTTGTAAGAAGTTCACAAAAAGAAAGGATAAAAAAAACGAATGTGCCAGTCACCAGCTGCTAACTGCCTGGACAGTTTATAAGGCGTTCGGCGCACAATATATTGTGCGTCTGAAATATAACCACAATCATGTAGAAAAAAAAAAAAAGACATAGAAAAAAATTTTTAATTGGCAAAAAAACTTGCTTCTATATCAATAAAATGTTTGAATTTTTTATATAATCTTTAATTTTCTTTTGCAATAACATATACATTTCTCCTTTATAGTAAATAATATTTGAGGTGAAACAGATATGAATAACGATACTGGTTCAACTCAGTAAAAATGTAATAAATGTTTGAATCCTCATCAACAAAAGCTTATTGAAAAATAATTAAAACTTTTTTTTAATATTCGCATTAATGATTGTACGAATTATTCACACACACACAATAATTATTTCAAAAAAAAGTCGATTAACAAGATTGGCATTTTTTCCAGATAAATAACGTAAATAATTATTGAAATTCTTTAATTTTTTCTTTAAAAAACTTTTTTAAAAATGTCACCATTTTTGCTGCACCTGCAGGAGATAAATGACCATTATCACAAAATAATGATAGCCTCGTTTTTCGATCATAATAAAAATATTTCTTATCTGTCACGAAATTGTCATTCATTACAATCGGTACACAGTTTCGACAGTTTTTCATTGCAGCTTTAATTCTTTGCCATCCTGGATCAACTTCATCATGGACTGCCTAAAAGCCATTTTTTAAAGGTAATCAAAGTAACTTTGAAAGTTTTAAATGGTAATTACTTGCTGAGTAAGAAAATGATGTGAAAGTGATTTTCCTTGTGCAAGCTCTTTTGCCATTGTTGTTGCAGGTTGAATTTTGAGGGTTGGATGTGGCTCGATGTGATAGATATGTTTGACAAAAGGGGACCAAAGTTGAAAGTACTCTGCAAGAATTTTAGTTGTTGTGTCGTTGTAGGCGTCATTGATAGAGTTTAGAGGTGTTTGAAAGTTTTCATTTCCGCTTACTCTGAAATGGAGCAAAGTACGTTTTTTTGCACTTGACCTTTTTTGCTTTACTTTTTGTCTACTTACTTTTGTGTAATTATCATAATATCGGGTTTAATCTTCTTTAAAAATTCAACTGTTTTATTCATAACTTCATCACATTCCCAATATTTTTTATACCCCACATTAAATGATTCAAATGTCAAACATGCCGGTCTTGCAACATAATACAGCTTTTTATACATTGTATTCAATGCTTCTTTAACAGCAGCCAACTGTCTCAAAGCAAAACTATTTCCAGTAAGAAATATTGTTAAATTTCCTGTTCCATCGTAAGAGCAATAATGTGCTGCAGATTTTGTTGGTTTTGTATTGTTCATTACTTCTAGCAGCAAAGGGTCCCAATTGCAATCTTCATTTTGTGGAAGAGCATTACATTCGTGAGCAATTTTTTCATTACCAGCAATTGCAGGATCAACGTTTTTCTGCAAAAAGATTGTTATTCGAAAATAGAATGTTTTATTGATAAAACTTACTATATATCCTTGTGGCAAAATTAATAAAATTATTATGCAAAGATAAACAATTGCAATTAGAGAAAAAACAACTTTTGTTGGTTGCGTAAGAAATGGTTTTTCATAGCAGTGATATTGAATGATGGATAATGCCATGATTACAACAAGTATTGGAAAAACATCTGTAACAGTATTTGAATTTTTAAAGAAATGTATAGTTTTAACACCTGGTTTAGATATCCTTGAAATTATTTTTGATTGATAAAGAAATACTATAAAACATGCCAAATTTTTTTAATCTTTTACAAGACATTTTATTTATTTTTTATTTATAATAAATAACATTCCCTGAGGAAGTGCTGGAAACACAGTGAATATGAAAATTATTTTATCAAAATATATAAATGCAGAAGCAATGACATTGTTTTGTAAAAAAAACGAATGCAGTGATAATGAAGTCGACAACTAATAAAAAATGAATTTGAGTGGGATTTTTCCGATTGTAAAATTAAATTTTTTTATTTTGCTTTTCTTTATTTATCTCATTTCAAAATACAAGTAAATTTTTTTAAAAGAATCAAAAAAATTATCTCAAATATTCAAAAAAACATGTTGACGCATGTACTCTTTTTTCGTTATTTTACAAAGTCGGATTAAATTGGTTTTATCCATGTCAGTATTAATGCAAAAGGTTAGTGCAAAATTAATAATAAAAAAATATTGAGAACAATTTGAAAATGCCTTGAAACTATATGTGTCTATAGGCATACCGAGAAGAAGAAGACCAAAAAAGAGATGAATACAACAACTCAACAACTGCCATGCGTCATGAAAATTTCCAGAGATGCAAAAACTTGATTTATTTTTATGACATAAACTTACTGGTGTACGGAAAAAAAATAAATCGACAAAAAATAAACCGGAGAAAAAACCTAATAATAATATCTGTTATAATTATCATTTAATAACTTACTATTTTCATTAAATAAATTTTGATATTTTGCAAAAATAATAATTGGCCAATGAAGTAAATAAAGCGAATAAGAAATATTTCCAATGTAAATTCCAGCTTTTTGTAACCATACAAAATAACCCGTTGGTTTAGAATCATACCCAAAATAGATTGCTAACCCGCTTAATGATACAGCAATAAGTCTGATGACTGATGTGTAAAATAGGTTATCTGATAATTTTTTCATAAAACAAATTGAAACAATACCAGTAAAAATAAGAATTTTTAATAAGCAATGAAAACAGTTGGTGCTGGAGGGAGGATGAAAACTTTCTGGTGCTTCCACAGTTACAACTTCAAAGCTTTCAAGCTCCGTTTCTTCAAAGGCATCAAGTAAACTAGCTTCTTCTGGCAACTGCATGTATAAATGTTGCTCCATTCTACTTTTATTCACATGAAAAACGACTGTACCAATTAGAAATTGCCATATCCTTGCTGCCACTAATCCAAAAGCTAATGTTGGATATGGAATTAAAATTTGAAATGCAAAACTTGCAGAAATCAGACACCCACTAATAATCAATGGACTTCCACTTTCAGCAATAGGGATCAGCATAAGCGGTGCAAAAAGATAATATTGAAATTCAACAGCTAACGACCAAGTATGTAACAAAAATTTATAATCACTTATAAGTTTGAAATATGTTTCTTTTTCAAACATTGATTGAAAATTTGTTCCAAAAAACATTGCCCAGAGGGTATCATATTTAAGGAAATCGTAGTCTGTTGAAATTAGAAACAGTGATGTGGTTGCAAGGGTAAGGAAGATGACAAGAATGTATGCTGGTAGTAAGCGTTTCAAGCGGCGTTCATAGAAACGTAAACATGTTTCAAGGGATAGTTGTTTATCGTCGAGGATTGAGGTCATGAGATAGCCGGAAATGACGAAGAAGCTAAAGTACATTGAGCTCTTAGTATTTAAATGCAGATAGCAACTGTGAAATGTTAACTTACATATCAACTCCAAGATACCCCTGTGGAAATAGCTCTGGTAATAAATGAAATCCTAAAACAGCTGCAATTGCAACAGCTCGCAAAATTTGAATATCAGAATTTTTTGATTTCTTTGGTTTTTGTTGTTGTGACATTTTTACAACAAAAAAAGGTAAACAACTTCTTACTTTAAAATTTAATGGATTTTTGTCTATGTTTTTCGTATTAAATCATTTTTTTCACAAAAACCACTGTTTCTGTCATCGAGTACTCATCAGTAGCCGCATTATTTTTCATTCAATAAAAAAGAGACATGGAAAAAAATAAGTTAATCTGAGCTCACTCATTTTTTACAAAGTAAGGGATATTGTTATTTTTACTCGTTATGCGTGTGTTTTTTTTTAATATTTAAACAAATATTTGTGATCCTTTCAGAGGGAAAACGAATAGCATTATTAGTTAAAAGTACAACTTGGCGTTTGATTACTGATGAAACAAAAAAAGTGCAATTCGTTTGTTTTTTTTAATGTTGAACGATATCTAGCCATAAAAAGTTTCAATTATATTGATTTTTTTCTTGAACAATGTAATATTGTATTATAATAGCTTAGAAAATGCATAAACAATGAAAATACTGTTGTGCTTTTTTTTTCCTCACTTAAATATTCTTCTTCATTGTTTTTTTAAAAACTAACACAGGAACTAACATCGAAAAATAGGTTTAAAAAATAAATGAGCATTGTTCTCTTTTCTGTTTTTGTAACAACAACAATAAATATTCTCATGTAAAAATGGTGTACTTTTAAAGCTAACTAAAAAAATTTTTTGTCTGTCTATTTAAAAAAGGTTAAACAGATTAACAAAAAAAAATATTTTTTGTTGGTCGATGATGACCAATAAAAATCAAAAACAAAATTTATAAATGCTAATCTAAAAAAAAGAAGGTGTTTTATTTGTACAGCAGCTATAAAAAGGTGAATGAGTTATATAGAATAAATTTGTTGCATTGAAATTTTATTGCTATTTATAGTTTTTATGGGTATTTGTTTTTGTTCAGCTCAATTTTCTTAAATATCAAAGTAACACCTGAAAAATACCTTTTTTTAATTTTTATAGGTGTTAAAATTTTACACTGATAACATTTTGTTTAAGTAAAACATCTTTGATTTGAAATTCTTTAGTTTAAGTCAATAAATTTTTATGATAGTAATTTTTTATGACGAGACAATTTATCGATAATAAATGTTTAACAAATTTAAAACGTTTTTTAAATTTATTTTATATTTTGCTTTTTTAGGTAAAAAACTTCCATTGAACTTTTTTTCCCTGTAGTATCATTATTGACGAACAAAATTTTTTTTAAAATTTCAAAGAGGTTGAAAAGTAATAAAAAAAAATTTACAACTAAAAAAGAGGGCTTGTTGCTTTTGACATCAAAAATTAAAAGGAAATTTTTTATGCAATGATTGTAAGCATGAAAGAAGCAGAAAAACGAAATGATTTACAATGTTGGAGAGCATTTTCAATTTTAGCAGTACTGTTATTTCATATTTGGCCGAAAATTACACCAAATGGTTTTGTTGGAGTTGATATGTAAGTATTTGGGGCAAACATGAATTAGCATATTCTACGAATTTTAGTTTTTTTATTATCTCTGGATACTTTATGGCAAAGCTATATTTCAATCGAAAAACTTTCGGCTTAAATTGTTTTGCAGAATTTTATTTTAAAAGAGTAAAAAGAATTACACCCGTTTATTTTATCATAACAATTTGTTTAATTTATTTATTGCCCTTCTCTATTCATGATGTTGACTATCAATTGGCATTAAAAGACTTCAAATGGGCATCTGTATTTTTAACAAATTTTCAAGATAAATGGACCAATTTGGATTATTTTAGTGTTGTAAGTAGAAGTTTAAAAATTTGCATAATTGTCTATAAAAAGATTTTTAGACATCTCAATACCACTTCTTTCGGCATTGTTGGTCGCTATCTGTAGAAATGCAATTCTATCTAATTTTAACATTGATTGCATTAATTCAAACAAAACTACCTCATCATTTATTTCAACTGTTTTTAATTATTCTATTTTTGGCTTCACTCATTTTTCAACACACCAGTGCAAGCCCAATTGATTATTATGAAAATACACTTTCTCGATTATGGCAATTTATGGTTGGAATATTAGCTGCTCAACAACAACTTGAACCAAATAAACATTTATGCAAATTATTATTTGTTGCTGCAACAGCATTAGTTTTTTGTCCAAAGCTATTGCCACAAGGAATTGTTAGTTTTATTAGTGTAATTACGGTAGCTGCAATAATATATTTTTCATCATCAAAATTTTCACCATTTGACCATTTGTCATTTTATTCTGGATTTGTGTATTTGGGTGATGTTTCATATGCGTTGTATTTGATTCATTGGCCGTTAATTACTTATATGAAATATTGTACTATTGATGGAGTTTTGAGCCCTTTTGGTGAGAAAATTAAAATAGAAACAATGAATCAAAAAATGTGCTTTTAGAGGGTGTAATAGCTGGGCTAAGTTCAATAATGCTTGCAATAATTGTTCATGAAACTATTGAAAAGCCTCTAATAAAACATGTTAATAGTGTTATAAAACTGATATGTTTATTGATTGTTGCATATTCAGTTTCATTTATTTACATTCCATCTACTGTAACAAATCAAGCAAGTTTTATTTCAAAGCTTTGTATGTTTTATTATTTGTTTTCTTTTTTTATTACTGGCGCAGCGATAGTCACATAACATTTTATTTTCTTTTTTGTTTTGTTTTGTTATACTTTCACTGAGATAGTAATTCCAAAAAATTTTTGCGTTTTAATGCGCACGCTCACATTTGCTGCTAAATTATGTTCTGACAAATATGAACTTTCTTATTTTCAGGGCACTCAGTATTCAAAGCTTACAAATCAGTTCATTACCGATGTAAATAACTTCTCAAAACCGATGGAACTTCCATCGAAATGGAGCAGCCAAAACGACATCGAATTTGCCCATTACATTAAAAAGAGTCATGTCTTTGTTGGAAATGTCACTAAATGTGATATCGAAAAGCATTACTTTGTGACAACCGGAAATGCATACACTCATTATTGTGAAGTTGAATCCACCCTTACCGGAAACCTAACAGCTATGGTAATAGGAAACAGCTATGCTCACAATGTCTTGCCAGTAATCTCTTCCAATCAGTTACTCAAAAAAGTTACAAGTATGACAGCTTTTGGTTGTTTGTATGTAAAAGATCCGAAAAATCAATGTATTGCTTACATTAATGCGGTCAATGAAGCTGTTAAAAGAATAAAGCCAGATATAATATATTTTATTCAAGGATATGTGTCTCTTACAATGGGTACAATTCTTAGAAAAAAATCAACTCAAGCTCAATGGACAGAAAATTTTAAATATGCATTTGATTTCTTCCAGCAACATTCATCTGTAATTATTACCAATCATCAACATTTTCGATTTAGAACGCCTGTAAATGCTGAATATTTAAGACTTAAAAATCTTAAATATGATATTCATATGAATGAAAAGAAGCAAGTAAGCTGCAGGGTTTTTATTGTGCCAAGTACCTTTATCAAGAATTCTTTAATTTTAGCCCGGCTTTATTCCACTTGATAAAATTCAATTGAGTGTACCATGTTCAAAATGTTTATGGATAAATTACAATGATTTCTTCTGCCAAAAGGATTACTGTATTCCCGTTGATCCATTTCTACGGTTGCCAATGTTCTTGGATGAAGATCATGTAACAATTATTGGTGCTAGAAGGGCACAAGATTTGTATGAAAATATAACGAGAAAAGCTATAAAAATGATATCGTGAATAAAAGAGATTATGATTGAGGTTTCGGTAGTAGTAAAAACTATAGTTTTTAATGGAAGTGATAACGCATCAAATACGGGAATTAATTAGAGTAATATTGTTTTGCCAAATACGAGGTGTTAAAAATAAAGACTACTATTGCTGTTGTAAAAGCAGAAAAAAAATCGGTTTGCTATACTGTCGAAGAAAAAGCTTCAGATTGTGTTAACAAAAAGTCTATACACCACAAAATGTTACTGACTACAAAATTTATCAACTAAAATGAGTTTTGGATTACAGTAATCTTCTCTGTAAATGAGTAGCTACCAAAAATCAAAATTAATTAAAAAATTTCTTGTTTTCCATTAGTTTTTAACTTTACTTACAAAACACTAGAGAAAAGAACACACTTTGTTTAAACTTCCCACCAAAAAAATTCCCGACAAGAAAATATTTTCTTTAAAAAAATTTTTTCTTTCTCCAAAAAAATATTTTTCTTTTTCTTTCTCCAATCTATTTCTCCCTTTCAATCTATATTTTTATTTTTTTGTATTTGTTTAACATTTTCTCCAAAACAGTCCTTTACCTAAACAACTACCGAAGAGCCTACTTATATCACATATTATTGGTTTAAAATCATAAAGCTGTCTAGTTGTCCAAGGCGAAACAGCAATTTTTTTCTTTTCTTAAAAATTTTTTACTCTCTTTCCCTTTATCCCAATACATCTCCTTTTTTACATTTGGATTACAGTAATCTTCTCTGTAAATGAGTAGCTACCAAAAAACTGATATGAATATTACTTTTTTAACAGTATCTGAAACTAAAGCAAAATTTTTTCTTCAATGTATCCATAGGAACAACCTATAAAATCACTATTTCACACACTTCCAAGCTGAAGCAATAACCTAAGAAGAAACCCATGCCAATCAAAGAGAAACTAATCAACAACTTCAACAACTTTGTAAAGAAAAGGAAAGACAATTTGTTCATATCAAAATTTTTATTCACAAATCTAGTAAATCAAAGGGTAAAAATTCATAAAACAAAGCCGTAACAGTCATAAAAGAAAAAAACATACAAGAAAACAAAACAGAGTATATAATTTTATTTTGCATCATCACGAGCAGCATCATCTTGCATTGAAACACCAGTAAAGAATTCAAGAGGATGTTCTTCCATAGATTTTCGTTCTTCAGCAGTATAATCATCGATACAATTTAGATACTTTTGAATAGCAGCAACTTCCATTTCTTCAATTATATGCTGAACAAAATCCCCAGCAGCTTCCAAGAATCGTTGAGAATCCAAGTAATCAGCTTTCCAAAAAAGTTCTTTAAATTCTGCATCTGGCATTTCCTTGAAAAAAGCATTTGTCCATACAGTATCTTTATCAGTGAGAGCAGCAGTTGGAAGAAAATGATTATGAAGAGCAATAAACTTTTCTAGTTGTTTTGGTGTCATATCTACTTCAACAGCATCAGAATCATTAGTATGTTCATTAACATTCTTGAGAATATTGCAGCAATTAATAACGGATGGGCCAACTTCAACTGTATATTCTGGTGTAGTTTTTGAACGAAGTAACATTTTTTGTGGTGCATCAGTTGCAGAAGCAGATGAAGAAGAAGCTTCAGTATTAGTAGCCATTTCTTTAATTAGTAGAGAGAGAGAGCAGATATGAACCTGATGAGAGAGTAATCAAAGAACAAAATGAGACTAAAAAAAGAAAGTTTAGTTGTTTGTTTAGGAGAATATTTTCACGGCATGGATATGGAATAAACAAGTCAAGTGAATCTCGAAAAATATACTTGAAGGTGACCTGATATTCAACAATGAAGGAAAACTAGTATATTTAATGGCAAAATTGATTAGCAAAATTGAAAATAAGAGATAAACAAAAAACGGAAAGAGAGTTGCAAAAAAAGTTGCAAGCATTTTTTTGCAACACAGAGCTACTACAAACTACAAAATTGCATAAAGCTGTTTTTTACAGTAACAAAAAATTTTAAGACAAACTTTTTAATTTTAAAAATCTATTGAACCAAAAAAACACGAAAATTAAACTTCATCATTAAAAATTAGACGTCTCACGATCTCGTTCTAGAAGCTTTGCTTGTAGCCACTTATGTGGACCTCACACACAGTGTAGACTTTGACTGTTTTTTATTAATATATAAACAACACATAAAAATGAATAAATATTTAACACATATAAACGAAATAAATTAAACATTATGAGGCAAACAATATTTTAAATCCATAAAGCTCTTCTTTTCTTCATTTTTTCTTGTTTCTTTTTACTTTTACCTCCACCAAAGCTAGCACCAATTCTTCCAGCAGCACGATTTTCAGCAGCTTCTTGAGTATCCCGTTGAGTTTTATCTTCCATAAGCATACGGCTCATTGACATTAGCTTATCCAATTTATCAACACCACCATTTTGTACGGACATTTCATATGCGCCTTCAAGAGCATTCACAGGAAATGCCATTATTTCACGTTCAACAGCATCAGGATAGTGAACACGAATTTTTGGAATTTGACGACTAAAAAGAATATCAAGCGGATTATATATCTTTGTTGTCTAGAGATACACGGTCTCTCAAATATCCTCCTATATAAAAAAAGGAAAGCATGTGGATTACATATATATCACTCATAATGCATATAAGCACAACATGGACCAAACGGATCTCATGTATCCCCCTTCCCTTCTATAAAAAAACTCACCGAATCCATGTAAGAGCTTTTCGACGATTTGCTTCTTCAATTCTTGGCATCATTGAAATTGTAAAAAGTAATGGAACAGAATACTTTGGAAATTGTGAAATATCAGAGCTTACAAATTCATAATATTCTGCACCAAAACAAAAATACGCAATAAAATCAGGAGTTTTTGAGGATTGAATAAAACTTCGACCATTTGCTGTCATTTTTGTAATACCTTTTTTCCCATCAAATTTTATACCTTGTCTTGAAAGATCTTTTTCAGCATCTCGACTAAAAATATAAAAGGGAATTGTAGAAGTGTTATAGAAATAAATAAAAAGACGGTGGATTACGGTAATCTTGTAAAAAGAGCTTGTCACATTTTCTGTTAAACTGTTAAAACATAGACAAAGATACAGTAGGTTACTGTAGTTGTGTAAAAATAGCTTACCACATTTTATCAATTTCATTAAACATTTCATTCCCAGATAAAGTAAAAAGTTTGATTTCACGATGTTGTAATTGTCTTCCAATATTTCGAGGATATTTTCTATAAACAATAGATTAGAAAGATATAGTCTAAATCCAAAAAAAATCAACATACCTCCGCATTTCTCGTGCTTTTGCAGAATTATTTTCACCAAGACATTTATTACGTAGCAGGGAAGCATAATGTGGTTCAATTAAAACTTTCTTATTTAGCAGCTCTTCTTCTGTTGAATGTTCTGGAAGTGAATTAGGTTTTAGCGAAGAAGTCTTTTGTGATGATGATCCACCATCATTTGCAGTTGAAAGTGCTGATGTAGTTGTTGCTATTGATGGAGATGTTGGTGGTGGTAGAGATAATGCAGGTGGTATGTGTTGTACACTAGATATACCAGGTTCTTTGGTGACAGATATTTTACTTATTGTTGAGGCCTTTGTAGTTTGTATTGAAGGCGTTGGTTTTGTTTGTGATGGCACAAGAGAGGAAGTTTCTATTGTTGATCGAGGTTCTGCAGCTACAGATTCCACCACTTGAGCTTGTGTTGTCGTTTCATGAACTTCATCTGTTTTTTCTTCATCCCTTTTCCGGTTCTTCAATGACAAATTTGGTGTTCCATAATACTTAACTTGATTCAGCTGTTTCCTCTTCTTATAACATTTTACATAAATACATATTCTATAATAACTACAGTATACAGTAACACACTAACAATAATAACATACCCAATGAATGTAATAAATAAAATTACAAATGCAGCACTAAATGTAAAAACAATAATCCAAAACCATATTGGTAATCCAGAGATATGTGGTTTTGCAAGAAAAATTTTGAATTCTTCATACCATGTTAGCGGTGGTGGACCTGGTGGGGGAAAGATTGATTCATCAAGAATTACATTTTTCTGAAAAAGCACGATGTAATACAATATAGAGAGATATATCTACAGTAATAACATGTTAACAAAAGTAAACTTACAACAAAAAGTGGACAATATGGTGAAGCATTAATAACATTTAAGATAAGAATATAATCACCAAGTACATGTGAACGACCAGTATCAATTGATTCATTAAATAAAGTACTTTTATGATATTGCATTAGCACATCTTCACAATAGTAAACACTATTTATTGCTGAAAAAGTATACAGCTGATTAGAAAAATACTCCAAGAAATATTGTGAACATTGCAGAAAAACCGTATGTGTTTATGTAAACGTATACAACACATATATCACAACGATTATCTCATTTACCACCACCACCATCTCAGTCAATAGCAGCTACAACAACAACTACATCAGCACTTTCAACTGCAAATAATGGTGGATCATCATCACAAAAGACTTCTTCCCTAAAAACTAATTCACTTCCAAAACATTCAACAGAAGAAAAATTGCTAGCAACAAATGATAAAGTTTTAACTGAACCATATCGTGCTTCCCTGTTACGTCATATACTCTTGGTGAAAATAATTCTCCAAAAGCACAGGAAATGCGAATATGTTTTCTTATAATTTAAAGAAAAGTGGATTTGGTAAACGTCAATATAAAGATATATTAAATCCATTTTAAATCATTGGAAAAGCTAATATCAATTAGTCGTATGCTTATGGAAGATAAAACTCAACGGGATACTCAAGAAGCTGCTGAAAATCGTGCTGCTGAAAGTGGTGGTGGTGGCAAAAGTAAAAAGAAACATGAAAAAATGAAGCAAAGAAGAGCTTGTTTAACCCATTCAGAGAAAAAAAATAACTTACGTATTAGTTTTCCATTTTTGAGCATAATATTTTCTGAATCAAATTGAATATGAAAGCCAGCTTGCTTTGTTTTTCTACATGCTTTTGGAGTTTTAGATGGAGAATAATCAAGTGAATCATAACAGAATGTTAGACTAAAAAAGATACATTTATTATTTGTAACTTACTTCGTAGTCAAATATCTTAAACAAATCTCTGGCAAGTAACAATCTTTCATTTCTCACTAACTCTCGTCGCCGTTTAATTAGTAGAAAAAGTAACAACTTACTTTCCATAACAATCATCTGGACATATTTCAATTCTTAATTCTTTGTGTAATAGCTTCATTTGAAAAAATCCAGGATTTGTTATCACCAAATAATCACCATTTTGATGTGCACCACCATGAAGAAAAAGTTTTTGAGGTGTATCAACAATTGAAAAATAAAAATTGAAAAAAAACAGCACCAGCAAAAGAAGAAAAAGCACAGAAACATTGAAGACAGTTTTTTGTTGCAACATTTTTTCAACCGATGAAGAGAAATGGCAAGAAATGAACGCAAATCCAAGACGTTGAATCAGTCATATATGCTTTCTTTTGGAAATTTACATAAATTATAATTTTTAAAAATGATGTTAAAAATTGGCCTACAGTACCCTGCTTAACTGACATTTGAGATGAGGGGTAATGTTTTGTGAAGCATTAAGAAAAGTCAGGGAAAAACTTATGAACGCATTAGTTAATTTTTGTACAAAAACTTTGGCATTTAGGACATCGTGCCAAAATGCGCCAAAATTAAATTTTTTTTAAGAAAAATGTTGACAAATAAATTATTTTTTTCAATGTATTAGATTATAGCATTTTAAAATACATGTTATCTTGTCAAAAATGTACTGTAAAAAATATATACTAAAAAGTAAAACATTAATCAAATCAAGAAATTAAAGCAAGAATTGTGGAACAACAGTTATTAAATGATCCTTCTACAGTATCTCTCTCCTGCATTTTATTTCAACAATTCAAAAACTTCACCCAGCTACAATACTTTGAACATAAATCTCTTCATCAACTTTCTTCAAATTTTCATCTTCAAATTCTATATCCCGTTACCGTATCTCATCAACCAATCAACCTTCACAACTCCAATGATCAAAAATCGTATTTCAAATGTTACGTTTTTTCTATGATATGTGTATGTTTTATTATAAACATATCGCTTTCCATTTATTTATCTATCTTCTACTCGTATTTTTATTTGTTCCAAATTTATCTCTTATTCTTGTCTCTCTTTTCTTCAAGCTTTTCGTCACCACCAAAACGTTTTATCACAACCTTTACTTTATTTTATAAAAACGTTGCCCGGTGGCTTTAAAGTGAAGACGGAAACAGATAACGTGTAAGCCCTGTTTGGTTCTTACTCTCCATCCACTACATTACCCTTTGTCTTCGGTCGTCAACCAAAAGTTTAAATTTGACAAGAAAAAAATATTCAAATTATAAAATTTAACAAAAAAGACTTTTATAAAAAAACAATATTAATTTAAAAAAATGTAAAACAATTTACTGTAGCTATGAAATATAATTTTGCTTTTAAAAGCATGATGCTTCATGTTTGATTTAGCCTTCTTTCTTTTTATGAGTTTTTTTTTCGACTAGAAGCCCTCTTTTTGTATACCCATAATCCAATGAATTCAATACGGTCTAGATGGACTATTAAATGTATTACAGGTAAACGGGCAAAAGTTATTCAAGCATATTGATTAAAAAAATTAATATTTCTTGTGTTTATTCAACAAATGTAAAAAGGCTGAAAATCATGTTTTCAAATTTTCGTTTTTATTTGCTTTATTAAAGAATACCCAAAACATATAATAAATGAATACATACAATAGCAAAAAAAGTGATTAGTATCGACGACCTGTTGGATTATATTCAATATATGGAGGCCGCATCTTCTCCGCTTTAATTTTCATCCATTCCCGGCTGCTGAAGCCACGTGGCCTTTCCCTTTCCCAAGAATCAAGTTGAGGAGATGCTATTTTCTTTGAACTGCGACGACCACGAGGAGGAGTTGGTGGTGGAGCATGCTTTTTCTTTGAAGATTTCTTTGGTGGTTTCTTTTCAATTGAAGGTGAAGAAGAACCATCTTCAAGAGCATCTTGTTTTCCAATGGAAGGAGATTCTTCCTGTGTTTTTTCAACAGTTACTTGTTTTGGTGTTGCAGCTTTTCGACGTGGAGGTGGTGGTGGAACAACTACAACAACTTCTTTTTGAGCAACCTTCATAGCATTCTTTGACTTTTTTGCTGCTTTCTTTTCTTTTTGAACTTCAACAACAACTTTTTCTTTTGATGGTTTAACTTTTAATTCTTCTGTCGTCGCTTCCTTTGATGGTACTACTTTTGATGCCGGTACTGATGGTGGTGCTTCTTTTGATGCCATTAATTTTGCTGGTTCTGGTGCAACTTCGACCTTCTTATGCTTCTGTTTCTTTTCAGTTTTATCTTTCTTAACGACATCTTCTTTCTTAGGTGTCTCTTTTTCTTCCTTTTGAACAGCAGTAGTAGTGGTAGCAAGATCAAGAGTAGGAAGACTTTCAAGTGATGCGTATTTAAGTTCATGTTCAGCTTTTGTTTTGGCAGCGGCAGCAGCTTTCTTTTGTTGATGATTTCTATATACCCAACATCTAGAAAAATTAATATTAGTAGACATAATAATAGTTATTACAGTATGTCACAAGTAACATCTATCAATTCTTGGAAGAAGAAAATTTTTTTATGACCCAAGGTGGATGTAAACCACCTCATGGACTCCTCCAAGGACTGGGTGTCTAGCGTGTTACTAACTGCTCTATCCATTTTTGTCATAGAAAGCAGACAGTTTCAATGTCTACCTTTCTATGGCAAACAATCAAATAATAAAACACATACCCAATACAACCAAGAATTACAAGAACAAGTATGCCAGCAAGAACCCCACCAACAATCCCCCATGTTGTATCTGCATTTGCCGATGATGAAGATTCAGTTTCATTTGATAAAGATTTTGTTGATGATAGTGGAAGTGGAGTTGTTGGAGAAGGTGTTGTTGCTGAATACCATAGTTTAGCATTGAGCTATAAAAAAAGAGCAAATTAAACAAGTTGATGAACAAAGAATGAAATAACTTACAACTTTTATTGAACATCCTTGATATACTTGTTTAACATATAATTTAACAACATTTCCATCATGTTTTAGAGGATCACAACTATCAATATCAGCATCAATTGAACCAGTTACAGTTGTTGTTTGATATTTCATAGCTGCTTGTGCACACATTCGATTACCAGTTACCTTTTTTTCTAAAATTATTTGCTGTAAACAGAAAAACTGTTTCTTTACTTACTAGTTGTCATGTACCATAAATATTCTTCACCACCTTCTTTTCTTACACCAGCTTGAATTCCACATTGATCAAATTCAGAACATCCACCTCTTCCCTTGATCTTTCCAGGAACAGCATCATAACAAACATTAACTCTATAAAGTACGTTATCAACAAATTTATGCGCAATACAATATTAAAATTCTTACGTTTTTTTCGAACAACCTTCTGAACATACTTGAAGTTCCAATTGACCATTCTTCAACAATTCAACTTCAACAATTACATGAGGTTCATTTAAGACGACATCTCCATAATCAGAAACAAGTTCAAGTTTACCATCAAGACTCGAAGCATTCAGTTCAGCAAGGCCTTGATCCAATCCATTTTGAGTAGGTGTTGCAGTTGTATCCAAATGACGTTGAAACCGAAGTTGTCCATAAACTCCACCAAAAAACAAGATTGAAGCAATCACAAAAAGTTTACAGCAATGCATTTTTCTTGATAGTTGTTAGACAGCAGCAGTAATAAGAAAGCAAGCAAGCACGTAACAGTTCAATTCAAAAAAGATAGAATGAATGAAGGTGAAAAAATGAAAAAATTTTCTTTTATCCATTTTTGAACGGTTTACTCCAAATGTATAAATTTGCATAAAACAAAAGTTGTAAGGTTTGTCAAAAATTGACAGAGATGACATCAACATTTATTAAGCAACAATCTTCGAGGATGGTATTAATATAAATATTTTATTATAACGCCTTGTAAACGGAGCAACAATATAAATATCTTACAGGATGATCAATCCTGGGTCGACTACGACTGTATATTTTACAGTGTTTATATACTAACAGAAATATAGAGAGAAAGTGTAAGAATGCATTAGGCAATGGTTGTTGTGAAAAAAAAAAAGTTAAAAGTTTCATGTGGATAACTAGCCACTGCCTTAACCACTACCCATGAGGTGGAAGACGGAATTGAGCTCGGGGACCGACCGAGGACGGACGCGCATAATCATTTTTAAACTGGCCTTGCAGGCGACTCGAACCAGCGGGGAGCTTGCAATTCTTGGGTGAGTCATGGGCGCCCTAGACCAGTCGACTATGCGGCCGACTCGACTAGTTCGATAATGGAAGGGATTATGTTTTCGAAGTGAACGTGAGAAATGCATTAGCTGCAAAATTCTGCTAGAGTCAGCGTTGTTGAAATGATAGTGTGGCTGTTGAATGAATCATGAGGGCTTTGACAATGGAATGATGGGAATTGCCATGATGCTTCATCATCATTTAGTTAAAGTGCATTCTGTAAAAATAAAAATGATTAATGGCTCAAACTACATACTCCTGCTTGGCGCCCCTTTTACTGTAGCTTTTCCCCTGACCCTTTACAAGACCCGACGTCAACAGTTTTAAGGGTGGATGGGGGTTTCCCAGAACATTACGAAATCTGACATGGGTGAATGGGCTTGAAAATTTCGATTTTTTTGCTGACGTCAGGAGCCTCCCTATATCGATGATTATGACCACAGCGCAACGAAATCCCTTTCTTAAGAATTTTTTTGTTAATTTTTAACAAAATGCCTAAAAAGGAAAAAGTGAAATTTCTAACCAATTTTGTTTTGGCTGTATTTACTTTTTTATTTTACCAAATTATTTTTTTATGTTTTTTAGGTAAAAATAGATGCAAAAATCTGATAAAAACGTGTTTAAATCATGAAAAATAAGTAAATATAAGGGTTTTAACGAGTGTTGCAAAAAAATTGTAACTCGGCCGTTTATTTCAAAGGTAATATCACTAAAATGTTAAGCGGCGTCTACTCTATCATTAATCGACCAAGAATTTTTTAATTTCTTTTCATTCTAGGAATTCCTCAATTTTTGTGAAAAGCACGATAATGTAGTACTCTAACATTTCTCGTGGCTATCAACTCAAATGTTATTTAAACTCAAATCAAATTAGACATCGTCTGTTATTAGCATTACTGCTTTTTATTAAATATTTTTCTCTTGCATCCAGTTCTTTCAGAAATTTTTATGGTAAATATTTTGAGAAAAAGATCTTAAAAAACATTTTTTTTGGAAAACAATGCGTTAATCTGTTTTTCTTTACATACATTCGAACCTCGTTATAACGACTCTCGATATAACGTCTACCTCGTTATAACGTCCCTGTTCTGTGGTCCTTTCAAGAGAAAATAGTGTAAATTGACCTCGTTATAATGTCTAACTCGTTATAACGACGTTTTTTCACGGTCCCTTGAAAGTCGTTATAACGAGGTTCGACTGTATCAGTACCTTTATGCTAAAACATAAACATAAAATTTTTAGAAAATTTGTGTAACATTTGATATTTTGTAGTTTTTCAACAATTTTATTGTGGCCCTTTTTGTGCATGTGATATTTTTAGACTAAGTGCTCTCACCCCTTTTTTTAATCAGCCTGTCAAAAAAATAATAAAAAGTCTCTAAAGGCGTTTCTTTTTGGGATTATTTTAGTTCATCCCTTTACCGTCAATTTGGTAGTTTTTGTTTCTTCTATCTTTTTCTGAAGTTTCTATCCAAGCGTTTGCATAAATAATCAATGAAAGTATTAGTTGCCGTTTGTCCTACATTCATTTGATAAATGCTTTTTTATTATTTCATGGACGTTGTAGTATATGAGACTTGGTCGTTTTTTATCAATAAATTATTATATCTTTATAAAAGTTATTCTTTCTTCATTTTATTTAGATAACAGAAGCTACAAAGAATTTGGTTTCATAAAAAATTTAAAGAAATCGTAACAATGAATCATCTTCAAATATCTTTACCATTAGAATTAAAATATTTGAATATAAATGATATGGTTCAACATCCATGCCCTCAAAATTTTGATTTCTCATATCCCCTCATCAAATATTTTCTTAATTACTCGACTGGAGAATCTTGGAAAAAGCTGATTCAAACATGCAAATACTTCTTTTCCAAAAAATCTATTTATCCGATTGGCTGTTTAAAAGCTTTTGGTAAACTGGTTGCTGATGGAGAATTCTTTGACTTAAACAAAGCCTTTTCTAACATTTGGTTATATAACGAATGTTGCACTGCAATTTATCCAAAAAAACTTTCTTTACTAATTGCAAGAATTGCAAAATGTGATCTTCGAAAGTTAAATGTTACTTTTGGAGATTTGACATGGGAAGAATATAAAATCCTTACAACATCTGGTGTTTTTGATTCATTAGAACTTTCCTGTAGCACTATTAAATATTCGGACGGCACAATGGTTACCTGCGATAAGCTATTTGATAATTTTAGTTATCTTAAAAAATTTGTTTTGTAAATTTTTTAAAATCTTATATTTTGAAGTATCATAAAAGTGTTTTAGTCGATTTCACAGAAGTGCAACAATGTTTGAGCCAGATACTGTCGAAAAAATAGTCAACATTCTTCCACGATTTACGGAAATGCGTTGTTTCGCATTACGACATTTGCCTGAATCTTTTGACATTTCATCTTTTATTGATTTCATCATGGTAATCTTAACGATAAGAATATAACTATATTATAAATGAAACTTTTTTTTCAGAAAAACTCATACATTGACATTGAACTATATTATGGTAAAGAACAGCTTTCTGACGCTTACTCAAAAATCCTTGACAAAATTATCGACGACATTATTGCAACACCACCAAAAAAAATTCCGAAAATTTCCTATCAAAAACTTTCCGGAATTCGATTTGAAAAATATAGTTTTCCATAATTTTACTGATCGTGTAATTTTTGTATTTCAATTACGTTGTTATATAAAAATAACAATTTATTCGAGCATAAAAAACAAGATTTGAATTTTGCATAATATTGATAGATAGAATTAGCTAATGTTGGATCCAATTTTAATATTTGCAATGCTGTCTCTAAATGAATCAATGCTAAATTATTTAGTTGGTGCAGTCGAACTAAATTATCTTAAACAAATTTTACCAATGACTAAGAATAGTGTAATAACTTTTCTTGCAAATAAATTATCGGCAAATATTTCATCCGTTATTATTTGTCATCTATGTCATCTAAAAATTTAGCAAAAACATGTTTCAAGATTTTAATCCACAAATTTATATTTCAGAAATTTTTCTTTCAACAAATACATAATAACAATCAAAATTCATATAGAGAAAAAAGTATTTACCATTATATAATAAAACAGCATCACCTAAATTAAAAAGCCATATCATAGATTAAAAATCTAAAATCAAAATGTATCCACCATTGATGCAGAGACTTTTTCCAGGGATGTTCCAACTATTAAAAAAAAGTGCAATAATTAAAATAATAGCAAAAACAGCTATTTTTATTATTTATACGACAAAAAAATTTGAAGTAAAAATTCAGGGATTTGGTGGTAAAAAGTCAGGTTATTTGAGGTAAAAATTAATGGTATGCCGTAACAAAAAACTTTTACGACAAAGCTTTTGATGTTAAAAATTTATTAAACTAAAACAATAGACAAATATAACATCATTATTAATGATAAAAAAGATTACACGTCTCACGATTCTGTTGTAGTTGCTTCGCTTCTTTTTTTAAAGCTTCTAGAACTACAAGAAGGAAAATGAAAGATCGAGAGAACATGTTTCCATGTGGATCTCAAACAAACATAGTGTAGAACTAGACTATTTCTTTATTAAAAAACAACACATAAAAATGAATAAATATTTAACACATATAAACGAAATAAATTAAACATTATGAGGCAAACAATATTTTAAATCCATTAAGCTCTTCTTTTCTTCATTTTTTCTTGTTTCTTTTTACTTTTACCACCACCACCAAAGCTAGCACCAATTCTTCCAGCAGCACGATTTTCAGCAGCTTCTTGAGTATCCCGTTGAGTTTTATCTTCCATAAGCATACGGCTCATTGACATTAGCTTATCCAATTTTTCAGTTTCATCCTTTTGTGATGACATTTCATGTGCGCCTTCAAGAGCATTCACAGGAAATGCCATTATTTCACGTTCAACAGCATCAGGATATTGGACACGAATTTTTGGAATTTGACGACTAAAAAGTGTATGAATTAGATTGGATATACAGAGATATATCCACTATATGAAAAAAGTAAAGCATGTGGATTATATATATATGTATCCCTCTTAATGCATATAAGCACACCATGGATCAAGAGAATCTCATATATCCTCCTCTATCAAAACACTCACCGAATCCATGCATGAGCTTTTCGACGATTTGCTTCTTCAATTCTTGGCATCATTGAAATTGTAAAAAGTAATGGAACAGAATACATTGAAAATTGTGAAATATCAGAGCTTACAAATTCATAATATTCAGCACCAAAACAAAAATACGCAATAAAATCAGGAGTTTTTGAAGACTGAATAAAGCTTCGACCAATTGCTGTCATTTTTGTAATACCTTTTTTCTCATCAAATTTGATACCATGTCTTGAAAGATCTTTTTCAGCATCTCGACTAAAATATAAAGGGGTACTGTAATAATGGTAAAGCATGCATTTGGAAAACGGAGGATACTGGAGTAAAAAAGCATACCACATTTTATCAACTTCATTATACATTACATTCCCAGATAAAGTAAAAAGTTTGATTTCACGATGTTGTAATTGTCTTCCAATATTTCGAGGATATTTTCTATAAACAAATGATGAGAGGGATATATCAAATCCCGAAAAGCCAACATACCGTCGCATTTCACGTGCTTTTGCAGAATTATTTTCACCAAGACATTTATGACGTAACAGGGAGGCATAATGAGGTTCAATTAAAACTTTTTTATGTAGCAGCTCTTCTTCTTTTGAATGTTCTGGAAGTGAATTAGTTTTCAGTAAAGAAGTATGTGTTGTACACTAGATATACCAGGTTCTTTGGTGACAGATATTTTACTTATTGTTGAGGCCTTTGTAGTTTGTATTGAAGGCGTTGGTTTTGTTTGTGATGGCACAAGAGAGGAAGCTTCTATCGTTGATCCAGGTTCTGCAGCTACAGATTCCACCACTTGAGCTTGTGTTGTCGTTTCATGAACTTCATCTCTTTTTTCTTCATCTCTTTTCCGGTTCTTCAATGACAAATTTGGTGTTCCATAATACTTAACTTGATTCAGTTGTTTCTTCTTCTTATAACATTTTACATAAATACATATTCTATAATAACTACAGTATACAGTAACACACTAACAATAATAACATACCCAATGAATGTAATAAATAAAATTACAAATGCAGCACTAAATGTAAAAACAATAATCCAAAACCATATTGGTAATCCAGAGATATGTGGTTTTGCAAGAAAAATTTTGAATTCTTCAAGCCATGTTAGCGGTGGTGGACCTGGTGGGGGAAAAATTGAGTCATCAAGAATTACATTTTTCTGAAAAAGCATGATATATTACAATATAGAGAGATACAACTACAGTAATAACATGTAAATAAAGTAAAACCTACAACAAAAAGTGGACAATATGGTGAAGCATTAATAACATTCAAGATAAGAATATAATCACCAAGTACATGTGAACGACCAGTATCAATTGATTCATTAAATAAAGTACTTTTATGATATTGCATTAGCACATCTTCACAATAGTAAACACTATTTATTGCTGAAAAAGTATACAGCTGATTAGAAAAATACTCCAAGAAATATTGTGAACATTGCAGAAAAACCGTATGTGTTTATGTAAACGTATACAACACGTATATCACAACGATTATCTCATTTACCACCACCACCATCTCAGTCAATAGCAGCTACAACAACAACTATATCAGCACTTTCAACTGCAAATGATGGTGGATCATCTTCACAAAATACTTCTTCGCTAAAAACTAATTCACTTCCAGAACATTCAACAGAAGAAAAATTGCTAGCAACAAATGATAAAGTTTTAACTGAACCATATCGTGCTTCCCTGTTACGTCATACTCTTGGTGAAAATAATTCTCCAAAAGCACAGGAAATGCGAATATGTTTTCTTATAATTTAAAGAAAAGTGGGTTTGGTAAACGTTAATATAAAGATATATTGAATCCATTTTAAATCATTGGAAAAGCTAATATCAATTAGTCGTATGCTTATGGAAGATAAAACTCAACGGGATACTCAAGAAGCTGCTGAAAATCGTGCTGCTGAAAGTGGTGGTGGTGGCCAAAGTAAAAAGAAACATGAAAAAATGAAGAAAAGAAGAGCACCCATCAAGAGAAAAGTACATAACTTACTTATTAATTTTCCATTTTTGAGCATAATATTTTCTGAATCAAATTGAATATGAAAGCCAGCTTGCTTTGTTTTTCTACATGCTTTTGGAGCTTTGGATGGAGAATAATCAAGCGAATCATAACAGAATGTTAGACTAAAAATGAAACATTTATTATTTGTACATAACAAACTTCGTAGTCTTATCTTAAACAAATCTCCAGCAAGTAATAATCTTTTTTTCTCTCAGTTATACAATCCCCGACTTCATTTTTCGAACACTCTTCACTTCACTTCACTTTTACGTTTCTTAGCACGAAAAATAGCATTCAAAATTTATTTTTTTAAAATTTTTAAAATTTTCAGTTGTTTTTTTCGTGCTAAGAAACGTAAAAGTGAAGTGAGGTGAAGTGAAGTGAAGAGTGTTCGAAAAATGAAGTCGGGGATTGTAACTCTTGTCGATGTTTGACTCATAAAAAACGTAACAACTTACTTTCCATAACAATCATCTGGGCATATTTCAATTCTTAATTCTTTGTGCAAAAGCTTTATTTGAAAAAATCCAGGATTTGTTATCACCAAATCATCACCATTTTGATCTGCACCACCATGAAGAAAATATTTTTGAGGTGTATCAACAATTGAAAAATAAAAATTAAAATAGAACAGCACCAGCAAAAGAAGAAAAGGCACAGAAACATGGAAGACAGTTTTTTGTTGCAGCCTTTTTTCAACCGATGAAGAGAAATGGCAAGAAATGAACGCAAATCCAAGACGTTGAATCAGTCATATATGCTTTCATTAGGAAATTTACATAAATTATAATTTTTAAAAATGATGTTAAAAATTGGCCTACAGTACCCTGCTCAAGTGACATTTGTGTTGAGAGGTAATGTTTTGTAAAGAATTAGGAAAAGTCAGGGAAAACTTATGAACGCATTAGGTAATTTTAGTGCAAAAACTTTGTCATTTAGGCCATCGTGCCAAAATGCGCTAAAATTAAATTTTTTTAAAGAAAAATGTTGCCTAATAAATTATTTTTTTCAATGTATTAGATTATGACATTTTAAAATACATGTTATCTTGTCAAAAATCCTTTCAATAAATGGAGATGGTGCGTTTGTTGGTTGGTTTGAGCGTGCGTTTTTATTCATGCAAATTTCTATAAAAAAAGAATAAAACATGAAATTAGCAGCAAAAGAAAAAGTGCTTCAAGAAGTTGCATAGCGATTAGAGGGACCTTTTAAAGGCTATCCAGCTATTGATTCAAATGATAAAGCAGCCAGGGCCGCAACTTGGGGGGGGGGGGGAAGGGGGACTTCCCCCCTGAAATTGGAAAATCGAAAAAAGTTTACCGTATAGCTGTGAATTTTGACCATTTGGCGAAGTGCGACGAGTGCCAAAAATTGACTACCTGTTGAAATTCCCCCCCCCCCCCCCCCCCCCTGAAATTTGCCCAAGTTGCGGCCCTGAAAGAAAAAAAAAGCAGCCATGGTTAGGATCCTATGTGCCGAGTTATTTAAGGCCCTTTTTGAGGTTTTTAGTTTTTTCACATAACTTTTCAAAGGGTTTATGACAATATGACAGTGGGGTTGAAATAACTATTGTGGGAGATCCTTTGGAGTACCTTTTTAATTTGGCTATTTTTATGATAGTAGCGATCCTAAATTAGTGTAAACCTTATTTTTTCAAGTAGTTTAGGACCTCTTTTGGTACAAAATAAATATGTTTAAAAACAAAACTGAGATGAGTAAAACGTGAATCAAGCCAGATTTGACAGAAACCATGGCGGCGGTTACTTAAATAGTGAGAGTGAGACTGATAATGCGAGTTCGGAGGCTTGAGAGGAGGTTTGGAAAGAAGATAAAATTGGCAAAGATAGATGTAGTCCAAGACATGTAGTTGACGTGTAAAATTTTTTGCCTAGAGCTGGTCTTTTTTGGCAAATGTAAGTAACGTTAACAATTGCTTATTTCTGTAGCATGGGTCATTGGTGGCCGCCCCGAAGGGGCGGGGCACCTCTAGTGTATTGTAAAAAATATATACTAAAAAGGAAAACATTAATCAAATCAAGAAATTAAAGCAAGAATTGTGGAACAACAGTTATAAAAAGATCCTTCTACAGCAGTATCTCTCTCCTGCATCTTTTTTCATCAATTCAAAAAATTCACCCAGCTACAATACTTTCAACAAAAATCTCTTCATCAACGTTCTTCAAATTTTCATCTTCAAATTCTATATCCTGTTACCGTATCTCATCAACCAATCAACCTTCACAACTCCAATGATCAAAAATCGAATTTCAAATGTTACGTTTTTTCTATGATATGTGTATGTTTTATTATAAACATATCGCTTTCCATTTATTTATCTATCTTCTACTCGTATTTTTGATTTGTTCCAAATTTATCTCTTATTCTTGTCTCTCTTTTCTTCAAGCTTTTCGTCACCACCAAAACGTTTTATCACAACCTTTACTTTATTTTATAAAGACGTTGCCCGGTGGCTTTAAAGTGGAGACGGAGACAGATAACGTGTAAGCCCAGTTTGGTTCTTAAACTCTCCATCCACCACATTACCATTTGTCTTCGGTCGTCAACCAAAAGTTTAAATTTGACAAGAAAAAAATATTCAAATTATAAAATTTAATTAACAAAAAAGACTTTTATAAAAAAACAATATTACTTTAAAAAAATGTAAAACAATTTACTGTAGCTATGAAATATAATTTTGCTTTTAAAAGCATGATGCTTCATGTTTGATTTAGCCTTCTTTCTTTTTATGAGTTTTTTTTTCGACTAGAAGCCCTCTCTTTGTATACCCGTAATCCAATGAATTCAATACGGTCTAGATGGACTATTAAATGTATTACAGGTAAACGGGCAAAAGTTATTCAAGCATACTGATTGAAAAAATTAATATTTCTTGTGTTTATTCAACAAATGTAAAAAGCCTGAAAATCACGTTTTCAAATTTTCGTTTTTATGTGCTTTATTAAAGAATACCCAAAACATATAATAAATGAATACATACAATAGCAAAAAAAGTGATTAGTATCGACGACCTGTTGGATTATATTCAATATATGGAGGCCGCATCTTCTCCGCTTTAATTTTCATCCATTCCCGGCTGCTGAAGCCACGTGGCCTTTCCCTTTCCCAAGAATCAAGTTGACGAGATGCTATTTTCTTTGAACTGCGACGACGACCACGAGGAGGAGTTGGTGGTGGAGCATGCTTTTTCTTTGAAGATTTCTTTGGTGGTTTCTTTTCAATTGAAGGTGAAGAAGAACCATCTTCAAGAGCATCTTGTTTTCCAATTGTAGGAGATTCTTCCTGTGTTTTTTCAACAGTTACTTGTTTTGGTGTTGCAGCTTTTCGACGTGGAGGTGGTGGTGGAACAGCAGCAGCAACTTCTTTTTGAGCAACCTTCATAGCATTCATTGACATTTTTGCAGCTTTTTTTTCTTTTTGAACTTCAACAACAACTTTTTCTTTTGATGGTTTAACTTTTAATTCTTCTGTCGTCGCTTCCTTTGATGGTAATACTTTTGATGCCGGTACTGATGGTGGTGCTTCTTTTGATGCCATTAATTTTGCTGGTTCTGGTGCAACTTCGACCTTCTTATGCTTCTGTTTCTTTTCAGTTTTATCTTTCTTAACGACATCTTCTTTCTTAGGTGTCTCTTTTTCTTCCTTTTGAACAGCAGTAGTAGTGGTAGCAAGATCAAGAGTAGGAAGACTTTCAAGTGATGCGTATTTAAGTTCATGTTCAGCTTTTGTTTTTGCAGCGGCAGCAGCTTTCTTTTGTTGATGATTTCTATATACCCAACATCTAGAAAAATTAATATTAGTAGACATAATAATAGTTATTACAGTAAGTAACGAGTAACATCTATTGATTCTTAGAAAAAGGAAAATTTTATATGTGGATTTAAACCACCTCATTGACTCGTCCAAGGACTGGGTGTCTAGCGTGTTACTAACTGCTCTATCCATTTTTGTCATAGAAAGCAGACAGTTTCAATGTCTACCTTTCTATGGCAAACAATCAAATAATAAAACACATACCCAATACAACCAAGAATTACAAGAACAAGTATGCCAGCAAGAACCCCACCAACAATCCACCATGTCGTATCTGCATTAGCCGATGATGAAGATTCAGTTTCATTTGATAAAGATTTTGTTGATGATAGTGGAAGTGGAGTTGTTGGAGAAGGTGTTGTTGCTGAATACCATCGTTTAGCATTGAGCTATAAAAAAGAGCAAATTAAACAAGTTGATAAATAAAGACTGAAATAACTTACAACTTTTATTGAACATCCTTGATATACTTGTTTAACATATAATTTAACAACATTTCCATCATGTTTTAGAGGATCACAGCTATCAACATCAAAACCAGAAATTTTTGCTGTTGGATATTTCATTATTGCTTGTGCACACGTTTGACTACCTGTTACCTGTTTTTCTAAAATGTTTTTCTACAAACAGAAAAAGTGTTTCTTTACTTACTACTTGTAGTTGTTGTATGCATGTACCATAAATATTCAACATCACCTTCTTCTTTTCTTACACCAGCTTGAATTCCACATTGGTTAAATTCACCACATCCACCTCTTCCTTTGATTTTTCCAGGAATAGCATCATAACAAACATTAACTCTAAAAATATGTGTTATAAATAAATTAATACGCAATAAAATATTAAATGTCTTACGTTTTATCCAAACAACTATCAGAACTATCTGCACATACTTGAAGTTCTAATTGACCATTCTGCAACAATTCAACTTCAACAATTACATGAGGTTCATTTAAGACGACATCTCCATAATCAGAAACAAGTTCCAGTGCGCCATCAAGATTTGAAGCATTCACTTCAGCAAGACCTTGATCCAGTCCCTTTTGAGTAGGTGTTGCAGTTGTATTTAAATGACGTTGGAAACGAAGTTGTCCAAAACATCCACCAAAAAACAAGACTGAAGCAATCACGAAAAGTTTACAGCAGTTCATTTTTCTTGACAGTTGATAGACAGCAGCAGCAAGAAGAAAGCAAGCACGCAACAATTCAAGTCAAAAAAGAGAGAATGAATGACGGTGAAAAAATGAAAAAATTTTCTTTTATCCATTTTTGAACGGTTTACTCCAAATGTATAAATTTGCATAAAACAAAAGTTGTAAGAGGATGGTATTAATATAAATATTTTATTATAGCGCTTTGTAAACGGAGCAACAATATTACAATCTTACAGGATGATCAATCCTGGGTCGACTACGACTGTAAGTTTTACAGTGTTTATATACTAACAGAAATATAGAGAGAAAGTGTAAGAATGCATTAAGCAATGGTTGTTGTGAAGTTCGATAATGGAAGGGATTATCTTTTCGAAGTGATCGTGGGAAATGCATTAGCTGCAAAATTCTGCTAGAGTCAGTGTTGTTGAAATGATAGTGTGGCTGTTGAATGAATCATGAGGGCTTCGATAATGGAATGATGGGAATTCCCATGATGCTTCATCATCATTTAGTTAAAGTGCATTCTGTAAAAACAAAAATGATTAATGGCTCAAACTACTACATACTCCTTCTTGGCGCCCGTTTTATTGTAGCTTTTCCCCTGGCCCTTTACAAGACCCGACGTCAGCAGTTTTGAGGATGGATGGGGGTTTCCCAGAACTTGACGAAATCTGACAGCTATGGGTGAATGGGCTTGGGAAACTTTCGATTTTTTTGCTGACGTCAGGAACCTCCCTTTATCGATGATTATAGGAAACCCCTTTCTTAAGAACTTTTAACAAAATGCCAAAAAAAGAAAAAAGTGAAATTTCTAGCCAATTTTCTTTTGACTGTAATTATTTTTTTCTGTTTTTTAAGATAAAAAACCAACTATTCGAGAAATGTCGTGAATTTAATATGCCTCTATATGCTGTATTCATCGACTTCAAGAAAGCTTTTGATTCTGTTGAACTTCCTGCTATTTGGGAAGCACTTAGAAGATTTGGTGTTGATGCAAGTACTATTGAACTCATTCAAATGATATATGCAAATGGTTCATCAAGTGTAAACGTAGGTTCTTCTTCTATTCCAATAAATGTTCAAAAAGGGGTCAGACAAGGAGATACTTTATCGCCATTACTCTTTATCCTCGTTTTACAACTTGCTCTGAACCAAGTCAACTGGAGTACTGGCATCAACATAAATGGAAGAATTCTCGGTCATCTAGATTTTGCTGATGATATTGTTCTATTATCACAGACACTCGAAGGTGCTCAATCACTTCTTGATCAAGTTGCTGAAAGATGCCGTGCTGTTGGGCTGCATATAAATATAGAAAAAACTAAATGGATGTCTAATGTTACTGATCCAGATGAAAATTTATTGCTAAACAATGAAACAGTCGAAAAGGTAACAGAATTCATTTACTTGGGACAACTGATAAAATGGCCATCACAACCGGGAAGATTTAACAAGGAAGTATCAAGAAGGATTAGTGCTGGATGGAATGCTTTCAATAAGGCAAAAAAATTACTTATTTCCCGAAGGGTACCAGCAAATTTGAAAAGAAAATATTTTCACCAATGTTGTTTACCTGCTATTCTTTATTCTTGTGAAACATGGTGTTTAACAAAAACAGAAGAAACAAGACTTGCCGTAGCTCAACGAAGAATGGAGAGAAGGATGCTAAATGTAAGACTGATTGATCGACATTCTCGTGAATGGTTGCGTGAAAGAACAGATTTGAACGATATCGTCCAAATTGCTCGTGAAAGAAAGTGGAAATATCTCAAAAAGCTCATGTCACTTCCTGATAATCGCTGGAATCGAATATTGACTGAATGGATGCCAAATGCAAAACGTCCTATTGGAAGACCACCTACAAGATGGATGAATGACTTCACAAAATTTTTAAATAAAGAACCTCATGAATTGTTTTCACTTTGTTTGTCTGATTATTGGTGTTGTAATATGTCCCCTTTCGTCCTACGTGACAGATAAAAGGTTTAAAATAAATAAAATAAATAAATAGATGCAAAATCTGATAAAAACATGTTTAAATCATGAAAAGCAAATTTTTTAAAGGGTTTTAATGAAGAAAATATTGTCCAAAGAGAAAGCAATCAACAACTTTGTAAAGAAAGAAACAGAAAGATATTTACACATCAAAATTTTTATTCACAAATCCAGAAACCCGAAAGGTAGAAAGTCATAGAAGAAAAATACATACAGAAAACAAAACAGAGTATCTTTTTATTTTTTATCAGTAGCAGCATCATCTAGCACTGAAACACCAATAGAGAATTCAAGGGGATGTTCTTCCATAGATCTGCGCTCTTCAGCAGTTTGTTATTACCGTAGCAAATTTTTTTTGCGACAAACTTTTTAATTCTATAATGTTATTTTTGAACTTAAAACACGCAAATTAAACATCATAATGAGAAAAAATTACAGATCTCAGTAAAAAGCTTTGTTTCTTTTTTTAAAGCTTTTAGAACAATAAGAAGGACATTGAAAGAGCGAGAGAGCATGTATCCATGTGGATCTCAAACACAATGTAGAAATAGACTATTTTTTTATTAAAAAACAACGCATAAAAATAAATATTTAACAAATATAAACGAAATAAATTAAACATTATGAGGCAAACAATATTTTAAATCCATAAAGCTCTTCTTTTCTTCCTCTTTTGTTGTTTCTTTTTACTTTTACCACCACCACCACTTCCAGCACCACGATTTTCAGCAGCATCTTGAGTATCTCGTTGAGTTTTATCTTCCATAAGCATTCGGCTCATTGCCATTAGCTTATCCAATTTTTCAGTTCTACCATTTTGTGCGAACATTTCATGTGCACCTTCCAGAGCATTAACAGGAAATGCCATTATTTCACGTTCACCAGCATCAGGATATTGGACACGAATTTTTGGAATTTGACGACTAAAAAGGATATCAAGCGGATTATATATCTTTGTTGTCTAGAGATAAACGGTCTCTCAAATATCCTCCTATATAAAAAAAGGAAAGCATGTGGATTACATATATATCACTCATAATGCATATAAGCACAACATGGATCAAGAGAATCTCATATATCCCCCTTCCCTTCTATCAAAACACTCACCGAATCCATGTAAGAGCTTTTCGACGATTTGCTTCTTCAATTCTTGGCATCATTGAAATTGTAAAAAGTAATGGAACAGAATACATTGAAAATTGTGAAATATCAGAGCTTACAAATTCATAATATTCAGCACCAAAACAAAAATATGCAATAAAATCAGGCGTTTTTGAAGATTGAATAAAACTTCGGCCATTTGCTGTCATTCTTGTAATACCTTTTTTCTCATCAAATTTTATACCATGTCTTGAAAGATCTTTTTCAGCATCTCGACTAAAAATAAAAGGGTACTGTAGAAGTGTTATACAAATGCACAATGAGACAGTGGATTACGCTATTCTTATAAAAAGAGTTTGCCACATTTACTGTTAAGCTGTTAAAACATAGACAAAAATACAGTAGGTTACTGTAATTATGTAAAAATAGCTTACCACATTTTATCCACTTCATTAAACATTTCATTCCCAGATAAAGTAAAAAGTTTGATTTCACGATGTTCTAATTGTCTTCCCATATTTCGAGGATATTTTCTATAAAAATGTCGTAAATGAAAGACATATGAAATCACTATAGCTAAAAAAACATACCTTCGCATTTCCCTTGCTTTTGCAGAATTATTTTCACCAAGACATTTATGACGTAGCAAAGAAGCATAATGTGGTTCAATTAAAACTTTCTTATTTAGCAATTCTTCTTCTGTTGAATGTTCTGGAAGTGAATTAGTTCTTAGCGAAGAAGTCTTTTGTGATGATGATCCACCATCATTTGCAGTTGAAAGTGCTGATGCAGTTGTTGTAGTAGTTGTAGCTGCTATTGATGGAGATGGTGGTGGTAGAGATAATGCAGGTGGTATATGTTGTACACTAGATATACCAGGTTCTTTGGTGACAGATATTTTATTTGTTGTTGACGCCTTTGTAGTTTGTATTGAAGGCGTTGGTTTTGTTTGTGATGGCACAAGAGAGGAAGCTTCTATCGTTGATCCAGGTTCTGCAGCTACAGATTCCACCACTTGAGCTTGTGTTGTCGTTTCATGAACTTCATCTCTTTTTTCTTCATCTCTTTTCCGGTTCTTCAATGACAAATTTGGTGTTCCATAATACTTTACTTGTTTCAGCTGTTTCTTCTTCTTATAACATTTTACATAAATACATATTCTGTAATAACTACAGTATACAGTAACAATAATAACATACCCAATTAACGCAATAAATAAAATTACAAATGCAGCACTAAATGTAAAAACAATAATCCAAAACCATATTGGTAATCCAGAGATATGTGGTTTTGCAAGAAAAATTTTGAATTCTTCATACCATGTTAGCGGCGGTGGACCTGGTGGGGGAAAAATTGAGTCATCAAGAATTACATTTTTCTGAAAAAGCATGATATATTACAATATAGAGAGATACAACTACAGTAATAACATGTAAATAAAGTAAAACTTACAACAAAAAGTGGACAATATGGTGAAGCATCAATAACATTTAAGATCATAATGTAATCACCAAGTACATGTGAACGACCAGTATCAATTGATTCATTAAATAAAGTACTTTTATCCAATTGCATTAGCACATCTTCACAATAGTAAACACTATTTATTGCTGAAAAAGTATACAGCTGATTAGAAAAACATTTGAAGAAATATATTGTGAACATCGCCGACAAAGAAATCATCAGAAAAACCGTATGTGTTATGTATGTAAACGTATACAACATATATTACAACAATTATTCCATCTACCACCACCACCACCACTACCACCATCTCTGTCAATAGCAGCAACAACAACTACATCAGCACTTTCAACTGCAAATGATGGTGGATCATCATCACAAAAGACTTCTTCGCTAAGAACTAATTCACTTCCAGAACATTCAACAGAAGAAGAATTGCTAAATAAAAAAGTTTTAATTGAACCACATTATGCTTCTCTGTTACTTCACAAATGTCTTGGTGAAAATAATTCTGCAAAAGCAAAGGAATTTCCTTAGGGAAACTTCTTATAAGCACTTTAAAGAAAAAAGTGGATTTGGTAAACGTCAATATAAAGATATATCATATCCAATTTAAATCATTGGATAAGCTAATATCAATGAGCCGGATGCTTATGGAAGATAAAACTCAACGGGATAGTCAAGAAGCTGCTGAAAATCGTGGTGCTGGAAGTGGTGGTGGTGGTAAAGGTAAAAAGAAACAAGAAAAGATGAAGAAAAGAAGAAAAGAAGAGCTTGTTTAAGCCATCGAGAGAAAAATAAATAACTTACGTATTAATTTTCCATTTTTGAGCATAATATTTTCTGAATCAAATTGAATATGAAAGCCAGCTTGCTTTGTTTTTCTACATGCTTTTGGAGTTTTAGATGGAGAATAATCAAGTGAATCATAACAAATTGTAAGGCTAAAAACGATAAAGTTTCATTAAAAAGCAATGTAATCTATCGTTGCAACATAAAGCGAAAATATGGAAGAAGACACTTTTTTACTTATGCCAGCCAGCTGCAATTGGTCCCTGTAGTGGCCACTGTTGGCTCATGTTAAACAACTTACTTTCCATAACAATCATCTGGGCATATTTCAATTCTTAATTCTTTGTGTAATAACTTTATTTGAAAAAATCCAGGATTTGTTATCACCAAATAATTTCCATTTTGATGTGCACCACCATGACGAAAATATTTTAGAGGTGCGTCAACAGTTGAAAAATAAAAATTAAAAAAGAACAGCACCAGCAAAAGAAGAAAGAGCACAGAAACATGGAAGACAGTTTTTTGTTGCAACATTTTTTCAATCAACAACAAGATGAAGAAAAATAATGAGAAATGAACACAAATCCAAAACATTGAAGAAGTCATATATGTTTTGCTTTTGAAATTTACATAAATAATGATATTTAGAAATGATGCTGTTAAGATTTGATCTACCGTAACCCTGTTTCACTCAAATATGAGTTGGGTTATTTCGTAAAGGATTAGCAATGCTCAAGGAAACCCTTTGAACACATGAGATAATTCTTGCATCAAAAATCTTGGCATTTGGAACATTTTGCCAAAATGCACCAAATTTAAAATTTTTTTTGAAAAAATTTTGCTAGCTTTCCAATAATAAGATTATTTATTTTTTTCAATGTGTAAAATAATGACATTTAATTGCCAAATGCTATAAGTATTTTTTCACAAAACATCAAACATTGCGGTAAAACATAGTATATTTTGCATAAGAAAATTGTCATGTAATCATAAAATGAAAGTAAAAATTAGAGTTTTTGAAATCATTCTGTCTCTTGTTATGGAAAAAAAATCTTTAAAATTTTTTAAATGAATTATTACGGGTTGCGTATACATATTTTTAATAAGAAAAAACATGTAGGAAAGCAAGGAAATTTCAGCCGGCTTTAATAACTGATGGATTAACTCTTCTTTGAATATTTTCAACCATTGTTGATTTTTGAGATGATATTTTTGAACAACAAAAGTAAAAAGTGAAATATTGTTTTCGAAAATTTTGACTGAAATTGTTCTTTACATGAGAGGTCTCCAGTTGACTCCGGAGTTGAGACCCCATATTTTGCCTAAATACTCGTCATAGTTAGGGGCAAAATATTAGCTGCCATCTCTTCGATCTGTGGATTTAATGGATATATGGATATAGCTAATAAATAGCAGACGATATCTATTTTAGCTATAAAATATCCAAAATTCTGCATAATAAATACTTTTCAAATATTTTAAATGTATTACTAATGCAGTATTTAAATTATCCGTGCTATTGTACCTCTTTAAATACATCGACATGAAAATTTTATAGCGAACATAGTTATTTTTTGCTACTTATTAGCTATATTTATATAGCTATTAAATCCACATATCGAGGAGATGGCGGCTAATATTTTGCCCCTAACTATCCCTTACTATGACGAGTATTTGGGCAAAATATGGGGCCTCAACTCCGCAGTCAACTGGGGACCTCTCCTGTTTTTTCATTACAATATTTTAGTTATAAACATACCATATAACAAAGAAGAAGACAATTCCCAAATAATGATAACAAAAAAATGTAATATTTGTTGCAGCATTTAAAATTGATAATTCCAAATAACTGCTATTATGTATGAATACTTCTCCGCAATGAAATAGAATACAGCGTCAACAAAAAAGAATTGTAAATGGAATGTGCTAAAATTTGTCTTTCAAGCTGTCCTGCTGTATTTTGGGGTGGCATTTTTGCATATGTAAAAATTCCAATTAAAAGTGAAAGTTATCCAAGAATAATATTTGTAATTGCAGTGAATTCTCCAGAAGCTATTAAATCTTCTTTACAGTCGGGTGACCACATATCTAATTTGCAACCGTAATATTTAAACACCACAAAAAAGAACTTGTAAAATCCATAATTAGCCCTATCAAATAGATGATGCAATATGCAGATTGACAATATTTATCTTTTTCAAATATTGATGCTAGTAAAAATATGATTACACTGGCTTCCAGAATAGCTCAAGCATAATTACAGTATACGGTAGCAGCGTTGAAGATGTTAAAAAATTCTTCTAAGCTTGACATTTTAACCTTGTAAGAATATGACACATTAAATACGGAAATAATTAAATAGTGCTGTGTGTGTTCCTTTTATTTAAACCAACAACCGCTCATATATGGCGTAGTTATAAAGTTCTAATTCAATGTTATGTAATATACTTTTAAAGGTGTTATTTTCATAGAAAATTTGTACTTTATGGAAGACATATATATGTATTTATACACAATCATGTGAAAGAAAAGAGTCATAAATTAAATTGTAATTGTTGTAAAGGCGTTATAAATTAAATTTTAAAAACTTTGCTGTCACTTTAGTTTTATTTGTTGATATTTATTTCCTTTAATATCTTTACTGTAAATAATCTTCCCTATATTTGCTTTTACATTTTCAATAAACATGTTTTATTGGCACTTTTAGCAAACTTTAATAATTGGTGTTGTGACTCGACATTGCGAAACAAATTGAGGATTTTTAATTATCGTTTGTCTTTGAGGTGATATATTTCTTTTTCCTGAACAACAGCAATAAAATTTGAAATATTGTTTTCGAAAATTTCGGCTAAAAGAATTATCACTGTTACTGTATATTACAATAAAATAATGAAATAAACATACCACACAAAAAACAAAACAATTATTCCCATATAATGATAACCAAAAAATGCAATATTTCCTGTAGTAATTAAAATCGATAATCCAACGTAGCTATTTGAATGAATAAATACTTCTGCAAATTGTATTACAGAATACAAAGTCAGGAAAGAAGAACTGCAAACAGAATGCATCAAAATTTGTCGTTCAAGTTTTACATCCATATTTAGCGGTGGCATTTTTGCATAAGTAAAAATTCCAATCAAAAGTGAAAGTGATCCAAGAATAATATTTGTAATTGCAGCGAATTCACCGGATGCGATTAAATCTTCTTTGCATTCTAGTGACCATATGTCGAGTTTGCAGGGAAGATTAGAAAAGGTGTAACCATTGATGATAAATGGGGAAATCAGAAGCAGAACAGAAATAAATGTAACTTTACCATTTGACCATAACTGTAACTGTTTAAATTAATAAAATATATTACAAAAAAGTGAAGAAAAAGTTATCAGGAGAATTAAAATGTCACTCCAAGCAAATGTGTGCCATTAAAAGTCATTTTTTGGATGACAGCATCTTTAAAAAAAGAAAACTGTAATGTTTTAATTTCTGTGACAGTAACAATAAAAAACGATAAAAATTTTGGTGGATTGCTTTCGCTGAGACAGTAATGATAAAAACAAAAATGAAATATTTAAATTACTATTATTGTGAGAGTAATCATAACATTTTTCTATTGTCTTTTAATGTTATTATCAATTTGACAGTAACAACCAAAAACCAAAATAAAATATTGAGGAAACTTTTTTTGCCAGTTTTTTAAAAAAAACCACACCTTCGAATACTTTACAGGAAAAACCAAAGCTGTCATCCTGTTAATTGCTAAAGTAATATTCCAAAACCCAAGAAAAATCGTCATATACCAATAAGAAAGATTATCAGCGTATACAAGAATTTGAACAGATTTATCATACACGAGGGCATTTAGGCACCAAATAATAGAATTAATCAAATCCATTATTAGCCCTATCAAATAGATGATGTAATATGCAGATTGAAAATATATCTTTTCGAAAAATTGACTGTAACAAAAATATGATAACTGTGCCTTCTAAAATAGCACCAGCGTAATTACAGTATGTTGTGACATTGCTAAAATTTTCAAAAATATCTTCCGAGCTTGTAAAGTTTGACATTTTGCGGTTATGAAAATTACTCACAAATAAATTTGTAAACAAACGAAAAGCATGTATTTAAATAACATTCATGTCAACAACTACACTTTAGTCTTTTTACTTACTTTTTTCAATGTGTCAATTAACTTTTAAAAGTATTATTTTCTTAGAAAATGTTGTACTTTTTTGTAACAAACATTACTTCATGTAAAAGTCAAAAATCTAATTTTAAATATTTGAAAAAGTGCTAAAATTCTATTTTAAATTTATTTCAGATTTTATATCTTTATACGCACTCCTTTGCCAGCTTTTTGATAAAACAAAGCTCACTTTATTGGCTTAAATATGGAGGTGTAAAATGTACATTATTTTAATTTGTTTTTAATGGTTCTAAATTTTTTTTGTTAAAACTATATTCTAGTTAAACCACCCCCAAATTTTCGGTAAATTTTTATGGCATTTTTTACTTGATATTTTTAAATGATAAAAGTTTGTTTGTTTCATACATTTTAAATTTGTTTCTAAAAAAGCTTTAACAAAATTTGAAGAAGAATTGGCAAACATTTAAACGATTCATTCTCTGCAGAACATTAATAAATAAAAGAAAAATGCTATGTTTTAATTGCTGTGACAGTAACGAGAAAAAACGATGAAAATTTTTGTAGATTACTATCACTTTGATAGTAACAGTAAAAACAAAAATGAAATTTTTAAATTATTATCATTGTGAGAGTAACAAGAAAAGACGATAATAAAATATTATTGTTACTATCACAGCGACAATAACGAAAAATTTAAAAGAAATACTATGAATCACTATTTTTATAATCGCCATTCAAGTATTATGCATTAACATTCAGACAGAATCCAAAATGAGGGTGGTTTGTGACTTCTGAAAATTAATGCTTCTAAGGGAATACACATATTCAAAAATTTTTGTCCACAGCTGAAACGACCCCATTGTAAGAGGCTCATAGAAGGAATAAATTAGTGATGGTTTTATATTAATAATTTGAGGGATTGTTGTAATTTGAAAAGGTTATCTGATCAGAATTGACAACATCTAAGCAGCCGAAAACTGTGACGGTTGACGAGAATTCACAATAACTGTTTGACGATGACTTTTTTTACAAAACAATTTCTTCACAAATAATCTATATGGCCTAATAAAGTACAATATACATGGACAATCAACTAATACATGCACGGATGATAGGGGAAGTGCTAAATTCACAATCCAGCTGCCAATCATTAGCTGTGAAATAAATGTGAAACTAATAATACAAATTGGAACGAGCATAAAGATAATTGCAGCAATCATTTGAACAAGGAGGGTTCTAAAAGCATAGAAATTTCCTGAAACCTTCTTTTTACCTCAAAAAACTATCAGCTTACCGATGTAGCATTTTATGAAGTTGAAAAGTTTCTTTGGTAATAAGCTTTTTAACTTTACGAAGTCGAATAACGAAAATTAAGTTTAAACCAGAAAAAGAGATAACAAAAGTAGCAACCCAAATGGTGTTAAAAAGAAGAAAAAATATTACAGCTGTGCCATTTACGCCAGGATCAATTCCAGCAGTGCTTGGGAAAGCAGTGTAAAGCTGCCCCAAAGCAGGGATTGTAGCTTTAAAATTTTCAACAGAATCTTTTGAATTTTCAAATATCGCATATAATGAGCCTATTAATGTTAATAATTAATGTATTATGAAATTCGGAGTAATCAACGAACAGGCGTTATAATAAGTAAAACTTTAATATCAAAAAAGTCACTTTCTTTTAGCAGTTCATATTAACTTATGCTTTTATAAATTTTATGTTTAAAGCTTTTTAACCTGACTCATAAAAAATTTAAAAGCAGGACCCTCTCAAAATCAATATTATTATTATGTTTTCCTTTCATTTTGATCCACAGAAAATTTAATTCTATTTCGATCAAAGTTAGGGAAAAATTTATGATAATTGGCAGTAAGATAATAACCATAAAAGAGCAGTAATTTATGATTATTATTCAAAATTTATGACAGTGATATCAATCAAAATATTTTTCAATCGTTTTTCCTTGATAATCCAGTGATTCAAAACATATCATTTTTGTTTTTTTCTTTTGTTGTCACACTTGTGCATTTTTCTTTTTTTATCATCATTGTCCTGCCAAAAATAACTTTTAAAATACTCTTTTTAAATTAAATTCAACAGACATTAATTTGAAAATCAAAGATCAAAATTTTTAGATTAAGAATACAAAGTAATAATAAAAAATCCTACCAATTAAAGTGCTTGAAATTCCAATCGTTGCAAATAAATGTCCAAAAATCGTTAAATAATAATGTTTTTTTGCGTCATACTGATGCGTAAATAAAGATTTCACTCGATGAATCAGCGAAACAATAAAAGCTGAAATTCCACCAACAACAAGAAAAAGTAAAAATGCAAGTATATGAATCACTCCCATTCTGCCAACTTCAAAATATCCTTGATAACTAATAAATGGTAGTGGAAAGTGGATGACAGGATTAAAAAGAAAAAGAATAAATTCGTAGATAATGTTGAAAGTAAGCTGCATGAAAATTGTTGTTTTAAAAGCGCCCATTTGCGGAGTAGATTTTGTGAAAATTGTATATGCTGTAAAGAAGTAGAAGACAGATGAAACAGCGAAAGTGCAATCCATAAATATACGAATATAAAATTGATAAGTTGGATGATAAAATTCATTCAATTGAACATCCTTCCATTTTATTAACGAAAATGATTCCATGTCAACAGCAGCAAATTTCGTCAATACCTTTAATAACTTAAAGAAAGATTCAATAAAAAAGATGTTTAAAAAAAGTAAAAGTTTTTTGGTTAAACTGAACCTCACACACTTTGCTTTTTACTTAAGCTTTAAAGCATTTTAACAAACACCTGCTGCTATATGCCATCATTTATTATTAATATTTTTGCTTTAAAAATTTCAATTAAAAAAACCAATTTATTCTCGAATCATAAAGATACATGTAACAAATTATTTATTGAAAAATCATTTCATCATCATCAGCATCACTTTCTTCATCACTTACATAAGTTGGATCAATGTGTGGTAGCAAGCAACTATGTACCGTTATTCTAGTATCATTTCCGCAATTAGAATGCAATGGAAATCCAAATAATTTAATAGCCTAAATATAAATGTTAATATAATTATAATTTTGAGCGAAAACAGAATTTACCACTGATATGTAGTCCTTTGATTTCAATGAACAAAAACAAATGTGTTTGTTTGTATTGGTTGAAGAAACGGCAGCAAACATTTGTGCATTAAAAACTCGTTGAATATCTGTGCAAACTGCTTGGGTTGTACACACACATGAAATAGATGGCTTTAAGTCAGGGAAACAGTTTTTAACAAAATGCTTAAAACTTTGTACTTTTTCTGGAGTAAGATCATAATTAATTTCATCCAAAACAAATACATTTTTGATATGACTTATATTTAAGCTGTAAAGTTGTTTTAAAGTAATAGTTAATGATGTAACATCATTTATGTTATTCAAGAGATAACGAATATACCAAATTTAGAAAGATCAAAAAATTTTCATTGTCTGTGGCAAATCCACTAACCTTTGTGGTACATCTTTCATCATTTTATGAGGTTTAAAGAAAACTTTGAGAATTCGACATGACGCAGGAATAATGTGAAGATCCTATAACTCGTAAATGGTGTTTTTAATCCACGGTTTTTTGATATTAACGAGAAAACTAATTTTAGTGAAAAAGGCTTACATCATAGGTTACAAAATAAAGGAATCGGATTTCTTCAATTGTTGTTTTATTTTTTATAATTTCAATGTAGAATTCAAGAACTTTTTCGCGAAGTCCAAAAATTTTTAAATCTAAAATATATGTTTTCAGTAAAGCTTTTTTCAGAAATTCAAAGGTTACCTTTTTGTAACGAACTATATAAAAAGCTTTTTCCACTATTTATGACAGGCCACTGTCCTATCACTAATTCTTTGAGATAAGCAGAACTTTCAACAGCTTTCTTGATTATTTTAACCAACACAAAATTATATGATGAAATTTTGAAACGAGTATCATTAAATTGCTAAAAAAACAAGATACAAAAGCTGTAAGTAATCCACAAACTTACAACAATAAATTCATATTGCAAAAATTCAATAGCATTTGTTCGCTTAAAACAATTAACAGCAGATTTAAATACTTCTTTTCCACATAGCATAAATTTCAGCAAATTTTGTTCAGTATTTTCATGAACCAATTCATTGAAAATTGATTCAAGAACAACTTCATTAAGAACCGGCATTTTTAAGAAAAGGCAAACAACTATAAGTCAGCAAAACCACTAGATGATAAAATATTCGTCAATAAAATAACTTTATTAACTAATGTTTTCTTTGAAAGGGCAATTTTTTCGCGCGTAATTTTTTACACTGAAAACAAATGTGGTTGGCATTTGTGAATGTGTGTGTGCAAGAGGTATTGACAAATTAATTGGCAAAAAAATAAGTATCGAAAAAAAGGAATGAACAGATGACTCAAGTTCTTAGATGAATCAATATGTGTTCTATGGTCATAATACTGACATACGGTTGTACACAGATAAAGAATTTCAGCAAAGCATTTTATAGGGTATAATAAATATCCAACCAAAAATATTGAAGAGGCATGGAACGCATTTGTTGTTAATTTTGACATTTAAATTTTTTTGTACGAAATTAACATAATTGACTAGTATCATTCAACTAATTATTTTACCGTGTGCCTTACCCAATTTGCATTCATTCATTGTCTCTCTCTTGTCAACAGCGATTTTTGTGTGGTCATCGTCGTCGATATTGTCATTGATATTTAAATGAGAGAATGTTCTTAAATTTTTAAAAACTTTTGTTGTTACAAAATTTAAAAACAACATTTTGTAAAAGAAATTTTTATATTACTTATTATTGTTCCAGGTTTTACTCTCGTGAGCAGAAGCAAAATTTTTTATAGCCACATATAATGATTCTTCAAATTCGATTATGAGAATGTTGCCAACTTTTAACTGTCAGTTCTCGAGAATCGACATTTCTTCAAATTCGACAAAACATGTATATTTCAACATTCATTAAACATATTAAATGTTTCTATCACTTCTAATAATCAAAAGCATTCATCCAGAAGAAAACGATAAAGATTAAACGTGCGAGATCCGACAACTTTAAAAATTATTACTGACCATAAAAAAATAATTTTCCCATAGGGTTAAATTTTTTTTCCGGTTTTCTGTACATGCATATCCCTATTTCCCGTCTCGAATGTCATAAAAAATAAGAATAGAATCATTTCCCTTTTCCTTAAAAAAATCTTATTTTTCTTTCGCAAATTTTCTCTCTCAGACAAAGCCGGTTTCAAAATAATATAGCCAAAAAAAGAATTGAAGAACTTGTTTCAGGTTTTTCTCTTCCCGATTTCTGTCTTCTCTTTTCTTTCTCGAGATCGCCTCTGATGTGGTTAATCAAGCAGAAAACAAAAATGGTGAGAGAAAAAGAAAAAAAAGAAGTGTTCCTTTAAATATGTCGGAAACATATCTCTCTGCCTTCTCTTCCCTTGTCTTTGATGGGTGGGGATCACGTTTTTTCTCAGTTTTTTGCTTGTTTAAATTTTTTTGTTTGATTTTTAAGATTATGTAAAACAGCTGCTGTCAAAAAAAAAGAAGAAGAAGAAGTGATCAAAAAGTTGTTAGTTTATTTTTTTGCATATGTTTTTTTCTTTATTTTTTTGAAATTATTTGTTTCTGTTGTTCAAAGCGGATATTGAATTGCTGCTTTTCTTTTTTAAATAGCTTTGAACTTTTTGGCATGTAAGGGGAGTTTTAGAGCTATACAAAAACATGGATAAGCTTTTTTGTGAGGCTGCTTAATTGACAGTTTTTAAGGAAGAAAAAAGTGCAAGCCAGGGAGTTGGCATTTGCTTTTTTTTGTTATCATGAAAGTTGTTAACAGACATTTTTTTGAAGAGAAGAAGGATCAAAAGCGGGGTTGCCAGAACTCATAAAAAAAAGAGATAACATGTTTGAGAGAAAAAAGATCAGTTAAGTTTTTATTGTTTTTAAGCGTTTAATAGTTTTTTATTGTCGTTGTTTGAGATTGAAAAGATAAATGTAACTATAAAAATATTTTAATGATGGTTTCGTTTCTTCCTGAAAACCAAAAAAATTAATTCTTTAACAAATTTGGTGTTTACAACATTTATCATTTTTTATGTTATGTCAAAGATACAATGGTCAATGTTTCTTCCCATTTTTAGTTTAAAAAAAGTTTGTTATGCCAGCCTTTGATCTGCCAAAGAGGCTATTTTTTACAACCACCAACAGCTGTAGACATTATTCAAATTTATAATTTCCTTTTTAAACTATCGAAATTTATCTTTTGCATTTTCTATTCATAGCTATGATCTGTCAAAAAAAGTAATTTTTTACAACCATCTTTCTACAGGGTGTCTCAACGAAATTGCCGGTTTTTATTGAGATAGTAATCGAGAAAAAAATTTATCGTTTTTTTTTATTACTCTCACCATTTTTCACTGGAGCTGATTTTTGTGAGAGTAAAAAAATATGACTATTGGGGTCAAACTTTGTTCCCTTCGTCCGTTGTGATAGATAAATAGCTATTAAATAAATAAATCAAAATAAAACTTCATTTTTAAGGATTTTTTAATCTCGAATTCAACACAGTTTTTCTGCGATTACTCAAAAAAAAGCTTTTTTTAAAAGCCAAGATATTTTCATAACAGGTAAGTCCTGTTGACGTTTTATTATCCCGTTTTTCTTATCAATCAATAATTAGACGTAAAATAAATAATTTTAACAACTTTTCTGAAAAATGTGTTATTTTTTATTGAGCTGTTTTTTGGTGATAGTAATGCAAAAAATGAAAATAAATTTTTCGTGTTACTATCAACTTATGCAAATTTTCACCGGATCAAGAAAATTTCCATATCAAAAAAAATCTTAACCAACACTGATAACAACTGTGCCATTAGTTTTTGTCTAACTCTAACAGAAAAAATTTGCCGGCCAAATGTAAACCGGCAATTTCGTTGAGACACCCTGTACAGCTGTGTACATTTCATTCACATTTTCGTACGCTTTGACGTTTGACCTTTAACCGTAAACTTCTTGCATTACTCTTTTTAATGCCAAAAATGTTTTTTTACGTAATAAAAATATTATTTTTTTTTGTACTATAACAGCTTTCAAGATAGACTAAAATTACTGCTTTGCGTGTTTAAACGTGTGCGTGATATTTCCAAGTTTTTTATGGTACAAAGCTGTTTTTTGCTTCATATAAAGTACCTTTGTCTTGGGGGCATTTTTTAATAGGTGAGCTTTACACAGATAACCTCTCTAGAAAATGCAATTTTGTAATTGCTAAAGGTGCGTAAATTCTGTAATGTCTTAACTTTAGTTTATGATTTTTACAGCAATTATTTTGCTACCTTGAACTCTGATTTACTTTTTTAAACGTAAAAAATCAAATGAAACACTTTTCTTAAATAATAGAAGCAGTTGCGGTTAATCACATAACTTTCATGAACGCTAAATTTGTTCCACTTTTTTTTTCTCTTCAATGACAAACTCGTTTATTTCCATGAGATTTTTGTCTCGCTAGCTTCTTCTAAATATACACTTTTTGTTAATGCAAAAAGCACACATTCCCTCTTTAACCTTACCTTTCGTCAATTAGTTTACCTGAGATCACGTCTTTTTCTTAGAAGAAAAATGTTTGTCTTTTTTTTGCATTTGCTTTTTTTTGTTGCATTTTTTTGCCCCCTTCTTCAAGTTTGTTCTTCATTCACACTTTTTTTAAGCAACTGTTTTTGTGTTGCTTTGATTTTTGCTTCTATTATTTTATCATGCATGAATGGAAAGATAGCTGTTTGATTATTTTTTCAACAACGGCAACAATAAAACGTTGAAAAAAATCAAAAAAAAAACGTTGATCAAAAGCTTATAAAAAATTTGTTTATCAGGAAGATTAGCTGGATGTTAGTCTCTTTCACTACTTTGTATCAGCGTTTTCTCTCTTCAAAAATTTTATCTAACATGAATTTGTTTCTTTGAAAAAAACATTTTTCACGTTTTTTAAGCTTTTTTTTTTGTTTATCACTATCCATTTTATCATGGATTGAAAGATAGGTGCTTTGTTTTTCAGCAAAATAAAAAGTTCAAAAAAAATCAAAAAAAAACGTTGATAAAGCTTATAGGAAGTTTTTTTGCTGCTATTATTTGTTTATCAGGAAGATTAGCTGGATGTTAGTCTCTTTCACTACTTTGTATCAGCGTTTTCTCCCTTCAAAATTTTTATCTAACATGAATTTGTTTCTTTGAAAAAAACTTTTTTCACGTTTTTTAAGCTTTTTTTTTATCACTATCCATTTTATCATGGATTGAAAGATAGGTGCTTTGTTTTTCAGCAAAATAAAAAGTTGAAAAAAAAAATCAAAAAAAACGCTGATCAAAAGCTTTTTTTGCTGCTATTATTTGTTTATCAGGAAGAATAGCTGGATGTTAGTGCTTTTCTTTCTTTAAAAAATTTTAACAACATTGATTTGTCTCTTCAAAAAATAACTTTACACGTTTTTTCCAGCTTGTTTTTTTTGTTTATCTCTATCGTCTAGCACAATGTCTGCTGCTGCTTCTGTAAAAAGGCTTGTTTGAACAAATTTGCTACTTTTCTTTGCATTTTCCAAAGTGCTGCTGCAAACTTTTTTTTTGAATAGTAGTCATTTTTTTGATAAATTTTTGTATTTCCCCCTTTTCTTCTTCCAGCAACAGCAGCAATAGCAGCAGCATCACATTCCTAAAAGTTTCTAGTTTTCCTCTTTCCTTCTGGTAGTTTTTGTATGTTGAAGAAAAAAATAAATGTCGGAAGAAAAAAAAAGTCTGTCTTCTTAGAGGAAATAGAGAGACATGAAAAAAAAGAAAAGTCAAATGCTTCTTTTTAGATATTTGATTTTTAGCTGCTTACTTTTTTTTCTTGCTTTTCCTCTTGCAAAAGTTAAACGGTTTAAGTGTTTGGTTGTTGTTTTTTTTTTGTGAACGGTTGAACCTGTTTCTAATTTCAAAAAACTATTGTAGCTATAACTGCATTAGTGACTGAACAGTAGAGTTATTGCAGTGGTTGTATTTTTTTGTAAAAAATGAAACATGGAAGATAAGCTTGATTTTCATTGTTGTTCCAAAAATCACTATTTTTCAATGGTTTTGAACTAAAATTTAGAAGAGTAAAAAGAGAGAAACTTAAAGGTTTTGCTAGCTGATAAAATAGCATTGGAATCTATAATGATACGAAGTAATTTTTATATTATGTTTTTAATTGTATTATTTCCAAATATTTATTTTTATGAGAAAACCCTTTTTTTTAAAATACAAATGGCATTCTGTTGTTTTAAATACAAAAAATTCAGACAAAGCTATTGTTAATTTTTGCTCGTAAAAAATATTTGACGCGTTTGTCTAAACCAGAAACCAAATTTTCTTTCAAAATTTTATAATTTTCTCACCATTCTAGCATATATTTTTAGTTTAAATTAACCTTACAAAAATGGTGTTCCTTTAACAGAATTTTATTATCATATTTCGTTCAACATATGGATAGATATTCATGAATTCTTTAACCCTGAAGCCATATGCTTGATCTTTACTTCCTTAATCACTGATCCGTTTTAGCTCTAAAGTTTCAAAAAACTATGTCATCGTTTTAAAACCCATTTTTTGAAAAAGCTCATATTTCCTTCTAAAAAACTGCCTATTACATCTTGATTCATCTCACTCTTTTTGAGCCGTTTTTTTGTCACTTTCTCTTTTTGTTAACTCTCTTTATTCACTCATAGCCTTGAGCTGTTGCAGCTGCAGCTGTTACTCATTCAACATTCAAAAAATATTTTTGTTCCATGACTTTAAGCACTTTTTTTGATATATTTAAGTAACAGAGAAAGACATACAAAGAAAAAAGAGATTAAAATCCTCTCTCAAACATTTTTTTTGATTGTGCCTGTTATCATTTTAACATGATCCATGACAACCTCTACTTGCTTTCATGCTTTGCTGATCAAGTACTTATTTTTTGGGGCTGCTTAATTGACAGTTTTTTAAGGAAAAAAAAAGTGCAATCCAGGGAGTTGGCATTTGCTTTTTTGTTATCATGAAAGTTGTTAAGAAAAAGGATCAAAAGCGGGGTTGCTAGAACTCATAGAAAAAAGAGAGATAACATGTTTGAGAGAAAAGATCAGTTAAGTTTTTATTGTTTTTAAGCGTTTAATAGTTCTTTTGTCGTTGCTTGAGATTCAAAAGATAAATTAAACTATAAAAATATTTTAATGATGGTTTCGATTTTTTTCATTTCTAACTAGAAAAATTAATTTTTTTAAAAATTTTATGTTAGATATTTTGATTTTATTTTATGGAAATATTTTTCACACTAGTATCAGCTTTAAGTGATAATATCGTTGTTTAATTGGTACTCTTAGCAGTATTTTATTTCTAAGGAAATCAATTTTTAGAAAAAAGGTTTGTGTTCAAAGGATCTTCATTTATCCTAATAAAATCATAATCAGCCTTCATTTTTGGACATTCATATTTTCACATGTGTGGCATCATTATTTTTTTATTGCTTGCAACTTAGGATATAAAAACATAATCCACAATTTCTTTCACATTGTTTCTGTTTATTCAGAGTTCTTTTTTCTTTTCTCTTTAAACTCTAACATCTGCTTTTATTTTTTGCTGTGATTCATTCACTTTTTTCATTGTCACAAAGTCATAAAAAGCTTTTATGCAAGGGCAGATGATGAGGATGATTGTTTGAAAAAATAGTTGCATAAAAAAACACAGATTAGCAAAAAAACTTGTTGGGAGATGAGTGCAATGAGTAATTTGATGATGTTGGGTTTATTTGGGTGAAATCAAGGTAATCATCACGTCATGTTTGTTAAAGGAGTGTTCAAGTGATAATTGGGAAGTTTAACGCATTTTTAACAATTTTGAAGGAAAAATTGTAAAAATTTGTAATACTTCGTAGTCATCACTTTTGCAGTCGAATTTTTTCAGAGAAGTTGTTCAAAATGATTTCATTGTTTTTTTTCTTGTTTTTTTTCATCGTTTTTGCATTAACGACAGTAACAAAAACATTGTTTTTTGTTTTTAGTGTCACTGTGTATCTTTTTTTGTTATTACTGGTTCAAGTAGTTTCTTGATTCCACAATTTATCCTCATTAAAAAATTTGGACTAAAAATAATCACTAAACAATCATTTTGTTTGGAGTTTTTTTTCTTCAGAAGTTGATGGAATCTGCAACATTCCAATCCCCGTTTAAGAACAACAAAAACCGAAATTAATATATTAGTTTAGTTTTCTCAATTCATTTATTTATTTATTAAACTAACCTTGATAATGAAAAACTTCTTTCTTTTTTCGTTTCTTTTTATCAAAAAAAAAGAATCAGTCACGCCAAAAACCACTATTATTATTAGTTAGTATGTATATTATAATCCCCTAAGGCAAAATTTGTGTTGATGGCTGATGCGGTGGTGGTGGCGGGTTTTTCTTTGTTTCTCTTTTTTAACGAAGAAAATGTTTTTGGACATGATTTGTGAAACAGACATGCAGAAGAAAATTGTGAGGAGACGTAAAAATGAAAAACAGATGAAAGAAGAAGGAGATGATTATGGCCTTGTAGAATTCGATTGCGTCTTCGTTAAAAAAGTGAATTGTTGCCTTCAAAAATATATTGCTGTTCAAAGTGAAACATGAAAAAAAACAAACGTTTCATTTTTTTGTGATCACTTTTTTTTCTTCACGATGAATCAAAAAAAAGAGCTCTATAGAAAGAGAGAGACATGGATGAGTGTTGTCATCTTCGTTGTCGTCTGCTTACTTATTTGATTGAATGGGATGGGATGTGTGTTCAGCCGGTTTTTATTTATATAAAAAAAAGAATATATATCGAGGAAATTGTAAAGAAGAAAAAGAAGTGAACAAAAAATGAATGTTTGCAACTAGTTAAAATATCGCAGTTCTTCTCTCTTCTGATTTTTCTCTTCTTCTGTGGTTTTGCATTTAACTTTTTTTCATCGTTTCCAGCCACCAGTTCCCCTTCTCCCTCTTCCCTTCAAAAAAACATACATCACATACACGCTTTTTAAAACTAGGACTTTTTTTCTCTTTCCTTCAATCTGAACATTTTCATTTGCAGCCGCAACAGCCTCATCGAAGCCACAATCAAGAAATGAAATAAAATGACAAAAAAAAGTTTGCGCACTTCTCTCTCTTCTGGGACCTCTCTTTTCAAATTCAAAAAAGCTTTCTTCCCCATTTTTTTTTCTGCATTTCCGCAACATAAAAATCAAACATACGAAGAAAAAAAAATAAATCAACAATTTTTATATTTATATTGAATTTCTGATGATTTTTTTTCTTTTGCTTTGCTTGCTTGATAAATGCTGTTAAATAAATATTATAGATTTCATAATAATGTCTTTTTTATCTTCGCTTCCGGGAATATCTCTTTTTTTATTCGTTTTGCAGGAGATTTCTGATTTTGGGATTTATAAATTTAACAAAAAAGAGAGAGATAATGAACATTTTTATTGACAGTGGTTATTGGAGGAAGGTGTTTGAACAAAGTTGGGTAATCTTTGAACGGTGAAAATGATTTTAAACAATTTATTTGGAGTTGTGTTTGTATGGTATTATCAGCATGGGTGTTTTAATTGAATATATGCCAATTATTTCATGCTGCATTTTTACTTTTACAATGACAGTAACTCAAACATTTTACTTCTCTTTTTAGCGTTACTGTCACAGTGATAGTATTCGAAACATTTTTCTATCGATTTTTGATGTTACTGTTAAAGTGACAATAATCAACCAAAATTTTTATCGTTTTTTCCTATTACTCTTAAAGTGACAGTAATCAAAATATTTTATTATCGTTTTTCGCTGTTACTATCAAAATTAATTTTTTCGTAAATTTCAGTTTTTTCGTCAAATTTTAGTAGATTTTTTCTGCCAGATATTCGGCGCTGTAATTATGAGAATTGTAAAGTGTTCATATATTTATTAGTGATTATTCTGAATTTTTTATTAAATATCTTCATCGCTGATATTTCTATTACATTACTGCTTTGAACTTCTTTAACTTTATTGTACAGCATACAGTATTTCTTTTCAAAACAATACGTTCTATTCCTTTTTTGCGAGTTCACTAAATTTATTACTTTTTTTCTTTGTTTATCAGTAATTTGCTTAATTTCAAATACGGCCTACGCAAACTTCTTTGATTACCTATGGTTAGAAACCTTATCATTTTTCAACATTTTCCCCAAGTTTTATTTTCTTTTGTTTTTGTTTCTATTTTCAAACATCTTTTTAATCGAAAACTCTATTTTCACTTCACTTGTTTTTTCGATAATTTCAACCTTTATTTTTATTTATTTTTACTTACCGTGTTGTTGAAAAATTTTAAAGTCAAATCACATAAAAAATAAAAACAACTTTGTCTAACCTTCATTTTTTCAATTTTTATCTTTTTGTCAACAACAATTAAAGACATTCTTTTTTCTTTTTATTTACAAGCTTTATCTCTCTTCAATATTTGTTTCTATTACATATTTTATTTATCCTCAAAGGTATCTTATTTTTTGATATCTTACTACTTTTAATCCATCAAGTTCAAGACACATTTTAAGATTGAGAGCAAAACTTGAAAAATAAAAATGATCTTTTTATTGAATCAAGGAAGGAAGCGATGATCTTCATCCAGCAACCACTTCTTTTTTTTCATCAAGAGCGACATCGACTTCCTTCCTAGTTTTCTTTTCTTCGCGATTCTCTTCTTCTTCCGTATACTAGACTGTTGACAAAAATAGAATATTTCAGTCATTTTTGATATATAATTTTTTTTGTCTTCAAACACAAAAAAGTTCTCTTTTTATGTCTCGCTTCTTTTATCCGATCGAGTGTTAAGAGTTCTAAAAAAAATACAAAAAAAGCTAGTTTTCCGCATTTTTCGATTTTTTTTCTTTCCTGCTTTTTCTCAATCTTCCTTCCTTCAGCAGCAACGAAGACGTCCTTGCGCCCCAAGGCTTGTTTGAATAAAAAATGATTGGAAGTCAAAAGTAAAGAACAGGGGAAACAAAAAAAGAAAGAGAGAGAAGCAGCAAGTGTTCCTTTTTACTGTTACTGCTGGTATACAAAAAAGTAGGCTAATCTGGATAAGCTTGGGGCTGTTGTTTTTTTATTTTATTGAATTTTTTGATGATGTTGTATTGTAGTTTTCGTGTTGTTTTTTTTCTCATCATTGATAATCTGTTGTATTTCTGGTCTGATCAAAAATGATTATTATTTGTTTATATTATTTTCTATTGAATAAATTGTTTTGTTTTCTGCGACTTCTGTTCTATTTTTTCTTTCATTCCTTAATTTTTATCAATGATATTGCTGTATCGTTGCATAATAACACATGCATTGGCTTCATTCTTCTACCCTCATGAATATTGTCTGGAAAAATTTTTTCATAGGACTGATAATTTTAGCAATACAAATTTATTTTCTTACCAACATTAGTTTTGTCATAATTTATCAGTCTACGTTAAACCCCATAGCTCTTGAACATATTTTTTTTTACAATATTACACTGTTTTTTTATTGTTGTCAAAGACTGACACGTGCCATGATATATTAGATAATATCTTCAATCAAAATCGATTGTACTACTCCCACCCTAATTTTTACACTTTTGAACTTCTTTTTTATCAACTACAAATACCTATCCTTTTTTGTTGTTCTTTTTTTTTATTACAATCAACTAGCCATATTTGTCTCTCTAAACTGCCAATTCTTTTTTCTTTCAATAATTAACAAGAAACATTGGACTTTAGCTTAACGTCTTTTTTGAAGCCCAAAAAATGATTCTAGCTGCTCTTTACTTTTTTTTATCTTCTTTTTTCTTTGATTTTTGCCTTTAATGATAATGATAAAAAAAAAACCACGATTAAGCATCGTCAATTAAGACTTTTTTATTTGTTGCCCAAAATACATGGAAAATATTTTTCTTTATTTTTTATGTATACTATTTTTCATGGCATGTAAAACGTCATTCTTACAATTTTTAGGATTGATTTTAGATATTTTCAAAAAAATAAGTTAAATATCCTCGTATTAGATCGTTCAGCCGCTGGCGTCTTTATTAGTGTGTTCCCCAGTGGTTAGCTTTAAGTACCAGATTCGAAGACCTTTGCCAACGCATCCCGGTGTGGCTATCCCTCTATTTCACAATAGAGAATCCCCACTCTTTGCAGAGTTTATGCATTGCTATTCAATTGGTAACACGCGGGTTGGGTAAGCACTAGGATTCGAACTTATAAGGGTCGGGTTGATAGGCCAGCACTATACCACTCAACCACCCAGCGCTCTTTTTTCTTTTTTTGAATCAAAATGTTTTTTTAAAAAATTAAGCAGTAATATTCACAGTACTCTATCAGTAAATCTTAAAAAAAATTTAACGTGTTTTGTAAAAAGTTGAACATTTTCGAAAATTTTCGTAAATTTGAACAATTTTCTCGTCAAACTCGTGACTCGCGTTTTTTTGTTTTTCAAAGTTTTTTATCTTTTTTTTACCAACTGCCATAATTTAAATATTTTATTTTTTCAGGTTCCATCTCACGATTATTATCAAATCTATTACGAATGGTTAACCTTCTTACATTTAATGCTCGACTTACGTCGCCTTCTGATCCAAAAACCCGTGCATCTGATTTACAGCTATATCTTGGAACTCGAACATATGGAACCTCTTCAACTCCAGAATCTTCAGATGAACAAATGATGGAAATAGATGACGACACTCCAGCCTCAGCAGGAACGACAGCATCAGAAGATTCCCTTCAGCGACAAAGCTATTTTTTAATGGATACTGATGAATATGATGAAGCTGTACCGGCATCAGATGAAATTTATCATGCTGTTGTAAGACTTGTTGATGCCAATGAAGCTGTCAATAATGGACATTTTGTACAAATTGATGCTCCTTCTATTATTGATGTGGATGAAGATGAAGACGATGAAATGATTGGAGATGTTTTGTTGTCATCAAGTTCTTCAGATTCTGATACTGATTCAACTGTTTCTTGGAAATCTGTTACATCTGGAAATAGTGAAGAAGATAATGAAAATCGATCTCATGGTAAGGGTTTTTATTAATTATTTTTATGTGAAATAAGGTGAATAGTAGGAGGGGGAATAGATAATTATTTGGTGGTTGAAAAAGTCTGAGATTAAAGCTTGCCATAACTGAAATTATTTGTGGGAAATACACTATGAACAGAACGATAGTATTTTAGTATTTTTATTTTAACACTTTCTTTATTGCTGTTGTAATGATAGTAACTTGAACATTTTTTTTATCGTTTTTTCTTGTTACTGTTAAAAATGACAGTAACTGAAAGATTTTGTTATCGTTTTTTCTTGTTACTATCACAGTGAAAGTAATCGCAACATTTTATTATCGTTTTTTTATTATTACTGTAGCATTGGTAGTCACCCTTTTTTGAAAGAAGTCAAAATTTTGATTGCATTGCTTTCATAAAGCTTTGTTTGACGTGTCTGCAAAATTTTGCCATTAAATTTTACAACTTGTTCAATGAGCTTTGAATGCTCTCATACACGTAATTAAACGTTTTTTTTCTTCCATCATGACGTCTTTTCCGTTCACAAATGTACGTAAATCGTAAAGAACTAAAAAAGTTTAATTTTTTGAACCTTCTTCCACCACAATTAATTATGGACGTGAAATGAAGACAATATCTTTCTCTAGCAGGCTACGTGACTCTAAACTACTTATTACAACCAATAAAGACGTTGCACTTGTAACACTTCCTTGTTAAAAAATTAACTATACCTGATCTATGTTTCAAATTACGATTCTAAAAAAGAGATCAATGTTGTCTAAGATGAAAGTTTAAGGTCACCTTTAATGTAATTTGATAATCAAATTTGGAGTATAAAAAATAACAGATTTGTTAGTAAAAATAAATAATGACAGTAAAAACGACAAACGATAAAAAATTGTTTTGTTTACTGTCACTGTGAGAGTAACGCTAAAAACAAAAATAAAATATTTTGATTACTATCACCGTGAGGTTTACAACAAAAATGAAAACAAAAAAGTTGCATTACTCTCATTTAGCTCATTAAAAGTTTTTTTGCCGTTGTTAATCCCCCTCATTAAAGAACTTTTTTGTTTATCAAGAAAAAAACATTTAATTGCTCACATGGTCTTTTAATTTAAGAAACCACAATGTTTGTTTTTTCTTTTCTAATCAATTGATTTTTTTCGTTCCTTTTTTGATCATCATCATCATGGACATTAAATTTTTTTTTCTTTTACATGAGACTAAAACAAAAACAACCGCAAAAAAGTACATGTGCATGTGTATATTAGAAGGGTGTAAACAGCGTTATTTCATTGATAGAAGGTAGTGGCAAAGAATCAAAATGTTTTTAGTTTTTAAGACTTCATAATAAAATGCAACTTTATATTATTTTTATAAACATTTTTTTAATTATTGTTTTTTTTGCAGGTTCATCAACCCCCAATCAATCATCGTCAACAACAACAACACCAGTATTATTTTCACCTTGGCATACAACGGGTCCACCACCATCAATAACAGCATCATCATCAGTGCCATCAGCATCAACAAGCACACCATCAACAGCAAGACGAAATTTAATTCGAAATTTACTTCCACCACCTGGACCATCTTCTTCATCATCATTACCATCAGCAGCGACAATATCATCGACGTCAAGAAATCGAGGAATGTCAGTATTTGAAAATTATCATCCAAGAAGAAATGGTGGTACATCAACTTCACTAAGGCCGCTATTATCAGAAAATATTAATCCATCTTCATCATTGTCTTCGTCATCAACAAATATTCCAAGATCTCAGCGAAGAGGAAATTCACAAAAATCTTCTTCATCAAGATGTGAATCATCAGCTAATCCATCTGTAAGTTATATTTTTGGATATTTGGATTTGATATATCTACCAAGGCTCTACGCGATCAAAACATAGAGCATCGAAATCGAGTTAATTGCGGTCGACTGAGTCAATACTGGAACTTTGATAGTAACAATAAAGGACGATAGAAAAATCTTTTGATTACTGTCAAAGTGGGAGTAATTCAAATATTTCATTTTCGTTTTTACTGTTACTATCTCAGTGATAGTAATCATAACAATTTTCTATCGTTTTTTCTTGTTACTGTCATTGATTTTAGTGGAGCGCTTTTTCGTCAAGTCCATTACACGATATATTTGTCAGCATATTAATATAACACTTATTTCAGCATCACCCATATTACACTCTTGATGGAGGGAATGTAAGGCCATACAAACTCGACATAATCCAAGCCAATCCACCACTTGATCAAGAAACTCTTGAAAAGCATTCATGGAATCCAGAAGATCGATCGCTAAATATTTTTGTAAAAGATGATGATAAACTTACTTTTCATCGACATCCTGTTGCACAATCAACTGATTGTATTCGTGGAAAAATTGGATATTCAAAAGGTTTTCATGTATGGAAAATTACATGGCCTCAAAGAATGCGTGGTACACATGCTGTTATTGGATTAGCAACTAAAGCAGCACCCTTACATCAAGTTGGATATGTATCATTGATTGGACAAAATCCTGAATCATATGGATGGGATATAAGTAAGTTATTTTGAGTTCTTTGGGGCATAGAGGGGTAAGTAGATTTCATATATCCATTGTTGTTGGATATATTAAATCCATTTGTCGTTAAAAGGAGAAAAATAGTAATCAAAAATTTCTCTTTTTCAATTTTTTCGATTACTTTCTTTTTGATAGTAACCAAAACATTTCATTTTTGATTTTAATGTTACTGTCACAGAGAGAGTAAACAAAAAATAATTTTATCGTCTTTTTATGTTACTTTCGAAGTGAAAGTTTTTATTTGGTTTCCTATATCTATAATTTTTTAGTTCGAAATAAATGTTATCATGATGGAAAGATAACAAATGGATGGAATTTTCCTTCTTCTTCAACGATCGGTGAAACATCTTTTACAGTACCAGATTCATTTTATTGTATTCTTGATATGGATGACGGGTATATGGCATTTGCAACAGAAACAAAATTTTTGGGTATTGCATTTTGTGATTTAAAAGGAAAGAAATTATATCCAATTGTATCAGCTGTATGGGGGCATTGTGAAGTAACTATGAATTATTTGGGTGGATTAGATTGTAAGTTACTTTTTGAACAGGGAGATTTGGGATAAAGGGTTGTGAAGTAGAGATTAAACTGATTTTGATTTCAATATTTTACATAAACCCGAAATTTCGATATTTTTATCAAAACCGATATATTAAAGTGCCTTAGATACCGTACTCCCACTAATCCACTATCCATATTTTAGCTGAACCTCGAGCTTTGATGGATGTCTGTAGACGAACAATTCGAATGCAAATGGATAAATCTATTACAAATTCCAAAATTCAACAACTACCTATTCCACCAATATTACAGAAATATGTCATGTACAAAGCTTAACCATTTCAACCTTATTTCAATTCTGAACAACTCCATATTAGTTTTGTAGATTAGATTCTCAAAAAATTTTGCACAAAAATTTGTCGGTGATATTATTACAATACTTTTTATGTTTATCTAATCCCGAGTTAATCCCTTTGGTATCTTTCATTTCTTTCTTTTTATTGTATCCGGTGATTTTGAATATCTTTTTTTGTTGCTTAAAATTGTTTTATAAAAATTATTTTTCTTGATTTGTCTATTTTTCTTATTTGCCAGAGAATACTCCAATTCAACATTGTTTTCTTTTTTTTCTTACGGGATTCTTTTTCTCAAACTCATTGCATTTTTTTGTTTTTTGTATTTCACAAAAAAGTTTTTTTTATTATTTTTTTTGAGCGCCGGTGATTTTTTTGATTTTGCTCATTCATGTGTTTTGCTTCGTCAAAAAAATAATTCTTGGATTGTATCTTTTTGCTTTTTTATTGTATATTTTCTTAATTAAAGAGAAAAATTATTGGATAATTTATTTATTTCCACACATTTTCACAAAAAAAGTGGCTATTCACACGTGTCTGATCACATGCCGTAAAATATAGAGTTTTTGATATCCTATGGATATGGTTCACTTTTAATCTCGGACAACCCATTGAAATCGTTTTAACATCGTATCCCCCCGTGCACTCAAGCACCTAGTCTTTTAGAGGTAGCTTCACCTCACCGAGTTGAGCATCAACCATATACCCACTCTACCGCCAAGAGATGGCAAAGATGCAAAATTGTTTGAGTTACTGCCGCTGTCGAAAAAATTCAACAAAATATTACATACATTTTTCAGCATTTATATACAGTAAAATAAAACATTAACAATCTTTAATTAAATATAACCACAAAATACTTTAAATTTAATGATGAAATGTTCTGCATAATTCTTCATTATTTAATTTGTATGAACAAGCAGCAAACGTATAAGGCCATCCATGGCGAATATTAAAGATTAATCGATTTCCATGTCCATCACATCCACGATAAAAACAATTTGGACATACCATAAATAAATCCATTGCTCGAATTGTTTGATTCAAATATGGCTTGAGATCATAGATTAATGGCATCTGAAAATGTGATATCATATGAAAATAAAAGAAATTTTAACAAAACAAAGGTGGAACAAAATTTTTAAGCTTTGTTTTTCATTTTATTGTTGTGTTGATAGTAACAATAAAAAACAATAGCAAAATGTTTCAGTTACTCTCACAGTGACAGTAATCAAAAGATTTTTTTTATCGTTTTTTATTGTTACTTTCAAAGCAGAAAAAGGCTTGATAAATCGAATTTCATATGTCCGACATTAAATAAAACTAAAATCTTATGTGCAAGATATATGAGATCCCCAACAATTATACAAAAAGTAATAACATACTTTAACCGTAAGTGAAGTTTCAGTAGTATTTCTCAAATCATGCATCCATTCTAAAAAGAAAAATGCAATAAATTGCCAAAAAATATTTATACTGACCTTTTCTTTCATAGTCGTCTTCCTCGAGCATTGTTGACAATGGACATGCATTTGGCCATAATCTTGTTTGATTTGCTTTTACTAAAGAGTTTGAATCACGACATGGAGTTCTTTCATGTACATCAACACAATCTGGATTATCGGTTTTTAATAATTTGAATTGTCTCCATGCATATGAATTGATGTCATCTTGATTTTGGCATAAATTCTATAAAGAAAGGATAAAAATGTAAGCAAAAATGTGGTGAAAGTAACAAGAAAAAACGATAACTAAATGTTTTGGTTACTATCACTTTGAGAGTAACACAAAAAATGAAATTGAAATGTTTTGATGATTATCAAAAAGATAGTAACTAAAACATTTTTTTATCGTTTTTCACAATTAATGTCACAGTAACAAAAATACAAGAAAACAAAAAATGTTGAATGTCGTCTCACACTTTGCTACCACGATCTCTCAAAAAATATACACTTACTATATACCATGGTGTTACAATGTATTCACAATCAATCATTAATCCACTTCTCATTGCAGCTTCAATATTATATTCTTCCTCAGCTTTTATATCTGCTTGCTAAACATGAATAGAGATAAAAAAAGATATAAAAAGTTAAATAAAAAGCAAAACTTACTGCAATAAAAGATAACGATAAAGTAAAAAGTGCTACACCAAGAAAACCCAACAGACCTAATAAAATACCAAATGATATATATTGTCCTTTCTTCGTTAATATACAGTTTAAACATCGATACGATTTTGATTTTTTTGATAAAAATGTTGATTCAGGCATCTTTGTTGTTTTTCCTTTTTCTTTGGTGGTAAAAATTTGTTGTCATCGTAATGGTTGTCATTCAGGTTTTCAGAAAAAAGAAATTTGCATAATAGATACTAGACAATTGTCATCATGAACATTTTTTGTGCATAAAATGAAAAGAGTAAAATTTGCATAACAACGAGATTTCAATGAAGAACAGTAGCGGTGAAAATATTGGCTAATAAGTATTTACAAATTTTGTCGGTCAAAACTCTAAAAAGCTTTTAATAATTATAATAACTGTTATTATCATATGGTAAAATACTAATCTTATTTCTGCTAAAATGTGTCAAATTTGTGAATTACAAACTTTTTAGATTTTGCAAAACCTAGATACCAATTTTCTTTGACGTAATATGTAGACACTAAAGCATACTGTAACACATTTCAAAAAACGGCTAATGTACTTTGAGAATTAATTATTCAAAAATAACTGTTAGCCAAAAACAATTAAAGCAATCAAATTTTTTTACTAAATGGGTATAAACCAGGTGGTTTTTGGTGGTTTTCTCGGCATGTACTTACTTCACTTCCTCTCATTCCTTCCTTTGTACAACTTTTTTTAAAGGAAAAAGGATAAGACGGTGAAGTTATTAGGTGCCAGTCTTTATGATAAGTACTTACAATAATGTTGCACCTGCTCAAATAATTATTACTCTTTTGTAGAAGTGACTTTGAGAAACATTTAAAGAAACTTGAACTAACAGCTTTAAAATATTATTTCAACAAAGTTTTATGAAGAGAAAGTTTTAGCAGTATTTTTAAAGTAATGAATTCATCAAAAATTTCTCTTCCATCTCAACAATTTACTACAGCTTATATTTGGTTCATTCATTTAACTTCTTTTCTATCATGGATTGTTTTTCCATTTTTATTTTATATAATTTTAACACAATCCAAGGGCCTTAAAAGTTATAAGCGATTTATACTGAATCATTCATTTTGGAGTTTAATGTTTGAAACAATGATTGGCTTATTTACCCCCATGCTCTTATTACCTGCTTTTGGAGGATTTCCGTTGACCATTCTTCGAGAAGCTGGAAGTATTCATTTCACATCAACTGCAACATTTATTGGCCTTATTTTTGGTATTAATTATATCGCATCACTATTTGTTACAATTGGCACACGATATATGGCAACTTTTTCGGAATCATCAACACAAAGAAAAACTCAAAAATATTTAATCATTTTTTCACTTGTTTCTGTTTTAATATTATATCCACCAATTATTTATGGTGCAACTACAGTATATGATGATGATGTCAATTTTGTACATACAAATGCCATGGCATATGACAAAGAATTTTTTGTTGACTTTAAAGAACCTTCTATGATTTTCTTTTTAATTAAACCATACAAAGCAGTTTTAATTGTAGCATTAATTATTTTAGCTATAGGTTTTATTGCTGGAATAATTACAATTGTAGTTTTTATCTTTCTTGTTCGAAGTAATAAGTCTGCATCGGTAACAAAAGTTCAGCGATCGCTAATTATCAGTTCAGTTGTTCAAATTTTGCTTACTTTACTTTTTTTAGTCTTACCTATTATTGTTATACTTGTAATTATTGTTTTTGAAGTCACACATTCGTCTATTTACGGTTGTATTTGTGTTTCTTTTATATCTGCGCATAGTGTCTTGGAATTTATTGCAACTTTGTATTTTGTTTTGCCGTATCGAAAATTTGTTTTAAAACAGCTAACAAAATATCGAATATTAAAAAGTGTTGCAATATCTTCTGTTCAAAGAAATAGCACTCTCAGCACTTCTACTTCTATACTTCATTAAGGAGAGCAAGGATTATGTGGTACCGACATTTGAATTTTACGAATAAATAAATGCAAGTTAAAAATTTCTTTGGCTAACATTTATTAGGCACTTAACCTAAACAGAAATACATTTAAATTTTGCACCTGTGTACAATAAATTTACCAACTTCATTTTCAATTTCTAAAAACTAATGAATGAGAGAAAATCAAAAGTCATCGTTTTTATGTTTTTACATAAGAAAAACAAAAATGAAATGTTTTGATTACTGTCAAAAAAATAGTATCTCAAACATTTAATTATCGTTTTTTGTTGTAACTATCAAATTGACAATATTTTATTTTTTTGCGTTTACTATCAGGACAATTTACATTTATTTAAATCTTCACATTTTAATAGCAGTGAGACGAAACGAAGATTTTCTGAAAAGAACAGAAGGAGCAGAAGTAGAAATTACAACATTTAATAAATGATATTTTGACAATTGCTTTAAAACAAATTTTCGATACGGCAAAACAAAATACAAAGTTGCAATAAATTCTAAGACACTATGCGCAGAGATAAATGAAATACAAATACAACCATAAGCAGAAGAATGAGGAACTTCAAAAATAGCAATAACAAGAATAATTACAATAGGCGAAATTAGAAAAAGTAAGGTCAACAAAATTTGTACAACAGAACTGATAATTAGCGATCGCTGAACTTTTGTTACCGATGCAGACTTATTACTTCGAACAAGAAAGATAAAAACTACAATTGTAATTATTCCTGCTATAAACCCTATATTCAAAATAATTAATGCTGCAATTAAAACTGCTTTGTATGGTTTAATTAAAAAGAAAATCATAGAAGGTTCTTTAAAGTCAACAAAAAATTCTTTGTCATATGCCATGGCATTTGTATGTACAAAATTGACATCATCATCATAAACGGTTGTTGCGCCATAAATAATTGGTGGATATAATATTAAAACAGAAACAAGTGAAAAAATTATTAAAGATTTCTGAGTTTTTCTTTGTGTTGATGATTCCGAAAAAGTTGCCATATATCGTGTGCCAATTGTAACAAATAGTGATGCGATATAATTAATACCAAAAATAAGGCCAATAAATGTTGCTGTTGATGTGAAATGAATACTTCCAGATTCTCGAAGAATGGTCAATGGAAATCCTCCAAATGCTGGTAATAAGAGCATGGGGGTAAATAACCCAATCATTGTTTCAAACATTAGGCTCCAAAATGAATGATTTAATATAAAGTGTTTATAACTTTTAAGGCCCTTGGATTGTGTTAGAATTATGTAAAGCAAGCATGGGAAAGTAATCCATGACAAGAAAGACGTGAAATGAATAAACCAAATATAAGCTGTAACAAATTGGGAAGATGGAAGAGAAATTTTTGATGAATTCATTTCTTAAAAATAATGGAATCTTTATTTATACAGCTTTATTGAATGAATATTTCAAAGCTGTTAATTCAAGTTTTTAAGAACTTAATAAATGTTTCAAAAACAAGCTTACAAAAGCGTAACATTTAATTCGACAGATGCAAAGGTTGATTGTAATTACATGTTGTTTAAAGTTATTTTTATGTATTAAAGACAGATACTTATTTACTCCCTGTTCTTTTCTATTAAAAAGTTATGAATAAAAAAGGAAAAGTGGGGGAAGTAAAGAAAATAAGTGCTGAGAAAAACAACAACAAAAACACCTGCTATTTTGAACATACTTTAAATAACAATTAACTTTGTAAAGACATTTTCTTGCTTTAATTGTTTTTGATACTTTTTTTAAAAGTGCAGGGTGGTTGAGTGGTCTAGTGCTGGCTTATTAACCGTTCCCTTACAAGTTCGATCTCCGTGCTTGCCAAATCCAAGCATTACCAATTGAATGACAACGGGTACACTCGGCAAGGTGTGGGGGTCCTTTCTTGGGAGATAGAGGGTTGACCACCAGTAGTGGTGTTTAGATCAGGCACCTAAGGTTAGAAGCCTCGAAGCACTCCGGTAAAAGCAGCGTCCGGGACTAAGCTGTCTGATACGGAGAAATTTTAACCTTTTCTAAAAAAATATTAACTGTTCCGATTTATTTCTTGTTGATTTAATTTTGCTCCGTATACCTTACTATCATTGTTACAGTAACCAAAAATTTTTTTATCGTTTCTTTCTCAAAGAGATTTGTGTCTTTTTTAAAAAATTTGAATGTATCCAACATATGTATATAAAAAATTTAAACATTAATAACAAATTTTTATTATGATAAATAAAATCACAACATACTTTTAGTTTAAACATCATAAGTAACGTACTTAAAATATTCACAATACACTTTACTAGTTATATTAAAATATGAACAATCAGCAAATGTATGTGGCCATCCATGCCGAATATTGGAGAATAGCCAATATCCATCATTATCACATCCACGAAAAAAGCAATTTGGACATATCATAAATAGATCCATTGAACGAATTGTTTGATTCAAATATGGCTTGAGATCAGCGATTAATGGCATCTGAAAATGTGATAATTAAAAGGGGCCCCACAAGTGGATTCTATCTAACGTGCATATACAAATAAATCAAAAATGAAAATTTTTTTGTGCCGAATATATCGAATCCACTAAAATCAATAACTCACTTTAACCTCACGTGAAACTTCTGTAATATCTCCAAAATCTAGCAACGATCCTAAAATATTAAAAACTATAAAAAAATTCAGCTAAAATGTTTACTTGCCATCTTCTCCTTCCTCCAATGTTGCTTTTGGACAAGTACTTGGCCATAATATTGTTCGATTACGATTACGTATAATTGTTATATTTGAATCACGACATGGAGTTCTTTCATGTACATCAACACAATCTGGCTTATCGGTTTTTAGCAGTTTGAATTGCCTCCATGCATATGAATCAATATCATCTTGATTTTGGCAGAAGTTCTAAAAATAGAGGATAAAATACATGTAATGTAAGCAAAAAATGCGGTGACAGTAACAAGAAAAAACGATAATAAAATTTTTGGGTTACTATCACAGTGATAGTAACATTAAAAACAAAAATGAAATGTTTTGATTACTCTCAAAATGATAGTAAGTCAAACATTATTTTATCGTTTCTTCTTATTACTCTCACAATGATAGTAATCACAACAATTTGTTATCGTTTTTTGTGATTACTTTCAGAAAACAAAAAATAGTAAATTACTGTCGCTACCGACTGCCACTTAGCTACCATAACCCTTTATAAAAACACTTACCAAATACCATGGTGTTACAATATATTCACAATCCATCATTAATCCACTTTTCATTGCAGCTTCTATATTATATTCTTGAGCAGCTTTTGTAATTAAAAACTAAAAATTAAAAAATATATATAAAATATTGAAGGAGCAAAAAAACTTACTCCGTTATAATAAACAACAGAAAAAAATAATCCCACAAGAAGAGCGACAGCAACAATCGATAAAATAATAAATGAAATTGTTTGACCCTTTTTTGTTAATAAACAATTTAGACATTGATATGATTTGGAATTTTTTGAAAAGTTTGAGCGCGTCATATTTCTTTCGTATATTGAGCAAGTGTGTGTTGTTGCTGAACGATTGTATCTTTTGTATTTGGAGCAAAAAATATGCACTGCGGACGAATGTTATTTGTGTGTTGAAAACTTTGAAATTTGCATTAACGTTATGAAATGATCAAAATGAACTTTTTTGTGCCGATTGAAGAAAATTTGCATTATTTTTGTAAAAACAACAATTTTTAGGGAGAAGTAAATAGGGCAGAGAAAAAACAACAAAAACACCTGCTATTTTGAACATATTTTAGTTTTAATTTATTTTGTAAAAACATTTAATTGCTTTAATTATTTCTGTATCAATTATTATTAACTGTTTCCAAAATTTATTTTAAGACGTCATATCTTTACAGTATGTTACAATTTCCACATTTTGATGGATGTTTAATTTAATGCCTAAATAATCAATAAAAAGAAAATCTTCTCTTTTTTGTTTCTAAGGAATGTTAAAGACCTTGACGGCCTATCTCATTCGATCATAACGGTTTGATGGGTAAAAAGAAATATTTACAATGCATTCTTTTCCTCCAACAAAAAGTATTTTAATCAGATCTTTAAGGTTATTTTTTCTTCATTGTCGTCAACATCCCTTATAGAAGAATATTCGGTTTTGAATTTTTAATATATGTTTGACCAGGTAATGCTATAAAATAGTGTTGTGTTGATTATGTTAATAAATGTTAATTAAACAGTGTTTTGTAAAGATTTATTTACGCCAAAAAAGAATATGAAAACAGGCAATTTAAATGTAAGAATAGGTTTTTTTAAAGAGACTTAACACTGGAATAAAAACTATTATTTTTGCAAACACTTTATTCATGGCAGACTCATCTAATAGAAAAAAAATAGAGGTGTGAAAAATTTTCATTTGCAATTTTTTTCCTTTGTTTTTCTGTTTTATCTATTGTTCTTCTATTGTCTTTTTGAGCTTAATCTTAAAAAGCTAATATGTTTTTTTAAAATTTATTAGTTAAAAAAGTGCCGTGCTAAAGTCAAGATAAGATCGTTATAAACCGATCTATCAAATAATCACAAAAAAAAGATAACCTATAAACCGAGATCTGGGGCTGTGAAAAAGAGCAAAAGAACAAAGAAAACAAGGCGCGAAGGAATTTTTTTTCACACCTCTCTTTTTTCTTTCACTTTCCTTTCAGGTCTGCCGTGTATTATATGCTTAATTATTATTTATGGTATAGCTCTAAAAATCAACAATTGCTAGATTTTGTTTCCAACAAAAATAATATTTTCTGAAAAATAGATTTATCTGTATGGCTGTTAAATTTTCATCTTTTGAGATAATGAAGTAGACTACACATATTTAAATTGTGGTGACTACTTAATTCTCTGATAAAACGTAAAAGATGTTATGCTCATCAACCAAAAGTCAATACAGTGTTTTAAATTTGATAATTATTTTTCTGCACAGACAAAGAGAATTTTATCTTTTTTTTTGCAGCAAGACATGTCACATGTGCTCACAAATTGTCAACCACAAAAAGAATGTGAACAAAAACCACATTTATTAAAACAAAAAATTACACGAACAAAAACAATAAAATATGTATATAATATATATACCAAAGATTATGGGGCATCTGGACATAAATCTTTTGAAAATTTAAATGAGCAATGAGAAAAGCTATAAGGCCATCCATTTCGATAATTATAAACTGTTCCATCACATGTAGAACGATAAAAACAATTTGGACATATCATAAGTAAATCCATTGCACGAATTGTTTGATTCAAATATGGCTTGAGATCCGAGATTAATGGCATCTGAAAATAATGTTCAACGAAATAAATGGTATAAAGAATTTTTAGCAACCTAAAAGTGTCATTTTATCAATTTTTTTTGATTGAGTTATGTATTGTGATAGTAGTAAGAAAAAAACGATAGAAAAATGTCTGATTTACTCTCACAGTGATAGTAACATTAAAAACTAAAATGAAATGTTTTGGTTACTTTCACTTTGACAGTAATCAAAAGATTTATCTACCGTCTTTTATTGTTACTTTCAAAGCATCAACAACATAAATTCCCGAAATGAAGTTTTCGTTGTTGGATATACGAAATCCCCCATTGTATAAAATTAAAAAAAAACTCACTTTGACAACTATTGAAGCTTCACTAATATTTCCAAGATCCTTTACCCATGAAGGATAATCAGGCACTAAACCTAAAATAAAAATACAATTATATTTGCCAATATTTGTCAAAAAATAATTCATACCAACTTCATTCACACTTTCTGCTAAAACTGATCCAATAGGGCATGCACTTGGCCATAATATTGTTCGATTTGGTTTAATTGTTAAATTTGAATCACGACATGGAGTTCTTTCATGTACATCAACACAATCTGGCTTATCGGTTTTTAGCAGTTTGAATTGTCTCCATGCATATGTTTCAATGTTGTCTTGATTTTGGCATAAGTTCTAAAAAGGGATTAAAAATGAGAACAAAAAATGTGGCGACAGTAACAAGAAACAACGATAGAAAATTATTGGAGTTACTGTCATTGTGATAGTAATAACGAAAGACGATAACAAAATGTTTTGATAACTATCACAAAGACAGTAACAGAAAAATGTGAGTGTTACTAAAAGGTGGCACCTTCTAAAAATACTTACTATATACCATGGTGTTACAACATAATCACAATCAAGCATTAGTCCACTTGCCATTGCAGCTTCAATATTATATTCTTGATTGATTTTCGTAGTTAAAAACTAAAAATAAAGAAATTAATATATAAAAATGAAACCGCTAAAACACTTACTCCATAATAATGCACTATTGAAATTAAAAGTCCCACAACAAGAACGACAAAAGCAGTAGATAAAATAATAAATGAAATAGTCTGATGTTTTTTTGTTAATAAACAATTTAAACATCGATATGATTGGGTATGTCTTATTGAATATGTTGAGCGCGTCATATTTGTTTCGTATTTGTAGCAAATTTGTGTTGTTGTTGAACGATTGTATTTATATAAATGGGCGAAATTTCCATAAACAAAATGCAATGATTAAGATGAACATTCTTTGTGTCTATTATCAGGTAAAGAAAATTTGCATTTAAAAATTTTTGTAATATAAACTTTTTTCTAAAACACAAATCTTGCGGTACAATACAAAAGAAAATATAGCAAAGACTTTAACACTGTCATTAACTAAGGACAGATGTAGCAGGGATGAAAGAATTATCCTGATGAACTGGAACAACAGCAATAGTTTTCGCAGTACTAAATTTTGTTAATTGTTTTTGAATAAATTTTCGATATGGTAAAACAAAATATAACGTTGCAATAAATTCTAAGAAGCTATGAGCAGAGATAAATGAAATACAAATACAACCATAAGCAGAGGAATGTGGAACTTCAAAGATAACAATTATAAGAATAATTACAACAGGCAAAATAAAAAAAAGTAAGGTCAACAAAATTTGTACAACAGAACTGGTAATAAGCGTTCGCTGAACATTTGTTACTGATGCAGACTTATTGCTTCGAACAAGATATATAAAAACTATATTTGTTACAATTCCAGCTATAAAAGTTATGATTAAAATAATTAATGCTGCAATTAAAACAGCTTTGTATGGTTTAATTAAAAAGAAAATCATTGATGGTTCTTTAAAGTCAATAAAATATTCATCAAAAGATTCTGCATTTTTATGAATGATATTTGAATCTATAGCATATACCATAATTGCACCATATATAATTAATGGATACATTATTGTACAACAAAGAAGAGCAAGAATAATTATAATTTTTTGAGTATATTTTTGAGATTTTGAAAATGTTGCAACATATCGTGTGGCAATTGTTATATATAGGGATGCTGTGTAATTAGAAATAAAAAGAAAGCCAATAAATGTTGCTGTAGATGTGAAATGCATGCTTCCTGCTTCTCGTAGAATGGTCAATGGAAATCCTCCAAAAACTGGCAACAGGGGCATTGGAGTAAATAGTCCAATAACAGTTTCAAACATTAAACTCCAAAATGAATGATTTAAGATGAATCTTTTGTAGTTTTTAAGGCCTTGAGATTGTGTTAAGATTATATAAAATAAAAATGGAAAAGTGATCCAGGACAGAAAAGACGTTAAATGAATAAACCAAATGTAGGCTGTAACAAATTGTTGAGATTGAAGAGAAATTTTTGAAGAATTCATAACAAAAACAAATAATACTAAAAAATTTCTTACATACACCTTTAAAAAATAAATATTTTATTTATAGCTGTTAATCCATAAATTGAATAACTGATAAGATTGTTTTGCGTTGAATCTAATGTTAAAAAATGTCAAAGTTATGACAAATTTTTAATTTCTGTTTTCTCTGTGTCAAACAAAAAATATTATTTAAACATCAAAAACATTTTTTATGCAGATGTAAATTTTTAATTAACAAACTTATTGAGAAAAAAATATTTCATTTTTACAACACCTGTCTAGGCATGGCAGCCGGCCTGGCCAAGCCCGTAAAAGCCTAAGCCGGGCCCGAGCCGGCCGGCTCCCGCCCGGCCCGGCTTTGATTTTTTGAGGTTTGAGAAAAACTTGCATAGGGGGGACCAAGACAAAATAGCGAAAAAATCAAACCGGCCTTAAGCCGGCTCAGGCTTGGCTCGGCCGGGCTTTCAAAAAGTGGGCCGGTTGCCATGCCTACACCTGTCACATGTACTTCCTTCAACAAATTGTGGTTTCATTTTTATACAGATGTTTTTGCTTACTAGTCACCGCATACACAAAAGCAGGATTTTAAAATTTTGCACACTTTGCAAAAATGATAAATACGCATGTAGAATCTAAAATCTTCAATAATAGTTCTCATTATCTAATTAAAATGAAACACATTCTTTTGTATTGCATGTTTCTCAATGATTCACGTTTTGAAGAAAGAAAGAATTGTGTTATTTTGTGTGAATGTCAAAAAAACAATAACGTAAAATGTTTTTGTAAAACTGAAAATTGTCTATTCAAATATTTTTAGAAACCATTGTCATTCATTGAAAAAAGTGTTTTGCTTTTTGTTTTTCTTTCTTTGAAATCATCAAAAAGCATAAAACGTATTATAAAAAATCGTTAATTAGAAGGAATTGCTTATTCTCAAGCTAAATTCATCATTTGCAAAAAAGAAAACGTTATAAAACATCCAAAAAGTAAAAAAAATTGTTCACTTTTATTGCAATGAAGAAAATGGAATTCATGGTGTTATCGTTTCTTTTTCTTGTTTTTGCTCCTATTTGTGTTGCAATAGAATGTAAGCACTACAATATGAAATACCCCAGTTTAACCTTGACAAAAGTGACGTCTGAAATAACTAATAAAACTTGTGATGATATTTGCATTAATTATCTTTGCCCTTATAAATTTAATGATCCAGATAACAATGATAAATTTTATGTTTTGGGAAGTGGCTGTCATGAAGATGTGAGTGAAAATTGCGGATTTTACCTTGATTTTATTGGTACTGGGGGATCACATTGTCATAATTCAACAAAAGCTTTGGGTTGTACGTGTGCTCCTGGAGATGCAGAGCCATGTGAAGAGAAATTACCAAATTTGGTTAGATATTTTCTTGTTTTTATAATTTAATTGAAAATTCGATTTAAGTTGAAAGAGTTAGAGAAATCAAATCCAAAAAAAAGTTTTGGTTGGGGTCACATGTCTGATATTCAATGGGAACCAGATGTTGTTGTTACCACAACGACAACAATCCCGTCCACTACCACCATACTTCATACTACAATAACATCAACATTCATCACAACGACAATGACTAGATCTACTACAACTACGACACCTTTGTACAACACCACTACCACTACGATTCCTGATATAACTACAACAACGACACCATCCACCCCCACCACAACAACTTTGCCTGATACAACAACGACTGTTACAACAACAACACCACCAAACATCACTGTAACTACAACTCCTGATATGACAACTCCTACCACTACAACAACATCAACACCACTCAATACCACAACAGCTGGTATTACTGATACAACAACGAGAATATCGTCTACAACAACCCCTCCTGAAACAACGACACAATCTCACACTACAAAAACTACAATTCCTGATGTAACATCTTCTACTACTACAACAACAACAACATCAACGACGACAACAACAACTCCACCAAATACCACTGAAACAACAACTACATCACCATCCACTACCAGCACGACTACAACTCCTGATACAACAATATCTTCAACAATAACCCCACCCAACACCACCCTGGATACGAAGCCTACGCATGAACCCTCATCGACAACCCTATCAAACACCACCATGGCTACAACCCCAACACATGAACCAGCAACAATCAACACCACCATGGCTACAACGCCAACACATGAACCAGCAACAATCAACACCACCATGGCTACAACGCCAACACATGAACCAGCAACAATCAACACCACCATGGCTACAACGCCAACACATGAACCAGCAACAATCAACACCACCATGGCTACAACCCCAACACATGAACCAGCAACAATCAACACCACCATGGCTACAACCCCAACACATGAACCAGCAACAATCAACACCACCATGGCTACAACACCAACACATGAACCAGCAACAATCAACACCACCATGGCTACAACCCCAACACATGAACCAGCAACAATCAACACCACCATGGCTACAACCCCAACACATGAACCAGCAACAATCAACACCACCATGGCTACAACCCCAACACATGAACCAGCAACAATCAACACCACCATGGCTACAACGCCAACACATGAACCAGCAACAATCAACACCACCATGGCTACAACGCCAACACATGAACCAGCAACAATCAACACCACCATGGCTACAACGCCAACACATGAACCAGCAACAATCAACACCACCATGGCTACAACCCCAACACATGAACCAGCAACAATCAACACCACCATGGCTACAACACCAACACATGAACCAGCAACAATCAACACCACCATGGCTACAACCCCAACACATGAACCAGCAACAATCAACACCACCATGGCTACAACCCCAACACATGAACCAGCAACAATCAACACCACCATGGCTACAACCCCAACACATGAACCAGCAACAATCAACACCACCATGGCTACAACCCCAACACATGAACCAGCAACAATCAACACCACCATGGCTACAACGCCAACACATGAACCAGCAACAATCAACACCACCATGGCTACAACCCCAACACATGAACCAGCAACAATCAACACCACCATGGCTACAACCCCAACACATGAACCAGCAACAATCAACACCACCATGGCTACAACGCCAACACATGAACCAGCAACAATCAACACCACCATGGCTACAACCCCAACACATGAACCAGCAACAATCAACACCACCATGGCTACAACCCCAACACATGAACCAGCAACAATCAACACCACCATGGCTACAACCCCAACACATGAACCAGCAACAATCAACACCACCATGGCTACAACCCCAACACATGAACCAGCAACAATCAACACCACCATGGCTACAACCCCAACACATGAACCAGCAACAATCAACACCACCATGGCTACAACCCCAACACATGAACCAGCAACAATCAACACCACCATGGCTACAACCCCAACACATGAACCAGCAACAATCAACACCACCATGGCTACAACACCAACACATGAACCAGCAACAATCAACACCACCATGGCTACAACCCCAACACATGAACCAGCAACAATCAACACCACCATGGCTACAACCCCAACACATGAACCAGCAACAATCAACACCACCATGGCTACAACCCCAACACATGAACCAGCAACAATCAACACCACCATGGCTACAACCCCAACACATGAACCAGCAACAATCAACACCACCATGGCTACAACCCCAACACATGAACCAGCAACAATCAACACCACCATGGCTACAACACCAACACATGAATTACTACCAACCACATCTAACACAACTGGGACGATAACTCATATATCTGAGCCAGCAACAAGGACCACATCCAACACCACAACAACTTCTAATGCACCTCCTATATCTGAAAACCCCATTTACCATTTCTTTTTCAGCTACCTTTAAATTTGCTTAATAATATGTGCCTTTCACTGTCTATTTAGCAAGCAGCAAGTATCGTTTATTAAAACATGTCACAAATTACTGTGTAATAAAATTTTTGGACAGCTACAATTACTTTAAATACTAGCAACTGATATCATACAAAAGTTGCCTTGTTTAATAATAAATTTTTTAAATTAAAACTGAAGCAGTCGATTTAACTGTTCAATAAAGATATAGTTCTACAAAGTTGATTTTTAATAATATCAAAGCAACAATGTTTAGTTTACTTTAAAACCATTCTTTATTCATGCATAATTTGAAAACCTTCAAAAATATTTCTATTTAATTAAACTGAAATTTATTTTTTGTGTTGCCTCTATTTCTAATGACTCAAATTTTCCAAGAAAGAATATTTTGTTATTTAAAAAATGTCGAAAACACAAAAAACGTAAAATATTTTTTCAGAAATTGAAAACTGTCTATTAAAAAAAATATTTTAAGAAACCATCATTCATTATTCATGAAAAAGGAATCTCCTTTTGTTTTTCCCTTTTTTTGAAACCATCAACACCGAAATATTATTATAAAAAAATTCAACAAATTAAAGAAATCGTTCATTTTCAAGCAGACGAAAAAATGATATTCTTATTGCTTCCGTTTCTTTTCCTTTTTACTCCTGCTAGTGGTACAATTGAATGTAAGCACTATAATATGAAGTATCCAAATTTAACTCTTACAAAAGTCAATTCTGAAATAACTAACAAAACCTGTGAAGATGTTTGTGTCAATTATCTTTGTCCTGTTAATTTTAACTCTAGAACACAATCTGCAACACCATCTACAACAAATACTCCATCTACAACGTCTGGCATCACTAGTTCCACAACATCATCTACAACAGCTACCCCAAATAACAATGAAACATTTTTTATTTTGGGAAGTGGCTGTAAAGAAGATATTGAAGAAAATTGTGGCGATAACATCGATTTTAATTTTCAATTAAATTGTTATAATTCAACAGATTTAATAGCATGTATTTGTGCTTCTGAAGATGATGAACAATGTGAAGAGGATTTACCAATTTGGGTTAGATTTTTTTGTTTTTGTAATAAATTCAAAAAGTTTTTAGTTTCACTCAAATCCAATGATGAATTTTGGTTGGGGTCACATTTATGATATTGAATGGTTACCAGATGTTGATGGAGTGACAATGCCTACAACCACGTCCACCACAACATCATCAACAACAACTACGGCAATTTCATCCACTACCCCAACAACTCCTTCAACAACAACGACAACACCATCTACAACACCACCTACAACAACCCCATCCCCGACCACCCCGACAACGACTCTTTTTCTGGATACATCTACAACAGCCCCTTTAATTACAACCACCACCACAACTCCACCTTTCACAACCGGTTCTGCTTGCGGTCAATTTGTTAACACTTTATCGGTGCTCTTTTTTGCTTTCTTTTTCAACCCCTTTTAAATTTTTCCACTAATATTTACTGATTTTTTTCTGTCTAATTGACAAGCAGCAAGTGTAAAAAATCAGAAGAATATCGGATAATAATATTTTGTATAAGTGCGAAAATTTTGATTGCTAATAACAAAATTACAAAAGACATTGTAAGTTTCAAACATTTGATTTATTTTGATTTAAAATAAATTTTTAAATTAAAAATGGTTTTATAATTTTCAACCTAATATTTCATGCAATTCTTTGAAAAACTATTTCTTACAATATAAAAGTCAACATATTTTTTTTATTTTTTGTATAAATAAATACATATAAAAAATTCAAATTACTCTTTTAACTACATAATAAAATTAAACAACAACTCTTTTGAACAACATAATAAAAAAATATTTTGAAATGAACAACATAATTAAAGGCCAACAATATATGTAAGTGTTGAAATGTAATATGGGCATAATAAAATTAAGTGTACAATTACAATTAAGAAATACAACAGAATGGTTACATAGATAAATAAATTAGATAAATTAAATTACAACGGTGTGTTTTAGGTAATTATCATAATGTGTCGTTAACTAAGACATTTTTTTCACTAAATGTGTTTTAGCTTGGATAACATTTAAAAATTTACAAAATATTCAAAAAAACGGCAATTTTTGTCATGGAAACAAAATATGGTTTTCTTTTACCCATCTTTTGAACAGCGACTTTTGATGAAAAACGTGTTCATCGAAGTTACAGCTGTGGCCAGTTTTCTTTTACACCTATCGGCAATAAAAAATCTCGTTTGTGTGTCGCTGCGATTTTCGAAGCATTTGCTTACATTTCGTAATGCATAGACATTCAGCTTTGTTTTTTTCTTCTTTTGACGCCACAAAAAAAAGAAAAAAGTAAAAGAATTACAAAAAATGCCTCAGTTCATATTTAAATTTGCAAATATGAACTGAGGGATTAGTTTTCTTGTTGCTATATTTACTAGTCTAATTATTACTAGTAAAAATAAAGTGAGAGCAACAATAAAAGTTATTTGAAAATTATATGTTTTTTAAAGATCATTGTTAGAAATTTAAATGATACAAAAAATTGAAATAAATATTCAAAAGATCAATACCGAAAGTCTTTCATTTTTCTATCCAAATGTTTTTAATTAAAAAAATATCCGCAGTGAAATAGAAAAACTTACATCGTCACTTGAAAGCATGCTAGCCAGCATTGAAAAAGATCATAGCTGTGTTGATCATCCCAAAGAATATGTTTTTTGATATTTGCTTTTACGAATTTCAAATAATTTACTTGTTGCTATTTTTATTTGTTTTTTTTTCACTTATGGTGGAGTGAATTGTGGAATATGAGTATTTAAGTTAAGAATTCATCAAAGTCTAAAAAAAAGGAAAAAAGCAAAAGTGAATGAAACATTAAAAGTTTTTTTTGTTTTTCAGTTTTCCATCCAAATATTTTCGACAAAAGAAATATCTGCTGTGGAAAAGAATAACCGCCTTTCTCTATTTTTATTTATATCTTTACTTGCCTGCGTGCTAGTCATCATTGAAAAAGGTTATGTCTATGTGGATCATCTTTTCTTCAAAAGTACATATATGTTTCGTAACGTAAAAATCGTCTTTTTTGCAGACAGAAATTTTTAGTTTTTTTAATGCAAATAGCTCAAAAATGGTTAAGAAATTGTTGATTCTTATTTTTTGAATTTTTTGTTTTTAATTCTTTTATCTTAAAATTAGATTTTTATTTAAATTCTATGCTTTAAAATAATTAGAAGTAACAAAACGAAAATGGTATAAAATAACTATGGATAAAAAATGTATATATTACAACATTAATAAAATAAGATATACTAAGCAGCACAAAAAAAACAAAAAAAGATTAAAATCCTGGGGCTTTTCAGAAATTATGTGATTTGAGGATAAGATTAGAAGGATACGCTAAATTAAATCATAGCAAAAAAGATCACCAAGTTTGAGGATATTATAAAGGTATGTTGAATCGTTGTAGTCTGTACCATTTGTGATGATATTTTGATTGGTTTTTAGCCTAAAAAAGATTGGAGGGAAATGAACGCTACTGCTGATTTAACTTACGTCACACTAAACAAATCATCTTTTAACAACGTTACAGTAGCATTTTCAGAAACATATTTAACAAAGAATTGATATTTCAATGTTGCATTACTTTCCAAATGGTAGAGTTGAACAGGTTCATATAAAGTGATGTTATCAAGGGGGCTAAAATAAAATCCACTATAACTTGGTGAAGCTAATATTCCGCGTTGTCCTGGCTGTCCAATTGTAATGGTAACATTTTTTTCATCTGCAATAACCCGGGCAGAAATATTAAGAGATTGTGATGGTGGAATTATAATTTCTAATATTCCATCATAAATTGTTGTATCTTTCCAAAATAAGGAATTAACAGAACTAAAAAAAGTTTGATGAAAGCTAATCAAAATTCGATGGAGAATGACTGAAGCATTTTGTTGGCTTAAGGAAAAAATAATTTGATATAAGCCAAAATTAAGCTTTTTATTTTCAATTTTTTTCTTCATTTTGCCTGATCAAAGCGATGGCAGTGTTTTCTGCTTGTTGTCAATATTCCCTTTAAATAAAAAATAACATACTTTACTCTAAAATATTCTTTATGATTGTATCGACTTGCAAAAATATATGTATCATTTGAAGATGTAATAATATTTTCTAAACGTATAATTGATTGTGTTGAATTTACTGCAATTAAAACAATTGTACATGAACCATTTGAATTTGCTTCATTAAAAAAAATTATTGCTATCTTCAGTGACAAGAAATATGGTATGTAGATGTTCGCAGTTATTGGATTCAGCTAAAAATGTTAAACGTTAAAAATGCGTCTAGAAATGAAAGGAAAAAGTCTAACTTTTTGGCATTTGCAGAAAATCAGCAACATTCGTTGAGAAGCTGTCTTCAGGAACTTCAAAATTGTTTTCTAAATAAAAATCTGTTAAAACATCCTCGACATCTTCAGCTAAAAGAGGTGAAGAAACAACACAAATTATTTGAAAAAATGCAAAAAATAATGTCAACGTTTTCATTTTGTCACCTCACAAAAAGGTAATTTAAATTGCATTTAATTCATTCCAAAAAAACTTTTTTGTTTGCAAGAAGCTTTAGAATTTTAAGTTTTAACACAAAAGGTATTAAAAATTGTGGATTATAGCTGCCGCCAATTTTTTGTCCCACTATATTTCTCTTACACATTTGTGCATTTCATTAGTTTTTATCAGTTAAATTTTAAAATCAAAAACAAAGATGTGTAAACGAAGAAAGTTAATGTTAATATAAATGCAGGTCAAGACATTTCCACACAAAATTGTGACAAAATCAATTGTCGCTGTAATTAAAAAGAGTAGCCAAAACGGCAAAATTGTGCTCATGAGTTAAAAATTGTATTAAAAAATTACAGTAACAATAAAAAACGATAGAAAAATATTTTGATTACTGTCACTATGCAGGTTTTTCAGGCTTGAACGTTTCATAAAAAAAGCATGTTTTTTTTGAATTTATTTTTTTCACATTAGAAAACAAAATATAAACGTAAGTTGGACATATCCCAAACAAACACATTTAAAATATTAAACAAAAAAGTTATCATATTAGCAGCCTGAATCACATGGATTTGGTACACAATTTAATCCAAACCAACAGTAACAGCCCGCTCCACATCCACCAACACACCACCAACTACCACAAGAATCTTTAGTGGCAGCGTCACTTAAACCATAGCTTTGTTGCCCTGAAAAAAAAAACAACTTAAATATCAAAAAAATTAGCTATAGAAAGACATTGCCTTAAGTGGGGAAGGGGTGCGTTTAATCAGCTCTTTGATCTTCTGTTTTCGCGTATATCAGAAAATCGGTAAACGATCAAACACATGTCCTTTTTTGCTTTTCATGCGGTTGTGTCTTTCATTATGGCCTTGTTGATATAATTTATAAAAAAATTTTACCCAGCAGTTCATTTTCTGCTGGAGCTCCAACAGCAACAGAAATAATAATAAAGAAAATAAGAAGAATCAAAAGTTTCATAATAACTTTTTCTAACAACAACAAAATGTATGACACTGATTTTTTGGGAAAGTTTATGTCGCTTATATGCTTAAAAGATAGTATTTTCAAGATTAAAATTTCTTAAAAGCTTTCAGACGAAAAGCATTTCTGTCTGAAAATTTATAACATTCATTTAAAAAAATATTCTACAACTTAACAACGCTATCTATCACATCAGCTGGCTAAAAGCTAAAAAAATTTTAGAGTTATCTTGCATAGCTTTGTAATCAAGGGTTGAAAAAATAGCATTTAAAATGTATTTAATTAACGGCAACTGTGTAATGATATAATAGACATGAATTTCCATTTTTTTTTAAATTTCTTCGAGCAAAACGAAGTGTGATAATTTTTATTATAGATGGAATGAAAGGTGGCGAATATTTGACAAAAATGTCTTATTTCACACATGTGTATGAATATTTTTTTTATTCGGAACACTTATAACACCAATGTTTTCTTTACTAAGAAAAATTTTAGTTTTTCCAAGTTGTTTTCTTTCTTTCTTTTTTTTAATATTTTATTATTTTATTCGTTGATCTAGAAATTTTGTTTGTAAGGTGTTTAAGAATTTTAAGTTTTAAGACAAAAAGGTATTAAAAATCTTTTGATTATAGCTAGCGCCAAGCAAAAATTTGTCACTGTATTTTTCTTTAATATTTGTGCTTTTTATGCTTTTATGATATCAATATACTTAAATTTTTTTAATAAGCAAATCAGTTGACAATGACTTACTGTAAAATAAATGTCATTTTTGCTTGTCTACGACACACTCTTTAATGTCTTTTTTCTACAATTCCTACTAGCAGCATAATACAACATGAAACATAGATATTCGTAACCAGAGTGACTAATTGATCCAGAGTTTCTTCAGAAATGATTAATAAAGTAAAAAGTTTTTATGCATTAAAATGTGAAAAAAAAACATGCTATCTTTTAATTTATGGATTTCTTTTGGAAATAGATATGTAAACATAAATTCGAATCGTACATATCGCAAATAAACACATTATAAACATTCCACAAAGATAAAGTTATTAGCAATTTACTGAACATGGTACACAACGCATCCAAAAATAACAGTAACATTCAGCACCGCATTTACTATCATCACCACCACACCACCATCCACCACAAGAATCCTTTGATGTAGCGTTATTAGGTTTACTTAAACCTTGGTTATGTTGTCCTAAAAAAACACACATTTAAAGTGTCAAAATAAATCATCCATGAAAATTTAGGGGAGAAGTGCTCATAAGCGGGTGAAATGGATAAAATCTTTTTGATGTTTTGCCGTCGTCATATTGATCAAACCCAGAACAGATCAAAAGCGTGTCTTGTAATTTTCAAATGGTTGTGCCATCCGATTTTTTTTCTGTATGATGCCTTGATAAGATAGTTTAAAAAAATTATACCATGTTGTTCATTATCTGCTGGAGCTCCAACTGCAATAAAAATAATAATAAAGAAAACAAGAAGAATCAGAAGTTTCATAACTTTTTTAAAGACCACAAATTTTTTTGACACTGAATTTTTGGGGAAAGCTTTTGTTGCTTTTATGCATTTAAATAATAGAGTTTTCGCCATTAAAATTTCTTAAAAGCTTTTACAAAAAAGTAGTTTTTTCGTCTGAAAGCATCACTGTAAAAAAATATTTGTATAGTTTTTAAAGTGTTAAAATTTTAAAAATGTTAATGTTGCTGATGATGTAATATTAAAAGTTTTTCGTGGGTGTTTTTTTTGTCATTGTTCTTTTTCCAGAATCGGAGTCACAATAAATAAATAGGTACAACACTTGTCAAAAAGTTGTGTATTTTTTTAAAAAGTTTATTTCTTCGCTTCCTTGCTATATCATTTTATTTAAAAATGTCTTTAATTTTTGAACCCATTCTAAAAAATTAATGTTCAGTGACATTTAAAAAATTATAACAAATAATATCTATATTTACAAATATTAGATCAGTTTTGGTTTATAGAATATTCAAAAAAAAGCAGTAAACTTTGCATTTTATTCATTAAAACATACCCGCCACATTTTAGAATTTTTTTTTGCTTTTTTTAGTTAAACATGAGGTGTAAAAAATGAAAGAACCGACGATGAAAAAAATAGCAATAAGAAGAAAATATCTATCGATCGTTTATTATAGGGTTGTCTGCTAACCAAAAAAAGTCACATATATGTATCATCCTTTTTTCAAATAATAAACTATCATTTGCAATGATTGAGTTATTGTTGTAAAAGAAAGGCCATGCTCATTTTTTTTAATATTTTATTGGTATTTTTAAAAAAGATATACACTAATTATATGTAAAAAAGATACTGCCTGCGAATAAAGTTATTTTTTTTTATTTTATTTGTATGCATATAGCACTGCCTCACAAAGAGACGAATAAGAAAACACAAAACAAAAACAATGTAAAATACAATAAAATTTGAATAATAGAGTTTTTGTTTTAGAGAAATTTTTTAGAAAAGAAAAATGAAAATATTGAAAAAATGATAAGAATTTTATAGGTAATTTTTTAGAGATTTGGTTGTTTGCACTGATTGATAACGGTTTGGCGACTCTCCAAGCAAGTAATGATTGGAGTATGGAACAATAGCTATTGCGCTTTTGAATAGTTACCATAGCACCACCGCGAGTCAGTGTTACCCCTGGTTATTAAAAATATTACCGTAAAAATTTTATCACTTTTTTGAAGTTTAAAACTTTTTAGAAATAGTTAACATAAAAAATCGAGAAAATTCTATTATTGCTACTAAAACAACAAAAAAAAACAATCAGAATTTTGTAAGTCATAACAATCAGTTTAAATTTTTTTCTAACAAGCATTGTATTGAAGATAGAAAAAATAACTTTAATTGCAATACACAGCATTTATTTGCTTCAAATGTTTTTTACTTTTTTTGTTGTTGATTTCTCATCAATTTATGATTTTGTATTGTTTTTACATGTTTGAAAAGATTGCTTAGAAAAAGCATTGCTTCCTACAACACATCCAATTAATGCATTTAACACCATTCATTGTTTAAAAAAAGTTTTATAAAGGTATTTAATTTTTGTAGCATTTTTCATTATTTCATCCTTCTTCGAACATGAAACAATTTCTTCTGTTTCTTCTTTTTGCAGTTATAGTTGTTGTACTCTCCAAATCACATAGTACTGTACAAACTCCAAACGGCTTATTACGATATGAAGAAAAATGGGGATATGTCACTGTTCGAAAAAATGCGCATACGTTTTGGTGGTTAATGTCTGTTAAAAATGATTCAAGCCGGCCCTTAATTGTTTGGCTGCAAGGTGGACCTGGAGGCTCTTCCACTGGATTTGGAAATTTTGCAGAACTTGGTCCAAAAGATGTAAAGCTACAAGATCGAAATTCAACATGGCTTCAAGTTGCTGATTTGGTGTAAGTATCGATGTATACCAGAAGTAACGTAATAACGCTTGCAGATTCATCGATAATCCTGTTGGTACAGGATTCAGTTATGTTGATTCGGATGATGCGTATACAACAACAAATGAACAAATTGGTGCAGATTTAGTTGCATGGGCTAAAGCATTCTTTCGAAAGTGTCCACAATATCAAACACGCGATTTTTATATTTTTAGTGAAAGGTATACTTACATATGTAGATCTCATTTGTCAAACAAAAACAAAACATTATCTTTACAGTTATGGTGGAAAAATGGCTGCAGAATTTGGTAAACAACTTCAAGATGCCATTGACAATAATGCCATAAAAGCAAAGCTAGCTGGAGTAGCACTGGGAGATTCATGGATATCTCCAATGGACTTTGTCAGTACTTGGCCAGAATTTCTTTACTCATTTTCATTTTTTGATGAAAAACAAATGAATATTGCAAATGCAAAAGCTGTAGGCTGTCAGAGTATTGTTGATGCCGGAAATTGGAGTGATGCAACACAATGCTGGCATGAAATGCAAGGAGTTGTTGAGAGTCTTTCACCTGTTTCTATGTATAACGTTATGGATGATATGATACCAATAGGAAGTAATGTAGATCCATTTAGTCGTCATGGACAAAGAGGTATAATGTTTTTTAAAAAATAAAACCTAGCGCATAAGATACGATTCTTTAAACCCTCTAAAATTTTAGAAACTCATCGACTCGTTCGATCTGTAGACGAAGATTTATACGAATTAATGAATGGGCCGATTCGCAAAAAGTTTAAACTTATCCCAAAGAATGTAACATGGAAGGATGACAATTATGATGTTTTTGACTCACTAACCGGCGATTTTATGAAACCAAATTACAACGTTGTCGATAATCTTCTCAATCGTGGAGTTAATGTTATCGTTTACAACGGCCAGCTTGATTTAATTTGTGATACTCTTGGAGTAGAACGATGGATTTCCCGACTCGAATGGGAGCACCTTGGAGATTATCAAAGCTCTACAAAAGTCAGCTTTGGCAACAGTTCAAAACCTACTGGTCCCATTTGGGGATTTCATAAAAGTTTTGAAAACTTTCAAATGTTTTATATCCTTCGAGCTGGACATATGGTTCCCTCGGATGTACCATGGCCAGCACTGGAAGTTGTTAAAAGAATTATTGGAAAACAATAGTTTTAAACGATTTATTTTAAACGTCAACGTGTTTGAATAAAATTTTTATCAATAGTTTAAATTAGAATGAAAAAGTTTAACTTTAATGCTAATTTTTTTCCATCATTACTAATATGAGAAAAAGAAACAAATTCTTAATACAAAATGCACTAGTGAATGCAAAAAAATTCGATAACAACAGATAATAATGTTGTTATCAGCATGCTATTTAATCTGCTAATTCAGATTCTAGAAATTTTTATCATAATCATAATTTAGTTTATCAAATTTGTTATTCTTTATGAAATAGCTGTAAATAATTTGGAAAAAAAAAAAAAAATGTAGCAACTGTATCTGGCAAATCGCATGTTACTGTACAAACTCCAAATGGGCTATTAAGATATGAAGAAGAGTGGGGATATGTCACAGTTCGAAAAAATGCACATACATTTTGGTGGTTAATGTCTGTTAAAAATGTTTCAAGCCGGCCCTTAATTGTATGGTTACAAGGTGGACCTGGTGGATCGTCAACTGGATTCGGAAACTTTGCAGAGTTTGGTCCAAAAGATGTAAAGCAACAAGATCGAAATTCTACATGGCTTCAAGTTGCTGATTTAATGTAAGCGTTTTTAAAGACGGGGAGCGTTTTATATAAAAATATTTCAGATTTATTGATAATCCTGTTGGCACTGGATTCAGTTATGTTGATTCGGATGATGCATATACAACAACAAATGAACAAATTGGAGCAGATTTAGTTGCATGGGCAAAAGCTTTCTTTCGAAAACATCCACAATATCAAACACGTGATTTTTATATTTTTAGTGAAAGGTATTCATCTAATTAAAGAATTACATTAAAGAAGCGTAAAAGCATTATTTTTATAGTTATGGCGGTAAAATGGCTGCAGAATTTGGTAAACAGCTTCAAGATGCCATTGACAATAATGCTATAAAAGCAAAGCTAGCAGGGGTTGCGCTTGGGGATTCATGGATATCTCCAATAGATTTTGTGAATACTTGGCCGGAATTTCTTTACTCATTTTCTTTTCTTGACGAAAACCAGTTGAACATCGCAAATGCTCAAGCTGATGAATGTCAAAAGCTCGTTGATAGTGAAAATTGGACTGATGCAATGCAGTGTTATCGTAATATACAACATCTTCTTTTTAGACTTTCCGATTTTAATATGTATAATGTTATGGAATATGTTAATGGTACTGCTCAAGTTGATCCATTTGGAAATTATCAAAAAAGAGGTAAAAGCTATAAGTAAAAATTATACCTAAGTAAATAACAATTTTTTCATGATATTATTCAAACCATTTTGTTATCGTTTTTTCTTCTAACTGACATAATGTTAGTAGGCAAAAAATTTCATTTTTGATGTCATGAAATGTTGCGGGTACTGATCTCCCCACTTTTTCGGATTACTAAGGCACCAAAAAGTGACAGAAAATGAGTTTCTTAAAGGAAATACGTTTAAGAAAATCGTCGACATATTCAATCTCGTGGAGGAGGAGAGTTTGAGGAATTAATGAATGGAGAAATTCGCAAAAAGTTAAGAATTATCCCAAAGAATGTGACATGGGGTTCACAAAGTGGTGACGTTTTTGACTCTCTAACAGGCGATTTTATGAAACCAAATTACAACGTTGTCGATAACCTTCTTAATCGTGGAATCAATGTTATCGTATACAATGGCCAATTGGATTTAATTTGCGATACTCTTGGAGTTGAACGATGGATTTCCCGACTCGAATGGGAACATCTTGATGATTATCAAAATTCTTCAAAAGTTAGCTTTGGCAACAGTTCAGATCCTGCTGGACCAATTTGGGGTTTTCATAAAAGCTTTAAAAACTTTCAAATGTTTTATATCCTTCGAGCTGGACATATGGTCCCTTCAGATGTACCATGGCCAGCACTTGAAGTTGTTAAAAGAATTATTGGAAAATAGTAGTTTTAACAATGTTTTTTTATGATTGTTAACTTTGATGAATAAATTTTTATTGCTTGATTTTGGCAAATCAAACAAAGATATTTTAATTTTTATGCAAATTGTTCATTATTGCATTCACAAGAATAGTAATAATAACATTTTACTGTTGCCTTTTCTTCTTACCCTTACAGCAATAATAACCGAAATAATTTTTCACTTTTTTATTGTTACTAATAGTAACTTACTATCACTGATTTACTGATGCGGTTTCTCTAGAAGTGAAAGACGCAAAAAAATTTAATTTTTGATATATTTGTTGCTCTTTAAAGTACCAACAAAGATAGCAGTAGCAATACAATTTTGAAATGAATGCATTTTCCTTCTTTCATCTTTAACGTTTTAAATAAATAATAAAAAATTGAACTCAATGGTCGAAGAAAAAAAACGTGAAAAAAGAGAAAAAAATTTTTTTTCACGTTTGTTATTGATTTTTTTTACTTGCTGCAAGCTGCTTATTTTTCTACTCTCTTTCATTTCCTTTCTCCTTTTATCATTATTTTTTCAACCTTTTTGTGTTCTACTTTTTATTATACGTTGAATAAAATATTGTTTTAAAAAAATTATGGAACCAATATTACTTCTTCCATGGATGTTAAATAATCGAAAGCGACAACATGGATCATCATCAGCTGATGCATCAGAGCTTCCAGAGCTGTCATTAGCTAAAAAACCAAAGCGATCGGCAAAACCACAATTTCGATTTATATCATTTTGTCAACGAGATTTAGCAGAAATGTGCCGGCTAATTTTTGTATATGCAAAAGTTCCATTTGAAAATTTAACTGTACATGATATTGAATTTGATCAAGTTACTGCTAGTAAGTAAACTTTAAAATTCTTTGTGGTGTTAATGTCTATGATAATTTCAGATGTTGGTCCACAAATGTATGGTCCTATGCTTGAATGGAATGGCAAGATGATTCATGGCACAGATGCCATTGCAAGAATGTTGGCAAAAATGTATGGCCTTGCAGGAATGGGAATTTTCGAGCAAGCACAAGCAGATACAATTATTGGTATTGTTCAAAATTTAAGTCATTCGGTAATTGAATATACAAAGGGCACATTTGGATTTGAAAATTTTAATAAGGTTAGTTTGTTTTGCATGAATATATTTGATGACATGGAGAAAATTTTGAGCGGAAATATTATTTTTTAATTTTAGTGTTACTATCAACTGAGACAATAAGCAAAACGTTTTTATATCGTTTTTTCAATTACTCTCAAAATGAAAGTAATCCAAACATTTTTATATCGTTTTTTCTTGTTACATTCAACGTGACAGTAATGATAAAAAGAATTTATCGTTTTTTCTTGTTACTCTCAAAATGATAGTAACGAAAACGTCTTGTTATCGTTTTTGGCTATTACTATCCCTGAGATTGTTGCTTTTTCCTATTACTATCACAAGATAAATTATATTAACAATTTTCGAAAAATCTCATAAATTTCAGGATAAATGCTATAAAGAAGTCTTCGAACCATGTGTCACAAAACATTTTGCAATGCTTGAAAAATATGCATCACAAGGACCTGAAGATGGCTTCTTCTTCTCCAGTGGTGTAACATATGCTGATTTTGCAGTTGCTAATATTTATGAGTTAATTGCAAGTATGCATCCAGAATTATTGTTGAAATATAGAAACGTAAATGCTATAACTCAAAGAGTTTATAAACTTCCCCAACTGCAAAAATATTTGGCTGGCCTTCCATCGATGAAAGAAATAATGGATAAAAATTTAAAGATTGCTATTGAAAAAAAATGGTGTTCAAAACATGAAAAAGAATTGACTGTTTTTAGACCTAATAGATTTAATTGTTATAATATGTGCAATAACCAAATGCAATAAGGTGTTTTTACGGACCTTTTTTAAAATCTTAAATAATAAAAAATGTGTAAATATTGTTTTTTCTTTTGTAATAAAGAGCGTTAAATAGCTATCAACAATTATGCAAACTTGATAAATTAACACAAAATTATTGTTTTTACGTTTTGTTGTTACTGACACAGTGATAGTATTCAAAACATTTTACTGTTGTTTTTTTTTTCGTATTATTCTTTCATCGAAAATTATTCAGAAAAAAATTTGCTTTTTTGTTTTTTTCTTCTTCCCAAACACATATCTTTAAGAGAAGTATTCGATAGATATATAAAAAATATATAATTTAAATAAATTATGTAACAGTTTGAAGATTTTCAAAATCAACTGTTTTCTTGAAACACAAAATTTTTAATCTTTATTTAATGTAACAAATTTCATTTCATGATGATAAATTTTTTATTTTAACTCTCTTGTTATCATTCAAGCACAAGTAAATCTTACAAAAGAAAGCGCAAAAATTTATTTTAAATATTCAAATAACGCAAAAAAAACTTTTTTACATAAATCATTATCATTTTTTGCCAAATTTGGTTAAACTGATTTCATCCATAAACTAAAGCAAAAAAGTTTGTAAAATGAGTAATTCAATCACTACAAAATAACAAAGTGAACAATGGGAAAATGCCTTGAAAGAAAATTTGAGATAGACAGACGAGTCTATAAAGTAATAAACAAAAACAGAAATTACTTTTATAAATGCCAGCAAGATAAAATAAATATGTGCATTGAAAAATATTAACTTAATTGCTCCATGTATTTAGAGGATTGTATTTGGGAATAGTGCCTGCTTCTAAATTAGCGAAATTCTTTTTACCCCCTCCAAAAGTGCTCAACATGGAAAATAAATTTGGATTGTTACTGTGACAATAATTTTGTCATCTTTTTTTTCAGCGTTGCCATTGTTGTGATAGTAATTGAATTTTACGTTTTTTCTCTAATCATATTATCTAACAGATAAGCGAAGTTTTAATGTAATTAAAAAGTCAAAATTTTTTATAACAGATTAATAAAATTATTTGCTTTGAAAAAATGAATTCTGTTCCAACCTTGGACACTTTGTTTTGGTGTAACCTGAAACTCAAGTATTTGATAGCGTAGCCATGGATAGAAAAGTTTCAAGCATCAAAAAACAAAGTTGTAACAGAAGAAACAAAATATATATTCGCAGTACTTGTATTTTTATTACTATTTTTTAAATAAATTATAACAAAATAAAGCCTCTATCATTAATTCTCCAATCCATTAACCTTCTGAAGTTCAGCAATTTTTTCTTCGATAAAAAACTTAATAGTTTTTCGTTTAAAATTCACACTTCTCAACGTTGAATCTGTCGAAAGTGAACTGCCATTCATGTCATATTTAATTTCTTTTGGCATCCATTTCCCACTGTTATTCTTCCAGTTGTATCGAAAATGAAGAAATTCAATCCCAAAAATTAACAATGAAGTTGAGACTAAAGCAATGTAACAATAAAAAAGAATATCATAATGAAGTAGGGTTAGCACAACAGCACCATTTTGTGGAGTTTCAAGTTCATATCGTTGGTGAGGGGATTGGTAGCGGTTGAGAATATTTGCATATGAGCTTGAAAAGCGGCTTATTGCTCGATTGATTTTCTCGAGGGCTTCAGTGTGATTTCTAAAATTAACGAAAAAATAATAATTGATTACATAGAAAATGGTATTTCAAAAAATTAACAAAATGCGCTTTTATGTTATTGTTATCTCCATGAGAGTAACAGAAACATTTTTTTATCGTTTTTTATTATTACTCTCATAGTGACAGTAAACAGGAAAAATTTTTATCGTCTTCTGTTGTTACTCTCAAAGTGATAGTAATCCGAGCATTTTTCTATCGTTTTTTTCGATTACTTTCACAATGACAGTAAGAGTCACAATTCATTATTGTTTCTTACTGTTACTATCATAGTGATAATAATTATAATTTTTACATTATTCCTAATCCAGTATACCGAAGTTCAAAACTTGAACTTTGGTATACAAAGCTTGACCCATCATAAAATTTGCCACTTACTTATTAATAACAAATGCAACCATATCAACGGAGATTGAAGAATCATGAATAAATAATAATTGTTGTTTTCGATCAAAAATGCTGACTGGATTTGGCACAGTTTCAACGTTCCAGGCAGCAAGAGTAACAGCATATTGTTGATTAATTGTTGCATCATCAAAACTTGATAAATTTTTGTGATGAATTATTCTGTAAAATAATATGTTTCATTTATTAGACTGTAAAAAAAATGTCCCAAATGCGATTTTAGATGTTATTCAGTTGGCAAATATAAAAGAGAATAATAATAATACAAAATCTATAATTTCTGTTTTTTACGTTGCTTTCGAACTGATAGTAATAAGAAAAAACGATAGAAAAATATCTACTATCGAAGTGAAAGTATCAAAGAAAAATGAAAACAAAAAATCTGATATTACTCTCATTTTTCTCAAATTAATTAATTTTTTGAAAATTTATCTAACAAAATCTTGTATAGCATACTCGTGATGGCTTTAACCAAATAACGAATATGCTAAACAAGATTTTGCTCGAACCAGAAAAATTTGCCAAATCAGATTAAGGTCATCACTTTGGACACCTTCCAAATTACTTACTTTCCTTTTTTAATTAAATCTTCAACTCTTGCACACTGTTCTAGTCGACAATATTTCCCTAACGTATATCCGTCGTCTGCTTCATAAACTGTCCATTTACCATTTTGTACTTGATCCAAGAGCTGCTCCATATTATAGAAATCCACACCTTTTTGAAGCGGCACTGTAAGAAAATATTTCATTCTTGCCTAAAATTAAGGAATGAAAGTAATTTCGAACTTATGGTTTTTATTTTTTTTGTTACAGTTGCAAATCAAAAAACAGTAAAAATCATCAAACCTGATAAAAACAAGTCGTTAAAAATGCCGTGTACCAAAATGAACCAGTTAAAAATAAAAAGCTTGTTTTACGACTTTTTGGATGTTCATTTTGATTAAAGAATGATGAAAAAGTAAACCATAACCATTGTTTGTATGTGTATCTTCCATAAGCAATAAATGTAAATCCAGCTACCAATGCTATAACCAATGTTAAAACCCAATAAATTTCTGCTTGAAAAGTTTTAATCAAAAATTTATCTGATTCTAATATATTCAATTCTTGAGCTGTAAGATAAATTATATTGCTTTTGAAAATTATAGATAGCATACCAATGTAACCAAATTGTAAATAACTAACTGGAATGGTGAAAGCAACTCTTTTTAATCGGGCAGGTGAAGCGATTAGGGCAATAAGAGACATATCAGCAGTTCCGTTTGCAACGGATTCAATAATTTCGTTACTTGAATCAGCGTCCTGAAAATGATGTATGCTTACAAAAATTAGTTTATATTCAAATATGTGCTACAATTATTTCTTCATTTTGCCTCACTTTTATTGTCTCTTTTATAAAACTCACATGCTGTATCAACTCATATTCTAAACCAGCAAAATCAAAAAGCACTTTTAAAAATTCCACATCACTTCCTGGCCGTTTACAATCTTTCATTGACCATCGCCGGCAGTTAGATGTAAAAGTTATCTGTGGCTTATATTCTTTAAACCCAATTAGCTTTAGTACTTTTTTCGGCATTTTTACAACACAAAAAGATATAAAATTATTTTGTTTCAACTTCTTTTTTTTTTAAATAAAAAATCTGCTCAAATATGTAAGCTGCATTTTGTGTTTGTTTTTGAAATCTGAGAAGCTGCGTTATTTTTTTTAAATTTTAATTATTTTCATATATGTGTCAAATCTGGAATAGCTTTATTTTTTTTATTAATGAGAACGTTCTTCATTTAAAACTTCAATGTTTAAAAAACGATGTAATTGCATTTAAAAGTATCTAATTTATGACATCTTTTTGGACAAATAAAATATTCAAAAGAGTTTTAATAAAAAGACATTATTTAAAAGAAATAAAGGTGTTTCACATATGCATTTTTTTCATTTTTTACATTAATATTGATCAAAAATGCAGCAATCGTTGTATCGGACGAACACATTGCTGCCATTTCAATGATGTACCACTTTTGTTACATCTAAAAGGAATAGCACTGTTTTCGTTATTTCATTTTATAAAAAATGCATGCATGCACAAACATAGATGTAACACATCAAACACTTCAAATATTTGAATAATATATAAAAATGTTCTTTTAAACCAAAATCGTCAATTGTCTAAACGCCCTTACTCCTACTTGAAGGGATCTCTCAAAAAAGTGCCAATTATTATTCTGAATAAAAAGACAAGACAAAAAGTGTAAAAAAAGAAAAAGTATTGCTATCCGAAAATTTTCAGTCATAACTTTTTCAGTTCAGCAAAAACTTTTTGTTTTGATTTTTTGTTCTCTCTACGCTTTCTCTTCAATTTGTTACTTTTATAAGAAATAATTCAAATTTTTTCTGCATCAACAATTGAAGTGACAATCTCAACTTTCTTCAAAAATGGCATCAATTGGGTAACCTTATTTTTGTTAAATTATTTTATTACAAACTAATAATTTTATATTTTTCTAGATTTCCAATTACAACTGAAGTACCAAAAGAAAATTGGAAATTTGGATATGATGGAATAGGAATAACAAAAACTCGTATTATTGTTACATTAAAAGATGATCAAAATGCAGCAGCAGCACAACAAAATCATATAATGGGTTTTATGAATCGTGAATGGGTACATCAATATGATAAAGAAATAGAAACATCCAGATATTTTTGCGTTGGTTGTTACAAAAAGAATCAAATCAAAAATTATGCTGAATTAATTGATGAGAAATTCTGTGCTCCAACTCTTCATGATTGTTTTAAAATTGATGCAAAATTTATTGATCGTGAGCAAGCAAAACTAGAAGAAAAGCATATGATTTATCGTATAATTTTTGCTGCACAGTCTTCTTCTACTTATTCATTTGCAAAACCTCGACATCAAGAATTCTCTCTTCCAACTCCAATACTTCGATATCTTATTCTTAATCCACAAACTAGTGCAGTGTATGATAAGCTGGTAAAAAGTTGTAAATGGTTCTATGGTAGAAATAAATTATCTATTTATGAAACAAATAAAGTAGTTCAAGTGACTGATGATATCGAAATAGTTAAACCCTCAGGAATTTTCAAATGGAGACTTCAGCCTCTTACTGAAACAAATGATGATGAATTGGATTTAGAAGACTGATGTAAAAATTTTTTCAATATTATTTTTTTTGTTTTGTGTTCTTTCTTTTTTATTGTGTTTTATTCTTTATTGTTTTCATACTTTTGAAAACAGAGTTATTATATGTTTTTGAATATTCAATGAAATTTCTTAGAATAAAATTATTTATTTGGGAAGCTTTTTCAAAGTTTTTGTCAATCATTATTATTTTTTACTTATACATGTTGCACCCGTTTTTGGGGACCAGCCGTTTTTGACAACGGCTAGCCGATTTCAGGAACGGCTGCAACATACATACATTTAGCCAGAAAAGAAGATTAGAAACATATCAGACCTTCATTTACATAATTTTTTTTAATTTGAGATATTATCAATAATGCACGGCAAAAAGTTTGACAGTTTCAAGAATTTATATCAGTTTTTCAATAATCATCAGGGAGTACTTGATAAATGAGATCGAAATGTTGAAAATATTAAAAATCAAACATTTTAGAAAACATGTTTTTTTACTATATTCATCTAATTTTAATTATTAATGTGAGCATTTCCAGATTCTTTTTGGAATGCTTTTAATGTCTTTACTCCCCATGTGTAATAAAGCAAATTTAGATTAATTTTATTTGCTTTTAAAAGATAAACACATTTACTAAAATATTCAGACCCTTTAATAAAAAAAATGCTACTTTGCGCAAAAAATGAATAAATGAAATTAAAGATAGCTTTTCGTTGTGACTGAATGCGAACGACATATTTCATTATTGACTTTTTTCTTTTTGCCGCAGCAGCATCAATGAACATCATTTGTTTCAGCAAAGTGATTGAAAAAATCTATAGATAGTTTACAACTGAGACATAGCGAAATCAAAAAAGCGTAAATTGCTAAGAATACTTTACATTAAAAAAAATAAGATTAAAAAACTCCGTGATTTTTTTAATCTTATTTTTTCAGTACTTATTGAAAAAAAATCAAGCAAAAACATTTGTTGTACCGGACAAACATTTTTTTCCATATGCATCTAGTTTATTTTGTGTCGTAATGCAGTAAGGACGATTGAAACACGCAAAAAAAGGATAATAAAAAAACTTTCATTATTACTGCGCATCAAAACTAATGAATTGTATGTAACTCTGTTAGTAAAAGCCAACGTTTGTGGTCAACATTTGTGAATATGTTTTTAAGTGTTATAAAGAAAGTACAAAACAAATACAGAAAACGATCTAATGCTTTTTGGGTATAATCAAAATGAGATTGTTGTTAAACATTTATATTTCGATAATTCGCATATTTTCTGTATACTATGCCTACAAAATATTCAAATATAAAAATTGCCGTCAGATAAAAGTTTTATAGCGGTGCTGTTTTCAGTACTTTCAAGATGGAACAAAAATGTATTGCAAAAAAGAAGCAACGACATAGCATTGTCAAAAAAAGTCCCCAATTTGTGCTATGTTCTTTTCTGTTTTCGAATAAACTTTTTTATTTTCTCTAAAAAATGACGATAATTTATCAAAAAAATTTATTTTATTTGAGCCATACATAAATGGTAGTATTTGATACAATAATCAAGGGAAAAAAGTTACATAACAAAAAAACTAACAGGCGTCGATTTAAAAAACGAGAATAATGTTACAAAACAAAAACCGTTGCATTTGTTATACCCAAGAAACAGATTCACTGTTTAAAGTGCATTTTTTTACTATTTTTTATACTGTGAGAAAATCTGTTATTACAATTGAAGCATCATTTATATCCATCATATTTTTCAACTGAATTTGACTGTATGTGTGAAAAATGACGAAATAATACCAGCTGAAGAAATATAATAAAAACATAGCACCAATTAAATAATAATATGGAACAATCAAAATATTTGTCGTTAAAAAAACATTCAAAGAATAAAGCAAAAAACCAATGCAGCCAATAATTAAAACACCCTATAAAAATAAGTTATGTTTAGTTCTTTTTTAATTAAAAACATAGGTTAAAAGGGAAATGTTTTTTGTCACCTTTTCTATCCTTGCTTCATGCTCTTTCGCTTTTTTGTTTCAAAAGATTGTCCTTTTTCTTTTCTCATCTAATTCTCCATTTTTTTACTCAAAAATCTTGTAGCATGTTTTTAAACTGAAAAGAATTTTAAAAAATGTTAAAAACCTAAATATTAGCAAGAAATAAGTGAAAATCAACTCAACATTGTGAGTGATCTTCAAATAGTACGTTAAAATTACTAATGAATTGCTTTTTTTTCGAAATCCTCTCGTGATACAACAAGCATCTTCCCTCTTCCAATTTTCTTGCTTTTCCTTTCAATCTCTTGGAGAAGGAAAGGACGAAGATGTTTGATTTTGGTTAATATAAATACTTTTGAAAAAAACTTACAAAAAGAATTAAAAGTGGACTTAGCAGACATGGATGACCTTTCTTCATGCCACGCTTAGCAGCAAAAAATATAAGACTATGTCCAAGGGTCAAAAAAGCATATAATAAAAAATAATCTTCCATCACATCTAAGAAATTAAAAATACCATCACAGGTAAGAAAAAATATAACATAAATTAATTCGGTTAAAAGTTTTACAGTTGATAAATTAAAAGTATAAAGTTTTGTTAGGTTCAACATTAGAAAGAACAAATTTGTTTATGTGTGTGAATAATGGATGGCTCACTTTGCGCAAAAAGCAACTTAGCAAAAAAACTAAAAAGAAAAAGGGTAAAAAGCGTTGAGCAAAGGTGCCAGACATGGTGTAACATTCTTTGTTGTTGATTTGCATTACCATCTTTTAAGAGCGCAGTGGCAGTATTGTTGATTGCAAAGAGTCCAACAGCTAAAAATATTTTTTTTGTTATGTGTTGTTTTTCACAAAATTTTTTTTATCGTGAGCAAACTAAAATGCCAGATCTCTTTTTAACTAATAAGTTACTTACTTTATTCCAAGTAACAAGTTTTTTACATATTTTCTTTATAACACCATGCTCTTTTTTGTTAGTGTCATGCACTCAAAACTATATTTTAAAGAAGAGATTTGAATATTCAAAAGCAAGTATCATTAATATATTTAATGCTGTCGATTTTACAGTTATTGATTAAAATAAAAAGGAACGTATGGAAAAGATGAAAAGCTTTTATTGAAATGGATACAAGCTTTCATTTTTACATTGCTTGTAAAAGAAAAGCATTCTTAGTTGTTATTTAGTATCATAATGAATAATGACAAAGTTAGTGATTGCAAAAAAAAACCCAAACAAAGAAATCACTAGCAATTTTTGTGTTTATTAGATAGTCGTTTGTTTGCTTCCCCACAAATATTTTTATCTTGTAAAAAATTTAAATATTGAATTTTTTTCTTTAAAATAACGTGCTTTAAACGAGTAATCTTGTAGTGTTATTATTACATACTTTTTTTGAACATCATGTTCATTTTTTGCACGTCGCGTGCACTAAAAAATGTACTCTTTAAAAACAGATTTAAATATTCAAAAACATTGTGGCTTAAAGTAAACATCACCTTTTTCATTGTCGATTCTTCTATTATGATGAAAAAAAGAAGTAAGAAAAAGATGTAATGCATACATCGAAAGGAAGAGATGCATCTTTATTATCGCAATGCTAAGGGAAAGGTTAAAGTCATTGTTTATTTCGTCACTTTGTGCCTGCGTTATAGAAGCGTTGAGCAAAGGTCCAATACATTTTGTAACATTATTATTGTTGTTATTTTGCATTACTAACTTGTAGAAGAACGATGATGATTTTATCGATTGTAAAAAGCTCCAAACAAAGAAGTAAGTAACAAAAGGTATTTTATATATACTTAAAATTAACACATAAGAGTCGTATATTCTTTTTCATAAACTTTTTCATTATTTGTAAATTTGAATGCCGAATCATCATTTTTATGTAATGGAAGTGTGAATACTTTTTCAAAGAACTGTTAAAGACAATTATAATATACGTAGATGGATGATTCTCGAATAATCTTGTTCACTATATTTATTGGATTTAAAAAACAACGATTGAATAAAAAAGTATAAAAAAGGGATAAGAGACGAGAAAAGGGGAAGGATGTTTTATATTTTAAGATAAGATCTAAACGTTAGCTTGTAAGCGTCTCATCAACTGTTGCAAGTGACAAATTTTACAAATTTTCTTTATATTCTTTATTTTTAGTGCATTGTTATTTTGTTATAACAATGCATTATAAAAATTTTATTTTAGAAAGCAATCTTAAATATTTAAACATATTGCAGCTCAAAAAAATGTGAATCAGACAATTCTTATTGTCGATTTTGTGAAAGAAAAGGGACGTTTAAAGGATGCACATAATGCATTCGCTGTTGAGTGAGACAAACATTTCATTTTCATCGCTCGAGGAAGAAGAAAATCATTGTTTATTTCCTCATTGTGTGTTATCTTTGTGAATCTTAATGGAACAAAATTTTTTCAATAAAAAAAAACGCGTTTGCGTTATAAAATGATTGAAGTAATCTTTGTGATTATTAGCAATTAAGAATTGTGCTTATTAACAAATTTTTTATTAATATTATTGGTAAGATGATAGCCGCTTTTTTTCGCTTTACTGGTTTATTAATCCTTTTAAGTGATTAATTTTATTTTTTATCTTTAGAATTTCCCACAATTGTTTTTGCAAAATAAAAACCTTTTTTTAAAAATTAAATGAAATATTAAAAAAAGGACTATGTCTAAAAATTGCAGATTCTAAAAATATTTTTCTTTTGCTTGTTCTACATAAATAGATTGGAGGAGGAACTTTTGGCGTGAGAAAGACAAGCATTTCTTTGTTTAAATTTCTTTAATGCATTACACCAAAACACCACACTATTTATTTTGCAACCTTCTGTGTATCAAATGAGTCACTAAAAAGGTATACATTTTTTTGCAACAAGAGTTTTTGACACTTTATTCACACTTGTTTACAATGATTGGGAAAGAAAAGCCCATAAATATTATTTCGTCATCTTATGCTCACTTTGAGAGTAATAAATTAGCAAAATAAAACAATCAAAGTTATTTTTATCAGAGTAAAAAAGCTGACATTTGAAAAGCTTTCTTCTCAACGTTTTACTGCAACTTCACAAAACAAATATGAGTTGTAAACACGCTTGTAGACAAATCTGCTGTAACCTTTAAGTTTATTATTAAAAAATGGCATAATATTTCACTGCATAATGATATACAGGGTGTCCCAACAAAATTGCCGGTGTGCATATGATATTAAGAAATTAATAATTCAACTTTGTTTTAATTTCAAAACTTTTTTTAATTGTGTGTGACATTTATTTTACTCAACTTTTTTGATTATTGGGATGTGGTCCTTTTGTAAAAGCTTACAAAATTTGTTTTAATAATTGAAAAACTTAACTATATGCCAATTGGCAATGCCAAAGTAAAATGCTTTAACAAAATAGTGAAAAAAACGAGAATTAAAATATTCAAACTAGTAGACTGCTAAAAATGTATTATTTTGCAAAAAAAAATGTTTACGTGTTATGGTCTTTTTTAGGAAAATCGATTGATGAAATAAATGTCAAAAAAGTGTAACATTTGGAGTATCGGCCAAACGCTATTATCTCATCTGACTTGTTGTGCCAAAAATTTAATCATCGATGTATCTTTTCAGCATTTGTGAAAAGCAATCCGCCACAACGGCTCATTTTGCTTGCTTTTGCTCTTTCTCTGCGTCTTTTCTCTCTTCTTCTTTTTCAATCTGCCGAAAAAAAAGAACAGAGACAAAAAATAGTGAGTCTGAAAAAATGCATCAAATGAATCATTGAAGGGGTTGTAATTTTTTAAAATTTTTTTTGCGGAAGATCAAAATTAAAACTCCTTGTCCCGGGTTTCTAAGTTGTTGAGTGGCAGCAACCTTTAAGTATTGCTCGAAAATTGAGGTAAAGAAGTTTTACTTTAACATTATTGTTCATTTTTGATCCTGAAAATATTGAAATACATACTAATGACTCATTTGATTTAGAAAATATTTTTTAAAAAATACCGATTATTTTTAAAAATGGTTTTTTCTTTAATTTTCCCTGTATCTCGTTAATTGCAGTTTTGTTGAACAAAAGATGCTGTTTGTTTACAATAAACGTTCGATTAATTGCTAATTAGTTTTAAAAAGAAATATATTGTATAAAATGCATATTGAAAAAACAAAAAAACATTGTCACAATAAAATGTTTCAGATTTTGGTGTATGTTTGTTTTTTCGCCATTCTTGCTACCCAACTCTGCCCCCACACAGTTACTGCAACTCTCAAAAATACAACCCCAAATGAACCAGTAATTGTAAGTGATGGGAACAACTGCTTTCATAACTCATAAAGATGTTTTTAGAAATCTTGTGGACAAGAATTAAATTTACGCATAAGCAACATTTGCATTTTCTCAAAACATGAAGGACTTTCTGATCCTTCTAATTGTGGAGGTAATTATTTTTATGGTGTCAAACAATAATTTCTTTTAAAAGTTTTAGTAGGAAAAATTGCAGTAAAATGCTGTTTAGATGGATGTAAAGATTCTGAAATCAAAGCGTGTCTTTGTCCATAGTTATCTTTCTGATGTCCATTATTCCGAAATAAATAATTTGGTTTTAATTGTGATATTTTAACGATTTTGTTGATTCTTTATTAATCCCATTAATGTTTTTAACTGCTACAGCAACTTTTTATTAATGCCTTTAATACAAATTTTTAAAAAAGAATAAATAGTTGAAATTTTATTGCCCTTTCAACACCTGATATAACAATAATAATTAACAAAAACGCAATTCTTAAAAAAAAATAAAGAATATGAGGTTTAATGATTAAATAAGAATGAAGTTTAATATCTGACATTGTTAGTTTTGAAATTAGATTTTTACATAAAAAATTTTACAGACTTTTTTACAGCATTTATCCTTACAGAAATATGTTTACAATAATTACATTGTAAATAGAATTATCGGTCATTAACGATTAAGACATCACCAGGACTTTGATACAATCGGATATAATCAATTTGCATTTGTGCTGGAAAATCTGCATCAATTTGATCTGGATTGTGAATGTTGGGATAATCGCCCCCAATGGCTAGATTTAAAATTAGAAAATGGGGTTTACGGAGTGCATCAGATGAAATATTCATTCGGAAGTATTCTCGATTATCGAGGGAAACACTGATAACGGATGAAGTCCAGGTTAGTTTGTAAATGTGAAAATTTGCACTTAAATCAAAAGCTGCTTTGTGAACCGTATTGTACATTGCTCCATTTTCCCAATGCACAGCCCCACCAACCAGATTATTTACGACGTTTTTGGCAATGGCATCTGCTGACCCAGTTTCAAGAATATTGATTTCACCACAATTTGGCCATCCCACTTCATCGATATTCGATCCGAGGGTCCAAAATGCAGGCCATAATCCTTTCTTTTGTGAGGGAAGTTTAATTCGGGCTTCAAGTGTGCCGTATTTAAATTCCATCAAACTTTTGGTAATAAGTCTAGCAGACGTAAATTCACTTTTTTCAAGATAATGTTCTCTGTGGGTTTCAATAATTAGTATGCTGTCTTCAACTCTGGCGTTTTTAGATCGATCCGTGCAATATTGCAACTCTTTGTTTCCCCAGCCATTGTTTTCTCTCCCCATGTTAAATGAAAATACTGAACGATTCAGGGAATTGCAGTTAAAATTTTCTTCCCACACCATCGTTTGAGTATTCTAAAAATAATGGAAGCTGACAAAAATGAAAAAAAAATAGAATAAAATCTGTATCCTATGTCTAAGCAGCATTAAACTCAATTAATTCAATATCGAAACTTAGTTTCGAGACGAAAACGGAATTTTGGTAAAAAAAACCAAGTATGCCACTGAAAAAAAATTGGTTGAAAATATGCTCAGTTTTAACATTTTAGTTCAATTTTACAGTCTACTAGAATTGATAAACAACACCGATGTGTTTCAAAATCTCTACCTACCCGCTCTGTATTTTGTTCAGTAGATGAAGTAATCATCTGTCGATCATAAAATTGTCCATGCAAGTTGTGAACGGCTAATTCAATTTCTTTCACACTTTTCATTTGCGGTCTTTCGAGCGGGTGTACATTTAACATTGCTTTTAATAAAGTTTTCATATAAGTAAGCGTATTTTCATCAACCGTCATACCAAAATTATCAGGATAGGCCAAAAATTGTTTTGATAAATTTTCGATGCTCAAAAATTCAGAAAATACACGGTTTTTTTCGTAAAATGTTGTAAACGGTGGACAGATCATTTCAAATAAAACTACCCCGAGACTGTAGACGTCACATTTTTCATTGTAGCTCTCATTTTGATTATTACGAATTTCAGGAGCCATATATAATGCTGTACCAACACAACTTTTGGGTAGTAGGCAACCAAATTCATTTTTAACAATCAATGTTGATAAGCCGAAGTCACCAATTTTCACCTTAAAATTTTATATTAATAAATTTTTTATTAAGATAATTGTTATAACCTCTTTGTTATCAGTTACAAAAATATTTTCGGGTTTAATATCTCTGTGTATTATACCTTTTGAATGTATATAATCAAGCCCATTTAACATTTCTTGGAACAATTTCCGAGTTAAAGGGAAGTCAGTAATCAATAACTTCTGATCAATAGAGTGACGTAATGTTTGCGCACAAAATTCCATCTGAATGTATAATATTGTTGGGAGCTTTGGCTGAACCTCGCCTTCAGTCATTTTATAATTTTGATTATCCGCGGTTGAAATATTATTTGTTTTTAATTCAGCATTATCTGTCCATGAATTATAATATCTTACAACGTTTCCATGATGCAACCTAAAAATTGTTAAGTTTTTTGTTCAGACGCTTTTTTCAAAATGTTTTACTGTGTAATTATATCTAATTCAATTTTCACTTCGTCTGTGATTTCTCCATTTTTTTGGTTTGAAAAAGGTATCATTTTTATAGCGTAATCTCGTTTTTCCAACTTTCTTCGAGCTTTCCATACTTGTCCAAATCCTCCGCTTCCGATTTCAGAAATATCATCAAACTCTTCTTCTAGTCTTTTGTGTTTGTAACAGTCAAAAGAACAGGAAACAATAGAACTCTCTAAACATTCTTGTTTAAGTTACGCTAATCGAAACACATTTTTCATACCAGATAGCTGGCTTCCATACAAAAGATTGCTTTGACTCATTTTTATAAAAATTTGACGACAATGACAAGGGGTCTGTCTCACAAAACCGCTTATAAATATTTTTTTATTTTTTAAGCCATTTTGCTGCTTTTTCGTGAGTTTTATTATTAGCGACTGTTAGTGTACAAACACGTAAAAAACGTATTTTTTCTCAAAATCAAGCAAAAAACGTAACCTTCTTTAGCTGTGTGCACGGTTTTTTAAATTTTGCGTAAATAGCACAATTTTGGTATCATTAGATGCAGAATTTCATGAATCATAATAAATAAAAGAAAAAACAGCAAAACGACTTAAAAAAATTTATTAGCTGTTTTGTGGGACAGACCGAAGAATTGAAAGTACTAAAAATAAATTATTAAAAAACTAAATAAAATGTTAAAATTATGAAAAAGAAAGAAGATGTAAGAAAATTTTTCTACGCATATAAAATTTCTATAATATTAATTAAAAATAATTAACAGTTACAGTATTTTAACTTCTTAAAAAGTGTTTTTAATTGCGAGACAAAAAAAAAGAATCAAAAGAACAGAAAAGTGTCGGCCGCATAGTCGACTGGTCTAGGGCGCCCATGACTCACCCAAGAACTGTAAGCTCCCCGCTGGTTCGAGTCGCCTGCAAGGCCAGTTTAAAAATGATTATGCGCGTCCGTCCTCGGTCGGTCCCCGAGTTCAATTCCGTCTTCCACCTCATGGGTAGTGGTTAAGGCAGTGGCTAGTTATCCACATGAAACTTTTAACTTTTTTTAAAGTGTTATCGCTCCCGAGGTGGGGAGCACTTCCCTAAGTGAATCTTTTATACTGACCAGTTATCAAGATTACAAGCTAGCAGTTTCTCCGCCTTCTCTCTTTCGACATCAGTCGATCCACACCTTATGGCGTCACAGAACGTAGCTATAATAAAACTAGCTAATTTCTTAAACAATGATACATTATTATACACACAACGCTGAAGCACAAAGATAAAAACTGTTGAAGAATAAAAATAAGGAAGCAATACACATGTTGAAATAAAGTTTTTACTGATAACGATGCCACATAGATAAATTTTTGCTGATTTTGCATTTTTTTGTTTTCAAGTTTAACGCTGATTGATTTCTTAATAGAAAAAAGGAAAAAAGAAATTAATAAATTATATTAATAAATATTGAAAAATTTACTAATTTTCTGCCCTTAACCCCATAAGTAAAAAGTGAAAATATTAAACGCAACAGCTAGTGAGCTTAACTTAGCCATATGATTTGACGGATCTGAAAGGTAAGAACATACAGAAAAATTTCAAAATAGCATGCTTGAGTTTTTAAGTTAAGAAAAGTTGTAACATTTCGGATCAGTAAAAAAATTAAAAATTATTAAATCATAAAAGTAAATCTTTAATTGCAAAGTTTTATAAAAAATTTATTTAGCAAATACAGTTTGTTTTACAACAAACTACGCCACCTCAGTTCATAAAACAAATCATGGATTTCAAACAAAACCAACTCAAAATATAATATAGCATCACAAAAAAAATTTTTTTCTGCAAGGAGCGAATGTATCCATTAAAGTTAATAGTGATAGCATTATGGAATGCAGTTAATCTTCATTACATCGTGATTGAAGCCGTCATTTATATGATGTTCTATCAAGATACAATTTAGCAGCTAAAATTATCTTTGCTGTATTGCTTTGTTTTTTTAATCAATTTCTGTAGTGAATTTTTTACCGTTTTCTTTTCATAAAACAAAAGATATTGCTTTCCAAGTATTAGCAAAAAAGGGTTCACAGCACCCATAAATTCTCAATGTAATGTTTTTAAAATAAATAAATTCTATTGTAAAAGCTATGGTGTAACGAAATAATTTGTGTTGTTTATTGATCATTACATCATCATATTATCAGGTCGTTCCAAAAGTTTTGTCCGTTGGTTTTTCCTCTAGCATTTTCGACTGGAGGCTTCAAAAAATTTGAAATTTCACATGTAGGTAGCCAGGGGTGTTAGTCAAACGGTGCTTCATTGGTTTTTGTGGTATCTGGAATTTTCATGGAATTCTGAGGGATTATCATGGCGATTTGCGCATTCCAATTTTTGTTGAGCTGTGGAACGAGCTCTACAAATGCTGGAATTTGATGCACGTACGGGCCCATATGGCCTGAGGGGATAGCCAAGACACTGCCCTAACAGAATTTATAGGTTTCGGAATTTTTTCGAACTTTCTAGAAGCTTCCCGAATTTTTGAACCACGGCTACAGTATTTTTTGGAGTGATGCGTATTTTGAAGGGATTTTTTTAAAAATTTATTAGGATTTGCACCAGAAATGCTTAAAAATTATTGTTCAATGGTTTTTCTGTCGATCGGTATCATTTGGGGTCATAAAAAGTTATTTTAGATATTTTTAAACAATCAAAATTGCCAGAGGAAAAACCAACGGAAAAAACTTTTGGAACGACCTGATATTTACCAGATAAGAATAGTATGATGTAATAAAAAAACATGAAATATTTAAAATTTTATTTAAAAACATTTTTTACCTTTTTCACGCAAAAAGTCAATTTCTGCCAATTTTGACAGTATACATTTCAAAAACTGTCTTAATTCAACCAAAATTTAATATTTGGTTGTTTCAAACTTTTTGTTGGTACTTTTATTGCAAATAAATAAAAAAAGAATAAACAAGTAAAATTTTTATTGCCTCTCCAACACCTGATAACAATAATCCTCCAACTAAAAGGAGAATGTAACGTTTTCCATTTTCCGCTTTCCGTGGCATTTTATTATTCATTCACAATCACAAAAAAAAGAATGCAAAGGAGAAATTTGCATAAGGCAAAAACAATGCTTTTGAAAGGAGTAACATACAAGTGAGTTGGCACCTGCTATAGTGGTATAGTATTAACTGCTAAAGCAAAGGGCAGAGGACTGTAGTTAGGATCAGGATATTTTAGGATCTTTTTTTGGATTTGGTGAAGTTTTAAGAACATGTTAAAAGGAATAATGTGACTTGCCATAAGGTACTTTTAAAATATTTTTATGGAGGATGCTGCAGAAGTTAATTATGCAGAAAAAGCTTTGATTTGAGCAAAGCTATTGCGCAATCTTTAAGATTTGGCATGGGGAGAATTGACCACCCTAATATTGGATAAAAGTATCCCTAATATTTTCACCAGCCCTAATATTGGATAAAAGTGTCCCTAATATTTTCACCAGCCCTAATATTGGATAAAAGTGTCCCTAATATTTTCACCACCTTAATATTGGATAAAAAGTACTTTTATCCAATATTAGGGCTGGTGAAAATATTAGGGACACTTTTATCCAATATTAGGGTTGCAAATTCCCTTTTTACCTTAAGATTTGCTGGAATAAAAGCAAATTACTTTAAACCATAATGGTCATTGTATCAATACCCACACTCTTACTTGAAGGGATCTCTTAAGAAAGTGCCATTTATTTTTCTGAGAAAGAAAAAACAAGACAAAAGGTGTAAAAAAAGAAAAAGTATTGCTATCCGGAAATTTTCAGCCATAACTTTTTCAGTTCATCAAAAACTATTCATTTTGCTTTCTTCGTTTTTTCCTCGTCAACTACTTGATTTTTCTTAAATAGTTCAAACTTTTTCTGCATCAGGCAAGTGAAGTGACAATCTCAACTTTCTTCAAAAATGGCATCAATTGGGTAAACTTATTTTTTTTAAATTATTTTATTACAAACTAATAATTTTATATTTTTCTAGATCTCCAATTACAACTGAAGTACCAAAAGAAAATTGGAAATTTGGATATGATGGAGTAGGAATAACAAAATCTCGTGTTATTGTTACATTAAAAGATGATCAAAATGCAGCAGCAGCACAACAAAATCATATAATGGGTTTTATGAATCGTGAATGGACACATCAATATGATAAAGAAATAGAAACATCCAGATATTTTTGCGTTGGTTGTTACAAAAAGAATCAAATCAAAAATTATGCTGAATTAATTGATGAGAAATTCTGTGCTCCAACTCTTCATGATTGTTTTAAAATTGATGCAAAATTTATTGATCGTGAGCAAGCAAAACTAGAAGAAAAGCATATGATTTATCGTATAATTTTTGCTGCACAGTCTTCTTCTACTTATTCATTTGCAAAACCTCGACATCAAGAATTCTCTCTTCCAACTCCAATACTACGATATCTTATTCTTAATCCACAAACTAGTGCAGTGTATGATAAGATGGTAAAAAGCTGTAAATGGTTCTATGGTAGAAATAAATTATCTATTTATGAAACAAATAAAGTAGTTCAAGTGACTGATGATATCGAAATAGTTAAACCCTCAGGAATTTTCAAATGGAGACTTCAATCTCTTACTGAAACAAATGATGATGAATTGGATTTAGAAGATTGATGTTAAAATTCATTCAATATCTTTTTTTTTGTTTTGTGTTCTTTCTTTTTTTATTGTATTTTATCTTTATTGTTTTTATACATTTCCTTGAATATTGTATCAAATATTGCCATCTATGTATGGCATAAATAAATTATTTTGATAAACTGCGATATTTATAGACTTCAAATAATTTCGACGAGATCCGCGATATCCATGTCCCCAATGAAATGTTTTTCAACGTGTTGCTTTTGTTAATCGCAAAATAATCGCTATTATCATAAGCTAGCGCCTTCTGTGTTCTACATTAGGGTCTTCTTAGTTTCTTTTTTAGCAAAAAGACAGACATAAAATCAGCCTGAATGCGATCATTGACCTATGATTTTGCGACGTCGGGTATACATCTATGTCGTAATACATAAATATATAGCCGTCTATACATTTTTTCATTACGTCTGCGAATATGGGAGAAAAAATGTTTGTCCGTTACTTCAAATCTTTTTACTTGCTTTCTTTTAATCAGTTTTGAAAGAAGAAGCCCAAAAGAAGTGCACTATTTTTTTTGTTGTAAACTATTTTTAGTAATGCTTTTATTTGAATATTTTGTTTTTTTTATTATTTTTGCTGTATAAATATTATCACAAAATATATTATTACATGTTTTTTAAAAAATTAATTTAGTGTTCTTGATAAAACAAGTTATGTATCACCTGTGTTCTGTCATGCAATAATAAAAAAAGTTAATAAAAATGAAGGTTACACAGAAATTTATAATTTTTTTAAATAAAAACATATTTAAATAAATTCTAACCTGCTACTGTTAAAACCTTATGCCAATTTTTTCGATTATAAATTTGTACTGTTGAGGAAAATTATTACAATAAAAATGTATTTTTATCAAAAGATACGGTTTACAAGCTTTCCTACTAATTTGTCATTACAGCAAAAAAACTGTTATCAAATGTAAAGAATGATAACAAAAATAAGTGATAATTTGAGATTACTGAACAGCATTCTGGAATGGCTAGCTCCATTAATCGAATTAATTGTGTGCCAAAAACATTCATATAATGGTTGAATTTTTTAGCACACAAGCAATTCAAGTGTGGAAAAAAAACGTTTGTCCGATGCTGCAAATGCTATACTTTTGTTTTGACATGTTTTTTCATTCAATTTTACGACTAAAAGAGCAAGAACGTATAAACCTTTTTTTTTGCAAAAGAGAACATTTTTAGCAGTACATTGGTTTGAATATTTTAATTTTCATTTTTGGTATAAAATCAACAATGAAATACAATATTTTGAGCTAAAAAGTATACAAGCTTCTTAAAGATGATGATCTTACTGCTTTTTGCAATAATAAAAAAATTTAATTAAATTAGCAGGACATAAAAATTTAAAAAACTTAAAATTAGGAAATGGTCAAGGAGAAAAATATATTCTTTATTTCTTATACAATTGTGTTATCATAAGGTAAAATTTTGTGAAAATTTTTTTTGACAAGAAACATGTAATGTTAAAGGAAATATTACACTATTTAGGTCTTTCAACTTGTTTATAAATTTAAATAAAGATAGTTGACAAATTATGAGCAAAACTCGTTAAAAACACTCAAAAAACTCTGGCATTTTTTCTTTTCTCTAATTTTGAGACCCCTGTTGATGGTCTAATTTCTACCTCTTTCGTTCACAAAATCTGGAAAACTTTCAATTATTATTTGCATCGAGGCTTGAAAAAAGAATTTGTTTTTTATTCAACAACTGATAACAAAAACAACATAAAAAACTGTTAAATATTTTTATGTTGTACAAATAAAAATGTTTGCAAAGAATACTTTTTATGATGAATTTTGATTTTGTTGTGCAGTACCTTTCATTGAATCACCTACTGGATCAACAGCCATTGTGAAAAATGACAAAGTAATACCAGTTGCAAAAGATTGATAGAAATGTAGCAACGATTAAGCAATAATATGGAACAGCCGAAACATGCGTCGTTAGAAGAACAGCCAAGGAGTAAAGCAAAAAACTAATAATACCAATAAATAAAACTCCCTAAAAAATAAATTTTGCTTTACTTTTTTATGTTCAATTTGTTCAGATTTGTTAAAATACAAATGATGATTTTAGATACTGTAAGTACTTTCAAAATAAACTTACAAAAAGAATCAAAACTGGAACTAACAAACGTGGATGTTCTTTCTTCATGCCACGCTTAGCAGCAAAAAATATAAGACTATGTCCAAGGGTCAAAAAAGCATATAATAAAAAATAATCTTCCATCACATTTAAAAAATTAAAAATACCATCACAGGTAAGAAAAAATGTTACATAAATTATTTCTGTTAAAAATTTTACAGTTGATAAATTAAAAGCATAAAGTTTTGTTAGGGTCAACATTAGAAAGAATAAATTGTTTATATGTGTGACAAATGGTTGGCTCACTTTGCGCAAAAAGCAACCTAGCAAAAAAACTAAAAATAAAAAGGGTAAAAAGCGTTGAGCAAAGGTGCCAGACATGTTGTAACATTCTTTGTTGTTGTTTTGCTTCGCCATCTTTTAGAAACATGATGACGATATCATCGATCGCAAAAAAAACTTAAACAAAGAGTTCACCAATAAAAGATAAGTTTTTGTTTTACTACGAAATTGACAAATTAATAGTGGTGTGTTGCTTCCCACAAATATTTTTATCTTGTAAAAAACCTGAATATCGAATCTTTTTCTTTTAAATAACGTGCTCTAAACCAATAATCTTGTTGTGATAAATATTACACACTTTCTTTTTATCATCATGTTCATTTTTTGCTAGTGACATGCACAAAAAAATTTACTCTTTAAAATAATATATTTAAATATTCAAAAATATTGTAAAAATCCTCTTTTTTGTTGTCGACTCTTTTATTATGATGAAAAAAAGAAGTAAGAAAAAGATGTAATGCAGACACCGAAAAGGGAGATGCATCTTTATTATTGCAATGCTAGGGGAAGGTAAAAGTCATTGTTTATTTCGTTATTTTGTGCTTGCATTTTTCGTGTTGCCGTATGTGACAACTTTTACACATTTTCCTTCTAACACCATGTTGTTTATTGTGAGTAACAAACACTAAAATGTTATCTTACAAAGCAGTTTTAAATATTTAAAAACATTATGGCTATTTAAGTGTTGAGAGAAAATGCTGCCACATGTGCAATATCACCATTTTTTGTTTAGTAATACCATGTTTTATAGGAAAGCGTTGACAATATTATCGATTGCATAACAATATTTTTGTTAAGAGTAATCAATTTTTTCCATAAACATTTTTTTAACATGTGAAAATTTGTATGCCGAATCTTCTTTTCTTTAATGATTGGCATAGCAAATATTGTGAATAAAAAATTTGTTACATTTATAAAGAAAAAAATTGCTGTAAATGATGACCTTAACATTTTTTCTTTCTAACATGCATAAAAAATTTGTGTTAAAAAATAAATTTAAATATTCAAAAATATTGTGGCAGAAAGTAATTACCACTCAATTTGTTTTGTCCATTTTCCATTTATTGATTTGAAAAATTGGACGTAGCAAAAAGGGGTAATGCATTCACCCATCTTTATTTTTGCAATTCTAGGAGAAGGAAAAAATCACTCGTTATCTTGTGTTGCGTAATAAAAGGGTTGAACAATGCAGTCAGACATGTTGTTTTTTTTTTAAAATCACCATCTTTTTGAAGAACGATGACGATATTGTCAATTGCAAAAGAACATATAAACAAAGAACTAACTGTTAAAAAAACTGACAGACAATAATCGTGTGTTGTTTTTTACAAAGTTTTTTGTTTTTACATTTATGAATAAATTAGAATGCCTTGTTAGTGCTTTTAATGCAAATAAGTAAAAAAGAATGAACCATTAAAATTTTTATTGCCCCTCCAACACCTGATATATAACAATAATAAATAACAAAAAATGCAATTTTTTAAAAAAAATAAAGAAATGAGGTTAAATGATTAAATTTTAGAATGATGAAGATTAATATTTGAATAGTTATGTAAAAATGTATATGCTTAATGGTAAACTGCTGATAAAGCAAAAGTTTAAAGTTCTCTCACACTTTTAACAATGAAATAATTTTCATTTTCTTTTTGAAACAACAAAGTAATTATTTCATCATCATTAGTGTCATTCCAATTTCCATATTTTTGTAGCTTTTGTTTTGTAAATATTCCAATTCGACAGCTGAGAAGTTTTGCAACAGTTTCCCATAAAATTGGAGTTAAAGTATCAGCAAAAATTGTTTCTTTAACAATATCAGATTCAAGAGTCAGCCGAGAAAAGTCAATGTGGCCAGTATTTCCTGAAAAACAGTTATGGGTTAACTAACAATCTTACAAGGAAATTGGCATAAGTGTAACATTACAGTTTGAGATGGGACATAGGACATATGTGATTCCGTATCTATTCAAAAGCTTTCAGCAAGCTTTCAGCAAGTTTTTAGTCGGGCTCAATAGGAAATGCCATTTTCAGCTTAAGAAAGTAGAACACGATATATCGTTTGATACTTTTACTTAAAACTGCATAGTTAGGGAATCACATAAAATATGCCTTATCTTCTCAAACTGCATCATAAAAGGGGGTCGTTAAAACTTACCAAATGTTTTAAAATTTTCAAAAAAATATTTGCATATTGGCCTTCGAATTTCTTCTTTCTCTTCCCCAGATAACAAGAATGAAAGTGCTCGAAAATCAGATGATCGTCCATTTTCAATTGTTTGAACATCCAAAGGCTTGCAAGGTTCTTTAAGTTGCATGATTCTTATTGTTGACCAAAAACAATATGCAGAATGATTGTATGTTAAACCAAGTTTTTGGGAAGCCCTTTTTAGCCATGTCGAAGAAGGATGAGTAAATTCATATATGTCAATTGGTCGTTCTAGTTGAAGCACTAATGGAAGGCTTTCTTCACGTTTTCTAAAAAGGACATATATAAATAAATAAAAGTATCATTTTCCTCTTATGCACTCACACTGGAAATTCATCATTTAAAAAATTGCGAACAAGAGAGGTATTCTTCGATTGAAATAAGTTATTTAATAATGCATTTGTAGTTTGTTTGTGATAGCTAAATCCCTTTGATTCTTCTCTTTGATTAGTTCTTTCTTTTGGTACATCTTTAATATGATTCTGTTGACGGGAAGGACCAGCAGCTAAGCTTGTTGATAATTTTTGATTAAAAGAAAGTACATCTTCTTCTTCGCCATCAGGTGCAGCTGAAGTATCAAGAAAAACCACATCATCATCATCTTCCATTTCATCATCATCAGCATTACTGGCATAAGAACTGAAATGTTAATATACGTATTAGTGTTTTGAAAGATTGTTGTTATAAATCTGTTAAAATTAAAATTTCCTAAGAGATGCTTGAATTTTTCCTCGCCGTTAATATTTTCAATGGTTTGTTTTATAAAAAATGGGTTTGAGCTCTAGCCCTGCGTTTGAACTCAAATCCATCGCTCGAGCTCAAACTCTTTGTTTACAAGAAAAGCCACAAGTAAAGCCGAGGTTGAAGTCCTTATATATTAATCTATGTTAAGGATAAATAAGGACAAAATTTTAGCTCCATTTCTTGCTTTCTTGGATTTTTAGCAGCTAAATGAATATTGCTGGTAAGGAGTAGGCGATAAAAGTTGTTTTTTATACGATTTCTCTCATCTTTTAGTAGTTTTAAAAAGATATAATGAATAAGATCATATAGCTTAAGAAATAGTTAACGATTAACACCGTTAAGAAAGTGTCCAATACATTTAGGATCTTTCATTTCAAACAATCGTTATCGCCTGCTACTAACCAGCAGTCTTACTTTAGCTGCTATATCCCAGGAAGCAGGAGCTAATATATCTTTATCTAACTATCCCGATTCTAGATGAGTATATAGACAAAATATGGAGCATCATCTCCGGCGAGACCTCAGGACATAAATGGTAAAATATGAATATCTAAAAACTTACGACGATAGCTGATGATCTCTTATTAAAGATTGTTGATGAATTGCTTCAAGGCTTTTAAGAAATGCGCTCTCTTCTGCTGCTGCTCCTCCAGCTGACAGATTTCTCCCACATCGTTCATTATTTTTTCTAACTCTTTCTTCAGCTTCATGCCTCAAAACTGATACACATGTTTTGACGTGTAATATTGGGGCATAAAAAATATTTCCAATAATTTTTCCAATAACATATTTTTTACTTGTTCCATGGCATCCTAGACAATAATATGATTGTCGACTTTTTGAATATTCTTTAACATATTCTGGATTCTTTTCATCTGGTACAATTAATCGGGCATCAGGCTTTCCACGATCATTACATCCAACGATAATATTGGCCATCGCTAGTTTTTTGAAGCTGTGTTTATTTCTTAATCTTGGTTTATATGGTCTATAATATATTGTAGTTAGTTTATTATAAATATATATTTAAATAAGAATAAGTAAAATTAGATTTACCGAGAAATATCAACGGCTGAGCTTGAAGGATTAGAAAATACAAAATTTGGAGCCCTAAATAATCACATAGGTAATTTTTGTTATATAGAAAGTAGAATTACCCCATTTCTCCGTCATCCATTTCAGTGATGCTACTAAAATGTTCATCACCACCGCCAAACATTATATATATATTATCCAATTATAATCAAATATAAATAATGTAAGTTAATAGAACTCAAATATATTTGAATTTTACATAAAATTAAAGATTGATTTTGATCCCACTATCAGCAATTAAAACAGAGTAATATGTCCTTTAATATCACACTAAGGAATGCAATTCATTTGAATATGTCAAATGCTGTTTAATGGCAGAAAGAAAAAAATGCGCACAATCGATTGCGAAGAGGTGGTCCGGTGACGCACTGAAGACATGCAAAGGAGAGTGTTTTTCTGTTATAAAAATGAAAGAAAGACACTTGTTTGATGCAAAGAAAAAAATGCAGTTGACATTTTAGAAAGAAATTTTTCTTTGCAACTTTGACTAAACAGCAAACACGCATGTAAAAACTATTTTTTCAAAGTAATTTTTAGAGGTTTTGGTACAATGAAACCCATGGCATTTTTTTACCATTTTTTGTTGATATAATTAAGCTGCTACGATTTCATTGATAGTTTTCACATAATGTCACTTAACCATTTTTTGTTCAAAAATTTCAAAAAATGGAATTCATCATTAGTCGGTAGAGTTGCGGGCGACGCCCCAAGTAGCCCAGGTGAATCACCCGATTCTGAAAATTGTTAATTTACTGATTTTTTTACAAAGTGTTATCTAAAATCGTTTTTAGTACCATTATTGTCATTGACGAAGCATATTTATTTATTACTTTTTTAATTTATTTATCGTTTTTAGTTAAATAATCAAAATCTAGTACACTACCGTATCACTAAAATACTATAACTTGACAAAAAAAAATTACGGTTAAAATTGTTTCTGCATCTTTTTCAGACGCGGAAAACTCTGCTCGATTTTGTGTGGCGGTGATGCTCGACAAAAGACGAGTACACTGTTTGTGTCCTTCTGTGTTTTTCAATCTCTTTTTTCTCTACAGACATTAAACTTCTTCTTGTTTTATCTTTTTCAGATTTTCTTCTTTTTAGCTCAGCTTGAAGAGCAGCTTCCTGGAAGCACTCCGTTTAACTGCTTTTCTTGGCATACTCTACTTGTAATACAGACATAAGATTAAAAAAATTATATAATGAATGCTCCAGAGGAGGTAATTCTCAAAGTAATTAAGATTGGGAATGACTGAAAATTATTTAATCCGAGATATTGTTGCTTATATCCTGACCCAGAAATGCTTTTATTTATATAAGTAAGGAACACACTACGTCGGTAAATACGTGGGCAAAGGGTCCGATCGGATCCAGGATTCCGCATTTTTACAAATTGTTACCTGTTAAGGATCGCCAATTGTGCAACAGTTTTTAAAAGAAGCACCTGTTAATTATATGGGATCGCGCAAAATTCAAAATTTTGTCGGACCCTTGTGCCCACGTCTGCGTCGGTATAAGTTGTTTTTTGATAAAAACAATGTTTATAGTTAACAATAACACATGCATCATAAAGTTATAAACAATATCTTCAGCATCGAAGTGATAATCGATACATTTTATTCAGAACAGTTGTAACCACAGTATTTTTATTTATACATTTTATAGATTTCAGCATAATAATAAATCAAAAATTACAGTATAAAGCACAGATATATTAATTTAATAAATATTATTTGTTGTAGATTGATCTGCAAAACGTTGACACATATATGGCAATATGGCATCGCATTCCTTAAGAATACCTTTATTATCGGGATTATCGTAAAACCAATTAGTGTATGTAATTGCATCACAATAGTTATCACTTGGTTTTATAATTTCTGGATCAGCAGAAACTGTTGTTGTTGTTCCATCCAATGTAAACATTTCCATTCCATTTGGTGGTTTTCTTAGTCCATTCCAAAATCCTCCATGTACTAAAATAGAAACCGATTATATATGTTAAACATTTGCAAATACACCAACCTTTTCCCTTTTTATCCTTTACAGCAACATTACTCAAGTTATACGGTATAATAACTTCTGAAACATTTTTTATATCAAAAAACCTCATATGTACAATTAATAATAAAACATACCTCGAAACATTTCTAATTCTAATTCGTCTTCTCTTGCCACAGAAACAAATGAACCTTCATCACGACAAATATCATGAGCTTCCACAAAGGTAGTAAAATTTTCATGAACTTTAAGACACATTCGAATAGGTGAAACTAGGTGCCATCCAGCAGAACACTGAAGCTTTGCCCATCTTGGAGTTTCACATAACGCATAATGGTGCTCATCATGTTTTCTGACATCAAATTTCTTGGACTTTGAATTAAATACAGTACCATAAGTGGGGCAATCAGAGTCTTGAAGGTTATTAAAATTTTGAGAATTTTCCCATTCCAATGTTGATACAAATTTGTATTTGGTGGCATTAAAAACACGAGTCCTAAACATATTGCAATTTTATTAGCTTTGTCATCTAGTCTACTAGATAAAAGGATACTTACCACATTGTAGTATCAATAAAAGATTTCATTTTCCCTTCCGGTTTTTCATTTTTAAATCCATTTTTGTCATATCCAATCCAAAAAAGAGTATTTTGTTGTGATGAATCAAATTTGGGATAGAAATATATCGATCGAATCCAATGTTGAATAGCATCTTTTGTTGGAGCAGTTGCCAGCCGACCACCATATTCATTTCTACATTTATCTAGTGCTTGATGAAAAGTTTGTCGTTCAAGAATAATTAGGCATGAGCCTTCATAGTATCCAGGAGTACATGGCTTTTGTAGGAATCCTTCTTTTCTTGGTTCATTTCTTTTACATTGACCAAATACAGCAGCAAATAATGATGATGATAAAAGTCTTAAAAAATAAGTTCAAATAAAGTTACGCCGGTGCATTTAATTAAATGATAATTATTTTTAGCACCTTAAAATATATTCTTTGAGCTATCTAAAAATATCTGATTTATACATTTAAGGAGAAATATAGAAAACATCCAAAGCACTCAGTTGAAGCAACTTTTACATCAACACTTGATAAACACCTTAAAGAAAAAATTTTTATTTATCCAGCGATTTTAAATATTTTTGATATATTCTTCAAATATTGTTTAGCTAAAAATAAACTAAATATGATCAATTTCATGGATTATTTTTATGACATAACCATTATTCAACTCAATATGTGCAATACAAATATATACTCGCAACATCATCATCATGTACGACATCCGGTGGATCATGGAAGATCGACAAAACTTGTCAAATAATAACACATTAATGGGTGTTGTAAACTAATAATGCTATTCCAACATAAAAGTAAGTGTCAAAAATATCAATGAAACTAATTTTGTTATATTTCACATCTGAAGTGTGTAAAATATGCACATGGTTACTGTAGTTTTATAAAACATTTTTTCTAAAAACAAACAAATTTATATTATATTTTTTAATGTTCAAAAGTACTAATATTTTTGTCATGCAATCCGGTTTTTAAGATAAAAAAATAAATAATAAAGTAAAAAAAAAGTTTAGAATCGATAAAGATTATTTATTTGTCGAGGAAATTGTTGCATGGATGAATATAATAAAGAGGCCGAGATTAATTCAAATTCATATGTGGAGCTTGTTGAAGCATAGGTTGTAAAGGCTTTGCATATCTTATAAATTGCCATTTTAATATTTTTTGCTAATTTTTAAAGAAGTTAAATTAAAATTGCAAAATTAAAAAAAGAGAATTGCCCTAACTGGGCTTTGAACCCAACCTCACTCGTGTTCAACGCTTACGTCATCTCCGTTGAGCTACATAAACCTAAACTCTCGACTAGTCGAAATGCATCACATGAGAAATTGTCGTTTATTTTAGAAATGTGACTGTGCTGAACGCAGATTCTTTTTTTGCATTTTAACACTTTTAAAACATTATTATTCATTTTACATTTTTACGCTTCTTGAAATTGCATTGTTCATTGCTTAGTAAACGTTTATTTTGATATTATCGTTATGTTTTTTATATTTTCTTTTCTTTGCTGAATCAACCGCAACTAAGAAATGTGTTTCAGAATTTCTCTCGCTTTCATTTACGCTTTCTCATCTTTTACTGGCGTGTTGCGTTTTCGTGCTTGAGGCTGTTTTTAGGCTCATATAAAACTATTGGGCTACGTTTCGTTGCACACAAAGTCCAAATCGCTATTAACTTCCATGTTAATTTTTTTCGTGAATGAAAAACTGCATCAACAAACTAATCAAAAATTCTTTATATAAAGGAACGCAACACTTCATTTTCTTCTTCATTGTCATTCAAAGAACGTGGTGAAAGAATGTCGCTGCTTCGTCTCAATTTTATGATGGTTGTTTTTCTTGGTGCATTTTGTTTATCACTTTTTGGATCATCAAATGGAGATGTACCTATTGCAACAGGAACAATGACTACAGAATCTTTCAATGGATTTACTATAGATGGAGTTCGGTGTCATGTACAAATACATGATGAATTAATTTTTTATGCAGAAAAAGGAACAACAGCTTCTACGTGGTATTGTAAAAAAATTGATTCTTTGCAATGTCAATCAAGTGGTATTGAAGTTTATGATAAAATGCTTGAATTGTAAGTTGTTGTTGTTTTTCTATTTCCTAACAATAATTAATAAAAAGTATATATTTTGCAGGGATCAATCTATGGGGGAATGGCATTCTCAAACTTTCAAACAAGAAATAGCTGTTTTTTATCCAACAGAAGTTCCTGAGAATGATCGTTGGTCTCATATTGATACTTTTCAATTTAATTATGCAGTTCATTCTTTGTTCTCTACTGCTCAACATCCAAAAATCTTGATTACAATTGAACTAGAACTAGTCCCTGATGAGATTAATATTAATATCATTTTTGGCCCTGGGCAACTGCCAGAAAAAAATAGAATCTTGTAAGTTGTTTAATAAGGTCGATTTTGTCGATTAATAAACCTGTTGTTTTTTTAGTTTTCAATATCAAGCAATCTTTGAAGATGCTCAAAATCTATGTTCTGGTGTTTCCGTCAATCCTCAGCAGATGTTGAATTTTAATTTATATGCAAATAGAAAAGCTAATAAACATTCTTATTATTTTATTAAAAATGGAAACAACCTTTGTGCATATACTTTGAAACATGAAGATTTGGTAAGTCTTTTTTAAATTCTATGTGATGCGTTATACAACCATTTCACCTCGTGGTGTTTTCTTGCGAGTAACATGCGTAAAATATACTGTAAAAAAGAATGTGAAAGAATTTTTCTTTGCTACAAATTTTGTAGTTTCCATTCTTTACATTCCTTTTTTCCTGTATATTTTACGCATGTTACGTACAGGAAATTACATGACGAGAGTTAATTGTATAGCACTCCGCATGGTATTGATCCATCCTGACATAATTATAGCTGTATATTTTTAGTTTCATGTTCGTCAAAAAACTGATACCACTGCACCAACCATACTTTCTGTGAAATTTGATTTAATTGATATATTTGAATCAGAAAATTATGCTCCAAACTTCTTTTGTGTTGATCCACTATATGGTACATTTGTTGCACTTTATTGGAATAAGCAATCTGGACATCCACGTATGTTTACATATTTTCCTTATATACAGTCAAATGTTATACATTGTGATTTATTTTCAGCTGAAGCTCATTATTACCTTATCGATGAAAAAAATCTTCAAAATTTTTATTTGATTGATAAAAATCCTTTGCCTGAATTTGATGAAGCTGTTTTGAAAGCTATCTTTAATGGTGAATTTGATCCTTTGTGGAATCCAATGTTTCAAAGTTATGGTCGTCAAATTTTTGTATGGTTTAAGCTTCGTAATGTAAATCGTGCTTTTCATGGTCTCTGGTATGACAAAAATTATTACAAAGCTGCATTCGAAACTGTTGATGGTGTACCAGGAAAACAAACAACATGGCATGGAAGAAAAGATTATATCAAATATGGTACACCTGTTGGAAGATTTGATGGTAAGCTATTTATTTTGTACCATACAGAGAGTTATAATTAACTCACCGCTTAATGTTCTTTTTAACGCTCCTTATATTACAAGTGTATATCATCTGTTTGTTTTTTAGCTTCTGAGCTTCCATCACGAATGCCTTTAGATGATACACCATCTACTCCACCACCATCAAATCGCAGTCGTGGGCATCCTTGGTAAGCAATGAAAATGGAATGAATGGTATTTAATGTGAAAATGATAATTTATATTTATATCTTCTGATTGTATTTTTTTCCATTTAAATTGTTCAATAAAAGCTTTAAATTTAATATTTATGTCATTTTAATTTATTTATTTTTACTTTGTAAATGTGCACATTAGTTTTGTATTTAATAAAATTTTAATTTTTTTTTTTGAATTATTATATAATATTGCTAAATGGCGAAAAATGTAAATGCATTTTTTCTCAAAATCGAGCAATTATCAAACAATTGCAGCTGCAACTGTTCTCGGTTTTTTTAAAATGATTGTATCGGCTTGCAATTTTTGAAATACAGTAATACGGGCCAAAAAATAAGAATGGAAGCGGTTTTCATTAACTCCGATATCCCGAATCCAATGTACAAAAAAAAAGATTTTTATACTACAATTTTACCAGTAATTCGAGGAAAGATGTATGCATGAATAATTATTTTTTAATCAAACAATATAAACAGAGACGTACACGGTTTTTTCAAGTTTACGCAAAAAATATAATTTTGGTACCATTAGATGCAGAATTTTTTATGAATAATAGTGGATAGAAAAAATAATATATACTAATAATATTTAAAAAGATAATGGATAAAGAAAAATTCCAGAAATCCGTTTTTTCAGAAAAAGATCAAACTCGACTAAACCAACTGCATCCAAAAAACATAAAAATATGCCATTTTCTCGAATTTTTTGTATAACAACGATATTCAAAAGTTAGATTTTCGGAATCTACGTAAAATTTTACATATATATGGATAAAAATTACTGTTTAAAAAAAGTTACAATTTCTACAGTATACCTCTCTTGCAATTTGCTTTTACTGAAAAAAAACGCGGGGAAAAGTCGCGTTTGACCGTAGAGGTCCCCAAGTGATTATAATATAATCCGTATACGGAGTTGAAGCCCCCTATTTTGCCTAAATACTCGTCATAGTAAGGGATAGTTAGGGACCAAATATTAGCTGCTGAATCCTCGATCTGTGGATTTCATAGATAAATGGATATAGCTAATAAATAGCAGACGGTATCTATTTTGGTATAACAATTTCGAAGTCGATGATTTTAAAGAGGTGTAATAGCCAGAATAACTTAAATAATCCCTTAATAATACGTTTATAATATTTGAAAAGCATCCATCATGCAGATTTTTGGATATTTTTATAGCAAAAATAGGTATCGTCTGCTATTCATTAGCTATATCCATATATCTATTAAATCCATAGATCGAGGATTCATCAGCTAATATTTGGTCCCTAACTATCCCTTACTATGACGAGTATTTAGGCAAAATATGGGGCTTCAACTCCGTAATCACTTGGGGACCTCTACGGTGAGTCGCTGCGTGCACGTCTCTAAATATAAACATAGATCTTAGCTATATAGCTATTTTTGTATATAAAAAAACTTCAACTGTATAATAAATCATATCCAAAAATATTAAGCAATTACATGTATGACGAGTTTAAACAGTAGTTCTGATGCGTTAAAGCTTTAATTGAAAAAAAAGTGCAGTTCTCGAAACCATACCTATCAGAATTTTTTCTGCATCTGATGATATAAACTAAGCTGCGCACAAAATATTTTGCGCCTGTGGCTTAGTGGGGGAAGCGCCGCCTATCGACCATGCGAGCGCAGGTTCGATATATGTTCTTATGTACATGTATAAATTAAAAATATGTTTGTGAATGTATTTTATGCCGCAAATTTTACTTTTATTACTATTGTTCCGTAACACCGAATAGCAATATTAGAAGTTAATTTTTAGTGATAATCGACACATTTTTTGCAGATTAGTTGTAACAAAGTTTGTTTTGTTAAACAAACGCAAAATATTACAGTACTTTTTTTATATATAGATTTCAACAAAATTATAATTCAAAAATTAAAGTATAAAACATAGATATATTAATTTAATAAATATTATTTGTTGTAGATTGGTCTGCAAAACGCTGACACATATATGGAAATTCCTTATCGCATGTCAGAAGAATATCATTATTATAGGGATCAACGTAAAACCAATTAGTGTATGTAATTGCATCACAATAATTATCACGTGGAAATACAGTTTCTGGATCAGGAGAAATGTCTGTTGTTGTTCCATCCAATGTAAACATTTCCATTCCATTTGGTGGTTTTCTTATTCCATTCCAAAATCCTCCATGTACTAAAATAGAAATCGATCGTATTTTTATATAATTTCTACATTTGCACATATACCAACCTATTTTCTTTTCATCCGTTACAGCAACATTAGTCAAATTATACGGTATAATAACTTCTGAAACATTTTTTAACATCAAAAAAAACTTCTTCTGTACAATAAAGCATACCTCGAAAGCTATCAAGTTCTGAATCATCTTTTGCCACAGAAACAAATGAACCTTCATCACGACATTTATCATGAGCTTTCACAAAGTTAGCAAAATCTTTATGAACTTTAAGACACATTCGAATAGGTGAAACAAGGTGCCATCCAACAGAACATTGAAGCTTTGCCCATCTTGCAGTTTCACATAAGGCATAATGTTGCTCATCATGTTTTTTGACATCAAATTTCTTGGACTTAGAATTAAATACAGTACCATAAGTGGGGCAATCAGAGTCTTGGAGGTTATTAAAATTTTGAGAATTTTCCCATTCCAGTGTTGAGACAAATTTGTATTTGGTGGCATTAAAAACACGAGTCCTAAGCATATTGTAATAAATATTAGCTCCATTATCTACAGTAGTCTACATGATAAAAGAATACTTACCACATTTCAGTATCAATAAAAGATTTCATTTTCCCTTCAGGTTTTTCATCTCTGAATCCATTTTTGTCATATCCAATCCAAAAAAGAGTATTTTGTTGTGATGAATCAAATTTAGGATAGAAATATATCGATCGAATCCAATGTTGAATAGCGTCTTTTGTTGGAGCAGTTGCCAGCCGACCACCATATTCATTTCTACATTTATCTAGTGCTTGATGAAAAGTTTGTCGTTCAAGAATAATTAGGCATGAGCCTTCATAGTATCCAGGAGTACATGGCTTTTGTAGGAATCCTTCTTTTCTTGGTTCATTTCTTTTACATTGACCAAATACAGCAGCAAATAATGATGATGATAAAAGTCTTAAAAATAAGAGTGTTCAACAAAAGTGTAAACAGGTAAAACTTACAAACAACTAAAAAACAGCATGATCGTCTTTCTCTGGACCGGCTTTAAAGCTTTTTCAAGAAAAAACGCGTTTCAACTATTTTCAAACCTTACATGGCGTTTGGTTTCACTTTGCCAAAAAGGATTTCTTTTATAAAAAATTGTTGAAAAATTGCTATTTTTTATGTGTAATCATAGAAACAGTTCGGCAGCTGCCGCGGCAGTGTTTCAAAAACCATAAAGATTCAAAAAAATTAAAATATTTAATAAACATTTAGACAAACATATAAATAAATTATAATCACATAAACAAATTCATTAAATTAAAAGCTTTCATTTCTTATTTTTCTTTTTTGAAGATTTATTGAATTTTTCATCAACAGTATAATAATCTGTTCGTTTTCCACTTTTTTCTGCTGTTTTTTCCTCTGCTGTTTTTCCAGTTGCAGCATCTTCAGTTTTTGATCCAGCAGCAGCTTTTTCGGTGGTTGATTTTTTTGATTCTTTTGTCCATGGCATCTTTCCCTTCTTCTTTTTTCCTTCACGAGATGGCTTTTTCTTTTTGATTGATTTCTTTGATTTTGAAAACTTTTTACGTGTCATTGCTTCTTTCATCTTTTTAGCACCACGAGATTTGAAAATAATTAAAATTACAAGAACAATCACTTCAAAAACAATGATAACAATAATCACAATCAGAAGATATAAATATAAATCATTATTTGTACATTCTTCATTTCCAGTAAAAGGAGCTGCATGATTTTTATTTGATTCTGGTACAGTAGATGATGAAGTTTGATTAAAATTTGAATCATCATATGTGGTGTTTGAAGAATCAGAAGTTGCATTTTCAACTGTCGTCATTGCTGGAGATGGTGTTGAAGTTTGTATTGTTCCTGATGGAGCAGCAGATGACGGAAGCCTAGATGGTACACTTGTTGATGCTGTAGCAGATGATGGATGTGTTGATGGAGCAGCAGCTGTTGGTGGCAATGCAGTAGTTCTTTTCGTTGTTGTTGGTGATGGCAGAGTTGTAGGTTCTTGAGATACTACTGGTCGTGGTTGATTCACATTTAAAGGCACTGGTGATGGAAGTTCAGAACCTAAAAACAAACAGATATTTATGATCTATGCATTTGTAATATACGGAGCGTTAAAATTAACTCACTACATGCAATTTCCAGCATGTAAAATACACAAGAAAAAAACACAAACTACTAAATGTGAACGATACGTATTTAACGCATGTTTCGTGCAGGAAACAGCATGTACAATGGGTGACAAATTTATGCAGCCACTTTCTTTAAGAAAAGCTGCTTTTTTCTGCTTTTTTGTGCTTTTTTGTGCTTTTTTTGGTTTTTGGTTAAAAAAATTGATTTTTTGATGGAAATCGCACCTAAGAAGGCGGTTCTTTTCGCTTATTACCTGGCACTTTTTAACTTTTTTCCAACGATATCCAAGAAGCTGAATACGATATCTTATTTGCCGAATTGTCATTGGGAAACCTTTTTCTTTGAGCTTTTGTTGAATTGCTTTTTTGCTGCAAGTAGGCTTATCTTGTAATACCTCATCAATAAATATCGAAGCTGGAGATTGAAGGATGCAGCGGTCAGAATACGTTCGATTTTTCAGTGAGCCAGTTTCATCAATACGAGTACGATTGTATCCCACTCCATAATGTCTCATATTCAACATTCGCCCAGTTTCTCGTAATCCATACCCAGCTTTTAAATACTGATAACTTTTAAATCTTTTGCTGATAGGTATTTCATTTCGAGGCATAATTTTTACTTTGCCTAAAATAACATAAATAGTATTTTTATTATAACTTTAAAAATTTCGTGTTGTCGCAATACAATTTAATCACGCAAGCTTTGAAGCAATATATTTTAAGAAATAGTAATAAAAAAACAATGGCAAATAGAAACACCTTTAAAACGGTGGTGCGCATAAAATGAAGCATACAAATAGAGAAGAGAAAAAATCAATCGCAAAAGGGACAAAGAAAACACCCAGGCCTTCGTTTGTCGATCAATAACTCTGCTGAAAAAGATGTCTTATACATTATCAAAAACTCTTTAAATTACTAGGGTAATCTCGGATTCAGAATCCGCAATAATTCTAAAAATTGAAAAATCGAATTCTCTGTAAAATTCTACCCAGAAAAGTACTTTAAACCATGAAAATCGAAAAAAAAAATTTTGGGGCTTCTGAATCCTGGGATTCTGAAGTCAAAAGATTCTGAAAATATTTTTTTTGGAATCTCCGTAGTCGATTACCCTATAAAAAATATTTTATTATTCAAACTCCAAGAAAAACAATATTTGAGGATTCTGAATCCGAAGATTCTGAAGTCGGAGGATTCCGAAACCTCAAAAATCGGAATCCCCTTTGTCGATTTAGTATACAGAATTGTAATGGTACCACATTTTACTCTAATTAATGGCAATTTTATAGCCATAAAAATGAATAAAGCGTTAAAAACGGTTATTTTACCACTTTACCACATATTACTTATTACCAAGTGGTAATTTTTTACCAAAAACATGTTTAACAATGTCATAAGTGGTCAAGATTTACTTTTTTAGCAACTTTTACACCCTTTACCAGTCAAAAAATTAATTTTTTTAAACAAAAACCAAAAAAAGCAGAAAAAAGCAGAAAAAAGCAGAAAAAAGCTGAAAAGTGGCTGCATAAATTTGTCACCCATTGTAATGAGTTATTGATAACGTTCCGTATGATACAAAATGAATAGCTTACCATCAAATCTTCCAACAGGTGCACCATATTTAATCCAATCTTTTCTTGCATGCCATTTTATTTGCTTATCTGGTACACTGTCAACAGTTTCGAATGCAGCTTTGTAATAATCTTTATCTTTCCAAAGACCATGAAAAGCACGATTTACATTACGAAGCTTAAACCAAACAAAAATTTGACGACCATAACTTTGAAACATTGGACTCCAAAAACTATCAAATTCACTATTAAAAATAGCTTTCAAAACAGCTTCATCAAATCCAGGCAAAGGATTTTTATCAATCAAAGTAAAATTTTGAAGATTCTTTTCATCAATAAGGTAATAATGAGCTTCAGCTGAAAAAAGAATTATAGTTCATAATAACACTTAATTAAAATAAGTAGAATATATAAACATACGTAGATGTCCATATTCTTTATCCCAATATAATGCAACAAATGTACCATATAGTGGATCAACACAATGGAAATTTGGAGCATAATTTTCGGTTTCAAATGTATCAATTTCAATTAAATCAAAGTTTAGAGAATGTATCGTTGGTGCAGTGGTATCAGCTTTTTGACGAACATGAAACTAAAAATATACAGCTATTATTATGTCAGGATGGATCAATACCATGCGGAGTGCTATACAGCTATCTCACGTCATGTAGTTTCCTGTACGCAACATATGCGAAAAATGCAAAGGAAAATGAACAGGAGAAAAAGAATGTAAGGAATGTCTACTACAAAATTTGTAGTAAAGAAAAATTCTTTCACATTCTTTTTTACAGTATATTTTACGCATGTTACGCACAAGAAAACACCACGAGGTGAAATGGTTGTATAACGCATCACATAGAATTTAAAAAAGACTTACCAAATCTTCATGTTTCAAAGTATATACACAAATCTTATTTCCATCTTTAATAAAATAATAAGAATGTTTATTTGATCTTCTATTTACATATAAATTATAATTTAGCATTTGATGAGGATACACAGAAGCACGAGAGCATAAATTTTCAGGATCTTCAAAAATAACTTGATATTGAAAACTAAAAAAAACAGGTTTATTAATTGACAATATCAGCATTATTCAACAACTTACAAAGGCCTAATACCTCTGAGAAGAGCTATTGCGACATCAATTGTAAACAAGATTTTAAGATGTTGAGCAGTAGTAGAGAACAAAGAATTAACAGCAAAATTGAATGTAAAAATATCAATATAAAACCAGCGATCAGAAACTTCTGTTGGATAAAAAACAGCTATATCATTTTTAAAAATTTGAGAATTCCATTCTCCCATAGATGGATCCCTACAAAATATATTTATTCTTGTTAGGAAATTTAAAAATACAAAAAAAACAACAACTTACAATTCAAGCATTTTATCATAAAATTGAATTTCACCTGAGCGACATTGCAAAGCATCAATTTTTGTACAATACCACGTTGAAGCTGTTGTTCCTCTTTCTGCATAAAAAATTAATTCATCATGTTTTTGTACATAATACTGCACTCCATTCATAGTAAACCCATTGAAATATTCTGTGGTCATTGCTCCTTCTCCATTTGTTGATCCAAAAAGCAATAAAAATAATACAGCATGAAAAACAACCATCATAAAATTGAGACGAAGCAACGACATTCTTTCACCACGTTCTTTGAATGACAATGAAGAAGAGAATGAAGTGTTGCATTCCTTTATATAGATATTTTTTGATTAGATTGTTGATGCAGTTTTTCATTCACAAAAAAATAAACATAAAAAATTTGTATAATGCTTTCAAGGAAGGTAGCAAAAGTGATTTGGACTTTTCGGGCAGCAAAATGTAACCTAACCGTTTGATATGGGTCTTAAAACAGCCCTAAAAAATTATTACATGTTACTACCAATGATACGCCGTTTTTTTCTGCGAAAAAAACGATGTCTTCTCATGTGATGCATTTTGAGCAGTGAATTCTTCAAGCTTCTATGGCGCAACGAAGAAGACGAACTCGAGTGAGGTCGGGTTCAAAGCCCAGTTAGGTCAATTCTTTTTTTAAAATTTTACAACTTTAATTAAACTTCATTTAAATTAGCAAAAAAAAACTTTTAAATGGCAATTTTAAAGATATGCAAAGCCTCCACCACCAATGCTTCAACAAGTTCCACGTATGAAGGTGATTCAGTCTCGGCTTCATAAGTGTTATATTCATCCATGCAACAATTTCCTCGACAAATGAATAATTTTTGTCGATTTAAAATTGTTTCTTTACTGTGTAATATTTTTTATGCTCTACATATATTACATACCATACTTTTACTTTCCAATTTTTTGTTGCCTTAAAGCACTCCTTTTTTTCTCATTGACTTTTCTTTTTTTTAAAAATCAGGCCAAAAGTCCGGACTCCATTTCCGCGTACGATTCTTCCAGAAATTTGTGAGCCAGGTTGCTGAGAAAAATAAAACAAAAAGTGTGAAAACGAGAAAAGTGCTGCTCTCTTGGAAAATTTTATTCCACAATTTTTTAGCTCAACAAAAATTTTCATTTTGATTTATTCTGCTTTCTAATTTTTCTCATCAGCTTGTACTGTTTATTAGAATTTTTTTGTGCTCAATCTCAACCATCTTCAAAAAATGGCAACAACTGGGTATAAATTTTTTAAAAAAAGTTTTATTTTAAACTAATAAATTAATTTTTTTTTAGATTTCCAATGGCAACTGAAGTACCAAACGAAAATTGGAGTTTTGAATATGATTCAACAGGAATGCTAACAACTCGTATTACTGTAAAATTACAAGAAGATCAAAATGGTGTATGGGTACGACAATATGATAAAGATCCAGAAACATCAGCATATTATTGCGTTGGTTGCATCATTAAAAAACGAATCAAGAATTTTGGTCAATTAATTGGTGACTCATTTTATGCTCCATCTTTTCATGATTGTTCAAAGATTCGTGTAAGACCTATTGATGATAATGAAGAAGAATTACCACTTGAAACAATGAATCAACAAATCCCAAATAATCATGAAGGAATGAATCTTCGACATTCAGACAATCCTAATGGTCATGGAATTCAACAAATTAATCTCGATGATGATATTGATATTATTGATGATTGAGTTTTACTTTGTTATGTTTTCACTTGCTTTTTTTGTATTGTTTTTTATTGTATGATGTTTCTTTATTGTTTTTACATTTTAAAAAAAAATTTTTTTTTGTTCTTCAATATTGAGTTCAGCCTCTTTTACAAACTTACAGTTTACAAGATTATTCAATTTTTCTTGAGCATGAATAGAAGCCTATTTAAGTGAATCACAAACATGACCATTTTGTTTTAGAGAATAAGGAGCATTGCCGTATGTAGGACAAATCTATTTTTTTGTTTTAACTGGCATCAGTCATTACAAATCTGAAAGACCTCAAAATGTAAGAAAATAATTAACAGTTTGAAACAAATTTTTTTCTGATTTTTTTTGTCAAATTACTAGAACTTTATATTCAAAGAAGAAAATTTATTTTATTAATGCTTAAGGTAACAAAAAAGTACATATATTTTATTTTTTTTCCGCCTTAATTGTTTTTTCCATAGCAGAAAAATATATAGTTCTTTGATATTTTAAAAAATTGTTTTTATTCAAATAAATTGAATTAAATACTTTTTTATGAAGCAATGACGACCACAGAAATTTGCAGTAGGACATATCAAATCGAAATTGTTTTAAAAGTTTATATGTAAGATTTTTAGCACAGTAAAACATTAAAGTTTGTAGTCAAATGTGCTTTAAGTAAGTATAATTAAATAAAAAGAAATTAAATTAAATCAGTTTATACAAAAAAACGCAAGTAGATTTTTCATAAGGAAAATATAAAAACACCGTTTAAATTAAATTTATGCTTTTTTTGAAAATAAGGAAAATAAAGAATTATATATATATATATCAAACAGAAAAAATAAAAGTATTGTATAAGTAACTGTTTTTCATATTTTGTTATGAATTTGTTAGGTTTAGAATTTATTATTTCTTTATTATTGTTAAAAATTTTTGTTGTAAAGTGTGATAGCGCTGTAAATGAAACATCAATATGGCAGAAAATTTCAAATACTCTTTCAAAATTTTCATCTGGTAAAAAAACTTTTTTTCTAAAAAAATCATCTTTGTTTTGGCTGAATCAAGAAAAACGCCGATTTTTTGGCTATCAAATTTGTTATATTAAAATAAGGTTATAAACAGAATGCAACGTTAAATCAGAGAGATTAGTCCAGTAAAATAAATTGCACGTTTCTCTGATTTTACACTTCTATGCAGTTCAGGTTTTTTTCCCAAAGGGGTACCACGCTAAAAAAGGTTGTAGACTCTACAACTTCTTTTTCTCAAAGTTTTTATGGTTTAATGTTATTGTACTTTAAACCATAAAAACTTTAGATCATGATATAGATATACAAGGCACAGAAACAGATAATGCTGCAGACTATATTAAAAATTGGGTGAATAAACTTGTTTCTATATCTGCTGGTAAGACAACAATATTTTGAGAACAACATATGCTATAATATTCCTCGATTTTAGCCGATGGAGATTGTTTGGTTACTTCTGATGAAGATGGGTAAGCTTTTTATTTCATATGAAAAAAGTTTATTCAAAATAAATGTTTTTTTTTAGTATTCGACAATATCCAAATTTATTTACAGATATGCATGGTGATAAAAGATCACAAGGCTGCGAATTATGTGAAGGTAAAATAATAATGGGAATTTGTTAAATTTATACATTTTATGTGAAATATATTTAGGAGGTGACGGATATCCATATAAATATGTCTGCAAGAAGGGAGTATGGAATAAAATTATGTGCGAAAATAGCACATTTTGCACCCAAAATGGAAGATGTCAGGCTGATTGTCAACCATGTAAATCATTTTTTGAATAATATTTTAGTGTACAAGTTGCAGTGGGTGACAAAATGCTTAACTTGTTTTTACCATTTTTTAATTTAACGATTTCTAGAAGACCCAACTACATGAAACTTTTAGGAACTATGCATATGGACCTGGGAAACACATCCTTGTCAATGTTGGACCTCAATATGCTCTTTTATTCCAACACATACTCCGAAAAGTGACAAAAAAATGGAAGAAAGTTTTAAAATTTTGTGGAAAATCATAGAAAATCGTAAAAAATCGCGTTAAATTTTTCATAATTTTTTACGGTTTTCTACTATTTTTCACAAATGTCTTAAACTTTTTTTTTCGTTTTTTTGTTATTTTCGGTGTTTGGAGTATTGCCAGGGCTCCAGATAGAGTTAAAGGGTATATATATAGTGACCCAAAAATGACATAGATCTGTTCCCCAGGTTCATATGTACATTTTCCAAAAGGTTCATGTAACTTGGTCTAGAACTTGTTTAAACAAAAAATGGAAAAAAAATAGAAAAAACGGGATGAAGTTTTTGTTCCCACTTGTAATTCCTACTTTTTTTTAAAAACTAGACCAAAAATCAGATTTTTTAGGCATTTTAAATCTTTAGCTTTCTTCATTGTTTTCTCTAGTTTGAATTGAAGAAATACCAAAATTCAGCCCAAAATATACCTTCAGCATTATATAAATCCAGAGGTTATCATTTTTTCTCGCTCGCTCTCTCTCTCAGAAAAGAGGACTAGAATTAGAGGAAATACGGTACACCATTTTTGAGGCTAGAAAAAATTGCAGTAATAAAAAAAGCTATCAGAATTTCTTGATTGTGAATTTAAAAAAAAGAATTTATTTTCGTGTTTTGAAAATTGCATTCACTTATACTGTTCTCGTCGTCAACAATTTCTTTAACAAAGTGTCCTAAATATATTTATTTATTTTACAGATATTGGTGACTTAATTGAAGTAAATTGTTCAAAATATTTAGAGCCAGATGAACCTTGGCCAATAACAGATGCTGATGTATTATTGTTGAGTGTGTATGTTGCGGAAGAACGTGAAATGTTTGATCGAGACGTTTTTAAAATTAATTATTTTATTCAGCTGCCAATCTATATTTTATCTTTTATACCGATAATAATCGTCTTTATTTTTTGTTTTTTTAAAAAGGCAAGTTTTCTTTTTGATTTGAATGTGTCATAATTTTGTAAGCTTTATTTTTCAGATTCCATTTACTTGTAGAATTTTTGCATTTAATTCTGTGCTAATGAATGGAATTTGTCTAGCTGTTTCTTTGTTAAAATTAATATCTGATAAAATTTGGATTACTAAAGCTCTTCAAGCATATCAGGATTCAAATGTTAAAGCATGGTGTCTATGGACGGATTATGTGACATGGCACGAAGCGACTGATCGTAATAATTGTTAAAGATATATGACATAAAATTCAATTAACATATTTTTTAGCAATTCCAAATTTGTTGGTTCATTTTGATACATACTTAAAAACTGCTTTTCAATGGTCCGTATATTCTACTTCCCTTTCATTCTTCTTTTTGAGGCTATCAAGTTATTTGGCATGTATGCATCCATGGCTGTTTTCTCGAATTGTTAATGATCGAAATTCAATTATATCTGTTATTTTATCAGGTAAGTAACTGAAATGAGAGAGATGATAAAAAGCAAAGTTGCAACGAGACGACTAACTGAGTGCCTCGAGTGGATGTCGCTGTATCAACTGTTTTTTTGCTAAACTAAATCTCCGAATTTTAGATATTCTTCCGCTTCCCATACTATTTTGCTTACAATATTATGTTTTTAATCAAGGCAAAAAATATTATTTAATTTATGAAATTGCTTTTGCTGTAATTGTATTTTTCTTTGAAATAATAGCTACTTTATTTGCTTTTATTGCATATGTTCAAATTTATTACAAACATGTTAGTTTTGCATTGATAAAAAAAGACAATTGTTTTTCTGAATCCCTAAAAATCTTTTTTTCAGAAAACGCTACATACTGATAAATCAGATATCAATGCACTTGGAGCAGCAGTATTACAATCAATATGCCCAAATATTATTTTATTTGTATTCTTTATTTATGATCTCAATAATTGGTATTTTCCTATTTATAAAGAAAAGGTGGATGCTCGGATTAATGAAGCTTTTGGAAATTATAATACTGAGTAAGAACTTTTTTTAATGATTTTGTTTTAAATTAACTTTGTTAATACTTGCTCTGTCTTGCACCGGGCAGCACCTTCTTACTACATGCTTCCTTGCTTACAACCACCATCAACTTGCACAGGATTTCATCTGTTTGCATCATATTGTTCCAGGCATCCTCCTTGCACCGACCGCACCATTTTGCTCCTTGTTTCTTAGCTTGCACCATCTTGCATAGGGTGCACCAGTTAGCATCATCTTCCACCAGCTTGCTCTAATTTTAGACCCATAAAAAAGTTGCAATTGCTCACTCCCACTTGTCCCACTTTACGAAGCACCCGCTTTCTTCCAAATAAAAACACTCAATATTTTTTTTAGCGATGATCATTTCTTTACCTTCCTTAAAACTTTTCAAATTGTAATGGAATTTGCTAAAAGATATGTGACGCTGATAAAACCCTTCATGGAATCACTGCTTATTCTTTTATTAATGCCACCATTTCGACAAGAAATTCTCTATCATATTAGAAAAATTCCATGCTTCAAAAAGGATGTTGTGCAGGATATATCTCAGACATCCGTCAATGCAATCATCATTGGAAATATTTGAGATATCATTTAAAGCTGCAAAAAACTGCACAAAGAAGATGTTAATAACCACATAACTTTTGCTTTACATAGTTTTGTATATTCATCAATAATTGATAAAAGAATTTTTATCCTAAGAAGTTTCTTTTTTTTGCGTTGTACAGTAACAATTAGGAAATGTATTTTATTAAAAACTATTCATATTAGTGAATGTGAAGACAACCAACTTTTTTTCATTACTAGCGGCAAGTGTTTTTTCCGTTCATTATTTTATGTAATAAATTATATTTAAAATTTTAGAAATTTATTTAGTTTTCGTAAAGTAAAAACATTGTTAAAAAATATAAAATATTAAAAAAGTAATCATAGTTCGAAATTGGCAAATCAGCAAAATATTGTTTTGGTTGTCAAGAAAAAAAAGATTGGAAGAGTAGTCATGCCATGTGAAAGACAAACATTTTTAAGTATGTATTGTGCTTTGCACTAAAGACTATAAACTTTATTTATTGCATTTTTAGCATCAAACTGAAGAAGCATCATTTTTGATAACTTTAACTTTATTTTAAAAATTATTCATGAAACAAAATAAATTGATTATATTTTTGACCTTTTAAACTTTCAACGTGTTCTTGTATTTGATTTTTATAGATTGGTGATATTGAATTTCGAAATCGTAAGCGATAAACAATGTGTTTGTTACTCTAAAACTAATAGTTTAAAAATTTTGGAATTGAAGCTCATGACGATAACTTACATTCATAAAAGCAACAAATTTTTCAAAGTTAAAAATTTCAGGTATTCCACATAAATCAATTTCTGTGAGACTTTTGAAATGGTCAAGATTAATGAGGTTTTGTGTTGTCTCGGTTGAAATATCGCCTCCATCAATTAAGAAATAACTAAAAGATAAAAAAAATTATAAATTAAAAAAACAAAAGCACTGACTATAGCAAAGTTTTAAGCTTCGGAAGATTTGCAACAATTTCTTCAAGTTGAACAACACTGCCATCTCTTCTTTTAACAATTGTTTCACAAAATAATATTTGCCGAACTTCTGGAGTCAAAAATAAAAATTCATCAAAAGTAATAATTTGATTCGCTATTTCCAGCTGAACAATATCTGATCGATAAATTTTTGGAATCAAATTTGACAAAATATCTGACGGGCCTTGATAATATCCATATACATCAAGACATTGTGAAAGCCAAATTTTTGTTGTTCCTTGAAGTTGATTTAAATCAATCTTTAAATGTTTTAAATAACATCTTGCAAAAGATGAGCATGTCCAATCTCGTACATTTTTGTCATTATAATGTAAACAAAGAATAAGAAGTGGCTTAGTAGCATAAAAATATTTACATGTTTTAATAAGTTTTTTGTAGGTTTTAGTCGAAGAAATTGTAATGTAATCAATAATTGGTTGGGGAAATGGAAAATGTTGAATTTGACGAGTGTTTTTGTCGAAATAGATTGAACAAATTGAAGGAAGTGGTTTTTGAGGTTTTTTAACAGACATTTTTAAAGTAATTATCTCCAAAAAATTCTATTATTTAAAAAAACTATTTAAAACTTGAACAAAATAAAAATAGATAATGCTGGCTTAAAAAACAAATATCTTAAAGAAAGAGAGCAGCAGGGTTTTAATCAATAACAATGCAGTCGTCAACAAGCAAAATGAACATTTGAAAGAGAGAAAAAAAACTAACTCGCTAGCAGCAAACGTTGATCAATGAGACTAACATGTGTTCCATGCAGCATTAAATTGAGAAAAAAATTAATAAAAAACAAATTAGTTTTTTACGCAAAAATATATTATCGTGTATAATACTGTTGTTTTAAAATTAGAAATTTTAATGTTTTGTCAAGTAACAACATTTGGTATATTTTAACTATCATAAGCCATATACAAAAAAAGGAGACAAATTTGAAAATTTTAATGTAGAAAACTTCTATAAACGTAAAACAGTTATCAGAAAATCTGATTATTACTCCAGCAAATTGGGCGTGGATTGTTTCCATAATCCATCCGCTCCATGCTTTTCATAAATTGTTTGATCATTAAAGTATAAACGCGAGAAAGATTTTGTTGAAAATGAAGATTGAAACGGATATGCATATTTTTCTAAAAGTATGCTGTTATTTTTGTTGTCTTTCATTTGAAAAACATTATATTATATTCACCCAAAAAAGAAGGCATCAAATGCTTTAGAAAAACCTACATTCATAAACACACAAAATCGTTCAAAATCAAATATTTCAGGGATTTCAGAAAATGTGATGCTGTTTAATTGTTTGAATTGTGGAATATTCGTAAGCTGATCCATAGAAATATTGTTAATTTCTGCTGCTCGAGGTGTAAAAGAACTAAAAAACAGAAAGATTTTTCTTGATTATTTGGGAATGATAAAAAACAATTTATTTGAAGCATGCCTGCTCCTTTTAATAGCAAGAAATAGAGATATATATCCTCTAATTCATTATTTTACCTTTCAAGAACGTCAGCAGGGTGGAGATTGAGTGTCACATGCCGTCTCCAAAATTTAATAAAAAACATGTTTTTGACAGACAAGATATTAAATGAGGAAATGTAAAAAGATTTTTGTTAAATGTTGCTCATCCTTTTATATAAATAACTTCTCTAAAGGCACACTTAATCTCACTTAAATAACATTTCGCTTGTATCCTCTGAGAAAAGTTGGCCAAAAATTGATGATTGAAATTGGACAAAAAATGTTTTAAAAAGTTTTACATTTTTTGGATTACATGTTTAAATGACCGCCAAAAGTGTTAATAAAAAGTAAACTCACTATGCAAGCGACAAAAGCTTTGGAACACTTTCAACAATTTTATGCAACGGAACAACATTTACTTCATTATAATACACACTAGTATTATTAAAATTAAGTTCTTCAACAGATTTAATTAAATATTGAAATTCATCATACGTAATATGTTGGTTAACAAGCTGTAAAACAACAATATTACACAAATAAAATTTATCCAAAATCGAAGACGTCATTTTAACAGAAACTTCAGTGCGTCCAATTGAATGAATTCGAAGTGATTTACACAACCATATTTTCTTTTCTGCTAATGGCCCCCAAAGTAGATTTACTTTAAAATTTGGAGATATGCCGCAACCTGATTTTTTAGAGCATGAAACCCATTCTTCTCCAAAATAATGTAAACACATTGGAATCATTGGATTTTCGGCATAAAAATGCTTGCAAGTTTTTATCAGTTTTTCATATGTCTTTGCTGATGTTTTGTTTTCAGTGATATAAAACATAATAGGATCAGAAAATGAGAAGTTTTGACGACGATAGTAATTAAACATTTTGTTTGGATAACAAAAATGGCAGAGAAACAGGTAAAATTTTAAACTTTATCATTTGACGACCCCCACTATGCAAGCAACCAAAGATGGGACATGGAAGAAAAAGAGTGGTAAACACTCAATAAAAATCAATGAATAATCCCTTAAGGGAAATACCTATTGTTGCATTTTTAAAGGAACAATTTTGAAAAAGACATTTACATTGATGAGGCATCTAAAAATGAAGCAAGGGAGAAAGTTTTTTATTTTGAGTGTCAGAAAAGAAAGACATGCTTTCAATGAATAATGAAAATAACAAAGCTCTAACGATTACTCGGTAATTAACTGGGAATTTTTAACTGAATGGATGTTATACAAATTTGTTTAACAAAAAATCAATGGGGAAAAGGTTTGATGAGCTTTCAAAATAAAGTTTATTATGGTTTCTTTATCTGCTTATTCATCAAATATCATTATTAAAAGTTTCATTAGTGAAAAGTGATTGATTATCACTAGGATGTAAAATTTTTTAACAGATAAAAATCGGAATATATTCAAGTGGATGGAATGGCAGAGGAATTGCTTCCGAGTGTATGATGATGTAGTCATCATCTTCACACGGGTATAATCTTTATAAAAATGAAAGAAAAGAAAAAAAATATCTCAAATATTCAAAAAAAAGCAAAATCTCTGATACTTTTTAACCACAAATATGCCAAATTAAAATGATTTTATACAAGGTGGCAAAAAAAGGATAAAAAGGGAAAATGCCTTGAAAGAATTTATAAAGATCCAAAAGTTTTAATTTTTAGGTATTTTTGAAGGGAAAATTTTGAAAATGATGACCGTTCAGAATGTTATCCAATTGATCTTTCCATGCCTCCATACGTTAATTAAAATTGTTCATTGTTGATAACGTTTTACGTTGATGTGTTATTGAGCCGTAAATGGATAAATGTATCCATGTTTTTTTTACTTCACTTTTCTTGTGTTTCCTCCTTTTCAAGCGAGGAAAGCCAAGAATGTAAAAAACGGAAGAAAAGAAAAAGAACAATCTCAAATATTCAAAGATAAAAGCAAAAGCTAAAACATCTTTTTAACCACAAACTTATTTTTTTGCCAACTGATTTTTAAAATAATATTCTTTTGGCTAAAGTGATTTTATCCAAGTTGGCATAAACTAAAGAAAGAATAAATATATGTGCAAAAAATGATTAAAACAATCAATCCAAAAAAGCAGCATCGACAGCAATAAAAAAATGCCTTGAAAGAATTGATGAGATAAATGAATTCAAAAATTTAAATGGCAGATGTCTAAAGCTTCAAGAACACAATGAAATAAATGTTTGACAAGAAATTTTTATAATTGTTTCTCTCATGTAGAATAATTTAATTGATAAAAAGATTTTTTAAAAGTAATTGCTTGAAGAATGTCTGTGCAAAATAAGAATCATTTAATCTTTTTTTAATGTGTACCATACAAATTTTTTTAAACATAACTTCTACCGTAAGCTGTTTAATGAAGAAGAGAAACCAAGAAATTTTACACAAATTTTAAAATTTTTTATTTTGTTGTGCCATGTCACATTTTTGCTTCCTCTTCCTGATTATGATCCATTTTGCTATTTCTCATTTTTGTATTCCCATTTTTGATACCGTCGTTTTTATGTGCTTATTTTGTTTGTTATATCTAGAGATGTGCACCGTTTTTTCAAAGTTGCGCAAAAAACATAATTTTGGCACCATTCGATGCAGAAATTTTTTATTAGTAAGAATTGATAAAAAAAGTGATAATTACACTTCTGGAAAAAAAGATAATTGATAAACAAAAAATAAAAATACCGTAATTTTTTCAGTCGAATTTCGAGCCGCTCCGGGCACCACTTCAAAATTGGGTCTATCAGATGCAGAATTTTTTTCTGAGTCTAATAGAATAAATTAAAAATGCGCGAAAGTGCGCGGTCATTGCGTTATTAAAGAAAAACGTAAAAGCGCAAAATGCCTTTGCACATCTCTAGTTATATCAAGTAAAATTTTTGAAACACAAAAATTTCAGTGTTTAATTCATTTTTGCATTACAAAAACTTTATTCAATGATCCACACAAACATAAAAAACACATAAAAACATCAATACAATAAAACCAGTACAAAAAACAATACAAAAAAATAATACAAAAAAAGAATAATAATAAATGGATCAGTAAGGATGAGAAGGAATAACAGCAGCATCAGCAATAACGGGCGCTTGAACATGGCATGATGAGCTAACAGTATGAAATGTTTTTATTGTGGAATATGGTTTTCCTTATCTTCTTCATCAATAGGATCTTCAGCAACTGCAGGTTGTTCAACAGTAGGTTCTTCAACAACATCAATGATAAAAATTGGAATGTATCCAAGTGAATGCAAGGAATTGCTTCCGGATAGGTAATGGTGTAGCCATCATCTTCACACGGGTATAATCTTTACAAAAATGAAACAAAAGAAAAAAGGTATCTCAAATATTCAAAAAAAGTAAAATCTCTGATACTTTTTAACCACAAATATGCCAAATTAAAATGATTTTATTATACAAGTTGGCAAAAATTTAATTTAAAAAATATTTGGGTAAAATAATGATCAAATCATTCAATACAAAAAAGCAGCACCGACAGCAAAGGGAAAATGCCTTGAAAGAATTTATGAAGATCCAAAGGTTTTAATTTTTAGTTTGAAGGAAAGAAAAAGAACAATCTCAAATATTCAAATAGATAAAAGCAAAAGGTCGAACATTTTTTTAACCACAAACTTTTTTTTTGTTAACTGACTTCAAAAATATTATTTTGATTAAAATGATTTTATCCAAGTTGGCATAAACTAAAGAAAGAATAAATATATGTGCAAAAAAAGATTAAATTAATCAATCCAGAAAAGCAACACCGACAACCAAGAGATAATGCCTTAAAAGAATTATGAGATCATTGGAGTCAAAAGTTTTAATTTTTAAGTATTTTTGAAGTAAAAATGTAAAAAAGAGAGTTGTTATTGAATTGATTGATTATTGCATCAGTTTAAACATAACTTCTACCGTAAGCCGTTAGATGAAGAAAAAGGCCATGAAATTTTACACAAATTTTAAAAGTTGTTGTGCCTTGCTTTTTTTTGCTTCCATTTCCTCGTGGTGATCCAATTTACTATTTTTCATTTTTGTATTCCCTTTTGTTACTGTTGTTTCTTATATGTTCATTTTGTTTGTCAAGTAAACTTTTTGTAACACAAAAATCTCACTGTTAAACATTTTTTTCGTGTGCTACAAAAAATTTTATTGATCCACAAAACAACACATAAAAAAACAACATTACAAAAAACAATACAAAAGAAAATACAAAAAAAAGAGAAATAATAATAATGAGAATAATAATTGGATCATCATCAGGAAGGAAATATCATCAACAGCAAAAACGGGAATCAGTAAAAGTAACATGGCATGTTGATGATTGACGAACATCGTGTTCTTCATGAATGTTAAGCATCTTCAGGTTCATCGGGATGATTGAAATTTTCGCCGTGACGAAGGGTAATGTAGCCCATTGGATGGACATCATGTGGATGTTGGACGGAATAATCCGTTTCTTTGGTTTCTTTTCCAAGGATTTGATCAAGTGTAGCCATCCATTGGACCATTCGACGATTAAAATCCATTTTTAATGTTAGTAACGAAGTTGATGAATTAATAAGTTAACAATGAATAAATGTATCCATGTTTTTTTTTATTTTACCAATCTTGGCTTTCCTCGCTTTCAACCGCGAGTGAATTTAAAAAATAGAACAAAAGAAAAAGAACAATCTCAAATATTCAAATAAAAAAGCTAAAACATTTTTTTAACCATAAATATATCAACTGTCTTTAAGAATATTATTGTGGTTAAAGTGATTTTATCCAAGTTGGCATAAACTAAAAAAAGAATAAATATATGTGCTAAAAATGATCAAATCAATCTGTTCAATAAAGCAGCACCAACAACAAAGAGAAAATGCCTTAAAAGAATTGATGCGATAAATGAATCTAAAAAAATTTTATACAAAAACATATATTTGTGTTATTTTTGTGAGAAGCTTTAACACAAGAAAGTAGTAATCCAACATAAAAAATGTAAATTTGTTTATCATGCCTACCGTAGTTTAAATTGTAATAAATTTGTTTGTAATAATTGTTCAAAGAAAGTTCATACAAACTTTGAATGATCTTTATCTATTTTTTTTATTAGAACAAAAAAAACTTCTGTAGTTACAGTGAATCTTTCCATTTATATTATCAGCTAAATTTAACAGCTAAAAATATATATATGATATATCGTTTTTAAAACAAGCTTTGATAAAAATTTCTCTGAAAAAAATGATAACGAATTTTTATAGATTTTCTTGACACGAAAATGGTTATTTTATAAATTCAAAAAATTTTTTTTCTCGGTGATGCAACGTTGAACAAACTCGTGTTAATTTTATAAATTTAATCTATATTTTTATTTGTTGTTGTTTAATTTAATTTCTATATAGTTTTGTTAATCATCGTTCTTTTCAGGTGTAACCAATATGCCGCCTTCTCTCATTCTTGATACATTAAAAGAAGTTTTCCTTGAAATTATCCAAGATCAACAAGGTGATAGTATGGAAAATGAGCCACTTGAAAAGTTTATGCTCTCTGGTATTCAACAGCTTAATATTGCTTTAGCATTTTTTGAACGTACTGTACAGATTGATGTTTATCATAATAGAATTATGGCTACAGTAAATTCATGGGTGAGTTTGATGAAAGGAGAGGCATCGGCAAGACGTGTGACATGCATACACGGCCTTTGCATATCTCTTTGTATTTAAGATAATAGCTATTATTATATACATATTTTTTAGGATCGACGAGAATATGCTTATGCATTTTCATATAATTTCTCTCTTATCAATACTATTCTTAAAATTGTTGGAGATAAAATTTCATCTTTAATTATTCCTGAGCAACCTATTGAATGTGAGGATATTGATATTATTGGTTCATTAATTGGAAGAAGTAAGTTGATTTCTGTATTAGTCTTTTTTTATACATGCACGTGTTTTTTTTTAATTTTTAGATCTTCAACTTTTTACTCTTGCTGTTCCTCTTCTTTCTGTGTCTCATCAAAATTTATTGAAGCAACATCAAACTCTTCCAAAGATTGGTCTCTTTTATGTTAGTACTTTAAAGGTTAGAATTTCTTTGAGCACTGCTTGCACTTCTGTATATTCACTGTTTTAGGATCTTGCTATGATTCCTCCATCATGTCGTGTAATGCATATTGATAAAATTCGATTTGCTGCATTATTACAAGATAAGCCATCAAAGTAAGGTTTTAGCTTTATTATGCAGTATTTTTTAAAAATAACTCAAAACTGTTTTCTTCTAAGGCCGAGGGGTTAAGACGTCGGATGTTCGAACTGGTGATCCCAAGCTCGAATCCTGACAGAGACTACCACTGAAAACATAAATGGTTGGATGCTCGTTAGATGTGATGTTAACTCAAATTCCATGAGTTTCATCTAGGTTGAACGTGAGCCCCTCCTTAGGATTTTTATTAAGTCGACCTATGCGTGTCACATTTAGGGAATTAGGAATCAGTGGGTTTTACGGCTAACAAACATAAGTTTAGGCTTACTGTATCCTATTTTGTGCCGCGCCACTTTTTCATAGACGGCCAGTTTTTATTTAAATAATTAAAAGGCTCATTTTTTAGTTTGACTCTTTCTTCAATTAAAGAACTTTCAATTTATGGAGATTTCAATCATCAAAATTATAATACTGAAAATATTTTAAAATTCTCATCTTTTATTACTGAAACTTTTCCAAATCTTGAAATATTAGAGGTTAGCTTTGAATGCCCATTTTTTGTACATGAAGAAATGTTTGATCAAATTGCAACTTTACAAGCTCATATGTTTCATAGCTTCCCGCAACAAATCAAAGGTTTTTGTCGATTTCGAACATGTGATTATACTCAATGGTCTCAAGAGGTATGTGCTTTTTTTCTTGATTTTCTACGCTATATATATATATATATTATATGCTTTTTTAGATTATCGATAGATATGCTTTTCGTCCTGAATTTGCTATGGATGATTTATTTCAAGTTATTGTACGAAGAATTAATGTTCATTATCAATTTTATTTCAAATTTGTTCTTACTGTTCATCGAGAATATGCTGTTGATGAAGATAATAATTATGGTGGTGTTAATCATTATTAATTATGTGTTATGTATTTAAATATGGTATTATCTGTACTTTATAATATTTTATTTTGTTGATTGGTATGAATTTTTTATGATTATGTTTTTGTTAAATAAATTTGTGATACTGTAAAAGAAATACGTTTCTAGAAAATTTAGAAGATTAAAATTATTTGAAGTACCGTTTTTTCTCGAAAGGTTGTAGCTTTATTAATACTTTCTTTGACCTCTTTTTTTACTCTACAGAATAAAATGTATGCTCTTTATACTTCCAAAGATTTAAGAAGTAATAAGTCTGTAGTATAAAGCGCTCTTTGTTGATTAGTTGTTATGATTTTTTTGATTGGATTTTGTGAACGAGATGTTCAATTGATTTGAGATACTGTAAATGCTTATAAAGAAAGATTAAAATGTATTGGTGGTATCGTTTTGTTTTCGAAAGATTGTAGCTTCTTCATGGATAATTTGCTTTGACATTTTGGTTGTATTCTTTGGATAAAATATTTTATAGATTTAGGATACTGTAAGTGCGTATAAAGAAAGATTAAAATGTTTTTAAGTTATTAGTTTTCCTTTTGAAAGATTGTAATTTCTTTAATACTTCCGTTTGCCTTGTCTTTTTTTTCGTCACAGAAAAATTGAACTCTTTTTGTAACAAAAAATTTAAGATGTAGTAACTTTATTGATTGACTGATGGGTATGATTTTTGTGGATGTGTTTTGTAAACGAGATGTTAAATAAATTTGGGATACTGTAAAAGATTATAGGCTTTTTTGGAGGTATCGTTTTTTCTCGAAAAATTGTAGCTTTTTCGTTAATACTTTCGTTTACTTTCTTTCATTTGTCGTTTACTTTTTGCTTCTTCTACTTTTTTCTCCAGTTTGTCATTGATCAAAAACAAATTAATGTATATCAACCATCAAGAACTCATTTTACTTACAACAACAAAGCTGTAAGATTTATTTGTTTTATGAGATGTTAAATAAAGTTGGAGTACTGTAAGAGAAATAATTTTCTAGAAAATTGTGAAGATTAAAATTTTTGAGTTATCTTTTTTTCTCGAAAGATTGGAGCTTCACTAATACTTCCGTTTACTTTGACCTCTTCCATTTGTCGTCACAGAAGAAGTGAACTCTTTTTGTTTCCAAAAATTAATCTTTATTTTCACATTTTTGTCTTTGCCCACTCCTTTGTTTTTCCCCTCCAACTATCACATTGATCAGAAACAAATTAATGTATCTACTACCATGAAGCATTCCTTCTACTAACCACTCAACAAAAAACACATGAGCTTTTACATCCGGCTTTCTCTCATTAAAGCAATAGCCCTTTTTTACTGATAAGCGATAATTCAATGTTTACTTGTATATTGCTCAGTTTTGTAGCATTATCAGTTGAAACACAAGTAATCAACGTGTTTTGTGAGAGGTGGTATAAAAGAAAGTAAAAAATAATAGAGAAGTTGCCTTTTTTGCTAGAAAAGGAAATATTAGAAGCAATTATGTTGTTTAAAATTTTAATTGTTGTTGTTGCTACGCTTGCTGTTGTAAGCAGCGATTGTATGTTTTTCTATAATTAACTTTTTATAAAGTAAAACAAAATTGTAATTTTCTAGGTATATCGTGTATTTGCCAACATGAGTCAGGTTGTAAAGTAAGTGTACATTTTATTTGAAGAGAGATAAAACGTCTCTGTAAATCTCTGTGATCAGGCCTCTGCAAAGTCTTACAGTCCTAGTTAAAATTCTCTTTTAACTTTTTTCTTTCTCTTCCAAAATCCTTTTAACAGCCCTCTTCAATCATTTAGGCAATCGGTTGCCGAATGGACGTTGGATCTCTTTCTTGCGGATATTTCCAAATTAAACTTCCATATTATGAAGATTGTGGACAACCATCCAAGAAGCCCGGAGAAAGTACTGAAGCTGCATGGAAGCGATGTGCAGATGATTACAATTGTGCTGTAACTTGCGTTAATGCTTACGTTAAACGATATGCCTTTAAATGTCCTGGTGTTGGAGCATGCCAACAAATGAGCCGTCTTCATAATGGTGGACCATCTGGTTGTCAAAATAGCGGAACTGTTGGATATTGGAATGTTATCCAAAAATGTTGTGGTTGCTCTTAAATTATTGGTTTTTGGAGTGTTTTTGAGAGTAAAATTGTATAGTAAACGTTTTGTATGATTAAGTTTCGATAAGTTAAATATCTGTTTTTACAACAAAATATATATTTTAATTTTAATGCTTCTAGTTTAAGTCAATAAATTCTTGTTTTTTGAATTTTTTATAAAAAAATAAATCGTGCTTTAAAAAAGTTATACATGGTGTTCCAATAGCAAGCAAATGCTTTTGCAATAAAGTTTAACAAAAACTTATCCTTAATCAACAAAATAGTTTTTTGATATATGCCGAACTTGCCAAAAAATTATCAGTGGAACATTCTATTCGTTGTAACTACAAATTTATTTAAAATTTTCATGCAAAAAATTAACAAAAAATCTTTACAAACAAAACTATACAAATATCCTAAATTTAAATTTCTTTGAATCATGACTTTAATGGATTTTGTATTTGTTGTAATGGAATATTTGATGGAGATGGTTGTTGAGAGATTGGTGGTGATATTTTACTGAAACTATTACTGTTAACTTTATCACAAAAATTGTTATAAATACTTACGCTTGTGGTCTAACTGGCCTTATAGTTCTTATTATTGCTGGTCTGATTTTTGGTGCACATTGTATTGGATTAGAATTAGCTGGATTTATTATTCTAAAAAATAACAGTAATAAAAGATATATAAATGTAAAGAAAAAATTTACCTGAGTTGTCGATTTTCTTTTGATAAAGTATATGGAGCTGCAGCAGCAAGTCGTTGACGATTACTAAAAAAATGAAATTATTAGAACGACTAAAAAAGAAACTGTAAGCAACTTTTTAAAATTAAGAAGTTTAAATAATCTTTTGGGTTTAGTAGTAATCACAAAAATTAAATGTTTTGCTACAAAATTAAAATCTTAACCTTCAAAAATGCCAAAAACACCTTATTGTTGATCTCGTTTTACGGAAAACCGCTCCAATTAAAAGAAAGAAAGTAACCAAAAAAGACGATAACAAAAGTAAAATGTTTCGATTACTGTCACAGTGATAGTAACAGGAACAAACGGTAAGAAAATATTTTTTTTACTATCTTTCTAGAAAAAATTTACAGAATTTGAGAAAACAATTTCTAATCATTCTTTGTCTAACTTTAATACAAAAATTCTACTACCCAAATAATCACCCGCAAGAAATACAAACAAATAAAAAATACTTACTTTTGTATTGCTCTTCTCATTATCATTGGTGGAGCTTTTCTTTGTTGCTGTTGGTCATTTGGTTTTTGAAGAATTTTCGCTACTGCTTGATTTGCTGAAATATATTTCACATTTGTAATTACAGGCTTTGATGGTTGAGGTGGTGGAGCTGCTACTTCTTGTTTTTGTTGTACTGGTGCTGGTGCAAGCATAGGACATTCCATTGTTTCAACATTAAAATCTTTTCCCACAATTGGTGGTGTACCATTTAAACTTGTAAAATATTCATCAACAAAATCTGCTGATAACACTTTTAAAGTTTTTGCAAATACAAAATTCTTAATTTCTGGAAAATCAAATGGTGCTGGAAGTTTTGGTAGCCTTGGAAATCGATGAACTTGTTGTTGTTGAGGTGGTTGTTGCAATGGCTGGGATTGAGGTCGTTGTGGTAGTTGAGGATTTGGAAGTCGTCGTTGAGGGATTAGTGCTCTTCTTGCTGTTGATGGTTGTTGTTGAGATTGATGTTGAACTTGTTGCTGAGGGAATATTGGTGGTCTTGAAATGAATGTTTGAGGTTGAGATGATTGTGGAATTTGTTGCTGAAGAATTGACGGTCTTGAAACGATTGCTTGAGAATAAGAAGGCTGTTGAACATATTGTTGTTGATATTGGCATACGGGAATTGCTGTTGTTGTTGTCGTTGCAGTAGTTGTAGTTGTAGTTGTATATGGCACATCAGATACCACATAATGTCCATTTGATGCTGAAGTTACTACAACATGATTCGGCACAATTTGATATGTATTTGGTTGTGAGGTTGCTGTAACATATACTGGCCTTGGTTTATCACTTCCTGGATCATTAATATATATCAGCTTAACTTTTCGAACTTGACCATATTTTGCTGGTTCCATTGCAGCTGCAGCAACAGCTTATCTCTAAAAAAGTAATTAATTACTTAGCCAAGAAGCTTATGAGATTATTATTTATGATATCACTCTCTCAAGCAAAAAAACAAAGAAAAAACAAAAAAAAAACCACGAAAACAAATCTTATTTTTTCATGAGAAAAGACCACTTTCAAGCTTTTAAATTATTATGCATCTGCCATTCATTTTTTTCAAAGTATGACTTTTAGCAATTTCACACTTTCATTTTTGAATCGCATTTTTCTTTAAGGTTCCTTTTTATGGCTGAAGAGTCGCGACCGCAATAATCCCTTCTTTTAAAAGTGACAATAAAAAGAATTAAGGGAAAGCAGAGAAAGGTTATTTTTTTGAATAATAAGATTTTTTAGGAGTTTGGTTACAAAAAGCAAAGTTAATGCTTCTATCACAAAAATATCACGGAGGTCAAAAAAGTAGTGATATTTTCAAACAAAAATAAAATTTGCATATGGAATTAGATAGTGTTTTAACGGAACATTGGCTTTTTTTGACTTGCAAGTAAATGACTAGAAAAATATAAGAATATTAAAAGAGATACAAAAAAAAAAATAAAAGTTATAATTTCTTGATTAAAAAGGTGTATTATAATTTGTTGATAATCATCAATAAAAAAAGGAGGGACCTAAAAAATGTGACAAAGATGAAACCGTAAAAGCCACTCAATGCCAATGTTTTACTTTCAGTTTTTTCTTCTTATTTCTCTTTTTTTTATTGCATGTGTATAAAAATTGTTAGTAAAAATGTAGACTTTTTTTTTATTTTTCTGATAAATACATCTTTGCCCAATAAATATTTTTTGCTTTTGCGTTATTTTATTTGATATAAAGGAAAAAGAAACTAATTGTCTTTGTAACGCGTGTGCCTAAAAAATATGTATTATATGTTTTTCGATACAAAAATAATAATTAGTTTTAGCAGAAAACATTCAGGAAAAGCCTTCAAGCATGGGTGGAATTTTGTCAACTGGAACAAATTGTCAAAGATGCCGTTCTTGCCCAGGATTTGAAAGAAAGCATTATCTCTATGAACGTGATTTTTGTCGGGAATGCGGTCATCACTATAGTGATCATTTGGTTGTTGCACCAATAGAAAATTAATTTATCATCAGATTGATATAGTGTAAAAAGTACATGAAATTTTTTCTTACATTTTGCTTGCATTGTTTTCCAAATCAAAATTTTACTTTTTTAAAAAAGTAAAATTTTGATTATCTATTGAATTTCCCCTGTTGTCTTTTTATAATTAAAATTTATAAAAAAATTACAAGTTTGTTGACGCCGGCAATGCCTATTCGGCATGCAATAAAAAACACAAAAAAATGATTAGAATAAAATAAATAGTTACAAAGACTTTAAAAATTTCACAGAGAGAAATCCAACATAACTTAACATTATAAAAAAAGAGGGACAATGGGAAAGATGATTACGTCAATTAATCATTCAAGGAGCATTTTGGACGCCAAAAATGATAGAATGATAAAATCAACGAAAACTTTTTTCTTCCTCTTGCCCCACCAGCATCTTTGTAATACAGAAAATAAAGAAAAACATACTAAAGGTCAATAGATAATACCTATTGCTCTGCTTCACCTCTCAACGGAGTACCTTATGCGGGATTTAAAAAATTAAAAAAAATTTTTTGGTCCTCTCTTATCATCATGAGTCTCAACAAAATTACATGATTTGTTTTAACACTCAACTTTTGTTTTAAATTGTTTAAAGATAAAGAGTTTGAGATTGTGAGACAAATTGAAATAAAAAGCTTTATTTCGACGGTTCGACGTTAATTTTTTTATTTATCAGGGCGTTCCAAAAGTTTTTTCGTTTGCTTTTAAAGTAACCCTTTCAACAAGGTTTAAAAATATGTAAAATGATTTTTATGGCCCCAAATGATATCAAGTGATACAGAAATCATCTAAATATGTTTTTCAAGCATTTTTGATGCAACTCTAAACAACTTTTTAAAGAAATTCCGTTAAAATACATTAAATTACATTTAAATACAGTACATTGAGTTTAAAAATTCCGGAAAGTTCTAGAAGCTTCGACAAAATTCCAAAACTTATAAATTCTGTTAGGACAGTGCCTTAACTACCCCCTCAGGCCATATAGACACACATATTCCTCTTATTACAGTTTTATAGACGGCGTTCCATAACTTTTTCGAAAGAAATGTGGTTCTACCACGAAAATCCCTCAGAATTCCATGAAACTTCTAGATACCCTAAAAACCGGTATGGCACCGCCTGACCAACACCCATGGCTACCTCCATGCGAAATTTCCGATTTTTTGGACCCTCCAGTCATATTTGCCAAAGGAAAAACCAAACGAAAAAACTTTTGGAACGCCCTGATATTAATCTTCTATGGTAAATTGTCAAATAAAAACTAAATGTTAAATATTCTTTAAGTTGAAAAGTTTTGACAAATTTTTCTTCATTTACCACATCTACAGTAACCTTTGTTTCATTAATTTCATCAATTAATCTAGAAAAATGAATTACAAACATGCATCATTTATTGTTTTATATGTTGTTGCACCAATCTATATACAAAATTTTTAAACAAATATTTTTTTAAAGAATTTGACACATTTTTATTTAAAAATATCCATGATTTTTTAGCATTACTTAGGTTCAGTATTAAACAATTAATTTTTCAAACTTAATATAAACAATAAATTAATTTTATTTAAAACACAAATCGTAAAATATAGAAAAACCTTCTTGGTTGTTTAGTGCATTTGTTGACGAATTAATTCACTTTCAATGCGAATTAATTCGGCCTGTGACAGGTGATCACTAAAATAATGGTTTCACTTTTGGCAATATTCCACATCAAAGCCACATGAAACATGATTGACGCCATTTTTTTCTTCAAATCTGGAGCAAGAACGACATCTTCGACAGTTTGATTGAGTTGAGAGAATTCCACCCATTGACACGGCTTCGTTTTCACTAAAAGTTGTCTTTTTTATAAAAATTAAAATTGCTAGCATTTTGAAATACTTGAATCATTTGAATATCAACGTTTTTAGATAAGAAAGCATTTGTGTAATGTAACATGAGTTTTTATCATGAAAACTTTTCTTTTAAAAGAATGAAAAAAAAACTTTTAGAAAAATAGAACAAGGGTAACAAAAAAGAAATTGTACTATAAACAGATTCAGTATTTTTTTCAAAAAAAATTGGCATTGTCGGAAAAAAACACAGCACATTTTTTAACTCCAGAGTCAAACGATTCCTATAAGGAGGCCCGCTCTATATGACGGACAGGGTAACAGATGTCTCGTGACGTTTGCCGAAATTGTCGCGACAGTCGCAACGCATACCAAATGAAAAAGTATCCGCCGTTTTTATATCCTAAGCGTTACAGTACGCTTCTCAGCAGTCAAGATTTAATTCTTTTTTTTTCTTTTTTTCTTTTTGTTTGCTTCTTATTCTTTCAGTGTTTATTCAATTTTTGTTTTCTCTTTTTTTTCTCCGAAGAAAACCCGACTTGTTGAAAAGCACAAAAATTTAGTAAAGTTTTTACTCTTTTTTTGTGATATCTATTTACTGTAAAGTGACGTTTTTGTAAAGTTCAATAAAACCATATATTTGATATTTCAAAAAATTGTTTCCTTCTTTTCATGAGTCAGACATACACAAAACAAAAGAATGTAGCTTAATTTTGTCTTTACAATAAATAAACTTAAATGTTTTTGCACAAATTTTATGCTTTATGTTTGAATCTCGCACAAACATTATGTTTCAGCTTTGTTGCTTTGATTTTAGCTACAGCTTTTACGTTGATGCACCAAAAATTAATTGTGACACCTTTAAATATTTTTATCATTGATATTAAACGATTACAAAATATATGAAAATAATATTTTATAACAAACTTTAAAAACTTAAAATGAATTAAAAAATAATAATAAACATCTAATCATATTTGTATGAGCTAAATATTTGTCAAACGAAAACAATCATTTAAAATTCATCATCAAAGTCTTCTTCTTCACCATTTTCTTTTTCATCATCAAAATCAAGGTCATCGAAGAGTTCATGTTCTTCATGGCGGAATTTCATAAAATATCGAAATGTTAAACCATCTTGAATATCTTTTTCAACTTCAATTGTGCCTTCTTCGCTATCAATGATTACATTTTCATTAAGATCAATTTTATTCATGACCTGTAAAACTGTAACTGTTTAAGCTTTTTTTAGAAATAAAAAACTTACATAATAAAAAGGATAATTTGGATCAGAAGCAGTGAAAGAAATTTGTCCTTTAACATCCCAATGAAGATTCTTTGTTTCGTCAATGCACATTTCCATGATATCAAAATAATCTTCCCAATAACATTCACCCATTTGATAATTAACATTTAATGTGGCAAGATTTGGAAAAGTTTTTGTAGTAAATTCATGAAAATTGGTCATCATATCCATTGTAAGCATATATAAAACTTCTTCACCGCTGCCTTCAATTTTAAGATTTTTAACAGCAGGAAAAACAATGCTGAAGATGGTATATTATATAAAGAAGGTCGAAAAAATGCTTAAACTAACCTTGGAGAGACTTCAGCAATATCTTCTTGAAAATCGAGATTAATTTCAAGGGTTTCACATTGAGGAATAAGATCATAGATAGTCTGAAAAATGTTTGATAATGTATCAGTGTTAATAAAAATGTGTTAAGGTTACTATTTGCTTGTATCCTATTTGACGACATGTGAAAAAAAACACATAGTTTTAAAAAAATGCTTACAGTAATATCAGAATTATATCCAAGTGAAACTTCTTTCAAAGAAGTAAGGCTTTTAAAGCGATCCTTAAGTTCATCAGGAAGAGGACATTTCAGAACAATCTTTTCCAATCCTAAAAATTATAAAAGCACACTCTTTCATTATTTTTACGACAAGATCAATTACCTTCAATAATAAATTCCTCCAACATATCATTTTCAGAAGGAAGTTGTTTAACAACAAGTTCTTTCAATGGCTCACCAATAACTTTTAAAAGTGGATGCAAAAGAGCGTGATCATAGCCCAAACGAACTGCACATTTTTTAACATGCTATAAAAAATTTTTGTAAACATAATAAATAAAAAGGTATAAAACTCACAAAAACAATTGAGCTTTGATTAACAGTGACACAATTAGTACGAGAAAAATATGTCAATGCAGCTTCAAATTGCCGTTTTCCAGATATCATAAATTTTTCAAGTTTTTCAGTACGAGTAGCAAGTTTGCCTTCCAAAAGTGATTCCACAACTTCAACCAAAATATCAGAATTTAGAGTTGGTGGCATTGTCTAAAAACATTTTCTAATGATGAAAAAAGTGAAGAGAAAAAAAAATCAATAGCAAGCATAAAAAACTGTTGAGCAAGCAACAATGATGTTGCTTTTTTTTAAAATGGTATAAACATTTATGAAAAGTTTTCTTCTTCTTTCCTTTTCTTTGTTTCATAAAAAAAGGCAGAATATCAAAAAAAACTGATTGAATTTTCTATGGGACAAGATAGTGCTGCGATTTTTCTAACCATTCTTTTCAAATAAAGGCTGCGCAAAGGTACATCTGTTGCTTCGAAAAAAAGAAGAAAAATAAAACTAACAGAAAAAAGATGGATTTAACCTTTAAAAAGTGCTTTTTTGGACACATTTTTTCAATCGCCGTTACTAGCATGACATTTGTCTTCTGCAATTTTTGAAAAAACTTTTTCTTACATCTAGTGATCAGTTTTTTTTCCATTTTCACACGATATTTGAAAAAAATTTGAAGCAAAATAATGCAAAGACGTCTGGTTTATTATATTTGAGAAAACAAAACTTTTTCATACAACCAACAACAAGCAACAATGAAAAATTACATTGTAATAAAAATAGCATAGACAAAAATTAAATATTAAAAATGTTGGTATTTACATGGCACAAATGATTATTCATTCTTAATTTTTTTTGTTACTTGAATCTTCTTCGTTTACGTTCACTTTTACGGAAATACAATGAAAAATTAAAGCTCAAATTATGATTTACTTGAATTATTCTTTTCAATGAGCTGTCCGTTTTTTTTATTTCAACTTCTTCTTCTTCATATACTTTTTCGATAACCTGAAAAGTAGCATATTTTTAAAAAACAACTAGAAACTCTGGTCTTACATCTGAAAGTAAAACATTCCATTCACTGTATTCAAATCGAATTTCTCCAACAGCATTAGTAATAACACCTTCAAATATATTAGATGTTAAAGTATTCATTACATCAAAAATTTCTTTCCATGATGAATGTGTTGTAGTATAGCATATAGATATTTTTTGAAGGTTATTGAATACAGTAAAAATGTTAGCGTTGAATTGTTTAAGCAATTTATTATTCATATCAAAAGATACAAACCGCCCTCGTAGAGTAAGATCATGAACATTTGGCAACACAATACTTAAAAATTGTAATTATAAGATGTGGGTAAGCTAATTTATAACAAACTTTTGTGAATTGTCTTTTATCATTTCTTGAAAATCAATTGTTGCAACAAGTTGAGTTTTAAGAGATTTTGTTAAAATCAAATCCTGAAAAATTTTTAGTATGAAATCTTTATGGATTATCAGGGAAGTAACAAAAAACTTTAAACCAATTTTGTTCGTTACGTCACATCAGAGGATAAATTCTTTGACTCTCATTTAAGAAATCTTGAAGTAAAAGGTAAAAGCAACAACTTACTTCAAATCTAATTTTTGAACCTCGAAATTCAACGCTATGCAATGTTTGTAACAAATGCATTTGATCTAAATATTTTTCATGTATGTCACCAAGAACTTGAACGTCTTTCACTCCTAAAAATATTATAACCTGTAATTTGAAAGGTATATCGTAATCCTATGGCGTTAATATTCTGTTATTATAAGTTTGTCTTACCATTTACCAGTAAGTTATCCAATACCACGTTTTCATTACTTAAATTTATAGATAATTTTTGAAGTGAAATTGCTGCTACTTTAGAAAGCAATGACGCGAATACAAAATTATTTGAAAATTCCCAACATTTTCCTTTCACAAACTGTAAAAAAATGGTTTAAACAAATTTATCAAAGACGTCAGCAGAATTTTTTTCGAGGAAATTTCAAACAATATCGAAAAGGGCACGCCTTTGATTTTTTTGCCGGAGGGAACACGCACTTCCCATGCTCCCCCTGCTGATACTGAAAATTTTCAAAAATGCAATTTTGAAAACTTACTACTGTAAAACATTTTTCATCGATTAATACTCTATCCGCTTGCATAAAATAATTCACAACAATTTCAAAAGGTCGTTTTCCAGAGATCATAAATTTTTCAATAGTTTTGTTGTAGCTTGTTTTATCATCATCGGCAAAAGATAGAAGCGTCGCTTCAAGAATTTCATCCAAAAGGAATGGCATAAGATATTATTTGAGAAACAAACTAAAATGAATTTAACCTGAGAAAACTTCTTTAATCAGCAGAAAAAAACACAATCAACTGACACTGCTGTCTACTTTTTGGTCAACATCAAAACAATCGATGAAAAAAAGCAATGAGCTTTTTTTGTTCTCAACACATGTTTTTGTTTATCTTTTTTTTGTTGATGAAAGCTAGGCTTCAAAAAAACTATAATTCAATAGACACCATTTATTTAAAGAACTTTTTACAAGCTTTATTTAAAAAATTATCTGATGTGATGAAACGATTAAGCCCGAAATATAAAAACTCAAGCCCAAAGGTGAAAATACAATATTTAATTGTTTTAAGCCGTGTATTGTGTATCATTTTTCTTTGGCGCTGGCACATTAGTTTGTGTCATATCATCTCTTATTTGTTGAAGAGTCCATTTTTGTTCTTTTGCTATTTTAATGTTGTCATTCATTACTTCTTTCATTGATGGACGCCTTAATAAATATTGCTGCAACTGCGGAAGTGCCAAAACTCTTTCAGTTATTAATGCAACATTTTTGTAATTAATTAATAACTCTGGATGCATACTTGCAATTAGCTCATAAACATTTGCAACACAAAAATCAGCATATGTGACACCACTTGAAAAGAAAAAGCCATCGATGGGGCCTTGTGAAGCATAATTTTCAAGCATTTCAAAGTGCTTTTTGACAGATGGTTCGAACACTTCTTTGTAACATTTTTCCTGAAATATGGGAAAGAAATGTGACCAAGAATATAAAGTGAGGTAATCATAATCGTCTTCTTTTGTTACTGTCATAGTGATAGTAATCCTAACATTGTTTTATCGTTTTTTTCTGTTACTCTCAAAGTGACAGTAATTGAAAAAAACTTTTATCGCTTTTTCTTGTTACTTTCACATTGATAGTAATCAACAGAAATTTTTATCGTTTATTCTCGTTACTCTCAAAGTGACAGTAGCACAAAAATGACCAATCAAAAATAACTAAATTACTTTCACTGACGATTTCGAACGTAATAAACAATAAATTTTCTCATTGTGATATGCAATTTTAAGGTAATACTAACGATAATATCTATTCTATTAGAAATTATAATTAAAATAATACCATATCAGTAACTTCAAAACCAAATGCACCTTTCATGTATTGTGCTGCTGCTTGACTCATATTATGTACAATTCCAGTAATTGTATCGGCTTGTGCTTGTTCAAAAATCCCCATCCCAGCAAGGCCATACATTTTTGCTAGCATTCTTGCAATGGCATTATTTCCATGAACAACTTTTCCATTCCATTCTAACATTGGACCAGCCATTTTTGGACTAATCCCTGAAATAAACGAAAAACGTATTTTTGGATGCATACCTTTTTTAACAGATTAGAGGGATAATGAGAAAATAAAAATAATACTTACCTGGATTATTTTTAAGAAATTCTTTAAAATCACCGCAAGTTAAATTTTCATATGGAATATTAGCATATGCAAATATTAACCTGCATGGTTCTGCTAAATCTCGTTGACAAAATGAAATAAGTTTAAATTGTGACTTCTTTGGAAGTGAAGGTTTTTTAAAAACTGGAATTTCTGAAACTTCTAGCGATCCATGTCGTTTTCGATTATTTGACATCCATGGTAATAACAATAGCTCCATAATTTTGCAACAAAATTACTTTTAATGCAATGAATGAAGTGAAAAAAAAAACAAAGCAGAAAAAGATAAGAGAAATGAAGAAATTATTGATTTTGCAGCTAGCATTGAAGAAAGAGCATGCTCTTATCATTCGTCATTCAAAAACTTATTTATTTTAAAGTTCAAAAAGTTACGCTTTAATTAAGCAATTTTGTTCGAAATCACATAAACATTTGCAAATGATCGCTAAATTTTTCTCGTTATGTAAGAAATATGATTGCATATATATTGATTTATAACACTAAAAGATTGACTCTCATAAAAAAATTGTAATAGAAATTGTTTCCCCATGAAAGAGCTTCTTAGGGATTGTCCAGATCTGACGTCGGGTGTTTCAGGGGAGGAGGGGGTAAGCCGAAATCTGACGCTAATGCAAAAAGCGGCAAAAATCAAAGGAAAAAATCTGACGGAGGGGGTGGAGGGTTTTGAAAGTTCAAGTTTTTTCCCGACGTCAGATCTGGACAATCCCTTATATCGAAAAGAGGAAATTATTTGTATCAAAAAGCTGTCATAAATTTTTAATATGATTGTGTTTAACAGCTTTGGCTTGATTACAAGTGATTATGAACTGGATCCCAAAAACCTATCTCTCTCTCATACTACATTTTCTGATTATGATATCATTGATGATTCTTCTGACACACTGTGTTTAATCTAGTTTGCTGTTTACATATTAGAAAATATGATTCTATTAACCTGGAAATAAATGTACATGAAAACACGTTTTTTTTAAATTTTAGCCGTTTTTAGCAGGCTTTAAAGTTTTGGAAAATGATAAGGCAACTATTTAAAAGACGTGAGCAAAAAAACTTTACGTAATAAAAGATTATAGCAGCTTAATTCCATAACATTTTTTTTGATTTTTTTAAAATACATTTATAGACAAAAAACAGTTAAAAGTAAAAATTTATTTTTATTCTAAATAAAAACCATGGTGGTTGAATTGAAAGTCTGTGGATTTGAAATTAAGGTATGTTTCTAGAGTTTACAACAATGTTAATTAAATTATAGACAATTTAGGGATTAACAAAACTGATTGCAACAACTGGAATAGCATTATCAATATTTTCATTATTAATGATAGTTTATATTCCATTTAGTCTTGTACTTCTAGCTGGGTATATTCTGCTTTTAATAGGTTTTTTAAAAAAACGTACTTCTTACTTATTGTCGGGGCAAATAGCATTTGTGAGTTTGTTTAAGAGACACAATTATGCTAATTTGTTGGGAGAAATTAAAAGTCTCATATGGTTTTTATGCTATTTTGTTTCGTCGTTCAATTGATTCATAACGATAGTAATAACCAAAAAAACGATAACAAAATGTTTAGGTTACTATCATTTTGAGATTAACAAAAAAAACTTTACAAAAATCACCATGATAGTAACAATAAAAACGAATTCTTTCAGTTAATTTTTCACAAAAATTTTTAGAGTACAAGTATTACTATAAATTTCGTGTTAGTCATCGCCTCATTAATTCTTGTTTTTAAACTGGATGATGACTTTGAAATTGGTCGATATGATTATAATGTGGAACCAGTAATTGAAATCAGCAAACATGGTAAGCGTTATTTTTATTCAACTTTTCATAAAGCATACTTATTTCTTTAGATCTACGAATTATTGTATTTAGTGGAGTCATTATTGTTTTTTTATTAACTGCTTTTACCATTTTTTCAATTATTGTTACACAAAAATTACGAAATTTATTAATTTTTGAATATCTGGATGCTAATCTTCCACCAGAAGAACCACGGCCACGGCTTAATTTAAATTTTGGCAATATTTATTCAAGTGATCCAAATCCAGATGATCTCCGTCTAAATTACTATTCTAATCCTAATCAAATGTCACCTGTGGAATACATTAATTTGAATCAGCGTTAAAACCCTTATATTGTACACTTAATGTGTACTGTCTATAAATTGTGCCATACTTTTGATTTGTAAGTTTCAATAAAAATTTGAATAATATTAGATTTGCGATTTCAACAGTTAATCTCCTTTAAATTCATTTATTTAATAAACCTAACAAAAATAATTTTTTTAATCGGATATAAAATGGCAATTCTTCAGCAAAGACAGTTTTAGTTAATGTTGTCATTTCTTAATGAAGCTGCTTTTTTTTATTTTTAGAGAGTAACACAATCTTCGAAAATAAAATTTTATTCTTGCAGCAAACAATGGTCTATCATAATTTACAAATAAACGATCTGATACTGGAATATCATTATGTCGTGTGCTACTTTTTTTTGATTTTCCTTAAATACACCTATCCTGTAATTCAAGGTAAATCAAGTTTAAACGTTATGTTATGTCATTGTATATTGAGAAAATAGAGGAACTGGCCGGATTTGAACGGTCTGTTTGCATAGTCCTCTCTTTGGATGGATCTTCATCAATGGCTTCCACGACAGCTGTCACTCCTGCAATAATTTCTGCTAAGGTATTTTACTTTCTTCTTTTTTTTGTCAATGACATAACGTCTATCTAGTTATAATGACGTTTATTCACCATCCCTTGAAAGCTGCTATAACGAAATTGAAAAAAAAGTATAAAAACTCACGTATTTTAAAGTTTTAAACAATTCACAGCCAAGCTTTAAACATTTATAACTTTGGAAAAGGATAAGGAAAATATTTGGTGCATGAAGAACATATTTTTTGCATAATAAAGATTATATAGCAGCTTAAATCTTTTTTCGTCATTATTTCTTTTAAGCACGTCAGATTATTATGCAACAACATATATGTACATAAATGCAAGAAAAAAGGTTAACATTTTTTGAAACTTAAATAATGACCGCTGAATTAAAAGTTTGCGGATTAGACATTAAGGTAAGTTTCTAGAGTTTAAAAATAGTATTAAATAAAAATAGATAATTTAGGGGTTTACAAAACTGATTGCAACTACTGGCATAGCATTGTCATTATTTTCATTATTAACAATATTTTATATTCCATTGAGATCTTACTTAATGACGGCGCTGATAGCTTTTGTAAGTTTTTTATTTATTTAAATGCTAATCTGTTGTAAAAAAATTAAAAGATTCATTGGGGGGATATCAGTTTTGGAGGAAGATATAAAAACTTTCAATATTAGAATTCACCTTTACAAAAAATTTTAGAGTACAAGTATTACTATAAATTTTGTGTTAGTAATCGCTTCATTAATTCTTGTTTTTAAAATGGATGACTTTGATCTTCGTCTAAATGATTATAATACAGAACCAATAATTTACATTAGTAAAGACCGTATGAAAATTTTTTGTCATCTTTTTATAAAACAGTTTCTTTAGATTTAAAAATTATAATATTCTGTTGGATCTTTATAATTCTTTTATTAACTGTGTTTACGAATTTTTCAATTATTGTTACATATAAACTTCGAAATTTGTTAATTTTTGAATATTTGGATGCTAATCTTCCACCAGAAGAACTTAGGCCACGACTCAATTTAAATTTTGGAAATATCTATTCAAGTGACTCAGATGATTTGCGGCAAACTAATTATTCTAATCCTACTCACATGTCAGCTAATGAATACATTAATTTAAATCAGCGCTAATAAAATTTAATTGTAAATTTAATGTTTACTGTTAATATAAATTTGGCACAACACAATTTTAAGTTCGTAAGTTTCAATAAAAATTATAAAAATTTAAATAATATTTGATTTGCAATTTAATCTCCTTTAGTAGTATCGTTTATTTGAAACAAGCAAAAGCAATTTTCTATAGTCAGATATAAATTGGCAATTCTTCAGAAAAGACAAATGAGAGTAACTAACAAATTCCATATTTTTTCAAAATTTCTGTTGATCTTGACATTCTTTAAGGAAACTGTTTGAGAGTAGAAAAATTTTAAAAAATAAAATTATAGTGTTATTCTCATTTTAAAATTTGTTAAAACGAAAAACCGCTTCAATTAAAACGAGACAGTAACGGAAAAAGCGAAACCAAAATGTTTCTGTTTACTATCTTTCCACAAAACATTTGCGTTTTGTGGAAAGATAGTAAACATTGGAGAACTTGAAAAAACTGACTGTCAAACAAATTCCTATATCTTTCTAGTTGTGATAAATTTTTTGCTAATATCAACACAGAAACAATGTGAGTAAAAGATATATCATTAATGGGACTCCCTGTGCTAAAATTGTCACTATTAATAAAAAATCAAACTAAAATTCAAGAGCCAAGCACATACGTTTTAAAACTTTATTTCACAGCCATTTCAGAAAGCTTAAGAAGTTTTGGAAAATGATAAGGTAAATTTATGACGATGGTGGGTACATTCTTGCGTAATCACGATTATAACAGCTTAAACCTTTTCTTTGTCGTTGTTCCGTTTTTTCTTTAAAGCAGCACGTTTTCTTTTAAAAGACATTTTTGAAAATAATTTAAAGAAAAAATTGAGTTTTAATTTTAAGAATCAATTGCTATAAAATTATTTAAAATATTGAAAACATGGTAATGAAATTTTGTCGTATAGAGATTAGAGTAAGTTGTTAAATATTACAGTTTCAATAACATTTTTATTATTTTTTATTCAGGAATTAACAAAACTTATTGCAACATCTGGAATAACGCTATCATTTTGTTCGTTATTTACAGTACTTTATCTTCCGTTTGGGCTTGTACTTTTAGCTGCTTACGTCATTCTTTTAGTGGGCCTTTATAAAAAACGTATATCATACCTGACGGTGGCGCAGTTAGCATTTGTAAGTACTTTTGTATTTGTTTAACGAATATCTCTGGGACTATGGAAAGCTAAAGAAAACGGGAATTTGAAATAATACAAAGATGATTAAGTGGTTAAGCGCTTACCTTTCTACCAGAACCCCCCAGGTTCGATCCCCCGTGCTTCCCCAGGCGTTATCAAATGGATGACAGTACATTCTCCACAAGCAATGGGGATCCTCTAGCGGGAGATAATTTGGAAGTCATGACTGGGTCATAATGTTTTTTAATCGCTAAATAATTTTAGAGCACAAATATCTGTTTCAATATTGCATTAGTCGCACTCTCTGTTTTATTTGCATTTTCAAATAGTGATGACTTATGGCTTGATGATGACATGTATTTCGCCAAAGAAAGTAAGTTTTGGTGGAAAAAAAAAGCTTTCTACGAATTTAAAAATTTTTAGTTTTACATGTTATAACGTATATCTGGATTTTTCTCATTATTGTAATAACTTGTTTTTCACTTTTTTCATTTATTGTAACACAAAAATTTCGAAATTTGCTAATTTTTGAATATTTGGATGCTAATCTTCCACCAGCAGAAGAACCCAGGCCAAGACTTAATTTACAGTTTGGAAATATTTATTCAAGTGATCCAACACCAAATTAATCATCTTAAAGGAATTATTTGAATCCTACTCAAACATATGGGCATTTATTTTGTAATAAAAAAACATCAATTTTTTTGTCTTTGGTTTAATTTTATATGTTTAATGAATTAACTGACATACAGAAAACGTACTTTAATAATAAATATTTTATTGGCAGTTATAAAAAAAGATAGCCGTAATTAACACGAAGAACGTGAACAAAATTTTATGCATGAAGAGATCAAAATACGGCATTACCATAATCAACATAAACATTTCATTCGCTATAATCTTCATCCGGTGAAGAAAAATCTGGCAGACGTCGATATTCTTCTAACCAAAAACGAAAATTGAGCTTATCCGTAACTATTGTTTTTTCATAACATTTTTGATCAGAATTATATACCAAACATTTACCAGCTTCATTCAGTGCCTATAAAAAATAGCAAGTAAAAATTTACAAAAACACAAAATTTACCACATTTAAATTTTTGACCCTTAAAATAAATGTTAAATTTTTTTGAACATTTGGCATGATTAGACTAAGATTATTAGCATTAAGATTCTTTATCATTTGTAGCATATCTCTCCATTTATCGCAAGCATCATCCAGCATCATCAATAGGAATATCACTTCTAATAAAAATGTTAGCTTCTTGAAGATTTGGAAATATTTGATTTACTCGACTACAATAACTCTTGATAGAATCCAATGTAATATCGCCATATACAGAAAGTGAACAAAGCGTTAATTTTCTAATGAACGTTTTAGTAATACTGAAAAAAGCATTCTGTTTTAATAATGTTTTTAAAATATGATATAAAAATAACCTTTTAGCATCTTGACGCATAAATTCTTGAAATGGAATATCTAATTTTAAATATGTACCAGAACGAATTAAAAACATATCCTGAAATTTTAATGACATTGAAAAGGAGAAATTACTGATCGCAGATGTTCCAGATCAATCCGGAGTCAAATCCACTCATATTTTGTTTTTATCTTTGTCTAGCTGGGGGACAGTTAAGGACAAAATATTAGCGGCTGATTCTTCTATTTGTGGGTATAATAGTTAAAAGAATATACCAGGTTGATAAGTAACAGCAATAGAGATCATAGATTAAAAATATTGTTTGAGATCCTTTTGAAGCATTAACAAAAAAACGCAGTTTATTAGTTGGTTATGCATTTGAAGTGGTTAGAAAGTATCAAAACTATGGATTCTAGTTGTTTTATAACAAAATTCATTATTACCTGCTACTTACAAGCTATAATCATTTGTCTTTTAAATCCAGAGATCAGGGATTCAGCTTTTTTTGTCCTTAACTATTCCATAACAAGATGAATATATAGGCAAAATATGGGGCTTCTACTGCGACTTATATATGAAATTTTTACGTTAAGATGAAAAGTACTCACATCATATAACATATTATTAAAATTTAGTTGAGTATCTCTGATTGATGTTATATTTCTTAAACGAATCATATATTTTTCTGGTAATTTTTTATCAAGGAGCACTTTTTGTAAACCTTAGAAAAGAACACTATTTAAAACAGCTACAAAACTTCAACCGAATCATACCTTCATGTATTTAAGCATCAAGTACAACATCATCATATTCTTCACCAGGCGATTGCTTAAATATAATACTTCCAACTGATGCTCCCGTTGCTTGCATGATTGGTTTTAACAAAGGAGATTTAAAAGAAAAACCTAAATTACCCTAAATAAAGCATTTTAATAACAAAAATAAATAGCATATAACTTACAACATAACAAAATCCCCAATCAATTTCTATTTCTTGTGCTCTAGGTAATTTATTTAATGCAATCTCCATAGGTTTTTTACCAGAAAGCATAAAATTTTCAATAAAATTCTGATTTCCATCCTTTTCATTGAAGCATGAATACGCATGATGATAACCTGGTTTTGTAGATCTTTTAATTGTATCATCAAAAATATTTTCTAATATTTCTGGAATAAGTGTTGGCATTTTAAGAAGTTATTTTAATGAATTCTAAAGATACAGTTTAAAATTTAGCTGCAACAGAAAAGCTCAAGAGATGCGAGAGTTTGTTTAGTATCAGTTTGCCAAATTTTAGCATAAAAGTCAATTTAAAAATAATAGATTACTCAGTATTTAAGACAAATGTACTGTATTGAATCCTTGCTGTCATATATCTTACAGTGATTTTTGATGGCATATTATGTATTACTGGTTTATTTTTTATTTTTAGAGGACAAATATTTGTTTAGACATTGGATTAAAATATCGTATTTTAATTAGCATACTTTTGATGATATTATTTTATAAAAAATTTTTTTGTGATGCATTTATTCAAGGGTAAATTTTCATTTTTCATTTAATTTCTAATAAAAAGATTATATGCTATCGTATTAAATAAATATTTTTAATGTCATGTATTATTTTAACCAGCAGCGCCATTAAACTTATGTTTCGTCCATAGCTTCTTCTTCTGACGTATAATAGTTATAACTTTCAACCGATTCCTCCCAGTCTAGACTAAAAGAAAATTTTAGATTTTCGACCTCTACTTCCTTTTCATAAGCTTTATAATTCCAGTGTTCAATTTCGTCCAAAGAATCACCAGCTTCATCAACAGCCTAAAAAATCATAAAAATATTAGCTATAAAAAAATAATTACTTTACTTGAAATAAGTCCGATATCCATAAAGTCATGGAAATAGTTTTTTGGATATTTGGCAAAACTTGACTAAAGCTATTAGGATCAAAATCTTTTATCATTTGTATAACATTTTTCCATTCAGAGTTGGGGACATTTTCATCTATATTATCAGGAGAATCACAATAAATACCAATGCTAATTTTCTGGAGATTGGGAAAAATTGCATTAACATTTGTCATATATTTCTTTAAAGATTCCAATGTAATATCAGCATACTCAGAACATGAATTAATTTTTAGTTTTTTTACTGCTGTTAAAATGATGCTACAAGAGAGTATTTACATAAATTTAATAGTATTAAACTTAAATACCTTTCTGCATGAGAAGAAACTATAACTGGGAATGGTATTTTTATTTTTAGGTCTTCTTTTGGACGCAAAAAAAATAACTCCTGAAACATTAAATTTATATCCCCAAAATGCTACTATTCCTCACATCATACGACATCCGGTAATCTATTTCGCAAACCACAATTGATGTAAAAGTTCTTAAACGGTCCATATATCTCTGTGGTAATTTTTCATGAAGTTTCACTTTTTGTAACCCTTAAATACCAATATTATTTAAAAAAGCCAAAAGATTTCAAATAGCAAAAAAAGGTTATACCATCATTAATTACTGCATCTAATACAAGATCTTCCACTTCTTTCGCCGGAGGAGATCCAATTATAACACTTGTAACTGATCTTCCAACTGCTTTAATGACCGGATTTATCGTACCACAATCATACACAAAACAAATATAAAAACCATTATTTTCCTTAACAAAGATGTTATTAACAATATAAATTGTATAAAAGTCTTACAATAACGCAAAAGTTTTCTAAGATTTCTATTTTATTCGCATGAGAAAACCATGCAAGAGCAATTTCCATCGGTTTTTTACCAGAAAGAATAAATTTATCAATAAAAAAACAAAGGTAATCATCTGGAAGCGGCCAATAGAGCTTATTTGTTTTATCTTCAACAACCTCCAAAAAAATCTCTTCTAATATTTCTGGAATTAGCACTGGCATCGTTTGATGTGGTTAGTTTGGGAAAAATATCTTCCAAATCATCTAATAAAAATCACGTTCATTTATTTTTTATTAATGGTGTTATTCGCAACTTGCCAACTTTAGATCAAGAACAATGAGGTTTTCTTGCACTAAAAATTTCCAGTGAACTTTAATAATAAGTTTTTTCATGCCTTATCAAGAAAGCATCACTCACTGGGTAATTTTTTTGTTTAAACTAGTACATTGTTGAATGCTTATCAAAATTTTAAATTGCATATCTTTCCTAAAATTTCTGAGTTAATAGAAAGTTAACCAGCAGTGAAAAATCTCAACTGTTAAAGATACATTCAGTATTTGTTGGCCAAAATCAAACATAAAAGTTGACAAAAAATGAAAGCACTTTTTCAGTATTCCTTTAAATTTCGAATATATTTGCTGGAAGTTATCTTTTTCAGTCTTCTTTTTTATGCTACAAATTTTTAAACATAGTTTTTTGCTACTTAAGAAAAAGTTATTTTTATATTAATTAAAAAAATTAGCTTACTATTTTTAGGGATTTTTTATGCTACAATAAATGCCACCGTATTGAAATTTTTAAATTGCGTAGAAGAAAGCTTGCAAATGCTTTAGTTTACAACGCTTGAATGCCCATAATTTCTTTTATCAACGCTTAAGTTATCAATCTGCTGAACCGACAACTTTCAGGCAGTTTTATCACATGCTAACAAAATTATGTTTTACTTTTATATTAAAATTTCAAGGTAAAAGTATTTTAAGCGAATGAAAGAGGCATGCAAAGCACAATAATTTCAATTAATTACTTACGGTTGTTTAAACGCATAAATTTTTAATTAATTTATGAATTTAAAAATTGTATAAATACAAAAATACATATGTAAAAAAGGAAGAAAGTAGTTTATTACTAAAATTTCCCATAATGTTAAATAGCGTCGCAGTATTTTTTGCAATATTTCTGGTTGGTTTTTTTGGAGGACACAAAAAATAAAAAGTAAAAATTTGTTTTTCAGGCAAGTGGAATTGGAGTTGTTTGTAGCTGTGTTGCTTTGTATATAATTTACAAGGCACCATTGTTGAATAATGCTTTTGGACGGATTTGTGCAATTCATAGCATTTGTGAAGCTGGAGTTTTGGCAACATTTGCATTTTGGGGTGCACCAGTTATTTTGATGTAAGTTGGAAAAAGAAGTGGGGAAGAAAAAAGCGCCCCTAAAAAATTAACAGTAAAAAAAATTTTTAAATGGTAAAAACGTTTCTATCATTTCGACAGCAATAAATTTTAGAAAATTATAAAAAAGTTGTTACTCTCAAAAATGATAGTAATCATTATTTTTCAAAATTAAAAAAAGTGTTACTTTCTTTTTGATAGTAACACGGTTTATAAAATATCGAAAAAATTTGTTACTCTCAGAAATGATAATAATCGTAATTTTTCAAAAATCTAAAAAGCCCTTACTATCATTATTTTGCTATTTTGCAGGCATCATAGTTAATTTTGCCATTTCATGCTTTCCCTTCCCCAAATTAACTTTTCTTCCATTCCAGCAACTCCATAACCTCTGACAGCCTTCTCGGCGTCATCATTGGTTCCATCAACACTTTCTTCTACTTTGGTTCCATCTTCTTTCAGTTCTCAAAGTCCCTCAACCGGCTCATCGCAATCATCTTTCCTGTTTATTATCGAACAATTTTTACTCATGAACATCATAAAACTTTCATCATTTTTTTCTCGCTTTTGGCCATAACCTTTGCAGCTCCAAGCTTCTTCTACGATTGCAATTTTTTCTTTGTTCGAGAAATTTATTCTTGGTCAACTCGAAATGAATCTTGTTCTGATTTAACTCTTTATTTTGATCTTGTCGGTGGAGCAGGAACACAAGTGCTGTCTGTATTATTTGATGCGATTACATTAATTTATATTCGAATGGTGCATCAGAAATTGCGTAAGCATTTATTAATAATATTTCTAAAATAAAAGATTTGGAAAGTGACAGATGAAAAATGACAGTAGTAATAATTTTGAAGAATTTAAAAAAAAACTTTGTTATCTTTTTGAAAGTAACAAATTTTTCAAAAAAGGTAAAAAACAGTTGTTACTTTCAAAAGTGACAGTAAAACAATTTTTGTAAAAATGAAAAAAATAACGCTCACTATTTGTGTGCTTCTTTCATTATTGCCCGCTTTTATAAAAATGTTGTTTGATATCATTGTTTGACAGTAAAAAATTTGCATTTTTACAAATGCATGTAAACAAAATAGTTTGTTATTAGTTTGCAAGGAAATAATAGCGTTTATTTTTTCAGAGAAAAATTCATCTTTCGTACGAGAAATACGTTTCTTTTTTCAAGTAAAGCTTTTTTCTTCTTACTTTAAATTCTTTTAACAACAAGCTTTTTAGAGTTGCATAACATCTGCACTTTATTCCATGCCTCTAATCTGTGCATATGGGCTTCTAAGATTTGCTGAAGACGATTTGTTAATATTTATTTTGACAAATATGACATTTATTTTATGTCGAACGTTTAATGAGTAAGTTTAAAGCTTTGAAGTTTTTTGCAGCAATAACAGAAAGACATGTAACACTAATATGTAGAGGCAACAAAACCGTCACATTTATATGTAGTCAAATAGCGTTTTGTATTTCTAGAGAATTGATGACGTGAAAAACTAATTCATTTTTTTTCAGAATATTTTTTATTCTTTTTAACTTCCGCTTAATTTTAATTCAAAAAACCAGAGTACATACCACACGTGATAAATCTGTTTCCCATGTCCCACAAAGACAAACTTTTACTTATTAAAATTTCTTATTTATAAATTTTGTTTACCCATCTTGTAAGTAGCTTAACAATGTAATATTTTGTTTCCTTGTTAGTATATGTGTTAATGCAGGAATTAATTTTATTAAAAAATACAACAAAAATTTAACAATGTAAGATTTTTATTTCCTTGTTTGTATATTTCTGAGAATATTAATAAAATATAAAAATATTAATTAACACACATTAAAAATTATGCAGTCGTATTAATTATCATGTAAAATAAATTTGCTTTTGTTGTGATACAAGTATTAATTTACAATTTTATTACAAATTATAAATTTCAAAATCAACAAGTTTATTAGAAATTATTAACAAGGAAAAACTCCTGTATAACACAGCACTTTGATTGCTGAATCTATTCCTTGAGCATTAAAATTAAACAACTTTTAACTGCCATATTTTAAAAATCAAAATCATTCTTCTGTTACGCCCCCATAGTTTCACAAAAGCACAACTTAAACTTTTAAAATACACAGATTAAAGAAAGTTGTTTAACCTTAAAGCTCAAAAGAATAAGTTCAATGAGGTATGGGGGCTATTTATATATTTGCTATGTTGTAATCCTAGAGACCAAAAAAAGAAAGTTTAACAAGCGCCACATGTTTTTGCGCAATTTTCTGACATCCATTCTTCATCATCTTCACAATCATCACCTGGTTGAGTATTCCAATACTCACAGCTTGCATCTGGTTTAATGTTGAAACAATCCTCTAAAAATCAACAATAATAACTGTGTTAAAAAAAAGTTATGCAATCAATTTACCATCAACAGGGAAACATGAAGAAGGAACTTCATCATCTTCATCATCAACAAGTCGATATTTAACAACTGCATTAATGACATTTTTTTGTGTATAGAGTTGAAGCATTCCAATGTTTCCAGCAGTTGTAAATGTGATAATATCATCATTTGAGGTACTAACAAATTCATCATTATTGCCACAGAATCTGAAAATTACAACATTGAGTTATTGTGTGGTTGAAATTTTTGAATTGAGATAGTAAATGTTTTCGTATATTATTTGGGAAAAGCTGTTACTATCAGTTTTAAAAGTAACAAATTTTTACGATATTCTTTAAAAATTTTTACTATCAAAACGATAGTAATTTATATTTTCGTTTTTAAAAATTATAATTACTATCATTTTTGACAGTAACAAAATTGTTTGATATTTTCTAAAACTTGTTATTATTGTAATGATAGTAATATTTTTCCTTCAATTTTGAAAACTTATGGTTACCATCATTTTGCTTTTTTTAACGTTATGTATGTCTCAAATTGCTGTCGTGTGATTGGCAAAAATAAACATACATCATTCCAGTGCGATTAAATTTAGATTTTGCAAGTTTAACTTCAATTCCATTATAATCACATCCTTTACTAACCGATTCATCAGCATCCGAACCTTTGACAAAGATGAATTGAATTTTCTTTCCAGATGGTGCTTTAAATTGATACCATGCTTTTTGATAATATCGATATTGAATATTATTTTCAATTCCAAGATTTTTATCGAAAGTTTGACATTCGTCAGAATCAACATCAATTACATCACTAAGTTCTTCGGTGCCTTCATCAATGCCCGTACAAGTATTTCCACCATAACCATGTTGACAGATACCTAAAAAAATATATGTCTATTATTCTAATGCTTTTCAAATTTATACATGTATCACAGCCATCAGGATTTGGATATCCACCATTTGAACAAGATACAGTAGGATTTTTGCAAAAACATTTATATCGTTGATTAAGTACTGCAATATCAGCGAAAGTAGGTCCAATTCGACTACCAATTGTTTGTTGATATTTTGTTTCAGATGTTGTAAAAGCAGCATAATGCATAACACTTCCATAATCATATGGTGAACCAAAATTATTACTATTTGTTTCATCCAACATTTCAGAGGCATCATCCAAATATAGATCAGCATCAGAACGAACTTGCTGATGATAAATTCCTAAGGCATGCAAAATTTCATGTGAGATTGTGCCATACTAAAAATTTGCATAATTAATTAAAAAAATTTGCACAATAAAATAAATCCCTACGTTAGTAAGACATCGACCAATTTTAACTTTATGAATTCCAGTGCCACTGTTTTGAGGATAATGACCAACAGCCGAAGCACATGGAGCATCCCAGTTTACAAATTGAAGCCTTGGAGTGTAATCTTTATTTTTTTCAAACCATAAACATGTTTGGTTTTCAATATTGTTAAAAGCTTGTTGAATAATACTGACAGTTGCAGAAGCTAAAAATGTATTTATTTCTTATTCTGATGCTTTTCACATTTATTGCCAAAAATTATTTACTTTCATTTTTGAGTGTAACAAAATTTTTCGATATATTTTAAAAACTGTTACTGTCAAAATGAAAGTAACGTTTTTTTCGATTTCAAAAAATTGTGATTACTATCATTTTTGAAAGTAACCATTTTTTACGATTTTTTTAAAAATCCATTAATATCCGAATGAGAGTAACACTTTTTCTCGATTTTTCAAAAAAAAAGTGAAAGTTACTTACTAACGTTAGAATCATAATACCATCGAATTGGGCCACTTTTTGGCCATAATCGATCAATTGGATCATCATCAGGAGCAAGAACAGCTTGGCGCTTTGGACGACTATTGTTTACTCCATATTTTTTGAGAGATTCTACATCAATACCATGATGCCGAGCTGTACTTACAATAATTGAATCCAGTTGTGCAGCGTCGAGTTCTTGATCACCTTGGAATAACAGATCATCAACATCGGTGTCATTTTTATTGTCAGTAGCAGCTGCATTTGATCCTTTCATTTTTTTAAGAATTTTAAGCTTTTTACGAATATTTGTTAGTTCTTCAACATTTTTGCCACGTCCTTGTTTTGCCATGAAATCGTATTTCTAAAAAAATAAAATAATTGATTTGTGGCATTGAAGCGTGAAAGTATTTGTTGCTCATTAAATGTGGCTCTTCAACATTTTTAACAAAAATTGTTACTATCATTTTTGAAAGCAACAGTTTTTTTCGATATTAGCCAAAATTTGTTACTTTCAGAATGATAGTACCATTATTTTCAGTTTTGTAAAATTGATATTATTATCTTTTTTGAAAGTAACAGAGTTTTTCGAAAATTGAAATGATAGTAACATTTTTTTCCATTTTCAAAAAATCATGATTACTTTCATTCTTGAAAGTAAGAATTTTTTTCGATATTTCCCGAAAATTGTTACTATCGTAATGAAAGTAACGCTTTTTTTTCAATTTTAAAAATTCATTATTATTCATTTTAGCTATCTCCTATTTCCATACCCTCAAGGGGTACAATAATGCTATTTCTAAAATACATACCTTTTTAAGCTTATCTGGAATCACATCATCAATATCCGATAAATCAAGAGTAATGTTTTGTTGTTGCTTTCTTTTAGCAGATTTGTTTTGAGCCAAAGTTGCAGCATCAGAATCAGATTCAGAATATGTAAATTTAGCTTTAAGCTTTCGCTTGACAGCTTTAACTTTTTTATGAACACCAGCTTTTAGCGAATCAAGAGGTTTGCTCAACTTCTTATCTTTTACGGGTTTTTCTTTTCCAGCATCAACATTTGTTGAATTAACCTTCATCTTTTCAGGAGCAATTTCAGGAGTTTCAGCAGCTTTGTTATCATCAGCAGAATTTGGAAGTACATCATTATCAGACGACAAATCAGAAGAAGTTTTGACAAGGTTTTTTCGTACAGCATCTAATGGTATGCCACCATCAACAACGGCAAACATCCATAAGAGTCCTGTTAAAACTATCAAGAACTTCATATTTTTTGCCTCCATATTGCCACTTTCCAAGGGCAGACTGTCAACACAAAGACAGCAAGAGGTTTTCAGATAGGGAAAAAAATAACCCAACTAAATATTTATGCTTGTTTTGTTGTTTAGGAAACGCTTTTATATCAAGCATTTTTATGAACAAATATTTGTAGCCTGTTCGTTTCTGATAACGTGTAATCTGCTAATTTGCATAAAAAATAAAATTTTTGTTTCTAGTTTTATTCTTCCGTGTTGATATTTTTTGTTTATGTCATTTTTTGGAACACGTGTATACACAGCTACATGAAGGGACTTGTTCACGCTGTCTGTGTTCAAAAAAAAAATCAGAAGACATGTATTACGTTGATAAAAATAAAGCTTAATTTATATCAATGTTAATCTAGCTGTAAGGGGCTGTCCAGATGTCACGTGACACGGATGATGGGTGGGTGGGTTTTACAGATTATCACCTAATGTCACATGATGGGGGGGGGGGGTCAAAAAACTCCAATTTTTGTGTCACGTGACATCTGGACAGCCCCTAATCCGTCAGTCATAATTTCAGAACAACAAAAAATGACATGAAACAAAAAGAAAAAAACTGATTTTTGCTAATAGGAGATTTGAATATTAATTCCTTATTATAGCTTTTTTCCGGGTTAAAAATAATAAATCTGTTTTTGGCGTAACATCAAAAAACATGATTTTTGAGAAGTGGAAAGTACATGAGCTTATGTTAATTATGGATTCTAAGTAACTCAACTTAACGTTCATTTTTAATTGAAATATTTTACACGAGTTGAAAACGTTATTCCGTGTAATTTCATCTTGAATGATAGCAAATATAATTAAATAAATTTTTTTTGTTAAAAATGTCATTTAACAGTTTATTATTGAAAATTGTAAAATGATACAATTTAAAAACACATGATAAAAATAAATGACAATATTTGTTTACCTTTTTAGCTTGCTGTATTAGGCCATTGTAAAACCCATGATTGACCATTGTTCAAATTAATTAATCCATTACCAGTAACATTTGCAACATGTGTAAAGGGAGAATAAGTAGTTTGAGACATATCTAAGCTTACAGGTGTGCCATTAACCGTGACATTCTTAAATCCAGGGATAAATGGATGACCAAAAAGTTCAATATTTTCAAGGGCTGGAAGAGTAATACCGCTTGCAGTTTTATCTTTTGTAATTGTGATTGTGGTGGAAGTTGAAGAAACTGTTGCATTGAAGATAAAGTGATGATAATTGTGAGAGGCGATATCAGTGAAAAGTGATTCACCATCATCCCAATAAAGTTCACCGGCAGCGAATGAGGTTTTTGGATCAAAAGCAATTAAAAGTTCAAAGCGATTTTGTCTAGCGTAGACGGTTGTTTGAGCTGGAGCTTGTCGAGGGAGGATATATCCACCACGAACGAATAATGGGATTAGTGAAGTTGTTGGAGCATACATTGATGTTGAGCCGCTTGTAGCATTTGTGCCATAGTAGCTATCATAGACGGAATACCATGTTGCATCAGGTGGAAGATATCCTTGCACTGAGCTGGCACCAACTTCTGTAACTGGAATAATCATCAGCGCTGAACCCCATAAGAATTGATGAGACAATGTTGGTGCAGCTGGATCAAGAGGGAATTCAAAGAAAACTGGTCTCACAACAGTTCCACCATTTACAGATGCTAAGAAATGCAAGCTATAAAGATATGGCAAATACCGATATCTAAAAAGCAGCGCTTTTTTAGCTGCAGCAGCAACTGTAGGCCATTGAGCAGGATCTTGTGCTGGCTGGCCAATAGAATTATGATTTCTTGAGAAGCTATGAAATGCACCCATTTGATGCCATCTCAAACATAGCTCTTCATTTGTTGCACCATTAAAGCCACAAATATCTGAACCAACATATGGAATACCAAAAAGATTAAATTCCATTGCTCCAATAATTGATGTCTGCAAATCTTCCCATCTTGCTGTATTATCCCCTAACCAATGACCACCATATTGTCCAGATGAAGCAAAAGTTGAACGTGAAATTACAATTGATCGATTTCCACGTGCTACATTCATGCCTTTGATGGTAGCACGAGCTTCCGACCAACCATAAAGATTTTTAGTGTTGTAAAAGATTTCACCATTTCTCATTGTTGATGCAAACATGCATAGAGTATCCGTAAAGAGATAAGTATTATCACCCCAATTAAAAACTCCAACAGTTTCATATGGTGCTTTATCGTAATAGCTATCATTTCCAACAACTGGACATGTTAGATCACCAACATTGTATCGAAGATGTTTGCTGCCATTATTTGGTTGAGTATCAAAATTTGATGGTTCACTAAAAATTATTAATTTTTTAAAGTTATGATTGAATGTAAAAATAAGAGATAAAAACTGAGTTGCAAAAACAAAATGATAGTAATCATATCTCTCCAATATCGAAAAAAACTATTACTTTTATTTTGGTAGTAACAATTTTTAAAAAATATCGAAAAAAATTGTTACTCTCATAATTGATAGCAATAAAAATTTTCGGAAATTGAAAAAAATATTACTATAATAAATGTGTTACTCATTGATAAAATAAAATAAATGAGTTTTTAATTTTCTGCACAGATAACTAAAAATTTGCATACTTCATATCTATCCATGCTCCATCAAATCCAACTTCTTTTACAAATGCTTCAAGTTCTGATTCCCACCATTGTTGAGTTTCATCTTTTGGATCAAGGAAATCTGGGAAGGCTGCATTGTTTGAGGGCTAAAAAAGTAGTTCAAGTAATTATTTTGATTTCAATTATCTTTATCGTGTTAACGAGTTGTTGGTTGTGATTAAATATTGACATACCCAAACTTTTCCAAGCATAATTTTTGTTCCTTTTACATATGGGTAGCTGTCTTCAATACCAGTTGGAACTAAATCCATTCTTGGCCATTCAATAAAAGATGCATTAGCATCAATTCCGCGTTTAAAACTATCATAATCAGCTTCAACAGCTGGATCAAAGATAAGAGTAAAATGCATTCCATAATTTTTGTGTAAATTATCAATGAAAGCAGGTAGCCCAGCCCAATCCTGAAAGTAATTATTGTATTCGACAGATTAGCACAATTTAGAATTTCTGTTTCCTAATCAGTCATAATTTGATATAACTTGTTTAATCAGCAAAAGCAAAAACTTACTGCTGAATCTTTATTATATGTAAAATCTTGATAACGATTCATGTAATCAATATCAGAAAATTGAACATCTTGTGGAATTCCAGCTGCTTTTGTTCGATCAACAACTGCTTTAATTTCATCAACATTTTTATAACCCCATCGACAAATCTACAAATTACAATATTTTGACAATGTATTGTAAGAAATGTCATACCTGAAATCCTAAAGCCCAATATGGTGGAAGCATTGGCTTTCCAATCACTTGTTGATATTGTGTAATAACTTCTGATGGAGAAGGACCAGGGAAAAAGAAGAGTTCAAGTTGACCTCCAATTGTGCGATAGGTGAGATGTGGAGCAGGTCCAAGAGTAACTTCTTGAGCATTGGAGTTGAGGATGAAAACACCATATGCTTTTCCATTGGGGTTTAAGCCCATGTAGAATGGATGAACACCTAAAAGTGAACGGTTGGGTAAACTTTGATAGATGGATATATGATATCCTTCAGAATTTCATATATATGAATAAATAAATTGCTATTTCTCTATCTATCACCCACCATAATAATTATGTGTTGTATCACCAACAGAATCTGGACCAGCATCTCTTGTATACATTCCCCATGTTCGATATCTACTTAAGTCATGCTAAAAATCAGCTTTCATTAATCCCAATATCCCTTTATCAAATATCTCTCACCATTAAAGTTTTATGAACATTTTCACCAAAACCAAAAATTTGAGTTGTTGATAGCAAGGTTGAAATTTGAATATATTGATCGGCAAATAATAATCCACCAAGCGAAGTATCCCAAAGATTTTCACCATCAGATGTTCGAGAAACAGTAAAAGAAAAAATTGTTGAATTTTTTGATTGTACTGTTAGCTTTTCAGAAGATTGTAGATTTGGTGAATCATTTGTGCCAATTGGAGGTCGATATCTGAAAAATGTTTTTAATGATAAAATAATACTAAAAAGGTATTATTTTATGGCATTGATGTATTTATGCTGTTTTGTTTCTTTTGTTAAATGCTTTAATTAAACAGTAAAAAAAAAGTAAATACAGGGTGTCCCAACGAAATTGGCACATTTGATGTGCCCGGCAAATTTTTTGTATGATAGTTAGACAAAAACTAATGGCACAGTGGTTATCAGTGTCGGTTAGGATTTTTTTTGATGCCAAATTTATGCTGATTGGACGAAATTTGCATAAATTGATAGTAACCCAAAAAATTTATTTTCATTTTTTAACATTACTATCATCAAAAAACAGCTCAATAAAAAAGAACAAATTTTTCAAAAAAGTTGTTAAAATTGTTTTTTTCCCATTTATTTTTTCTAATTATTGATTGGTAAGAAAAACGGGATAGTAAAACGTCGACAGGCTTAATTATTATAAAAATATCACAACTTTAAAAAAAGCTTTTTTTACATTTTCCAATATTACCAGTATCAAAAATGGTAATTACACTAAAATTTTAATTTTCAGAGTAATATTAATTGTAAATATAAAATTAGAAACACTTTTTAAGCTAAAATTTTGATTTCTTTTTTTATTGGAGCGGTTTTTTGGTATAGTAAACATTTATTTCAAAAATAAAATTTTACTCTTACTCTCACTTAAAATTCAGCTCCAATAAAAAAAGTGAGAGTAATCAAAAAAAACGATGAAAATTTTTTTCGATTACTATCTCTCCACAAAAAATTTGCATACGCAGAATCGAAAAATTTATATGCCAAAAAAATTCCTATATTTTTCTGATCATTTATCAGTGATCAGTTTTTGTCTAACTCTAATAGAAAAAATTTGCCGGGCACATCAAATGTGCCAATTTCGTTGGGACACCCTGTATTGATGCACTTTCAATTTTTTGACTTATTTGACTCTCCTTACACAACACTTTGTTAACAGTGTTCAATAAACTATAAAAAAGCTTTTATTTTTTTTTCTTTGCTATATTTACTCTACAGGTATTTCCTAAAAGCATTCCCAAAGAGAAGAACTTACACGGGCTCTTTTTTAATAGTAATTTGTCCGGTTAACTTGCGCCCCGTTTAAATGCCTCAGCAATGATACGCAGATGTGTCGGGGGTATTTAAGACTTGTTAAGTACATCATTATCTTTGTTTTGCCAGAAGGCTTTTGCATTTCAGGCCCTACAACGGCTTGGACATGACAAAATGTCGAAAAAGCACCATTTTTTGATATTTTTGTTCCGTCCAAAAACTAAAAAAATTTAATAGCAGCATTAACTTTTTGTTACTAAAAGCTTGCATATAGTTAATACTTTAATTTGCCAGAAGGTTTTTTAAAAATATTTTGGATCATTTTGGGCAAAAAAAAACCGTTAACCGGACACAAAAAGAGCCCGTGAACTTGTTTATGAGAAATCTCATTAATATTTTAATAAAAGAGGTATATCCATATGACTGTGTCTGTTCTCAACTGCACAAAATAAAACATTGCATCTCTGTTTTTTTATTTAGGGTGCTTTCACTATTTCTTTTTGAATATTTAAATTAGATTTTTTTCAATATAACTAAAAGTTTTTATTTTTTGATTATAATGTAATCTCTTTTTTCATTTTTAACAATAATCTAATAGCCTAAATTATTGCTTCCCTACAATATAAATGTTATGTAAATATGACAGATTTTCTCAATTTAAAAATAGTAAAAAGAAGTTATCTAGGGCATAAATGACACGGAGGTACCAGAACTGATCATCGATTTTTGCTGCCAAATTGTGAGTGGCTTTTAATGTCCCATCCTCCTGTTTAACTTTTTTCCAGCCTCACTATGTTATGCGTCTCAAAAAAGAAAGGGTATGCCACGAAAAAGACAAAAAAAACTAACATTGATTTTTCTATTTTCATCATAGCATGATGAGCTTGCCACAACAATGTCCGTTTTTTGCGCACTTTGACATGTTCTGTTTTAAATTTTGTTGGAATATTTTAGTTTTTTTTTAATAAAGCAGTGTTTCTTTTATTTTCACCGTAAACGTAAAGTAAAAGAAACAAAGAAAAAATAAATATATAATTAAAAAAGCAACACTTTTCAAGTTGCTTTTTTATTTTTATTGCAAAGATGATAGAAATTTTTACTGCCAAATTAAATTACAAACAAGATATTAAAAATGCATCTTGGAACGGTAATAATTGTTTTTTTAATCAGTGTTTGCACGTGTTGCAAAACGCTGCCAAAAATATGAATGATAATTTTTTGATCAACAACTATAAGCTCAAAAAATCAATGTGTTTTAGTAGTTTGTGCTTTTCTTCTTTAACAACTATTTGCAGTAACAGAGATCAAGTGTTTTTGATCATTTGCGTAAAATAGATCAAGCTGTAGCTCATATAGGAAAAAAAACAACAATCTTTTTTCATTTGTTTTTCCTCTTTGACTACTACTTTTCATAAAAATGTGAAGGCATTTTTTTACTGAAAAATCCTATTTTAGTTTTTTTGTACCCAAATAAACCATGAGCTTACCTTGTACCTTGAGATGGAGCAATTTTAATATAAACACCAGAACCAATTTCTTTCCATTCAAATGTTAAATCCGTGAAGTCAGTACCAAATGGATTTTGAACAGAATCAGTTGACTTTTTGAGGGCAACACTTTTATCACCTGCTGAAAATGAGCCTGGTGCAACAACATATCCTGTATTAGCAGGGAAATAGCACAGCGGAACAGTATCTGGTTCACCATTATCATCCCATGTACAACCTTTGGAAACACAAAAATCTTTATTTTTAATTCTTCCTGGTGCACAATCTATTCGACGATCTTCAGGGACATCAGATAGAGAAGGATTTATAGAAAGCAGAAGACATAATAGGAGAAGAAAAAACATTTTTCTTTTTTTCGTGAAAACTGTTTTTCCAGTCTTCAAGAAAAAAAAGAAAAAAGACAATGAGCGAGTCAACACGTGAAAACAATGCTTTTGATCAATTAAAATTTTTTTGATAAACGCCACTGATAAAGCTTAAACGCATTATTGATCTTTTTAGTCTTTTAATTAAGGAAGCAAGAATGAAAACAAAAAGTTCGGTAAGCATTTACCCGTTTTTCACCACAAAAAATTTATACACACACAACTTAAAGTTATCAAAAAATCAAAAAATTTAAACAGCATTTTTCTTTTCGTTTGTCAGATGTCAAAGGAGTTGTTCTATAAATTGATCTCATTTGAATATTTAATGATATAGTAAGCATATCTAAATTTATTAATGCCAGAGAATTGCTTTACTGAGTTTATGAGAAGCAGCTACATTCGTACTATAACACTTGCACTTCAATTTCTGATAACAATTAAAAATGAGTTTTTAAATGAATGACAAAGCTTCAATAGGAACAACAGTTGATTGAACTTGATCTACATATATTAATTTTAACAAAGCTAATAAACATGCATGGAAAAAAATGTTTCAAATCTGTTACAAAATGCACTAAAGCAATATTATGTGAAAACTGATATAACCTTGTTAAAAGTATCATTTTTATTCAATTTTTGGGCTGCAGTTTTGGAACAAAAGTTGATTAAAAAAAGCTTACTAAGAAGAATCTACGATTTTTTAGGAATATTTTTTCCAAGTTGTTGATCCAAAAACATGCATACACAATTTTAATTTTAATAACGCTACTTGCATTTTCTTTTTACTTTCAGGTGTTTACAGGTTGCAACAAATTTTACAATAATGCGCTAATTATTATGTTGAAGTAAACTAGCCTTTTCAATTCATATGATCTATTATAAAATATTCAAACAAATTTTATTTCACATTCTTCAAAGTGTGATATTGATAAGCAAAAGAAAAACAAATTTGCAAAAAAATGTCTTTGACAGATGAACCACATTTTTTGTTGATTCCTTTTTATAAAGAAACACAGCCGTAAGTTAAAAAAGAAAACAACTTTTTTTTTCATCTTTCATCATTCTTTTATGTCCAATGTTCATTTAAAAATACGACTTTTCTTCGATTTTTAAAAGTCAAAAAATGTAAACTCAAATGTGTCTCAAAAGAGCATGCCCGTCGTTTTGCAATAAATTTGAAGCAGGAAAAAACAAGAGTCATTCTTGTTTTTTGGTTTTTGTTTTACGACACAAAAAAAGAGAAAATGCGTATATTTGTGAATGAAAAGCAAGGCGTCGAAAATAAGTCAACACCATTTTCTTTCCAATTTTATAATTTAGCTAAGAATCTTGTTAATAATAAAGAAAAATTAAGTAAAAACTAATTGTGCAGTAAATATCTAATACAGCTTCCAAAAAACAATAAATTCATTCATCAAAAATGTAAAAACAATAAAGAAACATACAATAAAAAAAATCAAAGCACAGCAAATTAAAACTTATTCTTCCATATCAGATGCATCTTCTTCAATAATATCAATATCTTCATCGAGAATATTATGTGGAATTTGTTGATTCAATGTTTCAAGTGGTAAATCTTCATTAACATCAAGAGTTCTTGCACAAATCTTGGAACAATCATGAAAAGTTGGAGCATTAAATTTGTCATCAACTAATTGACCACAATTCTTAATACGTTTGTTAATGATGCAACCAACGCAATAAAATGCTGATGTTCCTGGTTCTTTATCATAGACACGTACACATTCACCATCTTCTTTTAATGTAACAATAATACGATTTTTTATTGCATCATTTTCAAATTTCCAATCTTCTTTTGGTACTTCAACTGTAGTTGGCAATCTAAAAAATATTAAAATTATAGATTTGAAAAAAACTGTAAAACATCTTTACCTTTGCATTTCTGGAATGACTTGAGGTTGTAAATTCATTGGCTGTTGTAAATCATCCCATAGATCATCTTCATTCATTTCAATATCATCATCTTCCATTCCAGTAAATTCATTTCTTTCATTAAGAGGTTGAAGCAGATTTTCAATATTCCATTCAAGTGGTCCTGCTTCGACTACTGTAATATCATCACCCATGTTAGTTACTTTCTTCGTTTCAACAAGAATTAATTTATTTCTTCCATAAAACCATTTACAACTTTTGACCAACTTATCATACATTGCACTAGTTTGTGGATTGAGAATCACATATCGAATTAATGGAATTGGAAGTGAGAATTCTTGATGACGAGGTTTTGCAAATGAATAAGGTGAAGATGATAATATAGCAAAAATTTTGCAATAAATCATATGCTTTTCTTCTAATTTTGCTTGCTCGGCTTCAATACATTTTGCAGCAGCTTTATAACAATCATGAAAAGATGGAGCATAAAATTTTCCATCAATTAATTGACCATAATTTTTGATTTGTTTTTGATCATAACAGCCAATACAAAAATATTTTGATGTTTCAATTTCTTTATCATATTGATGTACGCATATAGGATTATGAAATTGCCATATATTATTTTGATATTGTATAGTAGTATTTTGCTCTTCTTTTAATGTAACAATAATACGAGTTTTTGTTATTCCTTTTGCATCATATCCAAATTTCCAGTCTTCTTTTGGAACTTCAGTTGTATTTGGAGATCTAAAAAATAATAACATTATCAGTTAATAAAAAAATTTTAAAAATATTTACCCAGTTGTTGCCATTTCTTGTGGTAGTAGTTGTTGAAAAAGTTCTATTAAAAATAATAATTTTATGAGAAAAAACGATGAGAGCAAAAAGTTGAAATGAATTCTTTTTTGCAAAACTGAAAATTACGGACAAAAAGATTCCCAAAATAGCAGCACTTTTTTTTGTTTTCACACTTTTTGTTTCGCTTTTGTTAGGTTTCTAAAATGTCTGCAAAGAAGAAAAGAATGCAGGGAAAAATGACATTAATTTTTCTCTATTTTCATTTCAACTCAATGAAAATGCAACACAAATGCTGCCATTTTTGTCTTACGAACTTTGACATTTGATGTTGTGCTTGAAAAGTTGTTTGAATATTTTCGTGCTAAATTTTTAAAGCTAATTAAAAATAACGTTTTTATTTTTATGAAGAAGATAATAAATATTTGATCCCGCATTCAAGCACGAAGAGAATACGCAAACAATAAAACGTTAATAATTAATTTTTTTTGTGACAATGCTGACAAGAGTCAATGAGAAAAAGAATTTGAAAAACAAAACGCTGAATTAGTTTGAGTTAAAAATTTTTTTTCAATTATTTAGTTTGTACTTCCCTACTGTTGCTTGTCATTAACAAAACAATCATGTGAATCTCCATAAAATTTAGAATGTCGGCTTTTTTACACTATAAAGACGTGAAGCCATCAAAATTAAAAAAAATAAATCGACCTTTATTTTGTTTGTGCGCAAATCTACGCTAACAGAATTACTTAATGTGATTGTTGTGCTTACAGTAAATGTGTTTTAGTTAATACTAGATAAAAAGCTTTTATTTTTATTGTTGCATTAATATAATAATAATTGTATGCAAACGAAAAATGTCAAGTACATTTAATTAATAAAATATGTAGCAAGAATAATGAAATTTAAAGGAAGCGGGCTCTTTGATACTTTTTCTAAAAAAAAGGAAAGGGTGGATCATAGGACTCCTATGATCCACCCTTTTTTTAGAAAAAGTATCAAAGAGCCCGCTCCCTTTAATACCTTTTTTTGTTTAATGTTCATTTTAATCAGTTTTCTTTCATTTTTAGAGATCGGAAAATCAAAAAAAAAAAAAAAAAAAAACTCTGAGAACACGCCCAATGTTTTTTAATACAAAAAAACTGACATTTGCTTTAAGGTGAAAAAAAGAGCATCTCAAGAAAGGTTTATTTTGTCATACTTACATACGAAAATTTTTTTGAAGTACACAAAATTTAAGAACATAATATATTCATTTTTCAGAAAAAGTAAAAACAAAAAAGAAACATCATACAATAAAAAACAATACAAAAAAAATCATTTGAAAACATAAATTTCAATCATCACTATCAGATGCATCTTATTCAATAATATCAATATCATCATCGAGAAAGATACGTCGAATTCTTTGAAAACGAGGATTGTTTGAATTTTGACGATTCATTCTTTCAAGATTTTCTTCAACATCAGCTTCATCTTCTTCAATAATATCAATGTCTTCATCAAGAATAATCCGTTGAATTCTACGATTACGAGGATTGTCGGTGTTTCGAAGATTCATTCTTCCAAAATTTTCTTCAGTGTCAGATGTATCAGCTTCAATAATTTCGATATCATCATCAAATACAGTTCTTCTAATTCTTCCACCATGAGGAGTGTTTGTATTTTGAGGATGCATTATTCCATGAATATTTTGTATTTGTTGTTGATTCATTTGTTCACGAGGTAAATCATCTTCATCGTCATCACTAAATTCTGCATCAGTATTTGCATGATCAAGAATAACTGGCCCAATATCAGATGTATCTTCTTCAACAATTTCAATATCATCATCATCGAGAAAAGTTCTTGTAATTCTAAAAAAATACATATTTATTGGCTTGTATAAAATTATTAAAATAAATTCACCTTATTGCTGCCATTTTTATGCAGTTAATGTTCCGCTTGAAGTTGCAGAAAAAAGTTGAATTTTTTCCAACAAAGAATAAAAGGTTGATGTGAAAAAGTAGAGAGCAGAAAAAATCAAAATGAAAATTTTTGTACAATGGATAAAATTTCTGGATAGAGATAGTTTTTTCTTCACACTTTTTGTCTTTCTTTTTCTCAAAAAACTTATTGGGAATTTTTTTCGATGAACTGTCACTGATTTTCTAAAGCAGGAGGGGCTACTTGGAAACACTTGTGCACCCATGGGATGTAAGGGAAAAGGTTAAATCTTAGGTACAGTCATTGAGTGCAGGGCCGCAACTTGACTAAGGTTGAGAGAGGGGAAAGGAGGGAAGAAAGTTACAAAAATCTCATGTTATCTAATATAAGTCCTATTTTTCACTTAAGATGTGACATTTCAGGAGGGAGAAGTTCCCCTTTTTTCCCTGTCCAAGTTGATTGAGTGCATCATAATCATTTATTGATTAGACAGAGGAATAAAATTAAACTTTTTTTCTGATAACAGAACAGAAACACTGTAAATGTAATCCCTGGTAATAACGATAAAAATACAGTGATGCGAAAGCAAATGTTATTCCAATAAAAGCAAGTTTAGTGATGAAATCTACACAGATCCACAAGTAAAAAAAATGATATTGTTAAATATCAGTTTTTGGCACACAACTTTTTGTTCTACAACTGGCTTATGGAGAAGGATCTATGATATTTTAAATAATTATTTTCAAGTTGTTGATCTTGCAACCGCCACTCACAATTTCAGTTTTAATATCGTAAATGAATAAACATTTAAATAGATGAATCATTTTTTAACATTTTGAATTTTTAAAGAAACTTAATCGTATTAAAAACGACAAAACAATGTTTTTTGTTTATCTTTCTGAATTATTTGGCCATAAAAATGTAACAAACTTTTGTAGATTATGCTAAGATTTTATTCATACCTATGAAAAACGTTGTGAGCTGTAAAAAACTATTTGTGAAAGAGACTAAATAAAATAGTCACCCGGCCCGGCGGGTCTCTTTAAATTGAGAAATCGAATCGAACGCTTACGTCATCTCCGTTGCGGCACATAAACTTGATGCTCAAAATGCATCACATTGGAAAAATACTTCGATGGACGAAAAAAATGGCGTAACGTTGGTAGTAGCATGTAATAATTTTTGAGGCTGTTTTTAGACCCATATGAAACATTTTGATGCGAAAAGTCCAATCACTTCTGGTACATTCCCTTGTAGCATTATACAAATTTTCTATGTTAATTTTTTTCGTGAATGAAAAAATAACCCAATCAAAAATTCTTTATATAAAGGAACGCAACACTTCATTTTCTTCTTCATTGTCATTCAAAGAACGTGGTGAAAGAATGTCGCTGTTTCGTCTCAATTTGATGATGGCTGTTTTACTTGGTGCATTACTGTTATCACTTTTTGGATCAACGAATGGAGATGTACCTATTGCAACAGGAACAATGACAACAGAATCTTTCAATGGGTTTACTATAGATGGAGTTCGGTGTCATGTACAAATACATGATGAATTAATTTTTTATGCAGAAAAAGGAACAACAGCTTCTACGTGGTATTGTAAAAAAATTGATTCTTTGCAATGTCGATCTGGTGGTATTGAAGTTTATGATAAAATGCTTGAATTGTAAGTTTTTTTAAATTATCTTATAAGAATTAATAAAAAATTTATATTTTTAGGGATCAATCTATGGGCGAATGGCATTCTCAAACTTTCAAACAAGAAATAGCTGTTTTTTATCCAACAGAAGTTCCTGAACATGATCGTTGGTCTCATATTGATACTTTTCAATTTAATTATGCAGTTCATTCTTTGTTTTCTACTGCTCAACATCCAAAAATCTTGATTACAATCGAACTAGAACTTGTCCCTGATGAGATTAATATTAATATCATTTTTGGCCCTGGGCAACTGCCAGAAAAAAAAAGAATCTTGTAAGTTGTTGAATGATACTTCTGTCAATTAATAAACCTGTTTATTTTTTAGTTTTCAATATCAAGTTATTTTTGAAGATGCTGAAAATTTATGTCGTGGTGCTTCTGCAAATCCTCAGCAAATGTTGAATTATAATTTATATGCCAATAGAAAAGCTAATAAACATTCATATTATTTTATTAAAAATGGAAATAAGATTTGTGTATATACGTTGAAACATGAAGATTTGGTAAGTCTTTTTTAAATTCTACTATGTGATGCGTTATACAATCATTTCACTTCATGATGTTTTCTTGTGCGCAACATGAGTGAAATATACTGTAAAAAAAGAATGTGAAAGAATTTTTCTTTACAACAAATTTTGTAGTATGCATTCTTTACATTTCTTTTTTCCTGTATATTTTACGCATGTTACGTACAGGAAAATACTACACGTGAGTTAATTGTATAGTACTCCGAATGGTGTTGATTCTTCCTGACATAATTATATCTGTTTATTTTTAGTTTCATGTTCGTCAAAAAACTGATACCACTGCACCAACGATACGTCCTGTAAAATTCACTTTTATTAAAACATTTCCAACAGAATACTATGCTCCAAATTTTTATTGTGTTGATCCACTATATGGTACATTTGTTGCACTTTACTGGGATAAACAATCTGAACATTTGCGTATGTTTACATATTCTACTTATTTTAGTGAAAACTATATTTTTTTCAGCTGAAGCCCACTATTATCTCATCGATGAAAAAAATCTTCGAAATTTTTATTTGATTGATAGAAATTCTTTGCCTGGATTTGATGAAGCTGTTTTGAAAGCTATTTTTAATGGTGAATTTGATCCTTTGTGGAATCCAATGTTTCAAAGCTATGGTCGTCAAATTTTTGTGTGGTTTAAGCTTCGCAATGAAAATCGTGCTTTTCATGGTCTCTGGTATGACAAACGTTACTACAAAACTGCATTTGAAAATGTTGACGGTGTACTTGGAAAGCAAACAACATGGCATGGAAGAAAAGATTATATCAAATATGGTACACCTGTTGGAAGATTTGATGGTATGTTATTTTGCACCATACGGAGCGTTATAACTACTCACCACGTGCTGTTTCCTTTTAACGCTACTTATATTACATAGATCATAAATATCTATATGTTTTTTAGCTTCTGAGCTTCCACCACGAGTGCCTTTAGTTGTTACTGAAACTCCACCAGTAGCACCTCAAGGACCCACAACTCTGTCATCACCAACAACATCAGAAGCAACAACGAAAAGAACTGTATTACCGCCAACAGCTGCTCCATCGACGTCTCCACCATCTGCTACAACATCAACAGGTGCACCATCTATGCCTCCATCATCTGCTGCTCCACCAGGAACAATGCAATCTTCAACACCATCTCCATCAACGACAGTAGAAAAGGCAACTTCTGATTCTTCTAACACCACAAGTAATGATTCAAATTTTAATCAAACTACATCATCCACTGTAACAGAATCAAATGTCCGTAAAGCGCGTCCTTTGGAAAGCAAAGGAGATGGAAATAAAAGTGTTGAATGTGATAATGGTGATTTCTATTTGTACCTTCTGATTGTGCTTATCGTAATCATTATTTTTGAAGTTATTTTTCTGGTAATTCTAATTATTATCAAATCTCGTGGTGCTAGAAAGATGAAAAAAGCAATGGCACGTAAAAAGTTTTCAAAATCAAAGACATCAATCAAAAAGAAAAAGCCATCTCGTGAAGGAAAAAAGAAGAAGGGAACATGGACAAAAGAATCAAAGAAAACAACCACAGAAAATACTGCTGGATCAAAAACTGAAGATGCTGCAACTGGAAAAACGGCAGATGAAAAAACAACACGAAAAAGTGCAGATTATTATACTGTTGATGAAAAATTCAATAAATCTTCAAAAAAGAAAAATAAGAAATGAATGCTTTTAATTTAATGTTTATGTGATTTCGATTTATTTATATGTTTTTGTAAATGTGCACTTTAGTTTGTATTTAATAAAATTTTATTTTTTTGTATCATCGCTGAATGGCGAAAAATGGTAATGCAGTTTTTCTCAACATCGTGCAAAAATCAAACAACTGTTCTCGATTTCTTTAAAATGATCGTATTGACGTGTAACTTTTGAAATGGAGTAATAGGGACCAAAAAATACGGATAGAAATAGTTTTGATTCGCACCGATATCCCTAATCTAATGTACCATAACCCAACTACCTTATATCTAACTCATAAATGGTTTTATTTATATAAGTGAGGAATACACTACATCGGCATAGGTTGTTTTTTGAAAGCAATTATCTATCCTATAGTATAAGGTTTATGTATATAGCTTATATAAAACTTCGGTAATGGAGATATAGATACAAGATACAAATAAAGCTTGATCTTGTATCTAAATCTCCATATAAGTTAAAATTACATCTTTAGTGACAATCGACACATTTTGAGCAGAATAGTGGTGAGAAACAAAATATTACAGTACTTTTTTTTATTTAAACATAGAATTCAGCATAATAAAAAATCAAAAATTACAGTATGAAAAATAGTATAGATATATTAATTCAATAAATATTATTTGTTGTAGATTGATCTGCAAAACGTTGACACATATATGGGAATCGTTCATCGCATGTCAGAAGAACACCTTTATTATTGGGATGACCATAAAACCAATTAGTGTATGTAATGACATCACAATAGTTATCACGTGGAAATACAGTTTCTGGATCAGGAGAAAATGTTGTTTTTGTTCCATCCAATGTAAACATTTCCATTCCATTTGGTGGTTTTCTTTGTCCATTCCAAAATCCTCCATGTACTAAAATAGATTGTATTTTTATATATGTTAAACATTTGCACATACCAACCTATTTCCTTTTCATCTGTTACAGCAACATTAGTCAAATTATACGGTATAATAACTTCTGAAATATTTTTGCATATCAAAAAACTTCATCTGTACAATAATGCATACCTCGAAACTTATATAGTTCCGGATTATCTTTTGCCGTAGAAACAAATGAACCTTCATCACGACATTTATCATGAGCTTCCACAAAGGTAGCAAAATCTTTATGAACTTTAAGACACATTCGAATAGGTGAAACTAGATGCCATCCAGTATTACATTGAAGTTTTGCCCATCTTGCAGTTTCACATAAGGCAAAATGTTGCTCATCATGTTTTCGGACATCAAATTTTTTGGACTTTGAATTAAATACAGTACCATAAGTGGGGCAATCAGAGTCTGGGAGGTTATTAAAATTTTGAGAATTTTCCCATTCCAATGTTGATACAAATTTGTATTTGGTGGCATTAAAAACACGACCCCTAAACATATTGCAATTATATTAGCTCCGCTATCTACAGTAGACTACTTGATAAAAGAATACTTACCACATTTCAGTATCAATAAAAGATGTCATTTTCCCTTCAGGTTTTTCATTTCTAAATCCATTTTTGTCATATCCAATCCAAAAAAGAGTACTTTGTTGTGATGAATCAAAGTTAGGATAGAAATATATCGATCGAATCCAATGTTGAATAGCATCTTTTGTTGGAGCAGTCGCCAGCCGACCACCATATTCATTTCTACATTTATCTAGTGCTTGATGAAAAGTTTGTCGTTCAAGAATAATTAAGCACGAGCCATCATAGTATCCAGGAGTACATGGCTTTTGAAGGAATCCTTCTTTTCTTGGTTCATTTCTTTTACATTGACCAAATACAGCAGCAAATAATGATGATGATAAAAGTCTTAAAAAAAGAAAGTGTTCAACAAAAGTGTAAACAATTTAAAAGACTTAACTTACAAACAATTAAAAAACAGCATGATCGTCTTTCACTGTCTTTTTTTGTTGTGCAAAGCATTTGAAACCTTTTCAAAGAATAACAAGTAAATATCATTAAAACGATAAATTTGCATGGCCAAATGACCAACAGCTCAAAAAAAAATTCAAGAAAAGTAATATTTTCTTGTTAGATTATACTATTTTCGACCCTGACTAAGAATAAAATAAAAACAAAAATTTAAAAAAATTAAGTAAAAATGCCGAAAACGGCATCTGAAAATTTGGCACACGAAAAATTTTTCGTCGTCAAAAAAAGTCAAAGAGAACACTCTTTTTTTGTGTGTGTGTTTTTCTCTTTTTTTCCTCGCAGCCGGTTCAAAAGAAAAGAAGAGACGCACAGGCAGCTGACTTGTTTTTCTTTCTTTTTTGAGCAGACTTTTTGAACTTTTTTAAGCTTACAAGGGAACCGGCAGAGATGATATTTCGATATCAACACCAAATATGGTGCAAAAGGTTCATTGGGGTCCCAAACCAACCCCCAAAAAATGTTTCGTGCCGGTTTTCACTGTTAAGTACTTTTTCGGCACTTTTAAATTTTACTTTTACCCCTCCTTTTTTTCGTCATGCATTTTTTGCGCCCATGCATTCAAGGCTGTTTGGCGCAACAGGGTTGACGTAGGTCTCCCAAGCAGCAAAGATAGGTTCGAGTCCCTCTCGGGCCACTTCATTTTTTTAAAATTTTTATTTTAACTTTAATTATCTTTAAACAAAATGATAATTACTAGCAGTAAAATATTATTTTATTGATTACTGTGATGTACAAAAAAAATAACAAAATTTCAAAAGCTTCTATGTGACATTGGATTTTCCACAGCTTAAAATTTTGATCAGTTCACCAAACTTTTTCGCAAATGACCTAATTTAAAAATATTAAAATATTTTGCCAGGTTTTAATTGCAACCAAAAGATAATTAAACAGATTTTTATCATAAAGAAATAACACAAAGTTTAATGTAATTTTTATTTTTGTTTAGTTTTGTGGCAACCATATTATTTGTTGTAAAGTAATAGAAATGAATATTTCATCATAAAAACGCTTATAAAAAATGGTAAAGGTTCATCATTTTGTTTAAAGATAATTAAAGTTAAAATAAAAATTTTAAAAAAATGAAGTGGCCCGAGAGGGACTCGAACCTATCTTTGCTGCTTGGGAGACCTACGTCAACCCTATTGCGCCAAACAGCCTTGAATGCATGGGCGCAAAAAATGCATGACGAAAAAAAGGAGGGGTAAAAGTAAAATTTAAAAGTGCCGAAAAAGTACTTAACAGTGAAAACCGGCACGAAACATTTTTTGGGGGTTGGTTTGGGACCCCAATGAACCTTTTGCACCATATTTGGTGTTGATATTGAAATATCATCTCTGCCGGTTCCCTTGTTAAAATAGAGACGTGCACGCAGCAACTCAAACGCGAGTGTTCCCCTCATTTTTTTCGTCCAAAAGAAAATGAAAAGAGGTATACTGTAGAAAAATTTTAACTTTTTTTCTAATTTTTAATTTATATCCTACTAGATGTAAAATTTTACGGAGATTTCAAAAATCCAACTTTTGGATATTACTTTCATACAAAAAATTCGAGAAAACTCGAAAAAACATCAATTTTTCACGTTTTTTTGATGGAGTTGTATTAGTCGAGTTCGATCCAGTTCTTGAAACCAGCACTATCAGATGCAGAATTTTTTTCTGCATCCGATGCATGAAAAAAAAATCCCCCCGGAGGGCCCCCAAAAAAGTTTGCGCCGGCGGCCAAGCGCTAGAAACTCAGCCCAGCAGTCATGTATGGAGTTTTATAGTCGCAGGTTTTTTTTTTACTCAAATTTTTTTCTCCTTTTTTTTACAACATTCCTTAGGTATATATTACTGATAAAAAAGCATAATTGATATAAAAAATAATGTTTTATCAAGGATTTAAGGATTTTGTATATCTGCATCAAAAAAAGATGCAACAAAAAAAAGAAAGAAATTTTTAAATTTTCTCTTTTCGCGCTCTTTTTTTAATCGACAAAGAGTGTTCTCCGGCAGAAAAAAAGTTGCTTTTTGGATATCTTCTTTATCAATTATCTTTTTTATCAATAATATTACTGTTATAATTTTTATTAATTATTATTATTAAAAAAATTCTGCATCTGATGATACCAAAATTATATTTACTGCGCAACTTTGAAAAAACGGTGCCCGTCTCTAGCTTAAAAATGCCGTTTTTGGTTTAAAAAAGTGCCTGTGCTAATCGGTGCGCATGTGATTTTTTCGCTGTAGATGTAATTTTTGGCGGGCTATCTAATGATACTAATTTTATTAGTGAGATCGAATGAGATGAAGGTCTTTTCCTTAAAAAACTTAAAAAATGCCATTTTCGGCATTTTGTGCCAAAGAAAACTTTTCCAAAAATGGCATTTTTGGAATCAGTGTACAAAACTACGTCTAATAGGTTCGAACTGAAGATTGGAAAAAAAAGTGTCGCAAAAATAGCATCTAGGTTACGGTAACGAAAAAAAAAGTCCAAGAAAAGGAAGAAAAAAGTGAGTCCTGCCGGCTCACTTTTTTCTTAAAAAGAAGAAGCCATCTCGTACGAGATGGCTTCTTCTTTTTCATTGATGTCTTTGATTTTGAGAATTTTTTGCGTGCCATTGCTTTTTTCATCTTTTTAGCACCACGAGATTTGATAATAATTAAAATTACAAGAAAAAATAAGTTTAACGGCTTTGCAGTTACTATTTCTTGCAGGATGTTGATTTTTATGCTATTAAGGAATACAATTATGTTTTTTAAGTTTAAAAAAAGAAAGCCAATTTTTTAATTATATGTCATTTCAGTTCCGTCAGCTGTGTTATCTATTGGTGAAGCTTGTTGAAAGGATTGAAACCTCAGACGTTGAACGTTAGGATTATTTTGTTTCAACACTATCATGCGTAACAGCAATGCAATATAGGAATTTTGAAAACGAGTTTGACATATAGATAATACAATCCCTCGCGATACTTTCCTTCTAGTGGGCCCCATTTCATGTAAAAAAATTAAAAGATTTAAAAAAATAATTATTTTATTAAATACGCAAAGTAAATATAAATAAATTAAAATCACATAAACTTATATAAAGTTTTTATTGAACAAATTTAAATGGAAAAAAAATACAATAAGAAGATATAAATATAAATTATCATTATCACATTAAATACCATTCTTTCCATTTCCATTGCTTTTAAAAGGATGTGCTTTATGGACATCTGAATCTGGTGGAGTAGATGAAGTTCCAGTATCATCTAAAGGCACTCGTGATGGAAGTTCAGAAGCTAAAAAACAAACAGATATTTAAAATTTATACACTTGTAATATAAGGAGCGTTAAAAAGAACATCAAGAGGTGAGTTAATTATAACGTTCCGTATGATACAAAATGAATAGCTTACCATCAAATCTTCCAACAGGTGTACCATATTTGATATAATCTTTTCTTCCATGCCATGTTGTTTGCTTTCCAAGTACACCGTCAACATTTTCAAATGCAGTTTTGTAGTAACGTTTGTCATACCAAAGACCATGAAAAGCACGATTTTCATTGCTAAGCTTAAACCACACAAAAATTTGACGACCATAGCTTTGAAACATTGGATTCCAAAATTGATCAAATTCACCATTAAAAATAGCTTTCAAAACAGCTTCATCAAATCCAGGCAAAGAATTTCTATCAATCAAATAAAAATTTCGAAGATTTTTTTCATCGATGAGATAATAGTGGGCTTCAGCTGAAAAAAATATAGTTTTCACTAAAATAAGTAGAATATGTAAACATACGCAAATGTCCAGATTGTTTATCCCAGTAAAGTGCAACAAATGTACCATATAGTGGATCAACACAATAAAAATTTGGAGCATAGTATTCTGTTGGAAATGTTTTAATAAAAGTGAATTTTACAGGACGTATCGTTGGTGCAGTGGTATCAGCTTTTTGTCGTACATGAAACTAAAAATAAACAGATATAATTATGTCAGGAAGAATCAACACCATTCGGAGTACTATACAATTAACTCACGTCATGTATAAAAGACTTACCAAATCTTCATGTTTCAACGTATATACACAAATCTTATTTCCATTTTTAATAAAATAATATGAATGTTTATTAGCTTTTCTATTTGCATATAAATTATAATTCAACATCTGCTGAGGATTTGCAGAAGCACCACGACATAAATTTCCAGCATCTTCAAAGATAACTTGATATTGAAAACTAAAAAAACAAGTTTCTTAATTGACTAAAGTATCGTTCAACAACTTACAAGATTCTATTTTTTTCTGGTAGTTGCCCAGGGCCAAAAATGATATTAATATTAATCTCATCAGGGACAAGTTCTAGTTCAATTGTAATCAAGATTTTTGGATGTTGAGCAGTAGAGAACAAAGAATGAACTGCATAATTAAATTGAAAAGTATCAATATGAGACCAACGATCACGTTCAGGAACTTCTGTTGGATAAAAAACTGCTATTTCTTGTTTGAAAGTTTGAGAATCCCATTCTCCCATAGCATGATCCCTACAAAAATATATACTTTTTATTAATTTTTGTTAGGAAATAGAAAAACAACAACAACTTACAATTCAAGCATTTTATCATAAACTTCAATACCACCTGATTGACATTGCAAAGAATCAATTTTTTTACAATACCACGTAGAAGCTGTTGTTCCTTTTTCTGAATAAAAAATTAATTCATCATGTATTTGTACATGACACCGAACTCCATCTATAGTAAACCCATTGAAAGATTCTGTAGTCATTGTTCCTGTTGCAATAGGTACATCTCCATTTGATGATCCAAAAAGTAATAATAATAATGCACCAAGAAAAACAACCATCATAAAATTGAGACGAAGCAGCGACATTCTTTCACCACGTTCTTTGAATGACAATGAAGAAGAAAATGATGTGTTGCGTTCCTTTAAATAAAGAATTCTTGATTAGGCTGTTGATGCAGTTTATCATTCACAAAAAAATAAACATTAAAAATTTGTATAAAAATAACAAAGGAGTATTAAAAGCGATTTGGACTTTGTGAGCAACGAAACGTAGCCCAATAGTTTTATATGAGTCTAAAAACAGCCCCAATCACGAAAACGCAACATGCCAGTAAAAGATGAGAAAGCGTAAATAAAAACGAGAGAAATTCTGAAACATGTTTCTTAGTTGCGGTTGATTCAGCAAAGAAAAGAAAATATAAAAACATAAAAACATAAAGATAATATCAAAATAAACGTTTACTAAGCAATGAATAATGCAATTTCAAGATACGTAAAAATGTATAATGGATAATAATGTTTTAAAGTGTTATAATGTAAAAACAGAATCTGCGTTCAGCACAGTCACATTTCTAAAATAAACAAGCCTTTACAACCTAAAAACCTAAAGGGAAAATGAAATCTTTTATTGATACTGAAATGTGGTAAGTATTCTTTTATCATGTAGACTACTGTAGATAACGGAGCTAATATAATTGCAATATGTTTAGGGGTCGTGTTTTTAATACCACCAAATACAAATTTGTATCAACATTGGAATGGGAAAATTCTCAAAATTTTAATAACCTCCAAGACTCTGATTGTCCCACATATGGTACTGTATTTAATTCCAAGTCAAAGAAATTTGATGTCAGAAAACATGATGAACAACATTATGCATTATGTGAAACTGCAAGATGGGCAAAACTTCAATGTTCTGTTGGATGGCACTTAGTTTCACCTATTCGAATGTGTCTTAAAGTTCATGAAAATTTGACTACCTTTGTGGAAGCTCATGATAAATGTCGTGAAGAAGGTTCATTTGTTTCTGTAGCAAGAGAAGATAATCTGGAACTTGATAGCTTTCGAGGTATGCATTGTTGTTTATTGTAGGACGTTTTTTGATATACCAAAATATTTTAGAAGTTATTATACCGTATAACGTGACTAATGAAGCTATATACGATGATGCTGGAAAAAGTTGGTATATTTGCATTTGTTTAACATATAAAACACTTTCTATTTTAGTACATGGAGCATTTTGGAATGGTATAAGAAAACCACCAAATGGAATGGATATGTTTACATTGGATGGAACAACAACAACAGTTTTTGCTGGAATAACTATACAACCAAGTGATAACTATTGTGATGCAATTACATACACTAATTGGCTTCGAATGGGAACTCTCGATAATAAAGGTGTCCTTCTGCCATGCGATCGTGGTATCCCATATATGTGTCAACGTTTTGCAGATCAATCGACAACAAATAATATTTATTAAATTAATATATCTATGTTTTATACTGTAATTTTCTGATTTAATGTTGTGCTAAAATCTACATATAAATAAAAGTACTGTAATATTTTGTGTTTGTTACAACTATTCTGCACAAAATTTGTCGATTATCACTAGGAATTAAAGCTAAATTAAAAATTTTATTTTCTTATATTGCAATTCGCAGTGAAAAAATTACAGTAATAAAAATTAATTTTGTAGCATAAATGAAATTTTTTTTGGACTCGAACCCGCGCCTGCATGCTCGATAGGCGGCGCTTCCCCCACTAAGCCACAGGCGCAAACTTTGTTGTGCTTATTTGTGCGCAATTTTTTTTATCATCAGAAATATTACATATGGATAAAAATTTTGTAAAAAAAGTTAAAATATGTACAGTATACTTCTAGCATTTTTTTTCAACGAAAGTGATAAAACCAAAACTTTTATTTAACATGGTGAAATAATATTATCTGCGCAATTTGTGTTAAATTTGTAGCAAGCAGAAATAAAAGCTGGCAAAAAACTTTGAAAAAGTTCTCCAAAGAAATTTCATTCAATATTCAAAAAGATATGATAAACCTATTTTCAAAAGTATAAAAACAATAAAGATAAAATACAATAAAAAAAGAAAGAATACAAAACAAAAAAAATGATATTAAATGAATTTTTACATCAATCTTCCAAATCCAATTCATCATTATCTGTTTCAGTAAGAGGTTGAAGTCTCCATTTGAAAATTCCTGATGGTATAACTATTTCGATATCACAGCTCACTTTAACTACTTTATTTGTTTCACAAATTGATAATTTATTTTTACCATAAAACCATTTGCAACTTTTGACCAACTTATCATACATTGAACTAGTATGTGGATTAAGAATCATATATCGAAGTATTGGAGTTGGAAGAGAAAATTCTTGATGACGAGGTTTTGCAAATGAATAAGTAGAAGAAGAAAATGCAGCAAAAATTTTGAGATAAATCGTATGCTTTTCTTCCAGATTTGCTTGATCACGATCAGTATCTCTTGCATATGTTCTATAACAATCATGAAGAGTTGGAGCATAAAATTTTCCATTAATAAACTCAGCATAATTCTTGATATGTTTTTGATCATAACAGCCAATACAAAAATATTTTGATGTTTCTATTTCTTTATCATATTGATGTACGCATATACCACTCATAAATCCCCATATATGATTTTGATAATCTATTGTAGCATTTTGATTTGGTAATGTAACAATAATATGCGTTTTTGTTATTCCGTTTGAATCATATCCAAATTTCCAATCTTCTTTTGGTACTTCAGTTGTAGTTGGAGATCTAAAAAATATATCAAAATTATGAGTTTGTAATAAAAAATTTAATAAAAAGAAGTTTACCCTATTGTTGCCATTTTTGATGAAATTTAAGATAGTAGCTTCACGTAAATTATTGCTAATAAAAATAGAAAATTGACAAGAAAAAAGCAGAGAGAACAAAATAATCAAAATGAAATTTTTCGCTGAACTGAAAAAGTTATGGCTGAAAATTTCTGGAGAGCAATACTTTTCTTTTTTTACTCCTTTTGTCTTGTTTTTCTCAGCAAAATAGTTGACACTTTTTTGAAAAATCCCTTCAAGTATGAGTGTGGAAGTTAAGACAAATGACCATTTTGGTATAAAGTTATATACCAGATAAAAAACAAAACGCAACAAACAATAAAAAATAACAAAAATATTGAAAATCGTCTACATATGTTTAAATAAATGTCAGTGTAAAGCTTTTTGAAAACAATTGTGAGCCTTCATCCGAAATTATGCAGATGTCAACGTAGAGTTTTCAATTTGACGAATTTGCAAGGAATGATAACTGCTAAATAAGTTTTTCAATTTTTATTAGCCAATTAAATAAAACTACGTAATTTTATTGTAGGGAATATTGGTACTATGTTGATGCTGATACTGCTGCATTAACTGATAATATTAGCATATCATTATTAGAAAACGCATTGTTAAAACAAAATCTAGAAAAATTTCATTGTGCGTGTGCAATCCATGAAAAATCTGTAGTAAAAAAATGAGAAAAAACTTTGAAAGCGCTAATCAACAAAATAAATTTTATTCAGAGACATAACAGTAAATTTTCAAGAATAAAAAGTCAATCTATTTTCAACAATATAAAATACAAAAAAGAGTACAAACAAAAAATTGATATAAATGAATTGTAATCTTTAAAGTTCAAAACATCATCTTCAATCATTTCAGTATCATCATCGATTTTATTCAATATGAGGTAAAGGCAAATCTTTGTTTGTCCATTCAAAAATTCCTGATGCTTCAACAAAACTAATTCCATCATCCAAGGCAGTTTTTTTCGTTCGTTCAACAAGAGTTAATTTATTTTTACCATAAAACCATTTGCAACTTTTGACCAGCTTATCATACATTGCACTTGTTTGAGGGTTAAGAATCATATATCGCATAATTGGATTTGGAAGTGAGAATTCTTGATGACGAGGTTTTGTAAATGAATATGTTGAAGAAGACAGTGCATCAAAAATTATACGATAAATCCAATACTTCTTTTTAAGTCTTGCTTGCTCTGCATTAATAAATCCTGGACTAAGATGACAGCAAACATGATTCATCGGAGCATAAAATTGATTATCAATTAATTGAGCATAATTTTTGATTTGATTATTTTTGTAACAACCAACGCAAAAATATTTTGATGTTTCTGCTTCTTTATCATATTGATATACACTTTTAGGATCATGCCATAGATTATTTTGATTTACACCGGCAGCATTTTGATTTTTTAAAGTAACAATGATACGAGTTTTTGTTATTGCCGTTGCATCAAATCCAAATTTCCACTGTTTTGTTGGTACTTTTTCTACTTGAGAAAATCTAAAAAAAATATTAAAGTTATTAGTCCGCAATAAAGTTTAAAAAAATTATTTTACCCAATTGTTGCCATTTCTGAAGATAGTTAAGACTGTAGTTGTGGCCGTAGTAAAAGTTTTTTGAATTCCTTTAAATAAAATAATCGAGTTGACAAGAAAAAACTAAGAGAGCAAAAATTTGAAATAAAAACTTTTTTTTGCAATACTGAAAAATATGGAAAGATATTCGCCAAGATTTTTTTTCTCAGCCCTTTCTTAGCAAATTTTATTGGAAGAATAGGTGATGTTTTTCTTCCAGCAATGAACAAGAAGAAAAAATTTTAATTAAAGGAATACTATTGATTCCACACTACCATAAAAAAACCTCTAAAGCCTTTTCTTTAGGGAAGTTATTTTGAACTCATTTTTTTCACTATCACACTACAACAAAGTAGTAACTCTTCTGCGTAAGGATTGTCGCAAACTTTGAAAGCAAAGAAATAAGAATGTAAGGTTTGTGTGGTTCAAAAATTTTGGGTTATTATCGCTCTTTTAGTGTGATTTTTGCATTTTAAGAGTAACATATATCTATAAAAATGAAGTTATGTTAATCACATGTAACAAAGATCCAATAAAAAATAGGCAATGAGAAAAATAAAACGATGACAAAATATTTTCGTTACTATCACTACACAAGAAATTTCCTTACATGAAGTTCACATGTTTCTATCAATAATAATTGTCAAGCATTTGATGAATCAAAAAAAATTCTAATCATTTTTTGCTGTTAAATTTATAAGAAAAAATAATAATAGTTGACATATGAAAACTTAGTAAAAACGCTTTTAATTTAAAGACGTATTATTCCGTATTCAAGAACATAAAAATCTCAAAAATATAAAAACAATAATGATAAAATACAATAAAAAAAAATTAGAAAGAGAGAGGAATGATCTTTTAATCAATTATCAGTGTCCCATGCAACGTCATCATGTATTTCATCATTGTTTATAAGATAAAGGTAAATTTTCGATTTTCCAGTTAACACTTGTTGATCTAAAAACTTTCCCATAATCACGCGCTTTAACTACTAACGTTGTTCCAATAAGAGTTAATTTATTTCTACCATAAAACCATTTGCAACTTTTGACCAGCTTGTCATACATTGCACTAGTTTGAGGATTGAGAATAAGATATCGAAGTATTGGAGTTGGAAGAGAAAATTCTTGATGACGAGGTTTTGCAAATGAGTAAGGAGAAGAAGAAAATGCAGCAAAAATTTTGAGATAAATCATATGCTTTACTTCCAGATTTGCTTGATCACGATCAATAAATTTTGCATCAGCTTTAGCACAATTATGAAGAGTTGGAGCATAAAAATGATTATCAATTAATTGAGCATAATTTTTGATTTGTTTTTTATCATAACAGCCAACACAGTAATATTTTGATGTTTCTGTTTCTTTATCATATTGATGTACACATATACAATTTCTGTTTCCCCATACATGAGCAAATGTACCAACTTGAATTTCTTCTATAGCATTTTTATTTTCTTTTAATGTAACAAGGATACGAGTTTTTGTCATTCCTTTTGAATCATATCCAAATTTCCATTCTTCTTTTGGTACTTCTGTTGTATTTGACGAACTAAAAAAATATAAAATCATTAGTTTGTAATAAAAATTTTAATAAAAAATTAACGTTACCCATTTGCTGCCATTTTTGAAGACAGTTGAGGTTGTAGCTTCACTTACTGCTGCAGAAAAAAAAAAGTAGATTAGAAAAAACGAAGAGAGCAAATTATGCAATACTGAAAATTAAGGAAAATTTTTTTTCTAATTGTAGCACTTTTCCGTTTCTTCGCACTTTTTGTTTTACTTTTGTTTTTAGTAAAATTATTGGTAATATTCAGGATGAATGGGTGCTGCCGTTTAGAATTATATCCTAATAAAGATACATCAAAAACTATAATTGTTCATAAATAACATTTGGCGAAAAATGAATTTCGAACTCAAGTTTTGGTTAAAAGTGTCCCAAATATTTATTTTAGTGCGTTTGAAACAAAAAGAAAGATAGTAACAAAAATTAAGACTACAAAGTATTTTGGTTACAGTCCTGTTAAGCAAATCATATATGCAAACATTGTTGTGATTTGCTTTTTTTCCCGTGTTTTTTTATCACTACTCCTTTAACTTTTGTCTAACTATCATAGAAAAAATTTGCGAACTAAATCAAAGGTAACAATTTTGTTTGGACAACCTGTTGATTCGAAAATAAACATTCTCGAAAGAAATATGTTTCCATTCAAAAATTGTAACATTTGGATCTACATTTTGTTCAAATTTTACAATCAGTTATAAATAAATAAATTATACTTGAATAAACACTTAACAGCGTTGTTGTATAAATTAAACTGATTCTTTAGATAACAAAGCAGATAAACTGTATGCGTAATCCCAATAATGATTAACACCATGCTTATCAAGAAATTCACGAATTTGTTTTGGTGATTGCAGCTTACTAACACGGAAATCATTAAAAGCACGATTTTGAACAATTCCTTCCCAAATAATTTGACATTCATTGAAAGTTTTTAGAACATTTTTGTTTTTGCTTTCTCCATTAGTGTGATTTTGTGCATTACATTCTTCTTCTGACCATTTAATACATAGCATCAAATTTTTGTAAAATTTGTGTTGCTTTGGACCTAAAAAAAGTAACCTTACAAATTAATTTTCAATTTCTAACCTCTTTCAACAATAACAAGATTGATATTTTTGTTTATTATCATTACACCAGTCATTCCAAGTTGCTTTGCATTAATTTCAGCTTTAAATTTTTTGCTTGGATCGGCAAGAGATATTAAATTGTAAACAGCTACATGAACATTTAGACTTGTATGTTTAGCAATTTTTTTCTTCTTTTTAATAAAGGTTTCTTCATTTATTAACTTTCTATCAGCATTTGCTTTCTGAAAAACGAAAACATTTGTTTTTGCAGTGCTCCACAAAATTTTAGGGAAAGATTACCAAATGTTTTTTCACTCTTTCAGCCATTTTTTCTCTAACATGCATTTCCATTTTTGTAGGATTCAAAGCAGCATCAGTACTCCAAACTTTCATATTTTTAATAGTTACATTTTGTTCTGGTGGTTGTTTTAATCCAAGACGAATCTGTTCAGCTTCTTCTTTATGAATTCCAAGACGATTTTGACGACATAATTTGTTTCGTTCTTTTTTGGTTAAATAAACTTTTAATGCGGTTGGAGCAACAGGGTCATTTGGATCTTTTAACTGAATAGGTAGGTCAATGAGAGAGGTAATAGAAGATGAATATCGTTGTTCAAGGGGATGGTTATTAAATGATAAAAGAACATCGTAATTATTCTTTTGAAGCAAATGTTCATCCCACCATTCAATTGATGGAATATCTTTTGATGTTTCTTGCTCTAGATTTGAATTAACAAGAAATAATTTAACAACAGTAGGAATTCCGGTTTGTTTACCAGCTGTGGTATCAATTTCAGATTGAAGTAAATGTAATCGAGCAGTGTTACGTCGAATATAAGCTTGCTTTTGATAAGCTCCATTTTTAACAAATTTAAATGTTGTTCTTTTACGACGTTCTGGACCTTTCAATGATAAACGAGGATCAATAATTTTTAATTCTTGTTTTTCAACATTTTTTTCTTTGAATTCATATTTTGGAAGTTCAATTTCATCTTTGGATTTTATTTCATCTGTTTCTGATGGCTTGATCACATCCAATAGTGAACTTTGTTTTTCTGCAGGTAAATATCTATCCATTGTAAGCTATATTAATAGTATATTTATTGGATAAACTTACTTATAGCCACATGCAATAAATATAATTTGGATTTTTGATTTGAAAAATAACTAATATTCAATAATTATTCGAACAGCAAGTTATGGAATTTAAAAAAAAAAAAATTATGTCGTTTGTCTAGGGACCGGCAGGTCCAAAAAAAGTTTTTGGAAATAATTTTTTTCTTTTTAGATTATAGTATTTTCGACCATGACTAAGAATAAAATAAAAACAAAAATTTAAAAAAATTAATTTTAAATGCCGAAAATGTCATCTGAAAATCCAGCAAAACAAATTTTTTTCGTCGAGAAAAAAGTCAAAGAGAACACCTTTTTTTTGTGTGTTCGTCCATCTCTTTTTTTCCTCGCAGCCGGTTCAAAAAGAAAAGAAGAGACACACACGCGGTTGGGTTCATTCCTTTTCTTTTTTTGAACACGGTTTTTAAACTTTTTTTAGCTGAAAAATGCCGTTTTTTGACTAAAAATTTTTTTCGCTTGCTTTCGCTTGGATTTCCTTTACAGCATAGTAATATTTTTTCATGGGCTATCGAATGGTACTAAATTTGTAAGTGAGCTCGCGTGAGCTAGGGGTGTTCTCTTTATGCGCAAACAAAAAAATGCCATTTTCGGCACTTTGTGCCAAAGAAAACCTTTTCAAAAATGGCATTTTTGAAATCAGCGTAAAAAATTGAGTCAAGAAAGTTTCATAGTTAAGTTGTAAAAAAATGTTTCATTTTTCATACTGTAACGAAGAAAAAAACGCAAAGAGAAAAGGAAAAAGTGTGCGCTGCCGGTCCCTACGTTTGTCTTTATGTAACATTTTGCCAACCCTTGTCTGTTAAAAGAAATTGCAGTCTTTTACACCACGGGCTCTTTTTGTGTCCGGTTAACGGGTTTTTTGCCCAAAATGATCCAAAAAGTGTACACTATTTTATTTTTTAAAGCATTTAAAAATGTAGAAGCTAAATTATTTTCACTTCAATAAAAACATTAATTGTGTCTAATATGTTTCATAGTAAGTTTTAACAAACATTTTATGAGCAAAAAATGCTGCAGTTTAATCATGATAAATAGCTTGAAATTGTTTAACATCTGTTTCTGTGATACTTTTGTCAGAATTCAAGATAGCTTCCCAATTTTCTGTATTATTATTAACTGGTACAAAAATAGGCGGCCAACTTGGAGCACTAAAATTAATAAACATTTATTATCTCAAACACTGTTGTTTAAAAAAATATTACTTGTGGTCTTGAACAACTGCGGAAGGCATATGAATTGAAGAAAAATCAAAGATATTAAATACGGGATTAGTTGAATTTGCCAAATCATATCTTTTTGGAATGTTTTCTAGAAACACATTTTTTCTTGATCGAAATTGAATATGTTTATCCCGATCAATTCGGCAAGTCAGTGGATAAAAGCCTGTAAAAATATTTATTAGCAACATGATTCTATTCAGCTTTTTCAGACACGGATACTTTTCGTTTGATGCAAGCTGTTTTATGACATACCCAATGTTGCTAAAATCAAACGAATCACATCTTCTTTTGTGCAAGCAATTTGATCATCATTATATCTAGCCGTGCTAAAATTTATTGCTGTTTTAAAAAAGAAAACATTTTATTTTTGAGCTTAAAAAATATAATATTTTTTGACCAAAATTGTATTTTGTGCAACATGATTTTGTTTGAGCTAACGTTTTTTTATAATTGTTGTCTAAAGTTTTATGCTCAGTAATGCAGTGCAAAAAACTGTAACTTTTTATATGAAAAAACTCATACGTAATTGAAATAGTATTTTGCCCACGTAACATTTTTTCATCAAATACTTTCATAGTATCGGGCCACCATGATTTAGCATATGAAGCGCCATCAGGTCCCAGCATTGTTTTTTCAAAAACTAAATATCTTTCATATTGCTTCAAATCTTCAGCATCTTCTTCAAAAATCCATACAAAATAATTTCCAAATTTATCGTTAAAGAAATTGATTGAATTTGAAACAAAGTTTCTAAATTTTACATCACTAACTAGACCAGGTGTTCCATAATGAATTTGTTTAGATTTCCAACGAAAAGTTTCCATAAAATTTGTTGGCTAAAACATTTTAAAAAAATAGATAGTCAAAAATGAAGAAGCTTAAAAAAGACTTGGCATTCTAACGGTATCTCTTCCCAATTAAAAGAAATTTTTTGATTTTATGAAATAGAAATAAAACCTACATAAAGTTTTTTAGCTTCACCAAATATTAAAAAACTCGACAAAAGCAACCACAACAGTAAATTCATTGTTAGAGAAAGTTTTAAACAGCTGATTTTGGAAAATATAAAAGCAACAAAGCATCAAAAACTGAAACCAAGATTGTTTGCAAATAAACAATGCGTCATCAGAAAAACCAGGAAAAACAGATCAAATTACAACAAAAAAATTTATTGCAGAATTAAATGATATTTATGGCAATTTTTTCTGTTAAAAACTCTGTTCTTTTTTTTAAAACCTCAATTTGTTCGAATCTTTGGGAGCATGCTGTCAGATTACAAAAAAACAAGATATATTTGATTAGAAATTTTTGGTATGCTAATCTGTTACAAATTGTGAGTAATTCAAGATTTTTGCCATTTATCTGTTACAACAAAAATTTTTACTTGATAACAATTTTGTGCTTAAAAATTTGTTCTAAAGAAGAAAACAAACTACCAACAAAAATTAAGAAATTGTTTTTTTGTTCAAATTTTTAAGAAAAAAGTATAGGCTTTTGTTTTCTGTTATAGCAAAACACAACGACATAAGTCAGCGTCGTAAAAAATAATCAACAAGAGAAGAAAGAGCATTGTTTATTTGTTTCTTTAAAATTCAAAAAGCAAATGCCAAGGTTATGTTGCAAAGTTCAGCAACGTTTGATTTTTTTCTATGGCTGAATGTGATGGAATTGCGCATTGTGTTTGTCTGCTACATTTTTTTCCATTAAAACGCATTTTACGACACGCTTTCTCTGGTTGTTGGCAACGCTAAAAATAAATCTTTGCTAAAATTAATCTGCTTTTTCGATTATGTTGAGAACCCATCGATGTTTGGCTGAAACTGCCTTTTGACACTTTGTTTCGACTTTTATTTTGTCAATACGAAAAAAAATTAGTTTAAAAATATAAGTTCCTAGATTGCACTTTTTTGCCGAAATTGCTTTGGTTGTTAAGAAAACACACGTAAAATCTTTTAAGCATTAATTATATCAATTTTTGTTGTTTAATATTCTGCCGTAAATTGTGTTTTACTTGTTTTCTTCATTTTTAGAAAAAAATGTTACTGTCAACAAAAAGCACTTCAAATAGTCCTATAAATTTGTTGCGGATGAAAGAAACTGCTGCCCAAATACTTGAAAATCATTCAAATAATTCAATCAATCATCTGCAATCATTTATTACTCCTTTTTATCAACAACTTAAAATCGAAACAATCAATGATGCTACAGATGAATTAATTGAAAAAATTAAAGAAAAACCATCTACAATGAAAAATGTTGATACCTCTCTTATCATCCAACAAATCCATGCTGGACATCAAGCAAGACTTATCGATATTACAGCAAATGAGCTTTCAAAATTTAAATCAAAAATTCGATATCGTAAAACAAAAAATGTTATTGAAAGTTATTTAAAATTTTCTTTATCACTTTCGAAAGAAGATGCAAGTATTCAACTGATTGAAAAAGTTCAAAAAATATCTCCATCATTTATTCAACATGTTCTTTATCCAATAGTTAATGATACTGCAGCTGAAATTAAAAATCATGGTGAACATGGTTCGTTGGAAGAAGTATCAAAATGTATTATGGAATTTTGTAAAAAAATAGAAGAATTGTTAAAATTGATGCATCATTGTTGATCAATAAATGCTTTGATTTGTTCAATAAAACCGAAAATGGATTCTCGTCTTTTATTATTGCATAATTCTAAAATTATTTTAAATGATCCCAATTTTGTTGATACTTTTCCTATTGAAATCCCTAAACATTTATGGGTAAGTACTACTATAATTAGTGTAATACATTTTTTCTTTTTTAGATTGAAACCTTCAAAAAAGCTACTCATCCAAATATTAAAAATTGTGAATCTGCAGTTGATTTATTATTATTTAATGGAATATCAAAAGATGCTGAAATAATGGCAAAAGAAATGATAAATTTATTTAATTATAACACAAATTCTGTCAAAGAAGTGATCGCAGAATTTCGTTCAAAACATTCAAAAAAATTTTTCAAAGTTGGAACAATGGAATTAATTTGCAAGATTTATATATTTGCAAAAAATACAAATGATTCGAAGCTTATTATTGAATTAGCATTATCTGATTTTAATGCATTTGTAACAAAACATAAAATTTTTAATGAAAGAGTACCATTATATTTATGGGTAAGCTTATTCGATAGGCCGTTTAAAAATCTAGCAGTTTTAATTGAACCTTTTTAGAAAAAATGCTTTTTAATTATTCTTCATCACCAAAATCCATTAAATTGCTTAGCAGCTATTGATATGCTTTTTCATATTTCTGAACCTGATTCTAAACAAAGAAATAAATTTATTTTTGAAAATATTAATGACTTAAATGAAAATGAAAAAGTAACATGGCATGAAGCTGTTGTAAAAATTAAAAATACTGCTACAAATATTAAATCTTTTTCAAAGCTAGAAGAACGTAGTAATACCTTAAAACAAATTTGTAAATTAAATGATCCACATTTATTACTTAAAATTCTTATTAATAATGAAGTTTTAAAAAATGATAAAGAAATCGTTTCTGGTATAGTTTCTGATGATCTATGGATTGATGCATTGGTAGATATTCTTTTGTGATTTTTCATTTTTTAATGTTGTTTTTTTTTACTTTAGAAAAAATGCTTTGAATTATTACCACTTCTAAAAATGTCAACATGGACAAAATATTCATCAGCTTTTGATCATCTCTTTCATCTTAGTGAACCAGAATCTGAAGAAAGAAGACAATTTATTCATGAAATTACTCGATCAATGCTTGATTATCCTAAAACTTTTCATATTGGAGTTGCAAGCATTAAAACTTTTAATCTTAAAGATCTTGAAGAAAAAGAGTATGACAATGTTAGTTTATTTTTTCAAATACAATGAAGGCATAGTGGTTTTTTTAGATTGTTCGAAATAAAACAATTTTCAAAAAAGAAAATGTTTTTAATATGTTTTTCCAAGAACAAAGGTCTACACAAGTGGTTGATAAAAATGCTATTAATGAAAAATTGTCAAAGCCTTCTACGAAAGAAATATTGATTAAAGTGCTCAAAGAATTAAATACTGATGGCGATAAAGGAAAGCGTTCAAATGCTGATGATTCTTCAGTACTTCTTTCAAAGTAACTTTTTTGATATAGATTAAACAACAATTTTGTGAACTCTTTTTAGAAGAAATAATTTCCCAAAGGAAGTTCTTTTTAATCAATGTTCTCCTAAAACTATTAAATTTTGGGGCAAAACTTATGTACGCTTAGATATAGAAACTCCCGAAGATTTATATGATTTTGTCATCTATTTTTTATTACCGCATTCTGGTGATATTGGGATTGATTCTGAGACTGGACGAGATCAAAGGTAATTTTTTTCTTCAAAAGTTAATAGTTTATTAAGTAAGATTTTTTAGAATTACATTACTTCAACTTGCAACTATAGAATGGGTTTGTATAATTGATGTACAGCAATTATTGAGTCAAATTTCTGAAGAACAATGGAAAACATTTTTTGAACAACTTCTTAAAAAGAATCTTGTTGGATTTTCATATCGCAATGATCGAATTTATTTATGCAAGACTTTTCCCCATCTTCAAGAATTATTTCAAAAAAAAGTTATTTGTATTCAAAAACTTACTGCAAAAATTATTAATGAAAATCCAAAAGGAAAACATTTAATTTTCTTTTGTACAATCTCATCGGGTTCAGGCTTGGCAGCACATGCAAAAGCTATTTTAAATATTATTTTAAATAAAGAACAGCAACAAAGTGATAGGACTCAAAGACCACTAGCCGATGAACAAAAAGAATATGCTTATATTGATGCCTTAATTCCTGTTTTGATTAAAGAAAAACTTCGATGTGGTCTTGAGCTGACTTGTGATGGAACATTATATGGAATAATTTTAATTTTGCATTGTAATAGTTTAGTAAATTGTACTGTTTCTTTTGAATTTTTTTAGTTTATTACTAGAAATTTTTATTATAGTTTAGAAAAAAATTTCATTTTATCTGTTGTAATGTTTGGAATTTTTGTTATTTTTGCATTATTAAAAAAATCATTTTGTTCAAACACATTTTTTTGTGATAAAATGTTGTAACATGGAGGAATTCAAAGAATGTTAATACTTAAAAACAGATCTGACGGCATTTAGAAGATAACATAACATGAAAGCTTTGTACCAAAAGGATGTAATTGAAATTTTAAACTTTTGTTTTGCTGTCACCTCTATGACAGTAATATTGTTTAAACATATCATTTTCTAGTTAAATATAACTATCATTGCAATAGTAATCAGAACACTTACATCTATCAGTAACACTTTTGCACAAAATTACTGAAAAAAAGTAGCACGAAAACAAAATTGCAGAAAAAAAATTATTATTATTGTTTTCTCACAAACGAACAAAGAAATATCGAAAATTAATCAATGAGCAAGAAAATACCCGATGCTACCAAATATTTTTTATTTATTCTTACATTAGCATAAAATATAGTGGTAGAAACTATGAAGCATGAAATGCACTAAATTTTTATTGTATTTATTATAAATATATTTTTAGATTTATAATTAAATTTCTACTGTAAAAGTGCCGAAAATGAATAATAGTAGCTTTAATAGTTCAAGACCAAAACGACCAAGAATCTTAACAAATTCTGAAGATGACGACTCAATTGAAGCCCAACTTGAATCAATTCAAACTGAAAATGTAAAATTAAAAAAAGAATTGGATGCTAAAAATGCTGCAATTGCAAATCTTTATGTTGCTGTAAGTGTTTTGTTTTATTTTTGCGTTTTTCTTATATAAGATTTTAGAATACTGAATTAAAAAGCAACCAATCAAATGGCAATGATGTTAATGAAGATATGATGTCTGAAATGGAAAGAATGAAAGAAGCTGAAGCTGAATTACAATTAAAACTTGTTGAAACTCAAACAAAAATGGAAGATGAACGATTACAATACGAAGATGAAATTGTGAAATTGAAATTTACTGCTAATGCTCGTGACAATGAAATTGAAGAACTTAAAGAACAAATTGCAGTCTTGAAAGATGTTAAAGTTGATTTGGGAACAAAAAATGATGATATCGAAGAGCGACATAAAAATGAAAAAGCAACATTGGAAGCTAAAATTAATGAATTGAATTCAACTGTTGGTGATCTTACTAAACAAGTAAGCTTTTAATTTTTACGACATAATTTTAAATCATTGTTTTAGAATAACGAATTAGTAGTTGGAAAACAAAATATTCAAAAAACAGCAACGAAATATGAAAAAAGAATTAAAGAACTAGAAGAACAACTTCAAAAGATAAAGAAAGAAATAGTAGTATGGAACTCATCAATTCGTAATTCTTCTTGGTATGATGAAATTCCTCCATCATCATTACGTCCACGAAATAATACAATTTCACAGGAACATGTCGCTGAAGTTTGTTTTTATTCCTAAATTTTTTTGTATCATTTTAATTTATTTTATTTTATAGGAAGTTCTTGAACGTTATAATAGTTTTTGTTCTGATTACCGTATCCTTACATTACTTCGTCCACTTAAATTTGAAGCACTTGGAAATTCTAATATGACACTTGATTTACTTAACAATGAATTATATAAAGTAAGCTTCTATTGTCATTTTAACAGAAATGAATTTAACATATTTGTTTATAGTTTAAGAATGTTCATCAACTTGATGCTGCTCTTGAAAATTTAATGAAAGTTGCAACTTTACATTTCAAAACAAATCCTCGAAAGCTCAATGAAATTCAACGTCATTTTAATGAATTTTTAGGTTTTGAAGATATCAGCGATGAAAGTGATATTGAAGTTGATTCTGATACTATTATATGCGATAAAAAAGATGCTGAAGAATATTCTGATATCGATATTATTGAATAAGAAGATAATGCAATGAATGAAGAAAATGAAATATTATTCTATAGGTTTTTATCCATCGTTTTTTAAGTTTGATATATTACTTTGTTTTTTCTTTTTATTGTAGCAAAAATTATTTTTATATTCCAAAATTTTTTGTGCAAATGTGGCAGTTTTACTAAAACTTTGAATATCGCGTTCACGATTTTCAATGTGTTAGGAATTTAACATCCATACAATTTACTTTTAAACTAAAAAGGATCAAATATTCAAACTTATTGTTTTAAACGAAAGAAGCGCGTAAAGATAAATAACATTTTTGTGTCGATTTAAATATTTTGTTTTAAGTAATCAACATTATAGCAACTTGTTATTTTGTTGAAAAAGTTTGGCTTTGGTTAAATGAATAATTACCTGATGTCATTAATGTTTAAATTGCAGTACAACGGAAAGAAAGTTTTTAAGAAACACCAAACATAAAAATGACTTTTGAAAGATTTTCTTGACAGTGTAATAGGCCTTTATTTTTCACTGTTTTGTAAGCGAGATTGGCATTGTTAAAAAACATGAACGAAAAACAGTAATAATACACTGTTCCGCTTTTCGTTTATTTATTATTTTTAGTTATAAAGATTTTATTCAAAAAGAATCAACTTTGTTATCAAAACATATTGCTAAAACTACTTTTTTCCAATAATTCTTTTAATAACTTCAAGTGCTGGCCATGGTACATCCGATGGAACCATATGTCCAGATCGAAGGATACAAAACATTTGAAAATTTTCAAAGCTTTTTTGAAAACCCCAAATTGGTCCTTGAGGATCACAGCTATCTCCAAAGCTAACTTTAGTAGAATTCAGATAATCATCAAGAGGCTCCCATTAAAGTCGTGAAATCCATCGCTCAACTTCAAGATTATTACAAATCACATCAAGTTGTCCATTGTATACAGTAACGTCAACTCCACGATTATCAACAACAATGAAATTTAGTTTCATAAAATCGTCTGGAGGTAACCAGAAACTTTCCCACCACCAGTAGTGAATGTAAGAATTATTTTTAGATTTCTACGAATTTTTCCATTCATTAATTTCTCGAGATCTGCTACTGGATTATCAGAACGAAAATATCCACGACTTCTAAACCATAAATATTTGTATTTATCAAGAAGAAAAATCATTAAAACATTCACTGTTAAAAATTTACCACTTTTTTTTGATAAAATCTGAAGCATCTAGATAATGCATATCATTAAACATATTAAAAGGACTGAAATTTAACATGAGAATTTGCATTCCACTCCAGCAAGCTGTTGCATTATTCCAATTTTCAGCATCAACAAGCTTTTGACATTCTGCTGCTTTGTCACTTGATATTCCCACTTGTTTTTCATCACACACTGGAAATGAATAAAGAAATTCCGACAAAGCATTGACTCCACAACCTTAAAATTAAATGGAAAAACAGAATTTTAGAGTGAAAAAGCTTCATCTGTGATATCCTGCCAGGAAAAATTGTGCCGCGGCCATCTTGTAGTAATTGACGCTGATATAAACAAATTTTGTAATATAGCAAATGAAGACATTTGAATGTTAAAAACTAACTGCACAACCTTAAAATTAAATGGAAAAAAAGAATTTTAGAGTGAAAAAGCTTCATCTAATTTCATTTGTTCGTTAAATGTTTTAATCACGCTTCGGATAGCATTTTTTTGTTTTTTCTACTGCTTTACTGTTAAAATACATGACAGCTTCTCGACATAGACGATTCTGCATTTAAAAGTGGTTTATCCGTTGTATCATCGTTAAAACACTTTATTTAATATCGATCGTCTTTTTCAAAAAACTTATTAAGTTTGGAAGAAATGCACTATGTAAATTTAAAAACAAAACATTCAAACCTCTATTTTATTTAAGTAGATATTATTATCAAACCTATGTGCATCTTTTTCGCTATGGCATTGGAGAGTGGAAGAGTCAATGCAGTTTCTTTTTTACCATTGCAAACAAATATTTCGTTTTCTTTGTTGCTGTAAAAAAAGAAATGGCAATGTTTCTACACTGCGCATATGTAAAAAGGACAGACGAAAAATGACTCACTTTTTTTCCGTTTTCTTTGTATATTTGAAAAAATCATTTTACTGCAACGATTTCGTCAGAAAGAAATTTAGTAGTTACTCTTTCTTCATTTCAAAAATGTCAAGGGGTTGGATGCTAACTTTTTTTGAATATTTTGGTTTAAGTAATTTAATGTTGCATAATTATTTTTGTAGTGTGCTCGTTGTAACAATCTTTTGAGAGCTTTGTTAATGTTGAAAAAGAATATTTATGGTACAACGAGCTATACCCCGACGATATTAATATTAAAAGTTTTGTTTTGATTTTACATAAAAAAAGAGAAGAAAATGTTTTTATAAAAACATCAAGCATAAATATTATTTTTGCTGACCAATACATGACGTTGTGTAATTTAAAGGTTGGAAATTACCATTCTTTTCTCCGTGTACTTTTATTTAAGATCACGGTTTATCGTTATTACAATTTATTTTATTAAAAAACACATAAATACTAAAATATATATTGTATTTAACAGAGGAAGTAATCTATAAGTAGAGATTAAGCGACACCCATGTTGTGACTTTTAATTTTTTAATGTATCACAACTCTCTTACACATAAAAAATCAGGTAGCTATGTCTCTATTGTTGTAAAAAAGAAATAGCAATGTTTCCGCATGGCTCATATAAAAAATGGTCGAACAAAAAGATGATTCATCACTAGTGATCGGATACCGTACCGTTACCGCGGTAATACCGCACGGTATTTTACCGTGTACCGCGGCCATTTCAGTACCGTGAAAATACCGTGATACCGTACCGCGGTGATTTTCGTACCGTTTTAGAAAAAAATTGGAAAAATTTTTCAAAGTTTGCAAAAATGTGCTTTAAAATGCTTATAATTAACTCATTACAAAAGGAAATAGTTAGAAACAGTAAAAAATACATAAAGAAAAAGAAGAATCTGTTTTTGGAGAAAATTCAGAGACAATTTATTTTGCACGGTATTCACGGTATTACCGCGGTAATACCGTGATACCGTACCGCGGCAATTTTCAAATCACGGTATTTACCGTTTACCGTTTTTTTCAAAAACGGTACGGTATCCGATCACTACTCATCACTTTTTTTTGTTCTCTATTTGAAAAAAAAAAAACTTTTTAATGCAACGACTATGTGAGACAGAAATTTGGTTATTACTCTTTTTTCATTTCACGAATATCAAAGGATAGGGTGCAAAATCTGTTTGTATATTTTGTTTTAAGTAATTAAGCTCTTTATAAGTGAATTTATATTATGCAATTTGTTGCAAAATTTTGTTAGCTTTGTTAACGTTGAAAAAGTTTTGTAGTGATATGATCTCGACGATGATTCATTAATGTTTAAATTTTAGCTTTGTTCTTAACATATAAAAAGCAAAGAAAGTTTTTAAGAAACATCAAACATAAATATTATTTTTGCTGAGCAATACTGGATAGTGGATAATTATGAGGTTGTAAATTACCAATTTTATTTATTTTTCAGTGTATTTTTATTAAAAAGCACATAAAAATTAAAATATATGGGATTTAACAAAATGAGGTACTTTGTAGTCTGAAATTAAGTGTCATTTCGTTGTGTTCTTTATTTTTTAAAAAAATAAGATTAGTGTGTGACGAACAATGAGTGTTCGAAATAAAATGTGATTCCGTTTGCTAAGAAATATTTATTTTACTTTTTGCCAAAATAACAAATATTGTTTAAATATAAAATACAACTGAACAGTGGAAAATGACAAGTATAAGAAAAGAGAGGAAAGGGAAAAGAAAATGTAAGAGAGACAATTGGAAGAGGTGGTGCCTAATCGGTTGCTTCGAAAGAAGCCCCTTTTCCTAACAGAAAAATCTTTTTTTACTCTGCGCCCCTTATCTTTATGGGCGCTTTATTTGTAAGAATAACAATCTATGTATACCTACAGTATTCTTGGAAGGTTTATAAAGTAATAGAGCAACATACAACAAAATTCAATACAGTAACACTTCATTGAAGTATAAAAATGAGACAAATTCACAAAAAATATGTTGAAACAAGATAAAAATTCAACAAATACAAACAATTCAAACATAAAGTACAAGAAATCTTCAAAAGTTCACAAGTTTCTTTAAGCTTTCCTTCAAGACGTCTTCGTTCAACAGCATTGAATTTATCAAAGAAACAGTATCCAAGTTCTTCTTTAATTTTTGCCATTTGTTCTTTGAGAAGCATTGCCATTAGAAAAGCAGGTGCTGCAGCTCCAAGTGTTCCATCATGTTTAATAAATTCAAGTAAAAGTGGATTGGTAATTTTAAATTTTCATCTTTTTTAATATTGTTGACTTGCATGAATATGATTTTGATGAGGTCCAAAATTTATGATTTTCCATGTAAGATACAGTAATAAATGCTTACCAAAAACAACATGAAGTACAGTATCACACATGTTTGAAGTAATGCGTTTGAAAATTAAAGTATAATTGGTGGAACTCTTTTTTCTAGCACTTTTTTACGACAAAATGTGGAAATAATGTTTGTTGAAAATAGCAAAATAATGCGAAGTTTTGTGGATTTACAGTAAATTTATTTTATGAAAAACCCATATAAAAGTTAAATTACAACATACAAAAAAAGTTTACAAAATTTAAAAGATGCTAGAATAAAAGTTACAAAGACTAAACACTCTCCTTGTCAAAATTAAAAAGGGCTATAAAAACATTTAATCTGTTGCTTTAGTTAGATTTAGCAACGTCAAAATAGTATGAATAATATGACAAATAAGGTGGCTACAATATAAATAAAATAAAACGTTCAAATTAAAAATACAAAAATTAAAGCTCTAAAAAAGGTTTGTACGAAAGTAAGTCGATCACAATCTTGGAGGAAACGTAAGTCGATCAAAATCTCCCAATCTTTTAACTGATAGTAGAGGTGATGGTTTATAATAATTGGTAGAATTCATGGAGCATTTTAAAGTTATAATGTTAAGAACAGCTTGATCATATCGATGACAATTACCATAATCCCCTTTACGTAGCTTTGCATAATCGCATGGTTGTTGGGAGCCGCTTGGTGCCATACATTCTTTTTCCATTGCACAATTCTTCCAATTTCGAACTATATCAAAAGCTTTCTTTGATACAACAAACCAGCCACTTTCGAACATTTTTACACTTTTCGCCTTAAAAATACTGTAATGAATATAGCTGCTTTTTTAAAGCAATATGTGATACACAATTGCTTACACAAATAAGATATAACAAAACAAAACTTACCGTATCTGTTGAAACATTAAAATATTGTAAAGTACTGGGATGGGTAGCAGAAAATATTGAATGAAATGTTTCAGATACAAAACGGATACCACATTTATCGAAGTTTTTATCCATATTATTGATAAGATCCTAAAATTATTGGAATCAATACAAACGATTAAATAAGCAAAATAGGCAGATCTACTATTGTATCTGCTTGCAGTATTAGTCGTAATAAACATTGATCTGTTGGTAAACGAAAAGTATCAGGTTTATGCAGCTGTATTTTGGCTTGAATACTAGCTTATAGTAAGAGAGTTTGTGGACAAATTATGAACCTGAAACTTCAAACTAAATTGGGGATATCTACGGTAAAAAATCTTAATTAAAAAAGCGTAAGTTCATATCCGCTCTATATCTGCGAAGAGCGTGTTTCTAATGCTCCATTACCAAGGTTAAAATGTTAAAAAACTTTACAACTAAAGACATTCCTTGTACCTTTTTTTTAAAGCATACTTGCCTTCTCCCTGCTTTAATGTGCATTTGTTGCCACCAACAGGGTTGGTAATACGTGGTGACCGGCAATAATGAAAGCTCGTCATATCATTCATCTGCATCAACATAAAAAATGAGTTTTAGAAGTATAAATAGCGAAGAAATAAAAGCTAATCCTATTGATGTCAGGGTGGGAACGACTTTACTACTTACCATCAAAGTTTCTTCTTTATTTTCATGAAAAAGTATGGAAGCATCGATCCAAAATACTTTATCAACCTCTTGTAAAACTTCATATACCAATACTGGTTTCCATCTATATTCCGATAAAGCTTCTCCAATTTCTTTATGCATCGTTGAATCAAAATATCTGACAGTGACGAAAGGACAATTAATTCTGTATATATCAAGTTCAGTCTCTAATACATCATCTTTTAAAATATAAGCAATCATATATCCTGGCATCCAATTTTGTGTTTCCTTCAAATTTCCTATTGATTTACAGCTTCTGCTACAAAAAATTTTATATTTTACGTGATATAAACCAAGGTAATGCAAAAAAATGATCTGTAAAGATCACAAAAACTTACGTTGCTTCTACGACATGGTTACCTGAGAAAGCAGTAACAATACGAAAATTAACAATAGTAGTGTTAATTTTAAAAGAATGATCATCCAAGATATTGTTAATTCCTCGAAGAGCATTAAAGGATCCATCCCTTGTGACAAACATATATTTCCAAGATAAAAGCGTTGTAATTGAGAATATCATTAAGAGTATAAAACAACTTTTATGTGATAGCATAATTAAGTATAATTTGTCTATTAAATCCTGAAAAATAAAAGAATAATTCGTAAGCTAAATTAACGATAAACAAGATAAAAATTTGGTCAACTTTTTTTAATGCTTTTTTGAACAGCTTCAAACCCAAGTGTCGCATGATGCCACACACAATCGCTCTTTGGTCTTGCATCTCATCTTTTTTTTCACACCTTTTTTAGATGATAAAATTACATGTATTTAATTTGGGGCAAATTTATATTCTTTTATACTTTAATATTTTTGAGTTACATTTTTCACATGCAAAAAATATTTTACTGCTTCTAAAATAGTTATATGAATTTTTAGAGAATTAAATTTCCGATGATGCAAATGCAATATTTTTGCGGAAAGATAGTAAACAAAAAATTTTGTTTTTTCGTTTTTCGCAGTTGTATTACTCGTTTTATTGGGGCGGTTTTTTGTATAGAATATGTTGAAATTCTTGATTTTTCTTTTGATATAAAAATGTTTTAAGTAAAAACTAATAACGCGCTGGTTATCAACGTACCATAAAACTAATTTCATCATAAGTTCTCTTATCCCCTGAAAACTTGCATATTCTTTCAATAAAATAAATAAGAATAATAAGAAGTTTTTATTTTCTAAAATTTTGGATACTGTCACTATTTCTATTTGGAGCTGTTTTTTGCATTTTTGAGAGTAACGAAATTTTCATAAACGAAGCATTGTTACAATGACAAGAATCAAGATAATAAAAAATGGATATAAATTTTTTTCGTTATTATTCCTCCGCAAAAAAAATGTGCATACATAGAATAGAAAAATGTGTGTCTTAAAATTATAAAAGGAATCTTTTTAAGTTAAAAAGATTCCTTTTATCATTTTGGGGTATCCTTTTTCGTCTAACTTTAATACAAAAAGTGAAAGCCAACAGATGATTAAAAATTTCGCTAATTAATTAAATGGGAATAATATCAAAATTTTAATTTTAAGAATTTTATTACTTTTAAAAGTTAAAAATGCTGATCCTTTAAATAATGGTGTTAATAACGGAAGTTCTAGGAATAAAAAATTTACTTTTACTTCACTGGTTAAAAAATGTTGAGTTTTTATTCGAAAATGGACAAAAAGTTTAGCAAAATTTTATTTGATAAAAGCATCTCGATATTTCACAAATCTTTCAATAATTTTTTGATCATTCTTAAAAACAAATTCTAAGAATGGATAAAAGTTTTCCCATTCACCATTTGTATGTGAACCAGCTGGTAGATGTGCATCGTCAAAATCTTTGAAGTTCATTTGAGAAAATTGTGATGGACTTGGCCATGAATTTCGATTAATTCGTCTTGGATATTCTGGTCGCTCACTTTTATATTGATCATTGTTAGGGCTGTAAAGTACATGATATAAATGACGCCCAAAAATGGAAATTGTTTTTTGAAAATGGAGACGGGAACCCAAAAATTTTGCCTTGAAAAGTTGGTGTTCTAATCAAAACTTAAAATTTATGTACTTAATATCTGTGCTTTGACGGCATTTTGTATGTACTTACTTCTTAAGCCATTCATCAATTTTATAACTAACTAATGATTGATCAGCAAACCAAATATTTGATCCACGTTTTATCTCATTTTTTATTTGAAAGAATTCTTCCCCAAATTCCTTAATTACATACTTTTCAATATCTTCTATTGTAAAAGTTGCATTATCCAACCCTATAGATTTTTATTTAATAAAGGCAAATATTGATTTTTCTTCTTACCCATAATTTCTTTCCATGCTTTTATAGTTGCTCCAATTGTTCCCATTGGAAACATATGAACTTTGTATGAACCTCTTGAAAGTGGAACTTCAATTGGATGACAGCATCTTGAATTGTATAAATGTAAAATTTTTCCATCGTTAATTTTTGGAACATGGTTTGAAAATTTAAAAACCATTAAATCTGCATCAGATGTTATTAAGACAGTTTCATTCGGAGGAAAATCATTAAAAAATTTAAGCACTGAGCCAAACAATCGAATTATCTTTAATAATAAAAAATTTAATTGGTGTTGTGAAATTGAAATTTTTTTACTATTAATTTAAGCTATTACCTGACTCATTGAAACCGCTGGTAACTTTTGTGGTTCGTAAAATAAAATTGGCGCGTTTTGTTCTTTCAATAACTTTAATGTCTCTTTTGCTTGATTATCTGATAAAAATTTAGATTTTTCCCCGATAAAAATCGCAATCGGTGTAACTCCAATTGTTTTCCAAGATTGTGCTGCAAATGGTAGGGGAAAAAGATATCGCGGATTTAACGTCGTTGGAAGTAGAGCAAAGTATGAAATATTGTTGTTAATAGCAATTGATGTTTCCATTGATGTTCGAGATTTTTGGTTGCAAGATACTCTAAAGAATTGTTTAAATTTAAATTTGAATTTTATTTATTTCATGCTTTAACACATGACGATAAGCAAAAACAAAACAATAAAAGAAAAATATAAAAAAAATTGTTGTTTTTAGAAGTAATATTTGAACGAAGACTTAACTTACATATAAAAATAATCAAATAATACGATTAATAAAATTGGAGAGAAACAATGGGCATTTATGGTTGACTTATGGATGGGCGGTCTCATGTCAACGCAGTTAATGGTTTTGTTAACAGTGCGTTATGTCATAAAAAATAATGTGAACAATTTTTTGACTTATACGTTGAAAAAAACTTTAAAAAATATAAATGGATAAACGCAACTTTCTTGCTATCCTAATTGCTATCCACCGCGGACAGCAGTTACAAATTCCAAGATTAATTAATGTCTTTGTTATCATTTAGGTCAAGGATAGTGGATGACGATAAAATATTTAAAAGTTTGCATCTTTTTTGAACCGACGATGGTTTTTTTATTGTTCATAAAATTTGTCATGTTTGACATATAAGAGAACTTAATTAAAGGATGCGAAATTTGGCTGCTGCCATTTGATTACAGATACACAATAAATACTGGAAAGCTACATGGAAAAAATTTAAAAATTCTTAAAAAAGTGGCTGAGAACAAGATGGTGATAAAAATTTAATTTGTTTGGCTCAAGCGAACAAAGGACCATTAAAAATCGATCACTGGGCAGGCAGCCAGATGCCTTAATATCAAATATTATTTGTTTAATTTTTTTCGCTCAAATGTAGACATTGAAATTACGAGTCGTGAAATTTTATCAGATAAAGTGAGTTTTTATTAACTTTTTGATAGAAATGGATAAGATAGTATTGTATTTTTAGTTCAAAAAAGTTCGTCAACTTGATACTGCTTTTGAAAATTTGATGAAAGTTGCAATTTCACATTTCAAAACAAATCCTCGAAAGTTCAATGAAATTCAACGTCATTTTAATGCATTTTTTGGTTTTGAAGATATCAGTGATGATGATGATGAAAGTGAAATTAGTGATGATTCTGATACTGATATAATTGATAAAAATGATGATGAAGAATAGTCTAATATGGAGATTGCTGAATAAGAAGATAATGCAGTGAATGAAGAAGATGAAACATTATTTTATAATTCTTTTATCCAAATTATGGATATTTTAATTTACTGTATTGCTTTGTTTTTTTCTTTTTATTGTAACAAAAAAGTTATTTTTATATTTCAAAGCTTTTTAATTTTTAATTTGCAAAAAACATGCTTGTCGTTCGTGTGTTTTCCTTTAAAGGCAAATACAAACACAATACTATATTGCATAACACTTTTTTCTTCTTTCATTATGAATCATATAATATTAACAGCGGTTGACTTTATTTCAAAATAAATGTACTTTTTCAAAGGCAGTTTTACTAAAATTTTTAATAACGCGTTCATAATTTTCAATGTGTTAGAGTTTTACAATAGTTAAGTAAATATTAATACTTCAAAGTGAAAACAATACATTTTTTTTTCATTAGTTTAGCCAGCCTTGAACTAAAAATGATCAAATATTCAAACTTGTTGCTCTAGACGAAGAAAGCACGCAAAGAGAAATAACATTTTACTTTTTTTTGCTTTGACATTTAAAAGTGAAAGAATCTATTTTCTTTGCACCACTATAAACAAATTTTTTTTGTCTTTGCTGTTGTAAGTAAGAAATATCTATGTTCCCACACAGCACATATAAAAAAAGTCAGACGAAGGTGACTCACTGCTTTTTTTTGCAATAAAACATTTATGTAAGACAGAAATTCAGTTTATACTCTTTTTTTATTCTAAAAAATTGAAAGACTGGGTGTCAGTTTTATTTGAATATTTTGTTTTAAGTAATTAAGCTTTTTATAATTATACTTGCATTTTGTAGCAACATTTTGTTTGTTAATGTTGAAAACGTTTTGTAAGAATATAATCTCGACGATGATTACGTTATTAATATTTAAATATATGTTTTGTCTTTAACATATAGAAGAAGAAAGAAAGTTTTTAAACAACACTATACATAAATATCGTTTTTGCCAAGCAACATTTGACAATTTAAAGATTAGAAATTACCATTTTCTTCATTTTTCTGCTTTTTATTATTACAGATAACGTTTTGTTGCAATCACAATTTAACTTTATTTTTATTGAAAATACATGAATATTGAATAACATGGTATTTAGCAACGATGTTAATGTGTAGCCTGGGATTAAGCATCAGTTTTTATTTGTCAAAAAATATTATCTACATTTTTCAATACCACAATCCGATTTGCTATTTTGCTTTCCATGCCGGTAATTTTTTTTATATTTAAAAATTGGCAATTTTAATGGCATGGAATAAAATTATTAAGATAACAAAATGTATAATCAAGAATGCAAAGCATACAAAATATAAAATAAAATATATCTTCAAGTTTTGTCTTTCTGTTCTTGATTTCGACATTTATAAAAATCAATTTGATGTATTTTTTGAAGGCTGCAGCTGACGGTTTGCACGATTACTTAATTTCCTAGCAATAATTTCCGCTTGAGTACTTGGAAAAATTACAACAGTCTTATAAGATTTGAAATAGGAAAAAGGCTTTAAAAAAATTTCAGCTACACCTTTTCGATATGATGAAACAAAATACAGGGTAGCAAGAGATTCCAAAAATGAATGTGAAAGTATAAGACAAAATGCAAGAACTACAATATTTTCCATATGTGATATTTGAAAGGATATAGTTCCCATAAAAATTGCAAAAGGTAAAAATAGGAAGCATGTTGAAATGGATAGCTGCACAGATGCACTTATAATTAATGAATTTTGTAGCCTTTCAAGTGTTTTTGATTTATGAGAAAGAACAAGATAAATAAAAAATATCCCAAGGAACCCTGCAAATCCAACTCCAACACTTAAAGCCACAGTACAGAATAAACATATTATAAAAATATTATTCGTAAGTGGCACAAATACAAAAGATGGCTCAGTTAAAATATAAAATTTCATACATGGATCATATTCTAATGCAGCTTGATAAAGAATGGCACGATCCATAGTAATGTAAGCCCTTGCACCAAAAAATTCAGCAATATACGCAATTATCAACAATACAATGGAAACAAAAATTCCATATTTCATTTTAAACCATTTTGTTAAATTTGTTGGAAATGCCAAAAGATATCGATTTAGCAATGTTGCAGCTAAAGCTGCGGAATTTGTAATTAAAATTGCACAGCAAAAAAATAACATATATGCAGAAGCATAAAAGCTTTGATTTCGAAATATTCCAAGCTGGTACATACCAGTTGTAGGAGATAAATAAACAAATTTTGCCATAGTAAACACAATTTCAAAGAATAAACATCAAATTGAATGATTCAAAATTAACCATTTAAAGCTTTTAAGTTTTTTAGATTTTGTTAAAATTATATAGAATTGCAAGGGTGCAATGAATAGACTTAAAAATAACATCATATTTGAGAAGTAATAATAAAATGTTATAATATCTGGTGAAGGTGGTGTAAGCTTTGTACAATTCATTTTATCAATATTGATATAAATTTGCATTACAAAAAAACTAAGCTTTTAAAAACCAGTGTAGACATTAGCAGTTGGTTTTTTGAATCAACAATGCGGCTTGAAAAAAAAGCAAAAAACTAAGCTCTCAAAAACTAAGTTTTATAAAAAGGAATTTATTATTTAAAGACATTGGCAGGTGGTTTCTTGAAATTTCTGTGAATGCTATTTTATAGGTTTGAAATAAGCTGTGAAAAATAATAAATGGGTTTGAAATAGACAAAAACGCGGAACCTTTTTTGGAAATTCTTGAAATTTCATATCCCGAGATATCTGGGCAGTATCCTTAATTATAAAAGTTATAAAAAAGTTAAACGTTTTATGGAATGAATCATCCTTGAATAAACAAAGACCAGCAAATCAAAATTGATAATTGATTTGTTGGTTTTCTTTAATTTTCTTTATGCTACATCCTTTTAGCTGCTATCTAAAAAAGAAAATCTTTGTTTTTTAAATAAAAAAATGAATGAAATTATAGTATTTCATAATTCTTATTTCAATACGCTGCTGTATTTCTTTTGCTCATCCAGCGATAACTCAAAGTGTCTCGAATGAGTTGGTCATTGTCGATCAGTTCTTGAACAGTGAACAACAATTACATGTTTTCACAATTTGCGAAGAGCACCACCTGGACAATTGCAAGTATGTTTCCTAATAACGATGTTTCTACATGGGGCATATGAAGAAAAATGTCGGACAGACAGTCACTCATTTTTTTGTTTTCCATTTTTTACCGAAAACTTTTTAAATATTCAAACTTGTTTTTTTAAATAAAGAAAGTGAAACAAGACATTTTTCTTATGTAAGTATTTTTGCTGTGCATTTGAGAGTGGAAGGATCAATGCAATTTCTTTTCTATCGCTGCGAAGAAATTTTTTTGTCGTCATATGCTTCATGTCGGTCAGCATGCACAATTCTCTCCCCTACACATAAGAAATCAGGTAACCACGTTTATGTTGTTGTAAAAAAGAAATGGCAATGTTTCCACACTGCACATATGTAAAAAGGACAGACAAAAGGTGAGCCACTTTTTTTCGCTTGTCTTATATTTGAAAAAATCCTTTATGTGAGACAAAAACTTTTTGTCTGCTATCTTATTTCGTTCTAGAAAAATCAAATGGTAAAGTGTAAATTTATTTGAATATTTTGTTTTTTAAAAGTATTTAAACTTTTTGTTACAATGGTTATAGTGTGCATATTATAGAACCTTTTATGTGCTTTGTTGATGTTAAAAAAATTTTTGCTTTGGTACAACATTGACTTAAGAGACGTTATTAATATTAAAATTTTATCTTTGTTTTTACATTAAAAAAAGGAGGAAAATGAAAAAACACCAAACATAAATATTATTTTTACCAAGCAATATTTGACGTTGTGTAATTTAAAGGTTGAAAATTACTAATTTCTTTATTTCTTTGTGTACCATTGTTAAAGATGATGTTTTATCCTAATTACAATCTATTTTATTAAAAAACACATTTAAATTATAAATTATATACGGTATTTAACAAAATGAGGTAATTTGGAGCCTGAAATTAAGCAACATCCATCTTGTGATGCTTTTTTCAAAACATGTTTTTTTGAAAAAAAAATCTAAACTAGAGTAAATAAATTTTTTACAGATCCTTGGATGAAGTTGCGAATATATGCTAATTACGCATATTATTCATTCCTTTTGCCACGTCATCATTTTAGTATAAATACTCTCTTTGTCTCTTTTTCTTTGTACATTCTCGGTTGTCTCTCTCATTTGTATGATGTTGTTTCAAATAAAAGCTCAATCTTTCATCTATAATGTTTCATCCTGCATTCATCTACCATACATATATATTCACTTCGTGGACTAGGGCATAACAATGAATCATGTGTACACATGCTATTATAGATTTCAATGAGACATTAAGAAACAGTCGGTATATTTTTTCCTCTCGATGTAGATGATCGTGCAGTAAGTGTTGTAACAGCTGTTGAATTCCACCGATTTTCAACTTTACGATATAACCAATCAATTCGATAAAATTTAAAGTAACAATCTCTGATTACTGTACTGAAAAAACTTGAATAAAAGCTGCAAAACACAAGAAAACATGATTACCTTAAAAACATTAAAACAATTAAACCACCTTCAAAGAAAAAATTTCCACAGTAATAAGAGAGTGCGCCACTTAAATCACGAACTGATAACCAATAACCAATTAACAGTTGTTCAGTTTGTTTTCGATACCTAAAAAATAAGTTGTTTCAAAAAAATAACAAAAAATTAAAAAGCTTTAAAAAAAGATAGTAATTATTTTTGAAAGTTTTGTGAAATTCGGTTACTCTCCATTTTGATAATAAAAGAAAGATAGTGAAGTTTGAATTTTTTGTTACTATCATTTTTCTTAATTGTGAAAAAGACAAAATTTTGGCTTTGTTGGCCGTTTTTGAGTCCAAAAAATAAAATCTTGAATATTTTCTGTTACTTTCGAAAATAGTAACCGTTTTTTATAATTTTTTTAAAAACTATCATTCTTGATAGTAACAAAAATTTAAAAAACACTAATATTTTCGTTTTTTTTTTATAATTTTATGTCACAAAAATTTTACAAAAATAAAAAACTTACTCCGCTTGAGCATAGTACACAACCATCATCAACAAACTATGAAAAAAGAAGAAAATTGTTGAATAAAACGATTGATATAGCAGTCTCTTCTCTGTTTTACGTCGAGTATTTTGCATTTGTGAAGATGGTTCACTTTGGGAGGCCCATTTCTTTAAAGCAGTTATATTTAAAGCCAGTGCAACGAGCGGAGTAATTAAATTTGACATATGTGTAAATTTATTTGTACCAATAAAATTTTTTCGACAATATCCATCATCACGATCTGTCCAATAATAGCAATGCCAGAGATGAACAATTTGAAGATGTGGGATAAATGGCCAAATGAAGCAGAAGATGACGATGAGAGTGAAGTATTTAGGTTTCCAAAGCTGAAAATATAGCGATAAAAGTTGATGGTTTGATTGGTTCGATAAACAATTTTGAATATCAAATTTTGCAAAAAAAATCCAGTTTTTTTTGTTACTACTACTGTGATAGTAACAAGAAGAATCGATTAAAGAATGTTTTAATTAATGTCATTCTTGAAGAAAAAAAATGTCATTCTATTTTTGTTTTTAATGTTACTGTCATCGTGAAAGATGAAAACGATATGTTTTTGTTTCTGCTACTGTGATAGTAACCAAAACATTTTTCTATCATTTTTTCTCGTTACTGTTATTGTGATATTAACCAAGAAAAACGATAGAAAAATGTATTGGTTACTATCAATAGGAAAGTAATCGAAACATTTAATTATCGTTTTTTCTTGTTACTCTCAAAATGATAGTAACATAAATTTTTTTTCATCGTTTTTTGATGTTACTGTCACAGTGATAGTTATAGCAAAAATGGAGACGAAAAATTTAGAAATTTTTATTTTTATGCTTCTTATGCGCAAAATTTGAATAATTTACGAATTAATGACTAACCAAACGATATTTGAACTTTTATTAAAATTTCTTGAATACAAAATCTTACCAACTTATGCTTCACTGGAAAGATCAAAGCTGTCATCCGATTAAGCGCTTGAAAAACAATGACAATTCCAGCAAAATGCATTGCATATAACGTAAAAATTTCGTAAGGTACTGTAAGCCATGGAGAATTTTTTATCCAATTTATTCGAGTATGTCGAAATGCATAATTGATAATTCGAGTTACAGTAGTCAAAGCAACAAGAACAAAATATGGACTTCGAACTGGGCTATTTGCTTTCCATGCCGAGCAACAATATGGTATCATAAACGAGATATTAAAGAAAGTTCCAACTGTCCATGTTCGTTCAGCAATAAAGTTTACGGTAGATATGACTGGGTGCACTGACATGGCAAAAAAAATTGTTTTTTTACCACGAAATGAGAAGAAAGGGAAGGAAGTTGATTTCTTAAATATTCATGAAAAAGTAGCAATTTAACAATAGTAAAAACATAAAATTATTTTTGTTGTTTAATTTGTTTTGCAAAAACGTAAGTGATAAAATTACAAATTTGTAGGTTGCAATTATTCATGAAACAAAGTATTATTTACTGTCCATCGTAAATCATATTACTAGTTTTTGTATGTAGCTTGAAAGGTTGTTAAAAAGTGCAAGAATTATCTGAGTTGGCGGTGATCATAACACAATCGTAAATTAAAACTCTGTAGCACATTATTCTAATTTAGGACTCCTTTTTTGTTCAGCTAATTCTATTACAAAAAAAGGAAGCAAAGTTTTAAAAAAAGAAATTTTTTTATTATTAATATCAATTTTGCCATAAACTCATTATCAACTTTCTTGATTCCATTAATAAACAATAACAAATTTATCCTAGTTTCTTGTTTTATTTACTATTGGTAGGGCACTAATAATGTAAGAGAAAAAATTAAAACGACAAAAAATAAAAGTGAGAAAAATTGAAAAAAACAAAAAAATAATAATTGAGTGAAGTTCAGTTTTTTTTTCACAGGGGGGACCAAGCTAAACTGGAAAATTTTTTGTCTCAAAATTTTGTTTGTTTTGATGAAAACACAATGCACAGACATGCTGAATTCAATGGTACCATTTGTTTTTCTCTAACTTTAACAGAAACAATCTGCCAGCTAAAATACGATCGTGGAATTTCTTGAAGCACCCTGTACTGTTTAATAATCATTCAATTTTTGATGTCATCTTTGTCGACATTTGCCAAAATTTTCAACTTTTATTTAATGCAAATTTTTTCACATTTGATGCAAACCATTCAAAAATGGATAAAAGAAAATTTTTTCATTTTTTCACCTTTATTCATTCTCTCTTTTTTGACTTGAACTGTTACGTGCTTGCTTTCTTCTTGCTGCTGCTGTCTAACAACTATCAAGAAAAATGAATTGCTGTAAATTGTTAATAATTGCTACTATCTTGTTTTTTGGTGGAATTTGTGGACAACTTCGTTTCCAACGCCATTTGGATACAACTGCAACAACAACTCAAAATGGATTGGATCAAGGTCTTGCTGAAGTGAATAGTTCAAATCTTGATGGTGAACTTGAACTTGCTTCTGATAATGATTATGTGGTCTTGAAAGAATCTCATGAAACTGTTGAAGTTAAATTATCAAGTGATGGTCAATTGAAATTTCGAGTATGTTCAGATGGTTGTACAGATAAAGAGTAAGGAATATTATATTGTATGTAATTGTATTAATTGTGTTATTTTTAGTGTTACTGTTTGTTATGACGCTGTCTCTGGTAGTATTAATAAGGAAGCAAAAGTTGGATGTGGACAAAATCAATGTGGAATTAAAGCGGGAGTCAAAGAAGAATATGGACAAAATGTTTTTCATTTTATGGCTTTTAGTAATTATCTCAAATCATAGAATTTTTTTATATGTTCGAATGTTTTAGAGAGAACTTTAACACGAGAAACTGATAAATTTTGTGGAGAAGCAACAATGACATATCCAAAAGCTACTGTATCTGGTTTTGAAGTTGAAAGTTGTGAACCTGTAAAACATGATGGAAATGCTGTAAAATTATATGTTAAATATGTTGATTCTGAATGTTCAATTAAAGTTGTAAGGTATTTAAATCTTCATTTATAAGCTTTTTTATTATTGTTTGATAGATTGGCGCAAAAATATGGTATCCAACAACAACAGCTTCTCCAACAACTACACTTCCGCTATCAACACCTTTATCAAGCTCAAATGAAACTGGATCTTCATCATCATCGGCAAATGCAGATACTACATGGTGGATTGTAGGTGGGATTCTTGCTGGCATATTTGTTCTTGTAATTCTTGGTTGTATTGGGTATGTGTTTTATTGTTTGTTTGTTTCACCTCAGAGAGACAGACATATCACCATTATTGATTTTAAACTGTCTGCTTTGTCTGGCAAAAATGGATTGAGCAGTGGGTAGCGCGCTAGACACCCAATCTTAGGACAAGTCAGCGAGGTGGTTCAAATCCACCTTGGGGCATAAAAAATTTTTCTACTAAGAATTAATAGATGTTACTCGTTACATACTGTAATAACTATTATTAGGTTTGCTAATATTTATTTTTCTAGATTTTGTGTATATAGAAATCATAAACAAAAGAAAGATGCTGCTGCAGCAAAAGCAAAAGCTGAACATGAACTAAAATATGCGTCACTTGAAAGTCTTCCAACTGTCGATCTTGCTACTACTGCTACTGCTGTACAAAAAGAAGAACAAGAAGAGAAGCCGAAGAAAGAAGCTATCAAGAAAGATAAAAGTGAAACGAAACAGAAGCATAAGAAAGCTGCTCCAGCACCAACAAAAGTAATGGCATCAAAAGAAGCACCACCAACTGTACCGGCAAAAGTATTACCAACAAAGGAAGCAACAACAGAAGAATTAAAAATTAAACCATCACAAGAAAAAGCTGTTGTTGAAGTTCAAAAAGAAAAGAAAGGTGCAGCAAAAGAAACGCCAAAGAATGATAAGAAGGTTGTTGAAAAAGGTATTGCTGCTGTTCCACCACCACCACCACGTCGAAAAGCTGCTACTCCAAAACAACAAACTGTTGATAAAACACAGGAAGAAAGTCCTTCCATCGAAAAACAAGAAGCTTTTGAAGATGTTTCTTCTTCACCAACAATAGAAAAGAAACCACCGAAGAAAGCTCCATCAAAAAAAGCTGCAAAAAAATCTTCAAAGAAGAAGTATGCTCCACCATCAACACCTCCTTCTCGTGGTGGTCGTCATAGCTCAAAAAAGTTATCAACTCGTCGTCGTGAAATGCAAAAATATGGTCTTAACAGCGAGGAATGGAAGGATTTTCAAGCACAGATGAATCGTCCTCCAGGCAAAGTGGTTGAATGGAATCCAAGTGCATCAAGTAGTAATTACTAATCTCTTTTTTCTTTATTGCTGTTGCATGTATTTGATTTATTAAATGTTTTGGCTTTATTTAAATATGTTTTTGGTGTTTTTTAATAAAGTTATTGCATATTTTTAAACTTGATTTTCAGTCTTTTATTTTATTATTAATATTCATTCTTAACACATACTTAATTATCGTAATTGTTGATGGTCTTTATGATGTTAGATTCATGAAATATGTGTAACAATTTATGATTTGACAATTTTTTTCTTTTTTTTGATGTGATTTTTATTTATTTCAAATATACGGCAGATTCAAATGAGCTTTTGAACGGAGTTAAAAAAAGACGCAATGGTTAGAGAACATTTGCACGAGAACAAAGTGACAGACAACGAAAGAGAGAATTTTTTGTTTATCTGCATTGATAAAAATCCTACAAGAATCCAATAAGTTCTGTTATTTCGTAAGAAATAACTTACAACACTTTTTCAGGTGTAACAAATGGTTCAATTAACTGTTAGAGAAGGTGAAAAATATTTTAACAGAACAGTAGAAGTGTTAGCAATGAAAGATTTATTGGATAAATATGTTGGTAGCCGAATTATTCATTTCATGACGATTGATATTGAAGGATTTCAATATACTATTTTGGAAGAATTACTTTATGGAAAAATATTATTTAATCAAAAGATTGTTTTTTGTCAAGTAAGTGCTGTTTATCTGATAAAAAGCAATTTTTTCATGCTAATGATAGTAATAAAAACATTTCGTTTTTGATTTTAATGTTACTGTCATAGTGAGAGTAACAGAAACATTTTTCAATCGTTTTTTCCTATTCCTTTCAATGCGACAGTAATCAAAAATAATTGTTATCGTTTTTTCTTGTGACTGTCACCATGATAAAAAGAATGTACCACCAAAGGAAACGTTTTTTGCTAAAAAGAATTTATCGACAATAAATGACAGCATTTACTGAAACATAAAAATGTTATGCTTCCTACTGTTAATCATGATCTTTCTGTTTCAGATTGACGCTGAACTGCATGGTGATAACAAAGATAAAGCAGCAAATATTCTTCACAAATTTGATAGTTATGCTTCTGATTATATTCCAATTTATTCAGCACCATTTTTAATTCATGAAAAAGTTACATGGATTAATATTAAAAATGATGAATGCAAAAAAGCTTTTAATCTTCAGCTCTTTTAATGAGTTTTTATTGTTGCAATTGTTGTCAGTGTATGATTAATTGTTTATAATGAACAAATATAATTTATTAATGTTTCTTTTCATGTTTAATTTCTTAATTTTAAAAATTTGTTTTATATATATGAACGTTGCATTTTTCTGAGCAGCATAAATTTCTCCGAAAATGTTATTTTAAAGAAGACTCTACCACTAATAATCTGGTGGCCTTTAAAAAATGTGGCAGAATCTTCATCAACTCTCCAACGAGTTGTCCATTTTGATATATGCACTTTAAAATATCATTTGTTAACCTTTGTATTATTTCTCTTTTTTTCTTTCTCGCTCTGAAAACTATATTAAACAAAAATGTTGCTTAATCATTCAATTTTTGATGTAAACTTTGTCAATTATTAACATCACCTAAAACTTTTATTTCATGCAAATTTTCACATTTGATGCAAACCATTCAAAAATGGATAAAAGAAAATTCTTTCATTTATTTTCCTTCATTCATTCTCTCTTTTTTTGACTTGAACTGTTACGTGCTTGCTTTCTTCTTGCTGCTGCTGTCTAACAACTATCAAGAAAAATGAATTGCTGTAAATTGTTAATAATTGCTACTATCTTGTTTTTTGGTGGAATTTTTGGACAACTTCGTTTCCAACGCCATTTGGATGCCACTGCAACAACAACTCAAAATGGATTGGAACAAGGTCTTCCTAAAATGAATGGTCTAAATCATAATGGTGAGCTTACTTCTGAATATGGAGATGTCGTCTTAGAAGAATCTGGTGAAACTGTTGAAGTTGAATTATTATCTAGTGATGGTCAACTAAAATTTCGAGTATGTTCAAATGGTTGTACTGATAAGGAGTAAGTAGTTTTATGCTATATTTTCTTTTTTATTTATAGTGTTATATTTATAGAGTTTCTGTTTGTTACGATGCTGTCTCTGGGAGTATCAATAATGGTGCAAAAGTTGGATGTGGAGAAAATCAATGTGGAATTAAAGCTGGGGTTAAAAATGAATATCAACAAGATGTTTTTTATTTTATGACTCTTGGTAATTATTTTAAACCATAGATTTTTACATATTAGAATGTTTTAGAAAAAACTTTAACATCAACATCTGGAGAAATTTGTGGAGAAGCATCGATGAAATATCCAAGAGCAACAGTATTTGGTTTTGATATTGCAGTTGTGAACCTGTAAAACATAATGGAAATGTTGTAAAACTATATGTTCAACAAGTTTTCCCCGGATGTTCAATTAAAGTTGTAAGTGTATTTAATGATGTTTGTGTTTAAATCATTTTCTTCCTTCATTTATAGCTTAATGCAAAAAAATGGTATCCAACAACAACAGCTCCTCCAACAACTGCACTTCCACCATTATTATCGACACCTTTATCAAGATCAAATACAACTTCATCTTCATCAAATGCGGATATGACATGGGGGATCGTTGGTGGGATTGTTGCTGGCATATTTGTTCTTGTAATTCTTGGTTGTATTGGGTATGTGTTTTATTATTTGTTTCGCCTCAGAAAGATATCATTCTGAAATAGTGATCGGATACCGTGCCGTTACCGCGGTAATACCGTACGGTATTTTACCGTGTACCGTACCGCGGCCATTTCAGTACCGTGAAAATACCGTGATACCGTACCGCGGTGATTTTCGTACCGTTTTAGAAAAAAAATGGAAAAATTTTTCAAAGTTTGCAAAAATGTGCTTTAAAATGCTTATAATTAACTCATGACAAAAAGAAATAGTCAGAAACAGTAAAAAATACATAAAGAAAAAGAAGAATCTGTTTTTGGAAAAAATTCAGCGACAATATCTTTTGCACGGTATTCACGGTATTACCGCGGTAATACCGTGATACCGTACCGCGGCAATTTTCAAATCACGGTATTTACCGTTTACCGTTTTTTTCAAAAACGGTACGGTATCCGATCACTATTCTGAAACTGTCTGCCTTGTTTGGCAAAAATGGATAGAGCAGTGGGTAGCGCGCTAGACACCCAATCCTTAGGCAAGTCAATGAGGTGGTTCAAATCCACCTTGGGGCATAAAAAATTTTCCTTCCAAGAATTAATAGATGTTTCTCGTTACATACTGTAATAACTATTATTAGGTTTGCTAATATTTATTTTTCTAGATTTTGTGTATATAGAAATCATAAACAAAAGAAAGATGCTGCAAAAGCAAAAGCTGAACATTATCTAAAATATGCGTCACTTGAAAGTCTTCCAACTGTCGATCTTGCTACTACTGCTACTGCTGTACAAAAAGAAGAACAAGAGAAGCCTAAGAAAGAAGATATCGTTAAGAAAGGCAAAAGTGAAAAGAAACAGAAGCAAAAGAAGGTTGAAGTTGCACCAGCATCACCAAAAGTAATTGCATCAAAAGAAGCACCAGCATCAGTACCGCCAAAAGGATTGACATCAAAGGAAGCAACAACAGAAGAATCAAAAATTAAACCATCACAAGAAAAAGCTGTTGTTGCAGTTCAAAAAGAAAAGAAAGGTGCAGCTAAAGAAAAGCCAATGAATGCTAAGAAGGTTTTTCAAAAAGAACCTGCTGCTGTTATTCCACCACCACCGCCTCCACATCAAAAAGCTCGAACTCCAAAACAAGTAACTGTTGATAAAACACAGGAAGAAAGTCCTTCCATCGAAAAACAAGAAGCTTTTGAAGATGATTCTTCTTCACCAACACTTGAAAAGAAAGCACCAAAAAAACCTCCACCAAAGAAAGCTACAAAGAAATCTTCAAAGAAGAAGTATGCTTCACCATCAACACCTCCTTCTCGTGGTGGTCGTGGTCATAGCTCAAAAAAATTATCAACTCGTCGTCGGGAAATGCAAAAATATGGCCTTAACAGCGAGGAATGGAAGGATTTTCAAGCTCAGATGAAGCGTCCTCCAGGCAAAGTGGTTGAATGGAATCCAAGTGCATCAAATAGTAATTACTAATAATCTCTTTCTTTTTTGCTATTGTATTTGATTTATTATATGTTTTTGGTGTTCTTTAATAAAGGTACAAAAATTGCAAATTCTTATGATTTTTGGTTTTACAAATGTCTTGTTTTTTTACTTTTTTCTATGCTACAGATTTTTAAGCGCTTGAAAAAATTTAGCGATTTCTTGTGAACTTAAAAATGACAATTGATAAACTAACTACTATTAACGTTCCAGTCGAACCTCAGTTTTATACTGTTTTGTTAGAAAAGTGTTAGATGTTTTTTTATTGTTATCACTTTCTTTTTACTCATAATTTTTTTTGATAATAACACAATTAGCAACTACTTTCATTTAACTTTTAAGTTTTAAAAAATCCCTTCAATAAAATGAATGATAGTAATTTTTTTGTCTTTTTTTGTTTTAATGCCGGCAAGCTTTTTTTTGAAAAAAAAATGTTTTATACTTTTATTTTTATTTAAACAAAGGTCAAAAAGATCATATCTTAATAAGATATTAACCTATGAAAAGCTTTTGTATCAAGTTTTTTTTCTTGCCTTGATTTGAACGTGCATTTTATTGAAGAAAAAAAATGTTTTATCCTTATTAAAACAAATCTAGCAGAAATTTTAAAAGTGAAACATCAATGCGAAGAAAGGTGCGGCAAAGAAAAGAATTAAAACACCTTCTTTGAGGGAAAAAAATGCTGGTGTTCACTTTTTCTTTGAATGCCGAAAAAATTCCTTTTCTTGACTTTTAAATTTGATTACTGGTATTTTTACCCCTTATACACGTTTCTTGCATTCGATGAAATTCTATGGACTTGTTATTTCAGTATTTCTTTGTTTTAAATTTCTTGAAGCTAATCCTCCTGAACTTTGTATTGGTGTTACATACAAGGGTGATGCAAGTGATGAAAATGGTGAAACAATCTTTACATATAGTTTTAGTATGAGAATTATTTACGATGCTAACTATACGCCAAATTACAATACTAATTTTGTAGAAGTTACGGATTTTGATATAACATATCTGCAAAATAGTAGCTTAAGATTCCACGGTATTTCATATACTGACAAATATCAAGGTTGTAATTCCATGACCGACATCAAAGAATCTCATGTTCTTTCTCTTCCTGATCAGGAAATAAAATTTATTCTTACTTTTATTGAAGAAGATGAAGAAAAAATTTCTGTGAATGATTTGCTGTGTCAAAGCAATAAAACTTATTTTGTTGATACTATTTCTGTATTTATTAATGATATTATAATTTTTAATGCTGAAAATGGACTATTTTTTGACGAATTTCACAATGTCTTTACAAAAGATGGCGATGAACCAATGGAAAAGAATTTTTTAAATGGAAATAAATCTGTAGAATGTAGAATTATCGATTATAATCTTGGATTGCCAGATACCGTTGAAGGTTTATAATGGTACGTCCAGATCTGACGTCAGCATTTTTAGGGGAGGGAGGGAAAAGCCAAATCTGTCGCTTTATACAAAGATCAAAGGAAAAGTGCACTGAGGTGGCGGGGTTTGAAAATCCACTTTTTTTTGCTGACGTCAGATGTGGACAGTCCCTAAGAAAAAAATTGCATTTTATAAATTTTAATATGAATTTATTTTTAGAAATATGTACAAATTATGAACAAAATGTTACTGTTTTAAATAGGGAAAGCGATGAAAAAAAAATGATCCAAATTTTATATTTAATTGATGAAGACTTCATAAATTTTTCTTTTAATACTTCTGAAGATTGGTACATACATCTTCTGCCAGATGGTATAAAAAATTCTACCAATGGCTATGTTGCTTATATGCAAGGTGAAGATTTTCAATTTCCTATTCAGCTAATAACAAGCTTTGGAAGCTTTTATATTGGATATTTCATCAACAGAAATCGAATTTGGCTTAAATATAGTTATATATTATATGGGAGTAATGGTTGGACCCAGTACAGAATGGATACATTCACGTTTAAAGATCCATGTTGGAATCATACATTTTTATATCCAAATTTTAATGGAACAATAAAAAGTTTATTTTGTTGCACGAAATTTGATCGTAATCCGCCCCTAACAACACCGTCAACATCAGCGACAACAATAACAACAATGTCTAAACCAACTGAAATGTCAACTTTAATTACAGCCGCAACTAGAGATATGTCGACAACCAATTTTTTTAAGGGTGAGTCCACTTTTACACGAGCATTACTGTTAATCAGCGAAAAATGTATTGTTCTGTTTTTCATACTGGAATGTGGGAAATTTCGTTTTTCTCTTTCGCGAAAGTTTGTCGAAGCATACATGATGTGCTAACGTTAAAAACTTTCTGTCAAACTACAAACAAAATCATGCCAATTTAAAGGGAGTGTCCAAGATAAGACAAAACTTCTTACATGGAGGGCATGAAAATTCTAAAATCTTTGAATCGTAGAATTTTGATGATATTTTTTTTCATAACTATTTTTTCTGGTTCCAAAAAGTGTAAAAACATAAAAAATTGATTGAATATTAGCTGAATATTCACTGTTTGGTAGCATATGTGGATCTTCATGAATCTGTTTGGATTAAAAATTCGTTTAAACTTTTGATGGAATTACTCAAATATGGCCACTAAAATTCTGCATGATTGCTTTTGAACAAATTGGGAACAATATTAAGTACACTTTGTTTCCGCATTAGTTTTATCGCTTGTTAATAAGTTTGTTTCTATTTGTAGGTTTATTTTGCAACTCGGATTGTAGTTAATAATAGTTGTTTTGTCATCGTTTGGTACTCACTCAGTGCTTAAGCTAATATTGTGTAATAATAAAACAAATTTAGAAAGTTTCGTTGTAAACAATGCCAAAATTTTGGTCTTTGCTCTAGTTGGTTTCTTGATTTTACTTTAACGACATTTTTTTACAACAAAAAATTTTATCCTGATTAAAAACTATTAAATGAAATGTAAAAGTGAAACGCTAATACGAAGAAAGGTGCGGTTAAGAAAGGGATTAAACACATTTTCTAAGGGAGAAAAAATGCTGACGTTTACTTTTTTTGGTTAGTTTTTATAGGCGTCTGCTCTTGAATTTTTGTCATTCATGTAATTTTACCCATTATATACACGTTTTTTCATGAAATTCTTTGTATTTGTTATTTCGGTTTTCTGTTTTTCAAATTTTATTGATGCTTATCCTTATCCACTTTGTAATAGTGTAACATATACGGGTGATGCAGCTGATGATGAAACTGGTGAAATAATACTTACATATAGTTTTTATATGAATCTTTTCTACTATTTTCATTACTTACCGCCAAACTATTCCCAAAGTCAAATACAACTTACAGATCTTAATGTAACGCTTCTACAAAATAGCAGCTTAAAATTCCATGGTATTTCATATACTGAAAAATATCAAGGTTGTAGTTCGTTGAACGATATCGAGATCGATATTGCATCATCTGATATTATTACTCTTTTTAATCAAGAAATAAAATTTATTCTTTCTTTTATTGAAGAAAATGGAGAAGAAGAAATTTCTTTGAATGATTTGTGTCAAAGCAGTAAAACGTATTTTGTTGATACTATCACTGTATTTATTAATTATTTGAATATTTTCAATGCTGAAACGGGAGAGGTTTTTAATGAATTTCATCAGAAAGTTACAAAAGATGACGATGAACCAAAAGAAAAAAATTTTTTAAATGGAAATAAATCTGTAGAATGTCCGAATTATGGACTTTTAACTCTTCCAGATGCAGTTGAAGGTTTGTAAGAGGAAAAAAGCATTTTAAAATATGAATATAAATTAATTTTAGAAATTTGCACAAACTTTGAAGGAAATGTTACTGTTGTAAATGCAGAAAACAACGACACCGAAGTCGGTCAAATTTCTTATTCGATCGATTCAGAATTTTTAAGCTTTTCCCTTCATAGTACAGAAGACTGGTATATACATATTTTATTATACTGTGAAGATAATTCTACCAAATGTTTAATAACTTTGCCGCCGATAGTTAAAGATTTTCAATTTCCAATACAGCTAATAACAAGCTTTGGAAACTTTTATATTGGATATATAATTCGAAGAAAAGGAATTTTTTTTAAATATAATTATATAGCTAATGTAGAGAATTCTATGTTCAATGGGTACAGCGAAGATACGTTTACATTTGAAGATCCATGTTGGAATCAAACATTTTCATATCCGAAATTGAATGGAATAATTAAAAGTTTAGTTTGTTGTACAAAATTTGACAGTAGTGTGCCAACAACAACAATGTCCTTTGAATCTACTGAAATGACGACCTTAATTTCAAAAGCAACTACAAATACGACAGATTTTTCAACAGTGTCAACGCCAAATACACTAGGTCGGAATTTTGACGTTAACTCTTTTCAAAAATAGTTTTGAAATCAGTTGGAATATGTTTTGAGGCAAAATTAAATATTCAGCTTTGAATGCTTCCTTGTTAGATTTAACCGATTTAATTTAAAGATAGATTTAACCTACAAGAACACCATGCTTTTTCTGAATTGGGGTAATAACCCGAAATAAAAGAAGTAAAACACGGGTCCGAAAATAGGTTGAAACCCAATGGGAGGGACATTTAAAATTTAATTTATCTCATCAAATTTAGCACCAAGAGATAGGGCATGCCGCAAAAGTCATAAAGGCAGTTTCGATCTTGATAAAAAATAATTTTTTTAGATAAATCTTCAAAGAACAAACCACCAATAATTTTAATTATCGCTGGATCGATTGGAGGATTGTTACTCATCATTTTATTAATTATATTATATTTTTATCGAAAAAAGAAACAACAGAGAAAAGCTCTCGATAAAATGACAACATCAACTCTGCAAACAAATATTTTAAAAAATTTAAGGCCCGATTTTGCAAATTTCTTATTACCAAAAATTTCTCATACAGTGACAGATTACGATGAATTTGAAATAGAATGGAATAAGCTAATTTTTACAACTTCAGTTCTTGGTTGTGGGGCTTTTGGGCATATAATTCAAGGAAAGCTAATTAATGGTTCAACAAAAAATGGAATTTATGAACATGATATTACTGATGTGGCAATTAAAATGCCACATAAAACTGCATCTGATTCCATTTGTGTAAGTGCTTCCTTTGTTTTTCATTAAAATGGTAAAGTATAATTTGTAGGCGTCTTTTCTTGATGAAATTAAACTGGTTTGTTCTTTTGTATCTCTTTTATATATATTTATGCAGCATAGTTGACTGTTCTATGGGCGTCCATGACTCACCCAAGAACTACGCACCCCGCTGGTTCGAGTCGCATGCACCACCAGTTTAAAAATGATGCGCTTTTCTCCTTTTCGTTTCCCGAGCTCAATTCCGTCTTCCACATGGGGTAGTGGTTAAGGCAGTGACTAGTTATTCACATTAAACTTATATTTTTTATAAATATTACAGATGAAAATAATAAACGGTAATAAAAATATTATTAAAATGATTGGATATGTTACAAAAGGGCCAAGAATTTGTTTAGTCCTAGAATATTGTTGTCATAGAGATTTGCTTCACTATTGTAAACAGTTAAAGAAAGAAGAGGTAAGTAAATTCAAAGCATAAAAATAGTTCGTTAAAAAGCATAACTTTAGCAAAATTTTGATGAAATAAAAAGACAAACTGAAAAAGAATTTTTTATTTTTACTTGGCAAATTTCTCATGGAATGGTAGGTGGTTTTTCTCTCTCAAAAAAACTCATTATAAATGCTTGTTAGTTTTAGCAATTTCTAGCATCAAAGAATATAATTCATTGTGATTTAGCTGCAAGAAATATATTAATTGGTAAAGATAAAAATGCAAAGGTAATAATACTTGTTGACGGGGGGGGGGGGACACTCTTGCCAAGAGATGCAAAGGATCAAAGGCGTGTCCCTTCCAAAGTTTTTTTCTGCTGACTCCTTGGTTGATGCTACATTTTCGATAAAAAAACTATAATTATTTCAGATAAGTGACTTTGGTCTTTCAGTTCAAGTCGAATCAGATTATTCCATAATTGTAAAAGACGATACACAAAAATTACCAATTAAATGGTTATCATTTGAAACTCTAAAATTTCAACAATTTAGTCTAAATTCTGATATGTAAGGGCTTTTTTCAAAAGTAAAAATTTTTGAGATAAAAGATTTCAGATGGTCATTTGGCGTTCTATTATATGAAATGTAAGAAAGCATACAAGAAAAAAACAGTATAATACTAAATTTTACATATTTTACAGATATAGTTTTGGCAACACTCCATATGATGAAATTGATGAGTACTCTGTTTTACTGCAACATTTAGAAGATGGAAATAGATTGGAAAAGCCAATATTTTGTACAGATAAAACGTAATTTTTCACATTTATATAATTCAATAATAACAAATCAAATTTTAGATACATTTTAATGCGGAAATGTTGGAATTCAATTCCTACTTTAAGGCCTACAATTCATGAATTAATTCAAACATTTAAAGAATTTTTAGAGGGATCAACTGAGGGATATGGATATTTAAAATTGCTCGATCAATAAAACGTATACTAACTCTACAGTATTTAAAGAATTTTCAATTTGTTAAAAATGACAAAAACAAATAGTCACCATTTCATTTTTATAGCTCAAAACAAATAAGAAGAACAATTTTTTAAAAATTTTTTGATAAAAATGAATCCACAAAATCTGAGGTTTTGATCATTGAAGCCAAATGTAAGCCAATCTTGTTTCAAAATACGTATGCAAAAGTTTTCAATAATAATAATAATAATTTATTTCATGTTCTAACACATGATAAACAATAAAAGATAAAATATAAAGTACAAAAAAAGATAAGAAAAGCAGTGACAATTTTACATATATCTACAAAAAAGAAAAATATGAATTTTTATAATGAAGAAAAAAAAGAAAATACAATAATAAAATTCAACAATTTTTTTGTAATTAAAACTTGACGTCCAATTAATAAATTATTAATATTTGTGAGACATTAAAATATTACACTACTTTTATCATTATTTATGTATAACATTTAGTAAAAACATAAAAAATATTCAAACTAAAATTTCATTTCTGTTAGACTTTTTTCTCAGCATCAAAACCAAGCAAAAACGAATTTTTTTACGAACATAAAAATTTATTGCTTTTTTTCTTTTCGACAGAATGTTTTACGAGTCCTTGCTATTACTTTTGAATCAAAAATGATGCTGTAAATATCAAAAATATTAGTGTTACGAAAGAAAAAAAGCGCACTTGTCTTTGGTGACCTCTTAAAAATCAGTTTTTAAACATTTGTTAAATCGGTCTTTTAATGTTTGAGCGACGTCGTGTATCTGAGAAACAGATAACATTTTTTTCTATTACATAAAAAAATGTTATAGCATTTGTAAATGCAGTTGCAATGCCAACTTTTTTTTTGTAGAAACTTAAATCACTTTGAATATTTTATTATAAATATAAACACAGTTGTGTAAAATTAAAATTTTATCTTAAATTTTATAACAGTTATCAAATAAAAAATATTATTATTTTTCAAAAATTTATCATAAAATAATAACATAATCTTCATTTAAAAGTTCCTCGTTCATTTTTGTTAAAAACTGTTGTTGTTCATGCTGTTCTTCATAAACGTTGAGTTTGATGCCACTGCCTTCTTCCACTTTTTCGTAAACATCGCCATCTTCATCATCTAAATTTTCAGATGATGATGATGATGAACTTTGATATTGATCAATATTTTCATCAACACTTTTTGTATTATTCTCATTGTTTGTTGAAATAATTTTTGGCATTTCTGTAGATTTCACAATGAGAACTTGCGTAGGTACACTTTTAGATGTTGATTGTGATGGATTTACTTCCATTGTGCCATTACTTTGAGAAACTTCGTTCGGGAGTTTTTTTGAAATAACAAAGGCATCAATCTAAAATTTGCAAATATTAACCAAAAAACAAAATGTATTTTTAAAACTTACATTTACAAAAATAAGGCACATGAAAAAACATATGTATGTTTTTCTATTCATGATCATTAACTTTAAAGCAAGTGTAAGTAATAACAGCTCAAATAATAGAAATGAATGAAAAAAATAATTTTGACTTTCTTTTTATGCAAAATTTTAAAAGCGATAAGAAAGGTTAGCCGACGTTAAAAAATGAGGAGCAAAAAGAAGTAAGGTTGTTGAAACAATGCTGAATCACATGTGAAGATTTCTTCATTTTACTGATAACAAATAAGAGGTATAACATTTAGCAATATTACATCATGGAAAAAAAAGGAAATAGAAAAGTGTTTTTTAAATAAAATATTGGCGAAAATGAAAAAATGATTTTTTTCAATTACAAAAGACAAAAGAACAATAAACACTTCATAATCTTTTGATATTATTGTTTTCAAGGATTGTTTGTTACCAATGGTGACTCACCATTATGATGATGACAATTGATGATTAGCTGTTTGTTTAAATTATATCTAACGTTCCTTTTATTATGGCCCTTTCATTTATTACCTTTTTATTTTTTGTTCATTTTTTATTATGTTTGCACTGTTTTAAAAAAATAATTGCTTTATTGCTTCGCCGACCGGACGTCTCGGTGATTACTTTACCTATGAATCTGTCATACTCAAATTGTCCATGCACACACAGCGAAACGACTGTTGACGTATTAACATGATGCAAAACAAATTTTTGTAAAAAAAGAGAGCTTGTATTTCTGCTTTAATTTAATTTACCCAAAGATCAAAAAAAACTGTGCCCAAACTTTGTTAAACTGATCCTGCTAACCATTTTGGTAATAACTACAGACAAATAAGAATATGTTGACCATGCGTTTTTAGGTTTTCTAAAACACCCTATTTTTTTGTTTCGCTATGCCTCCCACTCAGTATTTAATAATAGAAAGCAACACCTTTTGTTTCAAGAAAATACCAATCAATTGCAGTAAAAAAAAACAAGACAAAGAGTGTGATCACACGTGAAAAAAAGAAAGAGTATCACTATCCAGAGAAATTTTTTTTCTTGACATTTTCAATTCCACAAAAACTTTCATCTTGACTTATTGCTCTCTACTTTTTCTCGTCAATTTATTAGTTTTATTAGAAATTATTTAAACTTTCTGCAGCAGCAGGTGAATCTACAGTTTCAATTATCACCAAAAATGGCAGGAATCGGGTAAAAATATATTTTTTTTTTTATTACAAATTAGTATTTATATTTTTTTAGATATTTTGAAGTAAAAGAAGTACCAAAAGAAAACTGGAACCTTATCAATGATGCAACAGAAAATGCTTATATTATTGTTACATTAAAAGAAGATCAAAAAGCTACTACTAGTGTTGATGGTGCATGTTTACATCAATATGAAAAAGCATCCGAAACAAATTATTATTGCGTTGGCTGCCTTCTTCATATACGAATTAAGAATTATGGTCAATTAAGTGGTGATCAATTTTATGCTCCTATTATTCATGAACATGGTGAAAGATTTATTGCTAATGATGATGATATTACATATCTTTTGGATTATCAATGCAATGCAGGCCTTCCTTTTGAACGAGTAAATCTTGATGGTCAGAAAGGTAAAAAAATTTTACTTAATGATGATATTAATATTATTGAAGCTGATACATCTGATATTGATGATTAAATTTTTTCTTTGATATTCTTTCATTTTTTTTGTGCTGTATACTTTTTTTTGTTGTATCTTTCTTTACTGTTTTTACGCTTTTGAAATTGTGCTGTATACTTTTTTTTGTTGTATCTTTCTTTACTGTTTTTACGCTTTTGTTTGAAAGCGTGGTCTTGAAATTTTGCAAACACTTTTGTGCTCATAAAAAAATTGTAGTTTACCTGAAATCTATGTTTTGTAACTATAAAAAAGTGAAGGCGGTTATTCAAATTTCTTTAGTTTTAGATTTCGAATAACCAAAAAGTCTCAGTGACGGTTAACCGAATCGAGCTAAATTTATTTGATTTTTGCTGGCTAAATTAACCGATTATTATGAAACAAATTCAAGCCATTGTCTAGAAATTATGAACTGCATCTGTTAATAATTTAACTTAATGTTTTTTTTTCTAGTTTACGTTTAATTTAACATTGACATACTTAAACTCAAAACTTTTTTAAAAAATTTAAATTAATGAGCCTGTCCTATAAAAAAATTACGAAATAAAAATTGTAGTTTTCTCGAAACGAAAAATTGAATAAAACTTTTTCTTCTTCTCGAAGCTTTCTTTTTTGTTCTGGAACAAAAAAGCCCGCCAAAAAATTGTGATGTTTTTTGTGTTTAACAAAAAGAAGTCATCTGGCGAATTGGAAGGCTTAGAGTGAAGTGGTTTTTTATTTTCGCTCTCTACTTTTTTCAACATTACGAATTTATATTATACTATTATTTAAACGGATGTGCTGATATATTTTCAAGATATTGTAAGCTGGTTGAGCAGAATAGTATTTATAATACCAGAATTGATGAATATGGAATTGTGACTGAAATAGAGGCATAAAAGAAGCTTGATAAAATGGTTATACGCTTGTTGAAACACTGGATCAAATTATTGTGATATAATGGTACACAAGGTGATCAATGTGATAAATATGGAAAGCTTATTGCTGTTAAACAAAATGAACCGAAATTTCATACTTGTTCTGAAACTCCTATTGTTAAATCATCAAAGCATATCTTTCTTGATGTGAAAAAACTCAGTCCAAAAGTTGAAGAATTTATAAATGATGTTACAAATGCTGAAACTTCTCATTGTTCTTGTACTGCTATTGTAATCTCAAAATCATGGATTAAATTTGGACTTAAAAAGTGTTGTATTATTCGTGATCTTAAATGGAGAACTCCAGTGCCGGTAAAGGAATTTGAAGATAAAGTTGTTTATGGATGTGATGGTTGTGCTTATAAATTTGATATTCCATGTAATGAAATAAGGAAGTAAAAGATGCCAAAATGTGCTGGTTAGTTTGTATTTTTGTAAATTGGTTTAAGCCCCAGTTGTTTAAATTCCCTCAAGTATCCCTGTTTATGTTCCCCCTTCTGAAGACCATAAAAGTTGACCTTATTATTTCCCCAAGCCTTGAATCAGAATTGTTTTTTGGAATCCTTTTTGAAACGACAAGATGTCGTCCGATAAAAGCATACACCTTAGCCCTGAACCACAACCGTAATTTTTCGAAGTTCCTTTGTTTGAAGAGCCCATTGATATAAAAAGAAAATGTTAAGAAATTTTATGAAACATTGTTATAACATTTTTTCCCCTGTTTTTAATACTTTGTTCCCTCATTTAAGACCTTTTCACAAAATAGTTTTGCAAAAATTTTTCGGTATTTCCTGATTTCACAACTGTTTCTTTTTCGGTGCCCATATATGAATAAAGTAAAGACGAAAGTTTTCGATTTGGAAATGTATGTGTTATTATGGACTGTCCTTCGCTCTGTTGTTTATCACTTTTTCGCCCTTAATACCGTTATAAAAAGATATTTTCAACGAATTTTTAGTTACCAAAAAGGCTTATCACTCTTGGATTTTTGGTTAAATGAAAGTTTTTGGTTTTTTGGTCGTTCTTCGAACCTTCTAAATTTTATCTGTTATTAGCCTTCCAATAAACCGGACCCAACCATAGAAAAAATTTTATGAAATTTTTCAAAGTGTAGAGAAAATATAATTTTTCTCGGAGATGAAGCGTAACGGAGGTTTACCGTAGTGTAGCGGAATCGTAGAGAAAATTGTAGTTTTCTCGAAACGAAAAATTGAATAAAACTTTTTCTTCTTCTCGAAGCTTTCTTTTTTGTTCTGGAACAAAAAAGCCCGCCAAAAAATTGTGATGTTTTTTGTGTTTAACAAAAAGAAGTCATCTGGCGAATTGGAAGGCTTAGAGTGAAGTGGTTTTTAGTCCCCGCCCGGCCCACCCCAACACTATGTCTTCCCTTTGTTTTGCGAAATTAACCTTATTACTCTGTTTTTTCAATTTTCCCTGTTCGATTTCCACTAATCTTTAAATAACGAAAATTCTGTTATTATGTACTGACCGACTTTTGGTAGTTTGCCATCGTTTTTCCAACTTTTTGCATCCCGAAAAACTCGTTAGTGATAAAAAGTTTAACATTTTTTCTGTATATTTATTGAATCTGGTTCGAAATCCCTATCTTATCGTCCTTGAAAAATGACATCATTTTTTCGGTACCCGGCTACTTTTCAAAGATTAAAAGTAACTCAGGTTTTAATTGCCGCTGAACCATTCGGATCCCTTTAAGTTCCGTTGTTTTTTGAATTCACTTTCACGTCTGTACAAAAAATTGCATTTTTGCCTTGTTCAAGAAAAAATTTCTGTAAATATGTCCAGCTTTTTGGCCTACCGTTTTCCTGTTTTTCTTTTCCCATGCTTTAGAAAGGATCGACCTATTGAAGATAATAAAGGACGATAACCTAATATGTTGTAATATGATTTTTGATACCTACCTCCGGTCTTTTTCTGTATAATTTATGATAACCAAGCACTGCCCCATTGTTATACAGTTGATTACGTCCTTTTGCCACTCCCGTTTATAGGTCGATTCCAGCGATACGCTGCCTTTAATCATGGATCGACTTGGACGTATTCAAATTATTTATATGCCTGTTAAAAAGTAATGTCTCAACCTATCTTCAATTTTTTGGTTTGTTAAAGAATGTTGACTCCTTATTTATTTCCTTCCCTTCCTTGTTGTTATACGATGCCTTTAGTCGTCGATCGGCTTAGACGTTGTTGAATTACTTATGATGCTTAGAGATATTAAATGTCTTACGGCTTTTGATTTTCTGTTTTGTTAAAGAATGTTGACTCCTTATTAACTTCCTTCCTTTCTTTGTTGTTATACGGTGCCTTTAGTCGTGGATCGACGTGGACGTATGAAAACTTTTTGAGTGATTAATCCCAGTTTTATTGAAAAACAGTGTCTGAAACAAGTGCTGTGAAAACAACATGTTTTTTGGTTAATTTAGTGTGTAGAAGACTCAAATCCTATCGGCCCATTTTCGGCAAAGAATGTCCTTATTTTTTGTTTTACGCTGCCTTTAGTCGTGAATCGACTTGGATGTATTAAATAAATGTCATGGAATGACTTTTGTAGGTACCAGAAAACAGGCCCCGATATCGAATTATTATAATTTCTATGTTTAAAAGTTTAGATGGTCTAAATTAATCCTTCCTGCCACCAGTCCCTGATTCTGTTACCCTATGTGTTAGAATATATACGCTGCCTTTAGTCGTGGATCGACTTGGACGTATAAGATGTCATGGAGTGACTTTTTGGGTTTTATTATGATGAAAGTAAAATAGCAAGAATAGCTATAATGAATTTCTTTCTTTGTTGTGATTTGGTTCCTTGGTTATCACTGTGTTCAACTGGAAGTAAAATGCCGAAGAAATTTTCAAGGAAATATATAGATGATTATAAAAAATTCGAAAATGAAAAAGTACTGTTGATAAAGAAAAGAAATTTGATCGAGCCATGTACAGTACCCCACGTGAAGGATATACATTCTCAATTACGGCGGTATTTATTTCATGAAATGTTTAAACTTAATGATGGCCTTACGAACTTTGCCCTGTCTGTATTATTCCCTCGGTTTTTTATGAATATATCTTTGTTCCCCGAAAGTTTACTTTTTGCCTTATTAATTCCTATATCCCCTTTTTATTCTTCCCTTGTTTAATGTTGAATTATACGGTGCCTTTAGTCGGGGAATGACTTGGACGTATTACCTTTTTGTGCATCCATTTAATGAGGTAGGAAAAGACCAATACTACCAAAATTTTTGATTTTGGCGATGGATGTAATTCTTTATGGAGGCTGCCCCTGGATATTAAAGAAAAAGGATGTTGACTTTCGGAAAAGAATATTTTTTCGAGTGAAGAAAATGAGAAAGTGACCATTGAAAGAAAACATTGTTATTAATATGTTTATTGCCATTGGGAAGCTAAGATGGTGAAAAGTACCAAAATATATTTGTTCCCAATATTTGATGGCGTAACGACGATTGCTGAAGCTTATACTCCTTTTTCTTTGAATTTTGTAAACCATGTTACAAAACGTTTCCTCGGTTGCTTTATTTGATCCTTTTGTATGCCCCATGTTTTGCCCCTGTTTTGCCCCTGTTTTACGTAAACTAAACGGTGCCTTAAGTCGTGGATCGACTTGGACGTTTTTTTAATAATGAAACTGATAGGTTGTAATGGATGTTAAAGCCCGAAAGCAAAAAAGGTTATTATCTGCATGGATTTGGCTTTGTGCTGGCTATGGATTAATGTTTTTATGTGAAGAAGATTGAACATGCCTTGCCTCGGCTGGATGATATTTGCTGTTAGTCGTGGATCGACATGAAAGAATTTGGTATATATATTTTTATGATATACGAACAGCGATAATGATTTATGAGAAGAATTTTTATTTATGTGCCATCTTTTATGGGAATATTTTTTGTCTTACTGTATTTTTGAAATGGAAGAAAATGCTTAACATTTTGAAGAAGAAAAGATATCGGTGTATATTGAAAAATGGAAAATAAAAGTTAAATTCAAGAAAGAACAGTATTAATGTTAAAACTATGGACGGCGAAGAAACTTTAATTGTGTATGTTCCACGAAATTTTGATGAAAGAAGAAGGTGCAACGATTAGCGGAATCAAAAATTTATTTGCTGGAGATACTGGAGCTGATAGGAATAAAATGGTCGATGGATGTTTCTAGTTATTACTCTGGTGTGTATAATCTCGACGACAAATGCTCCATACTCGCTGGCTGAAGAAGTTATTTACGTAATTCTAATAGTTATCTTTCTTTGTTGTAAAATGTTTTTTGTACATTGTTTTTGTATTTGTTACTTGTATGTGTATGTTATTAGCCTTCCAATAAACCGGACCCAACCATAGAAAAAATTTTATGAAATTTTTCAAAGTGTAGAGAAAATATAATTTTTCTCGGAGATGAAGCGTAACGGAGGTTTACCGTAGTGTAGCGGAATCGTAGAGAAAAAATCTTTCTTCTTTGTATTTTTTTCAGTTGATTTTTATTTACTCGAGTGTTTTCGTGTTAGGAGCCAATTTTAAGGAAAAAAAATAAAAATCAAAAGAAAAAAATACAAAGAAGAAAGATTTTTTTATTTCGTAATTCTTTTATAGGACAGGCTCAATATTTCTGTATTTTTTGTAATTGAAGAAATAAAATTTTATTGAACAAAACATTTCGGGGGCGTAGCGCGACAACTACGGTTAATTAAGGTGAATGTTTTCTTTATAATTTTTTTTCCTTACCCAAGTTGCCATAAAATGCTTTTCTCTCACTATCAATTTTTTGTGGTCGGAGAGTATCTAATGCATTGTGTTTTTATTCTTCTTTATTACTGTCCTATTTTTTTAAAATTGAAGTGGTTTTGTTTTTTGGAAGAATAGTAGCAAAAAAATTTAATTTTCAAAAAAATGTTATTCTCAAAAACGGAAATATTATTCGTATAATATAAACAATGGTAAAATAAGAAACTATTTTTATCTTTTAATTGATAAAATTACAATGTTGCAGTTAGCAATAATTCGTGAAACAAAGTAAATTTAATGCATTGTAAATTATATTACTACTACAAATTGTGCATTGTGTATGTAGCTTGAAATGCATTGTTAAAAAGTACAAAATTTATTTGAGTTCACTATGATCAAAACACGGTTGGCTAGATTTTGTTACACAAGAATCCTCCGTTTCTGCTACTAATACGTCTAGTATGGAAAAGTTTTGCCCAAAACGTTATTTATGATTTTTTCTGTGTTTTTATGTTGTAAACGTTTTTTTTTCGACATAAATAGTAGTATGTTTATCATTAAATAATAAAATTACTTATTATTGTTACCTTGGTAAATTTAAAATTGTTAGTATTAGGGGCTGTAATTTTATTACGTTATTGAATTCAAACAACATACATATATAAATAAAAGTCATAATTATTATTAACTTACCAAAATGGGGTTGGGCATGCTTGGACGTGTTCTTGGAAGCGAATTTAAGTAAAACTTTACTTTAAATTATTGCTAGTCTCCCGTTGCTTGAAATTTCAAGAAAATAAGTCTTTAACAAAAAAAATTAACTTTTATTCTTAACAATGTCAACCGTCACTGCTATTTCCATCTCATTAAACGATACAATACTTTCTTCCACCATTAAAAGTATTACAATGGCTGCTGTAACCCTATTGATTTCTACAACCCCAAAGCCTACACCTGCTCCACCAGGTATATATTGGAGGGTTAAAATGGCAATGCAGCAGGTGGCTTATGGTGTAACAGCTTTTGATTTTTCATTTGTACTTGTTTGTCTTTATTATATTTTTACAAAAAAAGATCATTGTCGTTCACCATATTTTATTATGTTATTATTTACAACTGCTATTCGAGGAATCACATTTTTAGTTGAATATATTGGTGTGTATAATAGCTCTTTAAGTGTTCACTGGTATAGGGTAATTTGCGAAATATGGCGTGGTTTTTCAATTCATTGGCATGGCATTATTATTTTGGCTTTGGCACTTAATCGTGGAACAGCTCTTGGAATGCCGTTTAGACACCAGCAGGTTTGTTGTTAATCAGAAAACATGCAATAGAAGGGGGTCACGAAAAGATTTTTTGCTATACAATGTAACATTTTGTGTATTTTTATTCATTCATCTTTTTCAGCTTTGGCGACCTCGAAACTTTGCTTTCCTATGTTTATTTATTCTAGTATGGCCTTTAGTACCAAATCTATTTATTTCACATTTATTTTATTGTTATTGGTGGGTGGATCGAGATGATGGATATTGTAGAGCTAATTTTATTGGAACTTTTAAGTATATGCATTGTGTAAATACAATTGCGCCCATAATTGCGTTGATTTTAAATGCAATTACAATAATAAAAAGGCGCTCAAAACTAGATTTATTAAGTTTAAAAAAACAAAAAATTGAATTATATTTATTGTATCAATCTGTCTTTTCAACGATAACATTTACAGCGTGGGTGGCAATTCTTATACTTTCATATATTTTACAACAAGCGTAAGTTAATTTTTTAACATGTTTACACAAAAAAATAGTAGAAATCAGAGATCGATGAAATTGAAATTAGACAATAAAATTTCGGTTTTTTCCAAAACAAAATATCGAAATTTATTTTAAACTTTGATTCAAAAATGACCCATAAGAAATTTCGTTTGTTAAGGGTAGACTACACTGAGAAAAAAGCAGTGACGAAAAAAACCTCACCGGTGATGAAGCTGTGACGAATTCATCACTATCAGTGATGAATTCGTCACCAGTGAGGGTTTTTTCGTCACTGTCAGTGATGCAAAAGTGATGAATGCGTCACGGCTTTTTCTCAGTGTAGACGCATCTACCAACGTTGATACTACTTATGTCAGGAAAAAACATTAACTTTAACTCATTTTTTTTGAACAGTTTCGAAGCAAAATAGAGCTGCTGAGCGATTGCAAAAATTTTAAAAATAATTTTTTGGCCAAAAATCCTGCATACTACATCTAGTAATACAGTTAAACCTTGTTATCACATTTTCCAAAGAACCGCAAAAAAAGAACCTGCGATCGAGGTGAACGTAATAAAGAGGTTCGATGATAGCAAAACTAGAATATTCATGTGTGACAAAAGCTGTGTAATTGTGTTTTGTTACTGCTAATGCAGTAACAAAACACATTTACTTTTTAATTCTACTTTTTAATAACACATTCAAGCTACATTCACAAACTGTAGTAGTAATATAATTTACGATGTATTAAATTTATTTTCTTTCATAAATTATTGCTACCTGCAACATTGTAATTTTGTCATTTAACGTTTTTGAAATAAAAATTAGAAAACAAAAATAATTTTTTCCTTACACCATCATAAAATTGCTAGCTTTCCATAATTCTTAAAAAATTTTGCTTTCTTCACTCGTCATTCAATTTCTGACAGTGCTTCTAATCGCATCCAGTACACTTCATTGCTGAACCATCGGGGATAATTAGAACATACAAGTTTTTAAAAAAAAATTTGAAAATAAAATTTTATTATTACTGTCATTTCAAAAGACCCTTCCATTGCTAAAAGATGAACAGTAATATAAAACACAATATTGGTTATTGTCCATCAATTAAAAATTGCATATCTCACCGTTGAATCAATAGTACAAAAATTTTACCACAAAATTTGATTGATGTTGTCTCACTCTTTCTATCTCTTATGTTTCTCTTATCTTTCAGGAGAAAAATTGATAAGAATGCTGAATTCTTGGGAATTTCATTAGAAATTATTGCAAACTGGAATGGCCATCTTGGCACTTTTGCTGCAATCCTGTATTTTGAAGGTGGCTTAATTATTCTCTTCATTATGAGGTATAAATTCTTTTCTTTTAAATTCAACAACTATTTAATGCATTATTTTAGTCAATCAGCTCGTGAAAGCTATTTTGGCTTTTTTGGAATATTATATATTTGCCGTCGCATAAAAGCCATGTATAAAGCAACTCCCTCTCCATTCAATAGTTCAATTACCCAAGTTCTCAGCGTTAGTCCAAGACAATAGCCCATATTTTTTTTCTGTTGGTATGTTGTCTTGAGACACTCTAAAGTCTGATGCGAGTAATTATTTGAGTCTTTGAATTTTAGCTTGTAAAATGTATCAAATATAATGTTGATATTATTAACTGTTCATTTAGCAAACAAAATTTGATAATAATGATGAAAATAACGTAATGCTCTACTTTTTTTAAAAATACATGTTGCACAAGCAATCCCAAACATAAAGCGTGCATATTAAAATTAAAAACGATGTTATCTGTATTAACAATAACAAATGAATTAAATATTTAGTAATATTGCTTCATTAAAAATACCAAGGTTTTTTGTTAACTTAATATGTTGATGTATTTTGTAAGAGGTTCTCTTTGCAGTAACATGCAAGAAGAGAATTTTTATAAATTTGTTTGCAAATGCTGAAAATGGCAATAATAAGATTTCATTTCATTTGAAAAATGTGAATCAGTATAAAAAATTTATTTTTGTACTAAAATATTTGTTGTATAAAATTAATAATGTCCCGAATTCAGTTATATGTTCTATAAAATTAATTTTTTATGGGATGAACATTATATAATCTCTTTTTTTACTTAATAAAATACGACACAGCCGATACGCGTCAGCAGACGTCAAGCAGAAATTTAACAAAAGTGAAGATCTTCAGCAAAAGTGAAGTTTTTTTAGCAAAAAAATTAAAACTTTATAAACGTTTGATTTTTTTCTATTTCGTTCAATCAATTTAATTGAGAACAAAAAATTGTTAATTTTGTTTTATATATCTCAGGTTTTTTAGCAATAATTTGAAAGATCTGATAAATTATTTTTGTTTATCAATTCAGCTAAAATATATATTGCTGGATAAAGTCATTTGAAGCTTTACAGTAAAGTTTTAAAATTTATTTATTATTTTGTTTGTATTGCAATTTTAAAAAACTTCTTTTAAAAATTTATTCAAAAATTTTATTCAATAAATTCAGTTGTAATAATATCAAAAACAAAAAAATGGGTTTTTAAAATTACATGAAAAATGCAGATTTGCTGATATCATAATAATAAAATCTTCTGGATCTTTTTAATGATTACGATCACGACTACGATCCTGAGTTTTCTTTTTCTTCTTTGCTGGAGTTTCTTCTGGTGGAGGTGGTGGAGGCGATGGAGATACTGAATGAATACGTCTTCTGATTGGTGTTATTGAGCGTCTTGAGCTGTTAATTTACAATCATTAAAAAGATCCAGAAGATTTTATTATTATGATATCAGCAAATCTGCATTTTTCATGTAATTTTAAAAACCCATTTTTTTGTTTTTGATATTATTACAACTGAATTTATTGAATAAAATTTTTGAATAAATTTTTAAAAGAAGTTTTTTAAAATTGCAATACAAACAAAATAATAAATAAATTTTAAAACTTTACTGTAAAGCTTCAAATGACTTTATCCAGCAATATATATTTTAGCTGAATTGATAAACAAAAATAATTTATCAGATCTTTCAAATTATTGCTAAAAAACCTGAGATATATAAAACAAAATTAACAATTTTTTGTTCTCAATTAAATTGATTGAACGAAATAGAAAAAAATCAAACGTTTATAAAGTTTTAATTTTTTTGCTAAAAAAACTTCACTTTTGCTGAAGATCTTCACTTTTGTTAAATTTCTGCTTGACGCCTGCTGACGCGTATCGGCTGTGGATAAAAAACTGAAATAAAAAAAAAATAGTTATAAAAATATAAGAAATTATGAATCACAAATAATTGATTTGCACATTTTGTTAATAAAACAAACAATAATAGTTTTTATACATTCTTTCCCATTTCTGGTAATCAATGACTGATAAAAACCTTTTGGCAACAATAAAACGGATGCTCTGATTTTATTTATTTACATTATTTGTGTTATTTCGTGTGAGATAATTAAATTTAAACAACATGTGATAAAAATAAATTATTTTCAAATTTTTCAATGCGTAAAGTAGTAAAACTAAGAAAAGAATTTATAATGGATTCTTTTCAAAGAAATACTTGCACGCCATAATCAGCATTAATCGTATTGCTTTAAAAAACTGCATTTTATTTAAATATTAAGGTGACACTCCATGTTAATGAATTATCTATTAGCGTGGTAAATAATGAAATAATTGAAAATTTCTTTTAATGTTTTGCCGACATCGGCAAAAGATCAAAGTCTTGCCCCCGAAACTGACTTTGCCCCCCCCCCCAATATTTTCTGTCTACGGCCTTGGCGACGGGTTATATTGCTTTGAAAATTTCTATCATGTACTGTAATTTTTTGATAAACAGAACTCAAGGTTATAAAGCCGCGAACTTTTGAATGCTCGCGGAAATGGACAAAAAGCTCGCGGAATAGATATGAAAATGAGGTCAAATCATATCAGACCTCGTGGCTGGGATATTTTGGGACCCATTGGGGATCATGAAAGTCATCACTGATGCCTCAAACTAATTTGTGGTCTCATTATGCTAAACTTTTTAAAGCTCGCGGAATTTCGGCATAATCTGACCACAAATTAGTTAGAGGCATCAGGGATGACTTTCATGACCCCCAATAGGTCCCAAAATATTCCAGCCACGAGGTCTGATATGATTTGACCTCATTTTCACATCTAATCCGCGAGCTTTTTATCCATTTCCGCGAGCTTTCAAAAGTTCGCGGCTTTATAACCTTGAGTTCTGAACTAGTAACAGAAAACGGAAATTTTTTTATGTTCTTTCAGAATAACAATAATCAAACATAAACGATAGTATAATGCAGTACAACATTTTTGACTTTAAAAGTATTTTATTAAAACAGCACAAAATTGAATGTGAATATGGAGGGGAAATTGTTAGCAATGTAATCAGTACCGCAACTTGACTAAATTTGAGGAAGGGGAAAGGAGGGGGAAAAGTTAAAAAAAATTTCATTTTATCTAGTATAAATCCTATTTTTCACCTATGTTTCAATACAAGCACACCATTGGCTTCCATCAAACCAAACAATGCAGTCTATCCCTGGCAATTTTTGAGAGATAGTAAGGCATTTCAGGAGAGGGAAATTCCCCCTTTTTCCTCCCCAAGTTGCGGCCCTGAATGTAATGACAACAATTACGCAGTCAGTTTTCAATTTGCTGAACAAAACATTTGAAGCAAAGCAACATTGGAAAATTTGTTAGACACCTTGAATTTAATTTTTATTAAATTCCATTTTTTGCCGCTTCGTTCTTTTCAGTCACATCAGTTCCATCTTTTAAGTTGTCATCTTTAAAATCAAATTCTAAAGCAAATTTTGCATTAGATGCAGCGCCAACTGCTTGATAAATACAAAATTCATGGATAACTTTATTTACAATTTCCATAGAATATGCTTCTGTTATATTCTTTGGTGTAAATGCAAATATTTTTGAGTTGTCTTTTGGAGTTGCTGTCTCTGCTTGAATATGATATTGAACACACACTTTAGTTACTATTTCATCTACTGCAGTTATTTTAATGTCACATTTTTTACTGCTGTTTTCTTCAAAGCATGGATAAAAAATTATATGATGTGGATTTTCGTAGTCGAAAGTTATTTCTTTTTGAAATTGGTAATTATGCGTTCCGGTGATTTTTAAAAGGTACACCACGGTAACTGAAATGTAACAAATAGAACCAATTGATGGATCAATAATCGAAATTTCAGCAGAATTCAAACTTCCTGCTTCTGATTTTGTTGGGTCCATTTTTATTGAGAATTTATTGTTTTCGTCTATTTCTGACAGCAATTCGACAAACGTTTCTGCTGTCTTTGGGAAAACTTTTAATGTCCAGTTTTCAGCCATCGCTTTTCCAGGATGAATTTCAATGTACTTGGATAAATCAATTTCACGTTCCACAGTAGCATTGTCATCCAAGTTGTTATGAATAAAAAATATTTCACCAACTGCAGGTAAATGTTTGGGGATTTTGCTGTTAAAATCAGTTTATTTTTACAATAATAATCAAAAGCATCATTAATTTGAATAATTCCATGTCCAAATTCCGATTTTTTTCGATTTTCTGGTAATACTGCAGTTTGCGTTAATACAAATTTTATTGATTTTGGTGAATATTCAATTTTCTTTGCTTTTAATCCCGATAGTAAACATGCAACAGCTCCTGCTGCATTTGGACATGAATAACTTGTTCCTGCATAACCTCCATTACTTTCAGTATGAAATCGTGGTTTATCTGTAATTGCAGCTCCAGGTGCTACAAAATCCAAGCCTTGGCTAGACATGGCTCCAGGACCTCTTGAAGAGAAATCATAAATAACTGTTGGACAGTTATCTACAACTGCAACTTCATAAATTCTCTTTTTTATTTCAGATGTTAGTACAGCACCATTTGTTAAAATAGCATCCTCAACATTTTTATCGCATTTATATACTGTTGCATAGAAGGGACCACTATTTCCAGCACATTTAAAAATTAGAATATTATGCAAATTTACAGCTTCTCTGATTCTTTTTTCAATTCTTTCGTCACTAAAATATTCTTTTTTTTTAAAAATTCAAATAATTCAAAAATTGTATTACCCATAAAAACTGCTAAATGAACAGTTAATAATATCAACATTATATTCGATACATTTTACAAGCTAAAATTCAAAGACTCAAATAATTACTCGCATCAGACTTTAGAGTGTCTCAAGACAACATACCGCTTTTTCCAGAGCTTGCAAAAATAGTTCATCATCTGGGTCTTTTTCTGGATCCCAAATTTTCATACAAATAATTTGTGCACCAGGAGCTAACCCATCTGTTTTTGTGTTCTCAGGGAAATATGCTGCAGCAACTTGAGCAACAACACTTCCGTGATCATCATGTGCAGCAAAAATTTGAAGTAAATCCCCATCATTGTGTATAGTAATACAGTAAGTCAACTTTATTCCATCCAAACAAAGAATCCCATAATTATGTTCATCTCGAAAATTTGTGAGCACCTTTGCATCCTTCAAATTCTTTTTAAGTGTTTCAATGCAAGCACACCATTTGCCTCCATCAAACCAAACAATGCAATCTAATTCTGGTAATTTTTGAGAGCGATCAGATGCCGTTTTTGACATTGTTGGTTTGTAAAGGGATTTGAGACCCAAATGCCATTTTCCAGATGGATTGATCCATTTTTTGGGAATCTAAAATTATATCTTACAAAAACAGTTCAATAAATTTTTATCAACATGCTTTTAGCTTTTTTCCACTTAATCCTTCTAAAACATTCTTAGAATCCATTTCACTTATCACCGAAGTGCCAACATCACCAGCTCCAGTAAAATCAAAACAATCAAGAACTTTCGGAAGGCCTTCTGAAGTTTGTTGGAACCCATCAAGGCTTACATCAAATCCACTATCAAGTATAGCTATTTTAATACCTCTTCCATCATACTCCGAGTATTTTGATAAAAATGTTTCCTAGAATTATTATCAAACATGAAGCAAATGTTTAAAGAATAAATTACTTGTTGAGTTACATCTTTTGAAATATAATTGCTTCCCCATGGCCTTGTTGAAGATTTATAAAAACAATTTTTGAGTGATAAACAAAACATTAGTTTTTATTTATAATGAAAAACACAAACTTATTTTTTTTATTACATTTGTCTCTGCTGTTCATGTAGGTAAAATCAATGCAATACTTATAAATACCTTGAAGTAATTTTCTCTTGCTCTAAGAAATTAATTTATCGACTGTTTTTTTGTCAAAGATGTGTGATAAAAATTACTGAAAGATTGTTCTTCCATTTTCTTCGGTATCGTCCTCACAGTTGGCGGATGATATTTACAAAGCAACGATAAAAAGAGCTCACAGATGCATCTTTTAAATTTTTAAGAATATGAGAGAACAAGCTTATTTACCAGAAAATTTAAATATGTTTCATTTAAGGTAACATCTTACCGTCCTGACGAAGATGAAATCACGTCAAAACGTCGAATATACTTATTTAGCATATGATTATATTTAAACAGTATACAGCATTAAGAACGTTATAATTGCCTTTAAAGCTGGTCTTTTACAAAATTTTAATTTGATAATAATAATGAAAATAAGAAACTGCTTTATTTTTTTCAAAAATACATGTTCATAGCATTAAAACAATCACAAACATAAAACACAAGCATACTTTTTAAAACTAAAAACGATGCCTTCTTACTTTTACTGATAACAAATGCATAAAATATTTATTGCATCTTGAAAAATAAATAATAAGGTTTTACGAATTAAATTAGTGATTTATTTGGTTGTGGAAAGAAATTCTCTTCTTACATGCAATAACAATTTTTAATAAATTTCTTTGCAAATACTGAAAAATTGTTATTAAAATAAATATGTTTGATAATATTCAACTATCATTATAAGAAGATTTGTTTTTTTTGCTAAAATATTTGCTGTACGAAATAAATAATGTCAAAATCTACGTGTATTTGTTCAATAAAATTAATTTTTTTCGGGATGGGTAAAAAGGTTTATTTTTATCTCTATTTTCTACTTAGTTAAACACTTAGAAATACGATGAAAAACTGAAATAAAATATTCAAAAAAAATTTAGCAAAAATTTGTTGCCCTTTTCAGCAAGAACAAAAAAACTATGCTTTATGCTCTATATTTTGTCCTGAATAAAAAAGTGTTGCATATTCGCTGGTGTGCGGACTTTTCTCCCAAAAGTAAGTCAAGCAAAGCTCAAGTATCCCTTAGATCTATATTTGTGACCAACCAAATGAAAATTCATAAAAAAAGAAAATCAGTTTTATAGAATATTTTAACGGTCATAAAAATATAAGAAACTATGGACAAGAAATAATTGATTTGCACACTTTATTCATAGATGATAAAAACATTTTGGCAATAATAAAATGGATGCTTTGATATTATTTATTTACCTTATTTGTGTTACTACGTGTGAGATAATTAAATTTAAACAACATCAATTGTGATAGAAAGAAATTATTTTTAATTTTTTCATTGTGTAAAGTAGTAAAACTAAGAAAAGAATTTATAATGGATTCTTTTCAAAGAAATACTTGCATGCCGTATACCGGCTTTGTTTACTTTAAAAAACTACATATTATTTAGATATCAAATATAAAAAGGTGACACTCCATGTTAATGAAGTATCTTTTATCATGGTAAATAATTAAATAAAATATTCAAAAAAATAATAGCAAAAAAAATAGAGAGAAAAAACTATTTGTGAAATTTTGTTGCTTAAAAAATTAGATTGTTTTAGACCACAGTTGGCCAAGAGAGTCATCGTTTATTTATTTAAACAAAAAAAGTGGGTAGATACAAAATACAGCATCCAAATGAGGAGACAAAAAACTGATATTATTGAATACATTTTTTATTTTATTTAAAGGCTTTATTGTAAAATCAAAAGAATCCGGAAAAAATGCTCACAAAAATATTGTTGTGTTATGTTTTTTACTTAAAAATAGATTTACTGAAAAAAATGTGGATCATCCTCACTGTCACTGCAGCCCATATAGAAATTTGTTTTACTAGAATTTATCGCTGATTCATAGTCGTAGAAATAACATTTACGTAATCTGAACTAGGTACAGTTATTTGAACTGGAACAGAATAATTATGTCGAGATGCATCAGCTGGACTCGGATCACTGGAATAAATATTTGGGAATTGTCGATTTCCAAAATAAACTTGAAGATTTGTTTCTTGCGGCGGAATATTAGCATCCAAAAATTCAAAAATTAGCAAATTTTTAAGTTTTTGTACAAGAATTACGGTGAAAATTGTAAATCCAATTAAAAAAATGATTATAAAATCCAATATTAAAATAAGGATTTTTATATCTAAATTTAGTTATTTAGTTAATTGTTGCTGTAATCTGTGCTAACTATCAATATAATCCCATGAAAAAGCAATTATAAATGTGCAAGGAGCAATTCACAATTAGCAAGTATTGTTATTCCCTGAAATGGTTGTGAAAATATAAAGCAATAAGAGAGTTATTAAAATGTTGATAAGTAAACTTACAAAAATTATTTGAGCTGTTAATAAATGTGATAAGCGGTTTTTTTGATGCCCAATCAATACAAAAATATATGCAGCTAAATGAGCAATACTAAGTGGAATATAAAGCACTGTTAAAAATGATATGCTTGAAACAACTATTCCAATAATTGCAACAATTTTTACACTTTTCTTAAAAGAATTAATTATCAATAATTGTTTTAAGTGTAACTTACTTTAATTTCCCATCCACAAAAAGTTGTTGCAACTGCCATATTTTTTTCTATTTTAAACTTATTTTCTTTAAAGTTCTTGAATTTTTTTTGTCTATGAAAATGAAAATATGTTAAAGGGCAGCATGGTTTTTTTTTATCACAAAAGGAATTAAAATGGAAAAAAATTTACGCATTTAAGGATCTAATAATCTTTTCTGTAACCAAAATGACGTCTATTTTTTTAGGTATTATAATTTATCAGTTGCCAAAAAATCTTTTAAAACTCTTTATGATCTTTTTTTGAATATTTTTTGTTGCGTACACAATCAAGAAATAAAAAAAAAGAATCTTAAAAAAGTCTAAATTTTGTCGTCACCATTTTTAGAAAAATTTAATTTGCTTTAATTTTTTTAAAAGTACAATGCTGTCAACTGTAAGACAACAAAAAATTTAATTCATTAATTAAGCCAAAATTTAAATTTCTAAAGCGGAAATTGTGTAGCATAAAAGATAATATGAAACAATTAATAAAAAAATTTAAATGTAAATGACGCTCACGAAAATTAAAGTTTTAAAAAAAACATTGTCTTATTTTTTCTTGTGACAGTTATTACTCATTTTTGTCACAGCTTATTATCAGCTTACAAGACATTTTATGTTTTCAATTTTTTATAAGTTTTAGTTTAGTTAATTTGTATTAATTTCTTATAAAAAATGTTAAGCATAGGTTCAATAATCTTTATGATTATTGAAGCAATATTGTATTTATTCCATTTATCTATGCTTATTTTACTGATTGCAAAAAGAAAGACAGCTTTTAAAGGATCGTTTTTTGATATGCTACGGATTGTTATATTTTCTGATTTAATGTGTTATATTGGGGTAAGGAACAAAAAAATTGAAATCATAGTTTATTCTCAATATCAGAATGCTTACATGTACAACAACCTTTTTTTCAATGCGATAGTAATTAAAACAACTTATTATCGTTTTTTTCTGTTACTGTGAAAGTGATAGTAACAAGAACTCTTCGTTTTTGTTTTTAACGTTACTATCAATTTGATAGTAATCAAAACATTTTGTTATCGTTTTTTATGATTACTTTCACATCGATAAAATTGTTTTTACTGTTACTGTCGTTCACTATGATCAATTCGGAAACATTTCATTAATTTCTGGATGTTTTACCGCAATTGGAAAAATTTATTTCAGTTGTGTTTGAAGTTTAACATAAAAAAAGCAAACGTTGAAGGCTTGAATGAACTTTTTAAAATAGGCGCTTTTGTTAAGATTAAAACGCCGCCATCAAAAATACATGCTACGAAATAACTTAACTTTAATTTTTTCAGCTAACTTGTCTCCAAAAAGTATCACTTATCCCCTTCATTACTGATTTCTACCAACAAAACGCCACATTAGCATATATTTTATTTGGATCCCTTGTGCATTTTACCATTATAGAATTCTTGGGCCACACTTTAATGGCTCTCAATCGTTTCACGTTAATTTGGTTTCCAACATATCATCAAAGCTTTTGGAGAAAACAATGGTATATTATTTCGTTATGGGTGCTGCCATTCATAATTTTAGCATGGAAAATACAAGAACCTGCAAAATTTGTTTTTTCTCCGGATGGTACTGTTACATGCATATTGGCGAATGTAGATGCATGGAATATGTATTTGTTAATTTCATCAATAGTTTTTATATCGACAACATTGATTGCTGCTGTTTTAAATGTTTTATCATTTGCAAAATTTTATTGTTACAAAAATGCATCATCTGCCATTCATGTCAATGAAAAAAGTTTGTTGCGTAAGTGCTTTGCTAACAAAAGATTGTTTAAAGAGATCGTCAAAAAATTCTAACACAAGAAAAGCATTACGAGCTTCCTAGTTTTTTCAATTATTTCCATTTTCAAAAAAAAACAACAATTATTTCTACTTTTAATTACTTCCTTTGTTTATTATTACTATTCCCAATTATTTCCCATGACATCCAAAAAATTCGCAAGACTTGGTTAGGAAATTCTGAACAAAAGATTAACAATTACATTTATGCTCTTTTTTGTACACAAAAACTATAAAGTGTGTTTTTGTTAAACTGATATCACAACTAACTATATTGTAAAAAAAATAAAACGTTAAGTATGAAAAAAGAAAAAAGTAATTACTGTTTTACAGTTTCAATAATCCTTCAAAAATTAGTTCTCTTCATTTATTTCTATCTACTTCCTTTTCCATTAGGAAGTAAAACTGAAAGTTTCTGGGACGTATTTCCAAGATTAGAAGTTCGTAAATTCTGATAAAGATTGACATTAAAGAGTTTAAAATAATATTTTGCAAATAGTTTTTAAAATCTCATTATTTTTTAGTTGTTTCATTCATCATCTTTCTTACACAAGTTCTCCGAACCTCAAACAATGTAATAAAGCTATTATTCCCCAACAGTCAGGATATAGTTATATTTCTTGGCACAATGTTACCTATAATGTATGGACTATTTGCATGGTCTGGAAGTGTCTCATTAATTGTTCTAAGGTTTGTTACCACGGTTGTTTATACAGAAAAAAGCTATAGGGGTGGCAAGCCTTTTTAAAGTCAAAGCGGTAAAGATTAAAATCTTTACCGCTTTGACACGCGTCGGCAAACCATCAGAGAAATTCGTCAATTCCGGAGGAGGCTCCTAACCACAATGCCATTTCCTAAATAGGGCTTTTTGTTACCCTGTGAAAATTGAACTGCCTTTATGAATTCCGTTTCAGCAAATCAACCCGAAAAGAATATATTTCATATTATTTTTCTATCAAACCTAATGCTGTCATTGTTTCATCAATTCAAAGAGGCACCGTAATGAATAACAAAGTAACACCTGTATCAACAAATTTGTAAATTTTTACCTGTATCAATTTTGAATTCAAAAAATTAATGTCCAAATCTATATTAATTTGTTAAAACGTACTTCTGTTTTTACAATAAATTCTCATTTACATGACTAATTAATTCTATGAACTTGACACATTTTTGGTCACTTACTATTCTAATTTCAAAATTTTAATAGTAAATGATAAAAGAAAAATGTGATATTTTAATTAGACACCAATTAAATTTTTTAACAAACACTCATTTTTAATTCGACTTTACATGGAATCTGTTTCTAAGATTGAATCAACTGAAGTTTTTATTAATAATGTAAAAACATGGAAATTAAGATAAATGGTAAAGCTATGGTAGTCATATGACACATGATCAAAAAATGACGTAAATTCATTTAGAAAATAAAATTTTTGTAATTGTCTTATCTTTTTTAACAATGTCGGCCGCATAGTCGATTGGTCTAGGGCGCCCATGACTCACCCAAGAACTGTAAGCTCCCCGCTGGTTCGAGTCGCCTGCAAGCCAGTTTAAAAATGATTATGCGCGTCCGTCCCCGAGCTCAATTCCGTCTTCCACCTCATGGGTAGTGGTTAAGGCAGTGGCTAGTTATCCACATGAAACTTTTAACTTTTTGATAATACTTTATGCGGATTTTTTTTATTCTGCAGGTAATAAAAGGCAATTACTTCTATAAAATTATTATATAAAATGCTTTAAAAGTACTTTCTTGCAATATTCTATTTAATTAATTAAAAATAAATATTATCATTTTTTTAAATGGTTGCTTGTGTTAAATAGGCTATGTAGCGTTGCTTTCACCCCTGTTTGCGTGGTCAAAGGAAAATTAGTACAAAAATACAAATGCTACATAATGATAAGAAATATCAAAGGATGAAGCGGGAACATTCGAAAAAAAATTTATTTCTGTTTTAGCTACAAAATTATTTATGGCAAAGTTGTGAAATTACATATATATTTCTCAAGCTATGCCTACTGGCAATATACTACATTTTAATTAGTTATTAAGAAGGAAAAAAAAATTAAAAACTTTATTTTTCTATGTTCTCTGTTACATAATTACTTTATTTAAAAATAAATATTAATTAATTGTGCAAACTATAAAAAATTAAGCACAATTTTAGTTCCCATTAAACAATAATTACTTTTTTTTACATCGTGGGTATTTGCTGGTTATTTATTTATTTGTATATTTTTATAGCTTTGAAATTACTATATTATCCAGCGAAACTATCATAAAAACTAAATCAGTTTGTTTTAATTTTTAATAACAGAAAAGATGTTTAGCATAGGCTCAATAATTTTTATGATTGTTGAAGGAATGCTTTATTTGTTTCATTTATCAATGCTAATTTTATTAATTGCGAAAAGAAAGACAGCTTTTAAGGGACCATTTTTCGATATGTTACGGATTGTTATATTTTCTGATCTGATGTGTTATGTCATGGTAAGCTATTGCAGTTGAAACTATTCGATGAGATTCTGTTATTTAAATAATTATTGTACTTTTCAGCTACTATTTATTCAAAAAATATCATTGATCCCATTTATCACCTCTTTTTATCGTTCAAATAACAACACCTTGGCATACATCTTATATTCACCTCTAACATATTTCATCGTTGTCGAATTTCTTGGTCACACTTTAATGGCATTCAACCGATTCACGCTAATTTGGATTCCCCTAAAGCATCAAAGTTTCTGGAGCCGTCAATGGTACACAGCATTATTACTTGGCTTACCAACATTAAACTTACTCTGGAAAATTAATCAACCTGTTAAATTTATTTTTACCTCTGAAACTACCGTTAATATTCAGCTAGCTAATCCAGATGCTTGGAGCTTATATTTGTTAATTTCATCGATGATTTTTATTGCTACAACAATGATTGCAGCTGTTTTAAATGTATTATCATTTGCGAAATTTTGTTGCTATAAAAATGCATCTTCTGCCATTCATGTTAACGAGAAAAGTTTGTTGCGTAAGTTTTTTTGTTGATCTCAATAGGGCGCCCAAAAGGAATGGCTGACAATTTTTGGTTTATTAAAAGAAAATTTATGGCATAGTCAAACGTATGGATATTTGACATAAATAAAAATGATGAAAGTAATTATGAATTTTTCATATCCTTGTTAGGACGTTACCATCACTTTTTTATTGAAGCATTTTTGAGAGTAACAAAATTATCAAAAATAAGGTTTCATGGTTGTCTTCATTTAAAAAAAGCGACTAAAAACAGTAATCGAAAACAACGATAACGAAATGTTTAAATCTTTTCTTAAAAAACTTGAACCGGACTCGGAAAACGTAAATGTCAAGATTTTATTTTATTAAATCATTAAACATAAAATTTTTCGTTTTCATTGCAGCTTAAAAATGCCACCTGTTTCTTTCTCTAACAAAACTTTTCTCTTTGTTGTTTTGCAGCAAAAAAACTAGTTGATTTATTTAAACAGCAACGTCATTTACGTTTATTTATGTTAACAAAAAAATTAGGAGTTGCAGCCTTGGGTTGTCAGCGTTCTTGGATAGATTACTCCAGTGGCTAACAAACCTTGTTAAAGGAATTTTAAAATACTCTCTTTTTTGAATATTTGAAATACTTTTTGGGGAAGTAGAAAAAGCTGTCATTTTAAAAGCTTTACTGTGAATCATCTTTATCATAATTTATGATAAATGTATTTAAGAAAAAAAACAACGACTACTGCTATTACAATAATAATTTTGACAAATAATTTAATTAGATTTTTATCAAAGATTAATAAAAAAAGGAGATGTTTTACAAAGCTTATTTAGCAAAAATGTTCAGTAAAGAGATGCGGTAAATGCGCAAAATCGGGGTATTTGAAAGTCTGAAAATTCTAATGTTTTTCTAATCATTTGTGTAACGCCATAGGGCATCGATCGACTGATGTCGATAGACGGAAGAATGAGAAGGCGGAGTTATGTGAAGATGATTACTATAAAATGATGTACATAGAGATCAGCTCCCTAACCAAGGAGCCACTTCATTTCTTTTGTTTGAGATCAATTTATGTTCCACTATAAGATAAAAAATTGGTAAGCAAAATAAAAACCGACGGTTGATTGAAATTGTAACATGATTTTATACGATTGTCTTTTCGATTTCGATATTTGTATTTCGCTTAGTTCCGTTTTTATTGTTTACACTTTTCAGTCGTATCATTCATTATATTTGTGGCACAAATTTTACGAACATCCAACAACGTCATCAAATTAATTATTCCATATAATGACCAAATTAATCTATTCTTTAGTACAATATTACCTTTGCTTTATGGTTTATTCGCATGGTCTGGCAGTGTTTCATTAATAATTTTAAGGTAAGTATTTTTATCTTACAAGGGACCGTTCTGACATGACACCCGGGGATTTCTTAGGTAATAGCGGGAATGGATAGCTTATAGCAAGGGATGAAAAACCCCCAAGGGTTTTTTTCCCGTTTGCCATTTCAGGATTTTAGAAGCATTTTGCTATTACACAGTAAGTAGCAGGCGATGAACGTCTAAGTTTATGAATTACGTTTGTATTGATTTTGGATGGTTAAATATGGCAAAAAATAATTTTTCATAGATAATTAATCATATTCTGTGCTTTTACAACCATCAAAAACCGCCACAAACGTAATTCATAAACTTAGACGTTCATCGTGTGCTACTTACTGTGTAATAGCAAAATGCTACTAAAATCCTGAAATGGCGAACGGGAAAAAAACCCTTGGGGGTTTTTCATCCCTTGCTATAAGCTATCCATTCCCGCTATTACCTAAGAAATCCCCGGGTGTCATGTCAGAACGGTCCCTTGTTAGATATTTGCTTTCAATTAATTAGTTACATTTCAGTAAATCAACACGTAATGAATATCTGCTATTTTATTTTTGTATAAAGCCAAATACAGTTCAAGTGGTGACAGCGTTAAATAAGACGGCAACAATATCACATATTTAGCTATCGAAAACACTTTACCTTAAATGTATCTTAAAAAAACGTGACTTGTTAATTAAATATTTTGTAATAATTTTAGCGGAATAAAAGAATTGGCCGCATAAGGTCGCAGTAGCCAGGAAAAAGTCTTGTGGTTGGCACCGCGTTGCGAGCAGGTACAGATTTTTTGCCGACTTTACATGATGACAGCAAAAAATTAAAGGCTCGAATATTGAGAAAGGACATTTCCCCCTCTCTTCTAACAATTGGCATTATTTTGGCTGACAATGAACATTGTCATAAAAATGAACATGACGACCATTATTCTCTAGAAAAGCATCAACAAATGTTATTTATCTCTTTTTTTTCAAGAAAAAACAGTTGTACGAAAGCTTATTTCATGAAATCATTAATCCAAAAAATTTCCATTAGCAACGCGGTTTAAAATTGTTTTCTCTTTTTTCCTCTGGTTGTTTTACTGAATTTCTTTGACAACGACAAAAAATCTTATTGTCAAAAAAAAACAACTTCTTTTCAACAAAAAAAGTAGGAAAAAGAAATTCATTTTTTCAAATACAATCTTTTTTGAATATTTGAAATATTTTTTGACAAAGTAAAAAAAGCTGTTATTTTAACAGCTTTATTATTGCCGTTAATAAAGAAAAAGATATAATAAAATGCGTTTATTGGAAAAGATAGCATGTTCTTTGGAATCCTCCATATGGCAGCAATAATAATTGTTAAAAAAAATTAGTTGTTTCTTTATCAAAGCTTAATTAAAAGCTTATATCCGCTACTTTTAAAACTAGAATGTGTGATGAAGTTCACTGTAGACATTCTTGAACAAATTAAAGTATCTTATGTCGTATAAAAATTTTTACAATAGTTTACATTTTTCTAAATTAACTCGAAAACTGATTCTGAAGCAGTTGCGTTTAAATTTCTTCCGTTTCAGTTGGTCATCAAAAACAGTAAACGGCAGGAAAAATAAACAGGTAAAAAAGTAAAAACATTTTGTAAAAACAAAAGTGTTTTCATTACAAAAAATAAGAAAAAATGAAATAACATAGAAAATGATGACATGAATAAATAAAATTACATTTTTCATTTTTTTCTTTGAAAACAACATCTTCTCATTCAGTAATCTCCATATCAGACAGTGTACTCCCGCTTCCGCTCCCGCTCCCGCTTCCGCTTCCGCTTCCGCTTCTCGTAATGGAAGCGGAAGCGGAGCGGAAGCGGTTACGGAGCTAATGGAAGCGGAGCGGAAGCGATTAAAAAAAGAGGCGCTTCTTCTGCCATTTTGTAAAATTTATCAACAACAAAAAATTTGGTTTTTTCTTAAAACGCCAGAGACAAAAAAAAGGCGCCAAAAGAGCTGCTTGTCTGCGTCTTTTCTTTTTTTTACACAACTCTAACAGTTGCAACACAATTTACTTTAAATTCGTGAAAATAACTGATACAAATTATGCGAAAGATTAAAAGTTCTGTTTATCAATATTTTCATCCAGCTGGTAAAAATGCAAGATGCAAAAAAAATACTTGTAAAGCTCTTGTTCTATCAAAATCATCGAATTTAAAAAAGCATTTAAAAGCCTGCGATATAAATCTTTATAATGCTGTACAAGCAGAAGACGAAAAATTTGCAATTATCAAAACTCCACAACCTGCTACTACAGAGAAACCAAAGAAAGGCTTCTTCGATCCTCCCAAACTTTCTGATGTTGTTTTACAACAACAAGAACTCAATCTTGCTAGACTCGTTGCAATGCCTCAGATGAGTATGAACATTGTGATGTCAGATGCTTTTGTTAATTTTGTACGAAATTATCGTCGAGAATATGAAGTAAGTGAATTTTCTTCATTGAAGTAACTATTTTTGTTTTTTAGATTCCATCTTCTTCACATGGTCTTTCCAATTTGTTATCTCGTCAAGGGAATAAAGTTAAAGAAATGTTAAAAGTTGATATCGATGCGCGATTATCTGGTTGTTCATGCACCATCGATATATGGTCTGATACGGGTGTCTCTTCCTATCTTGGAATAACAATTCACTATATCGATAAGAGCTATGTACTCCAAAATCGTTTTTTGGGTTTAAAGAAACTCCATTACTACCATTCTGGTACTGTTGTTTGTAGTGCTTTGGAAGAATTACTATATGAATATGGACTTTTCTTGATTGATGTTTCTAAAGTTGTAACTGATGGGGCCTCGAACATGATTTGTGCTTTAAAGAATGAAAAAATCCGTGAGTATTTGGCGTAGTTGTTTACTTTTATGTTGTTTTTTTCAGATGTCCCTAAAGATCCAGCTGGTACTGATAATGTTGAAGATATCAAACTTATCACTTCGTGATAAAATTGCTTTAAAAATTCAATCTGAAAAAGGAACACCAGGAAGTGATCAAGATAAAAGAATTATTGGTTATGTCAAATCTGTGGTTGAAGGAAATTATTTGGATCGAAATGATATAGATTTTTGGAAAAGTATTCCCTCCGATACTGTAAGTATTTTAAATTAAATTTTTGATTAAAGTCATATGCACCTTTTTTAGATATTTCTTCAAAATCTTGCATTGACTCATCTTTCTATTCCTGCATCCTCATCTCCATGTGAACAAGTATTTTCAAATGCTGCACTTGCTACAAAAGGATTAAAGAATCGAACAAAACATGAATATCTCAATAATAAACTACTTATTCATTTAAACCGCTCACTTTTTAAATAAGTATTATGCTTTTATTCTGTTAGAGATTTTTAAATGTTATGTTATGTTATGTTTTTTGTTTTAATATTGCAATAAATGCACTTTTTAAAAATGAGAAGCGAAGCGGAAGCGGTTTAAAATGGAAGCGCTCCCGGAAGCGCTTCGGAAGCGGAAGCGATTCCGAGAAGCGGAGAAGCGAAGCGGAAGCGGGAGCGATTCATTTTTAAGAAGCGGAAGCGGAGCGGAAGCGATAAAAGTGGGAGCGGGAGTACACTGATATCAGAATCTTCTTCACTTTCAACATCATAACCAAAATAATCATTAAAATAACGTTGAATTTTATTAAATTTTCGAGAATTATTTTTGAAATGTAAAGTTGAAACTTTTCTTAAATTTTTAAGAGCAGCATCCAACTGACGAACTTTTTTGAACTAAAAAAGGTATAACTCAATTAAAGAAAGTTATAATTTTTTTAAAAAATTCTATGAAAGCTCACTTTATACAATTCAGTATTAAGCAAATGAAGTGTCATACAGTCGAACCTCGTTATAATGCGCCTCGTTATAATGCGAACCTCTCTATACTGCGGTTTTTGTGCGGTCCCGGCAAATGTCTTAAGGAAATGACCTAATACAGACCTCGTTATAATGCACCTTGTTATAGTGCAAACCTGCTTATACTGCGGTTTTTCTGTGGTCCCTTCAAAAATTTATAAGGAAAATCGACCTTGTTATACTGCATACTCAATTTTTTTTCCAAAATCGGTTTTTGTTATTCTAAGATCAATGAACTTCGACTTCAATTCTTTCATTTTTTTAAAAAATTTCAATAGTTTTATGGATTTTTCTATCAAAAATAACGGAAAAAAGCTGTTCAAGCAAAAACAGTCCATTTTTATCGTAATTGTGGTTTTTTATATGCTATAAATTGATTTAAATAAAAATTTTTCAAAAAATAGTCAAAAAAATTGAACCTCGTTATACTGCGGACCTCTCTATAGTGCGGTTTTATCACGGTCCCTTGGACCGCACTATAACGAGGTTCGACTGTATTAGGATTTCCAAATGCTTCAAATTTGAGTGGACGAAGTGACGAAATGATACGGTAATCAGCACAAAATCTAAAATAACGTTCAAGAACTTCCTATAAATAATATATTTAAACGCTACAATTACAAGAAAAAACGAACTCTATTAATTATATATTCTTCTGGAATTGGATTATTTTGTGGACGTACTGATCGAGAAGATACATTACTTCTTCGAGCATTACGATTCAACGAATTCCGTAAATTTTTTTCAATCTTAATCTTTTGAAGTCGTTCTTCTAGCTCTTTAATCTTCTTTTCATAGATAGTTGTTGTTTCTGCAGTATTTTGTTTTGCTGCTGTTAATTTAACAATCTAAAAAACACATAAAAAGCTAATACACAAAAAGTTAAAGCTCACTTGTTTAGAAAGATTATCAACAATTGAATTCAGTTCATTAATTTTTGCTTCCAATGTTGCTTTTTCGCTTGTAAGTCGCTCTTCAATATCATCATTTTTTGTTCCCAAATCAACTTTAACATCTTTTAAAACAGCAACTTGTTCTTTAAGTTCTTCAATTTGATTATCACGAGCATCAAGAGTTAATTTTTGTTTATGGATTTCATCTTCATATTGTAATCGTTCATTTTCCATTTTAGTTTGAGCTTCAACAAGTTTTGATTGTAATTCAGCTTCAGCTTCTTTCAATCTTTCTATTTCTGGTACCATGTCTTCATTAACATCATTATCATGTGGTCGGCTAGTTTTTAATTCAGTATTCTAAAATCTTATATAAGAAAAACGCAAGGATAAAACAAAACACTTACAGCAATATAAAGATTTGCAATTGCAGCATTTTTAGCATCCAATTCTTTTTTTAATTTTGCATTTTCAGCTTTCATTGTTTCAAGTTGGGCTTCAATTGAGTCAGTATCTTCTCCAGAAGGTGTTGTAGTTCTTGGTCGTTTTGGTCTTGTACTATTAAAGCTATCCATTTTCACTACTTAAAGTATACAAATCTAAAAATATATCTTATATTAATTACAAAAAGGAATTGGTGATTTCGTAAGTTTCAACGTCTTCATTCGAGAAAAAAAAATAAACAAGCAATATGTGGCATTTTCACGCTCTTTACAGACATGATTTTTTTGCGTAACGTTAGGAAAAAACTAAAACGAGCAATTTTTAGTTTGTCGATTGACGTCCAGACAATCCATATAACAAATTGGATGAAGGACACTTCGGGGATGATAATAATATTAATAAACTTAAGTGCAAGATAAGGCAATAAGTGAAAAGTCGATAATGAAGTGTCGCGATGATCCCCGAAGTGTCGTTTGCCCCAACAAATTGCTTTTGCCATTTGAATATTTTTTGTGGTCGAGGAATTTTATTATTCCCTTTTTAGCACTTAAAATTTTAACTTTTTTGTAAGTTTCGATAACATTTATTTTTAAACAACAAAAAAGAGCATCAACATATGTTAGCTATGCTTTTCTTTTTAAAAGCAATAACAGTTGTACAAATAAACACCACCTGTTTTTTCTTACTCTAAAATTTCTTTCTTTTCTAATCTTTTTAAAAAAAACAGCATTTGTTACGTTTTAGTGGCTCATCGTGATATTAGAAGTTAATGTTAATCCTTTTCCCATTTTTTTTGAAACTGCCGGGATAGGACTCACATGGGGATGATAATTATCATCTTCCTCCTTCGTAATTCCACAGCGAACAGTGAGAAGGGATTAACACTAATAGAAGTGTGAAGCATTTTTGAATATTTAAAATATTTTTTGGCAACCCCTTCTTCATTCTTTATAGAAACAAAAAAAAGCAGATCAACACAAGCCTGGTTTTTATCGAGTCATTGACATCCAAATTCCAAATTCGCTAATTAAGAAAATAAATAACCGTGCTTGCCCATTTACTTGACATATAAAAAATTTATTACGTTTTAATAATCATTAACTTCGCAACACAATTTTACAAATCATTCTATATCCAAAATTACAAGGAAAATCAATTATTGAATTCCCTGATGCCATGACACATGCAGATGCATTCAGTTTTGGATAACCTGGATACCAAAATTTATAGGAAATATGTTGAAACAGATAGCTGCACAAATGCACTTATAATTAAAGATTTTTGTAACTTTTCAAGTGTTTTTGATTTATGTGAAAGAACAAGATAAATAAAAAATATCCCAAGGAATCCTGCAAATCCAATTCCAATACTTAAAAAAACAGTACAGAATAAACATATTATAAAAATATTATTCGTAAGTGGCACAAATACAAAAGATGGCTCAGTTAAAATATAAAATTCCATACATGAATCATATTCTATTGCAGCTTGATAAAGAATTGCACGATCCACACATCGTGTAAAGTTATTGAATTGTGTCTGTAAACAATAATGCTTTAAAAACGCAAAATGTCATTGTGATACTTGGTAATCATAGAATTGTGCTATGAACAAACTGATTATGCGAAATCAAATCAATGCAATCTACAGATCTTTTATTCATAACATCTTGTAAAGGATGAACCCCAAAATATTTTGCAAGTGAAATGAAGTAAGAATTTTTATCATAGCCCCTATAATTCCAAACCATCATGGGAAAAGGAAATTAACACTGACAGATATGCATCTTTTTTGAATATTTATAGATGTATGCTAGGAAATGTTCAGTTACGTACAAGATACAGCTATTGCCCTATGATATTCATAGCAAATAGTTTATAAAATTATTCCAAATGCTCAGGGAAAAAAGCATAACGATATTCGAAATGTCGTCAAAATTTGTTCCGTTTACAATTGATTATTTCAAAAAAAAAATGAACGGCAGACCAAAACGGTAAACAAGTAAAAAGTAAAAACAGTTTATAAAAACCAAAAATAATTTTGATTACAATGGAAAGAAAAAACAAAATAAGATAGAAAATGAAGATTTAAAAAAAATTATATTGTTCACCTTCTTCATTCACAACGTCATCTTCTCATTCAATAATCTCGATATCAAAAACTTCTTTTTTATCAATTATAACAGTATCAGAATCATCACTAATTTCACTTTCATCATCGTCATCATCACTGATATCTTCAAAACCAAAAAATTTATTAAAATGACGTTGAATTTCATTGACCTTTCGAGCATTTGTTTTGAAATGTATAGTTGCAACTTTCATTAAATTTTCAAGAGCAGCATCAAGTTGATGAACATTCTTAAACTAAAACAATTTAAGTCAGTTATAGAAAGTTATTTGATTCGTTTTTGTTAAAAAGTCAATAAACACTCACATTATGCAATTCACTGTAAAGTAAATCAAGTGTCATCTTAGAATTTCCAAGTGCTTCAAATTTAAGTGGACGAAGTAATGTAAGGATATGATAATCAGAGCAAAAACTAATATAACGTTCAAGAACTTCCTATAAATAACATATTTAAACGATACAAGAAAAAATTACAAGAAAAAACATACTCTATCGATAACCTTTTCTTCCAAAATTGGATAATTTTGTGGATGTAGAGATCGAGAAGATATTTTAACCCTTTGCGCACGACTATTTGATGAATTCCGTAAATCTATTTCATTCTTCATCTTTTGAATTTGTTCTTCTAGTTCTTTAATCTTCTTTTCATAAACAGCTGTTGTTTCTTCTGAGCTTTGTTTTGCTGCTGTTAATTCATTATTCTAAAAATATTATAAAAAATATTTATAAAAAATAGAAATTAAAAGCTCACTCGTTTAGTAAGCTCACCAACAATTGAATTCAATTCATTAATTTTAACTTCCAATGTTGCTTTTTCGCTTGTAAGACGCTCTTCAATATCATCATTTTGTGTTCCCAAATCAACTTTAACATCTTTCAAGACTGCAATTTGTTCTTTAAGTTCTTCAATTTCATTGTCACGAGCATCAAGAGCTAATTTTTGTTTATAGATTTCGTCTTCATATTGTAATCGTTCACTTTCCATTTTAGTTTGAACTTCAACAAGTTTGGATTGTAATTCAGCTTTAACTTCTTTCATTCTTTCCTTTTCTAATGCTATATCTTCATCACCATCATTGCCATTTGATTTCTTGCTTTTTAATTCAGTATTCTAAAATCTTATATAAGAAAAACGCAAGGATAAAACAAAACACTTACAGCAATATAAAGATTTGCAATTGCAGCATTTTTAGCATCCAATTCCTTTTTTAATTTTGCATTTTCAGCTTTCATTGATTCAAGTTGAGCTTCAACTGAGTCATCATTTTCTCCAGAAGGTGTTGTAGTTCGAGGTCTTTTTGGTCTTGAGCTATTAAAGTTACTGTTATCCATTTTTATCACTTTTTTTAATACAAATTAGGAAATCTAAAAATATAGTTTATTATTTACAAAATTAAAGTCAAAATTAATAAAAAGCTATTCGCGATTAATAAGTTTCAACGTCTTCAGTTTAGGCGCAGAAAAATAAAAAATAAAAAAAATATTTGATACTAAAATGTCTGGCATTTTCCCGCTCTTCACATTTTTTAAATGACGTTGGGAAAAAAATTAGAACGAAGAACTTCGAAACTTTTCTTTTTAGTTTGTTTGGCGGCGAGCAGACGATCCATCCAACAAATTGCTTTTGCCATTTGAATATTTTTTGTTGTCGAGGAAATTTATAATTCCCTTTTTAGCACTTTTTATTTCAAATCCAGGATAAATTAAATAGCATCAAGAAAAAAAACATATGCCACTTTTTTACGGATATTAATTTTTTTGTTCAAGTGAACGCTTTTTTTTTCAAAGAAGTTCTTATTTTTCTTTCACCTTTTTTTTATCACCGTGTTGTAGTTATAGATAGGGACCGGCAGGTCAAAAAAAAGTTTTTGGAAATAGTTATTTTTTTGTTAGAATATACTATTTTCGAGCCTGACTAAGAATAAAATAAAAACAAAAATTTAAAAAAATTAATCTAAAATGCCGAAAACGGCATCTGAAAATCTGGCAAAACAAATTTTCTTCGTCATCAAAAAAGTCAACGAGAACACTCTTTTTTTGTGTGTGCAATCCTTCTCTTTTTTTGCTCGCAGCCGGTTCAAAAGGAAAGAAGAGACGCACACGCAGCAGACTTTTCTTTGTCTTTTTTTTGCACACGTTTTTTGAACTTTTTTAAGCTGAAAAATGCCGTTTTTATCCTGTAACTTTTTTTAAGGTGAAATCAGGTGAAAAGTGTGTTTTGCATCAATAATTAATTTTTAAAGAGCTATTGAATGGTACTAAGCTCATTTGTGAGCTCGCGTGAGCTAGGGGTGTTCTCTTTATGCTCGCGTGAGCTAGGGGTGTTCTCTTTATGCGCAAACAAAAAAATGCCGTTTTTGGCACTTTGTGCCGGAGAAAACTTTTTCAAAAATGGCATATTCGGAATCAGCGTAAAAAATTACGTCTAGTAGGTCAGATCAAAAGTTTGTAAAAAAAAGTTTCATTTTTCATACTGTAACGAAGAAAAAAATGCAAAGAGAAAAAGAGAAAAGTGTTCCTGCCAGTCCCTAGTTATAGAATTTAAAAATTCATATTCTCACCTGGTTGTGTTCCAACGAATTGGCTTGCCGAACATTTTTTTTATCTTGTTAAAAAGCTTGTTGTTCTTTACTGCAATACTTTGGCAATACGTTGCTCAACGTTTATTGCGTGTTAGATTTCCTTTTACAGTAGCTTAATTCGGCAACTCATCTTCGCTTTCTCTCTGCTTACTAATTGTTAATAAATTATTATTTTTATATGTGTTTAGTCTTCTTCTTTTTTTAAATAGTAAACATTTTTTTCAGATGTATTGTATTGCTCCAATTTCTTCAACCAAAGGTGCTGCACCCGAATTTATGCTTAATCGAAGCAATGGTAAAAGCTATTATGCTTTTGTCAATGATGATAATGGAATTATTACTTCTATTATCTTTGATGAAGAAGATCCAAAAGAACCTGATTTTATTACATCGTTGAGTGATGAAGAATTTCTTGTTTCTCTTTCAAAGATTCTTGATGAACGATTTAAAGGAGTTATTATCAATCTCTTTGATCATAAACCAAAGAAATATTCAAATAATTATGAATTTTGTTGTGCAATTCGAGAACAGCTTAATGCTCTTAAAATTCCATATCATTTTACTGCTCCAACTGAAATGATGACTACTCTTGCTTTAATCAATGGTAAAATTACTTCAAAGATTGGTGATACTGTACTTCGAGTTCTTATTGGAAGACAAAATTATATTATTACTGAATATGAGTTTACTGAAAATGGTTATAAACGAATCAATGGTCGAGCAGTTCCATATATCTCTGAACCAAATGCAATAACTAAAGCAAAGATTATGGCATCATCTAATCCAACGGTAATTCTTGGATATACTCCTTTCAATGATGTTTCAACTAAAAAGCTAGCAGCAATTATGAAAGGTGAAAAGAAGTTTGTTCTTGCTGATACAAGAAAGTATGCTTATAAATATGCTGGTGAAATGATTAAATGGATGTTGGATAAAAGTTATGTCAAATTTTATGTACAACCTTATGCATGGAAGAATACTGGTGTTATTGGTGTAATGGGACAAGCATGTAAAGATTTATTTGAAATTCATTGTGATACTCATTTACCGGCTGAAGAAAGTTATATTGTTTCAAAGAATTTTTCACATTTTGTTGTAAGTGGTTTTTTTGTTACTTACTGTATGATATATTGTAGGTTCTTTCAATCAATGAAAAAAATAAAGGTCAACAAGATCCAGTTGCTCGTAAAGAATTACCAAAGAATTGTCACAGAGCTGAAATTTCTGTAGCAATAGATATTAACCAATTTGTTTATGTTAAAGCTAAAGAAATTATTATTCCTGAAATTGAAGCATTACCAAAGCAGCTGGATAAAATTTGTGAATCTAAAATTCCTGTTATTGGATTTTATGGATACTCTTCTGTTATCTGTGTTAGCAAAGATGGTGGAGATTACAAGTTTTTGGAACAATGGGGTGGTAAGTTGATTGTTGTATTTGTCTTAGCAAAGTAGCTAAATATATATTTAATGTTTCAGGTTTATACGGCAATGAACTTTTTATCAATTTTGACACCCAACCAGTAAAATTTGGTGCAGATGCTATTTCACCTTTTAAAACTTCAATGAATTCTGTTATTTTTGGTAATCTTTTATTACTGTATCTTACACATAATAGCAATATGTAATTTCAGATCTCATCAAAATCATGTCAATGCCTGTCAACAATATTAAAAAAGATCCAAAATGGAATTTCAAGATTACCAAAGATTCTGCACATCCATGTTTGCTTGAATTTACTAAACATGATGGAACACTTGGAGCTGCAGCACCTTCATTTCTCATGGCAATGCTTCTCAAAGAACAAATTGCTAAAATTAAAGAAGAACTTGGAGAAAAACCAAAGGAAATCGGATTCTGTTTCTTTGATACATTCAATGCTGTTGAACGACGACGTCTTGAAGGAAAGCTTAAAGAAGCTTGTGAACTTTTGAAGATTTCTTGTTTCTTTGTTGATATTTGAGTTTGTTTGTTTTATCAATTTTTTACTTTGTTATTTTTTATTTTGTTCAAATTTTTATACTTCAACGAAGTGTTTATATGTTTTTTATATTCTTATTCTTTACAAAGTTTCGTAAATAATTATCATTAATTTTTATCTCAACAACCTTAACACTGCATACGCGGGTTCGTGTCCATGTAAGGATATTTGATATAATCTTTTATCCTATATGTGTTGATGGATAATTGGATAACGCAAGGGCAAGTAAGGCGATAACATTTATGAATTCATTAATGTTCAAAACGTAATTTTATATTTAAACCTGCAATCAAAAAAGCGGAAATTTTTTATTAACACAAAATAAACTCAACAACAAATTTATGTAACAACAAATCAAATATCTAACAGGACATTTTAATAAACTACCTAAATAAACCAGAAATAATTTCTATTTAACCATTGAACGTCTTCTGTCATTTTCTTCTAAGAATCGAAAAACAAGTGGTAGCCGATCTGCACCAAAAAATGTTGCATTTTGATTGCAGCTATTTGTTGCAGAAATCCATGGAACACCAAAGCACTGCAAAGAAGGAACTACAGTAACCAACATATCAATGAATTAAAAAAATTACCTTTTGTTCAATCACTTTTCTATTGTTATCATTAATTTTTAACGTCCATTTATCACCAGGCAATGCGCTCATAATTGTATTACGATCAAGTCCAATACTTTCACAAATTTCATTAAAATCAGAATCAGAATGAACAAAATGATTTTTAGACCATAGCCGTGCCCATGCTTCTCGACATGCTGGTTCAAAAGATTGTGGAGAAAGTTCTTGTACAGCAGCAAGGAATCTTTGAGCACAAAATGTACCAGTATTACTTAGTTTATCAAATGCGTCCTAGAAATTACGATAATCAGATAACTGTATGATAAAAAGAAGAAGAATAAGAGAAGAACATACATCTGGTGGATTAATATCAAGACCATAAATCTTTCCCAGTGTTTTCACTTCATAAAAATTATAATCACGTAATGTCTTTTCATAATATGGAATTTTATGTCCAATTGTATTCATAATTGATGCAGCATGAACAGGAATAAAGCTGACAGGAGTGTTTGTGGATTGACGATAATTAATAAGCTCCTGAAAATTGAAACATCTGATATTACTAAATTCATAAAGTCTAACAAACAGTATAAAACAGAGTATTAAAATATATAAAGCTTCTCTAACAAATATATTTATCTCTCATAAACTCCAAAACTTACTTCAAAAGCAAACAAACAATGAGCAGATGCAACATCAAAATAACATGTTATTCTGGGAACTTTTGATAGCATTATATTTAACAAATATTTACAATAATTTAGATAATAAGAAAGAGGAATAATCTAAAAAAGTAGTTAAAAATTTTTGCAAACATTCAGTTTTTTAAAAAGCAAAGCTTTACAGAGAATACATTTGTTGTAGTATGATGTTCTCTTGATTCAAAAGTCTTGAAAAAAGCTGTGTTCTTTTTTTTTGAAATTTCAAAATTTTTACTGTAAAACATTTAGCTTGTTGGAATTTCGTTTTTTTGTACAATTCTATTATTTTATTTTCTATGGTGTGCTCCATGTATTGTTCTTATTTAGAAAATATTGAACATTGTATTTGCAGATATCAAGTTTGTTCAAATTTTTTTTGTTAACAAAAAAAGAGAGATACAGTATATTTGTATTACGTTGACGTCGTTATTAAAATTCTTCTGGGAAAAAAGAAGTTCTAGTTTTCTAGTTTTTTATTCAATATTCTTGTGTAGTTGATAGATATCAAAGAAGTAAAATTTTAAATTTTTTCCTTTTATTATTTGTTATTTTTCATGAATGTCTTCTTCGGTAGAAATTTTCTTCCTTACTCGTGTATGTATTTTTGAACTTTGGTTAATTTTGTTTTTGAGCCATTGAGAAACAGCCTCTGTTTAGATTATACTCTTTTTTAGTGTTTATATTTGAAACACAATGTCCATTCGACATGCTGCTAAGCTTATATCTTCATCACAGCTAAAACTGCTCCCATCATCACAAATTTGTGTTATGCGACTATCATCTTATGATTCAAAAAAATTTCTTCAATCATTTGGTCGTAATCGAATTCATGGTTTGTTTTTATCTTTGTTTATCTTTAGTATCTTTTTATTTTAGTAACCAGAACTGTTCGAACTGTAAATTCACATGGATCAACATCGTCTTCAAAGGACGATTTATTTGAAAATCCAATAATTCAAAAATGTTATTCATTTATTCGTGAATCTCTTATGATAATTAGCTTTGGAGCTATTTGTATATTATTATTTTTAAAATCAGCTACTCCCAAACATCCAGCTGTTATAAAAGCTCTTGAAGCAGAAGCATTTGAATTTAATGAATTTTTAACTCGTATTCTTCCAACTGGAGAGGTTTGAGTTTAAACAGTGATTTTGTATATTGGGATTAATTCTGGTATATGTTTTAGGTTGCAAGAATTATCTATTTTCCGGAAAGACAACGACTTATTGCTATTTTACATGAAGGTGCTTTGATTAATGGAAAATCTGTAAGTTGTTTGCTTTGATTTTCTCGATATTACAGTATTCCATGTATATTCCGCCTTTAAAATTACTGTGTATATACTTATAGCAAACATTTTACAGTATACCAATGGACTTATTTCAATCAAACTTAATGATAAAAATCCATTAAATAATGAATTCTTGACTCGATTAAGAAATGCTGAAGGAAGACTTGGTTTACCATTTTCTGAAAGAATTCCTTTAGAACCTTTTCGTGGTGGTTTATTGTATCAGTAAGTTGATTCCTTTCGTTTTTTAGTGTTGATTAAATTTTATATTTTTTAGAGTGTTTAATGGAGTGATGCTTTCTTCAGTTACTGGCTACTATGGATATGTAATTTATAAACGTATTTCTCGATTAAATGTTCAAGCACGTGATAAAGAAGTTGCAGCTGCAAAAAAAGCAGCAGCCAAAGCAACAGGAAAGAAGTAATCCAGTGCGGATTTTATTGTTGTTAAATAATACAGGATATTTTTTAAACATTAATTATTAGTATAATGGTTAATTTTTGTTTGTTGAAATTTTTTTGCTAAATAAAAAACATTGTAATAAATAAGAAAATTAATTAATGTTTAATGACATGGATACTGTAGATAAAGTAACAGAGACATTATTTTGAACAACATAGTTAGTAACACTACTTTGAAGATACTGTAAATCATTAGTCTTTTACCACCATAGCTTTTGATACTACTTTTCAATAAAAAAAATAAATAAAGAAGAAAGAAAAAATAGTTGAATTAAAGTAATAAAACTATTATTATAAAAGTTTAATTTTCAAAGTTTCAAACACTACTAACAAAAGTCGGGGAGACATTGTCTTGACAAAATGTCCTCTAACAAAAATTTGTTGTTGTTTGTTTTTTTTTCTTGGACAACAACTTTGATTCTTGTACTTTAGATAGCACTGCCATCGAATCGAATCATGACATCTCTTCGACATATAACTAAACTTATATCTTCATCACAGCTGAAACTGCTACCATCATCACAAATTTGTATTATTCGACTATCATCTTATGATTCAAGGAAATTTCTTCAATCATTTGATCGTAATCAAATTCATGGTATGCTTTAGTACTTATTTATCTTTAATATATTTCTATTTTAGTAATTAGAACTGTTCGAACTGCTAATAGTGGTGGTCATGGATCAACAGAACCACCAAAAGAAGATAGCAGCTCAAAAGATAGTAATCAAAATCCCTTTGGTCAATCATCAACAAATAATAGCAGCAATAGCAATAACAATATTCCACCAAATATGGCTAAAAAGATTGATCCAGAAACACTTAAAAAGCTTCGAATATTTATGCTTGTTGTTATTTGTACTTCATTTGGATTAAGCTTTCTTGCACTTGGAACAATGGCAACTCATTCTAATCCAGCTGTGGTAAAAGCTCTTGAAGCAGAAGCAATAGAATTTGATGAATTTTTAACTCATATTCTGCCTACTGGAGAGGTTTGATTTATAAATTTTGTTGATATGGTGCTAAAGGTGGTGTATATTTTAGGTTGCAAGAGTTATCTATTTTCCACAACAGCATAAAGCAATTGCACTTCTTCAACCAGGTGCTGTAATTCATGGGCAACAAGTAAGTTGTTTTAGATTATTGCCACTTTCATAAGATAATTACATATAATCTCTCAAGAATTAAATTATTATTACAAGCATTATGACTTTATTATGTTTTTTAGTACAAAAGTGAAGTTGTTCCTATCAAAATTGATCGAGTTAGTTCATCACAACCTGATCAAGTTCGACTAGAAATTCGTCATGCTGAAGAAAAACTTGGTCTACCACTTCGAGAAGGAATACCTGTTGAAGTTTTTCGTGGTGCTTCATTCTTTAGGTTTGTTGTTTGATTTTGGTTTACAGCAATCTTTGATGTTAGTACTTTACTTGAAATATTTAAATGTATGGGTTACTATAACTCAACAAGACAGAAACTTTTGTATTTGCTGTATTCCATGTTGCTTACTTTGGCTTACAGTAATACTCTTTGCTCTTGTTGCATTACTTGAGTTTTCGGATTACTGTAACTGCTCACAAAATAACTTTTTCTTTGTTTGTCCATTGATTAATTTATTTCTAATTTTTAGAGTAATGGAATTTATGATTGGTTTTGCAATAATTGGATTTTTGGCATCTCGATATGGTCAACTTATTCGTCGACAAATTCTACAAAAACGTGCTGAAGATGCCGCAAAAGGAGCAGGAAAGAAGCAGTGATAATAATGGATGCTATTTTCTTTTTCTGTTTGAAAAGTTTTGTTTTGTATAAATGATATAGGATTGTATGTACATGTTTTTTATTTAATATGGGTTTTTTCTTTTGTTTATGTCAAAAAGTGGAAGCTATAAAATGCTTTTTTTATTTCTTTAATTTCTACAATAATAATGATGTTTTGACTATTTTAAGGAAGGGTCTTTGCAGAAGTATGAACGTGAATAGCTTTTGTTATATTAGATGATGTTTGTGGTTTGTCACCCAAATTAAAGCAATGTTAGCTCAACGCGGATTATTACTACCATCATCAAAAGCAGCAATATTATTATGTCAAAGTATTGGAACTTCAACAATCCCTGAATAACAACAATATCCACCATCATCAAAACTTCTATCCTCTCCATTAAAGCATACAACAGAAGTTCTAACAAGTATTGGAAAAACTGGTACACCATTTATACAATCTTCATCAAAAGCTGAATATGCGTTAGCTCGAATTGATGATGTTATAAATGGGTTATTTCAGTGGGTTCGTGTGCAAATGGAGGTGGATATTATCATTATGCATATTCTGTACTTCGTGGATATGGTCGTGTAATTCCTGTTGATATTTATGTACCAGGTTGTCCTCCAACTGCTGAAGCGCTACTCTATGGAATTTTACAATTACAAAAAAAAGATTAAACGTCGACGTGATGCACAATTATGGTATCGTAAATAGGTAATTTAGAAACTAATTTTTAATGTGTAGATGCGAATTTTTATGTGTGATGAATAAATGTATAAAAAAAAGGAAAAGCATATATATGGGAACAAAATTTATTCAAAGAATAAAGAAAAACTATCCAGGGATTAAATCCGTGGAAATGGCCGGTTAGAAGCAGTACCAATTAACAATTAATTAATTATTCGCAATTTCAGTCGTGAGCTTAGATGGGGATGTGCATTAGAAGTTGTTGAACATGTTGTTTTAAAGTAATTAATTATTGAATGAAATGTTATTTATTTCTATTTTTTGAAATTAAAAAAAGTACATAAAAGACTTTGCAGGCATATGTGTGGCGTCAGAGAACATAGAGAGACATTGACATAGACAAAATGTCAGATCAATTTATCTTTTTTCCATGTATTTTCCCTTCTCCACATACAATGCTTTACTTCAGACTTCATCATTACTATTGTGCTGTCTTTTATAATTAGACTGATCTGTTTTTTTGCCGTTAAGGTTTTGTGCTTGAGAAAATGACTAGAAAAAAAATCATTTAAAGTACAGAAACTTAATTATTCTTTTATTTTCTCAAAACAGCATTATAATATTTTACAAATATCAACTGTTTTGTTTTTATTTTGAACGTAAAATTATCATTTGCTACGAATGTCGTGTCTTTTTAACATTAAAAGTTGCTTTTCAAAGTCTAAAAAAACATTGACAAATTACGTTCCAAATGATGCAACTGAACAAGTAATTCGTTTAAAATTATTTCTTTGTTGTAATCAAGAATACTTTTAGAATATATTTTTAACAACATATCCTGAATTTGATGGAAAAGAAATAAAAATTGCTATTATTGATTCTGGAATTGATGTTAGCCTTAATGGGCTGCAGAAAACTTCCAATGGCCTACCCAAAATTGTTGATTGTTTTGATTTTACTGGAGCTGGAGATGTTGATACAACAGTTATCAAGGAAATGGATTCTAACAATATTTTAATTGGTTTAAGTGGACGAAAGTTTAAAGTAAAATAAATGTCTTATATATAGCTCTAATTTTTATTTCTTCAGATTCCAAAAAAATGGGTAAATCCATCTGGAAAGTGGCATATAGGTCTTAAATCTCTTTACAAACCTGCCCCCTTAGGTTTTCAAACATTTTATAGACCAACACCGCCACCATCGACTTTTAAAAAGTTGCCAGAAATTGATTGCATTGTATGGTTTGATGGGATAAAATGGTTGGCATGTATAGATACATGTAAAAGCTTGGATAAAGCAACAGTCCTTACAAATTTTCGTGATAAACATGAATATGGCATTCTTTCAAATGATATAGTTTATAGCATTACGATTCATAATGATGGGAAATTGCTTGAAATTTGTATGGCATATGATGATCATGGGAGTGCTATTGCACAAATTGCTGCAGCATATTTTGAAGGAAAGCCTGAACAAAATGGCTTGGCACCTGGTTCTCAAATTATCTCGATGAATGTTATGAATCCTGGAAAAGGTTCAGTATTATGTATGGAATCACTCAAAAAAGCTGTAAGTATTTTGAATTGAATAATTTGAATATTATTTTCCTTTTTTACATCCACATTATGTTTATTTAACTATATTCTAGCTTCTGAAATGCATTGAAATGAAAGTAGATATTGTTAATTATTCGATCGAACATTTTACGGGGTAACAAAATTTTCAAAATCTTTTAATTTAAAGCTTTCAAAGTAGAATCATATTTTAGTGATGAAGGAATTTCAAAGCTGATCATTGAAATGGTTAATAATCATAATATTCTAATTTTCAAAAGTGCAGGAAATCGTGGTCCTTTATATGCTACTACACTATCATATGATCACTCTATTGAAAATGCAATATTCAGAATAGGAGCATTACTGACCCATGAAATGCGAAAAAGAATATATTATGTGCAAGGGAGTAATGAAGAAGAAGAAGAACAATGCTCTTATGCTGTATATCCATCTTCATCCAGAGGGCCTGGAGCTCTTGGAAGTCGAGGATTAGATTTTGTTGCACCTGGAGCTATCATTACAAATATTCCTCATTTTTATTCTCATGAAAATATACGTTATGAAGGAACAAGTTTTTCTGCTCCAAATGCCGCAGGAGCTGTTGCATGTTTGTTATCAGCTTTAAAAGCAAATTCAATTGAATATACACCTTTGACAATAAAATTTGCGTTATATAAGACTGCATTTTTGCCAAAAGATAGAAGTAAATTAGAATTTGGACATGGAATTATTCGAAATAATGAAGCTTTTAATTATTGTAAAAAAAATAATATATTAGATTTTAAAATTCCAACAACAAAAACTGTTGCAAAAGGCATTTGCATTTTACAAAATGATGAAAATCAAAATGTTATAAAACAGGACATTGATTTATCACATTTTATTGATATTACCCCTGAAGAAGCTGCAACTTCAAATTGGAGTTTAAAACTTTCGTCAAATGCTAAAAGCTATATTGAATTATCGACGACAAAAATTCCAAAAAATCATTTATTATCAATAAAAGTTGACACTGAAAAATTAGAACCAGGAATTTCAAATTTTGCTGAAATTATGATTATGGATCCATTAATTGGTGCAATATTTAGTATTCCCATTAACGTAATTTATCTGTTAAAAATCACAGAAACTCGCAATTACTGCATTAAAAAAGAAATAACATTAATTTATGAAAACCCTTATCATATTCTATTTCATCCATTTTTTGAAAAAAGAAAAAATTGTCAAATTGTAATTAATTCTCTTAACGCTGAAGAAACAAATTTATGTATGGAATATGTGGTTTATGATGAAAATCGATGGAAATCAATTGAAGCAGGCGATACAAGGATAGCTTTTGGGTTTAATGCAAAAAATCAAACCAAAACATATGTAATCTCAATTGAAAAAAGTGAAATTCATGAAATTTGCATTTATCAAAAACCTGGAGCTTTATCAAAGGCAAACTTTGAACTTGATTTTAATTTTATAGATGATGATACTGTTATGGAAAATATTAATGGAGACACCGCAAAAAATATTATTCAAAAATAATAATGAAATTTATCTGGAAATTTGTTGTATAAGTTTAAACGGTAAATCATAAGATCCATTAATATTTTAAGATATATATTTTTAGCATTATCAAGAATTATTTGCTGCTACACCACATTAATAAAATTATTATCAAATGTTTTTTTTATTATGAGGGAATTCTATGATATTCATATTTTATTTTTTGTGTTACTCCTTGGGACATTATTGTTGTTACTGCTGCTGACATTTTTAAGTGATGTTATTAATCGTTGTTTCATATTTATATTGTATTTTTTTAACTTCTGTTTTTCTAGCGACAATCTGAATAAAAAAATAAACCAGTAGACTATAATAAAGTCATTCCATAAGTTCTGTCCGCATGTGTGAATGCTAATAATTTTATAATTTACATAACAACATAGGGTAAAACTCTGCATAATTGTAGCCATAAAACATGGATTCTGAGATAGTTGACGTTCACATGGAATTTTCAGGAATTTTTTTAGTGAAACAACTTTGCTTAATGTTAATTTATTCTAGGGCAATGGAATTTATGATTGGTTTTGCAATAATTGGATTTTTGGCATCTCGAAATGGTCAACTTATCCGTCGACAAATTCTACAAAAAGGTGCTGAAGTTGCTGCAAAAGGAGCAGGAAAGAAACGATAGTAATCATGAACTGTTTTCTCTCTTAGAAAACTTTTGCTTTGTATAAAATGATATAGGATGGTATGTATATGTTTTTTTATTTAATATGAGTTTTATTTTTCTTTTCTTTTGTTTATGTAAAAAAATGTGGAAGCTATAAAAATGTTTTTTTTTTAAATTGCTTCTTTAAAAAACAGAAAATTGAAAGCGGATACCATCGGCGTCAACAAAAATAATAATGTTTTGACTATTTTAAGGAAGGGTCTTTTTTTGCAAAAGTGTGAACGTGAAAGGCTTTTATTTAGGCTTCAGTGATAGAGAACACTTGTAGATGGGATCGTGAACAAAGTTCATTCAAAGAATAAGATGAATGTTCATGGATTAAATGATTTGTGCAATTTTTAACAGCAAGTGATGCTGTTAAAAATTGCACAGCCATCATTTCCCGGATTTCATTGTTTTAGTGTTTGCAGCAATTTTATATTGTTTTAATGGTGACTTATCCGTTTGCGAGAGGATTACTTTTTTGACAGTTTTCGTTAAATAGAGAGCTGAAGCAAAAAAACATGTTTTTTGCGATATGTTTTTTCATCTTTATTTTTTTGACATTTATCTCTTTTTTGTATTAATCTAACATTACATTAAGCTAGATGAGATCGTATAGTTCATTTTACTTTTTTCTTGCTCAATTATCACCTCATTTGTTCAAGCTTGCAATTATAGTAGTATACTTGAAACTGAATGGGGAGTGTATTATAGGGTTAAACATTTTGAATGAATTCCAAAAGAGTATATTTTTTAGAATCTGCAAAAACAATGAAATTTAATACCTCAAAACCCTCTCTTTTTTATCACATTTTTTTTGCTGTTGCTTCTAAAACGGAAAGTTTTACATTTCAGTTATAAATAATTTATATTGTTTTCTTTTAAAACAATAGCATCTCCTATGCCACCCCAAAAGATGCATTCAAATATTCAATATTCATAACTTTCTCTGTTGCTATCTTTACGTCATTTTTTCTTCCACTCTCTTCGATGAAAAAAAAAACTTCTTTATTCTTTTCAAGTTTCTGTTTTTTTCTCGTTTCTTAGTCTTTTAGGTTTCTGTTTTTCCCATCTTCAAAGAAATTTTTTCATGTGTAATGAGAAGACTGTCCATTTTTTTTCAAGAAGAAGGATGTCATCCCCTTGTTAAGCTTATCCTCCCCTCTCAACTCTACTCATCTTTGAAGCATCCGTTGCTTTTATTATTGCAAAAAACTACCACCAAAAAAAGGGTTTTTCATTTTTTTTTGCTGCAACAAATGAGTTTCTTTCCTTTTTTTTAGGTTTTTTTAACAAGCATGTAACGGAAAATGAAATGAGTACATGTAGTAATTTTTTCAAAGAAATGATTAGTTGCATTATTTAAAAGTTTCTTGTCTTTATACCTTATTAAAAATAGTGTGGTATGCGTGGTTTTTAATAAGCTATAGTAATTTCGTAGACTGGATTGATGATGCATGAAAATGTGAACACCCTGGGTTTTGTATTCTGGATGTTTTTTTACTTGAACACAAATTGGTTTTTTAAAAGACTTCCTTGTTTTTTTTTGAACGGCAAATTAGATTTTTAATCAGTTTAGTAAAGTACCAAAATTAAATTTAAGCATGATGTTTTTATTTTCTGAACTTTTTTATCATATTTTTTATCACGGTAAATATGGATAAGAAGGATTACTTTATTAAATTTGGTTTTCTTTTTGAAACTTTAATAAAAATGCGGTATGCGTGGTGAGGTGCAGTAATTTCTTAGACTGATTAAATGATTCATAAAAGATGAACAACGTGTTTTTGTGGTCTGAATGTTTTTCTATTTTTTTAACACAAATTGGCTTTTAAAAGACTTCCTTTTTTTAGAACGGCAAACTGGATATCTTAAATGTTCTTAAAGTACCTAAATTAAATTGAAACACGACGTTTTTTCTTCTAAGATTTTAACGGTAATTTTTATAAGCTTATTGAAGAAGCGAAATAAAACAATATTTTTTTTCAATGAATTTCAACCCTTACAAATGTTACTATTTATTATATTAAGAATAGGCTATGATTATTTTATTAACTATATCTTATCTGTGAAAAAAACACACTCTTACCGAAGTTTATTGATTGATAAAAAATTTAAATTATTTTATTCATAATATCAAAATTTTTTCGTCTAGAAAAGTAATACTTATTATATATTTTTAGTTTTTCAGTACTAATTTTTACGATGTAACAGTTCTTTGATCGCAGGGTTAAAAAATCTTATTTGGACGACTTTTTATTATGTGTAATAAATTATGACACAAAAACAATTAAACTTTTTAATGTATTTAAAAAAATGTAATTAATTTTTCATTTAACTTTTTGTTGTTTTTTATTACCTTTATTTATGACATCTAAAAGGAAATTAAAGTTTTCACAGTAAAGTTGAGTGCTTTACTAATGAGAAGTTTTGTTTGAAAAAGTCTTCATGAAGTATTTAAAAAAAATTGAGGCTTGGTTAAAAAAATTAAAAAAATCTATTTCGTTTTCTGTTTTGTTTGAAGTTTAAACTAGATACACCTAATTTTAGTGTTTTGAAAATAATTGATAACGGAAAGTTTTTATTTTTCTTCAATTTGCTTTTTTTTAAAACTTTGTATTTGGCGAATGCTCAAGAAAAACATCTCTTTTTTTTTATCATTTCACAAAAGTTCTGTAAAGTGATGAGAAAAACAATGTATTAATCACACACTTTTTAGAAGTTTATTTTATTTGTTGAAGAATGCTCTAAAAATGTTTTTTTTCCCATTATCAACTTAAAAGCTTTTTTGTTATTATGCAATAATATTTTTTTATTTCATATTGCGTAAGAAGAATGCTTTAAAAACTGTAGAAGAATGATGCAATCAAAGCTTTTACAGTTTTATGCTTAAAAATCAAAACATATCCAAGAAAAAAAACATTGATCTTTCACACATCGCAAATAGAGTGTTCTTTGCTATTCATCTTTGAAAAACAGTTTTATTTTTTAACAAAATATTTGTCCGTTTTTTAGTGCGCATTTTTTTAAACGGCGCCGATATTATTTATTTCGAGAAAATAGCTGTTTTAGATTTTTTAAGATTGAAAAAAATATGCCTCGTGGTTAATGTTCTTTGCTTCTTCTTGTCTTTTGCCACGCCTTTCTAGACGAGATTTTTTGTGATCAAAAGCCTTTTTAATAATCTGTTAGTTTGATCATAAATCATTGTGGTAGATGGTGGTCTTTGTTATAGCTTGTTCTTGTAAGACACATGAAAGAAAGTTGATGTCTATTTCTTTATAGGTTTCAAAGTAACAATAAGATTTTCATTTTAGAATTGTTATCACTATTTTTCAATCAAGTTTTTATGCATTTTTGAGGGTAATTTTATAAATAAAATTTTGTAGTCACCCTTACGAAAAAAAGTGATAGTAACAGAAAAAACAAAAGCTTTTATTAATATCTTTTTAGAATAAAAAATAAGATGTACAGTAATTTGTTGTTTTTAAAATTTTTGGTACTGTCGGAATTTGATATAAAAACGGATTTTGCATTTTTGAGAATAATTAAAAATTTATAAAATAGGGTTCTATAGTCACTTTTCCAACAGAGTGATTATTAACCATAGCAAATGTGGGAGGGTTATTATCTTTACGCAGAAAACAATTTCGCAATTTCGTTGGAACTCCCTGTATTCTTCAAAGTGTCTCTCACGATCTTTTTATTATTACAGCTCAATTCAAAAAAATTTTGATTGTCAGTTCGCTATATCAAATTTATATCCACATGGACAACAAAATTTTTGTCAGCGACAAATCTTATTTTTGTGCCCACAATTTTTGCAAACTTGCAAACTTCCTGTTACAATCATCGTTTAAAAATGTTTCCCTAAACAAAAGTAGTCACGTGCTTCCAAATATATATCTTTTTTTTCTCTGATCTTTTTTGTTGTTGCTAACCAAAAAAGAAGCAGCAATTTTTTTAAAACAAAAATCCTGAAAACAAACATTTTCTCTCTATTTTTTTAAAAGCTTGTTGAATGAAACTGAAACTCTTCTCATATGACATATATACATATTTATATGCAAACCAAAAAAAAGAGGCAAAGAAGCATGGATTTATGAAATCGGTATTTTTTTGTTTGTTCATTCACGTTTCTGCTTTGTTTTTTCGAATAAAAAAGCTGTTATGAAAAATGCAATTAATATTACTCAGATTATGTGTCCTCTTTTTTTATCCAATTATCTCATCCTTCTTTAAAAAGCTTCCAGCAACACTGAAAAAATAAAGTAAAAAAAACTCGAAGGATAATGAGAGAGAAAAAAGATATTTGCTTCTTGCGCAGGATGGATCGCGGCAGTCAGTCAATCATGTTGACTCCTTTATTCATTGACCGACATTCCCTCAGGGGATGACGAAAGTTTACTTTTTTCTTTCTTTTCTTTGAAGCAAACAAGCAAGAGAGAAAAAGAAAGCGAATGATTGCTGGATTCGGTCAGTGATTGATTTTTTCGCGCTCATTTTTGTTTCTCTTGTTTCTTACAGCATTAGCACTTTTTTGATGTCAGAATTTCGGTTCTTTGAGGGATATATAATTGTTACGCGCAAAAAAAGGGATAAAAGTGGATTTGAGAGTTTTTAAAATTCAATCCTTTTTTCATGCTTTTTACACGTGTTTTTATGTGTGTGGGATTATTAAAAAAGGTTTTTGAAAGGAAAGGATATGATTTTTTTCTACGTGATTTTGTTTTTATTTAAAATTATGTTTGATTGATTATGTGATATTATCATAACTAAATATTCTTCCATGATCAAGTTTAGCAGCATGTATGAGAAATGAAAAAAGATAACTCAATTAGGGTTTAAAGATTGAAATGGAAATATGAATTTTATTTCTTTGGAGTTTATCTGATAATTTTTTCTTGATTTTTGAAAGTCTTTAATAATTTTTAAAAAGCTGTTTCTTGATTAAAGCTCATTTTTGATTTTTAGTATCGTGATTCTTTCTCTCATTCACCAACAGAAAGCCTTTTTTTTCCTTCATTTTTATAAAAAAAATTTTTTTGAAGTGTTAATTTCTGTTAATAATTTAGCACATCTGATGCTGATGTGTTAATTAATAGATTTTTCTAAGTTAATTTTTTGCATAAAACTCGCCCAAAGTTGTTTTAGTCAAATCTTAGAGAACTTTCGGCAGATTCCTTATATTTTTTTATCACGGCTTCTATATTTTTTTAAATTTCTATAAGCTTAAAAACGTGTAGCAAACAAAAAATGATTTTTTTCGATATCTTTTTTAAGCGTTGAAGCCAAAACAATAAAGCTTTTTTTATTTACTAGCTTTACTTTCAACATATCCACAACTTCCGCTTCTAAAAATACATCAATCTAAATATCACGATTGCATTATCTTTTCATCATTTTCTTCTTAACGTTCCATCTGAACATTTCTTTTATTCCTTCCTTATTTTTCTTAATCTTCTTCCAGATCATTGATATCTCACGATGTTTGATCATCATTTTATTCTTCCTTCTTCGATCAACAGAAAAATGCCTTTCAATAATAACTTTTATTGTGCTTTTTAAAAATTTTTCGCGTTTTTCTTTAAAAGTGCTTTTGTCGAAGAAAGCAATTCCATTCAGACTTCATTCTTCCATCCCTACCTTCCAGTCGCCTGGAAGGAAACGAAGAAGTTTGCCAAATTTTTGTTGTCTCTTTGTTTTTAAAAGGTTATGCAACCAATCTGTCTCTATGCTTGCTATGCTGGAAATGAGAGAAATCAAAACTCTTCTCATTTTACATTCCACTTTTTCCTTTATTTGCGCGGCCTTTTCCCTCCTCTTTTTTTTAAATATTTGTTTTTTTTATTTCCATAATTTTGGTTTCTATTTTTTTTGTCTCTGACAGCTGTGGAATGAGTGAGGAAGGAAGAAGGAAGTTTGGGGGTTGAAAAGAAAATAAAGATAGATAAAAAAGCTAATATTAAACGCCTCCAAGCTATGTTGGAAGAAACTTGTCAAAAGCTTCTGCTGCTTCATTCATAAGAATAAGATAAGGATGAAAAAGGAAGTTTTAAGATTTTAAAAATTTGATATAATGTTTTTTAAATGTAGTGCACGTAGACAACTTTTTAATGTTCCATAAATGGCTTTTTGAACTTTTATGATGTCTATGGTACGCAAATTTAAGACACAGTGAGCTAAATGAGAGTAACTCATAATTTTTGTTTTGATTTTCTTAGGTTACTCTCATTGTGATAGTAACATAAAAAATTTATTATCGCTTTTTAGTGTTACTTTCATTTTGATAGTAACCCAAAACTTTTGTTTTGATTTTCTTAGGTTACTCTCATTGTGATAGTAATTGAATAAATTTTTTATCGTTTTTTCTTGTTACTGTCACTTCGACAATTTTCTTTCTGCTGTTACTATCACTACCAAAAACCCATTAAAATTAAAGAAAAAGGATTTTTAACTGCAGTAGAAATTAAATCCAACTCTAAAATGGAAGTTAAAAAACTTTTTTTTATCAATGTTGATCGGTTATGAACTCTTTAGTAATATTTTTTTTTTGAGTCTTATATTATCAACTTATTAGCGGTATTTACCTAATTTTTTCAAAGATTTAATTTAGTTCTTTCTACAAACATATTTTTTCGCATTCTTTATCCATGAATCATCCTATCTCTTTTTTGTATCTTACAAAAACAATCCTATCTTCAAATTCTTTTTTAAACTGATTCACGCAAACACATTTGTTTTTGATTTTTTTTCTGTGCCGCTATTTTTGTGTCTGAAAAAGCCATATTTCTTTTTTCGTGGACTGTTTTTGTAAGTCTCGAAAAATCTTGTTATTTCAAAAATGTTTTTTTCTTCGTCTAGCTAAAAAAATCAAAGCTATAAATATGTACATCATGAACGATCTTTTTACATGTAAACAAGATTGAGTAAGGCATATAGATCGTTGATCGGTTATGAACCTCTTAGGACGATTTTTGATTCCATTTAGTAAGTAAAATTTGAATGGAATGAAAGTCTAGATGCTATTTTTAACTTGTTTTTTCTCCTAAAAGTGAGTCAATAAGGTTAACATTTTCCACTAAAAAGGAATGGTGATGGATTTTTGATGTTTCAAGAATTTCAGAATTTCTTTTTTTTGTGGTTGTTGTGGTACAAGGCGTGCCATTTCCGTAGATCGGTGAAAAGGGGGTTTTACCGTTTTAGAAAAAAAGCTATATAAAAGAACTGTTTTTAAAATGAGGAAAAAGTAAATTTAGTTTTGATAGAGGGTGTTGCTCAGTAAAACTGGAACACTTGTTTTGTCCCGGAATTTTCGTCAGTTAAAACTAAAACAGAGATTCATAGTTCATAGTACAGTTCTTGTTAGCATGCTATAGGATATCTTTGTTTCATGTAAATTTATTTAAGACAGGTGAAAATTACATTTGTTGCACTAAAAACGGTGTGAGTAATAAAAAACTTTTTTTTTAAATTTTTGTTACTGTCACCTTGTTTGGCAGTTTTGAGAGTAAAGAAAATTTTTAAAAAAGCTATTTGTTACTCTCACAGAAAAAGCAACTGCCGTAACAAGAGAGATAGAAACAAAAACATATTTTTTGGTTACTATCATTTCATAAAATATTTGCATGAGCGAAGATGGCAAATTTATATACCAAAAATAGTCCCATATTTTTCAATTTATTACTGATCAGTTTTTGTCTAACTTTAATAGAAAAAATTGCGCTATGAACATCTTTTTCCCAAAGTCTGCCATGTTTCGCTCACCTGGCATTGTAAAAATGTTGCTCATCAAAACTTAAGACAAACCGGTGTAAAATTAAATTTTATGCAACCACTTTCATTTCATTTAATGTCAAAAAATGAAACCTCTTTTTTTTTAATTCGTCCATTTCACCTTTATCTACATAATTTTTTTGTGTAACACTTTTGTTTCAATCAAAGTAATCCACTTGCCACTTGTTATTTATTTAATAAAATGCGGTTTAAGTTATTTCTTCTCTTTTCTTTTTCTCTTTTTTAATGTCTTTTTTTATTTCCGTCCTCTTTTCTTCTTCTTCCAAGTTTATCTTTAGTCTTTTTTCTTTTTTGATCCGAGTAAAAATAAAAGAAGAAGACTGATGGGGCATTTCTTTTTTATCCTTAATGTTCCTCTCTTCCAAATTTTCCCTTTTCAATCAAGAGATATTGGGCAACAACGACGACACTGGGCAACGTTGTTGCAAATGAATTATTAGCTTTTATAAAACTTTTTTTCAGCTTTGTTTTGTTTTTGGCAGAATTATGCATGCACACACGTTGATTGAAATGAATGAGAGAATAAAAAGATCTTGGTAATTTATCAATTTTAATTGAGTCAAAGGCTTTGTTAATGATTTTTAGCAGATCTTTTTTTTCTTACTTTGATAATTACGTGCTTTGTTTAATTACGTATTTTAAGTGATACTATATGGATGTTGTTGCATTAAAAAAAGTTGTTGAAAATGTGACATCGTTAAAAAGAGTGATATTAAAAAGTTTGTATTGGTTTTGAGTTATTTGAGTTAGTGATAAAAAATGATACAAGAACGTAATATCAGATATGAGTTTATCCATTTATAAGCTGTATGGATAGCGTATATTGTTGAAAGAAGTTTTTTTAAAAAATTCGCTTTTTATTTTGCCTTCGGTTAAATTTTCTATTAAAAAAATTTGTGTTTTGGAATAAGCTTGTTAGTAGTGAATGAGAAGAACCAAACTAAATTCTCTCAAGGGCATTGTTCATTCACTTTCAGAAATTAGTTTTAATAAGTTTTTGCAAACATGATTATCACAGATACAATTTGTTTTTGCAATGGTTTTGCCGCTAAACAGGTTGTAATACAAGCAATTTCGGATCAAAGGTCATTGTTAAAAAACTAATTTTTATTTTATAAAAATAAGTTCAAAGATAGCAGTATCCCTTTTGTTCACATTTAATTAAAGGATTAGCTGAACTTTGATCAAAAAATGAACAATTGTAAGCTTAGAACTTTTTTCATATTCTTATTTAAGTTTCTGACTTCTTGTGAGTATTCTTCTGTTTTTTGTTGGTTTTTAGGGAATCCCTTTTCTTTTTTGCGTGCAGCCGATGTAGACTGAAACTAATATTCCAAACTTTTACGTCAACATTTTCTTTCCCAAAGTATCATTTTACCAATTTTAAATAACCATAAAAATTTCTTCAATGAATTATTTTCATAGTTACCGTAACAATGTTTAACCTCACTTTGTCCTTGAAATCCGGTCATGCCCTTTTAATTCTTCCAACATTTAAAAAACGCTATCACTTTCAAAAATTTGTATTTATGTGTGTTTTGCTTTCTCATTTTTTAAAACATATGAGGCTTATATTTGTCTCTTCTTGTCGTTTTTTTCACGTCATTTTTTTCTGTGCCATAAAAGCTCTTTCTTTAATTTTACTTTCTGTTTTTCAGGCAATTAACTCTCTTCCAAGGTCGGGTCGCTTCATGTATCCCCTCATTCTTCTTCACGCTTGCTTTTTTCTTCTTCTTTAGTTGATGTTGTTGTTGGTGATGGTAGTAGAAGAAGAAAAAATGAAGAAAAAGACAAGCAAAAAAGAAAATGAGCAAGCTTCAAGACAACAACAACGTGAAACAAAAGAAGAAGGCAGGCCAAAGACTGCAGAAGGAGAAGCAAATTTTTTAGTTTCTCTTTTTTTTGTTTCTTTCCTTTGATGGTGTCTCTCGGTTGATCAACGATGTTTATCGTTGATGAAGATGATAGTGTTGATGACTGTTTCGTTGATGAATAAAAGAATGTCTCTGTCTTGATGAAGAAAATAATAATGAAGAGGGAAAACAATAATAATAATATGATTGTGAGAAATGATAATATTGATTGTTATTAACAAAATTTTTGAGCTGAGCGTCTGTGAAAGAAAACTATATAAATTTTTTTGTTGCGATTTTGAAAAAACATAGTAATAGAAACATTTTATTATCGCTTTTTATCGTTACTTTCTTTTTGATAGCAACTCAAATTTTTCGTTTTCTAAGTTTCTATTACTATCGTTTTGATAGTAACCTGAACATTTTATTATCGTTTTTTATTGTTACTTTCCATATATGAAAAACTCACATAATTTTTAAATCTTAAATGAGAAAAGTTATTTTTTGTGGGATTTTCACCACATTACTGTATTTTTCGAGTACCTTCTAGCTTCACCTTTTTTTTACAAGAAACGTTGAATATTTTTTTTGACAGTTTCCAATCCCACCTAAAATATTTTTCCCCATCTCGTGACCAATGCTTTTAGCATTGTTTTATTATTTTTGTAAAAATATTTATTTTTATAGACTTTGTGGAAAAAATAACATAGCAAAAAAATATTTATAGGCAAAAGAAAAAAGTTTATTGTTTCTTCTTCCATTATTACTATTTTTTTGCTGCTTTCGAAAAAAAAGAAGAGATTGATAGAAAGAATTGTAACATAGCGACGACGACATCAACAACGACAATCACAGAATTAATATTATGATGGCAGGAAAAATTGCAAAAAATTCTATGAATCCTTTGGATGGCGTTTCACCACCTGATCATTCATATGGTAAAGCACATGGCCTACATTGGATTACTGCAGCGCTGTTTATTGTTGGTAAGTTCAACTGTTAATTGTGTTGAGAAAATGCCCTCAGTTTTGAAAGGGCATAATTTTGAGGAAGTCATTTCAATAAAAGATAGAAAGATAGTAACCCAAAGTTTTAATTATGAATTTTTAGTGTTACTATCAATGTGATGGTAATCGAAAAAGTTTTCTATCGTTTCTTCTTGTTACTCTCACTCTGACAGTAAACAAAACTTTTTGTTTTTGTTTTAAAACGTTACTATCACCAAACCAAAAATTCAAAAATAACTTATACTATGGCATTTTTATAAGCATAAAATTATTGCATTCAAAAAATGATCACTAGCACTTTTCAACAGCAGACAAACTTTTCTCAAAAACATGCACTTTTATTTACAGCTATTTTTTCTTTTTCAAAAAGTTTCATTGCACTTTTATACAAAAACACCCTTTGCCTTTGTTTCATTTTCTAAAAAAAACAAAAATTGAAACTTTTTAAAAGAAACAAATTTTTCAACAGGGATTAAAGCATAATATTTTTCTGCTAAAAAACGTGACTTTTTTTCTTACACATTGAGCGATAAAACAAAAAAAAGTGAATTGATTTGTCAATAGGATTACAACCATGGACAGCAAAGCAAAAGCAAAAGCAAAAAAAATTCTTTCTAACACTTTTTTGGTGGCAGAAAACAATTGGTAATCCAATAATGGCCTCATTAATCTCTTTTTTGTCTTAAAAAAAAGAATGAAACAAAAAAACAAAGGCAGCAAAAAAGCAGTTAAAAAAGTTTTTGAAAGGGAAAACAGTGAAACAAAGAAACGAAGATGTAGTCTTTTGAGGGGCAAAAAATGGCATTTTAAGTTACACAATAAAATCAGCTTTTTAAACAAATTAGCATAAATTACAGTAATCATGATGAGCAAAATGAAAGTAACTCAAACAATCTTAATTTTAATTCTTATTGTTACTATCATCAGTGACAGTAACTAAAACTTTTTGTTTTTGTTTTTTTGTGTTACTCTCGCAATAATAGTAACAGAAATAATCGTTTATCGCTTTTTCTGCTTACTATCAAAAAACTAAAAAAGGCTTATAATAATTAAAAATTTGCATAGCCTTTCAAAAACCCTTTTTTTTAGCTGATATGGCTGGTGGTGGAGTGGTCACACTGCCAATAGCAATGTTAGCAGCCGGTGAAACTGCTGGTACAATTGGTATCATCATTATTGCCATCTCTTTTTGCTATACTGCACATTTACTTGGTGAAAATTGGAATACAATGTGCAGAAAATGGCCTGTATATCGTGATCATTGCCGTAAACCATATCCTGAAATGGCATATCGTTCAATGGGTCGTGGAGCTAGGTAAGAAAGAGAGTTCTTTGATGGGCATAAACCCAAAAAAATGCTTTAATAAAAATGACGATATTAACATCAAATCTTTTGATCCATTCGACTAAAATATGATAGTAACAATGTTAAGCGATAAAGAATCATTTTTCGTTACTCTCCTTTAAAATAAATTTTCAAATCAGGAATAGTATTTTTGAATTTTTCAGAGAGTGACAAAATTTTAACTATTTCTGTTTTTTTTAAATTCAAAAGTTTTTCAGATATTTTACTTCATTAGTTTTAAATTTAATGCTTTATGGTGTTGCAATGGTATATCTATCACTATCAGCAAAAATTATGAATGATATTGTAACTGGTGTTTTTAATGTTCATATTGGTACATGTTTAATGATTCCGATTTTGGCTTTATTGTTATTCCCTGTAACACTGCTGAAATCACCTGCCGATTTTCAGTAAGCCTTTACTGTATCCCATGATTTTTCAGCAGTAATATTTTTCAGATGGGCAGTTGTCACTGCAATGGTCACTACAACACTCTCTGTAATTTTAATCTTTTATGGTACTGTAACAGATATGGAAGCATGCACACAAGAAGCTTATCATCCATCATATTCTTCTTCAGCATTTTTACTTTCACTTGGTACTTTTATGTTTGGTTTTGGTGGACATGGTGTTTTTCCTGTAAGACATTGATTACTGATCCCCATTGACTGCTATAATCAATAATACCTGATTTTAGACTATCCAACATGATATGAAAGAACCACGACATTTTACTCGTTCATCAATTTTGGCTTTTACAAGTAAGTTTTAACAGGCTTGTATTTTAATCCCTTCGTAATAAAAAGCCGTTATCGACAAAAGGTCAAAGGCGGCTTCTTTAAAAAAACCTTTTGAATCAACAACCCGCGCAAAATTAATTGATCCTTTGCCCCTGTCAATAAAAGATCAAAGGCGGCTCTCTTCAAAATGGATTTCAACCCCCAATAATCAATATTTAAACTTTTGCAGCCTTATTAAATTTGCATAATCTTTTAAAATTACTGTTTTTTTTTCAGTTGTGCTTGCTCTATATTTACCAATTACATACCTCGGATATTTCACTTATGGCGATAGTTTAAAACATTCCATTATCAATTCAATTCAATCTTCATCCGTTCAACAAGCTGCAAATTTCTTTATTGCTATTCATTGTATTCTTACGTTAACAATTGTTATTAATCCATTGAATCAAGAAGTTGAACATAAATTTAAGCTTCCACATGGTAAGTGAATTTTTAAAGTTTAAAGATAGAGATGACAATGTGGCATTAACGAGTGCATCTAATATCCTTATCTTTCAGCATTTGGCCCTACCCGAATTGCAACTCGTTTTGCAATGATGTTTGTTATTGTTCTTTCATGCCTTACAATTCCTGATTTTGATCCAATTCTTAATTTTATTGGTGGTACATCTGTTGCTCTCACATCTGCAATTATGCCATGCATGTTTAATTTATATCTTCATGCCAGCAAAGATTATGAAGCTGCAAAACGTGATGATAATAGTGATGATACTATTGGACTTTTGGAATTAACGAAACGGTAAGCTTACCACTTTACAGTAATAAAAAATACTAAACAAGCATTAGTCGTTCCAGAGTTGTTACACAAACCAGCACATTGAAGCTTGTTATAAATGTTTTGGTTATTGGTGAGTTTATAAAATAAAATTTGCATAAAGGTGCAAATGGTGGTGGTAATAACATAACCTTGGTGGTGGAGCTTTTGATAGCTTTCTTTTCTCTCTCCAAGAACAAATTTTTTGAAACAATTTTTTAGTGTTGGCAATTATTTGTGGTGGTATTACAACATATTCTGCAATTCAAAAGCTTATGAATGATGGCACATCCTTTATTGCACCATGCTTCTCTCGGGGTTCTATTACTCCAACAGCTGCTGAACAATCATGGCATTGTTGTGGTCATTATATGAATATTTCAAGCATTGCTGATGCAACATGTCCTGCAGTGATTTAAATATTTTATGTGTTCAACGACAGTGATTTTTTTGTGATGACATAAGTACATGTTCATACATACCTATTCAAATGCCATCTATTGAATTTTTTATATTATATTTTTTTGCTCAAATTAATTTGTTAGTTTTTTATCTTCTTTTAATTCATATACATAGTTATACATAGCTCGAAATTTTTTTATTGTATTTTGATACCGGGATAGCCTTGAGAAAAAACTCTTACCACAGAATTTTTTTTTAAAATGTCCTTGTCCTGTTTTGTTCTATCTAAAAAGGGTATAATCGGTGCGTTGCCTTTTTTAATTTTTACTAAAAAAGTGCAAATAATAGTTGTTTTTTATGTAAATTTTTCTTTTTGTAAAATCTTAAATGACATATCTTCCTTTTTTCATTATTTTGTCTTAAGCTTTAATAGTTTTTTATTAATGTTAAGCGTTCCAATCCCATTGCGGGTGGTTCTTTTCTTATCTTCTAGTGTAACTTTTAACGTGTCTCTCTTTTTTGTTAGAAAAAAACGGTTGAATTTTTTAATAGTAATTTTTATATTTTTAATATTTACATGTTTAATTTACAATAATAGTTGTTTAAAAACGTTTTGAAAAAAAATAGAGTTATAAAAAATAGAAAGAAACAAAGACAAAATGAGATTATGTACAAATTTGAGACTTAACAAAATTACGAAATACAATTAATATAGAAAAAGTTGATTTTTGAAACTTTTCCGATCAGAACCCAAGTCGATGCAACATGAATTCTGGCACGAATGTTGTTTCATCATCTTTAAGAAACTTTTAGAATCCCCCAAAACCCATATTCACTAAAACTACTGTATACTTTAATGATTAAAATGTTTTCGTGTCAGAACCCAAACTGATGCAACTTGAGTTCTACCACGAATTACATCACTTATAATAAAAATTTTAAAAGACAAAACCCCCTTCCCATTGACCCATATCCATCATCACTAATACACTACTACTATCTTTTTCTACCATATAGTTTTTGGTCGACGAGCTAAATATCTTCGTAGTTGTGGCAGTGCAAAGACACGTTGTACAATTGCTTTAATATTAACATAAGGAGATAAGAGATCAGGATGTAAAGCACTAAGAGATTCAAACATATTTGCTGCTGCAAAATCAACATAACTAACACCACTATGTAAAAAGAAACCATCCGGAGTTGGATGGGAAGCATATTGTTCAAGGATACCAAAATATCTCTTTACAGCTGGTACAAATTGTTCATAATATAGCTTATCCTAAAACAATAGAGGTTACTGCATTATGCAAATTAAAAGTGATGAAACTTACAATATCACAATCTGCTTCAGTTTTACCAAAAATAAGATGATATTTAAATTTAACATATTCACATGCAGCACCCATGAAATCACGCATAACTCCAAGCATTGCATCAGCTTGTGCTTGCTCGAAGACATCTTGCCCTGCTAAGCCATACATTTTTGCAAGCATTCGAGCAATTGCATCACCTCCTGATAGCTTTTTTCCATTAAATTCAAGGAGAGGTAAAGTATGAGGGGCATCTAAAAAAGATTTTCAATATTAATATAGAATAGATGCTTTAAGTTTCTAAGTTGAAGAAATAGTAAATTTCGAAATCGAAAAATATACAAATTTTTATTGACCAAATTCGAAAAACAGAAATTTGGATATTTCACGAAATCGCAGTATTTGTTATTATCGCAGTGATAGTAATTAAAAAATGTCATTCTTGTTTTTCTTGTTAATATCACAGTGATAATAATTCATTTTTTTCGTTTTCATTTTTTGTCACAGTGATAGTAATCCAGACATTTTATTATCGTTTTTTGTTGTTACTGTCATTTTAAAATTACAAAAGATTTTTTTGAAAAAAAATTTCGAAATGAATCTGATTTTTGACTGATCACTTATAGAGCGTATAAATTTGCATAACTAATCCTTTAATCCTATCCTTCCTAGCTGTGATATCCCATCATCCACTAGGATATCTCAAAACCTAGTCTTCAAAAATATTTTAAAAACCAAACCTTTTTTAATTAAATTCCATGATTCTTCTTTTGTAATTCTAATATCTTCAAATGGCACTCCTGCATAGACTAAAATAAGCCGCGACATTTCTGCCATTCCACGTGCATCATAAAATGTAAGACGAAATTGTGGGACAAGTCTTGCTGCTTCAAGTTTTGTAATTTTTGTTGCTGGAATTAATGCTGTTTCTGGTGAACCACATCGTTTTCTTGATAGCGAACCACATAGCATCCACGGTAGCAAGATTGGTTCCATATTAACTTGAAAGAAGGAAGCTTTTTTTAGAAACTTTTTTCGATTGTAAGAATTTGTGTTGAAATAATATTAACAGTCGCGGTTTATATATCAAAAGGAAAAAAAGAAAAAAGTGACGTTTTTTGAAAGTAAACGTTTTTTGCTGTTTGTCGTTGTTGGCTGCTGCAGTAAAAAATTGTGTGATTTCGCAAGAGCAAAAAGGAAAATGAGGAGAGGGGAAGGTGAAAGGGTAGTCGGAACCAAGTGATAGCAAGCCAATGCAAAAGGGAAGAAACGTAACATTTGTATGAAAAAAAGGCAAGCGATTAAGTTTTTTCCGCAGCAATTCAAAGAGTTCGGATGCACTACAAGACGGAAGAGAAAAAGAAGAAGAGGAAGAATAAACAGAAGAAAAAAAAGTTTTGTCCATCTCTTATTTTTCTGCTGCAAAAAAGAAAAAAATCACATCAGTAAAAAATTAAAAGTTGATTATTGCGAAATTTTTGTTTTTTGATGCAAAAAATAAATTGTATGTAGCTTTATAAAAAATATAATTTGTTTTAGATAAGTGACCTTTTTTGGGAATGAATGTCGAAATTTGTAGTTTTACTGTAAAAGCAACAAAAAAAGAAGGCGGTCAAAAAAGGGTTAAAATAGAAAACAAAAAAAAGAGAAACGTAATTTCCTGTTATTGAATTGGAAAAGTATGAATGAGGTGAATGAAATAGATCACTTTTTTATAAGCATGTGTCTTGCTTGTGCTCGACACAAAAAATGGGTTCCTTTAAATATGCGGTCAAAATACTTTTTAGCACCTCAATAGGGAATTAGATTGCTTGAGGTAGTAATGCGGGAAAGTAAAAACTATTAGAAGTTTTTTAATTTAAAAAGTTTAAAATCTGTTTATTTTTATCTAACAAAGCTCAAATATGAATTCAAGGAAGTATTTATATTAAGCTACAGAGAACTTTTCTAAAAAGCAGTGATATTTTTTCTTTGATTGTTTAAGCTAATCACTTTGGAAATCTAAATTTTTTTTAGAAGTAATTACAGAACTGGGAAACTTTTTTTTTAAGATAGCTTGAAAATCAGACATTCGCGGGAATTCATAAACTGCTTAAATAGCAGTTTCTCGTAAGCCTCATAGCTTTAAAGGCACATATTTTTAAGACATCATAGGACGCATGGTCATGATTTTTGAGCTCTCTCCAACAATAACTCAGCTCCAGAAAATGTTCAGTTTTCATGATTTTTAAAAGAAAATATTTATGAGCTATGCAACTTTTTCATTAAGGCTACCGCAAGCTAAATTAAAAATTTCAGTAAATTATGGGATATAAAATAATAGTACGATAACGCAATCTACGAACAGGTGGATAAATCTGCCTAAAATTTAAAAATTTTAAACTAAAAGTCAGTAATATTTGGCCGCCGTGCTCCACTGTTACCCACAGAAACTCAGAACGTTCAATTTGTTTAACATTTTTTTTTGGTTTTGATGACAAATGAATAACACATAAAAACCACTATGTTATGTGATCAAAGTTAGTTAGAGTTACCCAACATAAAAAATTGAAAAAGTATTTTGATTTTTAACATTGCATTCTTTGTCTGTCTTTCTTCTCATTCACCTTCAATCTTTGATAGCCTTAATTTTTTTAGATAACTGTTAAAGCACCACCGTTAAAAAGTAAGTAAGCAGTTTTTTTGGTAGAAGTTGTTATCAGCAAGTTTATTGATTGATTTTTTTTCATTGTTGGCAAGAAAAGCAAGCGTCATAAAATCTGATAAAAAAATAAAGTGAATAAAAACTTTTTATTGTTGTTTGAGAGAATAAAAAAACAGTATAGTTTTAGATGTATAGCTGTTTTGTACCCATAAAAAATGAAGCACATTTAAAATTAACAAAAAAACAAAAGAAAAATTTAAAAGAAATAAATAACCCGTTTTTTCATTATTCAATGATTTTTTTTGGGTTGCACATTTGCATAAAAAAAAGAATATTAAATGAAAGTTTAAATGGACTGAAATTATTGAAAGTGCTGTGTATCAAAAAAGATTTAATACTTCGAAGCTGGCCGTTCTTTAAGATATTTTTGTAGCTGTGGCAGCGAATGAACATCTTTTGAATGTTGAACCAGTAACGGAAATCTCTTTTCAAAATCTGCATAAAAATTGCATAAAGTATCCGATAACTCAGCCACATAAAAATCAGCTACAGTAACACCAGAGTCCATAAAGAATGATGATTTTGTTTTCCCCAAATACTCTATTAACATTGGTGAAAATTTAATTATTGCAGGTAAAAATGATTCATTAAAAGTTTTTTCTCGAATCATTCGTAAATCTAGGGATGGATGCGTAGAAACAGATAGAGCAATATATGATTGAACTTCTGTCCCAAATTTCATTCGTAAATCTATGATTGAATCAACTTTAATCTCTTCTAGGGTAGTCTTTCCTGCAAGTCCATGCCTTTTTGCTAAGAATTTTGCAATTTCTTTTGAATCATTTAGTTCTTGATTTCCTTCAAAGATTAGCAACGGGAGCTTACCGTATGGCATTTCTAAAAAAAAAAAGAAATGAACAAATTAAATAAACATCTTTTTTGAAAGTACACGTAAAATTTGTTTGTCAAGAAAGCTGTTAGTCATCTCTATTTGTAAAAGCTATTTTCTTTGCTTTGTGTGTTTAAAGTTTACTTTTGAACACAAAAAAACTTTAACAAAAGCAGAAAATGATCTTTAAGTTTTTTAACCTTAAAAAAAGTAATCTCAATGATTTTCTTTTCTTTTTTTTCTCCTACAAAATTTGTTGTTTGATTTTAGCAACACCAACTATAAAAATAGGTAATGTTTTTTTGTAAAAAAAGAAAATGATGTCAAAAAAAGATGAGTAATTTTTCCAAGAAAGATTTTACAGTTTTCTGTATGTAAGTAAGATTATATGGCTATATTTTTGAGTTTATAGTTTGTAAAAAGTAATGAATCAAAACTTTTTGTTTATACAGACTAAAAAAACTTTCTGTAAATAAATTTCGAAAAACACCAAAGATTTTAATTAATTTTTAAATTCTGCAAATTTTGCTCCATCATTGAGGACAAAACTTCATAGCTGTATATGCTTTTTGGCTTTTCTCCTCTATATTTCCCACAAATTAAGGTCACCAGCAGGTTTAAGGGTGGAGGGGTATAGCTAACTCTGAAGTTATACCTTAAAAGCGGTAAAGATCAAAAAGAAAAAATCAGACGCTATGAGTGGCTGGATTCCGAAATTTTACAATTTATGCTGACATCAGATCTTGAAGTTCCCTAATACGACAATAAAAAAACTTACGACTTTTAAAATATGCCCATTCATTAGTATTTAGTCTCATATCTTGAAACGGTATTTGACAATAATGAAGAATTAGACGACTAACTTCAGCATATCCTCTTGAAGTAAAATAAACCAATTTATACACAAATGGTTGTTGGTCATTTCTTGTGATTACTGAGATACCATTTGTTGATGGAATAGTCGTTGATGGAGCTTGGATAATAGAAGAAGTTGCTGAAGGATTATTTTGAATGGTTGCTGAAGTCGTTGAAGTTCCAGAATGACCAGAATAAACAGTAGCAGCAGTCGTTGAAGGACAAACAGGCTGCCTTGAAGGAATATGAAATGCTGAAGATGATGTCGTAACTGGAATACCATTGGTATTTCCAGAAGATGAAGAAGTCGGGTTCACCATGGTGCTCCAAGTTAAATGAGTATCAACAACAATAATTTTCATACTTTTTCCCAAAAAATGATAGAATAAATATTGGGTTTTTTTTATATTCAGGAACAACGATGCTACAAGGACTGTAGTCTCAATACTGCTCCCTCTTCACTGCAAAAAAGAATAAAAAAATTAAAGCAATGAGTCCACTGTTTTTTTCCTGCTGCTTTTAACAGAAAAAAAGGAGGCAAAGAAAGGAATGTCTCGTCAAGTGATATACCAAGAGAGCGAAATTGGGAAAAAATGAAGAAAAAAACAGTGATAAAAAACAGGCATCCGTGTAATCTGAGATAAAAACTGTTTTTTTATTGCTTCTGTTCATGCTTTACTTGATTGCTTATTTGTATGCTTCATTGATTATGTGAACACTTTTTTTTCTGTAGAAATCCGGACACCCTTTTTTGAGGCTTTATCACAAGTAGCAAGACGGGAAGTCCTTTTTTGGCTTTTGGTTGTAAAAAGTGGAATGTAAAATTTTTTTGTTCAAATATTGCTGCTAGCAACTACAATATTTGAACAAAAAGTTGATGTAAACCAATCACCTTAACACAAAAAAGCAACAAAAGAGAGATACAAAACGAGCATCAAGGTAATCCAAGATAAAAACTATTTTGTTTTGCTACTGTTCGTGCTTTACCTGCTCGCTCATTTGTATGCTTCATTGATTATGTGAACACTTTTATTTTATTGTGGAAACCCGGACACCGTTTTTTACAAGGTTTTATCACAAGTAATAAGATGGGAAGTTCTTTTTTGGCTTTTTGTTGTAAATAGCTGTAAAATTAATCAGTAAAAATGCACGTCTACGACTAATAAACATAAAAAAGGGCACAAAATTTGAACGAAAAACTACAAAAAATCTATTACATTATCTTGAAAAAGAAACAATTAAAGACAACAAACGAACGATCAAGCCAAAAACTGTTTTTTTTATTGCTTCCATTTTTGTTTTACTTCTGCTACAAGTAAACATAAAAAGTAGTACGAAAATTGAAAAAGATCTGTGGCAAATCTAAACATTGACTTGAATAAAGACCAGCATATATATCTTAAAAACAAGCATACATGTAATCCAAGATAAAAACTGTTTTTTATTGCTTTTTTTCAGTTTTAAATTCTATTTATACTTCTGAATCAACACTAAATATAAAACCCTACATTAGTTGCCAGTTTAAGAAAGAAAAACAATAAAAAACATAGGTCATCGATTATTACCACTTAAAGGATTTTATGAGACACTCATCCTGGCTAGGTCATAGGCATCAATATTGATTCCAGCACCTGGATTAACTTTATTTGCTCTCCCCATTCCACCTGGAAGTTTTTTTATATTTGGACTGTTATTTTCTTATTGTCTAATGATAGATCATCTTGCAGATCTGTTAATTAACTTTATCTGCTTCATTTACCTTTATTCTTTATTTTTATTTATTATGTCGCAGCCTACTTTAACTGTATTCTATGATAAAAATACTCGTCAACCCCAACCTTTTTCTCTTCCAAAACCCATTATTTATTATCTAGCAAAAAATGTAAATTCAATTGAAACCTATGAAAAACTAACTCAAGCCTGCAAATATTTCTACGCTACCAATCAAGTCCATTTTTTGCCATGCCTATATTTTAAAGCTTATGATGGAAGCACTTGGAAGACCTGCTCCATAGATAGCCCACAACACATTTGTGAAACAAAAAAATTGAAAAAAGATTCTCCAAAATTATGGTTAACTCAATCATTCCGATTTTATGCAAATGTTTCAACCCCTCAGACATTGGTAGCCGAAATGATTCCAAAAATTTATCGAAGTTCTGTAAATCGGCTAATTATTTCATCGCAAATATTGTCTTTTGATGAAGTTTTATTCTTGGCACCTGAAGTTACACACTTTCATTTTCATTATGTCCATGTCAAATATAATAATGGTAAAACTGTTCAATTGGAAGATATTGTTGAAAAGCTTCCGAGACTTGAAATTTTAAAGTAGTAAGTTAATTTTGTATAATCGGGTGTTTTTCGATTAGCAGTGATAGTAACGCTAAAATTTTTAAACAACAAAATTGATATTATTGTCATCACTTTTACTGAAGAAGAATGTGCAAATTTTTTTCGGAAAAAAGTAACCCTAAACATTAATGACAAATTTATCACCTCATATTTCAGCAAATTCTTTCGAAATGATCCAAGTGTTTCATCAAAAACTGCAAAAAATTTAATCAAAATTCCACATTTTAAAAATCTCAGTAATCTTTCATTCTACAATCTTTCTCCAAAATTTAATTTCAACACATTTTATTTATTTATTTTTGTAAGTTTAAAAACGAAATTTGAAACTGATTACTTAACAATATTTTTTTAGAAAAACAAGCAAATTAAATTTGATGCAACATTTCGAGATTTTGTTTCCACAAGATATCAAAAGAGCTTTGAAGCTTATATAAATAAAGCAGAATATTTACCAGATAATAATAACAATGTTATTGATTGATATACAGGCTGAAATTTGTGATATTTTTTCTTATTGTGTACTATTATGGCCACCAAAAAATAAATGATGCTTATTTACAACTTGTTGCTAACTCATTTATATTCAAATGCGAATAAATTGAATTACAAAAGCTTTAAAGAATTGTTGCATTCATTTATTAGTAAACATTTTATAGAAAACGATTTTCTAATGAATTAATGCATTAGAAAAATCATTCTCAAATGAAGAGTTGTAACAACCTTTCTTCCTTCAACAAAGTGTTGCTTATCACTAATTTTGAACATTTCTTCCTTTTTATTTGTCATTCAGTTCTTTGAAATTTTTAACAATCTTGTTTTTGAATCTTTTAGATGATTTCTCAGTAAATAATTATATGAAGCTATGAGAACAATAAAAATAATAAACACATTTAAAATTTCAGTAAATCAATTTAACAAATCCAGACCGCCCATTAATCAAAAAGAATATGATATTTATTACAATAAAAAATTGTACCACAAATCACTTTTACATTTTACAGCAGACCCGTTCGATAGAAAAAAGGGAAGTGAAAAATACAAGAAAAGTGCGAAAAAAATTTTCTTCCTTTGTTAGCTCGAGATTTCGTCTTATATTTTTTGTGATTATCTGACATATCTATTATTAGTCCATTCTCTAAAGATGATCAGAGTAGTTTTTTAATTTTATTGATTTTAAAAAAAGATATTAGCTTTTTAAGATTAAGCTCAAAAAGACAGTAGAAGAACAATGGAAAACAAATGAAGAAGAAACGCTTCTTTGCATAAAAAACTGACATTTTTTCCAAAAGAACAAATTATTAGGTTTTTAACTGGGTTTTTGTATAAATGGTTTTTGAGATGCTGTCACTGAAAAATGATTAAAACGACAGCAGTTTTTTACATTAAGCACATCTTACCAGTAATTGTATTCTTCCATTTTTCTTCATTCTATTGAGTAGTGTACCATGTTTTATGCATCCGATTTTTTGAATATTTTGTATTTTTTTTTTCAGTAACTCATAAAAAAAAGCAACCGTAAAAGAGACACCATAAACGCTGAAAGCTATGAAGAATCTGGTTCAGGTGGCGCTGTTAATTACAAAAAAATTAAAAAGGTGTCAAAATTTTAAGAGACATAATAAAAAAAATGTACTGAATTTGCCTCTTTTACAATATTAACAAAATTTTAATATCGTTGAAATATTGTCTTTGAAATAACGATTAAAGAGGGACACTCATGTCATACAAATTTTTTCGGTTAAATTTTGCTGAAATTTTTTTGACATTTTGTTTTATTTGCACACGAAAAAAGACAAAGCAGTTGTTCAATGTGCTTTGTCTTTCATTAAAAGGTAAGCATAAAAGTTAAAATGAGTTGAAATTCAATTTAAAACGACAGCAGTTTTTTTAGCAGACACGGTTTATCCTTTGTTTCTTACTTTAATTTAAGAGCATCAAGCTTTATGCAGCAATTTCTCTTTGAATTTTTTATACATTTTTAAACACTCATATGAAATCCGAAAAAAATAAATTACTATAGCAAAAATGAATTCAAATGAAAACATTTTAACAATCTGATTCCAGTAATTAGTTTTGCACCATTAAAACGCAATGTAGACATGATTAAAACATTATGTACTTAAAAATTCTTTATTTTTATATTATCAATGAGTTTTTCTACAACATTCATATAAAAATTAAAAATCAGACAAAACTTTTTTTTGTTCATCTCGCATGGTTTATCAGCAATTTTCCTTTGATTGTCAACAATAATACCATACAAAAATTAACCTTTTGTGAAAAAAATTATTTGAATGCTTTAATCGAAAAAAAGATTAAAGGAGGATGTTCATCTCTAATACATTTTTTTAAAATTCCTGAAAATCTTTTGCACTCATTTATTTGCAATGGAGAAATCAAAAAAAGACAAAGCAATTGTTAACGCCTGTTGAAACAATCAATAAAAGTTGAACAAAAAATTATTATACGATAGGTAAATGGCCCTCTTAAAAGCGACAGCAGTTTTTTTTCCAAGCACAACTTATCAGTTGTTTCTCACTTCCATTTAGTGTAACAGGATTTATGCAACCGATTCTTTGAATTTTTTATATTTTTTTAAACAACTCATGCAAAATCCTTATTCAGTTAATAAGTATAGCAAACATGAATTAACCTAAAAATTTCTTAGATATATTTTTCCCTGTATTTGCGTAATTGAAAAATTGCAATGTTCAAAACAGTACAAAAATAAAAATTAAATATCTGCATCTTCATTTAAAAGTACGCAAAATTGCAGCTTTCTGTTCATCGTTAGCTTATCAGAAATTTTTTCTGATTGTCTTTTTTTTCAGTTTTCTGACATTTTATACAACTGCCTCTTTGAATTTTTTATACTTTTTTAACCACATAATACAAAACGATAAATGAATTAATATAGCAACCGTGAATTTAACTATAAAGAATCTGATTCAGGTAAGCAATTTTGCACCTGCAGAAATGATAAAAACATTATGTACTTAAATTGTTTATTTTTAAATCATCAATGAATACTTCTGCAGCATAATTTGCTTTTTTTTTGTTCATCCCGCATATTTTATCAGCAATTTTTCTTTGATTGTCTTCTAACTTCTTTTTAATTTTTTGATCTTTTATGTGGCAGTTTCTTTGAATTTTTTTGTATTTTTTCCAACAACCCTTGCTTTCTAATATAAAGAAATTTTAGTTAACTGATTTGTTTATATGATACTCTTCAATCTTAGTTTGAGGAGTATCATATAAAGTTTTCCTCCAAGTAGAGTTTTAAACACCCAATTATGATTTAATATACGAGTACTCCACACTTACAAATGACCGTTTTTTTATTGTTGGCTAAAAAAAATATTACATCATAAACTCCTAGTATAAATAGATAGCATTTAATAACGTGTGCTACTTTGATATATGTAAATTCACAAAAAAGCAGCTACTAATTTCTGGGAATACGTTTGAACACCAAGAATGTGCGATGGAATCTTTTTAGAGCAAAAATCCGAGAAGGCATTTGGAAGCAATACCGTGTCAGATAACCGCTAGTGAAAACTAAATTTTCAAAGTGAACTCTTCTATAGAAATATGTTAAGACACATTTATTAAAATTTGCATAAATATTTAAAAAAAACAATGTATTATTTTGTATTAACCTTTTCAGCTTTATATGTTGTCGTTGTATTAACATTAGGTGTCACCGGAAATGTCGTTGTTTGTGAACCTCTAGAATATGAAGCTGGCTTTCGTTGACGACTTGTTGCTAAAACTTTTTCTTTCATTTCTGTTGATGATTCTGCATCAATATGATCAAATAGAGTTGGAGGTTCAAAAGCTGCAGCTTTATGAGCAGGAAGTTTTGGTTTTAGGTTACTACGTGGATCTGGTCCATCTGAATCTAAAATCTCTGCAGCTTTTGATTCCACTGGAGCAGTAGCTGCTGCTGGTGTAGAAGCTCCTGGTGCAGGACATTTGCTTTCATTTCGTTGTAAAATTGCTTGTCTTGCGAGATATCGCTCACGTTGAAGTTGAATTTTTACACGTGATGGAATATCAGGGATTAAATATGCAAATATGGATTTAATTGACATAACAATAAGAATAAAGCCAAGAACAAAGCATAGCCGGAAAGTCATGATAATCCAATATTCATTTGAGTAAGTATAGTCGTCATCACATTGTCCATCTGCTATAGTGTAATCAGTTAAATTTAATGCACATGGTGGTTTTCGGAAATCTCTATAACGGCAGTAGGTCATATTTGAATAATTTCCGTGTTTAATTGTTCCATCTAGTGGCCGAGCATCGAAATAAGACAGAGAGAAATTTACATATCCTTCCATGGTTCCTCGGGTATGCCAATAATAGAGTTTGGGAATGAAATCACTGGTAAAAGCAATAACAAATGCCTAAAATTTTATTAATTATACAGGTGTTGAATTATTTTCGTTTCTGATAGCAACGAATTTTGTAGATTTTTTAAATTTCAAATTACTATCAATCTTTCTCTTAACAAAGGAAATTTTGAAACTTATCAAAATGATTACGGTTGAAAAGCTTACATTACAAAGTACTGCCAAAGTACTCATAATCTCTAGAATAGTTCTCCAAATTCCTATATTTTTTGCATGTGCTGGAATAGGTTTTCGAGTTGTTACAAGCATTTTATAAGCATCCAGCCGAATTTCCAAGACATTATTTATCAATGCAAATAACGGCGCCAGCGGCAATGCTGCTACAAAAAGTGTAACGAAACCAAATTGAAGAACTGAAAAATTTGCATATTAATTGATTGACATAAATGTCGAAAACAAACCCATTTCTAGATATTCATCAAACAAAAACTGTTCATAATTTGCACTTAGTGCTAAATCCTGCTCATATAAAGTAATCCCAAAGTGAAGCTTCTTTGGTTGATCTTCATCTCCACATAAATCTCTTCTTCGTTGTTCACATTCACGCTTCCTTCGATGCTTTTTAGTTTGAAGAACTTTTAAATGCCATCGCTGTAGCCATTGCATGACAACTCTATAATTGGACTAATAATTTATGCAAATTTTTTAAAATCTAGCTTACGGATATCCCATTTCAATAAAAGCATTAGCAAGTTGTTGACCACACATAATAATCAGTAGCTGAATAACAAGTTCTACCATACAACCAGTTGGATCACATTCTTCTAAACGATACCCGTCAATTTTAATTTTACGTCCTGAGGGGGTGTCTGTTTCATAACCCGGTACACCTGATAATCTATAATTGTGTGGTGAGATATTTGTTACTAATGCTCAAAAACTACTTACCTTCCCTTAATAAAAGCAATATAAAACAATGATGAATAATAATTGATAAATTGAAATAAGAACACTTTTACGGTATAACTGTTATCAAATTCTGTTTGAGTTTTTGGGCATTCCCAATCTGTTAATTTTAAAGCTAGTTGAGTGTAAACATAATTCATAATTAAAATAAATATTAAATTGATAATAGCTACAGTAACAGAAACAACAATAATTGCTTTTGATTGAAAGAATTGATTTCCTTCCATTGCATGAAACACTTGCATCATAATTACTCGATACACGGTAATCCCAATTACAAAGGCTATTACTAGACATAAAAAGAATAGCACTGTAATTCCAGAACCAAAAAGTCGGATAAATTTTTCAAATGGTGGTAGGTATGGTTCATAATGCTGTGTAACAGGATTAATACGTTGTTGAAGATTGCGGTATTGAAATTCTGGTCTCATAACTTCATCTTCAAGTTCAATATCACGAATTTTCCATTTATATGCAATTTCTTCATGATATCTTTTCCAACATTCCAAAAATAAGGTTGCCCATATACTCATTACAGCAGCAAAAAATATTGTTGAAGTATTGTCAAAGATGTATGTCAATTTAGCATAAATACAACTACCACTCAGTTTCATATAATCACAATAATAATCACAATTCGGACATATTAGTACTTGTGCACCAATACCATTCGGAGAACAAATATCATTACTAGGGACATCAGCTGAGATAGTAAAAAATCCAAAAAATATACATATTACACCAATGATAGAAATAAATGCCAAAAACATTGTATAAAAACCAAGCCAAGCGTAATATAGTCCAAGCTGAGTGCCGAAATATTGCCTGAAAATGTAATAATGAGGTTATTGTAATTGGTAAAAATGATTACTGTATTAAATAAAGTGGTTGATATTTAAGTATATTTTTTGGTCTTGCCCAACATTCATATAGTAGCTGTCGATCAGAACATGTTTCTAAATTAATATTTTTTGAGGTATAATCAATGTCCTAAAAAACTAACAATTGATTGCTAAATATAAAATAATAAGTGGTATTACATCATGCAATGGATATGCAGCAGAATAAATTCCATTTTTTATCATTCTTTCTATGCCAATACAAAATTCATCTGGGTTGTCTTGATCATATGGTGTTCGAATAAGAAGATCGTAAACCATTCGACTTCTTTCAGTTCTTGGGAAGAAGTTTAACTGATCTTCATGGTTGACATAACTGAAAATGATTGGCATTAAGTTACAGCAAGGACAAAAAGGAATTTTAGGAATCTTTGGCAGACACCACTTAATTATTTCATTTAAGTGCTTAATAGTGTTAGTGCCATTCTCAACGTTTTTTTTGAGCTATCGCTTGACCTTTGCGACAAAAATCATTTTATTTTTATCTTAAGGCAATAATAAATGTTAATCACAATTCGGTGTAGTCCAAATATTAAAGTATGCGATAGTAACAATAAAAAAATGTTTTGATTACTATCAGTGTGAGACAAAACAAAAAAAGAAATCTTCCGTTTACTATCCTTTCACAAAAACATCAGCTTTTACTTTTTTCATTTTTTAGTTAAAAAAGTTTAGTAAAATAAATATCTTTTCTTGAACATACTGCTCATTAAATTAACAAAACTGTTTAAAAACAGTGAAAAGTTGTTTCTCGTTGCTTATAGCAAAATTATATATTGTTGGACACAAAAAATGAGCATCTATTTATTTTATTTATTGATAGTTACAGCGGTCATTTTTAAGTAATAAAACAGACTTACCAATCCAAATGCTTCTCTATAAATGGTTGAGTAAAATAATCTTTTGCTTGAATTCTTTTCAAAATTACTGGATCAAATTCCAAGAAAGTAAATTTATTTAATAACTTTGTTACAAATCCATCTGTCCTTGAATTATCCTAAAAACAGCTAAAATCTATACTAATTCCACTGTCAACCTACAAAAAAAAACTCACATTTTTAGCATCATTCAAAAAGACTGGCATTTTAATTTTTAGCAATTCTGCTTGCTTACACAGTACTCGAAATGGTGCATGAACAAGAACAAAATAACAATTTACATAAAAGCTATCATGTCTTTCAAGTTCAAGACCAAGTCTCTCCAAATTTCTTTCAAATGTTTCACGACTTTCTTTATGCTTTTCTCGACGTCGAAATAAATTTAGCCCTTCAAGATCATCAGTAATTTCATCTTCATCAATTTCTTCATAAACTATCACATAATCAATTAGTCGTTTTCCATCCCCAAAATATAGGGATGGTGAAAGAAGATCAGATGGAGTTGATTGTTTGCCATTTTTTAGTTCTGCAGAACCGGCTAGATTACTTGGTTTTTGAGGTTCACAAGCTTGCAGGGAAATATATGGAGCAGAATCTGTGTAATTTACCATTATGTTTGCATAAAAATAAAGTAATTAATTAAGTAATATCAGTTGGGAATAAAATCAGCGACATAAGATTTTAGTGATAAAACTGAAGTATCATCAAATAATGAAATAATCCTGAAAAAATTGTTTTTGCACAAAAAAAACAATTACATTGATTAAAAATTGATTGAATGAAATAGTCGCAGTTTGAAAATTTGGATCCAATTACATTTTATCTCATTTTAAAAAGTATTTATGACATTACTACTGTTTCAACCATTTTGGGTAATCAAACTATAAAAAATAGAATGAAATTCTGTTAAAAAAATTTTTAAATTAAAAGGCGGGTAAAACGTGTCCCAGTTTGATTGTAAGGGATTAGCTTTTTTGTCCTATTTGTAATTCCAGGATTTATCAAATACATGAAAAAATTGAAAAAGAGTGATTTTTATGTGATTTAAGAAGGAATAGCACCACGAAGAATTAGAAAGGTATATTATTATTTCAATTTTGCCACTGTTTTGAAAAACATTGGATCGAGCATTTTCTTTTTTTTAACTATCAACTTTTTTTATTAAATTTAAATAAAAAGAGGGAGTATTTTTGATTAACCTTATTTACCATCTTTCAACAATGCAATGTAAAACAGAGCAGAAATTACAATTTTATGTCTCAAAAATGAGCAAAAAATCAATTATTTAAAAAATAAGGGACAAAAATAAATCCCGAAATAACCCAGAATTTTGATTTGGGATAAGAATATCAGAAAAAGGCGGTAATCTCTAACCTCCAATAACCGTGGTTGAGAAATAGTGTGATAGAAGTAATTGAAGAATCGGAGAAATTAATGCGGCTTAAATAAAAGAAACGAGCACTTAATTGCGAAGGAAAAAAATAAAGAAAAAAACACGTAATTTATAAACAAATCTTTATTTGGAAAAATATATCTTATTTAAACAGTTTCACGCATTTAAAATAATATCACTGCAATTTTTTGCCAAAAAGAAAATAAATTTCTTTCAAAAAAAGTTTTATTTCTTTCTCTCTGAGAAATCACCTGCTGTGAAATGTGCAAAAGTTCAAAGATGCTGGCAATAAAAAAACTTCTTAACCCGATCAAATCAAACCAACTCAGCAGAGATAAAAAGACAAAAACAAAACAACACATTTTTTTGCTCTCTCTTCCTTTTCTTCAAACCATTTTTTAATGAATGAAAAATATTTATAAACACGTTTTTTTGGCAACAAGGATTAAATTTTTCAAATAAAAAAACTGAAAAAAAGCAACAAAAATGTTTCACGTTTGAATTTCTAAAATTTTTGTACACAGGAAAAAAAAGTAATAAATAAAATCGCGACAAAAAATTACAACATTTTTTTCACTCGGGAAAACCATTTTATTTTTGTTGTTGTTCGAAAAAGTTGGTCATCATCTCTTACTACTTCTATTAGTGCTGTTACTACTTGCGGAAGAAAATCAATACAGCTGTCGTCTATTTTCCTTTCTTTTTTGTTTTGCAAAACTATTGAATAAAATGGATGGATGGAAAGAAAGAGGAAAAAAAAGAGAAGAATTGTGAGAGAATATTCTTTTTTTGAGTTGAATTTCATGTTTTTGAGGCGGTGGAATTTGACTTTCACTTTTTTTGATGACAACAATAAAAGTTTTCTTTAATAAAAGCGTACCCTATTCTTTTTCTTGTATTTTTCAAAGCTTGTTTGTAATGCTTGTAAAACATTTTCTTGTTTATTTTTTCTCAAAAAGTTATTGTAAAAAAATAAAGGATTGGCAAAAGTGAAAAAAGAGCCTTAAAAAACGACGAAAACTTTTTTGTTTAAAATGAATAGATTTTAAAAAATTGATAAACCTCTATAAGTAGCTGTAGCTCCAATTACTGTATTACGTTTTATTTGAATACAAAAATACCATTTATTCAAGGAAAACATGTTTCATCACAGCAAAAACTAAAAAGGAACACCAAAAACTGCCATTTTATGCAATCGGTTCAAAAAAAGGTTTTTATTGTTGCTGTTGACAAAGTCAAGGAACTGCCATGGAAACAATATAAATCTGTTGGGAAGCATCCACAGAAATAATTTTCTGCTAACATTTGGCTTGACATAATCCATAACAAATAATCTTCAAAAAAATGATACATGTCTATTTTCGAATTAAGTAAACTAAAATAGACATATTATTTAACTTAACATAGAAAATTTTTAGTTTAAAAGTTTGATTGCCAATTTCGTAATTTTTATATTCACCTCAATTTCTTGTTTATTGCATCAGATGAACATTTTCACAGTTTAGAGACAAAAATAAAGAGCTTTTTTTGTGTAGGTGATAACAAAACAAACACATGGTAACGCACAATCGATTAACATCAAAGCACGATTAAAAGACGTTTTTCTTCCGTTTTTTTTACTTTTGTCATCTTTTCTTCCGCTGACTCTTTTTTGAGGTTGATTTTTTTTGCTCTGAATTGAATTATGGAACCAATGCTACTACCATGGATGTTAAACAATCGAAAACGACAACATAAATCACTGCAGATTACCGAACTTCCGCTAGCTAAAAAGCCAAAACCTTCACCGCCAACAAAGCCACAATTTCGTCTTATATCATTTTGTTCACGAGATTTAGCAGAAATGTGTCGATTAGTTTTGGTATATGCAAAAATCCCATATGAAGATGTAACAATCTATGATATAAAAGAATTTATCAAATTTAAAGCTGAACAAGAAAAAGCTGGTCCTGTTGATTTTCCAATGCTTGAATGGAATGGAAAAATGATTTATGGAAATGATGCAATTGGAAGAATGCTTGCTAAAATGTATGGTCTTGCAGGAGCTGGGATTTTTGAACAAGCTCAAGCAGATACAATTATTGGACTTGTACAGAACTTGGGCAGAGATATTATTGAATATACAAAGGGGGCATTTGGTGTTCATCAAATTGACAAGGTATGTTTTAGTTATACTATAGCTAGAGGGAATTTTTACAGCTTTTTTAAGTACAATTGAAAAGTTTTTTAGTGAGAAGTCGTTTCTTTGAGCTTAATTCCTCAACCACAATTTCAGACAAAAGTTTACACAGAAATCTTCGAACCTGGCGTTAAAAAATATTTTGCTATGCTTGAAAAATGTGCTTCACAAGGACCTTCTGATGGCTTCTTCTTTTCAAGTGGTGTCACATATGCTGATTTTGCTGTAGCAAATATGTTTCAACTAATAGCTATTTTACATCCTGAGCTGTTAACTAAATATAACAATGTTAAAAGAATTAGTCAAAGAGTTTTTGCTCTTCCACAGCTTCAAAAATATTTAGCAAGCCGTCCAAAAATACCAGAGATAATTGAAAAAACACGGTTGCTAAGACATAATTTTGATATGGAAAGAAAACTGAAAAAAGGAATAACATGCAAGAAAGAAAATGGTAAAAATTGTTGTGAAAATTCTCCATTCATTTAATTTATAACTGTATTTTAATTGTGTTAATATTCATCGACTTTTTACCTTAATTTTTATAATTTGATAAAAACTATTTACACTTCACAAATATAAAAATATTGATAACTTTGTCATTGACTGATTCTACATTAAATGTTAGTCTGAATTCAACCAGGTACACAATAATGACAGAAAATATAAAAAAATACCAGTTTATAACAAACAAAAATAATGATATCCAAATAGCGTTTTAAAGTTTAAATCTTTTTTTAAAGTTTTATCTTGTTGTTGAGTAATTTCGATACTTTTGCTGAAAACAATCCCTTTACCCTTCCTTACATTATAAAACAAAAACATAAGACATAAATTGAACATACAATAAAGCAGTCACAGCTTTCTGCATGCAAACATCTTTTATAAACTTTTGTTTACCATATTATTTTGTAGTAACGTACAGGGTAGCTTATACAATGATAATTTTATCAAAAATACCAAAAATGGTAAAATGTGATAAATTGATGTACAAAATCGCGAAAATGACTATAAAAAATAATTTTTTTAAAAATGGTAAAAATATTTGTAGATTATATGGATTCTGAAAATATAATTTATAAGTAAATCAACACTCAGTAAATTTACCATAAAATATTTCCCCATTTAATAGATTTTTTTAAAATATAAGATGAGGATAAGAAAAAAGTTTTTCCAACGGTTGGAAAAATGAACTTTTTTCTTATCCTCATCTTATATATCAAACTAGAGGTGCCCCACCCCTTCGGGGTGGTCCACCAGAGCTTCACAAATAGTTTTGCATAAAACAACAAAAACAACTTTTTGTTGTTTTATGCAAATTTCTCTTTTTATTCTTCTTTTTTTTGTGAATGAATAATAAAAAGACACGAACGAACAAACGAAGAATGTTACACTCTCGCTTTAGTTGTAGGATATTCAAAAATTTCTTAAATAATGAAACTTCGAACCGAACAAATAGAATGTTTGTGACATAAAACTTGACCTCACTAAACTTTAAAAAACCCACATCTTTTTTTAAGGGCATTTTTTGTATGTATGCATCAAGGACGTTCACGCAGGAAAAAACATTTTTTGAGGATAAAAATCATTGTTCTTTACATCGACAAAAATGCTGACAGAAAAACAATAGTAAGGTTTTGTTAATGTTTATTTAAAACGTTCAAATTATATCCGTTTTGGGAACATCCAGATCTGACGTCAACAGTTTTAAGGGTGGCGGGGTTGAGCCAAATCTGATGCTTCCCATTAAAAGCGATAAAGATCAAAGGGGTTTAGCTGACAGTAAAAATGGATTGGTTTCAAAATTTCAAATCTTTTGCTGACGTCAGATCTGAACGTTTCCACCAATTTGGTGCATTCAAAAGACTTACACTAATATTGTAACACAGGAAGTGAAAAAGTTTTTCTTATAATATTTTTCAATTCAGTTGATATTGGAGATATTGAAATGCCTTAAAATTATTCTTTTTCTTAGTTTTTGTATTCGTTTACTTTGATATCTTATGGCGGAACTTATTTTTCCTTGGAATTTGCAATATTAACTGTTTATGTCCTACATATCTAATAAAAAATTATTACATTTACTGATGCATCTATGTAAGACAAAATCAAAAATAAAATAATGGTGCAGCAAGCAACATGCCCGCGTGAATTTAAATATCCTGATATTGTTAGAAATGGTTTTGGATATCTGTATACATTTTCTTCTTGCAACAAATACCTTAAGTCGTTGTTTGCATTAGATCTATAAAAAATTCAAAAAAAATTGGAACTTTTTAAAGGTTCGAATACATTGAAAAACAAATTTTGTTTTCAATGTATTTAGTGACGCAAGAATACGACCTCAAACAAAATGACATCTTCCGTTTTTTCGGGAGCGTTTATCTGATGAACAATTCGATTATCGTTTTATGTTCTGATGAATATCTTCTTTGGTAAAATGATGTTTCATTTCTTTAGAAGATGTGAAAGCAGACATGTTTGCATAAGTTTGATGTTTTATTTCCTAGGACCATTGGATTTTTCAATGCCTAAATGGAATGGTAAAATGATTTACAGGAAAGATGCCACTGGAAGAATGTTAACAAAATGCATGGTTAAGCTGGAGCAGAAAAAAAATGAACAAGTTCAAGCTGATACAATTATTGGTATTGTGCAATATTTAAATCTTGTCTATATTGAAAATAGAAAAAATACTTAAAAGCAATTTAAATACTTTATTTTATTGTACAAAACGATTTAACTGCACCAATAAAAATAAATTAATGCATATTTGGCATGTAATATGATCTTCCCTAACTTGCTATTTTATATGCTATATATTCAATCTTTTTTTTTAAATTTAAAATAGTGATATTCAAATTTTTTAGAGTTTTGATTTTATTAAATATTCAAATTGTTGCAGTTATAAAAATTATATTTTAATAAAATAAATGTTCACTATCGGAGGAATACTACCTCATTTAAATTGATATATTTTCCTTTTCAAAGGCATTTATCAGATCTTTATTCAAATATGTTATTTTCTGAAAATAAATACTTTCCTTATCTAGCGTAAAGATTTTTCGGTAATGACATGAATTGTGTCTTTGAAAGACATTTTTGGCAACAAAATTTTAAATTTTATTTATTCTCACTGACCTTCTTGATTACAATTTAATGGCAACTTAAATTATCTTTTTTATCATCAAAAATGGTATCAAAAGAAGAATACAATTACGAAATTTGGCTCGACGATCTAAAAAATTTGTTATCAACTGCATCATTTTTGTGCAAGAAACACACATACAAATTTGCAGCAAAGAAAAGAAAACAGAAAAAAAACAAGTTTTTCAAGCATTTTTAAAGACTTTTTTGATTCTTTGTCAATCAAGTATATAATCATTAACATGTCTGTTAACTATTTCTTCTTTACTATTTCATTATCATTTTATTGATTTACGACAGAATGTTAGTTGAATACAAAACTACTGAAGAATTACAAAAATTATTAGAAAATACCCAGTCATTTCCAAATTTTTTAAATATTCATTTTGATATTGCTGTAACACTTGGAGATAATTTTCCAAAACATTCAAGCAGATATTTTGTTTATGAAGAAAAGAATGGAGCATTATTGGTGATTTTATTAGGAGGGTTTACTACTCCACCGTAAGTTTTTAGTGGAAATGCTATATTGTTAAATATTTTTAAACAAAAAACTTATCTTTAATGTTAATCTTTGCAATTTTTACCATGTTGAAAAGTTACAGTAACCTTTGAGCTTTTTACAAGAGTAATCTTTTGTGCTTGTTTTTACATTATTACCTTCTGTATCTACCTCTATCAAAAAATGCCAATAATTTATATTCCAGCCATCGACATGAACTTTTTCTTTGTTGCAATTCGTTGGCTGAAAAAACTTTCAAAGAACGTGATCTATGGAAAATTTTCGATCAATTAGAATCTGCTATTGAAATATCACAGAAACCAAATTTATGGACTTTGGTATACGGTAGAATTGGTAAAATAGTAAGCATAAAAATACTTCAATACAAATCTCAAGAAAACTCAATTACAGTATAATGAATGGCATGCTTTCCGTTTTCCAACTATAAATCTTTCATTTTTTTCATGCTTCAAATTTTACATGACTGAAGAACAACAAAATTTGTTGCTCGAAGAAACAAAAGATGGAATATCCCTTGCAGATGGATATTACTTCGATGATAATATTACAGAAAAAGATACGGAGATAATAATTGCAACATGGAAATTTTGTAATAATTCTGAATCAGAAATTATGAAGTAATTATTTTAAAAAATTCGTGAATACCGTAACCCTTTAGAGTAATATTTCAACAAATGCCAGTTTCATTAATCCGTGAAGAGTCGACCCGTGAACCTGTTTCCTTCGAACATTCTGATACCCATGGATGCTTGAATCATCTTTTAACATTTCCATCACATCGAAATAAAGGATTAGGTACAGCTGTTGAAAAAGATTTATGCGTGAAAATGATAAGGTAATTTTTCATAAACCAATTATAACCTTAAAAAGAAAGCTTTAGAAATGGAGTGACACCGTATAAATTCGTCGAAACAGTGAATCTTGCTGTCGTCAAATCAAATGCTTGCTCAAAATACTGGACTTGCTGGGAAGATATCAATGGTCCAGTCATGGAACTATGGATGCAACGAAAAAATTAAATTCCAATTTCTTTAGCTTAAAATACTATGTGATTACTGTAATGACTCTTAAAGCCAACCAATCCCCTTAAAAAATGTTATATAACACATTTCTGGTAACAATAATTAAAATATTTATTTAAAATAATTAAAACTCAACAAAAACAAATCAAACAAATACAACACCAATCAGTAACCAACCGTATCAATATCAGTATCAGCACTTATACAATCAATCTTTGGTTCAATAAGTTTAACATCAAGTCTTTTTCTTAAATTCTTTTCAACCATTGAAACACTAACTTTCACTTTCTGAAATGGCTTGATTTGAAGTTGTTGATAATCAATAAAATCTTCTGTTTTTCTTTTTGCAAATGAATGAGTGAAAAAAATAACAGATTCGAGACCATATTTTGGAATATGTACTTGTAAACCATTTCTTCGAATATTGATAATATATGCTTCCAATACTTCTTCCTTCAAATGCTTGATCATCAAATATGTATTGAGAAGAATTGATGCCCGAGATGCATGTTGTGCATTACGATGTCGATAATTCATCATATCTGCTTGCTTGATTAACCAAACTTTATTATACATTTCATTATGTAGCTTATCGGCTTCAATTGATGCTGTTAATAATCGATGAACCATAATATCTGCATATCGACGAATAGGTGATGTAAAATGTGTATACAAAGGTGCAGCAAGACCAAAATGAAGAAATTTATCAGGTGAAATTGAGCTTGAAATAAAATAGACGGCTTGTGTCATACATCGAGTTGCAAGCATTCGAAGCATTCTATTAATAACAGGTTTATTTGAATCATTTGCTTTATCCAATGAATCTGCCAAAGATTTACTAGTTGATGGATCAATATGAAACCCAAGTGCTTCAGCAGCCTAAAATAAAACATTTATATAATAAAATTTTTGGTAAATGATTACGAATGGTTCAACGGTCAGCATCGTATCCGCAAAAATCGAGTAAAGAAGAAAGAGAAAAAAGAAACTACAACTTTTGTATTGTCTCTTCTTTCTTTTCACGCTTTTAGTCGATGCCGGTAAAACAGTGGGATTGTTCAGATATGGAGTAAAAAAAATACCGTACCTTAACAAGCGGTTCATATTGTTCTTTAGGTGGAATAGGATGTCGTCGAAGTACAGCAAAATCAGGAAAATCATTATAAATTTTTCTTGCAACAGAAATATTTGCAAGCAACATAAATTCTTCTACCATTGACATTGTTGGTATATGTTTCTTTTCTTGTACTTCTAGTGGAGTCCCAGTATCAGGACTAATTTCAAATCGAATTTCTGATGATGCCAATGATAGTGCTCCAGCACGGAAACGTTTTTCTTTAAGCTTTAATGATAGCTTTAGCAATCCTCGAAGAGTTTGTGTAAGAACATCATCCTAAAAAGAGTTAGTTATTATAGCGGATACAAACAAAGTTTTATATATTTTGTCCCTAAAAATAGTTAATCCAAAAACCCCTTACCGCATTTTGATCATCAATCATTTCTTGAGCTTTTTCATATGTTAGCGCAGCTTTTGATCGAATCAATGATTTACAATATTCTGTTTTAATAATTTCTGCATCAGGATTCAGCTGCCAAATAACAGAAAATGCATATCTAAGTTCTCCACCACGTAGTGAACATAAATTTGAAGATAGCAGCTCAGGAATCATATCAATCCGTCTGCCACATAAATATACAGATGTTGAACGAAGTGCTGCTTCTTTATCAATTGGTGTACCAGGTTTAATAAAATGTGTTACATCAGCAATATGTACACCAACTTCATAGCTTCCATCTTTCTTTCGAATACAATGTAGCGCATCATCAATATCTGTACACCCAATAGGATCAACGGAACAAATATTTAAATGTGTTAAATCACGTCGAAATGGTTCTGGTGTTGGTTTCCATGGCATTTGTGGTAGGCAAGCGAGAACATCAGCATTAAAAGGTTCATATCGAATATCATATTCTAGTAAGACCATCTTCTCTTCAGCATCTTTATCACCTTCATTTCCAATAATTCGAATTACATGTCCTCTGGGGTAGATAGAATTCACAGGCCAATCATCAATTCCAACAACAACAATTTTACCAACCAATGATTCAAATGCAGGATCTTCAATTCTAACACGTGGAACAGATTTATCAAATGCAGAAAAAAGTCCATCATTTCCTTCAGGAGAGAACGGGGGCAAAAGAGTTCCACAATAATCCCTCCAATTTCTTCTTACAACTGCTACAACCTTTGCTGTTGGGAATGGTTCAATTTTATCAACGACAGCAGTTGCTTTTTTAGGTTTCTTTGTTGAAGGTTCTTTTCCAATATCTTTTTCATCTGCTGCTGCAACTTCCATATATGCATCTTCTTCTTCCATTTCTTCATCAGCTTCACGCATTCGAAGAATCTTTTCAGGAAATTTCCATTGTTCTTTAGGCAGTAGTTCAACAATAACCACATCTCCTTGACATGCACGATTCATATGTTGCCGACCTTGAATAAACCATTGTTCAGTTGATTCTATTCCAAATGATACTGTAGCTTCAAGGTAATTTTCAGGAGAGACCTAAAAAGCTATTATTTGTATCAAATAAGAAACAACAATAAAAATTAGAGTGTTCCACTATTTTTCTACAGTATCCCACCCTCAAAACATACTCGAAATTGTCCCTTTTGATATATTCCTTTCGCAAGACCTTCATCAACATCTTCACGTGACAAATATTCAGAATAAATATTCGGTCCAGTTTCTTCTGTTTTAAGCAAAAATTGAATTCGTAATGAAAGCTCTTCATGATTTTCCATTGCTTCAACATAATCACTAACAGTTGCAACATGTGGATATTTGTCTGCATATGAAGCTTTAGATTCATTTGTTGAAACAAGAATTATCGGTTTAACATCATATGGTTCCCAATGTTCTAGCAAATAATTTGCAGAAATATGTAACTTTCCTTCAAGTTCTTCATCCTTACTATCGAATTCTTCAAGATCTACAAAGCAGCCTAAAATAGATAAGCTATAGCATATCGTTAGTGAGTGGTCAAATCCCTTACCTTCCATCATATCATTCAATAAAACTGCAAGATGCTTTTCACCAGCTTTTAAATATTTATCAAGTTTTCGAGCAATATGTGGATTTGTTGACATTAAATGTTCCCAATGTGTCTGAATGATTACTACATTACTGAAATAAAATCATTCATTATATTACATACTTCATCGAAGACGTTCCCAACTCATACCGGAGTTGTATATACACGTCCAGTTAGGAGTTATTTAGGAATAAAATATTAGCGGCAAAGTCAACCGTTTTATAATGTACATAAAAGTAGAGAATTGAACAGCAAATATTTGTTCCGTAAAAAAAACCCTAACGCGACGAAGACATAGATAAAATAAGGAGTTTCCACTCCGGCATGAGTCAATAATGTCTATGTTTAATTTAAACTCACTCAAATCGTTCATCTTCTAACATATCAATAAAACGAGTAGCTGTAGGAACATCCATAATAATGCAATGTTTAAAAGGAAATATTGTCGATGCACCAGCATTATCTGGATCAAGAACTAAATTTTCTGGCAATGTACATTTTTTGCATTGCTTTAAGCTACATGGTAAATCTGTACGAAGATATCGTTCAAATTGTTGCTAAAAAATAAATATTATAATACTTTAAACGGAATAAGTACAGTAAAGTAAAAACAAACAGAGACAACAGTTCCATTTTCATCAACAACCCAATCAGTCAATAGCACTCTTCTTGAAATACCACTGTCAATAACGTTTAGCTCCATCTTGTGATGCTAAACATTAATTAATTAGCAGAATATAATAGTAATAAATAAACAGGACAAAGATGTAAGCTTTAAAAAAGTTGAAAGACTTTTTTTTGAAGCATTGAAGTCTTTCTTCAACATGAACCGTTGAGAGACACTTTGCCAAAGCAAAGTAAGACATCTCAATTTTTAAAAAAACTACAGTAGTTGAATTTATTTTGATTTACAAAAAGTAGTGTTATTTTTTGTAATCAATAATTTATAACCAAATTTTTTTCTATAGTTTTAATGGAGTAATGATAAATTTTATAAGCTAATAAATATATGGATTCCTGTTTTATAGCAATGTCATCAGCGTTCAAGCTAGCTTTGTACAAAACCTTTGTATAAACATTATGATTGATTCGATTAAAGGAATAGATAGAAATGTGACACGTATATATTTGTTTAATATTTATAGTAACCAAGGGTTTTGCTTTAATAAAACACATTTTCTTAAATATTGCTTTTTACAGCATGTTTTCCGTAAATTTATACTGTACTCAAGAAATAACAAAGTGCATCTTAATACACTATTACAGTTTCCGATTTGTTTAGCTATAAAATCGTTGCCAAAAAACCAAATAAAAAATAAATGTATAAAATTTACATTTTAATTGATTATGGCAACTAGTGATCGGATTCCGTATTCCGTACCGCGCTCATTTTAAAAATTACGGAATTCCGTAATTCCGTACCGTGGCTATTTTTAATTTACGGAATTTTTCTATGAAATAATATTCCAAAAAAACACAAAAAAATTCAATAATAGCAATGCAAAAACGAAGTGTTGAAAGTATTGAAGAAGCTTTTGCAGATAGTGAAGGATCTGATTCAGAAGAAGAATTTTAATTTCTATTTATAATTTTTATTGTTTCCGTAATTCCGTACCGTGCCAATTTCAAAACTACGGAAATTCCGTAATTCCGTACAGTGGGTGTTTTCAATTTACGGAATTTTTCCGTTTCCGCGATTTTCGAAAAACGGTACGGAATCCGATCACTAATGGCAACACTTATTGAGTTTGCAATAAAATATTCAAAAGAAATCGGTCATTTTATAGAAAAGAAAGATCGATCTTACGTTAAAATTCAGAAAAATTTCCGAAAAGTGACCAAAGGGGGGAGTATGTTAAAATCTGGAAAAAGATAAAATTTTCGAAAAATACTCTTAATTTCGGCTATTTTTTTCTTCCCGGAAATTTTTCGTTTGCCACGTTTAGTTTAAACAAATCATCTGTTACAGATAAAATTAATGATTTTTTCTAAATTGTTTGTTGTTTATTTTATTTTTGTTAAATTTTTAAAACATCACATTTTATTTTTAAAAAATTAAATCTTTCAGTATTAGTGTTGCTTTCTCCTTCGTTCCCCAGGATCCCCGTCTTTCCCTACCGGGTTCCCGTTTCCCCTCCCCGCTGACATTAGTACCCGTTTTCCCCGTTCACCGTTCCCGCTCAATTTTCATCGCCGTTATTTTTTAAAACTGTTTAAAATTAGTGTTTTTTAATATTTAACAGGTCAAAATAGCATTGTTAAGTAATAATCATAAGTCCCCATAGCATATGGAATCGTTAAAAATTTTTTTGGAACATCCCCGTTCCACGTCCCCGCTTTTGTCATCTTTCCCCATTCCCCGCTTTTTTCCAAAAAAGGGTTAATGAATACTATTCAGTATTGCTTTTTCTGAAATTTCACGGCATGATAATGGTGAAATAAGTAGGTTTCTGGGGTGGTTATGTATGGTGTTGGTACATGTGTATTATGATGGTGTATGACTAGGTGTAGCGATGGTTCGTCTGGTTATGCGTGACAAGGAAGTTAGTGATCATATATTTATTATCATATACATTATAAATATGATGATGAGATAGTAATTGGAGACACGAGCTTAGCTAGGTATTGACTGCTATGGCTGCTGCTGATGACATGCTCGCTGCCGCTCGCTGGATGGTTGCCTGCTGACACTGACTGCTGGAGGGGACCAAAGCCACAAGGACTTCAACCCTATTTATAGGACGCATGGAATGCGGAGCATGGTGTTGTTGGAGTGTTGGACAGACAGCAAGGATTCTGGCCATGACAATGGTAGTAGTTGTTGGAGGGGTTAAAAATAAGTGCGCAAAATCTGTAGCTGTTTTCTTGTGACATAGGGCTTTTGAAATAATTCGAAATAAGAACTGATATGTTGCCATAAAATATTAGCTGCCAAATCAACAATTTGTGGATTTAATAGATAAACGGATATAGCTAGTAGGTAGCAGGTGATAAAGAATTCAGCTATATGACATTTAAAATCTACATTTTAAATACTTTCAAAAAACAGACAATTCATAACGAATCAACAATTTACATTGTCTTTTTTGTTACGCTTTTTTAAAAATAATGGATCCATTCTTTTGAAAGAATCAAGAGAATTGACCGGAGATTTGAAAAACTGGCGTTTTGATTTCTGGATTTGAGTAAATTCGTTGAGAATAGTTATCGAATTTTATTAAAAATCCAAGTTTAAGAAAGCTTTGAAAGATTTTTATGAGTTTACCATATTTCATAATTTGAACTTCGAAAAACTGAATGAGTTTTGAAAAAATAAATTTAAAACTAGAAAGATTATTGTCTTAACAGCTAAAAGCACTCCTAATAAGACTGTTGCATCAATAACATTAACAGATATTATATTGCCAAAAACAGCTTCATGCTTTTTGATAACAGTAAATCCAGCATTCAACAGGAGCCACAACCGTGAAATAAAAAAGTCGTAAAACACCGTGCCGCCTTTGATTTGCGGCGAAAAAGCTTTGATATGCGGCAAATAGTCTTTGATCTGCGGCAAAACGCCTTCGATTTGCGGCTTTATAGATGGCGGCGGCTTCGCCGCCGCCGAAAAAGTTTTTTCGGATCTAGGAGGATGGGGGATGTAAGGTTTTCCCCATTTCCCACCCCCTTCTTCACGTATGGTGTAACATATCATAACCATCATTTTAGAGTTTTCTATGCGTTTTCAAGTTTATTTGGCTATAGTTATATAGCCAATCACCAAAAACCGTATAAATGTATTAAAACTTCGTTGCGATTATCCGTTAATATTTTAATGGATTTCAGCAATACAGCAATTATTTGGTTAGTTTGTAATGCAATATTCAAAAAATTAAACGCATTTCAGTTTAGTTTCTTCTGCAAAAAGAAGATTATCTTCGATCATCCTTTTTTTGTTAGAACAGAACAATATTGGCCATTAACTTGTTTTTCTTCATCAGCTGAAACACTATGTTGCTGACTGAGCAAGAAGGAACACCATCTGTTTGTTGAAGCTTGACTAAAAAATGGTATCACTTCCTCAGAGAACAAAAAAAAATTGTGGGCAAAAATGAAAGTGGCATAAATTTAAATCTATGACAAATTTTTTTCTATCAAACCGTGCACCTCCTTTAATAAATTAAAAACGTCATTAAGAACTTGAATTTCTGTAATATCCTTGATATAGTATAAACAACAAATATTTATTGATACAATAAATAGTAATAAAAAGCAGAGAAGAAGTGGCTGTGTAGCAGCACGAAATACAACTCAGATGGAAGAAAGGAACAACAGCACTATCGCAAATATGTTGGAACGTTCGAGAAGAGATGAAGTGTTTTTCGGTTTTCATATTACCGGTAAATTTACCGACGATCAAGTTAACCAGTATACTAGCAACCCTACAGAAGAATAAAATAACGAATGGAAACGTATTTGTTATTCGTGTTAAAACATTTGAAGTGGAGATACAGAAAAAGAGAAATCTTGTACAACCAGAAGAAAGAGCGTTTTTTGTAGGATACAGCATTCCTCTCTACTTAGTACAATAAAAGTTGAAAGAAACGGTAAAATAGAAACAATCCGCGATGTATGGAGGTCGGTAAGGATGATAAAATGAAAGTGGATGTTCGAGGTATCGACCCACAGGCGCTAAGCTAACCAGTATCGGGAAGACCATAGAAACACTTTAAAGCCACTGAAATCCATATATACAACCGTAACATTTTGGACATTTCTGCACACGAAAAGTGAATGAAAAAAAGACTTAGTGGATGAGAAAGAATAAGAAACGGTAACAGTGAAATATAGTAACGGAGACACAATAAAAAGAAAAGATGGAAATATAGTTAAACAAATTTAACAATGCCATAAAATATATAACTTTTTTATTAAAAGCTTTTTTTCTTGTTTTGAATCAGAAAAGGGACCAAGACCACAATGTTTAGCATCTCGAAATGATGTTGAAGATACACTACAAACATCAGATACATGTCTCATTTCAGTGTTGATTCACGAGCAGGACGTAACTATTCAATCTGAAAAGCGTCATATCGATTAGAAAATAGTGAACGTTTAGAATCGAAAAGATTAATGAAAGCTGTTTTAACCTTGTACCAATCATTTTAAAATAACTATTGAGTTTTCACAAATATTTTCAGGAGTAATACTAATAAGCACTATTCTTTTAAAAATGCATTCATCAAGATCATCTCTTAGGATTTTTTCTATATTGCATTGTGTTTGCTTATCAATAGTTTTTTCTTGTAAACATATAACTATTGCACTTTTTTTAAATTTTTCTATTATCAGCATCAAAAAACTTTTGAAGTGAATACAGAATTCTTCGATAGTATGGTCCTGCATTTCATTTTTTATTGTTTCATCAACCATGAGCAATATATTCTCAATTTTTTTGGACTCATCCTCACTGAGTTCAGTTAATGTTTGAATTACTTGATTAAAATTATGGTTGTTTACTACATTGATAATTGCATTCTTTTCCAATTTCTGTAATTGACTCGTAAAAAATAAAATGCTTTGATAATTATCACATAAATTCGTCAAGTATGAAGGTTGAAAATTTGAAGAACTCCTACCATTTAATTTTTCATGTAGAGCAGCAAAACATAAGCAGTTGATGTTTACAGGTTTAGTATTTATACATGCAGCAATATCAGCTCGAGGAAATTTCATTCTTAATTTATGAAAGTTGTCTTTGAAATGATCTTTATTATTAAAGATAAAAAGTAATTTGGTGACTTCTTCAATGGATTGAGGTTTTAGTTGACACAGTTTTTTGTCATACAAGAATTTAATGGGATCGTCTGTTTTTAATTGAGTTTTTAGTATTTTGGATTTAAATGTAAAATGAAAATCGGTAAAAACTAAAAATTTGCTTTCTATACAATAGCGAAAAGTAGTAACATATGATTCCTTGTTTCCATCAGGTGAGTAGGCTATGGAACCCTTATAACTTAAGCTTTTGTAATTTTGCAGTATAACAACTCCGTTGGCGGTGTCAAATTCTGAAAAACATTCTTTATTTACTTTAAAAAAATTATTCATTTCTGCGTAATAATGTTTTGCGTTATTGAAATCGTATCCATGTTTAAGCCAGTGGTGTAACGCTTTTAACTCAGTTTTATAAAAATAGCGATGAACTTGTCGAAGATCTTTTAATGTTGTCATTTGAGCTGCCAAAAATTCAGTCATTGTTTTTAATTTTGCTCTACAATTGTCGTTTGAAATTGGTTCACTTTCGATTTTGTACTCTTCTTCACTTTCTGATTTTGGCTTTTCGTTCTTTTTTTTTCTTGTCAGTTTCCCGCTTTTATCAATTTCCACTCCCTGGCAATATTCATAAACACTTTCTAACACTGAATTAAAATCTGGAACGTTTAGACACTTATTGTTGTCGTCAAGATATGAAGCAAACCCTAATGCTAAAATAAAAACTTCTTCATTAAATCTTAATTCTAACTCATTATTTAGTAATATGTAGCTGACACCATCGTTGAAACATTTAACTCCTTGAACTTCTAAATTTTCTATTCCGTACATGTATTTTTCTGAGCTTAAATTTGCGCTGGGCAAAAACGTTTGAACGATGTCAATTTTGTCATAAAAAAGCTTTCCAATTTTAATAAGACAAAGTTTTCGTATTTGATTGAATTCTAATTTGTTATTGTTAGAAACATTACACATATCCTTTAAAAAATTTGCGTGCAATATATTAGAATCTGATGGTCGAATCTTCTTAAGGATCTCAATAACCTCAGGAACATTTTGCAAATGAAAAAAAGTTCTTGGATGTATTTGAAGCGAATCATTTATGACAAATTTTTGAGTTTCTTCATCTATCTCATAACGAACTTCATCATTTAAATAAACTTTTAAATATTTGGCATAATCGTTCTCCGTGTCTCTTAAATGTTGAAATATGGAGTTGAAAATTCCGTCTTTTGAATATCCGAATCCAAATCGAAAGTTTTGAGAAACGTCAAAACTTTCCTTTATTCCTTCACTTACTTTATATATGGCGTCTACTCGTTCGCGCACATTTTGAAAAAAATCTTCCGGATGTACCCACAGGCTTTTTTGAACTAGTAGCATAAGATTCGGTTCTACTCTAATGTTAAAGTCGTGTGATTTTTTAGCATTGAAAACATCTTTTGGGTCTTTAACTTCTCGTGACAATTTCTCTTCTATATTCCTCGCATATCGTAATTCTTCTTCACATATTAAATACTTGATATTACTATCCTGTACAATCATAACCAAATCTTTAAACTTTTCAATATTTTTAATGTTTAAAATATGTTTAAACGTTATAGTAACATAATCTCCTACGATAATATGTCCGTTAAAATTCAATCTCCAAGATAGCTTTAATTTTTCAAACTGATTAAAAACTGACTTTAATTTTTGAAATGTTGCATCTGAATTTTCTTGCCATGCTTCAAACAAAGCTTTGGGAAATATTTTTAATGCATCATTATTAAGTATACTATGCGGAACCTTTTCCAATACGTCGTTGAAAAGTTTTACAGCAATTATAGCATTCTCAACATCATTTAACCTCGTTAAACTATTTAATAGTTCCAAATTTCTTTCCAAAACTGATTCTTCATAATTGTTTACAGCGTTAATTATTTGAAGCAAATGTGTAATAGAAGTAAACGGTTTTATGTAAATGAAATTTCCAATCATTATATTACCAAATGAATCAACTATTAGAGGTAACATGCTGCAAGCAAGTTTTTCAATTAAATTTCTGACGAGTATCTGAAATGTTTCTCTGTCTACTTTCATAAAAAAAGGTACTTCTTGACTGTTAATTTCAGAGAGACATCCTGTATGATGCAAATAATATCCGGGCAAACTATCTGTGGTATTAATAATATTACGCAAATCGACAAATTTATCAGTATTTTTTATTTGTACCCATTTGGAGACTGGTAGAGTAAAAGAATTGTCTATGCTAAGAAAGCCTAAAGAGTTTATGGAAACATGTAAGTTATAATCCTCTGTTATTTTTCTGAGAATATCTAACAGTCTACGTGAAACATAAACTTCCCAATTTTCTCCTGTGTTTCTGAAGGCTTGTATCACATTTGAATTTACTAAACCAATGTATGGAAGCAAGTTTTGCGGCAATATTTTGAAAGCACATAGAATGCTTTCATTTTTAAAATTTTTAAGATAGGGATTCAAAACTTCTGCTATTTCTTGAAAATTCTTTCGAAGCTCAGAATTGCTTAATTCATTTATCGATATCCAATTTGGAAATCTTTTTCTTCCAGCAAAGCTTTGCATTTCGCTATGTAATTTCACAATATTAAAAAAAATCGGTAGATTATCACGTTTGATTTTTGCAAAAATGTCGCATTCTATCAATAAAAACCAATCAAATGACAAGCAGGTGTTATTATAAATGGACGCCTTTTTCTTACAAGTATTTAATATTGTCGCACATTTTTCTAACAATTCTGAGATGTTGTCATTTTTATTGAATTTCGAAGGAACGAGGGGATCGTTAATTTTAACTAGTTCAAAAGAAGCGAAGCCTGTTGTTTTCAGCGTTGTAGCAAAGTCGAAATCAGCTTTAAGTAATTCGATATCCTTCAAGAATTGCATGAATTTGTGAATTTGCTCACCCATGCAATGCAAAAATACAATATCACATTCAAAGTTATTTACATTTACATAATACGTTTTTGCAGTAGCAGTCAAGGACAGTTTGTTTCTTCTGATTTGTTCAAGAGAATAAATAAAAATAGATTGTGATGAAGCTTTTATTCCACAGAACTCCAAAGGAGCGCAATAAAATCTTTGTAAATGAAACAACTTGTCTGGCAGGCTTTCTAAGATAGGATTAAATAGTTTTGCAGCTTTTATTAAAAACACTTTGGATTCTGCATAAGTATTCCGAGTTTTTGTTAAAGGTTGGCTGTATTCAACATATTCTGAAATAAATTCGCCGCAAACACTCAAAAATCTATTATTCAATATGTTCTGCAATTTTCCCTTACATTTATACAATTCGCATTTCTCTTCTTCCGTTTTTTCTTTTTTTTCCTTCAAATAATTTAATCTTTTTTCTACTGCAGCTCTTCCAGTAAATTTATGACTGATATCTCTAATTAGATTCAGTAATAATAAAATATCATTAATTTTATTAAAAGTTGCCGGCCATATTTTGCAGTAATTGTTAAATACAATAAATCCAATATTCGTAATTTGAAAAGCGATACCTTTTAAATTCTCTTTCGAAAGTTGAGAAATTTTTTCGAAAAATTTTTCAAGCTCATCTTTTGTATGAAATGAATAATCTGTCAACATTTCATGAGTACCGAATGATCTCCCTAAAATTCCGATCCATTTTTTTTGTATAAATAAACAAATGCCTTCCTTGTTTTCGATTTCTTCAACTATAGTAATAATCTTTTCTTTCAGATCTTTATCTTTTTCTTCAAACAAAACTCTATTTATAGACGGAACGTAACTATCAATCAATTCAGTAAAATCAAATCTCGCATTTGACGGGAGTACTAATGTTTTAACTAATCCTAATAAAGCTTCACGCGTAATGTTAAGAAGTTGAGAACAAGGTTTCTGGTGAAAAAGGATAATAAGCTTGACAGGTAAAACTTCAAAAAACGTTTTTTCCAAATAATTAATGTCAGTAATATCCTTAATGAAAGGAAACAATAATTCAATAAGATTTTGGAAATGAGCCTTATAAGTTTGCAAATAAATATGCGAGTAAAGATAAAAATCATACACGATCGCGTCAGAAGAGATACTTTGCATAACAGGACAAACTGGAAATTTTTCAAAACATTGAAAATATAATACTGCCAAGTCAACTACCAACTCAAGTGTTTGGCATGCAGCGCTTCTGTCTGTAGCAATATGATTGTCTAAATCTAAAGATAACAATATTTTTGCAATAAAGGGAGATAGTTTTAAACATCGGTTTATTATGAGATAGCCTTCTTCATTTAATTGAATTTTAAATTGTTTTTTGCAGCCTTTTTTGTTCATTGACTTATCTAAAACGTTAAATTTTTGAAAAATATTTCGAAAAATATCATTGTCTTCCCATTTTGCTACACTTTGCTGGGAAAGAACAAGTTCGTCATTAAAAATTGAAAAACACAAATTTGTCTGTTTTTGCAAATTTTTAAAGCAATCAAAAATCTTAAACAAAATATTTGGATCATATAGACCATATAAATGATCATTAAGCACTTCAACACAGCACTCGTCTTTTTCTCTCTTCTTAGAAAACACAATCGTTTTTCCAGTATTACACTGTATAATTTCAAAGTAATTGTTTGCAAAACTTAGCTTACATTGATGATATTTGCACCTTTGTTTCAGCAGCGTAAATAATGTTGATTGTTCGATTTGAAATATTTTCATTATATATCTATACTTTTGTTACTCCAAGTTTTTTAAATCCAAAATAATTCACAACGAAAGCCACAGCTAATTGGAATATATACCTTTTCTTTGATATATCACAAATTGGACTGTAAAAACGAAATCCAGATAAAGAAGTTATAATAACAAAAATGCTGAAGAAAAAAATATTTGTGATATACCGTACAATTAAGAGAAAACTAAAAATTAATTTAAAAATTTTTTTGAGCGTTTTAACACATATCAAAAAAGTTTATGATGAAATTTATAGCGGTTAAATCAGGATGAGAAAGCCTAAAAAATAACACAAAAAAGTAAAAAATCGATGACTTTGCTCTTATCAGAAAAAAAAAAAAGAAGAAATGCTGTCAAGCACAAAAAGAGATGGCGATGGACAAAATAACATCAGAAATTTTTGAGCTAGCAAGAGGAACACTTTTAAAAAAACTTGTAGACTAGATTGAAAGCACGTTTATTTAACAAATTTTGACTTTAAGTGATTTTAAATGCCGCGTAAAAAGACATTTTTCAAAGATTGATTGCGTCACTTTGCATAACACTTTTCAAAGATCTGATATCGAAACTTTCTTCTCTACTTAAGTTTAATCCAATGACCTTTAATTAATTATTACAGAATAATAAGCACCCTTCATTCAAGCTATATTTTTGTTTTTTGATTTCCAATGCCAACAAAGCATGTCTTGAACTATTTGTTGAAAAAACTATTGAAGTTAAGTTCATGGCTGTATAAAATTTCTTGGACAAGATGTAAGAAAAAACAAAAAAATGTATTCACTTTTTAAAGGATTTTATGTTGCATGTGATTCATTTGTTACTTTTTAAGATCTTCAAAAAAATTTTTAGTGGCAAAAAAAAGCTTTTGTTAGCTGCTTTTATAAGAAAAGAGGTACTTAAAAAATCGATCAACTGATCCAAAAGCATTAAAACATTGCTTTTTCACTGTTACAATTAAAGCTTTTTTATTTTTTTCTTCTACAAGAAGTGCGTGATTAATACACATCTAGTTCAGTAAAAATACAATTACGTTTGCAAATAAAAATTTGATTGTGAGATATTTCTAGTAAAACAACCTACCATTCTAAAAAATTACCATAAATTACTATATAAATACTTTATTTTAATTTCTCTTTTCAAAAACTAGGCGTGAGCGGAGCGAACGCCTATATAACCCCAGTATGACTCTGAGCCTTGTATGTTACAAAAATTGTAAAAAAAAAATGTTAAAAAGGTTAAGGCAATAGTAGTACGTACATAATCGTAACCCCCAATCAACGTTCAAAAAATACATTTTTAATAAACACAACAACATTTATTAAAAATAATAAAATAACCCGCAGCCGCCTCCATAAACCCAGTATGACTTTGAGCCTTGTATGTTACGTCGGTCATTTTTAGCAAAGCCTTCCACAACCCGCCTTCGGCGGGTTGCTCCAGTCTTTGCGCCGGTTTTTTAAGCCCCACAAACATTTATAGAAAAGTTTTTTAAACTTCAGAAGGCTTCTACGCTCTTCCAAATCAAAAAATATCGGCAGATTCAGGTTCAGCATAGATTGTTGAACGGCACCGAAATCCTAAAACCAAAATGAAAATTGGATAAAATAATCTCAGTATGACTCTGAGCCTTGTATGTTACGTCGGTTATTTTAAGCAAAGCCTTCCACAACCCGCCTTCGGCGGGTTGCTTCAGTCTTCGCACCGGTTTTCTGTGCCCCTTGAACTTTAAAATAAAAAGAACCTATAATGGGATTCTGTACTAAGTACCTATAGCTCCACAATATTTATCATCCTAACCCTTAAACGAATTTTCTGCTTTATTAAAAGTTCCTAAAAAGCCATATGATATTATACCCATAGGCTAACAATACAAAGCATTAAGGTCTCATTTAAAATACATATAAGAATCAAAGAAAATCTGCGCAAACGCCTCCATAACCCAAGTATGATTCCGAGCCTTGTATGTTACGTCGGTTATTTTAAGCAAAGCCTTGCACAACCCACCTTCGGCGGGTTGCTCCAGTCTTCGCGCCGGTTTTCTGAGCCACATAAACATTTATGTCAGAGCTTCAGGGAATTGATTTCAACTAAGTGCAGTATATCACAGCTTAACGGAAATGATTTGCTTTTTTATGAGATTACAGCTTAAAGGGGATTGATTTGACTAAGTAAAGTATGATACTGCGTCAGGGGGATATGACTCATAAACCAATATGTTATAGTGGTTAATTTCGGCAAAGCCTTTGTTCCAGTCTTTGCGCCGGTTTTCTGAGTCCCATGACATTTAAAACTTATAAACAGATGCTAAAATGGCATCAGAATATTATAACTATAGCTCTACAATATTTCCCCTCTTACAATTTTTGTTAATCCCCTTAAATAGCATACAAATAGCAGAAAATTCGTTTAAAGGGTCCAAAAACAGAATATACTTATAGGACTACAATTCATTACATTAAAATTCCTTAACAAAGCCATAAAATAAACAAAAAAGGGCCTCAAAAAGATCCTAAAAATTTTTTTAAATACGATCATATATATCCTTTGGTTATGAGTCGACAGGATCTCGGATCCTGTAGGTATTAGGATCCTAAAACCAAAAAAATCTGACTCCCCATAGCCCATTACATATAACCTGAACTTTATAGAGCTCTAACAAAAAAAATTTTTTCCGGAGCTTAAAATTGGATCTTAAAAAAGCTCATAAATAAAAATTGTAACGGCCAAATTTAAAATTTTTTGCATATTCTGAATCAGTGTAACATTCCGCATCGAACTACCTGTAAAATAGCCAAAAAAATTTGGACGTCAGGATCTCGGATCCTGTAGGTATTAGGATCCTAAAACCAAAAAAATCTGACTCCCCATACCCAATAATACATATATCCTCAAGTTTATAGAGCTCAAAACGAAAAAAAAAATTTCCAGAGCTAAAATTAGCTTGTAGCATAGCTAACACAAAACCCAATAAATAATAGCTAAAACCCCAAACAATAAATTTAGCTATGACCTCTGCTAATACCAGATGCAAAAATACAAAAAAAAAATGGAAAAAAAAAATCGTCGTCGACGACGATGAAGAAGAAAGTTATTATGTAAATTTCAAAAATAACGGCTAATATCAGAACAAAAAAAATGAAGAAAAAAAATTAACATAACGAATGCATTGACGTTTTTATAGTGAGTTTTATTCTTTTATATAGTAATTAAAAAATCAAAAACAAAAAACACCCTTATTTTCATTGTTTTGTTTTTATTTTTTATTGTACATTTTACTGTACTTTTATTGTATTTTTTCTATTGTACATATGCTTTATTTTACTGTTATATTATTATTTTTCTATGCACTTTCCAAAGAAGTGATTAAATAAATAAATTTCTAGTACAGTAACAATACAAGGATAGTTCCAACTTCTTTACACCATATTTGCAAAATAACTTAACCAATTTTTCGCACGTTGTAGTACTCTTCATTTAATTTTTTTTTCTTTTTTGTTAATAATTTTAGCCAATACTTTTCCTTTTTTGATTATTGAATCAAATTGCAGCAATTCTGTGATAATAAAGTAACTGCAGAAAAGCTATCATCTTTAAAACAAATTTTTTGACTCTTTTTGGTTTTACTTTAATGTCTTCTGGTGGTCTAATGAAATATTCAAAAAGAATTATTTTCATAATCTTGAAAAAAAGCTTTTACAATGGCAAAAAGCTTGCTTTAGCTGCTTTTATAAGAAAAAAAAAGAGATGCAAAATATCGATCAACAGATCCAAAAACATTGATATCTTGTTTTTTTTTATTGTGTCATTCAAAGCTTTTTTACCCTTTCTCCTAAGAAAAGTATGTGATAAATACATAAAATACAGTTGCAAAATAATTAAAAAAAACGCTTTGTAGTACGTTCCATCTAAAAAATTTCTCTTTTTATTGTTAATAATTTCTACTAATGCTTATACTTTTTTTATTATTGTTTCTGTTTTACTCGTTCCGCCATGGTGGAAAAAGATGTCATCCATTTTTTTCTAAATAAATGCAATAAAAGCTATCATTTTTTTTAATGTTTGGTACTGATTTAATGAAATATTCAAAAACTGATTAATGACAAAAAAGCATTAGCTGCTTTTATAAGAAAAAAAGACCCGTAAAACATCGATCAACAGATCCAAAAACATTGATATCTTGTTTTGTTTTTTGTTTCTATCGAAGCATTTTTTTTTCTTCTAAGAGAGATGTTGGATAAATACAGTAAAAATACAATTAAGTTTCCAAACAAAAATTTAAATTTTAAGACATCCATCAACACTGTTTGTTTAATAAACTTCTGCAAAGCTTGTTTGCAAAATAATTCAAATTTATCGCGCCTTGTAGTAACCAAAAAATTACTTTTTATCTTTTAATTTTTACTATTGCTTTTTCTTTTTTCATTATTTGCTTGTCTTTGTCTTTCTGTCATTATGAAGATGTCATCCACAGTTACTTTCTTTTAAGTAACAGAATATTTGATTGTTTTTTTTTCTCGGTGGTTTTTGCTTTTTGCAAGAATCAAATTCCTTTCATTCTTTCTGCATTTAAAGATTTTAAAAGATGCTTTGAGCTTCTTTTATCATAACCATTTTTTTGATTAACACAACATAGATCAAATATTTTTTGAGGCTCTATTCGATCAGAACTTTTTTCTGAAAAGCTTTTCTGTTGTATGTTTTTGCTTATTTTTTTTAAGACTGAACTTTGTAAACATGTCTTATCTTGACGATTAAAAAGTTTTTAATAATTTTATTGTTCATTATAAGCGCGATATTTAAAAAAAAGCAAATCTTTTCAAAGTTACAAAAAATCAATCTATAGCGAGTTCAAAGAATAAAAAATGTTGTAAAACTTTTAAGCACAATGTTTTTGCAAAAATAAAAATGTTTTTTTAGAACAAAGACAAAAAAGATTGATAAAATAAAGAAAGAGAAATCTTACATGATGGTTTTTTTGTATGCATTTCTTATTAAGCTATTAACAAGGGAAAAATAACTTTCAAATTCCACTTTATTCACAAGAAAAAAATTTCAGATTGTTCAACAAAAAATGTAACAGAATAAAATTAACAAAGTTTTTTTGCTACTTCCATTTGAACTGCCTTCATATTTTCATAATTTTTACCAAAAAATCCATTGAGATTAATTACAGGAGGAACAAAATCAAAAGTTTCACTTTGAAAAATTTCATCAATAACTTTTTTGATACGATTCTTTTGACTACTCGAATGAAGATAAGTTAAAGAGCGATTTTTGCTTTTCTAAAAAATAACTGTAATAAAAGAATCTAAATTAATGGAAGAAAAAAACCTTTAAATGTTGATAAAAATCAAAAATATTAAAAGCATTTGGAATACCGTATAAATGAATCTTTTCAATAGAAGAACAAGCATCAACAAAATCTCCATAGTTTTTGCATACAGCATTATTAGGAATAGAATAAAAATCCCTGAAAGATCGTTCATTTAAAGAGAGTAGACGGGTTCAGCAAATTGTTTTATTTAAGTTTTACGTGTATAAAACTGGAGCGAACTACGCAGCTTGGTGCAGCCCGGAGCAAGCTGGTGCAAGTGGGGGAAGATGGTACAGCTGAAGAAATTTGGTGCAGATCTATGTAAGACTGTGCGGCACGGAGCGGGCTGGTATAACCTGGTGCAGCAGAACAAAAGGGATAAGAAAAAAAAATACTTACATTAAAAATTTTCTGCTACTAGAAAAAAGTCGAACAATATCTTCTACCGGAACCAGTTGACCATTTACATTATTGATAGAACAATAAAAAAGAGAACATTCTTGTACACAAGAAGAAAGAAGTTTGAGATCATTGAAAGAAAGAACTTGATCACCGAGTGACAAGCATTTGGCTTCACATTGAAAAATCTTTGACATAAATAATGAAACAAAATTTGGCACTTTTCTATACGGATTAACAACAAATTGTTCAGTTATCCAAATTTTAGATTGAATTTCATCCAAATCAATTTCATCATGTCCATTTTTGCAAATTTCTCCACAGCAATTTTTTCTTTTACAATATTTCAGTTTTCCATTTTCCCAGAAACATTTCAAGTGTTCGATAATAATTACAGGATTTTCAATAAAAAATAATTTGCAGCATTTGATTAATTTCTGATAGACTTTTGGTGAAGAAGGTTTCATCAAAATATATTTCATTAATCGGGCAGAAAAAGAAAATTCTTGAGGTAAAGACGATTCACGAAATTGTTGAAAATTTGGGAAGGATGGTGTAACATTTTTGTTTGAATCCATTTTTGTTGTTTAAATTTTGTTGATTCTACTCTCCTTGAATTCTAGAAAGAAAAACATTAATACATTAATAACCAAAAAAATAAGTTAAAGTAGCATGAATTGAAATTGTTCACGAAAATTAGAAAAATAAAACTTGAAAAAACGTACAACTTAATAAGTGACCAAAAAAGAGCTGATAGAAAAATGAAAAAAAGTGCATGGGAAAACAGTTTTGGTAAACTCAATTGTTGTATCCTTGATAATCAATAATAACTAATAATCGAATATTTATCTAACATGAACGAAAGAATAGAAAGTCGCAAAAGAAAGACAAATTTAAAAAACTACTCAAAAAAATGAGACACAATGCAGCAAAATCGCATTCCTGTTATGCTTTAAAGGGCATTTATCAATAGAAACGTTAATGTCTTAATATTTTAATGACTTTTCGCAATGCAGTAATTATTTTGTTGATTTTAACTAAAATATTCAAACAAAGAATTAAAAGTGCTTTAATTCATTCACTTTTCTCAATTAAAAAATTTCATTAATCGATCCTTTGACCGTCAACATATTTTTTCCCTCTGCTATAACATTATGCTGCTGATTGCGCAAGAGAAGAAACAACAGCTGTTCTTTGATTTTTCTCAACCTAAAAACAGTATCTTTCCTCAGAGAACATTTGTGGACAAAAATGAAAGTGACATAAGTTTAAATCTATGGCAATTTTCTTTTGTATCTCAAGAGAAAACAAATTCCTCATGCGTTTGTTTTTAAATTCTTTGAAAGTTTAATTTTATCTTTTAAGAAAATAATCATAAATAACATTTTGATTTGCTTATTTTTCTCTTTCACTATTTTTGTAGTTTTCTAAAAAGTAATTTTTTTTTATTTAATCACTCGTAAAATAAATGCAAAATAAAAACCGGTGGTACGCTAAATGGAAATACAATAAAAAGGACTAGAGCAATAGTAACAGCAAAAAGTGTATTAAAGATAAATAAGAAACAAAAGGTATACACAAAAAACTGTGTATATGATTTTTTGTAAAAGAATAAAAATGACTAAAGTTGTAGGTAATTTGACGAGTAACAAGTTGTTTTCACTGGAAAGATATATGATGAAGATTAAAAAAATGAATCAAATAGATAATGTTTATTCATAAAAATCTGGTTTATTGGAAGCAGGATACCAGCTGAAACGCAAAGAAAGAATCAAGGCTTCTTTTAACTGCTGTAAAATGATAGCTTTCTCTTGAAATTGAAAATTCATATTTGACATGTTGATGATTCTGTAAAAAAATAAGGTGTGATTAAAAAGCGTTTTAATTCAAGTTTTTTATGAAGCAAAATTGAATTATACTTTTTAGGAGTCTAATCAGTCGATGCAACTCTTTTACCAAAGGTATTCTGTATTCAGTCGAAGAAAAAAAGAAGGTTATTTAAATTTTACAGTTTTAATGTTTTTATTATTACACTTTCATGACCTATAATTTTTTTTTACTTCCGCAATTGCGCTCTAATATAATGGCATTGCCAGAAAATTTCACCTGGACAAACATTTAATTTTACCCTAAAAATATATACTTTTTCATATATAATTGACAGTTAGCACAAAATTAAACATCAATAGACGTCGTTGTTAACGTTTTTATTCACATGGTGTGTCAAGGAGGCATCCAATGAAATTTTTTATCGCCTGCTTCTTTTTTGATATAAAATTCTTAAAAATTAAAATTATTTTGTGAAAAATGTTAGAAACATGGCAGTTATTTTGTCAAGTGTTATACGGTATTCCGGTTGCGGTACTTTATATTATTATTGTTTGGTTATTTTTGAAAAAGAAAAATGTTTTTAAGTCATCATTTTTTAAAATTTCAATATTTATTGGATTTGTGGTACGGTAATTTTATTATATTTGGTACATACGAGGGGGTGATACCGAGATCTGATGTTCCACATTAAAGGGGGCAAAAATCAAAGAAAAAGTTCGATGGAAAAGACAGGGACTGTAATTTTTTTTATTAATTGTTGACGTCTGATCTGGAAAAGCTTGTGGAAAGATTAAAAATAAAATTCATTTAAGTTGTGGTTGCTCAAATATCTCTTTTTCCTTTTATTCGCTCTAAATGACGGGCCGTGTTGAGTTCCGGCTTGGTCGACTAATTGCCGGGCCGCTTGACTGTCGCGAGATTTTCAGTTTCATACAGTACTCTTCGGGAAAAGTGAAGAGGAGTTAGTCAGCAAAGCTTAGATCGACTCGAATTTTTTTTTTCAGTAGGCATCGCGAGATCACCCGGCCCGTCATTTAGCGGGCCTCCTTTTAGCTCATAATGACCATAAATAATGTATCTCTCTGTTTTTTTAGGACATAACACTATTTGTTACAACATGGTGGATGTTAAAATTTCCAGCTTGTCCGCTAACCTATCAAATGTACCCTGGTACCGAAAGTTTATTCCTTTATCCAATTGGATCTTTTCTAAGTTATTATTTAACAATGGTTCGATTTTATTTATTAATTACAAGTTCATTGAATCGATTGACAGCTGTTTCAATTCCATCAAAATATGATAAGGTTTGGAAATTTTAAGTGATTTTTTTGAACTTCAAAAGTGGCACTCCTCAAAAATTTGCATATATTAGAATTAATCAAGGCTCTAAAAAAAGAGATTCAAAACGTTTAAGTAGTTTTTTAATTGATATATGCAAATTCTTGAGAGTATTCAATCGTGTATGTATATTAATGAAGATGCAAATTTTTTCCATTTTGCTCTTACTGATTCTGTTCTAAAAATATACTGCGTTTTAGTTTTGGTTGAATTACATCAAGTATATTATTAGCATATGCTTTGCCATTCCAATTCCATTAACATTTCATATATTATTTGGTAAAACAAATATTTATCCCTCGCCTCCTGTGGTTGTGATTGATGTGAAAGCTGCCTGGTTTCCCATTAGCCGAGCCCTTCTAAATGCAATTCAATCAACGATGACCTCATTTTTAACATTCCTTTTTAACGCCATAACCCTGTATTTACTTTGGTCTCGAAAAAGTCAACAAAAAGTCAACTCCATGAGTAAAGCAGAAATTGGTCTAATCTTTATTTGTTGCTATGATTTTTTCATTAATTTAATTTTTGCGGGTCATCAAGTAAGTTTTTCAATCAATTTATCAATAAACATGGGTGCCAAAAAAATTGCAAAACAATAAATATGCAAATTTGCACGCCCGTATCCAGGATTCGTTTTTGTAAGGGCCTGACTTTTGATCTTTTGCCACTTTGAGGAAGGCGGCAAAAGATCAAAGAACTTTGCTCATTTCAGGAGGGGCTGAAGCCCCCATAGCTCCCCCTCTAATACGGGCTTGCAAATTTGTGATATTAAAAATAAATAAAATTTCTATTACAACAGATATGAAATTTTCCAAATTCACTTTTATTAAACTTTTCAACATAGCCATATATTTATCTTTTTCAGACAACAATGTATCTATACCCTTCCCGAGATGCCACCTATACTATGCTCTTACAATTAATTGTTTGGATTTCTGATTTGAATAATCTTTCCCGACCAATATTCTTCATTTTTATGTGTAAGCCAATTCGAAAAGCTTTTTCACAACTTTTTACAAAAAAAGCCAAATATAATAGAGAAATCGAGTTAACTAGAAGTAAAGGTCATATTACTGTAATTACGTAAGTAAATATCAATTTTATGAAAATTTGTATAAGAAATTAAAAAATAAAGTTTTCTTTGTCTGGCTGAAAATTATTATGTTTGAATTTTTAAAATGCATGAATGGTATTTATAATTTTATTAAATGATAGCTTTGGAATAAAAAAACTGTTGTACTTTATCACTTTAAAATTCTTGGAATTTGCATATGTTGTAGCCGAGTTTGAGTATCCGCAAGGATCCTTGCAAGGAAGGTTATCTTTCTTTCTTTGTTTTTTTGGTTTTTTTTATTAAATCACTCGTAAGGTAATTACAAAATAAAAACAGGTAGTACGCTCAAATATAATGCAAAATACAAGAAAAAAGACTAGAGCAATAGTAACAACAAAAAGTATTATAAAGGTAAATATGAAACAAAAGATTTTATGTTGTACAATATTCGTATAAAGAAAAATAAAAATGACTAAAGTAGTAGGTAATTTGACGAGTAAGAGGTTGTTTTCACTGGATGAAGCTTTAAAAAAAATGAATCAAAGAAATAATGTTTTAATCATAAAAATAAAAATCTGGTTTGCTGGAAGCAGGATACCAGCTGAAACGCAAATCATCAAGGCTTTTTTTAACAGATGTAAAATGATAGCTTTCTCTTGAAATTGAAAATTCATATTTGACATGTTGGTGATTCTATAAAAAGGGAGTAATTAGAAAGCAGTTAAATTCAAATTTTCTAAGCATTTTTATAAACCAAAATTGAAATGTATTTTCAAGAAGTCTAATTAGCCAACGCGCTCATAAAACTAAAGCAGTAAAGAATATGTTGCATTGCTTATAAACACAGAGAATTGAATACGATGATGAGATTAACTTGACAACGTACCTTCATAAAGCTAACAAAGCCTTCAAAATTATAATTTTTTGGAATATTGGAAAAACCCAAAGTTTCTAATTTGGCGCAAATACAGTTCTCTTCACCATTCATAGCGGGAGCATCAGGTGAGCTAAAATACTTTTATAAAAAGTTGTTCAACAAAACCTATATAACTTACATAAAGATATATTTTACATTAGGTAAATGTCGCAACATTTTATTCATCGTAACACTGTTTCCATGCTCATCGATTATTTTTGTATTTTTAATGGTAAAAGTTTTGATCTTATTAGCGAAACATAAATGCTTAAATTCAGCAAAAGAAAGAATTTGTTCTGATAATTTTAATTCTTCGATATCACAATATAAGATTTTTGTTAATAATAAAGGCAAATTTTGTATCTGACCTTTGAGCTCCAATTTTTGTTGTATCCATAGATTATTTTTGAGAGTTTTAAAAACTGTTCCACTTTTATAACGGGGTCCATAACTCCATTCATTTCCATAACATTTAAAATTTTTTATAACAAAATACGGAAATTTTTTGTGTTTAAAAAATTTACAAACTTGCATTAAATTTAATGCCATTTTTGGTGAAGCATTGGCTTTCATCCATTTTAAAACGTCTGATGGAAAAGGTTTTGTAGACCATTGAATTATTTGTTGATCAGGAATAATGACAACAGCAGCCATGACAAATAGATTAATATAATTTCTTCAGCAATTCAGGACAAAATGGTTTATAGCGCAAAGAAAATTGTGGGAGTGAAAAATAAATTAAATCACTAATCTTTTTATTGGACAAAAACAATAAATCTAAAGTGGTTTTCAAAACCTTTTAAATCATCTTCAAAAATGACTTGAAGCAACAATGTTATTAAAAGCTTGTTGAAAATGGTGTTTAGAGATTGTTTAATTTGTCCCTTAATTTTAAATATACAAGAATGGTGCTCAACAATGCCTTAAAGTCATACATTTGCGATGCATATTTTAATCATTGTTGGACTCAATTCAGCTTTGAGCGCTCAAATTATTGGCTATAATTTTGGGTTTTTTTTCAGTGTGACATTTTTTTCTGTTTAAACACTGTTCTTTTTTCAATAAATTCTTTTTATTATAGCTCATTGAAAAATCAATAGAAGTTCAAATGTAAATACAGTAAAAAAGGCTGGTAACTGTAAAAATACAATAAAGATAAAATTGAAAGGTAAGATAGTATTGTGGTTTTTGACATTAAGAAAAAAATATTGACTAAAAGTTTTTGGTAATTTAACGAGCAACAAGTTGTTTGCAGTAGATGTATAGCTGAAGAAAAAAAAATTTGAAGAAGATGAATTTTAAAAATTGTTTGTTAATCATAAAAATAAAAATACGGCTTTTTGGGAGCAGGATGCCAATTAAAATGAAATTCATTGAAGTTTCTTTTAACATCTATAAAATAATACCATTGTCTTGAAATTGAAAATCTGTATTTGATATGTTGATGATTCTACAAAAAAGTTTGTAGTAATTAAAAAAGCGTTTGAACTTAATTTCCCTAAGAACTTTTATAAATCAAAATAGAATTACGATTTCAAGGAGCCTAGTGAACCAACACAACCCTCTTAAAAGTGAATTAAAATTTTTTTTTTTTGCTTTTTGATTTTTTAGTGTCTAACACCAGCATGCTACCGTTGATAGGCTAACAGTTATATACCTTCATAAAGCTAACAAAAGCTTCAAGATTATAATTTTCTGGAATTTTCCAAAATTCCAGGGTTTTTAATTTGACGCTAGCATTGTTTTCTTCACCATTCATGGGAGGACCATCCAATTCGCTAAAACACTGCTGTAAAAATTTGTTAAATGAAAGCTATATAACTTACAAAGTAATATGTTTAACATTAGGTAAACATTGAAAAACTTTCTTCATGGAAACCATATTTCCGTTTTCATCCAGTATTTTCGTTCGAATCAGTGAAAATTTGTTAATTTTATGAGCAAAACATAAAAGTTTAAATTCAGCAAAAGAAAGAATTTGATCTGATAAATTTAATTCTTTGATATCACAATATAAGATTTTGGTAATAATAAAGGCAAATTTTGTATCTGACCTTTGAGCTCCAATTTTTGTTGTATCCATAGATTATTTTTGAGAGTTTTAAAAACTGTTTCACTTCTATAAGGAAAACCATACTTCCATTTATCACCTACACATTGAAAATTTTCAACAACAAAATAACGAAATTTCTTTTTAATTTTAAAATATTTGCAAACTTTTATTAATTTTAAGGAAATTTTCAATGAAGCATTACTTTTCATCCATTTTAAAACATCTGATGGAAATGGTTTAGTAAGCAATGAAATCATTTGTTGATTAGCAATAATGCATTCAGCAGCCATGGCAAAGCATAAAGAGATTTATTTAAACAATTTTTTATGATTGTGAAGAAAAAAATTCAGGAACAAAAAATGATCAGTTTTTCTATATAGGGCAATCAATAAATCTGGAATGACTCTAGAAATGTTTATAATGACGAAGCGACAACGAGGATTATTGCAGTGAAGGAAGAGCAAAAGTGGCAAAACAGTCAGTATTTTTACCCCGTTTTCTTTTCTTCTGTCTGCTCTTTTTTATTCCGAGTTTACCTTTAAAGCATGACATAAACACTGTGATGAAATATTGTTTAAAACAGTTGAAACCTTAGATTTACACAAGCAATGCTGCAATCGTTTAAACAAATTATGAATTTCTATACAAAAAGTTTAAATGCAAATAAAAAATATAAAAACAATAGCAAAGATAATCATAATTTTACAAAAACAACAAAAAAATTTTATATGCAATTAGGAAGTACGATAAAAAAATAATTAAAAACAATGATAAAAGCAATGACAACAAATTATAAACTTCAAAAACAATTACAGAAAAAAACAGATCATTTTAAACTTAAAACAATAAAGTATTTTCCTTTTTTAAATTCCATCAGTAATAACGGGATGTCAGCATTCTTTGCTGACCAATAATGTCCATATTGGTGCCATACATTGTTTGAAAAAACACCAATTCGACAATCTAGCCATTTAGAAAGTAGCTCGAAATGTACTTCTGTAATGGTTTCAGCAAACAGTGCTTTTAGTTCACCATCACGATCAAGGATTGATGTTTCTGAAAATGAATAAATTGGTACAGTATGACAAAGAAAGTAAATTTTCAGGGTGAAAGCATTTTGAGAGCACCCATTTGATCTTCTATCGCTGAATCAATATTGGGGTAAAAGATCAAAGGGGTTTTCAAATGGCTTCTCTATTTCTAGTATTGTTTTAAGGCGCAATTAAAGAAAAACTTACTTGAATTTTCTTTATGCAAATGTTTATTAACTTGTTCTCGAATATATCCAGCTTTATCTTCAGCACCAGTAAAATACAATGAAATACATTCCCAACCATGATATTTTTCTTCATTGCTTACATAAACTTGATCAGGAATTGATGAAGTTAAAATTTTATCAATTAAAATTGTACTCCAAAACTTATATGCTTCATTTGAATAAATAATTAAAAGTTTTTCACAGCATTTTTTCAAAAAACTTTCAGAGGGTTTATTGAAAGTAATTGCTGTTGAATCCTTTGATGACAAAATAAATTGAGCTGCAAGAGGTGAAATTTGTGTTGATGGAATAGTTGATGGTGGAGTTGGTGATGATACAGGAAAAGATAATGGTGGTGGAAGTGTTGAAAGTGAAGATTGTGGAATTGGAGGTGATGTTATTGGAATAGAAGGGACCGTTGCTAGTGGCGGAATTTTGGGCAATGTAATTGTTGCTGTTGAATTTTGAAGTACTGTTGATGAAGCTGTTGCAGAAGCTATTGTTGTTGGTACAAGAGGTGTAGATGAAATTGTTGCTGCTGGTCGATTTTTTGGAACAATAACTGTTAAAGCTGATGAAAAAGATTTTGGTGATGATGGAAGAGTATTAAAACTTCTAATAAAAGAATTTGGATGTCTTGGTGCAAATACTTTCTTTGGAATATACATAAGCCTTGAAGGTGGTGGACGAGGTGCTGCGACAGGAGTTAATAAAGACATTGATGAGTTATTCGATCTGTAAAAATGAAAATAACTATTGCTTTAAAATCAAACAAAATATTTTCTAAGCTTACGGTTTTGTTGCATTTGCATCTATACCAGTTGAAGAAGAATTGGCGCTGACGGGTTTCGATAGTGATTGTGCAGTTGTACCAGTATTTTCTCCAATGCTTTCACCAATTTGACGAGATCCAATGTCACTAAAAAGTACAATATATTGCTGATTTTCTTAAACAAATATTTTTAAACATACTCTTCATTTGGCTTCGATTTCTTAGATGGAGGATCAACATTCTTTCTTGGTCTTCCAAGTTTTTTCTTTCCACCTTTCCAAGCATATGGAGTTTGTTCACGGGGTCGATGAAGAAGGGTTTTAGAAGATGTTGGAATTGGTGAAGCACGCAAAAAGGATGAAGATGCAGAAGCTGCTGTTAATCGAGCTCCAGAATATATTGGTGTTATTTGAGAAGGTGTTGCTGTTGTAGATGATGTAACAATTAAAGATGAAGCAGAAGTTTCAACAAGAGAGCTTTTTTGAATTGCAACATTTGATGCTGTTGTAGAATATTTTTGTTTAATTGATTCTTGCTCTTGTTGAACAAATGAATACTTTACTGGTTGACAAATATGATCACATGCTACCCATAAACTATTGCTGCTGTTGTTAATAGTTGCACGTCTTGTTTTTGTCTTGTCGATTAAAATGCACCGCCGGCAGTAGTAGGAATTTTTCTTATTTTTACAATATTCGTGAACCTCGGTTTTATTTTCATCAACAAAAGCATGAATTCTTCCATTTGGTTGATTTTGTGCACCAACACCCAAAACATATCCACCTTGTTTGATTTCACGTCTGGAAGACGATGAAGAAGAAAATTTTCCAGCAGTTGATCGGATTTTACGCTTTCTATAAGAGTTAAAAAAAATTGTTTTAGTTAGCTTGAAGAGAAAGTTATAAAATATTATTTTTATATTTTTTCTTTAAACATTTACTCAAAAAAACGATCAAAGCGACATGCCCCCACTGGTGCCATCAGCAGCAGTTTTTTTAAATTTTGATATAAAACTAATATCGAAAAATTTTTCAAAAATTATTGTGCAAGAAAACTAAAACTTACTTAATTGGTCGTTTGAGAGGCTTTGCATGGACGGAAGATAAAGAAGTTACTGTACGAGCAGATGGGCTACGTAGCCGTGATTTTATTGAACTGAAATAATGATAGTTATTTTATTATGCTTGCTTAAAATGATCACATGGAATTAAAAAATAACCCAAAACTATGTTTAAGAAAGAAAATGGCGAATATTGGGGTTATTTCTTAGATTTTTTCTAAAAATTATTTCAAAACTTACGTTGTCTCTGGTTCAGCAGAAGGATTTCTTTCTCCATTATTTATTGAATCAGCTTCTTCACCATTTTTATCATTTCTATCATTATTGCCAGCAACAGAGACATTGGTAACAAAAATTCGATATTTTTCAATAATTGCTTTCTGTTCTTCTTTAGCTGCTTCATATCTCATAGCTTCACAGCAATGTTGCACTTTTGGTACCATAAAAGTTTTATCTTTTTTAAGAAATGCTTGATTATGCTTTCTTTCACTTCTAAAACATCCCAAGCAGAACCAATAATTTTTATGAGTTTGAATATATTGCTTTACAAGAGTTTTATCATTTTCTTCAAAAACAATTATTCGGCGACCTTTTTTTCCACCACCACTATAAGCTTTGACATATTCATTTGAAGTAATGGTGCGATATTCACTAAAAATTATTGATTAAAGATATTGGAGTTTAAAGGTCAAGTCTAAAAGATGATGTCCTCCGAAAGCAGTTATTTTGGATCAATCCAACTGGATTGAATCGTTGGATTGGCAATCACATTAGCCAAAAAAATATTCACTAATATATGAAAAAACAACTTACGATGCTTTCTTTGTAGTTTGAACATTTTCTGCTTTTGAACTTTCAAATTCAAGATAAATGACATCACTTTCACGAGAAATTCTAAAATAAAAATAAAAAAATATTTAAATAGTGTAATAAATAGTTTTAGCGTTTATTTATTTATGAATTAATTGTCAGTAATTAACCCAGTACAGGCGTTTTAACGAATTTTTTCGGTTTATGGTATCAGTGAACCGAACCGAAAAAAACTGAGTTTTTGCTATGAGAAAAAAGATTATTTCTGTTAACTTTCTGTCAACTTTTTTTTTGTTTTTGGAAAAAGCATTTCAGCCATTTACTAGAATGGCATTAAAAAAGAATTTTGTCACGAAATTGTTAGTCCAGCTAATACAAAATAGAGTTTTTTAAAGAACAACAGACGAACTTTTCAAATCGAAAGCCGATAATCTCGGTTCATCAGTTCGGTTTACTAAAAAACCGCACCGAAAACAGAAAAACCATTAGCACTGTATTAAACTGCACTGCGGGAACAGCAGCCGATTAAACAAGCAAAAGTAAATCGGCAATTAAAAGATAAGACAAAAAACGATTACTAGAATAGGAACCGAGAGAGAAAAGAGAGAGGGGATAGGGTTTAGTCATCCAACATTTTTAACGATTTAAGCATTTGAACTATTCTTAACAAATAAAAAAAATCTTTGCTACTTTCTATATTTGTAAAATTTAATTTTTGAACTGCCAAAAGGATATAAAGAACTTTTTAAAAACTCAAAAACTAACAAGAATTCTTTTTAACGGTTTTAAAAAGAATTCTTATTTACAGGCGAAAAGTAACACAGATTTTATTTTCTTTAAAAGCTTTATTTGTTGGTACTTTATAATAAACTTACGGTCGATTTGGATCATCAACAGCATTTGATTCAACTTTAACAACATTTGAAGAAGCTGGCATAGTAACAGAAGGATTTCCATCTTGTGAATCAATTATTTCAGCCTTTACATTTTTAATCCTTTCTTCTTGTGACACTGGAATAGGAAGACAAGCATGCAAATATGGCGCTTTAATAATTCCATTAATATGATAAGCTTTTACTTCATGCTTTGGTTGTTTTTGATAGCATCCACAGCAGAAGAATATTGTTCCATCTTCACCAGCTTTATACTTTCGGAAATGAGTTAAATCAGCATCCTTAATGATCAGAGTCTGTTTTCCATTTGGTTTTTTTGATAATTCATATAAATTTGTTGGTACTTTATAATAGCTTTTATCATCACTAAAAATTGAGTTTTTTAGTCACAAATTTTTGTCTGTTAAATGTTTTTTGGTTAAAGTTATACAAAACCTGATGAATGACACAACTTAACTCAATTTTAGGAAAGAACTAGTATTCAAAAATAAAATGGCAATAACTCACCTTGCCAAGATTTTTGCTGCTTCTTCAAAATTTGAAGCATCCATTTATTTTGAAAGAACTTTGAAAATTAAAACTAAGAAGAAAACTTGATTTCCAATAATCTAAAATTTAAAATATTTGAAAATAGTGGATTTACAAAATATAATCATTTTGTTAAATAAACAAGCACATGAAATTTTAACACACGCTAAAAACAAAACAACGAAAAACAGTGTTTTTTTCACAAATGGTTTTACTAAGTTTTTCTTCTTTTTTGCTAAGTTGCAATTTTTTTTTGATCCATTCAACAGCAAAAATAAAAATATGCAAAAGATTGACATTTAGTTTTAGCGCAAGGAGTAGTGATCGACGTTGTTCCTTCAAAAACACAATATGCGTCTCTTTTTCTTTTTGCCACTCTTCCATTGTAAGCACGAATAACCTTTTTTTGTTTCAGAAAAAAAAGTTTAATGTTATTTGGCGCGTTTTTAAAAAGCTTTCTTATTTTGATTTTTTACCTACAACAAAGAAGATCTTAAGAGAAAAAAAAGTTGCATATGTGCAAAAGTGCGTAACTTCTATCCCTATGTTATTTTGTTGACTGTTTTACACCTCTACTGCGGCAAAGGCACTTCGTTTTTGCAACAGTGTTGATATTTAAAAAAAAGAAAAACACATTCAAAGCTTCCCTGAACATTTCTTTTTTTTCATTTAGTTAAAAAATATTTTTTTTCAAAAAATTAAGACAAAGATAAAAGATAATTATTGCAAAATGTTGAAAATAATTCTGCACGTTTCATTCAAAAATAATTTTATTCACATGTTAAGTATATACAATGAAGTGATTGCAACAAAAAATATTGACTATTGTTATAAATTTAAAAAACGATATAAAAACATTTTATTTTAATCCTAAAACTGAAAAATATTTTTAATTTTAATATTTCATTAATGTAATTGGAATATCAGCATTCGTTGCAATCTTATCATGCACAATATCACTTCCGTTCACTACCATTAAATTTATTTAAATGTCACAATCAAGCCATTTTGTAATTAATTAAAAATGTCTCCAAATAATGCTCTTCCTTCAGCTTATTTATTAAAATGGCATTTAAGTCTTGGTGATTATGACAACTGCAGTTAATTTTATTTGGTCAGTTTTTAACAAAAATATTCAAAAAAGAAAATGTTTACTTTTTTGTTTCATCGATCTTGTGCGTTATTATTTCGACAAAAACATTTCTTCCACTAAAAAGTCTGTGTTGTTCTTTACCGCAGAGAGAGGAGCTGTTTTTCGGGTTTGCTCTATTATATAAAAAAGAAACACTGCATCTTTTTGGAGAAAACAAAAAATGGTTTTTGCAAATTTCAAAGCAGCTTTAATTAATAAATTTTTTTGCTACTAATTTTAACCATTTTACAAATTACACCACCACTAGAAATGCAAAAAAAATTTGAAGCCTATTGTTAAAAAAAAATGTTGACACTAAAAACTATGCTTATCTGCTAATTTCATCCTCTTATGTAATAATTGTAAATTTTAAGCAAATTATTTTGTAATCAAACACAACATTCCAAAATGAACGTGTTATTCAATTATAACTTTTTGTTTGATTGTATAAAATTCAAATCAAATCAATAATCTTACTTATTTGGGCGTGTTCACATTTTTTTGTTATAAGCGTTAGATGACATTTCTTATCAAAATTTAAAAATGATAAGAATTGTTTTAACATAGCATTGTTGAAGAAAGTTTCATTTGAGTCTTTTAGCAACTTCACAAGTCTTGGTGAGCAACTATGTTATTGATTTACTGCTTTCTTTCTGCTATTTTGTTGAACTTTTGTGGCGCTTTATTGCAAACTGTAACATCTAGTGGTGGTAAACAGTGTTTACATTATCGCTCAAACACCACCGTATCTGATGGCCAAACATATTTGGAAGTGGAATATAAGTTGAATTCTACCGCACTTGCAGTGAGCATTGTGAAATATTCTGGTGTTAAAAACTCAACTGTACAAATTTCCGGATATTCACCATTTGTTTGGGGACAAACTTGCAGGTTTGACTTTATTTACTCTAAAAAACTAACATAGCCTTTTTAGCGCAACCACTTCAAATCCTTCAAGCTTATGTTACTTCAAGCTACTTCAAAGCTTTAGTTATGAATTACAAATGAGAACTTCAACAATGCCTGTAGGATTTAATATGTTATCGATTGCTGGTGAAAATGGACAGTTTACTTTACCGTTATTGGATTCCACCAATCCTTGCTATACAGAAACTAATCAATGTTGGTTTTACGATTTTTTTATTAATAATCTCATAATCTTTTAGATAACTACCCAGAATCCAACAATGCCTTGGCAACAACAGAATTTTGCTGTAAAATTTTCAGTTAGAGGGAATGTTTATATCATGAAAAAAAATATTTTTAATATTTAAAGCTAAATAAATAAAACGTTTTAATAAAATTAAATGCAATTTCGAAAGTCAACAATTGTTGGCGTTTATTAAGAATGTTATAAACAGTTTTCATTGAGATAAAACATGTTCAAAGAGACTGTCTGCACATTATTAGCAGTTGGATGGATAGCAGGTAGCTTGACTGAATATGTGTAGATAAAATTTTCATCCCTGGTTTTTTTAATGTCAGTGGCAGTATAAATTGTAAATAGCAAGCTTAATCTTTCAGTTAAACACCTAGTTATCAGATAAAACTCATAATTCGAAAGTGTGGGGGAAGGGGCGGCTAAAAACATAAAAACTGAACACTGATAATTCCATTTGCAAAGGGTCTTATAAGATCAAATTAATTTCATGTATTATTCCATTTTATACTTTAATCAATGCTTCATTTTCTTTATTGTTATTTAACGTATTCCAAATATAAAAAACAAATCAAATCAAAATAATGTGTGTTTAGCCGTGTTACACCACATTAACGACCAGGACGTTTAGGAATTTTTGGAAATGGAAATGGAAAAGGTGGTCGCTGAAATATTCAATATTTTATTTTTTGTAAAACACAAGCATAAACACAAACTTTTTTTTGAGCATCAACAATGCCAACAAAAGCAATCATCAACAAAACCAATAAGCAAAATACAACTTTCATTATAAATACTATCTAATAAGCACTTGATATTTGTTAGGAGCTATATTCATTGCTTTTATAGCTATTTTGTTGAGTAAAAAAAGGAGGTTGAGCAATGCTAACGGAAAAAATAAACAAGTACTTCCTTGTTTTTTTGAACTACCACTTTTATTAACAAATATTTGCTAAAACCTTTAAAGAAAGTTGTTGATTTAAGACTAGCCAATTCAATTCCTTGTCATTTTAAAAAAGTTAAAATTTGATTTTAGTTTGATGTTTTTCGGATCTTGTCTACTACTTAAGGAACCGAGCGACAGGTAGTACAACTATGTTTTTTACTGACAGCTATGTCAACATAAATTAAAAAACTAACAATTGCAATTGTAGGGTCATAAAATATTTAAAGAAAACTAATTATTGCTACCATCTTTTTAAAGATTAGATAAGTTATCAATGTCTTCAATTTTTAATCCAACTGCACCAGCAAAAAATAAAAAAATGTCTCATTTACAGTAAAGCCAGAGAAAGAACAAACTATCCAATATACTTTTATTTATGAGTGTTGCAATTCTGGGTTCGCTTCTTTGTCGACTGTCGTTAGATGGTATGATAAGATTCATTGAAAAGCAAGCAACAGAAATAAACCACTTGAAAAAAATAAAAGAAAGAATAAAAATTGAATGATTTACAAGAGAAAGAGAAGTATTTTATATGACCTTTTCTAATGAAAGTTAAGTGTAGCATATGTGAAACTATAAAGTAGTTACACCTGTATAAATTATAAAAACATTTAATCATTTTAAGAACTAATTGAACAACAACAAATAAACGTCTTAACATATTTTCTTATGAACCAAATTTAACAATATCAAATGCCAAATTTCTAGCATCAATAAAGCAACTATCAAGTTTTAGCAATCTGCATGATTCTTTAAGTCCATCTTTGATTCGTTTCAATTCATCATCGGTAAATTCCAAAGTAATAAATATTCCAATTTCTTTTGGCTTTTCTCCAATTTTTGCTTCAATTGCTTTTAAATGTTGCCGTAAATACATTGCCATAAGGAATGAAGGAGGAGCAGCTTTTTTAGTACCATTAAAAGTATCAAATTCAAGAAGAACAGGATTTTCAGCATTGCTTGTAAAAGTAAATCCCCATGTATTGCTAATTTTGATATTATTTGATGGCATTGACATAATTTTGAGAAGATCTGAAAAAACTATGCAAATTAATTTGTGAATACTGTAGATATACATACCAAAAACAACACAAGTATTTTTTGTTTTAAGACATTCAACAGCTTTTTGTCCAAATTGTGGTCGCTTTTGGTCGAAACTAATAAAGCAATCAATACCATAAAGACCTAAAAAAATAAAGATTTATCAAAAAAGTTTCTTCAAAATATTATTTACCATTCCATTCATCCATATATTCATATCCATCAACATCTTTATGTATACCAATCAGAGATGAATTACCAAAAAATACAATATATGGAATTTTTGATGTCATTCTTGTATTCATTTCAGAGAGCAGCAAACCAAAATTATCAATATCAAGCATTTGAATGCTTACTTCTTCATAATTATTTTCATCAATAGCTATTGTAATCTCCCATTTATGACAATCTTTTGAAATATGGTGTTGGAAATAATATTCTCTTGAAAATGTATCTTTAAAAAATATCTATAAAAATGAGGAACATTAGTGCGCTGCTGTTAAAATTTTACATGCTTTTGATCTGTTGTAATTATCGGCAAAAGATCAAAGGCGTTTAATATATTTTTTCAACCAAAGTCTCTTGAGACTACAGTACGTGGCTATTTATTTAAAACTATCCCATATTTTTTGCTTTATATGAGTCCTTAGAACCTCATAAAATTTAGATGGCAGCAAAAAACACGGGCTAGTTTTATATCAATGTTTTTAACCAATAACTTGTTAAAAAGACACTCACATGAACTTCTGGAACTGATTTAGAAAATGTTGTAGTTTTTGTAATTGGCAATGGTTCATACATTTCAACATTCAAAATTTCTAATCTATTCTTTTCAGTGCCATAATCTCCAAAAATTAAAATATTTCTAACAGATGTTGGTAAAATATAATATTTAACACTAGCTTTATCAAACATCCATTTGCAAGTTTCAACAAGAAGCTTTTCACGAAAACAGCAAAGGCAGCAACTAATCAATGTAAGGCATTTTGGTTTAAAAATCTTTTTTAATGGAACTTTTTTACAACCATGATTTGAAGCAATAACATTCTTTGGATTTGGAGTACCACAAATTTTTTGACACAAGCTTTCAGGCTTTTCTTTTGCATTCAATGATTCCATTTCTTTACTGCTAATAAGTTGATATCCTTTTGGAGTAAATTTAAATTCACCAACAGTTAAACCAAATGAATGTTTATTAGAGAATTGATGAGTTAAAAGTAGAAATATCGTTTCACCAATTTCTACTTTAACTTCTGCAGCATTTAATAAACATGCAAAATGATAATTTTCATGTGAAATAAAATAATATGGAATTTTTAATTCTTTAAAGATATTTCTTAATTCAAAGCAATAAAGGTAGCTAATATTATACAAGGTTGAGGAAAGATCTAATCCATAAATATCAACAACAAAAGCTTTAAAATAGGTTGCAATTTTTTGGATTTCTGTTAATACTTCATTAGCTTGGGTAACAGGAAAATTAAATTTTTCAACTAATTCTTCGGTAATTGAATCAACAACAATAATACAAATTTCATTGTCGCTATCACTATGGATTAATCCAGTTAGCTGTTTAGAATTTGCATACTTTTTGAGAGAATAAAACATAATTTTTTTTGGAGAATAAATAATAACAAGATTTACAAAATCTCTAGACAGTTTAAAAAAAGTTTTACAAATAAGCAAACTTTTTTTTGAAAAAGGAGATGATGAAATGGTGGAGAAAAAAAACTTTTGTTTACAAAAAAGCTTGTTCTGTCTGCAAAGAGAAGATTGCGATAGTGAGATAAAAACAAAGTGCCAAAAAAAACATCGAAAAGATTAAAAAAGTTCAAGCTGGAAAACTCTGACAAACATTATTATGATCTTTTTAATCTCCTAATGTCCTGATAGGGATTGTAAAGACGTGACGTCACGCATTTTCTGGGTGGATGGGGGTAGAAAAAATGTGACGCCCCTTATAAAAAGTGGCAAAGATCAAAATGACGGGAAGGGTGGATGGGTTACAGAATTTTGGATTTTTGCGTGACGTCACGTCTGGACAATCCCATACTGAAAATATTTATGCTTCCAAAAACATTTGTAAGTACTTAACTTTTATTAATTCGTCGCGAATACTGCGATGAGAAGGGCCGAAAATTTTTTTCGGGCCAGCCAGTTGCATTCATCATCCCTGCTCGAATAAAAAGAAATGTGAAAAAATGTATGGTTAAAAAATTAAAAAATGTTTTGCAAAAAGGGAGAGAGCAACATGAAGATCATACGTTTGTTGGTCAACGTGGCAAGAAGCTTTCTCCTTGTTAAAAAAGGGATAAAAAATGATCGATAGTTTTTATTAAAACATGGTTTTTTAAAACATTTATTTGAATATTTAATTTTTACTAAACTTAACACAAAGACATTAAATGCAATGTATATCTGAATGTAAAAATCTGTGATTTTGCTAGTGATTAATTCTAAAATGTAATAACAAAGAGACAATGCCAGATACTATAAATCGGTATTATAAAATTTTTGTAATTTATTAAGAAAAGATAATCACTTAAAAAAATTTAATTGAAATTTCAAGAAAAACATCTGGTAAAAATAAAGAATATTTTATGTGATTAAATGGCATAATAACAACGAGCAAATGATGATAACAGAATAATAATAATACATTTAAAAAAAATGAGAAGAAAATGATTTTATTTCAAGGATAAAATTGGAAAGTATTTTCCATCTTTTTCTTCCATCAACAAAATTGGAATGTCAGCTTTTGTGGCAGCCCAATTGCCATATCTCTTCCATTTACCACCAGAGAATATCCCAATACGGCAATTGAACCATTTTGAAATTGCTTGGAAATGTGATTCCGTTGCAGTTTCAGAGAACAGGATTCTGCCTTCAGCTTCACGATCAACAGGAATTGTGTTTTCTGAAAAGTAGACAAATGTTACAGTATGACACGCACAGAATAACTTGAAGTAAATATTTTCTAATTTTGTTTCATAGATCAAGTAGTTTCTTAAATTACAAAAAAAGGCTTAAAAAGGTTAAAAATTCTATAATGCTAACAAATGAACAGAATTTTCTAAATCGAAAGAACTTACTGGTATTTTTAACATAAATGTGTTCATTTATTTTGTCACGAATATAAGCAGCTTTTTCTTCTGCACCACTAAAATAAAGAGATAAACATTCAAATCCATGATATTTGCTTTCTTTAGTTGTATAAGTTTTATCAGGTTTTGAAGCAGATGTAACTTTGTCAATTGTAATATCACACCAAAATTTATATGCTTGATTATTGTAGTCCATTTTTAGTATTTCACAGCACTTTTCCAAGAAATTTTGTGATGGTTTGTAAAACTTTATTGTTGCTGTTAAAATATTTGACGATGGAATTATATGAGTTGATGAAGTGGTAATTGAGGAAATTGTTGATGATGCCGATGAAGCTGTTGTCGATGAAATTGTGCCATAGCTTTTAATAAATGAAGACTTTGAAGCGGGAATTTTTGGAAGATATGCTGATGAAGGCTTTGAAGTATACAAAATATTTTGTCTTGAAGATGATGAAAGATGACTGACAGGTGTTGAAGCATTTGATGAATTATTCAATCTACAAAAATGAAGTTAGATTTTCGATCTCTATTTTTTTTAGAATAACACTTGCAACTCATTTTTTATCAGAAAATTATGAAGTGCAGTGCTACTAAAGATGTATAAAAAGTATGTATCTGTTAAAATATTTCTATTGATTAAAACATACGTTTCCTCTGGTTTAGATTTCTTAGCTGGAGTACCAGTATTCTTTCTTGGACGTCCAAGTCTTTTCTTTTCACCACCTCGAATAAAGGGAGTTTGTTCCCGTTGACGATGAATAAGAGTTTTAGAGGTTATTGGAATTGGTGATGATGATGCTGCTGGTAAAGATACTTCCATTTTTGGCAATTTAGCTTTAAAATAAATTGATGTATCTTGTGGAAGTAGTGTCATTGCTGGTGGTTCAATAATAGAAGATGAAGGTAAAATATCATTATCAAATTTTTCTTCTTTCACTGTTGTTGTTGAAGCAAATTTTTCTTTGATAAATTTTTGTTCTTCTTGAATATCAGCATATTGTAATGGTTGACATATATGATCGCATGGTACCAATACATCATTATTGCGTACAATTGCACGTCGTGTTTTTGGTCTTTCTGTTTCATAACATCCTTGACAATAATATATATTTTTGGTAGTCTTACGGTATTCATAGCATAAACTTTTATCATCTTCAACAAAAACATAAATTCTTCCATTTGCTTGACCTTTAGCTCCAACACCAAGAAAATATTCTCCTTCTTTAACTTCTCGTCTTTTAGAGGATGGAGATCTAGCTTTTCGTCGTAAACATTGTCTAAAAAAAGGAAAGTCGTTAGTAAATGTGGATAAAATATGCAGAAATTTAAAATGTAAAGTAATAAGCAAAAACATAAATCGCCAAATTGACTTTTCTAGCTACGATTACCGCAAACGTTCTCAGGCCCCAGAATCCGAGAATTTAGCAGCTAATATTTTACCCCCAACTATCTCATAGTAAGACGAAATACGGGACCTCAGAACGTCTACTATTGCAACTACTTTAAAACAAAAAAAAAACAAAGTCAAAACTCACTCTTTAGCATTTGATGCGGCTGATGATTCATCCAAATTCAAAGCATCCATTTTGAAATGATTCTTAACAAAGATGTATAATTACGATCTTTAGAAACCTAAAATATTTTGATAATTTAAATAAATGTTGTTGCAAAAGCTTCGTTTAAAATTAATAAAATAATAATAAATTTTTTTAATTTGTTAATCACTTTTATCAAATATAAAAATGATTCACATGTTATAAGCTCATGAAATTTTAATATTTTTAGAACAAATAGCAAAGAAATGATTGTTTTCGTAAAAGAAATACAGCTTATGTTTTATTTTTGTAATAACTCATTTGCAAATTTTTTGCCACGAAAAAATATAGCAATGTAAAAAACTCCGATATTTTATTTTAACGCAAAAAATAACCATCAGTGATTACACACTTTGTTGCTGCCATTGAATAGCAATAAACGCGATGTTTTTTCTTTCAGCCATTTTTCCACTAAAAGAGAAAAGCGAATACGTTTTTATGATTCAAAACAAAGTGCGCGAAAATCTTACGACTGTAAAAAATAGACTTTTTTGGAATTTGACTGACATCTTTTCAGTTTCTTTATAAAATTTACACAAAGAATTTGATTAATGCGTTCAAAACATCGAAGAAGTTTTAAAAGGGGCTATCACAACTAGTCGAAAAAGCAGGCCTTTGGCCATCCTACAAAATTTGTTTGCAAATGTTTGTATATTAAACCCCAATCTTAACCAAAAAAGATAGTTTGAATGAAGCAAATACTTTCTTTACGCAACAAAATTTAAAGTATCACGAAGCTAAAATTTAAGTAAATGTGTAATAAAAAAATATGTATTATTTAAAAAAAATAAAACAAACATCTTTTCTCATTTTTTGATTTGCAAAAAAAACGATGACAAAAAATGCGTTTGTGCATACAAGATGCGGCAATGAGCGCGGGTCGAGAATAATGAGGCAATAGACACTTGGATAATGACTGTTTTATGGTAGAAAAGAATAACAACAAAAAAAAGATGCATGTTGTATTGATTTTTGGCAAATGCAATTATAGGAAATTAATTAATTTTTTAAATACTACTAAATAATGATTTTGCATAACAGGAGAGGACAACAGAAAGGTCATTTGGTTGCCAACGTGGCATAAATGTAGAATAAAAGAGACGAAAAATTTAGTAAACAAAAGTATTTTTCAATGGGTACAAATCACTTCCTTTTTATGTACTCACTTTTTTGAATATTTAAATTTCTATTTATATGAACCAAAAACAATAAATTTTAATGTTAAAAGTTGTGCTTTCATTTTTGTTGAAAAAATCGTCAATCGATATTCATACACAGACGATTCTGTTCATTCATATTTCGCATATTTTCAGCATAACTGCATATTTTCGCATATATTCAGCAATATTCTGCATATTTTCAGCAATATTTCGCATATTTTCAGCATAACTGCATATTTTCAACACATTTTCAGCAACATTCTGCATATTTTCAGCAGAATTGCATATTTTCAGCAAGAAAGTTAAAACTTTGAAACTTATTGATTTTCTTCCTTTTTAACTAATTAATTTAGCTAAATAGCTTAATCAATTATACAGAGATCATTTTAATACAAAAAAATGTTTAACTACCAATGTTATAATACAGGAAATTAACATTTTTATGCTATTTAGCTAAATTAATTAGTTAAAAAGGAAGAAAATCAATAAGTTTCAAAGTTTTAACTTTCTTGCTGAAAATATGCAATTCTGCTGAAAATATGCAGAATGTTGCTGAAAATGTGTTGAAAATATGCAGTTATGCTGAAAATATGCGAAATATTGCTGAAAAAAACAAAAATGGAAAATTGTTGCTGAAAATATGCAATCTTGCTGAAAATATGCAGAATATTGCTGAATATATGCGAAAATATGCAGTTATGCTGAAAATATGCGAAATATGAATGAACAGAATCGTCTGTGATTATTAAAAAAAGATAGGCATTAATTTCAATCAAATATTTTATCTATAAAATCTTGTGAGTTTTGACAAACACAATTGCATACATGCAAACTCTTAATTTTTTTCCGCATCAGGTGTTCAAGATGGTACTTTTTTGGGGGCAACAAAAAAACCTTCTTTAAGATAATATCCCTGCGCTGTGGTCAGTCGCGCTAGTCTTTAAACAACAAGACAATGAATCTGCTAAATTCAGTTAAGGTCATAGACTCCATATGATTGTTTTATAAAAGTTTGTTTTTGAAAAAGGCACAATGAGCTATGCTTAAAAAAATTAAATAATAAACATTTTGATTAAGCTATTTTTACTGTTATAGAAAAATTTAAAAGAAAAATTTCATAATAAACATTCGATTAAAATTAATAACAACAAGGAAAATGTATACTAACAACAAAACAATAATAATAATACATTTCCAGTTTTAATTAACAAAAATAAGAACTAAATAACTTTTTTTATTTCAATGACATAATTGGATATAATTTTGCATCTTTTTCTTTCATCAATAAAATTGGAATATCATCATCTGTTGCAGCCCAATTGCCATATCTCTTCCATTCACCACCAGAGAATATTCCAATGCGGCAATTAAACCATTTTGAAATTGCTTGGAAATGTGATTCAGTTGCAGTTTCTGAAAACAGGATTCTGCCTTCAGCTTCACGATCAACAGGAATTGTATTTTCTGAAAAGTAGACAAATGTTACAGTATGACAAGCACAGAATACATTTAAAAGAAAACTTTGTTTAAGATATTTGATATCCTTTAAATAACAAAAGTCTTACATATTTTTGTAAGTTTACAAAAAAAGATTAAAAATTTTATTTAGAAAAAAATGAATATCTCAAAAGGACTATATTTGGGCAACATAACTTACTAGTATTTTCAAAATAAAGATGTTCATTGATTTTTTCGCGAATATATGCAACTTTTTGTTCACTACCAGTTAGATACAATGAAATACATTCCCAGCCATGATATTTTTCTTCATTAGTTGTATAAACTTGATCAGGAATTGATGAAGGTAAAATTTTATCAATTGCAATTGTACTCCAAAGTTTATATGCATCATTTGAATAAGGAATTGAAAGCTTTTCACAACATTTTTCTAAAAAATATTGAGATGGCTTATAAAGTTTAAGTGTTTCTGTTGAAAGATTTGATGTTACAGTTGATAAAATGGTAGCTGAAGAGATTGTTGATGATAAAATTGTTGGAGTTATTGAACGGGATAGAGCTGAAGTTGGAGTTGATGAAATAAGTAATGGAGGAGCAGGTGTTGTTGTTGAAATTGTATCAGAAGATTTCGTAATAGAAAAATCAGAAGTTTTTGGTTTCGAAGTAGATAAACCATTTTGTCTTGTGGATAGTGGATGATTGACAGCTATTGAAATCGTTGATGAGGTTGTTGAATTATTCAAACTATAAAAATGAATGTTGTATAATTTTAATATATTTTTTTATGAACTTACATTTGTAATTCACTTTTGTCTTTATTCATTGAAGCGGCAATACTTCTTGAATCTGCAAAATAATTGCTGAGGAATGCTAGCTGTGGTGGAATTCTCGGCGTAAGTTTTTCTGTCTTTTCAACACTTGCATTTGAATGAAGAAGTTCAGATTCACTAAAAATTGCACCTTGAGTGTTATTAATAATATTTTTTAAGACATACGTTTCAGTCGGCAATGAAACTTTAGCTGGAGATGCTAAATTCTTTTTTGATCGAACAAGTTTTTTCTTTTGTCTTTCTTGAATAAGTGGATATGGCGTTTTTTGGCGTTTATGAATAAGAGTTTTAGAGGACGTTGGAATTGGTGATGATGATGAAGATGATGACATTCTTGTTAAACGAGCTCCATAATAAACTGGTGTAGGTTGCGGTGGTGGTGTCACTGTAGATGTTGCAACAAGAGAAGAAATTTCAGCAGATTGTGAATGACTTCGTGTTGTTGATGCAGCATATTTTTCTTTAATTGCTTTTTGTTCTTCTTCAACATCAGCATACTGTAATGGCTCGCAAATATGATCATATGGTACTAATACAACACCATCACGTAATATTGCAATTCTTCTTATTTTTCGTGGTTTTCCTTTTTCATAACAACCATGACAAAAATATGAAGTTTTATTCATTTTACGATATTCATGACATAAACTTTTATCATCTTCAACAAAAACATGAATTCTTCCATTTGTTTGACCTTTAGCTCCCACACCAAGAAAATATTCTCCTTCTTTAACTTCACGCTTTTCATTTGTAAAATAAGATGGAGATTTGCTTTGTCGTCGTTGTCTAAAAAAGAATGACAGTTCTAATGTAATATTATTTGTCAAAATGTGCAATAAAAATGCAAATTAATCTCTTTATACTTTTTGTTTTATACTTACTTTGTTCGACGTTGAAGTGGATGGCTTATTTGTTCATCATTATCAGAATCAGAATCTTTATCGCTTTTATCTTCTTGATTTTCACTATCATCATTACCATCACCCGATCCATCTTCTTCGTTTTCATCAATACCCCATTTTTCAATAATTTGTTTCTGTTCTTCTTTAGCTTTTGCATATGTAATTGCTTCACAAATATGTTCTTTTGGGACAGCAAAAGTTTCATCATTATTTTCACAAAAAGCTCCATTTCGTGTTCTTTTATTTTTAAAACATCCAACACAAAACCAATAAGCTCTATTGGTTCGAGCATATTGTCGAACATGGCTTTTATCATTCTCTTCAAAAATAATTAAACGATGACCCCTAACTCCTCCGCTGCTATATGCTTTTTCATAATCATTTGGTCCAACGGTACGATATGCACTAAAAAGGGAATAGCAATGAATATTATACACATAAAAAATGGAAGCGTGCAACAGTAATCTTCATAACAAAAAAAACTTACGATCCCTTTTTCAATGCTTGAATTTTAGCAGCTGACGATATAGAATCTTTATTCTCAGCTTCAAGTTCACTATTTTCAAGTTCAATAACATCATTTTCAAGCAAACGTCTAAAAATTACAGTTTTTGAATAAAAAACATTAATAAAAATTTTTAAAAATTACGGTCTATTTTGACTATCATCAGCAAGATTGGATGAAGTTTCTTGACATGGATTTTCAAAAACAATAGTACTTGATTCTGGAGGGATAGAAGCTGCCAAAGTAACAGAGGAAGAAGAAGGATTTGAATCTGCAGCATCATTTGTTTCCAACTTGATTTTTTTAATTTTTTCTTTCATTTCAAGTGGAATCCATTCGCAGGAATGCAGGCGTGGTGCCTTAACAGTTCCATTTAAATAGGTGGCAATAACATGCAATCCATGTTCAACATAACATCCCCAGCAATGAAAAATAGTTGAATCATCACGAGATTTGTATTTTCTATAGTGAGATAATGTTGAATTTTTGATAATTAATATACGACGATTATTTGGCTTTTCTTTGAATTGAATACAATTTGGTGGCACTACATAGTATGCTTTGTCATCACTAAAAATTACATGGATTATTTTTTTTACTATCTTTTATCAAAACAAAAACAAGTATTGTAAATGCAATCAAAAACTTTGGTTAAATTTAAACTATTAGAACTAAATATTTTGAAACTGCGCGGAAATTAAATAACCAAAAAAAGAAAGACAAAAAACGTTTTAACTTCTGTTGACAGCTTTCAGAAGGATAGAAAAAAAAGTGTGGGAAGAAAATACGGGAAATAATTGTTCCCATTTGAAAAATTTTACAAAAAAAGGATTAAAAAACCGTTTTCTGACAACATTTATTTTTTTACATTATTGATTTTAATAAAAAGAAAGGATGTTATCAAAATATAAAAACATATGAGATTGCGTGAGTCAGTCAGTAATCACTTTTCAGAGAGTAAAGAAACAATAACAAACACGTCATTCAAATAATTTGAGTTTTTTAAAAATTTAAAACGAACAGAAAAGCAGAGAGGGAAAGGTTCCTTTCGAAAAGAACAAAGACCTTTCAAGAATACATTTATAATTCTTTTTAATTTAACTTTTATCAAAAAAATAGTTTTGGACCGAAACATTGATGGTAAAATAGAAGAAAATTCAGTTAAGTTAAGATTATTATATTTTAAATTTTGATAGATTTTGGGTTTTTTTCTCAGGTTTTTATTTTTTACAAATAAACAAGAACTTACCCGGTCAAATGTGGTGCTGCTTCACCTGCTATTGAAACATCCATTCTTCAAGTGATGCTGAGCAACAACGGATTTCAATCTTTAGAAGCCTAAAATATCTCAACAATTAGAACAAATGTGATTTACAAATCATAATTTTTAATAAGAAATTTTATAAAAATTTTCTAATGTAAAAAAGCGCTCAAATGCAAAATCTTTTTTTCTTCTTGTTTGCTCGATTATTATATATTTTTTTGCAAAGTAGAGGAAAAAATATTAATAAAAAGAAAGTAAAGAAACACTGCCGTTTAGCTTCAGTGCAGAAAATAAAAGTCGATGTTCTCATTTTTTTTGTTACTACAAAAAAAATTGCAATATACACAATGTTTTTTTTCTCTGTCTATCGATGTTGATTTCGCATAAAAGAAACTCTATAAATAAAAAAACAAATGCACTTTGATTTTGGCGCTTTTTTTGGAGAAGCATTAACATTCTGATTTTTTTGTTTGAAAGCAAAGGTTGATGAAAAAAGCTACGTAAAAAACAATATTTAATCATAAAGAAAAAGAAGCTTTGAGATTTTTTTATGTAAATAATTTTTTTGAATATTTAAATTCTTATTGAACCTAGTAGAAAAGCTTTTGTTTTAATTTTTAAATTTTTGTTTATTGTTAACTGAATTTAAAGAAAAGCCACAGGGTCAACGTGCTTTAATTGGTAAACATCCAATTTTAAATCATTACCGAAATTATTAATCTCGTGACAATAATAAATGGTTTTATAGTTCCGCTTGTGTTCTCAATGATGTATTATGTGTTAATGCAACTTTTTCAAATAAGATTACTTAAACACCGCGATTACATGCGTGTCAATAGATTGCACTAGAAATGAAAGAAAAAATTAAAATTATTATTATCAAATCAATTTTATCAAACATTGCAAATACCTAAAAATACAGTTATCAAAAATCCCAATTTTATAACATTTAAAGATAGTTTATTTATTCAAGAGCTTGGCATTAAGTTTAATCAATAACAAAATTTTACGCAAAATGAACAAACAAATTTACTGTTGTTATAATAACTGGAGAAACTTAGGCAGAAAATTTGTAATCTTGACAAAGCTATTTATTTTTATTGCAAAAGGGTAAGAGATATGTAACTAAAAGATATAAAGAAGTAAGTATACTGTCAATAAAATAAAAATAATAATAATACAAGTTAAATTTTTACAAAATGATTCTGGTTCTATTTCAAGGATAAAATTGGGAAATATTTTCCATCTTTTTCTTCCATCAACAGAATTGGGATATCTGCTTTTGTGGCAGCCCAATTGCCATATTTCTTCCATCCACCATCATTAAATATCCCAATGCGGCATTCGAACCATTTTGAAATCGCTTGAAAATGTGATTCTGTTGCGGTTTGAGAAAACAAGATTTTTCCTTCAACCTCACGATCAACAGGAGTTAGGCTTTCTGAAAAGTAAATAAGTGGTACAGTAATAAAAAAGAGAATTTTGTTAAAGATTTTTGATAATTTTTTGAATAACTAAAGTCTTATATCTTAATGGAAGTTTCTAAGAAAACGAATATCTCAAATGGAATATTTCAAAAAACTTACTAGAATTTTCAAAATAGAGGTGTTCAATAACTTGTTGACGAATATAAGCAGCTTTATCTTCACCACCAGTTAAATAAAGTGAGAAACAATTGAATCCAGGATATTTGTCTTCATTTGTTGTATAAACTTGTTCAGGTTTTGATAAAGGTGAAATTCTACCAATTGCAATTGTACTCCAAAATTTATATGCATCATTATTGTAATTTAGTCTTAATTTTTCACAGCAATCTTCCAAGAAATATTGTGAAGGCTTATAGAATTTAATGGCTGCTGTTGAAGTATTTGATGATGCAGAAGGTGAAGCTGATGGAGTTGATGGAACGAGTGATGAAGGAACAGTTTTTGAGGAAATCGCTGATGGTGGAGTAGTAGATGATGAAATCGTTGAAATTGAAGATGAGGAAATTGGTGTTGCTGTTACTGTAATCGGAGCAATTTTTGCTGAAAGAGTTGTAATAACTTTTGTACAAGATGATGATGAATTTGTTGTTGATGAAGTTGTATTAGAAGGTTTTAAAATTGAAGCAATTAAAGCAGGTGTTTTTGGAATAAAATCAGAAGAAGATTTTGAAGTAAATAAAACATTTGATCTTGAAATGGGCTGATGATTAACAGGTGTTGAGGCAGCTGACGATGAAGAAGTTGATGAATTATCGAGTCTGTTAAAAGATGGTTATATGGATTTTATCTAATTTTTTTGATTTCTTACCCTAGTGATCCATTTTTATCTTTGTTTAATGGTTGAAGATCAGTTCGCTTAAAAGAACGATCTTTGACAATCCGTGGTTGTTGTAAAATTCTTGTTACATTTCGTTCATGTTTTTCAGCACTTGAATTTCGAGATTCAGATTCACTAAAAATTCGTAGTTAAGTTTTTACAAAAGAAAATCTTTCACTTAAACATACCCTTCTGTTGGCTTTGCTTTTTTAACTGCAGAATTAGCAATCATTCTTTCAGCTCTTCGCTTACGTCTTCTTTCAAGTACTGCAGAAGGAAATGGAGTTCTTTCACGTTGATGAATAGGAGTCTTTGGAGGGGTTGAAACTGTTGTTGAAGGTGATGGTGAAGATGATGGCATATCAGTTGGAGTTCTTGTTCGTGTTCGTAAACGTGCACCAGAATATATTGGTGTAGATTTTGGTGGTGGAATATACGGCGGTATAGTAGCTGATGAAACAACAGATGAAGCAGTCGAAGATTCACCAGGAGTTGTTGATTGCTTTGAAGTTGCTGTTCTCTTTGTACCATATCGTTTTTTAATTTCGTCTTGCTCTTTTTGAATATCAGCATACTTGAATGGCTTACAACAATGGTCACCTAATAATGGTACCGAAAGATTTTTATTTCTGCTTATACTTGCCCATCTTTTCTTTGATTTGTCCAATACATAACACCCCCGACAATAATATGAATTATCTTTACTTTTTCGATATTCATGACATAAACTTTTATCATCTTCAACAAAAACGTGAATTCTACCATTTGTTTGATGCTGTGCTCCAACACCACGTAAATATTCATCTGCTTTAAAGGCACGTTTTTGACTTGGTGTAGGTGGGGCTTTTCTTGGTCGTCCTCGACGTGGCCTAGAATAGGTAAAAAGCTTTAATAAGATTAATGATGGATAAAAAGCTGATATAACTAAAAATTTATGAAGTATTGCATTTATCATTGTGCCACTTTTAAAAGGGGAATACTGTTAGCTGGGCTAGAAAACAGACAAGAAATTTTTAAAAGTAAAACAAATATAAAATATTTCAAGATATCTGAAAGCCTTTTGTTTGAAAGTCTTTGCTAAACAAAATCTTGTCGCAACTGTAGTTTTAGTATTCAAATCCAGTTAATAGTGTTTTCCTCTTATTAGAGTTAATACTTACTTTGCTTTAACGGTAGGAGATGGAGAATATACAGTAACAGATGGAGTATTACTTCTTGTTCGAAGACGAGATCTGATGGGACTAAATATGAAAAATTTATATTACCAAAAATGTTTTTTCAAGTGCAGATTTTGCAGTTAAAAAATGATGAAAAAAATTCAACATTCTTCAACATTTTGATTTACACTTACCTTATTCGAAGTTGTGTAGCAGGACGTTTTTCTTTATCATTATCAGAATCAGAATCTTTATCACTTTTATCTTCTTCATTATCATCGCCATCACCCGATCCATCATCTTCTTCATTTTCATAAATACCCAATTTTTCAATAATTTTTTGTTGTTCTTCTTTAGCTTTTGCATATGTAATTGCTTCACAAATATGTTCTTTTGGCACCATATAAACTCCATTTTCTTCTGTGAATGCTTGAGTATGTTTTCTTTCGCTTCTAAAACATCCAAGGCAATACCAGTAATCATTTTGATTTCCAGCATATTGTCGAACATGGGTTTTATCATTCTCTTCAAAAACAAGCAAACGATTTCCCATAACTCCGCCGCTGCTATATGCTTTTTTATATTCTGCTGGGGTAACTGATCGATATTGACTGAAAAGATAGGAACGGTGCTTGGTTTTGTTTAACTAATTTAAAAAAACAAAATACTTACGATCTATCCTTTATTGCTTGAATTTTAGCTGGTGAATTTGCTGAGTCTTTGTAATCATGCTTAATTTCATCATCATCAAGAAAGATGATATCACTTTCACGAGAAAGTCTTAAATTTATTTTCTTAAAAATTTAATAAACTTTGACACAAACTTACGGTCGATCTGGAAGATCATCAACAACAGGATTAGATGAAATATTTTGGCAGGGATTCTTTGAAGCAATAACAATAGGTTTTGAAGTAGAAGGCATAGCTGAAGAAGAAGGACATGGATTTGATACATCGTTTGTTTCCAACTTGATTCTTTTAATTTTTTCTTTCATATCAAGTGGAATCCATTCGCAGGAATGCAAGCGTGGAGCTTTGATAATTCCATTTGTACAAGTTGCAAAAACATGCAATCCATGTTCAAGATAACATGCCCAGCAGTAGTATGTTGAGTCATTATCACCGGGTTTATACTTTCTGTAATGGGTTGAAGTTGAATTCTTAATAATTAAAACACGACGACCATGTTGCTTTTCTTTGAATTGTATCAAATTTGGTGGCACTTCATAATATGCTTTGTTATCACTGAAAAATGCATTTTTTAGTTAATTAAATTGTTACTTTTTTTAGCCTATGTGAGCAAAGTTTTTTTTCTTATCGATTGCTAAAAACATGCTAAATAGTTTTTTTGTCTTTTATTATCGAAAAATAACAAAACGCATTAAACCATGCACTCTTTTTTAATCAAAAAATGAATCTATCACTCAAAGAAATTTTATTTTTACAACTTTAAAACACAAAAGAAATCATAACTTACTCTCCAAGCTTTTTAGCTGCTGATTCAACAGACTTTGAAGCATCCATTTGTAAAATGATATTAGAAAATCATGGATAATGAAATAAACAACAAACTAATTTGAATTTCCAGCTATCTAAAAATATTACAACTTTTAGCAAGAAAGATTTACAAATTCGATTTATTTATGAATCAAAGAAAAAATTTAGCTTTTTTATGTGACTAACAAGATTTTGATCATCGAAAAGATCAATAAAAAATTCAGCATTGCAAAGAAAAACACGCTAAAAAATGGCAACGTTTGCAATTAGCCACAAGTGTTTTTTTTTTCTTTTTCCGACGAACACGTTCCAACTGTTTTTTTTCTTCATCTTAATTGCTCTATTGCAGCTTTTTTTTGTTGTCAGTTTAATATACACGCAAACGAAGGAAGCTGAGTAAAAGATGAAAGTAATGAAAAGAAGGGTGCAACAAAAATAAAACTATCAACAATTCAAAGAGAAAACGATTTACAAATTCGTTAATAATTTTTTGATGAAAGAAAAAAGTTCGCAAGTTTTTTTTGACATAATCAAGCTAAAAAATTTCTGCATTGAAAAAAACACGCTAAAATGGCAACATTTTTTGTTAACAGCAAGTGTTTTTTTTTAATTTTCAGACGAACACGTTCCAACTTTTTTTTGCTCATTTGCAGCCTTTTTTCCCCTCCAACCAAAGCACGAGCAAACGAAAAAAGGAAGGAAAAAAGATAGAAATATAAAAAAAGAAGGGTGCAACGAAAAAAAACACTGACATTTTGTTTCAACGCAGAACGTGGTAGTCGACGTTTTCTTCTTTTTTGCTGCTGCTAGAAAAAAACAGCAGTGTACATAACGTTTTTTCTCTCTATTTTCTCTATCATCTGTCGACAAAAAAATGAAACGATTAATGATTTTTTCATTTGTGAAAAAAGTGTTTAACGGTTTTAGTTTGAAAGCCGTTGATACATAAATAATAACAAAAAACAAAGAAAGATATAACATCACCAAAAAAGTGCGCAAAGAAACGCATAATCTATTCATAAGTTATTTCTTTGGTTGTTAAATGACACTTTTACTGCTGCAACGGCACCATATTTTTATAAATGTGCTGATTTTCTATGTGATTAAAAAGGTGTGAAAGATTTACGACTTTTATTTTTGTTTCAAATTAAAACAATAGAAACCCATTAACAAACGAAACTGATTGATTTCTGTTTCTGTGGAAAAAGTTTTTTTAATCAGAATGTTAAAGAAATTTTTGTAAAGACATTTTTCCCGTAAAAAAATCTTGTTAAAACAAAGATGCTATTATAAAAGGATGAAAACATTTAATATCTGGAGCTAACTGTATCACTTATACCATCTGACATAGAAATGTTTTTAATTTTATTCATTTATCGACAAATGGGTCAAAAAAGTACAATTAATTTTTTTGTTTCACTGATTTGGAATAATATAAATGAATTAAAAATATCATTATTGAACGTTCGAACATGGCTATATTTCTTTTAAATTTTGACAAATGACAGACAAATTGACAATACTAAAACATGAAAGCGTAATAAAAATAACTTATTTTTTTATTTTTTGTGATAGTCCTAACAAAGACAATGTTTGATTTTTTTTCATTTTATAAAATTGTGCACATTTTATCCACAAACATGAAGGATTCAAATAAGTTTTTTTAAAAGTTCATTGGGGAATTTCCTTTAAACAATAATTGAAATTCCTTGATAAAAGGAGGGTAAACGTACGTCAATATTGTTTGTTTAAATCTATTCTTATCAGTCAAAGATTTTAAATCTAAGAACAATGTACCAAATAAATACACTGCATCTTAAACTAGCATTAAAGTTGAAAAGTTTTTTTAACATGAAGCTTCCTAGTGCTTAAGAATATAGTTTGTTGCTTGGAAGTTGGTAGTCTTATCATCAATATGATTTTGAATAAAACATTGTCCAACAACACAGCCTTTTCCATTTTTGTGTTAGTCTCAACAAACATGCGATTGTTCCTTTGTGTATTGTTATTATTCTTCAGTATTTTTTCCATCAATGGATATGATGCATCTGTTTGTACTGGCCTTCATATAAGTCTTGCATCATTTATTCCAACTGGATTTAAATATATTTTTAAATATTCTGCTGATATCTCACTTGCTGCTGCAGATGAAAGTCATACAACTTTAACTTTTACAAATCAAACCACATGGACATTAGATCAAGGAAATTATTTTCAATGGTCTCCAATACAATTTTTAAGTGATTATGAAGTTTTTCAATGTCCTTCGATAAATAATGGTCCATGCACATTAAAAGTTTATGATAGTTATGGATTGCTAGAAATTCCTTTAGTTTTTAATGGCACTTATAAAGAAGTAGTGTTAAATAAAAATTTATTTTTTGATCAAGGAACAGTTTTTCTTACGAATTCAAAAGATTTTAAAGAAACAACATTTTTAAATAAATCATCTCCATGCATATTGACAGATGGTTCTCCAAGAACTTCAAGTGAGTAATATAGGGTTTTTCAAGAACAGGGTGATCCCCTTAAGATGTCCCCTTAGGGTCGTCAATGAGGGGAGCACTTTTTGCATCGGAGAATACTTTGCAAAACGGTGCCAAATTTAAATTTAGCCTATAACTAGCTATAAGCTGGCAAAGGTTATAAAAATCCGGATTTTCGAGAATACAATTTTTATTTTCAAGAATAACAAAAGAACAGCCATTTGAAAAAACGTTTCTTATAAATAAATGAGTGGTTTTTTTTATTTTACGTAAACCACTCTGTATGCTAACTTTAAGCTGGGTTATGTCAAATTTGAATTTGGCACTGTTAAGTGAAATGCCAAAACTTGAAGTATAAAAGATGCTTTTGCATAACACTTTATGATCAAAACCCTATCGGTAAAAACATGCTAAAGAACCAGCACATCGCTAATTTTTTTAGAAAAAAATGCAGACAACTTTTTGGATAATGATTTTGAAGATTATGTTTCTGTTCGATATGTAACAACAGTTAAATATTGTTGTACACAATTTGAAGATTTACCAATACCAGATACACAAGAAACATGTCAACAACTCGATGGAGATACAGTGTTTTATGATAAAGATGGTAACTCTGTTGCTGATATCTCTTATTCATTTGCTCCTGGTAACCCTTCTTTTTTATCATCCAGCTATGTTACACCTAAATCTCTTCCAAGTGATAGCCGGTATGCAGTTCGTTTGAACTACAATAGTATAAGTAAGTTACAAATACGCTATTTTTAGCTATTTTTCTATAAATAATATTTTAGAAGATTGTGATTACTATTCTCTTGATGCAGAAACTTGTTATGTTGATATTCCATTTGATGAAGATTTTGATATTCAAGCGAATTTGCAATTAAGTGTTTTGAGTAATGATTTCAGTTATGTACCATATGGGCCTATTACTGTTGGAAAAATTATTTTCCGCAATGGAATGCTTATAAAAAATCAAAATGAATTATATACTTCAAATGAACCATGTCGGAATCAAACTTTTGCTCTTACAAATGGTGGAACAGCAAAAAATTCATTATGTTGCAGCAAATTTTTAAAGATAACTTGCGACAGCTATCAATCAACTACATCTATTTTTGACTCAAATTTACAAGAAGGGTTTTTAGATTTAGCATATTTGTTTTCGGATACATCATTCGTTTTAACAATTAATTCTTATAATGCAACACTACCATCAACAATTACTGTGAAATCATTTTCACATGATACTTCAACACAGACATGCCAGTAAGCGCTTGTATAAATTACATAATTTAAAAATAATTTTTCAGAGCCTCCACTGCAGTTCCGAGAAATACCTGCACTCTAAAGTTATCCAAAACTAAAACATATGATATTTCATTTAGCACAAATGTAACCACACATGACTTTTCATTGGAAACAATTATTTATGATGGAAAACAAGTTACTTCTCCTGCAGTTGGAGTTAGAAATCCATGCACTGATTTGTTTGCTAGCTCATCACGTACTAGATTTTGTTGCGTAAATTGAAATAGTTATTGATCATTAATTTCTGTGATAATTGAAAAACAAATTGTTTGAAATTTGTTATTTAACTTTTTTTCTCTATGAAATTTTTAAACATTTTTGACACCTATCATTGATAAAGAAACATATTTTTATAAAATATAATTGTCAGTTTTTAAATTAAAGTAGGGCAATCATGAAGTAAAAAATATTGTACTCAAAAAAAGAGAAAGGTACTAAAATGCGGCCGCAAAAAAATTTTTTTTTTTAAATTTCGAAATAAATTATGTCCAGAATATCGTACTATGTGTAAAAAATATTTTTAATTTTTCTATACTAGAGGACCCCACCGCCTTCGGCGGTGTTGTCCTTTGTCCAAGTTCCTTGTTACTGCTCGCTTGTTTGTGTACCTGTTCATAATTTTTTAACAAAAAAAGGTTTTTTTAAAAAAACGGTTATGCAATTAAGATTTTTTTCTTTTCCTTTTTTCAAAAAAAAAGTTGCAAAAAAAGCGATTTGTGCATGCAACATGCGTCATTGAGCGCAGTTGGAAAATAATAATGAGGTGAGCACGGACAAACGAACAATGACTCTTTTATGATAGGATTAATTAGCATTTTTGTACCGGCCTAAAAATATTAATTTAAAAACTTCAGATTTTTTCCATGGAAGTTATGTTAAATTCAAAATTTTTAAAGTATATGATATCATGTACAAAGAGGCATTACCTCCTTCAAAAACTGACAAGATTTCCTTTGAGCTCTTGCCAACGCATATCCAAACGGCAAAAGATTAAAGGCTGCTGTTCTCATAATTGGATTCTCTACTCATATAACGCAGTTGTACAGTTTTCATCCAACCACCACAATTTTTAAAACATTTAACGATAAAGAGCACTGGAGCATTATGCTTATGATAAAAAAAACTGTTTTGGTACATTGTTTTTTTTTTCAAATACCCTTTTTTAATAGCCATAAACATTGTTTTTTCTATAAAAACGTCATTTAAAAATATTTGATTAAAGCGAATGACATCAAGTATGCTGATAGCGACGTGTTTTCAAAGTTTCTTAAACAGAGCACTAACGTGCACCATATTAACGGCTAAAACACACACGATGATTAGCGTTATCGTATAAAATTTCTTTAAGCATTTTTATAATCTGCTTAAAAAATATTGAATTCACTTATAATTTTAATTGTGAATACCTAAGCTATTTGAAAATGATTATTCTTATCACAAATAAGAATTAATATAAAAATCGCTTTAAAATAATTCTATTGGCAATTTTTTGACAGTTTTTTCTTTCAAAAGAATATCATGCGATTTTATCTTTGCTTCATTGTATTTTTCAATATTGTGTTTTCCATCAATGGATATGATGCATCTGTTTGTACTGGATTACATATAGATATGGCAGCGTATATTCCCGCTGGATATCAATATGTCTTTAAATATTCTACAGACATTACTCTTGCTGCTGCGGATGAAAGTCATACAACTTTATCATTTGCTAATCAGAATACTTGGTCACTTGATAAAAAGAATTACTATCAATCTGCGCCAATTCACTTTTTAAATGATCTTGAAGTTGTGAAATGTTCTTCAGTAGATGGTTCATGCACGTTAAAAGTTTATGATAGTTTAGGATTATTACAAATTCCTTTATCTTTTGATAATTTAAAGCCGACTTTAAACAAAAATGTCTTTTTTGATCAAGGAACTGCATTTCTCACGGATTCACAAAACTTTCAAAAGACGACATTTTTTAATAAAAGTTCTCCATGTGTATATACTGATGGATTCCCCACATTTTCAAGTAAGTGTTATGGCAATTGCTTCTGACAATATTTTGTCGATACTAACCATGTAATCTTTTCAAATCTTGGTTACATCTCAAAATCTTTTTAAAAATGACTGCGTATAAGCTTAGACCATGACAGTTAATGAGTTTCTTTTAGAAAAAAATGTCGAAAGTTTTTTGGACATGGAATATGGAACAGCAGTTAAATATTGTTGCACACAATTCAACGATTTACCGCTACCAGATACACAGCTAAGTAAGTTAATATTTGGTAATATTTGTGAATATCTAAACTTCTTCCCAATTTGACATAACATTACTCTTAAAATCTTTTAGATTGTCAGCAACTTGATGGTAGTACAGTTCTGACTAATGCAAATGGAAATTTGTTAGCAGATTTTTCTTATTTTGCTTCAACTGATTATATGGATGGTAATGTCACAGTTAATCAGCTTACGACAGATAGCCGTTTTATTGCGTTTTTAAATTATAAGAATATAAGTAAGATTGTGAAGCTCAAAGTTTTAAACATTTTTGTCTTTTGTTAAATTTTAGAGGAATGTGATTATTATTCTTCAGATTTGGAAACCTGTGCACTGGGTTTTCAATTTGATGATCAAATAGATATACAAGGAAATTTACAACTCAGTGTTTTAAGTAATGATTTTAGTAATCCAACATATGGCCCAATAATTGCTGGAAAAATAATCTTTCGAAATGGATTATTTTTAAAAAATCAGAATGAATTATATACTCCAAATGCCCCATGTTGGAATCGATCTGTTTCTCTCCCCAATGGCGCAATGGTAAAAAACTCATTATGCTGTAGCAAATTTCATTCTATTTGCAATAGTTACGAATCAACAACCAACCTTACTGATTCGAATGCGAGTGCTTATTTGTATTTAACATATTACTTTGACGATCAGTCATTTATTTTGAACATTAACAGTTATGTTGCAAGTCAAGCGTCAACAGTTACAGTAAAATCATTTTCACATGATCTATCAACACAAACATGCCAGTAAGTGTTAATTTACTTTATGTATTGTACAATACATTCTTAGAACTTCTACCTTTCTGCCTCCTATAACATGCACATTCAAATTGTCAAAAACTCATGCATATGATATTTCATTCAGCACAACTTTAACAAGTAAAGATTATTCTATTGTAACAATCGTTTATGATGGTACACAAGTTACTTCACCTTCAATTGGAACAGGGCAGCTATGTCAAAGATACATTGATAACTGGACACAAACACAATTTTGCTGTTCTACTAATGATAACTGATGAACGACTACTTCACTTAATTGATCAATTTAAATTTTTATTTTCTATAATATTAATAACATTTTTACAATATTTTTGGGAGTTTTTCTGCATAACGAACAAAACATTTTGCAGCAAATAAAATAAAACTAAAGAACAATATCGGCAAAAGATGTTTTTAAAGATATCATCAGTGTATGAAAGTTTCAAAGATTGGCATTACCATAGGTTTTATATGTAAGCACCAAGGCAACAACTAAAACGCACATCGGATTATGCATTGCTGCTTCGCGCTTTAAAGGAAAAAAAAGACATTAATCACAATTGTGTATGTCTAAGCTTTTTCAAAAAACTTTGCCTTATCAGAAATAAAAGATGTAATATAAGTAGACTTATAGTCTTGTAATCATCATTTTCCATTTTGCTGAAAAGAAATCATGCGATTCTATCTTTGTTTACTTTTATTTTTCCACAGTATTCCGTACATCAGGGAATATGATGCATCTGTTTATACTGGATTACATACAGATATGCCAACAATGGCAACATTTACCACACCCAAATTTCAATATGGTTTTAAGTATTCAACAGATATTTCTCTTGCTGCTGCAGATAAAAGTCATACAACTTTAACTTTTACAAATCAAACAACATGGACATTGGATAAAAAAGATTATTATCAATTTACTCCAATTCAGTTTTTTAATGATTTTGAAATTGTAAAATGTCCAGCTGTAGATGGCCCATGTACGATTAAGATTTATGATAGTTTAGGATTGCTACAAATTCCGTTATCTTTTAATGATTTGAAGCCAATATTGAACAAAAATATATTTTTTGATCAAGGAACTGCTTTTATTAAAAATACACAAAGTTATGAAAATACATTTTTTAATAAATATTCACCATGTGTTTACACTGATGGATCTATGACAAGTAAGCTTTTTATTTTTAAGAGTTTATTAAAATTACAAGCTTTTACTTCACTTGTAGCTTCAAAAACATTTTTATAGAGTGTTAATAACCATTTAAGTTAAAGTCAAAATAATGCATGCCATTGTTTTTAGATCCAAATGCAGAAAATTTTTTGGGTATGAATTATATAACTACCGTGCACATTAAAGCTATCAAAAACTCAAACAAATGATGTATCATTTAGCACAAATGTAACCACCAAAGATTATTCTTTGGTAACAATTATTTATGATGGCACACAAGTTACTTCCCCAACTGCTACACTTAAATATCCCTGCACTGCTATAAACATTTATCCATCGCTTACCGATTTTTGTTGCGTACCTTAAGAATTAAAATTGTTAACTTCTGTGGACGGATAAACAAGGCGTGTTAGATTAATTAATTTAACTTTATTTATTTTTTTCTCTATGATATCTTTTTTAAAATATATAAAAAAACAATACTTATCACTGTTAAAAAAACAACTGTTAATAAAAAATTAAATAAAAGTAGGGCAGCCATGAAGTAAAAAAAAATTGCGAAAGACTCAAAAAAAAGAGAGAGAGATAAAAAATAACTATAATAAAAACATAGACTTGGAAGAGGTGAATGACTTTTTTTTTAAATTTAAGTTTAGATTTAGATATGATTAAAAAACTACAAATTAACAAAAAATCCACGGGGATTACTTAAACGTCGTAATCGATCTATGAGAGGTGTGGCACCACCATTACCATGATTTTGTGGGATTCCAGCAGTTGGAGTTGTAAGATCAGAAGTAGCAGCAGCTTTTTCGGCAGCTTGTTGTTGGGCTCGATAAACTGCTGCAGCTTCAATAACTTTTAAACGTTGCTTATAATTATTTGCTCGAACATGATCATTAAGGACTTGTTGAACGTATGATGATGGGAACCAACCACCTTTACCATCACGAGTTCGTTCACCATAATACCAGCCTGAAAAGAAGAGATCAAGGTTAGAGTGTTTCAATTTGAACAACAACATTGATTTCACTTTCGAAATTTCAGTTTCAAAGAGCCCTTAATTCATCTCCCCTCTAACTCACCATCAGGCATTTTTCGTAAAATATTTATCAAATCTCCTGGCTCAAGTTCTAGCTCATCTTCCTGATTCGCCGAATAATGATGTACTCCAACAGCTTGTGGACAATCCCATTCAGCATAAATTTTTTCATCTGGATTTGAGCATGTTGGTGGTCGCATTGCTGTTAACCATCTTTCCCGGTCTGATTCTGATTCAACATTAAGCAAAAGTTCAACTTGTTTACCAAAAGCATTTTGTAACAAAATTAGTACAAATAAATGTGATTTTGATGGAAGTGATGCTATAGCGCCAATTGGAACTTTATGTGAATGTGGTTCAACAGGTTCAACAACAACAAATCGTCTTTGAGCATAATCTTTGCAGATGAAAGTACCATTTCTGAAAAAGGGGTAAACTATAATTAATGAGCTCCAGTAGAAGTGGATATATGAAATCTATATCTTGTTTTTAAGAAATTTGCATAATCGAGATAACTATGTCTCGTTTATGAAGGCAACGAAAAAAGGATATATTTCAAACCCATTTATTGAGAAATTTGCATAATCGCAAAATTAACTATCTTAGATTTATTAAATTCAAGGGGTGGATATATGAAATTCATATCCACCGATAATGAAATTTGTATAAATTTAAAAGTCAATAGAGGTGTGCGAAATTAATGAAGAGGATATATGAAATCCATATCTTTTCAAAGAAAAATTAATGAAATCCATCAAGTGTGGATATATCAAATCCATATCCACATTTTTTCAAAATCTACAAAAAACAATAAACCTACAGTCTTTTCTTTGCAATCAATAACATATCACTGAATAAGAAAAGATAAAGATTACGCGTCTTCTGCTTTGATTGGAGAAGACTTTTTGAGCGTCGTTCAAAAATCTGTAATACTTGTCCATTTTTGACAACATATCTTCCAGATGTAACTAATGGTATTCTTCTAAAAAAATGTATTTGTTGATTAATTACCAGAAAAACATTTGCAAAAGTATCCAAGTAGGAAATTGCAGAAAAAAAGACTTACTTCAAATCTGCAGTTTTATAAATCAGTCGTCGCTCAATATCCAGCAGTTGTTCAGTTCGTTCCATTCTTCTTGCACCTTCATTACAATTTCGTACTACTTGATTTGCAAGTAACAAAGCTTTAGCAGCATTTCTTTGAATTATTTCTGAGCTCGATGGTACTCGTTCAAGAATAGCATAAACCAGCAATGGATATCTTGTGATACGTTGCATTGGAAGCATTAAAAATGATCTCATATCTAAGCCTTGACATCTTCGATCTGCTTCAATTCGATTAATGCAGCTGAGGAATGCTGGATTTAAAGCTTTGAGTCTTTTAAGGGTTCGATCTTGATAAACTTGATTTGAGCAATATTTGACATAAGCGTCGAAATATTTTTCAAAATGTTCACATAGAATGTCATTGACGTCGGATAAGATGAGATTATCTTCAAGTCGATTCTCTAAATCACATAGAAGCCGTTCACTGCAATCACGAACATTGATAATATTGCTGAATAAATGTTTTCGTTCCGCTGCAGAGATGATAGAAGGTTTCATGCCAGTGCCGAGAAATTCAGGAGCAGCGATAAAATGATTAATAAGAAAATTTATTGATCGAAGATAAGAGGCTTCTGATGTTATCACTTCAAAGAAAGCTTCTTGTAACTTTTTGGAATTGTCATCTAGCTGATTTAGAAGCCCAGCAGATTTTACTTCTGGTAGTTCACACCATAGTGATCGTTGTGAGCCGTAGATAGAAGCTGCTGTAAGTCTCTCACGTCGCATTGAAGTATTCGACGTTAAGTTTGAAGATGAATCACAACCTCTTCCACTATCAGTTGAAATTGAAGATGATTGTCTTCGAATTATAGTACTCAAAGTATCTTCATTTTCAGCAACTAAACTTCCACAACAACTATCAGCTTCAATAATTCCAGTATCCCCGGAGGCGGAGCTTGCACCAGACGTAGTAGCGGATGCACCAACTTCTAACATCTTTTCTTGTTCGTGTAACATGTAAATTTGATACAGCGGCTGGGGTTCTGGTAATCTTGATTGATAAGTTTGTTTTTTCTGTAACTCTAAAGCATCTGATGGCATTTCATCATCATCATCTTCAACTAATTCATTATCAATGGCATCAAGAGCTTCTTCTTCTACAAGTTCACTTTCAACGCGTTCATCATCATCTTCATCATCGTCATCATTGTCAATAGCATTTTGGATATCAGTAAGATTTGGGAATGACTGTGATGGTGGTAATGTAGTTGGAAGTGGTGGAGGTGGTGGTGGTTGTGATGACATTGGAGTTGAATCTGGTGTTTGTCGTTTTCGACAAAATTCTGTTTGCATATATTCTGATTCTATTTCATCGAGGAGAGAGCTTTTTGGCGGTGGAGGCGGTGGTTCTGAAAATGAGAACAATTAAAGAAGAAAATTTACACATTTGAAAAAACAATTTAACATTCTTTTTTGAAGGAAATTTGCATAAATGTAAACAAGCCTTCAGCTCAACTTCGCTCGTCTCGGTTCAAAACGCAAATTTTTAACAACAAATCAAAAATGAGCGTATTCGAAGTTTCTGGTCACGAAATTTGCGTAGATATTGACAAACTTCATAAACTGTTAAAACAAAGATTATCGAGAGTTTTTAAGAAAAAATTAAGCTAAGCTTTTTCCATTAGCAAAAATGTTTGTCATTTTACCTCAAGCAACTAAAGATTAAAGGAGCGTTGCCATTTCGGAATAGCGCTCAAAATATTCTTGACTTTTAAAAAAGCAAAAAAGCTTCAATAAAAATACTAAAAATTGCTACCACATGTGCCAAAAAAACAAAACTTATGCCACTTAAAAAAAGTCCTAATTAAATCAAGACAAAACTACTTTTTTAACACGCCAAAAATATTAAAACTATACAACTTTTTTTGAGCCAAGAAAAACAAAAGAAAAAGAAAATTGAAAGCCTTTGTTTTGTTTTTTTTTCACGATCATCATCATCTTTTCACAAATGATTCAAAAAGTTGCCCGAATTTTTTTTACTAACACAATTTTTTTGCCTTCCTTTTCTTTTGCCCCGATAAAATTGATTACTCACCATTAAAAGTAGAAGTTGATGCTGTAGAGGGAATTGGAAGACACGATGGTCGTTCTCCGCCGGTTTTTCCGCCATTTCGTTTGCCAATTGTAAGCGCTGAATCAATAGATTTCCAAAAATTTAAAGCATTTCCGGCACTTTTACTTTTTTCAATTGGATAATTATTTGAAGATGTATTTGAAGAGGAATAAATAATACTTGGTGAACCGGAAGATGTTGGAACTTTTCCATGTCCATATACTTCATCAATATCATCTTCATCATCAGTTGACCAATTATCACCATATAAATATGCTTCTTGCTTTTGTCGTTGTGAAGTTGAAGGTGAGGGGTTAGAATCCGTTTGAAGAATTTTTGGATCAACAAAAACCAAATTATTCCCAGAAGAAGCTCGCGTAGATTTTGTTAACGCTGGTGAATGACTAACTTTTGACTTGATTTTATCAACTTTCTTTGAAATATTTAATTGAATTTCTGATTTTATTCTTAGCAGCTTTTCAAGTTCTAAAGCTCCACCAGATGGTGGTCGAGTTTTACCAGTTGTAGTTCGTCGACTTTTCCCTGCACCCCATGTTCCAAAATGATGTGAACGTCTTTTATCTGCAGCTGATAGGATAGCAGATAGATTATTTGAATCACCCCATGAATTATTGAATGATTGCGCCATGGCATGATCATCTTCACCTTGATCTGAGGCATATGCATGATAAATTGATTCTCGATCATTGTTGGTTTGAAGAAATGGAATACTGAAATAAGATAAATTAGATGTGAGAATGTAAATCTACTACTTCAATGGAAAAAAGCTGTGAAAAAAACAGCATCACTGGTTAATAACTGATAGTGATGCGATAGTAATGAATTCATTACTAGTGAGGTTTCTTTTCGTCACTATCAACAAAGCACAAAAGATGGTAGCATCACAACTGTTTACCAGTGTTGTTTTTTTCTGTTTTACAAAAAAACTTACTTTCTCTTTTGTTGTGAACGTTTTTGATATTTTGGAGAATATGGTACAGTTTTTAATGTTTGTAGATGTGGAGTTGGTGAAGCATCTCGATAAGCGGGCTAAAAGTTGATAAGATTTAAAGTTTTTTCTATCAATTATAAAAAAATTTTTGAACAAATTAGAGGGTAATCCCGACTCTCGAAATCTTTTTTTCTTCATAATGAACTTTAAAAAAGCAGTAACAAAATATTCTATTATCGTTAATTTTTGTTGTTATCACCGTGATAGTAACATAAACATTTTTAACTCGTTTTTTAATGTTACTGTTTCTATGAAAGTAACTAAAACATGCAACAATAAAGTTTTTGTCATCCATTGTAATCGCTCCAATGAACTGCCTGCCTGATTTTGAGGTTCAATTAGAAGAAAAAGCTTTTAAGATATTTGTAATTATTAAATTTGCATAAAATTTTTTTAATTTATTGATTTTTAGTTTTTTCATCGAAAACCGTTCAATTTTGTTGCCTTTTAAATGTCACATAAATCTCTCAAAACCTATGTAAATAGATGTCAAAAAAATTGATGCAGCGCAAAAAAACGTGAATAAAAGGATATAAAAAACTTCTTTGAACAAAATGGATTACGTAGAAAAATTGGATTGTTATTGATCGCCTCGATTTTCGTGTTTTCCGATCAATTAAAGGAAAAAAGGAATTTTTTAAGTTTTCGGTGATTTTTGGTAACAAAAAATGTTTAAAAAAACTTCATTCAAAATTTATAAATATATGTAAAAATAAGTACCCAATGAAAAGGTTGTTTATAGCCAAAAATATCTCAAAAAGCTAAAAAATAACTTACATTAAAACCAATATCAATATCTTCATATACTTCATCAAAACGTTCTTCATCATCTTTTGCTTTTGGTGGTTGCGGTGGTGGCATTGAAGGAAGCGTTGGCTTTACTTCAGATCCCCATATTGCTTCTTTTGAATCATCCGGTGATGGCATAGCTTGATATAAATCTGATGCTGATGTAGAACGAGTAGGTTGTTGCTGCCACGTTGCTTTTCCTATTGGTTTAGGGGAAACTGGGGGCGGTGGGGGTCGAGCCGATGGTTTACGAATCGATGATTTTGAACGAATCCAAATTTTTCGTTTTTCTTCGTTATTATTTTTTATTACTGATGATGATGACGTTGTTTTTTCTCCTTCATTCTCTGCATGAGAAGAAGATGTTGAAGGTTGTGGCTCCACCTCTTTTTTCTCTTCATCTTTCGATCTTGGGGATATGCTGCTACTTTCTTCCTCCGGAGTAATAGGACGAAGTTGTCGAAGAGTTTTAGATAACATAATTTTTGATGGTTTTGGTGGTGGCTTTGGTGGCGCCTGATTAGGCCGGGATGCCACCGACATCGATGATACTCGTACAACAGTAATATTTGATTTCTTTGGTGGAACGGTTGGAACAGGTGGTCTAAAAAATGAAAGTTCAATTAGATTAAAAAAATTATTGATTTTTAAAAGAACAATATTTTTCGCAACAGTAAAAAAAGGTTTATTAACGAAATAACTTTTGATTACTATCATTATCGCGATGAGACAGTAAAGAATAAAGTTGAATTAAGTTGTTAAAAGAAATAATAGTTTTGGATATAAGAAAAAAAGTAATAGTAGTTGAAATGTTAATTATTATAGTAAATTTCGATTACTATCCCTTTCGCGTCGTGACTAAAAAGAGAAACTTTTAAAACTGAATCTTTAAAGATAAAAAATGAAAATTACAAATGACTGAGATAACTAAATCTGTGTCAAAAGTCACATTTCCATTTTCTGTTATTTTTATCACTGTAGGAGGTCGGAAAAAGTTTTCTTTAAAGAAGAGATAAAAATTAATTAACCTTGAAAAAGATAAATGATTACTTTCTATTAAAAGTTTATTTAATGAATGGAGATAAAGGGCAAATTGTTAGAACAAATTGCTTTTTAAAGTTTTTTTTGTTCAGACACAAATGTAATAAGATACTGATTATCACCGTACCTTATAAATAATATGTCTATTTGTTGTCCTATAGTCTTTTATCATTTTATCATTTTATCACCTATCAAATGCGAGAACACGAAAAATTTTTCATTCAAACGTTCCACTACCATTTTCAACACCAGAAAAACTGTTATAAAACAAGTTGCAGGGACAAGAAAGAAAAATATGACAAAAATATGGACACTATTAAATAATTTTGAACGTTTAAATTACAATTTTATGGCAATTTAATAGAACAAAGGTCATCTGCATTGCTTCTGCAGCTGAGAGACAGGAGTGGGTAGTAGGGAGACATTGATCACTGACGGTGGTTTTTCAATTAATAGTTTATAAAAAAATGACGGGTAAGAAAAAAACGACTCCAGCAATCAAAAAAAATTAACCGATAAAAAATAACTCTTTTCTTTAGGGTAATCAAAAAAAATGGGTTTAAAAGATAAAAAACTTGAATATCAAAAAAGCAATTAAAATAATAAAATTTAATTACATAATAAAGAGAAAGATAGATAAAAAAACGTCTCCAAAACGTTAGAAGTTTTTATGGCTTTACGTTTAAAGAAGTTTTTTAAGGCAAAAAACTGGTGTTTTGGCGTATCAAATTTTGGACAGAAAAAAACAATGCATGTGAAAATAATATAGTTAAAACTAGCTTTTGTGATTAAACAAGTGTAAAATCAGTTTTTGTTTTAATAAGCAATTACGAAAAAAATTTTGCGTGAAAAAATATATTTACTGCTTAATAAGAAAACCATGTCTTTCAACAAAAAAACATATAAAAATAAGGATGTCATTCTAGGTTTAATCAAAGTGTCAATCCAGCTATTATTCACAATTATTAAAAAACTATAAAACATTCAAAGAAAATCAGCTAACAGTTTTATCTAAAAAGCAAAAAAAGAGAAGCAAAAAGTTTTAAGTATCGAAGCACTTTTTTGTAACAAAAAAAAACAAAAAGAGTAGAAATAAAGGATATTAAAAAAACCAACACCTTTAGTTTTTATTTTAAAGTTTAGTTCGTAGAACAATCTATTGCAGCTTTTGAATATTTAAAAAATTTAAACAACTCCTTAAAGCTTGTTACTATAAAATAAAGATATTTCAAGGTGCGCAAGTTAAGATTAATCTTGAACTCAAAAAACAAAGAATACAAATAAATGACTGCTTTATGATAGCAGCACATTAATAATTGAAATTAGCATAAAACTGAACCAGTAATTTTTAAATAAAGTTTTAAAGTTTTTTAAATTTATATCACGAAAAACAATGAAGAACATTCATTATCACTTTTTAAAATTTCATATTATAATCTCTTGATTCCAACAAAAACAATTTCTTTTAACAAAAAAAGCTTACAAATCAAAAAATTTCAAAATCAAAAAGTCGCCTAAGGTCGTCATTAACGTTTTCGTTTTGGTATGTTTGTTTGATCTAGGTCATTTTCTTACAATGCATCTATCTATCTATCTCCTTTTTTGTTTTAAAAAAAACGTTTGCTTCATTTGTTTGCGTTTTGTTTCGGTTCGATATGATTTCAATGTGTTTTTTTGTTTCACCGACAAAGAATAAGTTGAAGAGAAGAAGGTGACAACCATCTACCACAACGAGAAAAGAAAAAAAAGAAAAAAACACTGATTTGAAAACAGAAAAAGAGAGAGACTTCATTGATTGAAAGCGAGAAGAAAAAACAGATGAAGTTCTTGAATGAGAAGAAGAGAGAAAATAAACGAGAGTGGTGGTCAAGAAAAAGAACCGCTTGATTGAAAGTGGTTTTTTCTCTGTGGCTGCAACGAACGCAAGAAAAAAAAGTTTTTAAACAAATTTGTGTTTTTTGTGTCGAAAAGAAGAAACCCTCCGCAATCGAACAAGCAAAAAGCCTTTTTTGGTTGTAAAAAAGGGAATAGAAGAAAACCATTATATAAATAAATAAAGTGTGATATATATCCTTTTTGGCTTTGAACAGAAAAAAAGAGTAAAAAAGATGTTATGTAAGAAGTCAATGAACCGAGGATAAAAAAAAGAAAAAGAAGGAAAAAAATGTCTATGAGATACAAAAACTACAAAGAGGGAAATACAGAAGAAAAGTGATTGAGCCGTGAAATTAGAAAACGCAGGAAACTGGAATAAAGAAAGGAAAATAAACTTTTGTAAAAAGTGAACAATAAAAATTTGTGACTAATGCTTTTGATCATTAGATTAGCACAAATCCGGAATGATAAAGCATAAAATAAATATGTTCGATTTTTAGTTTAGAAAATTGTAAAAACAGTCTTATTTTCTGAAGGTTTATTAGTGAACAAAAAACGCAACTAATTTTACAATATTTAAATAATATAGTAATCAATCATTTTAGGACATTTAGTTCTCACACAGCTATACACAAAAATTCAAAATAAAAAAGTTAAAATCCGTGTTGCTCAAGATTAGTTTTGGTCCATTGACCCTCAACGGAACATTCGATTTAGTACAAAACATTGATTATTTACTTAATATTAGTGAAAAAAAAGAGTTTTTCACACCATAAACTTTCACTAACAATAGATCTATAACTAACATGAACCGAAATTAATATTTAAACAATAAAGCACGAAGCTAACTATAAACACTGACGGTATTAAAACGCACTTTTTTTCAAAATCGAGTAGGGCTGTTCAATTGCACCTAGCCGGTGGTTTTTTTGTTCCTTTTTTCATAAACATATGTATTTTTGCATGCTTAAAAAGATGCGACCGAGTCTATGCGGGGGAAAAATCAACTTTAAAAGTTATCTCAAAAAAACAGCTAAAATTTGAGGTTTTTTCGATTTTTCGCTATTTTCAATCTTGTCCCACGAGCTTTATAGATGTGTAACGTTCCCAAAAACCCTTCCAAAATTGTTTTTTGGTTATTAAGATTATATTTGCAAAGTTTCAAGTCCATACGATCATTTTGAAAAAATCGAGTTGAACAAGGTTTTGACTTGCTCGATTTTGAGAAAAAATGCGTTTTAATATAATGCAAATAAATATGTTTCATAAAATAAAAGAAATTTTGTGAAAGATAAATTAAAATTTAAATGAATGAGAAAGACATGCTTAACGAAATTGTGGTTAAACACATGCAACAAAAAAGGGTAAACTCAAGGTCATTAACCATCTGGTCAAACACAAAAAAAATATTGTTGAATTCAAGTCCTTGAAAGCTTTAAATAATGACAATTATATTATGTAAAATTGGCGCTTTTACTAAACAAAGCAGTTACAAAAAGGGTGTGATTTATACCTATAAAGGTTTTTAAAATCTCAAAGAAAAACAAATTAAGACTTTCTTTGACCTTAAACTGTTCTCGATAAGGCCAACGTTTTCAAAGGTATAGATTACTAAAATTTGAAATATATGAATTAAATGGATACGTTTGAAAAAAGACAAAACTTGTTTTTTAACAAAACCGTGAAAAACAAATGGTGGACAATGAACACGAATAATAAAGCATTGTCCATTCCTCTCCTCTAAAAATCCTCAAATCTGGCATTACAAAAGCTTCTTCAAACCAAATTTCCTTGCGATATCGTAACACTAATAAATAATATCGTTTTTCTTCATTTTTTTCTTTTTTCACACATCCTTGACAATGTATGTAACGAAAAAACAATAACAATTAAATAATAAATAAAATTATTAAGTGTTCCATCTTCTTCTTTTCACTTTATCGTTCGTTTTAAATATGATTTTTTTGACTGATGTTTTTTTTCTCCGTGTTCATCCTTTAAAGATAGAAAAAAGAAAGGAGATTAAGTAAGAAGTAATTGCTCAAGCGAATCAAAATCTATTTATTTAAGACAGCCATTTTTCTCTGTTGCAGCAGTAGCAGCAGAAGCGGCGATAGTTGTGGTTTCCTTGGAACGAGACGGCGAAGGCGAGAAGATAGAAAAAAATAACGAACGAGACGGCGAAGGCGAGAAGATAAAAAAAATTTTATTGTTGTATTTATTAAAGAAAAAAGGAATCACGTCTTTAAATGACAATTATTTTGGAACGTTAATTCACCACCATCAAAAAAAACTATAAATTGCTAAAGAAAAAGTAGCCGCAACAATTTATATAAAAAAACTAATTGTATTTGAATTAAGAGGATGAAAAAGAAGAAGATGAAGATGATCACAAAAGAATTTAGATTACAATTGTGAAACACACTTTCATTTTTATTATTTAATTTGATTGAAGAAGATAATCTCAAAAGAACAATGATTATGAACTTGGAAAAAAATGAAATAAACAATAATTAATTTTTAGATGTTCAGTTGAAAGAATGTCTAGATGAAAAAATATGTTTTTTTATGTTTTTGCAAAGCAGAATTTTATATTAGCATTTTTAATTACTGAAATAATCGAATAAGAAGCAAAACTTTCAGATAATTAATTAAGGCCTCTTATTGATATTGCTAAATTTTCTTTATTATTTTAGCAGCTATTTAATATAAAATATTCAAAAACCTTGCTAGTTTGACAGAGCAAATGCTCAACTGAATGCAACTGCTTTAAAAAAAAAAATAAAAAATCATTGTTTTTGTTTTTTTTTGATCGATTTTTTACATTTTCTTATAAAAAAAAGCATTTTGCCATTGAACATCATCGATGACGAATAAAATAAGTATTTTTAATATTTTATATAATAATAAAAAAGTTAACTACTAATTAATATAAGTAATAATTTAAAGCAGTGTTAAAAATAATAAGCGTTGTTGTTATTTATCTCAAAATAACAAAACGAAAGCTTATTAACAATAAAACAAAATAAAGCTTCATCAAGGTTCCCTTTTATCTAAGCTATCAACTTCCACAACAAGAATAGCTACAAATTTATAACTACTTCTATCACATTATTCATTACACTAAATTTGATTAAAGAACATGGCTGGTAGAAAATTCAAAATTTTCTACCAGCTATCAACATGATTAAAAACAATAAACGTTAACAGAAAAAAATTCATTGTAACTGGATTATGGTGTGAAAACGTTATTAATAATAAACAACATTAACCCCACTAACTAAAAATTACTATTCTTAAATCAAAAAGATAAGGAATGTACAATTGATAGAATATACTACAACAAACAGTTTCCAAAAGCTCGCAATGTTTCTAGTTTAATGCAAGATCTTTATTGAAACCTTGAAAGATAAAAATATTTCTTCTTCGCTAGTTGATCGATTTTTTCCTGTAAACATGTCGCTAAAACAACTCCGCTCATTTTATGATTTTTGACGAGGGTTAAAAAGAGTGCTATTGTTTTTGAATATTTTATATTTTTTTAAAAAATTAAATTAATTAAAATCTACAAAACGAACATAATCTGGAAGAAACAAAAATTATATGATAATTTTACTGGGGTCTTTTGCGAAAATATCCATTAATTAAGGTAAAACTAAAACAACTCTCACAATTCGTTTACTGACAAAATTGTTTACATCAACAACAAAAATATTTCTATGATAGATTCATAACATTTTCCATCACGCTGTTTACTAAAAATAACAAAAAAAAGCAAAAGCGTTCTAAATAAGGTAATCTATTTTTTGCTTTGCTAGAAAAGCAACGTTATTAAAAATCCGTAATTCAAATAATATCAAAAAAAGAAAATATGCTAGAAAAAAAGCTATGAAAAAAGTGGATTTGTTTATTTTAAACGTATTTGCAAAAAAAAAGAAAAACAAAGATGATTAATTTTTGGATTATATTTTCTTTCACACCTTTTTTGAGGCAGAAGACGTGGAGGAGGTAGTGAAAAAAGAAACTTGAAAACGTAAGAAAACAAAATTTGAAATATGATCCAAAGTTTTTCTTTTCTACAGTAATATTTAAATGGTTATGTTTTTGGCGCCAAAGTCTATCTAACATCAAAACATGTAATTTTCAACCCTTGAGTTTGCTCTTTTTACGTTTAAAACCCACTTAAGTTCAAATCAACAACAAGAAAAAGAAAGGGGCATTGAACACATTTTATATAACAATTATAATCGTATTATTCAATAAAAAACACCACCTGGGAGGGGATAAATAAATTATAGGCAATGTAGAAAAAAGAACTGGATTTGTTTGTTTTAAATGTATTTGCAAAAAAACAAAGATGGTAAATTTTTGGATTATATTTTGTCACACCTTTTTTGAAAAGGCAGAGGAGGTGATAAAAAGAGAAACTTGGAAACATAAACACAGAAAACAAAAATTGAAATATGAACCAAATTTTCTTTTCTACAGTAATATTTAAATGGTTATGTTTTTGGCGCCAAAGTCTCTCTCACATCAAAACATGCAATTTCTAACCCTCAAGTTTGCACTTTTTACGTTTAAAACCCATTCAAGTTCAAATCAACACTTTGAAAAAGAAAGTGACATTGAAAACATTTAGTTTTACATAACAATTATAATCGCCTTATTCAATAAAAAAACCACCTAGGAGGGATAAATGATATTTTAAGAAAATTCAAGGAAAGAAAAAGAAAAGGGAAACGACAAAACAAAAATGTCAAAAAAATCATTTTTTTCCTTTCCTATAAAAAAAGTTTCTGTAAAAAAAAAGAAAAACAAGTTGATTCTTTCTTTTTTTTATTGCAAATTTCTTCTGTCATCTATCATGAATATTAAACCAGAAAATCCTTAAGGCCTTTTTTAAATCAAAGAAAAGCGAGAAAAGTATATTTCAATTCAAAAAATAGAAATGCTTTTTGCGATCCCTCCAAAAAATATAAATGAAAGAAGAAAGAAAGAAAGTAGCCAAGCAGTAGCCTTCTCTCTCTCTCTAAATTGAATCAAGAAAAATTATGAGGGGAAGAGCGAAGAATGAAAAATTTGGGAGACTTTGATTAAGGATTTTCTCAAGAATCTTTGAAGTAGAAAAGTGATGAAAAAAGTGAAAACAAGCAAAGAAGGGGGATTAGAGGGGGAGAAAATATTTTGATAGATTCAAAGACAATATTTTTTTGAACTAAGAAATAGTCTCTAAGTAAAAAGTAAGGTTTTATTGAAGAAAAAATTAAGTCGAGAAACCTAAAATACTCAATTTCATCGAAAAAGAAGCAGTTTCAATTTCGGCCTAAAAATCAACGAAATCTAAGGAGATTTTATACTGATGGAAATCGACGAACATAAACTTTTTTTTCTGGCAAAATTTGGAAGCTAAATACTACAAAGAACCTTCTAATTTTTTCAAATAATTTTTCTCTGACCTCACAAAAATAATCTAAAATTCAACCTTTTCGAAGAAATGCAAAAAAAATTGCAACACAAAATAACCTATGCAAACAAAACAGCAGCAGCAACAAAAACAATAAAGCTTATAAAAATTTAAACAATTGTAGATTTTTTTACTTAAAAAATGCAGGCTTGCAACAACAAAAACATAATGTAAACATTGTTAAAAGAAAAAAAACTTCAAAGGTCAAGATTAAGTTTGTTGCAGTTGTAGAAGAGAGTAGATTAAAGTTAAGAGATTAGCTGCAATCAAAAAAAGAGGGATTTTTAAAGTGTCAAAATAAGTTGTAAATTTTGAAGATTCTTAAATCCAAGTGCAACAATAGTGGTGACGAAAAATAGAGGTCAGAAAATTTGCTAACACGATGAGAAAAAAGAGGTCTGTAGAAAATGAATAAAGCTGTTACGGGGTAGTGAAGTAACTTAAAACAATATAAAACTTCAAAGGTCAAACTTTGAGGACCAAACAAAAACTTTGAAAAAGAAAATGTTTTAGATTTTAAGTCTCATATGGTCATAATTTTGCTACCTTAATTGGAATTTCCACAGACGAAATCGAAATATTAAAATCTGTTTATGAAACACAAAATTTTGGTTTTTTACTTTCATCTAAAGGTGGCCAAAAGTAAAATGTCGAAATCGAAATAAAACTTTCACTATTCCATTCGAAAAATTGAAATTATGAATTTGAATTACAATTTTTTGAAATCAAAATTCATCTAAAATTTTAAAAGTAGCCTAAATCGAAGAAAATTTTTTGCCAATCGAAATTTTTATTTTGGAAGTTTTTTAAGTCGACATTAAAATATCGATTCTAATAACACTGATATAAAAATTGAAACATTTTTTGTTTCATAAATCGTCAGAAATTAAAGGTTGCTTGCGATATTCCTGAATAGACGTTACACAATTGAAACAAAAATGTTGGTCTCGTCTAAACTGGCCTGAATGCTAAGAGAAGAGAATTAAAATAAAGTATCCTATTTTCTAACTGACTGATAACAACAATTATATTTGTCAGTCCCTTTCCTTTAAACATTACTAATAGTAATACTTACAAACACATACATATAAGAAGATTATCCAGTAACACATTTTAAAAAAAAGAAAAAGAAGAATGATTAAGTGACCACTTCATCTACCACTTAAGGACATGAAAAATATAAAACACTCTTGAAAAAGGAAAGATGAAAAAAAGAAATGAAAGAGTGACCATTTCCTATCTCTTTTTTATTTCACACTTATAATTTTTAAATCTTTTTTTAAAAAAGCTAAAAGAAAATTGGATTCATTTATATTTTTGCTTTGCTTCCAGCTTTTTTAGCTGCATCGTTAAAAATGGTGTGATGTTGTTGTTGTTGCATCATTTTCTCGTATTAAGAATATATGAAAACTGACAGTCTCGTGAAAAAAAAGAAAGAAAAGATTTGCAACAACTTGCTTGTGCTCTTGCTTGCTTTGCTTCTTTTAGGGGATTAGATAGAAACTGTGTTTTCAAGTGTCAAACGATGACCACCAACAACACCCGAAAGTAGAAAGAAAAAAGTGAAAAAATATTTTGCGCTAAAACGAGCTCTCCGCCACTGCTGTTGATGCTTCGCGCAATAGCAACAACAAATAATAAACAAGGACAACTTTCTTCAAAGCATAAAAAAAGTAGTTGTCAATGCGCTTAAAAGTCCATTTCGCTTGTCTTTTTAAAAAGCAAAGAATTTTACAAGTTTTTGTGCTTCTTCAATTCTTCGATCTTTAGAGATGATTTCAAGCTTACAAGTTTTTATTAAACAGGAAGAAATGTGTTTTGATGATTATTTAATAAAAAATACTTTTTGGATGTGCAAAAGCCGCAAAAAAAGAGATAGATAAAGAAGTGGACACTCGTCACACATACTTGAACAGAAAAATGTTTTTAAAGAAGTTGATCTTATTGATACAAGGAAGAAGAATGCGAGAAATTTTGAAGCATACAAGGATTGTAAGTTTAAAGAATGTAAATTGTAGTTAAAAACTTTCAAAAAATGCTTAAATCTGCTATAAAACTTGAACCAAATCACGACAAATATTTTGCTGGAAAAAAGAAGAACAAAAGCTTTTTTGACCAGAAGGATTGACCTATAAGCAAATAGAGCAATAACAATACAAGAATTACTGAAATTTGATACGCTTTTTCTTTAGCTAAATATTCAAATGGATTAGCATAAAAAATGAATCTTTGTAACTAAATTTTTTGCCGATCTTTATCTTGATGAATCTCAGATTAATAATGATAAATAAATCGTGGATTGTTGCAAATTCGACACAAAATTTGAATAAAAATAAAAATTTCAGTTATTTAAGCCATATTATTTAAAATAATATTTTATGTGCAAATGAAGCACAATATAAGTACTTTTTAGAGAGCATCAATATTTTAAGGAATAAGTAGCGATATCGTGTGCTACTTTGATAAGCTTAAATATGCAAATTCTTAAAAAGGGCGGATAATAATTTGGAAGAGCATGTTTTAATACACGGAGATAAAGAACATTTTAAGACGGAGACAACATTCAAAAAAGATTTCTTGTAAATGAAGGTAAAGATGAATATAAGCTCATATGAAAGTATTTTTAACAGAAATAGTTGTAGTAATAAAACTTAAACTAACCTTTTGTTGACAATAACAGTTTTTGTTTTCTCACTCCCATCACCTCCTTTTTCTTCCATCATTAAATCATCATTAACAGATTTTGATTTAATCATTTTGCATTCAGTCATATCTTTCTCTTCTGATCCATCAGCACAATACGAAGATGCTGAAGTCGAAGGCGAGGATGAAGAATTTGAATAAGCAATAAGGTCACCAGTGCTACGAAATTGTCGAATTAATGAGGATCGCTTACGTGTCACTGAACGGCAATAAAATCTTTTGGTTTGAGGTTTTGAAAATCTTCGTTCAACACTGAAACGGAAAAAAAAATGAAAAATAGAGGGATAATTAGCGCATTTTCACCTCAAGGAATGCGTGTGAGAGAAAACAAAAAGTAAGAAATATAAACGTATAAAAATATTTTTAATGGGTTTATTAGAGAGGGAAAAAATGTGGATCAGCTTTAAGAGGTTATAAACCGTAAATCGATGGTTATGAAAAAAAGATAAAATATTTATGGAATAACATGAACAAGAAAACGGATACTTAAAAGTAACAAAAGTATGCAACCCACACATTAGCAGCAACAAGTGACAAGTGGGATGAGTAAAATATGAATCATATTAGTTTAACATAGAATATCTAAAAGCTATAGCTGCAGATTTTTGTTGCCTAATCTTTAGGATTAAACTTGATCTAGAAATTTTTGAAGGAAGAAATTCTTATTAGCTATTAGTAAATAATACATTCTAGAAAAACTACTGTAGCCACTGTTTAATATTTGAGTATCAAAAATATGAGTACTAAAAGATATTTTGAGCGAACACAAGCTGCATACTATCAAAACTAACGGACTGTAACAAACAATATATCCTTTAAGAATTCAATAACATGCTTTTAGAGAAAATTTTTTCAATAAATACGTGAACTAAAAATTTTAAAGATTCTAAAAGCCTGAAATATTTAAACTTTAAAAAATCCGCAAAACTTGTTCAAACTTTTCTTTGTCCACAAAAGCAGTCCATAACTAAAGCAATTAAAATTGAACTTCTTCTTACATTTTTCATCAGATCAGTTACAGCATAAGATGTAACACCATCGAAAAAAGAAATCCCTCTTTTGGTTCTCTTTCTCGCACACGCGTCATCTCAATTTCCTTTTTTAAGGGTATCCACTTAAAAAACAATTCATAATCCCAAAAAAAGAAAAGAAAAAAGATTTGTTTCAATTGCATCAGACCTATCCAAAAACAAAGATAGAAAAAAGCTTGTTTTAAAGAATTTTAATATTAAATTTTTAAAGCACTATTTTTTGTATCACAAAAATTTATGCTTTTTTTCGTCCGTAAAAAAACTTTTTCTGATTGCTTTTTTTGTTTTTAAAAAAAATCGGATTGAACAAAGAAAAAAGCGTGTAATTATGCTGCATAAAATCAAAGTTGAGGGAGTGTTTGTCAGCAATTAGCAGCAGCTGAAGAAGAAAGAGAGAAAGAGTTATGATTAATTGGTCAAAATATTGCTGTAATAATTAGTACATTTTTTTATTTTTGATGAGGCTTGTTGTTATTGTTGTGATCGTGATTTGCAAGTTATAAGTGAAAAAAAGAGACAAATGAAAAAAATTTTGCGTTAATGACTTGCTAGCAGGCTGATCAAGAAAATGTTGATTATGACGGCTGTCGATTACTCTTTAATAACTAATTAAAGCAATTAGATATGAGAGTACGCAAATCAATAAATAAAGACAAGAATACTGTATCTTATTTAAATATTTAATAAAATGGTAATAAAAATTTTACCGACAGCACATCTAAATTTTAATGGAAAATTTATCAGTCAAACAATATAACATCTGTCGGGAATCAGGCAAAATCAATGGTGATACAATTTTGGAATCAGTAAAAAAAAATAAAAGAGAAAAACGATATTATCATTAGAACTCTTGTGAGATTTTGAATATGAAGTACTTTCGTATCACGAAAATCTGTCGTAATTCTTTTACTTGTCTGAGGCAATCACTTTTAACCCCGATAAAAGAACAAAGACGTGCCTTCTTTCTACAAAACTGATTGTTCTCATCCAGAATACAAATTTACGGATTCGTAAAATATGGCAACAAATATTTTTAAAAAAATCGGAAAAAAACAAATTATTTTAATTTTTTCAAACTGCCCAAAATTGATATTAAATTTCAAAAAAGTTATATTACCGCAGCTTTCTTATTTACACATTAAATAAAAAATATATAATTAAAAGAAAACTTTCATCAAAAAATGAAAAGCTGATAATTTAATTCTCGAAAGTGATTTAACTTTGATTCAGTCTTTGAATTACTCAAGAAGCTTCCATATTGCTTAATATTTATTTGAATTTAAGCTTATTAAATTTTTGAATCAAAAATGGGAAGGAAGAAGCAGAGTGTTCCGGTTGACCGATACTACTATTTTTTTTACCTACTTTTCACTTTTTTAAACTTGATTTTTATGAAATAAAAAAATTTCGATCAAAAAGCAGAAAAAAAGAAAAGAAGACAGTTGCGGTCAGAGACATAAAAAAGAGGAGATCAAAGCATTGCTGCTGTTGTTGCAAAATATAGAAAAAAGAGTTACCTTGGAAGTCGATGCTGATTTCGCGCAATAGAAATTGAAGATCCTTTTGATACAGTCGTTGCAGGGGATGCAGTTGATGGCCGTGAAATAATAGATTTTGAAAGGTTTGAATTAGATAATCCTCCTTTTGTGGCTGTTGAAGTAGATGAGCTTGAGGGTGTTGATGTCACTGCTGTTGAGCTGGGAGTAGTGGTGTTTTCAAATCTGCAAAAAAATAAAAACATTAAATCAATCAACTGTTTTACTCGAGCAGCAGCAAAAAAACTCAATCAAATGCCGGTCAACAAATTGATTTTTTTGAGGAAGCCAGAAAAAAAATAAGTGAGCAAATGGGGTGGAAATAAAAAATTGGGTGTAAAGTAGTTTTAATTTGACCGCTTTTTTTATTGCTGCCACAAGGTTTTGAGCATTGTTTTTTTGATTTGCATCTCGAGAGTTTTTAGTTTGTCAGAAAGGAAGAGGGGATAAAGTAAAGCAGAGTTGATTTATTGACAAAAATAAAAAGTGGCAATTAAGTGCCATAAAAATTTGTGTTAACAAATTACAATTAGAAAACAAAAATAAAGTCATTTTAGTTTATTTTAATGTTACTATCACTGTGATAGTGACTGAATCATTCTTTTATCGTTTTTCAGTGTTACTATCTCAATGACAGTAACAATAAAAAGCGATAGAAAAATATTTTGATTACTGTCAAAGTGAGAGTAATCGAAACTTTTCATTCTTGTTTTCAGTGCTACTATCACTGTGTTAGTAATCAAACTATCACAGTAAAAAAAACACGGGAATAAACAATTTTGAGCTACTTTTAATGTCTCAGGGTCTTTAAAAACTTCTCTAAAGAAAAAAGTTTTGCTATTCCACCATGCTTTGTAAATTATACTTACTTTTTAGCCAAATCTTGTACTCTGTTAACTTTACTACTACCACTACTAGTGCTGCTACTACTCACTGCAACCTTCCCAGAACCTCTCGGCACAATTGCAGGCTTGGGTTTTGGTTTCGGCTTTAAATGTACAGGTCGTGGAGCTGGTATTGGTGCTTTCCTTTGCAATATTGGTTTTGTTGCTGTTGTTTTTATCGATGTTGCTGAACCCGTTGACATTTCGAAAAATATTGTTTTTATGAATAGTAATAATTGTAATAGTAACAGCTATAATAATAAAATAAAACTAGAATCCATTTAATAAAAATATAATAAAACAAGAAAAATTGATAGTTTTTCTTGAGAAAATAAAATAAAAATAATACAGCAATCAAATAATCTGTTAAAATTTAATTGGCTCTTCTTTCTTTTACAACAGAAAATTCAAGTTTTCACTTTCTTCCATGCAAAATATTTTTTTAACGAAATATAGCTAAAAAGCAGGTGTTGGAAGAAAGACGGTTTTTAGGCAGAAAATAAACAAAAAAACACGGATAATAATAGGGTTGATAAATGCACATAAAGACAAATATAAAAACGGACATAAATAATCGTTAAAACATTTTTCCAAAATCGAGGAAAAAACACGATTTTATAAAAGAATGGCAAAAATTGGAATACAAGGCAAATCAAAGGCTGATAAAAAGTAAAAACAATTAAGAAGCTTTTGTATAAAAAATGCTTCAAATAACTTAGATTTCTAAATTAGGGATTAAAAATGGACAATGATAAACTACGAAATGTTAACAAATTTGTTACAAAACTTAACTTTAAAATTCCAGAAAAAAATCTAACAAGAAAGGGAAAGGAAAACTGAAAACACATTTTTCTTCAAGAAAGCAATTATCGACAAAAATGAAATCGAAATGATGGGAGAAAAACAAGGATTTTAGTTATAGTTGTAAAAAATGAGGAAATCTGAAGTGGAAACAACAAGAAATAAAAAAAGTACATCATCAGTCAAGAAAGAAGTTTTATCCCCTTCTTCTTCCCTTGTTCGGTGGTAAAAATACTTGATATCCGCGACACCCCGTCGATGACAAGATGGATTAAGTGTACCCCCTTTTTCACCTTCGTTTTTTCATTGTTACATATGGTTTTAAAAGAGAGTCAGTTTTAAACAACAATAACTTTTTTGATCAAAAAAGATTGTTTTTGATTGTGAATGAAACTTCTAAAATCACGGTTTTGAACAACAAAATTTTGAAAAAGCGAATACGATCTTTATAAATCTTCTTTATCTTTCATAGTATTTTCAGATGTTTAATAAAGAAAAGAACTCTGTTTCAACAAATGCCTAATTTTCAAAATTTATAAAAACCAATTGTTTGAGATGTAACTTGATTTGTAAAAATAGAGCTTTGAAAAATAATGAAAAATGTATCAGATTATCTGTTTCAAAAAACATCTTTTTCATCTATGTTAGTAGACTAACGTTGACAAAAACACGAAAATCAACCAATAAATGGTGCAAAAAACTGTTTTCATGTAATTTTTTGTAGACAACAAGTTTTTGACCTACTCTTAGGAAAACAATGCATTTAAAATGAAAGGAACGCTTGAAGATGCTCATTGACCTTAACATATGTTTACAATGTTAAGGTCACTTTTTGAGACGATAAAAAACAGGCATACTAATTTTTAAAAATCGTAAAAATTTAAATGAATGTAACATTTAAAATTTAAATTAAAAAAGAAAATGGAGGGTGTAAAACAAAGAAAATCCAATTATGGTCAGACTTCTAAAAGAAATTAAGCCAATTTAATCAAAAAAGTATTACGAAATTTCCAAGACCAAAATAAAACTCAGAAAACTCGATGTTTCTTACGTAACAATAAAAACTACTAACAATTACTTTATATAAAAAAAAACAAATAACATATGACAAAAAACAGTGGTGTTTTATTTTTATTGCCATAGATTATAAAAGCTCAGAACATATCTCTTTCTCTCTCGATGTCTCTAAACAATACTATAAAAATCTTTGCCAATATAAAAAGCGGAAAAGCTTAACGAAAGCAATATATATTATATATTTTTTCTCCCTCCAGAAACTGGCAATAAACAATAATAAAAACAAGCCGCAGAAAATAAAAAAGAATACGCAGTTTTTTTAAAGACAGATCGGTTCTTGGCTTTTCCTCTGTTTTTCTTTTTTTGTTCTAGTTTAGGAGGGAGGGATATATGAGGGAAAAAAACGTTGTTAGGCCAACCGACGACGGATGAGTTTTTGTTGTTATTTTTTCTCTCTCCTTAAAATGCGGGAAGAGGGCAGGAAAAGGGACAATCAAAATCCCCGAATGGCTATCTAACAAGCCGCCTGTCTGGATGACTACTTGAATATGCTATGCTTTGGAGACTTTTGAGGAAGCAAAAACGGGAAAGAAATAGAAAGTGAGTCACATTTTGTAAAAAAAAGTGACCATTGCAAGTCTTGCCTGCAGCAGCAACTGCAAGCTGGAAATAAGCATGTCGACCAAACGGAAGAAGGAAAAGAAAAGCTTGTGTTTGTCCTTGTTCATTGACTTTAAGGAGCAATAGCTTGACCGGTTACGAGCTTGCCAAAAAGAGGACATGGCATTTTCACTGAAGAAGAAGAAAGATGTCGTTCTATAATTGTCTACTTTTAAGGAGTTGCCGTTCCATTTTTTCTTACGTCTTCATTCATTGACTAAGAAAAAGTGTATTTTAGTTAGCTTCTAGAATTTTTGGAAAGAAAAAGAAAAGTAAATGAGACATAGCCGGAGGGAAAAGGGAGAAATTAAGCCATTTTTTTAAAAAAACTTAAAAGGCTATCACAAAAAATTATTGAAATTTTCAGATCAAGGGTTGCTGTGATCAACTTAAGAGTATTTCTAAGTTTTGTAAGCAAGCCATACCACTTCCATTTTTGCTGCAGTCTTAAAATAACACTGTCAATATTTCTATGAACTCAACCTCATCAATGCCATTCAAATTTTTCATTCCCTATGGCATTTCCCTCTTATTTCCACTTCAACTTTATCTTTTCTAAATTTACTCAAAACAACTCTACAGAAATAGACCTCTCTATAGAAGAAAAAAAAACTAAATTTGAAACAATAACCTCTTTTTTTTACTTCCAAAAAAATAAACTAAAAAAAGCGCAATGAAGCAACAAAAAAAGAAACTAAACCCAGCTAAAAAAGTGCATCAATTTAGAACTCAAAAGTGTAAAAAAAAAGAGAGAGGATCTTCCCTCTTCACAAAAAAATATGAAAGGTTAAAACCGCTTTTTTTCAGTAGTTAGTTAGTTATTTCATCGGTTATTGCTTGATCTGCTGCTGATCTGATTATAGAGAGAGGTGGGTATATATAATCGCTATTTTTTTTGAAACTTTTTCGAGATTTTTTCGGGTTAGTTAAAAACAATGAAATTTTAAATGCAGCTACTGGGTAAAGGACGATTAGTCAGCAAAATAGTGGGAATAGAAGCTTAATAGAGGTGCTCAATAGAAAAATATGAAAAAAGTTTGAAATTGATCCGATGAAAAGGTCAATGTACCATGACGATTTTATTTTGAAAGAAATAATTTTTGATCAAAATTTTAAATACAAAATTTAGGGAGTTGAAGATCATAGTATTTGAAATCTTTTCATATTCTATCACTTTTATGCAAATTTGAGTTTTTTTGCTTAACATTTTTACGATATTCCTCAACATTTCTTGTCACACTAATGTTTTTAAAAGTTACTTTTTTTCGCCAACCTTTCTTTTCCATTTTACTTTTTTCATAGCTAATCACATTGCGCAAAAATCATGCTTCTCTTTTTTCGCGCACGCAAAATATTTAATCGATGCCAACCCGATTTTGGCACTTGCCAAAGAAATAGAAAAAAAAATGGCAGCTGTCACTCTTAATGAAGTTTTCTCTTTCTTTTTTTGGCGATTGCGCGCTTTATATATGAAATGGCTTAATTAAAAAAGCTGTTGAAAAGATGGATAGAAGACAGAAGACCTCCTCAAAAAGAAATGAAAGGCACAAAAGGGAATGGTTCATAAATGTGTTGAAAAGAAGCTGAAGAAAAAGAAATTAAAACAATTTTTGACCATTTCCGGATATTACAAAATCGAAGAAGAAGAAAAAAGCGGCACATTTTTGTAATACTCAAAAAAAGTAGCTGCCGATTCGAGAGAAAACAAAGGAGAAGAAAAAATAAAACATAAATTTAAAAAGTGTCATTTTTTCTTTGTGTCCGACAAAGAACCCGAAAAAAAACTAAATGGATACTTTTGCGTGTTGTTTGTTGTTTTTAGTGGTCACAAAAAAAGAAACATGAAAAAATTGTAGCAGAAAAAAACGTCAAGAACACGAATTTTTTAAATGGCCGAAATAAAATGTAACTAATGCCTAAAAAAGACTTTAATGCAAGTTAAAACAATGGAAAACATTTTAGAAAACGTTTTTTTTTCGTTTTTCATCTTTGGAAAGTAATTTTAAAGCAACAAAACAAATTTAAAAAGGTTTCATCACAGTATATGTTCTTATGATCACAAAAAAAAATAACTTACATGTTTTCCTCAAAAACGCTTTAAAAAACTACATTAAACAATACAAATGTGACTCATTTCAGTTTATCCTCTTTTTTTAATATCCTCTGTAACAATACATCAGCCATTCTACGTGCATGTATCTTTTTCGATGATCGTTTTAATCCAGTTTTTGTTTTGTTAAACGATTATAAGTGTAGTTTATTTCACTCAATTCACTTAATGATGGTGAAGAGTTCTTCTGGATATTGTTTCATAATAAATTATCTATAATCTTAAATAAACAAATTTGAAAATATTTGCCAAATCGTCCAAAAAATTTTTACAATGCTATTTTGAAAATTTCTGTAAAAATAAAAATTAGTCCCTTTTTTAAAAAAAAAGTCTTTTTTCGACAGATGTAATTTACTGTTGATATTTTTATTCAATCGTAAATATGTATTACAGAACATAGTACGAAAAACATTCAAATTTGTCTTTATATCTTTGGTGTAAGCAATTAATTCCAGGTGCTTTATTGCTCTATTTTTTCATCTGTTCTTTCTTATTTTTACGAATGTTTAAAATAGTACAGTACCAAATTTTAAAATCATAGTTTTTCAACATTTTCATATACTGTAAATTACAACAAAATCATGTATCTTTTTAAATGGATTTCAACTTTTAAGGGTTGTAAATTTAAATCTAAAAATGTCTGTGATACTTAAAAAACACTACAAAACGCACCAAAAATTATTCTTAAAAATAACAATTTGCAGCTTTAAAATAAAGTTATAGTTATACTTAAAAAGTTTAAATATAAACAAGCATAAGTACAAATGTATAATAAAATATTACATGCAAAATAGCAAAACTTACCAACAAAAGTAAAATAGAATTACGCTCAAACATCATATCCTTTAAAAACCAGCAAATTGGCACTTTCCTAAAAAACATATATATCCCAAAAGTCAAAAGTGACTAAAAATATTGGTAGAAATTGTTTGTTTTTAAAAAGGTACTAATATGTTTATATTGGGATTGGCGATAATTCAATAAAACATTGAACGATTAAATTACACAACAAAAAATATATCGTTTGACGCTGGTGATGTAAATGTTTGTTTTTGTTACCTTTTTTGTCACTTTAATAAGGTAATTGTGTTTTGAGTTGCAAAAGCAGAAAAATAAAAAGATTTACTGCAATTAATGTACGTCAGCAATTATGGGACTACAAGCATTACTATGGACTCTTTTTTATGTATATTTGAACAAAGTATTCCATTCAGTGTTATCGGCGTAGAGGCGTTTCGATAACACTGGCTTAGCCTAAGCATAAATGATAAAAACTGTAGGAATTTGAAACATAACTTTTGTGATTTGAGAATTTCTAATTTCATAAAAAAATAACTAAAATTTCTGTGAAAAGATAGTAACCAAAATATTTTGTTATCCTTTTTTAACGTTATGCTCTCTCTGTTTATTGAAGGGGTTTTTCGTGAATTGAGAGTAACAATCGAATTTTATTTTTGAAATTTTTTGTTACTTTTAAAACTGCAAAAAAGGTTGTCAAGCTAATCAAATGTGTCAATTTTCTTGGAACAACTTTTACTTTTTTTAAAGTGTAGAAAAACAATAGTATCATTTTTCGAAGAAAAGTTAATTTCATGAAAACAATCTTTGTACAATTTAAACTATTTTACTCAGTAATTTTTGCGCTCATTCATTGTTATTTTGTAAATGATTTTAAATTAAATCCAACAATTCAAAATGTAACATTTAATTAACACAAAATTTTAAATACAACAATAAAATGCCTTAATTTTGATATTTCAATCAAAATTTTAATTATTCCTTGGTACAAAGCTATTTCCTGACAGGGTATGTGGTGAAACAGTGATTGTCTTGCATTTGCAAATGCTTTTCAAATGTAATAATGCAGTGACTTTTGTTTGAAGTGTATTGTTAAAAATGATTAAAAGTGCTGCATTTAATAGAGCATTTGAAGCAATAAGGATCATTGGGCCAATATTTGTAAACATTGATCGACCAAACCATGTTGGAAAAACGAACATTGAAGTTGAGGATAACCATGTGCAAAGGAATATGATAAAGAATTGCATCAACTAAAACGGGGGTTTCATTGTTTGAAGGTGAAAAAGGATGATGCAATATTTTGGGCAAATGCTTTGATGGTCTTCAGGCGAAAATATTTAGGATTTAGTATTGCAATGTTACAGTGTAAAACATGTTTCTTGTTTAAAAAACTGAAAATAGTACCTCCATGGATTTGAACCCTGGTTCTAGCACGTTGGCCTGCGGCACTAACCACTAAGCCATAACTGCACAAAAAAAAGTTCAATAACAATAACTTACCACTAACAATTCCTTTTTCTGAGCTTTCAGCTTTGTTTGATGCATACTTTTTAAATGAATAATTTTTAAAAATACTAAGACATATAACCCAAAAACGACATATGTCAAATATGTGCCCAGATTCAGCAAAAATGAAATTGGCAAAATTCCAGCTATCTCTCCTTGACATCCAGCGTTACATTCAAATGAATAACTTAGAGTCCATTGATTATACCGTTTTGGACAACCATGCCAAACTTGCAAGCACACTGCAGAGATTGATAAAAACCAAAGAATTATAACAAAACCAAAATAAACATTTCGATGCAGCTTCTTATCAGTATAAAAAACAATAAATCGATCAACGGCAACAGAAAACTCAAAAAATACAATAGCATAAAAACCAATAGATGAAATTGCAGTAAGAGAAATCATTAAATTATCATTGCCATAAATTGGTACAGGAGAAAATGCTGCAGGTGATTGAACAAAAAATGTTCCAGAAAGATAGCAACAATGTGCAAAGCATAAATTCATTAACAAAATATTTATTCTAATTTTTTCTGTTAATTCTTGAAAACATTTTATTATTGTTGCTATTAGTAAAGCGTTTAAAGCAAATGCAATGATGGTTACAGTAAGCAGTGGAATAGCAGCAGTTAGTTTATCAGTAATATTTGGCCATGATTTATTTGCTGCAAAACATTTTTGATAATCAGAAAGCAAAAATACTGTCGACATTTTTTAAAGCTAATAGTTTTTAAAAATAAAAAAATAACACTTTTTTAGCTTCAAAGTAGAATAACGTTTTTTTACATAATTTATGGCCATGCCCCTTTTTTGCTAGTTTTAATCAAATTTAAGTTAACCCCCTTTTTTAAAAGCAACTATCAACAAAATGGACAAAAACTGCATAATATAGCAAAAACCAACACTTGTCTTTAATTGTACAAAATTATATTTCTGCAATTAACAAAAAGTATATTAAAAAATATTCACTCAGACATACAAACATGCATAAATAAATTTATTTCCAAAATTACCTTATTTTGGAAAGGGGATAAAAGATCTTGAAGTCCGAACCTTTTATCCCCTTTTGTAAAGCTATGTGCAAAGAGAAAGCAGCTTATAAGAAAGAAAAGGATCAAGCAAGAAAGCAAGTGAAAGGGACATCAACATCTTAGCACTTAAACTAATGTTGTAGAATCATCCGAGTGGCATTAAAATCGGGTGAACCCCCGATTTTGGAAGTATGTAATTTTTTATATTTTAAAATAAAAAGTATCTTTTGGGCTTTGATTTTAACGTTTATTCACCCGTTTTTGTGCTGGGTGGTTGGCAATTATGTTAAAAGCCCTTGAATTGCTCAAAATTAACCAAAAATTTTGATATTGACTAAAAATTAAATGAAATGTTCAAAAAGATCATCGGGCGACAAATGGGTGATCGGCATCTAAAAAGGAGGGTGATCACTCGAGTGAAGTATTTTTTTTTGTATTGTGATAATTTATTTGTGTTGATGTTTTATCGTTAAAGTGAGTGTAGCTTTAACGATAAAAAAAATTTTAAAAAAAAGATCTGCTTAAAAATATTCTTCTAAATTAAATTCTGTTATTGCAAAAGCATTAATAATAAATATCGTTTTATAGCAGGTGTTTGTAAAGCAACTTTAAACTCGAATGAATATTATTTTGTAAAAAAGTTTAGTTATACAAATACTTTCATTGATAGCTTAATTATTCTTATTTTTTATTTTTTAAATTGTAACAAAAATATAAACTTAAAAGTGTTGCATAAAACTTTTTATTATTAACATGGAGTCATTTTCGCTTATTAAATGGAAAGATATCCAGCTCGAAGATATTTATCATCCAACTTATCAGCTCTATCTTCGAATATTTATGAATTTTACTTTTGCTTCTTCCTTCCTCCTCTACCTTATTACAGCATATATCATTTTTACACAAACAACTCCACAAATGAAAACTTTTATAACAACAATTTTTATGCAGCTTACATTTAATATTATTTATGAGTTTATCTTATTCCTCTTCCATCCTATTCTACATTTTCCACTTCCATTTATTAGTTATCAAGGATATTTTGAAGTTGATAGAATTTGAATTGTAACTATTCTTGCATTCCTATTTTTTCTTGTTGTTGGAGGAATTTCAGCATTTGTTGTTTCATTAATGTATCGAGTTAGATGTTTATTTACACATGAATATGATGCTAAAAAACATTTTTATATTACCATTTTTGGACATCTTTTTGCAACTGTTGGAATTTCATGCACAAATATTGGTAAAGTTGTTTTTTTGATTGTTGAAAACGAAATATGAAAAAATTGGATTTATGAACTTTGAGTAAATTTTCACCTGCGCATGGCAGTTGTTTTAATACTTTGGACAAGAATTTTTGAAAAATTATTTCTAAAAAACTCACACGTATAAAACTTTAATTTCTGTGAGCTCCTGTTTTCATGGATGAGTCATAGCTGACAGGAGTACTTTTTTGCAAATAAAATTTTGGCATTAAGAAAGACTTCGCCGAACAATTTGGATTTCAAATTTAAACGTTGTGACAGTTTTAAATTAACAAAGAATATGATAATCATAACTTTTTTACACATAAAGGTTAAAAAAAAACTGTCCTCTAACTTCAAAAATGATAAAATGGCAGCCATTTAAGAAAGCAGTCTAAAAGATGAAAAAAATACCAAATGTTTTTTTTAGTTGCATTTGTTCAAATCGCTGTCACTGTTGAAGCTAGAAAACAGATTTTTCGATCAGTGGATGCAATAAAGACTGCATTTTCATAAATGTTATCTTTTTCAAACTCGGTCAACATTGTATTTTAGAGGTAAAAGATGCTCCTGTCAGTGTAGACCCTTAACTCCAAACATGAGTTCACAGAAGTCAATAGGAGCAATTTGTCATCAAAAAACAAGTCGCAAAAATAAAAGTTAACCCTGTTCAACAAAATTTTTGTCAAGTTTAGCAAATGCTTATCGGTTAAAGCTTACCTACATTTTTTTTGTGACTTGCTCCTAAAAATAGAAAAAAATTTTATTTTTTGTGACCTCTTTGCTTTCTGGTGCGCATCTATTAGATATGCGCTTTTATTATTTCGTAACAACTTTTTCCTGCGCTTTTATTAGAGAGTTTACGGTACATTTTTTTGTGACTTGCTCCCAAAATTTGTATTCCATATTTAATTCGACTATCATCTGTAAATTAAATATTAAAAATTTCAGTCCCATTATATGCAATGTTCGAAAGTTCAAAGGAACCAATGGAATATTATAAAACAACGATTCCTTTTTTGGCACAGCTATATGATGCCCTTCCCAGTACTGCTGGAATTGATCCAGATAAAAGTGGCATTGCTTTAACATTGTTTTTAATTTTTAATGGTATTGGTATTACAACTTTTGTCATCTCTTTTTCTAGCTTAAATTTAATATTTGTTATTCGACTTCGAAAAGTTAAAAAGCTTATTACAAAAGAAACTTTTCAACTTCATAAAATGCTTCATCGGTAATAATTTAATATTTTAGTGGTAAAAACAATTTTGCAAACGCTTTTAGAACTTTGCTCATTCAAATGTCAGCTGCAATTGTATTTATGTTAATTCCAATGCTCATTATAAGTGTTACATTTATTATGCAATCAAAAAATGGTAGTTGGGCTGCAAATTTAGCTCTTCCATTATCATCGGTGCATTTATTAGTTGATTGTCCTTGTATACTGTATTTTATTAAACCATATAGATTATATATAAGGAAAAAATTATTTGGCAAGAAAAGTAGTGGCCAAGTATTAATTATGACTTCTCATTTATCTGGTTTTTCAACAGCATAAAAATACGCATTTAATTTTTATATTTTTATTTTTTTTGTATCGTTGCTTTTTCAAAGCTGAAAGCCTGTTTTTGAAAAAATTTAGTGATTGCAAAATAAACGAATGTCTTTAACCAAGATTTAATGTCATAATAAAATAAATAATGAAGATGCAAAAATGTCTCAAAAAATTAAACCAAAACAAGTTGCTGATGGAATTAAACACATATTAAGCGCGTTGCAAGTCTTTGAACTCTTTCTGTTTCATCACCAAGTTTTTTAAGAGATGAGTTAAAAATAGGACTGCAAAATTCTAAATGTGGTCTAACATGTATTCCATAAAGGGGGACAAGAGTTAAATAATCTCTGGTTTTCAAAGGAAAACGAAATGTTTGCCCCCGTATATTTTATTTCAGAAAATAAATAAAAACAAATGAAATTAGCTCGCCAACAAAACTTACATTTTTGAGTAATAATACTTATAAAACTATTTTAATTTAATTTATGAATTATGATTTGTACATGATATTAGTATGTTACAAGTTTTCTAAGAAAACTATTATGCACATGTTTTGAGTAGGAAGTTTTACAACTGAATTTAATGAATGCAAATGCTATTGTGTATGTTCATTTTCAATACATCATTATCATTTGTTTAATAGATTTGATAGACAGGAAACAAATAAAGACTAATAAACTTTAAACAGGAACAAAATTTTCAATTCAATTATAACTCTTTTATTTTACAACTTTTTAACTCAAGATGCTTAACATTCTTATGATGCTTTTATATTACAAAAAAAGTTTTCTCAGAAAACGTAAAATTAAAAGAAAATTGGCACACTGACAAAAAAAAAAGTTATAAAAAAGCTACAGCGTTGCTATTAACGGCTGCTATTTCAATAAATATAACACCAGCATCAATAAATTTCATTATATTTTTATATATTTTGTCGTGACTTTCTTTTTTACTTCCTTTCAATGTAAAATACAGCTACCATGGAAGATCTTTTTAATACTTTTAGTAGCCTCACAACCTACTGTAATTATGTGGGCGCTGCTTTTGAAGGCACAGTTATCATATTTTTGTTATCAGCAATATTACGTGGTGATAAATATTTTCAATCTGCATATTATATTATTTATTTGATAGGGCTAATAATGGATTTTATAAATTCTTTCTTATGGTGTTTTAATATTGTTGTTTTTAATAAAACTGTTAAGCTTTTTGTATATGGTGATAATCTTTCATATTGGTATTTTACTCTATTTCTTGGATTTTGGAATATTATTTTAGCTATTAATCGGCTGACAGCTTTAGTATTTCCTGTTAAGTATTCAAAGGTTAGTTTTGATTTTTTAGAAAAAGTACAAAGCAATTTAGTTTGCATTCATCTCTTTCAAATGGAATTTAATATGTTTATACAGCAGGTTCGTAAAAATATGAGCGCGCAAGAAATTTCCGATTCCAGTTAAGCAAAAGTTTAGCTTTTTAACTTTTTTTTGAATTAAAACTTCTAAAAAACCGCTCAAATTTAGAATATCGCAAATTTTCTCGTACATATTTTAACTAAGCTTGTTTACCAACTATAAAAACTAACAGTATGAAGTTTCTTGCACCGGGAAGCAGAAATTTGTTGCGCGCTCATGTTTTTGCGAACCTGTAGTGTTTATACTGTAAAATCCTAAAATTTAATAATGCGTTTTGTAATATTTTTTAATAGCGCCATACCACGTCATTGTAAACAATTATGATAAAAATTGCAAAAAAAACATTTTTAAAATCTTTCTTTATTTATTGAGCTGTCAAATGCAACATAACAAAAAAGAAAGCAATGAAGATGCGTCATTTTTTTGTTGTTTGATCAAGTTTTTTTTGCCACCGTTATAATCGATGATAGCAAAAGCTTTTCTTTTCATTTTTTCAATCGATGTTGCAAAAAGGAATTTTTGAATTTTTCATAGTTTTTTTAAAGACATAATTTTTCAATAACAGAATATCCATTTCTAAGGTGACTTCTTTGAGTTATATATCGGGAATGGTGAATTACCATTGGTGACAGACATAATGACAACATCAATAATAATGGCCTTGTATCAATATTGCTAATTACAATTTTTAAATTAAATACAAAATTTTTTTAACGAAATAGCAAATTGTGAAAAATTTAGAGGATAACAAAAAATTTTAAAAAGTGAAAACGGCCAAATGGGGCAAATTTTTTACGTAATTCAGTTAGTTATTTTTCACATTAGTTTTTAAGACGCTGTCTATCTAATTTTTTGTAACTTTATAAACCATGTCACAAAATAAAAATAAATTTTGTTTTTTTAAGGCCAATTTGGCCCTTCAAAGTGCTTTTTGCAAAAAAACATAATCATTAAAACTTTGCATAATTTTAGTTATGGTCAAATTTAAAAGTATTCATTATTTCTATTTTTCTTCTGCTGTCCCCTTTCATCGTCAATGGTTACACCTTTTCTAATCTCTATTGCAAACTCAATATCTGGTTACCAGAATGCAAAGACGACTTAAACGCTTCTGGAGAATTTACTGCAATTACAAATATCATCCTTGGATCACTTTCACTGTTAATTGGAATTATTACATATGCAAAAATGCCACCTATAAATAATGCAATAAAACTTGAAAAACAAATTTTAGCACATTCTTTTTATAGCTCTTTTTTGCTAACGTTATATTCAATACTTCAATGTGCCAGAGTTTTTATTCATTCAAGCAGTTCTTTGGGGTTATATATTTTTATTACAGCTGGAAATATTACATTTTTTTGTTATCATTATATTGGAATTATTATCTTGTTTTTTATTTGGTATGTTTATTTCAACATGTTGTGGTCATATAGTAACAACGATAAACTTTTTTAGCCAAAATTTTCGAAAAAAATATTTTGAATATTTCTTATGGCGTTCAAGGAAACCAAGAAAATCCCAAAAAACAATGGTACTTGAAATTAGCCAATTCGCTACTCATAATCCTGCAATTCGTCCCGTTATTAGAATTACCTAAGACTTTAGTATGTTTAAAGGAACGTTCATAGAAGAAGAAAAAGTGCTAAGTTTATTCAGGGTATTCTCAACACAATTTTTTCAGTCTGAATAATTTAGACTTCCTTTTCTGTCTAATTATTTCTTCTGACCTAAAAAGGTGACATGTGTTAACAAATGTGACCCATATATTAGCAGTTGTAGAAAATGTTAAGATAATGCATAAAAATCTTCAAATTTCGAACTTCTAGCATTAGTTTTTTGTTGTGGAGCAAACTGCATGTAAATTTATTTTCATAAAACATTGAACATCCATTAACAGCTACATTTCTTTGAAGACTTTTAGCATCAGTTGCATAAGAATACTGTAAGCAATTATCATTGAGATTGAAGCATTGCCTTTATAATTTGAATTCATACTTCCAACAGTTCTGTGATTAATCGAGTAGCGTACACTTCGTGGAAATGACAACCATTTTTGTTGTGTTCTTAAATTGTGTACTGTACTGTATTTACATACTTGATTGTGCTTAATTTATTATTATATTGTATCAATGTGCTTTTGGCTTGTATGAATAAATAAATAAACAAATAAATAAATAAAAGATATTGGAGCAGCAGTTATTCTAAAGAGAAATAATTTACAAATAATTTCAGAACAAAGATATAAAATTCTGACAGAACCGCGGAATCCTTTTGACCACAGGTGGGCATAGGGTGTGACAGGGTGTGAATCTCACACCCTACGTATCGTGTATCGTAAGCGTTTTTGCCGGACGTATCGTAAGGAAAACGGTGAAAAGAGAAAAAAAGGGAAAATATGAAGTTTCAAAAGTTAACATTAACATCTTAATCTTCTTCGACACATATTGATCGTAACTTATTACGATATTTATTTCTGCAGATCCTAAAAGTGTAGAATATTACATTTTTGGGGACTATTCTACACTTTTAGGATCTGTAGATTATTCTTACAATACCATATTAGCTTTTAAAACAGTGTTGACACAATTTTGTATTTTATGCATTCAAACTCAAAAAATTTTTGGCGGCGCTATCGCGCCGATTTTATTTTTTATATAGTTTGTTCTTAGTATTTATTGATGTAACTGTATCAATAAGTACTAACAAGGGAACCGTCCCAACTTTTCATTTAAATACTTGAAAATAGCGTTCTAACTCTGCTTTGAATCTGCCGTTTGCAGGAGAGTTTTTTATTAAAAACAATAGCATAAATAAAGAACAAAATCATATCGGTGATGTGTTTTTCTAAATTTGTTTATTACTTTATCTTCGTGGCACGGTATTTTATGATTAAAATAAAAAGAAATTGAAGTATGCACATAACCATACGATTATCAGGAGTAGCATTTCTTAATAGTTTTCGATACATTTTTATGCAAAAAAAGATCTTTCTGCTGTTGCCGATGAACATGCAATTTTAGATAATATCGAAGCAAAGTTGCAATTTCGTTATATCATCTTTGAAGCTGTGATGTAAATTAACAAATTAGTGTTAACTGGAGTATTTTGGATGAAAACTTTCCATTGATCAAATACTGTTTCAAGAGTTTTAAATTAGATTAAAATATCGATGATTCCATTGCTTAAATAATGATTTGATATTTTCAAATGTTCAATTATTGAGGAAGAATCGCTTTGGCCTATAATATGAAATTTTCACCAATCGGGTCTTTACAATGCGCGCGATGCTTTCCTTCCAAGGCAGTCTTTTTCAGGTGCGTCCAACATGCAACACGATATTTTACATATTTCTAGCATAAAGCAGTTGAATTTAAGGAAAAATTCAAATTTGGTTTGTAATGGTGATGTGGTGCAAATGCCAAAATTTTATCTGTAAAAATTACGTCATGCCTCCCTTATAAGTAATTACTATGAGACCTCATGAAAACCAACTGCGCTAATCTGTAATCGATTTTTCGACTGTCAAGATACTTCGAACACCCTGTGAATTTTCAAAATAATGCAAAGTTTGGCAGATTTTTTAAGCTGTTGAGGTCAGATAATAAGCGCTTAATATTTGAATACAATAGAATCTCGATTCTACGTCTTTCAAGGGGCCGCGAAAAAAAGACGTAAAATCGAGGTTACCCTATATAGTGTTTTTAAATTTGTTTTTTATTATTCAAGCCTATTCACATCCATTTTTTTTATAAAAAGTCCAACTTTTTCTTGCGTTTTAATGTAACATATTATACTCGTGCTGCTTATTTTTTAACAGTCGATGTCAAGATAATATCCAAATATGTTCTATCGACAAATATTGTAGTACATGTATAGCCGCAGCAAGTTTGACCTCGTGTGACACGTATATCTTAAATTTGCACTTTTCGGATGCAGCCAGAAAATTAAAATAGAGACAAAAATCCGTAGTCTATTAGGATATGGAGATTTGTCTGCAGAATTCAGTAATCCAAACTTATTTTTAGTGTTCTTGGTACATTCACGAAGAATGTATCAGACTCTTGGTTTTTGCTTTTTTAACACACCGCATCAAAATATATTTTTCAATATCACTTTTTCATGACCTCCACTTTACAAGTTTGAGCTGAGTGAGGGGTATCTCGGAAAATAATTTTTAAAATTCGAAAATGACAACAAAATGAGGTTTTTAACCGCGCTTTACCTGTATAAAGGCATTTCCGCCATTTTCTGGATATATTTTTTCACCTGTGCCTCGCTAGCGTATTATAAAACCACGCTTTAAACTTTTACAGGAGGCTTTTTTTAAAAACATTGCTCTGATAGACCGCGACGCAAAAAGCCCTTAAAAATTTTTGGGTCATGTTATATTTTCTGGCACGTATTTTTTAACTCTTCGAAATCAAGAATAGTCGCTATGGTTGATATGTTCCCGAATTCTGCCCAGCAAAATTTTTAAATAAAGTTTTTTTAAAATCAAATTGTGTCAACACTTCTTGGCCTGTAGAAATTCATATTTTTCAGTATCAGTTTTTCAACATTTTAATAGCTTTTAGGATAAGTTTTACAAATTTTAAATATCCTTGATATCCATAAAAGCAGTAAAATTGCTTTAAAAACTAGCATGTATGCAAATCAGAAGAATTTCGGTTTGAAGACAATAAAGGTGGAAACATCTAAAAACATGATGCTAATAAAAGTAAAGAAATTAAAGAATAAATTTCACAAATCTCTAAATCCTATGCTTTTTTATATTTTTGGGAATTCAAAAATTTTTGTGGCATTTCTTGTTTGATTCCATTCCTTTTATTGACATCATATTTTTATTGCCTTCAACTCCATATTCTTCTGATTTGTCAGTTTTTAAAGCGATGCTTTCTGGAAACATCGCTCTTTTGCAGACTTTCGTAAATCGCAACATTAACTCATTAATTTTTTAGTACAGGGTAGTTCAAGAAAAAGTCTGATTTTAAAACAGTTGGTGAATAGGTTTTTTTTTCTGAACTGATCTAAATGGTACTACCTCTTTTTTTTAACTTTGATATAAAAAGCTTGCTTACAGTTTTCAAATCGGGGAATTTCTTGAATTACTCTGTATTATGAAATACATAACTTAGAAGGTGGTTCACGTGAAAAGCCTACTTGGTTCTTGACCGCAAACAATGCGCTTCCAGAAGTTAGAGGAAAGGATCACCATTGATGCTTGTGTCAAAAGTGAAAAACGTAATGTCAATTTGTTAAAAGGAGCCAAATTCAAATTCGACTTCTGCTAGTTAATATTTCTGCTTCATTAATAATTAGTGAGAATATACACATGTTACACCTTTTTTCTTTAATTTTTATTTGACGTACTGTAATGCTTTTTTTCATTATGCAACGCGGTGATTTCTTTTTTTGGATTTCTAGTTATGCAGGAAATTGCTTCTTATTTTTTTATTATGTTTTCGTTTTTAGGTTCAACCAATGAATGAATTTCCGAAAATAATAATTGCGGCATCAGCAGCAGCTGCCAGTTGTCTCAAGCGTCATGCTGATGATGATCCCATGCAACAAGGTCCAAAGAAGCCTCGATTTGTAACATCTTCAGTCTGCCAATATTTTCCATTTCGTGGCTCATTGATGGAACATGTAACCAAATATCAAAGTGCTAATGTTCATAATAAATTGGCTCAGTGTTGCAAATATTTCTTTATTCGAAAACCTGTTATTGTTGGTAGAAATTTGGAATCATTGTATACTGAAAATAAATGGTCTGAAGTTATTGATGGATATTATAGAGGTTTTGATATTCTATCTCAAAAAAAATTTTGGTTAACTGAAAATATCGATATTGTTGACGAACTTCACTCAAGCAAACTTACTGGTTATGTTGATAAATTGATTGTTCCAAAGCTTTATCAAAGTGATATCAAAAGCTTAAAGCTTCATAATGTTTGTTTGTCTCTTGAAAGTTTATTATTTCTTGGTAAAAAAGCTATGGTTGTTTCATTATTATATGCTGCTGTTAAACATTCTGATGGTACAATTGCTAAACTTGAAAGCATTGTTGAAACTCTTCCTCATCTACAAACATTAAATTAGTAAGCTGTTATTCTTTTTTAACTTTGAATTAGTAAGCTGTTATCTCTTTTTAATACAATAAATTTTTAGTCAACTTCCATCTGCAAATATTATTGGACCTGAAACTGTTCAAGAACTTTTAAAGCTTCCTCATTTTAATAATATGTTCTCATTTTGGATTTTTAACCTTCCTGAAAGCTTTAATATTGATGATTTTTATTCTTATAACAAGGTATGTTTCTACAATTCGATATCAGATATATTTTTGTACAATTTTAGACCAATGTTGCAACTCAATTTCTTCTTGATTTTCGCAATAATATTACTGATCCATATAAACAACGTCTTCAAAATATCGTTGATGAAATTGTTCAAACTGAAAATCATCCATATAAAGTTCCATTAATTGAATTTCCTGGACAAAATGAAGCAGCAAATCATACTCTAGATACTCTCTGGCGACGACGTTAATACGATTAAAATACTCTGTTTAGTTTCATTCTGTTATAAATTAAACTTGTGATTGTTAAAAAAGGTGTATGTTTTGTTTGACTTAAATAAATATAATACACCATAAATGTTTTTTACGTATTTGTTGTAAACTGTTTTTAACAATTATCTCTACTCTTCTGTGAATTCTAAAAAATATCAGAGTTTTCGATAAGTTCTGTCGTTGACAAAAACTGCTGAATTTTTAAAACTACAAACGCAATCCAGGAGGGGGTTGTGATGAATATGAGTTCAGATCTTGGGTACCTGATGTTAATATAATATTGGGTTTACCAGATATACTTTAGGTATACGGTAGGGTTTTGTCCAATTCATCAGTTTTTCCAAAAAATGAGCTATAATAAAACGGGAAAAATCAGAAACAACTGAAAATGACTAAATAAGACATTTTAGGGCTATTAGCATCAACTGCAACAGCTTCCAAGTGGCATTTAGCCTCAGAACATTATGCAAATTTTCAAAGTCAAGAAATTTGCATATTTCCAAAATTGAAAATTCCGGCTGGAAGTTGTTGATAACGGTCTGGGAAGCCTTATACAGTCGTTTTTGGCCAATATAAATGCATTAAATGGATTCTACAGTATGCTAAAAAGATTGACTGCTGCTCGATAGTTTCCTACCATTAAATTTTCATTGTCTGTTTGTTGGTTGGTGCGTCCAAGTTATTGGCGTAAGATGCGCTGCGCCATGAAGCTTTTTTAGTTGCTTTTTTTTGTTCCTTTTTTTAGTTGCAAAAAACAAATACATTATTTTTTTAATTATTAACAAATACAATAATCTTTGGTGGCCGGCCCGAAGGGGCGGGGCACCACTAGTTTTAATTAATGCGAAATTCATTATATGCGTTTGTAGTTTTAAAAAGTCATCAGTTTTTGTCAACGGCAGAACCTACCAAAAATTCTGATATTTTTCTGTTAGTGCTATTAATACAGTATGTAAGGAAATCATTTTTTATTCATTTTGGGAACGCACTTAAGCTATTAATGGAAATCTGTCAAAATTGGCGACAAAATGTGACTAATGCCAAAACATACTCATCATAATTTTCCTCTCGCATATATTTTTTGTATAATATATAAATGTAAAAGTCTGGAAGTATTGTCAATACATTTTAAGCTAAAAATGAATTTATCTGATTCAAATTCCACTTCACCTCCTTCTTCTAAGAAAGCACGTGCGGGGAGTTTATGTACTGATGTTTCCTCACGTAATACTTTCTATAAGTTTGTTCATCAACAAAATTTCAATTTTCGTGCTACACTTATTTCTTACATATCCAAAAATCCAACTTCATCAAAGCTATATCAAAAATTGATTAAAACTTGTAAACATTTCTTTATTATTAATCCTATTGTTGTTTTTGCAAAGTTAAATTGCGATTTTATTAACAATGAATGCTTAATCCAGTTAAATGGAAAGAATACTGATCTTAAAAGATTTTTAAGTAAAATATGGGTAACTTATTCTATGCGTGTTGGCAGGGATTTTGATCAAAATCTTGCTAGCAGCATTATTCCAAAAATTTATCAAAGTGATATTAAGCATTTACAAGTTTTTAAAAACAGTATAACTTACAATGATTTAATATTTCTTGCTTCTAATTTGCAAAAGTTGGTACTTATTCGAGTGAATGTAATTAACAATGATGGCAGTGTAGTAGCATTAGAAAAGCTAATTGAAGCTCTGCCACAGCTTGATGACATTTTTTAGTTAGTTTTATGTATAATGTTTTTTATTTTTAATCAATTTGTTTTTTTAGTATTTTACCAGAGACATCTACAAGTATTATTTCATCAAAAACGGTTCAAGAATTGATAAACCTTCCACATTTTTCAAATTTTGATAGATTTTCCATGGACGATATTCCTGACAGTTTTGATATTGAAGACTTTTTTGAATATATGGAGGTTGTTACTCTGTCAGTTGCTTACATAATAACTATAATGGTAATTTTAGAAAAATAAGAAAACAAAATTTTATTTATACTTTCGAGAAGACATTTCTCAAGAATACCAAGATCGCCTTAAAAATATTTTTAACAAAATTATTAAAACAAAGAATCATGACTATCGCATTCCTGTGATTAAATTTCCTGGATTGACTGATTCACAATATTTTGAAATACACAGCCTTGGAGAAATCCAGTCTCACACTTCTAAATAAATGCGCCAGAAAGACTTGAAAGTTAATAAAATATCTTGATATTTTTTGTACAAGTTTTTGTTAGATTTTGAAATAATAAAATTTATCGCGACATTTATTGTTTCCATTCAAAAGGGTGTGCAAGCCTTAAATTCATGGGACACTCTTGAGTCCAAAGAAACTTCCAATCCCTTTAACCTGGGTACCACAAAGGGAATTCGTTTTAACCTCGAAACCACCGAGCTTCCAACCACTCACGTTTTTTTTCTCTGCCAGGACTCGAACCTGGGATCACCAGGTCGCTTGTGACAGAATGAATGCCATCCATATCTTACCACGCTTTTCAACAATAGTTAACATTTTATCACTAAAAATATGGTAATTTTTTTGTTAATTTTTTTTTTCAAAATTCGACACGTATTTGTTTGTCACTATAGAAATTTACATAAAAACCAACATATATAGCCGCTGAAATTTCTTGAAACGTATTCATTTCTCATCATTTTTCTCTATCTGCTGAAAAAATGCTGCAACAAAAAACTGTCTTCAATGTTTCTGTGCTATTTCTTCTGCTGTTGCTGTTTTTTAATTTTTATTTTTCAACTGTTGATACGCCTCAAAAACTTTTTCTTCATGGTGGTGCACATCGACGTGGTAATGATTTGGTAATATTGAATCCTGGATTTTTTCAAATCAAGCTATTACGCAAGGAATTAAGAATTGAAATATGCGTTGATAAATGTTATGGAAAGTAAGTTGTTACTGTTTTATCGGGCAAAAAGTTTTGGAACGAAAAATAGAGAGGAATATTTCTTTCTTCACATTTGTTCATGTCGTGATTGTAGAGTCGGTTACAACTATATAGCTTTACCGCTCAATTTGATACTGTGAAGTCAGTTACATTACAAATATCATAATTAATGCATGTTTTTAGGTTCACATTTTGTTATGATACACCTGATTATTCTCTGATAAAATCTCCACTTGAATGCAGAGCAACAAAGGAAGCTGGTTTTTCTATTCAAATTGATCATGATAATCTTAAGCTAACAAATGGAACATTAAAGCGTAAGTTTTATTTTTCTTGGCTTTTATATTTGCTGTTATTTCTTTTTACTTTTACCACTGCCACAGCTAGCACCGATTCTTTCCAGCAGCACGAAAAATAGAGAGGAATGTTTCTTTCTTCACATTCTTCACAGCAGGTTCTTGAGTATCCCGTTGAGTTTTATCTTCCATAAGCATACGACCAATTGATATTAGCTTATCCAATTTTTTAATTCTTTCACCACTATTTTGTGATGACATTGAAGGAGATGGTGGTGATGGTGATGGTAGAGATAAATGTGATTTGTGATAATTATATATATAAATATATCCATTTTCAGTGACATACTATGGAAATGCAGTGTCTGCAAAACGATATGTTACAAATTATTGTCAAAATGTTCTAATGCAATATGATAAAATTACTTTATTTAATGAATATGGTCGTTCATATGTGCAAGATGATTATATTCTTATTTTGAATGTTATTGATGCTTCACCACATTGTCCACTTGTTGTTGTAAGTTTAATTTTGTTAACTTGTTATTACTGTAGTTGTAATATAACTTGTTTTTTTAGAAAAGTGCAATCCTTGATGAATCAATTCTTCCACCACCAGGTCCACCACCGCTAACATGGTGGGAAAAAACAAAAATTGATTTTGCAAGACCTAGTTACTTTGGATTATCAACATTGTTTTGGATCATTGTTTTTATTTTTATTGGGGTATTTGGAATTTTGTTTATTGCATTAATTGGGTATGTTTATATTAGGGTTACAGTATACAGTAATTTTTATAGGCTATGTATTTATGTAAAGTGTTATAAAAAGAAGCAACAGTCGAAAGAAGTGAAATATTATGGTACACCAAATTTGTCAATGAAGAAACGTAAACGGGAAGAAGAAATAACAGATGAAGTTGAAGAAACAACAACGCAAGATCAAATGGTGGAAGCTGCAGCTGCTGAAGCTGAACCAACGATAGTGACTCCATCTTCGCCATCATCGACAGAACCAACATCATCAATACAAGCTCCACAATCAGCAACAACGAATACAATATCTGTATCAAAAGAACTTGATGTACCTGTAGAACAGCACATACCACCACCACCATCTCCATCAATAGCAGCTACAACAACAACTACATCAGCACTTTCAACTGCAAATGATGGTGGATCATCATCACAAAAGACTTCTTCGCTAAAAACTAATTCACTTCCAGAACATTCAACAGAAGAAGAGCTGCTACATAAAAAAGTTTTAATTGAACCACATTATGCTTCTCTGCTACGTCATAAATGTCTTGGTGAAAATAATTCTGCAAAGGCACGAGAAATGCGAAGGTATGTTGACTGTTTGGGATTTTATATATCTTGCTAATAATTTGTTTGTAGAAAATATCCTCGAAATATGGGAAGACAATTACAACATCGTGAAATCAAACTTTTTACTCTGTCTGGGAATGAAATGTTTAATGAAGTTGATAAAATGTGGTAAGCTTTTTTAAACTATTACAGTAACCTACTGTATTCCCATCTATGTTATAACAGTTTAACAGTAAATGTGGCAAGCTCTTTTTATAAGATTACCGTATTCAATCATATCATTATGCATTTGTATAACACTTCTACAGTACCCATTTTCATTTTTAGCCGAGATGCTGAAAAAGATCTTTCAAGACATGGTATAAAATTTGATGAGAAAAAAGGTATTACAAGAATGACAGCAAATGGTCGAAGCTTTATTCAGTCTTCAAAAACTCCTGATTTTATTGCATACTTTGGTTTTGGTGCAGAATATTATGAATTTGTAAATTCTGATATTTCACAATTTTCAAAGTATTCTATTCCATTACTTTTTGCAATTTCGATGATGCCAAGAATTGAAGAAGTAAATCGTCGAAAAGCTCTTGCATGGATTCGGTGAGTGTCTTGATAGAAGGGGGAATATACGGAATCCATTTTGATTTATATTATGCAGTGAAGAGGATATACGAAATCCACATGGGCTTAGGTGTGTGGATTTCATATATCCTTAGGTATATAGGGGAAACATTAGTGATCCGTTTTATCCCTATATCAAAGAGATATATGTAATCTACCCTAGTCCGTTTTTAGTCGTCAAATTCCAAAAATTCGTGTCCAATATCCTGATGCAGTTGAACGTGAAATAATGGCATTTCCTGTGAATGCTCTTGAAGGTGCATATGAAATGTCCGCACAAAATGGTGGAACTGAAAAATTGGATAAGCTAATGTCAATTGGTCGGATGCTTATGGAAGATAAAACTCAACGGGATACTCAAGAAGCTGCTGAAAATCGTGCTGCTGCAAGAATTGGTGCTGGTGGTAAAGGTAAAAAGAAACAAGAAAAGATGAAGAAAAGAAGAGCTTTATGGATTTAATAAATATTTTGTGGTTTATAATGTTTAACGTTTAATAATTAAAATTTAATTGTATTAATGTTGTTTATTAATCAATAAGAAACAGTCAAATTCTCCACTGTGTTTGAGATTCACATGGATACATGCTCTCTCGCTCTTTCTTTTTTTTCTAGAAGCTTTCATATTAACAAAATCATGAAACGTGTAATTTTTTCTCATTAATGATGATTTTTAATTTGCGTGTTTTTTGGTTCAATAAATTTTTAAAATAAAAAAGTTTGTTGCAAAAAAAATTTGTTACGGTAAAAACAAAAGTGTTATTTCATTTGTAGTTTGTAGTGGCTCTCTTTTGCTTTTTGCTTACAACTTTTTTTTGCAACGATCCTTCAATTTTTTGTTTGTTTTCTCCTTCGCTAATCAATTTGTCCATTAAAAAATACTAATTTTTCTTCATTATTGTAAAGGAAATCACCCTCAAGTATATTTTTCGATAATCACTTGACTTGTTTGCTCCATATCCGTGCCGTGGAAATATTTTCTTATATAAAGAACTAAACTTTCTCTTTTAGAATCATTTAGTTCTCTCATCAAGTTCATATCTGCTTTATACTAATCTGCTCTCTCTACCAATTAATAAAGAAATGGCTACTAATACTGAAGCTTCTTCTTCATCTGCTCCTGCTGCAACTGATGCACCACAAAAAATGTTTCTACGTTCAAAAACTACACCAGAATATACAGTTGAAGTTGGTCCATCAGTTATTAATTGCTGCAGTATTCTCACTAATGTTAATGAACATACTAATGATTCTGATGCTGTTGAAGTAGATATGACGCCAAAACAACTAGAAAAATTTATTGCTCTTCATAATCATTTTCCTTCAACTGCTGCTGTCACTGATAAAGATACTGCATGGACGAATGCTTTTTTCAAGGAAATGCCAGATGCAGAATTTAAAGAACTCTGTTGGAAAGCTGATTACTTGGATTCTCAACGATTCTTGGAAGCTGCTGGGGATTTTGTTCAGCATATAATTGAAGAAATGGAAGTTGCTGCTATTCAAAAGTATCTCAATTGTATCGATGATTATACTGCTGATGAACGCAAATCTATGGAAGAACATCCTCTTGAATTCTTTACTGGTGTTTCAATGCAACAGGATGGAGCTGGACAAGATGATGCTTCTGGTGATTCAAAATAATAGTATACTCTGTTTTGTTTTCTTGTATGTTTTTATCTTTTATGACTGTTTTGCCTTTGTTCTATGAATTTTTACCTTTCGATGTTCTAGATTTGTGAATAAAAATTTTGTTATGAAAAAATCTTTTTGTTTTCTTCTTTACAAAGTTGTTGATTGGTTTCTCTTAGTAAGGGACAATTAGGGACCAAAAATCAGCTGTCGATATGATGTGGCCTTCTTGAGATTTAATGGATGTAGCTAATAGTATTCAAGCAAATTATAGGAGCTTAACTCTGGCGTCACTTAAATGCCACTACTGTAAGATTAGATGGTATTGGACTTCGATTCTTCAGAGCTTTTTACAAATGTGAAAACCATTGCCAAGTTTTATTCTAAGCATTGTTTAGCGTTTCTTCAATTGCTTAATTAAAGCAATAATAAAAAGTTTATTTATAGTTATAACTATGTTGTTATTTTTAATTGATACTGTAACTTTTTGTGAGACATCAAAACTGCGCCCATCATTTTTTTTAAACTGCTATTTGGATTTCCAAGATTCAATGTCTTACATCTTTTCCCACTATTATTGATGTTGTGCAAAAGACTTTTACAACTTCCGGCTTCGCTGCAAAATGTTAGTGGGTGCACTTTTTGGCATTGCCATGGTTTTTAGTAGGTCAGAATTGGAAATGTTCTTTGTCCTTCTTTGTCTATCGTTTTTCATTGTTGTTAGCTATCGTTTAGTTTTTGTTTGTAAAGCTTTTTATCTTCAAATTCTATTTTAAGGAGGCTCGATATAGGTGGGAGGGATTGTCCAGCAACTAAACATTTAAAAGCTTTTTAACCTTGTATACTCGTTGTTATTGCCGCTTGTAAAAAGTACATAAAATAAACGCATGATTGCTTTACTTAATTCAAAGAATACTGCCATACATCCTAACAAGGCAGCGATGATCTTGTGGCTTCAGTTATAAATAAAAGCAAATGCGTTTTCTCCAAAGTACCAATTGTTCAACTTATTTTAAACGATTGTTGACCAATATATTTTTTTTTGAAATTAGATCACACTCAATATGACGATATTATGTATCACATTTTTTTTCTGTTATTAAAACCTTAAACCCTCTTTAAGCTCTGTTTAAGTCATTTTAAAAACAACATGATTAAGTTTATTGGTGTTTGAGTACAAAACTTTTTTTGTTGCTTTTGCAAAGAAGACCTCATTGTTTTTGTCACATGATTGAGGGATTATTGTTGGGTTTAAAACTCTATACATTTTTGTGTATTTAAATGACATTAAAATCACATTTCTATTTGCAAACTCGTCTCCTGTTTTTTTTCGTTTTTTCTCGAGTTGTCCAGAAATTTTGTTTCCACTGTGCCGTCTTTGATGAGCGGTAAAGTGTCTTTGATGTTTTACGTGTAAAACGTGGTTTAATGGACGCTAAATTTCTAAACAACCGCTTAATTTTTACCCTCTTTAAATTTACACACTTTCAGTTTTGCTAAATCATATCAATGATGTACTTCTCTCTTCTTACCGTAACCCTCATCACTCTCATTTCCATATCACACGGCTTTACTGATACCAATGTTCGCTGCCAAGACGACAGAGGCCGATTACTACCAGTTGCAACATTTTGTGAAGATGATCGAAAAGATTGTGCTCTAATTTTTCAAGGTTTTGCGCATGATTACTTTCGACCATATCTTTGTGATAAAAGTGTGTTAAAACCGACAGCACTACAATGTGCAAAAACATGTGGAATATGTTGTGAAAGATTTGAATTTGGATTTGGTGATAGTGATTGTAAGTTTAATAATTTTGTGGCAAATTTATTAACTACAGTAATCATGTTTCAGCTGTTCATTGACAAAACTACATGATAACTTTTGAAAGACATTTAATTTTATAGTACAAATTAGGGAAAATTTAGATATTTTATTTGTAAATAAATTGTAATTTTTTGACATATCAGTTGTTGTTTTTTCTATTTATTTAAAATATATCATAAAAAGCAATGAATCTAAAAGCTTTGACAAAGTCTGTAATAAAATTGCTGATAAAGGGTATTTTTTAAAAAAATAAATCAAATATAAAACAGATTTCATACAAGAAAAATGGAAATATGGGAAAGCCAAAATGTAAAGGATAAACGCGTCTCAGCAAAATCTCCTTTTTCCACAATGACGCTTTTTTTACATTTTATCGTCTCATGAAAAGAAAATGAAATAAAGTCATCTGAATGCGACATTTAAAGAATGTGAGAGCATAGAGATATCTATCTAGATGACTTTTTCTAACCATAAACAAGCAAAAAAATAGTTTTTTATATAAACTGTTTCCTACCATAAATTTTTAATAATGGTTTTTCTTTATTCTCCATTGACAAAAACATATTAATGAAAATGAACTATGAGTTTTGCTTGGTTTTCAATAACATACAAAAGAAGAAAATTTTTAGGAACACCTCTTTCTCCTTTAATTAAATTGCGGAGTGCGTTAAGTAGGTCATCATCATTCATGATAACGTTAAAGGTATATTTCCTGAACAAAAGGAACAATAGTTTTTTCATTAGCTAATGAATCACTCTGTTACACTTGTTAAAAAAAGAACTCTTTTTCAGCAATATTTTACGAGCCTATTAACGCAAACAAAGAAAGAAAATTGACGTACTTATTTGTGATATGTTCAAATGTCGACAAGAACACTGATATAAATAAACTTTCTACAAAAGAAAATTGTTCATTTTCAGTTGTAACAAATTTTTATAAGCTCTTTTTCTTGCATAAAAATTGTCGTTTTTTTAGATAAACAATAATGGAAAGCCGCAAGCGTTCATGTACTAATAATGATGATGATCAAGGTCGTAAAATGCTTAGAATGAACGAAACCTTTGAAAATGCAAATCTTTCAAACGATGGTAATGGTGAAAAAGAAATTTTAGACATTGACGAAGCTGTAGCAGCTCTGCAATTATTTATGCGGAGCAATCCAGGTGGGAATATTTCTTATATATATAAAAAACCGTTGTATTTCCTTGAGTGTGAAATGTACAATGTTTTTACAAATTTCTTCCATAAATATTTTATACTAATGCTTTTTTAGTTTTATCAAATTTAAGCCAAGCACAACAAACAGAAGTATTCAACAAAGCTATAAGCAAAAGCAACAATTTATCAACTAGCCAAAATTTAAAAGATTATATTCCTTTAAATATTTTTGAACAACTAGAATCACACCAAAAAGAAGGCATCGAATTTTTGTTTCAACGCGTAATTGGCAATGTTCGAAATTCACATGAAGATGGTAATGGAGGTCTGTTTGCATTATAAAAATGCCAAAATTATGTTTTATTCATTTATAGCTATACTTGCTCATAATATGGGCCTTGGAAAAACGTTAACAATTATTGCTTTTCTTTATGCAGTACTTTCGTGTGAAAAATTAAAAGAAAATAATATTTTTCGTATCCTACTTGTTGTACCCAAGAATGTTATTAATCAATGGAAATCAGAGATAAAAATATGGATAAACAAAAACAAAAAAGTTCGTGACAACAGTGGCAAAATTCATATAATTGAAAGTGTTCCAGGAAAAAGTAAGAATGATATTTCTTTTTTTTTTATTAATATCCAGGAGTTATATATCATTAGAAATAATAGTAATGTTTATCTTAAAAACACGGGTACTAGTGAAGAGTGATTGAGTTTGAAATCAATTATTCGAATTAGCATTATTCCGTCGGATACAAAACTTTATCCAGTTAAATCAGTTGGATGAATGTGAAGGATCTGAAAATTTTATCAAATCAAAATAGAAGCATGGCAGAGTCGGATTGCTAGTCACGAATGAGAGCAATGTCTTCTCGCTACCTCTAATTATAAATATAAAGGAAGCAAAAAGTAGCGGTTGCGGTTGAAAAAAGCGATGGTAGCCAGCGGTAGCGATCCAAATAGTAGCGCTTTATATAAAGTTGTCTAATTTTTAAAGATCGTTTTAAATCATGCCCTTATTAAAGAACGTTTACACATGTACTAAAGTGAAAAAATGCAGATAAACGTTCTTACCGAAAAGCTTTTTTTGTTTTTATTGTTAAACTAAATTGTCCTTTTATTTAAATTTGGCTTGTTTAACGCTTCTTCATAATTGACTTTTTTTCTCATTATAAGAACGACTAAAAAAAATATTAATTATGTACCAACTTAGGAGATAATTTTGTTTATATGTTTATACAATTTTATAGACAAAACTGAGAAGAACTGCAAGAAAATAAATAAATGGTATACAACAAATAATGAAAAGCGAATTCTTCTTGTAAGTTACTTTTTTTTAAAGTTGCAATTAGGGTTCTTAAAAAATGAAATTTTTAAAAAATATTACATTGAGATATAATCTTCTATAAATCAATTTTTTAGGTCACATATGAACAGTTAAAAATGCATTTGCAAGAAAAAGCTTACAATAAATACCTGTGTTCTCCAGATATTGCAGTTTTTGATGAAGCTCACAGATTAAAAAATGATGAAACAAAAACTTATGAAATGGCTGCAAGTGTTCAAACACAACGAAAAATTTTTGTTACCGGTACACCACATCAAAATAATTTGAAAGAATTTTATAATTTAATTCAACATATTGCACCTGGTGTATTATCATCAAAAGAAAATTTTGATAAATTGTAAAATTTTCAAAAGAAAAGTCTAATCTTATAAAAAAAATTTTTTTTTCAGTTTTATTGAACCCATTCAAAACGGACAACACCGCGATGCTCAACCAATTGAAATCAAAACAATGCGAATTCGATGCTATGTTCTTTATGAAATGCTTGTAAATGTTATTCATCGAAAAAGTCTAAAAACGTTGAAGGAAATTCTAACTGTTAAGCAAGATGAGGGTATTGTAAAGCAGATACAAAAATATGAAATAACAATTAAAGGTAAATTTGTTTAAAATTAAAAAATATAAAATGATATTGTGAATATGTAAAAAGTTCATTCCTGAAGAGAAGAACTTTAAAAAATTTTCGAAATTTTTATCGAGTATGATTTTTATTTTTTTCTACAAAGCTGACACTTAGATCAAGAAATTGTCTTCCAAAAAACAGCGCTCTTAAAACCAAAAAAATTAAAACCAGAATGTTTACTGTACCACCCAACATGATATTCCGTCTCGGATGCCTGTCACATTTGTTTATAAAAATACTATTGTTTACAGCTTGTTCTTTATTCCCTACAAAAAATATTTTTTTTAGTTCGATCCAGTCCTTTTCAAAAAAAGCTGCTTGATAAATATTTGGCAAGAACGGATCCATATACGGGGTTAACAGTGAAAGAACCAATGATGTCAGACCATACAGTAGTATGGAGGCTTTTGGCCCATCCAACATTAATTTATCGATATGCTGAAGAATCCGCTAACACATATGACAAACGACTTACACAGAAACGTAACAAATACCTTGGAAAAGAAGTTTTTGTAAAAACTTTTACTACAGGTCTATCTCTTTAAATTATATGTGAAAAATAAATTCAAACTTCTTTTCTTTTGTAGATTGGATGGGAGAAGATTCTAAACAAAAAAAGGAGGACGAATTAGATTACACTCTAAGCTATAAGTTTATGGTATTAATAGAAATTATTAAACAATGTGAAGAAAAAGGTGATAAATTGTAAGTAATCAAATTTTTTAATCAGTATAGATTAACTCTATTCCTTTTGTATTTTAGACTTATTTTTTCTCAATTTGTTTATATTTTGGATATTATGGAACAAATTTTAAAAAAGTATGAAGACATCTGGTTCAGCTCTCATAAAGCTAAAAAAGCGAATAATCAAAGTTGGGGATGGAAAAAGGGTGTTGATTATTTTCGAATTGATGGAAAAGTTTCTGCTGATGACAGATATGATTATCAAAAACAATTTAATAAAACCGAAAATCCGCAATGTCGTTTAATGCTTATATCAACAAAAGCAGGTACATACTTATTGTTTTAAAATCATTTATATAATTTATGTAACAATATTTTAGGGGGATTGGGAACAAATTTAATTGGCGCAAATCGTGTCGTCCTTTTTGATGCTTGTTGGAATCCATCTCATGATATACAAAGTATGTTAAAAGGCCTTATTTATTTAATTGACTTGACATCAAACAAAAATAACGCGATTTCTGTTCTTCAAATCATGGGAAAAGGCATGGTTTAAGAGTTAAAATGAAATCATGGTATATCTGTAAAACAACAGAAAAATGTCAATCTTTTGTTGTTAGATTCCCTATTTTTAACATATATTTATATATGTTGCAGCTGATTATTTTTCGATTTTGATACAAAGCTACAAGGACAACATTTTCAGGTTTATATCGCACATATCGAATTCAACAACAAAAAGATGTTTTTGTTTATCGATTAGTGACATATGGTACAATGAGTGACGCCATCTATAAAAGACAAATAAATAAAGAATTAACTGGTCATCGAGTTCTTGATAATGGCGATCTGGAGAATCCATTTTACAAAAATGAATTAATTATTCGTACAAATTATCATGTTCCTGAATATGTTGAACCAGAAATAAACCTTAATTTTAATGATGAAATAATCAACGAATTGGTTAAAAAAATTCCACAAACAATTGTTAGTGTTGAATCACATGATACTCTTTTTGACATCACTGAAAATGATGAATTAAAAGATGAAACATTTTTACGCGAGCGATTAGGATTTCAAAAATGGTATATTGATAAAGTGAAGTTGCAATTGTGAAGATTTTGTGAACTTTTCAAAAAGAATATGAGAATTTATTTTAAATAAATATTTAAACTTTTATTTTACATTATTGAATTATATGTAATACCTTTAATATTTATATTACATTATTATGTGAATAAACTTTTTTATAAAATATATTCAAAGATTCTATTTGATTAACACAACAAAATTTGCTATCAAAAGATATGTATGTTAACATATATGTTGATGCTATAAAAGAAAATTTGTTTTAACTTTTTATTTAATTTTAAACAGAAATTTTTTTTCGAGTACGTAATAAACTATATGATAAGGGTTCACATGCATGTAATAATCACAAATGAAAGCAACAAAAATATCAATTATTGTTGTTCAAGAAAAACTTATATATGGAATTTTTCGAGTTGAGCTTGCAACTAATCCCGATGAATATTCTTCAAGTTGTTTTTGATAATTATCAGAAAGATTGTTAACAAATTTAAGAGTAAAACTGACTGTTGGATTTGTCTACAAATTTATTGTTATTTTATCATTTAAATTGAAAAAGTAAGATAAACTCACATTCATAAATTTTGAAAATGTTAAAAAATCAAATGATTCTGGAATTTGATTCATTCGGAACCCTTTAAGATTTGACATATTTTTAACTGCTTTTTCGACGCTATCAATTAAATAGGTTACTTGCATGTTATATAATTCACCAAAATAGAAATGAATAAATTTGTAGCTGTTAAATTCTTGTCTTACCAATATACAATGTTTGGAAGATTTGCAAATATTTCATCGAAGGATACCAGCTGATCTAGAGATTTTTGGATGATAACATTCTCCATTAATGTATCCGTAACTGTCTTAGAAGCTGTTAAAATTTGATATTCTTTGTACGTAAGAGTTTGTTCTGCAACTCGAAGTATCTTAACTTCACAACGATAAATTTTAGAAATTAATACTGAAATTTCTTTAAAGCTGCTACGAATATGTAATAAATTATAAAACCAAAGCTTCTGTGCTTTTTTGGATAACAATGTCGTCTTAAAATTCCCATGAGCGGGTGATGTTATCCATTCATCATTTTCACAAACTAATAACGGCAATAAATTTATACAATTTTTAAAATAAAAATATTTGCAGCATTTGACTAACTTTTTGTAAGATTTATGTGATACTGGATTTTTTGAGACATAATATACAAATTTTTCTGGAATTATAAAATTTTGAGGTGATGGACGAGATAAAATACATATAGGTTTTGGATCAGACATTTTTGGTGGAACAAATAAATAGAGGATTTTTTAGAGTAATAAGTTTATAAGAACAGTTGCCCAAAGAATGGGGTAGAAAGTTATGCAAATCAGTCGGTATAGGAAAATTATAAAAACTGGTTTTATTCATTTTTAAGTCTTTGGCAATAAAAAAGCTCTGTTACTTGCTGGCAGAAGCTAAGCTACAGCAGCAGACATAAGTTTCTGGAATTATGTAGTTTAGTTATTTTTGATTTTTTCTGATAGTGAAAAAAGTTTGCTAATGGACATTCTCAAAAGAATTTTTAAATATTTGTATAACAAAAATACAAAGTAACCTACCATCGAAATTCTAATATACTGTAGTGTTGAAAATTCTGTTTGGCAGGTATTATTTGCCACCGTTTTATAAAAATTGCAGCATTAAAGCAATACTTTTAACATAATCTTTTTTGCCAGGTCTTATGTTTCTTGGACTTTTACCTTTTTTTCAAAACGTTCAAATATGTATTCATGAATCATGCATGATTATTATTGTCATAAGCACAAACAACATTGATGTAAACACTCTCGTTTTTGAAAGATCTTGATAAAGAAGAATTATGCTACTATAACCATTATATTCGTACAAAAATGGAGAAGGATCTATGATTTTCTGCATTTGCAGGAATTTTTTTTTCATATCAGTGACCATCTGTTTTTTTTTCTTTATGTGTTTGTATCAAAAGAATTAGGCGTTACTATATTTGACACAACTTGATAAGTAAAAATCAAAGGCTACATAGCAAACAATGACTCATATAATCTTGTTTTTAAACGTGGCAATTTAGCATTTTCTTGCTTTTTAGTTTTAGATCAGATGGCGAAGTATCAAGCCATTGTATGGGTTACTATAGTTAATATTTTGCAAAAGTCGAAATTTTTCGTTTTTATAACGCGATGTGAGGTTCACTTTTTATTACTTTTATAAAATAAAGTGCACCTTTAAAGTATTTTTAAAAGCTTATTTTCCCTCTTTTTTAGACTTTTTCTACTATGTTTAAAGAATATACTCTAGCAGAATTTCAAAAAGGAGTTCAAACCAATATGACTGGAAAAATGTGTAATTTAGCGATTACTACTACATACGAATCTATCCGAATTCATACGATTAACGGAAATAGTGATGAACAAGAAATATGCAAACGCATTAAAAATATTATGGAAGAAAAATATGGCAAATCTTGGCATTGTATAATTGGAAAACGTTTTACATACGCTTCTTCTTTAAATGTTTGGACAACCCCAGTTTTTTTCGATGTAAAGCTTGAAGATTTGAAATTGCATCTATTTAAAACCTAACTAATATACATCCGCTTACAGTTAAAAATCTTTTCCCATGTTGTGTAGTTTTTTTTACATTTGTAATATTATAAATAAAAAATTTCAATGTTGTTTACTTTCGTTTACTTTTTTTGTTACGTTCAAAGCTTGTATCTTTCAATCAAATCCTAAGCACAAAAAAACTTGTATTAATAACAATAGTATTTTTAGGCGCTGATATTATTATTTAAATGTTCTCTCTACGAGAAATACGTGAAGCTGCCACATGGTCACATTTTCCAGAAATAACCCTAAAAAAACGTGAATTTGCAATTGAAACAATTTTTGAAGCCACACGATGGTGTAAAATTGGAGAAGATGATGAACATATATGTAACCGAGTAAATAATCAAATGAAAGAAAAATTTGGTGGAACATGGTGGTCATTAATAGGAAGAAATGGATTACTTGAAAATGCACAAAATCAAAAATGGATTTTTATACAACTAAAAAAATTTAACTTTTTGTTATTTGAGAATCCTTCTTTTTCTCTATTGATGATGGAGGATGAAAGAATGGATGTTTATGAATGGACTACTCATGGAATGACAAATCGTTTGTTTCTTTTTTTGAAAATTTCTTCTAATTTTTTCTTATAAAAATTTTGTTATTCTGCATGAGCACATATTGACAATATCAATAAAACAATCAAAACTTCGTTTTTTAGAAACATGTCCAACTCCTACGGCACCATCGCTTGCGTCCACTCAAATGACACAATCTTGGACATATACACCACAACCAAATTATGACATTGCAACCAATTCCGATGTTATGACTTGCGTTATCTGTTTCACGAACGAGGTTATTTCGAGATAATAGCTAAATTAAAATAAATTATAAAAATATTTCAGCGCAAATTAATGATTACACCATGCAACCATTTTGTTATATGTGAAAAATGCCGCAATCTAATTGATAAATGCCCGATTTGCCGGAGAGAAATCAGTTATTTTGTAACAGTATATATGTCATAAAGCGATAATATTATAAATGTTTAAATAAAAATTTAAAAATTGCTTGTCTTCTTTTTAAATAAATTTCCTCTTTAAAAATTTTCAATGCTTTAGAAAAAGAAGTTTTTTTAAAAAAGCGATTTGATTTCGTTAGCAGAAGATACTCTAGAAAACAATTGTTTGTGAAAACATTAGTAAACAAATGCGACATAGAAATTTGTGATAGGAAAAACTTTATTCAAGAGTTTTTTCAAATAATACAACAGAGGAAAACAGTAGAAGAAAAAACATGCTAGAAAAGATTTTTTCAGAGGGGGACACCACGAAAAATGATAAATGGAACTTTTCGAGTACAACTTGGAAGTAAACCTTTTGCATATTCTTTAAGCTGTTTCTGATAAGGTTCAGAAAGGTTCTTCACAAATTTAAGAACATAATGAACAGTTGGATTTGCCTGAAATAATTAATATTCATTTTTTATTTAAAGATATTTTTTTCAAACTTACTTCCATAAATTTTGAAAATGTTTGGAAATCAAAAGCTTCTGAGATTTCGTTCATTTTAAATACTTCAAGATTATGAAAATTTTTTAGAGCTTTTTGAACACTTTCAACAGAATATGATAATTCGACATTTTCTAAATTGCTGAAAATAGGTAAAAAAAGTATTAAAAAAGCTTGTATTAATCTCACCAGTAGACGAGATTTGGAAAATTTTCAAATAACTCTTCAAAGGAAATAAAAATATTTTGGGGCTTGCAAATAACCACAGATTGCAGATTTAATACAATCACTTTTTTTGATAATGATAACATTTGCAATTCTTCGTATGTCAATGTTTGGTTATCCAAATAAAGCTCACTAATATCACTTCTATAAATTTTTGAAGCCAAAAATGAAGCAATATTAGCGTTAGATTGGCTTCGAATTTCTAATTTGTCTCGAAGCCAAATTTTTGGAATTTGTTTTGATAAATCAATTTTTTTGAATTCAAGAATAAAGACACTTGCAGTCCATTTTGAATAATCATCATGTCGCAATGTTGAAAGCAAAGTTATACGATTTTTAAAATAAAAATATTTACAAGAATTGATCAGCTTTCTATACACCTTACTTGGAGTTGGATTTTTGGCAACATAATATAATATTTGTTCTGGGATTGAAAAGTTTTGTGGTGTAGGTTTTGATACAACATATTTCTTTTTTGGTATAGTAGTTCTTCCTGCTACATATAAAGCTTTAATATTAACCATAATTACTCTCTTCTTTTTTGGTCACACAAATGAAGGTAAGGTATGAAAAATAATAAAATAAAATACTTAACTCGTTAATGAAGACAAAACTTTTTTTCTGAATTGTAGCCTCTTTTCTTGAGAAAAAGAAATACAAGTGCTATCGATTTGATAAAATTTTCTAAAAAGGCTTAGATTATCTTGATAATTTTTGTGTAGGCAGTTATCAAAGAATCAATAATTTTTTATTCATCAACAGATATTTCTTTCTATTTTTCCTCTATTCCTTTTTCTCATGAAGTTATCAGATATTGCTAAAAAGTTATGGTTGGGTCTCAGTCATGTGAACTGTGAGAAAATGTCTGCGCCCGGTTACCAAGTCCTGGTCCTTTAGTTAAAACATGGGAATACCGTTTAGGCAAAATAATAAAATCAAAATAGAAATCCCAAAAGAAATTACAAAAAACTTTATTTTATCAAAAAACATTGATAATTAAAGAAATAAAAATTACATCAAAAGCTGAAAATGTTAATCACTATCTGAAGAAGATGATGACGATGAAGATGACGAATTATGCTTTTTCTTATTCTTTTTATTTTTCTTTTTTGACTTTTTGTTACTGCCGTCAGAGTCACTTGAATCTGTTCCACTTTTGTCCTTCTTTTTCTTGTTTTTCGATTTTTTATCTGTAACTTTTAATCCGCGATCAAGCCCTTAAATAGCAAACTTGATTTACCGCTTTTATGATTTGACATCTTTTCCTGCTTTTTTAAATCTTTTGATCTTTCATCATCTTTTTTCTTTGATTTCTCAACAGTTCCATTTTTATCAACATTTTGTTGTGCATAAATTTTCAAAGGATTTTGACAATGTGGTAATAAATGCCCAAAATCACCGCAGTTTTGGCAGTATTCTCCCCCTGAATTAGCAGAATTTGGAAATGCATTTGATGGCTGGAAAGCAGGAGTTCCTGAAATAACCAGGTTGTAGTTGTAGAGGAAAGTTATATATTAACATCAAAAAGAAGAGATAGTTTTAAAAAACGAAAACAATTGTTTCCAAAAATAAACATTAATAATAAAAAAATTAGTTTCTTACCTTGATTGAATCCAATATACTGTGAATTATTAGGGTTACCTGGTGTTGAACCACTGCCACCAAAGCCGATGTTATGAGACATTTTTCTATCAAAGAAGTTTAATTTGAACTTTTATTAAAAGAAGCTAAAATGAACCAATAAATAAATAAAAAAGTCAAAAGGTTTGTTGAAATAAGGAAGACTGTTTATTTAACTTATATTGATGGCCAGCATTTAAACAATAGAGGGACAATTTATTTATAAAAAGATTAAAGTAAAATCAATTACTTTTCCTGTGCTGAAAACGAAAGAAAAAAATGAAAAAAAAATATTTTTAAAAAGCATTTGAACTAAAAATGTGGGAAGCGTTTTCTAATGATTCATTTTGTTTTTTGTTCTACAAAAATGTGAAAAGATTTTTGTTACAATGGTAGTGAAAATTTGAAAGAGCAAGTTTTTTTGTTTCGAAATTTTCGTAAAAATTAGCAGTCACATTTTAATTGGTTGACGTTTCTATAACGCTTTATACATTTTCAATTCTCTTACGAAACAAATTTAATGCTTTATTATTTTATTTAAAAAATATTATACACAATAAAGCGTCCGCACAACATATATATAATAAAAAGATTTATGTGTAAGAAACATAGTGGGAAGTCTTGCTATCCTTTTTTCGATTGTATTTAACAATTTGTCTCTTGTCGTCATCAGATAATGGTTGGCGGATGTTAAGGCAAATCATTTTATCCAAATTTTGCTATAAAAAACAGCAAAAATAAATCGATTAGAAAATTTTTTGTAAATATTTATTTCCATGTATTCCTCGAATGTAAAGAAGTCAAATGTTACATTAATTTGCTGCAGTTGAAACTCTTGTAAACGATTGTATCCATGAAGGAGGTCTACTACTTTGGTAACAGTATCAGGTAAGAATATTGGATTTCTTTCACCAAAAAAGCTAAAAAATTTATAGTTATGATTTAATGTATGGGGTTATATCAGAATTATAACTACAGTCGAAACAACGTATGATCGAGGTGAAAGTAGTAACAAGTCAAGTTATAACGAGTTTCGATTGTATGAGGTGCTTTTAATGTTAAGAAACAAATGTAATTTTTCTGTTTAACTTACTAGAAGAATTTTTGAACATTTTGTAAATTCGATAATACTTTGTCAAATGTAATGAATGTGTCATCACGGTATTTAATTATCACGTTCATACAATAAAAAACTTCAACACTTCCAGAGGCTGTAAAGATTCATCGTAATAGAGTTCTTTATTCTTTATTAAAAATAGATAAATTTATTTTGTTACATCAATAAATCTTTGGAATTAAATTCTTGATTATATTTATCTTCCTTTCGCTTGGGCATTCGCGGTAGTAGGAAGCAATTATGGCAACATTGCCATGCAGTCAAAATATCATTGAATTAAAATTCCCTCTTATGGCAACTACTTTTTAACTATAACTATTTCTGACATTCCAACAATTGTCAGAATAATATATAAGAAAAACAGGAAGAATTTGATGTTTTGCATAAAATTGTTTACAAGTTTTGATAAGTTTTTTCCAAACTGTAGGGGATTTGAATTTAATATAATACAAGATGTTATCAGGGATAGAAAATCGTTGATAATAGGGATATGTGAAGGTATATTTCTGATGATAGTCGACGACATCCATATTTATTTATGACACAACTGAGTGGGAAGGGTTTCAATATTTGCAATAAAAAAATACTAAATACGAGATGAACAAAAACAAATATTGAGTTTGGTTTTGCTTCCTTACTTTCGCAAAATAAAGATCAATGAAATAAGTGTTAAAGACATATTTGAAATATAATGTTTGTGGAGAAGACCCATGCAAGAAAAGTTAGAGCAACAGCAGAGCAAGAAATGCCTGTTCTACTCAAATTTATTCAACAGGGTGATACTTTATAAAAAAAATGAAAATAATGACAAAACATCAAAACAATTTATGAAAAAGAAATTCGATGAAAAGTATTTTGATCCAGATTTTGTTTATATTTATGGATTTCATCTTTGTAGTTGTCGGACAATGGCTGAAGAATGTCAAGATGAAAATGGATATTTTGATGCTTCTAAAATAAATATGCAATGAATAAATTGCAAAAGAAGTCTTTACCTCCATGTATTTCTTGAATGTCATAAAATCAAATGATGCATTGACTTTATGTAAGCTAAAATTCTTTAAGCAATTAAACCCATGTAGAAGCTTTATGGCTTTTGTAACAGTATCAGGTAAGAATATTGGATTTCTTTCATCAAAAAAGCTAAAAAAATCGATGGTAGTTAATAAAGTTATATTATATCAGTATTCTATATTATGGTCAATATAAAATTAAAATGTTGACGTTGACAATGTAGTATTCGGAACTTTTACCGACTTTTTAAATTTTTAAAAGTTTTACATTATTGTATTTTGTCGATGAAAGCACCTTGGTTATGTCGACCGAAATTCCTTTCGACCAATAGTCTTTTGGTCATAGTTCAGACATTCGAAAATGTTTGTGGATTAACTTACTAAAAAAACTGTTTAACATTTTGTAAATTTGATAATACTTTATCAAATGTAATCAAAGATTCATCACGATATTTGATTATCACATTTACACAATAAAAATCTTCAATTGTTCCAGAAGACGTAAATATTTCAAATTCATCATAAAAAAGCTCTTTTTGATAAAGGGTTAACTTTTTTGCATCACATCGAAAAATTTTTGGAATTAATTGCTGGATGATATTTATCTTTTTTCCATTTGGATGCTTTGCGGAAAACATATCTACCAGTGCAACATCTCTTTGGAGCCAGAATTTAATAGAATTAATATTGCTTCTCAGAGTGACCTTTTCACTTGAGTGACAATCATTAATAATCCAGCAATTTTGTGAATAAAATATCAGAAAAACAGGAAGAAATTTATGTTTTGCATAAAATTGTTTACAAGTTTTGATAAGTTTTTCCCAAACTTTAGGTGATTGAAATTTAATGTAATACATGATATTATCAGGGATAGAAAATTGTTGATAATAGGGATATGTGAAGGTATATTTGTGATGATAGTCGACGACATCCATATTTATTTATGACACAACTGAGTGGGAAGGGTTTCAATATTTGCAATAAAAAAATACTAAATATGAGATGAACAAAATCAAGTTTGGTTCTGCTTCTTTACTAATGTGAACAATCGAGAAAATAAGTGTTAAAGGCGTACTTAAAATAAAATGTCAAGTGTGACCAATGCAACGAAAGTTAAAAACTGGGGAACACTCAAATAAACCTGTTGTCCAAGCAAATGTCTTTATTATAATTTTATTTAAAAAATTAATGCTAAATTAGAACTTTATGAAAACCGCATTAACTTTTCTCAAAGAAATCTAAATGTCATAAATTAAGATTATGAAATGATCGTTTTAACCAAATGCATTCGACATAAAAATACAAACTTTATAAAACAAAATAAAACCGAAAAAGTTGCAAAAACAATAAAACAAATTATGAAAAAGATATTCTGTGAAAAGTCTTTTGATCTAATTTTTCATTATATTTTAAAATTTCATTTTTGTAACTGTCTGACAATGGTTGACGGATGTCAAGATAAAAATGGATATCATGATGTTTCTAAAATAAATATGCAATTATTTAACACTTTTTCTTTCTTTTTTAACCTCCATGTATTTTGCAAATGTCAAAAAATCAAATGATGCATTGATTTTAAGTAAGGTACAATCCTTTAAACACTTAAATCCATGTAGAAGTTTTACGACTTTTGAAACAGTATCAGTTAAAAATGTCGGATTCTTTTCACCAAAAAAGCTAAAAAACTAATTGTAGTCAATAAAGTTATATTATATCAGTATTCTAATTTATGGGCTATTCATCTTAGAATGTTAATATACAACAAAGATATTCTTACATTGAAAATGTTTGTGAATTAACTTACATGTAAACATTTTTGACTTTTTGCAAATGTGTTAATACCTTATCAAATGTAATCAATGACTCATCACGGTATTTGATTATCACATTCACACAATAAAAATCTTCAACTGCTCCCGAAGATGTAAGTATTTCAAATTCGTCATAAAAGAATTCTTTTTCGTAAAGGGTTAACTTTTTTGCATCACATCGATAAATTTTTGGAATTAATTGCTGGACTACATTTATTTTTCTTTTGTTTGGGAAAGGGGAATCAATCATAGCAACATTGCTATAAAGCCAGAATTTGAGAGAATTAATATCTTTTAACAGATTAACCCCTTTTTCGGAAGTATCATCAATATTCCAGCAATTTTCAGAATAAAATATCAGAAAAACCGGAAGAATTTGATGTTTTGCATAAAACTGTTTACAAGTTTTGATAAGTTTTTTCCAAACTGTAGGGGATTTCAATTTGACATAATATATGACATTATCAGGAATTGAAAATTGTTGGTAAAAGGGATTCGAAAAAGTATATCTTTGATGATAGTTGACGACATCCATTTATATGAAAGACAAAGTAGTAAATTTGGAATTAAATAAATGCAGGTATGGTATGCGATGAAAAAAATGTGGTGGCTTTTATTCACTTTTATGTTGCAAAAAGAGTCTGATCAATAAAACAAATGTTAAAGGCATCCTTGGAACAAAACTGTCAATCAAGAATGGTGACCAATGCAAGAATGACTAACATAGTATTTTTTGCAAAAAACTGTCATCACTGCATTTCACACAACCGATTTTCTTTGATTCAGAATTTGCTGAGGGGTTCATTATTTTTCCGATAAGAAGTGAAGGTTGCTAAAAGCCTTCGAATGCTTTCACTTTTACTGAAATTTTGCTAAAGGTGAATGAAGGGAATGTGCATAATTTAATGTTTTTCTATTCAAAAAGTAATGCAATTCAAGTCAATTTATTTGTGAGTGCTTTATTAAATTACAATAATTATATCATACATTTAAAAAGCTTAAAAGTCATAATAAACATATTCATAGATTACATCAGTAAAAAGTTGTCGTTTTTTATTATTAATAGGTCTTTCAGTTTTTGGGGAAACTTTTTTCTTCCAATATCCTTTTCGTTGGGTTGTACCATTTGATGGTGATGATGAAGCAGAAGCGGTTGGAGGAGTAGCAAGAATTTCAAGCGCTGATAAAGCTGTGGAAGAGTTAGAGTTTGTGATAGATGGAATTGGGGAAGAAAGTAATGTGGATGACATGGAAGGTGAAGTTGGAAGTGCATTATTTACAACAGTTACAATAATAAATACTAAAATAAAAATGTAGCACGTCGACATTTTAGCGATGTTGATTTTTTAATAATGAAGAAAATTTTCTGGACTCGATTCAACAAATAAATAATTGTTTTATTTTAAATTTTTAAAGCCTCTTTTTATATTACTATTTTATCGTTACATACGATCGGTTTTTGAGTGCTTTAGTCATACTAAAAGAACCACAAAAAAATTGAGCCATGGATAAATCCAAAAATAACTGTTTTTTGTGAGTAACAAAGTTTACAAAATAACATCGACCCAGTTTTTTGTCAAAACACGATTTAAAAAATGGATATTCTTGATCCGCTTTGATTAGTCATCATCACCTAACAGATTAATGGTTTAAAATTCTGCCTTCATTTTTTTCAACGTTTATTTTTTAAATGTTAAAAAACTTGTTCATGGATGTATTGGTGATAATGGAATGTGAAATTGAGCAATTCTTGTTTGTCGTCCAAAAATTAAAGTGTGAATTTGTTGGAACGAAAGAAAATGATTTCGTTAAAGAAATTAAAGCAGAAATTCGAGTTATGGAAGAACTTCTTTTTAGTCTCTGGTATTAATAAGTGATAGAACTTTTTTGATTTACAGAAGAACGAGCCCAAATAACTCTTAAAAAAATAAAAATTTATAAAAACCAATAAAGTTAAAGTTTAGAGGGCATTTAATTAAAAAAAAAAATTAGAGCAAAATTTTAAAAAAAAGTCGAGAAAATTTATGAAAGTTTTTTTAACTCAAAATTGTTGGTGTATGTTGTAATAAGAATATGAATAAGGATAACGTCAAATAAAAAATTTTGAATTGAAAAAAAGCCAAAGCTGAACCGGTATTTTTCATTAAAAATGTTTCTTTTTTCTTCAAGGAATTTCTAAATTACATGAGTTATGTTTAGAAAAATTTTTTGAAAATATATATGTGTAACCATTTTCCAGAACGCGCAGCTTTCACAGAAACGGTCAACGGCATTGCCTATTAAAATTTATTAAGGATTCAAAACAAGACGTTTTTTAGCTAATCTTTGAAATGGATATAAAGCGATTTTTATTTTTTCTGTTAAGCTTTTCTTGCTGCATCAATATCCACTTTTTTTGCATTGTTGTTGTTACATCAACCGTTTAGAACGCAACAGGAAAGAGAAGGAATGTTTTGAAAACAAACGCATTGATCAAAAGTTTTTTATGTCACAAAAAAGAACAAGAACTTTTTTTAAATGTGGTAGATATATTATTAATGGCTCAGTTAAACAAAGATAAAAAGAAATTTTCAATGAAATTTCATTAGCCCCAAAAAAATATAATTGTGTTGTAAAGATTTGTGCTCTAATATTTCTGTCAACGTTTAGAAATAAACGGTATTCATACATTGAAACTTCTAATATCTTTAAGTCATGCATTTCACTGTTCGATATTTTTTACTTGCTTGTATGAATCTTTAATTTTATTGTTTAGTATTTCTTCAGTGTTTGTGTTTTGGAAACACTTTTTTCCTGTAATAAAAGTCATGAAGTCTGATTAGTGCTTTTATCAAAAAGAGATTTTTTAACTAATTTAGTTGCGAATATATGCTAATTACGCATATTATTCATTTCTTTGCCACGTCATCATTTCTGTATAAATAGTCTCTTTGTCCATTGTAAATTGTTCATTCTCGGTTGTCTCTCTCATTTGTATGATGTTGTTCGAATAAAAGCTCAATTATCTCATCTTTAATGTTTCAACTTGCATCTATCAACCTATACATATATATTCACTTCGTGGACTAGGGCGTAATATGGAGGGCCCAACCCTATCTTCCTCATCATATGGCGTATTTCAACTTGTTAATATGGTAGAATCCAGGTGATGCCTCATTCTTGGTTGCTTGATTATATATTATTTTATGTGTTTAATATATATTCGGTGCTAATAAAATGTTTATTAGAGAGAGCGTATATACTTGGGAAATGATGGCTGGTGGATTTGTATTGCAATGCTTGGTATATGGTCATGGATGGAAGACCGAAGGTGCTATTGGTTGCAGACATGGTACACGAATGTATATGGATGTGAAAAATGGATGTTAAGTTGAATGTGGTTATGGATGATTTATTGTGGCTGCAACATGGAGAAACCGATTGATCCAACTGACTGTGAGTTATTTTTTTATGGTTGCGGGTGAACCAGAAACCCTGGGGGCATATTCCTGTGAGGAATCTCTGTGTATTTGTATGGTGAACTTCGACGAACTGCAAGTGATCCTGTTTATTGTTTGGTGTTATGGTCTTCAAGTGTGTCTTGGATCATGTTTTTTGTGGTATTTTGGTGGTCTTCAAGTGTGTCTTGGATCATGTTTTTTGTGGTATTTTGGTGGTCTTCAAGTGTGTCTTGGATCATGTTTTTCGTGGTATTTTGGTGGTCTTCAAGTGTGTCTTGGGCCGTATATTTTTTTTCTCAATGCTCGTCGTGGTATTGTACTGATTGTTCGTGGTGTTATGGTATATCTGGGTTCATGGTTGATTCGTGTTAATCTGGAAGAAAAAAAGTTATGGTTGGTGCTTGGAAGAACCTCATATGATCGTGCTGCATCGTGATCGTTGAATGTTGCTAAGAAATGTCTTCCTCGTCGTATACAAGAATCAAAGCTCGTCTTTCAACTTGTCTTGGTCCGGGAAAATCTATTCGTGGTGTCTTGATCTCTCTGGTCGAACTTGAAGAATCAATATCGGGGACGATATCTATTAGGGGGAAGGGGCGAGTTGCGAATATATGCTAATTACGCATATTATTCATTTCTTTGCCACGTCATCATTTCTGTATAAATAGTCTCTTTGTCCATTGTAAATTGTTCATTCTCGGTTGTCTCTCTCATTTGTATGATGTTGTTCGAATAAAAGCTCAATTATCTCATCTTTAATGTTTCAACTTGCATCTATCAACCTATACATATATATTCACTTCGTGGACTAGGGCGTAATAATTTTGGTGCAAAAATATATAAAATTTAATTCATTTTTTTATTATTGCTTTGAGCGCACATTTCATTTGTTTAATTCCCCTTTTTCTATTAACATTAAAACTTAAGAATCAGAGATAAGTGTGCTTCTATCCACAAAAAAATTTAGATGTGAAATTTTAAGATGCATTAAAGATTCAAAAAGATATCCAGCAAAAAAATGAATAAGCTTTTGCTATCTGTGGTTTTGTTGCTGTAAGCATAAATCGTGTGATCCCCTGAGAGCTTCCTTTTTTGTTTTTAAAACAAAGAAAGCATCGATGATGTGTGATACTTTTTGTTGTTGTCTTCTGTTTTAGAGGATGATCAAAAGATTAACCAGTGCAAAGAATAAAAAGAAATTGCATCCTTATATTTTATTAATAAACTTCTATTTTTCTTAATTAAGATAGTTTTTTTTTCTTTTTTGAATCCTTTTATTTTTGGTCACAAGAAATAGTTCCATAATAAACATTTCTAAATTCCAATTAGTACAAATAATTTTTAAATTAAAAAGTTTAAGCAATTTTTTTTAAATGCTTAAACTTTAACTTTTTTTATACGGTAATGTGCTTTCGAAAAAATATGATTTTTTCACAAATAAATTTCTGCGGTTATAAAAATAAAATATTTTTTTTTAAATTTAGCTTCAAAGCTTTGTAACATGAAAGACCAAAAATTTTTACATCTTCATTTTCAACAATACTTGGTAATAAAAAGAAATTACTGCCGCTACCAGAAAAATCGCAATAAGGTTTTTTTTTGTTTCTTGAGTTTCATTAACTTCAACAAAATTTTAAATTTTTTAAAATTAAATTATTATTGGAAAATAGTTTTCTAATAAAACACACCCTTTTAGCATCAAACGAACATTTTAAACTTAATTTATTTTTTGGATTATTTCATACTAGTTTTAAGAAATAAGTATTAAAAATTCAAAAACAAGAGCTTATTTATTGCAGAAAAGCTTGAAACTTTTTATCTCTTTTTTTGTCAAAATGGATTATCGCAAAACTTTTTTGTGGCAAACAGTTCGACTGTCCTTTCCTTTTCTAACTATAATAAAAAATATCCTTTCCTTTTCCATCATAAAACAATAACATAGAAAATGACGTCGCATTTATCAGTGTTTTAAAATAAGCATGCTCTACTTTTTGTTTTAAAATTCTTTTTTGTTTTGATTTTTTAAATAAGCTTTTCATGTTGCTAAAATAAAGAAAACCGAAGTCGTCACTGTTTAAAAGCTTGTTAAGCTTTTCTTTGAATTTTTCAGAAAATTTTGATATTTACATTAAAATTTTAGAAAAAGCTGCCATGTTTTTTTGGTTTTAATTACTGAAGGTAATGTGGTGAAAGATTCGCCATATCTTAACAGTTTTAAAAAAAATAATTCATTGTCAATCAAATTTTTTAAAGAAAGTTTGTCTCATACAACTTTTCTTTGATAAGTAAAAATTAAATAAAAACACAAATTTTGCAAAATTTATAAAAAAAAACATCAGCAACCTCTTCTTTTTAATTTTTTGTGTTTCTTAGCAATCAAAAAAAATAAATAAAAAGACACTTAATGTTTTATGACTTCAACAGTTTTTTGTCAAATGAAAACATTTAATAAACAGATTTGCTTGCTTCCTACTGTATGTTTATTTTAAGCGAACAAAGATCAATGATGCCAGACATCTCTTTCTCTTCGACAATAAAATTGTCACTTCTTCTTCAACAATGTTTTTTTTATCGAACATCTTTGTATCCATGCTTGCCAAATTTTAGGCAATTTTAATCTTATTCACACTCTTTCTATTTTTCTAAGATTAACGATCACATTTCTTTTTCTTATTCCTTCAAAAAAAAAAGTCGTAAATAACAAAAGATGCGCATAATTACCTTCTCTTTTTTCTTCTCCCATCTTTTGTTTTTTTCTTGACAATTGTTGTGTAAAAAATAGTTTTCCCATTATTTTTTGTCCATATTGATTCTAACAATATTTTTTCTGCGCAAACATTTGTAAACTGACAAAAGGTCAGATCTATTTGGAGCTTTTTTTGTAGTTCAAATTTAAAATAATGATTAAAATGTCTTATTAAAAAACTTTTTCTTAAGATTCTACGTGGAAATCATGCATTCAGTATAGCCCGTTTTTCACAGATCCAATAAGCAGAATACTTACTTCATTGAATGCTTGATTATCGCATTCATTCATAAGACAATATTTCTTTGAATTGAGACACGCTTTTAACCAATTATTTCTTTTTTAGCAATACTGAAAAGCTATGGTCTTTTTTCCATCTGCAATAAATCAATATTTTTCGGAAGCGGAAGGAACAATTGTATTAGAGAATCTTCGACAAATCGTTCAAATTGTTGATGATAATGTTACACAATTTCTTACGGGAAAAGATATGAATGGAATTAAGGTTTTGATTGTTGAGTGTAAAAATATTAAAAAATAAAATCGAAGAATTTCAGATTCTTGGAAGTGAATCAAAAGATTTAGCTGTGGTAGTTGTGGATGGAGTGATCAAAGATATTGGGAGACTTGTTGATGTAAGAACATTTTTCAAAATTCTACTCATTAAAAACTTTAAAGAAAAATATTGTAGCTTTAAATTGTTAAACTCATAATGTAGCTGCTATTAATGAATAATCGATTCCTAAAATTTTTTTTCAGTTAGAAGCAAAGCATGATCTGTCTACTTCTCCAAGATATGATTGTGAAGGGGGTTGTTTACTTCCTGGATTAGTTGATGGTCATTCACATCCTGTATTTGCTGGTGATCGAGTACATGAATTTGCAATGAAACTTGCTGGTGCAACTTATATGGAAGTATGTTTCATATTTCATAAGTTATAATAATCCAGTCTTTGAAATTTTTATTGTCTTGAACAAGGTGATTCACGTAAATTATCCACTTGGTTTTTGACAGCAAATTGCTTTTTTATTGTCTTCTGGAAGCTCAGATTTAGTGGTATGGGTCATCGCTGACTGAAGCTGCCAAAAGTTTAAGGAGGTGATTTACGGTCAAAAATTAAGGAAGCACATTATGTGAACCACCATCTACTTTATCGATTTATCCATCTCTTAAATCTTTAGGTTCAAGCTGCTGGTGGTGGAATTCATTTTACAACAACTAAAACTCGTGAATCCCCAAAAGCTGCTCTAATTACAGACTTTAAAAAAATTGCTGATCAAATGATTAAATTTGGAACTACAACACTCGAAGCTAAAAGTGGATATGGACTTAATTGGGAAACAGAACTTAAAATGTTAGAAGCAATTGAAGATGTTGCAGCTGATCATCCCCTTGAAATTTCTGGTACATTTTGTGGTGCACATGCTGTACCCAAAGGCAAAACTGAACATGAACAAACTCGAGAAATTGTTGATAAAATGATTCCAAAGCTGCGGCAGATAAAACGAGAAGGACAACTAAGAACACTTGAAAATATTGATGTATTTTGTGAAAAAGGTGTTTTTGAAATTGAAACAAGGTAAGTTTTTTGGGTCGTATTTTGAAATTTAAAATTTTGTATAAAGCCAAAAATTACGGTAGTTTGGAAACTGAAATATCTTATTTTTGAAAATATACAAAAAATCATAGCAGTGTTTAACAAAAACTTTTTTAAAAAATTTTTATGAAAAAACACAGTTACAGTAACCTATAATCATGAAACGCAATTTTTTTAGCAAAGAAATCCTCACTGCTGGAAAACAAGCTGGTTTTCATATCAATTTTCATGCTGATGAGCTACATCCTCTTAAAGGTGCAGAAATGGGTGCATCAATAGGTGCACGAGCTATGAGTCATTTAGAAGAGATAAGTTCAGAAGGAATAGAAGCTATGGCTGCTTCTGGCACTGTAGCAACATTACTTCCATCAACAGCATATATGCTTCGTCTAAAACCACCACCTGCAAGAGAAATGATTGAAAAAGGTGTTATTGTTGCATTGGGTATGTCTCTTGCAAATACAGCATTTCATGCTTTTAAATTTTGATTACTCTTTAAGGATCCGATTTTAATCCAAATGCATATTGTTTATCGATGTCTATGATAATGCATCTTGCATGTGTTACATTTAAAATGAGTATGCCTGAAGCACTTGTTGCAGCAACCCTCAATGCTGCTCATAGCATTGGTCGTGGAAGAAGCCATGGAGCTATCGCTGTAAGTGTACAAATTACAATTTCTTTTCTAACAAAAACCTATAAACTTTCAGATTAACCGAACTGCTGATTTTATTCTAATTGATGCTCCAAAATGGGAACATTTAATCTATCAATTTGGTGGTCACTCAACAATTATTGCTGCCGTTTTTAAACGTGGAAAAGTTGTTTATCAAAAAATTGCTTAAATTTTTCTCTATAACTATTTTCAATAAAAGTTTTTAATAAAACGTAAACACAAAACTACATGTACAAATAAATAAAATGAACATTAATGTGCCACAATTTAATTAATGTATACAATAAAATCTATTAAAACATACATAAACAATCTTTGTAGTAGCTTTACAAGATTTAGTTTTGTTTCAAGTCTTGTTCGAGTAACTTCTGTAAGCTGTGGCTTTTTAAATTGATATAGCTGACGAGTCCTTGAAAGTTGAAAATTGTCAGAAGACTGTCAAAACACTATCTAATGCAAAGATTCTTTTTTTAAAGTAAGAATAGATGTATGGGTAGCTATAGCTATAATATTGAACAAAAAGTTTATTAAATAAAGTATTAACAGAATGGAAAGCAAAATTTAATTTATTTTGTATACTGTATTTCGACGTTGAACTTATTTAGGCTTTTGCTAGATTGTTGAAAATGATATAATGTGATTAAATCTATTAGATATTGCTTCAAATATATGTGGTTTAATGATAACAAAGCTGATTAGAGTCAAAATATCTAATTATCGTCTTCTCGACGAAGATTAGTCTCACATACTCAAGCAAAAATATGTTGATGCCATTTTATCACTTAAAATTTTTTTACGCAATAGAAATAGCCAATCTGTCATAATTCGTAATTTTTAACAATTTGAGCGACTTTAAAAAATTTTGCCCTGGTGAGGACTCGAACCTTGACCTTCTACACGTCAAATAAAAAACACGAGTCGCAACAACTTTTTCATTTTTTTCCTTTTTTTTATTTTCTTTCTACTCTGTTCTCGAATTTGCTGTGTAGCGAAACCCTTTTACCAAGAAAAAAACATATATAGTAAAAAATTATTAAAATTTGAATATTATGATGACGTCATATATCATTTTTCATTTTTTAAAATTGATTTTTCAAAAAATCACATATTCATTCAAAAAAAGTTTGTACAATCAACAGTCGTCTTCTCAAAGAAAATGCATTTACATATTTTTTTGTTACTGTATTTTTTTGTTGGCATCTTTACTTTTGTAATTGCTAATCGAGATGAACCCAATTGCCATCTTTCAAAGTAAGTTTTTGTTATTTTATTTAAAAAGTGCGGTGATTAATCTATTTTATAGATTGTTAAAAGATGCTTCACCATCAAAGAAATTAGTTCAACCTCGTAATAATGGACAATGGAGTAGATTTGTAGATGGAAAATATGCTATTGTTGGATTGGATCCTATACAGTTTTGGGTGAAACTTCCTTATACAAATCTTAATCGTTATGGAATTACAGTAAAATATACAACATTTGGTGTACCAAGCGATGACAATCTTAGTCTTAACAAATAGTAAGTATTTGTTAGTCAAATTTTTATAAAAAGTAAGCAATAATTTTTTAGCATGGTAATTCAACCATTTGGACTTAAAGATTGTCAGCAAGATAAAAATCACTTGGAAGAAAAAGGTTCTTTCCCGCTTCAATATTGTCGTTGTGACTTTTATATGAGAAATGATGAAGCATATTTTTTACCTATTAAAGTATGGACGTCTGCGGCATCTTCTCACAAAGTATATGTAAGTTAATTTTTTACAATCTTTAAAGTTTTAAAGTTTAAACCGAATAATTTTAATTGCCCTTTAGTTCGAACAATTTGAAGAAACATTAGAAATTTATCTTTTTGAAGATGAAGCTGCAATTTGGGATTCATTGAAAACATGTCCAAATGCTGGGTATGAGCTTGAATTTTTTGAGAATTATTTATCTTTCATCCATTTTTAGAATTTTATCACAAGATCGAACCACTAGGGTAAATGGATTAAATCTTTATGATCTAACTTATGTAGGCGATAATAAAAATGATGGTAAAACAGGATCATTTTACCTGGAAAATGGAATACATTATGTGAATTTTAACAGCTATGATGTTGTAGCGATGTTGTTAATACGAGATTGGACAATAAAACCTTATGTGCATATTGAATTACAAGATGGAAAAACTTTGCATCAAAGTGTTGAGTAAGTATTTTTTTTATCCCTATGGGTTTGTTTTGTCGGTCTTTTTTATCCACTTGTTAAATAACGCATTTTCCTGGCATGCCCCATTAATGCATCTATATTAATTTTTTTATTAAAATTAAAATCTGTTTTTAGAATCAAAATAGAAGTTAATGGAGAAGCACCAGATAAAAATGCAGCAATACTTATTAATGATGGAACAGGTTTAAAAATTACCTTTAAACATTCTCGTTGTCTTCAATGTCATAATTATAATGGACTTGTACGATATGTTATCAGAGTATCTGAACCTGGATTATTAAGAGCAAATGTGAGTTTTTTTTGTTTTCATATTGTGTTTGTAAAAATGTTAATAACCAGACGTTTCAATTCGTTTCTAAAATAATAATTTTAGTTTTATGATCAAACGGATCAACATCTTGATCTATATATACCTATGGAAACTTTGGCTCTTTTTTATGGTCCTGAGCGCACTGCACGCTCAAATAATCATTTTACATCATACTGGATAATATATACTCCACCAGGAGTTCAACCTCCTCCTGCTTCTGATAATGAAACACCACCAGGAAAGTCTGAAGCTGCTGGGGCAAATAATGAAACACCACCTGGAAAATCAGAAGCTGCTTGTGATGATGGTTTATTATTTTTATGGTTGTTAATAATTGTTCTTTGTATTGATGTAATTCTTGTAATTATTCTGGTACTCTTAATTATTTTTGCTCATCGTGGTTCAAAGAAAATGAAAACAGTAATGGCAAAAAAGAAAATGAAAGATCCAAAAGCTGCTGCAGCCACTCCTGCCAAACAAGATGCTGCTGCTACTGCAACAAGTCCAATGACAGAAGCTAAAGGAAAGAATCTGAAACCAGCAGAAAAAGAAATAAAGGGAAAACCAGCTGCTGGCAAAAAATCAACGGATGGAAAAACTACAACATTTTATACTGTAGATCAAACAAAATTTTATACTGTTGATAACACATTTGATAAATCAAAGAAAGGAAAAAAATAGATGAATCATTTATTATTTTATGTAACTGTGATGTGTTTTTTCTTGTAAATCTAATAAATTAAATTATTTTAAAAATTCTTTGAAAAGAAACAACAGATGTTCAAAAACTTTATCAAAAAAACGCTAGCATCTTTTTTGTGGGTCTTTAAATTCACACAGCTACAGTACTCTTAATCACTTACTGCTTATTGGACGTGGAAGAAGTCATGGAGCTATTGCTGTAAGTACAAACTGCATTATTACAAAAATTTCTTTTACATTTGTAGTATCTTGACCTAACAAAAACCTATCAATTTATAGATTAATCGTACTGCTGATTTTATTCTAATTGATGCTCCAAAATGGGAACACTTAATCTATCAATTTGGTGGTCATTCAACAATTATTGCTGCCGTTTTTAAACGTGGAAAAGTTGTTTATCAAAGAACTTCTTAATTTTTTCTCTATAATTATTTTCAATAAATAAAACCTAAACATAAAACTACAAATAAAAGTAAAATGAACATTAATGTGTCACAATCTAATTAATGCATACAATAAAATCTATTAAACATACACAAACATAATATTTAAAATGAATCATCATCATCAGATTCTTCAATATCAAATTCTTCTTCTTTTTCTTCTTCAATTGTATTAGCCATATATGGTTTTGTACGAGGTGAATCATTTTTGGCACCAAGATTCTTTGATGATATTGGACGTGGATTAACTTTGATTCGAACACCACCCCAACTTGTTGCACTAACTTTTTCACGAAGAGATAAAGCATTAATAATTTTCTTTTCTTCAGGACGAGTAAAGAATGTTGTTCTTGGAAGTAGAGGTACCGTACTGAAAAAGGATTAATTAAAATAAAGGTATAGTAACAATTAAATAAAACAAAAATCCAGAAAAAGAGAGGATACAGTAACATGTCAATGAAAGTTAACTTACGTCATAAATAAATCAGCTGATCGAAGTCTTGGAAGTAGTTTTACAAGATTAAGCTTTGTTTCAAGCCTTGTTCGAGTAACTTCTGTAAGCTGTGGCTTCTTAAATTGATACAGCTGACGAGTTCTTGATACTTTTGCTTGTCCTGCTGCACATTGATAATTATTATAAATTGTTGTTCGAATAGCAATCTAAAAAGGTACAAAGTGATTAACAGATACAATAACAAAAGCCAACTCACATCAGTATAATATTTATTAATCATTGATGCATGTTCATAATAATCACATCTTGAATGAATTGAATCAAATTCACATATATCACGAAGTACTCGACTACACGCTGTAATAGATGGTGCAAAATTTGGTTCATGTTCAAAAATATAATCAGCAAGCTAAAAACCAATACAATTAGAATAGCCATTTCAACATCCAAAACCTTACCCTTGATCCAGAAAGTACACTATTATCAGTCAAATAATTTAAATCATCTTTTGGTGGAGTTAATCGACGCCATTTAGAAGTTTTCATTTTATTTTCAACATTTCTCCAATCTTGTGATGTTGATGCTTCCATTCTTTTAGCATACATTATTTTACCAATAAAATGAAATGTAGTAATATGATTAATAGCTGATGATATTCCACCTTTGAAAGATTTTTTAAGAGTTGAAAATTGTATATTGTTTATAGCACATCGAATATCACCTATAAAAGTAAACTTATGTAATAGTATTACAGTACCCAAACAACGGATGTCAATGGAAATATTCAGTAATTACAAGGGGTATTCAAAACTTTTTGTCGGGAAATCAAAGAAAGTTTCACCACATGCGAGTATATTTAAAAAACTTCTTCATTCATTCATTGAAATATGAACTAAGTTTGTAAAAATAAAATTTGATTTTGCTTTCAGAACATTTATCAAGTGCAAAACTGCTTTAATTTCTTATAAGTTCAAATACAAATTTTCAGAAGTTCTGGGTAAGGAATACGGTCATTGGAAAACGAGAATCAGTAAATTAGACAACACTAATTTTTGACGAACTGTAAGGATAAAATTGAAGAAAGACGTGAAGCTAAGCGTAAAGCAGAAGATACAACACGAAATAGAAGTCGATCCCCTCGTCGTTTACCAGATCGTGGAGGAATAGATGATCGAAGAGATCACGGAAGGGATGATAGAAGAGATCGTGGTGGTAGATGATCGGTGTGATAATCGTCGAGAATATGATAGACGTGATAGAGATCGTGGATATGATCGGTAAGTTATAATTACTGTAGTTTTTAAATAATACTTTTAAAATAAAAGAAGATTGTTGCTATTGAATTGTCCGGACGTCCAGAAAAACATAAAAAGCTAAAAAAAAAATTTTTTGTTTTGGGAATACCGTATACCAATATCCATAAATTCTTACAACTAGCATTCGGACGTATAAACAAGTGTTTAAAACTATTTTGTACTTTTAAAATGATTTACAAGCAGAACATTTCTTATTTACGCAAAATTTATTAAAATTTCTTTTCCATATCTTATCTTCTACAATCAAACTTGTTTTATTTTCCGGCAAAAGTAAATTTTGAAAATGTCCGATATTTCCACTGACAGCTTTATCTCCCACAAACCTACCATCTGCTTGTTCAACTATTGATTTAACCATCGATGAAGTAGCATTAATATTCATAGCATCAATCATTTTATGCACGGCTTTTGACATATTTGTTGTAGCAATAGAATTAAATTTAATTTCTGTTGCTTGTAGTTCATTCATTACAGAAGGTGGAAATAGACGAGCAGGTGAAAAATCCCATCCTTTTTCAGTTGTTGACATAATAAATACAATAATGCATCGAGTTGCTGCTGCACATCGAAGTAAACTTTCTTTCAACTTCCCAGGTTCCCTGAATCTTCAATAAGAAACGCTCTCTTTTAAAGTTATAAATCCCAAAAAAACTGCTTACCGATAAAAAATATTTGGAAGATTTTCAATACATAGTAGTCGATGTTTAGGAGCATTTGCTTCTGTAGAAAGAAATTCACAAGATTTAACATATTTTTCAAATATTTCAATAGGTTTTGTTTCGGTGTAATTATCGTATTCATTGTAGTCACCTTCTTGTGGAAGATCAAATTCAAGAAAATCTACTCCAAGATCAGCACAGAGAAGTTTTAAAGTTGATGTTTTTCCACACCCACATGGTCCTGTTAGAAGGAGGATTTTACGAGATTTAACAGGAGTCATCTTTGATTGAATCCAATCTTTTACCTAAAAAATACATGAGTTTCGCAGAAAAACAAATTTATGCTATTTGGAAGAGTGGAGTACGGTAGCTTCAAAAGCTCATAAGGATGGATGTAATAAGTGAAGAAACAGCTTCGAAAATTTCTAATAGGAAACGTTCTCAACTGAAACCAGAGTTAAGAATCTTTATTTTATTTGTGTGGTTAAGAGACGATCATAGAGAAACTAATAGCTGTTCATCTTCTTCGAGAAAAATATGGTGGTAACTTTCGGCCATCTTATTCTTAATGCTGAGCACCCATTAGCTCAGCAATCATTCCACGCATTACATTTATGAGATAAAATTAATATTATTGTTGCCAGTTATTTGTGGATGAAAGTTCTTTTGGCATTGTCTGCTAGTTGATGTACTTCTTGATGGCAACAATATGCAGAGGAGTATCTTTACTCCAAACTTTGTCTGTCTACAGCTAGAGAATATAATGAACGTATCTTCACATTAATTTTACAACTTTACGCAACTCCTCTCATCCTCTAGCTGAATAGCCACAGCACTTTATTCTTACCTCTTCAATCTTCTTTGAATTAACAGCTAAATCTTCAATTCTTTTAGGTTCAAACATATTTGCATTTATTCCACCAATAAATGGTGCCATATTTTCATCTAAAATATTCACATATAAAATACAATCAATCAAAATAACAACTCACCATTAACAACTTCTTCTTCAGCTTTCTTCTTTTTTGTTGTTGTAGCTCTTCTACTAGTACTAACACTACCAATAGCAAGTTTACCACGTTTTCTAGGTGGCGGTTTTTCACCAATTATTTCTATATCATCATCAAATGGTGATGTAAACCATTTAACTTTACGTGGTTCAGCAACTGTTCCTTCAATTCCTTCATTACTTGGTCGTTTAGTTGTTCCACGAGATGTCAATGAAGATCGAGCTCGTAACATCTTTGAATCAGATGAAGAAGATGGAAGATTAGATTTTACATAATCAGCTTTAGATAAATATTTTCCAGTAGAATTTAGCTGTGAAGTAGATTTCGTTTGGCGGAAGCTTTCTCGAATACGATCAAAGTGTTTAAATGGATCAGACATTTTTGAAGCTAAAAAGAAGGACGTTTAGAAAGTATAACAAGCAATTAGAGCAAGAAAGTAATACAAAAAAATATAGTTTAAAAAGAAGGATGTTAGAAAGTAAAGCTAAAAATGGAACAAAAAGTAATACAAAAAACTTTGTAAATTCGAAAAAATTCAAAACATTTTTTTTATCGCAACCAATTTTTTAAACCCCGCCAAAAAGAGATGAATGCCAATGTATTGGCGAAATGTTGCTGCGTGAAAGCTTGATTGAATTTGATTTTTCTTTAATCCGTTTTTGTCTGTAATTTTATTATTACCATAATAATTTTTGTTTTAAACAACTTTTTATTACTATTGCCTATTACTTTTTAGATAGATTTCTTTGTACTTTTTAAACTTTACTATTTCTTACACAAAATACTCTTAAAACGAAACCAGCCCTTGCCAACGACAATTGTTAAAATAAAATTTATGTTCGATTTTCGCGTTTTTGCACTAATTATTTTTTAAATTCTATCATTTCTGTTTTATAAATCTTCTTATATCTTTATTCCAGATCTCAAAATGACTGATGTAATGCGTGAAATGATTGCTGAGCTAATGGGGGCTCAGCGTGAAGAAGAAGATGGCCGAAAGCTACCACCATATTATTCTCGACAAGTATGCCGAAATTATTTAATTGGTTGTTGTCCAAGAGAAAAGTTAACAGATACTCGTCTAGAATCATTTGTATCATGTCGAAAAATGCATGAACCTGCTCATAAAGCTGATTATCAACGTGCACAAGAAAAGAAAGATCATTTTTACGATGTTGAAGTAAGTTTATAGATTAGATTACTCTAGTGCCAAAACTGGGACCATTTTAATAAGAAAAATTTGGTATTCTTGTCCTGTTTCCCTTCCATTTGCCTCGAAAATAAGCAAATAATTCCTATAATTAAACATTATTCATCAGGAAAACGTGTCTTCCCCCAAGTTGTGGTCATGGATTACTGTTTTAAAATTGCTACTTTAATCCTTCTTTTTATTTATAGGCATTTGAAGAAGTTGAAGCAACGCTAAAAGTTATTGATAATGAAGTTGAAAATATTAAAGCAAAAGTTCAACGTGATATAGAAGGCTTACAAGATTCTCATGAATTTATGAAATCACAAAAAGTTGTTGAACTTACAGAAAAGATTAATGCAACATTAAAGAAGGTTGAAGAACTTGGTGGTGAAGGAAAAGTTGAAGAAGCAATGGAGCTAACAAAAAATGTTGAAGATATGAGAAGAAGAAAACGAGAACTTGAGGTAACGGTTGAATTTGGAATTTGCTTTAATAAAAGTGTAATTTTTCAGACAGAATTACGTGCTGCAAATCCAACAACTCAAAGACTTCGTGTATGTGCAGAATGTGGTGCACAATTGAATGTACTTGATCATGAAACACGTCTACAAGATCATTATGGTGGTAAAATGCATCTTGGTATGGTTGATATTCGTGAATGGTATAATAGTATGAAAGTAAGTTATCTACAGTAATCTTTAATCACTTTCTATTTACAACAAAAATCATTTTCAGGATAAAATTGAAGAAAGACGTGAAGCAAAGCGTAAAGCAGAAGCAGATGATACAACACGAAATAGAAGTCGTTCACCTCGTCGATCTCCAAGAAGATCCCCTCGTCGTTCACCCGATCGTCGAGATGATAGAAGAGATCGTGGAGGAAGAGATGATCGTCGAGATCGTGGTGGTAGAGATGATCGACGTGATAATCGTCGAGATTATGATAGACGTGATAGAGATCGTGGATATGATCGGTAAGTTGGGATTACTGTAGTTTTAATATTAATATAATCTTTATGGATCGACATTCAAAAGTTTATTGTATTCATTTTTTAGGCGACGACGATATTGAAATTCTCCTGGTGATTTTCTTCTGATTGATTCAACGCATGCAGCTTATGAAGTATTTTGACTGATTCTTATTTAATTTTTGTCTTAACCATTTTTTATTTGTTCTCGTTTATGTTTGTTTTTGATTTGATATTACTTTTTTGAATAAACTGATAAAATGTTGAAATTACTGTCTTTTGTGGTTTTTGTGGACTTAATTGTGTCGATGTTTCTTCTCTTGGGATACGGTACAAATATAATAAAATCTTCTGAATACAAGTTTTAAAACTTTTGAATTTTAGTTTTTAGATATTTTTGTAGAAAGTGAACAACCTTTATAACTTTTTTTCTTTACTTTTATTGAATCGGAATTTTCATTATTATTGTTAGTTTGACATTTTGTAAGATTATGATTTCATTAATTTTAAAAAATTATATTACTACAGTATCTCTTTACTTTTTTATTTTTTAAATTTTAGAGATACTAACACTTTTAATTTCATGATTAATATTTATAAAATATTCAAAAACGTTTAGCACATTTTTGTGCAACAATGCCAGAATAAACCAAAAACAAGTTTCTAATGATTTGATGCTAATATGTTTTTTGGTTTAAGCCATTTCTTATTGTTATGATCTTTAATGCGCAATAGCAATAAAAGCGGCTATTCCAGCCTTTGACATAAGTGTGAAAGCTTTTTAATGATTGATAGAGTGAATATTTACTTTTCTTTTACTCTGTGAAATTTGATCTCTCTTTTTTTTTCAGCTTTTTAGCGACCAAGCTTTTTGATGAAAGCGTAGATAGTAAATACAATATATCCCAATCAGAATGCTCTATCAATACAAAAAATAAATTTATAAAAAATGTATTAATTTATTTAATGTAGTTATTTGGTACTAAACTTCCAAATTGGAAACTCTAATTTTTACTATATTACGCGTTGCCGTTTTTTCTTACTTTATATCCGTTTTTATCTGCTAAGCTTTTAATGAAAACCAAGGTAAATCGAACATTTTCCTAAAGCTCGTTGGAAAATGTTTATTATTGGGAAAAAGATTAATTTATAAGAAACGTAATAATGTACTAATATTTTTATTTGTGTGATACTGTACTTTTGAGCATTATTTGTTTTTATGTTCACCGCTGCTTTCTGTTTCTTTTCATTTACTTTTAGCGATCAAGTTTTTTGATGAGAAAAACATATAAAAATATAAGATATATCCCCATGTGTGTAACTGCTATTTGTTAAAAGCATAAATAAAAAAAAACTATAAAAAGTACATTACCGCTACTCATTTTTTGATACTGTACTTTTACTTTTCTTTTGATACGTTTTTTTTGCTGCTGTTTGCTGCTTGGCAACGCGTATCATGTTGACAAACATTTTTGAAGGGCACAATTTTTGTTTGTCAACATCAACAACACACAACCTAACACAACTCAAAAATGTACAACACAAAAAACGGAGTCTTCTCATTAAAACTATAATCGTTTTTCTTCGTGGATTAATTTTTATTATATTCTAATAACTTTCTTTTAATATAATCTATGCCCTTTTTAGGATACATTTGTAAAAAATGTATGATGGTGTACGGGTTCGAAAAAACCAACTAAATGTTTCATCTGAAAAAATTTTAACAGAATACAATGATGAATTTGAAAGAAATGAAGGAGTAATCAAAGAAAAAATTCTTCTTCAAAAGGTACGTGTTTTGTTACTTATGTTTTTCTGGAATTTGGGGTTAGTGTTCACCCTCGGCTTTTCGACGAGGAAAGCTTATACTTTGTAAGATTTGAATATCTTTTCATAAATGTAATGTATTGTCATATATCTCGGCTACAAAAGAACTACGAGAGTATTTTTTAATTGTTCAATGTATGGTAATTGGATCAGTGCTTTAACAACAGCTAAAATATTTTCACCAGCTCTTTGAATAGCACCTTCATTAATTTGTTTAGCTTGATCGAATTCTGTATGATATACCCATCCATTGCGACGATAAGCAATATCTAAACCAAAAACTCTTCCCGGAAAAAGAGAGAATTTAATGTTGATAAATGCAATGATTTATATCTTACCGTAATCACGAAAAACTCGAAAATCAGTATCTGATGGAATAATACCAGATTGAAAAACTTCTTGTGCAAGAACAGAACAATGTGGATAGGGAGCATTATCAAGATAAAATTTTAAAAGATATGAATCACCTGGACCAGCCTGAAAAAGAATTTCCCGTCCACCAATTCCAGTTCCTTCATGATTAATAAAATTATGTTGTGTAATAAAGCCATGGAAGGCTTGGAAGAAATTTTCTTCAGCTAGAAAAGGCGAGAAGCTTTATCCACTATCAAAATTAAACCTATTTTATTGCCACACATTCTATGAATAATTAGAGAAAAATGTTCAAATTTGACAAAAATTAAGCTATCCTCGTGTTTTTCCTGAAGGTTGAACACTATTCACTGGATTGAAGATTTGTAAAAACTTTTTATTAACTATATATCTTTCTTTTTAGCTCGGCTACACTGAATGGCTTGTTATTCTTGGCCTTATTGGTCTCCTTTATGGTTACGTCGTTTACCAAGATCATCAAGTTCCACCAATAATTCGTGGAAATCAACATGGAAATTTTAGCGAAGAACGTGCTCGTATTACTCTTAATCAGCTTGCATCACTTGGTCCTCGAGTATCTGGTTCAGATAATTGTGAAAAGAAAGCCTTCAAAATTATCACTACCAAGCTGTATGAACTTCAGAAAGCTGCAACGGGAAAAGGGCATAATCGAATTGAAGTTGATGTTGATCGTCCATCTGGTTGTTACGATCTTAAATTTCTATCATCTTTTACATTATGCTATCATAAAATTACAAATATTGTTGCAAGAATTGGACCTAAAACTGGACCTACGAATAATGCTATCTTGTTAAATTGTCATTTTGATACTCTCCCTGATACACCTGGTGCAACTGATGATGCAGTATCCTGTGCAATTATGATTGAAATTCTAGAAAATTTGGCATATTCTAATGAACCATTGAAGAATGATATTGTTCTTTTGTTTAATGGAGGTTTGTTAACTGAACTATAGAAACTGTTGATAAATTTTGCTTCTTTTTAAGCTGAAGAAAACTTCCTTCAAGCTTCCCATGGCTTTATTACACAACATAAATGGCGTCATCAAATTAGAGCTTTTATTAACCTTGAAGGAACTGGAAGCGGTGGTCGTGAAATTCTTTTTCAAGCTGGTCCTGGCGATTCATGGCTTTTGAAGACTTATCTTGATAATGCTCCTTATCCACATTGCTCTGTTCTTGCACAAGAAGTTTTTCAATCTGGTATTATTCCATCAGATACTGATTTTCGAGTTTTTCGTGATTATGGTAAGACGATCCGTTAACATTTTTTCCAACATTAATCTCTCTTTCTTTTCTAGGTAGAGTTTCTGGTTTGGATATTGCATATCATCGTAATGGATGGGTATATCATACAGAATTTGATCAAGCTGAACAAATTAATGAAGGTGCAATCCAAAGAGCTGGTGAAAATATTTTAGCTGTTGTTAAAGCACTCATTAAATCGCCTTATATTGAACAACCAGCACATTTTAATGAAGGAAATAAATGGGTTTTCTATGATGTTGTTGGACTTTTTACAGTATTCTATGAAGTTAATAGTGGTAAGTGTACAAGGGAAAATGATTACTTGGCAGTCCCTGGCTTCCCTATCTTGTGGAATATTGTATAACATTTTTTAATCAGAAGTATATCCTTTTTTTTTAGGATTCTTCCTCAATCTCTTTGTTGTTGCATTGGTTGTTGTTCTTGTTGCATGTCGAATTAATGCAAATGCTTACACAATCACTGATCTACTCGCTGCTTTCTTCCATCATTTTCAAGCTTTAATTGCTATGGCTGGAACTGGAATTATTCTTGTTGGAATTGTAAAAATCCTTGATTTGATCATGTCTTGGTATGCCATGCCTGAACTTGTCTTCCCATTATATATTCTTCCAATGATTATTGCTGGTTTATGGGTACATTCACATGTTGCAGAAACAAAATATTTTGGAGTTAATACAAAGAGCATCAATGCAGAAATGTGTCATTATGATTCTGTTCTTCTTATTTGGGCGACATTGTTATTTATTACAACAATGATGGGGTTAGCTAGTTCATTCTTCCTCCTTATTCATGTTCTATTCCCGCTATTCCGTGATCCGCTAATTTATTTACTTGGAAAGCTACAAATTATTGAAGTTGTTACTCCACGAAAAGTTTTGCTTGCACAATTTGCATGCTTGGTACCTGTCATGTTATTTGTTTCCTATGCTGTAATGCTTTTCTTTGATTTCTTTGTTCCGGTAATGGGTCGTCTAGGAAATTTGGTTAATCCTGAATTTATTATGATGCCACTCTCTCTTACTACTGCATTAACATTTGTTCTTTTTACTGTAAGTTTTTGTTTGGGATTTTTAAGGGAGATAAAGCAATCCTTTTTGGGTTTTGAAGTAAAATTACAGTAATCTTTATTTTTCAGAATAACTTGATCTACATTAGCCGAAATATGAAATATCTTCTTCGATGTGGTGTTGGAGTTTCTGCGCTATTCTTAATCATCCTTGCAACAACATCTCTTGGTGTACCATACAAATATTCACCAGAATCTCCAAGACTTCGTCGACTTGTTATTTTACATGCAGAAAGAAATATTTATGATTTTGGTGGAAAAAAGATTAAAAATGATCATGCTCTATTTATTCAATCATTTGATTATCGAGGTATTGCTGATTTACCCGATCATGCATTCCTTCAAACACATCAAAAACCAAATTGTTCTGGAATTCCTGATGAATATTGTCGTCTACCATATTACACTGCCATTCATGAATTGTTCCCACCAGAAGAATCACTTTGGGTAAATACTTTAATTACAAAAGATGTAATGTTAATAAATAAAGTGTTTAGGTTCCTGTACCTGTTCCACCAGCACTTCCTCTTCGACTTGATCTTACACTTCTTGAACGTCGACAACTTTCTTCAAATTTGGTTAATCTTACATTTACACTTCGTGGTGGTACAGATAAAGTTTCACTTCATGTTACACCTATCAATGGATATAAGCTAAAGAATTGGTCATTCAAAGAATTCGATGAAGAAGCATTTGGACCAAGAAATACATATTTTGTATTTATGAGTTATGGATTTGAAGCACCAAAGAGCCGTGAATTTTGGATTTTACTTGAAAATGTGAGTTTTGGTTTATTGATTACTGAATAGCTACAGTACTCATAGCCATCCACGTGGAAATTTAATGTGGAGCTTTTTCGAGATTTCGCCCTTCTTCAATCAGACTTCTTTATGTTGATGAGTGTAACATATATATGTTTCAGGCTAATCCTGCTCCAACAAATCCTAATGAACATCCATCTTTGGAATTAGCTGTTGCAACACATTATGCACATGGTCCAAATCAAAATTCTGAAACTTTAACACAACTTCGTCAAATGATTACAGTAAGATTTTTAACATATCATTTGTAGCTTCTAAAAACATCTTTTTTCAGTCACGCCGTAAAACACCTCATCATGCAATTGGTTACTGGAAATGGGCTTCAACAATTATTGGTGGAGCATCAGAAATTTTTGTTCAACAATACTAAAAACTGCCGGATATATATTTGAGAATTTTTACATTCCACCTCATTACCTTTTAATGTATTTGTTTATCTTTTTTAGCAGGTTATACTTTGTTATAAGATTTCTCTAATTGCTCACATCTCTTTTTTTTCTTTGTTTTAATTACTCATTTATTTAAATTTTTGATGTTTCTAACATTTTTTCTTCTTTTTTCTAGTCTTTTTCATTCACTCATTTTTTTTGTTTACTGCGGACTAGAAAATCTCTTTTTTTCTTTGTTTACTTTACTGTTTTACTTTGATATATTTATTATTGATAGTTTTTGTCTGATAAAAAGCTAATGTAAGTCAAATATGGTGGATTTGTTGGGGATATGGTGGTTTGGTATATATCGGTTATATAATAGTGGACGGAAATATGGTTGGACAGCAGTAAACCAATAAACTTTTCCCTCTAGAAGCTTCTAGAAGATGCAAAAGTTCTTTACAGCTTCTTTTTCTTCTGGCATCGTCGTCTAAGAACTTTTTATTGTTTCTTCTTGAAGTTTCAGAAGCTTCTAGAACGAAAAAAAGAAGAAGATAAAGTTTACTTATTTTATGTTTTAAGATTGATGTAATTTCAGATTAAATATTTTAACCTTCTGGATTTCGATTTTACACAAAGCTGTGAGGCGCACGTCTTCCTTTTTCGCGGGACGCTTCAACTCATCGTGTACCATCAGGATATTAAAATTTAATTATCTGTAATTTTCAGGTATTGGCAAATAGATACTTTTTGGCTGCTAAAATGTTTATCGTTCTTTGGACTTTCTGTTTATCTCTCATATATTGTTCAACCAGGTGATTTATGTTTCAATCTTCGACATTCTGCTTTGCTGGAAGGTGAAATAAAAAGTGATGAATTTGTTTTACAGTAAGTTTCTTTGTTTATTGGATATATGATATCTTTGCTACGGATTTGAGCTTTGCAAAACCGAAATTTTTGTAGTTTCCATTTTTGATGTTTCAGTTTCAAGTAAACCATGAGAATTTTGATTTGTTGAAGATAATGTAATCGTTTCATTTAATTCTATTAACTTTTTTAGACCCGATAAAACTTTTGTAATGAAAGAAAGATACTGTATTATGATAGATATTTTCAAGCATCAATATTGTTCAACACAAAATTTAACAACTGTTCCTGATGATCTATGTTTAGCACAATCTCGTGAAGTTACGGCAATGTTTACACAACTATTTCTTGCAATTTTAATAGATATTATTCATATTATTGTTTTATTTCGTGGAATTCATCTCTTAACTCCTACACTGCTTGCTATACCAATTGTACAAATTTCGAGTAAGTATTTTGTACTTGGGGGAGGTGTATTGATGACTTTTATATGAGAAGACTTTTTAACAATGCTGTTGTAAATCAAAGGAATACATTGAGTTCAACAAGAGTACTGTTGTAAGAGCTGCATTACTCTCGGTTTTAAAAACTATTACTGTAACATCTTTTTTCATTAATCACATATATATTTTAGTGCTATCATCTGTCTGCATTGTTATAACTGGTGAAGGACTTCGATGGTCATCAAAATGGAGCAAAGCAAACTTTGATAAATCTGCAATCCCATCAAATCCATATGAGCTTTGGCTATTATATATTGGTTTTGTTCTAATTTTTATGAAAATGATTGAATTTATTGTTCTTTATCGAGCATTCAAAAGAAATAAAAATGGTACACCAACAATTATTAAAGAAGATGCTTCTAATAGTAGCAATAATTAATGTTTGTTTTTAAGATGGTATTCTGTATTTTGTTTTACTTTATGTTGTTTAAATAAATATGTTTTTACTAAATATCTGTGACTCTAACTATTGGGAAACAAAAAAAGGAATGGAAGCGCGAGTACACTGAAAACTATTACATCCAAGTTTGTTCATAGCCTAAAAAATGTTTAGGACATCATTTCTTCCTTTTAGAAGTTCGACTCTCACTATCATTGTTATCACTCTCTCTCTACAAATGTTCAACTCTCACTCGCGCAAAAAATGATTTTTATTAGTAAATAAAAAATTTTTCTTTGGCTTCTATTTTTTTCAAGTCTTACTTTTGCGTTCTTAAAATAATGGCAACTAAACGATTTAAACATTCACCTATTAGAGCACAACCACCATTGAAAGCACCTTATGAATATTCAAATCATATTACTGTAAGCTTTTTTAAAATTCATAGCGGATGAAACTGGAAGGTTCGAATCCCAGTGCCTGTCCAATCCAGAACCCATACATCTAAAATGCGAATGGAAGATATCTGAAAGAAGGTGGTTCCACCAAGTTGCGATAATGTTTTTACACCTGGACACATAAAAAGCCAAATGCTGTTAGACAATCGCGTCAACATAATCTTATAATGGAGTTCTTCAACCTTTAATATGTTCTTTATCACTTTTTAGGAAGACCATAAACAACCGATTTACGACATCAGATTTTGTCCATATTTTGATGAAAACATTTTTGCTGTTGCATCAGCTGCACAAGTAACTGTTTATCAATGTATTGAAAAAGAAAAACAAATTCGACCACGTGTTGTATTTTCAGCTGACAAAGAAGTATGTACCTTGTCTGTTTTTATTTTACAATTTGTAATTAATGTATAAATTTTAGAAAGGTGAACAATTCTTTGCTGTCAACTGGATTTTTCATAAAAATAATGATCATAGAAACATTTATCTTGTTCTTGGTAATAATCATGGCATTATTCGAACTGTTGATCCATTCAGTAATGAAGAGAAAAAGACAGTTTGTGTAAGTTTTTTAATATTGCCTCAGAGATAGGCATTTATTCGATAAATAAGTAAAAAATTTATAAAGTTATCATTTTTGCTGCTGAATGTCGATCTTCGAAATTGTAAATTTAAGTTATCATGTTTGTGTTAATAATTTTTAGACATTGATCGGACACACTGATGCTATCAATCAAATTTCTGTGCATCCAATTTTTCCTTCTATTCTTGCATCTGCTTCAGGAGATTCTTCAATTCGAATATGGCACTGCCGTTTTAAAACCGCATTTGCAGTTGTATTGGGACATACAGATCAAGTTATAAGTGTTGTATGTAATTTTTTTATTCTTTATTGTTCAATACATCATTTTCGCATTTTAGGATTTCCATAAAACTGGTGAATATCTTGTTAGTGGTTCAATGGATCATTATATTCGTGTATGGAATATTGGTGCATCTGAAGAACTCACAACAAAGATTGAACTTGCAAGAAATAATATTTCCTTTATAAATAAAGCTGTTGAAATTCCAAACTGTAATGCTATGACAAGTGAAATTCATAGTAACTACGTTGATTGTGTTGAATTCATTGGAGCATATATTATTTCAAAGGTATGTAGATGTTTATTTAGTTTCTAGAAACATAAATAACGCGGAGCTAGTCCACAAATCGTTCCTTTTGATTGTTTAGAGCTCGAATATGCAAGCTTGGGCTGTTGATAATGATAATTTGGCTTAAAGCATACTGTATTTTATTCACATAAATCTCTTTTTTAGGATTCTAATGGTTATATAGCAATTTGGAAATTTGGTGAATTTAATGATCCTTCACCAGCTGGAACTCCAACATCTTCTGAATCACCTACAACATACACTTCTCTGCTATCACAATTAGAGATACCTAATTGTAATCAATGGTTTATCCGATTTGGTATTATTAATAGAACTGATGAAAAATGGATTGCATGTGGAAATCTTCGAAAAATGATTACAATATGGAATTTATCTTTGCTTCCTCTTTCAACTACAAAGTACAGTAACCTTTCTTTTTTTAATAATGAAAAATTAAATTTTATATTTTTCAGTCAACATCAAATAACTCATCCAACATTTCCTTATATTATTCATAAAATTGATTTTAATAGTAATGGAAAAATTATGATCGTTGTTGGAAGTGATGGACGTATTTGTCAATGTGATAGAACAGTGATCGGATGAACATCTGAAAATGATTGAATTTATTGTTCTTTATCGAGCATTCAAAAGAAATAAAAATGGTACACCAACAATTATTAAAGAAGAAGATTCTAATAATGGTAGTAGCAATTAAATGTGTTTATTTTAAAGATGGTATTCTGTATTTTGTTTTACTTTACTTTTACTTTATGTTGTTCAATAAATACTTTTTCGTAATTATCGATTTTAATTTTATTAAGAAATATAAACTTTTTGTTCTCTTATTTTACTGTAAACTGTAGTTATATTTTTAAAAAAATGTTTAACAAATTGCGTGTTAGAAGTATTACTCTTTTTTCTTTGACTTTTTCAAAGCAGCAAAAAAGCACAGTACCATACCACACATCAAAAAAAGCTGTTATTTCTAATAACCTTTAATTTTTTTTCTTATTTTATTTCCACAAGTACAAGTTTATTAAGAAAAAAAGTAAAATTAAATTGGCAAAAAAAAGTATGAGTACATTAATGTACATTTACTTCTTTTTTTTTATTGAAAACACGAGAGAAAAATGCTTGAAAAAAAACATGCTAGCTAGCTTGTTAAAAACAAGGCTTAGCAACCATGGAAACGCGTGTATGCCCCTTTCCTCAACTTTGTTAAAAGCAAAAAAATACTAATATTTCCTTTAATAATATATAAAAATTTTTATGTAAGCGTATTTTTTTGTGATTACAAAAGATGTTAAAGCTGGTTTTAATTATTTTGGTATTCGTAAATTTGGGTGATGCAGCAGGAGAATTAGGGATTGATGGAGATTCTGAACGAGAAACATCAATATCACAACATACTCGAGATTGTTCATGGAGGCATAATATTACTGGTAAGCGTTTTTGGTAAAATATTTAATGATAGTGATTACTGTTAAACAGTAATATTAGTAAGATATCATAAACAGTTTGAGATGGATGTAACGGGCAACTAAATCTTTTGTGCCATCATAGTCTTCATAAAAGCCACAATGACTGAAGAAAAAAAGTTGAAATTTTTCAAAAATTTGTTTACAAAAAATGATAGTAACAATTTTCCATGAATTTCACAAATGTGGTTTATTATCATTTTTGACAGTAACAATTTTTAAATAGTTTTTTTATAAACGAGTTACTGTCATTTATATTTTCAAATAAAAATTAAAGTTTTTGAACTATAGTTCTCTCTCACCGATTAAGTATATGTATAACAAGTGTCATAGTTTTTAAAAATTGATTTGCAAAAATGATAGTAACAGCTTTTGGTAAATTTGATTATTTAGTTTACTGTCATTTTAGCTTTTTCAAAAAAATTAAGTTTTCCAAATTTAATTTCCCCCTTATCCTTCAGTTTTCCAAGTATTATAGTTTTTAAAAACTTATTTTTAAAAATGATAGTAACAATTTTTTGGTACATTTGGGAAACTTGAATTACTATCTTTAGAGATAGTAACACTTTTTTTGATAATACTTAAAATGGGGTTTACTATCATTTCAATTTTAATTTCTTTCTAATTTTTAGACGAAGATTTAATAACTGCTGAAAAGCAAGATGTCCTTGAATCATGTCTATATTATTATTTGGTTGAAAGAGATATGAAAGAAACAGGAGATTCATATCGAATTTTCTTAAAAGCTCCATGGGAATATCCACTAAAGATTAATATCAATGCAGTTCAAATTCAACAAGTTGATTCCATCGAGAAAAAAGCATCACAATTTAATATTCGTGGAGAATTTTATTTTGTAAGTTTTCTTTAAAGCTGCTATTATTGAAAAAGATATATCAAATTGGCTTCAATTTTAGTCATGGAAGGATGAAAGACTTGAATGGAATGCAACTGAATGGAAAATGGAATCTTTTTCACTTCATGATAATCATCACATTTGGACTCCAATGTTTACTGATGAATCGTAATCTCTCTTTGTTCACCCCAAAAACCCATCAATTTTCTCATTTTTAGAAGCTGCACCACTCTTGATGGCTGCATTTCAAAAGTAACAGATATTGAAGTTTTTTCAGATGGAAAAATTGAAGCTCGAGTAATCTTTCGATATCCATCATTTTGTGCAGCAAATTATTACAACTACCCTGAAGAAACAAATGATTGTTGCTTGTTTTTATCCATGATGGAAACTGAAAGAAATGTTGAATATAATATTGGTGTACGTGCAAAAGATAAAGTGAACAAACAAGTTGCAATCACAGATGTTCAGAAGGAGAAAGATATGACAATTTTAACCAATGTTGAAACATCAGCTTGGACGGTTTTGGTAGGTGGATTTCTTTGGCTTGCGATATAAAAGTTACTAATCCCTTTTTGCATTTCCAGGATCGAACTGTTGAAACTATCAAGCCCGGGGGATCTCGAACACATTATCTTAAAATTTGTATTCATGCTAAAAAAGATATGAATACTCTTCGAGTTGCTCTTCGAATTCCTGCCACCATTGCAACTTTACTAATGCTTGCTGCACCACTTTTTGGTGATCTTCGAACACAATCTTTTGTTAAACTTACAACTTTGCTTCTTCAAACAATTTGCTTTTTATTTCTTTGTAGCATTGCACCAGAAAATGGTTTTGGTGGAAATAAACCAAAGATTTGTGAGTTGGTTTTGCAATTTTTAAAGTCTTATTTTGAACTGTGCTTGACATATCGAAACGATATTATCGATCAAGCGCTGATCAAAGCTTATATTTCCGTGAAACTACGAAATTTCGATTTTTTGATGTATAAAAATTTTCAATTTTCATAGTAACAATTTTAAGTAAATTCGGGAATTTCGAATTACTATCTTTTGTGATAGTAACAAAGTTCAACGATTTTTTTTCAACAGCGATTACTATCATTTGAATTGTGATAAATAAAATTTTTTCAGATTCCTTCTATGAATTCTTATTTGTCAATTCTGCAATCAGCATCATCATTACCCTTATCGCACTTGCTCTTTGCCGTGTTAAACGAACTGTTCCACCATCTCATAACCTCTTCCTAACAGCAAAACTTATCAATCGATTCTTGTAAGTTTGTTTTAACCTTCTACAGTACCCCTTTTCATCAAAAACTATTAAACTTAAGATGCTGTGTTGAACCTGACCCAACAACCGCATACACTCGATATCTCGATGAACGAGAAAATGGTGGAATTACTGAAGCACAACGTTCAGCATCTGATCCATCCTCGGATTATACAACAGAATGGCGACATCTCTACATTGCAGCAAATAATCTTCTCTCTGGAATTAATTTTACAATCTTCTGCTTCGTAATCTTTTTTGATATTCTTTAAAGCTTTTAACATTTTAAAGACTTTATGTAAATTTTCTATTGGAAATCTGTGATATTTATTAATATTTGTCTCTGAACAAACGGTGAAATTATTTTAATCAATATTTATTTTAAAATTTGTATTTTTTATTTGGACTACATTATTTTTCGTAAAAGCGAACTACAGTATACTGTTATAGAATTTTGTACATAAATGTTTATAAAATTTAATTGTAATAAATAAATATTTTTTTTAATTACTACAGTAATCGCAAATTGATATTAGAAATTTTGGACTCTATTTTTATTGAAAAAGCAATATTTCTCATATGAGACAAAAAAGGTCGTTAAAACAAAATTCTTGGCTTTTATTTGGCTATCAATTTCTTTGTGTTTCATTTTGACGAAAACTAATAGCACAATTATTATCCAGCATCTTTTATATTTTTTATCTGTTAAAAATTTGCATTTGCATAAACTACTGTACTGTAAAATGACTGTAATAAGAAATTTATCTTTCAAGAATATTTGTATTAATGTCACTGTGTTTCATTGAAGGCTTCAATTTGAAGCAGGTTTTTTGAACTATTGAGAGTGAAAAATTTTTCTCAAATAAAAATTTATTGATCACATGAAAAACAGCTCCATTAAAAAAAGAGATAGTAAACAAAAAAACGAAACCAAAATGTTTTGTTTACTATCCTTCCACAAAGAATTTCCTTTGTTAGAATACAACCAAAAAAAATAATAAAAGAAATAGAAAAGCAAGGTGCGCCATCATTTTCGTCGTTGCTGTTAGAAAAATAAAGGAACTTGGAAGATGAACAAAGATGCTTGTCACACAAAAAAATGTTACGACTGCATTATAACTGCTTTTTTTTGTATTTTTGATATATTTTTGAAAAAACGTATAAAATTTTAATTTATATATAGATAAAGTGAATAAACATTTAAATTTTAATTTAAATTCAATATCAGAAAAATTGATCGAACGACAGTAAATAAAATGTTTGCAAAAAATTTGCATATGTTTAACAATGGGGACTTGGTGGAAGTTTTGGTAATGGAGTTTCACTGATTGGTGGAATCCATGCTGGAACAGGTTGACGTTCAGGAGTAAGATTAACTCGAAGATGTCCAAAATCAACAGAATATTGGTAACAGAAAATTGCAATAAATTCAATGTCATAGACTGTTTGAGATGGATGTAAACGGGCAACTAAATCTTTCGTTCCATCATAATCTTCATGAAGACCGCAGTGACTGAAAAAGAGAAGAAGATTTTTTGGAAATTATGAAGTATAAAAGTCAGTTTTCAAAAACGATAGTAACAGTTTTTTGTGAATTTGTAACTTTTGGATTACTATCTTTTGTGATTGATAGTAACAAATTATAAAAACCTTTTTAAAAGTAAGTTACTATCTTTCTATAATCTTTTATCAAAAAATTAATTTTCAAACACTCAAATTTTTCTTACCGTTCAGGTGTATCTCTTCCAAGTACCATCGCTTTCAGACCAGTTTTTTGATTAATCGTTTTTCCAACTCCTGCATAGACCCAACCATCTGGAGGGGAAGTACCTTTAAAGCTGAATGATGGAAGTAAAATTGTTCGAGAATCCAACACAACAAGTGGAGCAGTTCCAACTTGATAATGTTTTCCAATAATTCCTCGTGAAGATGATTGCGGATTGCTGATACAACAGAATGGCTTTGGAGCTTGTTTTTTGAGTTTCAAGGCGGCGAGATATTTCTAAAACAGGGGAAATTGTTAAGCTGTTGGTGGTCAAGAAAGGATGATGCAAAAAAATTGAAAAAAATGATAGTAACAAATTTTGGTAGCTTTGAGAATTTTGGATTACTATCATTTTAGACAGTAACACATTTTATTGATTTTTTAAAAAACGGTTTACTGTCATTTAAACAAAAGAACAAAGATACAAGAACTTTGTGATAGAAATTCTTGTTTGTCTGCTTTAGATCGAAGCCAAAAATTGTAAAATTAAAAAAATAGGAAAACTGATAGTGACAAATTTCGAAAAATTCATGCATTTTGGATTACTATCTTTAAAAATCTCTCCAAATCTTACCCATGATTTTTGTGTTGCAATTCCAAAATGTGTCCAAGTTAATCCAGGCACTTTTGGAATACCAACAAGTAACCGAGCATTGCTAAATCCAACTTCAACACTTCCTTTCTTGCTAAAAATGTTTTCAGTTTTTGCAGCTGTTTTTTTACATCACATCAAAACCCTCGTGCTTACAGTTTTTTAGTATATTCTCCACCAGGTGATGACAAAATTTGATATAATCCAGCAGCAGGATGTGAAGATTCTGCATCAGAAAAAAAGAATCGCAGTTCTTGTTCTAAATCAACAAAGCATTACTGCAACCTACAGTACCCCAAATCCTTACCAGGCAATGAATCAATACTGAAATCAACAAGTTGAAGCAAACTTTCATTTGCATAATAAACAGCACCAGAAATTCCATGAGTTACATTTTTAAGTTTCCCCAATTTTATACCGTAATATTCTGCAGCAGCAAAGTTTAACAAAGCTGTAATTTTATTGATTTTAAAATAAATCTTTTTAAAACACTTTTAAATCTTACCAAAAAACGTTAACACCAACTTCGTTTTCATTTTTATTCTTTAAAATGATAAAGATTTGCAAATTTATCTCATCCATTTTCAAAGTTGGTGATATCCGTAATAAAAAATTTGAACCCGTTTTTTCTATGTCAAAAGGTTATTTTTAAAACAAACATTTATCTTTTTAATCTCGTTTAATGACCTACTAACAAAAAAGTGATATTTTTGAACTAAAAAATAAAATTTTGAAAACTTTCAAAAACTTTACACAGCACAATATCTTCGAAATTTCGGCAAAAATGTGGTGTCACAGCCAAAATATAAAATACTTGCTTTTCTTTTATGATTCTTGTGGCCTTCAATTTTTTTATATTAAAGTTTGACTAAAACTGATCACTGATAAATGATCTAAAAAAACTGCCCATTGATCAAACAAAAAAATTTTATTAATGTTATTTGTTCTTATTAGAAAATATGTAAAATTACAACAAATTTTTTAAAATTTTTACAGAATTCTTCAATCAAATTTCTCGTTTCGTTCGACAATCATTTTTGGAACTAAAGTTAAACAAAAACTGATCTCAGATAAGTGATCAGAAATTATTGAATTTTTTTAAATAAGAAGTTCTTCTAATATGCAAACTTTTTATAGGAAAAACAGTAACTAAAAATTTTTGTTATTATAGTTTTGGTTACTGTATCTCTTTTTAGTGGAGCTGATCTTTGTAAAGTGTATGTAACCATAAAAACTCATTTAAGAAAAATTTTATTATTAATCAAAACTGCAAAAAATAGCTCCAATGAAAAATAATAACAGTGACACGAACTCTAAAATATTATTGTTACTCTCATCTGTTATTACTGTTGAATATAAAATTTTTCTGCAAAACAGTTAAAAATTTTAAAATCCTTAAAAAAAAAACACCAGTAACTTTAGTAACTATGGAGGCAATCTAATGTGATCAAAAACAGTTTTTCAAAAAACGAAATTTATATCATTTTCATCTCAAAACACTGTATACAAAAACATGAAAAAATTCTATTAACAACACAGTAAGAATGCAAAAAATCAACAAAAAAAACAAGGAAAAAACACAGTGTTTTACAAATTATCATGAAACATCAACAAAAAAGAGCGATCTATAAAAGTGGTTTTATAAAAATACAAGTTTTGGCATGTTATTGTGGAGCATTGATTGAACGAACACTACTAACAAGTTGAGATTGAAATTCTTCAAATTCATCAAACAAATATTGATTTTCTTCTAACGTTTGTCGAATTGAATTCAAAAAATTATTATTATCACGTTCAGCATTTCGTGGAATCTGACAAGTTGTCAGTTTAAGACGTAAATCAAAAATAATTTGATCAATAACCGATTCCCAGTCTTTGATACCACTTTGAAGAATTTCAAGAATGTAAACAACTTTTCCGAAAATATATGACTTCTTTTTATCATTATTCAAAGTAGCTTGAATTGCAGCTTGTTGTCGTTCATTTTCATTTAGTTTTCTTTGAACATCTTGTAATTCATCTAAACAAATAATTATATCTTAAATGGTTTAAACTTTCATACACTTACTTCTGTTTCGTGTAATATCTGGTTGAATATTATTCATATCATATTGTAAATCATTTAATTCTTTTTCAGATTTTTTATAGGCTTGTTGTATACCCATTATGGTCAAAGTAGAAACACTAGCTCCAAAAGCAATAAAAGGTCCAACCTAAAAATTAAAAACAATACATTAATCATAATTATAGTTTTGCACCGTAATGCTGTATCTCAGATATTTCTCAAAAACAAGATTAACTTACAACCGGAATTAAGAATGCTCCAAGTTGAATTCCAACGCCCACAACACCAACTACAGCTTGAGCCTTAAGATAATCTTCGTTATCTTTTTTGAAAGTTTCCAATTTTTGTTTTTTATTATCATATTCTTTTTGTTTCTAAAATGTGTTTATTAATTTTGGTTACAACAACTCTAAAAAAACTTACACTTTCAAGCGTCCGATTTAAATTATAAATAGTAGATTCCAGATATACAGATTGTGATTTAAAACTTGAAATTTCTCTTTCATTAGCTTTAATTCGATCTTCATTAGGCTTATGAGCCTTCAAAATTTCTTCACAGCAATAACCAGCTTTTGTTCTTGTTTCCTCAATGTTATGACCAAGATTATCCAAGATTTGTTTTTGATATGTTAAATTTGAAAGAAATTGTGCTGGATCAGAATCATTGCTGCTCTTAAGACGCTTTAAGCTCTAGAAAAAAAATACAACAGAAATTTTGTTTGAGAAATATTAAACTAACTTGTGATAAATTATAAACTTGAATAATACCATCATTAAGATAAATGTTGGAAGATTTAAGCAGATCATTTTCTGTCCTGAAAATACCGTTGTAATACTGAGAGAGAAATATTGTTATACTCACTCTGTAAATTCAACACCAACAGCTTCAATTTTAAGATTTGAAGGCAAAACGAGGCTCATAATTTCTAAAAGACGATTTAAACTATAAACACTTTAATGACATATGAATAGCGCACAAACACAATTTTCACGCTAAAATACAAATCCGCAATATGATAACAAATTATCTGAACATCCGGTTGCTGATTTCTTTGAAAATAGTAACAAGAAATATTAAGTTTACAATAAAATGGAGCAGAAAAATGAATCAATCTATTAACGATTGCAACCTCAGTGATGCGCTTGCACAAAACATTTTTTTCAAATAGATTGTTTAGAGCGTGTTAACGCAACTCTTAGCTCGAAAGTACGCATTTGCTGAGCTTCTTTTAATTAATGTCTCATTTTTTCTCGTTCACTAAATCAAATTTTTCCATTCTCTTCTAAAAGTTTTTTCGAACGACGTTGTTTTTATCTTTGTTTTCGGCTAAAAAAATTTTTACCATCGACATCGTGCATTTTTGCTTTTTAGTTATGAGAATTTATTATTTACAATTCCTTTTTTTAGATCCAAGTTATAATCTTTCAAGATCTGTTTCTTCGTATAATTATGTAAGTCATTTGTTAACATTCAAAAAATTAATTTAAAAAAAATTTTTTAGGGATTTAACACCAGCCCAAGAACGTGCATTCAAGCTTGAGCTCAAGGAATTCATGTCAATTAGTTGTCGAGAATCTTCAGAACATGGTGAATATCTTGTTGCAACACCTGATGCCATTTTTACGATGAATCGCTTACATAAGTACATGGCATGCTTTCGTGATATTTCTTTAAGAATTCCTGGTCATGATACAAATGTTAAACATTTACGATGTCTTGATTCTTTAAGAGCTTCATTCTTTCAATTAAAAGATGGCGTGGATACAGTTGCTCGTGCTGCCAATGCATCTGTAAATAAAGTTCAACGTGTAGTATCAGAAATGGTACTTACATATTTTGATATTATGAAAACATTGAAAAATGTAAGCATTTTTAAATATGGATAATAAAACAATCTTAAGAATGTCATATATTAAAAATAATATTTTTAGCCACAATTAATGCCAGATTTGCCTAATTTGTGTAAGAAAATGAGTGATTTTCCCATCGAATGTTATAATATTTCTGAAAAAATTCATCATGGTATCTGTGAACAATTAGAAGTTAGTGAAGAAATAATTCGTCTTGCTATTCTTGCTCAAGAACGTGAAGAAAAAGATGGACTTGAACGTGCTAAAGAAATTAAACTTGATGAAAAGAAATCTGAAAGTGTACAAGCAGCTCTTAATAAAAAGAATGAAGAATACAGAAAGCAAAAACAAAATGAAGAAAATGCAATGAAACTTAAAAAGGTAAGCATTGTGTTTTTGTTTAACGTAATTTTTATGAATATCATTTTAGGAAGAAATGGAAAAAAATTCAAGTTTTTGGAGAGTTCTTGGTGCAAAAGCTACAGATTCAATTATTCCAGTAGTAGCGGTAGCAGGGATTACAACTGCAGCAGTTATCAATCCTCTTGCAGCAGTTCCAGTAATTGTTGCTGAATTGGCTGCTGTAGCAAATAATTGGATTAAAAAGAATAAAACGGATCAACCAAAGCTTTCTGCTATGCAAAAATTGGATGTATGTTTTATAGTTTTCTTACATGCTTATCTATGTTAACTTAAACTTTTAGAAAAATGTTGAAGATGCTCGTATTCATTTACAAGAAGAACGACAAAAAGCTGAAACATTGCGAAAAGAAGTTGAAGCAGCAGAAAAAGAATTGCTTGAAGCTTTTATTTCTATGAAAACAACGAATTCAAAACATGCTGGCTTTGATGATTTTATTAAATATATGGAAACATTTTGTTATTGTTTAGAAAACACTCGTAATGCATGGAAAGATTGGATGGAATTTTGGAGTAAAATTTCAGAAACAATTCATGATAGTTTAATTAAAAATGTTGAAGAATTTCTTCGTTATACTGCTTCTGGTACGTCAAATCCTGCATTAGAAGAATATATTCGTCGTTATGGATCAAGAATTTGTGCTCTTGAAAGTGTTTTAATTCAAAGAACTGAACTTTACAAAACAATTTCAAAGAAATTTATTATGCCAATTCTTCGTTCCCCTGTAGATACAACACATATAAATAATAAAGATGCTGAGGTTTGTTTTTTGTTTGCCTCAATTCTGATGATATCAAATTTTATTTTTTAGGAAATTCTCAAATCTCTTAGTATTGTTAAATTTCAAGCAGGTGTACAAGCAGAAATTGAAGCACATAATCAACGTCTTCCTGGTGAAGTTATGAAAAGATTAATTGAAAAAGGATTTGATTTGAATGATACTTTGCAATAATTGTTTTTTCTTCTCATTCTCTTTATTATTTTATTACACCATTTTTAACTCTCTTATTTTATTAATTTCATTTTTTACTTTATTACTTTATCAATTTGTTTTATTTTACTTTGTTACTTTATTATATTCCATTGTTTGTAAATTTTATGATGACTTGTTTTTTATGTGATACTTTTCAAAAATAAATATTCTGTTTTAAAAAAATCTGATCGATATTTGCTATACATTCTAAACATAATACTGTAACTACGATTACGGCAGTTACCGATAAAGAATTTTGACATCAGTTTTTGTTGGACTTTAAAAAATTAAATTAGGGTTATGTAATTTGTGATCAGAAAACTATGAGAATTTTTTTAATTTTGGTTATGTAACTTTATTGTGGAGATACAGTAACCCACACATTTTGCTTTTGTTTTTTTGAAAACTTTTTTTTGCTACTCTCAAAACTGCAATTATAATTTAAAATTATAACAGAGATGCTTGTAAAACAAAATATTTTTGTTACGCCGATATGTCTTCACTGAAAAAGATGCAAATTTTCATCGGATAAGAAAAATTTTTCTTCAACAAAATTCTACAACATTTTTTATAGAACTATTTTTATTCTTTTCGTTTAACTTTAAAACAAAAAATTTGCGGGGCTGAATGAAAAGCCGGAATTAACGTTGAAAGTCAGAAATTTTTATTATTACTCACTGAAGAGTCTCTTCACTTTTAGAAAAAGTATGCAAATTGTCAAAAACGCAGAAAATTTTTATATTTTAATAAAATTCTATAGCAAGGTGACAACCACTGCACTATTTGTTTTCGTTTACATTTGATTACAAAAACTGATAGCTAAAAATTTTCTTGGGACACCTTGTATTGCTGCAATTATCTTTACAGTAGCTTGAGAGCGAAAACTTTGATTTAGTAATCTCATAAACAATCGATTCATAAAGTCAACTATTACATCTACAGTAAACCAAATTCAATGTCTAAGAATATATACAGTATACCACCTCCACATTCTATCACAAAATATCAATGCATTTCTTTCTTCAATAATTAACTTTCATGACAAATAAACCCTGCAGATTTACAGTAATAAAATTTTATATAAAATCATCACAAAAAATTAAATAATAATAATTAAACAGCAGAAATCAAAGTACAACAGCAAAAGATTAAAATAATTAATAATTATAATCAAAGTTGAGATAATCAGCAAATGTAACTTTATCATCACGTCCCAAAAGCATATCCAAATGAAGTCGAGAACTTGTAAATGCACCAGGTGGACCACGATTAATTTGACTTGCAGAATAGAGTTCACTGAAAAAAATGGAAAAAGAATTAGTAGTGGTAAAATAAGAGCTATAAGGGGTACTACCTTGGGGTAAACGTTCATTGCATTGCTCTTATGCAGTGCCGCAAAATGAGGGTGGGATAAGGAGACATATTCCTCTTCAAAGCAAAAAGTACGGGGAAAACCAAATTTTTTAAAACTGTTTGAGTAATGTTCCAAAGAATATCCCTATGTTAAAAGTGTTTCAAGTTGCAGCTCCGTAAATGATTAAAAGCCTAATATCTTCCTCTCCCCCAAAAACCCAAAACTTACTTAACCAAATGTTCAGCTTGTGCATTACCACCAATAATTCGCTTTTCTTCAATATATTGTCCAATAGATGTTTTCATATGTGAACGATCAGATTGAAGTTCATGTGCAGCAAAGACAGCTTTCATTTGTGGGCCATCAGTGCTATTATTACCACTAGCTTGAAGAGCTTGAACTTTTTGATGAATTTTATCAGCTTTTTCTAATGATTTTGGTAGCTCTTCAGCTTCTCGAATAAGATCTACTTGACGTTTAGAATGTTGAAGATATTCAGCCATTTTTAAAGATAAATTGATGATAATAAGAGATAGAAAGTCGAACTTTGGAAAAAAAGCGATGACAAAAAAACAGTTGAAAATTTTAAGTCTCTATTTTCGTGGTAAGAATTTTTGAAAGCGTTAAAAAGCTTTGAGTTTTTTGATACAAAAAATTTCAACAACTTTCTTCAACAATATAGGTATGTTCTGCTTTTAAAAGTATTAATAGTAATGTTAGATAGTAAGAAATTACCAGAATAAGAGATAGATGTGTTTAATTGTGCTGTTACCTTTAATAACTCTAATATTTTCAGATTTAAAACAACAGTTTCATCGATACTTCCTCTTCTCAAAAATGGCAACTTTTCTTGAATCATATTTAAATAAGCTTGTACAAATAATGACATGTGATGGCCGACAAATTATGGGATTCTTAGAAGGATATGATCAAGTAACAAATTTAATAATAACAGAAGCTCGGGAACGTGTTTTTTCTGTACAAAATGGTGTTAAAGATGTTCCACTTGGAATGTATGTGATTCGTGGAGATAATGTTGCAGCAGTTGGAGAAGTTGATGAAGAGCTAGACCAAAGAATTGATTTTGAAGAAGTTTTTGTTCCACCACTTGGTCCAATTTGGGAAATGCAGTAAAATTTTATTTGATTTTTTAATGATCTCACGTTGTTTGTTTGGTTTGTTATATATTTATATATCTTTGTTTGATTTTTTTATGTTGTTTTTAAAATAATAAAAGGGTATTTAAGGACTCCCGTTTGTTAAGCTAAAGAATTGTTTACATGAGATATTAGTTTTGGAGATGCACTTTAGTTTGTTGCTGGGATTGTTTCTTTGAAGGTCTCTCTTATTGTCATCAACTAAACGTCAAGTAGATCTTATTCGAGAAGCTGAAGAGCTACCAAAATCATTAGAAAAAGCTGATAAAATTCATCAAAAAGTTCAAGCTCTTCAAGCTAGTGGTAATAATAGCACTGATGGCCCACAAATGAAAGCTGTCTTTGCCGCACATGAATTTCAATCTGATCGTTCACATATGAAAACATCTATTGGACAATATATTGAAGAAAAGTGAATTATTGGTGGTAATGCACAAGCTGAACATTTGGTTAAGTAAGATTCGATACATATGTTACAGTATATCTTGTGAGCTGATAATTGTACTTGCATCATTGTATTAAGCTAATGTATTTGTCAAAAAAAACACTCAAATTTTGGTAAACAAAACTTTTATTAAAAACATTTTCACAACATTACAGTAACAAACAATATCAGTGTTCAAAAAATAGTATTAAAAAACAATTAAAAGAGTATTTTGTTCTGAGATTATCACATTTGAGAAGCTCATGAACAAAATAGAAAATTTAAACATATGCAAAAGTTTCCTTCTTTTTGACGAATTCTTTCATCATATGAAATACTTTACATTGATCAAGTTCTGGTGGAGGTGGTTTTCGATCTGATACATAATAAAAGAGATCCCACTCCATGTATTCGCCATTAATAATTTTTTCATATGCTTCCAATTCTTTTTCATTCATAATTGGCAAGTATTGACGAGCGAATCCACTAAAAAAAGGAATAGAATTATTATAAGAATTACGGTATTTTAAAGAGTTTGATTTAAAGTTTATCTTAGTGATTTCATACAGTAATCCTTTAACTAACCAGAAATTTAATAAATTTTTCGTAAATTTAATTTCAAAAATGTTAAATTATGAGAGATACGGTAATTATTCTTAATTTTTATTTTCATTAAGATTTTTAAAGTAATCACTTAACTAGCAGATAATTTAATAAATCTATCGTAAGACTGATTTCAAAACTGATTTGTCATCTTTAAAAGAAATCAACAACAATGATTGTTAATCGTACACAAATTCTACAGAAAACTGTTTACAACCCTATGACTAATCAAACATAATCTTTTACAAACATCCTATTTTTTCTTAGCTACTCCACAAAAAACAAAACAAAATAGATGACTCACCCAATAATTATATCATTTTCCAAAATTCCACGTTTTAAACTTTGATATAATAATCTGGAACGATATTTTTCAATACCGGTTTTACCAGCACTACTTGTTGAAGATGCTGTTGTAAGAAAACGAGAAGAAGCAATAAGTGGACGAGAGCTACGAATTAAAGATTGTAACATATTTTCTAAAAAATTTAAAGATTTAATAAATTATTTCATTGTATTCAAAAACAAAAAATATGCGGTAATCGGCAAAGAGCCCACGAATTCAAAATGTCCAAAAAACTACAGTATCCAGTAAGAATTTTATATGCTTTTTTACAAAAAATGAGAAAAAATAAAAAAAGAGATCGAATTCAAGCAACAAAAAAGAGAGATGAAATAAATAATGACAATCAAAAAAATAAAAAAAATATATAAGGCAGTGATGATAAAACTCTATCTATGTGCATTTTTGACTCGCTTTTTTAATGATAATAAATAAAATGTAGAAATTTTTGATGATGATTAATCATTTCTATCTATCGACAAATAAATGGTAAATAAAAACAGAATGCACCAGCTCCAAATATTAATAGAAAGAATATCAGCAATGAACAACCAATACATATCGCAACTTTGAGCTGAAAAAGAATAAGATTAAAAAGTGTATTTAAATTGCATGCAAAAAGTGGGAGGTTCGGAAATGTTTTGATAACTTTAAGTTTTAAAGTTCAGAAAAAGTACAAAGGATAAACAAAAAAATATTGTCCAAAAATTTAAAGGTTCAAAAACTTATGGGATTAACTGCAAGGTTATACAAGGTGGTCCAAAGAAGTGATTAGTTGGTTTTTGACATTAGAACGCTCTTTTTTGTTTGTATAAGCGATTATTTTCAGGGAAAGATCATCAACAACAAAAGTATCGTAAAGAATTTAGAGTATCTTAGTATTCACTTCCCCACAAACACCCCATCCCTCTAAAACTTACTTTCATATTTCTTCGTTTAGCATTTTTAGCTTGTGTTACATTTGTATGAGCTTTTCGAGCATATTCTGTTGCATCATCAACATTTTTTTCAATATTATTTAACATTTCACCTTGAGATTCAACAAGCATTGCAACATCTTGAAACATTTCATGTAGTTCAGAAATAGATTTTTCAAGTTTAAGAATATCTTCATGACGATTCTTTACATCTTCATATAGCAACTTCTTATCTCGATCACCCATTAATATTGATTTAGTATTATAAAAATCTCCTTTTTCAATTGCTGAATCAATTTCATCTTTAGTCATTTGGCTATCAGCTGAAAAAGGAGAGAGGATTTGAATATGGTGGAAAATAAAAAGTGGATGTGGATATAGTAGGGATTTACGAAACACATAACTATAATGGATGTAAAACTTACAAATCCGCCAAAGACTGTATCAAAAATAAGGGTTAATTTAGTTGATTAAAAACAGTAATCAAAAATACTTACCGATTTTTAAATATTGATGCATTCGAGCTGTACATCTTTCTTTATATCGAATTTGTTCATTGTTGAAATCAGTTAAAACTGTTCGAATTGAACGATTGAGTGCTAGCACCTGAAAAAAGAAGAGATATACAATTAACAATGAAGATAGAAGAAATTAAGGACGGACAAGGGTTTATTTTGAACTTTTGGGGCATGGATTTCTTTGCTAGTTTTATAAAAGTTGTTGATACCGTACTACAAAAAAAACATGAAAATTTTCAACGGTTTTTTGAAATCGCTTTTTTGCCTTCAATCTTTACTTCTATATCTTATTATCATCAATTTATCTTTTAAAAATGGCAGAATATCTGCAACATTCTAAACGTCAAGTAGATCTTATTCGAGAAGCTGAAGAGCTACCAAAATCATTAGAAAAAGCTGATAAAATTCATCAAAAAGTTCAAGCTAATGGTAAATAACAGCTGTCTTTGCAGCACATGAACTTCAATATGATATGATCAAGTAACAAATTTAATAACATATATTTTTCTGTACAATATGGTGTTGTAGACGCTACAGTAGGAATGTATGTGATTTGTGGAGATAATGTTGCAGCTGTTGGAGAAGCGGATGAAGAGCTAGATCAAAGAATTGATTTTGAAGAAGTATTTGTTCCACCACTTGGTTCAATTTGGGGAACGCAATAGCTTGAAATTTAGGCACTTTTAATAGTTAAAGACCTTGTTCCGGCCTTAAATTTTGTAAATTCCAATAAAATTAAGGACTTAGTTAAACCTCTTAAATAATTTAAAAGTAAAAGATGAGATCATCAAAGACTGTCCAATTTCTCAATACGGTATTAACACACCATACAAAATTAGAAACTTCAGGATCCAAAGGCCCTTGTCCGTCTTTGTAATCGTATACAAACCTGATTTCTTCGAATTCTTGATTCTGCTCCACCAGTATTACCATCAACTTTATCAAAATTTTCTGCTGATTCATTCAACTTTTTTGATAGAGTATTTACAGCTTTTGATAGAGATGTAAAAGAATCAACTACTGCAGCAAGCATTTTAGTATCTTGTTGATCCGGGGATGGTGTAGCCAAAATTTTTCCATGAATTTCTTTCATTTCTGATAGTAACCTTTCGAGTTGTTCAATTTTATGCCTTAAATCATTTGCTTGTGCTAAGAACTAAAAGAATGGAGAGATTTAAAACATGTTTTTGAAAAGGAAAGGTAAGATATACTTTTTCGACATCATCCCAGTGTTCTTGTTTTAAAAATTCTGTTGATTCTGAATGTGTAATATTTCCACCACCACCATTTTCTGCTAAACCATCTTCTAAATCTTTCATACTTATTGCAACAGTACCATTTTTAAATGCAAGACCCTGAAAAAAGAAAGAACATGAAAATAAGAATTACAGAAGCTCAAATGTTGATGAGAGCCAAAAAAAGCTTATAAAATACCTGTAATTCAGAAAGTCGATCCTTCATAATTCTTTGTTTGTTGCTGATAAAATATTAATAAAAAAAGTTCTTTTACAAAATATAGGATTAAAGCTTTTCCGTGTCGTTGAAATGGATGAAGGACGATCACGATCGTCAGAAAAAAGAAATTGAAAGATATAAAAGAGGTATTTTCGTTGCAAGAATTTTTTTTTCTTCTCTTGTTTGCTTTTTTTGTTGAGTGAAAAAAGTAGCAACAACAAAAATTGTGAGCTTTTTTTGATTGTTCAAAGTTGTAAAAAGTTGAAATAGGTTTTTGTTCTTTGATGACTAATGTTGTCGAAGAGAAATACTTAGATAGAAAGCATAGATAGACTGGATAATAGAAGAAAGCTATATTACGAAAGAAAAATTTAGAAAATAATGAGTATTTTTACAATTTTACTTTAGGATACTGTAAAAATCTTTTGTTGTTTAACAGACTAATAGACATAAAGCTGGAGAGAGATATTTAGATGGAAAACATAGTTAGATAAGATAATAATAGAATAATAAAAAAAGGGCAAGAAAATAATGAGTATTTTAAACGAGCAGGATACTGTAGAAACTTTTAGGAAAAACGGTCTTCAAAAAAAAGTTTAAATAAAACACTTTTTACATCACATTAATGGGCAAGGACAGAAAATTAAAATTATAAAAATGTTGCCATTTAAATTATAAGTACAAGAGAGCATTTAACATTCCATCAACATTTTTTTAATGTTTCAAATTTAAATTCTATGACCTTGCTGCTGCCCATTTTTGCCTCCACATTTTTGTATTTACACATACGCAGCTGTCGATCAACTCCCATTTTTGAGGCGAATAAAAAATGAATCGAATTCGAATTCTAAAAATTTTTCTCCCACGTTTTTTCTACTGCTGATTCACAGCAACAGCAACAGAAAAAAAGAAAAATACAAATAAAACCAAAAACCTCAAACGTCAGAAATGAAAGAAAAAACTAGATCACGATTATATTTCTCTTTCTCTCTTTTTTTCATAATTTGAAGATTGAATCAAAAAAAAGAAAAACGAGGATTATTTGATTCGATTTCTTTTTCTCATAACGTCATACAGAGAACATGCTAAAATCACGATAGAACAAAAATAGTTTTTAGGGCTCATAAAATTCAATATAAAAACACTTTTTTAGAACACAAATTCTTTTCTGATTAAATAAAAGCAAAAAAAAATACTGCTGCAAATGTCGTCTACTCTTTTTTATAAAGCTCTGTCAAAAAAAAGTGGGAGAAGACTCAAAAAACTTACATCATTTTTTTAGTATTTATTTATTATTTTTCAAATAACCTCTTCAAACATAAAATAAAAAAGAGAAGACCATAAAATGATCTATGTTTCTTTAAATGTATATAAATACTTTTTGTTTCACGTGAATTGAAAGAGGGGTCGAAAGAACAACAAATGTTTTGAAACATGTCAACGGGGAATACCCCTTGTTTTTTGTCTGCTCTTTTAGAGAAAGAACTAAGCGTGTAATTTATTTATGGAATAAGTATTTGTTTTTATTACAAGATACTTTAAAACTGATAAAAGTCAAAAAGTCAGATATTTTTGATTTTGAGGTCAAAAGAGCAATTGTTTTGAAACATTGCAACGGGGGAATACCCCTTAATTGTTGTTGTTGTTTATTTTTCTCTGGGAAAGAGAAAAGAGCAAACGTCGGGTTTTATTTATAGAAAGAAGTGATTGTTTGTTGCTACAAGATACCTTCAAATTGATAGCAATCAAAATTTCAAAAGCTTGGGTATTTTTAAACTTTAAAATTAACTTTCAAAAATTAAATTTTATGAAATCTATTTTTTTTTATCAATGTTTCATTATTTTTATAAGCTGATATCATGAATATAACAAATTTAACAATATAAGACATTTTAAAAAGCACATACAGTAATCTAAATAAATTATTAGGGATACTGTAGGTAGGAAACTATTAAAAAAAAAGAATATTTACTAAAATAAAATTTTATAAAGGAAGTAAAAACTGTAAAAGCATAAATAAAACAAAAGAAATTTTTTAATTATTTTCATATTTATTTTTTATAGTTATAATCTTGCAAGATTTTTAATTTAAGCCAACATTTTCTTTTATAAAACCCCAACAAACTAAAAACAAATAAACACAATTAATTAATGAACGTCATCGACCTTTATACTTTTTTTAACTAAAAAGGACATTCCAACCTTTTTTTTGTTTTTTAAAAAGCTTTGAACTTTGAACATGGCAAAAAAGAATTAATTTTGCAAGCAAAAAAAGGTTATTTTTCAAACCAACAAAGCTGTGTCGAAGTTTTTTTGCAAAAAGAAAGCAAGCAAAAATGTGAAAACAAAAACCGCAAATGTCCAAAAAATTCATGCCAAAAAACTAAAGACGAAAAAAAAGAAAACATCAAAAAAACGTCAATGAACACTCAAATTTTTATGCTAACAATTTGTAAAAAGAGTGTCCAGCATTTGAGAGTTTCTGTTTGTTCAAAAAAAACAAAAATCTTGTAAAAGAATAAATTTAAAATAAAGCATTGAATGCTCTGTGGGGACTTCAAAAGAATAAGTGCTAAAAACTGAATCGTTTAAGCTTAGAAAAACTTCCAAGGGGCATATTTTTCTTACACAAGGGACCGTTTTCAGATGCCATCTGGAGTTTGGCACAAAACATATTCCCTTTATACTGCCCTCATATTAAAATATACCCCTGCAAATTGTTAGCTGCCTATTTTGAGAATTAACATACTTAAGCATATGAGTGTATCAAGCCAAAACTGCGATGGCATCCGAAAAGAACAATGTTTTAGCTTTTTTTTCCATAAAATAATGTTTCTGCTCAAAACAGATTTGATTTTTTTTTGCTCTTTGCGTTGTTTACATAAGAAGCTTGAAAATTAGACCACTGATACAGTACTACTAATAAATTACTTTCCGCATATGCAAATATATTTTTAAAAAACAAAAATAACAAGAAAAAATGAAAACAATCTTTTCACAAAATAAGCATATACAAGTTTTCACCTGTTTCAATTTTTAAACGTAAGCAAAAAAAGTAATTAAGTGTAGTGTTAAAATGGGAAAGTGTAAGAACAAAATTTGACTTTTAAACAGCACCTTTTTTTCATAAACGAATTAGTTTTTTATTACTTTAATGTGGTTTTGGCTGATATAGAAAATAAATTTAATTTTACCAAACTTTTTTTTGCTTTAAAATTCATTTCTTGAAACATAAAATCCATATTTATCTCATAAACTAATCATGTCAAAATCCCTGAAACAATTTGAAAATATTACCCTATCGGATATCTATCATCCAAGACTGTATAAATTTATGTATGATATTTTAACGCTTACAACTGCCATAAATACCGTAGTATTTCCAACAATGATTTATATTATTGTTAAATATTCTACAAAACAAATGGGATCTTATAAACATTTAATGGTTATTCAGTTGCTGTTTAGTTATATCTTTGGGGTTGTTACTTTTTTGGAAAAGCCAGTGTTAGTTTGGCCAATGCGGCAAGCGTTTTTTATGGGGTGGATTGATTTGGGTAGGTTTTTTATGTAAAATTTTTAAAATTGTGGTGACTGCTAGGGAGTAAGGGATGAAGTCGGCTAACTTGCAAGTGTCTATAAAATCGCAAAAATTGACAATCAAAATGTTGAACATTTTATCACTTATTTTTTCCATTTTTTAAAATTAAATTACATGAAGCTTTTAGGAATTGTACATATGAAACTAGGGAATTGCTCTATTAAACTTCTAGACACATATGTACCCTTTGGCCCCATATAAAATCCTAAAGCAGCACCCCAAACCCTGTAAAATGACAAAACAATAAAAAAAAATTTTAAAAAATTCGTGGAAAATCGTAGAAAGCCGTAGAAAATCGTGAAAAACTGTGGAAAATCGTGCTAAATTTTCCACGACTTTTCACGACTTTTTTTTTCAGATCTAGAAACAGCAATCTCTTTTGCAAAATATATCAATAAACACCTATCATTAAATCCCATAATTTTTAGGTTACAACAATTTTTATTACTGCTTCATGTCAGAAATATTTTTCATTTTTGGTATAATTGTTGCACAATTTTTTGTTATTCTTTTTCGAATTATTGCAACTTTAAAAAGTAGTTTTTGGCATCTACTTTATGGCAGCACAAAACTGTTTTATGTTTCTGTTATTATTTCAATTATTTTGGTTGAAATTGTTGTGATCAGTAAGTTTTTAACAAACTCATTTTTAGCACATAAATAGCGCTTTCTAACAGTCATATTTTTGAAGCAAACTTGTTTCTCAACATTCTTTGTAGCTAAAAACAACTTTCTTATCTATAGCTATAAAAATTCTTTAATGTTGAATCATCTTTGTTTTGATACTTTAAAAAAACAAAAAGCTTTTTTTGGATTAAATTATCAGTTTTTTTTGACGATCGTTGTCAACAAACAAGTATTTACTTAGCTAGCTTTCATTTTTGTTTCAATGATGTCAACCATGAAAAAAAGAAACAAAACTGCAAGATGAAACACAAAGACTGCGATGACATAAAAAACAGAACCCTTTGAAAGAACAGAAAAACTGTTTTTAGCAAAAACTATGAATTCTTTTTTTAGTTAGTTTTTTGTTTAAAGTACATTTTTACATCACAAACTTTTATTTAATTTAAAACAAAAAGTGCAATAATTTTTTTTAAAGAAAGAATATGGAAGTTTAGTTTAAAAAGGTTAGTGTAACAATACAAATTTAAAGCAAAAACTATGTCCCCTGGACGGCTGACCTAGAAATTATTGAGGGAATCAAAACTTTGCTGGTGGCATTTGAAGCTCCTTCAGCTTCAAATAGCACCGAAAAAGTATGCCAAGATTTTTTTTTGCAAAATATCCAGGAAACATTAAATTATACAGTTTTGAAACCCCATCCTTTGCAGTCCCCATAATGGCTGATGTTCCTGAAACTTCAACAGTTCGAAATTACACATCCCTTGAAGTACCAGCTGCCGCAGAGCTTTTGAAAATCTACCCCAATCTTGCTGGTTATCATCCTGCTCTTGAAAAAGGTGGCATTGAATTTATGCTTGGTTTTGGGTTTTGCATTTGTTCAATTACACCATTTATCTTTATGGGTACTATTATTTTCTTTTTAATTCGACTACGAAATATTAGCGGAAGTATTTCATCAGCAACTTATAAAATGGAAGTAATGCTTTTTCGGTGAGTCACGAGAAGCTTTAATGCAGGTGTAAAAAACATTTGATAAGAAAATGTTATGGATTTGAGACTTTCAAAACTTTTGAATATTAAATTTTAAAATTTGAAATTAGTTTTGTCTTTTTGAACTCCATGATACGCAATTTTTTCAAACACAGGTGCTTTTTGAAAGATTTTTTCATTTCCAGCTACCCCTAAAGATCTGGCATTTTTTATTTGTTAATTTTGTCTCTTTGAAAACTTCCTTAAAAATTAAAAATGTCAACATACATTGTTGATGTAATAACAGAAGCAGTGATTACTGTAATTTTGTCACCCTCCAAATCAAATTCCAAAATGTTGAAATTGAAATTCCAAATCGAAGCGAAATTATGTTTAACCGAAATAGAGATAATTTCGATTTAGATCAGTTAATTTCGCTTTTTTTCAAATCACAGTATCAAAATTTGAATTTCCATTTAAAAGTGAGATTAATCAAAATATTAAAGTTACTAATCGAAAATTAAAAAACCGAAGCTTCGATATCGAAGTCACATCCAGTCGAAATTAAAATATTTTCAATTTTGATCAATAGACCCAAAAAATAGATTTCACATAGCCTATGATATCACTGCTGCTATATTTAAGCTTTACTAATAGCAGCAATTTTTAGTGCGCTTCTTAGCCAGCTAATTATCCTCACAATATTTGTCCTAATCCCTGTTATGATTTTTATTCTTCTATTAATTATGGGTGTACATTGGGGAAGTTTATTTTCAACTGCTTGTGTAATATTTGTTACATTTCATATGTTTGCTGATGCCATTTCTCTCCTCTTTATTATAAAACCATATAAAAGTTTTGTCTATAAAAAAATTGGAATTTTAAAGACAAAAGTTTTGAGTAAGAATAGATTGTCAACCCAACAAGTTCAAAGTATTACAAAAGATACAACGCTGATGGCAGTGCCAACGCCATTAATGCCGAAGAAATTTTCGAGATTGCCGCCATTGAAGTAATGTGAGGGTTTTGTTGTTATTGTTTTTTCGTTAACTTCAACAAATTTTAAATGATAAAAGAAATAAACTTTTTGTAAGTAAATAATTATCGCTTTATTAAATTCAGCATAGCAGAAAAATAATGGCTCAACGTAGCAACAGCTTTTGGGTGTTGAAAAAACGTATATAAGCTTAATTTTTTATGGGTTTTTTTAAAAAAATATATGAAAAATTCAAAAAACCATTTTCCTTACAAAAAAGTTTGAACAAATTCTTTCTTCTTTTGCTACTGCAGCTAAAAGCAAAATTTTTTGTGGTGAACATCTTTGATCATCTTTTTCTAGCAATAATATCCTTTCCATTTTTTGTAACAACAACAAAGGAAACAACGTCATCGATGCTTTCAAACAAGCATGATTTCTTTTTTCTTATAAAACTCTTTTTTTGTTCTATTTTTTAAAAGCTTTAATCGACAGTTAAACTTGATCAAACTCTTTTTGAATTTTTTTGTAAATCTTTAAAACTTCACTCTCGCAAATATAACATTCTTTTTTAATTTATTCTTAAAGTTCTTTATCATTTAAACAAACGTACAGACAACCACAATTTAAAAAAATGAATGCTTTTGTGCATATATTACAGCTCACTTAGAAAATTATTTTTAAAAATATTAATTACATTCAAGAAATTAAACCTTATAAAATCAAAAAAACAATTGTTTAGAAAATATTGAGTTTTATAAAGTTTTCTAAAAAGTGCAGATAAAATTGCTTTCATTTTATTTTTTTGGCAAATGTGTAACACCTTTTTTATCAAGGAAAATAACGTCGCCGACGCTTTCAAGCAAGCTTGATTTCCGTTTTCTTTTAAAATTCTTTTGTGTTCTATTCCAACTGCTTTGATAAATTACTAAAGTAGTTAGGCCATTTTAGAACTGAAAGATATTTATATCTTTTCACAGACTTTTAAATCATCAAATATTTTGTCATCATTGTTTCTCCAACTCGGATTAAAAACAAAGTCTTAATTTTTTGATCAATGTTTCTTCTTTCAATCTTTGCTTTGGTTGCTCTGTTATAATTATGGAAGTCAAGGAAACAATCTTTTTATCAGTACAAGACAAATAATTATCACAATGAAAAGAAAGTGAAATTAGAACCCGCCTATTTTAATTGGAAAAGTAATAAAGCAATCCATTTTTTGGTCGATTTTTTTGCTTTTTGTGGTTGTGTTAAAAAATTGATTTTTACCCTTTTCTTTTGCCTTAACATTGTTAGCCCAAAAAGGGAAATTTCAATAAACATGGATTTCAAATCTGTTGGTGTTCTTTTTGTTTGCATTTTTGCAGCAGCTGAAGCAAGATTTTATGATCCAGTTAAATTTTCTACTGGATCAAGCCCAGGAAATGCTGCTGATATGACAACTCCAGTATATCCATTTAAAACGGCATGGACAGATGCAATATTTCCAGTTGATCATTTTTCATACACAAATGGTGATAAATTTAAAATAAAGTAAGAAGATTTAAAGTTTTGGAAATCCGATTTTTTTTGCTTGACCAAAATTTCAAGGATTGGCAAACTCGAAATGTCGATATTTCGAAGAAGATTATCTTTCTTTGAGCAGAAAAAGTTCTTGGGCTTTGAAATTATTCATTTCAAAATATAAATATCCTTATTTCAGATACCTCTATGACAATACCACCTATAAAGCTAATGGACCAATCTTTTTCTATGCTGGAAATGAAGGTGAAATTGAAGGTTTTGCAAATAACACTGGAATCGTATGGGATTTAGGTTTGTTAATTTATGTCAACAGAGCTTTGTGAAATGCAAAATGAAAAAATCCCAATTTTTTTCAATTAGATTCTGGCCTTGAAGTGACCGAAATCATAAAACCAAAATTTCGATATCTTGCTCCATCAAAATTTTATAGCCTTGCTCTTCAATAACTCTTAAAAACCAATTAACTAATTTTTAAGCTGGTCAATTTAATGCATTTGTTGTATTTGCTGAACATCGATATTATGGTGAAACACAACCATATGGTAACTCAAGCTATTCATATTCTGATATTTCAAGACTTGGATATCTTACTAGTGCACAAGCACTAGCAGATTATGCAATGTTTTTGCCATGGTTTAAATCAGCTTGGAAATTGCCAGCTGATACACCCGTTGTAGTATTTGGTGGTTCATATGGTGGTATGCTTGCTACATGGTTTAGATTGAGATATCCAGCGCTAACTGTTGGGTAAGAGATATAGTACAAGGTGGTTAAAGTAAACTGTCCACAGAAATTAACAGTAACAATTTCTCTTCAAAGACCAAAATTTACTTCACCCTGTACATAACAAAAAAAATCCTAAAATACTGCCATTGTTTCAGTGCCTGGGCTTCCTCTGCTCCAGTAACATATTTTCATAATGGTGGAGTAGATGTTGGAGCATTTGATTTAGTTGTTAAAAATACCTTCAATGCATCTGGATGTGATTTAGGAAAACTAAATCGAGCGTTTCAAGCTATGACAGAAATGGGAAAAACAGATGCCGGGCGACAAAGTCTTACAAATATTTTTCATATTAATGAAAATTCTTCCTTAACTAATGAAAATGATGTTGCTGCGCTAAAGCTTTATCTTCAAGGTGGAATGGAATATATGGCTATGACAGGTAAGGAATAAATTGGATTAGGGTGTATTGAGAAATTAGTTGTTCGTTGAATCGTCTTTACGCACCCAACGTCAAAAGCCACTTTGCAACCCATCAAAGGCGGCACAGTTGATTTGCATCCTATTTACCCACTTTCTTATAGATTATCCATATCCAACAAACTTCCTCAATCCTATGCCAGCATGGCCTGTCCAAACAGGTTGTAATAATTTTAAGGCAGTTGTTGGAAATAATACTGATGATACAAGTTATTTGCAAGGTCTTTTAAGTCTTACAAATGTCTATTTTAATACAACTGGTCAAGCTCCAACTACTTGTCTTAATTCTTCTGTATGCGGAGGAGATGTTAATGGCGGGCTAGATAGTGGAAATCCAGATGGTTGGGATTTTCAAGAATGTACTGAGTAAGTTTATTTGAAATTTCGATTTAAAAATTTACTTCATTTTTGCATTAATCAAAAAACAATTACAGAATTATCATTGAAATGTGCTCACTTGGATGGCCAAATGATTTCTTTGACTCGGATTGTAACAGCACAAACTTTTTAAATTTCCAAAATAATCTTTGCACTGGAATTTATGGAAATATCGGATGGACGCCAAGCTTACTCCGAGAAGATGCGGTTCGACAAGAATATGGATGGGATTTTAGTAAAGCAACAAATATCCTTTTTACGTAAGAAATTTTTATGCAAATTTTTTGTTATCATCAAAAAACGAGTTATAGTAATGGAGCGCTAGACCCTTGGTCTGCTGGTGGAGTAAATGACAAAACACCTGGAATCGGTGCAAATGGAGATGCATCTCGTGGAATTTATGTTTATAAAGTTGATGGATCTGCACATCATTTAGATCTTCGTCAACCAGCTTCATGTGATCCAGCTAGTGTCATTAGCATCCGTGTCCAAGCAGTTCAAATTATTACATGTTGGATTAATTCAACTGCAGCAGGATGTCCCTTCCAACCATATGCACTTCCATCATTCTCAAACTTTGATCCAAATACAAATTGTTCATATTTACCATTAGGGGGATATCCATGGTCACAAACACCTCCAACTACAACAGCTGCTGCTGCAACAACAACAACAACCTCATCTGCAATAGCAGCATTTAAGATTACTGTAACTACCGCAATTTTATTGCTTGTTAGTTTTATTGCAGCTGTTTTAGTTTAATTGAATTTCTTAATTTTTAAATAAAAATGTTTGTTTCTGTTAGAACATACTTACTCAGAAGAATACAGCATCAACAACTTGTTAACGTTCAAGTAAAAGATTTAAAATTTGTTCACTGTTCCCTCCTCTAGAGGATCCTCTTCTAGCAAGAATATCAATAGCAATTTGGTAAAATAAATTCTCAATTTTTTCAATTTCTATTCATCAAAATGCCTGAAATATGTATGTAATACTTACAGTAACCTAAAAAAGCATATTTTGCAAGCTGCATATTTGCAAATTAGGAAAATGTCAAAAGTGCTTTTAATGTTGGTCGATTTTGTGTGAAAAAATACGAAGAAATAAAAACATTCTAATCTTCTGTATACTTAAAGCTCGTTGCTAAAACTCCACCAAAGTTTATGTAAGTAAGTAATAAATATATTTATAAAATAAAAACAATAGCAAATACTGTATACCGAAATGCAACAGTTAGTTTTTGTTCACTTTTTTAGACATTTAAAACAGCATTCAAATGACAGAAACTGAAATTCGATCAAAGGCATTGCCTCTTTTTCTCAACGCTTTCTTTTCTTATTTGAAGGGAATAAGCACCTTTTCATCGACTATGATACCCATCAACTAAGCTGAGAAAGATGCGGGGGGAAAAGAAGCTGTGAAAAGAAAAAAAGGTATCATTGTGCACAATAAAAAAATCTTTCTCTTTTTGCAAATTAAACCACTACCCAACAAATTTATTGCAACTTTTTATGCTGCTGCTATTCTTTCTTGCTTTTTCATCGTCAATCAAATTTTAAAAAAATCAAAGATGGTTCAAACTCGTTCTGCAACTGCAAGAGCTGCTGCTGCAGAAAGCAATCGTGAAACTTCAAGCTCTAGTATTAATCCTCCATCAACAGAACTTTCAACAACAAGGTAAACAATTTTTTAAAACCCTTTCATCAATTTTTTTATTGTATATCATTTTTTAGCCATTCAAACGAAATCTATACATATGCAAATCCACGATATCAAGAATTCTCACTTCCAACTTCAATTATTCGTTATCTTATTCGAAATCCAGATATTACTCATGCAATGTATGATAAATTAGTTAAAACTTGTAAATGGTTTTATTATCGATATCGTTTAAATTTTGAAGAAAAAACTATAAGAACTCAATTGCGACCTGCTGTAGAAATATTTGAAGAATATCGTGGATGGAATATTCCTGGATCAACTAATAAAGTAAATGTTATTCGAACAGTTGTAAAAACTCAACTTGATCATGATATTACTCTCGTTGAAGGAGGATAATGTTGCTTGATTGGAGTTTATAACAAAACTTGCTTTTTTTCTTGTATTGTATTTCTTTTGTTTTCTATTGTATCTTTATTGTATTCACTCTGTTTTTTTCATATAAATAAATATAGTTTTTAAGCTCACTAAAAATGATTGGTTTATTAGCTGTAATGCTCTCGGATACAGTGCCAATCAATTTAGCCTTTACATTTAAACACTATCTAACCTAGAAGTCTCCAACTGATACCAGAATTAAGTCTTCATAGAAAGCGGGGAAAAAGAAGTGTGCACACTTAAAACAAAAAGGTATTGCTGTCTAGAAAAAATTTGTTTTTGGCAAGCAAACCATCCATTTTTGTTTCTTGCATATTCTTTCGTCGTTTAGTTTTTTATTATTTTTTCATATAAAATTTTTATTACTAAATAATGGTTCAAACTCGTTCTGCAACAAAAGCACGTGCCGCTGCTACTATTCGAAGCAAACGTAAAGCTGCACACTCTGTTGCTGATGAACCTCCAGCAAAAAAAGAATCTATATCATATATGTAAGCAAATGTATAACAAACTTTTCTAACTAAAATTCTTTTAATTTGAATCAGCTCCCAATTGAATTCTATATTAGTCTAAAACATATATAAATTTCTAGATTTCCACCAAAAAAAGCAGTACCAAGAGAAAATTGGAAATTTGGTTATGATAAAGAAGGGATTTTAAAAATTCGTATCATTGTTACATTTAAAGATCAGCAAGGCACATGGGTACATCAATATGATAGAGAACCAGAATTACAAACAACATATTATTGTTATGGTTGTTTCACACATAAAGAAACAAAAAATATAGGTATGTTATGTGCTGAAAAAGAAATATTCTGGGCTCCAACAGATCATAAATGCTTAAAATTTTGTGCAAAACATATTTCTGAAGTACAAGCTAAAAAAGAAAAAGAATCTCTTCATTATTCTGGTGAACTTGTTCCAACAACTTCTATTCCACCACGTTATACATTTACACATCCTCGATATCAAGAATTCTCATTCCAAGTTCCGTTAATTCGATATTTAATATGTCATCCAAAAAATTCAGCAGCATATGATAACTTACAAGGGAACCACCAGAGATGATCATTCGCAATTAACCTAAAAATTGTCCTGAGGGGTTCCTTTGGGGTCAGAAACACCCCAGAAAAAATATTACGTGCCCTTATAAACAAAAAATAGATATTTGATCTCTTTAAAGTTCGCGTTGGAACACCGCTTTAGCTTGTCTTCCTTTTTTTATCCTTCTTCTTGAAAGGTTCTATGGCTCAGTTGGTAGCGCGTTTGTTTTTGACGCTAAAGATAGCTGGGGGTTCGAATCCCCTCTGCAGAAAATCTTTTATTTTTACTTTTTTTTGCTCAAATTTTTTTAAAATTAAAAAGATGTTGAAAAACACATGATTTCTATCAAATACAATAAAATTTTGCTCATTTTACACTTCAAACAAACAGCACAGCTAATAGTTTATTGATAGTTAAACCTTTTGATATTACTTTTTTTCTCACAAAAGGTGGTGCTTCTTTTTCTTTTGTCTTTTTTTGCAGCCAATATTGTTTGTAAAATAACAGATAAAAAATGTGATTAAATTATAAAATGATAGAATGTAATTTTAGAAAATAAATACAACACAAAAACATAATACAAATACAAAATGATTTTATTTGTCATTAATTTTTATATATATATTCTCATTTTTTTACATCAAAATTATTTTTTTCAACGTTTAATTAATTATAAAAAAAATTTGGCTAAAAAAAGTAAAAATAAAAGATTTTCCGCAGCTGGGACTCGAACCCACGCTTTTTTTTGTGCCAAAAACAAACGCGCTACCAACTGAGCCATAGAACCTTTCAAGAAGAAGGATAAAAAAAGGAAGACAAGCTAAAGCGGTGTTCCAACGCGAACTTTAAAGAGATCAAATATCTATTTTTTGTTTATAAGGGCACGTAATATTTTTTCTGGGGTGTTTCTGACCCCAAAGGAACCCCTTAGGACAATTTTTAGGTTAATTGCGAATGATCATCTCTGGTGGTTCCCTTGTTAGTTAAAAGTTGTAAATGGTTCTTTCATAGAAATAAATTAACACTTGTTAGAATTATTAAAAGAATTCAACTTGATGTTGATATTACATTGATTGAAACAGAACCACTTAAATGGGATATTAATAAAGAACTTGTTTAATATGTTTTTCTTTGCCATTTTGGTTACTGTATTTGCAATTGTTTTTATTTTAAAACATGTATTATTTATTACTTTCATAAACTTTATTGGACTTTCAAATTACCACATGCACACCTTTTACTTGCAAAATATACTTTATTTACGGTTACTGTAACTACTATAAATGCATTTAGGCATTCCGATAAACAGAAATTAGTTGTTGATACTGTTAAATAAGCTCATTGGATTAAAGAGTACTGTATAGCTTCAAAGATGTTTTTAGATGAACATTTTTATAAATATTCAAAAGAATTTAAAGCTCTTTTTGATAGCGAAGAAATTGAAGAAGCAGAAGACAGATTTCGGCTGGCAAGGATATCCTCGACTCCTGGTGCAATCAATTCTATGCTGACACATGAGTCATCCTTTGAAGCTCATTCATTTTCATCATACAGGGAGATTTTAATTGTCTTGATTGTAAATAATAATGTTGTTTTTAAACTAATATGTATTAACATACTGTAGACTTTCTATCCGCAAATCAAGATTACTTCTTTTATCCAAAATTCCTATCTTATCTGTAGCTAACAAATCCCGAGAACTTTTTCTACTCTGATCAATCATTTATCAAATTGCTGACACCATAAATCCCCATAGATTGCATTCACAACACCTTGAAGAGATTAAAGAAACAAAATCTTTATATAAAAATCAACATTGAAACAACGTCTTTTTAATAATAAAATAACAACAATTTTAAACATCTTGAGTTTCACGAAGACGACGAATTGTGGATCTGACAGTTGCGGCTGTAGTTGTGCTGTAGACGTATGCTCCACCGGCAACAATCTTTGAACATTTACCACATTTCCAGATGCCAACACATGTTCTTTTCATAGCTTCCTAAAAAAAATCAAGGGTTAATATTGGAAAATAAATTTGAAGAAGAATGTGCAACAAGAACATGGAAAAAAGGAAAACAGCCGGGGAATCCCGTAATTCCAGAACCCCACCAGGAGCGAGAATATCCCCATGCACGAGAGTGAAAGGGGGATTAACATTACTCTAGTTTCCCTTTCATGCTCTAGGTGCACACTATAGTTGAATAACTTACTTTTCCACAGAAAGCACAAGTATACTTTGAATGTTGAGAAACTTCCATCTTTTTAACTTGTTTACGAAGTGATGCACCATATCTGGTACCATATTTACCAGTGATTCCAACCTTCTTAGTACGTTTAGCCTGAAAAAGAATGAGTGATTAATGATATAGATAAAGAAGAAATGTATATTTAAAGATTTAAAGCCAAGTTTGGCTTGCAAAGCTTGAAAAACTCTGCAAGAATTGCTGCAGCAATCTGGCAAAGAGAAAGCAGAGGAGTTTACGAAGAAACTCTCGTAATATTTCTTACAGCTTTGCCAAAGCTCATTCACAAGTCCAATAATATCTCATTACTCAATTAAAGCAAGAATTCTATCATATTTTAAAGTCCTGTAAGTTGAATTTTTCAATTTTAAACTCCAAAAGTGGCAATAATTTGTTCCAAAATGCGGCAAATATATGTAATAAACAGTGGCGATAAATCCTAAATATAAATAAAAAATTACTTACCATTTTTAAATTAAATTAGAAGCTAAAAACTTTGCGAAACTCCGCTTTATTAGATGCAAGAAAAAAAGAAACATCGTCGACGAGGTTCAACAGTGTGTCTGTTTTCGCGTTGAAACCACTTGATTTCCAGGCACACAAAAAAAAAGAAAAGCGACAAACTTCTTTTGCAAACTGATTTTCTTCGGCATTTTTTCTCTATTTTTGGCTCACATTTGTTAAACTTTTTAAATTGTGTGTTAAAATTTTACAGAAATGAAAAGATTAAACATATCTCTAATACAGAAAATCGATTCAATCTGTGCATTTTTTTCAGTTAAAAAAGCTTTTCACCTCAAAGAAGAAGTAATCTTGTTTGTTTATAGAAGAAAGCTTACTGTGTATGTTAAATACATATTTATTTATAACAACATTATTATTATTTACAACAAAACAATTAAAATCTACTCTCTGAATGATGAAAATGAATGTGCTTCAAAGGATGACTCATGTGTCAGCATAGAATTGATTGCCACAGGAGTCGAGGATATCCTTGCCAGCCGAAATCTGTCTTCTGCTTCTTCGATTTCTTCACTATCAAATAATGCTTTAAATTCTTTTGAATATTTATCAAATTGTTCATCTAAAAAAAGATTTTATAGAGTTTGTTAAGTACAAAGCAAGAGCTTACTCGTCGAATCCATAAATGCCAACTTTAACACATCATGAAAATATGAATAAATTGTATATTTTGTTTGTCGATTATCAGATTTCCATGCTGTATCCAAGATTTTTAAACATAGTGCTTGATCAACTGTTGTAGGATCTTTGATACATCTAAAACTTTGTTAAGTTTAGCTACAATAACCTCTTTAACAACAAGAAACTTACTTAACAGCATCTACAACTTGTCCACGTTCAAGTAGCAGATTTAAAATTTGTTCATTGTTTCCTCTTCTAGCAAGCATATCAATAGCAAGTTGAAAAAATGGTGGATATGCTTTGCTAATTTCTATCAGTCGAAATGCCTAAAAAGTAGTAGTTATATTAACTGTAAATAAAGGATAAAGAATACCAAAAACTTTGAATCATCTATTACTCGATGCTGTAAAATTTGTTGTAATCTACCATATTCTTTTGCTTCAGACATTACCATAATCAGAAGCTCAGGAAGATAATTCTAAAACAAATTTTGTTAATCCACAAAGTATAGCTTCCGTATATCCCCATGAATACCTACATTTGCAAGAACTTACATGTATCAAACTTTTATGTTGCTTTAGAATCAACATAAATTCCAACAGCACGTTTGAAAGCCATCTTTTGTCAATACTCAAATCACGTCCAAGTGGTTCAAAAATATATGTTAAAATATGACTTTGATCGGCTTTCATTGGTGAATATGGTTCTGGAATTACTTTACATTTCGAATAATCATTTCTTTGTAAAATTTCTAATGGAGTTTGTTTTTCACATGAATCATAAATTTCACGAAAGATGTCAGCAATCTTGAAAAGGGAAAGAGATTTGGAGAGAATTTCATCATGGATTACTGTAAGCATGTATTCTTCTGCTTTTGTTCGATTCATAATAAAACGCAGGAATTTCGGCTAAAAAAAGAGGTAGATGAATAGAGATTACTATTAAGCTACAGTGGCGTATTAAATACATTCCAAAACGTTTCCCCTTCACTCTCGCCCACAGAACCCTTACCCGATCCGTTATAAACATCGATGCATTCTTCAATTGTAACTGTAAATCCGCAAATATTCCATATCTTGTATCAACAACAATATTTGGTGATAATATGAACCATGGATATGATTGAAATGTTGTTTCAGTTCCATATGATGCTGATAGCTCATCAATAACATCTATTGGAGTTACAAGTACTGGAGAATGATCAGTTGTTGATGGTTCAGAAACGTTGATATCAAAAATATATGATTTTCCTTCTGTTCGATGATGAATAATTACAAGATTATCAATAACATGTAAGCCAACATTATCATCTACATGTAAGAGAAGAACATGTGCAAGTTGAAGAGGTTTGGAGACATCAGATGGAATTTCATACATATTTATTTGTCGAATCATTCCAGTTGAATCTACTTTGACGACGAGGAGGTAGAGAGTTTGATATCTGAAAAAGAGAAACAAGATGAAATATATGAAATCCGAAATAAGTAAAATTTGGATGGCAAATCATAGAGACAGCTTTAAAACTGTTGTATTTTGATTAATTCAGAATCTTTTTGAGCATTCATTTTATATATGTTTGTTAGTTAAAATATTTTGCGTTCTGATTAATTTCGATTTTCAATACAAATAAAAAAGGGCATAAAATCGAAAATTCTGTTTGACAAATTGACAATTCATAATTCAACAGTCTTTGTATTGGATTGAGTTTCAAAATTTTTCTTTAATACATAAATTATGTATTAAATTTAGCAGCTCAAAATTGTTAAAAATGATCCAAATTTAACAAAAATTCTAAAGAAAAGTCAAATTTAGCACCTTTGCATGATAAATTTATAGAGATAGGGCGACTAAAAATTCTGAAACTTAACAGAAATACTCTATGAATCATTTCGTTAATTAAAAGTTTAGTAACTACAGTATACCAAAACTTTGTTTTCTAGGTTTGTGAAGCTTTTTGCTAGGAAACAAAACAAACTCCTTTTGAAATTTTAGAAAGAAATGATTATTCGAAATATAAAATAATTCCAGAATCATATTCTCTATATGAAAGTAGATCAGAGTCATACTTTAACATGTATATTTGAACCACATGAACGTGGTTTAAGGATTGATAAAAGATGGTTATCAAATGTGCTGTTGGAGTTAATGCTGATTCTAAAGCATACATAAAAGAAAGCTTGATACATGTAAGTTGCTTTTAGAAGGATTATTGTATTTATTCAAGTAGATACACGATTGCTTTTACCCGAAAATCGTAATTAACCATAATACTGAAATATGTCAACTAACAAACTCTTTTAAATAACAGTACCATAAAGATTTTAATCCAAAAATTACAAAAATCCAACAACTTTTGATCGCCATTGTATAGCAACTCTTCGTTGAAAACTTACATCGAAGCAATCATAACATCTTTATCATTCAGCTTTGGCTTTACTTTTGAACATCCAAAATCTACTTCAAATCTGGGAAGCTTATGTATCAATCCATTCTAAAAAATCCCTTACAGTACATGCAACGTTTGAAAACAATTACCTGTATAATAAATAAATTCATAAAAGCTGAAGTAATTCCACTTGCACAAATTAACAGCTGACTATGCGGCTAAAAACATATAAATTAACAAAATTACAGTAATCTAGTAAAATCCTTACATAATAAATAGTCCATGCAGATGACACATTACAACTTTTCATAAACTTTAAATTTCTCTTCTTTGGATTTAGTTGATAGAGTTCTAGAGCTGCATCAGTAATATACAGCACTTGTTGATTATTAATCCATTCGAAAGTAATAATGGGTGAATTTTTTATTTTACATGGTTGATTTGTAAGTGGATGAGATTCATCAGAGAGTTTTTGATTAAGAAATACAAAATCCTGAAAGAGAGAGGAAGATTTAATTGTTTGAAAGTGAAAATAAAAAAAAGCTTACAATACTTGTTTCATCTCGATGTACACCAGCAATTTTCATATCGGGCGAAAAGCTTACAGTATTAATTTGACGAGTAGCTTGAATTCTGAAAACTTAACAGATTATTAAGCGTTTAAAAACTTTTTTTAGCTATGAAATGTTATTCTAATGATGGATGCTACAGAATAAACTAATATCAGCTACAGTTACCCAAAGCTCAAACAACTTATGCAGCGATCATGTAGCTGGTTAAAATATATCAAAAATTGAGCTGATAAAGCTAAATCAAATTGTTGTTGTCTAACACTATATTCTAAACCATGTGATTCTAATAAACATATGACTTTCTAATTATTTTCATCTGCAGCATCCACAACATTCAAAAGAAAGCTCCTTACCGAAAATTTATTACATCATCTTTCTTAAATCCTCTTGCTGTTATCCCCAATGAACCAGCATTTCTTACAGTACAAATCTAAAAACCATTTATATAGTAATTACACAACGATAAACAACAAACCTTCTTATTTAATCGATCATAAAATATATCTGATAAATTATTACTTGGCTCAAATAATGCATAATTTTTACCCAGCAATAAAAATGCTTTCTTTTCTGTCATTGTTGTTGTGGTTGATAAGAATGGAATTATTAAATTATTAATACCAAATTAGAACATAGTAGAGTTTCAGAAGTTGAAGAATCTATCAAACATTGACACAACATTTTTTGTTGAAGCTGTTCGTTTGCAGAGGATAACATTATGCCAATGCATTCAAAATTTTGGTTGCTTCACTACAAAGGTTACTGTAAGAAACATATTTTTTTGTTATATTTGAAGTAAAATCTTTAATCATATTGCCTGTTTTTTAAATTTTAAAGAAAACGTTGGATTTTTTGTTATTCCAAATCTTTGGACTTTAACAAGACCCGAAAGAAAGATGTTTTTGTAAAACATGTGCAAATAGCAGATGTCAGTGGTCAAAGAGAGCTGAATTTAATCTAAACAAAAAAAAGTCTTTTTAAAATGCTATTTAGAAAACTTATTAGAGCATAGACTAAATATTTGTGCCAAAATGAAAACTTTTTTATTACTGTTAATTTTTCTTTTGATGATTCCATTGATGGATTTTCGGCGGCATCGAAGAGCTAATGAAATAAAAATCATTAATATTTCAAATCGAAATTTAAAGGTATTTTAACAGTTTTTTTGAAATATTATAGCAGTTATAGTTAATGTTTTTTGTGGCATAAAATGCTGTAGTTACAGTAACCCATTACACGTTTGCTCCCAATTTTAGCTTCATTGCCAATCAATTTTAACAGATCTTCGAGATCAATTTGTTTATGAAAATGAAGAATTTGCATTTAATTTTTATGATTTTGATCCAGGTGTTTATTATTCAACTTTTTAACTTTTTTAAAGTTCTAGTAAAACAACTTTTTTTAGACAATCATCATTTTTGGTGTGATGCATATGGCTTAGAAAATTTCTTTGAAACATTTGATATTTTTGGAAAAACTGCACCAAATAATGATAAAATAACTTGGTTTGGGATAGCTTTAAAAATTATTAAATAAAGTTGAAGGTTTTAGGTATCTTCGACCAGATGGTTTATATTTGGATTCATCAAATCCTGATGCAATTCGATTACCATGGTGGAGTTGGTCTACAGTAATCTAATAAAATACAATTTTGGGATTATGTGTGTTTTTCTCCTCGATTTTATAATAATTCTTTTTTGTAACAAAATAAATTTCAAGTTAATAAAATTTCATATCACATTCACATTGTTTCGCTGTGTAATGAACATCCCTTTAACCTACCAGAATTTTACAAAATAGACATGTTTTATATGAATCATAAAAGATCCCAAATTTGGTATTTTTGTCAAAAATCGTTATAAAATAATTTGTTCAATATTTTTGCACATATGTTTTTAAGCAAAATTTTAGTTTAGTTAATTACAAAAAATCTTTTTCAATTAAAATATTCATGATGTAAACCGACAGCATGGGGAATTTTTTTTAAATTGATCCGAGAAATTCAAAATTTTATCATTGCGAGCTTTAACTGATTTTAGAACAGTTCCATCATTTTTATCATGCTTCAATTTGAAAGGCTGAAAGAATCTATGTTATAATTTATCAAATATTCAAAAAAGTTGCTTTCTTTCTTCCAGATAAAAAATGAAAAAAAAGTTTTGCTGTGTTATCTCTATTGCAATTTATCGCGGTTGCAAAACGTTTTGATCATATCTCTTTTTCCCATCACTGAAAAAGACACAGCTTCAATGCTTTCGTTTTTGTTTTGGAATTTTGTTGTTTGTTTTTTTTAAAATCATTTTATGGTGCATTCGATAACTGCTCAAATATAAAAGTACTATTTTAAAAAGTGCTTTAACAATTTTCAGCAATGGTATTAGCGAAAATAATAAAAGTTACAAAAATAAACTTATTCAACACAGTGTTTATACAACTGAGCCAAAGGGTTAAGGCGGAAATTCCGCAATAATTTACCGTATGACATTTTTCTTTCAAAATTTTTTGTAATGTTTAGTTAAACATAAACAAAAAATTGTTATAATCTTAAAAACTAATGTTTGTAGCTATAATCCTCTGCAAATGTTACTATCGACGACAGTAAAATTTGCATAACCATTGCATTGTCTTTTCATTCGTAGCCGTCATTGAAATGAATACAAATACTTGGCAGCTGCACTATATTCTTTCCTTCCATCATTTTCAATCAACTTTTGTTGTGTCATCAAAAAATTACGTTCTGTTAGCTGCATTGAATTTAACATGTTACGTCTAAGCTCAAATTTACTTCAATGTTTTATATGTTTTTTACTTTTATGGCTTGCTATTGTCTATTCATTTCCAACAACAGAACAAAGTCGTCGATACGAACGTGATACATCTGAAAATGAATTTACTGTCGGTGAACTTGATTTGGTTTTAAAACCTGGTGATGATTTTCTTAAATTTCAAATATGTTGTCCAAATGGTGGTTGTGATCAAGGAAGGTAAGTTTAAAGTTGTATTTAAGCTAATCTTTGAATTATGTTTTTTTTAGTTTTCTTTTTTGCTTTTCAACAACTAAACAAAAACAAGGTCCTCGAATTCTTTATGGATGTGGTGCTGGAACATGTGCATACAACGTTGATTATCTTGGTAATGATGGATATTCATTGTCTGAAAATACATTTTCCTCATCTGATAAATGCTTTGATGGAAAAATTACTATGAATCACATGCATCTATCATATACAAATCAAACATATCAAACAATAACATTACCTGGATGTCCATTGAATATTGTTCAACCTGGTAATCGATTGATGCTTGATGTTAAAACAATTCCAACTGGTGTTACGGTAATTGCAACAAATGCTCAAAAATATGTTGAACCAACTACAACTCTTCCTCCATCAACTTCTCCACCAACAACAAAACCGACAAAAGAAACAACTGCAGAAGTACCTTCAGCAGCAAAGAAAGATGAAACTGAAATGTCGGATGCATTGAAATATTCTCTCATTGGTGTTGGAATATTTGTATTTATTTTGTAAGTATTACGTTTTTTTATAGAAAGTAACATGGTGGATTTTAGAATTGTTGGTGGTATTGGTTTTGCAATTTATTGGTTTTGTTTTAAATCAAAGAAATCTTCTAAACCTGCTCTTCCGGTTACTGTAGCCAAAACTGCTGCTACACCTGTCATCAAAGAAGCTCCTGTAATGAAAGAAAAGCCAACCGAAGTTAAGCCGGTAGAACCAAAAAAGAAGGCTGAAAAAGAAGTTGAAGATTTAAAACTTGCACCATCAAATGTTGTACCGTCTTCTGCAACACCCGAACCACCTCAACAACCACCTACAGAACCTACAGCTTCTAAAGCACCATCAGCTGTTCCATTAAAACCTGAACATCCAAAATCATCTCTTCCAGGTCCATCACTTGAACCATCATCTATTATCAATCCTCCACTAAGAGTACGGCAACCACAAGCACAATCTGAACTACCACCTGCAACTCCAACAATTGCTGATCTTATTGGTCGTGTTGGTGGAAGGAAATATTTTGATACATTTGATCGAATACAAACACCACATTATGAAAATATTTTTGATTCAATGATTCGAAATGGTTGGATTACTGAAGATCAAGCATTAAAGGTTAAAAAAGAAAAATTTATTCGTCCGCCATCTGAAGAAGAACTTCGACTTTTTGCTGCTCCTATAAGTGTCATGTATCAATTACTTGAAGAGATGATGTAAGTTTTTTTTGTAGATACAGCAGTTTTTGTACTCATATATATGTACATATATACTTTTTAGTAATGATGCTGCATATTATCATAAGCCACATGAAGGCGCTCCATGCATCTTGGCAGAAAATGAATATCATACATATTTTGTATCACTATATGCTGTTGTTGCACATTATTCTAAATATTTCAAAGTGGGAAAAGAAGTTCCTCTTGAAAAGTGTTCAGTTCCACTTTTACTTGGAATTGCTATGGATCGAACACAATCTGAAGCTCTTCGTCGTCGAGCATTAGTTATCATGACCAGGGCTGTCCGGTGCGCCGGATCCGGTGCACCGGAAACCGGCCATTATTCCGGTGTTTTTTGCTCCGGACCGGAATCCCGGATTTTTGGCCGGATTCCGGTTTCCGGTGCATGCATTAATCATACACTATTTTTTGCAAAATTGATGGTTTTTTTGTAAAATTTTGCTCAATCAGTTCCTCAACCATTATCCAAAAAGCGAAAACTTGATGAAAGTTCACTTGAAATCATTCCTGCACAAAATCCTCCAACTCCAGTTAAGTCAGATGATGATTTGTGATTTCTTTCCTTTTTTGTACCATAAATTAATTGACATTTTTTGATTTTTTCTTTAAAATTTACAGTACTTATAAAGAACCGGACACCGGAAACCGGAATCCCGGAAACCGGACAAATTTTCCGGTGCACCGGCAACCGGACCGGACAGAAAAGCCAGCACCGGACAGCCCTGATCATGACGTATGTTTTAGTATATAAAATAATTTCTATAGAATATCTTTTTTAGGATCAAAGCTGTTGATATAACAAAAATTTTTAATGAAGCTCAGTGCATTAAATTCCCTTATCCAATGTGTGTTATATGTCTCTCATATCAACTTGATAGATATTTGGTAGATAATGTAGATCGTCTTCATACATTCTCTTCTCCCAATAATTCTGAATGTTCAAGAAGTGATGATGGACAAAAACCTGGTGGGGGTGCTGCTCAATCTGTTGCAGCTGCTAATGGAAGTCGTCGTGCTACTGATGGTGGAAAACAAAGCTCTTCATCATCAAAAATTGGAACAAAAACATCTGTTAGCAAAGAAGTGGTTGCTCCTACAGTAGAAAAGAAGAAGAAGATGAAAAAGAAGGGAGAAGGAAAAAAAGCATTGAAATAATTAGTGGTGATGATAAATGCTTACATTTATTTTGTGGTTTTATTATGTTTTTTATGTAATGTGTTGATTGAATAAAATTTAAAGAAAATAGCGTTTTTATCAAAGCTAAATTGAACCTAAAAAACGTGAAGAATCAATAAAAAATTAATATGTAATACTATGAATATAAGGGGCGATAAAATGTTCATCTTTCTTTTATTTTTTCCTTGTAAAGTCAACTCATGCGTATAAATCAAATTCAATCAAGCTTTCACGCAACAACCTTTCACCAATACATTAGCATTCATCTCTTTTTGGCGGGGTTTAAAAAAATTGGTTGCGATTAAAAAAATGTTTCGAATTTTTTTTGTATTACTTTTCCATTTTTTAGCTGTACTTTCTAACATCCTTCTTTTTGAACTACTTTTTTTTGTATTACTTTCTTACTCTAATTGCTTGTTATACTTTGTAAACATCCTTCTTTTCAGCTTCAAAAAATGTCTGATCCATTTAAACACTTTGATCGTATTCGAGAAAGCTTCCGTCAAACGAAATCTACTTCACAGCTAAACTCCACTGGAAAATATTTATCTAAGGCTGATTATGTAAAATCTAATCTTCCATCTTCATCATCTGATTCAAAGATGTTTCCAGCTCGATCTTCATTAACATCTCGTGGAACAACTAAACGAACAAGTAATGAAGGAATTGAAGTAGCTGCTGAACCACGTAAAGTTAAATGGTTTACATCACCATTTGATGATGATATAGAAATAATAGGTGAAAAACCACCACCTAAAAAACGTGGTAAACTTGCTATTGGTAGTAGTACTAGTAGAAAAGCTACAACAACAAAAAAGAAGAAGAAGGATGAAGAAGAAGTTATTAATGGTGAGTTGTTTAGTTTTAATGATGATAATTTGTATAGTGATATTTTAGGTGAAAATATGGCACCATTTATGGGTGGAATAAATGCAAATATGTTTGAGCCTAAAAGGATTGAAGATTTAGCTGTTAATTAAAAAGAAGATTGAAGAGGTAAGGGTTGAGATTAACAAAGAGATGTGATAGATATTCATCAGAGGGGATGTGGGGCGCTGTGTGTTGTTGTAACATAAACATTAATGCGTCGTGCTATAACTACACCTACATATTACACTCACTAATAACCGGACTCAACGTGAAGAAGAAGATGGCTGATGGCTATCATATTAGCATATTATTCTCGACAAGTATGCTTAAATTATCTGATTCGTTGTTGTCCAAGGGAAAAGTTAACGGATACTCATTTGTATCTTGTCGAAAATTGCATCAACCTGCTCATAAATCGGATTATCAACGGACTCAAGAAAAGAAAGATCATTTTTATGATGCTGTTAAACAATGTTTTTAAGATATATGAAAGCAACAATTTGATTTAACAGAAGTTTGTACAATTATGGTGTAGCAGAAGACAATGTTGAACTAACGAAATATCTAAAAATGCGGCTATTTTTAACTGTGGTACAGTAATTGTCTGCTACATTCTTCTTGACGGCCAAATTATGCCAAGAAGCAAGAGATGGAGAGTTAATAGCTTCTCTATGATTGAGAACGTTAACCATAAAAAATTTTCAGTGCTCTTGCTTTATATATGACACACATCCCCTTGAGCATTTGAAGCTACAGTACTCTGTTCTTTCAACTTGCATTAACATTTTTCCAGTTCAAATCTTACTTCCATATTTTTTAGGTAAAAGATTGGATTCAATCAATGATGACTCCTGCTAAATCTCGTAAAATTCTTTTGCTTACTGGTCCATGTGGATGTGGAAAAACAACAACTTTAAAGCTTCTCTGTGCAGATCTTGGAGTAGATTTCCTTGAATTTGATCACCCACAAGAAGGTGACTTCAATGAATACGATAATTACACAGGAACAAAACCCATGGAAATATTTGAAAAATATGTTAAATCTTGTGAATTTCTTTCTACAGAACCGAATGCACCTAAACATCGTTTGCTATGTATTGAAAATCTTCCAAATATTTTTTATCGGTAAGCAGTTTTTTTTGGGATTATAGCTTAAAAAAGAGAGCGTTTCTTATTGAAGATTTAGGGGACCTGGAAAGCTGAAAGAAAGTTTACTTCGATGTGCAGCAACAACTCGATGCATGATTGTATTTATTATGTCAACAACTGAAAAAGGATGGGATTTTTCACCTGCTCGTCTATTTCCACCTTCTGTAATGAATGAACTACAAGCAACAGAAATTAAATTTAATTCTATTGCCACAACAAATATTTCAAAAGCTGTGCATAAAATGATTGATGCTATGAATATTAATGCTACTTCATCTATGGTTAAATCAATAGTTGAACAAGCAGATGGTATGTTTCTTTGGGTTAGCGTTGTTAATGGAAATATCAGACATTTTCAAAATTTACTTTTGTCGGAAAATAAGTGAAGTTTTACTGTAGAAGATGCTCCTTGTGGTTACTGTATATTTCCATTGTCATCCCTTGTTTGGGTATTGTAATGCTATTACTACAACTTTCTTATTATAGGTGACATTCGATGCGCTATAAATAATATACAATTTTCAACTCTCAAAAAATCTTTCAAAGGTGGAATATCATCAGCAATTAATCATATTACTACATTTCATTTTATTGGTAAAATAATGTATGCTAAAAGAATTGAAGCATCAACATCACAAGAATGGCGAAATGTTGAAAATAAAATGAATACTTCAAAATGGCGTAGATTAACTCCACCAAAAGATGATTTAAATTATTTGACTGATAATAGTGTACTTTCTGGATCAAGGGTAAGCTTTGATGAAGTGGTTATGTGATTAATGTATGAGGGTTTTTTAGCTCGCTGATTATATTTTTGAACATGAACCAAATTTTGCTCCATCTATTACAGCGTGTAGTCGTGTACTTCGTGATATATGTGAATTTGATTCAATTCATTCAAGATGTGATTATTATGAACATGCATCAATGATTAATAAATATTATACTGATGTGAGTTGATTTTTGGATATTACTATATTTAGCATGGCTAGATTTTCGGTTGTCGTTGTTCCTTTTGGAATTTAACAAAACTTGGGGGTGGTTGATGCGGTTGTTATATTGATTTCTATTTCTATTAAATACTTATTGGCTTTTTAGATTTCCATTCGAACAACAGTTTATAATAATTATCAATGTGCAGCAGGACAAGCAAAAGTATCAAGAACTCGTCAGCTTTATCAATTTAAGAAGCCACAGCTTACAGAAGTTACTCGAACAAGGCTTGAAACAAAACTAAATCTTGAAAAGCTACTTCCAAGGCTACGATCTGCTGATTTATTTATGACGTAAGTTAGCTTTTTAATTGGCAGTGATAGTAAGCTTGTATACGTCTAATATCTCTATTATAGTACTCTTTATTTTAATTAATCCTTTTTTAGTACCGTACCTCTACTTCCATGAACAACATTCTTTACTCGTCCTGAAGAAAAAAAAATAATTAATGCTTTATCTCTTCGTGAAAAAGTTAGTTCAACAAGTTGGGGTGGTGTTCGAATCAAAGTTAATATCATCCAAAAATCTTGGCACCAAAAATGATTCACCTCGTACAAAACCATATATGGCTAATACAATTGAAGAAGAAAAAGAAGAAGAATTTGATATTGAAGAATCTGACGATGATGATTCATTTTAAATAGATTGTTTGTGTATGTTTTAATAGATTTTATTGTATACATTAATTAGATTGTGACACATTAATGTTCATTTTATTTATTTGTAGTTTTGTGTTTACGTTGTTTTAAAAAAAAGTGGACAATTTACGTGAATCACCTTGTTTTAGACAACTAAAATTTCGAATACGGGATTACTGTAACTTATGAGATATAAGACATACTTCCATTTTTTTTGCACCTGCAAGTTTCATTGCAAATTCATGTACTCGATCACCAGCTGGATGTGAATGACCATCAACAAATCCAGGAAATAAACAACCACCTTCACCATCATATCTTGGAGAAGTAGAAAGATCATGTATTGCTTCCAATTATAAAATGTTTTTGTGATTTACACCAGAAGTAGCTACAATATAAATTTAAGCATTTGAGGCCACAATACTTTTCAAAAAAATTTAGGGAAACTTGTAACAGAAAGTCGTACATCAACAAGTCTACCAATATCTTTGATCACTCCATCAACAACAACTACAGCTAAATCTTTTGATTCACTTCCGAGAATCTGAAATATCCAATATCTTATTTTTAATTAGTCTCATAGCCAGAACCTTAATTCCATTCATATCTTTTCCAGTAAGAAATTGTGTAACATTATCATCAACAATTTGAACGATCTGTTGAAGATTCTCTAACACAATTGTTCTCTCAGCTTCAGAAAAATATTGATTTATTGCCGATGGAAAAAAGACCATAGCTTTTTAGTTTTTCCTAAAAATTAAAAAGGTTTTTAAGAGCGTGTCTCACTTCATAAAAACTTTTTCTTGCAATAGAACCTCATAATCGGACATGTAATAGTGCAGATATTCTTCTCGATGAAGCTATAATGGCAATAAAAAGAATGTTCATCTCGTTTTTTTCATTGTAGAAGACCAAACTACACAAAATTTTTAGAAATGTGCATATGGATTTGGGGAAAAAATCTGTAACGCGCTTGTGAACCCCTTTGTATTCTTTAACACCATTAGGGCCCCAACTATACCCCGAATCTCGAAGAATGACAAAAGAAAATGAAAAGAAATCTAAAAAATTTCGTTGAAAACCGTAAAAAGTCATAGAAAATCGTAAAAAGTCGTAAAAAATCGTGAAAAGTCATGAAAAATCGTGTTAAATTTTCCACGACTTTCCACAGTTTTCTACGATATTCCACGAAAAAAGTTGCAAAAATTTTTTTCCGATTAAAAATTGTATTTTAGGTTTCAAATATATTTCTTTATCTCTCCTCTTGAATTCACACAATCTCTTTTATCTAAAAGATAAATTAAATGACGCATTGCTGATGATTAATGTTTAGACGTCATCAATCCCCTTTCGGTGATGAATAAAAATTAGTTTTTCTTTCATTATTTTATCCCATTTCTCAATTACTGCTTCTTTTATCTTATCTTCCTCTCACCATAACACGTTTTAAATTTAAAAGTTTTGTCAAAAATTTGTTTTTTACTTGAACTATCGATGGCAGTAAAACAAGTTCTCATTAACACTCCCTTTTATGTTTGAAGGTGTAAAAAACAGGTGATTTTTTAGACACAAAAAACAACGATAAAATCACACGTCTGAAACAAAAAAAAACAATCAAAAACCCCTACAAAACTATTTTGTAAAACATACGTTTTTTTTATTGTAAGAAATTCCGGTTTATCGTCTGCCCCTTCTTTTCCACCTCCGTCTTCTCCTCATTTTCTTCCGCGAAATAAAATTTGGAAAATTCATAACACACTTCTTCTTTCTTCTTTTTCAGCTGAAACCGGAGGCGATCGATGGAAGAAGGGAAAAACAAAAAAAGTAATGGATTCATTCATTCAACTTTCACTACTTTATTATCCATTATTGAAATCTCTCTTTCCACCATCCCTTGTCTCTTCTCTAGCTTTTTTAAATGTATCCAAAATTTTTTCCGCAACATGGAAAAAAAGTAACCTTAATCTTTTTGCGTTGTGTTCATGGATGACCTAGCATCTGTCAAAAAATTTTTGACCATTATTTTTAAACTAAAATTTTTTTTGTATCCAAATTAGTGTTTTTATTTTTGAATGATTTCCATCATCATGGTGGTGGTGGTTGTGTAAATGGAGGTAAAACTTTTTTTGTTTTTGACTGAATTGTTTTAAATTGCTAAAATTGACCCTTTTAAATTTTGTTGGTTGTAAAAAACGTCATCTTTAGTGTAATTGTAAAATTTTTTATTAAATGTAATTTATCATTTTTAAGTTCATGTTTTAACTATCATTTGTTATTTACGATTAATTTTTCGTTTTTATTTGTCAAAAACTTACTTACTTACAATTCATCAATTACTTTGTTTTTTATTTATATTTTTTACAGTACTTATCAAGCAAGGAAGTAAATACATAGAATGTCCCCAGTATTCTTCTAAGTCTAAGGCAGTCTTGTAAAATCTTTATCCAACACTTTAATAAGGTCCTTAAATCTATCAGATTCTTCAATGGATGAAAGGGATACTGTATGAGCATGTTCTTTAACGTAATAAACAGCTCGTGTAGCTCTACCAGTTTTTCGTAGTACAAATACACCACATACAAACCAAAATATCCATGTACAATATAAAATTAGCTTATAAATTTTTGGATTTAATCGTAGAGGCTGAGGTTCAGATTAGGGCTATAAATATATTCTTTCTATAATGAACGAAATTGGTAATAGATATTTTAACGTTTCCTTAACAAAAAATTTAATTTATCTTTGAATAGTTTCATTTCTTCTCCATTTAGTGATATCAGCGAGAAAGTAAAAATGAAAAATTCAATTTTAAAAGCAGCAAAAAAATGAGGAAATTTGCTTTTAAAATTTATTAAAATAGTTGTAAAAGTTATTTGAATTCAGCGAAAAACTTAAACTTTTCTTTTGTTACACGCAATGGTCTTGATTTTTGAGTTCCTTTTCTTTTTCTAAACTTACTACCAAAAAAACAACAATTTTTTTCCACGTTTTTTTCTCTATTCAAAAAAAGCGTTTAATAACAATTGTAAGTCAATCCTCTCTTCACCATCGATCCATTACGTTGTATTTTTTTCTTTTTTTTTACCTTTTAAAGTTTAATATCAGTAGTATTATCAGGTTGTTCGATAAGTCCGTGCCGCGATATTTGTTGTTGTATTATTAATAGTAGGAGGGCAATCAAAATGAGGTCTTTTGCAGTGGGTAGGCCCATGACTTAGGCTTCTGATGATAATAAAATATTGGGGTCACCGGGGATACTGTAGGTATACGGTAGAATTTTCTCGAACAAATCTGGATTTTCGATAAAAATGAGCTGTAATTAAACGGGAAAAAGCTGGAAATGATTGGATATGACGTTTTAGGACTCTCTACACCATGTCCAACAACTTTCAAATGGTATTTTGCCTCAGGGCATTATGCAAATTTCCGAGGTCGAAAAATTTGCATATTTTCAAAAATTGAAAAAAATGGCAGGAAGGTGTCGTAGAGGGTCCAGTAAGTCCCCCACAATCAAGTTTGGTCTAAATTATAGCTCTAAAACCTTTTTTTATAGCAAAGAATAACATTGAGTAGCAGGCGATAGTTTAATTAGCTATAAAAAAATGTTTTAGAGCTATAATTTAGACCAAACTTGATTGTGGGGGACTTACTGGACCCTCTACGACACCTTCCTGCCATTTTTTTCAATTTTTGAAAATATGCAAATTTTTCGACCTCGGAAATTTGCATAATGTACTGAGGCAAAATACCATTTGAAAGTTGTTGGACATGGTGTAGAGAGTCCTAAAACGTCATATCCAATCATTTCCAGCTTTTTCCCGTTTAATTACAGCTCATTTTTATCGAAAATCCAGATTTGTTCGAGAAAATTCTACCGTATACCTACAGTATCCCCGGTGACCCCAATATTTTATTATCATCAGAAGCCTAAGTCATGGGCCTACCCACTGCAAAAGACCTCATTTTGATTGCCCTCCTACTATTAATAATACAACAACAAATATCGCGGCACGGACTTATCGAACAACCTGATATTATTCTGACTTGATCTGATGCGCAACACCACCAACGCTTCCTTTCCTTTTGTCATTGAAAAAAACTTCAAAAGCCAAAACTGGCGCAAACACGCACCATTCCAAAATGAAACGATTGTCATATTCCTCCCCATCATGACAGATCCCTTCCTTCTTTTTCTATCACCTTTTTTTTCAACGAACGAACTTGACTTTCTTTTTTTTCGCCTTCATTCCTTCTGCTGCCATTGACATCCTTCTACAATTTCTTTTTCTTTTCCCTCTCACTTCTCTCTCTTGATGTAAGAAGATTGTGAACAAAAAAAGAGTTATGTTTTCTTCTTACCTTTTTTGCTTCCCCTTTTTTGACAAGAGAGAAAGATTTGACCGTCAAAAACGTTAAATTTTTAAAGTCAAAAAGTGGAATCAGAAAAAAAGGGACAAAAATATATGTTATATCTGTTAACCTTGATTTCGTGAAAAGAAAAGAATAAAAGTCTGTCGATCGTTTTGTGGCGATTGAAAAACGTAAATCGTTTTTTTTCTGGTGGTTATCATAACGTACCTCTTCATCTTCATTTTTCTATTTAATTAGATTTTTTGAAAATTTTATCGTCGTTGATGTGCTCATTTCTGGAAGGTTTTGAAATTTTAGTTTAAATTTTTTTATCATTGATTTTTTTTCATTTTGCGTTGATTACCTTTTTTAAAACAACTTTTTAATACGTCATCAAAGTTTCTTTCTTTTTATTCCATCACTTAAGTACTTTCTTTAAGGATTGCAAGTGTATCATAACGGACTTTTGTAAATTTTCTTTTTAGCATTTAATAAAATTTTTTACATAGTTTCCATCCTCTATTTTGCGGCCGTGGTTGATAAGAATGGAATCTCTTTAAATTAATTTTCATAGATACAGAATGTGCCAAAAAATTGAGATTTTTTTCGGCCGCTGTTTTATATCCTACTCAAGATAACCGATAATTAATAAAGCAACGATCAAGGTCTTTTGAAATACTTATAATCAACCCTATGGGGATTATTATCTCGTAAAAGTTGCATATTTGCATGATAAATAGAGAAATCCATTAGCTATCTATTACTTTTCGAGAAAATTGATAACGAAATGTTAACTTTTATTTTCGAAACTTTAGATATTTTTCTTTTGAGATACCTTAAAATTGAACTTTGTTTATTTTTATATGGATAATGTATTTATTACTTTAACATTGCTTTTTTTAATCAAAGCCTTTTTATAAAAATGATGTCCTTATAGATCAATTAAGCTTGATTATATATCATTGTCTATATTCTTCTTTTTTTGTTTTGCTAATCAGAGTTTATTTATGTGCTTCTGAAAATTCAGTTTTTAATCTTTTTTATATTTTTTCAGTTTATGCTAAACTTGTAATTGTCCACATCTTTCAATAGCAAACAATTAAACCTTATAAAAACAAACTTATATTTATTCTATGACATCGTCCGTGTGGCAGCTATTACAAATGTCATCAACGACAACAACAATGCTTAAACAGCGTACAACAACTTCAGCAATATCAAAGTTACCATCATCTCCTCAACCCCATAAAATTGCTTATATCCCATCTTCTACAACTGCAGCTACAACTGTCACAACCAAATCTGAACTACAACTTGTTAGACCACCACCTCCAAAGCGAATTTACCGCAAACCAAATTATTCAATTTTATGGCCATCACAATTTTTAAATGCAATATTTGGTCCAAAAATTTATAAGCTAATTTTATATTGTACATGGATATTTTGGTTTGTATGTGGTGTATTTGTGCTACGAAAAACTGGTAGAGCTACAAGAGCTGTTTATTACGTTAAAGAACATGCTCATACTGTATCCCTTTCATCCATTGAAGAATCTGATAGATTTAAGGACCTTATTAAAGTGTTGGATAAAGATTTTACAAGACCGCCTGCTTTCTTGCTGCTCAATCAATATGCTCTTAATATGACATTTAATTTTCTTTGTAATACTGCTGTATATCCTGGTGTTCATGAAAGGCTAGTATTTGTTACGTTAGATTCAAAGGCTCGAGATGTTCTTGCTGAACATTGGCCAAACATTCAACAGCTATATTGGCCAACTCCAAGTCTTTATGTAAGTTTTTTAAATATTACAACAAATTTTAATCATCAAAAGAGTAAAATTTCACTTTCCCAATTTGAAATTGTGATTTCAATTGATCTGTGAATTTCGCATTTTCCCTAATTTCTTATTACTCAAGTTTCAATCTTTTTTTTAGAAACCATTTTCATTTGCTGAAGGCCCATATCAACTTATTTATTTGTTACGTTCAAATTTAGCCATTGCATTAATTCGAAAAAATAAATCATTTTGGATGATGCAACAAGATACTTTTTGGAGGGAATCATTATTTGATAAAAATTTAGAAGATGATCCAACCTATGATGCTTTATTTGATCAAATTGGTGATGATGAAGATAGTTTAAGAGCTGAATGGGTTAATGGTAAGTGAGCATAGATTATAAAAACTGATTTGTCTGGCTTTGTTATATCCACAAATGAGCAATTAGATAATTAGATATTCTAAAGCATACATTATTTTAAACGTTAAAAGCTTTTGTCTATATCCATCAATGAGGAACTAGATATTCTAACAAAAAAGCTGAAAACGATCTAGTTCTTTTTTGTTTGAGAAAAGCTGTTTTTTCTTCCGATTTTTTCTGTAATTAAAATAATCCGGAAGAAAAAGCGAAAAGGAACCTCCGTGAAATAATTACACCAAAAAAGAAAGCAAAAAAAGTTTTCGAGTTTTTTATTAAAAGTTCGTAAAAAGGGAAACATTTGTTTAACTGCGTTAGAACGTTTAATAACTGATAGCAAATCTGTGTCATTTCTTTGAATAAATTCAAAATGAATGTATTTAGGAAATCTTTGAATAATTCAATGAATGTTTGAAATTTCCTTTTAAACTTGTTTTTGTTTGCAAAGTTTTTTTTATCCCTTTCAAACAAATACCACAAATTAATCAAATATCTTTTGAAATTACGTCAAAGAGAATTCCTTTTTATTGGCCAAATTGCAATCAAAAACCTTTTTTCCCATATCTTCTTCTTCTCGTAATTCATTTTTTTATTGATTCTTTCTTCTCATTAACATTCAAAAAAAAGTTTTAAACACATCAATGACCTTTGAAGTAGTGATGATGGTAGAAATTAGGGCAACGTAAAATTAATTTAGGAAGGAAATAGCGTTTGTTTATACAACAATTTTTGTATAGGGGTGCAACTTCGTGGGAGGCATTTTGTTCTGATTTCTTTAATTTAATTTGTTTATGTAATTCGTAAACGTGCAAATTAGAAACTGTTTTTTGGAAATAGATCTTTTACATTCACATTAGCTCTAATCCATTGAATACATCAAAACACAAAAGCGAAACATTTTTTAAATCCATTATATCTCCAGATAGACCATAAATGCAATAATTAAATAAATATCCATAAACGTTGCACCATTGAAGAATTAATTTTTTACACCATTCAATGCGCAATTTTTTCAATGAAAAACAGTTTTTCGGTTCAATGCTTTTTGAGGTGACTGACCAAAAAATGATCGAAAATGTTACAATAGAAAAAAACATTGTTCAATAAAATGCATTGAGAGGATTGAAAAAATGAATATTAAAGCGGGACATCCACCACATTTATACTTCTTTGATCACCTTTTCCTGAAAAGTTTTGACAACTTTATAATCAGTTTTAAAAATTACAGGTGCAAATTTCTTTGTAAAAGCAAATAATGCAACATTGGAATTTTTTGAAAGAATATCCGCAAAGCTTGAACATTATTATACACCAGATATGGGAATAATGATTCATCAATGTCATACATGGCAAGAACCAAGATGCAAATTTATTTCACATAAGTAAGTTGTTTAAGCAATTGTGGGGGTTCTTGTTTTAACAGCTAATTGATTACAGTATGTGGCAGCTACAGTAGCCTCTTTCCCCTCCCAACACTAATCCATTAACACAGTTTTTTGGAACACTGTTTTATGCTTACTTTTTCAGAGTTGCACATTCATGGGAATGGATGTATACAAATCAAAAGAATCCTCCATCTATCATGCAACTCGATTGTGAAACAGATGGTGGATCAAAGTTACAAGAACTCGCCAAATTTGGATTCTATTTTACTGAAAAAGATGGAAGAACTTGTAAACCTGAAGCAGTAAAGATAGCACAAAAGTTAATGGAAGATGGAAAAATTGAAATTGGACATGTATCATGGCTTAATCTGTCATGGGGAAGATTTCAATTTCGAGTATATTGGTGGATTGTAGATTGTATTTTATGGTTACCATATATCGGATATTATGTACATCCATATTTACCACTTGTTGGATATATTTTAATGTTTACAATGTAAAATTTATGTTTATAAGAGTATCATCATTTGATACATTGCTAAAAAGAAAGAAGTTGAATTTTGCGCCAAAACAGTGTGCAATTGCAATTGATATATGGCACGTTACAATGGCGCGATGTGCAAATTCATTCTTTTTGGTGATGCTTCAAATGACGTCACTCTTTTAATTTGTAATAGTCTGTTACCGTAATCTTTCACTTTATAATGTTGTTCTTTTTTTTCTCTGTCTCCATAAGGGTATTTCTATTTATCTATTTGTGTTGCTTCGATTAACTTCTATTCCACCAGGGTATTGTAAAAGCGATATTTCGACTTGGTTAGCGAAAAAGTTACTTCATTTTCGATTTTGTTTTGGATATCAAAAAACTCCATTTTTTGACTTTGAATAACGACAAATGGGAAAAAAAATTGCATTTAATTTTAGCCGGAAGTTTATGATAACTTCGATATCAAAAAAACCAAAAATTACTAAACGAAATTGAAGTAATCTCGATTTCGACTCTGGAAATTTTGGTTTCGCAAAGCTTTGTTTTCAAAATCAAGATTATTTCGAGAAGCAAACTTCTGTTTTTTCCTTTTGAAATAACCAAAATTGACACGCTCAAAACCGAAACTTTTTATTTTACAGAACCTTGCCTTTTTTTTCTATGCTCAATTTTTATATCTCTAATTTATTCTTCGAGCATTTTATGCAATTCCCCCAAATCCCTATCTTTTCTTAAATATAATACCGGTTGTTGATTTTTTCATTATCAAAAAGAAGAACAACCAATCCAAAAAAGCTATTTTGCTACTGCAAAATTACAAATAACTATTATTTTTAAATTGTTTAAAAAAATTGTTAAAATTTCTATTCAAAAAAAATATTTCAAAGTAATAAATTTATTTCAAAAAAATGTCACGTAATAGTAATAGTCATAACAAAAAAAAGAGACAGAATATATATATACGAAACCGTAATAATGTTATATTTGGAGCAAAATGTACAAAAAAAGAGGGAAAAGAAGAAATCATTAAATGATTCAAAAAACAGTTACAGTAGACTATAGAGTGGTAAAAAACAAAACAGACGAATAATAAATTAAGAAAACATTAATACTTTTTTCCATGGATTAAAATCTTTTTGAGCAATTATTCGATCATATAGTTCTTGAAAGGACGGACGATCATAGGAGTTGTACTGAAAAATGAATGGATACGGTAATTTTATGGTTGAACAATAAAATCAGCTCAAATAATAACTGCAGTAATATACTATCCTATATATTTTAAAGCAACATAAGCTAACTACAGTACCCTATGCCAAATAAACAAAACCCAAAAACTTACTTTGCAACAATCAAATGCAAGTTGAAAGAAATCTTTTGGTGTATCACGTGGACAAACTTTAATAAATTTCTCAAAATCAATTCCAAAATCTTTTGTTCTTGCAAGACGAGAAACATGATCCGCATCAATTCTAGCAATCATTTGACAAACTATAATCCCAAATGAGAATACATCAGATTTTTCATCATAACTTTTTTCAAATAACATTTCTGGTGATTCATAATCTTCTGTTCCACATTGTTCAGGAGCATCACCGGGTTTTGGAATTTTAGTTGATAGACCAAAATCTGCTACAATTGCTTTTGGGAATCGTTGACCAGGTTCTGATTGAAGGAGAATATTCATTGCAGTTAAATCTCGATGCATATATCCATTTGAATTGACATAACTCATTGCTGATGAAATTTGAAGCGCAATAAGGCAACGTTGAATCCATGGAAAAGGTCTTCTGGATGAGATAATAAGTTGTTCCAAGCTACCACGATCACAAAAATCTGCTAACAAATTTAGGCTCCAATGACGGTCGTCACGTTCTACACACATCCCACTAAAATGATTAAATATAAGTATGGAAGAGAGATCTTAACCAAATGTACAAAAACTAACCGAAATGTAAGAATATTTGGATGCTTTAATTTTGATAGTACACGAGCTTCACGGAGTTGTGCCTTTTTTGCTGATATTCGTGCATTCTTTTTACCATTTGTATTCATCTTTGCAACTTTCATAACACAATATTTTGGAAGTGGACCATTAGGCTCAAGAAATCGAACCTTATGCACTTCTCCAAAAAATCCTTCACCAAGCTTCTTTACAATTTCAAATTGATCCTTCCCATATATTTCTCCTATTGCATCACGCGTTGAACCACGTAGTGCACGAGTTGGTGATGTACCAGCAGAAGAAGAAAATGATAGATCTTCCTGAAAAAAAAAAGAGTACGGTAAAAAGCAATAACAGAAAAAAACAGAAGCTTACTTGATTTGAAGAAGTTGTTGAACAAGTTGTACAATTTAGATCATAGCTTGTTGTGGCAATATTGCAGTGATCATTAACATTTTGATTTACGTCATGACTAAAACAGTAACTTTGAAGAAAATAAAAATAATTCTTTAAAGAATTCAGGATTGCGAAAAGTTAGTGATAGCAGTTAATGTTAGTAAGTAGAAAATTTAATGTCAATAGAAATCAGTAATATGCATATTTTCAAAAAGTTCTGGGAACGTTGTTAATTAAAGAACTTTCACAGAAAGTGCATAGTAAAATTTGATTAGTATTAAAAGTAAAAATATGCAAATTACTTTTCACGTATTTACATGACAATGAACTCTCTATCAACTATCTCCTACAGTAACCCCTTTAACATATCTCCCAAAAAAATAACTTACAGCTCATGATGATGATAATATTTTCGTGATCGCTTATGTGGTAACATTTGGTCTACAGAAGAAATTAGCATTGCCATATTCCATATAAAAAATATTATGTTGAAGATGGACAATGAAAGAAACAGTTATCGCTTAAATATCGTTGAAAATGCTTATAAGAAAAGCAAATATGTTTGAGCCGCTTTAAATGAAGCAATAATACTGAATCATGTAAGTAAATATAATAAGAAAAAGAAAAGTAGCCGAAAAATTCGAAAACTGAAAAAGATGAAGATTTTATTGGAAAAAAACAAACTTAAAAAAATTCATCGACATAAAAAAACACGAAAACGATAGTTATGGAGGTGAGGAAAATCTTTAATGTAAACACGCTTGGGGGAGTAGCTTGAACAACTGCTTCAGGGAAGGTATTGAAGAAGATAACAGATAAAAAAAAGTAAAGTTAAAATTATTTTAGAGCTAAAACGCGCGGCAAAAAATGCCGTAAGCAAGCTTCAGCAACAATAAAAAAACTCTTTCAATTGATGCGTATTTTCGTGCTAAGAATTGTACACCATAAAAGGATCGAGAAAAAAAAGAACCACTACAGAAAAAAAAGTGCCGTGGAAAAAAGCTGTTGTTCGATAAATTTGCATATTTATCGGGGCTTTCTTTTTTCTCGGCATATTTGATCGATAGTCATAGGAAGGAAAAGAAGAGAGAGAGAGAAGAGATGGTCAAGGTCGGTGGTTTGTTTGACATTGATGGCGGTGGCTGTAAAAAAAGAAGAAGAGCAATAAAAAACTAACAAAAAATGGATATAAAAAATGTTTTTTTGTTGAGGGATTTCATTAAAATAAATCTTTCGAAACTTTTTGTAGGAAGCAGTTTCTTTTGTTGAAAATGGAAACAATATTGATTTCAACAGTTAATATTTTCGCTGGAAGAGGCAACATTATTTTGAGCAAAAAATATATCCACGGATTAAAGATATTCTCGTGATGAGTCATCGTCAGTGTTATCACTATTGTAAAAGAATAAATAACGGTTATTCATTTGTTTTTCACTTTAATCTATTTTTATATCACAGAAATTTAATATTCCAATCAAAATAAGCTCCAATTTTTCTCATCACGTTAAAAAACTTATCTTCCTCTTTCATCCGCATATATCTTCTCTCTGTTTCTCATTCATTCAATTTTCTTTTTAGTGCTAATTAAGATGAGAAGGGGAAAAAGAACAGAAGGGAAGAAAGAAAAGGGTGTCAAGACTTTAGTTGAAAGGACATCATCATATTTTTCAATGAGTTTAAGGATGCAAAAATGTTTAACAGAAGACAGAAAGAAGAAAAGCAAAATTCGCTATCGCTTTTTCTTTCTTTCCTCTTTCTTTGCTTATTCTTCCTACCAATAAGCAGCAACAGAAGCCCAAGCAAAAGTAGAAGAAAGAGAACTGGATTAGCGTAATCCGAACGATAAAAAAGTTTTTTTCCTTTTTCTTCTGGGAGTCTCTCTGACCAATACAAACACATTCTCAAAGAACACTAACAAGGCAGCAAGTTTCTACCAATGCTTTCTATTTTTTTTTGCTTTATTGCGCAGCAGAAAAAATATGTTTGGAATGTTTCTTCAAAGAAGAACTGCTGGCGATCCTTGCAATAGAAGTGTGGTGGTAATCTTAGGACTCAAAAAGAAAAAGAAAAAATCCCCAGATGGTCAAAGAAGAAGAAAAAATCTGTGTTATTTTTTTTGTAGCATCAAAAAACTGCCGCAATATCAAAGATGATGGGGACACGTGCGCGAAAAACAGAAAGAGAAGAATCATTTTGTTAAATGGAATAGAAAAAAAGTGATATATTAGATTTATATTAGAAGGACTATAAACTGTATAAAAGCTAGTTTTAATATATATGTTTATCTAAAAAATGTGTTTGTCTGCTGTCAGTTCCTATGGGACATTTACTTTATTAGAAAAAAAAGCAAAATGATTAATGACGTTTATACAGTGCAAATTAAAAAAAATAGAAAAAAGGAAATCTGGCTTTTAAACTAGTATACTAAAAGATAGATATTCAATATTCTTGGACTATATACATTCACAGATGTTTTATTAGGGAATTAGCTATATCCAGGGGTTCTAAGCTTTAATGCTATTAAGAAACTGCAAAGAAATTTTTGCAATAAAATTAGAGATGGAAAGCTCAAAAATACAGATGTTTTATTAGTGTATTGGCTAAAATTAAGGAAATAATATCTCAACCTTAAATCTTTTAAAAACATTTTTGCAATAAAACTTTATAATTATTTTTATTGAAATTGGAACGTTCAAAGTATAATCAAAATTGCAGAGAAGAATGTTGTTAAATTTTCCGATAAGAAAACATTACACTCTTTTTTTACAAAGCAAAGCACAAATGTCAAAGTCCGAAAGAAATGTTAAAGTTAGAAAGGTTTTAGACAATGTTTTTGGATGGTTATCAAATGTGGTAACATCATCATGACCAAAAAAGGATGGTACATGTAAGAAGATTAAAGCAGTTTTTACAGATAGAGGGCATAAGCAGCTGAAAGAAAAAATGTTTTAGTTTTAAGCATAGGGACATTTGAGATCATCTAGACATAATTGAAGTTTTTACTCCAGATTAAACCTCCAGATCAGACATTCTAGAGAGTGGTTTTGTTTATTATTATTTGTGGCTCCAGAGAATGCAAGAAAGCGTTCCGTTGAATGTCAAGTTAAGCTTGAAAAAGCACTTTTTGATAGCTACAATTTCCCATTCTTACCACCAATTCCTCCTTTTTTTACCTCTCATGTTAAAAAAACTTATTACTTTACCAACAACAGAAAAAAAAGCGATGAATCAATAAGAATAAAGTAAAAAGAAATACCAAGAAAGGCTTTTATTGACAAGCATCTTATTCACAGTCGTCATAAAATTTTTGCAAATAGAAAACGAAGAAAAAAGACATCTAAAAAAGAGATAACAATACACATTTTTTTCCAAAGATCCCTAATATACTACGAAAAAAGGAAAAACTCTTTCCAATAATACAATTTTCTAAATATATGTGTACATCAACACACTCTTTCCTTTTATAAGACCCCTCAACAACAACTTCTTGCTGCAAAATAAAGAAAAGGGTGACAAATTGGCCGACATAAAATTTTCTTTAAAAAACGAGCAGAAAAAAAACATTTGACTTTTTTTGATTCACTTTTCTTAGAAGACAACGTGAAACTGTTTGTTTATTGTTGTTGTTTGGTTGATGGGGGTTATCGCGTGAAATGTGTAATAGTAATAATACTAACCAATTTTGGACAAGACTTTTTTTTTTGACTTTGAAAATATATATTTGTTTTTTAAATCAAATTTTTGACTTTTGAAATACAATCAAAAAACTTTTCAATAATAAAACTTCTCGAGGCATGATTTATTAGTTCAAAAATGAATCTATACAGAAATGAAGGAAGTAAAAAAAATATTGTCGTGTTTTTTTTCCTCTCACAAACGAACACCTGCAATTTGTTGTTGAAGGTCTTGCTTAAGAAAAGTGGTGTAAGAATTAAATAAGAATCAGCCTTGGTTAACGATCCTAGGAGAAGAAAAAAAGGTTGTTCAAGAATGAATAATAAATAAGAATCAGAGCAAAGAAAAAAAGCGCAATTTTGCAAGAAATTTTTTTTGTAAAAGAAAAGAAAGAAGGTTAGTAGGTGTAAACTGAGAAAAAGAAGAAGAATTAGAAGATGTCAGAACATGTTAAATCTGTTTAATGAGTCGATCAAGTAATATATGTATCAGGTCAAACATGGATTATACAGTAATCTTTTTGAAATGACATAAAATGTTTAAACTTTTAGAATCTTAAACACGTGATGGTACAGTGAGCAAAATGAGAGAAAAAAATGATGTAATTATTATGACAGTTTTTTAAAGGATATCTATCATATATATCATATCCCTCTCATTTATCGAAAATATAATTTAATGCAATCCCAGAAAAATACTCTTTTGCGCCTAATTTTCTGGAAGAAACAATAAACAGAAGAGATACACATTTTAAAAATCACTGTTTTCATCCATCTTTTCTCAATCAAAACCCAAATCTTTAAAAATTGTGTTAAAATAGAGAAATACAAAAATAATAAATAATTAGGCTAAATTTTGACCATTGATCAAAAGCAATCTTTAAAGATTGTCGAAGATTTTAAAACAAAATAATTTAAACGAAAAACAAAATTTTGTGTGTAATTTGATATCCCCTTTTTACATCGTTTGCGCCTTTGACCAACAACAACAAGAAAAATATGTTGAACAAATGGCAAAACAGCAAAAAAGAAACAAAAAAGACGAGCATAAGAAAGTTGTAAAAGAAAAGCATAAAAAGCAAAACTTATGAAATAGAGAAAATGAGAAGAAGAAAGAAATGTGAGAAGGAGGGTTCCAGGTGGGGGTTTGGCAAGTTTTTGAATAAATTTGGGGAGAAGAAAAGAGATCAAAGAAAAGAGAATGTTTTAATTATGAGAAAAAGAAGGGTTAAAATATGTGGAAAAGGTTTATAGTTGGAATTGCAGAAAAGATGCGAAGAAATTTTATAATCGTGTTAAAATTTTTGTCGTTGAATAATAGCATCAAAGCGAAGAAAAAAATGTAAGGAATGTTGGATTCATAACTTTTAATAATAATCATTGATTAACGTGTTATGGTATAACTAAAAAACGACGCAATAATGCAAAAATGGAAGACAAAAGCTTGCGCACAGAGATATATTTCAACCGCCTTAAAAAAAGTTGAAATTCACATCTTCCGTACATCAGCTTTATATCAATCAAACATTCTTCCATAACTTCTTAAATCCCATTTCCGACAAAAGAAAATCTCCCACAGCTTTTTCTTGATTTAATGTGATTAAATTTGACAATACGCAATTTTTAACTCGATTACCACTCTTTTTCATCTTCTCTTTTTCCATCATGATCTGAAAAAATTTGAAAAAAAAACTAATCAAAAAAAGGAAAGAAATAAAATTGAATTACTAGAAAATTCTCCTTTATATAATAATTTTGTTTTTGTTATTATACCTAATTAAGAATTACCCAAAAGAATAAATGGGGAATAAATCTCTTTTTTGCTGCTGCTGCAAAAAAGAGCAATAAAATAAAGTTTTTTAATTAATCAAAAAAATAACAGGTGAAAAATTCATGAAAAAAAGATTAGAAAAACATAGATAACTAACAGGAAAGGAAAGAAACCGAAGTTATCAATGAACGTTTTTTGGAAAGAAGTTTTTTCTTCTGTCTTTTTGTCAATCAAAGATCTCTCCAGTGGTTGGTTATGGTCCATAGAGACGTTTTGCAAGAGCAATTAAAAGAAAAGAACGAAAAGTAAATAGTTTGCAAAAAACAAGAATAGTTTGTTTTTGCGATAGAAGCAAAGAAGTTAAAATAGTTTTGTGATACTTGAACGTATTGCGTCATCAACAACAGAAGCAATTAAAGGATAATTTTAGAGATTTAAAAAAGTTATACTCGGAAAATGTTATTACGTAAGTAAAGGGTTTTGGAGTACAAGTAATCTGGAATAGAAACTTAAATTCAATGAATGATGGAACATTTTTTTATATAGGAAAATATTGTAATAGTTATGGATTTAAAAAGTTAAAAAGTTATACCTGGAAAATGTTATTACGTAAGTTATAGTTTTTTTTGCTGAACAAGTAACCAAGTGTAGGAACTTGAATACTTCCCCAATTCAATGAATCAATAACAACTTTTTTTAGTAAAGTGCTGTCTTTGATGGTGTTGCTTGTGATTGAAAAAAAAGAAAAAAGTTCAATATTTCAAAAGTTAGTCAAATAAAATGAGTGAGTGAATTTTATGATCCTAGATGAGTCACAGAAATATTTTGGAGAGATTCCAAAAGAGGCATGACATTTAGAGCCTTTCCAATGTAGACAGTGATTTTGGGCCAGGTGATAGTAAAATGTTCCTCAAAAGTTATTTGTTTGTTTTTCTCAGTAAAAAATAAAATATTTCAAGAATTTGATAAAGAAACTTTTTTTGATAACAAAAAAGGACCGCATTCCCTAGACTATCAGTAAAGCGAAAACATTCTAATAATTTATTTCCAATTTTCTTAATGAGCTACCAAACTTGTTTAGAAGCTTCAAAAAAAATTGCAATAAAAGTTTGTAAATATTTTTGCAAAAATTTGAACGCTTACAATAAAAATAAAATGACAAAAAAGAATGTTGTTAAATTTTCCGATAAGAAAACATTACACTCTTTTTTAAAAAAAGCAAAGCACAAATGTCAAAGTCCGTAGAAAAATTGTTAAGCTAGAAAGGTTTTAGACATTTTTTTTGGGTTGTTATCAAATGTGGTACATCATCATGACCAAAAAAATGATGGTACATGTAAGAAGATTAAAGCAGTTTTTACAGATAGAGGGCATAAGCAGCTGAAAGAAAAAATGTTATAGTTTTAAGCATAGGGTTACTTTAGGCTCTTACAAGTTTATTTAAAAAATTCTCAAAACAGATTTTTTGGATATCAATAAAGCAAAAACTTTCAAATAATTCATTAACAGCATTTTTAATAGCCTAAACTACAAACACTGAAAGAACACAAGAAAGCACAATAAACTGATTGCGAAAAATTGTTGCAAAAAAGTTTAATGTTTTTTTTATTTCCTTCTTTTAACCTTTTCCATGTTTTTTTTCTCGTGCAAAAGAGCAGCAGCAGCAGAAAAAGTTTAAAAGAGCAACAAAAATCAAAAACACAATAACACAAAAAAAGAGAGAGAAGATAAAAATAAAAAATTTTGACGTAAAAAAAGGTTCATTCTTTCAAGAAAAGAAATAAAACTCAAAATCAGCAGTAGCTGCAATAACGGAAGAAGAAAGGAATTCAGGTCAATTTTCGAACCACCATGCACTATCAAAATGAAATAATAAAATTCTCGAGATTCCCCCGGAGGGGATTAAATTAAATTTTGAATTGATTCAAGTAATAAAAAAATGTATAAATAATAAAATATGGAATTTAAAAATTTTTTATTTTAGGATGTATTTTTGACAGGTAAAGGAATAGAGAGGGGGATTAAAAAGTTTTAAGGAAATTTTTAAAACAAAACAAAGAAGAAAAGCGAAAGTTTTTACAAGGCGATTTTAGATAGAGAGAGACGTCAAAGTTAGAAGGAATGAACGTTTAGAAAAAAACTGGTTAAAATATAATCGTTTAAAAATAGGGGAAAATGAAGAAGAAAGCAGGTGGTTTAAGATAGAACTTCTGTCATAGATGGAAGAAAACATCGTTGTTGATTGCTGAAAACTGAGAAGGAGAAAAAAACGTTTGTAAAAAAAGAGGGTTAATTACGATGGTAAGAAATTAGGATATAATTTGCATAAAGGATGTTAAAAAACGGATTTTAGATAAATTGTTTTACACGGATGTCAGCGGTTTCAAATATGCAAATTTTCTACCGTAATCTGACTAATACTGATGTCACAAACAAAAAGCTGTATCTTTTGGTGGAAAAAAATTAAACACAATTTTTTTTAAAAAATGAAGCTCCATTTAATCAAAAACTGTCCAGAAACTTCTCTGTAGACCGACCCATGCCTCCTCAATTCTTTTCTTCTTCCTCAAACTAGCCCTCAACAGTCCTTTTCCAAAACTATGACCTCCGCTTTTCCTTCTTCTTCAAACTCTTAAAAACAGCTTTAAATCACAAAATCATATTAACCTTGGAACTTTGATAGAAAAAAAAGAAATTGATAGTTTTTGTTTCCTTCAAATTTTCTGTTCAATTTTTTTTCCTTGACCGTTTAAGACTTTTGACTTGTCCCCTTCCTGCGCATAAGTTTTTTTCATCGACAAATTCCTTTTCTTTCTTTTTTTAAATAAGAAGCAGCAAAGTTTTAAGACAGGAAATGAAACAAAATAAATGAATGAAACTAGATTTTTGATTTATCTTCCTTTTTTGCTTCTGTTTTGCTTCTTTTTTTGGTTATAGTTTTCTGATGGTTAAACAGAAGAGGAGGAAAACGGAAGGAACGATTAAAAAAACAAAAAAAAAGAGAGGCAAAAAGTCAAGAATGTCCAGATTCAAGCATGGTGAGATCAATCAGAGACATGTTGCTATGATCATGGATAAGTGGATAAAACAAAGAAACTGAAATAGAGGGTGTATCAAATATGGATCAGAAATTTGTTATTAATTACTTTTTTGTCCAATGTAAGCACAAAAAAATTGTCAGTAAAAAGAAAATTGAACATTTTTTCCAAACGCCTTGTAAACAGCTATTGATAAAAGAAAATTTTACAGTTAAATGTTTTCTGTCATCGAAGCGATTATCATTCACACTAAATTATAACATTACAGAAACCAAAAAGTTCCAGCCAGCACTACACCAAAATGTTTATCATTTTAAACAAATAAACAGCTTCCTCTTTAAACCAAAAATCAAAACCCTCAAATTTACAATTCAAAGTAAGCCGATAAAAGAAGCACTAAAAAAGCAAGCGAAAGCAACACTTGAAATTTTACAAAAGGAATTTAAAACTTTCAGACTGCTTTTATCTTTTTTCTTTTCCTTCTTCAAAAACAAGAAGAAGAAGCTTTTTCAAGAAGTGTTGTTTTTATAAACAACACAAAAAAATGACCAAAAACAGGCAGGAACAAGCTTTTCAGTAAAAAATAATTTTTAGCAACTGTTTTTTTTCTTTCTTTTTTAAGCTGCCTTTTTTGCAGCAGCAGCAACGACAAAAACTAAAAAAAATAAACGCCGCCGCTACTATCAACGCCGATAATCCCTTTTTAAGCAGTCTTTCAAAAAAATTTTAGTTTTTTAGCTCTTTAAAATCAGTAACTCTCAAAAAAAGAGACAAAGAACTCACGCGGAATAAAAGGAATTTAAAGTATGCATTAAACATGAGTCAAATTTAAATAATGACCTTCGATCGCCGAGGGGATAAAATATATTACTCACGCACATTATTTCTGGTTCAAAAAAAGCCATTAAAAACGAGAGAGGAGTTTATCGAGGGAGATAATTTAAAGCAGGAAAAATAAAATTTCTTGGTGCACTATCAAACATTTGGCTAGAAACATACTTGTATTATTACTGTACTAGGTGCCTTTATCCAGCCTTTCTCTTAGAAGCGATTAATAAAAAAAACAATGTTTTGATGTTTTTGATCTGTTGATCGACTTTTGACTGAAATCACAGTATGATCAAGGAAAAAACATGAATCATTGTTTCAAGGTTGCTAATGGATATCTCACTATTAAACTTTTGTCTGCAAATATAATTGTATTTTTACTGTACATGGTACATTTATTTCATATCTTACGGACAACAAAAATAGAGAAACGCAAAAACTTTGATTGAAACAATAAAAAACAAAATATCAATGTTTTTGGATCTCTTGATCGATTTTGTACGTCTCTTTTTTTCTTATAAAAGCAACTATAGCTTTTTTGCTGTTGTAACATTTTTGAGAATAGTTCTGTTTGAATATTTTGTTCATAAAAACCCAATATGAAATATCATCATTACAATCATTAATAGCTTTCTATGGCATTAATCATTATCAAAAATTATTGAAAAAAAATAAGACATTCATTGGAATCTACGGATTCAAGCTGCGTTAATTAAAAATGTTATAATTTTTTATTTTTGATACTATTATATGAAGGATTAAATGAAGAATAAAACTTACCTTATCTTAACAAATGAAAAACACGTTTAAAAAATAATAAAACTTTCCAAAAAAGTAGAAACTAATAAGCATGAAAAAACTAATCGCAAAAAATTGTTTAATATTTATGAATTACGCCATATTTTTTGTTGCGATGATTTTTAATTTAAAATAAACGTATATGACAGCTTTTTTTTAAATCAAAAACGAATTAGTCATTTTTTGTCTTTTTAGTTTTGAGGGTCATACAAAAGTTTAAACTGTCACAAAAAAAAGTCTAAAACAATTGTTGCTGATCAAAAAAGTTACAAAAAAGAAATCACAATATCGCTTGAAGGAAAGCATGAATCATGGTTTTTCAAGGGTGCTATTTTTTTAAACGTTTTTAGCAATAGAGGCGAAACAAAGAAAAATGTTAGAAAAATTTTGTGCAAAAACAGAATATCAGTTCAGGAAGTACTGATGATGACAAAGAACAGAAAAAAATTAATGCCGCATACTCTTTGAATAAAAAAGAAGATTTTTCTTAAGGCATTATTTTTAGGGTCAAAATAAATTGTAAAAATAATAAAAGTGCATTTGGAAGTTCCAAATTGGAACACGCGTTTGTCTTAAAAGAATGGCCAAATTACTACGGAGGGTTAAAAGAATCCTTGATTTGACAACATTCCAAAAAATGTCTTTTTTCAACACAAATGAAAGAAAAAAACATGGAAGACGGATTAAATGAATGAATGGAATCTTTATCCGCGTTTCTTTTCTCTTTAGATTAACATCCACAAAAAATTCACTTTTCTTCTAAAAAGATACATTTTTAAGCGATATAAGAAAAAATTCAAACTTGCAAGCAAGAAGAGGAACGACCATAAAAGAGAATTAAACGAAAAAAGCTGTTCTATCTCTATTTTATATGACCAGAGGCTGTAAAACATTTTCACTAGGATTTCAAACAATAGAAAAAAAGCTTTCACTCTTTTTTGAGATTTATGACGGCAAAAATCACACCAAAAAGCAAGAATATCAATGAAAATCTAGTAAATCAATGACGTATATTTTTAATACGAATACAAAAGAGAATTAAAAACAGTTTTTGCTGAAATAAAACAAGCAAGAACAAAGGTGAGAAAAGAAATTAGTGAACAACCATAAAAGAGAATTACAAAAAGAAATTGTTCCATCGCTAAATATAACCAAGACAGTAAAATATGATATTTTTCTTAAATTTCAAACAATCCAAACAAAGCTTTCACTCTTTTTTAAGGTCTATCAAGCCAATAAAAAACAAGAAGATCAATGAAAAATCTAGTATATCAATGACGCATTTTTTCACACACACGAATTTAAAAACAAGCAAGAACAAAGGTGAGAAAAGAAATGTGTGAACGACTACAATATAAGCCAGCTTTTAAAAGGGAAAAAATGAAAAAGCGGTTTGTGCTAAAAAAGAATTAAAACAGTCATAGATACTTGACATTGTAAGTGAGCTTCAAGGAAAGGTGTAAAAATTTCTTTATACGTGACTCAAAAGAAATGATGTATTTTTTTAAAAAAAAAGCATTGAACTGGATTTGTTGTTAACATATCATTACTGTTGAGTTCATCTGCCCAATCAGAGCGGGGTTGCAGTAATAAATTTTGTGTTGTTGCCTTATTTTCATTTTTATTTGCATTATCTCTCTTTATCAAAAAAAGGAACAGATGATGATTTGTTTCTAAGCAAGTTTTAAAGTATCAAATATTCAAAAAACAGTGATTGTGAAAATGCTTTTTCTTTCGATTGATTTTAAAATTTGACAAAGTACTTTAAATGTTTTTATGGCTTACAAAATTTTGTGTAACAAAAGCATTCTCACTTGATATCTCTGTTAAAGAAACGGATTTTTTTAAAAATGACACGCCTTCAAGTGATACAAGGGAATCAAACAAGATAGCAAGCAAGTCCAAAAGAAAATCGATTATAAAAAAAGATCTAATAAAAAATTAGCTCCATTGCTATTTTTATATGACCAAAGATTGTAACATTGAAAAGAAGCTTTCACTTTTTTTTGAGGTTTATTACGGCTGAAACCACGCCAAAAAAAAGAACATCTATTAAAACCCAGTGCATCAATGTTTTTAATACGAAAAAATTGTATTTAAAAACAATTTTTAAGGCAAGCAATAATAAAGATGGAAAAATGAATGTGTGAATGACTACGACACGGCTGGAGTAAAAATAGAAATAAAATTAGCCGTAAATACTTGACTTTTTAAATGAGCTTATAGGATAGAAATTTGAAGCTGTAAAAGTTTTTTTTGGATGTGACTCAAAAGAAATTTTGTGAATGTATTTTAAAAAATAAAGAGGTGGAATTGTTGTTTATTTACTTAAAATATTATTATTACTGCCTTCAGCGATACAATACGGAAGTAGCAATAAATTTTGTGGTTGTGCATCATTATCATTTTTAATTTGTTGCATTTTTTAATCTCTCTTATTCAAAACTGTGCAGATACCAGTTTTTAAAAGCTATCAAATATTCAAAAAACAGTGACAGTACAAATGCTATTTCTACTGATTGATTTTAAAGCTGACAAAGCATGCATTTTTAATAGCAAAAAACTTGGTACAACAAAATCTTTATCACTTGATATCCCTGTTGAAGAAATTTTTTTTTCTATAAAGACATACCTTCAAGTGATACAAACAAAAACAACAAACAAGAGCAAGAGCAAGAAGAATGATCATAAAAAAAAGATCCAACAAAAATTTGTTTCATTGCTATTTTTATATAACAAAAGGCTGTAAAAGATTTTCTAACATTTCATATCTTTCGTTTTTTGAGGCTCGTGATAGCACAATCAAGCCAAAAAAAACACAAACATCAATGAAAATCTTGTCTATCAATGACGTTTGTTTTTTATACAAATACAAAAGAAATTTAAAAACATTTTCTAAGCACGCAAGAACGAAGGTGAGAAGAAATTTGTGAACAATACAAAACTATAAGCAAATTTTTAAGACAAATGACAAAAAAGAAATGAACAAGCTGCTTGAGCTAAAATAGAAATAAAATCAATCATAGAAATTCGACTTTTTAAGTGAGATTAAAGAACTTGAATCGTTAAAAGGGTTTTCTTGGATGCGAATTAAATGAAATGTTGTGAAAGAATTTTTAAAAAAACAAAGAAGCGGAATTGTTGTTGATTTAAAATCATTATTACAGGATTAAACGTAAGGAACTCCATTGGTAAAAGTTTAAAATTTTGTGATTGTGAATTATTTTCATATTCAATTAAAACTATCTTTCTGAAATAAGATACTGTTGAGATATACCAATGCAAATTTTTTGAAAAAGTTTTCAAATATTCAAAAAACCGTGACTGTAAAAATTTTATTCTTTTTGATCGATTTTATAGCATGCAAAATCTTGTGCAACAAAAAATCCTTATTGCTTGATACAACTGTTGAAGAAACGGATATACTTTTTTTCTTCTAAAAAGACACACCATCAAGCGATACAAACAAGCTCAAAAGAAAGACAAGCATCATAAAAACAAAAAGTCTGTTTTATCTCTTATAACCAGAGGCTGTAACACAGTTTCTCTAGGATTTTAAACAATACAAAAAAAGTTTTCACTCTTTCATTGAGGTTCATGACAACTAAAATCACGCAAACAAAAAACAAACCAGTATATCAATGATGTATATTTTAGCACGAACAAAAGAGACTTAAAAACAGCTATTAAAGCAAGCAAAAACAAAGCAATATTATCTTTAAAGATGAGAATTTGTCAACGGTAAATTTCTCACCTTTAAAGGTAAATGAGGAAGCAAACTTTTAAAACAAAAAAGGAATGAGCAAAACTGCTTGCTGCAAGAGAGAAATAAAATCAGTCATAGATATTTGATGTTTTGAGTAAGCTAAAAAAAGAATAAGAATTTGAAGTTTTTAATTTTTTTTGGAAGTGATTTAAATGGAATGTTGGGAAAGAATTTTTATAAATAAGAGTGTTAAAGTAAGTCGATTAGTCTAAAAAAAATGCTTTTTTTCATACAATGATGACTCATTGTTTTACCTTTTAAGGTAGAAAAGAAAGGTCAATATTTGAGAAGCTGCAAATGTAATAAAGCAAGAGAAAAGAGTATAAAGCATTCAATGTTAATACGTTGAAATTATTTTCAGTGATGGCAATAGTTTTTGCATAATTTTTTTTAAGAAATTGAATGAATAACATCTAATGCAAAACAAAGAAAGAACTAAATTCCATATTATCCAAAGAGATTACATAAAAAATATGAGTGTGATGGCTGAGAATTATTGGTCAATAAGTGAGATAAAACTTATCAGCAGCAATTGTTTGCTTCCTATTGTTACAATAGTAATATCAACAACAAAACATGAAAAAAAGTTAATACTCAATGAAACACAAAATATTGTTCCAAAAAAAGCTTTTAAAGAGTTTTTAAAGCATCCAAAATCAGAATCATAAAATTATTAAAAATTCTTTGATAGTCTAGAGAAACATGTTTACAAAGTCCTAAACAAAAAAAAATTTTTTTGCACCACTTTTTTCTCTTATTTTTTCTTTTCTTTTAAATAATTTTTAGAAGGCCAAATAACACGAAACTTTTAGAAAATGTACATATGAACTCTGGAACTCCAACAGTACTCCAAAGCTCCAAAAAATGAAAAAAAGCTTATAAAATTCGTGGAAAATCGCGAAAAGTCGTGGAAAATTTAGCACGGTTTTTTACGATTTTCTACGATTTTCCACGATTTTTCACGATTTTTCACGATTTTTCACGAAATTTTTCAAATTTTTTTCCATTTTTGTTAATCATTTTTCAGGGTTTGGTGTGTCGTTAGGGTTTCAGATGGGGTATCTAGAGGGAAACTTTTAAAAAAATTTATTTTATAGGATGGGAAAAGTAACGAAGACTTAATTCTTTACAAGTGTATAACTGACAGCTTTTGCTGACGTCAGATTTTAAATAACCTCGTTCACCCATCGCCGTCAAATTTCGTCAGGTTTTGCTCAACCCCCATACAACCTTAAAAGTGCTGACGTCAGATTTGGACGCTCCCAAAGATTCAAAAAACATTTGATCTTTATGCAAATTAAGAAAATGGCAATAGTAAAAGAACTTCAAAAAATATCGTTCAAAACCTTAAAAAGCCGAAAGAATGAAAGGAATTTGATTTTTAAAGAAATGAAAAACAACAGAGAATAACGATGGGAAAACAATTAAATAAAGAAAAATAAGTGCTATTTTACAAATATGGTCTTGTTTTGTGTACTTTTTTCTTCGTAAATGTTTAATGGAAGAATGTCCTGCGATAGCCTCTTCCTCTCTTTCTTTTTAAAAAATGTTTTTGTGGTTTTTAGCGGCAAAAAAGTTTAAAAGACAAAGAGTCATTCAGTGATCGCTCTGTTTTTTTTGGTCAGCGAAGAAAATAAGCATCGTAGGTGTGAAAAAAAAATGAAAAGGGAAATTTTATTTTAAATAAATATAGAAGAACTTTTATTAATGTTCTTGAATCATAAAAATTCTAATTTTTGTTACTTGCCAATACTGAATTAAATGCCCTCTTTCTTAAGTTGTAAGCCTCAAGACTTGAAGGCGCTGTACATTTGTTAAAATAAATGATTCAAAAATGTAACAAATAAAAATCACTTTTTTAAAGTTATTTTTATACTTTCTTGTAGTTTCTTTTCTTTTTGTTTCACATTAAATTAGAGTCGCAGATATGTACTAAAAAAATATTTATTAAACAACATAAAGTAAAACAAAATACAGTATATCATCTCAAACACAAACATTAATTATTGCTACTACTTTTAGAATCTTCTTTAATAATGGTTGGTGTACCATTTTTATTTCTTTTGAATGCTTGATAAAGAACAATAAATTCTATCATTTTCATAAAAATAAGGATAAAACCAATATATAATAGCCAAAGCTCATATGGATTTGATGGAATTGCAGATTTATCGAAATTTGCTTTGTTCCATTTTGTTGACCATCGAAGTCCTTCACCAGTTATTACAATGCAGACAGATGATAGCACTAAAATATCTGTGATTAAATGAATAAAGAAGAAGTTACAGTAACGCTTTACAAGAAAAGAGTAATGTAGCTCTTACAACAGTACTCTTGTTGAACTCAATCAGTTCCTTGGATTGACAACAGCATTTTTAAGAAAGTCTTCTCATTTAAAACTCATCCATACACATCCCCCAAGTATAGTATACTTACTCGAAATTTGTACAATTGGTATAGCAAGCAGTGTAGGAGTTAGAAGATGAATACCACGAAATAAAATAATAATATGAATAATATCAATTAAAATTGCAAGAAATAGTTGTGTAAACATTGCTGTGACTTCACGAGATTGTGCTAAACATAGATCATCGGGAATAGTTGTTAAATTTTGTGTTGAACAATATTGATGTTTGAAAATATCTATCATAATACAATATCTTTCTTTCATTACAAAAGTTTTTCCGGGTCTAAAAAATATGTTGATAGAATTATATATATCAAATAAAGCGATTACAGTAACCACAACAAAGCTGTGCTAAATCAAAATATTCAAAGTTTACTTGAAAAATCAAAAAAATTCGATCAAACTTTGTAATTGAAATATCGATTTTGCAAAGCTCGAATCCGGAGCAACGCTATCATGTATCCAATAAACAAAGAAACTTACTGTAAAACAAATTCATCACTTTTAATTTCACCTTCCAGCAAAGCAGAATGTCGAAGATTGAAACATAAATCAGCTGGTTGAACAATATACGATAGATAAACAGAAAGTCCAAAGAACGATAAACATTTTAACAGCCAAAAAGTATCTATTTGCCAATACCTGAAAATTATTCAAATTATTAATATGTGCCAACATAATATGCAAGAAGCACGGCTCAAAATTTTGTATAACAGCAAAATTCAAAAGATTAAAATATTTAAATCAAAATTACATCATTCTCAAATATTGACATTTAACAGCAAAATAAGTAAACTTTATCTTTTTTTCATTCTAAGAGCTTCTTTAGCTTTTAAAAGGCGCAAAAAAAAGAAGCTTTGAAAAACTTTTTACGCGTCTTCCAGAAGCTTCTACAAGGAAAAAAAGAATTTATTTGTTTACTGCTGACCAATCATACTGTCGTCCACCAACATCAACTTAAACATGAGAGATAACTGATATATAATATACCAAACCACCAAATCTGACTTACATTAGCTTTTTATTTCAGGCAAAAACTATCAATAATAAATATCAAAGTAAAACAGTAAAGTAAACAAAGAAAAAAAGAGATTATCTAGTTCGAAATAAACAAAAAAATGAGTGGATGAAAAAGACTAGAAAAAAGAAGAAAAAATGTTAAAAACATCAAAAATTTGAATAAATGAGTAATTAAAACAAAGAAAAAAAGAGATGTGAGCAATTAGAGAAATCTTATAACAAAATAACCTGCTAAAAAAGATAAACAAATACATTAAAAGGTAATGAAGTGGAATGTAAAAATTCTCAAATATATATCCGGCAGTTTTTAGTATTGTTGAACAAAAATTGCTGATGCTCCACCAATAATTGTTGAAGCTCATTTCTAGTAGCTAATTGCATGATGAGGTGTTTTACGGCGTGACTAAAAAATATATGTTTTAGATACTATAAATGATAGATCAAAATACTTACTTAATTCATTTGACGAAGTTGTGTTAAAGTTTCAGAATTTTGATTTGGACCATGCGCATAATGTGCTGCAACTGCTGACACCAAGGATGGATGTTCATCAGAATTTGTTGTAGCAGGATTAGCCTGAAAAAATATTATTGTTATTATTGTAATGTCCGTAAATAGCGCAGTTTTTAAAGGAGTAGAATTTCGAAAAAACAACACCGCATTGAATTTCAACGTGTATGGCTTGGGGTACTATAGCTATTCAAAAAATAGTAAACTAGATGAAGTTATAAAGCAAATGTGAGATTTCCGTAAAAGTTGCATTTCAAGATGACTGAACTTCGTCTTTATCACCCTTGGTTACTGTAGCCATCCAAAGACTTCAAATTCCAAAACTTACATTTTCAAGCAGAATCCAAAATTCACGAGATTTAGGTGCTTCAAATCCATAACTCATAAATACAAAATACGTATTTCTTGGAACAAATGCTTCTTCATCGAATTCTTTGAATGACCAATTCTTTAACTTATATCCATTGATAGGTGTAACAATGAAGTGAAACTGTATCTGTGCCACCACGAAGTGTAAATGCAAGATTAACAAGATTGGATGAAAGTTGTCGACGTTCAAGAAGTGTAAGGTCAAGTCGAAGAGGGAGTGCTGGTGGAACAGGTACAGGAACCTAAACTCTTTATTTATTAACATTACATCTATTGTAATTAAAGTATTTACCCAAAGTCATTCTTCTGGTGGGAACAATTCATGAATGGCAGTATAATATGGTAGACGACAATATTCATCAGGAATTCCAGAACAATTTGGTTTTTGATGTGTTTGAAGGAATGCATGAACAGGCAAGTCTGCAATACCACGATAGTCAAATGATTGAATAAATAGAGCATGATTATTTTTAATCTTTTTTCCATATTTCTTTCTGCGTGCAAAATAACAAGTCGACGAAGTCTTGGAGATTCTGGTGAATATTTATATGGAACACCAAGAGATGTTGTTGCAAGGATGATTAAGAAGAGCGCAGAAACTCCAACACCACATCAAAGAAGATATTTCATATTTCGGCTAATGTAGATCAAGTTATTCTGAAAAAGCATAGATTACTGTAATTTTACTTTAAAACCCAAATATTACTAATAAATAGCAATGTTACCCAAATAAGAAGAACAGAATCATAATGGCACATTTCTGCATTGATGCTCTTTGTATTAAGACCAAAATATTTTGTTTCTGCAACATGTGAATGTACCCATAAGCCAGCAATAATCATTGGAAGAATATATAACGGGAAGACAAGTTCAGGCAAGGCATACCAAGACATAATCAAATCAAGGACTTTTACAATTCCAACAAGAATAATTCCAGTACCAGCCATAGCAATTAAAGCTTGAAAATGATGGAAGAAAGCGGCGAGTAGATCAGTGATTGTATAAGCATTGGCATTAATTCGACATGCAACAAGAACAACAACCAATGCAACAACAAAGAGATTGAGGAAGAAACCTGTAAAAAAAGAGAATATACTTCTGATCAAAAAATGTTATACAATATTCCACAAGATAGTGAAGACAGGGAATGCCAAGTAATCATTCTCCCTTGTACACTTACCACTATTAACTTCATAGAATACGGTAAAAAGTACAACACCATCATAAAAGACCCATTTATTTCCTTCATTAAAATGTGCAGGTTGTTCAATGTATGGTGACTTGATGAGTGCTTTAACAACGGCTAAAATATTTTCACCAGCTCTTTGAATAGCACCTTCATTAATTTGTTCAGCTTGATCAAATTCTGTATGATAAACCCAACCATTACGATGATATGCAATATTCAAACCAGAGACTCTTCCTAAAGAGAAAGACAGATTAATGTTGGAAAACAGTAAAGTGTTTGTATCTAACCATAATCACGAAAAACTCGAAAATCAGTATCTGATGGAATAATTCCAGATTGAAAAACTTCTTGTGCCAGAACAGAGCAATGTCGATAGGGAGCATTATCAAGATAAGTCTTCAAGAAACATGAATCTCCAGGACCAGCTTGAAAAAGAATTTCACGACCACCACTTCCAGTTCCTTCAAGGTTAATAAAAGCACGAATTTGATGCCGCCATTTATGTTGTGTAATAAAGCCATGGGAGGCTTGAAGGAAATTTTCTTCGGCTAAAAAAAGAAACAAAGATTAGCTATAATATTTAAAGCAAAGATAACAAACCTCCATTCCATAATGTAAAAGATGATAAGAATTAAGATCACAACAACCAGATGGACGATCAATATCAACTTCAATTCGATTATAGCCTTTTCCAGTTGCAGCTTTTTGATATAGCTTTGTTGTGATAATTTTAAAAGCTTTCTTTTCACAATTATCTGAACCAGATACTCTAGGACCAAGTGATGCAAGTTGATTAAGAGTTATTCGAGCACGTTCTTCGCTAAAATTTCCATGTTGATTTCCACGAATTATTGGTGGAACTTGATGATCTTGGTAAACGACGTAACCATAAAGGAGACCAATAAGGCCAAGAATAACAAGCCATTCAGTGTAGCCGAGCTAAAAAACGGATATAGTAAATGAAAAAATTATAAACAATGTTCGATGTTCTGAATAGTGTTCATCCCTGCGCGGAAAAGCAAGAAGCTTGCTTAATTTTTATCAGAATCAAATATTTTTAACAGATCTTTTATGGAATGTATGACTATATATTGCATAGTAAAAAAATGAGAGTATGACCAAGCACAAAAGCTATATGCACTGTATTAAACCTTCTCGCATATAAAGAGTATGTCCAAGCTATATTATACTGTATTAAAACTTTCTAGCATAGCTGAAGAAAACTTCCTTCAAGCTTCCCACACAACATAAATGACTTCATCAAATTTGTGCTTTTATCAATCTAGAAGGAACGGGTAGTAGTGGTCGTGAAATTCTTTTTCAAACTGGTCCTGGTGATTCATGGTTCTTGAAGACATAGCTCGATAATGTATCACATCCACATTGCTCCGTACTTGCACAAGAAGTTTTTCAATCTGGTATTATTCCATCAGATACTGATTTTCGAGTTTTTCGAGATTACGGTAAGCTATTTTAACCATTACATTTTTCCAACATTAATCTCTCTCTTTTTCATATAAGCACTTGACGTTTTTCCACCATTGATAGCGCTCTTTCTCTTTGGGAAGAGTTTCCGGTTTGGATATTGCATATCATCGTAATGGTTGGGTATATCATACAGAATTCGATCAAGCTGAACAAATTAATGAAGGTGCAATTCAAAGAGCTGGTGAAAATATTTTAGCAGTTCTTAAAGCGCTGATCAAACCACCATACATTGAACAGCCAGCACATTTTAAAGAAGGAAATAAATGTGTCTTTTATGATGGTGTTGGACTTTTTTTACGGTATATACTGATCAAATCACCATACATTGATCAATCAAAGAATACTCTCCTAGTTTTTTGTAGCCAAGATACGTGGCAACACAGTACATTTATGAAAAGATATTCAAATCAAAGTATAAGCTATCCTCATCAAAAAGCGGAGGGTGAACAGTGTAGTCGTTATAACCCGAAATTCCAGAAAAACAATAGTAACAAAACACGTACCTTTTGAAGAAGAATTTTTTCTTTGATTACTCCTTCATTTCTTTCAAATTCATCATTGTATTCTGTTAAAATTTTTTAAGATGAAAAATTTAATTGGTTTTTTCGAACCCGTACACCATCATACCTTTAAAAATGTATACTAAAAAGGTCATAGATTATATTGAAGTACAGTAATCCTAACTTACCGATCATATCCACGTCTATCAAAATCTCGACGATTATCACGTTGATCATCTCTACCACCACGATCTCGACGATCATCTCTTCCTCCACGATCTCTTCTAACATTTCGACGATCAGGTGAACGACGAGGGGATCTTGTTGGTGATCGACGAGGTGAACGACTTCTATTTCGTGTTGTATCATCTGCTTCTGCTTTACGTCTTTCTTCAATTTTATCCTACAAAAATAGTGTTATATGTTGTACAAAAGCTACAGTAATCAACTTACTTTCATATTATTATACTATTCACGAATATCAACCATACCAAGATGCATTATACCACCATAATGATCTTGTAGACGTGTTTCATGATCAAGTACATTCCATTGTGCACCACATTCTGCACAAACTCGAAGTTTTTGATTGAATTGTTGGATTTGCAGCACGTAATTCTGTCTAAAAAATAACATCTTAAAACTCGTCCAAAAAACTCCTCTTCATTACCTCGCTTTCTTCTTCTCATATCTTCAACATTTTTTGTTAGCTCCATTGCTTCTTCAAGTTTTCCTTCACCAAGTTCTTCAACCTTCTTTAATGCATTAGAATATTAGCTTGGTTTGGACCTAAAAAAAGAATTAACGTTTAATTTAAAGGGAAACAAATTGATAAATAACATGTATTCAAAACCACGGTATTTATAATCACGAAAAAGATAAACTTAAGGGTAATTTTAGACAACTTTAAACACGATTAAAATAGCAATTATCAATGGCAGCAACGATTTAAGCTGATATTTGTTTAGTGTTTGCAAAAATGTTTCTACTTTTATAAGCTCATATTTTTCGTGTTAAGATTGTAGCAATTTAAAATCGAGAAGAAAATGTTAAATTTTTTTTGTTTTGCAAAAACAGAATGAATGCAAGTAAAATTTTTTTTATTTTTACAAGTAAGATATAAAAATTTTCAAAATATAAAATTTTACATAATACAGTTAGTAATAAAAATATGTTATCATCATCATCATCAACAATATTAATCAATAACCAACAAATCAGCACATAATTCTTTTACAACATCAGATCGAAGAAAATCACCAGCACTATCAAATGTACGAACTTGACGTAAGCTTTGGTAAATTTTTTTTCGACAATCAAGTGGGATTGTTTGAGTCTTCTTCCTTCTTTCAGCATTTGTTAATTTATTTGCCAGATATTCAAGCCATAAACAATTCGTCTTTGGGCAATAAATACTCCAATCATCATTGCTGAAAAAAGGGTATACTGTAGTCATGAAACAACGAGATAAAAAAACTTACATTATTAGATTTTTCATTTCTCGATAAACTTTATACTGTATATCACCTTTTTGTTGAAAAATTTCTTTGTCATCACCCATTTTACGATAGACAACATGGCCGTCTAAAAAAATATATAAAAGTTTTAAAAAAAGTTCAAACAAAAAACTCTCATACCTTTTTGAATTCTTGAATTTGTAAAATCAATCATTGTTACAATTATACCATTAGTTTTAATAGCATATGAATGTCCATTAAATTTATATTTCAAGAACTGTTGTTCGTCATCTTCTGTTATCAAAATATTACTCCAATGGAGATCCCGATGTTCAAATTGTAATTCTGTTTCAGCTACAGCTAATGATAGCATAACTTGAAGAAATATCGATAGCAATTGATGCTCACTTTTAATTTGAAACTTTTCCAATTCTATTCCACCAAGACTTAGAGCCATGGCAATGTAATGACGACTAATGCTTGAATATTCTTGTGGATCAGTATTTTCTGATTCGTTTTGTTCCTTATATGCTTTCCAGGCATCTTCTAACATTTCAGGATATGTACCTAAAGTTAAAAAATAGATATTAGTTGGATCAAAAACAAGCAAATCATACCTTTAATGATCCAAGCACGATGAAGTTTAACAAAATTTGGAGCCATATTTTCACGACCATTTACAAGTTTTGATATTTCAGATGAAATAATAATTTCAGGGATAATTGCTGATGGTTCAACCATTTCACCTTCATTGAACTGTGGGTAATCATCATGTGAAGAATCATCTTTGAAAGGAAAGACCTAAAAAAGCCAATAAATATTATTCAATTCTCTTAAGCTACAGTAACCAACCTTCAGAGCAACATTTATTCTATCATCCATGAACAATGAGTAAACTTCACCAAAGCCTCCTTCACCAAGTTTCTTAACATTTGTGGATGAAAAATGATTCAATACAGATTGCCATGTATCCACAGTATCACAATTGCAAACACGAATCAATTTTGCAAGCTCTTCTTCTTCCATCAATATTTGTTTACAAATTTCAAAGGTGATTCTTTTTCGGAAGTATGGAATATGGGCTTGAGTAAAATTAATTGGTGCCCTTCTGGAAGCATATTCAGCAAACTTGCATGCAAACATTCCACAATCACTACCATTTTGCTGTGTTGGAATATCTTTTCGGCAGTTTCGTTCCCAATTAGTTGTTACCAAATCTTGCTTCTTCTTGTCTTTCATTTCAGCAGTAATGTATTGTCTAAAAATTAATAATACAGTAATGACAGTTCCCACCAAAGCTAAAGCAAAACTTACGATAAAACTTCAAAAACTTGTTTATTATTTCCAAGCATTGAATCATAATATTCAATCTTTTGATTTTGAACATCAACAATTGCCATGCACCAATGATGTGTAAGATGAACAGGTACAATCCATATATCATAAGCAAAAAGATCCAGTTTTCTTGTCCATTCCTTGACTGCAGCATAACCTTTTTGGCTTAAATTCAAATAAAAGAAGGTTTGAAATGCATATACCTAAAAAAGAAACGGTAATAGATACAATAATACAGTAGTAAAATTACCTTTGGCAGAGATGGATCAGCTTTTGATCTTTGTACAACCAAGTCCAAATAGAAATTAATCACTTCATCATTAAGCCATGCTTTGCCAGATAGAGTTTTGAGATCTTTTCTTGCAATTTTTACACCACGAGTTTCAACAAAGATTTCATCTTCACTTTCATCAGTTTTCCAAGCTCTGTTAACCAATTGCATAGCTTCTGGTGAGAGTTCTGGTTGATGTGGAGGACGTGGAAATTCTGGTTCAACATTTTCAGCTTGTGGAGTTGGCATAAGAATGTGAAGTTGTTCCAACATCGTCATTGTATCGTTGATCAAGCTTGATGAAGATGTAATTGCAGGAGGTTGTTGAGAATCAATTTGAAAGGTATCATTGATAATGGAATTTTCAGGAATAAGAGGATCAATTTCCATTGCTTCTTCATCATCACTGTTAGCTTCAAATTGTGGTGGAATTATTTCTTGTTCCATTCGAAATCTTTTGATATCTTCGCGATCACCATCATTTAATGGATGTCCTAAAAATGTGTAAATCCGTTATATATTTCTTTACAAATAATTTTTTGCAGCTACAGTATACCTCACATTTTTAATCATTACAGTATATGATACCGTAAACCAAAAAAGACATTTTCACTTTAATATGCCGCTTTAAGAACAGATTTTTAGGATATCGCTTTTGCATATTCTACTAAATCAAAATTCGAAAAAAGCTATTGCTTATCATTTTTTCTAACAAGAAATTTATCAAACAAGCGATAATACTTTTTTACAAACAAAAAACTTACTTCTTTTTCGTTGTTGTTGTACTTGTTCAGGATCTGTAACTTCAGGAACAGGTGGAAGAGAAGTTTTTGGTGGAAAACCAGCTTCAATAAGCAATCTATCAACCAATTGAATCACGCTAACGATATCCAATTCAGGTTCAGGAGTTTTCTTTTTCTAAAAAAGGAGCATTTCATTATTTATAATTAAACTAAAAACTATATTCCCAATAAATTTTGTAAACTCTGTATTGCTATTCTTTTATTTTTTTATAATATCACTAATTTCTCTTTTTAATCTTAAAGGATACTGTACAAAAAAGTTTCAAAAATATTTTTTCAAAGTGATACTAATACTTGCATCTGAAGAAACAGAAATTGCAAAACTTGTTGCAGCTTTTAATTATTTCTTTTTTCCTATCTGTTAAAAAATGCCTGTAGTTATTTCTTTTTCACATATGAGCAACAAAACTTCTTCGAAATTGATTTTCTTTGAACATTTTTCAAGCTCGTAAAAAATCAATATTAAAATTACGGTAACAAAAAATTAAAATGAAAAATTCTTTTTTTGCTTAATGCGTTTTTATTTTCAGTAATTTTTTGCTATCACTCAAGATTTGTTTATTTTTCATTTTATTACAAAAAAATTTATATTGCTTTTAGGCACTTAGTTGCGACAAAATTTCATTGGGGTTAAAATATATGAAAACTTACAGCTGCTTCAATTCGACCTTTTGCTTTATTTCTGCATTCTTCAAAATCAAATCCATATCTTTTGAAATCTTTTTCAATATTCTTAACAACTGTTTCAGCATTAACTTCTTCTTCAACATTTCTAGCATAATAAATGCAAATGTGCTTCCTAAAAAAATTTTCTTATTAGTAGTACCACGTTAAATAAATGCAATTATCTTACCTAATTAGTTGTTCTTTAAGAGCATCGACAAGATTTACTTCACAGTTTTCATATTGATGTTTCAATCTTGGATCTCTAATAAAAGCATATATTTCATTTGTGTCAGCAATTCTGCAGCTTGATTCACACTTGAAACATTTAGCTTTGTTGTCTTTAGATTTGTGAAAAATGAAACATGATTCACCTTCAACAAACAAGTACAGATTTTTTGTTCTGTTGACTGTTACACCACGAAGTGCATACCAAGAAGTTGAGCGGAATGCCATGGGTATGTAGAAAAGCTCTTTGAAGTACACAAAAGTTTACTAAATTCGGACTTTTCATAACAGCTTTTTAAAAAACAAACAAACATACCGTAATTCACACCAGATGAAAATTTAATTTTATTCAATGTTATCTTTGACGTTGATTCATGTGAAGAAGTTGGTTGTGATACTGATACTTTACCAGTTGGTGGACTTAATGATGATTGAATTAAAAAAGAAGAAAAAAGAGACAAAATTTATGTTTGATGAACTGTTGATGATGATGATTTGTTAGTTGATGATGACGATAAAATTGTTAATTGTGCATAGCACGAGAAGGAAGAAGAAAGAAAAGAACTGCTGCTACTTCCTTTAACAAATAGCAGCAGTGAATAAGACACAAGTTTCACCACAAGGAAGAGAACCAAAGAGGCGCTCTTTTTCTGCACAAAAATAAAAAAGCTGCTGAAAAGAAATTGGACATTGTGTTTCAATGAAATTTAAACAAATTGTTTTTTTTAAAGTTTACATTTTGAAAATTAAGTGTGGTAAATCTTTTTTCATGTTTGGCTATCGTAATTTGTGGTAAATTATGAACACTGTAATTTTTGTTTGTCGCATTTTTTTCATTACTTTTGTTTAATTTTTCTGCTTACGATTTTGTTTTCCAGCAAGTTCAAAACTGTCAATTTCAAAACGTTTACGTATTCTAAAAAGTAAAATTAAAAAAAGCTGTTGTATGAAAACAATATACTTTATTTTATGTAACAAAATAATTTATTTCTTATATTACTTTTACAATTTTATCGAACATTGCAGTTTTCATTGCATTATCAAAATGTCTTGGACCCATTCATTTTTTATCATTTTTCATATTTTTTGTTTTGCATTTTCATTGACAAAGCGACATAAAAATTTGCATATGTGTTTCCATTTGTTACTGATATGGCAGAAGAGAAAAAAAATTAATTAAATTTTTTACTTGAACGTGGACTAGTTGTTGATGTTGATAAATAAGCTTATGAGTTAAAGATTACTGTAGCTATTAAACATACCTTAGATGTTTAATAGCTACACCTACAAAAGTTGATCACACATTGTGCCTAAAAATCTTAATAGTAATCTGATAATCGTCAAACAAAATATACTGTTTATTTATATTTTCATGATGTGTTGAAGTTTGGATTTATGGATTTTACGAGTAAGATTTTTGTTGATTACTTTATAAGCTTCATGACTGTTTTTTAGATGAACAATGTGATGAATACTCTAAAGATTTTAAAGCATTATTTAATAGCGAAGAAATAGAAGAAGCAGAAGACAGATTTCAACTGGCAAAGATATCCTTCCTCGATTCATGTTGCAATCAATTCTCTGCTGAAGCTCATTCATTTTCGTCATTCAGGGAGTAGATTTTAATTGTTTTGATTGAAAATAATAATATTGATATAAATTAATACCCAGTTAACATGCAACCTTTCTATCAGCAAATTGTAATCACTTTTTCGACAATAAATTTATTTTTGTAGAGTCCCTATATTCTTCTAAAGCTATCAAATCACGAGAACTTTTTCTACTCTCACTAAACGTCCATTAAAATAGTAGCATCAACAATAAATCCCTATAAATTGTAATTAAAAACAATGAAGACATAAAAGCAACAAAATCTTTATATAACAACATCAACATTGAAACAACATCTTTGTAATAATAAAATAACAATAATTTTTAAACATCTTGAGTTTCACGAAGACGACGAATTGTGGATCTAACAGTTGCGGCTGTAGTTGTGCTGTAGACGTATGCTCCACCGGCAACAATCTTTGAACATTTACCACATTTTCAGATGCCAACACATGTTCTTTTCATAGCTTCCTAAAAAACAAGAATATTAAAGCAAGCAAATATGGCAGAAGTATGATGTGAAACAAGAATAAGGAAGAGGAAAAAGGGAAAGAATACTGAAATAACTTCTTTCTCTTCGTTTAGTGTTAATCTCCCGTCATCCTCTCCCTGTTTTTAATCCGCGGGAGGGGACTGTATACACTCAGCTTAATTTGAGACAAGAATTTTCATCCTCGTCTCTGTGGAAAAATTAGCCGCAGATTTCCGTAATACCGAAACCTCAAGGAGAGCAGGAATATTTCCTTCTGCAAGAGAAGGGGGATTACCGGTACTACCCTTATATCCCCCTCCATGTTCTTGTTACACAAAAATAGTAGTAAACTTACTTTTCCACAGAATACACAAGCATACTTTGAATGTTGAGCAACTTCCATCTTTTTGACTTGTTTACGAAATGATGCACCATATCTGGTACCATATTAACCAGTGATTCCAAGCTTCTTAGTACGTTTAGCCTGAAAAAGAATGAGTGATTAATGATAAAGATAACAAAGAATATTTAAAGAATTTAAAGCCAAGTTTGGCTTGCAAAGCTTAAAAAACTCAGAAAGAATTGTTGCAATAGTCTGGTAACGGTAAAGAAGAGGAGTTTACGAAAAAACTCTGGTAATATTTGTTTTTTTTTTTATCAGAGTTCCTCTATACCAACCTTAAATATCTCGTTACCCAATTGCAGAATGAATTCCTTCAGTTTTAAACTTAAGTTTTGTAAGCGCGGACATTCAGTTTTAAGCAGCAAAAGTGGTAATAATTTGTTCAAGAATGTGGCAAAAATATGTAATAAACAATAGCGATAAATCCTAAATATAAATAAAAAATTACTTACCATTTTTAAAATAAAATAGAAGCTAAAAAGTTTGCGAAGCTCCGCTATTCTATAGATGCAAGCAAAAAAAAGAAAGGTGGTCGACGAGGCTCAACAGAATGTCTGTTTTCGTGTTGAAACAACTTGATTTCCAGGCACACAAGAAAAAAAGCAAGAAACATTATTTCCAAAGATGTGTTTTTCTACTGCATTTTTTCCTCTATTTTTGGCTTAAAACTTTTTAAATTTTGTGGTAAATTTTTACAACAATTTAGGGTGGTCAAATGGTGATCACCCATTTCCCCCTTTTTTCGCCGGGTGATCGATCACCCATAATCACCCGAAAAATTCATGGTGAAAAACAAAAATGAAGTAATCAGTAAAATCATCTAATTGTCACAACACCAAAAGTTGAGTTTTATAATAAAGATTAAGTTTTACAGGTTTTTAAAAATATAAACTAATGTTTACCCTTTTAAAACTCATAAATATACTTCTTCTCAAAAAACACTTACTTGCAATTTGTACAACTGGTATAGCAAGCAGTGTAGGAGTTAGAAGATGAATACCACGAAATAAAATAATAATATGAATAATATCAATCAAAATTGCAAGAAATAATTGTGTAAACATTGCTGTAACTTCACGAGATTGTGCTAAACATAGATCATCGGGAATAGTTGTTAAATTTTGTGTTGAACAATATTGATGTTTGAAAATATCTATCATAATACAATATCTTTCTTTCATTACAAAAGTTTTTCCGGGTCTAAAAAATATGTTGATAGAATTATATATATCAAATAAAGCGATTACAGTAACCACAACAAAGCTGTGCTAAATCAAAATATTCAAAGTTTACTTGAAAAATCAAAAAAAAATTCGATCAAACTTTTTGAAATTGAAATATCAATTTTGCCAAGCTCACATCGAAGCAAATATATCCATATATCCAATAAACAAAGAAACTTACTATAAAACAAATTCATCACTTTTAATTTCACCTTCCAGCAAAGCAGAATGTCGAAGACATAAATCAGCTGGTTGAACAATATATGTGAGATAAACAGCAAGTCCAAAGAAGGATAAACATTTTAGCAGCCAAAATGTATCTATTTGCCAATACCTGAAAATTATAAATATTATAAATTATCAATATCCTAATGGTATGCCATCCAATGGAAAACAATTTCGTATGAAATTGAAATCCAGAAGTTTAAAATATTTAAATCGAAATTACATTACAACAATCTCTAATATTGACATTTAACGGCAAAATAAGTAAACTTTATCTTCTTCTTTTTTTCCTAGAAGCTTCTGTAATCTCTAAAATGCGCAAAAAAACGTTCTTAGAGGTTCACCAGAAGAAAAGGAAGCGTAAAAAAAACTTTTTTTACGTCTTCTAGAAGCCTTTAGAACGTAAAAAAGGAAAAAAAAATTATTGGTTTACTGCTGACCAACCATACTGCCGTCCACCAACATCTCCTTAATTATGAGACAACTAATATATACCTAGCCACCATATCCCCACAAATCTGACTTACATTAGCTTTTTATTTCAGACAAAAACTATCAATAATAAATATCAAAGTAAAACAGTAAAGTAAACAAAGAAAAAAAGAGATTATCTAGTTCGAAATAAACAAAAAAATGAGTGAATAAAAAAGACTAGAAAAAAGAAAAAAATGTTAAAAACATCAAAAATTTGAATAAATGAGTAATTAAAACAAAGAAAAAAAGAGATGTGAGCAATTAGAGAAATCTTATAACAAAATAACCTGCTAAAAAGATAAACAAATACATTAAAAGGTAATGAAGTGGAATGTAAAAATTCTCAAAATCTAGCAGTTTTTAATATTGTTAAACAAATATTTCTGATGCTCCACCAATAATTGTTGAAGCCCATTTCCAGTAGCCAATTGCATGATGAGGTGTCTTATGGCGGGACTGAAAAAAGATATATTTTTGGAGATATATATGATAAGTTAAAAAGCTTACTGTAATCATTTGACGAAGTTGAGTTAAAGTTTCAGAATTTTGATTTTATTTTTAAAACTGCTGTAAAACTTTTTACAGATGGAACTAAATGAAGCCCTATACAAATTTAAGAAGCATTTTTGATGCGGATTCAGAATATGTGAGTGTTAAACATCCATCTAACATGGATAAAGTTTTATGCAGTTTCTTGTTTACCTCCCAACAGAAAATGTTAAATTTTTAAAACTGCCGTAAAACTTTTTACAGATGGCACGAAATGACGCCCTATACAAATTTAAGAAGCATTTTTTATGCCGTTTCAGATTTTGTAAGTGCCAAATATCCATCTAACATGGATAAAGTTTTATGCAGTTTCTTGTTTACCTCCCAACAGAAAATGTCAAATTTTTAAAACTGCCGTAAAACTTTTTACAGATGGCACGAAATGACGCCCTATACAAATTTAAGAAGCATTTTTTATGCCGTTTCAGATTTTGTAAGTGCCAAATATCCATCTAACATGGATAAAGTTTTATGCAGTTTCTTGTTTACCTCCCAACAGAAAATGTTTAATTTTTATAACTGCTGTAAAACTCATTACAGATGGAACTAAATGAAGCCCTATACAAATTTAAGAAGCATCTTTGATGCCGTTTCAGATTTTGTAAGTGCCAAATATCCATCTAACATGGATAAAGTTTTATGCAGTTTCTTGTTTACCTCCCAACAGAAAATGTTAAATTTTTAAAACTGCTGTAAAACCTGTTACAGATGGCACGAAATGACGCCCTATACAAATTTAAGAAGCATTTTTTATGCCGTTTCAGATTTTGTAAGTGCCAAATATCCATCTAACATGGATAAAGTTTTATGCAGTTTCTTGTTTACCTCCCAACAGAAAATGTTAAATTTTTAAAACTGCTGTAAAACCTGTTACAGATGGCACGAAATGACGCCCTATACAAATTTAAGAAGCATTTTTTATGCCGTTTCAGATTTTGTAAGTGCCAAATATCCATCTAACATGGATAAAGTTTTATGCAGTTTCTTCTTTACCTCCCAACAGAAAATGTTAAATTTTTAAAACTGCTGTAAAACTTTTTACAGATGGAACTAAATGAAGCCCTATACAAATTTAAGAAGCATTTTTTATGCCGTTTCAGATTTTGTAAGTGCCAAATATCCATCTAACATGGATAAAGTTTTATGCAGTTTCTTGTTTACCTCCCAACAGAAAATGTTAAATTTTATAACTGCTGTAAAACTCATTACAGATGGCACGAAATGACGCCCTATACAAATTTAAGAAGCATCTTTGATGCCGTTTCAGATTTTGTAAGTGCCAAACATCCATCTAACATGGATAAAGTTTTATCGACTTTCAGGTTTACCTCCCAACAGAAAATGTTAAATTTTTAAAACTGCTGTAAAAGTTTTTACAGATGGCACGAAATGACGCCCTATACAAATTTAAGAAGCATCTTTGATGCCGTTTCAGATTTTGTAAGTGCCAAACATCCATCTAACATGGATAAAGTTTTATGCAGTTTCTTGTTTACCTCCCAACAGAAAATGTTAAATTTTTAAAACTGCTGTAAAACTTTTTACAGATGGAACTAAATGAAGCCCTATACAAATTTAAGAAGCATTTTTTATGCCGTTTCAGATTTTGTAAGTGCCAAATATCCATCTAACATGGATAAAGTTTTATGCAGTTTCTTGTTTACCTCCCAACAGAAAATGTTAAATTTTTAAAACTGCTGTAAAACTCATTACAGATGGCACGAAATGACGCCCTATACAAATTTAAGAAGCATCTTTGATGCCGTTTCAGATTTTGTAAGTGCCAAATATCCATCTAACATGGATAAAGTTTTATGCAGTTTCTTGTTTACCTCCCAACAGAAAATGTTAAATTTTTAAAACTGCTGTAAAACTCATTACAGATGGCACGAAATGACGCCCTATACAAATTTAAGAAGCATCTTTGATGCCGTTTCAGATTTTGTAAGTGCCAAACATCCATCTAACATGGATAAAGTTTTATGCAGTTTCTTGTTTACCTCCCAACAGAAAATGTTAAATTTTTAAAACTGCTGTAAAACTCATTACAGATGGCACGAAATGACGCCCTATACAAATTTAAGAAGCATCTTTGATGCCGTTTCAGATTTTGTAAGTGCCAAATATCCATCTAACATGGATAAAGTTTTATGCAGTTTCTTGTTTACCTCCCAACAGAAAATGTTAAATTTTTAAAACTGCTGTAAAACTTTTTACAGATGGAACTAAATGAAGCCCTATACAAATTTAAGAAGCATTTTTTATGCCGTTTCAGATTTTGTAAGTGCCAAATATCCATCTAACATGGATGTTGTTTTATGCAGTTTCTTGTTTACCTCCCAACAGAAAATGTTAAATTTTTAAAACTGCTGTAAAACTCATTACAGATGGCACGAAATGACGCCCTATACAAATTTAAGAAGCATCTTTGATGCCGTTTCAGATTTTGTAAGTGCCAAATATCCATCTAACATGGATAAAGTTTTATGCAGTTTCTTGTTTACCTCCCAACAGAAAATGTTAAATTTTTAAAACTGCTGTAAAACTTTTTACAGATGGAACTAAATGAAGCCCTATACAAATTTAAGAAGCATTTTTTATGCCGTTTCAGATTTTGTAAGTGCCAAATATCCATCTAACATGGATGTTGTTTTATGCAGTTTCTTGTTTACCTCCCAACAGAAAATGTTAAATTTTTAAAACTGCTGTAAAACTCATTACAGATGGCACGAAATGACGCCCTATACAAATTTAAGAAGCATCTTTGATGCCGTTTCAGATTTTGTAAGTGCCAAATATCCATCTAACATGGATAAAGTTTTATGCAGTTTCTTGTTTACCTCCCAACAGAAAATGTTAAATTTTTAAAACTGCTGTAAAACTTTTTACAGATGGAACTAAATGAAGCCCTATACAAATTTAAGAAGCATTTTTTATGCCGTTTCAGATTTTGTAAGTGCCAAATATCCATCTAACATGGATGTTGTTTTATGCAGTTTCTTGTTTACCTCCCAACAGAAAATGTTAAATTTTTAAAACTGCTGTAAAACTCATTACAGATGGAACTAAATGAAGCCCTATACAAATTTAAGAAGCATTTTTGATGCGGATTCAGAATATGTGAGTGTTAAACATCCATCTAACATGGATAAAGTTTTATGGACTTTCAGGTTTACCTCCCAACAGAAAATGTTAAATTTTTATAACTGCTGTAAAACTTGTTACAGATGGAACTAAATGAAGCCCTATACAAATTTAAGAAGCATTTTTGATGCGGATTCAGAATATGTCAGCGTTAAACATCCATCTAACATGGATAAAGTTTTATGGACTTTCAGGTTTACCTCCCAACAGAAAATGTTTAATTTTTATAACTGCTGTAAAACTCATTACAGATGGAACTAAATGAAGCCCTATACAAATATAAGAAGCATTTTTGATGCGGATTCAGAATATGTCAGCGTTAAACATCCATCTAACATGGATAAAGTTTTATGGACTTTCAGGTTTACCTCCCAACAGAAAATGTTTAATTTTTATAACTGCTGTAAAACTCATTACAGATGGAACTAAATGAAGCCCTATACAAATTTAAGAAGCATCTTTGATGCCGTTTCAGATTTTGTAAGTGCCAAATATCCATCTAACATGGATAAAGTTTTATGCAGTTTCTTGTTTACCTCCCAACAGAAAATGTTAAATTTTTAAAACTGCTGTAAAACTTGTTACAGATGGCACGAAATGACGCCCTATACAAATTTAAGAAGCATTTTTTATGCGGATTCAGAATATGTCAGCGTTAAACATCCATCTAACATGGATAAAGTTTTATGGACTTTCAGGTTTACCTCCCAACAGAAAATGTTAAATTTTTAAAACTGCTGTAAAACTTTTTACAGATGGAACTAAATGAAACCCTATACAAATTTAAGAAGCATTTTTTATGCCGTTTCAGATTTTGTAAGTGCCAAATATCCATCTAACATGGATAAAGTTTTATGCAGTTTCTTGTTCACCTCCCAACAGAAAATGTTTAATTTTTATAACTGCTGTAAAACTCATTACAGATGGAACTAAATGAAGCCCTATACAAATTTAAGAAGCATTTTTGATGCCGTTTCAGATTTTGTAAGTGCCAAATATCCATCTAACATGGATAAAGTTTTATGCAGTTTCTTGTTTACCTCCCAACAGAAAATGTTTAATTTTTATAACTGCTGTAAAACTCATTACAGATGGAACTAAATGAAGCCCTATACAAATTTAAGAAGCATTTTTGATGCGGATTCAGAATATGTCAGCGTTAAACATCCATCTAACATGGATAAAGTTTTATGCAGTTTCTTGTTTACCTCCCAACAGAAAATGTTTAATTTTTATAACTGCTGTAAAACTCATTACAAATGGAACTAAATGAAGCCCTATACAAACTTAAGAAGCATCTTTGATGCCGTTTCAGATTTTGTAAGTGCCAAATATCCATCTAACATGGATAAAGTTTTATGCAGTTTCTTGTTTACCTCCCAACAGAAAATGTTAAATTTTTAAAACTGCTGTAAAACTTGTTACAGATGGCACGAAATGACGCCCTATACAAATTTAAGAAGCATTTTTTATGCCGTTTCAGATTTTGTAAGTGCCAAATATCCATCTAACATGGATAAAGTTTTATGCAGTTTCTTGTTTACCTCCCAACAGAAAATGTTTAATTTTTATAACTGCTGTAAAACTCATTACAGATGGCACGAAATGACGCCCTATACAAATTTAAAAAGCATCTTTGATGCCGTTTCAGATTTTGTAAGTGCCAAATATCCATCTAACATGGATAAAGTTTTATGCAGTTTCTTGTTTACCTCCCAACAAAAAATGCATAAATACTAAAACTGCTGTAAAACTTTTTACAGATGGCACGAAATGGCGCCCTGTACAAATTTAAGAAGCATTTTTGATGCAGTTTCAGATTCTTTGAGTGTTAAACATCCATCTAACATGGATAAAGTTTTATGGACTTTCAGGTTTACCTCCTAACAAAAAATGCATAATTACTAAAACTGCTGTAAAACTATTTACAGATGGCACGAAATGACGCCCTATACAAATTTAAGAAGCATTTTTGATGCAGTTTCAGATTCTTTGAGTGTTAAACATCCATCTAATATGGATAAAGTTTTATGGACTTTCAGGTTTACCTCCCAACAAAAAATGCATAATTACTAAAACTGCTGTAAAACTTTTTACAGATGGCACGAAATGACGCCCTGTACAAATTTAAGAAGCATTTTTGATGCAGTTTCAGATTCTATGAGTGTTAAACATCCATCTAACATGGATAAAGTTTTATGGACTTTCAGGTTTACCTCCCAACAAAAAATGCATAATTACTAAAACTGCTGTAAAACTTTTTACAGATGGCACGTAATGACGCCCTATACAAATTTAAGAAGCATTTTAGATGCAGTTTTAGATTCAATGAGTGTTAAACATCCATCTAACATGGATAAAGTTTTATGGACTTTCAGGTTTACCTCCCAACAAAAATTGCATAATTATTAAAACTGCTGTAAAACTTTTTACAGATGGCACGAAATGGCGCCCTGTACAAATTTAAGAAGCATTTTAGATGCAGTTTCAGAATCTATGAGTGTTAAACATCCATCTAACATGGATAAAGTTTTATGGACTTTCAGGTTTACCTCCCAACAAAAAATGCATAATTACTAATATTGCTGTAAAACTTTTTACAGATGGCACGAAATGACGCCCTATACAAATTTAAGAAGCATTTTAGATGCAGTTTCAGATTCTATGAGTGTTAAACATCCATCTAACATGGATAAAGTTTTATGGACTTTCAGGTTTACCTCCCAACAAAAATTGCATAATTATTAAAACTGCTGTAAAACTTTTTACAGATGGCACGAAATGGCGCCCTGTACAAATTTAAGAAGCATTTTAGATGCAGTTTCAGAATCTATGAGTGTTAAACATCCATCTAACATGGATAAAGTTTTATGGACTTTCAGGTTTACCTCCCAACAAAAAATGCATAATTACTAAAACTGCTGTAAAACTTTTTACAGATGGCACGAAATGACGCCCTATACAAATTTAAGAAGCATTTTGTATGCAGTTTCAGATTCTATGAGTGTTAAACATCCATCTAACATGGATAAAGTTTTATGGACTTTCAGGTTTACCTCCCAACAAAAAATGTTTAATTTTTAAAACTGCTGTAAAACTTTTTACAGATGGCACGAAATGAAGCCCTATACAAATTTAAGAAGCATTTTTGATGCAGTTTCAGATTCTATGAGTGTTAAACATCCATCTAACATGGATCAAGTTTTATGGACTTTCAGGTTTACCTCCCAACAGAAAAAGTTTAATTTTGAAAACTGCTGTAAAACTTTGTACAGATGGCACGAAATGACGCCCTATACAAATTTAAGAAGCATTTTAGATGCAGTTTCAGATTCTATGAGTGTTAAACATCCATCTAACATGGATAAAGTTTTATGGACTTTCAGGTTTACCTCCCAACAAAAAATGCATAATTACTAAAACTGCTGTAAAACTTTTTACAGATGGCACGAAATGACGCCCTATACAAATTTAAGAAGCATTTTAGATGCAGTTTCAGATTCTATGAGTGTTAAACATCCATCTGACATGGATAAAGTTTTATGGACTTTCAGGTTTACCTCCCAACAAAAAATGTTTAATTTTTAAAACTGCTGTAAAACTTTTTACAGATGGCACGAAATGAAGCCCTATACAAATTTAAGAAGCATTTTTGATGCAGTTTCAGATTCTATGAGTGTTAAACATCCATCTAACATGGATCAAGTTTTATGGACTTTCAGGTTTACCTCCCAACAAAAAATGCATAATTACTAAAACTGCTGTAAAACTTTTTACAGATGGCACGAAATGACGCCCTATACAAATTTAAGAAGCATTTTAGATGCAGTTTCAGATTCTATGAGTGTTAAACATCCATCTGACATGGATAAAGTTTTATGGACTTTCAGGTTTACCTCCCAACAAAAAATGTTTAATTTTTAAAACTGCTGTAAAACTTTTTACAGATGGCACGAAATGAAGCCCTATACAAATTTAAGAAGCATTTTTGATGCAGTTTCAGATTCTATGAGTGTTAAACATCCATCTAACATGGATCAAGTTTTATGGACTTTCAGGTTTACCTCCCAACAGAAAAAGTTTAATTTTGAAAACTGCTGTAAAACTTTGTACAGATGGCACGAAATGACGCCCTATACAAATTTAAGAAGCATTTTAGATGCAGTTTCAGATTCTATGAGTGTTAAACATCCATCTAACATGGATAAAGTTTTATGGACTTTCAGGTTTACCTCCCAACAAAAAATGCATAATTACTAAAACTGCTGTAAAACTTTTTACAGATGGCACGAAATGACGCCCTATACAAATTTAAGAAGCATTTTAGATGCAGTTTCAGATTCTATGAGTGTTAAACATCCATCTGACATGGATAAAGTTTTATGGACTTTCAGGTTTACCTCCCAACAAAAAATGTTTAATTTTTAAAACTGCTGTAAAACTTTTTACAGATGGCACGAAATGAAGCCCTATACAAATTTAAGAAGCATTTTTGATGCTGTTTCAGATTTTGTAAGTGCCAAACATCCATCTTACATGGATAAAGTTTTATGGACTTGCAGGTTTACCTCCCAACAAAAAATACATAATTATTAAAACTGCTGTAAACCTTTTAACAGATGGCACGAAATGACACCCTATACAAATTTAAGAAGCATTTTAGATGCAGTTTCAGATTCTATGAGTGTTAAACATCCATCTAACATGGATAATGTTTTATGGACTTTCAGGTTTACCTCCCAACAAAAAATACATAATTATTAAAACTGCTGTAAAACGTTTTAGAGATAGCACGAAATGAAGCCCTATACAAATTTAAGAAGCATTTTAGATGCAGTTTCAGATTCTATGAGTGTTAAACATCCATCTAACATGGATCAAGTTTTATGGACTTTCAGGTTTACCTCCCAACAGAAAAAGTTTAATTTTGAAAACTGCTGTAAAACTTTTTACAGATGGCACGAAATGACGCCCTATACAAATTTAAGAAGCATTTTGTATGCAGTTTCAGATTATATGAGTGTTAAACATCCATCTTACATGGATAAAGTTTTATGGACTTTCAGGTTTACCTCCCAACAAAAAATGTTTAATTTTTAAAACTGCTGTAAAACTTTTTACAGATGGCACGAAATGACGCCCTATACAAATTTAAGAAGCATTTTGTATGCAGTTTCAGATTATATGAGTGTTAAACATCCATCTTACATGGATAAAGTTTTATGGACTTTCAGGTTTACCTCCCAACAAAAAATGTTTAATTTTTAAAACTGCTGTAAAACTTTTTACAGATGGCACGAAATGACGCCCTATACAAATTAAAGAAGCATTTTTGATGCCGTTTCAGATTTTGTAAAAGCCAAACATCCAACTAACATGGATAACGTTTTATGCAGTTTCCTGTTTACCTCCCAACAAAAAATGTTTAATTTTTAAAACTGCTGTAAAACGTTTTAGAGATAGCACGAAATGAAGCCCTATAAAAATTTAAGAAGCATTTTAGATGCAGTTTCAGATTCTATGAGTGTTTAACATCCATCTTACATGGATAAAGTTTTATGGACTTTCAGGTTTACCTCCCAACAAAAAATACATAATTATTAAAACTGCTGTAAACCTTTTAACAGATGGCACGAAATGACACCCTATACAAATTAAAGAAGCATTTTTGATGCCGTTTCAGATTTTGTAAAAGCCAAACATCCAACTAACATGGATAACGTTTTATGCAGTTTCCTGTTTACCTCCCAACAAAAAATGTTTATTTTTTAAAACTGCTGTAAAACGTTTTAGAGATAGCACGAAATGAAGCCCTATACAAATTTAAGAAGCATTTTTGATGCAGTTTCAGATTCTATGAGTGTTAAACATTTATCTAACATGGATAATGTTTTATGGACTTTCAGGTTTACCTCCCAACAAAAAATACATAATTATTAAAACTGCTGTAAAACTTTTTACAGATGGCACGAAATGAAGCCCTATACAAATTTAAGAAGCATTTTAGATGCAGTTTCAGATTCTATGAGTGTTTAACATCCATCTTACATGGATAAAGTTTTATGGACTTTCAGGTTTACCTCCCAACAAAAAATACATAATTATTAAAACTGCTGTAAAACTTTTTACAGATGGCACGAAATGAAGCCCTATACAAATTTAAGAAGCATTTTAGATGCAGTTTCAGATTCTATGAGTGTTTCAACATCCATCTTACATGGATAAAGTTTTATGGACTTTCAGGTTTACCTCCCAACAAAAAATGTTTAATTTTTAAAACTGCTGTAAAACTTTTTACAGATGGCACGAAATGACGCCCTATACAAATTTAAGAAGCACTTTTGATGCCGTTTCAGATTTTGTAAGTGCGAAACATCCATCTAACATGGATAATGTTTTATGGACTTTCAGGTTTACCTCCCAACAAAAAATGTTTAATTTTTAAAACTGCTGTAAAACTTTTTACAGATGGCACGAAATGAAGCCCTATACAAATTTAAGAAGCATTTTTGATGCAGTTTCAGATTCTATGAGTGTTAAACATCCATCTAACATGGATAATGTTTTATGGACTTTCAGGTTTACCTCCCAACAAAAAATACATAATTATTAAAACTGCTGTAAACCTTTTAACAGATGGCACGAAATGACACCCTATACAAATTAAAGAAGCATTTTTGATGCCGTTTCAGATTTTGTAAAAGCCAAACATCCAACTAACATGGATAAAGTTTTATGCAGTTTCCTGTTTACCTCCCAACAAAAAATGTTTAATTTTTAAAACTGCTGTAAAACTTTTTACAGATGGCACGAAATGAAGCCCTATACAAATTTAAGAAGCATTTTTGATGCAGTTTCAGATTCTATGAGTGTTAAACATCCATCTATAATGGATAAAGTTTTAGGGCCTTTCAGGTTTACCTCCCAACAAAAAAAGTTTAATTTTTATAACTGCTGTAAAACTTTTTACAGATGGCACGAAATGACGCCCTATAGAAATTTAAGAAGCATTTTTGATGCCGTTTCAGATTTTGTATGTGCCAAACATCCATCTAACATGGATAAAGTTTTAGGGCCTTTCAGGTTTACCTCCCAACAAAAAAAGTTTAATTTTTATAACTGCTGTAAAACTTTTTACAGATGGCACGAAATGACACCCTATACAAATTTAAGAAGCATTTTTGATGCGCATTCAGAATATGTGAGTGCCAAACATCCATCTTACATGGATAAAGTTTTATGGACTTTCAGGTTTACCTCCCAACAAAAAATACATAATTATTAAAACTGCTGTAAACCTTTTAACAGATGGCACGAAATGACACCCTATACAAATTTAAGAAGCATTTTTGATGCAGTTTCAGATTCTATGAGTGTTTAACATCCATCTTACATGGATAAAGTTTTATGGACTTTCAGGTTTACCTCCCAACAAAAAATACATAATTATTAAAACTGCTGTAAAACGTTTTAGAGATAGCACGAAATGAAGCCCTATACAAATTTAAGAAGCATTTTAGATGCAGTTTCAGATTCTATGAGTGTTAAACATCCATCTAATATGGATAATGTTTTATGGACTTTCAGGTTTACCTCCCAACAAAAAATACATAATTATTAAAACTGCTGTAAAACGTTTTAGAGATAGCACGAAATGAAGCCCTATACAAATTTAAGAAGCATTTTAGATGCAGTTTCAGATTCTATGAGTGTTAAACATCCATCTAACATGGATAAAGTTTTATGGACTTTCAGGTTTACCTCCCAACTAAAAATGCATAATTACTAAAACTGCTGTAAAACGTTTTAGAGATAGCACGAAATGAAGCCCTATACAAATTTAAGAAGCATTTTAGATGCAGTTTCAGATTCTATGAGTGTTTAACATCCATCTTACATGGATAAAGTTTTATGGACTTTCAGGTTTACCTCCCAACAAAAAATACATAATTATTAAAACTGCTGTAAACCTTTTAACAGATGGCACGAAATGACGCCCTATACAAATTTAAGAAGCACTTTTGATGCCGTTTTAGATTTTGTAAGTGCGAAACATCCATCTAACATGGATAATGTTTTATGGACTTTCAGGTTTACCTCCCAACAAAAAATGTTTAATTTTTAAAACTGCTGTAAAACTTTTTACAGATGGCACGAAATGAAGCCCTATACAAATTTAAGAAGCATTTTTGATGCAGTTTCAGATTCTATGAGTGTTTAACATCCATCTTACATGGATAAAGTTTTATGGACTTTCAGGTTTACCTCCCAACAAAAAATACATAATTATTAAAACTGCTGTAAAACGTTTTAGAGATAGCACGAAATGAAGCCCTATACAAATTTAAGAAGCATTTTAGATGCAGTTTCAGATTCTATGAGTGTTAAACATCCATCTAACATGGATAAAGTTTTATGGACTTTCAGGTTTACCTCCCAACAAAAAATGTTTAATTTTTAAAACTGCTGTAAAACTTTTTACAGATGGCACGAAATGAAGCCCTATACAAATTTAAGAAGCATTTTTGATGCAGTTTCAGATTCTATGAGTGTTAAACATCCATCTAACATGGATAATGTTTTATGGACTTTCAGGTTTACCTCCCAACAAAAAATACATAATTATTAAAACTGCTGTAAACCTTTTAACAGATGGCACGAAATGACACCCTATACAAATTAAAGAAGCATTTTTGATGCCGTTTCAGATTTTGTAAAAGCCAAACATCCAACTAACATGGATAATGTTTTATGGACTTTCAGGTTTACCTCCCAACAAAAAATGTTTAATTTTTAAAACTGCTGTAAAACTTTTTACAGATGGCACGAAATGACGCCCTATACAAATTTAAGAAGCACTTTTGATGCCGTTTCAGATTTTGTAAGTGCGAAACATCCATCTAACATGGATAATGTTTTAGGGCCTTTCAGGTTTACCTCCCAACAAAAAAAGTTTAATTTTTATAACTGCTGTAAAACTTTTTACAGATGGCACGAAATGACGCCCTATACAAATTTAAGAAGCACTTTTGATGCCGTTTCAGATTTTGTAAGTGCGAAACATCCATCTAACATGGATAATGTTTTAGGGCCTTTCAGGTTTACCTCCCAACAAAAAATGTTTAATTTTTATAACTGCTGTAAAACTTTTTACAGATGGCACGAAATGACACCCTATAGAAATTTAAGAAGCATTTTTGATGCCGTTTCAGATTTTGTATGTGCCAAACATCCATCTAACATGGATAAAGTTTTAGGGCCTTTCAGGTTTACCTCCCAACAAAAAAAGTTTAATTTTTATAACTGCTGTAAAACTTTTTACAGATGGCACGAAATGACACCCTATACAAATTTAAGAAGCATTTTTGATGCGCATTCAGAATATGTGAGTGCCAAACATCCATCTTACATGGATAAAGTTTTATGGACTTTCAGGTTTACCTCCCAACAAAAAATACATAATTATTAAAACTGCTGTAAACCTTTTAACAGATGGCACGAAATGACACCCTATACAAATTTAAGAAGCATTTTTGATGCAGTTTCAGATTCTATGAGTGTTTAACATCCATCTTACATGGATAAAGTTTTATGGACTTTCAGGTTTACCTCCCAACAAAAAATACATAATTATTAAAACTGCTGTAAAACTTTTTACAGATGGCACGAAATGACACCCTATACAAATTTAAGAAGCATTTTTGATGCAGTTTCAGATTCTATGAGTGTTTAACATCCATCTTACATGGATAAAGTTTTATGGACTTTCAGGTTTACCTCCCAACAAAAAATACATAATTATTAAAACTGCTGTAAAACGTTTTAGAGATAGCACGAAATGAAGCCCTATACAAATTTAAGAAGCATTTTAGATGCAGTTTCAGATTCTATGAGTGTTAAACATCCATCTAATATGGATAATGTTTTATGGACTTTCAGGTTTACCTCCCAACAAAAAATACATAATTATTAAAACTGCTGTAAAACGTTTTAGAGATAGCACGAAATGAAGCCCTATACAAATTTAAGAAGCATTTTAGATGCAGTTTCAGATTCTATGAGTGTTAAACATCCATCTAACATGGATAAAGTTTTATGGACTTTCAGGTTTACCTCCCAACAAAAAATGTTTAATTTTTAAAACTGCTGTAAAACTTTTTACAGATGGCACGAAATGAAGCCCTATACAAATTTAAGAAGCATTTTTGATGCAGTTTCAGATTCTATGAGTGTTAAACATCCATCTAACATGGATAATGTTTTATGGACTTTCAGGTTTACCTCCCAACAAAAAATACATAATTATTAAAACTGCTGTAAACCTTTTAACAGATGGCACGAAATGACACCCTATACAAATTAAAGAAGCATTTTTGATGCCGTTTCAGATTTTGTAAAAGCCAAACATCCAACTAACATGGATAATGTTTTATGGACTTTCAGGTTTACCTCCCAACAAAAAATGTTTAATTTTTAAAACTGCTGTAAAACTTTTTACAGATGGCACGAAATGACGCCCTATACAAATTTAAGAAGCACTTTTGATGCCGTTTCAGATTTTGTAAGTGCGAAACATCCATCTAACATGGATAATGTTTTAGGGCCTTTCAGGTTTACCTCCCAACAAAAAAAGTTTAATTTTTATAACTGCTGTAAAACTTTTTACAGATGGCACGAAATGACGCCCTATACAAATTTAAGAAGCACTTTTGATGCCGTTTCAGATTTTGTAAGTGCGAAACATCCATCTAACATGGATAATGTTTTAGGGCCTTTCAGGTTTACCTCCCAACAAAAAATGTTTAATTTTTATAACTGCTGTAAAACTTTTTACAGATGGCACGAAATGACACCCTATAGAAATTTAAGAAGCATTTTTGATGCCGTTTCAGATTTTGTATGTGCCAAACATCCATCTAACATGGATAAAGTTTTAGGGCCTTTCAGGTTTACCTCCCAACAAAAAAAGTTTAATTTTTATAACTGCTGTAAAACTTTTTACAGATGGCACGAAATGACACCCTATACAAATTTAAGAAGCATTTTTGATGCGCATTCAGAATATGTGAGTGCCAAACATCCATCTTACATGGATAAAGTTTTATGGACTTTCAGGTTTACCTCCCAACAAAAAATACATAATTATTAAAACTGCTGTAAACCTTTTAACAGATGGCACGAAATGACACCCTATACAAATTTAAGAAGCATTTTTGATGCAGTTTCAGATTCTATGAGTGTTTAACATCCATCTTACATGGATAAAGTTTTATGGACTTTCAGGTTTACCTCCCAACAAAAAATACATAATTATTAAAACTGCTGTAAAACTTTTTACAGATGGCACGAAATGACACCCTATACAAATTTAAGAAGCATTTTTGATGCAGTTTCAGATTCTATGAGTGTTTAACATCCATCTTACATGGATAAAGTTTTATGGACTTTCAGGTTTACCTCCCAACAAAAAATACATAATTATTAAAACTGCTGTAAAACGTTTTAGAGATAGCACGAAATGAAGCCCTATACAAATTTAAGAAGCATTTTAGATGCAGTTTCAGATTCTATGAGTGTTAAACATCCATCTAATATGGATAATGTTTTATGGACTTTCAGGTTTACCTCCCAACAAAAAATACATAATTATTAAAACTGCTGTAAAACGTTTTAGAGATAGCACGAAATGAAGCCCTATACAAATTTAAGAAGCATTTTAGATGCAGTTTCAGATTCTATGAGTGTTAAACATCCATCTAACATGGATAAAGTTTTATGGACTTTCAGGTTTACCTCCCAACTAAAAATGCATAATTACTAAAACTGCTGTAAAACGTTTTAGAGATAGCACGAAATGAAGCCCTATACAAATTTAAGAAGCATTTTAGATGCAGTTTCAGATTCTATGAGTGTTTAACATCCATCTTACATGGATAAAGTTTTATGGACTTTCAGGTTTACCTCCCAACAAAAAATACATAATTATTAAAACTGCTGTAAACCTTTTAACAGATGGCACGAAATGACACCCTACACAAATTAAAGAAGCATTTTTGATGCCGTTTCAGATTTTGTAAAAGCCAAACATCCAACTAACATGGATAAAGTTTTATGCAGTTTCCTGTTTACCTCCCAACAAAAAATGTTTAATTTTTAAAACTGCTGTAAAACTTTTTACAGATGGCACGAAATGACGCCCTATACAAATTTAAGAAGCACTTTTGATGCCGTTTTAGATTTTGTAAGTGCGAAACATCCATCTAACATGGATAATGTTTTATGGACTTTCAGGTTTACCTCCCAACAAAAAATGTTTAATTTTTAAAACTGCTGTAAAACTTTTTACAGATGGCACGAAATGAAGCCCTATACAAATTTAAGAAGCATTTTTGATGCAGTTTCAGATTCTATGAGTGTTTAACATCCATCTTACATGGATAAAGTTTTATGGACTTTCAGGTTTACCTCCCAACAAAAAATACATAATTATTAAAACTGCTGTAAAACTTTTTACAGATGGCACGAAATGAAGCCCTATACAAATTTAAGAAGCATTTTTGATGCAGTTTCAGATTCTATGAGTGTTAAACATCCATCTAACATGGATAATGTTTTATGGACTTTCAGGTTTACCTCCCAACAAAAAATACATAATTATTAAAACTGCTGTAAACCTTTTAACAGATGGCACGAAATGACACCCTATACAAATTAAAGAAGCATTTTTGATGCCGTTTCAGATTTTGTAAAAGCCAAACATCCAACTAACATGGATAATGTTTTATGGACTTTCAGGTTTACCTCCCAACAAAAAATACATAATTATTAAAACTGCTGTAAAACTTTTTACAGATGGCACGAAATGACGCCCTATACAAATTTAAGAAGCACTTTTGATGCCGTTTCAGATTTTGTAAAAGCCAAACATCCAACTAACATGGATAATGTTTTATGGACTTTCAGGTTTACCTCCCAACAAAAAATACATAATTATTAAAACTGCTGTAAACCTTTTAACAGATGGCACGAAATGAAGCCCTATACAAATTTAAGAAGCATTTTTGATGCAGTTTCAGATTCTATGAGTGTTAAACATCCATCTAACATGGATAATGTTTTATGGACTTTCAGGTTTACCTCCCAACAAAAAATGTTTAATTTTTAAAACTGCTGTAAAACTTTTTACAGATGGCACGAAATGACGCCCTATACAAATTTAAGAAGCACTTTTGATGCCGTTTCAGATTTTGTAAGTGCGAAACATCCATCTAACATGGATAATGTTTTATGGACTTTCAGGTTTACCTCCCAACAAAAAATGTTTAATTTTTAAAACTGCTGTAAAACTTTTTACAGATGGCACGAAATGAAGCCCTATACAAATTTAAGAAGCATTTTTGATGCAGTTTCAGATTCTATGAGTGTTAAACATCCATCTATAATGGATAAAGTTTTAGGGCCTTTCAACAAAAAATGTTTAATTTTTAAAACTGCTGTAAAACTTTTTACAGATGGCACGAAATGAAGCCCTATACAAATTTAAGAAGCATTTTTGATGCAGTTTCAGATTCTATGAGTGTTAAACATCCATCTATAATGGATAAAGTTTTAGGGCCTTTCAGGTTTACCTCCCAACAAAAAATGTTTAATTTTTATAACTGCTGTAAAACTTTTTACAGATGGCACGAAATGACACCCTATACAAATTTAAGAAGCATTTTTGATGCGCATTCAGAATATGTGAGTGCCAAACATCCATCTAACATGGATAAAGTTTTATGAACTTTCAGGTTTACCTCCCAACAAAAAATGTTTAATTTTTAAAACTGCTGTAAAACTTTTTACAGATGGCACGAAATGACGCCCTATATAAATTTAAGAAGCATTTTAGATGCAGTTTCAGATTCTATGAGTGTTAAACATCCTTCTAACATGGATAAAGTTTTATGGACTTTCAGGTTTACCTCCCAACAAAAAATGTTTAATTTTTAAAACTGCTGTAAAACTTTTTACAGATGGCACGAAATGACGCCCTATATAAATTTAAGAAGCATTTTAGATGCAGTTTCAGATTCTATGAGTGCCAAACATCCATCTAACATGGATAAAGTTTTATGAACTTTCAGGTTTACCTCCCAACAAAAAATGTTTAATTTTTAAAACTGCTGTAAAACTTTTTACAGATGGCACGAAATGAAGCCCTATACAAATTTAAGAAGCATTTTTGATGCAGTTTCAGATTCTATGAGTGTTAAACATCCATCTATAATGGATAAAGTTTTAGGGCCTTTCAGGTTTACCTCCCAACAAAAAATGTTTAATTTTTAAAACTGCTGTAAAACTTTTTACAGATGGCACGAAATGAAGCCCTATACAAATTTAAGAAGCATTTTTGATGCAGTTTCAGATTCTATGAGTGTTAAACATCCATCTATAATGGATAAAGTTTTATGGACTTTCAGGTTTACCTCCCAACAAAAAATGTTTAATTTTTAAAACTGCTGTAAAACTTTTTACAGATGGCACGAAATGACGCCCTATACAAATTTAAGAAGCATTTTTGATGCCGTTTCAGATTTTGTAAGTGCCAAACATCCATCTAACATGGATAAAGTTTTAGGGCCTTTCAGGTTTACCTCCCAACAAAAAATGTTTAATTTTTAAAACTGCTGTAAAACTTTTTACAGATGGCACGAAATGAAGCCCTATACAAATTTAAGAAGCATTTTTGATGCCGTTTCAGATTTTGTAAAAGCCAAACATCCAACTAACATGGATAATGTTTTATGGACTTTCAGGTTTACCTCCCAACAAAAAATACATAATTATTAAAACTGCTGTAAAACTTTTTACAGATGGCACGAAATGAAGCCCTATACAAATTTAAGAAGCATTTTTGATGCAGTTTCAGATTCTATGAGTGTTAAACATCCATCTAACATGGATAATGTTTTATGGACTTTCAGGTTTACCTCCCAACAAAAAATGTTTAATTTTTAAAACTGCTGTAAAACTTTTTACAGATGGCACGAAATGACGCCCTATACAAATTTAAGAAGCACTTTTGATGCCGTTTCAGATTTTGTAAGTGCGAAACATCCATCTAACATGGATAAAGGTTTATGGACTTTCAGGTTTACCTCCCAACAAAAAATGTTTAATTTTTAAAACTGCTGTAAAACTTTTTACAGATGGCACGAAATGAAGCCCTATACAAATTTAAGAAGCATTTTTGATGCAGTTTCAGATTCTATGAGTGTTAAACATCCATCTATAATGGATAAAGTTTTAGGGCCTTTCAACAAAAAATGTTTAATTTTTAAAACTGCTGTAAAACTTTTTACAGATGGCACGAAATGAAGCCCTATACAAATTTAAGAAGCATTTTTGATGCAGTTTCAGATTCTATGAGTGTTAAACATCCATCTATAATGGATAAAGTTTTAGGGCCTTTCAGGTTTACCTCCCAACAAAAAATGTTTAATTTTTAAAACTGCTGTAAAACTTTTTACAGATGGCACGAAATGAAGCCCTATACAAATTTAAGAAGCATTTTTGATGCAGTTTCAGATTCTATGAGTGTTAAACATCCATCTAACATGGATAAAGTTTTATGAACTTTCAGGTTTACCTCCCAACAAAAAATGTTTAATTTTTAAAACTGCTGTAAAACTTTTTACAGATGGCACGAAATGAAGCCCTATACAAATTTAAGAAGCATTTTAGATGCAGTTTCAGATTCTATGAGTGTTTAACATCCATCTTACATGGATAAAGTTTTATGGACTTTCAGGTTTACCTCCCAACAAAAAATACATAATTATTAAAACTGCTGTAAAACGTTTTAGAGATAGCACGAAATGAAGCCCTATACAAATTTAAGAAGCATTTTAGATGCAGTTTCAGATTCTATGAGTGTTAAACATCCATCTAATATGGATAATGTTTTATGGACTTTCAGGTTTACCTCCCAACAAAAAATACATAATTATTAAAACTGCTGTAAACCTTTTAACAGATGGCACGAAATGACACCCTATACAAATTTAAGAAGCATTTTTGATGCAGTTTCAGATTCTATGAGTGTTTAACATCCATCTTACATGGATAAAGTTTTATGGACTTTCAGGTTTACCTCCCAACAAAAAATGTTTAATTTTTATAACTGCTGTAAAACTTTTTACAGATGGCACGAAATGAAGCCCTATACAAATTTAAGAAGCATTTTTGATGCAGTTTCAGATTCTATGAGTGTTAAACATCCATCTAACATGGATAATGTTTTATGGACTTTCAGGTTTACCTCCCAACAAAAAATACATAATTATTAAAACTGCTGTAAACCTTTTAACAGATGGCACGAAATGACACCCTATACAAATTAAAGAAGCATTTTTGATGCAGTTTCAGATTCTATGAGTGTTAAACATCCATCTAACATGGATAATGTTTTATGGACTTTCAGGTTTACCTCCCAACAAAAAATACATAATTATTAAAACTGCTGTAAACCTTTTAACAGATGGCACGAAATGACACCCTATACAAATTTAAGAAGCATTTTTGATGCAGTTTCAGATTCTATGAGTGTTTAACATCCATCTTACATGGATAAAGTTTTATGGACTTTCAGGTTTACCTCCCAACAAAAAATACATAATTATTAAAACTGCTGTAAAACTTTTTACAGATGGCACGAAATGAAGCCCTATACAAATTTAAGAAGCATTTTTGATGCAGTTTCAGATTCTATGAGTGTTAAACATCCATCTATAATGGATAAAGTTTTAGGGCCTTTCAGGTTTACCTCCCAACAAAAAATGTTTAATTTTTATAACTGCTGTAAAACTTTTTACAGATGGCACGAAATGACACCCTATACAAATTTAAGAAGCATTTTTGATGCGCATTCAGAATATGTGAGTGCCAAACATCCATCTAACATGGATAAAGTTTTATGAACTTTCAGGTTTACCTCCCAACAAAAAATGTTTAATTTTTAAAACTGCTGTAAAACTTTTTACAGATGGCACGAAATGACGCCCTATATAAATTTAAGAAGCATTTTAGATGCAGTTTCAGATTCTATGAGTGTTAAACATCCATCTAACATGGATAAAGTTTTATGGACTTTCAGGTTTACCTCCCAACAAAAAATGTTTAATTTTTATAACTGCTGTAAAACTTTTTACAGATGGCACGAAATGACACCCTATACAAATTTAAGAAGCATTTTTGATGCGCATTCAGAATATGTGAGTGCCAAACATCCATCTAACATGGATAAAGTTTTATGAACTTTCAGGTTTACCTCCCAACAAAAAATGTTTAATTTTTAAAACTGCTGTAAAACTTTTTACAGATGGCACGAAATGACGCCCTATATAAATTTAAGAAGCATTTTTGATGCAGTTTCAGATTCTATGAGTGTTAAACATCCATCTAACATGGATAAAGTTTTAGGGCCTTTCAGGTTTACCTCCCAACAAAAAATGTTTAATTTTTAAAACTGCTGTAAAACTTTTTACAGATGGCACGAAATGACGCCCTATACAAATTTAAGAAGCATTTTTGATGCAGTTTCAGATTCTATGAGTGTTAAACATCCATCTTACATGGATAAAGTTTTAGGGCCTTTCAGGTTTACCTCCCAACAAAAAATGTTTAATTTTTAAAACTGCTGTAAAACTTTTTACAGATGGCACGAAATGAAGCCCTATACAAATTTAAGAAGCATTTTTGATGCAGTTTCAGATTCTATGAGTGTTAAACATCCATCTTACATGGATAAAGTTTTAGGGCCTTTCAGGTTTACCTCCCAACAAAAAATGTTTAATTTTTAAAACTGCTGTAAAACTTTTTACAGATGGCACGAAATGAAGCCCTATACAAATTTAAGAAGCATTTTTGATGCAGTTTCAGATTCTATGAGTGTTAAACATCCATCTATAATGGATAATGTTTTATGGACTTTCAGGTTTACCTCCCAACAAAAAATGTTTAATTTTTAAAACTGCTTTAAAACTTTTTACAGATGGCACGAAATGAAGCCCTATACAAATTTAAGAAGCATTTTTGATGCAGTTTCAGGTTCTATGAGTGTTTAACATCCATCTTACATGGATAAAGTTTTATGGACTTTCAGGTTTACCTCCCAACAAAAAATGTTTAATTTTTATAACCGCTGTAAAACTTTTTACAGATGGCACGAAATGACACCCTATAGAAATTTAAGAAGCATTTTAGATGCAGTTTCAGATTCTATGAGTGTTTAACATCCATCTTACATGGATAAAGTTTTATGGACTTTCAGGTTTACCTCCCAACAAAAAATGTTTAATTTTTATAACTGCTGTAAAACTTTTTAGAGATAGCACGAAATGAAGCCCTATACAAATTTAAGAAGCATTTTAGATGCAGTTTCAGATTCTATGAGTGTTTAACATCCATCTTACATGGATAAAGTTTTATGGACTTTCAGGGTTACCTCCCAACAAAAAATGTTTAATTTTTATAACTGCTGTAAAACTTTTTACAGATGGCACGAAATGACACCCTATAGAAATTTAAGAAGCATTTTTGATGCAGTTTCAGATTCTATGAGTGTTTAACATCCATCTTACATGGATAAAGTTTTATGGACTTTCAGGTTTACCTCCCAACAAAAAATGTTTAATTTTTATAACTGCTGTAAAACTTTTTACAGATGGCACGAAATGACACCCTATAGAAATTTAAGAAGCATTTTTGATGCAGTTTCAGATTCTATGAGTGTTAAACATCCATCTAACATGGATCAAGTTTTATGGACTTTCAGGTTTACCTCCCAACAAAAAATGTTTAATTTTTATAACTGCTGTAAAACTTTTTAGAGATAGCACGAAATGAAGCCCTATACAAATTTAAGAAGCATTTTAGATGCAGTTTCAGATTCTATGAGTGTTTAACATCCATCTTACATGGATAAAGTTTTATGGACTTTCAGGTTTACCTCCCAACAAAAAATGTTTAATTTTTATAACTGCTGTAAAACTTTTTAGAGATAGCACGAAATGACACCCTATAGAAATTTAAGAAGCATTTTTGATGCAGTTTCAGATTCTATGAGTGTTTAACATCCATCTTACATGGATAAAGTTTTATGGACTTTCAGGTTTACCTCCCAACAGAAAAAGTTTAATTTTGAAAACTGCTGTAAAACTTTTTACAGATGGCACGAAATGACACCCTATAGAAATTTAAGAAGCATTTTTGATGCAGTTTCAGATTCTATGAGTGTTAAACATCCATCTAACATGGATCAAGTTTTATGGACTTTCAGGTTTACCTCCCAACAGAAAAAGTTTAATTTTGAAAACTGCTGTAAAACTTTTTACAGATGGCACGAAATGACACCCTATAGAAATTTAAGAAGCATTTTTGATGCAGTTTCAGATTCTATGAGTGTTAAACATCCATCTAACATGGATCAAGTTTTATGGACTTTCAGGTTTACCTCCCAACAGAAAAAGTTTAATTTTGAAAACTGCTGTAAAACTTTTTACAGATGGCACGAAATGACGCCCTATACAAATTTAAGAAGCATTTTTGATGCCGTTTCAGATTTTGTAAGTGCCAAACATCCATCTAACATGGATAAAGTTTTAGGGCCTTTCAGGTTTACCTCCCAACAAAAAATGTTTAATTTTTATAACTGCTGTATAACTTTTTACAGATGGCACGAAATGACACCCTATAGAAATTTAAGAAGCATTTTTGATGCCGTTTCAGATTTTGTAAGTGCCAAACATCCATCTAACATGGATAAAGTTTTAGGGCCTTTCAGGTTTACCTCCCAACAAAAAATGTTTAATTTTTATAACCGCTGTAAAACTTTTTACAGATGGCACGAAATGACACCCTATAGAAATTTAAGAAGCATTTTTGATGCCGTTTCAGATTTTGTAAGTGCCAAACATCCATCTAACATGGATAAAGTTTTAGGGCCTTTCAGGTTTACCTCCCAACAAAAAATGTTTAATTTTTATAACCGCTGTAAAACTTTTTACAGATGGCACGAAATGACACCCTATAGAAATTTAAGAAGCATTTTTGATGCCGTTTCAGATTTTGTAAGTGCCAAACATCCATCTAACATGGATAAAGTTTTAGGGCCTTTCAGGTTTACCTCCCAACAGAAAAAGTTTAATTTTGAAAACTGCTGTAAAACTTTTTACAGATGGCACGAAATGACACCCTATAGAAATTTAAGAAGCATTTTTGATGCCGTTTCAGATTTTGTAAGTGCCAAACATCCATCTAACATGGATAAAGTTTTAGGGCCTTTCAGGTTTACCTCCCAACAAAAAATGTTTAATTTTTATAACTGCTGTATAACTTTTTACAGATGGCACGAAATGACACCCTATAGAAATTTAAGAAGCATTTTTGATGCAGTTTCAGATTCTATGAGTGTTAAACATCCATCTAACATGGATCAAGTTTTATGGACTTTCAGGTTTACCTCCCAACAGAAAAAGTTTGATTTTGAAAACTGCTGTAAAACTTTTTACAGATGGCACGAAATGACGCCCTATACAAATTTAAGAAGCATTTTTTATGCAGTTTCAGATTATATGAGTGTTAAACATCCATCTAACATGGATAAAGTTTTATGGACTTTCAGGTTTACCTCCCAACAAAAAATGCATAATTACTAAAACTGCTGTAAAACTTTTTAGAGATAGCACGAAATGAAGCCCTATACAAATTTAAGAAGCATTTTAGATGCAGTTTCAGATTCTATGAGTGTTTAACATCCATCTTACATGGATAAAGTTTTATGGACTTTCAGGTTTACCTCCCAACAAAAAATGCATAATTACTAAAACTGCTGTAAAACTTTTTACAGATGGCACGAAATGAAGCCCTATACAAATTTAAGAAGCATTTTTGATGCAGTTTCAGATTCTATGAGTGTTAAACATCCATCTAACATGGATAAAGTTTTATGGACTTTCAGGTTTACCTCCGAACAAAAAATACATAATTATTAAAACTGCTGTAAAACTTTTTACAGATGGCACGAAATGACGCCCTATACAAATTTAAGAAGCATTTTTGATGCAGTTTCAGATTCTATGAGTGTTAAACATCCATCTATAATGGATAATGTTTTATGGACTTTCAGGTTTACCTCCCAACAAAAAATGTTTAATTTTTAAAACTGCTGTAAAACTTTTTACAGAAGGCACGAAATGACGCCCTATACAAATTTAAGAAGCATTTTTGATGCCGTTTCAGATTTTGTAAGTGCCAAACATCCATCTAACATGGATAAAGTTTTAGGGCCTTTCAGGTTTACCTAACAACAAAAAATGTTTAATTTTTATAACTGCTGTAAAACTTTTTACAGATGGCACGAAATGACACCCTATAGAAATTTAAGAAGCATTTTTGATGCCGTTTCAGATTTTGTATGTGCCAAACATCCATCTAACATGGATAAAGTTTTATGCAGTTTACTGTTTACCTCCCAACAAAAAATGTTTAATTTTTAAAACTGCTGTAAAACTTTTTACAGATGGCACGAAATGACGCCCTATACAAATTTAAGAAGCATTTTTGATGCCGTTTCAGATTTTGTATGTGCCAAACATCCATCTAACATGGATAAAGTTTTATGCAGTTTACTGTTTACCTCCCAACAAAAAATGTTTAATTTTTAAAACTGCTGTAAAACTTTTTACAGATGGCACGAAATGACGCCCTATACAAATTTAAGAAGCATTTTTGATGCCGTTTCAGATTTTGTATGTGCCAAACATCCATCTAACATGGATAAAGTTTTATGCAGTTTACTGTTTACCTCCCAACAAAAAATGTTTAATTTTTAAAACTGCTGTAAAACTTTTTACAGATGGCACGAAATGACGCCCTATACAAATTTAAGAAGCATTTTTGATGCCGTTTCAGATTTTGTAAGTGCCAAACATCCATCTAACATGGATAAAGTTTTAGGGCCTTTCAGGTTTACCTCCCAACAAAAAATGTTTAATTTTTAAAACTGCTGTAAAACTTTTTACAGATGGCACGAAATGACGCCCTATACAAATTTAAGAAGCATTTTTGATGCCGTTTCAGATTTTGTAAGTGCCAAACATCCATCTAACATGGATAAAGTTTTAGGGCCTTTCAGGTTTACCTCCGAACAAAAAATACATAATTATTAAAACTGCTGTAAAACTTTTTACAGATGGCACGAAATGACGCCCTATACAAATTTAAGAAGCATTTTTGATGCAGTTTCAGATTCTATGAGTGTTAAACATCCATCTATAATGGATAATGTTTTATGGACTTTCAGGTTTACCTCCCAACAAAAAATGTTTAATTTTTAAAACTGCTGTAAAACTTTTTACAGATGGCACGAAATGACGCCCTATACAAATTTAAGAAGCATTTTTGATGCCGTTTCAGATTTTGTAAGTGCCAAACATCCATCTAACATGGATAAAGTTTTAGGGCCTTTCAGGTTTACCTAACAACAAAAAATGTTTAATTTTTATAACTGCTGTAAAACTTTTTACAGATGGCACGAAATGACACCCTATAGAAATTTAAGAAGCATTTTTGATGCCGTTTCAGATTTTGTATGTGCCAAACATCCATCTAACATGGATAAAGTTTTATGCAGTTTACTGTTTACCTCCCAACAAAAAATGTTTAATTTTTAAAACTGCTGTAAAACTTTTTACAGATGGCACGAAATGACGCCCTATACAAATTTAAGAAGCATTTTTGATGCCGTTTCAGATTTTGTATGTGCCAAACATCCATCTAACATGGATAAAGTTTTATGCAGTTTACTGTTTACCTCCCAACAAAAAATGTTTAATTTTTAAAACTGCTGTAAAACTTTTTACAGATGGCACGAAATGACGCCCTATACAAATTTAAGAAGCATTTTTGATGCCGTTTCAGATTTTGTATGTGCCAAACATCCATCTAACATGGATAAAGTTTTATGCAGTTTACTGTTTACCTCCCAACAAAAAATGTTTAATTTTTAAAACTGCTGTAAAACTTTTTACAGATGGCACGAAATGACGCCCTATACAAATTTAAGAAGCATTTTTGATGCCGTTTCAGATTTTGTAAGTGCCAAACATCCATCTAACATGGATAAAGTTTTAGGGCCTTTCAGGTTTACCTCCCAACAAAAAATGTTTAATTTTTAAAACTGCTGTAAAACTTTTTACAGATGGCACGAAATGACGCCCTATACAAATTTAAGAAGCATTTTTGATGCCGTTTCAGATTTTGTAAGTGCCAAACATCCATCTAACATGGATAAAGTTTTAGGGCCTTTCAGGTTTACCTCCGAACAAAAAATACATAATTATTAAAACTGCTGTAAAACTTTTTACAGATGGCACGAAATGACGCCCTATACAAATTTAAGAAGCATTTTTGATGCAGTTTCAGATTCTATGAGTGTTAAACATCCATCTATAATGGATAATGTTTTATGGACTTTCAGGTTTACCTCCCAACAAAAAATGTTTAATTTTTAAAACTGCTGTAAAACTTTTTACAGATGGCACGAAATGACGCCCTATACAAATTTAAGAAGCATTTTTGATGCCGTTTCAGATTTTGTATGTGCCAAACATTAATCTAACATGGATAAAGTTTTAGGGCCTTTCAGGTTTACCTAACAACAAAAAATGTTTAATTTTTATAACTGCTGTAAAACTTTTTACAGATGGCACGAAATGACACCCTATAGAAATTTAAGAAGCATTTTTGATGCAGTTTCAGATTTTGTATGTGCCAAACATTAATCTAACATGGATAAAGTTTTAGGGCCTTTCAGGTTTACCTCCCAACAAAAAACGCATATTTATTAAAACTGCTGTAAAACTTTTTACAGATGGCACGAAATGACGCCCTATACAAATTTAAGAAGCATTTTTGATGCCGTTTCAGATTTTGTAAGTGCCAAACATCCATCTAACATGGATAAAGTTTTAGGGCCTTTCAGGTTTACCTCCCAACAAAAAACGCATATTTATTAAAACTGCTGTAAAACTTTTTACAGATGGCACGAAATGACGCCCTATACAAATTTAAGAAGCATTTTTGATGCCGTTTCAGATTTTGTATGTGCCAAACATCCATCTAACATGGATAAAGTTTTATGCAGTTTACTGTTTACCTCCCAACAAAAAATGTTTAATTTTTAAAACTGCTGTAAAACTTTTTACAGATGGCACGAAATGACGCCCTATACAAATTTAAGAAGCATTTTTGATGCCGTTTCAGATTTTGTATGTGCCAAACATCCATCTAACATGGATAAAGTTTTATGCAGTTTACTGTTTACCTCCCAACAAAAAATGTTTAATTTTTAAAACTGCTGTAAAACTTTTTACAGATGGCACGAAATGACGCCCTATACAAATTTAAGAAGCATTTTTGATGCCGTTTCAGATTTTGTAAGTGCCAAACATCCATCTAACATGGATAAAGTTTTAGGGCCTTTCAGGTTTACCTCCCAACAAAAAATGTTTAATTTTTAAAACTGCTGTAAAACTTTTTACAGATGGCACGAAATGAAGCCCTATACAAATTTAAGAAGCATTTTTGATGCCGTTTCAGATTTTGTAAGTGCCAAACATCCATCTAACATGGATAAAGTTTTAGGGCCTTTCAGGTTTACCTCCCAACAAAAAACGCATATTTATTTAAACTGCTGTAAAACTTTTTACAGATGGCACGAAATGACGCCCTATACAAATTTAAGAAGCATTTTTGATGCCGTTTCAGATTTTGTAAGTGCCAAACATCCATCTAACATGGATAAAGTTTTAGGGCCTTTCAGGTTTACCTCCCAACAAAAAACGCATATTTATTTAAACTGCTGTAAAACTTTTTACAGATGGCACGAAATGACGCCCTATACAAATTTAAGAAGCATTTTTGATGCCGTTTCAGATTTTGTAAGTGCCAAACATCCATCTAACATTGATAAAGTTTTAGGGCCTTTCAGGTTTACCTCCCAACAAAAAATGTTTAATTTTTAAAACTGCTGTAAAACTTTTTACAGATGGCACGAAATGACGCCCTATACAAATTTAAGAAGCATTTTTGATGCCGTTTCAGATTTTGTAAGTGCCAAACATCCATCTAACATGGATAAAGTTTTAGGGCCTTTCAGGTTTACCTCCCAACAAAAAATGTTTATTTTTTAAAACTGCTGTAAAACTTTTTACAGATGGCACGAAATGACGCCCTATACAAATTTAAGAAGCATTTTTGATGCAGTTTCAGATTCTATGAGTGTTAAACATCCATCTATAATGGATAATGTTTTATGGACTTTCAGGTTTACCTCCCAACAAAAAATGTTTAATTTTTAAAACTGCTGTAAAACTTTTTACAGATGGCACGAAATGAAGCCCTATACAAATTTAAGAAGCATTTTTGATGCAGTTTCAGATTCTATGAGTGTTAAACATCCATCTATAATGGATAATGTTTTATGGACTTTCAGGTTTACCTCCCAACAAAAAATGTTTAATTTTTAAAACTGCTGTAAAACTTTTTACAGATGGCACGAAATGACGCCCTATACAAATTTAAGAAGCATTTTTGATGCCGTTTCAGATTTTGTAAGTGCCAAACATCCATCTAACATGGATAAAGTTTTAGGGCCTTTCAGGTTTACCTCCCAACAAAAAATGTTTAATTTTTATAACTGCTGTAAAACTTTTTACAGATGGCACGAAATGACACCCTATAGAAATTTAAGAAGCATTTTTGATGCAGTTTCAGATTCTATGAGTGTTTAACATCCATCTTACATGGATAAAGTTTTATGGACTTTCAGGTTTACCTCCCAACAAAAAATGTTTAATTTTTATAACTGCTGTAAAACTTTTTACAGATGGCACGAAATGACACCCTATAGAAATTTAAGAAGCATTTTTGATGCAGTTTCAGATTCTATGAGTGTTTAACATCCATCTTACATGGATAAAGTTTTATGGACTTTCAGGTTTACCTCCCAACAAAAAATGTTTAATTTTTATAACTGCTGTAAAACTTTTTACAGATGGCACGAAATGACACCCTATAGAAATTTAAGAAGCATTTTTGATGCAGTTTCAGATTCTATGAGTGTTAAACATCCATCTAACATGGATCAAGTTTTATGGACTTTCAGGTTTACCTCCCAACAGAAAAAGTTTAATTTTGAAAACTGCTGTAAAACTTTTTAGAGATAGCACGAAATGAAGCCCAATACAAATTTAAGAAGCATTTTTGATGCCGTTTCAGATTTTGTAAGTGCCAAACATCCATCTAACATGGATAAAGTTTTATGGACTTTCAGGTTTACCTCCCAACAAAAAATGTTTAATTTTTATAACTGCTGTAAAACTTTTTACAGATGGCACGAAATGACACCCTATAGAAATTTAAGAAGCATTTTTGATGCAGTTTCAGATTCTATGAGTGTTAAACATCCATCTAACATGGATCAAGTTTTATGGACTTTCAGGTTTACCTCCCAACAAAAAATGTTTAATTTTGAAAACTGCTGTAAAACTTTTTACAGATGGCACGAAATGACACCCTATAGAAATTTAAGAAGCATTTTTGATGCAGTTTCAGATTCTATGAGTGTTAAACATCCATCTAACATGGATCAAGTTTTATGGACTTTCAGGTTTACCTCCCAACAAAAAATGTTTAATTTTTATAACTGCTGTAAAACTTTTTACAGATGGCACGAAATGACACCCTATAGAAATTTAAGAAGCATTTTTGATGCAGTTTCAGATTCTATGAGTGTTTAACATCCATCTTACATGGATAAAGTTTTATGGACTTTCAGGTTTACCTCCCAACAAAAAATGTTTAATTTTTATAACTGCTGTAAAACTTTTTACAGATGGCACGAAATGACACCCTATAGAAATTTAAGAAGCATTTTTGATGCAGTTTCAGATTCTATGAGTGTTAAACATCCATCTAACATGGATCAAGTTTTATGGACTTTCAGGTTTACCTCCCAACAAAAAATGCATAATTACTAAAACTGCTGTAAAACTTTTTAGAGATAGCACGAAATGAAGCCCAATACAAATTTAAGAAGCATTTTTGATGCTGTTTCAGATTTTGTAAGTGCCAAACATCCATCTTACATGGATAAAGTTTTATGGACTTTCAGGTTTACCTCCCAACAAAAAATGCATAATTACTAAAACTGCTGTAAAACTTTTTAGAGATAGCACGAAATGAAGCCCTATACAAATTTAAGAAGCATTTTTGATGCAGTTTCAGATTCTTTGAGTGTTAAACATCCATCTCATATGGATAAAGTTTTATGGACTTTCAGGTTTACCTCCCAACAAAAAATGCATAATTACTAAAACTGCTGTAAAACTTTTTACAGATGGCACGAAATGACGCCCTATACAAATTTAAGAAGCATTTTAGATGCAGTTTCAGATTCTATGAGTGTTTAACATCCATCTTACATGGATAAAGTTTTATGGACTTTCAGGTTTACCTCCCAACAAAAAATGTTTAATTTTTAAAACTGCTGTAAAACTTTTTACAGATGGCACGAAATGACGCCCTATACAAATTTAAGAAGCATTTTTGATGCAGTTTCAGATTCTATGAGTGTTTAACATCCATCTTACATGGATAAAGTTTTATGGACTTTAAGGTTTACCTCCCAACAAAAAATGTTTAATTTTTAAAACTGCTGTAAAACTTTTTACAGATGGCACGAAATGAAGCCCTATACAAATTTAAGAAGCATTTTTGATGCAGTTTCAGATTCTATGAGTGTTAAACATCCATCTAACATGGATAAAGTTTTAGGGCCTTTCAGGTTTACCTCCCAACAAAAAATGTTTAATTTTTAAAACTGCTGTAAAACTTTTTACAGATGGCACGAAATGACGCCCTATACAAATTTAAGAAGCATTTTTGATGCAGTTTCAGATTCTATGAGTGTTAAACATCCATCTAACATGGATAAAGTTTTAGGGCCTTTCAGGTTTACCTCCCAACAAAAAATGTTTAATTTTTAAAACTGCTGTAAAACTTTTTACAGATGGCACGAAATGACGCCCTATACAAATTTAAGAAGCATTTTTGATGCAGTTTCAGATTCTATGAGTGTTAAACATCCATCTAACATGGATAAAGTTTTAGGGCCTTTCAGGTTTACCTCCCAACAAAAAATGTTTAATTTTTAAAACTGCTGTAAAACTTTTTACAGATGGCACGAAATGACGCCCTATACAAATTTAAGAAGCATTTTTGATGCAGTTTCAGATTCTATGAGTGTTAAACATCCATCTTACATGGATAAAGTTTTAGGGCCTTTCAGGTTTACCTCCCAACAAAAAATGTTTAATTTTTAAAACTGCTGTAAAACTTTTTACAGATGGCACGAAATGACGCCCTATACAAATTTAAGAAGCATTTTTGATGCAGTTTCAGATTCTATGAGTGTTAAACATCCATCTAACATGGATAAAGTTTTAGGGCCTTTCAGGTTTACCTCCCAACAAAAAATGTTTAATTTTTAAAACTGCTGTAAAACTTTTTACAGATGGCACGAAATGACGCCCTATACAAATTTAAGAAGCATTTTTGATGCAGTTTCAGATTCTATGAGTGTTAAACATCCATCTTACATGGATAAAGTTTTATGGACTTTCAGGTTTACCTCCCAACAAAAAATGTTTAATTTTTAAAACTGCTGTAAAACTTTTTACAGATGGCACGAAATGACGCCCTATACAAATTTAAGAAGCATTTTTGATGCAGTTTCAGATTCTATGAGTGTTAAACATCCATCTAACATGGATAAAGTTTTAGGGCCTTTCAGGTTTACCTCCCAACAAAAAATGTTTAATTTTTAAAACTGCTGTAAAACTTTTTACAGATGGCACGAAATGACGCCCTATACAAATTTAAGAAGCATTTTTGATGCAGTTTCAGATTCTATGAGTGTTAAACATCCATCTTACATGGATAAAGTTTTATGGACTTTCAGGTTTACCTCCCAACAAAAAATGCATAATTACTAAAACTGCTGTAAAACTTTTTAGAGATAGCACGAAATGAAGCCCAATACAAATTTAAGAAGCATTTTTGATGCTGTTTCAGATTTTGTAAGTGCCAAACATCCATCTTACATGGATAAAGTTTTATGGACTTTCAGGTTTACCTCCCAACAAAAAATGCATAATTACTAAAACTGCTGTAAAACTTTTTAGAGATAGCACGAAATGAAGCCCTATACAAATTTAAGAAGCATTTTTGATGCAGTTTCAGATTCTTTGAGTGTTAAACATCCATCTCATATGGATAAAGTTTTATGGACTTTCAGGTTTACCTCCCAACAAAAAATGCATAATTACTAAAACTGCTGTAAAACTTTTTACAGATGGCACGAAATGACGCCCTATACAAATTTAAGAAGCATTTTAGATGCAGTTTCAGATTCTATGAGTGTTTAACATCCATCTTACATGGATAAAGTTTTATGGACTTTCAGGTTTACCTCCCAACAAAAAATGTTTAATTTTTAAAACTGCTGTAAAACTTTTTACAGATGGCACGAAATGACGCCCTATACAAATTTAAGAAGCATTTTTGATGCAGTTTCAGATTCTATGAGTGTTTAACATCCATCTTACATGGATAAAGTTTTATGGACTTTCAGGTTTACCTCCCAACAAAAAATGTTTAATTTTTAAAACTGCTGTAAAACTTTTTACAGATGGCACGAAATGAAGCCCTATACAAATTTAAGAAGCATTTTTGATGCAGTTTCAGATTCTATGAGTGTTAAACATCCATCTAACATGGATAAAGTTTTAGGGCCTTTCAGGTTTACCTCCCAACAAAAAATGTTTAATTTTTAAAACTGCTGTAAAACTTTTTACAGATGGCACGAAATGACGCCCTATACAAATTTAAGAAGCATTTTTGATGCAGTTTCAGATTCTATGAGTGTTAAACATCCATCTAACATGGATAAAGTTTTAGGGCCTTTCAGGTTTACCTCCCAACAAAAAATGTTTAATTTTTAAAACTGCTGTAAAACTTTTTACAGATGGCACGAAATGACGCCCTATACAAATTTAAGAAGCATTTTTGATGCAGTTTCAGATTCTATGAGTGTTAAACATCCATCTATAATGGATAATGTTTTATGGACTTTCAGGTTTACCTCCCAACAAAAAATGTTTAATTTTTAAAACTGCCGTAAAACTTTTTACAGATGGCACGAAATGACGCCCTATACAAATTTAAGAAGCATTTTTGATGCAGTTTCAGATTTTGTAAGTGCCAAACATCCATCTAACATGGATAAAGTTTTAGGGCCTTTCAGGTTTACCTCCCAACAAAAAACGCATATTTATTAAAACTGCTGTAAAACTTTTTACAGATGGCACGAAATGACGCCCTATACAAATTTAAGAAGCATTTTTGATGCCGTTTCAGATTTTGTATGTGCCAAACATTCATCTATAATGGATAATGTTTTATGGACTTTCAGGTTTACCTCCCAACAAAAAATGTTTAATTTTTAAAACTGCCGTAAAACTTTTTACAGATGGCACGAAATGACGCCCTATACAAATTTAAGAAGCATTTTTGATGCCGTTTCAGATTTTGTAAGTGCCAAACATCCATCTAACATGGATAAAGTTTTAGGGCCTTTCAGGTTTACCTCCCAACAAAAAACGCATATTTATTTAAACTGCTGTAAAACTTTTTACAGATGGCACGAAATGACGCCCTATACAAATTTAAGAAGCATTTTTGATGCCGTTTCAGATTTTGTAAGTGCCAAACATCCATCTAACATGGATAAAGTTTTAGGGCGTTTCAGGTTTACCTCCCAACAAAAAACGCATATTTATTTAAACTGCTGTAAAACTTTTTCAGATGGCACGAAATGACGCCCTATACAAATTTAAGAAGCATTATTGATGCGGATTCAGATTTTGTAAGTGCCAAACATCCATCTATCATGGATAAAGTTTTATGGACTTTCAGGTTTACCTCCCAACAGAAAATGTTTAATTTTTAAAACTGCTGTAAAACTTTTTACAGATGGCACGAAATGACGCCCTATACAAATTTAAGAAGCATTATTGATGCGGATTCAGATTTTGTAAGTGCCAAACATCCATCTATCATGGATAAAGTTTTATGAACTTTCAGGTTTACCTCCCAACAGAAATATTTAATTTTTAAAACTGCTGTAAGACTTTTTACAGATGGCACGAAATGACGCCCTATACAAATTTAAGAAGCATTTTTGATGCCGTTCCAGATTTTGTAAGTGCCAAACATCCATCTAACATGGATAAAGTTTTATGGACTTTCAGGTTTACCTCCCAACAGAAAATGTTTAATTTTTAAAACTGCTGTAAAACTTTTTACAGATGGCACGAAATGACGCCCTATACAAATTTAAAAAGCATTTTTTATGCCGTTTCAGATTTTGTAAGTGCCAAACATCCATCTAACATGGATAAAATTTTATGCAGTTTCCTGTTTACCTCCCAACAAAAAAGGTTTAATTTTTAAAACTGCTGTAAAAGTTTTTACAGATGGCACGAAATGACGCCCTATACAAATTTAAAAAGCATTTTTTATGCCGTTTCAGATTTTGTAAGTGCTAAACATCCAACTAACACGGATAAAGTTTTAGGGCCTTTCAGGTTTACCTCCCAACAAAAAACGCATATTTATTAAAACTGCTGTAAAACTTTTTACAGATGGCACGAAATGACGCCCTATACAAATTTAAAAAGCATTTTTTATGCCGTTTCAGATTTTGTAAGTGCCAAACATCCATCTAACATGGATAAAATTTTATGCAGTTTCCTGTTTACCTCCCAACAAAAATATTTAATTTTTAAAACTGCTGTAAGGCTTTTTACAGATGGCACGAAATGACGCCCTATACAAATTTAAAAAGCATTTTTTATGCCGTTTCAGATTTTGTAAGTGCTAAACATCCAACTAACATGGATAAAGTTTTAGGGCCTTTCAGGTTTACCTCCCAACAAAAAACGCATATTTATTAAAACTGCTGTAAAACTTTTTACAGATGGCACGAAATGACGCCCTATACAAATTTAAAAAGCATTTTTTATGCCGTTTCAGATTTTGTAAGTGCTAAACATCCAACTAACATGGATAAAGTTTTAGGGCCTTTCAGGTTTACCTCCCAACAAAAAACGCATATTTATTAAAACTGCTGTAAAACTTTTTACAGATGGCACGAAATGACGCCCTATACAAATTTAAAAAGCATTTTTTATGCCGTTTCAGATTTTGTAAGTGCTAAACATCCAACTAACATGGATAAAGTTTTAGGGCCTTTCAGGTTTACCTCCCAACAGAAAATGTTTAATTTTTAAAACTGCTGTAAAACTTTTTACAGATGGCACGAAATGACGCCCTATACAAATTTAAAAAGCATTTTTTATGCCGTTTCAGATTTTGTAAGTGCTAAACATCCAACTAACACGGATAAAGTTTTAGGGCCTTTCAGGTTTACCTCCCAACAAAAAACGCATATTTATTAAAACTGCTGTAAAACTTTTTACAGATGGCACGAAATGACGCCCTATACAAATTTAAAAAGCATTTTTTATGCCGTTTCAGATTTTGTAAGTGCCAAACATCCATCTAACATGGATAAAATTTTATGCAGTTTCCTGTTTACCTCCCAACAAAAATATTTAATTTTTAAAACTGCTGTAAGGCTTTTTACAGATGGCACGAAATGACGCCCTATACAAATTTAAAAAGCATTTTTTATGCCGTTTCAGATTTTGTAAGTGCTAAACATCCAACTAACATGGATAAAGTTTTAGGGCCTTTCAGGTTTACCTCCCAACAAAAAACGCATATTTATTAAAACTGCTGTAAAACTTTTTACAGATGGCACGAAATGACGCCCTATACAAATTTAAAAAGCATTTTTTATGCCGTTTCAGATTTTGTAAGTGCTAAACATCCAACTAACATGGATAAAGTTTTAGGGCCTTTCAGGTTTACCTCCCAACAAAAAACGCATATTTATTAAAACTGCTGTAAAACTTTTTACAGATGGCACGAAATGACGCCCTATACAAATTTAAAAAGCATTTTTTATGCCGTTTCAGATTTTGTAAGTGCTAAACATCCAACTAACATGGATAAAGTTTTAGGGCCTTTCAGGTTTACCTCCCAACAGAAAATGTTTAATTTTTAAAACTGCTGTAAAACTTTTTACAGATGGCACGAAATGACGCCCTATACAAATTTAAAAAGCATTTTTTATGCCGTTTCAGATTTTGTAAGTGCCAAACATCCAACTAACATGGATAAAGTTTTATGGACTTTCAGGTTTACCTCCCAACAGAAAATGTTTAATTTTTAAAACTGCTGTAAAACTTTTTACAGATGGCACGAAATGACGCCCTATACAAATTTAAAAAGCATTTTTTATGCCGTTTCAGATTTTGTAAGTGCCAAACATCCAACTAACATGGATAAAGTTTTATGGACTTTCAGGTTTACCTCCCAACAGAAAATGTTTAATTTTTAAAACTGCTGTAAAACTTTTTACAGAAGGCACGAAATGACGCCCTATACAAATTTAAAAAGCATTTTTTATGCCGTTTCAGATTTTGTAAGTGCCAAACATCCAACTAACATGGATAAAGTTTTAGGGCCTTTCAGGTTTACCTCCCAACAAAAAACGCATATTTGTTAAAACTGCTGTAAAACTTTTTACAGATGGCACGAAATGACGCCCTATACAAATTTAAGAAGCATTTTTGATGCCGTTTCAGATTTTGTAAGTGCCAAACATCCATCTAACATGGATAAAGTTTTATGGACTTTCAGGTTTACCTCCCAACAGAAAATGTTTAATTTTTAAAACTGCTGTAAAACTTTTTACTGATGGCACGAAATGACGCCCTATACAAATATAAGAAGCATTTTAGATGCCGTTTCAGATTTTGTAAGTGCCAAACATCCATCTAACATGGAAAAAGTTTTATGGACTTTCAGGTTTACCTCCCAACAGAAAATGTTTAATTTTTAAAACTGCTGTAAAACTTTTTACAGATGGCACGATATGACGCCCTCTACAAATTTAAGAAGCATTTTAGATGCCGTTTCAGATTTTGTAAGTGCCAAACATCCATCTAACATGGAAAAAGTTTTATGGACTTTCAGGTTTACCTCCCAACAGAAAATGTTTAATTTTTAAAACTGCTGTAAAACTTTTTACTGATGGCACGAAATGACGCCCTATACAAATATAAGAAGCATTTTAGATGCCGTTTCAGATTTTGTAAGTGCCAAACATCCATCTAACATGGAAAAAGTTTTATGGACTTTCAGGTTTACCTCCCAACAGAAAATGTTTAATTTTTAAAACTGCTGTAAAACTTTTTACAGATGGCACGATATGACGCCCTCTACAAATTTAAGAAGCATTTTAGATGCCGTTTCAGATTTTGTAAGTGCCAAACATCCATCTAACATGGAAAAAGTTTTATGGACTTTCAGGTTTACCTCCCAACAGAAAATGTTTAATTTTTAAAACTGCTGTAAAACTTTTTACAGATGGCACGATATGACGCCCTATACAAATTTAAGAAGCATTTTAGATGCCGTTTCAGATTTTGTAAGTGCCAAACATCCATCTAACATGGATAAAATTTTATGCAGTTTCCTGTTTACCTCCCAACAAAAAATGTTTAATTTTTAAAACTGCTGTAAAAGTTTTTACAGATGGCACGAAATGACGCCCTATACAAATTTAAGAAGCATTTTTTATGCCGTTTCAGATTTTGTAAGTGCCAAACATCCATCTAACATGGAAAAAGTTTTATGGACTTTCAGGTTTACCTCCCAACAAAAAAGGTTTAATTTTTAAAACTGCTGTAAAAGTTTTTACAGATGGCACGAAATGACGCCCTATACAAATTTAAGAAGCATTTTTGATGCCGTTTCAGATTTTGTAAGTGCCAAACATCCATCTATCATGGATAAAGTTTTATGGACTTTCAGGTTTACCTCCCAACAGAAAATGTTTAATTTTTAAAACTGCTGTAAAACTTTTTACAGATGGCACGAAATGACGCCCTATACAAATTTAAGAAGCATTTTTGATGCCGTTTCAGATTTTGTAAGTGCCAAACATCCATCTATCATGGATAAAGTTTTATGGACTTTCAGGTTTACCTCCCAACAGAAAATGTTTAATTTTTAAAACTGCTGTAAAACTTTTTACAGATGGCACGAAATGACGCCCTATACAAATTTAAGAAGCATTATTGATGCGGATTCAGATTTTGTAAGTGCCAAACATCCATCTATCATGGATAAAGTTTTATGGACTTTCAGGTTTACCTCCCAACAGAAAATGTTTAATTTTTAAAACTGCTGTAAAACTTTTTACAGATGGCACGATATGACGCCCTATACAAATTTAAGAAGCATTTTAGATGCCGTTTCAGATTTTGTAAGTGCCAAACATCCATCTAACATGGATAAAATTTTATGCAGTTTCCTGTTTACCTCCCAACAAAAAATGTTTAATTTTTAAAACTGCTGTAAAAGTTTTTACAGATGGCACGAAATGACGCCCTATACAAATTTAAGAAGCATTATTGATGCGGATTCAGATTTTGTAAGTGCCAAACATCCATCTATCATGGATAAAGTTTTATGCAGTTTCCTGTTTACCTCCCAACAAAAAATGTTTAATTTTTATAACTGCTGTAAAAGTTTTTACAGATGGCACGAAATGACGCCCTATACAAATTTAAGAAGCATTTTTGATGCCGTTTCAGATTTTGTAAGTGCCAAACATCCATCTAACATGGATAAAGTTTTATGCAGTTTCCTGTTTACCTCCCAACAAAAAATGTTTAATTTTTATAACTGCTGTAAAACTTTTTACAGATGGCACGAAATGACGCCCTATACAAATTTAAGAAGCATTATTGATGCGGATTCAGATTTTGTAAGTGCCAAACATCCATCTATCATGGATAAAGTTTTATGCAGTTTCCTGTTTACCTCCCAACAAAAAATGTTTAATTTTTATAACTGCTGTAAAACTTTTTACAGATGGCACGAAATGACGCCCTATACAAATTTAAGAAGCATTATTGATGCGGATTCAGATTTTGTAAGTGCCAAACATCCATCTATCATGGATAAAGTTTTATGGACTTTCAGGTTTACCTCCCAACAGAAAATGTTTAATTTTTAAAACTGCTGTAAAAGTTTTTACAGATGGCACGAAATGACGCCCTATACAAATTTAAGAAGCATTTTTGATGCCGTTTCAGATTTTGTAAGTGCCAAACATCCATCTAACATGGATAAAGTTTTATGGACTTTCAGGTTTACCTCCCAACAAAAAATGTTTAATTTTTATAACTGCTGTAAAACTTTTTACAGATGGCACGAAATGACGCCCTATACAAATTTAAGAAGCATTTTAGATGCCGTTTCAGATTTTGTAAGTGCCAAACATCCATCTAACATGGATAAAATTTTATGCAGTTTCCTGTTTACCTCCCAACAAAAAATGTTTAATTTTTAAAACTGCTGTAAAAGTTTTTACAGATGGCACGAAATGACGCCCTATACAAATTTAAGAAGCATTTTTTATGCCGTTTCAGATTTTGTAAGTGCCAAACATCCATCTAACATGGAAAAAGTTTTATGGACTTTCAGGTTTACCTCCCAACAAAAAAGGTTTAATTTTTAAAACTGCTGTAAAAGTTTTTACAGATGGCACGAAATGACGCCCTATACAAATTTAAGAAGCATTTTTGATGCCGTTTCAGATTTTGTAAGTGCCAAACATCCATCTAACATGGATAAAGTTTTATGCAGTTTCCTGTTTACCTCCCAACAAAAAATGTTTAATTTTTATAACTGCTGTAAAACTTTTTACAGATGGCACGAAATGACGCCCTATACAAATTTAAGAAGCATTTTAGATGCCGTTTCAGATTTTGTAAGTGCCAAACATCCATCTAACATGGATAAAATTTTATGCAGTTTCCTGTTTACCTCCCAACAAAAAATGTTTAATTTTTAAAACTGCTGTAAAAGTTTTTACAGATGGCACGAAATGACGCCCTATACAAATTTAAGAAGCATTTTTTATGCCGTTTCAGATTTTGTAAGTGCCAAACATCCATCTAACATGGAAAAAGTTTTATGGACTTTCAGGTTTACCTCCCAACAAAAAAGGTTTAATTTTTAAAACTGCTGTAAAAGTTTTTACAGATGGCACGAAATGACGCCCTATACAAATTTAAGAAGCATTTTTGATGCCGTTTCAGATTTTGTAAGTGCCAAACATCCATCTAACATGGATAAAGTTTTATGCAGTTTCCTGTTTACCTCCCAACAAAAAATGTTTAATTTTTATAACTGCTGTAAAACTTTTTACAGATGGCACGAAATGACGCCCTATACAAATTTAAGAAGCATTATTGATGCGGATTCAGATTTTGTAAGTGCCAAACATCCATCTATCATGGATAAAGTTTTATGCAGTTTCCTGTTTACCTCCCAACAAAAAATGTTTAATTTTTATAACTGCTGTAAAACTTTTTACAGATGGCACGAAATGACGCCCTATACAAATTTAAGAAGCATTATTGATGCGGATTCAGATTTTGTAAGTGCCAAACATCCATCTAACATGGAAAAAGTTTTATGGACTTTCAGGTTTACCTCCCAACAAAAAAGGTTTAATTTTTAAAACTGCTGTAAAACTTTTTACAGATGGCACGAAATGACGCCCTATACAAATTTAAAAAGCATTTTTTATGCCGTTTCAGATTTTGTAAGTGCTAAACATCCAACTAACATGGATAAAGTTTTATGGACTTTCAGGTTTACCTCCCAACAAAAAACGCATATTTGTTAAAACTGCTGTAAAACTTTTTACAGATGGCACGAAATGACGCCCTATACAAATTTAAGAAGCATTTTTGATGCCGTTTCAGATTTTGTAAGTGCCAAACATCCATCTAACATGGATAAAGTTTTATGCAGTTTCCTGTTTACCTCCCAACAAAAAATGTTTAATTTTTAAAACTGCTGTAAAACTTTTTACAGATGGCACGATATGACGCCCTCTACAAATTAAAGAAGCATTTTAGATGCCGTTTCAGATTTTGTAAGTGCCAAACATCCATCTAACATGGAAAAAGTTTTATGGACTTTCAGGTTTACCTCCCAACAGAAAATGTTTAATTTTTAAAACTGCTGTAAAACTTTTTACTGATGGCACGAAATGACGCCCTATACAAATATAAGAAGCATTTTTTATGCCGTTTCAGATTTTGTAAGTGCCAAACATCCATCTAACATGGATAAAGTTTTATGCAGTTTCCTGTTTACCTCCCAACAAAAAATGTTTAATTTTTAAAACTGCTGTAAAAGTTTTTACAGATGGCACGAAATGACGCCCTATACAAATTTAAGAAGCATTTTTGATGCGGATTCAGATTTTGTAAGTGCCAAACATCCATCTATCATGGATAAAGTTTTATGGACTTTCAGGTTTACCTCCCAACAGAAATATTTAATTTTTAAAACTGCTGTAAGACTTTTTACAGATGGCACGAAATGACGCCCTATACAAATTTAAGAAGCATTTTTGATGCCGTTCCAGATTTTGTAAGTGCCAAACATCCATCTAACATGGATAAAGTTTTATGGACTTTCAGGTTTACCTCCCAACAGAAAATGTTTAATTTTTAAAACTGCTGTAAAACTTTTTACAGATGGCACGAAATGACGCCCTATACAAATTTAAAAAGCATGTTTTATGCCGTTTCAGATTTTGTAAGTGCCAAACATCCATCTAACATGGATAAAATGTTATGCAGTTTCCTGTTTACCTCCCAACAAAAAAGGTTTAATTTTTAAAACTGCTGTAAAAGTTTTTACAGATGGCACGAAATGACGCCCTATACAAATTTAAGAAGCATTTTTGATGCCGTTCCAGATTTTGTAAGTGCCAAACATCCATCTAACATGGATAAAGTTTTATGGACTTTCAGGTTTACCTCCCAACAGAAAATGTTTAATTTTTAAAACTGCTGTAAAACTTTTTACAGATGGCACGAAATGACGCCCTATACAAATTTAAAAAGCATTTTTTATGCCGTTTCAGATTTTGTTGTGCTAAACATCCAACTAACATGGATAAAGTTTTAGGGCCTTTCAGGTTTACCTCCCAACAAAAAACGCATATTTATTAAAACTGCTGTAAAACTTTTTACAGATGGCACGAAATGACGCCCTATACAAATTTAAGAAGCATTTTTGATGCCGTTTCAGATTTTGTAAGTGCCAAACATCCAACTAACATGGATAAAGTTTTAGGGCCTTTCAGGTTTACCTCCCAACAAAAAACGCATATTTGTTAAAACTGCTGTAAAACTTTTTACAGATGGCACGAAATGACGCCCTATACAAATTTAAGAAGCATTTTTGATGCCGTTTCAGATTTTGTAAGTGCCAAACATCCATCTAACATGGATAAAGTTTTATGCAGTTTCCTGTTTACCTCCCAAAAAAAAATGTTTAATTTTTAAAACTGCTGTAAAACTTTTTACAGATGGCACGATATGACGCCCTCTACAAATTTAAGAAGCATTTTTGATGCCGTTTCAGATTTTGTAAGTGCCAAACATCCATCTAACATGGAAAAAGTTTTATGGACTTTCAGGTTTACCTCCCAACAGAAAATGTTTAATTTTTAAAACTGCTGTAAAACTTTTTACAGATGGCACGAAATGACGCCCTATACAAATTTAAAAAGCATTTTTTATGCCGTTTCAGATTTTGTAAGTGCTAAACATCCAACTAACATGGATAAAGTTTTAGGGCCTTTCAGGTTTACCTCCCAACAAAAAACGCATATTTATTAAAACTGCTGTAAAACTTTTTACAGATGGCACGAAATGACGCCCTATACAAATTTAAGAAGCATTTTTGATGCCGTTTCAGATTTTGTAAGTGCCAAACATCCAACTAACATGGATAAAGTTTTAGGGCCTTTCAGGTTTACCTCCCAACAAAAAACGCATATTTGTTAAAACTGCTGTAAAACTTTTTACAGATGGCACGAAATGACGCCCTATACAAATATAAGAAGCATTTTTTATGCCGTTTCAGATTTTGTAAGTGCCAAACATCCATCTAACATGGAAAAAGTTTTATGGACTTTCAGGTTTACCTCCCAACAGAAAATGTTTAATTTTTAAAACTGCTGTAAAACTTTTTACTGATGGCACGAAATGACGCCCTATACAAATATAAGAAGCATTTTTTATGCCGTTTCAGATTTTGTAAGTGCCAAACATCCATCTAACATGGATAAAATTTTATGCAGTTTCCTGTTTACCTCCCAACAAAAAAGGTTTAATTTTTAAAACTGCTGTAAAAGTTTTTACAGATGGCACGAAATGACGCCCTATACAAATTTAAGAAGCATTTTTGATGCCGTTTCAGATTTTGTAAGTGCCAAACATCCATCTAACATGGATAAAGTTTTATGCAGTTTCCTGTTTACCTCCCAACAAAAAATGTTTAATTTTTATAACTGCTGTAAAAGTTTTTACAGGTGGAACTAAATGAAGCCCTATACAAATTTAAGAAGCATTTTTGATGCCGTTTCAGATTTTGTAAGTGCCAAACATCCATCTAACATGGAAAAAGTTTTATGGACTTTCAGGTTTACCTCCCAACAGAAAATGTTTAATTTTTAAAACTGCTGTAAAACTTTTTACTGATGGCACGAAATGACGCCCTATACAAATATAAGAAGCATTTTTTATGCCGTTTCAGATTTTGTAAGTGCCAAACATCCATCTAACATGGATAAAATTTTATGCAGTTTCCTGTTTACCTCCCAACAAAAAAGGTTTAATTTTTAAAACTGCTGTAAAAGTTTTTACAGATGGCACGAAATGACGCCCTATACAAATTTAAGAAGCATTTTTGATGCCGTTTCAGATTTTGTAAGTGCCAAACATCCATCTAACATGGATAAAGTTTTATGCAGTTTCCTGTTTACCTCCCAACAAAAAATGTTTAATTTTTATAACTGCTGTAAAAGTTTTTACAGGTGGAACTAAATGAAGCCCTATACAAATTAAAGAAGCATTTTTTATGCCGTTTCAGATTTTGTAAGTGCCAAACATCCATCTAACATGGATAAAATTTTATGCAGTTTCCTGTTTACCTCCCAACAAAAAAGGTTTAATTTTTAAAACTGCTGTAAAAGTTTTTACAGGTGGAACTAAATGAAGCCCTATACAAATTTAAGAAGCATTTTTGATGCCGTTTCAGATTTTGTAAGTGCCAAACATCCATCTAACATGGATAAAATTTTATGCAGTTTCCTGTTTACCTCCCAACAAAAAAGGTTTAATTTTTAAAACTGCTGTAAAAGTTTTTACAGATGGCACGAAATGACGCCCTATACAAATATAAGAAGCATTTTTTATGCCGTTTCAGATTTTGTAAGTGCCAAACATCCATCTAACATGGATAAAATTTTATGCAGTTTCCTGTTTACCTCCCAACAAAAAACGCATATTTGTTAAAACTGCTGTAAAACTTTTTACAGATGGCACGAAATGACGCCCTCTACAAATTTAAGAAGCATTTTTGATGCCGTTTCAGATTTTGTAAGTGCCAAACATCCATCTAACATGGAAAAAGTTTTATGGACTTTCAGGTTTACCTCCCAACAGAAAATGTTTAATTTTTAAAACTGCTGTAAAACTTTTTACTGATGGCACGAAATGACGCCCTATACAAATATAAGAAGCATTTTTTATGCCGTTTCAGATTTTGTAAGTGCCAAACATCCATCTAACATGGATAAAATTTTATGCAGTTTCCTGTTTACCTCCCAACAAAAAAGGTTTAATTTTTAAAACTGCTGTAAAAGTTTTTACAGATGGCACGAAATGACGCCCTATACAAATTTAAGAAGCATTTTTGATGCCGTTTCAGATTTTGTAAGTGCCAAACATCCATCTAACATGGATAAAGTTTTATGCAGTTTCCTGTTTACCTCCCAACAAAAAATGTTTAATTTTTATAACTGCTGTAAAAGTTTTTACAGGTGGAACTAAATGAAGCCCTATACAAATTAAAGAAGCATTTTTTATGCCGTTTCAGATTTTGTAAGTGCCAAACATCCATCTAACATGGATAAAATTTTATGCAGTTTCCTGTTTACCTCCCAACAAAAAAGGTTTAATTTTTAAAACTGCTGTAAAAGTTTTTACAGGTGGAACTAAATGAAGCCCTATACAAATTTAAGAAGCATTTTTGATGCCGTTTCAGATTTTGTAAGTGCCAAACATCCATCTAACATGGATAAAATTTTATGCAGTTTCCTGTTTACCTCCCAACAAAAAATGTTTAATTTTTATAACTGCTGTAAAAGTTTTTACAGGTGGAACTAAATGAAGCCCTATACAAATTAAAGAAGCATTTTTGATGCCGTTTCAGATTTTGTAAGTGCCAAACATCCATCTAACATGGATAAAATTTTATGCAGTTTCCTGTTTACCTCCCAACAAAAAAGGTTTAATTTTTAAAACTGCTGTAAAAGTTTTTACAGATGGCACGAAATGACGCCCTATACAAATTTAAGAAGCATTTTTGATGCCGTTTCAGATTTTGTAAGTGCCAAACATCCATCTAACATGGATAAAATTTTATGCAGTTTCCTGTTTACCTCCCAACAAAAAAGGTTTAATTTTTAAAACTGCTGTAAAAGTTTTTACAGGTGGAACTAAATGAAGCCCTATACAAATTTAAGAAGCATTTTTGATGCCGTTTCAGATTTTGTAAGTGCCAAACATCCATCTAACATGGATAAAATTTTATGCAGTTTCCTGTTTACCTCCCAACAAAAATGGTTTAATTTTTAAAACTGCTGTAAAAGTTTTTACAGATGGCACGAAATGACGCCCTATACAAATTTAAGAAGCATTTTTGATGCCGTTTCAGATTTTGTAAGTGCCAAACATCCATCTAACATGGATAAAATTTTATGCAGTTTCCTGTTTACCTCCCAACAAAAAAGGTTTAATTTTTAAAACTGCTGTAAAAGTTTTTACAGATGGCACGAAATGACGCCCTATACAAATTTAAGAAGCATTTTTGATGCCGTTTCAGATTTTGTAAGTGCCAAACATCCATCTAACATGGATAAAATTTTATGCAGTTTCCTGTTTACCTCCCAACAAAAAAGGTTTAATTTTTAAAACTGCTGTAAAAGTTTTTACAGGTGGAACTAAATGAAGCCCTATACAAATTTAAGAAGCGACTTTGATGCCGTTTCAGATTTTGTAAGTGCCAAACATCCATCTAACATGGATAAAATTTTATGCAGTTTCCTGTTTACCTCCCAACAAAAAAGGTTTAATTTTTAAAACTGCTGTAAAAGTTTTTACAGATGGCACGAAATGACGCCCTATACAAATTTAAGAAGCATTTTTGATGCCGTTTCAGATTTTGTAAGTGCCAAACATCCATCTAACATGGATAAAATTTTATGCAGTTTCCTGTTTACCTCCCAACAAAAAAGGTTTAATTTTTAAAACTGCTGTAAAAGTTTTTACTGATGGCACGAAATGACGCCCTATACAAATATAAGAAGCATTTTTTATGCCGTTTCAGATTTTGTAAGTGCCAAACATCCATCTAACATGGATAAAGTTTTATGCAGTTTCCTGTTTACCTCCCAACAAAAAAGGTTTAATTTTTAAAACTGCTGTAAAAGTTTTTACTGATGGCACGAAATGACGCCCTATACAAATTTAAGAAGCATTATTGATACGGATTCAGATTTTGTAAGTGCCAAACATCCATCTAACATGGATAAAGTTTTATGCAGTTTCCTGTTTACCTCCCAACAAAAAAGGTTTAATTTTTAAAACTGCTGTAAAAGTTTTTACTGATGGCACGAAATGACGCCCTATACAAATTTAAGAAGCATTTTTGATGCCTTTTCAGATTTTGTAAGTGCCAAACATCCATCTAACATCGATAAAGTTTTATGGACTTTCAGGTTTACCTCCCAACAAAAAATGCATATTTATTAAAACTGCTGTAAAACTTTTTACAGATGGAACTAAATGAAGCCCTATACAAATTTAAGAAGCATTTTTGATGCCGTTTTAGATTTTGTAAGTGCCAAACATCCATCTAACATTGATAAAGTTTTATGGACTTTCAGGTTTACCTCCCAACAGAAAATGTTTAATTTTTAAAACTGCCGTAAAACTTTTTACAGATGGCACGAAATGACGCCCTATACAAATTTAAGAAGCATTATTGATACGGATTCAGATTTTGTAAGTGCCAAACATCCATCTAACATTGATAAAGTTTTATCTACTTTCAGGTTTACCTCCCAACAGAAAATGTTTAATTTTTAAAACTGCCGTAAAACTTTTTACAGATGGCACGAAATGACGCCCTATACAAATTTAAGAAGCATTTTTGATGCCGTTTCAGATTTTGTAAGTGCCAAACATCCATCTAACATTGATAAAGTTTTATCTACTTTCAGGTTTACCTCCCAACAGAAAATGTTTAATTTTTAAAACTGCCGTAAAACTTTTTACAGATGGCACGAAATGACGCCCTATACAAATTTAAGAAGCATTATTGATACGGATTCAGATTTTGTAAGTGCCAAACATCCATCTAACATTGATAAAGTTTTATGGACTTTCAGGTTTACCTCCCAACAAAAAATGTTTAATTTTTAAAACTGCCGTAAAACTTTTTACAGATGGCACGAAATGACGCCCTATACAAATTTAAGAAGCATTTTTGATGCCGTTTCAGATTTTGTAAGTGCCAAACATCCATCTAACATTGATAAAGTTTTATCTACTTTCAGGTTTACCTCCCAACAGAAAATGTTTAATTTTTAAAACTGCCGTAAAACTTTTTACAGATGGCACGAAATGACGCCCTATACAAATTTAAGAAGCATTATTGATACGGATTCAGATTTTGTAAGTGCCAAACATCCATCTAACATTGATAAAGTTTTATGGACTTTCAGGTTTACCTCCCAACAGAAAATGTTTAATTTTTAAAACTGCCGTAAAACTTTTTACAGATGGCACGAAATGACGCCCTATACAAATTTAAGAAGCATTTTTGATGCCGTTTCAGATTTTGTAAGTGCCAAACATCCATCTAACATTGATAAAGTTTTATCTACTTTCAGGTTTACCTCCCAACAGAAAATGTTTAATTTTTAAAACTGCCGTAAAACTTTTTACAGATGGCACGAAATGACGCCCTATACAAATTTAAGAAGCATTATTGATACGGATTCAGATTTTGTAAGTGCCAAACATCCATCTAACATTGATAAAGTTTTATGGACTTTCAGGTTTACCTCCCAACAAAAAATGTTTAATTTTTAAAACTGCCGTAAAACTTTTTACAGATGGAACTAAATGAAGCCCTATACAAATTTAAGAAGCATTTTTGATGCCGTTTCAGATTTTGTAAGTGCCAAACATCCATCTAACATGGATAAAATTTTATGCAGTTTCCTGTTTACCTCCCAACAAAAAAGGTTTAATTTTTAAAACTGCTGTAAAACTTTTTACAGATGGAACTAAATGAAGCCCTATACAAATTTAAGAAGCATTTTTTATGCCGTTTCAGATTTTGTAAGTGCCAAACATCCATCTAACATGAATAAAGGTTTATGGACTTTCAGGTTTACCTCCCAACAGAAAATGTTTAATTTTTAAAACTGCTGTAAAACTTTTTACAGATGGCACGAAATGGCGCCCTTTACAAATTTAAGAAGCATTTTTTATGCCGTTTCAGATTTTGTAAGTGCCAAACATCCATCTAACATGAATAAAGGTTTATGGACTTTCAGGTTTACCTCCCAACAGAAAATGTTTAATTTTTAAAACTGCTGTAAAACTTTTTACAGATGGCACGATATGACGCCCTCTACAAATTGAAGAAGCATTTTAGATGCCGTTTCAGATTTTGTAAGTGCCAAACATCCATCTAACATGGAAAAAGTTTTATGGACTTTCAGGTTTACCTCCCAACAGAAAATGTTTAATTTTTAAAACTGCTGTAAAACTTTTTACAGATGGCACGATATGACGCCCTCTACAAATTTAAGAAGCATTTTAGATGCCGTTTCAGATTTTGTAAGTGCCAAACATCCATCTAACATGGATAAAATTTTATGCAGTTTCCTGTTTACCTCCCAACAAAAAATGTTTAATTTTTAAAACTGCTGTAAAAGTTTTTACAGATGGCACGAAATGACGCCCTATACAAATTTAAGAAGCATTTTTTATGCCGTTTCAGATTTTGTAAGTGCCAAACATCCATCTAACATGGATAAAGTTTTATGCAGTTTCCTGTTTACCTCCCAACAGAAATATTTAATTTTTAAAACTGCTGTAAGACTTTTTACAGATGGCACGAAATGACGCCCTATACAAATTTAAGAAGCATTTTTGATGCCGTTCCAGATTTTGTAAGTGCCAAACATCCATCTAACATGGATAAAGTTTTATGGACTTTCAGGTTTACCTCCCAACAAAAAACGCATATTTATTAAAACTGCTGTAAAACTTTTTACAGATGGCACGAAATGACGCCCTATACAAATTTAAAAAGCATTTTTTATGCCGTTTCAGATTTTGTAAGTGCTAAACATCCAACTAACATGGATAAAGTTTTAGGGCCTTTCAGGTTTACCTCCCAACAAAAAACGCATATTTATTAAAACTGCTGTAAAACTTTTTACAGATGGCACGAAATGACGCCCTATACAAATTTAAAAAGCATTTTTTATGCCGTTTCAGATTTTGTAAGTGCTAAACATCCAACTAACATGGATAAAGTTTTAGGGCCTTTCAGGTTTACCTCCCAACAAAAAACGCATATTTATTAAAACTGCTGTAAAACTTTTTACAGATGGCACGAAATGACGCCCTATACAAATTTAAAAAGCATTTTTTATGCCGTTTCAGATTTTGTAAGTGCTAAACATCCAACTAACATGGATAAAGTTTTAGGGCCTTTCAGGTTTACCTCCCAACAGAAAATGTTTAATTTTTAAAACTGCTGTAAAACTTTTTACAGATGGCACGAAATGACGCCCTATACAAATTTAAAAAGCATTTTTTATGCCGTTTCAGATTTTGTAAGTGCCAAACATCCAACTAACATGGATAAAGTTTTATGGACTTTCAGGTTTACCTCCCAACAGAAAATGTTTAATTTTTAAAACTGCTGTAAAACTTTTTACAGATGGCACGAAATGACGCCCTATACAAATTTAAAAAGCATTTTTTATGCCGTTTCAGATTTTGTAAGTGCCAAACATCCATCTAACATGGATAAAATTTTATGCAGTTTCCTGTTTACCTCCCAACAAAAAAGGTTTAATTTTTAAAACTGCTGTAAAAGTTTTTACAGATGGCACGAAATGACGCCCTATACAAATTTAAAAAGCATTTTTTATGCCGTTTCAGATTTTGTAAGTGCTAAACATCCAACTAACATGGATAAAGTTTTAGGGCCTTTCAGGTTTACCTCCCAACAGAAAATGTTTAATTTTTAAAACTGCTGTAAAACTTTTTACAGATGGCACGAAATGACGCCCTATACAAATTTAAAAAGCATTTTTTATGCCGTTTCAGATTTTGTAAGTGCTAAACATCCAACTAACATGGATAAAGTTTTAGGGCCTTTCAGGTTTACCTCCCAACAAAAAACGCATATTTATTAAAACTGCTGTAAAACTTTTTACAGATGGCACGAAATGACGCCCTATACAAATTAAAGAAGCATTTTTGATGCCGTTTCAGATTTTGTAAGTGCCAAACATCCAACTAACATGGATAAAGTTTTAGGGCCTTTCAGGTTTACCTCCCAACAAAAAACGCATATTTGTTAAAACTGCTGTAAAACTTTTTACAGATGGCACGAAATGACGCCCTATACAAATATAAGAAGCATTTTTTATGCCGTTTCAGATTTTGTAAGTGCCAAACATCCATCTAACATGGATAAAGTTTTATGCAGTTTCCTGTTTACCTCCCAACAAAAAATGTTTAATTTTTAAAACTGCTGTAAAAGTTTTTACAGATGGCACGAAATGACGCCCTATACAAATTTAAGAAGCATTTTTGATGCCGTTTCAGATTTTGTAAGTGCCAAACATCCATCTAACATGGATAAAATTTTATGCAGTTTCCTGTTTACCTCCCAACAAAAAAGGTTTAATTTTTAAAACTGCTGTAAAAGTTTTTACAGATGGCACGAAATGACGCCCTATACAAATTTAAGAAGCATTTTTGATGCCGTTTCAGATTTTGTAAGTGCCAAACATCCATCTAACATGGATAAAGTTTTATGCAGTTTCCTGTTTACCTCCCAACAAAAAATGTTTAATTTTTATAACTGCTGTAAAAGTTTTTACAGGTGGAACTAAATGAAGCCCTATACAAATTAAAGAAGCATTTTTGATGCCGTTTCAGATTTTGTAAGTGCCAAACATCCATCTAACATGGATAAAATTTTATGCAGTTTCCTGTTTACCTCCCAACAAAAAAGGTTTAATTTTTAAAACTGCTGTAAAAGTTTTTACAGATGGCACGAAATGACGCCCTATACAAATTTAAGAAGCATTTTTGATGCCGTTTCAGATTTTGTAAGTGCCAAACATCCATCTAACATGGATAAAATTTTATGCAGTTTCCTGTTTACCTCCCAACAAAAAAGGTTTAATTTTTAAAACTGCTGTAAAAGTTTTTACAGGTGGAACTAAATGAAGCCCTATACAAATTTAAGAAGCATTTTTGATGCCGTTTCAGATTTTGTAAGTGCCAAACATCCATCTAACATGGATAAAATTTTATGCAGTTTCCTGTTTACCTCCCAACAAAAAAGGTTTAATTTTTAAAACTGCTGTAAAAGTTTTTACAGATGGCACGAAATGACGCCCTATACAAATTTAAGAAGCATTTTTGATGCCGTTTCAGATTTTGTAAGTGCCAAACATCCATCTAACATGGATAAAATTTTATGCAGTTTCCTGTTTACCTCCCAACAAAAAAGGTTTAATTTTTAAAACTGCTGTAAAAGTTTTTACAGATGGCACGAAATGACGCCCTATACAAATTTAAGAAGCATTTTTGATGCCGTTTCAGATTTTGTAAGTGCCAAACATCCATCTAACATGGATAAAATTTTATGCAGTTTCCTGTTTACCTCCCAACAAAAAAGGTTTAATTTTTAAAACTGCTGTAAAAGTTTTTACAGATGGCACGAAATGACGCCCTATACAAATTTAAGAAGCATTTTTGATGCCGTTTCAGATTTTGTAAGTGCCAAACATCCATCTAACATGGATAAAATTTTATGCAGTTTCCTGTTTACCTCCCAACAAAAAAGGTTTAATTTTTAAAACTGCTGTAAAAGTTTTTACTGATGGCACGAAATGACGCCCTATACAAATATAAGAAGCATTTTTTATGCCGTTTCAGATTTTGTAAGTGCCAAACATCCATCTAACATGGATAAAGTTTTATGCAGTTTCCTGTTTACCTCCCAACAAAAAAGGTTTAATTTTTAAAACTGCTGTAAAAGTTTTTACTGATGGCACGAAATGACGCCCTATACAAATTTAAGAAGCATTTTTGATGCCTTTTCAGATTTTGTAAGTGCCAAACATCCATCTAACATCGATAAAGTTTTATGGACTTTCAGGTTTACCTCCCAACAAAAAAGGTTTAATTTTTAAAACTGCCGTAAAACTTTTTACAGATGGAACTAAATGAAGCCCTATACAAATTTAAGAAGCATTTTTGATGCCGTTTTAGATTTTGTAAGTGCCAAACATCCATCTAACATTGATAAAGTTTTATCTACTTTCAGGTTTACCTCCCAACAGAAAATGTTTAATTTTTAAAACTGCCGTAAAACTTTTTACAGATGGCACGAAATGACGCCCTATACAAATTTAAGAAGCATTTTTGATGCCGTTTCAGATTTTGTAAGTGCCAAACATCCATCTAACATTGATAAAGTTTTATCTACTTTCAGGTTTACCTCCCAACAGAAAATGTTTAATTTTTAAAACTGCCGTAAAACTTTTTACAGATGGCACGAAATGACGCCCTATACAAATTTAAGAAGCATTATTGATACGGATTCAGATTTTGTAAGTGCCAAACATCCATCTAACATTGATAAAGTTTTATGGACTTTCAGGTTTACCTCCCAACAGAAAATGTTTAATTTTTAAAACTGCCGTAAAACTTTTTACAGATGGCACGAAATGACGCCCTATACAAATTTAAGAAGCATTTTTGATGCCGTTTCAGATTTTGTAAGTGCCAAACATCCATCTAACATTGATAAAGTTTTATCTACTTTCAGGTTTACCTCCCAACAGAAAATGTTTAATTTTTAAAACTGCCGTAAAACTTTTTACAGATGGCACGAAATGACGCCCTATACAAATTTAAGAAGCATTATTGATACGGATTCAGATTTTGTAAGTGCCAAACATCCATCTAACATTGATAAAGTTTTATCTACTTTCAGGTTTACCTCCCAACAGAAAATGTTTAATTTTTAAAACTGCCTTAAAACTTTTTACAGATGGCACGAAATGACGCCCTATACAAATTTAAGAAGCATTATTGATACGGATTCAGATTTTGTAAGTGCCAAACATCCATCTAACATTGATAAAGTTTTATGGACTTTCAGGTTTACCTCCCAACAAAAAATGTTTAATTTTTAAAACTGCCGTAAAACTTTTTACAGATGGAACTAAATGAAGCCCTATACAAATTTAAGAAGCATTTTTGATGCCGTTTCAGATTTTGTAAGTGCCAAACATCCATCTAACATGGATAAAATTTTATGCAGTTTCCTGTTTACCTCCCAACAAAAAAGGTTTAATTTTTAAAACTGCTGTAAAACTTTTTACAGATGGAACTAAATGAAGCCCTATACAAATTTAAGAAGCATTTTTTATGCCGTTTCAGATTTTGTAAGTGCCAAACGTCCATCTAACATGAATAAAGGTTTATGGACTTTCAGGTTTACCTCCCAACAGAAAATGTTTAATTTTTAAAACTGCTGTAAAACTTTTTACAGATGGCACGAAATGGCGCCCTTTACAAATTTAAGAAGCATTTTTGATGCCGTTTCAGATTTTGTAAGTGCCAAACATCCATCTAACATGGATAAAGTTTTATGCAGTTTCCTGTTTACCTCCCAACAAAAAAGGTTTAATTTTTAAAACTGCTGTAAAACTTTTTACAGATGGCACGATATGACGCCCTATACAAATTTAAGAAGCATTTTTGATGCCGTTTCAGATTTTGTAAGTGCCAAACATCCATCTAACATGGATAAAATTTTATGCAGTTTCCTGTTTACCTCCCAACAAAAAAGGTTTAATTTTTAAAACTGCTGTAAAAGTTTTTACTGATGGCACGAAATGACGCCCTATACAAATATAAGAAGCATTTTTTATGCCGTTTCAGATTTTGTAAGTGCCAAACATCCATCTAACATGGATAAAGTTTTATGCAGTTTCCTGTTTACCTCCCAACAAAAAAGGTTTAATTTTTAAAACTGCTGTAAAAGTTTTTACTGATGGCACGAAATGACGCCCTTTACAAATTTAAGAAGCATTTTTTATGCCGTTTCAGATTTTGTAAGTGCCAAACATCCATCTAACATGGATAAAGTTTTATGCAGTTTCCTGTTTACCTCCCAACAAAAAATGTTTAATTTTTAAAACTGCTGTAAAACTTTTTACAGATGGCACGATATGACGCCCTATACAAATTTAAGAAGCATTTTTGATGCCTTTTCAGATTTTGTAAGTGCCAAACATCCATCTAACATGAATAAAGGTTTATGGACTTTCAGGTTTACCTCCCAACAGAAAATGTTTAATTTTTAAAACTGCTGTAAAACTTTTTACAGATGGCACGAAATGGCGCCCTTTACAAATTTAAGAAGCATTTTTTATGCCGTTTCAGATTTTGTAAGTGCCAAACATCCATCTAACATGAATAAAGGTTTATGGACTTTCAGGTTTACCTCCCAACAGAAAATGTTTATTTTTTAAAACTGATGTAAAACTTTTTACAGATGGCACGAAATGGCGCCCTTTACAAATTTAAGAAGCATTTTTTATGCCGTTTCAGATTTTGTAAGTGCCAAACATCCATCTAACATGGATAAAGTTTTATGCAGTTTCCTGTTTACCTCCCAACAAAAAATGTTTAATTTTTAAAACTGCTGTAAAACTTTTTACAGATGGCACGATATGACGCCCTATACAAATTTAAGAAGCATTTTTGATGCCGTTTCAGATTTTGTAAGTGCCAAACATCCATCTAACATGGATAAAATTTTATGCAGTTTCCTGTTTACCTCCCAACAAAAAAGGTTTAATTTTTAAAACTGCTGTAAAAGTTTTTACTGATGGCACGAAATGACGCCCTATACAAATATAAGAAGCATTTTTTATGCCGTTTCAGATTTTGTAAGTGCCAAACATCCATCTAACATGGATAAAGTTTTATGCAGTTTCCTGTTTACCTCCCAACAAAAAAGGTTTAATTTTTAAAACTGCTGTAAAAGTTTTTACTGATGGCACGAAATGACGCCCTATACAAATTTAAGAAGCATTTTTGATGCCTTTTCAGATTTTGTAAGTGCCAAACACCCATCTAACATGAATAAAGGTTTATGGACTTTCAGGTTTACCTCCCAACAGAAAATGTTTAATTTTTAAAACTGCTGTAAAACTTTTTACAGATGGCACGAAATGGCGCCCTTTACAAATTTAAGAAGCATTTTTTATGCCGTTTCAGATTTTGTAAGTGCCAAACATCCATCTAACATGAATAAAGGTTTATGGACTTTCAGGTTTACCTCCCAACAGAAAATGTTTAATTTTTAAAACTGCTGTAAAACTTTTTACAGATGGCACGAAATGGCGCCCTTTACAAATTTAAGAAGCATTTTTTATGCCGTTTCAGATTTTGTAAGTGCCAAACATCCATCTAACATGGATAAAGTTTTATGCAGTTTCCTGTTTACCTCCCAACAAAAAATGTTTAATTTTTAAAACTGCTGTAAAACTTTTTACAGATGGCACGATATGACGCCCTATACAAATTTAAGAAGCATTTTTGATGCCGTTTCAGATTTTGTAAGTGCCAAACATCCATCTAACATGGATAAAGTTTTATGCAGTTTCCTGTTTACCTCCCAACAAAAAAGGTTTAATTTTTAAAACTGCTGTAAAAGTTTTTACTGATGGCACGAAATGACGCCCTATACAAATATAAGAAGCATTTTTTATGCCGTTTCAGATTTTGTAAGTGCCAAACATCCATCTAACATGGATAAAGTTTTATGCAGTTTCCTGTTTACCTCCCAACAAAAAATGTTTAATTTTTAAAACTGCTGTAAAACTTTTTACAGATGGCACGATATGACGCCCTATACAAATTTAAGAAGCATTTTTGATGCCGTTTCAGATTTTGTAAGTGCCAAACATCCATCTAACATGGATAAAGTTTTATGCAGTTTCCTGTTTACCTCCCAACAAAAAAGGTTTAATTTTTAAAACTGCTGTAAAAGTTTTTACTGATGGCACGAAATGACGCCCTATACAAATATAAGAAGCATTTTTTATGCCGTTTCAGATTTTGTAAGTGCCAAACATCCATCTAACATGGATAAAATTTTATGCAGTTTCCTGTTTACCTCCCAACAAAAAAGGTTTAATTTTTAAAACTGCTGTAAAAGTTTTTACTGATGGCACGAAATGACGCCCTATACAAATATAAGAAGCATTTTTTATGCCGTTTCAGATTTTGTAAGTGCCAAACATCCATCTAACATGGATAAAGTTTTATGCAGTTTCCTGTTTACCTCCCAACAAAAAAGGTTTAATTTTTAAAACTGCTGTAAAAGTTTTTACTGATGGCACGAAATGACGCCCTTTACAAATTTAAGAAGCATTTTTTATGCCGTTTCAGATTTTGTAAGTGCCAAACATCCATCTAACATGGATAAAGTTTTATGCAGTTTCCTGTTTACCTCCCAACAAAAAATGTTTAATTTTTAAAACTGCTGTAAAACTTTTTACAGATGGCACGATATGACGCCCTATACAAATTTAAGAAGCATTTTTGATGCCTTTTCAGATTTTGTAAGTGCCAAACATCCATCTAACATGAATAAAGGTTTATGGACTTTCAGGTTTACCTCCCAACAGAAAATGTTTATTTTTTAAAACTGATGTAAAACTTTTTACAGATGGCACGAAATGGCGCCCTTTACAAATTTAAGAAGCATTTTTTATGCCGTTTCAGATTTTGTAAGTGCCAAACATCCATCTAACATGGATAAAGTTTTATGCAGTTTCCTGTTTACCTCCCAACAAAAAATGTTTAATTTTTAAAACTGCTGTAAAACTTTTTACAGATGGCACGATATGACGCCCTATACAAATTTAAGAAGCATTTTTGATGCCTTTTCAGATTTTGTAAGTGCCAAACATCCATCTAACATGAATAAAGGTTTATGGACTTTCAGGTTTACCTCCCAACAGAAAATGTTTATTTTTTAAAACTGATGTAAAACTTTTTACAGATGGCACGAAATGGCGCCCTTTACAAATTTAAGAAGCATTTTTTATGCCGTTTCAGATTTTGTAAGTGCCAAACATCCATCTAACATGGATAAAGTTTTATGCAGTTTCCTGTTTACCTCCCAACAAAAAATGTTTAATTTTTAAAACTGCTGTAAAACTTTTTACAGATGGCACGATATGACGCCCTATACAAATTTAAGAAGCATTTTTGATGCCGTTTCAGATTTTGTAAGTGCCAAACATCCATCTAACATGGATAAAATTTTATGCAGTTTCCTGTTTACCTCCCAACAAAAAAGGTTTAATTTTTAAAACTGCTGTAAAAGTTTTTACTGATGGCACGAAATGACGCCCTATACAAATATAAGAAGCATTTTTTATGCCGTTTCAGATTTTGTAAGTGCCAAACATCCATCTAACATGGATAAAATTTTATGCAGTTTCCTGTTTACCTCCCAACAAAAAAGGTTTAATTTTTAAAACTGCTGTAAAAGTTTTTACTGATGGCACGAAATGACGCCCTATACAAATTTAAGAAGCATTTTTGATGCCTTTTCAGATTTTGTAAGTGCCAAACACCCATCTAACATGAATAAAGGTTTATGGACTTTCAGGTTTACCTCCCAACAGAAAATGTTTAATTTTTAAAACTGCTGTAAAACTTTTTACAGATGGCACGAAATGGCGCCCTTTACAAATTTAAGAAGCATTTTTGATGCCGTTTCAGATTTTGTAAGTGCCAAACATCCATCTAACATGGATAAAGTTTTATGCAGTTTCCTGTTTACCTCCCAACAAAAAAGGTTTAATTTTTAAAACTGCTGTAAAAGTTTTTACTGATGGCACGAAATGACGCCCTATACAAATTTAAGAAGCATTTTTTATGCCGTTTCAGATTTTGTAAGTGCCAAACATCCATCTAACATGGATAAAGTTTTATGCAGTTTCCTGTTTACCTCCCAACAAAAAAGGTTTAATTTTTAAAACTGCTGTAAAAGTTTTTACTGATGGCACGAAATGACGCCCTATACAAATTTAAGAAGCATTTTTGATGCCTTTTCAGATTTTGTAAGTGCCAAACACCCATCTAACATGAATAAAGGTTTATGGACTTTCAGGTTTACCTCCCAACAGAAAATGTTTAATTTTTAAAACTGCTGTAAAACTTTTTACAGATGGCACGAAATGGCGCCCTTTACAAATTTAAGAAGCATTTTTTATGCCGTTTCAGATTTTGTAAGTGCCAAACATCCATCTAACATCGATAAAGGTTTATGGACTTTCAGGTTTACCTCCCAACAAAAAAGGTTTAATTTTTAAAACTGCTGTAAAAGTTTTTACTGATGGCACGAAATGACGCCCTATACAAATTTAAGAAGCATTTTTGATGCCGTTTCAGATTTTGTAAGTGCCAAACATCCATCTAACATGGATAAAATTTTATGCAGTTTCCTGTTTACCTCCCAACAAAAAAGGTTTAATTTTTAAAACTGCTGTAAAAGTTTTTACTGATGGCACGAAATGACGCCCTATACAAATATAAGAAGCATTTTTTATGCCGTTTCAGATTTTGTAAGTGCCAAACATCCATCTAACATGGATAAAGGTTTATGGACTTTCAGGTTTACCTCCCAACAGAAAATGTTTAATTTTTAAAACTGCTGTAAAACTTTTTACAGATGGCACGAAATGGCGCCCTTTACAAATTTAAGAAGCATTTTTTATGCCGTTTCAGATTTTGTAAGTGCCAAACATCCATCTAACATGAATAAAGGTTTATGGACTTTCAGGTTTACCTCCCAACAGAAAATGTTTAATTTTTAAAACTGCTGTAAAACTTTTTACAGATGGCACGAAATGGCGCCCTTTACAAATTTAAGAAGCATTTTTTATGCCGTTTCAGATTTTGTAAGTGCCAAACATCCGTCTAACATGGATAAAGGTTTATGGACTTTCAGGTTTACCTCCCAACAGAAAATGTTTAATTTTTAAAACTGCTGTAAAACTTTTTACAGATGGCACGAAATGACGCCCTATACAAATTTAAGAAGCATTTTTGATGCCTTTTCAGATTTTGTAAGTGCCAAACATCCATCTAACATGGATAAAGGTTTATGGACTTTCAGGTTTACCTCCCAACAGAAAATGTTTAATTTTTAAAACTGCTGTAAAACTTTTTACAGATGGAACTAAATGAAGCCCTATACAAATTTAAGAAGCATTTTTGATGCCGTTTCAGATTTTGTAAGTGCCAAACATCCATCTAACATGGATAAAGTTTTATGGACTTTCAGGTTTACCTCCCAACAAAAAATGCATATTTATTAAAACTGCTGTAAAACTTTTTACAGATGGCACGAAATGACGCCCTATACAAATTTAAGAAGCATTTTTGATGCCGTTTCAGATTTTGTAAGTGCCAAACATCCATCTAACATGGATAAAGTTTTATGGACTTTCAGGTTTACCTCCCAACAAAAAATGCATATTTATTAAAACTGCTGTAAAACTTTTTACAGATGGAACTAAATGAAGCCCTATACAAATTTAAGAAGCATTTTTGATGCCGTTTCAGATTTTGTAAGTGCCAAACATCCATCTAACATGGATAAAGTTTTATGGACTTTCAGGTTTACCTCCCAACAAAAAATGCATATTTATTAAAACTGCTGTAAAACTTTTTACAGATGGCACGAAATGACGCCCTATACAAATTTAAGAAGCATTTTTGATGCCGTTTCAGATTTTGTAAGTGCCAAACATCGATCTAACATGGATAAAGTTTTATGGACTTTCAGGTTTACCTCCCAACAAAAAATGCATATTTATTAAAACTGCTGTAAAACATTTTACAGATGGCACGAAATGACGCCCTATACAAATTTAAGAAGCATTTTTGATGCCGTTTCAGATTTTGTAAGTGCCAAACATCGATCTAACATGGATAAAGTTTTATGGACTTTCAGGTTTACCTCCCAACAAAAAATGCATATTTATTAAAACTGCTGTAAAACTTTTTACAGATGGCACGAAATGACGCCCTATACAAATTTAAGAAGCATTTTTGATGCCGTTTCAGATTTTGTAAGTGCCAAACATCCATCTAACATGGATAAAGTTTTATGGACTTTCAGGTTTACCTCCCAACAAAAAATGCATATTTATTAAAACTGCTGTAAAACTTTTTACAGATGGCACGAAATGACGCCCTATACAAATTTAAGAAGCATTTTTGATGCCGTTTCAGATTTTGTAAGTGCCAAACATCCATCTAACATGGATAAAGTTTTATGGACTTTCAGGTTTACCTCCCAACAAAAAATGCATATTTATTAAAACTGCTGTAAAACTTTTTACAGATGGCACGAAATGACGCCCTATACAAATTTAAGAAGCATTTTTGATGCCGTTTCAGATTTTGTAAGTGCCAAACATCCATCTAACATGGATAAAGTTTTATGGACTTTCAGGTTTACCTCCCAACAAAAAATGCATATTTATTAAAACTGCTGTAAAACTTTTTACAGATGGCACGAAATGACGCCCTATACAAATTTAAGAAGCATTTTTGATGCCGTTTCAGATTTTGTAAGTGCCAAACATCCATCTAACATGGATAAAGTTTTATGGACTTTCAGGTTTACCTCCCAACAAAAAATGCATATTTATTAAAACTGCTGTAAAACATTTTACAGATGGCACGAAATGACGCCCTATACAAATTTAAGAAGCATTTTTGATGCCGTTTCAGATTTTGTAAGTGCCAAACATCCATCTAACATGGATAAAGTTTTATGGACTTTCAGGTTTACCTCCCAACAAAAAATGCATATTTATTAAAACTGCTGTAAAACTTTTTACAGATGGCACGAAATGACGCCCTATACAAATTTAAGAAGCATTTTTGATGCCGTTTCAGATTTTGTAAGTGCCAAACATCCATCTAACATGGATAAAGTTTTATGGACTTTCAGGTTTACCTCCCAACAAAAAATGCATATTTATTAAAACTGCTGTAAAACTTTTTACAGATGGAACTAAATGAAGCCCTATACAAATTTAAGAAGCATTTTTGATGCCGTTTCAGATTTTGTAAGTGCCAAACATCCATCTAACATGGATAAAGTTTTATGGACTTTCAGGTTTACCTCCCAACAAAAAATGCATATTTATTAAAACTGCTGTAAAACTTTTTACAGATGGCACGAAATGACGCCCTATACAAATTTAAGAAGCATTTTTGATGCCGTTTCAGATTTTGTAAGTGCCAAACATCCATCTAACATGGATAAAGTTTTATGGACTTTCAGGTTTACCTCCCAACAAAAAATGCATATTTATTAAAACTGCTGTAAAACTTTTTACAGATGGAACTAAATGAAGCCCTATACAAATTTAAGAAGCATTTTTGATGCCGTTTCAGATTTTGTAAGTGCCAAACATCCATCTAACATGGATAAAGTTTTATGGACTTTCAGGTTTACCTCCCAACAAAAAATGCATATTTATTAAAACTGCTGTAAAACTTTTTACAGATGGCACGAAATGACGCCCTATACAAATTTAAGAAGCATTTTTGATGCCGTTTCAGATTTTGTAAGTGCCAAACATCCATCTAACATGGATAAAGTTTTATGGACTTTCAGGTTTACCTCCCAACAAAAAATGCATATTTATTAAAACTGCTGTAAAACTTTTTACAGATGGCACGAAATGACGCCCTATACAAATTTAAGAAGCATTTTTGATGCCGTTTCAGATTTTGTAAGTGCCAAACATCCATCTAACATGGATAAAGTTTTATGGACTTTCAGGTTTACCTCCCAACAAAAAATGCATATTTATTAAAACTGCTGTAAAACTTTTTACAGATGGAACTAAATGAAGCCCTATACAAATTTAAGAAACATTTTTGATGCCGTTTCAGATTTTGTAAGTGCCAAACATCCATCTAACATGGATAAAGTTTTATGGACTTTCAGGTTTACCTCCCAACAAAAAATGCATATTTATTAAAACTGCTGTAAAACTTATTACAGGTGGATCTAAATGAAGCCCTATACAAATTTAAGAAACATTTTTGATGCCGTTTCAGATTTTGTAAGTGCCAAACATCCATCTAACATGGATAAAGTTTTATGGACTTTCAGGTTTACCTCCCAACAAAAAATGCATATTTATTAAAACTGCTGTAAAACTTTTTACAGATGGAACTAAATGAAGCCCTATACAAATTTAAGAAACATTTTTGATGCCGTTTCAGATTTTGTAAGTGCCAAACATCCATCTAACATGGATAAAGTTTTATGGACTTTCAGGTTTACCTCCCAACAAAAAATGCATATTTATTAAAACTGCTGTAAAACTTTTTACAGATGGAACTAAATGAAGCCCTATACAAATTTAAGAAACATTTTTGATGCCGTTTCAGATTTTGTAAGTGCCAAACATCCATCTAACATGGATAACGTTTTATGGACTTTCAGGTTTACCTCCCAACAAAAAATGCATATTTATTAAAACTGCTGTAAAACTTTTTACAGATGGAACTAAATGAAGCCCTATACAAATTTAAGAAACATTTTTGATGCCGTTTCAGATTTTGTAAGTGCCAAACATCCATCTAACATGGATAAAGTTTTATGGACTTTCAGGTTTACCTCCCAACAAAAAATGCATATTTATTAAAACTGCTGTAAAACTTTTTACAGGTGGATCTAAATGAAGCCCTATAAAAATTTAAGAAACATTTTTGATGCCGTTTCAGATTTTGTAAGTGCCAAACATCCATCTAACATGGATAAAGTTTTATGGACTTTCAGGTTTACCTCCCAACAAAAAATGCATATTTAGTAAAACTGCTGTAAAACTTTTTACAAGTGGAACTAAATGAAGCCCTATACAAATTTAAGAAACATTTTTGATGCGGATTCAGAATATGTGAGTGCCAAACATCCATCTAACATGGATAAAGTTTTATGGACTTTCAGGTTTACCTCCCAACAGAAAATGTTTAATTTTTAAAACTGCTGTAAAACTTGTTACAGATGGAACTAAATGAAGCCCTATACAAATTTAAGAAACATTTTTGATGCGGATTCAGAATATGTGAGTGCCAAACATCCATCTAACATGGATAAAGTTTTATGGACTTTCAGGTTTACCTCCCAACAAAAAATGCATATTTATTAAAACTGCTGTAAAACTTTTTACAGATGGAACTAAATGAAGCCCTATACAAATTTAAGAAACATTTTTGATGCCGTTTCAGATTTTGTAAGTGCCAAACATCCATCTAACATGGATAAAGTTTTATGGACTTTCAGGTTTACCTCCCAACAAAAAATGCATATTTATTAAAACTGCTGTAAAACTTTTTACAGATGGAACTAAATGAAGCCCTATACAAATTTAAGAAACATTTTTGATGCCGTTTCAGATTTTGTAAGTGCCAAACATCCATCTAACATGGATAAAGTTTTATGGACTTTCAGGTTTACCTCCCAACAAAAAATGCATATTTATTAAAACTGCTGTAAAACTTTTTACAGATGGAACTAAATGAAGCCCTATACAAATTTAAGAAACATTTTTGATGCCGTTTCAGATTTTGTAAGTGCCAAACATCCATCTAACATGGATAAAGTTTTATGGACTTTCAGGTTTACCTCCCAACAGAAAATGTTTAATTTTTAAAACTGCTGTAAAACTTTTTACAGATGGAACTAAATGAAGCCCTATACAAATTTAAGAAACATTTTTGATGCCGTTTCAGATTTTGTAAGTGCCAAACATCCATCTAACATGGATAAAGTTTTATGGACTTTCAGGTTTACCTCCCAACAAAAAATGCATATTTATTATAACTGCTGTAAAACTTTTTACAGATGGAACTAAATGAAGCCCTATACAAATTTAAGAAACATTTTTGATGCCGTTTCAGATTTTGTAAGTGCCAAACATCCATCTAACATGGATAAAGTTTTATGGACTTTCAGGTTTACCTCCCAACAAAAAATGCATATTTATTAAAACTGCTGTAAAACTTTTTACAGATGGAACTAAATGAAGCCCTATACAAATTTAAGAAACATTTTTGATGCCGTTTCAGATTTTGTAAGTGCCAAACATCCATCTAACATGGATAAAGTTTTATGGACTTTCAGGTTTACCTCCCAACAAAAAATGCATATTTATTAAAACTGCTGTAAAACTTTTTACAGATGGAACTAAATGAAGCCCTATACAAATTTAAGAAACATTTTTGATGCCGTTTCAGATTTTGTAAGTGCCAAACATCCATCTAACATGGATAAAGTTTTATGGACTTTCAGGTTTACCTCCCAACAGAAAATGTTTAATTTTGAAAACTGCTGTAAAACTTTTTACAGATGGAACTAAATGAAGCCCTATACAAGTTTAAGAAGCATTTTTGATGCCGTTTCAGATTTTGTAAGTGCCAAACATCCATCTAACATGGATAAAGTTTTATGGACTTTCAGGTTTACCTCCCAACAGAAAATGTTTAATTTTGAAAACTGCTGTAAAACTTTTTACAGATGGAACTAAATGAAGCCCTATACAAGTTTAAGAAGCATTTTTGATGCCGTTTCAGATTTTGTAAGTGCCAAACATCCATCTAACATGGATAAAGTTTTATGGACTTTCAGGTTTACCTCCCAACAGAAAATGTTTAATTTTGAAAACTGCTGTAAAACTTTTTACAGATGGAACTAAATGAAGCCCTATACAAATTTAAGAAACATTTTTGATGCCGTTTCAGATTTTGTAAGTGCCAAACATCCATCTAACATGGATAAAGTTTTATGGACTTTCAGGTTTACCTCCCAACAAAAAATGCATATTTATTAAAACTGCTGTAAAACTTTTTACAGATGGAACTAAATGAAGCCCTATACAAATTTAAGAAACATTTTTGATGCCGTTTCAGATTTTGTAAGTGCCAAACATCCATCTAACATGGATAAAGTTTTATGGACTTTCAGGTTTACCTCCCAACAAAAAATGCATATTTATTAAAACTGCTGTAAAACTTTTTAGAGGTGGATCTAAATGAAGCCCTATACAAATTTAAGAAACATTTTTGATGCCGTTTCAGATTTTGTAAGTGCCAAACATCCATCTAACATGGATAAAGTTTTATGGACTTTCAGGTTTACCTCCCAACAGAAAATGTTTAATTTTTAAAACTGCTGTAAAACTTTTTACAGGTGGAACTAAATGAAGCCCTATACAAATTCAAGAAACATTTTTGATGCGGATTCAGAATATGTGAGTGCCAAACATCCATCTAACATGGATAAAGTTTTATGGACTTTCAGGTTTACCTCCCAACAGAAAATGTTTAATTTTGAAAACTGCTGTAAAACTTTTTACAGATGGAACTAAATGAAGCCCTATACAAATTTAAGAAACATTTTTGATGCCGTTTCAGATTTTGTAAGTGCCAAACATCCATCTAACATGGATAAAGTTTTATGGACTTTCAGGTTTACCTCCCAACAAAAAATGCATATTTATTAAAACTGCTGTAAAACTTTTTAGAGGTGGATCTAAATGAAGCCCTATACAAATTTAAGAAACATTTTTGATGCCGTTTCAGATTTTGTAAGTGCCAAACATCCATCTAACATGGATAAAGTTTTATGGACTTTCAGGTTTACCTCCCAACAGAAAATGTTTAATTTTTAAAACTGCTGTAAAACTTTTTACAGGTGGAACTAAATGAAGCCCTATACAAATTTAAGAAACATTTTTGATGCGGATTCAGAATATGTGAGTGCCAAACATCCATCTAACATGGATAAAGTTTTATGGACTTTCAGGTTTACCTCCCAACAAAAAATGCATATTTAGTAAAACTGCTGTAAAACTTTTTACAGGTGGAACTAAATGAAGCCCTATACAAATTTAAGAAACATTTTTGATGCGGATTCAGAATATGTGAGTGCCAAACATCCATCTAACATGGATAAAGTTTTATGGACTTTCAGGTTTACCTCCCAACAGAAAATGTTTAATTTTTAAAACTGCTGTAAAACTTTTTACAGGTGGAACTAAATGAAGCCCTATACAAATTTAAGAAACATTTTTGATGCGGATTCAGAATATGTGAGTGCCAAACATCCATCTAACATGGATAAAGTTTTATGGACTTTCAGGTTTACCTCCCAACAAAAAATGCATATTTAGTAAAACTGCTGTAAAACTTTTTACAGATGGCAAGAAATGACGCCCTATACAAATTTAAGAAGCATTTTTTATGCCGTTTCAGATTTTGTAAGTGCCAAACATCCATCTAACATGGATAAAGTTTTAGGGCCTTTCAGGTTTACCTCCCAACAAAAAATGTTTAATTTTTAAAACTGCTGTAAAACTTTTTACAGATGGCAAGAAATGACGCCCTATACAAATTTAAGAAGCATTTTTTATGCCGTTTCAGATTTTGTAAGTGCCAAACATCCATCTAACATGGATAAAGTTTTATGCAGTTTCCTGTTTACCTCCCAACAAAAAAATGTTTAATTTTTAAAACTGCTGTAAAACTTTTTACAGATGGCAAGAAATGACGCCCTATACAAATTTAAGAAGCATTTTTTATGCCGTTTCAGATTTTGTAAGTGCCAAACATCCATCTAACATGGATAAAGTTTTATGCAGTTTCCTGTTTACCTCCCAACAAAAAAATGTTTAATTTTTAAAACTGCTGTAAAACTTTTTACAGATGGCAAGAAATGACGCCCTATACAAATTTAAGAAGCATTTTTTATGCCGTTTCAGATTTTGTAAGTGCCAAACATCCATCTAACATGGATAAAGTTTTATGCAGTTTCCTGTTTACCTCCCAACAAAAAAATGTTTAATTTTTAAAACTGCTGTAAAACTTTTTACAGATGGCAAGAAATGACGCCCTATACAAATTTAAGAAGCATTTTTTATGCCGTTTCAGATTTTGTAAGTGCCAAACATCCATCTAACATGGATAAAGTTTTATGCAGTTTCCTGTTTACCTCCCAACAAAAAAATGTTTAATTTTTAAAACTGCTGTAAAACTTTTTACAGATGGCACGAAATGACGCCCTATACAAATTTAAGAAGCATTTTTTATGCCGTTTCAGATTTTGTAAGTGCCAAACATCCATCTAACATGGATAAAGTTTTAGGGCCTTTCAGGTTTACCTCCCAACAAAAAATGTTTAATTTTTAAAACTGCTGTAAAACTTTTTACAGATGGCACGAAATGACGCCCTATACAAATTTAAGAAGCATTTTTGATGCCGTTTCAGATTTTGTAAGTGCCAAACATCCATCTAACATGAATAAAGTTTTAGGGCCTTTCAGGTTTACCTCCCAACAAAAAATGTTTAATTTTTAAAACTGCTGTAAAACGTTTTACAGATGGCACGAAATGACGCCCTATACAAATTAAAGAAGCATTTTTGATGCCGTTTCAGATTTGGTAAGTGCCAAACATCCAACTAACATGGATAAAGTTTTATGCAGTTTCCTGTTTACCTCCCAACAAAAAATGTTTAATTTTTAAAACTGCTGTAAAACGTTTTACAGAAGGCACGAAATGACGCCCTATACAAATTAAAGAAGCATTTTTGATGCCGTTTCAGATTTGGTAAGTGCCAAACATCCATCTAACATGGATAAAGTTTTATGCAGTTTCCTGTTTACCTCCCAACAAAAAAATGTTTAATTTTTAAAACTGCTGTAAAACTTTTTACAGATGGCAAGAAATGACGCCCTATACAAATTTAAGAAGCATTTTTTATGCCGTTTCAGATTTTGTAAGTGCCAAACATCCATCTAACATGGATAAAGTTTTATGCAGTTTCCTGTTTACCTCCCAACAAAAAAATGTTTAATTTTTAAAACTGCTGTAAAACTTTTTACAGATGGCAAGAAATGACGCCCTATACAAATTTAAGAAGCATTTTTTATGCCGTTTCAGATTTTGTAAGTGCCAAACATCCATCTAACATGGATAAAGTTTTATGCAGTTTCCTGTTTACCTCCCAACAAAAAAATGTTTAATTTTTAAAACTGCTGTAAAACTTTTTACAGATGGCAAGAAATGACGCCCTATACAAATTTAAGAAGCATTTTTTATGCCGTTTCAGATTTTGTAAGTGCCAAACATCCATCTAACATGGATAAAGTTTTATGCAGTTTCCTGTTTACCTCCCAACAAAAAAATGTTTAATTTTTAAAACTGCTGTAAAACTTTTTACAGATGGCACGAAATGACACCCTATACAAATTTAAGAAGCATTTTTTATGCCGTTTCAGATTTTGTAAGTGCCAAACATCCATCTAAAATGGATAAAGTTTTAGGGCCTTTCAGGTTTACCTCCCAACAAAAAAATGTTAAATTTTTAAAACTGCTGTAAAACTTTTTACAGATGGCACGAAATGACGCCCTATACAAATTTAAGAAGCATTTTTGATGCCATTTCAGATTTTGTAAGTGCCAAACATCCATCTAACATGGATAAAGTTTTAGGGCCTTTCAGGTTTACCTCCCAACAAAAAATGTTTAATTTTTAAAACTGCTGTAAAACTTTTTACAGATGGCACGAAATGACGCCCTATACAAATTTAAGAAGCATTTTTGATGCCGTTTCAGATTTTGTAAGTGCCAAACATCCATCTAACATGAATAAAGTTTTAGGGCCTTTCAGGTTTACCTCCCAACAAAAAATGTTTAATTTTTAAAACTGCTGTAAAACGTTTTACAGATGGCACGAAATGACGCCCTATACAAATTAAAGAAGCATTTTTGATGCCGTTTCAGATTTGGTAAGTGCCAAACATCCAACTAACATGGATAAAGTTTTATGCAGTTTCCTGTTTACCTCCCAACAAAAAATGTTTAATTTTTAAAACTGCTGTAAAACGTTTTACAGATGGCACGAAATGACGCCCTATACAAATTAAAGAAGCATTTTTGATGCCGTTTCAGATTTGGTAAGTGCCAAACATCCAACTAACATGGATAAAGTTTTAGGGCCTTTCAGGTTTACCTCCCAACAAAAAATGTTTAATTTTTAAAACTGCTGTAAAACGTTTTACAGATGGCACGAAATGACGCCCTATACAAATTTAAGAAGCATTTTTGATGCCGTTTCAGATTTGGTAAGTGCCAAACATCCAACTAACATGGATAAAGTTTTAGGGCCTTTCAGGTTTACCTCCCAACAAAAAATGTTTAATTTTTAAAACTGCTGTAAAACTTTTTACAGATGGCACGAAATGACGCCCTATACAAATTTAAGAAGCATTTTTGATGCCGTTTCAGATTTTGTAAGTGCCAAACATCCATCTAACATGGATAAAGTTTTAGGGCCTTTCAGGTTTACCTCCCAACAAAAAATGTTTAATTTTTAAAACTGCTGTAAAACTTTTTACAGATGGCAAGAAATGACGCCCTATACAAATTTAAGAAGCATTTTTTATGCCGTTTCAGATTTTGTAAGTGCCAAACATCCATCTAACATGGATAAAGTTTTATGCAGTTTCCTGTTTACCTCCCAACAAAAAAATGTTTAATTTTTAAAACTGCTGTAAAACTTTTTACAGATGGCAAGAAATGACGCCCTATACAAATTTAAGAAGCATTTTTTATGCCGTTTCAGATTTTGTAAGTGCCAAACATCCATCTAACATGGATAAAGTTTTATGCAGTTTCCTGTTTACCTCCCAACAAAAAAATGTTTAATTTTTAAAACTGCTGTAAAACTTTTTACAGATGGCAAGAAATGACGCCCTATACAAATTTAAGAAGCATTTTTTATGCCGTTTCAGATTTTGTAAGTGCCAAACATCCATCTAACATGGATAAAGTTTTATGCAGTTTCCTGTTTACCTCCCAACAAAAAAATGTTTAATTTTTAAAACTGCTGTAAAACTTTTTACAGATGGCAAGAAATGACGCCCTATACAAATTTAAGAAGCATTTTTTATGCCGTTTCAGATTTTGTAAGTGCCAAACATCCATCTAACATGGATAAAGTTTTAGGGCCTTTCAGGTTTACCTCCCAACAAAAAATGTTTAATTTTTAAAACTGCTGTAAAACTTTTTACAGATGGCACGAAATGACGCCCTATACAAATTTAAGAAGCATTTTTGATGCCGTTTCAGATTTTGTAAGTGCCAAACATCCATCTAACATGAATAAAGTTTTAGGGCCTTTCAGGTTTACCTCCCAACAAAAAATGTTTAATTTTTAAAACTGCTGTAAAACGTTTTACAGATGGCACGAAATGACGCCCTATACAAATTAAAGAAGCATTTTTGATGCCGTTTCAGATTTGGTAAGTGCCAAACATCCAACTAACATGGATAAAGTTTTAGGGCCTTTCAGGTTTACCTCCCAACAAAAAATGTTTAATTTTTAAAACTGCTGTAAAACGTTTTACAGATGGCACGAAATGACGCCCTATACAAATTAAAGAAGCATTTTTGATGCCGTTTCAGATTTGGTAAGTGCCAAACATCCAACTAACATGGATAAAGTTTTATGCAGTTTCCTGTTTACCTCCCAACAAAAAATGTTTAATTTTTAATACTGCTGTAAAACTTTTTACAGATGGCACGAAATGACGCCCTATACAAATTTAAGAAGCATTTTTGATGCCGTTTCAGATTTGGTAAGTGCCAAACATCCAACTAACATGGATAAAGTTTTATGCAGTTTCCTGTTTACCTCCCAACAAAAAATGTTTAATTTTTAAAACTGCTGTAAAACGTTTTACAGATGGCACGAAATGACGCCCTATACAAATTTAAGAAGCATTTTTGATGCCGTTTCAGATTTTGTAAGTGCCAAACATCCATCTAACATGGATAAAGTTTTAGGGCCTTTCAGGTTTACCTCCCAACAAAAAATGTTTAATTTTTAAAACTGCTGTAAAACTTTTTACAGATGGCAAGAAATGACGCCCTATACAAATTTAAGAAGCATTTTTGATGCCGTTTCAGATTTTGTAAGTGCCAAACATCCATCTAACATGGATAAAGTTTTAGGGCCTTTCAGGTTTACCTCCCAACAAAAAATGTTTAATTTTTAAAACTGCTGTAAAACTTTTTACAGATGGCACGAAATGACGCCCTATACAAATTTAAGAAGCATTTTTGATGCCGTTTCAGATTTGGTAAGTGCCAAACATCCAACTAACATGGATAAAGTTTTATGCAGTTTCCTGTTTACCTCCCAACAAAAAATGTTTAATTTTTAAAACTGCTGTAAAACTTTTTACAGATGGCACGAAATGACGCCCTATACAAATTTAAGAAGCATTTTTGATGCCGTTTCAGATTTGGTAAGTGCCAAACATCCAACTAACATGGATAAAGTTTTATGCAGTTTCCTGTTTACCTCCCAACAAAAAATGTTTAATTTTTAAAACTGCTGTAAAACGTTTTACAGATGGCACGAAATGACGCCCTATACAAATTTAAGAAGCATTTTTGATGCCGTTTCAGATTTGGTAAGTGCCAAACATCCAACTAACATGGATAAAGTTTTATGCAGTTTCCTGTTTACCTCCCAACAAAAAATGTTTAATTTTTAATACTGCTGTAAAACTTTTTACAGATGGCACGAAATGACGCCCTATACAAATTTAAGAAGCATTTTTGATGCCGTTTCAGATTTTGTAAGTGCCAAACATCCATCTAACATGGATAAAGTTTTAGGGCCTTTCAGGTTTACCTCCCAACAAAAAATGTTTAATTTTTAAAACTGCTGTAAAACTTTTTACAGATGGCAAGAAATGACGCCCTATACAAATTTAAGAAGCATTTTTTATGCCGTTTCAGATTTTGTAAGTGCCAAACATCCATCTAACATGGATAAAGTTTTATGCAGTTTCCTGTTTACCTCCCAACAAAAAAATGTTTAATTTTTAAAACTGCTGTAAAACTTTTTACAGATGGCAAGAAATGACGCCCTATACAAATTAAAGAAGCATTTTTGATGCCGTTTCAGATTTGGTAAGTGCCAAACATCCAACTAACATGGATAAAGTTTTAGGGCCTTTCAGGTTTACCTCCCAACAAAAAATGTTTAATTTTTAAAACTGCTGTAAAACGTTTTACAGATGGCACGAAATGACGCCCTATACAAATTAAAGAAGCATTTTTGATGCCGTTTCAGATTTGGTAAGTGCCAAACATCCAACTAACATGGATAAAGTTTTATGCAGTTTCCTGTTTACCTCCCAACAAAAAATGTTTAATTTTTAAAACTGCTGTAAAACGTTTTACAGATGGCACGAAATGACGCCCTATACAAATTAAAGAAGCATTTTTGATGCCGTTTCAGATTTGGTAAGTGCCAAACATCCAACTAACATGGATAAAGTTTTAGGGCCTTTCAGGTTTACCTCCCAACAAAAAATGTTTAATTTTTAAAACTGCTGTAAAACGTTTTACAGATGGCACGAAATGACGCCCTATACAAATTTAAGAAGCATTTTTGATGCCGTTTCAGATTTGGTAAGTGCCAAACATCCAACTAACATGGATAAAGTTTTATGCAGTTTCCTGTTTACCTCCCAACAAAAAATGTTAATTTTTAATACTGCTGTAAAACTTTTTACAGATGGCACGAAATGACGCCCTATACAAATTTAAGAAGCATTTTTGATGCCGTTTCAGATTTTGTAAGTGCCAAACATCCATCTAACATGGATAAAGTTTTAGGGCCTTTCAGGTTTACCTCCCAACAAAAAATGTTTAATTTTTAAAACTGCTGTAAAACTTTTTACAGATGGCAAGAAATGACGCCCTATACAAATTTAAGAAGCATTTTTTATGCCGTTTCAGATTTTGTAAGTGCCAAACATCCATCTAACATGGATAAAGTTTTATGCAGTTTCCTGTTTACCTCCCAACAAAAAAATGTTTAATTTTTAAAACTGCTGTAAAACTTTTTACAGATGGCAAGAAATGACGCCCTATACAAATTTAAGAAGCATTTTTTATGCCGTTTCAGATTTTGTAAGTGCCAAACATCCATCTAACATGGATAAAGTTTTATGCAGTTTCCTGTTTACCTCCCAACAAAAAAATGTTTAATTTTTAAAACTGCTGTAAAACTTTTTACAGATGGCAAGAAATGACGCCCTATACAAATTTAAGAAGCATTTTTTATGCCGTTTCAGATTTTGTAAGTGCCAAACATCCATCTAACATGGATAAAGTTTTATGCAGTTTCCTGTTTACCTCCCAACAAAAAAATGTTTAATTTTTAAAACTGCTGTAAAACTTTTTACAGATGGCAAGAAATGACGCCCTATACAAATTTAAGAAGCATTTTTTATGCCGTTTCAGATTTTGTAAGTGCCAAACATCCATCTAACATGGATAAAGTTTTATGCAGTTTCCTGTTTACCTCCCAACAAAAAAATGTTTAATTTTTAAAACTGCTGTAAAACTTTTTACAGATGGCAAGAAATGACGCCCTATACAAATTTAAGAAGCATTTTTTATGCCGTTTCAGATTTTGTAAGTGCCAAACATCCATCTAACATGGATAAAGTTTTATGCAGTTTCCTGTTTACCTCCCAACAAAAAAATGTTTAATTTTTAAAACTGCTGTAAAACTTTTTACAGATGGCACGAAATGACACCCTATACAAATTTAAGAAGCATTTTTTATGCCGTTTCAGATTTTGTAAGTGCCAAACATCCATCTAAAATGGATAAAGTTTCAGGGCCTTTCAGGTTTACCTCCCAACAAAAAAATGTTAAATTTTTAAAACTGCTGTAAAACTTTTTACAGATGGCACGAAATGACGCCCTATACAAACTTAAGAAGCATTTTTGATGCCGTTTCAGATTTTGTAAGTGCCAAACATCCATCTAACATGAATAAAGTTTTAGGGCCTTTCAGGTTTACCTCCCAACAAAAAATGTTTAATTTTTAAAACTGCTGTAAAACGTTTTACAGATGGCACGAAATGACGCCCTATACAAATTAAAGAAGCATTTTTGATGCCGTTTCAGATTTGGTAAGTGCCAAACATCCAACTAACATGGATAAAGTTTTAGGGCCTTTCAGGTTTACCTCCCAACAAAAAATGTTTAATTTTTAAAACTGCTGTAAAACGTTTTACAGATGGCACGAAATGACGCCCTATACAAATTTAAGAAGCATTTTTGATGCCGTTTCAGATTTGGTAAGTGCCAAACATCCAACTAACATGGATAAAGTTTTATGCAGTTTCCTGTTTACCTCCCAACAAAAAATGTTTAATTTTTAAAACTGCTGTAAAACTTTTTACAGATGGCACGAAATGACGCCCTATACAAATTTAAGAAGCATTTTTGATGCCGTTTCAGATTTTGTAAGTGCCAAACATCCATCTAACATGGATAAAGTTTTATGCAGTTTCCTGTTTACCTCCCAACAAAAAATGTTTAATTTTTAAAACTGCTGTAAAACTTTTTACAGATGGCACGAAATGACGCCCTATACAAATTTAAGAAGCATTTTTGATGCCGTTTCAGATTTTGTAAGTGCCAAACATCCATCTAACATGGATAAAGTTTTAGGGCCTTTCAGGTTTACCTCCCAACAAAAAATGTTTAATTTTTAAAACTGCTGTAAAACGTTTTACAGATGGCACGAAATGACGCCCTATACAAATTTAAGAAGCATTTTTGATGCCGTTTCAGATTTTGTAAGTGCCAAACATCCATCTAACATGGATAAAGTTTTAGGGCCTTTCAGGTTTACCTCCCAACAAAAAATGTTTAATTTTTAAAACTGCTGTAAAACGTTTTACAGATGGCACGAAATGACGCCCTATACAAATTTAAGAAGCATTTTTGATGCCGTTTCAGATTTTGTAAGTGCCAAACATCCATCTAACATGGATAAAGTTTTAGGGCCTTTCAGGTTTACCTCCCAACAAAAAATGTTTAATTTTTAAAACTGCTGTAAAACTTTTTACAGATGGCACGAAATGACGCCCTATACAAATTTAAGAAGCATTTTTGATGCCGTTTCAGATTTGGTAAGTGCCAAACATCCAACTAACATGGATAAAGTTTTATGCAGTTTCCTGTTTACCTCCCAACAAAAAATGTTTAATTTTTAAAACTGCTGTAAAACTTTTTACAGATGGCACGAAATGACGCCCTATACAAATTTAAGAAGCATTTTTGATGCCGTTTCAGATTTGGTAAGTGCCAAACATCCAACTAACATGGATAAAGTTTTATGCAGTTTCCTGTTTACCTCCCAACAAAAAATGCATATTTATTAAAACTGCTGTAAAACTTTTTACAGATGGCACGAAATGACGCCCTATACATATTTAAGAAGCATTTTTGATGCCGTTTCAGATTTTGTAAGTGCCAAACATCCAACTAACATGGATAAAGTTTTAGGGCCTTTCAGGTTTACCTCCCATCAAAAAATGTTTAATTCTTAAAACTGCTGTAAAACTTTTTACAGATGGCACGAAATGACGCCGTATACAAATTTAAGAAGCATTTTTGATGCCGTTTCAGATTTGGTAAGTGCCAAACATCCATTTAACATGGATAAAGTTTTAGGGCCTTTCAGGTTTACCTCCCAACAAAAAATGTTTAATTTTTAAAACTGCTGTAAAACTTTTTACAGATGGCACGAAATGACGCCCTATACAAATTTAAGAAGCATTTTTGATGCCGTTTCAGATTTTGTAAGTGCCAAACATCCATTTAACATGGATAAAGTTTTAGGGCCTTTCAGGTTTACCTCCCAACAAAAAATGTTTAATTTTTAAAACTGCTGTAAAACTTTTTACAGATGGCACGAAATGACGCCCTATACAAATTTAAGAAGCATTTTTGATGCCGTTTCAGATTTTGTAAGTGCCAAACATCCATCTAACATGGATAAAGTTTTAGGGCCTTTCAGGTTTACCTCCCAACAAAAAATGTTTAATTTTTAAAACTGCTGTAAAACGTTTTACAGATGGCACGAAATGACGCCCTATACAAATTTAAGAAGCATTTTTGATGCCGTTTCAGATTTTGTAAGTGCCAAACATCCATCTAACATGGATAAAGTTTTAGGGCCTTTCAGGTTTACCTCCCAACAAAAAATGTTTAATTTTTAAAACTGCTGTAAAACTTTTTACAGATGGCACGAAATGACGCCCTATACAAATTTAAGAAGCATTTTTGATGCCGTTTCAGATTTGGTAAGTGCCAAACATCCAACTAACATGGATAAAGTTTTATGCAGTTTCCTGTTTACCTCCCAACAAAAAATGTTTAATTTTTAAAACTGCTGTAAAACTTTTTACAGATGGCACGAAATGACGCCCTATACAAATTTAAGAAGCATTTTTGATGCCGTTTCAGATTTGGTAAGTGCCAAACATCCAACTAACATGGATAAAGTTTTATGCAGTTTCCTGTTTACCTCCCAACAAAAAATGCATATTTATTAAAACTGCTGTAAAACTTTTTACAGATGGCACGAAATGACGCCCTATACAAATTTAAGAAGCATTTTTGATGCCGTTTCAGATTTTGTAAGTGCCAAACATCCATCTAACATGGATAAAGTTTTAGGGCCTTTCAGGTTTACCTCCCATCAAAAAATGTTTAATTCTTAAAACTGCTGTAAAACTTTTTACAGATGGCACGAAATGACGCCGTATACAAATTTAAGAAGCATTTTTGATGCCGTTTCAGATTTGGTAAGTGCCAAACATCCAACTAACATGGATAAAGTTTTATGGACTTTCAGGTTTACCTCCCAACAAAAAATGCATATTTATTAAAACTGCTGTAAAACTTTTTACAGATGGAACTAAATGAAGCCCTATACAAGTTTACGAAGCATTTTTGATGCCGTTTCAGATTTTGTAAGTGCCAAACATCCATCTAACATGGATAAAGTTTTATGGACTTTCAGGTTTACCTCCCAACAAAAAATGCATATTTATTAAAACTGCTGTAAAACTATTTACAGGTGGATCTAAATGAAGCCCTATACAAATTTAAGAAACATTTTTGATGCGGATTCAGAATATGTGAGTGCCAAACATCCATCTAACATGGATAAAGTTTTATGGACTTTCAGGTTTACCTCCCAACAAAAAATGCATATTTATTAAAACTGCTGTAAAACTATTTACAGGTGGATCTAAATGAAGCCCTATACAAATTTAAGAAACATTTTTGATGCGGATTCAGAATATGTGAGTGCCAAACATCCATCTAACATGGATAAAGTTTTAGGGCCTTTCAGGTTTACCTCCCAACAAAAAATGTTTAATTTTTAAAACTGCTGTAAAACGTTTTACAGATGGCACGAAATGACGCCCTATACAAATTTAAGAAGCATTTTTGTTGCCGTTTCAGATTTTGTAAGTGCCAAACATCCATCTAACATGGATAAACTTTTAGGGCCTTTCAGGTTTACCTCCCAACAAAAAATGTTTAATTTTTAAAACTGCTGTAAAACTTTTTACAGATGGCACGAAATGACGCCCTATACAAATTTAAGAAGCATTTTTGATGCCGTTTCAGATTTTGTAAGTGCCAAACATCCATCTAACATGGATAAAGTTTTAGGGCCTTTCAGGTTTACCTCCCAACAAAAAATGTTTAATTTTTAAAACTGCTGTAAAACTTTTTACAGATGGCACGAAATGACGCCCTATACAAATTTAAGAAGCATTTTTGATGCCGTTTCAGATTTTGTAAGTGCCAAACATCCATCTCACATGGATAAAGGTTTAGGGCCTTTCAGGTTTACCTCCCAACAAAAAACGTTTAATTTTTAAAACTGCTGTAAAACTTTTTACAGATGGCACGAAATGACGCCCTATACAAATTTAAGAAGCATTTTTGATGCCGTTTCAGATTTGGTAAGTGCCAAACATCCAACTAACATGGATAAAGTTTTAGGGCCTTTCAGGTTTACCTCCCATCAAAAAATGTTTAATTCTTAAAACTGCTGTAAAACTTTTTACAGATGGCACGAAATGACGCCGTATACAAATTTAAGAAGCATTTTTGATGCCGTTTCAGATTTGGTAAGTGCCAAACATCCATCTAGCATGGATAAAGTTTTATGGACTTTCAGGTTTACCTCCCAACAAAAAATGCATATTTATTAAAACTGCTGTAAAACTATTTACAGGTGGATCTAAATGAAGCCCTATACAAATTTAAGAAACATTTTTGATGCGGATTCAGAATATGTGAGTGCCAAACATCCATCTAACATGGATAAAGTTTTATGGACTTTCAGGTTTACCTCCCAACAAAAAATGCATATTTATTAAAACTGCTGTAAAACTTTTTACAGATGGAACTAAATGAAGCCCTATACAAGTTTACGAAGCATTTTTGATGCCGTTTCAGATTTTGTAAGTGCCAAACATCCATCTAACATGGATAAAGTTTTATGGACTTTCAGGTTTACCTCCCAACAAAAAATGCATATTTATTAAAACTGCTGTAAAACTATTTACAGGTGGATCTAAATGAAGCCCTATACAAATTTAAGAAACATTTTTGATGCGGATTCAGAATATGTGAGTGCCAAACATCCATCTAACATGGATAAAGTTTTATGGACTTTCAGGTTTACCTCCCAACAAAAAATGCATATTTATTAAAACTGCTGTAAAACTATTTACAGGTGGATCTAAATGAAGCCCTATACAAATTTAAGAAACATTTTTGATGCGGATTCAGAATATGTGAGTGCCAAACATCCATCTAACATGGATAAAGTTTTATGGACTTTCAGGTTTACCTCCCAACAAAAAATGCATATTTATTAAAACTGCTGTAAAACTATTTACAGGTGGATCTAAATGAAGCCCTATACAAATTTAAGAAACATTTTTGATGCGGATTCAGAATATGTGAGTGCCAAACATCCATCTAACATGGATAAAGTTTTATGGACTTTCAGGTTTACCTCCCAACAAAAAATGCATATTTATTAAAACTGCTGTAAAACTATTTACAGGTGGATCTAAATGAAGCCCTATACAAATTTAAGAAACATTTTTGATGCGGATTCAGAATATGTGAGTGCCAAACATCCATCTAACATGGATAAAGTTTTATGGACTTTCAGGTTTACCTCCCAACAAAAAATGCATATTTATTAAAACTGCTGTAAAACTATTTACAGGTGGATCTAAATGAAGCCCTATACAAATTTAAGAAACATTTTTGATGCGGATTCAGAATATGTGAGTGCCAAACATCCATCTAACATGGATAAAGTTTTATGGACTTTCAGGTTCACCTCCCAACAAAAAATGCATATTTATTAAAACTGCTGTAAAACTTTTTACAGGTGGATCTTAAAGAAGCCCTATACAAATTTAAGAAGCATTTTTGATGCGGATTCAGAATATGTGAGTGCCAAACATCCAACTAACATGGATAAAGTTTTAGGGCCTTTCAGGTTTACCTCCCAACAAAAAATGCATATTTATTAAAACTGCTGTAAAACTTTTTACAGATGGAACTAAATGAAGCCCTATACAAGTTTACGAAGCATTTTTGATGCCGTTTCAGATTTTGTAAGTGCCAAACATCCATCTAACATGGATAAAGTTTTATGGACTTTCAGGTTTACCTCCCAACAAAAAACGCATATTTATTAAAACTGCTGTAAAACTATTTACAGGTGGATCTAATCGAAGCCCTATACAAATTTAAGAAACATTTTTGATGCGTATTCAGAATATGTGAGTGCCAAACATCCATCTAACATGGATAAAGTTTTATGGACTTTCAGGTTTACCTCCCAACAAAAAATGCATATTTATTAAAACTGCTGTAAAACTATTTACAGGTGGATCTTAAAGAAGCCCTATACAAATTTAAGAAGCATTTTTGATGCGGATTCAGAATATGTGAGTGCCAAACATCCATCTAACATGGATAAAGTTTTATGGACTTTCAGGTTTACCTCCCAACAAAAAATGCATATTTATTAAAACTGCTGTAAAACTATTTACAGGTGGATCTAATCGAAGCCCTATACAAATTTAAGAAACATTTTTGATGCGTATTCAGAATATGTGAGTGCCAAACATCCATCTAACATGGATAAAGTTTTATGGACTTTCAGGTTCACCTCCCAACAAAAAATGCATATTTATTAAAACTGCTGTAAAACTTTTTACAGGTGGATCTTAAAGAAGCCCTATACAAATTTAAGAAGCATTTTTGATGCGGATTCAGAATATGTGAGTGCCAAACATCCAACTAACATGGATAAAGTTTTAGGGCCTTTCAGGTTTACCTCCCATCAAAAAATGTTTAATTCTTAAAACTGCCGTAAAACTTTTTACAGATGGCACGAAATGACGCCCTATACAAATTTAAGAAGCATTTTTGATGCGGATTCAGAATATGTGAGTGCCAAACATCCAACTAACATGGATAAAGTTTTAGGGCCTTTCAGGTTTACCTCCCAACAAAAAATGCATATTTATTAAAACTGCTGTAAAACTTTTTACAGATGGAACTAAATGAAGCCCCATACAAGTTTACGAAGCATTTTTGATGCCGTTTCAGATTTTGTAAGTGCCAAACATCCATCTAACATGGATAAAGTTTTATGGACTTTCAGGTTTACCTCCCAACAAAAAATGCATATTTATTAAAACTGCTGTAAAACTTTTTACAGATGGAACTAAATGAAGCCCTATACAAGTTTACGAAGCATTTTTGATGCCGTTTCAGATTTTGTAAGTGCCAAACATCCATCTAACATGGATAAAGTTTTATGGACTTTCAGGTTTACCTCCCAACAAAAAATGCATATTTTTTAAAACTGCTGTAAAACTTTTTACAGATGGCACGAAATGACGCCTTATACAAATTTAAGAAACATTTTTGATGCGGATTCAGAAAATGTGAGTGCCAAACATCCATCTAACATGGATAAAGTTTTAGGGACTTTCAGGTTTACCTCCCAACAAAAAATGCATATTTATTAAAACTGCTGTAAAACTTTTTACAGATGGCACGAAATGACGCCTTATACAAATTTAAGAAACATTTTTCATGCGGATTCAGAATATGTGAGTGCCAAACATCCATCTAACATGGATAAAGTTTTATGGACTTTCAGGTTTACCTCCCAACAGAAAATGTTTAATTTTTAAAACTGCTGTAAAACTTTTTACAGGTGGATCTAAATGAAGCCCTATACAAATTTAAGAAACATTTTTGATGCGGATTCAGAATATGTGAGTGCCAAACATCCATCTAACATGGATAAAGTTTTATGGACTTTCAGTTTTACCTCCCAACAGAAAATGTTTAATTTTTAAAACTGCTGTAAAACTTTTTACAGGTGGATCTAAATGAAGCCCTATACAAATTTAAGAAACATTTTTGATGCGGATTCAGAATATGTGAGTGCCAAACATCCATCTAACATGGATAAAGTTTTATGGACTTTCAGGTTTACCTCCCAACAAAAAATGCATATTTATTAAAACTGCTGTAAAACTTTTTACAGGTGGATCTAAATGAAGCCCTATACAAATTTAAGAAACATTTTTCATGCGGATTCAGAATATGTGAGTGCCAAACATCCATCTAACATGGATAAAGTTTTATGGACTTTCAGGTTCACCTCCCAACAGAAAATGTTTAATTTTTAAAACTGCTGTAAAACTTTTTACAGATGGAACTAAATGAAGCCCTATACAAATTTAAGAAGCATTTTTGATGCGGATTCAGAATATGTGAGTGCCAAACATCCATCTAACATGGATAAAGTTTTATGGACTTTCAGGTTTACCTCCCAACAGAAAATGTTTAATTTTGAAAACTGCTGTAAAACTTTTTACAGATGGAACTAAATGAAGCCCTATACAAATTTAAGAAGCATTTTTGATGCGGATTCAGAATATGTGAGTGCCAAACATCCATCTAACATGGATAAAGTTTTATGGACTTTCAGGTTTACCTCCCAACAGAAAATGTTTAATTTTTAAAACTGCTGTAAAACTTTTTACAGATGGAACTAAATGAAGCCCTATACAAGTTTAAGAAGCATTTTTGATGCCGTTTCAGATTTTGTAAGTGCCAAACATCCATCTAACATGGATAAAGTTTTATGGACTTTCAGGTTTACCTCTCAACAAAAAATGCATATTTATTAGAACTGCTGTAAAACTTTTTACAGGTGGAACTAAATGAAGCCCTATACAAATTTAAGAAACATTTTTGATGCGGATTCAGAATATGTGAGTGCCAAACATCCATCTAACATGGATAAAGTTTTATGGACTTTCAGGTTTACCTCCCAACAGAAAATGTTTAATTTTTAAAACTGCTGTAAAACTTTTTACAGGTGGATCTAAATGAAGCCCTATACAAATTTAAGAAGCATTTTTGATGCGGATTCAGAATATGTGAGTGCCAAACATCCATCTAACATGGATAAAGTTTTATGGACTTTCAGGTTTACCTCCCAACAGAAAATGTTTAATTTTGAAAACTGCTGTAAAACTTTTTACAGATGGAACTAAATGAAGCCCTATACAAATTTAAGAAGCATTTTTGATGCGGATTCAGAATATGTGAGTGCCAAACATCCATCTAACATGGATAAAGTTTTATGGACTTTCAGGTTTACCTCCCAACAGAAAATGTTTAATTTTGAAAACTGCTGTAAAACTTTTTACAGATGGAACTAAATGAAGCCCTATACAAATTTAAGAAGCATTTTTGATGCGGATTCAGAATATGTGAGTGCCAAACATCCATCTAACATGGATAAAGTTTTATGGACTTTCAGGTTTACCTCCCAACAGAAAATGTTTAATTTTGAAAACTGCTGTAAAACTTTTTACAGATGGAACTAAATGAAGCCCTATACAAATTTAAGAAGCATTTTTGATGCGGATTCAGATTTTGTAAGTGCCAAACATCCATCTAACATGGATAAAGTTTTATGGACTTTCAGGTTTACCTCCCAACAGAAAATGTTTAATTTTGAAAACTGCTGTAAAACTTTTTACAGATGGAACTAAATGAAGCCCTATACAAGTTTAAGAAGCATTTTTGATGCCGTTTCAGATTTTGTAAGTGCCAAACATCCATCTAACATGGATAAAGTTTTATGGACTTTCAGGTTTACCTCCCAACAAAAAATGCATATTTATTAAAACTGCTGTAAAACTTTTTACAGATGGAACTAAATGAAGCCCTATACAAATTTAAGAAGCATTTTTGATGCGGATTCAGATTTTGTAAGTGCCAAACATCCATCTAACATGGATAAAGGTTTATGGACTTTCAGGTTTACCTCCCAACAAAAAATGCATAATTATTAAAACTGCTGTAAAACTTTTTACAGGTGGAACTAAATGAAGCCCTATACAAATGTAAGAAGCATTTTTGATGAGGATTCAGAATATGTGAGTGCCAAACATCCATCTAACATGGATAAAGGTTTATGGACTTTCAGGTTTACCTCCCAACAAAAAATGTTTAATATTTAAAACTGCTGTAAAACTTTTTACAGATGGAACTAAATGAAGCCCTATACAAATTTAAGAAGCATTTTTGATGCGGATTCAGAATATGTGAGTGCCAAACATCCATCTAACATGGATAAAGTTTTATGGACTTTCAGGTTTACCTCCCAACAAAAAATGTTTAATTTTGAAAACTGCTGTAAAACTTTTTACAGATGGAACTAAATGAAGCCCTATACAAGTTTAAGAAGCATTTTTGATGCCGTTTCAGATTTTGTAAGTGCCAAACATCCATCTAACATGGATAAAGTTTTAAGGACTTTCAGGTTTACCTACCAACAAAAAATGCATATTTATTAAAACTGCTGTAAAACTTTTTACAGATGGAACTAAATGAAGCCCTATACAAATTTAAGAAGCATTTTTGATGCCGTTTCAGATTTTGTAAGTGCCAAACATCCATCTAACATGGATAAAGGTTTATGGACTTTCAGGTTTACCTCCCAACAAAAAATGCATAATTATTAAAACTGCTGTAAAACTTTTTACAGGTGGAACTAAATGAAGCCCTATACAAATGTAAGAAGCATTTTTGATGAGGATTCAGAATATGTGAGTGCCAAACATCCATCTAACATGGATAAAGGTTTATGGACTTTCAGGTTTACCTCCCAACAAAAAATGTTTAATATTTAAAACTGCTGTAAAACTTTTTACAGATGGAACTAAATGAAGCCCTATACAAATTTAAGAAGCATTTTTGATGCGGATTCAGAATATGTGAGTGCCAAACATCCATCTAACATGGATAAAGTTTTATGGACTTTCAGGTTTACCTCCCAACAAAAAATGCATATTTATTAAAACTGCTGTAAAACTTTTTACAGGTGGAACTAAATGAAGCCCTATACAAATTTAAGAAACATTTTTCATGCGGATTCAGAATATGTGAGTGCCAAACATCCATCTAACATGGATAAAGTTTTATGGACTTTCAGGTTTACCTCCCAACAAAAAATGCATATTTATTAAAACTGCTGTAAAACTTTTTACAGGTGGATCTTAAAGAAGCCCTATACAAATTTAAGAAGCATTTTTGATGCGGATTCAGAATATGTGAGTGCCAAACATCCATCTAACATGGATAAAGTTTAATGGACTTTCAGGTTTACCTCCCAACAAAAAATGCATATTTATTAAAACTGCTGTAAAACTTTTTACAGGTGGAACTAAATGAAGCCCTATACAAATGTAAGAAGCATTTTTGATGAGGATTCAGAATATGTGAGTGCCAAACATCCATCTAACATGGATAAAGTTTTATGGACTTTCAGGTTTACCTCCCAACAGAAAATGTTTAATTTTGAAAACTGCTGTAAAACTTTTTACAGATGGAACGAAATGAAGCCCTATACAAATTTAAGAAGCATTTTTGATGCGGATTCAGAATATGTGAGTGCCAAACATCCATCTAACATGGATAAAGTTTTATGGACTTTCAGGTTTACCTCCCAACAGAAAATGTTTAATTTTGAAAACTGCTGTAAAACTTTTTACAGATGGAACTAAATGAAGCCCTATACAAATTTAAGAAGCATTTTTGATGCGGATTCAGAATATGTGAGTGCCAAACATCCATCTAACATGGATAAAGTTTTATGGACTTTCAGGTTTACCTCCCAACAGAAAATGTTTAATTTTGAAAACTGCTGTAAACCTTTTTACAGATGGAACTAAATGAAGCCCTATACAAATTTAAGAAGCATTTTTGATGCGGATTCAGAATATGTGAGTGCCAAACATCCATCTAACATGGATAAAGTTTTATGGACTTTCAGGTTTACCTCCCAACAGAAAATGTTTAATTTTGAAAACTGCTGTAAAACTTTTTACAGATGGAACTAAATGAAGCCCTATACAAATTTAAGAAGCATTTTTGATGCGGATTCAGAATATGTGAGTGCCAATTATCCATCTAACATGGATAAAGTTTTATGGACTTTCAGGTTTACCTCCCAACAGAAAATGTTTAATTTTGAAAACTGCTGTAAAACTTTTTACAGATGGAACTAAATGAAGCCCTATACAAGTTTAAGAAGCATTTTTGATGCCGTTTCAGATTTTGTAAGTGCCAAACATCCATCTAAAATGGATAAAGTTTTATGGACTTTCAGGTTTACCTCCCAACAAAAAATGCATATTTATTAAAACTGCTGTAAAACTTTTTACAGATGGAACTAAATGAAGCCCTATACAAATTTAAGAAGCATTTTTGATGCGGATTCAGAATATGTGAGTGCCAAACATCCATCTAACATGGATAAAGTTTTATGGACTTTCAGGTTTACCTCCCGACAGAAAATGTTTAATTTTGAAAACTGCTGTAAAACTTTTTACAGATGGAACTAAATGAAGCCCTATACAAATTTAAGAAGCATTTTTGATGCGGATTCAGAATATGTGAGTGCCAAACATCCATCTAACATGGATAAAGTTTTATGGACTTTCAGGTTTACCTCCCAACAAAAAATGCATATTTATTAAAACTGCTGTAAAACTTTTTACAGGTGGAACTAAATGAAGCCCTATACAAATTTAAGAAACATTTTTCATGCGGATTCAGAATATGTGAGTGCCAAACATCCATCTAACATGGATAAAGTTTTATGGACTTTCAGGTTTACCTCCCAACAGAAAATGTTTAATTTTGAAAACTGCTGTAAAACTTTTTACAGATGGAACTAAATGAAGCCCTATACAAATTTAAGAAGCATTTTTGATGCGGATTCAGAATATGTGAGTGCCAAACATCCATCTAACATGGATAAAGTTTTATGGACTTTCAGGTTTACCTCCCAACAGAAAATGTTTAATTTTGAAAACTGCTGTAAACCTTTTTACAGATGGAACTAAATGAAGCCCTATACAAATTTAAGAAGCATTTTTGATGCGGATTCAGAATATGTGAGTGCCAAACATCCATCTAACATGGATAAAGTTTTATGGACTTTCAGGTTTACCTCCCAACAGAAAATGTTTAATTTTGAAAACTGCTGTAAACCTTTTTACAGATGGAACTAAATGAAGCCCTATACAAATTTAAGAAGCATTTTTGATGCGGATTCAGAATATGTGAGTGCCAAACATCCATCTAACATGGATAAAGTTTTATGGACTTTCAGGTTTACCTCCCAACATAAAATGTTTAATTTTGAAAAGTGCTGTAAAACTTTTTACAGATGGAACTAAATGAAGCCCTATACAAATTTAAGAAGCATTTTTGATGCGGATTCAGATTTTGTAAGTGCCAAACATCCATCTAACATGGATAAAGTTTTATGGACTTTCAGGTTTACCTCCCAACAGAAAATGTTTAATTTTGAAAACTGCTGTAAAACTTTTTACAGATGGAACTAAATGAAGCCCTATACAAGTTTAAGAAGCATTTTTGATGCCGTTTCAGATTTTGTAAGTGCCAAACATCCATCTAACATGGATAAAGTTTTATGGACTTTCAGGTTTACCTCCCAACAGAAAATGTTTAATTTTGAAAACTGCTGTAAAACTTTTTACAGATGGAACTAAATGAAGCCCTATACAAATTTAAGAAGCATTTTTGATGCGGATTCAGATTTTGTAAGTGCCAAACATCCATCTAACATGGATAAAGTTTTATGGACTTTCAGGTTTACCTCCCAACAGAAAATGTTTAATTTTGAAAACTGCTGTAAAACTTTTTACAGGTGGAACTAAATGAAGCCCTATACAAATTTAAGAAACATTTTTGATGCGGATTCAGAATATGTGAGTGCCAAACATCCATCTAACATGGATAAAGTTTTATGGACTTTCAGGTTTACCTCCCAACAGAAAATGTTTAATTTTGAAAACTGCTGTAAAACTTTTTACAGATGGAACTAAATGAAGCCCTATACAAATTTAAGAAGCATTTTTGATGCGGATTCAGAATATGTGAGTGCCAAACATCCATCTAACATGGATAAAGTTTTATGGACTTTCAGGTTTACCTCCCAACAGAAAATGTTTAATTTTGAAAACTGCTGTAAAACTTTTTACAGATGGAACTAAATGAAGCCCTATACAAATTTAAGAAGCATTTTTGATGCGGATTCAGAATATGTGAGTGCCAAACATCCATCTAACATGGATAAAGTTTTATGGACTTTCAGGTTTACCTCCCAACAGAAAATGTTTAATTTTGAAAACTGCTGTAAAACTTTTTACAGATGGAACTAAATGAAGCCCTATACAAGTTTAAGAAGCATTTTTGATGCCGTTTCAGATTTTGTAAGTGCCAAACATCCATCTAACATGGATAAAGTTTTATGGACTTTCAGGTTTACCTCCCAACAGAAAATGTTTAATTTTGAAAACTGCTGTAAAACTTTTTACAGATGGAACTAAATGAAGCCCTATACAAATTTAAGAAGCATTTTTGATGCGGATTCAGAATATGTGAGTGCCAAACATCCATCTAACATGGATAAAGTTTTATGGACTTTCAGGTTTACCTCCCGACAGAAAATGTTTAATTTTGAAAACTGCTGTAAAACTTTTTACAGATGGAACTAAATGAAGCCCTATACAAATTTAAGAAGCATTTTTGATGCGGATTCAGAATATGTGAGTGCCAAACATCCATCTAACATGGATAAAGTTTTATGGACTTTCAGGTTTACCTCCCAACAGAAAATGTTTAATTTTGAAAACTGCTGTAAAACTTTTTACAGATGGAACTAAATGAAGCCCTATACAAATTTAAGAAGCATTTTTGATGCGGATTCAGAATATGTGAGTGCCAAACATCCATCTAACATGGATAAAGTTTTATGGACTTTCAGGTTTACCTCCCGACAGAAAATGTTTAATTTTGAAAACTGCTGTAAAACTTTTTACAGATGGAACTAAATGAAGCCCTATACAAATTTAAGAAGCATTTTTGATGCGGATTCAGAATATGTGAGTGCCAAACATCCATCTAACATGGATAAAGTTTTATGGACTTTCAGGTTTACCTCCCGACAGAAAATGTTTAATTTTGAAAACTGCTGTAAAACTTTTTACAGATGGAACTAAATGAAGCCCTATACAAATTTAAGAAGCATTTTTGATGCGGATTCAGAATATGTGAGTGCCAAACATCCATCTAACATGGATAAAGTTTTATGGACTTTCAGGTTTACCTCCCGACAGAAAATGTTTAATTTTGAAAATTGCTGTAAAACTTTTTACAGATGGAACTAAATGAAGCCCTATACAAATTTAAGAAGCATTTTTGATGCGGATTCAGATTTTGTAAGTGCCAAACATCCATCTAACATGGATAAAGTTTTATGGACTTTCAGGTTTACCTCCCGACAGAAAATGTTTAATTTTGAAAACTGCTGTAAAACTTTTTACAGGTGGAACTAAACGAAGCCCTATACAAATTTAAGAAGCATTTTTGATGCGGATTCAGAATATGTGAGTGCCAAACATCCATCTAACATGGATAAAGTTTTATGGACTTTCAGGTTTACCTCCCGACAGAAAATGTTTAATTTTGAAAACTGCTGTAAAACTTTTTACAGATGGAACTAAATGAAGCCCTATACAAATTTAAGAAGCATTTTTGATGCGGATTCAGAATATGTGAGTGCCAAACATCCATCTAACATGGATAAAGTTTTATGGACTTTCAGGTTTACCTCCCAACAGAAAATGTTTAATTTTGAAAATTGCTGTAAAACTTTTTACAGATGGAACTAAATGAAGCCCTATACAAATTTAAGAAGCATTTTTGATGCGGATTCAGATTTTGTAAGTGCCAAACATCCATCTAACATGGATAAAGTTTTATGGACTTTCAGGTTTACCTCCCGACAGAAAATGTTTAATTTTGAAAACTGCTGTAAAACTTTTTACAGATGGAACTAAATGAAGCCCTATACAAATTTAAGAAGCATTTTTGATGCGGATTCAGAATATGTGAGTGCCAAACATACATCTAACATGGATAAAGTTTTATGGACTTTCAGGTTTACCTCCCGACAGAAAATGTTTAATTTTGAAAACTGCTGTAAAACTTTTTACAGATGGAACTAAATGAAGCCCTATACAAATTTAAGAAGCATTTTTGATGCGGATTCAGAATATGTGAGTGCCAAACATCCATCTAACATGGATAAAGTTTTATGGACTTTCAGGTTTACCTCCCAACAGAAAATGTTTAATTTTGAAAACTGCTGTAAAACTTTTTACAGATGGAACTAAATGAAGCCCTATACAAATTTAAGAAGCATTTTTGATGCGGATTCAGAATATGTGAGTGCCAAACATCCATCTAACATGGATAAAGTTTTATGGACTTTCAGGTTTACCTCCCAACAGAAAATGTTTAATTTTGAAAACTGCTGTAAAACTTTTTACAGATGGAACTAAATGAAGCCCTATACAAATTTAAGAAGCATTTTTGATGCGGATTCAGAATATGTGAGTGCCAAACATCCATCTAACATGGATAAAGTTTTATGGACTTTCAGGTTTACCTCCCAACAGAAAATGTTTAATTTTGAAAATTGCTGTAAAACTTTTTACAGATGGAACTAAATGAAGCCCTATACAAATTTAAGAAGCATTTTTGATGCGGATTCAGATTTTGTAAGTGCCAAACATCCATCTAACATGGATAAAGTTTTATGGACTTTCAGGTTTACCTCCCAACAGAAAATGTTTAATTTTGAAAACTGCTGTAAAACTTTTTACAGGTGGAACTAAACGAAGCCCTATACAAATTTAAGAAACATTTTTGATGCGGATTCAGAATATGTGAGTGCCAAACATCCATCTAACATGGATAAAGTTTTATGGACTTTCAGGTTTACCTCCCAACAGAAAATGTTTAAATTTGAAAACTGCTGTAAAACTTTTTACAGATGGAACTAAATGAAGCCCTATACAAATTTAAGAAGCATTTTTGATGCGGATTCAGATTTTGTAAGTGCCAAACATCCATCTAACATGGATAAAGTTTTATGGACTTTCAGGTTTACCTCCCAACAGAAAATGTTTAATTTTGAAAACTGCTGTAAAACTTTTTACAGATGGAACTAAATGAAGCCCTATACAAATTTAAGAAGCATTTTTGATGCGGATTCAGAATATGTGAGTGCCAAACATCCATCTAACATGGATAAAGTTTTATGGACTTTCAGGTTTACCTCCCAACAGAAAATGTTTAATTTTGAAAACTGCTGTAAAACTTTTTACAGATGGAACTAAATGAAGCCCTATACAAATTTAAGAAGCATTTTTGATGCGGATTCAGATTTTGTAAGTGCCAAACATCCATCTAACATGGATAAAGTTTTATGGACTTTCAGGTTTACCTCCCAAGAGAAAATGTTTAATTTTGAAAACTGCTGTAAAACTTTTTACAGGTGGAACTAAATGAAGCCCTATACAAATTTAAGAAGCATTTTTGATGCGGATTCAGAATATGTGAGTGCCAAACATCCATCTAACATGGATAAAGTTTTATGGACTTTCAGGTTTACCTCCCAACAGAAAATGTTTAATTTTGAAAACTGCTGTAAAACTTTTTACAGGTGGAACTAAACGAAGCCCTATACAAATTTAAGAAACATTTTTGATGCGGATTCAGAATATGTGAGTGCCAAACATCCATCTAACATGGATAAAGTTTTATGGACTTTCAGGTTTACCTCCCAAGAGAAAATGTTTAATTTTGAAAACTGCTGTAAAACTTTTTACAGGTGGAACTAAATGAAGCCCTATACAAATTTAAGAAACATTTTTGATGCGGATTCAGAATATGTGAGTGCCAAACATCCATCTAACATGGATAAAGTTTTATGGACTTTCAGGTTTACCTCCCAACAGAAAATGTTTAATTTTGAAAACTGCTGTAAAACTTTTTACAGATGGAACTAAATGAAGCCCTATACAAATTTAAGAAGCATTTTTGATGCGGATTCAGATTTTGTAAGTGCCAAACATCCATCTAACATGGATAAAGTTTTATGGACTTTCAGGTTTACCTCCCAACAGAAAATGTTTAATTTTGAAAACTGCTGTAAAACTTTTTACAGATGGAACTAAATGAAGCCCTATACAAATTTAAGAAGCATTTTTGATGCGGATTCAGATTTTGTAAGTGCCAAACATCCATCTAACATGGATAAAGTTTTATGGACTTTCAGGTTTACCTCCCAACAGAAAATGTTTAATTTTGAAAACTGCTGTAAAACTTTTTACAGGTGGAACTAAACGAAGCCCTATACAAATTTAAGAAACATTTTTGATGCGGATTCAGAATATGTGAGTGCCAAACATCCATCTAACATGGATAAAGTTTTATGGACTTTCAGGTTTACCTCCCAAGAGAAAATGTTTAATTTTGAAAACTGCTGTAAAACTTTTTACAGGTGGAACTAAATGAAGCCCTATACAAATTTAAGAAACATTTTTGATGCGGATTCAGAATATGTGAGTGCCAAACATCCATCTAACATGGATAAAGTTTTATGGACTTTCAGGTTTACCTCCCAACAGAAAATGTTTAATTTTGAAAACTGCTGTAAAACTTTTTACAGATGGAACTAAATGAAGCCCTATACAAATTTAAGAAGCATTTTTGATGCGGATTCAGAATATGTGAGTGCCAAACATCCATCTAACATGGATAAAGTTTTATGGACTTTCAGGTTTACCTCCCAACAGAAAATGTTTAATTTTGAAAACTGCTGTAAAACTTTTTACAGATGGAACTAAATGAAGCCCTATACAAATTTAAGAAGCATTTTTGATGCGGATTCAGATTTTGTAAGTGCCAAACATCCATCTAACATGGATAAAGTTTTATGGACTTTCAGGTTTACCTCCCAACAGAAAATGTTTAATTTTGAAAACTGCTGTAAAACTTTTTACAGATGGAACTAAATGAAGCCCTATACAAATTTAAGAAGCATTTTTGATGCGGATTCAGATTTTGTAAGTGCCAAACATCCATCTAACATGGATAAAGTTTTATGGACTTTCAGGTTTACCTCCCAACAGAAAATGTTTAATTTTGAAAACTGCTGTAAAACTTTTTACAGGTGGAACTAAACGAAGCCCTATACAAATTTAAGAAACATTTTTGATGCGGATTCAGAATATGTGAGTGCCAAACATCCATCTAACATGGATAAAGTTTTATGGACTTTCAGGTTTACCTCCCAAGAGAAAATGTTTAATTTTGAAAACTGCTGTAAAACTTTTTACAGGTGGAACTAAATGAAGCCCTATACAAATTTAAGAAACATTTTTGATGCGGATTCAGAATATGTGAGTGCCAAACATCCATCTAACATGGATAAAGTTTTATGGACTTTCAGGTTTACCTCCCAACAGAAAATGTTTAATTTTGAAAACTGCTGTAAAACTTTTTACAGATGGAACTAAATGAAGCCCTATACAAATTTAAGAAGCATTTTTGATGCGGATTCAGAATATGTGAGTGCCAAACATCCATCTAACATGGATAAAGTTTTATGGACTTTCAGGTTTACCTCCCAACAGAAAATGTTTAATTTTGAAAACTGCTGTAAAACTTTTTACAGATGGAACTAAATGAAGCCCTATACAAATTTAAGAAGCATTTTTGATGCGGATTCAGATTTTGTAAGTGCCAAACATCCATCTAACATGGATAAAGTTTTATGGACTTTCAGGTTTACCTCCCAACAGAAAATGTTTAATTTTGAAAACTGCTGTAAAACTTTTTACAGGTGGAACTAAACGAAGCCCTATACAAATTTAAGAAACATTTTTGATGCGGATTCAGAATATGTGAGTGCCAAACATCCATCTAACATGGATAAAGTTTTATGGACTTTCAGGTTTACCTCCCAACAGAAAATGTTTAAATTTGAAAACTGCTGTAAAACTTTTTACAGATGGAACTAAATGAAGCCCTATACAAATTTAAGAAGCATTTTTGATGCGGATTCAGATTTTGTAAGTGCCAAACATCCATCTAACATGGATAAAGTTTTATGGACTTTCAGGTTTACCTCCCAACAGAAAATGTTTAATTTTGAAAACTGCTGTAAAACTTTTTACAGGTGGAACTAAACGAAGCCCTATACAAATTTAAGAAACATTTTTGATGCGGATTCAGAATATGTGAGTGCCAAACATCCATCTAACATGGATAAAGTTTTATGGACTTTCAGGTTTACCTCCCAACAGAAAATGTTTAAATTTGAAAACTGCTGTAAAACTTTTTACAGATGGAACTAAATGAAGCCCTATACAAATTTAAGAAGCATTTTTGATGCGGATTCAGATTTTGTAAGTGCCAAACATCCATCTAACATGGATAAAGTTTTATGGACTTTCAGGTTTACCTCCCAACAGAAAATGTTTAATTTTGAAAACTGCTGTAAAACTTTTTACAGGTGGAACTAAACGAAGCCCTATACAAATTTAAGAAACATTTTTGATGCGGATTCAGAATATGTGAGTGCCAAACATCCATCTAACATGGATAAAGTTTTATGGACTTTCAGGTTTACCTCCCAACAGAAAATGTTTAAATTTGAAAACTGCTGTAAAACTTTTTACAGATGGAACTAAATGAAGCCCTATACAAATTTAAGAAGCATTTTTGATGCGGATTCAGATTTTGTAAGTGCCAAACATCCATCTAACATGGATAAAGTTTTATGGACTTTCAGGTTTACCTCCCAACAGAAAATGTTTAATTTTGAAAACTGCTGTAAAACTTTTTACAGATGGAACTAAATGAAGCCCTATACAAATTTAAGAAGCATTTTTGATGCGGATTCAGATTTTGTAAGTGCCAAACATCCATCTAACATGGATAAAGTTTTATGGACTTTCAGGTTTACCTCCCAACAGAAAATGTTTAATTTTTAAAACTGCTGTAAAAGTTTTTACTGATGGCACGAAATGACGCCCTATACAAATTTAAGAAGCATTTTTGATGCCTTTTCAGATTTTGTAAGTGCCAAACATCCATCTAACATGAATAAAGGTTTTTGGACTTTCAGGTTTACCTCCCAACAGAAAATGTTTAATTTTTAAAACTGCTGTAAAACTTTTTACAGATGGCACGAAATGGCGCCCTTTACAAATTTAAGAAGCATTTTTTATGCCGTTTCAGATTTTGTAAGTGCCAAACATCCATCTAACATGAATAAAGGTTTATGGACTTTCAGGTTAACCTCCCAACAGAAAATGTTTAATTTTTAAAACTGCTGTAAAACTTTTTACAGATCGCACGAAATGGCGCCCTTTACAAATTTAAGAAGCATTTTTTATGCCGTTTCAGATTTTGTAAGTGCTAAACATCCATCTAACATGGATAAAGTTTTATGCAGTTTCCTGTTTACCTCCCAACAAAAAATGTTTAATTTTTAAAACTGCTGTAAAACTTTTTACAGATGGCACGATATGACGCCCTATACAAATTTAAGAAGCATTTTTGATGCCGTTTCAGATTTTGTAAGTGCCAAACATCCATCTAACATGGATAAAATTTTATGCAGTTTCCTGTTTACCTCCCGACAAAAAAGGTTTAATTTTTAAACCTGCTGTAAAAGTTTTTACTGATGGCACGAAATGACGCCCTATACAAATATAAGAAGCATTTTTTATGCCGTTTCAGATTTTGTAAGTGCCAAACATCCATCAAACATGGATAAAGTTTTATGCAGTTTCCTGTTTACCTCCCAACAAAAAAGGTTTAATTTTTAAAACTGCTGTAAAAGTTTTTACTGATGGCACGAAATGACGCCCTATACAAATTTAAGAAGCATTTTTGATGCCTTTTCAGATTTTGTAAGTGCCAAACATCCATCTAACATGAATAAAGGTTTATGGACTTTCAGGTTTACCTCCCAACAGAAAATGTTTAATTTTTAAAATTGCTGTAAAACTTTTTACAGATGGCACGAAATGCCGCCCTTTACAAATTTAAGAAGCATTTTTTATGCCGTTTCAGATTTTGTAAGTGCCAAACATCCATCTAACATGGATAAAGGTTTATGGACTTTCAGGTTTACCTCCCAACAGAAAATGTTTAATTTTTAAAACTGCTGTAAAACTTTTTAAGATGGCACGAAATGGCGCCCTTTACAAATTTAAGAAGCATTTTTTATGCCGTTTCAGATTTTGTAAGTGCTAAACATCCATCTAACATGGATAAAGTTTTATGGACTTTCAGGTTTACCTCCCAACAGAAAATGTTTAATTTTTAAAACTGCTGTAAAACTTTTTACAGATGGCACGAAATGGCGCCCTTTACAAATTTAAGAAGCATTTTTTATGCCGTTTCAGATTTTGTAAGTGCCAAACATCCATCTAACATGAATAAAGGTTTATGGACTTTCAGGTTTACCTCCCAACAGAAAATGTTTAATTTTTAAAACTGCTGTAAAACTTTTTACAGATGGCACGAAATGGCGCCCTTTACAAATTTAAGAAGCATTTTTTATGCCGTTTCAGATTTTGTAAGTGCTAAACATCCATCTAACATGGATAAAGTTTTATGCAGTTTCCTGTTTACCTCCCAACAAAAAATGTTTAATTTTTAAAACTGCTGTAAAACTTTTTACAGATGGCACGATATGACGCCCTATACAAATTTAAGAAGCATTTTTGATGCCGTTTCAGATTTTGTAAGTGCCAAACATCCATCTAACATGGATAAAATTTTATGCAGTTTCCTGTTTACCTCCCGACAAAAAAGGTTTAATTTTTAAAACTGCTGTAAAAGTTTTTACTGATGGCAAGAAATGACGCCCTATACAAATTTAAGAAGCATTTTTGATGCCGTTTCAGATTTTGTAAGTGCCAAACATCCATCTAACATGGATAAAATTTTATGCAGTTTCCTGTTTACCTCCCAACAAAAAAGGTTTAATTTTTAAAACTGCTGTAAAAGTTTTTACTGATGGCACGAAATGACGCCCTATACAAATTTAAGAAGCATTTTTGATGCCTTTTCAGATTTTGTAAGTGCCAAACATCCATCTAACATCGATAAAGGTTTATGGACTTTCAGGTTTACCTCCCAACAAAAAATGCATATTTATTAAAACTGCTGTAAAACTTTTTACAGATGGAACTAAATGATGCCCTATACAAATTTAAGAAGCATTTTTTATGCCGTTTCAGATTTTGTAAGTGCCAAACATCCATCTAACATGAATAAAGGTTTATGGACTTTCAGGTTTACCTCCCAACAGAAAATGTTTAATTTTTAAAACTGCCGTAAAACTTTTTACAGATGGCACGATATGACGCCCTATACAAATTTAAGAAGCATTTTTTATGCCGTTTCAGATTTTGTAAGTGCCAAACATCCATCTAACATGGATAAAATTTTATGCAGTTTCCTGTTTACCTCCCAACAAAAAATGTTTAATTTTTAAAACTGCCGTAAAACTTTTTACAGATGGAACTAAATGAAGCCCTATACAAATTTAAGAAGCATTTTTTATGCCGTTTCAGATTTTGTAAGTGCCAAACATCCATCTAACATGAATAAAGGTTTATGGACTTTCAGGTTTACCTCCCAACAAAAAAGGTTTAATTTTTAAAACTGCTGTAAAAGTTTTTACTGATGGCACGAAATGACGCCCTATACAAATATAAGAAGCATTTTTTATGCCGTTTCAGATTTTGTAAGTGCCAAACATCCATCTAACATGGATAAAGTTTTATGCAGTTTCCTGTTTACCTCCCAACAAAAAATGTTTAATTTTTAAAACTGCCGTAAAACTTTTTACAGATGGAACTAAATGAAGCCCTATACAAATTTAAGAAGCATTTTTTATGCCGTTTCAGATTTTGTAAGTGCCAAACATCCATCTAACATGGATAAAATTTTATGCAGTTTCCTGTTTACCTCCCAACAAAAAAGGTTTAATTTTTAAAACTGCTGTAAAAGTTTTTACTGATGGCACGAAATGACGCCCTATACAAATATAAGAAGCATTTTTTATGCCGTTTCAGATTTTGTAAGTGCCAAACATCCATCTAACATGGATAAAATTTTATGCAGTTTCCTGTTTACCTCCCAACAAAAAAGGTTTAATTTTTAAAACTGCTGTAAAAGTTTTTACTGATGGCACGAAATGACGCCCTATACAAATATAAGAAGCATTTTTTATGCCGTTTCAGATTTTGTAAGTGCCAAACATCCATCTAACATGGATAAAATTTTATGCAGTTTCCTGTTTACCTCCCAACAAAAAATGTTTAATTTTTAAAACTGCCGTAAAACTTTTTACAGATGGAACTAAATGAAGCCCTATACAAATTTAAGAAGCATTTTTGATGCCGTTTCAGATTTTGTAAGTGCCAAACATCCATCTAACATGGATAAAGTTTTATGGACTTTCAGGTTTACCTCCCAACAGAAAATGTTTAATTTTGAAAACTGCTGTAAAACTTTTTACAGATGGAACTAAATGAAGCCCTATACAAATTTAAGAAGCATTTTTGATGCGGATTCAGAACATGTGAGTGCCAAACATCCGTCTTACATGAATAAAGGTTTATGGACTTTCAGGTTTACCTCCCAACAGAAAATGTTTAATTTTTAAAACTGCTGTAAAACTTTTTACAGATGGCACGAAATGGCGCCCTTTACAAATTGAAGAAGCATTTTTTATGCCGTTTCAGATTTTGTAAGTGCCAAACATCCATCTAACATGAATAAAGGTTTATGGACTTTCAGGTTTACCTCCCAACAGAAAATGTTTAATTTTTAAAACTGCTGTAAAACTTTTTACAGATGGCACGAAATGGCGCCCTTTACAAATTTAAGAAGCATTTTTTATGCCGTTTCAGATTTTGTAAGTGCCAAACATCCATCTAACATGGATAAAGGTTTATGGACTTTCAGGTTTACCTCCCAACAGAAAATGTTTAATTTTTAAAACTGCTGTAAAACTTTTTACAGATGGCACGAAATGACGCCCTATACAAATTTAAGAAGCATTTTTGATGCCGTTTCAGATTTTGTAAGTGCCAAACATCCATCTAACATGGATAAAATTTTATGCAGTTTCCTGTTTACCTCCCAACAAAAAAGGTTTAATTTTTAAAACTGCTGTAAAAGTTTTTACTGATGGCACGAAATGACGCCCTATACAAATTTAAGAAGCATTTTTGATGCCTTTTCAGATTTTGTAAGTGCCAAACATCCATCTAACATGGATAAAGGTTTATGGACTTTCAGGTTTACCTCCCAACAAAAAATGTTTAATTTTTAAAACTGCTGTAAAACTTTTTACAGATGGCACGAAATGGCGCCCTTTACAAATTTAAGAAGCATTTTTGATGCCTTTTCAGATTTTGTAAGTGCCAAACATCCATCTAACATGAATAAAGGTTTATGGACTTTCAGGTTTACCTCCCAACAAAAAATGCATATTTATTAAAACTGCTGTAAAACTTTTTACAGATGGAACTAAATGATGCCCTATACAAATTTAAGAAGCATTTTTTATGCCGTTTCAGATTTTGTAAGTGCCAAACATCCATCAAACATGAATAAAGGTTTATGGACTTTCAGGTTTACCTCCCAACAGAAAATGTTTAATTTTTAAAACTGCCGTAAAACTTTTTACAGATGGCACGATATGACGCCCTATACAAATTTAAGAAGCATTTTTTATGCCGTTTCAGATTTTGTAAGTGCCAAACATCCATCTAACATGAATAAAGGTTTATGGACTTTCAGGTTTACCTCCCAACAGAAAATGTTTAATTTTTAAAACTGCCGTAAAACTTTTTACAGATGGCACGATATGACGCCCTATACAAATTTAAGAAGCATTTTTTATGCCGTTTCAGATTTTGTAAGTGCCAAACATCCATCTAACATGGATAAAATTTTATGCAGTTTCCTGTTTACCTCCCAACAAAAAAGGTTTAATTTTTAAAACTGCTGTAAAAGTTTTTACTGATGGCACGAAATGACGCCCTATACAAATATAAGAAGCATTTTTTATGCCGTTTCAGATTTTGTAAGTGCCAAACATCCATCTAACATGGATAAAGTTTTATGCAGTTTCCTGTTTACCTCCCAACAAAAAATGTTTAATTTTTAAAACTGCCGTAAAACTTTTTACAGATGGAACTAAATGAAGCCCTATACAAATTTAAGAAGCATTTTTGATGCCGTTTCAGATTTTGTAAGTGCCAAACATCCGTCTTACATGAATAAAGGTTTATGGACTTTCAGGTTTACCTCCCAACAGAAAATGTTTAATTTTTAAAACTGCTGTAAAACTTTTTACAGATGGCACGAAATGGCGCCCTTTACAAATTGAAGAAGCATTTTTGATGCGGATTCAGAACATGTGAGTGCCAAACATCCGTCTTACATGAATAAAGGTTTATGGACTTTCAGGTTTACCTCCCAACAGAAAATGTTTAATTTTGAAAACTGCTGTAAAACTTTTTACAGATGGAACTAAATGAAGCCCTATACAAATTTAAGAAGCATTTTTGATGCGGATTCAGAACATGTGAGTGCCAAACATCCGTCTTACATGAATAAAGGTTTATGGACTTTCAGGTTTACCTCCCAACAGAAAATGTTTAATTTTTAAAACTGCTGTAAAACTTTTTACAGATGGCACGAAATGGCGCCCTTTACAAATTGAAGAAGCATTTTTTATGCCGTTTCAGATTTTGTAAGTGCCAAACATCCATCTAACATGAATAAAGGTTTATGGACTTTCAGGTTTACCTCCCAACAGAAAATGTTTAATTTTTAAAACTGCTGTAAAACTTTTTACAGATGGCACGAAATGGCGCCCTTTACAAATTTAAGAAGCATTTTTTATGCCGTTTCAGATTTTGTAAGTGCCAAACATCCATCTAACATGGATAAAGGTTTATGGACTTTCAGGTTTACCTCCCAACAGAAAATGTTTAATTTTTAAAACTGCTGTAAAACTTTTTACAGATGGCACGAAATGACGCCCTATACAAATTTAAGAAGCATTTTTGATGCCGTTTCAGATTTTGTAAGTGCCAAACATCCATCTAACATGGATAAAATTTTATGCAGTTTCCTGTTTACCTCCCAACAAAAAAGGTTTAATTTTTAAAACTGCTGTAAAAGTTTTTACTGATGGCACGAAATGACGCCCTATACAAATTTAAGAAGCATTTTTGATGCCTTTTCAGATTTTGTAAGTGCCAAACATCCATCTAACATGGATAAAGGTTTATGGACTTTCAGGTTTACCTCCCAACAGAAAATGTTTAATTTTGAAAACTGCTGTAAAACTTTTTACAGATGGAACTAAATGAAGCCCTATACAAATTTAAGAAGCATTTTTGATGCGGATTCAGAACATGTGAGTGCCAAACATCCGTCTTACATGAATAAAGGTTTATGGACTTTCAGGTTTACCTCCCAACAGAAAATGTTTAATTTTTAAAACTGCTGTAAAACTTTTTACAGATGGCACGAAATGGCGCCCTTTACAAATTGAAGAAGCATTTTTTATGCCGTTTCAGATTTTGTAAGTGCCAAACATCCATCTAACATGAATAAAGGTTTATGGACTTTCAGGTTTACCTCCCAACAGAAAATGTTTAATTTTTAAAACTGCTGTAAAACTTTTTACAGATGGCACGAAATGGCGCCCTTTACAAATTTAAGAAGCATTTTTTATGCCGTTTCAGATTTTGTAAGTGCCAAACATCCATCTAACATGGATAAAGGTTTATGGACTTTCAGGTTTACCTCCCAACAGAAAATGTTTAATTTTTAAAACTGCTGTAAAACTTTTTACAGATGGCACGAAATGACGCCCTATACAAATTTAAGAAGCATTTTTGATGCCGTTTCAGATTTTGTAAGTGCCAAACATCCATCTAACATGGATAAAATTTTATGCAGTTTCCTGTTTACCTCCCAACAAAAAAGGTTTAATTTTTAAAACTGCTGTAAAAGTTTTTACTGATGGCACGAAATGACGCCCTATACAAATTTAAGAAGCATTTTTGATGCCTTTTCAGATTTTGTAAGTGCCAAACATCCATCTAACATGGATAAAGGTTTATGGACTTTCAGGTTTACCTCCCAACAAAAAATGTTTAATTTTTAAAACTGCTGTAAAACTTTTTACAGATGGCACGAAATGGCGCCCTTTACAAATTAAAGAAGCATTTTTTATGCCGTTTCAGATTTTGTAAGTGCCAAACATCCATCTAACATGAATAAAGGTTTATGGACTTTCAGGTTTACCTCCCAACAGAAAATGTTTAATTTTTAAAACTGCTGTAAAACTTTTTACAGATGGCACGAAATGGCGCCCTTTACAAATTTAAGAAGCATTTTTTATGCCGTTTCAGATTTTGTAAGTGCCAAACATCCATCTAACATGAATAAAGGTTTATGGACTTTCAGGTTTACCTCCCAACAGAAAATGTTTAATTTTTAAAACTGCTGTAAAACTTTTTACAGATGGCACGAAATGACGCCCTATACAAATTTAAGAAGCATTTTTGATGCCGTTTCAGATTTTGTAAGTGCCAAACATCCATCTAACATGGATAAAATTTTATGCAGTTTCCTGTTTACCTCCCAACAAAAAAGGTTTAATTTTTAAAACTGCTGTAAAAGTTTTTACTGATGGCACGAAATGACGCCCTATACAAATATAAGAAGCATTTTTGATGCCGTTTCAGATTTTGTAAGTGCCAAACATCCATCTAACATGGATAAAATTTTATGCAGTTTCCTGTTTACCTCCCAACAAAAAAGGTTTAATTTTTAAAACTGCTGTAAAAGTTTTTACTGATGGCACGAAATGACGCCCTATACAAATTTAAGAAGCATTTTTGATGCCTTTTCAGATTTTGTAAGTGCCAAACATCCATCTAACATGGATAAAGGTTTATGGACTTTCAGGTTTACCTCCCAACAAAAAATGCATATTTATTAAAACTGCTGTAAAACTTTTTACAGATGGAACTAAATGAAGCCCTATACAAATTTAAGAAGCATTTTTTATGCCGTTTCAGATTTTGTAAGTGCCAAACATCCATCTAACATGGATAAAATTTTATGCAGTTTCCTGTTTACCTCCCAACAAAAAAGGTTTAATTTTTAAAACTGCTGTAAAAGTTTTTACTGATGGCACGAAATGACGCCCTATACAAATTTAAGAAGCATTTTTGATGCCGTTTCAGATTTTGTAAGTGCCAAACATCCATCTAACATGAATAAAGGTTTATGGACTTTCAGGTTTACCTCCCAACAGAAAATGTTTAATTTTTAAAACTGCCGTAAAACTTTTTACAGATGGCACGATATGACGCCCTATACAAATTTAAGAAGCATTTTTTATGCCGTTTCAGATTTTGTAAGTGCCAAACATCCATCTAACATGAATAAAGGTTTATGGACTTTCAGGTTTACCTCCCAACAGAAAATGTTTAATTTTTAAAACTGCCGTAAAACTTTTTACAGATGGCACGATATCACGCCCTATACAAATTTAAGAAGCATTTTTTATGCCGTTTCAGATTTTGTAAGTGCCAAACATCCATCTAACATGGATAAAATTTTATGCAGTTTCCTGTTTACCTCCCAACAAAAAAGGTTTAATTTTTAAAACTGCTGTAAAAGTTTTTACTGATGGCACGAAATGACGCCCTATACAAATATAAGAAGCATTTTTTATGCCGTTTCAGATTTTGTAAGTGCCAAACATCCATCTAACATGGATAAAGGTTTATGGACTTTCAGGTTTACCTCCCAACAGAAAATGTTTAATTTTTAAAACTGCTGTAAAACTTTTTACAGATGGCACGATATGACGCCCTATACAAATTTAAGAAGCATTTTTTATGCCGTTTCAGATTTTGTAAGTGCCAAACATCCATCTAACATGGATAAAATTTTATGCAGTTTCCTGTTTACCTCCCAACAAAAAAGGTTTAATTTTTAAAACTGCTGTAAAAGTTTTTACTGATGGCACGAAATGACGCCCTATACAAATATAAGAAGCATTTTTTATGCCGTTTCAGATTTTGTAAGTGCCAAACATCCATCTAACATGGATAAAGTTTTATGGACTTTCAGGTTTACCTCCCAACAGAAAATGTTTAATTTTTAAAACTGCTGTAAAACTTTTTACAGATGGCACGAAATGGCGCCCTTTACAAATTTAAGAAGCATTTTTTATGCCGTTTCAGATTTTGTAAGTGCCAAACATCCATCTAACATGGATAAAGGTTTATGGACTTTCAGGTTTACCTCCCAACAGAAAATGTTTAATTTTTAAAACTGCTGTAAAACTTTTTACAGATGGCACGAAATGACGCCCTATACAAATTTAAGAAGCATTTTTGATGCCGTTTCAGATTTTGTAAGTGCCAAACATCCATCTAACATGGATAAAATTTTATGCAGTTTCCTGTTTACCTCCCAACAAAAAAGGTTTAATTTTTAAAACTGCTGTAAAAGTTTTTACTGATGGCACGAAATGACGCCCTATACAAATTTAAGAAGCATTTTTGATGCCTTTTCAGATTTTGTAAGTGCCAAACATCCATCTAACATGGATAAAGGTTTATGGACTTTCAGGTTTACCTCCCAACAAAAAATGCATATTTATTAAAACTGCTGTAAAACTTTTTACAGATGGAACTAAATGAAGCCCTATACAAATTTAAGAAGCATTTTTGATGCCGTTTCAGATTTTGTAAGTGCCAAACATCCATCTAACATGAATAAAGGTTTATGGACTTTCAGGTTTACCTCCCAACAGAAAATGTTTAATTTTTAAAACTGCCGTAAAACTTTTTACAGATGGCACGATATGACGCCCTATACAAATTTAAGAAGCATTTTTTATGCCGTTTCAGATTTTGTAAGTGCCAAACATCCATCTAACATGAATAAAGGTTTATGGACTTTCAGGTTTACCTCCCAACAGAAAATGTTTAATTTTTAAAACTGCCGTAAAACTTTTTACAGATGGCACGATATGACGCCCTATACAAATTTAAGAAGCATTTTTTATGCCGTTTCAGATTTTGTAAGTGCCAAACATCCATCTAACATGGATAAAATTTTATGCAGTTTCCTGTTTACCTCCCAACAAAAAAGGTTTAATTTTTAAAACTGCTGTAAAAGTTTTTACTGATGGCACGAAATGACGCCCTATACAAATATAAGAAGCATTTTTTATGCCGTTTCAGATTTTGTAAGTGCCAAACATCCATCTAACATGGATAAAGGTTTATGGACTTTCAGGTTTACCTCCCAACAGAAAATGTTTAATTTTTAAAACTGCTGTAAAACTTTTTACAGATGGCACGATATGACGCCCTATACAAATTTAAGAAGCATTTTTTATGCCGTTTCAGATTTTGTAAGTGCCAAACATCCATCTAACATGGATAAAATTTTATGCAGTTTCCTGTTTACCTCCCAACAAAAAAGGTTTAATTTTTAAAACTGCTGTAAAAGTTTTTACTGATGGCACGAAATGACGCCCTATACAAATATAAGAAGCATTTTTTATGCCGTTTCAGATTTTGTAAGTGCCAAACATCCATCTAACATGGATAAAGTTTTATGGACTTTCAGGTTTACCTCCCAACAGAAAATGTTTAATTTTTAAAACTGCTGTAAAACTTTTTACAGATGGCACGAAATGGCGCCCTTTACAAATTTAAGAAGCATTTTTTATGCCGTTTCAGATTTTGTAAGTGCCAAACATCCATCTAACATGGATAAAGGTTTATGGACTTTCAGGTTTACCTCCCAACAGAAAATGTTTAATTTTTAAAACTGCTGTAAAACTTTTTACAGATGGCACGAAATGACGCCCTATACAAATTTAAGAAGCATTTTTGATGCCGTTTCAGATTTTGTAAGTGCCAAACATCCATCTAACATGGATAAAATTTTATGCAGTTTCCTGTTTACCTCCCAACAAAAAAGGTTTAATTTTTAAAACTGCTGTAAAAGTTTTTACTGATGGCACGAAATGACGCCCTATACAAATTTAAGAAGCATTTTTGATGCCTTTTCAGATTTTGTAAGTGCCAAACATCCATCTAACATGGATAAAGGTTTATGGACTTTCAGGTTTACCTCCCAACAAAAAATGCATATTTATTAAAACTGCTGTAAAACTTTTTACAGATGGAACTAAATGAAGCCCTATACAAATTTAAGAAGCATTTTTGATGCCGTTTCAGATTTTGTAAGTGCCAAACATCCATCTAACATGAATAAAGGTTTATGGACTTTCAGGTTTACCTCCCAACAGAAAATGTTTAATTTTTAAAACTGCCGTAAAACTTTTTACAGATGGCACGATATGACGCCCTATACAAATTTAAGAAGCATTTTTTATGCCGTTTCAGATTTTGTAAGTGCCAAACATCCATCTAACATGAATAAAGGTTTATGGACTTTCAGGTTTACCTCCCAACAGAAAATGTTTAATTTTTAAAACTGCCGTAAAACTTTTTACAGATGGCACGATATGACGCCCTATACAAATTTAAGAAGCATTTTTTATGCCGTTTCAGATTTTGTAAGTGCCAAACATCCATCTAACATGAATAAAGGTTTATGGACTTTCAGGTTTACCTCCCAACAGAAAATGTTTAATTTTTAAAACTGCCGTAAAACTTTTTACAGATGGCACGATATGACGCCCTATACAAATTTAAGAAGCATTTTTTATGCCGTTTCAGATTTTGTAAGTGCCAAACATCCATCTAACATGGATAAAGTTTTATGGACTTTCAGGTTTACCTCCCAACAGAAAATGTTTAATTTTGAAAACTGCTGTAAAACTTTTTACAGATGGAACTAAATGAAGCCCTATACAAATTTAAGAAGCATTTTTGATGCGGATTCAGAATATGTGAGTGCCAAACATCCGTCTTACATGGATAAAGTTTTATGAAATTTCTGGTTTACCTCCCAACAGAAAATGTTTTATTTTTAAAACTGCTGTAAAACTTTTTACAGATGGAACTAAATGAACCCCTATACAAATTTAAGAAGCATTTTCGATGCCGTTGCATATTTTGTAAGTGCCAAACATCCGTCTAACATGGATAAAGTTTTGTGAACTTTCAGGTTTACCTCCCAACAGAAAATGTTTAATTTTGAAAACTGCTGTAAAACTTTTTACAGGTGGAACTAAATGAAGCCCTATACAAATTTAAGAAGCATTTTTGATGCGGATTCAGAATATGTGAGTGCCAAACATCCATCTAACATGGATAAAGTTTTATTGACTTTCAGGTTTACCTCCCAACAGAAAATGTTTAATTTTGAAAATTGCTGTAAAACTTTTTACAGATGGAACTAAATGAAGCCCTATACAAATTTAAGAAGCATTTTTGATGCGGATTCAGAATATGTGAGTGCCAAACATCCGTCTTACATGGATAAAGTTTTATGAACTTTCAGGTTTACCTCCCAACAGAAAATGTTTTATTTTTAAAACTGCTGTAAAACTTTTTACAGATGGAACTAAATGAACCCCTATACAAATTTAAGAAGCATTTTCGATGCCGTTGCATATTTTGTAAGTGCCAAACATCCGTCTAACATGGATAAAGTTTTGTGAACTTTCAGGTTTACCTCCCAACAGAAAATGTTTTATTTTTAAAACTGCTGTAAAACTTTTTACAGATGGAACTAAATGAAGCCCTATACAAATTTAAGAAGCATTTTTGATGCCGTTTCAGATTTTGTAAGTGCCAAACATCGATCTAACATGGATAAAGTTTTATGAACTTTCAGGTTTACCTCCCAACAAAAAATGCATATTTATTAAAACTGCTGTAAAACTTTTTACAGATGGCACGAAATGACGCCCTATACAAATTTAAGAAGCATTTTTGATGCCGTTTCAGATTTTGTAAGTGCCAAACATCGATCTAACATGGATAAAGTTTTATGAACTTTCAGGTTTACCTCCCAACAAAAAATGCATATTTATTAAAACTGCTGTAAAACTTTTTACAGATGGCACGAAATGACGCCCTATACAAATTTAAGAAGCATTTTTGATGCCGTTTCAGATTTTGTAAGTGCCAAACATCGATCTAACATGGATAAAGTTTTATGAACTTTCAGGTTTACCTCCCAACAAAAAATGCATATTTATTAAAACTGCTGTAAAACTTTTTACAGATGGAACTAAATGAAGCCCTATACAAATTTAAGAAGCATTTTTGATGCGGATTCAGAATATGTGAGTGCCAAACATCCGTCTTACATGGATAAAGTTTTATGGACTTTCAGGTTTACCTCCCAACAAAAAATGCATATTTATTAAAACTGCTGTAAAACTTTTTACAGATGGCACGAAATGACGCCCTATACAAATTTAAGAAGCATTTTTGATGCCGTTTCAGATTTTGTAAGTGCCAAACATCGATCTAACATGGATAAAGTTTTATGAACTTTCAGGTTTACCTCCCAACAAAAAATGCATATTTATTAAAACTGCTGTAAAACTTTTTACAGATGGCACGAAATGACGCCCTATACAAATTTAAGAAGCATTTTTGATGCCGTTTCAGATTTTGTAAGTGCCAAACATCGATCTAACATGGATAAAGTTTTATGAACTTTCAGGTTTACCTCCCAACAAAAAATGCATATTTATTAAAACTGCTGTAAAACTTTTTACAGATGGAACTAAATGAAGCCCTATACAAATTTAAGAAGCATTTTTGATGCGGATTCAGAATATGTGAGTGCCAAACATCCGTCTTACATGGATAAAGTTTTATGGACTTTCAGGTTTACCTCCCAACAAAAAATGCATATTTATTAAAACTGCTGTAAAACTTTTTACAGATGGAACTAAATGAAGCCCTATACAAATTTAAGAAGCATTTTTGATGCCGTTTCAGATTTTGTAAGTGCCAAACATCCATCTAACATGGATAAAGTTTTATGGACTTTCAGGTTTACCTCCCAACAAAAAATGCATATTTATTAAAACTGCTGTAAAACTTTTTACAGATGGAACTAAATGAAGCCCTATACAAATTTAAGAAGCATTTTTGATGCCGTTTCAGATTTTGTAAGTGCCAAACATCCATCTAACATGGATAAAGTTTTATGGACTTTCAGGTTTACCTCCCAACAAAAAATGCATATTTATTAAAACTGCTGTAAAACTTTTTACAGATGGAACTAAATGAAGCCCTATACAAATTTAAGAAGCATTATTGATACGGATTCAGATTTTGTAAGTGCCAAACATCCATCTAACATGGATAAAGTTTTATGGACTTTCAGGTTTACCTCCCAACAAAAAATGCATATTTATTAAAACTGCTGTAAAACTTTTTACAGATGGAACTAAATGAAGCCCTATACAAATTTAAGAAGCATTATTGATACGGATTCAGATTTTGTAAGTGCCAAACATCCATCTAACATGGATAAAGTTTTATGGACTTTCAGGTTTACCTCCCAACAGAAAATGTTTAATTTTGAAAATTGCTGTAAAACTTTTTACAGATGGAACTAAATGAAGCCCTATACAAATTTAAGAAGCATTTTTGATGCGGATTCAGAATATGTGAGTGCCAAACATCCGTCTTACATGGATAAAGTTTTATGAACTTTCAGGTTTACCTCCCAACAGAAAATGTTTTATTTTTAAAACTGCTGTAAAACTTTTTACAGATGGAACTAAATGAACCCCTATACAAATTTAAGAAGCATTTTCGATGCCGTTGCATATTTTGTAAGTGCCAAACATCCGTCTAACATGGATAAAGTTTTGTGAACTTTCAGGTTTACCTCCCAACAGAAAATGTTTTATTTTTAAAACTGCTGTAAAACTTTTTACAGATGGAACTAAATGAAGCCCTATACAAATTTAAGAAGCATTTTTGATGCCGTTTCAGATTTTGTAAGTGCCAAACATCGATCTAACATGGATAAAGTTTTATGAACTTTCAGGTTTACCTCCCAACAAAAAATGCATATTTATTAAAACTGCTGTAAAACTTTTTACAGATGGCACGAAATGACGCCCTATACAAATTTAAGAAGCATTATTGATACGGATTCAGATTTTGTAAGTGCCAAACATCCATCTAACATGGATAAAGTTTTATGGACTTTCAGGTTTACCTCCCAACAAAAAATGCATATTTATTAAAACTGCTGTAAAACTTTTTACAGATGGAACTAAATGAAGCCCTATACAAATTTAAGAAGCATTATTGATACGGATTCAGATTTTGTAAGTGCCAAACATCCATCTAACATGGATAAAGTTTTATGGACTTTCAGGTTTACCTCCCAACAGAAAATGTTTAATTTTTAAAACTGCTGTAAAACTTTTTACAGATGGAACTAAATGAAGCCCTATACAAATTTAAGAAGCATTTTTGATGCCGTTTCAGATTTTGTAAGTGCCAAACATCCATCTAACATGGATAAAGTTTTATGGACTTTCAGGTTTACCTCCCAACAGAAAATGTTTAATTTTTAAAACTGCTGTAAAACTTTTTACAGATGGAACTAAATGAAGCCCTATACAAATTTAAGAAGCATTTTTGATGCCGTTTCAGATTTTGTAAGTGCCAAACATCGATCTAACATGGATAAAGTTTTATGAACTTTCAGGTTTACCTCCCAACAAAAAATGCATATTTATTAAAACTGCTGTAAAACTTTTTACAGATGGAACTAAATGAAGCCCTATACAAATTTAAGAAGCATTATTGATACGGATTCAGATTTTGTAAGTGCCAAACATCCATCTAACATGGATAAAGTTTTATGGACTTTCAGGTTTACCTCCCAACAAAAAATGCATATTTATTAAAACTGCTGTAAAACTTTTTACAGATGGAACTAAATGAAGCCCTATACAAATTTAAGAAGCATTTTTGATGCCGTTTCAGATTTTGTAAGTGCCAAACATCCATCTAACATGGATAAAGTTTTATGGACTTTCAGGTTTACCTCCCAACAAAAAATGCATATTTATTAAAACTGCTGTAAAACTTTTTACAGATGGAACTAAATGAAGCCCTATACAAATTTAAGAAGCATTTTTGATGCCGTTTCAGATTTTGTAAGTGCCAAACATCCATCTGACATGGATAAAGTTTTATGGACTTTCAGGTTTACCTCCCAACAAAAAATGCATATTTATTAAAACTGCTGTAAAACTTTTTACAGATGGAACTAAATGAAGCCCTATACAAATTTAAGAAGCATTATTGATACGGATTCAGATTTTGTAAGTGCCAAACATCCATCTAACATGGATAAAGTTTTATGGACTTTCAGGTTTACCTCCCAACAGAAAATGTTTATTTTGAAAACTGCTGTAAAACTTTTTACAGATGGAACTAAATGAAGCCCTATACAAATTTAAGAAGCATTTTTGATGCCGTTTCAGATTTTGTAAGTGCCAAACATCGATCTAACATGGATAAAGTTTTATGGACTTTCAGGTTTACCTCCCAACAAAAAATGCATATTTATTAAAACTGCTGTAAAACATTTTACAGATGGCACGAAATGACGCCCTATACAAATTTAAGAAGCATTTTTGATGCCGTTTCAGATTTTGTAAGTGCCAAACATCCATCTAACATGGATAAAGTTTTATGGACTTTCAGGTTTACCTCCCAACAAAAAATGCATATTTATTAAAACTGCTGTAAAACATTTTACAGATGGCACGAAATGACGCCCTATACAAATTTAAGAAGCATTTTTGATGCCGTTTCAGATTTTGTAAGTGCCAAACATCCATCTAACATGGATAAAGTTTTATGGACTTTCAGGTTTACCTCCCAACAAAAAATGCATATTTATTAAAACTGCTGTAAAACATTTTACAGATGGCACGAAATGACGCCCTATACAAATTTAAGAAGCATTTTTGATGCCGTTTCAGATTTTGTAAGTGCCAAACATCCATCTAACATGGATAAAGTTTTATTGACTTTCAGGTTTACCTCCCAACAGAAAATGTTTAATTTTGAAAATTGCTGTAAAACTTTTTACAGATGGAACTAAATGAAGCCCTATACAAATTTAAGAAGCATTTTTGATGCGGATTCAGAATATGTGAGTGCCAAACATCCGTCTTACATGGATAAAGTTTTATGAACTTTCAGGTTTACCTCCCAACAGAAAATGTTTTATTTTTAAAACTGCTGTAAAACTTTTTACAGATGGGACTAAATGAAGCCCTATACAAATTTAAGAAGCATTTTTGATGCCGTTTCAGATTTTGTAAGTGCCAAACATCGATCTAACATGGATAAAGTTTTATGAACTTTCAGGTTTACCTCCCAACAAAAAATGCATATTTATTAAAACTGCTGTAAAACTTTTTACAGATGGCACGAAATGACGCCCTATACAAATTTAAGAAGCATTTTTGATGCCGTTTCAGATTTTGTAAGTGCCAAACATCGATCTAACATGGATAAAGTTTTATGAACTTTCAGGTTTACCTCCCAACAAAAAATGCATATTTATTAAAACTGCTGTAAAACTTTTTACAGATGGCACGAAATGACGCCCTATACAAATTTAAGAAGCATTTTTGATGCCGTTTCAGATTTTGTAAGTGCCAAACATCCATCTAACATGGATAAAGTTTTATGGACTTTCAGGTTTACCTCCCAACAGAAAATGTTTAATTTTTAAAACTGCTGTAAAACTTTTTACAGATGGAACTAAATGAAGCCCTATACAAATTTAAGAAACATTTTTGATGCGGATTCAGAATATGTGAGTGCCAAACATCCGTCTTACATGGATAAAGTTTTATGGACTTTCAGGTTTACCTCCCAACAAAAAATGCATATTTATTAAAACTGCTGTAAAACTTTTTACAGATGGAACTAAATGAAGCCCTATACAAATTTAAGAAGCATTTTTGATGCCGTTTCAGATTTTGTAAGTGCCAAACATCCATCTAACATGGATAAAGTTTTATGGACTTTCAGGTTTACCTCCCAACAAAAAATGCATATTTATTAAAACTGCTGTAAAACTTTTTACAGATGGAACTAAATGAAGCCCTATACAAATTTAAGAAGCATTTTTGATGCCGTTTCAGATTTTGTAAGTGCCAAACATCCATCTAACATGGATAAAGTTTTATGGACTTTCAGGTTTACCTCCCAACAAAAAATGCATATTTATTAAAACTGCTGTAAAACTTTTTACAGATGGAACTAAATGAAGCCCTATACAAATTTAAGAAGCATTATTGATACGGATTCAGATTTTGTAAGTGCCAAACATCCATCTAACATGGATAAAGTTTTATGGACTTTCAGGTTTACCTCCCAACAAAAAATGCATATTTATTAAAACTGCTGTAAAACATTTTACAGATGGCACGAAATGACGCCCTATACAAATTTAAGAAGCATTTTTGATGCCGTTTCAGATTTTGTAAGTGCCAAACATCCATCTAACATGGATAAAGTTTTATGAACTTTCAGGTTTACCTCCCAACAAAAAATGCATATTTATTAAAACTGCTGTAAAACTTTTTACAGATGGCACGAAATGACGCCCTATACAAATTTAAGAAGCATTTTTGATGCGGATTCAGAATATGTGAGTGCCAAACATCCATCTAACATGGATAAAGTTTTATTGACTTTCAGGTTTACCTCCCAACAGAAAATGTTTAATTTTGAAAATTGCTGTAAAACTTTTTACAGATGGAACTAAATGAAGCCCTATACAAATTTAAGAAGCATTTTTGATGCGGATTCAGAATATGTGAGTGCCAAACATCCGTCTTACATGGATAAAGTTTTATGGACTTTCAGGTTTACCTCCCAACAGAAAATGTTTTATTTTTAAAACTGCTGTAAAACTTTTTACAGATGGAACTAAATGAAGCCCTATACAAATTTAAGAAGCATTTTCGATGCCGTTGCATATTTTGTAAGTGCCAAACATCCGTCTAACATGGATAAAGTTTTGTGAACTTTCAGGTTTACCTCCCAACAGAAAATGTTTTATTTTTAAAACTGCTGTAAAACTTTTTACAGATGGAACTAAATGAAGCCCTATACAAATTTAAGAAGCATTTTTGATGCCGTTTCAGATTTTGTAAGTGCCAAACATCGATCTAACATGGATAAAGTTTTATGAACTTTCAGGTTTACCTCCCAACAAAAAATGCATATTTATTAAAACTGCTGTAAAACTTTTTACAGATGGAACTAAATGAACCCCTATACAAATTTAAGAAGCATTTTCGATGCCGTTGCATATTTTGTAAGTGCCAAACATCCGTCTAACATGGATAAAGTTTTGTGAACTTTCAGGTTTACCTCCCAACAGAAAATGTTTTATTTTTAAAACTGCTGTAAAACTTTTTACAGATGGAACTAAATGAAGCCCTATACAAATTTAAGAAGCATTTTTGATGCCGTTTCAGATTTTGTAAGTGCCAAACATCGATCTAACATGGATAAAGTTTTATGAACTTTCAGGTTTACCTCCCAACAAAAAATGCATATTTATTAAAACTGCTGTAAAACTTTTTACAGATGGCACGAAATGACGCCCTATACAAATTTAAGAAGCATTTTTGATGCCGTTTCAGATTTTGTAAGTGCCAAACATCGATCTAACATGGATAAAGTTTTATGAACTTTCAGGTTTACCTCCCAACAAAAAATGCATATTTATTAAAACTGCTGTAAAACTTTTTACAGATGGCACGAAATGACGCCCTATACAAATTTAAGAAGCATTTTTGATGCCGTTTCAGATTTTGTAAGTGCCAAACATCCATCTAACATGGATAAAGTTTTATGGACTTTCAGGTTTACCTCCCAACAGAAAATGTTTAATTTTTAAAACTGCTGTAAAACTTTTTACAGATGGAACTAAATGAAGCCCTATACAAATTTAAGAAGCATTTTTGATGCCGTTTCAGATTTTGTAAGTGCCAAACATCGATCTAACATGGATAAAGTTTTATGAACTTTCAGGTTTACCTCCCAACAAAAAATGCATATTTATTAAAACTGCTGTAAAACTTTTTACAGATGGAACTAAATGAAGCCCTATACAAATTTAAGAAGCATTTTTGATGCGGATTCAGAATATGTGAGTGCCAAACATCCGTCTTACATGGATAAAGTTTTATGGACTTTCAGGTTTACCTCCCTACAAAAAATGCATATTTATTAAAACTGCTGTAAAACTTTTTACAGATGGAACTAAATGAAGCCCTATACAAATTTAAGAAGCATTTTTGATGCCGTTTCAGATTTTGTAAGTGCCAAACATCCATCTAACATGGATAAAGTTTTATGGACTTTCAGGTTTACCTCCCAACAAAAAATGCATATTTATTAAAACTGCTGTAAAACTTTTTACAGATGGAACTAAATGAAGCCCTATACAAATTTAAGAAGCATTTTTGATGCCGTTTCAGATTTTGTAAGTGCCAAACATCCATCTAACATGGATAAAGTTTTATGGACTTTCAGGTTTACCTCCCAACAAAAAATGCATATTTATTAAAACTGCTGTAAAACTTTTTACAGATGGAACTAAATGAAGCCCTATACAAATTTAAGAAGCATTTTTTATGCCGTTTCAGATTTTGTAAGTGCCAAACATCCATCTAACATGGATAAAGTTTTATGGACTTTCAGGTTTACCTCCCAACAAAAAATGCATATTTATTAAAACTGCTGTAAAACTTTTTACAGATGGCACGAAATGACGCCCTATACAAATTTAAGAAGCATTTTTGATGCCGTTTCAGATTTTGTAAGTGCCAAACATCCATCTAACATGGATAAAGTTTTATGGACTTTCAGGTTTACCTCCCAACAAAAAATGCATATTTATTAAAACTGCTGTAAAACTTTTTACAGATGGAACTAAATGAAGCCCTATACAAATTTAAGAAGCATTTTTGATGCCGTTTCAGATTTTGTAAGTGCCAAACATCCATCTAACATGGATAAAGTTTTATGGACTTTCAGGTTTACCTCCCAACAAAAAATGCATATTTATTAAAACTGCTGTAAAACTTTTTACAGATGGCACGAAATGACGCCCTATACAAATTTAAGAAGCATTTTTGATGCCGTTTCAGATTTTGTAAGTGCCAAACATCCATCTAACATGGATAAAGTTTTATGGACTTTCAGGTTTACCTCCCAACAAAAAATGCATATTTATTAAAACTGCTGTAAAACTTTTTACAGATGGAACTAAATGAAGCCCTATACAAATTTAAGAAGCATTTTTGATGCCGTTTCAGATTTTGTAAGTGCCAAACATCCATCTAACATGGATAAAGTTTTATGGACTTTCAGGTTTACCTCCCAACAAAAAATGCATATTTATTAAAACTGCTGTAAAACTTTTTACAGATGGCACGAAATGACGCCCTATACAAATTTAAGAAGCATTTTTGATGCCGTTTCAGATTTTGTAAGTGCCAAACATCCATCTAACATGGATAAAGTTTTATGGACTTTCAGGTTTACCTCCCAACAAAAAATGCATATTTATTAAAACTGCTGTAAAACTTTTTACAGATGGCACGAAATGACGCCCTATACAAATTTAAGAAGCATTTTTGATGCCGTTTCAGATTTTGTAAGTGCCAAACATCCATCTAACATGGATAAAGTTTTATGGACTTTCAGGTTTACCTCCCAACAAAAAATGCATATTTATTAAAACTGCTGTAAAACTTTTTACAGATGGCACGAAATGACGCCCTATACAAATTTAAGAAGCATTTTTGATGCCGTTTCAGATTTTGTAAGTGCCAAACATCCATCTAACATGGATAAAGTTTTATGGACTTTCAGGTTTACCTCCCAACAAAAAATGCATATTTATTAAAACTGCTGTAAAACTTTTTACAGATGGCACGAAATGACGCCCTATACAAATTTAAGAAGCATTTTTGATGCCGTTTCAGATTTTGTAAGTGCCAAACATCCATCTAACATGGATAAAGTTTTATGGACTTTCAGGTTTACCTCCCAACAAAAAATGCATATTTATTAAAACTGCTGTAAAACTTTTTACAGATGGCACGAAATGACGCCCTATACAAATTTAAGAAGCATTTTTGATGCCGTTTCAGATTTTGTAAGTGCCAAACATCCATCTAACATGGATAAAGTTTTATGGACTTTCAGGTTTACCTCCCAACAAAAAATGCATATTTATTAAAACTGCTGTAAAACATTTTACAGATGGCACGAAATGACGCCCTATACAAATTTAAGAAGCATTTTTGATGCCGTTTCAGATTTTGTAAGTGCCAAACATCCATCTAACATGGATAAAGTTTTATGGACTTTCAGGTTTACCTCCCAACAAAAAATGCATATTTATTAAAACTGCTGTAAAACTTTTTACAGATGGCACGAAATGACGCCCTATACAAATTTAAGAAGCATTTTTGATGCCGTTTCAGATTTTGTAAGTGCCAAACATCCATCTAACATGGATAAAGTTTTATGGACTTTCAGGTTTACCTCCCAACAAAAAATGCATATTTATTAAAACTGCTGTAAAACTTTTTACAGATGGAACTAAATGAAGCCCTATACAAATTTAAGAAGCATTTTTGATGCCGTTTCAGATTTTGTAAGTGCCAAACATCCATCTAACATGGATAAAGTTTTATGGACTTTCAGGTTTACCTCCCAACAAAAAATGCATATTTATTAAAACTGCTGTAAAACTTTTTACAGATGGCACGAAATGACGCCCTATACAAATTTAAGAAGCATTTTTGATGCCGTTTCAGATTTTGTAAGTGCCAAACATCCATCTAACATGGATAAAGTTTTATGGACTTTCAGGTTTACCTCCCAACAAAAAATGCATATTTATTAAAACTGCTGTAAAACTTTTTACAGATGGAACTAAATGAAGCCCTATACAAATTTAAGAAGCATTTTTGATGCCGTTTCAGATTTTGTAAGTGCCAAACATCCATCTAACATGGATAAAGTTTTATGGACTTTCAGGTTTACCTCCCAACAAAAAATGCATATTTATTAAAACTGCTGTAAAACTTTTTACAGATGGCACGAAATGACGCCCTATACAAATTTAAGAAGCATTTTTGATGCCGTTTCAGATTTTGTAAGTGCCAAACATCGATCTAACATGGATAAAGTTTTATGGACTTTCAGGTTTACCTCCCAACAAAAAATGCATATTTATTAAAACTGCTGTAAAACATTTTACAGATGGCACGAAATGACGCCCTATACAAATTTAAGAAGCATTTTTGATGCCGTTTCAGATTTTGTAAGTGCCAAACATCCATCTAACATGGATAAAGTTTTATGGACTTTCAGGTTTACCTCCCAACAAAAAATGCATATTTATTAAAACTGCTGTAAAACTTTTTACAGATGGCACGAAATGACGCCCTATACAAATTTAAGAAGCATTTTTGATGCCGTTTCAGATTTTGTAAGTGCCAAACATCCATCTAACATGGATAAAGTTTTATGGACTTTCAGGTTTACCTCCCAACAAAAAATGCATATTTATTAAAACTGCTGTAAAACTTTTTACAGATGGCACGAAATGACGCCCTATACAAATTTAAGAAGCATTTTTGATGCCGTTTCAGATTTTGTAAGTGCCAAACATCCATCTAACATGGATAAAGTTTTATGGACTTTCAGGTTTACCTCCCAACAAAAAATGCATATTTATTAAAACTGCTGTAAAACTTTTTACAGATGGCACGAAATGACGCCCTATACAAATTTAAGAAGCATTTTTGATGCCGTTTCAGATTTTGTAAGTGCCAAACATCCATCTAACATGGATAAAGTTTTATGGACTTTCAGGTTTACCTCCCAACAAAAAATGCATATTTATTAAAACTGCTGTAAAACTTTTTACAGATGGCACGAAATGACGCCCTATACAAATTTAAGAAGCATTTTTGATGCCGTTTCAGATTTTGTAAGTGCCAAACATCCATCTAACATGGATAAAGTTTTATGGACTTTCAGGTTTACCTCCCAACAAAAAATGCATATTTATTAAAACTGCTGTAAAACTTTTTACAGATGGCACGAAATGACGCCCTATACAAATTTAAGAAGCATTTTTGATGCCGTTTCAGATTTTGTAAGTGCCAAACATCCATCTAACATGGATAAAGTTTTATGGACTTTCAGGTTTACCTCCCAACAAAAAATGCATATTTATTAAAACTGCTGTAAAACTTTTTACAGATGGCACGAAATGACGCCCTATACAAATTTAAGAAGCATTTTTGATGCCGTTTCAGATTTTGTAAGTGCCAAACATCCATCTAACATGGATAAAGTTTTATGGACTTTCAGGTTTACCTCCCAACAGAAAATGTTTAATTTTTAAAACTGCTGTAAAACTTTTTACTGATGGCACGAAATGACGCCCTATACAAATTTAAGAAGCATTTTTGATGCCGTTTCAGATTTTGTAAGTGCCAAACATCCATCTAACATGGATAAAGTTTTATGGACTTTCAGGTTTACCTCCCAACAAAAAATGCATATTTATTAAAACTGCTGTAAAACTTTTTACAGATGGCACGAAATGACGCCCTATACAAATTTAAGAAGCATTTTTGATGCCGTTTCAGATTTTGTAAGTGCCAAACATCCATCTAACATGGATAAAGTTTTATGGACTTTCAGGTTTACCTCCCAACAAAAAATGCATATTTATTAAAACTGCTGTAAAACTTTTTACAGATGGCACGAAATGACGCCCTATACAAATTTAAGAAGCATTTTTGATGCCGTTTCAGATTTTGTAAGTGCCAAACATCCATCTAACATGGATAAAGTTTTATGGACTTTCAGGTTTACCTCCCAACAAAAAATGCATATTTATTAAAACTGCTGTAAAACTTTTTACAGATGGCACGAAATGACGCCCTATACAAATTTAAGAAGCATTTTTGATGCCGTTTCAGATTTTGTAAGTGCCAAACATCCATCTAACATGGATAAAGTTTTATGGACTTTCAGGTTTACCTCCCAACAAAAAATGCATATTTATTAAAACTGCTGTAAAACTTTTTACAGATGGCACGAAATGACGCCCTATACAAATTTAAGAAGCATTTTTGATGCCGTTTCAGATTTTGTAAGTGCCAAACATCCATCTAACATGGATAAAGTTTTATGGACTTTCAGGTTTACCTCCCAACAAAAAATGCATATTTATTAAAACTGCTGTAAAACTTTTTACAGATGGCACGAAATGACGCCCTATACAAATTTAAGAAGCATTTTTGATGCCGTTTCAGATTTTGTAAGTGCCAAACATCCATCTAACATGGATAAAGTTTTATGGACTTTCAGGTTTACCTCCCAACAAAAAATGCATATTTATTAAAACTGCTGTAAAACTTTTTACAGATGGCACGAAATGACGCCCTATACAAATTTAAGAAGCATTTTTGATGCCGTTTCAGATTTTGTAAGTGCCAAACATCCATCTAACATGGATAAAGTTTTATGGACTTTCAGGTTTACCTCCCAACAAAAAATGCATATTTATTAAAACTGCTGTAAAACTTTTTACAGATGGCACGAAATGACGCCCTATACAAATTTAAGAAGCATTTTTGATGCCGTTTCAGATTTTGTAAGTGCCAAACATCCATCTAACATGGATAAAGTTTTATGGACTTTCAGGTTTACCTCCCAACAAAAAATGCATATTTATTAAAACTGCTGTAAAACTTTTTACAGATGGCACGAAATGACGCCCTATACAAATTTAAGAAGCATTTTTGATGCCGTTTCAGATTTTGTAAGTGCCAAACATCCATCTAACATGGATAAAGTTTTATGGACTTTCAGGTTTACCTCCCAACAAAAAATGCATATTTATTAAAACTGCTGTAAAACTTTTTACAGATGGCACGAAATGACGCCCTATACAAATTTAAGAAGCATTTTTGATGCCGTTTCAGATTTTGTAAGTGCCAAACATCCATCTAACATGGATAAAGTTTTATGGACTTTCAGGTTTACCTCCCAACAGAAAATGTTTAATTTTTAAAACTGCTGTAAAACTTTTTACTGATGGCACGAAATGACGCCCTATACAAATTTAAGAAGCATTTTTGATGCCGTTTCAGATTTTGTAAGTGCCAAACATCCATCTAACATGGATAAAGTTTTATGGACTTTCAGGTTTACCTCCCAACAAAAAATGCATATTTATTAAAACTGCTGTAAAACTTTTTACAGATGGCACGAAATGACGCCCTATACAAATTTAAGAAGCATTTTTGATGCCGTTTCAGATTTTGTAAGTGCCAAACATCCATCTAACATGGATAAAGTTTTATGGACTTTCAGGTTTACCTCCCAACAAAAAATGCATATTTATTAAAACTGCTGTAAAACTTTTTACAGATGGCACGAAATGACGCCCTATACAAATTTAAGAAGCATTTTTGATGCCGTTTCAGATTTTGTAAGTGCCAAACATCCATCTAACATGGATAAAGTTTTATGGACTTTCAGGTTTACCTCCCAACAAAAAATGCATATTTATTAAAACTGCTGTAAAACTTTTTACATATGGAACTAAATGAAGCCCTATACAAATTTAAGAAGCATTTTTGATGCCGTTTCAGATTTTGTAAGTGCCAAACATCCATCTAACATGGATAAAGTTTTATGGACTTTCAGGTTTACCTCCCAACAAAAAATGCATATTTATTAAAACTGCTGTAAAACTTTTTACAGATGGCACGAAATGACGCCCTATACAAATTTAAGAAGCATTTTTGATGCCGTTTCAGTTTTTGTAAGTGCCAAACATCGATCTAACATGGATAAAGTTTTATGGACTTTCAGGTTTACCTCCCAACAAAAAATGCATATTTATTAAAACTGCTGTAAAACATTTTACAGATGGCACGAAATGACGCCCTATACAAATTTAAGAAGCATTTTTGATGCCGTTTCAGATTTTGTAAGTGCCAAACATCGATCTAACATGGATAAAGTTTTATGGACTTTCAGGTTTACCTCCCAACAAAAAATGCATATTTATTAAAACTGCTGTAAAACTTTTTACAGATGGCACGAAATGACGCCCTATACAAATTTAAGAAGCATTTTTGATGCCGTTTCAGATTTTGTAAGTGCCAAACATCCATCTAACATGGATAAAGTTTTATGGACTTTCAGGTTTACCTCCCAACAAAAAATGCATATTTATTAAAACTGCTGTGTAAACTTTTTACAGATGGAACTAAATGAAGCCCTATACAAATTTAAGAAGCATTTTTGATGCCGTTTCAGATTTTGTAAGTGCCAAACATCCATCTAACATGGATAAAGTTTTATGGACTTTCAGGTTTACCTCCCAACAAAAAATGCATATTTATTAAAACTGCTGTAAAACTTTTTACAGATGGCACGAAATGACGCCCTATACAAATTTAAGAAGCATTTTTGATGCCGTTTCAGATTTTGTAAGTGCCAAACATCCATCTAACATGGATAAAGTTTTATGGACTTTCAGGTTTACCTCCCAACAAAAAATGCATATTTATTAAAACTGCTGTAAAACTTTTTACAGATGGCACGAAATGACGCCCTATACAAATTTAAGAAGCATTTTTGATGCCGTTGCATATTTTGTAAGTGCCAAACATCCGTCTAACATGGATAAAGTTTTATGGACTTTCAGGTTTACCTCCCAACAAAAAATGCATATTTATTAAAACTGCTGTAAAACTTTTTACAGATGGCACGAAATGACGCCCTATACAAATTTAAGAAGCATTTTTGATGCCGTTTCAGATTTTGTAAGTGCCAAACATCGATCTAACATGGATAAAGTTTTATGGACTTTCAGGTTTACCTCCCAACAAAAAATGCATATTTATTAAAACTGCTGTAAAACATTTTACAGATGGCACGAAATGACGCCCTATACAAATTTAAGAAGCATTTTTGATGCCGTTTCAGATTTTGTAAGTGCCAAACATCGATCTAACATGGATAAAGTTTTATGGACTTTCAGGTTTACCTCCCAACAAAAAATGCATATTTATTAAAACTGCTGTAAAACTTTTTACAGATGGCACGAAATGACGCCCTATACAAATTTAAGAAGCATTTTTGATGCCGTTTCAGATTTTGTAAGTGCCAAACATCCATCTAACATGGATAAAGTTTTATGGACTTTCAGGTTTACCTCCCAACAAAAAATGCATATTTATTAAAACTGCTGTGTAAACTTTTTACAGATGGAACTAAATGAAGCCCTATACAAATTTAAGAAGCATTTTTGATGCCGTTTCAGATTTTGTAAGTGCCAAACATCCATCTAACATGGATAAAGTTTTATGGACTTTCAGGTTTACCTCCCAACAAAAAATGCATATTTATTAAAACTGCTGTAAAACTTTTTACAGATGGCACGAAATGACGCCCTATACAAATTTAAGAAGCATTTTTGATGCCGTTTCAGATTTTGTAAGTGCCAAACATCGATCTAACATGGATAAAGTTTTATGGACTTTCAGGTTTACCTCCCAACAAAAAATGCATATTTATTAAAACTGCTGTAAAACATTTTACAGATGGCACGAAATGACGCCCTATACAAATTTAAGAAGCATTTTTGATGCCGTTTCAGATTTTGTAAGTGCCAAACATCCATCTAACATGGATAAAGTTTTATGGACTTTCAGGTTTACCTCCCAACAAAAAATGCATATTTATTAAAACTGCTGTAAAACTTTTTACATATGGCACGAAATGACGCCCTATACAAATTTAAGAAGCATTTTTGATGCCGTTTCAGATTTTGTAAGTGCCAAACATCGATCTAACATGGATAAAGTTTTATGGACTTTCAGGTTTACCTCCCAACAAAAAATGCATATTTATTAAAACTGCTGTAAAACTTTTTACAGATGGCACGAAATGACGCCCTATACAAATTTAAGAAGCATTTTTGATGCCGTTTCAGATTTTGTAAGTGCCAAACATCGATCTAACATGGATAAAGTTTTATGGACTTTCAGGTTTACCTCCCAACAAAAAATGCATATTTATTAAAACTGCTGTAAAACATTTTACAGATGGCACGAAATGACGCCCTATACAAATTTAAGAAGCATTTTTGATGCCGTTTCAGATTTTGTAAGTGCCAAACATCGATCTAACATGGATAAAGTTTTATGGACTTTCAGGTTTACCTCCCAACAAAAAATGCATATTTATTAAAACTGCTGTAAAACTTTTTACATATGGCACGAAATGACGCCCTATACAAATTTAAGAAGCATTATTGATGCGGATTCAGATTTTGTAAGTGCCAAACATCCATCTAACATGGATAAAGTTTTATGGACTTTCAGGTTTACCTCCCAACAAAAAATGCATATTTATTAAAACTGCTGTAAAACTTTTTACATATGGAACTAAATGAAGCCCTATACAAATTTAAGAAGCATTTTTGATGCCGTTTCAGATTTTGTAAGTGCCAAACATCCATCTAACATGGATAAAGTTTTATGGACTTTCAGGTTTACCTCCCAACAAAAAATGCATATTTATTAAAACTGCTGTAAAACTTTTTACAGATGGCACGAAATGACGCCCTATACAAATTTAAGAAGCATTTTTGATGCCGTTTCAGATTTTGTAAGTGCCAAACATCCATCTAACATGGATAAAGTTTTATGGACTTTCAGGTTTACCTCCCAACAAAAAATGCATATTTATTAAAACTGCTGTAAAACTTTTTACAGATGGCACGAAATGACGCCCTATACAAATTTAAGAAGCATTTTTGATGCCGTTTCAGATTTTGTAAGTGCCAAACATCCATCTAACATGGATAAAGTTTTATGGACTTTCAGGTTTACCTCCCAACAAAAAATGCATATTTATTAAAACTGCTGTAAAACTTTTTACAGATGGAACTAAATGAAGCCCTATACAAATTTAAGAAGCATTTTTGATGCCGTTTCAGATTTTGTAAGTGCCAAACATCGATCTAACATGGATAAAGTTTTATGGACTTTCAGGTTTACCTCCCAACAAAAAATGCATATTTATTAAAACTGCTGTAAAACATTTTACAGATGGCACGAAATGACGCCCTATACAAATTTAAGAAGCATTTTTGATGCCGTTTCAGATTTTGTAAGTGCCAGACATCCATCTAACATGGATAAAGTTTTATGGACTTTCAGGTTTACCTCCCAACAAAAAATGCATATTTATTAAAACTGCTGTAAAACTTTTTACAGATGGAACTAAATGAAGCCCTATACAAATTTAAGAAGCATTTTTGATGCCGTTTCAGATTTTGTAAGTGCCAAACATCCATCTAACATGGATAAAGTTTTATGGACTTTCAGGTTTACCTCCCAACAAAAAATGCATATTTATTAAAACTGCTGTAAAACTTTTTACAGATGGCACGAAATGACGCCCTTTACAAATTTAAGAAGCATTTTTGATGCCGTTTCAGATTTTGTAAGTGCCAAACATCCATCTAACATGGATAAAGTTTTATGGACTTTCAGGTTTACCTCCCAACAAAAAATGCATATTTATTAAAACTGCTGTAAAACTTTTTACAGATGGCACGAAATGACGCCCTATACAAATTTAAGATGCATTTTTGATGCCGTTTCAGATTTTGTAAGTGCCAAACATCCATCTAACATGGATAAAGTTTTATGGACTTTCAGGTTTACCTCCCAACAAAAAATGCATATTTATTAAAACTGCTGTAAAACTTTTTACAGATGGAACTAAATGAAGCCCTATACAAATTTAAGAAGCATTTTTGATGCCGTTTCAGATTTTGTAAGTGCCAAACATCCATCTTACATGGATAAAGTTTTATGGACTTTCAGGTTTACCTCCCAACAAAAAATGTTTAATTTTTAAAACTGCTGTAAAACTTTTTACAGATGGAACTAAATGAAGCCCTATACAAATTTAAGAAGCATTTTTGATGCGCATTCAGAATATGTGAGTGCCAAACATCCATCTAACATGGATAAAGTTTTATGAACTTTCAGGTTTACCTCCCAACAGAAAATGTTTAATTTTTAAAACTGCTGTAAAACTTTTTACAGATGGAACTAAATGAAGCCCTATACAAATTTAAGAAGCATTTTTGATGCGCATTCAGAATATGTGAGTGCCAAACATCCATCTAACATGGATAAAGTTTTATGGACTTTCAGGTTTACCTCCCAACAAAAAATGCATATTTATTAAAACTGCTGTAAAACTTTTTACAGATGGAACTAAATGAAGCCCTATACAAATTTAAGAAGCATTTTTGATGCGCATTCAGAATATGTGAGTGCCAAACATCCATCTAACATGGATAAAGTTTTATGGACTTTCAGGTTTACCTCCCAACAAAAAATGCATATTTATTAAAACTGCTGTAAAACTTTTTACAGATGGAACTAAATGAAGCCCTATACAAATTTAAGAAGCATTTTTGATGCGCATTCAGAATATGTGAGTGCCAAACATCCATCTAACATGGATAAAGTTTTATGAACTTTCAGGTTTACCTCCCAACAGAAAATGTTTAATTTTTAAAACTGCTGTAAAACTTTTTACAGATGGAACTAAATGAAGCCCTATACAAATTTAAGAAGCATTTTTGATGCGCATTCAGAATATGTGAGTGCCAAACATCCATCTAACATGGATAAAGTTTTATGGACTTTCAGGTTTACCTCCCAACAAAAAATGCATATTTATTAAAACTGCTGTAAAACTTTTTACAGATGGAACTAAATGAAGCCCTATACAAATTTAAGAAGCATTTTTGATGCGCATTCAGAATATGTGAGTGCCAAACATCCATCTAACATGGATAAAGTTTTATGGACTTTCAGGTTTACCTCCCAACAAAAAATGCATATTTATTAAAACTGCTGTAAAACTTTTTACAGATGGAACTAAATGAAGCCCTATACAAATTTAAGAAGCATTTTTGATGCGCATTCAGAATATGTGAGTGCCAAACATCCATCTAACATGGATAAAGTTTTATGAACTTTCAGGTTTACCTCCCAACAGAAAATGTTTAATTTTTAAAACTGCTGTAAAACTTTTTACAGATGGAACTAAATGAAGCCCTATACAAATTTAAGAAGCATTTTTGATGCGCATTCAGAATATGTGAGTGCCAAACATCCATCTAACATGGATAAAGTTTTATGGACTTTCAGGTTTACCTCCCAACAAAAAATGCATATTTATTAAAACTGCTGTAAAACTTTTTACAGATGGAACTAAATGAAGCCCTATACAAATTTAAGAAGCATTTTTGATGCGCATTCAGAATATGTGAGTGCCAAACATCCATCTAACATGGATAAAGTTTTATGGACTTTCAGGTTTACCTCCCAACAAAAAATGCATATTTATTAAAACTGCTGTAAAACTTTTTACAGATGGAACTAAATGAAGCCCTATACAAATTTAAGAAGCATTTTTGATGCGCATTCAGAATATGTGAGTGCCAAACATCCATCTAACATGGATAAAGTTTTATGAACTTTCAGGTTTACCTCCCAACAGAAAATGTTTAATTTTTAAAACTGCTGTAAAACTTTTTACAGATGGAACTAAATGAAGCCCTATACAAATTTAAGAAGCATTTTTGATGCGCATTCAGAATATGTGAGTGCCAAACATCCATCTAACATGGATAAAGTTTTATGAACTTTCAGGTTTACCTCCCAACAGAAAATGTTTAATTTTTAAAACTGCTGTAAAACTTTTTACAGATGGAACTAAATGAAGCCCTATACAAATTTAAGAAGCATTTTTGATGCGCATTCAGAATATGTGAGTGCCAAACATCCATCTAACATGGATAAAGTTTTATGGACTTTCAGGTTTACCTCCCAACAAAAAATGCATATTTATTAAAACTGCTGTAAAACTTTTTACAGATGGAACTAAATGAAGCCCTATACAAATTTAAGAAGCATTTTTGATGCGCATTCAGAATATGTGAGTGCCAAACATCCATCTAACATGGATAAAGTTTTATGAACTTTCAGGTTTACCTCCCAACAGAAAATGTTTAATTTTTAAAACTGCTGTAAAACTTTTTACAGATGGAACTAAATGAAGCCCTATACAAATTTAAGAAGCATTTTTGATGCGCATTCAGAATATGTGAGTGCCAAACATCCATCTAACATGGATAAAGTTTTATGAACTTTCAGGTTTACCTCCCAACAGAAAATGTTTAATTTTTAAAACTGCTGTAAAACTTTTTACAGATGGAACTAAATGAAGCCCTATACAAATTTAAGAAGCATTTTTGATGCGCATTCAGAATATGTGAGTGCCAAACATCCATCTAACATGGATAAAGTTTTATGAACTTTCAGGTTTACCTCCCAACAGAAAATGTTTAATTTTTAAAACTGCTGTAAAACTTTTTACAGATGGAACTAAATGAAGCCCTATACAAATTTAAGAAGCATTTTTGATGCGCATTCAGAATATGTGAGTGCCAAACATCCATCTAACATGGATAAAGTTTTATGGACTTTCAGGTTTACCTCCCAACAAAAAATGCATATTTATTAAAACTGCTGTAAAACTTTTTACAGATGGCACGAAATGACGCCCTATACAAATTTAAGAAGCATTTTTGATGCCGTTTCAGATTTTGTAAGTGCCAAACATCCATCTAACATGGATAAAGTTTTATGGACTTTCAGGTTTACCTCCCAACAAAAAATGCATATTTATTAAAACTGCTGTAAAACTTTTTACAGATGGCACGAAATGACGCCCTATACAAATTTAAGAAGCATTTTTGATGCCGTTTCAGATTTTGTAAGTGCCAAACATCCATCTAACATGGATAAAGTTTTATGGACTTTCAGGTTTACCTCCCAACAAAAAATGCATATTTATTAAAACTGCTGTAAAACTTTTTACAGATGGCACGAAATGACGCCCTATACAAATTTAAGAAGCATTTTTGATGCCGTTTCAGATTTTGTAAGTGCCAAACATCCATCTAACATGGATAAAGTTTTATGGACTTTCAGGTTTACCTCCCAACAGAAAATGTTTAATTTTTAAAACTGCTGTAAAACTTTTTACAGATGGAACTAAATGAAGCCCTATACAAATTTAAGAAGCATTTTTGATGCGCATTCAGAATATGTGAGTGCCAAACATCCATCTAACATGGATAAAGTTTTATGGACTTTCAGGTTTACCTCCCAACAAAAAATGCATATTTATTAAAACTGCTGTAAAACTTTTTACAGATGGCACGAAATGACGCCCTATACAAATTTAAGAAGCATTTTTGATGCCGTTTCAGATTTTGTAAGTGCCAAACATCCATCTAACATGGATAAAGTTTTATGAACTTTCAGGTTTACCTCCCAACAGAAAATGTTTAATTTTTAAAACTGCTGTAAAACTTTTTACAGATGGAACTAAATGAAGCCCTATACAAATTTAAGAAGCATTTTTGATGCGCATTCAGAATACGTGAGTGCCAAACATCCATCTAACATGGATAAAGTTTTATGAACTTTCAGGTTTACCTCCCAACAGAAAATGTTTAATTTTTAAAACTGCTGTAAAACTTTTTACAGATGGAACTAAATGAAGCCCTATACAAATTTAAGAAGCATTTTTGATGCGCATTCAGAATATGTGAGTGCCAAACATCCATCTAACATGGATAAAGTTTTATGGACTTTCAGGTTTACCTCCCAACAAAAAATGCATATTTATTAAAACTGCTGTAAAACTTTTTACAGATGGCACGAAATGACGCCCTATACAAATTTAAGAAGCATTTTTGATGCCGTTTCAGATTTTGTAAGTGCCAAACATCCATCTAACATGGATAAAGTTTTATGGACTTTCAGGTTTACCTCCCAACAAAAAATGCATATTTATTAAAACTGCTGTAAAACTTTTTACAGATGGCACGAAATGACGCCCTATACAAATTTAAGAAGCATTTTTGATGCCGTTTCAGATTTTGTAAGTGCCAAACATCCATCTAACATGGATAAAGTTTTATGGACTTTCAGGTTTACCTCCCAACAAAAAATGCATATTTATTAAAACTGCTGTAAAACTTTTTACAGATGGCACGAAATGACGCCCTATACAAATTTAAGAAGCATTTTTGATGCCGTTTCAGATTTTGTAAGTGCCAAACATCCATCTAACATGGATAAAGTTTTATGGACTTTCAGGTTTACCTCCCAACAAAAAATGCATATTTATTAAAACTGCTGTAAAACTTTTTACAGATGGAACTAAATGAAGCCCTATACAAATTTAAGAAGCATTTTTGATGCCGTTTCAGATTTTGTAAGTGCCAAACATCCATCTAACATGGATAAAGTTTTATGGACTTTCAGGTTTACCTCCCAACAAAAAATGCATATTTATTAAAACTGCTGTAAAACTTTTTACAGATGGAACTAAATGAAGCCCTATACAAATTTAAGAAGCATTTTTGATGCCGTTTCAGATTTTGTAAGTGCCAAACATCCATCTTACATGGATAAAGTTTTATGGACTTTCAGGTTTACCTCCCAACAAAAAATGTTTAATTTTTAAAACTGCTGTAAAACTTTTTACAGATGGAACTAAATGAAGCCCTATACAAATTTAAGAAGCATTTTTGATGCGCATTCAGAATATGTGAGTGCCAAACATCCATCTAACATGGATAAAGTTTTATGAACTTTCAGGTTTACCTCCCAACAGAAAATGTTTAATTTTTAAAACTGCTGTAAAACTTTTTACAGATGGAACTAAATGAAGCCCTATACAAATTTAAGAAGCATTTTTGATGCCGTTTCAGATTTTGTAAGTGCCAAACATCCATCTAACATGGATAAAGTTTTATGGACTTTCAGGTTTACCTCCCAACAAAAAATGCATATTTATTAAAACTGCTGTAAAACTTTTTACAGATGGAACTAAATGAAGCCCTATACAAACTTAAGAAGCATTTTTGATGCCGTTTCAGATTTTGTAAGTGCCAAACATCCATCTAACATGGATAAAGTTTTATGGACTTTCAGGTTTACCTCCCAACAAAAAATGCATATTTATTAAAACTGCTGTAAAACTTTTTACAGATGGAACTAAATGAAGCCCTATACAAATTTAAGAAGCATTATTGATACGGATTCAGATTTTGTAAGTGCCAAACATCCATCTAACATGGATAAAGTTTTATGGACTTTCAGGTTTAACTCCCAACAAAAAATGCATATTTATTAAAACTGCTGTAAAACATTTTACAGATGGCACGAAATGACGCCCTATACAAATTTAAGAAGCATTTTTGATGCCGTTTCAGATTTTGTAAGTGCCAAACATCCATCTAACATGGATAAAGTTTTATGGACTTTCAGGTTTACCTCCCAACAAAAAATGCATATTTATTAAAACTGCTGTAAAACATTTTACAGATGGCACGAAATGACGCCCTATACAAATTTAAGAAGCATTTTTGATGCCGTTTCAGATTTTGTAAGTGCCAAACATCCATCTAACATGGATAAAGTTTTATGGACTTTCAGGTTTACCTCCCAACAAAAAATGCATATTTATTAAAACTGCTGTAAAACATTTTACAGATGGCACGAAATGACGCCCAATACAAATTTAAGAAGCATTTTTGATGCCGTTTCAGATTTTGTAAGTGCCAAACATCCATCTAACATGGATAAAGTTTTATGGACTTTCAGGTTTACCTCCCAACAAAAAATGTTTAATTTTTAAAACTGCTGTAAAACTTTTTACAGATGGAACTAAATGAAGCCCTATACAAATTTAAGAAGCATTTTTGATGCGCATTCAGAATATGTGAGTGCCAAACATCCATCTAACATGGATAAAGTTTTATGAACTTTCAGGTTTACCTCCCAACAGAAAATATTTAATTTTTAAAACTGCTGTAAAACTTTTTACAGATGGAACTAAATGAAGCCCTATACAAATTTAAGAAGCATTTTTGATGCGGATTCAGAATATGTGAGTGCCAAACATCCGTCTTACATGGATAAAGTTTTATGAACTTTCAGGTTTACCTCCCAACAGAAAATGTTTAATTTTTAAAACTGCTGTAAAACTTTTTACAGGTGGAACTGAATGAAGCCCTATACAAATTTAAGAAGCATTTTCGATGCCGTTTCATATTTTGTAAGTGCCAAACATCCGTCTAACATGGATAAAGTTTTATGAACTTTCAGGTTTACCTCCCAACAGAAAATGTTTTATTTTTAAAACTGCTGTAAAACTTTTTACAGATGGAACTAAATGAAGCCCTATACAAATTTAAGAAGCATTTTCGATGCCGTTTCATATTTTGTAAGTGCCAAACATCCGTCTAAAATGGATAAAGTTTTATGAACTTTCAGGTTTACCTCCCAACAGAAAATGTTTTATTTTTAAAACTGCTGTAAAACTTTTTACAGATGGAACTAAATGAAGCCCTATACAAATTTAAGAAGCATTTTCGATGCCGTTTCATATTTTGTAAGTGCCAAACATCCGTCTAACATGGATAAAGTTTTATGAACTTTCAGGTTTACCTCCCAACAGAAAATGTTTTATTTTTAAAACTGCTGTAAAACTTTTTACAGATGGAACTAAATGAAGCCCTATACAAATTTAAGAAGCATTTTCGATGCCGTTTCATATTTTGTAAGTGCCAAACATCCGTCTTACATGGATAAAGTTTTATGAACTTTCAGGTTTACCTCCCAACAGAAAATGTTTTATTTTTAAAACTGCTGTAAAACTTTTTACAGATGGAACTAAATGAAGCCCTATACAAATTTAAGAAGCATTTTCGATGCCGTTTCATATTTTGTAAGTGCCAAACATCCGTCTAAAATGGATAAAGTTTTATGAACTTTCAGGTTTACCTCCCAACAGAAAATGTTTTATTTTTAAAACTGCTGTAAAACTTTTTACAGATGGAACTAAATGAAGCCCTATACAAATTTAAGAAGCATTTTCGATGCCGTTTCATATTTTGTAAGTGCCAAACATCCGTCTTACATGGATAAAGTTTTATGAACTTTCAGGTTTACCTCCCAACAGAAAATGTTTAATTTTTAAAACTGCTGTAAAACTTTTTACAGGTGGAACTGAATGAAGCCCTATACAAATTTAAGAAGCATTTTCGATGCCGTTTCATATTTTGTAAGTGCCAAACATCCGTCTAACATGGATAAAGTTTTATGAACTTTCAGGTTTACCTCCCAACAGAAAATGTTTTATTTTTAAAACTGCTGTAAAACTTTTTACAGAAGGAACTAAATGAAGCCCTATACAAATTTAAGAAGCATTTTTGATGCGGATTCAGAATATGTGAGTGCCAAACATCCGTCTTACATGGATAAAGTTTTATGAACTTTCAGGTTTACCTCCCAACAAAAAATGCATATTTATTAAAACTGCTGTAAAACTTTTTACAGATGGCACGAAATGACGCCCTATACAAATTTAAGAAGCATTTTTGATGCCGTTTCAGATTTTGTAAGTGCCAAACATCGATCTAACATGGATAAAGTTTTATGAACTTTCAGGTTTACCTCCCAACAGAAAATGTTTAATTTTTAAAACTGCTGTAAAACTTTTTACAGATGGAACTAAATGAAGCCCTATACAAATTTAAGAAGCATTTTTGATGCGCATTCAGAATATGTGAGTGCCAAACATCCATCTAACATGGATAAAGTTTTATGAACTTTCAGGTTTACCTCCCAACAGAAAATGTTTAATTTTTAAAACTGCTGTAAAACTTTTTACAGATGGAACTAAATGAAGCCCTATACAAATTTAAGAAGCATTTTTGATGCGCATTCAGAATATGTGAGTGCCAAACATCCATCTAACATGGATAAAGTTTTATGAACTTTCAGGTTTACCTCCCAACAGAAAATGTTTAATTTTTAAAACTGCTGTAAAACTTTTTACAGATGGAACTAAATGAAGCCCTATACAAATTTAAGAAGCATTTTTGATGCGCATTCAGAATATGTGAGTGCCAAACATCCGTCTTACATGGATAAAGTTTTATGAACTTTCAGGTTTACCTCCCAACAAAAAATGCATATTTATTAAAACTGCTGTAAAACTTTTTACAGATGGAACTAAATGAAGCCCTATACAAATTTAAGAAGCATTTTTGATGCGCATTCAGAATATGTGAGTGCCAAACATCCATCTAACATGGATAAAGTTTTATGGACTTTCAGGTTTACCTCCCAACAGAAAATGTTTAATTTTTAAAACTGCTGTAAAACTTTTTACAGATGGAACTAAATGAAGCCCTATACAAATTTAAGAAGAATTTTTGATGCCGTTTCAGATTTTGTAAGTGCCAAACATCCATCTAACATGGATATAGTTTTATGGACTTTCAGGTTTACCTCCCAACAGAAAATGTTTAATTTTTAAAACTGCTGTAAAACTTTTTACAGATGGAACTAAATGAAGCCCTATACAAATTTAAGAAGCATTTTTGATGCGCATTCAGAATATGTGAGTGCCAAACATCCATCTAACATGGATAAAGTTTTATGAACTTTCAGGTTTACCTCCCAACAGAAAATGTTTAATTTTTAAAACTGCTGTAAAACTTTTTACAGATGGAACTAAATGAAGCCCTATACAAATTTAAGAAGAATTTTTGATGCCGTTTCAGATTTTGTAAGTGCCAAACATCCATCTAACATGGATAAAGTTTTATGAACTTTCAGGTTTACCTCCCAACAGAAAATGTTTAATTTTTAAAACTGCTGTAAAACTTTTTACAGATGGCACGAAATGACGCCCTATACAAATTTAAGAAGAATTTTTGATGCCGTTTCAGATTTTGTAAGTGCCAAACATCCATCTAACATGGATAAAGTTTTATGAACTTTCAGGTTTACCTCCCAACAGAAAATGTTTAATTTTTAAAACTGCTGTAAAACTTTTTACAGATGGAACTAAATGAAGCCCTATACAAATTTAAGAAGCATTTTTGATGCGCATTCAGAATATGTGAGTGCCAAACATCCATCTAACATGGATAAAGTTTTATGAACTTTCAGGTTTACCTCCCAACAGAAAATGTTTAATTTTTAAAACTGCTGTAAAACTTTTTACAGATGGAACTAAATGAAGCCCTATACAAATTTAAGAAGCATTTTTGATGCGCATTCAGAATATGTGAGTGCCAAACATCCATCTAACATGGATAAAGTATTATGGACTTTCAGGTTTACCTCCCAACAGAAAATGTTTAATTTTTAAAACTGCTGTAAAACTTTTTACAGATGGCACGAAATGAAGCCCTATACAAATTTAAGAAGCATTTTTGATGCCGTTTCAGATTTTGTAAGTGCCAAACATCCATCTAACATGGATAAAGTTTTATGAACTTTCAGGTTTACCTCCCAACAGAAAATGTTTAATTTTTAAAACTGCTGTAAAACTTTTTACAGATGGCACGAAATGACGCCCTATACAAATTTAAGAAGAATTTTTGATGCCTTTTTAGACTTTGTAAGTGCCAAACATCCATCTAACATGGATAAAGTTTTAGGGCCTTTCAGGTTTACCTCCCAACAAAAAACGCATATTTATTAAAACTGCTGTAAAACTTTTTACAGATGGAACTAAATGAAGCCCTATACAAATTTAAGTAGCATTTTTGATGCGCATTCAGAATATGTGAGTGCCAAACATCCATCTAACATGGATAAAGTTTTATGAACTTTCAGGTTTACCTCCCAACAGAAAATGTTTAATTTTTAAAACTGCTGTAAAACTTTTTACAGATGGCACGAAATGACGCCCTATACAAATTTAAGAAGCATTTTTGATGCCGTTTTAGACTTTTTAAGTGCCAAACATCCATCTAACATGGATAAAGTTTTAGGGCCTTTCAGGTTTACCTCCCAACAGAAAATGTTTAATTTTTAAAACTGCTGTAAAACTTTTTACAGATGGCACGAAATGACGCCCTATACAAATTTAAGAAGAATTTTTGATGCCTTTTTAGACTTTGTAAGTGCCAAACATCCATCTAACATGGATAAAGTTTTAGGGCCTTTCAGGTTTACCTCCCAACAGAAAATGTTTAATTTTTAAAACTGCTGTAAAACTTTTTACAGATGGCACGAAATGACGCCCTATACAAATTTAAGAAGCATTTTTGATGCCTTTTTAGATTTTGTAAGTGCCAAACATCCATCTAACATGAATAAAGTTTTAGGGCCTTTCAGGTTTACCTCCCAACAAAAAACGCATATTTATTAAAACTGCTGTAAAACTTTTTACAGATGGCACGAAATGACGCCCTATACAAATTTAAGAAGCATTTTTAATGCCGTTTCAGATTTTGTAAGTGCCAAACATCCATCTAACATGGATAAAGTTTTAGGGCCTTTCAGGTTTACCTCCCAACAGAAAATGTTTAATTTTTAAAACTGCTGTAAAACTTTTTACAGATGGCACGAAATGACGCCCTAAACAAATTTAAGAAGCATTTTTGATGCCGTTTTAGACTTTGTAAGTGCCAAACATCCATCTAACATGGATAAAGTTTTAGGGCCTTTCAGGTTTACCTCCCAACAGAAAATGTTTAATTTTTAAAACTGCTGTAAAACTTTTTACAGATGGCACGAAATGACGCCCTATACAAATTTAAGAAGAATTTTTGATGCCGTTTCAGATTTTGTAAGTGCCAAACATCCATCTAACATGGATATAGTTTTATGGACTTTCAGGTTTACCTCCCAACAGAAAATGTTTAATTTTTAAAACTGCTGTAAAACTTTTTACAGATGGCACGAAATGACGCCCTATACAAATTTATGAAGCATTTTTGATGCCTTTTTAGATTTTGTAAGTGCCAAACATCCATCTAACATGGATAAAGTTTTAGGGCCTTTCAGGTTTACCTCCCAACAAAAAACGCATATTTATTAAAACTGCTGTAAAACTTTTTACAGATGGCACGAAATGACGCCCTATACAAATTTAAGAAGCATTTTTAATGCCGTTTTAGACTTTGTAAGTGCCAAACATCCATCTAACATGGATAAAGTTTTAGGGCCTTTCAGGTTTACCTCCCAACAGAAAATGTTTAATTTTTAAAACTGCTGTAAAACTTTTTACAGATGGCACGAAATGACGCCCTATACAAATTTAAGAAGCATTTTTGATGCCGTTTTAGACTTTGTAAGTGCCAAACATCCATCTAACATGGATAAAGTTTTAGGGCCTTTCAGGTTTACCTCCCAACAGAAAATGTTTAATTTTTAAAACTGCTGTAAAACTTTTTACAGATGGCACGAAATGACGCCCTATACAAATTTAAGAAGAATTTTTGATGCCTTTTTAGATTTTGTAAGTGCCAAACATCCATCTAACATGGATAAAGTTTTATGGACTTTCAGGTTTACCTCCCAACAGAAAATGTTTAATTTTTAAAACTGCTGTAAAACTTTTTACAGATGGCACGAAATGACGCCCTATACAAATTTATGAAGCATTTTTGATGCCTTTTTAGATTTTGTAAGTGCCAAACATCCATCTAACATGGATAAAGTTTTAGGGCCTTTCAGGTTTACCTCCCAACAAAAAACGCATATTTATTAAAACTGCTGTAAAACTTTTTACAGATGGCACGAAATGACGCCCTATACAAATTTAAGAAGCATTTTTGATGCCGTTTTAGATTTTGTAAGTGCCAAACATCCATCTAACATGGATAAAGTTTTAGGGCCTTTCAGGTTTACCTCCCAACAAAAAACGCATATTTATTAAAACTGCTGTAAAACTTTTTACAGATGGCACGAAATGACGCCCTATACAAATTTAAGAAGCATTTTTTATGCCGTTTTAGATTTTGTAAGTGCCAAACATCCATCTAACATGGATAAAGTTTTATGGACTTTCAGGTTTACCTCCCAACAAAAAATGCATATTTATTAAAACTGCTGTAAAACTTTTTACAGATGGCACGAAATGACGCCCTATACAAATTTAAGAAGCATTTTTTATGCCGTTTTAGATTTTGTAAGTGCCAAACATCCATCTAACATGGATAAAGTTTTAGGGCCTTTCAGGTTTACCTCCCAACAAAAATTGCATAATTATTAAAACTGCTGTAAAACTTTTTACAGATGGCACGAAATGACGCCCTATACAAATTTAAGAAGCATTTTTTATGCCGTTTCAGATTTTGTAAGTGCCAAACATCCATCTAACATGGATAAAGTTTTATTGACTTTCAGGTTTACCTCCCAACTGAAAATGTTTAATTTTTAAAACTGCTGTAAAACTTTTTACAGATGGCACGAAATGACGCGCTATACAAATTTAAGAAGCATTTTTTATGCCGTTTCAGATTTTGTAAGTGCCAAACATCCATCTAACATGGATAAAGTTTTATTGACTTTCAGGTTTACCTCCCAACTGAAAATGTTTAATTTTTAAAACTGCTGTAAAACTTTTTACAGATGGCACGAAATGACGCCCTATACAAATTTAAGAAGCATTTTTTATGCCGTTTCAGATTTTGTAAGTGCCAAACATCCATCTAACATGGATAAAGTTTTATTGACTTTCAGGTTTACCTCCCAACTGAAAATGTTTAATTTTTAAAACTGCTGTAAAACTTTTTACAGATGGCACGAAATGACGCCCTATACAAATTTAAGAAGCATTTTTTATGCCGTTTTAGATTTTGTAAGTGCCAAACATCCATCTAACATGGATAAAGTTTTATGGACTTTCAGGTTTACCTCCCAACTGAAAATGTTTAATTTTTAAAACTGCTGTAAAACTTTTTACAGATGGCACGAAATGACGCCCTATACAAATTTAAGAAGCATTTTTTATGCCGTTTCAGATTTTGTAAGTGCCAAACATCCATCTAACATGGATAAAGTTTTACTGACTTTCAGGTTTACCTCCCAACTGAAAATGTTTAATTTTTAAAACTGCTGTAAAACTTTTTACAGATGGCACGAAATGACGCGCTATACAAATTTAAGAAGCATTTTTTATGCCGTTTCAGATTTTGTAAGTGCCAAACATCCATCTAACATGGATAAAGTTTTATTGACTTTCAGGTTTACCTCCCAACTGAAAATGTTTAATTTTTAAAACTGCTGTAAAACTTTTTACAGATGGCACGAAATGACGCCCTATACAAATTTAAGAAGCATTTTTTATGCCGTTTTAGATTTTGTAAGTGCCAAACATCCATCTAACATGGATAAAGTTTTATGGACTTTCAGGTTTACCTCCCAACTGAAAATGTTTAATTTTTAAAACTGCTGTAAAACTTTTTACAGATGGCACGAAATGACGCCCTATACAAATTTAAGAAGCATTTTTTATGCCGTTTCAGATTTTGTAAGTGCCAAACATCCATCTAACATGGATAAAGTTTTATTGACTTTCAGGTTTACCTCCCAACTGAAAATGTTTAATTTTTAAAACTGCTGTAAAACTTTTTACAGATGGCACGAAATGACGCCCTATACAAATTTAAGAAGCATTTTTTATGCCGTTTTAGATTTTGTAAGTGCCAAACATCCATCTAACATGGATAAAGTTTTAGGGCCTTTCAGGTTTACCTCCCAACAAAAATTGCATAATTATTAAAACTGCTGTAAAACTTTTTACAGATGGCACGAAATGACGCCCTATACAAATTTAAGAAGCATTTTTTATGCCGTTTCAGATTTTGTAAGTGCCAAACATCCATCTAACATGGATAAAGTTTTATTGACTTTCAGGTTTACCTCCCAACTGAAAATGTTTAATTTTTAAAACTGCTGTAAAACTTTTTACAGATGGCACGAAATGACGCGCTATACAAATTTAAGAAGCATTTTTTATGCCGTTTCAGATTTTGTAAGTGCCAAACATCCATCTAACATGGATAAAGTTTTATTGACTTTCAGGTTTACCTCCCAACTGAAAATGTTTAATTTTTAAAACTGCTGTAAAACTTTTTACAGATGGCACGAAATGACGCCCTATACAAATTTAAGAAGCATTTTTTATGCCGTTTCAGATTTTGTAAGTGCCAAACATCCATCTAACATGGATAAAGTTTTATTGACTTTCAGGTTTACCTCCCAACTGAAAATGTTTAATTTTTAAAACTGCTGTAAAACTTTTTACAGATGGCACGAAATGACGCCCTATACAAATTTAAGAAGCATTTTTTATGCCGTTTTAGATTTTGTAAGTGCCAAACATCCATCTAACATGGATAAAGTTTTATGGACTTTCAGGTTTACCTCCCAACTGAAAATGTTTAATTTTTAAAACTGCTGTAAAACTTTTTACAGATGGCACGAAATGACGCCCTATACAAATTTAAGAAGCATTTTTTATGCCGTTTCAGATTTTGTAAGTGCCAAACATCCATCTAACATGGATAAAGTTTTACTGACTTTCAGGTTTACCTCCCAACTGAAAATGTTTAATTTTTAAAACTGCTGTAAAACTTTTTACAGATGGCACGAAATGACGCGCTATACAAATTTAAGAAGCATTTTTTATGCCGTTTCAGATTTTGTAAGTGCCAAACATCCATCTAACATGGATAAAGTTTTATTGACTTTCAGGTTTACCTCCCAACTGAAAATGTTTAATTTTTAAAACTGCTGTAAAACTTTTTACAGATGGCACGAAATGACGCCCTATACAAATTTAAGAAGCATTTTTTATGCCGTTTTAGATTTTGTAAGTGCCAAACATCCATCTAACATGGATAAAGTTTTATGGACTTTCAGGTTTACCTCCCAACTGAAAATGTTTAATTTTTAAAACTGCTGTAAAACTTTTTACAGATGGCACGAAATGACGCCCTTTACAAATTTAAGAAGCATTTTTTATGCCGTTTCAGATTTTGTAAGTGCCAAACATCCATCTAACATGGATAAAGTTTTATTGACTTTCAGGTTTACCTCCCAACTGAAAATGTTTAATTTTTAAAACTGCTGTAAAACTTTTTACAGATGGCACGAAATGACGCCCTATACAAATTTAAGAAGCCTTTTTTTATGCCGTTTTAGATTTTGTAAGTGCCAAACATCCATCTAACATGGATAAAGTTTTATGGACTTTCAGGTTTACCTCCCAACAAAAAATGCATAATTATTAAAACTGCTGTAAAACTTTTTACAGATGGCACGAAATGACGCCCTATACAAATTTAAGAAGCATTTTTTATGCCGTTTTAGATTTTGTAAGTGCCAAACATCCATCTAACATGGATAAAGTTTTATTGACTTTCAGGTTTACCTCCCAACAAAAATTGCATAATTATTAAAACTGCTGTAAAACTTTTTACAGATGGCACGAAATGACGCCCTATACAAATTTAAGAAGCATTTTTTATGCCGTTTCAGATATTGTAAGTGCCAAACATCCATCTAACATGGATAAAGTTTTATTGACTTTCAGGTTTACCTCCCAACTGAAAATGTTTAATTTTTAAAACTGCTGTAAAACTTTTTACAGATGGCACGAAATGACGCGCTATACAAATTTAAGAAGCATTTTTTATGCCGTTTCAGATTTTGTAAGTGCCAAACATCCATCTAACATGGATAAAGTTTTATGGACTTTCAGGTTTACCTCCCAACAAAAAATGCATATTTATTAAAACTGCTGTAAAACTTTTTACAGATGGCACGAAATGACGCCCTATACAAATTTAAGAAGCATTTTTGATGCCGTTTCAGATTTTGTAAATGCCAAACATCCATCTAACATGGATAAAGTTTTATGGACTTTCAGGTTTACGTCCCAACAAAAATTGCATAATTATTAAAACTGCTGTAAAACTATTTACAGATGGCACGAAATGACGCGCTATACAAATTTAAGAAGCATTTTTTATGCCGTTTCAGATTTTGTAAGTGCCAAACATCCATCTAACATGGATAAAGTTTTATGGACTTTCAGGTTTACCTCCCAACAAAAATTGCATAATTATTAAAACTGCTGTAAAACTTTTTACAGATGGCACGAAATGACGCGCTATACAAATTTAAGAAGCATTTTTGATGCCGTTTCAGATTTTGTAATTGCCAAACATCCATCTAACATGGATAAAGTTTTATGGACTTTCAGGTTTACCTCCCAACAAAAAATGCATAATTATTAAAACTGCTGTAAAACTTTTTACAGATGGCACGAAATGACGCGCTATACAAATTTAAGAAGCATTTTTTATGCCGTTTCAGATTTTGTAAGTGCCAAACATCCATCTAACATGGATAAAGTTTTATGGACTTTCAGGTTTACCTCCCAACAAAAATTGCATAATTATTAAAACTGCTGTAAAACTTTTTACAGATGGCACGAAATGACGCGCTATACAAATTTAAGAAGCATTTTTGATGCCGTTTCAGATTTTGTAATTGCCAAACATCCATCTAACATGGATAAAGTTTTATGGACTTTCAGGTTTACCTCCCAACAAAAATTGCATAATTATTAAAACTGCTGTAAAACTTTTTACAGATGGCACGAAATGACGCGCTATACAAATTTAAGAAGCATTTTTTATGCCGTTTCAGATTTTGTAAGTGCCAAACATCCATCTAACATGGATAAAGTTTTATGGACTTTCAGGTTTACCTCCCAACAAAAATTGCATAATTATTAAAACTGCTGTAAAACTTTTTACAGATGGCACGAAATGACGCGCTATACAAATTTAAGAAGCATTTTTGATGCCGTTTCAGATTTTGTAATTGCCAAACATCCATCTAACATGATAAAGTTTTATGGACTTTCAGGTTTACCTCCCAACAAAAATTGCATAATTATTAAAACTGCTGTAAAACTTTTTACAGATGGCACGAAATGACGCGCTATACAAATTTAAGAAGCATTTTTTATGCCGTTTCAGATTTTGTAAGTGCCAAACATCCATCTAACATGGATAAAGTTTTATGGACTTTCAGGTTTACCTCCCAACAAAAATTGCATAATTATTAAAACTGCTGTAAAACTTTTTACAGATGGCACGAAATGACGCGCTATACAAATTTAAGAAGCATTTTTTATGCCGTTTCAGATTTTGTAATTGCCAAACATCCATCTAACATGGATAAAGTTTTATGGACTTTCAGGTTTACCTCCCAACAAAAATTGCATAATTATTAAAACTGCTGTAAAACTTTTTACAGATGGCACGAAATGACGCGCTATACAAATTTAAGAAGCATTTTTTATGCCGTTTCAGATTTTGTAAGTGCCAAACATCCATCTAACATGGATAAGTTTTATGGACTTTCAGGTTTACCTCCCAACAAAAATTGCATATTTATTAAAACTGCTGTAAAACTTTTTACAGATGGCACGAAATGACGCGCTATACAAATTTAAGAAGCATTTTTTATGCCGTTTCAGATTTTGTAAGTGCCAAAACATCCATCTAACATGGATAAAGTTTTATGGACTTTCAGGTTTACCTCCCAACAAAAATTGCATAATTATTAAAACTGCTGTAAAACTTTTTACAGATGGCACGAAATGACGCGCTATACAAATTTAAGAAGCATTTTTTATGCCGTTTCAGATTTTGTAAGTGCCAAACATCCATCCTAACATGGATAAAGTTTTATGGACTTTCAGGTTTACCTCCCAACAAAAAATGCATATTTATTAAAACTGCTGTAAAACTTTTTACAGATGGCACGAAATGACGCGCTATACAAATTTAAGAAGCATTTTTTATGCCGTTTCAGATTTTGTAAGTGCCAAACATCCATCTAACATGGATAAAGTTTTATGGACTTTCAGGTTTACCTCCCAACAAAAATTGCATAATTATTAAAACTGCTGTAAAACTTTTTAAAGATGGCACGAAATGACGCGCTATACAAATTTAAGAAGCATTTTTTATGCCGTTTCAGATTTTGTAAGTGCCAAACATCCATCTAACATGGATAAAGTTTTATGGACTTTCAGGTTTACGTCCCAACAAAAATTGCATAATTATTAAAACTGCTGTAAAACTTTTTACAGATGGCACGAAATGACGCGCTATACAAATTTAAGAAGCATTTTTTATGCCGTTTCAGATTTTGTAAGTGCCAAACATCCATCTAACATGGATAAAGTTTTATGGACTTTCAGGTTTACCTCCCAACAAAAAATGCATAATTATTAAAACTGCTGTAAAACTTTTTAAAGATGGCACGAAATGACGCGCTATACAAATTTAAGAAGCATTTTTTATGCCGTTTCAGATTTTGTAAGTGCCAAACATCCATCTAACATGGATAAAGTTTTATGGACTTTCAGGTTTACCTCCCAACAAAAAATGCATATTTATTAAAACTGCTGTAAAACTTTTTACAGATGGCACGAAATGACGCGCTATACAAATTTAAGAAGCATTTTTTATGCCGTTTCAGATTTTGTAAGTGCCAAACATCCATCTAACATGGATAAAGTTTTATGGACTTTCAGGTTTACCTCCCAACAAAAAATGCATAATTATTAAAACTGCTGTAAAACTTTTTAAAGATGGCACGAAATGACGCGCTATACAAATTTAAGAAGCATTTTTTATGCCGTTTCAGATTTTGTAAGTGCCAAACATCCATCTAACATGGATAAAGTTTTATGGACTTTCAGGTTTACGTCCCAACAAAAATTGCATAATTATTAAAACTGCTGTAAAACTTTTTAAAGATGGCACGAAATGACGCGCTATACAAATTTAAGAAGCATTTTTTATGCCGTTTCAGATTTTGTAAGTGCCAAACATCCATCTAACATGGATAAAGTTTTATGGACTTTCAGGTTTACCTCCCAACAAAAAATGCATATTTATTAAAACTGCTGTAAAACTTTTTACAGATGGCACGAAATGACGCGCTATACAAATTTAAGAAGCATTTTTTATGCCGTTTCAGATTTTGTAAGTGCCAAACATCCATCTAACATGGATAAAGTTTTATGGACTTTCAGGTTTACGTCCCAACAAAAATTGCATAATTATTAAAACTGCTGTAAAACTTTTTACAGATGGCACGAAATGACGCGCTATACAAATTTAAGAAGCATTTTTGATGCCGTTTCAGATTTTGTAATTGCCAAACATCCATCTAACATGGATAAAGTTTTATGGACTTTCAGGTTTACCTCCCAACAAAAAATGCATATTTATTAAAACTGCTGTAAAACTTTTTAAAGATGGCACGAAATGACGCGCTATACAAATTTAAGAAGCATTTTTTATGCCGTTTCAGATTTTGTAAGTGCCAAACATCCATCTAACATGGATAAAGTTTTATGGACTTTCAGGTTTACCTCCCAACAAAAAATGCATATTTATTAAAACTGCTGTAAAACTTTTTACAGATGGCACGAAATGACGCCCTATACAAATTTAAAAAGCATTTTTGATGCCGTTTCAGATTTTGTAAGTGCCAAACATCCATCTAACATGGATAAAGTTTTATGCAGTTTCCTGTTTACCTCCCAACAAAAAATGTTTAATTTTTAAAACTGCTGTAAAACTTTTTACAGATGGCACGAAATGACGCGCTATACGAATTTAAGAAGCATTTTTTATGCCGTTTCAGATTTTGTAAGTGCCAAACATCCATCTAACATGGATAAAGTTTTATGCAGTTTCCTGTTTACCTCCCAACAAAAAACGCATATTTATTAAAACTGCTGTCAAACTTTTTACAGATGGCACGAAATGACGCCCTATTCAAATTTAAGAAGCATTTTTGATGCCGTTTCAGATTTTGTAAGTGCCAAACATCCATCTTACATGGATAAAGTTTTATTGACTTTCAGGTTTGCCTCCCAACAAAAAATGTTTAATTTTTAAAACTGCTGTAAAACTTTTTACAGATGGCACGAAATGACGCGCTATACGAATTTAAGAAGCATTTTTTATGCCGTTTCAGATTTTGTAAGTGCCAAACATCCATCTAACATGGATAAAGTTTTATGCAGTTTCCTGTTTACCTCCCAACAAAAAATGTTTAATTTTTAAAACTGCTGTAAAACTTTTTACAGATGGCACGAAATGACGCGCTATACGAATTTAAGAAGCATTTTTTATGCCGTTTCAGATTTTGTAAGTGCCAAACATCCATCTAACATGGATAAAGTTTTATGCAGTTTCCTGTTTACCTCCCAACAAAAAATGTTTAATTTTTAAAACTGCTGTAAAACTTTTTACAGATGGCACGAAATGACGCGCTATACGAATTTAAGAAGCATTTTTTATGCCGTTTCAGATTTTGTAAGTGCCAAACATCCATCTAACATGGATAAAGTTTTATGCAGTTTCCAGTTTACCTCCCAACAAAAAATGTTTAATTTTTAAAACTGCTGTAAAACTTTTTACAGATGGCACGAAATGACGCCCTATACAAATTTAAGAAGCATTTTTGATGCCGTTTCAGATTTTGTAAGTGCCAAACATCCATCTAACATGGATAAAGTTTTATGCAGTTTCCTGTTTACCTCCCAACAAAAAACGCATATTTATTAAAACTGCTGTCAAACTTTTTACAGATGGCACGAAATGACGCCCTATACAAATTTAAGAAGCATTTTTGATGCCGTTTCAGATTTTGTAAGTGCCAAACATCCATCTAACATGGATAAAGTTTTATGCAGTTTCCTGTTTACCTCCCAACAAAAAACGCATATTTATTAAAACTGCTGTCAAACTTTTTACAGATGGCACGAAATGACGCCCTATACAAATTTAAGAAGCATTTTTGATGCCGTTTCAGATTTTGTAAGTGCCAAACATCCATCTAACATGGATAAAGTTTTATGCAGTTTCCTGTTTACCTCCCAACAAAAAATGTTTAATTTTTAAAACTGCTGTAAAACTTTTTACAGATGGCACGAAATGACGCGCTATACGAATTTAAGAAGCATTTTTTATGCCGTTTCAGATTTTGTAAGTGCCAAACATCCATCTAACATGGATAAAGTTTTATGCAGTTTCCTGTTTACCTCCCAACAAAAAATGTTTAATTTTTAAAACTGCTGTAAAACTTTTTACAGATGGCACGAAATGACGCGCTATACGAATTTAAGAAGCATTTTTTATGCCGTTTCAGATTTTGTAAGTGCCAAACATCCATCTAACATGGATAAAGTTTTATGCAGTTTCCTGTTTACCTCCCAACAAAAAATGTTTAATTTTTAAAACTGCTGTAAAACTTTTTACAGATGGCACGAAATGACGCGCTATACGAATTTAAGAAGCATTTTTTATGCCGTTTCAGATTTTGTAAGTGCCAAACATCCATCTAACATGGATAAAGTTTTATGCAGTTTCCTGTTTACCTCCCAACAAAAAATGTTTAATTTTTAAAACTGCTGTAAAACTTTTTACAGATGGCACGAAATGACGCCCTATACAAATTTAAGAAGCATTTTTGATGCCGTTTCAGATTTTGTAAGTGCCAAACATCCATCTAACATGGATAAAGTTTTATGCAGTTTCCTGTTTACCTCCCAACAAAAAACGCATATTTATTAAAACTGCTGTCAAACTTTTTACAGATGGCACGAAATGACGCCCTATACAAATTTAAGAAGCATTTTTGATGCCGTTTCAGATTTTGTAAGTGCCAAACATCCATCTAACATGGATAAAGTTTTATGCAGTTTCCTGTTTACCTCCCAACAAAAAACGCATATTTATTAAAACTGCTGTCAAACTTTTTACAGATGGCACGAAATGACGCCCTATTCAAATTTAAGAAGCATTTTTGATGCCGTTTCAGATTTTGTAAGTGCCAAACATCCATCTAACATGGATAAAGTTTTATGCAGTTGCCTGTTTACCTCCCAACAAAAAATGTTTAATTTTTAAAACTGCTGTAAAACTTTTTACAGATGGCACGAAATGACGCCCTATACAAATTAAGAAGCATTTTTTATGCCGTTTCAGATTTTGTAAGTGCCAAACATCCATCTAACATGGATAAAGTTTTATGCAGTTGCCTGTTTACCTCCCAACAAAAAATGTTTAATTTTTAAAACTGCTGTAAAACTTTTTACAGATGGCACGAAATGACACCCTATACAAATTAAGAAGCATTTTTTATGCCGTTTCAGATTTTGTAAGTGCCAAACATCCATCTAACATGGATAAAGTTTTATGCAGTTGCCTGTTTACCTCCCAACAAAAAATGTTTAATTTTTAAAACTGCTGTAAAACTTTTTACAGATGGCACGAAATGACGCCCTATACAAATTTAAGAAGCATTTTTTATGCCGTTTCAGATTTTGTAAGTGCCAAACATCCATCTAACATGGATAAAGTTTTATGCAGTTTCCTGTTTACCTCCCAACAAAAAATGTTTAATTTTTAAAACTGCTGTAAAACTTTTTACAGATGGCACGAAATGACGCCCTATACAAATTAAGAAGCATTTTTTATGCCGTTTCAGATTTTGTAAGTGCCAAACATCCATCTAACATGGATAAAGTTTTATGCAGTTTCCTGTTTACCTCCCAACAAAAAATGTTTAATTTTTAAAACTGCTGTAAAACTTTTTACAGATGGCACGAAATGACGCCCTATACAAATTAAGAAGCATTTTTTATGCCGTTTCAGATTTTGTAAGTGCCAAACATCCATCTAACATGGATAAAGTTTTATGCAGTTGCCTGTTTACCTCCCAACAAAAAATGTTTAATTTTTAAAACTGCTGTAAAACTTTTTATAGATGGCACGAAATGACGCCCTATACAAATTAAGAAGCATTTTATATGCCGTTTCAGATTTTGTAAGTGCCAAACATCCATCTAACATGGATAAAGTTTTATGCAGTTTCCTGTTTACCTCCCAACAAAAAATGTTTAATTTTTAAAACTGCTGTAAAACTTTTTACAGATGGCACGAAATGACGCCCTATACAAATTAAGAAGCATTTTATATGCCGTTTCAGATTTTGTAAGTGCCAAACATCCATCTAACATGGATAAAGTTTTATGCAGTTTCCTGTTTACCTCCCAACAAAAAATGTTTAATTTTTAAAACTGCTGTAAAACTTTTTACAGATGGCACGAAATGACGCCCTATACAAATTAAGAAGCATTTTATATGCCGTTTCAGATTTTGTAAGTGCCAAACATCCATCTAACATGGATAAAGTTTTATGCAGTTTCCTGTTTACCTCCCAACAAAAAATGTTTAATTTTTAAAACTGCTGTAAAACTTTTTACAGATGGCACGAAATGACGCCCTATACAAATTTAAGAAGCATTTTTTATGCCGTTTCAGATTTTGTAAGTGCCAAACATCCATCTAACATGGATAAAGTTTTATGCAGTTTCCTGTTTACCTCCCAACAAAAAATGTTTAATTTTTAAAACTGCTGTAAAACTTTTTACAGATGGCACGAAATGACGCGCTATACGAATTTAAGAAGCATTTTTTATGCCGTTTCAGATTTTGTAAGTGCCAAACATCCATCTAACATGGATAAAGTTTTATGCAGTTTCCTGTTTACCTCCCAACAAAAAATGTTTAATTTTTAAAACTGCTGTAAAACTTTTTACAGATGGCACGAAATGACGCCCTATACAAATTTAAGAAGCATTTTTGATGCCGTTTCAGATTTTGTAAGTGCCAAACATCCATCTAACATGGATAAAGTTTTATGCAGTTTCCTGTTTACCTCCCAACAAAAAATGCATATTTATTAAAACTGCTGTCAAACTTTTTACAGATGGCACGAAATGACGCCCTATACAAATTTAAGAAGCATTTTTGATGCCGTTTCAGATTTTGTAAGTGCCAAACATCCATCTAACATGGATAAAGTTTTATGCAGTTTCCTGTTTACCTCCCAACAAAAAACGCATATTTATTAAAACTGCTGTCAAACTTTTTACAGATGGCACGAAATGACGCCCTATACAAATTTAAGAAGCATTTTTGATGCCGTTTCAGATTTTGTAAGTGCCAAACATCCATCTAACATGGATAAAGTTTTATGCAGTTTCCTGTTTACCTCCCAACAAAAAATGCATATTTATTAAAACTGCTGTCAAACTTTTTACAGATGGCACGAAATGACGCCCTATACAAATTTAAGAAGCATTTTTGATGCCGTTTCAGATTTTGTAAGTGCCAAACATCCATCTAACATGGATAAAGTTTTATGCAGTTTCCTGTTTACCTCCCAACAAAAAACGCATATTTATTAAAACTGCTGTCAAACTTTTTACAGATGGCACGAAATGACGCCCTATAGAAATTTAAGAAGCATTTTTGATGCCGTTTCAGATTTTGTAAGTGCCAAACATCCATCTAACATGGATAAAGTTTTATGCAGTTTCCTGTTTACCTCCCAACAAAAAATGTTTAATTTTTAAAACTGCTGTAAAACTTTTTATAGATGGCACGAAATGACGCCCTATACAAATTTAAGAAGCATTTTTTATGCCGTTTCAGATTTTGTAAGTGCCAAACATCCATCTAACATGGATAAAGTTTTATGCAGTTGCCTGTTTACCTCCCAACAAAAAATGTTTAATTTTTAAAACTGCTGTAAAACTTTTTATAGATGGCACGAAATGACGCCCTATACAAATTTAAGAAGCATTTTTTATGCCGTTTCAGATTTTGTAAGTGCCAAACATCCATCTAACATGGATAAAGTTTTATGCAGTTGCCTGTTTACCTCCCAACAAAAAATGTTTAATTTTTAAAACTGCTGTAAAACTTTTTACAGATGGCACGAAATGACGCCCTATACAAATTAAGAAGCATTTTATATGCCGTTTCAGATTTTGTAAGTGCCAAACATCCATCTAACATGGATAAAGTTTTATGCAGTTGCCTGTTTACCTCCCAACAAAAAATGTTTAATTTTTAAAACTGCTGTAAAACTTTTTACAGATGGCACGAAATGACGCCCTATACAAATTTAAGAAGCATTTTTTATGCCGTTTCAGATTTTGTAAGTGCCAAACATCCATCTAACATGGATAAAGTTTTATGCAGTTTCCTGTTTACCTCCCAACAAAAAATGTTTAATTTTTAAAACTGCTGTAAAACTTTTTACAGATGGCACGAAATGACGCGCTATACGAATTTAAGAAGCATTTTTTATGCCGTTTCAGATTTTGTAAGTGCCAAACATCCATCTAACATGGATAAAGTTTTATGCAGTTTCCTGTTTACCTCCCAACAAAAAATGTTTAATTTTTAAAACTGCTGTAAAACTTTTTACAGATGGCACGAAATGACGCCCTATACAAATTTAAGAAGCATTTTTGATGCCGTTTCAGATTTTGTAAGTGCCAAACATCCATCTAACATGGATAAAGTTTTATGCAGTTTCCTGTTTACCTCCCAACAAAAAACGCATATTTATTAAAACTGCTGTCAAACTTTTTACAGATGGCACGAAATGACGCCCTATACAAATTTAAGAAGCATTTTTGATGCCGTTTCAGATTTTGTAAGTGCCAAACATCCATCTAACATGGATAAAGTTTTATGCAGTTTCCTGTTTACCTCCCAACAAAAAATGCATATTTATTAAAACTGCTGTCAAACTTTTTACAGATGGCACGAAATGACGCCCTATACAAATTTAAGAAGCATTTTTGATGCCGTTTCAGATTTTGTAAGTGCCAAACATCCATCTAACATGGATAAAGTTTTAGGGCCTTTCAGGTTTACCTCCCAACAAAAAATGCATATTTATTAAAACTGCTGTCAAACTTTTTACAGATGGCACGAAATGACGCCCTATACAAATTTAAGAAGCATTTTTGATGCCGTTTCAGATTTTGTAAGTGCCAAACATCCATCTAACATGGATAAAGTTTTAGGGCCTTTCAGGTTTACCTCCCAACAAAAAATGCATATTTATTAAAACTGCTGTCAAACTTTTTACAGATGGCACGAAATGACGCCCTATACAAATTTAAGAAGCATTTTTGATGCCGTTTCAGATTTTGTAAGTGCCAAACATCCATCTAACATGGATAAAGTTTTAGGGCCTTTCAGGTTTACCTCCCAACAAAAAATGCATATTTATTAAAACTGCTGTCAAACTTTTTACAGATGGCACGAAATGACGCCCTATACAAATTTAAGAAGCATTTTTTATGCCGTTTCAGATTTTGTAAGTGCCAAACATCCATCTAACATGGATAAAGTTTTATGCAGTTTCCTGTTTACCTCCCAACAAAAAATGTTTAATTTTTAAAACTGCTGTAAAACTTTTTATAGATGGCACGAAATGACGCCCTATACAAATTTAAGAAGCATTTTTTATGCCGTTTCAGATTTTGTAAGTGCCAAACATCCATCTAACATGGATAAAGTTTTATGCAGTTGCCTGTTTACCTCCCAACAAAAAATGTTTAATTTTTAAAACTGCTGTAAAACTTTTTATAGATGGCACGAAATGACGCCCTATACAAATTTAAGAAGCATTTTTGATGCCGTTTCAGATTTTGTAAGTGCCAAACATCCATCTAACATGGATAAAGTTTTATGCAGTTTCCTGTTTACCTCCCAACAAAAAACGCATATTTATTAAAACTGCTGTCAAACTTTTTACAGATGGCACGAAATGACGCCCTATAGAAATTTAAGAAGCATTTTTGATGCCGTTTCAGATTTTGTAAGTGCCAAACATCCATCTAACATGGATAAAGTTTTATGCAGTTTCCTGTTTACCTCCCAACAAAAAATGCATATTTATTAAAACTGCTGTCAAACTTTTTACAGATGGCACGAAATGACGCCCTATACAAATTTAAGAAGCATTTTTGATGCCGTTTCAGATTTTGTAAGTGCCAAACATCCATCTAACATGGATAAAGTTTTATGCAGTTTCCTGTTTACCTCCCAACAAAAAACGCATATTTATTAAAACTGCTGTCAAACTTTTTACAGATGGCACGAAATGACGCCCTATAGAAATTTAAGAAGCATTTTTGATGCCGTTTCAGATTTTGTAAGTGCCAAACATCCATCTAACATGGATAAAGTTTTATGCAGTTTCCTGTTTACCTCCCAACAAAAAATGCATATTTATTAAAACTGCTGTCAAACTTTTTACAGATGGCACGAAATGACGCCCTATACAAATTTAAGAAGCATTTTTGATGCCGTTTCAGATTTTGTAAGTGCCAAACATCCATCTAACATGGATAAAGTTTTATGCAGTTTCCTGTTTACCTCCCAACAAAAAACGCATATTTATTAAAACTGCTGTCAAACTTTTTACAGATGGCACGAAATGACGCCCTATACAAATTTAAGAAGCATTTTTGATGCCGTTTCAGATTTTGTAAGTGCCAAACATCCATCTAACATGGATAAAGTTTTAGGGCCTTTCAGGTTTACCTCCCAACAAAAAACGCATATTTATTAAAACTGCTGTCAAACTTTTTACAGATGGCACGAAATGACGCCCTATACAAATTTAAGAAGCATTTTTGATGCCGTTTCAGATTTTGTAAGTGCCAAACATCCATCTAACATGGATAAAGTTTTATGCAGTTTCCTGTTTACCTCCCAACAAAAAACGCATATTTATTAAAACTGCTGTCAAACTTTTTACAGATGGCACGAAATGACGCCCTATTCAAATTTAAGAAGCATTTTTGATGCCGTTTCAGATTTTGTAAGTGCCAAACATCCATCTAACATGGATAAAGTTTTAGGGCCTTTCAGGTTTACCTCCCAACAAAAAACGCATATTTATTAAAACTGCTGTCAAACTTTTTACAGATGGCACGAAATGACGCCCTATACAAATTTAAGAAGCATTTTTGATGCCGTTTCAGATTTTGTAAGTGCCAAACATCCATCTAACATGGATAAAGTTTTATGCAGTTTCCTGTTTACCTCCCAACAAAAAACGCATATTTATTAAAACTGCTGTAAAACGTTTTACAGATGGCACGAAATGACGCCCTATACAAATTAAGAAGCATTTTTTATGCCGTTTCAGATTTTGTAAGTGCCAAACATCCATCTAACATGGATAAAGTTTTATGCAGTTTCCTGTTTACCTCCCAACAAAAAACGCATATTTATTAAAACTGCTGTCAAACTTTTTACAGATGGCACGAAATGACGCCCTATACAAATTTAAGAAGCATTTTTGATGCCGTTTCAGATTTTGTAAGTGCCAAACATCCATCTAACATGGATAAAGTTTTATGCAGTTTCCTGTTTACCTCCCAACAAAAAACGCATATTTATTAAAACTGCTGTCAAACTTTTTACAGATGGCACGAAATGACGCCCTATACAAATTTAAGAAGCATTTTTGATGCCGTTTCAGATTTTGTAAGTGCCAAACATCCATCTAACATGGATAAAGTTTTATGCAGTTTCCTGTTTACCTCCCAACAAAAAACGCATATTTATTAAAACTGCTGTCAAACTTTTTACAGATGGCACGAAATGACGCCCTATACAAATTTAAGAAGCATTTTTGATGCCGTTTCAGATTTTGTAAGTGCCAAACATCCATCTAACATGGATAAAGTTTTAGGGCCTTTCAGGTTTACCTCCCAACAAAAAATGTTTAATTTTTAAAACTGCTGTAAAACTTTTTACAGATGGCACGAAATGACGCCCTATTCAAATTTAAGAAGCATTTTTGATGCCGTTTCAGATTTTGTAAGTGCCAAACATCCATCTAACATGGATAAAGTTTTAGGGCCTTTCAGGTTTACCTCCCAACAAAAAACGCATATTTATTAAAACTGCTGTAAAACGTTTTACAGATGGCACGAAATGACGCCCTATACAAATTAAGAAGCATTTTTTATGCCGTTTCAGATTTTGTAAGTGCCAAACATCCATCTAACATGGATAAAGTTTTATGCAGTTGCCTGTTTACCTCCCAACAAAAAATGTTTAATTTTTAAAACTGCTGTAAAACTTTTTACAGATGGCACGAAATGACGCGCTATACGAATTTAAGAAGCATTTTTTATGCCGTTTCAGATTTTGTAAGTGCCAAACATCCATCTAACATGGATAAAGTTTTATGCAGTTTCCTGTTTACCTCCCAACAAAAAACGCATATTTATTAAAACTGCTGTCAAACTTTTTACAGATGGCACGAAATGACGCCCTATACAAATTTAAGAAGCATTTTTGATGCCGTTTCAGATTTTGTAAGTGCCAAACATCCATCTAACATGGATAAAGTTTTATGCAGTTTCCTGTTTACCTCCCAACAAAAAACGCATATTTATTAAAACTGCTGTCAAACTTTTTACAGATGGCACGAAATGACGCCCTATAGAAATTTAAGAAGCATTTTTGATGCCGTTTCAGATTTTGTAAGTGCCAAACATCCATCTAACATGGATAAAGTTTTAGGGCCTTTCAGGTTTACCTCCCAACAAAAAACGCATATTTATTAAAACTGCTGTAAAACGTTTTACAGATGGCACGAAATGACGCCCTATACAAATTAAGAAGCATTTTTTATGCCGTTTCAGATTTTGTAAGTGCCAAACATCCATCTAACATGGATAAAGTTTTATGCAGTTTCCTGTTTACCTCCCAACAAAAAACGCATATTTATTAAAACTGCTGTCAAACTTTTTACAGATGGCACGAAATGACGCCCTATACAAATTTAAGAAGCATTTTTGATGCCGTTTCAGATTTTGTAAGTGCCAAACATCCATCTAACATGGATAAAGTTTTATGCAGTTTCCTGTTTACCTCCCAACAAAAAACGCATATTTATTAAAACTGCTGTCAAACTTTTTACAGATGGCACGAAATGACGCCCTATACAAATTTAAGAAGCATTTTTGATGCCGTTTCAGATTTTGTAAGTGCCAAACATCCATCTAACATGGATAAAGTTTTATGCAGTTTCCTGTTTACCTCCCAACAAAAAACGCATATTTATTAAAACTGCTGTCAAACTTTTTACAGATGGCACGAAATGACGCCCTATACAAATTTAAGAAGCATTTTTGATGCCGTTTCAGATTTTGTAAGTGCCAAACATCCATCTAACATGGATAAAGTTTTAGGGCCTTTCAGGTTTACCTCCCAACAAAAAATGTTTAATTTTTAAAACTGCTGTAAAACTTTTTACAGATGGCACGAAATGACGCCCTATTCAAATTTAAGAAGCATTTTTGATGCCGTTTCAGATTTTGTAAGTGCCAAACATCCATCTAACATGGATAAAGTTTTAGGGCCTTTCAGGTTTACCTCCCAACAAAAAACGCATATTTATTAAAACTGCTGTAAAACGTTTTACAGATGGCACGAAATGACGCCCTATACAAATTAAGAAGCATTTTTTATGCCGTTTCAGATTTTGTAAGTGCCAAACATCCATCTAACATGGATAAAGTTTTATGCAGTTGCCTGTTTACCTCCCAACAAAAAATGTTTAATTTTTAAAACTGCTGTAAAACTTTTTACAGATGGCACGAAATGACGCGCTATACGAATTTAAGAAGCATTTTTTATGCCGTTTCAGATTTTGTAAGTGCCAAACATCCATCTAACATGGATAAAGTTTTATGCAGTTTCCTGTTTACCTCCCAACAAAAAACGCATATTTATTAAAACTGCTGTCAAACTTTTTACAGATGGCACGAAATGACGCCCTATACAAATTTAAGAAGCATTTTTGATGCCGTTTCAGATTTTGTAAGTGCCAAACATCCATCTAACATGGATAAAGTTTTATGCAGTTTCCTGTTTACCTCCCAACAAAAAACGCATATTTATTAAAACTGCTGTCAAACTTTTTACAGATGGCACGAAATGACGCCCTATAGAAATTTAAGAAGCATTTTTGATGCCGTTTCAGATTTTGTAAGTGCCAAACATCCATCTAACATGGATAAAGTTTTAGGGCCTTTCAGGTTTACCTCCCAACAAAAAACGCATATTTATTAAAACTGCTGTCAAACTTTTTACAGATGGCACGAAATGACGCCCTATACAAATTTAAGAAGCATTTTTGATGCCGTTTCAGATTTTGTAAGTGCCAAACATCCATCTAACATGGATAAAGTTTTATGCAGTTTCCTGTTTACCTCCCAACAAAAAACGCATATTTATTAAAACTGCTGTCAAACTTTTTACAGATGGCACGAAATGACGCCCTATTCAAATTTAAGAAGCATTTTTGATGCCGTTTCAGATTTTGTAAGTGCCAAACATCCATCTAACATGGATAAAGTTTTAGGGCCTTTCAGGTTTACCTCCCAACAAAAAACGCATATTTATTAAAACTGCTGTAAAACGTTTTACAGATGGCACGAAATGACGCCCTATACAAATTAAGAAGCATTTTTTATGCCGTTTCAGATTTTGTAAGTGCCAAACATCCATCTAACATGGATAAAGTTTTAGGGCCTTTCAGGTTTACCTCCCAACAAAAAACGCATATTTATTAAAACTGCTGTCAAACTTTTTACAGATGGCACGAAATGACGCCCTATACAAATTTAAGAAGCATTTTTGATGCCGTTTCAGATTTTGTAAGTGCCAAACATCCATCTAACATGGATAAAGTTTTATGCAGTTTCCTGTTTACCTCCCAACAAAAAACGCATATTTATTAAAACTGCTGTCAAACTTTTTACAGATGGCACGAAATGACGCCCTATACAAATTTAAGAAGCATTTTTGATGCCGTTTCAGATTTTGTAAGTGCCAAACATCCATCTAACATGGATAAAGTTTTAGGGCCTTTCAGGTTTACCTCCCAACAAAAAACGCATATTTATTAAAACTGCTGTCAAACTTTTTACAGATGGCACGAAATGACGCCCTATACAAATTTAAGAAGCATTTTTGATGCCGTTTCAGATTTTGTAAGTGCCAAACATCCATCTAACATGGATAAAGTTTTATGCAGTTTCCTGTTTACCTCCCAACAAAAAACGCATATTTATTAAAACTGCTGTCAAACTTTTTACAGATGGCACGAAATGACGCCCTATACAAATTTAAGAAGCATTTTTGATGCCGTTTCAGATTTTGTAAGTGCCAAACATCCATCTAACATGGATAAAGTTTTATGCAGTTTCCTGTTTACCTCCCAACAAAAAACGCATATTTATTAAAACTGCTGTCAAACTTTTTACAGATGGCACGAAATGACGCCCTATACAAATTTAAGAAGCATTTTTGATGCCGTTTCAGATTTTGTAAGTGCCAAACATCCATCTAACATGGATAAAGTTTTAGGGCCTTTCAGGTTTACCTCCCAACAAAAAATGTTTAATTTTTAAAACTGCTGTAAAACTTTTTACAGATGGCACGAAATGACGCCCTATTCAAATTTAAGAAGCATTTTTGATGCCGTTTCAGATTTTGTAAGTGCCAAACATCCATCTAACATGGATAAAGTTTTAGGGCCTTTCAGGTTTACCTCCCAACAAAAAACGCATATTTATTAAAACTGCTGTAAAACGTTTTACAGATGGCACGAAATGACGCCCTATACAAATTAAGAAGCATTTTTTATGCCGTTTCAGATTTTGTAAGTGCCAAACATCCATCTAACATGGATAAAGTTTTATGCAGTTGCCTGTTTACCTCCCAACAAAAAATGTTTAATTTTTAAAACTGCTGTAAAACTTTTTACAGATGGCACGAAATGACGCCCTATACAAATTAAGAAGCATTTTTTATGCCGTTTCAGATTTTGTAAGTGCCAAACATCCATCTAACATGGATAAAGTTTTATGCAGTTGCCTGTTTACCTCCCAACAAAAAATGTTTAATTTTTAAAACTGCTGTAAAACTTTTTACAGATGGCACGAAATGACGCCCTATACAAATTAAGAAGCATTTTTGATGCCGTTTCAGATTTTGTAAGTGCCAAACATCCATCTAACATGGATAAAGTTTTAGGGCCTTTCAGGTTTACCTCCCAACAAAAAACGCATATTTATTAAAACTGCTGTAAAACGTTTTACAGATGGCACGAAATGACGCCCTATACAAATTTAAGAAGCATTTTTGATGCCGTTTCAGATTTTGTAAGTGCCAAACATCCAACTAACATGGATAAAGTTTTAGGGCCTTTCAGGTTTACCTCCCAACAAAAAATGTTTAATTCTTAAAACTGCTGTAAAACTTTTTACAGATGGCACGAAATGACGCCCTATACAAATTAAGAAGCATTTTTTATGCCGTTTCAGATTTTGTAAGTGCCAAACATCCAACTAACATGGATAAAGTTTTAGGGCCTTTCAGGTTTACCTCCCAACAAAAAATGTTTAATTTTTAAAACTGCTGTAAAACTTTTTACAGATGGCACGAAATGACGCCCTATACAAATTAAGAAGCATTTTTTATGCCGTTTCAGATTTTGTAAGTGCCAAACATCCATCTAACATGGATAAAGTTTTATGCAGTTGCCTGTTTACCTCCCAACAAAAAATGTTTAATTTTTAAAACTGCTGTAAAACTTTTTACAGATGGCACGAAATGACGCGCTATACGAATTTAAGAAGCATTTTTTATGCCGTTTCAGATTTTGTAAGTGCCAAACATCCATCTAACATGGATAAAGTTTTATGCAGTTTCCTGTTTACCTCCCAACAAAAAATGTTTAATTTTTAAAACTGCTGTAAAACTTTTTACAGATGGCACGAAATGACGCCCTCTACAAATTTAAGAAGCATTTTTTATGCCGTTTCAGATTTTGTAAGTGCCAAACATCCAACTAACATGGATAAAGTTTTAGGGCCTTTCAGGTTTACCTCCCAACAAAAAATGTTTAATTTTTAAAACTGCTGTAAAACTTTTTACAGATGGCACGAAATGACGCGCTATACGAATTTAAGAAGCATTTTTTATGCCGTTTCAGATTTTGTAAGTGCCAAACATCCATCTAACATGGATAAAGTTTTATGCAGTTTCCTGTTTACCTCCCAACAAAAAACGCATATTTATTAAAACTGCTGTCAAACTTTTTACAGATGGCACGAAATGACGCCCTATTTAAATTTAAGAAGCATTTTTGATGCCGTTTCAGATTTTGTAAGTGCCAAACATCCATCTAACATGGATAAAGTTTTAGGGCCTTTCAGGTTTACCTCCCAACAAAAAACGCATATTTATTAAAACTGCTGTAAAACGTTTTACAGATGGCACGAAATGACGCCCTATACAAATTAAGAAGCATTTTTTATGCCGTTTCAGATTTTGTAAGTGCCAAACATCCATCTAACATGGATAAAGTTTTATGCAGTTGCCTGTTTACCTCCCAACAAAAAATGTTTAATTTTTAAAACTGCTGTAAAACGTTTTACAGATGGCACGAAATGACGCCCTATACAAATTTAAGAAGCATTTTTGATGCCGTTTCAGATTTTGTAAGTGCCAAACATCCATCTAACATGGATAAAGTTTTATGCAGTTTCCTGTTTACCTCCCAACTGAAAATGTTTAATTTTTAAAACTGCTGTAAAACTTTTTACAGATGGCACGAAATGACGCCCTATACAAATTTAAGAAGCATTTTTGATGCCGTTTCAGATTTTGTAAGTGCCAAACATCCATCTAACATGGATAAAGTTTTAGGGCCTTTCAGGTTTACCTCCCAACAAAAAACGCATATTTATTAAAACTGCTGTAAAACGTTTTACAGATGGCACGAAATGACGCCCTATACAAATTTAAGAAGCATTTTTGATGCCGTTTCAGATTTTGTAAGTGCCAAACATCCATCTAACATGGATAAAGTTTTATGCAGTTTCCTGTTTACCTCCCAACTGAAAATGTTTAATTTTTAAAACTGCTGTAAAACTTTTTACAGATGGCACGAAATGACGCCCTATACAAATTTAAGAAGCATTTTTGATGCCGTTTCAGATTTTGTAAGTGCCAAACATCCATCTAACATGGATAAAGTTTTAGGGCCTTTCAGGTTTACCTCCCAACAAAAAACGCATATTTATTAAAACTGCTGTAAAACGTTTTACAGATGGCACGAAATGACGCCCTATACAAATTTAAGAAGCATTTTTGATGCCGTTTCAGATTTTGTAAGTGCCAAACATCCATCTAACATGGATAAAGTTTTATGCAGTTTCCTGTTTACCTCCCAACAAAAAATGTTTAATTTTTAAAACTGCTGTAAAACATTTTACAGATGGCACGAAATGAAGCCCTATACAAATTTAAAAAGCATTTTTTATGCGGATTCAGAATATGTGAGTGTTAAACATCCATCTAACATGGATAAAGTTTTATGGACTTTCAGGTTAACCTCCCAACAAAAAATGCATATTTATTAAAACTGCTGTAAAACTTTTTACAGATGGCACGAAATGACGCCCTATACAAATTTAAGAAGCATTTTTGATGCCGTTTCAGATTTTGTAAGTGCCAAACATCCATCTAACATGGATAAAGTTTTAGGGCCTTTCAGGTTTACCTCCCAACAAAAAACGCATATTTATTAAAACTGCTGTCAAACTTTTTACAGATGGCACGAAATGACGCCCTATACAAATTTAAGAAGCATTTTTGATGCCGTTTCAGATTTTGTAAGTGCCAAACATCCATCTAACATGGATAAAGTTTTATGCAGTTTCCTGTTTACCTCCCAACAAAAAACGCATATTTATTAAAACTGCTGTCAAACTTTTTACAGATGGCACGAAATGACGCCCTATACAAATTTAAGAAGCATTTTTGATGCCGTTTCAGATTTTGTAAGTGCCAAACATCCATCTAACATGGATAAAGTTTTAGGGCCTTTCAGGTTTACCTCCCAACAAAAAATGTTTAATTTTTAAAACTGCTGTAAAACTTTTTACAGATGGCACGAAATGACGCCCTATTCAAATTTAAGAAGCATTTTTGATGCCGTTTCAGATTTTGTAAGTGCCAAACATCCATCTAACATGGATAAAGTTTTAGGGCCTTTCAGGTTTACCTCCCAACAAAAAACGCATATTTATTAAAACTGCTGTAAAACGTTTTACAGATGGCACGAAATGACGCCCTATACAAATTAAGAAGCATTTTTTATGCCGTTTCAGATTTTGTAAGTGCCAAACATCCATCTAACATGGATAAAGTTTTATGCAGTTGCCTGTTTACCTCCCAACAAAAAATGTTTAATTTTTAAAACTGCTGTAAAACTTTTTACAGATGGCACGAAATGACGCCCTATACAAATTAAGAAGCATTTTTTATGCCGTTTCAGATTTTGTAAGTGCCAAACATCCATCTAACATGGATAAAGTTTTATGCAGTTGCCTGTTTACCTCCCAACAAAAAATGTTTAATTTTTAAAACTGCTGTAAAACTTTTTACAGATGGCACGAAATGACGCCCTATACAAATTAAGAAGCATTTTTGATGCCGTTTCAGATTTTGTAAGTGCCAAACATCCATCTAACATGGATAAAGTTTTAGGGCCTTTCAGGTTTACCTCCCAACAAAAAACGCATATTTATTAAAACTGCTGTAAAACGTTTTACAGATGGCACGAAATGACGCCCTATACAAATTTAAGAAGCATTTTTGATGCCGTTTCAGATTTTGTAAGTGCCAAACATCCAACTAACATGGATAAAGTTTTAGGGCCTTTCAGGTTTACCTCCCAACAAAAAATGTTTAATTCTTAAAACTGCTGTAAAACTTTTTACAGATGGCACGAAATGACGCCCTATACAAATTAAGAAGCATTTTTTATGCCGTTTCAGATTTTGTAAGTGCCAAACATCCAACTAACATGGATAAAGTTTTAGGGCCTTTCAGGTTTACCTCCCAACAAAAAATGTTTAATTTTTAAAACTGCTGTAAAACTTTTTACAGATGGCACGAAATGACGCCCTATACAAATTAAGAAGCATTTTTTATGCCGTTTCAGATTTTGTAAGTGCCAAACATCCATCTAACATGGATAAAGTTTTATGCAGTTGCCTGTTTACCTCCCAACAAAAAATGTTTAATTTTTAAAACTGCTGTAAAACTTTTTACAGATGGCACGAAATGACGCGCTATACGAATTTAAGAAGCATTTTTTATGCCGTTTCAGATTTTGTAAGTGCCAAACATCCATCTAACATGGATAAAGTTTTATGCAGTTTCCTGTTTACCTCCCAACAAAAAATGTTTAATTTTTAAAACTGCTGTAAAACTTTTTACAGATGGCACGAAATGACGCCCTCTACAAATTTAAGAAGCATTTTTTATGCCGTTTCAGATTTTGTAAGTGCCAAACATCCAACTAACATGGATAAAGTTTTAGGGCCTTTCAGGTTTACCTCCCAACAAAAAATGTTTAATTTTTAAAACTGCTGTAAAACTTTTTACAGATGGCACGAAATGACGCGCTATACGAATTTAAGAAGCATTTTTTATGCCGTTTCAGATTTTGTAAGTGCCAAACATCCATCTAACATGGATAAAGTTTTATGCAGTTTCCTGTTTACCTCCCAACAAAAAACGCATATTTATTAAAACTGCTGTCAAACTTTTTACAGATGGCACGAAATGACGCCCTATTTAAATTTAAGAAGCATTTTTGATGCCGTTTCAGATTTTGTAAGTGCCAAACATCCATCTAACATGGATAAAGTTTTAGGGCCTTTCAGGTTTACCTCCCAACAAAAAACGCATATTTATTAAAACTGCTGTAAAACGTTTTACAGATGGCACGAAATGACGCCCTATACAAATTAAGAAGCATTTTTTATGCCGTTTCAGATTTTGTAAGTGCCAAACATCCATCTAACATGGATAAAGTTTTATGCAGTTGCCTGTTTACCTCCCAACAAAAAATGTTTAATTTTTAAAACTGCTGTAAAACGTTTTACAGATGGCACGAAATGACGCCCTATACAAATTTAAGAAGCATTTTTGATGCCGTTTCAGATTTTGTAAGTGCCAAACATCCATCTAACATGGATAAAGTTTTATGCAGTTTCCTGTTTACCTCCCAACTGAAAATGTTTAATTTTTAAAACTGCTGTAAAACTTTTTACAGATGGCACGAAATGACGCCCTATACAAATTTAAGAAGCATTTTTGATGCCGTTTCAGATTTTGTAAGTGCCAAACATCCATCTAACATGGATAAAGTTTTATGCAGTTTCCTGTTTACCTCCCAACTGAAAATGTTTAATTTTTAAAACTGCTGTAAAACTTTTTACAGATGGCACGAAATGACGCCCTATACAAATTTAAGAAGCATTTTTGATGCCGTTTCAGATTTTGTAAGTGCCAAACATCCATCTAACATGGATAAAGTTTTAGGGCCTTTCAGGTTTACCTCCCAACAAAAAACGCATATTTATTAAAACTGCTGTAAAACGTTTTACAGATGGCACGAAATGACGCCCTATACAAATTTAAGAAGCATTTTTGATGCCGTTTCAGATTTTGTAAGTGCCAAACATCCATCTAACATGGATAAAGTTTTATGCAGTTTCCTGTTTACCTCCCAACAAAAAATGTTTAATTTTTAAAACTGCTGTAAAACATTTTACAGATGGCACGAAATGAAGCCCTATACAAATTTAAAAAGCATTTTTTATGCGGATTCAGAATATGTGAGTGTTAAACATCCATCTAACATGGATAAAGTTTTATGGACTTTCAGGTTAACCTCCCAACAAAAAATGCATATTTATTAAAACTGCTGTAAAACTTTTTACAGATGGCACGAAATGACGCCCTATACAAATTTAAGAAGCATTTTTGATGCCGTTTCAGATTTTGTAAGTGCCAAACATCCATCTAACATGGATAAAGTTTTAGGGCCTTTCAGGTTTACCTCCCAACAAAAAATGTTTAATTTTTAAAACTGCTGTAAAACGTTTTACAGATGGCACGAAATGACGCCCTATACAAATTTAAGAAGCATTTTTGATGCCGTTTCAGATTTTGTAAGTGCCAAACATCCATCTAACATGGATAAAGTTTTAGGGCCTTTCAGGTTTACCTCCCAACAAAAAATGTTTAATTTTTAAAACTGCTGTAAAACTTTTTACAGATGGCACGAAATGACGCCCTATACAAATTTAAGAAGCATTTTTGATGCCGTTTCAGATTTTGTAAGTGCCAAACATCCATCTAACATGGATAAAGTTTTAGGGCCTTTCAGGTTTACCTCCCAACAAAAAATGTTTAATTTTTAAAACTGCTGTAAAACTTTTTACAGATGGCACGAAATGACGCCCTATACAAATTTAAGAAGCATTTTTGATGCCGTTTCAGATTTGGTAAGTGCCAAACATCCAACTAACATGGATAAAGTTTTATGCAGTTTCCTGTTTACCTCCCAACAAAAAATGTTTAATTTTTAAAACTGCTGTAAAACTTTTTACAGATGGCACGAAATGACGCCCTATACAAATTTAAGAAGCATTTTTGATGCCGTTTCAGATTTGGTAAGTGCCAAACATCCAACTAACATGGATAAAGTTTTATGCAGTTTCCTGTTTACCTCCCAACAAAAAATGCATATTTATTAAAACTGCTGTAAAACTTTTTACAGATGGCACGAAATGACGCCCTATACATATTTAAGAAGCATTTTTGATGCCGTTTCAGATTTTGTAAGTGCCAAACATCCATCTCACATGGATAAAGGTTTAGGGCCTTTCAGGTTTACCTCCCAACAAAAAACGTTTAATTTTTAAAACTGCTGTAAAACTTTTTACAGATGGCACGAAATGACGCCCTATACAAATTTAAGAAGCATTTTTGATGCCGTTTCAGATTTGGTAAGTGCCAAACATCCATCTCACATGGATAAAGGTTTAGGGCCTTTCAGGTTTACCTCCCAACAAAAAATGTTTAATTTTTAAAACTGCTGTAAAACTTTTTACAGATGGCACGAAATGACGCGCTATACGAATTTAAGAAGCATTTTTTATGCCGTTTCAGATTTTGTAAGTGCCAAACATCCATCTAACATGGATAAAGTTTTATGCAGTTTCCTGTTTACCTCCCAACAAAAAATGCATATTTATTAAAACTGCTGTAAAACTTTTTACAGATGGCACGAAATGACGCCCTATACATATTTAAGAAGCATTTTTGATGCCGTTTCAGATTTTGTAAGTGCCAAACATCCATCTCACATGGATAAAGGTTTAGGGCCTTTCAGGTTTACCTCCCAACAAAAAATGTTTAATTTTTAAAACTGCTGTAAAACTTTTTAGAGATGGCACGAAATGACGCCCTATACATATTTAAGAAGCATTTTTGATGCCGTTTCAGATTTTGTAAGTGCCAAACATCCATCTAACATGGATAAAGTTTTAGGGCCTTTCAGGTTTACCTCCCAACAAAAAATGTTTAATTTTTAAAACTGCTGTAAAACTTTTTACAGATGGCACGAAATGACGCCCTATACAAATTTAAGAAGCATTTTTGATGCCGTTTCAGATTTGGTAAGTGCCAAACATCCAACTAACATGGATAAAGTTTTATGCAGTTTCCTGTTTACCTCCCAACAAAAAATGTTTAATTTTTAAAACTGCTGTAAAACTTTTTACAGATGGCACGAAATGACGCCCTATACAAATTTAAGAAGCATTTTTTATGCCGTTTCAGATTTGGTAAGTGCCAAACATCCAACTAACATGGATAAAGTTTTATGCAGTTTCCTGTTTACCTCCCAACAAAAAATGCATATTTATTAAAACTGCTGTAAAACTTTTTACAGATGGCACGAAATGACGCCCTATACATATTTAAGAAGCATTTTTGATGCCGTTTCAGATTTTGTAAGTGCCAAACATCCATCTCACATGGATAAAGGTTTAGGGCCTTTCAGGTTTACCTCCCAACAAAAAACGTTTAATTTTTAAAACTGCTGTAAAACTTTTTACAGATGGCACGAAATGACGCCCTATACAAATTTAAGAAGCATTTTTGATGCCGTTTCAGATTTGGTAAGTGCCAAACATCCATCTAACATGGATAAAGTTTTATGCAGTTTCCTGTTTACCTCCCAACAAAAAATGCATATTTATTAAAACTGCTGTAAAACTTTTTACAGATGGCACGAAATGACGCCCTATACATATTTAAGAAGCATTTTTGATGCCGTTTCAGATTTTGTAAGTGCCAAACATCCATCTCACATGGATAAAGGTTTAGGGCCTTTCAGGTTTACCTCCCAACAAAAAATGTTTAATTTTTAAAACTGCTGTAAAACTTTTTACAGATGGCACGAAATGACGCCCTATACATATTTAAGAAGCATTTTTGATGCCGTTTCAGATTTTGTAAGTGCCAAACATCCATCTAACATGGATAAAGTTTTAGGGCCTTTCAGGTTTACCTCCCAACAAAAAATGTTTAATTTTTAAAACTGCTGTAAAACTTTTTACAGATGGCACGAAATGACGCCCTATACAAATTTAAGAAGCATTTTTGATGCCGTTTCAGATTTTGTAAGTGCCAAACATCCATCTAACATGGATAAAGTTTTAGGGCCTTTCAGGTTTACCTCCCAACAAAAAATGTTTAATTTTTAAAACTGCTGTAAAACTTTTTACAGATGGCACGAAATGACGCCCTATACAAATTTAAGAAGCATTTTTGATGCCGTTTCAGATTTGGTAAGTGCCAAACATCCAACTAACATGGATAAAGTTTTATGCAGTTTCCTGTTTACCTCCCAACAAAAAATGTTTAATTTTTAAAACTGCTGTAAAACTTTTTACAGATGGCACGAAATGACGCCCTATACAAATTTAAGAAGCATTTTTGATGCCGTTTCAGATTTGGTAAGTGCCAAACATCCAACTAACATGGATAAAGTTTTATGCAGTTTCCTGTTTACCTCCCAACAAAAAATGCATATTTATTAAAACTGCTGTAAAACTTTTTACAGATGGCACGAAATGACGCCCTATACATATTTAAGAAGCATTTTTGATGCCGTTTCAGATTTTGTAAGTGCCAAACATCCATCTCACATGGATAAAGGTTTAGGGCCTTTCAGGTTTACCTCCCAACAAAAAACGTTTAATTTTTAAAACTGCTGTAAAACTTTTTACAGATGGCACGAAATGACGCCCTATACAAATTTAAGAAGCATTTTTGATGCCGTTTCAGATTTGGTAAGTGCCAAACATCCATCTAACATGGATAAAGTTTTATGCAGTTTCCTGTTTACCTCCCAACAAAAAATGTTTAATTTTTAAAACTGCTGTAAAACTTTTTACAGATGGCACGAAATGACGCCCTATACATATTTAAGAAGCATTTTTGATGCCGTTTCAGATTTGGTAAGTGCCAAACATCCATCTAACATGGATAAAGTTTTATGCAGTTTCCTGTTTACCTCCCAACAAAAAATGTTTAATTTTTAAAACTGCTGTAAAACTTTTTACAGATGGCACGAAATGACGCCCTATACAAATTTAAGAAGCATTTTTGATGCCGTTTCAGATTTGGTAAGTGCCAAACATCCATCTAACATGGATAAAGTTTTATGCAGTTTCCTGTTTACCTCCCAACAAAAAATGTTTAATTTTTAAAACTGCTGTAAAACTTTTTACAGATGGCACGAAATGACGCCCTATACATATTTAAGAAGCATTTTTTATGCCGTTTCAGATTTTGTAAGTGCCAAACATCCATCTAACATGGATAAAGTTTTATGCAGTTTCCTGTTTACCTCCCAACAAAAAATGCATATTTATTAAAACTGCTGTAAAACTTTTTACAGATGGCACGAAATGACGCCCTATACATATTTAAGAAGCATTTTTGATGCCGTTTCAGATTTTGTAAGTGCCAAACATCCATCTCACATGGATAAAGGTTTAGGGCCTTTCAGGTTTACCTCCCAACAAAAAACGTTTAATTTTTAAAACTGCTGTAAAACTTTTTACAGATGGCACGAAATGACGCCCTATACAAATTTAAGAAGCATTTTTGATGCCGTTTCAGATTTTGTAAGTGCCAAACATCCATCTCACATGGATAAAGGTTTAGGGCCTTTCAGGTTTACCTCCCAACAAAAAACGTTTAATTTTTAAAACTGCTGTAAAACTTTTTACAGATGGCACGAAATGACGCCCTATACAAATTTAAGAAGCATTTTTGATGCCGTTTCAGATTTGGTAAGTGCCAAACATCCATCTAACATGGATAAAGTTTTATGCAGTTTCCTGTTTACCTCCCAACAAAAAATGTTTAATTTTTAAAACTGCTGTAAAACTTTTTACAGATGGCACGAAATGACGCCCTATACATATTTAAGAAGCATTTTTGATGCCGTTTCAGATTTGGTAAGTGCCAAACATCCATCTAACATGGATAAAGTTTTATGCAGTTTCCTGTTTACCTCCCAACAAAAAATGTTTAATTTTTAAAACTGCTGTAAAACTTTTTACAGATGGCACGAAATGACGCGCTATACGAATTTAAGAAGCATTTTTTATGCCGTTTCAGATTTTGTAAGTGCCAAACATCCATCTAACATGGATAAAGGTTTATGCAGTTTCCTGTTTACCTCCCAACAAAAAATGTTTAATTTTTAAAACTGCTGTAAAACTTTTTACAGATGGCACGAAATGACGCGCTATACGAATTTAAGAAGCATTTTTTATGCCGTTTCAGATTTTGTAAGTGCCAAACATCCATCTAACATGGATAAAGTTTTAGGGCCTTTCAGGTTTACCTCCCAACAAAAAACGCATATTTATTAAAACTGCTGTAAAACGTTTTACAGATGGCACGAAATGACGCCCTATACAAATTAAGAAGCATTTTTTATGCCGTTTCAGATTTTGTAAGTGCCAAACATCCATCTAACATGGATAAAGTTTTATGCAGTTGCCTGTTTACCTCCCAACAAAAAATGTTTAATTTTTAAAACTGCTGTAAAACGTTTTACAGATGGCACGAAATGACGCCCTATACAAATTTAAGAAGCATTTTTGATGCCGTTTCAGATTTTGTAAGTGCCAAACATCCATCTAACATGGATAAAGTTTTATGCAGTTTCCTGTTTACCTCCCAACAAAAAATGTTTAATTTTTAAAACTGCTGTAAAACATTTAACAGATGGCACGAAATGAAGCCCTATACAAATTTAAAAAGCATTTTTTATGCGGATTCAGAATATGTGAGTGTTAAACATCCATCTAACATGGATAAAGTTTTATGGACTTTCAGGTTAACCTCCCAACAAAAAATGCATATTTATTAAAACTGCTGTAAAACTTTTTACAGATGGCACGAAATGACGCCCTATTCAAATTTAAGAAGCATTTTTGATGCCGTTTCAGATTTTGTAAGTGCCAAACATCCATCTAACATGGATAAAGTTTTAGGGCCTTTCAGGTTTACCTCCCAACAAAAAATGTTTAATTTTTAAAACTGCTGTAAAACGTTTTACAGATGGCACGAAATGACGCCCTATACAAATTTAAGAAGCATTTTTGATGCCGTTTCAGATTTTGTAAGTGCCAAACATCCATCTAACATGGATAAAGTTTTAGGGCCTTTCAGGTTTACCTCCCAACAAAAAATGTTTAATTTTTAAAACTGCTGTAAAACTTTTTACAGATGGCACGAAATGACGCCCTATACAAATTTAAGAAGCATTTTTGATGCTGTTTCAGATTTTGTAAGTGCCAAACATCCATCTAACATGGATAAAGTTTTAGGGCCTTTCAGGTTTACCTCCCAACAAAAAATGTTTAATTTTTAAAACTGCTGTAAAACTTTTTACAGATGGCACGAAATGACGCCCTATACAAATTTAAGAAGCATTTTTGATGCCGTTTCAGATTTGGTAAGTGCCAAACATCCAACTAACATGGATAAAGTTTTATGCAGTTTCCTGTTTACCTCCCAACAAAAAATGCATATTTATTAAAACTGCTGTAAAACTTTTTACAGATGGCACGAAATGACGCCCTATACATATTTAAGAAGCATTTTTGATGCCGTTTCAGATTTTGTAAGTGCCAAACATCCATCTCACATGGATAAAGGTTTAGGGCCTTTCAGGTTTACCTCCCAACAAAAAACGTTTAATTTTTAAAACTGCTGTAAAACTTTTTACAGATGGCACGAAATGACGCCCTATACAAATTTAAGAAGCATTTTTGATGCCGTTTCAGATTTGGTAAGTGCCAAACATCCAACTAACATGGATAAAGTTTTAGGGCCTTTCAGGTTTACCTCCCATCAAAAAATGTTTAATTCTTAAAACTGCTGTAAAACTTTTTACAGATGGCACGAAATGACGCCCTATACATATTTAAGAAGCATTTTTGATGCCGTTTCAGATTTGGTAAGTGCCAAACATCCATCTAGCATGGATAAAGTTTTATGGACTTTCAGGTTTACCTCCCAACAAAAAATGCATATTTATTAAAACTGCTGTAAAACTTTTTACAGATGGAACTAAATGAAGCCCTATACAAGTTTACGAAGCATTTTTGATGCCGTTTCAGATTTTGTAAGTGCCAAACATCCATCTAACATGGATAAAGTTTTATGGACTTTCAGGTTTACCTCCCAACAAAAAATGCATATTTATTAAAACTGCTGTAAAACTATTTACAGGTGGATCTAAATGAAGCCCTATACAAATTTAAGAAACATTTTTGATGCGGATTCAGAATATGTGAGTGCCAAACATCCATCTAACATGGATAAAGTTTTATGGACTTTCAGGTTTACCTCCCAACAAAAAATGCATATTTATTAAAACTGCTGTAAAACTATTTACAGGTGGATCTAAATGAAGCCCTATACAAATTTAAGAAACATTTTTGATGCGGATTCAGAATATGTGAGTGCCAAACATCCATCTAACATGGATAAAGTTTTAGGGCCTTTCAGGTTTACCTCCCAACAAAAAATGTTTAATTTTTAAAACTGCTGTAAAACGTTTTACAGATGGCACGAAATGACGCCCTATACAAATTTAATAAGCATTTTTGTTGCCGTTTCAGATTTTGTAAGTGCCAAACATCCATCTAACATGGATAAAGTTTTAGGGCCTTTCAGGTTTACCTCCCAACAAAAAATGTTTAATTTTTAAAACTGCTGTAAAACGTTTTACAGATGGCACGAAATGACGCCCTATACAAATTTAAGAAGCATTTTTGATGCCGTTTCAGATTTTGTAAGTGCCAAACATCCATCTAACATGGATAAAGTTTTAGGGCCTTTCAGGTTTACCTCCCAACAAAAAATGTTTAATTTTTAAAACTGCTGTAAAACTTTTTACAGATGGCACGAAATGACGCCCAATACAAATTTAAGATGCATTTTTGATGCCGTTTCAGATTTTGTAAGTGCCAAACATCCATCTAACATGGATAAAGTTTTATGGACTTTCAGGTTTACCTCCCAACAAAAAATGCATATTTATTAAAACTGCTGTAAAACTTTTTACAGATGGAACTAAATGAAGCCCTATACAAGTTTACGAAGCATTTTTGATGCCGTTTCAGATTTTGTAAGTGCCAAACATCCATCTAACATGGATAAAGTTTTATGGACTTTCAGGTTTACCTCCCAACAAAAAATGCATATTTATTAAAACTGCTGTAAAACTATTTACAGGTGGATCTAAATGAAGCCCTATACAAATTTAAGAAACATTTTTGATGCGGATTCAGAATATGTGAGTGCCAAACATCCATCTAACATGGATAAAGTTTTATGGACTTTCAGGTTTACCTCCCAACAAAAAATGCATATTTATTAAAACTGCTGTAAAACTATTTACAGGTGGATCTAAATGAAGCCCTATACAAATTTAAGAAACATTTTTGATGCGGATTCAGAATATGTGAGTGCCAAACATCCAACTAACATGGATAAAGTTTTAGGGCCTTTCAGGTTTACCTCCCATCAAAAAATGTTTAATTCTTAAAACTGCCGTAAAACTTTTTACAGATGGCACGAAATGACGCCCTATACAAATTTAAGAAGCATTTTTGATGCGGATTCAGAATATGTGAGTGCCAAACATCCAACTAACATGGATAAAGTTTTAGGGCCTTTCAGGTTTACCTCCCAACAAAAAATGCATATTTATTAAAACTGCTGTAAAACTTTTTACAGATGGAACTAAATGAAGCCCTATACAAGTTTACGAAGCATTTTTGATGCCGTTTCAGATTTTGTAAGTGCCAAACATCCATCTAACATGGATAAAGTTTTATGGACTTTCAGGTTTACCTCCCAACAAAAAATGCATATTTATTAAAACTGCTGTAAAACTATTTACAGGTGGATCTAAATGAAGCCCTATACAAATTTAAGAAACATTTTTGATGCGGATTCAGAATATGTGAGTGCCAAACATCCATCTAACATGGATAAAGTTTTATGGACTTTCAGGTTTACCTCCCAACAAAAAATGCATATTTATTAAAACTGCTGTAAAACTATTTACAGGTGGAGCTAAATGAAGCCCTATACAAATTTAAGAAACATTTTTGATGCGGATTCAGAATATGTGAGTGCCAAACATCCATCTAACATGGATAAAGTTTTATGGACTTTCAGGTTCACCTCCCAACAAAAAATGCATATTTATTAAAACTGCTGTAAAACTTTTTACAGGTGGATCTTAAAGAAGCCCTATACAAATTTAAGAAGCATTTTTGATGCGGATTCAGAATATGTGAGTGCCAAACATCCAACTAACATGGATAAAGTTTTAGGGCCTTTCAGGTTTACCTCCCAACAAAAAATGCATATTTATTAAAACTGCTGTAAAACTTTTTACAGATGGAACTAAATGAAGCCCTATACAAGTTTACGAAGCATTTTTGATGCCGTTTCAGATTTTGTAAGTGCCAAACATCCATCTAACATGGATAAAGTTTTATGGACTTTCAGGTTTACCTCCCAACAAAAAATGCATATTTATTAAAACTGCTGTAAAACTTTTTACAGATGGAAATAAATGAAGCCCTATACAAGTTTACGAAGCATTTTTGATGCCGTTTCAGATTTTGTAAGTGCCAAACATCCATCTAACATGGATAAAGTTTTATGGACTTTCAGGTTTACCTCCCAACAAAAAATGCATATTTTTTAAAACTGCTGTAAAACTTTTTACAGATGGCACGAAATGACGCCTTATACAAATTTAAAAAACATTTTTGATGCGGATTCAGAATATGTGAGTGCCAAACATCCATCTAACATGGATAAAGTTTTATGGACTTTCAGGTTTACCTCCCAACAGAAAATGTTTAATTTTTAAAACTGCTGTAAAACTTTTTACAGGTGGATCTAAATGAAGCCCTATACAAATTTAAGAAACATTTTTGATGCGGATTCAGAATATGTGAGTGCCAAACATCCATCTAACATGGATAAAGTTTTATGGACTTTCAGGTTTACCTCCCAACAAAAAATGCATATTTATTAAAACTGCTGTAAAACTTTTTACAGGTGGATCTAAATGAAGCCCTATACAAATTTAAGAAACATTTTTCATGCGGATTCAGAATATGTGAGTGCCAAACATCCATCTAACATGGATAAAGTTTTATGGACTTTCAGGTTTACCTCCCAACAGAAAATGTTTAATTTTTAAAACTGCTGTAAAACTTTTTACAGGTGGATCTAAATGAAGCCCTATACAAATTTAAGAAGCATTTTTGATGCGGATTCAGAATATGTGAGTGCCAAACATCCATCTAACATGGATAAAGTTTTATGGACTTTCAGGTTTACCTCCCAACAGAAAATGTTTAATTTTGAAAACTGCTGTAAAACTTTTTACAGATGGAACTAAATGAAGCCCTATACAAATTTAAGAAGCATTTTTGATGCGGATTCAGAATATGTGAGTGCCAAACATCCATCTAACATGGATAAAGTTTTATGGACTTTCAGGTTTACCTCCCAACAGAAAATGTTTAATTTTGAAAACTGCTGTAAAACTTTTTACAGATGGAACTAAATGAAGCCCTATACAAGTTTAAGAAGCATTTTTGATGCCGTTTCAGATTTTGTAAGTGCCAAACATCCATCTAACATGGATAAAGTTTTATGGACTTTCAGGTTTACCTCCCAACAGAAAATGTTTAATTTTGAAAACTGCTGTAAAACTTTTTACAGATGGAACTAAATGAAGCCCTATACAAATTTAAGAAGCATTTTTGATGCGGATTCAGAATATGTGAGTGCCAAACATCCATCTAACATGGATAAAGTTTTATGGACTTTCAGGTTTACCTCCCAACAGAAAATGTTTAATTTTGAAAACTGCTGTAAAACTTTTTACAGGTGGAACTAAATGAAGCCCTATACAAATTTAAGAAACATTTTTGATGCGGATTCAGAATATGTGAGTGCCAAACATCCATCTAACATGGATAAAGTTTTATGGACTTTCAGGTTTACCTCCCAACAGAAAATGTTTAATTTTGAAAACTGCTGTAAAACTTTTTACAGGTGGAACTAAATGAAGCCCTATACAAATTTAAGAAACATTTTTGATGCGGATTCAGAATATGTGAGTGCCAAACATCCATCTAACATGGATAAAGTTTTATGGACTTTCAGGTTTACCTCTCAACAAAAAATGCATATTTATTAGAACTGCTGTAAAACTTTTTACAGGTGGAACTAAATGAAGCCCTATACAAATTTAAGAAACATTTTTGATGCGGATTCAGAATATGTGGGTGCCAAACATCCATCTAACAAGGATAAAGTTTTATGGACTTTCAGGTTTACCTCCCAACAGAAAATGTTTAATTTTGAAAACTGCTGTAAAACTTTTTACAGGTGGAACTAAATGAAGCCCTATACAAATTTAAGAAACATTTTTGATGCGGATTCAGAATATGTGAGTGCCAAACATCCATCTAACATGGATAAAGTTTTATGGACTTTCAGGTTTACCTCCCAACAGAAAATGTTTAATTTTTAAAACTGCTGTAAAACTTTTTACAGGTGGATCTAAATGAAGCCCTATACAAATTTAAGAAGCATTTTTGATGCGGATTCAGAATATGTGAGTGCCAAACATCCATCTAACATGGATAAAGTTTTATGGACTTTCAGGTTTACCTCCCAACAGAAAATGTTTAATTTTGAAAACTGCTGTAAAACTTTTTACAGGTGGAACTAAATGAAGCCCTATACAAATTTAAGAAACATTTTTGATGCGGATTCAGAATATGTGAGTGCCAAACATCCATCTAACATGGATAAAGTTTTATGGACTTTCAGGTTTACCTCTCAACAAAAAATGCATATTTATTAGAACTGCTGTAAAACTTTTTACAGGTGGAACTAAATGAAGCCCTATACAAATTTAAGAAACATTTTTGATGCGGATTCAGAATATGTGAGTGCCAAACATCCATCTAACATGGATAAAGTTTTATGGACTTTCAGGTTTACCTCTTAACAGAAAATGTTTAATTTTGAAAACTGCTGTAAAACTTTTTACAGATGGAACTAAATGAAGCCCTATACAAATTTAAGAAGCATTTTTGATGCGGATTCAGAATATGTGAGTGCCAAACATCCATCTAACATGGATAAAGTTTTATGGACTTTCAGGTTTACCTCCCAACAGAAAATGTTTAATTTTGAAAACTGCTGTAAAACTTTTTACAGATGGAACTAAATGAAGCCCTATACAAATTTAAGAAGCATTTTTGATGCGGATTCAGAATATGTGAGTGCCAAACATCCATCTAACATGGATAAAGTTTTATGGACTTTCAGGTTTACCTCCCAACAGAAAATGTTTAATTTTGAAAACTGCTGTAAAACTTTTTACAGATGGAACTAAATGAAGCCCTATACAAATTTAAGAAGCATTTTTGATGCGGATTCAGAATATGTGAGTGCCAAACATCCATCTAACATGGATAAAGTTTTATGGACTTTCAGGTTTACCTCCCAACAGAAAATGTTTAATTTTGAAAACTGCTGTAAAACTTTTTACAGATGGAACTAAATGAAGCCCTATACAAATTTAAGAAGCAGTTTTGATGCGGATTCAGAATATGTGAGTGCCAAACATCCATCTAACATGGATAAAGTTTTATGGACTTTCAGGTTTACCTCCCAACAGAAAATGTTTAATTTTGAAAACTGCTGTAAAACTTTTTACAGATGGAACTAAATGAAGCCCTATACAAATTTAAGAAGCATTTTTGATGCGGATTCAGAATATGTGAGTGCCAAACATCCATCTAACATGGATAAAGTTTTATGGACTTTCAGGTTTACCTCCCAACAGAAAATGTTTAATTTTGAAAACTGCTGTAAACCTTTTTACAGATGGAACTAAATGAAGCCCTATACAAATTTAAGAAGCATTTTTGATGCGGATTCAGAATATGTGAGTGCCAAACATCCATCTAACATGGATAAAGTTTTATGGACTTTCAGGTTTACCTCCCAACAGAAAATGTTTAATTTTGAAAACTGCTGTAAAACTTTTTACAGATGGAACTAAATGAAGCCCTATACAAATTTAAGAAGCATTTTTGATGCGGATTCAGAATATGTGAGTGCCAATTATCCATCTAACATGGATAAAGTTTTATGGACTTTCAGGTTTACCTCCCAACAGAAAATGTTTAATTTTGAAAACTGCTGTAAAACTTTTTACAGATGGAACTAAATGAAGCCCTATACAAGTTTAAGAAGCATTTTTGATGCCGTTTCAGATTTTGTAAGTGCCAAACATCCATCTAAAATGGATAAAGTTTTATGGACTTTCAGGTTTACCTCCCAACAAAAAATGCATATTTATTAAAACTGCTGTAAAACTTTTTACAGATGGAACTAAATGAAGCCCTATACAAATTTAAGAAGCATTTTTGATGCGGATTCAGAATATGTGAGTGCCAAACATCCATCTAACATGGATAAAGTTTTATGGACTTTCAGGTTTACCTCCCGACAGAAAATGTTTAATTTTGAAAACTGCTGTAAAACTTTTTACAGATGGAACTAAATGAAGCGCTATACAAATTTAAGAAGCATTTTTGATGCGGATTCAGAATATGTGAGTGCCAAACATCCATCTAACATGGATAAAGTTTTATGGACTTTCAGGTTTACCTCCCAACAGAAAATGTTTAATTTTGAAAACTGCTGTAAAACTTTTTACAGATGGAACTAAATGAAGCCCTATACAAGTTTAAGAAGCATTTTTGATGCCGTTTCAGATTTTGTAAGTGCCAAACATCCATCTAACATGGATAAAGTTTTATGGACTTTCAGGTTTACCTCCCAACAGAAAATGTTTAATTTTGAAAACTGCTGTAAAACTTTTTACAGATGGAACTAAATGAAGCCCTATACAAGTTTAAGAAGCATTTTTTATGCCGTTTCAGATTTTGTAAGTGCCAAACATCCATCTAACATGGATAAAGTTTTATGGACTTTCAGGTTTACCTCCCAACAGAAAATGTTTAATTTTGAAAACTGCTGTAAAACTTTTTACAGATGGAACTAAATGAAGCCCTATACAAGTTTAAGAAGCATTTTTGATGCCGTTTCAAATTTTGTAAGTGCCAAACATCCATCTAAAATGGATAAAGTTTTATGGACTTTCAGGTTTACATCCCAACAAAAAATGCATATTTATTAAAACTGCTGTAAAACTTTTTACAGATGGAACTAAATGAAGCCCTATACAAATTTAAGAAGCATTTTTGATGCCGTTTCAGATTTTGTAAGTGCCAAACATCCATCTAAAATGGATAAAGTTTTATGGACTTTCAGGTTTACCTCCCGACAGAAAATGTTTAATTTTGAAAACTGCTGTAAAACTTTTTACAGATGGAACTAAATGAAGCCCTATACAAATTTAAGAAGCATTTTTGATGCGGATTCAGAATATGTGAGTGCCAAACATCCATCTAAAATGGATAAAGTTTTATGGACTTTCAGGTTTACATCCCAACAAAAAATGCATATTTATTAAAACTGCTGTAAAACTTTTTACAGATGGAACTAAATGAAGCCCTATACAAATTTAAGAAGCATTTTTGATGCCGTTTCAGATTTTGTAAGTGCCAAACATCCATCTAAAATGGATAAAGTTTTATGGACTTTCAGGTTTACCTCCCGACAGAAAATGTTTAATTTTGAAAACTGCTGTAAAACTTTTTACAGATGGAACTAAATGAAGCCCTATACAAATTTAAGAAGCATTTTTGATGCGGATTCAGAATATGTGAGTGCCAAACATCCATCTAACATGGATAAAGTTTTATGGACTTTCAGGTTTACCTCCCAACAGAAAATGTTTAATTTTGAAAACTGCTGTAAAACTTTTTACAGATGGAACTAAATGAAGCCCTATACAAATTTAAGAAGCATTTTTGATGCGGATTCAGATTTTGTAAGTGCCAAACATCCATCTAACATGGATAAAGTTTTATGGACTTTCAGGTTTACCTCCCAACAGAAAATGTTTAATTTTGAAAACTGCTGTAAAACTTTTTACAGATGGAACTAAATGAAGCCCTATACAAGTTTAAGAAGCATTTTTGATGCCGTTTCAGATTTTGTAAGTGCCAAACATCCATCTAACATGGATAAAGTTTTATGGACTTTCAGGTTTACCTCCCAACAAAAAATGCATATTTATTAAAACTGCTGTAAAACTTTTTACAGATGGAACTAAATGAAGCCCTATACAAATTTAAGAAGCATTTTTGATGCGGATTCAGATTTTGTAAGTGCCAAACATCCATCTAACATGGATAAAGTTTTATGGACTTTCAGGTTTACCTACCAACAAAAAATGCATATTTATTAAAACTGCTGTAAAACTTTTTACAGGTGGAACTAAATGAAGCCCTATACAAATTTAAGAAGCATTTTTGATGCCGTTTCAGATTTTGTAAGTGCCAAACATCCATCTAACATGGATAAAGGTTTATGGACTTTCAGGTTTACCTCCCAACAAAAAATGCATAATTATTAAAACTGCTGTAAAACTTTTTACAGGTGGAACTAAATGAAGCCCTATACAAATGTAAGAAGCATTTTTGATGAGGATTCAGAATATGTGAGTGCCAAACATCCATCTAACATGGATAAAGGTTTATGGACTTTCAGGTTTACCTCCCAACAAAAAATGTTTAATATTTAAAACTGCTGTAAAACTTTTTACAGGTGGAACTAAATGAAGCCCTATACAAATTTAAGAAACATTTTTGATGCGGATTCAGAATATGTGAGTGCCAAACATCCATCTAACATGGATAAAGTTTTATGGACTTTCAGGTTTACCTCCCAACAGAAAATGTTTAATTTTGAAAACTGCTGTAAAACTTTTTACAGATGGAACTAAATGAAGCCCTATACAAATTTAAGAAGCATTTTTGATGCGGATTCAGATTTTGTAAGTGCCAAACATCCATCTAACATGGATAAAGTTTTATGGACTTTCAGGTTTACCTCCCAACAAAAAATGCATATTTATTAAAACTGCTGTAAAACTTTTTACAGGTGGAACTAAATGAAGCCCTATACAAATTTAAGAAACATTTTTGATGCGGATTCAGAATATGTGAGTGCCAAACATCCATCTAGCATGGATAAAGTTTTATGGACTTTCAGGTTTACCTCCCAACAGAAAATGTTTAATTTTGAAAACTGCTGTAAAACTTTTTACAGATGGAACTAAATGAAGCCCTATACAAATTTAAGAAGCATTTTTGATGCGGATTCAGAATATGTGAGTGCCAAACATCCATCTAACATGGATAAAGTTTTATGGACTTTCAGGTTTACCTCCCAACAGAAAATGTTTAATTTTGAAAACTGCTGTAAAACTTTTTACAGGTGGAACTAAATGAAGCCCTATACAAATTTAAGAAACATTTTTCATGCGGATTCAGAATATGTGAGTGCCAAACATCCATCTAACATGGATAAAGTTTTATGGACTTTCAGGTTTACCTCCCAACAAAAAATGCATATTTATTAAAACTGCTGTAAAACTTTTTACAGGTGGATCTTAAAGAAGCCCTATACAAATTTAAGAAGCATTTTTGATGCGGATTCAGAATATGTGAGTGCCAAACATCCATCTAACATGGATAAAGTTTTATGGACTTTCAGGTTTACCTCCCAACAAAAAATGCATATTTATTAAAACTGCTGTAAAACTTTTTACAGGTGGAACTAAATGAAGCCCTATACAAATTTAAGAAACATTTTTGATGCGGATTCAGAATATGTGAGTGCCAAACATCCATCTAACATGGATAAAGTTTTATGGACTTTCAGGTTTACCTCCCAACAGAAAATGTTTAATTTTGAAAACTGCTGTAAAACTTTTTACAGATGGAACTAAATGAAGCCCTATACAAATTTAAGAAGCATTTTTGATGCGGATTCAGATTTTGTAAGTGCCAAACATCCATCTAACATGGATAAAGTTTTATGGACTTTCAGGTTTACCTCCCAACAAAAAATGCATATTTATTAAAACTGCTGTAAAACTTTTTACAGGTGGAACTAAATGAAGCCCTATACAAATTTAAGAAACATTTTTGATGCGGATTCAGAATATGTGAGTGCCAAACATCCATCTAGCATGGATAAAGTTTTATGGACTTTCAGGTTTACCTCCCAACAGAAAATGTTTAATTTTGAAAACTGCTGTAAAACTTTTTACAGATGGAACTAAATGAAGCCCTATACAAATTTAAGAAGCATTTTTGATGCGGATTCAGAATATGTGAGTGCCAAACATCCATCTAACATGGATAAAGTTTTATGGACTTTCAGGTTTACCTCCCAACAGAAAATGTTTAATTTTGAAAACTGCTGTAAAACTTTTTACAGATGGAACTAAATGAAGCCCTATACAAATTTAAGAAGCATTTTTGATGCGGATTCAGAATATGTGAGTGCCAAACATCCATCTAACATGGATAAAGTTTTATGGACTTTCAGGTTTACCTCCCAACAGAAAATGTTTAATTTTGAAAACTGCTGTAAAACTTTTTACAGATGGAACTAAATGAAGCCCTATAGAAATTTAAGAAGCATTTTTGATGCGGATTCAGAATATGTGAGTGCCAAACATCCATCTAACATGGATAAAGTTTTATGGACTTTCAGGTTTACCTCCCAACAGAAAATGTTTAATTTTGAAAACTGCTGTAAAACTTTTTACAGATGGAACTAAATGAAGCCCTATACAAATTTAAGAAGCATTTTTGATGCGGATTCAGAATATGTGAGTGCCAAACATCCATCTAACATGGATAAAGTTTTATGGACTTTCAGGTTTACCTCCCAACAGAAAATGTTTAATTTTGAAAACTGCTGTAAACCTTTTTACAGATGGAACTAAATGAAGCCCTATACAAATTTAAGAAGCATTTTTGATGCGGATTCAGAATATGTGAGTGCCAAACATCCATCTAACATGGATAAAGTTTTATGGACTTTCAGGTTTACCTCCCAACAGAAAATGTTTAATTTTGAAAACTGCTGTAAAACTTTTTACAGATGGAACTAAATGAAGCCCTATAGAAATTTAAGAAGCATTTTTGATGCGGATTCAGAATTTGTGAGTGCCAAACATCCATCTAACATGGATAAAGTTTTATGGACTTTCAGGTTTACCTCCCAACAGAAAATGTTTAATTTTGAAAACTGCTGTAAAACTTTTTACAGATGGAACTAAATGAAGCCCTATACAAATTTAAGAAGCATTTTTGATGCGGATTCAGAATATGTGAGTGCCAAACATCCATCTAACATGGATAAAGTTTTATGGACTTTCAGGTTTACCTCCCAACAAAAAATGCATATTTATTAAAACTGCTGTAAAACTTTTTACAGGTGGAACTAAATGAAGCCCTATACAAATTTAAGAAACATTTTTGATGCGGATTCAGAATATGTGAGTGCCAAACATCCATCTAACATGGATAAAGTTTTATGGACTTTCAGGTTTACCTCCCAACAGAAAATGTTTAATTTTGAAAACTGCTGTAAAACTTTTTACAGATGGAACTAAATGAAGCCCTATACAAATTTAAGAAGCATTTTTGATGCGGATTCAGATTTTGTAAGTGCCAAACATCCATCTAACATGGATAAAGTTTTATGGACTTTCAGGTTTACCTCCCAACAAAAAATGCATATTTATTAAAACTGCTGTAAAACTTTTTACAGGTGGAACTAAATGAAGCCCTATACAAATTTAAGAAACATTTTTGATGCGGATTCAGAATATGTGAGTGCCAAACATCCATCTAGCATGGATAAAGTTTTATGGACTTTCAGGTTTACCTCCCAACAGAAAATGTTTAATTTTGAAAACTGCTGTAAAACTTTTTACAGATGGAACTAAATGAAGCCCTATACAAATTTAAGAAGCATTTTTGATGCGGATTCAGAATATGTGAGTGCCAAACATCCATCTAACATGGATAAAGTTTTATGGACTTTCAGGTTTACCTCCCAACAGAAAATGTTTAATTTTGAAAACTGCTGTAAAACTTTTTACAGATGGAACTAAATGAAGCCCTATACAAATTTAAGAAGCATTTTTGATGCGGATTCAGAATATGTGAGTGCCAAACATCCATCTAACATGGATAAAGTTTTATGGACTTTCAGGTTTACCTCCCAACAGAAAATGTTTAATTTTGAAAACTGCTGTAAACCTTTTTACAGATGGAACTAAATGAAGCCCTATACAAATTTAAGAAGCATTTTTGATGCGGATTCAGAATATGTGAGTGCCAAACATCCATCTAACATGGATAAAGTTTTATGGACTTTCAGGTTTACCTCCCAACAGAAAATGTTTAATTTTGAAAACTGCTGTAAAACTTTTTACAGATGGAACTAAATGAAGCCCTATACAAATTTAAGAAGCATTTTTGATGCGGATTCAGATTTTGTAAGTGCCAAACATCCATCTAACATGGATAAAGTTTTATGGACTTTCAGGTTTACCTCCCAACAGAAAATGTTTAATTTTGAAAACTGCTGTAAAACTTTTTACAGGTGGAACTAAATGAAGCCCTATACAAATTTAAGAAACATTTTTGATGCGGATTCAGAATATGTGAGTGCCAAACATCCATCTAACATGGATAAAGTTTTATGGACTTTCAGGTTTACCTCCCAACAGAAAATGTTTAATTTTGAAAACTGCTGTAAAACTTTTTACAGATGGAACTAAATGAAGCCCTATACAAATTTAAGAAGCATTTTTGATGCGGATTCAGAATATGTGAGTGCCAAACATCCATCTAACATGGATAAAGTTTTATGGACTTTCAGGTTTACCTCCCAACAGAAAATGTTTAATTTTGAAAACTGCTGTAAAACTTTTTACAGATGGAACTAAATGAAGCCCTATACAAATTTAAGAAGCATTTTTGATGCGGATTCAGAATATGTGAGTGCCAAACATCCATCTAACATGGATAAAGTTTTATGGACTTTCAGGTTTACCTCCCAACAGAAAATGTTTAATTTTGAAAATTGCTGTAAAACTTTTTACAGATGGAACTAAATGAAGCCCTATACAAATTTAAGAAGCATTTTTGATGCGGATTCAGATTTTGTAAGTGCCAAACATCCATCTAACATGGATAAAGTTTTATGGACTTTCAGGTTTACCTCCCAACAGAAAATGTTTAATTTTGAAAACTGCTGTAAAACTTTTTACAGGTGGAACTAAACGAAGCCCTATACAAATTTAAGAAACATTTTTGATGCGGATTCAGAATATGTGAGTGCCAAACATCCATCTAACATGGATAAAGTTTTATGGACTTTCAGGTTTACCTCCCAACAGAAAATGTTTAAATTTGAAAACTGCTGTAAAACTTTTTACAGATGGAACTAAATGAAGCCCTATACAAATTTAAGAAGCATTTTTGATGCGGATTCAGATTTTGTAAGTGCCAAACATCCATCTAACATGGATAAAGTTTTATGGACTTTCAGGTTTACCTCCCAACAGAAAATGTTTAATTTTGAAAACTGCTGTAAAACTTTTTACAGATGGAACTAAATGAAGCCCTATACAAATTTAAGAAGCATTTTTGATGCGGATTCAGATTTTGTAAGTGCCAAACATCCATCTAACATGGATAAAGTTTTATGGACTTTCAGGTTTACCTCCCAACAGAAAATGTTTAATTTTGAAAACTGCTGTAAAACTTTTTACAGATGGAACTAAATGAAGCCCTATACAAATTTAAGAAGCATTTTTGATGCGGATTCAGATTTTGTAAGTGCCAAACATCCATCTAACATGGATAAAGTTTTATGGACTTTCAGGTTTACCTCCCAAGAGAAAATGTTTAATTTTGAAAACTGCTGTAAAACTTTTTACAGATGGAACTAAATGAAGCCCTATACAAATTTAAGAAACATTTTTGATGCGGATTCAGAATATGTGAGTGCCAAACATCCATCTAACATGGATAAAGTTTTATGGACTTTCAGGTTTACCTCCCAACAGAAAATGTTTAATTTTGAAAACTGCTGTAAAACTTTTTACAGATGGAACTAAATGAAGCCCTATACAAATTTAAGAAGCATTTTTGATGCGGATTCAGAATATGTGAGTGCCAAACATCCATCTAACATGGATAAAGTTTTATGGACTTTCAGGTTTACCTCCCAACAGAAAATGTTTAATTTTGAAAACTGCTGTAAAACTTTTTACAGATGGAACTAAATGAAGCCCTATACAAATTTAAGAAGCATTTTTGATGCGGATTCAGAATATGTGAGTGCCAAACATCCATCTAACATGGATAAAGTTTTATGGACTTTCAGGTTTACCTCCCAACAAAAAATGCATATTTATTAAAACTGCTGTAAAACTTTTTACAGATGGAACTAAATGAAGCCCTATACAAATTTAAGAAGCATTTTTGATGCGGATTCAGAATATGTGAGTGCCAAACATCCATCTAACATGGATAAAGTTTTATGGACTTTCAGGTTTACCTCCCAACAGAAAATGTTTAATTTTGAAAACTGCTGTAAAACTTTTTACAGATGGAACTAAATGAAGCCCTATAGAAATTTAAGAAGCATTTTTGATGCGGATTCAGAATATGTGAGTGCCAAACATCCATCTAACATGGATAAAGTTTTATGGACTTTCAGGTTTACCTCCCAACAGAAAATGTTTAATTTTGAAAACTGCTGTAAAACTTTTTACAGATGGAACTAAATGAAGCCCTATACAAATTTAAGAAGCATTTTTGATGCGGATTCAGAATATGTGAGTGCCAAACATCCATCTAACATGGATAAAGTTTTATGGACTTTCAGGTTTACCTCCCAACAGAAAATGTTTAATTTTGAAAACTGCTGTAAACCTTTTTACAGATGGAACTAAATGAAGCCCTATACAAATTTAAGAAGCATTTTTGATGCGGATTCAGAATATGTGAGTGCCAAACATCCATCTAACATGGATAAAGTTTTATGGACTTTCAGGTTTACCTCCCAACAGAAAATGTTTAATTTTGAAAACTGCTGTAAAACTTTTTACAGATGGAACTAAATGAAGCCCTATAGAAATTTAAGAAGCATTTTTGATGCGGATTCAGAATTTGTGAGTGCCAAACATCCATCTAACATGGATAAAGTTTTATGGACTTTCAGGTTTACCTCCCAACAGAAAATGTTTAATTTTGAAAACTGCTGTAAAACTTTTTACAGATGGAACTAAATGAAGCCCTATACAAATTTAAGAAGCATTTTTGATGCGGATTCAGAATATGTGAGTGCCAAACATCCATCTAACATGGATAAAGTTTTATGGACTTTCAGGTTTACCTCCCAACAAAAAATGCATATTTATTAAAACTGCTGTAAAACTTTTTACAGGTGGAACTAAATGAAGCCCTATACAAATTTAAGAAACATTTTTGATGCGGATTCAGAATATGTGAGTGCCAAACATCCATCTAACATGGATAAAGTTTTATGGACTTTCAGGTTTACCTCCCAACAGAAAATGTTTAATTTTGAAAACTGCTGTAAAACTTTTTACAGATGGAACTAAATGAAGCCCTATACAAATTTAAGAAGCATTTTTGATGCGGATTCAGATTTTGTAAGTGCCAAACATCCATCTAACATGGATAAAGTTTTATGGACTTTCAGGTTTACCTCCCAACAAAAAATGCATATTTATTAAAACTGCTGTAAAACTTTTTACAGGTGGAACTAAATGAAGCCCTATACAAATTTAAGAAACATTTTTGATGCGGATTCAGAATATGTGAGTGCCAAACATCCATCTAGCATGGATAAAGTTTTATGGACTTTCAGGTTTACCTCCCAACAGAAAATGTTTAATTTTGAAAACTGCTGTAAAACTTTTTACAGATGGAACTAAATGAAGCCCTATACAAATTTAAGAAGCATTTTTGATGCGGATTCAGAATATGTGAGTGCCAAACATCCATCTAACATGGATAAAGTTTTATGGACTTTCAGGTTTACCTCCCAACAGAAAATGTTTAATTTTGAAAACTGCTGTAAAACTTTTTACAGATGGAACTAAATGAAGCCCTATACAAATTTAAGAAGCATTTTTGATGCGGATTCAGAATATGTGAGTGCCAAACATCCATCTAACATGGATAAAGTTTTATGGACTTTCAGGTTTACCTCCCAACAGAAAATGTTTAATTTTGAAAACTGCTGTAAACCTTTTTACAGATGGAACTAAATGAAGCCCTATACAAATTTAAGAAGCATTTTTGATGCGGATTCAGAATATGTGAGTGCCAAACATCCATCTAACATGGATAAAGTTTTATGGACTTTCAGGTTTACCTCCCAACAGAAAATGTTTAATTTTGAAAACTGCTGTAAAACTTTTTACAGATGGAACTAAATGAAGCCCTATACAAATTTAAGAAGCATTTTTGATGCGGATTCAGATTTTGTAAGTGCCAAACATCCATCTAACATGGATAAAGTTTTATGGACTTTCAGGTTTACCTCCCAACAGAAAATGTTTAATTTTGAAAACTGCTGTAAAACTTTTTACAGGTGGAACTAAATGAAGCCCTATACAAATTTAAGAAACATTTTTGATGCGGATTCAGAATATGTGAGTGCCAAACATCCATCTAACATGGATAAAGTTTTATGGACTTTCAGGTTTACCTCCCAACAGAAAATGTTTAATTTTGAAAACTGCTGTAAAACTTTTTACAGATGGAACTAAATGAAGCCCTATACAAATTTAAGAAGCATTTTTGATGCGGATTCAGAATATGTGAGTGCCAAACATCCATCTAACATGGATAAAGTTTTATGGACTTTCAGGTTTACCTCCCAACAGAAAATGTTTAATTTTGAAAACTGCTGTAAAACTTTTTACAGATGGAACTAAATGAAGCCCTATACAAATTTAAGAAGCATTTTTGATGCGGATTCAGAATATGTGAGTGCCAAACATCCATCTAACATGGATAAAGTTTTATGGACTTTCAGGTTTACCTCCCAACAGAAAATGTTTAATTTTGAAAATTGCTGTAAAACTTTTTACAGATGGAACTAAATGAAGCCCTATACAAATTTAAGAAGCATTTTTGATGCGGATTCAGATTTTGTAAGTGCCAAACATCCATCTAACATGGATAAAGTTTTATGGACTTTCAGGTTTACCTCCCAACAGAAAATGTTTAATTTTGAAAACTGCTGTAAAACTTTTTACAGGTGGAACTAAACGAAGCCCTATACAAATTTAAGAAACATTTTTGATGCGGATTCAGAATATGTGAGTGCCAAACATCCATCTAACATGGATAAAGTTTTATGGACTTTCAGGTTTACCTCCCAACAGAAAATGTTTAAATTTGAAAACTGCTGTAAAACTTTTTACAGATGGAACTAAATGAAGCCCTATACAAATTTAAGAAGCATTTTTGATGCGGATTCAGATTTTGTAAGTGCCAAACATCCATCTAACATGGATAAAGTTTTATGGACTTTCAGGTTTACCTCCCAACAGAAAATGTTTAATTTTGAAAACTGCTGTAAAACTTTTTACAGATGGAACTAAATGAAGCCCTATACAAATTTAAGAAGCATTTTTGATGCGGATTCAGATTTTGTAAGTGCCAAACATCCATCTAACATGGATAAAGTTTTATGGACTTTCAGGTTTACCTCCCAACAGAAAATGTTTAATTTTGAAAACTGCTGTAAAACTTTTTACAGATGGAACTAAATGAAGCCCTATACAAATTTAAGAAGCATTTTTGATGCGGATTCAGATTTTGTAAGTGCCAAACATCCATCTAACATGGATAAAGTTTTATGGACTTTCAGGTTTACCTCCCAAGAGAAAATGTTTAATTTTGAAAACTGCTGTAAAACTTTTTACAGATGGAACTAAATGAAGCCCTATACAAATTTAAGAAACATTTTTGATGCGGATTCAGAATATGTGAGTGCCAAACATCCATCTAACATGGATAAAGTTTTATGGACTTTCAGGTTTACCTCCCAACAGAAAATGTTTAATTTTGAAAACTGCTGTAAAACTTTTTACAGATGGAACTAAATGAAGCCCTATACAAATTTAAGAAGCATTTTTGATGCGGATTCAGAATATGTGAGTGCCAAACATCCATCTAACATGGATAAAGTTTTATGGACTTTCAGGTTTACCTCCCAACAGAAAATGTTTAATTTTGAAAACTGCTGTAAAACTTTTTACAGATGGAACTAAATGAAGCCCTATACAAATTTAAGAAGCATTTTTGATGCGGATTCAGAATATGTGAGTGCCAAACATCCATCTAACATGGATAAAGTTTTATGGACTTTCAGGTTTACCTCCCAACAGAAAATGTTTAATTTTGAAAACTGCTGTAAAACTTTTTACAGATGGAACTAAATGAAGCCCTATACAAATTTAAGAAGCATTTTTGATGCGGATTCAGAATATGTGAGTGCCAAACATCCATCTAACATGGATAAAGTTTTATGGACTTTCAGGTTTACCTCCCAACAGAAAATGTTTAATTTTGAAAACTGCTGTAAAACTTTTTACAGATGGAACTAAATGAAGCCCTATACATTTTTAAGAAGCATTTTTGATGCCGTTTCAGATTTTGTAAGTGCCAAACATCCATCTAACATGGATAAAGTTTTATGGACTTTCAGGTTTACCTCCCAACAGAAAATGTTTAATTTTGAAAACTGCTGTAAAACTTTTTACAGGTCGAACTAAATGAAGCCCTATACAAATTTAAGAAAGAGTTTTGATGCGGATTCAGAATATGTGAGTGCCAAACATCCATCTAACACGGATAAAGTTTTATGGACTTTCAGGTTTACCTCCCAACAAAAAATGCATATTTATTAAAACTGCTGTAAAACTTTTTACAGATGGAACTAAATGAAGCCCTATACAAATTTAAGAAACATTTTTGATGCCGTTTCAGATTTTGTAAGTGCCAAACATCCATCTAACATGGATAAAGTTTTATGGACTTTCAGGTTTACCTCCCAACAAAAAATGCATATTTATTAAAACTGCTGTAAAACTTTTTACAGGTGGATCTAAATGAAGCCCTATACAAATTTAAGAAACATTTTTGATGCCGTTTCAGATTTTGTAAGTGCCAAACATCCATCTAACATGGATAAAGTTTTATGGACTTTCAGGTTTACCTCCCAACAAAAAATGCATATTTATTAAAACTGCTGTAAAACTTTTTACAGATGGAACTAAATGAAGCCCTATACAAATTTAAGAAACATTTTTGATGCCGTTTCAGATTTTGTAAGTGCCAAACATCCATCTAACATGGATAAAGTTTTATGGACTTTCAGGTTTACCTCCCAACAAAAAATGCATATTTATTAAAACTGCTGTAAAACTTTTTACAGATGGAACTAAATGAAGCCCTATACAAATTTAAGAAACATTTTTGATGCCGTTTCAGATTTTGTAAGTGCCAAACATCCATCTAACATGGATAAAGTTTTATGGACTTTCAGGTTTACCTCCCAACAAAAAATGCATATTTATTAAAACTGCTGTAAAACTTTTTACAGATGGAACTAAATGAAGCCCTATACAAATTTAAGAAACATTTTTGATGCCGTTTCAGATTTTGTAAGTGCCAAACATCCATCTAACATGGATAAAGTTTTATGGACTTTCAGGTTTACCTCCCAAGAAAAAATGCATATTTATTAAAACTGCTGTAAAACTTTTTACAGGTGGATCTAAATGAAGCCCTATACAAATTTAAGAAACATTTTTGATGCCGTTTCAGATTTTGTAAGTGCCAAACATCCATCTAACATGGATAAAGTTTTATGGACTTTCAGGTTTACCTCCCAACAAAAAATGCATATTTATTAAAACTGCTGTAAAACTTTTTACAGATGGAACTAAATGAAGCCCTATACAAATTTAAGAAACATTTTTGATGCCGTTTCAGATTTTGTAAGTGCCAAACATCCATCTAACATGGATAAAGTTTTATGGACTTTCAGGTTTACCTCCCAACAGAAAATGTTTAATTTTTAAAACTGCTGTAAAACTTTTTACAGGTGGAACTAAATGAAGCCCTATACAAATTTAAGAAACAGTTTTGATGCGGATTCAGAATATGTGAGTGCCAAACATCCATCTAACATGGATAAAGTTTTATGGACTTTCAGGTTTACCTCCCAACAAAAAATGCATATTTATTAAAACTGCTGTAAAACTTTTTACAGATGGAACTAAATGAAGCCCTATACAAATTTAAGAAACATTTTTGATGCCGTTTCAGATTTTGTAAGTGCCAAACATCCATCTAACATGGATAAAGTTTTATGGACTTTCAGGTTTACCTCCCAACAAAAAATGCATATTTATTAAAACTGCTGTAAAACTTTTTACAGGTGGATCTAAATGAAGCCCTATACAAATTTAAGAAACATTTTTGATGCCGTTTCAGATTTTGTAAGTGCCAAACATCCATCTAACATGGATAAAGTTTTATGGACTTTCAGGTTTACCTCCCAACAAAAAATGCATATTTAGTAAAACTGCTGTAAAACTTTTTACAGGTGGAACTAAATGAAGCCCTATACAAATTTAAGAAACATTTTTGATGCGGATTCAGAATATGTGAGTGCCAAACATCCATCTAACATGGATAAAGTTTTATGGACTTTCAGGTTTACCTCCCAACAGAAAATGTTTAATTTTTAAAACTGCTGTAAAACTTGTTACAGATGGAACTAAATGAAGCCCTATACAAATTTAAGAAACATTTTTGATGCGGATTCAGAATATGTGAGTGCCAAACATCCATCTAACATGGATAAAGTTTTATGGACTTTCAGGTTTACCTCCCAACAAAAAATGCATATTTATTAAAACTGCTGTAAAACTTTTTACAGGTGGATCTAAATGAAGCCCTATACAAATTTAAGAAACATTTTTGATGCGGATTCAGAATATGTGAGTGCCAAACATCCATCTAACATGGATAAAGTTTTATGGACTTTCAGGTTTACCTCCCAACAAAAAATGCATATTTATTAAAACTGCTGTAAAACTTTTTACAGATGGAACTAAATGAAGCCCTATACAAATTTAAGAAACATTTTTGATGCCGTTTCAGATTTTGTAAGTGCCAAACATCCATCTAACATGGATAAAGTTTTATGGACTTTCAGGTTTACCTCCCAACAGAAAATGTTTAATTTTTAAAACTGCTGTAAAACTTTTTACAGATGGAACTACATGAAGCCCTATACAAATTTAAGAAACATTTTTGATGCCGTTTCAGATTTTGTAAGTGCCAAACATCCATCTAACATGGATAAAGTTTTATGGACTTTCAGGTTTACCTCCCAACAAAAAATGCATATTTATTAAAACTGCTGTAAAACTTTTTACAGATGGAACTAAATGAAGCCCTATACAAATTTAAGAAACATTTTTGATGCCGTTTCAGATTTTGTAAGTGCCAAACATCCATCTAACATGGATAAAGTTTTATGGACTTTCAGGTTTACCTCCCAACAAAAAATGCATATTTATTAAAACTGCTGTAAAACTTTTTACAGATGGAACTAAATGAAGCCCTATACAAATTTAAGAAACATTTTTGATGCCGTTTCAGATTTTGTAAGTGCCAAACATCCATCTAACATGGATAAAGTTTTATGGACTTTCAGGTTTACCTCCCAACAGAAAATGTTTAATTTTTAAAACTGCTGTAAAACTTTTTACAGATGGAACTAAATGAAGCCCTATACAAATTTAAGAAACATTTTTGATGCGGATTCAGAATATGTGAGTGCCAAACATCCATCTAACATGGATAAAGTTTTATGGACTTTCAGGTTTACCTCCCAACAAAAAATGCATATTTATTAAAACTGCTGTAAAACTTTTTACAGATGGAACTAAATGAAGCCCTATACAAATTTAAGAAACATTTTTGATGCCGTTTCAGATTTTGTAAGTGCCAAACATCCATCTAACATGGATAAAGTTTTATGGACTTTCAGGTTTACCTCCCAACAGAAAATGTTTAATTTTTAAAACTGCTGTAAAACTTTTTACAGATGGAACTAAATGAAGCCCTATACAAATTTAAGAAGCATTTTAGATGCAGTTTCAGATTCTATGAGTGTTAAACATCCATCTAACATGGATAAAGTTTTATGGACTTTCAGGTTTACCTCCCAACAAAAAATGTTTAATTTTTAAAACTGCTGTAAAACTTTTTACAGATGGCACGAAATGAAGCCCTATACAAATTTAAGAAGCATTTTAGATGCAGTTTCAGATTCTTTGAGTGTTAAACATCCATCTAACATGGATAAAGTTTTATGGACTTTCAGGTTTACCTCCCAACAAAAATGTATAATTTTTAAAACTGCTGTAAAACTTTTTACAGATGGCACGAAATGGCGCCCTATATAAATTTAAGAAGCATTTTTTATGCCGTTTCAGATTTTGTAAGTGCCAAACATCCATCTAACATGGATAATGTTTTATGGACTTTCAGGTTTACCTCCCAATAGAAAATGTTTAATTTTTAAAACTGCTGTAAAACTTTTTACAGATGGCACGAAATGAAGCCCTATACAAATTTAAGAAGCATTTTAGATGCAGTTTCAGATTCTATGAGTGTTAAACATCCATCTAACATGGATAAAGTTTTATGGACTTTCAGGTTTACCTCCCAACAAAAAATGCATAATTACTAATAATGCTGTAAAACTTTTTACAGATGGCACGAAATGACGCCCTATACAAATTTAAGAAGCATTTTAGATGCAGTTTCAGATTCTATGAGTGTTAAACATCCATCTAACATGGATAAAGTTTTATGGACTTTCAGGTTTACCTCCCAACAAAAAATGTTTAATTTTTAAAACTGCTGTAAAACTTTTTACAGATGGCACGAAATGAAGCCCTATACAAATTTAAGAAGCATTTTAGATGCAGTTTCAGATTCTATGAGTGTTAAACATCCATCTAACATGGATAAAGTTTTATGGACTTTCAGGTTTACCTCCCAACAAAAATGTATAATTTTTAAAACTGCTGTAAAACTTTTTACAGATGGCACGAAATGGCGCCCTATATAAATTTAAGAAGCATTTTTTATGCCGTTTCAGATTTTGTAAGTGCCAAACATCCATCTAACATGGATAATGTTTTATGGACTTTCAGGTTTACCTCCCAATAGAAAATGTTTAATTTTTAAAACTGCTGTAAAACTTTTTACAGATGGCACGAAATGACGCCCTATATAAATTTAAGAAGCATTTTTTATGCCGTTTCAGATTTTGTAAGTGCCAAACATCCATCTAACATGGATAATGTTTTATGGACTTTCAGGTTTACCTCCCAATAGAAAATGTTTAATTTTTAAAACTGCTGTAAAACTTTTTACAGATGGCACGAAATGGCGCCCTGTACAAATTTAAGAAGCATTTTTGATGCAGTTTCAGATTCTATGAGTGTTAAACATCCATCTAACATGGATCAAGTTTTATGGACTTTCAGGTTTACCTCCCAACAGAAAAAGTTTAATTTTGAAAACTGCTGTTAAACTTTTTACAGATGGCACGAAATGACGCCCTATACAAATTTAAGAAGCATTTTTTATGCAGTTTCAGATTATATGAGTGTTAAACATCCGTCTAACATGGATAAAGTTTTATGGACTTTCAGGTTTACCTCCCAACAAAAAATGTATAATTTTTAAAACTGCTGTAAAACTTTTTACAGATGGCACGAAATGACGCCCTATACAAATTTAAGAAGCATTTTAGATGCAGTTTCAGATTCAATGAGTGTTAAACATCCATCTAACATGGATAAAGTTTTATGGACTTTCAGGTTTACCTCCCAACAAAAAATGTATAATTTTTAAAACTGCTGTAAAACTTTTTACAGATGGCACGAAATGGCGCCCTGTAGAAATTTAAGAAGCATTTTTTATGCAGTTTCAGATTATATGAGTGTTAAACATCCATCTAACATGGATAAAGTTTTATGGACTTTCAGGTTTACCTCCCAACAAAAAATGCATAATTACTAAAACTGCTGTAAAACTTTTTACAGATGGCACGAAATGACGCCCTATACAAATTTAAGAAGCATTTTAGATGCAGTTTCAGATTCAATGAGTGTTAAACATCCATCTAACATGGATAAAGTTTTATGGACTTTCAGGTTTACCTCCCAACAAAAAATGTATAATTTTTAAAACTGCTGTAAAACTTTTTAGAGATAGCACGAAATGGCGCCCTGTACAAATTTAAGAAGCATTTTTGATGCAGTTTCAGATTCTTTGAGTGTTAAACATCCATCTAACATGGATAAAGTTTTATGGACTTTCAGGTTTACCTCCCAACAAAAAATGTATAATTTTTAAAACTGCTGTAAAACTTTTTAGAGATAGCACGAAATGGCGCCCTGTACAAATTTAAGAAGCATTTTTGATGCCGTTTCAGATTTTGTAAAAGCCAAACATCCAACTAACATGGATAAAGTTTTATGGACTTTCAGGTTTACCTCCCAACAAAAAATGCATAATTACTAATATTGCTGTAAAACTTTTTACAGATGGCACGAAATGACGCCCTATACAAATTTAAGAAGCATTTTTGATGGAGTTTCAGATTCTTTGAGTGTTAAACATCCATCTAACATGGATAAAGTTTTATGGACTTTCAGGTTTACCTCCCAACAAAAAATGCATAATTACTAATATTGCTGTAAAACTTTTTACAGATGGCACGAAATGACGCCCTATACAAATTTAAGAAGCATTTTAGATGCAGTTTCAGATTCTATGAGTGTTAAACATCCATCTAACATGGATAAAGTTTTATGGACTTTCAGGTTTACCTCCCAACAAAAAATGCATAATTACTAATATTGCTGTAAAACTTTTTACAGATGGCACGAAATGACGCCCTGTACAAATTTAAGAAGCATTTTAGATGCAGTTTCAGATTCTATGAGTGTTAAACATCCATCTACCATGGATAAAGTTTTATGGACTTTCAGGTTTACCTCCCAACAAAAAATGCATAATTACTAAAACTGCTGTAAAACTTTTTACAGATGGCACGAAATGACGCCCTATACAAATTTAAGAAGCATTTTAGATGCAGTTTCAGATTCTATGAGTGTTAAACATCCATCTAACATGGATAAAGTTTTATGGACTTTCAGGTTTACCTCCCAACAAAAAATGTTTAATTTTTAAAACTGCTGTAAAACTTTTTACAGATGGCACGAAATGAAGCCCTATACAAATTTAAGAAGCATTTTTGATGCAGTTTCAGATTCTATGAGTGTTAAACATCCATCTAACATGGATCAAGTTTTATGGACTATCAGGTTTACCTCCCAACAGAAAAAGTTTAATTTTGAAAACTGCTGTAAAACTTTTTACAGATGGCACGAAATGACGCCCTATACAAATTTAAGAAGCATTTTAGATGCAGTTTCAGATTCTATGAGTGTTAAACATCCATCTAACATGGATAAAGTTTTATGGACTTTCAGGTTTACCTCCCAACAAAAAATGCATAATTACTAAAACTGCTGTAAAACTTTTTACAGATGGCACGAAATGACGCCCTATACAAATTTAAGAAGCATTTTAGATGCAGTTTCAGATTCTATGAGTGTTAAACATCCATCTAACATGGATAAAGTTTTATGGACTTTCAGGTTTACCTCCCAACAAAAAATGTTTAATTTTTAAAACTGCTGTAATACTTTTTACAGATGGCACGAAATGAAGCCCTATACAAATTTAAGAAGCATTTTTGATGCAGTTTCAGATTCTATGAGTGTTAAACATCCATCTAACATGGATCAAGTTTTATGGACTTTCAGGTTTACCTCCCAACAGAAAAAGTTTAATTTTGAAAACTGCTGTAAAACTTTTTAGAGATAGCACGAAATGAAGCCCTATACAAATTTAAGAAGCATTTTTGATGCTGTTTCAGATTTTGTAAGTGCCAAACATCCATCTTACATGGATAAAGTTTTATGGACTTTCAGGTTTACCTCCCAACAAAAAATACATAATTATTAAAACTGCTGTAAACCTTTTAACAGATGGCACGAAATGACACCCTATACAAATTTAAGAAGCATTTTTGATGCAGTTTCAGATTCTATGAGTGTTTAACATCCATCTTACATGGATAAAGTTTTATGGACTTTCAGGTTTACCTCCCAACAAAAAATACATAATTATTAAAACTGCTGTAAAACGTTTTAGAGATAGCACGAAATGAAGCCCTATACAAATTTAAGAAGCATTTTAGATGCAGTTTCAGATTCTATGAGTGTTAAACATCCATCTAACATGGATAATGTTTTATGGACTTTCAGGTTTACCTCCCAACAAAAAATACATAATTATTAAAACTGCTGTAAAACGTTTTAGAGATAGCACGAAATGAAGCCCTATACAAATTTAAGAAGCATTTTAGATGCAGTTTCAGATTCTATGAGTGTTAAACATCCATCTAACATGGATAATGTTTTATGGACTTTCAGGTTTACCTCCCAACAAAAAATACATAATTATTAAAACTGCTGTAAAACGTTTTAGAGATAACACGAAATGAAGCCCTATACAAATTTAAGAAGCATTTTAAATGCAGTTTCAGATTCTATGAGTGTTAAACATCCATCTAACATGGATAATGTTTTATGGACTTTCAGGTTTACCTCCCAACAAAAAATACATAATTATTAAAACTGCTGTATAACGTTTTAGAGATAGCACGAAATGAAGCCCTATACAAATTTAAGAAGCATTTTTGATGCAGTTTCAGATTCTATGAGTGTTTAACATCCATCTTACATGGATAAAGTTTTATGGACTTTCAGGTTTACCTCCCAACAAAAAATACATAATTATTAAAACTGCTGTAAAACGTTTTAGAGATAGCACGAAATGAAGCCCTATACAAATTTAAGAAGCATTTTAGATGCAGTTTCAGATTCTATGAGTGTTAAACATCCATCTAACATGGATAATGTTTTATGGACTTTCAGGTTTACCTCCCAACAAAAAATACATAATTATTAAAACTGCTGTAAAACGTTTTAGAGATAGCACGAAATGAAGCCCTATACAAATTTAAGAAGCATTTTAGATGCAGTTTCAGATTCTATGAGTGTTAAACATCCATCTAACATGGATCAAGTTTTATGGACTTTCAGGTTTACCTCCCAACAGAAAAAGTTTAATTTTGAAAACTGCTGTAAAACTTTTTACAGATGGCACGAAATGACGCCCTATACAAATTTAAGAAGCATTTTTTATGCAGTTTCAGATTATATGAGTGTTAAACATCCATCTAACATGGATAAAGTTTTATGGACTTTCAGGTTTACCTCCCAACAAAAAATACATAATTATTAAAACTGCTGTAAACCTTTTAACAGATGGCACGAAATGACACCCTATACAAATTTAAGAAGCATTTTTGATGCCGTTTCAGATTTTGTAAAAGCCAAACATCCAACTAAAATGGATAACGTTTTATGCAGTTTCCTGTTTACCTCCCAACAAAAAATGTTTAATTTTTAAAACTGCTGTAAAACTTTTTACAGATGGCACGAAATGACGCCCTATACAAATTTAAGAAGCACTTTTGATGCCGTTTCAGATTTTGTAAGTGCGAAACATCCATCTAACATGGATAATGTTTTATGGACTTTCAGGTTTACCTCCCAACAAAAAATGTTTAATTTTTAAAACTGCTGTAAAACTTTTTACAGATGGCACGAAATGAAGCCCTATACAAATTTAAGAAGCATTTTTGATGCAGTTTCAGATTCTATGAGTGTTAAACATCCATCTATAATGGATAAAGTTTTAGGGCCTTTCAACAAAAAATGTTTAATTTTTAAAACTGCTGTAAAACTTTTTACAGATGGCACGAAATGAAGCCCTATACAAATTTAAGAAGCATTTTTGATGCAGTTTCAGATTCTATGAGTGTTAAACATCCATCTAACGTGGATAATGTTTTATGGACTTTCAGGTTTACCTCCCAACAAAAAATACATAATTATTAAAACTGCTGTAAAACTTTTTACAGATGGCACGAAATGACGCCCTATACAAATTTAAGAAGCACTTTTGATGCCGTTTCAGATTTTGTAAGTGCGAAACATCCATCTAACATGGATAATGTTTTATGGACTTTCAGGTTTACCTCCCAACAAAAAATGTTTAATTTTTAAAACTGTTGTAAAACTTTTTACAGATGGCACGAAATGAAGCCCTATACAAATTTAAGAAGCATTTTTGATGCAGTTTCAGATTCTATGAGTGTTTAACATCCATCTTACATGGATAAAGTTTTATGGACTTTCAGGTTTACCTCCCAACAAAAAATACATAATTATTAAAACTGCTGTAAAACTTTTTACAGATGGCACGAAATGACGCCCTATACAAATTTAAGAAGCACTTTTGATGCCGTTTCAGATTTTGTAAGTGCGAAACATCCATCTAACATGGATAATGTTTTATGGACTTTCAGGTTTACCTCCCAACAAAAAATGTTTAATTTTTAAAACTGCTGTAAAACTTTTTACAGATGGCACGAAATGAAGCCCTATACAAATTTAAGAAGCATTTTTGATGCAGTTTCAGATTCTATGAGTGTTAAACATCCATCTATAATGGATAAAGTTTTAGGGCCTTTCAACAAAAAATGTTTAATTTTTAAAACTGCTGTAAAACTTTTTACAGATGGCACGAAATGAAGCCCTATACAAATTTAAGAAGCATTTTTGATGCAGTTTCAGATTCTATGAGTGTTAAACATCCATCTAACGTGGATAATGTTTTATGGACTTTCAGGTTTACCTCCCAACAAAAAATACATAATTATTAAAACTGCTGTAAACCTTTTAACAGATGGCACGAAATGACACCCTATACAAATTAAAGAAGCATTTTTGATGCCGTTTCAGATTTTGTAAAAGCCAAACATCCAACTAACATGGATAAAGTTTTATGCAGTTTCCTGTTTACCTCCCAACAAAAAATGTTTAATTTTTAAAACTGCTGTAAAACTTTTTACAGATGGCACGAAATGACGCCCTATACAAATTTAAGAAGCACTTTTGATGCCGTTTCAGATTTTGTAAGTGCGAAACATCCATCTAACATGGATAATGTTTTATGGACTTTCAGGTTTACCTCCCAACAAAAAATGTTTAATTTTTAAAACTGCTGTAAAACTTTTTACAGATGGCACGAAATGAAGCCCTATACAAATTTAAGAAGCATTTTTGATGCCGTTTCAGATTCTATGAGTGTTTAACATCCATCTTACATGGATAAAGTTTTATGGACTTTCAGGTTTACCTCCCAACAAAAAATACATAATTATTAAAACTGCTGTAAAACTTTTTACAGATGGCACGAAATGAAGCCCTATACAAATTTAAGAAGCATTTTTGATGCAGTTTCAGATTCTATGAGTGTTTAACATCCATCTTACATGGATAAAGTTTTATGGACTTTCAGGTTTACCTCCCAACAAAAAATACATAATTATTAAAACTGCTGTAAAACTTTTTACAGATGGCACGAAATGAAGCCCTATACAAATTAAAGAAGCATTTTTGATGCCGTTTCAGATTTTGTAAAAGCCCAACATCCAACTAACATGGATAAAGTTTTATGCAGTTTCCTGTTTACCTCCCAACAAAAAATGTTTAATTTTTAAAACTGCTGTAAACCTTTTAACAGATGGCACGAAATGACACCCTATACAAATTAAAGAAGCATTTTTGATGCCGTTTCAGATTTTGTAAAAGCCAAACATCCAACTAACATGGATAAAGTTTTATGCAGTTTCCTGTTTACCTCCCAACAAAAAATGTTTAATTTTTAAAACTGCTGTAAACCTTTTAACAGATGGCACGAAATGACACCCTATACAAATCAAAGAAGCATTTTTGATGCCGTTTCAGATTTTGTAAAAGCCAAACATCCAACTAACATGGATAAAGTTTTATGCAGTTTCCTGTTTACCTCCCAACAAAAAATGTTTAATTTTTAAAACTGCTGTAAACCTTTTAACAGATGGCACGAAATGAAGCCCTATACAAATTAAAGAAGCATTTTTGATGCCGTTTCAGATTTTGTAAAAGCCAAACATCCAACTAACATGGATAAAGTTTTATGCAGTTTCCTGTTTACCTCCCAACAAAAAATGTTTAATTTTTAAAACTGCTGTAAAACTTTTTACAGATGGCACGAAATGACGCCCTATACAAATTTAAGAAGCATTTTTGATGCCGTTTCAGATTTTGTAAGTGCGAAACATCCATCTAACATGGATAATGTTTTATGCAGTTTCCTGTTTACCTCCCAACAAAAAATGTTTAATTTTTAAAACTGCTGTAAAACTTTTTACAGATGGCACGAAATGACGCCCTATACAAATTTAAGAAGCATTTTTGATGCCGTTTCAGATTTTGTAAAAGCCAAACATCCAACTAACATGGATAAAGTTTTATGCAGTTTCCTGTTTACCTCCCAACAAAAAATGTTTAATTTTTAAAACTGCTGTAAACCTTTTAACAGATGGCACGAAATGAAGCCCTATACAAATTAAAGAAGCATTTTTGATGCCGTTTCAGATTTTGTAAAAGCCAAACATCCAACTAACATGGATAAAGTTTTATGCAGTTTCCTGTTTACCTCCCAACCAAAAATGTTTAATTTTTAAAACTGCTGTAAAACTTTTTACAGATGGCACGAAATGACGCCCTATACAAATTTAAGAAGCATTTTTGATGCAGTTTCAGATTTTGTAAGTGCGAAACATCCATCTAACATGGATAATGTTTTATGGACTTTCAGGTTTACCTCCCAACAAAAAATGTTTAATTTTTAAAACTGCTGTAAAACTTTTTACAGATGGCACGAAATGACGCCCTATACAAATTTAAGAAGCATTTTTGATGCCGTTTCAGATTTTGTAAGTGCGAAACATCCATCTAACATGGATAATGTTTTATGGACTTTCAGGTTTACCTCCCAACAAAAAATGTTTAATTTTTAAAACTGCTGTAAAACTTTTTACAGATGGCACGAAATGAAGCCCTATACAAATTTAAGAAGCATTTTTGATGCAGTTTCAGATTCTATGAGTGTTAAACATCCATCTATAATGGATAAAGTTTTAGGGCCTTTCAACAAAAAATGTTTAATTTTTAAAACTGCTGTAAAACTATTTACAGATGGCACGAAATGAAGCCCTATACAAATTTAAGAAGCATTTTTGATGCAGTTTCAGATTCTATGAGTGTTAAACATCCATCTATAATGGATAACGTTTTAGGGCCTTTCAGGTTTACCTCCCAACAAAAAATGTTTAATTTTTAAAACTGCTGTAAAACTTTTTACAGATGGCACGAAATGACGCCCTATACAAATTTAAGAAGCATTTTTGATGCCGTTTCAGATTTTGTAAGTGCGAAACATCCATCTAACATGGATAATGTTTTATGGACTTTCAGGTTTACCTCCCAACAAAAAATGTTTAATTTTTAAAACTGCTGTAAAACTTTTTACAGATGGCACGAAATGAAGCCCTATACAAATTTAAGAAGCATTTTTGATGCAGTTTCAGATTCTATGAGTGTTAAACATCCATCTATAATGGATAAAGTTTTAGGGCCTTTCAGGTTTACCTCCCAACAAAAAATGTTTAATTTTTAAAACTGCTGTAAAACTTTTTACAGATGGCACGAAATGACGCCCTATACAAATTTAAGAAGCATTTTTGATGCCGTTTCAGATTTTGTAAGTGCGAAACATCCATCTAACATGGATAATGTTTTATGGACTTTCAGGTTTACCTCCCAACAAAAAATGTTTAATTTTTATAACTGCTGTAAAACTTTTTACAGATGGCACGAAATGACGCCCTATACAAATTTAAGAAGCATTTTTGATGCCGTTTCAGATTCTGTATGTGCCAAACATCCATCTAACATGGATAAAGTTTTAGGGCCTTTCAGGTTTACCTCCCAACAAAAAATGTTTAATTTTTATAACTGCTGTAAAACTTTTTACAGATGGCACGAAATGACGCCCTATACAAATTTAAGAAGCATTTTTGATGCCGTTTCAGATTTTGTATGTGCCAAACATCCATCTAACATGGATAAAGTTTTAGGGCCTTTCAGGTTTACCTCCCAACAAAAAATGTTTAATTTTTATAACTGCTGTAAAACTTTTTACAGATGGCACGAAATGACGCCCTATACAAATTTAAGAAGCATTTTTGATGCCGTTTCAGATTTTGTATGTGCCAAACATCCATCTAACATGGATAAAGTTTTAGGGCCTTTCAGGTTTACCTCCCAACAAAAAATGTTTAATTTTTATAACTGCTGTAAAACTTTTTACAGATGGCACGAAATGACACCCTATAGAAATTTAAGAAGCATTTTTGATGCCGTTTCAGATTTTGTATGTGCCAAACATCCATCTAACATGGATAAAGTTTTATGAACTTTCAGGTTTACCTCCCAACAAAAAATGTTTAATTTTTAAAACTGCTGTAAAACTTTTTACAGATGGCACGAAATGACGCCCTATACAAATTTAAGAAGCATTTTTGATGCCGTTTCAGATTCTATGAGTGTTAAACATCCATCTATAATGGATAAAGTTTTAGGGCCTTTCAGGTTTACCTCCCAACAAAAAATGTTTAATTTTTATAACTGCTGTAAAACTTTTTACAGATGGCACGAAATGACGCCCTATACAAATTTAAGAAGCATTTTTGATGCCGTTTCAGATTTTGTATGTGCCAAACATCCATCTAACATGGATAAAGTTTTAGGGCCTTTCAGGTTTACCTCCCAACAAAAAATGTTTAATTTTTATAACTGCTGTAAAACTTTTTACAGATGGCACGAAATGACGCCCTATACAAATTTAAGAAGCATTTTTGATGCCGTTTCAGATTTTGTATGTGCCAAACATCCATCTAACATGGATAAAGTTTTAGGGCCTTTCAGGTTTACCTCCCAACAAAAAATGTTTAATTTTTATAACTGCTGTAAAACTTTTTACAGATGGCACGAAATGACACCCTATAGAAATTTAAGAAGCATTTTTGATGCCGTTTCAGATTTTGTATGTGCCAAACATCCATCTAACATGGATAAAGTTTTATGAACTTTCAGGTTTACCTCCCAACAAAAAATGTTTAATTTTTAAAACTGCAGTAAAACTTTTTACAGATGGCACGAAATGACGCCCTATACAAATTTAAGAAGCATTTTTGATGCCGTTTCAGATTCTATGAGTGTTAAACATCCATCTATAATGGATAAAGTTTTAGGGCCTTTCAGGTTTACCTCCCAACAAAAAATGTTTAATTTTTATAACTGCTGTAAAACTTTTTACAGATGGCACGAAATGACACCCTATAGAAATTTAAGAAGCATTTTTGATGCCGTTTCAGATTTTGTATGTGCCAAACATCCATCTAACATGGATAAAGTTTTATGAACTTTCAGGTTTACCTCCCAACAAAAAATGTTTAATTTTTATAACTGCTGTAAAACTTTTTACAGATGGCACGAAATGACACCCTATAGAAATTTAAGAAGCATTTTTGATGCCGTTTCAGATTTTGTATGTGCCAAACATCCATCTAACATGGATAAAGTTTTAGGGCCTTTCAGGTTTACCTCCCAACAAAAAATGTTTAATTTTTATAACTGCTGTAAAACTTTTTACAGATGGCACGAAATGACGCCCTATACAAATTTAAGAAGCATTTTTGATGCCGTTTCAGATTTTGTATGTGCCAAACATCCATCTAACATGGATAAAGTTTTATGAACTTTCAGGTTTACCTCCCAACAAAAAATGTTTAATTTTTAAAACTGCTGTAAAACTTTTTACAGATGGCACGAAATGACGCCCTATACAAATTTAAGAAGCATTTTTGATGCCGTTTCAGATTCTATGAGTGTTAAACATCCATCTATAATGGATAAAGTTTTAGGGCCTTTCAGGTTTACCTCCCAACAAAAAATGTTTAATTTTTATAACTGCTGTAAAACTTTTTACAGATGGCACGAAATGACGCCCTATACAAATTTAAGAAGCATTTTTGATGCCGTTTCAGATTTTGTATGTGCCAAACATCCATCTAACATGGATAAAGTTTTAGGGCCTTTCAGGTTTACCTCCCAACAAAAAATGTTTAATTTTTATAACTGCTGTAAAACTTTTTACAGATGGCACGAAATGACGCCCTATACAAATTTAAGAAGCATTTTTGATGCCGTTTCAGATTTTGTATGTGCCAAACATCCATCTAACATGGATAAAGTTTTAGGGCCTTTCAGGTTTACCTCCCAACAAAAAATGTTTAATTTTTATAACTGCTGTAAAACTTTTTACAGATGGCACGAAATGACACCCTATAGAAATTTAAGAAGCATTTTTGATGCCGTTTCAGATTTTGTATGTGCCAAACATCCATCTAACATGGATAAAGTTTTATGAACTTTCAGGTTTACCTCCCAACAAAAAATGTTTAATTTTTAAAACTGCAGTAAAACTTTTTACAGATGGCACGAAATGACGCCCTATACAAATTTAAGAAGCATTTTTGATGCCGTTTCAGATTCTATGAGTGTTAAACATCCATCTATAATGGATAAAGTTTTAGGGCCTTTCAGGTTTACCTCCCAACAAAAAATGTTTAATTTTTATAACTGCTGTAAAACTTTTTACAGATGGCACGAAATGACGCCCTATACAAATTTAAGAAGCATTTTTGATGCCGTTTCAGATTCTATGAGTGCCAAACATCCATCTAACATGGATAAAGTTTTAGGGCCTTTCAGGTTTACCTCCCAACAAAAAATGTTTAATTTTTATAACTGCTGTAAAACTTTTTACAGATGGCACGAAATGACACCCTATAGAAATTTAAGAAGCATTTTTGATGCCGTTTCAGATTTTGTATGTGCCAAACATCCATCTAACATGGATAAAGTTTTATGAACTTTCAGGTTTACCTCCCAACAAAAAATGTTTAATTTTTATAACTGCTGTAAAACTTTTTACAGATGGCACGAAATGACACCCTATAGAAATTTAAGAAGCATTTTTGATGCCGTTTCAGATTTTGTATGTGCCAAACATCCATCTAACATGGATAAAGTTTTAGGGCCTTTCAGGTTTACCTCCCAACAAAAAATGTTTAATTTTTATAACTGCTGTAAAACTTTTTACAGATGGCACGAAATGACGCCCTATACAAATTTAAGAAGCATTTTTGATGCCGTTTCAGATTTTGTATGTGCCAAACATCCATCTAACATGGATAAAGTTTTAGGGCCTTTCAGGTTTACCTCCCAACAAAAAATGTTTAATTTTTAAAACTGCTGTAAAACTTTTTACAGATGGCACGAAATGACGCCCTATACAAATTTAAGAAGCATTTTTGATGCAGTTTCAGATTCTATGAGTGTTAAACATCCATCTAACATGGATAAAGTTTTATGGACTTTCAGGTTTACCTCCCAACAAAAAATGTTTAATTTTTAAAACTGCTGTAAAACTTTTTACAGATGGCACGAAATGACGCCCTATACAAATTTAAGAAGCATTTTTGATGCCGTTTCAGATTTTGTATGTGCCAAACATCCATCTAACATGGATAATGTTTTATGGACTTTCAGGTTTACCTCCCAACAAAAAATGTTTAATTTTTAAAACTGCTGTAAAACTTTTTACAGATGGCACGAAATGAAGCCCTATACAAATTTAAGAAGCATTTTTGATGCAGTTTCAGAATCTGCAAGTGCCATACATCCATCTAACATGGATAAAGTTTTATGGTCTTTGGCGGGTTTCTTTCCAACAAAAAATATGTAATTATTAAAACAGCTGTAAAACTTTTTACAGATGGCACGAAATGAAGCCCTATACAAATTTAAGAAGCATTTTTGATGCAGTTTCAGATTCTATGAGTGTTTAACATCCATCTTACATGGATAAAGTTTTATGGACTTTCAGGTTTACCTCCCAACAAAAAATGTTTAATTTTTAAAACTGCTGTAAAACTTTTTACAGATGGCACGAAATGAAGCCCTATACAAATTTAAGAAGCATTTTTGATGCAGTTTCAGATTCTATGAGTGTTTAACATCCATCTTACATGGATAAAGTTTTATGGACTTTTAGGTTTACCTCCCAACAAAAAATACATAATTATTAAAACTGCTGTAAAACTTTTTACAGATGGCACGAAATGAAGCCCTATACAAATTTAAGAAGCATTTTTGATGCAGTTTCAGATTCTATGAGTGTTAAACATCCATCTAACATGGATAATGTTTTATGGACTTTCAGGTTTACCTCCCAACAAAAAATACATAATTATTAAAACTGCTGTAAACCTTTTAACAGATGGCACGAAATGACACCCTATAGAAATTTAAGAAGCATTTTTGATGCCGTTTCAGAATTTGTATGTGCCAAACATCCATCTAACATGGATAAAGTTTTAGGGCCTTTCAGGTTTACCTCCCAACAAAAAATGTTTAATTTTTATAACTGCTGTAAAACTTTTTACAGATGGCACGAAATGACACCCTATAGAAATTTAAGAAGCATTTTTGATGCCGTTTCAGATTTTGTATGTGCCAAACATCCATCTAACATGGATAAAGTTTTAGGGCCTTTCAGGTTTACCTCCCAACAAAAAATGTTTAATTTTTAAAACTGCTGTAAAACTTTTTACAGATGGCACGAAATGAAGCCCTATACAAATTTAAGAAGCATTTTTGATGCAGTATCAGATTCTATGAGTGTTAAACATCCATCTATAATGGATAAAGTTTTAGGGCCTTTCAGGTTTACCTCCCAACAAAAAATGTTTAATTTTTATAACTGCTGTAAAACTTTTTACAGATGGCACGAAATGACACCCTATAGAAATTTAAGAAGCATTTTTGATGCCGTTTCAGATTTTGTATGTGCCAAACATCCATCTATAATGGATAAAGTTTTAGGGCCTTTCAGGTTTACCTCCCAACAAAAAATGTTTAATTTTTAAAACTGCTGTAAAACTTTTTACAGATGGCACGAAATGAAGCCCTATACAAATTTAAGAAGCATTTTTGATGCAGTTTCAGATTCTATGAGTGTTAAACATCCATCTATAATGGATAAAGTTTTAGGGCCTTTCAGGTTTACCTCCCAACAAAAAATGTTTAATTTTTATAACTGCTGTAAAACTTTTTACAGATGGCACGAAATGACACCCTATAGAAATTTAAGAAGCATTTTTGATGCCGTTTCAGATTTTGTATGTGCCAAACATCCATCTAACATGGATAAAGTTTTAGGGCCTTTCAGGTTTACCTCCCAACAAAAAATGTTTAATTTTTAAAACTGCTGTAAAACTTTTTACAGATGGCACGAAATGACGCCCTATATAAATTTAAGAAGCATTTTAGATGCAGTTTCAGATTCTATGAGTGTTAAACATCTATCTAACAAGGATAAAGTTTTATGGACTTTCAGGTTTACCTCCCAACAAAAAATGTTTAATTTTTATAACTGCTGTAAAACTTTTTACAGATGGCACGAAATGAAGCCCTATACAAATTTAAGAAGCATTTTTGATGCAGTTTCAGATTCTATGAGTGTTAAACATCCATCTAACATGGATAAAGTTTTAGGGCCTTTCAGGTTTACCTCCCAACAAAAAATACATAATTATTAAAACTGCTGTAAAACTTTTTACAGATGGCACGAAATGAAGCCCTATACAAATTTAAGAAGCATTTTTGATGCAGTTTCAGATTCTATGAGTGTTAAACATCCATCTAACATGGATAAAGTTTTAGGGCCTTTCAGGTTTACCTCCCAACAAAAAATGTTTAATTTTTATAACTGCTGTAAAACTTTTTACAGATGGCACGAAATGAAGCCCTATACAAATTTAAGAAGCATTTTTGATGCCGTTTCAGATTTTGTATGTGCCAAACATCCATCTAACATGGATAAAGTTTTAGGGCCTTTCAGGTTTACCTCCCAACAAAAAATACATAATTATTAAAACTGCTGTAAAACTTTTTACAGATGGCACGAAATGAAGCCCTATACAAATTTAAGAAGCATTTTTGATGCAGTTTCAGATTCTATGAGTGTTAAACATCCATCTAACATGGATAAAGTTTTAGGGCCTTTCAGGTTTACCTCCCAACAAAAAATACATAATTATTAAAACTGCTGTAAAACTTTTTACAGATGGCACGAAATGAAGCCCTATACAAATTTAAGAAGCATTTTTGATGCAGTTTCAGATTCTATGAGTGTTAAACATCCATCTAACATGGATAAAGTTTTAGGGCCTTTCAGGTTTACCTCCCAACAAAAAATACATAATTATTAAAACTGCTGTAAAACTTTTTACAGATGGCACGAAATGAAGCCCTATACAAATTTAAGAAGCATTTTTGATGCAGTTTCAGATTCTATGAGTGTTAAACATCCATCTAACATGGATAAAGTTTTAGGGCCTTTCAGGTTTACCTCCCAACAAAAAATACATAATTATTAAAACTGCTGTAAAACTTTTTACAGATGGCACGAAATGAAGCCCTATACAAATTTAAGAAGCATTTTTGATGCAGTTTCAGATTCTATGAGTGTTAAACATCCATCTAACATGGATAAAGTTTTAGGGCCTTTCAGGTTTACCCCCCAACAAAAAATGTTTAATTTTTATAACTGCTGTAAAACTTTTTACAGATGGCACGAAATGAAGCCCTATACAAATTTAAGAAGCATTTTTGATGCCGTTTCAGATTTTGTATGTGCCAAACATCCATCTAACATGGATAAAGTTTTAGGGCCTTTCAGGTTTACCTCCCAACAAAAAATGTTTAATTTTTATAACTGCTGTAAAACTTTTTACAGATGGCACGAAATGACACCCTATAGAAATTTAAGAAGCATTTTTGATGCAGTTTCAGATTCTATGAGTGTTAAACATCCATCTAACATGGATAAAGTTTTAGGGCCTTTCAGGTTTACCTCCCAACAAAAAATACATAATTATTAAAACTGCTGTAAAACTTTTTACAGATGGCACGAAATGAAGCCCTATACAAATTTAAGAAGCATTTTTGATGCAGTTTCAGATTCTATGAGTGTTAAACATCCATCTAACATGGATAAAGTTTTAGGGCCTTTCAGGTTTACCTCCCAACAAAAAATGTTTAATTTTTATAACTGCTGTAAAACTTTTTACAGATGGCACGAAATGAAGCCCTATACAAATTTAAGAAGCATTTTTGATGCCGTTTCAGATTTTGTATGTGCCAAACATCCAACTAACATGGATAAAGTTTTAGGGCCTTTCAGGTTTACCTCCCAACAAAAAATACATAATTATTAAAACTGCTGTAAAACTTTTTACAGATGGCACGAAATGAAGCCCTATACAAATTTAAGAAGCATTTTTGATGCCGTTTCAGATTTTGTATGTGCCAAACATCCATCTAACATGGATAAAGTTTTATGAACTTTCAGGTTTACCTCCCAACAAAAAATGTTTAATTTTTAAAACTGCTGTAAAACTTTTTACAGATGGCACGAAATGACGCCCTATATAAATTTAAGAAGCATTTTAGATGCAGTTTCAGATTCTATGAGTGTTAAACATCCATCTAACATGGATAAAGTTTTATGGACTTTCAGGTTTACCTCCCAACAAAAAATACATAATTATTAAAACTGCTGTAAAACTTTTTACAGATGGCACGAAATGAAGCCCTATACAAATTTAAGAAGCATTTTTGATGCAGTTTCAGATTCTATGAGTGTTAAACATCCATCTAACATGGATAAAGTTTTAGGGCCTTTCAGGTTTACCTCCCAACAAAAAATGTTTAATTTTTAAAACTGCTGTAAAACTTTTTACAGATGGCACGAAATGACGCCCTATATAAATTTAAGAAGCATTTTAGATGCAGTTTCAGATTCTATGAGTGTTAAACATCCATCTAACATGGATAAAGTTTTATGGACTTTCAGGTTTACCTCCCAACAAAAAATACATAATTATTAAAACTGCTGTAAAACTTTTTACAGATGGCACGAAATGAAGCCCTATACAAATTTAAGAAGCATTTTTGATGCAGTTTCAGATTCTATGAGTGTTAAACATCCATCTAACATGGATAAAGTTTTAGGGCCTTTCAGGTTTACCTCCCAACAAAAAATGTTTAATTTTTAAAACTGCTGTAAAACTTTTTACAGATGGCACGAAATGACGCCCTATACAAATTTAAGAAGCATTTTTGATGCCGTTTCAGATTTTGTATGTGCCAAGCATCCATCTAACATGGATAAAGTTTTATGCAGTTTACTGTTTACCTCCCAACAAAAAATGTTTAATTTTTAAAACTGCTGTAAAACTTTTTACAGATGGCACGAAATGACGCCCTATAGAAATTTAAGAAGTATTTTTGATGCAGTTTCAGATTCTATGAGTGTTTAACATCCATCTTACATGGATAAAGTTTTATGGACTTTCAGGTTTACCTCCCAACAAAAAATGTTTAATTTTTATAACTGCTGTAAAACTTTTTACAGATGGCACGAAATGACGCCCTATACAAATTAAAGAAGCATTTTTGATGCAGTTTCAGATTCTATGAGTGTTAAACATCCATCTTACATGGATAAAGTTTTATGGACTTTCAGGTTTACCTCCGAACAAAAAATACATAATTATTAAAACTGCTGTAAAACTTTTTACAGATGGCACGAAATGACGCCCTATACAAATTTAAGAAGCATTTTTGATGCAGTTTCAGATTCTATGAGTGTTAAACATCCATCTATAATGGATAATGTTTTATGGACTTTCAGGTTTACCTCCCAACAAAAAATGTTTAATTTTTAAAACTGCTGTAAAACTTTTTACAGATGGCACAAAATGACGCCCTATACAAATTTAAGAAGCATTTTTGATGCCGTTTCAGATTTTGTATGTGCCAAACATCCATCTAACATGGATAAAGTTTTATGCAGTTTACTGTTTACCTCCCAACAAAAAATGTTTAATTTTTAAAACTGCTGTAAAACTTTTTACAGATGGCACGAAATGACGCCCTATACAAATTTAAGAAGTATTTTTGATGCAGTTTCAGATTCAATTTAAAAAGCATTTTTTATGCCGTTTCAGATTTTGTAAGTGCCAAACATCCAACTAACATGGATAAAGTTTTAGGGCCTTTCAGGTTTACCTCCCAACAAAAAACGCATATTTGTTAAAAACTGCTGTAAAACTTTTTACAGATGGCACGAAATGACGCCCTATACAAATTTAAGAAGCATTTTTGATGCCGTTTCAGATTTTGTAAGTGCCAAACATCCATCTAACATGGAAAAAGTTTTATGGACTTTCAGGTTTACCTCCCAACAGAAAATGTTTAATTTTTAAAACTGCTGTAAAACTTTTTACAGATGGCACGATATGACGCCCCCTACAAATTTACGAAGCATTTTAGATGCCGTTTCAGATTTTGTAAGTGCCAAACATCCATCTAACATGGAAAAAGTTTTATGGACTTTCAGGTTTACCTCCCAACAGAAAATGTTTAATTTTTAAAACTGCTGTAAAACTTTTTACTGATGGCACGAAATGACGCCCTATACAAATATAAGAAGCATTTTTTATGCCGTTTCAGATTTTGTAAGTGCCAAACATCCATCTAACATGGATAAAATTTTATGCAGTTTCCTGTTTACCTCCCAACAAAAAAGGTTTAATTTTTAAAACTGCTGTAAAAGTTTTTACAGATGGCACGAAATGACGCCCTATACAAATTTAAGAAGCATTATTGATGCGGATTCAGATTTTGTAAGTGCCAAACATCCATCTATCATGGATAAAGTTTTATGGACTTTCAGGTTTACCTCCCAACAGAAATATTTAATTTTTAAAACTGCTGTAAGACTTTTTACAGATGGCACGAAATGACGCTCTATACAAATTTAAGAAGCATTTTTGATGCCGTTCCAGATTTTGTAAGTGCCAAACATCCATCTAACATGGATAAAGTTTTATGGACTTTCAGGTTTACCTCCCAACAGAAAATGTTTAATTTTTAAAACTGCTGTAAAACTTTTTACAGATGGCACGAAATGACGCCCTATACAAATTTAAGAAGCATTTTTTATGCCGTTTCAGATTTTGTAAGTGCCAAACATCCATCTAACATGGATAAAATTTTATGCAGTTTCCTGTTTACCTCCCAACAAAAATATTTAATTTTTAAAACTGCTGTAAGACTTTTTACAGATGGCACGAAATGACGCCCTATACAAATTTAAGAAGCATTTTTGATGCCGTTTCAGATTTTGTAAGTGCCAAACATCCAACTAACATGGATAAAGTTTTAGGGCCTTTCAGGTTTACCTCCCAACAAAAAACGCATATTTGTTAAAACTGCTGTAAAACTTTTTACAGATGGCACGAAATGACGCCCTATACAAATTTAAGAAGCATTTTTTATGCCGTTTCAGATTTTGTAAGTGCCAAACATCCATCTAACATGGATAAAATTTTATGCAGTTTCCTGTTTACCTCCCAACAAAAAAGGTTTTATTTTTAAAACTGCTGTAAAAGTTTTTACAGATGGCACGAAATGACGCCCTATACAAATTTAAGAAGCATTTTTGATGCCGTTTCAGATTTTGTAAGTGCCAAACATCCATCTAACATGGATAAAGTTTTATGCAGTTTCCTGTTTACCTCCCAACAAAAAATGTTTAATTTTTATAACTGCTGTAAAAGTTTTTACAGGTGGAACTAAATGAAGCCCTATACAAATTTAAGAAGCATTTTTGATGCCGTTTCAGATTTTGTAAGTGCCAAACATCCATCTAACATGGATAAAATTTTATGCAGTTTCCTGTTTACCTCCCAACAAAAAAGGTTTAATTTTTAAAACTGCTGTAAAAGTTTTTACAGGTGGAACTAAATGAAGCCCTATACAAATTTAAGAAGCATTTTTGATGCCGTTTCAGATTTTGTAAGTGCCAAACATCCATCTAACATGGATAAAATTTTATGCAGTTTCCTGTTTACCTCCCAACAAAAAAGGTTTAATTTTTAAAACTGCTGTAAAAGTTTTTACAGGTGGAACTAAATGAAGCCCTATACAAATTTAAGAAGCATTTTTGATGCCGTTTCAGATTTTGTAAGTGCCAAACATCCATCTAACATGGATAAAATTTTATGCAGTTTCCTGTTTACCTCCCAACAAAAAAGGTTTAATTTTTAAAACTGCTGTAAAAGTTTTTACAGATGGCACGAAATGACGCCCTATACAAATTTAAGAAGCATTTTTGATGCCGTTTCAGATTTTGTAAGTGCCAAACATCCATCTAACATGGATAAAATTTTATGCAGTTTCCTGTTTACCTCCCAACAAAAAAGGTTTAATTTTTAAAACTGCTGTAAAAGTTTTTACTGATGGCACGAAATGACGCCCTATACAAATATAAGAAGCATTTTTTATGCCGTTTCAGATTTTGTAAGTGCCAAACATCCATCTAACATGGATAAAGTTTTATGCAGTTTCCTGTTTACCTCCCAACAAAAAAGGTTTAATTTTTAAAACTGCTGTAAAAGTTTTTACTGATGGCACGAAATGACGCCCTATACAAATTTAAGAAGCATTTTTGATGCCTTTTCAGATTTTGTAAGTGCCAAACATCCATCTAACATCGATAAAGTTTTATGGACTTTCAGGTTTACCTCCCAACAAAAAATGCATATTTATTAAAACTGCTGTAAAACTTTTTACAGATGGAACTAAATGAAGCCCTATACAAATTTAAGAAGCATTTTTGATGCCTTTTCAGATTTTGTAAGTGCCAAACATCCATCTAACATCGATAAAATTTTATGCAGTTTCCTGTTTACCTCCCAACAAAAAAGGTTTAATTTTTAAAACTGCCGTAAAACTTTTTACAGATGGCACGAAATGACGCCCTATACAAATTTAAGAAGCATTTTTGATGCCTTTTCAGATTTTGTAAGTGCCAAACATCCATCTAACATCGATAAAGTTTTATGGACTTTCAGGTTTACCTCCCAACAAAAAATGCATATTTATTAAAACTGCTGTAAAACTTTTTACAGATGGAACTAAATGAAGCCCTATACAAATTTAAGAAGCATTTTTGATGCCTTTTCAGATTTTGTAAGTGCCAAACATCCATCTAACATCGATAAAATTTTATGCAGTTTCCTGTTTACCTCCCAACAAAAAAGGTTTAATTTTTAAAACTGCCGTAAAACTTTTTACAGATGGAACTAAATGAAGCCCTATACAAATTTAAGAAGCATTTTTGATGCCGTTTCAGATTTTGTAAGTGCCAAACATCCATCTAACATTGATAAAGTTTTATGGACTTTCAGGTTTACCTCCCAACAAAAAATGTTTAATTTTTAAAACTGCCGTAAAACTTTTTACAGATGGAACTAAATGAAGCCCTATACAAATTTAAGAAGCATTTTTGATGCCGTTTCAGATTTTGTAAGTGCCAAACATCCATCTAACATGAATAAAGGTTTATGGACTTTCAGGTTTACCTCCCAACAGAAAATGTTTAATTTTTAAAACTGCCGTAAAACTTTTTACAGATGGCACGAAATGACGCCCTATACAAATTTAAGAAGCATTATTGATACGGATTCAGATTTTGTAAGTGCCAAACATCCATCTAACATTGATAAAGTTTTATGGACTTTCAGGTTTACCTCCCAACAAAAAATGTTTAATTTTTAAAACTGCCGTAAAACTTTTTACAGATGGAACTAAATGAAGCCCTATACAAATTTAAGAAGCATTTTTGATGCGGATTCAGATTTTGTAAGTGCCAAACATCCATCTAACATGGATAAAATTTTATGGACTTTCAGGTTTACCTCCCAACAGAAAATGTTTAATTTTTAAAACTGCTGTAAAACTTTTTACAGATGGCACGAAATGGCGCCCTTTACAAATTTAAGAAGCATTATTGATACGGATTCAGATTTTGTAAGTGCCAAACATCCATCTAACATTGATAAAGTTTTATGGACTTTCAGGTTTACCTCCCAACAAAAAATGTTTAATTTTTAAAACTGCCGTAAAACTTTTTACAGATGGAACTAAATGAAGCCCTATACAAATTTAAGAAGCATTTTTGATGCCGTTTCAGATTTTGTAAGTGCCAAACATCCATCAAACATGGATAAAATTTTATGCAGTTTCCTGTTTACCTCCCAACAAAAAAGGTTTAATTTTTAAAACTGCTGTAAAACTTTTTACAGATGGAACTAAATGAAGCCCTATACAAATTTAAGAAGCATTTTTTATGCCGTTTCAGATTTTGTAAGTGCCAAACATCCATCTAACATGAATAAAGGTTTATGGACTTTCAGGTTTACCTCCCAACAGAAAATGTTTAATTTTTAAAACTGCCGTAAAACTTTTTACAGATGGAACTAAATGAAGCCCTATACAAATTTAAGAAGCATTTTTTATGCCGTTTCAGATTTTGTAAGTGCCAAACATCCATCTAACATGAATAAAGTTTTATGGACTTTCAGGTTTACCTCCCAACAAAAAATGTTTAATTTTTAAAACTGCCGTAAAACTTTTTACAGATGGAACTAAATGAAGCCCTATACAAATTTAAGAAGCATTTTTGATGCCGTTTCAGATTTTGTAAGTGCCAAACATCCATCTAACATGAATAAAGGTTTATGGACTTTCAGGTTTACCTCCCAACAAAAAATGTTTAATTTTTAAAACTGCCGTAAAACTTTTTACAGATGGAACTAAATGAAGCCCTATACAAATTTAAGAAGCATTTTTTATGCCGTTTCAGATTTTGTAAGTGCCAAACATCCATCTAACATGAATAAAGGTTTATGGACTTTCAGGTTTACCTCCCAACAGAAAATGTTTAATTTTTAAAACTGCTGTAAAACTTTTTACAGATGGCACGAAATGGCGCCCTTTACAAATTTAAGAAGCATTTTTTATGCCGTTTCAGATTTTGTAAGTGCCAAACATCCATCTAACATGGATAAAGTTTTATGCAGTTTCCTGTTTACCTCCCAACAAAAAATGTTTAATTTTTAAAACTGCTGTAAAACTTTTTACAGATGGCACGATATGACGCCCTATACAAATTTAAGAAGCATTTTTTATGCCGTTTCAGATTTTGTAAGTGCCAAACATCCATCTAACATGAATAAAGGTTTATGGACTTTCAGGTTTACCTCCCAACAGAAAATGTTTAATTTTTAAAACTGCTGTAAAACTTTTTACAGATGGCACGAAATGGCGCCCTTTACAAATTTAAGAAGCATTTTTTATGCCGTTTCAGATTTTGTAAGTGCCAAACATCCATCTAACATGAATAAAGGTTTATGGACTTTCAGGTTTACCTCCCAACAGAAAAAGTTTAATTTTTAAAACTGCTGTAAAACTTTTTACAGATGGCACGAAATGACGCCCTATACAAATTTAAGAAGCATTTTTGATGCTGTTTCAGATTCTATGAGTGTTAAACATCCATCTAAGAAGGATAAAGTTTTATGGACTTTGGCGGTTTTCACCCGCAACAAGAAATGTGTAATTATTATAACTGCTGTAAAACTTTTTACAGATGGCACTAAATGAAGCCCTATACAAATTTAAGAAGCATTTTTGTTGCCGTTTCAGATTCTATGAGTGTTAAACATCCATCTAAGAAGGATAAAGTTTTTTAAACTTTGGCGGTTTTCACCCCCAACAAGAAATGTGTAATTATTATAATTGCTGTAAAACTTTTTACAGATGGCACTAAATGAAGCCCTATACAAATTTAAGAAGCATTTTTGATGCTGTTTCAGATTCTATGAGTGTTAAACATCCATCTAAGAAGGATAAAGTTTTATGGACTTTGGCGGTTTTCACCCCCAACAAGAAATGTGTAATTATTATAATTGCTGTAAAACTTTTTACAGATGGCACTAAATGAAGCCCTATACAAATTTAAGAAGCATTTTTGATGCTGTTTCAGATTCTATGAGTGTTAAACATCCATCTAAGAAGGATAAAGTTTTATGGACTTTGGCGGTTTTCACCCCCAACAAGAAATGTGTAATTATTATAACTGCTGTAAAACTTTTTACAGATGGCACCAAATGAAGCCCTATACAAATTTAAGAAGCATTTTTGATGCCGTTTCAGATTCTATAAGTGTTAAACATCCATCTAACATGGATAAAGTTTTATGGACTTTCAGGTTTACCTCCCAACAGAAAATGATTTATTTTGAAAACTGCTGTAAAACTTTTTACAGGTGGAACTAAATAGAGCCCTATACAAATTTAAGAAGCATTTTTGATGCCGTTTCAGATTCTATAAGTGTTAAACATCCATCTAACATGGATAAAGTTTTATGGACTTTCAGGTTTACCTCCCAACAGAAAATGATTTATTTTGAAAACTGCTGTAAAACTTTTTACAGGTGGAACTAAATAAAGCTCTATACAAATTTAAGAAGCATTTTTGATGCCGTTTCAGATTCTATAAGTGTTAAACATCCATCTAACATGGATAAAGTTTTATGGACTTTCAGGTTTACCTCCCAACAGAAAATGATTTATTTTGAAAACTGCTGTAAAACTTTTTACAGGTGGAACTAAATAGAGCCCTATACAAATTTAAGAAGCATTTTTGATGCCGTTTCAGATTCTATAAGTGTTAAACATCCATCTAACATGGATAAAGTTTTATGGACTTTCAGGTTTACCTCCCAACAAAAAATGCATATTTATTAAAACTGCTGTAAAACTTTTTACAGGTGGAACTAAATAAAGCTCTATACAAATTTAAGAAACATTTTTGATGCGGATTCAGAATATGTGAGTGCCAAACATCCATCTAACATGGATAAAGTTTTAAGGACTTTCAGGTTTACCTCCCAACAGAAAATGTTTAATTTTTAAAACTGCTGTAAAACTTTTTACAGATGGCACGAAATGGCGCCCTTTACAAATTTAAGAAGCATTTTTTATGCCGTTTCAGATTTTGTAAGTGCCAAACATCCATCTAACATGGATAAAGTTTTATGCAGTTTCCTGTTTACCTCCCAACAAAAAATGTTTAATTTTTAAAACTGCTGTAAAACTTTTTACAGATGGCACGATATGACGCCCTATACAAATTTAAGAAGCATTTTTTATGCCGTTTCAGATTTTGTAAGTGCCAAACATCCATCTAACATGAATAAAGGTTTATGGACTTTCAGGTTTACCTCCCAACAGAAAATGTTTAATTTTTAAAACTGCTGTAAAACTTTTTACAGATGGCACGAAATGACGCCCTATACAAATTTAAGAAGCATTTTTTATGCCGTTTCAGATTTTGTAAGTGCCAAACATCCATCTAACATGAATAAAGGTTTATGGACTTTCAGGTTTACCTCCCAACAGAAAATGTTTAATTTTTAAAACTGCTGTAAAACTTTTTACAGATGGCACGAAATGGCGCCCTTTACAAATTTAAGAAGCATTTTTTATGCCGTTTCAGATTTTGTAAGTGCCAAACATCCATCTAACATGGATAAAGTTTTATGCAGTTTCCTGTTTACCTCCCAACAAAAAATGTTTAATTTTTAAAACTGCTGTAAAACTTTTTACAGATGGCACGATATGACGCCCTATACAAATTTAAGAAGCATTTTTTATGCCGTTTCAGATTTTGTAAGTGCCAAACATCCATCTAACATGAATAAAGGTTTATGGACTTTCAGGTTTACCTCCCAACAGAAAATGTTTAATTTTTAAAACTGCTGTAAAACTTTTTACAGATGGCACGAAATGGCGCCCTTTACAAATTTAAGAAGCATTTTTTATGCCGTTTCAGATTTTGTAAGTGCCAAACATCCATCTAACATGAATAAAGGTTTATGGACTTTCAGGTTTACCTCCCAACAGAAAATGTTTAATTTTTAAAACTGCTGTAAAACTTTTTACAGATGGCACGAAATGACGCCCTATACAAATTTAAGAAGCATTTTTGATGCTGTTTCAGATTCTATGAGTGTTAAACATCCATCTAAGAAGGATAAAGTTTTATGGACTTTGGCGGTTTTCACCCGCAACAAGAAATGTGTAATTATTATAACTGCTGTAAAACTTTTTACAGATGGCACTAAATGAAGCCCTATACAAATTTAAGAAGCATTTTTGTTGCCGTTTCAGATTCTATGAGTGTTAAACATCCATCTAAGAAGGATAAAGTTTTTTAAACTTTGGCGGTTTTCACCCCCAACAAGAAATGTGTAATTATTATAACTGCTGTAAAACTTTTTACAGATGGCACTAAATGAAGCCCTATACAAATTTAAGAAGCATTTTTGATGCTGTTTCAGATTCTATGAGTGTTAAACATCCATCTAAGAAGGATAAAGTTTTATGGACTTTGGCGGTTTTCACCCGCAACAAGAAATGTGTAATTATTATAATTGCTGTAAAACTTTTTACAGATGGCACTAAATGAAGCCCTATACAAATTTAAGAAGCATTTTTGATGCTGTTTCAGATTCTATGAGTGTTAAACATCCATCTAAGAAGGATAAAGTTTTATGGACTTTGGCGGTTTTCACCCCCAACAAGAAATGTGTAATTATTATAACTGCTGTAAAACTTTTTACAGATGGCACCAAATGAAGCCCTATACAAATTTAAGAAGCATTTTTGATGCCGTTTCAGATTCTATAAGTGTTAAACATCCATCTAACATGGATAAAGTTTTATGGACTTTCAGGTTTACCTCCCAACAGAAAATGATTTATTTTGAAAACTGCTGTAAAACTTTTTACAGGTGGAACTAAATAGAGCCCTATACAAATTTAAGAAGCATTTTTGATGCCGTTTCAGATTCTATAAGTGTTAAACATCCATCTAACATGGATAAAGTTTTATGGACTTTCAGGTTTACCTCCCAACAAAAAATGCATATTTATTAAAACTGCTGTAAAACTTTTTACAGGTGGAACTAAATAAAGCTCTATACAAATTTAAGAAACATTTTTGATGCGGATTCAGAATATGTGAGTGCCAAACATCCATCTAACATGGATAAAGTTTTAAGGACTTTCAGGTTTACCTACCAACAAAAAATGCATATTTATTAAAACTGCTGTAAAACTTTTTACAGGTGGAACTAAATAAAGCTCTATACAAATTTAAGAAGCATTTTTGTTGCCGTTTCAGATTCTATGAGTGTTAAACATCCATCTAAGAAGGATAAAGTTTTTTGGACTTTGGCGGTTTTCACCCCCAACAAAAAATATGTAATTATTATAACTGCTGTAAAACTTTTTACAGATGGCACCAAATGAAGCCCTATACAAATTTAAGAAGCATTTTTGTTGCCGTTTCAGATTCTATGAGTGTTAAACATCCATCTAAGAAGGATAAAGTTTTTTGGACTTTGGCGGTTTTCACCCCCAACAAAAAATATGTAATTATTATAACTGCTGTAAAACTTTTTACAGATGGCACTAAATGAAGCCCTATACAAATTTAAGAAGCATTTTTGTTGCCGTTTCAGATTCTATGAGTGTTAAACATCCATCTAAGAAGGATAAAGTTTTTTAAACTTTGGCGGTTTTCACCCCCAACAAGAAATGTGTAATTATTATAACTGCTGTAAAACTTTTTACAGATGGCACTAAATGAAGCCCTATACAAATTTAAGAAGCATTTTTGTTGCCGTTTCAGATTCTATGAGTGTTAAACATCCATCTAAGAAGGATAAAGTTTTTTAAACTTTGGCGGTTTTCACCCGCAACAAGAAATGTGTAATTATTATAACTGCTGTAAAACTTTTTACAGATGGCACTAAATGAAGCCCTATACAAATTTAAGAAGCATTTTTGATGCTGTTTCAGATTCTATGAGTGTTAAACATCCATCTAAGAAGGATAAAGTTTTATGGACTTTGGCGGTTTTCACCCGCAACAAGAAATGTGTAATTATTATAATTGCTGTAAAACTTTTTACAGATGGCACTAAATGAAGCCCTATACAAATTTAAGAAGCATTTTTGATGCTGTTTCAGATTCTATGAGTGTTAAACATCCATCTAAGAAGGATAAAGTTTTATGGACTTTGGCGGTTTTCACCCGCAACAAGAAATGTGTAATTATTATAACTGCTGTAAAACTTTTTACAGATGGCACCAAATGAAGCCCTATACAAATTTAAGAAGCATTTTTGATGCCGTTTCAGATTCTATAAGTGTTAAACATCCATCTAACATGGATAAAGTTTTATGGACTTTCAGGTTTACCTCCCAACAAAAAATGCATATTTATTAAAACTGCTGTAAAACTTTTTACAGGTGGAACTAAATAAAGCTCTATACAAATTTAAGAAGCATTTTTGATGCCGTTTCAGATTCTATAAGTGTTAAACATCCATCTAACATGGATAAAGTTTTATGGACTTTCAGGTTTACCTCCCAACAGAAAATGATTTATTTTGAAAACTGCTGTAAAACTTTTTACAGGTGGAACTAAATAGAGCCCTATACAAATTTAAGAAGCATTTTTGATGCCGTTTCAGATTCTATAAGTGTTAAACATCCATCTAACATGGATAAAGTTTTATGGACTTTCAGGTTTACCTCCCAACAAAAAATGCATATTTATTAAAACTGCTGTAAAACTTTTTACAGGTGGAACTAAATAAAGCTCTATACAAATTTAAGAAACATTTTTGATGCGGATTCAGAATATGTGAGTGCCAAACATCCATCTAACATGGATAAAGTTTTAAGGACTTTCAGGTTTACCTCCCAACAAAAAATGCATATTTATTAAAACTGCTGTAAAACTTTTTACAGGTGGAACTAAATAAAGCTCTATACAAATTTAAGAAACATTTTTGATGCGGATTCAGAATATGTGAGTGCCAAACATCCATCTAACATGGATAAAGTTTTATGGACTTTCAGGTTTACCTCCCAACAAAAAATGCATATTTATTAAAACTGCTGTAAAACTTTTTACAGGTGGAACTAAATAAAGCTCTATACAAATTTAAGAAGCATTTTTGATGCCGTTTCAGATTCTATAAGTGTTAAACATCCATCTAACATGGATAAAGTTTTATGGACTTTCAGGTTTACCTCCCAACAGAAAATGATTTATTTTAAAAACTGCTGTTAAACTTTTTACAGGTGGAACTAAATGGAGCCCTATACAAATTTAAGAAGCATTTTTGATGCCGTTTCAGATTCTATAAGTGTTAAACATCCATCTAACATGGATAAAGTTTTATGGACTTTCAGGTTTACCTCCCTACAAAAAATGTTTAATTTTGAAAACTGCTGTAAAACTTTTTACAGGTGGAACTAAATGGAGCCCTATACAAATTTAAGAAGCATTTTTGATGCCGTTTCAGATTCTATAAGTGTTAAACATCCATCTAACATGGATAAAGTTTTATGGACTTTCAGGTTTACCTCCCAACAAAAAATGTTTAATTTTTAAAACTGCTGTAAAACTATTTACAGATGGCACTAAATGAAGCCCTATACAAATTTAAGAAGCATTTTTGTTGCTGTTTCAGATTCTATGACTGTTAAACATCCATCTAAGAAGGATAAAGTTTTATGGACTTTGGCGGTTTTCACCCCCAACAAAAAATATGTAATTATTATAACTGCTGTAAAACTCTTTACTGATGGCACTAAATGAAGCCCTATACAAATTTAAGAAGCATTTTTGTTGCTGTTTCAGATTCTATGAGTGTTAAACATCCATCTAAGAAGGATAAAGTTTTATGGTCTTTGGCGGTTTTCACCCCCAACAAAAAATATGTAATTATTATAACTGCTGTAAAACTCTTTACTGATGGCACTAAATGAAGCCCTATACAAATTTAAGAAGCATTTTTGTTGCTGTTTCAGATTCTATGAGTGTTAAACATCCATCTAAGAAGGATAAAGTTTTATGGACTTTGGCGGTTTTCACCCCCAACAAGAAATGTGTAATTATTATAACTGCTGTAAAACTTTTTACAGATGGCACTAAATGAAGCCCTATACAAATTTAAGAAGCATTTTTGTTGCTGTTTCAGATTCTATGAGTGTTAAACATCCATCTAAGAAGGATAAAGTTTTATGGTCTTTGGCGGTTTTCACCCCCAACAAAAAATATGTAATTATTATAACTGCTGTAAAACTTTTTACAGATGGCACTAAATGAAGCCCTATACAAATTTAAGAAGCATTTTTGTTGCCGTTTCAGATTCTATGAGTGTTAAACATCCATCTAAGAAGGATAAAGTTTTATGGACTTTGGCGGTTTTCACCCCCAACAAGAAATGTGTAATTATTATAATTGCTGAAAAACTTTTTACAGATGGCACTAAATGAAGCCCTATACAAATTTAAGAAGCATTTTTGATGCTGTTTCAGATTCTATGAGTGTTAAACATCCATCTAAGAAGGATAAAGTTTTATGGACTTTGGCGGTTTTCACCCCCAACAAGAAATGTGTAATTATTAAAACAGCTGTAAAACTTTTTACAGATGGCACTAAATGAAGCCCTATACAAATTTAAGAAGCATTTTTGATGCTGTTTCAGATTCTATGAGTGTTAAACATCCATCTAAGAAGGATAAAGTTTTATGGACTTTGGCGGTTTTCACCCCCAACAAGAAATGTGTAATTATTATAATTGCTGTAAAACTCTTTACTGATGGCACTAAATGAAGCCCTATACAAATTTAAGAAGCATTTTTGTTGCCGTTTCAGATTCTATGAGTGTTAAACATCCATCTAAGAAGGATAAAGTTTTATGGACTTTGGCGGTTTTCACCCCCAACAAAAAATGTTTAATTTTTAAAACTGCTGTAAAACTTTTTACAGATGGCACTAAATGAAGCCCTATACAAATTTAAGAAGCATTTTTGTTGCCGTTTCAGATTCTATGAGTGTTAAACATCCATCTAAGAAGGATAAAGTTTTATGGACTTTGGCGGTTTTCACCCCCAACAAGAAATTTGTAATTATTAAAACAGCTGTAAAACTTTTTACAGATGGCACTAAATGAAGCCCTATACAAATTTAAGAAGCATTTTTGTTGCCGTTTCAGATTCTATGAGTGTTAAACATCCATCTAAGAAGGATAAAGTTTTATGGACTTTGGCGGTTTTCACCCCCAACAAGAAATTTGTAATTATTAAAACAGCTGTAAAACTTTTTACAGATGGCACTAAATGAAGCCCTATACAAATTTAAGAAGCATTTTTGATGCTGTTTCAGATTCTATGAGTGTTAAACATCCATCTAAGAAGGATAAAGTTTTATGGACTTTGGCGGTTTTCACCCCCAACAAGAAATGTGTAATTATTATAATTGCTGTAAAACTCTTTACTGATGGCACTAAATGAAGCCCTATACAAATTTAAGAAGCATTTTTGATGCTGTTTCAGATTCTATGAGTGTTAAACATCCATCTAAGAAGGATAAAGTTTTTTAAACTTTGGCGGTTTTCACCCCCAACAAAAAATATGTAATTATTATAACTGCTGTAAAACTTTTTACAGATGGCACTAAATGAAGCCCTATACAAATTTAAGAAGCATTTTTGTTGCCGTTTCAGATTCTATGAGTGTTAAACATCCATCTAAGAAGGATAAAGTTTTTTGGACTTTGGCGGTTTTCACCCCCAACAAAAAATATGTAATTATTATAACTGCTGTAAAACTCTTTACTGATGGCACTAAATGAAGCCCTATACAAATTTAAGAAGCATTTTTGTTGCCGTTTCAGATTCTATGAGTGTTAAACATCCATCTAACATGGATAAAGTTTTATGGACTTTGGCGGTTTTCACCCCCAACAAGAAATGTGTAATTATTATAACTGCTGTAAAACTTTTTACAGATGGCACTAAATGAAGCCCTATACAAATTTAAGAAGCATTTTTGTTGCCGTTTCAGATTCTATGAGTGTTAAACATCCATCTAACATGGATAAAGTTTTTTAAACTTTGGCGGTTTTCACCCCCAACAAAAAATATGTAATAATTATAACTGCTGTAAAACTTTTTACAGATGGCACCAAATTAAGCCCTATACAAATTTAAGAAGCATTTTTGATGCTGTTTCAGATTCTATGAGTGTTAAACATCCATCTAAGAAGGATAAAGTTTTTTGGACTTTGGCGGTTTTCACCCCCAACAAGAAATGTGTAATTATTATAATTGCTGTAAAACTTTTTACAGATGGCACCAAATGAAGCCCTATACAAATTTAAGAAGCATTTTTGATGCTGTTTCAGATTCTATGAGTGTTAAACATCCATCTAAGAAGGATAAAGTTTTATGGACTTTGGCGGTTTTCACCCCCAACAAGAAATGTGTAATTATTATAACTGCTGTAAAACTTTTTACAGATGGCACCAAATGAAGCCCTATACAAATTTAAGAAGCATTTTTGATGCTGTTTCAGATTCTATGAGTGTTAAACATCCATCTAAGAAGGATAAAGTTTTATGGACTTTGGCGGTTTTCACCCCCAACAAGAAATGTGTAATTATTATAACTGCTGTAAAACTTTTTACAGATGGCACCAAATGAAGCCCTATACAAATTTAAGAAGCATTTTTGATGCTGTTTCAGATTCTATGAGTGTTAAACATCCATCTAAGAAGGATAAAGTTTTATGGACTTTGGCGGTTTTCACCCCCAACAAGAAATGTGTAATTATTATAACTGCTGTAAAACTTTTTACAGATGGCACCAAATGAAGCCCTATACAAATTTAAGAAGCATTTTTGATGCTGTTTCAGATTCTATGAGTGTTAAACATCCATCTAAGAAGGATAAAGTTTTATGGACTTTGGCGGTTTTCACCCCCAACAAGAAATGTGTAATTATTATAACTGCTGTAAAACTTTTTACAGATGGCACCAAATGAAGCCCTATACAAATTTAAGAAGCATTTTTGATGCTGTTTCAGATTCTATGAGTGTTAAACATCCATCTAAGAAGGATAAAGTTTTTTGGATTTTGGCGGTTTTCACCCCCAACAAGAAATGTGTAATTATTATAACTGCTGTAAAACTTTTTACAGATGGCACTAAATGAAGCCCTATACAAATTTAAGAAGCATTTTTGATGCTGTTTCAGATTCTATGAGTGTTAAACATCCATCTAAGAAGGATAAAGTTTTATGGACTTTGGCGGTTTTCACCCCCAACAAGAAATGTGTAATTATTATAACTGCTGTAAAACTTTTTACAGATGGCACCAAATGAAGCCCTATACAAATTTAAGAAGCATTTTTGATGCTGTTTCAGATTCTATGAGTGTTAAACATCCATCTAAGAAGGATAAAGTTTTATGGACTTTGGCGGTTTTCACCCCCAACAAGAAATGTGTAATTATTATAACTGCTGTAAAACTTTTTACAGATGGCACCAAATGAAGCCCTATACAAATTTAAGAAGCATTTTTGATGCTGTTTCAGATTCTATGAGTGTTAAACATCCGTCTAAGAAGGATAAAGTTTTATGGACTTTGGCGGTTTTCACCCCCAACAAGAAATGTGTAATTATTATAATTGCTGTAAAACTTTTTACAGATGGCACTAAATGAAGCCCTATACAAATTTAAGAAGCATTTTTGATGCTGTTTCAGATTCTATGAGTGTTAAACATCCATCTAAGAAGGATAAAGTTTTTTAAACTTTGGCGGTTTTCACCCCCAACAAAAAATATGTAATTATTATAACTGCTGTAAAACTTTTTACAGATGGCACTAAATGAAGCCCTATACAAATTTAAGAAGCATTTTTGATGCTGTTTCAGATTCTATGAGTGTTAAACATCCATCTAAGAAGGATAAAGTTTTATGGACTTTGGCGGTTTTCACCCGCAACAAGAAATGTGTAATTATTATAATTGCTGTAAAACTTTTTACAGATGGCACTAAATGAAGCCCTATACAAATTTAAGAAGCATTTTTGATGCTGTTTCAGATTCTATGAGTGTTAAACATCCGTCTAAGAAGGATAAAGTTTTTTAAACTTTGGCGGTTTTCACCCCCAACAAAAAATATGTAATTATTATAATTGCTGTAAAACTTTTTACAGATGGCACTAAATGAAGCCCTATACAAATTTAAGAAGCATTTTTGATGCTGTTTCAGATTCTATGAGTGTTAAACATCCATCTAAGAAGGATAAAGTTTTATGGACTTTGGCGGTTTTCACCCGCAACAAGAAATGTGTAATTATTATAATTGCTGTAAAACTTTTTACAGATGGCACCAAATGAAGCCCTATACAAATTTAAGAAGCATTTTTGTTGCCGTTTCAGATTCTATGAGTGTTAAACATCCATCTAAGAAGGATAAAGTTTTTTAAACTTTGGCGGTTTTCACCCCCAACAAAAAATATGTAATTATTATAATTGCTGTAAAACTTTTTACAGATGGCACTAAATGAAGCCCTATACAAATTTAAGAAGCATTTTTGATGCTGTTTCAGATTCTATGAGTGTTAAACATCCGTCTAAGAAGGATAAAGTTTTATGGACTTTGGCGGTTTTCACCCCCAACAAGAAATGTGTAATTATTATAACTGCTGTAAAACTTTTTACAGATGGCACCAAATGAAGCCCTATACAAATTTAAGAAGCATTTTTGATGCTGTTTCAGATTCTATGAGTGTTAAACATCCGTCTAAGAAGGATAAAGTTTTATGGACTTTGGCGGTTTTCACCCCCAACAAGAAATGTGTAATTATTATAATTGCTGTAAAACTTTTTACAGATGGCACTAAATGAAGCCCTATACAAATTTAAGAAGCATTTTTGATGCTGTTTCAGATTCTATGAGTGTTAAACATCCATCTAAGAAGGATAAAGTTTTTTAAACTTTGGCGGTTTTCACCCCCAACAAAAAATATGTAATTATTATAACTGCTGTAAAACTTTTTACAGATGGCACTAAATGAAGCCCTATACAAATTTAAGAAGCATTTTTGTTGCCGTTTCAGATTCTATGAGTGTTAAACATCCATCTAAGAAGGATAAAGTTTTTTGGACTTTGGCGGTTTTCACCCCCAACAAAAAATATGTAATTATTATAACTGCTGTAAAACTTTTTACAGATGGCACCAAATGAAGCCCTATACAAATTTAAGAAGCATTTTTGATGCTGTTTCAGATTCTATGAGTGTTAAACATCCATCTAAGAAGGATAAAGTTTTATGGACTTTGGCGGTTTTCACCCGCAACAAGAAATGTGTAATTATTATAACTGCTGTAAAACTTTTTACAGATGGCACTAAATGAAGCCCTATACAAATTTAAGAAGCATTTTTGTTGCCGTTTCAGATTCTATGAGTGTTAAACATCCATCTAAGAAGGATAAAGTTTTTTAAACTTTGGCGGTTTTCACCCCCAACAAGAAATGTGTAATTATTATAACTGCTGTAAAACTTTTTACAGATGGCACTAAATGAAGCCCTATACAAATTTAAGAAGCATTTTTGTTGCCGTTTCAGATTCTATGAGTGTTAAACATCCATCTAAGAAGGATAAAGTTTTTTAAACTTTGGCGGTTTTCACCCGCAACAAGAAATGTGTAATTATTATAATTGCTGTAAAACTTTTTACAGATGGCACTAAATGAAGCCCTATACAAATTTAAGAAGCATTTTTGATGCTGTTTCAGATTCTATGAGTGTTAAACATCCGTCTAAGAAGGATAAAGTTTTATGGACTTTGGCGGTTTTCACCCCCAACAAGAAATGTGTAATTATTATAATTGCTGTAAAACTTTTTACAGATGGCACTAAATGAAGCCCTATACAAATTTAAGAAGCATTTTTGATGCTGTTTCAGATTCTATGAGTGTTAAACATCCATCTAAGAAGGATAAAGTTTTTTAAACTTTGGCGGTTTTCACCCCCAACAAAAAATATGTAATTATTATAACTGCTGTAAAACTTTTTACAGATGGCACTAAATGAAGCCCTATACAAATTTAAGAAGCATTTTTGTTGCCGTTTCAGATTCTATGAGTGTTAAACATCCATCTAAGAAGGATAAAGTTTTAAGGACTTTGGCGGTTTTCACCCCCAACAAAAAATATGTAATTATTATAACTGCTGTAAAACTTTTTACAGATGGCACCAAATGAAGCCCTATACAAATTTAAGAAGCATTTTTGATGCTGTTTCAGATTCTATGAGTGTTAAACATCCATCTAAGAAGGATAAAGTTTTATGGACTTTGGCGGTTTTCACCCGCAACAAGAAATATGTAATTATTATAACTGCTGTAAAACTTTTTACAGATGGCACTAAATGAAGCCCTATACAAATTTAAGAAGCATTTTTGATGCTGTTTCAGATTCTATGAGTGTTAAACATCCATCTAAGAAGGATAAAGTTTTTTAAACTTTGGCGGTTTTCACCCCCAACAAAAAATATGTAATTATTATAACTGCTGTAAAACTTTTTACAGATGGCACTGAATGAAGCCCTATACAAATTTAAGAAGCATTATTGTTGCCGTTTCAGATTCTATGAGTGTTAAACATCCATCTAAGAAGGATAAAGTTTTTTAAACTTTGGCGGTTTTCACCCCCAACAAAAAATATGTAATTATTATAACTGCTGTAAAACTTTTTACAGATGGCACCAAATGAAGCCCTATACAAATTTAAGAAGCATTATTGTTGCCGTTTCAGATTCTATGAGTGTTAAACATCCATCTAAGAAGGATAAAGTTTTTTAAACTTTGGCGGTTTTCACCCCCAACAAAAAATATGTAATTATTATAACTGCTGTAAAACTTTTTACAGATGGCACCAAATGAAGCCCTATACAAATTTAAGAAGCATTTTTGATGCTGTTTCAGATTCTATGAGTGTTAAACATCCATCTAAGAAGGATAAAGTTTTTTGGACTTTGGCGGTTTTCACCCCCAACAAAAAATATGTAATTATTATAACTGCTGTAAAACTTTTTACAGATGGCACCAAATGAAGCCCTATACAAATTTAAGAAGCATTTTTGATGCTGTTTCAGATTCTATGAGTGTTAAACATCCATCTAAGAAGGATAAAGTTTTTTAAACTTTGGCGGTTTTCACCCCCAACAAAAAATATGTAATTATTATAACTGCTGTAAAACTTTTTACAGATGGCACTGAATGAAGCCCTATACAAATTTAAGAAGCATTTTTGATGCCGTTTCAGATTCTATGAGTGTTAAACATCCATCTAAGAAGGATAAAGTTTTTTAAACTTTGGCGGTTTTCACCCCCAACAAAAAATATGTAATTATTATAACTGCTGTAAAACTTTTTACAGATGGCACCAAATGAAGCCCTATACAAATTTAAGAAGCATTTTTGATGCTGTTTCAGATTCTATGAGTGTTAAACATCCATCTAAGAAGGATAAAGTTTTTTGGACTTTGGCGGTTTTCACCCCCAACAAAAAATATGTAATTATTATAACTGCTGTAAAACTTTTTACAGATGGCACCAAATGAAGCCCTATACAAATTTAAGAAGCATTTTTGATGCTGTTTCAGATTCTATGAGTGTTAAACATCCATCTAAGAAGGATAAAGTTTTTTAAACTTTGGCGGTTTTCACCCCCAACAAAAAATATGTAATTATTATAACTGCTGTAAAACTTTTTACAGATGGCACTAAATGAAGCCCTATACAAATTTAAGAAGCATTTTTGATGCTGTTTCAGATTCTATGAGTGTTAAACATCCATCTAAGAAGGATAAAGTTTTTTAAACTTTGGCGGTTTTCACCCCCAACAAGAAATGTGTAATTATTATAATTGCTGTAAAACTTTTTACAGATGGCACTAAATGAAGCCCTATACAAATTTAAGAAGCATTTTTGATGCTGTTTCAGATTCTATGAGTGTTAAACATCCATCTAAGAAGGATAAAGTTTTTTAAACTTTGGCGGTTTTCACCCCCAACAAAAAATATGTAATTATTATAACTGCTGTAAAACTTTTTACAGATGGCACTAAATGAAGCCCTATACAAATTTAAGAAGCATTTTTGATGCTGTTTCAGATTCTATGAGTGTTAAACATCCATCTAAGAAGGATAAAGTTTTTTAAACTTTGGCGGTTTTCACCCCCAACAAGAAATGTGTAATTATTATAATTGCTGTAAAACTTTTTACAGATGGCACTAAATGAAGCCCTATACAAATTTAAGAAGCATTTTTGATGCTGTTTCAGATTCTATGAGTGTTAAACATCCGTCTAAGAAGGATAAAGTTTTATGGACTTTGGCGGTTTTCACCCGCAACAAGAAATGTGTAATTATTATAATTGCTGTAAAACTTTTTACAGATGGCACTAAATGAAGCCCTATACAAATTTAAGAAGCATTTTTGATGCTGTTTCAGATTCTATGAGTGTTAAACATCCATCTAAGAAGGATAAAGTTTTTTGGACTTTGGCGGTTTTCACCCCCAACAAAAAATATGTAATTATTATAACTGCTGTAAAACTTTTTACTGATGGCACTAAATGAAGCCCTATACAAATTTAAGAAGCATTTTTGTTGCCGTTTCAGATTCTATGAGTGTTAAACATCCATCTAAGAAGGATAAAGTTTTTTGGACTTTGGCGGTTTTCACCCCCAACAAAAAATATGTAATTATTATAACTGCTGTAAAACTTTTTACAGATGGCACCAAATGAAGCCCTATACAAATTTAAGAAGCATTTTTGATGCTGTTTCAGATTCTATGAGTGTTAAACATCCATCTAAGAAGGATAAAGTTTTATGGACTTTGGCGGTTTTCACCCGCAACAAGAAATGTGTAATTATTATAACTGCTGTAAAACTTTTTACAGATGGCACCAAATGAAGCCCTATACAAATTTAAGAAGCATTTTTGATGCTGTTTCAGATTCTATGAGTGTTAAACATCCATCTAAGAAGGATAAAGTTTTATGGACTTTGGCGGTTTTCACCCGCAACAAGAAATGTGTAATTATTATAACTGCTGTAAAACTTTTTACAGATGGCACCAAATGAAGCCCTATACAAATTTAAGAAGCATTTTTGATGCTGTTTCAGATTCTATGAGTGTTAACAACCATCTAAGAAGGATAAAGTTTTATGGACTTTGGCGGTTTTCACCCGCAACAAGAAATGTGTAATTATTATAACTGCTGTAAAACTTTTTACAGATGGCACTAAATGAAGCCCTATACAAATTTAAGAAGCATTTTTGTTGCCGTTTCAGATTCTATGAGTGTTAAACATCCATCTAAGAAGGATAAAGTTTTTTGGACTTTGGCGGTTTTCACCCCCAACAAAAAATATGTAATTATTATAACTGCTGTAAAACTTTTTACAGATGGCACCAAATGAAGCCCTATACAAATTTAAGAAGCATTTTTGATGCTGTTTCAGATTCTATGAGTGTTAAACATCCATCTAAGAAGGATAAAGTTTTATGGACTTTGGCGGTTTTCACCCGCAACAAGAAATGTGTAATTATTATAACTGCTGTAAAACTTTTTACAGATGGCACCAAATGAAGCCCTATACAAATTTAAGAAGCATTTTTGATGCTGTTTCAGATTCTATGAGTGTTAAACATCCATCTAAGAAGGATAAAGTTTTATGGACTTTGGCGGTTTTCACCCCCAACAAGAAATGTGTAATTATTATAACTGCTGTAAAACTTTTTACAGATGGCACTAAATGAAGCCCTATACAAATTTAAGAAGCATTTTTGATGCTGTTTCAGATTCTATGAGTGTTAAACATCCATCTAAGAAGGATAAAGTTTTTTGGACTTTGGCGGTTTTCACCCCCAACAAAAAATATGTAATTATTATAACTGCTGTAAAACTTTTTACAGATGGCACTAAATGAAGCCCTATACAAATTTAAGAAGCATTTTTGTTGCTGTTTCAGATTCTATGAGTGTTAAACATCCATCTAAGAAGGATAAAGTTTTATGGACTTTGGCGGTTTTCACCCCCAACAAGAAATGTGTAATTATTATAACTGCTGTAAAACTTTTTACAGATGGCACTAAATGAAGCCCTATACAAATTTAAGAAGCATTTTTGATGCTGTTTCAGATTCTATGAGTGTTAAACATCCATCTAAGAAGGATAAAGTTTTTTGGACTTTGGCGGTTTTCACCCCCAACAAAAAATATGTAATTATTATAACTGCTGTAAAACTTTTTACAGATGGCACCAAATGAAGCCCTATACAAATTTAAGAAGCATTTTTGATGCTGTTTCAGATTCTATGAGTGTTAAACATCCATCTAAGAAGGATAAAGTTTTATGGACTTTGGCGGTTTTCACCCCCAACAAGAAATGTGTAATTATTATAACTGCTGTAAAACTTTTTACAGATGGCACTAAATGAAGCCCTATACAAATTTAAGAAGCATTTTTGATGCTGTTTCAGATTCTATGAGTGTTAAACATCCATCTAAGAAGGATAAAGTTTTTTGGACTTTGGCGGTTTTCACCCCCAACAAAAAATATGTAATTATTATAACTGCTGTAAAACTTTTTACAGATGGCACTAAATGAAGCCCTATACAAATTTAAGAAGCATTTTTGTTGCTGTTTCAGATTCTATGAGTGTTAAACATCCATCTAAGAAGGATAAAGTTTTATGGACTTTGGCGGTTTTCACCCCCAACAAGAAATGTGTAATTATTATAACTGCTGTAAAACTTTTTACAGATGGCACTAAATGAAGCCCTATACAAATTTAAGAAGCATTTTTGATGCTGTTTCAGATTCTATGAGTGTTAAACATCCATCTAAGAAGGATAAAGTTTTTTGGACTTTGGCGGTTTTCACCCCCAACAAAAAATATGTAATTATTATAACTGCTGTAAAACTTTTTACAGATGGCACTAAATGAAGCCCTATACAAATTTAAGAAGCATTTTTGTTGCCGTTTCAGATTCTATGAGTGTTAAACATCCATCTAAGAAGGATAAAGTTTTTTGGACTTTGGCGGTTTTCACCCCCAACAAGAAATGTGTAATTATTATAACTGCTGTAAAACTTTTTACAGATGGCACCAAATGAAGCCCTATACAAATTTAAGAAGCATTTTTGATGCTGTTTCAGATTCTATGAGTGTTAAACATCCATCTAAGAAGGATAAAGTTTTTTGGACTTTGGCGGTTTTCACCCCCAACAAAAAATATGTAATTATTATAACTGCTGTAAAACTTTTTACAGATGGCACTAAATGAAGCCCTATACAAATTTAAGAAGCATTTTTGTTGCCGTTTCAGATTCTATGAGTGTTAAACATCCATCTAAGAAGGATAAAGTTTTTTGGACTTTGGCGGTTTTCACCCCCAACAAAAAATATGTAATTATTATAACTGCTGTAAAACTTTTTACAGATGGCACCAAATGAAGCCCTATACAAATTTAAGAAGCATTTTTGTTGCCGTTTCAGATTCTATGAGTGTTAAACATCCATCTAAGAAGGATAAAGTTTTTTGGACTTTGGCGGTTTTCACCCCCAACAAGAAATGTGTAATTATTATAACTGCTGTAAAACTTTTTACAGATGGCACCAAATGAAGCCCTATACAAATTTAAGAAGCATTTTTGATGCTGTTTCAGATTCTATGAGTGTTAAACATCCATCTAAGAAGGATAAAGTTTTTTGGACTTTGGCGGTTTTCACCCCCAACAAGAAATGTGTAATTATTATAACTGCTGTAAAACTTTTTACAGATGGCACTAAATGAAGCCCTATACAAATTTAAGAAGCATTTTTGTTGCCGTTTCAGATTCTATGAGTGTTAAACATCCATCTCAGAAGGATAAAGTTTTTTGGACTTTGGCGGTTTTCACCCCCAACAAGAAATGTGTAATTATTATAACTGCTGTAAAACTTTTTACAGATGGCACTAAATGAAGCCCTATACAAATTTAAGAAGCATTTTTGATGCTGTTTCAGATTCTATGAGTGTTAAACATCCATCTAAGAAGGATAAAGTTTTTTGGACTTTGGCGGTTTTCACCCCCAACAAAAAATATGTAATTATTATAACTGCTGTAAAACTTTTTACAGATGGCACTAAATGAAGCCCTATACAAATTTAAGAAGCATTTTTGATGCTGTTTCAGATTCTATGAGTGTTAAACATCCATCTAACATGGAAAAAGTTTTATGGACTTTGGCGGTTTTCACCCCCAACAAAAAATATGTAATTATTAAAACAGCTGTAAAACTATTTACAGATGGCACTAAATGAAGCCCTATACAAATTTAAGAAGCATTTTTGATGCCGTTTCAGAATCTGCAAGTATCAAATATCCATCTAACATGGATAAAGTTTTATGGACTTTGGCGGTTTTCACCCCCAACAAAAAATATGTAATTATTAAAACACCTGTAAAACTATTTACGCTGTAAAACTTTTTACAGATGGCACTAAATGAAGCCCTTTACAAATTTAAGAAGCATTTTTGATGCTGTTTCAGATTCTATGAGTGTTAAACATCCATCTAAGAAGGATAAAGTTTTATGGACTTTGGCGGTTTTCACCCCCAACAAGAAATGTGTAATTATTATAATTGCTGTAAAACTTTTTACAGATGGCACTAAATGAAGCCCTATACAAATTTAAGAAGCATTTTTGATGCTGTTTCAGATTCTATGAGTGTTAAACATCCATCTAAGAAGGATAAAGTTTTATGGACTTTGGCGGTTTTCACCCCCAACAAGAAATGTGTAATTATTATAATTGCTGTAAAACTTTTTACAGATGGCACTAAATGAAGCCCTATACAAATTTAAGAAGCATTTTTGATGCTGTTTCAGATTCTATGAGTGTTAAACATCCATCTAAGAAGGATAAAGTTTTATGGACTTTGGCGGTTTTCACCCCCAACAAAAAATATGTAATTATTAAAACACCTGTAAAACTATTTACGCTGTAAAACTTTTTACAGATGGCACTAAATGAAGCCCTTTACAAATTTAAGAAGCATTTTTGATGCTGTTTCAGATTCTATGAGTGTTAAACATCCATCTAAGAAGGATAAAGTTTTATGGACTTTGGCGGTTTTCACCCCCAACAAGAAATGTGTAATTATTATAATTGCTGTAAAACTTTTTACAGATGGCACTAAATGAAGCCCTTTACAAATTTAAGAAGCATTTTTGATGCCGTTTCAGAATCTGCAAGTATCAAATATCCATCTAACATGGAAAAAGTTTTATGGACTTTGGCGGTTTTCACCCCCAACAAAAAATATGTAATTATTAAAACAGCTGTAAAACTATTTACAGATGGCACTAAATGAAGCCCTATACAAATTTAAGAAGCATTTTTGATGCTGTTTCAGATTCTATCAGTGTCAAACATCCATCTAACATGGATAAAGTTTTATGAACTTTGGCGGTTTTCACCCCCAAAAAAAAATATGAAATTATTAAAACAGCTGTAAAACTTTTTACAGATGGCACTATACGAAGCCCTATACAACTTTAAGAAGCATTTTTAATGCTGTTTTAGATTCTATAAGTGTTAAACATCCATCTAACATGGATAAAGCTTTATGGAGTTTCGGGTTTTCACTCCCAACAAAAATATGTAATTATTAAAGTTAAAGTTAAATAATTATTTTCAAAAACTTTTTTTTGACCTGCCGGTCCCTACCTTTAGAATCCAAAAACAGAGAAATAAATGACATTAAAAATTTCAATGTACATTTTTTCATTGATTTTGTTTTAATTTGAAATTTTTAAACTTTTAAATAGTTTAGTTTTTTAAAAAAAACTTCAGTTATTTGTTAGCTTATCTAGACTAACGACGAGAAAATAAATCTGTGTTTTGGCAATCGAGCGATATCCCATTCAGTGTACTCGTTTTTGGTCGAGCATCGCCGCCGCGGCGCTGGCGGCGCTGCCAGATGCCGCCAGAGCCCAAAAATTTTTTTCAAAGGGGGGAGTACGTGAAAATTCCAAAATTTTTAAAAATTTTTTATTTCATTGTCTATTGTTCAGGCATGATGGAAAATAGGTTTAATATACTTTCTGCAATATTTTTGCCACGAGGAGCAGAAGTTTTCGGTTTTTTTCATATTGAATTTTAAAAATGATATTGCAGCATTAGAAAAGGTGGTGAAATATATTCCATCAAATGGGAATAAATAAGAGATTTAATATGCACAATAGTTTAATTAATCTGTATGAAATCCAAACAAATTCCAACGATTTTAAAAAATTTTGGGCAAAAATCAGCGCCGCCGCCGCCGGCGGCGGCGAAAGAACACTGATCCCATTAGGCACTTTTGGCTATGAAAAATTTAAAAATAAGAACAAAAAATATTCAAAAAGGGTGTGAGCAAGACCTGAAAAAAACTAAAAATGTTTACGCTTTCTGTCTGTGCTTTTTATATCTCTGTGTTTTTTATGACTGTTTTCGCTTATCCCGTAAGCACAAATTGTGTAATCGTTCTTATACTTTTTTTTGCAAGAAAAAAAACATTTCTCTATTTTAAAAAAAAGTGTGAACCGTCCATGTATCGTCTATGAGTTCCCATATCAAAATTAAGTCATTTTATTTCATGTAAAGAAGCAAATTCAGATACAACGTGGCGATGGTAATCACCTAGTAATGGTTTTAATGTTTTGCAAAAAGACCTTCAAGGATCCAACTCTAAATTCCAGGGAAAATAACATACGAAATATTTTTGAGGATTTTTGAAGCTATATTGTTCAGAACAAAAATTTACAAATTGGGTTTTACAGTAATTGTGCGAATTCTCTTTTTTTTGAATGATTTTTACAAATGCCTGACCGCAAATCCTTTTAAATTATTTTATGGCTTAAAAAAGGTATTTATCACTTTATCGCCGTCATCCATAATGCAAACAGAAAAAATGAAAGACATTTTTAGGTTTAATTGAAACAAAAAAATGTGATTGTATTTTTTATGTTAAAGAAATTTTTGAACCTTTTAAGATTTCCATTTATCATTAATTTCTTTCCAAATATGCCTATCTTCCCTTTTTTTGATTACATTGACAGATTTCTTTTACGTTTCTGTCATGTTTTTTTATTGTAGTCACAAAAGGGAGATGCATGCAAAAAGCAATATATCTGATTGTAAACATCCTTCACTTTTTTTATCTCCACACTATCGTTTTTGCGAATGAAGGAAATCGCTTGTTTCACATTTTGTATAATCGATTTCCTGCTTTAGCTTAAAACAAAGCATCACTAATAAAAGATTTGTGGTAAACCTTTATTGATCTCAATCATCCAAAATCTTTGTTATAATTTCTTGCTATTCATTTTTTACACTTTTTTAGACATATTTTTGCTAGAAAAATGTTGAACTTTTTTTTGCATCGGTTTTTTTCATCAGTTAATTGTTATTTGATTCATTTTTTTCTTTCTATTTTTGCTACTTCTGCATTTCTTAAAGGGAGTCTCTCAGTCAAACAAAAAAATGTGTGCCCGCGCCTCAACAGAAAAAGGCTTCAGACTCAGAATCTCATAATTCTAAAAATACCATCTTTTTTCCCTTTTTTTTGCAGATTCCTAAATAATATCGACAAAAAAATACATGTTTAACTTTCGCTTGAAGTCACTTACAATAATAATAGTCAACCAAAACTGTAAAAAATATGCTATAATATTTCATTTTTGTCCGTGCCTGTTGACAACTTCTTTCGTGTTTGTCAAACAAAAAAACCGCGTGCAAATAATTAATGTTTAATCATAAAACATTTTAGTTTTTATTGTACTTCATTATGGCACATCAACGAAATTTTTATGGATTTTGTGTAAGTTTTCTGTTATCTACTTACTTAAAATAATATATAAGTCATTTTTTAAGTGTTCTTTGGATAAAGAAGATAGAATCTTCAATTTTTTTGCTGCAGATCCTGAACAACAACCTGCTGCACCTGAATCATTATATGGTCGAGGGAATCATCATGTAGAAGTTAATGATATTTCAAATGAAGATGACCTTAAAGAAATGAAACATATAATTGAAGTTTTAGAAAATTTAAAAATTAAAAATCCTGAAAATGTATGTTGTATTTGAATATTTAACAACTAATATAAGTTTCATTTTTTTAATAGGAACAATGTCAGAAGGTGCTAGAAGAATTGAAAACTTTATTGGCTAAAGCTGATGCTGAAGCGGTAATCGCGAATTTAAATTTTAAAACTACTAATATTCTCTTTTTTAGCGGCAACAACCTCCTGGTCCACAAAAAGAAGAAACATTAGAAGAACAATCTTCATCAGCATCTTCAACAAAAAACCAATCTTGCTGCTGCCTTATGTAAGAAGAAGAAACACTGATTTATTCCATTTTAATATTATTTTTTTAAAATTAACATATCATAGAATAATATAAATTATAAATTTGAAATAATTATTTTGATTAGTTTTATTTTAAAATGTTTCTTTTTCATTAAAATTTAAAGACTGTTTAATAAAATAAAAATATTACTTTTTTCGCACCAAAAAAACCCATATCTGGCACTTTTTCAATGACAGTTATATATTGTAAAATATCGAACTACTGTACCATTGTACAGAAATAAAGTAAGCAAAAGCTGAAACTTACCTTAAAAGAGAATAATAAAGTAGAAAATTGAATAAATTATGTTTTGATTGAGCTTTTGTGAAATTCATTCTTTTTCACTGAAAGTTGAACACTTTTGATGAAATAAAAATAATAAAAATATTTTTCGTTTTTTTAACTTTTCAGTCAATACATATTTTTGGCACTTCTCTATTGGCATTTGAATAAGTTACAAATAACACTTTTTTTAAACAAGCGGTGAATCTTTGATAATAGAAGCATGATAAATTTTTGGAAGGCATTTTCATATGTAATTTTCTTAATGTGCTGGCAAATTGAAAAAAATTCTGCTTTTGATGATAGAAGCACACCAGATATTCATCAACACAAAAATAAGAAACAGTTAAAAACTCTTCATTGTTCTTAAATATAAATGAGGAGATTTTAATGAATTCATTTTTGTGATAAAGAATAGCATCAATAATAAAAAAACATTTGAAGGGAAATATATCAAAAAAAAAAATAGAAATATGCACAAAATTTTGGATGATTAAACTTTTCAGTTAGCCTTGCAAGATCATGTATTCTTCATTAAACTAGACAATTTTGTTTCAAACAACATATAATAAAACAGCATGATATTCAATAAAAAATATTAATAGCAAAATAATGCATCTTAGTTTTTGCCATCAATACCTAAGGAATTTTTTCTTCGCATTCTTACAACCATAAAAAAGAACGCCCTTTTTTTTCAAAAGACAGGCACTGAAGAGGAAAAAAAGAGACATCGATATTTTTAGAACCTTGTTTTTGCAGAGGGGGCAACAACGTTTGCTTCCATTTGTTTCTTTCGATCAACATTTTCCCGCCGTTTTTAAGGTTCTTTATTTCTACAGATTTTCACTTTTAAAGTATCTATTTAAAAGTTGAAAAACCGAATGAATGACAAAGACCATAAATGACAAAATAGCATTAATAAAAAACATTTTGTTGTTTTAGAATAGAAAATGACAATAATGTTTTTTAAGGAAAATATCGTTTTAACGAAGTTGCGAAAAATGTTTGGGAAAAGCTATTAAAGTTAACAAAAAAAAATGAATGTAGAAATAAAAAAAAGGTAGCATTTCATTACAAAAAAAGGAAAAAAGACAAAGGACAAGAAAAGAATATTGATAAAAGCAAGGAGGAGAAAGAATTTTGTAATTTTGTTATTTTTTTGTCCTAGCGTCTTAAAGGGACAATAATTAAATTAAATGCAATTATATATGAATCTAATACATATGATGATTTTAAAGGAGATAATGTTTAAAATTTATAAAAAGTGCTCACAATGTCAGTTTTGTTTGAATATTTTCTTTAAGATGCTGTCGAATATAAAAACATTTACACAAATAAAAATGTCTTAAATGAAAAAAGAAAGAAGCAATGATCTTTTTTTTTGTTGACGTTTTTATGTTAGGAAACACGGCAGACCCGTCTAATAGAAAAAAGGAAAGTGAAAGAAAAAAACAAGGTGTGAAAATTTTTCGTTCACAATTTTTTTTCCTTTGTTCTTTTTTTACTGAGACTCATTTTTTCATTTTTCTTCATTCTTTTTCCTTTGTTCTTTTTCGGTTTTTCTATTGTTCTTCTACTAAACAAAGGATGCTTTTGTCGAGAGATTTCTGCAAAATCTCTTGAGCTTTTTCTTTATTTCTTTTATTTCTTCGATGTTTTTCTCTTTTTTTCAAATACATTTTTACTTTTACAAAAACATCTCATTCTGTTTATTGAAATCACAAACACTCCAAAAGTAAATATTTTATGATGCACAAATTTTCTTTCAATGTCCATATTTGTAACCAAAAAAACATATTATTTCATTGCACATATTTATTTATCATTAATTTTATAAGCAAAAGACATTTAACATATATTTTTTTTAAAAAAGCTTTTTTTAATACAAATAATTAACTAACAATTCAAACCAAATATTAAAAAAGAGATTTTTAAATTATTCTTTTCATCGATCTTTAGCTTCATTAGCGGCAAGTCCTCTTTTACCATCTTTATGAGCAGATACACAAAAAACACGATACATGTGATAAATGATTTTTGATGCAATTGCATCTCCAGCATTGGCAGAAACAATTCTAAAAGCAGTTACTCCATCCAGAGTAATCCAATGTTCAGCAAATTTAGGAATATCAGAAGCGTCATATTCAACACCAGCAAAATTGAGTTGAGCTTTAATAAAATTTGTTTTGGATGAGGCAGAAGTTGAGATGAAAACCCAGTAAACAAGATTACATAAATTCAAAAGTGTAAGGCAGGCACACCATAAAAATATAAAGCTGAAAAGCTTTTCATTGAATCCAATAAGCAACTGAAAATTTGGAAAATTAAAAAATTACAACAACTTTCTAAAATTTAAAAACCAGACGTAAACAAAAGGAAGTCTGGGGTTAAGGGCAGAAACTAGTACTTTTTTGAACATCTATTAATTTTATTTATTTATTTTTTCCCTCTTGCTTTTCTATTTTGAAAAAAGTATGGAAGATTAAATCATGCATAGATTGCGTCATCCTTCTCAGGGGTATCTATATTTCAGTTTTGCACAGTTTTCTTAGTTCTAGATGGATATCTCTGTATTTTACATTTAAAGAGGCTTTGTTTATTCTTTTACTATTAAATGAATGAGATAACTGACATTATTAAAACTAATAAAACAATAAATGCAATTTTCAAGTTACTTTAAGACAAAAAAAAAATTATGGGTACAATTATGTTACCTGTTAAAAGAAGAGACGGTAATAAAAATGCATTAATATAATAATTGCTATTTTGAGATTATACTTATCTTTTGAAAATAATAAATAAATAAATACTACTTCTATTTATGTTAAAAAATTAGTTAAGGTTTAACACATTTATTAAACTGCACAGCTGCAGTAACAGTCGACTAAAACAAGCAAGAGAATCGGCAATTAAAATTATACAAGAAAAACGATTACAAAAATAAGTGAGAGAGAAAAGAGAGAGAGACATTTAGTCAAATAAGTTAACATTATTAGAAGTATAGTTTCTCTTTATCAGAAACAAAAAAAAATGAAAAGTTAAAAAGAAATAGCTGCAGCTTTGTGTTACTATCATTAAAATGACAGTAAAACTGCATGATATTGCTTTTTTTGAAACGACAAAAACTGAAAAATACCATTTATGGTAATTTTAAATAAAAAATGATATCAGCTCAAAAATAGATACAAGATACTTTTCAATGAAGTAAAGCAAATATTACAACAATTGTTGTCTTCAAGATGCTTCTCACTTCTTAAGGGTAAAAAGATAGTATCCGAAAAAATAAGTCCACCAACACATAAATAAGGATGACACAATCTTCGAAAAAATAATCTTTTTTGACTCCATAAATACAAAATAAAACTTACTAAATAACAAGGAAATGTATAACGTGTTGCTGGTTCGAATACTGTATGATGAATCATAAAATCACAATATGTTTCCTGAAATATGATTACTGCAACTTTGGAATAACATCAAAAGCACACACCGTTCCAAAATTTTTAAAATTTAAAAATTTATAAATCATCATCATTTGAAACAAAGTATTCATTAAATTTAAAATTTTGAAAATTAAAAATGAAGTTGTAAAGTAATGTTTCCAGGAATAATTAACAAATAATCTAGCTTGTCGAAGATTATTATTAATTACAACCATTACTCGAATTTTCCATGCTAATTTTGAAGTAATTTCACGTTCATCTTGAGCATTATTAAGTTCTCCAAGACAAGACATAAGTCTCAATCCAGTCTTCCATGAAACAGCATTCCAAAAAGCTTTTGGTACAACAAAAAGTAAAATTTGAAGTACTAATATTGCTGGAACCTGTAAGAAAAAAACAATTATTAAAGATTAATTGTGACAAAAAGAGGACATCAGTAGTCAAGCACAGTAAATTTAGAATCTAATTTAGGGAAAGCACACAGCCGCTACGTGTCAGCAATTTTCACACTGAACGTTAGCATAAAAATGTTTTTTTTTCTTTTTTGCTGACGTTCTGCGAAAAGTGCCCTTGTGTAAATATATTTATTGCCCAAAATAACACAGAATAATCCAAATCTCTTTAAAATTTAACTAACTGACCCATTGGTAATATTGCATTTCAATTTGTTCACCATGATCAAAGCTGACATAATAAGTGCTTTCAAGCAAGCCTATAAAAAATTTAGCACAAATATTACATTAACTCTTTTTAAAGTAGCTTGCAGTAATGGTCAACATCTTTTTTATGACGTGCAAGTTCAGCTGGTACACGACAATCAATTGGTTCTGAATACATGTAAGCAGTAAAGACAAAAATAGCAATAAGTAGCAAAACAGTATAAGAATAATTGAGTCGATCAATTACATCATCATCATATTTTTGATTGTTAAACCAGTATTTAATTAAAATAATTATAACAATTATAATAAAGATTGATGGCAGCATCTTTTACCACGCTACAACAAATATTGAAATTAAGAGTAAAATATGTATCAAAGCAATGATTATAGTCAAGCAAAAAAAACGATAACTATTGTCACGGTTTTTGCAGCTAAAAAAGAATAATAAAAACACGGCATAAAAGAGAAAAAAAATACAATAAAAGCTTTAAATATCATAAGTATATGCGCCGGTTCATAGATTGTGTGAAAAAAAATAAAATCCTGGTATCAGTTAATGCAGAACTTTATGAATAAAAGAACAAAAGAAAAAGATAAAAATAATAATCTAAAAGGATAAGTGTTTCAAGCATGTCTCAGCTTTGAAGATGTTTTTTTTGAAAAAACTGAAATCCGTTAAAAACATTTTTGATAAATGGATTAAAAGTCAAAAATCTTAGAAGAAAATGATATAATAACATAAAGTTTTTTCAATCGATTAATCGAAGAGAAACAAAGATATGTTTTACAGTAAAGCAATCATCATGGCATGACGAGAAATAAGGTAAGTAAAAAAATAAAAATGATAGGGAGAAAAAATGAAACTTTGTGGGCTAAAAACGAGAAGATTTCAGGAGAAACTTGAAAAATTCATTAAACATTCTGAAACAATATTGCTTCAAAAAAAATATGAAAATTATGAGTAGGTACCGGCACGTGAAAAACAAACTTAGAGAAAAATATGTTTTTTTGTAAGATTATAGTATTTTCGACCCTAACTAAGAATAATATAAAAACAAAAATTTAAAAAAATTACTCTTAAATGCCGAAAATGCCATGTGAAAATCCGGCAAAGCAAAATTTTTTCGTCGTCAAAAAAGTCAAAAAGAACACTCTTTTTTTGTGTGTGCATCCTTCTCTTTTTTTCCTCGCAGCCGGTTCAAAAAGAAAAGAAGAGACACACACGCAGCTGACTTGTTTCTCTTTCTTTTTTGCACACGTTTTTTTAACTTTTTTAAGCTTAAAAATGCCGTTTTTAGCCTAAAAAAACATGTTCGCCCATAAACCGCACATATATTATATTTTTATTCGATGGAGTTTTTTACGGGCTTTCTGATGATACTAAGCTTGTAGCTTAACCTCGTTTAACTCAAGGCCTTTTCCTCAAAAAACACAGAAAAACGCCGTTTTTAGCACTTTGTGCCAAAGAAAACTTTTCCAAAAACGGCATTTTTGGAATCAGCGTAAAAAATTACATCTAGAAGTTTTAATAGTTAAGTTGTAAAAAAAAGTGCCGCCAAAGTAGCATTTGGGTTACGGTAACTAAAGAAAAGTCAAAGAAAAGAAAGAAAAAACTGTGCGCTGCCTGTCCCTAATTATGAGGATCAAAATAAATGTGTAATTAAAAATACGTCAATGGGATTAATTTTATTCTTCAAGGTAATTAAACGTTTTAGATAGATATACAAAATAACATTAAAAAAGATGAAAGGTTTATGGAAAAAAGGCAATTAATATGTTATAATAAACGGATCAAGCAAATCAGAGAACACGTGTAACAAATATTTGGGGGGAAATGAAAGAAAAAGAATAAAGCAAGAAGCAAGAAGCAGATAATAAAAAATGTACAAGAAAAAATGTGAGATGACTAGCTTTAACATTTCAACTGACAATAATAAAAAAGAAAGGATTGAATTTATCTGATAAATAAAAAATGGTGCTTCCAGCAGCACAGAAAAAAAAGATAGCCACTAAGTGTCAACGTTTTTGTTGACATTTGAACTAATATTGTCGCCGATTAGCTTTTGTTAATTTTAATAATGAATTATTACACATGTTGTTAATTCTAATAAGAAAAAAAAGGTAAATATTAGTAGAACCATAAACTGCAATGTTTTCTCTCTGCAATAAAACTACAGTATCATTTAAGGAATTGTTAACGTTTTTCTTTGCCAAAAATCGTATAAAATTTTGTATTATGAATTACTCAAAAGAGAATTTAAAAAAAAGGAAAAACACAAATTTGGCGCGCAGGTAAAAATAATATTATTTAATGGAAATATAAAAAATGGAGAACAATCGATAAAAGCAAAAAACAAGAAAGAAATAAGAAAGAGCAAGCTCATCTGTAGATTTTATCAAACGCCAAAGGAAGAAGCACTGCTGCTGATTGTTAGTTTAAAAAAGCGATTGCAATTGTTTGGAACAAAAAGACACTAAGTTTTGTCCATTTTTTGCATTTTAGTAGAGTTTTTATTTGAATATTTCGATTAATTTTTTAAGCATCACCTTATGACAAAAAAATTTTAGCAGTAAAATAGGTGATTGTTGCTGAACGACGTCCTTGAACTTGGCATTTCCTCGGGTAACAATATGCCAATAATAATGATTTTGCATGTTGACCAATTTATATTTAAAAAGAAATACAAAAATTGTTTTTTCAAACATCTTCTATTAGTTTTTGAACGCCCAAAACTAATAAAGGCTTTCATCCATTTTTTATCTGGCTATTTTGTGAAACTTTTTTTTCTTGACTTGTATATTTTTTAGTTTAAGCAAATTTGAAGAAAGAAAGTTCAGGTATAATCCACTTTTTTAGTTCGGTAAGTAAAATATTTTCACACTTTCATCGATGTTTTTGTCTTTTTTCCAAAAACATTTTTACTTTTACATCAAGTAAAAATGTATTTGAAAAAGCTCATTCTGTTTATCAAAATCACAAACATCTCAAAATCATATATTTAATGATGCATAAATTTTCTTTTAAAGTGCATTTTTGTAACCAAAAAAAGCATATTTTCATTGCCAAAATATTTATTAAATATGTTAAAAGACATCTGAGCATAAACAAGTTAAAAAAAACTTTTGTTAAAGCCAAAAAGATTAACATATAAAAAGAATTTTAAAAACACAAATACACGGAAAAATTAGAAAATCTGCTAAAGCAATACAATTTTGACCAGTAATATTTTTTTATCAATCTTCAATCAGCAAACCATTAATCAAAAGCTGTAGCACTTTCTTGGTATTTTCATCAAAGCTTTTTTGCTTCTTCTTCTTCTTCTTTTGCAAGATGTTCTTTAAAATCTCGATATAATCCTGCAATAATATGAGAAGATTTTCTATCTCCTGCTTTTCCAGAGATTAATCTAATTGTTGTTAATCCATCCAAAGTGATCCAATCAACGAAATCAGTCAAATCAGCTTCATCATATTTGGCACCAGAAAAACTAAGTTGAATTTCAGTAAAAAATGTATTACAATTATCACTTGTAGAAAAGACAAGCCAATGAATGAGATTGAAGAAATTTAAAATTGTGATAATTCCAAACCAAAACCAGATAATAACATAGAACTTTTCAGCAAACAAATTGATCGACTAAAAAATTTGGTAAATTAATAAATTAAATTTTTCAAAAAAAAGTAAAAGGGTTAAGTCAAGCATAAATCGCATCATCCTCGTTAAGCGCATGTACATTTTATCTTTGCAGGAATTCGTTAATTCTAGAGGGATTAATGAGAAATAAAAAATACTGCTTCATTGAGTTACTCTCAGACGGATGAAAAAAAATTGCGTAAAATAACAAAAATTGCAATTCTTAAGTTACTTTTGACAGCAAAAGTAGCGTCAAAATATAAAATACTGTTACAACTATGTTATTTTTAAATGAAGAGAATGATAATTATAATTTTGAGATTATTCACATTTTTTTAAGGTAGAAAGGATAAGTATGACTAAAATGAAAGGATTGCAGTTTTGTTTGTTATCTTTAAAATGATGGTAATATAAAAAATTGCTTCGTGTTATATTTTTTAAATGACGATTACCGGAAAACAGCAAGTATTGTTAATTTGTAGTACTTTTAAATGAGATGAGAGTAGCACTAATGCTACAGTAACTGCTGTCATTGACTAGCATCCAGCTACTGCTGATAACAGTGACAGTAATCCCAAAATAAAAGTTATTATAAAAAGACATAGTAATATAATTGCAATAATGATTTTAGATTGATTGTGACACAAAATTTTTTAATTGCATCATTATGTTATGTTCTATTTTAATCGGCACTAACTCAAAAACTTTGGTTAAAGTTTTGCGATAAATGTAGTACGCAAATATTGCAATAAATGACATTCTCGAAATTTGTCTCATTTTTTTTGAAGGGAAAAAGATAAGAATTTCAAAACCGCTAGCATATGAACAAGGATAATGCAATCGTCGCAAAAAAATAAATACATATAAAACAATTCTACACCAAAATATTGTAAAGCTTACCATAGTACATTGTACCGTAACATTAATTGGAGGATTAGAAATATCATCACGAACATCACAAAATAGTTCCTAAAAAATATGAATGTTACTTTGTTAAAATATGAAAAGCACATACTATTGGAAATTTTTCACTTCTTTGATAATCATTTTTATTGAAATAATCAGAAAGCAATCCAATTCCCCATACAGTATAAGATGAATTTAAATATTGATTAATCCAAAAAAGTTGAAGAGCACAATTAATAAAATTAAGAATTTTGTAGCACAAATAAACGCGAGTAAAATATGTATTTCGGGTAGTAGTAATTTGACGTATTGTTCGTCCGATATCTTGTGCTTTTTCAGTTGTTAAATGTCGTTCAACAAATTCTCCAAGTAATTCATTAACATTCAAACCATTTTTCCATGTAAAAGCATCCCACAAAGTTTTCGGTGCCAGAAAAACAAGCAGTTGGAATATTAATATAACAGGAATCTAAAAAACAAAAAGCGTTGTAAATAGAATTTTAAAGGACAAATATAATATTACACAGTGAACCTGATTCGGGAACTAGTGGTGACAGTCATGCCAAAAACCCTAATGTTCCTGAACCAGGTATATCTTAATCATGGTAAGACTAAATCAAACAAACTAACTTGATGCCAAAATTGAAACTTTTGTTGTTCACCTTGAACATGATAAACGTCTGCTAAAGAGCCTGTAAAAGAAAATTTGGATAAATTAGAGTAGTTCCTTTTAAAACTGCTTACAATGTTTTTGCATGTATGTAAAAGATTCCATTTCAGTTTTAACTTCATCTGGAAACCAACAAACGAGCGGTTGATCAAAATAATACTTATTACTCAATGGTATAAGAAAAATTAAAAAGAATAAGCTGGTAAAGCCATAGATAACATTGTCGAATCCAAGATTACCTTTTAAGGTATCAATCAATATTTCAAATATTGACATTTGACTACCCTACAAAAGATATTGTCAATTGAGATTTAGAGTACTGGATTTATCTTTGATTCGATACACGCAAAAACTGATATGATTCAAAATAAAATCTTGTTTTTGGGAAAAGGCATGTTTGGAAAAAGTTAAGAAATTAAAAAACTTTGTTAAAATGACAAAAATCGGAAAATCGAAAATATTTGATTGAAAAATATTGAAGCAAATCAAAACGATGGTAAAATTTTGTATTTCTCTTTGCAACCAAAATTTCACTTATTTTGCCAAAGGAAAAGTTTTGTATTTCTTTCTGCATAAACATAAAAAAAAGTGTCGCAGAACAAATATTCTGATTACAGTAACCATAAAAAGCTAAAGAAAAGAAAGGAAAAAGAATTCTCTGTATGTCTCAGCTTTGATGTTTTTCTTTGAAATAGTGAAAATCCGTTTAAAACATTTTTGAAAAACGAATTAAAACGTCAGAGATCTTAAGAAAAAATGATATTAAAACTTAATTTTTTTTAATTAATTGATCGAAGAGAAACAAAGATATGTTTTGCAGTAAAGTTTGGACATGCAGGTTGAAAAAGCTACTACGGCATGATGAGAAATGTGGAAACTCAAAAAAAATTTAAATGATGGGGAGAAAAGACTAAAACTTTGCGGGCTAAAAAACGAGAAGATTTCAGAAGAAACACATTTAGCTGCTGTGGAATGTAGCAGTTTGAAAGTAACAAAAAATATGTTTGACAAAAAAAAGTCGAGGAAAAAAATAAAAAATAATGCACAAAACAAATAAAAACATTGAAACTTTGGGGGTTTCAGAAGAAACCTGAAGAATTTGTTTAAAATCTTATAAATTTATAGAAACAATATTGCTACCTGTACAAAATTTGAGGATCACAATAAATGTAATTAAAAATAAATAATGAGATTTAATTGTTTCTTCAAGGTAATTAAACTTTTTAGATAGCTATTCAAATAATAATAAAGCATGATAATTAGAAAGATGATTAAAAGGGAACAGCTAAGTTTATAAATAGCGTCTAAATGAAATAATAAAAGGATCAAGCAAAGCAGAGAACACGTGTAACAAATATTTGGAAAAAAATGTAAGAAAAAGGATATAGCCAAAAAAACAGATAATAAAAAATGTACAAGAAAAAATGTGAGATGACTAGCTTTAACATTTCAACTGACAATAATAAAAAAGAAAGGATTGAATTTATCTGATAAATAAAAAATGGTGCTTCCAGCAGCACAGAAAAAAAAGATAGCCACTAAGTGTCAACGTTTTTTGTTGACATTTGAAATGTTGACATCTTTGGTTAGCTTTTGTCAATTGTATGTTGAATTGTTCACCATTTTATCATTGTCAAGATGTTAATAAGGAAAAAAAATCAATAATATTAGCAGAACAAAAAACCTTGCAAAATAAAACTACTGTACCAGTTAAAGCATTATTAGCTTTTTTTTGCCAAGAATTGTGTTAAATTTTGTTTTAAAAATAACTGTTAAAAAATGGAAAACACAAATTTGATGAGCAATTAATAAGAATATTATTTTATGGAAATATAAAAAGTGGAGAACAATCGATAGAAGCAAAAGAATAGAAAAGAAAAGCAAAATGCAAGCTAATCTGTAGATATGATCGAACGCCAAAAGAAGAAAGATGAATTGTAGTTGCGACTGTTTGAAACAAAAAAAAAACAAAGCTAAAAGTATTTTTATTTTTTTCTATTTCAATTGCTGCATTAAAGCAAAGTTGTTATTTGAAGATTTTAATAACTTTTTTAAACATCACATTTTTATGAAAAGGTTTTTCAGTAGTATAATATCAAAAATAAGATCCTTAAAAGCCGCTCGTATTTTTTGGAAATCAATAATAATGATTTTATTAGATTTAATATTGCATGTAAAAAACATTTTAAGTTTTAAAAAAATTACGAAAGCATTTTTTGGATGTTGAATAACATGTTTCTGTTGTTGTAATTGAGGACAAGGATGTTGAATATTTTGCGACGGCATTAAAGGCTATTTTTCCTCAAAAATTTGTTAAATTTTTAAAAAAGGGAAACAGCAAAATGGGAACAATTTTAGTAATCTACTTGCTTAAATTATTTTTAAAAAATAAATGCAACAATTATCAGAAACCAAATTTCCTATTTTTCATTATCACCGCAACATACAATAAAAAAAAACATAATGCAAGCTGCATCTTTAGATTTAATCAAACGCCATAGAAAGATGCATTACTGCTGACTATTAGTTGAAAAAAGTCATTGCGATCGTTTGAAAGAAAAAAAACACACAAACAAAGTAAAAACATATATTCACTTTAACTAAATTTCTCACTTTTAAATATATATAAAAAAGAGTCACGAATGCCACATCATGTTTGTCTCTATTACCATTACCTCTAGCATCGTTTTTGTAAAAGAAAAGTTTTATTTAATCTTATTTTTATTTGGATGTTTTACGTTGCAAAAGTGCGTGCCAATTTTGTTAAAAGATAATGTATAGAATTTCTGGATTTTGAGTAATAACATATTGAATTATTTTTTAATGAAATCGATAAAACAGATTTGTTAAAAGTATGCTTGTTTTATTCTAAAACAACAGAATTTGTTATGATTCGATTACTGTAGAAGCATGCACTTTTCTACTCAAAGCAACTATTAAATTATGGTATTTTTATTTGTTTATGATCAAATTTGCTTTAAAAATAAATGTTTTTTAATGCCGCTAATTTTTCAAACCAAAAAATTTATAAACATTTTTACAACAAAACAATCACTTCAAAAACAAAGTATTACGAGAAGCAGTAATAATTGTACGATGATTAGATTACTTCAAAATCCTACAATTGATTCAAATCAATATATTCGAAAAACTGTTACTGTAACACGTGATAGCGGAACTTATAATATTGTTGGAAAATGTCAAAATTCAAATCATTTTTATTCAACAATTCCAAGAACCTGCCGTTATATGTCTCCATTGTTGCAACAGAACTCGAAAATCCTCCAACTCAAAACTTCAGATGCTCTCAAGAATCATATTTCCAAAGTCAATCTTTCAACTTTTTCAAATGGAAGTGATCTCAGATTCCAACCGGTAAATCTTTCTTAAATCACTCTTTTCTTTTTTATGTATCTATTACTTTTTTGTATGTATTTGTATTACATGTTTAGTCTCTTCGTGAGGCAGTGCTATATGCACACAAATAAAATAAAATAATTTAAATTAATCAATTTCGATTTTGCAGCCTTTTGCTGTTTCAAATCCAGAATCTCCAGGAATTAATTCAGCAAGGAGATAATGAAGTTCATTAATTTCAGTAGAATGTGTTACGCCAAATCTTCCGTTAGAATAATAAATTAAATACCATTCAACACCATTTCTTTTCTTTAATTGACTTGGAGTAAAAGGCGTTTTAAATTCTGTAGACCAGCTGCACCATGTAGCAAAACCATAGGAACAAGGAGTTGATTTTAAAGATTTAATATTTTCTATAACATTGTTATCAGAAATAACATTTCCATGCAGTGTTTGTCCACGTTCATTTGTAATTTTAACTTAATATAACAGTTACATTACTGTTAAAAAATTAAAAAAAGTACCTTTTGATTGTAGTGTTTGAGAAAATCGATCACTTAAAATTTTGCTTAATTCAGCATAAGATGAAAAAATAAAACCACGAGTAGCTGAAATCAATGCAATCAAATTAAATATATACAGACTGCAAAAACATACCAACAATATCAAGCAAAAATTTCATATCCATTTTATCGAAAGAAATATGAGGAAGAAAAACAGAAATTTCAGCTTTAATTGCATCATTAAGATTTAAATTTGGATCAACAGATTGTTTACTTGCTGCTTGTGTTTCACACCATTTTTATATCTGAAATTAACACACAAAACAGATGTATATATATAAAAGTGCAACATGAAAAACTTACAGCTTGAAAAAGATCTTCTGCTTTAACTTTATCTGTAACAGCTTCAACAAGATGTTCAATAAAAGACTTGTTACCATTTAAAAATCCAATAGAATATTTACCAGCCAATTCCATAAGCTTGAAAACATTTTCAGTAGTAACTTTCATAGCAGATAAATATTGTTCACAATATTCTTTGAAGAGATTGACACCATAAAATTCAGCAAGATCAACCATTGAATAAATATTTTCATCAGTTAATTGACATTTTCCAGTATAAAGGAAGGTAAGAAATTGATAAAAGTCATCATATCCATAGCTTTCAATTTTGACTGGAGCTTCTTTATTTGAATTCCAACGTTCAGAGAGCATTGAAGCAAAAGTAGTTGAGACCAAATTGAGCATTGTTTTATGAGCATAAAGAAGCTAAAATCAGCTCATGATTATTATGTTACAACACAAAAATGTAACTTACTTTTCCTTCAACTTGAAAAATAACATCATAAAGCCCATTTTCTGGATTCTGAGATTTGAACAAATCGAATTTTATTTGTTGAAGTTTATTATATTCACTGCTAATATCCATAGTTGCAAAAATTCACACAAGCTGATAGAATAAAAAGAAGGTCAGAATAAATGCTAAAAAAATAAACGGCACTGTTATTTGGATGTTTTACGTTGCAAAAGTGCGTTAAAATTTATAAAGATGGCATTGAATAATAATATTTAGTTTACATCTTTTTCAAAAAAAAAGAGTGACTGTTAATTTTGGAGATACACTAATAAAAGTACGATCATTTGCTGCAATGGATATCATCCATATCTTCAATTTCTCTTAATAAAAAATTACGAGCAGTAATATCAACTAGCTTTTTCATACTGTTTTACCGTATCCCAGCATAACAAAAAAAAATTGCAAATAGAATAAATTAAAATATTTTAAATGGTACTGACATATATATTCAAACAACACTTTTAAACAAAAAAAGTTTATTAGCACTCATTCACACACAAACATCAAAGATACGGTAATAAAATTTATGAAGAAAAACAATGACCAGAAAGAAACAATGATTTTTCACGACAAAGTTCGCTCATATCAGTGAGAGAAGGAAAGATAAAGCCGCATGGAACTAAAATGAGAAGCAGATAAACCATTTTATGTAATAAAAAAACATACCAACAGATTCAAGCAAAAAATATACATATTTCTATACCATTTTGATCTTTAGTATGTTTAACTAAAGCATGATTTTCTGCCAATTTATATACCTAAAATTATCAATATAAGCAAAGAAAAATACCAATCAAACACTTGCAGCTAAAAAGAGATCTTCAGCTTTATCTTTGACATACAACTTTATGACTAACATCTTTGTTAAAAAATCCTTCACAATTAACAAAGCTTTGAAATACCCCTCGTTTTTCTTTGTTTAAAACGATTCCCTTTTTTTTCCTATTTTCTCCGCTTTTCTTACGATACATTAATCAAAAAACACGATACACAGGGTGTGAAATTCACACCCTTTCACACCATTTGCCCACCTGTGTCGGCAAAATATCCGTTTTTACAATGCAAACAAAAATTTCTGATGATTTTTTTCTCTTCTTCTTCTGATCAAAATCAAAAATTTATAATAAATTCAAGTCTCTTCTCAAGCTTGGTTCTTGATTTTGCTGTAATGTCGATGACCATGTCTGGGAAACTAAATTTATCCTTATTAAAAGGTTCAAATTCCAATAGTAAAGCATTAATGGCGAAGAAAGGTGCGGCAAAGAAAAGGATTAAAACGCATTATTTTGGGGAAAAATGCTGACGCTGACTTTTTTAAAAGTCCAAATACATTGCTTTTTCTAAGTTTTAAATTTGATTACTGATATTTTTACAATCAATGAAATTCTTTAGATTTGTTATTATATCAATTCTATTTTATTTAAAATTGATTGAAGCTTATTATCCTGAACTTTGTAGTGGAGTAACATATAGGGGCGATGCAAGTGATGATGAAAATGGTGAAACAATATTTGCATATAGTTTTAGTATGAAAATTATTTATGATTTTAATTACACGCCAAATTACAGTTCAAATGTTATACAAGTTACAGATGTTGAAACAACATATATGCAAAATAGCAGTTTAAAATTTCATCATATTTCATATACTGAAAATTATCAAGATTGCAATTCCCTGATTGATATCAAAGAATATAAAAATTTTACTGTTCCTAATCAAGAAATAAAATTTATTCTTACTTTTATTGAAGATGACGACGACGACTTTTCTGGTAATGATTTATGTCAAAGCAATAAAACTCGTTTTGTTGATACTATTACTATGTTTATTAACGATATAATAATTTTTAATGCTGAAAATGGATTGTTTTTTGATTACAACACATTTACAAGAGATGACGAAAAACCAACGGAAAAGAATTTTTTAAATGGAAATAAATCTGTGGAATGCAGAAATGTCGGTTATAATATTAGATTGCCTGAAAAAGCTGAAGGTTCGTAAGAAAAAAAGCTATTTCAAAATTTGAATATAAATTATAATTTTTAGAAATTTGTACAAACTATGAACAAATTGTTACTCTTTTAAATGTAGATAACACTGACACCCAAATCGGACAAGTTTCATATTTAATTGATGAAGACTTCATAAATTTTTCTCTTAATAGTTCAGAAGGCTGGTATATACATATTTTGCCAGATCATGTGACAAATTCAACCATTGGTTTTATTAATTACCCGCCTGGTGAAGATTTTCAATTTCCAATACAGCTAATAACAAATTTTGGATGTTTTTATATTGGATATTTCATCAATAGAAATCGAATGTGGCTTAAATATAATTATATGCTATATGGGATTAATGGTTTTACCAAGTACACAATGGATACATTTACATTTGAAGAACCATGTTGGAATCATACATTTTCATATCAAAAATTTAATGGAACAATTGAAAGTATATTTTGTTGTACAAAATTTAATCGTGATTGGCCAACAACAACGACGACAACAGCAATTACAACAAAAACTACAACTGCCACGTCTGAAAAAACTGAAATGTCAACCTTAATTACAGAGGCAACCAAAAATATTTTTACAACCAATTTTTTAAACGGTGAGACAACCTTTCTCGCTGTGATGTCTAGATGGCATTCAAGAGTGACGTCAGTACGTTGAGACAGGGACGCAAGTTGGACAAATTTCAGGGGGGATTCCCCCTCCCCTCAAGTTGCGGCTCTGCTTTGAGAGGTAAATGGGCAAATTACTGATTTTCATCCTAAACATTGAAGAATAAATCTTGATGGAGAATTCTTTTATTTCTATTTTTTTGCTGACGACAGTTTTTGGATGTTCCTCAAACATGGGAAAATACAATTGTACAAAAATGTGAAAAAAAAGTATTTACTGGACTACTTTAAAAAGGGAATAGAACTAGGAAATGAATAAAATAAATTATACTTTGAACCTCCTGTATTTCCTTGATTGTTGTTTCTGATTAACACAATGACCAAAATGAATCAAGGTTAAACATATATTTTTAGATAAATCATCAAATAAACTACCGATAATAATTTTGATAATCTGTGGACCAATAGGCGGATTATCAATAATCATTTTATTAATTCTATTATATTTTTATCGTAGAAAGAAACAACAAAGAAAAGCAATGGAAAAAATGACATCCAATGGGGGAACAAATATTTTAAAAAATCTAAGGCCCGATTTTGGAAATTTTTTATTACCGAAAATTTCTGAAACTGCTGCCATTTATGATGAATTTGAAACAGAATGGAATAAGCTAATTTTTACAACTTCGGTTCTTGGTTGCGGGGCTTTCGGAAACATAATTCAAGGAAAGCTAATAAGTGGTTCAACAAAAAATGGTATCTATGAACATGATATCATTGATGTGGCAATTAAAATGCCACAAAAAACTTCATCGGAGTCTGTTTGTGTAAGTATTTCCTTTGTTTTCAAAAAAATAGGTAAAATATTCTTTGTAGGCATCTTTTCTTGATGAAATTAAATTGGTTTGTTTTTTCGTATCTCTTTTATATACATTTATGCCATACAGATGAAAAAAATAAATGGTAATAAAAATATAATAAAAATGATTGGATATGTTACAAAAGGGCCTAGAATTTGTTTAATCCTAGAATATTGTTGTCACAAAGATTTACTTCACTATTGTAAACAGTTAATGAACAGAAATGAAATAAAAAGGCAAACGGAAAAAGAATTTTTTATTTTTACTTGGCAAATTTCTCATGGAATGGTAGGCTTTTTTTGTTAATAAAAAAACATAGTACAAATTTTTGTAAATATTTTTTTCAGCAGTTTCTAGCATCAAAAAACATAGTTCATTGTGATTTAGCTGCAAGAAATATATTAATTGATAAAGACAAAAATGCAAAGGTTGTTGTCCATATATGTTTTTGATAAAAAAAAGTTGTCATTATTTTAGATAAGTGACTTTGGTCTTTCAGTTCATCTTGAATCGGATTCTATAATTGTAAAAGATGATGCAAGAAAATTACCAATAAAATGGTTATCTCTTGAAACTTTAAAATCCCAAGAATTTAGTTTAAATTCTGATATGTAAGGGAGTTTATTTATTTCTTTAAAAGTTTGAAATAATTTTAAATATTTTAGATGGTCTTTCGGTGTTTTATTATATGAAATGTAAGCATAAAAAAAATGGTATAAAACATAAAATTTACCTTACAGGTATAGCTTTGGCAACACTCCATATGATGAAATTGATGAATACTCTGCCTTAGTGCAATATTTAGAAGAAGGAAATAGATTGAAAAAGCCGATATTTTGTTTAGATAAAATGTAATAATTTCTATGTTTTTATGTAAGACAATGTTATATGTAATATTTAGATACATTTTAATGATGAAATGTTGGAATTCAATTCCTACTTTAAGGCCATCAATTAACGAAATAATTGAATCATTCAAAGAATTTTTGGAAGAATCAACTGAAGGATATGGATATTTAAAAATACTCAATGAATAAAATTTTTTAAGAAACGATAGAATAGCCAAAAACTTTACATATTGATGTTGAATTCTGTGTTTTTCCTTTTTAGAACACGAGGATGCACAACTTTTTTAGATTGTGTTACTAAACATTTGCATTGTTCTTTGCTTTTCTATGTAATTACCTTGGTGTACAAAATTTATAAACATTTGATTTTTAACGTTAAAGAACATTTTGCAAAAAAGTTTTATTCTTCTTTGAAAAAATTTAGTTGAAATATAAAAGTACAACACTAATGCAAAGGAAAGCACAGCAAAGAAAATTCGTAAAAATGGCAAAAACAGCAACAAAAAAATATACCATGTACGGCGCCATAAAGATTTTTGTTGGAGGGGGAAAAATATTAGTGAAAATCGATTGAAAGCCATTACTGCATGGCCGATAAATTGTAAAACCGCGAAATACGTTGAAATGTTTAATACTATTGGTGCAATATAATCATTTGTGGCAAAAAAGGGAATAACAAATGGGGAAAGTGTTACTTTTTGACTAATAATGTTCTGAAATTGTGCTTTTTATCATATGATGGAAAAACATCCGAAGAATTTTCATGACTTTTTCAGTTTCTTAATTGCGGTAGCATTTATGAAATCGACAGAAAGCCTAAATTCTCAGGTTTTGACATAAAATTTTGTCTGGTTTGATATTTCATAAAATAGTAAAACTTGCAATCAGAGTACATATTTTGAAAATCAATGTTTTGTTAAAGAAAGCAATCGATTAATGCGCTTCCTATAAATAACATACCAAAAGAAAAACAGCCAAATCAGCTATTAAAACCGCCCGTAAAATGGAATGAAATGGTCCATGAAAAGTTGTTTTCTTTCTGATAATTAATAAAATCAATACCGATAAATGAAAGGTATAAAAGATAATTTCTAAACAAAATACAATAATATCGTACGTGCTAAGTGGCATTTTTCTTAGATAATGAATACAAGAATAAAACTGTTATTAAAAAACACATTTTTAATTTAGACTTCATAAATGAAGCATAAAAAATTAATAACTAAGAACTTCGACAATATTATTTTCACAATGATTAAAAAAATTGTTATATTTTAAATTTTTACTTCCCGGTGTTTATTACATCATTAAACTTCAAAAAGCACTTTTTCACATTGACCATGGCTATTATTAATTAATTAAAATGTGTCACCTCACGGCGTAGTTAAAATGCAATAAGAACTCCTTATTTAAGCGGAAGCTTGCGGTTTCATTTTTTAGTGATTTAATTTTGGAACGTTGTCAGAAGGGGGTGTATTTTTAAAAGTGCGATGATGACACGGCAAATCATTTTTTCTTTTCTGTTGTCACAGTTTAATCATGTTAGTGCTGTATAAACAATATTGTGAAATTTTAACGTCTAATTTTTTATTTTATAAACTCAGTTTCGTCCAACCCTGGTTATCTGCCTTTACCTCTTCTTTTATGTTTTTGTTTATTCTTTCCGCTGAACAAAAGCAAGTTCAGTCAAGAATATTTTGTTCGATCCAAACGAACACATTCTAATTGGAACAATAGAGAGAAGATTAGCATGGCCCCAAATATGTAAAAAATAAATAAATAAATTTACATCATTAGTAAATTGCTTTACTAATAATGTAAGATAAAATAAAAACTGAATAAAGCAAACATGAATATTACAAAAAGGAAACTTAATTTAATAGTAATGATATCAAAAATGCAACTCCAAGATAATTAAAAGCATGAAGTAACAAGCAAAAAAGTTGTTTAAAAAAATATACTTTGAACTTTAATGCTTTGATCCACTTTGAATTGTTGATGGAATTGTGGAATGTAAGTGACCAGTTGAATGAATTTGTTGATCAAAACCACACATTTTTTTTAAATGTTTACGAATTGATCGATTCATTGTAAGATAGATTAAAGCTGGAAAGCCATGGGCACACACCCATGTATATGATCCAACAAGAATATAAAAATCTGAGACCGGAAAAAATTGTTCATAAATGTAAATGGCTGCGGCAATAACATTGAAAATGCAAATGATAAAAACTTGAAGGAATGTCTGAAATTTGAAGGGGGGTTACAAAGGGAGTTGGACAAAACTCCCCCAGTCTTCTGTATTGTGTCAAAACGCTCAAATTTTGTAAAACATACCTGTTTTTGTGTTGTACTTGCACCATGTGCTTTTCGAATATAAACAATAACAAAAACTCCATAAAGTGTTGTCAAAACTGTGACAAGTGTAATATTATTAACAACGTGGAACCAATTAACATACTAAAAAAAATACATAAATAAGATATGTAAAACTTTTTAAAATTCGGTTGAAACACATACTCGAATACCATTATCTTCAAAATATCCCAGATGTGGATTAAAGAACCAAGAAACATATAAACCACTAAAAACAATTGGAGTCGTAAAAAATGTGATAAAAAGTGCATGACAAGTTGGAATCATCAGCCATAGAATAACTTTATAGCCATCAAACAATTTTGCACATATATGATGATCATACATTTCAAGGCAGCGATTGAGGGCAATTATCATAGCACTATCACATTGAGCAACCCATAAACCTATAAAGATAACAAAAATATTATTGAAGCTATCGAAAAATTTTGATGCGGCCGCTAATATTGTTTCCTTATCTATCCCTACAGGACACGTTAACTGTTAAAATATGGACCTTTAATTCCCCCATCAATTGAGAAAGTGTACGGAAAAGGATTGTCAAGATCTAAGCAGCAGTGTTGGGCCGGACATTTTCTTTATGGTGAACTTAAAACAACTCTCTTACCCAATGCAATACTTCCCAACGCATGAATCATAAACGGTGATGAACAATAAACATATCCAAAGATTGCAAAAAGTCCAGTACTAAATCCATTACAACATAGACATGCAACATCAACAATTCCAACATAAAACATTATTTTATAACATGCTTGATGAAAGAAAACTCGTTTTCTCATAATCCAAAGTAGCGGAATATAAAGCATTTCAAAAAACAAAAATAATGCTATAAATGAAATGCCAACCGCTGTTTGTTGTCGTTTTTGAATTGGAATTGTTTGATAATCATAGAAGCTGCAATTATAATATTCAGCATAATATTCATGTCGCCAAAGAAGATGATCCATTTTTTATAGTATAGGAGATTAGACTTCTGAAAAGAGGGTAGTAAATTGGTGAATTCTTGAAAAATTTTGACAAATAGGATTGTTTTTGGAATAATTTCAAAAGTTTGTAAAGTTCCAACTGGTTATTGTACCGTGTCATAGAACCGAAAGCCCAAACTCCACTTCTCAAAATCTCGAGCTTTGGAGATAACACAGTTCTATTTTAGAAATCTAGAAAAAAATAGGAAAATTTAAATAATTAAGACTTTTCGGTTAAATGAGTAGTTATCGATTGCTTTTCGTGATTATACAAAAAAACCTCATAAATTTATGTCATACTATTTGGGAATTTGAGTGCTAGAAAAAAATTATAAATGCTATTTGTGCCAAAGAAATAAATAAAAAAAAGTATTTTTCTGGATATTAATATTTCTACTTTATGCGCTTCAAAAATACTCTGGGAAACCTGCAGTATGATGATTGTGCAGCTAATATTTTTTCCCTAACTATTCATTAGCACAAAAAATCAAGTCTATAAATCTAATGAGGATTCATGATTTCATCTCCCCCCTCCCCTCCTTAGGTTGTTCTACGGTTAAATTGACAGAAATCCAAAAAAACCGCTCATTTATTAAATTTTGATTTCCTGACCTGTAAAAAGGAGTCAATGAAAACTTTTGAAACTTAGTGAGCTAAACCACATGCAGTCAGATGAAAATAATGTCTCAGTCTTAAGATAAAGGACGGACAACGGCCTGAGCCGGACCCGACGCAGAATGCCAAAAATCTTTTTTGTATTATTGAACATCGGAATTTAAACTAATTTGAATTCTAACAACATTTAGTTGGGGGATAGCACTCCCTGAACTATCTTTACAAAAAAAAGTGGGCTAAAATTAAGCTTTATTAAATAATTAAATTCCTTGACATTCTGCATCGGGTCGCAAACGGGCCCGGCCCAGGTCCATCTTTCCTTAAAATCCAGTTTCTGTTTAAAAACAAATAAATTTAAATATTGTTATTTAACATCTTTAAAACTACAGTATGGCTCGCGCCGTTTCTCTTACGACCACAGGTGTAAAAATTCGAACAGTTTTTACTACTTTTTATACTAATTTTTTGTGTGTCAAAAAAAGATGAAATGTAAGGAAACTACGTAATTACCCAGGAATTAATCTTCCTTTTCTTTATTTTAAAAAAAAAGAAAAAGTATTCTTTAAAAGTTCACCAGAAAAGTAAGTCATCAAAAGAAGAAGTCGGTAAATCCCATGAATAAAAAAACTAAAATAAGAATAATCCATTGTTTTAATTTTTTCAATGACTTTAACAAAAATGTTTATTTCCTTTTTTTATGACTTTTAAAAAACGCTCTTCTTTTCTTTTTTTCCTGTGTTTTGCGTCGTTTTTTGTTTTTCTTTTGTGCGCATCAGAAAATTTTTCAATAGAACTCTTACGTATGGAAGTTTCTCTACAAATTTACGTTGATAAAAGTATTTCTCTTTTCAATAAGTAATATTAAGATACTGTAATTTAAGAAATATATTAACTGACCTTCATTGAGCATAGAAAACACCGAAATATATTATAGTTCAGAAGCATTGTTTTTAACCTGACGTAAAAGAATAACTCATGGAATCACTCATTCGAATAAAGTTCATAAAATGAAAAACTTATTATGTACTTCCTTTTATCACTAAATATTTTAAATTGAAAAATTTTAATAAACTCATGTGGCCATTTGTTGAAAAAATCGTAAATTATTGAGTCGAACTTCAAGAGCGTTCATTAATTAGATTTCAGTAAAATAGAATATGTTGGATAACTATATTATTTCCACTATTATTTTTGGGGTAAGTTTACCAAAAATAAAGAGGTCGGAAAAATAAGTACACTGGTGATGTCTTTTTGCGCTATGAATTTTCATCGAAAGCGACACCAGATCAGAGGACAGTCCCCAAAACACGAAAAGATCTCTCTAGGGTTTGGCGATTGAGATTTCAAAATTACCATTTTTTGTTGTTATTTCATTAAATTTAAAGATAAAAAAGAATCTATGAAATCAAATGAACATTTTTTAATGTTTAATTGTATTTCTTTATAGTCTTAAACTGTCACGGATTAATATTTTGATTACTTTAAATATCGCTTTTACAATTACTCTCTTTTGTAAATTTTACGAATAAAAATTTAGTTAAATTAAAAAATGTTTATTTGGAAAATATCGCACACACATAAAACCGCATTTGATTTATTTTCAAAATGAATTCATTCCAAAATTTTCGAGCATTTTTTGATTAAATTCTTTAGAATATATTTGATTGATAAATGTAATTTTAAGGTTCAAATCGCTTGTATAAGAACATTCTTTGTCGGAAACTTTCTAAAAAATAAAATGTTTTTTATATGAAAAAAATACTCATAAACAAACCATAAAAAAGTTTGAAAATTCAATTGGACATAATGTAGCATCAATTTTTTCAAGATTTAATTTTCGGATTTTGTTCTGTCTAATTTGGAGACAAAGTTTCTTTATTGTTTGAGAAGTTGCATGACATGGCTTGAGACTAAAGTTAAAAAGGGATGAAAAAAATTTTTTTGAGACTTATCTAACGTTAATTAATAATATAAAAACAATAATACCCATGACCAAAAAAGAAAAAATTGGAAAATAAAAATTTTGTTGAAAAATTAAATTTAGAACTTACTTGATTGAATAGGCTTTTGGCACACATTCAAATATTTCTTCCACCAAAACTTCTTCTTTTCCATTCATCATTTTGGTTTCAAACAACCAAAGAATTTCAATATTTCCAGATTGAGTCAAAAGTTTAAAATTGTTGAATTGAAGAATGCTTGAAAAAGAAATATCTAATGTGTAAATATCACATCGAACAATCTTAGGAAATATTGCTTTATACAATGATGAAGTTGCATTATCCAATTCAAAAATGTCTGTAATCCATAAATTTTCGGAAAAACAATCAAATTCTTTTTCATTTGTTGCAATAAAACTGTAATCATTAAATTTTTTAAACATTTTTTTATCCATTAGTTTCAAGCGCCGAAGAATGTTGAAGTTGTGTTTGAAATAAAAATATTTACATGTTTGATTGAACTTACGAAAAGTTTTACTTCCAGCATTGTTAAAAATATAATTTAAAACTGTTTTTGGGAATGAAAATGATTGCGGATAAACATTTGCAGCAGAAAAGGAAACGGTAAAAGCCATTTAAATCAAAGTTAAATCTAAAATAATAAAAATAAAAAAGTAGTTTTTATAAATGTGTACAACCACACATCACGGTAAAATCTGTTCTCTACAATTATTTTGCTCTAAACAGAAAAGCAAAAAAAAGTTGTGTGGGCTTTAACCACGAATAGTTTTTTTGCAGCCTTCGATAGAATAAGTACAGAAACAAAAACAACCAGATTATTGACTTACATTCTTTCTTGCATTTATACATAGCAATATATGTTTTCAAAAAAAGAAAAAATGAGACGGCCAGACTGATTTTCTTGTTTTTAAGATGCTATGATTAGCATAAAAAAGAAGCAGAAAAAATTGTCAACATAAACATAAGAAACTAAAGACTGTCAAAGCATTTTTTTAACCTTTTCACCATAACAGAGCACTCACAAAAAGAGGTGAGAAAATAGAGAAAAACTGATTGAAAATAAACCCATTTGACTAATAGAATGCATTTTGTCTATGCCACGCAAATCATTTTTTGAAGAAAAAAAACTCTATTTGTTCTATCAAACAAAAATAAAGTCAAATAACAGTTTTTTAAAAGTTAAATTTAACAATAATTAAAAAATGGAATGTGTCAAAAAAAGTGGTAAAAATGTTGAATATTTGACGTTTAACGAAAACGGTGAAATTTCCGCTTTTCCTCCAACTAAAGCAAGAACATTAGTTTCTTCGTTCGTTCATTCCTCACCTCATTATTCTTCATTCACAGAAAAGAGAATAAAGCGTGAATAGCATTTGAAATTAAACATTTTAAGAACAATCTTTTGTTTTTTTTTATTGTAAAGCCTAAAAAAGAATCAAATTTCAATCAAATGAAAAATTTTTGTTTATGTTTTTTCGGCTCTATTTTTCAGTGTCTTTTAATAGTGTCAAATGAATCAGAAATGATTTACAAAAGTTTTATTTTTCTGATTTATTTTTCCTTATTTGCATATGCTAAGGATCTATCGCTTGCCACAAAGCCTTTAGAACTGTTCAAAAACTACAGTGTTAAGCGTGAAGTGGATTTAGAAGTTTTTGATGATATTAAACAAGTAAACGAAAATAAAGATAAGAATGCCGTTGTAAATATTTGTGAAAATGATAATGGTTTTGTTGCACTTTATTAAGACAAATGATAAAAAAAATACTTTAAACTTATTAGATAAAGAATGCAAGTGTCATGAAAAAGTTTTAACTTGTTTGGATCGTGGATTGACAACAGCAAATTTACGACCCGTTATTCCAAATGTTGTTATTGAAACTGTTTTTCTCAGACATTCCCAAAATTTGACTTTAGAAAAGGTGAATTTTAATTTTTATAAAGTTCTTATTTACAAAATTTCTTTTTTATTTTCAGAAAAAAATTTTTGCCGAGAACGAAGCTACTATCAACAAAATGATATTTATTGAAAACATAATCACAAAAATCGATAATAATGTTTTTGATAATTTGACTTCTTTAAAAACATTAGTATTTATTTATTCTTCAATGCCTTTGATTGATGAAAATATTTTGAGTGAAAAACTTGGCAAAACTTTATTAAAGCTGCAGATGAGTAAATGCGAAATGACAAACATTCATCTATCGATTTTTAAAAATCTTGTAAACTTGGAAGAATTAGAGTTGGGTAAAAATCAACAAGCTACTGGAACATTTGATGGCGTATTTCCTGGATCGCTTTTAAAATTAAAGATTCTAAATTTATCATTTTGCAATTTATCGGCATTGAATGCAGACACATTTAAATATTTGAGGTAGATCTTAATAACACTAATTATGACAAAAAAAATACAGTTATAAACAATTTTTTTAGAAATTTAGAGGAATTGAATTTAAGTTTCAACAAATTTACATCGATTCCATCAGCGATAAAGTTTCTTTCAAATTTAAAATTTTTAGATTTTGAAATGAATGAATTAATAGCAGTTAAAAAGAACGATTTTGCAAAAAATGTTAAACTAAAAAATATATCATTTGTAAGCAATTACAAACTGAAACTTGTTGAAAATTGTGCATTTTGCAATTTCGAAAAATCTTTGAAAAGGATTACCTTTTATTGGTGTCTAAATCTTTCTTACATTGCTGAAAATGCATTCGGATCGATCAGCAATGGGGTTGCTCCAAAGCTAGAAATGTTTAATATCATGCTTTGTAATGTATCTGTATTACATGAAAATTTATTAGAATGGAAAAATGTTGAAAAAATTGTATTATTTGGGAATCCATTTGCTTGTAATTGTTCAATGGCGTGGTTATTCAATGATTTAATGTCAAATAATTCGATATATGAGGAGAAGATAACAAAAAAGTCGCTTTTTGATCAAAAATTTCATTTAGGATGTCTTGGTCCTCCACTAGTGTTCCTTTCCCCCCCCTTTCCCCGGCGGGGACGTCCCCGTTTCCCCGCCCCGCTCACATTTCATCCCCGTTTTTTCCCCGCTCCCCGTCCCCGCTCAATGGTCATCCCCGCTATTTTTTAAAACTTTTGAAATTTAATGTTTAACAGGTCAGAATAGCATTATTTAATGATAATATTAACTCCCAATACCATTTGGAATTGATTTAGTGAATTTTCGGAATTTTCCCCGAAAATCCCCGTTTCCCCGCTATCCCCGCTCCCCGTCCCCACTGGATTTTATCCCCGCTTTCATCCCCGTTCCCCGTCCCCGCAGACATTTCATCCCCGTTTTTTTCCCCGTTCCCCGCTTTTTTCTAAAAACGGGGGGTGGGGGGGAGGAACACTATCCTCCACCACGAACTCGAAATTATACAATTCCATATAAAAATGTTGAAATCTTTTCATCTTGTGAAAAAACTTCTTCATCGTCAAATAATACAAAACCGAATAAAGTTTTCGTTTCTTTTATTAACCCAGCAATTTTTTGTGCAAAGAACGCTGCTTTTAAAGACGTGCAAAAAGTTCAATTTTAAGCTTCATGAAAACGCCTTTTAGACAGACAATTTATTATAATTTTAATTTAACAAACGTACTTTCAGAGCCTGCTCAAAAAAGTTTAATTAACGCAGTTTTTCCGTTTTACAGTTAAATTTCTGTCAAAGAGGTGGCATCTTTGTTTTATATATTAGACATAATGCACTAAAATTAGGAAAGATAAAAAAGACAACAAAAACATATGAAACAATTTTTCATGTCTGTAATTTTAGGCAATTTATTTTGTATTGAAACTTTATTATTTGAAGCCCATAGGAAAATGTGATTTTAAAGTTTTGGATAACCATTAATGATTGCTGATCAGTTTTTTTCTTGTTAAAAATTTAGCCAGTGCTATAAAAGCTTTATTAAAGTTTAGTTCAAAAAAGGTCATAACTTTCTTTAACAACTATTTATCTGCACAAAAACTTTTTTTACATTATTTCAATATTATTTGTTTTAATTTAATAATACTTTGTTTTCTTTCATTTTTCGATTTTCAATCTTGAAAATGGTACCAAAATAATGCTTTAAAATCAGTTTCAGGAATTAACAGATTTTTTAGGTCAATTAAAAAAAAAGAACGTTAATATTTGCTTAATTTTAGCTGTTATTCAAGCATAAGTTTGACAAACTTGCATTTATAAATAGAATGAATATTTATCGTCTACAACATGAATTTTAAAAACATGGACGTAAAAGTTTTTTATGGAGTTCTAGCTTATAACCAACTCCGACTAAAGCTACTGCAATAATAACTATCAAAAATACAATGATATGGTAAGCGTTTGAACTTGTTTCATACGATGCAGGAGCAAATGTTGAGTAAAATGGAACCGTCATAGTTGTTGCTTCTCCTTCTTTGGTTTTTGGTGTTGTATATGATGGAATTGTTGTTGTGGCTTCTTTTTTAGTTTCCGGTGTTGTAAAATATCTGTAAGATGGTGTTGTTTTTACGAATTTAACATTAACATAGTCATCATAAATGTCGGTATTATCCTTCTGGAAAAATAAAATTAGTATTAAAAATATAAAAAAAAACATTCTGAACGATATTTGACATCTTTAAAGCAAAAAAATAACAGCTTGTTTTTTTGAAAAATTATGACATTTGCTTAAAAACTAACATTTTATAAATTTTAGGGTAAAGTATATAAACAGACTTTTTTTAGGGTAAACGAAAATAAAGTCTGTTTATAAATAAAAAAGTTTTCAACGTTTTTATGTAAATTTTTTATCACAAATATTTCCAAAAAAAACCTTACCTTTAAACAGGCTTCAACCTGTATATTTTCACTATCAAATTTTGCACATCCACTTGCATTTTTTTCTTCAGCTAAAGCTTCACCAAATTGCATAAAGCTAAGACATCCCACAGAGCTATAAGATCTCATGAATCCAATAGATGAATTGAATTTAGTGCTAAAACAATATTCTCCTGTACAAGTAACGTTTTCGGAGATGAAATTCATTCCAGCCATTTCAAATTGAACACGAGTATCACATTTCATATTTTCGCTGGGTCGTTGCTTTAGTTTTGCAAAATTACAATAATCACCTTCACAAATGCATGCCTCAGTGTGTAATAAATCCCGAGGAGATTTAGTATGCCGTGTATTATGCATTATTCCCGTTGCTGGCGGCATCGTACATGATGAACCAAAAAATCGACGTTCCATTAATGGCACAGTTGCATTTACGCATCCTTTTTCAATTTCCCATGTTTTATGATCGATCACATAAGTACAAAATTCACCCAAACATGTTTCTTCTGAATGACAGTGTGGTCCTTCACAAACACAAGTATGCAATGTAATATTTTGATGTTCAAGCTCCTCTACAGCGTTTTCACCGTTACAGTAATCTTTGTTGTTACAAAAGCATGTTGCTCTTTTCTTAAATTTTTGCAGGGATACATAAAATCGATTTTTCGAAAGAACTTACTTTTTTGCCCTCAAAAGGAAATTCGATATGAGTTGTTTCACAATTGCTTTGAATATCTTTTGCAAACATTTTTCCGGTAAAGCATCCCCTAATAAGTGGTGATTGATAATTTAACTGTAATGACCCCCATGTTGGAGCATAATGAGCAAGAACGCAATAATCTCCTTCACAAGTATTATTACTCGAACCGTCTGTGCCATGACAATCAAAACATTTTACTGCTCTAACAGTTGCAGGAAAATTAATTAACAGCAGCAATAATAATGGCAATACTGAAGGTGGCATTTTATGTGTTTTTTGGTTTATAAAATTGGAGTTTCTAAAAGATAAAAAAAAAAGTAAATTATTCGAAAGATAAAATCTCAGTTGCTCTTACCTGAACCGGGAAAACTTTTTAACTCAATTCAATTGATAAACCATTCCCGACAAGATCAGCTAAAACATATTCACTTGTTTCAAAAAAAATTTTCTGTTATGTTTTATTTTAGCTTTTGATAAGTGTTGCTTTTCAGTTTTTTTTATCTCTTTTTCTTTTGCGTACGTAAGCGTGTGTTTTTTAGAAGAGCGATGGGTTAACTGCTGCCATTAGAAAAAGGATATACCTTTAAATTAGAAAAAAAAGAAAACCCCCCGTCAACACCAATCAAACAAGACGACAAATGCAATTTCTTGTTAAATGTGTGCTTGATTGTTAACATGAAAGATGATGCAAAATAAATGAAAATTTTTCTATTTTTTTTCATCCATAAAATAATTCAGCCGGCGTCAAATCTTAATCAATAGTTTTTTCAGAAAAAAATATTTTATTGATTTTTTGAATCATGTGATTTCTGTTTTCTATTGTTACGCATTTTGGATACAGGAAAAGAACAGCAAAATTCTATAGTGAATTATATAATTTTGTAAGGCTTTGTGGGAAACAGTTAATTTGTAGTACTGTCCTGTGATGCATTTTTAATTACATACAGTCATCAACTACAGCCAAGTTCCATGTTTTTATGCTTAATAATTGCATTTTTTCAATCAAGGAACATGAACAAAATAACATCCAAAAAATTTATAAAGTTTTTTTTCGATCTTTTGATGCCGTTTAATGAGGTATAAAATTATAAGAAGAAACTTTTTTATTTGAAAATAGATACTAAATAGGTGTTTTTATGATATTGTCAGTTAGAAATAAACATTTTTAAAAATTTTATAAATTTATTTTTTGTGTTGCGTAATTAAGTATTAAACAAAGGGAAAATTGCTAAATTTGTAAACATTTTGCTTCTATAAAAAAAGGTTTTATATTATAAGTTATATTGCGTTTTTTCATTTTTAGTAAAATATGTTTAGTTATTTTTTAAATAATATATTAAATAGTAAAAATTACATAAATGAAATTTTATTGGAGTTTTTTGAACGAATAAATTAATGCATCGGCAAAAATTTGTGAAAGTTTTTCATTTTTGCATGCTTTCGTCAACATCTCATCTTTGAAACAGGTAATAGATTTTTAGTATTCTCTAAAAATATAATTTTTAACTAAATGTAACTGTTAGAAATTTGTTCAATAAAATTTGCTTAAAAATCATCAAAACTTTACTCGCAGCAGTTGTTTGGTGATTTTGAAGTTAATAAATCTATACATTTTTCTTCTTAATCAGTCACTAAAAATTGGTAATCATTTTTTATATACTTCATAACTTATTTCCTTAACTTACTCGTGATAATTGTTTGTCGCCATATCTTTAAAAAAATTATTACATAATAAAACTTTTTGAATTAATTATGTCATCATCAACAGTCAATTAACGAAAATGCAAAAAATTAAAGTATACAAAAAAAAAAGTCTCTGGTTATTTATACATCTAATAACATTATATAACAATCATAGCTCTGTCTGATCATTTAAGTCACTTGTATTACGAGATGAGGATTGAAAGAACTTTTGCCAAAATATAAAAAAAGATATTCTTTTCGTGCTACTTTGCTGAAATTTATTATTAAATGGTGTCAACAAAAGACAACAAAATTACGACAAAAGTATCAAAGAAATGCTATCAGAAAGAGCAAAAATATCATTAATTATTGGAAGAATTAATGAAAAAAATGCTGCCACATTTCCATTCAATGGAAAGAAATATTGGGTTGCAGTGTAGGCAGTTCGAAGTAATTGAGCAAAAAATGTTATCATTGAAACAACTAAAACCAAGTTATTATGGAGTTAATGGAAGATTAATTCTGTTGTTTTTTTCACAATTTTTTTAGTAGTTTCTTTTTCCAATTGTATTTTTAAAACGAAAGAATAATGTGAAACACAAACATGGCAAAATGTGAAAGCCAGAAAATTTTTAGCAACTAATTCAGAAACAATTTAAAACGTATTTTTTTCAAAATGGAGTAGGTCTGTTCCACTGCATCCAGCTGGGGATTTTTTTCGTTCCTTTTTTCATAAACATATGTATTTTTTCATGTTTAAAAAGTTCCGACTGTGTCTATGCTGGGGAAAAATCAGCTTTCAAAGTTATTTAAAAAAACGCAGCTAAAATTTGAGATTTTTTCGATTTTTTGCTATTTTCAGTCCTTTTCCACGAGCTTTATAGAAGTGTTACATTCCCAAAAACCCCTGCAAAGTTGTTTTTTGAACATTAAGATTATATATGCAAAGTTTCAAGTTCATACGATCATCGAGTTGAACAAGATTTTGATTTTAGCTCGATTTTGAGGAAAAATGCATTTTGAATTTTGACAAGTAAATTTCGATTTTTCCGAAATCAAAATTCGTTTTGTATTACCGTTTAAAAGTTATAGAAATCGAAACAAATATTTTCCAGTGCGAAATGGAATTTTCAACTGTTTGCTGAACTAATTAAAAGAAATTATTATTTAGGGAACGTCTAGATCTGACGTCAGCACTTTTAGAGGAGGCAGGGGCCCCTCGAGGGGGTAAGCAAAATCTTTTCATTTTCATAATATGAAAATAAGGATTTATTTAAATGAGTTTAAAACCTGTTTTATTTTTTTACCTCGTTTTTGAAAAGTTCCGGTCCCTTGAACATTATAGAAAAGTGATAACCTCAAACACACAACTATTTTAAAGTCCCCCTCACAAAAAAACAATATTATTATAATTGAAGTTTTTAGTTATTAATATTTTCTGCTTGGTTTGTGAAGAATTAATTATGTTTTAATTCATCAAAAAACATTTTCTAAATCAAAGCCATTGTTTTTTGTCTAGCCATGGCTGCAGGGATGAAAAAATTCCAGTAACTCACAACATATAATTAGTAAAAAAATACTGTGCAAATTTGGCGCCGAACTTACAAAGCAAACTTTTTTCATTGACATTAACAGATGTCGTTTTTTGAAAATAAAATTTTCCAATAGCCAAAATATTAAAAATTGCAGCCAGAACTGTCGTCGATATGTAAATTATCAACGATGACAGCACACTTATCAAAGTTACGTCGGCACTTGTAAAACGACCTGACACAGTTGAAAGATCCGCAGAATAAACGTATTTTGCAGGTTCATGAAGTCTCCAGGAAATTCGTAAAAATGGCAAAAACAGCAACAAAAAGATATACCATGGACGGCGCCATAAAGATTTTTGTTGGAGGGGGAAAAATATTAGTGAAAATCGATTGAAAGCCATTACTGCATGGCCGATAAATTGTAAAACAGCAAAATATGTTGAAATGTTTAATACTATTGGTGCAATATAGTCATTTGTGGCAAAAAAGGGAATAACAAATGGGAAAATTGTTACTTTTTGACTAATAATGTTCTGAAATTGTGCTTTTATTAGTCATGTTTGCGCTCAAAGCTTTTAAAAAACTATCTATTAAATTCTTTAATCGAGCGTATGTTTTAAAAAAAAACAAAATCTTGCTAAAATTTGGTTTTGGAACTTTTTCCTCAAATTTAGTTTAGTTGGAAAAAATTTTCATAAAAATAATAAAAAGTCTAAAAAGCTATGATGGAAAAACATTCAAAGAATTTTTATGACTTTTTATGTTTCTTAATTACAGTACATAGCATTAATAAATTTAAGAAATCGACAGAAAGCAAGCCTGAATACTCAGGTTTCGACATAAAATTTTGTCTGGTTTGATAATATTTCATAAAATAGAAGAACTTGCGATTAGAGTACATATTTCGAAAATCAATGTTTGTTAAAGAAAGCAATCTCGATTAATGCGCTTCCAATAAATGATAATATACCAAAAGAAAAACAGCCAAATCAGCTATCAAAACCGCCCGTAAAATGGAATAAAATGGTCCATGAAAAGTTGTTTTCTTTCTGATAATTAATAAAATCAATACCGATAAATGAAAGGTATAAAAGATAATTTCTAAACAAAATACAATAATATCGTACGTGCTAAGTGGCATTTTTCTTAGATAATGAATACAAGAATAAAACTGTTATTAAAAAACACATTTTTAATTTAGACTTCATAAATGAAGCATAAAAAATTAATAACTAAGAACTTCGACTATATATATTTTCAGAATGATTAAAAAAATTGTTATATTTTAAATTTTTACTTCCCCGTATTTATTACATCATTAAATTTTAATAAAGCACTTTTTCACATTCATCATGGCTATAAAAATTAATAAAAATGTGTCATATCAGGGCATGTAAAGAAAACTGAATTTTACTTATGACAAAAAACATCAAAAAAAACGAGAAAAAAAGCATCAATAATTGCTTTGCCGCCATTTTTCTTTGCTTATTACACCTGCAAACAATGATCTGCTTTGGTGTGGTTGTACTTGTTAAGCAGTAAAAAACGCAATTTGAAAAAAAGTCTTGATTTCTACAAACTTTGTTAACGATGGCTGCTGTTAGAGCTATCTTTGTTAGGTATAACTCTCGAAAAATGGACAAATTTCTTTTCTTTGTTAAATAGCCATGTGGTATTTTTTCCCTCATTTTTTAAAAACCGCCTTGACCACTTTGAACGCCAAAAGTTCTTATAGGTTTTCATTCTTTTACTTGACTTGCATAATTTTTAGTTCAAATAAATTTGAACTTAAAACTCTTTTGCTTACGCAAATGAACGGCTTTCACACCTTTTTTCCCAAGTGGTTGGGAAAAGAGGGGGGAAAGAAGAGAAAAAAAACTCTGCCACTATTCGACAATCTTTCCCTCTGTTGTTTTTTTGGCGGTATAATTTTTTTCGAGATTTTGCATCTCTATTTTTTTAGTGTCTAACGTTAAATATGTATCAATGTTCTTTCACCTTTTTGAGAACCGTTTTATTGAGTTTTAAAAAAGTATTACTATTTTTTTAGATGCTTTTACTGATCATTAAAAGTGATGACAAAACTTCCTATTATTGTTGCGTCAAATTTATTTATTTATATTTTTTGCAGTTTGACAAAAAATCTACTTCTAATATCTTTTTAGACAACAATGGTTGTTGAGCTAATTGCTAAAAATAAAAAAGAAAAATTTGAATTTGAAGGAAGATGCAAACTAAAGATCGATTGTCTTTCAAAGCTGTTACTTGTTGAACCAATTAATGAAGGTAGGTGAATTAATGTTTAAATAGTTAATGAGTGATAGCTATAATATTTTTAGAATATAAAATGATCTCTGCAGTATTCAGTTGGCAATTTATTGCTGAAAAGGTATGCTGTTATCTTTTTTTTTAAAATAAATATATTTAAACTATTTTAGAATATATTATTCGTTTTTGCTGAACATGATTTTCAAGATTTTGCTTTAATTTTTGATAATGCGAATAAATGCAAGAAAGTATATAACCATCTTTTGAAAAAAGAAGTATATTATTTTGTTTAAAAGTAATGATATTAAAAAACATGTTTTTTCAGGCTACTTCTGGCAATAAAGAATTAATTCCACAACGTTTTTTGCCTTCTTTATTCACTAAAATTTCTGAAGGTTATTTAACAACTTTAAAATTCAAGCAAATATTAACAACATTTTTTAATTATTGTGATAGAAAAGAAAAAGAAGATATTACTCAACTTCTTAAAAATTATAATATTTTTGATATGATTTATCCAATGGAAGATGAAAAAAGAAAGTTAGCAGCATTTTATAGAAAAAAGATTAAAATGACATGACATTTATCTTTTTTAGGCGCAAGAGAAAACCAAAAGTTACAACACCATCAATTCGAAAAAAAGCTGTTGAACAACCTGAAGCAAATAAAGAAATTACTGGTAAGCTTTAATTTAAAATTCTTTAAAATTTATGTCAAAAGCTATAACAATGATGCTATCTTTGCGCATATTTTTTATATATCTTTTCGTTGCACGCATTTGTACCTTGATTTTTTGTGGCTTTATATGCTTGTCTTTAATTAACAGCACTTTATGTCTACCTCATTTTATGATTGTTTGAAAAAGTGAAAAAACGCTGATTCAGCATTATTATAGTTTTTGTAAAATTTTAAGAAATTTCGGGAAACAAAGGAAAAGCGCCGAATTATGTAATCAATGAGAGTTAGCTGCTTATGTTTTTTCGAAGCGGGTTGTTTGAGAATAAAAAAAAGAATACTTTTTGAACATGAATTGCAAAAAAGATAGTTTTTCAGCATCAGTTTCTCCTTCTACAAATGTTAAAAGTGCTAATCAAAAAGGACGCCGAGGCGGGTATCAAGTTGGTGGTGGACGTCCTCCCAAGCCACAAAAGCAAATAGCTGGATATGGATATGTTACAGGACGGCCAATTCGACATTGTGGTGGAAACCAATTTGAAAATGTTGTTAGAATCGTAAGTTACACGCTTAATTTTTATTTAAACATATTTCGTTTTTTCAGCCTTTCAAATTTAAGTATGGTAAAAATGATGGAGCAATAATCAAAGTTGTTAAAGTTCGTAATGAACATATTTTACGTTTTCATGATCAGAAAGGAGATCGTGCAGCTTGTGCTGAATGCCATGTTAAGTATAGATATTCAGCAAAGCATTTTTATGATAATGTGTTTATTAATCATAAAAAATCAACATGTCTTGGTGATATGTTAGAATTGAAGAAGCAGCAAACTACATGGTAATTTAATGAAAATTGTTTATGAAATAAAAGTAACCAATAAATTGTTTTAGGAAATTTCTTCATAGCATTTTCGATTCAGAAGAACTGAAACTGTTGCAGCGTGGAATACTTCTTCAAAAATTTAAAGAACTTTATGAAACAAAGTTTGGCATTGGATCGTTTGATAATGACTATGATAAAGAAAGAAAAGGATATATTTTAAGAAAAATTTCAAAAACAGTAAGTTTAAAAGTTTAATTTTTTTTTAATTTTTTATTTAACAAAACTTTGTTTCAAAAAATATTTGCACAATCCAAAATATTTTACAATGAATCTGAGGATAATGCCATCAAATATTTATAAATATTTGATATTTTTGGGTCCAATTAGGGAGCGCAGCGTTGAAAATTTTAAGAAAAAATAAAAAAAGAAATGGCAACACTGGGGAAGTGGAAAAGAAGCAAAGAGAATGCTGTTTTTTAAAAAAATACACTATGGGGAAGTGACAGAGAAACAGATACGATGTCTCTCGCCGCCATAAAATTTTAAATCGCTTGTGGCAAATCTTATGGCATTTTTTAGTTATTAATTATGAAAAAATTTTAATAACGCTATTAAATCACGAAGATCCGGGGCTATCTGAATATGTAAAAATTTAAAGCAAAATCAAAAATTTTTTTTGACGCTGCGCCCCCTAGTTTCAATGATAAAATTCTAAAAGGCCAATAAGCTTATTGATGAACTAATATTTTTCCTTTATTAGAACGATAAAAAAATGGAAAAATTTATTACGTTTTTGATAATTTGCTATATTTCAGAAGAAACAGAAGCCAAAGAATGCTGAAATTCTCGCTTCCATCGATGAAACAACTGATGAAGAAGATGTTTCATCCACAAATGAATAATGAAAGAAGAAACAATAGCTGCAATTACAAACAGTAAAATTATTGAAATATTTTTTTGATTTTTGAAATATTGATTGTTGATTACAGATGCACTTTTATTTTTTAATTTTTGTTGTAAACATTGTATACAACTTCATGATTTTCGTTGAAGTACCTTTGATTAAAAAACTTTATTATTATTTGAGGATCACAAAACATCAAAAACATTTTCATTGAAATTATGTCAAAAATCAAACAAAGAGGTAAAGTTTTTTTCTCGCTGTTTGTTTTAAATGTGTGAGAACCAATATACCACATTTTTAAATCTTCCCTTATTGTAACACCTTTCGTGAAACAACTTTTTATAAATAATTAATTACCGACAAAACTACACATTCTTTTTCTTCTATTTACGTTTACATTTATTCTTACAGCTTGTTTGACAAACTTAATGTAAAAAGCACTGTTTGTAGTAATAAAAGCAGAAACTAGTTAAGACTTTATGATGCATTGCATATACAGAAAGCTTAATCAAAAGATAAAACCATAACGAAAATTCTGTGATAATTTAATAAAAATGAAGCATTATCTAGCCTCGAAAGTCCTTCCTAAAATCGAATTATTGTTCCAAATTTTTTAATAATCGGCTAACATTTATTGATTATTGATGCACTTTCGTTATTTTTCCGTATTTCTGGAACGTTGTTTACAGCTTTAAAATATTATTTTGTTTCAAAGTATTTTTGATTATTATACTTTTATTATCAGAAAAAAGCATCATAAAATACCAACATTTTTTATGTCAAAAATCATAGACCTCTTTTTTGTCATCCCTCTAGCAGCCTAAAAAGTGATTGATCCCTTAACAGACTTTAACAAAATAATCAAAACCAAAAATTATGCAAGTTCATCATTTTCGGTTCTTAAAATAACTTTTTGTATGAAAAAAATTCTTAACAAAAACAAAACTAAAACAGCCTCCGCGGTCGGATTATTTGAGAATGAATTTTTTTGCCCTCTTCGAAAAAAAGAGTTCTTCAAAGATCAATGATTTTTTGTGGTGATTTTGGTTTAAAATATGTTTTTGCAACTGTTGTTAATACTTAAAAATGATATCAATGCAAATGAATGAATGAAAAAGAGAGAGAAAAGATTAAATGGCGTCAAGTGATCACTTAAAAAAGAATTGATATGCTTTTTTATATTGTTTGTAATGTATTTTATGGAGCATAATTATGTAAATCCTATTTTGTTTGGTGCCCTTTTTTGGGATGGATGGAGGTTAAGTTCAGGAGAGAATGGGGATGGAAAGGGGTGGATATGATAGGTATATAATAGTGGGGCATTGATGACGGAAAGCATCAGTTCGTCGTTTTTGTTTTATCGAATATTTATTTACACAGTTCATGGCAGCTCCTATATACTTTACGAGTTCTATTATCGTCTAACAAGTTTTTTGTGCTCTTTTTAACAATCTCCTTTTTTCAGGTAATACACATTTACACAATTTTTTAAATATGCTTCAATTTGCTGTTCTTGCTTTTCTTTTCATCTCATCCACAACTGCACAATCAACATGTAATTGCTATTGTAAATCTACAACCGTATCAGGAATTATGTCAACAGTATCTCCCAATACTTCTGTCGGATTTACTGATGCATCTACAATTGTCTCAGAATTTACATCAAAATCTACTGATGCTACAGCTGCTATGACCTCACCAGCATCAACAACTGAAGCATCTGAAGCAAGTACAGCAGCATCTGAAGCATCAACAACACCAGTTATTGCCTCATCCACAACTACGGCTGGAGCTACTGAAGCTTCTACGACTGTTGCATCAGAAGTTACTACCACTGCTGCAGTTGCTAGCACTACAGTAGCAGCTTCTGAAGCCACAACAACAGTAGCAGCAGTCGAAACAACAACCCCTGCAGTTACAACTGCTGGAGAAGTCATAACTACAACTCCTGCAGCCACAACAACTGCTAATGCCGCAACTACAACAGCTGCAGCCGCTGAAACAACAACAGTACCCGTTGTAATAACCACATCTGAAACCCTTAGTACAAGCACCACAACTGCATAAGATTTAGATAGATTTTAGAAATCTCATTTTTTTAAACTTAATTTATTGTATATATACAAATTCGGGGCTAACAAAAAACAGCTTACAATTTTTTCAGTAAGCGAAATTATTTAATTATTTATATTTAAATGTATTATATTTAATTACTTTAAATTAATAAAGTCGTATGAAATTTTTTAATCATTAGCAACAAATTATAGCATCCCATCCTCTCCTGAACTTAACTTGCATCTCAAAAAAGGGCACCAAACAAAATAGGATTTACATAATTATGCTCCATAAAATACATTACAAACAATATAAAAAAACATATCAATTCTTTTTAAGTGATCACTTGACGCCATTTAATCTTTTCTCTCTCTTTTTCATTCATTCATTTGCATTGATATCATTTTTGATTATTATTAACAGTTGCAAAAACATATTTTAAACCTGAACCACCACGAAAAAACCATTGATCTTTGAAGAACTCCTTTTTTCGAAGAGGGCAAAAAACTCATAAATAATCCGATCGCGGAGGCTGTTTTAGTCTTGTTTTTTGTTAAGGCCTTTTTTTCCATACAAAAAGTTATTTTAAGAATTAAAAATGATGAACTTGCATAATTTTTGATTTTGATTATTTTTGTTAAAGTCTGTTAAGGGATCTTTCATTTTTTTCTTTCTTTCTCTATTTTTTTGTAGTTGTGAGGCTGAAAAAGCTTTGTTTTTTATTCTTTCCAGCAAAGCACCAAATTCTTGAAGAGGAGCTTTATTTTTAAAAAAAAATTGGGAAAATCTCTAAATTTTTTGTAGCCAACTGCAGGTTGTGACAAATCAGCTGTTTCCTAAAGATATTTGTATATTTGTATGTGTTTGGAATTTATATAATTTAAACTTTACTTTAAAAATTGTAAATGCTTGAGAAGATGTTGTTGCGTTTATTAAAAATTCTTTAAATCTTATAACTCATGCAATTTTTACAATTATTTTCTCTTCAGCATTTTTTGAAAGTTTGAAGTAATGATTTGCGTTAAAAATGTGCCATTACTGTGTAACAAGTTACATTGTTATGTCCCACATAAACGACTTTAAATCTTTAAAAACAATTTAATTTGATGTTTAAAAAACTCTTAAAAATTAAAAAATCGATTTTTTTGATAGCAGAAAAGCATAAAAGAACAAAAAATATTTGATCTGTATTTTTTTGCTACTTTGATAAATGCTACATTTTCTTGTGGCAATAATCTAGATCATATCTCTTTTCCCCTAAACAACAATTACAAAGAAAAAAATGACGCATCTTTGGTGTTTTTGTTGTTTCTTGTATTCTTTAAAATCCGTTTAAATTGTATTTGACAGTTGCTGTAAAAGTAGATTTGTAAGACAATTTGCTATGTTTCGTAATAATATTAACTTTATTTCCCACATTCAAGTAAAATAGCAAGAAAAATGCCGACTTCAATTATTATTGCGTTAATCGGTGCACCATTATTATTCACCAAAATTAGTAATTGTTATTAAATCTTTAAAAAACATTTTTTGATTTAATGTTTAAAATATTCTTAAAAATTCAAAAATATCGATTATAGCAGAAGAAAAGCTGAATTGAATTTTTTTGCTACTTTGATTGTCACGACATTTTTTTGTGGCAATAATCTTGATCATATCTCTTTTCGCCAAACGACAACAAAGAAAAAAATGACGCATTTGTGATGGTTTTCTTTTTTTGTTGCAATTTCTAAAATCCTTTCATTTGACATCTACTGAGAAAAAAAAGATGTTTCAAAAAAATTTTTAAGCATTTTTTGCTAAACAATTTGCCATAAACGGATAAAAACGAGAACTATTACATACGCAACTTTGTGCGCGCAATAAAGTCAAAGAAAATTTTTTTGTCATTAAACTATAGCATTAAAAAACAATTTATTCGAATATCACATTTTTGCCAGACTGTTGACCGGCAATTAGTTCCTTTTTTTAAACAAATTATTTTACCAGATGGATAAAAAATGGAATATTTTTAACAATGAAATGTGTATTGAATTAATAGCTTAGCACTTCTTAGAACAAGAGCTTGCGAAATCAACACGAGATTTTCCATCAGTAAATTAAAAACGAATTTACAAATTTGCCAAGCCCTGTATGTAACGATAGTTTTCAGTCATACAACTTGGCACTTTTGCTAATCGTCCTTCAAAGCTTCTTCAAATTAACTCATCCAAGACACATTTTACCAATGTCAAAGAATACTGTAATAACTCCACTTGGAAATACTTTACCAGCAAACATTTCAATGGATCGATATTTTGGTGATCTTCAAAAGCAATGGGGCTAATTTATAAGTTGCAGTGTAAAATGCAAAAAAATTAACAGAAGAATGTTTAAAAAATTGTGTTTGTTTGATTCGTGCTTTTATTACAACTTTTTCATTATAATTCTGAAAATGGTTTTGTCTCGCTATTCAAATATACGACAATCGCAATCATTTCATGTATATTGTGAAAAACATTGTAAAAAATTGCTTTTAAAATTACACATACTTAATTCATTTAGACCGTTTTCCGTAAACACTGGTTTTTTGTTGTTTCAAAAAATTGAATCGATCGGTGAAAAATAATTTTAAACTTTTTTAAAACTTAAAACGCATAACTTGCAACATTAGAAAAAGATCGTTATTACTGTGACCTTGTAGGGTAAATAATCTGCCGAGGAATAATACGCTTATCTGCGAACCATGAGGTATTCAACTAATATAATATTTGATCTTAAAAAATATGATGTTTAATGTTTAAATTAAAAATGATAAATTCAAAACCTGCTTTCTTTCAGCAACATTGGTCAAATATGCAAACAACAAATAGAATGACACATCTTCGATGTTTCTCTTTATCCTTTAAAAACTATTCATGCTGCATTCGCCAGTTAAAAAAAAAGAAATATGTAAAAAACGTGTTTAAAAAACAGACATGCTGGAGATAAAATTACAACAAATTTAAACACCAAAAACTGTTAATAAAAAAATCAAAATCTGAAGCAAAAAAAGTTTGATCATATCGCTTCAAAGCTGACTATCTTCTCTAAATACTTTTACATAACGCTAACAAATGTCGTGTTTTTATGAATCAGTCATATCAACTGTTTTTCTTTTTGCCCTTTTTGTCTCTCGTGTTTTAGTTGTTTCTCGTGCGAGGGAACAGAGATCGCAGAAGAGAGTGGGCAGGAGAAAAATAAAAATCTTTGGCCGGTTTCTTCTGCTCGTTCTGTTCTATTGCGCGAGAGACAAGTAAACAGGAGCGACAAAAAGGGGAAAAAGAAAAACAGTTGATATGACTGTTTATGATAGCAAAGCATACCAAAATGTACGCTTCTCCATGTTCAATAAAAATGGTGTTCCAGTGAATTAGCAATTTTATGCGTTTTTACCTTGTGAAAATCTGTTTCTATGAATATAAGCGATGTGTTTTTTATTACATTTTTATTAATTGGTTCTAAAAGATTTCTATTACAAAATTTCTGTATGTTTATTGTATGTTATTAGTAGTAACTACGATAATTTTTACAAAAAAAATTCGTTTATTAACAATAATTGCAGAATTCGATAATTATTGTGGGAAGTAGACATTGTGTAACTTTGTTAGATCTGATTTGTCATTCCGTTAAAATTATTAAATGTAGATTATACCATGGTATTTTTTAAATTTCATTCTTTAAAATATTTATGAAACATTCAAAACAAGCAAATGCAATTTTTTGCAACAAAAAACAAAAAATGTATGCTTTGCACTTTTTTTTCTACTTTGACTTTGATTGCGACACTTTTTTGTGGCAACACTGCTCCTGATAATATATATCTCTTTTCTCGAAACAATAACAAAGAAAAAAAAGTGACATGACTTTAATGTTTTTCCTTTCTTGCTGCTATTTTTTTAAATCCTTTTATTTAACAACAACGCAAAAATAAATAGAAATGCTTCGAAAAATGGTTTATACATTTTCTTCGGTAAAAATTAGTGATTTAATGTTAAAAATGACGACTATTAGCATTGTATCGCAACTGCATTAAAAGAATTGATCAATACAGCAACAACATTTTTGAAATTTTTTGTTTTCATCATATTTGTAGTAAGATATAATTGTTAATATTTTCGGTTATCTTTTCTAAACAGCGTTTTCTTTAGTTAAGTCTTTGATGCTTTTCGTTTCTTTTTATCTCTACTATGATAGATTTTTTGAAGACAATTTTGTATTTCTAACAAGGGACCGTTTTCAGATGTCCACCCCAGATTTTTTCGTTATAGTGGGGAATCAACAGCTCATAGCAAGGTATGAAAAACCCCCAAGGGATTTTTGCTGCTTTAGCTTTTTATGGATTTAATGGCATTTTGCTATTACACTATAAGTAGCAGGCGATGAATGTCATAGTCTGTAAATAACGATTGTGACGATTTTAGATGGTTGAATATGCTAAAACATAAGTTTTCATAGATAATTAATCATATTTCATGCCATTACATCCATCTATAATCATCACAAACGTAATTTATAGACTACGACGTTCATCGCCTGCTACTTACTGTGTAATAGCAAAATGCCATTAAATCCATAAAAAGCTAAAGCAGCAAAAATCCCTTGGGGGTTTTTCATACCTTACTATGAGTTGTTGATTCCCCACTATGACGAAAAAATCTGGGGTGGACATCTGAAAACGGTCCCTTGTAAGCATTAAGAAAACAATTTAGAAATTTTTATCGATTATAAAACACACACAGATGGAAATGCTTTTTTTAAATTTTTAATGTTAGCTGTGGTTTTTCCCAGCAAACGTCAACTTTTTTTTTTAATTTTTTTTCTTTTTTTTTTTTTCAAAGTAGCCATTCATTTCAATGTTGTGCTGGTTAAAACATTTATTAAAAATTCAAATATCGTTTTTTTACTAATGCAAAAAAAAGTTTGAAACATTTCAAGAACATTTTTGTCATTTATTGCTGTGATGGCAAAGATGATGTTGATCACATCTCTTTTTTGTAACAGAAAAAAAAACAACAAAGAAAAAAGATGTGCTTTTGATGCTTCCCTTTTGCATTTAAATTCTTTTTGCATACAATTTTTTAAAAGCTTTTTGTGTTAAAATGATTGCTCAGTTAAGCAGAGATTTAATAACTGTTAATGAAGATGCCGCAAAACATAAAAGAAAATATAAGCTTCGATATCATCTTTCACAACATTTACCACTGTAAATGAATTTGATTAATATTTTTGCATATATGTCTTGTTCAAACATAGTTTTATTTAGTTAAACAGTTAAAAAGTTTTTCTATTTAAATTTACAACATCTATATAGAGTAAATTAGCAATTTTTTTAAAATTTTTATTAACGATTTTACGGATTTGGAGATTACCATCAACTTTTTCTTTAATTTTTTTCTCTTTTTTTCAAAGTTACCATTCATTTCAATGTGGTGATGTAAATATAGCTTAAAAATTCAAATAGCATTTTTTTGGCTAAAGCAAAAAAAAATCTACTTTCATAATAACTAATTTTCACACGGTTACCTTTTTTTAATGTACTTCTTTAAGCTTGTTTTTGAAGTATAATAAAAAAGCGGAGGTTACAGTGTTATCATGAACTCTTTAAAAGTGGCAAGATGTTAAAAGAAAATGTATCACACACGAGGAGAAAGGTATGAAAGCTCTTTGTGAACTGCTTCAAATCAGTGATATTTTGGTTTAAAATTGTTATTATACATGTTTAGCTCATTAGTCAAATTAAATTTTAAATCATTCAAAAGTAAAATAGGCAGAAAATGTTTTTAATTACTGCCAAAAAAGGTGACAATAAAATAATATCGAAGAATAAATTTGTTAAAAAGATTTGCGTAAATTTTTCTGTTTGAAAGTACTTGAAATAATTATATATTTTCAAAAAAAAATTCAATGAGAAAGATATCATAAACTTTTATCAAAATAATTAACGTCCCGAATTTGAAAGCTGCAAGCGGATAAGAGAATTTTTAATGGAATCACCGTAATTTCTTGGTATCAAAATTTTAGAATTCTTTTTTTTGTTTTTCAAGAGAATGTTTAAATCTACCAAATATTCAAAGAAGCTGCTTTCTTGCATTGATTAAAAAATGATAAATGGCTTTGTTATGTTTCTCTATTTCACTTTATCATGGTAGCAAAAAGGTTTGATCATATCACTTTTCCTGCTTTCTTTCTTTTTTGTTTTTTTTAATATTGTTTTCTAAATTTGTTTCATGTTGCATTTGATAGCAACTCAGATAAAAAAAAAACGATTTTAAAAAATTTTAGTTAACATTTGCTTTCAATGATATAAATAAGAGTTACAATAATAAACTTTTGCAACTCTGTGATTTGACAATTAAGGCTGTTTAACAAAATTTGACATTTTCTGTCCATGCCTATGATTAAGTTTAGTTAAATATTAACAAAAAAAAGTTGTTACAATCTCGTAGTATTTAAACTTCTATTTTCTTCAAAAGTGTCATTGAATTCTTTTAAACAGTTGTTCAGGTTCAAAATTAAATATATGACTTTTAATTTTTGCATCTCAATCTATTCTTTTTTAATTTATGTTAAAATCTACCAAATATTCAAAAAAGCTGCCTTTCAGAAGCATATAAAATGATAAAAGGTTTTGCTCTGTTTTTCTTTTTCAATCAAAATTTTTTTTCAAAATTTTTGATCATATCTCAGTATTCCCATCAAACATGCTTCATCAGTGCTTTCTTCTTTGTTTTGGAATTTGTTTTTTCTACTGTTTTCTTTTCCATTCTTTTCATGGTGCATTCGGCAGCTGTAAAAAATAACAATCTTAAAAAAGTACTCAAGAATTTTCCGCAATGAATAATAGCAAAATAATAATAATATTTACAAGAATGAATTTATGCAATACTGTTTGTAAAACACAGTCTTAAACTCCTAAAGCATTTACCATTTAATTCTGTAATTTTTACAGTTTTTTTGAATGTTTGAAAATCTGCTGCATTCAAATTGTATACAGTCGAACCTCGATTTTACGTCCTCCGATTCTACGTCTCCCTCGTTACGTCTTTTTTCTGAGGTCCCGGCAAAGCAAAATCAATGTAAATGGACCTCGATTTTACGTCTCCTTGATTTTACGTCTTTTTTTCGCGGTCCCTTGAAAGACGTAAAATCGAGGTTCGACTGTAATCAAAAAAAATTTTTTTATTGTTTTGGTTACAGTTTGGCGCCAAAAATCTTAACATTAAAAGATGTGAAAGTATAAAATTTCCGGCAATTTTTCGTACTTTTAAAATAAAGCAGTCGCAAAAATGTTTTTTAAAAATGAAGTCAATGATGTGAAATTCAATTTTTGGTTAAAAAGTGAATTTATAAACTTTGAGTTTATAAAAAAATGTTACTAGAACATATGTGTTTATTGGCCCTAAAGTACCGTTAGAAAGAAAAGAGAAGAAATTTTTTGAGCTGAAAAAGAATAAAAAAGAAAGCACTTTTCTTTTGCTATTTGTTACAAAAAACATATATGATCTAAACTTTTGTCTTGCCTTCACGATGAGTCGAATACCTTATAAACTGTCCCGCGATTTTTCAATGCAAAATTCAACCCAGAATCTTGTGAGAACGAAGCTGTCTAAACGAATTCTGCAAACGCAGAAAAAAAGCTGTTGGTCGAATTAGTATAGTTTTGCAAGGATATCAAAAAAAATCCTGATACTAAGTTTCGCAATGTTGCTTCAAAAATCACAAATACGGTATCATCGGATGCGCCTTGGCGAGCTGATTACAATGATAGCAATTTTTTTTAAATTTGCATCATCATAAAAAAATGAGGAAAAAGAAAAACATCGTTAAAAATGCATTTTGATATTTTTATGTAAAATTTTTGTTGTTTTTTTGAACTTTTTCATTCACGAATGACGAATTTGCATGTGATCAACCAAAAACCTCTCAAACCGCATAAAAGAAAGGGTAAAAATATAAGATATTAGGAGAGAAATACATTCATTTACTTATAGATAGATGTAAATCTTGATTAACTAATAATAAATATAGAATGAAGCACTTTATTGATAATGGTTGTAGCAGTCCAGTGGTAGTGATTTATTTTAAATTATTGTCTATGATCATAGCTAATAGCTTCCAAATAACAAAGTTGAGAATATGTTGCTTTTTAATTTGTATTACATTCTTATTGGTTTGTTTAAAAGAATAAGATTAAAAATATTTATTTATTTGTGTTAGTAATTATGATAATAATATTTGCAAGTATAAAATGTTACAACAACAATTTCCGACGTCGATAATTATTGTTCCTTTATATTTATTTGGGTCGCTTTGTCGAAATTGATTTTTTAATCCACTAAAATTCACCAATTCAAAAATTTAAATCATTCAAAAAATTTGATTTCATGCTTTAAAAAATTTACCAAAAATTCAAAAAAAGCAAATGCGATTTTTTGCAGCAAAGTTTAAAAGAACAAAAAAGTGTATGCTCAGTACTTTTTTTACTTCGATTATCACGACATTTTTTGTGGCAATAATGCTCTTGATCCAAATCCTTTTTCCCAAACAATAACAAAAAAAAGCTGACACGACTTTTATGTTTTCCTTTTTTTTCTTGCAAGTTTGTTATCTCTGCTATGATAAATTTTCTGAAATCAGTTTTGTATAATTAAGCATTAACAAAAAATTTAGAAATTTTTATCAATTATAAAACACAGAATAAAAATTGACTGCATCTGGGTTTTTTTAAAATTTTTAACGTTGAAGTGGAACTCCAAATAGATGCCATCAGTTTGTTCTTTAAATTTTATCATATTTTTTTAAATTATCAGTCATTTAAATGCGTTAATCAGAATATTGCTTATATTGCTCAAAAATTCAAATAGCATTTTTTTGCTACAGCGAAAAACAAGTATGAAACAAATGAAGAACATTTTTGTCATCTTTCTGCTGCCGCAGCTTATCGTCGGGACAAAAATGTTGATCCTATCTCTTGTAACAAAAAATAAAACAAAGAAAGAAAATGATGCGTCTTTGATGCTTTTCGTAGATTTTTTTCCACTATTTTTTAACAGGGTTTCTTCATGCTGCATTTTTTGTCACTATTACTTTTCAGTGCTCGAATTTCGGTAGAATGCATTATTTTCAAATAAAAACGTTCTTAAAAACCACAAAAAAATTGGTGCAGAAGAAATTCAGAAATCTTTTTTTTTACTATAAAACTCAAAATGAAAACCGACTGCATTGGAAATTTTTTTTTAAATTTTTAACGTTAGCTGAGGCTTTTCCCAGCAAATATCAACTTTTTCTTTGTTTTTTTATCTTTTTTTTCAAAGTTACTATTCATTTTCAATGTGGTGAGGTAAATATTACATTTTTTGCTAAAGCAAAAAAGTTTTAAAAAAATGAAAAAAACTTTTGTCATCTTTTGCTACGGCAGTGGTGACAAAAATGTTGTTCATATCTCTTGTAACAGAAAGAAAAACAACAACGAAAGAAAAAAATGCGTCGTTGAAAAATTTGTTGTGCTAAAATTATGTAATCATAAAAATTTTTTTTATTGTTTTAGTCACAGTTTGGCACCAAAAATTTTAACATTAAAAGATGTGAAAATACAAAAAAAACTTCAACAAACTTTTTGTACTTTTTAAATAAAGTAGTCACAAAAATTTTTTTAAAAAAATGAGTCAATGGTGTGAAATTTAGTTTTTGGTTATTCCCACAGTTTTAAAAAGTGAATTTATAAACTTTGAGCTGTTAAAATGTTATTTGAACATTTGTGTTTTTTGTCTGTTAAAAACGTTTTTCATTGAAAAGAAGAGAAGAAATTTTTTCAGCTGAAAAAGAATAAAAAGGAAAGCATCTCTTTTTTTCTTTGTCGCATGTTACAGGAAAAGATATGATAAAACGTTTTGCCATGACTTTTAAGATAGTTTTCAACAGCTAAAAAAACATCAAGCATTCTTTTCTTTTTGTCATTCACTATTGCTGTAAGAAAAAAGCTTTTGAATTTTTGATTATCATTTTATCATAAACATTATCATACTTTTTGAGGCAATAATATTTCAGTAGGTGTAATAACTAACCATTACTTGAGGACATCTTCGAGAATTCCATATTGGCGTATTCTCGCTCAAATGGCAACTGTGCCATGAAACAATATTAATTGTATTTTTGGATCATCATATCCTCAGCACTTTCATTAAAATTTAAAATTAATACTTGAAAACAAAGATGAAAAAACACCACCGAGCACAAAAATCTTCCACCACTTATTAATTTATAAATTGTAACATTTCCACGATTAATGCTCTTAACTGTTTTACAATGCCTATTTATTATTTGCTGCAACCCCTGTGTCAAATCCCAGTGTCAACTCCAATTCGTAAATTGAAGTGGATCAAAAGCAGCATCTTATTCTTTGACCTTTTAAGACTTATAAAATATATAAAATTACCGAGGTTATCATATCATGTAATATTGAACTTAGAAGAAAGTAGCATGCGTATTTTGAAACAGAATGGAGCTAAATTAAAACAATTCCTTTTTTATTTTTTGTTATTACTTTTGCTTTGATGGCAAGTGAAAGATTTCATTCTTACTTTTTATTGTTACTATCAGTCATATGAGGCCCCCGCCCTTTCCCCGCCCCGGGGGCCCCTTTTTCCCCCGCCCCGGGGGATTGGGGAAGGGGAGGGGCGAGAATTTAAAAACTGGAGGGGAAATGGCGGGGGAAAGGGGATGTTTCTTGTTTGTCGGGGGGATTTTGAGGGGATCAAAATTTTTTTGTAAATTTATCAACAAAACTTTGTAATTTGTTAGTTAATTTTAATTATTTGCTGCCTATAAAACACTTATATTTCTTTCTTTTGTTCGTTGTTAGCCTTTATTGTACAATTTAAGTCGAAATTTTCGGTTTTTAGCTCTTTTTAAAAAAATTTTTCTCAAAAATCACTTGTTGAAAAAAATTTGAAGGGGAAAAAAGGGGGAAATGGAGGGGAAAAGGGCGGGGAAAGGGGAACTTTTTAAAACCCGAAGGGGAAAGGGCGGGGATGGGGGAGATTTTTTGGTACAAGCGGGGAAAGGGGAAGGGGAGGGGGACAAAAATGGCCACTTCACATGACTGGTTACTATCACATTTCAACAATAACATGAGAAAAAGAAAATAAAAAAGCACAAAAGTGAGTACTCATTTGATAAACCCATTTACAAAATTAAACTTCAAATTTATTGCCTCGTAGTTTTACCACCATTAATTGTCTAGACCGAACAAAGTTTATTTTAATGAAACAAATCCTAAAATTTATATCTACAGTATCCAAATGTTGTTGATAAAAATTTTTTCATGGAATAAACATTTTTTTATTGCTTTTCTGCCAATTAATTTATTCTAAAAATATTTTTTTGCAACAAAGTTGTTACAAAATTCACGTAAATCCAAAAAAATAAATAACTTTCCACGTCGTAAATTTATCAAAAACCAACCTTCAAACAAAAAATAAATTAAAACTTAGAAATGCAAAAATTTTATTTCTATAGTTTTAAAACCGTAAATTAATAATCATAAATCATTTTCCTTTTTTCTAAAAAAGCAATCCTAAAACTTCCATATATTTACTACTAATATTTTTCCAAAAATAGTTTCTGTGAAAAATGACTATTTTGTTTATTTCTTAAGATTCGCTTTTCCAAAAACAGTCATAAAAATGTTTGAAGTACAAATGAACTAAATACAAAAAACTGCCTTCACTAATTGTAAAAGAAAAGGAGGTGTGAAAGATTATTCGAAGAATTTGGTTAAAGCACTTTTTTATGGTTATATAAGCAATTTGAGTTTTTAATTAACTCTCTTTTAATTGGTGACAAATTTCTTGCTTTTTCTTGAAGTTGTGATTATTAATTTAAACTGAGCTAAAAGAAATTTCGTTCTTTCAAATATTTCTCAAAAACAAAATAAGGAAGAAGAAATGGGATTCTTTTATTTCATTTATTGTGTGAATACAGTTGTATCCAGTATCTGTTTGTTGCTTTTTATTATTTCTTTTAAGCTTAAAGTTACAGATATTTATTTGCCTCAAAGTTTAAAGTAAGTTTGATGTTTTTTTTAATGCTTCTATTTTGAATACAACGATAGTACCTCAAAATTTTTGGTTTCAATTTTTAGTGATACTTTCGAGGTGATAGTAATAAAAGCGCTATTTTATCGTTTTTTATTGTTACTGTCTCAATGACAATAACCCATAACACTTTTTATCGTTCTTTCTTGTTACTTTCACATTGACAGTAGTGAGCGGCAATCCAACTGGATTGGATAGATTTATCCAACAATCCGATCCGATTGCATCAATCCGTCAATCCAACGGATTTTTGTATCCGAAATTTATCCGACAGTCCAATCCGGCAAAATTTTTAATCCAACATTTATTGATTTGATTTTAGAGTCTATCATTTTTTGAAATAAATTATTTTTGTCAATCCAAATCCGATATCTTGGGTCGGATTGCCGTTCACTAATTGACAGTAAATGAAAGATTTTGTTTATTCATGGTTACTGTCACAATGATAGTAACAAAAAAGCTGTTATTAACGTTTTTATTATTACTTTCACAAAGATAATTGAAACACTTTTCTATCGTTTTTTGGTGGTTCATAAACATGAAAGTAACAGAAAAATTATACTATTGTTTTTTCTTGTTACTATCACAATGATTGAAAAACTTTTAAACTTCAAAAAAGTGATAAAATTTTTACGGTAATATTTTTAATAACCAGGGGCAACACTTATTCGCGGTGGTGCTATGGTAACTATTCAAAAGCGCAATAGCTATTGTTCCATACTCCAAACTTTACTTACTTGGAGAGTCGCCAAACCGTTATCACTCAGTGCAAACAACCAAATCTCTAAAAAATTACCAAAAAAAAAATTCTTATCATTTTTCAAAATTTTTATTTTTCTTTTCTAAAAATTTCTCTAAAACAAAAACTTTATTATTCAAATTTTATTGTATTTTACATTGTTTTTGTTTTGTATTTTCTTATTCGTCTCTTTGTGAGGCAGTGCTACATGCATACAAATAAATAAATAAAATAAATAAATTGAAAACCAGACAGCTTATTATCGTTTTTGGATGTTACTGTCACAAGGATAGTAATCGAAAGAATATTTTATTGTTTTTTTCTGTTATTGTCAAATTGATAGCTACAGAAAAATTTCATTTAAGATTTTTGTTGTTACTTTCACATTGATAGTAACCCGAAACATTTCACTTTCGTTATTTGCTGTCACAATCAAAAACACCCATTCTGTTAATAAAAATGGTTTTTTAACATCTCGTTAACTTTAACTTAATATTTTAGGCTATTTTTTATGACTGCCTGTGTACCATATGCATTTTTTACAACACTTTTATCCCTTATTTGGTCAATCTTGTTTTTAATTATAAAAACTGAACAATCTGTCATATTTTTGGTTCTCATTACAGTTATTGGTTTTACGGCACAAAAAGTTAGAGTTTCAATTTTAATATTAATTTTGGAGAGAGTTATTGCAACAATATTTTTGGAGAAATATTCAACATATTTAAATCGAACAAGATTTTTATTACTGACAATTGTTTCGTATATTTTTGCAATTGCTTATTTGGTGCCGCTAACTGCAGGTAAGGAATAATCACTTAGTATATAAATATTGGCCAAAAGCACCGTGCTTTCATTTTAACCATTTCTGTTATTTACTCTTCTCGTTAAAAAATTTAATGATATTATTTCATATCTTGTTATCACAAATGTTAAAAGCTTTTTGAAAAAGATTTTAACAAATGGTCTAAAAAGCTATAAAATATTCAAAAAATGTGCTAAAAAATAAAACTGCTATTGTTTTTGTCGCATGCAAAAAAAATCGTCAAATGACATGTTAGTTAAAAAATCGATTTCTAAAAACGGCATTAAAAAGGAGCAGCTGTGTCCGCGCATTAGTTATTTTACATTGACTATGTTTTTACAATGAACTCACATGCTTCTAATATTCGGCACGCCTTTGTTTTTTTATGGTCACGATAAAAAAAATAAAAGGTTACATTCGACATTGAGAAAGGCAAATTTTCACTTCTTGTAAATGGCTTTGTCAATTATGTCGATTTAATACCGAGGAAATAGCTTATTTGATGCCATTAACTGGAGTCAAGATAAATGCTTAAAATATTTGGTTTTTTTAAATACTGTACTCTGAGCCAGATTCATCTTCTTTTTCTTTGGGTAGATAAACCAAAATGCTAATAATAAATAGATTTTTGAAGAAATGCCTGGCTAATGCATGTATCTCAAAAAAATGATAAAATATTCAAAACTCACTTTTCAATGCAACTGCTCTTGTTTTTTTCTGCTAAAAAATGCCACCTTTTTTTGAAAAATCGATTCCATAAAAAACGGTATTAATGAGGCGCGGCTGTGTCATTCTTATTTATTCTCTCAAGTGAGTTCATTCAAGGCCACACAAAGAAAAAGACTTTCGCAGTGGACACACAGGCTTCGATTTGGCATAATTTTTAGTCTTATGTAACAAGTCAAAGGATTCTCACGATTTCGGGAAGAGGACAGCTCTAATTATCTGTCTCACAAATACGGCATTACCAATGCTGTTGCCATAATGCAGAAATAAACCCCGAAAAAATAATAGAAAGTAATAACAAAATAATTTCAGTTTCACTTTTGCTACTTCCTATAAGTGCAACATGGTATTTGTTATATGCTACAGTAGCCATCCATGTAACAACATTAATAATTTGCCGAATTTTACACTGCAAAAATAAACAAATGTATAAACTTTTAGTTTATCGAGTATCTTTGGATAAACGTCGACAAGTAAGTTTTTTAAGAATATTCTTGATTTTAATGAGCGGGATCTTGATTTATCAAAACATTTTTTACTATCTGTTCACTTTTCAGATTCTTGAAAATTACAAAATGTTACAATCAATTTGGATCAATATTTTAATCTTCACATGTATTGCACCATTAGGACCCATTTGTTATACATTTTTATCGCTTTTTTCTGGTGAATATCTCCCGTTTTGTATTATGCATATTGTACGTTTTGCAATTTCTTTTGACAGCAATTCAAGCTATCTAAAAGTTTTAGTCATACAACATTTCTTTCATCATAATTTTGCTAAGAAAAATTTATTTGCATCATTCTGTAAATAATGTTCTTCCAACCACGGACAATATGGATTATGTTGTAAGCCCATTGGGAAAGAATCTGCCTGCAAATGTTACATTTGATTCGTATTTTAAAGATCTAAAAGAGCAATGGAGTTAAATAATTGTTTTTTTGTTGGCAGTTAAAAGGAATTTTTTTTTGTTGAACTTTAGTTTTTGTAATATGGGAAATAAAAAAGCGTTGAAAAAGGCGTGTATGTATAAATATAAACCGATTGGAAAAAACTTGCAAATATGGTTTAATTTTACTATCAACATAAAAAAAATCAAAAAGCTCATGATTATTGCTATTTTTTTATTAATGTAGGCGTCGATGAAAAAGGATTCATGAGCACGAATTTCTATCAAAAAACAAAATTGTTTAGTAATCGCGGCATGGTTAATCAGGGCATTACTCTAAACCGTTGTAATGTGAGAACATTACAACGGTTTTAATTAATTACAATTAATGTGATTTGCTAAACGACTTTTTGAAAATCGCATTAAAAGACAGCAACATTTTACATTTTTACATCAGTTTTATGTAGGGGGCGCAGCGTTAAAAAAATTTAGAAAAAAGGATAACATTTTTTTCAAATTTTTTAACACTGATTTTTTTTGGGCAAGTTCAGAGAAGCAAAGAGAAAATCACTCATTTTCAAAAAAGTTTTTCGATGCTTGCCGTTAAATGTCCATAACTTTTTAATTTCCAAATAATATAAAAAACTAAAAGTGCCATTAAATCACGAAGATCCAGGTCTATCCAATGATATAAAAATTATTCCCGAAATCAAAAATTTATTTCTTACTCTGCGCCCGCTAGTTTTATAGAGCACAAAGAAACATGAAAAATATTTTGTTAGTTATTGTAATAAGCCCAAAAATAAATGCATTGGAAAAATTGGTCTAAAAATGCATTTATTTATAAGTTTAAGCCGATTAAAATAGAGAAAAAAACATGCATAAAGGCATCAAAAAAAAGGTTTATGCCTTTTTATTTATGTAGGCGTTGATGAAAAAAAGTATTGCATGATCCAGAATTCGTACAAGCTTTACGTGAAAAAAAATTGTTCAGTTGTAGCACGCAATCATGAAGATAATATAATTTTGATATTCTGATAAATGTTTGCCCTTTTTTTCATTATATATATTAATTTTTTAAAAAACGTTTAAATGATTACCGTAACCTTGCCCACTATTGTAACAATGGAGCAGTATAAGGTCAAAACTTTACACTTTTACAGCTGTAAAAATGAGAGAAGAGGAATAGAGAGTTCATTAATACTTTTATTTTGTATGTTCTTTAAAAAGATCACTAATCTCTTTAATTACCATATCTGAATAACATATATTTTCAACAACTTTTGTTTATTTGTACTTGATTACATCGATTTTATTTTATACAAAAAATGTTTTTGTTGACGACAGCCTGAAAAAGTAGTTAAAACATTTGCCGACATTGATTGCGGCAAGTCCTTTTTCTCATTATTACGAACAGCAGCTAGACATTCAATGAGAAAGTGAGTGAGACATAAACATCATCTCTTTTTTTTCTTCTTCTTTTTATTGTTTAATCTTGGCCCAAAGTCAAGTCTGTTGTTTATAAGGAAGACAAAAAAAGAGAAGAAAAGATATATAAAAATAAGTAGTTGTCGATCGATGGTGATAGAATTGTTAGAGAGGAATGTCTATTTTTGCCATGTCTGATGTCTTCCTCCTTTTTCTTTTTTTTGCGCTTTTGTTTTTTTGTGTTTTGTTTTTGTATGTTATATAAAAGGCTTTTTTTAGTTAGAAAACATTTTTCTTCTATTATTTGCTTATTAATATTTGCGCTAAAATATTTTTAAAGAATGTTTTCTTTTCAACTAAGAAGAAGCAGCAAAAAAACAAACGTTTTAAAACATTACAATCATCCATGTAAAAATGCGTTTAAAAGTTTGTAAACGAAGCATCATCCCTAGCGTTTCCGTGATTAAAGTTTTTATGATCAAAATTTCTAACGGGTAGAATTTAATTATTCATTAATTACAACAAGCAACTTTTTTCTTTCAAAAAAATGCTTTAAAAAATTGTTTTTGTTGTTGACATTATTTTAAAAATTGCAGATCCATTTTTCTTGGCAAAAAGTCATCCTTTGGCAATGCTACTTTTTTTGTGTTGAAAATTTTTTTTGAAGCTCTTTCGAAGGAAAGAGGAAGAGAGAAACATTCAACCTTTTTTCATCGACAAATTTCTGCTCTGATTTTCCGTGAATTATTATTCTTCTTTATCTTGTAGCTATTTTCTATATCAAGTATTTATATTTTTCACTTCTTAATTTTGTTTACCAACTGTTGTTGTCCAGTCTCGCAAGCTAGCTGATCAAAGATAAGGTGGGAAAATATGCAACTTTAATCAGCTAAAAGTATAATTAGGTGTGGCAGCTAACTACTGTTTGGGCCACACCTTCTCCTAATTATTTGTGTCTTATCAATTGCTAAAAAACATTCCTTTTTTTTTACCTTGTATATAATTGATAAGCTAATGTCGCGAAATTAACCCAACTATTTTTTTCCTTAAAGCTTATGTTATAATTTATGTACTTTTGTTTTAGGTACTGACTACTACTACTGATTATATGGATATTGAACAAATGATAATATTAACAACGGATTCTCTGTAATACTTCTGTTTTATTTTGCCACAATGAAAGTCATGAAGAAGCAAAAAAATACTGATATTCAATTACTTCGGGCTGCTGCTATTATTTCTGTGCTGGGATTTCATCTAAGACCAGAATATGTGCCACAAGGATATTTGGGTGTTGATATGTAAGTTATTATAAGTAGAAATGCTTAGGGGTGATGGTGAACGGCGATCTGCTTTCAACGAAACGGATTACTAATTACTAATGGGATAGTGTAGAATCGATTATTGAGATTACTTTTTGAGCTTTAATTGTGGCTCTGTTTAATACGATTGAATCAAAAGTCAATCTGTAGATGACAGTCATCAGATTAACCCATACCATTCACAAATGGTTATTCGTCCAAGTTTCATGAGCAGCGCCGTACAAAACACTTGTTTTTTTTTTAAATACAAGTTGATGTTTTATGACGTCAACTCGCTCCTATTGATTTTTGAATGCTCATATTCGCAGAAATGAGTCAACACTGACAAGAGCATCTTTTGCACTTAACATTTTGGCATTTGGGAACACTTCCATCTCCTATAAACAACCTTTCAAAGAGAACTTTTATTGCCTCAGCGAGCAGGCTAAAAAGTGGCAGCATTATTATTCATTGCTTTTGTTTAATGCTAATCTCTTTTTCTTTCAGTTTCTTTGCAATATCTGGCTATCTCATGACTGTTATCCTCCATGAAAAGCCATTAACCCTTCAGTCATGTATACGATTCTATGAACGTCGTCTTAAACGTCTTCTTCCAGCATATATTTTAATTATCTTTGGAACACTAGCTATTACATCCTTCTATATTATTTCAACAGATTATGATTTTCTCAAAGAAGATACTATATGGTCAATGACATTCATTACAAATTTTCAATCAATGTTCAAAGAAGAAACATATTTTTTGCTAATTAGTGAATACAAGTTTTTACTGCATACTTGGTCATTATCTGTTGAAATACAATATTATCTCATTGCACCATTGATATTAATTCCAATTGGTTGGTATTCAAATCCATTGATTTCTTTGGTAACAATAAGCGGATTATCATGGATATTTCAAAGTTTTATACCGTATCCAACAATTTCATTTGGATTAGTATTTTCAAGAATATGGCAATTTTTAATTGGTTCAATAGCGTTTTATTTTTTGAAAGAACAATCATCAAAGTTACCAGAAAAATGTGAACTGATGAAAGATGAAGATATTGAAGAAATGGGAAATTCAACACGAAAACCAAAATTAATTCAATACAATATTTTACGATTCCTCAATTTTCTTTCAATATTTATTATTTGTTTTATGCCAAAACTATGTGATAATCAATTTTATGAATCTTTAATACGTCTTATTTCAACGGTACTTGGTGGAATTGCAATATTTTTGGGTGCTCAATCAAGCTCATGTGGAAGTTTTTCAATGTTTACAAAGTTGGGAACATATCTTGGTGATATTTCATATTCTGTTTATCTTGTTCATTGGCCTGTAATTATTCTTGCAAAATATTTAATGATTTTTGATTCAACTCGTAAGTTTTGTTTTTTTGTAAGGAAAGATGAGAGATTCGATGTGTAATAACGTCTGCAGATGTTGAGAAAAAAACATCTGTAACAAGTGGTTAATCACGAGTTGTATTTGTTTATACTATCTGATTTTTTAAGCTTTAACTTAAAATTGGCTGAAATGGAAGTAAATTTTTTGTTGATCAAAATTGAAAAACGTTTTTGATATTTTTTGCTGAGCACTGAAAGGAAATTAATTGTCTTTGCAAATCAAAAAAAAGATCCATCCTCTTATGAAAACTGGATTGCCGTTTTATCCTACCTAAAATCTTATCTTTTTAAAAAATAAATTCGAAGAATATCTGGTGTTAATTTTTTTTAATTTGTTTCTTTTTTAGCAATCTGGCAAATTCTTATAATAATATTTGGAATATCAATGGCACAATATCATTTATTTGAAAAACCATTACTTCATCAATCATCAAAAATTACATTTTCAATATGTGGTATTATTTATGGTTTATTAATTTTGACGTTGTGCTCACCACAGTCATTTGGTTACGTTGTAAGTTTCTATAGATTTCAATGAAAGTACTACATGTTTTTTTTAGCGTCCTAGTCATCCTGCTGTAGCTGCCAATCAACAAATTGCCGCACAATGTAACCAACTTGATATGAATAAAGATTGTAATTGGGATCCAGAAATGTTAGCAGTAGCAAGAAAACCAACAAAAACTGCAGCTTATTTTTGTTCATATAATGGTACTGGGAAAGCTACCGTATTCTTCACTGGAAATAGTTATGCTCTACGACAACTTGCTGGTGTGAAGAAAGCGCTAGAAGGAAAATACAAGACACTATATTTTGCTGCACGTCCTGCATGTTTAACATTTGAAAGCTTCAATAAAGGATATGAAAAGTATTGGCAGTGTGATGAAATTACTAATAAAACTGTACAATTCTTGGAGAAATTTAAACCTGATATGTTGATTATTAGTCAAAAGTGAGTTTAGATTTTTTGTTGGAAGGGATGTAAGTCGATCCTGTGGGGGTCCGATTGATCGGCCATATCACCTTGTCTTTAAAACTTTTAACAATTTTATTTTGTTTCAGATTAAGTGGCAATGACAATTTCAAGAAGCCTCTCAATTCAACCGAAGCATATATCCAGAATAAAGCAACAATTGAAGTGGCAAGATATTTTCAAATGTTTTCTACTTATACTCAAAAGATTTTTGTTATTGAACCACATCCAACTTGCTCTATTAATCCTGCATTAACATTGGCAAAAGAAGTTGCACAAGAAAAAGATATTTCAAAACATAATCTTCAACTGAATGTGAGTTTCTTGGGTTATTGTTTTTGGGATCGACGGCAGTGATTAAAGGGAACATGTGCTTACTTCAAACAAAGCACTGTTAAACTGAAATCAAGCATATCGAGCATTTTGTCATCCAAAACCAGCTCGCACTTTTCTTGAATCTTTATGTGTCATTGCTCTGATGGTTTCTATTCCCTTTGATCTTTTGCCATTTTTGTAATCAATAGTTAATAATATATTTTTTTCAGAAAGTTCGTGCCCAAGTTGATCCAGGATGGTTAAGAATTAAAGCGGCAATGAAAGAATGTCCAAAATGTGTGGCAATTGATAACAGAAATGATTATGTAGAAAATGGAAAATATGCTGTAGCAGATTCAAAAACTAAGCTATCATTATTCTGTGACAATAATCATCTCTCTCCTCCAGGTGTTGAACGAATGCTACCAACTTTAAAGAAATCTTTTAGTCAAGCTTTAAAAGAACTTAATTTGCAATAATTCTCTTTTACAGTATCCCAGAAAGAATCAATCATACGGTAACTATCTTATATATATTATTTTTTTGTAATACGGGAAAGTTAACTTTATATTTTGTAATTTTTTAATTTTGTACTTTTAAATTTTGTAATATTTTTAATAATTTGTAATTTTTTATTTAATAAATTAATCACCAGAAATATTTGGATGTGTATATTGATATTCACGATAACAATTTTTAATGGTATCAAAAACTTGTAAACATTGTAGGTAACTAAATACATTAAATGAGTTGCACAGAATGAGCTTCCTTAATAATGCTACAACAAGCTCCAAATATTTATCTGAAGCAATCTTTCTCTGTTGATTATACTCATCACTTACTTATGCAACAATTCCTTCCACAAATGAGTCATTTTTACCATTTTTTAATTGTATTTTTACTTTGTTGTGTTTCACGTAAATTACTAACGATAATTTTAGTTTTCTGTTTTTTGGTGCCTTGACCAATGACCCCTTAAGTAAAAATAATTTATAAGGAAAAAATCGATTTTAAAAATATTTTTTTGTATATTTCTTAGGGCCACATGAAAGAATGGTTTTTCAATGGGCTATTTTTTCCTTAAAGTCACAGTTTCTTTCATTGATTTTTATTTTTGTATACGTTTGGACACAATAGAGTAAAAGTTGTGATTCACATAATAGAATAATCTAGCCAATTAGTGGTTATCCTGCGCTTTAATTGCTATTTTTTATCATTATAATTATTTTGCGCTTTTTTTTCATTTTGTGCAGAGCTTTTTTGTTTTTTATTATCCAAAGTTATATCATAAATTAATATATATTTTTTTTACAGAAATACTTAAGAAAATGAATTTATTGAATATCAATTTTGTTACACCACTTTCAAGTACAAATGAAGAATTAAGAATTTTTCCAGCAAAATGGATTGCAAATCTTCACAAACAACAAAACTTTTCATTACCTGATTCACTTATTTATTATATTTCAAAGAATCCTTCATCTTCAAAAGTATATCAAAAAATTATTCAAACTTGCAAATATTTTTTCATCAAAAATCGAATTCTAACAATTTCATATTTGTATACACGAAACCATAATAAAAAATGGCAAACAAAGTTCAATGAAAAAACCATTTCGGATTGCATCAATATTCCTTGTAAATTTTGGTTAACAGAAAAATTTGAAAGTTTTAATATTGGCGAAACCACTGATTTTGATCAAAATTTTAATTCTTATATTTTCCCAAAAATCTATCAAAGTGATATAAGAATTTTGACTATTACAAATCAAAATATTTCTTATGATAAATTTATTTCTCTTGCTTCAAAATGTGAAGAAATTTTGTTACAAAATGTTATGATAAAGAATGATGATGGTTCAATTGTTGCATTGGAACAGCTTCTAGAGGCTCTTCCACAACTTAAAGTTTTGTAAGTTTTCGTATTTTTTTGTTTTCAATTGAAATAATATATATTGTTTGCAGCACTCTTCGAAAAGTTCATCAAAATTTGATAACTTCAAAAACTGTAGAAGAAATGATCAAAATTCCACATTTTACAAAGATGGAAAAATTTTATTTTGTTGATATTCCTGAAACTTTTGATATTAAAACTTTCTTTATCTATGTAAAGGTAATAATTTTAAACTTTTCGTTAATCTACTTCTGCATGTGGATGAGTAGCATCCTTCTGCACAATATTGCTTAAAAATTATAATACCTTGTTTTTAGAAAAATGTTAAAACAAAATGGTATCTTAAATTTTGTAATGAAATTTCTGAAGAATACAAAACTGTTTTGAATGAAGTTGTCAATGAAATTGTTCAAACTGAAAATCATAATTATATAGTACCTTTTATTTATTTCTCTGGAATTAATCGTTTGACAAATGAAAAAATTTGCAATCTTTCAATGGAAAAAATTGGGGAAACAAATTCAGAAAGAAAGAAATCAACAACTTGGAAATGGTAAATTTTGTCAATGGTTAGAATTTTTGTTTATTAATTTTTTTTCTATTGCATGTTATCATTTATTTTATGTATTACATTCATAAAACTTTTTATTTTTTTTATTTGTCGTTGTAACATTTTAGTAACCTGGTATTTTGATGTTCATTTGTAGTTCAAATGGACATCATCAAAACGCCATTTTTTTTCTATAGGAATTCACAACAGACGCATTTCTAAACATCCCTTACTAGCGTCGCCGAGACAATTCAGGTAATGTGACTGAGCATCGCAATTTCAGGTAATGCGCGCGCAATTCAGGTACAAATCTGGTAAAATCTGAACAAGCACAATTCAGGTAAAACTCAGGTTACCTGAATTTTTCAGTTTATTGATTGAATGTTTTTTCTTTCTTCTTGTTTTCAACATTGAAAAACATTCAAAAAACATTACTCTTTTTCGCATCATTTTTTTGCTAACTTTTGTAAATTAATTTTTCCTATTTAATTTAAATAGTATACTATTTAAACTAAAAAGAGTAAATGAAGCTTATACTTTGATTAAAACTTTAAAAAAATTTTAATTGTTCCCTTTTCAGCAACTTTTAATGTAAGTTAAAAAAAAATCTTGGCCAAACGGAACAATTCAGGTAACCTGTTTTTTGCACGGTTGAACACGAGTTGCACCTGATTTCTGCCTGAATTGTCTCGGCGACGCTAGTAAGGGATAGCTTAATACCGACGAGGTGCAACAACGAAGAAAAGAAAAGAGAGCTCATTTTTTGGGCTGCTTTTAACTTCGACTTGTATTTTTATCACAATAAACGGGCATCAAACCAAACTTTTTATATGTAATTTCACTAAAAATCCAGTAGCAGATTCAAAAACAAAGCTATCATTCTTCTGTGACAACAATCATCTCTCTCCTCCAGGTGTTGAACGAATGCTGCCAACTTTAAAGAAAACTTTTAATCAAGCTTTAAAAGAACTTAATTTGCAATAACTATACAGTATCCCAGAATGAATCAATCATACGGTAACTTTCTTATATAACTTTTTTTTGTAAAACGGGAAAATTAACTTTATGTTTTGTAATTTTTTTATTTTGTAACTTTTTGTATTTTGTAATATTTTTTAATATATTTTTTATTTAATAAATTAATCACCAAAAATATTTGGATGTGTATATTGATATTCACGATAACAATTTTTAATTGTATCAAAGACTTGTAAACATGGTAAATAGCTAAATACATTGGGTGGTGTTGGGATATGTGTTGCACAAAATGGCATACCTGAAATTTAAGGGATTACAGTAATTTGATAATAGTTTAAAAAGATCTTTTGAGACAACAGAAGAAAACTGCAGAGTGTTTTTAGGTAAAGTGCGGGAAATTTATAAATTTGTTGTGCAAAACCAATTAAAAAAAATTTTTTATTTCCTGCTGCTCTTCTACAAATCTCCTTTTTAAAACACTTACATTGGCCACCAGCATAATTATGTAAATTATTTCGTCGACAACATTCTGTGTGATCGACATTGGTGGTGGCACATTGAAATGCCAGTCCTCGTTGTGGTTCAGGACATTGATTTGTGAGAAAAGTTGAGACGAGCTAAAAGTGAAAGTTATGGTAACTAAGCATCAGGGACATTGTTTCTCAAAAATCAGTGAAAATTATTAGTTTTAAAAAAATGTATTAATTTTTCAATCTCTGTATTTGACACATACCGTTTTATCCGTAAAAGTATCAAAATTGCATAAATTTTGGCATGATGGTGATAAGCTTTGTTTTTGGCAGCATAACTCTAGTTTAGCATTTGGTTCAAGATTGGTTTTTCGTGTTTGTCCACCAGATTCCACTGCCATTGGAAGGCCTTGTTGTTGACCGAATGTTGTGGTAATAGGTGAAATTGGAGCTGCACCACTTGAAAGTGGAATAGGCAAGGGATCAGCTGGTGGTTGAAGTTGACGTGGTTGATGAGCATTTGGTGAAAGTAAATCCATATCATTTTCATCGAAGCCTGTTGATGGCAATGGAATTGGTTTAATGACATCGTTGTGCTTTGCAAAGGTGGCATGATATTTTGGTGTACCACTTGAACGAAATTGAAGATGCTAAAAATGATAAACGGTTATGAGAGGAAATATCGTACAAGGTATTCCAACGAAAATTTCTGTTTTTCTCATGTCTCTATTAAATGATTAAAAAGTATAGAATTTTTTATAAAAAAAGCTTAAAACCTACACTATGATTTGACAATCTTGCTGGAGGTAGCGGCAATGGTTGATATGGTGGTGGACGAGGCTGTGGTAAGAATGATTGACCTGAAGGACTTAACGCTGCTGTTAAAGCTTGGAATGGCGTTAAAATTGTTTCTGGACTTATCAACGCCAGCGGCAATGGTGGTTGTTGTGGAATAAATCCTTGGCTTGATGGTGCTGGTCCATATCTTGGTGGTTCTTCATATCCTCGTGGTGGTGAGGGATATTGATCAAAGGTTGCTGGCCGTTGTGTATCGAAATCATTGAGTTGTGAGGTTGAAGACGATAAAAATCTTGGTTTATCATCTTGTTGTTGTTGAGCAGAGGGGTTTACAATTGATGGTGGCAGTTGCCATTTTTCTGCTGGAAATCGTTTTTCTGGTTGTGGTCGAGGAAGTGATGAAATGGTATTGGAAATTCGAGTTAGCGGTTCTAATTCATTTGTCTGAAATTATTTTGACGTTGACAACAGTTCATGTGAAATTGAAATAACCCACCTTAATATTCTTCGTTCCATTTAAAGCCACCCTTGGCTGAGCTTTAATTCGAATATATCCATTTTTAATTGTTGATGAAGATAGAGTAACAAGTTTTCGAGTTGTTGTTGATAGGGGAAGCGGAGTTGTGGTAGTAGTCGTTAAATGAATTTCTGCCATAGTTGTTCGTCGTTGATTTGGATCAATTTCAGAAATAAATGATTGACCTTTAAAACCACCAGTTCGAGGTTTTTGTAGGAGTTTTCGTGGTTCTAAAAAATAGACATGATAATATAAAAAATTCAGCTCTTGTAGTCAAGCGGTTAAGGCGTAGAATGTTCAACCCAGGTTGGAGTCTTGGCCAAAGACTACTATTAAAAACATGGTTAAACGAATTCCATGAGTGGCATTCAAGTTAACGGCGTGTTGAGGATTTTTATTTGCTATTTACGTTTTTCTCGCTGGTTTAAATCTTTAGCAAGTAATAAAGCTTGCACATCTGAGTTTTGTGATAAAACTACAAAGGAAAAACTTACTTTCATCATTTTGTGGTTGCAATTTTTGTATTTGATCATACACACTTTTCTTCATTTTTTGATTAAAAGATTTTGGTAGCGATATTAATTTTGGAGTTTTAGTTTTCTTTGGTTCAAGAATAGTACTGTCATCAAAATCTTTATCAACTGCAACATTTGGTACACCATTGACAACATCATATTGTGAATAATCTTCTGATGTAATAACGCTTAAAAGAAAAGGTAACCAAAATATATCAAAAAATAGAAGTCAAAAAATCATTGCTTTTACTGTAAACATTTTATTCGCCAGTTTATGTTGAAAAAAGTGTTGAAAAAAAGTTTAAAAAAATAATATTTTTTAAAACGCCATCATAATCAATAAAAAAAACTTACTCAACACCATCAATAGGAGCTAACAAAATTCTTGAATGTTTTCGTTCGGCTGAAGCATCGGCTAATATCTTATTTTGAAATTGCCTTACAAGTTTATTAATAGTTGTTGTAGTTCGTTCTGGAACGGATGGTGCTGTAGCTGTAACAAGTTATTTTAAACATACCAATGACAAAAACAAGTAAGTTAAATACAATTAACATAAAGCAGTATAAAATTGTAAAAATAAAATACAAAACATACTTGTTGTTGGTATCCTTCTAGTTATGTCGTATTGCTGCTGATGTCTTTCATTATTCATTCTTTGGCCCTTTTGTGGATATACAACTTCTGGGACATGTGGCAATGCAGTACTCTAAAAAACAAATTTTAGCAATCGCAATTTAATAGTTTGAATAAGTTTTAATTATGATATCTATAGCATAATGTAATTATAATTTTTAACAATTTTAATTACAGTGTACAATGTTGAAAAAAGCTAAATCGAAGAAACAGAAAAAAAATTAACTACAAGAAATAAAATAAACTTACAAAATAAAAACAATTAAACAAAATCAATCCATTAATTAAATACAAAATTGTCATATTTGCCACAAACGAAAGCCCCTGAGATATTCAAAAAGTAGAACACGATTGGGATTCCCTATTCTCTCTCAAAAAATATGGCAGGTTTTCCTTTTTCTTCTTTTTCTTTTTTTGTAGCAGTAGCAGATTTATGAGATCATCAGAGGAAAAAAATGTGTGATACAAAATTTGAAAAATGGCTGTAAAAAATTGTTGATTTAAAGCTTTAAAAAAGTATATTTTTTGTATCCGCGCAATAGATAGAAAAAAAACACGACGACGACATTTGAGGCCGAGCAAGCCAGATTTGACCAGCTCTAAAAAATATTGTTAGAAATAGATGATGGTTTCACGCAGTTTTTAACGAAGAATGTGTAGAGGCAAAAAAACATGAATAAATGTTTGCATAAAAATTGTTATGAGAGAGGGAAAGAGAGAAGATTTATGTCAAACAAGAAAGATGAGAGATATTGGATGAAATGTGTATTTTTTGTCAGAATCTGTTAAACTTCAAAAAAGGGATAAGAATGTTTTCTTTAAGGGCTTTTAAGTCAAAAGATGTGGATTGAAAATAAGATATTAAAGATGAAAATTACTTTTTAAGGACTTCAAAATTGAAAGGTTTTTGGTTTAAGGCCATATTCCATGTAACTTCTAAACATTGTTGCAAATTTATAGCAGCTATAAACAAAGGATTTCGTTTTCAGCTTCCGCGAAAATGGTCTATTTCAGATGTCATCACGGCTGTGGTTCAAAACATCATCATATTTCCAAAAAAAATTTATTTAATTTTAACCTTCAAGGATCCCAAAAATTGAAAAATATTAAAATTTCAAGAAATAAGTAGCAGGCGATATTGGGTGGTACTTAGATAGCTTAAACATGCTAATTTCTAAAAACAGCAGCAAATAAAACCAGAGAAGTGTGGTAAGATTGTGAGCTAAAGTCGAGATGACACCTAAAAACAGTTGCTCGTAAAATTAATTAAAAAAATATTACCACACAGTTGTGTTCTGTAGTAGCATGCGCCATTATTATTAAATCAACATTCTCATTAAAATATGTTTAAAAAAGTGAAAGTTGAAAAAGGTCAAGAAGAGAAAAAAAAAGAATTAAAAGTAACCTTCAAAATAACACCAAAAATTGACTCCCTTCGTTTATCCCCTAAAGGGATGTACACAAAAAACGAGAGATTTCACGCGGAAGAATATTATTAACTGCTATCCGACGACGAACTTGGATAACATCAAAAAAGAATCAAAAAAAGTGGTAAGTAATTAATTAAATATCATTTTAATTTTTCTTGAATTCCAACAATAATGACAAAAGAAAGAAAAGAAAAAACTTGAAAAACAAGATAGAATCCGGTTAATCCGGAAAAGCGCCGCCAGTAGCAGCAACATCGCCTTCCTTCTTCCCTTTTCTTTTTTCTCTTCTGCTTCGCTTCGATGCAATCTTTCATCCCTTCGTTTCTTTTTTTTGTTGAAAAAAATTGACTTCTTTTACGGACTTACTTTTAAGGAGGCAGGCAGCCGATCGAAGAAAGGGATCGCCATGGATTTTTTCTTTAAATTTTTTATTATTATTAAAAAATTGAAAAAGAAGAAGAAAATGACCAGTTCAATGGCAAGTTTTTCTTTTTAGATGGAAAATAAAAGAAAGAGAAACACTTAATTTAAGTGACTTTAAAAAAATGAAATTATATAAAATTTATAAATGATTTTTTAAAGGCAATTATAAGGATTTATATGATTTTAAAAATAGACATAAAAATTTGTGAAGAAAATGCATGAATAAAGAGGTAATTTTGATTTAAACTTTTTGACGAAAATTAAACAGCGAGTTTGCAGGCACTAGGAGAAAAAAACAATGGTAAAAAAAACAACGGTAAAAAAGACAAAAACAAAAAACAATGGTAAAAAAAACAACGGTAAAAAAAACAACTTTATTATTAAGGTAAAGAACGGCTGAGACAGGTACGATATAGCTCAACTTTAGGGGATGAGAAGCTACGGCTGAGTGCAGTGACAGCTATACTAATTGGGGTGACACCCACACTAAATGGGGTGACACCTACACTAAATGGGGTGCGCCTAAGAGGCTCGGCCTTCGGCCTCGCCCTAAGACCTAAGGCCTAAGACTAAGCCTAACGCTCGGCCTTCGGCCTCGCGAGCCCATGCTTAGCTTGGGCTGAGAATTATCCAGTTACAGGACTGAGCATTGTTTAGTTACATCCTTAGGCCCTTTAATACACAGCTTAGAGCTATTGTCATTAATTGTTTTTTTATCCGGTTGTTTTTTTTACCGTGTTTTTTTTACCATTGTTTTTTTTACCGTTGTTTTTTTTTCCGGTTGTCTTTTTCTCCGGTTGTTTTTTGTCTTTTTTACCGTTGTTTTTTTTACCATTGTTTTTTTCTCCGTTCACGTAATTTCTGACCACGGAGTAGAAGATTGTAGGTTCGAATCCTGCAAGGGTCGAAACTTTTTTTTGGGGCGGTATGAAAAATAGCATTTTTTCCCACAATTATGTTAAAGAGTTTGTTCATTAGTGATCACCCGATGCCACCCGATAATAATTTAAACAATTTAATGAACTTTTCGTTAATATCAAAACCTTTAGTCAATTATGAGCAATACAAACGCTTTTGACTTAATTAATAATCACCCAAGAATCTTTAAATCAAACTTAAAATTGTCTAAAAAATACTTTTTTAAGAAATAAAAAATGAATTATTGTAAAATCGGATGCATTGATCACCATGGTGAACACTGGATGATCACTAGAGTGATTCTACAATCCTAGTTTGGAGAAGCTAAAAGAGAAGAAAACAAAACTGCATATTGTTGACAAATTTTGCTTTTCATGCCATGATTATCACAGCTTGTTGCTCATTCAAAATTTACATATCTTTTTGAAAAAGGATAAAGAATTCTTTAAAGAAAGATCAAATATGCAAAATTTCTTCATTCATTTTTTTGTCCTTCTCAAAAAACAAAAAACTTTTTTTTCATTCAACGTTTTTTGCTTTTGGATGAAGAAATAAAAAGAACGTAACCTTTCTTTGTGAACTTTCGACAAAGATCTTTTTATATATTTTTTAAAAATGACTGACACTAAATTTATTCGACCACCACCGTCAAAACGTCCATCTGCAGCAGATATTGAACATTGTGAAGATTCAGAAGAATGTGAAACATGGTGGGATTTTTTTCGAATGGTATGTTTTTGTTTGCTTACTTCTTTGTGTTCATTTGTATTACTTTTTTAATGTCTAATGATTACATTTAATGATCTTTAGTTTGATACAAATCATGATGGTAAGATTCCGGTGAATGAGCTAAAGCGTGCTGTAGCAAAGAATCGACATTTCTTTCATATATCTCCTGATGAAGTTCATAAGATGATTGAAACATGTGATAAAAATGGTGATGCAATGATTGATTTTCCAGAATTTTGTGAAATTGTAAGTTACTTTTTTTTAATGGAGGGGAAATAAGGATAGCGAGATGCAGCTTTTATTAGTTACGAGAAAATATCACCAGCGATATTGTTTTGACTTTAGTTTAGCGTTTGCTTCTTTTACGAATGTTCAACAGCATTTTTTTATATGTGCCGCTAGTGGACTGTCACTTTTGATAGAGGTATCTATAGTGACAGACGATGTCGTTGGCCACTTATATCTAGCAGTCGTTAGTTTTCGATTAAAGAGATATTACTGTGCTGTTTTGATTAGACTTTGTCCTTATTATGGTGTTTCGACTTTTTTATAGCTCTGATGCCTCCCTTTGCTAGCTACAATACCACCACAAAGTAATTCATATTCAATTGAACGAATTCATTCAAGCCATTTCAGATGTGTAAAACTAAGAAGCAACGAGTTAAACAAGTTACAATTGCAATGGGAAATGCTGTATTACCAAAATCAAAGCAAGCAAAAGCAACTTCATATCTTGTAGAATATACATGTTGGCCACCACCAATCTTTATTATTCTTATTTCAATTCTTGAAGTAACAATGTATTTTTATTATGCTGTTGGAACAACTGATGGCTTACAAGCTGATCGACCACCACCAATTACATCTCCATTTGCACTAAATCCAAAATCAAAAGCTGAAGTATGGCGATATTTTACATACGTGCTTACACATAATGGTTACATGCATTTAATACCAAATATTATTATGCAACTTATTCTTGGAATTTCTTTGGAGCTAGTACATAAAGGTCTTCGAATTGCAGCAATATATTTTATTGGTGCATTTACTGGTGCTTTGCTATTCTTTTGTTTTGATCCAAATGTATATCTTGTTGGAGCTTCCGGTGGTGTGTATGCATTAATTACAGCACATTTAGCAGATGTATTTCTTAATTGGTCAGAAATGCCATTTCGTTGGGTTCGAATGGTACTATTTTCTGTATGGATTGTTGCAGATTTAAGCTTTGCGCTTTATTCAAGATTTGGAACATGTGGAAATAATAAGGTAAGTTATTATAATTTATTGCAAAGGGAGGTTCAACGAGTTTAGCTTCTAAAATGCCAGACTTTTCATACCAGTTCAATTCGAATACCATATTCTTATTTCAACTTTACTCTTTTTCAGGTAGCTGTAATGGGACATGCTGGTGGTGCATTTGCTGGTCTATTTCTTGGTATTGTAGTTTTAAGAAATTTGGAGAAAAAGAAATGTGAAAGAATTGTATGGTGGATTTCACTAGTAATTTATATAACATTTGCTCTTTCATGTATTATCTATATTATTGCTGATCCAGAAACACATTGGGTTAGAGACGATTGTAAATAAAAAGTAATAAATTTGATTAATAAATTTGTAAAATTGTATTATTTTTATATATGATGAATAAAATATAAATGATTTGACAATTTTTCGCTGGTTTTTGAAGTTTTTTTAATTTGTTGTAATTACTATCAATTTGAGAGGAACAATAAAAATTTGTAGAAAATTTTTTTCAGTTACTATCATTGTAAGAGTAATACGAAAAAACAATGATAAAATGTTTTAATAACTATCACGTCGATATTGTAGTAAACGGTAAAATATCAAAGACACAACCCCTCCATAACTAGCGTGAGCAAAAAATGAATTGAAAAAAATCCTTTCAATTTTTTTAATACCATGACTCATCGTTTATGAGCAATTTGTGTATCCTTTAAAAAGTGTAGCTTATAATTTTATGACTAAAGTTTGTTGTTTCGATTTTCCTTAAAAAATCATGACGTCCAACACATTTGTTTAGAAACCAAAGTATAGCATTTTTTTTTGAATTATTTGCTTTAATCAAAAAACTATAGGGCACTCCTTAAAGTGTGTGATAAGGACTTTTTTTGAGAGAAAGGTATCGAGAATTCTTTTTTTGTGAAACGTTGTTTAAAATTGGTTTTTCTTTTTTTAGCGGTAAAAAAAGGGAATATTTTGTTGACAAAAAATGGATAATCCAAATTTTGAACCACCAGTTGTTGTTGCTGATGAGCACAAAGCTGTTGTTGAAGAAGATACACATCCATCAAATATTCGTATTTCATTTGCTCCAATAAATGATAATCAGCAACAACATATTGATGCAGAGATGAAATCAGCAACTAATACTACAGTAACTTTTCTGCTGTTGCTATTTTTTAACTGATAATCTATTTTTTTCAGCCGCCAGCTTCCATTTCAGCACCTCTTGCTACTCTTGGAAATGAACCTGTATCAGCTTTGATTAAAAGCATCCTTCATGATCCTGCCACACTTAAGCTTCTTACAATTGTAAACAGTTCTGCTTTTTTACCCTCTCATGCATTTTTTAAATTTTAGATTATCTCTTCTCTATCGCTCTGTTTGGTCTCACCTAATGCAAATGGCGATTACCAAGCTGTTCCATCTTTTGTTATCAGTGGTTTTTCATTGATTTATTCAATTTTCGCTATTATCATTACCGTAGTTTACAAAAGTGAAGAAAATGTTGAAAAATGTGGAGTTTTTCAAAAACTTTTTGTTGGTCGATATGTTTATTGGCATGAATTTGTAAGTGACTTATCCTGATAAATGTTTCATTTGAATAATACTTTTTAGCATTCAACAATGACATTCATGTTTGCAGTGGCAAATTTAAGTTGTATTGTATTTATTCTTAGTGATCCCCTTCTCAATGTGGTAATAGTTTACTGTTTCGTCAACACTTTTTTTTCATAAAAATTTTAGCTTTTATCCTTGGCAAACACTTTTGCTTTTGGTTATGAATTTGTTACAACAACTAAAAAAGCAAAATTATTATTTGTTACAGAAAAAAGTGTACCAAATTGCGATTGTAAATTTACAAAATGTTTCCTTGGACTCTTTCAACGACATCCAATTAGATTTAATGTACTGCAAACGGTAAATTTTTTAAGACTTAGTTTGACCAAATTTCGTTTCTAACAAACATGTCCCCTTCAAAATTGAAAAAAAAACCTTTGAACTTTTGTTATTGCCGTGTTAAAGTGGCAAAATATCAAAAACGTGTCTCTTCCGAAATCGATTGTGGTCACCCCGAAAAAAATTCTGCCAGTTCGAGCGCCCCCCGCGCTACTCCACTAAGCTGGCTTTTTAAAGACTACCCCTAATTCGTTCACATTTTAGGTTTCTTTGATTGCAACATTTATTTTATATCTTAGTTATGTATATAATACTCGATTATACTTTTGTTATTGCACCGGTGTTGCAGCTATTGGAAGCAGTTTTCCATTGTTACTTCGATTATCAAAACGAGACGTTGTCCAATTGGTTTTGTAAGTTCTTTTTTTTGAATTTTTAAACATCTGCATGTCCTTGACATAAGTTTTTATGAGTGGGATGACCGACGCAGAGTGCAAATGTATGTAATGTGCATAGCATAGCATCTTGCATACTTTCTATTCTTTTGCATTGTGCGTCGGTCATTTTTGTAATTAAAAATTTGTAAAATGAAACTGCTCTTTTAAAACAATTAAATGTTTCGACAAACAGAACGTTAGAATTACAAAAGTGCTGCACATTTTCCCTCCAATTAATCACTTTTTCTCACAATAATGCTTTTTTTAGTCAATTTCATGCATCATTTTTGTTCTTTCATTCTTTGATTTATATTCTCAAGCTATATATCACAAATCTCGTGCTGTGTATGACACTATCCAAGACTCATTGACCGTTAAAACGGAACAACAACGAAAACAACCATTCCGAAATTTACCAACAATTATTGAAAATCCACTTGGTCTTGATGGTGTCAAAGAAGATGTAATAAATAAATATGTTATTTAATTGATGGAAACGTTTTTCTGTAATTTTGATCATTTAATAAAATTTTTAAATAAATAGTTAAAAATCTATTTTCGTTATTTTTGAAGCATAATTGATTGCTTCCCAGAAGTGTCCGAGATCGACTTTTATCAATCAAGATTTCATAAATCGGGAATCACAGGTGGTGTAAAAATTCCAAAAATTTGCATGATACTCCCCGTTTTTTTTGTTTAAAAGGAATTTCTTTTTTTCCAAAAAGCATTTTTCGCCCTTTTTTCCTATTTTTTTTGCTTTTCTTTAGGATACGTCAATCAAAAACGCTTACGACACATAATACCTAGGTGTGAGATTCACACCATGTCAAACCATTTGCCCACCTGTGTCAATAATCGAGATTTGTTTTTTAAAATCAAAATCGAGAAACCAAAAATAAAGATTTATTTTGTTTTAATAGAAATCAAGAATTTTTAATTACGGAACCTCAAATTTTTACCACGGGGGTTCATGGTTTACATTTCGAAACCCCGATAATCCTGATTTTCTTTATCTTTTTGTTATTATACAAATGAGGAATCATTTTAATTAGCGGAAGTTATTGTTTTCAAGTTTATTGTGAATATAAATTCAGATGAAAATTTACAGTACACAACATAGATAAGATCATTTCCGTTTTATTTATGTTGCTAAAAATAATATTCTCATTTTTTAAAGAATAAAAATCAACGAGTCATCAGTACAAAAAAGTTTTTCATGAATTTAGTTTTTTTTAAAGCTGTAGTCAGCTCATGTAGTAGAATGATTAGCACGTCAGCTCATTCTATTTTTAGAATATTTGCTCGCAATTTAAGGTTTAGCTATTAGGTTTAGGTCTCTAGCAAATCTCAGATCTTTATATAATTCTACAGTATGCATTGATGCTTTTCTGTTTTATCTATGTCACTAAAAAACTTGTCTTTTTAAGGAATAAAAATCAAACGCGTCATGAGTACAAAAAAAGTTTTGAATGAACTTTGTCTTTTTTTTAAAACTGTAGCTTCTTAAAAACTAATCAACAAAAACACAACAATCTATTTTTTGTGCTTAACGTATGACAAATCGCTTATCACATAAAAATTGATAAAGAAAAAAAAAGGAAAGAAGTTTTGCCACGTATTTATACATCCATACCATTCCTTGTTTTTTTTCATCTAAAAGAGAGGCGCACCTTAAAAGCATTTTTTTTATCGCGGAAAACCCATGACTTTTTTAGAAATCAATTTTCTCTTTTTTCCGATTTGACAGTTGTTTTTCACTTTTTTTTATGCTTTAATTTTTTTAGCCATGCTCGAAAGTGATCCAGTTTCGTTTCTTCTAAGACGAATTCTGCAAGATCCTGCAACAAACAAGCTTTTGACATTTGTATGTGTTTATAAATCTTTTAACACTGTTACGGTATCTATTATTTTTAGGCTTTTTCGCTTGTCTTGGTAATTAGTTGTGCCGCCAATGTTCGAAGAGATTGGAATTTGGTTCCGCTACTTGTAGTTTTTGGATCATCATTAATTTATTCAGCTTTTGCTCTTCTTATTACTGTTTTTAAGCAACAAGAGAAAGTTACAAATTGTGGAATTTTGAAGAAGATCTTTCGTGGAAGAGCTATCTTTTGGCATGAAATTGTGAGTTTTGATGAGCATTTAATTTGTGTTGCATTAAGTGTATCAACTGTGTTTAATAAAAATTACAAAACATATTTTAGCAAACAACTGCTGCTGTAACTTTTGCACTTGCAAATATTTCTGGTATTGTTCTCAGTGGAACATCCTATGAACCAACAATCCAAGTGGTACGTAAAATAAAAAAACCCTTACAACGATAATAAATCATTTTTTTAGATTTTTTCTTCCCTCAACATTGTCTTTTTTACTTTAGAATGGTATTTTGCAGCAGAAAAAAGCAAAGCATTTGTTACAGAAGAAAATCCAAAACTTGGACATAATTGTTTGGACTGCATTCTGGGTGGAACTCATGCTTTTCCACTTTTCTTTAATATTGCTCGAAAAGTTTGTAACTGTCAAAACATTTGTTGACTCTAACAAAATATTTTTAGGGCTTTTTAATTGCTGCGCTAGTTTTGGTTGCAACCAATTCTGATTTCGGTTATAATTTTTCATATTACATTTTTTTCATTGCTTTTGCTATTGCTGGTTCATTCGCACTTCTTGTTTTACAAACTTCTGGATCATTAGAAAATGCAATTTCAACAAAACTAGTTTCTGGACGAAAATGGGTATGTTTAAATGGAGGTGGAAGCAGCAGTTTTTTGCCGTGTTTAATCCAAAAAATTATCTACTTTTATTTTTAGCACACGTATTTAATGCTGATTGTTGTTATTCATTGCTTCCTTGCAGTTTTAACATTTTCCTTGATTGTTGATACAAAAGAAACCTATCAGTCAAAACAAGAATCTATGAGAGTTTATAATTATAATTCAAATTATTCAAAGTAAAATTTTTTATTTTACAATGGTTCTTTTAATATAAAAATTATTTATAGTTATTACAACAATTATGGAGGTTATTATGATAGAGACTATTATCGCCGGAATTACTATACCACTAGAAGATATTATAACGGATATTTCGGCGCTTCACCTTCTCCACCACCACCATTCTATCCAACGTAAGTTTTTTGAAATTTTTTTGTAAAAAAGTTTAAGTACAAACTTTTTTAGTTATCGCGATGATGTCTACCGTAAATATGGTATTGGAAGATATAACAACACTCAACCATCTACAGGACCAACTACTGCTGAAACTGAAAGTACAACACCACTGTACAGAACAACATGGTAATTTTTGTCTTAACAAGAACACTGTAACCTTTAAACTTTTAGGTATACTAACACTTGGTGGGAATACACAGTTTTCAATGCCCCAATTGAATCACCAATTGCTTTCGTAAGAATTCTTAAGAATCTTAAGGTTTAAAAATTACAAAATTTTAGGTTCTTTCTTGTGTTGCCATGGTTCTAGCACTTTTGGATTTATATGCTCGAGCAATTTATTCTCGATCTCGTCGCGACAACGAAATTACTGCACCATTAAATGCATCAAGTGGCATTAGCAAAGTTGAAGATTTACCAATCGCTTTTGCCTCTCCTCATAGCTTTGATAATCCAAACAAACAACATGTTTTTCATTATTGATTACTATCTAACGTCGAAGAAAGTGATCAACGGGATTCTCACATACTGATATTAACAATTTAAACATTTATTTTTTATCATTTATTAATTCCATATTTATCGTGCTAAAATAAAATATAATTGCATTTTACAAATAAGCAAGAAGAAAGCAATAAAGAGAAAACTAAATAAAAACTATTCTAGAGTTCTAACCAAGGGTTCTTGGGCGAGAATAATTGTGATCGCATTCGATGAATGAAAGTAATCCGAAAAATTTTTTTAAATTATTGTTATTGCTCTTGCTGTGACAACAGTAATCAAAAAATTTTAATATCAGTTTTTATTGTTATTGTCACAGCGATAGAAGCCGAAACTTAAAAGACATAGATTCTCAAAAAAATCTTTTAATCAACAGCAACAGATCATTCTATTTTATACTTAACGAATGTCGAATCGCTTATCATATAAAAACTGATAAAGAAAATCAAAGAAGTTTTGCCGCGTATTTATACATTTGTTTTTTTCCCAACGAATGAAAAGGCACACCTTAAAAGTATTTTTATATAACAAAAAAACCAATGACTTTTTTAGAAATCAATTTTTCTTTTTTTCGTGTTTTGATAGTCGTTTTTCACTTTTTTGACGCTTAAAACTTTTTAGCCATGCTTGAAGGTAACCCAGTTTCGTTTATTCTTCGACCAATCCTTCTTGATCCTGCAACAAATAAAATTTTGACATTTGTAAGCTTTAATTTTCTGTACCATTTTAAGACACATATTACTGTGGCATTTTTAGGCGTTTTCTCTTGTTTTAGTCATAAGTTCTTCAAATAATGTTAGAAAAATTTGGAATAAAGTTCCGCTACTTGTAATCTTTGGCTCATCATTATTGTATTCTGCTTTTTCTCTTCTTATTGTTGTTCTTAAGAAGCAAGAAAGTATTACAAAATGTGGAATTTTAAAGAAGATCTTTCGTGGAAGAGCGATCTTTTGGCATGAAATTGTAAGTTTTGAACCTCTTCAAAAAATTACTCGAACAGGTTTTTTAGCAAACAACTGCTGCGGTAACGTTTGCTGTTGCAAATATCTCTGGCATTGTTATTAATCAAGCAACCTATGAAGCAACAATCCAAGTAGTACGTTATTTATAAAAAATTTGCAGCGATAAAAAAGTTATTTGTTTTAGATTTTCTCTTCTCTCAATATTGTCTTTTTTACTTTGGAATGGTATTTTGCAGCAGAAAAAAGCAAATTCTTTGTTACAGAAGAAAATCCAAAACTTGGGCATAATTGCTTGGATTGCATGCTTGGCGGAATTCATGCTTTTCCGCTTTTCTTTAATATCCTTCGAAAAGTATATATTTATTTAAGAAATTGCTATTGTTTCGAGCAAAATATTTTTAGGGTTGTTTAATTGCAGCATTAGTTCTGGTTGCAACTAATTCTAATTTTGGTAATAATATTTCATATTACATTTATTTCATTGCTTTCGCTATTGCTGGTTCATTCGCACTTTTTGTTTTACAAACTTCTGGATCATTAGAAAACGCAGTTTCAACAAAATTGATTTCTGGACGAAAATGGGTATGTCTAAATGGAGGTAATCAGTAAATGTTTTTATGCATATTAAAACTATAGTTAATAGCGCTGTAATAGCGGCAAGCAGTCAATAATGCTGTTTTCTTTTGTGTTTAATCCAAAAAATCATTTACCTATATTTTAGCACACCTATCTAATGCTGATTGTTGTTATTCATTGCTTCCTTGCTGTTTTAACATTTTCATTGATTGTTGAAACAAAAGAATATGTTTATGCAAGACAAAATTCTACGGAAGTTTATGATTTTTATATCCGGGATAAAAATAGAGGATCATATGATAGAAGAAGCGTCACTTTATGGTTACAAAAAAATTTTAGAGCACCAGTAGAATCACCAACTGCATTGGTAAGGGTTTTTCAAGAATCGTTGAAATTAAAGAATTTCAACATTTTAGGTTCTTTCTTGTATTGCCTTGCTTTTAGCTGTATTGGATTTATATTCTCGTGCAATTTATTCTCGATCTTGTCGTGATAATGAAATTACTGCACCATTAAATGTACCAGGTGGCATCAGCAAAGTTGAAGACTTACCAATCAATATTGCTTTACCCCAAAGCTTTGATAATGCAATCAAACAACATGTTTTTCATTATTGATTACTATCTAAGATAAAGAAAGGGGGTAAGAATGAAATTTGGTTTAAGTTTTTTAAACTTAAAAATATTTGCTTCCGTAATTATGTTTTTTTTTGCTGTATACATTATATTTTGCAATTTCAACTTTGTTTCTTATTTATTTATTTGTTAACGAACAAAAGGGTAAAATGAAAAGAAAGGCTAACGAGAATGGACATTGTCTAAAAGGGATAAATTTGCTACAAAAAAGTACGTGAATCTGTAAAAGTTTTATGCAAATTAAAGAAAAGCGTTTTTCTGTCCTTTTAAATGTTATTTTTTAAAAAAATTACACAAACTTTTTCAATATTACATACTTTATAAAAAAGGAGGAGTTTTACAAAAAATAAGTGCTCTTTGACAACAGAAGATACATAAAATGAACATTTTCATAAACATATCAAAACTAAAATATTTAATAAACTTATATAATTTGTTGAAAGTAAATCAAAGATGACGGATATAACAAATGAAATTCATCGCCTTGAGGAATCTGGACTAGAATTAAGAGATATGATTCCAGCAGTTTGTTACAGTATTTTGATGATTGTTGGAACATTTGGATCATTTTTGCTCTTCTAAAAAAACGTAAGCTGTATTTAAATTTAGTTTTAATTATAATGTTTGGATTTGATAAATTCGATTTATCTCCTCTTTTGCGAAATAATTTTTACAGACACAGAATTTCGAATGTTTATCTTAAAAAAAAACACCAAGAATCACAACTAACGCTTTTAAATAAACAAAATTAGCATTTTTGCTCGAATAATACAAAAAAGGTTTTTATACGCACTATTCTTTTTCAGAAACATCTCTTTATCACTTTTTAACAGCAACTTTTGTCGCATTTTCTGCTTAGATTTGGTTAGAAAGTTTTTAAAAATTTCAAATAAAATGATTACCTTTACCATTATCTTTCATATCAACATCATCATCTTTTTTATCTTCAGCAACAAGTTGACGACCATTATCTGAAATTTATATCAACACTAAGTGTCAAAATATTTTCAAAAGCTTTTTATATTCTTTAAAATTTTTAAATTCATTAATATTTGTATCTTTTAAAACATTTGATTCTAATAGCTTTTAAATGCTATCGTCCTCATGTTTGCCTTTTTCCAAAACCCACAGATTGAGGATTGAAAAAAATGCACAACGAAAAAAATTTTAAAAACACCGTTTTCTTGAAAATAGTTTTTGTGGAAAAAATATCTCGAATTTCAAAATATAGGATAAACTGAACATACCATCAACACGACCACCAACATCTGCTGTTGCACCAGTAGGATTTGCTGAATTCTTTAAAAGTTTTTCTTTACATCTTGCAATTAAATCACGACGTTTTTTTTCTTTATTATCTGTTTTTTCAAGAATATTGTGAACGATGGCATTTACATCATCGCTTCTTACATGAAGTTTTTTTCTTGTTGATGAGGGTGATGCAGCTGTTTGTTTGTGACGTTCATCATTTTGAAATAAAAATTTTATATTTTCATAACCACCTATTTGCCCAACAGGAATCTAGAAAATGTTAGTTAAATTATATCAGTATTTATAGTGTGGCTCAAAAAAAGCTTACTTCTTTCTTTTTTTGAGCATGAAATTGTGCATCGTCATCTGCACAATTTTGTTGGAATGTAGAATCTACTTCATCTTGACGAACATCGTCAGGTAAATCAGTTGAACCTGAGATAAGTCTTGATTTATGGGATTGTGGCGCCTTGGTTATAGATTTATGAGTTTGAGCAGACTGCTGTTCCTTAAAAACCATAATTCAAAAAAACTAATGCTAAAATTTGATAGGAGGGAATTGGAGAAAGACAAGAGAATATTAATTTTATTTACATCATCGCTTCTTACCGCGGGCTTTTTCGATTGTTTAAATTTTTCATTTTTGTTACTTTTTGTAATTTTTTTGATCAATAAAAAAATTGAAAAATCCCTTTTTTTGAAAAAAAGACTTTAAAAAAGTGCATTAAATAAAATAAAATGTGTAAACACAAATTTTGGCTCTTGTTAGACTCCCTCAAAAAAAATAGAAAAAAAATTTTAAAAAAATAAATTTTTGTAAAAGCCCGGGCCGGCCCGAGCCCGGCCCGAGCCTAAGACGGGCGGGCCGAAGTTTTGCAGGCCGGACGGTGAAAAAATGGGCCCGCTCCACCCTTATTCTTACATGCAATTTCTTTTTCGTTGCTGGAGCTGCAGTTGATTCTTTGTGATTTTGAACGCGATCTGCGAAGAGAATATTTCCCATTTGTCCAAAGTTAAAAGCAAAGAAAAGCGTTCACAGTAGTTGATGAAAGAAATATATTATATGGCCTACAATAAATAACACTTTGCAAGCAACTTGTGAAAAAACAATTGTTTGCGAAAAAATGCGTACACGGTTTTAGTTTATATATAAAAACGAGCACAAAAAAGTATAAAAATCTGTCAAAAATAAAGATAAATAACTCAAAATTTTCTTTCGTTTTTAAATGACATTTAAAAATAAAATGAATGAGATATAATGCAACTTTTTGGTGGCGGTTTTAATTTTTTTAAAGGTTCCAAAGACAGTGATAAGCGGCCGGCCGGCCAACTTTTTTCACTTTTTTATTTTTGTTAAAGAAATGAGCTCCAAAATCAGTTTTTGAGTCTGGTTAAAATCGACTTTTGCACCGTTTCTTTAATAAAATTATGTGTTTTTAGCCTTTTGGGTATACAATTTCGTTTATTTTTATCAAAAATTTTGTCGACCATTGAAAAAACACATATTTAAATTTATAAAAATTTTTTGAAAAATATGCGGCCAGCCGCGGCCGGCCGAAAAAATTTTGGCAGCAGGCCGGCCGGGCCGACGAATTTTCGGCCGCATTTCTCAGCCCTGGTGATAAGAAAAGCAATCAAGAATTATTATACTGACAAAGTCTACTTTTCGTAGTGTTTTTTTTCTTGTAGTAAAAAAGAAAATATAATGGCGAAACTAAAACTTTTTAGAGTAAATGCTGTTTTTGTGGTATTGTTTATGAGGAAGAAATTTAGCAGGAATTAAAAACTCTGGTATGTTTGTGATTTGAATGTTTTTTAAATCCAAACATTTTTGAGTTGATAAATCTTATTTCTGTGATAAAAACCTTTATCCCAATAAATAGGTCTCTCAAATTATCACAAAAAATGATAACATATACGCCGAGATCTAGGGCTTTGAAAAAGCCCAAAAAAACAAAGGAAAAAAGGTGCGAAGAAAATTTTTTTCACACCTCTTTTTTTCTTTTGTTGTGTTAGCAACTTTTTTTTAGAAAACAAGAATTTTAAGGTAAAGAAAAAGAATAAAAAAGAGGACGAGTATCTGTGAAAAATTTCAAATGGGATCATTAAAAAAATTAAAAGAAATTTTAAATGGCAGTGCTAAAAAAAAGTTTTTGATTGAAGTATTTAAGATGAATTGGATTACAGGGTGGTCTTTTTGACTAAAGCCGATATTTTCTGCTGTCAAATTTGTCCTAGAAGATCCCCAAGGGTGGCATAAACAAGGAATAATAGAAGCAAAGAAGGGGTTGAAGATGTATAAAAACATAAGAAATGAAACGTGAGTCATTACCATAACTTCTACAAAAGTGATAAAAAAACATTCATTCTATTAAAATGCTGCTTTATTCATGACAAAATAAAGAAAGATTGCAAGTGTCCTTGAGAGAAAAAGAAACATTGCAGAAAAAATAAAGATTTTTTGTCTTTTTTATCAGGCTGAGAAAAAGTGAAAAACAATGATAAAAAACGTAGTAGAAAAAAATGGGCTATGATATGATACCAAATTTGTGCCGATCCGACAAAACAAAAGAAAACATTATAAATCCTTCATATTTAATTTTAGTGATCCAGCTTAAACGTGGCTGTAAAATCACATTTTCTTAGCAAACTTTTTTAAAAAAATTACAATGTCATTTTTCCGTTTCAAAAAAAGATCAAAACATCAGTCATCTTCACTTTTTTTTCTCTTTGTCTTGGGGATGTTTTTTTCTACACTGCGATCAAGTGATAAAGATTTTGTTTTACAAAGCTTTTAAAAGCATCATAAGAACGTTTAACAGATGTATGCTTTGTCAGTTATAAAAAATCAATCAATGGAAATAACATGCTCACAATCACTGTACGAAAGAAATGAAACTCAGAAAAATTCATAGTTTTGCATTAAAGTCTAAACTAATTTTTTGACACCAAAAAAAAATTTATTCTGCAATTGCTTCTTTAATACATTTCCATAATAATGTTCAAAATCAAGACATTTTTTTTAATATCACAGTAACAAAAATGAACTATTCTTTTTTATTTTTTATTGTTACTATGTTATTGTCAAATGATAGTATTCAGTAACATTTCAATATCATTTTTTATTGTTAATGTCACAGCGAAAGTAACACAAAAAAGGAGAAATATGAATTACTTTCGTTACTGTGGAAGCCCAATGCTCCCAAATATTTACAACAAACACTTTTTATTCCCATTGTTTTTGTAAATTCTCAAAATAGCTATCAATTTGTTGTGAAGCTGGTAGCGCTTTTCCAAGAGGGCTTAAAACTGCAACAGCATAAATTGGACCAGGCTTTTGTTTTCTTCTTTTTTCTTTAAAGATGCTTGAAATTCGGTATAACATCATTATAACAAATGCCAAATTATATGACTAAAAATACACAGTATATTATGCGAATATCTCTTCCAAGTGAACCCTTACCAAATGAAACATTGATGGTGGAAGAGGATTTTGAGTAATAACATTACTGATGAAAATTATTAATGGACCAGTTGGTGCAACAATTGTAAAAATTAGAATCGTCGGATAAATGAATGATAGCACTTTAACATTTTCAACAATCTAAAAATTACATTTAATACAATGTGGTAATTACTACAATATACCTGATATCTTTCTTTTAGTGATGATTGATATGCTCGTTTTTTGTACGTGTTTCGATTTATCAAATACAGTACTTTACAAGTTATTAAAATAAAAACATGCATAATTAAAATAAAATATGTTGTAAAAAGTTGTAAAAATTTTATATTTGATGATGCTAAAAAAAATCAATAATTACAGTAATCTTCGAGTTACTGAAACTCACAAAAAAATACAAATCCAACATATGCCATTGTTGAAGCAATTGTTACAGTAATCATAATAACTAACCCAATATTTGAATTATTATTGTATTTTTTGACAAATATAGATGCAATAATTCGTTCCAAAACAATCATTAAAAGTCCCATTCGAAAAGTTTGTGCAATGAAAGATAGAATGGTAGGAACAATGATATTTGAAGTTTCACCATTTCTTCGAAAAATAATGTAAAACAGTGATGTTGAAATTGATGAAAGACATAGAATGACACAGGGAGGATATGTGAAGAGTTCAATGTAGATTCTGTAAAAAAGAGATAATAGTTTGTTTTATTTTAGAACGTTAACAATTTGATCTTAATTTGATAAATTGTTTTTATAAAAACATTTAAACTGTTCTCATTGTTGAGCATCGTTCTGTTCCATAGTACTTTTTTAAAAAAAATCTGTGCAAACATATTATGAACAGAAACATTGTAACTCAAAATCTATTTTTCTTTTTCTGTCATTGAGGCGATAACAAAGAAACCGTTTCAACTTTTTTGATCAAAATCAAACTTTTTATTTCTCCACCTTCTCTCGTTTTTACTCGAAGTTGAAAAAAAAACAGTTATAAAAGCATACCTCAAATTCCTCGGCAGTTGATTTTTCAATTTTTTGTTCCTCATTTTCACAGTAAATATAAATACAGTAAATCCAATCATTGCAACAATGCAATTTATCAAATAAATAAAAACCAAGTTTTGTGCCATATTTTTTTAGGTAACTAAAATATTTGATTAATATTTCACAATTTTAATTAATTAAAATTTCATCATCATCTTTGAGCCTTTTTTTTGGTTGAATAATAATTATTGCAGTATTTTATCTGAAAATTAAATGAATATAAGTTCAGGTTCATCTAGAAATAAGAAACGTAATAAAATATTAACAAAGAAATTGCACTTTTAAGCCAGTTCTTAAAACTGGTGTTTTAGAATCACGCTCCGAGAATGCCGAGGCAGTGATAATTGCGATTTTATAGATATCAGAAACAGAATCACCATTGACATTGTTTTAAAAAAAATTTCATATTCGCTAGAACTCAGATATCAATTTAAGGTGCCATAAATTTCAAAACCAAAATATTTTTTTTTTTGAAAAAGCGTTATTTCTGAACAAAATACAATTACATTAATTTCTACAATCAATTTTTAATGGCACATTAACCTTATATATTTAATTAAGTAAGAATGCTAGCAAAATTTTATTTAAATTTTATTAACGTCAGTAAAAAAAGTAGAATTCAAGCATCAAATATTTGTTATTCATTTTAAAAATGATTTCTTTGGTTTTCTATAATTAATGCCAGTAAAAGTCTGAAAAGTTGTTTAGTGTTTGTAAGAAAAAATGAAAATTATAAAATGCATTTATTTTAACATTAATAGAATTACAAAGTTTTTAAAATTTGTTGTTTAAAAGCGGAAGTATAATATTTATTAAAAAAAATTCAATTAACAAAACATTTTTACAGTTAAAGCTTACAACCAAAACCAACCAAACTGTTCACCTTTTTTTTTCGGAAATTCAACAAACATCGGAAACATAAGACAACATTTCAAGAGATTACTAGCAAAAAAAGAAACTCAAACTTCAACAAGCATACGGTATTAACGTTCATAACAAACATTAAAAACCTAAAGTAATTTCACCTGTAAAAATGATATTTGTAAAAAAAAAATATTTATAGTTCAACCAAGCATGCACACATAGAAAAATAAGTTTGTAAACATAAAAATTTGCAGTAAAAAAGTGACGTTTCAAAAGGAAAGATTTCAAAGCAAACATTCATAAAAAAAGCAAAAAAAAACATGTATATAAGATACGGATATAAAAAAAGTCAAATTTTCAACAACAACTGTTGTAAATTTGACCGAAAAAACATTAGAAAAACCATACCTTTAGAGAAAAATGAGGAGTTTTTTCAAAAAATTGTCTCTTTTTGACAAGTGTACATAACTTTTTTTATATCACCTTCTTATATCATTTACACAACAAATACGTAAAAGTACACTTAAAAAAATAAATCATGTAAATATATTTTTTATTAAATCCACGTGTTTGAGTACGATAATCCATTGAAACAAATTTGAAATTTAAAGCCTTCTGACATATTTTGACGAATGTCTTTGGCAAAAATTTGTTTCATCTCATTGTAAGCTTCACGAGTGGTAGTTGATAAAACGATATAACAATTTTTTGCCAAATGGTTGTCTATCAGATTAATTAAATCATCTTGATCAAGTTCTGACACGGCATCAAAATGAAATTTTTTGATTTGATTTTCTCTTTTTGTAAGTAACATTTCTTTTAAAATAGTTTTTGTTATAATGGGTATTGTAGAATTGAGAATGAAACCTATGCTTTAAGAATATTTTTATATCACTACTACCTTTTTTATACTTTAATTGGCTTACTCTATTTCTTTGATTTTTGGACATCGTTGAAAAGCTAGCAAAGCTGGATTGGCATCTTTACAAGAAAAACACATTAATTCAAATATCTCAAGCGAAGAAGGCAAACATTTTTCTAAAACATTTCTATTCAAGCTTGCTTCGATGCTGACTTTTACTTCCTTTGCTTGCGATAAATCAAGCTTCGGAAACAAGGTTGTAATATAATAAGCAGGTTGCCTTTGAGAAAGAATCTCAAAAGAATAAAAAATTTTAATGATTTTCATTGTAGAATTAATTTTATAAGAATGGAATTTATGGTCAGATAATTTTACTTTGGATAATCCAGCCAAAATTTTGCATCTTCCATCGACAAGCACTAATTTATCGAGATGACTTTCAGCTTTTTTAAGATGTAATAATTTAAATGTTTTACAAGTTTTAATTAATTTTTGTGACAAAATAATATGTTGAGAATTATCAAAGATATAGTTTATCAAAGGTTTGGGTATAGAAAATACTTGAGCTTTTGCTTGTGATAAATTCATTACATCAAGAGCAGACATCTTTAAATAAATAATAATGTGGTGAATGAAGGGGGCACAATGAGAGAAACTGAAGACAATTCTTGTTATAAGTTTATTTAGAGCTTGCTTGAAATAAATCAATCACATCTAGAGCAGCCAAGTTTTAGTAGATGGCACTGGGTTGAATGAAAGGTGGACAATGAGGCAAAAGAAGGTAGGTGCTTTTTTCCCTCTTTCCTCCTCCCTAAGTTTTGCGGCCTTGATTATAAGATGTATATTAAGGAAAAAAGCAATAAAAAATTCTTTTCTAACTTGGGTTGTATGCAGTTTATTCATTCTTTATGTACTCCTTGACCACTCTTCATGTTCACTAAATGCTTGCAAGCATAAGTATTCTTAGCAGGAACTGTGATTGAGTGATATTTGATCAACGTTGGGAGTACGGATATTCCGGCCCTAAGCGGATGACAAAACAAATAGAGGCTAAAAACTGTAAGATGTAGATTTGGGATGAAAAATTGGCATTGCCTCATCGTTGGTGTTTAATTACCAGAGAGGATAGTAGAATTTCAACGTTTTAGAGAGCTCACAAAAATGTTTTATATAGTACTTTTTCAAAAAAAAATATAGTAATAAACATAGCATCAAATAATAACAAGCAAAAAAAGTAAATAAATTAACTAATCAAAACTTTCATTGACTGCAATGTATCCATATTTAGCAGTTTCACCTTCTAATATATCTTTTATATGTTGTTCTAGAATTTCAAATCGCGGTCGATCATTAGGATTTTCATTCCAACAATTGCTCATTATTAAAGAAGCAGGTGCTGAAGTATCTTTTGGTATTGTCAAGCGTTTTCCTGATAGTAAAAAATCAAGTACCTCTTCATTAGAAAACGTAGAGTACGGTTCATTTCCGCATGTAAACATTTCATAGCATAATATACCAAATGACCAAACATCAGATTTTTCTGAAAACTTCTTTTTTGTCAATGCTTCAATCGATAACCATTTTAAAGGAAGTTTTTTTCTTGAAGTTGCACCATAATATGTTTCAGTGTCATTATATTGGCAACAAAGACCAAAATCAGCTAATTTCACATAGTCATTATTAATCATTAAAATATTTCTACATGCAACATCTCGATGAATAATATTTAATGCAGCAATATGTTTTAAAGCTTGGCAAACTTGTAAAAGAATGGAAATAAAGTTGCTTGTGGAGAATTGCTTTTTGCTGGAAAAAGATCTTACATATGACAACAGATTCTGAGTTGCTAGTTCCAATACTATTGCTGGAACATTTTGATAAAGAATCCATCCATAGAATTTAATTATGTGTGGATGTGAGCCGACTCTAATATAGGCATCCAGTTCTAGCTTGAATAAATTAATGTCTTCTTTTTCGTAACTGATTGGAATTTTTACAGCTACAGCGGCATTCTTTCTTTTAACATCATTGTTTTGTTTAAAATGCGCTAAAAATATGCTTTCTAATTAAAAATGATTAAGTTTTAACCTAACCTCTGCGAACTATTGAATTTGAACCTTTTCCTAAAGCATCGCTATCAAAATCTATTTCTATATCGTCCATTTTCAACTGTACGTTGGAATGTTCAGTGTATTTATTCATTAAATGTCCAAATGCTGATCTGAAAAATGATGAGTATCGTATGGAGTTGGATTTTTGGGTCATATGAAGTCAAAAATCATTCCAAATCAATTTACAATCCAAATGATTCCGAATACAATATAACCCCAATAACTGCACAAGCATGCAGTCTTTAAGTCTTAAGTTTTTATCACATTTTAAAGGAGTACTTAAACAAGACATTTCTAACATACCCCAAAACTAGTCCACGAAACATTTCATTCAGCTTTTTTTCACGTTTCTTTTGCTTTAAACGATAAATAAAAACTATCATTATGATCACAGCAAGTACAATTAAAGATAAGCTTCCAATAATGTACCATAAATTTTTTGATGTTTTTTCTTGATCCCTAAACAAAGACACAGATGATGTGGATATGGTGCTTGTAGATAAAAGAGACGAAAATGCATGGGTTGTCGCCGATACTGCTGTTTTTGTTGAAAATTGTGAATTTAAAACTGTTGTGGTTGTTGGTGGAGATAAAAATGTAGCTTAAAGTTCAATAATTATTAATCCAAATTATTAACACTGTTAAAACAAATACCATTCTTCTTGCAAATAAAAAAAGCACCATTACTAGAATCATTAGAACAATTAACAGTTTGATAGCAACCTACACCACCATTAAATGGTAGTACCACTACACAGTGCGAATCGTTTTCTCCATGTGGATAATCATCACACCATTCTCCATAATCAAGAAAATCTGCTGCACTTCCATCATCAGCTTCCCAAGTTTTGCCTCCATCAAATGTGCGAATTCCTAGCCAATAGTGGTACCAATAAGAGTAAACAAATGCTGAAAGAGTCAGAATGTTATGCAAAAAAAACCCCTAAAATGAAACAAACATAGGATTAATTGAAATTCATATTTGCTATGAATTGACGGTAGATACCCTCCCATATTTGCGCAATATTGCTGAGAATAGCCATAACCTCTTCTACTTGGGGATAGGGATAATCCATTTCCATAGCAAGCTTCAGCAGCTAAAAAATAAAACGACCCAACACTGCAATTTGGTACTTGATATTCTATTTCACAGACAAATGGTTTCTTTTTATTGCAATCTTCAGCACTCCATTTTCCATCTGTCAATGATGCTGAAGCACAATATAAGCCAGAGTAATTATACAATTGTGTCTCATCCCAGTTCTCATAGTCTATTGTACTATTATCTGTCCATTCCCATTTTGCAGATTTTCGGAGATTTGTAAATCCTATCCATATATCTTGTGTTGTCCCAATATCCAATTCTTAAATTTAGCTTTTTAAAATGTTTAATGTGGTAATAAGCAACTGCCTTAAACGAGTATTTTTAATCTGGCGTGAAGGCGATAAACCTGCGAGCAAGCGTATGTATGGTTTGAGGGAGTCATAGGCGTCCTAGACAAGTCAACTATGCGGCCACCTAAGACGTCACACAAAAAAAGTGAAAAGCGCATGTAGGGAGGTAAAGCCAAAGTGTACCCAACCCTACGGCCCATGAGTAAATTGATGAAAAAACAAACGTGAAACAACTGCACCTTGAAATCTGTCATGAATAGATGCTAAATGACCACCCATTTCGTTACAAGTCAATTCTGCTTCATCAAATTTACTGCTAGTCTCTGAAACAAAATAACATTTTGAATTCCATTCAGTGTAACCTGGAGGACAGCTTCGATAATTAAAATCTACGTTTGCTTCCTTCTTGCAGAGAACTAGATAATTTTTGCCACAATCTATATTTAAATAACAATATTGTTCTTCGGAAGGAGCAATAATAACACATGTTCCAGATTTTGGTTCTTTTGGAGAACCTCCACACCAATTTAGAAATACTGGCCCACTTCCATTTACAGTAATCCATGTCTGAGATTCATCAGAAAATTGTATTCCTACCCAATATGATACAAAAACAGCAGATAAATAAGCTTAAAATATTTCATGTTTGTATTTTGTTGTTATTGCGATCTAAAATTATTACTTGATACAAATTGAAATTCTGTAAAGCTTTCAATCGAGGGCAAAGAAGCGTTATAGGTTTCTTCACAATACTCTTCTGCATCTGCCCAAGTAACATATGATTTGCGACCACCATAACACGATTTTGTTGCTGGAAAATACACAAAACCATCTTCACAGATCGATTCTTTTGAACGTTGACAAATAAATGGTTTTGTTATGAAACAATCCTCCCTGTACCAGTATCCATTTGTAACAGAAAAATAACCACAGCTTTTGTCAATATTTCGGGGTGATCCATTAATCCAGTTTTGATAATCCAATTCACTGTTATCTGTCCAATTCCAGTGATTAGGCTCAATTAAAGCTGTTAAACCAATCCATAAATCGGTTTCGTTCAAAGCTTGACCTACAAATTAAAAAATTTATGAAATTACACTTTTTTCGACTTTTTTCCTAGAAATATGTAAATTACCAGCAATAAAATCATTTGTTTCTTTATCATGAATAGATGCCAAATGTCCTCCATTTTCTCTGCAAATTAATTCAGCAGCAGCAAATTTTGTTGAATTTAAAAAAATAAAATAACATGTTGAAGTTGAATCAAATTCAATATAATCTGGATTTAGTCTTTCAAATTCTGAAAAGCAACTTGCGGCCATCAAGGAAGCAATCACTGAAACAAATATTACACAAATAAGCATTTTCTTAAAGAACAAACATCAGAGAAGAATGTTTTCAGAGAGTGACCTAATACTGTCAATTTGGAGCTTAAAAACACGAAATTTGTGATAATCATATTGTTGAAGAAAAATGAAAGCGAAGGTGTTTTTAATCTTCTCAAAAAGAACTAATAATACAAAGCTTTTTCTCATTCCTTCAAATTTCAGGGGTGCAGCCACACGGGGACACGAGTAGAGATTACTAGGGATTTGACCTTAATTGGTCTCAAACAAGAATATTTTCCCAACTCTTTTTTGGGACAAAAATGGCCATTTCACATGACAGTCTTACCAGTTTTTACTGATGAACATGCAAATTTTCACCGGATCAAGGTTAATTTTATGTCAAAAAAGCTCCCATTCGACGCTGAGTTTAACTGCACTATTAGTTTATGTCTAACTATAATACAAAAAAAAGGCAAATCAAAACTGACATTTTTGTTGGGACACCCTGTATTTTGTCATTCTTTTTATTGATGTTTTACCGGTCTTTTTTGTGGATGTAAGAAAAAGGTACCAAAGAAATGGTTTTATTTACATGTTTTCGTTTCATTTTTATCACCAAAAAAAATATCAAAATAAATAATAAGTTCTAAAACTAATTTTTTCACCTGTTTTTCTCCAAATACATGTACCATGATAATCTAATTTTCATAACTATTAACCCTAATATAATTTTTGTTTTAAAAAAAAGCTCGAATCATTTTTGTGCTTCATTTTGAATTGTTACCATATGAATAGAAAAATATAGAAGCTAAAAATATGTTTTGTTGAAATGCAAATTGATTTTTAAAAACAAAACTTACACTTTCAACGCAAACTTGTAACGCTAAATTTTCATTATGCTTGTTTTTGAATATCAATGGTTCATCGTCAGAAAATTTTAATGGATGAGCTTTTAGGTCTTCAACAATGGTGTCAAATTCTGGTGTTCTCATTATGGTAAAGGTTTTGAATGGCTTTGGGGCTTTTGAGTTGATCCATGTCTGAAATAGTGGATCAATATAACATGGCTATTAAATATCTTTTTTTATCGTTACTGTCGTAATGATGGTAATTAAGCTTTTTGTTTTGTATCGAAATGATAATAACCGAAATATTTTATTATCGTTCTTTCTTATTACTATCACAAAAAAAATATTAGCCATCAATTTTCTTTATTCTGTTTCGTGTTACTGTCTTAAATACGATATTATGAGACAGTAATAACAATAGGGGTAAGTGGGCTTTCATATATCCATTTACAATCTGTAATTCAACTTTTCTAAGACATACATCCAAGTCTGTTATTCGGTTTTTAGTACTTTTGTGCAATAAAAATAAATTACTTACATCAACGAAATTTACAAATGCTCCAAATGGCCAATTTACACTTGAACTAATATCCAACAATTCCAACGAACTTTCTTCTGATTGTAACAAATTAAAAAAGCTTCCATTTATTTCTTTCAACATTGCAGCACTTTCTAAATTTGAATGTTCTCGAGTTGTACAAACTTCTCGAAATTGTCTTGTCTTTGCCAAAATTGGTAATGAATAAACGGCATAAATTGATTCAAAATCTTGAAAATGACAAGAATCGAGCTGAAAAAGGCAAAAAATTATAAAAATAGATTTTCAGCAAAATTCTATTACCTTAAAAATATCTAATCGATAAAGGCTTTCGAAAGCACACAAAAATTGTTGAATATCAGAAATTCCAAAATGTTTAAAATCTAATGACCGAGCAGAAAAATATCGTAATTTTGGCTGTGATGAAATAATAGTTGAAACAAAGGTTGCAAGTTCAGAAGAAATTGGAGTTAATTGTCGGTGTCGAGAAGTTAAGAGAATACTTTCTAGTTCAAATAAACCAAAATGTTGCTGCAGATTGAATGTTGGAAGATCAGTGATTTTAACAGATAATTGTCTAAAAAGTAAGCATGTAGTAGTAATATTATCGTATTTTCGTGTTACTGTCGCGATGATAGTACATGTAATGTAACCAAAACTTTTCATTTTATTTTCTGTTGTTACTTTCACAGTGACAGTAATCAAAACACTTTTTTATCGTTTTTTATTGTTACTGTGATAGCAACCAAAATTTTCTATTTCGTTTTTTATTGTTGCTTTCACAATGACAGTAAACAAAACATTTTGTTTTTTGTTGTTACTGTAGTAAATAATTAAAACTTCGAAATCAAAGTAAAATCGCATCAAAATGAAGTAATTATAACTTCAACCAGTAAATTTTGATTTTTTCGAAAAGGTTAAATAAAATTCATTTTAAACTTTAAACTAAAAATAACCTAAATCTCCCTATCAAAATCAAAGCAAATGTTTCACTGGTAAAAAAATGTTCACCCGAAATCTCAATTTCGTTATTTTCCGCAAAATTCCTGCTCTTTTTTAAACATAAAACACTTACTTATAAATTCTTCGTTTCATACAACCTTCAAAGCTACCATTATAATGAATTGGATGTAAATAAACACAAATCGTAACATTTTCCAAATCAAGCTCATTTGTAATCGCCATAAAAACTCGAACTTTTGGTAACTGTTTTCGGCATCTCGTAATTACAGAATTTAAATGCCGACAAACAAGTGCGGAAGTATCAATTGAAGTTGGTGGAAGTTTTTTTAAAATTTCAAGCTGGCAAAGTATCGGCAAATTTAACAACATCATTTGCAAAAAAATCCTTGAGATTTGATATATCCGTAGCACAAGAAAAAGTTTGAAAAATTTTTAAGGTTTAAAGTTAAATGTCAACCTCTTTTTTTACGTCAGAAAAGATAGCAGCCGTTTTTAAATTTTAAAACATTTGTTCGATGTCACATAACTTAAGCCACATAAATTTTAGTTTAAAAAATTTCAAAGCAAAAAAAGAGTGGTTGACAAAAACTGCCATGAGTGACAACAAGGATGCAAAACATCAGAGAGAGATTTTGTGGTCTAGACTCTCTCTGCTAGAAAAAATAAGCAACATTTGTTAAAAACACATATTTGAGTGATTTGAGTTTGATCAGATGACAGCAGGTTGACAAAAAGAGTAAGAAAAAGAAAGAGATAAAAACAATTAAACCAGGAAGAAGGATTTTTTGTTAGCAATGATCTATGCTATTTTTTTTAATGTAGTGGAAGAAAAACAAAAATATTTATGTCTGGCAAGCTCACGGATAGCGTTTGTCGAAAATAAAATTAGCAAATAAAAATTTGTGACAGCAGACTAAAGATTTTGAAAAATTTTGCAAAAAATATTAAATTTTATAAGAAATTTTGCCATTGATAAAAACTATGTTTTCTACAAAATTGAAGGAAACGCATTCCATAATTAAAAAAATTAAAATTGCACTCTCGATAATTCATTCAATGTTGGCACACGAAGTTATTTTTGGTAATGACACAATAACAATAACCAAAGCAATTTTCTATCGCTTTTTAGTGTAACTGTCTCTGTGGCACTATTCAAAATATGTTTTATTATCTTTTTCTGAAAATGTCAAAAGTTATTGTTAAAGAAAAATCGACAGTATTGCTTCGAATGACTAGAAGCAAGTTCTTTGGGCTGGTAAGCAAAAATTGGTTAATAAATCAACTTTTTCAGTAAAATGTTTTTTCAACTTTCACTAGCTGAATAATTTGTGCCATTGAAAAAAAGTGTTGAATTTAACGTCTAGTGTGAACGAATAAAAGAAAAAGAATATAAACATTTATTGATAAAAAATTTAGAAAAAAAAATCAATTTTTATATACTTTACTGATAAAAAGCAATAAATTTAAGTGCTTTTTTCCCTTTAACACTTTCTTTTTTTTTGTTAGAATTTTTTTTTTTGCTTGAAAAAAGACGAACATTTCAGCAGCATAAATGAGATTGTTAATTTTGGTAATTTTATTTCCATCATGTTTTGCTTGGGATCTCTGGAGGGATTATTACATGCCTATTGCAGCTGCCGCGTATAGTGATAATCCAAATCAATGTTTATCAAAGGTCCAAACATCCAATAACACATTTTCAGTAAGCATAATTCTTTAAGCTTTTTAATTTAATTTAAACATATTTGTTTAGATGTATCGTCAGTATACAATCGCATGTGATTCGTTAAATAGCACATGCTCTGGGTATATTGCTATTGATAATTTGACTGTCCCCCCCACAATTTATATTGCATTTCGAGGAAGCAATAATAATTATCAAATTTTTGAAAATGGTTGGAATTGGAATGAAATGGTGCCATTTGTTGGAGGTGGAAAAGTTGGAAAAATATATTTTGATGGATTTAATGATCTCTGGAATGCTGGAATGAAAGATGATCTTTTAACTTTAAAAAATAAATATTCAGATGCTATAATGTCTTTTATTGGTCATTCACTTGGTATATATCTGTCTTTTTTCTAAAAATTTGTTGTAACTTTATAGGCGGGGCAATGGCATCAATTGCTGCGGCAACAACTTTTTCAACACGAATAGGCGACTCGGTTTTTCTTGACACGTTTGGACAACCAAGAGTTGGAGATAAAGATTTTGCAAATGCTGTCCGTAAAATGGTAAGATACAAAAAAATTTTATTGAAATATCCGCTATGAATTACGAATTTGCAAAAAATTTGCGGATTAGACGTTCTCTTCTGTGCATGCATTATCGTATCTAAGTGATAAAAGCTGAATCCAAATATAATCTCCTTACCCCTGTATAAATGTTTTTGAAGTTTAAAAATGTACACGAATGCTTGAAAAAATAAACTAAAAATTTAAATAAAAAATAACATATAATTTTAGGGTATTAGTTCAACCCGTATCATTCATAAAGCTGATATTGTACCACATCTTCCACCTTTAAATCAATCAGGTTATTATCATTTTGCTGAAGAAGAATGGTTTAATAATGATATGGAAAATAGTAAAGACTTTACTATCTGTAGTGGAGATAATGGTGAAGACTTAAAATGCAGCAATTCACTTAATGATTCCGATTACAACATTGAAGATCATAAATATTATTATGGTCAAAATTTCATTGAATATGGTAAAAGTGGTTGCCCTGATTAAACAATGTTTTAGCAAAAGTGTTAATTTAAAACATAAAAATATAATCACAATAATTTCTTTGGACATTTAAACGATTAATCGCAATTTAAATGCGTCGCAAAGTGAAATCACAAAAACTTTATGGGTTAAGTGATTTATCAAATGTAACACCGACAATCGCTTGCTTGTCATAAAAAACAGGAAAAAAACGGCTGAGATGAAATGGCCACATAAGAAATGTGTGAAGACTCTCAAAATGAAAATACCGCCTTAAAAGATTAAAACCTTTAAAATATGCTGTGTAATTTTCTGGAAATATCGCTTACGCCATTTACGGATCTGAGCGAGCCAAGAAGTCTCTTATAATTCAAACTACAATTATCATAACCGACATATTAGTGCGCTATTCAGGAATGAAAAAAAAGAACAATTGAACCACAAAAACTTACAACATTCGAAGGAGCTAAATGTAACAGAAAAAATTGAAAAGTATGTCTTCGTACAAAAATTATATCAGTAGCACAAGTACTAACAATCGCTACTTCAAATGTAAACCAGAAAACTTGACTTTAAAAATCTAATTTGTATTAACGGGTAAAACATGCGGGAAACACTACCATCATGAATAACGTACGTAACAAGTGTTGCTATTTAAGAAAAATCGACAGTTTTGCATCAATCAACTTGTAACAAGTTTTTGAGATGCATAATAGAATGAGAAATATTAATTTGTAAGGAAAAGAGCTATATTTTTAACTAAGTTGTTTATCTTTAATCGTTTTTTGTCATTGGGTATGTATTCCAGCATGAAATTTTATTAACAAATTTTTAATGACCTAGAATAGTTAAACATGATTATAATTGGAGAGGAAGGAAATGAATAGCATTGAATTTTTGATAAATGAAACGAATGAATAATAGAGCGGATGTTTATTGAAAAAATTTGAGAATAGCTTAAATACATAAATCCATTCGACAATTTTTAAAAACATTCTTTTTACGTATTTGTTTTTTTCGTTTTTCTTGTTGTTTTTGCGTGACAATTTAGTTCTTTATTAACAAAACTTTATTTCTAATTGTACAGGTAATTTGTTTTTATTTTATAGTAGCTACAAACAGTTTTCCTCTTTAAGCATACAATAAGTTCTTGGCTTTGTCAGCTTTGAAAACTCGCATTGAACCATTTTGGAGTTTAAAAATAAACAAAAGTTATATTTGCTGAAAGAGAGCAAACACAACAAATCCATGAACTTTGTGTTTTTGTTAGTTTTTTTGTTACGTTCTGCTTTCGTAAAACACAGACAAAGTTGTACTTTTATTGATTGAAAATAAAGCATTGAGAAGCTTTTCACATGGGTTTTTTTAAAGCTACAATTATAAATTTACACTTTTCTTTTTTTTTGCGCGTTAAATTATTTACCCTTTATTTCCGTACTTTATGTTTTACTATTAAGTGAACGTTTATTATAAGCATTTTAATAGGATTTAAATTTCGTTTCTTCAACTTTTAACCCAATTGTTACCATTGTTATAATTAATAGTGTTAAAAATCGAAAGTTTAATAGAAATTTTTCATTGTAAAATCGAAAAATGACAAAGCAACGATCTTTGTTGTTTTTGACTTCCTCTTTTTTTCTTATCTTTGACACCGACATTTTGGTAGTTTTAATCTTGTCTGCGATTATGACTACTTACCTCAAATAAAAAGTGTTTCTTTTTTTTGAGTGTTCAGCAGTGATTGATTTTGAATCTTTTCTTTTATAGCTTCCTTGTTTTGCTTTTTAGTTAACTCTGAATTTAGTTTTTTGCCAGTGTTGCTGTTTCTCACTTTGAGCTATCAAAACGGCGATTGTTCAATTAATCCACATGTTTTTTCAGCAATGAAGACTCTGTTATTATTTCACATCTTTCTCTTTTGCTCTCTCATATCCATCTCATTCGCTGCCAAAATCCTTATTTATACACCAAATATTTCTCCAAGTCATATTGTAATGAGTGGACGAATGGCTGATGTTTTAGTAAAAGCTGGACATGATGTTGTACTTTTTATTCCAGAATATGATCCTGCTGTAACGTTAAATGGAACAAAGCTAGCAAAAATTTGGAGAATGAATAATATTTCTGATGCATTTTTACGTGGAATGGATGATTTTGGGGCTGGGTTGTTTACGGAGCCGTATGGAAGTTTTGGAGCTAGAAAAGCATTTGAAAAAGCATTAGCTGAAATGTGTGAAGGTAAGGATATGTGAGATCTGATATATCCCTTTGAGGAACATGTCATATACTTAATCCATAGAATGATTAAAGTGTCTAAATAAAGCTGTCGGTTTTTATTTGCTCGCAATTTTTTGTGAAGCGATAGTAACCAGACATTTTGTTATCGTTTGTTTTATTTACAGGGCATCTCAACGAAGTTGCCCCTTTTGATTTGGCCGGCAAATTTTTTGTATCAAAGTTAGACAAAAACTAATGGCGCAGTTGTTATGAGTGTCGGTTAGGATTTTTTTTGATATAGAATTCTTCTTGATCCGGTGAAAATTTGCATATTTCCCCGCTATGACAAGTGAGAGTAACACTGATTTTTATTTTTGAAGAGTTTAGTGTTACTTTCATTTTGTCATATTGGAGTTGTTTTTTTTATTTTCGAGATTAAAAAAATCTTTAAAAATGAGGTTTTAGTTTTGTTTATCAATTCAATAACCTTTTATGTGTCACAACGGACTAAACGGAACACATTTTGACCCCAATAGTCATATTTTTTACTCTCACAAAAATCAGCTCCAGTGAAAAATGGTGAGAGTAATCAAAAAAAACGATAAATTTTTTTTTCGATTACTATCTCTCCACAAAAAATTTGCATACGCAGAATCAAAAAATTTATATGCCGAAAAAATTCCTATATTTTTCTGATCATTTATCAGTGATCAGTTTTTGTCTAACTTTAACAGAAAAAATTTGACGAGCAAGTCAAAAGGGGCAATTTCGTTGAGACACCCTGTACTATCACTGTGATAGTAACCAAAAGATTTAACTATTGTTTTTCTTGTTACTATCAAAGTGAGAGTAACTAAAACATTTTTTTTTATCGTTTTCTTTGATTACTTTCTCTTTTTTATTGGAGCAGTTTTCGTGAGAGTAACAATAAAATTTTTTTTCTGAAAATTAATGATACTCTCATAAAGTAAAAAAGACACATCCAGATTAACAAAACCCCCTTCTTTTCAGATGTGATGGCTCGACACAAAGATTTCGATATTATTAAAAATTACAACTTTGATATTGTTATAACTGAAATGATTGATTTTTGTGGTCTTGGAATTATGAGATATCTGGGGCTAAAGAATCATATTTGGCATTCTACTACTCCTCTGCATGATACTGTAGCATATAATCTTGGTGTACCAAATCCTGCAAGCTATATTCCATCAACAGAAGAAAATTTAACTGGTCCAAAAATGACATTTCTTGAAAAGATATTTAATTTTTATATGCATGCTGTTACACTTTATATGAATCATTATGGTACTGATAAAGTAAGTGGATGGTATCACAGGGATCGAAATTTTGATTTTTGGGACATTTTTAATGCTATAAAACATTTTCAGGCAACAGAAGCAATTCGAAAATATGCTGGCCCAGAATTTCCAAATGTTAGACAAATTGCCTCAGAATCTACACTGGCCGTCATCAACAGTGATGAATTCTTAGATATTGCTCGACCAGTTCTTCATAAAACTATTTATATTGGCGGCCTTGGAATTGGTGAACCAAAACCTGTTGAAGATGAAGCAAGTTTTTTTATTATTTCAGAATTTTAAAACGTTTGTTGTTTCAGCCATTCAAATCCTTCCTTGTCCAAAGCAAAAAAGGTGTTATAGTATTTTCACTTGGAACAATTGCTCCAACTTCAAAAATGAGTCTAAAAGTTAAAGAAAATTTGATTCAAACTTTTGCCGGCTTTGAAGAATATAATTTTATTATGAAAATTGATAGTAATGATGGTGAAATGATAAAGCTTGCTTCAAAAGCTAAAAATATATTAACAACATCTTGGATGCCACAATCAGATATTTTGGGTTAGTTTTATTTTTATTTGTGAAAGAAAATTTTGTTTCTTTCAAGAACGCTGCTCCAATAAACAGAGAAATAGTAACAAGAAAAAACGATAAAAAAGAATTTTGATTACTGTCACTTTGACAGTAACAAGAAAAAACGAAATGGAATTTCCAGATTACTATAATCGTGACAGTAACATGAAAAAACGATAATAAAAATGCTTAAATTACTGTCTCTTTTATAGTAACAACGCTATTTCTTTGTAGTTCTATAATTTGAGTTATTAATCTATCACATTGATATGCTGTAGCAACGCTTAACATACCTTTATTTTCAGGACATCCAAATATCAAACTTTTTATTATGCATGGTGGCTTCAATGGTCTACTAGAATCTGCAATTCGTGGAGTCCCAGTAATTACAATTCCTATATTTGCCGATCAACATAGAAATGCAAAAATGGCTGAATATCGGGGTTTTGGAATTGTTGTTGAAAAAACTGATCTCGAAAGCAATGCCTTGAAAACAGCAATTGAAACAATTTTAACAGATCCCACTTTCACTCAAAAAGCAAAGCGAATTTCAAGCTTAATTAAATCAAAACCATTCAAACCTGATGAAACTTTTGTGAAGTGGATTGAATTTGTTGCTGAAAATGGTGATCTTCCTGAACTGACGCCTGAAGGTGCAAATATGGGCTGGATAGAATATTTTTGCTTAGATGTAATTTTTGTTGGATATTTATTAGTTCTTTTTGTATTAATAGTAGTTTTTTATTTAGTTAAAAAAGTTTTATTTTTGTATATTAATAGTACTATAAAAGATAAGAGAGAATAAAACAACTATTTATATTTTTTAAATGAACATTTATAAATTGACCATAGAGTTAGTAAATAAACATGAAAATGATAATAAATAATACAACAGATTACTGTAACTAAATAAGATTAATCTGAATCGATGCTTTTTTGTTTTTGAATTCTTCATCTTTGTTGTTTCCTTCCTCACCCTCAATAGCCCAATTCTTTCCATTCCAAGAATTGTTCTTCAAAGATTTCAAAATCAAGAATGTATTCATGTTTAAAAGTTAATCCATCATGTACATCCTATTTTTTTTCAATTTGCTTGCTTCAGATGGCTCTTTGTGAGAATTCTCAAAAATTCACAAATCATTCTTTTAATGTTTCAAGAAGACAAAATTTTATATTATCAAAAATAAAAAAACGTAAATTATTTAACCCTCTAATAGAAGCGCTTCTCTAATATAAAAGCATATGTAGCTTCAATTAGAGAGCTTACAATGTTATTGTAAATCGGCTTTTTGGAGTTCCTTTTACACCATAACCAAATTTCCAGTCTTCTTTTGATACAGCCGTACAAATCTATGCGAAAATGAATAATAAACATTTGGAATTTTTATTTATTCAAAGATATATAAATTGTACTTTTGTAAAAGAAAGTATAAAAAAGAAGAAACATTACAATAAAATACAAAGAAATCATTGACAAATGAAGTAGAGAAAAACTGAATAAATAATGATTCTTTCAAATTGGCCATTCTTTAATCATTACAACGCCATCTGTGATTTGAGTTCTTTCAAATTTTTGTTCAAGATTTAGCTTATTTTTAAAATAGAACCATTTGCAAGTTTTAATCAATTTCTTATAAGTTTCATGATTGTTTGGATTTTTGATTAAATAACGAATAATCGGAGCTGGAAGTGCAAATTCTTGATATCTCGGTTTAATAAATGTTTTGACAGTAGAAATGGGAACAAGTTCTTTACAAAAATTCTTAAACTTCGTTTCTTTTGCAAGTTGTTCCTCAGCATTCTTGTCTACAGAAACTCTTCTGCAATCATGAAATGTTGGAGCATTAAATATTCCATCAACAAGTTCAGCATTATTCATCATTCTTCTATGTTGGAGACATCCAACACAGTAATATACGGTACCCATGTCTTTATCATAATGACGTACACCGCCATGGTGATCTTTTAATGTAACAATAATACGACTTTTTGGAGTTCCTTCTATACCATATCCAAATTTCCAGTCTTCTTCTGATACAGCTTCTCTTTGTGAATCGAAACTGAAGAATTCTTTTATTTTTGGATAACTAAAAATGTTATAATTATGATCAAAAAACATGTTTAAAAAAATATTTTTACCTCATTGGTGAAAAACGTTTTTGCAGGAGAGATTCAACAATAGAACATGTAGTTTTGTTGTTGGACGTTGATGCAGAAGACGACGGAATTATTAAAAAAAACAATTTAGTTTAAAAGAAGCAGATTAAAAGACTGACCCAGCAAATAAAAGTAACAATGAATCAACGATAATAGAATAAAAAATTTGATCAACAAAAAATTTTCTTACACAGTGGAAAGTTTTTTTTTCTTGCTTTTTCTCACGTAAGCAAATTGATTCATATTACAGTAAAAAGAGGGCTCCTTTTCTTCCTATAAAAAACAAAACGAGTGACTGCCATAGACAGGGGTAAATAAATTGCCCTCTCAGAGTTGCCCTTTTTCACACACTGTTTTTTTTAAAACAGAGACTCTTAAAAATCTCTTGTCTTGTAAAATCATCATTGCTGCATAAGTTATTTTGAATTAACAGCAACAGCCAGCAAGCAGTTTATTCTGCACATCCGTTGCTGCGATTTTTGCCCGTTTGGTCTTCCTCTTTTTCCTCTCTCCTTTTTAATTGTATAATATATATGGGTTTTTAAAGATCTTAAAAAGTTGTTATATCTCATTTTTATATATAATGTTTTTAGCTTTTCACCAAAACCTGATCAACGTTTCGCTTTAAAAAATGGATCCTTTTAAAACTATTATGAGACAAAGTTATTCTATTCCATCTACGATCATTAATTATATTTTACAAAGAGATAATGAAATCTTGCTGCAGAAATCTCAAGAATTTCCGTACAAAATTTGTTCCTTGTGTAAATATTTTTTCACAAAATTAAGATTGATTTCTTGCTATCAATTATCCATAGAGAGCGATCATATAGAATTAAGGGGCTATACCGCTCCAAGACATATGAGATCGATTACTTTTCAATGCATGGAAAAAACAAATGTATATTTCTGTCCAACAATTTTGACCACCGATACATTGCTCAATCTTTATCCAAATAAAATTGAAAGAGCCCCGCCAACAATTGTATCAAAGTTTCTTCCAAAACTTTGTAACTACAGAATTAAGTATTTAAGTCTTAAAAATCAAGAAATGACTTTGGAAGAATTTATATTTTTGACTCGAAATTGCAAATGTGAAGTTTTATTTTATGATTGCAAAATTAATGAAAAAAATGGGAATATTGTACCAGCCGAAAAACTTTTAGAAGTTTCACCAAATTTATTGCAATTTGCAATGTGAGTTTTTATAATTCATAAATATAAATAAAATATGGGTTATATTTGATAGCATGCATTTCGGTACATACAAAAGAGATTTAATGCCAGACTGACAAATTTACGCTACCTTTTCACTAAATAACATATATTTTCCTTCATTTTTGTCCATGCGACAAGAGTAATACTTTTTTTATGCAAAACTGCTTCCAAAAAATTTTCCATTTTTCTTATTATTTGGTTAGATATGTAATTTGATACTTTTTAGGCGTTTTGATAAAATCACTGAAATGTGTTATTCTACACCTTTAACCTCAAAAAAACTTGCAGCCTTTCCAAAATTCAAATATCTCATAATTTTTTTTCTTCACAATGTTTCTGATAATTTTAAAGCTTCTGATTTTATTGAATTTATTAATGTAAGTATATCTAATTAATTTCAGAGTTAAAGAAAATATTTAAAAAAACGCATATTTACAGAAAAATCATAAAAATGGAAAACTAACAACATTTGGAATCAAATTTTTAAATGACGTCAGCCCTATATTTATTCATACTTTTAAAAAGGATATTGACGCTGCTATGCATTCTATAAAAGATGTCGAAGATAAAAAAGTTTATTTTGATGGTCGGGAAATAGCTTATAGCATTCAAAAATTGGGATCTTAGTTCCGATACTTTTGTGATATTTGAATTTTGTAGTTTTTTCATTTTTTATAAAAAAATTGCCCAGACATTTTGTGATCTCTAAAAATATCAAAACAAAAAAATAAAATTTCATAGAATTTGTATTATAAAATTGTATCTGATATTGAAAACAACCTATCCATTATTAATCATTGTCTTTACAATAATTGATAAATTGTATTTCTTTTGTGAGTTATACAATTTATGAATTATTTTTTTATGCTCTTCTTTTTTTTATGTTTCTTTTGATTTAAAATAAAAGCTCCAGCAACGGTAATAATGTGTGTAAAAAATAAATAAAAACGGTTTTTTAGCCTACCTGAAAGCTAAACAATGAAAGGCCTGTGGCAATTAATACATAAATAGCGCGACATAATGACTTCTCTCTCCGATTAAAAAGGTCATAAAAGCACGTAAATTAACTGCAGTGCTTATAAAATCAACAATTGAGCTCATTTTCTTTCTTTATGGCTTATTGAACCATAAAGAGAGAAAAAGAGTTGCGTCAATTACATTTTTTTATAAAAAAATTATAAAAAATTCAAAAATAATTTTGTGCTTATAAGCAAATATTTTATAAAAGAAAAAAATAAAAAGAACTTTTTATGTGACTATTCAAACTTATCCCGGAAGCAAAAATTGTGAAATCGTTTTAAAGCTTTTTTTAAAAAAAAGAAGGAATGAAATGATATTTTTTGTTGTAATCTGTTTTTCTTTCATTGCCTGCAGCAACGACAAAAATAACAGAGAGCAAAAACTGTTTCATTTTTTTAAATGCCTTGCTCAATTTCTTTTTAATATTTTAGTAATTTTTACAACTTGACATTAAAACTTTTTATTAGATGATTTATGTAATGCGCGCAAACAAAAATTACACAGCAACACAAAAATCGCCGATCTTTTTAAATTTATTTTTCAATAATAATAAATTGACATATTTATTAGAACTATTGAGAAACGTTTGCGTTTTTGATGGTTTTAGACAAAAATTTTGGACCAAAAATGGCTTTTTCATTCCTTTTAAAACAGCTTTTAAATCTGTAATTTTTTTATAAAATTTTAAATACAAATTATAAACGAAATAAATATATTCACATTAAAATATATAAAAACAATAAAGCAAAAACATAACAAATATAAAAAATAAAATGAAACAAATTTTTAAACATTCCATTCAATGTATGGTTCAATCAAAGCAACATCATCATCAATTTGAATATTTCTAGATTTCTGGACAAAATTTAATATATTTCTATGAAAAAACCATTTACATGTTTTAATAAGTTTATCATAGGTCGCTGGAGTTTGTGGATTAAGGATGAGATATCGAATTAATGGAACTGAAAATAAAAAAACTAGTTTTGCAAAATAAAAAAAGTCTACTTTAAATTTTTTCTAAGAACAAATACAAAGAGAGCAATAGGTTGCGCATCAGACTTGCAACCCAAAAAACGTGCATACCTGGAAATGTGAATTCTTGATGCCGAGGTTTATTAAATGTAAAAAGTGGAGTAATGGGAGCAGGATCATTAGAATAAGCAATAAATTTAATTGAATGATCTATATCCCATTCGATTACTTTGTGAACTTCAACATCACCATTCATATGAATTCGTTCAACAAGTGCCAAATGATTTCTATAATAAAACCATTTACAACTTTTTACTAGCTTATTGTAAATTCCATGACTTCTTGGATTTTTGATTAAATATAAAATGATTAAATTTGGAAATGAGAATTCTTGATATCGAGGTTTTGAAAAGGTATAAAGTGGAGGAGAATAATTCCATGGATATTTCATAAATTCTTTTTCTTTTTTAAATTGTTCTTTTGCATTTAACTTGGCACAAATTTTTTTGCAATCATGAAATATTGGAGTATTAAAAATATCATTGATAAATTCTGCATGATTCATAATTCGTTTATTATTGAGACAACCAAGACAATAATATTTTTTTGTTTTTGATTTCTTATCATAATGTTGTACCCATTTACCATTTTGATCATCTTTGATTGTAACAATAATTCGAGTTTTTGCTTTTCCATCTGCATTATATCCAAATTTCCAATCTTCTTTTGATATTTCAATTGTTCTGGGTTTACTAAAAATTTTTATTGAAAAGAATTGTTAATAATTTACTTACATATATGGTAAAGATTCTTTTTTAATGGAGGTTCATCACCACATGAGGATGTAGCTTTGCGTTTGCGTTGAAGTAGAGTACGGGTTGATGTTGAACTTGATTGAGCCATTTTCAAATAAAGAAATTTTGGATGGAAAAAATGAACACAACAAAAAAATCAATGGACTGAATGAGAAAGTTGTTTTTCTTTGCAGCAAAAAAAATGTTTCTTTCTCTAGACGGTGATCATCGCTTTGTTATTCACTATAAATTTTAGTCTTCCTTCAGTGGCGCCTTTCTTTGTTTTTCATAGTCTCACTCAAAAATTGCAACCTATTTTGTGGTTAACATAGGAGATTTTCTCATCATTGAAAAGGTTATGCTTTTCTTCAAATAAGAAAATGTATTTATCGATTTTTGCTGACCACTAAAAGGGGTGTCAGAATGAAGTTTTTTTTTAATACAAGGAAACTTCAACAAACTTTTCAACATCTTTAACAGATTGATGTCGAACACATTAATCGGTAATGGAGCTGAGCTATAAGCAAATATGAAAGGAGTATTACGGTAATTACAACATATCGTAATATCAACAAATATTTAAGCTAAAAATTGGCAGCTATAGTCCCGCAAAAATGAAATAAAATTATCTGTGTAGCAAATCAATTGAATCATCAACATTAATATTTACCGTAGCTATTATGTTTTTCCTCAAAATGTGGTTCTATGATTTTCTCCTTTTTGTTTATCTTTATCCAATGTCACACATCCACTTTTCTTGCACATGTTTTTTGTTAGATTTTTTTTCAAAGTTTATAAAAAATTTATCGTAAACGAAAAAAACAAAACAATAAAGTTAACGTTTTTTAAAAATCATAAAACAACCCAACAAATTTTGAACAAATGATTTCTTAGTTTTTATTGTTGATGACATATTTGTTGTACATAAGCTATCCCCAATAAAAGCACGTTCAAGTGTTGGAATACTTTCATCTTCTAATTTTGCAACAGAATTTTCATTATTTGAAGAAGAATTATCCAAATAAATTACTTGGATTGAATCATTCAGTTGAGGTTTGTATTCATTTTCAGAAAATCCACTAATATCACATGACATCGGTAAACTATTTGGGATCAAATTACTTGATGTTGTTGATTGATTGATAGGATGTTGATTTTCTTTTTCTTCAATAAAGGCTTTTTCAAGAATTTGAATCGTTTCATTTTCAGATTTTTGAGTATCATATTCATGTGATGAAGAAGTTGTTGTATTCTTATCCGTATTAGTATTTTCAAGTGTTCCAATATTTTCATCTTCTAATTTTTGAAGTTCATTTTCATTTCCATTATTTGATGAATTAAAATTTGAAATCAAAGCAGATATTTCGCTTGAATCCAATAATTCAAGATGTCGACTTTCAAGAATTATACTTTTACCATACATTCCAAGAGATGATTTCGTGGCTAAAATATTTGATATTGATGAGAGATTAATACTTGAATTTTCTCCAATAAAAGCTTTATCAAGAGTTTGAATTGTTTCATTTTCGGGTTCTTGAGTAATGAATCTATGGGAAGATGTTGTAGAATCAGTGGTAATTTGGGATGAATCCATGATAGTATCTGGAAAAATTTTGCTAATTAATTTACATTTTCCTCAGAAAAATAAAAAAAACAGACTTTTAAAATCAGAAACTTTGACAATATTTAGTAGTCGAACCGCAGTACGTCTATTTTGCAGCCAAATGGATGAATTATATTGGGAATACTGAAATGTTTTTTCTCATAATTGGACCTCATTAGAAAAAACAATAAGTGCAATATTCAAAAACAATTTCTTTTACAAAAAGGTAAGAAACTGTTCCTTAAAGGATTATGTTGACAAGAGAAAAGAATTGTTTGAGTGCCAAAATGGCTTCTAATGTTTTTTTGTTTTTAACTTTTACACTTTCAACAATATTTTTGAGCACTATTGTAATCATTTGATTGGCATGTTTGTGATTAATAAAACTTTTTTTTATTATAATTCTTTGCAGCTTTTAATTTTTAACACTTTTTGAATGATATTTTTTTTGACTGCATTTTCAAAGTGCATAAATTCAATCATTTAGGAGGCTTAGGCAAGTCTTATCAGAAAAAACAAATGAAAATGTTCATTGATTAAATTCTTTACATTTTTAAAAACCATCAAGATCAAATGAATGAGCTTTTGACCTCAAAGAAATTTCTTTAACAAGGATTCTTTTGAAAGCATTGAATTCACGTGGTTTCCACCTTTTCAAAAATGCTTATTGTTTCTTATCAGTGATTCGCAAGGTGAAAGATAAAAAAGGGCACATGCAGGCGTCGTCGTCAACAATGAGTTTTTCACTGCCAAAAAAATTTTGGTTTTTAGGAATAGAATACAGTTGAAGTTTTATTGATTATTTTCTTTGGTGACAATGTAGAATTGAGTGGCACAGGAGTCAAAAAGAACATGACTTAAGTTTCTCAAAATTACAATTTCCGTTGAAATTATTTTTAAATTTGAATTGCTTCAACTTGTGTTCGACAATATCTGTTGATATCAACAAAAAACAAAAAACAGGTGTTGTATTCAGTTTTCTGTATTGTCAAATAATCAAGGTATAAAACACAACAGACATGTTTCTGCTACTTCCTTTTTTTCTTGGCTGATGACTTTGCTGTATTGGATGTATGAGATTGACGTTATTGTCATCAGCGACAAAATTTATAGCATCGATGCATAAGAAGCAATCGAAAATCGCATGCTTCCTTTTTCGCTTGTCTCTTTGAGAGTGAAAACGGATCAATGTTTTCTTATCAGTAGAAGCGATAATGACAAAAGAATGCTTTCAAAAAGTCTTCTTTTCTTTCCATCTTTTTCCATTTGATCATTTTTCCTTTAATGAAACAAGCCATGTTCTTTTTTAATCTCTATCAGCTGCTCAAAAACATTTTCTTGATTGATTAAAGCTTGCTTCTTCAGCAGACGTTTGAACAACAAAAAAATCGACCTTTGTTTTTTTAAAACAAAAAATTGATTGTTTTTCTTTCGTCCGTGTTTTTTATCGCCTGATTAAAATTTGTTGTGTTAAACTTTTTAAAATTGATATTTTTTCGCAACACTCTATTTTGATGTTTGTTTTTTCAGGGTAAACATTTGACAACAAAAATGTTGTCAATTTATTTAACTTTTATATTACTGATACTTCCTACAATTAATGCTCAAACAGTACCACCAAATAGTCGAATAGATTGTGATCCATCACCTAATTCAAATCAAGATGAATGTCAAAGAAGAAAATGTATATGGGATTCAAATTTTGATCAAGTACGTTTTTAGTTTTTAAAATAATAAAATTGTTAAAAATTGTTATGTTAGTGGAGGAATGCCAAAGTTTCTTACAATTATCTGATTGATTACAACAGTTTGTTTCAATTTGGGGGAATAATGTGTTTTATCGATGATTATGTTTTGGTAGTATTCTTTTTTTGAAAAAAATGTTGTTTAAAAATACTAACACAGTTTAATATGCTTGAATTTTAATAGATGATATGTAATAACGTTTGCTATTGTTATCCAATTATAAACTAACATGCGTTTTTGGCTTACGAAAAGCTCTTGACGTCTACACATCCTTACATAAAGATGTTTTTCCCTTTTTTTATACGCCACTTTAATAAAACACCAAAGGATTTTTTGCTTTCGGAAAAGCATGTGCCCTTGATACCCTTCCTCCTTGTTGGCATTTTTGGCACTGGTTAACTCCGCTTTCAATACTTACTTGCACCATCAGTGCTATTTGCATTCTTTCTTTATTTTTATCTGATTTAGAGTAATCCAACTGTTCCACTTTGTTATTATCCTCCAAATACCGGCTACAACGCAACCTCCGTCGCAAAAACAACAGCAACTCTAAAACCTGTAGCTGGTGGAGTTGAAAATCCATATGGCTCTAATTTTCCTGAACTTCAATTTACATGGAAATCACTTGGTGATGCAGTAAAAATTCAAATTGCACCAACTGGTGTTGATCGATATCGTCCACCTGTAGACCTTAACGAAGATGCAGCCATTTCTTCATCTGAATCCTTAACCGTTGAAATTGTTGACAAAGATATCTTTTCTTTCAATGTTAAAAGAAAATCAAATGGTGTTCGAATTTGGGATACATCAATTGGCGGGTTGCTATTTGCAGATCAATTCATTCAAATTTCAACATATCTTCCTTCAAAAAAGATATATGGTTTTGGTGAACATATTCATAAAAATCTTCAACATGATTTTAGTAAATATACTACATGGGGAATGTTTGCTCGTGATGAACCACCAGATTCTGCATCTGATACTCCAAAGAATTTATATGGTGTTCAACCATTTTATATGGGACTAGAAGGTAAGCAATTTTTTTTGGATTCTTATTAGTCACAAATAATGTTTAATCCTATCTCTTTTTCCAGATGATGGAAAAGCATATGGTGTATTCATTTTTAATTCAAATGCTCAAGAAGTTGTTACTGGTCCTGCTCCTCATTTAACCTATCGAACAATTGGTGGACAACTTGAAGTTTACTTTTTCCCAGGCCCTAAACCAGAAGATGTCGTAAAACAATATCAACAAGTTATTGGTACACCATTTTTACCAGCATATTGGGCATTAGGCTTTCAACTCTGTCGATATGGATATACTGGTGTTGATGAAGTTAAGGATACTGTAAAACGATTGGCTGATGCTGGAATTCCACATGATGTACAATTTGCTGATATTGATTATATGGATCGATATAAAGGTATACATTTGTGGGGGCATACAAAGGATTAACAAGATTGGGGATTTTTGAATTCTTTCTACAAAATCTATTTTTTTAGATTTCACTTATGATCACAATAAATGGGCAGAATGGCCAAATTTTACTGATTATCTTCATTCTGTTGGTAAACGTGTTACCCTTATCTTTGATCCTGCAATTCAAGCTGATTATGATAGCTTTAAACGTGGAATTGATTCAAATGCATCATTCATTGAATGGCCATCAAAAGATGTTGTTATGCAAAATATCAATGATATGTACCCGTATGCAAAAGATACAAAAGTTATGCTTGGTGTTGTATGGCCTGATAAACATGTTGGATTCCCAGATTTTCTTGATCAAACTGGACAAACAACTAAATGGTGGATTAATGAATTTAAGCTTTACCATGCTCAACAAGCTTTTGATGGAATTTGGATTGATATGGTATGCAAATTTTAGGATAAAGGGGCTTACTAAATTTTTGGGTTTTGAAATCTCATAGTTCACTAAATTGAGGGTTTTTTCGATTACAAATTTCATTTTACTTTCAAAATCTCCATTTCGCCATGCACTAATCTCCTTCTTTTTTAGAATGAACCATCAAATTTTGGAACTAATGAAGATCATCCATGGTATTTTGATAGTGATGATCATCCTGATGATTTACCCTTGAAATGTCCAACATCTGGTGATAATGCACATTATGATATTCCACCATATGCAACAGCAAGTTCATTCTGGCAAGGTGGAAATGTGTTATCAACAAAAACCCTCTGCATGTTTGGAACTACCATGCGTGGCACTCAACGATTCTATGATACAAAAAATCTTTATGGCCTCTCTGAAACTATCTCAACTTATCAAGCTGTTAAAGAAGTTCGTGGAAAACGTGGTGCAATTGTTACTCGTTCAACATTCCCTTCAACTGGAAAATATGCTGGTCATTGGTTGGGAGATAATACAGCACGATGGGAAGATTTACAGACATCAGTTATTGGAGCACAAGAATTTAATATTTTTGGTATTCCATATGTTGGCTCAGATATTTGTGGATTTATTGGTACTACTACAGAAGAACTATGTCTAAGATGGCAACAAATGGGTGCTTTTCATTCCTTTTCAAGAAATCATAATACTCTTGGTGCACCTCTACAAGATCCTGCGCAATGGCCTTCTGTAGCTAAAGCAACTCGAAAACATAATTTATTCCGTTATCGACATTTACCGTATCTCTTTTCCCTTCATTTTGCTGCAACTCTTAATGGTGGTACTGTAGTTCGACCAGTATTCTTTGAATTTACTGATGAAGAAACAACACATAATCTGTGAGTTTTTGGATGGTTGTTAAAGCTTTGCGAAAGTTCAATTTCTGTTAAACTTTTGACCCAAATTTGAATTAAAGATCGATGAAGCTTGAATATTCAATGAATCTAATTAACCTTCAATCCCTTTTTCAGCTCACATGAATTCCTCTGGGGTTCAAATATGCTTATTGCACCAGTTGTTACCCAAGGTGCTACCGATGTTGATGTGTATCTTCCAACTGGTTCTGATTGGTATTCTCTTTCTGATTCATATTATGGCACAAAAGTTACATCTGGACACGGCAACTATGCTGCACCATGGGATGCTTTAATTCCTGTTTTCCTTCGAGCTGGTGCAATTCTTCCTCGACAATCACCTGCTCTTACAACAGCTGATGCAAGAAAAAATCGTTTTGAACTTGTTGTTGGTCTTAAACATCTTGATGATGGTACTGCTATTGCAAGCGGGGAATTATATTGGGATGATGGAGAAGCATGGGTTGATAGCATGGATACACATAATTATTATCATTTTACATATGATTTCCAATATACTGCTGCAAATGGAATGTTAACAATTAAACAAGATCATGCAGCTGTAAGTTGAAGATTTTTTAGAGGGATTACCGCGATTAAGATTTTAAGGAGATTGTTTTCCTTTTATTCATGCCTAGTTTAAACCTAATTCTTTTTTAGACTGGTATTACACTTCCATTCCTCGATAATATTGAAATCTTTGGATATCCATCTTTACCTGATATGAAAACTTTCTTTATTAATGGAAATCCTGTTAGCGCTCCAGCATCAGATTATTCACCATTTTCACAAATCTTCAATATCACAGGCTCCAATTTTATTGATCTTAATACTGGCAAACAATGGATTTTACAATGGAAAAATCATTAAATTTAATGTTATTAATTACGTAATTATTGAATAGAAGTTTATGCAATAAAAGGTTTTATATAACTTGTGTTCAAAGCAAAATTTTAACAAGGCTACAGTATTCCGTGTGCTGGGATGTTGGGAAAAGTTCAAGAACAGCTAAAATTAATAAACTTTTCATTATATATTAATCTAAGTAAAAAAGGCGATCATCAGGTAATTCAGGTCCATCTTCTTCAGGTTCAAGTGCAGCACGTTTAAGACTTGGTTCAGAGTAAGATGAATTTGTATGCTTACGAGCACGAGGTTTTGTGCTAAAACTGAAAGCACCTTTTTCACGAACAAATTCAACAGCAACAAGTTGTACAGTAGTTGCACCACAATCACGTCCAGGATTTGCAGAAACTGTAACAAGATGTTTAGCTTGAAAAATGTATGCAGGATAAACAAGTTCAACAACAGCACAGCGTGATCTTCTACATCTAAATGAAAAACTAATGGATGGACGTTCTTCATTAACAGGATATTTAAATACAAGAATATAAATGAGGATACAAAGCTCATTACCACTATCAAAAAACTCTATATCGATAGATTATGTTTATCTCAATCATCTGACAGCTTTTCAATCTCTAAAAAAATTTAAAACATTTTTCGAAAATTTTTGTAAAACTTTGTTGAACTTTGTAAAAAGTCAGCGACGGGAAATGTTTTGGAGAATTGTTCTTTCACTTTTATCTCGTGAGAAAGTTGTCGGTGGTTCTTCTTCTCTTGATTATATCCAAAAGATAAAGCGAATATGTATTTTTATATCTTTTTTGTTTTGTATATTTAACTGATGGATGAAGTTGTTGATAATGATGGTGGAATTTTTGTATTTTTTTTTGTAAAAGAGGAAAACTAGATTTGGTAATTTTTTGTGGTCTAATAAAACCTTTTAAGCATTTTGTGTACATATATATCCAACAGCTACTGGATATATAACATCCACATAAGCTTTTTTGTAGTAAAAGAATCTGGTAAAAAATAATAATATTTTCCCTTGATTTTATCCATTTTTATCTTGATAAATTTAAGCTAATAGCTAATCACGTCGATTTAATACATATATATGTAATTATTACAACTAATTACATATATTTATTTCTAAACGTCAACATCGATATATCTCTCTTCTTTTTGTCCGCGACGACGTCTGTGATTGTGTTGTTGTTGTCGCGACGTACATGTGTACACACATTATATTTTTTCTTTAGTCTCTTTGTGGCGTGTTTATTGTTAATCAATAATGTGAAACTTTAGAATTCTTACACTCAAATGTTAACACTTATTGTTTCTTTTTAGAAATCCTGTAGCGAATAGAAACAAACAATGAAGTGCGAAAGAATTTCTCTTTTCAACAATCAATCGACACATTTTAAGCAGCCATTTTTATTGCTGCTTAAAATTTCTTTTGCTGCTGCTTACTCTTGCTTTTTTAATAATTTGTAATAGTAATAAGAAGCTTTTACCAAGCCAAGAAAAAGAAGATGGAAGCTGTACCTTCTCCTTCTACTACTGCTGTTGCTGCAGCTGGTGGTGCTGCTGGAGAATATTATCCTATTGTTGAAGGTCAATTGATGCCAATTGTGATTCCTCAAGCTCATAAAGAATTTTATGACCGTGTTGAAAAAGTTTTTAAGATTACTTTTAAGAGTAATGAAAAGAATGTTAAACATCCTAATCAAGTTGTAAGTTTTTCTTTATGTTCAGCTTTTTTGAAAATAGCTGTGGTAGAGCAGTTGGCAGCGCATTCGAACCCCGTCCTTTGCTGCCTCGCAGCCTAACACTTCTTCACTACCAACTAATCTATCAATGCTACTTCTGAAAAATGTGTTTTTTTAAACCCATATTACTCTTTTAATGTTTTAGGTTGCTGATGACACTTTTCATTGTGGTTCAAAAAAAGCAGTATGTGTTTACCTTGGTGATAAGATTCCTCCTCTTGAAGGTGTTGGTTATCCTATGATTCATGCATATTTGAAATTCCATGATGATAAAATCAAAGATTCAGTGGTTCAATCTTGTCCTAAGCATAATACTCGTTTGTTTTATAAACTTGTTGAATATTTAATATTCATTATATTTCTTTTTAGTTTCAGCAAGTGATCAAAATCATCGTGCTAGTGTTCTTTGCACTCAAAGTGCTAATTTCCAATATTGTTATGATGATGCTTATAAACAAGCTTATGTTCATGTATTTAAATATCCTGTTAATGAAGAACGTCCATCCATTAGTCTTTCATTTGGATGTTTAAGCTCATGCTTTGGTCGAGCTGTTTTTGAACTTAATGTTGAACTTGTTTATCCTGCATACATTTTTCAAGCTAAACATCTTGTTAAAGTTTCGGCAAATCCTGGACGTGATTGTGGTTCAAATACTGTACAACTTGCTGTTGATGGATTTGCTCGTGTCAAAGGTGCTTTCGGTGTTAGCACAAAACCTCGTGCTCGTAAACATACAAGCTCATCTGATTCTGAACCAAGTCCTAAACGTGCTGCACCTGAACCTGAAGATGGTCCTGAATTACCTGAAAATGGCATTTTTAATCTTACCGTAAGTTTTTGATACTGTAATACATTGAATTGTATATTTTGTGTTTGCCTTCGGATCATTCCTATTTGATTTTGTGAACTCATTTTTCCACGGGTTGCTTTTGACAGGAGCATATTTTTCGTCTAATGTTTTGGCATTTGTGGGCACTCTCCCAAATAGCGCCGAAATTGAATTTAATGTGTCACTGAATTGGCCACTCTATATTTACAAAAAATTTATTTTTTTCAGATTTATGGTGTAAAAGATTACCAATTTCTCTTGGATCAATACAATACTCGTCTTATTAAAGACAAATATCGGCAAATCAAAACATGTCCTGCTCAAGCTGTCATCCTTAACAGCCAAATTCCTGAAACTGCTGATCTTGATAATTATCTTGAAAAGGCTCGTTTAAAGCGTTATAAACAACTTCTTAATTCTCATGGTATTAATACTATGACTGATCTTCATAAAGCTTATCATCGTCGTGTAAGTTTTCTTTTGTACTGGAAGAGATATCTAAAAATATTTTTGGATTGACTATTTTTGTTATACTGTAATTTAGTTATGCTAACGTTTTTTTATATATATCTCTTTTTTTCAGTATTTTGAAGATCTCATGATTCCTGTTGCTGAAGCTCGTATGTTTATCTAAAATCATTCATTCATATTTTAATATTTATACTTTTTAGGTGTTCTCCATTCCTCTTTCATCTATTGGCAAACTAGCTTTTTAAATCGACAATTCAATGGATCACAATCTGATGAATAAATCTCTTGTTTTTCTTGATATATTCTCGTGCTGGCTGCTTGATCTCAATGGCATCATCTCTCTTTTTCTGGTAATATAATATTTTCTGATAGCCTCTCTTTGTTATTGTTCTCTTTTGTACCGTTTTTTTTTTGTAATTGTTATTGTAATATTTTTGGTACAAAAAAATTTGTTATTATTGTTTATGATTTTGACTATTTCGATGGGTACACAAGCGGAAGCTTGATAAGCGTTTTTCTGAAGGGTGAAGTTTTAGTCATTTTTTCGATTACTTTTTAAGGTAATGACACTAAAAAGGAAAAAGAAGTCATTGAAAATTCGTTTCTTTTTGCAATCATCAAAGGAAGAGAGAGAAAGGGATAGTTCATTTCCTGTTTTCTTATTTCTTGCAGTAATAGTTCATCATCAACACTCGTTAAGTCAAAGAGTGTCTTTTCTTTTTGTGGAAGAAGAAGAAATAAACTTCTTCCTCAAAAAGAAAGTTCTTTTTTTTCTGTTCTTTCAAGGGTATTTGAATTCAACAAAAAAAATAAGACTAAATAAATTCGACCGGTTGTTACTTTTTTGTGTCATAGTTTTTTCTTTCCTCGAAACAAAATTTTTTTATGGATGCTTCCTATATTTTTGTAAGGATGTTTCGAGAAAAACACCTTTTTTCTTTCTTGATTTACTTGAACGAGATTATCCATTTTTTGATTTCTTTTTAAATTTTGAAAAAAGAAAGAAACGGAAATAACTTGTTTTTGACCTACTACTGCAGTAGTTGTCAAGACTAAAAACAGCTAGAATAGGTAAAAAAAGAGAAGGTATTTGCAAAATAGCTGTTTTCTTTTATCTCTTTTTTTGAAACCTTTGAATTAAAGAAAAAACGGCTAGAATTTTGAGTTTGAAAAAAAATAGTTGTTAAAATTTTGGAACGAAAATTTGTGATTTGTTTTTTTGAAGCTCTGTAAATGTTTTTTTCCCACAAGTCATTGCAATGGTATACTGTAATTTAGTTGAGCTAACAATACTTCTCTTATATCAACGATTGGATTGGATTAGAAAAAAAGAGTTATAACATTTTTTGGAATGGAAGATCATTGTTGATTATTTTCCTCTGGTATACTGTAATCTTGTCATACTACAAGTTTTTCTTTTTACTACTAGAAACATGACATTCTGTAAAAACTTTGATTAAAATAAATCAAATTTGAACTTTTTTCTGTCATTTCCCTTTTTCAGCCCTTAATTTTTTTTGTCAAAGCTTTAACCGCCATCACATATTTTTGCCATAAAAAATGTGTAACACTAAAAAATCTTTTTTCAAACATTTGTTTTAAAATTAAAATTTTTAATTATCTTTCTTTTTGGTGATTTAAATTTTATTGTGTCTTCTTCCAAAATATTTTTTGGCTTCAAATTTTGCGGTTCCTTTGAAGTTGTTAAAAATGTTATATGGCGTAATTCTGTTGAAACGTGTTGAATTTTTGGAACACAAAAAATCTGTTTTGAAAAAAAGCTTTAGTTTTTTTTTCAAGAATCTTGTAAACATTTGTAAAGTTGCCGACATTTAACATCATTCCACTCTTGGGAATTTTCGAAAGAACATTAATTTATCTTCCTTTTGTTTTTTTTTCAAAAGAAAAGCTTGTTATTTGAAGATTTTTTACTTCTCTGTCAGTTTTTGGAAAATGTTCATATTTTTTACTAGTGCTAAAATAGATAATTTAAGGGTTAGTCTGGGTTAGGTTGTTCCAGCAAAAACGGAACACTATATCTATAAGAGATAATGTTCCATTTTTTGCATGGAATTTATTTCATTTTTATGATGCCATCGGAAAACGACACGTAATTAATGAATCCAAAATTTGTGACTCAACAAAACTGTTTTAAAGTTCTATCATAAACGGCAGATCATAAATTAATTCATAATGTTTTCCATTTTCTCATTTCCTTAAAAGTTCGCTTCAATCACTTCTACTTTCTTGTACTTTCTTTTAATAATAATGAAAATAGAGAGACCACTTATTAGTCATCTATGTTCTGCAGTTTTCTTACTTACTTTACTATGATTGCTTTCGCGCAAACGCAATAATAATAAAAAAATGACTATACTGAAAAAATCCAATAAAGTTAGACATTAACGTCAAAAAAGAAGAAAAAAAACGGAAACGTTCCATTTTAGTTTTTTATTGTGGTCAAAAAAGATTTTTTTGACGTTCAATCATAAAAAATTTTTTGGATTAAAAAACTGTTTTTCCTCCAAGAAAAATTGAAAACTAAAATTCCCCAATTTCGCTGCTAGGAAATTTATTTATTTATGCGTTTTAAGTCAAAAATAAAATATATCACTTTTTTTCTTCTTTCTCGGTTTCTGGGTTTAACGGGAGAACGTTTGCCCTTTTTTAGTTTAGTGTTATTATTATTCTTATTATAAATAGCCATATTTGCATTGATGATGAGACAACCAAAAGGAATCGAGAGGGTTTGTCAAGGCTAAAAAAGGTTTATGTGTTGCAAAAAAAATGTATGCGGGAAAAAGGAGAGTAGAACGTGGCTGAAGAAGATTAGTTTTTATGATACTCCTTTTTTGTTTTATTTTGTTGTTATTTTTATTTTTTGTCAATGGATTATTGTTGGTAGGTGTAAAGTTGCTGTTTAATATGTATAAATTTAATAGTTTTGCTCTGTTGTTTTAACTGAGGGATATTGTAAAAATTTTGGCAAATTGTATATTTTTGTTATTTCATTTGGTTAAAATCCTCTAACAGGAGGCTGTTTTCAGATGCCATGTCGATTTTGGCTCCTCTAGTATTAAAACATATCTGTCTATTGTCGTCATTAATTTTCTAGCGATCGAGCTTTATATAAGAAACTACTAAACAAACAAAAAATCAGGTGAATTTTGTCCATTTTGTATCCTGACTTTTGATTATTATTTTACCAAAAGTAAACCCATTTTTGCAAAGTCTGTCAAAAACTGCAAAAAAAGAACTGCTTTTAAAAAGATTAAAGCCTACAAAAGTGTTAAAGTTCACATTCAACCTGACAAGTAGCTTAGCACTTTGAGATTAAGATGAAATACAAGTGGATCAAATACGAACTTTCTTCCCTTCTTCTTATTTTTTTTTCATGTTCCAAAAGAAATAAAAAAAAGTTTTTGTTTATTTAAAGTAGCTCAAGAGCAGAAAGTAAAGCGATGAGAAGAGAAAAAAAGTAATCTAACCTTTTTTTCCTTCTACAAAGAGAGCTAAAAAGCTGGAGATGAAATTTTTTTATAATAACAATGTTGTTGTCAAACATGAGAATATTTATCCAAGAAAACAGAAGAAGTTTGTAATAATAACTTACGTCTTCATTTCTTCGTCTGTTTTCTTACGTATGTTTTAGTCATTTTTTATTTCTTTCTTTTATTCATTCCAATTCCAAAAAGTTTATCGTGGTTCTGTTTTTTTAGAAGATTTTTTTCTCTCATCTTCTTTGATGATTTATTTATTTCCTCTCTCTTTCTCTCTTTAACTGCGCAACTTTGCTGCTTTTTTATTCGAACAATATTATTTTTTATATCTGTCTCCTAAAAAACATAATACTACTTACTCCAGCGAAATGAATACATGCGGAACATTGACATTAGAAGAATGAAATTCAGTGAAAGAGATAGATAGAAAAGGACTTAAGCTTTTTGGTTGTAACAAGTTGTTACTAATAACTTTTTTTGGGTACATGATGAAACAAAAAACGAAGAAGTCTAGTCTGGTAATAACAATAACTTTATGACAAAAAGAAACAATTAAGTTTAGTTTTTAAGGATATAATGAGATATTCATTTTCTTAAAAGTTGTTTAATTGAGCATGTTAGTTGGTTATTGTTGTTAATTGACTAGCGATAGTCTGATAATAACCATAACTTTATGACAAAAAAAAACAATTAGGTGTTGTTTTTTCCAAGGATATAGTGGGGATTTAGAATTGATATCCACTTTACTTAAAAGCTATGTTTAATAGAGCATGTTAAAGTCATTTTTGAACAATAACTTGCTTCCATGTTTTTTTCTGGAGCAACAGAAATGCTTAAAAGCTACATTTTAAAAAAGTTTTTAAAAAATATGTGACTTTTTTGCAAATTTGTTCTTGGAGTTTAATGGAAACTGATATTTTGTGTTTTCATTTTTATATGGAGCAGTGATTTCATTTCAAAAAACTCATAATTTATCCTTTAATTTTTCCCAAAATGCAATACGAGTTAATAAAAAAGTAATGTTATTCTTAATTTTTAATTGAATCAGCTTTAAATGAGAAATTCCATAATAAGTAAGCTTTTTTATGGGATATATTAAAGCTTTTCATTTATCTCTTTTTCAATAATTTTAATTACAAAGCTCTGCCTTTTTAATAATTTCTTTTATGATTAACCCTGAGATATTCACTGAACTGGGTTATTTCATTTTTCAAAACTGAAGGAAATAAAGCTGTGTCCTGAAATCGAAATTGAGTAAGAGGAAAAAAGGGTGTTTCAAAAGAAATTCGTTTTTTTACGTTTTGATTAAATCGTCAAAGTGTTAACTCGCGATATTATTTTGATATTGCTAATTATAATAAGCTTTATTTGGCTACTATTAAAAATACAATAATGAAGAATTAATCGAATTTAATTGTTACAATATCCTGATGTTTATCTTTTCATTTGTTTCCAGCTGAAATGGTCAAAGTTATTTTGCTGATTTTCCTTCTATCTCATTTGTCACATTTTCAGATTCCTTTTTTCACTATTATTATTTATTTATTCACCTGACTGTTCCTAAATGCGACAAGCTTCTTCTATATCCTCTCTTTCATCCTTAAAACAGTTATATTATTATTATTTTTTCTCACAATTGGATAAAACATGAATTTTTTGGTTGAGTAAACAAATAACAATGCATGTATGTGAATGCAGAAAGCAAAAAAAAGCAAGCATGGACGTTGGCTCGCGCTATCTCCTACTCTTTTTTGTTTCATTTTTTTCTAGTTTTTCTCGTCTTTTTTAACTTCACTTAAATGCATCATTATTATAACATTATTATTATTAATATTACGTTTTTTAAGTACACTTATAAAAGGCGTGAATCTAACAACTTATTTCAAGTATTTCGAGTAAGTGATAAGTAAAATTATTTTACTGTTGTTACTTTCTTATTTCCTTTTCACTGAAAAGTGATCATTGTGTTGTTGAACATTTTCTTCGACCAGTTAATTCAAGAAGTTAAGAAGTTTTGTGCCAAGGTTTTTGACTTCTTTCTTTAAATTTTTCCCACGAAATTGTATTCCATCTTTGATAGTGAAGAAAATTATGTAACAATGATTCAAAATTTTTGTTTTCATTTTTTGGTTACTATCTATCATTTATTCTGACAATAATCATTTTGTCTTTCTATTGTTTATTGTTGTTACTATCATTATTTTGGTTTTTAGCGTTACTTGCTCTATGATGGTAATCAAAGCATTTGTTTATCGCTTTTTTTTGTTATTACTATCATTATGATAGTAAACGAAAAATCCTGTTTTCGTTTTTTCTATTATTATCGTTGCTATAATAATTACTGTCTGAATGATAGTAACAAGTTAATAATTTTTAAGTTGCTTTAATTCAGCTTATAGTGATTTTATCGCGGATCGGATCACCTAAAGCTAATAATGTATTAATAATACTTTAGCTAAGTGCGAAAAACAATATCATTTACCACCCAATGCCACTTTGTCTGACATGAATTACTACTTTTATTGTTTAACAAATTTCATCTTCTTACCTCTTTATTTTCTAAACTCTTGATTTTATTCAAGCTTGTTTTTCCCACTGTTTTTTTCCTTCTCCCTTTTCACTGCCTATTTTTATCCCTTTTTTTCCCCAAAAATTCATCTTCAACAACACATGTTTTTTAATTCCGCAGTAAATCCGTTAAATCACAATGAAAAAAGAATGTAATTCCAGTTTTTTATAAATACAACAAAAACAAAATTTTTACTTTTGTATTTTTTTATTATATAAAAAAATTTGAACTTGATTTGTTTTTATTGTTACCTCTCCATTGTTGCAGGTAAATGGGTCCAAGGCCATTTTTAAGTCCTTCTTCTCTGAAAGTAGAAGAAAAGGCTTCAACAATGGGATTCTTTGATTTTGATCAATGCCATTCAAATGAAGAGCTGGATGAACACAGTCTACAATTGCATAAACATTTTTATGAAGCACATTTGGATGTAAGTTTTTTTGAGCATAAGGGGTTTTATGGGTAATAAAGCTATGATTTTAAGTGTCAAAAATAAGATTGAAAAAGTAATAGTTTTTTATGATTTTTTAAAAGAAGACAGATGGCATATCTAATAGGACGCTATTTTTTAAAGCTTTCATATTTCTTTGTGAAGCTTGAATAAAGATACTTATGTTATTTTTGTTGCTTTGAAAAATGCGGATAACACGCATTTTGTTTCTGTTCATAACTGTTATTAATGCCATACATCTTTTCAGATCAAAGACAAGCTAATTGAAAATCTTGAACTTGTTATTGATGAACAAGAAGGAAGAATACATGAACTGAGAAGTCTTTTCAAAGGTAAGCTTTCTTTCTTTTCTTTTACCACCAACGTTTTTTTCTTTTTTTGACGTTTATTTTATTTTTGCAATTCACGCACTTGAAACTTTTTTTTTAAAAGCCGCCCACCATTATCCTACTTTTTATCCAAAAAGATTTTTGTAAAAAAAAATATTATAACCCTGTCATCCTCAATGACGGAAACGTTTACTTTCTTCTTTTTTTGTTTGAATTAGTGAAAGCATAAAAAAAGATGGTGTCGGGTTACTTTTGAAAGTTTTTTTTTCTACAAAAGTTAGGATTTTTGAGGATATAATTTTTTCTAAGTTAAGGTTTTTGAATAGAGCAATAATTTTATCCGTGGTTATTAAATCTATTTTCTCAACTTTTATTAATACTTTGTTTATTGCTACTTAATTACAGTAACCAAGAATGGTTAATTACAGTTACTTAATAAGCTACTGTATATATTTTATTTAACCAAAAATAATTCCATATGCTATTTTATCTTAGTTTTTCTCATGATATCATTTCCAAATTTAAAAGTAAAACAATTTAGTTACAGTAACCCAAAATTTTCTTTACTTTTTTCACCAGAATATTACTATAGCATCAATTTTCTTCTCTATTATAAACTTTCAAACGCATATTTTTTATATGATAAAACATTTTCTAAACTTTTCTTTTTTTTAGCTGAAACGGGTCGTTGTTCACCTATAACGCTATCAGAGCGAAAAATGTTACGTGGAATTTCACATTTATCTGTTGATTTTGGAAGTTTATCTGATGAAAACTTTGAACTCAAGGAAGAACTCGAGAAAGCAAAACTTGAAAATCGTCGCCTTGAACTCCGACTAAATTCAACAGTAACAAATTATTCACAGTTAGCACTTTTAATGGATAGCTGCTCACAAACTGAAGAATGTAATAGCAGCGATGAAATATATTGTCTTGGTGGTCGTGGAGGTGGACACGGAAAAGGATCATATGAAAATTTGAAGACAAAGCTATATGAAAGTGATGAAACAGAAGTTGAATATTTGAATGATGATGATACAGAAGAAGAGGAAAGAGACGATATTTCAGAAACAACCGCATCTTCAGTAATTCCATGTGATCCTCTAGGATCACTATCAGAACGATCACCGATAAGATCGAAAAGTTCAATATCAAATGATTCAATTTTGTTAGAAGAGAATGCAATGTTAAAACAAAAGCTTCAACACCTACAAGATCAGCTAGCACAATATGAAAATGATCTTGCCCAACTTCGAGAAACTTCCAAATCAACAATTACAAATCTTCTTCAACGATATGAAGAAGAAGTAAATCTTCGAAAATCTCTTCATGATTCTCTCGTTCAGCTAAGAGGAAATATTCGTGTATTTTGTCGAATTCGTCCAAATCTTAAACACCTTCCACCTGCAATACAATATGATCCACTTGATTGTGATGCAATAACAGTTGGAGCAGATTCAGGACAACGAAAATTTACATTTGATAGAATTTTTGATGAATCTTCAGATCAGATAGATTTGTATTCAGAAGTTGAACCACTTGTGCTGTCGTGTCTTGATGGAGTAAATGTTTGTATATTTGCATATGGACAAACTGGAAGTGGTAAGTGTGAATTTTCTTGCAGGGGTATACTGTAGCTACAATTAGAGCGTGATAAACTTGAAATTTAGACCTTATTTTTAACTTTCTTAATTTCACAAAGCTTTGGTTACAGTATCCTCTCTAAGCAAGCTACTAAATCCAATTGTTTAGGTAAAACATATACAATGGATGGCCCACAACAAAATCCTGGCATTGGACAACGAGCATTAATACAAATTTTTCAAGAACTTGAAAAAAGAAAAAATCAACTTGACTTTACAATTAATGTTTCGCTGATTGAAATTTATAACGAAAAAATTAAGTAAGTTTTTTTAGGGGAAAAGTGGGATAAAAGGGATATATGATATTCACTTCTTTTAATCTTTATGTTATTCAAATTAATGGAAATAATTTATTTAAGATAATTGATTATTTCTGGATTTCATATATCCCAAAATGACTTTCATATATCCTTTAGCTAACGCTTGTTCTTTCAGAGATCTCCTAGACCCAACAAATCAAAAGCTTGAACTACATCTCGAGAAAGATGGTCGACAAAGAATTACAAAACTCTCAAAGCATTCTGTAGATTCCGTTGAAAAAGTACAAATTATTCTTTCAAAAGGTCGCAAGAATCGTTCCGTCGCAGCTACAGCTATCAATGATCAATCATCTCGTTCACATGCTATTACAATGATCGAAATTTCAATGATTGATAAAGCTAATAATTCGTTATCTGTAGGAAAGTTGAATCTCATTGATTTAGCTGGTTCAGAACGAGTTGCAAAATCACAAGTCTCTGGTCAACAGCTGAAAGAAGCACAATGCATTAATAAAAGCTTATCAGAACTTGGAAATGTTGTATCTGCATTGAGAAGGAAGCAACAGCATGTACCATTTCGAAATTGTTTGTTAACAAGAATTTTGGAAGATTCATTAGGTAAGGAATTTTTGAAGTGGAAGGTTATAGTCAGAGAAATCGAAAATTACGGTAGCTTGTAACAAAAAGTTATAATTTTCTATAAACAAAAAAGATCCAAAAAAACAAACGAAAAAGTGTCAAAACTTTCCTTAAAATTTTAACTAGAATTTTTTCATCTCATTCATGTAAATTACAGTAACCCAATTATTCAATTTTTTCAAAAATACACAAAAATTTGTCAAAATTTTATCAAACATTTATGCTAAAAAAATTTTCATTTCTTCCACATTAACTACAGTAACCCAATCCCACAAATCAACTTTTTTCAGATGGTAACAGTAAAACTTTGATGATCGTCCAGGTGGCATCAGAAAAACCATCAATACAAGAAACGTTAAGCAGTTTAAATTTTGCTGAAAAAATTAGTAATGTTACACGTCGAGTGCCAAAATCAATTGCTACTTCTGCTGCCAAAAAAATAACAACTTAAAAAAATAAATATCTAGTCTTTAACGAATGCAATATCGCAATGGTTTTGCAATTTCTTTTTTTCTTTTCTTGTTAACAATTTTCATATCATAAATAATTTTTATGTTGAATATATATATATATTAATAAATATGCAAAAGAATTGAATACATGTATGTACCAAAAGTAATTTTAACGAAGAAAAAAAATGAAATAAATAACTTTTTTTTAGATTTTAAAGCTTATCATCAACTTCATAAACTAGCATTACAGTATCCTCTATAATCATTATAAATAATAACATTATCAAATGGATATCTTTTTAGAAATACAAAACCAAAAAGTTTATGAAAGAATTTTTTGTGTATTAATAGCATTAGGGATACTGTAACCTTATAATGAAGTGATGTTTCAAATGCAATAACATTTTTAGTTTTAGGTCACTTAAAGGTTAAAGATCACCAAACCTTAAAAAATTCTTGTATTATTTTTGCCATTTCTTATCATTAAGTTAAATATCTTTTTATAATTCTATTTGACTTGTGACTCAAATCTTTGAAAAAAATAAGAAAGAATAGTCATTTAACAAACATAACTAACACATTTTTTGTGCAAAAAAGTATTTTTATAAAACCGTCAGTTTTTAAAAACTTTTCACCTGCTTTCTTTTTTTTCCATAGCATTGCTTTTTCTAGTTATAGTATCAACGGAGAAACCTGTCTTTAGTTAGATAGTTTCACTTTCAAAGCTTTTAAATTGATGATGACAAAAAAGGAAGAAGGATGAAGAAGGAGAAAAAACAGATAAGCAACATAAAGAGAAAAGAAGTTGAACGGTGTTGTCCCTAGACATTCATAGAAAATGGATGAAAGAAGAAGAATCAATCGAATGATTTCCTTCGTTTCTTTCTTTCATCTTTGAGTTGTTACATTACATTTCAAAAGCTTTTTTTTTGCTGCTGTTTTTCTGCTTCGAAGATGAAAGTCAGTTGAAAAAGAATTTTTCCTACCACGATAAAAGACAGTCTAAAAAGCAGCAGCTGCACACGTGAGACAGTGGAGGGCAGCAGCAATAACAACGACCAGACAACCGACAACTCTTTTTTCTGTTGTTGCTGCTTTTTTGGTCGTCCGATATAATAAAATTCAGCTGACTTTTCTTCCCTTCTTTTTTTAAAAGTCTGTGTTGATGATGCCCTTTAAATTGATGATCACGATGGATACTCCCTTCTTCTTTAACATTAATGGTCAGATGATAATAAAAACTTTTTTTTAAACTTGTAGAGACTTTTTTTCCACTTTGTTGTTTTTTACGTTGATGGTGGTTATGTAATCATCATCATATTTTTCTATACGTGCTCCTTTCAATGTTTTTGTTTATTTCTTAATTTTTCTTTTCGTTTATTTTTTAATCAATGATTTTTTTTCTGTTTTGTTTATTTGAAGCTCTGTTGGTTTGGGGTGATGATGATTATTGTTAGGTGGAAGATGAAGAAGGTTTTTGCTGCTACTGATTTTATTGATAGATATTTTATATTACCTTGAAGTATAGATGCTGATTAAAGCTTATAGTACCTTCTTCATGATGCAAGAGCTTTTGTAATAGAACATAGCTTTATTAAAACTATATTTACGTCCTTAATCACGTGATTTTCTCATAATCTTTTGATAAACTATGTTCTTCGATCCATATATATTGAATCATGCTTCTTTTCTCCTTGACTTTTTTCTCTCTTCCATATATATTCCCACATTTCCTCTCTTTTCGACAACCATATGTTTTACTACCCCGTGCTGTTATTGCTGTTGTTATTGTTATTCATTTATTAATACATCTACGTTTTTCAGATTTTAACCTTCGTCTTCTTTCTTCCAATATAATCTTCTTCTTAATCAAAGATGAGTGGTGCACGTAAAAAGGCTTTATTGAAAGTTATTATTCTTGGTGATTCTGGTGTTGGAAAAACATCTTTAATGAATCAATATGTTAATAAACGATTTAGTAATCAATATAAAGCAACAATTGGTGCAGATTTTTTAACTAAAGATGTTGTAATTGATGATAGACTTGTTACTATGCAGGTAAGAAAGAAAGAGCTTGTGACTTAATGCAGCAGCAGCAACTTGTATACTGCCTTAAAATCCAGCTGTTGAAGTGTCTTTCTTCAATTTCTGTAAATATGGCATAAACGTATGAACATGCTTTGATTGAATATCTTATAAACATATGCACATGCTTTGAATATCTGATAGAAAAGTATTAGCAAATGCAAATCTTCGATCGTCTGCTATCTGATATTGATGATGAAGAAGGAGTTGATAAAGAAAGCCTGAATAGCTCTCTATATCTGGCGAAATAGATTTAGTATGATCTCCCAATTCCATAATGCGTTGGAAGGCTGGCGTAAGGATACAAGTTGTTGTTTAAGCTTTAGTTTATCTGTACTTGTATAACTCATTTTTAATATCTATCTTTTTTCAGATTTGGGATACAGCGGGTCAAGAACGTTTTCAATCATTAGGTGTTGCATTTTATCGTGGTGCTGATTGTTGTGTGCTAACATTTGATGTAACAAATAGTGGATCATTTAAATCATTGGATACATGGCGTGATGAATTTTTAATTCAAGCAAGGTAATATCTTTTCGATGGTGCTGATTTCTCGTTCCTGTATTTGTCCAAAACATGAAGCTGGCAATCGAATATGTGCAATTATTAGGCCGAAAATCAGCACCGCTATTTTGTCTCTTTATAATTAACGTCTTTTAATCCATATCCTCCTTTTTTAGTCCACGTGATTCAGAAAACTTTCCATTTGTTTTACTTGGTAATAAAATAGATCATGAAGATGCAAGAACTGTATCAGCAAAGCGTGCACAGTCATGGTGTTCAACGAAAGGTGAAATGCCATATTTTGAAGTATCAGCAAAAGATGGAATAAATGTTGAAGAAGCTTTTCAAGCAATTGCACGAGCTGCCTTAAAACGTGATGCACAAGATGCTTCTGATTTTCCTGATTTTAATGAACATATTACACTTGATCAACATCGTGGCGACCATTCATCATCAAATCAAGGATGTTCATGCTAAACTCTTCAACCAAAAAAGAATTCAAATCCAATATCCACACTTATTATTTTTCTTTGATACGTATGTAAACATTCTGTACTTCTTTTGTATGAATACTTTTTTATTGTAAATTTTTCTCTTATTTCTTTGTTGCAAATGTTTGAACAATTAAGATTTGTAAATTTTTTTAGTGTATCTCTTTTTTTTTCAAGCCATGTTATTCTTGTATAAAAAGTTTTTTTATATCTTTTGGATGGAAGACAACAAAACTGAAAGATCTGACATTACTTTTAGAAATCATTTAAATCATTAAGGCAGTTGTTGGTTTGTTTACATGCTCTTCACATTAAGCAAGGATAGTTTGAGAATGTGCCGCATTTTATTCTTTTTTGTCAAGGCTAACGGTTTTAGCCGTTAGATAGCCGCGGCTATGTAGCTGTTGCTTGAAAAATTTATAGCCGTAGCCGCGGCTAAACGGCTAATGCCCAGCTCTGAATGTGCGTTATCTCTAACATAAATTATATATACTTCTGTTTTAAAAAAATAAAATTTTTGGATTTGATGAAGTTTCTGATGCTACTATAGTATACTATTGCAATGTTGTGACGAAAGTATATTATAAGTTTCTAACAGTGTGTAATTTTGAATTAATTATTTTATTATATATGACAATTTCGGAGTTATGAGTATTTTTAAACTATCATAAGAAGTAAAATTGCAATATGAAATGATCTGATATAGGCAATTCTAAATCGTTCATGAGTGATAATACTGTTATAATATCACATTCAAGGATACGGTACAAATTTAAAAACATTTAAAAAAACTACAGTATATTTTTGTTTTAATGCGGGTTACAGTAGTTACTGTAACCCGATAAACTAATGTAAAGTATGTCAAAACTTCGGTAATTTATTTTTAGTCTAACTATACTACCGTAACCAATGTTTCAAAAAAATATACATTCAGTCTAAAATTTGAAGAGCCTTATTTAAATTCTTTTTGGTGCACATATAGTAATTTGCCAGTTGACATATGTATGTATTACTACGTTGTGATTGCTTCGATTTTCGGTGAAGACGCAGCTGGGCCTAGATCTTTTGATTTACTTAACTAATAGTTACAAAAATTTTCATATATGCTTAAAATAACTACTAGAAACAACACAAAAAATTTCATGAGCATCTGAGAATTCATTCAATAGATCCATAAACTGCTATTGTATTAAAAATTTGCATTAACGTTTTCTTTTTTTACCAGTATTAAAAATTTTATGAGCTTTTTTTTTCATTGTACACATTTGTTGAAAATGTTTGAATACAAGCTTGTGATGTTGCTTTCAATATTTGTTGCGTTTTGTATTCTACTTTGTTACTTCAAAATTAAACTGGCAAAGATGAAAGAACGTCCCATACTTCCATTAACATTAATAAAATCTCCTCCTGCTCGTGCTTTTCTTCTTGGTGAATGTTATCAATCTGTTTGCCTTCCTGAACCTATTATTTATTATATCGCTAAGAATCCATCAACTGCAAATGTTTACAAAAAATTAATTCGAACGTGCAAATACTTTTATAATATTAATCCAATTCTTGTTGTTTCTGATTTATATTTTCGGCATGTTCAATGTTATGGGCAAGACAAACCTGTTCGGTATGAATGGAAAGTTTGTTTGAAAGAATCAAAAGGTACTGTACAAGATGCAAGAGTACGCTTTGAAGGAGCTGAAAAAATTGATTTGGATATGATACCTTTCAAATATTGGATTACTGATTGTGTTTCTATATATATTCTTGAGTCAATAGATTCATACATGGCAATAAACAGTGGAATGTATGAAAATGTTGCAACTTCAATTATCCCAAAAATTTATCGATGTGATGCTACTCATGTTACGCTTTATGCTCAAGTTATTACTTTTGAAAATTTTTTATTGCTTGCTTCAAATGCTTCATCTATTGATATTCAAAATACTGTAATTACTGAAAATGATGGAAAAACACGTGTAATGCTTGAAACGGTTATTGAAAAGCTTCCAAAAATTCGTGAAATTGATTGGTAAGTTTTATTTTGTACAGATATGTAGATAATAATTACAAGTATATGTTTTAGGTATTGTTGGAGTGCGTGCAAATATCTTTCATCATCTACTGTAAAAGAATTATTGAAGATTCCTCATTTTTTTAGTATTACTAAATTACGTATGGGTGGTATTCCAGAAGGTTTCGATATTAAAGCTTTAATTGATTTGATTAAGGTGAGTAAATTATTCTGCAACCTTGGGTAATAATAAATATATGTGGTGTTTTTAGGAACATAAAAATATTGAAGTTCGATGTAATTTTTTTATGTATAAATATTCTGATCGGTTTCAGCAAGAAGTTGATGAAATACGTGGTGAAATTGAAGATACGAAAGTATTCACTTACAAACGTCCTAGTTTTGGTTATTTAGATCATTATGATTAAAGTTAAAATACTTTAATATATTTTGTAAGCCACCATAATTGTATGTATTGAATTGTAACTTTTTATTGTAATATATATACTGTAATTATATTTATATTGTATAATAAAACTGAAATTTGATTTTACTACTGTATATCTAGCATCAACACGCTTTGTTCCTGACATGATTTTAAGCTAAACATTCTATTATTTATGTAAAGTATAATTACAATTTAAAAATAAGATCATAATAAAATTTAATTAAACATCACTGCATTTTCTTGGTTACGGTATGTCGCTCGCTTCAATGCAATGAACGCTGTTCCTGACACGATTTTAAGCACAACATTTTTTAAATCAAATAAATTTTCCTCTTTCTTTTTTTGCTGACACTTTTGAAAAGCATTTTTAGCTCTGTTTTTTTCTTCAATCTTTTTTTATATCCCATTCAACTTCATCAATGTCAATTGTAAGTACTGTATGTGGAGATGAGAAAGAGATAAAAGTAAGTTGTTTTTGTGAACAGTTTTTTATGGCTACTTTAATTGTATCTTTTTTTAGGATTTCTTTGATCAAGTTGAAGCAGATAATCATCAATTACATATTACTTTATCAAAAACTGGTTGTACCGTTTTTGGTGTTGGTACTTTATATTGGGAAGATTTTATGAAAGTTTTGGGTGAAGTTGATGCGTAAGTTTTAGAGAGACATTCATGTTTTGATGTCTTTCTTTTACCTACACCATTAATCAATAAAGTTTCTTTTTTCAGCACTCAATTCAAGAAAGTAACAACCATCAAAATTACAATTTATCGTGTAAATCTTGAAGGTGAAATTGCTCTTCCTGAAATGATCAAAAAGTTTGAAACAATGTGTCCCGTACTCAAAGCTGTTGAAATTGAAAGACTCTTCCCTCATTATATGCCTGATACGGATGATTTAAGTTTTTTTTCTTTATTCTTCATCATCTGATTGTTGTTATTTTAGACATATGAAATTCCAACTCATGCTCCAGAAATCTTTGAAACTTTAAAGAAACAACTTAAAAACATAAAATCAAAAATTCGTATTACTGTTTCATGGGCTGTTATTGAATATTATTATCCTGGAATGGTATGTTTATTACTTGAGATGCACTATGTGAGAAGATCAATAATGTTTAAGGATGATCGGCAAAAGCAAAAAATTAATTTCCATCAACAGTTGTTGTAGGTATAAGCACTCCCAAGTAAGACTGTAACCAGAATTTGTTCTGTCCTAAAAGAGGCACACCTTTAATCTTTTACCACCAGCAGCTTCCCTGTGTGGTAGGCGATTTCGCTGTTAATGTTTGTGTAAAAATACATTCTTGTGTTAATTACAGTACACTCAACGTTTTAATCGGATAACATTTAAGATATAAAAATTGATAAATTTTTATATCTTAGAGAGCAGCTATAACAAATTTCTTTTTACCTTTTATGATTGAAGGTAGTTTAGCAGTTGAAACATCATCAAATTGTTTGATTCACCCATTTTGCTTTTCTAGTTGCATCTGTATGTACACCTCATGAACTTATTGTTTTATAACCATTTGAAGTAAATTTATATTCAAAAACAGTAAAAATTTTTCCACCTGCAAGAACAGCAATGCCACCAATCTCTGAAGCATAATCACCAGCAATTAAAGATGATAAAGTATGCTTTTCTGTTCGACAGGAAAAATTATGGATTTAAAACAGTATTACAATGCTTACGAGTTTCACAACAAAATTTATTATTATTTTGAAAATTTGTTGAATGATATTCAAAGTAATGAAGAACGACACCTATAAAACGATGATCAAGAACACTTGAAAGACTTTTAAGGACTATATTATCATTCATTAATTTAAGAATAACAGTATACTGTAACCACAGCAAGAAGAGTTTTCCGTGAAAATGGATAACAGAATTGTCTTCCGTTATGGTACTGTACCAATAGATAAATTTTAAGCAATTCTGTTTTTTTGCTTATGCCAATCACTCTTTAAACTTTTTGATTTTCTCACGACTTCTTTCTTATATGCCTTGTAATTTCTAATAATTGTTATTTTTTCAGTTCAAAAAAGCCGTTAAAGCTTATAAAGGTTTGCTCAAAGGTTTCAAACTTTGCAAAAATGAAGAATCTTCTGTCAAATGTATGATGTCAAAGAAAGAAAAAATATCTGCCAATCGTGATCTTCAACTTTTAATGTATGTAATGTATAAACCACAATTTGATTTTTTTAAAGATGATTAATTATAGTTCTATTATAAATTTGTTGTTGTTGTTATATTTTGTTTGTTTAATGCTTTCTTTTATATATAATAAAAGCTTTTAATATTTAATAAAGCATTGTGTGTTTATCTGTTGTTAAAAGTACAAGTAACTTTTAAGTATTTTTTATATATTGTACTATTTGTGAAAATTATATAATTCATCGGGATTGCTTCGAACGATTTGATAACATGAAAATAGAATATACAAAAATAAAAACGTTTTGTTTTTTTCTTGTGATTTTTTTGGTTCAACATTAGCTACAGCAACTGATGCCGGTCTACAAATTGTCTGAAAGCTGTTTCAAGGGATATTGTAAACTGAGTTGACAATAAAATCTGTTGTTGAATAATTTTCACGCCTTGATAAACGCTCATTCATTCTTATTGCGGAGAAAATTCTTTTGGTTCACATCATTACAGTAACTCCAATACTTCATTCAAAATTTCATCAAAGAATGTTTATTATTTATGCTATTCCTCCGTTTTAACTATGTTTGGCAGTGCTGCTTCTGGACTTCAGCCTTCTGAGAATCGACTCAAACAAGAAATGTCGCAAAATCCTATTTTAGTTACACATGTTTACTAATTTTTTAAACTAACAGAATGTCATAAAATAAAGAAATGACCGCATACTAAGCAGTAGTTTATGAAATGCTGCTCCGTCTCGATCTCGAACCTGCCATGAAATGTTTTTTGCGCATTAAAACCTTATATACTATAAGCAATTTTAACGCTATCTTAGAATTTTTTTTGTTATTTACATCTCGTGATTATTTTTAAAAGATGTCTTGTTTGCGCGTCCGTATACTGTTGGTTGTTAATACCTTTATTCAAACAATCAATTTTTTAGAATCTCCAAAATGTCGCTCATGAAGAATTATAATCATCAAATCATGAAACAACAACAAAAATCATATCGTCCTGATGACTCATATATTTATACTTTCAAAGCACCATTTCCTCAAACCTTTTCACTACCATATCCAATTATTCATTATATTTTGAAGAACCCAAGATCACCTGCTGTCTGGAAGAAATTAATTAAAACTTGCAAATTCTTCTTTTCAAAATCTCCAATTCTTCCTATCAAAACTTTGGAATTTAATGCGGATCGTTTAGACTGGCTGGCATCAAATGATCGTTGGTATAAAGATAAAGCATTTTTTGATGTAAATGCTTCTCCAATGTTATGGATTGAAAAGGAACTTATGATTGATGCAAAAGCTGGTATAAAAGGTGCTGCAGCTTTAATGCCAAAAATTTGGAAATGTGATGATCTTGAAAAATTGGAACTATATTCCCAGCTAATTTCATATGATGATTTTATGTGCTTGATTTCTTCTTCTGTTGAAAAGATTAAAACATTTGTACTTGATAAGAGCTATGTTAAAGCTGCAGATGGTACAGTACTTCCAGCTGAAAAACTTGTTGAACATGTTAGAAATGTTGAAATTCTTAAATTGTGAGTTGTTGTTTTTTCTTTCTGGGGAAGTGTTACTGTACATGTTACTATTGTGCTTTTCATCCTAGTTTGATACCAAATTGCTATAGTCCCATTTTCAGATCATTATGCACCTTTACCACTCAATATTATCCAAATTCTTTCAATGAAATTGTTGCATATCTTCCTAAACTTCCAAAACTTCGTCGACTCAAGCTTTTTTGGATTAATGAATCCTTTGATTTTGGTTCATTCTTTGATTTTCTTATGGTATTGTTTAAATTTATGTTTCTGATCATAACTAATTACACATTTTTTATTATAGAAAAATGACAAAATTTCAATTCGACTTCGTTTTTCTCCTCTTATTTCTGATGGCTATAAAGAAATGTTGGAAGCATATATCTATCAAATTCTTACAAATCCACCAAAATATATTCCTTTAATTATTTTTGAAGGACAAAATCCTCAACATTTTAAAGCATTAGAATCTATGTTTAATAATTGTGGTTGAATTTTAATATCAGTGTATTACTGTAACTTTTCATTGATTTATTTGTGTGCTTTTTTGCTGTGTTTTTTGATTACAGTAATGATTAATAAAACTTTGTTTTAACTGATATGCTTGTATTGAGTCTAATGATTTTCGAAATGCTAACCAAGATCTCCTTTGTAAATGTCAATTACAAAAGAATTGTCACATATGTGTTTGTCTTAAGGATGGAGAATATAAGTTGTTGAAACAGATTGGTAATTTACTTATTGTGAGCTGTTATTTTATGTCTTTTACGTTTATAGTTTATATGGTAATGAACTCTTTATTATTTTTGGAACAATCTGTTAAATGTGGTTCATTTGCTTTCACACTTTTCGAAATTGCAATGAATTCTTTTTTGTTTTAGCACCTTCATTCCTTATGCGGCAATTGAAGGTGCAACAGTTTAAAACGTTAAATAAAAGGTGAAAAGTTAGTAGTGCTTCTGCTATTTCTTCGATATTGACGAGGTCACTGCCCCCACTAATATGATACATCTGTCTTTTTTCTATTGGCAGTATCAAATGAATAGTTAAATTTTAGTAAAATTATTACAGTAATCCCGACCACTCGTATCTCCATTTAAAAATCCTTCATCCAAAGACAATACATTGAAAGAAATATAACTTTATTAAAAATGATGAAAAAAACATTGAATATGAAAGTAACTTTAAAAACAAAACAATAAATAGCATACTGTAAAAGATCTAAAACAAGAACTAATAATTATAATCTTTACTTCTTAGCATAAGGAAATTTTCGGCGACGAATAACAGGCATTCGACGAAATGCATAACGATATGATGGAGCTTGATGAATTGTTTTTGCTGTTTGAACACGATGAATTTTTGGTACAAGAGGTTGAAGTCGTGGATGTACTCGAATAGTTGGATGATGCTTTTCACCAGGGGTTGAATAACTTTTAGAAATTTTTGAACGAGATTGCTGAAAGTAAGAAGTTGGATTAATTGATAGATAAGAACGATGATATTAATCAATGTGTAAAAAAAGAATAGCAACTTACATGTTGAGTTCTCTTAATTCGTTTCAAAGATGATGAAGGATAAACATTCTTACAATTCTTTTGATGACGCATCTTTAAAAGTTTAAGATCAAGTTCATAAGCATTTGTTTGTCTAAAAAAAAGAGAATATTAATGTAGACATCAGGTTTCATATTTAAAGAATCAATCAAAGAAAAGAGCTGCAGGGAAGAATCTAATATATCCCAACAAACTTTTACCGAGATGGTAATACCAGCCATGTGCCAGAACCAGCAACAAATAAAAGCTGTGTGCATGAAAGTCCCAGCAATCTCTCCCACAATATATCCCACATATCAATATCCCCAATAAAAAAACTTACGATGGAGTTGCCAATGATTGAAAATTTTCAGCTGTATCCGATATTTTTAATAACTTCTTTTCATCCTTTGCAATTTCAACCTTCTTTGTTTTCTTTCCAAAAATTCGATGAAGCATTGTTGTAATAAACATATTTGATAGATTGAAGAATTTGTTGAATTCAATTCAAAACAAAATTTGTTGTTCTTAAAAACAGAGAGAGATAAATTAAAGCGAGATGATTCAAATGACCAAAGAGATATGAATATAAATGAAAGAATTGAAAAAGTGAAATGTCTATTTATAGGCGAATGAATAAGTAGACAACAAACAAATATCTTGTGAGAAATAAAAGGTCATGTATTGTTACCTTGAAGGATTGATTTACATAACAGCACTTTGTTTACTTTTGGATAAACAAAACGTGTAACGGAAATGGAGAAAGAAAAAAAGCAACGCGGATCAAAAAAGTTAAAAGTTTTTAGGAAATGAAGTAATGGCGGGCTCACCGAGTTTGGCATAAAAACTTTCAGCAGTTTAATTGCGCAAATAAAAGTGGTGTATTCAGTTGATCAATATTTTTATCCTTTCAAAGGATACCTTTTCTAATCAATTTTTTTTATTATTTAAGTTGCACCTCGTTCAACATTTTGTGTTTGCTTTTTTCCCAATCGAAAACCAGCGTCCTTATTCATAGCATTTACCGTAACCTAAAACTTGAAGGAAGAAAGAAATACACTGAAATAAATGTTCTGTATATTTTGTACTGTTTGCAAGAGTACATATTGCATTAATGATTTGTAAAGCTTTCTCTATATTTATTGCAAACCTTTTATTATCCTTCCACAGACTGTTTAAAAATAAAATTTATAACATTTTTTTAAAAGAACATTTTTACAAATACATTATGTATACATAAAAGCAGTATTACCACTGATGATTAGGATTAATTTTAAAATCAACACATCCATCACATTTACAAAATGCATCTCCTGTCCCACAATAATAACCATTTGAACAACAATGTGCCGAGTTATCATCTGGATTACAAATGGCATGCTTACCATTGAGCATTGGAGCTTCAGGTCCACATCTTCCTCTTTTACCATCACCGGCATCCATTAAATACCTAAAAATTACTGTAGGCTCGGTGGAATGAATAATTTGATTTTGTGATATATCAAAATTTAGGCAAGTGAAAATTTTAATTTTATTTTGATACTTCAAATTCGGGAGCAAAGTATTCCCAAATGCCGAGAATTTTGGGTTAAAAAAGCGATTTCAGTTTTACTTGGACTGCTTTGCATGTTGATTAGATGTAAATTTTGTGGATTTTTATAAACTTACCATTGAATTGGAACACTCGGCTTTACGGGTTCTTCAACAATTTTTTCAGGATTTTTACGATAATTTATACAATTTTCACATTCACAAAATGCTTCTCCATTACCGCAGTACCCTGCTGGACTACAACAAGCGTATCCTATAAATAACAAGAATTACAATGTTTCTCGGAGATATTTTGTACTAACCAGGATCTTCCGGATCACAAACAGGATAGAATCCGTTGATTAAAGGAGCAGATTTTCCACACATTCCTTGCTTAGATTCACCACCATTTTCAAAAGTCCACCATCGAATATCATCAACTGGAAGGCAGGCATGCTTCACATCATCCCCTGATCCACCACTGCATAAATTTGAGCTGCTAATTAAGCTTAGCAATGTGTCAGCGTCAGTATCTTGATCGATAGCCCAAATCATTAAGCCACCAATGTTTCTAGAAATTTGCATTTGGCTATTTTGTGGGGCTTCAAGGCTCTGTGAAATCAAAACGGTATCATTTCAAATCGAAATTCTCAGATATCAATCAACAATTTTAAAAAATTCAATCAATAGAATTGGGTTTTTCCAGCTCGAAAAATTGAATTTGAAAGAAATTTTCCGTCGAACAAAACGAAATTTCGAGTTCACAAAACCCCTTTTTAATTACATACTTTTCTGTAGCATAATCAATTTTAAATTGAAGCGATTTTTCATTTTCAAAACCCAAAAATTTTCTTGCACCAGAATTCCAAATAAATGGTGCTTTTACAGTATCATCAAATTCTGCTGAACCAAGTGACCAACCAGAACTTTCTAAATCTCGGTAACTAACAGCGCCACCATCGAATTTTCCATTAACTTCTAAAATATAAGCAAACTTTTAAATATCAAAAAGAGGTCATAAAGATACAACATCATCAAGGAGGCAAAGATAATTAATTGCGTCTCCTCTAATGATGTAGCACAAAACGTTTTTTATATGTAAGGGGTAAATTAGAATCTTATTTGACGTCATATTTAAATGACCTGATGTTGTAACTTACGTTGTACAGTTCGATATGCAGGATGTGCAGCATCAATTGCCGCATCAACATTATTCCAAAATCTTCCATAAAATGGTACACCCATATTTAACTTGCTTGGCTTCCTTGTTTTACAAGCATAATATTTCATTGTCCAATCGGCGTTCATTTTACCCGATGAGCCTTTGACATCATTGTAATACAATGGAGCAGGTGGACCTAAAATTGAATTTTAACTATCTTTTAAATGATGATTTTAATTTCTACAAGCTTTAAACAGCTATGCGAATTTCTACCATACCTGTATATGCGCCCCATTTACTTTCCCATGCACCATAATAATCATATGTCATAACATTAATAAAATCGATATGTTCCATTAGCCCTTTAAGATTATATCCAGGATCAAGCACCCATTGACCAGCTGCACTTGCAATTGAAATAATATAAGGTGGTGAGCGATAACTCTCAGATAACTTGGCTCTTAATTCTTTCATCAAAGTAACATAATTTTCTAAAAAAAACCGGTAAGATTTATGCAAAGTTTGTAAGGCAGAGAATTGCTTAGAAATCACATCCGATTTTAGCTTAATATCAGAAGATCTTTGCCGCACATCAAAGGCGGCACTGTTGTTTCCCATGATTTCCCGTGGCAATCCCTGTTTTAACAAAATACCTTTATCAGCTGCTATTCCTTCATTGGCACCACCAGTAACAGGATATTCCCAATCAATATCAACTCCATCAATTTTGTATTCTTTAAGGAAGTCTGCAATTTCAGAAATAAATGTGCTTCGTCTTCCAGAATCTGCAGCAACAGCAGAAAAATGCTGTGAATTTGCCCATCCACCAATAGCAAAAAGAATTTTTATACCAAAATTTGCACGTCGAGCTTTCTAGAAAAATTATGAACTCAAAAAAAGTTTCATTTTTTTCAGCTTTCAATGATTTTCATTTTGCATAGCTTTACCACTAATAAGGAAGAAAAAAATGCTTACATTAGCCATTTCTAAAAATCTTTTTTTTGTAATTTCTGCAGGATTTTCATCAGGCTTAAAATCTTCTGCAACTCCACCAAATTTAATTTTTCCATCTGCTGACATTTCAATAAATGCATAAATAATATGAGTCAATTTTTTAAGTTGATTATCGCTAACACTTCGCTTCCCCCATGCTGTATAATATCCAACAATTCGTTTACCACATGAATGAGCGGGGACTGTTGCTAAAAAAAGAGGTTATGGTAGTTTGAGAACATTCAGATTAATGAGTCTTAAGTTGAAAGTGGCACTTTTGGATAAGTGGTCCTAGAAGTTTATTAATGCTCTTTTTATTACTTACATTCTCCTGTAGGTTCCGATGCATAATTTGTTGATTCATTTTCTCCAATTTCCATTTTATCTTGTGGTACACCGCCACCATTTGTCTAAAATAAGTTTAACAATACAATGACTATAAATCTAAACCTGAGGTTCTGGAAAATCTTCAACACCAAGCCAAAGAGCATAACGACCTTGATCTAAAATTGGTACACTATCTGTGTCATAGGTTGTCTGGAGATCAGCTTTTTCATGCACTAACAAAAGATATGCATATGGAACCATAAGATCAAAGAAAACAGTTAGTTCATCAAATTTATGATTTTCTGAGAATCTTTTCATTACTCGAACAGCTTTTCTAAAAACAATTTGAATAATTGCAGATGATAAAAAAACAATTAGTGATTGTCCAGATACAAGATTTTTATTTACTTGTCAACATCAAAGAACTCGGTGCTACAAATCAAAGGCGGCATGCTACCCTCTTATCCCCCATCATCTGGATAAACCCATAAAACTTACTGCATTTCAGCTCTGATCTTTTTTCTTCTGGCTTCACTTTGTGGTGTTACAGCTGATTCACTATTATCAAATCGAAAAACAGCATAATTTTTGCCTCCAATGTTTTCTTTATAAATATTATCAGAAACTTTTGATTTGATTGCATCACGTTTATCAGCGTCATTTACATGATCATAGACTCCGACAAAAAGGCGATAGCTAAAAAGAAAAGTAAAGGAAAAAAATCATTTTTATGAAAGTTTCAAAAAAGCTTACTCTGGATATATTTCTTTAAGTTTATCAAATCCACATTTACTAATCTTTCCATTATCACTTTCTGCTTCAATACATGCTTTCATTTTATCAATAACAACACTCTCCCAATTTTCAGCATTTTCACCGCCTTCTCCCCGCTTCCAATTTCCTTTATCATGTCCATATCGTTGTGCAAGATGAAATCGATCATACATTGCTGCGACAACTGTTGCAGTCCCCCATATAACCCTCCATACATCACCACCATGAATCCGTCGAGCAACTTGTCGATGTTCTCCATATTGATTTCCATCATTTGGAAAAGTAATACCACGTTCAATATCATTATCAGTTAAAAAGACATGGGTTCGGGTTCGAAGTGATTGTTGAAAAGCTTCTCGAATCATTGCTACACCAAAATGTGGAACCCCGAGTTGTATATGAACAACTGCAAATGTTTGTGCCCCTCTTTCACCTCCTTGTATTGCATATCTTTCAAATCTAAGATCTCGAATACCATGTCGTCCTTGTACATGATGATTTTCATGTCCTTGAAAATCTAGACGCCAACTTCGAAGTTCACGATCAGGATGATTGTAAATCGTACCAGGATGATTTAAATTTAATGCTTCAAAAGAAGTCCATCCATGATTGATAATATAATTTATGATGGCCCATGCATGACTTGATGGTGGTGCATCAATAGTTGATGAATGGCCTCGTGGCTCAAGCTCATTTTCAGCAGCAGCAATATTTATGGTATAATAAGATAGGAAAAGAATAAGAAGAAACGATAATTGTTTCCTTGGTTTCATTATGTACTATTCTAAAAAAATTCGTTGATTTAAAAAAATAAATTGTTTAATCGTTGTTTTCCTCTTTTATACGAGCATAATGAACGCATAATTATTAGCAAATATTACTCGATTGTTTATCAGTAATACAAACATATAGTTACAATGATGACTCAACACACGTAGGCGCAAGTAGAGGTTTATTCCGCGTTACGTGTTAGTAGTAGTAGTAACACGGTATTATGCAAGGCAAAATTATGGATGTGAGGTAAAAAAAAAGAAAAATATAAGGAAAAGAAGAAAAAAAGCGATAATGGAATAGGGAAAAGGAACTTTTCCGATTGTGTGAAAAAGGAGAATTAAGATTACCTTTTTTAAACGCTTTTGTAAAAAATTCAAGTTTTAAAAAAAAGTAAGATAAAAAAACAATTTTCTTTCTAACTAATTCCAAACGTGCAAATGACTCATCGTAAAAACATATTAATTTTAGCCTGTCAAGGTCAAACGCTTGAAAAAACTTGGCCATTTGGTAAAGTGATCAAACATGTGTAGTTTGATGTCAAAAAGTTGTTGATTTAAACAAATAATTAAGCCATTTGACAAGTGATGTTTATCGCAAGCAAGTTGGATTTATATTTTTTCAAATTTTTTATATAAAAAATAAAACGATAAACATAAGGATTGGCTTTAAAAAATCGAATCATGAGCTTGCTGCTTTGACAGCTGTTTTCGTTAAACAAGTACTTTAAAAAATGTTTAATCAAAGATACTTATTATATATCTAGTTTAGCGTTAAATAGAGTGATAGAGTGTACTTATTTGTGACAAATGGTTTATTTGACAAACAACGTTAATCGGATCAGTTAGATATCTAAAATAACTTCCTTAAATACTGAGCAAATAAAGTAAATAATGACTCATTAAGGAATTTGCAAATTCTTTTGTAAACAACAAAATACCCAACCAATGTCGCAATAATGGAAAGCTAATTTAGACTGACAATGTTTATTTACCTTTTACGTATGTTAAATTAAAAATCCACCTTTAAAAAACTACGAAAAAGTTATCAAAAATCAAAGATAAAATGAAAAATTACAGTATGAAAAACAGGTAATTTATATGTATCTTGGACAAATTCAGTTAATTTTTATAAGCATTGTTGTAATTTCTTTTTTCATTATTTGATTACCAGATAAACTTTCATCTGGATTTTGCTATCTCACATGTTTATCAATGCTTAATCTGATATCATAAAACATTTTTCGTTTTTTTTTTAAAAATGATGTCCAAAAATGAAAAGCACACATTTTTTGATGTTCTTTCTTCCTCTATTCTAGCAGTCTCATTATTCAGTTAAATCCTTTCTTCTTCTTCTTCTTCTTCCAAAACAGCCCCATTTTCAGAATCTTCCTTTTCTTCTATTCTTTTGCATGGCTCAATTTCTCATTGAATTTTTTATTATGTTTTTTTTTCTGCGGCAATGATTCTTTGTTTTTAGCCTTTCCTTAAAACCTAAACTGACACCAACATTAAGCCCTGCTTTTACTTTTGCTTGCTTGCTTTTTTTGAAGAACAAATAAAGACCCCAAAAATGGCATTCACTTTTATGTTTTTTTCAAAAATGAAAGGGTTTGTTGTTGTATTTTTATATTTTGTGTTAAATTTTTGCTTTATTCATGGAAGTGAAGATGCCAAAAGGCTATATGATGATTTAATGGTTCATTATAATCGACTTCTTCGGCCAGGTGTAAGTCCACGAGAGCCTTTGACAATTAAATTTCAATTAAGGTTATCACAAATTATTGATTTGGTAAAGGGTTTTGTTATTATTAACTAGTATGAATTAATGTGTATATTTTTGTAGCATGAAATTGATCAAGTTATGACATGTTCAGTTTGGATGAAGCAAGTATGGATAGATAGACGGCTAAGTTGGAATCCACAAAACTATGGTGGTGTAACATTGTTGTATATTCCACATGAAATGATTTGGATAAGTTTTTTTTAAACCTTTGTAATAATTTTGCTTACCGTAATCGTCTATTACTTACTTTCGTTTGAATTTTCATTTTTGGCATTTTTGTGCAATTTTCAGTGTTGGCACATTTATGCTGTAATTTTCTTTATTGTAATTTCACAAATGTTTTTGTAATTCCTTTTCAAACATTGTTGGCACTTTTGTAATGACATCCTTATGTAGCATTAAAATTTCGTTTTTTTTCAAAAATTTTTATAGTAATTTTCGTAAATTCCTAGCAGCATTTTTCGGCATTTTCATGCAATTTCATTAAACACATTTTTTGTTGCCATTCTCGTGGACCACTAAAGCTTATCGATTTTTGTTTTTAAGTCCCTGATATTGTTCTTTACAATAATGCCAACAATGAATTTAATATTACAATTGCAACAAAAGCTACTCTTCATTACTCGGGTGAAGTAAAATGGGAACCACCTGCTATCTTTAAACCTGTTTGTCATATTGATATTACATGGTTTCCATTTGATGAACAACAATGTAAACTTACTGTAAGCATCAAAAAAATTGATTTTTATTTTACTTGAACCACTCTTTACAATCCCTTTTCAGTTTGGTTCATGGACATATCCAGATTCTCTTTTAAATTTGGATTTTGAAGGCGATAACATCTATTACGAAGATAGAATTAATGAAAAAGGAATTGTTGAAAATATTTCAATTTTGGATGATGGTATTGGTAAGCTACCGTAACCCCGGTTAAATATTAACATTAAAATAAAATTGCAGATTTATCTGATTATTATCCATCTGTTGAATGGGATATTATGTCACGAAAAGGACAACGTCGATCAAGAAATTATCCAAGTTGTTGTTCACATTTGGGTAATTATGTTGATATTACGGTATTTTAATTGGTGGTAAAGTATTGTAGTAATGTTTAAAAATTGTTACAGTATGATTTGGAACTTCGAAGAAAACCGCTTTTTTATACTGTAAATTTGGTATTTCCTTGTATTGGCATTTCATTTTTAACAGTTATTGTATTTTATTTACCATCCGATTCTGGTGAAAAAATTTCACTTTGTATTCAAATCTTAGTTGCCTTAACGCTGTTCTTCTTATTGGTGGTAAGTGAAGTTATATATTGTTTACACGTCCAAATCTTCAAAAGGAATCTGTTGCCGTTTGCGGTAACAGATCAAAGCAGCTCCCTATTCAATAATCGCCCTCTATATACCAGCTCAGTTATATAATTCTTAATCCCCTCTTTTTTCAGATGGAAAGCATTCCCGCAATCAGTACAACAATGCCATTAATTGCAAAATATTTATTATTTACAATGATAATGGTTACGCTAAGTGTTTTGGTTACAGTATGCTGTAAGTTGCTTTTTACTTGACCACAAAAATTCGACATTAACACATTTATTTATTTTCTTACAAAAAAAATTACAAACATAGAATTAGGCATACATAATAAATAATAAAAAAATCATTAAAGTGCACCATATGAAAAGTCTGAAGCAATACCAATGGCAATAATTGTTATAACAATAATGATAAGAGAAATTCCAATAATAATTGATGAAATAATTAAATCTTTTTTAACATTTCCTCTATAACGTTGTCGAATAGCAATAATTTCCTGAAAAGAGATAGAAAGATATTAAATGGTAATTTAATGATAAAATGCCGTTGTCAGATAGCAAAAAAGACCTCCTATATCCACTATGCCATGAAAATCCTACAGGCAACGTCTTATTTTTATATTTATAATCCTCATTAACTCATCTCAGAACAGATATGATGCTCGAAAGACGCATAGCCAGGGCGATATCCGAAGGATATTCTAATCTAACACAAAACAGCTGACGTTAATGACGATCCAACTGAAAAAAGAAACATGTTATCCAGTGCTATACAACCACTCTATTTATTTCTCGAAATCACAACAGATCAGAGTATCAACCATCAATGACATTATCCATAGAGGATTTCATATATCCACTATGCCATCAAATCAATACTAAATAATTTAAAGTCTCCATAACCTTATCGAAAAACAGATGGTATTGTCATCCTATGGCATTTAAGATTCATATAATTTTTGTAACTTGATGATTTTTTAGCCAAAACTCGAACCCGTCCCTTCAGTCTGCAGCGCCAGCGTCGTAAACCACTATGCCATGAAGACTATTTCATATATGGCATACTGAACATCCTCTATGGTATAACATATAGGTTCAATATGCCATTCAAATGCTCTATAGGGAAGATACTAGTGATATCTCAAAAATCTTCCACTTATATGTACAAATCCATTAATAAAAAATGTCAACAAACCTGAGCAGTTCTTTTTCGCTTTGGCTTTTTCATATCACTTCCCCTAGCAGATGATGCAACTTCAACAGATGAAGGTTTATGTGAAGCAGAAATAGCAACAACAGTTGAACCATGACTTTTCTTTGATTTATCAGCACCACTTGATTTAAGATCAGATTTTGATTTGCTACCTTTAGAACCTTTTGAGCCTTTTGAACCTTTATTCTTTTTAGCTTTCTTTCCATTGCCAGCTGCTTTCTTATTCTTATTATTATGCTTTTTTACTGCAGAATTTTGAAATGATAGTCGACCTTTATGTGATGCAAGCGAATCAGATTTTACATTTGGTGGAGTTGGAGGTGGTGGTAGAACTTTGTTATTTTCTGGAATTTCATATGGATTACCATTATATGCATCGTCAACAGCTAGCGGTGGAGAACCTGCTGGTGGTGGTGGAGGAAGTGATTCACCACTAGCATATGCTATATATTAACAAAAAGTTAAAAATAGAAAACTAGCCGAAAAAGTTAGATATAAAAGGATTAAAACTTACGAATAGGTTCATATTGATCTGCCATTTTAGATATTGCTATATACAGTAATAATAATAATCAGGCACTTATCCAAACGCAATAATAATACCAAAATACAATATTAATTGATTATAAGATAGAAGTAATAATATAAAAACAACACTACAACAAGAATAATCAACCGCAGCCAAGCAACAACGAAGTTGAGAATAAAAAAAATGTAGAATATCAAACAAGATTTTCATGCAAATTTTTGAAATCCATTCTTTCCATTTTTGGGCTTAAATTAGCATTTGTATTAGGGTTTTCTGAAAGCAATACTAAAATCAATATTTTAAGGAACTCCCCAATTTCGAGAAACATCTAAACAAAATTTCAATCAAAATAAAATTTTTAAAAACCAATCAAAATGTCAACAAATGCCACAATCAAAACTTCAAAATTCGTTAATCTCGAAAAACGAAATTTAACAGCAAAATCAAAATATTGATTTCAACAGTTACAATATCGAAAATCGAAGCTTTGAGAAACGTAAAAACTAAAATTCTGAGGAGATCAGAAAACAAAATTTTGAGAAACGTTGAAATTTCAATAAACATCGATATTAAGACAGAAATTTAAAGAGAATTTCGATATTTTAAAAAATTCGAAATTCATTGATCGCAATTTAAATTATTTCAACTGTTGTTTCGCAGTACCGGATTAGTATCAAAACTACAGTAATCTGCTTTCAACATTTCGAAAAACTTCAAAATCAAAATTTCGGGTAACGTCAAAATTATAATTTAGAGAAACATGAAAATCAAAATTCCCATTTTTACGATTGCTTTCTTTGAATGAAAAACAGTTTTTGTTTTTTCCATATGATTTCCGATATTTTGAAAAAACTAAAATTTACTGATCGATTTTGGTTCAATTTTATAGACTTCATTTTTTTGATGTCTCATTTCAATGGAAACTACCGTAACCTTATTTTTAACAATATAAACCCATTTCTAATTTTTCAGGCTTAAATCTTCATTTCCGTACCCCAACAACTCATCGAATGCCAAAAATTATTAAACTTCTCTTTCTACACATTCTACCAAAAATACTATTTATGCGTCGTCCACTTGGTATTGATGAAGAATCATTTCGACGAGTTGCAATTCGAAAATCATCTCGTCTTGATAGGATATCACTTAATTATCATCATGATCATAGAGTTTCAAGAGATTTATCCAGAAGAATTGCTGCAAATCCTGCTGCTGAAAGTAAAGACTATGAAACTCCGCAAGTTAAAAAAGCATTTGAAAATGTTTGTTTTATTGCAGAGTTGATGAAAAAGAAGGATCGAGATGAAAAGGTAAAGGATTTATTGAATTATAAAAGTTTTATGTTAAATTTTGTTTGGATTACGGTAGTATTTTTAAATTGAGAATAACAAAAAAAACAAAAATTGCCAAAAATGTGTTACTATCTTTTACCAAAAAATTGTAAATAAATGGAGCCTTCGCCGATTTCAAGCAAAAAAGTTTGAATTTTTATAATCTGTATCAGTTTCTATCAGATTTGAAATCAAATTTGATTTTGGCGCTATTTGGCGAAGTGTTCCCAAATGCCAAACGTTTTGGTAAAAAAGATGCTCCTGCTTATAGTGACCCTTCCTTTCAAATATGAGCTTGCAGAAGCTAAAAGCATCAATCTGAGGTTAAAAACAAACTCGACAGTTTGTGTACACTTTTTCTCAACACATGATTACTGTACTTAATTCAATTTTTACATCTATAATTACTACAAAAAGCTACCGTAATCTTTACTTTGTACCAAAATTAGTATGATGTTTTAACCAAACCTAATAATATATCTCTTCTATTACAGGTAGCAGAAGATTGGAAATATGTTGCAATGGTTCTCGATCGTCTATTTCTAATAATTTTTTCAATTTCATGCATGGCATCTATTGCATTCTTTCTTCAAGCTCCAACTCTATTTGATGGTAAACAACCCATTGATTTACAATATCGTCCAAGTAATGTCAGTAATTATGTTGTTCCACATATTGTAACCCCACCTACTACAGTGTCTATGTCATAAAAGATTTATTAATAACAACAAATTAGTTATTTTTGTATGTAATAAAAATTAGAAAACAAACAAAAAAAAGTTAACAAAAATCAAATGGTTAATGGTTATATTAAAAATTAATGTTTACAAAATATCCTATATTATTTAAAAAAAAACAACCCACTTTTTAAACTAATAATGATTACTTCTTTCCTGCTGCAATTGGTGCATTTTAAAATCATCGACGAATCAATGAAAACCGACGAACAAAATATGCAAAAAATACTACATCATAAATAAAGCAGATTGCCCTAAAATATAAAATTTCTATCAATATTTAATCAAAAACTAAAAGTTTACATTACGAGCGGTGGAACTTCACGTGCAACATCAATAGGAATTCTTTCACGAAATGGTAAACCAAGTTTTTCTTCAGCATTTCTAATTTTATTGAAGACAACATCAGAATGTGATAAAGGAAATCTGCCAGTCTTTATTGTAATAACATTATTTGTATACTGTAAATATAGCATCGTTAAAGAGCTTACAAAAAAACAACAAATAAACATACAGATTTTCCATTAATCAAAGCATCACGGTGAAGCTGAGCAATAAGACGTTTTTTTCGTTGACAATACACTATTGTTACTAATCCGCATTTTTCCATCAACAACAGAGAGAGTTTTCCACACGAGACTTTTTTAGTTGTTTGCTGCTGATTTTTTTTCAAAGAGCTTATTAATTACAGTCGAACCTCGTTATAATGCGGTCCAAGGGACCGCAAAAAAACCGCATTATAGAGAGGTTTGCATTATAACGAGGTCAATTTACATTAAATTCGCTTGAAGGGACCTCACAATAACCGCATTATAGAGAGGTTTGCACTATAACGAGGCGCATTATATCGAGGTTCGACTGTACTATTACCTTTTCAATTATTTCTTATTTACTTTATTGTCTTTAATCCTTTTTTTTGTTTTATTTCTAAATTATCAACATAAAAATCCACATCTTAATTACAAAGGTGATCAGTTCATTGAAAAAAAATAAGCAACAACAACTAAAAAAGTCTCGTGTGGAAAACTCTCTCTGTTGTTGATGGAATATTGCGGATTGTAATGGGAAACGAAACAATAGTGAATAAGTAATACTTGCAACCTCAAATAAATTAAAAAATTAATATCAAATGAATTATGCTAAAAACCAAACTTCTCCAGTGGGAAGAATACGAGTTAAAAATTCATCAAATTCAATTGGTTCAGCTTTTAACGCTTCATAAACATGTTGATGTACTAATGATGAACGCTCATAATGGTATATACCATATTTTAAACAAAGATTAAAAACAATAAATTTTTTAGAATTGTTAAAAATCCATAAATAACTTTTTTGGATTATTAAATTTCCAAGTGCATACATTGTTTGTTGATGAGATGATGTTGGTCCACGAATATTACGAGTATTAAAAGTTCTGATTACTAAAAAATAAAACAATATTATTAATAAAGCAAATAAAAAGTTACCATGAATTTGATTACGATTAAATTGTTGAAGAAATTTTGAACCAAATGATGACGAAGACAAAGGAATAATAGAGATTTGTGATGATGATGGCAGAAGATTCAACTTTGATGCATTTACCAATTTAACAGCATGTCGAATAGACATCGTGATTCAAAGACAGACAATACGTCTGAAAGTGGAATAAGTATTGAATTTTAATGTATAAACAATTACATCTACATAAAAGTTAATCGCTGACTGTGTTGCACCATCGACGAATGAAAAAAGGTTGGATCAATAAATATCGTGCAACAGTAATCACGTTTGAGAATACTCATAATTCACTTTATTAAAGTAGCATTAAAGAAGATAGAGATGTTATCCATAAAGAGATAAGGTCAAACAAAGACAGAAAGCTTTTACTTTCATCATGAATGTTAGTAATAAAAAAGCCAGATATATACGGCATATGTATCAGTCTTTACTAACAGATAATAAACAAACTCATCAGTTACGTTATATCTTTTTTTTTAAATGTCTACAAGGGGGGGGGAATGTAATAGGGATCGGAAAAAAACTATGGGACAACAAAGTTAATTCCGATCAGCCAAATATTCAAGATTGAAAATCCGAGAAAAAAACAACTTTTTTTATTACAAAAGTTCCATCCAACAAAAACAAACAAATTCATTCAATCAAAAACTATTGTATTCTTTCTTTTATGGCAAAAAGTGACAGATAGCTTTTTGTATTTACTTTTTGTACAGTTTGTAACGACGCAAAAATAAATTAAATCAAACTTGTTAAACTAGTGTTTTTTTATATAAATAATATTTATTACAATGATTCGATTTCGTCCAAAAATCGTTATTACTATTATTGTTGTATGTACTCTTTTAATATTATTATACGGAAACAAAAATTATCAAAAATCAAATAGTTCATTTACAATTAATGTTTACAAAATATCCTATATTATTTTTAACACAAACATCCGCACTTTTTTAAAAAATCCGACGAATCCATTTAAAAATCAAAGGAAACCAAGATGCAATAAATACCAAGTTAAGTGCAAAATAGATTTTCCTGAAATAAATAGCTTAAAACACAAAACCAAACAATAAAAAACTTACTTCAACAATGGCGCTCCATTATAAACTTCAATATAAATTCTTTCACGCCGACGTGGTAAACCATCTTCAGCATTTCTAATTTCTTGTCTAATTTGATCAAGTTGAGAAGAACTACCACGTTCTACTTTGATTGGAATAACATCATTGGTATACTGTAAAATGTTCATTGTTAGTACTCACACAAGGATATTAAAAAAATCCCAAATATTATTTAGTGTATCAATAATAACTCAACTAACTTACAGATTTTCCATTAATCAAAGCACCAGGATAAAGATATCCAATAATACGTTGTTTTTTAGGATAACAAGTAATACTTAAAACCTAAAAAAGTTTAAAATAATAATAGCATGCATCAAAATCTAAACACATACTTAATAAATGCATAAATAATATGCGTCAATTTTTTAAGTTGATTTTCGCTAACACTTCGTTTTCCCCATGCTGTATAATATCCAACAATTCGTTTACCACATGAATGAGCGGGGACTGTTGCTAAAAAAAGAGGTTATGATAGTTTGAGAACATTGAGATTAATGAGTCTTAAGTTGAAAGTGGCACTTTTGGATAAGTGGTCCTAGAAGTTTATTAATGCTCTTTTTATTACTTACATTCTCCTGTAGGTTCCGATGCATAATTTGTTGATTCATTTTCTCCAATTTCCATTTTATCTTGTGGTACACCGCCACCATTTGTCTAAAATAAGTTTAACAATACTTTTCGAACAATGACTATAAATCTAAACCTGAGGTTCTGGAAAATCTTCAACACCAAGCCAAAGAACATAACGACCTTGATCTAAAATTGGTACACTATCTGTGTCATAGGTTGTCTGGAGATCAGCTTTTTCATGCACTAACAAAAGATATGCATATGGAACCATAAGATCAAAGAAAACAGTTAGTTCATCAAATTTATGATTTTCTGAGAATCTTTTCAATACTCGAACAGCTTTTCTAAAAACAATAAGAATAAATTCAGATGACAACCATTAATGGTACGTGATTTCAATAGCGTCAAGTATTGCCTTAGGTGTTGAAAGTCAAGTATTTATCTTCCAGGTTAAGGACATACTGCACATCAAAGGCGGCATGCTACCCTCTTATCCCCCATCATCTGGATAAACCCATAAAACTTACTGCATTTCAGCTCTGATCTTTTTTCTTCTGGCTTCACTTTGTGGTGTTACAGCTGATTCACTATTATCAAATCGAAAAACAGCATAATTTTTGCCTCCAATGTTTTCTTTATAAATATTATCAGAAACTTTTGATTTGATTGCATCACGTTTATCAGCGTCATTTACATGATCATAGACTCCGACAAAAAGGCGATAGCTAAAAAGAAAAGTAAAGGAAAAAAATCATTTTTATGAAAGTTTCAAAAAAGCTTACTCTGGATATATTTCTTTAAGTTTATCAAATCCACATTTACTAATCTTTCCATTATCACTTTCTGCTTCAATACATGCTTTCATTTTATCAATAACAACACTCTCCCAATTTTCAGCATTTTCACCGCCTTCTCCCCGCTTCCAATTTCCTTTATCATGTCCATATCGTTGTGCAAGATGAAATCGATCATACATTGCTGCGACAACTGTTGCAGTCCCCCATATAACCCTCCATACATCACCACCATGAATCCGTCGAGCAACTTGTCGATGTTCTCCATATTGATTTCCATCATTTGGAAAAGTAATACCACGTTCAATATCATTATCAGTTAAAAAGACATGGGTTCGGGTTCGAAGTGATTGTTGAAAAGCTTCTCGAATCATTGCTACACCAAAATGTGGAACCCCGAGTTGTATATGAACAACTGCAAATGTTTGTGCCCCTCTTTCACCTCCTTGTATTGCATATCTTTCAAATCTAAGATCTCGAATACCATGTCGTCCTTGTACATGATGATTTTCATGTCCTTGAAAATCTAGACGCCAACTTCGAAGTTCACGATCAGGATGATTGTAAATCGTACCAGGATGATTTAAATTTAATGCTTCAAAAGAAGTCCATCCATGATTGATAATATAATTTATGATGGCCCATGCATGACTTGATGGTGGTGCATCAATAGTTGATGAATGGCCTCGTGGCTCAAGCTCATTTTCAGCAGCAGCAATATTTATGGTATAATAAGATAGGAAAAGAATAAGAAGAAACGATAATTGTTTCCTTGGTTTCATTATGTACTATTCTAAAAAAATTCGTTGATTTAAAAAAATAAATTGTTTAATCGTTGTTTTCCTCTTTTATACGAGCATAATGAACGCATAATTATTAGCAAATATTACTCGATTGTTTATCAGTAATACAAACATATAGTTACAATGATGACTCAACACACGTAGGCGCAAGTAGAGGTTTATTCCGCGTTACGTGTTAGTAGTAGTAGTAACACGGTATTATGCAAGGCAAAATTATGGATGTGAGGTAAAAAAAAAGAAAAATATAAGGAAAAGAAGAAAAAAAGCGATAATGGAATAGGGAAAAGGAACTTTTCCGATTGTGTGAAAAAGGAGAATTAAGATTACCTTTTTTAAACGCTTTTGTAAAAAATTCAAGTTTTAAAAAAAAGTAAGATAAAAAAACAATTTTCTTTCTAACTAATTCCAAACGTGCAAATGACTCATCGTAAAAACATATTAATTTTAGCCTGTCAAGGTCAAACGCTTGAAAAAACTTGGCCATTTGGTAAAGTGATCAAACATGTGTAGTTTGATGTCAAAAAGTTGTTGATTTAAACAAATAATTAAGCCATTTGACAAGTGATGTTTATCGCAAGCAAGTTGGATTTATATTTTTTCAAATTTTTTATATAAAAAATAAAACGATAAACATAAGGATTGGCTTTAAAAAATCGAATCATGAGCTTGCTGCTTTGACAGCTGTTTTCGTTAAACAAGTACTTTAAAAAATGTTTAATCAAAGATACTTATTATATATCTAGTTTAGCGTTAAATAGAGTGATAGAGTGTACTTATTTGTGACAAATGGTTTATTTGACAAACAACGTTAATCGGATCAGTTAGATATCTAAAATAACTTCCTTAAATACTGAGCAAATAAAGTAAATAATGACTCATTAAGGAATTTGCAAATTCTTTTGTAAACAACAAAATACCCAACCAATGTCGCAATAATGGAAAGCTAATTTAGACTGACAATGTTTATTTACCTTTTACGTATGTTAAATTAAAAATCCACCTTTAAAAAACTACGAAAAAGTTATCAAAAATCAAAGATAAAATGAAAAATTACAGTATGAAAAACAGGTAATTTATATGTATCTTGGACAAATTCAGTTAATTTTTATAAGCATTGTTGTAATTTCTTTTTTCATTATTTGATTACCAGATAAACTTTCATCTGGATTTTGCTATCTCACATGTTTATCAATGCTTAATCTGATATCATAAAACATTTTTCGTTTTTTTTTTAAAAATGATGTCCAAAAATGAAAAGCACACATTTTTTGATGTTCTTTCTTCCTCTATTCTAGCAGTCTCATTATTCAGTTAAATCCTTTCTTCTTCTTCTTCTTCTTCCAAAACAGCCCCATTTTCAGAATCTTCCTTTTCTTCTATTCTTTTGCATGGCTCAATTTCTCATTGAATTTTTTATTATGTTTTTTTTTCTGCGGCAATGATTCTTTGTTTTTAGCCTTTCCTTAAAACCTAAACTGACACCAACATTAAGCCCTGCTTTTACTTTTGCTTGCTTGCTTTTTTTGAAGAACAAATAAAGACCCCAAAAATGGCATTCACTTTTATGTTTTTTTCAAAAATGAAAGGGTTTGTTGTTGTATTTTTATATTTTGTGTTAAATTTTTGCTTTATTCATGGAAGTGAAGATGCCAAAAGGCTATATGATGATTTAATGGTTCATTATAATCGACTTCTTCGGCCAGGTGTAAGTCCACGAGAGCCTTTGACAATTAAATTTCAATTAAGGTTATCACAAATTATTGATTTGGTAAAGGGTTTTGTTATTATTAACTAGTATGAATTAATGTGTATATTTTTGTAGCATGAAATTGATCAAGTTATGACATGTTCAGTTTGGATGAAGCAAGTATGGATAGATAGACGGCTAAGTTGGAATCCACAAAACTATGGTGGTGTAACATTGTTGTATATTCCACATGAAATGATTTGGATAAGTTTTTTTTAAACCTTTGTAATAATTTTGCTTACCGTAATCGTCTATTACTTACTTTCGTTTGAATTTTCATTTTTGGCATTTTTGTGCAATTTTCAGTGTTGGCACATTTATGCTGTAATTTTCTTTATTGTAATTTCACAAATGTTTTTGTAATTCCTTTTCAAACATTGTTGGCACTTTTGTAATGACATCCTTATGTAGCATTAAAATTTCGTTTTTTTTCAAAAATTTTTATAGTAATTTTCGTAAATTCCTAGCAGCATTTTTCGGCATTTTCATGCAATTTCATTAAACACATTTTTTGTTGCCATTCTCGTGGACCACTAAAGCTTATCGATTTTTGTTTTTAAGTCCCTGATATTGTTCTTTACAATAATGCCAACAATGAATTTAATATTACAATTGCAACAAAAGCTACTCTTCATTACTCGGGTGAAGTAAAATGGGAACCACCTGCTATCTTTAAACCTGTTTGTCATATTGATATTACATGGTTTCCATTTGATGAACAACAATGTAAACTTACTGTAAGCATCAAAAAAATTGATTTTTATTTTACTTGAACCACTCTTTACAATCCCTTTTCAGTTTGGTTCATGGACATATCCAGATTCTCTTTTAAATTTGGATTTTGAAGGCGATAACATCTATTACGAAGATAGAATTAATGAAAAAGGAATTGTTGAAAATATTTCAATTTTGGATGATGGTATTGGTAAGCTACCGTAACCCCGGTTAAATATTAACATTAAAATAAAATTGCAGATTTATCTGATTATTATCCATCTGTTGAATGGGATATTATGTCACGAAAAGGACAACGTCGATCAAGAAATTATCCAAGTTGTTGTTCACATTTGGGTAATTATGTTGATATTACGGTATTTTAATTGGTGGTAAAGTATTGTAGTAATGTTTAAAAATTGTTACAGTATGATTTGGAACTTCGAAGAAAACCGCTTTTTTATACTGTAAATTTGGTATTTCCTTGTATTGGCATTTCATTTTTAACAGTTATTGTATTTTATTTACCATCCGATTCTGGTGAAAAAATTTCACTTTGTATTCAAATCTTAGTTGCCTTAACGCTGTTCTTCTTATTGGTGGTAAGTGAAGTTATATATTGTTTACACGTCCAAATCTTCAAAAGGAATCTGTTGCCGTTTGCGGTAACAGATCAAAGCAGCTCCCTATTCAATAATCGCCCTCTATATACCAGCTCAGTTATATAATTCTTAATCCCCTCTTTTTTCAGATGGAAAGCATTCCCGCAATCAGTACAACAATGCCATTAATTGCAAAATATTTATTATTTACAATGATAATGGTTACGCTAAGTGTTTTGGTTACAGTATGCTGTAAGTTGCTTTTTACTTGACCACAAAAATTCGACATTAACACATTTATTTATTTTCTTACAAAAAAAATTACAAACATAGAATTAGGCATACATAATAAATAATAAAAAAATCATTAAAGTGCACCATATGAAAAGTCTGAAGCAATACCAATGGCAATAATTGTTATAACAATAATGATAAGAGAAATTCCAATAATAATTGATGAAATAATTAAATCTTTTTTAACATTTCCTCTATAACGTTGTCGAATAGCAATAATTTCCTGAAAAGAGATAGAAAGATATTAAATGGTAATTTAATGATAAAATGCCGTTGTCAGATAGCAAAAAAGACCTCCTATATCCACTATGCCATGAAAATCCTACAGGCAACGTCTTATTTTTATATTTATAATCCTCATTAACTCATCTCAGAACAGATATGATGCTCGAAAGACGCATAGCCAGGGCGATATCCGAAGGATATTCTAATCTAACACAAAACAGCTGACGTTAATGACGATCCAACTGAAAAAAGAAACATGTTATCCAGTGCTATACAACCACTCTATTTATTTCTCGAAATCACAACAGATCAGAGTATCAACCATCAATGACATTATCCATAGAGGATTTCATATATCCACTATGCCATCAAATCAATACTAAATAATTTAAAGTCTCCATAACCTTATCGAAAAACAGATGGTATTGTCATCCTATGGCATTTAAGATTCATATAATTTTTGTAACTTGATGATTTTTTAGCCAAAACTCGAACCCGTCCCTTCAGTCTGCAGCGCCAGCGTCGTAAACCACTATGCCATGAAGACTATTTCATATATGGCATACTGAACATCCTCTATGGTATAACATATAGGTTCAATATGCCATTCAAATGCTCTATAGGGAAGATACTAGTGATATCTCAAAAATCTTCCACTTATATGTACAAATCCATTAATAAAAAATGTCAACAAACCTGAGCAGTTCTTTTTCGCTTTGGCTTTTTCATATCACTTCCCCTAGCAGATGATGCAACTTCAACAGATGAAGGTTTATGTGAAGCAGAAATAGCAACAACAGTTGAACCATGACTTTTCTTTGATTTATCAGCACCACTTGATTTAAGATCAGATTTTGATTTGCTACCTTTAGAACCTTTTGAGCCTTTTGAACCTTTATTCTTTTTAGCTTTCTTTCCATTGCCAGCTGCTTTCTTATTCTTATTATTATGCTTTTTTACTGCAGAATTTTGAAATGATAGTCGACCTTTATGTGATGCAAGCGAATCAGATTTTACATTTGGTGGAGTTGGAGGTGGTGGTAGAACTTTGTTATTTTCTGGAATTTCATATGGATTACCATTATATGCATCGTCAACAGCTAGCGGTGGAGAACCTGCTGGTGGTGGTGGAGGAAGTGATTCACCACTAGCATATGCTATATATTAACAAAAAGTTAAAAATAGAAAACTAGCCGAAAAAGTTAGATATAAAAGGATTAAAACTTACGAATAGGTTCATATTGATCTGCCATTTTAGATATTGCTATATACAGTAATAATAATAATCAGGCACTTATCCAAACGCAATAATAATACCAAAATACAATATTAATTGATTATAAGATAGAAGTAATAATATAAAAACAACACTACAACAAGAATAATCAACCGCAGCCAAGCAACAACGAAGTTGAGAATAAAAAAAATGTAGAATATCAAACAAGATTTTCATGCAAATTTTTGAAATCCATTCTTTCCATTTTTGGGCTTAAATTAGCATTTGTATTAGGGTTTTCTGAAAGCAATACTAAAATCAATATTTTAAGGAACTCCCCAATTTCGAGAAACATCTAAACAAAATTTCAATCAAAATAAAATTTTTAAAAACCAATCAAAATGTCAACAAATGCCACAATCAAAACTTCAAAATTCGTTAATCTCGAAAAACGAAATTTAACAGCAAAATCAAAATATTGATTTCAACAGTTACAATATCGAAAATCGAAGCTTTGAGAAACGTAAAAACTAAAATTCTGAGGAGATCAGAAAACAAAATTTTGAGAAACGTTGAAATTTCAATAAACATCGATATTAAGACAGAAATTTAAAGAGAATTTCGATATTTTAAAAAATTCGAAATTCATTGATCGCAATTTAAATTATTTCAACTGTTGTTTCGCAGTACCGGATTAGTATCAAAACTACAGTAATCTGCTTTCAACATTTCGAAAAACTTCAAAATCAAAATTTCGGGTAACGTCAAAATTATAATTTAGAGAAACATGAAAATCAAAATTCCCATTTTTACGATTGCTTTCTTTGAATGAAAAACAGTTTTTGTTTTTTCCATATGATTTCCGATATTTTGAAAAAACTAAAATTTACTGATCGATTTTGGTTCAATTTTATAGACTTCATTTTTTTGATGTCTCATTTCAATGGAAACTACCGTAACCTTATTTTTAACAATATAAACCCATTTCTAATTTTTCAGGCTTAAATCTTCATTTCCGTACCCCAACAACTCATCGAATGCCAAAAATTATTAAACTTCTCTTTCTACACATTCTACCAAAAATACTATTTATGCGTCGTCCACTTGGTATTGATGAAGAATCATTTCGACGAGTTGCAATTCGAAAATCATCTCGTCTTGATAGGATATCACTTAATTATCATCATGATCATAGAGTTTCAAGAGATTTATCCAGAAGAATTGCTGCAAATCCTGCTGCTGAAAGTAAAGACTATGAAACTCCGCAAGTTAAAAAAGCATTTGAAAATGTTTGTTTTATTGCAGAGTTGATGAAAAAGAAGGATCGAGATGAAAAGGTAAAGGATTTATTGAATTATAAAAGTTTTATGTTAAATTTTGTTTGGATTACGGTAGTATTTTTAAATTGAGAATAACAAAAAAAACAAAAATTGCCAAAAATGTGTTACTATCTTTTACCAAAAAATTGTAAATAAATGGAGCCTTCGCCGATTTCAAGCAAAAAAGTTTGAATTTTTATAATCTGTATCAGTTTCTATCAGATTTGAAATCAAATTTGATTTTGGCGCTATTTGGCGAAGTGTTCCCAAATGCCAAACGTTTTGGTAAAAAAGATGCTCCTGCTTATAGTGACCCTTCCTTTCAAATATGAGCTTGCAGAAGCTAAAAGCATCAATCTGAGGTTAAAAACAAACTCGACAGTTTGTGTACACTTTTTCTCAACACATGATTACTGTACTTAATTCAATTTTTACATCTATAATTACTACAAAAAGCTACCGTAATCTTTACTTTGTACCAAAATTAGTATGATGTTTTAACCAAACCTAATAATATATCTCTTCTATTACAGGTAGCAGAAGATTGGAAATATGTTGCAATGGTTCTCGATCGTCTATTTCTAATAATTTTTTCAATTTCATGCATGGCATCTATTGCATTCTTTCTTCAAGCTCCAACTCTATTTGATGGTAAACAACCCATTGATTTACAATATCGTCCAAGTAATGTCAGTAATTATGTTGTTCCACATATTGTAACCCCACCTACTACAGTGTCTATGTCATAAAAGATTTATTAATAACAACAAATTAGTTATTTTTGTATGTAATAAAAATTAGAAAACAAACAAAAAAAAGTTAACAAAAATCAAATGGTTAATGGTTATATTAAAAATTAATGTTTACAAAATATCCTATATTATTTAAAAAAAAACAACCCACTTTTTAAACTAATAATGATTACTTCTTTCCTGCTGCAATTGGTGCATTTTAAAATCATCGACGAATCAATGAAAACCGACGAACAAAATATGCAAAAAATACTACATCATAAATAAAGCAGATTGCCCTAAAATATAAAATTTCTATCAATATTTAATCAAAAACTAAAAGTTTACATTACGAGCGGTGGAACTTCACGTGCAACATCAATAGGAATTCTTTCACGAAATGGTAAACCAAGTTTTTCTTCAGCATTTCTAATTTTATTGAAGACAACATCAGAATGTGATAAAGGAAATCTGCCAGTCTTTATTGTAATAACATTATTTGTATACTGTAAATATAGCATCGTTAAAGAGCTTACAAAAAAACAACAAATAAACATACAGATTTTCCATTAATCAAAGCATCACGGTGAAGCTGAGCAATAAGACGTTTTTTTCGTTGACAATACACTATTGTTACTAATCCGCATTTTTCCATCAACAACAGAGAGAGTTTTCCACACGAGACTTTTTTAGTTGTTTGCTGCTGATTTTTTTTCAAAGAGCTTATTAATTACAGTCGAACCTCGTTATAATGCGGTCCAAGGGACCGCAAAAAAACCGCATTATAGAGAGGTTTGCATTATAACGAGGTCAATTTACATTAAATTCGCTTGAAGGGACCTCACAATAACCGCATTATAGAGAGGTTTGCACTATAACGAGGCGCATTATATCGAGGTTCGACTGTACTATTACCTTTTCAATTATTTCTTATTTACTTTATTGTCTTTAATCCTTTTTTTTGTTTTATTTCTAAATTATCAACATAAAAATCCACATCTTAATTACAAAGGTGATCAGTTCATTGAAAAAAAATAAGCAACAACAACTAAAAAAGTCTCGTGTGGAAAACTCTCTCTGTTGTTGATGGAATATTGCGGATTGTAATGGGAAACGAAACAATAGTGAATAAGTAATACTTGCAACCTCAAATAAATTAAAAAATTAATATCAAATGAATTATGCTAAAAACCAAACTTCTCCAGTGGGAAGAATACGAGTTAAAAATTCATCAAATTCAATTGGTTCAGCTTTTAACGCTTCATAAACATGTTGATGTACTAATGATGAACGCTCATAATGGTATATACCATATTTTAAACAAAGATTAAAAACAATAAATTTTTTAGAATTGTTAAAAATCCATAAATAACTTTTTTGGATTATTAAATTTCCAAGTGCATACATTGTTTGTTGATGAGATGATGTTGGTCCACGAATATTACGAGTATTAAAAGTTCTGATTACTAAAAAATAAAACAATATTATTAATAAAGCAAATAAAAAGTTACCATGAATTTGATTACGATTAAATTGTTGAAGAAATTTTGAACCAAATGATGACGAAGACAAAGGAATAATAGAGATTTGTGATGATGATGGCAGAAGATTCAACTTTGATGCATTTACCAATTTAACAGCATGTCGAATAGACATCGTGATTCAAAGACAGACAATACGTCTGAAAGTGGAATAAGTATTGAATTTTAATGTATAAACAATTACATCTACATAAAAGTTAATCGCTGACTGTGTTGCACCATCGACGAATGAAAAAAGGTTGGATCAATAAATATCGTGCAACAGTAATCACGTTTGAGAATACTCATAATTCACTTTATTAAAGTAGCATTAAAGAAGATAGAGATGTTATCCATAAAGAGATAAGGTCAAACAAAGACAGAAAGCTTTTACTTTCATCATGAATGTTAGTAATAAAAAAGCCAGATATATACGGCATATGTATCAGTCTTTACTAACAGATAATAAACAAACTCATCAGTTACGTTATATCTTTTTTTTTAAATGTCTACAAGGGGGGGGGGAATGTAATAGGGATCGGAAAAAAACTATGGGACAACAAAGTTAATTCCGATCAGCCAAATATTCAAGATTGAAAATCCGAGAAAAAAACAACTTTTTTTATTACAAAAGTTCCATCCAACAAAAACAAACAAATTCATTCAATCAAAAACTATTGTATTCTTTCTTTTATGGCAAAAAGTGACAGATAGCTTTTTGTATTTACTTTTTGTACAGTTTGTAACGACGCAAAAATAAATTAAATCAAACTTGTTAAACTAGTGTTTTTTTATATAAATAATATTTATTACAATGATTCGATTTCGTCCAAAAATCGTTATTACTATTATTGTTGTATGTACTCTTTTAATATTATTATACGGAAACAAAAATTATCAAAAATCAAATAGTTCATTTACAATTAATGTTTACAAAATATCCTATATTATTTTTAACACAAACATCCGCACTTTTTTAAAAAATCCGACGAATCCATTTAAAAATCAAAGGAAACCAAGATGCAATAAATACCAAGTTAAGTGCAAAATAGATTTTCCTGAAATAAATAGCTTAAAACACAAAACCAAACAATAAAAAACTTACTTCAACAATGGCGCTCCATTATAAACTTCAATATAAATTCTTTCACGCCGACGTGGTAAACCATCTTCAGCATTTCTAATTTCTTGTCTAATTTGATCAAGTTGAGAAGAACTACCACGTTCTACTTTGATTGGAATAACATCATTGGTATACTGTAAAATGTTCATTGTTAGTACTCACACAAGGATATTAAAAAAATCCCAAATATTATTTAGTGTATCAATAATAACTCAACTAACTTACAGATTTTCCATTAATCAAAGCACCAGGATAAAGATATCCAATAATACGTTGTTTTTTAGGATAACAAGTAATACTTAAAACCTAAAAAAGTTTAAAATAATAATAGCATGCATCAAAATCTAAACACATACTTCTCCAGTTGGAACAATATGAGTTAAAAATTCATCAAATTCAATTGCTTCTGCTTCTAATGCTTTTACAACAGTTGGATTTGAAGGAGCTTCAAAGTAGCGCATAATAAAAATAGAACAAATAGGAACAGATAAAAATATTCCAAGCTTTTTAAGAGAAATTGAATCAATTTTTTGGAGTATTAAATTTCCAAGTGCATTTATTCGTTGTTGATAAGATGATGACGTTGTACCACTAGTATTTCGAGTTTTTAAAGTTCTGATTACTAGAATATATAACACTTAGCAAAATGATATAAAGAAAATATAAACTTACTGTGTAATTGATTACGATTTAATTGTTGAAGAAATTTTGAGCCACATGATGATGATGACAAACGAATAATGGAGATTTGTGATGATGATGGCAGAAGATTCAACTTTGATGCATTTAACAATTTAATAGCATGCCGAATAGACATCATAATTCAAAGAAAAATAAAACTCCTGAAAGTATAATTAAGACTGGGCTGAAAACCGAATTCAGTAGCTGTATGGTTAACTACAGCGATCATCAATAAGCAACAATCATACGGTATTTCTCGATGGATTAAACAAACACGATCATGTTACACGGCATTTATGTCATATTTTATAAATATTAACAAGTAGGGAGTGATGAAAAGGAAAGTCAAAAAAAACAATGAACAAAAAAATGGAAAACTTGATTGTCAAATGTTCAACAAAGAATTATCCGTGAAAAAAATAAGTATAACACAACTTTTTTTTCAAGAGAACACAATATCTTGAAACGTTGTGTTCCTTGTATAAATTTTAATTACATAAATTTTGCAACATTTTTATTACTTTTTTTAAAATACTATTTACTTTTGATATTGACTTATGTTATTGCTTATAATTGTTACAGTAACGCTATTAATTCTTCCAAAAGTACCATGTTATTTTAACGTTGCTTCTGCTCATCGTTTGTATGGTTTTACAATAAATTTTTAACGTTGGAGGAATTTTTTAACGATAGTTATATTATATTATTTTAATCGTTTTGTCTACATTTCTTAATATTTAAACATTGTTTCATGATGTTTATTGCAGTAAAGTGTTTAAATGTTGCTTTTTAATTGGATATTTTTTTAATATTTGTCGACTGTCAATATCTTTTTTATTTACAACAATCTACAAATATTTCTGTCAATTATTTGACCTGTTTATGATTCAGTAATAACAAAAAATGGACAAGGTATGAAAAAAAGAGAGAATGTCATTTACTGCTCTAAAGATGGCACGATCAATGTCCTTCCGGTATTTTAAAATAAAAACTGACAAGTTGCATTCCAAATCACAGACTATTGTTGACAAATGAAAAATTCTAATAGGCATTGTCTTGGGCTACACTTTAAATTGATTTTTTTTATCTCACATCCATTTTTTTATTGAGGTCTTTCTTATTTATCCGTCGTTGCGCTGTTTTTTATACTTTCTTCTATTCTTTATTGTGTTAATAATGGATGGAGAACAAAATATTCAACTCAGTCTTCCAACTTCTGATAACAGATATTTCAAAGCTGTAAAACCACAACCTTTTCCATTTCAATTGCCATTTGTTCGGTATTTATTGAAAAATGCTAATGGACCAGTTCTCCGACGTCTTCATTCCATTTGTAAACTGCTGATTATTTTTCGAAAAATTATTCTTTGCAAAAGATTAGAGATATCTTCAGATATTTCACATTCATATACCAGCACAGAAAATATGTGCATCCAATCACAAGATTATGAATTAAAAGGCTTTCACAATATTCTAGTTTATGGTACTCTAAAATGTGTTGAAAAAAATGACAGCAAATTTTTATCAACCATGATTTCAAAGCATCTTTACCGATGTGAAGCTAAATGTATTTACTTATATAGCCAAGAATTATCAATTTCTGATTTTAAATTCTTGCTATCAAAGAAAGCAAAAACGGTTGTAATGAAATATTGTACAATTATGGATTATGAGCTTAAAATACGTTTAGATGAACAACAAATTACTCAACTTATTAATAATTTTCCAAGTCTTAAATTCTTTAAATTTCTAAGCATTGGTGCAAAAGAAGAGGTAAGTTGTTAAAATGTTTTTGTTTACAATTTCGAATTCTGTTATCTATAGGCATGTGAAACATGTTGCATGTTAACACGATATTCCGCTTGGTGGCTTATAAAACGTTGTACATGGAAAAGCTAGTAAGTTTACTAATCTTATAAATGAAGTGAAATAGTATAATTAAACATTTTAACCCATGTTGTTATTATTGCCTTGAACGAGCACCACAACTTAAAAAACGGCTTTGTTCAAATGGCCCTTCTGCTATTTAAAAATTTCATGATAGATAAATACATATGTACATGTGCCTGATATCTTTTGACTGGCATTGTCAGTTTGTTTATGCCTATTTTACATCTTTGAATACTGCATTTTACTGTATTTAAAAAATTGTAAAATTAAAATTTATTTTTACAAACTCATCTTTTAAAATAAAAAAATATCTTAACATTTAAGATAAGATGCTGATTTACGAGTATCAGGAGTTTTAAAAATTCTGATTACTAAAAAATGGTGCGTTTTTTGTGTGACAAAAATTTGATATTTTATAAAATTTAATTTTTAATATAACAATTTGATTTTTGTTGCCATTTTATTTATGATATTGTTTAAACAAGAATTTATCCACAAATATAAAAAAATTCATGATAAATAAAAGTGATGTCTTTTTAAGAAAATAAAATCATAAAGATATGTTACAATACAAATAAATACATTTAACTTCTACGCCTTTTTGTAAAATCAAATTCTAATGTTGTTACAACAGCTACAATATTAAAAATTGTATTATTTTTAAAAGTAAAAACGTTTTTAAATATCTTTTGTATGGAGTAACTAAATATAAAATAATAACAAAATCGAGTGCAGTATATGTTGTATTAATTGAAAGAATTATACATCCGAATGAAGCAGAATTTTGTAGTGCAAATAACACAAATGATAAAAAAATTATTAATGGGATCATAAAAAATAAATAAAATAATAGAACTTGAATAATAGCACTAATAAAAAGAGTTTTTTGTAATTTTGCAATTGTTGAAGTAAGATTTGTTTCAACACGATATATAAAATATATAAATCCTATTGAGCTAAGAATAACACAAATTGCTAAAATAGCAATAACATATTTCAAATATAATTGTATATATTTAGTAGGTAAAAATATCATAGATGGTTCATAAAAATTTAAAAAAATAGGATCATATTCAATGGCATTTTTATGCATATCAGTGATAGTCGAGGGCAGTAATGTAATCAAACAATTAATAACGGAATTATTACAGCAATAAAAAATAAAGCTCCAATAATAACAATTTTTTTGCTAGCATTATTTAAAAATGAAGGAAATACAGAAAAATATCGATTTATTAATGTCATAAATACCCCAATAAAACATGCACCAACTACATATGCCCCCAAAAAAAGTATCATAGCAGTTGTAAATGGGCTATCACTAAATTTTATAGAGAACGAGGCAGCTGGGGTCAACATAATTGGTGTAAATATTCCAAACCATGTTTCAAGGAATAAACTCCAAATGGAATGATTTAATAAAAACCATTTATATGCCTTTAAATTTTTAGATTGTGTTAAAATTATATAAAATACAATTGGTGCTAAAAGCCAAGTAAAAATTAGCATAAACGTTGAATAATAATAATACAATTAAATAATGACTGGATTTGGTAAGCTTACTTTTGACATCAGCTTAAACTTCGATTAATTTTATTGTGTATAACTTTGAAGTAAAAAACTTTCTAACAACTTTTTTTACAAACCACAGAACAGGTGCATGATAATTTTTGTAATTTCTTTTAACAAAAAAAAGTAAGTGTTTCATAAAAAATGTACCCTTTTGAAATAAACTTTAAAATTAGAACTTGTTCATAGAAGTAATTTAATACGTATGTTAAAATTTCATAAACTCTATAATAATTTGAAAGATAAACGCCTAAAAGCTAAATTGTCATGTAAACATGTGTAGTTGTTGCATGTTTTTAAATTATATAAAGGATTACTAAAAAACACTTTTTTATTTAAACAATTTGTTAGTCATATTATCACACATGGGCAAGTTGTAGGAATTGTAGGAAATTCCTACACTGTATGGAGCAGGCAAAAAGGCTTGTATGGCGCAAAAATTGTTTTAAAAAAGTGTTAATGACCGCAGAAAATAGGAAAAATATGCATGTGGTACCCCTAGGGTTCATACGTCTATTTTAGCCGGCAAATTAGCCGGCAAATTAGCCGGCTAATAGCCGAGGATTTTTATTAGCCGTTATTAGCCGATTGATAAAATACTGTTATTTGCAAAAATTTTCAAGAATCTACAGGTTAAAACGTCAGAAACACTAAATTTTTGTCTGTATTAACTGATTGGTAATCAATTATGGTTGTTTTTGATAATTTTTTAACGGAAAATTTTTCTGTGATTTTCAAAATCGAGTATTTTTTGTCAAAAAGTTTTTGTAATTAAATTAAATACATTTTTTATTTAAGTCTTATTATTTTAAATATGTTTTAAGCATATTTAAACAAAAATCAACGAGAAAAAATTTTTGGGTGAAAAAATGACTAAATCCGAAAATTGGATATTTGCCGGCTAATTAGCCGAAAAGTTTTTAGCCGGCTAAAAGGCGAACCCTAGGTACCCCCTGTGGTAAAATTTGTATGGCGCAAAAAAATTTTTTGTTCCTACCACCTTGCCCATGTGTGATATCATATTAAGACTAAAATTCCTTATACATACATCTCTAAACACAAATATGTGCTCAAACCCGTATCCAAGGAGTGGTTGAAGGGTTTGAAACCGAAATCAGAAATTTGTTTTGCTATTTGAAAAAGTAATTTGTAGCAATAAATTATAAAAACAAAAAAGTCTAAAAAACTTTGAAGCAAATCATAGCAAAAAATTTATTTTTTAACATTCAAAAAAAAACTAATAAAATACAAATTTATTCAACTCCACCACAAGAATGTGCAGCATTTATAACCAAATAATCTTCATCATTTTCATTTTTACAAATTATAGCAGAAATATATCTTTCACGAATTTTACATCCATTACAAAAATATGTATTTGCTTCAATATTATATTCAAATTTATATCGCATACTTTTCTTTTTTGGATCAAATACAGTAATACTTTTTTGACCATTTTCAGTTGCTTCAATTTTAAAATTTGGTGAATAAATAATTCTTCCAAGTTCCAAGAAATTCTTAATTGTGCATTCATGTGGTATATCTTTGTATTTAACGTATTTTTCACCATTTTCATTTGAAAGCAATTTAAGAGTCCATCTTTTAGCTTTAGTTTTGCACCCTAAGCAATAATAGCGAGTGTCTTTTGAATGAAATTCATATCCAATTGTTTTATCAGAAGAATTAAACAAAAAGAGTTTTCCAAAATTTCCAAATGTATTATATTGTAATAAAAAATTGGTTGATGTTTTCATTTCATGTGGTGGTTCTTTTTTATAATCATTGATATTAAAAACTTTTGGAGAACAAACATGTTCGTATTTTCCAAGTTCAACATATTCATTACCATTTTCATATTTGAAATATTTTCCCATAACATGTGTTTTTTGATAGCGACAAGGATGACATGTAAATATATGACATCCCGGAACATATGATAGCTGATAACACATTTTACGATCAGGAGATGTAAAAATAATTAGTTTTTTTGTAGTATCAGTTGCTGCTGGATTTATAATCATATACTCAGGTGGATAAATAACTTTTTGGCATTCTTGTGGTTCACATTGATGTTCATTTTTTCCATATCTAAGATATTTTTGTCCATTTTCATCTGTGAGAAGTCTTGCAGTAACAGTAAGCTTTTTGACATGTTTACATTTAAGACATTCATACAGTTTATTGTGAGGATTATAATGAAGTTTATAGCATAATTTCTTATTTTCTGGAAAAAATATTATTACAACATGATCAAGGTTTCCAATATTATTTGATCGAAATTCAAAATCTCCATATTTAACAATTTTTGATTCATCTTCTTTTGGCTTCTTTTTTTCAATAGTAATTCCACTTTTTTCCAAAATTTTAATCTTTTTCTTTAAAAATTGTGAATATTTAATGCCATTGCATAAATGCATTTTTGGACCAAGTCGTATATATTCTTTTCCATCATCTTCGCAATAAATTTTTGCACTTGGACATTGTTTTAACTTTTTACAATCAATACAATAAAAAGTTTTTGAAGCTTTTTTATACTTGTATGTATAACAAACATTCTTGTCAGCGACACGTTTGACCATTAACTTTAAAGTTTCATTTCCTTCAGTAAAGAACATAAAATCAAGGTTTTTTATAATAGCATAAATTTCTGGAGCATATTCACGTGGTTGACATAAATGCTTGTTATCTTTCATTCGAACATAATATTCACCATTATCATGTTGGCAAAGTTTTAGTTTAAGATGACTTGCTTCTTTATCTTTCTTTTTTGGCATACTATGGCATCCTAGGCAAATAAACATATTATCACCGTGATGTATTGCTTCAGAAAATTCATAACAAAATTTTTGGTCTTCAGAAGTAAAAATAAAAATTCGTAAACTCTTGTTTCCAATTGTATTAATTGTTTCTTTCAATTCAAATTTATCAGCTTCAAGAATAATTTTTGCTTCATCATATGGGATCTTGTACGTTAAGTCTTTGACAGGTTTGGTAGTTTCATTTGGTTTTGATCGTTTTGATGGACTAAAATAGAACAGTAAAATTAGACTTTTAAAAAACTATGAAAGAATCATTCAAATTGTTTTTTTTTCCATTTTGACTCAAAACATAGCTTCTGTGGTTTTCCGTTTGTTTAACAGAATTCATGCAAAGTGGCTGTAACTGAAAAATGCCAGTTTCAGTGTATATAAGTGGCATACAATGAAGTCTGCTACAAAACTGGAAAAATCATTTGAGACGTGCCCACACTGCTGACGTCAATGTGCATGACTCTTATAAACTATGGAATCACATAAAACATGTTATAAAACGAAATAGAAAAAATATATTTGTACGTAATCTTCTTAATACTTACGTTTTCTTGCTTTCAGATTCCTTGCTTTTTGTTGCTGTCACTTTCTTTCGGAATTGTGGTTCTTTTTGAACAATTTTAGATTTTTCTTCAATGTTTCGTTTCAGATGTACATAATTTTTCATTAAACGTCTTTTGGCATTCTTTTTTGGTACACTTCGCGGAAGACACATATGAACTTTTTTTCCTGTTTCAATAAATTCTTTTCCATTTTTATCATCTTCAAAAATCCAAGCTCTAACACTTTTTGATTCCAAAATACAAGAACAGCAATAAAAAGCTTTTTGCTTTTTACCCCAATAATATTCATAACATAGTTTCTTTTCTTTATCACTAAAAATTATCAATCGTGGTTTTGAAGTAATACCACATTCATGAATTTGATAATTTGGTTTCTCAATAATTTTATTAAGCGGTGAAATTGGAGATAAAATAATTTCTTTGAATTTTCGTTTTCTGTTACATGTATTTTCTGTTCTATTTCTGAAATTAATTTTTAAAATTTATAAACAAAAACGCTTATTAAACATACAATTTTGTTGCATCATTTTCTTCTAAACCTCGTAAACTTCTTTCATTGTTCGATAAATTTGGCACAGTTGAAAATAAGGACATGTCAAAATCTGTAGCAGCCAAAATTTGCATATATTCTTCATTACCCTTGAAAAAATCCATGTTTTTTAAAATACAATTCTTAATATTTTCATTTGTTGTTTTTTCAAAATTTTTTAATAAAGGTGTCAAAAATCGTTCTTTAACTAAATTTGGCATGGTATCAATATCGTCAATGGTATCAGTTCTATTTTTCATTATAATATCATAAACTCTTTTGCAGGCATTACTTTTTCGAAACATGAGTACAGCATCATTATTATAATCCTTTGAAAAAATGCATAATACATTCTGAAACGTCTTAAATATATAACACTAAAATCAATAAATTGCCTACATTTTGTTGAATATAAATTTGATTGAATGACGCTGAAACAAGTTTACAATCTATAAATTTATTTATTTTTAATTATATTGCTGTTGTAACTATTATACCTTCATTATATGGTTCAATCACTAAATGCTTTGATGGTTTATTAATTGTTAATTTGCAGTATCCTTGATAGCATAAATCCAACTGTTTATCAATGATCATAAGTTCAACATTTCTTTTTTGGTTCTGAAAATAATGATATTAACACATGTCTGTTATGGGCAAAACTTACTACTGTACTCATCTTTTTCTTGATAAAAATAGATAAATTGAAGAAAATAAATGACAGAAAGCTATATGTTTTTTGTCTGGTTTTTTTTGTAGTATGTTTTTAAGAAAAAATGAAGTACATTATTCAATCAATAAAGATTGTTCCAGAGGATACTCGATTTTAAAAACTTATTTTTTGTTGATTTATTTATAATCCTTGAAGGATGCACTTTATCCGGCCCAATAATTTTTATCGTCCATCCCTTTTGGGAACTTTTTCAATTAATCTTTGAACCTCTTCTTGTTATAAAATTATTTTTGTGTCATTTTTTTCAGCACATATTTACATTTAAAATGAAACAAACCAAAATTGACCAGTTGTCTGTGTCGTACAAAGAAAATAAAAACTTTAAAATTGTAAAACCTCAATATTTTTCTTTACAACAACCAATTATACGATATTTGTTAAAAAATGCTGATGCTCTTATCTTACAAAAGCTCCATGCCTCCTGTAAATTATTGGTTATTCTTCAAAAAGTTATTCTTTGTAAAGAAATAAATGTATCTTCGGATTTATGCAAGTCCTATTATAGTGCTGACAAATTTTATTTTCGGTTTAAGAATAATGAACATAATTACATTTCAAAATTCTTTGTTTATGGCATGTTTAAATGTACCGTAAAGAATGATCCTAAAGCTTTATCGGTCATAATTTCTAAACTTCTTCACAGATGTGAAGCTGAAACAATTTATATTGAAGATCAAGATATTTCACTTGCTGATTTTAAATTTTTGGTATCAAAAAAGGTCAAAAAAGTTGAAATGAGAAATTGTGTAATCATTGATGTGGAGCTAGGTAAAACCCAAATAAGTTTGATACTCGACAATCTTGTTAATCTTAGAACATTTATTTTAACAAAATATGACCATATTAAAAGAGTATGTTTTTTAAATAATTTGTTGACTCGCTTTTTAAGATTTTGTAAATATAGTTTTGTGTCATTTGTTGTGATACAGCGCATTATTTTGCCTGGGATCGGAATTCAATACTTGGTAGATGGATTTGCTAGTAAGACACTGTGGAATCAAATGATAATGTGTAAAACATATTTTTTTAGCCCATGTTGCCCCACAACCAGACCGTAGAGAATAAAGAATACATGAAAATGGCGCATCTTCAGGAGGAAAAATCTTTTAACCAAAATTGTGTGGTATATATAAATGTTTTTAAAATATATTGCAAAGCATGAGATTTTTTTTACTATTTTTGTTGCTTCATTTGTATCATTTGGACGTCATAATACTTTTTTTTTCTTTGTTCTGATGGATAAAAAACATTTGCAAAATATTTATAAAATTTATTTCTATTTTTACATACTCATCTTTTAAATAAAAACAATATCTTAACATTTAACATTAACCTTTGCATATTTGAAAAAAAACACAAAAAAAGTTCAACGGGATAAAAAAAATAATAACTTTCTCATATCTGCTAACAAGTTAAATACACAAAAAGTTAAAGACTAAAGCTGCCTAAACACCTTTTTTTTATAAGATTTATTTTTCATTTTTGAGCAATTCTTTTAATGAACATGAACATGTTCTTGAAGCTTTCGATTTTCTTCTATTCTTTCCAAAGCTAACATTGGATCAAATTCTACACTACTTTGAACATTTGAAATTGCAACATGATGTAGCAGAGAAGATTCACCATTATCTGGCCATGCCCAGTGTTCGATAATATATTCTGTTGGATCTTTTAGTTGTCCGCGACAACCAAGAATCATACCTAAAAAATGTTTTTTGATGGAATTTGTTGTGGAAAAACTTTGGATAGTAATTCAGAAATGAAAACATTGTCATTTTTGGTTACTATCATTTTTGATAGTAACAAAATTTGCAGAAATGTAACAAAACGTGTTACTATCATTTACAAGAAAAGTTCAAATTTTTACTGTCGTGTGCTACTTTAAGAAAATTAACACAAATACTAACCTTCTCTAGCTGCTTTCATCATGTATGGAACTAAATTTTCATTCCATAGTCGTACAAACCAATCCCGTGATGCTTCAACTGATAGGGGACATTGTACAAATGTTCGAGGACCAATTGTTTCATCCGGAGCATTTGCTTTTTCAATGAATGAATTAATTGCAATTAAAGCTTTGCCCAAAAAATCAATAATTGCTTGTAATTGTTCTCCTGCACGGCATTGTCCTGTTAGTTCAGCTTCAGCAATTCGGCGACGAAGATAGCGTCCCATGAAACCTAAAAAATGGGGGAAAATGGAAGTTAAGAATACTTGAAACAAGTTCATTGTCATTATTTGATTACTATAGTTTTGATAGTAACAAAATTTCCAAAAATTTAAAAATTGTGTTACTATCTTTCAGTGATAGTAATGCAAAAAACAAAGTTTTCACTTTTTGTGTTACTATCATTTTTTCAACAACACCTCAAAAAACTTGCTTACCTTTAACAGCATCCATATGATTAGTAAGCTGAAAAATTCTAAAACCATATGATGATTGCATTTCTTCAACTTGTCTTTGAAGGGCACCATTTACAGTACAAATAACATATGGAGTATCTTGTGAATTATCCGCAGATTTAAAAGCTTTAAGTAAATATGGAATACATCTTCGCGAAACATTATCTATCAAAATTATTGATGATGTACCAGTTTTAAGTAACGATTGAAGATTATCTTGTACAGCTTGAAATTTTTTATCTTTTTCATCATCTGGATATCTAACATCTACAATACTTTCAGGTTTGATGGCATTAGATTTAGATGCAAGTTTATATGAAAAATATTTTGCTAAAGTTTTTGCAAGATTTGATTTTCCAATTCCACGTGCACCATGTATAACAAGACGACGAGATTGTCCAAGAAGATGAATCAGTTGTTTGAGGATGCCCTTAGGGAAGAGGGATTCAATAATAAGACCATCAACAGAATCTTGTTGAACACCTTGTAGACGGATTCGGATTGTTGTTGATGGGGTGATGATATCAGAAGGGTTTTGGCTTGGAATAATAAGATCTGGAGCAGCTTTATTTCGAATAAATTCAGTTCCAACGCGATAACCTAAAAAATAAGAAATTTCGTTAGTTGGAAGTGACAATGATAGTAACACGAAAAACAAAATTTTCATTTTTTGCGTTACTATCATTTTTTACGGCTTTTCAAAAAATTCAATCTTTTTAAAAATACTGTCAATTTTTGGTTACTGGGAAATTGATAGTAACAAAATTGACAACGATTTAAAAATCCTATTACTACCTTTCATTGATAGTAACACAAAAAATAAGATTTTCATTTTTCTGCGTTACTATCATTTCTCAAAAACACGTTATTAAATAAACTAACCAATAATAGCTTTATCACAATCAATTCCCATTGTAGTATCAGATTCAATTCGATGCAAATAATCTTTTAACATTGTAACCAGCTGTAAATCAATATCATTCCATGTGGTAGCACTTTGTGGTTGAACAATTGAACCAATTGTAAGTTCATGTTGATGTTGAGTAAATTCCAAGGATCCGGATGGTTCTAAACTAATACAAACTCTTGTAGCTAATCCATTTGAAGATCGTTTTGATGATGAAGTTGTTGATGAAAATGATCTCTCTGACATATGTGACGAGGTTGAACCATTTGGTCCTGGTAATGGATCATAGGTAGGTTCTTCATCATGACAAGTTGAAAGTGATTGTCTTGACGAGGTACGAGAATCAACACGTTGTTGTTGTTTTGTGCATGCAAGATTTCTTTTGAGAAGTTTATTTTCAGATGCTAGTCTTGCAACAGTTTCTCGGAGGATATCAACTTCTCGAGCTTTATCCAATGCATCCAAGCGGATATCGGTTAAAGCTTCTTCCTTAGTTTTTAATTCTTTTTTAAGTTGAAGAAGTTCAATTGGATTTGTGCCAATATCTTGTAGTTGATTGACAGAACCAGCAATGGGATGAAGAGAATGCAGAGGTGATTGTTCAACATCAGATACAGAACCATTCTTGCCTTTTTTACCTTTATGAAAAGCACGGCTGAAGCTAGATCGAATCTGAAAAGGTATTTATTAGTGGCATGGTAGGCGGATATATGATATCCAAATATTATTAGAAGGGATATATGAAGTCCGTATATTCTCTAAAAGATATATCACATCTTTTTTGATGCATAATATTACCATACAAGAGAATATATGAAATCCCTATATAGAGTACATATCATATCCATATATTTTTGTGAAGGATATAAAGTATTACTAGTGATAATAACATTTTAAATGTTGATGCTAGATATTACTATCATTTTTTTGATGTTCTTTAAAAATGCTTCAAAAACAGTAATAACTTTAAAAAAATTAAACAATCAAAAACCACAAAATACAACGAAAAAACACTTAGTAAAAATTTTTTAAAGATACCTGATTATCCATATTCGCTGTCTTAATAATTAAATTAAAAGTTAGTAATTTTTCAAAACAATATTTTTAAAGAACTCACCCAACTACTTTTCTTTCCACCTTTTTGTAGTCCATTTTTATCCAATCTTGAACTTTTCGAAGATGTAGAAAGTGATGATCGATGTGATGCAACTGATTCCATTGATCCATGCCGTTGTAAATCAGTACCACCACCATGTTGTTCAACAACTTTTCCATATAAACTTGAATCCGGTACTGTCGCACAAGATGAAAGAGAACGAAGATATTCAATTTGTGATTTAAGTTTTTCAACTTCTTCTTCCTTTAACTGTGATTTTTGATTTAATTTTGATACATGTCGAACAAGCATCTGAAGTCGAGAATCAAACATATGAATAACTTGATTATAATTATCATGCTTTGCTGTAAGCTTGGTAATAGTTTGACGATAATTTTCAAGCTCATAATTAAGCTTTCGAATTTCTGCTTCATATCGTTCTTCTGATGCTATCATACCATATGAGCCTGTTGAAGATGCCAATGACATTTCAGAACCACCTTGTGGCATTGGCTTTGGAATTACTAATGGAACTTTTGTAAGTGGTGATCGAACTTGTTGTTGACCATTGGTGAAGTTTGAAAGTTTATGAAGCTGTAACGCTGAATAATTTGCATAGACATCACTTGATTCTGATCGAGCAGAATATGAGCCTAAAAATGAGGGATGATATTAATAAAATGGTTGATAATGGTAAGAAGGATAAAATTATAGTTAATGTTAGTAAAAAGTCAAACCAAACAAAAGAAAAGTAAAAAAAAGTTGTGCAAAAAGTTGTTAAAATCGTTAAAAATGATAATTTTGAATGGGAAGATAGTAATCGAATTTTTGAAAATTTTGCAACAATGATTACTATCATTCATGACAGTAACATTTTTAGTCAAACTAATGATATTATTATCATTATTTAATACTTTTTAAAATCTAAAAATGTTACAAAAAACTGTAAAGATAGTAATCATATTTTTGAAATTTTCACAAAAATGGTTACTATTATTAGTGATAGTAATTCTTTTAAATCGAAAGTTGTCTTACGATGTTACTATCATTATTCACTTTTTTAAAATAGCAAAAATGCTTTAAAAAACTGTAAAGATAGTAATCGAATTTTTAAAAGTTTCGCAAAGTCGATTACTATTATCGATGATAGTAACACTTTATGTCAATTATTGTTTCTAAATGTTACTATAAATTTTTTTTTAAAAAATTACCAAAATGCTTAAAAAACGCAATAGCTTCAAAATATAAAAAAGAGACAACCAAAAATATCAAAAAAGTTGTTAGTCATAGAGTAACAGAACCACAACATTTTTACATCACAGACGACAATAACACTCAAAGACCTTCAACAATCATAAAAGACAACACTCTCAAACAATTTTTCACACCTTGTAAATTATTTCTTGCTGGTGAAGATGGTACTGATCCACCACTAAAATCAATATCAATAGCTCTCAGTTGATTCCTCTTCATCTTTGGGGAATGTTTTCCAACAGCCATTGCAGCAGGTGAATTTCCATTATTCTCTATCAATGTCGCTGTTGTTGAAGAAAGTGGAAAAAGCGAGCCATCATCCGTTTCAAAAACTATCATAGATTTTGACATTCCTGTATGTGAAACAAGTGATAGCGAAGAAGAACGACGTTGAGGTCGTTGATTTGGTGGTGTTCGAGCTAAAATGAAATGAAGAAAAAATGGAAGGAAAAAATAAGATAGATAAAAATAGACAGATTTGCATATTTTCTTTTTATGAAAGAAGAAACGTAAAAGGAGTAAAAAAAGAAAAGAAAAATTTTCAGGTGCCTTGATTTTTTTAGTACCTTATACATAATTCATAAAGTATTGTTCTAATCATAGGGTTTGAAAAAACGAAGAAAATGTAAAAATTGTAAAAAACGGAAAAAAGTAAAATGAGTTAAAGCTTTTAATGCAAAAAAAATCAGTAAATAGCAGCAGTTTAAAAAAACTTATTAATAGCCGTTAAAATTATAAAAAAGGTTAGAAAAAAAGAGAGTACTGTATGATAAGATTTAAAATTACAATTGTCATAACACTCAAAAATTCCACATTGCCACTTTGTTCGAAAAATGTTAAAACTGAAATTTAAACGAATTCCATGTGTGGCACCAAGGTTAAAGTGAGCCCTTCCTTAGAATGCTTATTCGCAACTCATGGTTATTGTATTAGAGATCATGGCCTGCACAACTTAAGTTTTTTTTTCAAAAAAAATCAAAAAACAAATTTTGGTTAAGATAAAGGAGAAAATTTTTTTAAAGGTTAAAAGTTGTCTCTGACATTTTTTCATTTCTAATACTTAAATTGCTTTCATTGTAAGAGAAATTAAAAGTTAAGGAAATAAGTATTTTTTACCAACTATTAACAATTCTTATCATACAGTAGTACCCTATATTATGATTATTAGCAATGTTAAAATTAAAAAAACTGTTCCTACAAAAAAGAGAATCCAAAATTACCTGAAACACTTTGCCGTCCACTCCCGCTGTTATATCCTTCAGAGCTCATTGCAGTTTTAGGGGAAATTGATGAAGATTGCTGGGAGGTAAGTGATAGGCGATATGGACTTGATGGATTGGTTGTTGTTGTTGTTGAAGTCATAGATGATGGATCACCAAATGCAACTTTTAAATAACCGTGTCGATCAAGTGAATGTGAATGATATGGTGAATTATTTGCTGATATACTGTTATTGCTGTTGCTGTTATTGATTATACCATTTGGATGATGATAATGTGATGAGGAAGATGAATGTGGTACTTGTTGGGTATAACCTGAAAATGGGTGAGAATGAGTTTGATGGGTTAGTTTAAGCGGATCATTTTAAAGATCAAATTCAAGGCAATGCGGAAATCAAAAATTTTCTGTTACTATCACTTTTTGATCCATCAAAAAATACATTTTTCCACAATAAAAAAAGCTAAAACAACTTTTTCCAACCTATGTTACCTAACTTTATTTTTTTATCCAACTCAAATCAAACATTTTTTTCAAACACATCCACAATTGCCAATCTGTCAAAATTGTTTTTACTTATCCGTGATTTAACATTCATTGTTCTACTCTTTTCTCTCAAACATTGCGTTTTTTGGTTAATTTTTAAGGATGAAAAAGAGATGAGATGTCAACCAGATTTTTTTATCCCCCTTTTCAAATTGGAGTTATCCAACCAGAAGAAGAAGCAACAAAAACAGCAGAAAAAACAATGGTCCCTTTTTTCTTTAAAAAAACATATATGTTTTGGTTGTTGCAAGAAAAACCTAAAAGATGAAAACAACTGACAAAGAGCCCCCAATAAAAAAGAATAAATAAATTTAAATGCAACATTTGCGTGTTTGTTCCGAACCAGGCTTGTCATTTCTTCTTCTTCCAATCTTTTTTTGAAGAAAAACAAAACCAATGTTGTCTTGTCAAATGTTATATCATTAATCAACATGAAAGAGAAGTTAAACTTGGTAAAAGAAAGAAGAGGACATAAAAATGACCAGTAAAAAATTTTAGTGACCAAAAAGTACAATCTCTTTTTTTAGCTTTTTTGAACTTTAAAAATTTTTTAAAAGCACGAAGTTTAAAAGATGATAGTAAAGCTTTTTTTAAACATATGCAAACTTTTGTTACTATCCGAAAACCCATAAACTGCTAGATTTTCAACTAATTTTTTTAAAAACGCCAAATAAGTAATCCTTCTTTAGTTTTTTTAAATTTTATAAATTTTATACTCTCAGTTCTAAAAAACGATAGTAACAGTTTTTATGAAAATATGCAAACTTTTGTTACTATCCAAAAAACTCAAAATTTCTAGATTTTGAATTAATTTTTAGGTAAATAAAAAAACTAATCCTTTTTTTTAACATTATAGGATTTAAAAATTTTTAAAACGCATAAAATTAAAAATTGATAGTAACACATTTTTTTGAAAATTTGCAGATTTTTGTTACTATCCGAAATTACCAACGTTTACATTTTATAGATTTTTCATTAAATTTTTAAAAGAAAGTAAAACTAACCATTTACAAGTTGTCGGCCATTTGTTGAGGTAGGAGCATATCTTAGAGATGTTCGAGCATTTGAATTTCTTGAAATTGATAATGTTTCACCGTCGTCACTTAATGCAAGCTTTGGAACAAGGGTATGATATAAACGTTGTTGCTGTTGTTGTTGTTGGTGATTATTTGATGACTAAAAAAATTGGAAACATTATTTTTTATTTTCAGTAACAGTAGTAATTAGATATCCTTTGTCCTCCACTAATGCAGCTTAAACTTGGGGCGCTTTTTACTACTAAAAATGGAAACATGAACGAAGAATGAGGGTAAAAGAGATGGACAAAATTGGAAGGCACAAAGGGGAAGGAAAAGTAAACTAATATTTGTAAGTACTACTTTTCAACGTTTGCTTTTACATGAAAAAAACGTTTTACATAAAAAAACATTAGCGACAAAGTATACCAAAAATGTTTTCTTTGATAGTAACAAAATTTTGTGAAAAATCGAAAACCAGAGTTACTATCCTTTTTTAAACAGTTTTTACTCAATTACACTGCCTTTTCATAAACGATTCTTAAATTTAAATCTTTTTAGTTAAATCAATTTCAACAACAAAGTATAATAACAATTATTTGTTGACAGTAATGCACTGTTGCAAAAATTTTTGAAAAAAGTTACTATCATTTTTCAAAACTAAAAATACAAATTGAACTACTCTACTCAACCATACTGCTTTCCACTTAATGTTCTCATTTTATGCCATTTAAGAAAAAAGAAAAGACAAAAAGTTAAAAATTTTCCGCAGAAAAAAGAAATTTATAAATCGGTTTATGCCTTTTCTGCCTTTTTTAAAAAGAAGGATTTGCAACCGGCTACAAATCTCTTTTTCTCACAGAAGCACATGCATTTTGTAAAAAATTTAAATAAAGATTGAAAAAAGAAGAAAGAAAAATGTAAAAAAGATATTCATGAAAGATAACGGGAATTGAAAAATGGTTTAAAAATGAGTAACATGGTCAATTGAGCATCAAAAACTGAAACTAACACACTTTTTAGAAAGTCTATGAAAAGTGTTACTATCATTGATAATAACACAATTGAGTAACTTTAATTAAAAAAAGTTACTATCATTTTTTAATAATGCTTTTTTTAGAGCTACAGTACATTAACAAAACTATAGTAATCAATCAAATTTAGCTCTTCTTTTTTTAATTACAAAAAGCAAACAAAAAAACTAAAGTCTAAAAATGGCAACATTTAACTTTTCTTCTTTTTTTGAGTCATTATAAAAACATTAAAAATGTTTCATAACAAATTCTCTTTTATGCAAATGGAGGAAAAGTTCTTTTGTGACCGCTTTGTAAGTCAGTGCTTAAGGGCATGCTTGCTAGTGCCGCCGCTTTTTTGAAGCTCTTGCGTAATACTTTTGGTCTTGCATGGTCAGTTTTTGTTCTTTTTAAAGCTGCGCTTTTATGCTTTTAGCTTTTTATTTTAGAATAAATTATTTATTAATTTCAGCCATTACATTCTTTAGAGTAAAAAAAGTAAAGAAACATTCTAAAATGATAAATGATAGTAACACAAATTTGTTGTTTTCTCCAATTTTTCTTACTATCTTTTTTTTGTTTCTTTTAACAGCCAATAAAAGATGCACTTTTAATTTTAACCATTATAAGAAATTTTTAAAACAAAAAATACGGCAAAATGATAGTGACACAAATTTGCTGTTTGTTTCCAATTTTTCTTACTATCTTTCAGTTTTGTCTCTCTTTAACAGCTTATAAAAATGCATTTTTTTGAAGAAGGATTTATCGAGAAAAAGGTTTGGTCATTTTTTAATGGCACTAACGATACAATATTTACTTTTATGATTGACCTTAAATGGCATGAATTGAATCTTAAAGAGCAATAGAGAGAAATAACTGTTTCTATGCCAACAAACGGGTTTAAAATAAAAAAGATGGAAAGAATATAAAATTTATGCAAAAATATTTAATGTATTCAGGTTTTTAAAAAGAAAAAATTTTTATTTTAATAAGTTGGTTAGTTACGGTTGAGTAGGTTTTGTATTGCTAAGATTTTAATGGAAGAGGAGAAAGGTATAAAATAATTTTAATAAGTAAAAAAGGGCATAAAAACTTTTTAAATTGGGAAGAAATTTGAAGAAAAACGTATTTGGCAGGAAGAGTGGGATAGCTATCCGGATAGTAACTTTGCAAAAATTATATGATAGTAACAAAAATTTTCATGTTTTCACAAATTTTTGTTACTATCATTTTCTCTTCTGTCTTTGACAGTTTATAAAAAAGGGAAAAATTTAAAGAAAATTGTTTTAAAAGTGCGTTATTGTCATGATGTAAAGAGGAATGGTACAGTAATTTTCACGATAGTAATAAAATTTTCTTGTTCTCTCATTTTTTGTTACTATCATTTTCTCTCCTGTTTTTAACAAATTATAAAAAAATGAGCTTTTGAGAAAATTTTATTAAGGGGAATCTATTTCATGTCAAAAGTAAATACATAATTTTATCTTGTTTCAAAACTTACCATAGCCTGTTGTTGCTGCTGATATTGCAGTTGTTGATGATTACCATTATTACTAGTATATCTTTGATCATTATTTTGTGATCGTTGATGCTTTGATGAAATACTACTTGATAGCTTATTTCTTTGAAAAGTTAAAGAATGATAATCAGATGATGATGAAGATTTACCATTATTTTGTGATGGCAATTGTGCAGTAGTTGCCGTCATTGGATAATCAGATAGTGATGAACCTGTTAAATCGTCCGTTGAAATATCATCAAAATTTTCTGATATTCCTGATGAAATTGATGATGAATCTTCAAAACTGAAAATGTTTAAAAATTAGTGAAGGTCAAAAAATCAATAAACTACAGTAACACAATGCGCTAAAAATGTGTTACTATCAAAACATTTTTTTTGCCATAAAAATTTTGCAGTTTTTTTATAATAAAAAATTTGGAAACAAATAAAAAAAAGAAAAAAAGGGAGTGACCGCAGCAGGGCTAACATTGTATGTATAAGTGGTTATTATTATTATTGCACTCAAGTCTGTTGCCAAAATAGGAAAAGAAAAAAAAAAAGTGGTGAATGTAATAATGGAACAAAGTAGTGCGGAAGAATGCTTTTTTGGTTACTCTTGCACAAAAAAGGAGAACTGGTCAAGAAAGCTTTCATTTTTACAAACAACAAAAAAAGTGTTAAAACTAAACATAGAAAATTACTGTCAATTTTCGGGTTAAAGAAAAAAGTGATAGTAACCAAAAAAATCCAAAAACGAATCTTGGACGTTACTATCCAAAACAATACAGTGCGCGAAAACAGCCATTTTTACGACCACCAAAATCTCCCTCTATCTCATTCGGCACCTCAATTAATCTTATTTCCAATTATGTAAAACACAAAAATAGACTACCAACCCTTTCAAAAATCGACTCAAATTTATGTCAAAAAAACGAAATTTTGAAAAATGGCTTAAAATAGGCTCACTCAGTTTCTATAAAAAACCCTAAAGATACAGGGTGTCTCAACGAAATTGCCGGTTTTTATTGAGATAGTAATCGAGAAAAAAATTTATCGTTTTTTTTTATTACTCTCACCATTTTTCACTGGAGCTGATTTTTGTGAGAGTAAAAAATATGATTATTGGGGTCAAACTTTGTTCCCTTCGTCCGTTGTGATAGATAAATAGCTATTAAATAAATAAATCAAAATAAAACTTCATTTTTAAGGATTTTTTAATCTCGAATTCAACACAGTTTTTCTGCGATTACTCAAAAAAAAGCTTTTTTTAAAAGCCAAGATATTTTCATAACAGGTAAGTCCTGTTGACGTTTTATTATCCCGTTTTTCTTATCAATCAATAATTACAGGGTGTCTCAACGAAATTGCCGGTTTACATTTGGCCGGCAAATTTTTTCTGTTAGAGTTAGACAAAAACTAATGGCACAGTTGTTATCAGTGTTGGTTAAGATTTTTTTTGATATGGAAATTTTCTTGATCCGGTGAAAATTTGCATAAGTTGATAGTAACACGAAAAATTTATTTTCATTTTTTGCATTACTATCACCAAAAAACAGCTCAATAAAAAATAACACATTTTTCAGAAAAGTTGTTAAAATTATTTATTTTACGCCTAATTATTGATTGATAAGTAAAACGGGATAATAAAATGTCAACAGGACATACCTGTTATGAAAATATCTTGGCTTTTAAAAAAGCTTTTTTTTTTAGCAATCGCAGAAAAACTGTGTTGAATTCGAGATTAAAAAAATCCTTAAAAATAAAGTTTTATTTTGATTTGTTTATTTAATAGCTATTTATCTATCACAACGGACGAAGGGAACAAAGTTTGACCCCAATAGTCATATTTTTTACTCTCACAAAAATCAGCTCCAGTGAAAAATGGTGAGAGTAATAAAAAAAAACGATAAATTTTTTGCTCGATTACTATCTCAATAAAAACCGGCAATTTCGTTGAGACACCCTGTAGACGTAAAATAAATAATTTTAACAACTTTTCTGAAAAATGTGTTATTTTTTATTGAGCTGTTTTTTGGTGATAGTAATGCAAAAAATGAAAATAAATTTGTTGTGTTACTATCAATTTATGCAAATTTTCACCGGATCTAGAAAATTTCCATATCAAAAAAAATCTTAACCAACACTGATAACAACTGTGCCATTAGTTTTTGTCTAACTCTAACAGAAAAAATTTGCCGGCCAAATGTAAACCGGCAATTTCGTTGAGACACCCTGTAGAAGAAAAGCGGAACCAGCAGCCCTGGGTTTTTGTTTTTTTTCAAAAATTTATTTTTTGATGAAACGATACAAGGAGACAGCTAGCTTCTTCTTCTTTCTATCCTTCTTTTTTTAAACCACTGTTGACCGCCTGCTGTGTTGGTCAGTCAGTCAAAGAAGCAAGAAAGCAAGTGAAAAGAAAAGGAAGGCAGATGGTGTGAAGAAAGAAAATAAAGAGAGTGCTTTCAATCTTAACGGACACAAAAGAAGAAAAAAACAAGGATATATATGTCGATTTAAGCACATCACTAAAAACATGGCATTTAAACAAGGATTTAGCTAAAAATCGTTGAACAAATGATGAAATCTTTTGTGGAAGTGGGTTTGAGGTAAGAGAGACTAAATCATTTCAAAAATAGCCTAAATGCAGCTGATGAGATTTATGAATTTATTAAATTTTCAAAACAATTCTGGGCTAAATCAGTTGAACATTTTTTGAGAATTATTGAAAGCGGATTAACAAAACTATCAAAAAAAGCTTTAAAAAGTAAAAAGATAGTGACACGAAAAAGCAAATTTTTTACTATCGTTTTTCTGCCAAGATCAGAAAACTGAAAGTGTTTCATTTTAAAAGATGTTTAGTGTGGTTTTAAACCTGTAATAAAAATGTGTTTCACGGATTTAGCTATATTACAACTAAAAGTACAATCTGTGATACTAACATAAAAATGCAAAATGTTAAAATTTTGTTACTATCTGTTCTATGTTTTTTAAAAAGATACTTTTTTAACTACAATATTCAGTTACAACTAAAATCCCATTCTCTTTAAAGCTTTCAAAAACCTCACCTAACAACAACAATAATAATAATAATGAAAGCTAACCTTTTTACCTTTGCCGAAAAGAGAGACAAATTGACTTTGGCAATTGCCATTTGCTGTCGTCACATTTATTACTCGTGTGGCACGGAAAAAACAATCAAAGAAAAGCAAAGGGGGTAGGCAGTAAATGTGCAATCGCGCATGTTTAAAAGAGCATATTTGCGCAAGAAGAGAAAAAGAAGCAGCCGACTTTAGCTACTACTGTTATTGCTGCTGCTGCAAAAGTGCCACAGAGAGTACAAAAGGTAACATCAGCAGCTATAGGAAGAAGAAGAAAATGAAAACTAATAATAATAAAAACATAATAGTAATAATGCAAATAATACAATTGCAATTCTATCATCGAAAAAAGCATAAAAAAGAGAAAACTCTCCCATGATGGACATGTCAAGCAAAAAAGAGAAAAGGTGAATGACCGTGCTAATACGTTCGATGAGGAGAGAATGAAAATGAAAATCCAATACGGATATATCTATCCATTATTATTTTTCTCTGCCGGTTTTATTGACATTGAAAACGAAACCATTTTTTTAAAAATCTTTTTTGTGAATTGTTATTGAAAGTGGATTAATAATAAAAAAAATTTTCAATGAGGATAAATTTTTTATAAAAGGATAGTAACACAAAAATACAAGTTTGTCAAAATTTTTGTTACTATCACTTTCGTTTTTAAGGACATAAAACTAAAAAAACTGAAAACTAATGAAACTTTTCGGTGAAAATTTCGAACTTTCAAAAAGTGAAAAAATGATAGTAACACAAAAATACAGTGTTTCAATATTTTTATTACTATCACTTTCATTCTAAAACCGGCAAATTTGAAAACCACTTTAAAACTGAGACAATCTATGATGATTTTCAAAAAAAAATGATTTGTTCAATAAAAAACGTTTAATGATTTTATGACAGATTTTTTTCTTCAAATCATCTTTTTCTTCTTTGTCCACTTTCAACTCATACTCCCAAGAAAACCATCTGTTATTTTTTCTTGGTTCTCTTTGATTTTCTTTGTCAACTTAAAAAAAAATTTTTTAACGATAAAAAAAGAGGAAACGCCAAATGGTCAAATTTAAAATAAAATTTTTGCAATCTGTTTTTAAGTTTTATTTTTAATTTGAAACAAGGCGATAAAATGTTTTTTTTTGGAAAAAAAAGGTTCAAACGTTTGTCTTTGATTGTTCGGAAAAATGCTTTTATCTTGGCCTCTGAAGAAAAAAACAGGAAAAAATTACAAAAAAACGTCAAAGGCCAAATAATACAAAAAAAATTCCATAAAAACTAGACGACAAACAGCAGCAAGACCCCTTAGAGTGAGTGAGAAGCATCTATCTCAATAAATGAATTGAAATGAAATGAATTTGAAAGCAATCTGTTCCGCCAGGAGAAAGAGGAGGGCAAAGAATCAAAAAGAAAAGGAAAAATGATACAATTGAATGATCGTGAGAAGGTTAAAGTAACACAGAAGAGAAAAAAAACTTATTTCAATCAAAAAAATTTAAATCAAACAAAGCCCACTTACGTTTTAAGTTTTAATCGAATTCTATCAAAATATGACATTTTTAGGTCTTAAAACAAATAGGGTTTTAGATTTAAGAATAAAAAATATAAATATGACCTAAATATTTTAGCAAACTTTTAACTTTACAAGAATTGCAGCCAGCTGAAAATTGATGTCCAGCAATGACTAATTTTGAAACATTTGCAACAATGTGGTAGAAAAAGCAAAAAGTCAAAAAAGTTCATTGTTGCCATTTTTAGGCAGGAAACATAAAAAAAGAGACAAAAAAAGGCAGCCTTGACAACAAAAGCGGGAAAACAGAAAGAAAAAGTTTAGCACCTTTGCTTCTCATTGTTTTGTATGTGTCCAATGGCATCAAGAGAATATAACAAAGAAGGCAAAAGTTAACATAAATTAGAACAAAAGAATCCTTGTTTGAAGCTAATACAGAAACATCAAGTTCAGCAAAGCCAAAAAAGTAGAACTCAAAAGAAGGCATTTAAAAATGCTACAGGTGTCAACAAATTGTTCAAAAAAAGGTGTTCTTCATCGTTTAGTAAAAATTTATCTATTTTTAAACAACAAGTTAAAAATAGCAAAAATAAAACCCATAAAAATCATCAAAAAAGCTGTCGGTATTCAACTAACTAAAAAAGAGAGACCTCCCTAAATGTGACAACTTTAACGCAACAAAAAATGAACCAAATCAAAATCTTCAAAGGCGGCAAAAAATAAAAATAAAAAAGTTTTAAAGATATGAACGCTGATAATTTGACAAAGACTTGTACGATTTGAAAAATTTAAATAAATTTGTAACCGAAAATCAGTTTCAAACTACAGTGTCTGTGGAGAGGAAGAAAGAGGACTGTAAAACTCTAAACCATCTGGCATCTTTTTAAATCCTTATTAATCCCTGCTATTGTTACATCAGATATTTGTCCCAACAAACAATAGTAAGCTAATAAAAGAGATTAAGCTCAAAATCTTTCTAATACCAGTTACTCGTCTGTTTCTTCTTTTGCATCCCAAATCCTTCACAACACATATTTCATTTCACAAAAAATCCCACCCAAAATCTAAAACCTAAAAATCTGTCATCTTTTTTTCTCCATTTTTTTACAAACATGTAAAAACATCAAAAGTCAATTTCCGACAACAACCCTAGAAATGAATCTTTTTGCAACATATTTTTAAAAATGTTTCAATTTTTCTTTCAAAAATCCTTCTCACTCTCTTTTCATTGTTTCGTTTAAAACTCAAATAAATTTTTAAAAACTGTCGCATTTCTTTTTCACTTTTCAGATTTTTCGGTTTTTTTCTTCCTTGAAACAAAGCCAATAACCCAAGTAACGGAGTAACGGAGAAGAGGAGGCAAAAAAAGGAGGAAGACAATATTTCACAATTCACAATCAAAACAGAGACCCATAAAAAAGCTGAAAAGAATCAACTCATTCCATTTCATTTTTGTTGTTCTCCGTTTAAAACATTCGAAAAACAAGGCCCCCGGGAAAGAGAAGAAGAAGAAAAACATACAAATTTTTTTTTCGCGCAAGAAAGCTACCAGCAGTAGCTTCTTTAAAGCCCATATATTTTAGAATGGGTAAAAATTTATAAACCCTTTTTCTCAGAAGGAGCTGAGGAGATTTACATACTTCTGAAAAAAAAAGGAATTTGCATAAAATAAAAATGAACAGCTTTAATTGTTCTTTTTTATTTTCTGAATTAAAGAAGTTTGAGTTTTGGAAAACGAAAAAAAGCTAAAAAAGTAAAGGGAAAGAAAAATTGCGAAACAACTTGTAGAAAGAAGGAGAGGCAATTTTTGGAGAGCTCTCAAAAAGTGATTAATTGAAGTCCTAGGAAATTGTGACATATCCAAAATTGGATTTAAACAGAGAAATGATGGATTAATTATTATTAGTGGTAATTACATTTAAAAATAATTAAACAACTGTTTTGACATAGACATGTAAAAAGAATTCCGAAAATTACAGTACCCAATACCACAATGCTAAAAACGTTCTTTAAATCTTAAAATAAACAAACAATAGACTTTCCCAGGAATTCCAGCAAAAAAAGCTTTTCTCTAAAATCTTTTAAAATAGCAAAATGAGGTCAATGTCAGTGCCAACCACCCAACTCAATTTCTTGAGTTAAAAATCCTATTGTGTGCTGTAAAACTGTCAAATAAAATTTTGCTCAGATTAATAACTCTTCGTTCGTAAAGCAACTGTACTATTATTGAATGTTGAACGGATACAATTGTGGAAAGTGGTTGAAAAAATGGAACAAAGCCTTAAAATTTTAAAAGAGTGTACTTTTCAAAGATGGATACATTTGAATCTTCAACAACTTCCAAAAAAACAAACTTTTTCATTTTCAACATCTTCCAATAATTATCTCAATATTACTTTCACTCTCTCACTCTTACTACTTTTTTCGCCAAATGACCTTTTTTTATTCATAGCTAACAATACGGAAAAAAGTAATGGCCTTGTGCAAAAGAAGAAAACAATGGCATATTCGCGCAACTTTCCTAACAACTAAAAATCAACAGAAGTTTGAACCAGTCTTTTTTTCATCATCCATTCAAAAAAACCATCAATGAAAAAAAATAAACAACCAAAAACTAATAAGAAAAAAAAGTTTACTCAAAAAACAACAGCAGGAGGGAGAATGTTCAGTTAAAGAAGTGTTCTTATTCTTGACCACTACTTTACACTACTTGACTTTAGACAATTTTTTTTAAAAAATAGCTAGTAATTGAGATTTAAGTCATAATACTTAAGTGGAAGTTTAGCATAACAATTAACAAGTGGTTTTTAAAACATGGGTTTAAATGGTTTGAACAGAACAATAGCTCAAAAAGAGATAGAAGAGAGTAATCTAAAAAAGTGAAAGTCGTAACTTTTTTTTTGTTTACTATTGAATAAAAGCGTGAAAACTAGAGTACATTATTACAGTTACTACAGCTTCCCTTATTTGGGAAAACGATAGTAAATCAAAAGTGTGATATTTTATATTACTATCATTAATGATAGTAATAAAGTATTTGCTGAACTTCAATTTTGTAGTTACTATCATTCGCAATAATTTTCTGCAACAGATTTCAGCCGTCTAGTTATTTAACTGCATACAACTTCTAACTAGCACTTTTTCTCACTTTTGTATTCACCATCAAATTTGATAGTTAATAAAGCACATATCCACATTTATTCCCAAGCATCTCATCTTTTATAGCTTCTATCCCATCAAAAACCAATAATTTTTGCAGCAAATTAATCAAAAAATTAATTAGAAAAACACACATATGAATTATTATCATTCTTTTTTTATTATTAATAAATCAATCAAATTTATATGACTGCTTATTATTATCTCTTTTCTTTCTCATAAAATATCACATCGTTTCTTATTTTCTCATATTCTAAAACCGTATAAAAAATATTTTTTTGATGAGAAACAAACATAAGGAGGAAAAAAAAGTTGTAAATGAGTCGTTCGTTAAATATTTGAGTGCGCGAAAAATAAGAAACAAGAAAATGGAAGAACAAAAGAATGTAAGAAAACGGATCCTATTCTTTTTACAAAAGAAGTGTAAATGAGCGGATATGAAGATGCTATTTTAGAGATGACAATAGAAATAGAAACCTCCTAATTAACTATCAAATTAGCAGAAAATGCCATCCAAAAGTTGTTTATCGAAAAACTAGACAGTCAAAATTTATTATATTGACATTTACTGTCACTGATAGCAACTGAAAAATGAGATTTTGGGTATATCCAATTACTGTCAATAATGATAGTAACATAAATTTTAAAAATATTGTCCATCTAAATTACTATCAAAAACAAGGTATTAATCCAAAAAACTAGAATGCTAAAATGCAGATTTAAAAAAATAGTATTATTGGTAGTAACAAAAAATTGAAACTTTTGAAAAACTTAATTACTATCAATAAAGACAGTAACACAAACCCTAAAATATTGCCCTTTCGAATTATTATCAAAAATCTAATATTTAACTAAAAACCTCATTTTTTTAAAAACTAACTAAAATCAAAGCCAAATACTCAAAATTTTCTCAAATAAAAATAAATTTTCTTTGTTAAAAAAAATAGAAATGCTTTTTTTGATGTTTAGAAATCTGACTTTTACACGCAATGGGATAGTGAGCCATCCGGAGACAAAGAGAACAAAAAATTTGAAAATAAAGACTCATAAAAAAAACTCTAGTTTTTAGTTTTTTGGTAGTAGATATGTGTTTGTGATTCCCATGAAAAGAAACAAATTTCAACAGAAAACGGGTAAGGGGAAGAAAATGGAATTATGGGAGGTTAATGGTCTTCGTCATCATTGAAGGGATATGGATGAGCACGTATGTCTAATTTTATGGTTTTTTAAAGTTAAAATGATGAATAAAAAAACTTATAAAACCGTGCAGTCAATTAATTTATATAGAAGTTACTGGGTCACTCCATTTTTATCTTGTTAAAGCTCAAAAATGGGATGTATGAAATCTTTAATCTTAAAAACATATTCAAAAGCTAGAAACCAACCTATCATTAAAATCATATTTTCTTGGAATAATAACATTATTTTGTTGTTGTTGCTGTCGATACATATCATAATTAGGTTTAATCTTTTTTGAATAAATTCCACCACTATGATTTTTAGGCATTATTGTTTGTTTTGAAGTTGTCACTGTAGTTGTTGTTGCTGGGGGTGCAACAAGTGATTCACCTTCTGATACACAACCAGATCGACGATTTGAGGCTGTTGTTGTTGGAATTGTAATTGAATCTTTAGGGATTGATTGATTTGAAACAAGCTGTTTAACACAATGAATTGCAGTTGAAATTGAATTCAACGATTCATCCGATGCACCACCAGGAATTGTTTCAAGGGTTGATGAAACTGAAAAATTTATAGAGGGGTTAGAGTTGGAATATCTGATTTTATACAATAATGCCGAAAATTATAAAAATAAAAACAAAATTTAAACGGTAAATTTTAGTTTTCTCAAAATACAGAAATTGATAATAACAGAAAAATGCTAAATACAATGTTTTTGGATTACTACTCATTTAGCACTAAAATATCAAAATAGATTCTCGAATGATCGAAAACAAAATTTGAATCTCGAAGATCACTGCTGCCAAAAAAGTTAACGCAAAAGAACTATAAAATGGCATTTTCATCGACTACTACTTCAACCAGAAATAAAGCAATTCTCAAAAGTCACTCCACCTCCTCATCTTCTACACACTTAACCTATGCCAACTCTAATAAAATAAATCGGATTAAGATTAGTTATTGTAATCCTTATTAATATAAGGACAAGCGCCAGAAAAAAACGGAAATTTAGCGCATGCCACATTGAAACTGTTTGAGTGAGTGCAAACAATTTTTCCATGTTTTTTGGTTTCCCATTGTTTTTTTTTTCTTTGCTGTTTATAAACACAAAAAATAAACTAAACCGAATCCAAAACATGTCTCAAAATCAAATAATGAGTTGAAAGGAAAGGAAAGAAAACGGATAAAACAAATGAGGTTATTCAACGGATTTTTTTCTAATTTTAATTTTTTATATTAATGACAAATTGGCACGAAGAAAAAAAGATCCTGCAAATTTTATTGCTCCGTTTTTTTCGGAGGTTATTTGGGAGTTTGAAGAAAACGGGATAAAGTCGTTAAAAGCTCATAAAAAATCTTTAACTGTGAAAATATAGATGTGTTTTTTGAAGTTTTTTAAAAACACATTTTTAACACATTTTTTTGAGGATTTTAATGTGAAAAATGAACAGTTATTTTTTATTATAGTAAACTAAGAAACGGAAAAATAGGCCAAAGAAAATTTTTTGTATAATACAGTAACGGATTCCGGAAAAGCAATAATGTTTTAACAGTAATACGAGCTATAAAAATATATTATTTAATGTCACAGATTTTTTTAAATGACAGCAACAGAAAAATGGAAAATTCATATTTTTTGGATTATTGTCACTTTTTTCTTTCACGAACTAAACAGCTTTAGAAACCACACAAAAAGTAAACTTAAAAATTAAACTCATTTTCCTCCTTTTTCTTTATATTGACTTTGCCACCTTCTTTCAATGTTTATTAGCTCCTATTTTCTACAAAATCTGTACAGACTGTAAAGAAAAAACACAAACAAAAAAACAGAAGGTATGCATTTCGAGGTCATTTGCATCATCATTGTCACAATATAATGCTAAAGCCACAAAAACTAATAATAATGAAACAATGGAGAAATAAGCGTGTCTCTCTATTGTTTGTCAATGAATTAGATACACACACTTTTTTTCGAAGGTTGTGTTGTTTTTGCGGTAATTAGTCAAAGAATGGCAACATCTACGAGACCTACAAGAAGGGAAAGAAGGGAGGTCAACAGTCAGTCAGTCGTCTCAAAAAAACAACAATGAAAAAAAGAGAGGGATGTCAAACAATGAAAAATTATGCAATTTTTTGGTCAAGAGGAAAAAAGATTGAATTAAAAAAAGAGAAGGGAAATGCCAATTTGATTGAATAAGGAAGCAGTAGCAGTAGCCACCTGGATGTGATGGTGCTCTTTTTGAACCACAAAAATTTTCAAGTGAATTTTAATTAAATTTGTTTTTAAAAAAATGAGTAGAAAATTGCAATTCTATTGTTGCGTTTTTTTTAAAAAATTGAAAAAAAGTGAATTAATTAATGGGCAATAGTTTATGAGATTTGAGGTTTTAAAGGTCACTTTTTGGAAGAAATTCAAATCTTTTTCAACTGTCAAGTTTGTTAAAATGACCAAAAATTTGCATAAGAGGAAGTGGAATGACTCCAATGTACTCATAATAGTTTGAAAACGCTATTTTTAGAAGAAAGATAGTAACCCAAAAAAACAGTTTTCAATTTTTCAATTTTTTGATTACTATTGTTTCTTCACACCGCTATTTTTAATAAGCTTTCAATCAAACAAACCTCTTGAACTTCTCAGCGATGGCATTTCTGTTAACTTCAACGGTTTCATTGGAATTATTTCATCATCATCATTACTACAATCTTTTGACAACTCTTTCTTTTCAAGTTTATTGTCATTTCTCAATGTCACAGTTTCAATCAGCTCTGCCTTTTGTTGATGGTTATCCTTCTTTTCATGATTCCTCATTGGACTTACAATACCAATTGTAGCACCCATTGTTGTTGCTGTTGCTGTTACAGGGATATTTGTTGTCAACATTGTTGGAGATAGTTCTGAGGATGTTTGAGGGGAAGTTGTTGTTGAAACAGATGTTGGTGGGTTAAGGTTTGTGGAGGCTTTTGTAGCAGAGATACCTTTGACAGCAAGGATCGGCTTATGTTCCTGAAACTAAAAAATATGAAATCCAAGAAAAGGTAAAAAAAGGACAGTAACACCAAAAATCAAAAATTCATTATTTTCTGTTACTATCACTGATACTCTCGCGACGAAAAATTTTTTAAGCATAAAAACAACTTTAACATCTCATTTTAAAAACATCTTCATTAAAACCAATTAAAACTCCATTATTATCTTCGATAAAGAAAAAGCCCCGCAAATTAAAAACCTCTCTTTTTTCCTCTCCAAAAAACAAAGCCTTCCGAAAAAAAAGAAACATTGGCGCCATATTTATTATTTAAGTGCCATCAATCACTTTTCATCTTCTATTCTTTTTCTTCCAAAAAACACAATCTTATTTTTTTGCTGCTTTTTAAAAAAATGACATAAAAATTCCATGTTTTTTTTTGCGATGGAAGATTGTCGCTCAAGAAGAAGCTGCAATTTTTGAATGAAAATTCTTTTTTGCTGATGCTTTCTGTTTTTTTTCTTTTCTTTGCTTTAAGAATCTTGGACAAAAAACGTGAAAAAAATAAAAGGAAGAAGAAGAAGCCTGAAAGAAGCAGGAAAGGAGATGTTTTAGGAAAATGGGAAGGAAGTAATTTAAACGCATCGAATTGGTAGAAAAAAAATAAAGCTTTTTTTTGGATAGGAAGAGAATTTTATGGTAGTAAAAAAACGTAAAAAAAGATGAAGTTGGTGATGAAACATCATCGTCTAAAAAAGATGGAAAAATTTAAAAAAAGATAGTAACACAACAAATACAATTTTGCATTATTTTGTTTACTATCAAATTGATAGTAACTTTTTTCATAGTTTTAAAATTTTCAATTACTATTTCTTTTGCTCCATTGTTTCAAATTATCCGTTTACTATCATTTAACAGTTAAATCATAGTTTTACATTTAAATTGACAAAATGAAAAAAAATGATAGTAACACAAAAATTTGGAATTCCCATTTTTTATTTACTGTCAATGAGAGTAATAATTGTGATAATAACAGAAAAATTTCAGTTACTATTTTTTTGTTTACTATCATTTGATAGTGACATCTTCTTACAGCATTTTTTTACTATCACTAACATCAAAGATTTCTACTAAAAAGGAAAAATGAAGCTCTCAAAAGGTAAAGACAGTAATACAAAAATGATCAGTTACTGTTTTTTGTTTACTATCAATGATAGTAACATTTCATGGCACCACTCTGTTACTGTTACTATCAATAACATTATTCACAAGCCATAAAACTCCAACAAAACTTACAGTATTCGGTGAATGTAATGAAGATTCTGCGGACATATTTGTTGTTGCATCAGAATGTATACCACTATCATCAAAATCTGAATGTGTTGAAGTCATTGATGTTAATGATTTCTTTGATACATCTGAACTGGTCATTTGTTTATTTTGTTGGCTTTGTTGATTTTGATTAAATGAATTTGATGTTGATGAGGCTGCTGAATCAAAACCGGCATAGGCACCACTGTCACTACTTTCTTCACTACTTTTTGACAATCTAAAAAAAGAGTTTTGGAATGGAAAAAAGGGTTTGAAAAGATGTTTTTTTTGATTAAACGTGTTTGTTTTGTTTATTTTGAGGGAACGGAAAGAACGCAAGAAGAAGGAGATGAATCAGAAAAGTTATATAAAAACGTTTTGGTTTTAAAAGTAACGGAATTGAATTGTTTAACAAATGCCGAAGTGTTTTTAGTGGTATTTCAAAATTGAAATTTTTAAAGAATAAAAAATTTTAAATATCAGAATTTTTTGGAGTTATTTTCAAAAAAGGAAAGTAAACGAAAAATGCAAGTAGATAAAATTTTTGTTACTATCATTGCCATCAAAAAACTGTTTTTCCCGGTAATCTGCGTAAAAAGTGATGGCCATTTCAACAGTTGATATTCATAGGAATTTTATTTTTATTTTCTATAAAGCAATAACATACCTTTTATTATTATTAACTGAAGGTGGAGCAAGTTGTGAAGGCTTTTTTAATCCACTTGATATCGTTGATAATCCAACAGGTTTTATAAGCCCTGATGAAATACTTCCAGGAGTTGGAAGTCTTAATGCTGGTTGTTGCTGTTGTAGTGTCGGTTGAGGCTGGCTCAAACTATTTTGTGCCAAAGACTGTTCTTGCTGCTGTGGCAATGGAGGTTGCTGAGGCTGAAAAACAAACCTTTGACCTTTTGTTTACAAGAATAAAAAAATAAATTCTTATAGACAGCCGCAAAAACTATCAACCATAAAAAAGGGAGGAGAATAAATGTTTTTCTGTGGTTTTTTGAGTGCCTAAAGAAACTCAATCCAATTGAATTGGATGCGCCACAAAAAATATAAAGCTTTAATTTTTAATGAATGGGTTTTTTTGTTTGCGCGCATCTTTAGCAATTCGCTCGTGCCAGAGGTGATTGATTGCCGATCCTCCGATTTTTTCTATTTATTTTGTTGGATGCGTTTTTTTGCGGTTATTTTGAGAAAAAATTTTTGCACTTTTTAATAAACAAAGTTTTTTAGGTTTTGGAAAGTCATTGAAATCAGTTACTATCACCAATGATAGTAAACATAAAATGAAAATATTCGAATATTGGTAACTCTCTAAATTTTGCTATTAACTAAAACATTCTAAGAAATCCAAAATGTTTATGTAATCCAATGTTTAATAAAATTAATTGCTTGTAAAAATCAGCAGTAAATAGATAAGCGAAAGATGAAGGATAGTAACATCGTTTTAAATAAGTTAACAAAATGGTGTTACTATCATTTTTTTAAAATTATTTTCAAAAGATAGTAACATAATTTCTTCATTATAATTGAACAGTCTCCATTTTTCGATTTACTTTCAAAAGATAGTAACACCATTTTGTTTTTGAAAATGCTAATATCCTCTTACAGTAACCAGAGCTGGGCATTAGCCGGGCTAGCTTAGCCGTAGCCGCAAGATCCATAACGGCTACATAGCCGTAGCCATTTGATAGCCGTGGCTATAGCCGTAACTATAGCCGTAGCTGCGGCTATTTCGTGCCAAGAGCGTCTAAAAGGTGTGTAAAAAATTGTGTTTTCACTTTATTAAGCTTGTATCAACAATACCTAAACATGAAGTAATCATTAAATATTATCACTGATATTATTTTAGCAATATTTTAAAATGCTCTAAATATTTTTTACAAAAGAAAAATAAAACAAAAAACGAAAAAAATAGTTTTGCCAAAATGTTCTTTCAGTAGCTACGGCTATAGCCGCGGCTAAAATAGCCGTTTGTATATTGCATGCAACGGCTAGCCGTAGCCGTGGCTAAACGGCTACGGCTAATGCCCAGCTCTGACAGTAACACAAAACCGTTTTCTTTCAATATTCGTTATTACTATCGCTAAAAACTAACCTTTTCCATCATTTGCAATTTTGAAGAAGAGGATGGTGCGAATGCTGGCATTCCCGCTGATGGAGCTTTAATACTTGCCGTTTTTGGAGCTTTAAGTCCACTTGTTCCATTTCCATTCATTTGTGGCTTCAACAAATTAGAAGAAGAACTTCTTGATTGCATTGCTACATCTTCAGCCACTGCTTTCTTCTGTTTATCTTTTCCAAAAAGTTTAAGCATTTTTGAATTTGAATTATTATCTACTTGTAAGCGATTTTGTGAATTTGATCTTGATGATGATGCAGATTTTGGTGTGGCAGTAATAGATGGTGGAACAATTTTTGTTGGAGGTTTTAAGCTTCGTGGAGTTGATGAGGCAGATTTTATTGATGCATATGTACTTGTAGTTGATGCAGCAGATGAGAAAGAAGATCTGGAAATGAGTTCATAATTAACGAAATGTAAAATGTTTTTTGAGTTTATGGATAGTAATTGTTTTTGGCAAAGTTGTTAAATTCTGGTCTTCAATGATAGTAACCATTTTTTACAGCTTTTTTAATTTTCAGTTACTATCATTGATTTCAAATAGGGAAAATTAATGTTGTTAAAAACGTATCTTTTAAAAGTATTGATAGTAATCAGTTTTGACATCTTTGTTAAAAATCTGTTTACTATTTTTAGCGATATTAACCATTTTTTACGAATATTATATTTTTCTGTTACTATCCCAAACTTGTAATTGTAAAATTTCAAAACACACTTACTCGTTAGAAGCCTTTAGTAATTTGCTACTTGAAGCACTCGATTGCTGTGGACTTGCTTTAACACCAGGAATTTTTAATTTTGAGCTTGAAGGAATTCCAATTCCACTATTTCCACTGCTACCAGCAATTGGTAATTTTGACGAAGGAAAATTTATTGCTGCTGCTGGTGTTGGCGTTGATGGAGGTTTCGCTGAAAATAGAAATCCATAAAAACTAATAGCTTATTTATTTTTTAGAAAACAAAATGGACAATACAAAAAAGGCTATCATGCCTTAAGGGGCTATATTTTTTTTATTATTAGTTTTTTACACGTAATACCATAAATAAATATTATTTTTCTCAGGATCGTAGTATAAATAAATTAAAAACATTTCTCTCATGCCTATAAGTGCTATTAAGAACACAAAACTGGGATCTCTTTTTTAAGGATGACTTTAGTGTGAAAAAGAAAGAGGACAGGAAAAAAACACTTTCAAGGTAAAAGCGCAAAGAAAAAGAAGAAAGAATGCAGCTGACAGTTGATCGTTTTCTTTCTTTTTTTTGCAGTTAAAAGCTTTTTGTCTATTATTTTTAGAAGAAAAAGATGGAAGCTGCTGCAGCAAACAATAATAATGATTGTTGTTATTGTAATATGGTTGTGATGGTCATCTTTTTTTACCTCTATTCTCGTCCTTCCTTCTTGCCAGGTGACTGTCACATAAAAGTAAGTAAAAAGTCATAAAGATCTCAATAATTTTTCCACGATGAAGATGATGGTAATATGACTTTTTTTCAGGTAAGGTAAAAATCCGGGTTTCAATGTCAATGTCAAAACACTTAAAAAAAGCAAAAGGAAAAGGAAGTGGATTATAAAAAATTGGAGCTCAATTTCTTTTGATTTACTTCCAAAAAGAGAGTAAACGAAAAATGTGATTTTGTAAAATTTTTGTTACTATCATTACCATCCAAGATTTATTTTTGTACGGTTTCAGGTATATAAAGTCGGGGTGTCAATGTCAAGACATTTAAAAAACAAATGCAAGGAAGTAGATCAGGAAATGAAGGTTTTTTGAGTTACTTCCAAAAAAGAGAGTAAACAGACAATACGATTTTGTAAAATTTCTTTTACTATCATTGTCATCAAAAATTGCTTTTTTTCGCTAATCTTTTCAACAAGTTAGGGCTTAATCAAAGGAAAGGTAATAAATTAAAAAAACTGAGCTTTTTTGAATAATTAGCAAAAAAGGAGAGTAAACGAAAAAGCGACTTTTGTAAAAATTTTGTTACTATCAATGCCATCAAAAAACTATTTTTCTCGCTAATCTGCGTTGAAAGTCAAGGCTACCTTCAAAAATGTTTCACAGGTTCATTTACAAAACAATAGTTTTTCAGGTGTAAATTAAACCATTGGAAAAATTATGATCCTTCCTCTCTTTGTTACCTTTGTTTAAATTCAGCACACAAAAGAAGGAAGGTGAACAAATCTACCGCTAATCTTTCGCGCATTAATTTACAAAAAAAGTGACCTTCAAAAGAATGAACAAAAATATGGATACAAAATGAACCAAAAAAGTTCTTTGCTTCCAACAAAGTAAAGTTTTGCATAAAAATAAAGCAAAAATGGTTTTTTTCACGGAAATAAAAAAAAAGCAACGGATAAAAGTTTACTTTTGAGGATTGTAAAAAAAAAGAAGCAAAAAAAGATTTATATCTGATCAGAAAACCAGATAACTAGCATGTTGCTTGTTGGTAGAGAGAGGACTAATGCGTGTGTGGTGGTGGTAGTAGCCTTAAGTGAAGCCATATGTATTTTTTGTTTAAAATTTTTTTTTGTGGAATATAAAAAAACTTTAAAAAGGAGATATAAAAAAATACTACTATAAAAATGAAGAGATATAGGTCCTCATGGGTCAATCATTTTTTAAACAAAACAAAAAACAAAGGAAAAGGAAGCAAATTATGTCTAAAAATGCCAGAAAAATAGAGGTCAAACGTGAAAGAAAAAAAGATGGAGTTGTTTTGCTAAGCAACAACATGATTTTGAATTTTGATAGTAAAGAAAAAAACTGAAACATGCTGCAACTGGTGTTACTATCAGTGCGAGGAATAAATGATAGCAGCTCCAAGAAAGAAATAAATAATTTTAGAATTAGGACATAAATTTATTTGCATATTACCGCGCTTCTTTTGTTTTTTCTAGTAATAACGCGCTAAATTTCTTTAAACTAATACAATTTTATTTTGGTAAAAAAATAATTTTAATAATTATCAATACAAAAAAGTGGCCTAAAACAACGGCCATCTCTAAAACAAAAAGGAGCTATCAGAAAAAAAACAATGGTTTGCACTAAAACAAAAGTGAAAAACCATAAAAAGACGGACCCATCCCGTACATGAGAAAACACTAACAAAAAAACTCTTATACATTTTCCCATCAGAAAAGAAGCTTTTAAGGAAGGCATTCAAAAAATTTATATATGTTAAAAGAACACAAAATGTTGGTTTCATTCATTTTTTTTCAATTTCATCCTTATTTTCGTGGGGTCCAAAAATTGCTTTTTAAAAAAGGCGTTTTTTCGGTGTTTTTAAAACTCTAACCAAGGAAGAAAAAAAGTGTCAAAAGAAAAAACAACAATAAAAAAGCGGCAAATTTTGGTGGTTTAAGGGAAAAAGAAAAAAAAGAAGAATCATTAACTTCCGGTGGGAATGTTCCTGTTTCGTGGTTTTTTGAAGTTGTAATTTCTTTTGCGCAATATCCGATGATTTTGAGAAATGTAAACAAACAAAAATTTATCTACAGCATATCGGTGCCATCAAAAAGAATAACTAGCAAGAAAGTATAACGGAAAGCAATTGTGTTTCTTTTGAGTTACATAAGATTTAATGGATGTTTTTCTTGGGAAGAGAAAAAATGGGGATAGTAATTAGATGTTTTGGTTTATATTTAGTTTTTAATTTACATTGAATAGAAAGAAAGTAACCGAGAATTTCAAAAGAAATCTTTAGTGAAGAAAAAACGAGTAATATTTAGATATTTTGATTTGTAGTTTTTAATTAGCGCATTGAGAAAAAGGAAAGCAATCGAAATTTTCCAAAAAAAAATGGTGTTACTATCTTCAAAGGATAGTAAGCATAAAACTAAAACATTCAAATATTAATTATTATCAAGCATAAGACAGCCAAGTCAAAACCAGCAATTTCTTTGGAACACCCTGTATTACCAAATGATAGTAACTATAAAAAATGAAATATTAGTCACTGTCAAAACTAAATTTTACTACTAACTAAGCGACTCATTTAAAATAAAAATCCAAAAATGACCAGCTCTAAAACAACAACTTTCAAAATTGGAGTCATGTTTCTTAACCTTCTCACATCTCAACTAGAAGCCTGGCTTAATCCAGAAAAAAATAAATGAAAAACTTTAAAAGTCAACAGCCAACTAACTGCCATTCACTTTCTTTTCTTCTATTCTCATTCATTACATTTCAAAAATAAAACTAATAAAAATTAAATTAACTTTTTTTTAATAAATGCGACTTTTTACTACTACTTTTATTTCTTCCATGAACTGGTCAAGCTTCCTTCTCCTTTAAGGCTTCTTTTTTGCTGTTGGGCAAATAATAATATAAACTAGAAAAACAAAAACAAACATCCTTCTTTTTTTAGGTTATTCTTAATTTTTTAATAATAATATGCAAAAATGAAATAAAAAAAGAAAGAAAGTCAGTGACAGTCTCCTCCGGGTTCTTCTCTTTTCTTATTTTAGAGACTCAAAAATAGAAAGAAAGAAATCCTCAAATGTCAAATTTTTGCCGTTATTTCAATCACTAAAGATAGTAGTGAAAATAACAGAAGAAAAGAGGATAACAAAAAAATTTGCATAATCCGTTTTTAGAAAAAAATTCAGTTTACGGACAAAAATAGAAAAACGAAAGCGAAAGGTTACCTTTTGGTGGTGGAATTGAAGATGAAGTAGAAGAAGAATATGGAATTGAGGAAGATGGTGTTGAAATTTTACTTGGTGTTAGAAGCTTTGAAGATTTAATTGATGAGGAGGGAGAAGAAAAGGTTGAACATGTTGGAGCAACAATTTGTGGAGTTCGAAGAGGAGTTGAGATTCTGAAAAGGGGTTGAAATGTAACAATATAGTAGTATACAAGTTTCTAATGACAGTAATTCGCTCATCAGAGTTTTTGTTAAATCGCGTTACTGTTAAATACAATTTTTTGTTATATTTATTTTTTAATTAACATTGAAATTTAAAAAAAAACAACATTTCGCTGTTACTATCTTCTAATAGTAGTAACCATAAAACGGAAATATTCAAATGTTGTTTACTATTAAAGATGAATTTTACTGCATAAAATAAAAAAGATTATTCTCATTATATACACTTTGTAGCTTTACAAGCTCCCTATAATCTACACGAAAGAATGCCATATTCCTTCATGTTCCGCTTACAGCAATTAAAAAAATTTCTTGTATAACTCTAAATTACAAAGCCAACTCATGTCCGAAAAACGAGTTATTTCCAAAAATGAAAAAGAAAAATGTATTTTTCCTCTTGGTGGTGTTTTTCCACACTTTTGAAAATTAATGTTTTTTCATTTTTTTGCACTTTTTTTCCAAAATTGAAGAGAAAGGAAAAGAATCGGTCATCGGTCACTATTTCAGTTCTCTTTTCTATTTTTACTTTCAATTGCATGCTTGGACTTTTGGAATACTTTTTTTTTATTTCTTTTTTCAAAGTCCATAATTAGTTGGGTTGGCTTTTCATTTTAGTCGTTGATGGTGAAAGGCAAAAAAGGCTCAAGGAATCGCTCAAGGCAATGTTCTGACTAGCTAGATTGCCCAGAGGTCGTTGTCAACAGGCTTAAAATGGACACTTAAAAAAGGGGATATGAAAATACATGGGTTTTTAATGCCGCTAACGCTAACAACTTGACCGCTTTACTCATTTCTTGGTGATGAAAAATGCGCGCATTTTTCGTTAATGAAAATGCTAGCAGCACACGAAAATGAAGAAATTAAAAAAAGAGGGATAATGTATGATAGGAGGGAAACAATTGAACGTCTAAACATTTTTTAACCACCTTGAAGCGTTATTAAGTTATGCTAGCTCCTTGGGATGTTTATTATCTCGATTCATGAGTATCGCATATAGGGAAATATGGATCAGTAGGTGTTATGGTCTACACACTGCTTAGTTTTTTTAAGTTATTGAACCTTTTTTGACAGCAAAATTGTTGCTCTTTTTCTACAAACGCAAAATTCTTTTACATGCCGAAAAATGCCAAAAGTCGCCATAAAAAACTTAATTAAAAACAACATTTTTATGGCCGTAGTTTTTTTATATCTTAATTAAAACTAAAAAATTTCTTCAAAACTCTTGCTTACCTCGAACCCGTTGCAACACCGGTATTTGGTGGCATAGCTGCTTGTAAAGCTGTTCTACCACAACTATCAGCTTGTTTGAAAGTAGTACTGCAACCTTGTGATATTGACAGCAACTTTGATTCAGCACGAGGAAATTGTAAAGTTTTTTGTTGTTGCTTGAAATGTGAAAGTGAATAAAGTAGCGAAAGAACAGTGCCAAGTTCACCGTCTAATAGCTCTAAAAAACAATAACGGAAATTACTTTGAGTAAATTGAAAAAACTGGCAAGAAAAAGTTTTAAAAGTTGATAGCAGAAAAAAAACAGAGTGAAGTCTCGGAATAAAAAGAAAACGAAACTGAAAGTGGTGATAAAATTTCCAATAATTTTTAAAGCATAAATGGACACAGACGTGGAAAAATTCAAAGTGAAAAAAATAATCTTGAATGAATTTCGTGACAGTAAGAATAAAATGTAAAAATTCTTTTTTAGAATTACTATCACTTTTCTAATTTTCCTTATTGAACTCAGGAACACGTAATTAAAACAGCACATAAAAACTAACAATAAAAATTATACAGGGTGTCCCAACGAAATTGCCCTTTTTGATTTGGCCGGCAAATTTTTTCTGTTAAAGTTAGACAAAAACTGATTACTGATATATCATCAGAAAAATATAGGAATTTTTTGGCGTATCAAATTTTCGATTCTGCGTATGCAAATTTTTTGTGGAGAGATAGTAATCGAAAAAAATTTATATCGTTTTTTTTGATTACTCTCACCATTTTTCACTGGAGCTGATTTTTGTGAGAGTAAAAAATTTGACTATTGGTGTCAAAATTTGTTCCATTTCGTCCGTTGTGACAGATAAAAAAGTTATTGAATAGATAAATAAAAATAAAACCTCATTTTTAAGAAGTTTTTTAATTTTAAAAATAAAAAAACAGTTCCAATATGACAAAATGAGAGTAACACTAAAATCTTCAAAAATAAAAGTTAGTGTTACTCTCACTTGTCATAGTGGGCAAATATGCAAATTTTCACGGGATCAAGAAAATTTTTATGTCGAAAAAAATCCTAACCGACACTGATAACAACTGTGCCATTAGTTTTTGTTTAACTTAAACAGAAAAAATTTGCCTGTCAAATCAAAAGGGGCAATTTCGTTGGGACACCCTGTAATAAGAATTTGCATAAAATTTAAAAAATTGGGTTGAATCAATTTTATGATAGTAACACTAAAATGTGAAGATAACTCTTTACAGTTACTATTACTATCGTTTTCTTCACCAAAAAAACAGTTCATTAACGAAGTTCGAAATACTCAATTAAAACAGCATATAAAAATCAACATTAAAAAAATTATAATAAAAATCTGTTTAAAAAGAAACAACAAACTTTTCTCTCTCAAAAATTAATTATGCGCGAAAAAAAGAAGATTGCGGGGATTGGGACTCAAATAAAAGAAAGAACGGCAAAAGATCCGTTCATTAGATAAGAAAGTTTTTGTGACCACAAAAAATATTGGCAGAGACAACAGAAGGACATTATTTGGTAGTTTAATCGAGAAGACTGTCTATTAACAGAATCGAAGGCAGTTGTTGTTGAAAATGTTTGAAGACAAAAGAGAGAGGAGATATATATGAAAGATAGCGATAGAGAGATATGAGGATATTTGTTTACAGACAAGGCCATGATTATCATAATAAAGTAAGTGATGAGACATGTCCCAGTTCAAGTGAATAGAGGAATCTGTCAACAAGTGCAAGAGAATGATATGCAAATTTTGAGAGCTTTAACAATGAAATATCTAATGCCCAAGTTTAGCATCCCCAGATTAGTAAGAGAAAAAAATCTGGCAGAAATTTTTTTTTTCGAAATTGTCAAAGCTTCAATGACCCGAATAAAATGTGACAAAAAAACAAAGAAGAAGCAACAAAAAAAAGACAAAAAAAATAAAGATATGCGGTAAAAAAATACGCGGTTTGGAAGAAAGTGACAAAGATGGGAAGGGAGATTCCCATGGGAAAAAGGAGCAAAGAAATACACTTCTTTAAAAAAGTCTGGAAAAATAACAAAGTTGGTAAACAAAAAAATACTGAGAATTTCAGATACCAAAAAAAGAGAAAGCAAAAAACCAAAAATAGTAATAAAAGCTTAATATTATTGGACCAAGAGAGTGAAGTTTGAAAATAATAGTAATCGAAATATGAAAATATTCAAAATTTATATTAGTATCTTTAAAAATCAGTGCTAACAAAAACAGGTCAAAATTGCAAAATTCATTTGCTTGGTATTGTTTCTATGCTTACTTTTTTGCATATTTTGTTAACCTCAATCTGTCCCAAAAAAGTTTTTGCAAAACTCAAAATAAAAACTTTCTTTACAAAAATTGCGCAATACATATGTTTCTTTCTTCAAATACCCACAATCAAAAAAAAGTACTCAAATAAAAAAAGAATCAACAACTTTTGAAAAATTGAAACACGCGATTGCGTATGTAAATTGATCTCTCCCTCATTCTTTAAGAAAGCTCTTTGTTATCCCCATTCATAGAAGTAGTAGCAACAACTTTCACCTTCTTGTACTATTTCTCACTTCAATCATTCAAGCTCTATTCAACTCAACCTAACAATCGAAATAATTTTAGTAATAGATTTTTACTATATTTTATTATATATGTTTTTCTTGTTTTTTTCAAAGGGGGCAATCAAGGCTTAAATTTTTTGTTCTAATTAAACATGAAAATCAGGCATCCACTGAAGCCATTTCTTGTGCTGTTTGAAGTGACAGAAATACACAAAAAAACCATTTTTCTGAATAGCTGATTTTCAAGAGGTTTAAACGAAAAACTTTAGAGCCTTGCTTCGATTAACCCAAAAAAAGTAACAACTACAAAAGTTTAAATGGAGTTAATAAGCGTAAAAACATATTTATTTTTGGAACAGCATTCCATTTTTTTCGGATTAAAAAAGTCATTTGTTAAACTTGTTGCAACAAAAAAAGAGAGCGTTTTTAACGGATTTGTTTTTGTCAAAACAAAAAAGTAAGTGACCAAAAACAAGATTTCTTTTTGTCTTTTGTTCCGCAATGTGTTTTCACTTTTTTGGGGTTAGAGAAAAGTGACATTTCGGCAAATTTGAAAATTTTTTTTGTTGTAATACAGGATCTAGAGTTCATTCAAAATTTAAAGGCTACACTAATGAATTGAAAGTGAAACAACAGATGACCTACAGCAAACAGGACTTTCTTTTAGCTGTTATTAATTCATGGATTAAATGATAAATAACAAGAAATCTTTTGTGAATAAACATAAAAACTTTTTTCTAAACGTTGATTTTTGACAAAGTTTTTTCTGAGGGCACACTTGAAGCCTTTTCAAAAATTTGCGGAAGTATCTTAAAAGAAAATTTTATCAAAAATCAATGATCAATAAACGTTTGGAAAAAAGTATCATGTAGCTTTTTACATTTCATTCTTTTATTAGAAATAACGCTTCAGTCGTTGCTACCAAATCAGCAGCAACTCAAAGCCATATCAAGCAGCATTCAACAATTTCATAGACATCTTAATCCTGTTAAAATCAAGTCCAAAAACAATATTTCGCAAATTTATCCTTTTCAGTGTTGTTGCCAAATTTTGATCCAATTAATTCTTCTTTTTTTATATTTTAGTATAAAAACTTTTTCCCACATCTTTCTTAGCTTCCTCCTTCAAAATCAAAATGGAACGCGCAAAAAAGATAATAAATCTTTTTGTTCAGAAAAAAAATGCTTTGAACGAAGACAATTTATCACTGACTGTTGTTATTTTAAACTCAAATAAAAGCAGCAGAAGCAACAGAAGGCAAAATGGAACAATGACAAGAAAAAAGTGCGAACGGGTTAAAATTTGTTTTTTTATATAAAAAGCTTTAAATATAAATTAATTGTGGGGGAACATTTTTAGCATTAAAGAGGGTACGTGTTATTTGATCAAAATAATAATGTTATATAAAAAGCAGCCGTAAAGTTGTGGTGATGGTGGTGAACATTAGAAAAAAAAAATCAACGAAAAATAGAGAAAGATCAAAGATATGTAATTTTTGCTTAAGGGATAATTGAGATAAGATTTAACAGAGAGGCACGATAATTGTAAAAGATAAAAAAGAAGGAGCGGTAAAAGATAAGAAAACTGTATGTGTGAAGATTCTTGAAAGGAGGTTTTGAGAATGGTTCTAAGGGAACTCTTGTAAACTTCTGAAGAAGCTAAGAGAGGTTTTGATAATTTTTAATTTGTACGCACAATTAGAACACTGCGTTGATCAAAAACAACAAGGTCAACTTTATTGATTCATTCTTACTGGTTACATTTAGAATTCATCTTAGACTTATGGATTTTAGCTGTCTTTAATAATAAAAATATAAAAATCCATCAAAAATGTTTCAATTTGTTTTTAAACATACATTTTAAACGTCAAAACAAACACAAATCTATTTTCTTTCAAACAAAATAAATCCAATCATGTTATTAAATAACCACATCGCTCAAAAAAATTGTTTCTTATTTATATTGCCTTAAAGGAAAATATATAAAGTGGAAAAAAAGAGGGGGATAAAAATGATTTCTTTATTTGACCGGAAAAATATGAGGATTTAAAAATATCCGAAATGCAAACATTAGGTTTGTAAAAAAAGACGGAGAGGTTTCTTTGAAAAAAAATGTAATTATTTTATGTTTGTAAAAATTTTTAGGTTTGAAAATGCATTGTTAAAAACAGGTTTCAAGGGGTCACTAATATACATGGAAGAAAAAGTTATTTAAGAGGAGTTTGAAGAAAAAAGTTGGATTCAAGAGATTACAAAAATCCAGAATGAGCTTTTGTATCAAGTTCTTCATGATTAATGAAGACAACAGATTTGGATTACTGTATTCGTGTTAAAACGCAAATACCTTAACTCGAAATTAACGCTTGGGATTACTTCACAACAGTTCCTACAAAAAACTAGCACAAACTAAAAAAAGCTGCTCCCATTTAATATAGTCTCTTTTTTAGTTCATCCTTGAATAATAAAAAAAACAAATTTCTTTAAGACGAAAAAGATAGCAGTTATAATGAAAGAACTATTTTTACAAGCCGCTTCAAAAAAAGAAGAAACGGAACGCGTGAAAATGGGATTAATATTAATGAGACTTTACGACTCTCCTCTGTTTTTTGATGCTGCTATTTTTGAAAAAAAGATGTGAAAAGCAAGTGAGAAAAAGAAAAAAAAGAACTGACCTCGACTTTGTATTCCGCTAACATTGACACCTAAACGTGCAAGATATTGAAGGCATTTGTCAATTATTTCAATCTGAAAAAATTTTTTGAAGGAAATGTTTTTAAAAATGACGAGGGCTGGGAGAACGAGGGATAAAAGATACAAAAAAATGTATTTTTAGCATTACAGTAAACAAGGCAATAATACGTAAAAAATATGAGTTTTAAAACACACACATCTTTGATTTAAAAAAAAAATGTTTTAGTAATCATTTTTAAAACACGTAGAAACGATAAATAGATGACAGTCAAGACTACTGAAACAATGTGATCCTTTTGAAGGTTTAAAAAAAGACATAAAAATCATTTTGTAATACAATTTAACAAAATGATAGTAATCACGGAATATAAAAGGCTGAATTTTTGAAGTTACTATAACTTTTTAAAATAAGCGGAAACGATAGCTAGTGAAATAAGAAGATCTTTAGACGGTCTAAAAAAGTCATAAAAAGCCATTATTATCTTTTTGTTAAAACATTTTAACGAAAAATATAGCAATCATTGAATACAAAAAATACACGGATTTGTAGTTACTATCAGTTTTTTTAAAGCTGCGCAAAAATAACCAAAATTAAAAGCTGGTAAAAAATGAGCCTACTGATGTTTTTCATTATGCCCAAAAAAGCCATGAAAACCTAATCCCATTTCTCTAAAGCTATGAACCTATTTAATTTTTTTGTATAAAAAATTCCATTTCAAAAAGGCAAGAACAACTTCCATTTTAAAAAAAGGCGTTAAAGTGGAAGCATTTAAAGTTTTTTTGCCTTAAAGCCATTAAGATAGCGGGGCCATTTTCTCGATATTTCACATTCAATTTAAAAATGAAATGAGCATCATTGCTTTTCAATTTTATCTAATTGTATTTAGCTGAAAGAATGCTTTTATGACCCTTGTCAAATTTTATTTTTTAATTTGTAAGCGATAAAAAAAGTGAACAATAGTGAAATTGGGGAAGAAAGAAGTTTTATGACTTTTATTTTAATTGAGCTTATTTAAGAACCACCAGGAATGTTAGTGAAAGAGAATAAAAAAAATTAGGCTGTAAAATTTGGGGCCACTGTTTTCGCAAAAAAATCTCCTAGAACGTTACGAAACGTTTCACTTTTTTGTAATCAAAAAATAGTTTAAACATTTTTAAAACCGGGCAACTGTTTTTTTGTTGTTCCTTTTCAATAAAAAATGCTGTCGAAAAAAAAGCTAAATGCTAAATGCGTGAAAACCATTCCATACATTTTTGGTGACCATTTTTTTCTATGATGGTGACTGTCAAAAAGGAGCAGCAGCAAGGTTAGTGTTTGTATGAAAAAAAGAGAAAAAAAGAATTTGGGAAAAAATAAAAGTGATATGATTCATAGCGGTCATTTAGATGAAAGTAGCAGCGTATAAATGACCACGCAAAAAATAATTGTGCTTTGAAAGAAAAAAATTTCGCAAATATTTTTTAATCACAAATTGTTTGAGAGATACAAACAGCTACAATTAAAAATATTACTGCATAGGTTTTAATCCGCCAAAAAACAAGACCGTAAGATATGGTTCAAAATATTATCTCGAGTTAAAATCGGCAATTATAAGATATCAAACAATATTGCCGAAAACAAGCTATCAAACGTCAAGGGGTACCACAATGGGAGTAAAAACACTTAAACAAAAAAAACTTACTGATGAACTTGCATTTAATGAACAAAATAAATTATCTGGAGATGAGTTAATACAATCACTGGCTGAAAAACAATAGTTTATTAATTTTTCTAGATTTTGTTCCTTCTTTAAAAACTTTTATCTTCTTCAAAACCCGCAAATAATCATTTCAAGATTTCTCATAAAAAGCTTAAAAAGATTCCAGCATAACAGTGTTACAACAAAAAAAGTAAAAAAAAACACTTGTTGTCATTCAAGCATTTCCGTCAGTGAATAAAAAAAAGAAATGACCGAAACAATTTTTAAAAAAAACCCATTAAGAAAAGTTATGACAGCTGACTTTTATTTTTTTAGCGGGCAAAAAAGTATACACTTTTTTAAATGGTCAATAAAAATGGTTTTGTTTTTTAACAGTTGTTCAAGGAGAAGCAGAAAAAAACTTTTTAGGGGAGTCCATGTTTAAAGTTTTTTTTTAAAAAAACCTTGTCAAAATTATTTGTAAAAGTATGATATTTTTGATGGACATCAAATCAAGGAATGGCTGACAGTGGTCAAGTGATAGAGAAAAAATTGTGACAAATCGTTATGGATAAAAAGCTATGTTTGACATGACAAGTGATGTAAAACCAGAAAAAAACGTCTTTTAACAAGCGTATTTATCAACAAAAAAGGGGCAAACATCACTTCTTTCATCAAGCCTATCAAATTCTCACTTACCTTAAATCCTCAAAGCTCAACAATCACTTTAAAAAAGATTACCCAGCAATCATTTTTATAGATCCAAAAAATCAAAAAAGCTCTTTTTTGATATTATGTTTTTTTGATGGCAGCATCAAGAACTTGTGGGCTTGTTTCTATATATTTTTAATGCAGTGTGTGATTGGTGCCTTTTTCTTTTTGATTTGAATCATTTATTTTAACAGCCTGTGGCTCTTCTTCTTTTTCGGCTTTTTAAAAAATCAAAAAGAAAGAACATTAATCTCAACCACCACCAAGCAAGAAGATTACAACAAACTTTTTCGGAACAGCGGAAATAAAATTTTTTATTTGATATTTACAAGTGTTTTGGTTGATTATTTTCTCGGATGAATAAAAAAAGGATGCAATAAAATATCAAGGAAAAGGTGGTAAAATGATTTCATTGAATCATAGCATATAACGCATTTTTTCTGAAAATCGAGCAAATACCGTAACCTTGTTCAACACGATTTTTTCAAAATGATCGTATGGACTTGAAACTTTCCCAATATAATCTTAATACTCAAAAAACAACTTTGGAGGGGTTTTTGGGTATCTGGAATTTCTAAAAAACGCGTAGTATACGATTGAAAATAGCGAAAAATCGAAAAAAAGCCAATTTTTAGCAGTTTTTTTGAGATAATTTTAGATACTGATTAGTCCCCCGGGTAATCGTTATCAAAAACATTGTATCCTACAAGTATACACATAATTATCTCAAAAAAGTTAATGTAACCCACCGCCATTGTACAATTGAACAGGCCTCCTCGATTTTGAGAAAAAATGCGTTATATACCAACTTGAGGAGCATGACCCCAAAGCACTTAACAGATAAAAAAGGAACAAAAAACCAGTTTTAAAAAACTGTTTTTAGTTTCATTCAAATTTTAGCGCTATTTGTTAAAACAAAGTTTCATTGCTTTTAAAACATTGCCTTTATTTAAATATGCATCAAACAGCTTACCGCCCTTTGAAATTTTAGCCTTAAAACTACTTTTAAAAACTCAAATAACTATCTCTAAATTCCATATAGTTCGACAAATCTGGCAACAATAGAAAAAAGTATAAAAAAAGGATTGACAAAAGATATATGATGTTTTTAGTCACTCAATCAACAGTTGTCAGCTATATAAAAAAATTTTCTTAATTGATTTTTTAACCAAATTTTTCTTTCTCAAAAAAGCCAAAGAGAGGATAAAGTGGTTTAATGACTGATGGAAGAGGAAAAAGAGATAGAGATGTTTGTGAGTGAAATGCGTTCCAAAAAGATAAATTACGAGATTTTTCTCCTTTGTTTTGATTTTTAAAATTGATTAACATTAACGGAAAGAAAAGAAACAAAAGATAGTTTAAAGTGAAAGTTTGTTTTGAGGTTGATTGTTGCCACAATGGGGCAAAAATATAGAATGAAGATATTGGTTTTAAAACTGGAAGCTTTATTCGAAGAAAAGTTATTAGATCCATGTTTTAAAATGACGTAATTCAATTCAAGGAGTTGAAAAATTTTTTGGCTTTTAATGATACTGCTAAATCGATGCTGGAATCTTTAAAAAAAGTTACGAGGTTAAGCACAATATTTATAGTAAAAGCTTTCTTGTTACAAAAAAATGCCATTATAACATTATCGAGATTTCCCTTTGTTTGAAATGATCACTTATAGTATTCCCCAATAACAAAAAAATACAAAAAAAAGTAACTTACTTATTGCATTTACCAAACAAATAAGTCGTTTAGGATCCTTCAACTCAGCAGTCAATTCTCGAATTGGCTCTAGCTTTGCTTTAACTAGATATCGATTTGCCCAATCTGTATATATCTGCAACATATTTTTCATGTTATTTAATAGTTCAAATTATGCAACATTTGCTTTTAAATTTGTCGTTTAAAAAAACTGTCAAAAATTTGCAACATTTTTTTGTGTGTGATTTATTTTTTATTGTTTTTAGAGATAAAAGAGAAAGAAATAAAAAAGGCATTTAAAAAAGTTAAAAAGAAAAAAAGTGAGGCGCCAAAATAGGAGAGACATATTTTGTCTTTGATTTAGAATTAGAAAGCAGACGATGATTTGGAAAAGATGAAGAAGGGAGGAAACAGATGTTGCAATAAAAATCTATGAAGATAAAAAAAACTAGAGGTCGTTAAAAAAACAAATTAAAGTTGAAAATTATGTGCTGATTATTATCAATTTTAGAAATAACAAAAAAAAGAAAGAAAATGTTTTCAAAAATGCTTTTAAGAAAAATGGTTACGGTAACGAAAATCAAAGAGACAGCGATTAAAATGTCGACAATATTTTAGTTTTAGCATCAAAAAAATTCCAAAAATGCATTTTTTCAGTAGCTAAAATGCTTATCAAAAATATGAAAAATATGTTTTGAACATGCTGATGCATCAATCAACCCATACTGATGACTTATAAATTACACAAAAAAATCAACATTTTTCTATCAACGTTCCCTCTTTGCTGTTCTCTCTAAACGGTTCCCTTGCCTCTTTTCTGCTTGTGCCCTTTTTTCGCACCAACCAGCCAGCTTTTTTATGCTAATTGCCTTATATATTTTTGTATACAAAAAGAGCAAGGAGCGAAAGAGTAAACAAAAACAACAAAAACTAATAATTAGCTAGTTATAATGAGACCATAAAAAATAAGAAAGAAAGATTTATATAAGCTTGCTCATTTACTTGCCTTTCATAAAAATGGAGAAGAAAATGGGGAGAAAGATTTAATTCAATTAAATCAAAACTCTTACAAAAATGGAAAATCAAACAGTCAAAATTGTGAGTTAATGATGATTAAAATTATTTAAGTTAATTGGCATAACAAGATTAATCGCTGAAAAAATGGCAAAAATGACAAATTTACGGGCACGTCAATAAACGTTATAGCGATTAAAATTTTAAACAAAAACAATGTTTTAGAAAAAAAAGGTATGACTAATTCAACAAAGAAAATATAGAAAGATAAGATCACGAAAAATCGCTTGTTTAATATTTTGATTTTAAGCAGAGGTGACAAGCATCAAAAACTATAACAAAAATTTAAACTTGTTAATCGTCATTTTTAGGACATTAAAATTTGTTTACAAATTCCCAACGTTAAAAAACTAGAAACTGCAGTTGTTTACAAAAAATATGGACAAAAATACAGTGAATCAAGGAAATGGTAAAGCATCAATAAAGTAACCATCTTATAAATGATTCATAAAAGCACATTCCTCACGAAAAAAGCAAGCCGATGCAAAAACAGAAAAGCTATCAACTTTTATTTTGCGCGAAAAAAGAACATTTCACAAATGACCACCTCAACATCATTAGGCAGGTAGTGGCAGCGCAATGTTGCTTGCTTGTTTACTTTCATCAAATTAATGAATACGCTTTTTAGGGCATCATCATCATCGAAAAACATTTACATCAACAAAAAAAAAGTGCAAACAACAAGCTCTTTTTTTCACTCATTTACTACTTGCGCTTGCTTACTTTTGTGGTGGTCATTTCACTCACTTTTACTCTTCTTTTTTTTTCTCATATTTAAATTTTTTTCTCTCTCAGCCAAGCAGTAAGTAAGGAAAAAAGAAGCTAGCTGGCAGGAAAGGCAAAAGAAGAAGAAGAAGAAGAAGAAGAAGAAGAAGAAGTTGAGAGTGACCGGATATGAGAAAAATAGAAGAAAGAAAAAGGAACAGCCGGGTGGTGACCGGAGAAATTTGATCCAAGAAAAAAAGAAGGAAAGATGAAATGCAAGCAGGAATGGTTATGAACTCATTTTTTAAAAACATGCTTAAATGGATATATTTTTAAAAGAAAAGTTACATGCATCTGAAAGTAAAGAAGGAAGAAAAAAGATGCGCATGAAAAATAAAAAGATTGTTTTTGTTTGACCATAAGCAAAATAATAGAGAGAGAAATATTATTATTAAAATATGGATGTTAATGAGAAAGCAAGAAGATGAAAAACAATTTTTAAAGAAAGAACATTCAAAGATGAAAGTGTTACTTAACAAAATTATTATTATTAGTATCTCATTTTAAAAAACATGGAAGAGTTTGTTGTTGTTGTGAAGAAACAAGCATGAAAGATGTGAAATTGTTTTGTGGGAAAATTGAAAATTGATCCTCGACAAAAATAGGGCAAAGCAAAACACAAACAAGAATGTTCCCAGTGTTTTATTACAGGAATTGAAGGGAGTTTTAAAGACAAAAAACAACTTTCTAGTTTTACTCTTCCGTTTAAAAAACGGGTTTAATGCGTTTGTTAAACGCTTTTAGCTTACAAAGTTATAAGAAAATTTTTATCTCAAGTGATGTCCAGAAATTCATGTACATCGGGGAAATGAGGTGCCGCCTTTGATGTGCGGCAAATTTGCAAAAAATACTTTTTATTGTGAGAAGTGTGAAAGATAGTTCACGTAATTTCTGCCCTAAACGCCATTTGCTAGGCATTTGCATTCTGATCTTTTAAGAAATAGTCGAACAGACAGAATGGTACCAGCAGACAAAAAAGCTTTTTTAACTTTTGAACTATCAAAATGCCAAAAATTTACTTGTATTACATCAGTTTCTTGTTATTTTTTATTTTTGCTTTTTTTTGTAACATAATTTTTTCTCCCAAAATCTGAACAACCAAAGATGGCATCGCTTGGCATTTTTTTTCTTAACTGACCAATTGCCCCTCTTTAGCATTAGTTGGCAAAAAAAAAAACAGCAACAAAAAAAGCCAAAAAGACAAGTGGTCACTTTGCTTCTTCTTTTTTTAAACGAAAGAATAAACAGCAGCAGCAATGAATCTCCACAAATGAAGAGAACAGCTGTTATTAATAATCAAAAGAAGTAGAAGATGGCATCAGAGGAGTCCTTATTTTTTTCGCGCAATTAAAAAAAAAGAAAGAATTATACCATTATGTAATAATAATAATTTACGCTAATTTATGAATAAGTGAAGATCGCATTTAATGGTTGAAGAATAAAAGATTACTTGAAAATTTTACTGTTGTTTTTTTTGTTGGGCATCTGGTGGAAGGAATAAAGAATGAAGAAACAAAGGTTGACAGCTTTACAATAGGGAAGCAATAAGGATAAACGGTAAAAAGAAGGAAAAATGCCGATAGAAAAGAGGATATATGAAAAACAAAAGTTAAAAAGATTTACAACAAGAATAAAAGCAAATGAAACAACAAGTTGTTTTTAAGGTTTAATTTGCGCAAAAACATAAGCAAAAGAACAAAAGTATGAAATGCAGAAAATGAAAAACAATTAATTTATTTTAAATAACTTGATGAGATATTGTGCAAAATTGATCAAAGTCATTAAGTCTAGATTCAATTATTTCTAGACGCCTTCATTAGGTTTTGGTTGCACTATGTGAATTCAAAAGTTTTAAAAAGAAGCTTGTTATGACATAAAGGTTTTTACATATGGTGCAAACCAGGGATGAGAAACGCCGGCGGCCGCCGCTGCCGCCCGCTTGCCGGCCGGCCGGCGGCACGGCCGGCAGATATTTTCAAAATGGCGGCCTTTTTTTCACCTTATGCGGCCAAAAAAAATTTTTTAGGCATTTTTTTTCGTATTATGTTGCCGCGCGGCCGGCACGGCCGACGTGATTTTGGCCGCCGGCGCGGCCGGCGGCTTTTTTTCTCCCGCTTCTCATCCCTGGTGCAAACTTTAAAAGTTCAGAAAAATCCTTGTCATTTTCTCGATAATGTCAAGCTTTAGAGGTCCGAAAATGATCATTTTTAAGCAAAACTGTAAGTGAAGTTTTGATATTTTGATTTCATAAAAGCCGGAATTTGCTGATTAAAATCGAAATTATTTCGAGTTTCTGGATTTCAGTCTTACAAAGCTTTTTTTAGGATTTTTCTTATTACAGAACTTATCGCAATCCATAACAATCTCTAAATGGCACATGAGAATAGATGAAGACGAACTCCTGTCAAATTTTATCGAACACGTTTGAAGTATCCCTTTCAACTAAAACCACAAACAAAGCTATCACTCTTATTCTTTCAGAACTCTCTGCAAACGTCACAAAAATCAGAATCTGCCAACTTTTCAAAACTTTTTCAACGTTTAGCAGCTACATACATCTATATATTTTTCCTACAAAATCTGGAGACATTAACATCAATCATCTATTTTTACCACAAGTAGCATGGTTGAAGGAGAAAAAAAAGATGTGTAAATATTCCCTTATGACATAACTTCTTTTTTTTGTTAAACTGCAAAGGCATTTTTGTTGTTGTAGAATCTCAAGCTGAAGCCAGTTAAAATGAGTGTCTTATTTCATTCCCTCATTTTTATCCGCTTAAGTCCTCTATTACAAAAAAAAAGATGAAAGAAATCCGGGAAAAAAAAGTCAAAAACACGCACGCATGCCAAAAAAAGAAAAAGTAGCCATTGGTCATTTTTTTCCTCTTGCATTTCTTCAAAGGACGGAAGGGCTCGTCTATTTTTTTTGCTTGCTTCTGGAAAATAAGATGCAATTTTAATGTGTATATTTTTTTCTGTCAGAAAAAAATAGAAGGGATAAAAAGAAGCTTATCCCCTTGCCAGAAAAAAAGAAGATGTTCTGACCAAAAAAAAGTGATGGCATTGCGTGTTTCTTTCTTTTTTCTCCCATTATCGGCATTCTTTCAAAAAAAAATTTGAGAAGCCAAAGAAAGATATCCAAGCACGTTTTTTATGGTAGAAGAAGAAGATGGCAACACTTTGTTGCCTTTTTTCTGGGAGATCGGTGCTTGGAGGAATGGGAGAGATAGAAGAAGAGATGAAAAGAAAATGTCAAAAAATAAATGCATGTTTTTAGACAAAAATGGACATTATAAGGCATTTTTGGGTGGTCTCTTTCAAACATATGTGGAAGAAAAAAGAAAGAATTGTTAAAACAAATGTCTGGAAAAAGAAACAAAAAAAAATACAAAAAGAAAAGCATTAAAAAAGTTTACAATAAAAAAGGCAAGAAAGAAGAAGAGATAATGTGAAAATAATAATGATGAAAGAAGGGAAAATGGAGAGCTAGACGATAATAAATGATGAAAAAGAGAAACATATTTTTTAAAACGTTTAAAGATAAAAACAGTTTTAGGAAAAGCAATAAAAAAATAGCAAAAAAAATATGAGAAACAATTTTTATAACCCCATGTAAGCTATGCATTTTTTTTTGTGAAAAGATCATCCCAGATATAGGATAACCAACGGTATTATGGTACTCAAGAATGATGATGAAATAAAATGTTACCTTTATATTATTTGAAAATGGTGACTCTTTTGGCTGCAGAATTTTCCGCTTTCGAAATGGTGATGAAAGCTTCTTCATTCTTACACCAATAAAAAATATGTTAACAAAGTATATAATAAATATGGGGTCAAAAAAGTTCAAATCCAACAAATTCACACTTTTCTGCCTTCGAGCTACATCTAAAGATTTTCACAGCTTTCACAAAACCCGTTTCATAACCCTTTCAAACTCCGCCTCATTTTTTGCATAACAAATTACTCACTATTTTTTCCTCTATTTGCTTGCATCCGGAAAACTATCTTTCATAAAAAGATTTTTTTCTTCCTACTTTTCCTTGTTATTGTTGATGAAAAAAAGAAAGAAAAAAGTTGATCAAATTATGAGCTTCTTCATCATCGCTCGCTTGCTTACTTGCGCAGTTGTGCCATTCTCTTTTTTACCGCGTTGCGCAAAAGTCAGTCTGTTCTCTTCTGACAAAAAAAAATTGTGAGTGACCAGAACCTTTGTTCAAAATTTATTTACTTCGAGGTTTCTCTCTGACTAGATGAGCTACTCACTCTCTCTCATTTCTGTGCTAGTTACTTCAATTTGGTGCTAATACGAATGAATGGAAAGAAAATGAAAGAATTGCACTCATTTTTATTATTTCAAAGCTTTTTTCGGGATATTTTTTAAAAGAAGACAGTCGCGCATCTTTTTTTTTGTAAAATTACCGCACGAAAAATATTATTTTTATTGGTGACATGAAGAGAGGCGAGAAATAATTTGCATACATATGGACACTTTTTTTGTTATGATGATGATGATGGCTTCAGAGATGTTTGTCAGATCTTGATTGTCGGCACCTTTTGTAGAAAAATATAAAGAGTTGATTAAAATTTTGACAGCTTTTTTTGTTCTTCGTGTTTTGCAAAAGATATATTCCCCTTTTTTTAATCAGTAATTCAGTTGGAGGCGATTACACCTCTGTTTTCTGGAAGTCCACTGGTAATTTGCCTGTATCGACCAAAAATCAAAAAACTGTTACACTTGAAACCGACTATGCCTATTTCCATGTCATTTCTGTTAATGTCTACTTTTAGTTTAAAATTTCAAATAACTTTCAATCTCTTATTTATTTTACTTCTATGATAGCTTTTTATTTTCCTCAAAATTTCGCCAAAATACTTTTAAAACAAAGTGCCTTGTTTTTATTCAAATTTGTTTATTTTTAAAATATTCAAGCTTAAAACCATGAAATGCCTATTTTCCTTCCTTCCTACTTCTCCTTGTTCCTATCCTTTTTCTTTCAAAACTACTTTTCCCTTTTTTTGAGACAAGTAATTTAAAAGAAATTTTGAAGTCAAAAAATTTTAATTTTGCGCAGCAAATCGCTTGTTTTCAACAAGCAAAATTTGAAAGACACAGAAATTAGTGGTTTAATTTTTTTTGAATAATTTTGTTAAAAAAATTAAAATTCAAAAAAGAAGGAGTGACGAGACAAAGATTTTAATTTCAATGATGAAATTTGATGGGTTTGTGCCAGAAACTTTGTGGAGAGCTGTAAAGGATGTGGTTTAAAAGGAATAATGAAAAGGAACGGTGACAAATGCCTCAGGGGATGACGGAGCGGTTACAAAGCTTAGCCGAAGTAATGAAAAGTGAAAGCCTGTTTTTAGCCAAAAAAGAAGCTCAGCTGATGACCATTTTAAAGAAAAAAAGTGAAAAGCAATCAGCAGATGAATGGAGAAAAGCCTTCTCCTGTGGCATCATAAAAACAGATGGAAGTGACACTTTGAGTAACAGAGTAATGGGAAAAACGATTGTGAGTAAAGGAACGCTTCTGCAGCAAAAAAAAAAGTAAGCAACGATAATTGAAAAAATGTTGTAAGTGGTCAGAAAAAAAGATATTTGAAAAATAATAAAAAAGTTTTTCAACTTTAAACGTAATGATGGAAGTAAACAAATTTTGGAAATCACCACAAAAAAAGTTGCTTCATAGATGAAATATTCAACATTATCTCAACGCTTTCTCTTAAATATGACACAGCAAAAATAGAGAACTTTCTTAAGCTTTATCTATGTTCGAATTCAAGTCAATAGCGCAAAAAAGTTCAAAAACTACAAAAATCATGAGCTTGTCAAGCAAAGTGAAAAATACTGGTAAAGCTCAAAAAAGTTATCGGTTTTCCTTGCCAAATATAAGGCTCATGCTATAGATTACGTTGAAAATTAAAAGCCTTAATTTGTTTTTTATTAAGACTTACCGGAAGAAGCTGAAGATTGGATTCTCGTTGTGATGGATCCATGTAAATTCGTTTCGTTGTTATTGGAATCGTTGTTGTAGAGGTAGAAGAAGCAGTTTCAAAATCCATGAATATTTCGTAAATAATTTCGATTTAAAAAAATGTTGTCGTTGTTATTGATTAAAATTTGTGTTAAACATCAAGGCAAAAAAAAACACAGAAACGATCGTCGATAGTTGAAATAGCAGTATGTGCGGGAACAAATAAACCACAAAAATATATTTGTGTATATAAATGTAATGTATGAAATAGTTGTTAAAAGGGATTATCAATTCATGCTTTTTTTATAATGCTGTTGCTCAAAAAAGAAAAAATGCAACAAAAAATGATTTGCGCGTTTTTTCTCTTCTGCTTTTTCTACGTTGATGGTTTTTGTTGTTGATTCCTGAAAAAATAAAAAAACAGCATTTTTTGTGGCAATAAAGAAGAAAAAAAAATTGTATGTAATGAAGAGAAACACGTGAATACCATAAGCTTCAAGAAAAGAAATTAAGACAAACAAATTAGTGGTAAAAATTCAGACATAACAAAAAGTTATTATGTTTTTAAAAACAATGACACTGTAACAATATAGGGCAAATATACGCAAAAAAGTAAATATTTGCTTTCTATTTTAGGCACAAAAAAAACAGTAATTTTATCTATTATCCATTATCGTAGAGGGTCATAAGAAATTAACACACAAATAAGCTTCTTTTTTGCTAACCGAAAACCTTTACATAATATGATTCTTTTTTAGACATCAATTTGTTATTTTTATATCACTGCTAAAAGGAACGCATTAATTGACGATCAAATAATAATAATCATTTTCCCAAAGAATGCTTTCGTTTTTGGGAAAGGCTTATTGTTATTGTAATGATGAGGAATTTTATGAATGCTTAGAATAATAGCAATAACGATGATGTTTAACCCTAAAAATAAAAAATAAAGAAAGCATTCCATTTTTTTCATGAGGCTATTTTAAGAAGCAATGCAAAACAGAAAACGTTTTCAACGAAGGTTAAAATCAACAACAAATACATCAATCAGCTACCGTAGCCCATTCATTATAACATTTACTGTCACAAATTCTCAAAAATATTAGAACCCAATGCTGACGTTTGTCGTATCACATTGCCTTTTTCCATCTTTTTTTGCTTACATAATTTGAAAAAAAAGATCTACTTTCAATTAAATTATCTCGTAAAATTTTTTTGCAGTGTACCACCCTTTAAGCTTGTTAAAAAGCAATTATCGGCTAGGATCAAAGACAAATCCAATAAAAATAATTTAACAGCAGCCTCAAAAAAAGATGGAATTGTTTAACGCAAAAAAAGAAGAGAATTGCAAAGTTACAAAGGAAAAGCAAAAAAGAGGAAATACGAACGAAAGAGACAATAAAAGAACTAATTTTAAATTAAACACAAACAACAGTTAACTGCAAAAAATAACAATTGAACTTTGTAAACATAAATAAACAAAGAAAAAAAAACAATTGGTCAGTGTAAACTTCAAAGAGAAATAAATGTTCAAAGGCAAAGTTGTTTTTATAAATAGCTTTAGGGCAAAATTATGCTATAAACAAACGAGCATCATTTATGTTTCGATGTTTTTTCATGAAAAAGTGGCAGTCTTTTTTTGGTGAAGTTTTTGTGGACATGGCAAAAAAGATTTTTTTGTTGCAACAACAATGATGGATGCTTTGAAAAAAGAATAAAAAATAGATGACTCCATCGAGATTTGATTTTGAATATTGGGGGAGAGAGAGAAGGGGAAAGTTTAAAAAAGTTCAAAAAAAGTAGTTTTTGTTTTTGAACTTCTAAAAGTTATGAGTTCCAATGAAAATAAATTCTTTTCAGAAGGGATGCCATTTCAGTTTTGACTTAAAACAGTTTTCATCTTATTTTTCTAGTGTTCAAAAATCGAAAAACATAAAACATCACATTTCAAGCAATAAGTAGCAGGGAATATCGTGCGCTACTTTGGTAGGCTTAAATACGTAAGTTCTGCAAAGTGCAGTTAATAGCTTACAGGAATACTTTTCAATACAAATTACAAAAAATCGCAACCTTTTTCATGACAGCGCGATAAATGCTGTTTATTACTAGATGTAAAAACATCGACTGACCATATAAATGACCATAAACATTAATATTAAAAAATAAGTAAAAGCTAGAAGAAGCCATGACATCGGATTACGTTAATCTTCTTTTGTTTTTGCCTTCTCCTTCTATATTATTAAGACCTTAGAAACGGCATATTACTTTTTACCATCGCCACCACCAACCATCAAAACCTTCAAAAAAGTGTTCATCCAAAAAACTCTCCAAAACAAAAAAAGTTATCTTTTCTTTTACTATCCCTTTTCAAAGACCTAATATCTCCCAAATGTATTTTCTTCACATTCCAAAAAAAGAAAAACATTCCACAAAAAATATACTTAAACCTTCATTCTTCCAAAAAAAGAAGCTTCTGAGGGCATTTTAAACTCATCTTCATTCATTTTTTGTGGAAAGAAGAATGATGGGACTCATTTGGAAGGAAAGAAAAGCAGCTATGCTTCATCCATTTTTTCTTTCGTTAAAAAAAGCAAATTTCAATTAGAAGCTTCTCAAAAAAGAAGATGTGGTGGTATCATTTTGAAAAGGAATGGGTAAAAAAATGCTTTAAAATACTGCTAAAAATAAGAATGGTTTCGTAAAAACAAAACAAAAAATGAATTTAAATGATTTTTTTATATTCATCCAGCTCCATAAAATGGGGCGATGAAAATGTGTTATAAAAGCAGAATTGGAAAGAATGATGACATTCTTAGTGATGCTTGGTAAAAAGGCTAAAAGAGCTTTTTGTACATTACTTTCATAAAAATAATAAAAAATAAATAAACTGTGCTGAGGTTTGCTACCATCAGTTTGCAGGAAACAGTTTTTAATTGTAAATCTTTTAAGACCTTTGAAGTAAATTTCGAAATTCGAAAAATCTACGATACTTTTATTGATAACTTCTCACTTTTGCAAGATGCTAGCAATTTTCGAACATTGAAAGTTCAAAACTTTTGTAGAAAAACACTTTAATGCATGACACATATTTTTTCATACCTCCCGGGTATTATCTAATTAACTCGACTTTGGCCATGATCTGTGAATACATCTGGAAACAGCCCTTTGACAATCTCTTTAAACATTAAACTCATTGAGGGGTTATTAAACCGATTGTTATTCTGATTTCTTGCTATCAACGAATTTTTTTTTGAATCAACTATTTTTTCTACAGTACTATACTATAAATAAATTTAAAAAACGTTAGTAACTATTAGTGTTTTTAGCTGCAAATGTTTTTTATTGTCAATTTTAAACACTTGTACTTAATAAAATGAAAGATAAGATATTTGTGTGAAAATAATGTTTCCGCTTTTTTCTTTCCCTTTCTTTCACTTCCTTGCTTCCTTGCTTCTGTTGAAACAAAAAACTGCTGTTTATAATTTTCAGACGAAGGAGGCAGCAGTTTTGAAACAAAAAGAAGCATAAATGAGTCACAATGAAATAAAAAAACACACGCAAGCATCCGTTTTGTTGTAAATATAGAATTTATAAAAACAATTACTTTTTAATTTTTAATTAAATGTGTCATTGCAAGAAAAATAGGCATGAATGGGCAATGCCGAAACAAGCTATAATGTCACAAAACGAATTCAAAAAAGTGACCACTTACAGAAAAAAAACGTAAAAAAAAACAACAGCAAAAAATGTATTATTTATTTTGTAACAAATTTATCCATTATTCTTTCAAGAAAAATGCTCCAAAGAATGAAAGAGAGATAAAGGCACTTTTCGACACAAATTTTTTTAGTTAGATACATTGGAGTCAAAACAAAGTTCTTTTTTTATTTCAGGAAAAAAAATAGTGGAGTTTCTTTTTCGGAGGGCCAATTATTCTCCCAATGGATTTGTTTTTCTTTTCGTTTTTTTACAAACTTTTTTTTCTAAACATTAAAACATGCTGAAGGATATAGAGAGAGGAAGAGAGAAAGGAAAAAAAGGGATATAAGACATTTGGGAAAAATTACAATAAACCAATAAAAAAACACACAGAGGCAAATATTGTATAAAAATGTTTTTTTGATTAAATTTTTTTGGCAGAAAGTTTTAAAAAGCCTGAATTGTAGTAGTGTTCGTGAAAACAAAAAAATGATGCTTATTGGTTTACGGTAAGTTGAAAAAGGTTCATGTAAAGGGATTTATTGAAGATAAATAAATATGTTAAAAGCCAGAAGAACAATAACAGATAAAAAAAAGTTCATTAAACTTTGTGAAAATTTACGGTTTCTCAAAACAATGTTATTAAAAAGCTATTTTATCTTAAAAAAATTATAAGTTTTTATTAAAAATTGTATTTTTGACAACCACAATTTACGCCATGTTAAGATCATATTCTGTAATTGAAAAAATTCTCGAAACATCAGCCTACAAAATAAATTTTTATTATGAATATGGATTATCAATAATGAGATTAAATAACGTCTAGGTACAGTATTTTCAAAATTACTTACTTCAATAACTTTTTTTGTAAATTGTGGATAACATAAATCTGGTACATCCCAGCTTGAATCAACTTTTCCGTTACATAGTTTATTCAAAATTTTTTCAACAGCTTTGTTTGTATTAGGCGAAAATGTTCGAAGATAATCAAAGCTTTTAATATCTTTGATAGCTTTCAAAATGCATTTTAAAAGTGATTCAGCAATTTCGTTTGAATCAGCATACAATGGTCCTAATCCAAGTTGATTATTGCTACTTGAACGAATATTTCCAAATCCAAGAATGTTTCCAGTTTTGTCAATAGCAAATTTGGCGTAATTTGTTTTTGAATCTGTAAGAATTTCAGTTTTATGACAAACGTATTCACATCATTTTTAACTATTATTTTAGATCTGTATTAAAAGATTTTTTTACAGCAAAACTTGCTTTTTACTGATTATGAACAACAACAAGCTAAATCCGTTTATTTTTTTTCAACGTCTTTTTGATTGAAACACAGATAATGCATGCACTGCAATGGTTTATCTAGCAAGGTTTTTGTTGCTTTTTGATAGCTTAAAACTTTTTAGCTTAACATTGACAATATCAATAGTCTTTTTAAATGAAAATGCTTTGAATATTTTATTATCTTTTATTTAAATAACAAAAAGTAGCTATCATTATTTTGAAACTAATAAGTAAAAACAATGATAGCTTAAAAATCAAAATGATCGAAAGAAATAACACAATTTAAAATCGTGTATTATTTTTGTTGACATCTAATTTTTAATTACGTGTGATAAAACGACCTATCAGATGAATTAAATGAAGTTACAGTAATTGAACATTTTAGGGTGAGCTGTATTTTTCAAAAATACTTACCTAAAAACGCTTTTAAAAAGCTTTCACGACAAATACCACCTTGAATTTTTGCATCATATTCAATTAACTTTTGATAATCAATATCACCAAAATCAACAACATCGATTTCAGAACCACCTTTTAATGCATCAACATTAACATCAGAAATTTTAATTTTATATTTGCACATTTGCCAAGATGGATATTTGTTGTAACCAAATTTTTCTGCATATTTTGCTGTTAATTCTGCAGTTCCATTAAGTCCAAAGTTAGCATCTTTAAATTTTGGGTTATTTAATGCTGCTTTAAACAGCTTTGTTCCAATCCCTTTTCCTTGAAGCTCTGGTAAAACCATGTAATGCCCAAGTGTTACCAATGCTGGAGAATTACTGATAGATTTAAAGAAGCCTGTGGAAATACATCCAAGAATTTTGTTGGTGTTTTTGTCAATGGCAATGGTAAGGTTGAAATTGTCTTCTCCAAAACCGTTGATAAATCGATGATAATCTTCTTCAGCAATAAACCATCCAGCATTGGCAAGCTAAAATAAAAGGGGTTTTATAGAACATAAAAAGCAGCTGCGGGTTAGGTTAATGAAATCAATACTTACAATTTTAATACATTCTTTCCATCTCTCAAATCCAGCGTTAGAAACAATAACAATGCTATCATCCATGAATAATTAACGAGCTCTAACCGAAAATCATGAAAATTTCATTAATGTCGAAAACTAAATATTTAAGAATTTATCAGCTTTGCACAATATCATGCTAGCAAGCTTTCTTTTTTTCTCTCAAAATAATAGGAAAAAAACTATATTTGTAGTTTGATCCTTCTTGCTTTTAACAGTTATCGTTAATTATTCAACAATCAATAATTAACGATAACAAGCACAATAATTTTCGGTAATACTTCATTTTGTACACAAGCAGTCAATGAGCAAAAGAAAATTAAAAACAATTAAGCAGAAACTTTCAACGATTACGGTAGAACATTATTGTACTACTTTGATCAACAACGCTTTTTGACAAAAGCAAAATAAAAACACAGCAAAAAATCTGGTTAAACATTTATTTTTACAAAAAAAGACATTACAAAAAAAGGTTTACAAAACAAAAACTTTAAAACAATTGGTTAGATAAAAAAGGTTATAAAATTTTAAAAAATGCTAAAAATTAGCAACAAACAAAATGAGAAAAAAGAGCACAGCATCATTCAATCACTTTCACTTTTTGAAGATTTTGAAGAAATTGATGAATTTTGAAGATCAGAACTAAAAATTTAAATGTAGTGATTACATGTCCTTAAAGCTAAAAGAATCCTTACCGTGTAAGAAACATCATTAAACCATGAATTTGAAGCTTTTCAGCATATTCTTGCAACATTTTTTTATCATTTTGATTATCTTTAATGTAATTAAAGAATGATTTCTTTCCAAGGATGTAAGAAATAATTAATTTAACCATAAATGGATCAAGATGATCAAATTGGAGATACTTGATTGCAGGATCTTGTAATTTTTCAGCAAAAAGTTTTGAATTCTTTTTAAGTGGAAGAACAGGAATCTGAAAAGAACATATGATATAGATATATTTAAGTTACTGTATCAGATGATTCCAGTTTCGCAGAACCCGATATTAAACAGATAAGTAACAACAAAATGCAACTTACATCCTTAAGAATTTGATTACCAACAATAATATCAATAAATGTATTGCCATATGTTGATGGAGTTGAAAGATCATATTCTTCTTGTGCCGCAATGGCTTCTTTATCATAGAAATACAAAACTTTAACACGTAAAACCAAAGCACCAGTAGGCATAAAATTATATTTTGGATCATATAAAGCTTTATGACTTAAGAAATTTGCAATTTTAAGTGATTGAAATTTCTTTGGAGAAAAGCGATAACCTAAAAAAAGATAGATATAGAGAATGAGTGATAAGAATATACAGAGAAAAGTTAGTTGTAATAGTGACAACCGAAAACTTATAAAACTCGATAACAAAAAAACATACGTGTTGTTTCTTTTGTAATCAAAGGTTCAACTTCATTCTTGTATTCTTTTTCAGTACGAATAATTTCAACAACAAATCGAGCAGTAACTTTTTGTTGTCCATGATAAAGAAATTGCAAGCTAATAGTACCATCTTCAGAATTTCCATTTTCAACAGCTGATGACAAACCATTAGGATAAAAGCGAGTACTCCATTTAGTTTTTTCTTCAACAGGATCATAAAATTGTCGAGGTTGTAAAGCAACACCTTTTGGAACTTCTTTAAAATCCTTAAAACGTGCACAAAGAACAGCACACTTTTCAATGTTCTAAAAAAAGAAGTGGAAGGTAATTAATAAGGATATAAAAGAAGAACAAAAAGAAGCTATATATTCACTGTAGTGGTATGCAAGTCATGCCGGAGTTGAGGTTTCATATTTTGCGCAAGTTGCCAGCTGCCAAATCCTCAATCTGTGGATTTAATAATGGATTAAATATAGCTGGTAAACAGCAGAAAATAGCTATTTTAGTTATTCAAATCTGCAAGTTGCGCATTTAATGCATTTAGAATACCACAGATACCTAAGCCGCACAAACTTGAAAGTTTAAAGCGCGCAGATGGAAGCATGAAAAGGAAAATGCAACAACAAAAGACATAAGAGTGAAAGCTTTAATCTTTCAGATGTTAAACGCAATAATGTAAGATGTAAAAGTGAAGGTGGAATTCTGCAAGCGTAAATATGGAGGTAGAAATATACATAACACCGTAAAAACTCTTATATTATTCCCGGATATCCCTCATAAAGTCATATATAAAAAACTTACAGGCAATATTGGTTCAATCGACATCTTAACAAAGATTAGCAGGTTAGTAGTAAACGTTAGTTGAAAACTAAAACAATTTTAATTAAAAAATCTAAACATCAATAAAAAACATTATAAAATTATTATCGCGCGAAAAAATACATTAACAAAAAATTAGTCGAAAAACGAAAACGAAGAAGAGAGAATTCACCGCAACAACAACGTTAATAAAACAAGCTAAACATTAAAAAGTGATTACAAAATAATCGCGCGCTCAAAAAAAATTGATTAGCAAAAAAATTGTTGTTTTAAAAAAAAAAGAAAGAGAGAAATGTGAGAAGTCACTGTTGCAAGCGTGCTTGTTCTTTCGCGTTCTCAAGAGTATGACCTTCTGCGCGAGTGGTTAAACATTCGTTTTAAGACCAACAAACACCGTGAACAGATTTTTTTATTTTTTATTGAGAGATAAAAAATAATTACATAAATGGCAGACATTTAAAACACTTTAAAATTTATTTTATAAACTGAAGGATAAACCTGGTGAATATTTAGATAGCATTGCTTTCACAGCTTATGTTGATCCTGATAATAGTTACTGTGCTTCAATTTTTTTATGAACCTAAACACGTCATGATTAGAGTTTTTTTATATCTTGTCTTTCTGGATAGAATTAAAGTTGAAGCTAATTTTAACGTAAAAATTAAATCTGTAGTTTATTACCAAGAAGAATAAGGTTACAATCAAAGATTTCTATTTCGATATTTGTTGAAACAACTGTAAAACTTCTATATCATCATATCTTCGTTACTTCAGCATCGCTTAATGTTAACATAAAGCTTCTTTAATTCTTCGATAAGTATGACATTCATTCATAGAAGACAAGTTTTTATACATTTCGATTTTTGTGTTATTAGTAATAAAAAAAATTTTTCATTGTTATTTTGTTATTGTGATTATATGCTCGATAATTGTCTTATTTCTGTGCTTTAATAACCGCGAATTTTTTAATAACTTAAAATGAACTGTTATAAATTGCTTCAAAGCTGTCTTCATGCAAGAAAACCAATCAATGACTTTGATATTATTGATAAAGAATTTGCTTAAAAATGCTTTCTCACATCCATCTGAATAAGATTGTTTTTGTTTTGTGATCTTTCCGCTGTGACAATTATTCAATTTTTGTAGTATTATTTTAATAAAACTGTTCTCCATCATCATAAATAAATTAAAAAACATAAGTAAATATAACTTTCTGACGAAAAATGTTTGTGTGAGGATCAAAAAAAACACATATTTTTGTTAGCACTTTATTTTTAATCATTATTTTATTGCCGCAATAATCTAAAACAATATTTACACATTTCATTAAAATTTAAAAACACTATTTTTGTATTCAAATATGATTACTTGAAGAAGGAGCAATTTTAACAATCATAATTTTACAACCAAAATAAAATTTCATATAATCTTTACGAACAAATGAACAAACAAGTAGCAGAGCAATTGGATTAAACAAGCTAACAGCATCAATAATGTATTGATAATACCATAGAGCAAAAGCTTGAAGATTTGTTGCACCTGTATTTACAGCTATTAAAATCATAACGTAATATGCAGTTACGGTAAGTTGAAATAAAAATGTTGCTGTTGCTTGAGCGAAGAGAATGAAATCACTTTTTCGAGATGCAAAAGCGAAGGTATGCTGTTTGAAGAGATGTCGATATCGAAGGATGGTGACAAGGGTTAAGAAGAAGGAGATTGCGGAGGTTGAGATGGTAACTGTAGGGCCGGCGACAGCGTGGTACTGAAAATTATAAAAGGGTAAAAATTTGAATAACATAAATTTTTGATGAAGAACACTGTACGCCATCAATGACAAAACTGCGATGGCATGACATCATTCAAAGAAGTGCCAAAGCACAACATAAACGATAGGAGTGCTATGGCACAATACTATTAGTAAAAATGCCGTGGTGAAACATAATTGAAACATTGATATCAAGAAACGTTTTACCTTTCACTTACCAATTGAACATGTGGCTGAACATATTTTACTCCCAATGATCCATCGCTAGCATAATAGCTAATAATTGTTCCCTCAAATCTCCCCGAGAGAATACAAACTGGCACAAGTGGCAACAACCAGATCGCTCTTCTTCCAATCTTTTCCAACTTCTTGTTTGTACTCAACATATCAAAAGCAACCCATACACGATTGATTGCAATTGAAACATGTACAATCGATTGCATATAAATACAATAACCAGATATCAACCAATTTATGCCACCTAATGTAGTATGCTCATAAAACCATGGCTTCCATTCATCTATCATTTTTGCTTTCCCAGCATAAATATTACAAAAGAAAGTTAAAGTATCAGCGTAGGAGAGCATTAAGAATAGAGTGTAAAAAGTAGATTGATAAGTTTGATGTCGCTTTTTATATTTCATGTAAAAGATGAAGAAAGTTACAGAGCAATGAAAAATGAATGAAAATAGAACCAAAATCCATCGAATTATTTCTATTGTTGTTACAGCCATTTTTTAAGAGAATTGTTTTATTACGTCGAGGCAAATAAAAAGTTTTTTTTTATAAAAAAATGTATCATATATCAATCAAATGACCAAAAACAATTTTCAACTCAAATACAAAAAGTACTTTTTATTGCTAATAGTCTATCATTACAGAAAAATTATATGTTTTTAAAACGTTTTAAAAGAAAAAAGTGTGACACGTATTTTTAAAATTTAAATTTGAAGTAAGCACCCTAGTTTTTTTGTTGTTACTAAAAATGTCCTTAAAATGAGTAGGTTTTTTTGTGGTGGTAAAGTACATGAAAAGTTGTTTAATAATAATGTAGTGGTTTTAAGTGTTACTTTGTTGCAGCAGTAGCAGCAAAGCTTTGTGTGTGAATCAAGTTCTTGGAAAATGTTTGATGAAAAAGAAAAATAGCTGTTATACTTTTGAAGGCTTGTCGAAGATCATTTTTGTATGATGCAAATAGTGTTTTGCCATTGATGTATAACAGCTCATGTAACTATTCTTGGAATCCTTCTAATATCAACATAGGAATACATCTTAATTTATAGTTAAATGTTTGTAGGCTAAAAACTTTATAGTGTGACTGCAAAAAATGGCTATAAAAATAAAGTTAATAATTTAGTTTTTAAATGCACAAACAATGCATTCTTTATTCCAAATTGTCAACTAAAAATGGTATAAAAATGCTCGCATGTTTTCAAAAAAAAAACTTCTTGATTATTAGATTACCAAAATACAATTACTATGCAAAGCCTTCTTTACATTTTCAACAATTTTTACTCTAGCGTTTCGATATTTACATATTATATTTCATTGTAAGCTACAGTAATTTTTTAAGCACAGACATATAAAAAATGTTAAACTTTTTTTAGAGATAATAATTTACTTTTTCAAATGCAGAAACGAATTTTTTATAGAAAAATATTACAGTTAAAAAAAGATAAAAAAAATATAATGGCATGATTACATTAAAAGCTTATAGAAACCGGAAATAAAATAATAAAAGTATTTGAAATGGAAAAAATGCAAACGGAGTTATTAATAAAACAAAGCCTGCCAAAGAAAATTATGATAATTGTTTTGATAATTCTGAACTTTTGAGCAAAAATTCTAAATATTCCATACTTAATTCATTTGAACATTCTGCTAACATTTTGCTGGAAAAAAATATACCTCTATTTTAAAAAAATTTACGATAATACTTACTCCATAATTTTTTGAACAATTTTCGATGTTTCTTGCATTTCAGTTATTAGCTTCTTTTGATACTCATCCAGCTGATGTTGTTGTTCTTCTCTATTAGGATTTGAAAGAATATTTAAAAGAAACTTATTTGTTAATTTTATGTTTTGATATTCAATTGTTGGAAAAGAATCATTAGCATAATCATTGATGCATGAAGGATTATTGTTTGCTATAACAACAGAAGTTTGACGCAAAATTGGTTCGTGTCCAGTATCAGCTGATGCGTCAGTTACATTTGGTTGTGATGTCACATCTGAAATCATTGGAGCATTAAAACTTGGAACATCCAGATGATCGATTTCTGAATTTGAAGAATTATATTGATCTGGAACTTTACACCAATTTCCAAGGCTTTCATCAATATTTTCAAGAATGTTAGGAGCAGAATTTTGTAACTCTTTTTGTTGACATTGTTCAATTGTTGAAGAAATTATATTTTCGATAAATGAAGAAGGCCTAAGATTTTTAGCTGTTAAACTATTGGTAAGTTCATCGACGGTTGAATTGTTATTATTAGCCAAATTAAGATGTTGTCGTTGATGTAATGCATTGATTGTTTTTTCAAGACGTGGTGATCTTGGCAATTGTTTGGCAGATGTGGATACTATTTTAGGGGGTGAAATGCTAGCAGCATTGATTATTACTGTATCAATTTCATCAACTGAATTAACATTGCATAATGACAGATCTAAAAAATAAAAGAAAAGATTAAAAGTTTGTCACTTTCCTGATTTTGTACTTTATAAAAGTACGAAATCAAAAGAATCAAATTATTTAACTTCAATTATATCACGTACAATTAAAAAAATTGTGGAAAACCGTGAAAAATCGTGCTAAATTTTTTACCACTTTCCACAGTTTTTCACGGTTTTCCACGATTTTAAAAAACTTTTTCCATTTTTTTTGTCAGTTTTCAGGGGTTGGAGTGCTGCAGGGATGAGAAATGCTAGCTATGATATAATTTTTCCATAAAAAAACTTTATCTAAAACAAAACAAACCTTGATTTTCAGTACTACAATAATCAAAATCATTATCGTCAAATGATGACATTACTTCTTTTTCTAAGATCGGGGGAGTTTCAGCATCACCATTTGCCGATGTTCCATCATTTTCATTACTGTTGAGAAGTTGTGAATTTTGATACTGTAGCCGTGGAATTCCATTATCGTTTATTTCAATTATTATTGTTGAAATTTCATTATCTGTTAAAATATCACTATCAGAAATAATATTTGATACTGTAGTAGCAGACTGTGTTTCTACAGAAGTTTCAGGTCGCTGATTTTGTTGTTGTTGATTAGCTGGAGGAAGAAGTGCTATAAACTGTGAACTATCAAAACCATTTCCACTTGGTAGCTCAATAATTCCATTCTTTAAATAATAATCATTTAATCTAATTGCAGATGGAACTAAAAGCTCAGCAACTTTTAAATCTTTTATTTCATCCATTGGAAATATAAATCTTTCATATCCCTGTTGTTTCTCTTGTACAATGCCTTTTTTTTTATAACGTCTTCGTTTACTTCCAATTGAACCCAACATTTCTGTTTGTTTTGGTAAATATTGTAACACTTCAGAAGAAAGACAATCATATATAACATCAAAATGTTTCTTTTCTCGAATATCAGAATTTTTCATTCCCCATTCAACAAGTTTAGTTTTAACAAATTCTGCAGCAATTTTATGATAATTTGGTCCATGACAATGAGGAGTTACATGTATAACTTCAGAATACATGAATGTTTCAGCAGTTCCTGGACAATTCGTTAAATAACATTTCCATGTATCGGTTGTTGAAACATTTCGTTTATAAATATGTCCTTCATGAGTAAGAAGATGCCACCTTGTATTGGCGTTAAAATATTGTGTTGTTGCTGTTGTCATTATTGGAACTAAAAAGGTTGGATCATTAATAATATAATAACACTATGTAATATGTAAAAGTACAGTATACATTAAATTTAATGGCTGTTTTTTATGGGTACAAACAACGTGTTCAAAGAAAGTAAATAGGTATAAGAAAGGAGAACATGAATGAAAGTTAGTTTAAATAGATACTAAACAAATGAATTTAAATAAAAAATTACAGTATGCTATTCTTATGGGCACAAAGAGTTAATTCAAAAGATTCTTCAAAAATCGTCCAATTGAAGTGTCATTTAAAACCAAAAATGAAAAGAACCCTGTTCTAAAGAATGCTCCAGAATATATCAAATCCCAAGAAAAACTGAAACAATAGAAAGTATTCGTGAACAATCTTGAATCTCCAGAAGCTCATAAAATTCTAGCTAACTAACCAAAAAGAAAGACCAACCTACGCAACTTTAGTTAATGAGTTTTTTTATAGATAAACAAATATCAATGAAAAATAGATAAAAAAGCTGTTTTCTCAGAAAAATAAAAACGGTTTTATAATCACAAGCAACATTCTAACATTTGTTCACGAGCACTCAAATGAATGCTAGCAAAAAATGTTTTTTACGCGCATGCTATTGCATAATTTTTGGTTTTCTAAAAAGAGCAACAACTCTCTTTGTCTATGATACACAAGCAAAAAAAATACCGCAAAAACTGAAAACAACCTAAATGAGTTTAACAAGCGTTTGCCGTTATGTAAAACAGAAGAACAAAGAAATCACAAAAAAGGGTATTGCTAGCTTTTCGTCTTCAACGTTAACCTTGCCATAAGAATATACGCACACTATTACATAACATTTTTTATTGCTTTTTTTCGTATAAGATCAACAATCATTTGTTAATAATAAATCATGAAAAATGAGGTAAATGCTTATATGTTTTTCTTAGTATAAATTTTGTTTTGTGTTCATCAGCAAAAGGTATTGCCAGCCGTAAGCATACGCACATTGTTATATAGCAATATTTTATTGCTTTATTTTTTTCACATAAGATCAACAATCATTTGTTTATGAATCATTTAGACATCATTTTTTTGAGGGAAAAATGTTTCTATGATTTATTTATGCGTTACTCATGATAAAAAAATTGATACATCTTCACTTGGAACGATAAGGTTACTGCTGCGTGGAAAATACAGTAGTTTACATTTTTTCTTTGTCGAAAATATATTATGAAAAACTTTAAAAATACAGAAATAATCATATGCAAATTGAAATTAGAAGTTCATAAAAATTAATAAGGTGATGTTGTTATCAATTTATTGGGTAAAAAACAAGCAAAACACATTTTAAAACAAACTATTGAACTTTTTATAAATCGTTTCTCCAAATGCGATGTCTAACTCTATATACAGCATACCGTAGCATTCGGATGCAACGTGTCACTTTAAATTCAGCGTACCGTAATATTCGATTCCTTGGAAATCTTTTTTTAGCATACCCAGATGTACAACAAATACATCCAAAATTATTAGATATTTTTTTTTCATAAATAATTTTAAATCACTGTCATATGAGCCCAAAATAAAATTACTCAAAAACATCAGTTCGAGTATTCCATTACGTTCCATTTTATTTTTAGCAAAATTTACAAGTATTTCAAAATCTATAATATCACGAATATTTGTAATACTGAATCTTTCAAGCTTGTTTACAAGCTTCGTTTCAGATGACAATTGATTTATTGTAATATTTCGTGCCTGCCATGGTACTCTAAAAAAATTGGTGTGAAGGTTAATGAAATTATTGGGAAATCAAAAATGGAATAGAAGCAAAATTCATCAAATAGAAAAAAAACTTACGACAGGTGTTTTAATCTTTTAAAATGTGTAAAGACAAAATAAAGAATGTCAAATTTGTAATCAAAATCCGGTACAGTGTACTCCCGCTCCCTAATTTCCCGCTCCCGCTCGCTCCCGCTCCTAACGTAGCATCTCGCTCCTCGCTCCCGCTCGCTTTTGCCGTTTTTTAATCCGCTCCCGCTCCTTTCACTTACTCCCGCTCGCTCCCGCTCCGGCTCCCATGTTTAACAGCTTTTCAAAAAATTTTTTATTTAATTAAACGAAAACAAAAACAATCAATTGTAAAGTGAACTGTTCAAATGTAGTAATAATTTATTATTGAGATATTCATGTTTGGTACGATTCTTTAGTCCTTTTGTTGCCATTGCAGCACTTGAAAATACTTGTTCACATGGCGATGAAGATGCAGGAATTGCTAAATGTGTAAAAGCAAGTTCTTCAAGAAATATCTATAAATTTGTTTGTCAGTTATCGTAAATTTATATTATTTAAAATACTTACAGTATCTGATGGAATTTGTTTCCAAAAATCAACAGTTTTTCGTTCCAAATATTTGCCTTCGACCATTTCTTTTACAAAACTTTCAATTGATCACATCCATTTTTTCGTCTTCTTTTTGTACAGCATTCCATAGATTGATATCACAGCTTTTTAAATGCCTTTTCAAGTTTGAAGATTTACGCATAAACACATAAGAGTAAAATTGATTATTTTTTGAGAAAATATTGCAAAAAAACTCTGAACTTGGAAAGAGCCGCTCTTTCGAAGTCGCTCCCGCTCCCTTAATAAGAGAGCGGGAGCGGGAGCGAGGAGCGGGGCGGGAGCGGGAGTACACTGATCCGGTAATTCAGCTACAATTAATGATTGCAATTGTATGGTTAAGAATTTGTCCAAAATATTACGATTAATTTGACAGCATTCAAAAGTTAGCGAAGGAAAATGATACTGTAAAAGAATTAATTAAAAAATCTACAGAAACAAAGCACTTTGCAAGTTTGTGATTTTCTCTGTGCTCTTTGTTGAGAAAATTTTGTTGATTGACAACTCTCACACAAGAGTCTCAACAGAGAAAAAGCAATAAACCAAAGCAAAACTCACTTCTTTATAATAAGGCATTCGATTGCTGAATCCCATGTTTAAATAATTAATGTTTTTAAGAATTTTATTAACATCATTTGTTTTTACAAAACGGAATCTTAATTCTGATTTAACCGAAATACGATGCTTTAATTTCAGCATATCTTTCACAATAACTTGTGCATCCAAAATTTGATTATTTGCTGCAAAAATAACAAAACTTGGTTCGCCAAAAGGACCAATTTCTAGAATATCCACATCACAACCACGAATACGATGAATTCGATTTAACATTATATGAGAACATTGTGAAATTTTAATTTGTTGTTTTAATGTTGAATTTTTTAAAGCATAATAGATTAAAGGAAATGGAAAAGCTAAATTTTCTTTTTGAGGAATGGGTAATTTTTTGTTATAAAAAAATTTATAATAGATGATGAAAAGAAGCAGCAGTAAAAGTAAAATAAAAACAAGTATAATAAAGTAATTCATTTTGGAAGCTATTGGGCATTCCAAGAAAAATGCATTCGTTTAACCTGGAAAAATTTCTAAAGATCAAAAAATGCAGCAACTGCCATTAAAAAAAATGTAACGGCTGTGGATTGCAAATATCAACTGTTGTGTGGAAGAGTCTATGTCTCAGTGACCTTTTCTAAAAACAAAACTGTTGAAGTGGTTGATACCTTCTAGATCACCCAATATAAAGTACAATTTAAGAAGCTCAGAGAGAAAAAATATTTACCACAGGATGATCCAATTGCTCCTCCACCACATACTAATGATGCTCCAAAAAAAAGAAATTTGGTTCTTCGTGATTTCATATATTTATTATTATTTGTCAATTTAAATTCAGCGTACCGTAATATTCGATTCCTATATTTAAAAATATAATAGAAGGGGAAAAAGAGAGTTTCTTTTTGAAAAAAAACTTGCAATTTTGACTTCATTGGCAAAGCATCACCAAATGACATTACATAATTTTCAAAATTTTTCTTGAATTTTTCAAAGTTTTTTTACCCTCAAAAAACTTTAATTTTAAAATGAGTACCAGAATTTGTATTAAAGGTTTACCACCTCGGCTATATAATGAAAGAGAACTACAAAAGAAATTTTCTGGTTGCGGAATTATTACAGATATTGATTTACCAGCATTAGCAAAAGGAAAATCAAATGGTATTGCATTTATTGGTTTTAAGAATGCTAATGCTGCTGAAAAAGCTGTTAAACAATTTGATAAAACTTTTATGGGAACTATTAAGATTCAGGTATGTTAGGATTATGTTTGGTAATGGTGAATTAATGAAGTAATACTTTATAGGTTGAATTTGCAAAGCCGCTACAGAAGAATGCAAAGTACGTTAGCCTTTTGCTTCGATTTTACCGTAGAATATCTAAAAGAACACCGGAGTTAAAACCCTAAATTTTCTTTGCATACTCATTCTGCTTGATGATATTTAGAAAATAATATTTATCATTTTCGCCATCGCGAAATGTGTTATGTAGCACCACTAGTTGATTCGATCACAAGCTGCTTTAGCATCAACTTCATTAACTCAATCATATGATCACTTTTATGTTTGAACAGTAAGCATACCATATATAAAACCACGCTTTTGTCCAGTAACACTTTCAGAGAGACCGATTTCTTTGACTTCTCCAACAGCTTTCATCAACGGCATTAATTCAGATTCTTTAATGTTGAAAGGTAAATTTCATACAACAAGGACTTTACTTGCTGATCGTTCTGCATTTATTACTAACTCAAACAGATAAGACGTCTTCACGATTAATGATAGACTATAAATGCAGGGGATTACTGTATATTAAACAGTAAACTTGTCTAAGAAATGTCGAAGCGAAGGACCACATATTCTGTTTATACACTCGTCTAATTTAGGGTTGTTAAGAAGCAAGATAATATTCTTCAACTCTACAATTGTATAAGAAAAAAGTAGCTCATATCTCCGCTGTACTCTTGGTGTGTTTACAGTGAAACTATTACCCTTTTAATTTCCATTGCATTTAAACTAGTTTGTACATCTTCTACAGTAACAAAAAATACAAAACTAAAGTTCGGTATTTGAGCAGCAAGCATTCCACACCTTATAATTTTCCAAATAACTTTTGTAAATCAAAATCAGTTGAAACTTCTGGTGTAAATGTTACCAAAATCGTTGCATTAATCAACAAAATTTACCCAACTTGTTCACCTTCACGTGCCCGCTCTTTTGTAATATTTATTTGCTTTTGAATTAGTTCACAACTCATCAGTTCACCATTTGGAAGTTTACCAAAGATAGAAATTGGAGCAAATTCTAGTTTAATTGGACGTCCACGAAACATTGTACCATTTATTCGATCGAAAGCTGCTTTCGCACGAGCTTCATTTTGTTCAATCAAAGCAATAAGATTAAAGTGGAGGATATGGTAGCTTATTATTTATCCCTAACTATTCCAGATGTATATAGAAAATTTTAAGATCTTAACTCCGGTGTTGGTTTAGCTCATCAACGATTAGCAGTGATATATTTATTTATATCTTTTTTTAGTAAACGTCCTGCACCAGTTAAAGAAGAAAAGCCAAAGAATGCTAAAAAAGCAAAGAAATTCAAAGCTGAAGCAGCAGAACCTGAAGAACAGCAATCACAAAAACGGTCAAATCCTGAAACAATAGAAAAAATTGCCAAAAATGGAAGGCTATGGCTACAAAATTTAGCACATTGCTGTACAGAAGAAGATTTGCGTGAATTAATTGGTGGTGCAAAAGATGTTGAAGAAATGCGTTGCATTTTTAACAAAGAAAGCGGTGAATGTAATGGTAATGCATATATTACATTTACAAATCGAAATGATGCGGTTGAAATTTATAATGAATGTGATGGAACTGATTTTTTGGTAGGCTTTTGTTATGCTTTAAGATGTGTAAATGATAACTTCTTTTTAGGGACGAAAGCTTAAAATCTTTCCATGCGATGATCGAAAAGAACTTTCAAGATCAAAGAAGTTACAACAAAATTTACCATTTGTTCCAAAATCACATGTTGATCATGGCACAAAATCATGGAATTCGCTGTTTATTGGTGGAGATGTTGTTGCTGAAACATTTGCAAGAAAGCTAGAGATTGAAAAGAGCAAGCTGCTTGAAGGTTCAAAAGATTTACCGTAAGTTTTTACGTTGCTTACTGATTCCCTGAAGTTGTCTGCTTTATTTGAAGTTGACTAATAGAGTAAGGATGGGCAAAAAAAAAAAGAGAATTTTTTCATTCAGTGCTGCTTGTTCTTAATACAAGCTGTTGTTTTCGCTATCTCTTACTGTAGATATCTTCAATTCAATCCAGCTTCAGTAATCTAAATAATAATTATTACTTCTCCATTTCAGTGCCGCTACAGCTCTTGCCCTTGCTGAAATGCGAATTATGCAAGAAATTCGACAATTCTTACTTGACAATAACGTCAATATCTACTCATTTGGTACAGAACAAGAAAGATCAAGAAAAATATTAATTGCAAAAAATCTTCCACCAGATTTTACTGAAGAAGATGTAGAAAGAACTTTTAAACCATTTGGTGGAATTAAACGTATCATCTTTAATCCTGAAATTGGTCTTACTGCTATGATTGAACTAAATGAATCTGGTGCCAAGGCAGCTTTCGATAGAATAAATGGTGCAATGTTTCGTGGACGTCCAATAAAGCTTGAATTTGCACCAATTTCAATCTTTGGTAAACTGCCAAATCGTGAGCTGCTTAGCTGTGAACTAATTCAAAAGCTAATGAATATAACAAAAGAACGAGCACGTGAAGGTGAACAAGTTGCTTTGGATGTTTATTCACTAATGAATGCAACAGTTTTGGTAACATTTACACCAGAAGTATCAAATGATTTTGATTTGCAAAAGTTGTTTGGAAAGCAGAAAAGTAAAATTATTGCTTGTGGAATGCTTGCTGATCAAACACCGAAATGTGGTTTTGTATTTTTTGATACTGCAGAAGATGCACAAGCTGCAATGGAAATTAAAAAGGTAATAGTTTTGCTGTTGGTGTGAAAGATATAGTAATCTTATCCTTTTTAGTCGATCATTAATCAAGAAGACATCCTCTCTGTCGCCATTGCAACAGAAGAGCTTGTAATCAATGGAGAACGATCAGCTCGTAAAACACTTGTTGTACGAAATTTACCTTTCAACATTAAAGAATCTGAACTATCGCCATTGATGAAAGCTGTTGGAGAAGTTAAAGAAATTCGGCTACCTGAAGGTGTTACTGGACAAAAACGTGGTTTTGGCTTTGTAGAATTTGTTGATACTGGTGATGTTCAAAAAGCGCTGAATATGTTTGAAGGTGTTCATTTTGCTGGTAGAAGAATGGTAATTGAAATAAGCCGAATGAAAGAAACTGTTAAAGAAGGAAAAGCAGTTGAGAAAAAGTAAGCTTTACTTGATAAGTTTGGGGATTACAGTAATTGTTGAATATTTTTTCAGGAAACAAAAAATTACAAAGAAATCTTTAAGCAATGCTATGAGTGCATTACGGCAAGACTGATTTGTTGAAATAATAAATATGTTGTTAATCTGTTTATTTGTTGTTGATTTTTAATAAATTTTATATAACATTGCTTTCCTTTTTTGAATTTTTGTGCAGTTTTTGAACTGTTCGAATATCTTTTATTTGTTTGGGTTACGGTAGTTATATATGCGAAATGCTTGTAGATGGAACATAAAACAGTTGTATCACCTGAAGATCAACAAAAGATTAATACTTTTGCTCGGCTATATGATCGTGAACGTCAATTAGAGGTAAGCTTTGTTACATGCTAGCTAAGCTCTGTGAAATCGATGGCGTCTTCGAAATTTTCAATGTTGGCAGTTTCGATTGATATATACAGCACGTTCAAGATGGATTAGCATTTTACAAACTTCTGCTTTCCATTTGGTCGCTTTTTTATTTTTTGCCATTTTTTAGTTTCTATAATTAGTTGATATGCTTAACTTTGCAATATTCCAAGTTGGACCGAATTCTTAGAAGGTTGGAGTCCAAAATCTGATCTTATGCTGAAAAAAACAACTTCATAACTTTGGCAAATCACTCCACCAAAGAATATCGCAAAATTCCTCGTATAGATTTTAGCTAAGCATATATACTGACTGTAAAAATTAACAGAACGTCATAAAATAAAGAAATAATCGGATAGGAAGCAGAAGTTTGTTGCTTGCTCACGTATTAACGAACGTGCTGTTTGTAAGTACTATTTGATAGCCCATCATTTGTCGATTTCGCAGAGTTTATAACATTCAATGTTAAGATTCGTTGGATACTGTAATTGTTGGACCACACTTTACTAATACATTTTCTCTCTTTTTCAGATGGAAGTAAAAATTCTCAAGAATCAAGTTGCTGGTTTAAATGATGCTGAAATGGATCTCTTGGAATCAGAAGAAGAAAAAATTCCTGTAAAATTTGGTCAAATTTTCATCGCAACAAAAGCTGATGCTGTTAGTGAGCTGCTTGAAAAGAGAAAAGGTGAAGCTGAATTCAAGTTGAATCAAAGTGAAGAAAATCTCTCTCAAACAAAGAAACAAATGGATGCTCTCCGTACAGAACTCTACAAAATATTTGGTGATAATATTTCTCTTGAAGCTGATAAAGATTAAATGTTTGTTTCTGTGTTTGATTTTTGCTTGAATAATGTTGCTTTTTATTTTGTTGTAAGCTTTTTTGTGAAATTTTTTTATATATGTTTTTTGACAAAAATAAAAAACAGTAATTAAAACTTTGAAATGTGTTAAATTTCTTGAGCGACAAAATTCGGCCGTTAGCGTTTCTTTCTTCTTAGCGGTTGTAATCACTGTGAATGTAGAGGTATCCCCATTTAAATGCAAGATATTTGCAGCTATTATAAAACAAGATACAGAAATCATCGAAGTGCTTTATTTAATCTTGTTTTACATATATAATTAATTAGTTCAATGAGAAAACAGAAATGAAAAATTTACAATTATTTCAAAGCAGACAAATTTTCAGAGAAAATACATACATTCTTATTGAGTATGAACAATTTGATAAAAAGATTCTTCAAGAAGTTTTAATGCTTCATTTTTATCCATAACACGATGCCCACAATATTGTACAACTTTCAATGCAATAAGCTTTTCAAGAATACCAATATTATATAAAGCTGTTTTTGTTTCCATTGCAGTTACAATAAATTCCATACATTTTACTTGAAGTTGTGTTGAACTTGTATTAATAGCCAGATTGGTTAATCGACAAACAGTTGAAGCATTAATGTGACAAGTTAATATTGATTCAATGGAATCCTAAAATTGAATAAGTTCATTAAAATAGATAGGTAATTATTACTGAAATTCATACCTTGATAGATGGGAAATCATATTTATAAAAAAATTTTAAAAATGGTGATAAATAATCAAGTTCCACGGCAGATTGCATATTATGCGCATAAATTACATTTAAAGCGCGTTTAACAATATCAAATGAAAAGTCATCAATTGTAATTTGATTAGTATTAGGTTTTGTACGAAACATTGCAGCAAATGTAGGTGATCTTGCAGCAAGAATGAGCTTGTGAACCTATAAATGCGTACACACGTGGGCATGGGGTGCGCAAGGGTGCGATTCGCGCACCTGGTCGCGTGCGGCGTGCAAGGAAAAAACGAGGTCGCGTGCAAAAAAAAGAGAAAAAGAGAAAAAAAAGAAAAAAAAGGAGGAGGAAAAGAAAAAAAGAAGAAAAGAAAAAAAGGAAGGAAAAAAGAAAAAGAAGAAGAAAGGGGAAAAGGGAAAAGAATTTTGTAATTTTATTTTATTATTTTGTCTAACCGTAGAGGTCCCCAACTCAACGCGGAGTTGAGGCCCCATATTTTGCCCAAATATTCGTCATAGTAAGGGATAGTTAGGGACACAATATTAGCGGCGGAATCCTTGATCCTTGGATTTAATAGCTAACTGAAGTACGTCAAGTAGCAGGCGATGGCTATATCATAGTTGGAAATAACCTATTTTTTAGATCTTTAATTATCCAAAATTGTATTTATAATAGTTTTCTGAGCTGTTTGTGTTAATATAATAGCATTAATTTGATTTTGGTAATACTTTATTTAACGTTCTTACATCGCCTGCTACTTTGTATGTCATCGTCTGCTACTACATAATTTTCAGAATATTCTAGAAACATGAATTCTGCTATAAATGTGATTCAAACAGCTCAGAAAACTATTATAAATACAATTTTGGATAATTAAAGATCTAAAAAATAGGTTATTTCCTTCTATGATATAGCCATCGTGTGCTACTTGACGTACTTCAGTTAGCTATTAAATCCAAGGATCAAGGATTCCGCCGCTAATATTTTGTCCCTAACTATCCCTTACTATGACGAATATTTGGGCAAAATATGGGGCCTCAACTCCGCGTTGAGTTGGGGACCTCTACGGTAAGCATGTAATGTTGAATCGATGAATTTTGCGGTAAGATTATTTATGATTGATAAAAAAGAAAAAACAAATTATATTATCATATAACAGAAAAATGTTTTCAAATAAAATTGTCTGGAAATATTGGATCTTCTTCTGACACATCGTCAATGAAAATTGTCAGTTCATCTGCAATGCCGGCTTCTTCTTCTTCTTCAGCTTCTCCATTTTTTTCACATTCTGCTAAAAACAAAAAGCTATCAATTTTTTGCCCATATGATTCCTGCATTTCAGCCAATTTTGAAATTGTTGATTCTAAATCACGTTGTACATTTGTAACAGAATAGAGATTTTTTTGAAGTTTTTCAGATAGTTGTGAAATGGGTCGTAGAATATCATGCATAAATAACAAATAAATCTTAAAATCCAATTTAATGAGCTCATTGTAATAACCTTTTGATGTTGAAATAGTTGTAACATCATTTTTAAATTCTGGTGCCAAGATGTTTCAAATGAAATAACAATAAGAAATAATTTCTTTCAAATGTATGAATAGCCGGATATTGGCTGTTTATCCACCTGAGCTTTATTATTGCTTTCAATCTTAATAATTTATATTTATACAATTCTGCATAATTATTAAGAGAAGCGGTTCGCTTGCATGCATGAGATTTGTAAAAAGCATACAGACCATTTACCATGGATTCAAATCGAAAATGAAGATTTGCAAGTGATGGTAAATCTTTCATTACATTTTGCAATGAAAGTTGTAGCCGATGAGCTAAACAATGCGACCGGAATATTGGTGGTCTTCGTTGAATTGAAACAGGATTTTTATCAATCCATTTTTGAAACTCTGCGCCAAGTCCGTTATGTATTCCAGCCATATTTGCTGCCCCATCACTGGTGAACCCAGTAAGTTTTTCTTTAATAACTGGAAGAATTCCATCAGATTCAAAATTTTCCAATAAAACATCTTCTGCAACTTCAGATTCAATTTTAATAACTTTATAGAGTTTCACCACTGGCCGTAATTCAAAAGTAAACTGAATATAAACTAATAAATATTGATTTGATTGCTTATCAGAGCTTCCATCAAGGATTATTGTCAGTGGAGGTTTCACCGTTTTGAGGGTGTGAATGAAAGATGATTTCATTGATCTTGCAATTGTATTGATAATTCTTGCCAAGGATCGTCGACTTCCATGAAGGGCATTAACAGGAATAGCTCCACATCTTTTAAAATTATTAATTAATGTTGGGTAAACACGAAAAGGGATATGTTTCTTGATTGTGGTGTATGCAGTCATTATAACTCTTGAAGTTGCAAGTTTGCTTTGTTCCAAGTTGCCCAAAGCTGTTTGAAGCTGATTTTTTGGAGGCTCTAGCGTTTGTCTTTGCATTTCAAGTATTATTCGTGCATGAGTTTTTAAATCTTTTCCATTTCCATGCGGCCTTTCATGAGCATCAAAATATTTCCTCCAATATTCTAACAAGCAATTAATGCTTCGCTATTATGCTAGAGTGGAATGCGACAATGCATTTCATAAATGTATAATTGCAAATTATGGACAAACTTCATTTTGCCAAAATTGGCTAGTTATTACTCATGTTAAGCCAGTTCAAATGGCAAATTGGCTATGTTTAAAGCTCAAAATTTGTTTTTATGAAAATTAGTGTATTTCAAAACTATTGTTTAGACACATAAAAATCTTTAATAATTTAAATCGTTGTTTAAAATGTGATTAAGCAGCAAATATAGCATTAAAAACACGTTTAAAGCCTATGAAATACTAAAAATTGAAAAAAAAATTTTTCAAAAAAAACCTGTGGTCAAAAAGTCGCGTGCAAAATTTTGAAAATTTGTCGCACCCTGCTGCCCACGTGTGAATGCGTATACAATATTGTAACACTATATTTTATTAAACATACCATTAATACTTTTCCATCAACAACAATTTTAAAATCTTTGCTTTCATGATTTTCCCATAACTTTTTACCAATTTCAGTACTTTGATTAATGCGTTTATTAGCATTGCTGACAAGATCATGGAAAACTTCAACCATTCCATCAGCTATAGGTGGATTTTGTTCATCTATATTTAGTAGGCAATTCATGTAGCTATCCTAAAAAAATAACTTAATTTTTTAAAGAATATATAAAGATAAAAAAGTACAAACCTCAAGTGATGGAATATTAAATTTATCAAAAAATTGTATAAGATGTTTACAGTCATCATCCTTGTAAATATTACTAGCACCGTAAATAGCTTTCAAAGCTTTTTGAACAATATGAAAAGAAAAACCAGAAATAGTAAGTTGATTTTGACGAGCTTCTTTTGTTTTTGATTTAAACATTTTATCAAATACTGGAGACATTGTTGCAAGGATAACTTTGTGAACCTAAAGATTACAGATACATACATATTAAAGTAATGCAATATAAATCACAAACCTTAATTCCTATTCTACCAACAATAATTTCATAATCTTTACTTTCATCATTTGCCCACAATTCTTTACCCAATTTTGATGGAAACGAATGATTAGTCTTTTTATCATTTACAAATACAAAGTAACCATCAACTTTCAATTCCATTTCTCCATCATTAATAAAACCTTTTTGAGTATCGAATAATTCTTTAGTGCTGCAATATTGTACTCCAGCACTACGTGACTTTTTAAAAACGGAATGAATTTCTTGAGAATAATTATCTGCTGATTCAACTTTTACAGTACATTTTGCTTCAACTTCTTTTACACCTCCAAGTTTAAGTACCAAAGAAATAAAAACTTTTCCACGATTTGAAGCACGATTACCATTTGGATATAATGAGAAGCAATATTGTATTCCAGATGTCGTTGTAATATATGACGATGTTAAACAACCATTAACAGACTTTTTCATTGTTATCAGTTCATCTTCTGCAATTGTCCATTTTGCAGCAAATGGATGCTGCATCTATAAATTTAGTTGCATAAAAAAGTGAAGAAAAAAGATAAAATTAACTTACGATGTTGAAGAAATTAATACAGTTAAAACCACAAAGAAATCGTTGAAATCAGTAAACAATCAACCAACACTTTGATGAGTGCACGCACGTTGTTGAACGCGTTGACGAGTAAAAATAATCTTTGTTACAACAGCATTTCCATCGACATGAACTAGCATTCTCCGAAACTCTTTCCTTGCAAATTTACATAATGTATAAAGCATTTACATGTAAGTAGCGCAGTTAGTTTACACTAACTATGTGGCCAAGTACCGTAATCTCCTAGAACTATGCTAAAAAGTGTTTAATTGAAAAAAAATATTTATCATTTTTTAGCTAAATACAATATCTAGTTTCATAATTCTTTTTTATATGCATTGCCAATAAGCAATGGGTATCAGAAGTATATTTAAAGCATCCTTGTAAATTTTAAAAATGTTTGTTTTCAAGTGTATGTGTAGATAATTTTGTTGTAAAAGCTTTTCTTTTTTTTTAAATTTTTCTATAAATTTATTTTTTTGACGAAAAATGAAAAAACAGTAATTAAAATTTTGAAATGCGTTAAATTTCTTGAGCGACAATTTGAGAGGGAGAGTTAGAGAGTTGTAGTAAGTAGTAGTAAACAATGAATGAATGAAAAGTAAGAAATACAATTTTGAGGGTGTATAATTAAAAGAAGAAGAAAAACAAGGAATTAATTTTAAATCAGAATTTTTTTGTTAAGCTCAGTTTCCTGAATTCTTTCTTTGTGTCTGAAGAAGGACGAGGCAGAAGAAGAAGAAATATAATTAATTTTCAATTGGTTTACGGCTATAATACCACCAATAAATAATATTAAAAATTAAAAATGCCAGCGGAAAATATAGACGACTTTTTCGATCAATCATTTGTGCAATTTTTCGATTTTCTTCTGCTCGAAGCATCCTGAAAAAAGAAATAGTTAAAAGTTGTATAATAGAAGTGCTAATGGGATTTGATATAGCTCAAAATGCCATGGCATGACAGAAGGATGCAAGTGAAAAACCTTTAATGGCATTTTGACAATAAAAATTTTTTTTGTTTAGCATGCTCTTAGCTTTAGGTTTGATATATCCCAGAAGTTACTTTTGGATATGGATATATCAATTCCGAAATCTGAGATAACTGTAGAATTATTTTTGAAAAAAGTGGCTGTTTAGCCATATGAAATTTATGGCATATCGTATTTCAAATATCCATCAATAATGTTTATTAATATGGATATATGAAATCCAAAACCTGTTTAATTTTTAACTCTTACCTCTCTTCTGCCTTTTTCTTTGTCCTTGATAACCGTAATCCACGTTTCCATTCTTCACATCCATTCAACAGAGATGGTTGATGTTCAATGGGATTATGAATACCATTTCCAATTCTTCTAAATAATCCACCATTCGAAGATTGTGTTGATGATCGATCATTCTTATTTTCATCTTTTTCTTCATCCGTTATAGTTGTCGTTGTTGCAGCAGTATTAAAAGGTGGATCTTCAAAAAATACTGTACGACATTGTGCATTTTGTTGATGAATTGGTGATTCATATGTTGTAAGCTTCTACAAAAAGAAAAATTGTTGGAAAAGATTCTTGGAAATAGAAAAAGAAGGTTTTCCAGACAACGATTAAAGTGACATCAGTTAAGGGGTTATATCTTATTGTTAAAATTTTTATGAAAAGAAAGTAAGAAAAAAAGGAAACTAAAAAAAACTAAAAAAAGTTCATTGTTAGAGATAACCGTTGTTGATGGAGGGGTGATGAAAAAGGAAGTGGTTATTGAGGGATAATAGAGGGGTTGCAGGTATAACAGCTGTTTTTGGTTCAATTTTGCATACATAGCTGTACTCTCAAAAACCATCGAAAAATTTTTTGAACTTTTAAAAAAAGTTGTCGTAATTGTCACTATTGTTTCGTTTCCCATTACAATCCGCAATATTCCATCAACAACAGAGAGAGTTTTCCACGCGAGACTTTTTTAGTTGTTGCTGCTTACTAGCAAACAACTAAAAAAGTCTCGTGTGGAAAACTCTCTCTCTGTTGTTGATGGAAAAATGCGGATTAGTAACAATAGTGTTGTACTTTGTTCTTTTTCGAGTAAGTAAGTCAACCGATATTTTTGAAATATCAGAAAAAAAAGAGTGAATTCTCAAGTGCCATGAGAGCTCTTTTTTTGATGTCATTTTTATCAAAAAAAAATTTTTGCAAAAAAGGATAGAGGGCATGAAACAAGTCAAAGGTCTTTTTCATCTTCAAAAAATTTTTTTGATGATGAAGTAGTATATGCTTTGAACTTTAGAACACCGAAAATGGCTTTCACGGAAATATCTTGCTTGCAGAGAAGTTGTAAAAGTTTAAAGAAAAGTTAGGAATAAACATAAGATTACTGTAAAAAAGATCACTAAAAAGTATAATAAGATTGCTGAACTACTGAGTTAGATCTCTATCTACGAAAAAAATAAATTAGAATAATAAAACTTAAAAACAACAAATATTTTCTAAGTGTTATGTGTGTTAATGAAATAAATTTTCTCTACGAGGTTAGTAACAAACACAAACTTGGTTAGCATAAATAAGTCTTTGAACCTGCTCTCCAAGGCCCAATTGTGGGGTATATCGTTTTGTCCCTAAAAAGCATTTATTAGTTAAATAAATATCCATGGATTATTTCTCGCATAGGATTCTGAGAAGCTATTAATTTTCAAAGACCAATAATCACATTTTGTGAACGGTCATTTCTAGGTTCTCAAAGTCCGACGCAACATTTACAAAATTCAAAGAAGAAAACTTACGCTCCCTTGGTTTTCGACGAACACAAAAGTTGACAATCCTGCAAAAACAACAATAAAAAAGAGATAATCAAATTTGTTCGTTAAAATAACACCGCATTCTTTTTGAAGCAGAAGAAAAAACAACAATCTTTTTTTTGTTGTTTGTAAAAGTGTAAAAAGAAAATAAAAGAACTCACGTAAATTCAATCATTGTTGAAAAAACGAATGTTAAACACACTCCCCTAAAAAGTTATTTGTTGCTGCAAAATTTTGCAAAAAAAAGAAAGGTTGTTTAATAATCTTACATCCAAACATCAATAGCTTTTAAATCTGATGCTTGCGGCAGTGCCATTTTTGCTGCAGAATTTTGTGTTGCGACTGAAAAAAGAAAAGGTAACAGTTTTTAAGGTAAGATTTTTAAAAGTGGTCTTTATAAAATATTGATTGATTTAGCTAATCAATCTTTAATGTGCCATGGCACTTTTAAAACAATAAATGTCAAACCTGTAAGAATTGTTGTAATTGACAGTGATACTCTTCCAGGTACAGAATCAACATCTAGCCTATAATTTGTTCAATCACATGTGTTTCAATGTATGTGAGGCTTACCAAAATGAGAAAAAGCTAATAGTTACAATAAGCCCTGAGGGAATATAAGTTTGTATAATATGATGCATTAATTCTCGATCAATTTTAAATACAACCATTGCACATGACCACACTCCTAAAATTATAAGTTTTTAATGAGTTCTTTAAAAATTTTGGGGTGAAATAATGCTTTTTATTGAAAAGTGATAGCAACAACAATTATCAACATTCGATATATTCCCGTTTACTATCAATTTATTATTTTAATTTAAAAATGTTACTACATAGATTATTATTTCACTAAATATAAACTTTTAGTATTTACTGTAAAAATTTTGTAGTAATATAAAGCTTTTGACTTAAAAGTGATAGTAACAAAAAACATGTTTTTTGCGCATAAATTATTATTATTACCTGTTGCATATGTATCATTTCTTGTATGGGGTTCTAACTTTCTTAAAATCATATCTGGCATTCGTATTTCACTATTTACATCAATTGCATGATCGCCTTTCCATTTCAAAATAAGTTGTTCAACATCGTATGCATCTTAAAAAAAGGGAAGGAAGTTAGCTTAAAGAGAAAATGGATAAGGAAGTTAGTTGAATGTGACAATATTGTTATGCAAAGCCTTTTTTTCTCTTGAGATTTTTTCCTTGTTGTTTTTTTTGGTGTTGTCTCCAAATAATAAAATGAACAACAACAAGAAAAAGAACGAATGTTTGATGTAAGATTTTATAATTCTGTGTTTTTTTTAAATACTTTCGGAAGTTTGTGGGAATTAAAAAATTAGATTTTTGTTGTTTTTGGTAAAGTTTATGGTAGCTTTGTTAGTGGAAATAACAATTTGGAGCTACATATGAACCACAAAGGTCTTGTTGTAAGATCAGTGATAAATGATAGTAACACCAGACTTTTATATAATCTGTGATATCACTTGTTTTAAATTCTCTTCCAAAAATGTTTTCCAAAAATTTGTTGTCATTTATGCTTTAGAGATTTCATACATCCATAGCGGATATGGTTAATCTCTTACCATAAACATCCTTCTTTTTTTACTTTGATACTTGCATAAAATTTAATAAAAAAAAGACTTACATGATAAAATTCTTAATGAACAACTTTGTGAATCTAATGGATATCTTGCAAGATTCAGCGTGCAAATAACTGTTAATGAAATCCTTAAATAAATGAATTAATTAAACTTTTAAAGTTGTTTTTCATTCAAAGGGATTTTGTTGAAAGGCACATGTCCACTTTGTTTAAAAAGGATAAATGTAAATTTAATTTGCATTTGATTAAGCTTCTTTAATCAATTTCGTTTGCAAAATTGCAACATTACAATATTAGCTTTTTTGATGAGTAGAGTCCAAAGGGACCATTACGGAAGACAAAAAAGAGTCACAAAAAAAGAATCCATCAGCTTGAATTCCTTGATTTTGACTTTCAAACAGTATTGTGTAGACAGTCATTAATCAGTCCATATTTTTTGCTTGATATTAATCTTTAAAGATTGTTTTGCTGTAAAAACCAAGTCCCTTATTGATCATAAACTGATCCCTCAAAAAATTATCACAACATTTTTATCATCTTTTAGCACCTTTATAAAAAAAATTCCGTCAATTATCACCACATGATGTCGCTTTTTTACGTATTTTTCGGCACTTCTTTTTAGTCCCTTTCCAAAAAGCTACCCATTTAAAATAATAGCTTTTTGTAACAAAAAAACAGCAATAAATAAATTTTTTGTGGTTTTTTGACATTTGTTTTTTAAGCGGTCAAAATGCGTCAACAAAAAACATGTATATGTTTTACGATGTCTCGAGAAATAATTATCTGGACCACACATAAAGTACACAGGGATCGTAAAATGTGTAATTACCATCAAAGATAGATAATCACATTTTTATGGGATCATAAGATATGGACGGGAAGGGGAAAGAAAAAAGGAAAGAATGATTAAGAGAGAGAGAGAGTACTTACCGACAATCATAAAATAGTGTACCATTGGGATATAGCCATGCTAAAAAAAAGTGAACGTTAAAAAAAATGAAAGAACATTTAAAAACAGCTCGCCCACAAATCATAAAAAAAAGTAATCGAATATGGTCTCGAAGGAAAATTTTTTGAACTACTTTAAAAGTTTAAAAAAATGTTTTTAACAATATTAAAACACATTATTGCTAAAAAAATACTTTAAAAATGTATTTTAAAACGTTTCCTACAAAATAAAAAGATCTCGAAAAACCTTTAAAAACTTACCCAAAAAATTTGGCATTGTAACTTCATGAAAACTAGCAGTTCTGGCATTTGCAAAATAAATATCTAAAAATCTGCTTTATCAAATCCTTGTTTTTGATATAGCATTAGAAACCAACCTGGATGCCAAATTCTGTTAAAATTTTCTTTATCTTTTATTAATATTCTTTTTGTTCCATTATGTGCTAGCCGAGTATCAATCCATTCTTGTTGAAAATATAAATCAACGTCGAAGTCATTGCTTTGGGCGCTATAATTGTTTTTAGTTATTAAAAATATGTTGATAGAAGGTGAAATAGTAGCTTACCGAAATGAGGTCATTCCCTCAATGTACATTGATATCTTAACAACTGTAGGCTTATCTGTAAAAAGTTTTTGATATAATTAAAATGACAATGCTAAACATGGATTTAGACTAAGCCCGTATTTAGATGAAACATTCAATGAAAAGATCCCCCACCGAAATAAGAATTTTTCTTTGATGTTTTGCCAGGGGCAACAAAAAATCTTGTGCGCTCCAACATTAACTTTATTGTTTATTTTGGACAAGCCGTGGACTATTATTCCCAATTAAAGGATATAGGAATACATCAAATCCGTTAACTGATTGCTTAATCAAAATACGTTTTTAAAGAAAAGTTAGATTTTGAAAATTTTAGTAAAAATAATAACTGTTTAAGTTCACTTTTTTAAATTTCAAAATTTTTTGATAACATCAAACACAGAAATATAGCACCTTAGAAAAAATAGCTTTGCTACTTTTCTAGGTAAAATAGGAATTTTGAATTTATTTCTGTTATCAGAGTTTTGATTTCGTGTCAGGGTGACGGATCGAAGCACTAAAAATGGAATTTTTGTGTTATTATAACATTTATTAAATTAAATTAAATTATTTATCATATTTGACAGCTTCGGCATTTTTAAAGTGCTCATATTCATTTTGATCTTGTTGTGCTTAGAAGTTTCATCCATTTTTTCTTTTTTAAATAACCACAAATTTGCACTCTTACAAGAACTTGCATAGCTATTTTAGGCAATCTTTTGTAATAATTTCAATTAATTGTTTCTTTTTGTTTTAAATCTTCATCAAACATCATTTCCTCAATCCCATTCTCTTTTTTGTATAAAATCCACTTATTTCAATTATCAATTATCGAAAAAAAGACTGCCAAAATTCCATTTTTGCATCAAGTAAATTTTCAGGATTGCTCTCTTTTTTTCTATCTTTTATGTTTTTTAACATTTTCTCATTTTTAAGAAACAATGAGAAACACAAATTTAAGTAGTTTCGAAAAAAAGGCTAAACTGAAAATGCTTGTAAAGAAAAGTAGAAGCAAAAAAGTGCTCTTATGGGATTTCTTGTGCTTCTTCGAAGCTTCGACAATAAAAAAAAGAGAACGCCAAAAAGGAAATATAAAATAAAAAAGAGATTTCTTTTTTTCTACAATGGAAAGGGGACACATGCTTTTATTTTGTGACAAATTTTATTTCTTTTTTTAAAAAAAAAAGAAGACAGACTCATTTATCAAAAATTGAAGAGATAGTTGAAAGATGTTTTTTTTTGCTGCTTGTTTTGGCTTGTAGTAAAAAAAAGATAAAAATCAAAAGCAAGCAAATTTTTAATGGAATAAGATTAAATGAGAATGATGAGGAAATAAAAAAAAAGTTAAAAGTCATGCAATGTTTTTTTGGTATAAGTGGATTTGATATATCCGGAGTAGTGGTATCGTATATCCGGGATTAAGCAAGGGGGTTAAGGAAATTTTAGATGACAAAGATTTCGTGATTCAGTTTTTTGAGAACGTAAAATATTGATTTTTTAAAGGCATTTGTAGACAAATGGATTTCACATATAGGTAATAGCGGATATGGTATATCCGGAATTAAAAGAGGACTGAATGAAGGCAATATTGTCGTTTACGCCCCCCTCTTTTCCATTCTTACATTCTAGCTTAACCATCTGTTTTTTTTCTTTGTACAATGATAATGTTATGAAATCTCAGATGACGAAAATTTTGTGATTAAAATTTCTCAGGAACATAAACTACTGGTTTTTAAGGGGTTTTTGTAGACATGGGGATTTGATATATCCGTGAGAATATCCTATATCCATTTACTTAAATATTAGATATCAAAAATTTAGACCCATATTTTATTGAAAACAAATTCCCAGTTGTTTTTTAAGATTTTATTAGACAAGCAGATTTGATATATCCGTGAAGATATCATATATCCGTTTAATCCATGTTACCGTAATATAAACCAAGATTCTCCCCACGTTTAATACAAACAAATAAAAGCTTACTCAATTCCTGTGTTGGTATTTCTTCTTTATCATAATATGCTAAATTTTTTAAAATACTTGATAAATCATTTCCTAAGGCATTTAATGACTGAATAAATGTAAATAAAAATATAAAAATAATATGTAGCAGATTCATTTTTGTGGATGAATAATAATAAGCTCATTTAATTAAATTGCATTTTAATAAAAAAAACTTCTAAAAAAGTAGATTGAAGCTTATTCAAATAAGATGAAATGAATAAAACCAGAAATCACGCTTTAAATATAGCTTAAAACAAAAACACGGACAAAAATTTAAGCATCAAATATTTTGCTAAAATTATGGACAAGGATAAAAGCCATAGATGTTTTGCTTAACATAATTATGAATACAGATTTAAGCTTAACTGAATCATTACATAAACGCTTAAAAAGCTTGAAGGCTTGAGAGAAAAAAATACGAAGAGATTAAGGCTGTTTTTTTCTTTTTTGACACCTTTTAGACACGAATTTCTTAAAAAAATTAAAAACAACCAAGAGTGACAGATAACTGACAAGATAATCAATTATTATTATTTTTTTATTATTATTAGCTGTTATGAGCAACACATGATAATGTTCATTAGCATCTTGAAAGACTAGAAAAAAAAGTAGGTTGCATTTTTATGCTGCCAATTTTTTTTCAAAGTAATCAAATAATAAAACATTAAAAAGTCACTTGTCATATTTTTTAACGATCGCCCAAAAAGAATGGCATAAAAATATAAAATAAAATGAATGCCACCCCCTAAGAATTATGATGAAGGTAAAAAAATCATAAAGTACAAAGTAATAAAAAAAATTAAGGGTTTTTAATTGTTTTTTTAAAGCTAAAATAACGCTTTAAAGTGCGGTTTAAAAGCTAATGATCAAAAATTAAAAAGAATATTTAAAACTTGGTGAGGAATATCACGTAATTTCGTTCGAGTGATTATTATTTATAAAAAAAACAGTTGCAACGCTCATAAACTTTTCTTTTTTGTTACCTATAAAATTCAAAAAATTTCATTATAGCTATTTTTTCGTTTACTGAAATTGCGTAATGGACAAAAAAACAGCTTCAATTAATACTCACAAGGGACCGTTTTGAGATGTTACTCCCAGATTTTTTCATTATAGTGGGGAATCAATAGCTCATAGCAAGGTATGAAAAACCCCCAAGGGATTTTTGCTTGTTCGCTATTTTATGATTTTAGTGGCACTTTGCTATTACAGTATAAGTAGCAGACGATAAACGTTATAATACATAAATTACATTTGCGGTGATTTTAGATGGTTGTAGATGCCAAAATACAGTTTTTCATAAATAACTAATCAAATTCCATGCGTTTGCAAGCATCTAAAATCATCGCAAACGTAATTCATAGACTAAGATTATCATCGTGTGCTACTTATAGTGTAATAGCAAAATGCCATTAAAATCACAAAATAGCGAACAAGCAAAAATCCCTTGGGGGTTTTTCATACCTTGCTATGAGCTGTTGATTCCCCACTATAATGAAAAAATCTGGGAGTAACATCTCAAAACGGTCCCTTGTCAGTTTCAAGTTATGAATAGCAAAACATATCTATGAGCCCTGTAACTAATTGCTTATTTCATGATCTTTAACTCAAATATTTAACCTTGGTTTCTACAGCTGTAGCTATAATGCTTGTTGTTTATTAGTTAGAGGAGCAACATTTTCACCTAAAATTGTGGCACTTGGGAAAATTTCGCCAAACGGCGCCAACTTCAAATATGATTTCGATTCAGCTTAAAGCAGACAGAAATTGTGAAAATTCAGACTTTTGGCCAAGAAATCAATTGTCTCGTTTTAAAAAGGACAAATAGACATTAACCTAAAACACAAAAAATATCTCATTTTAACTAGTCAAACCATGTAAAAAAAACAAATATTTGCTAAGCTACTGTAATTAAAAAAAAGACTAAAAATAACAGAAATCAAACCGAGACCCCAATATTGGATTACAAATTTCAATGTTCATGTTTACCTTTGAGGTCAATTGACCCTAGGCAATTTTAATGCAAGAAAGCCTTAAACAATCAAATTTTGGTGGCAAATATTGTTTTACCTTAAAAATCCACAAAAAGAAATCTTCAAGAAAAAAACAACATCAAAAAAAAGATTGACGGAAACAAAAAAACGCAAGAAAGAAAAAAACATTGAAAAAAACAGATTGAAATAAAAAAAGTTAAGTGCATTTTTAACAAATTTTCTTCTTCTTCGTCGTCGTTTTTTGTTCTAAAAGAGGTTAAGCTACTACTTCTACAACTACAACAATTTTTTAATAGGTCGAGAAAAAAGAAGGATGGCAAAAAAAATAAATTTAAACATTTGAAAAAATCTTTTAAGGAAAGAAAAAAACTCGGCAAGCTTTTTTATCCATTGTCGCCAAAGAAAACGAGGACATCGTTTAAAGTTTTTTTCTTTTAAAAAAAAAGAAGGGAAAGAAACAATCCCCCAAAAAATGAGCTTTAAAGAGCTTGTTCTTTTTATTTCTTATTCCACAAAAAAGCCTTAGGTGACAAAGAAGGCGGAGCTTTTAGAGCTTACTAAAAAAACCACAGTTTTTTTAAACAACAACAAATTTTTTGAAGCTGTTTAAAAAATGAAAAATAAAAAGATTTGAATGAAAAACGATTAAAAAAAGTTTTGAATAATTTTTGTTACACTTTTTTGAGGGATTTTTGAGGGGAAAAATTATTTTGAAAAACTTAAGGGAAGAAAAATTGATAAACATGCTATTGTTTTTTGAGCAAGCTTTTTGAAGTTTATTAAGTTTAAAAAAAACAAGGAACAGATTAGGTTTGCTTTTATTGTGTTAAATGGGATACAAATGTGTTTTTAAAAGAGTTGTTACAATTGCAGCATTCGGTCTTTTTCCAATTCTACAAAACCCCAAATTTACCTTCTATGACAGAATTTTTTTATCGTTGTAAACAACTGAACTTTCAATTCTGGTATTTCCCGAGCTTTGTTCCAGTAACATTTCTTGATGTTGTTTTACAATATTTTTTGCGTTCAACAATAATTTGTCGCTTTTCGTCTTACATTTTATTTTTATTTTATTTTAATACGTGCCCTAACACACATTGATTAAATACAATATAAATGATATAACATGGAATAAACTTAAATATTAAAAATAATCTAAAAATCAGGTTACAATATAACGTTAAAATAATAATAAAATTACAATTAGATTAAAAAATAAAAAAAAAAGATTTTGTCCTATTACATGATAGATAACATGCAATAGGACGAAATAAACTTCTTGATAAAAAAAAACAGTTTTGACCAGCTTGGATTCATTGTTGTTCCGACTATGACTCCGCATTTGAAAAAAAAAATTATCAAAACTAATTTAAAAAATTTTTTCCATTATTCTTTAACTTTACTTATAAAACACTAGAGAAAAGAACACACTTTATTTTAAACTTCCCACCACAAATAATTCCCGACAAGAAAAAATATTTTCTTTAAAAAATTTTTCTTTCTCCAATCTATTGTTCCCTTTCAATATATACTTTATTTTTTGTATTTGTTTAACATTTTTCCAAAACAGTCCTTTATCTAAGCAACTACTGATGAGCCTACTTATATCACATATCATTGGTTTAAAATTATAAAGCTGTCTAGTTGTCCAAGGCGAAACAGCAATTTTTCTTTTCTTAAAAATTTTTTATTCTCTTTCCCTTTATCCCAATACATCTCCTTTTTTACATTTGACCAGCTTGGATTCATTGTTGTTCCGACTATGACTCCGCATTTGGAAAAATGGTTTGGCATAGCCCTCCCAATAATTTGTAAGCAAAGTTACCATGATTTTGTGTTATTTTTTGACATATTGATAGAAGGCAGCATATGGCAGTTGGTCATGATTGGTCATGAACAATTTTCCTAAGACTAATATTGATTGCCACTTTTCGTATGAAAGAAAAGAAGAAAATCGGTTATTCTTCATAAAATTTTATTTTTTCTGCCCTTGCTGTTATTGGAGTTAAGAGCAGAAACTATTTAACTTTTTATATTTACTTTTTGAAAATAGTTTTTATTTTATTTCTCTGCCATTGCCATTATTGTTCTATTTTATCCACCATGCCTGCCTATACCTTTGCATCACCACGCCCACAAAATTTTTCTATTCCATTTCCAATTATTCGATGTATGACATATTTCCCATCGTCTCCAAAAGGGTTTCAAAAGTTATTACAAAGCTGCAAATATTTTTATTCAAAAAATCAGATAATCTGTGTTGATGCATTAAGATATTCTGATAGAGAAAAAAAATGGTATTCCTTTGATTACTACTATGGTAAATGGATAAGCTATGATTTAAATAAATGCTCATATAAATTATGGCCTTACAAAGAATTATCATGTGTTTCCTTAAACATTTCAAACTTGGCATCAATTTTAGCACCCAAAATCTATCAATGTAAATTCAAAAAGCTTTCTTTTATACATCAAGATCTTGCATATGATGAATATGCTTTATTTACATCATCATTAACTATTACAAATTTTTTCTGTGATTGTACAAAAATTAAACATAAAAACGGAACTCCTGCTTCTTTAAAGGACATTTTCAAACATTTAATTAACGTGCAAAAATGTGATATGTAAGCATTTTTGTAACCATTTTTTTTGGCTAATATGGTATTTTTAGTGATTTATGGTACATTAAAGAAACAACAACAGCTGATGAAATTGTAGAAGTTATAAAAAGTTTAAAGTCATTAGAATCAATTCGTTTCACTCATCTTACTGAATCAATCGATTTTAATCTTTTAGTTGACATTATTAGAGTAATTTGTCTTCTGGGTTTTTTTATGAAAAAATCATTTAAAATTTTTTAGGAATATAAATCGGTTTTGTTCGATATTTGTTTCATCGGAACCTTGTCAAATAATTACAAAGAAATGCTTGAAAATTTTATTAATGAAGTTTTGGATACAAAACTGGAAAAAACCCCTCTTATATGGTATAAGGAACAAGATGACGCCAAATATCGCAAAATGCTTCACTTGCGGTCCCCGAAGACATATGTATAACTATTTTGTCATTTACAATATATTCTGTTTACAGTTTTAGTTTCTTTTTGAATGTTCTTTTTTGATGTTGTTGGTCTATAAAAAAAAAAGAAAAATCGAACAATGAGATGTGATGAATTCGATCTCAGGATATCTGAAGCTATATAGATTGAAAAAAAAATGATAAATTCAAACAACAATTTGCCGTTAATAACAAATAAACAAGAAAAATTATTTTTCAAAAATATATTAAAAAATTTCCATTTCAAGTTAGGCACAAAAATGTTTAAATTACCATTCATATTATTTTTTATTTATTATGTGTCTATTGTTTTATATTTTTAGTAAACATCCATGGACTAGCTCAGCTTTCATTCACTAAAATAAATCTTCTTCTTTTTGTTTCTTTTCTTATCCAAAACAAATTCTAGAAAACCCAAGTGAAACTCTTTTTGTCGGTAATTTTATTTTTTACCAGAAAAAGTTTTTCAGAATTGCATTATTTAAACTTTTAAATTTAGCCCAAGGCAAAGGCTTTATTTTTGGTCATCACAAAACAAACACAATCCTTTTTTTTAAAAACAATCTTTTCGCGTCGCCAAAAATAAATTAGAAGTTTTCTTCAAAGAATGAAACACGAGGGGTTCCATTCATTAACATACTAAAAACAAGAGGTTGTTTTTGAGTTGAATAATTTAGCACCTACAAGATGCTCTTCTGATTTTGACTTGTAATAAGTTTCATGTGATTCTTCTTTTATAAAAACTCATTCATGCAAATTATTTTTAGCAGGTCATAGCACACAGAGTGCTATTGTCCTTTGAAGGAAGTAGCATATAATATCAGATGTTGTTTGCAAAAAAGAAATTTGCTTGTTTTTGGGACTATCAAATTATTCTTGTTTTTTTTAAATGGTAAAAGCAAACAGCTTTAAGATACGATATCATATGCTACTTGATTAAACATACACGTTGTTTTACAAATATTTTTAAACACGTGAAAAATTACACCGATTAATATCTTGCAAAAATTTTTAACATTTAAAGAGCCATATATTTATTTAAATTCAAACCACTCTATTCAACTTTCTTTTTTGACACAAAAAATTTTCTAACAAAATACCTTAAAACATAAAATGCAACAATCAACACTATCAACAAAGCTCCAAAAGCACAAACAAAAATATCAATCATATAAAATTCAACAAAGCTCATTTCTGTTGAAGCTAAATTAAGTTCTGGTAAATTACCATATTTATAAACATATTCAGTATATTTGAGTATTGTATCTTCAGGCGATAAGATTTTATTTGCTTCTTTCATTTTTTGTGAAAATTCAATAGCATTTTTATGATAAATACTTTCGGGTTCTTTTAGCAGTTCTTTCAAAGCGAGTGTAAGTCCAACTTCATGCAAATTTTCTCTTCCTAATAAAATTCCAAGTCCACGTTGATGTACTACAGCAGCATTATGAGGTTGATCACCAAAGAGAGGAACTAAAAAAGCATGGATTATAGTGTATAGCTTTTTGTGAATTTTTGTTTTGTGATCATGATAACTAGCACGGGCACTAAAGTTTTACGAAATTTAAATGTGAAAAAATCCATCAAGTTGATCCATCTTTTGAAAAAATAAATTAATCAACAACATACCCAAAATCATCGGCACTGCTGCTAATGCTGCTTCCAAAATAGAATTATACCCAGCATGTGAAATAAAGCCTTTACACTTCGGATGACTGAGCATAGAATGCTGTGGTAACCATTTCTCCAAAAAAATATTTGTAGAGTTTTGTAAAAATTCAGGAATCTCATCATCTTCAACATCAAATTTCCAAAAGAATGAATGTTCTGGAAAATTTTTGAATGCCAAAGAAATTGCATTTCGAATATTTGCTGGAACAGATTTTGAACGAGCAAAAGTCCCGAAAGAAAGTAGAACGAAGCCTTTGCTATGATCAATAATATTCAACAATCTTTGATTGATGGGAGCTGCATTTTTAACTTCTAGTCCACCAACATATTTAATTTTTGTTGTAATTAGCGTTGGAACATCAAGAAACTGATTGGTATTGACAAAAGCGATAGCAGCTTTACGTTGTCGAAGTTTAAGCAAATTTTCAAAGTTGGGGTCAAATTTTTTTCGAAACATTTCTGTCTGGGCATTTGAATTGATGGCAAACATATCATTGAGTTTGTAATTGACATACATGTTAAGGAGCTTTTGTTTCCAGGTCATTTTGTCAGAGAATGGAAGGAACATATCTAAAAAAAGAGCAGTATGAAACAAAGTAATAGAACTTGTGTTCAGCCAGAGAAATAAATAAAAGCGCAGGACATAATAATTCCCTCGAATAACTTACTTGGCATAAAGCTTGCAATAAATGGTATTCCAAATGCTTCATATGTTGGATTGAACATTGTTACAGCAGATATCATAACAACTTTTTCAATTTTTAAAACTTCGAAAATTCCATCTGGACAATTATCAACAAATTCTGTCATTCCAATATCCCATTTTGTTGAATTTAGCTTTTCCCAAAATTTGTCGTCATTCACCAAAGCTGAAAATTTTACTATGGATAATTGTCATTGAAAATTGTTGAAGAATACCATTGCAAACTTTTTTATACATTTCAAAAACCATTGGAACATCAGATGCTGCTTTTCGAGATGGAGTAAATACAGATGATTTGCACGAGAGATTTAAGAAGCCAGAATAATCAACATCTTCTGAATAATATCGAATGGCATGAGCTCGATCACTTCCAACTTCAGTAATATCAGGATCATATGAAATTTCTAAGATTGTCTAAAAATGCATAGTTTTTAGCAACAACTTTATGGCTTCCTTATTTTAATCATATTCAGCTTCGGCTACTTTGTTGCCCCGAAAAATTGGAAAAGCGGAAGTTTTCTAACACAGTTTTCTCTTATTTTTCAAAGATGCAACCAAAGAGCAAAAGTGTTATTCTTACAACTGTTAAACTGACTCTATGTCAGCTTTATTCATAATATAGATTGTTTTCTTTTTTTAACAACGTTCCAATGCTTTTACGTGCTTTTTTTGCTAAAAGTAAAAACAGAAAAAAAAACAAAAAAACGTTTTTATTGAATCTTTTTAGTGCACAGTTTTTGAATTTTTTATATTTTTCTCTTGCTCAAAAGGTTAATTGACATAATTATAATATATCTTTAAATAAAAACTTTTTATTATTTAAAAAAGGGGGAGGACAAGAATATGGGAGATGACGACAATAATTAATGTGCAATGTTACTGCAGTGTATAACTTGGAATTTTTTATAATAATATAATTACGTTTTTTCTTTATCTGCAAATTTGTGATACCATGAAAAAATTCTTATTTGTATTTTAAAACTAAACAAAAGTAATCGTTTTCAACAACAATGATAGATTTTTTCATTGTAAATGAAAAATAACAAACATAATAAAGATGAAAAGCTAGCAAGACGAAAAAAGAAGAAACATCTTTTAAAGCTTATATAATATACTTTTTTAATATTTTGTATCTTTTATAATGTCAGAGGTGTTAGTTACTTTTTGAATAAAAATCCTTTATAACAAGCCCGTCAAAATTAAAAACAAAGAGGTGGGGCATCTCAAATTGCCAATAATTATTTTAAAAAAGTAATTATATGAGAAAAAAAACACTTTGTTTAGAATTAAGAAAAAAAGCAATTTATGTATTTCACCAACAAGGCTTTTTTCTTCTATCGTTCTTGCTCAACATGAGTTCACCCATTGCTTTTTTTATTCTCTAATACTTTGTTATAAGGTTGATCGGAAAGTTCGTTTCGCTGTTTGAACGCCTGTATTTTTAAAATTAATGAAACGACAGGGGGTGAAATTTGGCATAGTGGTGGCCAAGGGAGTTAGAAAATGGGTTTCAACATGATTTTTGAGGTAGTTGGAATTTTCATGGAATTTTGTGGAATTTTCGTGTAAAATCCATTTTTCTTAGAAAACTGTGAAATGATCATTATTAAAATTCTAAATGTTTATGGCTCCAAAAACATACCAATTGGTTGAAGAACCATTAAATCATATTTTTTAAGCATTTTTGATGCAATTCCAAATAATTTTTTTATTCTTAAAAAATACCTTTAAAATACACAAACTTCCATTAAAGTGCAATAGCCGGGCTTCAAAAATTCCTGAAAATTCTGGAAGGTTCAAGAAAATTCCAAAGCCTATAAATTCTGTTAGGACAATGTCTTGGCTACCCCCACAGGCCATATTGACCCATATATGCCTCAAATTAGAATTTTAATAATGATCATTTCACAGTTTTCTCAGAAAAATGGATTTTACACAAAAATTCCACAAAATTCCATGAAAATTCCAACTACCTCAAAAATCATGTTGGAACCCATTTTCTAACTCCCTTGGCCACCACTATGCCAAATTTCACCCCCTGTTGTTTCATAAATTTTAAAAACACAGGCGTTCAAACAGCGAAACGAACTTTCCGATCAACCTTATAATATAAAATCTAAACTGCGATTGTTCCTATTTTTGCACAAAAGATTTTTTTACACCTTTTTTATTCATTTTATTTATTTGCACAGAGCGAGTTTCTGTTTCAAAAATGCTGTGGTTTTTTTTGCTATCAAAATTTACAGCAATGAAAAACAAACAACAATATTACTAGAACAACGTTAACACAAACACATAGCTATCTTTTTTTATGTGAAGGTATTATTTGAATATTTTAAATCTTTTTTCCCTAATTAAAAAGAAGAATCGCAGCGCTTATAAAGGATTTATAAAAATCGAATTATCAATGAATCGGGTTTTTTGTTATTTGTTATCACTCCAACGATCAAAAACCTTCATTTCAATGAATACCTCATTTTAAGAGTTTTTTAAAACTTTTATAGCGCAGTGATTATACACCTTTAAAATTATGATTTTTCAAGAAACAACTATAAAAACTTTAGTAATGATTTGTCTGAACCTACAGCTGAAGGAATGAAAACATTTTAAATTTTAAAAATCCCCCTTTGCTCTTACCACATTATGTCCACCATCAATTAAAACATTAGCAATTTTACCAGCAAATTGTACATGACTATGACCAATTGCAGGTGAAACAATTAAAATATTTAATGAAAAACAAAAATTAATCAATAAAAATAATAATATTAAAATTTTAATCATATTTTGCTTGTTAGAGGTTAACGGAAGCACTAATTTTTCAACGTTAATGATCAAAACATTTTTGGTGAAAGTAAAGAAAAAAATATTTTTGAGTATTTATCACCCCATCATCATCACTAAGAAAAAATTAGGGAAATGTCTTTTTCCGGAATGATTTTTTTGGAAGGAAGAGCTCAGACACAAAAAAAACTTTTAAAAGGAAGCCTACAGAAAAAAGTGATAAGAAAATGGACGGGTAAAAAATGTGTTCATTAAATGTTGAAGCAGAAAAAAAGAAAACAAAAAAAACTGTGACAGTTGAAAAAGGATATCCTGAAAAAAAATTTTGTTTTTAAATTGTGGTCATTATTGTTGAGGCAGAAGAAAACATCTGAAAAGGATATCCTGAAAACATAATTTTCTTATTACCACATATGGGTATTTTACTGGCAATTCAAATATATAAATTTTTATCAATTGAATAGCTATAAAAATCATTATTATGTCCAAATATGTTTAAATTTCTAGTATTTTTTTGTGTAATAACAATCTTCTATCTCTACACTTTGGTCATAGGAATTTATTTACAACAGAACACGTAACAAAGCAATAACAAAATGTGCAATATTTGTAAAATGCAAAGAAAAAAACGAACAATAAAAGCATTACAAACTTAACATAAGATACCAATACAATTATTAAAGTTTTCGATAATATCCAAGACGTTGTGCATCAGCATATGCTTTCATAATAAGGGAAATTTCAGCTTCATAAGATTCAATGGGATAACTTGCTCGTTGAAAAAATTCTGATAACTTTGATAATTGCTTAATTTCTTCCATAGATTTGCGGAATGCTTGAATACGTTCTTTATCCAATAAACCATAATTTGAATCCATAAGTGCAGAACATTTATCAGGAAATTTGCCAGGATTTTCTGCAACTTCATTAAATTTTTCAAAGAAATTATAAACATTTTTTTGTCGCCAATATCTATCAACCCAAAAAATTTTACGAGCAATTTTCATCAAAATAAAAATCATGCAAAACCCATCCATTTGCTGGTTTAAAAGGATAATCATCAGGAATAACCAATCTCCAATGAATAACTGCTCCAGCATATTCACCACTTTCAATAAGAGTATTTACATGAAAAGTATCAAGTCGATCTTCAATAAGAAACATTTTTGTTCCAGGTACAGGTTCTTTAAAATATGCCATTAGTTGTTTCTTTGCTTTCATTACTCCACAATCAGCGTTTGATTTCTTTATAGCATCCATTTTTATATTCATACATGCACTGGTAAACACAAAGAACTATTGAGCTTTTTATTGTTCTGATGGTTAATTCTAAAAATTAAGAAATAACGCAATACAAAAAATAAAAATAAGAAAAAGTTGAGAGGATAATAAGGAGAAGCGGATGAACGGAAAAAAATGCCGGGATAAATGAAAAATGAAAATACAACTTTCTCAAGTTCATCAATCAATAACACAAGTGCGATTTGAAGGCATTTTTCTGTTGAAAATAAAAAGTTTTGCGTCAAAAACAAATTTCGCATTTCTCTTTCTCTTATTTTCGAAGCAAAAAGAACAAACGAAGAATTTCACAAGCACACCAGTCAACGATGACAGCGTACAGCATATTGGAGACAAATTTTGAATTTTAAAACAGTAATAATTATTTCAAGAGAATCTGTTAGCACAAAAAGTCTGAATCAATTTTTGTGTCACGGCGTCAGTGTTTGTTGTAACATATTATTTATTTCCTTAAAAGTCTTGGTCGGTCGACCGCAAGCTTGGAAATATGCAAAGATAGAAAAAATAGGAAAAGATAGATCGAAAACGGAGAGAAAAGGGTGGCGATGGCGCCTTTCCTTCCTTTGTTGTCTGCCCTTTAGAAAGGTGCAGATGGTTGAAAAAGGGAGAATGCGTGACTTTCGTAACAACCGTCGCGACATTTTGATGTTTTATCATAAGTTTTTTTAATGCGTAAAAGACAACTTGAAATACATACATTGTCAAAATGACAAAATTATTTGGATTTTGTAATACTAATTATTTTGGTAGAGTTCAACTTATATTAATTTATTGATAAGAAAACATCCAACACTGATAAGTTTGCAAAACGAAGAAAACAAAAATGCTATTAACTGGTGTTATACGTTTTCTTTTACTGCAATATATTTTTTTAAGTTTTACGAACAATATTATTTATGTATTTTTATTAAGTGTTTCAAAATAACATCAAAAATTAAATAGTTTCTAATAAATAAATAAATGTGTGTGAGCGACAAAAATAAATTAGAAATGCGATGTTTTAACAAAAGAAGTAAACATTTAACAAACATTATGAAAACAGATAATTGTTCAATGGATTATGTTACAGAAACCATATGACTATGACCACTTGGTGCAGAGGGAGCACTAGGAGTGATAATTTTTGAAATGGAAGTAACTTGCATCAAATGTTTTTTGAAGACTCGATAATAAAGATGTGCAGATAGCGCATGACTGATGCCAAGGCAAGTTAAATTTGTATCACCAATATAATCTGGAGCATTTATTCCAAGTAACTAAAAATAGAATTATTAATTAAAAATGTTGCGAAAAAAAGGATTTGGTAGAAACAGTGTATTTTGATGTGGGATTTACGTTTTTAAATGTTCTGCAACAAAATCTGTTATTTATTACACGTACACATATTTAAAGAGTTGAAAGAAGATCCAAGAATAAATGACCGGAAAACATTTGTATGAATCTATTTGAAAATGCCGACTTTTATATAATAGCTTTAGCGCAAAAACTGCTCTGTGTTTTCTATCATAGACTACATTTTTATGCAATTCTTTTTAAATTTGCAAAATGTTTGCATCAACCAATAGCCTGCTTTTTTTTAGCTGCTTGTGAAACAACTGTTATGCCAAATTTATTTTTTTTTGTCTGGGAATTATTTCATGTACACGAAAATGACATAAGTAATGAATTTTTGTTTTTATTCAATAATAAAAATGTTGCGTTTTTTAATTAAAAAAACAGTTCACACGTTTAACGCATTTATGGCCTACTCGTTCAGCTTGTGAGATAAGAATGACAAATAAACAAATTTAAAAATATGTGTTCACGTTATTATCAATGTAAGCTTTATAGATTCCACCTACGCGAATGCTGTTTTAATTACTGTACTAACACGAAAACAATCTTTATTATCTTATTAGTTTCGACTTCATATTAATTATGGTAATAAAAACACTTACCCGATTAACAATATCAATAATAAATCCAGGCATAAAAGCAAAAAACAGCGTAATCGATGAAATCAAAATAACCGGTTTATTCAGCTTATTCACAAGTTGAGGAGAAGATTTCCAAAAATTTAAAATTATCAAAATTGCAGTTGTAATAAAATTTGCAATACTAAATATCAGTTTTACATGTCCCATTATCAACGGATAATTCAGCTGCCATACAAGACAAATATAATAGAAGCATGTAGTAGTCGTGGAAGCAGTATAATATGCAAAATATTTTGTCGCAATAAAATATATTGCTAGAATTGTTATATCAGTGCCCAAAAAGCATGCACCAATAATTTGAGGAAAAGTTATTCGATACATAAATGGAAAAATGAATGAAAAGCAACGATCAATGCAGAGGAAAAGATCAGCAACAGGGACGAGATTGATGTAGATGGTTGGCAGGCCAGCGATGTAATAGAGTAACATGGGGTTATAGATTGCTGCATCAGGTCTCCACCAAAATAGAATATATATCATATAAATAATTAAGAGAATGCTTGATGTGGCGATATAACAGAAATACATGAAAACAACAGGTGTTCGAGAAATTTTTAAAGATTTTTTTGGTTTCTTTAGCAACAAAAATAGAGATGCGTAAAGAGCGTATGACAGCGAGATTAAGATTATGATAGTGTGTACAAGGACAACGTAGTTGTAATATGACATTTTTAGTATTAATTTGGCACCAGTTTTTTAATTACCTGAAATGGCACATATTTATTAATTTTGTGTTACAAGCTTTGCTATTTTTGTAAAAAATTAATACGGCATTGTGAAATCGAAATTATCGAAATTGAAACTCTCGAATTCGATCAATGAATTTTAAATGTTTCGAATTCTGAAATTCAAAATCAGCCTAAAAGTGACACACAAAATGAAGCTATTGAAATTACAATTATCCTAATTTGAGTTTTTTTATACACGAAATATCGAAATTTATCTCAGCCTTTGGTTTGAAAGTTACCAAAAGGAAAGCAAAATTTTCACTAGCTCGATAAGCTCTTTTACCAATACTTTATTTGTCTGAAAGCGTTTGTGCGCACAAATAAAAGCTTTTGTTTAAAGTTATGCCAGAACTTTCAAGCTATATATACTAATATCCTGGAGAAATAAAGAGGTTGGATTTTTAAAAATATCGCAAAAAAAAATTTAAAAAAAAATGACTAGAAAACGACTACAAATATGATGAAAATAGTGAACGCCTGTCTGCTGCACTTTCTAGTATATTGTAACTTTACAATACACTGTATGGAGGTTGACAACCATGGATTTGGATTTCCAAAAAGTACAATGAAATACAATTTTAAAAAAAGTCTCCAGGAAAAATGAGTTTTTTTAAAACAATAACAAAAAGGGCAAAAATACAAGTTCCAGGATTTTTTATAAAAAACTTTTTCTTTTTTTGGAGGAAAAAAGAGTTTTTTTTCGCTTAGCTTTTTAAAAAACGCAACATTTTTTTCAGTTAAAAGTACAAAAAAATGTTGCGTTTTTTTGTACTTTACAAATACGAAAGCGAAAGTGAAAGTGAAAGATGCCGACTGTGTTTTTTCTTTAAAAAGTGCACTAAAAACAAAAAAGTTTTCTTCTTTTTTAATATGGTCATAGTAGTTTCCCAGGAATTGCTGGTGCTGGAATTAACTACATTATTTTTTTAGTAATTAAAAACAAATATTATGTATTTATTAATAACAATTTAATTAACAAAAATTAGGAGAGATTACGGTAGCTGTTATCCTGGTAAATAAAAATTTAAAATATTAGCGAATACTGTTGCCAAGTAGTTTAAATTTCTTCTTCAAAAAATGCAACAATTTTTTTTGCAACAATTAAAGCATTATTAAACATGTCTGCAATCTTTTTTCGTTGTAGCATTTGCTGCTCTATTCAGACGGCAAAAATTAATAAAATGAAAATTCTGTCGTAGATTTAATAATCTTCAAACTAGAAACATCAAAAAATAAATGTTTAATTTTAGATTTTCCACATGCCAAAATTAATTTTATGCTTGAATAATTAATATTGCAACAATTTAATATTAAAATTGTTATAATTGCTTGATATGCAAAAGTACTTTCATTTTTCAAAAGTAGCAAAAAAACGAAAAAGAATTATGCGTTTTTGTGTTTTTGATAGAATATCTAAGAGTTTTAATAGCCTATGATTTTCAAATAAATGTTAACAGCAACAAAATAAACAATGATAATTTCATAATTTTTTCATTAAAAAATTTAACTGTAATTTGTTTTATGGAAACAAAATGCTTTTTATTGCTAAAATTTTATAACGCTCTTTTTTTCAAAATCGAGTACCACTATAAGGTCGCGATGGCCAATTATCACGAATAAACAAATTTTTTTGGAGAAATATAAGATCCAAAACTTTTGATTTCAGCTTTAGAGAACTTTTTTCTGATTGAATAATGGTTTTTTCCAATAAATAAATTAATAATTGCTTCAACAGATTCTCCTATTATTAATGATTAGCCTTCAATTTGTTCCTTCCAGGGTCAGATTCTTTTTGGACATTTTCAAAAAAGTTTTATATACAAGTCAGTTTCATTGAAAAAAATTATCCTTCATTGTTATATAAAAAATGCATTTGTTAAACCGTCAGAAAATTTTATTAAACTGGTAGTAACCCAATATAATAAAATGTTTTTTGCAAAATTTTGATTAAAGTTTAAAAAACATTTGCAACTTTAAAAAATTATAGTCTCATTTACATTTTTAAATCAAAATTAATCCCATTGTTTTTGAAAACAACAAAACATGTAAAGTGATTAAACACTCCACTAATCATCATGTGGGGGGAATAGTTTGTCCACTGATGTTCGTTCTCTCCTTCGATGTCCATTAACATATTTTTTATTGCACAAAAAAATTATAAACAAAAAAAATCCCATCACAAAAAGATTCAACAGCAGCAACGGCAGCAGTGTTCTTTGAGAGATCATTTCTCTCTCAAGTTTATTTTGAATCCAATTTTTGGAGTCTTCTTTTTGGCGGCAATAAATTTTTGTTTTTGTGCCATTTCTTTTGACATCTTCCACAAGCTTGTTTAATGTGTAATAATTGAAAAAATGTATTTATCAATTTATCAATTAAATGCATATTTTTCATTATTATTTATGTCATGGTGTATTGGATTGCTATTAGGAATACCATATTTTGGTTTAAAAGAATACACTGCACCAACATGGGTTTTTTATGCTGCCGTTTTTGTTGCTTTGCTTTTTAATTATATTATTAGTACATATAGAACTCAACAAAAACATATTTCATTTTTGATTTCTGGAATTATTGGTTTTGTAAGTACTTTGTTCTTTCCCTGTTGTGCTATTTAATAACAAATTTGCCTAAATTTAAATTGATGTGGGCCATTTTAGACTGTTTTTACGGCTGCTCATTTTGGTGTTAGTTGTTATTATCTGGGACATATGAAATATTATGATCCAGGTAGGTTTTGTTGATAAACTGTTTATAACTGCATGTTGCAAGAAGAACTAATTAATCCAAAATTTGTTTTTTAGATCATCGAGAAATGGCACAAGGCCTTTTATTTTGTATTATTCCAACAATCGCAAATGGAATTTTTGGAATTCTTTTAACTTCATTACTTTACTGCCAAAGACGATACTCTATTAAAATATGGAAAGATTATCCACTTATAACTTGTTATAGTGTTGCTGCTATCTTGATGTGTACATACATCCTTAATTTTGTTTATACGACTGATGGTGGTTTTAAGCGAGAATTAATTGTTGCACATACTTCTATTATTGTTGCTGCTGCTTTTATTATTGTAGCATTTGTAACATTTATTCGACAACTGTATTATGGCGGAATAGTTGCTCTGGTAAGAAAATTTTATAAAAAGAACATTTTTAACGCTCTCTACAAAATTGTTAAATTGTTTTGAAATTTTATTGCAACAGAGATAAAGATGTATAATAGCACGAGTGCAGCGGATGCTGAGCTTATGCTGTTTCAGAGATTTTAGATGAAACACGTTAAAACGTTTAAACCTTACATTTTTCAGTTCATTGCTGGCATCATGTATGGTAATTTGGCTTTCAAGATGATTTATTACATGATTGATTCATATAACAGAGGTAATGAACTTTTCATGGTCTTTTCCATAGATGTCCCTTGATAATTCTGGATCTGGATTAGTTCTTGTCGTAATAAAAAGCTTTTGAAACCATTTACTGGAACTTAAACGTAGTCTTAAAACATTAAAAAACTAATCCAAACCGTTTTTATTAAAACAAGAAAAATCGAAGGGCTTTTGTAAGTCCAGTCCAAAAGTGTGCCCATATTATTATTTTGATCAACACAACGACATCTTTTAGGCTACCCTAAAGAGATCAAAAAATGCTATGCCCTTTTTATGCATTGCTACGCAATCTTAATTTTTGTTATTACTGGAATTTATATTTGTTATCATCTTGGAAAGCGTCTCGGCTCTAAAGAAAAAATTTCAAAAACAATACCAAAAATTAGTGTTGATGTTGAAGAAGTTTTTCCATCAACTTTATTAACACAAAAGTATTAACTTCTCTTTCTGTTTTAAGTATCAATATTATATTTGATACATTTTGTTTATTTTTATAAAGGAATCACACTGTAATGTTTTTCAAATGATCTGTGTATTTTAAAGTATCTCATATTTTTTTCTGATGTAATAAATTTTCTTATCTTAATTCGTTTAAAGTATCACAGAATTTTTTTCCAAATATTACTCGATAAAAAGCATGTTTCAAAAACACTCACTAACACCTGAGTCATGGAAAAGTCCAAAAATATCAGGAAACAATAAAAATGTAGAGCTAATAAGAAAAATACAACTGCATTTCTACCATCAATTTATAACAAAATTTAAATTACCAAATTAAAACACTATTTATTGCTAGATTTTAATACCATTGAAAAAAGAGATGAAAGAAAACAATTCCAGTTCTGTCTTTTCATTTTACTTGTTAATACTATATTTGTGAACAAAATAATCATACTGTAATTCTATAAATATTCGATTTTTAAAAACCTTATCCTTTTTTCGATTATAACTTACAACAAATATCACTTTTTTATCACCTTAAGGTGCAATGCAAGTATAATATTACCACATAAACTTATAAAGAAAGATGTAAGCAATATTACTCGACAATAACCATGTTTTCAAAACATTCATAACTGAATCATATATAAATTCCAAAAATTATCATGAAAAAATAAGAGGAAACGCTAAAAATGTATAATTGATAGAGAACAATTTACCGCTTGAAATTTCTGACAAAATTTAAATCACCAAATTAAATCAAAAATACTTTTTTATCGTAAAATTCAATAGGACTAAAAAAGTTAAAAGAAAATAGTCCCAGTTCTTTTCAAAAAAATAATGTTTTAAAATCAAGTAAGAACAAAGAACACAGATATTTCAGCTGAAAAAGAAGAAGAGGGAAAAACAGCAGACAAACAAACATTACACGATAAAAAATGCGAAGAAAGAGAAAGAGGCAACAACAAGTTCTTTTTAAAGAAATAAATGACGCAAACAAAAAATGTTTTGAGCATATATCATTCGTGACATACCAAGTAAACAGTTTTTTATCATGTAATTACGCGATTTTTAAAGCCTCAGAAATGCATATATAAATACAAATATCTTTTCAAATTATGCATTCGAAGCAGTCAGATTTTTACAGCAATATCATTTTTCTGATTTTGTCTTTTTGATAATTTTCTTGTAAGTTCTTTTTTCCAATGACAAGCAAAAGTGAAAAAACTAAAATTGAGGACATTGCCAAAATAGACAGGCTAGTCCGATTTCCATTTTTGCTCAACATTGTTTTTTTAAACAATACCTACAGTAATAATCTCCTTTTTTTCAGATATAAAAGTTATGACACGTGTTTCATCAACTCAAAATGCCGTCCACAAATCAACAGTAACAAAAAAGACATTGAAGAAAAAACATGAATCCAAAAAACCTAAAAAATCGACGAAAGCTCAAGCTAAATCGCTAGAAGCAAAAAATGATGAGCTCGTAATTGTTTTTCATGCTTTACAAGATAGATTTGATACTTTATTCCCACAGTTATGTAAGCATGATCAAATTAGTGCTCAATTACTTTGGGCAAGAGCTTTGTCAACGTCTGATGATGACTCCACATTTGTTTTTCCTCCAATTTGTGGATGCAATGAAAATTAAAAAAAGTTATTATTAACCATGGTATTTGTTTTTTTAAAATTTAACATTATGCTTGATGTTAAAATACAGTAACCTTACTGTAGTTGATATGTACAAGAAAAAATAAATATAATAGCCATTTTTGTCGTGTTGAAAAGGGTACAAAAAACACACAGACATTTCTTCCATAAAAAAATTAACATAATTCAAATCATTCGTTCTTCTTTCAACTACAAAAAGTTGCCTTCATTCGTCATTTTCATTGTACTTTTTTGACACACTTGCAACTTTTTTTTCTTCTATCATTTTTTTTCTACTGCGTTGATCTATCGTACACTCTATATCTGCCTTCAAGATGCTTGAACAATATGGTATATGGATATGTACAATATTTGTTAATTCATTTATATTATTAGCAATTTTAATACAATGTGGTGGTAAAAAGAAAGATGAAGTACCTAAATCTTTGCCAGTAAGTTTTTTTGTTTTCTAATCTATAGTAATATATGTTTTATAGAGAGGAGGACAAGTTCGAAACACTCCAACAAAACCAAATACTCCTATTGTTCCAACAACACCAATGCCGCAACCATCTTCAACACCTAGTGAACAACCACCTCCATCAAAGGAAGGAGCAAAAGATAAAAAGCCTGATGAAAAGAAAGAAGAATCTAAAAAAGATGGAAGCAAAAAGGATAAAGAAGCAGCAGCTCCCGCTGCTGGCAAGCCTGATGAAAAGAAGGAAGAAGAACAAAAAAAGAAATCTGGTGAAGGCGGTGAAAAACCAAAATCTGAAAAATCAAAGCATTCACAAAAGTCACAAAAGAAGGGTGGTGATGAAGAAAAGAAAGAAAGCGATGAAAAGAAGGAAGGTGATGAAAAGAAAGATGCAGCTGGAGCAAAGAAGGAAGGATCTGGTGATAAGCCAAAAGAAGAAGGTGGTGGAAAAGAAGAGAAAAAAATTCAACCACGTGTTATTAAGCGTGATGCTAAAGCTGTAAGTGTTCTTTTTACATTATAACAGTTTGTATATGTATCTCTTCGTTTTTAGCAAAGAATTGCAGAAGGAAAAGAAAAGCGTGGTAAAGGTGATTATCCAACAATGGATGATGTGCTATCTGATTGGGATTCTGAAAAAGAAAAAGAGAAGCAAAAGAAACAGAGTAAAGAAAGTAAAGAAGCACTTGGTGGAGGTGGAAAGAAAGGAAATGATGTATCTAAACAAGTCACAAATCTTGATGATGATGCAAATAATAATACTGGTGGTGGTGAAGCTAAGAAAGAAGGTGATGATAAGAAATCTTTGAAAGATGGCAAAAAATCAAAGAAAGAAGGAAATGAAGATGAAAAGAAAACTCTGCCAAATAAATCTGGTGAAGGTGCTGGAGAAAAGAAAGAAGATGCTGCTGGAGCTGGAGGCGAAAAGAAAGAAGATGAAAAAGTTGATTAAAACTGATTTTTTTCATTTTGTGTGATATACTTGCTTTTTTATGTAATTTTAACATTTTGAATTGTGTAAATTATATAATAAATATATTTTACTGATTTTTGTAACTTTTTACTTGTTAGCGTCAATGGCTTAGTTGGGAGGGCGTCTTTCTCTGATACCAAAGAAGCATGAGTTCGAATCCCATCTGCAAAATGTTCTATTTTTGTCATTTTTTACCGTAATCTATCACATTAGAATGTGTCACATGTTGAATGTATATCAACATAGAAAAATATACATTCAACGTATAACCATAAGCTTTCCAACAAACAACTACCAAAACAAATATTGAATACGGTATACCAATAATGCAAAGTGGAAATATAAACTACAAAAACACAGTTAAAAATGTCAAAGTTTTATTAATATACATATAAAAAAGGCAAGTATATCACACAAAATGAAAAAAATCAGTTTTAATCAACTTTTTCATCTTCTTTCTTTTCGCCTCCAGCTCCAGCAGCATCTTCTTTCTTTTCTCCAGCACCTTCACCAGATTTATTTGGCAGAGTTTTCTTTTCATCTTCATTTCCTTCTTTCTTTGATTTTTTGCCATCTTTCAAAGATTTCTTATCATCACCTTCTTTCTTAGCTTCACCACCACCAGTATTATTATTTGCATCATCATCAAGATTTGTGACTTGTTTAGATACATCATTTCCTTTCTTTCCACCTCCACCAAGTGCTTCTTTACTTTCTTTACTCTGTTTCTTTTGCTTCTCTTTTTCTTTTTCAGAATCCCAATCAGATAGCACATCATCCATTGTTGGATAATCACCTTTACCACGCTTTTCTTTTCCTTCTGCAATTCTTTGCTAAAAACGAAGAGATACATATACAAACTGTTATAATGTAAAAAGAACACTTACAGCTTTAGCATCACGCTTAATAACACGTGGTTGAATTTTTTTCTCTTCTTTTCCACCACCTTCTTCTTTTGGCTTATCACCAGATCCTTCCTTCTTTGCTCCAGCTGCATCTTTCTTTTCATCACCTTCCTTCTTTTCATCGCTTTCTTTCTTTTCTTCATCACCACCCTTCTTTTGTGACTTTTGTGAATGCTTTGATTTTTCAGATTTTGGTTTTTCACCGCCTTCACCAGATTTCTTCTTTTGTTCTTCTTCCTTCTTTTCATCAAGTTTGCCACCAGCGGCAGGAGCTGCTGCTTCTTTATCCTTTTTGCTTCCATCTTTTTTAGATTCTTCTTTCTTTTCATCAGGCTTTTTATCTTTTGCACCTTCCTTTGATGGAGGTGGTTGTTCACTAGGTGTTGAAGATGGTTGCGTCATTGGTGTTGTTGGAACAATAGGAGTATTTGGTTTTGTTAGAGTGTTTCGAACTTGTCCTTTCTGCAACACAATAATAATTATACAGTAATTTGTTGAACAAGCGTAAAAGTTAAGCAAAGTTTTCCTTGACAAAAGTGACGACCGTCATCAATAATAAAGAATGAATAATGTTTGTTCGAAAACAACGAATGCATATTTTTATCATTGGTGATGGAAAAACACTTTGCTGAACCGCTCTTTTTTCTCCCTTTAAATAAAATAAACTTACTGGCAAAGATTTTGGTGCTTCTTCTTTCTTTTTACCACCGCATTGTATTACCATTGCTAATAATATAAATGAATTAACAAATATTGTACATATCCATATACCATATTGTTCAAGCATTATGATGAAAGTAGATGGAGCAAAAGACGCTCAAATTGGTGTTATTTTCAGTATAAATACAGTAAGAAAAAAAGAAGTATATAAGTTGATAGAAGACAAATGTTACTTGTTGTTGCAAAAAAAAGAGACGCAATAAAAAATGATGACAAAAAAATTTTTTGATTGAATGATAAATGTAAATATGCAAATTTATTTTGAGACATTTTTCTGCTACATTGACTGACTGCTATCTAAATGAAGAATCTCGATTAAGCAAATACAAGATATATCAAAACGATGTCCATTTAAATGACTACGGTATCACACGGAAAATTTACAAGAATTAAAATATGGTATTTATAAAAGAAACTTTATAGTGGTAAACATTACAATAAAAATTAGATATAAGTTATAGTAACAAAATCATTAAAAACAAATTCGAAGTGACATAAATTATTCAATCTTTTCTTACAGAATTACCTACAGAAGCAATCCATCTGAAAATAACTTTGATCATTAATTGTTTCAAGAAAAATACATAAACTCACGGATCATTTAAAACTTCAGTTGCAGATGGACGTAAAGATGGATTTTCATTTGTAAGTTTTTCATACAAAGTCTTACAATCAGGAAACATTTCATATTTGTAATAATTTGTTGCAATATCATGAAGAATTTTACCCAATGAAAACATATCAGCTTTATAAGCATTATATGAATAACCAGTTCTCCCACATAGTTCTGGAGCACGATAACCCTTTGTTCCGCCTTGAAAATACATGTTATTGCCTAAAAATTTTTTTTATAAATTATGAATTTGTGTGATCTATAGGGTGTGAAACATACCGTATGCTACTTTCTTTGCAAGTCCGAAATCAGCAATTGTAACTACTCTTGCCTTTTCTGTTACCATAATCATTAAAATATTAGATGGTTTTAAATCTCGATGTACGAATCCATTTGAATGTAGATATTCAATACCAAGAACAATTTGTTTAAATACTTTCTTTGCTTGTGTTTCAGTAAGGTCACGATTATTAAGCCATTTTCGAAGATCTCCATAATATGCATATTCCATGAAGAGATAAATTGAATCACCAAGTCCATTACCCCATAATTCAATTGCATCATAAAGTTTTGTAATATGTGTATGATTGAATTGTTTCATTAAATATAGTTCATTACTTGCATCCTAAAAAAGATATCCAAAAACGTTGCTTGACGCTCTCATTAACGCAATTAAACACTTACACGTAAATTTTTAAATTTTTTTTTATTAATAACTTTACAAGCATAGAATTTTTGAGTCGATTCTTCTTTAACAAAATATACTTCTCCATAACTACCTTTACCAATTTGTTTACCAAAAACATATTTTTTGCCGTTCATTGAAATAATTCGATCTTCTTTTCCTGCATTTCGTAGTTCAGTAATTTCTGTTTCAAATTTAGTGGTAAGAAGATTCTTAGCATATTCATCCATATTTTTTAATTATTGAAAATTAAATAATGGCGTTGAAAATTTTTTGATTGTAATCAAATAAAGCTGAAAAAGAAGATATATAGTATTTGATAAGAAATTACAGTATTTGAAAAAGATTTAGGCATAAACACATAAACCCAACACAAACAAAAAAATAAGACAAAAAAATGATAGAGCGGTACAAGTTTCTTTGAAAAATATTCAACGTTTTTGTTTATCCATTTTTATCGTCGATTTTACATTATTCTCTTATCTTTTGCTGTATCTGAAGAAATCATCATGATTCTGATTCCTCATGATACATGACATGATCTCTCTCGAAATCCAAAACAAAAAAAGTAAAATAGTAGGATTAACAGCAATACTGTAATCAAATAAAACTACTATTGTTTAAGAGAAATAAAAAAACACGAAAAAAAGAACTATCATCAGCGTAAAAACGATGAACAAACTCTTACAAAAAACATGTGCGCGTTCAGTGCATGCCTGCGTCTCAACAGGATAGTTAATTTAATATTCACATCAACTATTGTTTTTATTTTAAATTATTTCGAACATATTTTAATGATTTTAATTATATTACAACAGTCAATAAACAATTTTTTATTCATAAACATTAAATTAAGTATCCTGCACTTGTTTAGCTCTATCGTTTTTATTTTCCTCTCGGAGATCTTCACTACAGAGCATGTCTTTGAAGAGAATTAGACATTTATTGATTACCATGTTTAGGAAAGACTTGATGATCATAAACTCCATCCTTTTTAGCACATATCGATATCAAATTTGAATTTCGCGCTGTTTGGCGAAGTATTCCCAAATGCCAAAATTTTTGGCGCAAAAAATGCTCCTACTACTAATGACCCTTCCCTGAAAATATGAGCTTACAAACTATTTCTCGTCAAAAAATAATTCCAGTTTTACTTGAACCGTAATTTTTTACAGTACTCATTTTAGTTCAACAATGGCTTCTTGCACTTTATTCACCTGTCTTTGCTAAAATGTTTGAATCGGGCATGAAGAAGCTCAGAAACATAAAGTCAGCATTACTCTGAATGTAAAGGATTTCTTCTCACTCGTGCATCAGAAAGAACTCCAATCAGTGATTTTGATAGCATTGATAAAGATTTTGCTGTTAAATTATTCAAAAATTTCTTCTATCCTTTATGCTCATAATTTGTTATTTCTCTGGTAATATTTGTAGAGTTTCGATTATAAACGTATTTATATTGTTGCATTACAGTATCTTGGAACATACATTGTTTTATTCGTTGATGCATATTATTTTAATGGTATACTGTAAGACTTTAAGTAAGCTTGTAAGAGAAAAGTTCAAAGCTGATCAATATTTTTTAAGTGAGTAAACGTGGGCATCCTTAAGTAATAATAAATTGTTTCGTATGTGCTTAATCAAATCAAAACATCCAAAATGATAAATAATGTTATTTTTTATCAAAATTTTTCCCTGAATTCATTAACAATTAAATAAAAAACATTTTAACACATGACAGAAAGGCATAAAACAAAACAATAAGAAAAAATTTTTATATAGGTAAAAGAAAGCAGAATAATAAGAGTGAGAGATTTGATAATAATAAAGAAACAATTTAAAATAAAGAAACGAGAACCGAACAGAGAAAAAAGCAGATTCGTTAATTTCATTTTATGAAAACAATAGAGTTGAGAACAATAATAATAATAAAGTTAAGCACCCAGATAAGATTATATGAGATAATATAAGAATGAATATTTACAACATGTTTTTGTTTGATAGGTATGGCTAATCATCTTCATCATCAGAAATTACACGACGTCTTTTAGCTGATGGTTCATTGGTTGGTGTTTCATCGGATGATTCTTGTTTATCATCTTCTTCAAGATCGGCATGAATATCAAGTGAATAAAACATATTACGGAACTAAAATTGATTGACAGCATTATTTACAGTGAAATAAATCGACAAGGCAAGAGGATACGGTAATTGATAAATTTCTATTCTTTTTCGAAAACGCATGTCTCCACCGGAGATATGACAAACAATTCGTTCAAACAAGGTGAGGTATATATCAATTACCCTATTTCCCACTCTGTATCAAAGCAACTTACAAATCCAATTTGTTCACATAAATTTATTTGTCCATCAAATGTTTCTCTTTGTGCAATAACTTCTGGACGTAGTTCTTGTAAAGCATTATCAGGACGAAAAACTGGAATTTGTTGACGAGTAATTGGTTTATCAGTTATCTTTGCAGATTCCAATGGATTATATTCTTTTACTTTACTAAAAAAGGAAAGAGATCACTGTAAGCTAACACAGAAACAAAAAAACTTACGCTTCAGTCAATTTATAAGCTTTAATTAAATAAGTTTTTATATGAAGAAGAAGGAAGCATGCTTGACTTGATTTCATTAATGCAAAGATTGCTGTCTTATCATCTGGTAATCTTTCTAAAAAAACAAAAACCGTTAGCACTGCTTTACAATATCATAAACATACTATAAATATTTTCAGTTGTAAATTCATCTTCTTCATCAACCAATTCACCAGCACGTTTAGGAAGAAGTAAATTTTTGATATTTGTAAGGAAATTTTGACCAGTAAGTGAAATAATTTGATCAGCAGTATGAATAATGAAAAGTGGTTCATCAGCAACTTGATATGGGAATGTTGCAAGATTATCAGCAATAAAAAGCATTTCTTCAAGTTGTGGCTTTTCCCGTGAATCATCAGAAAACATTCCAATAACATTTTTTAAGAAGCTTCGACGTTGATTTCTATTTGTTCTTAAACAAGCATATAAAGCATTAAGAACGGCAACAGCTTCAGAAGAAGTTTTTGGAAGACCATTTTCATCGAGCACTAAAAAAGGATACTGTAATTATGAACAATGAAAGAAACAAAAGATTACCATTATCAGTACAATGTTCACTAGCACGAAAACCACGAAAGACATGTAAATTCTTGTTATTTGTATTAAGCCTTTTATGAGTTTCAAATGTCCATCGAATACCAGGGATAGCTTTTGTAACCAACATTCCAGAATATTTTGCATCAATTTCTTTAAGCAATGGTTCAATCTTATTTCGAATTGATGGAATTGAATCTGTTGTCATTGCAATCATTGTTGGAAGTGGATCACCAGGTGTTACAAGTCCTTGCATCATTGTTTGATATACAACTTGTGAAACTGCTATACGAACTTCAGAATCATGATGAATATATGATGAAAGAACATGTTTCCAAAAGACTTGAATTACTGCAGAATTTATTGAACCACGTGTATCAGAATTCGCAAGATCATCTTCTAGTTCACCAGTATTTCGCAAGCGTTGATCTAAAACATATCATTTAACAACTCCATGAACAACTAAAAGCCAAAGACAACTTACATTCTTCTCTTGCTTTAACCATTCTCTCTTCTTCAACAGTCAAAAACAAAGTTAAATTCTTTAATACTTCAACCTTCAAATGTAAATGTTTTTCATCTGCACTAACGAGCAACGTTTGATACATATTTCGAAGTTCAACACGTTCAAAGAAATCTGGATATTCTGAACATAAATGACCAAGTGATGAAAGGGCTTTTTTGCTAACTTCCAAATCCGTTGATCGTGAAAAGAATAAGAGATATGAATAAATTGTTTCAGCATACATTCCAATTTCACGTTTTTCATTTGGATTTTCTGGTGATGATGGTTCTTCTTCTTGTTTGATTGCACCTTGTTGAATCATTTTATCAAAATCAAAGAATCGACACATTAACCCAACAGAAAATATACATCTCATAAGATTTCCACGAACATTTTCAGGTATTTTTGCAGAAATATTATTTTGTAATGCAGTATCTTTCGTTTTGCTAAGGAAACCTAAAATGAAGAACATTTTAATTAACAAACTATACTAAATCAAAAACATACCAATATATTGAATAAATGTTTTTGATATATTTGATTTGATTCGATGCCATCGCTTACATACAGCTCCAAGACATGCTATTGAAGATTGTATAAGAAGCATGCCCTGTTTTTTAATACATTCACACAGTCGATCATCGAGTTGCTTCAAAAAAGTTTCTGATGGATATTCCATTAGCGGAATAACTCTTTCCAACATATTGATAACTTGATTAAGCACTTGAAGTTCTGTTTGAGTTTCAGGCTTTTTAGCTAAATGTGGTAAAAATACATCAGTATGATGAACAATTAGCTCTGGACGAATCTTGCTTAACATTGATAAAGTTGTTAACGATGAAAGAAGGCGATTTTGATTAAGCTTTTGTGTTTCAATTTTTTCTTTATCTGATAAATCAGATTCTTTTTCAGCAAGATCTTTTTCAAAATCAAGTACAGCATCAACAATTCGATCAACAATTTGTTTTGCAGCATACATTGTATTTCGATCAACGTCATCTTTCTTAAGAACAGAAATGAAAAATGTTTCAATATGTTCACCTTTTGCATCTTTGAGTGAGAAAGTTACGGTATCAATGAGAGTATAGACTTTTGTTTCTAAGGCTTGTTTATCCGAAGCAGCCGTAAACCAATATGTCATTAGAGTTTCAAGTGCAAGCTTCTTAACACCTTCTTCATCAGATACACGTCGAACAATTTTTGATAAAATTTCCGGAACTTTTGGTGATTCTGGTACTTTATCAATATAATCACGAAAGATTCGAATAACACGTTTACGTACTGCAACACCAGTATCCTAAAAATGAACGAGTGTTAAAAATGCTACAAAACTATGAAATGGTCATGTGCTCCACCAACTCTGTTGTTGCATCACTGTTCTTGACTTTTACAAGACAACCCTTCCCTGTTAATACAAAAGAAAAACCAACCATAATTCGATCACATAGAACTGAATAATAATTATCAAATAAATCAGGACGGAAGATTAAATATTTTCCAACCAATTCAATAACAGCTTCTCTTACAGCAACATTCAAATCCATCATTCGAGATTTAACAACTGCATGAACTTCCGGAAGATCAAGAACTTCAGAATCAGATTCAATAATTTGTGATAGACATCGTATTGCTTTTGTTCGCATTGTTACAGGTGAATCAGATTGTACTTCAAAAAGAATATGTTTTAAGTAAACATTGAAAGATTGACTGAATTCTTTCTTCGAAGCAAGATATCGAACAGTCCAGTGTGCATCTGAATCAATCAATATTCGACCAGATTTATCAATACGTGTTTGACGTTTCTTTAATGATTTCTTATCAGCAAGCTTGATCAAGAATTCTTTCATATCTTCAGATCTTTCAACTATTCTTTGATATCGTTTTTCAGCTTTCTTCAGTTCTGTTGAACTGAGATTTTCACTTTGAAGTTCTTGATGTCGTTGTTGTTGTGCGGCAAGATCATCAACAGTTTTTTTGTACCATTCACCAGCATAAAAAGCAATAGCATATTCAGCAGTAACATCATTATCACTTTTTGTTGAGATGAGGAAATCAATTAATGCTTGCTGAAGCTTTTGCATCTTTTCAGTTGAAGAAAGCTAAAACAGTATGTGAAAATTAGTATTACAGCAAACCCTTCAACATTTTTAACACATACCTGGGAAATATCAACATCGTCAAGAAGTGCAGTTGAATCATTTGCTTCATCAAAGAGAATAGATTTAACAACCATTTCAAGCCTTGTTTTATCAAAGCTATTATCCTTTCCAGTTACAACACGATCCTTTCGAAGCCTTGCTGTTATTGTTCCAAGATAATCCATACTTGCAATTCGAAGCGAAATATCAAGCTTTTTATCTTTGAATGAATTAACTAATATAGATCCAAGTACTGTAAGCATAAGTTCTGCAGCAGGCCAATCAGGACGATATAAAGCTGCTAGAAGATCTTGCAGAAACAGTTCAAATTTTCGACGATAATCTTCTTCTGCTTTTGCTGTACATTTGTGAAGAAAGCTTTTAAGGAACGTAAATGCCCATTTCTTTGCTTCTTTAAAGCATGATTCAATGTAGCTATCATCTTCTTCTGTTGGCTTTTCATCTTCACCTTCTTCAGTTCGCTTTTTGACTGGTATCTAAAAGAGTGTAATGAAATAAAGTAATCAAAAAATGATAGCTTACAATAACGACAGATTGAACAAGTTGCAAGATCAAAACAGTAAAATTATGAATATTTTCAGTTGCTGAAAGTCGATAGCAATTTTTAAGATTCTTTGCTGGTGGTAATTGATGAATAGAAAAGAGTAATTCTTTGATGATATCTTGACGAAAACTGTCATATTTACGGAAGATAACAGAGAGAAGTTGTACAGATGCCATTTGAATTTGTCCAATTCCATCAACAAAGAAAGGAGCAGAACCCATAGTCGATAATAACGCTACCGTAACTTCATTCAGAGAAAAATTACGAATCTAGAAAATGAGTGTAAATAATTATATACAGTAAATAAGCGCTTACCAATTCAGAAAAGCATTCAATCATATCAACAACTCGAACATTAATGACATATACCCATGAAGAAGAAAGATTTCCAACACTTTTACTTTTTTTCTTTGGTTTTTCATCAGATTTTTTTCCTTTTGAATTTCGAACTATAGTATCTGCAGCTGGATAGATAACATGTGCAAGCATTTGTTTACATAGTTGTGCAGCACGTTCCATTGTATCCTCTACCATAGCTTGTTTCGGTGCACGATGAGATGTCATAATTACAAGTGCTAATGTTGCAGCTTCTGATGCACGAATGAATCGTTCATTTAATAGATCACGAGCAACTTCATTATCAATATCATCACTCTAAAAAGAAGACGAAAATTAAAAGAGGATAAGTAAGTCTGTAAACAGCAATTCAATTTAATCAGAATGGATGAGTTTTTCCCACAATCGTCGCGGATCAGACTGCTGGTCATTGCAACAAGTAAAAAACATACTTCAAGGAGATCTTTACAAATCAGCTGTCCTTCTTCATCAATGACATCACGAATATTCTTTTCTAACATTTGTACAAGCTTTGCTAGCCGATCACCATCTACTTTATGCAACTTTCTCCAATTTTTGAGTTTCTGTGCTTCTTGTCGAAGTTGGCTGAGAGTATTTTTATCGATAAGGACATTTGGGCCTAAAAAGTAATGCTATTAGAAGATGCAAAGGACGGCATAAAAGCTTACCATTATCAGCACTATAAAGTTCAAAACCACCAAATTGATCAAAAATTTGTTCAAGTAAAGTTTCAACTCTTCGTTGGCATTCACCTTCAGCCATAACGCATAAACCTGAAAAAAATAAATTAAATTACAAAATAATAATATGTTATTTTCTATAAGCAACTTGTAACAAGTTGATAAACATTCAAGGGGACAATTTTACGTAAGCGTTCGAAAAAATATGTTAAACAACGAAAAAAAGCTGCAAAGAGAGAACGTTGAAATAACTTTTTTTTGCACTGGAAAGACAAAAAAAAACAATAACATGAAGAAAGTTGGCAGGTTTTTGTTACTGTAAGATAGCAATCATTTTTATAGTTTTCTATTTTAACTTCCTTTGGAGGACAAGCAAAGGATTTGGATTTTCTTTCTAATGCTACCGTATGATAGAATATGCAGAGGGTCTGAATTTTAACATGTTTTTTAAAGCTCGATAAATCTTAAACTTGGTCAAAATATTAAGTATTTTTTGAAAGCTTATTAGTTAATTCAATAATACATAAAACGATTGATATCTTGCTTAAAATTGCAAGTGTGGATTATCTTGGTACAATAACAGCAACTCCGCAAAGATCATGTTGTAACTGGAAAGGATAATAGCTTTGATAAAACAAGGCATGAAATGGTTGTTAAATGTATTTTAGCAGTTTCTTGATGATGTTGATATTTTACAATACATGTTGAGGACAAAGTTGTCTGGTACACATTAGAAATGGTTGTAAAAAAGCCTTCATTTTTGTAAAATTATAGTCTTTATAGAGGTCGTTTAGCATTTACAATGCGGATATCAAAAACCTCGATCTCCAGTAGGTATCCATGTGGATTTGCTATGATACAGTATCAGCATCTTTTAAAAAATTAAAAAACCAAGGGCCAAATGAAGCAAAATAAGTCCTTTTCCAGCTTTATCCGTAATCTCAGCAATATCCTTACCTTCAGCTTCTGCTTGTTGTTGACGTTTACGATTTTTATCTTGTAAATTTCTTTCTCTTTCTGCCCATTCGAGTTCACGTTGTTTAATAACTAAAATCAACATATAATAATCATATTATTATCACAAGCAACTACAACAAACCTTCAGTTGGAGTAGGTGGTCGTTCAGATTCATCTTCACGTTTAACCTTTTTTATTTTTCTTGATTTATTAAAGAATTTTGGTTCATCCGATGATGTAGAAGGTTGTGGTTGATTTTCTTCATCTGATGCAGAATCAAGTCGAGCAGAACCATGCTTTCTTTTTCGACTTCTATCACCAGAGACATCATAATATGGTGTTAATGAATCAACCAATTCTCCAACCTAAAAAGTAATAAACATTAGTAAAAATGTATATAGAAAGATATGTATCCCGTTTCTTTAGAACCACCTTAGTTACCTTCCCAAAATTTGAAGAAGAGCAGTTTGTAGCGCAATGGGCTCCTAGAAGAAGACAACAGTTCGGTTCGAATCCACCTCAACACATAAAATTCTTTTATGTTTTAAAAGTTAAAAAAAAGTTAATCCTGACATATATTTATTTATTGTAGCATAAATATGACTCTAAAATGTCAATATTAACCGCTATAAGTTTTTAAAACATAAAGATTTTTATGTTTCAAAGCGCATTCGAACCCTACTGGTGGTTTCCCTTTGGAATAAGAGTCTAACACGCTACCAACTGCTCTACCTATTTTGCAAGGGTGAAAGAACACAGACTATTTTCAAAAAACAAAACGTAGATATAGATAAAAATAGTACCTCTGAGATTTTTCGTTTATATCCAGGTTGGATTAACGGAACAGATGTATGAAAATGTCGATAAACAGGTATAGGATTCTTTGAATCCATTATACTTTTTAGTAGTAATTATAATAAATATGTACAATATTTACAGAGAGCTTTTTAGCAGCAGCAAAAAAAATTGATAGAAAAAATTCAAAAAATTATTGCTGAACGATGGCAAAAGTTGTCCTTTCTTTTTCTTCTCGTGCTCAGAGATTTCTATTGCTCCCACCCACAAAATAATAAAAGAGAGACTTACTTCATCCTTTTTTCTTCTAATACCACCACCAAAAGCTTTTTCTTTTCCTTTGGGTTCTTTTCCTGTTGTATTTACAGGTTTTAAGGATACCTTAGATTTAGGTGGAGATTTTTTTGTCATATCTTCAGTAGCTTGTTGTTGTTGTGGATTTACAACAGTAGCAGATGATGTTGATGGAAGATTATCTTCGTTGTCGTCAAAGTGTAGCAGTTCTCCACTATTTACAACTTCTGCAACGGCCTAAAAAATAGAGGAGAGAAAATTAGATGTAAAAAATGTGTTCAAAATAAAACAGGTGTGAAAAAAAAGAAAGAAACGGATCTTCTTCGATTCGAAGCTTCAAACTTCAGGGCAACAAGGCGGCATGGTCTTGAAGGGAAGATAGTAACATCATTTTTTGAAAGTTTCCTATTTTTGTGTTACTATCACTTTTATAATTTTATAAATTTATGTATAAATCAGAATTTTATTTTTTAAATCTTTTTTGAGGCTTTTATTGCTGCAGGGCACTAAGGGTTTTAAAGAAAAGAAAGTAACCTTATTTTCGAAAGTTTTTTTTAATATTGTTACTATCATTTTTTAACTTTTAAAAATTCTTATGCATAAATTTTGCTATTATTTCTTTTTTTTTAAATTAGTGTTGATATCTACCGTATACTTCGACTACTTACTTTTGCAAGTTCTGGATCTAATGTAATATCATCAAATTCTGTTTGAATATGAAATGAATATTGATTTAAATTATGAACATTTTTCATTAGTGGTGGTAATAAACTTCCATCATATATATTTGCTTCTATTTCATTATGCTTTACATTTCTAAATACACAATAAGCTTTATAATTGTCTTTGACGTTAAAATAAGCTTACAATTCTTTAACATCATCAAATGAATTTAACAGCAGTGAAGACATATATCCAACTAGATCTGGATCTTCTCGTCTCAAATATTCTACACAACTTGCTGGATTATGACATGGTACATCTTCAGGATTAACATTTTCACGTGGAAATGGTAAAATTTTTGTTACTAAAATTATTGTGTTTTAACATTTTTACAGTAACCCTTTACTGATGTTTTTCTAAAGTAATCAAAAATATGATAAATTTGATTCTTATTTTTCTACAGTAACCCAATGGTAATCAAAATAATGCTTACAATTAGTTGTTAAATGACATCCTGCAAAAATGATAGGATTTTTAAATTGATCTAGTCGTTCTTGTACATCATGAGCATAGAGATCAGCTTGTTTTTGACGAGTTTGAATTTCTTCATGAATTTTTTGTGTTTCACGTTTTTCACGTTCTAGCTGTTTTTGCTTTTCTTCGGCAAGTCTTTGCTTTCGAATCATTTCATTGTGTAAGGCAGACTGTAAAAATTAGGAGGGACTAAAGGAGATAAAGGAAGGGAAAGATTTTTAGGTGGATCAAGAAAATTTGTCTTTACACTTTAAATTGCGGCAGAATCACCGAGACCAATCAATCAGAAGTTTAAAACTTTAAATCTGGTTTTTAAGGAAAGGTTTACTTATTAATTTTTTAAGAGCTCTTACATTTTCAGCTTCTTTAGCTGGTGAAGGCTTTGTAGGTTTTGGATGTTGAATAACATGTTGTTGTACTTGTGGAGAAGGCTGTTGAATAATTTGCGACGGCATTGAAGGCTTTGGTGGTTGTGCGATTCGATGTGCAGCAGCTGGTAATGAATGTTGTTGTTGCTGAGAATAAGGATGATGAATTTGTGATTGTTCATAAGCAGAATATTCTGATCGTTGTTGCACTTGTTGCGGTGCAGGATTATAATAATGTTGCTGTTGATGCTGTGATATCGTTGGAACATGTATCTGCTGTGGTACAATTGCACTACGTTGTTGTTGTTTTTGTTGAGCAATAACAATTGGTTGTTGCTGTGGTACAATGGCAGCACGTGAAGACGGCTGTTGTTGAGGTTGTGAAAAAGCAGATTGATGGGGATTTTGACTTATATGATGCATTGAAGGCTCTGCTGCTTGCCTTCTTTGAGGTATTGATTGTGGGATATGCTGTTGTTGGGATTGGGGTGGTTGTTGATAGATAGCTTGTGGATTATACTGTACTTGTTGTTGAATATGATGCTGTGTTTGTGGGAGAGGATCTTGAGGGATTTGTTGCTAAAATTTTATTTTAAACCAGGCAGTTACGGTACTTTATATATCAACCTGAAATTGTTGTGAAGCATAAAATTGTTGTTGTTGCTGCTGTTGTGGCATCATCATCTGCTGATTATTTATATGTGAATTAGATAATAATCCATGAGCTTGTATTTGAATATTTTGCTATAAAGTTTTAATTGCTGCTATCTTCTCTAGATCATTGTTTGCAAAACTTACTATATAACCTTGTTGATAAAAATTTTGATTATACATTGGAGTTTGTTGCTGCGTTAGCGATTGCTGTTGGGGTTGCTGCTGTAGTTGCTGTATAGGTTGTTGATTCAACATCCTTGAATATTGATGTTGTTGTTGCATCATTGCAGCTTGTTGTTGTTGTTGCTGTGGAGTCATACCATACCCAGACATGCCAGCATGATTCTTAAAACAAAATTAAATTATATCCAACAAAATAACGCGGGAAATTTTTGCAGCAAAATTTTTAATCTTTTTTAGCGCATTTTAAAAACTTACAGGTTGTTGCCCATTCATCTCATGGGTTATTGATTTTTTATTAAAATTTTAATTTAATGTTCAAGGTGATGAACAGATACAAAATGATTAGATCTATAGATAAAGCATCTCAAAGTTTTTTTTACTAAAAGTTTTTATACAATTTTTCTGCTGCTGTTAAAAAAATTTTTTTTTCGCGTGTAGAAGATGAATAAGTCTTGAAACGAAACAAAATTGCAAATTGGCATTTGTTCAAAACAATTTTCCTCATCTAGCTTTGTCAAATCCGGCATCTTTTTTTTCCTCTCCCAATGGTATTCATTAATTTTTTATGTCATTCAATAGATATTCAAATACAAACATTTCTTTATTGCCATGTAAAAGAAATCAATACAAAAAAATATATATCTCATAAAAATTTATATATGGATATTAAGATAAACGATAAAGACTTTATTTATGTTGAACATGACGAATAGCAGCTTTTGGAAAGAGTTGATTGGTTGAAACTGTTGTTGAGGTTGATGGTGTTGAAGTTGAAGCAGAAGAACGTGATTCACATGAACTCTACAAAAAACACTTAAATTTTGAACTAAAAAGTTTCTAAAAAAATCTTACAGCACATGAAGAATCATATTCACTTGTATCACTTTCAGCTTCATTACACAATCCACCTAATGTAATAATATCAGGTGATGTAGCACGTTGAACTCTAAAAATTACTAATAACATTTTCTTTACCAAAGAATTAAAAAGCTTACGCATTTGCTAATGGAATATGTTCATATGATGGACTATCACCTGCATCAACTTTTGCATAAGATTCAACATCAAAAACAAAATCACGTAATTTATGTGAAGATTGTGGTAGTGCTTGATGATGAGATCGTTGATGACGATAATGCTTTCTTGGACGTTGCTTTTCACGACGAGATTGTAACGAAATTACAGAATGCTTTGATGATGATCGACGACGTCCACGTTTAGATGTTTTGGAGGAGCTGCTGAAAAGATGGATTACAAAAAGTATTAAAAGAATCATGTGGACATCAACGTGTTACAGTAACCCACTGCGGTTTCTGCACTAATATGTATAAGTTAATATAAATAGTCGCAAGTTACAGTAACCATCAGAAGTCTTTACCCACCAAAAAAAGCATAAACTTACTTTGGAAATTTAACACGAATATTAACTTCAACTTCACAATCTTGTCCAGAGAGTAATGCGAGCTTGGAACTAATATCATCGATAACTTTGTCAAGGCTTGCACCAGGTTGATGTTGAATTTCACGAATTTTCTAAAAAAATATCTCCATCATTAACTCCAACAGCAATCATTAACTCTAAATTAACCATCAATAATCAAAAGATAAAAAAAACTTACACATTTTGAAGCCATTATAAATTAACAAAAACAAATTTTTGTTTCTGGTGCCGTTGAAAAAAGATATATAAGCAACCTCCAAGGATGATGGACAAAGCAACTGACAAAAAGCTTTTAAACGAATGAACGAAAGCAATATTTCTTGGTGAATTAATTTGCATCTTTTATTTGTAATGCAAATTATTTTGGTAAAAATCATGCGCACAAAATTTGATGGCGATGATTTTTACAGTATGACAAATATAACTAACAATGCCGTACTTGAAATTAATTTACACTATTACAGAATAAGTATTAGTGTGATTATAAATATTAATGCATGCTAACGTTTTCTATTAAAATAAAATAAATATTGTTTTATTTTTCAGCATTTTCTCGACTGTCTCATTTAAATAAAATTTTAAAAATGTAATTATCAAAAAAATGCGCAATTTTGCTTTTATTTTAAAAATACTGTTTAATGATTTCGGTATGATAATTTAAATATTCAAACATGAATAAAATGATTGATAGTTTCAAATTGAAACAATCCATTATACTTTTTTATACAAAAAAGTGATAGATGAGAAAGATAAAAATGATGTTTACAATTTCTGTTGTATTTGTAATGCAAGCTTTTATCAATATTTTAGCAACACAGGCTTCGTATCAGCTTTTATTTTTAGCTGCATGAATTGTTTGTCTGTACAGATTTTTCAGAAACATATCAACTTTTTTTAAAACAATAAATAAATACTGATTTTTTATTCATTTTCCAAATAACACAGCAGTTTACCTTCTCATAATTTCTCTTACATTCACCCTATATTCATTAAAAATGTATGCAGTAAAAAAAGTAAAATTTTATTTGCCAATTTTAATAAGAACGTATCCCTCGTAGTTCTATGATAATCTTTGTTTTGTATACATACATCATACATAGTGATAATAATAATTTTTGATTTTGTGACGTTTTTGGTTTCTTTGATTCCGTTCTGATTTGTTTTCCTTTTTTTTATCGATAAATAAATTGGTTTTAAAACTTGAAAAAAGACACACCGATTCATTTTTGAATAAAAAAAGAAGAGAGAGGGTGGATAAAATTAATGATATTCACGTGAAATGTCTATGGTTTTGTTGTGTATAATTATTTGTTTAAGATAAACTTTTTACAACATTCCTAAAATTACCATGTTTATTTTTGATAAAGAAAAGTATTTTAAGAGTGTTCCAAAGTGTAAGGTTTAAAGTATTTACTGTATACATACATATCAACAAAAAGGATATTGTAATTAAAACCGGCAATGAAGAAAAGTAATTTTTACTTTTACTTTTAAAAAATTCTTTTCAAAAAATAATTGGCTAAAAGTTTGAGCTACAAATTGTCGATATTACATGGAATGTTGTACCATGCTGTGTAATTCTCTCCCTCATTCAATTTTAAAAAATTGCTTTTTTTCCGTTTGATGACAAAGATCCACAACTATTGCATCATTATTCATCAAACAATTTGATGTCCGTTTTTTACAGCAACAGTTATACACCCGTTTTTTTTTAATGTTCACGTGAAAACCCTAAAATATAACTTTTATCGGACTTTAAACTGTTTACACTTCTTTATTACGCAGAATCTAGGTTGATAATTTTTTCAAATGCACTTATTTTTTTACACGTTCGGTTTTTATCAGCATTGAACGCAAACAATTAATCATTTGCTTAATGCACTTTTAACTCTAACAGTTTCGGTGTATATTTTTGTAGTTACTTGCAATAATGTTGTTTATTTGTTGTGCGAATGAAACATATTCTTTTATGCATGAAAACACCTCAGATCTTCAAGCTAATGTGGAAAAATTCATTTAAAAAGGAACACATTTCAATGAAACTTTGCGTTAATTTGATAAAACACAAATTCCGCTAGTTCTCTTTTTTTCCTTGAAAAATGTATCAGTGATAAGAATATCTGTGTTTTTTTGTCATTGAAAAAGATAAACGAAGTACGTTTTTTGCAAACAATATATTTCAAAGAAACTTGAATGTACGCTATTGCGTTTAATAGCACCGATAAAAGTACGAATGAAACATATCCTTTCAGGTTGAAAGAAATTCAAACGCTGACAAGTATACTGTAGCCCTTGAAATAAAAATATGCAAAAACTGAAAAAATTAAATCATATTTACAGTAATCCTTAGAAAAGATATGGTGCATTTAATGAATCTTTGATTTTATTACCGTAACTTTTTTTGACTGCTGTTTTGTGGCGGAAGTTTTTATGAATAAAATATTTCCTCTTTTTATTGGACATGTTTTTTAAACAAAAGTTGATATCAATTTGTTCAGAAAAAATTGATATCATTTTTTTTATTTACGGAAGTTTTGAAATATTTTCAAATATAAATTGAGTTCCAAATTTTTTGTTTTGATACCATGATATCGATTTAATTTAACACTTGTTTTGACGAAAAAAAGTTGTGTCTGAAACCTTTTTGTCACCCCCACATTTATACACACATGTAATGAAATTTGATGTCACACATTAAACCAAATATAGAAAAACAAAACAAGCTATTTTTCCGCATTCGATGCATTCTAAAAAAAGAATTTAAAAACAAAACATCCTCAAATTTACTCACCTATTTTTGGAGTCACATAATTTGTACAACTTTTTTTTCATCAAATTTTGAAATCTCTCTTTTTTTAGTAAACTCAAAAATCATTTATCATTTTCATACCTTCTTTTTCTTTCTTCTGTTTTTTACTATCTGTGAAAAATGAATTTGTTATTGTTTTCAAGAAAAAGTATTTTTTGTCCATGTTGTTGTAGAAAACTTTTGTGTTTTTTTCTCGAACCATTTTTTGCCCTAAAATGTCCATCATTAACAAATGAGTTAAGAATCTATCAAAGTGTTGATACTTTTTGGTGCTTACTTTTTTGTGTTATTATTTATTTTGATCATAAAAGATAGGCTATTTTTATATTTTTTTATGTATTTTTTAAAATGTTGTAATATTTACTCTTTTTTTCTGCAGCTTTAATAATTTATGATTGAATGGGTTCACGTGATTACACGTGATAATTACTTTTACAATAACACCAATTAGATTTTAGTAAGATTTTTAAAAAAGAAATGTTTGTTTATTGATTTTGATAACTACAGTCTAGTTTTATCCGATTTATCGATTTTGCGTACTTACAAATTTTTCCAGTGTCAAAACGTATTCCTGCAAATTGTTAGTTGCGCTTTTGAGAATTTAAATATTTAAGCCTCTCAAAGTAGCACACGACATCGTCTGTTACTTCCTTAAATTTGTTGATTGTTAATAACAATCTCGCAATTAGTTTGTATTTTACCGTTATTACTCATCAAAAATTCTAAAAATTGAATAATTCAAATTTCTCTGAATAAGTAGTAGGAGATATCGTGTGCTACTTTTCTTAGCTTAAATATCTAAATTCTCAAAAGGACAGCTAATGATTTGCAGGAATACTTTTTAAAAATCAAAATGGCATTTAAACCCATTCCCTTGTCAATGTTTAAAGATAATTTCTTTGCTGCCTTTCTCTTAATTGTTTTTTTCTGTGTCTGTTTTTTCTGAACATTGCTTCTACATTTCCGTTACCTTTTATTTTTTAAGCAAAAAACACTTTTTTTTCTGAAATATTTACAACTTTGTTTTTCACATTTTTCCCTATCATTGCTAAAGTGCACCAAACCCAAAAAACCTAAATCAGTTTTAATTGCCTTTTCCGTTTTTTTTTTCTTGTTTATCAATTTAATTTTAACCTTCAACCTTTTTTCTTCAGAAAAATAATTTTTTTCTGAAGGAGCTTACGTGCTACAAAACAGTAAAGCAGCAGTAAAACGTGGTATAATAAAAAATGATAAATGTTTTGCAATTTGTTAGAACATTATCTAATTTATTACAAAATGTTACAATAATTGAATATAATCAATCTTCATCAATCATGTTGCCATAAATGATTAAATGATATCTTTTTATTGTTCTTTTTTGTATTGTGCAGCAATTAAAAAAAGCTGTTTTTTGCAATAGTTTTTAGTTTAAAGGACAAAGTTTGAAATTTTGATGCATTGTCTGAAGCTCTCATTTCGAGAATAGTAGAGCTTCTTTAAATTCATCAACCAGTTAAGATCTCATCTTCTTCTACGATTTCTATGAAGGGCAGCATAAAATATGATAAATTTTCAATATTATTTCAAATGATTTATAAAAAATTAATATAGATCACTGAGAATTAGAATACGTCATTACGGCAGTTTTGTATCAGTCCTACTTTAACAGGCATAAATAAGCAAATCTTCTTAAAGGCAGTTATAAATTTGCGGGAATACTTTTTGAAAACTAGAGAAAAATGATGTAATAAGTTTTGAAGCAAAACCCATCTGAAAACGACTCATTGTAAGCAAAAGAGAAGCTTATCTAAATATATAGTATCCGTATCAAGAAGAAAAGAGCTGCTGCGATCCACAAAATATTCAAACTAGATAATTCATCTTCATGAATGAATATGAAAAAGTTAACAAACTTATTTCTTGTAAACATATCGTAAAAAACTTCATAGGATCACCGTAATTATGATCATAAAGCTGTTTGAAGAATATCTGTCGCAAATTAGACATTTACTTTTTTGTTTATTGAATTATAGAATTCTATTCTAAAAGAAATTGATGTTGCAAAAATTTTAAAAACAACGTATAATGGTTTCCACGTTACACATACAGTAATCCTTTCAAAACCAAGTACAAAGGTCGCATTTTTTTGCTTTCCTGCAAATGTCGTATTTCATTTATTTAATGTATCCAATTCCTTCTTTACTTTTCTCCCCCTCTATTCTTTGTTCAGCAACATTTCAACGAAATTTTTATACATACTTTGATAGGGGTTTTTTCACTTCTCTTTTATGTTCGTTCAAAGATTTATTTTTTTTATATAGTGAATGCGTGCAAATACATATATCAGTGACGATTTAAAGAATGGAATTGATAGATGAATGATAAACAAGAACAAAGAACCTACGTTGTCCTAAAAATTAGTAGTATTTTCTCGAAGAAAAAATTTGTAGCAATTTGTGTTAGGAGCAAAAAAATGAAACAGTTTTATTTTTTTCTATAAACGAGTTGAGTTAAAAAGTTTTTTGGAAACATAAAATGTTTATAGTAAGCATACTTTAACAGAAACTATAAAAATATTATCAGCATAACAACTGTGTGATATTTCTGCTGCAAGAAGCACAAAATACAGTTATAGCAAAACTAAAAAAACCGTTGTTCAAAGCTTGTTGATTAATGAAATAGTCTTTTACGAAAATGCTCTTTGAAGCTATTATCGTTTTTAAAATTTTATTTAAGCACCGTAATTTGGTGAAGAATTAAAGATTTTTTGATTTTTAAAACAAAAATTTAAAAACTTGATTTTTTAAAGAATTCATGGCTACAGTAACCAACTAAACTCACAATGATAGAATTAAAATTTTAAATAACTAAGCTGAATCACATTTTACAAAAGCTGCCATTTAGTCTACGGTTTTTCTAGTTTTATCAAACACTCACTCTTCAGCGCTTCTTGCATCTTTTTCAAATGCGTAATCAGTTGTAAAACAACTTCATTCATTTTTTGAATGCTTTGAATCATCTTCTATGAATTTTGTCACGGAAATTTTATTCAAACTTGCTTCTTCACTTTTTTTAATGATGATTTTGCTTCTGCTGTTACTGCTGACGTGTAGTTAAAATGAGTATGCATTTTTACATTATATAATTCTTCTTTTTCTTGCTATTTTGATTCTATTTTAAGCGTGCTTTTCATGCTTTTCGTGTTTCTCATGTTTTCCCATGATTTCTTTTGTCTTTTTGAGTAATCAAAAAACGTGAAAAATATATTTTGTTGTCCATCGGCACCCTTATTTTTAGAGATTATAGAGAAAGAAGAAAAACAACATCACTCAAAGAGCGATCATAGAATTATTAGGGAAACTTTTATTAAAGAAAAAGAACACAAATTTTTAAATTAAATGTGATTTTTGTTAAGGAATATCCATAGACTTTTTGCAACATTCAAAAAAGACACATAATAAATTTGCTCCACCTTCTTTTCTTTCGCCGTCTTTTTTTTCGATCGTGAAAAATAATATATTGGGTCCAAAGTCTATTTTTTTCTTCTTTTATATGTTTGTGGTGGTAGCGGTGATTTTGTTCACGTGAAATCAATTAAAGTGAGATATAAGATGCAAAGGGGAAGGGAAACGGCAATATAGAAAGAAAATGAAAAGGAGAGGAAGATAGATAGAGAAAGAGATATGTCACAAAGTTGATGATGACAACGACGACGACAACAAAATAAACTACTTTTTGATGTGAGTTAGGTTTAGGCAAGAAAAAAATAAAGACAATGATGCAACAATTTTTTTGTTCAGTTTAGTTTTGTGGGTGGAAAGGGAAAGAATGATGACACAAAATATAGCTATCAAAAAAAGGAAGAAAGATTACGGTAGGATTAAATTTTTTGAGTGTTTGATGATCAAAAAGTTAAGCTGTAATTTAAAAAAGTGAATTAGCATAAACTACTATGATGTCAGTGGTATCTGTTCCTTCGTCTATAACTGTTTTATACAACTTTGTGTTTTTGAATTTTAAAGTTCAACACAATTTTTTTACACTTAAAACTCCCGTGAATTTCCTCCATCAAAATTCATACTTTGTACCTGATTTTTGTCTAGTCACATAACACGTAGTAGTCATCTCTAATTTTATCATTTCCTTTTTTTGTTCTATCACAAGGGCATATACACATACATCACCACCACCACCACAAAAAAACAACAAAAATTATACCGTAGTTTTATATCATCATTATCAAGTACATTTTCACAACCACAAAGAAAAAAGGATAGTAAGGAAACTTGTAAGTTCATGTAACAAAAAAAGCAAGGAATAACCCCAAACAATGATACTGAGATAGCTTGACAAAAGAATTGAGACTGACTTTGACACTGATACCGAGACTTTTGAAGAAGACAAGTGGTTGATAGTCTTTTAAAAAGCATCGATGACAAAAGTAAGTAAAGAAAAATGGACTTTGTTCGATCAAAAACATTCACTTTAATTAAAATGATTCAAATTAGTTTTTGTTGCTTGTGTGGTTCTTTGATGTGACTTTCGAAATTTACATGTTCAGGAATGACTGGCTGGTTACTACAACTACAACCAGCATGGAGCGCTCAAAAATCTTTGTTGTTTATTTGTTGCTTGATGTTTTTGACCAAGGGGAAAGAGATTAATGATGACAAGATTGTTTACATAAATAAATAAAAGGCAAACTGCCAATAGTTGATTATAAAAGTACAAGGAAATGTTATGTTAATGAGGGAAGACTTTAAGATTGATTAAGCTTGGATAATGGGAATTCAGAGATATTTAACTTGACCTGAATAGCTTTTATGGATATTCAGGTCAAGTTAAAGTATTTACTATTGAAATATCAGAATAACAAAATCATTATTCAGTTTTTGTTATAGGAGATATAAGCAAAAATTTTTTGTAGAATAAATATTTTTGGAAGCTAAAGTAACTGGCCAAAAAGACATATGTTTTCTATGTAACTGCTTTTATCTTTTTTCTCCAAAATTTTCATTAATTTTAAGTCATTTTTTGTGGAACAGTTATAAAAGCTTTTTAATCTTACAGTATCTTTTGGGATCCATTTACTTGGTCTTTTATGATAATTTTTTCTGTTCTGCTCCATTTATATTTAATCTTTGAAACCAAAATCTTTTATCCCCTTGTTTATCTCAGTGACTTTTAAAAAATGGACATGTTTTTGCACGTGCATTTCAGCTCTTTTACAATATGCAAATTGTCAACACACACAATGAGAACGATAAAGAAGGGAGAAAAGAGAAAATAGCGAAGGACGAGAGAGAGAGGGAAAACAAAAATGGACAAACACCATCATCTCCATAGTAGTAGTAAAACTGACCATTCATCATCATCATCTATTTTTTATGGAATCGAAGTCCTTCTTTCTTCTATGTGAAGAGAGAGATGGACATATTTTTAAGCTTGTCACGTTTCTCTTCCAATCTCTCATTTTTTCTATTTTCTCTTCTATTTTCTTCGACTTCTGCTGCCGCAACTGCTTTGTTTTTGTTTTTATTATAGAATTCGCGTGCCGTTTTGTCACTCAAAGAAAACGACGATAGAGAAAAGAGAAGAAAAAAGACGTGCGAAAAATCAGATTGCGACCGAATGGCGACCAATTATGGATTTGATCTTTCACATGGGACTTTCACATGTGAAAGAGAAGGCAGAGATAGCCATTATCTTCGAAGAAGTGGAATAAATTTTTATTTTTTTTGTGGGAGGGATTTAATTGCTGAGAGGAGAAGGAGGAGGGAAGAGGAAATGCTTATATAAACAGTTCCATTTTAGTTAAAGGTTGAATTTATATAGGAAGAAGTTGATCAGATGGAATGGTGTTCGAAAGAAATAGTAGTTTATAAAGTTGAGCAAAGTGGATATATCTCAACATTCGGCATGGTGTTGTTACTAATCACTGTTACAAGTGAGAATGTTATAACAGTACTATTCTAACAAGCTAGGTTACTGTAATTTACTTTGATGAAAAATTTGAAGTCAGCTTTGTAGCCGAATTTTTCAAAATCAATTTACTAAATCCCTTCAACTTTTTTAAAAAAAATGTTATAACTTTTCTTTTAATGAAAAGTTCTTTCAACGGCAAAAGTAACATTGAAGTCTCTCTTTCTCTTTTCTCTCTCTATTCTCCATCATTTTCAGACAAAAAGAGTTAAGTCCAAAACTACTTAAAATCCTTATCAGATATTTTTCTTCCATGAAAATAATAAGATTATACTCTTCTTTTTTTGTAAGCCTATCAGGTTTTGCTGCTGCCTCCTCCTCGCATCAAAAACAAGCTCACATGAAAAGCATTCATTCTTTCACCTTTTTAACTGGAACCTCTTCTTCAAAAAAAAGAGAGAGAGCGCGTCCTTCATTACGCCCTTTTGCTTGCTGCTGGTTGATTGTTCTTTGCACTGTGTTTTTTTTCTTCTCTTTACTTCCCATTATCAACATAAAAAACTTCTCTCTCTCTCTCTATCGTTCATTCCTTTCGGCATTGTATCGGACATGATGTACCCAAAAAGCATAGAAACGCCATCAGAAAGTGTGTCCGCCCCCTTTTAAACTTTTTTCTTCTATTAACCGGGCGGGTCTTGATCTCCCTTTCCTTCCTTCTTTCTTCCCCTCCCTTGTGTTAGTTTATTTTTTTTCTTCTCTCTCTTCCTTCCTTTCATTATAAAAACTGACATAAATAAATACCATTGAAAAAAGGCTCTGAAAAAAATATTATCGGGGCCATTTGGGAGAGAGGGGAAGCAAAGAGAGAAAAGAAAAGTGGCCAAGGTCCGAAAAATGTACATTGCATTGAATGGGGCTTTTGTGGCTTTTTTGTATCTGCTCTTTTATTAATTTCTTTTATGTTTATTATTTGTTTCGTGTTGCTTTTGTTTATATCCGCGATATCTGTTTTATATATTCATATATCCAAGATATATAATAATGTCTTTCTTTTATAGAACGAACTAACGATTGATTCCAATCAAAATCCCCAATTTCACTAACAATGTCATCGGCTGATATATTACCATGTTCATCAATGACATATGCACATCTTCTTCAATCACCTTCACAATCATCATTACCATCACAGCAACATCAAAATACCAAAGTATCAAGAAAATCTCCATCAACAAAATCATATGATACTAAAGCAGTTGGAAATAATACTCTTGCAAATGGTGTTGCTCTAGCTGTTATTGCACAATTACAACATTGGTGTTATCAATTATTTTGGTTGACAATTGTATGTGTAATGGGTTGTTGTGGTGATCTACAAGCTATATCAAATAAAACTAAAACGTTACAAGATGTTCGACGTTCTATTGCAACTGTATCAGCACAAAATCCTTCAAAGCGTTCAAAATCTGTTTTAGAACTTGAAATGCAGGTTTGTACTTTTTTTATACTTCTTTTTTGGATTCAAAAGAGGATTTAAAAGTGTATATATGAGAAAAAATGGGTTAATAATCAATCAAAAACATTCATCTTTTTTTTCTTGATGTTGGAAAAGATGTGGGGGTAGAATTGATTTTTCTATATGAAAGTTATATAAGTTATGGTAGAAAAATAGATTCATTAAAGTTGGACACTTTGATTTTTTTCATTCATATCATTTGCGAGTAGTTTTTAGCTAATGCATGAATAACTATGATACTTTTAAATCTTCTTTTTGTTTCTTACAGTTTCTTGTATTGCCTTAACATGACATTGTTCTAATTTTATTCTCATTTTTTAGCTTCTTCGTCATCTTACAAGTCCACAAACAGCAATTCTTCGACCGGTACATTCTAAACCACTTAAAAAGCGACAACTTTCACGTCCACCATCTCCACAACTTTTTGATATTAGTGAAGATGATGAATATTAATCAACAATCAATAGCAATATTCAACAATACTTAGGAACTATTCAACTAACAAACCTTCTACAAATTATCAACTAATCTCTTATATTTCTATTTCTACTACAAAAATATCTATCTTACGGGTATATTAGAAAGTACTTATTTATCTGCCTCATCATCATTTTCTTCAAAAGAAAGCCTAACTTAAATAAAGCATGCCGGTTTAGTTTTTTTATATTTTATTTATATTGTTTAAATTTTTTATATTATCAAAGATATTTTACTTAAAATTTAAGTATATCATTCCATTGTTTTTACTTTATTAGTTTTCTTCAATTTTTCTGGGGAAAAAATATCTATCTCTCTTTTTTTGCAAGCTTTAAAGAAAAAAAGATTTTTGAAACAAGTATTATTTTTTGTTTTAAGAATTTTTTAAATTGTTTTTTTCTGTAGTAATTCGTTTTTATGTTTGCTTGTCATTGCAATAAAAAAATGATTATTTCTTATTTGATATTGTGTTTGATAAATACATACAGAAGTCATTGAGTCGATATACATTTACTACAGAAAGGTTAAAATTTGCTGACCAAGCAGTTTTTGGGATGGAAGAGAGTAGAATGGGCAGTGTTTTTGTCCTTGAAATTTTTTATTGCTTTCAGTTTATCATTGATTGATAAAAACACATCTCTCTGATGGTGGTGATTTTATCAATGCACATCTCGGTTTTATGATTGTGTTGAACGATATAGGTAGATAGAGAAAGAGATGTGTGGTTACTCTCTCTTGATGAGTTTAAAATAAGTGATAATAAAAGTGCAAAACTGAAAGCAGAGCAACTGTTTAGGATGAAAGTGATAGAGAGAGAGGTGGAGACAAGTGGTCTGAAACAGTTGTTTGTCATTAGGAAGTTAAAAGACAAGAAGCATTTTTAAATGTTTAAAAACTAAGCTAAAAATAATGACTTTTAGTCTTGTCAGTATGATGATGATTTGACAACTTTGATGGGAGATAAACACATTTTTCTCTTTTGATGGCTTTGAAGTTTGTCTTTTCGGCATCAGCTTTTGTTTAACCATGATGTTTTAAAATTGGTTAAAAAATTATCGAAAGCTTTTGCATTTGAAAAACGTTAGTTAAAAATAGCAAAGTACAGTATGCCGATTACAGTAGCAAGGTATAACTGCAGTATACAGGTTACGGTATCACATGTGCTGTAAAAGTAATAATTTTTTAAAATATACAAAACTTGCTATAAAAATTTGGCAAAGCATTTTATTACTTTTACTTTTGGCCTTGAGCAATTGCACAATCAGAAATGGTCGCCTTCAAGGCTACTGATTTCCTTCAACGCTTCTCATTTACCTTCCAAAAAAGAAAATTCTCGCATTTTTTTTCCATTAACTAAAAAAAGAGTCCATTTCAATGAAACCCCCTCCAAAAAAACAATTTTCACGTCATCTTTTTTGCCCGATTCTTCTTTTTCTTTTCAAAAATAAAAGCAACAAATAAAAAACATATCCCCCAAATTTAAATTTTTACTAATTCAATTAAGTTGTTTATTGACTTTTATATCACTGCACGTTTTCATTCAATTTAATTGTTGTGTTCGGACTTTGCTGCTGTTTTTGTTTAGTGAATTTTAAAAAACTTCATGATTTTTCTTATTCATTCATTTGAAAGTTGATCAACGCTTCGAAGACGACAACAGCAAAGAACAAGAAGAAAGAGAAAAACATCAACGCGTTGATCAGCGGCGATGAAAAAAATATAAGCAAAAACAAACGTAATTCTTTTTTATTTTTTTTGTTTTGTTTTTCTCATGTATCTTTGAGTTTGATTAAATGTAAGAAGAGAAGAAAGAAAAAGCAGCAGCAGCACAAAGTATGTGCAAAAAATACTTGTATAGTTTTTATATTTAATTTTGTTGTTGATTGTTGTGTTTTTGTTTTTTTTCTTTTGAAGGTGTATATTTCATCAAAAAAGTAAATACTGCTATTAGCTTTTGTTAGGCAAAAAAAAGAGGGACTAAAAGTTGATCAAAGCTGAAATCAAAACTGTAATAAGTAATTGGTAAAATATTTATGTGTATATTTTAGTTTTTAAAGAGAAAAAAATGTGCTTTACAAAATGTTGCCTTTCCTCTATGATTGTTTTTCTATTATCACATTTTTAGTGGTCAACATCTCTCTATCCAGCTGACCATTAAAAATCATATTTCCTCTTTTTCTCATCCATCTATCCTTCCATTCAAAGCAATAATATAATCTTTAAAATTTCAAAAAATGATTATGAAATCCGATTTTTATTCATTTAAATTTTCACTTTTTTCACGTTAAAAAAAGAGATAATCATGAATCGCAACAGACATGTCCATCAAAAACTTTTTTTGTTTATTTAAATAATTTTTGAACCTTTAATGATAATGAATGGAGTAAAAATGAGGGCAATAAAAAGTTGTAATAATCAAAATAACCCACTTTTTAGTGGAATGGGGAAGAAAAAAAATGGACAAGATCAAAGCATAAAAGTTGTTGCTTTAGTTAAAGATTTTAAGTTTCATGGATTACTGTAGCTTTATATAATTCGATGTGATCAAAAGCTAGTGTTGATGACGAATTTAGATCAAACACTGACAGAAATTTTCGAAAATAAATACCAACAAAGAAAAAACTTGTTCGAAACATAATTTTTGTTAGCGCCGCAAAAAAATAGATATAGAATTTGTAGCTGTGACAACAACTTTGTTTCGTCATCCTTAGTCATCGTAGTTGATTCAAACATTTTTTTTACTTCTTTTTTTTGTGCAAAAAACCTCTCCCCGAATCGCACCAGCTGCAATCAACATTTTGTATCAGTAAAAAAATCACAACAATGCTCTTTTGGAAGAAAAGTGAGGACCACCATTTCAAACATAAAAAATGCATTGATGACATTTTTATCCATAAAACCGTACATAAAATTCATTAAAGAAGCAAAAATCTTGATTACTTTTTTTCCGTCATAAAATAGTTTGTTTTATTACTACTGTCATAAAAAAAGAGTAAAGTTGTTTTTCGTTCTTTCACCCATTTTTTATTGCAAAAACAAAAAATGAACGGAGTTGGAAAATGGTTTTTTTTTACTTTGATTTGGAAAATAAAACAAGTTTTTTTTATCTACATCTACTTTGCCCGGAAATATTATTAAAAAAGTAATTTATAGCAGTTTGATGGAAATGATGATGAAAACAGCGTTCAAGGGATAAAAGTTAATATACACATGGACAAAGGTATACTGTAGCCAATGAGTTCTTGTTGCAAAATTGTACTTTAAAAAAAGTGATGAAAAAACAAGTATTTAAAACCAGGAGGGATGCAAACAAGAAAGAAAAATAAAAAAATGATAACTGAAATATTGTCTTTGTGTTTTGATTACCTTGGTAGTACAAACCATTGAAAACAATGCAAGAAATCTTTTTTGCAGAAAATTGTGTTTTACTATTCTATCTTCAAAAGAAAAAGTAGTTGAATTTAATTTTTAAAATAATGCAAATGGAATAAATTTTTGTTTTCACCGCATTAGAAAAAAATTACTGTATATTTTGTTTTTTTTTACTACCCATGACTTTTAAAAAAAGAAGAAATTTCTATGGAAGCTTCCATGAAAGTGCATGTGAATTTAATACCATTTAATGAGATCAATTGCATCATGCTTTTTTTAAAAAAATTTTGTTTTACTTTTTTATCTCGGGATAAACAAAAGTATGCGAAAAAAGGAAACAATTTTTTGAACACTGTTTATTTTTGTCATTATCAAAGAAAAGTTACTGTACATTCTGTTCTTCTTACTACACATGACTTTTAAATAAATAATTTGATTCCGTGGAAGCTTCCATGGAAGTGCATGTGAAATACTTATTTTTTCATGTGCACCCTATTTCGTTCAATGAGAGCAATTGCATCATGCTTTTTTAAAAAAAATAGAAATTTTTCCTTATCAAAAGTGTTCGCTTTTTTGCGCTTATTTTACACAAACATTTTTAATGAATAACAAGACAGGAAGATTTCATCATTCTTATCTTTCTGCAAAAAATAGAAACTAGAAGTACTTTAAGTTTGACTAGAAGATAGAAAAGTGGCAGAATAACAGCCTTGAAATAACAAATCAAAAATAACACCTTTCAACTGAAAATACAGTAAAATATAATAACTTTTTGAACAAATTTATTCTCAAAATTTTGTGCTGTATAAATCAGAAATGTCGTTGAAAAATAGTTAAAACAAATAATTTTCAAAAACTGATGGTAAAGATTTGTTTAATTTTCTGCAATTTTTAATTGCTATAACTGATTTAGTTTTTACATCCCTCATCTTGCTAAAGCATACTATAGAGTTTTTTTAAAAACATAAACTATTGTCATAGTTTTTAGCCTAAAAAAGTTGTTTCATTTCTTTTCATTGCTTTCTTTTTCTTTCTTTTTTTGACGTAACAAACAACAAAGAGAGGGAGAAAGATAAAAAACACTTTTTTAACAATTAAATGCAATAATCTTTAACCTAAAGTGCAGAAATGGCATAAACAACAAGGGTTTCTCTCTTTTTTTTTCTCCTTCTCTCTATCTCTCTATTTGCCTTTGATCAAAGGTCTCTCTTTCATTTTGTTGCTACTTTTTTTTTATTGCAGAAAAAAGGCAACTGTTTTAAAGGGTGGTAGAAAAACAAGAAGAAAAAGGAACGTAGGTTGATAAGTAAAAATGACTAACAGAGTGCCCTTTCTCTCTCTAATTTATAAAAATTTTAATTGTCTTGTTTATAGGCATTTTTATTAAGACTATAGAACGCAAAAATTATTGCTGTTCTTTAGTCTTAATGCACAAAAACTATGTTCAATAAAAAACAGTTTTTGGGACGGGAAAAAAGCAGGAACGGAAAGGGGCAGTGTTTCTTCAAACGTAAACAACAACATTCATTATTCTTTTAAGATCAAAGAAAGGTAAATATGTATTTTGGATGGCGATGGATTACTAGGAACATTTGTTTTGGTCATTTTCAATGGCAAATGTTTCAAGTTAAAATAAATATGCAAAGTGTATTACTGTTTCTTTGAGAAAACTTTAACGTAAGCTCACAGAAAGTTGTTTTGGGTTATCGGAAATATGAATTGAATTTGGCGCTATTTAGGGAAACCATTGCAAAATGTCAAAGACTTGAATTACCATAAGCAAAAAGGTTTTAACGGCATTGGTAATCACTCTTTCAAAATTTGATCACAAACAAAAAACTGCCATTAGAATTCGATATTTTTCATTCACTTGAATTCTTGGACATATATGTATTTAGATCTGTGATGGATTACAAAAAATCAGCGCCAATTTTTACTATTGCTTTTTGTCGTACCTAATGAATCAAGGACCTTTAAGGTGAATGAACATAAAAGATCTAAGAGTTTTATCAAAGAAACAATAATACAAAAAAATCCAATGATACTTTTTCTTTTTTCAAGGACAATACCCCACGTGTTTGAAGCAAAAAAAGTATTTTTTGAAAAAAAATATTTGAAAGAAAAATACAATGATTTATGATAGTATTTTTTTGTAAAGGCCACCATGAACGATAGTTTTTACACATTGATTTAAAGGCCATTACAAAATAAAAACTGTGCAGAAATATGTTTTCAATAACCATAAAACAAAAGGGGAGAAATTACTATTAAAAGGTATTGATTAAAAAAACTTATGTTTCATCCTATCGATGTTAGCTTGCATCAATAACAATAATGCCATACATCTACTTTTTTACTGTATTGTCTATTTTCAAAATTGTATTTTTGTTGTTTCACCAAAAATTGACTCAAAAATTTTTTTAAAATAAAATACAGAACTTTGAGAGTCATCAGAAAAAACCGTATCAGGATTTGTTTTTATAGAGGACATGCCTTTAAAAGTTAAAAGTTTCATGTGGATAACTAGCCACTGCCTTAACCACTACCTATGAGGTGGAAGACGGAATTGAGCTCGGGGACCGACCGAGGACGGACGCGCATAATCATTTTTAAACTGGCCCTGAGAGTGCTCGAACCGGAGTGGCTTGAGCTGGGCATGGGCGCACTGGACCAGTCGACTATGCGGCCGACATAGTCGACTGGTCCAGTTTTTTTTTTTGCAGGCCATTTTGGTTTGCTTCTCCAATGTTTATTTTGTAAAATAGTTTTAATTCAACCGAAATTGCATCAGTGTTACCTTGCCTCAGGGCTTGGTACTTTTCCCAATTCCCAATCAAACCAAAAAAACGGAAGCCGAAAAGAAAAAGAAACTTCCATCACTGTTCAGTAAATTAAATCAAGCCGTTTTTTGCTCTTTCTTCTTCTTCAAGGTCATTCTAATTTTGAAATTACATTTTATCAATCGGAAATCTCAAATTTTCATTGAAAGCACACCTAAAATAATACCCTTTGAACTTGTCTCTTTTTTCCATCATCAAATTTGATACTCGATTTTTTAAAAAACTTATTTGACGTTTAATGTTGACTTTGAAAAAAGACATTTTCTTGTTTGTAATTGTCTTTTTTGATGATGACTAAATTAGACTGATTCCTTTTAAAGTGTTTCATTTTGTCACAAAAATGAGCCACAAAGTTGTATTGCTCAAATACACGTGAAATTAATCAAAGGCATTTTTTCTGTACAAGCAAAATAAAAGGGAACGTAGTTAATTTGGATGCACTTTTAATCAAAAAAGAAATTTATCAGTCATAGCAACGAAATAGTATCTTATTACAGTGATTAAATGTGTTTGGGCATGTTTTTCATTATCTGTTTTAATTATTTTTTTACTTTTTAATCAGTTTAAAGCAAAAAGGTTTTTCCGGAATTATTGTTTTGCTTTAAATAAAAAAAATGAAAAACAATGAAAGACTAAAAATTAAATATACTTTTAATTTGTAGAGGGAAAGGCAAAAATTAATACATTACATTTATTGTTACAATAGACAGCAGAAAAGCCACTTTTTTCAAAAACCTTCCTTTCTTTTAATCAATAAAAATAAAAAACAAGAAAACGTAGCAAATATTTATTACAGTATTCCATCACTTTATCTAGGGAAAATTATTTCATAGATGGAAAAGAACTTAACACGTTGTTTTGAACTTTAATCTGTCAGTTAATCCTTAACATTCGATTCAATTGAATTCGCTTGAATTTAATAAATGTGGTTGCTGTATCTCACAAAAAAACTCTCTGGTCAGTCAAGATCGATTCGAGAACTTTGTGATTCAATAATACTTCAACATTTCATCATTTTGGTCATCTTTGTAAATTCCAACGCTTCTAAAATCGTCAAAAAGTTTTTAAACATAAATCTTAACATAGTGTATACTTAATGATATTAAATGCAAAGTTTTGTTTTGTCTTATTAATTATTATGATAACAATAAGGGAAAGAGAAATCATGCATAGATTTTAAAATACTTTCCATGGCTGATTGTGCTTTCTTAGATATACTCTAATACATTGTTGTTTTTTATCGTATCCCTCGGCGGATAGAATACGAATCCCTTTTTAAAGTTGTATACTGATGAGCTGCTTATTTAACAAAAACGAAATAATTCTAAAGAGAAACACATGATAAGAATCCGAAACATTGATGATAAAATAGAAGAAAATCAGATAATGTTTAAAAAATTTTATATTTAAATTTTGTGAAATTTGTTACTTGTTATCCAATAATTAACACCAAATTATGCTTTGTTTTCTGCTTTGTATTATCAAACACCAAACTGTGCTTTGTTTTTCTTGATCTTTCATTGCATTAATTGCTACTACTTTTCTTTTAACACTATTTTTTATCACTTCAATTAAACCTTAACGTTCCTGTTCTCTTTTGTTGTTGCACTGCAGCAACAACAATCAGTTGCACCTGTAAATGGAAACATTCATTACCTGCCTTTTCAATGAACGATGATAAATAATCAAGACCAACTTTTCAAGCAAAAAAATACGCAAAAAAAACTAATCTTTGACTCTTTTTTAAAACAATCAAAAACAGAACATAACTAGAAACAACTGTAAAAAATGGAAGGTCAGCAAAAAAAGTAATAAATGAGAAAAGTTCAATTTTATGCGATAGTCCAAAAAAATGTTATTCAGTTGATAGATTAATAAACAGCTAGGAATCATGCATCAATAAATAAATCGATAGAGAAGAATACGAGGATTTAGAATTTGTCTTACAAGGGACCGTTCTGAGATGTCACCCTGGAATTTCAACGGCAATAGCGGGAATCGATAGCTTATAGTAAGGGATGGAAAATCCCCAAGTACTAGCTGCCCTTTCGCCATTTCAGGATTTTAGTAGCATTTTGCTATTACACAGTAAGTAGCACACGACGAACATATAAGTATAAAATATACGTCTGTGTTGATTTTAAATGGTTGTAAACGCTTGGAATATGATTAATTATTTATGCAAAATTATTTTTGGCATATATAACCATCCAAAATCAACACAAACGTAATTCATTAACTAAGACGTTCATCGCCTGCTACTAACTGTGTAATATCAAAATGCTACTAAATTCCTGAAATGGCGAAAGGGCAGCTAGTACTTGGGGATTTTCCATCCCTTACTATAAGCTATCAATTCTCGCTATTAACGTTGAAATCCCAGGGTGACATCTCAGAACGGTCCCTTGTTAGATAAAAAGCTGTTAACAGCCGCTTCTTCTTATTATCAATCAAGTACAGAAGATATGAAATTAGAAATTATCCCAATCTGACGTCGACAAAAGCTTGAATTATGAAAACTCTTTAATATGTATCAAATTTTATCCCTTTGAAATTTGTTGTTTTTAAGGTGACTGTCAGATTTTGGATTATTCTCTTTCTCCCCTAAAACACCCGACGTCAAATTTAAATTATTACAGAAGAAAAAAATGTTAATAAAATTTAAACATTGTTAAGGTGAGAATTATAGTTAAATATTGATCGCTGATCGAAGATCACAAGCGTTTTCTCTCTTTTACTTCCAAAAAATGGAATTGACGCGGAAGTGATGAAAAGAAAACACTTTTAATAAAATGAATGTTTTGACAGAAGTAAGGGTCCATGTTAAGAATATTTATTCTTTTATCTCTTAAAACACGATGAACTTTGTTGACAAAATATTTTTCAGCAGATTGAGCAGAAGTGGCTCATAAAAGCTGTGTAGAAGAAGCAACGACGAGCAAGTAACCGAAGAAGTTGTAAAAAAGTCAAAGTCAAACGCTGAAGATGAAAGCAGAAAAATCCTATTGACCATAGTTTTTCAGATTTTATCAATATTCAAGTTTCTCGTTTCCCAAATTAATTGCAAACCCCTTATTTTCTTGCAAAAGTTTTTTATAGACACAACAAAAACTTCCATGAAAAATTTCATAAGATTTCACATAACAAAGTCTTCTTCTTTGTCTTCCAAAATGTCAAAACAATTTTTTTTCATTGATAAGAAAAAAATATAATTTACAGCTGATTTTTTTCTGTTGTTTGTTTGTTATGAGCATTCCAAAGATCAAAAACTTTTAAAAAATTTTGTGATTGCAACCAGCCAAAATAGGAAAATTTTTGTTTTTCATTAAAAAATTATTGCAGCATAAAAATAATCATGATTATATTTTTTTGTCAACAACAATAACACACATCTTTCTTTATTTCTTTGTCACCTTTGCTCCTCCCATTTTGTGCGCAAGAAAACTTCCAGCTGATTACAGCTCCCTCCAAAAACAGCAGCAGCAACAATCATCCTCCTCCTACTTATCTCTTTTTTTACACAAAACATATTTATCACCAAATTTTTTTTACTTTAAAAGGTAACAAAATATCATTGGATTAAAGTTGTTTTTCATAAAACATTTTATTTTTCAAACTTGTTGTCATCGTCACACGCTGTTTTTTGTTTCAATCAACTCCCTCTCTACTTATTTGTGATATAAAAACAAATTATAACTTTAAAATTAGTTATTTACTATTTCAATTTTTTGATTAAAAATTATGTCAACAACAATGGCTCGAAAATTATCTACACAATTTTTTGAACAAGTTTCTGGAATATGGTACAATAAATCTTCTCCACAACAACCACAGATGAACATTAAATCAGGTTTGTAGTCATTTCTATTTTAAAAAATTTTCAAAATCTATCACCTTTTAAAATCACAAGAATTCTCCGCATTAATGCGGTAATTACAGTATACCATCTCTCACTAATGTCTTTAAAATCGCTAATTTTGCTATCGAACAAATTTTTCTCTATCAGCATAATCTTCTTATTTAATGGATCTAAAAAACCATGAATGAAACATAGCCCATCACCATCAGTTTTATCCATCAGATTTAGAAATTCAACAGATCATCTTTACCTTTATAAATCAAGAAAAACTAAAATTTCTTAAAATCACTATAACAAGATAACTACAACATTCTTCTTCTACTTCATTAATATCTTTTAAACTTAAAATGTTTCAATCGGACAATTACATTTCTCAACGAACTAAATTTTGTTATTAAACGGATATAAAAAAGCAACCTAGAATGACGTCCATCATCATCAGTAAGATCAATAAATTTAATGAATCATTTTCACCTTCACAAATGTCAAAAAATTTCTCAAAGTCGCTAGAATACGGTACTACAACTCCATCACAACGATGTTTTAAAAAACTATAACTTTTCGAATGAACAATCACAGCTTTTTCTCTATCAGCCAAATCTTGTTATAAAACGGATCTAAAACTCTTCATATTAAATGATGAAACATCCTCCCTCGTCATCATTAGTCAGATCTTCCACAACTGCTGATCAAATTACATTCTTTGTGCACCCCAAAAAAAAACATTTTCATTTTCTAAGTAATTTTATTGTAGCAATAAAAAACAAGTTTAAAAAAACGTCAAATCAATAAGATTATATAAGACTCGCATCTTTCCTTTTTTGAGATAAAAAAAGTGCTAGAGATCTAATATAAAACAATAAAAAAGAGTAATATTCAAAAACAAAATGAATGTATAAATAGATGGATTAATGGATATAATAAGAAACAAGACGAGAATAACAAATGGTAAACTTCAAAAAAACATACAAAGTTGTTCATGGTGTTGGTGAACGACGACGAGTTCCAAGTGGGATCATATTTCCACCAGTACCACGTCGAGGTGGGCTTCTTCTTTTTGGTGATGATTTTCTAGGTGAACGGCGACCAGGTGATGGTGAACGGAATCTTCTTGGAGGAGAATTTCGACGACGAATTGGACTTCGAGATCTTGAACGACGACCACCACCAAAGCCTCTTCTTGGAGAACGGCCTCCTCGAAATGCTGGGCTTCTTGAACGTCGATGCATTGGTGAACGCCCTCTTCCAAAACCTCCTCCACGAATAGGTGATCGTCTTCTAATAGGTGATCGTTCACGTTGCATTTCTCTTCGTGGTGGTGTTGGTGGTACCCATTCACATGAAACTACAAGTCCATCAATTTGTCCACCATCCATATGTTTGATAGCTTTTTCAGCATCTTCATGTTTTTCATAATATATTGTTGCATCACCACGACAAAAATTTGGATGATGATAATTCATTGGTAGTCGAGCATCTTTAATTGTCCCATATAGTCCAAAAATTTCCATTACATGTTCTTTTGTAACATTTCGAGATAAATTTTTGATTGTAATTCGAGTTTGTGGTTCTGGTTCTTTCTTTGTTGGTGTAGGAGATCGTTTTCTTTCACTTCGTTTTGGAGATGCTGAACGTCGACGTGGGGATGCTTTTCGATCACGTGCAGCTGGTGATCGACGTCCACGTGAACGTGCTGATGATGCTGAGGAAGAAGTTGCAGAAGATGTTGAGCTTCCACTACTTGAACTTGCTGATGAACTTGATGATGATGAGCTACTTGAACGAGATCGTCGAACCATATTTTATCACTGAAAAACAGAAGAAAGATTAGATATATGAAAATGTTGAAAGTGAAGAAGGAAACAACGAAATAGTTCGATTTTAATAACGCGAAAAGGGCCTAAAATATAAAAGATAGTATTTGCTAAGACTAAAATCAGTAAAATAATATGTACACAAAAAATGTTAAGAGCAACAAAGCAAGAAAGCGATGTAAAAATGGTTTAAACATTAAACTAATATTTATTAACGTTTTTTAGATAAAATTAAAGCAATTTTTAAATAGTTATTTAAAAATAATAGACTTTTTAGAACTTTAAAGCTTTAAAAATAAGTAGTATAAAAGTTTAGCTTCTTTAACAGCGCAAAGAAGACCTAAAAACAAAAGAACACGTTTGTTAAGGTTTTAAAGACAATATTAAACAGTATTTAAATAATTATTTAAAAAACAATAGAACTTTCAAGAAATTCAAAAGAAGCTGAAAAAATAAAGATAAAATGGGTCAATTATAACAGCGCAAAAAGGCCTAAAAGTCAAAGATGGTGTTTGTAAAGAGTATAGGGACAAAATTAAAGCAACGTTTAACATAATTAAATAAATATTTAAAAAATAGATTTATTCATTTATTGAAAAAATAGAACTTTCAAAACTTTCAAAAAACGCAGCAGCAAAAAAATTTTTTCTTTGATTCATCAAATGAAAAGTCGTGTCAAGACTCCTTTTTTTAAAAACAGCAGCGTTGCTTTTTTGCACGTGAATTTTTTTCTCGGTCCTTTGAAAAAAATGTTGGTTGTCCTTGAATTGAATGCTGTTTTTGATGATGATGACCAAAATAGGCAGGGCTACTTTTTTAGATATTAAAGTATTTCTATTATGTTTAATAAAATTAATGCAAAAAATTTAAAAAAAGCTTTTTTGGTTTAGTGATTTCTTTGCGTCGTTTAGTTGGTTTCACGTATTTGTTGTCATGGCTGTGATCACGGAAGATCTTGTTCTGCATCATTTTTTTCGTGAAAAAGTTGGAATTTCTCTCAAACAACAAAATTTGCTTTTATTAAATTTGAAAATTTTTAATACAAAGGTGAAGTTTTTGAATTCTAGATTTTGCATGTTGTTAATTACGGTGATCGAGATTACTGTAGAATTTTAAAAAGGAATTTAAATTTATGAATTATAAATATTCTTAATCTGTCAATAGATAAATATAGCTTTTTTCATTTCAACCAAATGCATTGTATGGATCAATTTCTTTGGATATCCTATTACATGTATCTTCTAGTTCTTGCTCTAGTTCCTGTTTAAACCACAAAATAACAAAACAACAAAATCACATGTATTTACGTGCATTTTAGTCATTTATTGTTTATTACTACTACGAATTTTGGATTATCATTATTATTTGTTTATACTTTTTATTCCTTCTTTTGAGAGACCTCCAGCATCCACACACACATAAATTAATCTTTGAACATTTATTTTTCCGCTATTACTTGTTTTTCTTCCTTCTCTTCTTCGTTAAGTTTTTTTCTCGATTGAAAGGGGAGGAGAAAAGACTTCAATGCGAAAAGCAAAGTACAATTTTATGTTTCTCTCATCATTTTGTTTTGCTTTAAAAAATACTTTTTTGTGTTCGATTTTAAATTCATTTTGTCTTTTCTCGATTTTGTTTTTTCAATTTTAAAATATTTTTCAACTTCCATTCAGTTTTATAATATTCCCCATTACTTCAGACACAAAAATGACTGCCAAATCTACTACTCATGCTAATGAATTCCGTTCCCTTACTCTTGTTGCACAATGTCCAGATCCAGAAGAATTTGAAGCTGATGTTTTTAAACTTACTGATTCACTTGGACATTTTAATGTTGAAGAATCGACTTATTTTAATGTATTACGGGGTGAACTAAAACTTCGTGTTACATATCAAAAACAAAATCAATCATATGGTGAATTAATTGCATATAAACGAATGCCCACATCTGTTGAAGGAGTATATCTTGCCGAAGGAAGTATTACAGGAGTACAAGATGTTGATCATTTAAAGGTTAGTTATGAGGAGATAAATGTCGTGGGATACTGTAAACAAGGCTATGTGAAACAAAAACTTTGATTTAAGATATCCTTGTTTTCTATCATATTCATCTTCCTTTCACCAGTTTTAAATCTTATTGGATATATCTAATCCCTTTCTTCCTCATTTCAGAACACTCTTCGCATTTCTTTATCTGAACTTGGAACTCTCAATGCTAAACGACGAATTTTTGCAACTGATAAAATTACCATTCATCTGGATGAAATTGAAGAACTTGGAACATTTATTCAAATTGATATTGCTCTCCATTCTAAAGAAGAACCTACACAAGAAGAATTAACCTTGATGTCAGAGCTACAATGTTCACTTCATATTAAACCATCACATTTAATTCCAAATTCTTACCTTGAGCTGTATCGTAAAAAGAGATCATCAGATTCTGGGCTAGATGAAGAATCAAGTGATTAATTGAAGAATTATGTTTTATTTTTTTGTATTGTTTTTACGGGTATATCTTCTTTTATTGTGTTTAAATTTGATACTTTTTTTTGAATTTATATTGAAAAAAATAAATTTTATTAAAAAACATTTAAAACAAAATAGAAAAATTCTTACAATTTCATTTCATTTATCTTCTAGCATTCTGTGAAGACGTAGAAGTAACAAAAAGAACACCGGAGGACCCTTGTGTCTTCACCAAAAATTCTAGTCGATAAAAAATCAGCAAATCATGCCGAAAATTTTTTGATACAATAAATAACACAACCACATTTGTGTAATGTTGAAACATAAAAGCTATCAACCCAATAATTAAAGTTAAATTTTCATCAAATAACAACGAAATTGGATTTAGCAAATAAAAAGTATAAAAGATAAGTTGAAAAATTGTTGATAGAATTGCTTGTATAATTAGACGACGTTCAACAGATCCAGTTAAAAATTGTGCCGATGAAAGTTTTGAATAAACATAAGCAAAAATTACAGCAGCGAGTGTTAAAAATGATAAAGCTACATTTAAATAAAAGGCGATGTTTGTGGATTCTAAACTTTTTTCTATACATTCTGGATCCCAATAATGAATTTTACAATATGGATCAGATAGAGTGTAACCGTTGACGAGGATGGGGAAGATTAGCACAAGTATGATGGATGGTATTTGTTTGTTTTTCCATAGCTAAAAATTGATTAAAGTTAAAACGATATCTTAAAGGGAAGATAATAGAAAATAGTCATCACATAACTCCTTTTTCGAAGGAGATTTGTGCTCCAGGAATTACGCAAATGCGTAAGCACGAAAAATTATTGAAAAAAGGCAAAAAAAGTGTTTAAATTGAAATGGTGTCATACCTTATCATGTTTCAAAGGAATTCCAATAGCTGTACAACGATAACAACCAATAACAAAATTCCAAAAACCATTAAAAAATAAAAAATACCAATCAAGCGGATATGCCATAAACTTAAAAATCTCCGAATTTATATTTAAAATTCCAGATAAATCATAAAGAAAATATGCAAATTGAAATAGAAAAGATATGATATATCCTACAGTAAGAAGGACATAATAAACTGAAGACCAATTTTGATTCTTTTTATAAAACTGTGTTAAAAAATATATTATTAAAAGAAGTTCAAAAATTAAACATGTATCACCAATTGCTGCAACATACCAGTAAAGAGCAGATCGGGCTAGTGTTATTTGAGGTTCGCCTTCCTCAACGGGAAGTTCTTCACCAGAAACTTCAGATGAAGATGAAAGAGGGACATCAGTGTCATTAGAATCTGCCATTTAAAAATAAACAAATTATTTTCAATTCGTCGTCCTACAGCTGTATATATGTATTTTTTTAATAAAAAACAAAAGTTTTGACAAAAAAAGAAAATGTTCAAATTCACCTGTTTTAAAATGTTAAGGCAGAAGCAAAGACCTACTACGAATTCCCTCATAGAATTCATAAATAAATAAAATTTTAAAAATGAAAAGCTGACAGGTGAAAAACACTATTTTTGCAAATGTTTGATTTTAACGAAACCGAAACCATTTTCTATTTTTTTAATTTGAACTTTGCGATCACTGACATTAAAAGAAAAAGACGCAAGAATTTTAAAATTTAGACAATCAATGTTTTTTAAGTTCTATGAAAAATGTTTGTGACATGCTGCAACGTAAAACATTTTTTTCATCAGCTTGCGCTCATCAAACAGTTGGTTATCTGCTCACTGATTTCAATAATTCGATTACTTTTCCTTTACCAGGAAAGGGTTGTCTTCAATTTCCAAAGTCCAAAGGACGTGCCTCAATAGATCAGTTGGTAGAGTACCTGACCGGTAATCAGGAGGTCGCAGGTTCAGAGTCCCGCTTGAAGCATCGGTTCTGAGGCAAAAATTTTTCGGTTTTCCCCCCTTTTCAATTCCCTTCTTGGTTAATTTGTATTTTCGACTTCTACTTCTGCAACAAAGTATGTGTTTACATTTATTTTTTTACACCCCATTCATTTCCTACATACTCCAGATGATGTATATGTAAACAATTGGTGAAATAAAGTATTTCCTTGATTTTTGTATCTTAAAATAGCTTGAAATTTCTCGCATTTAAATGGGGACATTAACCTTTTAGCTGTGGTCAGGGATGTGAAACACGGCTGGCCGGCCGAAATTTTTAGGCCCACTTCTCATCTCTGGTGGTGGTACTTGATAATTTTCATTAATAACGAAATGCTTTCTTTTCGATGTTTGATCGTAAATGCATGTTAAAACAATAAAAAACGACTTTTTTTGCAAACACTGTTTAAAAAATCATCCATAAAATTAAAATTTTGTTTTTGAATCAGAAAAACAAAAGCATCAATGTAGCGAAGCGATCATGATGTGATTATGTAAATGCTGGTTATGAACCCTTTTCAACAAATAATCTGTTTTGAAAACACAAAATTATTAAATTTTTGATGTTTTAATATAAATGTAAACGATGAAATTCTAAAACAACTTTCATTCAAAACAAAAATGGCTGCCGTAAACAGTGTCCTGCATTATTTTGCTCTATTTCTCTTGCTATCAATTTATATGTTCCAGTTTGCTGTAGCAGGATGTACAAATAGCTCTGATTGTCCTGCAGGTCAGCGATGTTCAACGATTGCTTTATTAGGTATTGATATTCTTGGAATTTCTGTTTGCATCAACAATAATATACTTTCAATTAATTAAAAAATGTGTTTTTGTAAAAGATTAATTTATTTAAAAATACTGTTATATTACTGTGATATGAATTTGTGAAATTTGTTTCCTCGGCCTGTGAATTGAATAAAATTGAGTAAAACTGCTGCGGATGGTTTTCCTAAAAAGAGCATGCATTCGATATACTTGCTGGTATGAATTTTATCCCAGTGTTGCCGTACCACCAGTAGCCTGGCTTCTGGTGGCGCCACCATCGCCATCGGTGGCGATTTTGCGAAAAGATCAAAGACCGATCAAAGCCACATGTCGCCCTGTAGCGGTGACACTGCTTTATCCGAAGGTTTTCAAAAAATACGTTTCAAGCGGCGTGAGAAATTAAAATCCTTTAAAGTTTAATCCTGGATGCGAGCTTAAAAAACTTACGATAAACAAAAAAGTAACAAAGTTGAAGACATATGAAAATATAAATAATAAAAGTTTGATAAAACCGTCAACAAATATACCACTATATAATTAGTATTAGAAATATTATAAAAAACAATTTTAACAATAATTTCATAGCAGAAAAAGAATATAAAAAATATAACGGATGAAATCATTGATTGAAGTAGCAAATGATATTCCATAGATTTTGTGCTTTTCGAAATTTGAATTTTTTTATATTTCAGTAACAAAGCTGTAGTAATACTTAAAATTGTGGAGATTGAAATATTGGCGCCATTGGAGTAGATTTGAATCGCTTGAAAGAGTTTTATTGTAGGTTGACAGATTTCTGGGTTCCAAGTTGCAAAACAAAGAGGGTTACAAATAACAAGCACTCCAATTGCTGCTAAAGGATATGTTAGAACAGCTACAGTAATCATCACAAAATTTCCATTTGACCAAAGACATGAATGTTTTTGCCAAAATATTATTGCACTGCATCGATTTATTGCTAGCACAGTATTCCATGGCCCTAAAAAGAAACTAAAATACCATCCAAAAATAATATTGCCGATTAAAATGTAATTAATGGTATTCCCAAAGATAGTATTTAAAATTGAAAAAATAAGGGTAATGATAGCAATAATATAGCCGACAGTAAGGAGATAAAAATATTTGCTACAAAATGCTGCCGTTTTTTTGATGAAATGATAGATGAAGAGAATTAGACATAATGCTTCAAGCAATAAACCCAAACATAAAACGATAACAACAATGTAAGTTATAATATTTACAATATAAATTTCTTCCATTCTTAGCTACTGTTTGACAGAAAATCAAATCAGCTCACAGAAATTCAAGGAAAAGAAATAAATTTCAAAAATGGTAATATTCTACCAAACAGACAGTTAACTTAAGGTTGAAAGTTATCGATAATGAATTTAACTTTTTTTTAGTCTTGTGTGCCATTTTTTTCTATTTTCCTAACTAAATTTATAAAATTTAATTTGAAGGCAATTTTTATCTGCATTTTTCTAAATTCATTTAAAGGCATAAATTGTATTAAACTTGAACTTTTTCATGTTTTGTAACTTCTAATTTCGCAAATCAAAATTTGAAGTCATTGTTTAAACATTGCCTTAATTGCAGCCTCTTCTAATTAAAGCGCCTTTGTTTCAACAGAGCTGGTTGAAGATCCCAAATGAGATATTGATTTCTGGTCATTATCATCCAAATGTTTGAGTTGAAAGAAAAATTGTTAAAGGAAGTATCTCAAACAAGCAGAGAAACAGCCGTCACGAATCAAGCAAAATCGAGAAAAAAATGAAGAAAAATAGCTAAATCTCGGGCAATATCCAATCATTTTTTAAAGGTGATACCATTTTGGAATCAGCAAAAAAGAGAAAAAATAAGAGATAATCAAAATTTTAAGATTCTGCATCTGAAACGTTTTGGTGTGAAAATCATTTGTCGTATTTTTTGCTTGACTCTTCCTTTAAAAAAATAAAGTTTTTATGAAAAATAAAAGAAGATTTTAATTTGTTTTTTTTTTGTTTTATAAATGATAATGCAGCGTTTCAGTCAGATAATTTACGGTACTGTAGTTTTCTATTTTTGTAAACTGTTTTTTTTAATAATAAAGCAAAATTAAAAAATTTCAATAAAATTCTGTTTTAATTCATTTCAAAAAGCTAAAATATGTAAAACAGCTGTTTGTGCAGATTAAATGAATGCACACATTGAAGAGGAGATGAGTTTCTTATAAAAACAGTAGAATGTGTCCTCTTTTTTCTTAAAAGCTTTTTTAAAACAAAGATAAAAAAAGTCAATAAAAGTGGCTATAGTTTTGTTGTTAGTGCAAACAAAGGGGTCACATTATCCATTATCAGACCAAGAATCATCATTTATTGTTATCATTCTTCTTCAAAAACTGATAAAAGAATTAAACATTCTTTTTTGATTACAAACATTAACCTTATTCACGTTTATACTGCTAAATGAGTTCAGTGTACTACAAATGTTCAAATCAATAGCTGCTGGTATATTTTATTTTCTTCTTTTATTTCCATGTTTTTCAAATGCTCAAATAAGCTGTAAAGATCAAAACAATAAAAATGTTGATTGGTTTACTGCTTATAAAATGCCAAAGATCAAAGATAATAGCTTACCGGGGGTTGGAAATGGCACAGCTTTTTATTACATGGATTTAAATATGGATTCATTTGAACCAAGTGCCAATGATTTATCAAGTAATCACCAGGTATGTGGTTTATTGGAGAATAATTTAGCATGTAAAAGACAACATTAAATTAGATATGTTTGGAATAAGCATCTAGAATATAGTGATGGCTTCAAATTTAGGGATTCAATACGATTAGCTAAAATGCATCAAATTTAAATCGCATAATTTCCAAGCCAAAATCCTTGTTTTTATTTCGATCAAAAATAAATTTTACTTTATTTTCGTTATCGATTACATTTAGGCCGACATTAAAAGCTAATTTTGACATCTTTGATAATTACAAAAAAAAAACGGAATTAGCTAATTAATTTTTCATTGGCCTTTTTTCAATTTTGATTTTTTCAAAGCTTTTAATAATCACCCATAAAAATTAAAAAAAACAGAAAAACAAAAACATGAAAGTTTCCTTCCAATCGGCGCAACCTGATGGCGAATCGCTCTCTTTCACTCACTCTCGGTTTGCTTATAAGACTTATAAGTATATTTATTGCTTTCCAGGTGGTAACGCTTAGGTGGGGTAAACACCGGGATTCGAACCTTCGAGTTTCTGTCCGATTAACAATTGTAAGAATCTCTTGCTCATACCATTCAGCCACCTGTTTTTTAGCTATCTTTTAGTTAACACTATCATTGGAATTACATTTACTTCATAAAGAAACCTTTTTCAGGCTATTGCATACACTCTTCAACAATATTATGACAATAAAGCTTCAACAAATGATTTTTCATATGTCTTGTACAATGATGAAAAACCAGAAAATGCAAGTCAATATGATGGCTCTTCTTATCAACAGCAACGACAAAATTACTTTTATTATGACGTATTTTCATCTGCTAATCGAACTGAAACAGGCCATACAAAAGGTGTTGCATTCTTTGGTAAAGATGGTGGATTTTGGTTGATTCATTCTCTACCGAAATTCCCTCCTGCTGATTCATATGAAATGTTTAAAAATTCAAAGGTAAAAGGACAATCAATCCTTTGTATTTCTTTCAAATATGAAGAGCTAACAAAAATTGGTACACAACTTTTTTATAATCATCCACCAATCTATGCCTCAAATCTTGCCCCATCAATGGCAAGCGAGAATCCTGATTTGGCAAAATTGCTTTCTGGACAATATAAAAAAGGTTCACCTTTTTCATCAACGTTATATTTGGAATCAAGTGCTGGACAAAAATTTCTTTCATTTGCAAAATCAGCAGATTTTAAACAAGATTTATATGATGTTCTTGTGGCTCCAACCCTACAAGCTCCATTGTATGTTGAAACTTGGAGAGATGGATTTAACATTTCTCTTGATTGTAATGCCAAGTATCTTGTGCTAGATGCAGAAACAATGAAAGTTGGAAAAACTCGTGAATTTAAATATACAACTGATCATTCAAAGCTTGTAGTAAGCACCAATTCAGCAAAACCATATATTTGTATTGGTGATATTAATCGAATGGTATGTTTTGCTGACACAATTTTTCATTATAGCACAAATGTTTTTTAGACTTCACAATTTACTCGTGGTGGTGGAACTGTTTGCATTCAATTAAAGAAGTTATGGGATAACTATAGACCAATGTTCTTAACGGAAAATTCATGTTTGTCAATGTAAACTAAATATTGTAAACAAGTGTGATAAAAGTGTGATAATTGCATAAAATGTTTGCATTGATTTATATATATATTTAATCCAATAAACTGTCGTCGTCTTTTATATTCTTTTTAAACTGATATGTTTTGTTAAATCTTAGATAGTCGTAATTTGATTATTTAACAAAAAAAGCAGTGATTGTGATTTGCATGCTATCGATTTCATCAGTTCTTGACAAATTACAAGGTTTTATATACAATTTTTTCTGGTTCAATGTGGAATTCTCAACATTTTTCTTTGTTTTTTGTGTATTCAATGATCGACGGTGCCGCAACTTGGCTGGGTTTCAACAGGGAAAACCCATAAAAACCTCAGAAAAATCTCTTTTTATCCAGTGTAAATACATTTTTTCACCTTAGGTTTTACTTTTCACGAGGGGGAGATTCCCTCTTTTTCCCCCGCAAGTTGCGGCCCTGGTTCCTATTCATGTCAGTTGTTTATGTGTAAAAAGTGTTATTACATTATTTATATGTTGACCTTTTAAATTTGCATAATTTCTACATTGAAATTTATATTATCACATTTGGGTATGACAGACGACGTTCTTTTGCAAACTATACATATTTTATTTGTTTTTGTTATTGTATTTGTTTGAGACAGGTGAAACAAATTTTTACCTACCTAAAAAACATTCTATCTAAATTATATGCCTTTTTTAGTTAGTTAGTTTACCACGTATTATTTCTTTTTGACCAAAAAACAACTTTTTGAACAATTATAGTTATTCAAAGAAATTGCTGTAATTTTATGATAAAATAAATGTCTGGAAATTGTTAAATTATATAGTTATGCCATATTGAAGATTTTAAATATATAAAAAGTTTTATTTTATAAATTGAATAAAGTTATATCGAATTAAAGTGGGAAGTAGGAAAAGTTGTTTAAAATCAAACCATTTTTTATTGCATTTTATTTTAACACGTAATAAAAATGTTGTCAAATTTAACACTCTGGGAAAACTTTTTCAATACGTCTAGCACTCTTACATACTACTGTAACTATGTTGGAGCATTCTTTGAAGGTACTGTAATTGTATTTTTATTTGCATCAATCTTTTTAAAAAATGTTAAATATTTTCAATCTGCTTATTATAAAATATATTTACTTGGATTAATTATGGATTTTTTAAATTCCATTTTTTGGAGTTTAAATATTGCAGTTTTTAATAAAAATGTAAAATTTTTTGTTTACGCGGATAACCTTTTTTATTGGTATATTAATATTTTTCTTGGATTTTGGAATATTGTATTGGCTTTTAATAGATTGATTGCAATTTTATTTCCAATTCGATACACAAATGTTAGTTTTAAATTAAACATTTACATAAAGGAGGCGGATTGTTGTTGGATTCTTTTTTTTATCATCGATTTTTTCCTGACAATTGGGGAAAAGTGCTTTTAGAGACTTTTTAGTCCGCCTCCTTTAACGAATGCCGCCTTTTTGGCAGATTAAAATCCTTAATACGCATTCTGTGACAAATTCTGAACCAAATCAATGGCATGAAATTGAAAAAGTAATGAACAATGACATTTTTTTGAGATTTGAAAATGCCGAATTTTCGATTTGGTATATATCTTTCGAAATTATGCCAATATCGTCAATGGCATCCGAGAAATGCCGTTTTTAATTATAATGGCACCAAAACGGCACTTTTTAGCCAGAATCACTTTGACTCTAGGTTAGTTAGGCATGGTCAAAAACATATGTAAATTTTTAGAAAGATCTATTTTTTTGCTGTGCCAGTCACTAAAAAGTAAGCGTTCAGATTATGTCACAGAGTGCGTTTTAAAAGCAACGCCCTTATTCATTTCTTCAACTTCAGTTATGGTCAAATTCAAAAATTACTTTCATTGGATTTCTAATTCTACTTTTCCCTTTCATCATCAATGGATACACTATTTCAAATGTTCATTGCAAGCTTGAAATGTATTCCACCGATTGTGAAGCAGAGTTAATTGCATCTGGTGAATTTGCGGCCATAACAAATGTCATTCTTGGATCAATATCGATGATACTTGGATTTTTAACTTTTGCCAAAATGCCACCCCTAAATACGGCATTAAAATTGGAAAGACAAATTTTGGCTCATTCTGTTTACAGTTCTTTTCTTTTGACCATATATTCCGTTATTCAATGTATAAAAGTTTTTATTTATTCAAATAATAATTCATTGGGATTTTTTGTTTTTATTACTGCTGGAAATGTATCATATTTTGGATATCATTATATTGGGATTGCAATTCTTTTCGCTAAAAGGTTTGTATTAAGTGATCATTTTCAACTTAAATAATCAAATGTTATGTTTTAGTCAAACCTTCCGAAAACGATATTTTCATTTTTATCGTTGCTCAAAAATGCCATCCCGAAATAATGCAAGAATTGGATTGAGTCCATTTGCTTCAAAGACACCGGTAATTGGTCAAGTTTAATTACGTTCCTTAATTTAAATGTCTTTGTTTCTCGAGGTTTAAAGATTTATTTTATATAAAATTATCATCTAGAAACATTCTTTTTAAACAGATATGTTTTGTTAAATATTAGATGCTCGTTTTTTGAAAAGAACAGCAACACCAAATTATGTAATTTTCAAAATACTTTAGAAGTCGATAGTTTTAAGGTGATTTAAAAGTGTTGTTTGTGATGCAAAATCATAAAATTTTATTTCAAAGTGGTTTAAGATTGAAACCATTCTTGATGAAAAATGATAATTATAGTATTTTGAGTTCAATCGAATATTTGATTTCGAAATATAAACACCACCAGATCTTGTTTCCATTGCAATACAGTGGTGATAATCAAGATCAAATAATTCATTTTTATTTTTAATTAGCGTCTCCCAAGCCAGTAAAAAATATCTTCTTTCATATTCATTAGCTCTAAGAATTTTTGTGCTAAGTTTATGATTACATGTATTAAGCAAGAAATTTCATTTGATAATGCTGCAACTTTGGATAAAGATTTTTTTATTTGAAATGTCTAAGAATGCTTCTTTGCCTGTTTTTGTTTCTTGTTTTGTGGTGATTTGATACATTGTTGCTATTTTTGATAATACAGAGGTGTTAAAGATTGAATAATATCATCTTACAGTTTATTAATAGCATTCTTACTTGTTAATCAACTAATGCATACATGAAGAAGTTTATTATATCAAAAAATTGTTTGTGGTTGTATACATACACATATTTTTTTAAGCAATTAGAAAAAAGTACCACGTATTAAAGCAATTGTTACACGTATTTAAAATTAGAAGAATAAAATACATTTGTTAGAGGAAATTTGTAGCGCCAGCGAATTTGTTTTACCATCATTGATAGGAAAATGTCTGCATAATTATGCACCTTGAGCAAGATTTGGCCATCGTGAAAGTAATGAACGTTGAACATTATCAACTAGAAAAAACTGTTGCATTCTTGATGGCTTTTGTACTGGTGGAAGAGTAAGTACAGCATAAAAGAGAATAGAATTGTCAATTAAAGAGAGAATAATCATTGCATAACAGACATACTAAAAAAACATAAAAAGTTATTTTAGGGTTTCTGAAGACCGGAATTTATATATCTTCGGGATATATGAAATCCATACAATTAACTCACTTTTAATATCCATGAAGTTTCAGCTAGAAATTCTTGATGTACAAATACTCGTAGCAATGCACATATTACAGTAGAATATGTTCTACTTATTCCCTAAAAACGTTACCTTACATTAATTTATATTGATTAAATTCTGAACATACCAATAATTTACTATCATTCATAAAATATTGTAAATGTCGAACACATCCAGTTATGCCAGTACTGATTGGGCCATAAATTAAGGCACTCATTAAAGAATTTGATAAAAATATTGGAACATTATAAGAAGAGTTGCCAGAAAAATATAAGTAATTTAGAAGAAGAAATTCGGCAGTTGTCAAGCACTAAAAATGACATGAATAAAAATGGGTTTGTGCAAAAAATGATAAAATTAATTTTTAACACATGTTTATGAAATTAAATTTTATTTCGTTAGTTTTGTGCCAAAAAAAGTTTAGTAAGAATTTGGCAATTGCAATCAATCACTTCAAAAGATTAAAAAGAAGTGGCATAAAATGATGGAATCTTTGATTGCTAACCCGAAATTAAAAAGTTTATGCCTATAGGAAATCCAATAAAACTTACAATTAAAGACGTTCGAAGCCATTTAACAATAACAAACATATGTGGGATTTCCATATCTACAAATTGAATAACTGATCAAAAATTATACACTAGCTTTTATAAAATAATATTATACATAAACACGAAACTTATTGATTCAAAAAGATATTAAATCAAGATAAAAAAACGAATAAAAATGGATCAAAAAAACAGATGGATAGAAATCGGCTGATCAAAAAAAGAAAAATAGAAAACTACACTTATGAAAGTTTTCGGATTCTTTTTTTTTCACGTTTCTTTTGAGAAAATGAAAAACATACTTTTTTTATCAAAAGTATAGTTTAAAAAAAGTGTTGCGGTTTAAAAATCACGTAAAATCAAGTTATAATCATAGAACAAGGGAAAAATGTTGAAAGTGAACCACACGTTTTTTTGCGATGATGAAAAATAGGAAAGTGGCAAGTGAACTTTTAATTGTCAGTTTTTTTAAAAGGAAAAAAATAGAAACAACAGAAAAAAAGGATATTATTTGGGGATTAATGATTAAAAAACGTTTAAATGGATTAAACAAAATGTGATAAAAACGGAGGAAAAATTAAGCAAAAAAATAGTGTACGATGACATCAATGTTGGCATAAGTCCAAGAGATGATTTTGTGCAAAGACCAAAGAGTGATCAAACCGCCATGCCATCGACTTGTCTTTTTTTTTGAATCCAGAAATGTGACTATAACTGTTAAATAAGCCTTAATTGGCGCGTATACCAGAATTTAAATTTATCAGGGCTATGAAAAAGGGTGCGAAAAATATTATTAACATAAAAACTTATCATTTTTGGGGGTTACAAACAAGTAAACAACACGTAAAAGATAAGAAAAGAATTGCACTCATTTGAATAAAACGGTCAAACTTCTATATTTGTTCACTTGGGGTCATTCACCTGAGTGTTCTAATTACAGATTATAGTTTACAAGTTTATCTTCTAAAAATGATCACCGGAAATGGCAACCCCCAGAGTTTAACCATTTTTCTTGTTTGTCGAATTTCACCCCAGAAAAAAGATATAATAATAATAACTAAAAATTTTTGACCCAAAAAAGGATTTTTCTCTTTCTATCTATCTCTCTTTCAAAAAAATAGATAGATTATTTCCAGTTTTAATTTCATACAACAATTATCCTCACCACCGCCTCTTCTATTTCTTCTACTCTGTTTTCATTTTTTCATAATATAGAAAAATATAGAAAATAAAAATCGATTAAACACCAAAAAATCAAAATCACAACTATTTCATAAAAAAAGGAGGGAAAAAAACAAAAATTTTAATGTTGAAAAAAACGTAAATAAAACAATATATTTTTCTGTGCAAAATAGAAATGAAATTTTTGTTTTTGATTTTTTCAGAGAAATTTGTTCTTTGAAAAGAGAGGGAAAAACAGCATCAAAAAACAAACATGGACAAACACCTTTCAAGGTCAATAAAAAAAGCAACAAAATGATCGTCACTTTTTAAGATATGTGAGTAAATATTTAACAGTGATTTGCAACAACATCATTTTCAAATATAATAGTTTAAAATGTAATCGATATTTGAAGCTATCTATCACTTCTATTCACAAAAAATACCCCAAGGCTAAGTTGGGAAGAGAAGTTGTACACCAAAAAAAAAAGAAGAATAAAAGCGTTGCATCTGGTTGTCCTTCTTCTTTTTTTAAACATTTTGTTCGTTCAATAAAAATATGGATAGAAAAAAAAACAGGTTCCATGATTTCAATGTCCTATTGATGTGTTATGCATGATTTTTAGTTTAAATTTAAAGTAACCAGTCGAAAGGAAGTAAAAGCTTTTTTATTATTATCGTCTATAGCCGTTGTTTTTCCGCGTTTGTTTAAAAATGTCTTTAATAAATTTCCAAATAAATGGATAGTAAAGTAGTCCATTAGCTTTAGTAGTTTTAATTAAATATTCAAAAAATTGCCTGAATTTAAAAAAAAAACACAACCGATTTAACTCACACAAGTTTTCGTGAATGTGCATAGGCATATACAATGTTTACTGCAATATTAGTTGCAGTGTCAATCGCTTAATCCTATATTGTTACACGGTAAAAGAGATATTTCTACTATAAAAACGAATGAACAGTCGAATATTAAAGTCTTGTTAATCTCTCAATCAAAATGCTATCAAGTGAAAGAAAGTGGATTTACATCAAATGCCAATGAGTAAGAACAAAAGGGGAGTTGACTAAAAGTTATATGAAATCCATTGTTTCAATGAGATGTCTTGGGGAACTTTTATTCTTTTTTACTATCATTATTTAATAATTGTCAACAAAAATCTTATTTTATTGACAAATTCATCATGCCTAATTTTATAAAACTTGAATTTCTCTGATGAAGGACTATAATCTGTTGACAAGACAAGATAAAAAATATAATAATATTTATTACTGTAATTTTATATTGCATAAAAATATGGTATTTTGTTAATAAAACAGTAATAATAAAGTACAAAAAAAGAACCATTTACAAAGAGAAATTTACACACGTTTTCCACCTCCAATTCCACTTTCATTTCCGTTCCCACTTCCCAATCTTGGAGCACTTTCACCAACAAAAATAACAGGCATAACTAATTCAAAAATTCCCAAAATAAAAAATACTGCAATTACATATCCAACAACAAAAAATACAAGTTCTCTTCCACGTAGCGTTATAATATGTTCAGGTTTATTAAAGGGGTCTTGATTGAAGGCTATTGAATCTGAAAAACTAGCAAACATTAAAATTTGATTGATAGTGCATTATAAAGATTTATGTAAGATTTAAAACATTTTAAATTTCTTGCATTTTTCTTCGATCGTTTAGTATTCTAATGTTTTTAGATGGATCTTTTCGCTAGATCAAACGTTAATGTGAGTACGTTTTTTGGCTATGGCTTTAGCTTACGAACACTTTATTTTTTGCTTTTTGGTTTTAATTCTCTTTTTTTAAGCTTCAAAGTTTTTTGCCTGCAAAAAGAATAATGGATTAAAAAGAGCTCCTGAAAGGTTTTAGTGATCAAAATTGAATAAAACGTATTAGATCTAATAGGTTTATTACTAAAACAAAAATTTTTGAAGTAGAGGAAGCATCGTTGAAGTTAACTTTTTTACTTACATTCTCGGTGAAAGCACTATCGTTTAACTTCCTTAAAACAAGCACGTTAAGTCTTTGCTTATCTTTATGCCATCCTTGTTTTCCACTTTTATAAAATAGCTCAATATAAGTTTATAGTTTTTTTTGTTATTCCGTCATTGGTCAAACTTTTGAACCTGCCGTCCCTGTGGTTGTCTGTATCATAAACAAAGTATTTATCCTTTTTACTCTTTTTGGTTTCTTTTATAGCCTCATTTTCAAGGAAACAAGACTAAAAATCCATTCATTTTTGGTTATTTTTCCTGTTTTTTAGTAGGCTAAAATAATAGGGATTTATGGATTTCAAAGAAACTATTAGAATGAAAAAGTGTTTTAAAAGTATTAAAAATAGCTAATCTTTGTTGAAGTAATAACGTCAGCATTGTTTTTTTGATGTTTTTAAGTGACAAATCAATATTCATTCCAAATTGGATCATTTGGAATGAGGATAAATTACTAAAAAAACCGTATTATATCAAGAAAAGATTCAATATTTTTATTCAACGTCGGCTTTGAAAGGCGTAAAAATTCCTAACTCTTGTTTGCAGTAATTGTAGCGAAAGAAAAATGTTTTCAAACGGCTCCCCGACATTTAAGCCGACGACAATTACGCCGCGACATTTAAGCCGCAACTTTTAAGCCGAAGACATTTACGCCGACGACATTTACGCCGACGACTTTTAAGCCGACGACATTTACGCCAACGACATTTAAGCCGATTTAACGACATTTACGCCGATGGCGTAAATGTCGTTAAATTCACTAAATGAGGTGACATCTATACTAAATGAGGTGACATCTATACTAAATGAGGTGACATCTATACTAAATCAGGTACGCCTGAGAGACTCGGCCTTCGGCCTCGCCCTAAGACCTAAGACCTGAGGCCTAAGACCTAAGACTAAGCCTAACGCTCGGCCTTCGGCCTCGCGAGCCCATGCTTAGCTTGGGGTTCAAATATGATCCAAGGCTGAGTGCAGTGACAGCAACACTAGAGTAAGGTATGAAACTGGGCTGAGAAAGTGGAAACACTTCCGAATACATTTAATTTGGAATTTTTTCACTCCAGCGCACATGTCATACCATCGGCGTAAATGTCGTTAAATCGGCTTAAATGTCGTTGGCGTAAATGTCGTCGGCTTAAATGTCGCGACATTTACGCCGCGGCGTAAATGTCGCGGTGTAAATGTCGCGGCTTAAATGTCGCGGCTTAAATGTCGCGGCTTAAATGTCGCGGCGTAAATGTCTTCGGCTTAAACTGCGTAGTACCTTTCAAACTTAACCATAAATTTTTAAACACAAGTTAAAATAACCTCAACTACAACAAGATAAATATTTCATGTTGTTATTTCTTACTCTTTGAAAGCTTTTTGTCTAAAAAAGGATGTGACAAGAGGTAAACACTATCATGATAGCACCTTTTAAAGTGAAAAAAACTATTATTTCGGCCTCAGATGATGATGACCAATGAAAGTCCGGAAAGTTTGGAAGCTTAAAATACCATGATAAGACGATGTGGCATTCACAAAATGCCTTTGCAGGTAAATATAATCAAAAAAGTTATAGGTTTCTTCTATTCAAAAGCCTTTTTTGTTACGGTTTTAAAAAAATACATCAAAACTTCTTATTATTTATTTTTAAAAAAAACAAAATTTTAGTTACCCGCTGATTCCATGAATAATTAAAGCTCCAACAAACTAATAATTAAAATTTAAAAATAACAATAATATTTATTTTTTACTAATAACAACAAACCTTCAGATTCAAAACTTCGAATTCTTGTTTTTGAATATTTGTAAGCAGGTAAACTTCGTCGCTTCTCTTGTGAAGGAGATCTTTTCGTATGAACAAAAGAAATTGATGAAGCTTTACGATCCATTTGATTTTGGCCATTTTGTACATTTAATATTGGAAGCTCTAATGAATCTGGTGGTGGCAGCTTTATAATACTTTTATTCATCTTAAAAGATATTTTTAAGTAGTAATAATCTAGTCATTTGTACAAAATTGTATGGGCACAAGAATACAGAAAGATAATGCTTGAATAAATATTTAATTATTTTAATTGAAAAAAATTGAGACAAAAAAGGAAAAGATAAAATGATAAGCAGTAAAAAGAGACAAATGTGTGGGAATATAAAGCATCACCATGGGAACAATTTCAAGTGTTAATTACAGGCTAATTGCCAGCTAAAACTTTTTTTAAAACAAAAAGTTGAAGAAAAGCTTTATTAATAGAATGCAGTATATTGAAATTAACTAAAACATTTTTAAGTATCTGAATGAATTTTAAACATTAAAATTCAAGCAGTTTTTAACAATAAAAGATAAAAAATACAGCTTACAAGAACCGTTTTTAAATGCTGTCTCAGGTTTTGGTTCAAAACAGGTTTCATCATTTTCCCCTTTTGTGAATTACATATCTAAACTTATCACGGTAACACATGATATTCCTTGCTACTTAATTCTTAAAATTTGAGCTTATTAATGATAGGTAGTAACAAGTTCGCAATGAGTTATAACAAATATTTTGATTATTTTTTGTTAACCATCAATAATCCCAATAATTTAAAAATATTTAATTTGGGGATAAGTGGCAGACAATATCCTGCTAAGACAGATAATATTTTGCAGAGATACATCGGGATGACAATTGAAAACGCTCTATTGTTTGCAAATTTTACCTATAAAGTTTAGGTGGTTGCTGGCAAAACTTGTTAATAAGGAAAAATTGTAGAAAATATAAAAATAAATAAGTTTCAGATATAAAAAACATACAAGGATGGCTAGCTTTGGGCACGTGAAAAAATAAAACAAAATAAAAATAAAAGACATGTTAGATTTTATAAAGAAAACATTTTTATCCAAAACAAAACTTATTGTAAGCGGATGTTTTTAAGTAAATTTGAGATAAAACAAATAAACAGGAAAAAAAAGGTCTAGGTCAAAAACGTGATATTTGCAAAACCTAAAATCCCAGAGTTTTCGGAACAAATATGGCGGTAAAAAAAATGGCTTCAAAGACGGAATTTCTACCTCAAAGAATCTATTTACATGTATTACTTTTAACTCAATTTTTGATCACATCACTAAAACCTTATAGAAGCTCTTTTTTAATCCATTATCCTTTTTGCAGACAGAAGTCTTTGAAGCTTAAAAGAAGAGGATTAAAAACAAAAATAAAGCAAAAAAATAAAATGCCCGTAAGCAAAAACCATAAAAAGGAAGAAGAAGAGGCTTCAAGAAAATAAAAAAAAATTTTAAAAATGGATTTCAAAAAAATGTCTTCAAAGAAAAAAAGATTGTAAGGATGCCAAAAAGGAACTCCCAAAAAAAAACCGGAAACCAGCATCTTTTTTTATAAAAAAGAAAAGAAAAGATGGCAATGGCCAAAGGCGTGAATGAAGGCGAAGGACTGTGGCATGGGATAAAAGAAAGGATAAAACACATGAATCTCGTTTTTTTGGCAGATTTAAATTGATGATAGAGAAAAAAAAACCAAGAAGCGTTTGAAGAAACAAAGTGTAAATAAAAGAAAAGCAAAGATTTTTTTCACACATCTTTTTCTGAGCTTGAATCAGTTGCATCTTCTTCTTCAACGTTTTGCCTGCTACTTTATAGTTTATAAAAAAAACAAATTGAAATGGAGAAAATAGAGCAGAAAAACGTGTGAGAAATGTCATCTCTTTTTTCTCTTTGCTTCAAATCTATGAACCCAGCCCAAGAGATTAGTAATTTGTCTTCCTTCCCCAAAAAGTTAGTTTTTGCATTTTTTTATTGGATTTTTTTGTTTTTTTTTTATTTTCAAAGTGCTTCGATACTGTTTTTTTTCTAAAGAGTATAATTGCAAATTGGAAGGAGAAAAATATTTGTTTAAAGATTGCTTTTCCGTAAAGTGTTGAAGTAGAAGAGGGAGAAAAAGAGTTAAAAACAAATATAAAATAAAAAAGTGTGAAAAAAGAAAGAAGTGGGGACAAATATTTTTGGCTAATTAGAAGAGATAAAAAGACTTTCAAAAAATGATGTGATTTTAGGCTTTAGAAAAGCTTATTGGGATTGGCAAAAGAACGTCAAAGCATGGTTTCAAAAAACTTAATAAGTTAAAATGGCCGGCAGTAAAACATAACAGTTATAGGCAAGTGTAGAAGTAAAAGGAGAAAAAGAGTTCATAACAAATAAAAGTAAACAGTGTGAACAAAGACAGGAAAAAATTTGGCTAATTAGAAGGATCAAAAGGAATCTTCACTTTTAGAAGTGATGTGATTTTAGGTTTTTATAGAAGCTTATTGGGGATACAAACGTGGTATAAAAACATCTTTTTTTCCATTTTTAGAAACTATAATAATAGCTTCTAAAAAAGAATAATGCTATTTTTGCGGCATGGGATTTTTTTGGTGGTAAAAGAACATGAAAATATATAGATGAAAAGGGTAGCAGGCTACATAAAAGTTCAAAACTATCAGTGGAAAGCTGTTTGGGGAATAAAATAGATAAATATATCAAATAAACACGTCTATTCTTGTGCCAAAAAAATTAGATGGAACATAAAGAGTTACTACTTTTAGAAGTCTGTTTTCTTTGACACGCTTACTACAAGGCGAAAAATTCAATAAACATAAATACATAAAGAAAGATGCCGGTAACAAAAATAATTACACGCTATATCTTTATTGGCATAAAAAAGTTAAAATTACTTAAACGTTTTTCCACAATTGTGACAATACAAAATAAAAGTAACAAAAAGCAAAAAGAATTAGAAAAAGTATAAGTTTTTCTATTTTCCACATTTTGGGCATTTAACCATCTATGTTTTTATGGCAGATGTCTCCCATTAAGATAAAAATGGAAAGATAAAAAAAGTCCTAAAAGCACGCGACAATTAAACTCTAAAAACACAAAAAAAACAACATGTTGCCTTGTTAGCTAAAAAAGAAAATGCTTGTTTTACTAAAAGCTAAAAAACAAAACGTTTAAAGGCAATTTTAGACTTGAAAAAAGACTGGCAAATTGCCTTTAAAATTATTTTTCAAAAAAAGGAAATTTGTTTGTTTGCTTCAAAAAAAGTAGGAAGAAATTAAAAAAAAAGAAGCAATAGGAAAAGTGACAAGCATAACACAAAAATCAGGCACTGCTCACTGCAGGATGGTAAAAACAAAATACCATGATATGATTCAACACGTTTAACACACTAGTCCGTTATAAATACAAAAATACTTAAATTGTTTTTACGATAATCTTTGAAAAAAAATTATTTATTTGGTAGCTGCTACCATCGCACAGCTTATGTTAGGATAAAAATTTTAAATTTAAGAATGCCTTCCATCCCAGATAAGCGACGCCCGAGACAACTACTGAACAAACTTGTGATAATCAACTACCAAAAAATATCCATGAACAAATCAAATACAACTTTTGGCGATTCTACAGTTAGGGCAGCAATACTGCTTTTTATTCTTTTTTATGTAAATTTGCAAGGGAAAACGTTGAAAAGCACATGCTGATGCACCAAAAAAATTCATTATCTTTTTTTTCATTTTCCAACGAACGCTCTTCACATTTGGTTGGTTCAACCAAATGCTTTCTGATTTCAACTTTTTCAACAGTGTAATTGTTTATTATTTTTTTTTATCATTACTTTTTTACATACTTTAGATGAAGCTTCCATTTGCTGCTAAATGGACAATAAGAGAAGATGAATTAATAGCATTGAAAGATTCTGCTAATGGACGTTTATTATCAACTTACGTTACAACATCAGCTGGGATTCAATATTGCTTACAAATCTGTCCAAATGGTAATCGAAAAGAAAATCATGGAAAAGTTTTTGTTTTTCTAGTTATCAAAATTGGAAATTTGAAAGAAGTTGAAGCAACTTGTACCGTAACTGTTGAATCCGCGAATAACTATACAAAAAAAATTGAACATGTATACAAAGAATCACGTGGTTGGGGAAAATGCTTTTGTAGCACTTCAGAACTATTCGATGCACAAAAAAGATTTATTCATGATGGAAAAATGGAATTAAAAGTTGATGGTTTACTTATATTTGGAGAAGCTGAGAAAATACATTTTTCAAATCGAGGAAATTTGGGTGATGAACTATGGGCATATGAAGAAACAAAAGATTTCAAGATTCTTGTTGATGGAAAAGTGATAAAAGTTTGTTTTGTATGTTGTAGTATTACTTTAATGTTTTTTGAATTTTTTTAGGTTCATAAACTTGTTCTTGCCACAATGTCTCCTGTTTTTGATGATATGTTTAAGTCAAATTCAAAAGAAATTCGTAAAAATCAACTTACTATTTCTGGTTTTTCTTTTAATATTGTTGAGATAGCTTTGAAAGAAATTTATTGTTGTAATTTTTCGTTTGGCAATTATAGAATGCATGATGATACATTACTACTTATTGAATTTGGAATAAAGTATAATATTCCGTTTATCAAGGTTTAGTTTTTATTTATTTATTTTTTTCTATTTATTTTATTTTTTTTTTTAGATTAACATGTTAATTTTTAGGATAAATATACAAATCTCCTTTTGCGATTTAATGGAAAACATGCACCAAAATTTGATGAAACTTGTGATTATATCGATACTGGATCAGGTATTAATTTTACTTTTAAGAGTTCTTGTCGTCTTGGTGAAACATTATGGGAAAGAAATGATAGCAGATTTTTTGATTATTGTTGATGGAAAAGAAATTAAAGTTAGTTTAATGGTTATTTGTTATTGTTATACTTATTAAACTTTGGGTTATTTTAAGGTTCATAAGCTTGTTTTTGCATCAAGATCTCCAACATTTGCTGCAATGCTTTCTTCAAAATCTGCAGAAGCTGTAAAAGATCAAACTGTAATTTGTGATTTTTCATTTGATACTGTTGAATGTGCTATTAAAACAATTTATGACCAATTGAAAGATTATTCCATTGATGATACGATGTTACATTTGCAATTTTTATATAAATATGGTTTCATCTCTGTCAAGGTCTGAATTTGTTTCAAGTTGTTCATACTCTAAAAGAAATATATTTAATTTTATAAAATTTTTTAGGATGATCTTGAAACAGTATTACTTATGTGCATTAATGCTTTAACAGTTTGTCGACTTACTAGTTGTGCTATTATTACCAATTCAACAAAACTTCAAGTAAAATGTATGGAATTTATTACAACTGCAATGGCAACAAAAACAGCAATATATGATATTGGTACTCTTGATAAATATGTTGCATTGAAAATTGTTCAAAATGCTGGACATCGTATTATGGATAAAGATGCTGCGATGAAAATGTTACAAGATTCTCTCTATCAAGTTGTTTATACTCGAAAAGGAAATATTTTCTCTTCAATCATGTCTTCTATTTTAAAAAAATAATTGTTACTTTGTCCTACTGTATTGATTTGATAATATGTAAACATGTGATGAAATAAATAAATTTTGATTGATCTGTTTTTATACGAGAAGTTATGAATCACATAGTTATATACAAGGCTGTGTTTGAGTTAGAAAATTGGGGACATTTAATAGTATCAGAGTGGCCACACAAAAACCAAAACAAGGGATTTGTCGTCATTTGCTTGAGTGACCTTATACATAGTTTGAATAAATATAATTTAACAACTTTATTACGATAAAAATGTTGGGGTTTAGCTATATTTCCCTCTCTCTCTTTTGTATTGTACAAGTGCTTGGCATTATGTTACTTAATGTCAATCTCTTCCTCCCTCTATTTTGGTATAAAAGGAATGGCTGTCCATTCAAAAGTGTTCATTTCTGTTGTTGTTTCTCTCATCTTTTCTTATGTGAAATTGTCTAATCTATTATGCTCCATTATAAATAAATGCTTGGTTCTATATTTATTATTAGTTAATCAACATTATATGTATACAAACTAATATCTTTCTCTCCAACTATCAGCTATATGTCCACTTCGTAACCCCAAGTTCCTACATGGAGGGCTCCACACCGTCGTCTTGCCTCTGCTGTATGCTGTTTATACCTACTACATGCTCGACGAAACGAACTAAAGAACTGGGCATTCATCTTTCGACTTTGGATATGTTCAATGCATCTTTTTTGGTGGTAAAGAAAGTATGGATGAAAAGCGGAGGTATTTTTGGATGCAGACAAATCTACAGAATATATATGCTTGATGGATGGAAGAAAGATCTTATTCTTGTATTAATGGATGTGTATATTAATGGATGGAGAACCAGAAGAACCAATCAAGCTGTTTGTTGTATATATGGACCACAACAAAGATGATCAATGGAAGAAAAATGCTATAAATAGTTGGAAAAGCATATGCTGTTAATCTCTGTTTCTTGATTATGGATGGTATAAATGTGAGTTATTAATTTTGTGGGTGGTTTTTGGTTGCGGCTCATCGAGGTGTTGCTATGGATGCACATCGGTATAATGGAATACCAGGCGTATGATGCTCGTATATTGTGTTGCTCATCATATTTTATGTATATTGGATACTTATGGTGTTGCTTATTTGTTTGTTCGTGGTATATTCAAGGCGATAATATGGTTGCTTAGTCCGGCTGCTCATCTGTTTATGCATGGAAGGTGCTTGATGTCTGTTGCAGTATACTCGTTGCTGGTGGATCCAGAGGCTGATTGGTATTATTCAGGTGCTTGATATATGATCATGATCGTGGTTTTAATGCTTATTTTCTATGCTTCTCTGGAAAAAGAAACAAGTTGCTTGGTAATATGTTCGTCTAAAAGAAAATCTCGTATCTCCAACTACAAATAACGGGGACGTTATTTCATGGGGGAAGGGGCATGTTGGGGTTTAGCTATATTTCCCTCTCTCTCTTTTGTATTGTACAAGTGCTTGGCATTATGTTACTTAATGTCAATCTCTTCCTCCCTCTATTTTGGTATAAAAGGAATGGCTGTCCATTCAAAAGTGTTCATTTCTGTTGTTGTTTCTCTCATCTTTTCTTATGTGAAATTGTCTAATCTATTATGCTCCATTATAAATAAATGCTTGGTTCTATATTTATTATTAGTTAATCAACATTATATGTATACAAACTAATATCTTTCTCTCCAACTATCAGCTATATGTCCACTTCGTAACCCCAAGTTCCTACAAAAAAACTAATAAACAAATTTAAACATTTAATTATTACTATTTCTAACTTTCATTACTATTTTTATGTGAATGTAAAGATTTTCCATATAAATTATTTGATGATGAAGGTGATAAAAATGGGGATCCACGTCGACTTCGAATGGGTGCCGGTGATGCAGCTTCAAGAGCGATGGTAGTTTTTTCAACAATTGGATCACCTTTAAATAAGAAATATCCAATTCCTTTTCCAATTGCAACAGAAATTAACAACCAAACATTGAATGAAACAATTATTAAAATTAGCACATGTCCAAACATAACATGTAAGCCATAGAGGGTTGCTTGTGTGACACGATATGAATTAAAGCATTTACGAAGTCTTCTAAAAATAAAAAAAAGATTAATTGAATAGAAATAAAAGGTTAATTAAAACATGAATTTAAAAAACTTATAAAAACGAAAAAGATTCAAGTTTTTTTTGAAGCTAGAGCATTGATTTTTTGACTACTATATTTATCTAGATACTAATAATTTATGTGACTTTTGAGATTGCATTTAGATTAATGTTAAACTTTGCGCTTTTTTATAAAAGTATTAGGTGCTAAAGAAGCTCCCATCAGCGATGTCCCTCCCTTAAAAGTAAGAACTCACAGAAGCGGCTTTATCGAAAAAAGCAAAACCACCTTGTAGAAAACGTATTTCTAGCCATTAAAAAATCCCATAAAGCAGGCAATATCTTGCTTCACGTAATAGACCACATCTTACTTTAATTAACAAAATACTAACAACAAACAAACCTCATAAATCCACCACTTTTTCCATTTACTTGAACACTGTCAGATATTGAAGAATTTTCTGATAATGAATCTGACAATGTTAAAGCATGTTCTTTCGCTAAGAAATTTCTGCATAATTCTATAGCCTCTGATGCAATGCATATCAATATCACTAGCAAACATGATCCAAACATTCCTAAATACAAATTTGTTTATTAATTTTTTATATATTGTAGCTTTACCTATGGCACTTCCAGTCTTCCAAAATGAAAATAATACAAATTCTCGCTCAGCAAAATGTAGTAACATTTTATTGTTTGTTGAAGAACAGAATGGCATTGGATCTGGAAGTGATTGACAATCAGGAGTACTACTGCTTGATGCTACTTCTTCAGAAGTTGATGGTAATGATGTTGGGAATGACATTTTGGAATAGAATCTGAATAAGTTTTTATACAAAACCTGATCAAAAATGTATCCCTTGAAAATCAAAACACATTTAGAATGAACCATTTAATAGGTATTTTTATCACGTCATTCTAGTGGAATAATAAATTATGTAGGTGGTGATTCACAAGATTGGTATACAAAGGAGTTTAAAAATAGTAAAAATAATAGGTGATACGTTTTTGTAAGTAAAAATGTTTTTGCAAAAAAAAGTAAGGAAAAATGTAGTCAACAATTTAAACTATTATGAAATATTTTGTAAACTAATTACAGTGCGTCATAAAATTATAACAACGCCTAAAAAGGTAATGGTAATAAACTTGAAGGTGTGAATTAATCTAAACTCGGAATTAGCATTTCTGTAAATGGGGGATAAAAAAAGAAAATACAGCAAAGATTTGATTAGGTATATGTTTTTGGATTGGAAAGAAGACTAAGAGAGGTAGTGCATATTTTAAAAATTTGTAATAGTAATTCAACTACCTGATTTTTAGTTGTTGTTTCCAATGGGTGAAGAGTGAACTAACAAATTTTCTGGGCATTTTTAAGCGCTGTAAATTTGTGTCTTTATTATTGGGCCTTTATTTTTGTGCCTTTTTTTGTATGTTAAAAGTTCGAGCCTTCATTTTGACAACTTTAAGATTCGAGTTTCTCCTCTTTTCGGCTTTATTTTTTGGGTGTTTTATGATACCAATTTACTATTGAATTTTTCTTTATTCTATTTTATGTTGCCAAAATAAAGTGGCAAAAAATGAAACCGAAAACACACAGAGCTTAAAAGCGCAAATTTTAAAACAACGAAAAAATAACGGCACAAATACTCTTGGCGTTCAGATGTAAGAAGCGAATTTAAAGGTGCAAAATCAGCACTATGTGGTTTTGCAGATTGTAATAAGCTTGGGAAGATTCTGACAAGATTTAAAAACATAGAAGGAAAATAAAAATAAATGGAATAAAAGCTTTTATAAGTTAAAAATGGATTGTTAAAATTACAAGCTAACTTATACCAGTAACTATTTCCTCAAATCTCGACATGATACTAGTTGTCGATTTAACTTAACAAACAGGGGAATAGTAACGATAAAGAAAAAATACTATACAATAACGTTCTCGAAAACATTAGAAACAAAAATAATCCTAACCTTCAAATAAGAAAAAAGAGAAGTACAACAAATTGAACTTGTCTTTTTTTTGTCATTAAAACAGTTAAAACATTCATTTGACATAAAAGGAAAAATAAAAGAAGTGATGAAGAAATATCAATCACACACACCCAGAGACACAAGAAACATGTGTGTATACATACGTGAAAAAAAAACACTGTGAGGGGCAATATTCTTTTATTCATTGATGGAAGAAGAGAGTGAGAGAACCCGCAATCAATTGTTTGTGTTGTTCCTTTCTCTTTCAATAAATGGGAAAAAGGAAATACATGCAAGATTAGATTATATGATTTTTTTGGACTTGAAAGAAAACCAAGAGAGTTAAAGGTAGAGCGATAAGAAAAAGTTAAAGTTGTTTCACTTTCTTTTAAGGTGATTTTTGCGTTCACGTGGCTTTTTTTTCTTGCTTTTTAAAAAACCTGAAGAACAACTATTTTTTAAATACTTTATTTATAAATATGTACAAAAATCTCTGAAAAAATAAATACATGAAAAACAATGTTTTGAGTTAATTTTGGAAGAGGTGAATAAACAAGAGCTGGGGATAAAGGATAGGCTAAAATAGGGGCTCACGTACACCTTAAAGGACGTTTTTTCTAAGAAAGGAGCTTTTTTGCCAATATTTGGCACAATAAAAAATTTCATGTCTCAGAATTGGCTATAAACTTTTTCTAGGGGTAATTTGGGGCCAAAAACACCAAATCTGCCATCAGTTTTGGGCTATCTCTTCAGGTTTTCGAGTTACCGTATACCCGACTCAGAATTTCGATTTCGTGGTGGGATTTTCCAAAAATTCCAAAAATGGTACCAATCGATAGCCCTTAATGTGGTGAGCTAGAATAACCCAGAAATATCCATATTTGCACCATTTTAATAGATATTTTACTCCCTGGAATATCAAAAACACCTAAAAATTACAGTAATCCGGCTACAGTATCCACCAGACCCCCGGTTAGGGGGTCATACATATATTTTTAAGAACTTCTATATGTTGGGCATCTATTGATACCATAATATCGAAAAAAGAGGGGGCTTTGAAAAATTTCCTTAAGACCTAACTTTTGCTGTCTCAATACCTCCAACATCCTTATTAATTTATAACTTCTGAAATATACCACGTATTCACTTGTGATGACTTTTATATTAAAATATATTGTTGCTGGAACATTTGGAGCAATTTTTGAGCACCTGTGATGAAATCTGACTATTTGGGATCAAGTTGAACGAATTCAAAAACATGAAAATTTACCCATAGGTAAAATACAAAAATAAATTCATTTTTCGATAATAATGGAAATATTTGTGCATTAATATTGTAATACATTCAAACAAACTATATAAAGGTCATAGATGTCATATTTGGGAAAAAATGAATTTTTAAGGATCGATTGTATTTCAACAAATTTTAGCTCATTTCAGTGATATTATAATTATATGTTTTTCAGTATGATAATTGCATTTTTAAACATTTGCTGCATGCTTTGTCATATTTAAGGTTTTTTCAGCGAAATTTCAAGTTATTATGATAATTACCTCAAAATTTGGAAACTATTATAAATGAAAAAACGTTGTTTACCAATACCTTCAACATCATTAAATGTTCATAACTACACAAATATACCAGATATCAACTACGGGTGTCTTCTAAAACAAAATATAATATTATTGGAGCGTTCTGGAAAAATTTATGACATTTACAATCAAATCTGACAATTTTGGGTCACTTTAACAACTTAAAAACATATAATTATAATATCACTGAAATGAGCTAAAATTTGTTGAAATACAATCGATCCTTAAAAATTCATTTTTTCCCAAATATGACATCTATGACCTTTATATAGTTTGTTTGAATGTATTACAATATTAATGCACAAATATTTCCATTATTATCGAAAAATGAATTTATTTTTGTATTTTACCTATGGGTAAATTTTCATGTTTTTGAATTCGTTCAACTTGATCCCAAATAGTCAGATTTCATCACAGGTGCTCAAAAATTGCTCCAAATGTTCCAGCAACAATATATTTTAATATAAAAGTCATCACAAGTGAATACGTGGTATATTTCAGAAGTTATAAATTAATAAGGATGTTGGAGGTATTGAGACAGCAAAAGTTAGGTCTTAAGGAAATTTTTCAAAGCCCCCTCTTTTTTCGATATTATGGTATCAATAGATGCCCAACATATAGAAGTTCTTAAAAATATATGTATGACCCCCTAACCGGGGGTCTGGTGGATACTGTAGCCGGATTACTGTAATTTTTAGGTGTTTTTGATATTCCAGGGAGTAAAATATCTATTAAAATGGTGCAAATATGGATATTTCTGGGTTATTCTAGCTCACCACATTAAGGGCTATCGATTGGTACCATTTTTGGAATTTTTGGAAAATCCCACCACGAAATCGAAATTCTGAGTCGGGTATACGGTAACTCGAAAACCTGAAGAGATAGCCCAAAACTGATGGCAGATTTGGTGTTTTTGGCCCCAAATTACCCCTAGAAAAAGTTTATAGCCAATTCTGAGACATGAAATTTTTTATTGTGCCAAGCCATGCTCCCTTCTTTCAAAAAACGTCCTTTAAATCAAAACAAAACATTGTCAACAAAAATAAAATTGCACACTCTGGCAAAAATTTACAAAAAAAATAAATAAAAAGCATATTTTAAATTTTTATGGATAAATTATGATTTTTCAAAGATGGAATAAATTGTTGGCGTAAGCTTTTCAAAGCTCTTTTCCAATATTTCGAAGATATTCTGAGCATTGAATCAAACAAGCTGTGTCCTAAAAAAAGAAAGGGGAGTTTAAAAAATGGAAAAAAAATAGTGTTTGTTTACTTTTTGTATTGCAGAAAGTGGATATTGATTTAATAATTTTTCACAATTAAGAATTCGGCGTGGATGACATTCCATCTGAAAAAAACAAATATGGGATTAAAATGGTATTGAAATTTATGGGGAACAAAGCTGTGTACAAATACAATAAAAAGTAAATGCTGGTGCCTTTGATCTTAAACAACCAGGAAAAAATCAAAAGCGGCAACATCCGTTTCAAATGGCACCGCTATATGGCAATGAAAAAAATATTTTTGCTATCAAATACTTACGCCTTCAGATGTACAAGTACATGTAACACATGGTGTAATAGCTTTTGTTTGTCCAGTTGCAACAACAAGTCCATTCATTTGACAGAATGCTAAAAAATGTAACTTTTATTATTACTGTATTACTCATTAATAGCTGTCAAGAAATAACGTTTTTAATGATTAAGGCGCCATGCCGTCTTTGATGTGTGGCATAGTTTCTTCAAAAATATTTTTATACAAACTCATTTTCTCGACGACTTTCTTTATACAACTTACAATTCTCTTTCCATAGATCCAAATTAATTCCATCAAGATCTTCACATCTTACTTGAGAATTCATTAAATCATCAGGCATATCAAAGACATGTGGTTGAATGGTTTTAATGTATTTAGATGTTTGGCAAAGAATTTTACCAAGAGTCATTTTACGAATTTCTTGTAGTTGTGGTGCATTGAATCGTGCAGCAGCATTAGAATTTTCATAATAGAATCGGTCACATTTTTTGAGACGACGGAATTGTTCAGCGATAAGGCAAGACATGGTTGTGCCGAGCTGAAAATTTTTGTGGGGTTAGAATACAATGTTCAAGAAAGTTTTAATCAAAGATATGGGGAATCCGTTTTTCAATAAACTTACTAATGCTCCCTTTCTTGGTCGTTCTGATGTAATACCAGGGAATAGATCAATATCATCAACGTGATCATAGACTTGTTTCAAAGCATTGATAGCTTCAGAATCCATTTCTGTATATAAATCATCAAAAGATGCAGCTTTCTTTAAACCACAAAGTGATCGGAATGAATTATATGATTGTACACCTGTAACACCAACAATTAATAAACACGTCAAAAGCTAAAAATAATTATTACCATGATCTCTTGCTCTTAGAATATTCAATGAAATTAAATCTAAGCCAGATTTAGGTTCCCCTCGACGTGCAAATAGCTGGTTTCTTACAGCAGATGTAATATGTCGATCAAAAGCCATAGATGGAGTACCAAGTAGTCCCATAATCATTGTATCAATTCCACCTTCGGATGTATTATAAACTGGTCCAACATGTCCAAAATGTTGTGAAAGATCAATATCTTGTCCAACTTTTTTATAATTGAAATCCATTCGAGGGAATAACCGACGAACAAGTGTATGACCAAATCGATATGCGGCAGTTGCAAATGGATGGGAGCTAAAATATGAGTATTGTTATTACAGATATTCTCTCATCACGAGCTGTCCAGAATTTTTAAGGAGAAAGAGTAGTAGACAATGCTGACTTTGATGCGCGGCAAAAATATCTTTGATGCAAACAAAAAACACAATTTCTGAATGCCCTCTATAACTTACATTGCTGCATCACAAGTTGGATCATATCCTTCATAATATCCAGTTTTAAGGGCAACCAAATCATATTCATGAAGGAGATCTTGTCCAATAAGCTTTGGAACAAATTCACTAAAAACAATATGTTGAAGTTGTGCAACATTAATTCGACGAGCTTCTTGGAAGAGAGTTTCATCATTCCAATGTGGATTAATTTGTGATAATTTTGTTGCAAGACGATTATGCTCTCGAAGCCATAGAGTATGCATAACAGTAAGACCAGGTTGATGGGAATTTCTTTCATCACCTGGAAAAGTGTTGATTGAATCGGTGGTAGACAAAGATGGATAAGCATTGTTTTAAAGATCGATAAATATGGAATATCATGTTAAAAAATTAATCCCACTACTTACCAGCATTAAAGCATGGACTATGTGGCAATGATCGACAATCTTTTTCTTGATTTCCTTGTGGTAGTGCTTCATGATTACCATCACCCAAATCTGTGAAATTTAATAAACCATTTCGGAATAACCGTAAATTATTTGCTTCACAGAGTGTTGACCCATAAATAACTGAGCCATCAACAAAAGCGGTAAGCTGATTGAGTTGATTACGATATCCAAGGCTTAGTTGTCCAAGTAAAGATCTAGCAAATGGAAGGCATCGTGGTGTACCATCATCATAATGGGCAGGGAAGAAGGGATCATTGGGTTGAATTTTAAGTGGCATACAATGTACTGAAATTGTTTGTGGAGAATCACATCGAGTACAATTAAGAATTTCATCATTTGGTCCACGAGCTGTTGGAGAGTGGGTGAGTTCGTGATCAATGAATTGACCGAATCTGAAAGAATGGGGATAGATCTGGGATTTGATATATCTTATGCTTACTGCATGACCATGTGTGTGAATTTGACGTGAGTGATATTACGATCGACATGTACGGCATTTGAGATTTCACGGGCAGATGGAAGAGGAGCGCCTGAAAACGGGATGGGATTTTATAGGTCAATAAAAGACTTCATATTTTTATAGAGAATTAGATATATCCCAATTAGATTTCATATCTTCAAAAAAGGGGTTTCATATACCGAGAGGATTTGATATATCCCGAAAGATTTCATTTATCCATCTGAGATCACATATATTCTAACAGATATATTCCCTTTTCTCAACTACACTTACCAGATTTAGCTTTTGATCGAGGAGCATCAAATCCATCTTCATATACAGGTTTCATTAAATGTCGAAGTGGTGTAAATGCATTTCCGTAACTAGGTGTCTTTAAATTATTACACCATCCTGAATATGTTCGATAACGAGTTGTATGATCACATGGTAACATTTTTGGGAGACAATCATCTTTTGTTGCTTTACCGTCTTCAGAAAGGAAAGCAGTAAAATTATTAACAAAAAATGATACATCAATTTGTGGTAAAATTTCTTGAAGGGATTCAACATCAAGAGATGGAAGTTTTTCACCATCAGGAAGGGATTCACTAAAATGGGGCAAAGATGTTGGGTAAAATTTATAGGAAGTGAAAAGAGTTACCCTCGAAGTAAGATTTTTGTTGTTTCTAGCAAAAGTGCTGAAACTTTGCTGACTTCTTTTGATTCTGGTTTAGCTCTCATCATATTTGCATAAGCAAAGAGGGGATCTCCCTTTTCGAATGTCTTTTGATCTAAAATCGATTTTTGTTTAGTTGTTGATTTGTAGTTTAAATAACAGAGAGGAGAAATGCCGTATTGTGGCATGCCTAGGCATGGCAGCCGGCCTGGCCAAGCCCGTGAAAGCCTGAGCCGGGCCCGAGCTTTAATTTTTTGAAGTTTGAGAAAAAAATGCAAAGGGGGGACCAAGACAAAATAGCGAAAAAATCAAACCGGCCTTAAGCCGGCTCAGGCCCGGCCTGGCCGGGCCTGGAAAACAACGGGCCCGGCTCGGCCGGGCTTTCAAAAAGTGGGCCGGTTGCCATGCCTAGGCATGCCTCATTTCTCATCAATGCTCTCATGTCAAAGAAAAATAACAAACTTCTAGCGATATTTCCAATTTCCCTTTTCTTTTGATCCTCTAAATTCAACTGTGCAAGCTTTACAACTTTTTGAATTGTTTCATGTGTAATAGGAAGTTGAAGATCATTTTGTGTATCTTTCCATAAACTTAAATCCATTGCTTTGAAAGCGGATGATTTACAATCAATAGGAGAATTATCAAAGTTATCGGGCAGCAAGAATGACGAAACTTGAACATTTTCTGTTTTTGTTAACGTACAAATAAGTTTTGATAAAGTTGTTGAACGAATTTGAGCTAGTTTTTCATCAGTAAAAGCAGAAGCAGCAAAATAATTTTCATACCAATATCGATCACCAGCTTTTGTACGATACATTTGATTTCCAATGATACATGACAGCGTTGAACCAATGAATGAACCTTTTTTAGGTTTTTCCGCAAGTACACCAATAAGAAGGTCAATATCATCAACAGATTCATAGTATTGTGAAAGGGTAGAAGCCATAGATTCATTGATAAATTCTTTTTTGAGGTCATGGAATGTATAGAAGCGGGAGAGGCCACATTGTCGTCGCATTTGGGTGTATGATGGTAAGCCATGGTCACGAGATTGGGTAATAGAGATAGTGCCAAGATCAAGACCAACTTTGGAAGAACGTGATTTTAAGAATTTGCCGCGGAATTCGGTGGAAAGTTTAAGGCCAGGAATTTCTGCGGGATCATTGGCCATGTGGCTGAAAAGGGAGATAAATGACATAAGAATTTGTAGGTGATAAAAGTAGGATAAAAACTATGCAAAAATCGAAATTCCAAATATCGAAACCGAGCAAGCGGGTAATTATTCCTCTAAAACACTTACAAGAAAGCTTTTTCAATTCCTTCAGGATCATAGAGTTCATCAGGATTATTAAATCTTTCACTGATAGCTTTTCTTCTTCTACCATTTAACAAACTAAAAGCAGCAACTGTTGCAACAGTACTAAATTCATTTAAAGTTGTTGAATCAATTTCTACATCATAATCTGCACTGTAACCAGAATCTTTAACTTTAAGATTGTATTCCCTAAAAAAGTTTTTCAGATTGTTTTATGGTGGACAGTTTTTGGGGTATAAAAGGCTAACTTGATATTATCGTGTCCAATAAGAACAGGAAGGAATTCGCTGAAAGTGATGTGTTGAATTTGGGCAATAACAATTTTACGGGCTTCTTGGAAAATTTTTTCATCAGACCAATGACGGTTGAGGTTCTGAAAAGGGAGGAGTTGAATACATGTTAAAAAATTTTTTTTCTAAAATTTTTTTTATTTTAGCCTTGAGGCCTTCGATAAATTATTCCCATTCCCAATTTTTTTTGTTGCCGCGGAAAAACAAACGCATATTTGAAAAAGTGCGTTCAAAGTAGGCATGGCCCTGGCGTCCCGGGACTGAACTCTGTCCTGCCGTATCTTTTTTTATCATTGATAAAAATTGTTTTTGATAATTACGACCCCCCAGGGACCTGAGCTCAGCTATCCGATTCTGAAAACAGCATAAAAAAATTTTGCGTTTGAGCCGAGATATAGCTCTGGTCCCGTTTGGTCCCGTTTCGGGTTTTTTTCGGCGTTTTTTGGTCCCGTTGAGCCAATATTTTACCGGCGAATGAAGTTAAAAAAAATTTATAATGCTCATCTAATAGCCCCGGATCTGTACAACAAGCCTGTCCAAAAATTAAAAAAAAATTTTGTTTTTTGACTCACTTATGTCTGGACCCGTGTTAGTCCCGGGCAAGTCCCGACGGCCATGCCTAGTTCAAAGACTTTTTTACACTTTCAAATTTGCATTATGTTAATTTTTAAAGGAATGAAGCGAGCAAAACAAAAATCCAAAAAAGTCAAATCATCATTTTTCATTCCTCATCAAAAGTGCGTTTTTTGCCATTCTCCGTAAAACAAGAAGACAGTAAGCAGTCAATCACATCATCATCATCGCAATGGGAAAGAAAGATAAAAAGAAGAAGGATGAAGATAAGGAAGCACTTGCAGAAGATCAGGTATGAATTTATTGTTATAGTTGCATCGGATGTTGAGAATTAACGTAGTTGCTATCAACAAAGTATATTAGTTATATAACGCTGATTGATAGCAACATTTGATGCAACATATATTTGCCATATTAACATATAATACTTTTTTATAGGAATATTTTCATGGTTTCTTAGATCGACAAGATTTACCTGTATTGCTAAATGAAAATGGTGATTTTCTTGTACGTACAACCGAACCAAATAATGGACAATCTCGTCAACTTGTTATCTCTGTCATGTATGATAAAACTTCGAATAATGAAGATGTAAGTTCTACAAGGTGATTTTAAGGGCTGTGGTCGATGGAATAAACATTATGATGTATAAAAGTAATCACACATAAACACCTGTTTAACCTTAAAACATTAAAAAAGTTTATATCCCAAGGTGGATTCGACCTTTGCCGTTGACTTTCTTTTCGATTGGGAGTCTAGCGCACTATCAACTTTTCTCCATCTACCTCACAAATAACTCAGATTTGCTTTTTCTTTGCATCTCTTCTTTTCTCTCTTCTTTTTTTCTCTCGACCATGAACGCTGTACAAGTATCAAACACGTTGGACCATATTTTGCCAAACCCTTTACTAATCACTTCTTTTTTTAGAATAAAATTCGACATTTTATTATTCAACGAACAAATAAAGGAAAAACTAATCAATATACAATTGATGTAGAAAAATTTAAATCTGTACCAGATTTAGTAAATTTTTATGTTGATAAGAAGGAAGGTGTTAATGTTCAAAATAGTCCTACACCAGCATATCTTAAAACTCCAATAGCTCGACAAGAATGGGAATTATCACATGATGATATTGCACAAATTAAAAAAATTGGTGAAGGTGCATTTGGTGAAGTTTGGTGTGGAAAGCTTAAAATTAAATCTGGTCGAAAAGTTGATGTTGCTATTAAAGTTGTAAGTTGCTTTTTTGAAGGAGATATGAATGTGTTGATTGATGTATGATAATTTTAGGCCAAAACTGAACAAATGACAAAGGAAAAGATTAAAGAATTGATGAAAGAAGCTCGACTAATGAGAAATTTTGAACATCCAAGTAAGTTAGCGCTGTGATGTAGCATGTGATCTACAAGGTAGTTCAACTACGAGTTGGTTATTGACCTTAAATCTCTTCTGTTTACTTTTGCGAGCTCCTTTCTTCAAGGAAGGATCATTACTGTTGAGGGCATCAGCATACAGAAGCTAGAAGCAGCATTTTAAGGTCAAAAAAGCCATTTCAGCTTTATTTGGTCACCTTGTACTTTGCAGTTTTGACCATATCATTACTATACACTTATTTACCTCTATTTTTAGATGTTGTTAGGCTTTATGGTGTTGCTGTAAAACAAGAACCACTTATGATTGTTATGGAATTGTAAGCTACTTGATCTACTTGTCTCATTCCATTGATCTCCTTGATAAATTTATAGGATTGATGGTGGTGCACTAGATGTATATTTAAAAAAGAATCGTGGAAAAGTTTCTATTGATGAAAAAGTTGAAATGTGTATGGGTGCTGCGTGGGGTGTTGAATATTTACATTTTAAACTTTGTATTCATCGAGGTAAGCACTATCATATATGATTACTGTAATATAATGAAGTATGTTTTTAGATATTGCTGCAAGAAATTGTTTATATGCAAATAATACTGTAAAAATATCAGATTTTGGTTTATCTCGTGAAGGAAGTATTTATCAATTAACATCTGCAAAAAAACTTCCTATTAAATGGTTAGCTCCAGAGACATTAGCAAATGGAATTTATACACAAAAAACTGATGTATATTCTTTTGGAATTTTGGTGAGTGGGCTTTTATGGAGGGATTGGATAGAACTTGGTATTAACTTGGTTAAAGCTTTGATGTGGCTACACGGTAGCCGGTGGCATTACCGCTGAAATATAGCTACAACGAGAAAAAAGCTTAACTCTTTTCTTTCACTGTGGCTGTGGCTTAGCGGTAACTTTGTAGGCTGGCGTGCAACTTGAGTCGAGGTTCGAATCCCTGGAATACGTTTTGCTATATTTTTATTACCAAAACCATGCCATCTTTTGCTCTACAGTAATCAATAAAATTCTTATCTTAAATTATTTTAGTGTTGGGAAGTTTTTGCAAATGGTGAAGAGCCATATCAAGGAATGACAAATGCAGAAGTTCAAACAAAAGTTGTTGAAGGATTTCGTATGGAACTTCATGTTGAAACACCTGATCCAGTTGTAGATTTAATCAATCAACATATATGGGATGCAGAACCTGAGACACGTTGGTCAATGTCACAAGTAGCTCGAGAATTTGAAAAGATTACTGGTTCAAAAACTCCTATTGCAAATATAGAAGCTGCAAAAAAAGATAAACGAAATAAAGATGGTACTGTTACTCAAACAACTGTTGATAGAGATACCACACAAGATAAGGATACAACAGTTGATCAAACAAAAGAAGGAACAATTGAAACTCCTGATCCACCTGCTCCTCCTGCTGCTTCACCGACACCTGCAACAACTTCTCCAACACCTGCACCAGAGCCAGATCCACCTACTCCAACAAAAACTATGAAGGTTGAACCAAAAAAGAATGATACTAAAAAGAAAAAGAAGGAACAAACTAAAGAAGATAGTAAAGATGAAAAAGAAAAGCAATCAAAAGTTTCATCAAAGAAGAAGAAAGAATCTGAAAAGAAGAAAGGTGGTGCAAAGTCTAAAGAAGCTGCTCGTGGAAAATCTAAAGAAAGCCCAACGGCTCGTGGAAAATCAAAAGAAAGTCCAAAAAAGAAAAAAGAAGAACCAAGAAAAAAAGGTACTAAAGAAAAACGAAAGTAATCATATGTATTTTAATTTGATGATTTAAATATGTTTTTGAATACATGTATAATAAATAAAGAGATTTGTAATTTTGAAGGAGTTGAAAATGGGATGTGAAGGGGGTAATTTTGAAGTAATGAGTGGGGATTACTGTAGATGGAATGGGGGGTTTTTCGATACAATTTTGTTATTTTTTAGTTTACTGTTTAACAGGTTACTGCTGTATTAATTCCTAGCTCAAAACCAACCTTAAAAGCTTTTGCCAAATAATTATGTTGTCGAACAAAAAGCATATGAAGGGCAGAAATTTCTGGTAAAATATTTGTATCACTTGTACCACTTAAGAAGCATCGTCTTCGTGTTGGTGATTGACAATATTCATTACTTTGAATATCTTGCGGCAACAAATCCAATAAACTACCATAGCTAGAAGTAATCAAAAGTCCACCTTCAGGAGCACGAAGTTTATCGAGTTGTTCTTTTGATGACCCGTAAATTGTTGAAGCATCTAAGAAACTTGTAACAGTATTAATTTGTTCACGATGTCCAAGTCGGCAGAGATTTCGAGGAGCAGGAAGTGAGCGGGTATATGGAAGACAGGAAACATTATTTCGAGAATAGAAATAATCTGCTGATGTGATATGGACAGGAAGGCAATCTGGATGAACGAATGATGCATCACAACAAGGGAATGGTTTAAAGATATTATTGTAAGGAGTATAAAATTGATTTGGAATATTCTCTCCTAAATCTGATGCAATAAAGTATAGCCAAAATGGTACCATTTCATTGACGACAGTTTGTTCAGCTGATGGATTTTCAAATAAATTTGCTGAAAGTTCTCGAGCATTAGGTAATGTTTGACGAGTTTTTGAATCTCGGATTGATTGAATTCCATCAGAATAATATGCAGAAGTTAGCCGTTGGAATGGTTCATATGCAGTACCCCAAAGTGGATTTTTAACATTATTACAGCTACCAGACAATGTACGGTATTCAGAATCTGTACATGCTTCAACGGCTTGTCGAGGACAAATATCACCAAGTACAGATTTCATTAAAACTTTAGGATCAAGACCAACAGTAATTTCACTTTCACGTAAGCCAAGGTTCTTGAGACGTAGTGCCATCAAAGATGTAACATATGCAGCTTCACTGAAAGCTTTAGCTTTTGCTGACATTGGATGAAGGAAGCAATATTGCTTAATAGCAGGTGCTAAGGCCCATCCTGAAATGAAGGGTGATAAGTTTTAAAGATAAACAACTTTGATATATAGTTATTCCAATTTATATGACACCACAATGCTCTGCAAAAACTTACTTGGATCAATATATGGCTCTTTTGTATCATTTAAGCTCTGCTTCACTTCTCGCATTGCTTCATTTGCTGTAACTCTTACAAGTGGTTCAGGAATTTGTTGTCGGTGAAATTGTGCTGATGAAATTCCATATACTCTTGGATGACTTGCTACTGCAGCAACGGGTGAAGTAAAGGGTACAGTAGGATCAGCATCACATGGAATAAATGATTTTCCACATGATATATGACTACCATGAATAGCATTTAAAATAAAAAAGAGAGATCCAAAAGCAAGCCAAAGCTTTGCCATGGTTGGATTAGCGAGGATCTGAAATTTGGAATAGAGTTAATATTAACAACAATTAATAGATAATAAACACGGTTTATAAATTTATAGATTGTTCAAAGATATTACTAGTAATAGTTTACTGTAATGGTAACATAGATTAACACGAATTTAGAATCAGAGGGGATATATTTTAAGCACTGAGCTGACGGGATTAAAAGCTATAGAAAAGTTTTGTCTCCAAAAAATTAATTTTACGTTAATATAAAAAATGAAGAAAGAAAAAGTGAAACATTAAAAAATGACCACCCGACGAGGCCACTGAAAAAGCCGTTATTCTGCTTTAATTTTCAGTTTAATAAAATCTTTATATCCAGTTTTTTGGATCTCCTAAGGCCATCCATTTTTTGTGTTGCTTTCAGATGATGCTGTTAATAACGGGACAAAGGCATCACATCCACTGGACATTTAGCAAATGAAGAGATGAAGAAAAAAACAGAGGAACAAAATTTGATCCTGTTTGTGTCTCACTTTCTACTTTTTTTTGCTCATGCTATTGCTGATTTTTGCTTTACTGCTGCTGCAAGATCGCCAAAGGAAAAGGCTGGTTTCAAAGGAAAAAAAAAGAAAGATTTCTTGGAATCTCTTTCCTTTTCTGGATTAAAACGTGTTTGACGTTAAAAAATTGTTGCGCGATAAAAGGAGCATCTTCATTTTTTTCTTTTCTTTTTCTTCAATAAATGCGCAACATCACCGACGCAAGAAAAAACAAGTCTTGGATAATTTAAAGTGGATAAATTTCTTTGGATTAAAAAAATATGAAGAGTAATTCCGTTACGCTGAGATCACGCAATGTCAAAGAAAGCTGGCAGGGAATAAAAAATGTCAATGAAAGTTTTTTATTGCCTTGCTATTGTTATCGCTAAAAACAAATGGTAAGCTCTAAACAACTTGTGTGGTATTAAGTAATAACCATGTTAATATCATGAGTAAAGAAGATGTTAATCAAGAAGAAAAACAATGAAGAACGGTACTTAGGGTTACTGTATCACTTTCACAATAACCTCTCCAACTGATCAATATCTACTCATATTTATGTTCATAGAATACGAGCCATAAAAACCCTCAAACATAAACCACCTTGTGATTGTGTGATAACCCAAAACAACAAAAAAATGAAATTAAAGCTTTATTTTTTAATCTTATATATACACAATTAATGGCAAAATAAAAAGTTATTTCAATTTTTTTGGACGACGATGATAAAAGAAAAAACAAGTTTTGACGAGATTGCATCAATTGATGATAATGATGATCCATCCCCATGCACGCAGAAAGAAGTAGCAGCTTTCATTTGCTAGTAATATTATTATTGATGATATTAGCAGGTTCCAGGATACGGACATAAATGTACGCATGTGAATCTTCAGAGTAATAGCTGAAAAAGAAAGAGAGATGATTAGTTAACAAAGAAATGAAAAAGTGGGATGGAATAATGATGGCTCATGTCCATCCTGGATGGACATTGAAAAAAACGTGTGATTAAGATTAAAGCGCAACGACCAAATTTGATCAATTTTTTTTCTTATCTCGAGAAAGCCAGTTTTTTTTATTCAGAAATTGGCTAAATTTGATTCCAAAAAGAGAAAACTTGAAAGTTTTAACATCAAAGTTTAAAAATAAAACTTTATTTCTCGTTTTGATGCGATAACTGTGATAGTGACCGGAAAAGGGATAGAAGCGATGGATACATGATGGATGAGGATCCTTTCTATTTTTCGTGTTTATTATAGCATCAATTTGATGAAGACTATAAAATATATATGTATGCGATGAAAGAAGCAGCTGATTTCATTTTTTGTCGTTGAAATTAATTTTGCATTTGATAAATGATTTGTTAAGCGCATTTTTATGTAGTAATGATATATCCAGGAACTTGATACGAAGAAAAAAGAAGCAGCAAAATGAAGTTTTCTATTTATTTTTTATGAGCAAATACACTTAAAGCTAGCAGAAAGTCGAAATCAAAATAAGATTAAATTTGATCAAATTAGCTGCGAATCTTGGAGTTAAAGCAATCAAATGAAAATTTAAAAAATTGATAAAAATGAAATTCTTTAGCCATATTTATAATGCGCTACAGTAACCATTTTTGATTTACACATAATGTTATGCAACAAAAAAGTTTTCGAGCCTGGCAGGACTCGAACCTACAACCTTTGGATTCGAAGTCCAACGCGATATCCATTACGCTACAGGCCCATGGTCTTCCAAACTCAACTTTCAGTTGATGGCTGGGTCTCTAATTAAGGAGCCAAGTCGGCAAGCGTAACTCTCTCAAGAGAGGGAGCAGACAAAAAGAGACATTCATTTTCTTATTAGAGAAAATAAAATAGTGCAAACTTGCAAACCCAAAAATGGAAAAATAGCAAATTTCAGAAGATAAGTAACAAGCGATATCATGTGCTACTTTGGCAGATCAAAAATGGTCCCTTGTGGGCTGCTTTAAAATAGCCTAGTCAGCAAGATATTGCTATATACAGTCCACGCAGCTGCAGTAATCATCTCTCACGTTTGATAAAGGTCGTTTTACGCTGAATCGTTTCCCCACTAATATCACCCCAAACCATAATAAAAAATAACTTACTCTTTCACCAAAGAATCTTGAACAAAACCCATTTTTTCATAAAATTTTATTGCTTTTGAATTATCAGATTTAACATGTAAAAATAGTGCTTCAGGTTTAGGATTCCATTTTAGGCAAGCATCGATCAAAGAATTAACCAAAATTGTACCATATCCTTTTCGCATCGATGTTGGATTAACAGCAATCAAAGAAATATATGCAATTTTTGAATTGAATCGACTAATCAGTGCTTTTTCAGGTTCTGAATAAAATTGTGCACGAAATACATCATCAACATAATTTGGTAGTGCTATCATAAAACCATATAATTCTCCATCAGCTTTTGTAGAAGATAAAATTCCAACAGAAAAATATCGATTTTTATTATTAAATGTTTCAAGAAAATAATCCATTGGATAATATATAGGAAATGAGATTACAGCTAATCTAAAAAATAAAAGAGAGGATTAGAAAAGTTTGGATAAAGAAAACATATAATAAACGAAACAGTTGTCGTTATTGGTGAGACAACAACGTTGGACTCGGAGGCTTCCATGATGGGAGAGCATTTTGTCCAGGGGGGACACTTTGGCCAACGGCGGGAGATTCAAATTTGACATCGACCCAGCCATAAACAAACATAGTTAATGAAAATTCCGACTATTGTGAATATATTGATCGAGAAATCAGCATTCTAGTGTCCAAAATGACAAAATGGCAACTATTTGAAAAATTACATTTTCTTGCCAGCTCATGTGGTCGAGTGGTTAGCGCATTGGATGATCCAGGGTTCAAGTCTTGGCGGAGTCTACAACTAAAAAGTGGTTGGATGCTCGTGAATCCGACGTTAAAACCAATTTAATGGGTGGCATACAGGTTAAAAGTAAGCCTTTCCTTAGGATGTTAATTAAATCGATTTAGCAAAGTATTCCCAAATGTCAAAGTTTTAGGCTTACATGATGCTCCCTCCATGCCTTGACTTATTCTTGTATATATTCTATTCTTTATATATGTATTAAATATTGTAAACAATCTACAGACAGCAAACGACGCTATTTGTCGCGCACTTAAATCAAAAATAATGTAGAATATCCCCCACAAACACCACAAATCAAAAAGCAAATACTTACTCTTTAGCTTTAACAGCATCATCACTTGTAAGATGTCGAAGTATTCCATCATCATATTGTGATATTATAAGATTATTGTTAGTTGAATTGCTTGCACCCATAATCAGTTGTTAGTAAAAAAATCAATTAGTTAGTTTCACACAACCGAATGTTGGCGAATGAGATGATGAGAAATGAGAAGAAGGAAGTCGTTGCTTCATTGCATAAATAGTGGAAATGGTAAAAACATCAAATTTGCATAACAAACGAAAAATTGCTAGAAAAAAAATTGTATGGATTGTTATAACCGAATTACCGTATACCCGAGCCTGCTATGCCACTACAGTAGCTTGATCACAACTTAAAAGAATCTCTTTTCGTTGTGTTTGCCTCTTACTTGATCAGTCAATAATATCTTTACCAAAACCAAAATAGGCAAGAAGCTGCATTGAAACTTCTTCAAGAATTTTTATATAATGTTCTTTATACTCGTATAGAAAATTTTTTCTCTTAAATATTAGTACTCTTAAAATAATTGTAACTTTATCTTACTGTACTGATTGCATATTATGTAAACATTTGATAAAATAAAGTAAATCTTTGAATGGTCTAATTTTTGTAATACATGTATATGCATTTTTATAAACAACATCACAAAATAAAGCAATAACAGTATGCACTTTTAGTTTTAAAAGGTAGTCGAGAAATTATATCCAAAACATTTTGATGAGTGACAATTTTGACAGTAATCATGATAGTCTAGCTAGAACTTTTATCACCCTACATTGGTCTTCAATTTTCATCTTTTTTTGTTACTATCTCTTGTCCTGTTATGCAAATTTGCAAAAAAAATATTTTCTTGCTGTTGGCGTAATTGATGATCTGCAACAACAAAAATTATCATCATCTTTTCATCATCATTTTCATCAACGTGCACTCGTCAAACAGTTGGTTAAGCGATCACTTGGATAACCAATTTTTTTTTCGACTTTTTTTCCCTTTTTTCAAAATTGTAAGTTATTATTATTTTTCTTTTGCTTTTGTTTATAAACGCATTGTAGATGAGACAATTCCTTCCATTTGCTGCTAAATGGACAATAACAGAAGGTGAATTGATAGCATTGAAGGATTCTGCTAATGGATGTCTCGTTTCAACATTTGCTACAACATCAGCTGGTATACAATATCGTCTACAAATCTATCCTAATGGTAATCGAAAACAAAATCGTGGAAAAGTTTTTGTTTTTTTGGTAGTCAAGCTTGGAAATATGAAAGAATTGAAAGCGATATGTACCATCAAAGTTGAATCTGCAGATAATTATTCTAGAGAAATTGATCATATTTTCAAAGAATCACGTGGATGGGGAAAATGCTTTTGTAGCACTGCTGAATTTTTTGATAATCAAAAAGGATTTATTCTTGATGGAAAAATGGAATTAAAAGTTGATGGTATTTTTGTGTTTGGAAAAGATAACGATTTGGTTGTTATGTATTCTTCCAATTTGGGCTTAGATTTATGCACAAATGAAGAAAGTAAAGATTTTATGATTATTGTTGAAGGAAAAGCGATAATGGTTTGTTTTACTTATTCTTACTGTATTATAATTGCATTTTTTAGGTTCATAGGATTATCCTTGCTGTTCAATCTCCGTTATTTGATGAAATGTTTAAATCAAATTCAAAAGAAGTACGTAATAATCAATTTACAATAACTGATTTTTCTTTTAATATTGTTCAACGAGCTATGATTCGAATATATGAGTGTGATTTTGAAGATAATAAAATGGATGATGATGATACAACATCTCTTATAAAATTTTATGATAAATTCAATTTTCCTTCTCTCAAAGTATGTATTTTTACATTATTTGTTATTTGTTGATAAACAATGCTAAATTTTAGGATGAACTTACCAATATCCATAATAAAAAAGGGATACCAAAATTTGATGAAAATTATGATGTTGTAAATAATTGTTCAAATATTAATACAAAATGCGCTGGTTTTCCAGATATTGGTAAAAAATTATGGGCGCGTGAAGAAAGCAAGGATTATAAGATTATTGTTGATGGAAAAGTTATAATGGTTTGTTTAAACTACAGTACTGCTTTTGTATTAATGAATGCATTTTTTAGGTTCATAAGTTCATTCTTGCTGCAAAATCCCCAAAATTTGCTGAAATATTTCGTTCAAAATCTGCAGAATCTATAAAAAGTCAAATTGAAATTTCTGGCTTTTCATTTGTGGATGTTGAAGCGGCTATCAAAACAATTTACGGAACTTCTGATCCTACTAATCCCGATTCTGCTGATGTTTATTATTTTATATTACTTCTTTCTTTCTTTTCCACATATGATTTTCCAAATCTCAAGGTATGAATTTGATAAATTTTCTATTTAATCTATATATATATATATATATATTATATTTTAGAATGATATTGAATTAATTTTACTTGGTCGTTACCTTTCTGCAGCAACTGTTTGTCACCTAACCAATTGCGGTATAATTACAAATTCAAAGATGCTTCATGAAAAATGTTTAGAATTCCTTATGGCTGCTTATGCATCAAATACACCATTGTTTGATATTGCTAATCTTGATAAAAATGTTGCGTTAAAAATTATTCAAAATGCTGGACATCGTGTTGATGATAAAGATGCTGCGTTGAAAATTTTACAAGAATATTTATATCATATTGTTTATACTCGAAAAGATAATGCTTCAATTATGCCTGTTTTAAAGTAATTGTAAGCTTCTTTCATTGTACGGTTTTTAATAGAAATGATAAAATAAAGTGTTTTTTGATCAATTTTTGTCTTTTGTTTTTTGATGATGAGTAACCGTTTGACAGTAATCATGTTAGTCAAGCAAGAAATTTCATTATCCGAAAAAAGTCTGCAGTTTTCAACTCTTTTCTTTTTTTGTTACTATCTCTTGTTCTGTTATGCAAATTTGCAAAAAAAGTATTCTTTTGAACATTTCATTGCTGTCGGCGTAAACTGCAACAACAAAAAATTTTCATAATCTTTTCATCAACGTGCGCTCATCAAACAAGTTGTTTGATTGTTCACTGGTTTTGTCAATTTTCTTTTCAATTTTTTCTTCGACTTTGTTCATAACCGTATGTTATAATTATTACTCTTTTGCGATGTTTATTACCTACCACATTTAGATGAAACAACCACTTCCATTTGCTGCTAAATGGAAAATTGCAGAAAATGATTTGATAGCACTGAAAGATTTTTCTAATGGTTGTTTACAATCAACATATGTTACAACACTATCTGGAATTCAATATCGTCTACAAATTTATCCGAATGGTAATCGAAAAGAAAATCATGGAAAAGTTTCTGTTTTTTTGGTAGTCAAGATTGGAAGTTTTAAAGAAGTTAAAGCAACATGTACCATCAATGTTGAATCTGCTAATGATTTTTCACGAGAAATTGCACATAACTTCAAAGAATCTGGTGGTTGGGGTAAATGCTTTTGTAGCACTGCTGAATTATTCAATGCACAAAAAGAATTTATTCGTGATGGAAAATTTGAATTGAAAGTTATTGGTGTCTTTGAATATGAAGATGGAAAAAAAACTAAAATGGTAATGAATTTAAGACTGGGTAATGATTTATGGGCTAACGAAGGAAGTGAAGATTTTAAAATTTTTGCAGATGGAAAAGTAATAAAGGTTTGTTTAATTTATTGTAGCACAAATGTGTTAAGATTGTATCACTTTTTGGTTCACAAACTTGTTCTTGCTTCTGCGTCTCCAGTATTTGATGAAATGTTTAAATCTGAATCAAAAGAAGCTCTTGAAAATCAACTTGTTATTTCTGAATTTCCTTTTAATACTGTTGAATGGGCTTTGAAAGAAATTTATGATTGTACTCTTCCTGTGACAGATACTGATATAAATTCTCTTATAAAATTTTTTGATAAATTTAATATGCCATTTTTCAAGGTTTGTATTTTTCATTATTTATTAATGCATGGTATTTTCTAGGATAAATATGTTAACCTCCTTTTACAACATGATGGAATTCGTGAAATTAAAAACAATGATTCAAATAATGTTTGTAGGATTAAAAATCCTAACCCTGTTGGTAAAAAGCTATATGAAAAAAATGATAGCAAAGATTATACAATCGTTGTTGATGGAAAAGCAATAATGGTAAGTTAAATGTACTGTAGTATTTTGATTTTATGTTTGCATTTTTAGGTTCATAAGTTCATTCTCGCTGCAAGATCTTCAACATTTGCTGAAATGTTTCGTTCAAAATCTGCAGAACCTGCAAAAAATCAAACTGAAATTTGTGACTTTTCGTTCGATATTGTAAAAGAAGCTATCAAAGCTATATACCAAATTATTGATATCCGTACCTATAATCTCCATGATTCGTTATTGGTTTTGCAATTTTTATACAAGTATAATTTTGTGTCTACAAAGGTCTGAATTTAGTTGCACTTTTCATGTTTAATAAAATCGTTTGATTATAGGATGGTGCGGAAGAAATAGCAACACTATGGGTATGCGCTGCAACTGTATGTCATTTTATTAATAATGCTCTCAATTCAAATTCAACAAAGCTTCATGCAAAGTGCATGGAATTCCTTATGTCTGCTTATGCATCAAATACACCATTGTTTGATATTGCTAATCTTGATAAAAATGTTGCACTGAAAATTATTCAAAATGCTGGACATCGTGTTACTGATAAAGATACTGCTTTAAAGATTTTTCAAGAATTTACTTGTCAAACTGTTTACACTCGAAAAGAAAATGATTCCTCTTCAATGATGCCTGCTTCAAAATAATTATAGGATTCTTTCATTGTACTAATTGAATACATAACGAACTAATAAAATAAAGTACATTTTTGTTTGATCTGTGATATTTTTTATTGCATGTGCATTTTTTTATTCATTGGTTATTTTACATTTTTTTAACAAATGCGAACAATAAGCTTATGCACCTTTAGGTTTATACGGTATTTGAGGAATTGTATCCAAAATTTGTTGATGATTTTTTAGTCGAAAATAACTTTGAATATTTTCATAAAACTGCCCAATGTATCTTGCATTAATTAAAAAGGTTGGTAAAAAAGTCATCACATGCTTGTTTTTTTTATAAGCATTTGGGCCCCGAAGTCTGCTTTTGTTAAATTGATAGCATGCAATATCCGATAAAGTGATCAGCTGCAGTATTATCTGAAATGTGGTTATTAGTATTATACAGTATAGAACTTTCTAAATAAAACTGATGCCACTTTTTTGACCTCCAATCGCTCTCTTTGCTTCTGGAAGCTTATATTTTTAGGAAAGGGTCATTTTTCGCATGAACATCTTTTGCACGCGAAACTTTGGCATTTGGAAACACTTTGTAAAACGGCACCAAATTCAAATTTTACTTTAGCATAGCCTAAAAATAGATGTAAATAATGAAATTTTCTAAACGCAACAGTCAAAAAAGCTGCTCTTTTAACAAAAATAGCATTTAAAAAATGAAGTTTAAAGCAGGAGAAATAATCTAAAAAAAATTCTTGTACATTCCAAATGGCTCCAACATTGCCATTTTTGAAGCCAGATGCTTGAGTGTTTGATCACTGTGTTAACAAAAATCTAGATTTTTGTGATCTACATCAATGTTTAGCTTATCCAAAAGTAAAATTTGATACGTTTACCGTAAATATGAGCTCTTTAAAGTCAAAAAAGTTCCCTTAATTTCTCTTGAATCATCCCATAAAATGCCAATATAAAACTTACCAAAATAAAATTATTTAAAAAATGTGTTAAATAAGCTTTGCGTCGACTAATTCTTTTAATCTCATAAATAGTTTTAATAAAAAATATTAATGAAATATGTGCCAAAATTGCAGCAATCCAATCTAGTACAGTAAGATATTCATTTGAATATGGTGCAAAAAATAGCATTTCATTTATTAAAGTAAGTAATAGCTCAGGAAATTGATATAAAAATGCCATTTCTAAGGAGTGATAAAATTGTAGTTTGAAATCTCGTTCAAGATTATCTCGACCATTTGGAATGTAAGGAGCTGGATTAGGGATTCGATTTAATACGGCATGCTCAAAATCTTGTAATCGCTGTTGAAATCCATGGAATTGATTCATTGAAAAAATAATATTGTTACGTAAATAAAGCTTTAAAGAATAATTAAAGAACACAAGTTTGGCAGCAAAATTATAACTTAACAAATCAATAAAACCTTTCAATGCCAAAAAAGCAACACCATCAGTTCGTTTTTAAAAAAATGTATCGATCTCAGGTCGTGTGAAAATGGTTATATAAAAATGAATAGCAGCAATAAACAACCAAATGTTTCATTGAAAAGCGGGAAGAAAAGAACCCTTTTAAGTTGCTTTTTCATTGCTCAAAAAAATTGTTTTTCGTATCATCATCATACAAATTTTGAACAACACAATTGAAAGATTCTTTCTCTCATGTCAAAATTATGATTGACAGAGACATTTTTTTGAACAATAAATTTTTTTAGTCATAAAAAGTGAATATCAAAGACAAAATTTTTTCTTTTAAGGTAACAAAAAATTACTGATAATAATCAATTCCAACGTGGTATTCATATAAGTGATTTGTTGTAAATATCTTAAGCGTATATGTTTTACAACTATTTTGCCGATCCATTGATTTGATGAATGACCAGATCAACGTTTGTCTACTGCTTGTTTGCTGCTGCAAAAACAACAATAGCTTCCTTATGATTGTATTAAGAACCAATAAAAAATTTGATGTAAAAAACAGTTTTTCAAATTTAAAATTATCTGCATCAGTCACCTGACAAATTGTTTTCCTCTTAATACATTATTATGATAACATGATGATGATTCATCTAAGAGTAATTCAAACTGACAAAAAGAACTGTACATTTGTTGAATATCATCCAGCAAGATATTCATTTTTTTTCATTTTAAAGTACCGTAACAAAAATGAAAACAAAAAAAATTGAAAATTCTTTATTTTATCAGTTTTTTACATATCCATACAATGAAAAAAGCTTACAATTATTTTAAAACAGGCATAATTACAGATGAAGCATTTTCTTTTTGAGTATAAACATATTGATATGTAGATTCTTCGAGAAGTTTCAACGCAGCATATTTGTCAACAATACGATATCCAGATCTTTGAACGATTTTCAATGCAACATTTTTATATAGTTTATCAATATAACCTAATGGTGTATTAGATGCGAATGCAGACATAATGAAGTCCATACATCTCTCTTGCAGTTTTGTTGAATTTGTATTAATAGCACAATTAACCAGAACACAAACATTTACAGTGCAAATGTACGAAATTAATACTCCTTCAGTTTCATCCTAAAAATTAATACATTAAAGGCTACATTTATTTTAACACTTTTAAAAATACCGACCTTTTCAGATAAAAAATCATTGTTTTAAAACAAATCAAGAAGTGTCATTAAGTCAAGGAAATTACAAAAAGGACCATTACTAACTTGGTAAATTGTTTTCATAGCCATTTCGACAATATTAAACGAATAATCATTAGAAAAGTCAAGTCCAATTTTAGAATTTTCTTTTGTTTCTGAACGAAATTCTGCAGCAAATGTTGGAGATCTTGAAGCAAGGACAAGCTTATGTACCTAGAAATTATATATTTCAATACATCATTTCAAAATGCCTTAAGATCAGACGTGTAAAAGATTATTTACAGATCATAAAATGAAATTTACAGAATGTTTTATAATTACAAAAGCGATACCGCATTCCATAATTCATATAACAAAATGTATTAAACAAACCATTATTTCTTTTCCATCACCAATCAATGTAAAATCTTTTGTTTCTTCACTTGCCCATAATTTATCACCTAAATCAGAAGTACCATAATATTTTCTATCAATAATACAAACACTATTATCAGCATTATAAACTTCATAAAGATTTGGTATTCGAGTAACAAGTCGTAAAAGAAGATTTGTATATCTGTCCTAAAATTTTATATTATTTTTCATAAAAGATACAAAATCACAAACTTTAAGAAAAGAAATATTGAATTTTTCATAAAATTGAATAAAAGTTTTTGTATCATTGACACCATTATAATTTTGCATCGTAAAATTACATCCATAAATTTCTTTTATTGCCCATTCAACAATACGAAAAGAGAAATCAGAAATAACAAGTTGATTTTCAAGGGCTTCTTTTGATTTTGTTTTAAACATTTCATCAAATACTGGAGACATTGTTGCAAGGACGAGCTTATGTGCCTAAAAATTAGAATATAATAATGACTACACTACAAAAAATATAACAAACCATTATTATTTTTCCATTAACAATTATTTTAAAATCTTTACTTTCTTCATTTGCCCATAAATCATCACCAAGTTTTAATGTACGCATAGGAACAAAAAATCCAACCTCACAATATTCAAAAATACCAATAACTTTTAATTCCAATTTTCCATCACGAATAAATCCTTTTTGTGCATCGAATAATTCAGCAGTATCACAATATCGCTTTCCCCAACCATGTGATTTTTTGAAGGTATGTTCAATTTCTTGTGAATAATGCTTTGCAGATTCAGTTTCGAGGACCCATTTTGCTCCAACTTCTTTAAAAATTCCAATTTTAACTACCAGAAAAACAAAAACCTTTCCAAAATTTTCTTTTCGATTACCATTAGGATAGATTTGTAGACGATATTGTATTCCTGATGCAGTCGTAACATATGTTGACACTAAGCATCTATTAACAGTATCATTCATTGCTATCAAATCATTTTCTCCAATTCTCCATATAGCTTTAAAGAAAATAAGCATCTAAAAAATACTTTAAAAATAAGAGTTATAGAAAAATAAAATATAAGTACTTACGATGTTGAAGAAGTACGAAGAAACAAAATATTGAAATCCGTGAACAGCCAACCAAATTTGAAGAATGGTGGTCAACAAAAATGAGGGAAAAAAAGAAGGTGATTTGCGTTCAACAATCGTCTGTATCTTTGTGAATGAAACTTTCAATTTTTTTTATCCAAATTTACATCTCAAAATGTAAGATTTTAGCAAGAAAAGAAAAAAAAGTTGCCACAATCATCACTAGATATCTGCTTTTGACGTCATCTCTTTCAGTTGTTCTCCTGAAATAATAAATTTTGATGATGCAATTGCTTTTCATTGTAAGTTACAATGTAACAACAACTTATATCAGTCACTTCAAAATAAAGTTGTTGAGTTAATTCGTATATCATCACCAAGACAGAACAAAAAATTGAAGCAAAAATGTACTTTTTTTTATCAGTTCTTTACACATTATTTCAATCAATACAGTAAGACAAGGTTACAATTATTTTGAAGCAGGCATCATAGAAGAGGACGCATTTTCTTTTCGAGTGTAAATGATTTGATAGAAAGAATCAACGAAAATTTTCAACGCAACATCTTTATCATCAACACGATATCCAGCATTTTGAATAATTTTCAATGCAACATTTTTATCAAGGATACTTGAATTACATAATGGTGTATTTGAAGCATATGCAGCCTTCAGAAATTCTATGCATTTCTCTTGTAATTTTGTAGATTTTGTTGAAATAGCACAATTAGTTAGATCACAGACAGTATAAGCAGAAATGAGAGAAGTTAATATTCCTTCCATATCGTCCTAAAGTTTATACATATTAAATGCAAATCTTTTCATGATATTTACCTTGTCAGATGGGCAATCATATTTGTAAAAAAATTGCAGAAGTTTCATTAATTCATCAACGTAACCATAATTGCGATTAATACATTGATAAATTGTTCTCAAAGCCATTTCAACAATATTAAAAGCAAAATCACTAATTTCGATCTGATTTTTTGCTGGTTCTGTACGAAGTATTGCAGCAAATTTGGGAGATCTTGCAGCAAGGACAAGCTTATGAACCTAAATATATATATAATTGCAGAATGACATAAAATATGATCAAAACAAAAAGAAATTTCTAAGGCAAATTTAATCCTTCCCTGCTATGACACGTTAATGTCATCTCCCCAAAATATCAATATATTACGACATTAATAATTGAACAAACCTTTATCGCTTTTCCATCAACAAGAATTGTAGCATCTTTAGTATCTTCACTTTCCCATAATTTATCACCTAAATCAGGAGTACCGAAATAGGGAAAAGAAATATCTGAACCAATATTTTGAGCATTAAGTCGCAAAAGAACATTTGAATGTTTATCCTAAAATTATTTAATATTATTTATCATTGAAAATATGTCATAATAAAACACAAACTTTGAGAGAAGAAATATTGAATTTATCGTAAAATTTGACAAGAGATGATGAATCATTGAATATATTAGATCTTTTAAACGAAAAATTACATCCATATATTTCTTTTAATGCTCGTTCAACAATATCAAAAGAAAAATCAGATATTGTAAGTTCATTTATATTGGCATCATTCTTTGATTTTAACATATCATCAAATACTGGAGATACAGAAGCAAGAACGACTTTGTGAGCCTAAAAATGTACTCACAATCTATTAGTATCACAACAAGTACAACAAACCATAATCATTTTTCCATCAACAAGAATCTTCAAATCTTTACTTTCTTCATTAGTCCATAAATCATCACCTAATTTTACTGTAAGTTCAAAAGGCATTTCTTTATCTTCCCCAAATACAAAAACACCAAAAATTTGTAATTCCAATTTTCTATCACGAATAAATCCTTTTCCTGCATCAAATAATTCAGCAGTGCTACAAAAGCATTTACCCCATCCACCAGATTCTTTGAAGGTGTGATAAATTGTACGTGAATAATCGTTAGCAGATTCAACCATTATAGTCCATCCTGCTACAACATCTTTAAAATTTCCAACCTTGAGTACCAAAAAAACAAAAACTTTTTCATGATTTTCTTTTCGATTACCATTCGGATATATTTGTAGACGATATTGTATTCCAAATGCAGTTGTAACAAACGTTGAAAAAAGACATCCATTAGAAGAATCTTTCAATGCTATCAAATCATTTTCTGCAATTCTCCATTTAGCTTTAAATGGAAGCAGTTGCTTCATCTGAAATGTATAAATAAGCATCGACAAAAAGGAAGATAATAAAAACTTACAATGTTAGAAAATAGTTAAATCAGTGAGCAGCCAACCGAATGTGAAAAGTGTTCGTTGACGAAAACGAAAGGAAAAAAAGATGATGACTTTTTTATTGTAGTCAGCAAAAACATGTGTATGAAAGGTTAAAATTTTTTTAATGCAAATTTGCAAAAAGTATAATACAAAAATACAATAAAACAAAGATGTAAAAAGAAGTTGTCAAGATTTAGTTCAACCTTTGTATTCCATATGTAGTTGTAGCAAATATTAAAGAATACCTTCAAAAATAATTCAATTTTGGTGAGAGAATTTTAATTATCCTCTTCCTATCCTATAATTTCTCTTTAATATAAAGCGATGGTCAAAATCTGATTTCCGCACTCTTATAGGTGGATAAAAGAACTTGAGATGAATTTTAACGCTTCATTTTATAAGCGACAAAGACCAAAGGAATCATGTTGATGTTGAAGATTTATGGATTTCAAAATTTCAGATTTTATGCAGACGTCAAATCTAAACTATTACTGAAATTTACAGCTCTTAAATGACGGAAGAAAATATCATTGTTCAAAAACTTCTTACAAATAATATCTGTTTTATTTTAGTTTGTCAATAAACAAAAACACGCTTTATTGTAATTTTAATTGTAATTATTTTAATTGTATTTATATTGTAATTTAATTGTAATGTGTTCAATGTGCTTCGGGCACGTAAATAAATAAAAAAATAATATGTATACGCTGTGCTAAAATTAATATAAAATAATTTATTTCAACAAAACATTAATTGTTTGTAATATTTTTTAATGCGGTTTCAATTTCTAACAATACTCCAGTATATCCTTTTTCATCTTCACTGTAAGATATCATTATAGTTGAATCCTCTGAATCAAAAAACTGAAAGGTTTGATTGATTGATGTTTCATTAACGCTAAAATTTAAAAAATAATAAAAGTTTATCATTTTTGAAACACATATTTTGGAAAAGTTTTTAATATATCCCTCATTTTAGGCTGCAATATTTAAAAAAACAAACCATTGAGATTCAACATCCACACTAAAACAAAATGAACCAGTTTTAGAAATATTAAAATCCAAAACTTTTACATTTTCAATAAGTTTTTTAACATCTGTGTTGTTCTTTGAGAAATCAAAATGCCGCCACTGGTCTTGGGGATATTGAAGACAAAAACAGATTTTCCAAAAACATTTGTAAAAGTGATAAAATATGGTCATTATTTCTATCTGTTCAGTGTTGAAATTAGGTACTTTGATTGTACTCTTTCTTAATGTTTGTCAATAGTGTGTTGTCAAAAACATAAAGGAACACTCAGGATTACCTGCGTATTCGAAAAAGCGAATTGCATACCTTTAAAAGTCTTTCTTTTTCTGTATAAATCAGTTGTGGTTTTCTCATTTTAGTACTTACCACAAGTGCTCGATACATATTTTTGTGCCCTCTGAGTTCATATTTTTGGGGAAGAATCATGATTGGTGATTGGTGCATCAGTTTGCCTTAAATTTTGGAATTTGAGATCGATCAATATAATTTCCGCCATCAATATTGTTTCCCAGCCCGGCTATATATTATATAAGTACAAAAAAGTGTCAATTAAATTCTTTATTTCATCACTTGTTTACAAAACCAATCATCAGTACAATGAGACAAATTCATTTAAAAACAGGCTTCATTTAAATTTTATTTTTCGAGTTTGAAGAACATGATAAAGAGATTCTCGAAGCACTTTTAAAGCAGCATCTTTACCACGAACAGTTATTGTAAGCTTTTCTTTTGACTTTGATCTAAACATTTCATCAAATACTGAAGAAGCTGCTGCAAGGATATTATTTTTCGAAAAAAAGAAAGAAACATGTATTGTAAAAATAATGCATGCCAAACAACTTGTGTTGGAAAATAATAAATGTGGTATGCATAGATTTAATGTAATATTTTTTTAAAATTATTTTTCGAAAAAAGAAAGAATACGTTTACATGTATTTTTAGCGATTATAAAAATAATGCATGCCAAACAACTTGTGTTAGAAAATAATAAATGTGGTATGCATAGATTTAAAAAAAAAAAAGACAAAAAGATGATGTAAAATTTTTTGCAAAACGCAATAAATATTTCTTTAAAAATTGTAGAGATTTGTTTAAAAAGAATAGCAGTTTGCATAAGCATGATGCAATTTAAAAGAACAAAGTTAAAGACTGGAAAATAAAAAGCTGAGATTTTTTTTTTCAGGAAGGAGCACACGCATCAGATAATTTTCAAGCACATGCTTCATCAACGACATAACAACAACTTCTCAGCTACAACCGAAACAATTCATCACACAACTCCAGAGTCATCGACAATGCGGTAGCTTTCATGAATCAGGACTTCTTTTATGAAAGTGTTGCTACAAGCGAAAACCCCAATCTACGAAGACATACAGTAATTTAATATTCAACATCAATCTCAAAAATGTCGTAAATCAATGTCAAAAAGAGCTATAACCCTTTAAATGTATGGATGGTTATTATTTTTTAAAACTAGAGGCCGTTTTATGAGGGAGGATAGATGTTAAGAAGTTGATGTTCAAGACTTTTTATCCCTTTTTGAAAAGCAATGTGAAAAGATAAAAGCAGCAAGCCATGATAAAACTACAAACTATGGAGATATTGCAACATGCTAGAAATGTACTTTTAAGCCGCTTGAATGACGTGGCGATATTTCATGCAATGAATTATGAAACCCACATTCCGGATATGATTTGTATGTTTTGATTATGATATCACTCTGTTTTGGATATTTCGAAATCCTTATCAGTGATAAAGCAAATCGAGAGAAAGAGAGATGCAGAGTTGTTTCGAAACACATTCAATCCCTGTTTGATCCAGTCAGTATAAAAGAAATGTTCATTTGCTCACAATTTGACCGGTCCGGCTCTTGCAAAGCCAAGCTTCTAATCTTATAGGCCTTTTGTTGTTTTCCCCCTTTATAGTTATATTGTTTGAGGATCCTCTTTTGTGTCGCGTTTGTAATTTACTTGTAATCGCTAATAAACAATTGTGCTTAAATCTGACGAAGGTTTAACAAAGGTTATGAGCCTAAAAAATGTAAAAATAATACCGTAATACAATAGCTTTTTAGACAAACCTATATCACTTTTCCACCAACAAGAATCTTGAAATCTTTTGTTTCTTCATATGCCCATAATTCATCACCAAATTTTGATGGAAGATATAAACGATTATTAACTTTTCCATCGTCAAATACAAAGGAACCATCAACTTTTAATTCCAATTTTTCATCATGTATGAAACCGTTTCGTGGATCAAATAGTTCTGCAGTGTTACAATATCGTTTTCCCCAGCTATTTGATTCTTTGTAAATATGTTCAATTTCTCGTGAATAATTATTCGCAGATTCAACAGTTATCATACATTTGGTATCAACTTCTTTTAAATATCCAATCTTGAGTTTCAAAAAAACAAAAACTTTTCCATGATTCTCTTTTTGAATGCCATTAGAGTATAGTTGAAGGCAATATCTTATCCCAGATGATGTTGTAACATATGTTGATTGTGATACTCCAATTTTACAATTTTTCATTGACATTTGATCGAAATATATGAATATCAGCTTTATCATTTCCAAATACATATATTCCATTAATTTTTAATTCCATTTTTCCATTATGTATAAAACCTTTTTGAGCATTGAACAATTCTGCAGTGGTACAAAAGCATCTTCCCCAGCTATGTGATTCTTCGAAAGAATGATCAATTTTTTGTGAATAATTATTCGCAGATTCAACAGTTACGGTACAAGTTGCTTTAACTTCTTTTAAATATCCAATCTTGAGTTTCAAAAAAACAAAAACTTTTCCATGATTTTCTTTTCGATTACCATTCGGATAAATTTGTAGACGATATTGAATTCCAGATAGTGTTGTAACATATGTTGATTGTAAATAGGGTTGTCAAATGGAGATCTCCCGGGAGGCTTGGGAAATCTCCATGCGGGAGATCTCCCGGGAGATCTCCCATTTTTTGCCGGGAGATCTCCCGTAATCTCCCGTGAAAGATTTTTCATTGCAAAAATTTTTTAGAAATTTTTCATATTTTACAACTTCTTTCAAACCCCGAAATTCAAACAAAAACCACTAAAATTGTCTATTTTTAGCTCAGTTTTGTATTTTTCGTCTAATTTTGCTGCAATTACATTGAAGATACCGTACACCAGTTAGCTTTAAGCTTTAAATTTTTGTTTAATAAAGTATTTTTATAACAATTAAATTAGTATAATAAATTTATAGATTAAAAAACTAATGATTTTAACTATAGTTTATAACTAAGACGAAAAAAAATTTTTTTGGTGTTAAAATGACCATTTTGGAAAATCGGGAGATTTCGGGAGATCTCCATGGAGATCTCCCTCATTTCTAATCTCCCGGGAGATTTGACAACCCTAATTGTAAACAACCATTAGAAGAATCTTTCAGTGCTATCAATTCATCTTCTCTTATTGTCCATTTTGCTGCAAATGGAAGCTGTTGCTTCATCTAAAATGTAATGCAATTACAAAAAAAAACAGTGATAAAAAAGTGTAAACTTAATTGTAGAAGTCGAATACACGAAGCAAATCAGTGAACAACCAGCTATATGTGATGATCGTCAATGAATGAAAACTACCTATGTTGCGTGAAAGTTTTTATCAATTACAACGATGCTTTCTTTTTTCATGCAAATTAACATCATTTGTTTGATGCTTTAGGTTTTTAAGAAATTTACCGCACCTAAACTACATGTATAGATAGATTCTTTAAACTTCTTCAATATCGTCATGGGCAACAATAACTTAAATAAGTCTTTATCTTATAAAAACAAAAACATGCCATAAAAATGCTATAAAAATACACTTTCGATGAAAACAGGGTGTTTTTATTGTTTCTCAAAATACCGTATCAACAAAAATCCAAACGTATATCAAGCAAAAATGTACTTTATTTTATCAGTTATTTACACATGCAATTAGTACAATAACAAAAATTTATAATTATTTTGAAGAAGACATAGTTGAAGATGAAGCCTTTTCTTTTTGAGTATAAACAGTTTGATAGAGATATTCTTGAAAAATCTTCAACGATGTATCTTTATCAACAACACGATGCCCAGAATTTTGAATAATTTTCAATGCAACATCTTTGTCAAGATTATTTAAACCATACAATGGTGTATTTGATGCATACGCAGACATAAGAAATTCTAAGCATTTTTCCTTTATTTCTGATGAATTTGTTTTGACAGCATAATTAGTTAATCGACAAACAGTTTTAGCAAAAATGCTACGCATGGATACTGTTTCAAAATTTTCCTAACATTAAAAAAACGCATAAAAAATAAAAATTATTAAAAATTCAAACCTTCAATCCTGGAAAATTATATTCATCAAAAAATTCCAAAAGTGAAGTCGCATAATTTATATCAACAAAACAGCGGGTGCAAACACTACCACCGTAAAGTACATTCATAGCTCGTTCAACAACATCAAAAGGAAAATTGCTAATCACAAATCCATTTTTATCAGGAGTTGAACGAAACATTGCAGCAAATGAAGGAGATCCAGCAGCAAGGATAATCTTATGTACCTAAAAATGCATATACAAAATCGTAATACTACAGTGTATAAAAAACAAACCTTTATTGCTTTTTCATCAACAATAATCTTAAAATCTTTGCTTTCATTATCTTCCCATAATTTATCACCTAGACAAATCAATTGATAAAAATAAAAAGGACTATCATATAAAAGAATAGTAAGTCCTCCAAATTTGCGATGGTCACTTTTTCCTTCGATATACAATAGTTGATTAACAAATCTTTCCTAAAAATATAAAAAATGAGTAATAACATAAAATAACAAAAAATGCTAACCTTCAGTGATGGGATATTAAATTTGTCAAAAAAATTAATAAGCAGTTCCAAATCATTTGTATTTTCTGATATAATATAATTATGACCGTAAATTTCTTTCAAAGCTATTTTGACAATATGAAAAGAAAAACCAGATATAGTAAGTTGATTTTGAAGATCATCTTTTGAATTTGATTTAAACATTTTATCAAATACTGGAGACATTGTTGCAAGAACAAGCTTATGAACCTAAAAAAATGAACAGACATTAGTACAAGAGTGCAAAAAAATAAACAAACCATGAAAGATTTTTCATCAACAATAATCTTGTAATCTTTGCTTTGTTTATTAGTCCATAAAGCTTTAGCAATTGATGACTCACATCCAAGCATAGAACGAATTCCAACATCTCCATCTTCAAATTTAAAAGTACCAGTAACTTTCATTTCCATTTTTCCGGCTTGAATAAATCCTTTTTGAACATCAAATAATTCAGCAGCATCACAATATCGCTTTCCCCAACCACCTGATTTTTTGAAAGTATAATCAATTTGTCGTGAATAATGCTTTGCAGATTCAGTTTTGATGACCCATTGTGCTTTAACTTCTTTGAAATTTCCAATTCTAACTACCAGAAAAACAAAAACTTTTTCATGATTTTCTTTTCGATTTCCATTAGGAAAGATTTGTAGACAATACTGTATTCCAGATGTAGTTGTAGCAAATGTTGAAATGAGACATCCATTAGCAGAATCCTTCATTGCTGTCAAATCATTTTCTGCAATTTTCCATTTAACAGCAAATGGAAGCTCTTGTATCATCTAGAAAAGTATGTAAGGAAATTGTAGTAAGAAATAAATATAAACACTTACATTTTTGAGGAAATTCAAAGAGTCGAAAACACGGAATCAGTGGACAACCAACGAGGAGCGCAGTATGATTGTTGAGCTTGCAACAACAATATTTTTTTTTATTTTTTCATGCAAATTAAAATCATTTTTTGATGCTTTAGTTTTTTAAAGAAATTTACCGTACATAAACTATAGATAGATTCTTTAAAACTTCTTTATTATCATTATGAGCAACAACAACATAAAGAAGACTTTTTTATACAAACGCAAAAAAAATGTGAAAAATGCCATAAAACGCTATAAAAAAATTCACAAGTATTAAAATACTAGTACGGTATATTAGTTAACAAACCTTGAATGATTTTTTATCAACAATAATCTTGTAATCTTTACTTTGTTCATTCGCCCATAATGCATCAGCCATTGACAATCCAAATATATGAACCTGAACATTTCCATTTTGAAATTTAAAAGTGCCAGTAACTGTCAGTTGCATAGGCATGAAACCTCGGATCCATTGAGTTGTTAACCGTTAAATTTTTCCAAAAACTTAAAAGTGGTGGACTCCAACAAGGCTTGAACCTGGACAAGTAATTGTTATACCAAGCCTTATGACAAAGTGAAAATATTTTTTATCTCTCTGGCCTAGTGTAATGTTTTACAGTAGACATCAATAATTTGTCAATCATACTTTTTTTTAAGTCAGAAGTTCTGACACGAAAATACACACTTCTTTAAAAAAATTTTTGTTCCTTCAAATGTGTTGACGCTTCTTTTTCTTTCTCTCCTTCGCTGTTTTTTAGTTGTAAATTTTATATTGCAATATTTTTGTAAGTTAAAGCTCGACAATATGAATGCTGCTGATAGTAATATGTTGCAAATGCAACGAGAAAGATATGAAATTTTCAAAGCTCAAAATCTCGAAAATTCACATTTTGATGTCGCTTTTGATGTTAATGGACAGGTAATGAATTAATAATTTTTGCCTGTAAATCTTAAAATAAATCAATTATTGCAGCTTATTTATGCCAACAAATATGTCCTTGAAACTACCTCAGCACCTTTTTATGCTATGTTCTCTGAACAATGGAAAAGCAAAGATGGTATTATCAAACTTGACACTTATAAATATGATGACTTTTATCGTTTTCTTCATTTTGTTTATTCTGGTACTTGTGATCTTACAGATGAATGTGTTGCAACCATGGTAGATATTGCAGAATTTTATGATGTTAAAATTTTTAAAAATTTCTGTGATGAATATATTTCCAAGATGCGTTGCAATATGAATAATGTTTTTGATTTTTTGGAACTTGTTATTACATATTCATTACCAAAATCAAAAATTATTGTTGATAATTTTATTGGTGAAAATCTTTCAAAGATTTTTGAATTGGATCAATTTATTTATCTTCAAAAGTGTAGTGTTGAATATCTTATTACATTTCGACGTCGTCAAGGACAAGAAGAAGAAAAAGTTTTTGAAGCTGTAAGTTCTTATTGCTGTGTTTTATGTGTCCTATCGTATCAACGAATAGCGTATATTTGTGTCGAAGAAACCATTTTTAAGTAATTGGTGCCTCAAATTGATTTTCATTTGGGACAACGGCTGACCGGCTATCGACTAGGGGGAATCTGTTGGTCGGGGAGTGACTACGCCGATCGCCCGTTTGATGCCCTGTCATTTAAAATACATTTTTTATGGACATGGAATAACATTACTTCTATTTTTAGATTTACAAATGGGTTGAATATCAATATGATGAAGATGAAGATCCACAAAAATGTCATAATAGAATTGAAGGAATCAAAGCTAAAATGGTTGAATGGTTACCGTATATTAAATTTAAAGAAATAAATGCTGGATATTTTGCTAAATTTATTTGTGAGTTTTTTGCCATTGTTTTTACCGGTTGTAACCTCTTCAGCCATCGCCACTTTTTAACACAAAGAAATCGAAGATTTTTTCTTTCTTTTTTCTCTCTCGTGAAAAGTCGTGCTGCTGGCTGACTGGATTTAATTTCTTTAAAAACTTATTTTTTTACAGTACCAATGGCATTATTCACCAATGAAGAATTAAGTGCAATATTTTGTAATTACTTTAAAATTAGGGGTAAGTTTTTTTTAGAAACACTTTTAAACCTATAATCATTTCTATTAATTTTTAGTAACTGTAACAGATAGTCAACGAAGATATATATCTGGTAGCTTCATTGACATTTTCAATATTTATGATTTTATTAAATTAATTGGAGAAGATCCACCAATTTATTGGAATTTCTTTAAAACTCCACCATTACCAAATGAATTAAAGAAAAGTGAAAATGCTCAATTTTACTTTGTTTTGGTTAATAATTCTTTACAAATTAAAAAGTCAAGCAGTATTAAAGAAGCTGATTATTTGCTTTGTGAAATGGAAGGCTCTTCGGATTTTGTTTTTGATGATGATTGTCAAATTCGTGTTACTCGTTTGAATTAATTTTTATTTATAAATGTTATGGTATTTGTTATTTTTTGTTTTGCGAAAGTTAATAAAATTTTTTCTTTGAAAAATAACGTTAGTTTAGAATCTTTTTTTTTAACAAATTGTGTAAGCAAATCGTACGAGCAATGACAAACCTCAAAAGATATGTTAAGGTTAAGTGCAAATTAATTGTTCGCTTTAATGAGAACGTTTAAATTAAAAGCCAGCTCATGTGGTCGAGTGGTTAGCGCCTCGGATGTTCTACTTGGTGACCAAAGATTCGAGTCCTAGGCACACGTGGGCACGTACAAAATGTATTTTTACGTGATCTAAATCTTGTCTTGGTCTCCTTTTTGAAAGATTTTTCCCTTTTCATAGCTTTCAATTCATTTTCTTCAATTTCCTATTTAGCAGCAATGTTTTTGGAGATACTTTTGAAAATCAGACAAATAGCAAGATTTTTCAAAATTGTGTTTTAAGTATGTTGTAAACAAATACATAATTTGTATCTCTACAAATAAAATTTTTTGAAACAAAAACATTTTATTTTTGGAAATTGTACAGTCAAAAATATAAAAATAACATTTTACATAAATAAATATAAAACACAATACAGTAAACAATGGATTCAAAAAAGGCAGGTTTTTATTGAGATTTGATAAGTTTTTTTGTCAAATTTCTTTTATGATAAAATAGATAAAGAAAAATACAATGTAAAAAAAGATCCCTGAAAAATGGTTTTTAAAAGAGGAATGATAAGTGTGGTAGTAACATAATGGATGATATAAATAAATCATAACAGAAATAAATGCTGCAAAGAAGAAAATACAAGAAAAAGATAGATATAAATACATGGAGAAATAAGGGTTACGGTAATGGTTGCTTGAAAAAGTTTAACACGCATATCTTTTGTGAGGTGCTTTCCAATTTTTTAAAGATAAATAAAATAAATGGAAAAGGTTTGATGTGGATAATTTACAAAAATAAATAAGAGATTTGTTTTGTACAAATTTGCGCACAAGAAAGGAATGGGTAAAGCTTTGAGCAAAAAAATTTAAGGGGAAGACATGAGACAAAAAAAAGATCTCCAACAGCAAATACGGTAATACAGTAATATCCAACAACATTTATATCATATCTTCTGTTGCTTCTCTTTCATCATCCCATTTAATCCATTCTTCAATAGCTTCATCTCCTAATGTCATCTTTGTAATATCAAGATGATGTTTAGCATCAACAACTTGAATTGGACCATCTTCTGTATTAATCATTTTAAACATTGAATCAATCGATTTTGGTTTTGTTGATTGCTGTTCTGCTTTAACAAGGCTAAACTTCTTTCCATTTACAGTAATAACATTTTCACGTTGTGGCTTTGGTTTTGGTTTTCCAATTGAAGAAAAAATAGATTTTAAATGTTTTTGAGCTTTAGAAGTGCTCATTTGAGGAAGAGCTTTTGAAGTTTTTTGCTTCTTTATTGGTGACATAACAGCTCCATCAACAAGTTTAAGATAGTTCTTACAATGTGCCTTCTTTCTTTTTGATCCTTTAAGCTCTTTGTAATCTTCTGATGCCTCAAGCTGCAAACATGGCTTTTCCATTTTTATACATTCAGCTTGAACTTCATGTAACCAATCAAACATTCGTCGATCAATATTATCTTCTAAATGTTCAGCTGGAACTAACTTTCCAGTGTACCATTTAAATGCAGTTTCATTTTCATCAATTGGTGCAAAGCATGCTAAATCTGGCTTTGTCTTTTTTGGTTTGGGTTTTGCAGATTCTGGAGATGCTTCTTTATGTGCATTTTTAACATGTGAATTAAGTTGTCCAAAAGTTTTAAAACGTTGTTGACAATCATCAAAAATACATTTATGTGGTTGAGCTGATGGAAGATGTTTGAAAGTGCAATGTGATTCAAGCCAATCATACTGAAAAAAAGAGTAAAGAATTAAGATTTGGGAAAATGAAAAATTATGATTTTTATTAAGATCAAAAACCTTCATGTTTTGGTTTCGCGTTGATACCCGAAAAATTTTTCCTTTGAATTACAAAAGTTATTCGCTAAGCTTCAATTTTCGATGTCGTGTCAAGATTAAAGCGCCTTTTAAAAACTGAATTACTAAATTACAAGAGGCTTGTTTTATTTTTGCGTTGTTGTGTTGAGACATAAAAAACTTATCGCTCTCGGTAGAATTACAATTTTATCATAAAGAAATTAAAATTCGCATTTTTCGTACTTCAGAAAAAGCTGAACCGAATTTTGTAAAAGATTATCCAGCTTTAGCTGCACTTAACAAAATGCCATCTAAGCAAGTGATAAAAAAACGTTTGGCACAGTTCCAAGTAATCTTTACAAAAAAACATTTGTAGCCTTTTAACTCTACTATTCTCTAAAACATCTGCTTTTTTGCTCCCTTTTAAAAGGTTATGACGACAATAAATACACCTTCACATTAGAAAACCGTCAAAGAATGTTAATCCTTATTCCCCTATGAGTTTGACGTGTTATTTGGTAAATAAAAGAAAACGTTTTTTACCTTTTTCATTGCATCTCCTCTTGTTGGCATCATATCACAATCTGACCATTGACATGCAAATTTTGTTGTATCTTGTAAGCTTTGTGGTCGAACAGGAATTAAATGAACCTGTAAAATTGAATTTGTTTATTTAAATAAGTATAAAGGTCATTCAAATTTAAAAACATCTGGAATGGTAAAAAGGGGGAGTGGGTAAAGGTCAAAGATGTAGAGGTTCTTTGATGCTTATAGAGTGAAATTTTTTTTACAATCCCTTACCTCAACAAAATGATCAAAAAGTTCATTTTCAGTTTCATATAAATGTTCACAATCACTCCATTCACATTTACAATCACCATAACTTCCTTTTGGTAACGGAATTTCATTACTAGGAATTTCTTCTTCAATACCATTTTTATCACCAACAAATTCAGAAATAATAAACTTCAAATCATCTTTTTTAAGATTTGTTGGAAGGGAAGAAGTGGAAGGAATACAATACTGCAACAATCGACGAATATCATTTGTTGATTTCGGAGAAGTACAAGAATTAATTAGTTTTGTTGCAAGTGTTTCTGGACGTGGTGGTGAAAGGGGTTGAAGAATATTAGCCGATAAATCAAACTTTGGTTTTTTACATGGTGGATATGCTGTAGCTGTTGATGAGGATGCAATAGATGAAGTTGAAGGTTGATGGAGTTGCTGTTGATGCTGTTTAAGATTCAACGATGTAACAGCTAGCGGTGAAATCGTCGAAGAACTTGATGGCTTAAAATCTAGACATGTTGCAGAAGATTCTGGTGAAGATGGTGACAGAGATTTCCCTGATTCAAATCCAGAATCTAGAGAACTTCTTGAAAGACATGATTTACGATTTGGTCGTAAAGTTGGCGGCATTGCCATTGTCGTTGATGATGACATTTGACTTTGACGCTGATATGAATTGAAGACAGAGAGGTCCTAAAACAAAAACAAAACTATTAAATACGCTATAATTAAATCACAACAAAACACGTAAATATATAGTGAAAATGACCACGTAAAAGTAAATAAATGAATGAAAAAAACGCGGGTTTAAAAATTTAATTTTTTTATTTGTATGTACGTGGTAAAATTCCCATGAGAAAAATATAAAACAAAAAAATACGACAAACAGATTTTTTTGGGGATATAATAAAATGACGTTGTAAAAAAGAGAGGATGCAAATTGTTAATGAAATGAGATAATTCAATTCTCAAAGGAGGTATTATGTATGTAATGTGGAACTTTTTTTGTGGCATGAATGGGTTTTCAAAAAAGATGGAAAAAAGTTTCAAAAATAGCTCTTAATGTATTCCAAACAAGATCTTAAGTAGCACATTAAAAATGTAGCTAGAAATTGAAATACAGAAAGCTGAAACCGAATAATTTTGATTACAATCAGTGAATTTCGATTTTTTTCGAAAATGGCTTTCGATCTAAAAGTTTCCAAAATTCGACATTTTCCAAACTAAGCAAATCTTTCGCTAAACCGAAACAGATCAAAATTTTGATTTTTCATCAAATCTCAGAATACTGACTAAAAGCTGCTACCACAAAAAAGTCCTTATACAACTTTTATCTTAAAACCACGCTTCGATTTCTGCTCCCTTATTACCAACTCCCGAGAGAGCCACAATATCAAAAAACCATTTTATTTTGCTCTACTTCCGAGTAATAGTAACCTATAGTTTTTTTTACCGATGATGTAAAAAAATTAATGTGTTACTACTACATTAAAACACTCTCTTTTATTTTATAGTTCCCCAAACATAAAAAACTAAAAAGTTTCTACGTATAAAGAAATCACGTGTGTGAAGCCTTTTCTTCTTATTACCAGAGTAAAAAGATAAATGTTTTAGAGATTAACAAACACAAACAGTTGAATGAAAGCATGAGTAATGGGATTAACGGGATATCATTTATTAAATTGTTAATACTTTGGAAGTTTAAACATATAGATGTGATTAACAAGTTCCTTGTAAGCTTACTATGTTCTGGATTTGTGGAATCAAAATGTCAACTGTAAACAGAGAAACTGAAAACTCAAATGGTCAATTGCCTTTCATTGATAGTAAACTACAGATACATAACTATTAACCACATATAAGACCTTTTTATCTGTCATTATATTAAAAATTGCAATTTTCTCTTTTTTCCAACGTCATTGTAATGAAAAAAAAGTTTCGCTTTCTTTTTTGACGTTGGTAAAGAATAAACGTAAAAGAGAGAAAAGCAAAAAAGGAAAGATTAAAATATAAAAACAAAAAAGGGGTTAGTTTTTTAATGGTAAAGGTTTTGGAGAGAGAAGGTTACGTAGGAATTTTTTTGGTGGTGGTTGTATTAATGACAAGGAAAGGGGTACTGTAGTTGTTTAATGAGGTTGTTTAATTGAAACTTTTTGAAATAATAGACGCTCAAAAAATACTCAAATCTACAGTATACAAACATAAGATTATGGGAGAAAATTTGCATACTACTGTAACCCCCATATGAAAGTCTTTCAAAAAAAAATTTGTGTCAAATTTCTAATCTCTAAAAGTAATTAAACGTAACAAATCTACAGTATGCCATTAAAAAATTAAATTATCTAATTTGTATACAGTCAATTCCTGATACAATCTAACAAAGCATTTTCGCAAAACTAACTCTTAAAAATCTTTTGTGTTCTCTTCAACTAAAGTCATTGCTAAATAAACTTTCACCTCTAACAAGAACTACAAACTTTTCATCTAAAAAGAAAGAAACTTCAAATAATATAAAGATTAAAAACACTTTTCAAAGAAATGAAACATGTTTGAAACATAGCTTTTAAACAATTTGTATCTTTTCAAACTTTTCTACTTTTCTTTTTTTACATGTGACAAAATATCTTTTGCCAAGAAAGACCAAACTTTAAAAATTGCCATATAAAAAATAATTTTAACCTTTGAAACAGAAATAAGAAAAAGAAAAAACTTTTTAAAACAAGATTTAAAGAAAAAATAAAAAGAAATAAGATTTGAATAATAAATAATAGTTACATTTGGGGGAGGGAAATAATAAATAAAATAAAATTACATTTTAAAATCCTATTTAATTAAATTTGTTTGAATTAGATGGAATATCTATGAAGTTAGTAGTTAGAAATTAAATGTTAACGCCCATTTTTATTACAGTATGACATTTTAAAAGGTGGAATTAAGAGTGAAAAAAAAGGTTGTTGAAGGAAGCGGAAAAGGGAAAAGAGGTGGATTAGGATAAGGACATATAATAATGGTTGTTAATTACTGAAACTTTTAACAAGAAAGATAGACAGAAAATTAAAAAGAAAGTATCAATCAATATGAGGGCATTTTGTAATCAAACACAGAAGATTTACAAAAAATGGTAGTAATAAATAAAAGAAAATACTATCACACCAGCAAAAATTATTTTTTCAAGACATGGAAATTTATCATATGTTATGCTACAGTATGACCATAAAGGTGAACTAAGAGTGAAACAACGGTTGTTAAAGTAGGCGGAAAAGGATAGAGAGGATTAGGATAAGGACATGTGATAATTGTCTTTAATTATTGAAGCTACTAATTAAAAAAATGGACAAAAACCAGACAGAAAATATTAATCAATATCAGGGCAATTTGAGGTCAAAACTCAAAAATCTACCAAAATTATAGTAATATTTGCAGTTATATTACTGATGTAAACATTGTTCTTTTAACTGTTAAAGTTTATCACTTACCACACCAATTACCAACTCCTAATCTGACCCTAACTTCCTTCATAGAAAAAAAGCCCACATTTTTAAAGTGTAATAAATTACAAAGTGTAACAAACAAAAAAAATTGGTAAAAAATTTTTACAACAACGTATACAAGGAATATAAATTAGAGTTCATAGAACCAAGTAAAGTGAAATAAAAAAAGAAAAACGTAACACAATCAAAAAAATTAACGAACGACAAACAGATATTCAAGCATGTGAAAGTAGAAAAAAGAAGGGGAGATTATTATTGAATAAAAAGGGCAAAAAAAGACAAATAGAAAGAATTGAATGATAACAAAACAATCAGAGAAAAAAATTGACTAACTAACGGAGCCAGACAATTTTTTTATTACTTGTTTTTTGGCGCCTGTGACACAATGATAGATCTGGGGGTTATATTGTAACACCTGCGCTCCGTTTTATCTCTGACAATGTGAGTAGAAAATGGACGTGAGGTATTAGAAAGAAAAGAAGGTAAAAGCTTTGCTTTTAAAAGTACAAATATTTTTTTCTTTCTTTTTTTCAGACAGTAAGAAAAAGAAAGTAAGAAAATGCGGATCAAAGAAGATTCTAGTGCTGAGATGTGAGACAGTAATTGCTACAAATGTTAAAAAAAGATTCTATTTTAAGCAATTATTTCCTTAAAAAAGAAGTGGAGAGAGTCACACTTTTGTTTTACAAATACGATAACAAAATACGATAGAATCTTAATAGTCAAGAGAGAAAACAATTCTCATAAGTGCTTCAAATATTAGAAAGTGTTTTTGCTTTTAATTTTTTTATACAAATTCCAGGCTACATTAAAACCACAGTAATTCTTGACACTTCTTTGTTTCTAATGTTGTGGCCCTTAATTACATATTAAATAAAAAATCCCTTGACACTTATTACCATTACAGCTGTAAATTTCAATATTTAAAAGTCCCAAGAAACATGAAAAAAATTGCACCTGTATTTTAAAACATTTTTTCTTCAGCCAACCAAGCAGACAGACAAAATTTGATAAAGCTTTTTTTTGTGACAAAAACTATAATCTTAAGATTTTTTTCTTTTGATGCTTCTTAAACTACACTTTTCTTCTTTCTCTTTTTTGAAATACTAAGAAGCAATTAAGATTGAACTTTAAAGTAAGCAAGAAAAAACTTGAGGAAATCATGTAAGAAGAAAAAAAGAGAAAATTAAATAAATATGAGTAATTAAGTTACAGTACACATGGGAAAAGTTTGTGAAGTGTAAAATTTTAAGAAAAAAAATAGAATTAATGTGTTAAATGTACTGTATTCTAAATTTGATGTTAAAATGCGATGGACTAAATGGGGTACGAAAGATGTTGTTGTTGTACAAAGGTTCAAATAATCTAAGCACAAAAAAATAGTTACATGATAAAATGAAAAAAGAGCTATTTTTAAATATACCCAAGGATATTGATAAACAAAACAACAAAATTTTTGAGCCACTAATGGAAGTTCAAAGCAAAATACAAGCAATAACTTTGACGTCAGAAAACTGAAAAAATGCAATTATTAATTTTTAGAAAGAAAAAGTACAACCAGAAGCACTTAAAAAACCGCACAACAAAAGTGTGTTGGGATACTGTAGAAAATAAATGTAAAAGAAATATTTGAAATGCTGCAAAAATAGGTATGACTGTATTCTGGTGCATAAAAATGAAGACTAGCAATGACTCAGACAGTATATGTTAAAACAGAGAGAGGAAGGAAGTATTAGGTGTTGAATAATCAAACAACAAAAAACAACACTGGTGTCCTTTAGAAGTCAAAAAAAACATAAACAAAAATCGAAGGAATGATAGAAATGATAATGTTTGTCAAAAATTTTTTACAGAGAAATATGTGCAATGCATATATTCCTCTGAAAGCACAGTATCTAAGTGAATACTGTAAGCTCAAAACAGTAGTCAAAAAGTTACTTTAAAACAAAAAAAAAGCAATAATATAACACAAAAAAGTGTCAAAAAAACGTCACAAAATTAAAGAATGTGTTTCTTTCCCTTCTAATATCTTAGAAAGTCAAGTACGCGCAACATTTTTTTCTCTTTACTTTCTTCTTACATATTTGTCCAAATTGCCCCAAAAAATGTTAAAACAAAAAAAATTAATAAAACAAGATTAATTTTGAGTTAGTTTTTAATAATAAAACATATATAAAAAAACAAAAAAATGTAAGCCGATTAAAAAAAAGGAAGAATTGTTTACGCGTTTTTTTATCAATGAAAAATTAATGAATAAAATTTAAAACAAGTATAAACTAAAATTTATGGGGGTGGTTTTAGAAAATTGCTGTAAAACAAGTTTGACCTTGTGTGAACTAAAAAAAAGTATAAAAACACAACAAGGTAAAAAAAAATTAAAGATCATTTAGTATGGGTACAAATTTGTCTGTGGACACATATTTGTACTCAAGCTTGGGGAAAACAAGTGCCACATTAATAACAGGTGCATATTTAGTGTGATGCTTGAAACATGGTTATGAGAAAACTTGTGAAGGAAAGTTTTTTGTGTTTTAATTGAAAAATTAAAAACACAAATGTTTGAAATTTCAAAAAAAAGTAATAAGCATGCACAGACTATTATAATTAAGGAAAGGTCAAAAGACAAATAAAATACCAGGTTCAGCAAGAAGTTGCCATTTTGCTACATAAAAACATAACAAAAAACACTGTAAAAAATATTTTTCTAGAAAAATCAAAGCTTTCTTTACTGGCATATGATTTACTAAATCCCTCATCCTTATCTTCTTTTTCAAAAAGAAACTACAAATTATTATTTTTTTGTTACACATTTGTTTTTCTTAGAATTACATGTGGTAAAGAAATTTGCTTACACGCTTCACTTAAATTTAAAAACTACACCGTAATTTTTGTAAGCATAGAAAAAAACGTGCGTTTTCTTTAACAAACAGATTTCAAAAGTTCACTTGATACTACAGTAATCTAACACGTAGCCTAGCCATTGTCACAAAACACGTAATAAGTAGAACTACAACAACGATAACTTTTTATACACGTAATAAGTATCAAAAAAGACCAATATAAAAAATCTGTACTATTATGAACTGGCAATTAATATTAACATTCAATCAAAAAAAAGAAGAAGATGGTATGTCTCATTACTTCTTTTTCGATACTAATTAAAACACCAAAATAAACACCCCACAAAAAATTAGCGGTAAATAATAGGGGAAACAGGTTAAAAAACAATAGGACAAAAAAAAGTTTTTTAGGGTTTTATATATAAAAAATAATGTTGACCTTGGACAAGAAAAAAAAAGAAAAGAGGAGAGAGAAGAGGAGGAAAACCGATAAAGTTCAATGAAGCAATCAATAATGATAGAGACAGATTTTTCTACCGTAGACTTGTGGTGAAAAATGGTGGAAGTAATTAATTACGACAAATGAGAAGGAAAAATAAGAATGGTTCAATTTGTGGTTTATAAAGTAGAAAAGACGGCAAGAGAAGTGTTGGATACTGTAAAGGTTAAGTGGTAGGCGATGCAACGAAAAAGAACTTAGCAAAAGAGGAAAACCGATAAAAGCTTAATGAAGCAATCAATAATAGAAAAGTGGTCAAAAGACATGACATACTGTAGATGTAAAGTAACAGACGATCTAGAAACGGCAAGCTCTGTAAAAATAAGCAAAGTTTTCGTGGTAGTACCTCACAGCCATAATTTTTAAAAGTTTGCTTGTTTTTTTTGTGCAAGTATTAATAAATGTTTAATAAACTTGCATTAACTCAAAAACTTAAAAAATGTTAAACAAAGTTTTTCTACCTTTGCTTTCAAAGCCACATCTCCTCCTTCAACAATTTCATCTCTCAACGAACTCTATCAACATTCTGACACGCTCACATTTTTTATGTAAATATTTACACACTCACAAAACTACCGTAATCCTTTTTTCTTGTTTTAACAACTTTTTAAACATCTATTTTTTTCTGCACAATTCAACAATCTATAATCACTAACCTTTGACTTTTTACGGTACTTTGACTCTTTTTGAAAGCTTTAAAGCTCTAAAAGGTCACCGAGAAAGCAACATATTTAAAATTCAATTTTTAGCACAAGTAAAAAAATGAAACTAAAAAACTGCTTGGTAACAGGAAGGAAGCAAAAAAATAAAATAAAAATGAAACAAGAAGAATAAAGAACGACTCTTTTTCTTTTAGGTCAAATATTTTTAACATATTTTTTTGGTGGTGGTTGAAAAAAAGCACGTTTAAGGATTTTATCAGAAAAATCAAAAAAAGTAAAAACAAAAAGAAAAAAAGATAATCAAAAAAATAAGGAGAAAGAAGTAAAGTGATAACAGGAAAGAGAGTGTGTGTTCCCGAGCACATTAAAAACAAGAAAAATAAGAATCGAAAAAACATATCAATAAAATGGAGAAAGAAAGTGTTCGAGGGGTAATTTGGTTAGCGATACTACAGTATACTTTTAATGTGATAAAAAATATGTATTTGATTTGTTGAGTATTCAAAAGAAATGTAAGAAACAAATTGTATAATTGTCAATATCGGAGTTAACAAGCTATGGATTCGGTATAGCTTAGAGGTGGTAAAGTACAAACCATGAACATGATAGCAGTCATTTCTAATTGTGATCCTGAGATTAAAGAAAAGAACAATATGGATAAAACTCATTTTTAATCTATTGCCATTTGTTGAACGTAGTTTGATGCCAACAGAAAAGACGCTTAAAGATTTGAAACAAACAAAGAACCAAAAATAGAGTATTAACATTCGTGATAACAAAAAGTTAAAACCTTTCATTGAAAGAAAAAGTTGTCATAAGTTGACGATACTGTAACTAAAAGAAAATAGCCCTAAAATGAAAACAATGAAAAAAGCTACAGTAAAATTTTTTTTAAATAATTTTATGTCTGATACCTTTACAGTAACACAGTTTTTAGTCTAATTAAAAAACATAAAAATTCACATTTTAAAAAAATTAATCAAATTGATGAAAAAGCAATAAAAGTTGTAATGTTAATCTCTTTGAACCTATATGTTTCTTTCAAATATCCATTAACAAAAAACTTTTTTTTGTGGATGAAAAAAGGCCCAAAGTGCAAATGCACAAAAAACTTTTTTTTTACTCTCTCCTTCATCTTTTCCCCTTTGAGTTTGTAGTCCGTCAAAAATGTTAAAAAGATTGAAAGAAAAAAAGTGAAAGCGCGCAGGAAGCGAAAGAAAAAGAAGAAAAAAGGCGAAAAAACCAAAAGCATCATTTTTTTGGCTGAATGCCCCTTTTTTTATTTTACTTCAATGAAAACAAACTGACAAAAAAAAGAGAAGGGAGAGATATAAAAAAAATAAAATAATGAAAGAAAAAATATTTGGAGTTTTAACCCCTATCAACGACAAACAGACATTTAGTTTTTTTACAGTGTGTGACACGTATGTACGTAAGTTGTAAAAAACACAATAGAAAAAAAAGTACAAAAAAATAAATGTTTGTTTTAAATAGTTTTCTTTGAAAAAAAGGAAAGAATGGTTTATTCATGGAGGTTAAGGTGGAAAGGGAGTGGAAGAAGAAAGAACAGCAGAGATCAAATGGCTACAGTAAAGCGAAAACGAAAAAGTTACTTGAATTTTGGAGCTTTAAAGAGATATAGCCTAAAATTAAGTGTACTGAGATGATTACAGTATATTGAAATCAAGCTTTATCACCTTTTATTGAAGCATTGCATAGTAGATACCTAACAGTAATTGTATATACTTCATGACAGAAGTCAATGTATGTTAATGATGATAGTGCACTAATTAGTGCGGCTTATAAAATCATTTAAAGAAGTTTGAGAGAAAAAGTTCCTGGAACAAGCTCAAATTGATTTCAAAAAACTCTTATTTAATCCTATACATTGCCGTTTAATGATCATTTTATAAAGCTATAATTTGATTTCTCAATTTATTCCAAGTCTAGTTTAACACATATTACTTTAACTTTCAAAACTACAGTAATTTCATTATAAATATTAATGAAATTTTCAAGAACGCAAAAAAAACCAAAAAACTGTTCTACAAAAAAGTAATCACTGAGATAATACAAAGTCTACAGTATGTCTTTTTTTAAGCTCTAAAAAAGCATAACAAAATCCCTTATTTTTTATCTCTTTACAATCCGCTATTTTCGGGCTTTATAAACACTGAAAAGTAATCAATAAAAAAACAAAAAGCGAAAAAATAGATTAAATTAATGCAGAAATTTTTATATAAAAAAATGATTTTTGGTTGGAAGATTTTCTAAGAAGAAACTTTTTTATAAGTAATTAGAAATAAAAAAAAGTTTTCAAAAAGGATCTTAAAAAGAGGATATAAAGCTTAGAAAAAAAGAATGAATCAATTAATTACAAAAACAGTTGCCTTTTTTTATGAAATTTTAAAGACGTTGACCTATGCTATAAATCTTGTAAAAACAAAATTTATTGCTTTAAAATATTTTACGATTAAATACGGTAGCACAAGCTTGATTTAAATATCAGACAAAGTTTAACACAGAAAATTTGCATAAAAAGTTCAACATTTTCAACTCAAAAATTTTTATAACTCTTCAGTGATGAAAACGCGGCCGGAAAAAACCGGCCGGCCGCGGCCGCGGGCCGAAAATCGTCGGCCCGACCGGCCTCGCGGCCTAAAATTTTTGGCCGGCCGCGGCCGCGGCCGGCCGCGGCCGGCCGCATTAAAACACTAAAAATTTTTAAAACGTGTATTTTAACATATAAAAATTTTTTAAAGCGATTTTGTATCTTTGAGGTGTTGTAAAGTGCATAATCAACCTTAATTTTGCAAAATAGGTTACATTTAATGAAAAAACTTTTGTTGATATACTAACGTTTGGGGAAAAATTTTCTGATTTTCGACAAAAAATGGGGAAATGAAGCTTCTAATGAAATACTTAATGTTCATATAATGCAATAACTTCAAGAAGAACACGCAAAGTTCTTCGTTTTTCGTAAATTTTGAGGAAAATAGCTTAAAAATTTTTCGCAAAAAAATTGAGCGGCCGGCCCGCGGCCTGAAGCTTCGGCCCGGCCGGCCGCGCGGCCTGATAATGTTGGCCGGCCGCATTTTTCATCCCTGTAACTCTTACGTAAAAAATTTAAAAAATGAAAGCATCCACGAAAATAAAAATCATGGAAAAAACAAAAGAAAGTAAAAATTACGCAAAAAAATCAATAAAAAACGGAAAAGAAGATTTTTTTGTTTCTAAAAACAGCAGTGATTCTGATCTCACTTTTTTAGTGGTGGTAGTGTTTTTTCGAGAATTTATTCATAAAAAAATTAAAAAAATATTTGGTGACGTGTCAGAGGTTTTTTTACTGTTTTTGGAGAAAATGTGAGGATATTAGAAAAGTAAATATCACAAAAAAAATTTGAAAAGAAAGAATGAAAGCTGTGCTAATACTGTATGGGGGTAGAATGGAAAAACAGTGTGGGAGAGATAAAAAATGAATGGAAACTATTAAAACACATAGCAAAAATAAAAGTGAAAATAGAAGAGTAAAAGTTCAATTTTCAGCCTAATTTGCATTTTTTTGATGTTTCTAAAAACAACATCATGCCAAAATAGCGCCAATCCGATTAACAACTGAAATACCTTTTAAATAGCCAACCAAAAACCTAAAAAACAAAAAATTACATATATTTGTATGAAATTTGAGCTATTGTTGTTCCCCCACTTCTTTTCCGTCTCCTTTGACAAAAGCCAAAAAAAAACACATTCAAAACAAAAAAAAACAGCAGATAGAAAAAAGCAAAAGAGAAAAAAGACATTCAACCGTTGTTGCAAAAGGTCAAGATGACCCTCTAAAAAAAGAAATTTTATAGCAAAAAAAAGAAGATTGGCGGCAAATCTTTTTTTGTCACTGCAGAAAAATGAATCAAAGCCATCAAAGGAGGAAAAGTGAAGGAGAAAGGAAGGAAGCTATGGTAAATATAAAGATTATAACAAGCATAGTTGGGAGGTAAGAAAAAATTAATTGGTGCAAAAGTAGGGAAATTGAAAAAGGAAGAAAAAATGACCATTCAAAAAATTCTCATGAGAATAGAAAGAAAGTAAAGTTGATTGGATGGCAGAGGGCATACTGTAATGACAGATGCAAGGGAGACAAAAATGGAATAACTTTGTGGTGGTGCAAAAAGTCGATAAAATTACAAGAAAAATGCAAAGCATGGGATAGAAGAAGCTTTTGAATTTTCACATTAAAATATTAAAAATGATAGTAACACTAAAAATGCAAGGAATATAAAAATTAGGATTACTATCATTTTTTAAACTTTTGACCCAAAAAACATAAAAATCAATGAAATTTGAGGAAGATGCAAATCATGGGAATACAAGAAAACATAATTATCTAATGACCAATTTTAAATTTTTGCGTAAGAATTTTGAAAACTGATAGTAACACCAAAAGTTCAAAGAATAGAAAATTAGGAATTACTATCACTTTTTTTAATTTTCAACCTTTTCCCGATACTTCCAGGTCGAAAACCTCCGAAAAAAGATTCAATCAATCTAGACTTCAAAAACAGCCGTTACAACCTCCAACTAGCACCAACAGAATTTCTTTTGACCTTTATTACGTCATTTAAAAAAAAATCATCGCGTATACCGTTCAATCATGGACAATTTGTCATTCAATCTTTTTTGAGGGAATCAAAATTTTAAGGAAAATATCATTGTCGAAAAAGAGAATAACAACAGGAAATGAGTTCTAGCAAAGTTTTTTTTATGGGAGGTAAAAAAAGGAGTGCATTGAACGCGATGAGATAAGAAAAGTTAATGACATAAACAAATAAAGAAAAGAAGACATGTTAATCATTAATATGAGAAGGGGAAAAAGTAAAATAGCTAGAAAAAAAGGTCATGGGAGTCAGGGTAATAATTAGGAGAGGAAAAATGATTTGGCATGTTGGAGCAGATTTGAGACAAAGGTTACTGTAATCGGTAAAAAAAATTAAAGCAAAATATGTTACTGTAGATGTTAATATAGTTAAACGAGAAGTATCAAATGTAAAAAACTAATCCCCAAGTTTTTGAGCTCAATTCGGAAAGATAAAGGCAGAAAATGAAAAGTGATAGTAATCCTTATTTTTATATTCCTTGCATTTTTAGTGTTACTATCATTTTTGGTATTGCAAACTTTTGGTTAAAAATTGTTACTGTCAAAAAATTTCCAAGAAATAAAATAAAGCGAAGAAAGCAAGATACAGTAACCAAACACCTCTTCTTCTTCCCACAACTGACCACTCCCAAAAACAAAGCAATATTTTTTCAAATTAAAATAAAAGCAATTGCATTTCTGTTTTAAAAAACGTCAAAAAAAAGCTGTCAGAAAAAAGAAGTGCAAAAAATTGTTTCAAACCTTTGAAACCTCAAACACAAAAAGCACACACAAAAAAAAGCAAGTAAGCAAGAAAACTGAAACACAAGGGGGAGGAAGGAAGCAAAAGAACTGGCAAATGAGTTGAATGAATGAAAATGAGGGAAAGAAAGAAAAAAAAAGAGAAGAGGGGGGAAAGGAGTGACCTCGATCGATATAAGAGTTTGTTGAAGAAGGGGAAGAAGGAGGAAAAGCGCAAGTGGCTCCGTTTTTTTTGTTCTTTTAAAAAATATACAAGGACTAGGACAACAGTCACAAACAATACCAGCACTAAAAAACAATCTGTTCAAAAAATTTTGAAGTTTTATGACTATCCACATCCACTTTATGCCATTCAAATATCTTCCCTTAAACCCTGAAAATATAGCTAGATTGGATTTGTCAAAAACAATTAAGGTCAACACTTGAGATAATAATAAGAAGGCAGAAGAGATAAAAAAAACAGATGTTTTTAAAAAATATTTTGAAAAAAATTATTATTTACGGCTGCTACTTGGTAAAGATAGTAATGCAAAAAGTAGAACTTTTTTGATAACTATCTCTCTGCCGTCTAAAATTTAGAACTTTTCAATGAATTTTTTGATTGATTTTTTCAATACCTAAAAAACAGTTTGTTTAAAAAATTGTATAAATTTGAAGTTTTATGGCTACATTTAATGCCATTCAAATATCCCCCTAAAATCCTAAAAATACAGCTCGGATTGGATTTGTCAAAAACAATTAAGGTCAGCACTTAAGATAATAATAAAAACTGAAGAGATAAAAAACAGATGTTTTTAAAAAATTTTAAAATAAATTATTATTTTTACTGCTTACTGGAAGAAAGATAGATAGTAATCAAAAAAGTTCTACTTTCCCATTATTATCTTTCTGCCGTCAAAAATTAAGAACTTTTCAACGAATTTCTCTTGATTGATTTTAGCACAAAAAACGGAGTATCAAAAAAAGTCAAATCAAACTCAAGTTTTTTTTTCTGCCAAAAATGGAAAAAAACCAGATTCTTTTTTTTGCCGCCATTCTAAAAATGGCACTGGAAAAATAACACTTTTTTTGCTGTTGTTGTTTTGTGTCAACGGCCTCGATTTTTTTTGTTGGAAATGGAAAAAAATTCTTTAAATGGCATTGAAGGCTGAAGAAATATAAAGAAAAGGAGTACTGTAAACGGATTGAAAAGGAAAAATTGAAGAAGGAAGAAAAGAGGATAATGAAGACGAATGAAAAAGAAGAAAATAAAAGTGATCGCAGTAAATAAACCGTAAAAAAATGAAGATATAAATAAATTTTGAATGGAAATGTTACTTTTTTTGAGAGTTAATTGCTAGGTTAATTGACTTTTGGTGGAGGATAAGGAAAAATGAGAGTGAGAAATGTTGCAATTTTGGAAAAAGAAAGCTGAAAGATAGTAATAACTAAATATTTGTTGTAAGACATAATATAATTTAAACAGATGCTTTGGAAGAAAATTATGAATTAAACGTGAGACTGAAAGAAGTATGGAAAACAAAGAAAAAATGTTGCAATTTTGAAACGAAATATTGTAAAGATAATAACTGTACCCACAATATTTCTACAAATCTACAAATACATAAAATAAGTCCAAAAAATCAAAAAACTGTCTTCAAAATTGTTTCTCTCAAAAAATTGCAATCAATCAAATTAATGTCATCTTATTACTGTAACTCAAAAACCGACAGCTGCCATAAAAAAATAGACAGAATGTATAAAAAATGTTATAAAAATGTTGCCAATCCTTTTTTCCATCTTTTTTTGCTAACGAAAAAAGCTACTCACTCACTCCAATTAGTTAAAAACCATTTTTGTGCCTGCCTGCATTTCCACTTGGGCAAACTAATTTTTCGTTTCGATGCTTATGTTTTTACGAATATTTTTCGCGCAAAAAAAAGAAACGGAATATTTAAATCCTAAAAATGCAATAAGTGAAATTAAGTCCAAAAAAATCATGGAAGAAAAAAAGCAACAAAATTGAGGCTAAAATTATGAAAGATAAATAAGCTTTTTTAAAAAATAAGATTTAAGATTTATCTTTTAGGTACAGTTTTACAGATTAGAATTAAGTCATAAAATCCAACAATTTAAGATAATTCAAAAAATGATGTTCCAACAACTTCCAAAAGTCGTTTTTGAAGTGTATGCTTTAGAAGATAATAAAAGCGCAAAGGAGCAAAAAATGCAGCTTTAGAACTGTCTAGATATTACGTCATGCAACAATAGAAAAAACAGTAGTACAACCACCTGTGATGCCAAAGATCAAAAGAAAAAACGAAGAATAGAAAAATCCGATTTTCGATGACACAATTCCTGGAAAGCTCCTTTTCACATTTGGTATCAATCGCCGAAGCTATCGGCGGATGTCATCTGCAAACACTTCTATGTCAGATCCTGCTTCTTTATTAAGAATTTTTGTTCATCCACCATATTAACGCTTTTTCTCAAAAAATTAGCTCTCAAAAATTTTAGCTTTAAAATATCATCCAGATGCATTAGTTACAACCAGCTCTTTTTCCAACTTTGACCAAAACACTCCCACATTTTTTATTATTCAACTGACTGGTCAACAAAAGAAATCGCCATATTTACATTTTTTTGAAGGAAAAAAAATTTGCGCGCATCCCTGTAAAAAAAACTTTCTGCCAATTTTTTCCTTTTTTTATTTTTTTTATTCATAAAAACTCCGGAAATAAAGGGGAAGAAAAAAGTAATTGGAAATTTTTACAGATGTTTTTTATTCAACACTTCTTTTAGTCACAGAGACAAAATACCAAGTGTTTTTATGGGCTGAAAAAAGTGACTTTGAATGGCACTGGAAAAAAATGTCTGGAAAAATTAAAAGAAAGAAGTGTGGTCACTGTAACTAAGAGCTTTCGTACAATAAATAAGAACAAATACAATAGTGACAACCGGCAGCTTTGCATCTTCAAAGATGAAGTTGATCACCTCAAAAAATCAAAGAAAAAAATGCCAATTTTAGAAGTACATGATTCACATCTGGTAGCACATCTATTATGTGATGTTTAATAAACACTATTAAAGAAAATATAATAACTTGCAGAACATAAAATTGAGATCAAAATCATTTTTTTTAAACCAAAGCAACCATTCAAGAAAATAGCTGTTACCTTTCACTAAAAAAATCTCTCTTTCTTTTTCCTCTTTGACAAATTCAATCACTTTTTTCATCGTTCTTTTTTTGCAAAAGAAGGCCGCTATTCAACTTCTTCAATGTGATTCAATGCCGTTTATTCACATCAAAAAAAAAAGAAGATGTTCGATTTTTTATGAGTTTATTTTTATTTTCTTTATTCAACCGTGTTTTTTTAAATGGAAAAATCAATGCAATTTGACCACCCGCATCGTTTTCTTTTTTAAAGGAAAAAAAATCAAAGATAAATGTAAAATGAGAAATCGCATAAAACTATATGCCATTTTTTCTGTTTATAAAATGACCAACTATTTTTGCAAATTTATTAAACATAAAACAGCTATTTAAAAATTTTATAAAATCAAGAAACAGCGCATGATACGATCACCCCGAGTTTTGAGCCCCATAGATACTAGTTTAGAGATATGAAAATTTTTATTAATAGTTTTTTGTTGAACGCTTTAATGTCAATTTTCAACTACATTGTTAATTCAGATATGACTCAAAAATGACTGTTTTTTAAACTTTGTTAGAGAAGTTCTGATCTAATTTTAAAGCTATATACCTCATATTGTATGCAACTTTCATTCTTGAATTTATTCCATGTTTATGTCCGTCAATAAAGATGTTTTGGTGTTATGTAAGGGTGTAATTTTTTTTAATTTGTAATAACAAATTTCTGCAACAAAATTTATTTTTTTGCACATTAATAAAATCAAAGTTAACAGGAATAATAAAAGAATTCATACAAATGAAAAGCAATGAATGCCATCCACATTTCTTTGTTCAACACTTCTAAATGATGCATGCGCTTGCAGAAGCTTTTGTAAAATGCAACAATAAGTCGTGTTTTGATTATTTGAAAAAAGGAAGCACCTTAACAACATGAACAAGTACAATTGGTGGTGGTTGTTATGGGATGACTTGTTGACAGCAATAATGTCTCCAAAGTTTAAAAAAATGTCTGCATGAAAAAAAAACTAAACAAATTATTGTGTTACAAATTTAATGGTTGACTACCGCTAAAGTTAATAATAAGTTTATACTAAGTTTTATTTAACTTTTAAATTTCATTTTTTAGCATGCCTGTTGTATTTTTCTTCATGGCTGTTTAAATTTTGTTTTTTTACAATATGTTAAAAACTAATTTGTAGGTTTTATAATTTTTAGAAAACAAAGTCAAACTGTTGAGGCTAACATTTCGAATAATAATAATGCCTGTGACTATCACAGCCATAATGATTCGTGTGACAAAAGCTCAGCCCCCTTTTTTATGTAACAAAAATGATGCGCTTTTGTTGAAAAAAAAAGTTTTTTGTTTGTTTTTGTTTCCATTGTCAAATAGTTTTTTACAACAGTGAATCAACGTGTTTGGTTATAATAGCGTTTTACAACTATTTTTTAACTTTTAATTTATATTTTATTTGTTAAATAGTTTGCAGCTTTTGGGCTTTCTTATGCATCATTTACCGGTATATAAGAAAATATGATTAAAAGCTATTATCATTTTCAGTAAGTTAAACAAAATCTAATCATCTGCTTCAAAAATTAATTATTTAAAACTAATATTATTATTGTGATTAAATGACATTCTGTCTTTAAGGAGAACCAGTATGAAACATTCCCTTTATATCCAAATTGTTGAAACCTGTTACACTTTTCTTGTACTTTTACTTTTAGAATGATTTTGTTTTCGAACTCAAATCAAAATTTTTTATTCAGACACTGCATGCACTCTCAATGGAATAAAAACAAAAATATTACTATCGGATTTATTTTTGTTTGGCTAATCCAAATTTTTTATGTTGAAAATAGAATCAATAACTTTTATTTTTTTCAAAGTAAAAATAACAATTAAAAAAGTCACAAAAAAACTTTTTTGTAAAAATACTTAAAGGGACAATCAAAACGCACATAAGCTTTTTCTTTAATTAAACCAGAAAGTCATGCTTCCATTAGAAAGGGTTTAATAAATGGAACAAGCAAAATGTAATGCAGGCTTAGTTTCAATTGGTATCTGATTTTCAGATCAAGTTATAAGGAAAATTTTACGAGCGCTTGAACACTTTTTTTTTCTTGAACACTTTTAATAAAGCTCGTTATCTTTTCAGAAACTTCCTATCACACAAAAACACATATTTATACATATCAATATTTCTATTAAGTTGTACAACTCTAATTGCACTTTTTACACTTACAAAAGATTCTACTTATCAATTATCATACAGCTTTAGCAAACAACAAGAACTTATTTTTAATGATGGCACAGGTTTTATTTTTTATCTTTTATTAATTAACTAATGGCAATTTTAAGATAAAAGTGATGTAACAAATACATTATTCAATGCAGTAAAAATTTTATGTTTAATTAATAGTTCAAAAAAGCAAATTCAAGATCGTGCAATACATATCAATGCAACATGGGCAAAACGGTGTAATAAATATTATTTTTTAACTTATGATGAGGTAAATTCTAAACAAAGCGTGTGTGTACTTTGGTTGTTGCACTATTTTATCACGTTTATATTCTTGTACTGATTTTTGGTAGTCATTCAAGGGATAAAATAGATCAACTTAAAAGGACATTATTTTTTTCTTTAAAATTTTTCAGTAAATAAAGTTTTTTAGAATGTAAATCTTCCATTTCTTGATTTAAAGGTTAATGAAACAAGAATGGATTTATGGAATAAAATTAGAGCTGCTTTTAAATGGATTCAAGAAGTAAGGACTTTTCATTATGAATTTTGTTAACATAATGTAATCTATTTATTTTAGAACGAAATTGATAATTTTGATTATTTTTTAAGAGCTGATGATGATTCATATTATATAATGGAAAATTTGAGATTCATGTTATTAGCTTTAAATAAAAATGATCCACTTTATATTGGTGCAAGATTTAAGTTTGGTGTTCCAAATGGATATATGAGTGGCGGATCAGGTGTGATTTTAACAAAGTGAGTTACTGTAATCTATAATTATGATAATAGATCACAGTGTTATTGTTACAAGCTAAATATGCAAATTTCTTTCTTTCTTTCAGAGCCGCAATAAATCGACTGGTGTCAAATTTTGGTAATGCTAGTATATGCCCTCAACCGACCAGTGACAATGATGATCTAGAACTTGGAATATGTGTTCAAAATTTGAATATTATATCTGTTGATACCAGAGACTACCAGGTAAAACTTTTTGATATCAGCTAGTCAATAAATTTTAATTTGTAGGGTCGACATCGAATGTTTCCATGGGGACCAGGTGATCATTTGATGAGAGGACTAGAACAAAGACATTTGGATTATTTATATTATCCATATAAACAAAACAAGGTTTGTTTTAAGCTTGCAGGGGGTTCATATATCTCGAGAGGGGAGGCCCAGACAAAAACGTCAACACAGAAAATTTTTGGCATGTGCCGCATTTGATGTGCGGCTGTCATTGATGCGGGAAGATATACTACTTTTTTCGAGATATCTGGACATTCTCTTGTCAATCTTTTTAGTCAATCCATAAATCTTTTTAGACATTTGATTGCTGTGCTGAACATATGATATCATTTCATTATGTCTATGGTGATATGTTATATATGATAGAATTTTTAATTTATCATGCAAAGTTAATTGGAATTGTGGATAAATCATGGGCTGAAACAATCACTGATAAAAGAGATGGCAGATTATCACTGCTCGAACAACTTAAAAAAGCATCTAAAAAAGTTAATTTTAATCGATTAGTTGATAAATAAATATAATTTTATTATCTCATAAATGTTCGTCTGCAAAGTGTGATTTTTAAAAAAAGTTTGATTCAGTTCCACGAATAATCATTTAGTCAAAAAAGACATTCTTTATTTTTTGGTTAAATTAATCCATTGAATTTTTGCAAATAAGTTGAAACATTTTTTATGCTATTCGAATATGGCCAAATAAAGTACAGCATTGTTGAGCCGTTCTGATGGTTGAGTGGTTTATGGCGCAAGTCTTAAACGTCGAATGGCTCAACATCCTGCTTGTTTCTGTGATCCCCCGAATGCGCACAAAAAGTTTTGACATTTCCTTGACCAGAAAAACGATAATGTGCACTGTTGTTAAAACAGTAGTCATTCAAAGGATAAAATGGATCAGCCCTTTTTTAACACAAAAAATGGAACTTTTTGGGAAAAAATTTCATACTATTTGTTTCAATTTTTACACACAAAAAACATGAATAATTATTTGGATATAAAAAAAGACAGTTTTTCCTTCATTTTTTATCCTGTTGTGAATTATTTTTTGCCCATTTACAAATGACCTAATGAATTGAGGCTTTGTTGAGCTGCTTCGATGGTCGAGTGGTTTATGGCGGAAGCTTTAAACGTCGAACGGTTCGTCAAAGTCATCTTTGCTATGGTCCCCCGAATGCGCACAATAAGTTTTGACATTTCCTCGACCAGAAAAGCAATAATGTGCACTGTTGGTTAAACAGCAGTCATTCAAAGGATAAAATGGATCAGCCCTTTTTTGTTTAAAAGTTAATAGATATTCAAATTTTTACTTAATTACTGTTGCAACGGCATGAAATTCTATGATCTTGTTGATTTTGTTTTATGAAATACCACCATACTTTCATAGTACACATTGCAAAAATAGATGTAGAAATTTTTGAGATAAATTTAAGGGCACACAAAAGTGATTGATCGAATATAAACAAATTTAGTGCCACTTTTAAGAATCATTTATTATAAAATTTATCGAGCAAACCAAATAACAATTTTTGTTGCAAATAATCTTTTATTTTCTGTTTTTTAGTTTTTGCTTTTCATTTGTAAAATATATTTCAATTATGTCAGCACAAGGAAAAAATGAATCTATATTTATTATTCAATCAAAAATTGATGACCAACAGTTTACCGTTGATAAAAAAGTTATTGGTTCTTCTGCTTTGCTGAAAAACATTTGTGGTAAGAACTTTTTTGTTTTAGGGTAGAGCTTATCGCTTCCAGGGGTGCAGGAGTAGTAGAGTGGAAAAGATCAAAGAAAAATGTGCTTTTGAGGCGGTAGAGAAAGCGATATTTTTGGCAGTAGCAAAAATAGACACGACATTTTACTAACAAAAAATAACTTTTTGTTAGAAAATGAACACTTTTTTAGATATAACTAAAATAACCGAACCAATTTCGCTCAATTGTTCTGGTCATTCCTTGCAAGTTTTTATCACTTTAATCAATCACTATCAAACAATCGGAAATGACCATGATATTGAATTTGAAAAAAGTCTTTATGATTCTGCAACTTTGAAAAACAAGCAAAACCTGATACAGCTGATTCAAGATTTATGTGTTCTTGATAGTGATTTCTTTCTTGATTCAATTGCTGATTATATTCTTGATATCATTGGATTTGAAGAAAAATGGAATTGGATGCATATACAAAAATATTTTGGTTTTGAAGATGATTTTTCAAACCGACAAAGAAAGCTAATGGAAAATGAGGAAAATCTGGAATATTTCTTTTCAATCTCCACAGAAACTTTTAAATTTCCATGTCCAAATAAAAGTTTGTATTCGCTTAAAACTGACTTTTCAACACCAATGAATGTTCTAATTGCTCGAATTATTCAGCGTTCAAATGAAAAAGTTTCTTATTTGTTATCTTTGATCAATAAAACAATCAAAAATGAAGTTGATCGACATCCGTTAAAGCTTACAGAATTTAATGCTTCATTACAAACCTGGACATTAGTGCTATTTTTTAGTAAATCAAGAAAAGGCTTCACATTTCTTTTAAATTGTAGAGAATCTTACAGAAGTCATTTTGGGATGCGTGATATACAATACAATGAAGAATATATTAATATCATCAAAAGAAGAAAGATTATTGCCTCCGATGTTTCAATACATTTTCTTCATATACTCAAAGCAGATGAACCTTTTATTGACAGTAATTCATTAATATTTGTACATTCAAAAAAGCCGACTGAAATAACACTTCAAGAAAGCTATAAAACAATGTATTATTTTAATGTAGAAAGCTATCAAAATTCATCAATTCTATTCCGCTTCAATTCATTAGATGACTCAGGAATAAACTTTGAAGAAATTTATAAACATTTAATTGCAAAAGATTTATCAAAAAGAATTCAGTAAGTTTTTATTGTATATAAAAAATGATAATAAAACGTGCTTTATAGACTACAAATGGCCAATGATATCTTTGGATTTTTTCATCCTTTTGCTTCTTTATGGTTTCACAAAAAACCAAATGCTTCTAAATTTGAATCATTAGAAGTTAGATACTATCGAGACATATGCGCTGAATTTAAAAACTTTGTTACGGTAGTTTTTTAAAATATATTTGGAAGAAAAATAAAGTCCTTTTTAGACTTATATGGAAGACGATGGAGTGATAAAATCTTCAAAAGTAATACTTGGAATTCCATTGGATGAAGTTGATGCTCCTAAAATCTATGATTCATATGTATACAAAGTTTCTGATGTAAAAAAATATTTGAATTGTATTGTTACAAAATAAAGTTTTTGTTTTTTAATAATTTACTCTTGGCAATTGAATTTTTTACAAACTGTAGAATTTAACCATAAAATTCAAAGCAATGTGATCAGTTTAATTAGCAAACAAAAATACATTTTTCCTTTTTTTAAACGTTGAGCATTCGCAATAAACTAAGAGGTTCTTCTCTTTCAGTTGAATATGACCAAATGAATTGAGGTTCAGTTGAGCCGTTTCGATGGTCAAGTGGTTTATGGCGCAAGTCTTAAACGTCGAATGGCTCAACATCCTGCTTGTTTCTGTGATCCCCCAAATGCGCACAAAAAGCTTTGACATTACCTTGACCAGAAAAGCAATAATGTGCACTGTTTAACAGCAGTCATTCAAGGGATAAAATGGATCAACCCTTTTTTAATATAAAAATAAGTGAAAAAAATTTGGAATCCTTTAATTTTTACAGCAAAAAAACGTTTTATTGCGGTTTTCACACAAAATATCAATCTTAAATTAGAAGAACATTAACAATTATTTGGAAAATAAACAATTTTTCCTTTACCCTTTTGTGAATATGTTTTGTGCCCCTTTGCAAATGACCACATTAGTTTAGATTTTATTGAGCCGTTTCGATGATCGAGTGGTTTATGGCGCGAACCTTAAACATTGAACGGTTCGTCAACGTAATTCAATGCCTCTCCCTCGAATGCGCACAAAACGTTTTGACATTACCTCGACCAGATGAACAATAATGTGCACTGTAGTTAAAACAGTAGTCGTTCAAGGGGACAAAACTTTTTTTGACTTTGTTATCACATTATGAGGATTACAGTTTTTGGCATTTTTATTTTGCTAAAAAAATAGTCATTGCCTTAAACAATAAATTTAAATATTGATAAAAATAAAGCTGAAAGATAACGATTGTAAGTCACATTTTTGAAACCTTTTCTTCATTAGATTTTTAGTTAAATATTCCACAGCTTTATACATGTGAAAAACTGATAGAGATAATACACAATCACAAAAGACATTTTTGATGCTTTTATTCTTTTTCTATTATGCCGAAAAACAAGACAGCCCATAACTTGGAGATAACACAAAATGAGAGTGACCACTGATCAAAGGTTATCAACAATGCAGCCTGGTGGCTACTACTATCCCTTTCATTATATTAGCTTTTTATCTAGGTTTTATGAATGTCAAACGATAAGTATAAAAATCAAGCAACAGATAGACAATCTGTTGATTCTTTGTTTGTTATTATGCAACAAGCAATTTTTTGTACATTATTCTTGCGAACAAAAAGAAAGAAAATTTCAATAAAAAAAGGGCACGAAAGAAAGAAGAAAAATCTTGATAAAGACGAGACCCCTTTTTGCCAAGCAGTTTTTGTAAAAACAAATTTGAATTTCTTGCTCTTTTATTTTGATAGAAGACTTTTTTTAGTTTAACAATTATATTTTTAAATAAACTAAATTTGCCACGTTATTATTTTCATGGAAGATATCATTGATCTTACAAATAAGTAAGTTTTGATGTTACATGAAATATGTTATTGCTAGCTAAAGTGTTCTTGACTGTGCTATAAGTATATGGGTGTAATAGTTTAATAGCAACACAAATGTGCTTTTGTTTTGTATTTTAACTTAATAAAAAAACAGTTTTTTTGTAAAGTTATAAATAGTTACACCTCCTTTAACACTCTATACATCCCTGTCTTTTGTTTTTTAATGTTAAAACAATAGTGACTGAAAACTGAACTACTAATCTTTCACTTAAAAATTACACATTGCTGTTTGTAATTAATTAAATCTTATAAACTTTTTAGGAATCCTGGTACTCCAGCAAGACAAACACCTCTCTCCAATAATATTAAACAGTTTTTGACTCCAACAACAACAACTGCAGCAGCTCGAGCAACTCCTTCATCAGCAAGAATGAATACAAGCACTCCTACAGCATCTGCAAAACCAGCTACTCCTTCATCATCAACATCAGCAGATACGAATAAAAGCAGCTCTGTAGAAAAAGAAAAAAAGAATTGCAAAATTAAAAGGTAACTTATAACAGATTTGTTTGATAATAATAACATTTTAAATCTCTATAGAACTGAACTAGATGAAGATATTGAAATTGTTGAGGAAGATAGCGACGAAGAACAAGAAAATGTTGTTCTTGCAACACCAGCAATCAAACAGCCATCTGCTTCTGGAGGTAGTACTGCAAATGATGCTATTGAACTTTCTGATGGCGATGATGATGATATTATACCAGTAGATAATGGAACTACTCCACATACTGATGCACCAAGAAAGAATAAGATGCAAAAGATAAAGCAGTATGTCTTTAATTGTCAATACAATAAAAATGTAATAATGTTCTACCTTTTTTTAGCATCGTTCTTGATGATGATATTGATATAATAGAAGAAGATGAGTCTGGAAATGAAGAGGTTATTCAAGAACCACGTAATACTGCTGAAACTCCATCTGAACTTCAGCTAATTCATGAAACAGCTGCTGTAAAAGAGAATTATCGAATTACAACACCTGTTGCCAGTGAACTGAGTGATACTCCGATTCCTGAAAGATCAGAAAGTGTTAAGAGGTACATATTTATGTGTGTGTTTTGTAAAAAAGTTTTAAAATAAAATGTTTTAGCAATGAAAACACTGAAAATCATGTAGCAGCAAGCTCTTGTCCAGCAGCAAATTCTTCACCTCGAGTTCCTCGATGCCGGTAAGCTCTTCATATTTCTCGAAATATCTTTTATATCATTCCCACTTACAGTACCCCAGCACCAAATTCTCGTGATATTGAACGACGAAAGCTTCAACCTGATCAATATAAATTTGGTGTAACAAAATTAAATACAGAAAATGGAAGAATTATTGTTCCTGTTGAAAATGATTTAACCCTTGTTTATGAATATACTAATGGCCGCGGTAATCGGTGGTATTGTCGACTTTGTTCATCAATTTCAAGAGATACAAGACGAATTACCGCTATATTAAATGCTGATAAAACTTTTGATGCTCTTGTAAAACATGTTTGTAAACCAATTACCGCTGAAGCATCTGAAAAAGATCAAGAAAGAATTATAGCAAAATATTCATGTAGCAATTCAAGAAAGCGCGCATCATCTGTTGTTCCAGCTGCTGATGATAGTTATGAAGCCGAAGAAGCTAATATCACGCAAGCAACACCTCGTGTATCAAGATCACGAACTGTAAATTATCGTGAATGTGGTGATAATTTTGGTGACAATTCAAATTTGCTAAGAAGTGCTATAAAGCGTGAAGCACCTGGTAGTAGTCGGCGAAGTGATAATAGGTTTGTTTTTACGTTGTTTTTAATTCTAAGTAGAGACCCTTATGCTGTTGGTCCTATTTTATGTACCGCTTTGTAATTAAACATATATTGTTATTGTTATGCTTTTATTTTTAGTGCACCACCAACGCTTCGTGAAGTTCCTCGTTCTGAATGGCAATTTGGATTTAACAATGCTGGACAAAAGGATAAAAGAATTATTGTATTCGAATCAAATGATCGAAACAAAGCAATGGAATATGGTATTTATGATGGTTTTACTCGTTGTTTGGGATGTTATCGTATTGAAAAAGTATGTAATGGTGCAAAGCTTGATTCGAAAAATGAGCTATTATTTGCTCCTATCAATCATTTTTGTACACCAAGATTATATTCTGAAATTGAAGTGGAGCAAAAATTATTTGCTGCAAGAGGTAGTAAACCAAGTGGCTCAACGGAATCTTTCGAAAGCAGCATCAGCAAACGGTTAAGAATTGATAATGATGATTCATTGAGGTAATAGTTATTTAAAAGATTTTTATTTTCTAATTTTGATAACTTTATTTAATTCTAATTTACAATCTTTTATTTTATAATCTTTATTTTTAGGTCACTTCAAGAAGTTCCTCGTTCTGAATGGTATTTTGGATACAACAAAGCTGGTAAAAAAGACAAGCGAATTATTGTTTTTGAATCAAGTGATCAACAATATGCAAAGGAATATACGGTTTGTGGAACTTATCTTCGTTGTTTAGGCTGCCAACGCATTAATCAAACTTCTACAAGTGCAAAATTAGAGAATAATAAATTATTTGTTTCAACAAATCATATTTGTGCACCAAAATCATATACTGAAATAGAAGCAGAACAAAAGCTACTTGCCGTAAAGTGTGAGAAAGAAAATGAAGTTGAAAAAAGTGAATTAACAGAATCTTTTGAATGCAGCAGCATTAAGCGAGCAAGAATTGAGAATAATGAATCAATGAGGTAATACTTTTGTAAAATTATCTAACAGTTTCTTTTAAACATTTGCTTTTTAGACATGAATCTGCAACTCCTGTAAATGTTCCAAATGATGAGAGGTAATAATTGCGGGATATTTTTTAAATAGTTTTTATGGGTTTGCCTTTTTAGACATGAATCTCCTGTAAATGCTGCAAATAATTCTGCTGATGTAAAAACAGATTGGCATGATTTTCTTGTACCACCATCTCCCCCATCAAGAGTTAATTCTGTTCAACAACAAATTATTCCAGCTGCTGCTTTACCATTTACAACTCCATCACCACCATTGAGTGAACAAAGGTACGTCTTTTTATTGTTGTAGGGCATACGGTATATTTCAAAAAACTTTCTTTGAATACATAGTTTTTGCATAAAACTACCGTAATACTATTTTTCTTTATTGCTCTTGCTATGACTTTTTTTACTTTTGTTATCTTTGTTTTCTTTTTAGTGTTTCTCCCCTTCCTGATTCTTCGATTGCTCGATTCTATCATCCATCTGGTCTTTTCTTAAGTCAATGCTGTGAAAGCCTTGATCTTACATATTCTCCAGAGGCTTATTCTTTTTGGGCTAACATTGAAGTATATGATTTCGATCTCAATTCAATCCATCAAAATGTTCATCAAACTGCTGATCGAGAAATGTCTGGCTTCTCTGCTCTATCACTTTTATTGACTGGTTCTGAAAGTTCAGCAATGACAATTAAATGCAATTTAAATACATATATTCTTCAAAATTGTGATGTTATTGGTAAGCTTTTTGTTTGCTTTTTTACACAAATACCTTCTTGCTGTTTTAGGTGACATGGTTCGACATGATCTTTCAAAAAGTACTAATCCAAAACTGCTTGAAACTTTTGCCGCTAAAAATCCAACAGAAATGCATTTTGTTGCTATGACTCGTCTATTCAACTGCCGATTTGCAATCTTCAAAGATGGTAGCTGCAAGCGTTACGGTAACTGGAATCCATCGCCTGAATATATTCCAATCTTTCTACTGCAATTCCATGATGGCAAATATTCTCCTATTTTTTCTTTTTAAATGTTATTATTTTGTTTTATTTATTGTTGATTTTATATGGTGCTATTTTATTTTGTATGTGAAAATTTTAATAAAATGTTTTTGAAAATCGGCACTGTTATTTTTAAATACATTAATTGTTGCTCTTTTTTGGCATATTGTTCATCAACAAACATAACATATTTTGAGATCATGGAAAAAAACATCTATTTTAAAATTTAATTGTATTTTTATTTAATATGACTTCTCCTTCACTTTCCTTTGACTCCTGTGTCCTATCAAATCCACCTCAACCACAAGCTTTTTCATTCCCATCTAATATTATTTATTACATCTCTAAAAATTCTTCCTCGGCAAGTGTATATCAAAAACTGATACAAATGTGTAAATATTTTTATTTAAAGCAACGATATATTGTTATAAATAAGCTAGAAAGTTCTCAGCTTCCTTATATTTGGAAAGCTTATGAAAAGCCAAAAGGAAAAGAATTTATAACTCTTGATGCCAGAAGGATTAAAGCAGACTTATGGTTGATTGGTGAATTGAATGTATGTAATAAGATTCCAGCAGGTTATGTGAATTTGTTGTTAAAGAAAGTTGTAAAATGTGATATTACTTCTTTGTATCTGAATCATTATAAAATTAGTTATAAGGAATTTTTGGTGTTAACTTCATCAATGAAGATTACACATTTGGCGCTGGAAGATATAGTTGTTAGAGATGATAATGGCAAGATTGTTCCATTTGAAGATATCCTTCAAAGAGTACCAAATGTATCTTATTTTGCGTAGTAAGTTTTAGCTATTTAGCATACTGTATACCACTTATTTACAGTTAATATACCCTATACTTTCCCATTTTTTAGTAACATTGAAGAAAATGTTGAACTTGTATACACCGCTGAAACAGCTGCTAAAATGGTACAGCTTCCACCATTCCCAAATCTTAAACATCTTCATATATTACAAAATTCTCAAGAATTTGATCCAACTGATTTTTGTGATTTTGTTAAAGTAAAGCTTGTTTCTTATTTGTTGACGTACAGTAACCCAAACAAAACTTTTAGAATAATTCATCTGCTGTTGATTATTTAATAACTTTTCATGAATCTGTTTTGATGGATCATAAACGATGGTTCAAATATACTATCGATAAAATGTTAGATTCATGGGAGGAAGAAGAAAAGCCCTCAATATCTGTTTCTTTGTTGTTTTAGTTATTTGTTTTCCTTTGCAAATTTTCGCTTATAAATTAGTGGTTTATGAGATGAGCTACAGTATCAACAATAACAAATCTTCAAAGTTAAAAAGCAAGAGTTCGACTACAACAAGTTTGATAATTAAAAAACGAATCAAAATAAATTACATTACAATAAAAGGTCTTCAATGTTGTTACTCAAAGCTTTATCCTCCATAAATTATTTTTTAATCATCCATTAACTTTTTCAATTTGTATGTTCATATTCACAAAAAAGATTAAAGAACAACAAGGACGTCAGCAGAGTTGATACGAAGGAGTACGAATCCCTTTGAAAATCGAAAAATTTCTTGATCTTTTCCTGCTGTCCTTTTAGAAGACCAAAGGCGTGCCTCCGTGAAGAATGATTGCGCCGATACTGGAGAAAAATTCTGTTTACCACCTTGAAAAATAAATTTAAACACTAATCACTGTCAAAAAATAAAACTAAATCACCCCAATGATCTCCACCTTCTCCCAAAACCAACTTACATCAGCAGTAGTAGCAACAGACCAAAAAATGATCATACACAATGATTGATTAAACAAAAGAATAAATATATTTTATTTTAGAAATAAATTAATATAATATAATAAATCAGATATAATAAATATAATTAAATATAATTAGTTAAATATACATAATAATTTAATTAACCATGTTGATGGCCATCTCCTAAAAAATGGAAAAATTATTTAAAGAAAGTATTCTCATCTTTAATAAAAGTCAATTTTGCTATTTAGAAAAAGCTTATCCGTTTATTTACATTTTTGTTATCGATTTAGCATTAAGAAATATCATATATCCGCTTAAAAACGACCTATGGTTGAATTTAATGTTATTAAGACTTTTATCTCAACACTATCTTCATTTTTTCATTGAGATATGTGTCTGCTGATATTTGCAAAAGTTTTTAACCTAAACATCTTATTGTACTTGGACACATCGAGGACATCAACGTGATTACCACAAAAAGTTTACATCTGGCAAATGCATTAAAAGATACTATATTCACTGCATGATATCAAATAACTGAAATATTTATACACATTAACACATAAAAATAAATTATTTTAATAAAAGTGGAGATATATATTTACAAATTTTCATTAGTTGTTGTTAAATGATTTGTATAATTAAAGTTTTAACAACTCTAAAAATCATGTCTTTGTATACTGCTAAAAAAATTTGATTAACAGTTTCCATAAATTGATCATTATCCCATATATTGCTTTAAGTTGAATGAGTTGACATTGAAGATTCACTTTTGACCATTTTTTGATGACATTGAAAAACAATATTGAAAGAAATAAAAAAATGTGTTGAAGTAGAAAGAAAATCAAAGTACAAAAATGCAAATTAATTGTTGCAACAAAAAACAGTAGACAAAACAATAATTTTTATAGTACAAATTGCTTCAAGTAAAGTTGCTTTCGATTTGTTGACGACAAGTCGCTCTTTTTCGCTTTTGTAATTTTATATATTCAGGGAAGGATCATCAATAACGGGAACATTTTTTTGCAGCTTAAATTTTGGCATTCACTTTGCGTCAAATTCAATTTTAACTTCGACATCCGCTAAAAATTGGATAATAAAAATTCAGGCTTTCCTGTTATAGCTTTTAAAAATGACAAAACAAGAGGATGATTTTCTTGAAGTTAAAGGAAATCAATATGTTCAGAAAAGTTTAAATTATATCATCTAGTTTTCATATTTTGCCGCGATTAACGTTGAATTTTGCGCTATTTCTTAAAGAGATCCCAACTGCCAAAAAAATTTTCTGTTCACAAAATGCTGCCGTCGATGATAATCCTTCCCTGAAAACATGAGTTCACAAAAGTAAATAAAAAACAATTTTTTGTCAAAAAATTGATTGCAATTTTACTTGGGCCATCTTCTTTTCATTTTAGGCATCTACAAAATGGACTTTTCTGAAGGTGCCGATAAGATTATTTACCCTGTTATTATATTAATTGTTTCATCTTCAATTACGGGTATTGCCTGGTTGGCCAAAGAAGGGTACTGCCCTTGCCCATGTTGTCCTCGTAAAAGTGGTGGAGCAAATGATGGTGGTGGTGGTGGATCAGCAGCAGCAGGAGGTAAGGCTTCTTTCATGATACTGTAGCAAAATCATTTTGGATGAGTTTATCCGTTTTACATTTTGCACTTTAAATAGAAAATCGATATCAGAGGCTGTCTAATAGAAATTTGGAATATTTCGAGTGTTCATTTTGCATGAAAACATTTCATGAAAATATGAATTTTTATCTCAATAGTCTCTTCATTTTTTCATTGAGATATGTGTTTGCTGATACTTGCAAAAGTTTTTAACCTAAGCATTTTATTGTACTTGGTCACATCTATGACATCAACGTGATTACCACAAAAAGTTTACATCTGACAAATGTGATAAAAGATACTGTATTCCCTGCAGGGTATCTAATAACTGAAATATTTATACACATTAACACATAAAAATAAATTATTTTAATAAAAGTGGAGATATATATTTACAAATTTTTATTAGTTGTTGTTAAATGATTTGTATAATTAAAGTTTTAACAACTCTAAAAATCATGTCTTTGTATACTGCTAAATATACATGCTGTCATATGTCATTTACAAGATGGATTGAAATGAATCAACGAGAAATTTTTGATGCTGTTAATTCATGCATTCAAAGAGTATATGAAAGTTTATGAATATTTTCATTGATGAAACATGTTTAATTGGTATTGAACTACTGTTATATGGGATCGAGCTACTGGAAAGGCATTATATAATGAAATTGTACGATTAGATACTCTCATTTAAGAACTTGCGGAAGAAGCTATCAATAATACAGTGACAAAGTAAGTTCTTTTAATAATTTGTGGTTGAAGTGCATTTGGTTTTTTTTGTTCTTTGATGCGCTTCAAAAAAGATCAAAGTCGGCAACATACACTCATGTTTGTTTCTCGGCTATTATTAAACGTATCTATTAAAATCGGTGTTTCTGATTTTAACGCCAGTGGCGCCACCACTTTGATCGCTCTTTCATCTTTTCCCAAATTCTTTGTCTCTGCCGCCACCGAAATTAAACTTAATTTTTTGCTGATTTTATTTGGCTCAAAAAGCAAAATTTTGTCTGCCCCAAGTTCGCTAATCTTTAAACTAGACGTTTATGGTTCTCAAAAACGAACATATTTATCCGTTCAACAAAACTGATGGTTCCTCAGAATTTACAAAGCCTTTACAAAAGAAAAGAATAAAAATAACAAAGTCAAACATTAATTCCTGGCAAAAGATATAACAAATTCCCCTGACCTCCAAAACCAGCTTATACATCAAATGTAGAAGTAAAAGAAAAAACGATAAATGCACAAACCTTGATCAGTTAAAATAACCAAAATATTTTATTCTTGATAGATATAATAAATTAGATACAATAAATAAAATTTAATATATTGCATTAAATAATTACAATAACAGTTCCAATAGGAGCATTTGCAACAGCAACAGCAGCAGCAGCAGCAGCATGACGATTTGCTAAAAAAATAGAACACTTATTTTAAAAAAGTTTTCTCAGTCCTAGCAATGCTGTTTACAAAAAGTTTATCCGTTTATTTACACTTTTATTATCGATCCTTTTTAAGGGATATCATATATCCACTTAATCCTTTGACAAAAGAAGCCTACGGTACTATTTAATGCTATTAAGACTTTTATCTCGATAATCTATTTATTTTTCTATTACAAACGTGATTGCCCATATTTGCAAAAGCGTGTAGCCAAAATATTTTTGTACTTGGTCATATCTGTAACATCAACATGATTACCACAAAATTTTTACATTTTTTTACAAATGCTTTAATTGACACTGTATTAATACACTGCAAGATATCGAATAACTAAAATATACACATTAACACATAAGTATAAGATTAATAAATTATATATTATAAAAAATGGAGATTTACAATTGTTTATTGGTTGTTGTAATTAAATTTTTTCATTTGTGACATTAACCCCAAAAAGAACCAATTATATCTTTTTACATTGCTAAATATATTTGATTAAACGCTTCACTAAGTTGATCAGTAGCCCATATTGCTTTAGATTGAAACAGATGACAGTAAACAATAATCTTTGACCATTTCTTGTTGGCATTGAAAACATCATTGAAAGTTTAAAAAAATGAAAGTGTTGAATAGTAGTAAGACGATAAACAAAGTACAAAATGCAAATTAGAAAAACTTTTTCAATAATTTATTCCAACAAGAAACAGTAAATTAAACAAAATATATTTTATTATTCTTTGATTTAAATAATCAATTTTTGTTTTAGTCAATTATTTAATCCTGTTTTTTTGCTGCTAATTTATTTATTGAAACAATGACAGATTGGAAAGTATTTGCAATTTGTTGGGGAACGCTTGTTGTAACTGCTATTATTGAACTTATCATATTGGCTGTTAAAAAAAATGCTTTGATGCTGATGACAAAAAACAAGCTGGAAATGGAAATAAGCATGGTAAGTTTTTTATTATACCGTAACAGAATGATTTATGAGGAGTTTATCCGTTTATGTTTTAAGCTTTTTAAACGAAAATTGATATCCAAAAGCTCTTCGTTTTCATAGAAAAAATTTTCTTAATTTTATCTCGATAATTTCTTCATTTATTCATTTAAATAACATATTTACTTATATTTGTACACGGTCGCATCTGTGACAAAAACATAATTACCACAAAAAACTTTGCATTTTATACAAATGTTAAAAATGATACTGTATTAACTGCTGGATATCAGATAACTTAAAAAATGTACACATTAACACATAAAAATTTATTTTAACAAATTTGTGACTTACAATTGTTTATTAGTTGTTGTTAAAAAATTGTTGTAATTAAATTTTACATTGTGACAAACCAAAAAGAACAAATTATATCTTTGTATAAGCTACTGGAAAAGTATTATATGGTGCAATTGTATGGTTAGATATTTGTACTGAAGAACTCAAGGAAGAAGCTATCAATGATACAACGACAAAGTAAGTTATTTTAATTATAAGAGTTGAATGCGTTCATGGCAAAAAACTTTGTTTTTTTGATTTCGTGCCTATCTATTAAAATCAGTGTTTCCGATTTTTAAAAAAATGCCACCACCACTAGCTAAAAAAAGCGGCAAAATTTTTAAAACTGACACGTGCCCCTTATATCTCACCTTGCTGATGTCCTTTACAATCACTTTAAAACGGGCATGCAACTGTTTTTTAGGGATCAAAGCTAAAACCGGTCTGCCGATTTTTCAATATTTTCCTGTGCTGTATTTAAAATGGCTTTTTAATAATGTCTCAGAAGTGAAAGAAACATATAAACGTGGAACTTGCTATTTGAAACAGTTGATTCATGGGTTATTTTTGAAGATGACTGGTCATCATGTTACCGTTGTATCAAAGAAATAACATTAGAATATAAAGTTTTGGAGCATACTGTATAATTATGCTACAAATTTTATCAAGCGGGTGGTAATATCAACTATTGAAACATTTTTTCAAAGAATATAATTGGTGACGTTTTTACTGATGACAATTGTAATCATGAATATTTACGTGAACGTTTTGACAAGAGAATCTGTTATCTCGCTGATATAAGATGTGGTAGAAAAGATTCTGTTAAAAATATTACTCTTATTATGTGACTTCCACAAGAAGATAATATTGAAACAGTTTATAGCGGAAACAATTAAGCTAAGTTCGCTTAAATGGATTAATGAATCAAATGAATGGCTTTATTTAATTTTTGAAATGATTTTGTTTAATTTTTCTTGCTCAATGTTGGTAAAAAATAATTGATCTTTTTGATTATGAAAATGAAAGGATGATGCAATAAAATGTTATGTTCAGATAAAATTCTCGAAGCGAAACTAAAACAACATAATTTTAAATTTGTGTAATGTAGAAAAACTGGTAAATTTTTTAAAAAGACATTTACTATTGCTTTTTTTGTCTTTGTTAAATCAATGGTGGAAGGATTTTTAATATCTTTTAAAGGGGAATCACAAGGCTAAAAAACTTTTTGAATTAAAAAAACTTTGGCATTTATCTTTTTTATTTGACCCTTGATTTTTATTTTTTTTATAATAGCAAATATAATTTTTGCTTTGTCAGTTCCCCTTTCAATTTGTTGTTTAAAAATTAAATTTGTTTTGTTTTATATCGTGTTTGTAATACTAAACGAATCCGATTTTGACTGAATGTTTTTTGAATTTCGCGGGAATACGTTTCCATAAATAATCCTTCCATTATCCCCATTTTTTTGCAGATATGGGTGAACAACCAATTTTTTCAAAAACTGGCGGTGGTAATTGGATGACAGAATTTCAAGGCCGAAAGTTCTACCAACATGGAAAAGGTTCTGAACTTGAGGATGGTCAACTCTGTTTTATTTTGTTTTGTGAAAAGCAGGGTATAACAAAACTGGATTGCCACGCAAAAATCCATTCAATTGGAAATCAATATGTTCAACGGGTCAATCCTGATATTCTGATAACTGAACATAACAATGCTTGTTTGGCTGCTATTGATCCCAGTAAGTTCTGATATTAAAGTTTTCGTTTTTCCGCACTAAAAGTAGAGTAAAAGAGATCATAGAAATTTAAAATTAATCAATATAGATAAATGACTAAAAAAAATTTTTATCTTTGATAACTGACAAGACAAGAAGCTTTTGATCAAACAATTTTCGGACAATCTCTTTTTTCATATTACACTGATCTTTATATTCTTATTAACAAAACTGAAAATTTTTGATTTTTTCCTTTTTTCACTGCTCTTTATTTTTTGGATACTGTAGATCTGTAGAAAAAATTTATTTAAATAAATATTTGTCATAATAAAAACATTTCTTTTTAAGTCAATACAGAGCGTCATCAAGAAATTGCAAGATGTGAAGATCCTGCTGCCGGTCCTCCACCTCCAACACTTTTCAATACGAGAAGAAGCCAAGAAGGAGCTCAACGTCCATCTTTTGCAGTTCAAAATATCGGCTGCACCAATTATGGTAAATGTTGCATATTTTAGAAACATAAAATACGAACACATTTTTAGGTTATTTACCAGAGAATATTCCACCACCACCTTCTCCACAAGAATATACACCACCACAATCACCAGAAGCAACAACAGCACGATTGCCATCACCCAAAAAAAGAAGTCAATTATAAGACGAGTCCGTGATTTTTTTAGAAATAAAAAAGAAGATGATTAATTGTAAATGTTTTTTTCTTTTTTTAGTTAATTTGTTGAGTTATTTGTAATTTGTATGTCAACTTTTTTTTTCGTATGTCTTTTTTTTGTATGTTATCATATAAAAATTATTATTATACTAATGTTTTTTAACACAACTATTTTGTAATAAGACAATCTTTATTGAAAAAAATAATATTACAATAAAACAGTTACAATAGAAAAACAAAAATAAGAAAGAAACATTTCACAAAAAAAAACAAGACTATATAACTTATATTAATGGTTTCCCACCTGATCCACCCCCAGGTGTTGATGGACCAGTTGGCGTACTAGCACCAATATTTAGTGATGAAAAATTTGGTAAAATTTTTTGTTGTTGTTGTGGTAATCCACCTGCTGCAGCATTTCCTCCTCCATTTCCACCACCACCACTACTACCATTCCCAGCAGGCTTATTTAGATCCGTTGCAATTTGAGTAGGACGTTGCTCCAAATCTTTATATTCTAATGTCATTTCTTTAGGAATCTATAAAAAGGATATATATTTATATGTGTATTACAGTATGCTAGCTTAAATAAAGGACGGGCAAGGAACAAAATGCTTCAGCATTAATCTCTTCCGATCTGCTGCAGCAGATATATTCCAGGTTATAGAGGCCAACCAGTTTTACTATCTTTTCCCTCAGACACCAGTCCAAGCGGTTGTGGCCGATAGTCATTCAAAAGCCCCTTTACCCTTGCACACCCATAACTTATATAAATATAAATAAATATCTTACTTTTCTCCATTGTGTTGGATCAAAAATATTATATGAACCTTTTTCATAATTTATTGTTTGTTCTTTAACATTTCCATATGCAGATCTTGTTAACCATACAGACATTCCTTTATGATATCTCCAATCACGAGCATACCTAAAAAACAAACAGAAATATTATTAAAGCAGTAAAGCAAGAAAGGGTTACGGTAGAAACTACAAGAGAGTTGTTGGATAAGCAACCAACGATGTCGTCTACTACTTAGAGCTGTAAATTGCTTATTGTTACCTTTTTCGGTAATTAAATGGCGCAATGGTTAAAGATCTTCTAACAAAATCCATCAACCCAAAAATTACGCTCTTGTTTTCTATAAGAGACGATATCGGGTGCCACTCGCTAAAGCTTAATCGAAAAAACAAGAAAGATGTTTTAAGGAATAATCGAAAAACGTTTCTAAAAGTTCCTTTATAATGTAAAGTCCCAAAATCTACTCGTCATGCTTGCCAAGTTCATTAATAATTGTAAGAATATATCTATCCACTTACAATTCATGAGCAGCAACCATTTGATAAGCTTCACCAGGACAATTATAAAATAAATAAAATAGTGTATCATCTCCTAGCTTTGATAATTTTATTGGTGGAAGTTTATCCTTTATATGTGATGATGTTCGATATTCATCTGGTACATTACATTCAATATCCTGCGTTCTTACAGATGAATCAGAGAATGGTCCACCAAATGATTGATAAAGATTTCGACTAGAAAAATTAAATCTATTTAATACAATATATACACATAACTGTAATAACAAGATAAAACATACTCAGGTGAAGATAAATTTAGTCCAAGATTTGTTAGATCATGTCCAAGTGCAAGTTGTACTAAACCATTATTTTTATCTAATGCTTTTAAAAATGATAGCACTCCAGCCATTCCATATTGATCACTAACCATCCCTGGTGGAATATTTGTCACCCTTCCTGAAAATTAATAGAGTAATTAATAATTATGTTTAATTAAAGTAAAACAAATAAAAAAAGCAAAAACAAATTTGTAAAAAAGAACAATCGAAAAAAGTTCTATCAGTTTTTTGCATTTTGCGTCCAATGAAAAAACACAATAGAAAAAAAATCCAACGAAGAAATTTGTAATGCTACAGTAGGTAATAACACAAAACTTTTTGTGATTAAATATGTATTAATTCAAGTTGGCTCAACACAAAGCATGTGTTTCTATTGTACAGTGATGCTAGAGCAGCAACCATTAAATAAACAACATCAAAGTAATAGAGTCATCATTTAAACTGTTGCATTTTTCTTTATTCATTTAACACAGTAAAGTGTTACTTTTTTTTACACCTGGTTGAAGCAATGATAAAAAAAGGTTTTTTTCTTGACATATTTGAGCTTTTTGGAGATTTGGCAATTAGCTTAAATTCAAAGCTTTGGTATACGGTAGATAGAAAGATTATGGTTGACAAAGTGATAGCTCATGATTCATATAATCCATCTATCGAACTTCAAAATTTTTCGTATCTCTAAAATTCAACGAATCAAAGATTCTCGAAAAACCGAAAGCAATGATCATTTTTTGGCAACTTTGATATATTCAATTTTGAAGACATTTTGAAGAAATTCTCCAAACGATATTTTATAAAATACAACAATTCCAAAAGTCTATCATCACTGGGTATACTGTAGCATAAATTCATCCACAATAAATATATCTCGTTGAACACAATACTGTACCAATAACATTACAAATTTCTTCGTTAATCTTTTTTCTTGTGTTTAATCTAAAAAAAAGTAAAGTAAAATAACATACCGTTTTGATGAGCTTGAATACCACGCTGAGAATTTGCAGATTTCTTTCCATCATCTTTATCAGTTGAAAAAGTATTACCAATCTAAAAAAAATTAAAATTCATAAACATGTAAATTTTGTTCCAGTTATTTGTTCTCGTGAATATATATATCTTTTATCGATCGATCTACAAACATCACCCCGAAACATTCGCGTTTGACAGAAAACTGGTAAACGTTTTTGTACACCGTTAAAAAGAATTTTTAAAATCACGTTCTTTCTTTTTTCTTCATTTTTTGTCCACGAAGCTTTTGAAGCTTCTAGAAGATACAAAAAAGTTCTTCGACGATTCTTTTTTTCTCTGACGCACTTCGAAGAACTTTTTTTTTGCGTTCTCGATAAGCTTCAGAAACTTTTAGAAAGAAAAAAGATGGGAAAAGAAAGAGCAAAACTTCATCTTTTTCTACCGAAATTCCAAAAAAAAAGATTTCTGTTAAATGTTTATGATTGTACTTTTCTTTTTTAAGTATTAAATAAATCTTGTTGATTTAATCTATCTGATGACTCTATCTACAGTAAGAATAACATACCGCTTGAGGATTTTGATTACTTGTTGGAGTTAAGGCAGGAAAATCTTGTTCATTTCGAATAAATTCATTATAACTATTTGCATTAGGTGCTTGCATAATTGCTATAATAATAATAATATCTTTGAGATATATATAATTTTATAGAATATATATATATACTTACAATAAAACGTTCTTTGGAGACCAGCCATAGAACCTGAGGCATCTTTTGAAGCATATGATGGAATATTTGCTAATCCAGCTGTTATTGCAGCAGCAGTAGGAGTTCCAGGAGGTATTATTCCACCATTACCATTTGGATTAAATGGTGTCCTTGATGATGATGATGATATATGTCCATTTCCAACAATATTATTACTACCTGTTGAAGCTGTTGTAGACGTTTGTCGAACTAGCGATGGAAATTCATTTTCATTTATAACCATTCTTGTAAATAATAATATAATATAAAAAAATAAAATAATAGATACTTTGTAATTCTAAAAAATAGATTTTTAAGAAGAAGATAATGACGACATAATGCAATGAAAAAAACTGCAAATATAAACAAACAGCAGCAAAAGAAAAGCGAACACGGTGAAGATCAAAAATGGATATCTCAAATCATTTTTTTGATAATTTTTTAGATATTTAAAAGCAGAAAAGTAGCAAAAACAGAAAGAGATAATACAAAAGATGATGTTAAATCCATCAACATCTTTATCATCAACATTAGCAAAAGATAAAATTTCTAATTTCCCGCCAAAGATATCAACGAAAAAAAACTGCGCAAAAATTTTTTTTTAATCTTTCTCCAACAAATCGAGCAGTTTTTTTATTTCTATCATCATATGTTCAAAGCAGTTTTTAGATCTTTAAATCTTCTATTTTCTTCAAACTTTTAATCTCAAAAAATGCCAATACACACCAAAGAAGATGCGAGATCTACGCGCAAAAAAACTTTAAGATTGAAAAAAAAACAAAAATTTGAGCTCCTCTGCATTCTCTAACATAAATGTTGCAAGCAAATGCTGCAGCAGGGGCAATTATTTTCTCTAAAATCTCTTCGATTTGCTTTAGAACTCTTTCTTTCTTCTTCGTTATAGATGAACTAAGACATTGCAGCAAAGAGATAGGACGCACAAAATTCGGGTTTTTTTGTTATTTTTTATTTTCGACGAGCTCTGAAAAAAACTGCAACTGCAAAAATCTCTTGCTGCTGCTGTCGTTCTGCTGCAGCAGCAAGTAGTAGAAGATGATGATGATGGAAGAAGGAAGGAAGGCCATCGATTTAATATGGGGTTCTTCTTCTTTCTTGCTGTTGTTGTTGTTTCAAATTCTTCTCTTTTTTTATAATGTTGTTTATTGTTGGATGACTTCCAAAAAGCATGACTTTGTTTTTCTCTTCTCTTTCTCTTCAACAAAAAAAAGTCCTGAAAAAAAGATGTGTTTCCATTTTTGAAAGCAAAGAAAAAAAACAGTTGCAAAAATAAGCAGTTCTAAATAACACAGTAAAGTGCTACTTTTAAAAAAAAGTTTTACAGGTTTAAAAAGAAAGAAAAAACTCATAAAAAAATAGCCAGCGTAAAAAGAAAAGAAAGAAAAAAAACACACAAATTTTTTATTGATCACTTTTTTTCCTTCTTTTTTTTTAGTTCTTTCTTGAGTATATTTCGTCTTGTGTTGTTGTTCCTGGGTCATATTTTTGGCAGTTTTAAACACAGCACAGAAAGACGCTTTAAATCCTTGGCATTCACCTATGAACTAGCAGTTACATTTGTCTACTGCAAAAACTCTTAAATAGCTATTCTATTTTCAAAAAGAACTCTTCTCATATTAGCTTGAATGACATCTATTTATTAAAAACGGATATATCAAATCTCATCTTACCTGCCTACATGGAGATTTAGTTTCATCTATATCTCTCTATTTTGCTCAAAAACAATGAAATTTTTATTACATATATGGAAAAAATTACTTGGTATTACGATTATATTTATTTCTATTATAATAATTATCAATGAAAAATCAACAACAAAAATGATTATTCAAAAAACTGATGAAAAAATTTTATCATGTCAAAGAGAAATTGAATCACTAACAACACAATTAACAGGTTTTTTTTTCTTTCTATGGTTTTGCTTCTTTGCTCTCTTTTTTTCATTAAACATTTATCTTTCTTTTTTTTGTAGGGATTTAATTTTTTTATCCGGTTCTTTTTGTGAGTCAAAAAAAGCAGTGTAAAAAAGCAAACAAAATTTTAAGTCAAAAATAGAGTTGTAAAAATGCCAATGGAAAAAATGCCGCCTATTGTTTATGGCTTTGTTAGGGTTTTATTGGCATTTGAAAAAGTGATTTTTGACACTTATATGTTTACCTACAGTATACTCATTTGTTTACTTACAGTACCTTTAGATTACCGTAAACAAAAATGTAAAAATAGCTTAAATTGAGATGCTTTAACATTATCGCTTCCAATTTATTGTTCTCAAAAACGACAGTAACACTGGAATGGCGTAAATAAAAACAAGAAAATTGGTAATCTTCAAAAAATGCTATTTTAGAATGCAAAAAAAATTTCTAATTTTTTAAAAACAGGATATGTATAATCAGTAAATAAAAAATATTTTACGGATAATAGACGAAAAAACATTTTTCCTAATTTTTTTTCTTTTCAATGACAGAAATCACGAGGCAATAGGATAGCAAATATGAAACAAAAATGATGAAATTAAAATTTGAATTTTGGGATAGTCAAAATAGTCAAAACAAACAATTGATAATTTTCGTAAGCATGATGCAATATTTTTTTATAGCAGCTGCAGCTGTATTCTTTTTACCACTTTTTTAATGCAGGCTTACTGTAATGTGCCAAAGCTGTAGTATTATCACAAAAATATTATCTCCTATTTTTGGATTTTAAAATTTAAAACTTTTGTCTCATTTTTTAAAATAATATTTTTTTTCTACTTCTTCAATCTTACGGTAATTATACTCTTTGTCATCATTTCAGTGATAAGCAAGCATCGAAAAAAACTTGATGAAAAATTTATTGAACAAAAAACAGAATTAACTTCAGAAATTCAAGGTAAATAAAGCTTTATAAAAAACGAATACAGTAATAAAATATACTTTTTAGATTTAAAAATAACAATAAAGACATTGAAAAATGAGAATTATCAATTAAAAGAAAAATATGAAAAATGCTCAAATTCAATTGGCAAGGACAATAATGATAATAATAATGAAAACAATGTCATTGAAAGAATACCAGTGATAAATAATAATAATGATAAAAATATTACTGGAGAAATATTACAATTAAAAGTAAGAAAAATTCTTTTTTGATCGAAAAGAAAAGTTTACAAGATGGATATATCAGATTCCATATTCTACAGTATCTCTTGTAAAACATTAAACTTTTTTCAATCAATGATTAAAAACTACAGATAACAAGAAAACAATTTTTTAGGATAAAAATGAACAACAAGAAAAAGAGATTATTGAATTAAAAGAACAATTAAATCAACGGATAAAGGTTTGAAAGCTTTCTTTTTTGATGGCTGTGATCTGGAGTTGAATGAATTTTTTAGAATGAAACATTAGGGAAGCATTCCATTGATCAAGGAAGATCTGAAAATGAAATTAATAATGAGGTGGGTTGGAGTTTTAGAAATTTTTGTTTTTTTAAGTCTTATTTTCCTACTGTATCTTCATAATCTTAAAAAGGTTCACTTTAATTTAGTCAGTCTTTTGAGCATATTCTTATTAAAAAAATTGTTACTGTCGAAATGATAGTAACTATGTCTATATTTTTATCATTTTTCCTTATTACTGTTACAGAAAAAGTAATACAAATATTTTCCTATCGTCTTATCGTCTTTTCTCGTTAAATTTTTAAACAAAAATCAGTCTTTCGAAAATTGTCTCAAAACCAAATTTGAATATGTACTATTTTTTTCTCGACAGCGGTCTGTAAAACCAAAATTTTGTTTTTCAATAGTGACCAACAAAAACTTTTAGTTTGATTACTTTAAGCCCAAAATTCAAAGTGAATTATGATTTCAAATAACTGATTGATATCGAAATTATCTTGAGTTCTAGGAGAGATTTCTATGTCTATTTTCTTAATTTCGATCTCGCTGAATCCTGCTAGTTAACAAAACTTACGAATGATCCAATGCAAATTCATTTGGTTCCATTTTGAATGAATTTGTATGATTCATTATTGCTGTAACAGGCATAAATGATGAATATGAATTTTGATTATTATTATTTCCAACATTATTACTGCTATTGCCATTTTGTCCATTTGCTGTTGTTGAAGCAGTAGCAGCAGATGATGAAGAAGTAGCAGTTGAAGAACAAGAAGTTGAATAGATATTTGTCATATAATTCATTGATGGCGCGTTTGCTGCTGCTGCCGCGGCAACCATTGCTTCATCTTGCTGCTGGTGTTGTTGAGTAATAAGTGATAAAGGTTGTTGAACTTGTGTTGGTGGAGAATCTTCATCATTGAGATCATTGGAATCATCAGATGATTGAGCAGCTTGTTGTTGTTGCTGTTGGGTGTTGCTATTATCCATCATTGAAGGAGTTTGATAAAATGGAAAGAATGTATTTGTTGTTGTTGTTGCTGAACCAGTAGATGAAGAAGTTTGATGCTTTCCTTGTTGGTCCATAATTGCTGCTGCACCATTCCAACAATAATTTGCTGAGGCTGGGAAGGTCATATTTGGCATTGAAAAATTTGTTGGTGGAAAGATATGATTGCTAGGAGTTGAGGAATCGGTTGCTATTGTACGAGTTTGATCAAACCACTAAAATATAGTCACAATTAATTTTCAAAGATAAAATGTTGATAAAAGGTATTGGATTTAAAATCAAATAGGATATATGGAATCCATCAATCAGTAAAAATTTTTTCTTTTCGACTACTCTTTGCTTTCATTTTTATGGCACCAATAAAACCTAACCTGTTGTGACATTTGTTGATTTTGCATTTGTAAATATAATTGTCGTTGAAGAAAACTAAAATCTGCAAAATTATTTGTTCCAACCATTGAGCTTTGATGTTGACTTGGATGTCCATGTAGCAGTTGATGATGTGGAAGATGATGATGATGATGATGTTGTGAAGGCTTATTTCGTTTCATTCTTTTTCGTCGTTTATAATTACCAAATTCAAACATTGATTCATAATCTGTTACAAGTGTCCAATAATTTCCTTTTCGATCATTTGCTGGTCCAACACCATCCCGAGATTTCTTTGCAAAGCAATCATTGAGAGATAAATTATGCCGAATACTATTTTGCCATCCTTGTCGTCGCTTTGCATCAGAATTACGGTAATAAGGGAATCGAGAATCAATGTACTGAAAAGAGAGATATTTAGATGGATTTCAAAATTTTAACAAGATTACTGTAGCTATCAATCAATTAAAATTTATTAATTTTTAAAGAATTTAATTTTGCAACTTCTTTTGCTCTCTTTAATTTTATTATATCTCTTTTATTCAAAAAAAGATTACTGTAGCTATCACTATCGGATCGATAATTCACGGAACACTTTTTAACTTTCACAACGGATTTGAAATCTTTCAAGAAAAAATTTTTATCTTCTTCTAATCTTTATTTTTATCCTACTGTCTACATTTTTGTTCTCGAACTTTTACAAAAGAGCTTTGAAAAACGTTCAAATAACTTTAAAAGTGTTGAGCTTCAAGTAAGAAAAAAACTTACAGAATAAATTTGTGATAAAGTCATTTTTCGATCGGGTGTATGATTGATTGCCATTGCAATAAGGGCAACATATGAATATGGTGGCTTTTCTCCATTATTTCCTTCTTCTCTAAAAAAAGTTTAAGTTTAAAAAGGGTACTGCAATGTATCAAAACTTAGAGAAGTAAAATGAAAAGCTTTTTTGTGGCAAATAAGAAAGTTAAACTTGTCTAAAAATGTTTATCTAGAAAATCAAAAGAATCCTCATTGTTTAGCTTCTCCTCTGTAGACCTTATCGAAAGCAAAAAAAAGAATAATCTTTAAAAATTTTCAAAAATAAAAAGCTTTTTTTGTGGCAAATAAGAAAATTAAATGTATCTCAAAATATTTAACATCAAAAGAATTTCTTTTGTGTTTTTACGGAAGCAAGAAAAAGAAGATAACTTTTACCACCAAGATGTAACCTGGTGCTGCCATGCCACTCTTTTTTTTATTACATTTCTAAAACGATGTCACAAAGGTGACAGTCGGAAGCAATTGGAAAAAAATGCACAAAAAAGTCTGCAGTTCTTTTTTTCTAATGTTTCTTTAATGCGCAAAGAGAGAGAAAGTTAAGGAGTAATGAATTAAATAAAATTAGGAAAAAAATTCATTTGCATTAGAACAAAACTAGGTGAAAAAATGTGTAAAAAAATCTAACTTTTTTTAGTTTTAAAATAAATTTGATAAAAAAAAGTAGAGATCTAAACTTAAAAAAAATTAGACAAAATCCAAATATTTTTCTTTTTTTTAAAAAAACTTAAAGGTAGAATAAACGATTACGATAAACAAAGCAAGACTCGAAACATTTCTGATTTGTAGTAAGTTTTGAGATTAGCTTTTTTTATTTTAAAAATAAAATCCTTTATGAAAAAAATATGTTACGGTATTTTTATGTACTAGAAAATTTTAGGTTAAATAAGCATATCTCTTATGCACAAAAATAGCTTTCAAAAAAAATAAAAAGAAACTTGAAAGAAAAAGTTACAGTAATTTAGAGAAATAGGAAATTTTAAGTCACGCCAAATAACGCATTTCTTTAGCTCAAAAGTAGCTACCATAAAATACAGAAAGCTTGAAAAACGTAAAAAAATAAATTAAAAGAGTTTTGGATTACGACATCTCTATGAGATGTACAAGGAATGAATTAAAACTATAATTCTTTTGTAATCTTCTTTTTTGAAGCACACCAAAATACGCCCATTTATGTAGCTCACTAAAATCAAAAGTGAAAACTTGTACAAAAGAAATTGCTTTGCTTTAAATAGACCAAAACCGCGCTTATATGTGTATTTTTTCGCTGTCAATTGTTTTTTAAACATTTTTAAGATAAGTTTACAAACATTCTCTTACTATTTACTAAACATCTTTTCTTTTGTTTTTTCTAACATACAAAAAATATTTAATATTATGGTTTTTTTACGTAAAAAAAATAAACTTACTGAATGATGAAGTCATTGTTGTTATTTTGCATCTTTGCCGTTACCACCTGCTTGCAAGCTTGCTAAAGTGCCGTTGATGTCAAAGATGATGTTGGGAGTGTTGAAGGCGATGAGAGATAGAGGTAATGTTTTAAGGTTGTTGGATAAGCCTAAAAATAAGTTTATGAAATTACGTAAAAAGTTTTGTATTTTTAAAAAGGATGTTTCCAAAACTTTTTTTCAAGAAAAAAAAACGTATAAAACTTTTATCGAAAAAGCAGCAGCAAAGAAAGTTTAAGCAGGCATCCAAAGAAAAAAAAGTTAAACGATGATGATGATACAAAAAAGAAAGAATCAAAAACAGAAAATATAAAACAGCACAAAAAAAAGAAATAATAATAATATTACGGTGTGATTTTAAAAGCAAAGCAAGAACAAGGAGAAGAAAGCATCATCGATAAATGTTTTGAAAATTTTTGAAAATATCGAAACATTTTTTTTCTTCTTCTTCGATGGCATCGATGATGGGAAATGGAAGGAAGGGGGAAGAAATAAGGAAGCAAGTGATAGGGGCGGAGTTTGAAGGATGTGTGATGATGAAGTAAAGTGTATGTGGTTGATCATAGTTTCTAGGAAGAAGAAGAATGAGAAAAATGAAATGGAGAGAGAAGAGTCATAGGGTAGTGTATCATATCATTGATAGCGTAATCATGGGAATTAGAAGAGCAATTGGCACTTTTATGGATTTCGAAGTTGTGAGAGTTTGAAAATGGAAAACTGAAGTTAAAAATTACATCTAATTTAAAAATTTCAAACTTTTTCATTACTATCAGCACTGTTTTAATTGGCTGTCTACAGTACCTCAAAGAAAGAGTAAACATGTCATGTGAACAAATTTTCGTTCAAATTTCCTGTTTTTGTTGCAATCTTAACATTTCAAAAACAGCTATTCTCGAAACAAAAATCGTTGAAAATGTTCGTTTTTTGGAGCATGTCTCATTTTCTGTTTTCGTTTTTTCGTTAAATCTGATCTGGCAAAAAAGCATTCAAAATATTTTTTGTCGAAAAAAGCTGATACATTACACAAATTAAAATTCTCAATATCTCGATCACCAGTTGTAGGTAGGTGTTGTGAAATTTTTCTTGTTAAAGAATTACAGTAATTATCTCTCTATCTTTAAACTTTTCATTTTAAACTTTTCTCTCTTCAATTCTAAAGTTGTTCAAAAACTTCTTTTTCCTAACCACAATTTTGTCATTCACATTTTTTTCTTTAACTTTAAACATCCAACGCAGAAGAAAAAAACCACAGTAATCAAAACATTTTTTTTAATCGGCGCCAACCAAATCAAAACATCTTCCGTTGAAGCGAGAGAGAGAGAAAAAAAGTTACACAGCAACAACTTTTTTCTTTCGTTCTTGCTCTTGATGCTTTTACTGCTCGCTACTGAATAGCACTGAGAAAGAACAGAAAAAATGTCCGTGTTTCTTTCTTTAATCTCGCTAGTTTTTTTGAAAAAAATTGTTTTGATTATTTTATTAAAGAAAGACATGAAAATAGATGTAGATAGACAGAAATGAGATCGTAATCTTTAGTGGTTTTTTATTAGAGTTTTATAAAATTTTCTTTCAAAGGAATTTAGCTGTCTTGGATGGAGAGGTTACTGTAACAGTAAGGAAAATGAGATTTATTTAAGATTTAAAAAGTATAACTTAGACTAATTTCTCGTTAATTTTCGCATTATTGAGGCAGATTTTTGCTTTTAATATTTTGATTTTAATTGAACTGGAAAACTAGGCATCAAATGAAGTAATTTTTTGTGCCTTTTTTAACGTTTAAAAACACGGCTTCAAACAAATGTCTAATTTTTATAAGAAGATATTTATGACCCAACTGCAGACACATTTTTTCTTTTCAAGTTCTTATTTTAAGTCTAAATTATTATCACTGTTAAAATTGTAAAAGCTCAAACGAAAAAAATTTAAAGTTTTTTAAACATAAAAAATTACTAAACTCAAAAACGCGATTTTTTGATTTATCAACTTATCTCTTCAAAAATAACTTTATTTGAATCGTGGTTGTATCACTAGAATACAGTATTCTTTTTTAACACATTTAATTTTAAAATAAATGCATTTAAACATTTTCAATTTTATAGCATCTTTTTCTAACACGATCTTTCAGTCTAATAAAGCCATTCAATCTTAATTTAATGAACCACCATTTTTTCTCCATTTAAAATTCAAATTTTGACCTACTTTTTATTGCCTTTCTTTTTTCTTTCTTTTTTCATCTCTTTCATTTTTTATACCTTTACTTTAAATCGTGTCATACTTGTACCATCTTCCAATTAAAATCTTTTTTTGCAACTTTTTTTTCTTTCAATGGCACAAAAAAATCTTCCGCAAAATGGCGCCGTTGTTTTTGCTTCTGCTTTTTTCGATTCAAAAAACACAAATTTTTTAAACTTCTTTTTCTTCTCTTTTTTGTTAGTGCCATTAATGAAAAAACCTCATTAACATTTGTCAACAAAAAAAAACATCTGAATGAACTTTTTTTTTAGGTTGATCCCCTGTTACATCCCAATGAAGAACACAAAGGATATGCAGATGGTGAAAATGTACATTTTCATCGAAAACTTCCTGCATCAGCTGATTTAGAATTTAAACGTGGAAAAGATGGTGAAAAAATTAATTTACCACAAATTTTGGCACCAAAAGAGCTGTACGAAAAGTTGAAAGAAAAAGAAAAGCAAAAGATGAAGAAAAAAGATGATGGAACTGAAAATGGAGATGAGTTGAAAAATGATGGAAGGGAAGAAGGTAAAAAAGAAGTGTTTTTGAATACTGTAGTTTTAATAAGAGAATTTTTTAGTTTTGGATTATCAAAGTATTAAAAAGCCAAATAAAGAAGAGAATGATTACAAAGAAATGGTATGCATTTGTTTTTTTTGTTATTTCTTGTAAATGTAAACTGCCTGTGATTGTAAAATCTGAATTTAAAATAGCGAAATATATATTTCCATTTCAACTTTTTAAGTCAAAATTTAACGCTAATTGTGATATTTAAATTTTGAGAAAAAAAATCACTTCGCTAAACAAAAAAACCGAAATCTCAATTTTGATGAGTTTCGATTTCAACATTTTGGATTTCGTAACGCCTGATCAAAAAGTAGAAAGCTTTTTTTATAAACGAAAAGTTATTAAGTAAAGTGGTTTTTAAACCACAAAACAAAAGCATTGCCAAATGAATGAAATTTAGAACTTGAAATGAAGCATTTTATTAAATTAGTTTATCAACAAATTTTTTTCAGGGTGAATAAGAACTTTCATCTTTCACTCTTTCCTACAATAACAGCAGCTTCACTTCTTCAATGTCTCTTTCAATCATATTCAGCTATTATTCAAACTTGCATTTCACAAAAACAAAACAAATTTCAATCAGTTATACCTATTACTGTCATGACTCTTATCAATTTGAAAACTATAATATTTATTTTTGACTTTTTTTTTATCATAGACATTTTTAAATGCCTTTTTTGTTGTTATTTTAATACTGGTATTTTTTTTGTTGTTATTTTAATACTGGTACATTGTGCTTAAAAGTTTTTTTATGTAACAATTATCTAATTATTTTGTGATACTTTGTTAAAGTTTCTTTGCATTTAAAATAAATAAATGTTTTCACTCATGGATGTGATGTTGTTTTATGATGAACAATAAAAGAACCATTGAAGGAATTTAAAATATGAAACATTTGTCACAACAAATGATTTTATTTATTTATCAATCTTGTTTATTCTCTGGATATTTTATCATTTTTAACGTCACAATAAAGAAGTTCTTTAAAAGAACAGTAAAATCATACATCTTTAGGTTTAACTGCATCCAATTTTGTTGAAGTGCAACTGGTTCACAGTAATCAGGCTAATCTAGAACAAATGAATTTTTTCTTCGTTTATACTTTTTTCCCTTTTTATGCAAATCTGCAAGAAATTTGTTTGAAAATTTCATTCCTATTGGGGTAAATGTTGATTAAGAAAATTATCATCGTCTTCTATCATTTTTTGTGCTCATCAAACTGTTGATTGATTGTCCACTGATTTAACCAATTTTCTATTCGACTTTTCTTCCAGTTTCTTCAAAAAGCGTAAGAAATTATTTTTTTAACTTTTATACTTTTTACTTATATGTTTTAGATGGCGCTTCCCTTTAAAGTCAAATGGAGAATTGCAGAAAATGATTTGATAGCATTGAAAGATTCTTCTGCTAATGGATGTCTACTTTCAAATTATGTTACAACATCAGCTGGGATACAATATCGTCTACAAATATATCCAAATGGTAATCGTGAATCAAATCGTGGAAATGTTTTTATTTTTTTGGTAGTCAAGATTGGAAGTTTGAAAGAAGTTAAAGCAAAATGTACCATCAAGGTTGAATTTGCTAATAGTCTTATTCGAGAAATTGAACATACATTCAAAGAATCTGGTGGTTGGGGAAAATGTCTTTGTGATGCTGCTGAATTATTTGATGTTCAAAAAGGATTTATTCATGATGGAAAAATGGGATTGAAAGTTGATGGTATTTTTGAATTTGAAAAGGATGAAAGTATTAGCTGTAAAATTGTATCAACATTAGGCAATGAATTATGGTCTAATGAAGAAAGCAAAGATTTCAAGATTCTTGTTGACGGAAAAGTTATAAAGGTTTGTTTAATTTACTTTATACTTCAGCATTGATCTTTTGTCTTTAGGCTCACAAAGTTATTCTTGCTTCCGCATCTCCAGTATTTAATGAAATGATTACATCTAAATCAAAAGATGCTATTGAAAATCAACTTACCATTTCTGAATTTTCTTTTCCTATTGTTGAATGGGCTTTGATAGAAATCTATAGTTGTAGTAGTTTTTCAATGAAAAATGTTAATGTAAATTCTCTTATACAATTTTTTGATAAATTTAGAATTCTATTTTTGAAGGTTTGCAATTTTATTTTCTATATATTGTTGATTAATCTGTGGAACTTTTAGAATAAATATGATAATATTCTTTTACAGCTTACTGGAAAAAGTGTACCAAATTCTGATGAAATTTCTAAAATTGAAAATAATGGTTCAATTGTTACTTTAAATTGTTCTAATATTGTTGGTGAAAATTTGTGGAAAAATGAAGAAAGTAAAGATTATACGATTGTGGTTGATGGAAAAATTTTAAAAGTAAGTTAAATTTACTATGTTACCGTATTGATGCTTATGCTTTTTATAGGTTCATAAGCTCATTCTCGCTACAAGATCGCCTGCTTTTGCTTCAATGTTTCGTACAGAGCCTACTAAAAATCAAATTGAAATTTCCAGTTTTTCATTTGATGTTGTTGAAGTGGCTATGAAAGCAGTTTACCAATTTAATTGTATTTCTACAGATATTGTTAATGATACACTATTGATTTTTCAATTTTTATTAAAATATGATTTTCTATCTGCCAAGGTTTAATTCTTATAATAATTTACATTTTTAATAAAATTATTGTTTCATTTTAGGATATGGCTGAAAAAATAACAATGTACCTTATTAATGCTGTAAATGTCTGTCATTTAACAAATTGTGCTATTATTACCAATTCAACAAAGCTTCAAAAAAAGTGCATGAAATTCCTTATGTCTGCATTTGCAACAAATAAACCATTATATGATGCTGGTAATCTTGATAAAAATGTTGCATTAAAAATCGTTCAACGTTCTGGATATCGTATTGATGATAAAGATGCCGCTTTGAAACTTCTTGAAGAATCTTTATGTGATATCGTTTATACTCGAAAGGAAAATGCTTCTTCTTTTATGATGCCTGCTTCAAAATAATTGTAAGCCTTTTTTCCTTGTAATAATAACTTGTGTAAGGAACTGATGAAATAAAGAATTTTTTGGTCATTTTTCCTTGATATGTGCATGCATAAATGTCATCACACCAATAATAAAAAAGCATTGAGTTAAATAATGATAATTATAAGCTTTCTTCAAGTGTTCTACAGTATACGGTACTTTGCTTGCATCATTGCCAAATTCTTTTGTTAAACATTCATAGTAATAATCAAATGCCATTTCTTCTGCTTGTCGACGAATAGATCCATCACAACAATTTACTAAAAATCTTGCTAAATCTGACATTGGTGAACCTTCTTGAATTGTTCGCCAATCAACAATTGCAGCCATTTCATTTTTAGCATTTGTACCCTTCCCAAACAAACATCACAGTAACCTCAAAATACATACTACAATCATAGCTGTTGCTGCAAATAAAAACAAAGAAAAAAAGAAAAGGGTGTAGTTTTCCTCAACCACAATATTATCTAATATTGCACAATTTTCTTTTCATTGTATTAAAGCATTTTTTTCAACATTAAATATTGCATTTTTAATCGCTTTAATCAAATATTGTTCAACGCTGAATATTTGCAATTATGGCAAAATCAATCAAAGATATTGTTGATGTGTCAAAAAGTATTGATGGACATTCATTTACAATTGGATGGTTGCTGGATTCGCTAAGAAACAATGACAAAGCATATCAAAAGCTACATGGTGATCGAGCTGTTAAAGCTGTAGTTGCAAAAGATATCTCTGATGGAAAGGGGTTTGCATCACATGTTCTTCGCTGTGTTATTACTTTTGTTGATTCTGTTGATAATTCTGATTCATATTCAACAATTTTAAAAATTCCATTTTTTAATACTTTTAATAAAAATCAAGGTAAGTTTTGGGTTGGTCGATTTTGGGATTTATCGAATCTAGTTTTGTCCACTTTTGAATATATCAAATTGCTTTTTACAATACCGTATCCGAGAAAATACTTCGAGGTAGACAAAATCAGTTTCAGAGAGGGCAAGCGTTTGATTCTTTTGCCGCTCTCAATAACGGTAAAAAATTAAAAGAAAAAATTTCGGAGGATGTAACTGCCTTCTTTGCTCCCCTCACCCCTTAAATACGGGCTTGATGTATTTTGGGATTTACTAAATCCACCTTTGTCTCCTATGTGACTTATCTAATTTATTTCTTTTTTTTAGTTAAACAAAAATTCATTGATCTTCATAACTTTGAATGTGATTTCTATGCAACTCTTGAATCCATTATTGAAGCTCCAACTCCAAAAGTTCATAGCACTGTTCGATGGCTATCAGATGATGAAAAAAGTGAAGGATGTGTTCATATGGAAGATATGTCTGGAAAAGGAAAAACTATCTCATATTTTGAAAGCCTCAATCTTGGACAAGTTAAATATGTCATTAAAACACTTGCAAAAATGCATAAAAGAATTCTTTGTGCTGATGAATGTGTATGGAGAGGAAAGTATTTAAAGAATCAAGAAAGTTTTGTTGATTTCTTGGATATGTTTGATCCAATTATTGAACCGTTTTTGAAGAAGTGTAAAGTTGAAAGTGAGTCTTTTTGGGAACACTTTCGGTAGCTTGTTTTAATTAGGTCAGAAGTGGCGCACACAAAAAAGTAATAAGAAGAAAATGCACTGCTCTGTTTTTGTTGCACCATTCTAACCAGGAAGCAGAAAAAGTCTAAAATAGACTGTTCAGTCTATTTTCATAGAAGAACGTTTTGCCAAGCAGTCTGTTATATTTAAAATAGACTGTTTTTCAAAAAAAGGGAAATACAATTGAAAAACGTTAATGTTGTTAAACTTTTTTTGATAGTAAAATATTTATTAAATCAAAACACAAAAAACAACAAATTTTTTAAAAATAGAAAGAAACATAAAAATTTATTGTGATTGAGGAATAGTTGGAAAATATTTTTCGATTGCATTGCTAAGGACAATATTGGAAATTGTTTCTTGATCCAGTTGTGGACGTTGCTTACAATCAACCTTATTTAATACGCTGAAACTTCGTTCAAGAGGACAGCTTGAGGCAGGAATGGATAATATATGTTTTGCATAACAAGAAAGATACGGAAAATATGCCGAAGCTTTTTTCCAATATAGCAAAATTGATGTTGAATAAGTTTCTCGATCAGATAAATACTTGTTAATATCGTTATCAACAACATGATCCACAGTAACAGATTGTGAAGAAGTAATTGCTGCAGCAAATGGGTTATCTGGTTCTATTTGTGCTGATGTTTGTGGTCGATAACGCCGTGTGCGAATAATATATGATTTTACATTCTCACGTAGTTTTTCAATTATCTAAACAACAAGATATTTAACCAATTTATAAATCTTTTATATCCTTACTTCTGTAATTCCACGTGTATGATTATTTCTGTCAGGAAGTAAGAATGAATTAACCTCCATTTTAGCATTTGGATCAAGAATAACGGCAAAGTAATGAAAATCATGTAAAATTGAAATCTTTTCTTTTAAAGCTAATATTCCTGCTGTCTTCATTGAATATTCGATTTCGTCATTCCAGTTTTCTATTTCTGACCATTCATTGTAAATCTTTTTCAAACAGGGTAATACAAGATGGAGTGTTGGTTGTCGTTCAACCTAAAAACCTGCTTTTAATAAAAAAAGTAAAAGATAACAAACATACTTCCAATGTACGAAGTGCCGAAATTGTGGGATAAAGAATGTTGTAAATTGTACGTAGATCATTTTTAGATGCAACTAATTCTACATAACTTGTATATACAGTATGCCCAGTAAGTTCTGTATTAATTAAACGATGATCATCTTCAGTTAAAGACAAGAATGAATCCAATGAAGTTGAAAATGATAAAAACCGAGTTTCGACTGATTGATACAAAGGATGCGATATCATCTTGTTAATGTAAATTCTGCTTTTAACTGTTGTAACAACATCTTTAAGCTTCTTTTTTAATCCAGCAATAATTTGGAGACTTTCATGGAGTTGTGGATTACCAGTTTTATCTCTTGCATATAACACAATTGTATGCTTACAAATAGTCGATATCATATGGCAAATGCAAACAATGTGCTTATCAGTATCACCAAATGCTGACAACATTGCAGATGCTTCATCAGAAACAAAAGCAGCAAGTGATGCTAAATCAATTCCAAATTCAGTTAAAAATTCAGTTGCTTTTTCATATATATACGCAGCAGTACCTTCACCTTTTCCATGACCGGATATAAGATTTGTGAGAAGTGTTTGAAATGACCTAAAAGGCTAATAGTAACATATATTAAAAGCAAAAAATTTACCAATTTTCATCGATAAAAGAAATGCTGATTCCAGTGTAATGAAATGACTTGGATGTGCCATCGATCATTAAAGAGATACCAGAATCGTTGCTTTTACGCTTTAAAATAGCATATAGTTGTTGCTTTTTTGTGGAGAGACTATTAATTTTATTGGATAAAGTGGTTGGGAAGTTGTAAGTTCACAATGTTTCTTTATACAAGCATGATTTCTTTGTGATCCACCGATATTATTTCCAATAAAGTATCGTTCGCAATGAATGCAAATATGACCAATAACTTTTAAATCTTCCAGAATTTGTACAAAATCGCCACGAATAATCGGCTTTGATTCAAGTAAACCAGCTTTCCATTGTCTTACGATTTCTTTCTTGTCTTCATTGCTTAAAGATTTTCTACTAGTTGATGGTGAGGGTTGTGTTGGATTTAGCAATTGTTGAGATGGTCGATGTTGCATTAATTCCTCTTCATTGTGATTGCTAGCAGAAGCATTCGTCGACATTCTACAGCACGTTTTATTATTGTCGAATTAATAAAATGTAATTTTAAGAAAATAATATTAATGTTCTTATTGCTTTTTTAAAACTTTGAAAAAAAATTGAAAATTTGAGAAAAAAATAAAAACGTTTTGTGTTGTACCCTTACTAGCGTCGCCGACACAATTCAGGTAATGTGACTGAGCATCGCAATTTCAGGTAATGCGCGCGCAATTCAGGTACAAATCTGGTAAAATCTGAACAAGCACAATTCAGGTAAAACTCAGGTTACCTGAATTTTTCAGTTTATTGAGTGAATGTTTTTTCTTTCTTCTTGTTTTCAACATTGAAAAACATTCAAAAAACATTACTCTTTTTCTCATCATTTTTTTGCTAACTTTTGTAAATTACTTTTTCCAATTTAATTTAAATAGTATACTATTTAAACTAAAAAGAGTAAATGAAGCTTATACTTTGATTAAAACTTTAAAAAATTTTAATTGTTCCCTTTTCAGCAACTTTTAATGTAAGTTACCTATGTCCCATATATTTTATCCACTTAATCGTCCCTTTTCAGCATTTTTAAATGTAAGTTATCCATTCTTTAATTAATTTTACCTTTCAGCTAAAAACGGTATGTTTTCCTTTTTTTCCACTTTAATATATCTAAAAGTTTTTTAATCAAAGTATAAGGTTCAGGAACTATATTAATTACAAAAATCTGATACATCAGATTATAGCATGTTGAGTAAAAGAGTAAAGTGCTTTGAAAGAAAAAAGCAAAAAAGGGAGCATAACAAAATTTGCAAGCAAAAAAAAATAAAGCAAGCTTAATCAGTAATTGTCAGTAATACCAAAAAAAGTAATAAAAAGTAACAAAAAAATCAATAAAATTAAAAGATATCGATTGATTACTGCAGAAATGTTTTTTATTATTTTTGGACAAATCAGGTAAAAATCTTGGCCAAACGGAACAATTCAGGTAACCTGTTTTTTGCACGGTTGAACACGAGTTGCACCTGATTTCTGCCTGAATTGTCTCGGCGACGCTAGTAAGGGTAAGCCAGGTTTGGCAATATGTTACCCCTTTCTTGTCTATGCGGCTATTTTTTTCAAAATAGACTGAAAAAAATAGACTGTTTGGCTGCGTTAGACAAAGAGACTGAAATTTTTTTAGACGAAAAAGTCAGTCTATTTTAGACTTTTTCTGCTTCCTGATTCTAACATACTCTTTTTTTTCAGATCAACTTCGACCACTTGTCGAAAAATACCGCAAATTTTCATATTCTAAAGAATATTGCCTTTATGCCTTCAAACAATCATACAAAGATCTCAATCTTCCACCTGTTCTTGTTCATGGTGATCTTCATTTCAACAATATTCTCTGGGCAACTGATGAACACGGAGATGCTAAAAATGAAATGGCTGCAATTGTTGATTGGCAAACAATTCAAGAAGGTTCACCAATGTCAGATTTAGCAAGATTTTTAGTAAATTGTTGTGATGGATCTATTCGTCGACAAGCAGAAGAAATGGCATTTGATTATTACCATGAATGTTTAACAAAAGAATTTGATGGCGATTCAAGCAAAGTACCGTATACTGTAAAACACTTGAAGAAAGCTTATAATTATCATTATTTAACACAATGCTTCTTTATTATTGGTATGACAGATTTCTTTTTGGGAATTTCAAAGATTACAAATGAACGGCTTAAAGAAGCATATTTTGATTCAAGTGTTTTGAAGACATTGCATGCATATCAAGATGCTGATAGATTATTACAAGGTGAAATGAAAGAAATGTTTGAAAAATATGGTAAATAGAATGTTTGTTTGTAGTTTTTGTGGTTTTTGTTTTATTGTTTGTTGTTTAATTAATTTTTAATAAATATTTATTCATCTGCAAAAAGAAAAGATTTCACCTGGAAGTTTGGTATTTTTAAAAAGAGCTGTAACCGTGGCTCCGAGAAATTGACATTTATTGGCGATGTTTGTTGTTTACTTTAGAAAAAGTTGGAAATTTGTAAGCTCAAATAAAGATCTTGACTCGTTACATAATACAAATGCAACTGCTTTGTTGAATAAGTTTTAAAAATGTGAATCCTAAAAAATTTATTTCCAAGAACAACTTTATTTTATGAACACGATCTTTATTGTCGACTAATAATAAAAATGCCACATAACAAAATAAAATTTACAATTTTAACCGAACTTTTAAAAATTGACCTAATTTTTTATTACTGCTCAAAAACAGTAGTAATAAAGTTCCACGAGACTTTTTTACAACAATATTATTACAAGGAAATCTTAAAACGCAACCAATAAGTTATTGCGTCAAACAGAAATCCTGTAAGGTGCCGCAACAGAACTTGGAACAATAACATTATGTCGTTTGATATTTGATTTACTTCTAAATGCATGAAAGTAGATGAATGCGCTGAAGGCAACATTGACGGACATAATTGTATACCAAATTGGTCCCAAAAATGATGTCAACGGTGTTGAAAAGATCTAAAAAAATGGAAAGAGTCATTATGTGTGTTTAAGAGAGCTTCAATGATGAGCAAAAAATTAGCATAATTAGTGACTAGTGTATGCAACAAAAGCTAAAAACCTACCATATACGTTAAAGTAGGAACAACATTTGAAAGGCATTGGAAGATTGTTGTTGCAATAATACTGATTAAAATACTTTTATATAAATGCCATTCACTATTATTTTGTCCTTTTAAGAACACTCTAATCAACACAACTAACAATGCTGCACAGGCGACATTCAACACACCATTTGCAAGTGTCATATACCTTGCAATAACAATCGGCTTTTGATCCAAAATACAACCATAAAATTGGCAGTTTGTTTGAATACTCGGTTGCCAAAATGGTAGTTTATCAGCAATAAAGATTGTTGCTAGATATGCTACAGCTGTTACAATAGCACAAAAACCAATGATATTTTTATGTTTTTTTGTATAATGAAGTTTTAGAATAAGTGTTAAGCATCGTTCAAAGCAAATAAAAAATTCAATATTATAACATGCAAATTGAAGGCTCCATGAAATTGAACCTAGTAAGCTTAAAGCTTGAAGGTTATAGCCACCACCATTTGATGACCAAAATAGCAACAAATAAATACAATAGATAACAGCTGCAGATGAAAATAGCCCCAAATAATAGAGATATACTCGTAAAACAAGTGAATAATGATGATCAACATAATACTTTAGCAGTACAATTACACACGGAAGTGTTACAAAAACGTGGATTAAAACAGTAAAAATTACTTGCCCTAAGATAATGTGAGATAACATTTCTTTTTTTGTGGAAGTAAGATTAAAGTCATTGAAAATTTATAACTCTTTTATATATCTATGCATATTCAATAGAGGCTATTATAAAAATGGTACGTGAAATGAATAAAAGTAAAAATTGTAAAAAAGCAGCTAATTTTTAGTTTTGTGTGGCATTTTTACTACCACACAAAAAAAGTTGTTGTTGTGTGGGTTATAAAAGTTGTTAATTGAGTAGACATTAAATTTGATTTTGTCATTGACGAATTAACAATGATAATAAGATGGAAGAAAATGTGGAGCTTTTTTCTTCCTTGTATGATTACATTTTAAAGTTTATGAGAATTTTATTACTCAAAAATAGGAAATTATAATTTGAGAGACCATAAATCAAAATTTTTAAAACATCATTGTGTAACATCGGATTCATGCACAAAACTGCTGTCTGCAAATTTTTTTAAACCTATCAATTACACATACAAATTGACAGGTTTTAATGTACCGTATTACTTTAACAACGATTAATGCAACAAAACTGATGTTATAAATGAATGATTACAGTTCATGCAATGGCTGATAACTGACTTTACCAAATGAGATCAGAAATGAGCAGGATGACGCTACTCCAAAGCACGCTCGCCAATTCAAATTAAGCAATCGTTCCTTTTTTCACTGTTGAATACATGTGACGATACCTTTTAACTAACATTTTTATCGATAATAAATGTTTTCAAAATTAATCTATTTATTTTTTACTGATTTTGTACACAGTGTTTCGCGGTTATCATGAACATTGTGTGATATTTTTAGACATTTAATTATATCTTACAAGTTGTTTCTTTTAAAAATTTACTTTTTCATTTTTCTTTTAATTTAAAAATTCAAAAAGCGACTTGAAAAAAGAAATCAATGCTTGATTCTCGTAAAAGAATTAATACATTTTTAAAAAAAAGCTTTTTAAAAAAACTATAGTGTCTGATTATTTTAATATCATTCTTGCTTTCTTTTCTTTTAGTAATGCAGAAGACGAGGCTCAACAAAATAACTTTTTATTACCAATATTACCGTAACCCTCCCACTTTTGCTGTTTTCAGATCCCAAAGAACTATAGTATTCAAAAAACAAAAATATTTTATCAAAACATTTTATAAAAATTTCTCATACAAATAACAAATATGCGCAAAAGAGAGAAATATATAAAAACAATACAAAAAATAATAAAAATATTAAAAAGAGATAATAGGAGAATATTTATCATTCTTAAATTCCAAAAGAAAGATTGGAATATATTCAGGCGCAGGATTCCAATTACCATAGCATTTGCATCCACCATCCTTGAAGATTGCAAATCGGCAATTGAACAGACGAGTCATTGCAACAAAATGAATTTCAGTTGGATTTTTAGCAGAAATCGTTTCAAGCAATTTTGGATTATTACATCTTGTAAGATCTTGTCGAACTAGTTCACCTAAAAATTCAAAGATCTTATTTGTAAAAACAATAAATATAAAGCTTACCAATAGCATCACAGTTTTGTAGAATATATGTATTTAAATTACATTTAATTGTTATTGCAGAACTTTCAGAACCAGTTAATAAAAGAGAAAGAGCAGAGAAGCCAGACATTTCTTCATTCAAAATTTGATGAACATTCTGAGGAATTGAATTAAGATTGAAATTATCGCCATTGATGTTAGCCCAAAATGTATTAACTTCTCGATTATATGTAATACCAATGTTATCGCAACAGTGATTCAAGAAAAATCCAGATGGAGAATAGAAACGAATTGGCAAAAGATCAGGCAATGGAGATACACTAAAAATAATGGGAATAAATCGTTTAACTGTAGCCTATTGTTTAAAATAACAACATCAATATTATTGTAAAATGGCATACCTTTGAACATTCAATGGAGATGAAGAAGTAATAACTGGTAATGCTGCAGCAGGAGGTTGTTGTGAATTAGCTGTTGATGGAGGTGATGGTGGTTGATCAAAATCATCATTCAAATTAATACCATTGTCTGCATCAGCAGGGTTTGCAGCATTTGCAGAAGCTTTAAATTCTTGTCTAAATCATAAACCTTTAAAAAGTTTTACAAATCCCCAAAATAATAACCTCATTGATTCACTATCATCCATTCGTGGTCGCTTGCTACTGCTACCTTCTTCTGTTGATTCATTTTGTTCATCACCATCTTTTTTATTACATTTTGAAGCATATAATTTTTGTTCTTTTTCAATTTCAGAATATGACCGTGTAGTACAAACATGACTGGATAAAACAAATAATAATTCTTTTTCTGAATCAAGCCTTGCAAGATTATATGATTTATTAATATTGTAACATCCTAAGCAATGAATATGCCCATCATAAATACCATATTCTCTTACATGTTGTCGATCATTTGATTCAAAAACAATAATTCTTTTATCTTTTTGTCCAGCTCTATTAAATCCGAATTCCCATTGAGAGCGGGGAACTTCACGCATTGATGCACTAAAAAAAGAAAAGAAATGCAAAAAATATAGTAACAGGCAAAAATTTAAAGCCACATGGAATTTTCGTTATCCAAGCCGAATTGTTTCTCGGTCGGCATTCGGCCGGCAAAAGGTTGGCTACGGTAGAAAAAAACTATGGAAAAGAAAAACATAAAAATTTTCGAAAACTGACATAAAAGAATGCAAAACTTTAAAAAACAATTTTTGTTGCTAAATTTCTGTCAAGTAAAAAGCAATGAAAACCAACCTATTCCTACTTCGACGACCAGGAATCAATACTTTTCTTGGAGTTCCACTTGATTGATTTAAACCATCTTGAAGTTTACCAACTTCATGATTATCAGTTCCAGCTTGAGATCTTCTTGGACGAGATGTTTCAGCAGATGAAGAAGAAGCATTATCACCAGTTGGAACAACCGATCCTTCTTGATCATTTCGATTTCTTGAGTTTTTTGTTTTAATTCTTTCTTGTTCTTTTTGAGATTCTTCAGCAGTAAGCGGTTTACAGATATGATGTACTATAGCATCAAAAGTGCCATCATCATTCATGAAAGTGTAAATTCGATTTTTATCTTTTGTAACTGTTGAACAAAGCCGACAATACCAACGATTACCACGTTTAGTATATTCATGAACCAAATTTGGATCATTTTCAAGCGGAACAATAATTCTTCCATCCTGTGTATTATTTTTTGTAACACCAAATTTATATTGATCAGGTTGAAGCTTTCGTCGTTCAATATCACGAGAACTTGGTGCTGGGGTACTGTAAATAAATGAATTATAACGTACAGGCATGACACAAAACTTTAAGAGCAATATTAAAACTAACCAATTATTGTTTCGTCGACCATTACCAGATACTTCATCATTAGATGTTCCAACTGATTGATTAAAATTATCTTCAAAACTATCATCACCTTCATGATAATTTACAGGTCGAGATCTTGTTGTACGAGGTGTTGCTTCTTTTTCAAGTTCATGACCACCACCAACTGGAACAACCGATGGTCCTTGAACAATACGTCGTTCAATATCATGAGAATTAAGTGTTGGATTACCATTTGAAGTTCCACCTTCTTGATTAAAACCATCTTGAAGATTATCAACTTCATTATTATCAGGTCCACGAGTAACACCTTGAGATCCTCTTGCACGAGGTGTTTCAGTAGATGAAGAAGAAGGATTATCACCAACAGGAACAACCGATGCTCCTTGAGCAGTTCGCTTTCTTGAATATTTAGCTTTAATTCTTTCTTGTTCTTTTTCAGACTGTTCAGCAGTTACAGGTGGACAAATATGATGAATTAATGCATCAAAGCTTTTATCACCTCTCATGATAGCATAAACTCGTGCTCTTTCTTTTGAAATTGCTGCACAAAAGCGGCAATACCAATAATTATTATTGCTGTGAGAATATTCATGAACTAAATTTGGATCATTTTCAAGCGGAACAATAATTCTTCCATCCTGTGTATTATTTTTTGTTACACCAAATTTGTATTGATCAGGTTGAAGCTTACGTCGTTCAATATCGCGAGAACTTGGTGCAGGGGTACTATAAATATAAATAATAGAATAAAATATTGTAAAAAATTACAGAACATAATCACAGTTTCTTTCAAAATTTCAAAGGTTAATAAACAGCTGGAAAGAAACTATGAAGATGTATTACAATAAGCTTACCGTGTTCTTGGAATTCGAGATGAAGTACTTGCAGCAGATGGACGAGAACTCGATACTTTTTCATTATTATCAGCTCTACCAGTGCTAAAAAAGCTTTTAATAAACCATTTTAAAAAGCACGTTGAAATACCTATTTCCGTTTCCAATATCTGGTCTTTCACGAATATATGTATCAGCAATCAAAACCGGTGCAGCAGTTGTAACATGTTGAAGTTGTTGAACATTAGAAGTATCAAGAGGTGGTAAACTGTAAATTAATATGGTAAATTAGGTATTTGAAAAGATAGAAAGCTTACCATGGTCTTGCTACTCTAGTTGAAGCAGATGGACGAGAACTTGCTGTTTCATGACTATCAGCTCCATCATTGCTGAAAAAGTTATAAAGATAAAATATGTTGAAAAACCACATTACAATACCTCTTTACACTTTCAGATCTTTCAGTAATTGGAGTATCATTCATTAAAGATGTAGTAGTTCGACTATCACTTTTTTGTGCAGCAGTTGCATCACGTCGAAGTTCAAGGCGTTCATTATCATGAGAATTAGCTGCTGATGGAGTTTTGCTATTATTCATTGCTGCTGCTGCTGTAGACGAAAGAGTAGATGTTGCAAATGGAGTTGCTGTTGCTGGAGCACTTGTATTCGTCTTTGGAGTTGTTGACAAAGGAGTTGATCGTGTCCCTGCTGATGGAGTTGTATTCATTGCTGCTGCAGTTGATGACGGAGTAGATCTTGCAAATGTATAAGCAGCAGATGAAGTAGTAACTGATTTTGCAGATGTAGTTGCTGCTGGAGTACTTGTATTTACTGTCGTTGTTGTTGAGAAAAGAGTTGCTCGTGTTGCTGCTGCTGTAGACGAAAGAGTAGATGTTGCCAATGAAGCTGCTGTAGGAATACTTGTATTCATCTTTGGAGTTGTTGTTGCAGATGAAGGAGAAGCTCGACTTGCTGCTGTTGGTGGAATCAAATATTGTGTAATATTATTTGAGATAGGCGTTGATGTAGGACTCCTAAAAATTAAAGCTTTTGTTACTTGTAATAGCAACATGAAATTTGAAAACAGTAAGAGCAACGGATAATTTGTAAAAAAAATGAGCAACAAGTGCACCCTTTTCAGCAACCAGCAACATGTCTGCAGAGACCAATCGTAAAATGAAGGTATAACACTTTGTAAACAATTCAGAAGACATTTTTTAATTAAGTAAAAGTGTGCCTCGTTATAGGATTTATCCACAATACCGTGTTAGTTGTTTAGCTTACAGTGTCATTAACACTTCTAGCTAACAAAAATTTATTTACTGAAAAGCCAAAACTTACTTTCTTGTTGTAAGATTGATATTATTATCCATAATAAAAATACCTTCGTAAATATTAAAATAGTTTTATAAAAAAGTTTAAAATTTTTCAATCAAAAATCAGGGAGAGAAGATTCTGAATTTTTTGTTTTTACAAAATAAAAATTGTTTGGCAAAAAGTGTTCCTCCTTCTTTTCGCGCGCTTTTTACCGCTTTTATTTGATCTTCACATGCAACTTTCTCTCAAACGTTTAGTATGTGTGTCTGTTGCTCTGTTGCATCACAGCTTTTAACATTCACAGAACATAAGTGCCATAAAAAGTTATGTAAAAAAGGAAGGGGATATTTGTGGCATCTGTTTAGTTATTCTCTTGTGTCTTTGATCAACGACTTATCTTGTCATCATTGAGTTTAGATTTAACACGTTTATTGAAATAGATAATCTCAAGTATTGATCATGCTGTGAAAAATTGTTTTAAAAAAAGCTTTGAAGTTTGTGGATTATATTCTAGTTTAGGTAAAGAAAAAAATTTATGTATAAAGAAAATTATACGATAAAAATGGATTCGATCTATATCAAATAAAAAATGATTTTATAACAACTTGTGATTCCTCAACAAAACATATTACTGGTAATACTTAAAGCTAATGTAATTCATTATTTTCAAGACATGCACCTATTGTAGCTTTTATGTTGCAAGCACTTTATTGCTGATCAAAAACTTCTCCACAATGTATCCTATTCTTTCCTTCATTTTTTAATGTTTTTTAAGTTGCTTTTTTTTCAAATTATTAGCGTTACCGTAACCGTAATGCAATTTGAAATTCAAAAAACTACTAAAATCGTTTGGCAAAATTTCATAAAAATTTCTCATACTGTATATTGATAAAATCAAACCAAATAAAACACAAAATAAAACAATATGTTTTTCATAGGAATTTATAAAAACTTCTCATACATAATAAAAGAGCACCATACAATAAAAACAATAAAACATATAAAATACAACATATTTAGAAAGACATAATAGGAGAATATCTACCATTTTGGAACTGTAAAAGAAAAATTGGAATATATTCAGGCGCAGGATTCCAATTACCATAACGCTTGCAGCTACCATCTTTGAATATTGCAAATCGGCAATCGAATAGACGAGTCATTGCCACAAAATGCATTTCAGTTGGATTTTTAGCAGCAAACGTTTCGAGTAGCTTTGGATTAGTACTTTTTGAAAGATCATGTCGAACCATGTCGCCTAAAATTAAAAGAAATCATTAGTAATAAAAAGAGGAAAAATAAAGCTTACCAATAACATCACAATTTTGAAGAATATATGTATTTAAATTGCATTTAATTGTCATTGCTGAACTTTCAGAACCAGTCAATAAAAGTGATAGAGCAGAGAAGCCAGACATTTCTCGATCAACAGTTTGATGAACATTTTGATGGACTGAATTGAGATTGAAATCATATACTTCAATGTTAGCCCAAAATGAATAAGCTTCTGGAGAATATGTAAGATCGAGGCTTTCACAGCAATGACTTAAGAAAAGACCAGATGGATGATAGAATCGAGCAATTGAAGAATCGGGTAATGGTGAATCACTGAAAATGGAAACAAAGATAACAAAATTAAAAAAGCTCATAGCAATGTATTCAAATAAAGTTTTTTGAAATATACTATATGCCTTACAACAATAAAAAGTAATACCTTTGTTCACTCAATGGAGGTGATGGAGTCGTAAATGGTAAATCAGCAGCTGGAATAATTTGTGGTTGAACAGAGTTAACTCTTGATGGTGGAGATGGTGGTACTAGAAAGTCATGCCAATCTGTCTTTACTTCAGCAGAATTATTAGCAACATTTACAGGAGATTCATGTCTAAAAAAGATAAAAAACTATTTTAAAAATATCGCGCCATTATTACCTCTCATCATTTGGAAGATTTACAGGAGTTGTAGATTCATGTCTAGAAACAAAAATACAAAAAACTGTAAAAAAATTAATAAAATTTTTACCTCATTGATTCACTATTATCCATTCGTGGTCGCTTGCTTCTGCTACTTCCAAAAGATCCAGAAGATTTTGCATTATACCTTTGTTCTAACATTTTTTGTTCTTCTTCAATTTCAGAATATGATTTTGGTGCACAAACATGATTGATAGGAATAAATAATAGCTCCTTTTCTGGATCAAATCTTCCGTGATTATATGATTGATTTTTACGATTACATCCCAAGCAACGAATTTGGTACTCATAAATACCGTATTCAGTTGCACGTGTTCGATCATTTGATTCAAATACAACAATTCTTTTATCTTTTTGTCCAGCTCTATTAAATCCAAATACCCATTCAGAGCGAGGAACTTCTCGCATTGATGTTCTAAAAATAAAAGCATGATTAAAATGAGAAAGATAAAGAGCATAAAATCAGCAGAACAAAATTAAAACAAACCTATCAATGCTTCGTCGGCTATTACCATGTACTTCACGCTTCAAAGTTCTACCAATTTGATTTAAATCTTCTTCAAAACTATCATCGCCATCACGATAATTGACTGCACGAGATCTTGATTTCCGACGTGGAATATAAACTTCTTCGGGTTCATAGTCATCATCATCAGCAGAAGAAATTAATGATGCTCGCTTTCTTGAATTATTACTTGAATATTTTGTTTTAATTCTGTCTTGTTCTTTTTGAGATTCTACAGCAGTAATGGGTTGACAAATATGATGAAAAACAGCATCAAAAGTGCCATCATCATTTAAAATAGCAAAAGATCCTTTCTGCTTGTTTTTCAAAGCTGATGAACAAAGACGACAATACCAAAAATTAAGATGATTATGAGTATATTCATGAACATAAATCGGATCATTTTCAACAGGTACAATAATTCTTCCATTTTTTGTATTAAATTTTGTTACACCAAATTTATATTGATCAGGTTGAAGCTTTCGTCGTTCAATATCACGAGAAATAGGTACTGGATTGACAGATACTCCTCCATTTACACTTCCAGCTGATAGATTTAAATCTTCTTCAGAACTATCATCACCTTCACAATAATTTACTGGTCGAGATCTTGTTGTACGAGGTGTTGCTTCTTCTTCAAGTTCATAACCACCTCCAGATGAAAAAATAGATGATTCACGAGCAGTTCGCTTTCTTGAATATTTCGTTTTAATTCTTTCTTGTTCTTTTTCAGATTGTTCAGCAGTTACAAGTGGACAAATATGATGAACTAATGCATCAAAAGTTTTATCACCTCTCATGATAGCATAAACACGTGCTTTTTCTTTTGAAATTAATGCACAGAAGCGGCAATACCAATAATTATTATTGCTGTGAGAATATTCATGAACGAAATTAGGATTATCTTGCAGAGGCACAATAATTCTACGATTTTCAACATTATTTTTTGTTACACCAAATTTGTATTGATCAGGTTGAAGCTTTCGTCGTTCAATATCGCGAGAACTTGGTGCAGGGGTACTGTAAAATAAATAGTATAATAAGGATTAAAGAAAAGAAAAAAGCTTACCGTCTTCTTGGTACTCGAGGTGAAGTAGTTGGACGAGAATTTGATCCTTCATGATTATCAGCTCCACTAAAGCTGAAAACTTTTTTACAAAAAATCTTGTTTAAAAAATACGCTACAGTACCTCTTTACATTTTCAGATCTTTCAGCAATTACACTATTATTCAATACAGGAGTCGTCATTCGACTATCATTATTTTGTGCATCAGTTGCTTCGTGTTGAATTATACGTTTCTCAGGAGAATATAAAGGTGGTAAACTATAATATGAATAACGAAATAAAATATTTTTGAAAACAAAAAAGCTTACCGTGGTCTTGATACTTGAGATGAAGGATTTGCAGCTGGATGCGAATTTGCTGCTTCTTTATTATTATCAGCTCCAGCATTGCTAAAAGCTTTTTGTTGTAAAAGATGTTTAAAAAGTCGCATTACAGTACCTCTTAACACTTTCAGGTCTTTCAGGAATTGGAGTATCACTCAAATCTCTTGTTATAGGTGTTGTAATTCGATCATCATCATTTGCTGCATCTGCTTCATGAATAAGTTGAAGTTCAGATGGAGTTTCTGCAGTATTACGTTGTTCTTGAATAATAACCTCATCATTTCCCGATTCATCTTCTTCAATAATATCAATATCATAATCAAGTTGGGTACTAAATAGTTACTTATATTATTGTTCGATTACTTTTGATAATCAAGACGTACTGTTTTATCTTTTGCATCTTATTCTTTTTTGGTGCATCAGTTTGTGGAGTACTTATAGCAATAATATCATCGTCGTAATCAGAAACATCAAAAACTTCATGAGCAGTTCCACCTCCTGTTGTTGCAGATGGTTGTGATTGATTGGTGGTTGGAGCTGCAGATTCTGGAACAACATTTTCTTGTTCTTCGTCACTATCTAGTTCAAGAATTTCTATATCTTCATCAAGTTCAGTTCTAAAGCAGTTAAAAATGTATTATCATAAGTATATAAAAATATTTGTTACTTTTTAATTTTACAATTCTTTTTTTCCTTTTCACCAGTACTGCTTTTATTCGTAGCTGCTGATGCTGTTGATGAAGGAGTAGCTGGTTTTGCAGATGCAGCAACTGGAGTGCTTGTATTCATTCTAACTGATGAAGGAGTTGCTCGAGCTGCTGCTGTTGGAGTCAAAAACTGTTTAATATCATTAGAGATTGGTGTTTGTCGTATTGGAGTACCAGGATTCCTAAAAATTAAAGCTTAAAAGATTGTAATAGCTGTAATAGCAATATATAATTTGTAAATAAAGGATTAGTTTTAATCTTGAATCAGTCTTGTTATCTCAATAGAGATTAATAAGAATGTCAAGATAGCTAAAGAAGATGTAACTCGTTATAAAATTTCAAAAAACTGTTTTATATTAAGCATAAATAAAAAAACTGGAGCTCATTCGGGCTGCTATTAATTTATTACAAATCCCTGCAGTAATTACCCAGTTATTAACGCTTTAGCTAACAATAACATATTCATTGTAAACAAAAAAACTTACTCTTTTGTTAGATCAATAATATCTTCCATAATAATAAATGAGCAAATCGAATTCACAAATTTAAATTGTTATACAAAAAATTGCAAAACTTTTCAATCAACAAAATCACAGCAGAATTTTTTTAAATTTGTTTTTACAAAAACTGCTTGGCAAAAAGAGGTTTGTTTTTTTTTCAAGATCTTCCTTCCTTCTTTCCGCGCCCTTTTTTTGTTACAACTTTTCTTCTTTTTTTTGTGTTTGCAAAAATAACAAACTGCTTGTTGCGCAACAAACAAAAGAAGCAAGAGATAATCTGTTATAGCGCCGTTATAAATTGCAATTTGCAGTTGCTTGATTTCTATTTATCTTTTTGACAATAATAAAACATAGGTACCATAAATAAAATGTTATTTAATACAAGCAAAAGGAAATTTTTGGTTTTTTCAATGGCTATTATCTTTTTATGATACCTCAAAGTTTTGCTTTTTCGACATGTAAAAAAAGAATAAAAGCATTAAAAATTCTTTTTGGGATTCTAATAGTTTTTCATGTTTTTGAACTTATAAATTTAAAGATGTTAAAGTTTCACAAATGTGGGATATTTTTCATAAACGTAATCTACAAGTGATGTCTGTTGTTTTATTTTTATCAACATTTAAATTGAGCGTTTCACTCAAAGATTGTTTTAATGAAAGTAAAGTTTAAGAGGCTGTAATCCCAAAAAAATAAAGTAAGAACAAAGTTTAAAAAAGTTTTGATCCATTTTATCCCTTATCATTTTTTTGGTCGAGGAAATGTCAAAAATTTTTATGCGCATTCGGGGGATCAACGCCTCTCTGTGGGTGAACCGTTCGATGTTTAAAGCATGCGCCATAAACCACTCGACCATCAAAACAGTTCATTAGATCCCATATTCATTGAGTCATATGTTAATGTCAAGAAAAATGTTCACGACAGGGGGTTAGATGAAGAAAAAATTGTCTTTTTCAATCCAAAAACTGTTCATGTTTTTTTTATTTAGGATTTATATTTTGTGTGAAAATTGAAATAAATCGTATCAAATTTTGCAAATTATTTGTTCCATTTTATCCCTTGAATGACTGCTGTTATAACAGTGCACATTCGTATACATTTTAATTGTTTGTTTAACTAAATATCAGTTCTTTAATAGAATAAAAGTGTAGGAGACTGTAATCCTCAAAAATTAAATTAATAACAAAGTTTAAAAAAGGGTTGATCCATTTTATCCCTTGAATGGCTACTGAGAAAACAGTGCACATTATTATTTTTCTGGTCGAGGAAATGTCAAAATTTTTTGTGCGCATTCGGGGGACCATTTTTGAGAGTTGAAAGGTGAACCGTTCGATGTTTAAGGCTTGCGCTATAAACCACTCGACCATCAGAACGGTCCAATCGAGCCTCAATTCATATGGTCATATTCAAATGGCATAAAAACCTGTTTCGATTCATACAGCAACAAAAAAGAATCTTTGATATGCTCCTTTTTTTGTTGCTCTACAAAGTGTAATTCATCAAAAAACAAAAACTTTATTTTGTAACAATAAAATTCAAATATTTTTTGACATCAGAAACTTGGTATTCATACATCCTATAGATGTTAACAACATCAGTTTCATCTAATAGAATTCCAGGTATTATTTTTGAAGATTTTATTATTCCATCGTCTTCCATATAATCCTAAAAAAGGATTTTATTTTTCTTCCAAATATATTTTAAAAAATTACCGTAACAAAGTTTTTAAATTCAGGACATATGTCTTGATAGTATCTAACTTCTAATGATTCAAATTTAGAAGCATTTGGTTTTTTGTAAAGCCATAAAGAAGCAAAAGGATGAAAAAATCCAAAGATATCATTTGCCATTTGTACTCTATAAAAACTATTTTACTCGAATTTTTACATACAATAAAAACTTACTGAATTCTTTTTGATAAATCTTTTGCAATTAAATGTTTGTAAATTTCTTCAAAGTTTATTCCGGATTCATCTAATGAATTAAAGCAGAATAGAATAAATGAATTTGGATAATTTTTTGTATCAAAATAATACATTGTTTTATAGCTTTTTTGGAAAGTTATTTCAGTCCGCTTTTTGGAATGTACAAAATTTAATGAATTATTGTCAATGAAAGGTTCATCTGCTTTGAGTATATGAAGAAAATATATTGAAACATTGGAGGCAATAATCTTTCTTCTCTTGATGATATTAATATATTCTTCATTAAAACAAATTTTTCGCGTTCCAAAACGACTGACATCGTATTTTGTGCAATCCAAATAAAATGTAAAGCCTTTTCTTGATGTACTAAAAAAAAGTTCTAATTTCCAATTTTGTAATGAAGCATTGAATTCTGTAAGCTTTAACGGATATCGATCAACTTCATTTTTGATTGTTTTATTGATCAAAGATAACAAATAAGAAACTTTTTCATTTGAACGTTGTATAATTCGAGCAATCAGAACATTCATTGGTGTTGAAAACTCTGTTTTTAGCGAATACAAACTTTTATTTGGAAATGGAAATTTAAAGGTTTCTGTGCAAATTGAAAAGAAATATTCCAGTTTTTCCTCATTTTCCATTAAACTTCGCTGTCGCTTTGAAAAATCATCTTCAAAACCAAAATATTTTTGTATATGCATCCAATTCCATTTTTCTTTATTTCCAATAATGCCAAGAATATAATCTGCAATTGAATCAAGAAAGAAATCACTATCAAGTATACACAAGTCTTGGATAAGGGTTATCAAGTTTTGCTTGTTTTTCATAGTTGCAGAATCGTAAAGATTTTTCTCAAATTCAGTATCGTGTTCATCTTCGATTGTTTGATAATGACTGATTAAATTGATAAATACTTGCAAGGAATGACCAGAACAGTTGAGTGGAACTGGTTCTGTTACCTCGGTTATATCTGTAAAAACAGTATTCATTTACTTACAAAAAAATTATATAGTATAAGTAAAATGTCGTGTCTATCTTTTGAACAATCTACCACAATTTTCCCAAAAATATCGCGTTTTTTACCGCCTGCCAAACGCATACTACTTTGACCTTTTCCGCAAAACGTCTAAGCCTCCGGAAGCGGTAAGCTCTACCTTAAAATAAAAAAATTCATACCACAAATATTTTTAAGCAACGAAGATGAACCAATAATTTTTTTATCGACAGTAAATTGTTGATTATCAATTTTTGATTGAATAACAAAAACAGATTCAGTGTCTTCTGGTTTTGGCATAATTGAAATATGTGATATGATTTAATTATAAAAACAAAAAAGTAGGAAATAAAAATTATTTGCAAGAAAAGATAGTTATTCAGTTTGTTAAATAACTTCTACAATTAATGATACTATATGCACACAAATAAATAAAATACAAAAAAGTGCCATCATATTTGATCACTTTTTATACCCTTAAGTGTTTATCTCATTCGTTTTTGATAATATAAAAGTTTGCAGATATTTGTTAAAAAATAAATCAATAAAATGATTAATATTCATGGCATCTATTAACTTATAGGCTAAAAAAAGGGTTGATCCATTTTATCCCTTGAACCAGGGCCGCAACTTGGGGGGAGGGGGAATCCCCCCCCCCCCCCTGACAGAGAGAAAAATGCACTGGATAAAATGAAAAAAATTCAGGACAAACAAAAAGTTCATCATTTTTGCAAGCAGCGAAAAAAAATGAAAAAATAATCGATGATTTCTTTCACCTTAAGTTATTTTTTTGCTAAATTTTTGCTGGTCAATGGCAAGAAATCATAATTTGATGTACACACAAATAAAAATGCATTATTTGACCCATATTTTCCCTCTTTCACTTAAAATTTTTGAGCATTGTTTGTTGTTGTTACACCTGTCTACAATAAATATTCATTATTATTGTGCTTTTTGTTATTAAAAATTATTCAATGTCGAATCGTAAACGACAGTTAAGTTTACATAGTTACTTTGCTAATTCAAATGTAAAAGATGCTAGAAGTTCAAGCAATATTTGCAGTTCAAGCAATATTTGCCAGTTCAGGCCGGTTGCGCTCTCTCTGCTAAAAAAAAATAAGAATTTATTCAAAGAATTTATTTCAAATTATTGATTTCATGAATTATTTTTAAATACTTTCTATTCTTCAATACAGTAATTTAGTAATTTTCTGTCTTACTTTATAGTTGAGCGAGATTTGATACATCTCCCAATTCTAATTTAATACGTTAATTACTTTTTTACTCTACTCACCTTCTCAAAATGGAACAAAGAAATAGATCTCGCTCTCCTCGTAGAAATTCTTATGATATTTCAAAATTCACAGAATTATGGACGAATTTAAATGATCTCATGATTCATATTAACTCAAATAAACCCAAAAAAGGCAAATCAACAAATCCGTGGAATCAAGCTTATATTAAAATGGAAAATGTTATGAAATCAAATTTAAAAATCATACCCGAAGATATTCAAAGAAAACTTCAACCACCATACCAAATTATTGATTCTTCAAATGTTGCACTTCCAGCTGATTCAAACATTACTTCAAATGATTCTCCAAATGTTTCAAATATTCCTCCAACTTCAACGACTAATGTAATCCAAGATGATGTTAGTATTGATGATGTTCAAATGGATACTGTAGTTACAAAAACAAAACTTCGCAAATCTGAGCCAAAACACGAAGTTATTAATGAAAAATATGCTGTGTTTATTTCAAATGTTGAAGAATGCTCTGAAAAAGAATATATTGTTTCTCATATTTATGATACAGAAATGGCTACGAATATTCTCAAAGCTGCTGATATTGCTGCCACTCCATTATTTGTAAGAAGAGTTGGCATTGAAGAAATAAATCGTCCAAGATTTTTGGTTATTATTCTTGATAATGAAAATGCACAAAAGAAACTTTTAAATGCTGAATTTCTAAAGAATAATAATATGATTGCTTCCCTTCCAAGATCAAAGAAGTCAACTCAAAAACGAAATGAAAATGGTAAATCCAAGTCAAATATTCCATCAAAATCACATATTCCACAAAAATCAAATGTTCAATTAAAATCTAATGATCCATCAAAACCATATACTCAAAGAAAAAGAAAATCAAATGATCAACCAAATGCTCGTGATTCCTGGACCAAAAATATTGATAGAAATTCGGTATGTGTTTTCCTGAAAAATGTGCCGGCCTCTGCTAACGATAAAAAGTTTGTTGAAGAGTTATATTCCAAAACAAAAATCACCGGCATGCCCACATATACTCGACGTGTTGGTAAACCAAAAATTGGTGCTTCACAATATCTTGTTGTTGGAGTCGAAAATGTTCATCAACAAAAACAAATTTTGAATTCAAAGTTTTTGGCTGGAAAAAATATTCAAGCTGAATTACCAAAAAAGAAGACATTTTTTCGTCCCCAACCAAATCCATCTCAACAACAACCAAAAAGAAATGGATTTTCAAATGAAATGGAAGAATTCAAACTCTTCAAAAAATTCATGCAATTCCGTCGCCAATAAACAACAATTCAAATGCTTTCTTCTCAATGCTCAAGGAGGCCAATCTCCGCTCAGTAGAAAGCTTCTTCAACTCAAATATCTTCTTCAGTCAAAAAATCCTGATTTTGTTGCTATCTCCGAAACCGGCTTCAAATCAAAAATATTCAATTCAACTGTAATTGGAAACTTGCCGTATCAAATATTCCGGGCAGATCGGCCAAGAAAAAAAGGTGGTGGTGTGTGCCTTTTTATTCACTCCAAATTCAACGCGCGTATGGTATTGCAACTTCCAGCACCAAAAGAGACTTCACCGTTTGAACTCATTTGTGTGGATGTATATTTACCAAATTCCGATTCCTTCATCAGAATAATTAATGTTTATCGTCCTCCTGGTACATGCAAAATGGATGGATCAGTTTTATTATTTGACGAAATAGAAAAGCTAACTTCAACGCATGACAACAATATCATACTTGGTGATTTCAATTGTCCAAAAATTGACTGGAATAATTTTTCAACAAATGAAAAAGAAGAAACACCAATTCGTGATATTTCAACAATCCTCAATTTTCATCAAATTATTAGTGAACCTACTCGTGTTGTAAAAGAAGCCAAAAATATTCTTGATCTTTGCTTTTTATCACCTTCATTATTTCCTGATTCTGAAGCAGCAATTTTGGACTCTATTATCAAATCTGATCATCTGATGGCTGAAATTAAAATCTGGACAGAAGCAACTCCTGAAATTCCTTCATCTCCAAAGTATAATTATTTCAAATCAGATTATGAGAAAATTAATGATGAATTAAAAAATGTTAAATGGAATTTGGACGAATGGAGAAACTCTGATGATGTGGACAAAATCTACAGTAATTTCAAAGAAAAATTGCTTTCAATTGTTCATGCTCATACTCCACAAACAACTCCAAATTCATCAAAAACAAAATATCCTGCTCATATCAAAAAGTTAGAAGAAATTCGAAATCGGCTGCGTTTAGAAACTACTAATGAAAGATCAAAACGCCGATATATTCGTGCTTCAATTAAATATAATTCTTATTTAAAGAGCTTTGAAAAGTACAAAGAAAATCAAATGCTCAAATCTCGTCATGCCAAACAACTCTACAATCATATCTCCAAACGTATCAAAGATTTCAACCAAGTTCCAGTACTTGAAAAAAATGGTAAACTTGCGACCACTAATGATGCAAGAGTGGAAATGTTGGCAAATGAATTTGAAAAAAATTTCAACAAAAACGAACATGTTCCAGAAGATGATCCAAATCAACCTCAAATCCATGAAAAAATGAACCTTCACCCAATTCATCCATTCATGGTATTAAAGGAACTTAAAACTGTCAAAATTTCAGCTGCTCCAGTTCCAGATGATCTTCCAGGTATTATCTTAAAAAAATGCGCTGAAAATATTGCTACACCATTAACAACTCTTTTCGAAATTTTTTTGGTCAAAGGAAAGGTGCCAGCTGTTTTTCGTCAAAGTCATGTTATTCCTTTGTCGAAAAAAGCGCCGTATTCTGATCCCGCCAATTATCGTCCAATTTCGATGACCAGCCAAGTATGCCGAATCAATGAAAGAATCATTGCCAAACAACTTCTCAATTACTGTTTAAAAAATGATATTATTCCGTCATCCCAATTTGGATTTCGTCCTCAACGTTCAACAACTCTTCAAATTGCTCTTTGTCGGGAATGGTGGTATCAAGCCATGGAAAGAAATGAATGTGTCGATGTCGTTTATTTGGATTTTTCAAAAGCTTTCGATTCTGTACCTCATAACCTTCTGCTTCAAAAACTTCAAAAAATTGGTGTCGATGATCTTCTGCTCAAATGGATTACGGATTTTTTGAACAATAGAACATATTCCGTAACTATTGGTGATTCAAAATCAAGTGAAAGAAATGTTCCATCTGGTGTGCCACAGGGTACTGTACTTGGTCCTTTGTTATTTTCAATTTACATCTCCGATCTTCCTGCATGTATTGATGACGAAAATATTCGCTTGGATTTATTTGCTGATGATTCAAAGTTAAGTTTCCGCTTTGATCACAAAAATTTTGATCCCCAACCATTACTGGATGCTCTCCAAAGAATCCAAGAATGGTGTATGAAATGGGGTTTAAATCTGGCGCCAGCAAAATCAATTGTATTCCATCTCGGAAAAAATAATCCACAATACGAATATTATATCAATGATACTCCACTCAATCCTCAAACTGAAGTGCGTGATCTTGGTATTATTATGTCAAATGATCTTTCAATGGATGCACATATAAATAAAATTGTCGCTGCAGCAAAACAAAAGTCTTATCTTTTATTCAAAATATTAACAACAAATGATCCAAATATTCTTATCAAAGCATATACTTCATATGTTCGACCCATATTAGAATCAAGTTCAACATTGTTTTCACCAAAAGAAGCTGGACTAATTGATTTAATTGAAAGTGTACAAAGAAAGGCAACTCAGAGAATATTTCTAAGATGCAAATCAAAGTTGGTTCAAAACAATCAAGGAATTCCCGATTATTTCGAAAGATGCCAAATGCTTGAACTTCAAACTTTAGAATCAAGAAGATTAGAAGCTGATGCAATCTTTGGTATTCGCTTACTTCAAAATCCAACAATTGATTCAAACTTATATATTCAAAAAACCAATACAGTAACCAGAGACAGTGGCACATACCATGTTGTTGGAAAATGTCAAAATTCAAATCATTTTCATTCAACAATTCCAAGAACCACTCGTTACATGTCGCCATTGTTGCAACAGAACCCAAATATTCTCCAACTCAAAACAACTGATGCTCTCAAAAATCATATATCAAAAGTCAATCTTTCGACCTTCTCAAATGGTGGTGATCTCAGATTTCGTCCGGTAAATCTTTCCTAAAAATCTCTCTTTTTTTTGTTTTGTATATATTTTCTTTTTGTATGTATATATATTTCATGTTTAGTCTCTTCGTGAGGCAGTGCTATATGCACACAAATAAAATAAAAAAATAAAATAAAAGATGCTAGAACTGGAAATCAAGAAGAACCTGTTCGAACTATTATATCTTTTGATGATGAAGAAAATGTAGATACACCGATAGCAATAGCAGAAATTAACAATGATGAATATACAACTGCCTTTGGATTAAATGATATTGGTGCAGCAGTGGAATGCAAACGACGAAATATTCAGATTGAACCAGCTAAACGACATAAATTTTTAACAGAAACACAAACAATTCCATCTTCCTCTAAAATGCCAACTTGTGAACGACCATATAAAGAAAAAATGACAACATATTCATTAAGTCGAAAACTTCTTGAAGCAAATCCATCATTCGCATATTCTTCCTTGTTAAAAGGGGTTTTCTGCATGTAAGTATTAAAGTGTAAGATTCGGGATTAAAATTATAATTTCAGAAATTGTGTTTTATTTATGCCATCTGGAAATGCCGGAAGAAATGAATTGAAAATGTTTTTTTGTGCCCCATTTACAAATTATAGCAGAGCAGCTGATAAATTTAAACGACATGAAAATTCTGAATATCAAAAAAAAATGAAGTGCTTGTCGAATATTGCAAATTTAATCATCGCTTAGAATTTTTACCAAAAAATAAATCTGAATAAACTTTTATGTGATTTTTTGTTGATTTTTGTCATTTTTTTGTTGATTTAAAAAATAAAGCGTTTTTCAATTATTTTGTGCAAAATTGAACTCTGAAAATTTGCCCGCAGGGCAAATTTTCCCCCCCCTGAAATTTGTCCAAGTTGCGGCCCTGCCTTGAACGACAACTGATTTATCAGTGCACATCAGTGTTCTGATTGAGGAAATGTGCACATTCAGGGGACTATAATGGATAATTGAATAGTGAACTCCTCGACATTTAAGACTTGCGCCATAAACTTCTCGACCATCGAAATAGCTCAACCAAGTGTTAATTCATTTGGTCATATTTGACTGGCAGAAAAAGATGTCTGAATATTTAAGAAGTGAAAAGCACTCAAACTATTGGAAGCCATCTGATCAGTTTTTGTTTTAAATTGATCAGATGGCTTCCACTTTAATAGTAAAATTTGTAAAAAAACTAATGTATTAAAAAAGAGCTGATCCATTTTATCCTTTGAATGACTGCTGATATGAAAATCAGTGCACATTATTGTTTCTCTGGTCAAAGAAATGTCAAAACTTTTTGTGCGCATTTGGGGGACCATAACAATTATTGTAGACAAACTGTTCGACATTTAAGGCCTGCGCCATAAACCACTTGACCATCGAAGCAGCTCAAAAAAATGGGCATTCATGTGCTCGTATGCAAATAAGAAAATATAAAACAATTTGCAAAAGGTTCTCTTGTTCATTTGTTTTTGCAACTCTGAGTTTTTAAAGTCGGTTAATCCGCAAATGTCATTCATCACATTATTTTTAAGATTTGAATTTTTCGAAGAAATATTTGTGTTAGCTGACATTCTTTTTCAGTTGAATGTATTTAAAACGAGTTTTGTGTGCTTTTTTTGAAAGTTTTGTTATGAGTAGGTTCCACTTTTGTCATTTTTATTAAATGTTTTTGTGATGATATCACTGGCTCCACGTTAATAAAGCCATTCAATAATGACATTGCTTAACCGGTTGCTTGTATAACAGCTTTTGTGCCCTATTTGTACCGTTTTAACATAAAAATAGCTTTTTCTTAAATAAAATAATTTCTATTTTGTATCCTTTTTAAAAACGCCTACAAAATTCACATGCAAACATTCTCTCTATTTTAAAATTTTGTCATCAAAAATGATTCTATTTTGAATCTCCTCCTTTTTTTACTAACTTTAAGTAAAAAGAGAGAGAAAAGGGGGAAAATAACATTCTGCTGCTTTTATGGCATATTTTTCTCTGATGTTAAAAAAGCTGTTTGAAGAAAAAATAGCCAAAAAGAAGTTCTTTTTTTCTTCTTGTTTGTGAGCAGTGCATTGCTGTGTCTGTGACTAAGCAAGCCAGCCAGCCGACTGGCAATAGTTTGACATTGAAAAAAATAGGCATTTTTAACAAAAAAGATGCAAGAAAAAAACTCTTTTATTTTTTTTCTTTGCCGCTTTATTTTTTTGTCAGACATTTCAAGCTTATTTTTTAGAAGCTTTGAGTTAGCGTTGATTAAGTTTAAAATTTGATTACAGTTTTTAAAAAAATGAGATAGGTTTCTTTCGTTTTGTGTTTAGAATATTTGCTAAGTTTTTTTGTAATTGAATTTCTCGAACTTTTGCTTAAACTTATTTGCTTATTTGTTCGTTTTTTTGGCATTTTCCTTATTTATTATTCTTGCTATAAATTTCCAACAAACAGCTTGTTGATATTTTGTCTGCTTTGCCTGCTTTACTAGCATTATAAATATCTTATTGTTTTTAACGAACAATATTTCAACCATTTCCTGACTTTTCTTTCTTGTTATTCGTTATTTTTAATTGAAGTTTGTTTGTTTTTTGGTATTAATGCATACTATGATGAAATATTAGATCCGGCAGAAAAATTTTTTTATTTATCCGAACGAAAATTTTTTTATTTTGTTTTTGAATTGATTTATTACAGCTATATCTACCGTGCTATGGCATGTGTTTAACATCTTACTCTGATTTTTTATGGGAATATGATTACTGTCAGCATTTTTAATACTTTGATGAAGTTAAAGCTCTTTTCTTCATTTTAAGCTAATTATATCGCCCAAGTTAGGAAAACTTGAAGTTTGAAAGCTTTGATCTTCTAGCGTCATTACTCCCATTGTTCCCTAAATTTCTGTACTTTAAACTCTATCTGTCTTTCAAGGTTGTTCTCATTTTTTATTGTTTTTTTTTAATTAACACATACCTAACCGCTACACTAAAAAACTAACACCAGCAACAAAAGATGTTTTTATTGCACTTTTTTACTAGTGCGGAACTTGAAACAATGATTGAACGGTCAAAAATAAAAAGAAAAGTGGCATGAGCAGAAATAATCATCAGAGGTGTATGAAACTTTTGAAGATTCTTTATACTTTTTTTATTGTTTTGCTTTCATGAGAAATCTAGTGATAATTTTTGATGCCATTTCCTTTGTATTTTCAGAAGAACAAAAGCCATGATTTTTTTTCTCGAAATATTTTTTAACCTTTTTAAATCAACTTTTTTTTTCTCAACATTTATTTTTTTGTTCCGGCTTACTTCAGTATTTAAACACCATTCTAGCTCCCCTTTATTTAGAATTCTATAAAATGTTGAATGTATGAATAAAAAATAGTTTTATTTGTGTATTTTTGTCTTGAAATTATTGTTAAAATTATTTTTTTTGTTTTTTAGCTTGTATTTAATGATAAAAAGAATTTTTACTGCTACAATGCTATATGTATCTTTTATCTATTTTCCTAACACAAATTATTAGATAGTTGCGATAAATACTGTAATTTTATATTTTTTATAAATAATTTAAAATAATGTTAATTGATGCTGCTTGCAATTTCAGAAGCTGTTTTTAGCTTGTTGTTATACCAGAACTCATTAAATTGACTAATAGTTGTAAACGAATTGTTTGTTTTTTCACAAAAATCTTTTTTCGAAATTTTTGCTATGGATACTGTAATTTTCTAGTTCCTTAAACTTAAGAAATTATTTGTTGTTTTTGCTTGACGATCTTCAAATCAAGATTATCTTTCATATTTCTCATCTTATCTATCCTTGTGTATCTATCTCTTATATCCACAATCTTCCCGTCTCTCATTTTTCACTTGTTTCTCTCAAAATAAACAATTTTCGTAATCTCCTTTTTTCTCACCTTTCATAGCCCTTCTTCTTTTTCTTCATTCACTCCTTCATCAATCCATCATATTAGTATAATTTTGTTTTAGCTGCTCTCTCCTTGTTGAAAAGCTTTATTTTTTCAATGACATTTAACATCATTTCATTGCACGCACACACAATCTCCTCAAAAACAAAATCATTATTATTGCAAAGCTCTTCTTTTTTTTTCTCCTTCTTTTGCTCTTTGCATTTGCGAAATGTTGAAGTCAAAAATGAAGCGGGAAAGAAGAAAGATAAATGTCTTTTTGGATTTGTTTTTCGTCTTTTTTTGATGTGGCTTTAATTACCACACTTTTTTTGCTGCAAAGATTTTTTGCGTGTTTTATTCGTATTCTTCGGGTTTTGGATATAGTTGGACTTTTATCAATGAATAATGATAGTCTTTTTTCGAGTGATAAATTTTCTCTGGGTTAAGAAAAAAGCGTTTTTGTCAATAAATCTTAAAGGGTTCTTTTTTTGTTGATGACAGCTGTTTAAAGGTGTTTGTCATGGATTTTTGACAAACAGATATATTTTTAAGCTTTGCGTTTGTTGAAATAACGTCAAATAGTTTAAAGGAGAGATAAGGAAATGAAAGTATGAAAACTCCAGCTATCTGTCAATGGCTTGACCGAGGAAAATATATTTGAGTTTTGTTAGTTTAGAAAATGTCAAGAATTTTTTTTTCATATCTTGATCTTTCATTATTCGTACCACAATACAAAGGTTTCTTAAACTTTTCAATTTATTTCATCTTCTTTCTTCAATGTTTCTTTTGCTGCTTTTAAAACAAGTTTAAAACCTCAGTTTTAAGTATCTTGGGATTTAGAATGCATTCTTAACCACTTGAATTTGTAAACAATACTTTAAAATTTTTTCGTCTAACATCTTCTTAAATGTTATCAAACATTTGTGTTTTTTTTCCTGTTTACACATTCGTTTTTTGCTATTATCCATTTTTAAAACCATTTTTGCAGCTGCATGATGGTGCTTTTAAAATTCTGCAAAAATTGATGAAGATGTTTTTTTTGCGGGTACCATGCAAAAACAATAATGTCGAGGATACAGTATCCCTTTAAAAAACTATAAGCTGTGCGAAAACAGTTGTTGATCGTTTTGCGAATGTTGCGCATAATTTCTTCATTGTTTTGTTTTATAAAAAAATCATTCTTTGTAATCGTTTTAGTGTTTTAAACACTTTGAATTCACCTAACTTTTTGAACTTTTCTTCTTCCCCCAACAACATTGTTTACAGCTCTTTTTTGACCTTTTTTGTCTTTTCTCTTTTTTTCAGAATTTTCTAAAACAACAACATTCCTTTGTCCATCTTAAAATAAATTTCATAATAACTATTAGTCATATTTGCCAGTAAGTGCATTTGGTCAACAAACTAACTTCCTCCTCGTGGCTTTGAAACATGTATGCTTTTATCTCTCTCCCTTTTTATCCGCCTTTATTTGACAAAAAAATGCATTTAAAATTTGTCACGTTCACCCACGTGACAGCATCCTACAGCCTACATCCCAACTGCCTTTTTTAAAACCGCATAAGAAGTTTCTTTCGAAGGAGTAATAATTTGATAGAAAGAAAAGAAAGGCGCCGCTATCTGACGAACATAAGAAAAATGACGTCAAAAAAAGTTTCTTTTTTTTCAAAGCACGTTTTTGTGATTTGTCTTTTTTGAAGAAAATTTTTGAGAGACATGAAGTTATACTTTAGCCTTTTTGTTTCCTTCTTCTCATTTATCATAACAAAATAAAAACGTGGTTTTTCGAGTTTGTGATTTTACATGAGTTGATGGGAACATTGACTGACTGATATATATAAAAGAAGGTGGAATGTTTGTTTTAAAACATTTTTAATGGGATCATTTGTTATCACCCGTTTTTGCTGCAGCAAGTTCCTTGATTCTTACAGCAGCAGCAAAAGCAATGCTGTCTGCTTTTTTTGTTCACATATTTTTTAGGCTGAACCCCCTCAAATTCTATGTTATCATTTTTTTCATTTTTTTTTGATCACCTGTTTTTTTAACTTTGATTTTGGGATTAGACATTCCATTTTTATTTTCTAATGTCAGAACAAAGACGGATAACTTGCTTTGCTGTTGTCATTTTTCTACAATAAAACTGTTTAACGCGTTTAAGTTTATTTTAATGGTTTACCGATATTCTCGACTCATTGCTCAAATTATTACTCGATATATTGCCAGTTACTGTAACATTTTTTGACAGACCTATTTTCAAATTTTCACGTTTTTTATTCGAATTTACGTTTTTTTCATTGATAGAAAAACTTTTTACCCAAAAAAACTTTATTTTTAACTTTTTTTCAAGCTAATATTTACTTTCACACACATAACATAAAATGTGTTTGTTTTAATCTTGTCAAAAAGACTAATTGTCTTTAAAGTTTTTTTATTAGCTTTAGACACATTTTTCTCTCGAAAAAAAAGAACAAAGAATACACCTGGTTGTTTTATCATCATCATTAGTTATGATGCATCTATGTTTTAAAAAACATAGCAACATAAAATAGGGAACTATTCTTTTTGTTTTAAAAAAGGCTGGTTATAACCATTGTTCGGTGCTCTTGCTTTTGCTTACTTGCTTGCAATGTAAAAGGCTTGCATCATTGCTGATATTGCTTGAGTGCTTTAAAAAAATTTTTTTCTCTCATTTTCTCAGTGCATTCCAAGTGCCTTTTCAGTACACACACATCTGCATTGCTTGCTTTCTGCTGCTTGCTTTCGTAATACTAAAGTGACAGCTTTTTTTCTTTTGCCATACTTTGACCGGACACCTTTTTTTCATTCTTCTTCTTCTGTTATAGCTGTTATATCCGGTTAAAAACTGCTCCACTAGAAAATATATTTTTTCATCGTGTTTTTTCGTTTTAAACTTTTTGTTCAAACATACTTTTCTCTGATTAATGTGTAGTCATTTTATTTTTTTAGCTTAATCACCCAAAAGCAAACAAGAATTCAATTAACTATTACTCTATTTTGAAAACGTGGATTTTCAATTTAAAGGCTTTTAAGCCTAGCCTCACATTTTGCTTTCAAATTGAAGTGAAGTACATCGAAGTATTATTTTTGCTATTTTGTATTGCTCAATTGTTATCGTTTAATTAAAAATGGAAGGAAAGATGCAATTTACTGTTCATTTTGCTGTAAAAAATCCATATTCTGGTGAAAATGAATATATTTTTGTTACGGGTTCAGATGAAAAATTAGGATTATGGGATCCACAAAAGGCTTTAAAGCTTCAACCAAATGAAGAAGGGTAAGCATTTGAATTAACTGGATAAGATGGATTCTATTTACGTTACTTTTAATCTAAGTTTAACAATTATTTATGGATTTACTCAATCTGCTTTGCTCTTGTGTATCAATCTAATGTGTAGTACTTTTTTTAGCATCTTCACTGGCTCCGTTAATCTCTTCGATGTCAAACAACTTAAATTTCGTTATTTTCTTGCATATTATTTAGAAAGTGAACAAGGGAAACGAAGTTTAATTATTCGAAAATGGGAAACACATTTATCTCCACGCTGTGTACTTCCGGGAATTGAATCATCAAAAAATGGAATTTGTCGTGCAAAAGTTAATGATGTTTTTGGTTTCCATGGTAAGCTACATTTACAAAAGGATACTGTAGCTTACTATTTTAAGGAAAATAACTTTTACAAGCTACTGTAATCATGAGTATTGGAAACTACTACTATATTTCTGTCTTTGAATACTGTAGCTTACTAATGCAACTCTCTTTTTCAGCTGGTCGTGATATGGTTAGTGATGGCTGGCTGCTTGATGATCAACAAAATCAAATTCATTTATGTGTTACTGGTGAAGCAATTAAATTTTATAAATCTAAAACCGCCAATCAAGAATATCGGATTAAAATTACACCAATGGACTTGAGAAATCGTGATGTAAGTTTTTATCTTTATCCTTTAACAGTTAATGAATTTGTTCTTATTGCAGGATTCAAATCCATATGATGATGGAGATGATGATGATACACCACAAGATGAACCATCTCAATATATATATTGTTCATATTCTGATACTGATATTGCAGTAAGAATTCGTATAAACATGATCATATAGTGAAAAAAAAGTTTAAAATGGGGCGCTAATTGCTTATTGCTTGAGTCTACTGCATTCATTCATTGATTCTTGAGAAATAACTTCCTTTATCCATGAACTTCTTTTTGGGCAAAGACTCGAGCAAGCGTTGAAAATTATATGCATTTGTCTCAAGTCTTTTTTATCCCTTTGTTTTCTGTCGTTGCTTGTCATCGAGACTGCTGATTACTGTATCTGCAATGGTTTGATTAATAAAAATCTTGAGCTGAACTTCATCCTTTGTTGCAACTGTACCCATCTATAATATCTCCCAAAAATGGTAATAACTTTATCTTCATTCACATACTTTTTTGACGCTTTGTTGCTTTGTTTTATATGCCTAACATAAATTCTTAAAAATTTTATTACACATTTCTAATAAATTATTTTTTCTTATAAGAAGTTATTTGGTTTTCTACTTATCCTTTTAATTTAAAAAATGTGCTTTTTTTATCAACGATATTGTACTATATTTTTCAACTAGAATTTCAAACATTGCTTCAAAGCGTCGTCTTCTTTTCTGTGACTTGGTTTATTTTTAGACTTTTTTGAATCCATTTTTGCTTTGTCTCTTTTAAAAAAAGTGGCTCTCTTTATATTGCTTTTAAATTAACAGTACATTTTTTCCAGCCTCTAACAAAAGATCAACCTGGATATGCAAGACAAGGTGAATATGGTGAAGTATTTGCAAATGGAATAGATTATTATTTATATCGAACATATTCAGTTGCAGTTGAATATTTGGTAAGCTATTTAGCTTTGAACTGTGATAGTACTGTTACTGATAACTTAACACATTATTATACAAAGTTACAGTACCACCCAATTTTTGCTTAACTTTGTTTTTAATTTTGTTTCTTTTTGCAGGGATTCAGAATTGAAATTTTTAAATCATCAGGTGATCCACCAAAACTTCTTGCAGTTGGATATGCTCTTCCATCAACCCTTCAAAATACATATGGTAAAACATCTGTTCCGCTGTTAGCATCAAATGGACTTCCAGTTGGAAAAATTTATCTTGGTTATTTATTTATTCGTCCAGTACATAATCCAGAAACTCCTTTCAAAATGGATGTATCATTTATTAAACATTGGAAGAAACGAACAACGCTAGAAGTTGGGCATCGGTGAGTGATGGCTTAAATAAGAGATTTAAAATCAAAAATTTATTGGAGCACTCTGTAATATATTCATCGTATACAACTACAGAATCCAAAAGCTTTGCCTAACTGTTATTTAAACATTTTTTTTTTAGTGGAATGGGCAATTCATATACAAAATGTGCAGTTGCACGTGAAAATACTCTTCATTCATTGGATAAAGCAGCCTCTCGTGGAGCAGATTATGTTGAATTTGATGTCCAGCTTACAAAAGATAAAATTCCTGTTATCTTTCATGATTTTCATGTTATGGTTTCTGTTGCAAAACGATCCCCTGAGAAAGATGTTCATCAAATTGCTGTAAAAGATCTCAAGCTTGATCAACTTCGCCTCCTTCATTTGGATCATGTTCAACATCATTCTAATACACCCATCAATGAACAAGTGATCAAAGTTACTGGTGATGAAGCAGAAGAACAAGAACATCGACCATTTCCAACTTTAATCGAAGCTTTGAAAAATGTTTCAATCGATGTTGGGTTTAATGTAGAAATAAAATTTCCTATGATTCAAGAAGATGGAATAAATGAATGTGAAAATTATTTTGAACATAATGAATTTTTGGATAGAATTTTGAAAGATGTTTTTGTTCATGGTGAAAAGAGAAGAATTGTCTTTAGTTCATTTGATCCCGATATTTGTATGATGTAAGTTGTTTTTAATGGATTTTTTGAGAGAGATGAGCATTGTGAAATACTGAAAAACAGAGCTATGTTTGACTATAATGGGCTACAGTAGCTAACTTTTATTATACGGATAGTTAATTTAAAAATATATACTAAATTTTCTGAAACAGTTTTCGATAAAATAAAACACTTTATTGCTAGGGATACTGTAGACTTTACATTTTTAATTTTACTTCTTCAAAAATCTTACAATCATTAGTTTTTAGGATTGCTGCAAAACAAAACAAATATCCTGTTCTATTTCTTTGTTGTGGAGCAAATACTCGTCATCAAGTTTATCAAGATGCTCGAACTCGTACTTCTCTTACAGCTGTTAATTTTGCTGCTGGTTGTGGTATTCTTGGAGTCAACTTTCATTCAGAAGATGTTCTTCGTGATCATTCTCCTATTACAAAAGCAAAAGAACTTGGTCTTATTAGCTTTGTATGGGGTGATGAGCTAAATGATAAAGCAAATGTTGAATTTTTAAAGGTAATAATTTTGAGTGGTAAAATACAGTATATATTAATAGTGTTAAATTTTAGAAAACTGTTGGAGTTGATGGTGTAATTTATGATCGAATTGGTGAAACTGAACAACGTAGCAGTGTATTTATGTTAGAAAAAGCAAAGAAGACAGAACTTTTCGCGAAAAAGACTCCATCACCTGTTCAAACTCCTCGAGCTGGTTCTGCACATTATCTCAATGATCCACCAAAATTCCCTCAGGGACAATCATTTTCACAATCTGTTAGCCATCATCAATCTCAACCACATCATCATGAATGGCCAATTTCAACAGCAACAGCTCGACGACGCTCTCCAACGAGTACAACAGAAGTTGAAAAATATTTTGCTGCTTCACATGGATTAAATCAAGGCTATCTTCCACAACAACTTACAACTGCTCGTGAAGTTTAATTATTATTATTTTTTTGTGCAATAGTCTTTTTTTGGGATGTTTCACTACTTTTTGAATTTTATAGTTTTTACATATCTGTTAATTGGTTTTTGTATTGAGATTTTTTGTAGGATGAAAATCGATTGTTTATTTTTTTATGATTTCTTGTAAGCTTCGTTGTAAATAAAAAAGTTTTAAACTCTAAATCTTCTGTTTGACAAACAAGTGGTTATCAGGGTTCTGGAAAATTAATAGTACAATTTCGATTTCGGAAAATCTTGTAATGAAAAATTCGGCCTTCTGATTCCATTCAGCGGCAAGTGAAAATTGAGTTCAGTAACTGGTGTACCGAAACTACTTCAATTGCGATACTTGGCTGTGTGCAAAAAATGAACAAAAAAGTTTTTCAAAAAAATATTACTGTACTTTTTTAACGTTGTTTCATGTAAATTTTCAATCAAACAGCTTTTTGATAATTTCATTCAACGAAAACATTGGTGCAATAACTATCATTTTTTATTCATTGATTTGTGCTCTCATCAATTAATTGGTTAAAATAACTGTTCACTAATTTAAACATTTTTTGTTCCGTATTTTCAACTTCTCGAATTATTTCAAAAATGTAAGCATTTATATTCGTTCTTTAAGCTGTTTTTTTTATATTTATACATTTTAGATGATACAACAGCTTCCATTTGCTGCTAAATGGACAATAACAGAAAGTGATTTGATATCCCTGAAAGATTCTGCTAATGGACGTTTATTATCAACGTACGTTAGAACTGCATCTGGAATTCAATATTGTCTCCAAATCTGCCCAAATGGTAATCGTGATGAAAATCGTGGAAAAGCTTTTGTGTTTTTGATAATCAAGATTGGAAGTTTGAAAGAAGTTGTAGCAGTCTGTACCATAAAAGTTGAATCTGCAAATAATTTTTCTCGAGATATTGATCATGTATACAAAGAATCACGTGGTTGGGGTAAATGCTTTTGTAGCACTGCTGAATTATTCGATGCACAAAAAAGCTTCCTTCGTGATGGAAAATTGGAATTAAAAGTTGATGGATTCTTTGTATTTGATGATGAAAAAGTTTGTAGTCGTCCACCTTATAGAAGTTATTTGGGCGATGATTTATGGGCTAATGAAGCGAGTAAAGATTTTAAAATTATTGCTGATGGCAAAGTAATAAAGGTTTGCTTAGTATGATTTGTGATAACTTTTATGTTTGTGCATTTTTTAGGCTCACAAACTTATCCTTGCAACAATGTCTCCAGTATTTGATGAAATGATTAAGTCAAACTCTAAAGAAGCACGAAAAAATCAACTTACTATTTCTGGTTTTTCTTTTCATATTGTTGAAATAGCTTTGAAAGAAATCTATGGATGTAATTTCACCGTGCGAAATACAAACGTATACGATGATACATTATCTCTCCTTCAGTTTGGTGATGTTTACAACATTCTTTTTCTCAAAGTTTGTTTTTTCGTTATATATTTTTAACACTGATAACTTTTTTAGGAAAAATATACCAATATTCTTTTGAAACTTAATGGAAAACGTGTACCTAAACTTGATGGATTTCTTATTATTGAAATCAATGGTTCATGTATTAATGGAACATACACTTGTATTTGTGATATTGGTGATAAATTGTGGGCAAGTGAAGCTACTAAAGATTATAAAATTCTTGTTGATGGAAAAGCTATAATGGTTTGTTTTAAATACGGTTTGGCTTTTGTATTAATGTATGTATTTTTAAAGGTTCATGAGGTCGTCCTTGCATCAAGATCCCGTGCATATGCTGCAATGGTTCATTCAAAGTCCAAAGAAGCTCTTAAAAATCAAATGGAAGTTTGCGATTTTTCATTTAATATTGTTGAATTGGCTATGAAAGCAGTTTACCAATGCAATAGTGGCAATACCACCAATTTCATAGATTTTTTATTGGTTTTTCAATTTTTATATAAATATGATTTTTTATCTACCAAGGTTTGAATTTAAAAATTAATTTATACTTTTTATGAAATAATTTAATTTTAGAATGAATATGAAGCAATATCAATTTTACAGATTCATGCAGGAAATGTCTGTCGACTAACAAATTGTGCTATCATTACTAATTCAACAACACTTTATGAAAAATGTATGGAATTTATTGCGGCTGCATTTGCGTCAAAAACATCATTATATGAAACTGGATTGCTCGATAAAAATGTTGCTTTGAAAGTTGTTCAAAATGCTGGTTATCGTATCCTTGATAAAGATGCTGCGTTGAAAATGTTTCAAGAATCTCTCTATCAAGTTGTTCAAACTCGAAAAGAAAATGTTTTTTCTTCAATCATGTCTCTTATAAAATAACTGTAATCTTTTATTGTACTAATTGCTTAATATGTAAACAACTGCAATGAAATAAAGTAAGTCTTATGCTAGACATGTTTTTTGATACTGTATTTTAAAAAGATTATAAATTTTTTATCTTCTTAAATTATCATGAGAGAAAGCAGTCTCGACAGCTCACTAAAACTCTTGGTTTTGATTCTTAAATGTCATGCCGTTTATATTTACACCGTTATTTTTTTGTGGACATGAGAAGTTCTTGGACTAAAAACAAGTTAGAACCAAAAATGATGTACGTATGAGACTGAGCAGTCATGTAAGAAATCAATATGAGATTTGTTAAATCACAAAATGACATAAAAGAATGTGAAATGAATCTTATTAAAAACATTTATTCACCAGAATTTGATTTTTTGCAGCTCTGCTTAAAGTTTATGGGAACAATATATGTGGTTTTAATCCTTTCAACTTTACTTTGGAATAACGATATGATCAAAAGTGAAAAGTTTTTTGAAACGCTGGATTTGTATAATTATGTATTTACATTTTGAAAAAAATTTGTCTATGTCGTTGTTGCGTTTGTTTTCTGCAGACTTGATAAAAATTTTTATTGTAAAAAATTCTCCAACTTGTACACGCTGTAACTGAAATAATAAGTTACCTATATCAATTACGGTACTTTACTTTGAATGAACGATAATATTTGTCCGTCATAACAATCTACAAAAATGTTCACGCAATGAACAAAGACGGATTGATAAGCAAGTTTATCCATCAGAATAGACTACCGTACCCCATATCATTTTTTGTATTGCGAAAACTGTGTTAAAAGAAAACTTTTGCCACTTTTTATTCAGGCAAAATGCCGCTTTTTTATTCAACAACAATAAAATTTCACAACACGAATTTTTCAAAATTTAAACAACACAAAGAAAATTCAGACAATATAAATAGACAAAATAACAAAAACAACATAATACATAATATTAAAATTCTCAAATTGAAGGGATTCAGCAACAGCAGCAAATTCATCAATTAATTCTTTGTTTAATTCAAGATAGTTTCAAGAGGTGTATTGTTTCGAACATTTTCAATCAAGTAATTTTTGCAATTCTTTTGAAGCTTTTGTGGTTTTGGTTTTGTTGCAGCAGGAAGATTTGCATTTGGTGAAGAATTTGTTGAAGAACTTTTTTCAGCGAGACGTTCTTCACAGAAGCTCTAAAAAAGTACGGTAATTTAACTGTTATTAGAAAATAGAAAACCCCATACCTTTAATTCAGGAATTTCGAAAGTTTTAGCAAAAAATAAAATGGAATTGTATTCTTTGGTATTCATATCTTCTTTGAGTGATGTGCCATGACAAAAGTTGAAAGCAGCTTCAAGAGTTTCATCGGGAATTCCTTCAAGTTCAAAATTAGTTGATTCTGTATTTGTTTCAAATAGCAATGCAAAACCATTAGATTTTTGTGAAAGAATTTTTTTGTTTACCTAAAAATGTAAGTAAATTTAAAACAGGTAAAAGAAAAACATGGAGGAGATGTTGACAAAAAGTACTCGTCATTCAAAAATGCAACAGGTTTCTTAAATGGCGTTCAAGTCCTCTTTACCAAACAAATCCCCATGAATAAAAAATTCAATGTTAAAAATAAAACATACATCAAAAACTTTTTGAACACCTTCAATTTTGCAATCATATTCAATTTTTTCTTTATTATCTTGAGCATCACGGGTACGAGCAGAACTTTTTGAACGTCTTGAAGAAGGTGGAAGATATTCTTCATTTTCATTTGAAGCATTGCCAGTATCAGAAGCATCACTTTTTCGCTTACGACTTCTCTTTGTTGCTGGTGCATCATCATCGTCATCATTAACAAAAAATTGTACATATCGAGCAGTTCTTGTTCGAACACGTTTATTACGATTTGGTTCTTCAGTGGAAGGAGTTGATGAAGCAGTTGTTTGATGAGATTCAGGTTCATTTGTTTTAGGAGTTTGTGAAGGTTTTGATGAAGGAAGTGGTTCATGAGCATTTGAAGCATCCAAAGTATCTGAAGAAATATCAGTAGCATTCATTTCATATTCTTCTTCAGTAGCTGCAGCAGCAGCTTTAGTTTGATCAGCTTCTTTTGAGATTACGGCAGCAGCTGAAGTTAAGTTTTCATTTGTTGAAGTTTCTTTTGGATCAGCATCATCTTCAAGCACAACAACAGGAGCAGCTTTCTTTGGAGATGAGCGGACAACCTTGGGTAATCTATCAGCATTTTTCGATGATCGTCTCTTTTCTTTTACAGGTGCTTCATTTCCACCACCATTAATACTTGTTCGACGTTCTTCTTCAAGATGTTGTTGTAAAATTCTTGCAATATTCGCTTCTGTTTCAGATTGTTTTGATGTTTCTACAACAACAATACTCTTTTCTTTTTGAACTATCTTTGATGATGGTACGGCTGGTAATCTTCTAACAGTATTAGTATTAACAATTCGTGGAGAAATTGAAGCACGTGGTGAAATAGTATATAGTGAGAAGTTTTGAATTGTAACATGTCCATGTAGTTCAATATTTAGACGATCTTGTACCAGCATACAATTTGGATAAAAAATAAGTTGTCGAGGACATAATATTCCACCAAATGATGATGAAGTTTTATAGCAATGCTCGAAAGAACGTTGCTGTGAACCACCAACAATAAAAGTATAAGATGCAGTAAGACGAAAATTCTTTGTAAATTTAAATTGAAGAAATAGAAGAAAGCGACCATTTTCTGCAGGTGAACGACCATTTGGAAATACATTAATATTATATTCAATATTAGCATTTGAGAATGGAGTCATTAAACGCATTGTATCACTTGAAATTGAACCACTTAAAGTATTTAGCAGTTGTTGACGAGTAATAAAGAAACGTTGATGAATTGGAATTCTTGGATTCATGATTTGATTGAACTATAATAGAAAGTAATTAAAAATTATTAAACACAAAAATGTTGAACATTGGCGTTTTAAAAAAAATGGTAAATTTATTAGGACATTGATAAAGGGCTTCTTTTCCTTTCGCTTCTTTTTTTGTTCTTGAAACGTCTCGAAGAAAAGCGTTCGAAGAAATCAAATATCTTTTTACTACGCGCATAAAAGTTGTTAGAAAAAAATGCAACTGATGCGACTCAAAAAACTTTTAAAAGTTTAATACCTAAAAAAATACAATTCTAAAAGTTGCTATTAACAATATTCTCTTTTTATCGAAAATAGATTCATGTTCATTTTCCATTCGTAGACAACTTTTTTTATATCAGTTCTGGTATCATTTTACTCTCCCTGACTTGTACTAAATGAAAGGTTTAAAAATCGACAGTTTCGACTTGTCTCACAGCAATTGTCTAAAGCTTTATTAAAGCAACTTTTACACACAGTCAAATAAAGATCTGATATAGAAAAAACCGCGCAGGTTCTAAGAGCTTTTATTTCATGTAATTTTGCAATCTTTGAATAGAAATATGGCAACTCTTAGCGGCGCTTAACCAGCAATTCGGTTTTTAGCTTGTTGAATAGCACATATTACCGTATACTTCTTTTATCTGGAGGATACTGTGTGCTTGTTGCATAAGCTGAAATTCGGGTTTAAATTTAAATGCATGGATCTTATCTAAGAGTTTTGTTGCGAAACAGGGTTTAAAGCAGTCGTAGAAATTTTGCTTACAAGGTCTCCAAAAGTAAGCTTCAAAAAACTTCAAACACGTCGATATAAACCTTAAAAACTTACTTTATCAAAATAATAGTAGCAGCTTATAAAAAAATAAATATAACCTTTAAATAATAATAAATAAGATTCAACCGATTCTTGTGGTTTGAAAAAAAAAGATTGTTCTGATTTTTTTTGTTATCTTTATTTTTTCCCTCTCAAATTGACCTCAAACTAATAAATAAAGAAGCAAAATGAGGTATTGTATGTCTGGCCACCTTACACATGTATGCCAATAAAAATATTATTTCTGCTTGATTTATTGATTTTGTTCTTTTTTCTTCAATAGAAACAAATGGCGGGAGAATAAGAGAAAAACGCTTTTTCAAAAAACTCACATATATTTTTTTGGAGCTTTAGTTGTCATGGATAGAAAAAAAAATCAATTCAATCAATATTAGTAATGTAACATTAAATTACTTTAAATATTTGACAAATGTTCAATAACAAGAAATTAAACATAACTGGTGTAAGATTTTTGTTATGGTTTTTAACTGTATTAACTACTATTATAAAAAGAGTTACAATTGAATGTTGAATACTTTAAGCTGTGTTGTCATACATTTTTTGTAGTATAGTTGTATTAAAATAAATACAAAAATTAAATTATTAATAGCAAATGTTTTACATTGTTCATCTTCAACATCAACAAACATTGTGTGTTGGTATATAGTCACACAAAACAAACATTTGCAAAGCAAAGTGTTATTGTTTGTTAAATTTTAAGATACGAGCTTATTGTAGTGGTAAAAGTGTGAAATGCTTTTACAAATATTGAATTTTTTTCTGTCAGATATTTCCAACAATGCAAAGTCGATGCTTCATAAAAACGGATATAAAACTATCGAAAAAATACAAAAAGTTTAATAGGCGATCATTTAATTAAAAAATCTTTTTTGTTTATTTGTTTTAAAAAAAATGTTTCAGATTAGGTTGTTTACCCATTTTTTTTCGCGCGTTCTCTCATTAATTTTAAAGTTCAAAAATTACTAAAAAAATAATCTTTCATAAAAACAGGGTTTTAACTATGAGCTCTCTTTGTTGTTGTTAGGGAAAGATGGAATCATCAAAGGGAATGAAAAAAAAATAACGCATTAAAAAATGTTTGTTTACAAGTTTTTTTTCAAAGATGGTAATCTTCTCTTCCTTTTTGTCAATTTAGTAAAGAAAATGATAGGTATAAATATCAAAATTGGTTGTTTGATTTTCTTTAATTTTCATTTGTGAAAATATCAGTGTGTGTTACAAAAAAATATAATTATGAAGACTATTTTTGTTACTTTAGCTTTCTTTGCTGTTGCTGCATTGGTAAGTTTTATAATAGGGATACTGTAGGAATAAATGTTGTACTGGTTAGAAATTACTATTTCCTTGCTCAAAATTTTCGGGTGGAAATTTACGATTTTCGTTTTATATAAACATAAAAACTGCCCAAAATTTACGTTTTCATGAAAGAAAGGGTAATAAATAATGCCGCCCTTGATGTGCGGCAAAGTGCCCTTGATGTAAAAGTTAAAATAAGGGTTAAGGAAACTAAGTTGTGGGAAGCCTTAAAGAGCTAAAAAGGAATTATTTTAAAACATTTTTTGTCGTTGGTCAAGTATCACACGATATCGCCTGTCACTTTTATCTAAAATTTGTTAATTCATTTTCATATCTTTTTTTCAGATTTGCAATGCCGAAACAATCGGTGAAAAACTTGATTCTGGAATCAATAAAGTTGGTGAAAAAGTTTCTGAAGCTAAAGCATCAGTTGGTGGAACAATTGATTCAGCAGGACAATCTTTAAAAGAAAGCGGCCAAGCTCTTAGTGAATCTGCTCATGATGCAAAAGAAGGTGCAAAAGATACTGCACACAAAGCTGGAGAAAAAGTTGAACATGCTGCATCTGCTACCAAAAATGCTGCAGGAGGAGCTGTTGAATCAGCTGGAACAAAACTTGATTCAGCAGGAAAATCTATTAAAGGACAATAAAAATATCGATAAAAAATAAATGATTTCTTTAAACTTTTATGTATAAATTTGTAATACATTTTGTTTTAAAAAATTTTTTGATAATCGAATAAACAAGGATTAATTTACATTTTAATACTTCTTTGAATATAACACTTAAAAAATTAAATGGTCCAAATTTAAGTCGTTTTTTGGCATTAACAGTCCACTTTTGTTGAGCAAAAAAGGTATATCAATATTGATTACATCAACAGTTAACAGCAATCAGCAAAAGAAAGACATTTTATGATAGCTTTTTGTGTTTCATACTTATGCTTTTTTTCCCTTTTTGATGGTTTTTTCAATATTTTATATTTTTCTATAAACATAAACGGGTTAATTTATGTCATACTAGAACCATTTATTATCATACAGTTTTTAGTTGTTTACATGTAAAAAATCGTCAATAATGTGCTAATAATAATAAATAATAATGCTTTTTTTATAATTAAAGGTGGTGGATTCTATTACATGAAACAAATACCGAAAAATTTGAATGTCTATCAAATTTTTGTGACATTCAAATATTCATACACATTTAACAAAAAGTGTTTAATAAATTGGCTTTGCTAAAAATAATTATAAAAAAAGCAGAATTCAGGTGCAAAAAAACAGTTTTATACATTGGTATAAGATATTCCTATAATTACATTAATGCACTTTATTAAAGCACTTTTAACTCCCTTGAGGGATTAAAAGTTTATGTTTATTAAAATTCATATAAATTTTTAACAAAATTAAATTCGTCTACCAGCCAAGTTCAGAAGGTGCATTGAAACATTAAATTTTTAGAATTCTTTTAATTCAAAGAAGTCAAAGCTTTAAAGGCAATTTTTAAAATCAAATTTATAATTTTTGAGCTTTCAAGTTTTTAAAAATCATTCAAATGAAAAAATTTGTTATTAAAAAAACAGGCGTGTTAATTAGGCTACAATGTTTTTAGAAGAACACGATGGCAAAAAATGGCAATATAAATACCGTAAATTTTTTATTGTTTGTGAAATTGGTGATACTAACAATTATTTTTTACAGCGCATGTTATAACTTTGTTTTCAACTTTAAACAAGTAAATTATAAAATTTACAACTTTTTAAGTAAATGCAAATAAATAATTTTACTGCATTTCCGCCGACATAAGATATTTATTTTAAAATTAGATTTAGGGTACAACTGTAAGTTTATTACGTCCATAAAATAACTGCCATAATAAAAATTTCTTTCTGTTTTTGCCAATTTTAATTTTTCGTAGAATTGTAAAAAATTTTATTATTTATTCATGTTTGATATAAAACAAGTTAACGGTAATATATTTTTAATAAATATTTAATTTACTTTTAGTTTTGCGCGGAAACAAACACATTTTATTTTAACACAAAAAAAAGTATTTCAAAAAATAATTTTTTGTTAAAAAATTGTGTTCAATGTGACGGTCCATAATGTCTTCAATATTTTATTTCTTTGAATATTTGGATATTGTTTTGAATGTATTATCGCAATGTCTTACTGTATATTATTTTACAATATTTTTGAAGAATTCTATCTTACATACAAATATGATGCGGTTAATTAAAATGCTAATGATACATTATTTAATTTCACAAAATTCAAGGCTTATTATTGCTTTTAAAGAAATTATTATGAATGAAGTTGAAGGTATGTTATTAGTTGCTGATACGGCTCTGCAAAAGTAATGTATTAATTTCGAAACCACAGGATATCGAAATTTTAATTTTGATTATTCGATTTCAAAAACAAAAAACTTACTTTGCTCTTTCATGGTGAATTACGATTTCAAAAAACTAAAATTTATTTCAATATTTTGTTTTCAACTTTCTCAATTTTAACTTAGCAAAACCCTGATCAGATCTGGACAAAATCTAAAGATTTAGCTAGTTTGTTTCAGAGAAATATAAGCAAGCTTATGTCTGGTTTTTTTAGCGATCATTGTTATATTACTTTTCCAAGTCTTTCCAAATTCTTTATTAATTGATATCTTAGACATAAAAGTATTGTAAGAATTTTTAAAAGTTGGGCAACATAAACAACGTACTAATAACTGTAAATAATGTTAGCTTTTTAAAACGTCTAAAAAATTCAATTTGTGACAGATATTACTAAATTTAAAATAGACTTCCTTGTGTTTTACTTTAATAATTTAATAATAAACAAGATTAGTACAGCTGCAAGATAAGGAAGTATGCTAATTCCTATTTTCGTTTTACGAAAAAGTCTGGCTTTAATCTTAATGGTAAATAACGCAAAACTACAGTAAACCGCCTCCAGATGACAAAGATCGCGTCAATGCTTGCAAAATAATATTTCAAATTTTCAGTGCTAAATGATCAAACAATCAATTACCTTATTATCACCAACTCCGATTCATTCCTTGCTGTTGATCTACTTCGCCTTGGTGGTTTAATTGGAATGTTAAGTTGTATGGCAACGCTAATCTTTGAAAGAATATATGCAACACTTCAGCTAAAAACTTATGAAAATACAGTATCAAATTTATTTTTTATTTTTGCTTTGCAATATCAAATTTATATTGCTATTGGATTTACTTATTTAATATATAAAGGTATGCTTTTTGGGCTTTGGTTTTTTTGAGATTGAAAATATTTGTTTATTCTTTGGCAAGGGTTTCTGAGAAAAATTTGTGGGGAAGAAAACAGCTGCTTTTTTGGCTACACGATTATTGGTTGTATTTTTAGAAACAAAAATAGAGAGCATCGAAAATACACTTAAGTAACTGTGATCAATCTAATCATTTTCTCCCCATTTTTTAGAATATATCAATCTCCCATTCAGCGGTATTACAGTTCACTTCATCAGTTTTACCGTATACCTTGTATTTGTATTCCTTGAATGGTATAACAAAAAACAATATCAAATATCTCTAATGAAAACAACAAAATACACTCTCTCAGAAAGATTTCAATTACAAGAAAACATCCGTGTGGCACTTCTTGTTAAGCGATTTGCAATTGTATTATTTGTGTTAAATTTTGGTGTTGGTGCAAATTTAATTATATCAAATTATTTACAAAAACAAAATATTCGAATGTGTTCATATTTAAGCTTTAATTATTTTTTAAATTTTTATGGCTTTATTTTTTCATTTGTATGGTTTTTTAATCATCAAAAATTGAAAAACCGGTTAGTGTGTTCTTTGATCTAATAGCTACAAAGCTTTGAGCTTTGCGAAATTAAAATAGTTAGTCCTGTTAATTATCACTCATTCCCAAAAATATAAGCTAACAGAAGCTAAATGAGAATTGAATGATTTGAGATCAAGAAACGATTTTGCTACATGCATACTTGGACAACACTGTATAAAAATTAATCAAAGAAACTTTTTAGATTACAAAATTTGAACTGTAAAGTATCTCCTATTGGTAGCACGGGAAAACATGCTGCAAGAGATCAACTTCGTTCATTCAATGGAATAAAATTAATCTTTACACCTGATGAAGAAAGAGAAATTGCATTTAAACAATTAAAGAATTCATGGCAATAACAGAATTGCAATGGCAGAAGCACAGTATTACTTATAGATTACAGTAGTTTGTAATAAACTTTTATAGTCATGTTGTACAAAAAAAATTAATTAAAAAAATGATTTTGTTAATTAATAAATATAAAAACATTAAAAAGTTTCTTTGCAAATTGTTTGATGTTTTCAAACTCGATTCCAAAAGTTGGTCTTAACACGAACACAATATTCGTTTTCTTTTTTTGCCGCTGTAAAAAATTTTTGAAGAACAAAAAAGTGAAGCTTCTTTTTTTCTTTTTCACATTTCACATTTCTTGAAGCTGCTGTTTTTGATTCCTTAATTCTTCATTAGCTTTTCTATAACATCTATCTGTTACAACAATAATGTCTACTCTTCCAAGTTCATTATTTGAAGCTGAAGCTGCTTATATCGATTCAAAAATTGAACAGGAAAAGAAGTACATTCATTTATTGACAAAAATTGATGATGAAGATATTATTAGTTCACCATGGTATGGCAATGTTATTGAGAACATGGATCAATTTCTTCATAGTATTATTTTTTGTATGAATCGACTTGTAGCTGATAAAGGTAATATTTAATTATTAACGTCATTTAATTTTATGTAGTGTAGTTTCAGCTCCACAATTTGTTGCTCGTCTTCCAAAAATTCGTCAAGCTAGTTATCAACCTCCTCCTGTACAAAATGCATCAAGCTATCAACATTCTACTGGAACTGAAAAAGGTAATTTTCAACTACTATTTTCTTTCTTTTTTATTTGATTTTTAGCTCCACAATTTGTTTCTCGTCGTCCAGAAATTCGTCAAGCAAGCTATCAACCTCCTCCTGCTCAAAGTACAGCAAACTATCAACCTTCTGTTATAGGAACAGAAAAAGGTAATTTCTAATTATTATTTTCTTTCTTTTTTATTTAATTTTTAGCTCCGCAATTTGTTTCTCGTCGTCCAGAAATTCGTCAACCAAGCTGTCACTCTCCTGCTCAAAGTAAACCAAGTTCTCAACTTCCTCAAAAAGCATCTGGTATGTTTTATTTGCGATATATCTGTTATAATAACAATGCCGCAAGTCGCTTTCACTTTTGTTTTACTGCTGTTGTGTTTTTCATCATAAATAAAACGACAAAAATGAAGCTGTAAACTCGAAAAGCGCAAATTTAGCAAGCTTAAGAATTAGATGCGCAAACTGAAACGCAAACTAATAAAGTGCATAAATTTTTAAGAAAAAATTAGGCAGGAAATTAAAGGCGCTCGGATCAGTGGCTCAAATATATTGACAGTCTTGTGGCACTGCTGTAATTATCCTTGTTACTATTTAGGTAGTGCTACAGTAAATCGTCTCCGTGAAATGTTTGGTTCTCAAAACAAAGCTGGTATAGAAGTTTCTCGTTATGCACAAGCTTCTACTCAAGAATTCCGCTATTCATCTGATGATGTATCAGTTTATTAACTCTATTTCTTTTGTTTGTTTATGTTTGAATAATTATCTATATTTGCTATTATTATTATTGTTGTTGTTGAGTTTATATACACATAAAATATTTTATTTTTGGTTCGTATTTGTAATGTTGAAAGCTGGTTATAATTCCATTGCGAAAAATAATACTGTTTTGTAATTTTCTTTTACCAAACAATATTGTTTGCTTCTTTGCTCCTTCTTCTTCTTCTTTTCTTTGTAGTCTTATTATTATTTTGCAACATGTTTTTTTGCAGCAAAAAACAGACACAATTTTTTATGTTGTTCTTTTTTTTTCGAAACCCCCTCTATTTTCATGAACAACTTTTAAAGAAGCAAACAGAACAGAGAGAAAGACGAGACATTGAAAAAAAAGAGAAAAGAACTTTGATGTTTTGGTTCGTTTGCCCTCTTTCTTTGTGTATGTTTTTTTATAGATAGAAATTTCTTGAAATACTTTTTGGTTTTGTAAGCTATGGTTTTTGAAATGCACAAAACAAAAAAACACAGATTACACTTACTTATTTGCTATAATTTTTTATTTCTGTTTTGCGGTTTTATTTTTTTGCTAAATTTATTTGCTTTGTCTGGATTTCGTTCGTGTTTTTTTCTATGTCTGTTTTATTTATTACAGTATGTTGGGTCATCTTTTTTTATCTCTGTATTCTTCTATTTATAGCTGGCATTTTCATTCAAACGTTTTATTTCTTGTTCATCGTGTCGTGTTTTATATTTTTACAGTAATACTGTTAGTAGTGCCGCAAGTCAGTCCTCTAATATTTGTCCGCTGTAGTTGCAGAAATATTTATATTATTAAAATTTATTTTTGCAAAATAGCAGTCTCTTTAAGTATTTACATATCTATAAACCTATCAACGCCACAGGCGTTTCGGTTAATAAAAGCGAACTTGCGGCATTACTGTAATTTTTTCTTTTGATACATAGCAAAAGGCATATCAATAAAGTTTATAATTCCATTTCTTTCAGATTAAAATTAATTATAAATATTTTGGTCAATAACCACTCCTCTACATATCCAATGTCGAAAGCTGCAATTGAAATAAAAATGGCTCCATCAATGTCTTCAATCAATGATGAAAATGTTGTACCAGAAAATATTGAAGGATTTGAATTAAATGGCGGCATAATCAAATGTGATGCAAAAGATGATAATGGTGAAGTCGAAGAAGTGGTTATAAATGGTATTGTTAAATGTGATGCAGAAAAAATTGCTGAAATTATTGAAGATCCTGAAATTGTTGCTGTACAAATTCGTGAAGAAGTTGAACTTCCAAAACCTTTGCATAACTTAATTCAAAGAATTTTTGATCCAAATGCTTTAATTTCTGCATTACGTGGTATGAAACTTGATTTGGGAAAACTTTCGCTAGAACAAATTACACAAGACCAAATTGCTGCTGCAAGAAGAATATTGAAGGAATTAGCACAAGTATGTTAGGGAGGAGGATTTTGTTTGCCTCTTCCTCAACTGCTTTTTCTAATCATTTTCTTTACCATCATTTATTTTCAGGAACTTCGTAATGGCTTGAAAGAAGAACATGTCAAAGAAGCAACAAAAGAATTTTATTCTCTTATCCCACATATTCAAGATGTACTTCCGCTCCTAAATAATCCAAGAATAATTGATTCAAAAGCTTCTATGCTTAATACGCTTGCAGATATTGAAATTGCAAATCGATCAATTGGTGAAATGATTCTTCGCCATGAATATATTGATCGAAAAGATGTTATTCAACGATATTATGAAAAGCTAAATTGTCGAATTACAATTGTTGATCATAACTCTGAAACCTTTCAACTTATTAAAGAATATGCAGAAACCAATCATCGTGTAACAGATGATTTTAAACTTGAAATCATAAATGTTTTTGAAATTTATCGTCCTGATGAAGCTGAGCGATTTGTCAAAGATATTGGAAATGTTAGACTGTTATGGCATGGATCTAGAACTGTTAATTTTATTGGAATTTTATCACAAGGCTTACATTTACCTGAAAAGCCAAGAGATTTATGGTTTGGAAAAGGTGTTTATTTCTCTGATACTGTATGTTTGTGTGCAAGTTATTGTGACGAAGAAGATTCAATGCTGCTGTTATGTGAAGTTGCATTAGGTGATATTGATCGAAAGAATAATTTAGATTTTGAAATTATTAAACCGGATGAAAATAAGCACAGTGTTAAGGGTATGTACTTGTTAATGGTATTGGGGGTGGTGATAGGGGACTACCGTGTATGATTTTATTTGTTTAATAATCATTGCTTTTAATTTAGGTATGGGAATGTATTATCCATCTCGAGAAGGCTATCGTATCATTGACGATAATGTTATTGTACCAATTGGAAAGCTTATTAAGCGTGAAAATACGGAGGATATTTTGCTGGATTATAATGAATATATTGTATATACAATTGAACAAATTAAAATTCGATATTTGGTTCAAGTCAATATTGGAAAGAAAGGTGTTACAAGAAAGAATGGTCTAATTGGTGGGGAAGCTGTTTAATGAATATCTATGTTCTTTGTATGTTTAATTTAATTATTGTAAATAATTTGTGAGTAATTTATTTGTTTGGAAAATGTTATAAATGTTTGCATAAATGAAGTGAAACAGTTAGTTCATTGACTTTGTGATATAGCTACAGTATGGCTTTAGCAATTGTTGGAGTTTTAAAATTTCCATTGTATTTTTAACCTTAGAAAGAAACCTTTATTTATCACACTCTTATTTTTTGAGCACTATACAGTGCCTTATTTTTAAAAGAACAAAATGTCATGCCACAAGATTACTGTAGAAATAGGAATACATAATTTACAATAAATGAAGTGTGGTGTTTTATGCTACAGATTTGTTAGAAAAAAGAACATATTATAGAACACTTATTGATGGTCATTAACATAGTGTTTATTGACGAAATATAAAACGCTAAAAGTTAAAGGTTCTAGCTGAAAAAGTAACAATTTATTTTACCATTTTAATAAAACTTTTACAACCAGGTGTTACAGCTTTTACGTTATTGAAAAAAAATGGCAAACGTGTTTGACATTTTTTAAAATGGAGATATTTACAACTCCATGATCTGTGTGGAATAGGAAATTTGAAAGATGTTACTATAATTTCTTTTTTGTTTTAACCTGCTCGTATTTCAGATATATCAAAGGATAGCTTTAAACTTTCAAGGAAGTAAATATATATAATTAGCCGAAGATGATTTGTGATTTTTTATGCTACGCATTTATCTGAATAAAAAGAACATATTATATATGGCAATTAACATAGTGTTTATTAACGAAATATTTCTTATAAGAAATAAAAGTTAAAAATTCTAGCAAAAGAAAGCAATAATCTGCTTTTTCTATTAACAACCAGGTGTTTCAACATTTACACACTTTTTATTGACATTTCTAAAATAAAATTAATTTTTAAAAAACTTCATTTTTACACAAAGTACTCCCTAAATGGCGGCCGTTTTTGATATATATTCAATTGAAAAATGGAGAAATTTACAAATTGATGATCTCTATCATCCAATCTTTCAGCTATTTATTCGAATCTTTATGGATTTTACTTTCGCAGTTTCTGCTTTCCTTTACGGTTTTACAGCATACATAATTCTAACAAAAACTCCAAAATCTCTTCAATCTTTTAAATATACAATTTTTGTACAAATTTCATGTAATTTTATTTATAAAGGCTTCTTATTTTTTACAAATCCAATTTTCTTTTTTCCTCTTCCCGTTTTATGTGTTGATTCATATTTTCGATATTCCACTGACTGGGTTGTTCCTGGTGTTAGTTTTTTAACTATGACAATTATCACTGGTGCTATTGCTATTCTGTTTTCGGTTTTAATTCGAACCGTTGCTGTTTATGAACCTACAGTACCTATTAATACATTTTTTATTAAAACTATTTTTGTTCCATCAAAGCAGAGATTTTATTATAGCATTTGCTGTTTTATTTCGTTGGTGGTGGTTCTTGGAATAATTATTTATAGTAAGTTTTTTTTGTGTGTTTAGTAGTTGTAAGAATGAACTTTGTGTCATCGCAAAAATTTATTTGACACTGTAAAAATGCATACTAATTTAGAAACGTAAAAAGTTTTTCTGTTGCCAGCTAACCTTTGCAATGTTTTTAGTCCCATTTTTTTCTGTTCGACAATACTTTGAACCTTCTCTTGAATCAATTCAACGCCTTGTTCCTGCAGTTACAACCCTACAAAAAATCTTCCCAAATACATTTGCATTAAATCCAAATTTTGTTGGTGCTCCTGTTGTTATTGGCTTTGTTTTAATTGCAGCAGCAATTTTCTTTTTCAATGGTTTATTTCTTTTGTTAAATATTTTATTTATTCATCAGCTTAAAAAAATTCGAAGAATTGTTTCAACATCCGCATATGGCGTTCATACAATGTTATACAAGTAAGTGATAAGTGACACAATACTTTGATTGTTAAAATAACTGTTTAAAACTACTGTAATATACTTTCTAAAATCTACAGTAACCCCCATTTTTAGAACAATAATAATTCAAACAGCAAATTTGTTGTTATTCTTAATATTTCCGTGTTATATTTTTGGAGCAGCATATTTATTTCAACTTTCTGCAGGTGGTAGAATTGCAAATTTTTGCCTTGCCTTTACTTCTTTTCATTTAATTGCAGATACACTTTGTTTAATAAAATTTATACGGCCATATAGGCGTTTCGTTTTAAAGTTGTTGCTAAAGAAATAAATTAACTTTCTTTTTAAAGGACTTTTACAACACGGAAAATACTAAAATAATTTTAATTTTGTTCTTTGCTCAGCAGAGTTAGCTACTATGATAGCCGGGCGTAAAAGAGATAATACCGAACACAGAAATCTTGTGGCAACTGCTTTTTCTGTTTGTGATGAAAATTGGAACTTTTTCATTTTTTTATGTAAATCTGCAGATGACTTTTGACTTGCAGCAAAACAACCATCATCTTTTTTTCCTCTCATTTTCGTCGACGAAAGCTCTTCATATTCGGCTGATTGTTCACTGATTTCAACATTTTGCTTCTTCGTACTTTTTTGACATTGTAAGTTTTTATTATTTCCTTTTTGTCGATGCTTATCTTTGCATTTTAGATGAAGCAGCTCCTTCCATTTGCTGCTAAATGGACAATAAGAGAAGATGAATTAATAGCATTGAAAGATTCTGCTAATGGATGTCTCATTTCAACATTTGCTACAACTACATTTGGAATACAATATCGTCTACAAATATATCCAAATGGTAATCGAAAAGAAAATCATGGAAAAGTTTTTGTTTTTCTAGTTATCAAGCTTGGAAATTTGAAAGAAGTTAAAGTCGGAAGTACTATCAAAAATGAATCTGCTAATAATTATTCTCGAGAAATTGATCATACTTTCAAAGAATCTGGTGGTTGGGGAAAATGCTTTTGTAGCACAGCAGAATTATTTGATACACAAAATGGATTTATTCATGACAGAAAAATGGAATTACAAGTTTATGGTATTTTTGGCGAAAATGGAAGTTTCTGTTATAAAATTATAGCAAAACTGGGTGATGAATTATGGGCACACGAAGAAAGTAAAGATTTTAAAATAATTGTTGATGGAAAAGTTATAATGGTTTGTTAAGCATATTGTTCTAGTATATAATATTATAAATGCATTTTTTAGGTTCATAAGCTCGTTTTGGCAACAATGTCTCCAATATTTAATGATATGGTAAAAGATGGCAATATAAATGAACTTATAATATCTGATTTTTCTTTTAATATTGTTGAAGGGGCATTAAAAGAAATTTATGGATGTAATTTTTGGAAAAAGAAATCCTATGATGACATAGTATCTCTTATACAATTTTATGAAAAATTTAATATTACTTCTCTCAAGGTTTATTTTTTAATATTATATACATGCTGATGAACAAGTTTTAGAATAGATATTCCAATGTTCTTTCGCAACTTAATGGTGAAAGCGTGCCACAACTTATTAAAATTTATACTGCTGTAAATAAGCGTTCAGATATGGGTACTTATGATATTGGTGATAAATTATGGGCAAATGAAGATGGTAAAGATGCTAAAATAATTATTGGTGAAAAAGTATTAAAAGTATGTTTAATACATTTTATATTATTAGTGCCGTAGTTTCTCTGTGTCACAGTGGTAAAGGATCAGAGGCTTGTCGCCCTACATATTTCTTTCAGGATACGGCACTCTGTAACACTGTATTGAATTATATATCTTTTAGGTTCACAAGCTTGTCCTTGCTGCAAGATGTCCAAAATTTGCTGCAATGTTTGTTAAAAATGGTTTTGAAGTTTCTGGCTTTGATTTTGATGTTGTTAAAATGGCTATGAAAACGATTTACCAATGTATCTATTGCAATTTTAATGATTCTGATGAATTAATGAAACTTCTTCCTTTTTTTTACAAATATGATTGCCCATCTGATAAGGTAAATATTTAAAAGAAACAGACATTTAATATCATATAATAATATGGATGAAATTTTAGGATGATTATGAAAGAATATTAATTTCTATGATTTCTGCTTTTACTGTTTGTGATCTAACTAATTGTGCTATTTCAACAAAATCTACAAAATTACAAGAGAAATGCATAGAATTTCTGAAGGCTGCATATGCTTCAAATACACCATTATGTAATTCAAGCTATCTTGACAAAAATGTTGTATTGAAAATTATTCAAAATGCTGGATATCGTGTTGATGATAAAGATGTTGCGTTGAAAATTTTCGTTGATTCTTTCTATCAAATCATTTATACTCGAAAAGATAATGCTTCCATGATGTCTGCTTTAAAATAATTCTAACCTTTTCTTACTGTATTGATTGAAATAATATATAAATAACTGATAAAATAAAGTACATTTTTGCTTCAAATTTATTTGTTCTTTTTTGATACGGTAATATATTCAATGTATAATTGCTTACACAGAAAATGAAATAAGTAAAAGGTGCCATGAATTCTATTAAATCATGTGCAGATTATTTATTATTTCTACCAATTAATCTGAATTTTAGAATAAGTTTTTGGGCTCAGGGGTTATTACTAGTTTATTAAGTTTTATTATTAATGATACTCTTCCCTTTGAAGAACGCTTTACACTTTTTAAACATATTTATGTTGGTGGCAGGATTGCAATTAAAACGATCGCATTTGTTTCTGCATTATTAACGCTAGTTTTTTTTGATGTTAATGTTAAAATAGTTCAAGAATCAACGATGCTTCTATGGCTTTTAAAATGTTGCTGTTCTGTACTTGCTTTTTCAGTTTTGTACATTTTTCTTGTTTTTTGGTATGTTAAAAAGACAGTTATTTATCAAGGCATAGAAAAAAATGGAGAAATAAATGTTCAATGTATAATTGCTTACACAGAAAATGAAATAAGTAAAAGGTGCCATGAATTCTATCAAATCATGTGCAGATTATCTTAAGCCAAACAAAAAAAAGGCAAAATGACACTTAGTTCTGCGACACTTAGTTCCATAACACTTAGTTCCGGAACTAAGTGTCATAGCGACACTTAGTTCCCGACATATAACAACTAGTTCCACGACAATTAGTTCCTTAACAAAAAAGTAGTATATTACAAATTTTCTTCCATTAAAAAATATCTGTTATTATATTTTTACCATGGTAAGATAAAAAATGTTATTAAATAATTGTTGTTGTAATTGTATTTTAAACATTGAATGGTTTATAACTTTTAACGTTTTTTGAAAAATACAAAGTGTCTTATTAGAAAGAATGTTACAACTTATGTTTAAAAATATATTTTTATTTTAAAGGTTTTAAATTTTGTATAATCAATATTATCATACATTTTTGTTGTTCAAAAATGTCTCTTTTATTTATTGCGGCTTTCTAAAATGTCTACTTTGATTTTTGCGGCCTTTTTTGAAATTAATCGGCATGCATTTCAAAGTGTGCATGATTTCGACTGACCTGTGTATGGATTGCCTTTTAAGGGCATGAGGGATGCAGTTAACAAACTTTTAGCTTGAGTTGCTTTAAGTTTTGCCATTTGTGATTTGCTGAACGGTTTAGAATCAGTTGCTTTTTCGGTCCTCATTAGGACCACTTTTTCGAATTATGGCTCGACGAGAAAGTCTTCATCCAAATATTCGACTTTTTTCTCAACGGATTAATAATAAAACACTTTTGGTAACTCCAACGGGAATAGAAAATGATCCATCACATTGCTATACATGGTCAAAATGTGGTGAAGAACGAAAATCAATTCAAGGTTAGTTTTAAATATATCATTTTTTCAAAATATAATATAATTGTCTTGTTTTTAGGTTATGCCTGCACTGGATGCCGTAGCATATATGCAAAAACGCCAAAAGGGGAAAAAATCCCTAAAAAAGTAGCATTCTTTTGTTGTTTTCTTTTTGTAAGTATTGATTTGAATTGTTTGTTTTTCTGTTTGTTTGTTGAAATTTGAATAAAAAGAGAATTAGTTCAATGTTTAAAATACAATAACAACAACAAATATTTAATAACATTTTTTATCTTACCATAGTAAAATTATAATAACAGAAATTGAAGCAAATTTGTAATATACAAATATACTATTTTTTGTTAAGGAACTAATTGTCGTGGAACTAGTTGTTATATGTCGGGAACTAAGTGTCGCTATGACACTTAGTTCCGTAACTAAGTGTTATGGAACTAAGTGTCGCAGAACTAAGTGTTATATATCCCAAAAAAAATATATCTGTTAATTTCATTTTTAAACTTTTTGAGTCACAAAAAACATTTTCTGCCTTTGAACGTTTGTACACCTCCAACGTTCATTCTTGGTCAATGCCATGTCATCTTTGGTCAACATTGAATTTGCGGAAAAAGCGACCCTCTTCCAAAAAAAATGCAACATTTTTTACATCACACACTGAAAAAAAACTCCCAAATCTAAATAATGGGGATATCTAAAAACCCCCGAATAATGGGGGTAAAATACCTCTCTTTTTCCAAAAGGGGGTAATTAATAATCCCGTTTTTGAAAAAAGGGGGAAAATATCCCTGAATTTTTAATTATCGTATTTTACTGATAAAAATTAATTTTTACAGTAAATACTTGTTACAGTATACTGGGTATTGTTCAAACACACGGCTCACTCATTTTTGCAATTTGTTTTGGCAAAGAGAGTGCATGAGCCAATCTCACTCATTCATGCAAGAAGAGTTTTTCTTTTTTAAAATCTAGAGAGATATATTTATTTTTGTTATTTATTTATATAAAAATTATATTTTTATCAATTATTACGTCAGCTGAAAAACCATCAACTTAAATAAACTTGTTAAACTTATAACTACATCAACAATCAACGCTACCATGAAATTTAATGCTCTCAAATGTTTTTGCTTTGTCTTTACTGTGCATTTTTGTTGAATATTATCATTATAGTGATAAATGTAAGCTTTTAATTAAACATTTATTTATTTTAAAGCCATTCAGTGATCTAATAGTAATCATAAATATGTTTTAGGTTTCTGTCTATAAAAGCTGTAATGAAGAAGACGAAAATGCTCGACACCTTGGTGATGATTTATTCTAATATTTTAATGTCTCAGATCTTTTATCAAATCAAAAAACAAAAGAATAAAAGCATGAAGAATCTATTAATTCTGTTCCATATTATGCAAAATGGGTTTTAAATGCTTTTTTGTTGCAGCTGTAATCAAAAAATTTGTTTTAAGAAGGTTGGTATTTTTTGTGGGAGTAAAATTTATCTATGACAGGAATGGTCATAAACACATCCATTATATTAACATTATGCTTTAACATTGTTCAAAATTTTTGTATAATATTTCTTTTTAAAAAAATTTCAAAGATTATGTATCAGTTTTTAATTAATTGATTATTATTTTGCTGCTTATTGCTTTTTTCGTTTGGCGCGTTTGTGCAACGTTGTGTGCAGCATTTTTGGTGATTATTGATTATCTTTTTAAAGAAGCTTCTCGTTCTTTTTTTCTTCTTCTTTCACAATTATTTTGCGCGCGCAATTTGTTGTTTCTTTTTCCTTCTCAATTTTTGGCGTTTGTTTCTAGCTGCGTCGTTTTTTTCTTTGATTACTCATTACATTTTTACATTTTTAGCTTAATATATTTATATAATGCTATTCAACATGTGAAGCTCATCAACGTTTTGCAGAAGGTGCTGAAGGAATGGTATGCGTTTACTCTTTTTATATCCTTTTATAATCATCTCCTTCTCTTTTTAGTGAAGTCTACCTTGTTACACCTGAACTTGATAAATGACTAGCTGCTCATGGACACATGCGTATTGGTCTCGCTCGTGCAATATATTTGAAGCCAACAATGTTGTTACTTGGTGAGCCTACTAATCATTTGGATCTTGATGCTTGTGTATGGCTTGAAACTGAACTTTATCAATATAAACGTTGCTTGCTAATTGTTTCGCATTCTCAAGATTTTATGGATAATGTGTGTACCAATGTTATTCATCTTTTCCAGAAGAAGGTTGTTTTTTATTGTTTATTATACGGTAAGATATTTGTAACGGAAATTTGCTAAAGTCTAAAATCTGTTTTAAGGTTTGATATGATACATTTGCTAAAACGCGAGCAGCTTGCTAATATGAAGGTTTGCTAAATGTGATTGTTAGCTTTGCTTTGCCACTTATATTGTTTTTGTAGGATTATATTGCTCGTTTCGGTCATGGTAGTGCAAAACTTGCTCGTCAAGCCTAAAGTAAAGAAAAAGCTATGGCAAAGATGCTTGCTGGTGGTTTTGATGCAGATATATATCTTGATTTTTATGTAAGTTCTATTGTATTAGCTTCAACATCTTTTTTATTTTACTTTTTTTAGATAAATGCTAAGAAATGGTTTCCAACAACAACAGCCCCTCCTACAACTGCATCTCCACCATCATTATTATCAACACCAGTATCAAGCTCAAATACAACTGAATCTTCATCATCAAATGCAGAAACGATGTGGTGGATCGTTGGTAGCTTTCTTGGTGTTAGATAAGTTTTTGTTTATATGTTTTTTTTTTGTCTCAGTCTTTTCCCTTCATTTGCCCTCAATAGAATTTCAGCAAAAGTGAAGGACTTCAACATCTTTTACTTTTGATGAATACTTGTTGATGGTAAATGAAGGGAATTGGCTGTAATTTTTATTTGTACATTTTTATTGTAAATTTTTATTGTATGTAATTTTTTGTATTTTTAATAAATTTGTATTATTATATTTATTGTGTATGCGAGAAAGGGGTAAAAGGGAGCTACAAAAGGTGTAGGGGGTCTTTTTTGAGTGAGCTATAATACCCGGTTATCGGAGTGCTTAACCCCGATTATTCGGGGGTTAAAACCCCCGATATTCAGGAGTTAATACCCCTGTTTAACAGGGATCAAATACCCCCGAAATTTGGGGGTAACCAAATACTCCCTTTCCTGGTTGGTGGGGTTTTTATCCCCGATATTCGGGGGTTTTTTCCCCTTTTTTCGGGGGTATTTTTTTTCAGTGCAAAAAGGAGAAAACAGATCGAATCTTATCGGTCAATGGCAATAATTGAAGATCTCTAGTTTTTTTTGTACGATCGATTATTATGACTCTCTCTTTTTTCTTATATTGCTATCCGTTTTCCTTTTTTCTGTCAGGTACTTGGAGAGGTATTGGTTCGTCTTTTTATGCAAATATCCTCACTGTTTGAGAATAAAAGTTGGATTTGCTGGGATAAACATGTTTTTGAACCGCTAATTAAACCGTTACCTGTTTTTCTTTCTTTTAAAACTATATTTTTCAAGTTTTTTTGGTTCAATTAATTTTGAAAAAATACTGTTTTTTGACCATAGTTTTAAATTATTATTGCCAAAACGACGAATCGTTAGCAAACTCTCTTTTTATAACTGTTCAAATTTCAATGTTATCCCTGCGTATTACCTTTTTAAAAACACTCAATCGTATTTTTAGCTCAAGTCATGGAAGCAGCATATTTTGATCCAGAAAGTTCAAAATATCAAACTTGCTGTTGTCATGTTAAAAATGTTACCATATTCATCTGTATACTTTATCTTCTATCAGGTTTTGCTTCTGTAGTTATTGCTGCAACTTTACAACCACAATATGCTTCATTTTTGCTTCCAGTACTTGTAATTATTCCATTCATTTTTCTTTCACCTATTTATGGAATTTTTATAACAAGTCGTAGATGGCTTTTACCAGTAATTTTTTTAACTGTAAGTTTTAAGTTTATTTAAAAAGGCATTATTTATTTATGTATAAAGGAAAAATTCCAGTCTTACAGAGCTTGTCTAACATTTCCTGAAAATCAGACATTGGAAGCGATAAAAAATAACAAAAAAACAGCTGAAATAAACTGATGATTTTCAATATTTAGCAAATTTTTTTAAAAAATAAATAAAGAACATCAAATAGTATCGTCCGATTGGCACTTTATTTACTTAGAGCACCTTGAGTTTTTTGTCTTTAGCTTTTACGCTTACAAGTTTGCGCTTTTCCTATTTTCAGTTTAATTTTTAGGGTTGGTACAAATTTTTTTTTTAAATTCATTTAACTCTGTTATTATACGTTATTATAAATAAAATAGTCCAGTTTGAAAACAGACAAACTACATGAGCCTGAGAGGGTCTTGTGATTAGTGACTGATGTTTTTTAAAGAAAATTAACTTCTTTTTTACTTCAAATTTTCTCCATTTTAATAATTGCAGGCCCTTGAAATTATTACCAATATTGCCACCTTTCTTCTTTCAATCTACTATTCCATTGATTCAATTTTAAATCAACAAATTACCGAAGAATTGGCATACAGTATGACAATTGTTAAAATCATTCGTTAAAACTATTACAAATTCTTTTTTAGAACTTTTGGGACAAGTTTTTGGAATTTTTGTTAGTTTATGGTTCTTTCGCATTTTTTGTAGATGTTATGGTTATTTGGATGACAAAAGAAAAGCAAAGAAGTTTCAATATCTTGCAATGACATATCAAATTAATGCCATGAATTCAATGTATTCTCCAAATATTTATTCAATCCCATATGAAGGTTATCAACAACAACCACAACCACAACAACAACAACAACAATATTAAATTTAAAAAAAAATAGTTCAAACAAGCACAAATTTTTCCTTCTAATTAAACTTGAAAATCGGGCATTTACTGAAACGGTATTTTTTTTTCATTCAATTAAGCTATAAAAAGTAGCAAAAGATTGTTGCAATAAATCCATGATTTTCAAGATTAATAAAAAAAGAGTTTATTTGTTTACAAGTGATTATTATTTTAATGACATTTTTATGATAACTTTTTGTAGTGCCAATCTATATTTTCTTTACATTTTAATTTTATAAATAAAGTAAATACATTAAAGAATGACAAAACTGAATCTTCCACAAACAATTAAATCTTCTAATAAGGATACACAAAAAAAAGTGAAGGCGACAAAATAAGTATTCCTGTTTTAATTCATCTTTCTATTCATTGTTTTGACTCTTTGTTGTAACATCCTTCTCTCTTTTTTGAATTTCATCAAAGTCATTGAAGTTTCTTTGATTCGAAAAAGGAACATCTCAAAAAACATTGTTTTTTAAATTTTAGATCTTTGTTGTCCAGCTCTGAGATATTGCTGTATTAATAAACATCTTATTCATTTCCAACATTATAAACATGTATGCTTCTAGCTTTGCCAGTGATGACTCCTTCAATCCAAGATATCAATATTTTTGTTGTCACATTAAAACTGCAGCTTTAATCCTTTCATGGATATTTTTGATTTTATTTGTTTTTATTTTACCAGCAATTTTTTCAACTTTATTTAAATTTTCTTTTGAAACTTTTATGGTATTTGTTGTAATAGATGCATTTATTTATGTCTCATTGGTTTATGCCATTGACCAAGAAAAGAGGAATTGGTTATTGCCATATCTTATTTTTACGGTAGGTTGAAGAAAAATTAAAAAGCAGCAATAGATTTGTTGTTCCGTTTTTTTATGATTGATGCCGTGAAGATTTCTAACAGAGAAAAATTTTTGGATGCCAAAAAACGGATTTTTTTTGATTCATTTATCAAGTTAAAGCTGATAAAAATAATTTATATCAGCACCACTAATGACACACATTTTTAAGGGTGTTTGTATTACTTTTCAATTTACTTCAGTAATTTTTGCTGGCATGGAATTACTGAAAATCCCTGTTGACGACAGATTGAAAATTGAGTGGTTTATCAAAGATATTCAAGAATACTGTAAGCGCTTGAACTATAGTAATTTTATATTTAAAAATTAATACACTTTAGCTTTCCTACTCCAACTTATTGCTTTAATTATCAACATTCAATTATTCAAAATTGTTAATAGATTTTATGAATATTTGCTTGTTGAAGAAAAACGGACACAAACCTTTGAAATTGCAAATACATTCAGAAATATTTATACAATCAACGATAATAAAACCTATGCCTAAAAATTGTTTTTTATATGTAAATCATTTTGATTGTTGCTAAACACACATTAATGTTTTCGTTGCTCTTCATTTCTTTCTTTTATGTTTTGCTTCTTTGGTGTATGCCAAAGATCAAGAAAATTTCTTTTTTTTTTCTATGCTTATTATTTTGCGCATTCTTTTTTTAGACTACTTTACACTTTTTGCGTTGCTTAACCTTTTAGTTGGCGATGTTATTTTTGCTTTTTCTCTCTCTTCTTCTTTTACCCAAATGTTGCTTTTCAATTTGCAACTTTGATCTTCTCCCATTTCTGTTTTCTATCTCTTCTTCACCATCATTACGAAAATGTAAATCATTTTTTGGTATTTTTTCTTTAATGGCTTTTTGTTTTTCTTTAGCCATTTTTAGCCATTTTTGATGCCAGTTGCTTTTGTATCTTTTTTTGAAATAAATTAGTAAACTTTGAATTTTTTTAAATGTGCTTTTTTGTTTCACAGCTTTGATCTTTTCTTTTTCGTCTTTGCCTCTGAAAAAAATAAATACTTTTTTATTATTTTCTTTCTGTTTTGATAAATTCTTTAGCCATTTTTAAATGCCACCATTAAATTCGTTTTTTTTCATTTTTGTAAATTTTTCTTTAAAAATAAATTAGTAAATAAAGTGTGGAGTTTTTGCTTCCTCAAATGTTGCTTTCCATTTCATAACTTTGATCTTCTCCCATTTCCTTTTTTTCGATCTTTCTTCGACATCACTAAATCATTCATTTGTATATTTTCTATTTTTCGTCGGCAAAGCTTTTTTAGTCACTTTTGATGCCAATCGCTTTTGTAATTTTTTCGGAATAAATTAGCAGACGTTTGGTTTTTTCTTAAAAATATTTTTTTGTTTCATAGCTTTGATCTTTCCCTTAGTTCATTTTTTATTCAACATCACTCTAAAATATTAGTCATTTGTAAAAGCATAGATGCCTTACAAAAAAAGATGAACTTTTCTTTTAACTATCTTTATAGTGATTGGAATTTGTTTTGGGATAAATTAATAAACATTGGATTCTTTTTCTCTCTCCAAAATATTTTTTTTTTAAATCGTTGAAAGCAATTGCTTCTTTGACACCATTCTGGAATACAAAACCATTTACAAAATTAAAGCTATCATTTATTCACTGCCTTTCTTTCAGCTTCGATAAACTTTTTTTAGTCATTTTCCGATGCCAAAAAGTAGATAACTTTGTAACTGAGCCGACGGGTCCTCTATTTTGTATATGCTTAAAATATTGCAACAAGAATTTTGTTCCATAACTACAACTTTTGTATTTCTTTTTTGCCAAAAAAGTTCTTCTTTGGCATAAATATGGGTCAAAACCAATCCAAAAGACAGCTTCAGTTCTGAGCAACTCACAGCGCACACAAAATTTGACCTCAATTAGTTATGAAAGACAGAAAAAGAGCTTCATAGATAAGTTGCATTAATCCAAAAAATGGCAAGTTGTGTATGACTTATTGAAAGATCGATAGATGGCTTAAATTTGAATCAGTAAATTATAACTCTCGCATAAATTTAGTGCCCCGAAACCCGAAGGGCTAGGAACAGATGTTAATCGCTGCAAGCGGTGACCCAACGGGTTACCGCAGAAGCGATTAACTGTTTTGTGATAGTCGTGCTTTCCACGGGTCCCCTAGTTTCCTTTTTGTATCATTTTTTTGAATAAACTACCACACTTTTGGGGCAGAAATGTTTTTTTTGCTTTGTAACTTTTTGATCTGGCTCGCTTCTTTCCTATTCGTCTAGCTTTCTTCAACATTACATTAAAATGCAAATCATTTGTATGTTTTTTTCTTTTGATAGTTCTCCTTTTTTTTGTAAGGCATTTTCTTTTCAATGCTTTTCTTCTTTTTTTCTTTGATGATTTTTTTAGTCATTTTTGATGCCAAGTCGTTCTCTTCTCATTTCTTCGTTTATTTCTTGGTTGAATTAATAAATGTTGGACTTAATATATAGTTTAATAATACTTTAATTTACAAAAATAACTGCCAAAATAATATTTTAATAGATATTACCATCAGATACACTCATATCGAGATGGTTCACTGATACGTTTTCGTTTTTTGTAGTTGCTATTTTAAAAATTGAAATTAATAATAAATAGAGATATTTCTCATTAATTAATCTGCATTAATATTACGTGAATTTTATCGCAAAGGTCCTTTAATTTTTACAAATTACAGTTTAGCTTCATAAAAAATTGTAAAATAAAAAAAATTTTTTTTGATTTTGTAAATATTTTGTAAAACAAATTTTTCGAATTGCAAAAGAAAGTTATCTATCCATGACAGCTAAAGGGCATCATCTTCATTTAACTTTAAATGAAGACAATGCCCTTTCATGACATTAAAGCAGCATACTCCCTTTTTTTTTCAACTTCACCTTTTCTTTTGTTGATTTCTTTGCCTTATATTGAACATTAGGTTATAGTTTTTTTTTATTACATTTTTCATGTAATTGTTTGAAAAAATGATTTTTGGTCGACCCTCTTTTATTGTTCTTTTTCATTTTCCCATTCCTTTGTCTATCTCATTATTTTTTGCTTGTCTTTACCGTATTTCGTGTACATGCACGAAGCTTTAAAAATCTGAAGAATATTTTTTTTGTAAACAATGAAATATTATCATTAACATCACTCAAACATTCACCATCTTGCTTTTACTGATTTCAGCCTGTGATAATGTGTATTTTCAGAATCATTTTTCCAAGAAGAAGTTTAAGAATGTCTGAAACTGTTGGTAGAGCAACAATTCCACCACCAGCAACAGCACCAGCAACAAACTTTAATTCAATTGCTGGTAGAACATCGATGACACCATCAACAACAACACCCATTACTTCAAGGTAAAATTTTACAAAAAAAAGTCAACGAAAAATAGCTTTAAATTTTAGTTCACAAAATATTATCACCACTTTACTTGGTTCATCATCAAAAGTTCTTCAAAATCCAATTACAATATCTGATGATGAAAATTATGGTGATAAAGCATTAAAAATTCTCAATCAAGGTAGTCGTGAAACGTTAGTTTTTGTTTTTGGCTTTTAAACCTTGATAGTAATGCACTATTTTTAAGATCTGATGATGATGTTGAAGATGAAGATGATTTAGAATATTTATATGCTCGAAATCAAAGCCTTCCACCTGCTCAAGTTTTTCATTTAACTTTAAATGAAGATGGTGCAATTGTTGATGAACAACAACCTGCTAATACGTAAGTATTACTATAACAAAAAAAGCAAGCCATGTTGGTTTTGGTACAAAACATGTTTTAACTGATTCTTTACATGAGTAAACTCAAAAAAAACCATGTTTACCTTATAAGATGTTTTTAATGCCCTATGCATCATTATTATCCTAAACAATTTCCATCCCCTTTTTTCCATTATTTTAACTAAGCAATTTCTAGAAAACTAAACTAAATGAAACTTTAAGAAAATGATCTTTGTCGCTTTTGGACACCTACGTACCCCTTAAGGAACCCAGGCAACACCCCAAACCCCAAAAAATGAAAAAAAAGTGTGGAAAGCCGTAGAAAATTTAGTACGATTTTCCACGATTTTTTACGCTTTTTTACGAGTTTTTTAATTGTTTTTTACAGTTTGGGGTATTGTGAAAGCTCCAGCTGGGGTTAAATGACATAGAGGGGTTCAAAGATGATAGATATGTTCATATGTACGACTCCTAAAAGCTTCATGAAGTTTGGTCTTCTAGAAATCATTAAAAAATGTTAAACATAAGAGGTAAAAAAGAACGAATATTTTGTCATACACATTCTATGAGCAGAAGCCTGCTAAATTGAAATCAAACTTGTAATTGAACTGAAATTTCGTTGAAATAATTTTACTTTCGATATCGAAATTAATTTTTGACTGATATATAAAAAAACCTGGAAGTTTAACATTTATTGAAATACCAATCAGCTAAAGCATAGCTATGTGTTCCTCCGCATAAAACATGTTTAGTACCAAAATCGGTGACATATATAATTCCATTTCAATACATACTCTTTTTAACATCTAATCCTCTAAAAACATTTTTAGCCAATATCGTCGTGTAACAAATTACAAATATTCTTACAGCCGAAGCGGTAAAAAGAATTCTCGTTTAATTGTTCCTGAAGCAAATGATAAAAAGCTTGTTCGAATTTATTCCAATTCTTTCAAAGGATATTTCTTTTGTATTGGTTGTCAAGAAATTGATCGAAAACGTTTAAAGGGACGTTTTAATGGTAGCATTTTTATGGCACCAACGGCACATCTTTGTCATCCAATTAGTCGAGAACGTGCATTTGCTGAAGGTCGAAAACATAAAGAGCTTGCCGTTAAAAGAAATGATACAAAAATTGTTTCAAGTGGTGAATCAGAAGCTGATAATGATGATGATGATGGGGATACATGCAGTGAAGAAATGAATGTTGGTAATGGTGGTAATGCAAATGCTGCTGTTCTTGCTGCAAATTCTTTGTAAGTTTTTAAATTTGGAGCAAGATTTGAAAAACCGCTTTGATCATGGCTACAAAAAAATGAATAATTTCTTTCTAAGTTTAACTGACGCTCAAAAAAATTTGCAGGAATCATGATCAACGACATGTTAATCGAGGTGGTGGTGATGATAAACGACATGTTACACCTGATAATTATGAATTTCATGTTGGTGGACTTACTCAAGATGCATATGGAAGAATTGTTGTTTTCGAAGAAAATGATCGAAGCCTTATTCGTGAATATCGAAAAAATTCTGATAAATCATATTATTGCTATGATTGCAAACATGTTGACAAAACTACAAGAATTCCTGGACTTTTAAAGGGTGCTCTTTTTATTGTAGCATCAAATTCTCAACATTTATGCCAACCAAAACCATATGAAGCCTTCCTAAAGGAACAAAAAGAATATAAAGATCGACATGGAGAAAAACGTACACGTTCACGTGGACGTATTTCTACAACTGTATCACCACCAAAAAAGATTACAAGAATTGCTGAAGAAGAGTAAGTTATTGGATGAGTTCCAAATTTTACAAAATTAATTTCTTTGAGATTTGTTTTTTTATCTCTTGTTTTTGTTTTAGAACTTTTCGTAATGAAGAAACTCCAAATGATTCAGTTCGTGATGAAAGTGAAAAAGTTGAAAATAGCTTTGTTGGTCGACATTTTCAAAGAAATACTGTCACACAGCTTACTACTGCAACAGCTGCAGTTAAAAATGATAGCACGAATATCAAAGATGATGAAAAAGATGAAAAACCAGAATATAAACCAATGTAAGTTTAAGCTTAAAGAATTTTTACTATGCTCGTAACTCCACCATCCCTGGTTTAACAACTACAAGCTTATATTTGTTGTACTTTCTTTAATTTTTTTCCCTATTTTTTAGTCTAAAATTACATGTCCCATCTACATTTGTTTTTTATCCACCATCAAAATTCTATCTTACACAAGCTTGCAAAAAGCTCAATATCAAATTTAATCCAGAAGCATATATTTTTTGTAATAAAATGTTTATTCCAAAAATTACATCATCATCTCGACCATCAAAAATTCATCAAACTGCTGAAAAAGAATATCATGGTTTTTCATGTTTTTCCCTCTATTTTACTGCAGCTGAAGCAGAAACATCAAAAATTCGTGAAAAATTTAATTTATATGTTTATGATCATTTTGCAACATTGGGTGAGTTGTTGTTAAGTACATTATATCCGGTGATCCAAACGCATTCCCGCCGATGATCTTTCCTTGAAAATATAAGCTCACAAAAGCAAAAAGGAGCGATTTTGCATCAAAAAGATTTTCAGCAATTTATTTAGACCATCCTAAGAATCTCAGTACAGCTACAGTACATGAATTCAAACAGCTGCAATACTCCTCTTATATATTTTAGGACAATGTATGGGACATGATTTTACACAATTCACTCATCATACACCATTAATTCGACAAACAATTTGGTCAAATATTATGACAGAAATTCATTTTGAATTAATTTCTCGTTGGTTTGAATGTCGAATTGGAATTCATGAAAATGGTGAATGGAAACATTTTGGTAATTGGGAAGAAGAAGATCGCGATATCCCAACATTTCTTTTGGATTATAGTTATGGAAAATATAATCCTATCTTAGAATTGGAAGATTAAAGCTGTTTTTTTGAGTGGAGTTTAATTGTTTGGTTGTTTTTTTACTGCTGTTGAAAAACATGTATTTGTATTGTTTTTCTACAGTATACCAATACTCTTTTTTATTAGTTTTTATGTTTTTTTATTGCTATTTTAGTATTTAATTGTTGTTGACAAGTTTATGCTATTACTCATTTTCTACCGTATGCCAATGACTTTTTTAGTAATATTTCTTTTTGATTTTTTATTTGTTCATTTTCTGCCATATTTGTTAGCATTCTTGATGACAAAGATGCCTTTTATTGTTATTATCTATTGCTGTTAACATGTTTGTGCTATTACTCCTTTTCTGTTGTATACCAATGATAGTAGTAATATTTCATGTTTATTATCTATTTTCTACCAAATGTTTTTAAATGTTTTTGTTGTCAGTTTTTTTATTAGATTTTTGTTGGATAAAAAATAAATCTTATGTAACTGCAAAGAATGCTACAACAACATGTTTTTATCACTATCCTACATAACTAGCTATAATTCATTGATTAAAAATTTTTAATAAACCTTTTCACTATCAAGAAAGTATTCTTTTTTTTCCATAAAATAGAACTCTTTTCTTGCATGACGGTGAGCTGAGACAGTGGCTCTGTCATTCTCACTGAAAGACTCACTCTTTCCTCTGAGAGGTCCTCTCTCTTTGTCACAGACCCAATGAAAAATTCAAAGCCTCACAAAACAACAGACTTGGCGTAATGCAACCCAGCATCTTTTTTCCTTCTCACGTATTTTTCCCACTGCTGCAGCAGAACCATTTGAAAAAAGTCTCCGTTAATCTTATCTACAAAGATCTCTCTCAATTTTTTTAAATTAAAATTATTTTCGTAGATTTTGCTGTTTCTATTTTTGCTGATAATAGCTTCTCGCTGCTGAAATTAACGATGGAAACTGATGCATCTATCCCTGAAACAAATTCTGGGGCAAGGTAATAGTTTATTTTTAGTTTTTTATCGCAGCTCAATAATGTTTGACGTAAACGTTCAATGAAGTTATTTTTTGATACAAAATATTTGTAGCTGCTAATTATTGAATTTATAAAGCTGTAGAGTAGTTTATTACATGAATGATAGCTTTAACGAGATAGTATATGATATAAATTGATGATTAGAGTTGTCAAGGAAGACTTCATCAGTACTTTTCATAAATCTCGAAATAGTTTAATGTGCTTTTTCATTCATGACATCCCTTATCTATCGCTAACTGTAGCGGTATTCATGTGATTCCGGAGTTGATGCCCCATAGTTTGCATGTTGAATCATCTAGCTAAGGGATAGTTAGATATAAAACATTAGCGATCGAATCTTCGCTAATGTTTTATTTCTTCTTGTCCCCAATCATGTTATAGCCATAAATAAACCACCCTTTTTTTCAGTGATCAACAACAACCCTTCCGTATTGTCTCACAAGAACTTTATTATTTTGGTTTTGATGAAGATGCAAAAGAAAAAACTCGTTTAATTGTTAAAGAAAAAGATCTACAACATGTTCGAGAATATGACATTGAAGAAGATGGAAAAAATTATTTTTGTATTGGATGTGTAAAAAAATCTCCACAATCTGTAAAAAAGTTTGCATACTTTCATGAAAATAATTTTTTACTTGCTCCTGATCAACATGATTGTACTCCTGTACCTTTGATAGAATCAGATTTTGATCAAGAAATGAAGACAACAATGTTTTTGCAAGCTCAAAGTGAACAAAAACGACAACAACCTCCGCCTCCTCCACGCCAACTACCGCCACCACCACCTCCTTCATATCCCCAACCTTGTTCATCTATGGCTCGATATACGGCTGCAGCAGTAGCAGGAAGAACATCAACAGGTTTTGCAAAAACTAAAAATACACCAAAAATTCAACCTTCACAACAGCAACAATATCCTACTGAAGTAGATGGAAATAGAAAAATTATTAATGAATTTTCTGCTTCTATGCTAGATATGTCAACATCTTCCTCACCTGAATATATACCAGAATCAAGTCCATCAAATTCTGCTCGATCAACGTAAGCGTTAGACCACCCTAGTCGCAATATTACTGTACTTTCTGTTAACCGTTTGCCCCTTTTTAGTCCTGTTCGAAGTCTTGCTACTAATAATTCTGTCGCCAAAACAAATAGTGTCACATCATCGACTGTAGCAACTCCTGTGCTTCAAGAACAACCTGGCCTTCGTGGTACTCCAAATGTATCTTCCCCAATCAATGATGTACTTCCTTATAATACTGCTGAAACTCCATCTGAAATTCGTGATCTTCGTCATTCAGAAGCACAAGAAACTGAAAATGATAAACGATATACTGAAACTCCTGATTCTACACATGGTCATTATCTTTATAATGGTTTTTCTGGTGGCGAAAAAGGTGTTAAAGCTGAAAGGTAAGCAATTCCGATAGATGGATTTTGAGATAATTACTTCTTGCGTTTTATAGAAGTGAGATTGAAAATGCTGCAAAAAGCTCGTCAAATTTGAATGAAACTTTAACTGTTGATGTTTCGACTACAACTCCATTATCTGATGAGTAAGTTTTATTGAAAGCGTATTGGTTAAGCACGTTGACTTACTACCACAAGCGATGCAGGTTAATCCCTCGATATTACTGACATTGCTTCTTTTAGTGTGTGTTACTGTGCATATTTTTTAAATATCTTTTAATATCTCCATATTTTCAGACTGACTGCTATACCTCGTGAAGGCTACGAATATGGATATAGTTGGAGAACAGGATCTGCAAATCAACGAATAATTGTTTTTGAACCAGAAGATCGGGGCAGAGTTCGACAGTATGCTTCTAACGGAGCACACTATTGGTTTTGCATTGATTGTTTTCGAATTAAGAAGAAGAAATACAAGGCTTATTTTAATGGTGAAACATTTATTGCACCATCAGCAAAAATGCATTTTTGTGATCCAATTCTTTATGAAATTGCAATGAATCAACAACAAGAAATAATAGAAAAATTTAAATTGAATAAGCCGAAGAAAACTCCAACTACTTCTGATAAATCAAATGCAAATTCTGTTGTTCAAAGTATTACTGAATTGGCACAAGAATCTGATAATGAAAATGAAAGTGTTGGAACATCAAGAGTTTCAGGTCGTATCCGATATCCTAAGCAATTATCCCCAGAAATGTCTGCACCATTATCATCTCGATTTTCAAAAACAAAATCATCAGCTGCAACTCCAGAAGAAAAATCAATACCGTAAGAACATTTTCGACCGTTGATGTTAAAAATTTTAATATTTGTTACTTTTCAGAGATTATACCTATCTTAATGGTCTTGAAAAGCGTCATGTTCATCCTTCTGATTATCAATATGGTGTTGGATTTAAGAATCAACCGAAAGGCCGAATAATTGTTTTCGAAAAAGATGATAGAAATTATGTTCGTGAATATAGTCGCGATCATAAACATATATGGTATTGCCGATATTGTTTACGTGCCAATAAGAAATTATATGCATTTTTGAAAGAAACTGGTACCTTTGATGTTCCACCACTTCATAGTATACATTGTGAGCCAAAACGATATGTTGATGTAATGCAAGAACAAAATGAAATAAGAACACGATATGAAAGAGCAAATCAAAACTTGCATTCACCTGGAATTTCTTTATCACATATTGCTCCTGTTAAGCCTGTTCTCACTGCTGCATCGCCACAAACTCCAGCTGCATTATCATCACGATCTCCTCGTCAACGATCTGGCAATAGTCAAGCATCATCTTCATCTGCTGGAGGAAGATTACCGCTACCTCCACTACCAAATATTCTTCCAATTGCTTCGATTGAAGTTCCAGTCAAAGCAATATCTGATACCGAAGTTCGACAGCGACAACGTAGTGCTGGAAGAACTTCTTCTGCAACATCAACTCCACGACATCCAGTTCCACAGTCTTCAAAATCAACTTTTATACCAGTATTTTCTAGTGCTTCTGAACCATCTTCTCTTGCTTCACTAAAATATCGTGAAGTCGATGCAACAACATATTTCTATGGCTTCAATGAACGTGGTGATCTTCAAAAACGTCTAATTGTTTATGAAGAAGATCGACGATTTGTTCGTGAATATAATTCAACAGAAACCGATCGATGGAAATGTATTAATTGTAAATATGGAGTGGCAAGAAAAGATGAAGATAAATTTATTATTACTCTTAAACATGAATGTACACCAATATCTGCAACAAAATCAAAAGAACTTCAAGATGAATACAAGGTTATTGCTGAAAATAAAGGTGATGATAGTGGTCGACTATCTGTTTCATCAATGAATGATGCCCAAGCTGTTGATAATAGTCAACCTGTTTCAAGAACAACAAATGATTTATATTTAAATTTACGTGAAAAAAAGCCGGTGTAAGTTTCTTGGAAGTAGTGGTGACTAGCAGAGAACGCTTTTTTCATTTTTTATGAACTGCCATTCCCTTAAGATACATCTTGGTTTCTTATAATGCGTGAGTTTCTTTTAGATCTTCTTCAACTTCATCTACAATAACTTCATCACTTCGTGAAGTAAATTCATCTGATTGGACATATGGTTTTGATAGTGCAGGCGAAAGAGAAAAGCGTATTATTGTTTTTGAACCAAATTCAAGTCATGTATATTGTCGTGAATATCGTAATGATGGAGCTGATACAAGGTAGCTTTGTGTAATACTTTTATTGTGATTAATCTGTATTATTTTCTAGATGTCTTGGTTGTGCAAAAGAACGACGAGTACAAGCTAGATGGAATGATAACAAGCTATATGTTCCATATCCAGATGCTCATTGCTGTGAGCCACGTCTCTTCTCAGAAATACAAAAGCGACAAGATAAAATTGGAGCAAAACATGGAATCAAACGTGGAAGAAGTGCTGATAGAACTTTAAGAAATAAACGAACAAAATTTGTAGCAGAGTGAGCTTTGTTTTTTTGTCGTAGTCTCTAATTGTACTTTTGTAGAGATACTGATACTTCAAATAGTCCAGTTGGTGGTGAAGATGATAGCTATAATGATATGGATACTTCTGAAAGTGAACAAAAAACAGTTGTTAAAACTTCTTCAAGTACAAGTCTTCAAGCATCTACTGTTCCAAGTATTGCTGTTGTAAAGGAGTATGACTTTTTTTGCTTTTTTAATTAAATTGTTGTTTTTTTTAGTTACAAGCCATCAAATATGTCATCAACAGTCAATTATTACAACCCATCTGCCTTCACTATTACTGAATGTTGTAAGAAGCTGAATATTACATATACTGTAGAAGCATATCGATTTTGGAGTGCTATTCTTGTTGATCAAGTTTCACCTACATCACGTCCATCACAAATTGCTCCAACAAGAGAATCAATGTATCATGGCTTCTCATGTTTTTCACTCTATCTTACTGGGAATGAATCAAATACAATATTAATTCGTGAAATGATTAATCGATATGTTTACAATAATTTCAAATCATTGGGTAAGCTTTTTGAGGATACAAAGCTTTTCTGTAACTGCAGTAATCTCTTTCTTTTTTAGGTGAATGTATGGGACATGATTTTTCTCAATTCAACCATGAAACTCCATTAATTCGTGAAACGTTATGGTCGTTTGCATTAACTGATGTTCATCTTGAATGTATTTCTCGATGGTTCAATTGTCGAATTGGTATTCATGAAAATGGTGAATGGAAACGTTTTGGTGATTGGGATGATGAAGATTGTGATACTCTTACATTCCTTCTACGGCTCAAAGATGGCAAATATAATCCAATTTTGTCTATGAATGTTTGAATGAATATTATTATTTATATTTTATTGTGACTTTATTTGTTGATTTATTTGAATTGTGATTTATTATTATATAAATATTTGTTGTTTTTTTGTGTTTTTGTTTTTTAAAATGTCTCTTAATGGGGAAGCAGTAGTTTGGTTGATGACGACACTAATGGGAAGTTATTTGTGGGATACTTGATGAAAAGTAAATATTGTTCAACAAGGTTGTTAAAAAGATTAAAAGGTATTTTTTGAAGTTTTGAAAGAAAGCGTATGCCGACAAGCATTGTTACGTGGTAATTTAGTTGTCGTGAAGTTGGCGCCAGTTTTTTTAAGTTAAAAGTTATTTATCACATTTTTGAAAGAAGCTATTGTAAGTGAAGTTTTTAAACAAACAATCAAGAAAAACTATCTTTGAGAAAAAAATACGTATGAAAAACTTTTGACAATTTTTACTATAAAATTTTTCAAGTGCAAGTCCTCAAAAATTGTCTTAGAGGTTAAGGGTGGATGTGTTTGGATCTTTGTTTATAAAAATGTTTCGGAAAGCTTTAACTTTTTTTATTTTTCTTCTTTGCTTAGATCAAAAAATAACAATTTCAAAGCTAAAATGCTCCATACATTAACTACTGCTCCATCTTGCTCTATTTTCTTTCACGCTGCAACATTATATCCAATTTTTACAACTAAATTAGTTTCATATTTTTCAATTTTTGGATGCTTCCTTGCAGGATTATGGTATTCCCTTATTAATACAGATTTTGAATTTATTCCACCTATTTTGGCTTGTTCATTTATGTTTACAGTTTTTGTACATGCAATTTTGGCTCTTTATGCTATAGAAAAAAATAATTTATTTTTTATGTATTTTTATACTTTAATTTTGGTGAGTTACAGTAATCACGGGATCGTACTTCTCGCTGACTAAAATCGATAAACCGAAATTTTGACTTCGAATATCTTGAAATCGAAATAATGGTTTCGCAGAATCTTGTTTTTAACCGTTACCGTAACCTTTGTTTATCCACAAAAATTTTAGGTACTATTCCAAATCTCAAATTGCATTAGTTTCATCTTACTGATAATTTTCAAATTCATCGACGCATTCAAGTCCGCTGAAATTATTGAAACTGATGAAATTTATAAATTTGATAAATATGATCATACCTTGGATAACAATACCATAGATTTACAAGTAAATGTTTCATTTTTACAAATATTATCATGTCGAACATTAATATTTACTAATCTTTGTTTAATCATTTTTGGATTTTGGTATTTATCAGTTTTAAATCATTGCTTAAACAAAATGAAAGCGCTACAAAAGCTTAAAACTGCGAATAATGAGAATAATGAAACTAAAGTAATGATTGTTTAAATCTTGTTTTTTGTAAAATGTAAATATAAATGAAGAAAAATAAAAATTTTTTATATCCGTATACTAAAGCAAAAGACATATCTATTCATTTAAAATTTGTACGTAAAACAATTAATTGTTTTTAAAACTATCAATCAAAAGTACAAATAAAAATGTCCCAAAATTAAATAACGTTCATATAATTTTAGAGTTTTTTAATTTTTAATGTGTGTTTTAAGTTTTTTTTGTAGCTCGATTAGTTTGCAATGTCCTTTTTTCGTTGAACTACAATAAAATCTAACAAAATGGTTTTATGTTGTAATTACATTTATGAAAGAATTTTTCGTTTTCATAACAGGTGGAAAACTGTTAGCTTTGCCTTTTCTGTCTAGAGAATACTTACTTGAATAAAATTAACATTCAGTTTATGGCATTTTTCTTTTTGCTGTAACCAATTTTTAAAGCATGGATTCAATGATGATTGATAAATGGAGAAATCTTAAACTCGAAGACTTTTATCATCCAAGGTATCAAAGTTATCTTCGATGGTTTATGGATGTCACATTCGTTCTTTCTTGTTTATTTTATTCTTTTACAGCTTACACAATTATAACGAAATCTCCAAAACAAATGGGTGCTTTTAAGTATACGGTATTAACACAAATTAGCTTTAACATGTTATATAAAATTGCAATGTTTCTTTTCAATCCTGTAATACATTTTCCACTTCCAATTATTAGTGCAGATGGATATTTTCAATTCGGAGAAGATTGGATTGTGCCGTTGTTGGGTGTAGCATTTTTAGCAATTATTGCTGCAGGAATTGCTATATTGTTTTCTGTGATTAATCGAGTTCTTGCTGCATTTGATACAAAATCAGCCAAAAGTTCGACAGTTAAATTTTCAGTTGGGATTGCAGCATTTGTTGTTATTTGTGCGATTTTATGGGGATCAGTTATGGGTAAGTATTTTATCAAAAGTTCTGATGGCGACACTTTGTTTTTTCAATTTTTCCGGTTTAGATTAGTTTAATACTCTTTTTTCAGCTCCACTTTTCATGTTACGTCCTAAACTTGAATCATCATGGCAATCACTTGAAGCCACAATCCCCGCCCTTATTCAACTTCGCAAACTTCTTCCATCAACATTTGGCATTCATCCTGCACAAACAGGCAATTTGCTGACATTATTTATTGCAATTGCTGCTGGTTGGACTTTCATATATACAGTAGCATTTATAACATTAAACATTATTGTACTTTATCAACTTAAAAAGATTAAAAAAGTTGTATCAAAAACAACATATTCAATGCATAAAATGCTGCATACGTAAGTGCAGTTTTTGTGGGTTTGTTTTTCAGTGAGGGGGATTTCGTTTGTGAGCATTAGTTTAAGCTTTAATAAAAGCCAGCTGTGAATGGCTAACAAGAAAAAACCAGATACGTTTTAAAGTTTTGTCAAATATGTTTCATATGATTCTTCTACAATCACTAGCTAAAGAACTGGGTGACGAAAAGACGTTTTTTTTAGCTAAAAGTAGCAGACGATGCTATCGCACTTAAGTTAAATGGCAACTATGAATTAAGCCACGCAAGAAACTTGCATGAACATTTTTTAAGGGGACAAACATGTGATGCAAACTCCCTGAAATCGACTTTCTGTAAATTTCACTCTGGATTTTAAAACAAAAAAAAGCATTTTATTGTGGAAAATAGCAATTTCCGGCGTCAGGAAAAGTTAATTGCATAAAGTTTTAAAAAAAGCCTCCAAAACGTTGACATCTTTTAATAGTTTGAAAAGCACATAAAATATGTTTTGATGCAACATAGAAGAAAACTTTTCCGTTGTAAGCTAAAAGAAAAAAAAATTTATGGTCATTCCTACGCTTATAGAAAAATTAAACATTCTTTGGCTGGCATTTTACATCTTTCCACCTGCTATATTCTTTTTGATGATATTGCAGTTACAAGATCTTTGTTTAAAAAAATGCACTTTTGAAAGACGTTTTTTAATTAGGTAGACCTCAAATTACGACAATGTATTTTTAGAGCCCTAATTGTTCAAACTATAAACCTTATTTTGTTTGCAATTATTCCAATATGCATTTTGGTCATTACTTTTCTGCTACAACTTTCATACGGTAGTTGGATATCAAATTTAGCGGTACCAATTTCATCAATTCATTTAATTGTTGATGCTCCTTCCCTACTGTATTTTATTAAACCATATAGGAAATTTGTTTTACAAGTTATCCTTCGAAAAAATGCTAATGTCAGCAGGGTGGAAGCTTTTTCAATGATACAAAGACAAAATGGAAATCCAAAATCAAGAAGTTTAAGTATTGTTGAAAATTTGGTGAATCGCAATTATGGAAAAAATGAAAGTTATAGAGGAGGAAATTCTGGTTCTTTTTAATGCATTATTTTATGTTAAAATTTGGATAATGCGTTAATAAATGATTTTTCATGTTTAATTTAATCATGAAAGAAAAAAAAAGAACAAGTCCATCAAGTTTTACACGTAAAAAAGATGCGGATTAAAAACATTAGAGAAACAATTCTTGAATGTTTTAATTTAAAAAAACACAAATTCTTGTTTTTAAACCGCAACAAGGTACATATTCTTTTTTCGTAAAAAGAAAAATATTTATGGTAGATGTATCACAACAAGGCATTTATTATCATAATATTGAAAATGATTATTTAGAACAATGCTCTAAAAATTTGGGTTTTTTAAAGATAATATTAAAAATGTTATATTTTAACTGTTTTATAGCAAAATTCTTTATATTCTTCTTATAGTATATTTTAGGATTGATGAGCCATATCCATTTATCTATTAAATCTGCAGATCGAAGACTGAGCAGCTAATAATTTATCCTTAGCTATCCCTTACTAAGACAAACATCTGGGCAAAGTATGTGGCCTTAACTCCGGATTGAGGTGAGGACGTCTAGGGTAAGGCCGAAATTAAAGGTGTATTCTAAATTTTTCGTAGAAACTTAAATTTACTGCTCAAAATCAAAATTATTTTGATATGATTTGACTTTCAATTTTACGAGCCCTGTCCCTAATTCAAACAAATTTATTAAAATCTGACATTCATCAGACCACATTTTTCGTTCGTAGAAACAAAACATGTTAACCAAATGCCCTTTCAGTAAATGATTAATTTTAACGTAGGTTAAAAGTAAAATTTTTGTTTGTTCTGCTTTCTTTTTTTGTCTTAAAATACATCGGCTAATAAAAGGAATTTGCCGTATTATCTCCAACCCATTCAATTACTTGTTGTAAAATGACGTGTTTTTGAGATCACGAGTATTTTTTGAAATTTTTAGATAAAAAATGAAAGACCTAATATTTGATTCAAACAATCCAAAATATTACTGCTGTTGCTTACATGTGAAAAATCTAACACAACTTTTTTGTATCTTTTATTTAGCGCTATGCTATTTTGCAATGGTCATGCTTGCAATGTCTGGAATTAAATATTTTTTATTTTGGTGCTTATTTATTACATCAATTTCAATGTTTGTTTATCTTTCACCAATTTATGCCATAAATATGATATTACCCAGATGGTTATTACCATGTTTGCTGGTTACTGTAAGTTTTAATTAGAATTATTAATGGTTGAAAAAGGTTTTTAGGCACTTGGAGAAGTTATTAATATTGCAGCATTTTTATTAGCAGCTTTAAATTATGAAGAAGAAAATTGGGATGATAACAATATGCATGTGATAAATCAATTAGGTCATTATTAAAAAAAATTATTAACAAAAAAAACAAATTGAATTAATATAATATATTTTAGGATTGATAGCAATGTTATTGAACATTATCTTCACTACATGTTTCTTTCATTTGTTGTGCAAATGTTTTGACTTTTTGTCAGATTACAAAGAAGCCATAAAGTTCAACAATATGCAAATTTATACTCTTCCTGTTAAAAGTCCTTTATAAAAATTTGATGTTTCAAGCTGCGCTTTTGGAGTGATCCATTTTCTTGTGATCAACATGGCCACCCTGTTGACGTTCTTGAACCACAGTGTAAAAATTCTTATAAAAATTAATTTTTATTGATCTTTAAAAATTACATAAAAAATAAATTAATAATATTTACATTATAAATATGTACAGTATCTATCAAATTAAAATTATTATTTTTTAAAAACCATACAATCACAGAGACCACTTGGATTACAATTTGGAAATCCAACAGGGCAGAAAAATCCTGGACATGGTTCAGGGACAAATGGGAAACATGGTTGAATATCTAAAATTTAATTTTTTTCATGGTTACTAAAAAAAGTTGTTTTTTAAAAAAAATTACCTTGAGAAAATGTTTGTTCAACAAAAATTATTACAAAAACAAAGAAAAGAACAAAAAAGTTTGCAATCACAGAAGCCATTTTTGTTGTTGTTCAAAAGGTTATTGTAATAAGTATAATAGAAGAAATACAAGTTATGAATGATGTTGTTCAAATAAATTTTTAGCTGGTTTTATACTGTTTTTTAACACTGAATTAATTCCAAATTTGCAATTCTAATTACAAAAAATGAAATTGTTTTTTGTGTATCAATAATCTCTTTTTTGGCGTGATAAAACAAAACAATAATAATTTTTATCAACAGCTGTTTTTAGTATTGAAATTTGTTGTATGACATTATTGTCGAAAAATTATGATAATTAATTCGTAAAAAAAGTAAAATTATTTCGACAATGTTTTTAATCTGAAATACTAATGATGGTTTTTGTTTATACGAAAATGTTTGCTTTGTTATATCTTTTTATATGTCTAAAAAAATATGTTTCAAATATGATGGTTCGTTATTGCAAGATTAATAACTATTGTGGCTACTGCGATATTTTTGATTATTGTGAAAAGAGTTTACAGCTGCATTTCAAACAAAGAATTTGCAGTCATTTTAGGATTTTGGTTTGTATTTGAATAACAGGGTTTTGATGTTGGCTCTCTTCTTTTTTAATGCTCTCGTGGTCAGTCACCCGAGCCACCAAACAAGTTGCGGCGCTGCTTATTTATATTGAAATCTCCACAACAAATTAGCTTTAATATGTTATTCAAAATTTTTGGTTATGTTTTTCATCCAACTTTTTTATTCCCTCTTCCCGCTTTTTCATTTTCAACAATATTCCCCTGGCTTCGACCAAGTTTTAGTGTAATTGCAGCATTAATACTTCTAACAATTGTGGCTACTGTAACGGCAATATGTTTTACTGTTGATAAAAGAGTGTTAGCAGCATTTCAAACAAAGAATTTGCAGTCGTCAAAGTGGAAATATGTTGTATTACAGGATTTTTGGTAATGGCAATTAAATAAATTTATTTACATATAAAAACAAACAATTAATTTATTGCAATAACTGAACCACCTCGAAACCATTCTGATGGAGCAGAAATTTTAAATGTTACATTGTTTTTCTTTTTGAAGGGAATCAAACTCATAACGTATATTCGATAAGGTTTAATGAAATGCAACAATGCTGGAGCATCCACGATGAGATGTAAAGAAGATAGCGGGAAACCAAAATTTGCAATTAAATTTCCATATGATTTTTGACAAATTAATCCTCCTGCAACCATTGAAATTGGAAGTACAGCAAAGAGTAGAAGATTAATGGTTTGAATCATTACAGCTCTAAAAAAAGTAGTTGTTATCGATGTGAATCTGTGCCCTATACATTACAAACAGCTTTTTCTACATGCTTTGAATGAGTCTCAAAAATGGCTTCAAACATTTTTATATCCATTTTTGAGGATGGCCAGCACCATGTTTTACTTCTCGATGGGTCATTAACAGAAAACGTCAAGAAAGCTCATGGCCTGGCCATACTATCACTTATTGTATCAAATCACTTACGTATGCAACATTTTATGAACATTATAAGTAGACTTAGAAACAACTTTTTTAATTTTTCGAAGTTGATGAATAACAGTTAAATTGAGTGTAATAAATGCTACAGTATACATAAATGTAATGAGCAATGCTATAATCACCAAAGCTGTTAGGTAGTCATTGATTGGGCTTAATGATAGCACATAAATATTGATATAATGTTTTTCAAGTTCACCAAAAACTGGAGCATTTTCGAATAAGGTTTTTCGATATTCATTGAAATGTGGTTCTGCTAACATTATTGGAGCTAAAAAATGTATTCATTTATTTTATCACAAAATATTTGGGTAAAGGAAAAGCTAACAACAAATCTAATGTTTGTGGAGATGACTCATGTTGATCACAATATTTCAATTTTAGAGAAACATTTAAAATAAATATTTAGATTTTGAAAAAATAACTCACTCATAATTGCCATTACCAAAAACCCGGTTATAAAAACATAAGCTGCAATCCCTGCAACATATTTCCACTTTGACGATTGTAAATTCTTTGTTTGAAATGCTGCTAACACTCTATTAACAACAGTAAAAAATATTGCAGTAACAGTAGCCACAATTGTTAAAATTATTAATGCTGCAATTACGCTAAAACTTGGTCGAAGCCAGGGGAATATTGTCGAAAATGAAAGCGCTGGAAGTGGGAATAAAAAATTTGGATGAAAAATATAACCAAAAATTTTGAATAACATATTAAAAGATATTTGTGTTAGCACAGTATATTTAAAAGCCCCCATTTGTTTTGGAGATTTTGATAGAATTATATAAGCAATAAAAAAGTATAAAATTAAAGAAATAAACATTGTAATATCCATGAATAGGCGAATGTATTGCTCAAAAATGGGATAATAAATATCATCGATTTTTAGGTGTTTCCATTCTTCAACGGTAGTCATGTTCGTGAATAGTTGAAAATAAAGAATGCGAAAGTTTTTAGGTAAAAATATGTCAATGCATTTTCTTGTTTTTCTTGGAATTAAATTATTGAACAGCTGCTTTTTTTAAATATTTTAGCAAAGCCAAATTTAACGAATAATAAAAAATGGTATATAGTCTTTATGGTAGACATCATAATGTAATTAATTTTAATGTTATTACATTAAAAGGTTTTTTGAACAGTTAAACTTAAGAAGGAATACATGATGAGAAATCAAAGTTGAAGTAAAAGTTTAACTACATAAAAACTAGATGACATTTTGCTAATTTGAGGGAGGTAAATTGTTAAAATTTAAGTTGCTTTTGTTGAGTGCAATTTTATTATTTTGACTCACCTCCTATTTGCAGATAATAAAATATACTTGTTGGAGTATAACAGAAAACATTAACAAGTTTCTTCTAACTATTTTTGAAAATGAGTAAGAGGAATGAGAAGTTGGTATGAATTTCGGCCTGCGGCGACCGGATTTTTACTTTTATAAGGCGAAAAACAAAGGATTTTCCAAAAATCATCGGCCGCATTTCTCATCCTTCATGAGTAATATTATTGGAGCCATAACTTTTGTATTTTTGTGTATCTAATAATTGCCTGATTTTCATGCTTATAAAACTTTGTTGGCCTTCAAATGTCTATAAAAATTCATAACAACATACAAAACACGGAGAAAATGGCAGGTGACATTTTGGAATTGAAGAAATTGCAAATCAATTTTGCTTACATTGTTGCAAATTATTTGAAATAATGATTATATGAAAAACTGCAATGTTGGCACTACTACAATATGTGCTGACATTACTATAATTAATGTATAATGTAAATTATACGAATACATTTAAATTAGAGTTTTTAAGAAGCAATAACCAAATAAAACAGGTGCAATGAAATTAAGTGGTTTTCTTACTTTGTAATAAAAAAATTTATTGAATAAATATTTTTTTAAATGTATTTTCTTTAATAATTCCGCAAAACTTTAGATTTTAAAACTTTAACAGTAAAATGTTTAATTCCGAAAACTGGAGAAATTTATCCTTGAATGACATCTATTACCCAAATCTACAATATTACCTCAAAAGGTTCATGGATTTAGCTCTTGCAATATCTATCTTCCTTTATTGCTTAACCGCTTATGTCATCCTCACTAAATCTCCGAAAAGAATGAGCACTTTCAAGTACACTGTATTTATCCAAATTACTTTTAATATGTTATGGGAGATAGCAACAAGCTTCTTTACTATTTCTTTTTCATTTCCACTTGTTATAATTAATTTTTCAACAAATTTCGTTATTCCATATAGCTGGTTTGCTCCTGTTGGGTCTCTGCTGATTTTTATTATTATGGGCGGAATAACAAGTTTTATTTTTACAGTTGCTGCAAGGGTTTTGGCAGGGTTTAATACAACATATTTTCAAAATCCACATGAAAAGAAATTTTTATGGATATTCGTTTATTTGTTTTGTATTGTATTTAGTTGGTTAACAGCAATAGGTAATTATTTATTTACTTGATATCCTTAAATGGTAGTAAAAGTGCTCGTAAACTTTTTTTTAAACTTGAGAATCAAGCACATTCACTGATTGATATCTGAAAACAAAAATTTCGATTTCGATATTTCACAAAATTTAATTTTAAAAAAATTTCAGTTCCAGTATTCAAACTTTCTGAATATCTCGAAGAAAATCGAAAATCACTTGAACAAATAGTTCCAGCCGTAATCGATTTACACAATCATTTGAAAAATGTTTACGTTGTATCTTCAAAAGAAATGAATAATTATGTGTTTATATTTTTATGCGTTGCAATATTTTGGACAATATTTTATACAATTATATTTTTTACTTTAAACGCAATCTTCCTCTATCAGATTCGTAAAATGAAAACAGCCGTTACAAAATCAACATTTAATTTGCATAAAATGTTGCATAGGTAGGCTCAGTAACCATATCCAAAAATAATATGTATTGTATTTTAGAGTAATAATTATTCAAACAATAAATGTCGTATTATTTGTTATTATGCCACTTTCATTTGCAATTGCTTCATTACTTACTCAAATAACATATGGTAGTGTAATAGCAAATATTTGTATTAATTTAACAACTTTTCATATAATTGCTGATACAATTTCATTGCTACATTCCGTAAAGCCTTATAGAAATTATGTTTTACATTTATTGGCAAAATTTTCAATTCTTAAAAATCAAGCACAAATTATATTTCATCGAAATTCTTCCGTTGGAAATCAGTAATTAAAATGGTAACAAAGGATAAAGATTCAAAATCTGCGTTTTAGATGACGAATAGCAACGCCGCTTTTGGTGAAAAAGTGATTTCTGTACAGTCACTTATTTGTTTTAGTACTTTGTAAAAAGTGTTATTGTTAATTTGAGTCATAAAAGTATATGCAGAATAAATATTATTTATTAAAAAGAGGTTAACATAATAGTTTCTTAAAGTGGTTTAAAAGAAGGATTAATACAGCTTTTTTTGCTTCCCATTATCCTCGACAGCAGCATTTTCCAGGTGTATTGCAGCATTTCATTCCGGCGGGACAACAGCATCGATCACCACGTTTGCAAACACATTGTTTATAAGCCCAATGAGAGGATGTTAGATTTCCATGTTTGCCATTTTCAATCCCATCATAAGTATTATTGCTTGGAGCTAAAAAAAACATTTTTTTTAAATACTGTAGAGTTATAATTTTATAAAAACTTACAAGCAGCAGAAAAGACAATTAAAGCAGCTAAAAATAATACAAAAAATTTCATTTTGATTTTTTTTAACCAGAAAAGAATGTTTTTAACAAATGTGTTATCCATGGAGAAATTTTGAAGTATTTTTATACTCATTCAAATTGTTATGATTCAGAGTGTTTGAGTTCAAATGTTTTAAAAAAACTGTGAAAAATATTTTTGTAAAAACAAGGATGTGCCATTAGTCACCAATGTGTGCAAATTGATGTGAAAAATAATGATTGTTCAATGTGGAAAAAGGTTACAAAAGTGAGCAAAGGATTAATGAAAAAAAGAACATGCGTGAGATTACAATGGGAGCATAAAGGATTAGCTACAACAACAACACATTTATTTATCTCAACTCTATGACCAATTGTAGCCAAAAAATGAAACCTTCTTTTTAATGAAAAAACTTTGTAGAGTACTGTAAGTGGAAAAATTATGCTACGTTACATTTCATTGAGAATTTATTTGCAACGTGTACATTCAAAAGAAGTTATTTATAAATAAAATTACAGTATACTGTAGGTTTATTTTTCATCGAAATTTTTCTGTTGGAAATTTTTAATAAAAATGGTAACAATGAATAAAAATTACTTCAAAGAAAATATATTTTAAGTAGCAAATATTCATGCCGCCTTTGATGTGCAGCAATAATGCTTTAGATGCTTGGGTGGGTTTAGTGAAAGCGTAATTTCTGTTTAATGCTTGTTTGTTTTATGATTGTATAAAAAATTTATTTTTACACCTCACAGCGTTATTAAGTATATATATGCTTAATAGCACTGTGTATTTATAATAATTAATTAGAAAACAGAATAAATATTGTTTTTTAAAAAGTGATTTATATAAAAAATTTTTTGAAAACATACAAATACAGTTTTTTCTGCTTTGCTTCGCATTATCCTCGGCAGCAACATCTTCCTGGTGTATTGCAGCATTGCATTCCGGCTGGACAGCAGCATTGATCACCCCCATTACAAACACATCGTTTGTAGATTAAATGAGTAGTTGTAAGATTTCCGTGTTCGCCATTTTCCATTTCATTATGATTATCAATGCTTGGATCTAAAAGAAACATATAGAATTTAGCAGAGTTTTAATTTTGTACAAACTTACAAGCAGCAGAAAAGACAATTAAAGCAGCTAAAAATAATAAGAAGAATTTCATTTTGTTCAAGCAAAAAGCAACTTTTTGACAAATGTGGTATCAAACACAAATTTTTGAGATCTTTTTATACTCACTCAAACTGTTATGACTCAAAGTGTTTGAGTCAAGATGCTTTAGAAAATTGTCAAAAATATTTTCGTAAAAATGAAAAAAACAAGGGTGTGCCATTAGTCACTAATGAGTAGTGATGACAAAAATAGCAAAATATTTTTATCATTGATAAAAAGCATTTGTGGGACTAAAACTAACTCAACAAAAGTCGGAATGTTTTTTTGCTTATCACAATTTTTTTTATAAACGATAGTAGTAAACAAATGACACATTTCCGTTGTTTGTTTGATTTTTAACTTTCCGGAAACTCTCTGCAAAAGAAAAATACAGTAATAATAATGTTATTTGTTTTTTAGATCTCGTCATTTTTTTGCATACTCTCATTTATGAAATTATAAAATAAGTAGTAATACAGTATTTTTTAAATTGATGGAATGACTGATTTTAATGCAATTGCATCAATGCTATAGCTACGAACTACAAACTGTCTAATATTTAACATTTGTTTAATTTTACTGTTTTTAAATTTGCTTTGTAGCTTTATTTTTTCTTTTTTTTCACCATCAAGTATAGAGCATGTCATTCAGTTAAAGATGTCCAGCAATTACGTTTTATAGATATAGATGATTATGCTGCTTTTGATATGCGGCAAGTTTCTTTGACGTTGGGAAAAAAGATTTAATGAAAATGCAGTTAATGTTGATGTTTTATTTGTATTTGGATTATGTTTGTGTTAAATTATGTATTTTTAATTCTGGTCAATAAAGCATATACATATTTGAAAAGTTTCATATTTTCTGTAACAATGCATTCAACAATAATTTTTTGACTTGATTTTCTTATTCAAAAAAATAAACAAAACAACAGTGTGCAAAGTTGTCAAGCGTGTGTTGTCTCCTTCAAAATCAAAAAAAAAGACTGCGTGAAATGAAAAATGACAAAAAAATTATAGAAGGAAAACACCAATTTTCTGTTGTGTTTTTTAAACAAAGGTTTCTTTTCTTCTCTTTCATTCAGTCGTCTGGTATCAAAAAAACGGCTGCAATCAATAAGCATTTTTAAAAAAAACAAAATTTTGTACAAAGTCTAGAAAACTTCTGCTAAGTTATTTAAATGTAAGAAAAAGTAATCGATTTCAGAATAAAATGAATCCCTCAATTACCGATTCTCCACTTCTGATACCTGATTCACTCCAGTCCAATGGAAAACGTAAAAATGGTTAGCTTACTGCTCACAGGTTACTATTATTGAAACTTTCCAAAACTCTTATTCAGATAAGCGACGATATTTTAAATTTTTATTTATTGTTATATTTTTTTCATTATTAACTTTGATGGCTTTAACACATCATAGACAATCTGCAACAACACAGAATCAAGGAAATGTTTAACTTCCAACAGAAAGCGATCATTAATTTGTTACTGTAATTATAATAGCACATGTATTTTATTAATTATAGTTTTAACAAATTGTTTAATTATTGTTTGCAAAAAAATTATAGTGAAGAAAAAATATTTTTATCGCCATTAACGTATGTAATTTGTTTTGCAGAGTACTGTAATTGAAATATTTACCACATTAAACGCATCCGTTGTAATAAATATATGAGATGTTATTTGGAGTTTATTTGCAATGTCAAATGCTATCGAAAAAGTTGTCACATTTATTTAAATAGAACAATGCCAGTATAAAGTAGTAGTTCTTATATTCATATTTCTCTTTTATAAATATATTTTTATTATCCCAAAACATTATTTTTGTCAAAACACACAGACAAACTTAACACACTATCTTTTTTCCTTGTTTTGGTTTTTTATGTGGTGCCTAGCATAATACACTGCTGCATTTATATGTACAACCATAAAAAATGCGCCAAAATTGTTATAAAATTTTTCCTATCATCTCACAGTTCTGCACAACATACTCATCAGAAGAAAGAAAAAGAAAGACAGTTTGGGTCAAAATTAAAAAAGTGTTATATTTTTTCTTTAGGAAGCTCTCATTGAACAAAGAAAAGAAGAAAAGAAAGAAAGAGTTGATCATCATCTCGTTGAAGAAAAAAAAAGAAGGAAGAATTTTAAATCGAAAAAAAGGCGCAATTCTTCAACCACTTTTTTTCTGCTGCTGCAATAAATAACTTTGTTTTTGCTTCAAAAAATTTGATTCAATTTGCTAAATCTTATTTTGCTGGAATTAATACAAAATCTTTGATTAAAAATGGCTAAAAAAGCAGCATCAAAGTAAGTTTAATTTTAATATTAATAAAAGTAATTCTTGTCAGTGATAAATAGCTAGAGATAATGTATATATGATAAACTAATCTAAGATTATCAATATCTCTAGCTATGCCTTGGATATTGCTTTAAAAATTTATATATGTTTATTTTTTAGACCACAAACTCCAAGTCGTGATATTCGTTCATTCTTTGCTAAAACTCAAACATCTGCTTCTAAAGTTGCTGTTAAAGAAGAAATCAAAGATGAGATTAAAGAAATAATTAAAGATGAGATTATTGATATGGATGCTGCTGCAGCTGATGCAGAACATGCACCAGCAGATGAAAATGCACCTCCACCACCAACTCCAGGTGGTAATAATGAAGATGTAGAAATGGATGAAAAGAAAGCTGAAATGAAGCAAGCTCGAACTAAGAAGTAAGTATCAATTTTAAAGGTGGCTCGAGTTACTCGAATCGAGTACATTTGGGCGTTGGTTTCATATCTTTATGTACTTTTTAGAACTTATATTGATCACGATATTTGTCTTATTGAAGAAGCTTTAACAGATGAAGAAACTGGTAGTATTCATCTTGAATCTGATGGTGATGACGACGATGATCTTGATAGCGATGATGAAGAAGGATCATTCTTTGGTGAAGATGATGAAGATGATTTTTCACAATTTGATGATGATGAAGATAATGAAGACTTTCCATCCGATTTTGATGATGATAGTGATGTATCAGATTTTGAAGAAGAAGATGATGGAAATAATAAGAAAAAGACACCTAAAAAAACTCCTGCAAAAAAGCGTAAGGTGTAAGTTTATTTTGGCTACGGTTGTGACAAATGAGCATTAGAACACATTTAAATATTCGTTTAGTTGTTCTTGTAAATTTAACGAAGCTAATTACCTAATAATTTTAGCGTCGAAGTTGATAATGATGGTAATGAATTAGATGAAGATGCTGCGTTAAATAAATCAAAAGATGTAGGAAAAAAGAAGAAGACACCAAAGAAAACTCCTACAAGAGCTGCAAAGAAAAATGCTAAATAGTAAGTTTGGTTTTAACAGTTGTATTTGTTAACCACATATTAATTTTAGCGTCGAAAGTGATGATGAAAAATCTGAGGAAGAAGATTGTGATGATGAAGAAGATGAAGGAAAAAAGAAAAAAACACCAACAAGAGCTGCAAAGAAACCAACAACTCAAGGCAAAAAAACTAAAGAGTGAGTTAATTTTACTAAATATTCTTGTTGCTTCAATTAACCTATTATTTTTTTAGCGTTGAAAGTGAAGATGAAGACGTTGAAATGCCTGATGCCGATGAAGATGCAGAAGAAGAAGTAGAAAGTGATTAAATTTCATTCGATTACTTGTGAACAACAACAAGAAACTTTTATTTTATAACTTTCTCTCATAGCTTTATATTTATATACTATTACATTTTTTTATTATTTGTTTTATTACTTTTTATCCATTTATATTTACATTGTATATTCTTGAATGTTTTTTTTGAAATATATAAAAATTTATTGTTGAATAGCTGTTTTTTACTACAACGAATTATAGCCACAGTAATCTAATATCCATTGAAAAATTGCATTTTTTTAAAATAATACATCATCCAAATTAGCTTTTAAAATACAGTAATCTAGTTGTCAAAGTATCACAAGTTTTTCTTTTTTCAAATAAACTTTTTTCAATATGACATTGACCACATAACTATTTTTAATTAAATACCGTAACCATGTTTTTAAAAAATAATATGTAAAAAACAATGTCGAAGATTAAAAAGATAATCCACAGACTTCAAAACATTTTTTTAACAATTTTTCACAGCATGGTTCGATACTTGAAATCATTCATCTATTTTTTGCGATGTATATCTATCTAAAAGATGTCACAAAAGGAATTGCCGTTGATCAAAGAGGCATTTTAAAATAACAAAACAGATATCACAGATCTGCCTGTCATCTTTTACAACACCTCTGTTTTGACGATTAATGGTAACATCAAAGTCGCAAATTGCAATAGAGCAGAAGGATAGGCAACAAACAATCAAATATTTGAAAACACTGTTGTTGTTCCTTGAGAAAATCAAAAGAAAAAAATAGAGTGCGGGAAAAATAGGCGCCAAAAAAGAAGATCTTGAAAAAAGAAAAAGAGGAACACTTTCTGGCAAATTTTTTTATTTTGCAAAAACAAATTTAAAAAAGTTAGCTCTGATTTTTTTATTGAAAAGTTTTATATACTTTTTCTTATTTTTACATTTTTTGTAAAACTGATTCCATATTTACTACTGATGTATTATTATGGAAAATAATATCAATCTTACAACAGCAAAGTAAGTTTTTGCATTTCAATAAGTAGCTTTTTGTTAGCGACAGTTTTCCTGACAACCTTAACGCATCATCTAACTAAATGAGGTCCACCTTTACTTGATTAAAAATTGTCTCCTAAATGGCTCACAAGATGATACACTTTCTTTAGCGATTTGTCTCTGTTAGTGTATGTATATCTGATCGTTGTAGAGGGGACATTTGTTGTGTGTTGAAGTACTCCTTCGTTCACAAATTACGATGTTGCTCCTGCTAATTAATACTTTAATTTCAGGAGTCCTACTACTTCAGCAAGACCTATCTCCAATAATATTACACAATTCTTGATTTCACCAACAGCAGCAAGTCAAGCTTCTCCTTTATCTACAACAACAGCAACAATGAATACAACGACTCCTACAGCAGCCCCATCTGCAATATCTACTTCTTCATCTACAGCAGCACCAGCAACACGATCAACTCCTTTATCAACAACAACAAAAGTAAATACAAGTACTCCAGCAACAGCCGCATCTGCAAAACTAGGCACTCCTTCATCTGCTGCTTCTGCAATTATGAATAAAAGCAGCATTATAAATCCAGAAAAGAAGAATTGTAAAATTAAAAAGTAACTAATATCTTTCTTTAATGAAATAACTTTGATAGTTTCAATTTTAGGACGAATATCGACGATGATATAGAAATGTTTGAAGAAGCTAGCGATGAAGAACAAGAAAATGTTGTTCCAGAACTTGTAACTCCAAGCGACAATCAACAACCATCATCTTCATCTACAACATCTGGAAGAAGAGGAAATGTTAATGATGCTATTGATATTACTGCAGATAATGATGCTGATGATATCGTACCAAATAATCCTGATACATCTGGTGGTGGTAGTTCTCAAAGTGGTGCACTAAAGAAAATGAAAAAAATTAAGACGTATGTTTTGAATTTGCTTTTATAAATGGATCAATAATATACAAACTTTTAAGGTTCAAGCTTGATGATGATGTAGAAATGGTTGAATCAGAAGATGAAGAAGATGCGCTTGCAGAACCAATTAATACTGCTGAAACTTTACCAGTACTTCAACGAATTGATGCTGCTGCTGAAAGCAATGATAGCAGTCAAATTACAACACCTATTGCTAGAGATTTAAATAATTCTCTTGTTCCTGAAAGATCTGAAAGTTTAAAGAGGTACATTAATATCTGCGTAAAACAAATATTATAAAAGGATTTTTTCAGCAATGACGGAGCTGATAATCATGAAGGATCAAGTTCTCGTCCATCTGCTCCAACTCGAGGACCAAGAAGACGGTAATCTTTCTATCTTTGCAAATATCTAATTTACCGTATTAATTTACAGTTTACCACCGCTTTATACTCCTAATGTTCAACAGCTTCAACATGTTACAACTGATGCACAGGTTTTGATTGCTGATACATATATTCGTGAAAGGTCAGAAACTGGAAATAGGTATTTCAACGTGTTTTTTAAAATAGTTTATTAAAAACTTTTTAGCACTGGTAGAGCTGATAATAATGATGAAGCATCAAGTTCTCGTACATCTACAAGTTCTTCATCTCGATTTCCAAGAACACGGTAAGCTTTATACGGCATATCATCGTAGTTTCTTTCCATTCCCTGCATGTGTACTGTAAAAACTAAATTTTTCAATTACTGCCGTGTGTTACGGTGCATTTTCCGAGCAAGTTTCATGCGTATGTGCTTGAAAGAAACTGTGTTCACCTATTATAACTTTTCTCATTAATAATTCTAATATTTTGTCTTACAGTACTCCAGCACCTAATTCTCGTCATATTGAAAGACGCAAGCTTCAACCTGATCAATATAAATTTGGTGTTACAAGAACAAATGTAGAAAATAGAAGAATTATTGTACCTGTTGAAAATGACCCGCGCCTAGTTCACGAGTACACTTACAGCCATGGCAATTCTTGGTGTTGTCGACTTTGTGCAACAATTACAAAGAACAAACCCAAAGGACCTTTTGCTATTTTGAATGATGATGGCACTTTTAATGCTATAGTACATCATGTATGTCAACCTATTACTGTCGAAGCATCTGCAAAAGAACAAGAAAGAATTAAAGCTAAATATTCAAGAAAGCGAAATGCTCAAGGGGCATCGGTTCCAGCTGATGATAATGCTTCTTCATCTGCTGAAACATTTCGTACACCAAGATCTCAAGCTGTTAATCGTGAAGTTGATTATCTTCAAGATGATTTCAATCAATCAGATGGAACTTCAAGACAAGTATTGGTTCGTGGTCGTCGAAGCAATAATGGGTTGGTTTTTAGAGTTTATATCAGTTTAGCCTATCGAGAAACCATTCGAAAGGGTCGGATTGGAATTTCTAACAAAACTGTGGTCGTATACTGTATATTTTTTGCTAATCTTTTCTTTTTTAGTACTCCTATGTCGCTTCGGGAAGTTCCCCGCTCTCAATGGGAATTCGGATTTAATAAAGCTGGACAAAAAGAAAAAAGAATTATTGTTTTTGAATCAAATGATCGAACACATGCAACTGAATACGGTATTTATGAGTACCAAATTCGTTGCTTGGGATGTAATCGTAAAAATCATTCATATAATCATGGAAGATTTGATTCAGAAAAAGAACTATTACTTATTCCTATTAGTCATGTTTGTGCACCAAGATTATATTCTGAAATTGAAGAAGAACAAAAATTATTTGTTGCAAAAACTAATGAAAAATCTGCAAGATCTTTTGGAAGTAGCAGAAGCAAGCGACGACGAATGGATAATAATGAATCAATGAGGTTATTATTTTAGGGGTTTACAAAAGTTTTTAAGTGTTTATTTTTTAGACAAAAATCTGAAGTTCCTGCGAATGTTACAAGTTCTACTGATGCAGACAATGGTATTAATTCGAATGATTTTGATCAACAACCACCATCACCTCCATCAACAGTTAATTCACAACAAGTTCCAGCTGCAGAATTACAAAATATTACTCCTTCACCTCCATTGTGTGTTCAAAGGTATGCTTTCTGGAATAGTATCACTGTAGTTATTTTAAACAACAAAAAAATTACAAGAAAGCTAGCTTTGCCTTTTTTAATAATCATATTCTTTTAGTGATCTTCCAACAAACGAACATCTTTCAACAGTTCGTTTCTATTCTCCATGTGGATCTTTCTTTGATCGATGCTGCGGCAAACTTGGTATTAAATATTCTCGAGAAGTTGGTACATTGTGGACTAACATCATCAAAGTTGATGATTTTAATCTCAATTCAATTCCTCAAAACGTTTATCAAATTTTGGATGAAGAAATGTCTGGCTTTGCTGCTCTATCACTTTTATTAACTGCTTCTGAAAACTCTGCATTGACAATTAAATGTAATTTAAATACTTATGTTATGGAAAATTCTGTTGTTATTGGTAAGCATTGTGTTTCCTCTTTTTTACACAAATACCTGCTTGCTATTTTAGGTGAAATGGTTCGACAAGATCTTTCAAGAAGTACTAATCCAAAATTGCTCGAAAATTTTTCTGCAAAGAATCCAACAGAAATTCATTTTGTTGCAATGACTCGTCTATTCAATTGCCGATTTGCAATCTTCAAAGATGGTAGCTGCAAACGATACGGTAACTGGAATCCATCAACTGAATATGTTCCAATCTTTCTTTTGGAATTTAAGAATGGCAAATATTCTCCGATTATCTCTTTTTAATATTTTTATTATTTTTTGTATTGTTTTTATATATTTCTCTCTTTTTGCATATTGTCCATATTTATTTATATTTGTATGAGAAATTTTTATAAAATGTTTTGATAAAATGTTTGTGTTTTTTGAATACTATATAGTTCTTTGGGATCTGGAAAAGGGCAAAAGTGGGAGGGTTACGGTAATGCTAGTTTTGTTTTAAATAGCGGCTTGAAAAAAAAAGTTTTGCAAAAGAATTGTTTTGTTAATAGTTGTCTGATGCATTAATAAAAGAAAGAAGGAAAGCAAGCAGGAATGTCATTGTAATATTCTGACTACAGAATGTTTATGGGAAACTTGTTTTATTTGTCGGATGGTTTTAAAAACATTGTAAAAGTTTTTTATATACAACAACAGTTGTTTTTGAATAATAAAGAAAGATGCCGATATCTACAGTAAAAATTTGTTGTTCTTTAACTTGACTAACAATGGTTATATAACTGGCATTATGCAGGGAAAAAACACTCCTTTTTTCGTCCTTTCTCACACTCTGTTTGATTCTTTTCCACACAGACAAAAAAGAAAGAAGAAAAAGAAAAAGCGGCGGGAAAAAATATTTTCTTTTTGCTGCAAAAAAAGAACAGCATTTTTTTTTTTGAAAAAGAACATCAACCAATATTTTTTGTGATTCATTTTTATTTGTGTTGCCATTGATTTATTTTTATATGTGTTGAATTTTATTTGTTTGGTATTTATAAAAGAATGGCAACTAAAACAAGATCAAAAGCTAATACCACTGCTGCTGTAAAAGGTGAAATGAAGTAAGTTTATTAGTTTTATTATATGCTTTCGATGTGTGGGGTTAAAGTTTGGAGTTCATAGTTAGTTTATAAAATACAATATTTAGCTTTAATGACTTTCACTATCATTAAAGATAGCAGATATAATCTTTATTGCTAAACTAAATGTATGATATCTTCTCTCTCTGCTTTTACGACCAGCTAAAGGTCTTCAATGTCCCTCACTGCCTATACATCAAGCTAATAATCACCCTCATTTTTTTTCAGTGAATTTCGAGCTATCCCACCTGCAAAATATGAATTTGCTTTTAATGATGAAGGTGTACCAAAGAAGCGACTTATTGTATTTGAAGATAATACCCAAGCTTCTGTTCGACAATACAACGATACCGGAACTTCACCTAATATATGGAGCTGTTTAAAATGTCAAAAACATTGTAAATTTAATGGATTTTTATTTATGGTTCCAAAAACACATTCCTGCAAGCCTATTACTTATGAAGAAGCTCTTAAACAACAAGAGAAAATTAAAGCTAAGAATAGTATAGGCCCTGCTGGTGCTGTTGGTACTAGACAAAGTAGAACTACTACTGGTGGTGCTGAAAGAGGAGGTGTTGATGTAAAGCCTAATATTATTAAAAAGTATGTTGTTGAATGTATGCATACAACACGGCTTGCGCAAAAGAGGCTGCTGTTGTTGTTTATGACCCTTTCTTGAAAATATGAGCTCCCTGAAATCCATAGGAGCGATAGATTTGACGTCGAAGACCAACTTTGCATTTTCCCACCTTGCAGCCCTTGTATATATGTTTTACATAACTCATGTTTTAGGCCTCTTGGAAATCTCCATACTTCTCCAAAACGTGAAATTTCTCAAACAAATTATGAATTTGGTGTTGGATTTAGTAATCAACCAAAAGGAAGATTATTTGTTTTTGAAGGAAGCAGTCGAAGCTTAATTCGTCAATATTCAAAAGATCAAGAAAATAGATATTTTTGTCATGGTTGTTTCAGAGTTGATAGAAAGAAACGTTATGGATATGTAAAAAGTAATGGTATCTTTTGTGTTCCAATTGCACATATCTGTCAACCAGAAAGGCATAAAGATGTTATGGAAGAACAAAAAAAGATAAAAGAAAAATATGAAGATAAAGATACTGCAGAAAATCAAGTATCTTCAATGCCATCATCATCATCTGCTGCTCCATCAATGTCAACACCATCAACATCAACTCATCGAAAAATTCTGCCTGCGATGCCTACTGTAGCTTCAATAACTTTTCAAGTAAAACCTGTTACACATGTTGAACTATCTAATCTTAAAGAACCAAAACGTCCTTCATATGGGAATCATTTTGCTCCAACTGTTATTGCATTTGATCCTAATCTTCCATCACATCTTCGACAAGCTGATGCAATGGAATTTGAATACGGCTTCAGTGAAAAAGGTGAAATGAAGCAACGAATTATTGTTCGTGAACCTGATCTTGCACCATTTGTTTATGAATATTATAAAACTGGAACACCTGTATGGAAATGTTTAAATTGTTCAATTGGTACTGCAACAAAAGATGATGATATTGTTACTGTTACCCGCAAACATGATTGTGAACCTATCCCACTTCGAATATCAAAAGATCGACAAGCAACTTATCATGCATTATATAAGCTTATGACAAGTCCAAATACATCATCGAATGATAGTCGACGACAACAAATGTCATTTGGAAGTTGTGGTGATGGAAGTGGTGGTTCTGTAAGGTCAGTTAAAAACTTATATTTGTGTTTGTAGTCCTCACACGGATTCCTCATTTCCTAAATACGACAGCCATGTGTCGACTTAATGAGCATCATAAGGAAGGGTTCGATTTTAACCACGCGTGAAATTCGTTTTAATGTCGAATTCACCGAGCACTCAACCGCTTATGTTTGTAAGTGGTAGGCTTCTCGAACCTGGGATCTTTAGCTCGAACATCCACTATTTTACTTTTTGAGAAAGTAATTTTTAAACAATAACATTTTAGAGGTGTTAAAAGAATGGGAATGTCTGATATTGGAGGTGGATCACCAAGCAAAATGTCAAGAAGTTCTTTTGGGTAAGTTTTTTTTAAAAAACTCGATGGAAATAATTTTGTTAATTTTTTAGACAATCTTTTAATCCATATAGTAATGAAAATTGGGATTATAATGGTGCCACAACATCTGTACTATCTCCCAGCAATTATGTTAATAGAATTCAAAGGTATGTTTTTTTTTGCTTTTTTTGGCTTCTATATGAAATCGAGATTCTGTTTTTCGATTTTTGTTACTAATATTCCATTTTCAGATATCAACCATCCAATGCTTCTACCACTATCAAGCTTTACAAGCCATCGTCATTTACTCTTGAAAATTTTTGTCAAAAAGTTGGAATCAATTATTCTGAAGAAGCATATCTATTTTGGCATGGTATTAAAATTACACAAGTTTCACCTTCATCAATGCCAGATCAAATTCATCGTATTACAACAACAACAAATCCTGGATTTTCTTCAATCTCTCTTTATCTTACTGGTTCAGAATCATCTGCTTTAAAGATCAGAGAAGAATTAAATAAATATTTTATTGTTAATCATAATACTATGAGTAAGTTTTTTGTTGATAAGTCTATGGGAAATTTCATTTTCGATCACTTCTTGGCCGAAATTTTGTTTGGAGATTACGGGAGATTTGACAACTCTGCCTCCACAAATCAAAGGCAACTATTGGTCATTTAAAAATGAGTAAAAAATCCTGCTATATTTCCCCAGTTCTTTATTTCTTAATTATATAGCCATCTTAATAGGTGAAACATTAGGACAAAATTTAACAAGCTTAAATAATCCATTAGTTTCTCATACATTATTTCAAGATGTTGCAACAGAACTTCATTTTCAAACTTTGGTTCATCTGCTTCAATGTCGAATTGGTATATTTTCTGATAACAAATGGTCAAGATATGGTAATTGGGATGAATTAAATGCGGATATTCCAATCTTTTTAATGGAAAAGAAAAATAATAATTATTTTCCTATTTTATCTCTTAAGTGCTAATTTTCTGTTTATTCGTTAATGTTTTTTTTGTTTTTTACAATATATGGTAACTACTTTGAAATAAACACTTATTGAACCTTTATTTTTTAATTAAATATTTTTGAATTGAGAGAAACACAAATTGCAAACGTAGAGGACATGTTTTTGTATAAATTATTGTTATAAAATTTTTGGAATGGGTACATGAATTTAAAAATAGATTAATTGCTCATGATTGAATGCAAACGTTGTTGCTTTGTAATAAACATTGTAGATCAGATTTCCAGGCATTGTTTAGATTTGATAATTTTTTATATGTATAGATCAAAAATGATTTATCTCAAAAAAATGCAATTTTTTTTCTTTATTTAGCTAACGAAATATGATTCTGCAAAGTTGTTTTTTGCTTTCAATTTTTATGTTTGTTCACTGTGTGATGGGTAATTTGCCACAAGACTTTGTGAATCTTGAAGAATACAATGGTGACATAAATTCTGGTAATATGATAGAAGATATTGATGAAAGCTGAATAATATTACTTATATTTGTGGTAAAGAAAATCGTACAAGTATATTTTTTAGTTTAATTTTTGAATTAAAATCAGTACGCTCTGCAAAATTAAAATAGAAAAACTGAATTAATTTTGATCACCAAATTAAGTTTCGCTTAAGTGTGACGGTGAAAGTCTGGCTACAAAAATTCAATGAGTAAATTTTCCGCTTAATAAAGACTCAAAATTTTGACATCATCTTTGAGAAGACGGAGGCTGATTTTTTTTACTATGGGTGACAAAATGTTCATCCCGTAAAAACATAGTAAACATTAGTAGAAAAAATTAATTTTGGTTTTATATTTTTTGAGCAGTTGAACCTATTATCCATTTTTCTACGATGAGATCTATTTGTGTGTTTCGATTCTCTAAGAATTATCTTACCATTAATTTTTATTACTCTGTTTTTGTTCATACCTATGTGTTTTGTCAAATTTTAAATTATTTTTAAAAAACAACATTTTTGGAATAAAATTATCATCAAAATTTAATTTAATTTAAAAAGAATGTTTGAATCAGGATCAGCTGAAAGAAAATATTTTTTTTAACGTAATAATAATTAGTAGTAATATTATGGTAAACATTTTGTTAAAACATTAAAGATTAATAAAAGCGTGTGAATTCTTTAAAGTAGTTTTTAAAATTTATTTCAAATTGTTTTTTTGCGTGTATTGTGTTATAACCTACTTTTTATTTCTGAGAACATGTTTTTTTAATAATAAAAAATGTAATTTTTAATCTTTTCCATTAAAGGTGCACCTAAGTGTAAAGGCGGAGTTGTACCAGGTAGCCATCTAAAAAATTTTTCTAGACAAAAACAAAAAAAACTTTACTTTGATGTTTATTGAAAAACATGATCATTTCCTGTTTTTGGGTGGTATTTAAAAGTAACACTTTTTTACTATTTGCTGTCATTTTTGTCCCCAAATTTTTTTTGCTCTTTGAATAATCTTGGAAGAGATAAAGCTATATCAAATCTCCCTTCTTTTCTTCAAGAAAATTTCTTTTTACACAATTTCTTTTCTATCTTTTCTTTCATCCTTGCTTGCTTGCTTTCTTTTAACTGTTAATTAATTAATGACTTTAAAGTTTGATTTGTGTTATCGTTAGTAAGTAAGCATCGTTGCTGATAGAGAAAAAGAAAAACCATAAATTATCTGTCGTCGATAAAATGAGATGAGATAATGCTAGAAGGAATGAAATGAGATAAAATAAAGCTCGTGATGCTATGTATTTTTATTTATTTATTTTTGAACAAATAAATAAATACGAATGTTGCTTGCTGTTGTGATAAAAAGAATTTTTTTTATTTTAGTACTGATTGAGTGTAAAGTTGTTGCTGGTGCTAGAAGAATTGACGGAAAGGTAAAAAATAGGATAAAGAAGCAATAAACAACAAAATGCGTCAATAAAAATTGCCTGAATTCCATTGTTGTTTTTGGGGCATTTCCAGTTATGTTTTTTCGAAGTTTAGGAGTTTTGTGAGAAATGTTACAGTAATCAAGCATTCAAATTATTTAGAATAGTTAATAATGCATTTTTTGTTCAACAATTACAGGAACGTGTAATTGTTGAAAAAATGGAACATGATTAAAATGTCGCAAAAATGTTCAACTTCGAAATTTTCATTTTTTCTATTTTTGACTTCTTTGAGCACTGTTAAAAATATTCATCTAAATTCTCCCAAAAAAGTATTTGTGTTTTGAATCCCCAAGCAATTATCCCTCCATTAACTTTTATTAGTTTGTTTTTGACCTCAAAAAAAACGTGTTTTTCTCGAAAAAATTAAATTTCGCAATTATTTTTCAATAATAAACATTTTTCAAAAACGGAACATGATTAAAATTCATCATCAAAATGTAATTCAATTTAAAAAAGGAATGTGTGAATCAGGATCAGCTGTTGTTTATTTGCCTTTTAAAAAAATAATAAAATAAACAACATTTTTTCAATGTTTGCGCAAATACTACAAGATGTTTATTAACAGCGGCTAGTTGAGCTTCTTCGCAAATATTCGTCATTGTTTGTTTATTGTGGGGTTTTTGAACAAGGAGAAAAACACCAAAAAACTGGTCACTTTTTTTGTTTCTCAGCGATTGCGTCTAGATCAAAATAAAAAGAGAAAAATCAATTTAAAAGTGTTTACGAAATTGAGTGATTTTGATTTTGAGCATTGTGTTTTCGAGGGTCAAAGATGAACAAAAAAAAGAACTGATGAGATTTTTGGATAAAGGAAGGGATTTGGGTAGAGGATAATTGGATTGAGCTTTGATGTGAAAACGAGAGTTGTTGTGCATTTTATTCAGTAATTCTAAGTACACTTGTAATTTTTTATTAAATAGAGGTAATGCCATTAAGACTATTAAATAACCAATTCCAACCCCCCTAATGATGTATGATAATCAGATATTCGCCATTTAAATTTTACTGTTTGTTCGTTTCAAAGATCTCTTAAGGGTCAACATAGATAAAATTTGAGTTTATATTTATCAATAAATAGCTAAAATACAAACTTATATGAAACATTTTAGTTTTTTTGAGATTACTGTAATGATTTTGTTACTGCTAATTACGCAATCTCTTTTTTTCATTAAATTTTTAAAAACAATTTAAAGCTTCAATTTCGTTTCAAATTTTATTTTTCGGTCAAAGTTTAAAACATGCCACCCAAAATTTAAAACCCATAAATTTTACAGCAACTGCTTGCCATCTGTTAGCCCTTTAGACCCATTATTTTTTTAAAAAGTTTAAAAAAACTATTAAATTTCAAAAACCCTTTAAATTTTGTGGTCATAAATTATTCAAGCAGATCAGCTTTAAAAAATTTGAAAGGCTTTCATAAAAAAATTTCATTGTCATCAGCAAAACATGAAAGGGATCAATGAACATCAAAGGCTAACAGCTAACAGCTGCTTTTGGATTTACTTCTTTGTTTCAGACAACAGACTTTTTACCTTTCCCTTTAAGCTTTTTGAAATAGAAAAAAAACGTGCTCCTTATAAAAAAATTTTTTCTTTTATTGCCTAAGGGGCTAAATGTTGTTTTGTTATTTATTATTATTAACAACATCGGTGCGTCAGCCCTTTGGGGTGAGAGAGGGAGAGAAATAACTTGTTTATTGTTTATTTGTCTTTTTGGTACACTTTTGCTTTTTTCTTTCTTTCAGTCTTTTTTCAAAAAAAATCGAATTCAAAATAATGTTATTTCCATCGCTGCTTGTGGCTGTTAAAAAAAAGAAGAGAGAGATGTCCAATCACTTTTTTTAAGGATCAGGAATCAATAGTTGTGTGTTTTTCAATGATATACCCTTAGGGAATAAAAACAACAAAAATATCATCTCAAAAAAGGGGCGGGTGTTTTGGAAGTGAAATGCTTCTCCTCTCTCTCGGGGCAAGCAGCAATATTAGCTAGCGTTATGTTATTTAAGCATAGAGAAGAAAAGCTTTTATTGTCATTTTAGAAAATAATCGTGTTCGAGAAAGAATAGAGGCGCGATCTCTGATAAATCTTTGAAGCTTTATTAATTAATTGTGTTTTCAGATTGTTATTTAATTTTATTACATAATCATGAAGCTTATTCTAAGTGTTCTTCTTGTATTACTTGCATCAACTTTGGTAAGTTATTGTTTTTGTTAGGCTTTTGTATGTAAGATACTATGGATTACTTTTTCCAAGAACTCAATCATAGATAATAGGATGTTAAATTAAGCACATTGTCCCTATAGTTTATTGGCACTTTAGATTTGAAGCTTCTTTTTACGAAATTCCTAATAATTTCAAAGATCGTTCTCAATCTATGACTTTTTGTAGATCTCATGTACAGAAACAGTTGGACAAAAACTTGATAAAACCATTGATGCAGCATCAGAGGGAGTCCAAGATGCAGCTGATGCTGTAAAAGACACCGCCAAAGATGCCAAACATAAAGCTGGAGCTGCCATTGATGCCACCGGAGATGCTATTAACACTGCTGCCGGAACTGTAAAGAATGGCACCGTCGCTGCTGTAGATGCTGTTGGTGGTGTTGTTAAAGATGCTGGTGAAGGTATTGCTAATGCTGCTGAAGCCGTCAAAGATAAGGCAGGAGATATCGTTGTTGGAGTTAAAGATGGTGTTGTAACTGCTGGTAAAGCTGTTGGAGATACTGCTGTTGCTGGTGCAGTAGCTGTTAAAGACGGTGTTGTCGCTGCCGGAACTGCTGTTGGTAACGCTGCTGTTGATGCTAAAGATGCCGTTGGATCAGCTGTTGGAGGTAAACTCTTTTTAAGCTTTTGTAATCCTTAAAGCTAATCTCTATCCTTCTTTTAGCTGCCGGAGCTGCTGTTGGTGATGCCGCTGGAGCCGTCAAAGAAAAGACTGGTGAAGTTCTTGCAGGCGCTGGTGAAGGAATTAAGAATGCCGGAGAAGCTGTCAAAGCTGGTGCAGAAGAAACTAAAGAAAATATCAAAGATGCTGCAAAATCTGCTGAAAAACATATTGATAATGCTGGTCACGAAATCAAGCAAGCAGCAGGAAATACCGTTGAAGCTGCAGGAAAGAAATTGGAAAATGCTGGTGAATCAATTAAACAAGAACGTAGACTTAAATTCCGTGCATAAATATAACTTTTAAAAATTTTGACCCAAAGCTATTAATTACTACTACTTAATCTCTTGTGTACTGTATTATATGATGCTCATGTTTCTTTTCCTTGACAAAGTTTTAATGTTTTAATAAATATGTAATTTTTATAAAAATTGTTAAAAAACAACAGGACATATTAAAGACTATTTGCCCTACTTGAACTTTAGGAAGCAATTAACATTTTAAGATCATTGAACAATAAACTTTATGCTTAAAAACAACTTCTTTGAATAAGCTTAATTGTTTCTTTAACGCTTTTTTGACTGTGTTAGTGATTTTTGACAAAAAAGAGGTCAAAAATAGGTATCATTTAATGTAATAAATATTTAGTTTAGTTTGACATCTTTTTATTCTTTTTAACACACAAACAAGTGCGAGTCGGCCGACCGCGTTCAATACATTTTAACGATAGCAAGTGAAAGCTAAGAAAAAGACTGTTTTCTTAGCTAGCAAAGATTTAGATCAATTGATAACATTTTTCAAAACAATAGAAAAATACGCGATATTTCGCGACACTCCGGACAACAAAAAAAGCGAAAAAGAACAAAGCTCACTTCGTCTTTTTACGCTCAATAGTTCAAAGAAACAGTATTTAAACAAGAGAAAGCTGCTTAACAATAAAAATCTATAGGCAGTTCAAACTAACATCATTTGAACAAAATGTTAACAGATAGCGCTGCTTAACAATATAAACCTACAGGAAACCACCCTCCCCCAACAAAAAAAGAGAGTAATTTTAACGATACAATATTCAAACACAAAGACAAGTACGGTTTCAACCTACAACAATAACATAGATTAATATGGGAGTCCTTATAAAGCAACTTTTTAGCGAAAGTTCTTATGCCCAAAGCACACGGCTAACAGAAATCATTGAGGTTGTTTGAACATTACTACTGCAGCATATTACAGGTTGTGATCATAATAAATTTATTTATTCTCCATGAAGTAAAATGCGGCGACAATAAAATAAAACAAAACCAAATTACATTTTGTTGTCGAATAATAGTAGCATCACAATCCTGGTTCCGGACACGATTTGAGCCCCCACTGACAAAAAAGAGGTCAAAAATAGGTATCATTTAATTAGGGACCGGCAGCTCACAAAAAAATTTTAGAAAAATAATATTTTTTGGTTAGATTATAGTATTTTCGAACCTGACTAAGAATAAAATAAAAACAAAAATTTAAAAAAATTAATTTAAAATGCCGAAAACGGCATCTGAAAATTTGGCAAACCAAAAATTTTTCGTCGACAAAAGAGGTAAAAGGAAACACTCTTTTTTTGTGTGTGCATCCTTCTCTTTTGTTCCTCGCAGCCGGTTCAAAAGGAAAGAAGAGACGCACACGCAGCTGACTTTTTTCTCTTCCTTTTTTTGATGGACTTTTTAAACTTTTTTAAGCTGAAAAATGCCGTTTTTGGTCTAAAAAAACATGTTGGCCCATAAAATGCTCATAAAATTTTTTTTTATTCGATGTAGTTTTTTACAGGCTTTCAGATGATACTAAGCTTGTAACTTAGCATCGCTTAGCAAAAGGTCTTTTCCTCAAAAAACACAAAAAAATGTCGTTTTCGGCACTTTGTGCCAAAGAAAACCTTTTCAAAAATGGCATTTTTGGAATCAGCGTGAAAAATTACGTCTAGAAGGTTGGATAGTTAAGTTGTAAAAAAAAGTGCCGCGAAATTAGTATTTGGCTTACGGTAACGAAAGAAAAATCAAAAAAAAGAAAGGAAAAAGTGTTCGTTGCCGGTCCCTACATTTAATGTAATAAATATTTAGTTTAGTTTGACATCTTTTTATTCTTTTTAACACACAAACAAGTGCGAGTCGGCCGACCGCGTTCAATACATTTTAACGATAGCAAGTGAAAGCTAAGAAAAAGACTGTTTTCTTAGCTAGCAAAGATTTAGATCAATTGATAACATTTTTCAAAACAATAGAAAAATACGCGATATTTCGCGACAATTTTTGAATAGTCTGTGTTAAAAAATATTGAACACACACATCAAAGGGCAAGTTTATATTGACTATTTGGGCAAGTGAATCAGCGTTTTGCATTACACAACATTGATGCATGTACAATGCAGAAAAATATAAAAATAAAAAACTGATCAAGCGTCAACTGTGGCTCCACACCATTCACCATTTAAGTTACTGACGTCCAGTGTTCTGCTTCGCCCCGTTTTTACCCCGCCCCGGGGCGCCCCGGAGCGCCCCGCGCGGGGCACGGGGCGACTTTTGAAAAAATCGGGGCGAAATGCAAGATTTTTTGATGTCGCCCCGATTTTTCCTTATAAAAATCGACAAAAAACGATTATTGATCGAAAAAACCGGGGCGCGGGGCGGGGCGACTTTTAAAAATAGTCGGGGCGCGGGGCGGGGCGCGAGAAGCCAAAAACACAAAAGCAGAACACTGCTGACGTCAGATCTGGACGATGCGAAACAACTTTCAGAATTTTTTAAGATTAGCCTAAGCCTAAGCAATTTTTGGACTCAAAAATGTATTTCTGTGCATATCTAGAAAAAAATGAATAAAAAAACACATATCAAGAAAAATTGTTCAAAAAATTCTTTATTTCATCAGTTCTTTACAAATGCAATTAATATTTACATATACAAAGAAAGAATTTTACAATTATTTTAAAGCAGATATCATAGAAGAAGAATCATTTTCTTTTCGAGTATAAACGATATGACATAAAGATTCTTCAAGAAGTTTTAAAGCAGCATCTTTATCATCATTACGATATCCACATCTTTGAACGATTCTCAGTGCAACATTTTTATCAAGATTACCAATATCATATAATGGTGTATTTGTTGCAAATGCAGATATAAGAAATTCGATACATTTTTCATGAAGTTTTTTTGAATTGGTAATGATAGCACAATTGATTAGTTGACATACTGTTGCGGGATTAATATTAGCAATTGCAATTCTCTCAGAATAATCCTATAACAAAGAATTTCATTTTTAAATAAGAATTATTATTAAACAAATTCAGACCTTGACAGACGGAAAATCATATTTTGATAAAAATTGAAAAACCAATAGTGTTTCAGAAGAATTATAAGTTGAGCCATCCTGGTATTGATAAATAGCTTTAACAGCACTTTCAACAATATTAAATGAAAAATCGCAAACTTCCATTTGATTTTTAACAGCTTCTGTGGAACTTGATCGAAACATTGAAGCAAATGTTGAAGATCTTGCAGCGAGAATAAACTTATGAACCTGGAAATGCAAATATAATATCACAGTAATTCAGTATGTTGAATTTACCATTATTACTTTTCCATCAACAAGAATCTTGAAATCTTTGCTATCATTTCTTTCAAATAATTTTTGACCAACGCTATAAGGATAACTAAAGTTGCAATTTGTAACTGAACCATTTTTTTTAATTTCACAAATTCCATCAACTTGTGGCACGCTTTCTTCAGTAAGTCGTAAAATGAGTTGAGCATATCTATCCTAAAATTTCAATATATAAAAACAATACTGTAAAAGATAAAAAAGAAACCTTGAATGATGGCATATCATATTTTTCATAAAATTGTTTAAATGAAACTATAACATCAATGGTAATATTCTTCAATGAAAAACTGCAACCATAAATTTCTTTCAAAGAAAACTTAACAATATCATAAGAAAATTCAGTTATTTCAAGTTGACATTTAATGGCTTCGTTAGGCTTTGATGTAAGCATTTCATTGAATACGGGAGATGCGGAAGCAAAGATAATTTTATGTACCTAAAAATGTATATACAATATCGGAATACTACAGTAAATTAAACAAACCTTTACCACTTTTCCATCTACAATTATCTGCAAATCTTTGCTTTCTTCATTTGCCCATAATTCATCACCAAGTGCAGAAAAACAAGGATTACTAAAAACCTTTCCATCTTCAAAGAAAAACATTCCATCAACTTTCAGTTCCAATTTTCCATCACGAATAAATTCTTTTTGAGCATCAAATAATTCAGTAGTATCACATAGATATTTGCCCCAACCACCTGATTTTTTGAAGGTATAATCGATTTCTTGTGAATACTGCTTAGCAGATTCAACTTTAACAGTACATTTGACTTCGATTTCTTTTATATTTCCAAACTTGAGTACCAAAAAAACAAAAACCTTTCCACGATTTGATTCACGATTACCATTTGGATAAATTTGTAGACGATATTGTATTCCAGATAATGTTGTAACAAATGTCGAAACAAGACAACCATTAGCAGAATCTTTCAAAGCTATCAAATCATTTTCTGCAATTTTCCATTTAACAGCAAATGGAAGCTGCTGCTTCATCTAAAATATATATAAATATTGAAAAATTCATAAAAAAATTTAAAAACTTACGCTTTTAAAGAAGTTGAAAGAAAAGTCGAAAAGAAAATTGGTAAAATCAGTAAACAATTAATCAACAGTTTGATAAGTGAAAGTTGATGAAAAAAGATGGCGACTATTGTTGCAATCAACATTTTTTACGTCAACGAGAATGAAATAAAACTTTTTTTTTGCAAATTTGCATAACGAAATGAAAAAAAGAAATACCAACAAAAAACGACAAAAGTTATAAGTCGGAGATATTTTTAGGAAGTTGCAAGTTTAATAGACTAACATGATTTTTGTCAAACAATAACTTGTCATCAAATTTTTGAATTCAGTTCTTTGCTTTATTTGGTGTTTTTCAAAATTTTGTTTCGCCAAAAGTGAAACAAGAAAGTTTTGAAATCCTTTAATTTCAAAGGGGCTTTAAGCCCTTTTTTGTTTAACCAAAGTTAGTTACGTCCAGTCATAGTACAGCCCATAATAAATCTTAATCATTTGGAAAGTGCATCAATGACAAATATTTTAATAAAGCACAAAAACGCTTTTTAAAACTAAAGTATTTTAGTGTAGGTTGTATTTCTTCATCATACACATTCTCATGACAAGTAAAAGGTAGTAACCTTTAAAAATTATATTTTTTGTGTTGATGTTTATTGTATTCCAAACATTAATTACTTTCTTTCCTTCTTTCTTTTTTCCGTTTTTAATTACTAAGCGCATTATAAGAAATAAGCAGTATAATTATTTTCCCATAAAAGTATAATTAAAAATAAAATGTAACAAATTTTATTTTATGAAAAAAAAGCTTTAACCTTTAAGATAACTTTTTTCTTCTAAGCTTAATGAACGGCAGTCACGAAAAAATAGATTTAGGCTATTTTTATTACAATTATCCAATTGGAGATGTTTTGGCAGCAAATATTTCTTCAAAAGATGTAAAATGTTTCATGGTTGAAGGGCATGCCAGGAATGTAGCCTTAAAAGCTTCACAAATTTTTGAAATTTCAATGTCTGCTGTTGGGATAGTTTTATTACTGTATAAATTATTTAAATATAAAAACAAATTAAATTTTTTGGATTATAATTTTAAAATTTTTGTATGGATTTTATGTGGTTTTGCTATTTTACATAATCTCTTTACAATTTTTATACATGGTTGGCATCAAATTAGTTATATCTTTTTTCATGATTGTAATCGTCTAATTTTTGCATGGCATTGTGTTTCACTTCGTGGTCCACAGCAAATTGGTACAGTTGGAATTAATGTTGCAGAAGTTGTAATTCTCTGTGATCGAATTTGGGCATCTTTTCGACCACAAAATTATGCAAAAGAACAATCAAAAGCTACTGTAATTTTTTCAATCTTAGCAATCATCATCCCAATATCTACCGTAATTTACATCTTCGGTCAAGACGCTGACATGACTCTAAGGTCATACTGTGCTTTAACAACAACACAAACTCGAGCACCAGTTATGAACGTTTATTTATTTTTGCTATGTGTTAACATTTTTGCTTCCATTGGATTCACAGCTCTGCTGGTTAAAAATAAAAAAATGTTAAAAACAAAAGCACATAAATTTGACGTAAATGGACATTTTCAAATATTATCCAATGTTCGATCTCTACATTTTTCAATCCGTTTAATGGTCTCGTCATTTATTATTAATCTTTTATCCTTTACTATTAATAGCTATTTTCGAATTGAATCATTACAAAGAAATTATTATTTTAATGGATTTTTCTTGGAAGCTTCTTATGTAAGGATTTTTTGTTGGTTTTCGGGGTTTTAAAATGGCGTGGTAAATAGCATGTACTTTATGACGTGTGACACTAGTGCAAAGAATACAATAGTGCAAAAGCAGGGCTATGCGCAAACCTGAAAATCAAAATCAGATTATATCTATTTGAAACCAAAACAATTTTTAAGGTCGAAGTAAACTGATGATTGAAATCCAAATTCACTTTCGATATCTTAAATTTCGAAAAAACCAAAATTAGAATCAAAATTCAGAAAGCTGAGTTTGGAATATCAAAATTTAAACAAGGCTATATTTACTTGAAATCAGAATCATTTCGCTTTTTTTTAAAATCAAAACATCGAAATTCACCTTAAATTTCGGCTAAAAATGACAACGATCAAAATACTGAAGTCAAAGCAAACTTTTAGTTTAACAAAAATCAAAAATTCGGTTTTGATGTTTTTGACGTCAACATTCGCCGAAATAAGACTATTAGTACTTCCTTTTTGAATACAGTATTATGTAAAGCTGTAAGACTGTGGATTAAAATGTTCATACAAATATTTTTTTTTTCAGTAAATCTTAGACATGTTTTCCATTAAGAAATTTAATCTCCAGAATTTTTTAACCTGCATATTACCATGCCCTCCTTTTTCGATAAAAATAATTACAAAACTTTTTTTTAGCTTTTATATTTTCATGCTTTGGGCATTTCACTGGTAATGTTTATTGATTATCAATCAAATATATCAAAAGTTGAGCCATTATTATTTACTTCACCAATTGCTGAAACTTCAATGCATTTTCAATCAATTCAAAAAGCTTGGAATTAATTTTTATAATATTTTGTTATGTTATATTAACATAATCATTTTTTGCTTTCATTAAATTGAGAGATTTAATAAAATATTATAATTGTTATTGTTTTCAACTTTATAAGACCAACAAACGTAATACAAAAACAAAGATAAACAACATTAATATCTTGGAATAATTATAATTTGACGCTGCATTATTTTCAACGACATATGTTGTTGTTGATATAACTTTTTGTGAAGATGTTGTGGACAGTGGTACAGAAATAGTTTCAAGAAAAACAATAACATTTGGTTCCCATGTAATGTCAGTGATATCAGCAGAATAATCGTATGAAATAATAAAAATTGATGGTGCATATATTGTTAATTTATCAAAAGTAGAAAAACTAAAAATTTTAAATATACTTTTTATTGAAATGTTTTTGCGTTTTAATTAATCGAAATTGACAAAACTACTTAGATCTATTGCAAACATGTATCAAAGCGATGACAAAAAAATCAAAGGCTTGCCGTTTATAAAATTTGTTTTTTGCATACGGCTTTGGGGAATACTCTAAACACAAAAAAACCTCTCACCTTTTTACAGTTCCATTTTCAAATATTAACATCATTTCATAATTTTTAGAAATATTAAACTGTGATACAGTAAACAGGACATCAAAATTTCTAATAAAATATAGAAGTGGTTGATAGGAAGAAGGTGTAAAATCAGATGTAAATGGGAAATTTATAATTGTTTTATAAGGAAAAGTATCGATTATAGATATTGCATCCGCTGAATGATTATCTAATGACAGCAGTAAAGATGCATTTGGAGGAATTTCAAAAATATAATACTGTTGATATGGTGCAATATTTTTCCAAAAATGTGAAGTTGTTTGACTGAAAAAAGTATTTTTTGTGTGTTTAATTGTAGAGTCAAAATGCTCGTAAACTTTTTTCCTTCTAATTATCCATGATAATTTAGGAGTTACTTTGTGCAATTCTGATGTGAAATAAATCTCTCTCTAGTAAATGCCTCACTTTTACTTTTAGTTAAAATTACAATTTTTCAAGAATTAAATTAGATACTTACTTTAATTCAAACATTTTTTCTTTGTTGTTACCAGAATATACAATAACATTATCATTTTTTGCAGTCGTCCAAATGTTTGAAATTGTAGTTTCCCATGTTAACAAATAAATTGTACAAATACCATTTTTGTTTGCAAATGCACTGATCCCATGTTTCTTATTTTGATCACCTGTGATTAATATAAATATATTTAGTCTGAACAGTGTATTCTATCTATAAAAAAATTTCACCACCACCGATGGCGCCACCACGCGGCATCTTGTTTGTTCTTAGATTTTTTTCAAAATCGTCACCGCTACCGACACTGGTTGAGGTGGCAGCGCTGCTGATGACGGTGGCTTGGAAACACTGAATCTAAAAAAATTCTTACTATCTGTAGACAAATAAAATACGTCATTGCCAAATAAGCAATTGCTAAAATTTCCTAAAAAAATTTATTATAATTAAAATGGTTCAATTTGCCATAAACGAACTATTGACTGCATGAAAAAACAAAAATTTTGGGTCATTCTCTATGAAATTTTCTATGTACGCATATACTTTAGTTTTGGTCATTTGACATTCATTACGATTTTTATTATATGTGCTTTAAAAAATTGTTTAATGAGTATTAATTTTTAAAATCTATTTTTTACCATTGATTTAAAGTTAATTTATGTGCCATATTAGGGTTTTCATAAAATGTTACTTCATACAAATCACCATAGATTTCCATAATATAGCCTTGAGAAAGCTGCAAAAAAAAATAAAAAATTAATATTTTAATGAGCCACAGCACCGCAACGTTATTAAAACATTTATTGATTAGGATACACGATTAAAGGACTCCTCCTTCGAAATTGTTTATGCCCCCTACATTCATAAAGATCTAACAAATTCTTACCAATTCTGCTGACATTTCTGCAGCAATCAAATGATTCTTGAAATAAGTTCTTTCATTGAAATTTTGCATTTCAGAAGTTAAAATAATTGTCTTTTCAATTTGTGGGGCTATAAATAAACAGCTTAAAATAATTTTTATTTTAAACGGAGCTCCCGGTCAGTATGCATAGCTCTCTGGTCTTCCCAAGGCCGTATACAGAAATTACTGTTTGACAATTTCGGGGTGGACACGCCGTTGATCTTTTGCCACTTTTGGCATGCGAAGATCAAAGGAATTTTGTCGATTTCAGGGGGGCCACTGGCCTCCGATGCCCACCCCTAAATACGGGCTTGCGTCTCCTTGACAAATAAGACATCAATCAGTTAAAAAAATAGAATGTGCGCAATTTTTTTTCTCTGATTGAAAAAAGAATGTATATTTTTGTCTGCCCTCTCTGTTGAGAGAGAGTTGTACTAATAGACTGGGTTCCCTTAATTAACAAAATAAGCTAACCTTCAATAGGTGTAAAATATAATTCCAACACTTTTGAAATATCTGTTGATGGTTGAGTAATAGCTTCAAAAATATTTTCAACATACGGTGAAAGAATTGTATTAAAAATCCAATTATAATAAATATCCCTTGTAGGAAGAAAGGCAATTTCGGTGGTTACTGTATTATTTGTATGCATTCGAAAAGAATCAAAAAATGCACCTTGAAAATTTAGTCGAATTCTCAGTGAAACAAATTTATCTGGACATTTGAGATTTGGTTTAATCTATAAAAGGGCTTATTAACATAAGAGAAAATAGGTGTGGTCTATTGCTATTACTTACCGTAAAATTACATCTTAAATTACCACAATAGTATTGAGAATCATGTCGAGCACTTTCGTTCATTAAATAATAATATAATGATCTATCACAATCAACAACAATGGATGAATTTGCACATTCACACTCTTTAAAATAGTCTTTAATAAATTTACACAAATGTACAAAACGTACTAACATATTCAAATTCAATATTAAATCCTCCTTTGCTAATACTTCCATCACTCACTAATTCAAAGCTAATATTTTTATCTGAAGTATTATTTGTAGTGTGTCCAAATAGTACAGTATCAGATTCTAATATCACTTTTTCGTCGTCATCAGAAAAATATTGCAAAAAATCAACGTTTTTTTCAAAATCAAACGATGCTTTTACAATTACTTCTGTGTTTGATGGAATTGTTAATTGATATTTGCAGTTTGCATTATTTGGATATCCAAATGGTGTTGACCATGTTGTACTATTTTGTAATACAATAGTATTACATTCTAAATTATTCCATTCTTTTTTAACTATTGTAATATATGCAGAAAATTCTGCTTCTGCTGAATACGCTGATGTCAAATTTGGAAATGTTGATAGCGAAATTTGAAGGTATTTATCAACATTGTAATATGGATGAAACGTTTTAACATTGTGTTGACTAAAATAGCAAATTAAAATATTACTGTATACCTTTGTGATGAAAAATATTTACGTCCAAATTAAATCAGTACTATTTTTAATCATTAAATCCACTGAATTTGCCAAATTGAAAGCAGTAATAACAATTTTAAATCCATAATTTGGCGGTGCTGTAAATTGCCACAAACATGGATGCTTCCTTGAATCATTCAAAAAATAGCTTGAATTTAAAGTAATTATTTGATTTTCATTAGAAAGAAAAAATGGTTTTATTCGACTTATTGATTCTAGCGGACATGAATTATCACCCCAATCATCAAATATTGCAAAACCTTGAAATGATTCATTTATCATTGATTTTTTGAAGGAATAAATTGTTGCTTGATTTACTACAGTATACATGTCTGTGGGAATTCTAAAATAATAATCATGGTGAATTATAGCAATTTAAATATCTTTTGGGTTAGTATAGGGAGATCAAGTATTTTTGAACACTTTGTTTTTGATTGCCCATCGTTTGTTTTGATTTTTGTAAGCTCATATTTGAAGAGATAATTTAGGAAATCAAAGCAACATTTGTTGTTGAACCAAATTTTCTGTTAAAAATTCATACCTGGTCTTCATGTTAATAATATTAGTTAATACCAAATAAAATCTTTTATTCTAAATAATATTTATAATTAAACCTATATATTAATTAATTTCTTTAGATTTTACCCCTACTAAAATGCTGCTATTTAACATAAAATTTATTTCACAAAAATTATCACCATCTTTGTTAACTTCTGTCAAATTATTTAAAAAATTAGAAGATTGAAAAAAGAATATTTCATCAGATGATAATATTACAGTATGATTTGAAGAACATATAAATGTAGTATTTGCAACATTAAAAACAATAAATATCAGCAAATATATAAACTTAAGCATTTTTTTCTTTGTCTTTCTTTAAATTGCAAAAAAGTCTAAATATTTTACAGCATATTCTATTTTTGAGCATTATTTTTATTATGACGTTGTAAAAAAGAGAAGAAGACGTTGTTGAAAGAAATAAATAATCCCAAAGCTGCTTATCAAAGGTTTATTGAAATCAAAAAAAAACTTTAACTTGCGCTTAAATGCTAGCAATCAAAATTATTTTCAACTTTTAAGTCATTGATTAAAAACTGAAACATTTTATTTTAAAGATCATCAAAGATTTAATTAGAATACAAAAAAAACTTTTCACAACCACTATTGTCTGTATTCCATCAATCAATAAATCATTGTCATCACTTTTAATACAGTATTCAGGTGGCTCAGGTTGTGTTTAAGCTTTCGACGTAGTATTTGATTGTGGGCAACTTGATGGAGTTGTAGATGATAGTTCAACTGCATTATTAGAAGTTTCAATTTTTGTGAATCAGCAACGCTATTTCTAAAAAAAGAATATCTTTACTAAAATATAAATCACATCAAATCTTACTCTTGCAAATGGTTATTTTAACAAAATAAAACTTACAAAACTTTTCGTGCTGTAATAATTAGTTTTTCCATTTTAATAAATAGCTTTTGCATTAACACTGATTTCCTGATTGAATTTGTTTCTGCTGAAATTATTGTTATCATAATATTTTAAATATTATGTTAGTTTTTACTATACTATTTGAATGCTCTTATAGCGGCTGTAGTTCGGGTTAATATTGATATCTTTGTTGCAGGAACACGGCGTTTCCAATTTTGAAACAAAAAGTCTGTATGGCTTAATAAAATACAACACAATTATAGCATTTGTAATAACTTCAATACCCCAAATACTAAACATAAAATTTGCATAATAGCTACCATTTTTCAACTGAAAAAAATACATTCCAACAACAAAGCCAAAGGGTATACAAAAGAGAAATGTTGTTGCCAAAAGTTGAATTGATAGAGCTCTAAAAAACAGTCACATCAATGTTTGTTGCTTTACTACACTTACCGATACAGCGTCATTTGAAGTTTAAAAGTTGAAGGACTTACGATTTTTTGTAAATTTTTAATTCGATATTTGAAGATTATATGAATGGCAAAAAAACAAAAAGGATAAACAAAAGCAATGCCAAGTGCCACCAGCAAAACAAAAATCAACCATGCTGATGCAAATTTTGGATGAAAACCTGCTGACATTGGTTGTTGCTTAAAAAATTCAGCAAGCGCTGGAATATCTGCAATAAATGCTGCTTGAACTTTCGGTACATCTTCTGCACCAAGAAAAATCGGGCCTAAAATGTTAGTACTTAAAAAAGACACGAAAGTTCGGATTACCAGCACCATTTAAGGGTATACAGTGAGGCACTGAACTTACCCGTAATAGCCACAATAACACCACCCACTAAAGCAATATTAAAACAAATTCTCAGCAAAAAATTATTAAAATAATAATTGATAATACCAGACATGAAAGTGATACCGGCTTTATGTGCAAATGAAGTAAGTAATGCATGCATGGCAAGAATTAACGAAATTAAAGTTACCGCACAAAAGTAATATAAATAATCATGTCCAATAAATTAACGGCAATGGAAACATCAAAACAGGTCTAAAAAAGAATAGAAAAATCCAAAATATATACGAACATGTTAAATGATAAATTAACCAATATTTATAATTTCCCATTTCTTTTGTTGATTTCGTTGCAATTACAAAAATAGTAAATACAAAAATGATGGATAGTATTGAAAAAATTAGATAGAAGATGAGCCGAATATGTTGCTGAAAAGCTGGATGATAAATTTCATCGAGACGTAAATTCTTCCATCGTTCAAGAGATCCCCATGGCATACTTTTTAAAAATCTTTTAATTTCTTCAATCATAAAAAAACACATGATACAATTAGTTAACGTATAAATAAAATAACATAAAAATTATACTGTTGTTGTAAACATAGCTTTTAAATTAAATACTTGAGTTTTTGCATATTTCAAAGCACCTGTTGATTTATTAAAATATTTATTTCCATGTTACAGACTTTCTGAAACGTGTATGTCTAAAGGCACCTGTTTTTGTTTCAATCTTTTATCTTCAGGAAATACCATGTTCTTCATTTTATATTATGTGACATGAAATCAATTTATTATAATACACCTGCTAAATTATGTATTATATTATTTTTTGGAATTTTATGTTTCAGACTTTTTTCATTAAAACGAAATCCTTCGACGACATAATACAGATGTTGCGATTTTACGAGGTTGATGATACAAAAGTTAAAACACGTAAATGATTTACATATTTATTTTTACTAAATTAAAATTTTTGATCGTTAAATAAAACAAAATATATACATACAACAAAAAAATATTTGTACATGATTAAATGTTTAATGATTTCGATTCATTACTTTATTGATTGCACCCATGGCATCATTCATAACAGCACCGGCTTTTGCACCTTCTCTAGCTGAACCACCCATCGCTTTGCTAGTAATCCCACTAACTAATGCACCTCTCATGGTATCCTTGGCGAGACCACCGCCACCTCCAAGAGCTTTATTTGCAGCAACTCCCGCACCGGTTGCAACGGCACCAGCTTTAAAGCCTTGTCGAAAGCTACCGCCCATCGCTTTATTAATTGCACCATTAACTAAGCCATTCTTGATACCATCTTTAACAATTCCACGCTCTGCTCTAATACCATGATATTTTGGTTCTGGATCAAGGGCAAATATATTTGAAATAAAAAGAATCAAAAAAGTCAAATAAAAAAGTTGAAGTTTCATATTTTAAATATACTCTAAAAACGAGTAAAAAATAATTAAGCTTTGAAATAACTAGAAAGAATTTAATTTCAACGCAAAACAATATATTTATTTTTAAAATACTAACAAAAATTTCAACTGATCTAATGAGATAAATATCAAAATTACTTTCAAAACATTACATATTTATATCATGTCTATCTACCCTCAAACAGTTGTCTATGTTTTTCGAAGCAATGTTTGTTTGTTCGATCAAAGTTGTTGTTGTTTTTGAGATAAAAAAAGCACTTATATCTTCCTTTTTTCAAGACAAAAAACAAAGCGTTCTACGATCATTGATTCGATAATATCAAATCAAAGCTAAAGTTTTAGGAAAAATATTTTTTTTGAAAGTAAAAAACAAAATAAAAATTGGCCTACTTTTTACAAAAAAATTTGTCGATGAACACAGAAAAAAATAATGCGTTTTTTTCACTGATGTGAATTTTCGCCGAAACTGAACGAATGGCATCAGCTGCTTATCTTTTTTTCCATAAAAAAAAAGATAGCTTTAAACATTAGGAAATTTTCTCATTACTTTTACAAGAAATTTTACGTCTATTATAATTGCTTGTATGACATATACATTTAATCTTTAAAACACAAAAATTTTAATAATCTGTAATCACTTAAAAAATGAACAATTAAAAAAAATAATTAATTTTTAAGAAAAAAATTGAGGAAAGGAAAATAAATGAAAATAATTAGAGCAAAAACCATTCAACAAAAAAGCTTCAATGAATATCAACAACAGCAGTCTAGAAAATGGATCATCGTCTGATTTTAATGAAGATGCTACATACGCTTTGATATATTCATCATATTCGATTAAAGAAGTGTTAGCATCAAATTTTTCAAAACTACCAAATCTTCGATGTATAATTGCTCAAGGTCATTCGGAGAGTACTGCTTTACGAGTGACACAAGTTTTTCAAGTTGTTGTTTCTTTCATTGGGATTGCGGCTTTGTTGTTAAGTTTGGTGAAGTACAAAAATAAGCTAAATTTTTTGGATATTAATTTTAAAATATTTGTATGGATTTTATGTGGTTTTGCTATTTTACATAATGTTTTAACGATTACAGTCGAACCTCGTTATAGTGCGGTTCAAGGGACCGTGATAAAACCGCACTATAGAGAGGTCCGCAGTATAACGAGGTTCAATGTTTTTGGCTATTTTTTTAAAAAATGTTTATTATTAAATCAACTAACATAAGCAATAACATATATAAACCACATTTATGATAAAAATTGATCAATTGTTGCTTGAACAGCATTCTTCCTTTGTTCTTGATATAAAACTTCTTCGAAATAATTACAACATTCTATAGCTTTTGGATCACTAATATTTTCTTCTACATATCTTCGAAGAGCATCAAATCCGTGATAAGCGTCTTTTCGTGTCATAGGTGGCAATGGTGTATCTTCAATTATTTCATCATCACTAACGGCTTCTTCTTGAGCATTCTCACGAGCTGCTTCGGCAATTTCTTCCAAAGACAAATTATCATTTGTTATCAAATCACTCTTTCCATTTGCACCTTCATTTAAAGCTTGTGTAATTCGTTTTTTATTTTTAATCATCGCTCTAATTGTTGATTCTGGACAATTGTATTCTTTTGATAATTCTGCTATCTTTCTTTTTTTTGATTCTTCGATAATTTTTTGCTTTTCAGCTAAAGTATATGTATGTCGTTTTCGTTTTTGCGGATTAGAATCCATTTTATAACAAAATTGTTGTAATTTTTTTTAAAAAAAGAAAAGAAATTTAAAGGATCTAACAAAGTTTTTTTTTCTTCGCACTTTCGAAATGCATTGTTCTTTTTTTGCACCATGTTTGGCAGACAAAGAAAGTCGCGTCGAAAGTTTTACAGATGTTTACCTGCAAACAAATTGAAAACAGTGTGAAAAACATTGATGACAAATTGAAAAAAATGTAAAGCAATATAACGAGGTCAATTTCCCTTATAATTTTTCGAAGGGACCGCACAAAAACCGCACTATAGAGAGGTTTGCATTATAACAAGGTGCATTATAACGAGGTCTGTATTAGGTCATTTCCTTAAGACATTTGCCGGGACCGCACAAAAACCGCAGTATAGAGAGGTTCGCACTATAACGAGGCGCACTATAACGAGGTTCGACTGTATTATGCATGGATGGCATCAAATTATGTATATCTATTTGGAGGGATGTGATCGGTTGATTGTTTCTTGGCATGGTGTAATACTTCGCGGAACACAGCAACTTGGAACAGTGGGGTTAAATGTTGCTGGAGCGATAATTCTTCTAGATCGTATATGGGCTTCATTTAGGTAGGGATGAACAAGGGTTTATTTTTATTCTTTGGTACATGGTGATCTTAGAGGTTTCCAACTCTATCCGGAGTTAAGTCCTTAAATTTTGCGCATCATGCTATGGGATTGATATATTAGCTGCCAAATTATCGATCTGTGAATGTAATAAATAAATGGATATAGCTGGTAAGCTCACAAATCGAGGACTTGGTAGTTAATATTTTGTCTTCAACTATCCCATAGTTAGTCGAGTTTACAGACATAATATTTGGCATCAACAATACTCCACACCCCAAAAAAATGACATAAAAAAAATTTAGAAAATTCATAGAAAACCGTAAACAATCGTGGAAAATCGTAGAAAGTCGTATTAAATTTTTTACAACTTTTCACGATTTTTTACGATTTTCCACGAATTTTTTACACTTTATTCTATTTTTTTTGTCATTTTTTGGAGTGTGGAGTATTGGGCTCCAGATGGTGTTAAGGTGTATATAGGGGTCCAAAAGTGATATAGATTTTTTCCCCACGTCTAAGGCACTATTCATAAAAGCTTCATGTAATTTGGTCTTCTAGAAATCGGATTTGTAATAAACATGGAAATCATATAGCTCCTCAAAGAATCATAATAAGCCCTTTTCCATCTTACCTTTCAGGCCAAAAATGTATGTCAAAGAACAACGAAAAGTTATCTTCTACTTTCTGGCACTAATCTTCATCATCCCATTGCTAACAATAATTTACATATTTTATAAAGATGTTAATACTGTTATGCGTTCATATTTTACTCTTACATCTACAACCTCACAAGATCAAGTTCGAAATGTTTATTTATCTTTACTGGCAGTAAACATTTTTGCCTCTATTGGATTTGTAATATTACTATTCAAGAATAAGAAAATGCTAAGATTAAAAGCACATAATTTTAATGTAAATCATCATTTTCAAATGTTATCAAATATTCGATCATTAAATTTTTCAATTCGTCTTATGGCTTCTTCATTCATTATTAATCTTTTATCCTTTACAATAAATGCTTTTTATAGAATTAATTATGATCTTCGAAGCTATTATATTGCTTCATTTGAATTGGAAGCAACTTATGTAAGCTTTTTTTAGAGAAATAATTGTTTTTGTCGTGGTATAAAATGTTCACATTATTTTGTATTGGTTTGTGCCGGAAACAAGCAATTTTTAAAAATTTAAAAATTACAATTGTGTTTTTGCACTTTTGTTCTTACAACTTTTTTTACCCGGAATTTAAATTTAAATTTTTAGTTAATGTATTTTCATGCATTGGGAATTGCTACAGTAATAAGTTTTGATGGTCATACAAAAGTATCTAAAATTCAACCAAAAAGTGCATCAGCTGCAGCAGAAATTGATGTACATTTTAAGTCAATTCAACAAGCATGGCAGTAAATTTTATAATAATAATTTAAAATGCGTTGCAATGGATACGGTGTAAAAGCAGAATGAATTGCGATCAATCAATAAAATGTTTAACAAGACTTTAATTTTTCAAATGATAATACAAAAATAAGTTGTGTCTGTCGTCATGCAAACGATGTGTCCAAACAAAAATTTAGCATTATAACATATTGAATAAAAATCCTAACCATATGGACAAACAGACCACGGCATATCCCACTTTTTTCCCAATTTAACATTATTGATTTTGGCCGTTGTGTATTAATGAATGTCTCAAATCTTTTTCATTTTTATGCAGCAATTGACCACAATCCAAAGAACAAAAACATAGTAAATATTTATTCATCGACAAAAAATGCTTTGTTTCTTTTGTGACTCCATAAATCATTACTCCGAAAACTGTAATATTCATCCTTCTGATAAATCAAGGAAAATCATTGCTCAGTCTAAAAATTGCTGTGAATATTGTTTAACTCCATTAAAAATAAGTCATGAAGATTTTGATTCAAAAAATTCAATACAAGAAACTTGTCTACTCGCTCACAACCATACTTTATCATGTTCAAATAAATATGCAGGTATGCTAATTAACATTTTTGTATTATTATAGGACACATCTTATTTTACAGTTGAAATATTTGGAACAAAAAATAAATGTTCAGAAAAATGTTGTCATTTTTGTTTGAGTGGAATTGATGCAACTCATAAGGCATACTGGAGTCAATATAAAGATCATCAAAAATGTTTTACATGCTTTTCTACAAAACATCATACAGTTTATTGTCCTATTCGAGTTTCTGGTAAGTATTTTATCGCAAATTTTTTTTGATTCCTGCTGCACAACTGCAGATTTGCTTGCATCAAGGAAACATACAGTTATTTCTTTCAGACACTTCAAATCTCTTTCTCCCCAAAATTGATGCAGATCTTTTTCAACGATTTCTTAAAATGTTTACCGCTTATGAACATTATTTAATTGCATTGGCATCACCACAATCACAAAATATTTGGACAATCACTAATCTGAAACCTATCAGAACAAAATGGTTTCTAAAAGTTGAAAAGAACATCTTTGAACAAGGCCATACAAATTATACCTTTGTTATTACAAGTGAATTAAAACTTATTGAAATACAACCATTTTTAATTCAAACACTTTTGGATACAGTTATTATAAAAACTCATACAGTATCTATTAGTAATATGGAAATGTTTTGTCATGATTTTTTTCAAATGATTTCATCACGCACAACAGCTCTCAATTGTATAAATTTAACATTAAACCCGAAAATTAATGTTTTAAAAGTTCTTGAAAAAATTCCAAATATTTTAACATTAAAAATGGTGAATACAAATTTGGTAATGGATGAGTTGTTGCTTGAAAATTTATTTAAATGTAAAGATTTATCAAATTTTTCAATAACAATGGAAATGAATAAATTTGATCCTGCAAAATTAGCTGAATTAATTGAAGTAAGCTATTTCTAGAAATGCTTATGGAGAATTTGGTAGTTTAAATGAGTGTTTTACTTTAATCCTCCTCAAGCTTTTTGTATTCTTCTTTATGTAAACTGTAATTCAACAGTTTCTTTTCAATTATTTCAGGCAAACCCACATAAATGTATTCATTTCACATTTTACATTATAATTCCTATCACAGACTCCCTCGCTTACAACTATGCACGAAATACTTTAGAAGAAAATATTTTACAGCATTTTACAAAAACAAAACAGTCACCAGAAGATTCTTGTGAAATTAATATTTTAACGAAGCAACATACAAATAACAATTCTTTGGGTTATAGCTCAGTTGGAACTTTTGTTTTACCACGCCATCAAACGACAGCTTCTAAAATCGCTGCAGCTTTTACAAGAGTCAAAAAAGTCGCATCAGATATAACTGATGAATCTACAGCTGCGAAATATCGAAGAAATAAGTTTATGTAACAAAAATTTATGTTATTTAGAAAATATTGTTGTAAAGCATTAATAAAATTACGTCCCGTTTTTTCATATTTTACTCTAATATGGAAAAAATCCCCAGATAAAAAATCTTTATTTCAAAATTTTTTTTCGAGCATTTCTCTGCAAACGCGTTCATAGGCATTATTTTGTAATGGCAAAAATGAAGCCAAAAGCTAGTTCATATTACAAAAAAAGTATCAAAACACATATAAAAAAATAAATATTTTATTATAAACACACATAAAAATAAATTTAAGCACATACAATAATTCAAAGCTTCTATATCTATTTCTTTTTTGTAGATTTATTAAATGTATCATTAATAGTATAATAATTCGTTTGATCAACAGTTGTTGTTTTCTTATCAGCCGTTTTACCAGTTTTTGCTTTTTTATCGGTTGTTTTACCAGCATCTTCAGTTTTTGTTGCAGGAGTTTTTTCTTTGATAGATTGTTTAGATTCTTTCTTTGTATTCTTTTTTCCTTCAGAAGTTGGCATCTTTTTGATAGTTGATATTGGTTGTAAAGTTCTTTTTCTTGCTCTTGCTTCTTTCATCTTTTTGGAACCACGATATGCGAGAATGATTACAATTACAAGAATAATTATTTCAATAATGATCACAACACTAAACACAATCAAAAGCCATTTATATAGATCATCATTTGAACATTCATTACTGCCATTTAATGCTTGGTCAGATGGTTTATTGTCATTTTGGCCATATGATGGTGTAACTTTTTTTTGACCAATACCAGCAAAATCCAATTGCGGTGGAAGTGATGTAACTAAAAAACAACAGATATTCTGATACATAATAGACGCAAACAATAGCTTACCACCATATCTTCCAACAGGATGATCATATTCAATCCAATCTTTTTTAACATGCCATATTTTCCGTAAACCTTCGTCAGTATATATTTCCAGTAACTCTTCATCAAATACCTTATATGTCGTTTCATTAGGACCCCAGAGACCATTAAAAGCAAGATCTGATTTAAAAAGTTTATACCAAATAAAAACTTGACGACCATAACTATGAAAAACAGGATAAAATTCTTCATTTAATTCATCATTAAAAATAGCTTTCAAAACAGTTTCATTAAATCCAGGTAAAGGTTTTCTATCGATCAAATAAAAATTTTGAAGAGCATTTTCATTAATAAGATAATAGTGTGCTTCAGCTAAAAAAAGATGCTACGTTTGATTAAAAAAGGAAAAAAACATACGTGGATGACCAGGTTGTTGATCCCAATAAAGTGTAACAAATGTTCCATATAATGGATCAACACAATAAAAATTAGGAGCATAATATTTTGTTTCAAATGTATCAATTATATCAAACTTAACATGATGTATCGGTTGCGGAGGTTTATCATCAGAAGATTCTTCAGGAGGTACTCGAAACTAAAAAAAAATTTTTTTTAATTATTGTCCAGATTGGTCCAACAAAACCTCCGACTCGGGTCATCAAGTATCGCTTATATATATTTACAGTAAGCAAATAATTTACTATACCCGTCCAGTTTTCGGGAATCGTCTGCTTCAAGCAGGCGATCTTCGTAGTTCAGTTGGTAGCGCACCAGACTCTGACTCTAAAGGTAAATCCGGTGCGAGGTTCAAATCCCAGTTGCGGCAAAAATATTAATTCGTTGATTTTTAACGCAAATAATATTTTGAATGATATTTTAAAAAAAAGTAATAAAAGGACATCAAAAACAAGAAAAAAAAGTAAAACGAGTTGTAAGTCAATAAATTTATAGTATTTTTTTCATTTTTTATTAATTTATTTCTCCAATAATGTTTAAATATCATTCAAAATATTATTTGCGTTAAAAATCATCAAAATAATATTTTGGCTGCAAGCAGGATTTGAACTTCACGCTCGACTTACTTTTAGAGTGGGAGTCTAGCGCGCGCTACCAGTTGAGCTACGGATATCACCCGCTTGAAGCAAACGATTTTCGAAAATACTGGACGTGATACTTAGTCCCCCGGGGTTCGTGTGTGGTGTCTTACATATTACCCGTCCCCCGTGGTTTCGATAACACTTTTAAAAAGACTTACCAAATCTTCAAACTTTAAAGTGTAAGCACAAATTTTATTTCCATTTTTGATTAGATAATAGGCATATTTATTCATTTTTTTATTTGCATAAAAATTGAGATTAAATTGAAATTTTTTATTGAAAGAAAAACCGTGACATAAATTTTCAGGATCTTCAAATAACAGATTATATCCATGTCTGAAATGAATCAGTGTTACAAAGCCTTCTAAATTAACAACTTCAACAACATACCCATCTTCCATAAAGCCTTCACGCGATTGTTTAATCAAAATCAAGATTTTGAGATGTTGTTGTCCAGTTAAATACAAAGAATGGACAGGAAAATTATAAGTTACAACATCAACCTAAAATACAAAGAATGAACAATTGACGGTTATAAGTTACAGCATCAACCTTATAACCGTCAACTTTAGGTGGATAAAAAACAGCTACATCTATTTTATAGACAGTATACCAATATTCGTCTGTGAAACCTTTTGAGAAATTCCACCTACAAAAGAATTTAGTGTAATTAAAAAATTTTATTGAAATAGAAACCAGGGATGAGAAATGGGCCGAAAATTTCCGGCTTGGCGCATTTTTCATCCGTGTCAGAAACTACTTACACATCATTTAAAACATAAAGTTCTCGACCACACTTTGAAGGAGCAGGATCATCTTCTTTACAATAATACGAAAATAGTGATGCTCCTTTTTCAGCATAATAAATTACTTCTTCATATTTTGGCATAGTATATGTTACACCATTAATAACATATTTAATATCAGGTACAAATGATGTTCCAAAAAGTAATAATGAAAGAAGAAAAACAGCAACAAAATTGAGACGCAACATTTCTTTTACCACGACGATGTTGAACGAACGGCAAATGCATGAAATGAAATGTTGCATTTTTTTACTGTTACTTGGGTGTGGTTCATCATTCACAAAAAAAGTAAGAATACGCATTAATTTGCATAATAACAAATAGTGCTTCAAAAAAAGCCTCAATACTAGACTTGTAAAAGAAAGTATAAATAAAATCAAAAATGTTGATCTCCAAAAAAAGGTCGTCGAATCCAAAAAAATCTTTAACATCAAAGAACCGATTTGGTTGTTGTAGGCTAAGCTAAAGAAGAAGACGAATTTGACGGAAGTATAGGTGTTTGTCCACAACTTATTTTATTTGATGATGGTAGACATGGTTGCCCAAAAAAGATCAATGAAAAAACAATTTCAACAACCACATACTTCGTGAATTTTAAAGCAGTTGGTTAGTCATTGCCATAGTTTTATATCAGTTTCCTCTCGGAAGTTTCTTATAGCAAGGAATAGAGTAGAAATGACGATGAATGTATTTCATAACTTTTGTAGGTAAACAATTTAAAAACAAAATATTTTATTTCCCTGCCGTAGCATAAACAAACACAATTATTTTTACAAATAAACAAAGTATTTACAATTACCAAAATTTATTCCATCTGTACCTTGCCTCCGATATTATAGAATTATCAATGATTGCTTGTTTGACTCTTCTAAAAGCTGCTGTGATCTTAGAAATCTTTTGAGGTTTTTTTTTAATTTATTTCCCTCCTGAAGATTGAGTGGGCAAAGATAACAAAGTGAAAAAAAGAATAACATACAATAGAAAAATTAAAACAAAAAGCAAGGAATTAAGAATTTTTTAAATACCAAAAAATGGTGTATTATTTAATTTTTCATCACTACAACAGCCATAAAAGTAAAGTGAGACACGTTGGGAAACACTAGTCATCGAAGAATGAGGTGGAGGAAGTTGGAAGACTCTTCCACAGTCTTTCAACTTCCTCGCTGTTGGAAGACTGTGGAAGAATTCGTCTGTGAAGATTATATCATGAGTTTTTTCTTGCATTTTTCCTGATGGGGTGGGGCACCGCTAGTAATGATTAATTGAATCGCAAAAGAAACAAAGCATTTTTTGTCTGCTTTTTTTGAATAAGAATGAATGATAAATCTCAGACAATAAATTATATACGAGTGGCAAAATAAATCAATAATGTTTTACAACCATAAACGAGATTGTAAGTTGTCTGGTATGTTTGTCCCTTTAAAAAGTCCGATGTGCGATGAGAATATTCTCTATTTTTTATTCAATGAATTTAAGCTTATGTTTTTGTTTTTATCTATGTTTCATTGGCTAATAAATAAAAAATTGAATTTATGATACTGCAGGTTATCATAAGATGGAAGCTTTCATGGAAGCATTATATTTTGCGATAACGATATAATGACTGGCCTCATCAGGGTAGTAGAAGGGGGTGTTGATGGGGAGGCTTAGATGGATCTTTTCATCCATCACTTGGTTTTTTAATCGTTTTGAAAACCTGGTTCATCTTACAAAGAAGTATTAAAATACAGATAAAAAAAAATATTTTATTATAAACACACATAAAGATAAATTTAAGCACATACAATAATTCAAAGCTTCTATATCTATTTCTTTTTTGTAGATTTATTAAATGTATCATTAATAGTATAATAATTCGTTTGATCAACAGTTGTTGTTCTTTTATCAGCCGTTTTACCAGTTTTTGCTTTTTTATCGGTTGTTTTACCAGCATCTTCAGTTTTTGTTGCAGGAGTTTTTTCTTTGGCTGATTGTTTAGATTCTTTCTTTGTATTCTTTTTTCCTTCAGAAGTTAGCATCTTTTTGATAGTTGATATTGGTTGTAAAGTTCTTTTTCTTGCTCTTGCTTCTTTCATCTTTTTGGAACCACGATATGCGAGAATGATTACAATTACAAGAATAATTATTTCAATAACGATCACAACACTAAACACAATCAAAAGCCATTTATATAGATCATCATTTGAACATTCATTACTGCCATTTAATGCTTGGTCAGATGGTTTATTGTCATTTTGGCCATATGATGGTGTAACTTTTTTTTGACCAATACCAGCAAAATCCAATTGCGGTGGAAGTGATGTAACTAAAAAACAACAGATATTCTGATACATAATAGACGCAAACAATAGCTTACCACCATATCTTCCAACAGGATGATCATATTCAATCCAATCTTTTTTAACATGCCATATTTTCCGTAAACCTTCCTCAGCATATTTTTCCAGTAACTCTTCATCAAATACCTTATATGTCGTTTCATTAGGACCCCAGAGACCATTAAAAGCATGTTTTTCATTCCGAAGATAATACCAAATAAAAATTTGACGACCATAACATTGAAAAACAGGATAAAATTGTTCACCTAATTTATCAATAAAAATAGCTTTCAAAATAGCTTCATCCATTCCAGGTAGAGGTTTTCTATCAATTAAATAAAAATTTTGAAGATTATTTTCATTAATAAGATAATAGTGTGCTTCAGCTAAAAAAAGATTAATACGTTTGATTAAAACATTAAACAAAAAAAACATACGTGGATGACCAGGTTGTTTATCCCAATACAGTGTAACAAATGTACCGTATAATGGATCAACACAATATATATTTTTAGCATAATATTTTGTTTCATCAAAATATTCAATTAAATCAAACTTAACATGTTGTATCGGTTGCGGAGGTGTATCAAAAGAAGATTCTTCAGGGGGTACTCGAAACTAAAACAATATTTTTTAATTATTGCACGGATTGGTCCAACAAAACCTCCAACTCGTATCATCAAGTATCGCCTATATATATATATATATATTTACAGTAAGCAAATTATTTACTATACCCGTCCAGTTTTCGGGAATCATCTGCTTCAAACAGGCGATCTCCGCAGCTCAGTTGGTAGCGCTCCAGACTCCCACTGCAATGTTAAATCGAGTGTGAGGTTCAAATCCCGCTTGCCGCAAAAATATTATTTCGTTGATTTTTAACACGAAAAATATTTTGAATGATATTTTTAAAAAAAGTAATAAAAGGACGTCAAAAACAAGAAGAAAAAGAAAAAAGTAAAACGAGTTGTAAATCAATAAATTTATAGCATTACTCACATTTTTTTAATTTATTACTCCAATAATATTTAAATATCATTCAAAATATAATTTGCGTTAAAAATCAACGAAATAATATTTTTGCGGCAAGTGGGATTTGAACCTCACATCCCGTACTTACAAAGCCGAAACAACTCGTGAACAAACCTGCAGTAGTCAGGTAGAAAAAAAATCGCCACCTATTCTGAACAAATCAGGCAGAATCGCCAAGAGTTGTACCTGATTTGTCCAGAATTGGTGGCGATTTTTTTTCAACCTGACTATTGCAGGTTTGTTCACGAGTTGTTTCGGCTTTGTAAGTACGGGCACTCGATATATCTTTAGAGTGGGAGTCTAGCGCGCTACCAGCTGAGCTACACGCGCTTGGTGCAAACGATTTTGAAAAAACTGGACGTGATACTTAATCCCCGGGGTTCGTGTTTGGTGTTTTACAAATAACCCCTCCCCCCCCTCCTCGTGGTTTCGATAATATATTAAAATGGACTTACCAAATCTTCAAATTTAAAAGTGTAAACACAGATTTTATTTCCATTTTTGATCAGATAATACGCATATTTATTTGATTTTTTGTTTGCATAAAAATTAAGATTATATTGAAAGTCTTCATTGAATGATAAACCAGAACATAAATTTTTAGGATCTTCAAATAGCAGATTATATCCATATCTAAGAAGAATCAGTGTTACAAAGCCTCTAAATTAACAACTTCAACAACATACCCCTTTTCCTGTAGCCTTTCACGGGATTGTTTAATCGTAATCAAGATTTTGAGATGTTGTTGTCCAGTTAAATATAAAGAATGAATAGGAAAATTATAAGTTACAACATCTACAGCGTAACCGTTAACTTTAGGTGGATAAAAAACAGCTACATCTATTTTATCTACCAATCTTTTGAAACCTTTTGTTGAATTCCACCTACAAAAGAATTGAGTGTAATAAAAAATTTTATTGAAACAGAAACCACTTACACCTGATTTAAAACATAAAGTTCTCGACCACACTTTGAAGTAGCAGGATTAACTTCTTTACAATAATAGGAAAATAGTGATGCATCTTCTTTTAAATAATAAATTAATTCATCATATTTTGGCATAGTATATGTTACACCATTAATAACATATTTAATATCAGGTACAAATGATGTTCCAAAAAGTAATAATGAAAAAAGAAATACAGCAACAAAATTGAGACGCAACATTTCTTTACCACGACGTTGTTAAACGGATGGTAAATGCATGAAATGAAATGTTGCATTCCTTTCTATGTCATTTGCTTGCTTTGTAATTCTTCATTCACAAAAAAAAGTGAAAACATGTATTAATTTGCATAACAACAAGTGGAGCTTCAATAATAGACTTGGAAAAGAAAGTATATAAATAAAACCAGAAATGTTGATTGGATATGCTGTAGGTCTGGAAAATGAAAGTCATGATTGAGACTGCGTGAAGTGTTGTAGAGGCTAAGATGACTTAAGCTAAAAACGAAGAATGGGGATTTGACAGAGGCATAGATGTTATAGCAAGGAATAGAGTAGAAATGACGATAAATGTATTTCATAGCTTTTGTAGGTAAACAATTTAAAAACAAAATATTTTATTTCCCTGCCGCAACATAAACAAACACAATTATTTTCACAAATAAACAAACTATTTATAATTTTTTACCAAAATTTATTCCATCTGTACCTTGCCTCAGATATTGTAGGATTATCATTGATTGCTTGTTTGACTCTTGTAAAAGCTGCTGTGATCTTAGAAATCTTTTGAGGCTTTTTTAAAACAAAATTTCCAAGAAACCGATAATCCCATGAACTATAGGGCGGATGAAAACTTGTATGTTGCTTGGTCTTAATTACAACTACAGAAGAATTCTCAGAAGGAGGATGACTGGTTTCAGTAAAAAATTGTAGAACATTTTCTTTTAAATCATTTCGTGGGATATCATAGACGAGTAAATACGAGGCAGGAATTTTGAGAAAGAATGTGAAATGAATACATCTGCTGGGATGAGACTGAAATAAAAAAAATGATTGGTACGAAAGAAAGCTATAATAGTCCCCATACACATTTCTGAAAAACACTTACTTCAATGAACCCAGCTAATTTTGCTGGATCAAAATTATAAATTTCATTTGCCATCGAAATCTTTTTCAGTTCTTTACATTTTGATAACTTTTCAAGCCACAATTTATCCATAACCAAATTTGTGTCTTGCATTTTTAAGGTTAAAATATTAGGAATTTTTTCAAGAATTTCAGAAGCATAAATTTTGTCTTTAAATGTTACATTTTCACAGCTTAACGTTTTTGTAGAGGAAGAAATTAGTTGAAAAAATTCATGACAAGATATTTCTAAATCACTCATGATTACTGTAGCAGTCTTTACAATAATTATATCAAGAAGTGTTGGCATAAATGCTGGACTTATTTTACCGAGTTGTAAGTTACTTGTTATACAATATTTAAAATCTGGATGGAGATCATGCCTGTCTTCTTTAACTTTTAGAAACCATTTTGGTTTAATAGGTTTGAGATTTGCAATTGTCCAAATATTTTGTGATGGTGATGATGAGAATGCAATTAGGTAACGCTCATAAACGGTTAGCACTTTAAAAAATCGTTGAAAAAGATCTGCATCAATTTTGGGGAGAAAGAGATTTGAAGTTTCTGAAAGAAATACAATTTTATACTAGTCCACAAAATTTTTATCAGCTTGTCTCTTAAAAAGCTCTTAAATTAAAAAACTTTAAAATTATTTCTTAGAGTAGTAAACTGAGAAACAAAAAATGTACTAATAAATGTTTTCGTCTACACATACCCGTAGTTCGCATTGAACAATATACTGTATGATGCTGTGTTGAAAAGCATGTTGAACATGTTTGATGATCTCTACTTTGAATATAAAATGGTCTATGATTAGCATCAATTCCACTTAAACAAAAATGACAGCATGTTTTTGAACATTTATGTTTTTTAGCATCAACTAAAATTAAATAGCTTATCAACGAATACATCTATTGTTATAAAAAGACCTGTTTTAATTGAACATTTGGGAGTATCAATAACACTAATTGTCGTACCATTTGCAGATAAATCATTTGATTCAAAATCTTCACGACTTAATTCTAATGGAGTTAAACAATATTCACAGCAATTTTTAGATCGAGCAATGTTTTTCCGAGATTTATCAGTAACATGAATATCACAATTTTTAGAATAATGATTTATCGAATCACAAAAGAAGCAAAGCATTTTTTTGTCGATAAATAATATTACTTTGTTGTTTACTCACAACATGTCGCCTTCTCTTTTTCACATACATTAAAGTCATGAGATGAAAAAAAGGAAAAATTTGCTTAAGAGCAAATCCTCCTTTAAATTTTATAGTTTGTAGTACGTACATTTTCAAATGTGTTGTTTTCCTCGTCTATTTTAAAGGAGTGCCAAATTTGACGTCAGAATTTTATGAGAAAATGAGGACTGACAAAATTTAACAGTGATAAGCAAACAAAATTTACCGGAGTTTGACGTCATCATTTATCAATTTGTTTTTCATGTTTTTTAAAAAAATTAATGATTTGCTGGCTTATAATATGGATAGAAAATTTCAGTGGCAATAATAAAGCAAAATTCTCCTATAATAATGCTCAGGATTACGGTAACTTCAAAAAAATTAAAACATGAACTTTTAAATTCAGACAGGCATAAAAAAAGTAAATATTTATTTTATCACAATTTCAGATATTATATTTGTACTATCATCATCACTAACAAAAAGTGGTTCAGTATGAATAATTTTATAAAATTCTTCAGTTTTCTTATCCATTGCCATACGACATAGCAGAATTTCTTTAACACTTTCATTTCCAAGTTCATATTTTGAATCTTTTTGTGCAATTAAACCTTTTGCAAGTTCTTTATCACGTTTTGGTTTTTGACATCGAGCTATTGTTAAATGTGGATTAAATTCTGCATGATCTTTGATGATTGTTAATTCATTGGCAGTGAAGGCGTCGACGATGGATCCTGAAAGAATGAGATAAGATTTAGGATATTGCGAAAGCGCTGATTTTGCGCCTTCAAGTCCATATTACAAAAATAATGCATACGTTGTAGCGTTCTTAAAGGTTTGATAGATTCTTTTTTGCAGCCACCAAACAACACTCTTGAACCAAATGATGAAATTCCATGAAATTCTGCCGTTAGCTCGGTTGTGGTTTTTCGATATTCTTCTGCTACTTTTTTCATGGCCTCTATTGCTCTGAAACGGTTTTCATTAAATTTAAACATTTTGAAATTCAAAAATCAAGCAATTCCGGTAGTTTTTGAAACCAACATAGACTTCAAATTTCGACTAAAATTGATTTTCAAGCTGTAACATCCCGTTTAAAAAAACCTACTTTTCAATTTCATCTTCCTCCAATTTTCCAACCATTAAAGTTATATGCAATGCTGTCAATGGCGTTAGCTTCGTTGAAAATTTTTTATCAAATTCCACCAACTTTTTTTGAACTTCTTCTATCCTTGAAACAATAACTGGATTCTGTACACGAAAAGCAACAAAAATATTTGGCCAAATTTTTGGTTTCTTTTTTTCTTTTTCTGATATTTCTGTATCCGACGTTGGCACTGTAGAAGTAACAGTTTCTGTAATAATTGTTGTTGTTGTTGAAATTTCTGTTATTTCCATTTTTGAATTTGAAGAGAGTTTTCGTTTTTGAGCTGCTTTGAGTAAATTAAGTGTTGAAGTTAAACTTGTTTTTATAATTGCTGAAGATTCTGAAGTCATGGGTTCTGTAAAATTTTAAAAGTGTAAGAATATTTATAAACTACAGTAACCTTTCAAGAAGATAAATAAATCATGTCTACAGCAATACACTTAATTTTAATAAACTTTCAAAAAAACAATAACATGGACATGAACTACCGTAACCTTCTTCACAACATCTTCAAAAATAATTATTTATTAAAATCTTTTAAACTCAAAAAATTTTCAACAATCAAACAACAACAAAATAAACTTATGACCAAACATCTTCAATGTATCTTTCTTTTTCTTTCAACTCTTTTAGCAACGCATTCGCTTCTTCAGCTGTCTTTCCAAGATGTTCTTGAAATAATTCAATAAAACATGCCCATAAATCTTTTGATAAACCTTTTCCATCACCACATGCAAAGATTAAAAATTGTGGAGTAGATTCGTCCATAATTAAATCAACAATTTCTTTACCACGTTCACGTAAACCATCTTGAACATATTTCGGATAGCTCGGATCATCTGTTTTTGGTTGAGATTCACACAGAATAAGATCAGTAATAATTCCTTCACGATTTAAAGATTCTAGTTCATCTCTGAAAAGGATTACTGTAAGTAAGCATAAAAAGTTTAAAAGCAATTACCTAAAAATAAATTCTTTCGCCAAATCTCTTGTCCCATAAAAGAGATATCTCTTCGGCCCTTCACACTGTCCAGTTCTAATCTTTTCAGCTAATATTTTTTGAAAAAATGATGCAAATGGTGCAACACCAGTTCCGGGACCAATAAGAATAAGTGGAACATCAAGGATTGGCAAATCCGGTGAAGAAATAGGTGGAAGACGAAATTTTGATGGTTCTTTTAGCATTACTTGAAGCTTATCTCCAACTTGTAGAGATCTCATCCATTCTGAGCATACACCATAATGTGGAAATTGAATACCGTTGATAGCAGAAAAATTGAGTAACGAATAAACAAATCGAATACGTTTTCCATGTCGAGATTGATGTGATGATACACTGTAAGGACGAGGAAGAAGCCGTGGAAGGAGTTCTGAAAAATGAATTTATGCAAGTATAACGATAAAATTCTCAAAAAAATTATAGAAAACAACTAAAGTTTGCTATAATTCTATTACTGTAGTACATACCAATAAGCCGGTCAATTGGTGGATTCGCAGATGGAAAAGCAATCATAAAATCAACAATACTTATTGCAGCTTGTCGAACAAATGTTGTAAATTCTGTCACACCTTGTGCGGAACATAGTTCCAACAATCTTCTTTTCTCTTTTTCATCTTTTGTATATTCTGCAAATACTCGCAACAGCGGTCTACCAGGAGCACGACGAATATCCAAACAATATGTTAGCAAATACCGTAGAGAACATGGATTAGGAATATATCCAGGAATTTTTGGATCACGTTTTTGTGTACTTGAATCAATTGAAAGTTTAAGCAAATTATCTGCAATTGAAAAAAGTCCCAAACGATATAAAATGAAGTCAACTTCTTTTGCAGGATTTGGAAATATAAAATACACAGAATCTCCAGCATCATAATCTTTCATAAATGCATTAGTGTTTTCTGTATCGCCGAGAATTGAAATTTCAATTAAGCGTTTTGGTTTTGGCATTATATCTTCGGGAGAGATTTCTGCAACACTAACAACTCGAGCATCAATTGGTGGAGTATGTTGTCCAGGGAAGCGATTACCATTTTGCCATTGAATAGATGATGAGTCCTGAAAAGGAAGGAAAATGAGTTAATTATGAACGTGAATTTGTTATTTATAGTCAATTATTGTTTTAGGAAATTAGCAAAAGTTACAACAAAGTCTGGTCTTGAACCTGGATACTTAAAGCATGTCAGCCTTTTTCGTTAAACAAAGACACGCTTTAAAAGATATAAATCAACTTTTAAAATTGCTTTTTTCCTTTGACCCTAATTTCGCTTTCGAAAATTAATCTTTTTTTAAAGCTATTCCTTCGCTGTAGCTGTAGTACAGCGGTAACGCTGCAAGTTAACGTACAACTGAAATCAAGGTTCGAATCCTTCTTAGAACTTGTGCTATTCTTTAAAAACCAAAAGTAACTTTTACCAAAACCCTTAAATTATAGTTATAATAAAAAGCTATTAAAACAATAAACTTACAAACTTTTCATGGGTTACAGAAGATACGATAAAACTTTGAGGAGCCACAGGAATCCGTAAATTTTGATCATTTTGTAGAGCTTCAGCACCTATAAAAGTCATATTTAAAAACATATATAACATTAAAAGCTTAAAACACTCTTTATAGAACTTTTAAAAGCACAATTTTAAGTATTGACAATACATAACATTGCTTATGATGCTTTAAAAAGTTAATCAACAAAAACTAACCTCTCACAAGTGATACTTCATTTTCTGGAAAAACTTTCGGTTCAATTTCAAGATATGGCAGCAGCTTATTATTTTCTTCGCCATTAATTGCTACAGCATCTAATTTTGTTGTAATAGAATCCATTTTTATTAAAGAAGGATTGATAGATTCTTTTGATTCAATATCATTTGATTTTTCATCATTGCTATTGCATTTACATTCAAAACGTTTTGCCAAATGCTTATATAATTTTTCTAACCTGAAATTGTGGTGTTTTATTACATGTAATTACAGTATATAGCAGTGGGTTGTCTTATAAAAATGCGGTGACCGCATGCAGTCACTGCATTCGCGCTAAGAATGCTTTTTGAACATAAAACGTTGAATAAAAAAAGAATAAAAAAATTTCATCTGTGTTTGAATTTACAAAGGATACCCGCAAAAAAAGAATTCTTAGCGCGAATGCAGTGACTGCATGCGGTCACCGCATTTTTATAAGACAACCCACAGTTAAATGAGTATTTTAATTGTTGTAATCAGTAGTTATAAATGCAGAAATTATTTGGTAAAAGTTATAATGATGTTTTTAAACTCAATGTTGCATTTATTGATAAATAAACTGACCATGGTTCAACAGCTAGTTCAAGTCTAAAAAAGTTGCTGCAAATTAAGGGAGATGAAGCTTTAACAAACCCAATTTGATCATCTGCTTCTCCTCTGGGCAAAAACTGTTTAGCACCTAAAGCAAGAAACTGCTTTTCAAGTTTTCGAGGTGAACCTTGATAAGTTGAATAATTGGAATCACCAAGACCTGTAAATGTTTTATAAACGTTATGACTAAAGTTACAGTAATCCTTTGTACTTTTAAAAAGATAAATTACTATAATCTCTCCAAAAAAGTTTACCCAATAACGCAAATTCCATTCCACTCAAATAATCACCAGGCAAATCTTTTTTATGCATTTTACGAAAAAATTTATGTGCATTTTCTGGTGGATCTCCATCACCTGTTGAACTTACAACAACAATCACAAGCTTTTCTTTTTCAATAAAAAACTGAAAATATCTTTAATTTTTTTAAACAAATTTTAGCTAGTTCACCTCTTTATCAACTTCTTTCATTACACACAGCCTTGGCTCTAAGCCCATATCAATACAATTTGAATAAATTTGATCTGCAATTGATTCAGCTTGTCCAGTTTGAGATCCGTAAAGGATTAAACAATCTTTATCTAATTGCATTTTTTACGCTGGACAAGAAGTACAACAGTTTAATATGGAGACAACTCAATTTGCAATATTTCGTTTATGATTTTGTCTGTTTTTAAAGTCTATGTATTAAATCAATAATTAAAAAAGAAAAAAGAGAAAATTTCCACTATGGTTTTTTTTCTCGGAGATCGTCTGCTTTTTTTGATTGATGGTCCATGGATGGAACTCTCTTTGCGCTGATAACAGCAACTTGCAGGCAAGAAAACGAAAGGCGCGAAAATGTGAACTCGGATTTTTTTACATTCAAAAATTTTTTGAAACTAACGTTTTCAACTACTAACTTTCTACTTCTTCATTTATTACAACTCCATATTCTTCCTTCTCATCGACATCATCGTTAACAGCTGTAACAGCAGCAACAATAATGCCAAAAGTTATTTCTTCGTCTTCAGATGATGAAAAAGAAAATAGCTCTGATAGATCACCAATAAAAAAGCGTTCAAAACGATCTACATCAGTATCAACAAAAGATCTATCAGAAGAACCAGCACAAGATAGAAGTAAACGAAATGCTGCAATTGCTGCTGTAGAAGCAATAACTACAAAACCAATGGGAAGAAAAGGAACAAAAAAATTTTTAAGATCTCCATTAAATGATACTACTTCAACAACTGATGGATTAAGTCGAATTAGAATTGAATCATCTTCTTCTTCAAGAGAATCATCAAATCCAATTTCTTCTTCACGTGAATCTTCAATGGGACCACCAAAGGTATTTGATTATTCAAGTTCATCATCATCTGGTTCATCAACAACAACATCTACTTCTTCTTCATCATCAACATCCTCTTCAATGTCATCACGTGGAAGTCAGCTATCAAATAAATCATCAACAAGATCTAACAAAAGTCCATTATCAAATATTGGTGAAGAAGAAGATGAAATTAATGTGGTAAGTTTTAGAGGAAGTGGAAGGGAGATTGATGAGTACAATGGAACGTTTATTGAGGCGGATGAATTTTATGGTAAAAATTGGAAAAAAAGTGTTAGCTAACAAGGACCTTGATTTCAGCTGCACTCTAACCTGTGGCATTAAAGCTGAACTGTAAAAAAAAGTTTTTGTATTCATTCGATTGAGCCTTCCACCATTTACTACTTTAATATTCTCTAAAAACGTAATACATATATATTTTTTAGGGCTCCGATGGAATTGTAAGAATTAAATTCAATAATTTAGATCCTATTGGACCTGATGATGCTGTTAATAGCTCTTCAGATGAAGAAGAAGAATTTAGTACCTTTAATATGCTTACTATTGCTGAAGATTCAATAGAAATTCCACCAATTGTTCCGTAAGTTTTTATAGTTCTTGTTTTTTGCAAAGAAAAATAACATTAATAAATTTTCAGCGATGATCCAAGTGGTGAATATGAAGTAGAAAGAATATTACTTGTTCGACGACTTAAAAAAGATACAAAATATTTATTAAAATGGAAGAATTATCCATTAAATCAAATGTCATGGGAACGACAAGAAAAGTTAATTAAATGTCCCAAAGTTGTAAGTACTTGCTTGTCTACAATAATCCATCTCTATCTCTCTCTCATTTATTTTAGCTTAAGAACTTTGAAGATCGAATTGCAGTTTGTGAAAGCATTTATAATTCTCTTCCAAATAAAGATGAATATAAAGGTTACAAAGATACTTATATCACAAATATTATTACTCCATCATTTATTCAACAAAATATGTTTGAAGATGGTATTGTTGAATTTATGCAAAACAATAATTTTGGTCCATTAGCAATAGAAAATTGGACTCGTTTTACTGATGTATTACCAAAATTTACTGTAAGTTTTTTGAAGGAGGAGATTAAAGTAAGGGGTAGATATATGTTTTTAGTGGGTAGCAGAAAGTGTGTTTTCATATCCAACTTCACTTGCTATTGAAAAATTTGAAGAATCTGAAGGCTGTAATTGTAATGAATGTGAACCAGATAGATGTCCATGTGTACAAGTATGAGTTTTAACTAACTTTTTTATATGGTTTATTGAAATACTTTTAAATACTATTATATTTTAGAACACAATAACAAAATATGGACATGTTCGTGCTAATCGAAAGAATTTCATTAAAGAATGCAATAAAAATTGTGGATGTTCAAGTAAATGCCCATCAAAAGTTCTTCAAGTAAGCATTTTTTTGATTCCTGTAATTTATTAAAACAATGATCTTTAGCGTGGTCGTACACTTCCATTGATGCTTTTTCGAACACCAAAATGTGGATGGAGTGTTCGAACAATGGTTCCAATTCCAGCTAAAAGATTTGTTGTTGAATATGTTGGGGTATGTTAGCTTGTTTTTGTCATTTATCGTTTAATTTATATATCTTTTCAGTTGATTAAACTTGTTGAAGAATGTGAAGATATTGAAGATCAAACCTATCTCTTCAATTGTGATTTACCAGATGATCCAATTAAATATGTTATTGATGCAACAGAATATGGTAATGAAAGCCGATTCATCAATCATAATTGTGATCCAAATTTGGAAGCATATTCTGTTTTGGGATATCATAATGATCCAAGTATGTCAAGAATTATATTCCATGCAGCTCGTGCTATTGAAGCTGGTGAAGAGTTAACTTTTAATTATTTTCCACATGAACTTGATATGGAACAAGTTGATCCAACAGATAAACGAGTATGCCGATGTGGAGCCGGTGATAAATGTCGAAAATTTTTGTTTTAATGTTTTGATGAGTATATACTGTATGTTTTGTTTATGTTATTATTTTTGTATCTATTTTATTTGAAGGTGTAAAATTTGTATTTTTCTTTTGTACATTTTTGTATAAATTTTTTGTAACAATAAACGATTTTCACGGATATCGAGCTCCTAGATAATGCCAAATTACTTGAGTTTGAGGATCAATGCAATGGATTTTGTATTCACCACATCGCCATTGGTAAATTGGAACTTTAAGGATAACTGGATTGAAACAATAAATCTATAAGATTGTTTGTTTAATTACTGTAATGGATTAGTAAAAAATTTACCTTTGCCCAATCATCATGTAAATCACAGAAAAATTGATGTTCACGAATATAAATGTGTTTTGATAGCTAAAAATAGTAATAACTATTGAAATTAATGCAAAACTTTAGCCTAGAAGTTACAAAAATAAAAAAAGGAATATCTAAAGTGAAGTAAATGTTTTCATTGTTTCAAATCACAAAATCAAAACTGTATCTATTGGAAAAAAACGTTTTCGTAGGTTTGTAATCATAATGTTATATTTGAATGTTCCTACAAATTTCTTCTCATTATAATCTTTACCTTTTCTTTAAATGGTTCTGGCTTTGTTGGCAATGGTTCATCAGGACAAAAGCTTTGATATCTTGGACAAAATTCTATTGCATCTCCAGAATATTTCCCTAGTCTTGTGGGATCTGGACAAACATATCGAAATCTTTCACGATGTTTTGCACAATATTTTCCAAGATCTTGTGGTTTTGGTGGTTCAACAATTAGCAGCGTCTTTTTACAACTATCTCGAAATGCTTGACAAAAGGCTTGTGTTTCAGCTAGTGCATTTTTGGGTGGAGCTCGAAAACAAATTGCTGTAAATTCTTGAAGCAATGCAGTGCAACCTGAAAGGTTTTTTGGAATTAGAGTTACCTTGTTTTGATACTTGGAAGAATACTGTAGTGCTATAAAAATTTCACATATTTTTGGAAACAATAATTTTGATAAAAATTTTAACAGTATTGATTGATTGTTTAATTAAATTAAAGTACTCGGTACAGTATCTATTATACAGATTACTGTAGTGTTCATGAGAGCATTTCAGAAATTTTGAAAAAAAAGTTTGAAAATTACAGTACCCTTATGCTAAAAATTTAAAGCTACAGTAACCTTTAAAATTTTCAAAAAAAATACTACAATATTTACTGTGTTAAAATATTTTAATGTTAAAAGTTACAAAAATTACTGTAACACTCTATTGCTGTAAATGTGGCCACTTACTTTGATCTTCATCTTTAACTTCAACAACAGCTGATCCAAAATTAAAAAACAAAAATGCTGCAAAAATATAATAAAACATCCACATCATAATCATTATAACGTCCGATGACGATCGCCAAATTAAGAGAGAAGGAGAAGAATTGCGGTAATCAATGGCGTAAAAACGAGTTTAACAACTTTTTTGTTTATTTTAAGAAAACTTGTTGCAACAAAGTTGGAGGAGAATCAATAAAAAAAAAGAAGATGAAAAAAAGTTGAAAGATTATGTACAAATCAAAATTTAAAAAAAGAAGAAGGTAATCTATTAAAAAAGTTAAAACTAAATTAAAGAATACAGTTATTGTTGATGTAAGGAATTAACCAGATCTCCTTGTACACCATCGACGATATTTTGCACAACCTTCTCGAACATTATATGATTGTAGGGCAAATGGATTATTACAGTATGTTATTGCAAAGGAACGATATTGTGTACATGCACGTTGTCGTTGAGTTAATGCTTCGCTGATAGGATTTGTTCGTGGTCTTTCTGTTGGTAGGATTGGCTTTTCTGGTACAGGAACATGACAACGCTCTGAATATATTGGACAAAATACTGCTGCTCGTTGACCAAATCGAAATGGATCTGAAAAAGAAGAATAATGACATGGAGAGGTGAAATATTAAGGATTTGATAAATATGGATTGGGGATTATTTAATCTCGATTTTTCAAGAACAATTCGATCTTTTTGTGGAGCAATGTCTGGTTTTTGGTTTAAAGCTGTGTTATAAATTTAAAAACATTTTTAGCATGAAAAACGTGAAAATTTGGATTCAGTTCACCTTTATAAACTCGTTTTTTCGATTCAAGTTATCAACTTTGACTGATAACAATGTCAAAAATAATCATTCTTATCATATGCTTGTTCCATTTTTTGAATGCGTTTTTATAATTTGCTAAGAAACGCAATAACTTTTCTACAACTTTTAAAAAAATTTGGAACGCTTTTTCTCTACTTTTCTAACAAGTTTTTCAAAGCTAAAAACCCTTACCTGGACAAACATACAAAAATCTTTGTTTATATTCTTTACAAAATTCTGTATAATCTTTCTTTGGTTGGGATGGTGGCGGCACTTTTACATTCTCATTATCCGTTATTCTTTCCATCAAACTTGATTCTGTTGTAGCTTCACCTTTTGATGGTCTTCTTGTTGCAGCTTGATCTGGTTCACCATTTGGAATTCGAAAACATACATTCTCGTATGCCGCACAAAATTCATTATTTTCCATTGCTAACTTGTCTCTTGTGCATGTATTACGGTATTCAAGTCGTAACTCTCGACATGCAGTTTCATCTTTCTCTTTATCAGCTCGTCGACTTCTTGTAACAGTTTTTGAGCCGAATGCTTTTTGATATTGATGACAATATGGGAGATCGGGATTTCTTGAACATGCTATTGCTTCTACAGAATCTTCAAGAGAAAGTGGTAATGAATTTAATAGATCTGAAAGAAATTAATTGCTAGATTATTCAAAACAATATAAAAATCGAATACTAATTTAAGCTACAGTGTACCGTTTTTTGATTCTTTAAAATTTAAATATAGGTGTCCGAAAAAAATCACAAAATTTATTTCAACTTACCAATAAAACAAAAAATCAACAATAAATTTTTCAACATTATTTTTTCAAACAAAACCTTTCTTTCGAAATAAAAACAAATCAATTATAAAAAAAATGAAAGCAGCACCAGCCTTCTGGAGTAGGAGGTTGTTAAGCGAAAAAAAAAGATTCCTCGTTTTGCTACTATTATTTCACTTCAAAAATAGAAAATGTTTGATTTTTATTAAAAAAGGAAAAGAAGATGTGTAAAACGGGTTACGCGATCATCCGCGTAAGAACCAGTTTTGAGGGTCCATGTTCAGAATCAAAATTATTTAACACAAAAGATAAACACTTGAATCACAGAGAAAAGAAACCATGATTTCCTTTTTGGTTCCAACAATCATTATTAAATAAACAAAGAGAAAAGTGATGAAGGTGATTACGTTTCGAGAATGGTGGATTTTGTTGTTTTTGTTTGTAGGTTTTGGTGAAGTTCATTCTCAAGGTATTGGATATAATGGACATTATTATGGGGCAAATCAGGTATGATTAAATATGTATCATGCAAAAAATAGGAAAGTTGTTGCGCAAGAGATAATTTTGTTTTTAACATAATAAGATTAAAGTTGATAATTCAAGGTTAAAATAGAAACTTTTTTTAAAATGGTGTTTATTATTATTAATTTCAGACAAACTTATGTATGTTGTATCCATTTTTGAAAACATGATTAAAAACGGATACAACATTTATATTTATACCGTGTTGCGGCATTTATTTTTTTAATTAAAAAAATGAGGTTTATTTTTACACAATGCTTTGTTAGGAGTTTTTTTTCGAGCAATAAAATATTCAAACGTAGCTATTTTTATTAGCCTCTTTGTGAAAGCAAAAAAGAAGCAGTGAAATTGTATGTAAAAACACAGCCATTAAAACGTATTTTTGCAAATGCACATATATTTTTGATGTCCGTGGTCACAGATGTTACAGACGTTGTGCGTCAATCAATGCTTGCACGACAAGAAACAAAAAATAAAAGCTTTAAAAAATTTAAGTGTATCCTAAAAAATTGAGTTTTGTATTTTTCTTTCAGGCTTAATTTTTTATTTTCGTTATTTTCGTGTGCATGTCAGTAAATAATGGAGTATGTATTTTTAATTCTTTAAAACTAGCGAATCTAAACCCCTTCAGGGCTGTTGCTCCACAATTTTTGCTTTTATTCGTTGATTTATTAACTGTTTTCGTTTTTCTTTTTATTTGCCATGCTGCATCATATTGCACAGTGTTGCACCCGCTTCCTTCAAAATAAAAATACACTCACAAACATACAAACGAACAATGACTCTTTTATGGTAGGACGAGGAAGAATTGTTGGGAAAAAGTTGTAGGCAAAAAAATTTCTCACATAATGGTGTCTATAGCGTTAAATTGCTTTTTTAGCGGCAAAATATTTTAACATATTGCTGCTAGCGAAGAACAACAATGAATTTTGCAGTCTAATAAAGACAGACACAAAACATGTCGATGTGCCAGCCTTTTAATGTCAGACACATAAAATAGCACACATGTGATCTTTTGCTTTTCAGACAAAACATTAAAAATCCGCTTTGAAAAAAAATCAATAAACAACAATTTTTAGGTCTCCATAAGGAGCAACAAAGTTCCACCTCGTGAACAATGGCCCGAGCCAATTGTTGATCCACGATCTTCAACATTACGGTAACATTCGATAAATGTTTAATTTATAAAAGCTTTAAAACTGTAGACCACATTTATGCACTTTCAACCCCTTCATTCGTAAATGTATGGATCCAAATAATTATTGCCCTGGAAGATGCATGAATTTTAATTATGTTTTTAATTCAAGATATGATTGTAGATGTTTAGTTATTTAATGTTTTTGATTTTTAAAATAGGCATTTTGCAATTGTGATTAAAAATTATTGATGCAATAAATGTTTCTAAAAATTTTGAAGCAACAAAAAAGATTCTAGAACACATTTTTAGAACCTTCTACAGTAGGCTTGCTTCAAAAAAGCGATGCCCAATTTGCAGCAACAGTTGCTTTGTCTCTCTGTTGGCAAAATGTCTCTAAATGCAAACATGTGTTTTTCTTCGATCTTCTTTTTTCTCTCCTATTTTTTTTCTTTGCTTACATTTTTACAACTTCCTTTTTTCTTCTTGCTTCATCCACTTCCAACTCCATATCCCTTTATTTCATCTTTATTACAGTGTATTTGAATTATATTTGGTAGAATATTTGGTGTGTGTATTTTGCGGTGGTGCTAGAAAAAGATGGGTGGCTTACAAATGTCACAAAATCGAAAGTTTCGCCTTTATTGTGCTCGTCGAATTACATCCAGCGATGAATTTTGTCCACAAGAAATCCTTTCACAATATGTCAATTATTCTATCCCATCTACAATAGAAGGTTCAACATGTGAAGTTGCAACAAAAGAAAATGAAAGTTTAGCTTCAGCTGCTGAAAGAGTAAGCTTATTTTTCGAAAAAAGGTTTTGGCTGGGGTTGTTTAGAGATCACATGGTATTTTTTAAACATTAACTCCCAATACTGATCTTTTTTTGATATGATTTAATGCCGCTGTTAAAGGATCGTTATCTTGGGGCTTATTTAAAATAATATAAATATTTCTAAGGGATCATGATGGGGCTTCCACTATTTTAAGATAGCTTTATCTCATGGATTATCCTTTCCTATTTATCATTTCTGGACAACCCCATTGTCTTTTTTAACCACTTATAAACAATTTTTATATTAATTATATCCATTTTTAGGTTCGTGAACTATTCTTTACTCGTACAGAACTTATCTGCCGTGCTCTATCTGGTTCATATGTTATTAGTCGTGAAGAAGCACTTGATGATCTCCGTGAAAAATATGATACAACAAAAGATCCAAAGCTTGAAAAACTTTTACATTTTCCATGGAATACATTACCAGTACGATTCCGAAAAGTTGTTAATCGTACTCGGGCAAAAGTTCGCTCCTTTACACAAGCAGAACTTCGACTTGAAAATAATTCTGGCATTTATTTTTATTATTTCAATTTTATTCCATATGATCTTAGCTATCCTTCATTCACTCGATATTCATATGTTCTTGCAATTGAATCAACAAACAAGTATGTGCTTTTGCTAGCTGAAAAGATGTTTACATGTTACTTTTTTAGGGGCGGATTTCTTCAACCATATTTTGCTTTAACTTGTCCTTCAAATGGTGATACAGGTGTTTGGATATTTACAGAAAATATTGTTAAAGGTATTTCACACTGGATTCATTCACAAAAGAAGGCAAATGTAAATGTTCCACTAAGTTGTGTACCAAGCAGCTATTATGATGTCTTAGACGATGTTCGAACACATTCTGCTGTACAAGAATTATCAACTGTAAGCTATCTTACAGCTTTTTTGACATTGATAAAAAGCTATGTGTTTTAGGTTTGGTCCAATTATGAAAGAACAGATAAAGCAAAACATTTATATGAAGATGTTGGAATTGTTGCGTATCTTGCTGTATGTTTATCTTCTTTTGAATTACTTGTTACTATTACTTCTTTTTAGACTTATTGGCTTTCAAATGCTATCAAAGATATATATTTTGTTGATATTGGTTGTGGAAATGGTGTTAATTCTTATCTTTTAAATGCAATCTATGGGAAGCATTTCAAAGGAACTGGATATGATGTTAAACCAAGAAAAATATGGGAATATTATAAATCAAAAGGACAAGATATTCTTAAAGTCCAAGCAATAGTTCCAAATTTTCCGCTTCTTGAACAACCATTCCCTACTGAAACAAATTTTGTTATTGGGATACATACTGATGAATTAACTCCATGGATTCCATTGATAGCTATGAAGTAAGATTTTAAAGCACTTCCTTGTACTATTAAAAACGCTATATCTTTTTTAGACGAAAATGCAATTTCTTTTTACTTCCATGCTGCCCCTTTGATTTCTTTGGTCGATTTGTTAAACGCAATCAACATAATGGTGAAAATGAATGGGAATATTTCAATTATATTGTATCATTGGCACATATTCTTGGTTTTGATGTTAAAACTGATGTCCTAAAAATTCCATCAGAAAAGAAGGTAAGTATTTTGGTGGTGCTTTTATTGAGTTTTCTAAAGCATTTTATCATTTTTTTAGACTGCAATAATTGGAACTATTCCATCATCTGGTAAGCTATTATGTGATTATGATCCTGAATGGGAAAATGTAGTTCGAAAGATTATGGAGCCATCATTCAAAGCAAATAATCGTCAAGAATTTCAACCACGACCTTCTGAAATTAAAGTTAAAAATTGTTCCAAAATACCTGTTGAAGTTCGAAATTCCATTAATCAAAGTATTATCAATATTCTTCAAAATGCTGCTGATCCGTAAGTTTACTTTTTAGCAACTGTTCTCGCATGCTATTAGTGATTATTTTTTTAGTGAAGTTGGTGTTTCTCTCAAAGATATTGTTGCTAAATTATCTGATGAACATAAAAATTATTTAAAATCTCAAAATGGTGGCTTACAAACTTTCATCAAAAATAATCGACCAGCATACAATGTAAGTTTTTTTATTGACAATAAAGATTACTCTAATAACTTTGTTTCCTGTAGTTAAATCGTGGTAATGTTATTCTTCGACCAAATTATCAAGTTCCTGGCAATTGAAAGCAATTTCAAATATTCGTTATTAGTTTATGTTAGTGTTATGGTTGTTGTGTTCCAATTTAATAAATTTATAATCTCAATATTATTAGGCTTTTTTATTTGAATGTTTTATTTTACATTGAAATATTTTTATAAAATGTTTTATGACAAATTATGTTTTACATTTTTGTGACAACATCAGGTCGATAATTTTCTTCTAACCATAGCAAATCTTTATCCACAGCTTTTTCATCATCATTATCGATAGTAAGAAAAACCATAAAATCTCCAAAGCTTTCTGCTGCTTCCATCTTTGATCCTTCAACAATGAACCAATCATATGAAACCTTTGAAGTGATTGGAGCAGAATTAGGCACTCCACGATGACTTTGTAGTATCCCTTTTATACATGGATACCATAAATATCTTCGATGAAATTTTGGACGATTTGGATCTTTTCGTGCAGGATATTTTGGATCTAGATGACATGATAGAAGTGCTGTTTCTTGAGCTAATCCAGCTCCATAGTAGCTTACTCTTGCGCCTCGTGCTCCATTGATACGGTAGCCAACTTCTGTTAGGAGATAATTAGATGTATAGGGTTTTAGCTAAAGTAAATTAGAGAATTACGGTAGCTGCTAATTGTAACGTTATGGTGTGATAGATGTCTTACTTGAAAACCTTGAACGCAGAAGATGTGTGGTGCTGGTGGCTTCAATTTTTTAGCAACATCTATAGCAAAATCAGCAAGTTTTGGAAATTCTTCTTCACATTGATCCAATGAAAAGCCATTGAATGGCATTGGATAACCTGGAAGCAAATAGATTAAATGTTGCTGTATTTTAAGGATTTTCACTTAATAAAGATCGTTTACAGATATCATCGTAGCTATAAGCTATTTTTTTTCTTCATCAAACTTGCCTAGTACTTAAACGTATTTCTGCAAATTATTAGCTCTCAGTTTTGAAATTTTTTATATCTAAACCCATCAAAGTAAATTACGACATCTTTTGTTGCTTGTTCTATAAAACTATCCTCTGTTAATAATATCGCTTACCAGTTTTTAAATGATCTGTATTCGTCATTCCTCTTTTACATACAATATTCAAAAATGGTTTACAGCTGCCATCTTCTAACAACACACAAGAAACCCAAAATTCTGCTATGGCTTTCCCTGTGATACATTCTTCCATTAAATAAACGCTTTCCCCACTTTGTTCAACTTCATTTTTAACAAATTCAGTGAGTTCTGATTCATCATTGATTCTTCCACCACCTCCACTTCCACATCCCGAAATTGGTTTACGAAATATTGGGAAGCTTTTAATTCTGTTAATTATTTTTTGAACTTCATCTTCTACGGATTGAACTTTTGCTGAATCAAAAACTGCAAATTTCATTGTTGGAATTTCTTTTTCTTCTGCAATTTTTTTGAGAACTGATTTATCACGAAGATATTCTAACTCATGGTGTCGAGGACCTGAAAAAATAGAAGAATAGTAATCTTTGAAGAGGCTCGAAGCTATTATCTGATATGTCAATAGCATTACGGTAATTGAGATAAGATGAAATCAAATGTATTACAAATAACTTACCAGGTATACTGTACTTTTCTCGTAATTTGCAAACTGGTTCAATCATAAATTCTTCAGTTTCAAGTAAACAAATTTTTTCACTAGGTACAATTTTTAAAATATCAGCAATAATTTCTTCAACTTCTGGAATCTCAACAGAATTTGCATCAACATATACTCTATTGGCATCAGTGTGATCTGGCTAAATCAATATAATACATTATGGGATTAATTCTAGCATAAACGAGTAATGGCTTACTTTAAACCAAAATATGGCATCAAAATGTTTCTCGTATCCATCAAATAACTTATCACGAATTTGTTCAGCAAAAATTCCAATTAATCCTGCATCTTGCGGTTTACGAAAATCTGGAAGATGAGTAAAAAATGGATATCTCCATTTTAGCAGGATTACAGTAATCCGCTTGGATGCCAGAAGTTTTATTTGAGCAAGTTCAACTTTATTCATGATTAAAAATAAAGTCACGTTAAAGTAATTAAAGAAAAAAGTGCACTTTTTATATGATTTTTTTTCCATTGCTTATCTTTCTTTAAATAATATGAAGGCCCAAAGATCAATGTGTTGTGTGTGAGTGTTTTTTAAACCTTTGTTTTATGTTTTTGTTGAACAGAAAGAATATAAAAAAGTATTGTTTTTGATGAAAATTTTTTTAAAAAAAGCATAAAACAGAATTTACAAAGATAGCAAATTTGTGTGTTCAAAAGACTCAAAAAGTTCATATAAAAATTTTATAATAATTTTCAAAATTCTACAAAACATAACATACAAAAAAAACAGAGATCAACAAAATAACAAAAAATTATTGCAAAGATAATATTGGCCGAAATTGGTTACCTTCTTGTTTCATCAAAAACGTTACAACATGTGCATTTTCATCATTCCAGTTACCGTAACGGCACCATTTTCCATCAACAAAGATTCCAATTCGACAATCAAAAAATTGACATAGCGCTTGAAGATGATATTTTGTTAGAACATTAGAAATCATAATTTTAATAGTGTTGCCAGTATTAATACGAGATAAATCTTCACCATAATATTGACCTGAAAAATTTTCAAATTGTTAGATACTGTAACTTCAACAATATATAAGAAACATACCCATTTGTGGTAAATTCTCACAGAAATAGCGATCAATAAATGTATCTTTGATTAGTAAGGCATTGCTTTCAGTTCCAGAGAGAAAGAGTGAAAGTGAAGCAAATCCAGATCGCTCTTGATCGGATATTGGATGAATGGCAGATGGAATAGATGTTGGAGTAATATGACGAATTTTAATTTTTGCCCACATTTCATATGTTGATAGCGAAAATATTGAAGACGAAATTCGATTGCATAAATTTTCAAGTTCCCAATCAGCTGGACGATAAAATTTAACGGTGGTTGAATGATTTGAGAGAGCATAGCTGAAAAGAGTTAATAAAATATACTGTATTTATAAGAGAACCGATTCAAATGGAGTCGATAAATAAAACTTACTTTTGTACAGGTACAGTATCTGCAACATCTTCAACCATTGGTTCATCAAGTAAATGATCAGCAGCAGCAAGATATTCAGGTGTATCAAAATCTGTTTCTACATTAACATCATCATCACCAATTGGACTTGTAGTTGTTTCAGTATCACGTCTAAAAAAATAACATTATTTATTATCGTTTACAGTAACAATGGTTGTGCTACTCCATTAAATATGTCCCAAAATTGACAAAACATATATGCCAAAACTTTGATATAAACAACTTACTCAACAATTGCCGATCTTCGAGTTCTTTTTTTATGTACTTCTTCAGCTTCTAAGTCATCATTTTCTGTATCACTTCTTCCACGCTTTTTTCCTTTCCTTGCATAGAGCTTTTGTTGTTCACGAATTTCATCCAACTTTCTTGGCTTACAATTATGTTCTTCAGGTGATGGAATAGAAACAACTGGAACTTCATCATCATTTCTTGAAGCAAAAATTTTTGAAGATTTTTTTACTCTATGACATCCAAGACATAACATATTTAATCCTCCATTACGATATTCATGTGCATATTGGGGATTGTGTAAATCTGGTACAATAATTCGCTTTTTTTCATTACCATTTGCATCACAACCCCATTCCCATTGATGCGGTGAAAGTTGAGTAGATTTTGATGTTGATGAGGTAGATGAAGGTTGCTGTTGTTGTTGCTGCTGGGTTGATGATGAAAAGCTGAAAAAATGTCGTGCTTTAAAAATTTTTGCTCCAACTGCTTTAAAATATAAGTCAAAGAAACCGAAATTTACCTAATATAAAGTGTACCGTAATTCTGGGGAGTACTATATACATTAAAAACCAACAAACCTCATATTGCTATTATTTGTTTGAACACTTGAGTTAAGAGTTTCTCTTGACATTTGACTTTCACTTCTTGGTTGTTGCAATTCTGCTGCTGTTGTCGTCGATGAACTTGATGATGATAATCTTTCAGAAGCCTTTTTACCGCTTAATTCTTGTTGCTTTTCAATGAATCTTTTTTCATCTGCTTTTAGAATTGATCTTGAAATAGGTGAACATTCATGATTAATGCTAACCAAAAATTGATTATTAGATTCTGGATCATCAATTTTTCTTGCAAATCCAATGTTACATTTTAAGCATTTCCATTCTTTTGCATTTGTAACAATATAAACACGTGCCAAAAGTGAATCATTTAATTCACGAACAATAAGACGTCCTTTTTGTTTACCATTTTCATCAACTGTATATTCCCAAGATGATATATCAATTTCACGCATTCTATTTGATGTTGCAGCAGGAGTGGTAGCATGTGATGTTGATGGAGTAGCTGCAGTAGCAGTTGATGAAGACATTGAAGTTGAAGGGCGTGATGAAGAATTTATTGCTTCTGTTGCTGAAGTTGAAGTAGAAGAAGTATTATTTGGTTCATTTGCAGCAGCAGATCGACGAGTTCGATATACAACTGGTTCTTCAGTTGTTGAAGTGGAAGTAGCATTAATACTCGATTCATTTGCAGCAGCAGCAGCTGATCGACGAGTTCGACATACAATTGGTTCTGGTTCTTCTTCTTCACTTGATGAAGAAACATTATTTGAAGCTTGTGGTTGTTGCTGCTGCTTCCTTGTTGAATGTGAATATTTATCTTTAATTAACTCTTGATCATTTTCCCATTCTTGTCGAGTAATTGCTTTACAAAGATGTTGAGGTGGAGCATAAAAAATTCCATTTTTTAAAATTGCATAAACTCTTTTTTTATTTAGATTTTGACATGCCCTGCAATACCATTTATTCTGATATTTATGAAATTCTCGAAATAATGTTTTATCATCAACATCTTCAGGTACAATAATTCTTTCATTTGGAACATTTCGACCATTTACACCAAATTCATATTCACCAAGTTTATATTCACGCTTTTCCATTGCATTTATTCGTGCTGGGGTACTGTAAAAGAAGAGATTAAAAGATGTTGAAAAAAAGAGTGGTTAAAATTTTGTGCTACACAAATTTGCGCCTTTAGCTTTGAAGAAACAAAAAGTGCATGCTCCAAAAAAAGCAGTAAAACTTACAGCTTTTCATTAGTTTTTTTTGTTGTCTTATCTTTAGGGGTAGCAGATACATGAGAAGATGAAGATGGCTTTGGAGTAACAGGATTTGGAGGTAAACTGAAATAATTTTATTTTACAAATGTTACAGTACTCTAATAATCGTACGTTGCTGGTGTTACAGCGGTTTGAGCATTTGAAGTTGAAACATTTTCAGAATTTATTTCAGATCCTGTTGCTGTTGCAGCTTCAAGAAGTACGACATCATCTTCAATAAACGTTCTAAAAAATAAATAAAAATTATGTGAAATTCGTAATTCAGCAATGTTGATACTTGATGTAAAGCATATTTCCACAGAAAAACTCAAAAAAGATTTTGAAAATGTTTCAACTACAAGTACTGTAGCTATTATAACAACACCGTATCGTATTTATTTTAATTGAATCCAACTTCTTATTAAAGCAAAGTAAAAATCTGTACAACAGAGCTTGTAGAAGAGTCCAAGTTAGTTAATTGCATTAATTTAATCCATACCTTTTTGTTGGCACAGCTTTTGGATGTGAAGTGCTTTGCTGCTGTTGAGCAACTTCTTCAACTTCCTTGCTTACTGTAGCAGCAGGCGATTCAAGAATTTTTTCATTTGCATTATTGCCAGTTGCAGCAGCTGATTCTTGTTGTAGTGGATATTGATTACCGGAATCATAAAGAGCAGGATGATCATCAAAATCTCCATGTTCAATATCAGGATTAATTTCATCTTCTTCATTTACTGGTGGTACATCTGCTTCAACGATCTCAACATCTTCATCATTACTATCAAGAAGAGTTCTTAATCATATGTTTATAATACGGTATCTATATCCGTAAAAAAGTCTTACCGTTTAATTTTAACATTCTTTGGTTCAGCATCATCTTTCTCTGCAGTAGTTTTGTTGCTACTATTTTCTTCTTGATTTTCTTTATCTTGAGCATTTTTTGATTGCCGTTGCCGTCGAAGTTGCAACGGAGTTTCAGCAGTATTCATCTTCGCTGGTGGTTTTAAAGGTGTACTTTTAGGAGTTGAATTTCGACATGAAGATGTTTTACTGAAATAATTCGTGATTTTAGCTTTATCAGAATGAGGAGTTTGTGAATTGCTAAAAAAGAACTGGGGTTAGATATACTGAATGAAAATATAACGAAAAAGCTTGTTGTGTTTAAATTATTTTCAAGCTTTTTTTTAATAAAACTCAAAAATAAGCATCTACTTTAAAGTTAACGTTATATTTTTTCGTGGAGTACTGTATTTAAAATAAGATAGACCTTACCTTGAATATACAACAACTGGTGACGAAGATCTATTAACATTTGATTTTTGAGCTGTTGAAGCAGCAGCTTTTGCAGGAGGACCAGGTGTAACAAATACTGGAGATGATGATCTTGAAGAAGCAGGTACAGATCGTTGAGCAACTGAAGAAGCTCTTGTTGGTGGTTCTGGTGAAATAAAAATTGGTGTTGAAGATGAAGTTCGTTCACGAATCAAGAATGGATTTGAAGCTCTTCCATTTCCCATTGGAGTTGATGCGGCACTTCTTTGCATCTTCACAAACTTTTCTTCATACGTCTTTTGTTCTGATTCATTTTTCGCAATATCAATTTTCTCACAATCATGAAAAGTTGGTATCCAAAGTGTGCCATCACGTTTAAGTTCAGCACAGTTTTTTATTCTCTTTTTATTAATACATCCAACACAGAAATAACATTCGCTATCTTCTGCTATTTTATCCTTTTCTTTTTGATCTTTTTGATCATGTTCAGGATCATATACTCTCACCCATGTACTGGTATCCTTTCTATGTGTAACAATAATTCTAGTTTTAGCTTCTCCTTTTGAATCATATCCAAATTTCCAATCATTTGATGGTACTTCAATTCGTCTGAAAAATAATATATTGTAAATACTTTCAATAATACAGAATATATTATTCGTTTATGCTGCTTGCAGAAATACAGCAAAGTAAAGTTATACATATAACTTTTTATTTGATACGTAAAAAACAAAATGAAAGTTGTTGAAAGCTTTTACTTTAGCTGACCGTAGACTTTTTTAAGTTAGGTTGAAATTAAGTCTGCATATTTTATATTAATTCTAATTAAGGGACATTTAGCAGCAAAAGATTAATTGCTCAATTCAAATTTGATGAAGTTGGCAGTAACGTGATGTTAGGTGACAAAATAACAAACAAGATAAGCATTGTTTGCTTTCGAAATTCCAAATATAACATTTTGACGCAAGAAGCTGATTGAACAAGAACATATGTTGCTACTAATTTCACCTTAATTCAACACAAGCAAGATATGAAGATTTCACTTCAACCTAATTTAAAAAACCTCTACTATGAGTTACTCAAAAGTACAAAAAAACACATTTAGCATTTACTGTAGATCATGCATGCTGAAGCTTATATACAAAAATAACTTACTGTCCAGTCATATTTCAAAATTATTCCAACAACAATAGAAAACACTTGAAAACAATATTGAATCAAAATTTTAAAAAAAAAGAATAGTTTGTTTGTTGAGCAAAAAATGAAGTTGTTCCTTTTTCTTTCCTTTTTTCTTCCTTGAAGTGCTACTCTGTTCTTTCCTTCACATACAATTGATCTTGATTAAAAACGTCTTTTCCCGCCTTTTCGAAGAGAGAAAAAAAGAGTTTATTAACAGTTCGAATTTTTAAAATCTGAAAAAAAGAGAAAAGATTATTATAAATTTGAAAAAAATAACAAAAGAAAACGGATTTGTAAGATTATCGCGAAATAAAAATAATAGAAGTCAAAATTTTTGATTTAAAAACAGTGGTAATCTGATTGAGTGGCATAATTTATGAAAGTGCCACTTCACAAATAAATCCAAATTGTTGAAGTTGATTTGATATAAAAATGGGAGATGAGAAAAATGGATTGGGCCAACTTATTTATTGACTGGATTGGCATCTGTTAAAAAATAATAATTTAGATTGTTATCGATATCTCTCTTATAAAATATTATCCGGAAATTTAGGGTTTTAAAACGCACTTTTTCTCAAAATCGAGGAGCTCTGTTCAATTGTACATTGGCGGTGGGTTACATCTACTTTTAGGATACAATATTTCTAATAACGATTACCCGGGGGACTAATCAGCATTTGAAATTATCTCAAAAAAACTGCTAAAAATTGACTTTTTTTCGATTTTTCGCCGTTTTCAATCTTATCCCCCGAGCTTTATAGAAGTGCCAGATACCCAAAAACCCCTCCAAATGTGTTTTTTGAGTATTAAGATTATATTGGAAAAGTTTCAAGTCCATACGATCATTTTGAAAAAATCGTGTTGAACAAGGTTACGGTATTTGCTCGACTTTGAGAAAAAATGCGTTTTAAACAGCTTTTATAAATTTTTAAGAAAATCCGAGTCTACTCCAGAAAATCGCAGTCTTGTCAAAAATTCAAATAATAGACAAAAAATAGAAATGAAAAAATCGCCTAGATGATGCCCTCTGTTACAGTGGAATAACAATTGCTGGAGAGACTAATCTTTATTAATTTTTCTCAGCAGCACAGCATGTGAATACATGGATGAAAAAATGTTTGAGTGTGTTAAAAAATAAAAATAGATGATTGAAAAATAAAAATTCTGACAATCAATAAAATCATGTCTAATTACAAAATGTTTGTTCTTTGATGAAGAAAATGGCCAGTCTAATTTTGTTTCGACAAAGATAGAAAAATAAGCAAATTCGCGAACATTTTTTGTCTATCATCTTTCACATGGCCATCTTTTTGCAACACTTTTAACAGTCTTTTGCCGCAACAATTGCGACATTCTTACACATCTAACAGATAAATCAAAGAATGCCGTTTTTTAACAGTCTGTTTTCCCATATATCATCTTCGGCAATTGGATATAATTAAAAAAGTATTGCGGCATTTTTTTATCCCACATCAAAGTGCCGTGTCATAAAAAGATTTAATCCGATTTTCGCCATACAACAAAAAACAAACATGCTTTGGAAGAAAAAAGAAACAGAAGAATGTGCAAAAACTTGAACGCAAATCAAAAGCATTATAATCCAAAAAAAGATACAAGTGCCATCAAATAAAACAATTTAATCCGATTTCGGGCATGCTACAAAAAGCAAACATTGATTCAAAGAAAAAAACAGAATGTGCAAAAACTTAAACATAAATCAAAAACAGCAGCATCCAAAAAAAGAGATACACTAAGCAAATATGACTGCCATCCTTTTACACCTACTAATGACAATGAATGCCAGCCATCACTGTTGCAGCAACGATCGAAACAGGCAGAGGAAAGAGTTTGTCCAAAAATTGACATTTGCGCAGTTGGAAAAAAAACTTTATGCATAATTTTTCTGTCGATTGCTGCTATTGTTTTTGTTGGAGACGAAAAGTTGTTGCGCAACTGTGTAATCACATATATAAGAACGTTTATGCACAATTATGATGATGTTTAATGAAATTTAAAACAAAGTATCAAATGTAAAAAACAATTTATAAGAGTATTTCCAGGTGTATGTACATATCATAGCTTGAAAACGCAAAAAAAGTTAAGCAGGAAAAATACTTGTAAAGGAAAGGATTTACGAGTGCTCATGTCCTCTTGCAAAGGTTCTAAAATAATAAATTAAATTTTGTTCTATCAATCGATTCTTGTTTTTTACTGTATTCATGTCAGATGTATTAAATGAAAATATACTGTAACGTCTACTTCATTTTATTCTAATTATTACATGACACTTTTTAAATAAAGTTTTGACAACTAAAAATAGGATAAACTTTTTTTATTTGAATGACGTTAAAGAAACAATTATATTCATCAACATCATTTTTTGATATCTCATTTCGATAATTTAGCATCCAAAAATTTTGGATAATTGTTTAGTCCATCAAATAAGGAAATTAAAATAAATTAAAAAAGAGGGTGACGAGTTAAAGAAATAAATGATGACGATCAAACACCTAACAGTGCAATCGTTAAAAACTTTCTTGATGGATTCAGTTCTAGTGAAGAAATAAAGTTTTTGATTAAAAAAAACAAAAGCATGAAAGACTGGAAGCAATTAATAATTATTGCCCATATTGTTGGATAAAAAGTTATCAATTGTAAAGAAAAAACTCTTTTTCAAATTCAATTTAAAACTACCGTATAACTATTTTTCGTCATCATTACAGAATGTCTGTATCCCTTTCATCACTCGAAAAATGCATCTTTTTTTCTAATTAATTGAAAAAAAAAACTGATAATTATTTCATTTTTTGTTTGCGTAAAAAACAAAAAGACTTTTACGTTATTTTTTGACTTTTGATAATTACATGCCATTTTTCTCTCTTTTTTTCAAACAATATTAACTTTTCATTTTACTATTTTTTCTTTTTGTTGCCGCTTAATAATTTCTTTCATCTTTCTTCATGGATAACAAAGAGAAGTCCGCCCATTTATTAAAAAAATAAAGTAAAATAAAGAGTTAAAATGGATCTAAAAATTTTTTTTGTTATCATAAGCTTTTAACAGAAATGCGAGCTGGGTAGCTCGAAGTCAACAGTAGTTATCCGTTCTAAGAGCTCTTGTGCTATTTAGACATATATATGCCACACAACACAACCGAAGCCAGTGAACCACCTTTTACACAAGTTCAGCAAAAGTGTAAAAGTGTAGGCATTCGAAGACTTTCATTTGTTTATCACGAAAAATAAAGGCAAATGAAGGTTTTCACTTTTTCTAAGCTTTTGCAGAACATGAATGACATCAGCTGTGAAATCAGCTGGGTTGTTTTGTGATCTATCGTAATTTGTTTGTTTTGTTTTCAATGATTTAAACGTTTTAAGAATAATGTACGTCAAGAGCTATAAAAAAGTGTTTTGAATTAAACTTTTTTCGTATTCGTAAATTCTTTTTAACTTTCTGTATTTCAGCTGCTAGTATTTTTCTAAATTTATAAATAATTAAAGTCTGCTAAACCCCTTAAAATAAAAAATATATAGCCGCGTATTTTCACGTTTAGATAAACCTTTTAGAAACCTATCATTTTTAGGTAACCATCAAAGATCTCCAACTTGGCAACCTTAAAAATAGACAAATGCAACAATCACTATTTATAAGCCTTGTAATAACTTTTATAATATATTTTAATTTTTTAAGCTTTTCTTTAGCACAGGTAAAAGTTAACTTTGGAAAAAGGTTTAATAATTCGTTTTTATTTTGCAGGATTTGTACGATGTTGATGAAGCATTTTTTAAAAGAAATGGCAGAATTTTTGAAGTAAAAAAGGTTGGTTTTTATACACACATTTTTTTTTGAGTTTAGAATATGAGCATGGACTACGGTAGAAACAATTATAGTCTGTTTATTTCAAACAAAAAAACTTTTTAAGAGCCATTTTTTAATATTACAAAAAACATTTAGTATTTAAAATAAACAAAATAGAAAAGTATTTAAATTTTTGAGTTTGCTTTTAGTATTTTTTGATGCTAGAATTTTTGATAGTTTTCAAGTAGTTTTTTGTAAGTATGTCATATGTACTTTGATAAACAAAAAATACTCACAAATAACTACGTTATTTGTCGACACTTTTAGCAGCAGCTGTTTTAGAGATATTTTTATAAAAAATGCTTTCAACGAACGCATAAAATATGAAACAAATAAGACTTCATTAAACTTGTAAGACTTGACAATAGAAAATAATAAGTCTTCAAAGTTTAGAACAGAGATGACAAAAATTGAAATAATAAACAAAAAATTTGAAAAAGCCTCACTTTTATAGCAGAGCTGTTTTTGAGCCTTCCAAATCTGCATTTGCAGTATTTGCGTTTCTTTGAAATTAATTTTATTTTATATTTCTAACTTCATCGTTTAACTTTTCATGATACAAATTTTTTCATGTGGCTTATTTTTAAAGCACTTATGTTACTTTTGATTAAATGATGTTGTAAAAACAAAGCCAAAATACGCTTAACGCAAAAATTGAGAGCGCAAATCTAAAGGCGCAAAACAGTACTGCCATGTTTACAATTATAATAACTATGCAGAATATTCTATTAAAATTAAAGGATCAAAATCAAAGCATTCGAGAAATCCGAAAATCCCCACCTTCAAAAGGCAACAATAAGGCAAGAATATTTTTTTAACTTTCAAAATGCTTTTTTCTTCTTTTTTCGTGCTTCTAAAACTATTATTTTGTTTTTGCCATTTTTGTTTTCTTTCTTTTTCAACAAGGGGGATTACGGTAGTTAAAGTTTTTATTCTAATTAAAATTTTTCAAAAGTCTCAAAAAGATGGAAGAAACTACCGTAGTCTTCCATCTTTTTGCTACTATCAAAACCGTGAGTAATCTAACAAAAATACATCTCGATTATTTTAGGATTCTCCATATGCTGATGAACATTTTAATTTTGATACCCTAGCTGGAATTGGCCTTGGTAAACGATCATCTCCTATTTCAAGCTTTGATACACTCGGTGGAATTGGATTTGGTAAACGATCAAATCATTTCAATTTCGATACTTTGGGTGGTATTGGTCTTGGTAAAAGATCATCACCAATTTCAAGATTTGGACAAGCTCGTAATGCTATACAACATCAATATGGTCCAAGGCTATTTTTCCGTCCTTCAAAGCAGCAACTTATTGAAAAACGTTTCCTTCATCCATCAGATGTTGATCGAGCAATTGGGAATCGAGTTATTGCACCACGATATGGTAATAAGAAAAAACCAAGTTTTCCATTTTTATGGCTTAATTGAGATCTCTTTCTTTCTTTATGAACTTTTTTTGACTGTTTTTTAAAAAAATATATTTGAAATGGATATGCAACGACTTTTTTTAAAAAGAAGAAAAAAAACGGTAAACGGTAAAAATTTTTTTGTAATAAAAATGATTGTTTATTTTGTTATTGATAACATACAAAAATACAAAACAAAGAAATAGAGATAAATATAACCAGTAATAATAATATCTGTGATGGAGACAAAAATAGATAAAGCTGAATGTAAACATGTAAAAGTAGATCTTTGTTGTTCAAAGATGACATTTTTCTTTGTTTAGTCAGTGGCATGCTTGACAAAAGTAACCATTGCAGATGATTCTGTTCCAAGAGTTGGCATTAAATCTTCGTCTTCTTCTTCAAGGACTAAAAATTTGTTTAATGGTTAAGTTTCTCATGCTCAAAATTAACAATAAGGTTTATTTGGATATTTTTCGCATTATTTATTGTTTTATGTAAACAGTGCTTCCATGTCTCTGACTCCGAAGTCGGAGTTGAAATCGGTGTTGCTGAATTATGAATTGATTCCGAAATTTTTAAAAACTTATTTTTAACAAACTAAATCGTTCTAAATACTATTTTTCAACATTTTGAGCATCAAAAAGCTGATTTTGGTTTTCCAAGTGTTTTTTAAAAAAAAAGTTTTTAAATCTTGGAGTCAACGCGGAGCCGACTAATTTCATAACACCGACTTTGGAACCGATAAAAACTACTCGATCTAACACTGTATGTAAAGGCTCAAATTATTTTGTAACAGCTTTTTTTACAAATATTTTTGACGTGCCAAATGTCATTTAATTATTTTGTTCAAAAAATAACTCATGACTTTATAAAAGTAAAGTCAGACTTAAAAAGCGCATATTCTTTTTTTTGAATAAATGCCGATTATCATTCAAAATAATGTTTCTATTTTTTGGCAAAATTATTTTTCCATTTTTTAAATGTCAACGAAAAAAAAACCCTCTCATTTTTGTTTGAAGACAAAAAAGAGCACAATTAATGCTACTCTTTTTATACATTTGTGCAAAAAATAGATAATATTGCGTAAAATAGCAATGATATTATCCTATGGATAATAGCCAAGTCCAGCAACAAGTTAAATAACATGGTCATGGCTATTATCTTTTTTCCTCCCACGTACTACAAAAAAAGCAGCGGCGTTGATATAATACATGGTCAAAAATAGTTAAATAACATGGATGGTCATAGTTATTATCTTCCGCATCTCCTACGTACTACAAGAAAAAGCAAGAACAAACCTTGTGCATTTGCATAATGCTTATGGGAAGGTGCATACATTGAAAGCAGCAATAAAACATAAATATTCCACATTCCAAATGTTCCAGTAAAGAATGTTGAAGTAGATTGGGTTAAAAATGATTCATCTGGTTCATCAGAATGTAGCTGGCCTTCACCCCACTAAAAGTTATGTTATAGTTATTAAAAAGTTTTTTAAAAACAGCAATAAAATTTTTGAATTTTTGTTTAAATCGAACATAGCTATTTAAAAAATAATTGCAATTAAAAGTAACAGTAAATGTACAGGATGTTCTAACAAAAAAAATCTCAAAACTTTTCTTCTCAAGGCAAACATTACTCATACCTGTTTCATAATATATGATGCAATCGTTGAAACAGCACAAACAATTGTAAAAATCATTAAAAATTTAAAGCGATAAATGATTGCTTCAGTTTTCAATCTTCGGCTTTCATTCATTTGATCATACTGTGTTGCACGACGTTGTTTCATAATTTGCCAAACTTTATAAATTTTAAATATTAAAAATACCAAATATGCAATTATTGATGCACATGCAAGATAGAGAACGGTATAAGCTAAATTTGAACCACGATCTGATGACCAAATAGAATAAAACGGATTTGAAAGTTGCATTCCACGTTCTGCTAAATCATAAATAAGAAGGCAACCAGATGCTGTGAAAATTGAAGCCAAATTTCTCCAATAATCTCCCTAAAATAAAAGTTAAAGAATTTTTGTTGTTTTGAAAGCATGTTTTAATTATTGCAATTTTATCAATTACAGTAACTGAAGCTATGTGAAAAAAGATACTTCAATTACAAATTTTTTAATCAAAAATCAAAATTTTGGTTTTTTTGATTTTGATTAAAAAATTTATGGGGATTTAGTAAGGTTTAAAAATTTCGACTATCACTTTCAGAAATTTTACTCCTGATAAAATGTGTCAAAAATTAAACTTACAAATTTACTTTTTTGTGAATCAGTAATTAGATTTTCACCAGCAAAAATTAACCAAAAACTGAATAATACTGTATAAAAAAGGCCTTGTCGAAGATCACTAATAAGTAGCATAAATGGCAGCCGGAACCATAGTGAAATCCATTCAATTGGAACTAAAAAAATAAATTGGAATAAGATTATTGCAGTTTGTTATACAAGATATATCATATAAAAGTGCTTTAAATTTGGTCGCATACATGATATGTGACGACCACAGTAAATCCAAATTTCTGTTTTTCAATTTTGTTGTTACTATCACTATGACTATCAGAATGATAGTAAACAAAACAATTCATTTTTGCTTTAATGTTATATTTAGCACAGTGATGATAATTAAAACATTTCTTTTATCTTTTTTTTATTGTTACTATCAAAATGATTGTAAATGAAAAATTTCATTTTTTGTTGTTAATGCTACTATCACTATGATAATAATCAAAAAAGAATTTTATCGTTAAGGTTACAATGATAGTAACAAAAAATATAATTTTTGACCCTTTAAAAGCTGTTATCTTGTGATAGTAATCTAAACATTTGTTTATTGGTTTTTTTGTTATTACTGTCGCTGTGATAGTAACTGAAACATTACATTTTTCATTTCAACAATAAAGTGAAAAATAGAAACAAATAACTCATTCTGTTAATTTAAGTGACTGAATGTTTTTTGTGGTTTTAATCAAAATAAACTTACAATCCAGCACACACAAACTAACTCCCAATGCCAAAATAGCTTTTTCAATTAATACCATTGGCTTATTTAAAGCTGCAACACGTTTATAATACCATAGCGTTGCTAACACCACCAAAGGACATAATAAAGTTTTCATCCATAACCAAATAGCTGTAAATCCACCATTTTGATGTATAGCAATAACTCGAAGATCATTAATCAAAGGGAGTTGACAATTTGGACTTTTCATATCTTGTTTACAACGAGTTCGATTAATTGGTAGTCGAATATTTAAAAGATAAAAAGGATAATTATTTGCACCAAGTTCAAATAAATCTATTGTTGAACAATTATAGAAGTATCCTGGCTTTCGTTTATCTGGATCAATTGAACATTCAAGTGATCGTTGAACTGTTGTTGTAATAAATTCATTCCAAGAATACGGGGAATCTGCTTTCGTTCGGTAACCCATTCGAATTTCAAATTCAATTAAAAACTTTGGTTCAGGTGTTACTTTATCAGAATATTCAATTTCAACATCCATCATTCCAAGTAAAAATTGAAACCATGGTGAATATTCAAGCTCAAGACCAGATCGTGGATGTGGCATTTGTGCAATAAATACTATATCTCTCATGTCATCACTGATGGGATGGTAATCTTGTAATTCAGGAATTATGTCACATTTCTAAAGAAAGATTGAATTTAAGGACCAAGATGTTAGGGCCTGCATAATCTAACATAAGCTTTTTTTTAAAATTTTATTGCACTATTCACGCCTACTTTAATGCCAATTTTCAAAAAAGACCCCATACCTGTGGCCGTAGATGAAACCATTCCTTTGTTCGTCCAGCACTTTTATCTTTACATTTTGTCATTAAAAATTCCATTGACGTTGAAGGCTGTGGAGAACATAAAGCACCAATTAAGAAAAATATTATTTGTGCAATAAATAAGCATGATAATATTACAAATAACTTTCGATTGCTTAAATTTTCTATCACTGCTCCAACCATGATGTTTAATAATACCCTTTAAAAATGAATATTTCAGGAAAAGTTAGAAGACTTTAATTTATTCAAGAACAAGAATGGCGCGGTTAAAGAAAAGGACAAAGTAAAGCAAGGGAGGCAATTTACATTTATAAATAAAAAATTTGGAACAAATAATTATAAGAAAATAGTAAAATGCTTCAAGGGCAAAAAAAGCAAGGACTTCAAAAGCAAAGACTCATGTTATGTTCGAAGCACTAATGATACTTATATAAAACTATGCCATGGAAAAAAATTTTGATTTTGGACGAATTTTCGCTTTCGATTTTTTTTGTTTTTTGGCTCAATAAAGCATCCAACACAAACACCCTTTTTTCTAGTGTTTGCATTTCCGCTTTACTGACCACCACAAAAGAAAATTGAAACCTTTTTTTAACCATAAAAGGTAAGACCCGTCTTTAAAAAAACAACATAAAAAAATCAAAGAAAGGTCGAGACAGAAAAAACACAAAATTTGCCAAGAATAAAAAAAACACGACATTGAAAAAATCAAATCAAAAAAGAAATGTAATAAAAGAGTTGTTGGAAGAAGAAGAAAGGGCATTTCTTTTTTTTTTGAAGGAAAAGAAAAAACCGGCAGAAGGAAAAAAAGCACTAAATTTTACGACATCGTTTAAAGCCATAACAACAGAAAACAGAAGGGGAAGAAGAAGACGAGTAATCGTAAAACCTAAGAATGATTTTTTAAAGGAAAAATAAAAAAATTGAAAATGTTAGTGAACAACATTGTTGAAGATGTCATGTCTTTGTATGTTTGATCTGTTTTTGTGATTTCAAATTCGATATTAAAATAAAATTTTTTAAAACTGTTTTGCTGAAGATATCTCAGATACACCTCACTTAACAAAAAAAGTAGTTATGTAAAATAAGAGGCTGTTCAGATGATAGGAAGGCAATCATCAGGATTCTCCTTAAAGGGGGAAAAGGACAAAGGAAAATATATTACGCAGGAAGTTTAAATAAAACAAACGATCGAATCAATTTCTAAACAGCGCTTAAAAAGTTGAAAAATGTGTAATCAAAATTTTATTTAAAAGTTTAAATCACGGATATGATCCTTAAAAATTTTAGAAAAAGTTTAACAAAAGGCACGAGAAAGTACAAAAATATTTGAGAGTCATATGTAATAAATGTTCTTCAATAAACAATAATAACTCCCAAGGAACCACTAACGATTCATTGTTTCAAGCGTGTATGTGAAAGAAAGCTAAAAAGTAAACTTTGTGTTTTTTTTCTGGAACACTGAAAAAACACAAAAGACAACAAACAATAAGGAAAACAATGTTACTTTTTTGTTCACAAAAGAAATATTCATTCATTTTTTTCTATCCAAAGCAGTCAACGAAGAAGAGACTGTTAAAAGAGAAAAAGCGCGGGCTTACATCTTTCTTTGGGGTTTTTCTTTATTTTTTTTCTTCAATGGCCTCTTTTTTTGCTCTCATAAAATATATGGGAAATGTGACGGAGTGATTGATTGAGGTTTTTGCGCCTTTCGATTCCATTCCATTTTATACCAATTTCCTTTTGTTTTGGTTTGCATTGGCAGAAAAGAAAGAAAAGAATATGCGATTGATCTGTTTTTCCGTTTTCTTCCAATATTTTGATTAAAGCTGAAAAAGAGGTGGTGAGAAGAAAGCAATCGATGATGTCGAAGAAAAGTGATGCAAAGGATTAACTTTTTAAAGATTAGCGAAACAAAAAAACGAAGGTGAGAAAATGCTTTGATAAGAAAAAAAGCTATGATTAATTGACAGTTGTTTTGTGATTGTTTAAAAAGAGAACACTGCTGTTTTAAGATGTTATTCAGTATGGAAAAAAAGATATATTGCATTGAAATTCAAAAAAAACCTATTAAATTTTTACAAAAAATATTGTATTAACAAAAACCTCATTAACTCTACAAGAGTTTTCTACAAATAACCTTGCCTATTCACGTTTTTGTGATTCATAAGAATAAAAACATGAAAAAAGAAAATTGTTAAACATTAAAATCAATGGTTTCTAGCAATTTTTTTTAAAGATGAACATTGGTTTTTTGAATGTTTTATATATTTCTTGCGCCACACATTTTAGCAACAAAGTTGAATCATTTAATACGAGTGTTGCTAGCTTTTTAGTGACTCTGTTAAAAAATGGTCAAATCAAATGTTCTCTCATCTTTTACCGATGCATAACTAAAAAACTTTGGTAAATAAATAATTCAAAGTAACCAGGATTTCGCTATTCTGACTTTTTTTATCTCTCTCCTGATGAAGTAATCATCCCTTCGTGATCAACTTGTTTTACAGTTGACTGCGAATATGAACATTAAATGCTTTAATGAGTATTTCTGGTTTATTTATTTGAACACTTTTGAATACTGAAAATAGGTTCATTGTGCTTAAATTTATATTGCCTTTATCTCTCAAACTTTTTATAACACAAGAGTTAAATAATAATCTCATTTTCACGTTTATTTTTGTTCAGATTAACAAAAAAGTTTTAAAAAAAAGTTCCAACAAATAAAATTTCAGATAATTCATTAATGGTTTCATTTTTTGTTGTTGCAATAAAGTAAAGAAAAGGATGATCAGCGGTAAAGTAACGAGGTGCATTCCTTGGCACTATCTTACAAACGGTGGCAGCCGATGCTTCAGTTCCATATTCATCAACCTGTAATTATATTATAAAAACAATGACTTTGAAAATTTATCAGTTTTTGTTGGACCATTTTGATCGAGTCCGACGTCAACAAGCGGCATATTTTCTTTTGATTTCCTAAAGAGATCGACCCCAATTCAAACACCGACTTCAGAGTCGATAGAATTGGAATCGTAACAATATGTAGTAACTTTTTACTTTTATAGTAGCTTTGTGAAGAACTTCATCTATTTGTGCCTTGCTTGTCATCATTCCACTCAAATCACATGTACCTCCAAAAGCATCTGTTACACCAAATTTCTTTAACAAATTATTCATAACAAAGCTATCAGTAATTTCAAATATAGGAATCACAATTCTCATGTATCCACTTTCAGAACTGAAATACATCATATTTTTTTCAAAACTGTATAAAATGTATCCACATTTTAGTAAATTCTAAAAACCTATTATAATCCAATTTATTAATGAGTTCTTTTAATCCATCTTTTTCTTTTGGCAAAACAATAAACATCCATGCTTTATAATTTTTATATGGAATTCCAAGGCATTCCCAATCAGGTCCTTCAACAAAATTCCATTTTTCATCATAAATTCTTTGACATGCAACATCAAGTTCTCGAACAGTATTAGAAAAACCATAAAATGGAAGTTTAAAACGTTTCTCAAAAATATTTTCCCATTTTCCAGAAAAGTATACAGCATTTACTATGATCAATAGAACTTGTTGATTGATTTGATTTGATTCTGTTATTTTTGGAATTTTGCTTTTGGTAATTTCATTTATAAATTTGTTGATGTCCTTAATCATTAGAAATGCAAAAAATTTTTTTAATGATTTTGTTTAAAAATTTGATTCTTTCGAGTGATTTAATCATATGATAAACTTACTTCAGCAGCTTTTATATTATCTTGAAAATTTGTTCGTTGTAAATGGCCATCAAATGATTGATTAATTATTTCCACATATTCAGGAATTAATGTAACAGATTCAGAGACAAATAATCGATTTCCATATATTACTTTTACTTCATCGTCGTCTTCTTCTGTTATATTTTTGACAATTTTATAACTTTTCATTTGATTCGAATAATACTGAATAATATCTTTGACGGATTTATCTATATTTATAATAATAATATTAATGCTGAAGAAGTTAGATCAAAACTTTTGTTTACCGTTTCCCAGAAGATTTAAAAGTTGTTGAGCTGTTGAGCCTTTAGCTCCTGCTAAAACCATTGATAAGCCATTAAAAATAGAAGTTGGAGAAAAAATTACTGATTTTTCAGAACCATTTATTAAAGGAATTAATTTAAATGAAAAATTTACGACTGTTTCAAAGCTCATCTCAAAAAAAACAACAACAACAAAAAAACAGCAGATAAAATTTTCAATCGATGATCGTGTGAAACAAAGAAATGTTTGTTGATCCTGCAGCAAAAAATATGAAAACAGCTGCTTTATATTCAAAACAAAATGTTATTTTTGGTAGCTTCATCCACAAGATTTTTCAATTAAAAGTTTTATATTTGATAAAAGGTCAAGCCGCATTGCTAATTTTTTAGTGAACAAAAACGTACGTTTTTTTCATGAGACATTTTTTGTTCTTTTGAATACAACTGCTTTCAAAAGAAAAGTTTTTTGTGGAAAAGAAAACAATGTTGATTCATGTTTGTGATGATATAAAAACATTTTTTCTCCACATGTACAGGCTTCCAATCATTAAAATAACATTTTGTGAACAAAAACATTCGTTTCTTTGAATAAGATGTTGTTTGAATATTTTATAAATTTCTTACATCACCCTTTGCCTAAGTAAAATTAAAAGATAAATGTAATACCAACTGCTGACAATTTCCTTAACCATATAAACTCAAAAACACTTTTAAAATGTCCATCTCTTTTCAAGATTCCAATATTTATAAAAATTATTATCCAACATTTAACATTGAGAAAAGTAATACAATTTAAAAACCCTGTTTTAGTCATTTCCAAGTTGTCAGAGCGGCGAAGTCAAAAGCTAAACTATTGCTAAAAAACAACTTTGTCACTCTGGGAAATCGTTCCAAATTGGAATATCGCACAATCCCTGGTATAGATTTTAGATAAGCACATGCTTACTAGCTATAGAAACTAACAGAATGTCATTAAACAAAAAAATGATCGAATAGGAAACAGAAGTTTGTAAAATGCTATTCTGGGTTTGAACGTTCTGTGAATGTGCAGCTTTTAGATGAAAGAACAGACACAGACGCACTTCATAAATTACTTTCAAAATTTGCATATTTACATTTTTTTTACCACATTCATCCGCTTTTTCTTTTGTTTTAATTTTTGAAGCTTTGAATTGAATCTCGGTGTATTTTTTATTATTTTTATTGCTTGGATACTGTATGTATCTGCTTCAAATTACATGAATGTGTTTTCCAAATTGTTTAAAAGGAATGTTTTCAAGTAAGTTAGATCTTGGTGTCAGCAATTGCTTATTAATACTTATATTTTAATTTATTTTAGATCGATCTGAAGCAAGATCAACACCTGATGCAGGACAATCAGTTCAACAACAACAACAAGATGAATTAATGCCATTATCGCAGCAAGGTGGTGGTAATGCTACTACAGCATTATCACCACAAAATTATCAACCTCAACCTCAATCACCTCCTCTTCAACAGCAACAAGAAGAGCAAGCACAAGAGCAAGTAGAAGAAAAGAAATATTTTAGTGGATTGTTTAATAATAATAATAAAAAGAAATCAAAAAAGAAGAAAAAGAAGAAAAGTAAGAATCGAAGTAAACCTTCAAAAAATGCTGCTGGTGGACAACAAAATAAAAAGAAAAATTCTGGTCATAATAAATCAAGGATGAATGAAAGTAAAATGAAAAAGCAAAATCAAACAATAACTCCTGCAATGCAAAATGATTTAAATCGTGGTGGTTATAAAGCTGTAAGTTAGTTTTGGGTTTAATTGGGGTAGTACTTGAAAGGGTCCAGATGGTCCATATGATTCGGGTAAAGCTGGGATTGTTTTTTTTTGACCGCAAATCGTTTATTAGGCTTCTGTGAGCTTATATTTTTGTGGAACTGTAATCGTTCACAGGAGCACCTTTTGCATCTAGTTTTTTGGCACTTGGGAATACTTTGTCAAATGGCGCTAAATTTAAATTTTCCATAACACCGGCTAAAAATTGATTTACATATATCCAGATTTTTCTGCACACAGTGGTCGAACAAACAACCTTCTTGCTCCAAATTTTCGCAAAACGCTTTTTTGATTTTAATTTTGTTTTAACTGTTTGGCTGCCCTTCTGTTATTACTGAAGCTAGAAGGTTGATGTATTGAGCAGAAAAATCTTGATTTTCGTAATTGATGACTGAAATTGAGGTCATACTTGGATTCAAATCACCTGAATATCGGAATTATTTATTTTATTATTTTCTATAAACAGTAATAAAACACTTGTTCTTTTTTAGCATGCATTAATGAATCAACCTCCACCAGAAAATGTAAAACCACCTAAAAAGAATAATCGAAAAGTTGAAAGTACTATATCAATATCATCAGTTAATCAACCACTTGATAGTGATTCAGATGCAGAGTAAGTTTTCTTTGTTACAGGGTTGATGGGGTACACGGGCGTTCTGAATGACGCCGCATTTGTTTATCTGTGCCTGGGTGCTACATCATCTCTCCATTTTTATAAATTTTTATTTGAGATTTAACAATACTCTTTTTTTAGTTTACTAAATACTGAAAAGAAACGGGAATCACCAAAAGCAAAGAAAGTATCATCAAAAGAAAAGCAACATGAAAGAAAGATAAAAGAAATTCCAAAAAGAACACAAATTCCACAACAACCAATTCCGCCAATACAAAAACAACAGCAAAAACCTGGATCAAATGATAAAACTACAACAACAAATATTTTACCTACTGTTGCTGATGTAAATAATGGGATAAAAAGATCAAAAAGTAAAGAAAAAATTATACAAGAAAATACATGTAACAAGAATATTGTAAAACCTGCTGTTCAAGATGTAAGTGTTTTAATTTTAAGAGAGAGGTTTTATTGTGGATGAAGGCAGGGACGAGAAATGCCGGCACGGCAGACGATTTTCATGCCACCGGCGCGGCATGCGGTTTTTTTTCTGCCGCTTCTCATCCCTTGATGAAGGGAAATGTGATTACGAAGTTCCATTCAAAATTATTAATTTTATAGGAGCCATTATCAAAAACCGCTTTATCACCATCAATAATAAGCTCACAAGCAGAAGATACGGATACAAGTTTTCGTGTATCAGTATCAGTTATGACAACACCTGTATCAACACCACAATCAGATGGAAAAGAAAAAGATTCTGATTCTGATAGACCAAGTAACTCTGAAAGAAAACTATAAAACTTATTGCTTTTGTTTGTAAAAACTGTTTAATTTTGTTTTAAAATATGGGTTTTTTTTAAAATGATAATAAATGTGTGTGTTTGGTTCATCTTAAAAACTTTGGACAAGCATGCCGTTTTTGTATACTTTTATTGTGCTTAAAAATTGACTAGCATTTGTTTTTTGTTTGCCTTGATGACACCTGTATTCAAAACAGAGGTTACAACAAAAATGAGATTTGAATAAATTATTCAATCTATTTTTAGCTCTTTTGTTCACATAGTGGCCGCTTATTTAAATTTAAAAAGTGCTTTCTTTTTCTTTTTTTTTGAAAAAACGTTTTATAAAAGCTTTTTTAAAAATACAGCCCTATTGAGCCACAACTGAAAAAGGCTGTCTCGTCAGAATAGAATGCCTCCACATTTTCACTTACAATAAAAGTTATATTGCTTTCTTAATATTTATTGTTATTCACACACATATAAATCAAGTCACCGCAAAATTTTCTTTGAGGAAATCAATTTCAAACAAATGTATTTCATAGTGAACTTCAATGCAGCCGTGAAATTATTGTCTTAGCTTTAAAAAAGTATGCTTTTAAAAATGCTGCGTTGTAATATTTCTAAATATGAATTTATTATCGGATTTTTATCTGTTATTGGTTTAATCACTTTTTTACACTGGTTATTTTCTTTTGAAAAATGTAAGTTTAACACAGGTTACAGTAAAATTAAAATTGTGCTTATTATAACAATTTTGCATTAAATTATACAAAGTTTTTCAGCTCCTGTTTCTTCATCTTCTTTTAAATCTCTTCCTCAAATAAACAATTATCCCCCAAATCAACCTTCAACTGAAGTCGATCCAGCTGTTCTCAATCTTTATCAACAACAAATCAGCCAAAGAAAACAATTTCTTCAACTTGTCCCTGCTAAGAAGGATTATTTTGTCCTTTATAATGCATTAGTACCAGAAGTATTTTGTCGAGATTTAGTTAGAATTGGATTTATTGGTGATGGTGGAAAATGGATATGTAATCCTTCACGGGTTCAACAGCTACCTGAATGTGTAGTTTATTCACTTGGAATTGCAGAAGATCCAAGCTTTGAAGAATTATTTCAAAATTTTACTCAACATAAATGTTTATTGAGATCATTGGATAAAGATGTTCGAAGTGAAAAAACGATGAAACGGATTGCAGCTGCAAATGGGATATTTATGAAAGCTTTAATAGCTGGAAAAACTAATAAAACAGCAAATCAATATACTTTTAAAGATGTTTTGAGCACATTTGGTGACACAAGAGTTGATATTTTAAAGATTGATATTGAAGGTATGTTTTCTGCAACAAGAGACAGTTTTTAAATGCCATCTTTTTTGAGACAACTAAAGGGTGGTTCAAGTAAACTGTATTAGTTGTTGACGTAAAATCTCTCTTTTTTTGACTACTGCAAATTCATATTTGGATTGATAAGTTTTCAATGACGAAAGCATTTTTCGCACTTTTCCTTTTGACATTTCGGAATACTTCGCTAAGTGGCGCCAAATCCACCTGGTCATCAAAACAGAATCTTTTTTTTCCATCAGATTGTTGTGTTGATAAAGGTGTTGTCATAACTGATCCACGAAAACTTGTATCTGTATCTTCTGCTTGTGAGCTTATCCTTGATAACGAGAGAGCAGTTTTTGATGAAGGCTCCTAAAAAAGTAAATAAATTACATTAGATTGCTCATATCATATTTATATTTATGACATGAGCAATATTTTTTTCAAAAATTCAGTTTCAATGTTGGGCTGCCAAATTTTATTAAAATATCAAAGAAAAAATGCCGCCTTACATCTGAGCTAGCACAGATAAATCACACCCAATTACAAATTTAAGTTTGGTGCCAGTTATATTTACATAAAATTTTAAAATAACAAGATGGCTACCATTTTGTTATTTTAAAAGCTAGACGATTGGCTTTTCAACCATTTTATGCATAAAAGGCTAGATACTATTATTTCGCCATTTTTAATGCTGGAAGACTAATTTTTTGACTATTGTGAGTAGAAAAGTCTAGATTTTAACAACATATGGCTGTTCTGGGGCTAAATTTATATTTAGCGCCATTTGGCAAAATATTCTTAAGCATCGAAATCATGTGTGCAATAGATGCTCTTATCAATCATGATCTTTCTCTTTCTCTAAGAATATGAGCTAAAAGGAGCTATTTGACGTCAAAAACTATCTCTATTAGAACACTCCCCATTTATCAACACCTTTTTTAGGCGCTGAATTTGCTATACAAGATGAACTAATCTCTATACCAATTTGTCAAATATTAATTGAAATTCATGGAAAAACAGCAAAACATACACTTCAGCTCTTACAAAAATTTTCAAAAAATGGATTTTATTTATTTAGTTATGAAATCAATGGTCGATATCATGAATTAAGTGAATATTCTTTTATTCATCAAGATTGCTTTAAAGATTACGGTGTTAAAACTATTTATGGTAAATATTTGTCTTAAAAATGTTGATTGATTTTTTTTGTTTGTTGAACGTTTTATTTATAAAACGTTGGAAAAACATATAAAAGAAAATTTTAATATTATCTTTTAATCATTACATAAAATTTAATAATTTTGTCAATAAGAATTATTCCAATATCAACAAAAAAGACTTGTTGATTTGATTTCGATTACTTTGGGTTTCAATGATTCATTTTCATGAAATACTCCAGCAGGCTTTTTGCAAATTCCATAATGAAGATCTTCACAATCAAAAGTATTCATCACACCATTTGCCAACGCAACAAAATTTTTGGTACCCGGTGAACCAGTTGCCCACCAAAAATAATCTACTGGATCATTACTTAACCATGCCCAGTCATGTCTGATTATTACATTCCAATACAAACCAATCCAAAGATAATCAGATACATTACTAAATGCTAAAAACAAAAAAATAATTAAAATAAATTTTTGGCATATTTAAAATACAAACTTTGTGAAATGAAATTTGCCTCTTCAGCACTATGAATAGAAGCTAAATATGCATGAAATTTATCACAAGAATTTTTTGCCGCTGTCCAATTGTATGGTTGTATGTCAGATTCATTTCTTTCATAACATGAATTTGTTGGTGCAAAATATATCCGATTGGGTGGACATAATGAGACTTGGCCATATGCTGTAGCAACAACACAAGTTACAAATATAATGGATAGTAAGAGATACATTTTTATGTTATCAATGTTTTAAATATTGCAGCAATTTATAGGTGCAATTTAATCATTAACAATCTTTTAATTGGTGAGCAAAAAAAGATTCTCGTAACACTCAAAAACTCATACCTTAATTTTTTAGATGCCCGATTGTACTACCGCTATCCATCTCATGTTTAGCTGCACAGGAATTGAAAGAATTTTAAAAGAATATGCACCGAAATTCCGTCGATATTTACAATTCCTTGATGTTAAATATGCCCTTGGTATTGTAACATTTGATTATATGAATAATTCAACAATTGATACTGCCAAACTTATCATTGATCAATCTCCTTCAATGTTTGAATATACAAGACAGGAACGTAAGCGGCTATGGAATGATGAAAGAGAATATCTACAAAGAAAAATGGCACAAAAGCATTTAGCTGCTGGAAGTTAACAGCAGCCTGTCAAAGATATACCAAAAATTATAGGTTGAATTTCTTTTTTTAATACGGGTACAGTATTTTTTTGTAAAACAAAATTTTATTCATTGAAATACCTTTTTCCGTGTCATTATTGTTCTTTGATCTCTTTTAAAGGCTATATATTTTTTTATAAAACCCAAATTTTACATACCAAGATTTTTTAATACAAAAATATTACAATAATTTATACAGTTGTAACAGGAGAATTCAAGAAAAAGACACATGAAGATTTTAATGTTGTATCAAACCCAGAATCTCTTGATGGATTGGAATTGTTGTGCAAACAAATAATAATGGCAATTTATTAATTTTTAATTAATATGTTTTAAAAAACTTGTCATATATGAAAACTTTTATTTAGTCTGCTATTGTTTATTAATTAGGCTTCCACAGGCCCGATCACCTGCCGTTTCCAGTAGCTTATTCAGAGCTTTGGGATATATCCTGAGGATATGGCTCACTTTTAACCTGGGTGCCACCCATGGAATTCGTTTTAACCTCGGATCCACCGAGCACCCAACCACTCAATTTTTTGATGTTTCGTCTCCGGCTGGACTCGAACCTGGGATCTCCAGGCCGAACATCCACCGCGCTACTCCACTATGCCACTCAGCTGGCAAAAAAGTTTATTAACAATTTTTTATACAACAATGTAGAATAAAAAGTTTTACACGTAATGCTTACAAATCATTAACTTCTTTAATTTTAATATTTTTCTTGCTATTTTTTAATTATCATTCATTTAATTATTACAGTAGTCTCTAATAATTTAAAATATAAAAATATTTGAAGCAATTTTATAGCTTATAAACTATAGCAATTTCATTTACACTCAAGTGGATTAACATTCAACAATAAAAAAATTAACATAATTGCTTATGCTGAAATCGAGTAACCCCTATAAAAGAGCACTCCATTTTGGCCATTTGTAGCATTTTTATTTTTTATCGTCACCTCGTCAAGATGAAACTTTACTTCTTCAAACAACTATTTTTGCTCTCCATTATCTTTGTTCCATTTTTATTCTTGGATTCAATTGGTGCTGCTGCAAAATTTGATAGAAGTGATTTAAATGTAACTGGTGGTGAAGGACAAGCAGAATATGGTGTTAGTGAAATGTTATCTGATGGATCTGTTGAAGCAGTAATACAAAATGACAAAGACATTAGACTTACTGGATCTGGACATATTAATCTTACAATATCTTCTGGAAAATTGCAATTAGAAGTATGTTCAAGCTGTACAGGAACGTAAGTTTTATGATATTATTTATCAGGGAAAAGTTTACATGTATGATGGTTATTTTTTCAGATCAAAGGTTTGCTTTGATACTACAGAAGATGTTGCCGGAAACGACTTGGGATGTTCAGAATTTCCATCTTTTTGTACATTTCAAGTAAAATATGAATCTGTTGATGCTCCGAATAATATTATTGAATACATTAACTTTGCTAAAACACGTGTAGATGTAGAGTATTTCCGTGGTTCATGTCTTACACCAGAAATTCATACTGGTCATTTTGTGGCAGTTGGACCAAGCACGTTTGCTAGTTGTGAACCAAAATTTGATGGTGATGAAAAAACAATAAGACTTTATGTTAATATTGAATCTTCATGTCCAATTACAGTTGTGAGTTTTTTTTTCTTTTTTTCCTTCTTTAATAATCTTTTTGGTTTAAAGAAAAATGCTCAAGTCCATGTTCCGAAAATTCTGACAACTCTTCCACCTAAAACAACTCCACAACCAGCAAAATCAACACCTTCAGCTCAACCTAAAGCAACTGCAGATGCAGGATTTCCGTGGTGGGCATATTTAATCATTGCAATCGTATGTATACTTGCTCTTATTGTCGTCATTGGTGCTATTGTGTAAGTTTTACTTAGATACTGCAATATATATGATTTTAAAAACATTTTTAGATATTTTGTTTGTTTCAAGAAAGCTAAGGTATCAAAAACTCAACATTCTCCACCTGCTGCTATTGTAACACCAGCAACGTCAAAGAAAGCTAACGGTGCAATTGCAACAACGACAACAACTGCTGCTGCTGCTCCTGGTGAAACAAAAGATACACCATCATCAAAGAGAAAGGCTGATTTGAATTTCACAAAGTTTGAACCAAGCAAAAAATCAAAAAAGAGCCAAAAGAAAGCAAAGAAGGTTACAACACAAGAACCTACAACAACTGAAGATGTTCCACCTGCTCCTGGCTCTCGACAACCTGTATTTGATCTTTCAAATGCTCCAGAACCTGTTTATAAGCCAAATTATAATCCAAAGCCTCATCGATTGGTTCCACGTTCAATGAAATCAGCAAAAACCGACTCTCTTGAAAAAACGTTGCCAAAAGAAAGAATGGAATTGATTGAACCTGTTGCAGAGTCTGCTTCTCGGCATTGTATTAAATCTAATGAATCTGAAATTGTGCAAGAAGTTAAAAAGTGAGTTACTTTTTGAGTGAACTGCAGTTTCTGTACATATCTTCTTTTAGAAATTATCCTGAAATAAAACGTGCTGTTTTGGATGCTGAAGCTGAACTTGTCTGTATGCCTGTTGGAAAGATGTTTGTTGTAATTGATACACTTGCGTATGTTCATTTATAGTTATATATTCCCATCTTTATAAATATATATTAATTTAGTCGTGAAGCAGAACAAAAGCTTGGCGCAATTGGTTGTGAAATTGATGAAGGTCGTTGCATTACATCTGTTTCTGAAGGTGCTCGTCAATATCTACAAGATGAAAAATGTCCAACAACAACAGTATATTTTGCTATTGGAGCTGAATATCATCGATATCTTCCTGAAGATTATGAGAAAATGGATGTTTATTCAATTCCATTATTGATGGTCGTTGCACTTCAACGTCGCTTTCCTGATCATTATCGTCGTAAAGCATGTGCATTAATGCGGTATGTTGTTCTGCTTATATATTATCGCATTCTTACAGCACTTATTTTTAGCCGAAAAATGCCTACTGTACTTGCAAATTACACTGAAGCTGCAAGACAAAAAATGCCTTATCCTATTCCTGTTATTGAAAAGGCATATTGCCGTGAACCAAAGCTCTTTCGCCAATTGTCTCAAATCAAAACTGATAGTGAAAGTGAAAAAAGAATGAATAAAATGAAAGAAGCTGGTGAAAAGCAAAAGTTGGATGTTAAAGGTGGTGATCGTGATTCATAGCGAAAAAAGAAATCATCAAAGAAGCATCAATGAATATTTTTGTTTTTGATTGTAATTTGATTCTTGGTGAATGTTTTTTATAATGTTTAGTTAAATATTTAATAAATATATTTATTCATTGTGATACGGTTGATGCTACAATTTAACAATACTTTATTTTTTTGCAGTGGGGTACTGTAGTTATTGTTGTACAAACCATTATTGTTTCAATTAATTTTGATCATCTCATAGCTATTTTTCGCCCAACAAGCTTTAAGTTAAAACATCTAAAAATGATCTCTTTTTTAGTAAATGAATTTGATAATGAGTAGAATTGCACCATTTGTCGTGTAAATGAAAATTCTAGAATCACCCTTTATTGATTAAAATGCAAAGTTGTAAAACTAGAATTTATTTAACATAAAAAAACAATACAATATTAATACATAACATTTATACAGTAGCAGGTGGAGGAGGATTTTGATTCTGAGTTGCAACAGGAGCTATTATGGTAGCCTCCACAGGAAGTGGAGTTTCAATAGCAGCGGGAGCAGTAGCTGGAGAAATTTGATTTTGAACAGCAGATGGAACTTGAATTTGCTATAGCAGTTTGTGCATTTTGATTACCATCATTTGGAATTGTTATTGCTGTTCATTCTGTCTTTGCCGTTTCTTGAATATCATTTTTTGCAACACTTTTTAGTCATTCAGTTTTATTATTTACAACCAATTTTCAAAGACTCCAAAGTGAATATCCACCATAAATTGTAGTTAATAAACATATAATTCCTGAAAAAAGTAGTTGAGGTAATTATGTGTAATGCCATATATTACGTCATCAAGCAAAATCTCATAAATGATGATGCCGGCAAGCTCCTCATTGATGTTGATGAATAAACTCCACTTTTTGATCACGTGTAATCGATCACCTAATGTCTAATTAGTCCGAAATACAAAAAAAACCAACCAACAATCAAAAATGATATTGCAGGATACATAAATAGTTGCCATTTAATTGTATCAAAAATCTTTTCTGGACATGATGCGTCTGTTCCATACATGATTGTTGATAATGCTGCATTTCGATCGTAACTTGTTGGAGGAAATGTATGGAATTTTATATTTTGATTAATTGCGGATCCAAGATTGACATGAAAACCTTACAGTGAAGGTGAAGCAAATTTACAAAAAATTAATCAAGCTAAAGCAACATAAGAATAATTCGGAAGAGGACACTTGGTGGAAGTTGCGTTTATATGCCAACCTCCATGCATGCTTTTTTCGTGAATGCAGCAAGTGATATAAATGCAACTTCCACCAAGTGTCCCGCGTCCCAATTATTCTGACCAATTGCTCTTTTTTGTGCCATTTTGAAAATAAGAATTACATCAGATTTTTTTCTTTGTTGCTGCATTTCAACAAATGTTTTTGTTTTTGAAATTTAAGATTTCAGCCTTTCGATTGAAAAATGTGTAAACCAATGTGGATTCAAAAGTTCATTTATTAATTTATAAATGCAAAGCATAAAATGTGTAAAATCAGTTTTTTTAAATTTATTTTTTAAGCTTTTTACTCAAAAATACTAAAACTACATCTCACATCGTTATCTTATAAGTTAATGAATCTCAAAATTCAAGCCATTAACTTTTTGAAGTTCAGCAATTTTTTCTTCAATAAAAAATTTGATTGTTTTTCGTTTAAAATTCACACTTCTCAACGTTGAATCTGTTGATAGTGAAGCTCCACCCATATCATAGCTCTTTTCCATAGGCATCCAATTGCTATCCATATTTCTCCAATTATAACGAAAATGTAAAAATTCAACTCCAAAAATTATAAGCGAAAATGAAATCATTGAAATATAAAAATAAAAAAGAATATCAAAATGTAGCAGTGTTAAAACTATTGCACCATTTGTAGCACTATCAACTTCATATCGTTGAAAAGGTGATTGATAACGGCCTCGAATATTTGCATATGCACTTGAAAAACGACTTATTGCTCGATTTATTTTTTCTAATTCAATAGTGAGGTTCCTGAAAAAAAAAGGATTTTTAAAGAAATGTTGATAAATGACATTTAGGCAGATAGATTATCTGCCGCACATATTGGGTAAACCCAATTGTATTTAAAACAAATATTAAATACATTCACTGACAAAAAGCCGTGATGCATTCGTCACCCGCACATCACTACCAGTGACGAAAAAAACCTTCATCGGTGATTAATATTAATGTGAGAACAGCGCAATTGTTACTTACTTATTGATAACAAATGCAACCATTTCAACAGAAATGGTTGAATCACGAATAAATAGAATTTTTTCTTTTGCATCCATTACATTCACGTGATTTGGAACTAAATCTGTATTCAACGCATCCAAGGTAACAGAAAATGGAACATTTTTATTTATGTTATCAAAATCTGATAAATTATTGTGTCGAATTATTCTGAAATAATAATGGTTACAAAATTAAAGGGAAAGAACTATGTAATCCATTTTTAGATACTTATTCATCCACCAGAAAGACACAAGTTTTTTAAAAAAATATTAAAATTTTGAGTCTTTGTGCATGAAAATTTGAATTTTAAAAATGCAACAAATAGTTCTTCTTAAATTAATTCCATTTTTTTTTTCAACTTACTTTCCCCTTTGAACTAATTCTTCTATTTCTCGGCATTGTTCTTTTCGACAATAAAAATTTAAAAAATATCCATTATCCGCTTCATATACTGTCCATTTACCATATTTTAATTCATCCAATAACTCATGCATATTCAAAAAATCAACACCTTTTTGTAATGGTACTGTAAGAAAATATTTCATTTTAGCCTAAAAATATGTTTTATTATTACACCTGCTGCTATTTCTAATTTAAAAATAACTAAGGTAGGTAGTATGCTGAAAAGCTAAAAACCATGCTGTTATTTTAAAACGATGCCGTGTTTGCTCAATAAATACAAACCTGATAAAAACCAATTATTAAAAATGCTGTAAACCAATATGAACCAGTTAAAAATAAAAAACTTGTTTTACGATTTTTTGGATGTTCATTTTGATTAAAGAATGATGCAAAAGTAAACCAAAGCCATTGTTTATATGTATAATTTTTATATCCCAAATATGTAAATCCTGCCACTAATGCAATAATCCCAATTAGTAGAAAATAAACATTTACTTCAAAAGTTTTTAACAAAAATTGATCAGATTCAAGAACATTTTGTTCTTTGACTAAAATGTCTATAGGATTTGAACAACTAAAGATTACAGTAGCCTACCAATATAACCAAATTGTAAATAATTTACTGGAATTGTAAATGCAACTTTTTTTAATCTATCTGGTGAGACAATTAGAGATATTAATGACATATCAGCAAGTGTGCCATTAGAAATGGTATCAATAATTTCATCAGATGTTGACATTTCCTAAAGAAATGGCTAATTGATTATGGTTTAAAAAAATTGCAACCTTTGAAAAAAACTAACCTGTTGCACCACTTCATAATCAATTCCAGCAAATTCAAAAATTAGCTTTAAAAATTCCACATCACTTCCTGGACGTTCACAACTTTGTATTGACCAATGACGACATTTTGATGTAAATGTAACTTCCGGAGCAAATTCTTTAAATCCAATTAAACGTAAAACTTTTTTCGACATTACTTTGTTTTATTTAAAAAAACAACAATGCAGAAAAGTTGTTTTTTTTTCTTGATATATTTAATAAGAGTTTGTAATAAATTATTCACAGACCAGATGAATCTTTATTTTTAGTATTTGATGGAAGATTTTTTGTAACTTGAAACTCTGGAATTTTTAGAGGTGCCATAAAAAATTCAGATTTGTAGAAAAAATCTTTTTTTTGCTTGTGCTAGTGGCAAGCATAAAACTTTTTTTGTTTTATGTTTGCTAAAGTAATTTGTTTTATAAAAAAACAAAATAATTGAAAAAAAGTTGTTTTTTTAAGTTTCAAATGTTTATTGAAAGATTTGTAATAAATTATTCACAGACAAAAGAAATCCCTTTGTTAAATTTTTTTAGGTGTTTCTATTTTTACGTGTAATTGGAACTTCTAAAAGCAATATCAAAAAATGGACAAGAAAAAAATCTTTTTTTTGTCCCGTTAGTAGCAGAAGTAAAATTATTAATGGCTGGACGAAAAAAAAGCAACCGAAACACAATAAACGATAAAAACAATAAAATTCTTTATGTTATACATAAAGAATTTTATTGTACTTGATTAGAAAAGCAGTGACTCTTTGAAGTTGCATATTTTATTTTACCACAAAGTGCTTTTTGAAATATAAACAAATCCATTGCAAAAAAAATGATGATAATTTAAGAAAATCAAAGATTTAATTACAACACAAGCAGTTTTTTGTTGCCAAAAACAGTTCAGCACATGTCTTTTTTCTTGCTTTGTAAATAATTATTCTCACAAATGAAAACGTTTATTATTGCTATCAACAGTGTTTTCCCGCAATCACTTTTTTCGCAATCGCAATGCAATCGCAATCTTAAAACTAATCGCAATCACAATTGCGCAATATCAACCGCAAGCTGAATCGCAATCGCAATTGTGTTTCGCAACCGCAATCGCAATTTTTCGCAATCGCAATCGCAATTTGATCAACAGTTTTGAGCAAAGCTATAGCCAGTGACTTTTTGAAGTTTGTCAAAGAGAACTTTGCTTGATATTTTTATCATTTCAGTGCATATCTCTTACAAGCTATTGAAAAAGAGGCCATTTTTTCCAAATTCGGTCATTTTTTCAACCTTTTTTAAAAAATTTCAAACAAAAAAAATTTTTCTTAGATTGCACAATATTCTCAATCGCAATCGACCGCAATCGCAATATTGTGAATCGCAATCGAGAGCAATCGCAATCAATAGAAATTGCGATTGCGATTGCGGATTGCGATTGTGATTGCGATTGCGGGAAAACACTGGCTATCAAGCATTTTCATCCAAAAAAAATGGAAAGATAGATATTCCAAAACGTATGCTAGTTTCGAGAGAGAAGTCGACTAACAACAAATAGATGGTTAGATTATTTGTTAATACACAGAGCAATGTTGTTTTTAAAAACGTTGTTTTTGCTTTGCGCAACATACTGATGGCATCAGTGTCTCACTTTTTCACTGTGTGTTATTTATTGCATTTGTTTTGCACACTTACGATATCTAAGCAAATTCGTTCAATCGTCTTTATTTTGCTTTCTTTTTCAATTCTAAGGTTGTTTCTGATTATTGAAATATTAACGTGTCACTTTAGCGTTGTCTTTTGTTGGCGTTGGGGACAATTATCATTAGACACGGTGTGTTTGTTGAACTGTACAATAAGCATTTTTTATTGCCTGCTTGTTTTAAAAATGAATTTTTAACATTTTTTAAATCCTAATTTACAAAATTTACGTCATGCGTTTATATGTATAGCTTGGCTGCAGGACCTCTCAAAAGCCCACAGCCGCAAAAGCAATTTAATTTTGGTCACTCTGTATTTTTCAATCCATATGTGTTTTTATGTCTGTCAAGCATTTATTTAAATTCTAACACAACAAAAAATACCACTTGCAAGAGCGCTTGTATTACAAAAATGGCAGCGCTTGATGTTAGTTTTTTTACTGATTCTTATCCAATTTTAGATGGCTCAAGCTTTGGCAACCAAGTGGAAAGAACTTAGTAATGGATTAGACGACATTTATGCTGGTGTCCGCCTGGGTATACAACGTTCAATGAAACTTTACTCGTGCGCTACTTTCTTTCTTTTGAATAAAATAACAATTTCTTTCATTTTAGACACGTATATGATTATGGTCGTAATCCTCTTACGAAATGTATTGAAAGAGAAAAATACAAGGAACTCTATGAAAAGCTTGCAACATATCTTGAAAACTATGTCAATCAACTTGGTAAAGAATTTCAACAACTTCATGGAATAAAACTTCTTGAACATTATCATTGTGTATGGGAAAAGTTTCGAACCAATTCTGAAGTTGTTGATTTTGTCTTTCGTCATCTTAAAGCTGGTAATTTGAAACCTGTTGAAGATGAAACTTACATCTTTGGCGGTTACAATGTATGTTTTAGGAATACATAAAAAAGTGACAGTAATAAAGGTTTCACATTTATTTTAGCTTGCTGTTGATTTTTGGAAAAAAATAATTTTCGAAAATGTCGTTGATGATATAACAAATACTCTTTTTGAATTAATTCTTTCTGAATGCAGTGATGGAAGTGTTTCAACAGCTGTTCTCGGAAGTGTTTTAAATTCTTACCGTATGTTTTTTGTAAAACCTCAAATGAGTTCATTGTTAAATCACCATATTTTGCCTATATAATAGTCTAGTTTATGAATAAACAAAATATTAGCAGCTTTATCTTCCTTCAGATACTTTTGTATGCCACGATAATGCCAAGTAGCAACGTAGTAGCAATAAGCTCAATTTTTAGACACATTATTACTAGTAATTAAAGTCATATTTTCAACATGTTTAGGTCATATTAATGGTTTTAATAGCAACTTTAAGGTTATCCTTTCGTATATTTATAATTATTTTTATCGCTAATACGTAAAAAAAGCTTTTTATTACAATGATAATGTCATCATTTGCTATATAACGTTAATGTGGCATACACAAAAGAAGTATTAGCCGCTATTCACCTAACTACTCGTATATATGCATAGGAAGTACATATGCAAATATGAAAAACCATCTCTTATTTAACTTCGAAAAACCTTACATTTCAATTGTTTTTAAATGGACATTTTTTAGTTGAAATGGGCATGATTGAAGATCCAAATTTTTCACTTGAAATGGATATTGCTGCAGCTCCAGATTTTTCTCTTGAAATGGACATTGATGAAGATCCAGATTTTTCAGCTGAAATGGTAGATCCAAAAAACAAATTTCCTGTTGTTTTTAAAACATACTTTGAAAGCAAATATTTTCAACTAACGCAATTATATTATTCTCCACAAGCATACTACTTTCTTACTCTTCAAAATCCTGCTGAATACTTGAAACAAGTTGAAGAACGTTTCAATGGAGTTAATAATGAAAATGGACGTGATGATGTTGATTATAATCGTGTTCCATCAAATTTTGAATGGTTGATGCAAATGTGTGATGAAATCTTCATTAAGAATGAACGTTTACGTGGTATACTTGATTTTGCAATTGAAAAATGTAAGGAAGAAAATATTGTTGGTGTATTTGATATATGTGAACAAATTGGTGGGGCTTTGGAAGCATTAGGACCAATTATTGAAAGACATATTGAATCAAAAGTGCTTTCACAAATTAACAATGTCGTTTATACTGCTAAAGATGTAAGTTTTATTTATAAAAATAGCTCATGATAAAATGCTTTACAGAATCCAAAAAATTATGTTAATGAAATTGTTTCTGCTCGTCAACATTTTAATTCTCTCTATACTTATTCATATAAATATTATTATCCTCTTCTTCGAGCAGTAGATAAAGCACTTACCAATTTTATAAACCATGCTAAAAATGATAAAAATCCTGAAAAACAATTCCGCTCAACTGAACTTCTTGCTGGTTATATTGATTCACTTCTTCGAAAATTTATCAATGATCATTCTGATAATGAAATTGAAGAAGCTTTTAACCAAATTGTAAGTTATATTTTTTTATTTTTGAGCTTTCAATAGGCATGGACCTGGCGTTGTGTCTCCGAACGCTGACAAGTCATATCTTTTTTTATCAGTGATAAAAACATTTTTTGATCAATATGACCCCCCCCCCCCCCCCCGGGCCCTGGGCTCAGCTGTCTGTTCCAAAAGAGAGCATAAAAAAATATGACCTGGGAGCCGAGATATGAGAGTGGGCCCGTGGCCGGGCCGAGTTTTTTAGCCGTTTTTTCGGCCCGTGAGGCTGATATCATATCAACAAAAAATAGATAGCTACTTTTTTTTCTTCGAAATGGTAGCCCTGGATGTAAAATACTTTCTTGTTAAAAAAGTAGCGAAAAACATGAATTTTTGATTCTGTTTTTGCCGGGCCCGTGACCGGCCCGCTCTCGGCCCGCGTCCATGCCTAGCTTTCAATTGCGTTTGTATTGATCTTAACCTTTTTTGGGTCCAGATATAACGAGATATGAAATTTGATATTTTGTGATCCCCTCTTCTTCTGGGAGAGATATTTTTCTTTGATTGTGAGCCGCTTTAATGTGAAGCGAGACTTACCCTCTCCCTCCCCTTTTCATAACTTGAGACATCTGGACAGCCTCTTTAAAAAATGAATTTATTCGAAAAGAAAATATTACTTTAATAATTTCGTTTCTATTTAAACGCAATCTATAAAGACACAGTGTCATAAACATTTGGTCTTCATAGATTTCGTTAATCCCAAAAAAATAATTAAAGTCTAAAATTTTGAAAGAGAAATAATAGTTCGCTTTACTGTAATATTGTATATTTCAGATGGTAGTATTCAAATACATTGAAGACAAAGATGAACTTCAAAAATATTATTCAAAGTTTCTTGCAAAACGTTTGTTAAATGGATTTTCTGCAAATGAATATTATGAATCTTTAATGCTTCAAAAACTTCAACATGAATGCGGCCTTGAATATACTGCTAAACTTCAACGAATGTGTACTGATATTACTGTTAGCAAAGAATTAACACATTTATTCAAGCAACAAATTTCTGATACAAATAATGATTCACAAGGAATTAATTTTTCTGTTATGGTTCTTACAAATGGCTTTTGGCCATTTCATTATTATCGAATTTGTTCTCTTCCATCTGTTCTTCGAAATGTTATTGAAAAATTTGAAGAACTTTACATTGCTCGTCATTCCGGTAGAAAGCTTACTTTTCTTCAGCATCTTTCACATGGTGAAATTATTTGCAATTTTTATAATCGAAAATATGGATTTTTGGTAAGACTTTCTAAAAGAAGATACTGTATACTGTAAATATAAAAACTTTAGGCATCAACTGCTCAAATGGCTATTCTTTTAAAATTTAATGATAAATTAAATTTTTCTTTGCAAGAACTTATTGATTCTTTGGAATTTAAGCATGATACCCTTCTTACAGTACTCCAGCCAATGTTAAATATTGGTTTAATTATTTTTGATGGAGCTGAATCTCTTGATGCAAACACTCCAATGGATACTGTACTTAATTTAAATCCAAATTTTTGCAAGTATGCATTCACTTTTATAATTTAAAGTAATTTTTTTACATTATTTTAGCAAGAAATTAAAGATTAATTTTTTCAAAGCAATTAATCGAAATGGAACTCGTAAGGAAGAAACGTGAGTTTTTTTTAATAGTTATTCTTTTAAATATGCTGCATACTAATATCTTTAGTGATGTTTTAAAAACTTTGGATGCTGATCGTCGAATGCTTATTCAATCTGCAATTGTTCGAGTTCTAAAAATGCGTAAAACTATATCTCATTCTGCTTTGATGTCAGAAGTCATTCAACAACTTTCTGGCCGTTTCAAACCTAATATTCCAGTTATTAAAAAATGTATTCAACTTCTTATTGAAAAAGAATATTTGGCTCGTGTTGAAGGTGTTCATGATTCTTACAAATATCTTTCATAAATTTTCTCGTATTTTTTTCATACTTGTGTTTCATTTTCTTATGTCTTCTGTTTTATTTTTTAAATAAAATAAAAAATTTACTTCCAAAAGGATGCATGTAATAACATAAAAAATAAATATCGAATTATTCATGAAGATTGGGGACTGAAAAGAGCGGACGTCTGCCAAAAATAAATAAATTTTTCCCCACAGAAAACGTTTATTGCTGTAAAAAAAGCATTTTCAAAAATGGAAAGATGAAAGTTATAAAGAACATAAATTCCAAAAAGGTATGCTAGTTTCGACTAACAGCAACTAGATGGTTAAATTACTTGTTAATACACAGAACAATGTTGTTTTTAAAAAGGTTGTTTTCGCTTTGCGCATCAAACTGATGGCATCAGTGTTTCTCTTTTTCAATGCATGTTATTTATTGCATCTTTTTTGTAAATTTTGAAACTCGTTCGATCGTCTTTATTTTGCTTTCTGTTTGCCAACTTCTAACTTTGTTTCTGATTATTCAAAAATTAAGTTTTATAAATATGTTTTATTCAAAAAAGATAACATGAAAAAAATATATACTTGATTGATTCATTTATTGAAACTTCAATAGTATCGTCTACAACAACTGCAGTAATAATATTTAAAAAAAAAGTATATGCAATTTTGATAGTTTTTCTCAGTTGTGAAAACTAGTAATAAAAATGCAAAAGTATTCATACAAACTGAAATTCAAAAAGTTCGAAAAACTATTGAATCATGCTGTTTCTTGTTTAAATATTACATACAAAAAAAATATTTTTTCAAATATTTTCTTTGCTTGAACAATGCAAAACAAAATTTTGAACTATTAAATTTCATTGTCAAAACAACTTTATTTCCACGATGATGCTAACATGCTAAAATACATATCTGTTTCACTTGCAATTGGTGAAACAGAATTTCGAAAGTTTTGTGTTTTGACAGCTGCAGCTTGTTCGTCAGCATAAGACTTAATGCTAGAAAAGCTTTTTGTTAAAACTTTTGTTGTTGTAACTTTCCGTTGAATAAAGAAAAATGTGATGCCATAAATATTTGCAAAAATCGGCATACAACATAAGCTACTAATTTCCTAAAAAAATAAGAAATAAAAAGTAGTAATTTAATTTTGCAACAGCTATTTATTAGAGACAAATTGAATTGTGGCAACATGAAATTAAATCAAAAATAGAAAGTAAAAAAAAGAAACTTACTTTAATGACACTAAATTTTTTTAAAGTATTAACTTCAAAATGTGTGATTGCAATAAAAATAACAATTTGATATAAAACAAAAAGTAAACTAAATGTTGAACAAAGTAACAGAACAATTTGGGAAGTTCGAATTATTTCTGATAAGTTATAGCGTTCAGTTAATGAATGAGTTGCAAAACGCTTTTTAAAAAATTCTCTAAAAAGCTTTTTGTTTTAAGGATTACGAAAATAAAGAATTGTTTGACTCTGCAAAATCGATACAGAGATGCCCATTTATAAACTTACTCCTTTCTATTTTTACAAAAAATGCAAATTCCAATGCAACTTCCAAGGGATGTCAACGGTAAAAGAAATTGTGCATCAAGAAATATTTGTTGATATTTAACTTCATCTGTACTAATTATTGAACTACAAAATGGTAAGGAAATGTTGAGTGAATAAATAGGGATTAAACTATTGATGTAAAGTGATGTAATTGTAATCCACTGAAAAATCATTTATAAAAATTATGCAAATTTATTAATGTGATAGAGAAAGATATGAAGTGGTCAAAGTAACATTGAATATATTCGTCAGTGACGACCCTTCTCTAAAGATATGGGCTAAGAAAGCCGCAAAGGAACGATTTTTTTGTCAAAAATTCGATGAAAATATTGCATACCTTCTATGGGTTACTGTATTTGCACCTACGGAAGCCAAAAAACTTACATTAGCTGCAATTGCCAAACAAACCAAAAAAGTAAAAATTTTTCGTTCATAAAATTTTCTTAAAACTGTTGCAACAATTCTTTCCACTGCAATTACAGGAAATGAATAAATTGTTACTGCAAACGGTATCGTTTGAAGATAAGATTCTAAAATGCATGAAAAAATTTTTGAAATAAAATCACATGGTTGATTTGCTGTAAAAACTCGAAGAATACGATTTGATGCTCTGTAAGTAGTTAGCAAAGCTCGAATAATCAATGCCAATGTTAAACTGATAAGTAGCAAACGAAGGTTGAAACATATTTTCTGAAACTTTTGTCCACCACTTTACATTAAATTTTTTCTTTTTAAATTTCTTACCCTTGTCTTAAAAAGAAATAATAAAGCTTTAAAAAGCAGTATTAATGCAGAAATATTTAACAAAATAACACATCCTAATACAATATTATAATTTATTGAATAGTGAATCTCGGCAGCTTCTTGACATAGCTTATCCATCTTCGATTGAATTTTTTTTTCTATGAACAAAAATGCAAAGACGAAAATGAAAATAGTTATATTAAAAATTTATAAACTTAATTTAAAAAACACCTTTTAAAAACTTATTGCAATGTGTTATTAAATTAATCATAGGTGGTAAAAAAATAAATATGAGAGTAATTGAAAAAAAAAGTTTTTTTATTAAATAAAAGCCTAATGACACCATTGCATTACTTCACTAGCAAACAAAACTTTTCTTTTTGAAAACTAATTTGTGCTACAGTATCCTTTTTGCCAGTTTCATAAATAAAATGTGATTAAACGAAAAATATGCTTTTGAAGCTTTATTTGAGAATTGAGCATTGACAATCTTGATTGTTGCACAGTGATGACCTTGATAACGGATACTTCATTTTTAGTGGTCCTCAACTTATGGTGGATTTGAGAGCTCATATTTTTTATGAAATCCTTTGTGCTTCTTCACTGGACCGAGATTCTACTTGCTGTTGTTTTTTCCTTACTCTTTGTTCGTTAAAGCCTTTTTCTTTAATGTAAAATATATAAAACAGTTTTAATTCAAAATGTCGAAATATGATATCGCAGAAGAAAAATTTTTTATTATTAAATTAATCATAAGTGGCAAAAAAATTAAAAAAAGTGTTTATTTATTAATAAAACCTAATCTTACCATTGCATTACAACGATACTTATTTTGAAAATAAATTTGTTCTACAGTACCATTTTTTTAATCTCATAAATAATGTGATAAAACAATTTTTTACTGGCAATAAAAATTATTCTGTTGAAGTTTTTTTGTGAGTTTTAAATTTAATAACATTGTTTACTAAAAAAGAAAGAAAAAAGCAGCAAAGGAATCAACCTTAATAACTAAATTTTTAATCAATTAAAAAGCGAAAAAAAACACTAAACTCTTGTACAGACTTTTGCTAAATATCTGAAAAAAAATTTTGTATTTATTTTTGGAAAACTACAGATTTTGCATCAAAAAAAATTAATGAAAAACCGATCCAATATAGAAGACATGGTACTTTTATACCTGACAAAGCATCTATAAAATTTTTGATCATGTTTTCGGAAAAATAAAATGTGCATCAAGAAATATTTAATGCTAATTAATTTCTTTTGTTTGAAATATTTGACCCATTTTTTATTTTAATAAACCAACTACGACAACAGCAAGACAATAATACAGAGAAAAACAGCACTACCCGCTAGCTCTAAGACCAATGCATAAAAAATGGATACAAATAATTTTTTATTGGGGACAAAGATATTTGAAAAGTTTACGATATATTTGAAGGGAAAAGTTTTCGGGAGTATGGAAAAAGTGGACTGGACCAACTTTTGGACTGGACTGGTATTTTATGGACTGGACTCGCATTTTTTTAAAAATTATATTTTGAATTCTTAAAAAATAACCCTTCTGGAGTGTTAACAAAGTCCATTTTTTTGTTTTTTATCAACTTTAATGTGTTTTTTTAAAAAAAATGCGAGTCCAGTCCATAAATTACCAGTCCAGTCCAAAAGTTGGTCCAGTCCACTTTTTCCATACTCCCAAAGTTTTCAAAGTTAAAACAAAAAAAGAGTTTTAATTTCTTTTTTAAGAGAGAAAAGACAAGAGACATTTCAGTATAAATGATAAAAACGAGGACGAATGAAACAAAAAGTTTTCATTTGACTAAGGAAAACACATTTACATAAATCAATTAGAAAAAGCTATGAAAGGGGAAAGACAAGAGGATAATTCAGTGTGGATAGTACTAATGATAAAGCACGATATTATCCAGAAGTAAACAAATAAAGAAAGCTAGCACCAGATGAAGATAAAGAAGGGATAAAGAAAGCTGGCACCAGATATGAAAGGAATACTTTCAGACAAAAGATACAATAAATATTGCAAGAATCATTCAATAGTAAGTACAATGAAGTGGACACTAATCATCATTAATCCATGGACTATTTTCAAACATGCTTTGACTTCCAGCCTCATCAACTATAAAATCAAATCCTTGAACAACTCGAAATTCGGGTCGAATTGTGTAATGTAACAATGGAGATTGTGATCTTGGAACAGCTGGCAAAAGTGGTGAAGGTGGTCTTGGAACAGATGCAGTATCATGTTCATGAGGGCCTAAATAGTAAAATTTTTCTTATTAATGTTATAATAAAAACGTAAAATAAACATTTGCAAATTTTGTTAAATAATTTTTTTTAAAATTACTCTAGAGTGTTACAGATTTCTTTTCAATACAAACTTACTTTCTTCCATTAACCTTGAATCATTTAATCTTGCAGCATTCGGTTCAACTTGTAGAGCATGAACAGGTGGAGCTGAAGATGGTGTAACAGTTTCAACATGATTATCTAAATTGCCATATTTTTAGAATAAAGTAAGTTTAACCGACAATATTTATAAATTAAACAGCAATATTGTGCAAACACTGCTAAATAATTACTTTGCTTCTCTTTTTTCAAAAATTAAATAGGTGAAAAAATGGAACAAAGTATTAAAGTTAACTTATATTTGCTCATTACATGCACTAACAAGGGAACGTATCAAACTGCCAACCCCAGATTTTTTCGCTACTATGCGGAATCGATAGGTCATAGTAAGGTATGAAAAACCCCCAAGGGATTTTTCCCCGTTTGGGGTTTGAAGCGTTTAACAGGATTTGTAAAGTGTTTTTCACTTATATGCTTACCCCTATAAGCAGAACAACGCTTATAGGGGTTGGCCTATAAGTGAAAAAAACGCTTATAGGGGAAAGCATATAAGTGAAAATTTCAGTGAATATATAGGGGTAGACATATAAAATAACAAAACCCCAAACGGGGAAAAATCCCTTGGGGGTTTTTCATACCTTACTATGACCTATCGATTCCGCATAGTAGCGAAAAAATCTGGGGTTGGCAGTTTGATACGTTCCCTTGTAAGTTAAAAACTTCAGGTTACGGTAATTTTTTTGAGGTATGTTAGTACATTTTAGTTTAGAATTTCCATTGCTTCTTTATTACCTTCAACACCATATTGACGATCAGAATTAATTACAGCATTTTCAACACCAGCAGGAATACGAGGATTAAATGTTGGAGACGGTTGTGAAATAATATTGTCATCATAATCTTAAAACAAAGAATTTCAAACAACATATTAAAAAAAATTAAAGATAAAACTTAAACATTTTGTTGCATTCGTTAAAGTAAAAAGTATGTTAATTTTTTACAAGAATTTACTTAATGCTAGTGCATAAAATCTTTACCGCATTATTGTACATACCTCCATGGACGGAAAAATAGTCATCTTCATCAAATCGAGCTTCACTACCAATTTGACGACTTTCTTGAACATCCATTTTTTCTTCTTCAACAACACCAGCATTATCAGCAAGACGTTCTTCATTTCCTCGAATTGCATCATTTCCTTCTGCAACATTTGCATCACTAACAATATCATTAATTTCCGGTTCTTCTGTCATATGGACATCATCAGCAGCAGCACAAATTTGCTCTTGTTGTTCATTAACTTTTTCATCAACAACAGCAGCAGCTTCTTCAATACCAACATCAACATTCATTTCTTCATCTTCACCAGCAAGTCCAACTTGTGCTTGTTGAACTTCATTAGCATCATCTTCTTCTTCAACAGCATCAGCATCTTCATGAACATTAGCATCAGCAGCATCAAGAGAAATTTTTGCTCGACTAAAAAATTAAGTTGTAGTAAAATGGAACACGAATAAAGCAATATTTTTACTTTTGTTGTCGTTTTTCTTCTTTTGCTTGTGCAGAGATAGGGAGACATTCAGGAAGATGTCTTGCATTTAAATCCTGAAATGTGAAAGAAAAGAGAAAGATTTATTTTTTTAAAATATAGTTATACTGCTGTATTTTTTTCTGTGAAAGATAAAATATTGCAGAAAAGAAAAGTTTTTAAAAGTGGATAGTAATCAACAAATATTTAAACATTTCAACAAAGAAATTGATTGTTACTCGAGAATTATCATACTTTTACTGGCATGCTTTAAAAATGTCATATTTTTGCTTAAAACTTTTTTTAGCTATTTTAGTCATATCTAAACTTTAAGTTTGAATCATCTTAATCAGACAGTTTTGAACAGCTCAAAGTACATTTATTTAATTTTGTCAGAAATTTCATAGATATTAAAAACTGTACACAATAAATGTTCGATTTTTTCGTAAACAACAATTTAAATGCCTTTTTGGTGTTATTAAAGGAAAGAATCGAAAAAAAAGTGAAGGGTTTGTTATTTTTTTGTAAAAGGGAACTGCAGCTCTCTCCTCCGTGACCAACGTCCGAGATTGCTTCATGAAAAAATAAATATCGTTGAGTTCTTTTTTTACTACAAAAAATCAGTATCCAAAAAAATAACTTATTGGCGCAACTAACATTTGATCATTTCAACGAACGATGTCACGAATCAAGAAACACACAATGAAAAAAGAAAATAACAAAATTTTTAACTGAAAAACCGCCTTTTTTTGCTAATTAAAAGAAATACCGTCATAGGAATCATTCCGCAAGTAAAAACAAAATTTTTCATTTGAACTGCTTTGGTGTTTTTGATGGTTTAAATTTTTATCGACAGCACTAAAATTGTCAAAATAGCCCAAAATAAAAGTTTTTGAAAATTACTGTATCATGAAAAGCCAGCGTTTATGTAACCCCATCTTATAAGTTTCGTTATTTTTTATTTTCTCATTTATAAAAGTGAATAAAAAAAATCAACGCGCAAAGAGCAGTCAAAAATTCGTTTGTGTAAGAGAGAAATAGGACAGAAACAAAGAATTTATGTTTGTTTCTGTGAAGCAACATCTCTTATAACAAGCTTTTTTATTTCAAACAATAAAATAAGGTTGTTTCCAAAAATTGGAAACTTTATTTATTGGCGTCTGAGCATTTGCTTCTACTGTTCCCCTTTCAAACCAATGATTTACCGGAAAAAGAAACAATATTTGAAGAAGAATAAATGGAAAAAAGCAAAAAGTAATAGTTGCTCTGATATTATCGGCAAAAGAAGCAATGTTTTTTCAATTTTATTTCTTTCTTTTTGCAATATGGAAAACCCGAAAACGATTTGTTTTTGTTACAGTGTTCCACAAAACTAAATAATTCTTATTTCTAAGGCTAAATGGCATAAATCGTTAGCTAAGTAACATATTAAAATAAAAAGCAAATTTAAATTTTTCAACAATTCGTAACACGAATGTCAACTACTGTCTTAAAGAAAATAATTTGTTTGCCAGAAGCTTTGGACCATTCTCTACCTAATTTCAAAATTTTTCATTAATCAACCTCTTAACTTTGAAAACAAAAATAATTGTTTAAAAAAAGGCAGACAAAATTGAAAAAAAGCCATTTTTGCTAATTTTGATATTTTAAAATTTTAAAGATAATTTGATAAAAAAATTGTTAAAAGGCAACACAATTTTTGTATCTACCGTAATCAAGGAATTAAATTTAAGACAAATTGGCCCTTTCACGACAAAACTCCCAAAAACAAAAACGTGCTAAAATCCTGATATAAGTCAACTAACAAAATAATGTCATTGTTTTAAATGGGTTTAATATAGCTCAAAAATAACGAAAATTTAGTTGATTTTGTGGTGTTCATGAAACTTGGGACAGCGCTGTACTTCAACTATGACATTAAGAATCAATGAAAACAAATATCGAAAAAAATGATCGAATGAATATTACGGAGAAAATAAACTCATTATAATGTTAAAATCAAAAAAACGAAAGAAAAAAAAATATTTGAAGAAAACAAACATAAAAATTTAAAAAAAAGAAAGACTTTAACAGCTAGCTGGAATGAAAATGAAAGTAATATGAAAAAAAGACCATACTGTTTAACTTTTAATTAATGAAAACAAAGAAACTCAATCTTTTAGGTATTTATCAAAAACTAAAAACAAGATGATCGAGTAAAAACACAAATTCAAGATGAGTTTTTTTTCAACATATTATTCTTCGCGGACCGACTACCAACTCGCACTTTTTACCAACTCGCACTCGGTCAAGGCCAACTCGCACCGGACCAACTCGCACTCGGTGACAACTCGCACCTAGTCAACCGGCACTCGGGGTCAACCGGCACCTAGTCAACTCGCACTAACAATAACTTAGAAAATTTTTTAAATTTTGAGGTCATGCTAGCATAGCTAAATTTTTTAATTTTATATTTATAATTTAATTTAAAAGTTGAATAAAATGGTTGGACCGATTCGTCGCTCTGGTTTCGTTGGTTTTGATGATTCTGGAATCATTAAAATTCATTCTCAACGTGTTAGAGGGCAAATGATGATTAACTCTACTTGATAGAGAATTAACAATAAGATATGCAGCACTAGCAGAAAATAAGCCAGGTAATTTATATTTATATTTTTTTAAAAATACTAATAATTTTTATTTTAGAAGAATTCCAAGAAATTCGTCGTGGTGCATTGGGTAATACGAAAGCAACAAATCGTAAAATTGCTCGATCAAAAGCAAAGTGAAATCTACCAAAGAATTGAATTTACCATCTTTCCAACGTTATGCTATGACTATTGCTGCAGAAAGTCCCGGATTTAATGGTGATGCTTCATTTTTACGGTTTGCTGATGAAGATTATGCTCTGTATATTTCACCAACTCAACTGGATACTCTTCGAGAAACTCTGAAACTATTATGTACTACTTTTTTACTTTGTATTTGTTGTTTGTTGTTACTGTACTTTTATGTGTATAAATTATTTTCCAAAAATTCCCGCTAATTTTAAGTTGATGCTAGTTTGGATAAAATATCAATCAATTATAATTAAATAGAAAAATATAGAAAAGTGCGAGTTGTCACCGAGTGCGAGTTGACCCGGTGCGAGTTGTCACCGAGTGCGAGTTGACCCGGTGCGAGTTGGTCAAAAGTGCGAGTTGGTTCCCGCCCTTCTTCGCGTACATTTCTTGTTTTTTTGTAATGAAAGAAGTATAGTATTTTTTTTTGAAAGTGCGCAGCAGAGGGTAAAAAGTGAAAAGCACAAACAATCTCATTTTTCCGCCAATAATGATCCAAGCCAATGCATCCGCTACCAACTTGGCGCGGCATCGATGATGCAAAGAATTTTCCATAAAATGTGAAAAAAAGAGTTTTGACGCCACTTAAAAAAGTCACTAGCGTCGGCGGGGCTGTGATTTAAAAACAAAAAAACAAATTTGCTGCTTTCAAAAGAAGAAATGTTTTGAACCATAAAAAGTGATAGACAAAGAGAAAAGAAAAATCAAAGAAAATGTGTTTTAAAAAAGAAAATGTTGCAAAAATAAATTGGGTGATGCTTTGCGCACCAAAAAAATATGAAACAAATCTGAAAGGGTAGCAGTCAGAAAAAAAACGAATGGTTAAAGGTTTTGCGTTGTTTGCTAAAAGAAAAATTTTTCTGTCGCTGATTAGATCGATGTTAAAAGCAAAACTATGAAAACGCTTTTTTTGCAGCTTTTTCTTTACTACCTGGAAAAGCATGTGAAAGATGCTTCTGCATAAAAAAAACGCAAACAGAAAGATTTAATTTTTCATTGACTGCGGAAATTTCCTACCAAAATAAGTGCCTCTTTTTTCACTGAAAACCAAAAATGAAAAATAAGAAAATTAAAGCCAGCATAAAAATTTTAAGGGCGTGTTTTGCATGAATCTTTGTGTTTTTATGTAATCGAAAACTAGTAACCCGAAAGAAGAAAGAAATGAAAAAAAAAACGATAAGAAAAGTTTGAAATAACTTTTGCAAAAAAAATAGACAAAAAAAAGTAGTGGTTTCAAAAAATAAAGAGATAAAAAGGTTAGTGACAAAATATGAGATAAAAAATCTTATAAAGATTTAGTTTTTTTTAAATTTAAAACTATATTGCTTGGTAAAATTAAACATACTGTAAGATATTTTCCATCTGATAATTGTTCAAGATATGAATGATGAACAAGTGGCAGCGGCAGAATTTGTTGAGGGATTTGTTGTTGATGAAGTTGTTGAGGTTGATTACTTTGTGAAACAACTGAAGATTGTATATCAGCGGGTGTAGCAGGTTCAGAGATTCGTGATGCAGGTGATGAATTAGGATTAAGCAATTTTTGGGATGCTTTAAATTGCATTACTTCTGGATTTGTAGCAACATCTTTTTGTTGCCTTGGAAATTCAAATGAATTCTGAAAATGTAACAATAAAATTAAAAACAAATATTAAAATTGATTTTTAATTTTACTTGAATTCCAGATCCACCAGCACTTTCTTTTTTCTTTTTCAATTGTCCAGCAGCAACTTGTTCATCTCTTGAAGATACATTTGTAACATCACCACTTTTTGAATCATCAGCAATTTCAATTGAATTTTCATATGCAGCAATATGAAGTGAAAGGGTGCTGCTGTTGCTGCTGTTCTTACATAAAGTTTGGCCTTTTTGGTCATCTGTTGAAGCTGGAAAACATTGCCCCTGGATTTTTTTTGAATTAACCAAATCTCTTCTTTTTTGGCAAAAAACTACACCAGATGTAGCACCTGAAAGTTTATTTTTTTGTTACAACCGCAATCCTTTAAATTATGATATCTTTTTTTAATAACTTAAATGCATATTAACTATATAACAAATTTTTAGCCTTTAAGACAGCAACAAAAAATGTTGTGACAGAGGTGATGTAATCTTGAGTGCTTTTGTCTGTTGTTCCTTTTTCATCATTTTGACATTTGACAAGGTGATTGTTTTGTTTTTGGGCGCTTTTTTCTTTTATTTCCTTTCTTCTTTTTTTTTGCTTTTTTGCATAACAATTTTTTTATTCTTCTTTTTTTCACATCGATATTAAATTAAAATGAAGGACACTTCAGGTCGGTGTTCAAATTTTGTTTATTTATGTACAAAGTTATTAAACGAAAAGAAGAAAAGGAAAAAACACACAAACGAAAAGAAGAAAAGGGAGTAAAGTCAAAAAGGAGCTTTTTTATAATGTTCAAAAAATTTATTCCGTTTTAGGTTGGCAAATAATTGAAGTAATATGTGCCAAAAAAGTTACGAAACAATCTACCTTAGTTATTGAAAGACAAAACAACCACAAAACTTAGTTTAGTAAAGAAGCTCGAACAGAAAGCAGTAATATTTTAAAAAAAAACAATTGTTTTTTTTCAAAACAATTGAAGCAAACACTTTTTTATTGCTTTAGAAGACTGTAAAAAAATACTTGTTTTTAAACTTGGGAAACTGATAAGGCAAAATAAAGGATTGCAAAAAAACAAAATTACCATAGCTATTATCATTTTTATCAGCCTTCAAATCAACAGATTTCGTAACAACATCATCCAAGATACGTTTATTAGTTTGATTTAAATTGAGGTTATTGAATTGATTACCAACATTATTATCCACAAAGATCATTTGTTTGTCATTGAATGACAAACAATTATCTTTTGTTGCCATCTGAAAATGCATTTTTTAAATTTCATATCACTAAAAAGTCACGCAAATGTATTAAATTACATCAGCAATCAAAAAAAACATAAAAAACGGCAAAAAAGAAATTCTTTCCTCAATCAAGAATGAAAATTTTTTGTTAAAAAAGATGTTTCTGCAACAAAAGATTGTTTAAGATTCGAGATAATAGGAGGGAAAAACGCAAACAAATTTATAGAAGAAAGAAACAATTTGTTGAGTAATTTAAATATAAACTATTTCAGAGAGCGCACTTGTCTGTGGCACTGTTAGCAAGAAAAATAGCATTTTTAAAATTTTATTCGTCTAAAATTAGCAAGACACAACTCTAACAAATACCACGACAAAAAAATAAAATATATTAAGATGCCATTAATTAACCGCTATCAGTAGACGCGAAGGTTGTTAAAGGCTTTCAAAAGCTTTTACTTTTTAGGCCTTTTTGATAAAAATGAAGGAATGGCTGCCGTGATTATCTCAAACAAAAACATTTTGAAGAATTACACGAAAGTTAGCAAGAATAAATATAAAAGTATGCCCCGATTTTTAAAAAAAATCAAAAATGACAATTTTTTGCTTCATTCAATCGGCTTTAAAAACTTTTTATTGCCTTTTAAATGCTTGATCTAGTCTGAAATCGGCAAAAGCTTTTTTTTTGAAAGAAGATGATTTGTTTTCAAAATTTTTTCAAATCTGTGTTTTGAAATTTTTGTATTTTATAAACTTCGTGGTGCTTACTAATGTGTCAAATAAAGGAAAAATTTGAAAAAATAATATTGTTAAAATGGAGATCAGTGCTGTCTAAAATCCGGCATTCGTAATCAAGGAATTTTTACAGGAATTTCTGCACATTTTTTTGTCACAGAATTATAAAAAAGTTAAATTTTTTGTTTCTTTTTTGTCATAAAAACATTTTCTTTCCTTCTTGTTTTCATTTTGCCATGTTAATCAAAAATTGCATATCTCTTTAAAGAAAGGAAGTGAAAAAGTTCGAAAGCTTGGAAACAGAACCTGCAGTAGTAAAATTTGAACATGATATATTTGGCATTCAATAAATTTAACTCCCAATATCAAAACTTTAAACTAAAAAATCTCATTTTTATAGTTATTTTACAGAAATTTACTAAAAGCAAAGGTTTCGAAAACTACCAGTTAACAAAAACAACAGGTTCCAAAAGGTATTCATGTTTGCTGAATTTTAGCAAAAAGTGAAAAAATGCCAAAAAAGGATTGGCATTGAAAATGAAAACTCGAACACAAAGCTTTTATGTTGGTGATCTTAAATATGTTTTTAAAGTCACACATCAAATACTTAAAAAATTGTGCAAAAATAAACATAACTGTTGTTAAACGTTTATAAAAACAAATATATAATGTTAAAGCGAAATTTCAGGTAACTTCGTGGAAAATGTTGCAAAATTAACTTTTGAACACAGCAAAAATATTTAATGAACAGCATATTTTGTCGCTATTCTTCAGACACTAAAATTTGGAAATTGATTCAATAATGCGCTTCTTCACCTCTTTTTAAAAGTTATGCATCAAAAAATCTAATCATAATGGCAAAACATACTTGGAAAGAAAGTTTTTGAAGAAATATGATAAATATCATATTTCATAAATGCGTCATAAAACGATGTACAAAAGCGGATGCTGCAAAAAAACCTACGTTTACTGAGTTTACGCAAAAATGAAAGCAAAGAAAGCAACGGCTGTAAGCAGTTCAAAGAAAGATATTAAAGAAATAAGTTAAGATTGGATAGGAACCAACACCATCATATGATCCAATTTTTTAAAGCAATAAAAAAGCAAAAGCAGACACTTTTTTAAAAAGTTTTTATTTGAAAAGTGTTTCGTTTTGCCTTTTTTTCAATGCCAATCAATGCCATCTCTCCCTGAAAAGTGCAGAGATTTTTTCAAAACAAAATGCTTTTTTTTGAAGTGTGGGCGCTTTTTTAAAAAAATGTTTTTTAAAAGTTTTATGTTTTTTTGAATTACAGAATACACTTAAACTTTCAAAAACAGAGCACCAAATTTAAGAACTTTTTTGTAAACATAGTGTCTAAATTCCATCTTTTTTTTGAATAATTTATTGAATAAAAACAGCTTTAAAAAAGCATTAAAAAATACAGCGGGGATCCCCTTCCTCCTTCGCTGGGGACGTCCCTGCTTCCCCTCCCTGCAGACATTTCGTCCCCGTTTTTTGAAATTCCCACGGCATGATAATGGTAGTGGCACTGGTTACAGATAATTGCGCGAAATCTGTAGCTATTTTCTTCTGACCTAGGGCTTTTGAAATAAAGCAAACAGTTTTTTATAAAAGCAGGTAACACGCCGGGAAAATTTGGACAAATCATTTTCCTGGAATTTTTTCAAAATTTTTTTGCCCATAGCTTCTCTGGGATGTCAGCTACAAATATACGGGAGCATTTTTAAATTTATGCGGTTTTGTCGTTTTTTCAGCCAAAATGCTACACGTTAAAAATGAATGGTTTAACATCAACTTATTTTTCAACCTTTTGTTTTAACGCCAATATTGGTAGTTGGGCTTTGTAACTTTCATAAATTACTCCTTGTTTAAGGAAGAGTAAATATACGAGAGCCGGCGTGCAGGTTAACGGAAAATTAGCTGCTGATAAAAACAGAAATAAAATTAACCGTAGACACCCCCATTTTACAAGATAGGGTGGGGTATGTTTTGCCCCTATAGTCGACTACTATAAGCTAGTATTCAAGCAACCATAATTTTTCGACAACAATAATGTGGTTTTTTACAAGTGGATTTAATAGCTAGATGTTTTGTCCCTAAAACAATATGGAAACTTAACTCTATTAAACCCCCAGACCGGGGATTCGGCAGCTGAGTATTTGTGTTTAAAATGTAAAAAAAGCTTTCTCAAAGACATCAAACGAAATCTGGTTTCTGATGCCGGTTTCAATTCCGGTTACAAACAACAGAATCCAGTCTTTTCTTTTTTTAGTGAAACAATCGAAAGAATGGAGAGAATTAATCTGAATCCAGAATCGATAAAAACTTTTGGAATCGGAATCACTAAAAAGCGTAAGCGCGAAAATATTGGTAATAAGCTGACAGTTTATGCCTTAAAGGGCTTGGGTAATTTGCTGCATGCAATGAAAATTGCATGTAGGGTAATTTGCTGCAAATATAAGATATTTTGCTGCATGCAAGGTAAAAAGCTGCATGCATGGTAATTTGCTGCATGCACGCTCATTTTAACGGGTTTAAAATTCATTGAGCTCTCTGTTACAAAAATTTAATTTTCTACCCTTAATTAAGGGTTTCAGAATCCTCAGATTCTGAAGTCTTTAATACTTCAAGAATCTAAAGATTCTGTTTTTCCAAAATTTATTTTTTTTGTTTTTGACAAAAATGCCAAACTACAAAAAATGAAGTTTTTAAAAAAAACTTTTGATTAACTTTCTGTTGCTTCTTTTTCTTTTCTTTTGGCATAATGTCGCAAGACGAATTTCAAAATGAAGACAGACAACGAAAGACAAGCACTTTCTCTGTGCAAAAATTCGTTGCTTCTTCAATTGTTTTTTTTCTTTTTTCGCTTATAAAAATTCTTGCATCTTTTTTATGTTTATTATTAATGATTAATAATTTATATAATATATTTTATTGACATTTTTTTTCTCAACATAATAAATGAAGATATGTAATATTAATGATAAGCATTTGAGGGATTTTATACAAAAAAATTAAGATGTTGAGATCAGAAACAACAATGTAATATTAAATCTTCAAGAAAGTTTAGCTTTTTTAAAAGAAAAGAAGCATGGAGTTAAAGTAATTTTTTAATAGTAAACACAAATAAATATGGCTAACGATAAATTAAAATTCTTCTATATTTTCTTTTTTAAAAGAAATAAAAAAGTAAAAAAGTTGATTTTTTAGTAGTATACTACTGGCAAAAATTATTGAGTTTTATTCTTTTTCTTGGGTTTACTAGTTTTAAGATATATTATTGTTTGAATTAATGCACCAAGTGTTGCCATAGAATCGACAGCATCATTAAAACAAACAACAGCTGGAGGATCGGCATCTGTGCCGTCATAATGAATGTATCCACCAGGAACTGCAAGAATTGAACGAAAATGTTCATCTTTTAAGAACGTTATTCCAGCAAGGATGTAAGTGAAACCGTCATGCTTAAACAATGTGATAAACTTTTTTAATAAAAGAGATAAAGTGCTTACAATTACAGTCAAAGGTAACATGGCAAGTTGATTAAGGCCAAAAGTAAGACCAAAAAGAATCGATTGTAATCGGATTGGAATTATCCAGGGAGCTGGGATTGCAAATTTAGCCCCTGAGACATTCATATCTTTTTTACAAGCATCATTGTTGCATGTCTTTACCGCAGAGACTTGTTCCAAATTAAAAACTGCTTTAACAGCTTCTTCGGGATGAAGATGATTTGTAAGATCACTACAAATAGTGTTATTTTTTAATTTTATATATGTTTTGCATGCTTACTTAAAAAATGTCTTCATTTGGGGTTCTTTCGTAGACTGCTTGTTGCCACATTCAGCACATGTGAAGTCAATGACAACTCCACAGCTACTCATCATATTTTCGGTAAAAATGTTGTACTCTGAATCGAATAAATTTAATTTAGCACCTTTTTTGGGTCGAGTGGTGTAATTGTCAACATTGAATGTAATACTGTATGAACAAACAAAAAATAAGCTGGTACAAAAAATAACGATAAATTTCATGGTTGTATATATGGTTTAAAAATTTAAAGAATGAAAAAAATAATTTTTTAAATTTCTTGTTTGTATATTTTAAAAAAATGCTTTAACACCTTTTGTTTTCTTTATGACCCCAACTGTATAATTAAATTAATTTAGTTTTCCCAGTTTATTTCTGATACAAACAGCAATGTGAACAAAAAAATTCAAGCATTATAATTTTTATCAGGTACAAAATTGGTACAATCTAGAGTTTTAATACCTTTTCTTTGCATATAGATTTTGTAATGTGCTGAAGTAATATTTTTGCATTCCGGGTAATTCTAAAATTGTAGTTTTTTATGATATTGAAGTTAAAGCAAAAAATTACATTGGAATCAACCACAACAATATCATGTTTTTTGGTTGTTCTGTGGTAGCAACAATCTAAATATACAGCTTCTTCTTCGTGATGATGATCAAAATCTTGATAACAAATCATGACTCCAAAACTACCGATTTCACATTTATTTACTTTTATGTCATTAATTCTTAGAGAAGTTTTGTTATAACGATATGTGTCATTTTTAATAATAGTTCCAATTGAATGCTCAAAACAAATACTTCCAGCTTGAGAATAATAATAAACATAAACATATATTGTAACAATGTCATTGGTGACTGTTACTCCCTGAATTTTCCAACTACCAACATTGTTTGTTTTAAAATGCTAAAAAGTTTTTTTAGCTGAAACAATTTTATGCCAACTTTTACCTCTGTAATCATTTCGATCTGTGACAAATCTGATGAAAACAACAACCGTTTTAAATAATCCGTTTTTTGTTGTCTCACAGCTATCATTTCTTCTTGAATATAAGTTTTAAAATTCCCGACTTCCATTACGTCTTTTAACTGATAATGTTGTGACATCTCTTTGCCTTTACTAAAGTATTTGTCCTTCAAAATATCATATCCCGCTGTAAGAGTAATATCAGCACCCGCACCTCCAAGTGAATCTGCTAATGATCTTTTAAATCTTTTGGCAGCATTAAAATTCTTGACAATCTTGTGCACATCATTTGTATGAATTCTGCCACTTTCTTTCAGTGATTCATTTATCTCTTTTTTTTGATTTTCACTAATTCCAGATGCTTCTGATAGTTTTATCCACTCTATTATTTCATTATCGAGATAAAAATATTTTAGCGGGATTCGAAGAACATCGTCTGCAGTTCCATTTATAATTCTAAAAATTAAACAATCTTAAAAATTTTTTGATATTTGTTTACTTACAAGCCAACTCCTTTGCTTTTATCCTGGCATTCAAAAAACGTGCTAGTGCAGCTTACTATAAATAATAACAATAAAATACAATTAATTAGCACAAAACGCTCAAACCGTTTCATTTTGTTTGCACAAAATGAATCATTTAATTTCTTATTCTTTTCATTAAGAATTGTTTTTATAGATAATTTGAGGGAAGGGGTTTCTTTTCTCGGAGGCTATAGGCCGTCGTCGAACTGAAAATATTTTCGGTCGGTCGGTAATGAGCTAATTTTGGAAGAAATATTTTGTTAGCAGCGAGAACCCTTCGGCGGTCGGCCGGTGAGATAACTTTAGTCACTCCTAAATAACAGAAGCACAGAAAAACTAGACTGTACCAACTGAACTTGTAATTTCGAGTCCGCTGCTTTTTTTATTCAAATTGTTAAACCAACATCTTGTTTTTAAAAACACAAAAGGTGTAAATAAAGCAATAAGGGCTCAATCCATCACTTAATTTGACAAACTATACTCTCACAACTTTATTTAAAACCCATCCCTCATTTTTAAAAAAAGAAAACAAAGTTTTATGTCGTATTTTGTTTCGATCGTTGGCATTTTTTCCATTAAAACGATTATTACTGTCTGCTGCTAAAAATGAACCAGCTTGATGTTAAAAGTTCGCAAATATTGCATGAATTAGCTTTTGCTAGTGATGATCCAAAATTTTTTGAAGTTCAGTTGCTTCGAAAAATTGCAGTTCCTTCACCAATTAATACCTTGAAAAAAGTTTTCAACGAAGTAAGTTTTTTGTTATTGCTTTACAGTCAATGTAATTTTTTATATATCAGACTAATGGCGAACTTCCCCAAACATTACCACAATTCGCCAATGCGGTCTTTAAAGACACCACCTGTGCTCCTTATGTTATTTACTTTGTAAAAAATATAAACAAAAAGAAAACTTTAATCAAAGTTTTGACCAAATGCCTTTCCAAGGCAGAAAATGTAAGTATTAATCTTCTTATTTTAAAAAATGTTCCCTTCTTCTTTTAGCCCAAAGTCTATTTTGTTTTTTTAAAAGAAGAAGAACGTGGAGAAGAAAATTCCTTGAAAGTTACCAAAATTACTACTCCTGTTAAAAAATCCTTTAAAACAGGAGTTAGCTTTAAAACAACAAAGATTTATTACAGCAACCGAATCAATACACAACATAAAGTTTGCTTCCATTAAGTATAATTTCATTGTTGTTGCACTGATAATCAGTAAATGTTGATCATTTTATGTGTTACTATTTATCTTTATTTATTATGTTGAGAAAAAAAATGTCAATAAAATATATTATATAAATTATTAATCATTAATAATAAACATAAAAAAGATGCAAGAATTTTTATAAGCGAAAAAAGAAAAAAAACAATTGAAGAAGCAACGAATTTTTGCACAGAGAAAGTGCTTGTCTTTCGTTGTCTGTCTTCATTTTGAAATTCGTCTTGCGACATTATGCCAAAAGAAAAGAAAAAGAAGCAACAGAAAGTTAATCAAAAGTTTTTTTTAAAAACTTCATTTTTTGTAGTTTGGCATTTTTGTCAAAAACAAAAAAAATAAATTTTGGAAAAACAGAATCTTTAGATTCTTGAAGTATTAAAGACTTCAGAATCTGAGGATTCTGAAACCCTTAATTAAGGGTAGAAAATTAAATTTTTGTAACAGAGAGCTCAATGAATTTTAAACCCGTTAAAATGAGCGTGCATGCAGCAAATTACCCTGCATTGCAGCTAAATACCTCGCATGCAGCAGTTTACCTTGCATGCAGCAAATTACTCTACATGCAGTTTTCATTGCATTGCAGCAAATTACCCAAGCCCTGCCTTAAATAACCAGTTTATCAAAATATAGTTTAGCCGCTAAATCTTCATTGTTAAAACATACTATAAATACAATAATAAACTCCAAAAATCGGGTTTTAGTAACCACGCATGACATGCTTTATTCAAACAAATCCCAAAACTTCATACCGCGCAAAATGCCGTGATCCTCATTAACAAGTGCATTTTGAAACACAACAAATAGTTAATTTTGTTTAACTATTTGTCTAAGCAGAATTTACTATCCTAATTTTTCTAACGAATATTTAACAAAAGGTAAATTAACTAGACAAAAAATTAATTTACTCCTGTATAATGCCAAATAATTAGTTGAAAAAAATAAATTTGACGCAAATTACCTTTGATGTGCGGCAAATTCCCTTTGATCTGCGGCAAAAGAGCTTTGATGTGTGGTTATAGGATACCGATGGAAATATAAGATATGTCCAACAAAAAAGGTCAACGAACCCCTGCAGGCTGATAAGAAAAGGAAATTTTTGGCGGCGGCGAAGCCGCCGCCGAAAAATTTTTTTCGGATTTGCAAAAAAGCTCGACGGACCCCTGCAAGACATTTTCGAGATTTCAGTGTGAGGAGATAGCAAATTTTATTTTTTCCAACCCCCCTAATGATGTATGAATGTTGCAGAAGACGTCTACATTTATTTACTGATTTTGAGCAAAAAGAAAACAGAAAAGCAGTCAACTGCTGCAAGCAATGCGAACTAAGAATGATCAACAAATTACTACTCAAGAATAGACATGAACAAACATAAATTGGAACCAATGAAACTTCGTTTAAGCAAAGTTTAATTGTTTCAACACAACTGCAAGAAATTCTTATTTTTTCAATATTTTTTGTTATTTTAATATGATGAATCCTTTTGCTCCAAAAAAAAACAAATTAAATTCGTCGAATCAATTGGAAAAAAGAATTCAAAATTATTTATTTTTGATTCAAATGACAATAATCTTTGCTATGTTTTTTTACCATTTCTTAATTCAAAAACATATCATTGTCTTGGGTGCAAAAATTTAACAAATGTAAACGCTTGTGCAGATATAAAGAAGAAGCTTGTTTCTGTGTTATTATGCAAAGATGATAATTCAAGTGGTGACGAATATTATGTTAAAATAATGAATGATCAAAAGCATATTTGTCAACCAATAAAATATGAACCAGAAAAATATGAAACAAAAAAGGTTGGTTATATTTTAATTTAGAGATCTGTGTATTTCCGCATAAACATTTAGATGTTTGAAAGAAATAAATGAGACTGCTTTGGAGCAAAAAGAGGGAATCAAAAATTGTTTAATTTTCAGAACATAAATTTTTAAGAATCTCCGTCAACGTTTTTTTGTGTTTCAAAATTTTTGTGAATGTTTTTGTTTAAAAAGTGATTCATTAAAATTTTTAACGCAAAAAAATGTTGGAAGTGATTGACTTTTGCGCTTGGATAAAATTCATTGTGTACGTCGAAACTTATTTTTTTAAAATCTTGTTTCTTTTTGAGTTTTTTTTATGCAGTGCATATGTAGTTTGAAAAAATTTAGTTATACACGTAAAACATTCCTCTTATTTCTTTTATAAAAAATTAATAACAACATTGTAAAAGTCATTTTGAAACATCTAAAAATGTAACAACACAAACAGTTTTTCATTCATGGATTCTATTTTAGCGTATCACTGTTGGATTGTCGAGAAAATTAAAGCCTTCTTTACTCTTTTATTTAATTTCTGCAGTACCAGAAGAACTTAAGGAATATTTATGTTTTGTAATTATAAAAAATCCATCGGTAGTTGAATGCCGAAATTGTAGTCAATTGATTAGAAGTTCCGGCAAAGGAAAAAAGACATATCCACATTGGTCTGTGAAACATGAAGCTGCTGGTATTGTATTTGAGGATGATCCTTTACTTATGCATAATAAAGGTTGTCGTCCACTTACCCAACAACAATTTCAAGCAGAAATTCTTAAAAAGTGCGTATTAATCTTTTTAATTAATATTTTATACCACTCTTTTTTTCAGTACTTTAAAGACTGATGGTGATGATGAAGATATTCTTGAAGTTGAAAAATTTTTCTGATGAGTTTTTATTGTTCCTTTTCTTTTAAACTATTGGTTCTATTGTTAAAATTCTGACTTTTGACAACTTAAGTTGCAACTTTCTCTGTTGCATCAAATTTTTATGTTGCGTTTTTCAACAGTTTCATTAAATTTTTTTAATGAAACTGCCTACATGAATTTCTTTTTCTGTAGTTTTTGTTACCGTATGTAAATCTTTCTTTTCACGCTATTTTTATTTCATCTCAATTCTTTTTATATAATCTGAATGTAAAGGTTTTTTTACATGTAAATGCACAATTATTTGTAGCTTTTTCTATCGTAGTAATAATAAAATTATTTTGTAAATTTTTAAGTTCTCTTTTTGCAATATCATTAAACATTTTTTTTTGAGTGGTTTATATTACGTAATTTCTTTTTTGTATTTTTTTGATACAGTCGAACTTTGTTATAATGCGGCCGTCGAGACCGGGAAAAAAGGCATAATAACAGGGTTTTCGTTATAACGAGGTCAATTATGGCAGAGCATTGCTCAATATAATATAAGTAACAAATTTAATCCTCAATTGATTCAAAGTTATTGAATTTAACTTTTTTTCAAGTAATACATCAGAAGTAATAGCAGAAATAGCAAAATACAGACCACAATTTGATGATGGACAATTAACTTCAAGATTATTCCTATATATAAAATTAATGTTCAGTTTTCGAAATACATTAGTCAAATTTTGTTAATTTTGATTTTTTTTATTGTTCTGGACGCTGGTATTAAAAATGCCGTGGTAATTATCAAAATTTGGTTTTATGATATGATAGCCCAAGATGCATAAAATCTACGTTCCAAATTTCATAATGTTCCATCAAACAGTTTCCAAAATTTAGCAACTCAAAGTTGCTAAGAATAATTAACTTTTGCTTCTTTTTTATAGATTCGGTCATTAAGAAAGAGATAAAAAAATCAGTGTAACAAGTGACTAACTATCCAATTTGATTCAAAAAAAGAAATGAACAGCTGTCGCCAATTTAGTCATTTCTTTGACTTATCTCTTCAAAGCAAAGTCAAAGAGAGAGAGAGAGAAAAAAGTGTCGGAAAGAAACAAAGCTTTTTGAAAAAAAAGTTTTTTCTTTGTGCTAAATTGGCTTATGGCATTTATGCCTTTTTTTCAATTTGAGGACGACGATGATGAGCTTTAGTAGCAACTTGTTGTTGTGAAGCAATTTTTACAAGTGGTATTGATTGATTAGTCTGGAGCTACTTGATCTGCTACTTGTAAAAATGACATCTGGTGAACAGAAGATGAAAGTTTGGTTTTAGTGTTCATAAGAATAGCTACAAAAAAAGTTGTAAAACTGTTTTGTGAGGCATACTTGATCTTATTCGTATCTGAATTTGCTTAAAAAATTTAAATAGCGTTATTCCTGAGTCATGTGTCCCGGTCGTTTTTCTGCTTTAAATCAAGTTTTTTAAGCATATTTTTTATATGTTTTTGTCTAAATTTTAATACATGTTCTAACAAAGTTTCTGATTTTTGGATTAAAGTTAAACTAATCACTCATAATGATAAACAAATTTAACTTGCTATACTGATTTTTTGATTTTGTTTATGCAAATTCTTTTGTGGAGAGACAGAAATCAAGACATTCTGTTATCGTTTTTTTGCCGTTATTGTCTACCTTTTTGTTGGGGAATTTTTTTGTAAAATAAAAACAATTTTAAAGTTTTATTTTTGAAATTTTCGTTGCTTTCAAAAATGCAAAATAACGCTTCAAAAAGTGATAGTCGAAATAAAGAATATTATGTTACTTTCAAGGTTTTTGTTAGAGAATATGCAAATTTTCAGTGAAAAACTTTATATATTAAAAAATCAAAGATTTTAACAAAATTTTGTTTTCGAGATGGGCAGTTTCGTAGGCGGCATGCCTTTGATCTTTTGCCGCTTTTATACGACGACGGCAAAGGATAAAAACATGTGCCAAAAAGATAAGCTGATTGTCAATAAAACTCTTTCCAATTTCAAAATACCATTTTTTAACAACACCTTTTTTTACCTTCAAAAACTAAATCCGAAAATGAAACATCAAAAAAGTTTCCATTCATTATTCAAATTCAATCATTGAAGAAGAAAAAAATGTACACAAATCGCTTCTTCTTCTTTTTGTTGCTTTTTTCTTTTTTTTGATCGAGAGCTTCTTTATTATAATATATTTTTTGTTATATTATTTCTTCTTCCTTCTTCCTTTAGGCGCTTATATCAAGTGGCCACTCGCACTTTGCCAAAAGATTTGTGACACCAACCAGCCAAAAAAAGAAAGTTTATTTAATAAAGACTCAACGAATAACACTTGTAAAAAAGAAAATTTCTTCAAAAAAAGGGATTAAAAAATGCTTTTATTCGGTGAAAGTAAATCTTTCTTTTCTTCTTTCTTTGGAAATGAGGGAATTCGCGCCCTTTTAAAAAGTCTTTTGTAAACATGCGCATAAACAAAATTAAGTTTTACTTGTTTAAAGTTTGTGTGAAAATGTTACATGTGTGTAAAAAAAAAAAGAAAAATTTTGAAGGTAATTTTTTTGTTAAACAGTAATGAAAAAACACGGGATGTTTGAATGAATTTCTCCTTCTCGTTTTGCCTGTAAAATTTTTTTTGTGAAAGCTAAACAAAAAGGACACATAGAATTTTCATCATATTTTGCCATTTTGTGTTTCAGTTATCGTCTGCGAAAACACCTTTTGGTCGTCAAATTGACTCATACTCACATCTTCTCTCCTTTCATTTTTTATGTTCATCAATAAAATTTTTTTCGAAACAAAAATATTGCGCATCTTCCTCCTTCCTCTCTTTACCACTACCACCACCAGAAGAAACATGATTGTAAATCAAAGGTTTTATGTTTCATCTCTATTTTTGCTTTTGCGGTTTTTCTTTTTCGTTGTTTCAAAGTGCGTAAGCATCATTTCCTCTCATCTTATCTTATCTCTTACATATCTCTTTGTGTGTTTTTTATGTTTGTTTTTATAAACGGCTACTTTAAAGCTTTTTTTGATTTTTACTTACTTCCGAAAAACCCGATCAAAAAACTTTTTGGATTTGTTGCAAAAGTTTTTTACAAGGCTTTTTTGCATCTTTTTTTCTTCAGTTTTTAATTTTTGATTAAATCAAAGTCGCTTTCTTCTTTTTTTGCTTTGCTCTTTTCATTCATTCTTTCTTCCTTGTGAACAGCCATTTTTGGGCACTAATGCAACATTCAAAAATTTTTTAGTAAAAAAACAAATTTTTTTATGCTTGAATAATTATAATTTTTGGTGTTGAAGTAAAAAGAAATGTCTTGTTAAGGATTGTGCTTTGATTTTGATGAAAAAAATGCAAATGAAAGGCTTTGTTTGTTTTTTTCAGGGATGAACTAAAATTCAGTTTTTTGATGGCATAATTTTATAAACAGGAACAAACAAAAGTTCTTGTTTGTTTTGTGACATTCAAGGAAATTGGGCTTAATTTTGGAGTTCATTTGATGCAACTGTTCATAAATTTATGTTACGTATTTTTATAAGATTTCATAATCTTGGCTTGCTCTTTCTGCAAGATTTGGCTTTTTTCAAATCATCTTGATTCAAAATTTTCCGAGTGCGTTCTTAAAAAACTTGCCAAAAAGTGATGATCTATCATCTACTTCTGGAAAAGCCTTTTTAAAACTTTTTATATTTTCATGTTTTACGTTCAGTTAAAATCCTTGTTTGAAACATTTTACAGAATGATGATAGTTGAATTTCATCATTGACTTTCCATATTTTTTGATGGCGCTATAAAAGTGTTACAATCTTTCGATTTTTTTTATGTTAAAGTTGTCACCTTTTTTGTTGAAATAAATCGTTTTTAAGAGTCTTTGCCAAAAAAAGATTTAAGCTGCTTTGATTCTTTCAAAAAATTTATTATCGCTTTCTTTTTTTTAATGACAACCATTTAAGTTGTTGTTGTTCCACAGACGGGACACAGGTGTTTTGTCTCTCTTCTTCCTTTTTTGATTTTTTCATTTTTTGCATCTCTTCTTCTTCTTTTTTCATCTTCAGCTTCAGCCCTACTCTACTCTTCTTTTTTTACATTGAATTCAAAAAAGCAAAAATTAAAAATGCAACAATCACCTCTTTTTTGACATTTACTTTTCCTTTCAATTTAACCATAATGTTCAATGCTATTCAAGCTTTTTCATGCTTTTGATTGTCGGCAACTTTTTTTCTCTCTTTTAACAAAAAAGGCATTGAAAAAAAAGAATTTGGTCGTGCGCGACCTCGGTGACATTTATGATGAACGTGAAAAAAAAAGGCATACATGAGATGAATGAATGTCTCCTTTAATGACAACAACAAAAGAAAAAAAAACGACAAATTTAGCTTGTGAAAAGAGCAAAAAAAAATAAAAATATAAAAGAGTCAGTCACAAGTAATTAGTAAGCTTATATTTTTTACGAACATACCAAATGGACACATTTTTATTGTGGGAAAAAACAACAACACTGCATTGAACAAAAGGTACAATTCTCAGAAAATTTGCTCATTTTTGGATTCATGGAAAAAAAAGTTGTTTTTCCAGCAAAAAAATGGAAAAATTAAATAAAGTTTTTTTTCTGTTCATAAGCAATGTCCTTGACTTGACTAAAAAATTTGATGTCTCTTTTTTCCTATTTCAATTTTTAGCGCATTTTTCTGGTTTATACGTGATTAGAAGCAATAATGAGGTGAATTCGGCGCGGAGAGGATAATTTGTTTGTGGATTTCGGATTAGTGAAAAATCATTTATTTTTCTTTTTATTTGTGTTTTATTGAAAAGCGCAATGGCGGTTTTTGAAGGAAAAACAATAGAATTTGACTTTGATTTTACAGTTGGTTTTAAGAATGACAAACCTTTACATGAGTGAGAAGGACTACAGTTAGAAATCTTGGGTGAATGTGGTGAAGTCTTTCCATTTTTGACAGATGAGTTTCCAGGTTTATTTTGATTAAGTTTTAAAAAGAAAAAAATTACTGAACACAAAAGTTTTCTCATTTATTTTTCTTCAATGTCCTCTTATCTGATTTCCTTTTGGGTTCAAACAATCAACGATATTTTTTTTACTTTTCTAAAGTTTGTCGTGTTGATTTCTGCTTCCACATTAAAGCCTTCAGTTGTATGTTCTAAAAAGCTCCACCATGATTTTTTTCTTCATTTTGGTACATTCAGAGTTTGCGCCTACAAAAATTTGCGCTACTCATGCTTCAGCTTTCTCATTTTTGTCTGCATAACTAAAAGCTCAAAATTAAAGACGGTAAATGAGCGCTATGCTAACTTTTATTTTAGACATCTTTATCTAATTAAAATGGCAAAACACAAAACTCTTTTTTTCTTACAATGTATCAAAACTCGAAAACCAACACCAATTTTTGATTTTTTATTACCTTCTGCATGTCATTTTTTTCCTTCCTTTTTGCTTTTTTTATTGTTGTTGATACACATTTAATTTAAATTCATTGCCCATAAATCCTTTGCCTCTTTTTTTGTTGTCACTGATTTTTTTTGTTCAAAAAATGCAACTTTTTTTGATCGTTTTTTGTGTTTCAAAAAAAACTATTGTTTGATTTGAAATTTTAAATGTTTTATCGATGTTTGCATTTAATTTTTTTTTCAGGATTTTATCTTTAAAATTTCGGAGATTCAAAAATGTAAACATCTTGTTGCTGATGATAGCAGCATTTTTGCAATGAGAATGGAATGCACCCGAGTGAAGCTAGCTTTAACATGCCTGGGCTTAATTACAATTGTATTAATACAAATTTTATATATTTCTTCAAAACTAGGTGGAAATTGTGATATTAAAGAAATATTTTTACGATATAACGTCGCAGCTGGAGGTGGAAAATATGATGTTAAAAGGTTTGTTATCAATTAATTAAAATTCTATAGTTTGGGAATGAAGATCACGGCTTGAAGCCGATAGACTTCTTCCCCTTTAACATTATTGCCCAGTCAATAAGATTTTGGAAGATAAATCTACATCAAAATTTTTTTGTTTTGATTTTATGAATTACTGTTTCTCAAAGTCTTGCCAACCAATCCATCACTTTACTCAAGAAAGTGAACTTTTTCAGTCTTGAAATCCCTGACATTGATCGAAGCCGTCGCTTCCCTGATGCTTTAATCATTGGAGTTAGGAAAGGTGGAACTCGAGCCCTGCTTGATGCCATGGCCCTTCATCCTTCCATAAAAGCTGCTCGTCGAGAAGTACACTTCTTTGATCAAAATGAAACATATTCTTTGGGTATTGAATGGTATCGACAACAAATGCCTTTCTCACATCCTGGACAATTAACTGTTGAAAAAACTCCCGCATATTTTGCTTCATCAATTACACCATCAAGAGTGCATCAGCTGAATAAAAATATGAAATTAATTGTTATTCTTCGTGATCCAGTGATAAGAACAATTTCTGATTTTACACAAGTTTGCTTTTATTACTTTTTATTGTTATTGTCAAAATGATAGCAATCCAAACATTTTTCTACCGTCTTTTCTTGTTACTATCGCTGTGGCAGTAATCGTAATATATTTTCTATCGTTATTTTGTTGTTACTGTCACAGTAATTACAGAGTGTTTCAACAAAGTTCTGGCATTTTTTTAGTTCCAGTAAAGACAAGAGAGAGTAACAAACAATTTTTATTTTTAAAATTTCTGTTACTATCACCATTTTTGTTCACACGGTATTTTTAAATTTTGAGAGTAACAAAATTATCAAAAATGAAATTTTCTCATGAAAAGCAGCAGCAATTAAATGAGTGACAGTGATGATGAAACATAATAAAAACTGTAAAAGCAAAAATTCCTGTATTTTTTTGATTATTTATTGGTCATCAGTTTCAGTCTAGCTTTAATAAAAAAATTTTTGGCAGTTTGATCAAAATCTGAAGTTCCATTGAAACACCTTTGTCTCGAAATAAATAATAACCAAAAATTATTTTTAGGTGCTTTACACAAAACTGGAGCGAAACAAAACTCAACCAATCTTTGAAAATGTTGCATTTCTTCCTAATTCAACAAAGATCAATCCTGAATTTAAACCAATCCGGAATTCATTATATTATTTACACCTTAAAAATTGGTTAAAATATTTCCCGTTGGAGAACTTCTTATTTTTGAATGGCGAAAAATTTGTTAATAATCCATTGTCAGAAGTAAGTTATTATTTTATGGTACATTTTGTCAACCCCTCACTTTCACAATTTTTTTTAATTTTTTTGGTTTTTATTGTTTTTGTTTGAGACAAATTAGATACAAAAATATACCACAATTTTTAAGAAATACAAATTAAAAATTGTAATTACTTTTATTTATTGTTTAAAAAATGAGTTTAATTGTTTTCTTCTTTTGTCTACTTCCTTATTTCTGTGCCTGTTTGTTCATAATTTACATTAAAAAAAGTTATTAATTTTCTTGAATCTCATGTATCTAAAACAGGAACTCTTTCGAGAATTGATAAAATTAAAAAGTTGTAGTTTTCACACATTTAATTAACCATAAAATTTTAAGGTACATGATTTTTAGGGCTCTTTAAAAATTAATCACGTTTTAATTGGATTAATCAACTGACATACATAGCGATAATCCTGAACTAAGGGAGCGTTAGGGTCTGATATTAGAGCAAACGCTGAATTTTTAAGCCCCATCCTACAGATGTTTTTTTTGATATATCCTAGCCATGTTTGAATTTTTTTCTTCAAGGGACACACCGTTCATCTGTCATTTTTACTAAATCTGATAATATAGCATCTCTAATAAGTTTCATCTTGTTCTAACTGATATTCTTTATTCTTACCACTTTTATTTAGCAAAATTCTTTCAGTGAATTCATAATTATTTTATTACAAAAAGGAAGTCCATGTTGAGGTAAAAGAATGATCACTGTTTGAGAGGAAGAAGCAGTAGTTTTGAACTTTTTCGGTTTACATTTTACAAAAGTGCAAGAAATATTTATATAAACGTAAAAAATTAAAAACTGCACAAATTCAATCAGAAAACAACTAACATCATAGTTATTCAGAAAGCGCAAGAATAGTAGTACACTCACGCTTTTAATTCAAATACTGTAATGCCTAATTCATTTATGTTTTTTACAATTATACCATCTTTTATTGTCTGATGAATTCCCTTCTCTAATGTAAACAAAATATATTTAATTACTTCTAAATTTTCAGTTACGAAAAGTTGAAAGATTCTTCAATCTCTCCAACGCAATTACTGATGACCAACTTTTTTATAATCCAATAAAAGGATTTTATTGTTTTCGTCGAAAAGAAAAGCATAATGCTCGTTGTCTTGGAAGTAGTAAAGGAAGGGCACATGTTCCAATTTTGGCATCAACCAAAAAAGCATTGTCAAAAAACTTTCGTCAATATAATGAAAAATTTTTCAAGTTAATTAATCAAAGATTTAATTGGACATGAGTTTAAAGATTACAAAGCAATAAAGCAGAATGATGAAAAAAGATGTTACTGTATGGCAGTAATTTGTCTTGTGCCATTCACAAACGAGAACTCCAATTACTGAAGACAATATTTGTTGCATTATTAATAGTGCTTAAAAGTGAACACTTTCGAGACTGGCATGGTTGAACGAGAACTTTGAAATTCCGACAAATAATTACATTTAATTGTTTTTGATAATTATTTTGTTTTTGATGTTTGTTGTTAGTTAAAGAGATGATTACTGGTAAACTATTCTGTAATGTATTTTTAAACATTTTTTTTGCAAATTACGGGTAAATAAATAATCTATTTTCTTAAAATATTTATAAACAAGCATAAACAAGTTTCATAAAAAACAGCTGTTTTAAAGCTCAAAAATTTTAACAAATAGGGTTAAACACGATAATTCCATTATCGTGTTACCAATGACCATCATTGTCAAAATTATTGTGTAAATTACAACTTCAAAAAGTATTTCTTGGCTGAGAAATGTAAGAAACGACAAATTCTTCCTCTGCCATGACTGTTATTGTTTATGACAAGTGAGAGAAAACAACTGTTTTTTAATATTTACCATAAAAGTTTTTTAACCTAATTTTAATGAAAAGTGACTAAAGGTAAAAAAGCTGTTATGTAAATTACTAATCTAATAATAATAACAGAAAGAATTTAATTAAAAGTGGGAAAGCAGGTGTCTTGCATAATAGAAATTTTTTTTTAAAGATTCTGGCATAAAGAAATTTTATTCATTTATTGAAAACACATAAAAAATAACAACCCGAGAAAATGATCAATCAACAATAACTTCGGCAACACTTTCGGCTGCAAATCCGCCTGAAAGTGCGCCAACAACTCCACCGATAATTCCGCCAACAAATGTGCCTCCAAAAGGCAGCATTGACGCTGAAAATTAAAAAACCATTTTTATTTTACGTAAACAAAAATTTTATGTCTTACTTCCAATTGCTGCTCCAGTAGTTGCCCCAATCCATCCTCCACCCCATTCGCCTCCAATTTTTGCAGTTGTCTTAACAACATCATTTCCATCTCCATATACTGCAGCGGAACCAATTCGATAAATGTCAAGTCCAACGGCAACAGGAAACAGAATAGTTTTATTCTTTGTTGCAGCTCCAATAGCTTTTCCAGAAATTCCAGCAGCATTTGTCGCAGAATAGAATGATTTTCCAGTATAGATTAATCCCTTTGTAACAGCAGACGTAGTTGCTTTGTTTCCAGAACACACCTCAGCATTATCATTGCTGCCTTCTTCTTGTGAAGTAAACAAGCTTAGAGAATCCGAATCTCCAATTCTTTCTTTATTCTTGATTTGAACTTTATCATTTTCATCAATATAACATTCATCAATGGCATATATACTCTGATTCGGATGATAAGAATTTCCAGAATAACCATAAAAAAATTCAAATACAATAAAATGCTTTTCATCTTCAAGCCATTCAGAGTATTTTTCCAGCAAACTTTCAACAGATTTTAGCTAAAAATATATATATTTTTATTTTGTATTATTATACTGCCAGCAACTTACATTTGTTAAATAAACATTATCTGGCTCATATCCACTTCCACCAATGCATCTTGGAATAATTTGAACAAAATTATCACCATTCACTTTCTTTTCTCTTAAATCTTCTTTAATTGAACCAGAAATATCGCTACCTTGGACTTTTAAATTACTTGGTATTCTTCCATATGCTCGAATAATCCGGCCACAAATATCACGATCAACATGTGGAACTATGCCAGTAATAGAGACTCGAACATCATAAAATTTTGGTAGAGCATCTTGAAAATTTCGAGGCATTCTTGAATTATGCAATGAAGCAGAAACAAATAAATTAAGTTTCTTGAAATTTAATAATTTATTATCAACTTAAATGATTACCAAATAAATAAGTTTTTTTATTCACTCTCATCTGAAAAAGAAGGAACCGAAAAAAAATTTAACGAAAGATTTAAAAAGACTGGTCATGCTTCGTTGTTGTTTGAGAAAAAAATAAGGGAGTCGCAAAGTGCGTTTTTTTTATTATTGATTCAATGCTAGCAGCAGTCAGCATGCTGTCTGAGAAATCAGCTGAGAGTTTTTTCTTTTCACCAAAACGGTGTGTGCACACTTTGACAACATTGAAAATTGAAGAGAATTTTTTGCCATTTAATTTTTTTTAAATAGAAAATCTTGAATCCAAAAATCTGATGAAAGAGTAAAGCAATGTTTAAAAATTCTGCTACAAACAACGAATTTAAAATCTTAATTGGATCTTGATTTGAGGGATTGTAAGTCGAGGAACATTGATTGCTCCAGATGTCATTAATACAGTGAACCTAAAAATTTCAAATTTGAAGAATTTTATATTAGGCATGGCACCAGGCCGGACCGGGTTTGCCCAGGCCTTGATTTTTGAAAATTCGGAAAAAAATTCAACGGCGGAAGACCATGTTGAAATTTTATAAATTTAAAAAAGCCAGGCCGGGTTTTTTTCGACAGGTCTGAATCCGATGCCATCCTTAAGCGACATTTAGCATTACAAATGATTTCTCACTAAATTTTTCTTTTCGTTGTTTTGGCGATACAGTAATCGTTTGATATCATTATAAAATTAACTTCACCATTTTTTTACCAAATAAAGATCATTCAGTTTAAACAAGCAAATGTCATCATTTATTCCTCTGACAAATCTTTCAATAAGAATGATGCATCCAGACAAATGGATTCCTCCTTTTAAAAAAAGTGATGACAAAAAAAACTTTATCAGTTTTGTATAAAAAGTCCAAAAATCATTTTCAAATCGTCTTTTTTACAATATGCCTTTTCTAGTTATATTGTTTTTTGCTCTTCTTCCTCAAATTTTGGCTACTTGCCCTTCAGGTGGAATTGGAAGCGGTTTATACTGTTATTACTTTAATTCAAATTTGACTGAATTTGTCCAAGCCGAAGAAATTTGTAAAAAATCTGGGGGTCATCTTGCTTCTGTCTCAGATGCATTCACAAATGATTTTCTTACAGGTTTGCAAATCTTTTCTTTAACAAAAAATATTGCAGAAGATTTACAGGAACTGCTGCACAATTTTTTTCTCAAAACAATGATTTTTGGATTGGTTTAAATGCTTTATCCTCAGGTGATTGGGAATGGACAGACAAAAGTACTTTCTTTTTCAAAGATTGGGCGAAGGGACAACCAACACCAAACGGGCAATGTGCAACTGTTTCAATGACCGATGAATATTGGAGCGTCGCAGATTGTAAAGCTGCAAAGCCGTTTGTTTGTGCCGTACGTAAACGCCCTCAAGTCTTTACTGAATGCTCAAATGGATGGGATTATTGGGGTATTACAAATTCATATTATTGCTACAACGGAAATCCATGCCTTAAATGGCAAGACGCAGAAAATTATTGCGTCCAAATTGGCGGACATTTACCTTCAATTCATAATTCTGAAGAAAGGGATTTTGTTTTAGGTTTGTTTCAGTCAAATTTCTTTTTAAAATTTTAAACAATTTGAAATTAAGGATACGCTCGAAATGATTTGTCAATCGGGGGAGACAATCCTATTCCTTGGATTGGCCTTTATACAACAAATAAAGGAGTATCTTGGAATTGGACAGATAACTCAACGACAGACTACTTTTCCTGGGGCTCTGATCAACCAGATTTGTCAGCTGGAACCTGCGGATCATTATTTAGTTTTTTGTTCAACAATCCTGCATGGTTTGGTTTACAAAATTGTAATCACGTTTCGTTTGTTGTTTGCAAAACGGATCACATAAAATCGAGTACTAAAGTTTTTGGCACAAATGTTTAATTTGTGACTGTGGTGTTTTTTTAGAAATAAATTGTTGCTTTATAAATTTATTTGCTCGCACAACAAACGACTTACAAGATTTGCAAAAACATATTTTTAAATATTTTTCCAATAACGTTGAAACATTTTGCAAATATGTTTCAAACTTTCTTGATGATTTCTAATTAAAGAGGTAATGAAATATTTCATTGAAATTCCGTAGATTAAAAGAATGAAACAAAGAACACTGTTTGAAATGATTGTACGCGTCAAACCAATTTTAAAAGAGTTGTTGATTTTGGAATTGTAATTTGTAATTGTTAACCCTAAAGAAAGGTCATTATCAGAGGAAATGGTCAAAAACCCCCGCCCCGCCTCTCAAGCGAAAAACGAAAAAAAATCTACGTATAGCTACGTTGAATTATTGTAAATAAAGATAAAATAACAAACGACTTACAAGTTTTTTCGTATTCTGCAGAGAAAAATATTACAACCAATTGAAATAAAAAAGCAAGCAGCAACAAAAGTAACACCAAAAATGGCCAAATAAGTTCAATACAAACTTTATATACTTTAAAAGCAGAACTTGTGTCATCATCTATGTCATAATCGGTTCTTTTTAAATAGGGGAAAGAACTCACGATTACCACTATGACAAGGATTTCAGATACAAAGGCCATAATCATTAAAGTTCGGCATTGATTGGTCCATGAAAACTTAAATTATCGTTATTAAGTTAAACGACGTGTCTGACAAGGGAACTACCAGGGATGTTATTTTAATTTTCATTTTTAATATATGGGGAACACAATAAAATATGTTTTGAGTGAATATCGAAATAACATTCCTGAATAAATTTAGGCAAGATCAACTAACGTCATATATCAAAGAAACATTTCCGTTTGGAACAAAATCTATACATGGAACACTTCTGACGACATACCAGTATTGTCCGTCATATTTTTCCAAATTAGCAGTGCACTCAGAATTTAAGTCAACCTGGATAAATGTCTTAAATGTTCCGACTTCGCTGACATTTTCTGAATAAGCATTAGCGTCTAATTGTCTTCCAAAATATACATCTCCAAATGCGGGCATTCCAGTAAAAACTAGAACCGCGCCCATTATCGAATTAGTCATGATCCAGCATATAGCAATATGACATGGAAGCTCCATTTCAAAACATAAATGGATCAATATTTTCTAAAATTCTTTATTCTGCGTCAGATATTAATGCTAAAATGTTTGATTAAATACTTTTTCTGCTTTTTCCTTTTTATCAAAATGAATAAAAGAAATTTGATTGCGAAAATTTGTTGTTTTGTTATCTTCTCACATGAGTTCTTTAAGAAAACAACGTTTACTTTTTTTTGTACATTCAACATCTGTTTTAATGACTAAAATGATGCAAAAATTGTATGGGGGGGGGGGGGGGGGAAACCGCCGATAAAGTAAAACTTTTTCTTAAACAAAAATTTTCCTCTTGACATATTGCTTTAAAAAACTATGATAATTTTTCAACCTTTTTTGAGTGAAACGGAAATGGAAGATGGACACCCAGCATGACATTTCTTTTTTAGTTAATAATCTTCTTTCTTTACGCTTTCGAAGAATTTTTTGATATAAAAACATAACTCTTTTTTCGACGTTAGCAAATCCTTGAAATATTTATTTGACAATTTTTGATCTATCTGCAAAAGGTTGCATTGATGATCTATGAAATATTGCTGAAACAAAAAAAACATTTTCACAAAGCATTTTTTTTTCCTTTATTACAGTTTATTCGTTCATATTTTTTGTTCTAAAAAAAAATATTAGTTTGAAACAACGAGAAAAAAACTTTGAATTATCTTTTGTTAAAGCAAAATTTAAATAAAGAATTAAAGGATTGAGGAAGTAGGAGATACTTCACACCACTGCGAAGTAGCGTTAAAATGCACTTCACCTTCACAGCACCAATCAAGTGGACGTTCACATGCTGCTGTTGGCAAAGAAATGGAACATGGAGTTGAAAGAATTTGAGAACCGGGTCCATGACAATTTGGAGTTTCACATTGTTGGGCAATACAGTACTAAAATATGAATATATATATTACAAATTTTTAATATATCTCTGTTGTAACCCTTGTGCATCGCTGAGTTGGACAACCTCCGCAGCAGCCACATGTCCATTCAGACCAATATCCACAATTTGAGCCAGGGAAAAGTGTTGTCGTTGCTGTTACTCGACGAGTTGTTGTTGTTGTTGCTGGTTGTTGAGGAGGAGGAGGGGGTTGAATTGCACCAAAACAAATTTGGCTAAAAAATAAATTTGTGTTTGGGGTAATAACTGCTGCATCGAATTTATAAAAAGAATCTTCACGGATTTTGAACTTGCTGCTATATACATATCCTTTGCAACCTGAGCTTTGAAATTATAGGCTTTTGGGAAAAATAAGCAAATTATTTATTGCAGAAATCCAAAATTACCGATAACAATTTACCCGAAATGAATACTTTTATGATTTTAGCTTATGAAATGACTTAAAATATAAAATTTAAAAAAAAGAAGTCATCATTCACTTACCTAAACAAAAGCACAATCATTGCTTCAGAAATCATTTTTGCCGCAGTATTTATTTTATTTTATTCTAAACGAACAATAATCGCGTTTAAACAATAATACCCGCTTTTTATATCAAAAAACAGAAGAGAACAACAACTTAAAATTCAGCATTAAAAAAATCGATTCGTTTTTGAGGAAAATGAAAGATAAAAAGTGCAAAATAACAATGAACTATTTGATTCCCACATTGATGATACCGATTGTTTTGTTGTTATTGAAAAGAAAAGAGTTTAACCTATAATAGATTTCTTTTTGTTTAGATAAAGTTCTTATTTGTTGTTTGAAATGTTTTTGAATGTATCATTTTATTTTTTTTGCTCGTTTTACATCTTCATGGCATACTGTAGTTGTTAGATAATAATTGTGGCGCTATTTAAGTTTTTTATTTTCATTGAAGCGAGCTGTCTGTTGCTAAAATTAAACTTTCCGCCTACTTTCAGCTTTGAGAAAGATAAGCAAAGCCAAAGAACTGTAAAACAAAGAGCTATAGAGAAATTTGTATTAAGTAATAAAAGTAATATAAAAGTACAAAAATTCATTAAGAAGAATGAATTACTCATTCATTTTATTTGCTTGAAATATTGTCTAAAATAACAATAATTTTCTTCCATTTCTTGAAATTAATTGTGTTATATCAGATGTGATACTAATCGCACTTTCCAGTTTGTTAAGCACAAATTTATTTTTAATATTTTTTATTACACGTTTGTTATTTTGACAAAGCTACAGTAGTATCTTACATAACACGGGCAAGCAAGCATTAACGTCATTGACAGTGACTACAACTACATTCAATCATATAGGGGCTATTATTGTAAGCATGTACATTACTTCCTCAATGGCAGTATACTTTCACTAAAATCAATAATAAAACTTAAAAACAAAGACTTTTTTAACAAATTTTTTACTGAGTTTTTTAGGCATGCTCTAAAAAACTCAGTAAACTTTTAAAACGAAAGCATTGTATTCGAAAACTAAAGTTATTGAAAAGGATTGTGATCAATGGTTGAAGCTTATGTCTAAAACAGGTGATCGTGCTTTTGTTTAAATGAATGTTAATGAGCGTCTTACATTACACTTTCTCCAGAGTTTTGCTCTTTTTGCGCCTCTTCTTTTCCCTGTTCTCTTTTTTTTTCTCTGGTCTAAAAGAAGAAAACAGAAAAGAAAAACGAAGATATGCAGAGAAAGAGCGTGGAGAAAGCATTGTAGTGCGTCTTGAATACAATTATTTGAATGTTTAACTTTGGAAATGTTATCATGATTATTTAAAACATTTTATCAAAAATGCACTTTCCAGTTTATTGAATACAATTTATTTTTTTATTACACGTTTAAATTTGACAAGATTATAGTAGTATTACATAACAAAAGATAGGCATTAATGTCAATGTGAACGACTACAAAAAAAAGTCATGTGGTGACTACATGAACACATTGCTTCCTAAATTTAATTAACTCGTACTAATATTGATGATGAAACTTTAACAGATGAAGATACTTTTACAGTTTTCAATTGTGAGACACTTGAAGTATCCTTTTTAGGTTTACAAAGCAATGCTCGTCGATAACTTTTAATACTTAGAAGAGTAATAAGTGGATTGAAGACGACGATATACTGTAACGGCATAAGCGCATATAACATATATCCACCTTGAGTTTGAGCAAAATCAGATGGAACAGCAAAAATTAACAAAAATATAATTACCAAAACAATGACAGAAAAGCATGGCATTATTGACTAAAAAAGAAGGGGGATACTATAACACTGTAAAATGTAAAAGTGTGAACTTACTTGTAAAATAACTCGTCGACCAAATTGTTTATGAATTCGTAGTGTTTGTGGTGAAAAATGAATTTTAGAAGAATTTAAAGTTTTTGCAACTTTAAAATTTGAAATGAAAAATGCGGCATTTGCTGTGAACGTTATTCCAAAGATTTCAACAACATAAGCAATGAACCAGAAATTTAGCTAAAAAAATAAAGGAGATTAAATATGGAATAATACAAATGAGGGGATAATCGAATTTCGAAAGAGAAATTTTGAAATAAAAATTTTGGTTTATTGAGTTTGAACAGCAAAAGAAATTGGTATTATTGCAATCTACGTTGCTTAGTGCTAGTACTGTAACTTACCAATGGCAATGATCGAAATGATATAATTAATTCTGGATAATCTTTCCATAATTCCATATTCTTCAGCTCATCATTATCAGACAAATTTATAGAATGGCACGGCATACACAGATATGGCATACTAACACAAATTCCAAGAAGAAATATGCCACCTTGAAAAATCCATGTTCTGCCACCATTTGGTGTTACACGTCTGAAAAGATAAATTTGCATAAGTTTTTGTTCATAAAATTATTGTGAACTTACTTAACAATAATATAAAATCGAAATAATGCCTGAATAATCATCGACCATAAAATCGCTAGCAGTGCAATCATATATGCCCATACAGCAAAACATGGCCATAACCCATATTGTGGATACCAGGGAGCAGCAGTTCGAAAGAATACTCTAATATCTGAGGTTTCAAGTTGCTAAAAATTTGAATGGGTTATAGAAAAAGATTTTTAAGAATAATATTTCCATTGAAATGAAACCTTAGAAAAAAAAAATGTTATTGTGTTAGTAACGAAAATATGTTGTTGCTAACACAATGACAGTAGCCGAAACACTTTTTTATCGTTTTTTCTTGTAACTGTCACAATGCTAGTAACTAAAACATTGTCTGATCTTTTGTATAGTTTTATCCTACTGTTGATATTACCACTTACCGGTACAGTAAACCCAGAAATGAAAGCAAAAATCGTATCAACCATACAAGTCTGTAACAGCACATGCCGATATGATTTCATTTCTTTTGATGTATTTTTTATTATTAAAAATATCAGCAATATATTCAAACATATTGATGCACAACTTGTTACCCATGCACTAATATTATATGCGATATAGCTATCCATATTCATGGATGTTTAACAACTCACAAAGAAGCTAACAAAAGAAGACAAGTAATAATTTCTTAATAATTGTATTTCAAAAAAATTTGGTTTTGTATTTATATACAAATTTTTTTGTTGACTTGGGATGAGAAAATACGTCTGTAAAAAATAAATTAATTATGCTTGGATGAATAAATTAATTTTCTTTTTTCCTCATTATTAAATTCTCATGGCTTTATTATTATTATTAATGCTATTAATTGGTAGGTAGGTAATACAAAAAAATTATTTTTAAAGTTATAAAAGTACAAAAAATGAATTGAATTGGAAACAAAATGAAAGAAAGTGGAAGTAATAAAAAATGTTCGAGAAATTAATGTGGGAGTTTTAAAAAAATTTGTATTACATTCCCATAGTTATTCAAATTTGTTTTGTCTGTGATTTCTGTATTTTTGTAATAACTTTTAAAGATATTACAAAGAACAACAACAAGAAGTAAGTGGTGGTTGCAAATAGCATAATTAACAAAGAACATAACTATTATCTTATTGTTAATTTTGAATTTCCGACAACGTCATCTAAAAAGAATCAAAGCTTTAAAAAACATGAGAACAATAATTGCTGTGATAATCTTTGTTTTTTGTAAAATAGATGATTTTTTAAATGATACTAAAACCTCCCGAAGTTTTTTTGAAGTCCAACGTAGTGCGATTTGAAAATCATTTTTTAATCAAATTGAGTCATCAGTTTTGCACCTAAAAATTTATCATTTGGGAAAACTTCGCTTGATGATGCCTAATTCAAAGTCTACCATGATATTTTTTGAAGCTAAAAAATTGATTTCGAGAGCCGTCGAGATATCTTGAGAAATGAAAATAGGAAGGGATGGAGTAAGCCATTTATTTCGCTTCACATTAAAGCGACACGGGATCAAAGGAAAATGTATATGGGAGGGAGTAAAAAATCTGATATTTCATATTCTGAGATATCGAGACAACCTCTTTTCGACCATTATAAAAAAATCCACAACCCAACGCAATTATATCCAGAAAAGTCTGGATATGCATTACTTTTTCTATTTTCAGCTGATGTCGAGGTCGAACTTTAATTTTGAACCTTTCGCTAAAAGTTTTAGTGCAAATGATGCTCGTCAGTGATGACTCTTTCTTAAAAACATAAATTCAAATAATCAAAAAGGTGCGTTTTGCCTTGAAAAAATGAATTTTGAATATTCAACCTGGTTTAGGAAGGCGTCAGTTTTCTTATTAAACTTGAAATTCTGATTTTTCAAAAGTTATTCATTGTTTTCATTTCATAACACACACAACTATTTTTCATACTTCGTATGGATTTTTGTATTTCTTATGTTTTATGGATAAAAAATTAAATTTCCGTAATACACTGTATCAGCTTTGTAAAAAACAGAAAAAACTTTACTGTTTCTAAAATTAAAAAAAAGTGCAAAACATAATGAATCATTTTTAATTTTTGCATTTCGCTTTAAATTACTTTTTAACAGTGATTCATGAAAAAAAGAAGGTACATGCATATGTACTAACTTGTACTGCAGGCGTCATACACTACTTTTTACATATGTGTAGGCATATAGTCATTACTACAGTATATATTTTTAATTATTGTAAGCAAAAAATTAATAAAATTAAATTTATAAAAAAAAACAATAAATATTATTTTACTACATATTAATTCACTAATTAGAAAATATCAAATGACACATCAGTCGCCTAAAAAAATTACTAACTATTAAAAACTACTTTTTCACAATGATTCATGGAAAAGAGGGTACATGTATGTGTACTAACTTTTATACAATTACAGGACAAAACAGTTACAAAACTGAAATAGCTTTAATAGCTGAAATTCGATTTGATAAAGGCATAAATTTTTTGTGACAAATAAAAACTCTTCGATAACTTTGTATACTCAACAAAGTAATAAGTGGATTAAAAACAACAATATAATGCATTGGAATTAGACCAAGCATAACATATCCACCTTTTTTCTTTGTAAGATCTGATGGAAGTGCATACATGCATACAAGAATAACAGCAATTGCAATTAGCGCAATAAATGGAGAGATTAGCTGCAATTGTATGTTTAAATTAATATTTTAACAGAAAAGTTACTGTAAAAATAATTACCTGTAAAATCATTTTTCTTCCAAATTGTTTGTGAATTCTTAGAGTTTGAGCAGAAAAGATAGCTTTTGCGGATTTTAAAACAGCTCTGACTTTAATGGTAAAAATAAAGAATGAAAAGATTGAAGCCATCGTTAAACAGGCAAGAACCAATATAAACACGATAAAAAATGGATTAAACTGAAAATTTCAAAGTCATACATATTTAAACAGTTCTGATTACGATAATAAAAGAGAAGAGCTGATTTACAGCAGCCAACACTTGGGCTTTCATTTTAGCGCTTTAAAAATTTGTGCTGTTAGGGAGTGTCCAGATCTGACGTCGGGAAAAAACTCGAATTTTCAAAATCCCCCACCCCCTCCGTCAGATTTTTTCCTTTGATTTTTGCCGCTTTTTGCATTAGCGTCAGATTGTGGCTTACCCCCTTCCTTCCCTAAAATACCCGACGTCAGATCTGGACAATCCCTTACAGGATGTTGAAACTAATTGCCCCTTTTGCTGTTAAAACTTTACTGTTAAAGTTAAAGAAGTTACAAAAGATTTTAATCATTTGTAGGGTTGCACATTCTAATATCTCCGTTTTTCATCGAAGAAATTTTTTGCATTTTTAAATGTAATAAAAATTTTTAAACATTGTTCTCATACTGCGGAAAACAGCTCCAGTAAAAAGAGAGATAGTAACGATAAAATGTTTTTGATTGCTCTTTCTCTAAAAAAAAGTTGCATACCCAGAACCGCGAAGGTTGTACTTTAAAAAATTTAGAAAAGAAAAAGGGCCATTTCGTTGAGACACACAGTAGTGTTTCTGGCTTCATTTTTGTCATAAAGTATATAGAAGCGTAAAAGGGGGATAAAACTAAATTTAATGGCAAAACAAAAATGAAGCGTGACATTTTCAAAGCGCTGAAATGAAGGTAGAAAAAGAACAAAAAACACTTACCATGCTTTGTGATTTAAATTCAGTGATGGCATTTGGAAAATGCTCCCATAAATCCATTTCAGTAATTGGAATATTATCTTTTATATCAAAATTTCGACATGGCATAAACAGATATGGTAGCGAGTTTATCAAAGATGCTGCAAAAACACTTAATTGAATCAACCATGTTTTATTTCGACTTAAAGTGTATCTTCTAAAATAGATTTAATTATCTGTATTGATTGTTCACTATGATAATGAAATTGATTACCGAACAATTAAGCAATATCGGAAGAGCGCTTGAATAAACATACTCCAAATTACTGTGAACAAAGCAGAGACATAAAGCCATCCAGCAATACAAGGAAAGATGCCATAGGATGGATATCCGGGGAAGCTAGTACGGATGTAAATTCTAGTGCCATTGACTTCAAATTGCTGAAAAAATTCTGATATTGTAATGCAATTAGTTTTGAAGAGAGAGAGAATTACAGAGCTCCTTGGGAAGTAACAAAAATTTTTTTAATACTTTTATTTTTTTGTTACTCTCGTTTTTGGTAGTAGATGTTAATACGTGATTTTCATTCTTGTATAGAACAAAAAGCTAATGAGCACTGCTGCTGCTCTTCTAGTACATAAAGGCCAATAAAAACTTACAATTAAAGTAAAGCCCAAAACTAAAGCAAGAAATAAATCGAAGATGCAATTTTGTAGCAGAACATGACAATACGCTTTCAATTCTTTCGTGGTGCTTTTAAAGATCAAAATAATCAAAAAAATATTTAAAATAACAGATAAGATGCTTGAAAATGTTGCACTCGAAATGTACAAAGCATAAATGTAATGAACATCCATGCTTGGAAATGATATGCAAATTTTTTAAGTCGTTGTGTCTAAAATTTTAAATTTTAAGCTTTTGAAATCCAAGATAAAAAAGTTGACAATAAAAAATTTAAAAAGAGTCAAACACAAAATTGTGCCAAAATCTGCAACAATATTTTTTATAAACATTAAACTAATTTTGAGCTTAAGCTTTTGCTTTTTAACATAATTTTTTTAATTTTCAAAAAACTTGACTAATACCCTATTTTATTACTCATATTTTTTTGAGAAGAAAGGCATGATTTATTATTCGAATTCTGCTATTAGCAAAAAATAATGGCAACATAGAAGCCTTTATTTCATGTCTTTATCTCTGTTTCTTCAAAAACTGCTAATTGTTATTAATTGCATGTGCTCTAATTATTGTTGATTTTAGAGACACTTTCTTGTTACCTTTAATTAGTTTTATTCTAATGTTAGAATTTTAATTTGTGAGAGTGGTAGTAATGTTGACACAAAGAACAATTAAATTTATATTGACGCAAATAGTGTTTTTAAACAGAGTACAGTAGCCACAATTTTTTAACAAACATCACTTTTACTTGTAGTTTTAAAAATTTATTTTAAAAAAAGACATATCGGTGTTTTTATTTTTGGTTTACAAAAATGTTAATGCATCAAATTTTTAGAAGTTTTAGTGCATCAATGTTTTTTTTTAAAATATATTGAACCTACGAAATCAAAATTTCAAAAAAATAATTTTAACCACAAAATTTCAGGTTTGCAATATTTAAATCTATCGTGATGCCAGTGTTGTTGCGTTTCCGGAGATTTCATTTGATGCCGCAGTTTGTCACTTTAAAAAAAAAGACCGCGATTTTTTCCTAGACGCTGATAAAAATGATCGTGCTTAAAATTAGCTAAAATGTGCAGAAGCTTTAAGTTTTGACTCTAAGAAATAATAAAGATTGCATCTTTATAAAGTTCAAGTGTTCATAATTTTTCAGTCTTTTTGATCAAAAATGTGCGAAGAAATTGATAGTTCTTAAAAATATTTTCTTCTCTTTTTTCATCACATGACAAAAATTAATTTTGATGTCATTTTCTTTAAAAGTTTTGCATTTGATCTTTTAAGCTGCTTATTATATAAATATGCTTTTAGCATACATGGTCATTTCTTCCCCCTCATCGATGAAAAGAAGAAAAAAAATCACAACTTACATATTTTTAACACTGCCGAAAAATGCAAATAGTTTTTAGTTTAGTGATATTTGTTATTACTTTGTTATCAGAAGTAAATAGTAAACATATTTGTTCATCGAATACGACTATTAATATAGAAGCAGATAAAATTGAATTTCTTGAATCACTAAGCTTTCCAAGGCTTATAAAGGAAAATGAAAGTTGTTCATTTCAATTTGTGAAAAATGAAACTGTGGAAGAAAAGGTTATATTTTTTTATTACATTTTAGAGCTTTGCAAAGTCAAAACTCCAATTTCGATTTTGCAAAATATCACAATCAAAATTTCGATATTTTCGAACAACGATTTTAATATTTCGACGTTAGTCATTTTTGATGACAAGCTTCGATATTTTGATTTCAAAAAATAACTAAAATTTATTGATCAAAATCAAAATTGTTTCGATTCCAGTTACACAGTGTCCTGTTTTAAAAAATTAATAAAATCCTACATCTTTTTTAGAACAAGAGATTTATAATGGTAATAACCAATTACATATGCCTTGATCACAATGGCCCACCGTGTGATCCACAATTTGCTGTTTATACAGATATGCTGTCACCCCCACCTTTTTACGGGAGTCCAAATTATGCATTTCAAGGCTTTGTTTTGTATGATGATTGGGGAGATGATTGCCCACTTGAATCAATAAGTCGAGTAGACCCATTTCAATTTTCTGATGAAACACAAATTTTAATGCTTCGATCTGTATATTTTAATGATGATAATCGAACACATCCATGCCTATGGCAATTTCAAGCACCTGATGGATATTGGATAAAAGTTGTTTTTACGCATGGCAGTGATAGAGCAGTGGTGACAGTTAAAAATAGTTATGAAACTATTTTACGGTATGTTTTTAAAAAACGTTTTTTTTAATTTTAAAAGGTTGTTTTTATAATTACATTTTTACAGTGACAATATTAAATTGAATTATCCATATTACATTAGAGATACATATTTAAGAATTATTTTATCGGTTATTAATATTACTAATGATTATCCGAATTCATACCATGATGGCTTTAGTGCTTTTGTATCTATTGTAAAAGAAGCACCCGTTTATACTCAATCAAATTGTATTATTAAATTACATGACAAAAATATTACAATTTGGTCAAATTATGATATCGACAAAGGCTATCAACCAAATTCAAAATGTTCTTATGACTGTAGTATTCCTCCTGGAACAGAAATTATTGTTAGCAAGAAAAAAGAATTTTTAGAAAAATATACTGAAGAATTTTCTTTTTATGAAACCGGTGTTGATTATATTAACATTTATCTTGATGGTACTATCAATAGTGCACCGTTGGCATACATTGATCTAACATATAATGATGTTATTGTTCTTTCTGCGAATGATTTTAATGAAGATAGACATGTATTATTTGAATTTAAAAGTGATGGAAGTTGGGAATCACTTGGGTTTGAAATTGAATTCGAAGAAAGGGGTAAGTTTTACGTCACTTTATATACTTGCTATTGAAACAAATTTGTCAAAGAAAACAATTTTCTTTTTACCTTGATAAACAAAGTGTTTTCTTTTCTATAATACATAAATAAAAAATATTTTGTTTTTTTTGCTCCACTTGTTAAGAGAGTTGTGCTGCCGAATCTTATAAATAAAAAATATTGTTACATCTTTATAACACATATAATTTTTATAGAATGTTCATGTGCAAATCCAAAAATAATTGTTCCATGTGAAAACAGCCTATCATTCAATATTATGAACTCCAAAGATGGTCATTATTGTGCAAATCTGTGCTGTAATTTTACTGTATGTAATTTTGTATCTTCAACATTTTCAACATTTTAAGGGACTTTTTTGTTTTCAGATTGAACTTGAAGAATCGTGCTTTGAAAAAAATATTAAGATGGCTCTTAACTTTACGGATAACAGGATTTCCACCAATGAAGATGAGCTGTATGATATTTTTAGAGTGTTTTCTGATAATTATACAATTTTGGAAATTAATCACTCAAACAGATATCGAAATATTTTTACAGCGTATATGCCACCAATTAATACTTATATTTTTCAAGCAATAACTGTTCCATCAATTTTATATCAAAAACTTGAAATAATTTTTCAAGCTGTTAATGGTAAGTGGGAGATATAAATGGAAGAGTTTTACAAAGGTTTGAAAAATTTTTCTGAGGTACACTTTCAAAAAGTTTCAATAGCATTATCATGTGTGATCAATCACAGTTGTTATCTAATAAAATTGTGGCAAAGTTTTTAAACTTTTAGAAAACATTTTAAATTTTCACATTACAGTCTAAAATTATTATTTACAGTTCAAAATGTCATTGATGAAATTACGTTAACTGAAGAAACGCCATATTTTTATTATGATTTATGCTCTAATGTCCCACCGAATATTTTCACCCTTCAACTATCACCGGATCTTGTAAGCTCTATTTTAAATATTTTCATAAAAGAATGATTATACAGATTTCAAAAAATTCAACCATTGAAATTTATTCCGTAATCAATAAAATGTTGAATTATATAGCTTTTTATACAACCTCAAATTTGACTACTAAAATGGATATAAAAAACTGGTAAAAATTGTGAAACCCATTAATTGGATTCTTAAAAAACATTTTTCAGTTTTACCCCAAACACTAATAATGATTACATCTGTAAAACATTTAAAACAAAGTTTTCTGTTCTTCAAGTAACAAATGTTTCACAGTGCTCAGTGTTGTTATTTCAAGCATCAAATGGTTTGTAATTCTTTGCCAATCATTTTTTGCTTACTATTTACTCTTTTTACAATTGTTAGTGCACAACCAAGGATGTGTTTATCATCATAATGTTTTTGCAATGCCAGAATTTGAAAGTTATGAGACTACAATATTGACAAATGACAAAATGCCATGTACAGTATTTTTTATAATTACACAACCATTTTCATTAAGGAAAATTTGGTTAAGCTCACAATCAAAAAATATTAGTATTTATGTTGGAACAAAGAATGAAGAGCTTATTGAAATTAGGTAAGTTTTTATAAATAAATGCTAAGCTGTAAACCGATGCTTCCGTTCTGGAATTACTATGATTTTGACAGCAACACTGAAAAATGTTTCGGTTACTATCACAGTGATAGCAACACAGAAAACAAAAATGAAAATAAAAAAGCATTCATTATTTTCCATTTCTATTTCAGCCAAAAAACTGCACCTATTTACCATGACATAATTCTCTATTCCTACATTTACATGTGTGTAATCCAACCAAACTCTTCTGTGATATTCAACTTCCATCCAGGTCCATTTGTGCTTATTTTAACTCATCCATTTCAATCTATCATTGCAACTCGTCTCTATGGTGAAAAATATGCTGTGGTTGAGCCAGAACCCTTTGCATCAGAAGCTGGACCTACTGTGGAGTGTATTGTTGGAGCATATAGCGCAAGATTTACAGTTATGAATTATAATGTAACTTCTGATGTGCAGTATTTCTTCTGGAATCTGGATACGAATGAAAAAATCAAGTAATGGTTTATATGGGTTTATTTCCTAATTTGGTAAAAAACGATAAAAAAACATTTGACAGTAACAGAAAAAAGCGATAGAAAAATATTCTGATTACTGTCAAAGTGACAGTAACACAAAAAAACGATAGAAGAATGTTTGGGGTCACTGTAAAAGTAACAGAGAAAAACGATAAAAAAAGATTTCATTACTATTACTACAATTCTCTTTTTTAGTATCACTTCAAGTTTACAAAATGTAACATTTACAAATACTCGTGTTGGTTTGGGTTTAGATTGTAATGGAAATATGACATGTGATGGACAATTTTTGATTTTTGTTGAAACTTTTGATAATAGTGAATCAACAACACCTATGGAGTTGATAAGCTCAAGTGATCCAACAACAATAGCATCAACAACAGATGTATCAGCTGGTTTAAGACATGAGTTTGATAAAAGTGTTCTGACAGTTTCACAAATTGTATTCACTTTTTTGATAAAAAATTTATTTGAGCTTTAGCTAATCGAAAAAGTAAAATGCTACAATAAACCATAAACAAAAAAACTCATCATAAAAATACAATTAACTATTTTATACACCTATCACATAATACAAAAATATTGCACTCACATTTTATTCTTAACTTTCTTTTTTATGTGACGTTCTTCGTTGATGTTGATGATGATGTGCTGATGAAGTTGAAGAAGCAGCTTTTGATTTTAAATGTGCAACAGCAGCCATTCGACGTTCATTTAATCGACGAAAAACTCTTGAATATTTTTCATATTTTGCACGAATTCCATATTCAACTTCTTTAGCACTTTTAAGTTTACCCATTCGTCGAAGAATATGAAATGTTAGTTGAATACCAGCTAATGTTGTAACATAATGAAGTGGAACGGTGATCTGAAATATGATTATTACAATAAGAATGTTGAATTACATCTTTATAAAAATTTCCGGATGAAATTGGCAGTTTTTTTTGACCCACAAATTTTGTGTGTCATTATTACGGTAACAGTAATTCGAAAAAACGATAAAAATTTTTTACGGGTACTGTCAAAGTGATAGTAACGCAAAAAACGAAAATGAAATTTTGCGATTACTATCACAATGAGAGTAACAAGAAAAAACGATAGAAAGTTGTTTCAATTACTATTCCCAAGCCAAAAAATAAATCAAAAGCTTACTTTATACAAAATTAATGCAACAACCAATTCACCAGCAGCTTCAGGAACATTTTGAACTTTTGTAATTACAACTTCTGGCATATGTAAAACTTTTAGAAGAGCAATAACATCAATACCCCTGAAAATTAGAGCTTTAAAACTTATACAAATAAAGTTAAGCTTACGATCTCACAACCAAAAACATCCCACCAAACCATAGCAGGGAAGAAACAACATGAACAGGAATGGCAATATACCAATAACGTTTAAAATAAAATTTAACTTTTGCAAATAGACCTTGTGGTTTTTCTTCCTACAAATAAGTTGATTACATTGAATTGAGAATACATGACATAAGTATATAGTAACAATAAAATATAAGAGCTTACAGCTTTTTGTTCAGCAATTTCTGTTTTCTTCTTTAGCTTTACGGCTGGTGACATTGTAATCTTGAAGCTTTTTATTGCTCTCAAAAAACTTTTCTAAAAGTATAACTACTTATGTACATTCAATAAAAAGTACACAAACCTTTTTATTTGGATCATCTGTGCTATCAGTATTCCCAGAATTTGTTGCTGTTGATAACCATCTAGCACTATTGTAGTTGTTATAGAATACATTATCATTATTCAATATTGATGGCTTTGAATATAAATTTGATGAATAATATGTAGCTGTTGCAGTTCTTTGAATACAACTGAATCTTAACAAATATATACATCGTTGAGCAAGCATAGCTAAAAAGTTTAATTACGTTAAAATTGATTACAATCACAAAAAGCTACAAAGCGTAAATGTAAGCGGACAAATATATTAGATATTGGTACATTGCTGTAAAGCTTTAGCAATGCTAAATTCACGGACAATAAAAATGTTTTGAGCAATAACATATTGATCAAAAATGTTAGCACAAGAAAAACAATAAGCAAGCAAAACACCAAACTATAAACTCCAAAAAATCTCAACTTTCTTCCAAACGCAGTTAACTAAATTTAAAAGGGCTTTTTTTGCTCGTAATAATCTTTAAAAAAAAGCAATACATGTGACATGTAACATGCTGTTATGAAAACAGATCAACTTTGCTTTTATAATTCCAAAATTTTGAGTAACTTTTTCTGTTTAATTTTTTGAAAGCAATATGCGAAAACATTACCACTCGAGTGGTAATGTTTACTTAGCGCGAAAGAACTCCCTTTCAAATTTTTTAAGCAAAAAATTGATAATTTACAGAAACTTTAAGATACAGAATCCGCTAATAAATAATCATTTTTCATAATTTTTTTTACAACAACGCTGAAACCAGCCTTAGTCTACCACGTAGAGTTGTTAGATAGCATCAGCGTTAAATATATAAAGCGTATGCTTGGTTTGAAACATGGTGCTAAAATCGGTGGATTCTGATGCTATTTGCATCATGCCTCTGTGGAATGTTTTTTAAATCGCGTTTTTATATTTTAATAATGTGCTTATGACATTTTTAAAGGATTTCAATTAGAGTTTTTCGAGAAAATGTTTTTTGTTCGCTTGTTTTAGCTCATTTTCTACAAGAATCGTCATCAAAGAGAAAAAAGCAGCCTAAAGAAGTCGTGCTACTTGAATAAAATACAAAATGGATATTCAACTTTATCATAAAATGTTTCATTTATCTCAGCTACAACTTCCATCAATGATTTTTGGTCCATCTGAATGTCTTCAAACTAAGCACTAATACATCTAACTTCATCATGGTCAAATACATCATTATTTTTATTGTTCTTCTTGGTATTAGTCTTTCTGTTGCAAATTCGTCTGGTAATATTGATGTACCTGGTGATACAAGAGGAAATGGATTATCATCATCATCATTAAATGAAACATCAGGTGGAAATCAAACTTGTAAATTCAATTCTGTCTGTTATTCTTATGGTGGAAGAAGTGAAGGTGGAAAATACCTGGGAATATTCGTTGGTAAATGTAATTGCAATGCATGTCTCAATTTTATCACATATATGAAGATGATTCTGCTTGTGGTGGTCTTAAAGGTTCTTGTAATTCTACTACATCTCGTTCCGACTGTATTGAAGGTAAGAGAATTTCTTCCTTAATTATATATGTGTGATATATTTGGTGCAATTTTTAGGTTATAAGGCAAATCGTTTTGCACTTTTCACTGATGCTATCTCTAAGCTTTGCAATTCTAAAGAATGCTCTGGTAATAATGGCGATGAATGCTTTGGTCTTCTATGTAATTCTGGCCGATGTTTGTGCTAAACTAATATATAATCTGTTTGATTCTAATATGTATGTTTAATTATTATTTTACCATTTTTATAACTTGCAATAAATTATTATTTATATGTATTATCGTTCACGTCTTAATTATAGTATCAAAGTATTTTTGGGAGATATTTTTTGATCTTCGCAAGGAGAGAGGTTACGGTAATTGATACATGTGTATTATGTTTTAAACTAAAAATCCATAATATCTTTTGAATTAACATTATTGTTTCATTAATTTATAGACTGCCATTAATATTAAACACTAAAAATTGATTCAGCTGTACAAAAACCATCAAATTAAGCTATAGAAATGAACAACTTGCTGACATCTTTTGTTTGCGATATTTATAGTAACTGAGACGAGAAAACGTAAATTATCTCTAATTGAATAGATAAAAAATTAACTGGAGATTATTATAAAAATATAAAAAGAAAAAATGAGTAGAGATCTTTTACGGCATGCTTCAACGAAGCTCGAAGTTCAGAAGTATTAGAACGCACATGATTTTGTTACGCACAGATCTGATCGCAACTAGCGCCATTTGGCAAAAGCTATATATGTAATAGTAGGGAATTAGTTGCTGGATGTCAAGACAAAAAAGAGAATGTTTAAAAAACTAATTTTAGCAGTAATTTTTGGTAAAATCTGTAATTATTTTTTATTGTTAAAAAAATAAGAAAACTTTAAATTCCTTTTCTGTGCGAGAGTTCATATTGCATAGTTACCACGCCGTGGCCACTCTACATAACGTTTTTGGTGGTCACTATCGCTTTGACACTAGTAGTAAGAAACGGTAACAAAAAGTTTTGGTTATTATCAAAGTAACAGTAATAGGGAAACACGAAAGAAAAATGTTTGAGTTGTTATCACATTGACAATAACAATAAAAAACAATAACAAGGGAAAAAAGCAGCGCAGTTAACCTGAAAATTATTTGCCACAAAATACAGTATCTTTTTTGAATAATTATTGTTTGTGAATATAAATAAAATTGGTAATTGATATTTTCGTGAAATCTCTTTTTGCATTTTATTTATCTTTTTATCAGAATGATGACATTTAAGCTTCTTAAAGTGTTAGTTAAAATACCTACACTTTAAAAGTGTTTTCATATAATTGCACTTCAAACATCACTAAAAAGTGGAAAACCTTTTTTATTTTTAAGTTTAAAATGTATTTTAGATTTATGTTAATAGTATTTGTTTTTATTTTATTTATATTAGCAGTAAATAGTAAGCATGTATGTTCATCAAATAGTACTGTAACACTTGAAGCTGATAAAATCCATATAAAATACAACATTTCAAGGGTGTGCATTATGTGATGATGGGGGAAGTGATCCATAACTGATAGCAATCAAATTTATTTTAAAATTAAAACCAGAAGAAACTGTGTAACTACATTTACACATTTTTGAATCCCATTTTTGTGCTTTACAAATGTGATCTTTTTTGTCAAGTTTAAGAGATTTATTTATTTTTGAATGAAAAATATATAATTAATTTAATTAATTACAATATCCTTGGTTGACATCAAAACCAAAACTTCCGAAATTCATTGAAGCCGTGCCGTTAATAATTTTACTCGAATCATAGTTAGTTAATTCTTGCCAAATTGTCCGTGGAATATCACCTTTTGTCAAATCAAGAATATAAAAAGCTGTATGAGTTTCTCGGATCTTCTTTGCTAATTTAATTGCTGCACCTGGATCCATTACGCTTCTGAAAATGAGGAAAAAATAGTTCAGTTTTATTTTTGGTAAATTCATTAACTTACTGTAATTCACCCATAATTAAAACTTTAGTAATTTTGTTTTTTTCTATTGTAAGTAAAGATAAAAGGTTTTGTAAGATTCTAAAAAAGAAAAATGATGAAAGATTATCCACCAGCTGCAGGCCAAAGCTTTTATTGAGATTGGTTCTTTTTAAAACTTACTCTGTTAGACGTGTATTTGCGCCATTTGGATTAGGCAAATTTTCAATTAGAGTATCAACTGTACCTACAAAATCTTTGTAATTCTGTAATACAAGGGGCTGATAGATGCTTGTGGCAAATGTGGTAATAGCATATTCTCCATAATAGTCTCGAAAATCACCAATATTTTCTAAGATTAAATTTAAAAATTCAAGTTTTTGTTGGGCAGTAATTGATTGTGACATTTCGCCCACAAAGATAACATTGGATATATTGCAAAATGTTTTATGCGTTGTAGATGGAACTATTGTTGATGAATATGTCACTGGACCACTTGTTGCAAATCGAGTGCAACAAAATGAACTTTGAATTGTATTATTTCCTCCGTATCCAGCAAACGGTAAAGGTGATAAATATTCCCAGCAGGGTTCTGATGGTGTGAATGAAATATTTTCATTTTTAAAAAATTTTCCATTTCTTCGAATTAATTGTCCCGTTATTAGCTCATCAAAATAACCTTGACTAACAAGGGACCGTTTTCAGATGTCCACCCCAGATTTTTTCATCATAGTGGGGAATCGACAGCTCATAGTAAGGTATGAAAAACCCCCAAGGGATTTTTGCTGCTTTAGCTTTTTATGGATTTCATAGCATTTTGCTATTACACAATAAGTAGCAGACGATGAACGTAGTGATTTATAAATTACGTTTATGATCGTTTTAGATGGATGTAATGGCATGAAATATGATTAACTATCTATGAAAAATTATGTTTTGCCATTACATCCATCTAAAACGATCATAAACGTAATTTATAGATCACTACGTTCATCGTCTGCTACTTATTGTGTAATAGCAAAATGCTATGAAATCCATAAAAAGCTAAAGCAGCAAAAATCCCTTGGGGGTTTTTCATACCTTACTATGAGCTGTCGATTCCCCACTATGATGAAAAAATCTGGGGTGGACATCTGAAAACGGTCCCTTGTAAGAATCATGTCATATTGAAAATCTACATTTGGAAATGGAAAAGAACAATTAGAAAAGGGAAAATCGTTTTCTCCAAAGCAGCCATATTGTTGATTAAGAACAATATTATAAAAATAGCTATAGCCATAGGTAAAGTCTAAATTATTTATATAGCTTGTAACATTGGTGTCAAAGCTATCTGAATTTAATACGTGGCTTGCATTAAACAATATAATTACATAATCATCTGGTCCATTTATCTTTCTGGTAACCTTTGCCGCTGTCTCAAATTCTTCGCAGGGGTCTGCAAATTAGTAATTTGATAAGTTGACAATTTTACATATCTTAAACATTTGGACCCAATTGATTTTACGCAGTTTTTTCTTGGTTTCTTCGATCGCGTAAAATCGAGGTTCGACTGTATTTAAAAAAAGCTTACTATTATCACTATCATCTGGAATATCGTAATAGCTGTAAGAATTGCAACAAATGGTCTCTGAAGATCCGTAACAACCATCATATCGGCAATAATCCGATGTATACAGGCATGGCATATTTACAGGATCAAAAAGTACACCAGTTTTAGAATCAAACATATTACCATTGAATAAAAAAAAATAGTTGCCAGAATCTGAGCTAGTAAATTCTTGTTGAATTATATAATCGTATGAAAAGCCACCCTCTCCATTCCAGGCATTATCGTAACAAGTATCATCAGATAATAGTGGGCAATCTTAACCATAACTAGCGATGTGCACGGGTTTTCAATATTTGGGCAGTATTATAATTCTGGAATCATTAGATGCAGAATTTTATGGGTTAAAAAAAAGATTTAAGAAGAAAATAAAAAAATTAAATTTAAAAAGATACGCGCTTCAAAAAATCAGAAGAAGTTTAACATAGTTTGGACGAGGAAGCTTTCTTTTCCTTTGCAATGCGCATGCGTCAAAAAAGAGCCCTTTCTTTGAAAAAATGTAAGGGAAAAACAGTTTTTATTTAGGAAACTTTTTTTCCAAAAATTAGTTTTTTTACTAAATGGATATAGACTTTAATTCTGCATTGAATGCATGTAATCATTAACGAGTAGTCGGCGGTAGAATGGGTCATTTTTCAACAAAAAAATGCCGTTTTCGACGTGTCTTTAAGACACGTCGAATACATAGATGTAATACATAGAGAAGCTTTTTCGAAAGTTGGGTTTTTAAATTCCCCGTAAAAAATTACTTTTATAGTGTTAAAAACTAAAAAAAAGGGCATCGACAAAAAATATCCATTAGGCTAAAAATTAATAGAAATCGTTTGTCCAGAAAAATGTGGGGATTGTGTTAAAGTTGCATCGTGCACATCGCTAACCATAACTAAAACCCTGCAAAGTAAGTTCTGAAGAATTTAAAGTCCATAATTTTTGATTTCGTATCCCCAAAACATTCGGATCAGGGATGTGCGGAATTCCGTTTCCGTTTCCGTTTTTACGGAAATTCCGTGCTTTTTTCCACTTCCGTTTCCGTTTCCGTTTCCGTAAAAAAGTGGACGGAAATTCCGTTAAAAGCTTGTGTCTTTAAAAAGACAAGAACTGACTTTTCCCTTTGAAGAAAGCAGCTCTTTTGCGGTTTCTTTGCGCCATTTTTTCGTTTTAGGTTATCAAAGATGCGTTGAAGAAAGTCAAAGATTTCGATCAGCTTCTGAAAAGAATCAAAAAATTTATCAATAAACTACGAAAGAGCTACAAATTATCAGATGCTTTTAAAGATGCTGAATTTTTGGAGAATTTGCCTGAATTGGTTTTGCAGCGTGGCATCGAAGTTCGATGGAGCTCATTATTTTTGATGCTTAATTCTTTTATTGAAAATAAAGAAGCCATCAAACGAGTTATTGATGAAGAAGATTTGGATGAATTTTCAAAAAATGATTGGGAAACAATGAAAAGTGCACGTGACTCTTTAAATGCCTTCTGTGAAGCTACAACAATGATTCAAAAACGTGATGCATCAATTGGTTTGGTATTTCCGTACTTCTTCTTGAAGTATGGAAGTACCATTTATTTATTTTCTTGAAAGAAAATAAATAAATTGTTATTCGACTATAAATGAAAAAATTTTCCGTTTCCGTTTCCGTTTTTACGGAATTTCCGTATATTTTTGGGCTTCCGTTTCCGTTTCCGCTTTCCGTTAAAAAAGTTTTGTTCCGTTCCGTTTTCCGTTCCGTTAACGAAAACGACTTCCGCACATCCCTGATTCGGATATGTTATATTCTTTTCATCTAAGTAAAGATCCACAATAAAATCAAATGTCAGCATAGTTTCATTGAGGTTATCCATTTTTGTGTATGTGATTGACACACTTTTACACTTTGGTAACAATGCAGCATCAATGCAGCTTAAATACGTTAGTAATAAAAAGAGTAATAACATCTTCAACTAAAAATATATATTATCAAATGAAAAAATGCAAAATATGCAAAATGGAGAAACAGAAAGTAACTAAAAATTTCGCTGGAATAAATATTAAAATTTTTAAAATTTTTTAGTCCACTTTTTATTCATTTAAATGTAAGCAAAAGTAAGTTTTTTTAACGCAAATGTCACTTTCTTATCTTTCTTTTGCATTATTTTTTTTCTCTCTTGCTAATTGAGAATGTTACATCTTTGAATCACTATATCATGTTTGGTATTTAAATGTTGTAAACGTGATGAGAATAATGAAGTGAATTGTTTTTTTTTTGAAAGCACACATTGCAAATTATTTCATTAAGCACAATTTTTTATCACAAAATATAATGTACTAATAATTATTTTATTTGATTAATTTTTGTACGCCATGGAATTGAATGAAGTTTGTGCTTCGTCAACTAACATTTCTTTATTGTTTAAAAACAAGTAATCCAAGAAAAAGAACAAAATTATTAAAATCGTTTTAAAATTTTACATTCAAAGTTTTGTGGTTGAACTGTTAATCCAGGAATCTTTTCAAGGGATGGAACATTGCTTTCATTAATTGGAGTCAATTTATATTGATTAAAAAAGTTTGAAATAATTAAAAACAGCTCCATCCGTGCTAGCGATTCTCCAAGACATTGTCGCTTTCCAACAGAAAATGGAATTAGCTCATCAATTTTTTCAAGTTCTCCATTAGCATTAATAAACCGTTCGGGTTTAAATTTTTGAGGTTCTGGGAATACCTAAAACATTAAATTAAGCATACGGTAGGTAAAGCTATTAATGGGTGATTTTTCTTATCATTCATTTGTGATCAGTTTTTGTCTAACTACAACACTAAAAATGTGAGAAACAAAAAAATCAATAGGTTCATCGCATTCATTACACAAAAATCTCTTGTTATTCTTATCTTACCTTTTCATCATACAATATAGCTGATAACATGGGTGTAATTGTTGAATTTTGTTTAATCAAAAATCCACCAACATTAACATCATTTAACGTTCGATGCATTAAATTTATTGGTAACAAATTAACACTTCTTTGAACTTCATTAATGAAAGCATTGATATAAACTAATGAAGTTTTATCTGATAAAGTAATCCTGCGATCTGATCCAATTACAGTGTCGAGCTCTTCATAAATTTTTGTTTGAACATTTGGATTATTGAGGAAATATAGTAATGAAAAGATAATAGTATTAGCAGTAGTTTCTTGTCCAGCAACCCAAAAATCGAATAGCATGTAGGCGAGTTGATGTTCTGAAATGTGTGATCTATGGATGAACTGCACCAAAAAAAATTCTTTATCGTATACAAAATTTTATTTTCTTGAATCCTCACCTGTAAATTCTTCATTTCCTTTCGCAGCTTCAACAAGATACGCTTCAACATAATCTTGTGGTTCATTTTTTGACATAATTTCAGACAAATTTTTTTGATGCATTTTAATTTGTTCATTACAATAATTATAAATTGCAAAATGAGTTTTTAAAAACTCGTCGTATTTTGGTTTAATAAATGGAAAATATGTGAGTGGAGTAAATGAAAGTCCAAGATTGATGGTAGGCCATACAGCCATTCTCATATATTTTGCAACAATATCTTTCATTTCAGAGAATTTTTGTTTTTCTTCTTTTTGATGATATCCATAACCAAAGAGGAGTTGATTGATAATGTTGGCTACTGTGACTTCAATGATGGAAGAAGGTTCGATGGTGATGGATTTTTTGGAGTTAAACATTTCATTGAGTTCATCAAACATGAAGCCGAGTTCAAGTTGGATCTGAAAAAAATGAGTGATAAATTTAAGATCTTTGAAATTTCGAAAATTTGTCTCAACACGAAATCGAAACTCATCCATCTTTAACCACTCACCTTCTCTTCCATCAATCCCCTGCCCATTCCAAAATTTCGAAAAACTTGTAATGCAAATCTGCGATGTTCTCTCCATCGATCCCCATCAACAAATATTACACCGTAATCACCATTTCTCAAGATATCATTATGTTTCCCAACCATTCTTCGTCCAGCATATGAATCTCCATCTTTAATAAATGTTTCAACTACAAGTTTATAATCATTTACAACTACAACTGGACATTCTGCAAACCAAAAAGTGTAAACGTCGCCATACTTTTTTCTCCACTTATCAAATACATCATATCCAGCACCGTTTGCGCGAATTTCAAGTACATTTCCAATGAAAGGGATTGGGATAGGGCCTGAAAAAGGAGTTGTTAAACTATCAGTATAGCATTATGAAACATGGATGAAATGTTGTTAATTTGGCTAATTATTCATTTTTAACATTTTATTTTTCTTCTCTCAAAAAATCTAAAACAAAAAGCAATCTTGTCTTTCCCAGTCATTAAAATCTACTTTTTATTCAAATTTATTGTACTTTTATTGTCAGCTTTCGGTTGCAACCGAAAGCTGACAATAAAAGTACAACCGCGGTTGTACATTTATTGTATTTTTTCTGTAATTGCATTTTTTCTTTGTACAAAATGTCCCAACGAAAATGGCACATTTTAATGATTTGCTTGGCAAATTTTATCTATCAAGGTTAAACAAAAACTGATCATTAATAAATCATCAGAAAAATATGTCATAGATATTTTTTGGCATACAAATTTTTTCGATTCAGCTGATGAAAGTTTTTTTGGAGGGATAGTAACCAAAACATTTTTATTGGGGCTGATTTTTGAAAGAGCAACAAAATCTCATTTTTTGTGTTTTACTGGTTTTATTTAATTTTTTAATACAAAAAAATTTGCCAGCTAAACAAAAAGTCGGACACCGTCTATGAAAGCTATAATTTTTTTTGTTTATTCTTTAGCAGAAAATAAGTACTTAAGTGTTTTGGTTTTCATCTGAGAACGTTTCCTTATGAGCAAAAAAATATTTTGTTTGCTGTTAAAATTCATTAAAATAAATAAAACAAGTTTTTCAGTAGAAGAAGATAGTTAAAAGACAACCAAATAAAAAATCATATCTATCAAACTACAATCAATGCTCTTTTTTTCCCTTCTTTCTTTTAAAACACTAGAAAAAGTGTGATTATTCTTCGAAGGAAATATAACAAAAAATTGTTTAGCAACAACAACAATAACTTACCAGGAGGAAAATTTTTTCTTTTCCAATATAAATGATAAAAGCAAAAAGCTGTAACAAATAAAATGAAAATATAAATGAACATATTTTTAAATTAACTTTTGGTTAACTTTAACTTGTTTTAAATGAAGTTGAAAGAACAAATTTTTGGTAGAAAATAAAAGTAAGGAATAACAAAAATAGTTTTTAATCGAATAAAAAAAGAAGGTTGTCGTTGATCTACTACGATGAAAAGAAACTACATTGACTACAGTGTAGGAGAACCACTTGAACTCGCGTTTTTTGCATTTTTATTGATAGTAGTAAAACGGTAGTAAAATTTTTTGTTTTTTATCTCAATGCACAAGAAATACACAAATTTTACACATAATGGTGTATTTTATGTTACAAGTTTTAGTTGTTTTATTCGCTTGATTATCGTATATTCAACTTATGAAGTGTTACCATGACACTAATGCCCCTGGGGTTTATTCTTTTGACATTCAATTTCTATTCATTTATCGCTTTGAGCATGTACATTATAAGCGCAATTTGTTTCAGTGCCCTTTTTTTTAATAAAACTTCTCTAATTTTTGCAGGTAAATAAATTATGCTTTGATGCGAAATTGTTGACGTATGTATTTATTTTTGTCAACTTCAATAAACAACAGAAGATTATATCAAAAATAAAGGTGGCCCCTAAAGAAAATACTTTTCAGCATCATTTTTTTTCTTACAATGTGAAAAGCTTGACACCTTATTTCTAAAAATAAGACGATTATCATAATAAGTGCATATACAAAAGTGCACAAAAATTGATATAAAATTAAGCAAGTGTTTGATTCTAAATATTGTAAACGATCATTGCCTTCTAAAATTGTGTGTATTAAAATAATTACTTGAAAAAAAATACATTGCTAAACTATTTAATTTAATTTAACCTTTTCAATTAACATGTAAGGTAATTGTATAATTATCAATGTACAAAAAACGTTCATCGTTTAAAAGTATACCTGCCACACCTATAATTTCAAATTTAAATGACGAATTTTTATTCACAAAAAAACAATTAATGAAAATAGAAAAAGATGAACATTTGTTACAGAAAAAATACAGTATACACTTTTAAATTAAATTAAATTATCTACTTGCATGTCCCAACATGCTGCTAGAAATATAACACAATACATTGGTGTTGATCTTAACAATCTGTCTCATGGTGACGAATAATATAAAATTGGTTATTGAAGTCCAGATTTGTGAAGAGACATAAATACAAAATATTAATTTATTGACAGTTTCGATGCACGCGACACCATCATCAGAATAACGCCACTTAAACTGTCAATTTTGTATTTATGTCTCTTCACAAATCTGGTCTTCAATAACCAGTTTTATATTAACACAATGCAATAATAAAATGAACAACAGAAATAAATTTAAATGAACATTATAAATAAATAAACTACCGATCTTTAACAATATAGGAAAAAATTAATTTATTAAACAACAAGTCTTTTGTAAAGCATAAATAAATAAAACAATGTTGAGCTATTGGAACTTACACACAGAATAATAAAGTTGAAAATACTGCAATGAGAATTCGACAAAAATGTTTTGCACCATCTGATACGAAATTTGTTAATATGACTGCATCAGCTGTTTTCTCACAAGAATGACCATTCCGGCTACAGCCCGCTCAGTGGCATAGTGGATGTTCGGCCTAGAGATCCCAGGTTCGAGTCCGGCCAAGTGGTTGGGTGCTCGGTGGATCCGAGGTTAAAGTGAATTCCATGGGTGGCACCCAGGTTAAAAGTGAGCCTCCTCCAAGGATATATGTAAAAGTCGACTCATGGGTATCGCATTAGGGATCAGTAGGTGTTAGGACCTACAGAATATTAAGTTTTTTTAAATAAATAGTTTTACATGTAATGCTATACGGTACAGGGTGTCCCAAAAAAAGTGGCCGCGGTGCTGCCATTTGAGAACAAGAGGGACAGTAACCCTAATGATATGTGGGATAGTATGACCCTATGGTGTGTCAATTATTACCGTAATCTCACCTCTCGAAAACTTTCGTGTCGGGAGTTATGGCGTCGCCAAGTTAAAAAAGTGCCATTTTTCGACCCTTTCGTAGGTTCCTCATCAGAATTTTTCCAGAAGAGATTATAAAAAGCTTTTGGGTGGATTTTTTAGCCCCTTGAATGAACTCGTCATTAGGGTATAATTGGAACCCGGAAGGGTTTTGCCCCGGGTACACCAGCGATTTTAAAAAACCTCTGCGCAAAAATTTCCATTTTATAGCAACTTTGAGCAGCTGGTGTAGTCCAGGGAGGGGGATTTAGGGAGTAATATTTGTTCACAACAAACTTCAGACATAATGTAACCTATTCCACCCCCAAACTTTGAAATCTGAGATATCGAATTTTTTTCGATAGCACAAAATAGCTATTACTGGTTAAGTAGCAGACGATGACGTTAGACTCAAAATTTCGAAATGCGGTTTTTTGCTATATTATAGTAAATTATACTATAAAAATACATATGAAATACTTTTTAAGCGTTCCTGACTCTTTTAAATGCGCTTAACATAGATATGATTTTCGTCGCCTGCTACTTAACTATAGCAGTTATGGCAGCTTAAAAGTCGATATTCTCAGATTTCTTCCTAACTTTGCAGGAATGTCACACTATGTCTGAAGTTTGTTGTGAACAAATATTACTCCCTAAATCCCCCTCCCTGGACTACACCAGCTGCTCAAAGTTGCTATAAAATGGAAATTTTTGCGCAGAGGTTTTTTAAAATCGCTGGTGTACCCGGGGCAAAACCCTTCCGGGTTCCAATTATACCCTAATGACGAGTTCATTCAAGGGGCTAAAAAATCCACCCAAAAGCTTTTTATAATCTCTTCTGGAAAAATTCTGATGAGGAACCTTCGAAAGGGTCGAAAAATGGCACTTTTTTAACTTGGCGACGCCATAACTCCCGACACGAAAGTTTTCGAGAGGTGAGATTACGGTAATAATTGACACACCATAGGGTCATACTATCCCACATATCATTAGGGTTACTGTCCCTCTTGTTCTCAAATGGCAGCACCGCGGCCACTTTTTTTGGGACACCCTGTATGCTTACAAAACGTAAACTTCTCTATTTTTAATATTTTTCTTACTATTTTATTATCGTTTTTTTAATTATTACAGTAGCCTCTAATAATTTAAAAAAATTGTTGAAGTGATTTTATAGGCTACAAACTATAGCAATTTCTTTGACATTCAACAATGTCAAAAATTAACATAATTGCTTTTGCTGAAATCGAGTAACCCCTATAAAAGAGCATTTCATTTTTGCCATTTGCAACATTTTTATTTTTCGTCGTCACCTCGTCAAGATGAAACTTTGCTCCTTCAAACAAGTACTTTTGCTCTCCATTATCTTTGTTCCATTTTTATTTTTGGATTCAATTAGTGCTGCTGCAAAATTTGATAGAAGTGATTTAAATGTAACTGGTGGTGAAGGACAAGCTGAATATGGTGTTAATGAAATGTTGTTTGATGGATCTGTTGAAGCAGTAATACAAAATGACAAAGACATTAGACTTACTGGATCTGGACATATTAATCTTACAGTACCTTCTGGAAAATTGCAATTAGAAGTTTGTCCAACCTGTGAAGGAACGTAAGTTTTATGATATTATTATTTATCAGGGGAAAGTATATGATGGTCATTTTTTCAGCTCAAAGGTTTGCTTTGATACTACAGAAGATGTTGCCGGAAAAGAATTGGCATGTTCAGAACTTCCATCTTTTTGTACTTTTCAAGTATATTATGAATCTGTTGATGCTCCGAATAATATTATTAAATACATTAACTTTGCTAAAACACGTGTAGATGTAGAATATTTTCGTGGTTCATGTCTTACACCAGAAATTCACACTGGTCGTGTTGTAGCAGTTGGAACAAGCACGTTTGCTAGTTGTGAACCAAAATTTGATGGTGGTGAAAAAATGATAAGACTTTATGTTAACATTGAATCTTCTTGTCCAATTACAGTTGTGAGTTATTTTTTTTGTTCCTTCTTTAATATTCTTTTGGTTTATAGAAAAATGCTCAAGTTCATGTTCCGAGAATTCTTACAACTGTTCCACCTAAAACAACACCAGCACCAGAAATATCAACTCCTCAAGCTAAAGAAACTGCAGATGCAGGACTTCCATGGTGGGCATATTTAATTATTGCAGTCGCATGTGTACTTGCTCTTATCGCCATTGGTGCTATTGTGTAAGTTTTTCTTAGATAATGTAATATATATGATATTAAAAACATTTTTCTAGATATTATGTTTTTTTCAAGAAACCAATGGCATCAAAAACTGAACATTCTCCACCTGCTGTTATTGTAACACCAGCAACGTCAAGAAAAGCTAACGGTCCAATTGCAACAACGACAACAACTGCTGCTTCTGCTCCTGGTGAAACAAATGATGCACCATCATCAAAGCGAAAAGCTGATTTGAATTTTAGCAAATTTGAACCAAGCAAAAAATCAAAGAAGGCTCAAAAGAAAGCAAAGGTTACAACTCAAGAACCTACAACAACAGAAGATGCTCCACCTGCTCCTGGTTCAAGACAACCTGTATTTGATTTGTCAAAGGTTCCTGAACCCGTCTATAAACCAGTTTATAATCCAAAGCCTCATCGATTGGTTCCACGTTCAATGAAGTCAGCAAAAACTGATTCCCTTGAAAAGACATTGCCAAAAGAAAGAATGGAAATGATTGAATCTGTTGCAGATTCACTATCTCGACATTGTTTTAAATCAAATGAATCTGAAATTGTGCAAGAAGTTAAAAAGTAAGTTTATTTTTTGATTAAGCTGTAATTTTTGAACATATCTTCTTTTAGAAAGTATCCTGAAATCAAGCGTGCTGTTTTGGATGCTGAAGCAGAACTTGTATGCTTACCTGTTGGAAAGATGTTTATTGAAATTGATAAACTTGCGTAGGTTCATTTTTACTTATATATATTCCGTTTATATTAACATTATTTTAGTCGTGAAGCAGAACAAAAACTCGGTGCAATTGGATGTGAAATTGATGAAGGTCGTTGCATTACATCTGTTTCTGAAGGTGCACGTCAATATCTTCAAAATGAAAAAACTCCAACAACTGCTGTATATTTTGCTTTTGGTGCAGAATATCATCGATATCTTCCTGAAGATTATGAGAAAATGGATGTTTATTCAATTCCACTATTGATGGTTGTTGCTCTTCAACGTCGCTTTCCAGATCATTATCGTCGTAAAGCTTGTGCATTAATGCGGTATGTTTTTTGCTTGTATATTATCGCATTCTTACATGCACTTATTTTTAGTCGAAAAATGCCTACTGTACTTGGAAATTATACTGAAGCAGCAAGGCAAAAAATGCCTTATCCTATTCCTGTTATTGAAAAGGCATATTGCCGTGCACCAAAGCTTTTTCGCCAATTGTCTCAAATCAAGACTGATAGTGAAAGTGAAAAAAAAATGAATAAAATGAAAGAAGCAGGTGAAAAGAAGCAGATGGATGCAAAAGGTGGTGATTCAAAGCGAAAAAAGAAATCAACAAAGAAGCTCCAATGAATATTCTTGTTTTTGATTGTAATTTGGTTCTCGGTGAATGTTTTCTATTAGGTTTAATTTAATTTTAAATAAATATATTTATTTTTTATTGCGATACGATATTTGCTTAAGTTTGACAATACTTTATTTTTTTGCCTTGCGATACTGTAGTTAATGGTGGACAAGCCATAGTTTTTTCAATTGTTTTTGATCATCTCATAGCTATTTTTTGTCCAACAAGCTTTGAGCTAAAAAAATGAATCTCATTTGATACTGATAATGAATAGAATTGCACCATTTGTCTTGTAAATGAAAATTCTGGAATTTCTTGAATCACCCTCTATTAAACAGTAGCAGGAAGAGGTGGATTTTGATTCTCAGTTGCAACAGGAGCTACTATGGTAGCCGCAGCAGGAAGTGGAGTTTCAGCAACAACAAGTTGATTTTCCGCAGCAGTTGGTGGAACTTGATACTTTATGGTTTCAGTAGCTGTTTGTACATTTGGATTACCATCATTTGGAATTGTTATTGCTGTTCCTTCTGTTTATGTCGTTTCTTGAATATCATTTTTGGCAATACTTTTTTGCGAACCAAAGTGATATATCCACCATATATTGTAGTTAATAAACATATAATTCCTGAAACAAGCTAGTTACGGTAATTATGTGCTTGTCCAGATGCTACAACATTAAGGAAAGGCTCTTAAATAAACCCCATTTTGAAACACCTTATGTCTAGTTAGTCCTTAATATAAGAAGAAAAACCAACCAACAATCAAAAATGAAATTGCAGGATACATAAAAAGTTGCCATTTAATTGTATCAAAAATCTTTTCTGGACATGACGCTTCTGTTCCATAAATTATCGTTGATAATGCTACATTTCGATCATAACTTGTTGAGGGGATTAGTAGACGTTTCCCTGACTTCCATTTCCCTGACCGACGTTTCCCTGACTGACATTTCCCTGACTGACATTTCCCTGACTTGGACATTTCCCTGACTAAGACGTTTCCCTGACTGGACATTTCCCTGACTTTTTCAAAAATTGAGTAACTACTCCAGAAATATCAATAAAATGAGGTGACAACTATACTAAATGAGATGACATCTACACTAAATGAGGTATGAATACGAATTTCCAGTGCGCCTAAGCCTGAGGGCCTAAGACCTAAGGCCTAAGACTAAGCCTAACGCTCGGCCTTCGGCCTCGCGAGCCCATCCTAAGCTTCACTAAAATAGTATAATTACAGGGCTGAGATTGTTACATTTAATTTAAAGCTTCAATTGTTACTTATATTTCAAGATCTTTCGTAATATTTCTTATAGTTAACTCAATTTTTGAAAAAGTCAGGGAAATATCCAGTCAGGGAAACGTCTTAGTCAGGGAAATGTCCAAGTCAGGGAAATGTCAGTCAGGGAAATGTCAGTCAGGGAAACGTCGGTCAGGGAAATGGAAGTCAGGGAAACGTCTGCATACCTGTTGAGGGGAATGTTTGAAATTTGACGTTTTGATTAATTGCCGATCCAAGATTGAGATGAAAACAATACAGCAAAGGTGAAGCAGATTTACAACAAGAAAATGGCAAATTTTGAGATTGACTGAAAATCTTAGAGATTGATGTGTTTAAAAAATTAAAAATAAGGCTTACTGTAATTAAGCCTTATTTTGAATTCTGTAATAGAGGATCTAAATGATGTACATGAAAATTTTTGAAGTATGAATGGAATGTAGTGAACTGAGATGGAAGTTTTGTTTTTTGTGAAGGTGTTGAACTGCAACAATCAAATCGTAGCTGAAGATGATTTAATTCCTAAAACAAAGAATAAAAGAGATATCAAATAATTGTAAGCTTTCAACAAACCTCTGCTGCTTCAGCATTTCCAGGAGCAGCTTCCAATAAAATATCATGGAATATAGTAGCCAAATATTTAATATTCAATTCAAAACAATAGCAAATTACATGGAAAAACCTCATAAGATTTTTACCAGATTACTATATCGAAGGCAACATAGAATTACAAATATCAATGAAATCTCGAGATATCCAGATCGCCTCAAAATATACAACATGAAATCTCTTCATGAAGCAGCAGTTGAAAAAAGCAGCAGTGAAAAAAGAATTGAGTATTTTTGTTAACTTAATTATCGTATATTAAAATCATGAAGTGCTACCATGACATTAATGTCCCCGAACGCACGTTCTTTGGATATTCATTTTTTTGCATATACCCCTTTGAAGATGTCCATTATAAGTGCACAGCAGTCTTTTCAATGTCCTTCTGTGAATAAAATTTCTTTAATTTTTGCTTGCAAATAACCATGGCTTATGTTTTGATGCACAAAAATTTGTCGTAAGTTATTGCAATCATATACTACATTTTTTGACTGTAGTTTAGGAGAACTTCTTGAACTCGCGTTTTTTTTTCAATAAACAGCAAGAGATTATGCAAAAAATAAAGGTGGTCCCTAAAGATAATACTTTTTTCATCATTTTTTTTCTTCTTTCAATGTGAAAAATTTTACACTTTTAAAGAAAAGAAGATGATCATATTGCGTGAATATACAAAAGTGCACAAAAATTGATATAAAATTAAAAAAGTGTTTGATTATAAATATTGCGAACGATCATTGGCTTCTTTTGTGTAAAAAATTGAAAAAAAATACATTGCTAAATTTTAATTTAATTCGACATTTACAATTAACATGTAAGGTAAATGTATAATTATCAATGTACAAAGAAATGTTCACTGTTTAAAAGTATACCTGCCACACCTTTAATTTCAAATTCAAATGACAAATTTTCATTGAAAAAAAACAATAAATGAAAATAGAAAAAAAAGATGAACATTTGTTACAGAAAAAATACAATATACACTTTTTTGCTGAAATTTGTTACTGCCTTTCTGAAAGAAGAATAGTAGAATTAATCTTCTTAAAAATTTAAATTACCTCCGCATAAAAAATAGGTATCTAAACAAAATTTGCTGCATCAAAATAATAGTTTTTGTCATTCATTGTATAGTGGACTGATGTGCAGGAAAAAGTGCAACAACATTTTTGTGCTGAAATTACTTTGCAGCGTTTTTTGCATTTTAAAAAAGTGCTTTCAGGCTATAATCACAGACCACCATCAAACTGTAAATAATTCCTTTGTAACTATTACAAATAAGTAAAATAAATAACTGATGTTGAGTTGCAGAGAGACAGTAATTGCATCATTGTTGTTTATTAGGACATAAAAACTTTTAAAAGAAGATTATTGGTAAAAGCTTAACTGCATTTTTTGCATGTAACCAATGCTTTTAACGAAACACAACAAAATTTAACATTTATAACACTTTGAAAATCTTGATAAACATGTGTTATAATGTTAAAAGTTGACAAACACAAAAGAGACAAACGTTGAATTATAATCACTCAAAGGCGTCAATATCTGAATCACTTGTGTAAAAACTCTGTGCTTTCTATTTTTTAAGCAATATAAATTTTGCATAAAAAGGGTGCAACGGAATAAGGATTTACCCTTAATTACAAAGAACAAAAAAGATTATTACATTTGAATAAAATCTTTTACGCATGCATATAAGAATTTTATCAGTTGTTGTTGATGTGCTGGAGTGACAAAATATAAGATGTACTTTTTGACGAAGAGGTTGTCTCAATATTTTCATATCGGTATTTACATAGTGTTACTTTGAGATAGAAAGTTTAATCATTTTTAGTTTCATGTAAAAGTTACATCTAACAAAAAATAATGTTTTCTTAAGAAAAAGTTAGCTTCTAATCTTCTTATAACTTCTAACTTTTTTGTTGCTTGCAATTGACAAAAAAATAGTGATAGCTTAAAAACTATTTTTCCCATGTGTGTTATTTATGTTGCTTCTATTTATATTCTTGGTTAAGTTCATGAACGCAATTGATGGGAAAACAATTTGTACAATCAATCGAACTGTTGAATTACAAGCTGATACAGTTGAATTTATTGAAACTCCAGATTTTCCAAAACTGCTATCACGAGATGAAAGAAAAAATTGTAATATTAATTTTTCAAAAAGCACAACAGCTGCTGAAAAAGTTTGTTCTCCATTCTTAAAACTTGTTGCCTATGCTAATATGTGTTTTCAGAATAAACGTCTTCTTATAATGCCCGTGAATGTTTTATGTACTGCTTCAGATTCTGAGGACTGTGAACGTGATCCTATTATAAAAAACAATGTTTCCTCTTACCATTTTGATATGTATTCGTACACAAATTTTCAAGGTTTTACACTTTTTGATGATTGGGGTGGAGATGGAAGTTGCCCGTTGGAATCTATAAGCAGAGAATCACCATTTCAATTTACAGATGAAACACAAATAATAATGCTAAAATCCCATTTATTTGAAAAACAAAATCGTTCACATCCATGCCTGTGGCAGTTCTCTGCACCTGATGGATATGGATTTAAAATTGTTATTACACATTTGGATATCTCATGTTCAACAAAATTTGTGGTTGAAAATAGTACTGTACTTATTACGAAGTAATCGTTTTCTGTTTTGGCAATGCTTATATATTTATTATTATACAATTTTTAGTCAAAACCTTGTTCATAAAAATTTCCCTTATTACAATAATGACAAATATTTAAAAATTAGCTTATCTGGAAATGGTTACAATCATTCAAAGAAACAAAAAATGGAATTTGAAGGTTATGTAAGTATTGTCAAAAACGACTTTGTTATAGCCGAAATAGACTGCTATAATGAGACAAATGAATTTGTTACTATATGGTCCAGCATCAGAAATGGCACCAACGGATATCTAAATAACGGAAGATGCACCTTTGATTACATTATTAAACCACATACAGAAGTCATTGTTTCGACTAATAAACCCTTTATTGAAAAATATGTTGATCATATAAATTATTACCCTAATGGGAATGATGCTCCTCCTATCGATTACAATTTACAAGGCACTTCAATTGTTTTGGATTCTTTGTATAATGGAGTAGATAGACATTTAAAATGGGAATTTATAACAGATGGAAGTTGGCAATCTGTTGGTTTTGAATTAAAGTTCCAAGAAATAGGTTTGTGCATTTTGTGGGATACCGCATGTTAATAAAATGTTAAAAATGTCTAGTATGTGCATGTTCTGATCCAACAATAATCGTGCCGTGTATCGGTAGCTTAAGATCATATATAATGAAAAATTCTGATGATATTTACTGCGGAAATTTAAATTGTACTTTTATTGTAAGTGTTTAAAAATTCTATTCTTGCAACAATGTTTGCATTATTTATAGATTCAACTTGATCCAATTTGCCATCGATCCAATATAAAATTAAACATCGTCACAACAGTTGATATTAATGGAACGATGTTTGACATTTTTCGCTTAATTTCCAATAATATTACCCAGCTAGAAATTAATAATACTAATCGATTCTTGTCTGATTACACTATGTTTTTATCAGCCAAAAATTACAATATCTTCCAAGCCATTACAACTTCATCGTTAACTGTTAAAACTTTGCATCTTGCTTTGAGTGCATTTGAAGGTATGTACATTGTAGCGTCATTATTGCAGATTATTGTAATTTTAGTGCCAAGCAATGTGGATAAAATAATATTAAATGATGCAAGCCCATATTATGCTTTTTCACTATGCTCAAAAACTGTGCCATATTTGTTTGACATAGAACTTTCTCCAGATCTGGTTCGATTTTCTTAAAAATACATCTTTATTTTTTAAAGTTTTAGGCAGCAAGGAATTCTACCATTGAAATCTATACCGGCGAAGAAAGCATTAAAAATCTTGTTTCATTCTACAAAAATTCAAGTATAAGTTCTCTTACAAATTTTCCAAACTGGTAAGTCGCTACTTCAAACATTTTGTGGAGTTGATTTTTGACGGTTATTGACTTTTGCGCTCATGTTTTGTAAACTGATTTTCGCATGAGAAAGTATTTTTTAATTTTCCTTAAATATTTGCACATATTTCTCGAAACTGCGGCAAATGATTTCTTTTTTGTTACCATAAATAGTTTTTCACCAAACATCATCTTGAATAAATACTAGAAACACTCTGCGTTTTTAATATCTTTATTTCAGTTTTACGTATCAATCAGCATTCAGATATACATGCAAAACAAATAGCTCCAAATTTTCTGTACTTCAATATGGTGAATTTGATTTTGGTGCATGCGCTGTATTGCTTTTTCAATCTTCAAGTGGTAAATTATAGCAACAATATTTTACATAATGTTGATGGTTTTAGTTTATTCCGATAGTTGCGCCTTTCAACAAAATGTTTATGTTATCAATGATAAAGCTAATCAATCAATTACTGCAATGTCGAAGAATTCAAGTAAATGCACAGTTTTTTTAATGATGGGATCTGTAACGGAATATTTTATGGAAAGTGTTTGGATGAGTCCAGATGCAAAAGAGAACTTGACGATTTATGTTGGAACTGAAAGCAAGCTGATTGCAAATATTGAGTATGCTTTTTTTGTAATTCATTTGTACATACAGCAAACAATTTCAGCACAAAAATTGCATCATCATGGCGCGATATATTTTTGAATTCTTTCGTCTACATTATTAAAGTACCATTAAATGCTGCTGTCTTAATCAATGTAAGAAAAAATACTAGAACTACAATAGATGTCTCAACAGTTCCATATTATTCTGTTGTAACTTCACCACTATTTGGAATAAAAAATGCTGAACTATCTTCTGAAGATTTTGCAATAAGCTATAACATACATAATCAAAATGTCACCTTTTCATTGTTGGAATACAATTTATCTTCTGATGTAGCATATTATTTTTGTGCAAATAATACTCAAATTAAGTGAGTAGCATTTCTGTGTTGCTTTTGTAAGAAAATTGTTTTCAGCATTACGTCAACATTTCATTCCCAAACATTTACAAATACTAAACTAGTAATACATTATGAATGTTTGTCAGATGATATCTGTGATGGGCCATTTGATATGCTATTGTCTATTGAATCAAATGATCAAGTTGTAAAAACGGCTACAACAAAAGATACAACTTCAAAGCAACCATTAACAACTACAACGACAGTTAAGGTTAATTTATCAACTACATTCACAATAAATTTTATTTGTGTAATAAGTACTTTCTTAATTTTAATACTGATATAATGAACAATAAAATGTCTTATTTATTCTAATAGTTATAGTTGCTCATTTCCTGAATTTTTGCAGGAAGTAATGTTCACACTGTTATAACACCTTTTACAAAAGAACTGTGCGTCAAATTCAAGACCTTTTAGAAAAAATTTAAAAGCAAAAAAAAACATACAGAACTCATTTTTTCTTCAAATAAACTATTAATTCAAAAGTTTGCGGACTATATAAATTATTGCCCAAATGGAAATGATGTTGCTCCCGTCGATTACAGCTTACAAGGTATTTCAATTGTCCTTGATTCATTGTATACCGGAATGGATAAACGTGTTCGACGGGAATTTGTAAGTGATGAAAGTTGGTTTTAAAGTAAAGTTTCAAGAAATAGGTTTGTATGCTTTATTTATGTAATAGCATGTTAACAATTTGCAGTTTATGCGTGTTCCAATCCATTAAAATTTGTACCATGTTTTAAAGTTTTGAGGTCATTCCTAATGAATAATTTTAATGATTATTATTGCAGCAGTTTTAATTGCTTTTTTTCTGTAAGCAATTTTTGTTAATACTTTTAGAATTTTGCATAGCGGTAGTCAGTTTTTCCAACCTTTTTTCTCGTGTGTATTGATAACAATGTTTTTCAAGAAATTGTGACGATGAGATTTATACGTTGTTAAATTCTTTTTACTATACATAACATCAAAAGTGCATTCGTTTTCAATGCCTTATCGACGTGGCAAGCTTATTAGTTTTTTAAGCTATCAGACGGAGATAATGGATTTTTAAAAGAAATATAGTTTTTAATGAGGAAACGTGGAAAATATGATGAAAAGAAAATCAACCAAATAATTTTTTATAAAAGCAACCGACACCTTTCAAATACATCTTAATTTAAGCATGAAGTCTCTCGGTTTTTTCTTTGTCATTTTCTTTGTGACTGCCCTTGTTGTCAATGGCTGGGTAATACTACTACTTCTTCTACGCTTTATACATTTTATGTTATACATTTTTTTAGATTCATAAACCACGCAAATTAGCCCCGCCAACTTGCGTTCCTGCATGTGATTTGGCTAAAGGATATGTATGCAGAACATTCAGCACTGATGATGGTGGTTGTATTGCAAAATGTGTCTTTATGGATGATGATACTGGTGGTGATCAATGTTAAAAAAAACTAAAAAATGATGAAACACATTTTGTTTTTGAAATGATGAAATAAAAGCTTTGCAGTAAAACATTTGGACACTAAAAGGGGAAGGGATGTAAAAATCATGTTTTTGGTCACATAGCTTCTGGATCTAATCAAACACCACCGTCAAATTATCAGTAGTTCCTTTGTAACTGTTAAAAACAAGTAAACTAAATAACAGATGCTGAGTTGCAGAGAGACAGTAATTGCATCATTATTGTTTATAAGATTTTAAAAGAAGATTATTGGTAATAGCTTCATTTTTTGCATGTAACCAAAGCTTTTAACGAAACACACTAACATCTTACATTTTAAACACTTTGAAAAGCATAATAAGAAATTTTTTGTGTATTGTAATGTTGAATGTTGACAAAGAGGCAAACATAGGCGTTAAGCATAGGATCATAATCACTTAAAGGCGTCAATGTTTGGAAAACGTGTAAAAACTTTGTGTTTTTTACTTTTAAAACAAAAAAGTTGCAAAGGAATGAGAGACTTCAGTCTTAATGACAAAGAACAAAAAGATTAAAACACTTGAATTAAATCTTTTACGCATATAAGAATTTTTATCAGCTGATCATGTGTTTGAGTACCATGATTAACATTCCATATCCATATTTACATAATGCTAATTTGAGATATATAAAGTTTAATAGAGATAACTTATTTCTTTCATGAAAACTTTACATCATAGAAAACATAAAAAGTGTTTTCTAAATGAATTTTAGATGCATAAGCTTCTTATAACTACAAACTTTTATGTTGGTTGCAATTGACAAAAAAAATGATAACTTTAAAGTTTTTTATTCAATGAATGTTACTTATGTTGCTTCTACTTTCATTATTTTGTATGGCTATTGCTTCTGTTAGTGGGAAATTAATTTGTACAATCAATCGAACCTTTGAATTACAAGCTGATACAGTTGAATTTATTGAAACTCCAGATTTTCCAAAACTGCTATCACGAGATGAAAGAAAAAATTGTAATATTAATTTTTCAAAAAGCACAACAGCTGCTGAAAAAGTCTCTTTCCAGTTTTTAGACACTTCTTCGAAGTAATAATTTGTTTCAGAACAGACGCCTTCTTATAATGCCAGTAAACTTTTTATGTACTGCTCCAGATTCCGATGATTGTGAATTTGATCTTATTATAAAAGATAATATTACCTTTTACCATTTTGACATGTACTCTTATACAAATTTTCAAGGTTTTGTTCTATTTGATAACTGGGGTGGAGATGGCAGTTGCCCGCTGGAATCTATAAGCAGAGAATCACCATTTCAATTTACAGATGAAACACAAATAATAATGCTAAAGTCTCATTTGTATGAAAAACAAAATCGTTCACATCCATGTTTATGGCAATTCACTGCACCAGATGGATTTGGATTTAAACTTGTTATTACTCACTTGGATATTTCGAGTGCTACAAAATTTGTTGTTGAAAATAGTACATTTGTTATTACAAAGTTTGTATTGTTTGGGTCATACTTAAAAATTTTTTAAAAATTTACTTTCAGTCAGCATCTTGTTCAACAAAATTTTCCATATTACAACAATGATAACTATTTAAAAATAAGTCTATCTGGAAATGACTTTGGCAATTTAACAGAAAGAAGAATGGAATTTGAAGGGTATGTAAGTATCATCAAAAATAACTTTGATGAAGCCGAAATTGATTGCTTTAATGAAACAGTTGGATCTACAACAACGTGGTCAAGTAATAAAAATTATACCAAGGGATATCCAAATAATGGAAGGTGTACATTTGATTGCATTATCAAGCCGCACACGGAGGTCATTGTTTTCGATTTTTTGAATAGAATTTTCATTGAAAAATATGCTGATAAATTAAATTATTACCCAAATGGAAATGATGCTGCACCAGTGGATTACAATTTACAACCCATCTCAATTGTCCTTGATTCTTTGTATAATGGTGTAGATAGACATCTTAAATGGGAATTTGTAACAGATGGAAGCTGGCAATCTGTTGGTTTCGAGATGCAGTTTCAAGAAATTGGTTTGTGCATTTTGTGGTAATACCGCATGTTAATAGAATGTTAAATATTTTAGTTTGTGTTTGCGCTGATGAAGTAATAATCGTGCCCTGTTCTGGAACTTTGAGATCACACATTATGAAAAATTCTGATGATTTTTATTGTGGTAATTTGAACTGTACTTTTTCTGTAAGTTAGCACGTATAATGAAACCTACTGTATATTTCGGCTGTTACTTTTTTGCTTATCATAATTTTTAGATTCAACTTGATCCATCTTGTTCTCAAACACATATTAAATTAGATATTGTCACCACGCTTGATCCTAACAATACAATGTTCGATATATTTCGTGTTATTTCAAATAATATTACACAGTTAGAAGTCAATAACTCAAATCGAAATTTATTTGATTACATAATATTTTTGTCCGCAAAAAATAACAATGTTTTTCAAGCAATTACAGTTTCGTCATTTATTCTAAAAAAGTTGCATTTAGATATAAGTGCATTTAATAGTAGGTTTAAAAAATTCATTTTACTGAAAATTACGATAATTTTAGTGCCAAATACTGTTGACAAAATTACATTAGATGAAGAAAATCCATATTATGCTTTTTCACTGTGTTCAAAAACCTTGCCATATTTGTTTGATATTGCACTTTCTCCAATGCTGGTTTGTTTGTGCGGAATAAATAAATGTGTTAGAAGAATAAAGTTTAGGCAAGAAGGAACTTTGCTATTGAAATTTATGCCGGACGAGAAAATATTTTAGATAAAGTTTCATTTTATAAAAATTCAAGTATAAGTGCTCTTACGAATTTTGCTAATTGGTAAGCTATTGTTTAAAATATTTTGTTGAGAAAATTTTCTTAATATTTTTATTAACAGGCGTAAAAACAGCTTTGGCTTTATTCTCTATCTGTATAATTTAATATTTTTATAGTTTCACAGCTAATTCAGCTTTCAAATATACATGCAAAACAAATAGCTCCAGATTTTCTGTTTTACAATATGATGGATATTATTTTGGTGAATGTGCTGTATTACTTTTTCAATCTTCAAGTGGTAAATTATAACAACATTGTTTTAAATAATATTCGTGGTTTTAGTTTATTCTGATAGCTGCGCCTTTCAACAAAATGTTTATACATTTAATGATATATATAATCAATCGTTTACTGCAATGTCAAAAAATTCCAGTAAATGCACGGTTTTTTTAATGATGGGAAGTGTAACAGAATATTTTATGGAAAGCATTTGGATGAGTCCAGATGCAAAAGAGAATTTAACCATTTATACTGGAACTGAGAACAAGCTAATTGCAAATATTGAGTACGCTTCTTTTTGTATATTTAACTACAAAACAAATAATTTTAGCACAAAAATTGCATCATCATGGCACGATATTTTTTTGAATTCTTTTATTTACATAATTAAAGTACCGTTAAATGCTGCGATTTTAATAAATGTAACAAAAATTACTTTCTTTGAAGCAGTGAACATTTCAAGATTTCCATATTATTCTGTTGTAACTTCGCCTATGTTTGGAACAAAAGGGGTTGTACTATGTGATAGTTTTGATGTAAGCTATAGCATACATAATCAAAATGTCACATTCGCATTGTTGGAATACAATGTATCTTCTGATGTACAATACTTTTTCCGTATAAATCATACCCGAATAAAGTGAGTGAAATTATTGTCGTGCTATATATTATATATGGTAAAATTTTAGCATTACTTCGTCATTTCATTCGCAAAAATTTGCAAATATTGAAATTGAATTTCATTATGAATGCTTGTTAGATGATGGTTGTAATTCACCGTTTGACATTATGATGTCCATTGAATCGATTGAAAAAAATGTAAAAACGGTTTCCACAAAAAGTACAATTTCAAAGCTACCACTAATAACCACAACAGCAGTTAACGTTAATTTATCAAATTACTTGTCAACAAATTGTATTTATTTTATAATTATTTTGTTAATACTGTATTGAGAATTTCAAAAAAGTATGCAACAAAAATGTTTATGAAATAAAATTTGTTTAAAAGCTGATTTTCGCAGGGATTAAACTTGATCTCCTGACAATGTTCATAATGTCACAAAAGATTTTAACTTAAAATATTAGTGTTTTAGAATAAGGTTGTTTCAACTTTTAAAGCATTTCAAAAGCACAGCTTAAACAAGTCAAAGTGTAATTTTGGGTATTAGAATATTATCAACAAACTCAAAAAAACGGATTTTCGGAAAATGAACAAACCTATAAAAAAAAGAAACTATAGAATTTTTTCATGTATATAGCTGTTGAAAAGTGCTAAAAAAACAAATTTCAAGGAACGTCTAAACTATACTCTTATTGAAGCTCAAGACACACCTTTTTATTGATGTTTCGTGCAAAGTATCATTTTTCATGTTACTCAAGCAAACATGATATCACTGATAAAAAAGTCTATTGCCTTGCACCTCCGTTTGCTCTGTTTGACGCGTCTCCTTTTTTATAGCTTTATTTTAACCCTAAATTTGTGGACGAAAATGTTAAAAAAATTCCTTGTTTTATTATTATTTACTTATAGCCATGGATTAATACTTGTCAACAATTCCGATTCTTATTATGCTTTTTGGCTGGACGAATTAAGTACAACTGGAAGCAATTTCACCATTTGTACAAATGACAAACAGTATTTTCCTGTCAGACTGTATGTAAATTCAAATGATAAACTTTTGGAAAATTTCAATGTTTATGATTCAAATGGTACTTCTACAAATCTTATTGGAACGTAAGTGTTTTCTGTGAAAGCATATGCCATAAAGGTTTTGCATATTCAGCTTAAATTCAAACACCATTTCAACAACATCATCAATATATCCACGAAATATAATCTCAAGCTCCGGGTGCTTCACTATAGCTCGAAATACAAACAATAATGTCAAAACAAGTGCAACTTTATTCTTTCTTCGAGATAGCGTTACAAATCCAAGATGTAATTTAAAAAATGGCACAGTTTTTCAAGCTTCTTCCAACTATAATTCAACCTTCACTTTCCCGAATGCATGTGAATATTTCATTTTATCACCACCATCTCCGCTTCCAGTTATTCCAATTGAATCAATTACAGCATCAGTTTTATATCAGCAAAATAGAATTGTGTTTAAAAGTGCGGTAAATAAAAATGTTTATTTGGATACTTCGTAAGTTTTTTTGTGTTTAGGGTTGCTCATGTAGAATCTACTTTCACGGCAATTAAACATTTTTATAAATTTGAAATTTCACAAAATTCTATCCTTCTTTTTCAGAATTGCAAGTGCACCGATTATTTGGCAGAATTTAAGATTTTATACACCAGCTTTAAGTTTTGCAATATACCAGAATACTGTAGTAAAACTCTCTAATAAAACAGGTAACATATCCAAGGACATCAGCAGGATTCTATTTGGAGGAATGGGGCAATCAGTTTCGAAGGTAACTCGTCTTTGATCTTTTTTTTAACATGGCGACGGAAAAAGATCAAAGATTTTGCCGATTTCGGAAACGGCATGCCCCCTTGAGTCACCTTTTGCTGTCTTTGAACACACCCTTGTATTTTTTTTGATCAAAATTATTTTTAGCATTGATTTCAAAAAGTGATTCATCAATTCAAAGAGGATTGATTGCATCACCAAGTTATGGTGGCTTTCAACAAATTATTGACGCTAATTTGCTATCATTCACAATGAATTTTGATTCGAATATGACAATAATTTTTGATGTTAAACAAATGGATCAAGGCCAACAACTAATCTTACAAAACAATGACCTAAAACAAAACTTCAGCATTGTTACAAATCTTACTCAAAATCCACAATTTTATGGGAAAAGTTTTACAGTTTTCTATTCACAATCTCAAACATCTGGAACGTCATTTTTGGTATATTACACAATTGCACCAGCAAATTTTAAAACAAAAACAGTTGCAACTATATCACGAGAAAAGTCAATGCATGTGGAATTGATTGGAAATCTTTTGCCTGGTGAAGGTGCGACTATTTGTGGACCAGCTGATTATGACTTTGGCTTAAATACAGATTTATTTGTTGCAAATGTGAATGAATATTCTTTTAAAATTTATGCATCCGATGATGGAAGCAATTTTGATATGTATTTGCAATAGTTTGTGTCTGTGTTGTTTTTTCTAGTTTAAAATAATGCTTTTAGTGTGAACAATTCAAGAAAAGACAGTTATACTGGTGTTTTAACTAAAATCTCTTTGCCATCTTTTTACAAGCGATGTATTACTGTTTATCGAGAATCATATTATTATAATGTTACTTCTGAGCAAGCGTTAGCAGTATTCAAATTTTATGATGGTAATTTTTTTAAATATTTTTATTTTTTATGGAGTCATAGCGCTTATAAATCTTTTTTCCTTCTTGCTGAACATGAAAACTAGTTGTTTTTATAAAAAAAATGAATCGAAAAACTGTAACAGTCAATTTTTTTTCAAATGGAATTGTCCAGATATGAAGTCATCCAAAAATCTAACTGACATGCACCGCATCAGAAACAATTTTTGTTCAAAGGCGGCATGACACGTCATCATTTACCTTTCCCTCTTTTATGACGCCATATATTTTGATCCAAAATTCAAAAATCTCAGTTGAAACTGTGATTTTAGTGTCAAAAATCGAATTCTAGCATAATTGAAATAGCGATTCAAATTTCTTTTTTGCTTTTTCGGCACTAATGCAGTTATGTTAGTGCCAAAAAAGCATATGAAAATTTGAGATAAAAAAATCTGTGAGCTTCATCTTTATCGTTGAGGGGGAACAAAACTGCACTAGTTCCTTTTTTTCATCTGAACTACAGAAAAGCTTCTATGATGTTCTTATTAAAAACAAAAGTAGTAATCTTTAAACTCTCTCGCTCCTTTTTAGGTTACGTCAACTGCGATGTTAGAGCTCCTACAACAATTCGAACCGTAAATCTCACAAATTATTATGACGCCCCATGCAAATTTACAATACTATCACCAATGTTTTCCAGTATTATGCTTTCAAATATGAGCATGGTCACAAATCGAACAGTTACAATTTCAAGTGCACTAAATCAAAAATCGTTAATCGACTTAAAGTAAGTCGTTTTTTAAAGATGAATTTTATAAGTTTAAAGATTTTTTAGAAATGATGAAATAAATCTATGGCAAAATTTAAATCTTTTTACACCTGTTTTGGGCATTGTTGTTCCAGTTGGTGGCTTCTTTTCTTTTACTATAACATACTCACCAGGTATGCAAATTTGTACATTATTTCATTAAATATGTACATTTTCAGGTAATACAATTAATCAAGTTATCGCTAATCAAAAAGGTGTTATTGCTTCCCCGGCATATAATGGATTCTTTTCTTCTTCTTCTTCTTCATCGATGCCCAACAACACTGCTGGAATTTTAACTACACTTTCAACATCTTCATATGGACTTTCAATCAAATTCACTTCTTCTGAGGTTTCATCTTTTAATAATTTTTGCATTGAAAATGTGGGAGGAAATAAAAATTATTCGTAAGTTATCAAAAAAATTAATTTTTATGCTATAGTTAAAACAATTATTTTTAGAATTTCATCTAATAACGATTTATCGTTAAATGGAAATCAATTTAATATTTGGTATTTAAATAATCAAGATAACGCTTTTAAAATAAATTATCAATTTGGGGCTTCTTCTTCACCAGCATTAAAGTCAATGACATCGACTACACTATATCTTTTAATATCATTTATATTGATAAAAATTTCTGATATCGTTTTAATTTAAAATCAAAAACTGTTCCAAAACTCTATATTTATTATTTTGCTTTTACAATAATATACTGATATTAAAAATGATTAATAAAGGTATAAATTAAAACAAAACATAAAAGACAAAAAAAAATAATGTAAAAAAATTAAATTATAAAAAAAGAGAAAAACAAAAGTTTTAATTTGCATTAATATTCATCTGGAATACCAATAAAATGTGATCAATCAGCATGGAAGCTTCAAATAGATGATTACGCTGTGCGGAAGTGATCTGCAAATCTAACATGAATAATAAAAGACAAATCTTCATTAATTTGAATTTCCTTTTCGACTTAAAATTCACGTTCATCATATTTTAATCCTTTAAATTCATTAGTTCCAATACAAACCTATAAATTACAATATTCTGATTATGGTCTTTAAAAAATTTTAATAACAAAACTCACATCATTTATGTTACATTGCTCATCTTCAGCATCAAATTTTGCCTTTAATTCTTGACAGTGGTTTTATGATTCCTTTTAGTGATGAATTAAAAACAGGAAAGAGATGACTACATTACAGCTTAAGCAACCAAAATTACACTGAGAAAAAAAAGTTACCATGTGTTACCATTTTTTCTGTTACAATGCAAAAAGTGTTACGAAAATAAAACAAAAGTGTTACCAAAGTGGCAAAAGTGTTACCAAATGTGGTAATTTTAGTGTTACCGCATATTTTTTAACTTTGAATAGAAAAATATGTTTTGTATTAGAAAAACAAGTTTATATTCATTCTTTTACATTATTTTGTACATTTCAGATTCATATGATGCGTTCAAGGGAGTCATAAAAAAATGACTAAAAATATGACGTGACCGGTCGAATTTCGGTCATGTTTTACTCATGGTTATGTCAAAAAAAGTGGCTCCCCCCGATAAAATTTTAAATTTTTTTATTAGTCTTTAATTTTTTAATCACGCATTTTTTAAAGTAATAATTAACTTGTTTTTAATTTTTTTGTTGGTAGAAGAATTATTGCTTTATAAACAATTACATGCTTAAAGCAGTAAAGCATACAACATTTTCTGCTGTAAGTTCAATGCAGTAAATAAAAGAAACGTTGGTTATTTTTTAACAAATAATAAATTTAATGTCAAATTAATACAGTAAAAAGTTTGCTAATTAAAGAAAAAAGTAATATTTATTTGTTGCAAAAAAAAGAATAAAAAACGCATAAGTTTTTCAAACTAGATTTAAATTGCGCGGCATTTTCTACGCAGTGACGCGCAGCCTATTGCTGCTGCTTATACCTTTTTTGTTGAGTCATCGTTTTTTGCTGCTCTCTCTTGTTTTCTTTCGCGCGTTTTTTATTCATTTAATTAACTGTTTATTTTTATTTTTTACTTATTTATATTTATTTTAGATATCAATAATAAATAATTTAGTATATCATCCTGCAATTTGTAAGCCAGATGATACAGAATGCGGCAATATATGGCACCAAAAATAAGGAATAATGGTGATATGGGAGTCTTCTGATATAATTACGGCATATGTAAACAGCAGTTTGGCAGCAAAGTAAGCTTTTTTGCTTGATTATTGGTGAAAAATATGTATTTTTTATAGGTTTAAAGTGGCTACAATATGTATGTTTTCCTGGCATTTTATTTCTACTTCTGGCATCCGGTACAAATTCCTGGCAGAAAACTACACATATATGCGGACATTGCTTGCTTCCACCTCGTAAAAACAGTAATTTAACTGCTTCTTCTTTATGGCTTTGAATATATGGCAGCAACTAAGCTTGGTTATGCTAATAATATGTAAGTAGTCATAAATTATATGTATCTAAAACTTAAAATTCTATCATCTTTAGGTATGACATTAATTTCGGCAATGTGATGGTTCACCAGCTTAACAATGGTAAGTAGCTTTATTCCTTTACTTAAGGCATTCTTATTACTCTAGTTTTTAGTATGGAATCTCAGCAGCTCGTAAAATATGGCCCATATGTTTTTTCAACGCTCATCTATTACAAAAGCACCCTTCTCAATGCGGCACGTTTATCAGGGTCATTGTTTAACCAAGTAATGCAGGCAGCAGCTACTGGGTAAGCTAACTTTCTTCCTTTACCAGCTAATTATTTTATTCATAAGTTTTAGATTCAGCTTGTAAATGCAGCTGCAGCTTTCGGTGTGAATCTCTGATAAATCATCACATATCTATGACACTATCTTACGGGAATTCTCTTCTTCATCTTTATGGCACCTCAGCGAAAATCCTCCACGTCTCATCGTTTTGGCAGCAGATATTCAATATTATAAATATACTATACATTAAGGTATTTATTACTGTTGTTTTGTATTTTTTGTTATTGTAATAACAAATATTGTAATAAATAATTATGTACAAAATTTGTGTTGTTGTAAAGGGACAACGGGTGTTACCGGGGAAGGAATAAACAAGAAAAGTGTGGTAATAAAAAGTGTTACAACGTGGTAACACTTTTCTTGCATGTGGTAACACTATCTGTAAATGAGCCAGATGTAACAGTAAGTGTGACCATCTGGTAACGAAAGTGTAATGTTTTGGTAACACTTTTTTTCTCAGTGTAAGACTCAATTTGACAAGATTTGAAAAAGTTTTGGTGATACAAGAAACAAAAAGTTGAATAGAGTTCAGTGTAAGAGCAGTAGATACAAAGCTGCCATTAACTTTAAGTTCATGTATTGATGAAAAAACGGCACTAAAAACTTTTTTATATATTTAAAATTTTAGTTTGACATTAGGAAAAAATTAACTAATATTTAAACAACAAACCTTTGTGAACTTTTTTGAAATCTTCAAAATTCATGCAAATGCTTAAATTTGAAGGAAGTGGACGAATCAAGCAGATATCCTATAAAAGACTTTTTATTTGACAAAATCAATCTTTTTATTACCGTAAGCTTAACTCTGCAAGACAAGTTGACTTTTTCAAGTGATGTTATGGTTATTAATTTTTTTAAAAATCTTTCTCTTATTCAGATATTCAAAGGTGGCATTATTGGTTCAAATGAACAGCCGGTGATTTCTATTACCCTTTTATTATCTATTTTTGCAACATATTTTTCTTATTTCTAACTTTTTAAAATGATTTTTAATTTAATTAAACAAGTTTATTCAGCTCAAGAATTTACATCAATAACGCATTAGAAATAAGTATCATGAGAGTTCAAAATAAGGAAGACAAAAAAGATTGATTGACTTTACACAAAAGTATGGCACAAAAACTTTTAAAAAAATCGTTCAACATCACTTTCAAGCAATTATTGTAACAAAAAGAAAAAAAATAAGGTTTCATCATGAAAAATTCATTAAATAAAAATTATTATAGCAGCATGTAAGACGCATACAATCAAAATGAACATCCAGCTTAACAAGATGAGAAAAAGAATGACAATGAATTACAAAAATGAAACTAAAAAATATAAACCATGGCTTCAAAAAAAGATAAACATAATTACAGGCAAATCTGTGATCGGGGATTCAGTGATACATTGATTTAAAAGCAATATTCACCAAATGGGTCAGGGAATCCAACATAAAGAGTGAAAGATAAATTTTTATGAATTTTATACTTCTTTTGAACTGAATATTCTTCACTGTCATATTTTAATCCTTTAAAGCCATTAGTTCCTAAATAAACCTGCAAATTTTGACATTTAATAATGCTTGTTAAAAAAAATTTACAAACATCGTTAATCTTTGTGTTGTCATCGTAGGCTCTAAATTGAATATCGCCTTTAATTTTTAACAAAGGTTTAAAAATTCTTGTTAGCGGTGACATTAATACGGCATAGAGATCAGGGCACTTACAATTTGAGCATTCAAAATTAACATCCAATGTAGCAAGATTAGGGAAACATTTGACAATGTTTTTAACAAAAAGATTGATAGTATTTGAAGTAAGTGAAGCAGATTTGAATGTTCCAGGAATTTTGAGTTCATGAATAGAAGGAAAAGTAAGGCTGAATGTGATTAAAATTTAGTAATAGTTATTATAGGACAACAAAAACATACCGTTGTTCTCTAATTATTTCTTCAAATTCCATTTCAATGTTTAATTTTTGAGGAAGTGGACGAATTAAGCAAAAATCCTAAAGATGTATGTTTTATCAATTTAAATAATGCATTTTTGTTACCGTAAGTTTGATGCTACAGGAAAGAATAATATCATCAAGAGATGTTATCGTTTTAAGTTTATCCATGAGATCATCCGGAAGTCGATGGCGGAGAGAAATTCTTTTTAGGCCTAAAATTAAAAAATTTTAGATATCTTATTAATCCTTAATAATATCAAACCTTCATGTATTAACATTTCACAAACAAAACGATTTTTATCTCCTCTACTCAGCCGAAAAACTTCAATATCTTTTACATTTCCTCCAAGAGCTTTCAAGATTGGCATCACCATGGCACAGTTATATTTTACTATAAGAGCCTTTTTGTTGGGAACATGCTAAAGATTCAGTACATTTTTTAAACAAACTACAAAAAAACATACAATATGAATCTCATTGTATCTAACAATAACCTTATTAGCACGTTTAACATAATTTAAAACACATTCAAATGACTCTTGACCAGATAGCATAAATTTTGCAATATCATAGTAACTTTTTGAAATATATTCAACAAGTTTATCTTCTAACATATCAGAGCGAAGCACAGAAGACATAGTTGATACAAAAAATGAAAAGAGCTTTTAAAAAACACAAATGTTGTGAATTTTTTGATGGTCAAAACAAAAGATTTATTGTTGCAAAAAATCGCACAAATTTTGAGCGCCTGGCGGCATATGTTGCGCTTTTGTGTAACAACCTCTTGTGTGGCTTTTTTTTACAATCCAATATTTTGACCAAATAGTATTAGAAGAATGTGCCAGGAATGCCTCAGCATTTGTGCTCGTTTATCACTTAAAATTAGAATCTTTTCTAAACGTCTTGCAATCGGTTATTAATAGAGTAAAAATAAACCAAAACTTTGATACAGTACATGCAAATCTGATTATTGATGCATCAAGAGAATTTACTTTCATTACACAATATTGTTTGTGTTTATTACAATATAAATGTTTTCTCTTCAACGCACAACTAATTTGTTTTTTTAAGTATTTGTAGGCATCCCTTTCACAGAAGGAAATTAAGAGATTTCTGACGTATACAAATACCATTGAAAGAAAGAGATAAACTTTTTCTTCAAAAGCTTTTTTTTCAAAATATCATTGAAATTTTTTAAAATGTAAAAAAAGAAGTAAAATAAACTTTTGATTAAAGAACTTTGTTTCCAAAGAAGCTTTTATAAAGGAAAAACTATGGATGCAAATGTGGCATTTCATTCATCTTCCTCTTCTTCTTCTTGGATGGCGGTATATGGTGCCTGGCTTTTACTTGGGCAATCTATTTTTTTGACTTTAACTTATTGCTATATTTTCCTGAATAATTTCCGGATATTGTTGAGATTTGGCACCACAAAAGTTGGAGGAAGGCTTGGAGCTGCTGCAACACCGGCGCTAATAATTCATATAATTATTTGGCTTTTATTAGCTGGGACTTCTATCATTGGAAATGGATATTTGGTAGCTTTTTGGAGACCGGGTAAGTAGAGGGTGTTATAATGAAATTTTCCCTTCTGTTGAGCTTTAAAAAATTTTTGTGGTAAAGTTAAACAAAAACTAGAGAAACTAAAAAATCTTGACATGAAATTTTTATGATTCTGTAAAAGTTTGCACAAGGACGTAGACAGAAAAAATTTTCGGGGAAGGCACACCTTTGATCTTTTGCCGCCTATGGCACGCGTCGGCAAAACATCAAAGGGATTTGTCAATTTCAGGGGGGCACAGGCACCCTAATGCCCCCCTTGAATACGGGCTTGAGTTTGCATATTCTTTTCTTTTTTTTTCTTTTTTTTGTTAAAAATGATCAGAATAACCATACATTTTTCATTTCACAATTTTGTTGTTACTATCACTTTTCTATTGGAGCAGTTTTTTTTTCATTCTTGAGAGTAAAAAAAATTTTTCAAAAATGAAATATAATTGTCACTCTCATTTTACGAAAAACTGCTGCAATAATGATAGTAACAATATAAAAAGGATAATAAAACATTTCGTTTACAATCTTTCCACAAGAATTTACATATCCCAAACCCGAATATTCAATACATTTTTTGTTGACCAAAAACATTGATTTTGATATTTTACGAAATATAAGTTTTATTAACAAGTTGCATTACCGTAATTTGTTGCTTCAATCTTTGAGCTCTTTTTTAACCAGCAACCTTTTACATTTCACGTTTTTGTTTACGTAAACACCCGACATTTTACTGTAAAAAATATTTAATTCATTTATCATCATTAGCTACCAATTCAAAACACAAATAATCCCTTCTATTATAGAAAACATTTACAATAAAGATTGGTATTTTTGGACTAATGTTTGGGATTCGACTTTGGCCTTTGCGACACCATTAGCCGCAAGCTTTTTATCACTAGACAGATGTTTAATTATTCAGTTGAATCCATTACGGTATCAAAAATTTAAAAAACCCTTGTCGGTATTTTATTTTTCAACATGTTTAATATCAGCTTCTTCAATGTTAGTGGTGTATATTTATACAAGAAATTATCAGAATTTGAATGGTAAGTTTATTGATTTTTATGGTAGTTGAAAGAGTGGTGGTATGTGATGAACAGGGAAAATTGAAATTTTTCGATTTCTATCTTAGCAATTTTTCGTGATACCTCGTTGAAGTTTGTTAAATGATTGTTTTTATTACATTATTTCTTACCCCATTTGAAACATAATTACTTTATTTATTTTTTTCAGTGTGTTGGTCATTTGGATGTTTGATGACATCAACCGTTCAACAAATTCATATTATTTATAAACTTATTTTATCTTTCATTCATTTAATTACTGCAATTATATGCTTCTATATTTTGCATAAATTTAATAGTACAGCTACAGGGAATCGCAGTAAAATTGTAAGCATTTTTTGTTAATACAAAATGGCATTTAAAGCCGTGAGAAAATTTCTTTGTTTATGGGAAAGATTTAAAAAGTCTGAACTTTTTGGAACTTTTTAAAGAAGTTTTGTAAACAAAAAAACAAAGCCTTCCGTTTTTTGAGACCAAAGTTGATAGATATAAGTCATTAAAAAAAACTAATAACATTTAATTGCAGGGTGAAAGTATTGTTATTTTTACAATTTTTGCTGAAATCCTCTCTGATACTCTACCACATTTTCTTAGCTTTATTGTTGTCAATCTTTTAAATATCAATCTCAATGCATATCTGGGATCATATTTGAGAATTGCAATTTGTTTAGATGGATTTTTATGTTCATGGAAATATTCAACATCCTTACAACCATTATTCAATAATCCATCAAGAATTTCAAAGACTGAAGTTTCAACAAGTCGAATTTCACATGTAACTCATGTAACACAAGTAACTCATAAATAATAAAACGCAACAACTATTAATAAAATTTTACCACAGCAATTACTAGTTAACAGTAATGAAAAGTTTAACACTAGTAAAAATAAACAGTACTTTATTTTAAAAGCAAATTTTATTTGAACAAAAAAAAGTTTCTCAAGTAATTTTAATAAAATATTTAAAAAATGCTCAGTTTCTATATAATACACAAGTTTGTCGATCACTGACAGTCTGAGGATTGACAGATTGCTTGTTTGTAATAATCATAGCATAAAACCTAAAGGTTTTTGTACGAGAAGAAAAAACGCTAACCACTAGGACATACAAGCGAGTGCCAAGTGGCCAAGAAAAAACTGTTATGTCTTTTTCCTTTTTTTAAAAAAATGAGGAACCAAAATTTAATATTTCTCAATTAGATTTACTGTATTAAATATTTTTTACTACAAAATTACTTGATAAATTAACAACAGTAATAAAAATGTTAAATCTTTTGTAAGCAAATAGTTAACAAATGTAAAAAAAGCAATATTCCCACAACGAACAATCCGCTTTTGTTTGAACAAGAACTTTTTTTTTACTCTGACTCAAACAATTTTGATCTCACACTTTTTTTCAACTTCAACATTAATCAAGAACAAAATGAAACATTTGCCATTTGTTATTATATTTATCATTATATCTTGTTCAATTCTGATAGCATCAGCAGCAGAAAAAGAAAAAAAGAAGAAAGATATTCGAGATTTTACTGATGCAGATATTGATAAACTATATGATGAATGGGAAGAAAATGATGAAGATGAATTGGAAGAAGATGAAAAGCCAGGATATGTACCAAAGAAATCACAAGCTGAATTTGATTCAATGTTAAAGAATGTAAGTTTATATGGGAAAGGTTTAGTTAATGGGAGAAGATTGCGAGTTCGCATATAGTATTTTTCGCTTTATTAGCTTCACAATTGTTTCATTTAATCTCTTCTTATTTTCTTTACAGGCAAAATCTCCTGAAGATGTGCTAGCTGCTTCAAAACGTGGACAACCTGTTATGATGTTTGTATCAATTACAAATCCCTCTGGTGAAGCTGTAACAAAACAATTCTCTGAAAAAATATCACAATTTTGGCAAAGCAGTCTTTTCAATAATCATATTGATGTACAAGTATATCCAATAGAAGATACAAGAATTTTGCTAATGTTTAAAGAAGGCTCACAAGCATTTGAAGCTCGAAATTTTATTATTAAACAAAAAGAATGCATTGAAGTTACATTAGAAGGAAAATCAATGATTGGTGCAGGTGGTAAAAAGGATGAGCTGTGATTGCGTATCGGCGTTATAGGAAACAGTTTGTTGGAATGATATATATGGTCTACATATATCCCTATTATATGGTATATTTTTGTATTTGATACAAAGCAATGATTCACTTATTTATTGTTATTCGGGTTTAAATTGTCTTTATTGTTTTTTGTATGTTATAATTTTAATAAATGTTGCATTTTATAAATATCTTATTACAGTAATCTAATTCGTTATATATCGAAGATTTATTTTTTTGCAAATTGTTTTATTATGTTTTTAAACGTCAGCAAGATACCGTAACTTTCAATAATATCTTTGAGAATACTCCGTTTGATAGCTATTTGCTAAATAATTCTTTCATGGTGATTGGGAAAGATTTAATTTAACTGTTGTGGTTTTTACTAACATTTTTTCTAGAAACTTTCTTTGACAAAGGGCTATTGGTATTACAGTAACAATGAAGAAAATGTTTGAAAAATCAAGCAATGAATTTAATTCACCTTTAAAGCGCTGGAATCCAATGCAAATGTTTGAATATGCCGTGCCAAAGGTTAAAAAAATTTTGTTTTGCACACTCTTATGCTGGTGCTTTTTTTCTTCTATATAAATATTCATTAACTTTTTGCTATAACTTACTTACACTGCAGTTTTCTGTTGATACAGATTTTTGAGCACCTTTTATTGTTCATTGTCTTGAACAACCTTAATGATGCTTTGCAATGCATCGTACTCTTATAACATAAAACTTAAGGATGCTCTTCAATGTATCACATTTTTACAGCTTACTTGCTTCTATTTGTTTCACTATCTTATTAAACTTCATTTACTTTCTTGATATAACTCATACTGCTTTTTTCTAACTATTTTTGGGCACATTGTGTTGCTCATCACTTTGAACAAACTTAAAGTTGCTTTGCTATGCGTTATATTTTTGCCATATACTTGCTTGTATTAATTTGTTAATCTTATTGAACACTAATTTCATTAACACTTTCCTCCTATCCATATTCCGCGTGTCGTTGTCCATCTTTATTTTCTTCATTTGCAACACTATATATTCATTGTTTTCTAGATTTTAATGGATGCGGGTAAAATTCAACGACAAGCAGAAGGTGCTGCACTAGAACAAATTCAAAAAATCTTTTCTCGTCCAGATGCACTTGAAAATTTGGATCAAATTCGTAAAAAAGCTGAACGAAAGAAAGCTGCTGTAGAAGCAATGCTTCGAACAGCTGTTCAATCACAACTTGAAGGAATTCGTACGGCAATTGGTCATCTACAAACTGCAACAGAAGATGTAAAAGAAATTGAAAAATCTAATCAAAAAACATTTGAATATTTACAAGCTGTACCAGAACTAAAACAAAAGATTAAAGAACTTTCATCTGCAAATATTACATATTCACAATATGCTGCTGCAATGGAAAATTTAAAGCATATCTTTAATATTACTGATACAATTGAAAAAACGCATGAATTTATTTCTAAAGGTGATTTATTGGCTGCACATAAAAAGTAAGGCTTTTATTTGTTACTGTGAAAGAAGGAGTCAAAAAACTAAGCTCGCTTAAAATATTATTTTGGTTTCGATTAAAGCTATCGCAACAACTGAAGATATACAATAACAAATGTTTTTTTTAGTATAATGGAACTAGAAAATGCTCGAGATGATTTAATGTTTGAAGTACATAAAATTCAATCAAGCAAAACAGAATATGATAAGAATGTAAGTGTTTTTGCCAATTTGTGATTACTGTAATAGTAAACCGATTCCAATAACTTTTCATTAATATGGAAGCGAATAAGGTGTTTTAACAAACTTATACTTGTTGTTTTTCTTTTAACTTTTCGACAGTTATTAAACGTATACCTTTAATCTTCAACAAGTTGGTAGCAATAATAAAATCATTAGTTGCGTTGAAACAGCCTTTACTTGTATCCCACATTAATTATATTCTATCATTTTCAGTTGCTAAAACGATATTTTGCTGATGTTGAACAACTTGTACAAGATCTTGGTAAACAAATTTGGTATATATGTTCGCGAGCTCTTGAAGCTGTACAAGGAATGGAAGAAGGTCCACAAAAGCTTGTATCTGCGTTAAGAATTATTGAAAGAGAAGAAAGAATTGATAATTATTATACTGAAAGACTTTCATCAAATGATAATTTTATGCCACCTGGTCGACCAAGAAAATGGAGATCAAAGCTATATGAAACCTTATTGAAAAATGTTACAAATCGTGTTGAAGGTAATCAACTACAAGATCGTTCAACCAATAAGCAATGGCTTGCTGTATATCTAGAAGTATGTCGAAAAGTTGTTGTTGAAGATTTAAAAGTTGTTAAATCGGGTCTTGTACAATGTTTTCCACCTGAATATAAAATTTATGATCGTTATATTAATATGTATCATTCAGCAATTTCGAAAAGGGTTTGTTTATTTGCTTTGGAAAGAGATGTATTAAAATGATGTGTTTTAGTTGAGAGAAATTGCATCAGATGAGTTGGAAAAGAATGAATTGGTACAGCTGCTTGGATGGGTACAAGCTTATGGGTATCTTTTTACTGTTGCTATTGTAGAAGTGCAATATCAAGCACGTATGAGATGTCATATATCCATAGAGATAAAAGTCATGTCACGCTCAGTAGCATATATATTGAGCTTGATATATTAATCAATTATTTGTACTAACAATTCTATCCCTTTTAGTGGCCCTGATATACTTGGTAATACTCGACTTGGTATTTCTACTGCGGCATTGTTGCAAGAACAACCACTTTTAACTCGAATAACAGTCAATCAACTCTATGATCGATATATTGAAATTACAAAGAAAGATATTCATGATTGGCTTGAAAAAGCACTTCATACAGAAAAAGATGTACGCTTCTTTTGTGCTTACAATATTGCTTTTAATTAAACGTGCTTTTTTAGGATTGGTATAAACATTCACCACCAGAAGAAGATAATCACGGATGCTTTTATACTGCTCTACCATCAATATTATTTGGAATGGTTGAAGATACTGTAGCAGTAACAAAAGAAATTTCTGTAGAAGTTATTCCGAGAGTTATTGACGCAGCAATAGATGAATTTTTAACTTTTTCAACAAAATACAAAGATGCGACAGTTGCATACAAGAATAAACATTTTGAAAATCGTGAATATTTTAAACGTTATACTGCAACATTGGTATGTTAAATATTTTTATACAGTGATTGTTATTAATAATAGAGATTATAGATTGCTGTTGCGAATAATCTTGATATTTGTGCAGAATCAACTGATAAGCTAGAGAAGCATATTCGTCTTACAATGGAATCCGATACAACAGGATATGATGATACAGTTTCACCAAGATCTATTACAACATTTGGAATCAATCGACAAGAACTAATACAAAAAATTGAACATTTAAAAAAGAATTGGAATTTTAGTATGCAATCAGCGTAAGTGTTCTTGTTATATAGGGTTTACGGTAATAGATTGCTATAGATAAAGTTGTTTTAACAAAAATTGGTTTTCGAAAATGTTCGTAGAGAAAGAGGAAAAGGAAACAATCACCGTAATTTCTTGTTTGATTGGTAAATAAACGTCTTCGTATTTTGTAGTTTAACATTTTTAGTGTCTCTGCATTGCTTGATGAAGTATATGAAGATATTCAAAAACATCTCACAAATTTAATGACACGACAATGGTTAATGGGTTCAGAAGATCGTGATACAATTTGTATGACAATAATGGATTATTTTGATGATTATCAACATTTACGTCCACATATTCGATTTGCCTTGCTTGAAGAACTGCTATTTAAAGTTGTTGGAGAATATATTGTTGCAATTAATGATCGACGGCTTACATATTCAAATTATGATGAAAGACATTTATCTGCTGAACGACTCCGAGAAGATAGTGAAAAAATTGAAGAACTTTTTTCACGATTCCTTGAAAGATCTGGTCCAATGATTACATCGTGTCTTCGATCAGCTGCTGATATTCTTGATCTTCGTGATAAAACTTTATTAACACTTGAAACATCACAATTTGTTCGAAAATATCCTGATATTCATGTCGAGTTGCTAACAGCTTTAATTAATTCTCGTGAAGATGTTAATGCAAAAGAAGCAAAGTAAGTGTTTTTCTTTGTTAGTGTAACAATGATAGTAATCAAAAAAGTTTGTCATCGTTTTTTACTGTCAAATGATAGTAATTAAACAATTTCATTTTTGATTTTAACGTTACTGTCACTTCGAGAGTAACTCTAAACAGTCGTTTTTTATTGTTACTGTCAGTGGGCATTTTTCTATTTTTTTCCCTGTTACTTTTTTGGATTAATGTAATACATCTTTTTTCTTTTTAGGGCGATCGCTGATGAGGCCTTAGATAATGGTAAATTCAATCCAAAAGGTGATAAAGATATGGTAAAGCTATTTAGCTTTTGTCGACTGGGTGGAAGAAGAACGTTACCAGCACTGGAAGAAACAATGCAAAATATGTTTGCAACTTTGGTATTTACAACAACTCGTGGTGCTCATTAATCATTTTTATAAATACATATTGTTTATTTATTGCTTGAGCTTTATTTTATTGTATAATATTTTTAATTTATTATTGCTTTTTATTAATAAAGTTTATGCAGGCTTTGCATAAGAAAGTTTTACAAAGAATTGCTTTTTGAGGAACAGTCTTTCGTTGATCATTTTTCTTGTAATGAGGTTCACGTTGGTGTGTTTTGTGAGTACACTAGAAAATGGCTTCAACCAGTTTGAGAAGTAAAATATTCTTCTCGTCCCTCTAGTTTTTCTTTCAACTTTTCAACAAATGTTTTTTATTCAATGTATTTTTTGAGACAACAAAAACACACGCGAGCAACTATTGCGTCTGTCAACATCTTTTTCGCGCCTTTTTTGTTAAATCAATTCTTTCAAGACTATCAACAACATTCTTTTGTTGAGTTTTTAAAAGAATGCCTGTATTAAATTCTGATATCCTTGAAGATGTATTTATTGGATCTATTTCAAGTGGTTACTGTAATTACAGCCGTAATACTACAAAATTTATGCTTTCTGGTCAGAGACCATTTAATTGTGTTCAGTTACTTTGAAATAAAAATTTATATTCGGATTTGAATGTGTTAAAAAACTTGTATAAAAACAAATATTTCATTAACGGTGTTTTTACTTTATTAAGGTAAAGTAGTAATTCCTAGTTTTATAATGAACAATTAAATATTTATTTTGATCCGTCTTTATTTGTTCAAAATACTGTAACAACTTTTGCATTATGTTTTCATAGCATTCTTCATTGATATTATTAAGGTATAAATTAAACCAAGCATTTCTTTCTGATTTTGTCTGAAATTTTATTTTGTCAATGCAAAATTAAAAACAAAGAATCATTCTAACGAATGAATTATTTTTTGCAATAACACATATGGACAACAAAATTGTGAAAAAAATCATACCTTCATAAAAGTAGCCAAAGCATCAACATTAAATGCAGGAGTAGTTAAAGTTAATTCTTTGAAAATGCTTCCATTTTTGTATTTTAACAAATTTTCTGCCCAGGTATTTTCAGCTTCAATATTAGTATTATAAAATTGAATATTTTGTAGATTTGGAGCAGCTTTAATAATTTCAACAAATTTAACATTAGCTGTTAATGTTACATTATCACATATTAGGGTTGTTGCATTACAAGAAAGTAATTGAAGAAAATTAGAAGAAGAAATTTTAACAGAATTTAGCTTTATAATTTTTGCTTTGATAACAGCAGAATCAATGCAAATTAATTTGTTAGTAGGAGAATAAATTGTAATTTCATTAGTTACTACAATATTTTTTTCAAAAAAAACATCCCGAACTACAATGTCTTGAATAATTTGTATAGATTCTTGTTTCAGCATTTTTGTAGCACATGGCGAAATACATGTTATCAAAAATTTTTCATATGAATTTAATATTTGAAAGAATCGTGGTAAAATATCTTGATTAATATTAGGACAAAAAATATTTGGACCTAAAATTTGTACAAGCGTAGCTTTAAAGATATTAGATATAATAATTACCTGCAATTCTATTTGGACAAAAAACAGTGTGATGAAGCCTAGATAAACATATTATACATTTTTTACGTAATCCACATTCATCCAATTTTGACTTTTCATATTTATTTTGTAGAATATTTTCACAAGCTTTTCGATATGTTCTTGCCTGAGTTTGTTGTGGAATAGTTGTGACAAGTTCTAAGCTTTGAATTTTATATCCTTCTAATGAAGTGATACAATCTTCACAACAATTTTTGGAAGAAGCACGAGCTTTTCGGTTTTTATTAGTCAGAAAAACGTTACAATAATGAGAAACATGATTGAATGAATTACAGAAAAAACAAGACATTTTTAACTGAAAACGGACATTCCTTGGCATGAAATAGTGTACAATAGCATAAAGAAAAATGCCAATAATCAACATTTTGAGCAACATCAAGAAACGACTCTCTCATTAGATTGATTTGCCGTTGTTGTGTTTCTTTTTCTTGTTGGCTGAAATGTTTTTTTGGCAGGAGGTAAAAAGAAACTAATGAAACATCGCATGGATCAGCCGCAATTGTCATAAATAATAAAAATACATCATTTAAATTTTTTTTGTGCCACATAGAAAGCCTGATTATCAAACCAGGTTGTTAAAAAGTAGATCAGATAAATGGCTCAATCATTATATTTTGACGAAGATTCGAACAATGAGTGCAAAAATAACACGATATAAGTTGAAAGATCTCTATGTATTGTATATATGTCTTGAACGTAATATAATGACCTTGTAACTAATGTTTTTTTTCTTGCCATCGTTTTGTAATATTGTTTTCTTGACATCATCCATGTTACAGTATTTATGATGAAGAATATTTGACGATTTATGTACTTACAAAATGAATGTGTTAGTGTTGTTGCTGTTAAAAACGTGAAATTTTTAGTGAAAAAAAAATCATGCACAATTTTAAAAAAGCTTTTGTCAGAGGAAATCCATGACTTGAAGATTGTTAAAGTTAAAAGCCTTGCAGCCTATAATAGCTTTCTTTCTTTAAAATATCATGTGATAATAGTAAGTGATTAACTTCTGCGCATCTTTTAACACCTCCAGAATAATCTAAAAACAGCATTCAAAAGCTTTTATATTTTTATTTTATCAACAGTTATTTTCATGTATTTGTCTGATTTTAGCATTTTAAAGCCACGCAGCTTAAGATACTCCGCCTCTTTACATTATATTAATCTTATTTACAATAGAAGGAGGAGCTTAAAATTCTAGCATAACATGTTTGTTTCAAGAATGTTTAAATGAAAAACGACTCTTGTCTATTTTATTTCTCCTTAAGGCGATTCCAATATGCTTATTTACCAAAAAAGCCTGAACTTTTCTTTAGTTTATGACTTTTATCAATGATCAAATCAAATAAGAAGAAAAAAAATCACTTTTTAATATGTTTTTTCAGGTTTCTGTTTAAAAACGATGAAGTCAACTATGGTCGCCGTTTTTATCCTTGCAAGTTTATGCTCGGTAGTTTTTTCACATGGAATTGGTATGCCTTGTGGTTCAAGCACTGATTGCGAATGTAGTTCAAACAGTGATTGCGAATGGGGTGAACGTTGCATTGGCTCACGTTGCTTCGTAAGTTTTTTTTATTTTAGCAGCTCAACTAATAGAGAAATTGTTGGTCCTACACGAGTGTTCGGCATAGCAAAAAAATAGCAGAAGATCGTAAAAATAATTTTTATGTATGCATAAAAGATCAAAGGCGGCTTCTTTTTAAAAAACGTAAAAACGATAGATTAAACAATTACATTGTAGCCTGCTTTTCGCGGTAAGCGTCAAGAATGTTATCCTTGCGATGAAACTACCAATTGCGGTATCTTTGGACATTGTGTTAATGGATGCTGCGAAGGGGTTAGTTCTTTTTTGGTATATAAACCATAACAGAATATTTATTTCTAGCAAATACAAACTTTTAGTGGTATTAAACAATAACATTTTTAGCCTCGTGGTAAGCGTCAAATAGGTCGTCATTGCGATAGTGATACCGACTGCGGCTTCTATGGACATTGCGTTCAGGGACACTGCGATGTTAGTTTTTTTGTTTGTTTCAGCATTTCCACAGATAGAAGTCGTAACCCTTTTCACGATTAGCAAATAAGCTGTGTTTTTAAAAAATTTTTTTTAAAAAATTCTTTCCTGGTGTTCTTATAAAGTAGGATTTTTCAGATTATAAATCGTGGTAAGCGTCAAGAAGGACATCCTTGCAAAAAAAATTCTGATTGTCATTTATTGCAATACTGTGCTGATGATCATAAATGCGTTAGTTTATCTTTTTCACAATCTTTTGTTACGTTTTTTTCTTATATTTTTAGCATGATGATTTTAATTAAAAATCAACAATCAACACAAAACTATGAAAGGATAATGATATTTTACAATAGCTTTTTTTGGAAATTAATGTTCTTAGAATCTGTTGTAAATAAAAACTTTTAAAACAACAAAATGTTAAGAGCATTCTATTAAACACCAGTTTTTAAAGCAGTCTAAAAACATTATAAATAATTTAATCCTTTATATTATACAACAACATATCAAATGTTTCATCAAAAAATCTTTTGGTGGATGCTCTTGTTTAATATGCATTTATATTGACAGTGTTTTTCTAAGATATTTACGTCAAAAATGATGCTTGCTATTCTCATTTTTTCTTAAATATCTGGGCTCTAGCAATTGGGCGAATAAAGAAGCCTTATTTGTCATTTAGAGAATTTGTGATAAATGATATCCAAATTTTTTTTTTCTAGTTTATAAACAATGAAATCAATCACGCTTGTTGTTTTTATCTTTGTAAGCTTTTGCGCAGTGGTTTCTACACAGCAAACTCATAAGCCTTGTGGTCAAAACAGCGACTGCGAATCGGATGAACGTTGCTGGCTTTCAGAGTGCTTCGTAAGTTTTCACATATGGAAAAATTATTGATTCCCTCCCCCAAGTGTTCGACCTAATAAATTTTTTAGCCATGTCCTACACCTCCTAACTGCGGTCAACTTCATCATAATGGAAATCCAGGTGATTATTGTCTTGATAATGGTGACTGTAATCAAGGGTTAGCATGCTTCAGTAATATGTGTCATGTAAGTTTCTTTTTTTATTTTGAGTAGCTACAGGAACAAAAAAAGACAATTCTCACTCCTGAATGGCATATAACGTAATTAAATTGAATTTTACAAAGAGTTATCTGTTGACGTAATTAAACAGTAACATCTGGTTTTAGCCTATTCCCCCTAGCAAACTTGAAGTTGGATACCCTTGTACTCCAACAACCGACTGTGGTATCTTTGGACATTGTGTTAATGGACATTGTAAAGTTAGTTTTTTTTTATTTCATCAACCCCCATGATAGGAATCGTGACTCTTCTTACAACAAGCCAATAAAGTGCTTTTTTTGAAAAAAATCTTTTAAAAAGTGTTTTAAAATTAATTTTTTATTTTCTAAATCGTGGTAAGCGTCAAGAAGGTGAAGTATGCGCAAGAAACTCCGATTGTGGCTATTCCAATTATTACTGCGGCACTGACAAAAGTCTAGTCGCCCCTAATAGCTTCTTTGCTTCAAAATAATTTTCGACAATATTAAGTGGCTACTTTCTCCGCGTTTCTCAACATCTCTAGAACAATCTAAAGGAATCATTTAAAAGCTTTTACATATCTATGTTAATAAAACTTTAATAAATGTATGTTTAGTTTTTACATTTAAGCGCCACGTTTCATTACATGCGTGAAGCTTATTTGTAACACAAGAAAAAGGAGGGGCTCAAAAATCTGGCATGTGTGGAAGATGTTTTTCTGCAATATTCATATGAAAAATGATGCTTGTCTTTTACGTTTTTTGATAGTCCTAATATAAGACGTTGACAATATGGCAATCGCAGAAGCATTAAGCTCGCCTACATTTAGGGCATGCTTTGAAATTTAATTAAGAAAAAAATTACTTTTTTTAAAATCATTTTTTTAGGTTTCTAGATTCTAGTTAAAAAACGATAATGAAGTCAATCATGGTCACTGTATTTATCTTTGCAAGTATCTGCACAGTTGTTTTTACACATAAAGGAAATATGGGTGATTACTGTGATGAAAACAATAAATGTGATCCAAATCAATTTTTGGCATGTGAGGATAATATGTGTATTGCAAGTTTTTTTGTGTTTGCAACGAGGATCAGAATTGCCTTGCATGCCGCACTTTCTATTCCTCTTTTTTAAAACTGATTTCTAGCTATGTTAAATAACAACATCATTTAGGCACTACCACGCGGTAAGCGTCATCAACCGTGTATACAACGATGCAGTGTAACTCCCCATTGCGGCATTATTGGACAATGCGTGAATGGATGTTGCGAAGTTAGTCTTCTTTAATTTCAACGGTCTTTTAAGATTAAAAAATGATGGAAAAAATTTTCTGTTTTTAATCAGCCGAATAGCCGTGTTTCTCATCGAGTAGCACATAACATATCATTTTATAAAACTTTTGACAATGCTAAAAAGTAATACTATTTTCTTTAGCCTGATTCTCGTGGTAAGCGTCAAATCTGTCTTCATTGCACAAAAAACCGCGATTGTGGTGATTACGTAGGATATTGTGGTGCTGATGGATGTTGCGTCAGTTTATTTTCCCTCACATTTTTATCGAGTTTATTTTTTAACATTTTTTCAGCATAATTAATAAACAACAATCAACAGGAGAGGAGTGAAAGAAGAATGGTATTTTACAATAATTTCTTTGAAATTGATTTTTCATAGCATCTTTTTGTTAATAAAGTTTTTTAAAGGCAGCAAAATTATCAGTTTTTGAATTTATTTTAAAATTAATTATCTCAGCCATACAATCACGTCTAACAAAACAATTCTTTTGATAAAGCTTTAAATACATTTTGTCTCTATATATTTGCAAAAAAGTATTTCTTCTTGTGATGACATTAGCTTAAAGGGTTGATTTACACCAATGGCAAGATTGCGCCTCTCATTGACATTATCATTGACTATTACTCTGAAGTAATCGCTTTGAAAGCAGTCTAATGATTTGTTTCAATTTTCTTGATAACGTTATGAAACTTTGCTTTTTAAAATCTTCCACATTGCAGTACGTATTTTGCGAAAATCATATTTACGTTTTTGACAGTTGAATGTTTCTCATTAAAAAATCTTTTGACAATATTATGTGACTCTCTTCTCCTCATTTCTCTCAAAACTTCCACAACAAAATCTAAAAGCATTTTAAAAGCTTTTACATTTTTATTTTATCAAAAGTTTTTAATAAATATTTGTCTGATTTCATGTTCAAAGCCACGTAGCATCAGCTAGGCCACTTTTTTTAAAAGGTTTTTTTTGTAATATTTTATTTGTACAACAGAAGGAGGAGCTTTAATATCTAACATGCTAGAAAGTTTAGGCTGCTTTTTAAAAAATCATTTTCATCAGTTTTGTTTTTCCTTAGACAAGCCTCGTCTTCATGAGACAATAAGGCAAATAAAGAAGCTTTATATCTTGGCAAATTCGAAAAAAACCAAGTCACTTTTTAATATCTTTTTTTTTCAGGTTTAATTTAATAACAATGAAGTCCACCATGATTGTCACTTTTATTCTTGCATGTATTTGTGCAGTCGCTTTTACGAATTCAACTCGTAAGCCCCACATTTGTTTTCATTGCAATGAAACTACTTATAATTGTGGTTACTTTGGTCATTGTGTTAATGGATGTTGTGAAGTTAGTTTTGTTTACTTGAAGTACAACTAAAAAACATTCTTTGTTCTATCACAGCTATCGAGCAAGGCGCATTACGCAGCGCTGTGACTAGCATCTTACAAAATTTTTGTTAGTGATGTTAAATATTAAATAAATGTTTTAGACTAAACCACAAAAGAAGCCTTTACCTTGTTTTCATTGCACCGAAACTATCAATACCTGTGGTTACTTTGGACATTGTGTTAAAGGATGCTGTGAAGTTAGTTTATTTTAGCAGTTCCAAGGACAAGTCTGCTAAATCAAAAAGTAATCAAGACATTTATCAACAACTTTCAGACTGATCCTAAAGTTATTGAAGCAAACCGCGGTAAGCGTCAAGAAGGATTTCCTTGCGAAACAAACCGCGATTGTGGTGATTACGTAGGCTATTGTGGTAATGATCATAAATGCGTTAGTTCATTTTTACACAATTCTTTTTCACGTTTTTTTCTTATATTTTTTAGCATTACTGATAAACAATAATCAACAGAAATGTATGAAAGAAGAATGATATTTTGCAATAGCTTTTTGTGAATTTAATTTTTCATAAAAACTTTTGTAAATAAAATTTTTAAAAGCAATAAAATGTCAAAAGTATTCTATCAAATATCAGTTTTCAAAGCAGTCTGAAAGCATCATATACATGTTTAGCTGTAAAATAGCAAGCAACTAACAAAAAGTATTTTTTTGATAAAACATGAAATATATTTTGTAGACGTCAGCAAGAAATGAATGCAAGTGGCGCTTTCGAAATTGAAAAAATCCTTTGATCGTTTGACGCCGCAATGTTAAAGCGGCAAAAGATCAAAAGCATATCCCTTCCGAAATCGTTACCCCCCCCCCCCCCCCCCAAACTTTTTTCTGCTGACGTCCTTGAAAGGAGTTCAAAGATAATTTCCGTATCCCTTCTATTACAAAAAATTGTGATAGGGACATACTTTGATTAGTAACAAAAAATTTCCGTTTTTGAAAATCTTCTTACTCTTTGCAAACACCACTCATAGTAACGTTGCTATGCTATAATGAAGACCCTAATATTATTGTCGTCATTGTTACTGATGAATATACAAATTTTTGGCAAATCAAGAAATAATTTTATAATTTTCGGATAAAAATTGTGATATTTGTTTTCGTTTAGTTTCACTAATTGACAGCATGAATTTTGTTGAAGCACCTTGCTTTATGTATAAAAATGTACCCATTTATTAATTATTAAACATCCAAAAACAACAAAATAAGAACTATACAATGCCAAAAAAGAGTAAAATCAAATCACTAAATGATTATCAGATCAAAATTATGAGTTTTTTAAAGTAAAATTTATTTTATAAAATGTATGAAGGTTTTTATCCCAAAACTATAAGCTGCTCAACCGCGTGGTTGATCATATTTTAATCCAATAGTTTTTGTTGGAATTTCTGAGACATCAAAAGTTTCAAGGCGTGGCTCTTCACCATTATTATCAAGGCATGCAACCCCCATAGCTTTTTTATCAAGTTGTTGTGTCCAAATTGTATATGTACCAGGATAAAGGAAAAGTGTATCATATCCTTTATAAACGAATACACACCCAAGTGTTTTGATGATAGCTTTTGAATCTTCAACGGTACAAGTTTGTTCAACTTTTGCATTTGGAAGTGTTTTGTACCATTTACATCCAATTGTTCGTTCAACTGTTGAACCATTATCATCACGAATTACACATCCAACTGGTTTATGTCCAAATTTAGTTGATCGAACTTCACATTGGTAAACAGTTTCATCTTTATGATATCTATCACCATCATAGAGGCGTTTATTACGATATTGACATCCAACACATACTTTTTGGCATCGTCCACCATTGAGTTTACAGTAATAGAGGAATTCACCATCCTAAAATTTAGAGAGAAATTATTTTCGTGATAACACATTTTTAAATCTATCATAATTTTGTATTTTGCAAAACTTCCAAAAAAACTTTTTTCAAGATTTATTACAATAAACCGTTTTCCGGTTGACATCATAATTATCAAAACCTCTCTTATCATTTATCAGTCAATGAATGAATATATGTGTATTGCCTTAATTAACCCGAAAAAAAAAATGTTCCACTTCATTGTTCGTAATAATAATTACGAGAGAAAAAAACAATTACCCAAGAAAGGTAATCGGAAGTTGTTTTTTTTATGTTTCTTTCTTTTCTACCCCAGAAGAAGAAGAAAGTAAATAACGAACGTGAGAACCCAATTAAAAGCTAATTAATTAATTTATAACGAAAGAAAAGAGAAAGTAGTAAAAAAACTTACGGGCCATTGTTGTCCAACATTAAAATGTTGTCCCTTATGAATGCAACCAACAGAACACATTTGAATTGAGCCATTATATTTTTTCATGCATTCATAACTGAAAAGGAAGAGAGGGTTATTAGAACTGAAGTGGGGATAAACTGATAAACTTTTTAGGATTGCTATTCTGCAAAACACTACTGTTACAGTTTGCGCTTATATTAACCTCAGGCATAGATGTACAGAACGAAATTTTGTTGGCTGGTGCCGTTTTGAAATAAAATTCTTTTTGACAATGGGACAAAAGCAAAAGAATTTTATTACTTCCTTTTTTTAATTATTTCTGCAAATCTGCAAGTTACAGCATGCTCTTTTGTTGCCCTAAAGTGAGGAAGTTTTTTTTACTTATGACTTGACTTTAAAGTACATTCGCAGAATCAAAACTCATAAAAAATGTTTCAACTTTTTGATTCAGTGAAAGTTGCAAAATATGAAACAAAACGTTTTGCAGTTTTAGTTTTTTTTCCAGTTTTTTTAAGTACCCTTTTTGTTCTTGAGACATTAAAAAAAGTAATTTCCGTGTAGGTGCAAAATAGAAACTTCAGATAAGTCTACGCATTCTTTTTGCAACATTAAATTTTGCAAATTTTATTTCCTTTTTTGGTTAAACAATGCCCACGCAAAACTCGCTGTTGCTGACCTTTGTTTTTTATTGCCAGTCGTTTACTTTTTTTTACACAAACCCTCACGAAAAAAAGACAACAAAAAGTTGAAAGAACCTTTGAAAAAGAAAACCAGTTTTTCAAAGGCTCTTTCATTCACGCCGCCGCTGGTCAAAGGTCCTTCATTTGTCTTGAAATGACACTTCTCAAGGTCTTTTTCATCGAAAGTTTTTAATTTGCTCTCTTTCATTACAACTTTTTAATTAGCCTAAAAAGCACTTACGAATATTCACCAAAATCATATCTTTCACCAAGTTTGATATGTCGAGTTTTATCATGTGTAATACAGCCTCCAACTTCAATTTTAAGATATGGACCATCTTGTTTACATTCAAACCAGTACATCTTTTTGGAATCTTCCCATGTCTGTCCAACTTTGTACTTTTGTTGTCCATCTGGTGTACAACTAACAAATTTAAAGCCAAGATATCCTCGTGCATCTAGTGCACATTCAATTTCATATCCATTTGAGATATAAGTTTGGTAGAGGAACATTCGTTCATTATTTTCACCAAAACATCCACGTGGTTCTAGCTCACCATTTCGGCATTCATACCAGTATTTTCCTGAAAGAGTACTGGGGGTCAGATTTGAGATGAGAGGCGTGGAGAGTGACTTTTTATTTGTGGTTTTTAAAAATGAATTTTTTAATTTTTGAAAGTAACATTGAAATTAAAAATAAAATTTTCTGGTTTAATCTCATTTTACTAATGTTGAAGAAAAAGTGATAATTATTGGCACCTTTTGTATGCCATTTTTTTCAACAACAAAATAACCAACCTCGATCAATTCTTGAGCCTTCATCCCAAAATTGTGCCAATTTTCCATTACCAGATGACCAGCATCTTCTTTTAGATTGTTGTGCATCATTAACACTATTAATTCTGGCATCAGCAATCACAATAAAAGCCAAACATATTATTGCAATAAATGACTTCATATTTTTTGTTTAATAATTTTTCTTTTCTTCTTCTTTTTTGAGGAACTCCAAAAAAGGCGAAGATTCAGAAAAGTATAAAACTATAATAATAAAATAGAAGTTTTGGAGAAGGGCTTTTAATAGGCAAAAAAGTTAAAGGTTGAAGAAGTCGTTTAACGTTTAACACCCTTTCTTAATGAAGATTACACAGGTGAAGGTAGGTAGAGAAGAGGTGGAGTCGAGACTTTTTGACGTTCACTTTTTTCTTTGACTTCAACAAAAAAAATTGTTGAATGAACAGTGTTTTTTTTTCTTTGATTGTTTTGAAACAATAAAATCAGAAGAAAGTAGTAGCAGCCGTTGATTGGAAATAGTAGATAGTAGCAGCAGCAAATAGGTTTAATGAACGTCAAGAGAGAGGTACAACAATTGAACACAATTAATTTGGTTTTAAACCCCTTCTTTGGAAAGTACTTTTTTTCCTTTACAAGAAAAAAAAGAGTTTGATAATGATTGTGGAACGGCTTTTTTACATTTATATACAATTTTTTTTTGATTGCCGGAAGTTTGCACAAAAAAAGAGGATGTTCATAAAAAAAAGTCTTAAAGCAAAGCAAGGGGAGGATACTACTTTTAATAAGGTTAAGTGTATTGTCTTTTTTTAGGAGAGTTCAAATACTTTCTTTTTTAATTTCCCCTTTAAATTTCATCAATGTAAATAAAGAATATAAAAAAAAGAGTTCCTTAAAAAAATTGGGTTTATCTTGTTATTTTTTATGTTTGACCTTTTATTTGAAGTTTTGTTGTTTTTTTGTAACGGTCATTCACTTTTTTATGATTTTATTTGAGGTCAACATGGTTTTTTGGGTAACGGTTTTTCGAATTACGGTAATTTTATTTGAGGAAATAAAATTTGATTAAAACGTTGCATGCAACATTCGAAGATTAACAAAAGTAGAATGTTTTAAATTTAATTTCTTTCATTAAAAACAGAAGAACTTATGAAAACCCAAAAACTTTTTGAATTATCCAAGCAAATTTAACAATGAAATTTTTTATTCGTAGTTGTTGCGGGGCAACAGGACGTCCCAATAAAATTAGCACTATTGCTTTGCTTTAAATTTTTTTGATTAATGTTAGACAAAAACTGATTAGTGATAATATAAAAATTTTTTTTGAGATGTTTCGATTCTCCATGTGGATTTTTTTGGAACGATAGTAACAGAAACATTTTTCTATCGTTTTTTATTATTACTTCCACACTTTTTAGCGAAGCTTTTTTTGTAAGAATCATAAAATTTTATCTTTTAATTTTTTTTTACTCTCAATAATGAAAAAGATGACAGCAATGTTGAAATCTTGAATTTAAAATTCTTTAAGTTATTGTCAGCATTTCTAAAGGTGAATATGCAAATTTGCTTTGGTCCAAGACAAATTTTGTGTGACAAAAAATCCTGCAGCACGTTTGTGACAACAACGCTATGAGTTTTTGTTTAACTTTAGCAGAAATAAATATTCATGCTAATGTAATGTGCCTGATCTTCAAATTTCATTATAAATATAATTTAGCAGAAACTGAACGACCAGAAGCACATAAATTATCAATGCAAAACCATTTTTTCACACTATTAATATTTTTACAGCCACATTATTTTCCTTTCTGCATTAATATCTTTTTCATTCATTGCAAAATACTTTGTTTAACAATTACTCCATTTGCCAATCAAAACCTTATCATTATCAATTGGCAGCAATTAATAAAAACTTGATAATTTTTGTAAACAATCTTTTCTACTTCGCTACAAAACATTACAAAGTTGAATGAGAAAAAAGTAAGTGCCACACCTATGATAAATTGCCTAAAACCATTCTCTCTTCTTTTACCCTAAAACATAGACCACTCTTTTTTTCATTCATTCACTTTTGATGATGATTACCTTTTAATGAGATGAGATTGAGCACTGTCTGATGGGCATATCAGTTTTTTTGTACAAAAACCAGAAAAAAAATTAAACCGGAGTGTCCAAAATCATTATTACAAAAAACTATTACTACTTCTTTAAAATTTCTTTATTGCATTTCAAAGTACCCCTCGCTACTCTATCTCTCTTTTGACCTTCAAGAAATGGTTCTTTTTTTTGCTTTCACTTTTTTTTTCATTAAAAAAATCATCGGAAATGAATGAAAAAAGTGATTTTGGTTTTTGTTCGAAAGCAAAAGAAAAAAGTGTAACTTGAAACTTTCTTTCTTGTGTTATACATTGATACGTGCTGCTTGTTTAATTGACAGACGGTAGACATATAATATAATAATGTGAAAACCCCCACAAAACCACAAAAAATAAATTAATTTAATTAAATTTTAAAAGGGTCAGATGATTGCTTAACAATATTGTGATGTAAAAAAATTAATTTGCTTTAAAAACAAACGTAATTGAAACGTGTTCAATTTCAAAAGGGTTTAATTTGAACGTAAAAATGTTTCATTTTATATAGTGCTCTGATGTGATGTAAATGAAAACGTTTAAATATTTACGAAAGATTAATTTTTTTTCATTTTGTAGCATAAATTTGTGATTTCCACTCTTTATCTCTTTTTTCTTGATCAATTGCTAATGATAAAAAAATTATATTAATATTTAAAATAGAACTTTGGTTAGTATAAAATTTCCGATTCTGTGTGTGTACAAACGATTTATTAAAAGATATCAATTAAAACATCTTGTTATCACTATTTCAGTTACTATCAGTACTTTTTTGAAAAATGAGAGTAAACGAAATATTTTATCCTAAAAATTTTCAAACATTTAGTTGCTAACAGAAATGAAAAAACCATTTCAATAAAAAAAGAAGATATCAAAACAAAAATATTAGTGTTACTCTCAAGTGCAAATGCATTTGTTTTTACTGCTAAATACGCAGTTTTTCACCGAATTAAGACAAATTTTATGCATGCTGATAACAAATGCGATATAATTCTTTGTTTAACTTTTATCATTCAAGAAAATACGAATTTTGTTGAAAAACTGTATATTGGGTTAACATTCTTATTCTAAATTTTTTATTACTAAAGTTTTAATAAAGTTATCTGCTATATAATATTCATATCAGTATTCAGTTATCTAAATTTATTTAAGTTTAACCAAGCTCTGGATAATTCTTTATTAGAAAAATATTAATAAAAAATTTACAAAAGATGAAAATTGTTCTGTTTCAATGCAAGCAAGCACGCAAAAAAAGTTTTTGCATTTATTGAGCAAAATGATTTTTCTTCACGATGCTTATAAAATATATTTTTTTTTAGTAAGGAAAATGTTGTTTTTCGCTTTTAACAAAATGTTTTGGAAATGAAAAAAGATTGTATCAAAACTAATTTTTTTTCAACAAAAACAGAAGCAGCAATAATGTTCTTTCTGTTTTGTCATATATTTTTAACAAACTTTTGATCTAAATTTGACATTTAAATTGGATTAACTTTTTTCATTCGTTTATTTGCAAATACTTAAAAAAAAGTGCAAAAAAGTTTGTTTTTTTATTGCAAATATTAAAAATGATGACGTAAAACGTTCATGAAGAAAAGAGATAAGTGGATTTACATTGAAAATGAAAATATATTGGTTGGTCAGTAATGGTCAGAGGTTTGACCGAAATGATTCATGAAGGAAGAAAGAATATATCAACGGAAAAAACATGTGAAGTGGTCACGTTTAAAAAAAACAAATACAAAAGTGAATGAATCATATGATTTTTTTTTGTAAATAAAAAAGAAAAAACGTACATTTACAAATTTATTAAAGACTTAAAAAATGTATTAAATGTTAGAAACATAAAGTAGAGCTAGGTAAAGAAATCTTTAAACTGAGAGCCATTCAAATTTGTTAAAGAAGCTGCAATAAACTGCTTAATGACCCAAAAAATCTTTAAAAATTTATCATCAATGTCAAGAAAAACGGCAAATTAGGCAAATAAAGTGGTATGAATTTAAGGACTTTATTTTATCATTTAAACATTTAACATTTTTATTCCCATTGAAAGCGGATCGGCCGATCGCGGGGGAAAGAATTTTCAAGCAAGTGAGAAGAAACAAGAAAGAAAAGAGCTTTCTTTCTTTATCAGATAAGAAAAATGAAAACATCGCGATTTGTTATGACAAATCTCGGCAATCAAATCATAACTTTTAAAAAAAATTTTTTAGCCACATTTCACTAAAGTTAATTTATAAAACTTGTCTATGAAAAACACAAAATGTATTTGGATAAAATTTACAAATTTTTACAATAGCCTTTTAAACGGGGTAAAATATTATATAATTACATACTGATAATTATGAGCTCTAACATTCAACATACTAAACTTTATGATTAAAAACAAACGAAGGCTTTTTTAGACATCTTTTATCAAGTGTTGGTTTGTAATACGTAATTGCTTTTTGCTTCTCGGAATTCCATTTTCTTTCAATTTCTAAATTTTGTCTTACAGTACATGTTTGATTCATAACTTCTTTCATTGTTGATCGACTTGATAAATATGTTTGCAATTGTGGAATGGCAAATACTCGTTGACTTATAGCTTTTGTATTTCTATATTCTGTTAATAATTCTGGATGTATCCCTTCAACAACTTCAAGAATATTTGCAACTGCAAAATCTGCGTATGTTACACCGCTAGAGAAGAAGAAACCATCTTGAGGGCCTTGAGATGCATATTTTTCGAGTAAGCGGAAATATTTTGTAACAGCTGGTTCAAAGGATTCAGTGTAGACTTTTTCCTGAAAATAAAAGGTATTGGTAAAACTTAAATGAGCCTCAAGGGCATAGACTGAACTGACTGGTTCAGGAGTTTTTTTTAATTTTACGGGGAACATGCTCGTGAAGCCTAAGACCAGGCGGCAAGAATTTCACGGAAAAAAAAAACATACCCTATTAATATCTTCCAATCCATATACACCTTTAATATATCCAACAACAGCTTGACCAAGATCTCTAACAATTCCAATAATTGTATCTGCTTGTGCTTGCTCGAAAATTCCTGCTCCAGCAAGACCATACATTTTTGCAAGCATTCTTCCAATTGCATCATTATCATGTATAATTTTGCCATTCCAATCAAGCATTGGAAAATCTAATGGACCAGCATCTGAAAAGTAGAGACATTAGATATGAAACGAAAAAATATAAAACTTTTCAAGAGAATTCATTTACAAAAAATTGTAAACAGTAAACTTATTCTCTAAGGACTCATTTCCAAACACTTTTAATGTTCGCTTAGAGAAAAAGTTTACAAAAAATTAGGACGACTTCTTAAAAATGTATGTGCTTGATATCCTATCGTTTTTTCTCCTTTAAATCACAAAAAGCTTACCTGACATAACCATAAGCAACTCTTTAAGATCATGAATTGTTACATCTTCATATGGGATATTTGCATATGCAAGAATTAACCGACTTTTTTCCGCTAAATCTCTCTGACAGAATGAAATTAACCGAAATTGTGGTTTCTTTGATGGGGAACGCTTTGGTTTTTTAGCTAATGGAATTTCTGGAAGCTCTATTGATCCATGTTGGCGTTTTCGATTATTATTTAACATCCATGGCAGAAGCAATGAATCCATTTTTGAAGCAAACTTTTGATATTAGAAGTAATCAAAAAAAATTGAACTCACAAAAGGTTGAAAAAAGTGAAAACGTGAGCACTGCTGAAGAAAAAAAAACTTTTTTCACGTTGATTATTGATTTGAGAGAGAGCAAGTGTCTGTGAGTAGCAAAAAGAGAGAGTGTATGTTGTCACATGCAAAAGCAGAACAATGGCTTGTATTGTTTTTTTTTATTGTAGTAAATGCAAGAAAAAAACAAATCATCATTAAATTTTACAAAACTATTACGATAATAAGGAACAAAAATACATGATGAAAAATTTCTCTTTTTTGCTGCTAGGACAAACCAGTGCACCGTAATCAGATAATATCTGGACAGTTTAAAGTTCAAAAGAACACCTTTTAATCTTTAATATTTTCAAAAACATATGTCAAAAATTTATCCTTAGGAGGGTAACATTCTTTCACAAAATCCATCACTGGCTTTGAACTGGTTGGTGCAACTTCAGTTACAACTGGTCGCTTCGATAAATAATATTGTAAATTTGGAAGTGCAAAAACTCTTTGTGTCAATAAAAGGATATTTGGAAATTTTGCCATAAGCTCGGGATGCATGATATTTAACAATTCAACCATATTTGCAACAGAAAAATCAGCATATGTTACACCACTATCAAAGAAAAATCCACTTGTAGATGGTTGGGACGCATATTTTTCAAGGGTTGTAAAATGTTTATTAACAGCAGGTTGAAAAATTTCTCGAAATATTGTTTCCTATAAAAGATTTTGAGATTTTTCGGTATTTGAAAAAGTCAGTATTCCCCGGAGCCATGGTTGAGTAACTTGAATGAATTTTTTACTGTACAAACTTGACCCACTTTATCAATAACTTTAAAGCCAAGAACACCTTCAAAATATCCCATTATTGCAGTGCTTAAATCTTTCATCACTGCAATAATTGTATCAACTTGTGCTTGCTCGAAGTATCCTTCTCCTGCAAGACCATACATTCTTGCTAGCATTCTCGCAATTGCATCATTTTCACGAATCATTTTTCCATTATAATCAAGCATTGGAAAATCTGTGGGATTTAGCTCTGAACGACAAACTTGTATAACATAAATATGAAGATTAATTAGCTTACCAGGTTGAAAGAACTTATAATTTTCAATATTAATATCTTCATATTCAACACCAGCATATGCAAATATCAGTCGAGTTGCCTCAGCTAAATCTCTTGAACAAAATGAGATTAGCCGAAATTGTGGCTTTTGATGAATTTGTTGCTTCTTTGCTGGTGGCGCTTGTGTGATCAAGTAATTAGGTGCTCGTCTTTTTCGAATAAATAACCATGGCATTAAAAGTGGTTCCATTTCAGCTTTTATAACAGCAAAATTTGCAACACAAATGTAAAAAAGAGATGCACGTGAAAAAAAAATCACAAAAGAACCAACAAAAATTTTTTTGTGTATTTAATCGATTTCACGAAAAGTTTTTTTTTCAATGACGCTAATTGTCTTTTGTTCACGTGAGCCTACAGCAGGAACAGAAGAAAAACATTGAAATTTTATTTTTTTAGTGAACGTGTAAGTTAAAAATTGCAGATAATTTAAATCAACAAATGCCCATATTTCAATTTCAAAAAACAGATTACTAATTGATTATTAGAATCATTTTTAAGAAAGGTCTGTAAAAACCAAATTTTGCAAGTTATTTTGAATTTTTAGTTGCTGAAAAATCAATTGCAAATTTTATTGTAACTTATACAATACAGTTGAGCCTCGATTTTACGTATTTCAAGGGACCGTCAAAAAATGAAATAAAATCGAGGTGGATGTTATAACGAGGTTCATTTACATTGTTTTATTTCTTAAAGGAACCTTAAAAAAATGACATAACATCGAGGCCAACGTTGAATCGAGTGAGGTTCAGCTGTAATGTAAAAAAATCAGTAACGAAAAAATATATGTAAAAAAGGTGAAAAAATTTGAATAAATGAACTTTGTCATGTTTTTCATTTTCAAAAATCATCTTTACTCAAAAATTGCTTCAAACGCATTCATTCTTGCTGCAAAAATCTTGCAAAATGTTTTCATCAAAGCTTGTTCTCTTTGCTTTTGCTGTTTTATTTTTTGCATGTTGTTGTTATTGGTAAGTTTTTTTTATATATCAAGGATTTAAACGGGATTGATTTTTGGGGGTTTATACATGGTGGTTCAATTACAATTTAAATAGTGCATGGGGTGGAGCAATTACGGGATCGAACCTGTGAGGGTCCGGTTGATAAGCCGTCACTAAACCACTCTGTCACCCGCGCTAAACCTTTGTTTAAAGCATTTATTAATTTTCTCTCTTTTAGTGCTCCATCTCCATCATGGAGTCAAATTGAACATCTTGTTACAAATGAATATTTTACTTTTGCTGGAAATGTTAGATGTCGTGATGGCTCAAAAATTCGTCCCGAAGCAACTTTAAAAGTTATGGAATATGATGCTATTACAGATGATATTCTCTATCAAACACGTTTATATAATATTAGTCGAAATCCATATAAAGCATGGTGGAATGCTCGATTTGAAGTTACTGAAGAATGGTTTGATTTTTGGTTTGGAATTGTTACAGCAGAAGTATATTATTTATTTGAAAATGTTTGTGGTAAAGGACAAGAAGTTATTATGAAACCTGTTGTTGATGGACATGAAACAAATGAATATATTTTATAAAATTATTATTATGTAATATTTATTGTATTATTTATGGTGTTTAATGTATTATAATAAATTTGTTTGGTAAATATTAATATCTTGTCTTTTTGGTGGGATTTGTGGTTGGTTTTTTACTTTTTGGAATGATATTAATCAACGCATCTTTTATCGTTTTTCGTTATTACTATCACAGTGATAATTATGAGAATTTTCTGTTATCATTTTTTATAGTTGATGTCACGATGATAGTAATTAGAATTGTCATTGTGACAGTAATTGAAACTTTTTTCTATCATTTTTTATTTTTACTGTCAGAGTAATTACAAAGTGTCCCAACAAAATGCGGGCTTTTTTGGCTCGAAATTTTTTTTTGCATTCCACATTTATAAATAATAAAAACATTTTTATTTCCGTTTTCGACAAGCCACAATCTTATTTTCATCATTACTATCAAGTTTAATACAAAATTTTTTCATTGGTGATGGTTTTAAATAAATGCTTGATGGAATTTTATATACAACAGGTGAAGGCTTTAAATGAGCTAACGGTGGTCGATTATTTAAATAATATTTCAGCTGTGGAAGAGCAAATACCCGTTGAGCTATTTCTTTTACACTTGTAAAGTCTATCACCAATTCAGGATTTAGAGCATTTACAAGTTCATATAAATTTGCAATTCCAAAATCGGCATAACTAATTCCACTGGGTAACAGAAAGCCATCTCGAGTAGATTTTGATGCAAATTCTTCTAGAATTGTAAAATATTGTTTTACAGCTGGTTTATAAATTTCATAGAATATTCTTTCCTGTAAAAGTAGAGTAGTTTTATGACAAAATCAAATATTTTTAAAATACCTACCTTATCAACTTTTTCTATCCCAAATACACTTTTAATATATTGAATTGTAATAAGTCCAAAATCTCTCATTATTCCAACAATTGTATCTGCTTGTGCTTGTTCATAAATGCCTTGCCCAGCAAGGTTATATAATTTTGCGACCATTCGAGCAATAGCATCACCGCCATATACTTTTTTACCATTCCATTCTAACATTGGTGGAGACATTGATGGAGGCATTTCTGAAAATGGCAAGTTTAGAAAGAGGAGGTAAAACTTTTAACTTTTCGTCTTTTATTAGCTATAAATTTGCTTCAATTTTTCAATTTTTATTTTTTAAACTGTGATATTTTTGATGTAATTTATATTTATCAGCAATAAAAACGGTAGAGAAATAAAAATGAAAATGTCATACATGTATACACCTAAATGTCGCAGATTGAAATGCAAAAATTGTATTGTCAACAAATCGATTATTTTTAGGTTGAAACTAAAGATAATTTTTAATTTTGAAAAAAAACCAAAATTTACTGATTCACAGTTACTTTATTTTGCTTTCGATAATTGGGCTTTTAAGATTGTAAATTTGCAGAGCTGTGATTGCAACTCCGGTGTCAGAATTAAGAACAAATTGCGATCCTCAAATGATCACAAAAGCAGGCCATTTTCTTTCATCTTCCAAAAAAATTGTCTTACCTCTCTTCATTTTATACCATTTTTCTTTATTTTCAATTTTTATATCATCAAATTCAACATTTGCATATGCAAAAGTAAGCCTTGTTATTTCCACTGAATCTCTTGAAGAATATGAAACAAGTTTAAATTCTGGTTCTTTTTGTACAACAATTTCATAGTCACTTGCTGATGGTTCTATTGCTTCTAGCCTTTTTCCAGCTACCATCCATGGAAGTAACAATGGTTCCATTTTTTAAAAGTAATAAAACCAAAAAAGTAAAATAAAATTGATTGAAACAAATACGTGAAGGTAAAAAAAATTACAACAAATACACGTAGAAAAAAGAGAGAGAGGAGAGGCAGGTGAAAGAATGAAACAGGAAAAAAGGGTTGGTTTGAATGAACTCTATTTGATTTTTTTTTCATAGGTGCTTTTTGATTTTTAATGTTTAAAAAAATTTTTGCGAGGAGAAAAAGAGGATAGTTTTTTTATTACTTTGTTTGCTTTATCAACAATAGTTAAAGCACATTAGAAGTCTGGACACTGATTGTATCAAATTTACTTTATTACAAAAGTTATAAAATATCAGTTAATACTTAATTTATAGTCCATATTTCTCAAAAGTTTCTTTCATCTCTCCTTCTACAAGTCGATCAGCATCTTCATATAAGTGCAAAGCTTTCAATGCAGCAAAATCATAAAAAGCTTTTTTCAAAGATTCTGATTCAATTTTGTCTTCGTTAACAGAATAGAAAAGTTCTGTTGCACCAACTGCATAAAATGCTTGCGTTAAGAAGCAATAATTATAAGCTTTTTTAAGTTGTTCAATTGTATATGGTACTTTTTGGGTAGATGAAGAAGAGAATTCTTTTGTTAAACATTCATGATAAAATTCGGTAGCAAATTGTTCAGCTTGTCGTCGAACAACTCCATCACAACAATGCGTTAAAAATCGGGCAAGATCCGACATTGGTGATCCTAAAATGAAAAAGTGATTTAATATATCTGGATTTATGCAAATTTACCTTCATGCATAATCTGCCAATCCACAAATGCTGCAAGCTCATTTTGAATATTTCCATCTTCATCTATTGCCCACATAATATTTCCTGAATGCATGTCACCATGTACAATAACAGGTTTCATCCCAAGATCAACATGTGATTGTTTATTAGCATACAATGCGTAATCTCGATTGGTATAGAATTTGCGCAACTTATTCATTAATGGCAAAAATACATCTGAAAGTTTTTAAGGTATTTTTTCCGCAGTTTTTTATTTTGCACTTTTGAGAGTAATAAGATTTTTCTATTTTTTTTGGTGATCAATTTTTGTCTTTTACGCTTACCTTCTCGTTTACATCTTTTCAAAAATTCTTTTTCCATTGGCTCAAATAGCTTTCCACAATCAGCTATTACTTCTTGATTTTTAAGATATTTGCCATGCCATAGAGCAGGATCAACAGTTAAAATATTTTTATGCATATGTGCTAAATGTCGAATAACACATTTAACTTGTGTTAAATTAATATTTTCAAAAAATGTTAAAATTCTTCCCCTGAGGGTTAAATCTTCCATATGCAAAACACCTTCACTCTTCTTGATATTCCATTCACGGGTTTGAAAAACTATTGGACATGGCACATCCATGATTGTTGTAAGAGTGTTATAAAAATCACATTCAATTTTGTGAATTTCTTCAAACATGCCATCTTTGTCTTTGTAGGCTTCAGATGTTAAATTATCAACATTGAAATCACACTTTTCTTTTGCTTCATTGACAGAATCCATGCTTGGAATTTTTAGGATTGTATGATAGACATCTTTTGGATCAGTTGAATCAACGAAGGAGAGAGTGCATCGAAGAACACGGGATACAAAGCCTTTGCCGCCAGAGACATCGTAAGCCGTTACCTGAAAAATTTGAATAAGCGATTTAAAAATGTCTCAAAACAATAGTTGATCAAATTTTTGCCCAAAAAATTGCCATATTGCGCTTTTCTGCCATCAAAATTTATGCCTGATATTTTTTCCCCTTCAATGTATTGTTCATACCCATTTATATTTAACAATCAATTTTTTCTCTGCAATGTTGCATGGCAAAAAGCACTTACATCTTTAACAGCTCGATCAGCATGTAACTTTTGATAAACTTTATCATTCTTTCTCAACGAATCCAATAACCATTCAACCGTAAATGAACTACCAAAAATTTTCTTTGAAACATCAACAACATCAGAAATTTGTTTTTCCGCTGTCATGCTTTATCACAATCAGGACTACAATCCTTCAACAATTCTAGAAAAATAAAACTTTTACATTTTTTAAACCTTCTTTTTATACTTCTCTCAAATTTCACAACATATTGTAAAGTTTGAAATCACAAAATATCATGCCTTTTTAAATCTTGATTTATGTCAAGTAAAAAGGTTTTTGATGTGATCAATCATAATCGCATTACATAAAAATGAAATGTCAGGTTGACTTTCATAAAAAATGTTTCAGATATAGACAATGGTTAGACGATGTAATGTTTGATGGATTGATTTGACTATTGTATTATTTATTTGACATGCACAAATCAAAAAATGAATGTAGCGTGGTAGCCGTAGTTTATTTTTTTGGTTTTAGAATTTATGATACTAAAAATGTTCATTGAGTACAGGTTTTTACATTTTTGAATAATGTTGTGAAAGGATTGTGATCATAGGAATCAAATCAGATCATTTGTGGTTTTGATGACAAAAAAAGAGACTTTTTCATAGATGTTTGGCTTCGGAATTATCATGGATAAAAAATTTTCAAAATACACTGACATTTGGCAGTAAATCAGTGTTCTGTGTAGTCTAGAAATGATGTTTTCGTAGTTTCTAACAAAACATTTTGAATTCGTAATAAATTTTAAAGATTCAATGATTTATTCGCAGAATTATTTTTTCATGTAATATTTCACATGTTGACAACTGATAGACAATGTAATATTTAATTGATTACTATCGTATTATTATTTGACATGTGCAAAGTAATTGATCAAAAAAATGTATCGTGTTAACTTTTATTAAATTTTTTTAATTTTATAATTCACTATCACAATTTCATCGAGTACAACTTTATAAATTTTTACATACATATTGTTGTGAAAGAATTGCGATAACGTGAACATGATCAGTTGTGATTATGATGACAAGAAATTGCTGCAAGTTTTCAATTAGTGTTTGATTTTGGGAATGAATAAAGATATTTTATAAGTATCTGATTATTTGGCTGTAAATATGTATCATATGATTTAAAAATGTAAACATTTTACGTCCATGCAAATGCTCGCTTTAAAAAATTCTACGATTTATTTAATTAATTTTTATTATCAGAATTATTTTTTTTTCATGTAATGCTACACATGCTGACATAGTCAGACAATGTAATGTTTGATTGATTACTCTCAATGCGCAAACTAAGAGATCAAAAAGTGTAGCATGGTAGCCGTAGATTAATTTTTTTGACTTTTTAAATCACTCAAAAAAAATCCAGAGAGTGCAAGTTTGTAAATATTTTATGTAATGTTGTGACAGAGTTGCGATCATCGGAACCAGAACGTTTGCAATTTTGATGACATATGATGCAGATTTTTTAATAGATGGAATAATACGTTATTTTTACATGTAAAAAGAATGATATATAAAAATATTTTATTCCATTTATACGATAAAATTAAAGCACATAAATATTTAAACACCATATTTCTCAAACATATCCTTCATATCTCCTTCCAATAATCTATCTGCATCTTCAAGCAAATGCAAAGATTTTAATACTCCAAAACTATGACATGCATCTCTAACAGCTTGATTTGGAAGCTTGTCTTCATAGGATGAAAAGAACAATTGAGTTACAGCAACAGAAAAGAATGATTGTGTTAAAAAGCAATAATTATAAGCTTTTTTAAGTTGCTCAATTGTATATGGTACTTTTTGTGAAGTGCCAGAGAATTCTTTTGTTAAACATTCATGATAAAATTCGATAGCAAATTGTTCAGCTTGTCGTCGAACAACTCCATCACAACAATGCGTCAAGAATCGTGCAAGATCTGACATTGGTGAGCCTAAAATGAAAAAGAGATTTGATATATCCGGTTTTTATGCAAATATTTATTTGCTCACCTTCATGCATAATCTGCCAATCAACAAATGCTGCAAGCTCATTCTGAATATTTCCTTCTTCATCTATTGCCCACATAATATTCCCGGAATGCATATCACCATGTACAAGCACAGCTGGCATTTCAAGATCAATATATGATTGTGCAGCTGCATAAATCATGTAATCTGTGCTACTGTAGAATTTACGAAGCTTTTCATTGAATTTGACAAACACATCTAAAATTTTAAAATTATCAACAAAGTTAAATGAAAACAATTATAAATTACCCTCACGTTTACTCTTCTTAATTAATGGTTCAATCATTGAATGAAGAATTTCTGTAACATTTGCAAGTGTTGTTTGATTCTTTAAAAATTTTCCGCGCCATAAAGCTGGATCAGCAGTTAAAACATTTTTATGCATATGAGCAATAGCTCTAATAACAGATTTTACTTGTGTAAGATTAATATTCTCGAAATGTGAAATAGTTCTTCCACGAAGTGTTAAATCTTCCATATGCAAAACACCTTCTTTTTCACCAAAAATAAGTTCAACAGTTTTGTAAACGTTTGGACATGGAGCATTGAGAAGTGGAGCCAGTGTGTTGTAAAAGTCACATTCAAATTGATGACTTTCCATTAAAAAAGTATGTTGATCTCGGGTTTTTTTATGTTCTTCCATATCGTGTTCAGCCTTCTTGCTTGCTTCTTCAATAGATTCGAGACCGGGAACTTTGAGGATTGTATGATAGACGTCGGAATCAGAAATGGAATCAATAAAATGGACAGTACATCGGAGGACAACAGAGAGAAAACCTTTGCCACCTGAGACATCATAAAATGTTACCTAAAAATTATGTTTAGTGGTTTATAACAATCACATGTACTAATAAGCTCTATAGTTATGGTCATAGAAAGCTTGTTGGCACAAAATGTTTGAAGGTAAAGCTTTAGAACAATCTCCATCTTAAAATCACTTACATCTTTAACAGCTCGATCACCATGTAACTTTTGATAAACTTTATCATTACTTCTCAATGACTCCAACAACCATTCAACATTTAAAGTTTTACCATAAATTGGTTTTTTTACATCAACGACATCTGGAATTAATTGTTCAAGGGTCATCCTTCTTCCAACTTGATTAACCACGTTTTTTACAAATTTATATTTTCATTGGTTTTTTATTTTACCTTTTATAGTCCTTAAAGTTTTAAACTACAAAATGAATTTTCAAACCATAAATATGCAATATTGAGCAATATTCAATTGATTGTGACACATGTTTTTGAAAGTTTAACTAAAAAAAGTTTTTGATCGAACGATTACGAATATCATTGATTGAAATCAGTTTCAGTTTTTTGGGTTTTTTGTGTCGTTTATGAGTCGAGGGTGTGTTTTGAAAAATGGTAGCACATTTTTTGGGTTGATATTGTGATGGCATAACTTTTATAATATTTTTGCAACCGAAAAGTATTTATATTAAATAGTGTACAAAGTACGCGTTCAAAAATCTGTTTATTTTTAAACATGGGAGTTGTCAGCGGCAGTGCTAATTATCCACCTCAATATTTACGTCTTCCTTTTTTCGTCTGTAGCCTTTGCGCCTATGATATAACAATTTCTCTATTTATAGGATCATCAATGTCAGATCTTGCTCGATTCTTGACGCATTGTTGTGATGGTGTTGTTCGACGACAAGCTGAACAATTTGCTATCGAATTTTATCATGAATGTTTAACAAAAGAATTCTCTGGCCCTTCACAAAAAGTACCATATACAATTGAACAACTTAAAAAAGCTTATAATTATTGCTTCTTAACTCAAGCATTCTTTGCAATGTCAATCACACAAATGTTATTCCTTGCTATAGCTGATAAATGTGAATCTAAAAACTACAGTCACAAATTTTTAGCTATGAGGCACAAAAGGCTGAAAGCGCAAATATGTCTTCTAAAAAGTTTTTATCAGTATTAACTAAGTCACCATTGAATAAGCATTTTCCGCCATAAAAATTTGAATGGTAAAAGCTTTGTCATAATATCAGTCATTCTTTTCCGCTTGTAAAAAAAGGTTGTTTCCTGTTAGACTGAATTAAAGCATAATTAAAAGAACCTCCTTATCAATAAAGCAATTAATGATGCAAAAAAAACGCATTTAAATAGACCATAAAACTTTTTTTATCATTGCATCAAAAAAAACTTTAACAGTTTTCAAGGGTTAACTAAAAATGATTGTTAAGCCAGCTTATAAAGTAGCAGATATTACACTTGCTGGGTATGGCCGAAAAGAAATTATGCGAGCTCAAAATGAAATGCCTGGACTTATGGCTATGCGACTTGAATATGAGGGGTTAAAACCATTAAAAGATGCCAGAATTGCTGTATGCTTACATGTACAAGTCGCAAGTGCTATTTTGGTTGAAACTCTTATTTTACTTGGGGCAGAAGTTACTTTTTGTGGATGTAATGTTTTATCGTAAGTTAAATCTTCAGACAAGCTAATTTTTTCGTATTTGTTTTTTACAGAACAGAAGATCATGCTGCCGCTGCACTTGCTGCTGCTGGAATTCCTATTTATGCATGGAAAGGACAAACTCTTGAAGAATCTGAATGGTGCATGAAACAAGTTCTCATTTTTCCAGATGGTAAACCGCTCAATATGATTCTTGATGATGGTAGTGAATTGACAAGCTTAATCCTTCAACAATATCCTAGCCTCCTTGACTGACAACATTTATGGAATCAGTGAACAAACAACTTCTGGAGCATATAAACTTGAAAAAATGTTTTCTTCAAAGAAACTCAAAATTCCTGCTATAAATATTAATGCATCTGTTACAAAAACAAAATTTGATAATCTATATGGAATTCGACAATCGTTGATTGATGCTTTAAAACGAACAACAAATGTAATGCTTGCAGGGAAGGTTGCGGTTGTTGCAGGATATGGAGATGTTGGAAAAGGATCAGCTGCAGCATTACGAAGTTTTGGAGCACGTGTAATTATTACAGAAATTGATCCAATTAATGCTTTACAAGCAGCTATGGAAGGGTATGCTGTTGACACATTGGATATTGTTGCGTCTGAAGCTCAAATTATCGTAACAGCAACTGGGTGTAAAGATATTGTTTGTGGAAAACATTTCGAGCAGCTACCCAATGATGCCATTGTTTGTAATGTTGGACATTATGATTGGGAGATTGATGTTAAATGGTTAAAAGAAAATGCTGTTTCACGTGAAACCATTAAAGCAAATGTTGATCGATATCTTTTGAATAACGGAAGACATGTTATTGTCCTGGCAGAAGGGCAGCTTTGTAACCTAGCATGTGCAAGTGGACATCCATATTTTATTATGTCAACATCATTTACCAATCAACTCCTTGCACAACTTGAACTTTGGACAAAAAGAGAAACTTTTGATGCATATTCAGTTGGGCTACATGTGCTTCCAAGAGGGTTAGATGAAAAAGTTGCCAGGCTTCATTTGGAGGCACTTGGTGTAACACTAACAAAATTAACTCCTGAACAAACTACGTATCTTGGGATAAATGAAAATGGGCCATACAAAACTGACAATTATCGCTATTAAAAGCTTTTAGCTTTACGCAAATTTGTAAAACCGTTGTTTTAATATACAAAATTTTTTATTAACAAATATTGCAAAAAACTGATAAACAAAATAGAATAATACATTCAAAAACAAAAATAAATTAAACACCATATTTTTCAAAGACATCTTTCATTTCTCCTTCCAACAATCGATCAACATCTTCAAAAAGATGCACAGCTTTTTGTACCCCATAATCATGATATGCATTCTTAATACCTTCAGATTCACATTTATCAGCTATAGCAAGGAATAACATTTGTGTAATTGACATTGCAAAGAATGATTGTGTTAAGAAGCAATAATTATAAGCTTTTTTAAGTTGTTCAATTGTATATGGTACTTTTTGAGTTGTGGAAGAGAATTCTTTTGTTAAACATTCATGATAAAATTCGATAGCAAATTGTTCAGCTTGTCGTCGAACAACTCCATCACAACAATGCGTCAAGAATCGTGCAAGATCTGACATTGGTGAGCCTAAAATGAAAAAGGGATTTGATATATCCGGTTTTTATGCAAATATTTATTTGTTTACCTTCATGCATAATCTGCCAATCAACAAATGCTGCTAGCTCATTTTGAATATTTCCGTCTTCATCAATAGCCCACATTATATTCCCGGAGTGCATGTCACCATGTACTAGCACAGCTGGCATTTCAAGATCAATATATGATTGTTTGCTGGAATATAATGCAAAATCCTTGTTGGTATAAAATTTGTGTAGCCTTTCAACATATGGAGCAAAAGCTTCTAAAACGTCATTAATTATACTTTGCATCTATTTTGTTTCTAAGCTTACCTTCTCTCTTACTGCTAGCAATAAATGGATTAATCATATAATCAATATGTTCTGTAATTGCTGCCATTGCTTCCTGATTCTTCATAAATTTTCCTTTCCATATCTTTGCATCAGTAGTTAAAAGCTTGTAATGCATATGAGCCAAATGTCGAATAACACATTTTACTTGTGTAAGATTAATATTTTCAAAATAATTGATTGTCTTCCCTCGAAGGGTTAAATCTTCCATATGCAAAACACCTTCTTTTTCACCAACTTTGAATTCAAGAGCTTTGTAAACTTTTGGGCATGGAGTATCAAGAATTGGAGCAAGAATACTATAAAATTCACATTCAAATTTGTGGCTGTCTTCTAAGAATGCATGTTTTTCATTATCAGATCTCTTCTTTTCCATTTCTTGAACGTCAAATTCGCATTTCTTTGTTGCTTCTTCAATAGATTCAAATCCAGGTACTTTGAGAATTGTATGATAGACGTCAGAAGCAGAAATGGAATCAATAAAATGTACAGTGCATCGAAGGACTACAGAAAGAAAGCCCTTGCCACCTGAGACATCATAAAATGTTACCTAAAAAATTATGTTTGATGGTTTATCACAGATACAGACTTATTGTATTACACGCAATAGAAATTGATAGGAAAAAGTGACTCAATGTTTTTCTATCGTTTTTTCTAGTTACTTTTGCTGTGAAAGTAATTAAAAAAAATTTTTATCGTTTTTTATTGTTACTGTCGCAATGATAGTAACCACGAAATTTCATTTTTATTTTTCTTGTTACTCTCACAGTGATAGTAATCAAAACATTTTTCTATCGTTTTTTGTTATTACTGTCACAGTAAAAGTAACGGAGAGATTTCACTTTGTGAGAAAACAAAAAAAGATATAAAATGAGAGGTTTCAAAATTGAACTAAATTAGCTGGTTTTTTCTTAAAATTTCTGAGGTTCACGATGCAATTTAACCTATTAAATAAAATGTTTTTAATTGTTTTAAGACAAAGCCTTAAAAATCTTCAAAAAAGCACTTACATCTTTAACAGCTCGATCACCATGTAACTTTTGATAAACTTTATCATTGTTCCTCAGTGAATCCAGCAACCATTCAACATTCAAAGTTTTACCATAGATTGGTTTTTTAACGTCAACTACATCTGGAATTAATTGTTCAAGGGTCATCTTTTTTTCAATTTCCACCTTCACTTCCGCCAACAATGAAATTATATTTTATCAAATTTGGCTCAAATAATAATGCGATCATTTCTCTTTCGAACCTTTTCTTTTTATACTTCCCTAAAAGGGTTTTAACAATTTCACAATTGCAAAAGAAAAAAAAGAGTTATGTTGTAATTTGAAATCACAATTATGCACTTGATTGCGAGAGAGAGGGTGACTTTGATAGAGTGTGAAAATAATCGTATTAAAAAAAAGATTTGGGGAATAAAAAAGAAACTTTTAAAAAAAAGGAAGTGTATTTTTTTCTGATAATAAAGGCAACGTGTCGTCAAATGATTAAAATTTAGTAAAACAAGAATCAAGTTTGTAATTTTTTTCTGTTTTATTCGCCTTGGTTTTTTAGAGTCCGTGTCAGCTGTAAAAAAAATAACGCAAAGAACCGAATTTTTTTTATAAAACCGTTATAGAAGGAACACATTTTTATGGAATGCTCGTGTGCCAATAGATAAAAGTTTTAGTAATGATTTTTGGTTTTTTAGTAAAAATTATAATTGTTAATGTTGTAGTTACAACAGTGTAGTTTCAAACGTAGGGAAAATGATTGATCTCTTTTTTTATTAATTGTTGCAAAAAAATTTTTATCAACAAAAAAATGTTACATTTAATTTAAGGGGGCAGCCATAGCAGTTATGTACTTTTTCTTTTGACCGTCCCATGATCATGTAAAACAATAACATATGTGCTTCACCTCTTGCAGCTTTAATAATAGGCATATAATATTGTAGCTCATTGAGTTTTCTATTGAGAGTGGATAGTTTCAAAATTTAATTTTTTTGTTGGTGTCAAATCTGAACTCCCTAATATTTCACAACTTACATAGTTTCTCAAACGATGACCAACCAATACACAAAAATTCTAACCTAAACTTGATCTTATTCCTCCTCCAATGAATCATTTCTAAATCAAAAATTTGTAACTTTTTTAGCTGCTACTTTTTATTTTTAGCTTATATATTTATTGCATTTACTTTTCTTACTATTTCCAACTTCTTACTCACTCAATAAACAAAAGTTACCTTTCTCACCTTTCTTCTTTCTTTTATTGAAACAAAAAATATATCACTGCTTTATTTTTTTTAATTTGTTTAAAAAAAAGTTCAGCATTATTTATTTGAGATTCCAAAATAAAGTTGACAGCTAATGCAAACAATGAAAAGGAATTGATGTGAAATGCAAAAAATGGTTTTGAAATTGAGGAAGAAAAGGTTTGATATAAAAAGATGAGTGATATTTGATTTTAAGCATTATTACTATTTACTTGGGTTGAAGTAAGTAAGTTTAAAGATAGCTATGAATTTTTCAAATTTGTTATCAAATACTGGTGAAGTATTGGAAAAAGTTTTAACTTTAAGGGAACATGATGGAAAGGTTGAGGTAAGATAATTGAGCTGATTTTAATAATGCAATGAAGTAATCTGTTTCCAGTTGTTAAATGAAACTGATCGAGTTGTTCAAGGTGTTGTAACAAAGCAGCAGCAACAACAAAATCAATCTAATGGTCCAACCTTGTCTCCTGATGACCTCTGTCCTCCGCCACCTGGATATCCTAATAATGTTAATCAACCACATCAGCAACAACAACCTGAACAACAAGGCCAAGGACAAAATTTTAATGGTCAACAACCTCAACAGCAAAACTTTAATCAACCTCCAATTGGACAAGGTAGTAATTATTGCCCTCCTGGACAAAATCCTAATAATTTTCAAAATAATCCTAATTGTCCACCTCAAATTGGTCAAGGAACAAATAGCTGCCCCCCTGGACAACAGCAAGGAAATCCCAATTGTCCACCTCAACAAAACCTTAATCAACAGTTTCCTCCTCAAAGAGATCCATCAATTGGTCAAGGAACAAATAACTATTGTCCACCGAATCAGCAACAACAAAATCAAAATCCAAATTGTCCACCATTTATGAATCAAGGACCTCCACAACAGCAGCAACAACCTAATCAATACGGTGGGCAACAACAATTCCCAAATCAACGTCCCCAGCAAGATCAACCAATAAATCAACAACAATTTAATCCACCACCACAACAGCAACAACCTCAAAATTGCCCTCCATTCAATCAAGGACCAAACCAACAAAATCCAAATAACTGTCCACCATTTCAACAACGTCCTCCACAAAATCCAAATTGTCCACCTTTTAATCAAGGACTACAAGGACAAAATAACTGTCCTCCAGGGCAACAACAATTCCCTCCACAACGAGATCAACCCCAACAAGGTCCATATGGAGGACCACAACAACAACAAAATCCACCACCATTCAATCAAGGACCACCTCAACAATTTGGACAACCTAATACCTGTCCACCAGGTCAGCAACAAAATTTCCCTGGTCAACAACAATTCCCACCACAACGAAATCCTCCACAATATGGTGGCCAACAACAACAGCCAGCTCAAATTGGACAAGGAACAAACTTCTGTCCACCTGGTCAGCAAACACCTCAACAAAACTGCCCCCCAAATCAACAGCAACAGAATCCTAACTGCCCTCCTGGGCAACAACAACCCCAACAGCAGCAACAGCCATATTGTCCTCCAGGACAAAACTTTCAAGGCCAAAATTTTAATCCCACACAAGGCTTCCCACAAAACGCAACATTCTCTGTCCAAACACAACAACAAGAAGGCGGTGATAAAATTGTTCAAATCGTTGAACGAATTCAACTTCCTGAAAATAACTAAAAAATTTTAATGTCTTTTTTTAAAAAATATTTTTATATTTTTCTTTCATTAAATTTTACATTTTTGTTTTAACTGAAAACTTTTATTTAAATAAATCGATCAATAAATAATAAATTCATTCAAATTTTTATTCTCGGAACATTTGCGGGTCTTGATGGACAAGATTTTGATCGAGAAATCGATGAAGGAGCTGGAGTGCCCCTTTTAGACTTTGCTTCTCGAACAGAATGTCTTAAATGTGAAAGTCGAGGATTATCATTAATTTGATTGGGTCGTCGAGGTGCATATTTGTTAGGTGTTGTTTCATTTCTTGGTCCTAGTTCTGGATCAAAAGCTGGATTTTCAAAAGAATTGTTTGCAGGTGCAGTATCTTTTCTTCCATAATCATGAAGGACTTGAAGGAAATTATCGAAAACAGACCAAAAAGACTAAAAAAAAGCAATTGAGGTTACATATTTCTGTTATTAAATGCTTTTTAAAACTTGAACATTTTTAACAAAATTTAACACAGGAAAAAAATGCATTCTATGTAAATTGGAACGAGAATTACCGATGAATTTTTGCGGCAATTCCGTATACCATGAAATAAAAAGCAAGAAAATTTTTTCATTATCGAAATTTCGGTTTATTGTTACAATGTGCAACAAAATGTTTATCCCGTCTCTCCCAATTTTCGCCATTTTCTCCAATTATTTTAGTTTAAAAGTTTCAAGAAGACCAAATTAACTTTTAGAAAATGTACATATGGATCTGGGGAACAAATCTATGTCACTTTTGGACCCCTTTGTATGAAAAAAATAATGATATTTAAAAAATTCGTGAAAAACCGTGGAAAATCGTGAAAAGTCGTAAAAAAAATTTCCACGATTTTTTTAAAGTTTTTTCATTTTTTGTCATTTTTCAGGGTATTGCAGAAAATAGTGTTTGATTTTTCTAAAGTCTAATTCTTTCCTTTTCAAACGGCGATCCTTTCTTTTTTGATCTCATGTCGCCTTTCACCCTGTTATCCCCCTACTTTTTCTCGCAACTATTGGACACCACCTTGTTTAAAAAAAGTTTCAAAACTGAGATATTAAATCTACTTCTCCTAAAAAACTAAATCATGAATAAAACAAAGCCCTTGAACTCAAATAATTAATTCTAAAATTTTATTTAGCATAATTCTATCCAACATTATAAATTTTGCTGATCCTTTTAAAAAACTTTTTAATCCGATTATTCAAAAAAGGCAAAAATTTTGATGTCATAAAACGTGTAAAAACATTTTGAAAAAACAGAAAAACTCTTACAGGACATGGACATGCAGATCGACAATAAGAATGAATAAAAATTGGAATAACTGCAATTAAAGCTAATAAAACAAGCAATACAATTAAAGGAATAACAATCCATAATTCTGCGTAATCAGTTCTCGCTTCACCTGTCCATGTATTCCTCCATGCCCATGGATCACGAGGATCTCGAACATCTTTCCAGCCCATCATTCATTAAAGTCTAATAGTAATAAATTTGATACAGAAAAGTGTTACTTTTGAAATAATAAATTTGCGTATTTTGGAAAAAAGGAAAAACCTTGCTTGCTAGCTTGCTGTTGGCAAAGCAACAACAAAGCTATTTTGCAAGAAAGAAGGTTTTTGCGCAAAATTGAACCCAAGCTTTTTCGTTAAAGCCAGTCGTTGGTGTTGTTGTTGTTAGCGTCAGTAGTGGTCACTTTTTCTTTGAAAAAAAGAATACACACCTTTTTTCTATTTTTGCGCAACGACGGTGGCAACAGCAACAACAACAAAAATAATAACCAACAATAATGACTGACTGTTTCTTGCTTTACTGCTTGTTTGTGGTGGCGATGGTGGTCATTCAATATATAATTTCCGGGGACTCGATGAAAAGAAAAAAGAGAAAACGATTTTCAGGTGAGAACGAGAAAAAAGGAACGTGTCGCTTTTGAAGGTGGCATTAAAAACAACAAAAAATATTAATAATTGCAAAATTTGAAATTGAAAACTATGAGATTTCTAAACAAAGAAATTGTTTTGACCTTGAGAAACACGAGAAAATGCAAGGTTACTGTTTTTAGAATGAATAAAAAATTCAATTTTCTTCAAAATTCTAATGAGATTTCAATTGCAGTTACTACATTAATATTTAAAATTCCAATCGACCATTAATCAAGCTTATTTTAACAAAATTCTAAACCAGAAGCAAAACTGTAACTCTAAAGTGATATCTAAAATTTGCTCAAATTTAGTTCATAAAAAGTGATTATGGTATTACCACTTGTCAAAAAAATATGAGTAAAACAATAAATTTTATTTATAAAATCCTTTAAAACATAACAAAACGTACAAAACAATAAATTTAAGAAAGCCCAAAAAGATTTTTAATACTTTTATATAACAAAAAGTCAGATACCGCTGAAGCATTCAAACAGCCACCATCTTTTGAAACACGATTCGTTACTTCTGGAAACATCTTTTGAATTAAATTTGAGCTTGCCGGGATAGAAAGAATATAATTTGCAAATTTTGTTAAATTTGGAAAAGAAGTTTCACAGCGCTCTTGCCAAAATTGAAGAACATCTTGTTGTTCAATATCAAAAGTTGATGGAAGATAACGATAATATTTCGATAGCTCAATTTTAGCAGCATCAATAATTTCAGTATTATTGAATTCTTGTACATCACTTGGATCCATTAAATATAAATTCATACCAACGCTTGCTTTTGGAGTTGTTGTTGAAACTTCTTCCATGGATACAGTTTGCTGTGAAATATATTTAATAAATAATGCTTCCATTTCAGCACGAGCTTTTTGTACTTCAGCAGTACCACGAAGTTGATAAATTTTTCCACGTTGAAAGATATCTATTGTACATGCAGCATAATGAATTGGATGAGTAAAGTTTGATGCTTTGTGTTGCAAGACGGCTAATGCTGATGTGCAGAGAGCTTTGATCATAGGTTTATTGGTATTAATAAATTTTCTTAAATGATCTTCAAGTTCGTAATAAGTGATGAGGACGTGATTGATTGTTGGTACAGAAAAATCATCCAAAAGTTTGAGTTTATTGTAGAATGGTGAAAATACAGTAATATACGATTCAAATTGTTGTTGACTATTGAGAAGATCTAAAATTACAAAATTTAATAAAAGTTGAGATAAAATCGATTAAAATTTAGGTGCCAGATCCGACTACCTTTGCCGGCGCAAACCGGTGGTGGCCACCCCTCTATCATCATAGAGGAACTACACTCCTTGCGGAGTGTACCCATTGTTGTCCAATTGGTAACGCCTGGGTGGGTCAAGCACGGAGATCGAACCCGTGAGAGAACGGTTGATTGGCCAACACTAAACCATTCAACCACCCCGCGCTCATCATCCCAAAAGTTATTAGCCAAAAATTAAATTATTGCAATGTCGAAAATAATAAGAATCATTTCGATTTTGCCGAAATCAAAATTTTCTAGACAAACTCATCTATGAAATCTGATCTCTCTCCCATATTTTGGCTTCCCTAGATTTCAATTTCGCAAAGCCTCAATTCAAAAAACTTACTTTGAACAATTCCAGTCTTCTCTTCATTAGTACCATAATATTCCATTAATCTATTTAAATCATTTTCATTCAAATACAACCAAGCTTGAATCAAATTAAATGTTGACATCCTTCTTGTACTTTCATCCAATTTAATATCCAACATTGCTATTACATCAGCAGTAAGCACATTCTTTAAATCATCAATTGCTTTTTGCACAGTAGCCACTTGTGCTAACAAATTTTCATCAAGTTCTATTTCGACTGAATTTCTTTTACTTTTCTTAAAAGGATCTGTTGTTCTTTTGACGACAGTGTTGAGACTTTGACATGCACATACAGTATACTCTGTTGAATCATATGCTGCCGTTGCAATTGTAGAAGCTTCATCAGCAACAATAAATTGTGAATCAAAATTTATACCAAATTTATGTTTAAGATTTGAAATTATTGTTTTAATATTGTTGGAAGTAACTTCATTGTGGCCATGAACAGATAAGATTACAGTTCGAAGTTCCCTAAAAATTGTGATAGAAGATTAGGATACTGTAATGCCAGACGATCTTGTAGACGGGCTGATTGTTATGGACGATTAAGAAGTCTCAAACAACAAGATCTGCTTATGGTGCTTATAGTCCACGAAACTGCTGGCTTTATTCTTCTGGCTATCATTTTTTGTATTAAACTATATTTGTTTATTCGAGCGGAAGCCATTTATTTTGTAGAAACACCTTGTATTATAAAGTAACGTACCATTCATAAAGAAATTGTATTGCAATTCCAAGATTGTTACATCGTAATGAAGTAAAATCCAGTACAATTGTAATATGTAAATCAGGTGTTCTCTTCAAAAATGCTTGAAATTGTATAACCAATCCTCCAGCTTCTTCTGCCAATGTCCCTTTCACTTCATCATTTGATGGCAAAAATTCAGGCATAATTATAAATTTTGTAGCTGATCTTCCAACAACAAAACATAAATTTCCAATATAATTTACAAATTTCTTAAAAGATTCTGTTTCAATAATTGAAGCATGCTTTCCATCAATTGCTGCTAGCTCAGCTAAGTACAAATTGAGTTGTTTCTTTTCTTTTACATTAAAAAGATGATGTTGTAGTTGTTGTTGATGCTTTGTCATTTTCGATTTACATTTTCGTAAATGTTTTCGAAGATGACTTTTTGTTAGTGGACTAAATAATGCTAAGCACAGTGCACATTGATATGCTAGATGTGTATCATCTTTGATAGATTTAATTTGAATCATTTGTGGATCTTTACATGGTTGAGATACGCATTGATGTTGAGCAATTAGCTGTTTAATCTGAAAAGTGAAAAGATAAATGTATGGAATAAAGAAAGATATATAAAAGGATGTTTCAATAACGTTGCTGACTTTCTTCTTGCTATCAGTATTTTGTATAGAATATTAAACGACAAAATTATTCACTAAGGACAAAAAACAAATAAAGAAACCCAGCATTTCACTGGAACACTCTGCACCTTATAAGTTATATGATATAACATACCTCAAGCTTTTTACTAGTTGTAAACCTTTCCATTGGCTCTGTTGAACCAGCTACATCTTCATGCTCTTCAGTATCTGATATCTCAATTGTAAAAGATGGAGAAGGTACATCAGGTTTAAATTCTGGTTTAAGCTCTAAAAAAGATATATACAAACTTAAAGCAAAAATAGACTGTAAAAGCCATACCTTCAGACGTTGAAAATACAGAAGTTAGTTGATCCATAACAATCATTCCTGGATTACGATATGGTTCATCGATATTAAATTCAATTGGTTGTTGTGACGATGAAGGTTGTGATGATAATGATGTAGAAGGTTTTTGTCCAGGTAAATAAACAAATTGTGGTGGACATCGTGCTTTTTTTCGCTTTGTATTATAATTAACTCCAGATAAATCAAATGCTCCTTCATATGTTATTATTCTTTTTGGTGGCATTCTTTTTTTATCTATCTAAAATGTTACTACATTAATTAATGTTAAAATGTTTAAAATAAATAAGAAAAAACGCGGCAAAAACACGCAAAAAACAACATTGACGCTTTTTTTATAACAGTGAGTTTCAGCAGCAGCTGCGACGACGAACATTTTCTTTGTTGCGCTGACGAAGACTCAACGAAAAAAGACGTCAGCGTCTCTTTCCAACGACGCACACATACATATTTTTCTCAACATAGTTCGTTTTTTTCTGGTTATAGACGTACGCCTTTAAATTTTCTTGTCGTGGAAAACTTTCGACGACGTCCTAAGTAAACTTCGTCTTACAATTTGAGAACTCCAAGAAAATTTTGTTAATCATTAACAAAAAAAATATTATAACTTTTTTATTCAAAACTTTTTTTGCACAAATAAAATATTTCAACAAAAAATATTTATCAAAAACAAACAATTTTAAAGCATTATGTTTTTTTTTATTTTTACCAAGCTTCAATATTAGCTAAAACATGTCCCAATGCAGCAAAGACAGCAGAAGTATATTGAAGATCATCATTTTTAAAGATTGTCATATAATCACCAGATGTATGATGAAAATAGAAATAATAATCTTCACCTTGTTCAGAGACATAATTGATAGATGGTACACCATCATCAGCCCAAAATTGAACGTCACCCTGGAAAAAGGAATTTTTTAGTGAAATGTTTGTGTTTCTCCAAAAACGAAATTTCGTGTTAACAATTTTTCAGATCCTTGATAGTTCTTGTTTTTTTTAAAGATCGAAAAAGAAAACGTTATAGGCAAAATTCCAACAAATTTTTTTTAAAAAAGGTGTTTTAAAAAATGTTAAAAATATAGGCTTTTGCTAAAATGCAAAAGCTTTCCAAAAATTAACGAATTTCAAGCCACTTTAAAAGGGCTTGATTCAATCGAAACCTTAGAATTAGGATCGAAAATTCGATACCAGAAAGTTTTGATTTGAACGATTTATTCTCACGTGGCAGCATCGTTTACGACGAGTTCACCACTTGAGCCAGACAACGAAAGACGCGCACTTTTTACACTGCGTTCTTTGCTGCTGAAAAGTTTCTTTTTGTTTTTTTTTGTTGCAAAAAAAGTTCAAGCAAAAGAACTCTAACAAATTTTTTTTAAAAATTAGCACAAGGTGAGACTAGTAAAAAAACTTTATCCAAAATCGAAATTCCAATTATGTAGCATTCCGATCGGATTATATTTGTATTTCACCTATTACAAATTCACATACCTGTAAATTACTTGGATTCACAGAAATTGGAATATCATTTTCCGTCAATAAATCTGCAATTTGTTGAATACGTTTTTGTTCATGCTTACTTCCCATAAAATTAAATTTAGATTTAAGTGTTCTTGGCCGGAATGCTCCTTGATCAGTTTCAGATACAAAGAAGAAAGTTTCAGAACCATTTTTATGTTCTTCAAAATAATGTTTTGCACCAAAAAGACCTTGTTCTTCTGCAGTCCAGTAAACACCTCGAATTGTTCGTTTTGGTTTGAAGGCAGGATTTTCTGCTGCTAATCGTTTAATTGTAAGCATTGCTTGCCATACTGCTGCCATTCCACCTCCATCATCCATAGCACCTTGTCCAACATCCCAGCTATCAATATGGCCAGAAAGAAGGACAACTTCATCCGGCTTTTCACTGCCTAAAAAAAGGGAATAATTTTATAATTTTGTTAAAATCTACAGTAACTATTCCACCATTTTTAACATAGTTTTAGTATATCTATTGACCCATATTTTACTATGATTTATTGTGGGTTACTAGATAAGATAGTAACCAAAACATTTGTTATTGTTTTTTTTTTCCAATTACTGTCTCTCTTTTTGTTGAAAACCCAATGATTAAAAGAAAGCAATACAATGGGTGATAAAATGTTAATTCTGTTTTCCCCATTTTTCTTCGTGCTTTTTAATTAAACGATTTCTAGAAGATCAAATTACAAAAAAATTTTACGAATCGTAACTATGGACCGGGGGAACAGATCTACCGTATATCAATTTTAAACCTCTATGTACACCTTGATCCCATCTGGAGCCTCAGCGATATTACGAACCGCAAAAAATGACAAAAAAATGGAAAATAAAGTATAAACGATTTGTAGAAAATCGTGGAAAGTCGTAGAAAATCGTAGAAAATCATGCTAAATTTTCTGCGGATTTCCACGACTTTTTGTGATTTTCTACGGTTTGTCTTTACTGAATAAGATTTCACATTTTCAGCAAATTAGAAATTAGAAAATATATGAAAAAAGAATCCTATAACATGTGATATTACTTTTCGTTAAAATGGGATAGAAAAAAATGAAAGCTAGCTTGAAAGGAATTATTTTTTTAAATTACAACATACATTTTTAACGGTAACTTTAATTTTTAGTTATTTTGTTCAGGATTAAATTATTGCTTTATCTACCTACGCTTTTTCAGTAGTATTTCAACTTACCAGTAATATCAAAAATAATATTTCTAGAAGTAATTTTTCCCATATTCTTTGATTTTAAATTCATATTTACAACAACTTTTTTTCCACGTTTAAGTAATCGCTCAATCATTTCTGCTTCTTCAATTGTTAAGCATACTGTAGGAATTACTGCTTCTAAAAAATTTTTATAGCTACTTTTAGAAGACATTTTTAAAAGCTCTTACTTGAAGCTCCAGAACCAGTATGTGGAGAACCAATTGAAAATGGACCAATACTTTTAACCATTAACCCAATGCCACCTGCTTTTTCGATTGTATCACCACCACGTCGAAATTGTACAGTCTTAAAATAACCTTTCCATTCAGGAATTAAAAGTACAATTTTTCCAGTAACATTGTAAGCAGATAGCTCTTCAAATGTATGTGCAACAATTACTTCACCAGTAATATCTGTTGGATCAGTACCAGAGACAGCAAGGATGTTTAAGAGGAGATTTCGGGGTTCTAAAAGAAGTAGGGAGATGAAATGTATTTGTGTTTTGAGCAATATAATTACCAATCATGGTTACTTTATCATCACCACGAACCCAATGTGGTAAATCTGGTACATCTTCAGTATGAACATTGTCGAAGCCGTCATTCTTTAACCTCTCGGTGACAAAATCGATGGATCTGAAAGTTGGTTTTTTTTAAATAAATGCAAATAATTTGTTGATTTTTGTTAACAAATCTATCAATCTATTACTGACAAATTTTTGTAATAAAAAAGATAGCTTGTTAAACTTGGATAGTAATAACAATCTTGAAAACATTGTCTGTTTGGAAAGATAATAGCACAAAATTTGCTCTTTATTACTATTAATTTTATTAATTTTTTTCTGAAATTCGTGTTTTTGCTAGTGTTCTTTTAGAATTCCTAATTGATCAAAAATAAAATGCTTGCATAAAAAAATTTGTTTTGTAATGTTACTATTTTGCCCAGGTACACCAGTTACTATGACCTTTTGTGGCTTTCTAGAAAAACCTTAGAAATAGTGATATACTTCTATTATGCCTTCACTGTTACTCAATATTTTGTTTTCTGACTATTTTTTTCCAGAATTTTCCCACTTGACCTTTTATTGATACAATTTTCCTTTGTTCCTATGCAATAATTAATAAACAATACAATTCTCACAACCCTTAAAGACAAATCAGATCAATGGTACTGACCTCACAACCATAAACTGCAGGCCAGAAATTCGTATATAAGCAACCAAAAACCAACAATTTCAATCAGTTTTTGCATTTGCTTCAACTACAACTACTTCCTTCTGCTCTCTTCTCCTTCAACTTCTTATTCAAGAAATAAAAATGGTTTCAACAATTGTCAAGCTTGAATATTATCAAACTGCTGCCAATGTCTTCATTTCTTTACTTGAAAAGAATGCAGATGAATCCAAAGTGACTGTTGCCTGTGAATCAAAGCGTCTCAAAGTTACACATGGTGAAAAAATTATTCTCAATACATCTCTCAATGGTGAAGTAATTCCTGAAGAACTTTCATATTCTGTTAAGCCACGAAAAATTGAAATTACTTTAAAGAAAAAAGATTCCGCTCATTGGTCAACCCTTGAAGATAAACATAAAGATGAAATGGATGCTAAGAAACGAATTCCAACTGATCGATGGGGTGCTGTTGTTAAAGGTTAGTAACATTTTGTTATTTACATACGATTCCTCTTTTTTAAAACGCTTAAATTTTCAGAAATTGACGAAGATGAAGCCGAAGCAAAAGATGTTGATGGAGTTCTCAAAAAACTTTTTGCAAATTGTGATGATGATGCTAAGAAAGCTATGATGAAATCTTGGTCAGAATCTGGTGGAAAAGTATTATCAATGAATTGGGATGAAGTTAAACAAAAGAAATGTGAATATAAGTCAAAAGATGGCGAAGATTCTGATTGAAATTGAAAATATTTTTTCTTCGATTTTTGTATTTTTATTTTTTCCCTGTGATGGAATTTTTTTTGTATTGTTTGTTTGTATTTATTCCTTTTGCAATTTTATTTTTGAATAAAAAACTTATTTGAATTTTTTTTGTTCTAACCAAATGTCTTATAAGAGAAATAACTTGAAGTATTGCTTAGTCTTCTAATCCTTCGTTCATTGATAGCTTAATAACCTAATCGTGACAAGCTTTTATTCGCTCAATTGATCATGATTCAAAATAAGGATGAATAGTGCTAGAGTAAACAAAATATTAGCTTACTTTTCCAAAGCCTCAGTACCAAGATGGCGATGTCCAAAATCATCTACTAGCTCAGCCAACCAATTCCATGCCATTCCAGTTTCATTTCTTTCATCTTCTGCTTTAATATAATCCAATAATTCAATGGTAGAATTTTCTAACTGAAATTGATTGGATCAGTTTTAACAGAGTTTTTGTAAAATTAGAGTAATCATTAAATTTTATTTTTGACAGATTTTGTTACTTTCAAGAAACACAAAAACTGTTACAATAATGGCATTGAAATATCCATTTTGTAAAGCCTTTTCTTACTTTATTTGCCAACTACTACAGTAACTTTTTATCATTGATAAACTTACATTTGGATGAAGTCTTTCAAGCTCACTATCACTTCTAACATTTTCAATAAAAAATATTGCAAAAAACAAACATATAAAATTTATTTTTGTCATTATTAAGAGAGAAAAAGAAAGAGCTTTCCCAAGAAGCTCTCTTTTTCCCTTAATGAGGAAGCTTTTCCATTATAAAAGCCTTTGCTTTTATATTCGACTTTTTTGACGGTTTTTTTATATTGCTTTTGATCCGCCTTTTATCCGATCGCAAAAAAACTTTTTCTCCCTCAATTTTGTCGTGCTTGTTCTCGGATCAGACAATAGCTTGCTTGCTTTTGTTCTTTTTCGTTGTTGCACTTTTGACACGGAGGAGCAAAGAGAGAGAAAAAAGTTGAGACGTTAAAAAAAGCTTTAAACCTATTTCTTTTTTTTTCGAGCTTGATCGGCTGTTGCATTTATTATAAGCCTTAAAAACCGATTAATAGCCACCAGCAGTTGTTGTCCATGAAAATAAAAGTGAAAATGTCTTTTTGTTTTATTTAGCATCGACACGATCGTGAATGAGAGAAGGATAATGTCATGTCTAAAATACATTATTTGATTGATTTAATTTTTTCTATTTGATTTGTGTGATATTACAAAGATCAAAAATTAATTATAGCTAATATAAAACATAGTATTATTAAAAGGTCAATGCAACATACAAAAATTATTCTTGCAAGCTTGCACTTAAAAAGACAAATACAATATCAAACTTCGGAAGAAAAATGTTTTATTTACACAAAATAATTATAAATATGTTTTACTACTGTATCGTATTTATGACACATTAATATATGTAGTGAATGAATTGAAACTCCGTTTACCACTGAACTCTTTGTCAGCAATAAAATTTTTGTCCACGATAATTACTGTAAATCCATTCTATTTTTGCAGTGGAAAAAATTTACAGAAAATAGGTTTTTAATGTCCTGTGTTATGTCATTTACAAGCTTTTGGTGTTTGTATTAAAAAGCCTGCTTGTCTGTTTGCAATTTTAGCCTGGCTGAAAAATACAAAACATTCAAAACAAATTTTTGATAAAAACTAACACTGTTTAAAATATGAAGCTATTTTTATTGTGGCTGAAAAGGAGGAAAGAAAGCTTTTAACACTTTTTAGACTAATAATTTTAGTTGTTTAGTGTTGGACAGAAGAAGACCAAAAAAATACAACTTTTGCAGCACTTTGTTATGCTTTTTAAAGCATAATCTTAAAAAAGATTTATATATTTTTGGGTTACATTTCATCCATTAATCTACTGTTCATATAAAATTTTTTGAAAAACAAAACCATTGCAGTTTTCTTCTGTTGAAATAACACCAAAAAACTAATAGTTTTTGTTATAACAAATTTCCCATACCATTTTGCTTTCTTTTGTGTGTAAAAAAGATGGTCATGATAATTATGAGAAAAGAAAAAAGCAATAAATATGTCATTAACTCTTGGCCTATGAATGCACCCATAAAAAATCAGTCACAAAAAATATTTTTTCATTAAAAGATTTATTGCCCCTGTCTATGTTATTATTTCAACGTTATTGTAACAGCAAAAAGAAAGGAATCAATATTAACTAAAAGAGCAAAAAAAGAAGATGTCAAAGATAGATGAAAAAGGTGGGTTTATGAATTATTTTATAATAATTTGTAGTCATCATCATAAATTTTATGTGCAACGATGTTTCATCAAGATGAAACAGTTTTGTGGTTTTTGAGAAAAAATGATGAGTTTTGGTTGTGATAGTGCTCCAGTTTAAATGATCTAACTTTCCATCCAAAATTTTTGATTTAATTTTTTACTTGTAACAATCAGGGACGGGCGGAATTCCGTTCCGGATTCCGTTTTTAGCGGAATTCCGCTCTTTTTTTGGATTCCGTTCCGTTCCGTCGTTCCGGAATTGAATTCTGAAAAACTTGCCAAATTTGGCCAAAGGGGGGACCAAGACAAAATTTTGATTTTTAGCAATTCCGTTCCGTTCCGGTCCTACGGAATCGAGTTTCATTCCGTTCCGGAGTAAAAATATTGATTCCGCCCGTCCCTGGTAACAATTACTTTAGTTCTTATCTTAAAAAACATTTTGTTTGCTTTTTTACGTTTCACAAACCGCTAAAAATCTCTTTCTCAAATAATGATGTTGCTAAACAATCTTTAAAAAACTTCCGTTTTATAATCTTGCCTTTTTTAAAACGTAATTTATAAACTTTCCTTTTTTAGACGACCCAACGATGAAGCGAGCAGTATCCGATTTGATTCAAAAAGTGCTAATGGTACCACCAAAACATTTCACTGTTGAGGTAATCTTTTACGAACAAATAATCAAACTACAGTAATTCTTAAAAAAAACACGAATTAATTTTGACTACAACAAACTAGATTTTTTTGAAATACAGCAGGTTTGCTTGAATTTAAAAAAAAATTATTTTCTAAAACTACGAAATTACGCAGAAAAACTTTTTTATCTAATTCTTCTATCCCTATTACAGTATGCAATCAATCCATGGATGGGCGGAAAAGTTGATCAACCAAAAGCTCAACAACAATGGGATTCTCTAAAAGAAGCAATTGAAAAACAAGGTGTTAAAGTTTTAACCCTTGATCCTGTAAAAGGTTTACCAGATATGGTATTTGTATGTAATTCTGGAATTATCCACGACAAAAATGTTTATCTATCAAAATTCCGACATAAGGAACGTACTGGTGAACAAAAACATTACTTGGAATGGTTTAAAGCAAATAATTACAAAATTTATGGTGAAGATTATCCAGAATATTTTGAAGGTGGTGGAGATGCTTGTTTCTCGGATTATAAGACTTTATGGGCGGGTTATGGTGCAAGATCAAATAAATCTGTAATGTTTAACTTCCCTTAAGATATGAGTTTACAAAATTCAAAGACTTTCAAAAATTAATTCAACAATTTACTTGGACCACCCTAATCTAAAAGCTATATATTAATTCACCTTATCCCTTTCAGGTATATGAAAAAGTAAAAAACATCGGTGACTTCACTACTGTAATCTGTGATCTAGTTGATCCCAAATTTTATCATTTGGACACATGCTTCTGTCCTGTTGGAGCTACCTCCGCTCTCTGGTATCCCTCAGCATTTAGTGAAGCAACACAAAAAGAAATTCGTTCTCGTCTTCCTGATGCCATTGAAGTTGATGATAAAGAAGCTGCTGCATTTGTCTGCAATGCTATTACAATTCGAAAGGATGTTATTTCACCGATTGGTGTTAGTGAAAAAACAAAGAAAGCTTTATCGAAGATTGGATATACTGTAACTGAAGTAGATATGAGTGAATTTATGAAATCTGGAGGAGCTTGTCAATGCCTAGTACTTAAACTTTGAGCTATTTACATGTTTTTGTTAAAGTTTTAGATAATAAAAAAGTTGTCAAAAAGTTTTTTCAAAATTTACAATAGATTTATTACAAGCTCAAAATCATGTAATAATAATTACAAATAAACATATAATGTATAAATCAATATAAAACAAAGCAAACATACATATTCAGTAAAATAAAAGAACCGTTTTCGTTGAAGCGAAACATAAAGAGATTATTAAAATTTACAATAAATAAATTATCGACAAATAATTGCATCAATTTGAGTAACTTGTGGAAGATTGAGAATCATTTTTCGACGATATTGATCACCTTCTTTTCGTTGAATTGGGCATCGTTCAAGATAGATTGTTCGTAAAGCAGGTAACTTTGCAAGCTTTTCAATTTCTTTCCATGATTCAATTTTGTTATCATTTAACTAAAAAAGGTTTTTGATTATATATATACATATATTATGTTGTATGAATTAAAGAATTTCAGTCTGATTGATAAGACGGATCAAACCACAAAGGTCGATAGAAAGAGTTTTTGAATGTTTGATCTTTTAATCTCAAAAATTATAACCGGATTATTATCCTTTTTGCTTTACTAATTAAACAAAACAGCATAATTTCAAGAAACATTATCACACAAATAGCCGAGCAAGCAATTTCGTGTCGGATAAATGCACAATCAAAAAATTAGAAGTATGATCAGTTAGATCAGCATGACCGAGTTGGATCGAAACGGACTGCCGTTCATGAGTCGTAAATACTTACCCAAAGATCTTCCAATTCATCTAAACCAATAACGGGATCAACAGTAACAATTTCATTAGCAGATGCATCAATAATTGTAAGCTTCTTTAAATGTGATACACCATCAAGTGATGTCAAGCCTTGATCACTAACATGTAGTTCTTCCAAATTCAAAAATGGTTCAAGATTTTCTAGCTGAATTAAACGATTCGCCTAAAAAACAGCAATCTATAGTAATTATACAAAAAAAACAAATTTGCTTTTTTCACAAACAAGCTTTTTTATTGCACTAGTGTGATTAACAATAAGAACGCTACTATAATTCAGCTAAAGAAAAATATATAAAAACCTACTGGTAAGCTTAAAACCCGTAACTTCTTTAAATTATCAATATTTTCAATTTTCTTAATCTTATTCTTTCCAAGATATAGCGCTTCCAAATCAGTTAAATGATTAATATTTTCAATTTGTTTAATTTTATTATCACCAAGTTCAAGAAATTTGAGTTTTGTAAGAGTATCCAAGCCTTCAATTTTGCTGATTTTATTGTGAACAAGATATAACTTTTCAAGATTTACAAGTTTATCAATGCCTAAAAAGAGGAGTTACAGTAATCATTATAGAAGATAAGGATTGTACAGATCTGATGTCGGTAAACTTTCTTTAATCTTTGCCGCTTTTAAGATAAACATCACATTTCGGCTTATCCCACCATCTAAGGAGGTGCAACAAGGAATATGGAGGCTCTACCCTTTATTGTATCCGATATCAGACAGCCCCGATAACAAGCTTACCTTCAATCTTTCGAATTCTGTTATATCCCAAATCCAATGCTTGTAAATTAACCAAAGTTTCTAAGCCTTCAATAACTTCCAATTGATTATCACTAATTTCCAGTTCTGTTAAAGTTGTTAAAGGCGCAAGATTGCCATTAATTTGAAGTAAAAGATTTTGACGTAATGATAAATATTCAAGTGATGAAAATCTTGAAAGATCTGGAATTTTATCAACTCGTCGTTGAATAAGATTAATAGCCTGAAAAAAAGAAAAGATATAGAGAGATTAATAAGGAATATCAGTGTATGAATGGATATGCGTCTAGATTCTCAAATATTACGACCCGGGCGTTTAAAATTTGAAATCTTGGTCTAAATCATTAAAAGATAACCCTGTCGATTTTCCATCGAATTTTTTGTTATACTAATGCTCTTCTTGTATCTAAATCAACTCTCCTTCCATCCTTGTATAGGTGTATATATACAAACTTACAGTTTCATCATCTTCCCATTCATTTAAATCAAAAAGATTTCGTTCAAAGCCATCTTTATCTTCTGGATTAGGATTGATGCTATCTTCATTGGTTGGAGCAATAACATCTGCAGCACCATCTGCATCTTCACTCATGATTAACAACTATGTGCAAGAGGTATAAAGACTTTTGATAATAAAAATATGCAGCTAAATAATGTTTAAATTTTAAACAGAGCTTTAAAAATTTTGAAAGAAATAAAAAGCTTCAACGCTTTTTTTGCGGGTAACAGTTTGTTGCAATAGTTAAACAGAGGAAAGGAACAGTAAGTATCTTGTTGATTTCAACAAACAAATTTTTTGAGTGTCAGAAATGCTTTTTAGTCATCAAAAATATTTATTTTTGTACACAGAAAAACGCATAAATAATAATCAATAAACACACAGATAACTACAGTTCTAACAAATCAAACTTCAACAAACATTTTTTATTTTCTTTCAAATGGATCTTTCCATACTGGTAGACCTTGTGCTAGTTCTTCACGAGTTGCTTTAATTGTTGAACGCTTTTCAACTTGTGATTGACGATAATATTCATTATTAATTTTTGGTTGAATTCCAACAGCATATACTGCAAAGACCGTAAGCGTTACAGTTGAAATAACAGCAATTGTACCAAGTGATGGACGAGAAATTTTACGTAATGATGGAAATTTTGTTTGTACCCATAGCCATCCAGATACTGGTGCACCTTCTGGAACACGCATCTTTCTTGTTGATGATAATGATAATAAAAAATGGAACGATCTGAAAATTTAACAAGCTTTAAAAAAGATAGAAAAAACAACGTCTAATTTTTCTATAAGCAAGTAACGACTTATTGAGCAGTTATTAGACATTTAAGAGACGCGATTTTCATTAAATAGATCCGAAAAAAACAGCAACTAAGATTACCAGAAACACAAAAAGTTTAAATATTCATATTCTTAAAACTTTTCAAGAAAAAATTATAGTTTAGGAAGCTACACAAGTCTGCACCAATTGCGATAGAGTGAAAGTAAGAGATCATTAAAAAAGGTTGGAAAAAAACGCAAAAAAGAAAATGATAAATAAGAGTTTCAGGGATAATGTAATAAAATAATATAAAGAAAAAGAATTAAAAAATAAGTGTAATTATTTGTATTTATTATATTTTTGCTTTATAAACAATAAAAGGCAATTCTAGAATTTTCATTTACAAGATAAATGGTGAAATTCTACTCATTAACAAATGCGATTCTTTTACTGAAACACAAAAGTCTTTCTATTCGTTGCTGACAAAGGATCATTTTAAGATGCCGTCGGGGGTTTTAGCTCAAATCTTATTAGACAAAAAATAGCTATGAGATAATCACAAGCAATTAAAACAACTGCTTATCAACCACCAACTACAGTACCCCAATGCAAAAAAAATATTGTGAAATTGTAGCATAAACCGTATCTCAACGGAAAAATAAATTTATTTTTAACATTACACTAAACATAATAAAAAAACATTCACCAGCAACCAAGCGATAATAAAAAACAAAGATATTTATTGAGGTTTCTTTGATGACTTCTTCTTTCGCTTTGAATCATGTCCACCAACTTTAGCATCCATTTTCTTCTTTTCTGCTGCATCCTTCATTTTATTCATTCTTCTTTCTCCTTCACTATCAGTCTTGATTTCAGATAATTGACGAAAAAGTTTTGGTGCACGACAATATGCTTTTTCAATTTCAGGAATCGGATAAGGCATTTTTTGTCGGGCAGCTTCTGTAAAATTTGCAAGAACAATAGGCATTTTTCGACTAAAAAAAGTGCTGTAAGAAGGTGATAATATATAAGCAAAAAACATACCGCATTAATGCGCAAGCTTTACGACGATAACCATCTTCAAAGCGACGTTGAAGTGCCACAACCATTAAAAGTGGTAGAGAATACACATCCAACTGCGAATAATTGTTTTCAGGAATATATCGATGATATTCTGCACCAAAAGCAAAATATATTGTTGTTGTTGGACATTTTTCATCTTGTAGATATTGACGTGCACCTTCAGAAACAGATGTAATGCAACGATTTTCATCAAGTTCACAGCCAACTGCGCCAAGCTTTTGTTCTGCTTCACGACTAAAATAATGTTAATATAAACGGAATACATAAGTACATAAACATACGCAAGTTTATCAATTTCAACAAACATCTTCCCAACAGGCAAACATACAAGTTCGGCTTCTGCTTCCAAAACAACACGTTTAATTTTACCATAATTCCTAAAAGAAGACATAAAAATTACAGTACGCTCAAAAAAAAACTCACTTTTTCATTTCTTGCACAACTTCAGATTCATTTGATTTAAAACAATGTCGAGAAGCAGACTCTGCAATAGATTCAATCAATTCCATTCTTTCTTTTGGTAAAGTCTTTTCAAGTGAATCAGTTTTTGCTGATTTCATTGAACGTGGAACCAATCGATGAGGCTTTGGATTATAATTTGGCTTATAAACAGGTTCTGGAGCATTTGAAAGATCAAATACAGGTTGACGAGAACCAGGAGCAGGTGGAGCATCTTCAGTTGTTGTAGGTTCTTGTGTTGTAACCTTTGCTTTCTTTTGAGCCTTCTTTGATTTTTTGCTAGGTTCAAATTTGCTAAAATTTAAATCAGCTTTTCGTTTTGAGGATGGTGTATCATTTGTTTCACCAGGAGCAGCAGCAGCTGTTGTTGTCGTTGTTGCAATTGGACCGTTAGCTTTCTTGGATGTTGCTGGTGTTACAATAACAGCAGGTGGAGAATGTTCAGTTTTTGATACCTTAGCTTTCTTGAAACAAACAAAATATCTAAAAAAATGTTTTTAATATCATATATTACAGTATCCAAGTAAAACTTACACAATAGCACCAATGGCGATAAGAGCAAGTACACATGCGACTGCAATAATTACATATGCCCACCATGGAAATCCTGCATCTGCAGTTTCTTTAGCTTGAGTTTTTGGAGTTGATTTTTGTGGTGCTGGTGTTGTTTTAGGTGAAACAGTTGTAAGAATTCTCGGAACATGGACTTGAGCATTTTTCTATAAACCAAAAGATTATTAAAGAAGGAAAAAAGAGAAAAAGAACTCACAACAGTAATTGGACATGAAGACTGGATATTAACATAAAGTCTTATCATTTTTTCACGATGATCAAATTTTGGTTCACAACTAGCAAACGTGCTTGTTCCAACTGCCACAACAAGGCCACTATCAATTGTTGGTGTAAGACATGAACCGTAAAAATGTTTTATATCAACAGTTGCACCTGCAGATGCTGTGCCAAAGTATATGTATTCAGAAGCAGCACTAAAACCATATTTTACTTGAAAAGTACAAAAAGATGGGAATTCTGAACATCCCAATTCTTTTCCGGCAACATCTTCTGTAGTATCAAAGCAGACTCTTGATCTAAAAAATAACCATCATAACTTTTTTCCAGTTTAATAAAATATATCATAAAACTTACGCTCCTGTACAGCTTGAACAAACTTCCAATTGCAATTTTCCAGAAGGTATTGTTAGATTAATATGTCCAGATCCAGTAAGTCTAATGTCTTTGTCATTTTGTTTTACTACTTCAACAGATCCATCAGATAACAATTCACCAACACCATATTCAGCTTGTTCACCACCACCAGTTACATTCAAAGCATTGCTTTCAAATTTTGCAGCAGCATCACTTGAATCCAAGAATAAAAATGGAACAATAATAATGGAGAGCAAAAGTACTTGTTTGAAGGAGCAAAGTTTCATCTTGACGAGGTGACGACAAAAAAAAGAAATGTTGCAAATGGCCAAAATGGAGTGCTCTTTTATAGGGGTTACTCGATTTCAGCATAAGCAATTATGTTAATTTTTGACATTGTTGAATGTCAATGAAATTGCTATAGTTTGTAGGATATAAAATTACTTCAAGAATTTTTTTAAATTATTGGAAGCTACTGTAATAATAATTAAATGAATGATAATAAAATAGCAGTGTCATCATCACGATGATGAACTTTATCTTGATTCATAGAAATAGCTTTAATATTCAATAAAGGATGTGCACTTGCAAAAAGTTCATCAGCAGTAATTTCTTATACATTTTCACGCTAAAAATATCATTATGGAATCATAAAAACATGAAAATTAATTATTTTTACCTTTGCAGATAGTTCTTTACCAACAACAGCTGCTAAACCAGCACTAATCAAGTCATCATCAAATGACATCCTTGTTTGACACTATTATTAATATCTAAAAAATACAAGATTAAAGTAATAAGAAAAGCAATGGAACACGTTTTAAAATATACATTTTCTCATTTTTAAACTGTTTGATGGAGCGAAAACTCTGATCCTTAGAAATGATTAATTTTAACGTTTCCGTTAAATTTTGTATGCATCGTCAAAAATTTTAATAACAAAAGCGGACAAAAATTTACGAACGTCAACAAAAAAAACCAATCGCGCAAGCGTTTCGTCGCGGTTACTGTATTGAACTCTCAATAAATAAAACTTCAGATATTAGTAATTCTCCTCAAAAAACTTTTATGACTATTGAAATTAAAAAAACATTATTTTTTTTAAACAGTTGTTTATTCAAAAAAAAGAAAATAAATACAAACAAAACGAAAATCAATCACAGGGAGAAAATACAATAACTCAAAAACTTTCTATCAAATACATTTTCAATCAGAATCTTCACCATCTTTAGATTTGTATTCACATTTCTTTTGTTTGACTTCATCCCAATTCATTGATAAAACTTTTCCACCAGATTCTGACCAAGATTTCATCATTGCCTTCTTAGCACCATCATCACAATTTGCAAAAAGTTTTTTGAGAACTCCATCAAAATCTTTTGCTTCGGCTTCATCTTCGTCAATTTCTGAAAATTTGACCGTTAGAAAAATCGTATTTGATTAAGAAAATGTTACTAACCTTTAACAACAGCACCCCATCGATCATTTGGAATTCGTTTCTTTTTAATGAATGTACCAATAATGATAGTCATATTAGTACATTCATGTTGTAAGTTATAATCAAAATCTAAAATTACATATTTTATAATTGTCATATTTAATTAGTTTTAAAGCTTACGATTAATTGAACTTCTGGCAGTTGATCCTCCCATTAACAAAGCAGGTGTAACACCATCTAAAATATTTATTATTGTTGTAAGGTGTAATGTTTGTTGTGTTTTATTGATCAAACAACTCTCTCCGCCCTTTCTTCTTTTACCCCCCATATTTTTGCTGTTGCTGCTGCTTTTTCTGCTACTCAACTTTAGTTCTTTTTTATTCATTCTTTTATATAAACCAATTTTTTTTGCTGTTTCTGCTGTTTTTTTAAACTCAAAAAATATGCAGTTTTATTTTTTAATTTTTCTTCTGATAACAACTTATTCAAGCTTTGTGAAATCTTTAACAGCCGAAGAAATGTCAGATTGTATTGATATTGCAATGATAAAATTTCAAAATGAATGTCGAATACCTAATTTTCGTGTACCTTGTTATAATGGTACAAGATTTCATCGACATGATAGTAAGTTTTTTACATGGGTTAATTAAAGTGTTAAAAAATGAATTTATCAAATCCATTTTGAGCTAAAATTCAATCGAACAAAACAAATAAAAACAATAACTAAAAGCAAAAAAGAAAATAACTCAAATTATTTTTTTTCAAAGGATCATTTTAAGATGCCGTCGGGGGTTTTAGCTCAAATCTTATTAGACAAAAAATAGCTATGAGATAATCACAAGCAATTAAAACAACTGCTTATCAACCACCAACTACAGTACCCCAATGCAAAAAAAATATTGTGAAATTGTAGCATAAACCGTATCTCAACGGAAAAATAAATTTATTTTTAACATTACACTAAACATAATAAAAAAACATTCACCAGCAACCAAGCGATAATAAAAAACAAAGATATTTATTGAGGTTTCTTTGATGACTTCTTCTTTCGCTTTGAATCATGTCCACCAACTTTAGCATCCATTTTCTTCTTTTCTGCTGCATCCTTCATTTTATTCATTCTTCTTTCTCCTTCACTATCAGTCTTGATTTCAGATAATTGACGAAAAAGTTTTGGTGCACGACAATATGCTTTTTCAATTTCAGGAATCGGATAAGGCAGTTTTTGTCGCGCAGCTTCAGTATAATTTGCGAGCACAATAGGCATTTTTCGACTAAAAAAGTGCTGTAAGAAGGTGATAATATATAAGCAAAAAACATACCGCATTAATGCACATGCTTTACGACGGTAACCATCTTCAAAGCGACGTTGAAGTGCCACAACCATTAAAAGTGGAAGAGAATATACAGCCAATTGCGAATAATTGTTTTCAGGAATATATCGATGATATTCAGCTCCAAAAGCAAAATATACAGCAGTTGTTGGAGTTATTTCATTTTGAAGGTATTGACGTGCACCTTCAGAAACAGATGTAATGCAACGATTTTCATCAAGTTCACAGCCAACTGCGCCAAGCTTTTGTTCTGCTTCACGACTAAAATAATACACTTATATTTGTTAAAAGTAAAATATGTAAATGAATAAACTTACGCAAGTTTATCGATTTCAACAAACATCTTTCCAACAGGCAAACAAACAAGTTCATCTTCTGCTTCCAAAACAGCACGTTTAATTTCAGCATAATTTCTAAAAGAAGATACATATGTACAGAAACTGCAGTTTAATCATAAAATAATCTAACTTTTTCATTTCTTGCACAACTTCAGATTCATTAGATTTGAGACAATGCCGAGAGGCAGAATCTGCAACAGCTTCAATCAATTCCATTCTTTCTTTTGGCAACGTTTTTTCAAGAGAGTCGGTTTTTGCTGATTTCATTGAACGTGGAACCAATCGATGAGGCTTTGGATTATAATTTGGATTATAAACAGGTTCTGGAGCATTTGAAAGATCAAATACAGGTTGCCGTGAACCAGGAGCAGGTGGAGCATCTTCAGTTTTTGTAGGTTCTTGTGTTGTTACCTTTTTCTTTTGAGCCTTCTTTGATTTTTTGCTAGGTTCAAATTTAGCAAAATTCAAATCAGCCTTTCTCTTTGATGATGGTGTATCATTCGTTTCACCTGGAGCAGCAGCAGCAGTTGTTGTCGTTGTTGCATTTGGACCGTTAGCTTTCTTTGAGGTTACTGGTGTTACAATAACAGCAAGTGTAGAATGTTCAGTTTTTGATGCCTTAGGTTTCTTGAAGCAAACGAAATAACTAAAAAAATTGTTTTTAATATCATATATATTACAGTATCCAAGTAAAACTTACACAATAGCACCAATGGCGATAAGAGCAAGTACACATGCGACTGCAATAATTACATATGCCCACCATGGAAATCCTGCATCTGCAGTTTCATTAACTTGAGGAGTTGATTTTTCTGGTGCTGGTGTTGTTTTAGGTGGAACAGTTGTAAGAATCTTCGGAACATGGACTTGAGCATTTTTCTATAACCCCAAAAGATTATTAAAGAAGGAAAAAAGAGAAAAAGAACTCACAACAGTAATTGGACATGAAGACTGGATATTAACATAAAGTCTTATCATTTTTTCACGATGATCAAATTTTGGTTTACAACTAGCAAACGTGATTATTCCAACTGCCGCAACAAGACCACTATCAATTGTTGGTTTAAGACATGAACCATAAAAAAATTTTGTATGTACACGAGTTTTACCAAAGTATATGCTATCCATTTGTACAGCATTATCAAATTCATATTTTACTTGAAAAGTACAAAAAGATGGAAACTCTGAACATCCCAATTCTTTTCCGGCAACATCTTCTATAGTATCAAAGCAAACCTTTGATCTGAAAAAATGACCATCATAAATTTTTCCCTTCTAAATAATAATATCATAAAACTTACGTTCCTTTACAGCTTGGACAAACTTCTAATTGCAATTTTCCAGAAGGTATTGTAAGATTTATATATCCAGATCCAGTAAGTTTGATATCTTTGACATCTTGCCTTGCTTGAACAGATCCATCAGATAACAATTCACCAACACCATATTCAGCTTGTTCACCACCACCAGTTACATTCAAAGCATTGCTTTCAAATTTTGCAGCAGCATCACTTGAATCCAAGAATAAAAATGGAATAAAAATTATTGCGAGCAAAAATACTTGTTTGAAGAAGCAAAGTTTCATCTTGACGAGGTGACGACAAAAAAAAAGAATGTTGCAAATGGCCAAAATGAAGTGCTCTTTTATAGTGTCTATTTGATTTCAGCATAAGCAATTATGTTAATTTTTGACATTGTTGAATGTCAATGAAATTGCTATAGTTTGTAGGATATAAAATTACTTCAAGAATTTTTTTAAATTATTGGAAGCTACTGTAATAATAATTAAATGAATGATAATAAAATAGCAGTGTCATCATCACGATGATGAACTTTATCTTGATTCATAGAAATAGCTTTAATATTCAATAAAGGATGTGCACTTGCAAAAAGTTCATCAGCAGTAATTTCTTATACATTTTCACGCTAAAAATATCATTATGGAATCATAAAAACATGAAAATTAATTATTTTTACCTTTGCAGATAGTTCTTTACCAACAACAGCTGCTAAACCAGCACTAATCAAGTCATCATCAAATGACATCCTTGTTTGACACTATTATTAATATCTAAAAAATACAAGATTAAAGTAATAAGAAAAGCAATGGAACACGTTTTAAAATATACATTTTCTCATTTTTAAACTGTTTTAAACGCATTTCTTGATGGGGCGAACACTCTGATCGTTGGAAATAATTAATGTTAACATTTTTCCTCATCGTCAAAATTTTTATGAGAAAAACAAAAGCAAACAAAAGTTTATTACGAAAGTTAACAAAAAAAAGCAGTCGCGCAAGCGTTTCTCATTTTTTCTGGCTGAGAGAGTTTCAGCAATATATCAACAAGATAAAGTAGAATTACATTGCCCTCCTAGAATCTCACTAAATCCTTTTTGGAGATAAAAATAAGTATCAATGAATACTCAACGTAGAAATTGAAATTGATTTATCCTTATTTTGAGTTGTGATCACTAAGGCTTATAAAAATTTGTCGCGATTACCGTACTGAGTTCTCAATAAATAACACTTCAGTTATTAGCAATTCTCGTCAAAATAATTTAAAGTATACAATATACCGTATATATGAAAAAAATTTTTTTCAATCAGTTTTTTTATTCAAAAATAACAATGGACACAAAAAAATACATATACAGAAAGTAAATCACAGGGAAAAAACAACAATGAAAAAAAATTGTTTAAATAAAATTTCAATCAATTCAATCCCAAGGAAAAAAGGATAAAAACAAAAATCGAAGAAAAAGTATTTCCATTTTCAATCAGAATCTTCGCCATCTTTAGATTTATATTCACATTTCTTTTGTTTGACTTCATCCCAATTCATTGATAAAACTTTTCCACCAGATTCTGACCAAGATTTCATCATTGCCTTCTTAGCATCATCATCACAATTTGCAAAAAGTTTCTTCAAAACTCCATCAACATCTTTTGCCTCTGCTTCATCTTCGTCAATTTCTAAAAATTTAAGCGTTAAAAATGCCGTACTTATTTAAGAAAATATATACCTTTAACAACAGCACCCCATCGATCATTTGGAATTCGTTTCTTAGCATCCATTTCATCTTTATGTTTATCTTCAAGGGTTGACCAATGAGCGGAATCTTTTTTCTTTAAAGTAATTTCAATTTTTCGTGGCTTGACAGAATATGAAAGTTCTTCAGGAATTACTTCACCATTGAGAGATGTATTGAGAAGAATTTTTTCACCATGCATAACTTTGAGGCGCTTTGATTCACATGTTACAATTACTTTTGATTCATCTGCATTCTTTTCAAGCAAAGAAATAAAAACATTGGCAGCAGTTTGATAATATTCAAGCTTGACAATTGTTGAAACCATTTTTATTTCTTGAATAAGAAGTTGAAGGAGAAGAGAGTAGAAGGAAGTAGTTGTAGTTGAAGCAAATGCAAAAACTGATTGAAATTGTTGGTTTTTAGTTGCTTATATACAGATCTCGGGGATGCAGTTTATGGCCGAGAGGTCAGTGCCATTGATTTAATTTGTCCTAAAGGATTATGAGAATCTTATTGTTTATTAATATTAAATATTGCATTAAAGTAAAGAGAAATAGGATCAATAAAAGGTCAGATAGGAAACTTCTGGGAAAAAAAATAATTGGAAAACAAGATATTGACAAAGAATGAAGGCATAACTGCAGCAGGTTCTTTTAGAAAGTCATTAAAGGTCATTGTGATAGTAACTAATAAGAATGAAAGGAACAGAAAACATCGACGCTATAAAGCATCCTTTTTTACGCAACATTTTATCTATTACAGATTAAAGCACTGTATTCTGATATTTAAGCTAATAGTTCTAGTAAAACATAAGTTACAAGAAAGTAACAAAAAATTTAAAGATACAGCAGTAAAATTAAAATATAATCCAACTATGTTAAACAAAAAAATTTGATAAGCGAAACAAAAGGAGCAGATTTGATGAAACCTGTGACAATCAAATGCAATTATTTGTGTTTTAAAACTAATCTGTAACGAAAATTCTCATTGTTGTATAAAGTTAAAAGTTTCATTATTTTACTTAAATAAACCCATTTTTACAATATGCATACCATATATGAACTCCTTGCTTTTCCTTCCTTTTTGTTCTTTGTTGCCATTGTTGCTATTGTTGCTTTCGTATGCCTTTTCATTCTATTCTTCACGTGTTTGAACAATTTATTTTTTTTTGTTTCAAAAGCCGTTTTTCTTTTTATACTTTTACCTCTCTTTTTTTCTTGTTCAATTCAATTCGGCAATTCTCTTTTTTTTCTTCTTTCACATCCTTCAGGCAATAAAAGTGGCCACTGCTGCCGTGTTTGTCCAAAAGCAAACACTTTTTAAAAGTCTCATTTTATTTTTATTTCTTCAAAAGTCTCAAACAACTCTCTCCACCCTTTCTTCTTTAACCCCCCATATTTTTGCTGTTGCTGCTGCTTCTTTCGCCATTCAACTTTAGTGTTTTTTATTCATTTTTTTATAGCAAAAATCAAATTTTTTGTTGTTTCTGCTTCTTTTTTTAAACTCAAAAAGAATGCAGTTTTATTTTTTAATTTTTCTTCTGATAACAACTTATTCAAGCTTTGTGAAATCTTTAACAGCCGAAGAAATGTCAGATTGTATTGATATTGCAATGATAAAATTTCAAAATGAATGTCGAATACCTAATTTTCGTGTACCTTGTTATAATGGTACAAGATTTCATCGACATGATAGTAAGTTTTTTACATTGGGTTAATTAAAGTGTTAAAAAATGAATTTATCAAATCCATTTTGAGCTAAAATTCAATCGAACAAAACAAATAAAAACAATAACTAAAAGCAAAAAAGAAAATAACTCAAAATATTTTTTTTCAATTTTCGATGTGATAGTAAATGAAAGATTTTTCTATCGTTTTTTGTTGTTACTGTCACAGTGATAGTAAACTTAAATAATTTGATGGATGCTTGAATTTTTCTCAATTTTTCCGAAAATATTTTTTTGGCATTTCTCTGAAAAAAATCTTGGCCTAACCTTTACACCCTTTGCAACATAGCAAAAAATCAGTGACCTAAAAGAATGTCGCAATGGTGCAGTGGTCTAAAATTGCTCTATCATACATAGAACTTCTATGCCACACTGTTTAAAAAAAATGAAAAAAATAATATTAAAAACAGAGCCGCCATCCGTATAAAACCTTGTGCAATAGCCCTGGTGCGACATTTTTGCTATTTTTAATAATTTGATTTTAAAAGCTTTATAATTTTTAAGCAGCATTCTGGAAATTGTTTTTTAGTTTTTAATTTATTGATTTTTTAATTTCTTTTGATGCCTTTTGTAACTGAAAAAAAAAACTTAGTTACTATCACTTTGTCTTTACAGTGTAGTAAAAATTGAGTGACCAAAACAAATGTCGCAATGGTGCAGTGGTCAAATACCGGTTTCTGTCACACTGTAGTAATACAGAGCCGCCATTAAAATAACCCGCGCTGCAGTATGCCAGTCGAAACGGGCGCGATATTTTTGTTAAATTTTTTAATTTTGGACATTTGCATTCAACCGAATAGCCAAAAACTTTAAATTTTTAAGCAGCATTTTTAATTTTTTTCTCAGCTTTTCGCTAAACTGAGGCAAAAATTTCGTGTGCTAAACTTTGCAAGAAATAATTTAACAAAAAACTTGCAACTATAAGCTATTTTCAAAGCAAAATTTCTTATGTATACATTACTTGTGCACAGTAATGGCGAGAATTGATTAGGAGCAACATTTTTTAAAAAATTTGTAAAAACCAAAATTTCGATATTTTAAAAACTACTTTTGTCATAAACGTCAACTCTTTTTTTAAACTTTGCAAATTAAAAATACTTTCTTTTTTTTGATGCCTTTGTTTGCAGCTGCAAGAAAAAATGTAGATCGCGTTATGTCTCTAAAAAACCAACTGAAAACCTTGTCGCAATGTTGCAGTGGTTAACATACCGGTAGCACTAGTCACACTGTTGAAATTTCATTTCAATTGCAGCAGAGCCGCCATTAAACATACCTGATTAGGCAAGGCACTATATCTACAAAGGTTGTGTGGGTTGCCTGCTGGAAAAAAAAAGTTTTTTTTAATAATTTAGTTAAAACTTTAAAAACAAAAATATTGGTGAAATATCTTACACATTCTTAGCTACCATTTTCCCTATTTTTGGATTCTTCTTTAATCAACTAATTACCGTATCCTCTTTTTTTCAGGAACAATTCATCAAATAAGTTTTGATTCATTAAAAAATATTGCTGAAAATTGTTGTAAAAATGCAGTATGTAATTTAAATTTTATTCGAACAGAAATGTGTTGTAAAAAACCTGAATGTCAACAGTTATGCTTTGGTTCTGGTCCCCCGGCACATGTTAATACTTATCCAGTTAAATATATTTTGGATATGGAAATACCTCAGTCATTACGAAAAAAAGATTTAATTTAAAATAAAATGATTCAAATTTTTAAACTTTAATATATTTTTGTTATTGTTTATTTTATATGCATTAACTTACTGTAAATCGGGTTATAACAACTATGTATTTGCTATGCAAATTTGATTTTTTTAAATAAATAATTTAAATTCTGGTTCTTGCCATACCAAACAGTAATCCGCTTCCTAGATTTCAATGTTTTTTTTTTCATTTTTGAGAGTAACGTGTTTTTTTAAAAAATAAGATTTTTACTGTTACTCTCGTTTTACGAAAAATCGCTTCAAAAAAAGATAAACAGCAACCAAAAAACGATAGTAAAATATTTTGGGTTACTATCTTTCCAGGAAAAAAAATTAAATTTTTAAAAGAAAGTTCAATTGATCAATACACTTATCTTCTATTCGACAAAGACATGTACTTTTAAGCAACGCAGACAGACAAAAAAATTTAAAAGCAGTGTTTTTTTAAAGGTTTTCCTATCTGTTTTATGGTTGGTGATCATTAGTTATTTTTCATAAAAAAAGTTCACTTGATTATCAGCTGAACAGACATTACTTTGACTTTCCCATTTCTGCAACACCTGTTCAAAAACTCTTTTTTTTCTTGATAAAAGACGTTCATTGCAAAACATCAAAAATTGAGACATTAAACAATTGCTATGTATTTTTTTCATCTGTTTTAATATGTTTACTGTTAGCTAACTGCAATTGTTGCTAAATAAATGACAGAAAAATTTCTAAAAAAATACATAGTTTTTACAACCTCCTATTTTTGCAATCTGAAACACTAGTATTATTGTGTAATTATTATAACACAATTTTTCTTTGATTAGCTGTTAAACGCCTACTTGCATGTTTGAATTTTTGAATTGTTTAAAAACATCTAATTATAGCATACAGTCTTATGAGAAAGTGCATAATTATTAGCTTTATCAACTTCCCCTAAAACGGTCAAGCATAAAAAAACAGTGTACTTTCATCCCAAAGTTGTAAAAAAAACAAAAAATATAATATACCTTTACCATGTGGTTTTAAATTTTAAAAGAAAAACAACATCTAACGTAAATGAAGAACCTTGACATCAAAATGAATGAATGTGTGTTTTAAGCGTTAAAAAACTTTTTTATGTTATCTCTCTTTTTTTACCGTTTTTTTGAATGCAAAAAAAGAAGGAGCCCCCAAATAAGCTTGTAATCAAGAAAGGGCAAAGTCGTTGTTTGATTGCTTTCAAGCATATTATTTTTCAATTATAACTTCATTTGATAAAATTTGATTGATCATAAAAAATAGAAATATTTGTTTTTTATTGTTTTTGAAAAAATAGAAGGTTGATTGGTTTTTCAAAGCTTTTAAAATAATTGTTTATTGAAAAACCATGGGATTACTGCATGTTTTTGGCGGTATTTTAATATGGATTTTATTTTACAATTTTTATTGGAAACGAAGAAAGCTTCCACCAGGTATGTGGCTTACAACAAAGTTTATGATTAAAACAAGCTTTATTAACATTTTTAGCTTTTAAATAAAAAGATACTGTAAGTATAGAGTATTCCAATCAAATTTCTGATTCTCTTTTGGCAAGCCAAAAGAGTTTTTTCGTGAAATGATAGTAATAATAAAAATTTAAATTTTTAAATATTTTGTTACTTTCAAAAATGCAGAAAACAAAATTCATTTTTTGTTGTTTTAAAAATTGCAAAAAAAATTACACTTTCTAGTATAAATTAGATTTAAAATTGGATAAAAACATATTTTTCTATTGATTTTAATAAACGAATTTCTTGTACAAGCAAAACCTTATCATCTACAAAAAAATTGCACGTGCTAAACTTATTTATTTTTAATCAAATCATATGCTTCTATGGAAGCTTCCACACAAAAATTATACCCATTTCTTTTAAGGTCCAACTCCATTACCAATTCTTGGAAATATTCAACCACTGAAAAAAATTCGAAGCGGCCATGAAGTATTTAAGCAATGGCAAAAAAAGTATGGTCCAATGTTTACATTTTGGATCTCAGAAATTCCAGTGATTGCAATTTGTGATTATCAGCTAATGCAAGAAACATTTGTAAAAGATGCTGATTCATATATTGGAAAATTTACTGTACCAAAAATGGATAACTTTTTCCGTGGTGGAACATATGGAGTTGTTTTTACAGAAGGTGATTTATGGAGAGATCAGAGAAGATTTGCATTATCAGTTTTACGAAATTTTGGAATGGGTAGAAATTTGATGGAACAGAAGATACTTGTTCGTTTTGTTGATTTTAAGAAGACATTAAATGTGTTTATGTTGTAGGATGAAATTGTGGCATTTATAGAAACATTGTCGAAAGATGTCAATGAGCCAAGTTGCGATTTACCATTTAGATTTGAAGTTTGTATTGGATCAATTATTAATGCAATGCTATTTGGTTATCGCTTTGAAGGAGTAAGTTTTTTTAAAAAAATGAAAAATTCCATCAATTAAATTTAAAAAAATGTTTAAAAAATTGGCTTTTGCTAAAATGCAAAAGCTTTCCAAAAATTAACGAATTTCAAGCCACTTTAAAAGGGCTTGATTCAATCGAAACCTTAAAATTAGGATCGAAAATTCGATAACAAAAAGTTTTTATTTGAATGATTTATTGTCCCACAGAAGCAACTTCTATGACGAGTTCACCACTTGTGTCAGACAACGAAAGACGTGCACTTTTTACATTACGTTTTTGTCGCTGCTGAACGTTTTCTCTTTGTTTTTTTTGTTGCAAAAAGTGTTTTTCAAAAAAAACTCCAACAAAATTCCATCATTTTTTATTAACTTTTTTCAGGAAAAACTAAATGAATTTAAATTTTTTAAAAGCTTACTATCAGATCACATGAAATCAATGGTAAATCCATGTATAGCAATATTAGCACAAGAATTAGATTTATTAAAGCATGTTTTTCGTGGCTCATATCAATTGTTGGATCGAAATCGAAAGCTATTCTTTGATTTCTTTAATCATCAAATTGAAGAACATGAAAAGGGGCTGGATTTAGATTCAATGGAAGAACCAACAGATTTTGTTGAAGCATATTTGAGAGAGATATATTTGGCGGAGAAAAATGGTGATGGGAATCAGACATTCTTTACGTAAGTTTGTGTTAGAGTGATTGTGTTAAAGAAGTATATGTACTGTTTATAAATACTAGAGATAAATAGAGATATCATATATCCCATTGCTACTGATAAAACATTGTTGTAATTTTAGAAAGAAACAGCTAGCAAATATGTGCTTAGATCTTTGGTTTGCTGGTAAACTGTAATCTTCTCGGCCATGTTTATTGATCAAATTTTAGGCATGGAAACAACAGCAAATACCCTTGAATTTACTGTTCTCTATCTCATTCGAAATCCAACAGCAATGAAAAAAGTTCATGAAGAGCTTGATAGAGTTATCGGCACGTACTCCATCAATACCACTCTTGTCTCTTATTTCTTACAATTTTAGGCACCCCAAGACTGATAACCCTTAAAGATAAATGTAATTTACCATATCTTCAAGCTACTATCAATGAATCACAACGAATGGCAAATCTGCTACCCCTTAATCTCCTTCATAAAACAACTCGAGATGTTACAATTCTTGGACAGTTTATCCCTAAAAATACATGTATTGTTCCACAAATCGGGAATGTGCTATTCGATGAAAAAATTTTCCCTGATCCAGAAACTTTTAAACCTGAAAGATTTTTAAATGAGAATGGAGAACTGAAAAAAATTGATGAATTTTGTCCATTTTCAATAGGAAAACGGCAATGTCTTGGTGAATCATTAGCAAAAATGGAGTTATTTTTAATTTTGGCAAATTTGTTTAATCAATTTGAGGTTAGTTTAAGTGTTAATGTAAGAATTAGAGAAGTGATACGGCAAAACCTTAAATGAGCTTAATACCAATGCGGCACTTCTTTAGATGTTACACTTCTTTCGCATCCACTGAAATATAAACCTTTAATTTTACAGATTTATCCTGAAGATCCAAAACATTTGCCAACCCTTCGACGTGTTCCTGGGATTACATGGCAACCAACGCATTACAATGTTAGAATAGAAAAGCATCATGTTTAAATTTGAAGACACACTGTATATTTTTTAAAGTTTTTGTGCCAAAAGTAATTGTAAATATTTTTTTAAAGTACGATATAAATTTATTTTCACTAGTTTTCGCCAAATGAGCCAAAACAAACATCCGAAATTATACTTTATCATTTGTAACATTTTTATCAATGGCTTTTGTCCATGAAGACTTGTTTGACAAATATCTTTTTTTATAATGAAACTACTCCGGGGATATCTGCTTATTCGTTTCTTTCATCATAGATAAAAAGCTTCAAGAAAATTTCTAAATTTGTTTAACGGTTTTTTGGCTTTCAACAAAATATTCAAAAAAGTTTTTTGTGAAATACACAATTATCTAGCGATACAAGAAAAAAGTCGATATCAGTTTTGACAATCCAAGTTGGTGTACTATGTAGTTTTGTCATGACATTAATTAAGTATACTTTCTTTATAAATTCTATTTTATAGTAATTGCTTATGCAACATAATACCACACTATTAGATCATATTGAATTTTCTTGTACATCTTTTGCATTTTCGATGCTTTAATCAAAAATTTCAAGATCAATTGTTTGAAAACTTTTATAATTATTTAAATCGTTATTGTCTTTGAAATTAATTGTTTGATGGATTTATCCATTTTTTAGTTATTGGTTTCACGAATCTTCTACGTGTCATTAAATTAAATATTCAAAAAAATAGATGTAAACTTTGGGTTTATTTTTTTTCAACAGTCGCTAACAAAAAAATTGGATTAATCCAAAAAACTGGTCTTTGTACTTTATAGTTTCATTAAAGGGTACTCTAAAAAATTTTTACTAGTAGGAATTAAATGCTGCGTGGCATCAGTCGAATACAACAATAATCATTCAGTTTATTGTTTGAATTACACAAAATGGAAGTTGACGACCCTCATCCATCATCATCAAGAAAAAAGCAGTTGAATAACCACCAAAATGGATCTGAACAAGAGGAAGAAGAAAGGGTTTTAATGGATCAATATGGAAATATTAGAAATCCATGTATTGCATTAATGCTAATTAACTTTTATGATCCAAATAAGCCTCGTAATCAACATTTTAAATATGCACCAAATATTTTTGCACGTGAATCAATTCGTGAAAATAGTAATGGACATTCAACAGTTTCCAATATGGTTGAAGCTTTAATAAAATATAATGAAGATCGAGGGAATGGGTGATATTTATTATTGCATATTTTTTCAATTGACTGATTGACGTTTTTATCAGCTTTTCCTATTCTATCAAATCTGTCTTATCTCCTTTGACCTTTATGCATGCATCATTTTCGTTACCCATTTTATTAACGGTACTTTTTATTCGGTTTTTGTAAAAATTTCTTCATTTTTTCTTTCATTTTTAATTTATTTTTTGCACTTGCTGGTTTTCATAGTGTTGATCAAAACATGGTACAATAAAAAACTTTAATATTTGAATATTGAACATTTGAGATATTACTGTGTTTGTCAAAAATATTTTTTCAAAAAATCCGACTTTTTATTTTTTAATAACAATTAATTTTCACATGCTTTTGATGGAATACTAAATTCCCATACATAACATTCTACTCTTTCAATACCATATCCCAATGCTGGTCTACTTTTGTAATAATACATTTCATTTTGTTGTGTAATATACATATGATCTAAAAAATATTACTAGTTATTAACAATAATGATGATGTTGAACCAGCGTGTTGTCCTTATATAAGCTTACCATGCACAAAAGCATTATAAAGTCGGTAAAGTGGAAGATATGCTCCACATCCAGGTTCAGACGTACAATATCCAATTGTACGCTCATATTTATATCCAAGAAATGTTGATGCTCGAATTTTTTCTTCTTCTTCAGCTGTTAAAAGAGTGTCTTCTAAAATAACTTAGAATTATGATGTGGATTGAACAAGTATACTTCAGTTTAACAAAAAGAATTCTAATTTTTACTTTGCCCGTGTTATTATAAAATTTAAAGAAAAACTAATTGATATTCAAAAAATAGTCTCGCACTAACTCAATTTGGTAAATGTTTTATTCGCAAATAACTTACTATAAAATTCATTATATAGCCGATACAACGGCTTTAAACATCCACATGCCGGATCAATAGGTGTTGAACCAAGATATCCCAAATTTGCTAATGACATATATCCCTTTGAAATCATTTGGCTTTGTTCTAGCCGATTATCAGAATAAAAATGATTTACAACTGTTACATCTTCATTCACAGATCGATAAAAAGGATTTAAATTTCCAAAATACATGCATGCTGAATTACATGTCCCAGGTACGGTAACTGCTGAAGTTGCAGGATTAATAGATTTTGTTGTTGGAATTCTTGGACGAATTGTTGGGCGTGGTCGTGGAGTTACTCGGGGAAGTTTAGGTATGCCCGATGTAATTGGACGTGGTCGCGGAAGTCGTGGTGGCGGCCATTTTGGAGCTGTTGTTTTTGCAGGTGGCCATCTTGGTGTTACAGCTTTAGATGGTGGCCATCGAGGAGTTGCAATTCTTGATGAAAAGCTTTTTGTTGGTCGAAGTTTTCTCCCAAATCGTGGACCTTTAGGACAATTATTTTCAGTTACAGCTATTGGATACTGTGTGCTATCACATTGATACATTTCATTTAAATATGCAATATCACATGCTGTAAATGCTTCTTCATCATCTTCAACAACATCATCATTAAAAACTCCAAATGGTTGAAGACATTCTGGTCCAACATTCACAGGATTTGGACCAATTGTTTTATCAAAAATATTCCAACAGGCAGTTTTATCACCATTATTGACGAAATGGACATAATCATTTTCAAATTTTCGGGGATAAAATTTTATACAGGTTTGTTTTTCGATTTCTGCTTTTGATGTAAAAAAGGCATATAGCTGTGGGGTATCAGTTTTAAGAGCATTGTCAATGATATATGGAATTCTAGCATTCGGCCATACTAAAAATTGTTGGTTTTAAGTATCAAGTGAGAAACCTTCTTTCCAAATCTGTGTTTGATTTTAATTTTACAGAGCCACGTTTGAAATGAACACTTGAAATTTTCTTACAGAAAAAAATCTTACTTACATTCTTCTTGAGCATCTGCGAATTCAATTCTTCCAACAATAACAATAACAACTAAAATATTTAACCAAACCATTAATTAATGTAATTTCAATTATTTTTCCAAAAGCAGATATTTTTAATTCCAAATAATCAAATAGTTTTTGCAGACTATTTTTTTGGAATCAAAGGTTGACCACATCATTTTTGGAACCGGTAACTTGAAAAAGAAAAGTTGAACTAAAAACACTGAACTGGACAATACAATAATAGCCCTCAAGAAAGTGACAATAAAAACATTACCTTTTTTAAGATCAAGTATCATTGTTGTTGTTGTGTTCGAAAAGAAAAAATGGAAATCAAAAGTTTTTGACAAATTTTTTTTAAGAAAAAAGAGGTAAGCATGGAAATTTAGCAATCATCTTTGAAATGGATGACAACATTAGCAACAAAAAAACTGAAATTTGTTTACAATGATATAATAGAACCGATACAGAAGAATAAGAAGAGACGGAATGGTCGAAATTAAAAAAAGAAAACATTTATTGCAAAAGTACAGTAACTTTTCGTTTAATATCAGTCGCTTGAACAAAATGAAATGGTACAAAAACATTTTTAAAAACATATTTTCCCGTGCACAAAATGCAATTTTTTATTAACTTTTTCCGTTTTCTGTTTTTTTCAAAACCTGCAAATTACACATACAGATAGATTTCTTCAGCTGTTAAGGAATAAATTTTGACAAATGTATCATTTTTAGAGATTCATTGCTATTACAGGTTTAAAATTTATGATTTTGCTTGTTTATAAAAGCAATTATTTCAGTCAGGATAATGGATTACTTTAAAACATTTCTTCAACCTAAAAATTTCACACATATTTCATCAGTTGCTAAGGAATAAATTTTAAACTATCCAGCATTGTTTCTTCAGGGGGTCCATTACTATTACGAAATTGTCTCCCTTTTTTTAAAGCAACGTTAAAAAACACACTGACACCAATAATAACGTTTTAGAAAACAACAAACAAAAAAAGAAAGAAGACACACAAGTGCATTTCATTCATGCTCACACGTGTGTTCTACATTGTTGGTCGTTGACGACTGACTGACGGCTGTCCAAAACGCCTGCTTCTTCTTTTTTTTGTTGTTGTTGTTTTTCTTTTTCATGTTTATTTTTGCGTTGCTTCTTTCTTTAACCGCGCTTTCCTTTTTTTTATTTATCGGAGTATCAAATTTCTATTTTTAATGACATATTATTATTGTTTTTTCTTTGATTGTTGTTGGTATTTTAATTGTTTCCAGTAGATTTCCCCTTTCGGTTTCTAATTTTTTTAACCATTTGAATATATTATTTCCAAGGAAACATAACACAACACAGATGAGGAAGTATATATAGTTTATTTGTTTGTTTATCTTTTGTAATAATCCCTTGTTTACAACAATTTAGGTGCATTCTTTTTGATCGATGATTTATTAAAAATTTTAAAATATGCTCATAAACTTTTTTCTCGACATTGAAAATTGCATTTATTGTGGTTACTTTTTACTTTGATTCAATCACACTTTTTTTTTGATTTTTTGTTTTGTTTTTTAGTCAATTTTTAATCGAATTTTTTTTAAAAAAAACTTGCCCATCAACTTTTTTTGAATGTTGACATTATATTTTCTCTCATTTGCTTTCCATAAAAATATGTATTGTTTTGGTTTGTTTCAAAACTGTATTATTCATCGTCACTTTCATTGTAAAAAATCGAAACTTTCATTGAGAAAGATTTTCCAGTGAAAAAAAATTTCGAAAATTATGTATGCGTGTTCTTGCTCTAAAAATGTACCTCATTGTTGCGCTTTCGAAAAATGGGGCTATGTTTCAAAAAATGCAATAAATGAGTCATTTTTTGGATATAAAGTTGTGGATTTTTTACTGTTTTAAAATTTTTTGAGTTTTTATTTGTGCTGCTATTTCTCCTCCATTTTGAGTTTTACTTCTTTCTTTTTTGCCTTTCTCTTGTTTTTGAATATATTTTCTTTGATTCTAAAGCGTGTCTCCGTCCAACTCTGCTTCCATTGATTACTGTAATTTTTAGTCCCTTAAATTTTATTTGCATTTTTTTGACTTTTTACATTTAAAAATTTTTTATTTTCATCGATTACTAATATTTTTGTCATCTTTTTAGCTGACAGTATTCTATTCTAACAAAAACAAAATGTCAACAGAAGTTGATTGCATTTTTTCTGATGCTTATGCATTTTTTGATCAAGGATTAATTTACGATGAAGCAAATCATATTGTAAGTTTATTTTCGACGTTATTTGGATTTTCAGCTTCTCGTAAGCTATTCGAGCTTCTTTTAATTATTACATTTGCTTTATTTTTAGGATGATGCCAGAAGTATGTACATTAAAGGATTAGCATTGGTTGAACAAGGTGAAAAGTTAAAGAAATCAAAGAAGTCAACCCTCTACAAAGATATTATGGATATGAAAAAACGAATTCAAGATCGACTAGAAGAAATTAATAAAGGTGGAACAAAATTGGATGTTAAAGTAAGTAAAGAAGGATGGTGTTGGGGATATTTAAGGTGGTCCGCCTAAAGTCCACAGTGCGCACTCTGTTCATTAGAATGTATCACTCTGTTTTTTTTAGAAAGCTGATAGCCTTCGAACATCTTTAATGGAACTAGAAGATAAAAATACTTCATCAGATGCAGAACTTATTTATTGGTTACCAGAAAATGTTCAATTAGTTACAATTAATGAAGGTGAAACAACTGTCTCAGAACCACCAACATCATTAGCAATTTTAAAATTAATTGAAACTGAAAAATCATCATCAAAAGAAGCTGAAGCAAAAATGATTCCACAAGCAATTCTTCAAGCTGGTCCATTTGCATATCCATTAATGGGTCCACAAACAATGATTCTTAAAAATGAAATGGGAATTTATGTTATGCCAAATCCTGCTCCTGAACATCCAAGTAAGCTAATACAATATCTTCTATGATAAAACTAATATTTCAGATATGTGTGTTGGAATTATGCTACCTCGTGATCTTGATCCACAACTTGAAAAAGATTTTGTTTTTGTGCTTCGACAATTTGCTACTGTAGAAGCGAGTGGAATTGTATCAGAAATGAATCATGAAGAACGTAAAAGAACAAGTGAAAAAATTTCAAATTTTCTTATTAAAAGTAAGTTATATCGTTTTACTGTAAAAGATGTGCAAACATTATTCCTGCTTTTCTTTTTTTTCTTGTGATAGTAAAACTGAATTTTTGTAATTATAAACTTATTATTACTTTCACTCATATAAATCACTTTTCAGGTGGTCAAGTCCTTGCAGCAAATGTAGAATGGGCAGCAGAAAAAACTGGTGGAATCGCATCTGAATACGGTAACAAGTATCGTTCATCAATTCCTGAACGAACTGAACCAGCTGTTAATATTAATCCTGCTCTTCGACATGGTGTATATTATTTATATCGTGGTTCAAAAGGTAATAATAATAATAATAATTTTTATACATCCGAAGATGAAAACAAAAATAAAAATATGTACATACAATAAAAAAAGAAAAAGATACATAAAAATTACTAAAGAAAAATCTTAACAATTTAGCTAAACAGTTAAGAATAAAAATTTTTTATTTCATTATTCATGAGATATTGCTTGAATTCATTCTTTTTTTTTTAGGTGTTGCAAAAGTTACAAAACATTTATGTAAGTATTTTTGCACTGACATACTGTAGTTTTGAAATCACATATATCTTTCAACTTGTACAATGTCAATTATTCTTTCATTTTTAGTGGATAAAATTGGAGATGTTGGTGTATCAATTGGACGAAATGTTGCAAATTCTGTTAGTGGTGGAACTGGTACATCTGGACGTGTAATTAGTGGTGCAACAAATGTTATTGGTGGTGGATTAACAGGTGTTTCAACTGTATGGATGTCATTAGAAAATGCATCAAAAACATTATTCCGAAATTTTGCTGATGAAACTGTACAAACTGTTCGAGTTAAATATGGTAATGAAGCTGCAGAAACTACTCATCATGGTTTACATGCTATTGGACATACCACACTCGCATCGTATCAGTTATATGATCTTGGTCCACGTGCACTTGCTGGTCGAATGGCTCGTAAAGCTGGTATTCAAATTATTACTGGTGGTAAACATGGTTCGACAAGAGTTGCAGTGGTAGGACAAGATGGTGTAGTTCGTCCATTACCTGAAGGATCTCAACAACAAGCAATTAATGATGTTGGCCATTCTGATAAAGAAAAAGAAGCATTATATCCATCTCTTAAATCATAAAATTATATGTATCTTTGATGAGCTTTGTATTATTTTATATGCCTTTATTTGCCAATAATAATCTTGTATTTATATGTATATGTGATATTTAATTCTTGAATGTATTAAGAAATAAATGCATTGAGTACAAATGCTATTAATCTAAAACAACAAACGAGCACAGCAAAACATAATTCTAATTGTTAATCTAAGAAGAACAAGAAAATCAAAGCTACAGTATCCAAAACTTACTTGTAATAATAAATGTTGAAAAAAATATAAGCTAGAGTATATTTTCTTCAACATTTATTATAAGTAAGTTATGACCTAACTAAAAATTTGCTATCTAAAAGTAAATGCAAAACCATGTTGAACTATCTTGTATACAGATTAAAACTTTTGTTTCTGCGCTTTTCAATGCTCCAGAATGTCACAAAATGCATTGTATAACAACATATTATACAATGGAATAGCAAAAACTGAATTGATTGATTGTTATCATTATTTAAATAGCATGCTAAAAAATTCGTTTTTAAATAAACGTTTAAACCAATTCGTTTTTAAATAAACGTTTAAACCAATTCAATGTCGAAGTCTTCATCGCATAATCTTTTTTGCATTGGCGACACGTCTCCTCATGCTAAAACACAAACAACAACACATCAAATTTTTTTACACAACAAAAAGCAAAATTGCGCAATATTGTGAACAAAAATCAAACGTATAAATATCAAATAAGAATTGATTTTGTCTTCAACATCTCGAAGTTTTTAAGCTTCAATAATGGCGGATGAACCTGCGGCGGCGACAGCCGAAAATGGCAATGATAATCCATCAGCAAAGCCAAAAACTGGCAATCCTCAACAAAAATCATCTCATCATCGTCGTCCCCGATTTCCAAAGAAGGAAAAGACTGACATGGTAAAGAATGTTGATGGAGAAGAAGATACCAATGTTAAGAAAGAACCAGAAGTATCAAATAAGAAGTGTCGATATTTCAAAGCAACTGGAACATGTCGATTTGGTGATAAATGTCGATTTCGGCATGTTTATGAACCAAATGAAGCTAAGGATGATGAAGCATCTCAACCTGCTGCTGCTGAAAAGGCTGTAATGCATCCAGAGCAAATAGTGGTGAGTTATCTTTCAGCAGTAAATATATATGTATGCATACTTTTTAAGCCATCGAATCCTTCAACTGACATGGTAAAGAATATTGATGAAGATACTGCTGGTGCTAAAAAAGAACTTGAAGTATCAAAGAAGAAATGTAGATATTTTAAAGCTACTGGAAAATGCCGTTTTGGTGATAAATGTCGATATAAACATGTTTATCAACCCAAAGACGCTAAAGAAGAGGTACTTATTTGCTATAATTTTATAAAAATAATGCTTTAATATTTGCCTTTTTAGGATGATGATGAAGCATCTCAACCTGCTGCTGAAAAGATTATAATGCATCCAGAGCAAACAGTACATATGGTGAGCTATTTTCATTAGAAGTCTGAAATGAAAAGTATAACGTTATTATTTTTGCTGGAAAATTAAGATAAATTTACAAATTCCCGTATAGACGAGCTGTGCTATTAATTTTCAAATTTACAACTTTAGAAAACATGAATTTTTTTTTAAACACCTTCTCTGTTACATACATCTCTTTTTAGCCAGCAAATCTTTCAACTCGTCGCGTTATTCCTTCAAGACCTGTCCGAATTGTTCTTAAATCAGATCAAGCTGGTAGTGAAGAACAAAAGAATGCTCGTGAAGTTGAAATATTATATTTTAAACGACGATTTTCTGGAACTAATATTAAGAATCTTGAAGATGGTAAAACGGTTATTACTTTTATTTATCGAGTTTCTAATCCTGAATGGGTATGTTTGTTTGCTTTTAAAATTTTGCTGTCCCTAACGTTTGTTGTTTTTAGGTATTTGATGTAAATACGGTTACTTTTATTCTTACTCTTGATCCTGAACATCCAATTTCTTGTGCTACAGTAGATATTGAACAAGGAATGATGCCATCACCACTTCAAATATATTTAATTAAGAAGTTTAATGATATGCTCAAGGTTTGTATTTTTGTGGTTTTATTAGATACTGTAGGATGTCTCAGTGAAACTATGTACCTTTGTTGCTTTTTAAACTTTTTCTGTTGGTACTATTCTCGTTACTGTCAGTATTTTTAATGGAGAACGTTTTTTGCCGTTATTATCGTTCATTTTCTTAGAGCAGTGTTGAAAGCAACATTTAAATATCATTAGTTTTTTTAACTTCGAACAAAAACAGGCAAAACAAAAGGATTTCGTTGGGCTATCTTGTATTAACTTTTGAATTTTCAGTCCAGATTAAACTCTACCTCTTTTAGGAAAACCATGCTTCTGCTGTTACTTTTAATACCTTTGAACCAATTGGAAAATGGTTTATTCGTGAAATTGATAAAAATATTCTTGAATTTTTTATTGTTGGTCTTAAACGTACAAAATGGTTACAAGATGCCCATGCATCAGGGATGAAGGTTACGGTATTTGATACGGCACCTGGTGAAGCGCCGTCAAAAGAACGTGAATTAACAAAACCTGAAATGCTTAAAAAGCTTGAAGAAAAAGGAGAAGAGCAGGAAAATCAAAATGAAGAAACAGAAAGCAGTGAAGAAAATGAAGACGAAGAAGATTCGGCTGGCGAAAAGAAGCCAAAACAAAAGAGTAATGGTGTTGGTCCTTCTACAGCAGCTCCAAAATCTGCTCAACTTAAAGTTGTTGTAAATTGGGATAATTCTGAACAATCAGTTGGTACAATAACATTTTCATCGTTATCTGGTGCAGCACGATGTTTAAGATGTGCAACACAAAAATTCTTTGATGTTTCAAATGGTAAAGAAGAAAGTTGGAAATGTGAAAAGTGTTCAACAATTCAAGGCATTAGGTAAGCCTTTGCAATAAACAGTTCAATGAAAAAATTGGAGCCGGTATTGCAATTCTCGGGAATTGTGTTAATGTTTACGGTAACTCTAAAAAGTGGAAGACAACCTCCTGAGAAATTGCGGGGAAATTTTCTGTTTCTTTTTTGGTTTCCCACTTTTATTATCACTCTGTTTTAGATTTGAATCAGTTTTGGGACATCAAAATTCAAATGTCTTTGGTCATCTCTATCCAAGAGGCCAAAGACCAGTAGATTGTATTCTTCTTTCATCAAAGCTTAAAGTTGCTTGCATGAGCTGTTCAAATGATTTTAGTGTAGAAGTAAGTATTATAAATGTTCAGGAAGATCTTACCAAACAGACACATTTGATTTGTTTGGCAAATTTTGTTGCAAAGAGATAACAACAAAAGCATGTTGTTTTGTTTTTTATGGTTACTCTTTCATTTTATGGGAGCACTTATACATTTAAAAAAAGTTCTGCCAACCCAGAATTTAACTTTAAGAAAAAAAATTGAATGGCACATTAAATACCCCGATTTCTTAGTGACAGCTTGTTTATTAATCATGTTTTTAATTTTACAGGCTCTTCCATATGGTTCTGTCTCATTAACATGGTGTCGACAATGCAATGCTCGAATTCGATTTGCAATTGATTCAATACAATTTCAAGGACAATTTAATGCTATTCCAGATGGTGAAAAAGGTGCAGCCTCAAAGATACCAAAGAAAAAGAATCTTAAAGATGATATTTTACTTACACCTGGACAGCCGTTACCAAAGAAGGGCACGTGTAAACATTATGGAAAAAGTTTTCGATGGTTTAGATTTCCATGTTGTGGCAAGCTATATCCATGTGATGAATGTCATGCTGCAAATGAAAAAGATCATGAAATGAAACTTGCAAATCGAATGGTCTGCGGATATTGCAGCACAGAACAACCCTTTTCAAAAGAAAGCTGTAAACATTGTAAAGGAAATGTTATCAGTATTAAAACACAATTTTGGGAAGGTGGAAAAGGTTGCCGAAATCAAATTGCTATGTCAAAGTAAGTTTAAATTTTATAGAGTGTTTGAACAAAATTGCTTTACGAAATTTCTGATTATCAGCTTTTATCAAACTTTATTAGAAAGAATTTGCGAACCATGTGTAAACCAGCAATTTTGTTTGAAACTCTGTTATTACAATATCTGTTAATAAAATTCTTTTTCTTTTTTAGGAATGATAGCAAGAAGTACAAGAATTCGAAGCTTAAAACTGTTCCAACAAAAAGAACTGGACCTGAAGCAAAACAAGAGAAAGAAAAGAAATAGAAAAACGGTGTAATTTATTTAGTGCAAATCTTTTTTTGTGTTCCTATATTATGTAATTTTCGATAGTAAATGTTATGTTTTTAAAATATATTTATAAAATTTTGTAAAATCATTGGTATTATATAACAAATCAAAAGTATACAGTAACCCAAACATTCAAAACAAAAACAAATAAATTAAGCTTTTTTGGAAGGAGCTGCAGTTGAAGTAGTAGAAGAAGAAGTTGGTGCTGGTTGCCGGCGTGCTTCGTCAGCAGCAATAATTTTTGAAAGTTCATCTTTGAAACAGAGTGAAGGATTCTTTGGATCTGCATTATCCCCAAGCCATTCAACTTTCTTGAAAGCATTTGAAACACGAAATAAAAAATTTTCATTTCCTTTAAAAGTATTTTGAAGTTCTTCAACATTTTTTGGTAGTTTTGGTGCAGTTGGCAATGCCATCAGTTCTATGAAATCATTGGTTGAAAGCTTTGGATTTTCAAGAGTTTTTCGATCAACAAATGCACGAATTTCACGAATTTTTTCTATCAAAAATTTGCAGTATGATAAAATCAGCTCCACTTCAGCAAATGCAGAAGCTTTCCAATTTGGAATTTTAAGAATCTAAAAAAATATACTCTGTGATTGTATAAAGCGTAAACAAAAGACTTACAGTAGCAACTGATACAACTCGAATAACCAATTCTTGAATAACATCTTTACCAATTCCACATAAAGATGCAACAGATCGATTTGATAGATTTTCAAGTAAATTTGGATGAAAGAGTGGTCGTGGATGTCTGAAAATGGTTTACAAATTAAGAGATAACGACAGCATATATATATGTATAATTTCAAAGAAAAACTTACAATCTTGTAATCTTTTCATACCATTCTGATTTAACGGTTGATTCAGTATCTGGTGAAGGACCAGGTCCTGGAAATTGTATTGGAACTTTTGCTAAATGTTGTGGCAAAAGTGGATTTGTTTCATTCATTTGAAGTTCAATTGGTTGTTGTGGAAGTGATGGAGGAGGAAATAATGGTGGTTGTTGTTGATGAGGAGGATGTTGCGACTGTTGTTGTTGTTGCTGCTGCTGCAATTGCTGTTGTTTCATATATTGCATTTGTGCTTGTCTCATTGCAGCATCTTGTGGTACATTTGGTGGATATTGTTGAGATTGTTGACGTGAAGGATGTTGTGGCGGATATCCAGGTCCACTTCCAGGATGTGGTAATCGTTGTTGTTGTGAATACATAGGATGACCTGGTGGTGGTCCTTGATTCATTTGATAATCCATTGGTGTACCTTGTGGCATCATTGATTGTTGTTGTTGATGAGGTTGAAATTGCATTGGTGAATTTCCTGCTCCTCTTCCATACTGTTCTTGTATTCCAGGTGGATAATGATGTTGTGATGGATATGGCTGTTGCTGCTGTTGTAATGGACGTGGACCATGTTGTTGATTTTGTTGTTGCTGCTGCTGTTGCAACATTTGACGTTCTTGAGCTAACCGAAGCTCTGGGCGAATATCCAAATGACCAGCTGGTAATGGTTGTTGTGGATTCATTCTTGAATCTAAAATAGAGAACAATTATAATAAAAATTTTTTAAAAAAAACGTTATGCAGTAATAAGTGGGGAAGAAGTTTTTTATCTCTTGCATCCTAGATATTGTAGTTAAGAACTGCTTAAAATATCAAACATAAATTATGATTTTTCATAATGACAGTTGTAACACAACAATGATAGAGATCAACCTTATTATTTGTTATATAAAAACAACTTCTAAATGTCCTAGTGATTTAACTCTTGTCTCTTTTTAAGATTCACACGATGTTTCAATTGCTTCTTTTATTAAACCTCAAACTTTGGGTACAGCAAACGAAACAAACAACAAAATTACAAAATCAAAGGCACGATAAAAGAATAAATGATGACTTTTAAAAGGAATAAATAATATAAAATAAAGAAAAAGCTTACATAAAAATAGAAATAAACTTATACAAAAATCTAACAAAATATGAAGAAAGAGCCGTAAGATTACGGTAGATTTTAGTCTAAAATAAACAAGCTAACAATTTCAAACGGGAAGCGCTAAAACAACGGAGCATTTAGAAAAAGCTGAAGATGAAGACGAAGGAAGAAAACCGCTTTCCAAGTTAGAGCACGTCAAATGAAGACTAGAATCTGAAAGAAATCTTTTGTAAACGGACCTTCGCTAACAGGTGACAAAAATGTAGACGTCCAACGATTAGCTTTTAAAGTTCAACACCTCAACTCTTGTGGCAATGAAAATGAAGATGTTCGACAAACTAAAAGAGAATTGAAAGAACTTTCTCCCGATATCGTCATCTGCTGCCGCTGACTTTTTGATTGCGAATCATCTGGCTACCACCAAACTGTTGGCACGTCTTTTCCTTTGTCTAAATCATTTCAAAATTCTTTTGGGCCCAGATAATAAAGTAAAAGGGATGACTAATCACCAGACTAAAGAAAAGGATGACGAAAAAAGGAGCAGAAGTTCTTCGATTAAAATTGTCTAATAAAGGCACAACTTCGGATTTCGAAATAAAATCGAACTTTTAGATTACAAAAATAAGCAAGTATTAAAAGAAGAACAAATAAACTAAAAAGAGGAAAGAAATTACAAAATAATTAATTAATTAAAGCCGCTGAAGTAAAACTACAATATTTTTGAAACTCTTTTCGAACATGTTTTAAAATTTTGGTGTCACCATCACTATGACAGTAAACGAAGATTTTCCTTTGTTGTTACTATCATTTTGTGATACTAAACGAAACATTTTGATTTATTTTCAATTGTAACTCCCAGTGAGACAACAGCACGACAAACAAAAAATCAATCGAGGAGAAATTATTTACCCTGGATACTGTAGTTAAAGACTGTTAAACAAGCAATAAAAAATTAAAATATGTCAACGTTCAAAAACATATCTACCGTATACCCAAAGAATTCAAAATTTAAACTTTATTAAAATAACACAAGAGATCAAAAAATACAAAACAACAAGATAAAAAAACCCAAACGAATCAAACACATATTTTTTCTTTCACCATTTCAATCATCTTTAATATCAGCAAAAGCTTCTTTTCGTAATAAAGTAAAAGCAGAAATTAAACATAGAAGTTGTAACTTTTCTGAACAACCTTGTGCCATACGTGCTTGAATTTTTGACATTTGATCCATTAATGGGCACAACATTGCTTCATCAAGATCCAGCTTTAAAACATGATCCAAAAGATTGTCAATAACATCTGTTAATGCAATACCTTGATTCAATCGAATTTCATTGAGAGATGCATATGCAGCATCAAAAGAACCATCAAGAAGAACACGTAAAATTTTATTGATATCTTTTGGTTCTGGTTGTCCAACACATGCATAAACATTATTATCATCTACAACATCAAAGGCAAGAGCAGTACTCTGAAAAAATGAGTATAGATGTTGCAATAAAAAATTGTTAAAAGATACTTGTAAAACATTTAAAACACGTCGCATATCACCATTTGAAAGATCATAGAGAGCTTGCTTTCCATCATCAGTTACAGTAATACCTTCAGCATCAATAACATGTTGAAGTCGAGGTAAAACTTGATCCTTTGTTAATGGTGCAAATCGGAATCTGAAAAAACAAAATTGTATTACTTAAAGCTTTTTATCTTTATCTCTTAATAATGATACTGTCTTATTGACAGTAACAATTAAAACGAAACAAAATATTTCAATTACAATCACAAAATGAGAGTAACAGCAAAAAGCAAAAATGAGCGTTTTCAATTACTATCAGTGTACTCCCGCTCCCACTTTTATCGCTTCCGCTCCGCTTCTTCAAAATGAATCGCTTCCGCTCCCGCTTCTCCGCTTCTCGGAATCGCTTCCGCTTCCGAAGCGCTTCCGTTTTAAACCGCTTCCGCTCCGCTTCTTGCTATTTTTTAAAGAAATCTGTTATTATAAAAATCAAAAATTAAATTTTATTAGGTAATTTTAGAGAAAAAGTATAAAGACAACCATGGGTATTCATTTCTAAGCCTTTTTATGAGAATAAAATTTTGAGAATAATGAAAAATTGCAAGATTTTATACTTTTTCAGCAACTTTGCCAAGGTCAAAAGAAGCGCTTCCATTTTCAATCGCTTCCGCTCCGCTTCCATTAGCTCATTTATCGCTTCCGCTCCGCTTCCGCTTCCATTACGAGAAGCGGAAGCGGGAGCGGAAGCGGGAGTACACTGATTACTATCACAGACATGACAAAAAGATGATATGTTAAAAAAGCTTGAAAGATATAGATAAGCATTACCTTGTACATCTAGATTGTAAGGCAGGAATAATTTTGGATAAATAATTACAAATAATACAAAATCGAACATTGTCAGTATATTTTTCAATAACACGTCGCAAAGCATTTTGTGCATCTTTTGTCATTGCATCGGCTTCATCAAGAATAATCAATTTGAAGTTTACTTTTGCAGCTGTATCAACATGTAAAATACGATTTTGTGCAAATGCAACAATTTCTTCTCGAACAATTCCAATACCACGATCATCAGATGCATTAAGCTAAAAAAAAGAGAAATGAAAGAATTGTACGAAACATTTTATAGACAAACTTCCAAAACAAGTGATTTATATTGTTTTTCAGTATAAATTTGTCGAGCTGCTGCAAGAATTGTACTTGTTTTACCAGTACCCGGTGGACCATAGAAGAGTAAATGAGGTAATTGATTATCATGGATGAGTTTATTAACTGAAAGTTTTATTATAAGACAATTATTTATACAGTAAAAAAGAATTAATAACTTTTTCCAAAGAATTAATTTTGTAAATTTGAAAGTAAAACTGTAAAACCTTACTTGTTCGAATAATTTCTTTATGTGAAACTAAGTCATCAAGTGTTACAGGACGATACTTTTCAACCCATGGTAAATTTCCTTTTGCCCCACCTGCAGCAATATCAATGGCAACCATTATTAAAGATAATACGGTATAATAAAATATAGAAAAGTTATTAAAAGAACTTTCAAAATTTGAAAGTCTTTGATTTTTTTATTTTTTAAAAAATTTTTAAACCAACGTTGGTTATATTCGTGCTAAGATTATTTGCTGCTATTGTTTTTTCTGGCGCCTCTTTTTTGCATCATCTTTTTTTTTCTGCAAAAGTTCAATACCTTTTTTACAGTGTCTCTTTTTTATCAAAAACTTTTTTCCTAATTTTTTTCTCTGCTCGTTTCTGTAACATGTAAAACTTCGAACCCAAAAGTTAGTAGTCAAGGAACAACGATTTTCTTCACTTTGCTTCATGATACAATGTTAAAAGTCTATTTTTTATTTTTGTTAAAATCGGATTAAAATCGCGCATAAGACGCCTTTTCCAATCCTCTTTATTTTTGCCGTCTTATCGTTTTTTCTTCTTTCGTTCATTTTCCAAGAGAGTTAAGTTGAGCTGAATGACGGCAAAAAATAAAAAAATTAAAGATAACAAATTTTTTTCTGTTTGTTTGTTATAAACGCTTTATTTTTTTCTTTTGGGTGTTTTTTCTTTCTTTGCTTGGTCGAGTATTTTTCTGTTTTTTTATTAGGGTTAGATTTTATCAGATAGCTTTTTATAGGTTTGATTGTGGTTGAGGATCTTCTATTAGTAGTAGGGCAAAGTTGAAGTCCATGTTAAATGTTTTCGGTTTATTTCGATTTAAAAAGAGATATCCGCTTCTCAAGTTGCGACCCTTGATGACTATCTCTGATTGTAAATTTTTACATTTGTTTACTTTTTTAAGAAACCAGATGTGTTTATAGGGTATTTTGCATTTCAAAAGTTGCTTCACCTTCTATGATCTGTGACCTTTTTGATCATTATCTTTTGGTCATTTTACAATAAACATTTGACCCATCTTTTCTTACCCTAAAAAAGAATTCTAACATGTGTATGCCAATCATCTCTTTTTTCTCTCTTTTTTGGACACAAATGTTATATCTTTTTTCTAAACCCGTCATCGTTCCAGTCGAAGATAATATCTTAATTAATTTCCGTCCTCTTCTACAGTCCTTCGTGTCTTTCATTTTTGTCTTCGCTTTTGCTAACGGCATCAAAAAAAAATAAAGAGACTTTTTATGTCTCTTTTTTTCTGCTATGTTTAAGCTAGCAAGAAAGAAAGAGCAGCAGCCAGCAACCGAACGCAAATGAAATCTAGCATTGCATCATTTTGGCATTCTATTTTCTTTTTTCTGCAAAAATGATGAAACGTGCCAAAGTCAAGTAAAAAAGCCGTAGATTTCTTTTTTCTAGAATGTGTTAAAAACTATTCCTTTTGTTTACAACCACCAATATAATTTTTGTGTTTATTACAATTTTGCAGCCTATTTTTTCCCCATTTTTTGAAAAGATGAGCTTGGTTCTTTTCTTTCTCTAATTAGCTCACATTTTTTTTATTTTTCAATTTTCATTCTTCTTTGGGACACTTTTCAATGAAATAGTAGAATTGCCATAAATTGCAATTTTTTATATGCATGCATCATAGATGTAGATGTGGTGGACAAAATTGAAAAAATGTTGAATATTTTTGCTAGAAATAAAAATTGGTTTTTGTACGTTTCTTTTTTTGTTGCAAATTTTGTTCTTTGAAAGTTTATGAATTATATTTTTTTAAGCTTTGGTGTTCGTTCTCTTTTTTGGTGGTTGTTGTTGTTGTGTTCGCTTATTAATGAATTCTAGAATTGTAGTTTTTGCTGTTTATAGTGTTACTCACAGAAACAATTTCATTATTAGTTTTTTTCTCCAAAAGTAGAAGAATTTGAAGTTGTAGTTTGATAAAAGCTTTTTTTCTCTACATTGTTAGAATGGCATTTTTGCAGGTACTTTTTAAACAAAAATTTTTAATTTCTGTTTTTGTTTCAATTGTGTCTACACTTTCTACGATAATATTTTCCCGGTTTGCGTCCTTCCCGTCGATGGCAATTTTTTTCCTGATTTGTTATCGTTTAACTTTTGAAAAAGTGATTAACCGAGATACAGGGCTACATTATTCATGTGAAATCTTAAGATAACGGCAAAAATTCAAACTCCTTTTTTTCGAAAAACGGACGGAGGGCAGGAACTAGTGATCGGATCCCGTAATCCCGTCCCGTGGCAATTTTGGATTTACGGGAACGTCCCGTTACCGTTCCCGTAGCCAATTTTCCCGTAAATAGATAATTCATGATGCATTTTCGTCGAAATTACTTCAAAATGGTTTAAAAATGACTAAAAAACATATTCTTGTTGATTTTAGCCTATTTTATGATAGTACCGAAAAAATTTCTTTGAATTTGTGGCTTTATGAGTGCCATTATTTTTTACGGGAACTACGGGATTCCCGCGGGAATCCCGTAAATCCCGTACCGTGGCAATTTCGAGATTACGGGAACGTCCCGTTACCGCTTTTTTCCAAAAACGGTACGGGATCCGATCACTAGCAGGAACACTAACCTGCATTCCACTTTCATTCATCCTACACTTTTGTAGTCGAAAGTATAAAATCTCTTCAAGTTGTCACCTCTCTCCAAATTTTTTCTATGAATACATTTACCTTTTTTTCTAAGGGTCCTTATTTATTCATATTTTTTCTTCCATTATTATCCTTCAACTTCACCTTTACTTACTTATTCGTGAACTTAAATAACCTTGAAAAAAGCTCAATTTCCGCATATTGACCTTTTCACTTTTTTTTCGCCCCAAATGAATGTTGTGTCTATTATGATGATTTTCTTTTTTTTCTGTCGACCAAAAGAATTTTTTCAGATCAAACACGCTTCAAATGAGCATTGAATCGAATATACTTTTTACTTTTTTGTTTTTGTTGTTTGCCGCGCAGTAAAAATGTTAAACACTTTTTTTCGGCACAATCATAGAAAGTTTTTTTTGTTCAAGGATCATCTCTTTCTCTCCCACTTTAATAGCAAAAGAAGAAGATCAACTGTTGCAAAAAATATACTTTTTGCTACTGCTGCCAATTGTTATACATAATAGGCGGAGAGAGAGACAAGAAGAGAAATTGAATATCGTTCATCTATTCATTGAGTACTATTATTCCTCATGTTCGGAGAAAAGAAGAGAGAGATCCTTCCATCAAAAATGCTTGCAACGGTTTTCCTTTTCTTTCTTCTGCATCCTTTCTGTCTGAGTAAAAACGCATAAGAGAGATGATGGGTTTTTGTTTGTGTGTTGTTTTTATTATATGTGTGTGGTCGAGGAGGAAATTGAGATAGAAAGAAAAAAACCTAATGCTATATTTTTGACCACAGATTTGTTCATGTTTTTTTTTGTTGTTGATGATCGTGTCGTTGTTGTTTTTGTACCATTTTTTTGCCCATATTTTCTTTTATCAATTATTTTTTGTTCCCATGCTTGATTGATGTTTTTGCAAAAGTGATTAAAAAACCTAAAATCAAAAGATTATATCGAATGATGATGCTATTAATTGTTTGAAAATGTCTGACAATTAGTTTTCTTGTCCCCTTACATAATCCACAAAAAATCTAAGAAAAATACTGAACAATAACCATAATTCTTCTATTCTCGTTTGCATTTATTTCGAAAAACGTGGTGGGGTACATGAACACTTCTGATGACAATCAAACACATTTTTTGTATTTCTCTTAAATTCTTTTTACATCTTTTGCTTTTATTTTCACGTGTTTTTTTAACTGTTTAATCTTAATGTTCCGGCATTCCATTTTATCTCTTTCGTGGATATATAAAATCTTTACGTGATATCATTGCTTTTAACATTTTATATTTTTGCTATTTTAAAATTTAAAATTTTTTTTTTTTAACATAGAATTTTAGACTTGCTCAAACAACAAGAACAAAAATGGCAGACGAAAAAATTCGAATCGGTGGTGGCTCATCACATATTGAACAAGGTGAAAGACTTATAGATCCAAAGAAAGCCGGAGCAGCTTTAAATCCATCTGTAAATACAAAAGATCTTGAGGTATAGTTTTTTCTTGGATTTCTTGGGGCTTAACTATTTGGTTTTATTTTTAAATATGAGATAAGCTTATGTGATTTCTTTTGATATAGTTTTTATTGAGAAACCAAAACCTTTAAACTCAATCCAATAAATACTACTACTACAAAAAAATAGGAAAATGTTTATGCAAATAGATTTTGAAAAAAAAAGAATATTTCCGTATTAGGTTAGCCAACTTATATTTACTCAGATGTCTTTGCTCTCTCTTTTTTTTCTATCTCGGTTTTCTACAGCTTTTAAATGTCCGCTTATAAGCGTCGCTTAAAAATAGTTGCGTTGCTCTCTTGTTGCCTTTCCTTTTTGCTGTTTTGCTTTTTAAAAAATATGTAATCCTATCTTTTGCGCAGTATAGAAAGAAATATAATTTAAAAATAGTAGATTTATCAAATTACCATTCACCGAAAGTAGTAATACAAGTTGTTGTCGTTCGCACGTTAAAAATATAGAATTTTGAAAAATGTGTTCTTTTTTATTACAGCTTTAATATAATGCGATTAACCTTAAATTATCAAATATGGATGCAAAAAGATTCAGCTAGTAGAAATTTTACGGTACAAATGCAAAAATTTTTGTGGATTACAATAGAGTGTTTTTGAACTTGGTTTACATTCTTTTGTTTTCTTGTAACACTAAAAACTTTTTACAGTCTAAAGTTTCGCCATATTTTGATTAGAAATACAGTGCATTATTATCTTAGAATACTAAATGTGAATGCAAAAGGGTCAATGAAAATTGTGGCAACACAAATCATTACATCTATTTCTGGATTACGGTAGAACATGTTTAAACTTATTTTCTTTTTCTTGGAACACTAATAGTTTTTCAAAAGTGTAAACTTTTGCTTCTTTTTGATTGCAAATGCTATTCTGCATTATTGATAAAGAAAAACTGATCAATCTTGATATGTCTGTAATCCATCTTATTTATTTTTTAAGAACAATTGATTTATTTGAATTTATTATCAATATAAATTCTTTGCACATCAATCCATCAAGGAATAAGCAAAACACACACACTGCTTGTTTTCGTTTGTTATCTTTTTTAGATGATGATGATAGTTTTGCAGGAGTTGTAAGTATCTCTGTCATTTAAAAGAATGTTTAACAGACTGTTAATAACAGTTTAAAGCACTTTCAAAAAAATTTTTAGTGAAGATTATAAACAAATAGAACGATTGTTAGTGACGTAAAATAGCTTTTTTTTGCTAGTTTTTTTTGAGACAAATGCTGCTAGCACGTGGTGATTGAAAGAGTTAGAAAAATAGTTTGACATGCTTGAATTATTTTGAGGGGGAGAAAAAATGTAGACAGCCGACGTGCCAACTAATTTACGATAGATGGTAAATTAATTTGAAAATTAAGATGCTGAAAAGAAACAAAAGTAGAAATCAATTAAAATAAATACATTGGAGTCTTTAGATTTGACATTGATTAAATAATGTTTTTACACTGTTTTAAATTTCTTTAAAAATTTTTTGATTGACCTTCAAAAAGACGTTCATTAACTTTGGGTAGAAAGATTGTTCTAAACCAAAAACAAGTTTTAAAGAATTTCTTAACTTTGAAACAATTATAATTAATTACTGTGTTCTGATGTTCCATGTGACTTTTTCTTTTGATTCAACTAGAAGCCTTCAAAGTACATGTTCACTCCATTTTCAGCTATAAGACGTGTTCCTCTTCAGCTAAAAGCTTTCAACAGATTAAAATGAAACTATTGAAAGCTGTGTTTCTTCCAGAAATTGTTTTTTGTTGTTGTTTTCTTTTCTTCTTTCTGTTTTTGATCATTTAGCTTTAGTGATCACATTCAAGCTCGCTCATTTCTATTCATGTCCATTATGGGTTTTTTTCCTCGATTATTCAAGCCATTGACCAATACAATAAAAAAACGTAAAAAAATGTTACTTTTTTGTTGACGGAAAAATCATCAAAAAACATGAGCATAATGTTAAAACAAATAATAAATATATAAATCTTGCGCAAAAATCAGATTATTATGAAAGTGATAGAGATAGATACACAACAGTAGCGTGTTTTTGTTTAATTTTGTCTTATGTATTTGATCATAAAAAAACAAGAAATAAATCAAAAAAGAGCAGCGACGTTTTCTTGTTTTTCCTAAACTACATGCGTCGTTTACATTAAAATTGTATTTAGTAATTTTTATTTTCGTAAAGGGGTAGCCACTATTTCTTTTTTTCTTTGATGGTATCAGTTCTGTTATAAGACTGAAAGAAGAAAACTTGATTCAACGATTATTTTATCATTGTTGAATTTTAAGAAGAAGGTTGTAACTCTTACCTTTAAGTATATTTAATAGTTGTATATTTTGTTGAGTTTTTGGATTAAGATTTTATTAGTTGTACGAATTTTTTTTTATTCGAAGTATGGCGGATATTGAAATTGATAAAAGAACAGCAGAAAGGATCAAGGTTTGGATATGTTGATCTATCTAAAATAAGAGATAGGGCTTTACAGTTTTATCAATAAGACATAGCGAGAATACTGTAGTTTTTGAATTAAACAAAGTTTTTTAAAAGCAAATAATTTTATTATAATGTTGATTTATCTAATATCGGAATTAAGGAACTTTCTTTTAAAGATTTATGTATAGGGGGATACTGTAATTATCTATATTTTTAGTTTTTTAAAAAAATTCATAAAATTAATATTCCAATCTTTTTAGGGTCGTCTAACATGGCCACTTATTTTTGCAGTACTTGCAGCAACAATTGGTGGATCATTTCAATTTGGATATCATATTGGATGTGTAAATGCACCTGGAAATGTAAGTTCAAGTTTTATGTTTTTAATAACTGTATTTTAAATTTATATTTTTTTAGCTTATCACTGAATGGTATCGAACCTCACATATAAATGTTCATAATACAACAATATCTCGTGAAGAAGCCGATGTTCTATGGTCAATATCAGTTGGAATTTTTGCTGTTGGTGGTATGGTTGGAGGTGTATTATCTGGATGGTTCGCGGACAAATTAGTAAGTTTATTTTACAGTTATTCGAATCTTTATTTTTTGGGTAATCCACCAATGTTTTTATCCCTCGATAACTATCTTTAACTTAAATCAAATCCACGTATATCATTTAATTTTTTCTGAGTTATAGTAATTAAAAACAAATTAAAAGGAAGAAAAGCAGAAATGTTCTTTGTCAGTTTTATGATGTTTATAATTTTAGGGCCGAAAAGGAGCAACATTATTCGCAAATTTATTCGTATTTCTTGCTGTTGCATTGATGTCACTTGCAAAGTTCGTTAATGTATATTATATGATGATTGTTGGAAGATTCTTTATTGGGTTTACATCTGGTCTTGTTTCATCTGTTGTTCCAATGTATTTAACAGAAATTTCACCAATTAATCTTCGCGGTACTTTGGGATCTGTTAATCAATTGATGGTTACAATTGGTATTTTGGTTTCACAAATTTTGGGGCTACCATTTATTTTGGGAAATGAACAATATTGGCCGCTTATTTTTGCATTTGCTGTTATTCCTGCTCTATTACAAGTTGTGACACTACCATTTGCACCAGAATCACCAAAATATAATGTTATTGTAAAAGGAAAGAATGATCAAGCCGAAAAAGATCTTAAGAAGCTTCGACAAAAGCCTGATGTTATGGCAGAAGTTGAAGTTATTAAAGAAGAAGCTGCGGTATCACGAAATGAAAAGAAGGCAACCCTTGCATCAATGTTTATTCCACCACTTCGTTGGCCAATGATTAGTAAGTTTTCTATAGAGTTTATTCAAGTGTTAGCTCACAAAGATTTTGATATTAGAAATTACCTACTCGAAACTCTTGAATTTCCTTCTATCTTTTCTTGTTTTATACAGCATATTAACTGTTACATTTTTTTAGTTGCCATTATGATGATGTTATCTCAACAATTTTCTGGTATTAATGCAACAATGTTTTACTCGTTCGTACTTATTTTTTTATTATTTTTTTATAACAAAAATTATTATTTGAAAAACAAAAAAAAACAACAATATTCAATTTTCTTTTTAAAAAAAACATTAATACATTGTTGCATTAATACCAGAAAATTTAATTTCAGAACAAAAATTTTCCAAGATGCTGGTTTAAAAAATAATGAACCATTTTATGCCACAATTGCAATGGGAGCTGTAAATGTTTTAATGACACTTGTATCTGTATGGCTTGTAGATCATCCTAGATTTGGTAGACGTTCATTACATAGTAAGTTTCTTGTTTTTGTTGTACAGTTCCTTTTACATTTGATTTATTTTTAGTTGCTGGATTAACTGGAATGATGATTTCTTCAATTCTTATTGTTCTTTCAATGACATTTGCTGGTGAAGGTGCTAATGCCAATGCTCTATTCTCATATGCCTCAATCATTTTTGTTATTCTTTTTGTTGTTGCATTTGCAACTGGTCCTGGTTCAATTCCATGGTTCTTCGTCTCTGAAATTTTCCCTTCTTCTGCACGTGGACCAGCTAGCAGCATTGCTTGCGCTGGTAGGTGTTTTGTGTTTCTGGTTTTACAGTATCTTAATTGTAATTACTTTTAGTTAATTGGCTTGCAAATTTCCTTGTTGGAACTTTCTTCCTTCCAGTTAATGTAAGTTTTATTCATTAAGGGATACTGTAGGTAATCAATGTTTGCTTTTAGAATATCCTTGGCAAGAATACTTTCCTTGTATTCGCTGCATTGCTTGCAGTCTTCATCGTCTTTACATGGAAATTCGTCCCTGAAACAAAGGGCAAAACAATTGATGAAATTAGTGAAGATCTCAAAAAGCCTGTTGGATCAGCAGCAGCCCGATCATCATAAAGTCTTTATTTTTCTGCTTTTTTGTTGAAAAAAGCTTTTTCTCTAATCCTGCCAAATCTTTTTTATATTTATGTATTTTTTTTAAAGTTTTGATAGTCATTTTTCGATATGTTTCTTATTTAACAACTTTTTTATGTAACTCAAAAAAAAACTTTAATGCATCTTTTTTTAATATAAGAGCTTTTTTTCGCGCCCAGAATGATAGGGGTTTTTTTCACATTGTTTTATTTTATTAGCTTTTTTTTATATTTTTTGAATTTGTCATCTTTTTTTACTCTGTAATGTTCATTTGTTCTTTTTTTCTTGTGTATGATTAATAAATAATAAATATACAAAGCAAAGGTTACGGTAGCATATTAGATGAAGAAAACATTTTAAAGATAATTACAAAATTTTATTAAATACTGTTTATTAAAAAAATAAATTATAACATTAACATAAAATACCGTATACTAAAAACAAATTTTAACATTCTCTAATTTTAAGACGTTTCTCATATTGATCACGATATTCTCGACGAAGAATTTTTCCAGCTGGTGATTTTGAAATTTCTTTAACAAATTCTACACCACCTTTGAGTTGTTTATATGAAGCTGCATTTTCTAAAAAAGCAAATACCGTAGTAAAATCAATAAAAACTTTAAAAAACATACCAGCAACAAATTCTTTTATTTCATCTTCACTAACATTGCCAGATGTAACAACATATGCACGTGGAACTTGACCCTTGATATCATCATCTATACCAATAACAGCAGCATCTTTTATCTTTGGATGTGTTAATAGCAATGCTTCTAGTTCAGCTGGAGCAACTTGTAGTCCATTAACTTTAATAAGCTCTTTCATTCGATCAACAATATATGTATATTCATTTTCATCAATATATCCAATATCACCAGTATATAACCAACCATCATCATCTTTCATTGCAGCTGTTGAAGAAGGTTTATACAAATATCCCAACATAACTTGTGAAGATTTTAAACATAGTTCACCGATTTCATTAAATCCGAGTTCTTTTTTGGTTTCGGGATCAACGATCTGAAAAAGAGAATTAAATTTTTGGAAAGTTTGCTCATGTGGTCGAGTGGATAGCGCGTTGGACGTTCGACTTGGTGATCCCAGGTTCAAATCCTGGCGGAGTCTTCCACTAAAAACATGAGTGGCTGGTGCTCGGTGGTTAAAAGTGAGCCTTTAAGCTGTTTATTAAATCAACTTTTGAGGTAGGGATCAGCAGGTGCTACAAACATAAGTTCAAGAATACTGTCACAACGACTAATGTATCTTCTTACCTTAACGTGATAACCAGGCATTGGTCTTCCAATTGATGCAAATGGATAATCTTCTTTTAAAGTATTTGCATGTGAAACCATTACAACTTCAGTCATCTGAAAAAAAAATTAAACATTATTATCTACAGTATCCCTTTCAAAAACAATACTTACACCATAACCTTGCTGAACCTTTTTTAAATGTGGTAATTTCTTTTGAATTTTGATTAGCACTTCTTTACTAACTGGTGCAGCACCAGAGAGTAAACTTTCAAGTGAAGAAATATCATATTCTGTTGAACTATTGATAAATTGAAGAATTACTGGTGGAGCAACAAACATCATACGGACCTATAAGCTATGTGCATTAGTACTGCCATCGAGGCAAATAACATACTTTAAAATCTTCAATCATTTTACATGTTAAATTAAAATCAAATTTTTCCATTGCAATAGTTGGAATACCAAGGAAAAGATTAACCATCAAAGCTCCAATACCAAAAATATGATAGAAAGGTAAAAATAAGATATGTGGATCATTTGTTGTGACAACATTTTCTTCATTAATATATGGTAGAACTTCTTCAGTTAAATACGAAGCAAAATTTGGTACCATTGTATTCCAATTTTTATGTGTTATCATAACGCCTTTTGGTGGACCAGTTGTACCGCTAAAAATTAAGAATAGACATTAAACTCATAGAAAACGACAGGAACAATTTGTGATCAAAATCAAACACTTGGACCACCCTGTACATAAATCAATTATCAATCCACAATCAAAAACCACCAACCTTGAATATGGAAGTAAAAAGATATCCCGTTCAGGATTAATTTCAACATGATTCAAATGAAGTCCAGGTTCAAGAGATTTCATTGCTTCAAAATAATCAATAACATTACTTGGAAGTGGAGAAACTGAAGTACCTTCTGGACGTATACAAACAATCTTTTCAATTTTTGGACAATTCTTTGATGCTTCCAATACCTTATCAAGTGTAGCTTCGTTACAAAAAACGACTGAAGCTCTTGCATCAATGAATTGAGTAGCCAATTCTTTTGCTACAAGATTAACAGAAGCAGGAGAAGTTGCACCACCAATTAAACCAGTTCCAAGAACAATAGCAGGAAAATCAATTACATTTGGAAGTACAGTTGCAACACAACTACCATGTCGAAAATTATTTGATTGTTGTTGAAGAAATGTTGCAACAGAGAGTGAACGAAGATATAACTCTTTAAAGGAGAGACGTTCAGTAGGATTAAAAGCATTGATTATTGCAGGTTTCGATGGAGCTGTACATCCATGTCTCCAAATTTTCTTTAGCAATTGTTCAGAAAATGATTTATTGATTGGTTCAATATATTTAAATGGTGATTTAATTATTATTGTACGTTTTGAACAAAGTATTATTCTTGCAGCAGTAGATGATGAACGAAGACGTGACAACATTTTTACAGAGATATTATCAAAGTGCAGATAATAACACGTATAACTTTTTGATGACAAATGAGCAATGAATAGAACATGTTATAGAACTACAGAAAATTTACATATTTTAAAACAAAGATAGATAAAAGTACAATTCACGTCAAGAAAGCAGTAAGAGGTACTGTAATACCAAAGAGTGAGTATTATTAGAATCGACGATTACGACGTCGATTATTGAAGAAGATATCTGCAAGCCGTTCACCGACATTCTTTTGTGGTTGTGGTGGTAGAGTTGGAAGAACAATAAATTCTTTTTCTTCTTCTTTCTTTTTTTCTTCAAAAGGATTATATGGTTGTTGTAAAGCATTTCGAAGAAGTTTAGGACGCTCTGGTCGTTGTCGACGTGGTTTTTTCGGAACAACTTGAAATACACCATTTACACAACGTTGATGAAGTTCTTGATTCTGAAAGAAAGCTATTAGAAACAAAGACGATAAAAAGCATAAACAAACCTTGCCACGATAAACACTAAAAGTAGGACATAGCATCCAACAAACATATTCATTATTTCCTACTCCTTGAATCATTGATCGAACACTGCCAAGAAAATGACCTTTTCGAATAACTAAACAATATGGCATAATTATTGATCGATAGAATGTACATATAAAAAGATCTTACTAAACATTGGAGAATATTCATGTCGAATTAAAATTGATCCAATATCAGCATAAAGAATCCAACCTTTTTCACAATACATGATTTTACTGCTTGTTGTAAAGATAACATGAACGTCGTTAAGCTAAAAATGTTTAATATACAGTATACATATACTTATGTAGATTGAGTACAAATAAAAAAAAGCTTACAAAAACTTTAACACCATCTTTAACTTCAGATTTAGGTAAGAATTCAGCAGTATCAAATTTAACAGTAGTACAATAAAGATTGAAAAGACGATAACCTTCTTCATTAAATGGCATTTCAAGTAAGCTTGCTGTAACTTTAAGCCAATCACCGGTGACTTGGTGCACCAAGTTTAACATCATCATAATTTCTAAAGCAATAGCCATGCATACTGTAATAAATAAAGCATATATAGCTTACTCAATGCAGCAAGAAAATATAACAGCAGGACCTACAATAGTTATGTCAGATTCTTCTCATGTTATTATCAATGAACACTTACGTCGAGCAGGTGGCATTAAATAAACAATTGCATGATCTCTATATTTTTCTGTTACAACAGCTGAAATATTTTCATAACATTTATCATCAAGGAATTTGCAGCCAAGTAAATATCTTTGATGTTCAGGAATATCTGGAAATCCACCAACTGGATGTGAATCAAATTCAAATAGCAATGGATCTGGTGGAAGCTTTCCAATAATCTAAAATAGATTGATTAGTAGGGATATTTGTGAAATGAAGAAGCTTACATTTGGTTTAAACTTGGTATGATCAAAATCAGAATAAACGCAACCAAATTCAGAATCATCAAATTCAATTTCTTCTTCCATTGTTTGTTTACCTAAAAATATGATTTTCAAATGATTAAATAAGTGGTAGCATCCTCTCATAAAAGAGTCATTGTCCGTATGTGTGTGGACGCTTCATAATTCTCAAGCTGCAGTCATTGTCGCATGTTGCATGCGCAAATGCATCTTTTTTTGCTTGCTTTTTTTGTTGCTTTTTTTATGGAAAAATTAATGATTGGATTATTCTTTTTTTCGTTATTTTAAAAAAATAAATAAATAAGGCACTGTATCTATTCGCTGCTTTTTTGGGTTTCGCTCTGTTATGATTCATAACTTATGAGAACTGCAACACAAAAATTTAAAATTAGAACTACAAACAAAAAGCCAACATTATTTCAAAAATAAGGTGATTAAACTGGGTAATAATGAATTAAGCAATAATAGTAATCTTAACGATATACGGTAGCGTGATGCATTGGTAACCGCCCCGGAGGGGCGGGTTACCCCTAGTTGGTATATAATTTTTACAGAGGGTATTTCTCGGCTGGCTAATATTGAAAAATAGAACAAACAAAAAAAAAAGAAGAGCTTTGAAAAAGCAACAAAAAGATTCTAAAAAATCTCATATTTTTTTGTTTTCCTTTGCTCTTTCTCCAGCATTAGCAAATGCTGGCTGATTAACCTTCAAACGGTATCGGAAGAGATTGTAAAAAATATTAATAAAAAAAACAAAGCAATAAAAATGAGAAATAAATTATTTTTGAATCAAATTTTTTTCCAGAGCAACGATCAACGTAATAAAATTCTGTGCTCATCGAAGTGTTGTTTCTTAGCGAGAATCTTTTTTCCAAGGATAGATACGGTAATTATTTTGAGCAACTTTTAATGTTTAAAACAAATTTATTATTTTATAAATACTACATATTAAAACCGTATGTATGATTCTCAGTTAGCGCAAACACATATTTCTTAGCAAATCAGCAGTTTGATTACGGTATGTTTTTTGAAAGAAAATCAGGAAAAAATTCGGCATAAACATTTCTAAAAATGTAAAATAAACTGGTTTGAGGCTTTTATTAAAATTGTTTTTATTGTTTCGATACTTCGTGAAAATTGATCTTTCAAATGTGAGACATATCAATAAGATAATATATATCCTAAAATTATATAATTATATATTATAATCTAACGAGAGGACAGAATTCATGTCAATGACCTTAATTATTTAATGTTAACGAAAAAATAGAAATAATTATATTTATCTCTTTTTTTAGATAGACAGCAAAAACATTTTATCAAAAATTGTTTAATGTATTTCTGTATTATTTTTTTAGCAACAACTATATTGACTGCTAATGCTTTGGATAAAAATGACACAAAAGAAGTAAGAGAAACTTTGCCTAAAAATACTTCTATTACAATATCCTCATTATATGTGCTTTATTTGAAATTTTTGTTTTAGCTCATATTGTGTAATAATGATGTGACATTCAAATGTATTCAAAGGCACCATTTTGATCCCGAATGCATGATACAGATGAATGCCGAATACAATGTAACTGCAAAAAACTTTACCCTACGTTTGGACCATTCATACGAGCAATGCATTCAACGAAATATTAAACCTCTGACAAAAAATCCAGATATTCCACAAAATATTAATATTACAATCAAAGAAATTGAAAGAGAAAAACAAGAAGAAAATTATGAAGAATTTACAAAGAACGATGATGCCTCTGCAAGTGATGTCTTTAAGATTTATTTGTAGGATTAAAAAAATGTTTCAATGTTTTCGTGAACAAAAATGCATGATAAAATCTGATCATGAAACATTGATCAATATTTTAGATCAGTGTACTAATGAAATTTTAAAAACTGATGGTAAAGTTGATATGGTATCAATGTTTTCCAAAGCTTTTAATGATAATGCAGAACTGTTAGATGTAATTCGTCATCGATATTCAATGATTGACTTTGAAAAAATTAATAAACAAATGCAATTGGATAAAGATTTTAAAAATTATTTATGCTCGGATTAAATAAAATTAATTTTATTATTGCTGTTTTGATTGAAATATATATATTTTAAATTAACAAGTACATTTATAACTCACTATAATTGGAGAATTTTTGTTGTAATAAAATATTTATATTATTTATTAATTAATATTTATTAAAACATATCTAGGGACTGGCGTCGTATTTTTTTCATTCCTTTTTTTGCAAAAACAGCGGAAGAAAAATGAAGGGGGAGCCATTGCCTTGTGCACGAATGAATAGTGGTGTAACGCGCGCATTCACGCGGCGGCTGTGACGAGTTCGAGTTTGGTCGCGGTCAGAAAAAATTTTGACTTAGCAATTTATTAAAAATTTGGTGAATTATTATTTTATAGCATTAAAATAAAAATAATTTTATTTATTACAAATAAAAGTTAACTTATTTGTGCCGATGAAAAGCTTTTATAACGGGTTTTGCACAAATTTGTGTGACTTTTTAAAGAACTTATTTTTTTATATTTTAAAAAACAAAGAATTGCTATTTCTTGGCCTTTTTTGAATCATACAAAAGAAATGTTTTCTGTCTGGTTCATTGCATCAGTCTCAGGTTACTAATATGCTTTTAAATTCAATAAAACTTTTCATCTTTTGAAGTTTAAAAATGGCTTGCTAAAGCAAATCAAGCTGTACAAAAACATGGTGAATGTTGAACTATACTTGATCAAATGAATGCATAGTGAACCTCATTTAACTGAAAAAAGCAGTAGAATTTCAGTTAAAGTTACATAAACTTTTACCTTCAACAGAAAAAGGCGATACAAAGCTTTGTGTGTTAACGATGTGTAATGATCAACATACTATTTTTTGATTATAAACAATCTATTTCTTAAAAATCTATTTTTTTACATCACAATTTTCAAACAAAAAATGGCCTTTCTTCATTTCCATAAAAAAGGGTTCTTTAAAAAAGTGACACAAACATATCAAAAACCTCTTAGCATATCAGCAATTTGATTACGGTATGTCTTACAAATAAAATGAATTGTATTTTTTAAAAGTTTTCAAAAAAGTAGCATTTGAAAGTAAATTCTTACTTTTTGTTAAACATTGTCAAGTGCAACAACCATCGTTTATCGAACGGTTGTTTTCATGCATGGATATTATGGATACTGTAATTATGGAAATAAAACTTCTTTTTTGGAATATATTATTTAGCAATTATTAATTAAAATTTATTAAAACCGTAGAATAATTAGCACAAAATAAGACACATCAAAAATCTCTTAACATATCAGCAATTCGATTACGGTATGTTTTACGAATTAAATGAATTGTATTCGTCAAATCTGAGACATTCGACAAACAATTACTTGGATTTTCACCCGGCTCATTGCCATAATAATCATAAATATTTGTGCCAAAACTGTTTGAAACTGTGAACAATATTTCATTTCTACCGTATACAACAAGCAGACGATGGTTCTTCTTTACCATGAATTGCATGAGTAAAATAGAAAACACAAATTTCAAAGTTTAATGTTTCCACACATTTGTTCAAAACAGTAATTTTATAAAAGATTTATCTCAAAGCTTTTGTTATTCTTAACACTATTGCAGTATATATTTTGTCTTCTTCGAAAACCAAAAAGTAATAATAAAATTTATTCATTAAACAAAAACAATCATCAAAAACAAACATTGGCATATCAAAAAAACAGATATATATCAATGGCAAATACAGTAAACTTATTATTTTTGATTCTTTGAACGATATTCCTGAAAAATGTTATTTCTGTAATATCTAGCTTTGAAAATCGATATAAAAAAGCCAACTCACATTAAAAATATCAGCAAGTTTTTCAGCAAACTTTTCAGCATAATCAGCAATCTTTCCAAAAACAACAGCATTAGTGGACATTAACATTGTAAAAAATTCCAAATCATCAATATCTTTAATTTTACCTTGAATCATGAGATCTTCAATAGTAAGCAAATCCATAGGCCTAAAAATACCAAATGTTGTTAGATAAAACAAAATAATAAGACAGCTTACATTCTAATCCAAGAAGGATAATCAGAAACTTCAATTTTAACAGGATAATAAAAAAATTCTTCAACGTCTGCTTCTTGAATTTTTAAGAAAATTTCATATAAAGGATGTTTCTTTAATTCTTCAATATATCGACTGGTAACGATATTATCTCCTTTAAGATTCATATTAACTCTCATAGGCTTTTCTGATTCATAATCCTAAAAATATACATATATATAATAGTTATCAACAAATCTAAAGATACTTACAATATTACTTCGAAGACAAGCATTTACCAATTCAACGGTCTTTTCATTTGGAATATCTCCATCATCATACCAATTAATTGTACCCATATCATTAGCAAATTCAAAATGAATTTCTCCAGTCTGTGTCATTACAGTTCTTTTGTTGCCGCGTCTTTTACCAGTTCGATTAGGGCCATCCCTATGTTTTTCAACCAAAACAGGTGTTTTCGTTTTTTCTAGTTCAACAACCAAACTTAAATATGTTTGAGTTGCACCATCACATGTAACTACAGGAGGCTTAGGAGTTTTATGATGAGGTATATCAGCAGATTTCTTTGTAGTACCAGAAGAAGAAGGACGACGATTCTTTTTTGATGATTTTTCAATAACTACCGGATCAATTGCAGGAATTTTCGATGAAGATGACCACTTCTTCTTTTTTGCAGGTGGAGCATCAGGTGGAGAAGGTTTTGCAGGTGGAATATCACGTAGAGAAAGTTTTGAAGATGGAGTATCACGTAAAGAAGATTTTGAAGATGACGATGGACGAGATGTTGATGGTTGAAATCTTTTTGATGAACCAGCAGCAGTAATAGTGACAGGAGTAGATTTTGGTAACTTTGTTTCAGGAAGACGAGAACTTGGAAGAAAAAGTTTCGATGGTGGCGTATCAAATTTACCAGGTGTTGAAGATGACGATGGACGAGATGTTGATGGTTGAAATCTTTTCAATTGTCCAGAAGTAGTAATAGGAGTAGATTTTTGTAGCTTTGTATCAGGAAGACGAGGACTTGGAAGAAAAAGTTTTGGTGGTGGTATTTCAAATTTACCAGGTCTTGAAGATGACGATGGACGAGATGGTGGTTGAAATCTTTTTGATGGACCAGCAGCAGTAGTAGTGACAGGAGTAGTCTTAGATAGCTTTGTGCCAGGAAGACGAGGACTTGGTGCTTCAAATTTAGCTGGTGTTGAAGATGATGGAGTTACAACAGCATCACTAGCTTCAGCTTCCTTTTTAACTCTAAAGTCTTCAGCCTTTTTTGTTAAAGTATTATGAAGATCTTGAAAATTTGTAATCTAAAAAAACCATTTGTAGTGAGAGAAACTAAAACCATTCAAAAACATACTTTATCCCTTTCAGGCATAAGTGATTCAAAAATGCTTCTTTTCTCCAAAGCCTTATCATAATGTTCAATTCCAACAGCCTAAAATAATAATAATCAAAACTAATTATTAATAGATAATACAACAGTACCATTTGAACCAATGATGGAAAAGCTTTACAAAAATTGGTAATCTTCTCAGCCATTTCTGGTGACAATTCATTTCTTTCCATTGCAACAAGCATATGTTTAAATTTATCATTCAATAATGTTTTATCAACAAATTCTGTAATCTTCAAGTTCTAAAACAGGGTATTTATATTAATACGACGACAAAGCAACTAAATAACTTACATATTCTTCATATTGTTCAAGTAATTTAAAACCATGAATTTGTTGTGTATATGGAATAGTTTCAAAAAGTTCAACATAATATGGTTTATCTCTAGATAGCTCAAGGATCTTTTTAAACGCAGATTCACAGATTTGAGGCGTATATTTTGAACGTAAATTTGAATCTTCTGCTCCTCTCATCATCTTATTTGCAATTTGTTGACTAAAACGATTGATGAAAATAATATAAGTAAATCTATAAAAAGAATAACTTACAAATCAAATATATGTTCTTTGAAGCAACGAAGAAGCTGAAGAATTTCTTGGAACTTCCATTTAATCTCATTATCATCCATCTCTTGACATAAACCGTTTTCCATTTTGAAAGGCAGAAACGAAAACTAAAATATTACTATTACTTGATATATATTTACAACAAGAAAAAGGGAATTTTTGATCGACATTAGTTAAAAAAAGAAACACGTAAAACAAAAAGATACGAAAAACTTTGAAACAATAAGAAAGCCGAAAAATCGATCTAAAGCCGTTGGCAGAGATGGTATGTATAAAAAATAACAAAGTAAAGCAGTAATTATGAGAAATAAATTAATAATAGTTTATTAAACATTTTTTAAAGCGCGATGGTTAAATTTTTTGTTCGTCAAAGTTCAAATGAAAAATTGAGCTCTTCTTCGTTGTTGCGCCTCCCTACTTTGAATGGTACTTTTCGTGGTAAGAATTGTGTTTCCAATGATGGATACTGTAATTTTTTGAACAAAGATTTAAGCGTTTAATAATGTGTTTATAATTTTTTCAATAAATTCTTTATTATTTATTAATTAATATTTATTAAAACCGTATAATAATCAATTAGCACAATTAAAAAACACATCAAAAATCTCTTAGCATATCAGCACTTTGATTATGGTATGTTATTTAAATGAATTTTTTTTTAAAATTATAAAAAAAAAGTAGCATTTGAAAGTAAAGTCAGGCTACTTTTTGTTAAACATTGTCAAGTGCAACAACCATCGTTTATCGAACGGTTGTTTTCATGCATGGATATTATGGATACTGTAATTATGGAAATAAAACTTCTTTTTTGGAATATATTATTTAGCAATTATTAATTAAAATTTATTAAAACCGTAGAATAATTAGCACAAAATAAGACACATCAAAAATCTCTTAACATATCAGCAATTCGATTACGGTATGTTTTACGAATTAAATGAATTGTATTCGTCAAATCTGAGACATTCGACAAACAATTACTTGGATTTTCACCCGGCTCATTGCCATAATAATCATAAAAATTTTGTATAATTATTTCATAATTTTGTGCCAAAGTTGGTTGAAGCTGTGGGAATTCTTCTGATGCAATTTTTAGAATACTTAGTTGACATAAAGCAGCAAATTCAAATTCATTTCTAACACGAATTTTAATCAATTCAGCATATTGTTGAAGAGATTGATTGATGAGTTTATCGATTAGAGGAAATTTTTCAATCATTTTTGGATCTAATGTGATACCAGCTGATTCAATGTATTGAAACATAAAAAAGTTATTGATTGTTGCAAATTTATCAGAAATTTTTGTAAAATTTTTTAGCGCTGCTTCTAGAATTCTTGGATCATGGGGTGGTTGGAGGTATGCAACAAGAAGGACAGGATTTTTAGCAGCAACAAATAAGCTATTTTCAAGGATGATAGAACGTTGAAAAGCTTTCATGAAAGGGGTTGGGGCAGGTGGAGTTGTTGGAGCGATTGATGGGATTGTTGTTGGAATTTGGGGTAGAACAGTTGACGACGCAGTAGCTGGAGCTGAATAGTATGGTGGTGGAGGAAATGGCGGAGGTGGAACATTGGCTGCTGTAAACTGTGTAGGGGGATTTGTTAGCATCATTGGTGGAATAGTTGATGGAACACTTGATGGAATGGTCGATGGAACATTTGGGGGAATACATCCTGCACCAGGGATAGGAACTTGATATGACATAGATGTGTTTGGTTGTAACAAATGTGGAGCATTTACAGTTAGAAAAGCTCTCATAAATTCTGATGATGATTCTGTTGGTGGTGCCATTGCTGGAATCATCTGTGGAATATCAGTCGATGAATTAGTTGATGGAATGCTCGATGAATGAGGATCTTGCACTTGTTCATAAATGGATGTTGTTGGTTCTCTAATACTTGGAATATTTGCATTTGTAAAATGTTTCATAAATTCAGTTGAAGAACCTGTTGTTGTCGCAGCAGCTGCCATGGATGGCATCATTGATGCACGAGGATCTGGCACTTGTTCATGAAAGTCGCTTACTGTTGTTGGTTGTCGAATAAACGCAGGATTTACAGGTGTAAAACCTTTCATGAATCCTATTGATGGAATAGTTGTTGATGGCTGGGCCATTGATGTAGCCATAGATGGCATTATCATTGTTGGAATAGTTGATGTACGAGGATTTGGCAATTGATCATGATATGAAATGAATGCTTTTGGTTGTGGAATTGGATGAGAATATGGAGTTGAAAAGCCTTTCATGGGTTCAGTTGATGAATTTTTTGTTGTTGATGGTGCCATTGATGATCCCATTGATGTAGCCATGGATGGCATCCTTGACGGCATCATTGGTGGAATAGCAGATGTTCGAGGATCTGACACTTCATGAAATGAAATTGATGCTTTTGGTTGTGAGTTTTGATGAGAATTTCCATTTCCAGAATATTTCATAAACCCTCTTGGCGAGCTAGTTGTTGCCGATGGAATAGTTGGTGGATCAGGAATTGACATTGAAGAAAATGAGATAGATGTTAGTTTTGGCTGTAAAATAGATGGGGGATTTGGAGTTGAAAAAGCTTTTGGTGGTGGACTATTTGCGGGTGTATTTGAACCAGATCGAACTTCGTCAGGATTCATACCAGATTGTCGACACTTTTGATAGCGACAAAATTTGCACATACGCCGGGGAGTAACTGAAAAATTGAAAAATAGTTAAACTTTGAAGAACAATTTTTTGTGGTAAAAACAAAATATCTTTAATGATAGTAACAAAATACAATTTTTGTTACAATCCTTTTATAAAATTTTTCAACAAATGCCTTAGTGTAACTTAAAACTTAAAAAAAGAATTTTGGTTAAAAAATGTTTAAAAATGAATTACAATATTTTTAATGACAAAATTTTCATGAAAGTATCCCCGATGTTGATTACTTTCCTTTTTAAAAAATTTTCATAAAAAAAGACATAAAATTTTTAAAAAAGAAATCGTAGTAAAAAATGCAGAATGTCGTCAGTAGCAGGAAGATTAACACAAAAAAAGATTTACTAACTATAGAAACATCTCCTCCCCCAAAGTATTAAAGTATATTTAAAAATTTGTACTGTACTTTTCTAACTTTTTTCATAAGTAATTCTTTGAAAGATTTCAAAAAAAATTCAAAAGTTTGAAAGTCTACAAAAATTTGTTCTGTTAAAAACAGATTACTGTAGTCTAAAATCTTACCACAAAAATTTTAAATTTTTATAAACTTTTTCAATTTACATAATTTTTAAATTTCCATAAAAAGTGGTAGGAATAGTAACCTTTGCAGAACGAAGTGTTAAAATTTGGGTTACTGTAGTCTAAGTTTTCATCTTGAAAATCTTAATTTTGTGAAATTTTTAACATTTTTAATTTAATAATAAACCCTTAGACAGTAACAATTTTCAGAAGAAAGTATCAAATATGGATTACTGTAGTACAAAGTATTGCCACGAAAATTTTATAATTTTTTTTAAATATTTAAATAAATTTGTAGAACTTACTATTATATATTGCACAATTTTGTTTATAAAGGCATCGATAAATTTTCTTTCCTGAAAAAAAAAGAACATTTTTAAAAAAACAATAAAACACAAAAAAAGTAAGTACCCGAAACGCTTCGTCTAAAAAATGCAGCACATGCATCGCAGCTTAATGCCGAAAAATGTTTTGATGATGCTTCATCACCACAAATATTACAAAATTTAAAAATTTTATTTCTAAGCCGTTGTTCAAATCGTGATTCAATAATTAGGGAATTCATTATGGCAGCAGGTTTTTGATAAAAAGAGTTGAATAAAATTAATCCAAAAAAAGATATAACAAATTTGATGGGAGATGAAGCAAGCAGCTAATATTTAACACGTTAATGAAAGTTTTTAAGCACAGTTTTTTGCAAAGAAAAAAATAGGGAAGTTTCAAGTAAAGTAGCAAATAAAATTGTATATTTTAAGCCTACAAAAGCTGCTTTTATATTTATACCAAAAAACTATGCAAGTCTATTTTTTAGGAAGCAAAAGGCGGAGGAAGGTATTTTCTATGCATTTTTTTCAAAAAAAAGAAAGAGGAAGCAATTAACCCTCTTTTTTTTCAAAGAGATTTTATTTTCTAAAGAAAGATTTGATCTTGATAAAATCAAATAAAGCCTAGAATCCTTAAAAAAATGACGTAAAATTAAGGTCAGCTTTGATTTGAAAGGCTTTGAAGAATCTCTCCCCTCAACAATACCCACCACCACCGACAACAAGGATAAAAACAAAGAAAAAAATTGATAATTTAAAAAAATTGAGGGGAAATTGGGTTTTAAAAGAAGATTCATACAAAACCAAAAAAAATATGACGAATTTTTGACATAGATAAAAAATAATTTTTATGATTAATTCAAAAATATTTTTTTGGACAAGCTTTAAAAATTATTGACTGCAATCATAACTGCATTTTTTAAAAGTAGAGCTGCAGTCGCGAATGATTAGTCAATTGTCTGGGTAAAAAAATTATCCACGAAATTTTGCTGCGCTATCTTAAGGTCATCAAAGGTGGGAAAGGAAAAGAAGAAGCGCAATGGAATCCATCACCAATGTTGGAGGGGTAGTGAGAATCGATTTCCCTGAGGTAAGTAAATGTCCTTGATCTACATTTTATTGCCTATAATCTAATTTTTTAAATTGAGATGTTTAATTATTTTTATGTGCTTTGAGCTCTTATAGAAAATGCCATAAACCACATTGAGATATACTCTTTCAAAACTTATGGAATTTTAAAAATTGCTTGTCTTTATCCAAATAAAATTTCAATCCCCTTGTTTTCTTTGCTTCCCCGCGAAATGTGTGTTTCAGAAGGCTATATTCAACAGCTGGATGCCATTGATACTGTAATTGAATGTGAAGCTTTAAAATTTTATATCTATTATTCTGGGGCAGATACAGAAAAGCTTGATATTATGAGAGATCGTTATTTTCAATAATTTTTTTCTTATTTGTATTTGCTTTGATTCAATGTGTTAATATAAATTTGATTCATGTTTGTTTAGTCTATAAAAATGAAAATGTTGGATGCTCATTTTATTACTTTTAAACCTTTGAAAAAGATGAAAATAAATATCATAATGTCAGTACTGGCGAGTTTCGGGTTTAAATGATGTCTCCAAATGACGTTGAATTGACACTGATTTAAATTGTGTAGCAATTTTATTTTCTTTTGTTATTTTTGCAGCATTGCTTCCTATTTTGACGAGAAAAAACATCTTTATTGATGGTGTCATTTATATTTTAGAAATAACTTTTTTAGGAACCGAAGAAGTCAGTTATCATTTTTTATTGACAAACGTCTTTGAAACGGTTATCATTTTTTGACATGATCTATCTATAAAAAATGTCTGCAACATCGATGGAGAGCAGGTTGCTTCATTTTTTTTGTATAATTTCCTTTTCTGATTGATACATGTATAGTTAAACAAAACCAAAAAAAGTTAGGTGGGAGAAATGCTTTTACTTTGTGATAAAAAAAACATGCAAATTTAATCAATCATCCTCTTCAAAAACATAACTTTTGTCCTCAAAGAAAACCATTCATTCTTACATACTACAACACTTTCAATAATGTTGTCTCGACTTCGTCAACCTTCTTTAATTACTCACCTTCATCTAACAACATCATTACCAATCACAGGAATACTTTGCTCAAAACGTACAATAATAATTAAATCTCCATTTAAATATATTGAACCAATCAATAAATCATTTGCTGAACAACTACTAAAGAAAATTTGGAGACATGGTTGTACAGCTCCATCAAAGCCTGCAATAATCAATGCTTTTAATCCTGCTGAACGTCTCTCCTTCAAAGAGTTATATCTTCGTTCACTCTCTGTTGCAACATTTCTTCAACAACAATCAAATAATTTTCGACATGGTAATTGTGTTGCTACAGTACTTCCAAATGTAATTGATTTTCCTGCTATTATTCTTGGAACTGGTTTAATTGGTGGTGCTACGTCTCCTGCTTCAGCACAAGCAAGTTCAAAAGAGCTGGAAACTCAATTCAAAGATTGCAAAGCTTCAATTGTATTTTGTGCTGATACAACGCTGGAAAAGGTTTTGGAAGCAACAGCAAATTGTCCAAAGATTAAAAAGATTGTATGTTTGAAATCTGGGTTACTTCCTGAAGGTTCACCTGATGTAATACTTCCAAGAAATGTAACTGATTATAAAACAATTAAACATCTTCAACCAGCACTTGAATGGAAACATGTTGAAATTAATTGTGAACGGGATATCTTTTTATTGCCATATTCAAGGTAGGTGTTTTTTTGAGAGTTATTTTAAACAGTAGAAGACAAAAGTTTTTTGGTCGCTTTGAATTTTGTTTAAACCGTTTAGTTTTCTAATAATTTAAACAAGATTGAACGCCTTTGTCTTTTTCCGTATATCTTCATACTTCTTTTTTCAGCGGTACTACTGGAAGTCCAAAAGGTGTTATGATATCAAATAAAGGTTGGAGTATTGGAATGACAAATTTTTCATCATTTTTTAAAAAAGAAATTTTTCCATTTATTAATAAAGAGAAGCCTGTAACAGCAAATGATCCAATGCAATGTTTTCTGCCTTTTTATCATACATTTGGATTAATTACTGTTTGCTTTAATTTATATTTGGGACATTCAACCGTTGCTTTACCAGTATTCAAATTTGATCAAATGTGTAAAACTATTCAAGATTTTAAGGTATTGTTTTTCTTAATTTTTTTCAAATAACTACAGTACCCTTTTTTTTAGATTCGTATGATATTTGCTGTACCACCAATTTTAATCAATCTTGCAAATCATCCAGATGTTGATAAATATGATCTTTCATCACTTGAAAATATTAGCGTTGGAGCTGCTCCACTACCAGAAGATATTATGTATGCACTTCATAAACGACTACCAAATTTAAAAAATATTACACAAGGTTACGGTATGACTGAAACAATTTGTTCACATGTTAATACATTACGAGAAAAAAATATATATGGTTCTGTTGGAAGATTGCTTCCAGGTTTTGAAATGAAGGTAAGTGGCATTGTTAGCTCATAATTTGAACTTGTTAAACATTTTCTTCTCTTTCAGATTGTTGATCCTGAAACTAAAAAAGAACTTGGTTACAATAAAACTGGTGAAATTTGTATGAAATCTTCTCAAGTTATGTTGGGATATTTGGATAAACCTTCTTCAACAGCTGCAATGAAAGATGATGATGGTTGGTTATATACTGGTGATATTGGATATATTGATGAAAATGAATATACATATATTGTTGATCGAATGAAAGAGCTTATCAAAGTTAATGGACTACAAGTTGCTCCAGCTGAGCTAGAAAACTTGCTATTAACACATCCAAAGATTAAAGATGCTGCTGTAATTGGAATTCCAGATGAAAGAAAAGGTGAAATTCCACGTGCATATGTTGTTGCTGATATGTCAAAAGAAGATGGTGAAGAAGTTACAGAAGATGAAATTAAAGCATTTGTTGCGAGTGAGTTTTTGTTTTGAAAGTTGAATAATTACTGTAGAAGATGTTCCAATGAATTTATCGTTTTTCGTTTGACTATTATTTTTGAAGAAAATTGCTTTGTAAAAGCACTCTGTAATAACCTCTTATTTTTAGCCAAATCTGCTCCGTATAAACAACTCGTAGGTGGCGTTGAATTTGTTAAAGAAATTCCAAAATCACCATCTGGAAAAATTCTTCGTCGACTTTTACGTGAAAGATTTAAGAAGTCTCAAGAAGAAGATATTGCTTGAATATTTGTAGAAATTGATATTGTATGATTCTTATATTGATATATGACTAACAACTTTTATGTATGTATTTTGTATGATTAACTAACTGAATAAAAAGAGTATTTACTTTCAATTTTTAATGTTTGTATTCATTTATTCATAGGCAGCGTGATGCATGAGACGCTGTTAAAATGTACAATTAAAATCCAGATTTTGTCAAATCTTCCGGAAGTTTTTAAAAAATTAAAACATAAAAAGTTGATGAATTTTTTAAGTTTTTAGAGCATTCAGCTGCTAATTAGAAAGATAAGTAGATGATTGAAGATGCTCTTCTCATTTTCTAAACTAGTTTCATTTCCTTCCGGGAATATATTGTTTTAGCAATTTAGCAATAATTGAAGCAAAATTGTATGATCTCGAAAGAGAATAAGAGGAAGAAGAAAAAGAAAAAAGTACAGTTGCAATTGGTCATTTTTTTGAAAATCGTTGAAATACTCTTTTAAGTTGGAGAAAAGCTTTGCTATTGAAGTGATTCTTTTTCCTGCTCACTTGAAAGAAACAAATTTGACAAATACTTTTTGCGAATAAGCAAATAATAGCCAGAAGAAAAGAAAGAATGAAAAAGAAAAGTGAAAAACGGAACTTTTAATGTGTGTATTTCACACACTAAATGAACGTATTTGATATTAAAAAACTAGCGGAAGGGAAGAATACGTATTCAGTATACAAAAAAGCTAACAAGAATGCATTAGAGATTTTGCTGTAAGATTCACTGCGGAATTATTTTGGCACTTTTGATATATCTAACTACAGTAATAAAATGAAATTTTCAATGAACTTTTGAACAAATTTCACTCCCTCATGAAGAAAACAAACAATCGTTTGACTCACAAAACCACAAAAAACGATTGTCTTTAACACTTTTTTTTTCTCAGAGATTTGTTTAATTTTATCATCATCCAAAAAATTCATGCAATGAATCAACTGTTAAAAAAACTTTTTTTCTATTTTGGTCAGTTTCTCTAAAAAAAGAAGGGGGACAACATAAACAGATGAGCTTTTGGCTTGCTGCTTGCTTGATGGTTGCAAAAAATACTTTTTTTTCTCTTTACAAAAGTAAACATTAGTTTTTGCGCAAGCGAGAGCTGCGGAGGAATGAACGAGGCAAGCAAAGACTGTCGTTCGTTCGTCGATCTACCAAAGCTCATAAAAAGTCGAACTAGTTAGTTAGTTCATCGACATCCCCTAAAAAAGAGGGTGGAAGTAATTTTGAGTCAAAGTCAAGTTGCTTGCTTGCTGCTGGGCTTGCTTGCATCGTCCATCACCATCATTGCCTCCATCATCACCCCCAACATCGCCCAACAGCTAGTTAGAACAATCAAGAGAAGAAAAAAAGGAAAGAGCTTCAATCCTTTAAGGGTTGCTTGTGGCTGTATATGTGTGTATATTAAAAAAAAGGTTTTTACAAAAAAACTTTTTTTTCATCATCATTGAAATCGTCTACTTTCTTGGACACTGAAAGACAATTTTGTGTGTGTTTGTCCGAAGAATTCCAGAAACAACAAGCAGCCAACCCAAATACAAGACGAAGGAAATCTTCAAAAAAAGATTCACTTTTATATTTAACTTTTTAACTCTTCTTTTTTTTCTTTTATTTAATTTTTGATAAGCCATCAATTAATTAAAATTCAATTAATTAAACCAACTATAATTGTGAATGGTCATTACTTGGACTAGCAGCGATTACTTATATTATTAATATTTCATCATAATTATTTGACACGAATGTTTGTTATTGTATAAAATTAGCAATGATAAGTGGTTCAGCTGCACCCTCACGTGCACAATCAGAAGTATTCTCGGCTTCTCAGTATGGCGGGGCACCACCCGTTGGACAAAAGCGATATATTATAAATCATTTTGCAATTCCATCTTTTGTTATTCATGTAATTGGTTTAGCATGTTTATGGACGCTATGGTACTATCTCAGGTATGAATCGTATATGGAGTTCATAAATTTTTACAAAATTTTTGTTTCATGCTTTTTAAGTTTTGAATTTTATTTCAGTTTTTTGCTAAACTTCTTTTTAAGTCAAACAGCTTATGCTATCAAAAGGTTACAGATTTTGGCATCTGTTTTTTAGATTTTTTACAAATGTCTTATAATTAACACATTTTCTAAAAACTTCTTTGTTTATTGCATGAAATTTTATAAAACAAGGGTAAAATAAATAGGGATACTGTAATTGTTAAAACACTGATTTTTCATTCTTATTAAACATTTTAAACGTTTTAATTTCACCATTTTATTGATTATATTCTATCATTTTTAGATTTACGACAGTATTTCCATATCATCAAAGAGTATTTTATTGTCGTGATATACATTTATATAAACCAAATTTTCGTCCAGAAGATTTTAATGTTTATGTTTCTGATGATTTACTATATGTTTTAGCATTCACGCTACCGCCACTTGTTGTAAGTTTTATTTTTTATACAGTGCTATCAGGGATTATTGATATCTGAAACTTCAACAAACGACTCTCGAGCTTTTAATACCACAAAAAGTTTGAATATAAATTCTCGATATCTCTGAAATTTTCTTTGATATTGAAATCCGATACCGAGCTTTGGACAATTTTTGTCTTGCATACATTGTAGATTGCTATCTTCATGATTTCAATGCCCATTTGTTAAACCAATCAAAAATGCTTAATTATGCAAGAGACTAATCCGTAAAAAACTTTTCTTTGTCTGCTATTTTTTGAGTATCTGCGTGTACCAGGCGTTTTAGCCTTTTTTTCAATCAATTTTGTTGCTTTACATTTTTTATTTAAACCCCAAATAACAAAAATAGTAGCCAACTGCTTGCTTACAAAACAAAATAAAAAAAGTCATCGGGTTAAAGCTTTTTTTAGTGAAAGCGCGTGTCAAAATTATATTTTTACTTTTCCTTTCACTTTTTTTTTGACCACCGCAACATTTTTTTTTGAGTGATTTTGACAAAAAGCAAGCAAAAAAAAGTAGACAACTTTAAAAATGACGAAAAAGTACTAGCAGTAATAATTCCAAAATCGGACTTGAAGATTATTGATTCCATTTTTTAAAGGCTTACATTTGGAAGGTTAATCTTTTTGTTGAAGAAAGCTAAAAAGAGAAAAAGCGGAGGTGTAGAAAATAGAAGAAATAGAAAAGCAAAAAAATGTGATTAACAAGCAAGCTTTGAAGAAGAAAAAGAAAAATATGCTTGAGTAATGTTTACTTTCTGATGACTGACCATTTGACTGACTTTGACGAATTTTTGAACAAATATCTTTTTTGAAGCAAAAGTTTAAGGTATTTTAAGAAAATTTTTGAAGCAAAAATGTTTCAAATCTGCAAGGCAAGAGGAGCAATAAAGTAAAAAGATAACAGAAAAATTGCAAATTTACAGTATGGCTCGGATTAGATAATGCAAAAACAAATTTTTAGCTACCAAAAATCAATACATTTTTAAAAAAATTTACAGATTCAAATTAATGCATCAATTCTTTTTTTAGATCTTCATTGGTGAAGTAATGTTTTGGCTATTTTCATCAAAGCCTCGAAAAGCAATTGTTGCAAGCTCAAAGTTATGCAAAGTTCATCTTTTTACTCGTCGACTCTTTCGATTTTTGGGTAATATTTTTAACTGACTGAATAGGAACTTTATCAACAGCTTTCTCAACACAAAGTGCAGATAAAAAAATCTTTTTTGCCTGTCTTTTCCTCGAGAAAGTTGTGTTTTGGTGATCAGGCTTCATTAACATACAATACCTCATAAAAATCAATTTTCAGCTGTATTCATGTTTGGTGCATTGATAACTCAAATCTTTGTTGATACTATCAAACTTATGACAGGATATCATCGACCATATTTTCTTTCACTTTGTAATGTATCATTCCCAAATTGTACTGCTCCGCTTGAACATTCACCCTCGCCTTCACCATTCTTGGCATGTAATTATCGAAATGCTGATGAACTTCGATATGCATCATTGACGTTTCCATCATTGCATGCAGCATTTAGCAGTTTTTCAGCTATTTTTGCATCGGTTAGTTTTATGGATATTAGCAGAAGTTTTGTCGTTTCTTTTTGACACACTTTGTTAGGCGAAATTCTTGTTTTCATGTAGAGACATTGCTGTAAACACTCTAAAAACACATGTTTAATTTTTAGTTATACATTTATTACATGATTAACCTTCGTGGTGCTCCATTACTTCGTCCATTATTAATTTTTGGCTTCCTTGGACTTACATTGGTTGATTCATTCTCACGTATTAATGGCTATAAAAATCATTGGAGAGATGTTTTAATTGGTTGGCTTATTGGCTTCTTTATTGCTTTCTTCTTAGTAAGTTTTTTTGCATTGTTTGATTAAAGCTATCTGAAATCGAAATTTTGACTTTACATAATTAAGGAAATTTATATTTTCGATTTTGCGGAGCTTATTGTTGACACATTATGCAAAAATAGTGTTTTTTTAGTGCCACTGCGTATTATGCTTCCAAGAAGTATATCATATTGCGGCTGAAAAAGCTGCCGGTATCATATCAGCCGCTGAAGCAGCAGAAGAAAGAATTTCACCATTCTTTTCATGGTTCCGTCTTCCACGTGTTCAAGCTCCATCTGTTAAAGAAGAATATGTGTAAGTTAACAGATTTTAATGCTAGATTTAGCTTTATTCAAGGATACAGTGTGTATGATATCTTTATCCATTTTTAAAACATTTTATTTTCTTTTAAAAAACGAAATTGATTTCGATAATAAATGAGGCAGTAAAGTTCGGCTACACCAAAACCATAAATTTTAGAGTCAATCAAAAAAAATTCCTCATTTAATTGTAAAAAAACGTGGTAGACATTTATTTTTATGGGTGATTACTCATTCCTTTTAGAATTTTTGAATGCAATAAAGTTGCGTTATTTATTAACGGTTTTGAAAAGACATCTATTTTTATGGCTTTAATGATGGGCATTCAAAAATGTTTTCATTGAATAACAAAATTCAAAACTTTTTTGCTTTTTGAATGTCATGTTTTTGTTTATTTTTATCGTTCTGTAGCTTCTTTGTTTTCAAAAAATAGATATGGTTTAAAATTGTAGGCTTTTGAGCAAACATTTTGTTGTTTTATAAACAAAAATTTTGTTCTTATCATAAATTGAGAGCAAAAAAAAATTGAAAGCTAATTTTTAATTTTTTCACATTTGTTTCTTCTGATATCAATATCGGAATTGTTTATAAAATTGAATTATCAACACTTTATTTTTCAGTGTTTATGAAGAAGATGTTCCACAACCACAGCCACCTCTTCCATCACAAACCACAGCACGGCATCGACGAAATCAAGATCGTACCTATGAAGTTACAACCACAACCGAATCTCTTCATCGTACAATTGTTCCACCAAATCAACAACAACAAAGTCAAGGACAAAATAATAATGGATATACTGGATATTAATAAGTGTCAAATAATACTATAATTATTATATCATCTCATATCCTTTTTTTTGAAGATATCAATTTTTATCAAATTTTTTAAACAACTTTTTTCTAATTTCTTTAAAGTGCTCTTTTTAAGCTTCAATAATATTTGCATAATTATATCTTTTTTTTCAATGTTAGGATTCAGATGGGTCGCTATAATATAGACTGCATCTGAATCCACATTTAAAATCTTTTTTGTGCAAATTTTCTTAATTTTTTTGTTGTCGAAACTTAAATTTTTTTACGATTTTAAAATAATCAGTTTATGTTTTTTTGTGATTTATTTATCTTTCTTAAAAATAGCTTTGTTTGTAAACTTTTTGATGAACTTTTATGCTCAAATTTTTTTAATATTCTTTTTTGGACTGTAAGGGTTGCGCGTTTGGCACTTACAATAATTTCTCATTTTTTGTAATTTTTATAGCATTTTTTTGAAGATTTTTTTGTACATTTTTAAAGGCAATAAAAAGTAAATTATTATTCAAGTGTTTGATTTTACAATAGATGACAAAATGTGTATAAGTACCCTTTGACCCTATTTCGAACCCCAAATCCCGAAAAAAGACAAAAAATGGAAAAAGAATTCGTGGAAAATTTAACACGATTTTTCACGAAATTTTTAAACTGTTTTTTAATACTAAGTTTAACTAAAAACAAAGCTATCCAGAAATCTCCATTTTTTACTCGCCTACAATTTTTGAATAAAAAACATTTCCAAAAATGCAAAACAAACTTTCTAAAAGCTTTTTTTTGTATTCTGTGCGAAAATAGATTATATTTTGGCTACGATAAATTGTAGTCTCAGCATTTAATAAGAAAAAAATAAACGTAAAAACTTTTAAAAATTCAATTACTTTTTTTTCGAGTTGTATTTTGTCCTTTTGCAAAGAAGCTTTAAAAATAACATTTTCAAGGAGTTAATTTAGCTTTAATAGTTTTTCCGGAAAGAACTTTTAGCACCAGATTGTTTTCTTCAATGATGGAAATCTTTTGTAATTTTTTTTGCCGTTTGTTATTTACCTGTACATAGACATTTTCTTTATTTATCTCTTTTCAAAAAAGCTTATTTAACTACGTATTACTGTAGAGCATTATTTGTGCCTAATTACAGTAATATTCTTGTACCAGTTAACATTCCATTTTTTAAATCTATTTATCAAAAAGCTTTTACATCCTGTTTAATTTAATAACTGTGAGGTAGCAATGTTCAGCTACACCAAAACCATAAATTTTTTTGTTACTGTCAATCAAAAATAAAAACTTCCTCATTTAATTGCAAATAAAAAAAGTGGTAGACATTCGTTTTTATGAGGGTGCTTACTCATTACTTTAAAAGTTTTTGAATGCAATAAATTTAAGTTATTTATTAACGGTTTTGAAAAGACATCTATTTTTATGACTTTAATGAAGGACATTGAAAAGTTCTCTTTCGAAATTTTCATTGAAATTGAAAATATTTTTTTGAATAACAAAATCCTAGACTTCTTTTTTTGGTGAATGTCATGTTTTTGTTTCTTTTTATCGTTCTGTAGCTTCTATGTTATTAAAAAAAGGTATGGTTTAAAATTGTAGGCTTTTGAACAATAATTATTTCAAAAAGAAAACATTATAACTTTTTTATAAACAAAACTTTTAAAATTTAATTGTCGGCGTTTAAAATTATTTTGTCGGTAAAAACTATTTTTTATAAAAATTAAGTTTGCATCAGTTCTTTTCTTTTTGCATGGCTCCAATTTGACGTCAGAAAATTTTGAAGAGGTGGTGGGCATTGTTCAAGGATAATAGGGTTTTGTTTAATAAAATACGCAAATTTTGAGTGAAAAAATCATTGGAAAAAAAAGTTTTTTTGCGAGGAAAAACTGCACGCAAAAAGTGCATTTCTTTGGCTGTCTGGCGCAAGTAGGGACCGTCTTTTTGTTTCTTTTTCCTTTGACGCACAAAACAAGTAAAAAACAACGTTTATGTCGAATTTTAAATTCCTTAAATTTGAGGTATTTTAATTAATTCAAGCTCTTCATTTTTTTTGAAGTGGTTGAAATAAATTTTGGAACGCTTCTGCATTTGATTGCAGAAGCAAATTTAATTAAAATTTTAAAAATTTTAGCCTTTGGTGCTTTTATTTTTAAAAAAATTTTTAAGTTTTCCTGGATTGTTTTTTTTATTTCCGGTTCTCATCCTTGTAAACATAAACCAACCATAAAAAATGTTCTTTGCTTTTATTCTGTGAAGTAGGCGTAACAGAAAATACCCATGTAATAGACTTGTGACGGTTCTTTCAATTCCATAGAGAAAACTTTTGTGGAAAACTCTTTCCATTTTTTTATTGCCGTGTGAATTTAAATATTTTAATTACTTTATAAAATACCACGTAAATTTTATTTAATTCTTTAGATGTTTTAAATTATTGTTACCACAATAAAATAAAAAATGGATAAATATTCGTTAGAATGGTATTATCTTTTTGTATTTTTTATTTATTCAATTTTTACAGTAATTTGTTTGCTGTTGTTACTTTTTTATGTGCTTATTGGTAAACGAATACTTGGCGCAAATATCAGGTAAATAAAACTTTAAATGCACGTTTTAAACTATATATTTTTTCTTTGTTCTTAAAAGTTGCTTACGTTTTTTAATTAATACTTTGCCAGTAACATAGATGTTAAAGTAACAATTTTAAAAAATGTTTAAACAAAGTTTTTTTGATACTGTAGGACATAATTAAAGGCATTTTTTATGAAATTGCGAATATGATTCAACGAAACTTTAAAGAAGCAGATTAGTAGTAGGGTGATCCAAGTAAAACTGCAAACAATTTTTTGGACGCAAATTGCTTTTTATTGTTTCTGCAAGCTCATATTTTTAAGGAGGGGTGCATTTTTTTAGCATTTGGGGATACTTCACCAAAGGGCATCAGATTCAAATTTGATCTCTGCATTACCCAGAAAATGATATAAGCAATCAAAATTCTGACTTTTGTGAATATAATAGTCAAACAATCAACTCTCTAGCTTTAAAAATGACAAAACGGTAGTCATATGAAAAAATGCATATGTTTATAGAGCTCATTTTTTAACTGCGTTATATTTGTCATTATCACGTTTTTAATTACTGAACACCTGAGATTGGCATGTTTCGTGAAACAAAATTAAATTTAAAAACTTTAATTGAATTTACTATAAATTTTATTAGAAAATGTTTATATTTTGAACTGCATAACTAATCACATTTTTTAAAATCATCAAAAAATTGAACACACTTCTTTTAACTCAATTTATGAAACTCTCAGAAATTCAATTACTCTAACATCATAAAACTTATCTTAATTGATGTAAATTTATAGAAATATTTTGTTAATCACCCTTACCGTAACCATATTTTTACCATGCGGAAATGCTTTAAACACTTATTCCTCCATCATAAATCCCGGTGTCTTCAAAGGTTCATGGATTCGATATATTTGTGGATCAGGTGGTCATATGTTTCGGCTAACATCTTTAGCAATATTAATTGAAAGAATTGTTGCAACTTATTATGCATCAGTATATGAGAGACATCGATATCTAAAATATACAGATTTAATTGCAAGTTTTACATGTGTTGGGATTTCATTAATTATTCCAGCATTTACTGTATTTTTAAGTATTAGCGATACATTCATAATAATTTTTATTACTTTATCACTTTTTGCTATTGTTTTTGTAAGTTTATTTTTGTGGATATTTGCTATATAAGTAATGAATTTTCGAAGATATCTTTAAAAGTGGCAAAGATCAATGGCAACATTATGTTTCGAGTTCAAAAGAGTATTTCTTGTTACAAGGGATAAAATTCAGAGCAGTTCTGTTCTTGCCGCCTTTCATCCTTTTTGAAGCTAAAGATTAAAGGCGCCATTTTGTTTTGACTTTAGAAAACGCTTAATTAACTGAAAACTTATATTTTATCGATATGTTTTTTAGCTTACAATGTTTCTTGTCAGAAAAAACAAGCAGCTACGAAGATTAACTCAGATGAATCCATTACTGCATCATCGTTATCAGGTATATCTTGCAATAAAAATATCACAACGTTCACCTAAAAACTTTTCAGCTGGCTATGAATCTTCGCCTTTTATCACTTTTACAACCATTTATAATTTTTATTGCAACTGTTAATTTTATTGGTGTTATTATCCTTTACATTGTTGCATTCACAACTAAAAATTTTCTATACGGATATAATGCCTTGTATTATGTAAGTTTTTTTCAGCATAGGAGCTCTTTAGATGCTAAGTAAAAGGGGTAATCAATTTTGCCGTCTTTGATATGCGGCAAATTTTCCTGTGATCTTTAAGAAAAAATAATTTTTTATAAAAATCAATTTATAAACATAATTTCTTGCCCCACCTATCATTTTTGGGGTTATTAAAATAACCCCAACATCATTTTTTAGACATATTATACTGGTATTTTTTGTATTACAGCATATATTTCATGCAAATTTTATTACAATTATCAAAAACGCAATAAAGTAAAATGTATTAAAATTGCTACAGTAACCAATGATGAAAATAATGTTAAAATTGTTACAACAATTGGTGGCGAAAATCTTCCTACAAAACAATCTGTTGATAATTATTTTAAAGATTTACATAATGCTTGGAAATAGTTAATTTGTAGTAAAAATGTTTAGTAATTGTTAGAGTAATAAAAATTGTTTAACAGTATGTGTAAATAACACCATGATATATAAAAATATAACCGTAAATACTCAAGTGAAATTGTGGAAAATTTTGGAAAACCGTGGAAAATCGTGTTAAATTTTCCACCAATTTTCTAATTTTTTTTTTTTGTCATTTTTTGACCATTGGGGTTAAATTCCAGATGGGGTCACAGAGTACACAGCTGTTCAAAAGTGCCATGGATTCCTTTGCTAGATTCATATGTACTATTTCTGAAGGCCTCCTGAATTTTGGATAAATCGTTAATGTTTTTCCGGGTAAAAAATAGAATGAAATTTTTGTAACCCATTGTAAATTTCAAAATCTTTACAATAACGAAAAATCTGAAAACAAATAAAAGCGGAAAAATTCTTAAAAGCAATCCCCTCAAGAATTGCGATATTTAATATTCATGGTCATTTACTAATTTAAAAAATATTTTTTGAAATTATAAAATTTCATTTTTTTAAAAACTAAATATTTTACACGTAAGCACTCCCTAGACAATACTGAATAAATATATTTCTGAACAATAATTTTTTAAACGACGAAAACACAAAAATGAACAAAAATGTGACTTTATAAAAAAATAACACATGCAATTTCAAAATATGCACAAAATTTAAAACAACAAAAAATTTTAAAATTTAACTTTAACACTTCCATTTGATGTCTCCCATTGATTATCATCTTCAATCTTTTCAACTTTTGGCTTAACTTTTGCTTTTGGTTTTAACAATAATGCTTCAAGCTGTAAAAAATATGTGATTAAAATTTACTCAGATATCCATGCTTACTTTTCCTGCTGGAACTTCCACCAACGCACTCAACAACAGCGCCAATCCAAATGCACCACAAAGAGTTGTAAAAAAGTAATTCGCAAGTATTTGCCAAATACTTGAAAAATATACTGCATTTTTTTCAAGTCCAAAAATATAGATAACAAGTGGGACATGAACAAGATATGCGCAATATGAAAGCCTTCCAAGAGGAATCCAAATATTCCATGACATAAATTGATTAATTGGTCCACCATAGCCGTAGTAGCAGCTTACAATTATCCATGTTAGCCCTAATCCCCATGCGGGTTTTGATAAAGCAGAATATGCAGCTCTCCAAAAAAGTGATAACTGTGTGCCACGGAAATAATGGAATAAGCCAAATAAGACGGCTAGCATCATGGATAAGCCAAGGATCCAGCCAATGATGTTGATTAACTTAAAATAAATGTTATAATAGAATCTAGTAAAAACATGGCTTATACAGTGGTTTTAAAATTTTGTAAAAAAGAGAGCGGATGATTCGAACCTTGATTAGCTTACAAAAATTAACCTTGTTAGCCTGCTGCGTTACCCCTGAGCTACATATGCACAAACAAAAAAATTCAAAATAAAGAAAAACTTTCAAAAGTCAAATGTAGTTCAAGATACAATGAACAAATTCGTATTTTTCATTTTTGAAAGTTGGAACCCTGGTTTGAATCCTTGGGGATTTTTTTCAAAGTTTTTAAAATTACTATCCAAAACCATATTTTGATTCAATCTAAACAAAAATTACCGGATGAATTTTAATTCTCTTATATCTCTGTAAACCCCAGCCAACAACAATTCCCATAATATAAATTTGACATCTAATCCACATTGCATTGTACATGTTATAATTGTATAAGCTAAAAAACGTCATGATTGTTTAACATGTGCTTCAAATATTTTTGCTCGTTTAAATTCTTACTCTATATTAATTGTTTTAGGATCTGTTGGAGCAAAGAAAACTTGTGTTGGTGGATAATGATTTAGGTAAACTGTAATGACATTTGCAACTGTTGAAAGGATGAATAAAACTGATGCAACAACGATGCCAAGAACAGGATGAATTGCCATTGGGATAAGTAATGCAGGTGTAAGAACAAACATTTGCATATCAGTTGCTAAATACCAAATATGACCCATACCTGAAATTGGAAATTGCTGTGGTTACAGTATTTTTTACAAATATTAATTTTTTATGGAATCATTTCTTTCAAGATACTGATTCATGGACAACCATTCATGATTCTTTTAATGGATTAAAACTTACATCGTTCTTCAATCGGGATATGATTAGAATAATATAGCATATTTTTCCACCAATTTTCTTGACATTGATTTGGAGTTGGATTTGGGATTAAATATATTGGCATATCTTGAATAATTGGACGGAAGAGAAAAGCATAAGTTAGATAGACGACATAGAATGGAGCAGATAAACTAAAATTCTTAACTTAGATGTTGCAATTACAATAGACAACAAAGCTGTCCAAAATCGAAATTTTCCAAGTTTTCCCGAAATCAAAAACAATTTTATATAAAAAGCGATTAACTGATTTTTTTAGTCCGAAATTTAATTGATTTTTGAGAAACTGAAAATATTGATTTTAAATTGATGGGTAAGACAATTACCGTATAATTCTATGAACATAAAACAATATCCAACCCATTGGAGATGTTAAGATCTTTTTGTCATTATTAAAAGCTTTAAACCACATAAATGATAACAGCACTCCACCAATAAAGAAAAAAGAATCAACAGAAAAATACGCGTTTTCGACAAGTTGTGTCATTGGATAATCAAGCAGCGGAAGAAAATCTAATAAGTTATCTAAAAAGAATTATTTATTAAAAAGTGCTCAAATTATTGCCGTTTAAAAAATTACTCATAATATTAAGAAAAACTTCAACAACATGTCCAAACATTACCCAAACTATTGAAATTACACGTATACAATTAATTGCACCAATTTGACCTTGCTTAACTTTTGGAGCTCGAAGAATTTCGGTGATATTTGTGTAGAGGGAAAAAGCGAGGAAAGCTTGAGCACCAGGACCTACAAATTTTGTGAGTGAATAAATTTTATGAAATAAATGTGTTTACTTTTTCTGATAGGACTTTCTGCTGGCAACAAAAAGTAATCAGTAATTCCAGCCAAAATTCCAAGTGATGCGATGATAATGAAAAATGAGCTAAAATTATTGATATCTTGTTATTATCTTATCCGAAACAGTCTTACATCATAATCCACGATCCTGTCGTCAATGGTTCATTAACATCTTCAAAATTCGTAATGGAACAAATTGGGATAGTAATATTTGGAAAAAAATCAGTTACTAAAATAGTTCCAATCAAATAAAAGCGTGTTAAATTATTTAAATCTTCAAAACGGTAGACAAGTAAACAACATTTATTGATCGGGCAACGGCAAGCAGAAAGTTTAAGGAAAAAGAAGCAGACATTCTCTAATTTTAACACAAAAAAACATCGAGATTTGTTTCTCACGTTTAAATTAGACGATTTCGGCTTCCTTTTCCCTAAACTTCTGTTTTTTATCGGCAAATTATCAAAAAATTTTAAGCGGTTGTAATCAATAAAACGACTTCTTGTCTACAACTTTACAACCTCTTACCTGCTCCTTTAATATTCATTAAATCTTTTGAACTACAAGTTTTTGGTAGACAAACATCAAAACCAATAAATTTGCTGCAATCTCCTGTAACATCAATAAAAGCTCTAAAATTATTATTACTTAAAAACTTTTTAAAAAAACAATGGAATACCTGCTGTAAGATGTTCTAAATTCTCTTTGATGATGTGGAATTGTATATTTAATTATATCACATTCTTGTTTGAAGCCATAAAGTACGGAAGGACCACGACGTAATCCAGGGGGTAAATTTGCGGAGGCATCTTTTACTGAAATGGAGGAGAATTTAGGTAGAAAATTTTGATTTCGGTGGCTGAATTTTCGTTTTCTTCAAAGTCGAAATTCAGAAACTTGGAATCAAAATTTCCAAATTGAAAGAGAATCATACCCAGTCAGAATCGATGTTCCACAAAATAAACTACTTACTTTGTGCAACAATATCATCAAATCCAGGATAAGCAATATTAGATTGATTCAACAAAACTAATCCAATCATTGCAATATCTTCCATACATTCAGATGAAACATCTGGTAAAGACGGTAAACCTGTTGGTAACACAGCTGCAGCTGATCTAGCTAAATATTCATGAATTTCCCTTCTTTGAAATCCTTCAAATGATTCACGCCAATTCCAACTCGTATAATCATAAGCTTTTAAATCAAAATATGGCCGATCACTTTTTGGATTTATAATATCCTCAAATCTTGCTTCAACAATAGCAATGAAGAAGAAAAGAAATATTAGCAGGAACATTTTTTTCAAGAATTTTTTGAACACCAAAATTATTTCTGTGTTTTGAATAAAGAAGAAATTACTTGCACTTTCTTATTTTTCTCATAAAAATATTTAAAGCTTATATAGGAAAAGAATTAACTGATAAGAAAGTAAATGCACCTATTTTTTTTCGTCATAAATAACTGTCATAAATTGTGGTTGTAGCCTTCCATATATGAATGAAATGAAATCATCTTTTTTTGTGCTATGGTCAGGAAATGAATCATACATGTTCTTAAATTCAACGCTGATACCTTTCACACAGCTAAAAAGGGTAATCTGCTTTTTTTACATCCGAGTTGTTTTGAGTTGAAATGATTTTTGCAAAAAAAATGTGTCTGTGTCATTGTATAGCCTATGCAATAGTGATCAATGAAATAACTTAAAATTTTTGTGACAAAGAGTATCATTTCCTTGATTTTAGGTAGGTTTTAATTCAAATTAATCTTACCAACATGTTTCACATTTTAGATATTCATAATAACAATCCTACCATAAAAGAGGGTATTTTTATTTTGAAGGGAGCGGGTGCTTGGCAAAGTGTGTCAAATAGCATGGACATAGGCCTAGCCATAAAGTTCAACAACGGTAAAGAATGCAATGTTTGTTTGCTGACGAATGAAGAGAGCACTTTATCAATGTTTGCGTGTAATTACTTTTTTTTAATGTAAACTGCAATTTTTACACATTTTCGTATAAAAACATAAATTAATACTGTAATTTTTAGATGGAAATTAAAAAATTAAAACCACCTACAAGTCAAGCACCAAATCGTCCAATTTCTCCACATATTCGAAAGCCTGCTCCTGTTGCCAAAAAGCTTTCATCTGCTAGTGTAGATATTTTGGATTTAATTATTGGTGATCAAACGGTTTTATTACATGATAAATTTAAAACTGAACAAGAAAAATCTGAAGAACGTCAAAATTTGGAATTAGAAAAGCGAAGAAAAAGTGTCCATGCATTTCATTTACCACCTATGGAAAGGAAGCCTCGTGATACATCTCGTCCACGACCAAGTATGGGTAAGTTCATTTACTTTGTGTCTTATAGAATCACATATTTATATCTGTTTTAGATTTAGATTTTCCTTCATCTTCATCAAGACATGTTGCAAAAGTGGAAAATGCATTAAATTTACCGCCTCCACCTCCACCATCTGGTCCACCACCACCAAATGCTAAAAGAGTTCCAACAGGTCCTCCTCCAGCAAAGAAATCTAAAACTGTTGTGGATGCTTTATTGCCATCACCTCCACCATCAATGCAGCCACCACCAAATGCTAAAAGACTACCAACAAGTCCTCCACCAGCATCATTGCTTCAAAAAGCAAATGCAATTTTACAAGATATTGGAAACTGTTAGTTTTATTTTTTAAAAGGGAAAATATTAAAAGCATTTTTTTAGCACAAGTAGAAATTCATCAAGAAGAATTTGTTGGTGACTATCAAGCAATTGAAGAAGAGAAAGCTCCCATTGAATTTCATGGAGAACCTGTTCCTGATGGTGTGTTTTGTGTTAACTTTTATAGATGAAGACGATGATGATGCTTTATTTGAAATGGCTGCAGGATTTCCTAAAAAGAAAAAAGAACCTAAACCTATCGAAGAAGAGCCGCTACCAGTTGATGAATTTGTTGAACTTGACTACTGTATGTCAACAAATTTTATGAAATTTGTTAAAGTTTTTTATGGTTTTAGATAATGCAGATTTAAATATTAAAGCAAGTGCACAAAATAAATGGCTTATCGATCCTGATAATGGCGACGGGTATTGTTTTAGATAAATCCTATTTGTTAAACGTTCATATGTTTAAAAACAATTTAGACTTATATATTGATCTTATATGTTTGACTTTAACAATATTTGATGTTTTAGATTTGCATTGATTATTGGAGGAGTTCGATCAAATTATGGTATTATTGCACCACCAGCAGAAGAAAAATTTAAAAGAATTGCTTTTCAAATTCAAATTACTGAACTTCTTTCATTGAAGCATGTTCCCTATGAAGAAACTGATCCACATGATGTTAGAATTGGCTGGTCCGTTCCATCGGCTTCAAATGTGCTTGGCGAATCTTCAAAATCTTATGCTTTTTGTTCAATTGGAAGAAAGTTGAATGATGGAGTTTTTCAAAAATATCATGATATTTTTCAAAAAGATGATATTATTACAACAGTACTTGATTTTGAAAAGCAAGAAATTAGTTATTACAAAAATGATGTCTTTCTTGGAGTTGCTTTTTCAAATGATTTATTTTCATCTGGTGATCTTGTCTTTCCACATATTTCAATAAAGAATTGTAAAGTTTTGGTTAACTTTGGTTTAGAATGTCCTGATCCTAATAATACTGATAAATGGAAGTAAGTGTTTTGTGACATTTGTTTTTACAGTAATTCATTTAAAAATTTAGACTTCCTTCGGATGAACCAGAAGATACGGTATTTGTTGCAAAACTTGATAAATCTTGCCTTAAAGTAACCATTCGACCACCAAAGGACAAATCAGAATGTACGGTTATAATGATGGTTGGAATTCCAGGCGTTGGTAAAACAACCTGGGTAAAAAATTATTTACGTGAACATCCTGAAGAAAAATGGATTCATATTAATAGTGAATCATTTCTTGCTGCAATGAAAGTTAATGGTGTACAAAGAAAAAGAGTTTCAACAAGATGGGATATGATATTAGGTAAATGCTAATTAGAGAACACATAAGTAATGGAATATGAATTGTTTATAAATTTTAGGTCTTGCCGCTAAAACTTTCTGCAGAACTTTAACATTAGCATGCCGACGAAGACATAATTATATTATTGATCAAACAAATTGTAATCGAGAATCAAGAAAGCGTCGATTAACTTTATTTGAAGGTTTTCATCGCAAATGTGTTGTTATATGTCCAAGTGAACAAATTGCAGAAGAACGAAGACTTCGACGCTCTGATTCTGCTGGTGAAATACCTGTTGAAGCTTTACTTGAATTAAAAGGTACTTTTATTTTTAAGTTTTACAAATAACTTAAAACAATTGTTTTTAGCAACAATGTCATTACCAAATAATGAATTGGAACTTTTCGAGGATGTGGAATATGTGGAGCCACCAGTTGAAAGAATTTCAGAAGCGATTGAACTTGTTGAACGTTATAATCAAGAAGGACAACCATGGATAAGAAAACATAAAAAATTACGTCCAAATAATTCAGTTATTAGTGATCATCGTGGACATTCAAATAATTGTATTGGTAATATGTAATTCTTAAAATTCTGCATCTTCTTCTCAACAACCATCTGGTTAAATTTCTTATTTATTTTTGTTAATTCACATTTGTTCTTTTATTAATTAATTGTTGTTAAACTTTTTTGGTCTCATTCAATGTTTTGATACATTCTTCGTTCTTTATAATAAACAAATTGTTGTTGTTTTCTGATACCATTGCTGAGCGGCCTTTCGTGCTGTTGATTCTTTTGTAAATGGCGAAATTTTGATTACCTTTATGAAAGCTAAAGACATGCGAAGCCACCGCAAAAGTATATCCATCTCGACAAAGTTCATATGGTAAAGCTGGTTGATTATGCATTCGTAATGGAAACCCTTCAAAGTGATATAGATATGAGGAATGAACAACTAGTTAATTAAAAAGTTTGACATCCCAAAATAACAAAAAATAAAAAAGAAGGCAGATGGAAGACATGAAAGAAAAATTGTCCATAAAACGTTCTATAATAATCAGGCGGATACAGAATCCATCTAAAACCATAAAGAAGAAAAAATAAACCACATTTTTGCCATATATGATCTGGAAAAAAAAGTTATGTGCTTTCACCTTCTATCCGCCATCTATATCGAATTGATTGTCATTTTTCCGCCTCTCTTGTTAGTTCGGAATGTGAATTAAAAACAGTACAAAGGAATTTCATAAACATTGATAATAAAATCCTCAAATACTGCTGATATTGAGGTATTGGATGCAATTTTTAGCTACTGTATTTTTTTCTATCCAATTCCAACTATTTTGATCTTTGTTTTCTTGATAAGCGTCATAAAATACATTAATTATCTTGTCAAAATTGTCAACAGAATTTTTGATTGACATGTTGCAATTTTTCCTTAATAAAAACTATCTCATTTGATTTGATAGAAAGGTGATATTTAAAAAGTTTTTTTTTAAAAAAACTGTCAAAAAAAACTGCATCAAATACTTCATTTATGTGGTTTCTCTGTCTATAGGCAGACGTCTGTCGATACTGCAGGTAAACGTTGCTAAGAATTTTAGTTTTTAACGCTTTTTTGCTATTTTCTTTTTTCATGTATTAATTCCATTTTATCAAAATTTGCATGTTTTGGAACACAAACATACACAATCAAACAGTCTGATTATATTTTAAAGATTTTTTCATTTTTAGCAATGATTTCTCGTTCTGCTTTGCTGTTAAAAACTTTAAATATTCATGGTTCTCGCTTTTCTTCATCTCAAGTTATATATTATCGATATGGTGATCCTCTTGAAGTTGTTCAACATCAAAAACAATCAATTACGAATGCTGCTTTGAAATCTAATGAAGTAAGAATCAAATTTCAAGGTCCAGCAGATATTAATCAAATTCAAGGTGTTTATCCAATAAAACCAAAACTTCCAGCTGTTGGTGGAAATGAAGGCTTTGCAATTGTTGAAGGTAAGTTAACAGGGAATGTGGTTCAAGTGAGCTTGAAATTGATTTTTTCTACATAATATATATATCTATGATTTTAGAGATTGGTACAAATGTTAAAGCATTACAAGTTGGAGATCATGTTGTTCCGTCAGCACCAGGATTTGGAACATGGCGTTCAGAAGCAATTGAAAATGAAATTAATTTTTTTAAAATTGATAAAAGAATTCCAATGGAATATGCTGCCACAATATCAGCAAATCCATGCACCGCATATCGAATGTTAAAAGATTTTGTTGATCTTAAAGAAGGTGATATTGTAATACAAAATGGTGCAAATTCTGCATGTGGTCGATATATTATTGAGGTATGTTATTCTTTATATATAGGGTGATTCAAGTGTTTTTTAAGTCGACTTTTAAAGACACAATTCGTAGTCAAAAATCGACTCACAATATACTCGAATCGCCATTTATCAAAGTGCAGTACAGTACCTATATATATATAATTTATATGATTACTATTTTAGATTGCTAAAATTCTTGGACTTCAAACAATAAACATCGTTAGAAATCGTGAAAATATTGATGCACTTAAAGCAGAACTTGAAAGTCTTGGAGCAACAAAAGTTTATACTGAAGAAGAATTCTACAAAATTTCACGAACCATTAAATCTCGTCTGGCTCTTAATTGTATTGGTGGAAAAAGCAGTTTAGTGCTCGCATCTACTCTTGAACATGGTGGTATTATGGTAACATATGGTGGAATGTCAAAACAACCTGTACAAGGTGCAACAGCTCCATTCATTTTTAAAGATATTATTTTTCGAGGCTTTTGGGTTGGTCATTGGTTTAGCCTAAGCCTAAAGAATCAAGAATTATCAAAACAACGTGAACAGATGTTTGCAATTTCTGCAAACATCTGTTGGATTTTTTTCTCGCTAAAAATAAATGTTTTAATATATTAAAATGAAGTAATGCTACAGTGCTACAGTAAGCAGGATTGTTTAGCAGACATTTAAAAAATAAACTTTGTTTCCGTTTTTTATAAGAAATTAATTCAACGTCAATTACATCGTAATTATAAAACTTTTATTAAGTTTTTTTCTTTTGTTTTATCCAATTATTGGATAATCAATAAGAAAATTGGTGATAAAGCTGAATTTGTTCTTTGGAAACCAGAAGATTATAAAGAAGCTCTGAAAGCAACGATGGAAATTGCTGTTATTAAACAATTATTTGTATTTCGTGATAAGTAAAAATTGTATATAATGTTATTAGTTTTGTTTTTAAATGTAACGTATGAATAATAAATTTTGAATTATCAAATCATTACCCATATTACAATAAAAAAAAGCACTCTATGAGTATTCGGTTAACCTCTATCACTGCTGCTCATTCAACTGCAGCAACATACAGATATCAGATTTCCCAAATGAATGATTTCCTTCGAAAGTACATTTGAAGAAAATAAAACAAAGCTGTTCTAGAGGCATGGACAAGTAATTGAATTATATGATTGGCAAAAAAAGATTTACAACGAGTTTTTAAATAATTTTTATGCAGATTGATTTTTTTTAATGCTTTAATTAGTTTTTGTTGATTTTTTTTATTTATACTTCGTGTTTTAAAATGCAATAGAGTTTTTGTTACAAGAGATTTTTTTAAACTGCGACAACTACCGTAACCTTTGATAAAACTTTGTTACAACAATTGTTTATGAGCTGCAGATACAAACTATTTTTACGACAATAATCTTTATTATTCTACCGTAACCTTTAAAAAAAAGTAAAGTGGAAGAAAAAGCTTTTGTATTTCTTTTCTTTGGATTTTATAAAACTTCTTCAAATTATTTTTTTCATCATTTATGGACATATATTCTTCATTTAAATCACAGACACAAACACAAAAGTGTACATATTTTAAGAGGTTACGGTAGTGTTAAATTTAAAAAAAAATCTGCTAAAAGTTTACATTTTTTAATTTACACTCAAAAGTTAAAATTACAAAGTAGCAAGAGATTACGGTGTTTTTTTGTCTTTTATCTATTAACACCCATTTAACTTTTACTATTATTTTATTGTAAATATCAAAGAAATATATACTACACACACATCTGGTGCTCCTTCGAAAATGCTTTAAAAAAATAAATAAATTTTTTTCCTCACATCCTTGATCGTTTACTCTGTGTACATAATAGAAGTTCATGAAAGAGTCTACGACAACAGTTTTGCTATTGACGATGTTTCAAGAGATATGAATTACTACAGATCCTTCAATTTCCAGCTATTTTTAAAAAAAAACTGTACTTAAAAAAATCATCACTTTGCCAGACATCTGTTTGTTTTTTTAAAAGTAGGCGTTGCAGAAAAGTTTAGTTACGCCTAAAGAAAAAGTAAGTTACAGTATACCAATGCAGCATCAAACTAATTGATAATTTTTTTATCAGGGCGTGATGAAAACTTATTTTCTTTGCAGCGTCAATGGAATTGATCACATCATTGATTAAAACCTCAAAACCAACTCTATTCCAAATAAAAGTATACTGTAATAAGACAAATAATAAATATGTAACAAATTTTTTATTATCAAATACAAACAAAAATTTTTGTAAACAAAAGCTTACAAGACAAATAACTTAAACAAAACAAATAAAAGTTAAGAAGAGTCATATAAAGGATACATAGGAAATTCAAATTGAGCATTAATATCCTCAAGCGTAAGTGTATATTTTTCATTTTCTTCAAAGGCAGTTTGATACTTTTGTTCATTTCCAACATAGCTTACAAACAGTTTCTTATTCTTATGAACGAGACGATAAGGTTTAATACTAATAATTCCAAATAAATCACTAACATAAAAACCATTTCGTTTTTCAACATCAACTTGATACTATAAAAGGAAATGAATTATGATAAATTAAACAAATGTAATCGAAAAACTTACACAAATTCTTTTATCAGGACTTGTATAAATTGGATCAAGCTTTTCTTTTTTTTCAAGTAATGTAAATGATGTTAAATCATACTGTTGCAATCCGACATCATATCTTGCAACAATTTCACCAAAAGTTCCACATTCAAGTTTGAAATTTTCTTTTGAATAATAAATTGGAACATAATCATATTCATGGCAATAAATAATTTTATCATCAACAACAAATCCGGTACTCTAAAAAAAGGTTAATGTGTAAATCAATGTTATAGAAAGGAATTAAACTTACTTCAATCTTATCTACAATAGATCTTTGTTCAAAGCCCATTTCAGGTACAGGATAAATTTCAACAACAGTTAAATATTTTCCATCTTGATAATCTCGATTAATTTTGACAGGATACATAACATTTTTGGTTGGCTTATTCTCAATAACACCATAACGATCATAAATATAGCAACATTTAAAACGATGTTGATAAAAATGACTTAAACCAAATATTTCATTGATTTCACATTCAAATTCTCCATTTTCCTGTAAAAAAAACCATAATTACTAAGAAATTTTAATAAAGTTAATTAAACTTACAGTAGGAATTAAAAAAATTGGAGCAATTGCGTTTTGTCCAAAATCGTCGGCATCTCCAGCTTCAAGATCTGCATGCCTAACAATAAAAGTATTCAAATGATGATCAAAGACTTTTTCATCAACGTGAAGAAACCGTCCTAATGGTTCTTCACCACCAAAATCATAGCAACCAGAAAACAATGCAAGAGAATGTTGTGCAAGTGAAAGAAAGATATGAGAATCATCAACAAAACAACCACGAAATGTTTTCTAAAAAGATAAATTATATATTCGACATTCGGAAGAGAAGCAAAGTAAAGAACTTACACAATTTGGAATATCAATTTCATTCTCGGATTGAAGACAGATTGTATTGCGAGGAATTTTCCATGGCTAAATAATAAGCAAAATATAAAAAAATCAATAAGATTCAAAAAAAACTTACAATTAAAGCTTGCATACTTTCTGTTCCATTAAGACAATTGTTTGAAGCAAATACTCCAGGCATCCAAACAAATGGAATATTATCACGAGCATAAAAGTCATCTTCACGAGCTCGACAATCAAGCAAAATTTGTGGTACAAGAAATCGTCTATAAACAATATTTGGAAGATAATTGATATATAATTCATCATCGTCTGGACGTTCTTCATCTCTATTTTCTTCTTCATCATAATGATTATCACCACTATCTTCACTTGTAACAGAATCTGCATCACTATCAGAGAATTCACTATCAGTAGTTGAATCACCACTTTTAGAAGAAGATGATGAGGCTGAATCACTATCAGATGGATCATCACTTTCAGATTCATAATGAGAATAATCTGTTGCAAGATTAGTAATTCTTAATTTGCCAATAAAATATTCTGCTTCTTTTTTACCATCATCATTATATCGATAAATATATCTTGCAACAAGCTATAAAAACAAAACATTAAAGTATGTATATCGATTATTAAACACAGCAACTTACGCCACATGGAGCAACAACACGTCGTTTTTGAGAATCAGAAATATCATCAGAAACTTTTACATATTCAATATCATTTACCATATTTCTACGAATAACTAATGATGTTCCAACACCATAATAATCATATTTAGAGTCTACTTCAGCTACTGGAATAAAATTGATACATGCGCGTTGAAGTAAAACAACAACAAAGTATTCTTTTCCAGATAAAGATTTTACAATTTCAATAATAATTCCACACTCAGCACCACGATCATGAAGTTCATTCTTGAAATGTTTAGTTAATAAATAAAAAAAGGTGATACAAAAAAACAAACTTACAATACCAGCAGAATTAATTTCACAATGTTTAAAAAGTTCTTCCAATTTATTTTCCATAACTTCTGCCCATTCTTCAAGATCAGCCTTTTCCAATTCTTCTTCGCTATCGTGATTCATGTTTGGAAAAAAATAATAATGTTTAAAAAGTAAAATATTACTTTAACAATATTGCACAAAAAGTATATAACAGAAAAAAATGAGGAGCTAAAAAAGGATAAAGAAGAACGAAAGAAGAAGTTACAGTACCCTTGGCTCTTGAATAGAATATATTTTGCTGCGATTTGAAAAATTGCGCAGAATGTATTTATCAAAAAACGATGAATGTTTTTTTTGTGTTTAACTGTTTTAAAAAAACATAGATTAGAATCTTTAAATATCAAAAACAAGGTGAAAATAATTTGCCGAATTGGTTTCTATGATCTTTCTTTTTGTTTTCTGCTTGAAAATATTTTCTGCAAAAACTTTAAAAATCCCTTTAGTTCATAGATTTCTGAGGCATTTCGTTTCGTTTTCTTTGTTGAAAGTCAGGTTTGTCAGGTTTTCATTTACAGAAATGAGACAGAGGATAGGGGAGAGTAACTTTAAGTAACTTTAATTTAATGTTGGCATTTACGTCGCCAACCAGCGTCAAATTTGAATTTTTTCTTTCATTTAATCATTAAAAATATGATCAATGCATTATACTTTCATGGACTTCTTTTTTTCACAAAATTTTTATCTGTTTTAATCTTTATTTTTGTTATTTTAATCTACAAAAAAAAATTAATAATATATTACTGTTGTTCCTTTGATAGTCTACAGTAACCCAAAGAGACAAAAAAAAGCCAAAGAAAATTTCTGACAGTTTTATATCATGATTTTACTGATTCAACTGTTTTATTTTTATTATTAAAAAATTTAAACTTTATTTATGTACAAAATTTCTTTACAAATTACAAGGTGTTAATACATATAATATATACCCAAATACACAATTTTAATAATTACAAAATCTTTATAAATCAATTTAATTTTTTGCATCACGATGTGACCATCCTCTTGCTCGTAGAACTGCTTGATGCCATTTATTCATTTCAACTTCTCGAACATCATTTCCAACTTTTGAAACATATTCTACAGTTTTAGGTGTAAGAGATTTAAAAGCATCAAGAGTAATAGCTTGTGCACCAATTCCTGCTGCAACTGCTGCACCCCAACCAGATATTTCTGCCATCTTTGATACAATAATTGTTCGACCAAGTGTATCTGCTAACATTTGATTAAATAATTTATTTGCAGTCATTCCACCATCAACCTGAAAATATATATATATATTTGTTAAAGTGATGAAGGATTAAAAATTGCGGTAATGTTTTATAAATACCTTGAATTAAAAATTGCGGTAATGTTTTATAAATACCGTATTCTTGAAGATGTATTGTTTATCATTACAGTACACCTCTAACTTTACCGCAAATATTCAAAAAAAAACAAAACGAACCTTAAAAGCTTCAATTTTATTACCATTTTCTAAATCTTCTTCAACAGCTTGTGCCATTTCAAATGTTTGAAATGCAATTGATTTTAGTGCTGCTCGAGCAATGTGAGCTTTTGTTGAACATTGTGTTAGACCACAGATTGTACCACGTGCAGTTGAATCCCAATGTGGTGTGTATAGCCCAGCAAAACATGGAACAAAATATACATCATTTGTATCTTCAACAGTTTTTGCTAAATCTTCAATTTCAGCAGCAGACTAAAAAACGGAATTAGTATTTCATATGATTTAAAGTAAGAATTATGATTTTCGGAAAAAAATATAATAGAAGCTGACTATCCCGGCAGTAAAAACAAAAATGTGCTGATTCCGCTATTTCACATATAAGATTTTAAGCTGTTTTAGTATTGACGTCTTTAATCAATAGCTATTATTTTGTATTATCATGTTTTAAATTAGCTTTAACCATTCTCCCAAAATCAAAAAACTTACTCGAATAAAACCAAAATTATCACGTAAAAATCTAACAACATTTCCTCCAATTGAACCTGATCCTTCAAGGGCATAACAAATTGGAGAATTTGAACCAAATTGAAATCCAACTGTTGTTAATAGACCATCTTTTGATATAATAGGTTTTGGTCCAATATTACATAGCTGAAAATGCAAAACAATTAATAATTGAATTTGTATCGCTTGAGTAAATTGTTGGATTGGTTTTTCAACGGCAAATTTTCTGCAAATATGAATTCTAAAAAGTCAAAGGGACCAATCTGCAGATCGCTTTTTTTGCCCTCATGGGGGCAAAAAAAGCGATTCCCATTTTACTTACAAGTTTGTTCCTTTTTACTAATCACTCAATTCAACAAAAACGCTTTAAACATACCATAAAAGTTCCAGTACCATATGTAGATTTTGTATCACCAACTTTTAAACAATTATGTCCAACCATTGCTGCTTGTTGATCACCCAAACATCCAGAAATTGGTACCCCCTTCAGCGGGCCATGATCCATATAACCATAAATTTCAGCAGAAGATAAGATTTTTGGTAAAACAGATTGTGGAATTTCAAAGAATTCACAAAGTTGAGTTGACCATTTTCTTTTATGTAAATCAAGGAGAAGAGTTCGAGAAGCATTTGATACATCTGTAACATGATGACCTGTCATCTTCCAAATAATCCATGAATCAACTGTTCCAAATAGTAATGTTCCACGTTCATATGCTTCTTTTACTTCTGGAACATTATTAAAAAGCCATTTGAGTTTTAGTGCAGAAAAATATGGATGAATTGGTAGACCAGTTTTAGGTTTGAAATAATTTTGATCCCTAAAAAAAGTTTTTTGATAGAAAAAAAATAATGTCAAATAGAACTTCTGCAAAATAGATTTTGTAACTAAAACTCACTTTGTTGGTGTATTATTGATTGCTTCTTCAGCGAGTTCTTCTGTACGAGTATCTAACCATACAATTGCATTATATAATGCTTTACCAGTAGCTCGATCCCATACAATAGTAGTTTCACGTTGATTTGAAATACCAATTGAACCAATTTCTTCAATAGAAATATTCATAGATTCTAAATTTTCACATACTCGTTGAATGCATGAATTAACTGTATCAAAAATTTCTCTCGGATTCATTTCAACCCATCCTGAACGAGGATATATTTGTCGAACTTCAATCTAAAAAAAAGTGAGGAGGATTAATTGAAGTGGTTTTGAATATAGTGGTAGATTGGGTGACAAAATGTTCACCCCTCTTTTCTATTATTTCTCCATTTTTTTAATTAAATAATTTCTTGAAGACCAAATCACATGAAACTTTTAGGACTTGTACATATGTACATAGGGAAAGAGATCTATATCACTTTTGGAACCCAATATAATAATAGATATCTTAACTCAAAAGATCGATTACGATACATTTTTGTGGTAATCAAAAATTTGACTTCAAAAGCAATAACTTTTCAAATCTCGTCATTTTTTTGAACAAATAATAGACAAACTTACTTGATGGCTTGTAACAAGTTCACCAGTATCTGATTCATAAACCAAGAATCTGCTGCTTGAAGTACCTTGATCAATAGCACTTAACAGAACCATGTTGATTAACTGCTGTTATTTTTTTTGTTGATAAATGAGTTTGTTTTTAAAATGTCTGTCAAAAAAATTTGAATAAATCTGAAAAAAAAAGCTGTGAATTTTTGGTGGTAGCAATTTTATACACGATCAAGAAATTTTAATTTATTTTGGAACACTTTTTTCAATGTCAAAAAAGGATGTTCAAGAAAGCAGTGAAAAATAATCTAATAAAAAAAGCTGTGATAATCTTTTCTCCAAATTAAAGCAATGAAAATTAAACTAAAAAGATAACAATTCTTTTCTTAATGTTTTTAAAAGAACATAAGAAAAAATGCGGAAAAGAATCCTCCCATTTTTTTTCTCCTGCTGATTTTGCTCTTATCATTTTTTCATACATTCTTTAAAACATTCTTTTTAACACTAAAAAAGAAGAAGTCCGTTTGCAGCCATCAAACATAAACGGCAACACCAGCAATAGAGCTTGACACAAATTTTTTTGTTGTATGTATCTTTCTATCTTATTAGAAATATAAACGTGGTAGCCTGCTTGCTTTTTGTGATAGTGAACTTTGCACTTGGTACAACTGAACTTCAATCAAAATCAAAGAAAGAAGAAGATAGAAAAAAGGCAACAACACCATTCATTTTGTTCGTTCAATGTTGGCTGTTTCATTTTTTTTGTTGCTGTTGCTGCTGCGATAAACACAGAAAAAAAGATGTTAGGGAATTTCCCGTTTTTTTCCCTCTGACTTTGATGATACTTTTTCGTCATCATCATCACCAGATTTTGTCTAATATAAATGAATCCGCAAAGATTTAGAGACGTAACTAGATTGATTTTCTTTTATCATTATTAATGGTCTTTGTAATATAAGTTTTACGTCAAAAGATTCAAACAAAAATTTTTAATTATAATCAATCAAAAATTCGCTGATAATAATTTTTTCTGTCTTTTAAAAGTTAGAAAGAAATGGTTTTTAAAAGTCAAGTTAGAATAAAAAAGGTAAAAGTAAAAAACAAAAATAAATAACTAATGTCATGAAAAAATAGTGTGACTAGAATCTTCAGTTTTAGAAAATTGTTTTTTAATATTTTAAAAGAAAACCTTAAAAAAATAAAAATAAAGACGCTAGAAATAGAAAAACTTTTCGCCTACAGTATACCTCAACAATTATTGTAAGTGATAAAATAAAAACTATAATATAGTATGCACATCAAAGAATGATCCAAGAAACTAAAACTAAAAACTCTAAAGTATTACACTATAGTCTATAAAAATTGAACCCCACGTGTTTGAAACAAACGTAGAATAATATGCTAGCAGCAGCTGTTGCATTACATGCTTGATTTTTTTTTCAGCGACAATCAAACAGTGGCAACAAAAAATATAGCAAAAGCAAATATGCTCAAAAGTAACAAAAAAGAATAATAAAAAAGTGATGGAAAAATGGAAGCAAAAAAAAACAAAGCTTTGTTTTTTCAAAAGTCTAAAGGGAAGGCTAATCTTTTAGGCTAATAGCAAAGCAAAAACTGAAAAAAGTTGAAAAAGTTGTTACATAAAAAGTTTTGTCATTCAAAATTAGTTATAAAATTAAATTAATCTTCAATAGTTAAACTAGCTCTTCTAAAATGACAAAAATTTTAGAAGAGCTACAAACATGATAAGCACAGTTTTGATATAACTTTTGGAACTCAAAAGTCTTCTACTCCGGCACCAAAAAAAGGGTTAACAATATCTAACTCCCAAAAATGGCCATTTATTCTTTATTATTCACTTCCAATGAAAATCGCAACAATGTTCTCGAGAACATTGAGATCTCAAAAATGCGAAAAATAAAAACTTTAAAATATTTATAAACCTTTTTATAACCTTATCAATCCAAAAAAATATCTGACAAGTTTTTACACGAAAACAAAAACAACAATAATTACTGATGAAGAAAAACTGCGCAAATATCATACACCGAACAGCTGGGTTAAACATATACGTTAAAACAATTTCCAAATTTATAAAAGAAAAACATAAACACTTTTAAAGATTTGAGTCTAAGATAAAAAAAGTTGTTAATCAACAATCACTAATTTTTTTGATGCAAAAATAAAAGAAACTTTTGAATGAATATGAGTTTTTTGATCATTTAGCTTTTATCATTCATGTTACTTTAACTATTTTTAGATATTAGTTATTATTATTTTTTATGGATTTCTAAAATCATGTAAACAACTAATAAAACAAAGCAACGTAACTGGTGAGCAAAATTTTTAATAGAAATAACATTTCACTGCTGGGTTACGGTATTTTGAAAATTCCTTTAAAACCAATGAAGATTAAATAGTTGTTGCAATCATAAGAAGTTGAAGCATTATTTTTAATAAAAAAAACAGCTAAAATCGAAGTCTGAAAAAATATAATAGCAAAAGAAATGTAAAAATGATGTAAATTCAAATACAAAATTATGTCTAAAAAAATTATGTACTATTTTCTTACTGTAGTTAAGCATCCATATCGATCGCATGTTGAGCATGTTTTTATTATTTTGAATTCTTTTGACATGATTATGATGTGAAATTATTCTAAAATTAAAACGTGCACCATTAATGTTTATTCCGCTAAGTGGCACGTGGTCAGATCACTAAAGTATGAATGTAACTCACTGTAGAACAAACCATTTTTTCATTACTAATAATCAGTTTTTAAAAAAAAAATTTTATGCTGCTAAAAATGTTGTAAATTTTAAAACATTAGTATAGTGATTCGATGGCGTAGATTCTGAATATCAACTTTATTTATTACATTTCCGTCCTACTTTATGAGATATAACTTTTTTTTACTGTTTCTATTCAAATTCGTCTGAAATTCAAATTCGGCTATAACAGATATATCACATAATACACATCAAAGGATTTAAAAGTTTTTACGATGCTATATATCTGTTTTAAAACAAATGGGTACATGCATAATAGATTTTAGTCGGCAAAATGGTTTTTTAAACATTTTTAATGTAAATTGACCTGGTTATAACGTCTACATCGTTATAACTAGGTTTTTTTACGATTCCTTGAAACTCAATATAACAAGGTCTGACTGTATGTTTAAAATGATCTCATTCATCGTCGTGCTTAACTTGCTTTTTTGTGCTAATTTTTTCTCTTTTTTTTATTGTATTTTCTTTGATATTGTATTTTTATGTTTAAATAAAATATCTTTATTTCGATTTATGTTATAACATATAGAGTTATAAATCTTTTTTTTGCATTTGTTAATTTTGATTGAGGAATCGTTAGTGATTTATATCCACTTTAGTAATATATTAGCAATGTGGGGTACTGTATCTTTATTATAATTAGATTTTCCGTCCATATTTTTTAATGTGTTAAACTTCCCCTTTAATAAAAGATGGTTTCTATGGACGTTTGAAAAAATATAAGTCATTTGAAGAAGAAAAAAACGCACTAACCAAACATGTCTGTTTGAAAAAGGAAGGAAAGCAACGAAGCGAATTTGCTGACATCATCGCTCCGCCACAGCGGCGGGCAGTTAGTCGAAGAAGCCACCAACTAAAAAAAAATGAAAATGCGAAAAAGAAAAAGGTGATATAGTGGAGAGAGGGAGAAATGAGATGGATGCACATTCCACACAACAACTAAAATATAAAAAAAAGACGAGGGAAAATTCGGCCGTTATCGAAAACTTGTAGAGAAAAGAACTAAAAAATGAAGGACGAAAAACTGACAGACACATACATACGCATTTATTTTTTTAGTTTTTCTAGAACTGACATGTTTTCGACATCTTAGTTGTCGTTGGTTGAATAGAAACAGCGCAAAAAGTTTTTTTGTGTTGTTGAAAACTTTGGATTTTAAAAAACTTTCAACAGTTTTTATTTTAGTTTTTTTAGTTTTTAGCACAGTAAAAAACATCTTTTAAAATCAGTAAAAAAGCGGGTTTTTGAAGTTTTAAATTTTTGGGCAAAAAATAGTGGACTAAAATTTGTGTTAAAACTGTTTTTATTTAGTTTATATAAATTTGAGCTGTTAAATTAAAAGCATATAATCTTACAGTAACCCAAATTCGTTACTTTAAAAATAAATGAAATTTGTATCCCTCACGGTGTGCTGTTTTTTTATCGCCTGCTTGTTTCAAAATCCCAATTTTTGAGAGAATGAATTCTTTTTTTGGAGGTCTAAGATTTTGTATGGAAAAAAAGCAGGCGATAAAAAATGCTATTGTTCAATTCTGCACACAGCGTCCCTTGGGAAAAAAAAATAAAACATCTTGCATTTATTATTTATTGTTACCTTCAATTAAAAACCTCCGATTTAACCGTTTTTTTACGTGTTTCAATTTTTCTGCAACATTTTTTAAACCTTTGTTCATTTTTAGGCTACTATAGAATATGGCACAATTCTTTCGTTCACAACGTGGTCGTCCAAAGCTTGGTTATGAAGGATATATCTATCAATGTCAAAGAGAAACTGAACATGAAATTCGTTGGAGATGTGAAGCTCGTGAAAAGAAAGATAAATGTCCAGCAAAAGCAAAGTCAATGGGAACGACTGTAATCCTTCTAAAGCCACATAATCATCCCCCAGATTATGCCAATGTTGAAAAAGAAATCCTTAAAAGAAATATTATTGATAATGCTGCAGCCCAAGGTCTTTCAACAACTTCTGATCTTACAGGAATTATTTCATCCCTACCAAATTCTCTTGCTCGTAAAATGCCAACGCTAGATTGTATGAAACGTGCAATTCGTCGACGACAAAATATTGCTACTCATTCAAATTTAAATTTATCGTCAACAGCTGAAGGACCTCTTCCAACTTCAACTGGAACAGATTATTATTCATCTATTACCGAATCAGCAATTGGAGGGTCAATGGATATTTTTAATACTTCACAAAACAATCACCAACCATTAATTTTTGATGCAAAAGAACTTCAAAATTCTTTATATGATGATAGCGCAAATAATTCAATGGCAGCAACAACAAGTTTCCCTCTAATTTTTGAACAGCCTTTATTGAATGAACCTAAAAATGATGGTAATAATGAACAGCCAATGTCTGAATCAAATAATGACGCAATGGAATTTTTTTCACTTTTACAAAGCCAAATTAATGACTTACGAGCTGAAAATGAACAACTTCGAAATCAACTGAAGACAGCAGATGAAAGATTGGTTGAAATTGAAAGAAGATTGAAAATTAATCGAAAAGAAATTCCTGCTGTAAGTTTTTTTGTTAGATAATAGTAGCTTTAGTAAAGCATTCGTAGGTTACTGTAGTGCTGACAGTGTTGTTTATTGCTTTTTACTGATTACGGTAGCTTAATAAACACGCTTACAAAGAGTAAAAATTACCGGTTACTGTAGCTATAATAATTTATTCGTTACTGTAACTTACCACATAATACTGTTTTTCAAAAACTAAATCTCTCCCATCTTTTTAGGATGCTCAATTTGAAATTGCTCGTTTAACTCTCTCTAAAATTGGTACATTTCAATTTTTTGGTTGTTCAAAAACTGTTGACGTTGCTTCATTTTTGAGACAAGTTGCACCAGAAGAACAAACATTTGATACAAAATTACCTCGAAAACTATTTACTGATTGTATAAATATGATTCTTGGTGATAGTGTTATTTATTACAGTTATAAAAAGAATCCAAAAGAAGGTTGCTGTCAATTAGATCCAAATCTGTTTAATTGTATTTTGGGTATGTTTTATTGATTTGTGTTTAAGATGTTTATGGATATCTATTTTTAGGATTGATATGTGATGGATATGGGTTAAGCAAAGATCCACAAAAAGATAATGAAAAAGATAAATATTTACGAGAATGTATAATGGAAGAATTAAATATTACAGCTCGAAAAGTTTTGTAAGTTTTAATTTTGTTTTACAGTATCTGTTGGAGCTAGAATTAAGTTGATTTAATGTAGTAATCAGTTAGAGAAAAGTTGTTGTATAATATTTTTAATAAATATCTCTCTTTTAGTAAAAATGCTGCTGATTCCCAGAAATTTAAACCTTCCAATAATACTACTGTAGCTATTGAACCACCATCAACAACTCCATCAAGTCGTCCACAATCAAGTACTACATTAAAAGCTGAAACAGAACCTGAGCCACCGGTATACTGTATTAAAAGTGATGATGATGATTCTGATTATTAATTTATCCAATACTTAAATATGCTATACTGGTTGTGACTTTTATTTCGTTGTTATTTTATCACTTTTAACACATTTTGCAATAAATTTTATTTATTTTAAATCAGACGCTTAAAAAAGATTTGAGATTAAGATTACTGCTATGAACTTGATAGATCAAAAATAAAGTGTTCAAATTACGGTATCTATAGAATTAAATAATCATTCATAAACTCTTGTTCTAAAAAAAGCAAATTAAAAATTTTCCACATTTTGATTACAAAGCTTTAAGAGCTTTTATGTTGACTAAAAAAAGACGGATAATAAGGAAGAGCATTAACAAAAGAGAGAAAGATCTAGAAAAACAAAAAACAGTTGTAAAAGATAGACAAGTAAAGATTAGCAAAACATCGGATACAAATTAAATTATGATAAATCAAAATTTTGTAATTTTAGAAAGAGCACAAATAATATTAAATCTTACCATAGAACTCTTCTACAAAACCTAATAACAGCAAATGGGTAATCAAAATTACTATCATAACTCTTATATTAGTGCGGTATTCAGGAAGGAAAGAAAAAGAACAATTCAACCACAAAAATTTACAATATTTGAAGGAAGTAAATGTAACAGAAAAAATTGCAATGTATGCCCTCGCATAAATTTCAGAAATTACGTCACAAGCACAACTACAAATAATCGTTATTTAACATGCAAACCAGAAAATTTCACTTGTGAATCGAAAAATCTTATTTATTGTTTAACATGCAAAACATGCGGAAAACAATATACGGGACAAACATGTCAAACTCTTCACGCGAGAATGATGCAACACATTAATGATACGTCTAAAAATAAAAAACAAACACTATTATGCAACCATTACCGTATTCACGGCAACAATGATTTTGAAATAGATGTGTTAGACGCAATTAATCTAGAAAACGAAACGGAAAGACGTAAAGTAGAAGAAATTTGGATTAAACTACTTATAACAGCTTATCCTTTTGGACTCAACGATAATATATCAAGCTTAGGAAACCTTACCAATAGCAAAATATGGGATACTGTTAACAAAGACCCCACAAAATTACCTTATTTTAATTTCAAATTTCCAAGAGTAAACAAAACTAGAGGAAAGAAAAGAAAAAGGAGATCTAAAAAATCAAAAAATATTAAAATTGAAGACATAAAAAATCTAAATTCCACAGAACTATTCAAAAAATATTTTCAACTTTCAATAAAGGACAAAATAAAAATTAGCAAATTAATTAATAACATTGACAACAGTCATGAAACAAGACTTAAAATAGCTAGTTTAAGTCAAACCCAACCAAGGATTGACAAACCTACTTATATAAATATTAAGGAAGATTTTTTCCACGAAATTCAAAGCGAAATACCAATAAGCAAAATGTTAAATCAAGCTATGAAAAAAGCCAATATACAGCTGCATGAAAATAAAAAATTCAGATTAATACAAACTAGCAAACCTCCTATCAGTCTAAAAATATTCAATTATCATAAATTCCTTCAAGATTTTAATTTATCAAATTACAAAGATTATAAATGCGACTGTAAACCAAATCACAAATATTTTGATAACCATCACAAACATATTATTTCTGGAGACTATAACTTTATTACGAACGAAAATCTAAGAGAATTAATTAAAAAAGGTACTAAATATCGTGACCAAACTATTATCACATTTAAAGAAATCAAAAACTGGAGTAGTAAAGTACTTGAAAATGCCAAAAACAAACTTAAAAAATTGAAAATCAATTCTGATAAAATTTTTATCTTAGAAAAAGAATTCCAAAAAATAACTAAAAAAGAATTATATCCAATTTTTAACAAACAATATAAAAAGCGCTTCCCACTCTTAAATTATCAAGCAACACGAGAACTTAAAAAACTTCAAGAAAAATTTATTATAACTAGTGTTGATAAAGCAACAAATAATTACGCATTCATCTGCAAAAAACTATATATAGAAATACTAAATAAAGAATTGGGTATTACGGATAACAACAATGATTGGCAAATTCAGGGAAACCAAACTTATAAAAGAAGTAAAAAACCAATGGAAGATATAATCAGCTCTCACTTGAAACTTAATGAAAATCTACAAATAAAAATCAACTGTGAAAAGGACAAAATGTTCCCCAAAATTTATGCAATACCAAAATTTCATAAAACACCAACAAAATTTAGATTTATAACAGCAGCAAAAAACTCAGGTATTAGAGAAATATCAATAATTTTACAAAAGATTTTAGCATTCCTTAAATCACATTTCAAATCTTACTGCAAAAAACAAGAGAAAACCGAAAATAGCAAAGTTTACTGGTCAATAGATAACAGTCTTGAAGTATTACACAGCATTCCAAAAAATGCAAAAAATATTAAAATATACACAGCTGATTTTGCAAGCCTTTTTACCAATTTACCACACGAGGTTATTAAAAAATATATTATTAAACTTGTAGACAAATGCTTTAACAATGCTAGAAAAACATTCATTAAAGTTGGATATAAAACATGCTATTACACGGATCAAGCTAAAACTCATAGTAATGAAAACTATCGAAAAGAAGATATAATTTATATGGTTGACATGGTCCTCCAAAATTCATTTGCAAAATATGGTAACATCCTTTTTCAACAAACAGATGGAATTCCTCAAGGAAATAATTGCAGCCCATTATTAGCAGATCTCACATTAACAATGATGGAATATGAATACTGCAATAAAAAAACAAATAAAGATAAAATTAAAGGACTGATAAATGCCTCAAGATATATGGATGATATTTTGGTACTAGAAAATAATAACTTTGAATTTGAAAAAATTGCTAAAGAGATATATCACGAAAGCTTAACATTAGAAAAAACCAATAAAAACTCAAACGAAACACAATTTCTAGATTTAGAAATCAAAATCATCAGTCAAAATTTCGACATAAAACTGTATAATAAAACCAATGATTATAACTTTGGTGTAATACGTTTTTCACACTTTTCTTCAAACACTCCAAAAATTTTTAAAACAAATATCATTGCCGGCGAAGTATTAAGGACAGCCAGAATATCCTCAAACGTAAACAACTTTAAAGAAAGCATGAGAAATCTGCAGACACATCTTGAAACTAACGGCTTTCCACAAAAGCTTATTTATAAAGTCGAAAATAACGTTCTAAAAAAACACAAATTTTGTAATTTTGTGACATAAAAATGAACCAAAATTAAACTCATAAATAACGATATACCCCTTAGCAAAATCAATATTTATAAGGATTATTAAAAATCAAGTGCTTTTGGCGGCAAATAGTAAACTTAATTAACAGCATCCATTTTTCATTTTTTCTTTTTTACAAAAAATCTTCTTTTCTTCTTTCTTTCAAATATTTTTCAAAAATATTTCTGCTTAATCAAATTAAGGTGCCCTACCGACGAGACAGCCAAAACAACAATCAACACAAACAAGATTAAGATACTAAAAACGGTGTCTAGGGACTAATTGGTCGAAACACACCCTACAGGTAAGTAATTATAAAAACCAAAATAACAAATAATTTTAGATTATTAAAATCTCAATTTTTCAACCATCTGAAATTCAACTCAAGTTCAATTCAAGCTTTACTTTTTACCACATAATACTGTTTTTCAAAAACTAAATCTCTCCCATCTTTTTAGGATGCTCAATTTGAAATTGCTCGTTTAACTCTCTCTAAAATTGGTACATTTCAATTTTTTGGTTGTTCAAAAACTGTTGACGTTGCTTCATTTTTGAGACAAGTTGCACCAGAAGAACAAACATTTGATACAAAATTACCTCGAAAACTATTTACTGATTGTATAAATATGATTCTTGGTGATAGTGTTATTTATTACAGTTATAAAAAGAATCCAAAAGAAGGTTGCTGTCAATTAGATCCAAATCTGTTTAATTGTATTTTGGGTATGTTTTATTGATTTGTGTTTAAGATGTTTATGGATATCTATTTTTAGGATTGATATGTGATGGATATGGGTTAAGCAAAGATCCACAAAAAGATAATGAAAAAGATAAATATTTACGAGAATGTATAATGGAAGAATTAAATATTACAGCTCGAAAAGTTTTGTAAGTTTTAATTTTGTTTTACAGTATCTGTTGGAGCTAGAATTAAGTTGATTTAATGTAGTAATCAGTTAGAGAAAAGTTGTTGTATAATATTTTTAATAAATATCTCTCTTTTAGTAAAAATGCTGCTGATTCCCAGAAATTTAAACCTTCCAATAATACTACTGTAGCTATTGAACCACCATCAACAACTCCATCAAGTCGTCCACAATCAAGTACTACATTAAAAGCTGAAACAGAACCTGAGCCACCGGTATACTGTATTAAAAGTGATGATGATGATTCTGATTATTAATTTATCCAATACTTAAATATGCTATACTGGTTGTGACTTTTATTTCGTTGTTATTTTATCACTTTTAACACATTTTGCAATAAATTTTATTTATTTTAAATCAGACGCTTAAAAAAGATTTGAGATTAAGATTACTGCTATGAACTTGATAGATCAAAAATAAAGTGTTCAAATTACGGTATCTATAGAATTAAATAATCATTCATAAACTCTTGTTCTAAAAAAAGCAAATTAAAAATTTTCCACATTTTGATTACAAAGCTTTAAGAGCTTTTATGTTGACTAAAAAAAGACGGATAATAAGGAAGAGCATTAACAAAAGAGAGAAAGATCTAGAAAAACAAAAAACAGTTGTAAAAGATAGACAAGTAAAGATTAGCAAAACATCGGATACAAATTAAATTATGATAAATCAAAATTTTGTAATTTTAGAAAGAGCACAAATAATATTAAATCTTACCATAGAACTCTTCTACAAAACCTAATAACAGCAAATGGGTAATCAAAATTTAAACTAAGTTTACCATCGTAAATTTAAAACATTGTTATTTGTGTCTCCATCCAATACATCTCCTTCAAGTCACTCACCCATACATGTCTCCAGAGATTAAAACCCTTTTTTCACATCACTGTTTAAAAATTAATTTTTTTTCTATTGTTCTCGACGAAGAACGAATGATACGTTCGCGAATTTGAGAGTACACGTAAAAAATTTTCTTTCCTTGATTGCCAAACTTTTTTTTCATTGCTCATTATTTTTTTCGACGTCGCAACAACAACAACACAAAAAAACGGTGCTGCTGCTCAAATCTCTTTTTTTTTATTATGACAAAAAATGCTTTCTGATAAAAATAATATTATATCTTCAAATTTTACTACTACTACATTTATGAAGCACCAACTTGAAGAAAAAGAAGATAAATCACCATCATCACAACATGGTGGTAATGGTGATGATGAATATGATAGTGATTGCACAGTATCATCTGGAGGAAGCTCAGAGGTAAGAAAGATATATATTGTTGTTGTTAACGGAAGATATAATTTATAGGATGAAAAAGTTCATGAATCTGAACAAGAGCCGGAAAGTGATTATGAAAATGGTGGATATCATCCTGTAAATTTGGGAGATGTATTTGATTCAAGGTTTGTGCTTTCTCTTGTGGCTGGAAAAGCAAAGCTGTTTTGGCTTTTTTCTTTTGTTTTTATTGACCAACTTAAAATATATAAAGTTTATGTTGCCGTTTAGTGATCATTTAAACACTTGTCTGGGGGTTATTAAACTTTTTGTTTACCTACAAAGTTGCATTATCTTATTTGATCTCATTTTTTGAACCATCTTGCATGTGTCGAGTTTATTTTGCCTTTGGTGATCATCTTAGCACTTATTTGACACCTTCTTATTACACTATTTACCCGTTATACATTCCTAGTCTCTTCGGTTATGGTCGTTAAACTTTATGGACAACAACAAAGCTGTTTTGACATTCTTTATATGTTCTTATGGACCCATTTTAAATGTTTAAAGTCTATGTGCCCTTGAATGGTCATTTAAACACTTGTTTGAACTCCCCTTAACACATCAAGAGTATTTGTAAAATGAATATTCCTCTTCTTTAGTCGTAGTTGTAACTTTTTGTATACCTACAAGCCTGTATATCTTATTTGATCTGTTTCCATTGATCCACCTTGTATTTGTCGAGTTTATGTACCGTTATTCGTCATTTGAAGACTTGTTTGTCTTCTTATCACATCAAATTTTCTTCTTTCTGGTTATTAAATGTTTTGGACAACGACAAAGCTGCCTTAACATCCTTGAAATATTAAAAGTTTCTGTGCTTGTTAGTAATCCTTTGAACACTTGTTATTTAATCCATCAAATCTATTCCTCTTTTATAGATTCTTAACAACAGCAAAGCTGCTTTAGCATCTTCCATTTGCTCTTATTGACCCATTAAGAATGTAACGAGTTTATGCTGCCCATTACTAATCCCTTAAACACTTGTTTGACCTCTTTTAAACACTTCTTTCTCTTTTTCAGGTATTATACAATGAGAAAACTTGGATGGGGTCATTTTGCAACTGTTTGGTTAGCATTTGATACAAAAGAAAATATTTTTACTGCAATAAAAATTCCTAAATCACGTGAAGATTATATTGAAGCTGCAAAAGATGAATATGAAGTAAGCCTTATCTTTTGTCGTTGTTACGGCATTGATGATATCTCGCCTTGCTCGCGGAGGCAGAATATCTGAGTTACTCATTGCTGATGTTATTTAATTATCTTATCATTTTCAGATTCTTCGTGAAATGAGAAAAGAAAGTCCTACACATCTTGGATCAAAGAATGTTGTGCAAATGTTAAATGTATTTGATTTTTATGGTGTTGATGAATGCTTACATTTTTGCATGGTTTTTGAAGTAAAGCTTTTTAACTCATAACTTTGCGATCACCTTCTCTACACTGCTGTTTTTAGGTACTCGGTGATAATCTATTAACTCTTCTACGAAGATTCAATACGCTAAATTTGAATTTTGTTAAAGTTATTGCAAAACAAATGCTTCAAGGTTTATCATTTATACATGATAAATGTAATATTATACATACAGGTATGTTTTGTGTGTTTCGAATCAGCTCTAATAATTATTCTTGCAGATATCAAACCAGAGAATGTTGTAATTTCATTAACTGAGAAACAGATATATCAACTTGCAATTGATGCATTTAATTATCATCATGGTAATGAAAAAGATGCACCAAAATCATTAATGTCAACATGTCCTGAAGATTATCGTAATGAAGTAAGTTAGATACGCTGCAGTACTGCTACTACAAGGTGATTAAGTACTTATTAAGAGCATTTTTTTAGTATTATCTCAAGCTATCTAATAATGCTCGAAAAAATATTCGTCGATGCCGAAAAAAAAATCGTGAAAAAGTTGAAAAATTCTTAAAATTAATTGATACAGATAGTATTGTTCTTCCAAGAATAGAAGGTATGCTTTGTTTATTTTTTTTCATTCTGTATTTTTTTAACAATTTTAGATGAAGTAGAAGAACTTCATATTGGATGTGGTGATCAAGCTGGTCCTTCTTCGAATGATGATGACGACGAAGATGACGATGATGTTATGGATGATGGCAAAGAAGATGATACTCGTTCTTTTGAAAGTAATCCTGTTTCACGTTATTATGAACAATTACAAGCTGGTAATATTGCATGCTTAAAACAATGTCAAATTAAACTTGTTGATTTTGGTAATGCTTGTTATATTGTAAGTGATTTATCTGATTGATGATTTTATAAAGTTTTTAAATGTTAACCTTTTTAGGAAGAACATTTTAGTGAAGACATTCAAACACGTGAATATCGATCACCTGAAGTTATTATTGGTTGTGGATATGATACATCTGCGGATATTTGGTCAACTGCTTGTGTGGTAAGTTGTTAGGCTTTCTGACTCCAGGTTAAGACTACTGTAACTTATCTCCGATTACTGATAAAGTTACTGTGGTTTTTAACCACCTATATATTTATTTACTTTGTTATCTTTGCCCACTCAATCTTCAGGAGTGAAATAAATTAAAATTATATACTTTATTAATTGAAAATTTTTTTAGATTTTTGAACTTGCTGCAGGTGATTATTTATTTTATCCAGAGAATCATGAAAGTGGAGCATATGATTGTGATGATGATCATGTTGCAAAAATTATAGAAGTTATGGGTCCTCTACCATCTTCACAATTTCGTGATGGTAAACGATACAATCATTTATTTAATAATCGTGGTCATTTACAACGAATTCCAAAACTTGCTCCTGCACCGCTGAAAAAGATTATTACGGATCTTGCAGATTTAACAGAAGAAGATGCAGAAGAAATGACAAATTTTTTAAAGCCTATGCTACATTTGGATACTCGATATCGTTCAAAAGCAGAAGAATCACTTCGTTCAAAATGGTTAATATTAAATGAAATGTGTCAAATGAAGAAGAAGCAGCAGCAGCGTAAACGTCGTGATACTCTTGAACTTGTTTAAACTCTTTCGTATTAGCTTTCTATTATTTATTTTGTAGCTCAATGTTTATTTTTAAAAAGTACTGTTTGATGTCGATGTTGAATTGTTGTGAAAAAAATTTTTTATATAAATTTTTTGTTGACAAATTTGCTGGTATTCGCTTTTAAAATTACTGTAGTTCATTTTAATATTTATTACAAATTAAAATCGTGCAATTACATATATTTACAGTAATGTTGAAAAGTTTAAAACAAAAAAGTGAACAAGTCAAAAAAAATGATGACGAATTGATCTAATTTTTTTAACGGTTTAACTAAAAATATTTGGAGAAATGTTTCTCATTTTTTTCATCAAACTTAGGGTGGTCAAATCTCCCGGGTGAAATGAAAATCGGGGGAAATCCCCGGTGATCACCGGGGATTTCACCCATAATCACCCGATTTTAACTTTTTGTTTTTAATACATTTCAAACAAACAAAAATTAGTTTAACCTCATTTTAAAAGTATTGACAGACGCTACATCTTCTTAATAGCCTGTAAAAGCTAGTTTTATCATAAAATGCAATTTTTGATTTTTTATGTTAATAATTAGACGATTTTACTGATACTTTATTAAAATAATTACTTCTTAACAGCAGAAACAAGAAAACTGCGTTATTTGCGTCTATTTTTATCGTTTTTGTGCAAAAATTTTAACCAAAAATAGTCTCCAAAAGGTTTTCCATCAAGAATTTTTCGGGTGATTATGGGAGATCACCCGGCAAAAAACGGGGGATTTCCCCGGTGATCACCCGATGGTGATCACCCGGTGGAAATGGGTGATCACCATTTGACCACCCTAATCAAACTTTAATTTTTTGCGTTTATTTAAAAATTAGTGCAACGAGAGAGTATCTCTGTTGCTTCTTTTTCTTGTTCTGAAATTTGTTGTTTGTTCTCTTTCTTCGATCGCTGGCAAGCAAATTCCACATTTTTTAACTCATTCAAAAATTCATCGCTTTCCTTTCCTTCGAATTGACGAATGTGTTGCAATGGCGCAGTGGAGAGTGAAGAAGATTTCTAAAGTTGAGGCACCTTCCGAGGTTATTAGGGTTCAAATCCTGATTGCAGTTCCATATTCTGGATCTGGGCACATGTGTTTAGGGTTCACATTAACCAACGTATCCCTAGGAAAATCGGAGCTCATTCGAAAACGGCTACGGCTAAAACATAGATAGTCCTGTGAGTTGTCATCGTAACCCGTTGATAGGGGCTTTGAAGGTTGTTACACGCCTATTGACATTCTGCGACTTCGCGTTACAGCTGCCGGGTCAGATCTGTATTCCCTTTCTCCTCGTAGGTTAGGCGTCTGTCAAAAACCTTTCGGGGTTTTGGTGCAAGTGTGATACTTTTTCGGAAGTGCATTTTTTAAAATACAAAACTGTTCAAAATTTGCAGTAAATCCGAAAATAATGTTAATCGAAACATTTAGTTTACTAATAAAAGTTCAAAAAAATTAAAGCAAACAATAAAAAAAACAATTCAAAAAAAATATTTCTTCCAAAAAGAAAAACAATAAAAATTTAAAGATAAATATGTATTACAAAAAAAACTAACGACAGATAAATTTTTAAAAAGCAACAATGGAAAAACAAAAAAAATACTGTAGCTTGTTTTAGTTTTAAATCATGAATACAGTAACCCTTTTAATTCCACAGCTATTTACAGTATCCTCTTTATATGTTTAGAACATTCGACATGCTTGAAATCCAAATGCTGTAAGCACAATCCAAATTGGCATAAAGATGATACCGTATGATGAATGAACTGCAACTTCACGATGCTCTAAATCACCATCAATTTTATGACAAATTAATATTAAAAATATTGAAATCATAAATACTCGTATAAAATTAAATACAGATCTACAAAGGAAAAAGTATACGGTAGCTTATATATACTAACGATAAAAGCAAACGATACCCCAAAAATGCATTTTTAAACTGTTTAAATTCAATTAAAGATCGAACAAATATAATAAATAAAAAATATACATTTAATGCGGATGCAATGAATAGGGGTGTAAATATTTGCCAATAAGTTATGTAATTAAATTTAAGCCATTTACCTGCCTGAAAATGGAGTAAAGTTTATCGGACAAATTAGATTAAAATTAATTTTAAAAGTTAAAGGAATAAGACGGGGGAAATCAAAAAGCAATGAAAATTTTTTGGCACAAATCTGCAAATTAATTCAAGTCACTTGAACCTATGACAATATGATAAACAGTAAGTCGCTCTAACAACTGAACTATTGCCACAAATTAGAGTTTTCTGCTAAATAGCTCATTCATTTCACAAAGATGATAGCTCTTATTTTATTTTTAATTAAACTTTTATATTACTTACAAGTAAAATTGTTGAAATTAAAAATGCAGTTACATGTAAAAATAGCTCAAATGGAGTTACACCCGTCCATTTGGTAATTTCCAACAGTGTTAACATGACTGTAAGCTACACAACAACAAATTTTACAAACATAACAAATTACCATTAAAGCTGTTATTAATAAATATAACACAAAGTTAGAACGAGCTATAACATGCTCCAACATCAATTAAACGTTAACAAAAATTCTCGCAACGAAAGTGAGACTTTGAAAAACTCTGAAAAAAAAACGACGCTGCGCAAAATTTTTGAAAAAATATCTTCGGATTTTCTTTATCTTTTTAGCTCTAATTTTTACCATATTTTGTATCAAATATGTCTGGTGGAATGTATATGATTGGTAGGTTATTATCTTTAACTATCAAATAAACATTTGTAAACCTTTTTAGACGACATCTCACCAATTGTTTTTGATCTTGGTTCATATTCATTTCGAGCAGGATATGGTGGTCAAGAAACTCCATATGTATGTCTTTTTCATTTGATTCCGAGATGTTTTGCCGAAAAACTGTTTTTTCAAGTTTCTGACGAGTTTTTCTGGTTACTTTTGCTTAAAATATGCCTTCAAAATGTTGATCTTGAAAGCGCAATTTAAGCTGACAGTATCTCCATACCACCAAAAAGATTTGTATGAATTTCAGCAAAGCATTTCGGGGATTATCTTTATTTATTAACTGTTTTTTATGATTTAAACGAAGTTTTTTTTTAGTTTGATGTTCCATCAAATGTTGGAGTCCGAGAAGTTATTGAAAGAACAATTGATGAAACAGTTGATGGTGGAAAGCCTAGAAAAGAATATTTTATTGATACAAATATGATTACAGTTCCACGAGAAGATACTGAAATTGTATCATATTTAAAGAATGGAATGAGTAAGTGCTAATAGAACTTGTTGGGTACATTTCTAAGTAACATCAGATTGGATATTACATACTCGTGTAGTTAAAAAGACTTAACACCAGCATCATTCGAGAAAGATAACAGTTAAATATGTAATATTACTTTTTTAGTTGAAGATTGGGACATCTTTGAACAAATGTGGGATTATATTATTACAAAATGTCTTGGCTGTGATACAAAAGAACATCCAATGCTATTTTCTGAACCACCAGTAAGCTTTTCTTTTGCTCTCTCTACAGTTTATTATTTCTTTTTAGTGGAATCAAAGAGATAAACGTGAAAAGATTATGGAACTTGCATTTGAAAAATATAATATGCCTGCATCATATTTGATGAAGAATGCTGTGCTAGCACTATTTTCTGGTGGTCGTTCATCTGGTCTGGTATTGGATTCTGGTGCAACTCATACTTCTGCGATTCCAATTCATGATGGATATGTTCTTACTCCAAGTAAGGGGAAAGCTTTTTAAAGCCCACAGTAATTGATCTTACATTTTATAGATGTTGTTACACAACCAATTGGTGGTGATGCAATTGTTGAACAATGTAAGCATGCCTTAGAAAAACAAAATATTGAAATTGTACCAAATTATAAAATTGCACATAAGCACGAAGTTAATGAAAATCAAAAACCTAAATGGACAAAGAAAAATAATTTGCCTGAAGTTCGAGAATCTTTTGAGGATTTTGCTGTAAAGGTTTGTGTTATACTTTATTGACTTTTTATTCTTATTTCTTTAATTTCAGAAAGTTGTTGAAGATTTTGCACATTCAACTTTACAATTATGTGATACTCCAATTGATCCAGATTTTATGGATAAACTTCCTGCTGTCTCATACGCATTTCCATGTGGCTTCAAAAAAGATATTCTCTCAGAACGTGCTAAAATTCCTGAAGGCTTATTTGATCTTAAATATCTTCGTGGTGAAAATATTAAACAACAATATCAAATGAATGTATCAGATATTGCAGCACATGCATGTGGAATGTGTGAAAATGAAATTCGTACTGTAAGTTTTGTTTTTTTTATTACTATTGTGGATTGTTTAACAAACATGCAGCTATAGTATGCTTTGGATGCATGCTTAAACAAGCTTCTGTTAATTACTGTTAATCTAAAGCTTTTTTCATTTTAGCAAATGTACAGTAATGTTTATGTTGTTGGTGGAAATTCTTTGATTATGGGCTTCCCAGAACGTTTAAATCATGAACTTGCACTTCGTTGTCCTGCATCTGTTAAACTTCGTGTATCATGGGCTGCTCCACCAGTCGAACGACGATTTGGTGCATGGATTGGTGGAAGTATTGTATCCTGTCAACCAAGCTTCTATCAATATTGGGTTACTAAAGCAGATTATGATGAAACTGGAAAATCAATTGTTGAAAAGCGTTGTGCTTAATTTATTATTATTGTGTAAAACTTCTTTTATCTATTATTTGTATCTCTTTTTGATCCTTAATTTTGTATTTGATCTCTTGTTGTTTATTTATCATTATTATATTGTTTTGTATTTGAAAGTTGTGTTGTTGTGGGGGTATTATTTGAATTTTGTTAATAAACATTTTTGTATTTTTCTTTGCTATCCTGTCATTTGTGTGCATTTAACGATAGATGCAAGACAAACAAGACTTAAGCATTACTACTAAAAAAGAAATGTTTTAAAGCAAATAGACATTTTTTACTCAGTGCTATTCATTTTTTTGAATATTTGAAATATTTTTACAAAAAAATTGAAAATACCAAAGTCATGCTTTTATTGATAGACTTAAGAATAGAGTATTATTATTAGTAAATTAACTCTGGATTGGGCACAAAAATTCGTTAAGTATATACACTGATATATCATATTAATACACATTATATTATTGCAAAAGAATAATCACCGTACGTTATTACTGTAAAATAATAAACTACATAGTAACGACAATTTACAGGTGCAATGAAGATGGTAACAGTGTAGCTACAATTGTAGTTTACATTCATTTTTTGGGCCACTTTTCCAAGAAGTATTATTCTCTGTCATTCTTAATGTCGTGTATGTAGCTCAAGTCATAAAAGAATACGTTTGAAACACTCTTTGCTCCTCCTTTAAAGAATGAAAGACAAAATGAACAACAATTATTTGCTCAAAATGACACGTTTCATGCAATATTTTTATTGATAACTTTTTTACTATTTATGTTTTTGAATGTTTTAAAAATTTTAGCAGCAATAATAATTGCAACCTAAAAAATACACGTTTTTTAAAACAAAACACAAGAAATAACTGTTGCAAAGTTACTATGTAGTTTATTAAAGATGCACGTTAAATATTTTTTATAGAAAAAAAAACATTTTCAACAATAAAATGTTATAGACTACAGATGAGCCGCATAAACTATCATGATACAGTCATGTAATAAAAGATTTCTATGTTGACAAAATTATCGGATTTTTTTGTTTGTGACTTTTTCGAAGGATTATTATCGGCGATCCTTTTTAATGTTGCGCATGTCATCGAAGAAAAAAAAGAATATGCTGTGTGTCTTTTGTGTCCACTAAACAATGAATGAAAGACAAGCAATGCTAAACCATTACTAAAAATGACACGTTTTAAAAAAGCAATAGGTGTGTTGACAATTATTTTCTCTCAACTCTATTGCTTGTTTTTTGAATATTTTAAATATTTTTACACCAATAATTAGAGTTATCAAAGTCAGTAAAATATACCTTTTAAAGTTAAATTTTAATGTAAATTAACAATAGATTGGGCACAGAAACTGTTCATTAGAAATATTAGAACATTATTTATTACTATAAAAGAATAAGCAAAATCTGCCGTTTCTGTAAGCGAATAAGTTAAATAGCAATGATTCACAAATGCTATGTTGGTTGGAACATTGTAGTGTTGATCTTTTTTCCTTTCAAAGCATTTTCTGCAATCCTCTAGGTTGTACATGTGGCCGAAGCCATGAAAATGAACGTTTTTCGGCCTTTTTTGCTTTAAAGAATAAAAGACAAAATAACAAGATCGATACTAACATAAAAACAAGTTTAAAGGAAAAATTTTGTTTTCAATTTTTCCTATATCTTTTTGAATACCGAGATCCAAAAATGCGTCAAATATTTATTATGGATATTTTAATACATTAAAATTTTAATTATTGTTAAATAAAAAGCTACATTTGAACAACAAAGATCGATCGACATAACACATATATTGGTTGTATACCAGACTATGTGTTATAAAAAAAGTAAAGAGTTAAAAATTTTGTCCAAACCTCCCAAAAAAAGATGTTTGCAAAAACATACAAAAGAAACATCGATAAAACTACAACTCAACTAGCTTGTCCTTTCAATGATCCATTTGATCAATGATAATTCAACTAAAAAATAGCTTTTTATTGTTATCATCCAGAACTGTTATCACAAAAATGTTGTTTTCAATATGCCAGTTGAACTGTTGAACCTTTAAAAGCACACTTAAACTTCAACCGATCAATGAGTTCAAAAAAAATAGAAGGAGAACATTGGTATAAAATAGTGCATAAAATTAGTTGATTGCTTTTCTTTTTTAGCAGAAATGTTAAAGCTTTTTCTTCTTTTTCTCCTTTTTTCAACAGCTACTTCCATCAATCCGCCATATGGATCCCTCCAAATTCGTGGTCGATTTTTGACGAATTCCACTGGAAAAACTGTTCAACTTCGTGGCCTATCACTTATGCCATCAGCATATGCCTCTGATTCCTGGACAGCAAACGTTGTACAACAAATTAAATGTTTTTGGAATTGTAATATTATTCGAGCTGCTGTACCAGTCAATACAAATCGAGGAGGTTGGATGACAACTCCGAGTGAAACGTTTGGATATTTAAAGACTATTGTTGATGCCGCGATTTCAAATGGAATTTATGTAATAATTGATTGGCATATTGTTTCAAATATTTATAATTCAGATGCAGCAAAAGATTTCTTTGGAAATGTTTCAAAAACATGGGGAAAAAAGTAATTGCTATTTTTGTGAAAAATGTTGCTGCCAAAATTAATAAATTATTGAAAATTTTATTTTCTTACAATAACCAATACACCTTTTATAGCCCCAATATTCTATATGAAATTTGGAATGAACCAACAAATGAAAATACATGGGCAGAAATTAAACCCCAGCTAATTCAAGTAATTGATATTATTCGAAAAAATGATCCTTCAAATGTTATTCTTGTTGGTTCACCGAATTGGTCAACAAATGTTGATGCAGTTGTTGCTGATCCAATTCAAAATCGAGCTAATCTTGCATACAGTTATCACTACTATGCTGCATCACATAAACAAACATCACGAGATCGAGCTCTTGGTGCTATTAATAAAGGTAGTGGGTGTTTTTTTCACAAAAATTTGCATAACCTCCCTTTTTTAGGCCTCCCATTATTCATAACTGAATATGGTACAGTTGATGCATCGGGAAATGGAGCGGTAAATGTAACAGAATCAAATTTATGGTGGGATTTTAATGATAAATATCAACTTTCATATGTTAATTGGGTTATCTATGCTGAAGATAATGCTGCCGGGATTGTAAATGCTGGTACAAAATACACTGAATTAAATGATACAAAAAAATGGAGTGCATCTGGAAAATTAGTTAATCAAAAATATCGTTTTACAAATCAAGGAATTTCTTGTGCTTAATAAATTAATACGGTTATTACTGAAAAAATTTTTTGTGTATCGTTTTTTGAGGTTTTTTAAAATTTTAAATCTATTTTTTGGCATACTGTAGAAAGTCATTTTTTAAATAAAAAAAATGTTCAAGAGATCTTAAGAGATAAAAGCATGGTTTACAGCTAAAATTACAGCTAAACATTTGAGCTAATTTAAAATTTACAATTACATTTTTTTCTGAAAGGATACTGTAGAAATGCGTTAACTTAAACAGTAAATCTCAAAAGATTAAAGCTTCTTTTTAAATGAAACTCAGAATTATTATAAATTTTTCTTGTTATTTGTTCTTCAATTAATTAATGTTTCTTTTGTTTAATAATTAAAAAAACATTTCCAAATAATAATTTTAAGTTAACTGTCATAAATTAATGTCAATTCTTCTTACCACCCTTCTTTCTTGACCCCTTTGACCAAAGTATGTATATTCAGTTCAAAGAGATTATGTTTATGCTTTTTTTGTTATTAATTCATTATTGTAAATTAATTAGTTAATAAACTTTTATTGAAACTGTTAAAATTTAATTAAAATTAAAATTTTTATTTCTGAGACAGCTACAAGAGAGGATTATGTGAAAGAAAATCGACATTTTGAATTTTTGATTTTTGATCAAAGAGCTCAAAAGGTTAAGTGGTTACCGGGTCGGATGTTCGACCTGGTGATCCAAGGTTCAAGTTCCAGGCGGGATTACCATAAAAAACTGAATGGTTAGGTGTTCCGTAATTCCGAGGCTTACGACGAATTCCATGGGTGGCATCAAAGTTAAAAGTGAGCCCCTTCTTAAAATGTTTATTAGTTTGAATCATGGGCGTCGCATTTAGGGAATTAGGAATCACTAGGCGGTCCGACATTTAAGGTGAATTTCGATATTTTATTTTCTAAAAAACACAAATTTAATGATCATATTGTGTCTCTGATTGCATGCAATTTTGTTTTATTTTCGAAATTTTAATTTTAACTTTCTCTTATTTGCACAATTCAGACATTTGTTTCAAAAGATAGCATTTAAAAATTTCGAAAATTCTGTTTTTTAAAAATCGCTTATTTCATAATTTTGTTTATTATTTAGTTTAAATCCTTATTTTTTGAAAGTCTCTATCTCTATTTTTTATAATAGCAAAAAAATGGATAAAGAAGAGGTAATCTTTCTCTAATTAATACCCAATGGAATATAAGTCAAAAAAAAGGTAAAGAAGAAGGTGGGGAAATACAGAAGCACCCCTTTTTTAAAAAAAATGTAAAGTAATAAAGGGTGGAGCAAAAAAAGAAGAAGCAAGTTATATCTGAAGAAGAAGAAGAAGAAGAAGAATTTTCGTTTTAAAAATGTTTTTATTTTTTTTGTTAATTCTTTCATAATTGTAAAAATTTAAAAAGTGTTAACTGACTTTCTCTTTCTTTTTCTTTCATCTTTTCGTGCTTGGTAATTATATACTTTTGAGCCTTTATTATTTTCTTTCATTCATAACTTTTTTGGGGGGACAACATGTACATATACACTAATGTAAGTGGTACTAAGAATCTTAAGAAAGAAAAAATTACTGGTTTGTTAAAAGTTTTGAAAAGAAAAAAGAAAGAATCTTGTTTTTGGTAAATTTTAAGTTTCTTTTTATTATTGACTTTTTTATGTTTCTTCATCAAACAATTTTAAAAAATTGTTAACTTTCTTAAATTTAATACATAGAAACACTTTTGAAAAGAGTTCTATTGTTTGTAGGAGATTAAAAATGTCATAGTAATCTTTTAAACGTTTTTCAATTAAATGGGTATTAAAGAAATTTCAAGGGGCTTTATTTTGAAAGCGGTATCAATTTAAATACAAAATTTTGAAAATTTTCTTGTTAGAATTATTTATGAAAATCAGACTCAAAGATGGAATACGATATTTTGTGCGTTGTAATTTTTGCGTGGGCATGATAATTTATCTTTTTTTTATTTTTCCCTTTTGGGATTCCCTTGACTGACGTTGGTACAACATTTGCTCATCGTTACAGCTAAGCACATGTATTTTCCTTTGATCTTTGCCGCTTTTAAGGTAAAGTGTCAGGTTTTGGCGCAACATCCATTCACCATTAAAACTGCTGACGTCAGGTTTTACGATTCTTTGTTACAATTCTGCTTCTACCTTGACTCCCACTCTATACTTAAGAGTGACTGTGCTGATTTTCCGTCTTCAACCCTGTGATATTAGTTTTTAGCCGTCATTGTTGTGCATTTTATGTGTCTGCGCTACCGTTCTCGCCCTTACAAATTTGCACCTTCAAGATTTTTTTTGCTTTGAAAATGTGTGTTTTTCATTTCTGCGCCTTCAAGATTTTTGTTTTACGTCTTTCATGCTTCATTTTTGGGGTTTCTTAAGAGGTACAAATTTTGCCATTAAATTTATTTTTTAAGGGAAAAAGACACTTGGTGGAAACGACACTTGGTGGACGACACTTGGTGGATCGTTGGGACACTTGGTGGAAAATAATAGGACACTTGGTGGATGACTAGGACACTTAGTGGAAAATTATGGGACATTTGGTGGAAGATTCAAGGTTATAATATTATAATTAAACTAAGCAAAAACATTGCAATCTAAGCATACTTTGAATTTCTCAGCCCTGTGACTGGATAATTCTCAGCCCAAGCTAAGCATGGGCTCGCGAGGCCGAAGGCCGAGCGTTAGGCTTAGTCTTAGGCCTTAGGTCTTAGGCCTTAGGGCGAGGCCGAAGGCCGAGCCTCTCAGGCGTATCCAGTTTAGTGTAGTTGTCATCCCATTTAGTGTAGCTGTCACCTCATTTAGTATAGCTGTCACCCTTTTTAGTGTAGGTGTCACTGTACTCAGTATCTCACCCCCTGAGGTTAAGCTCTATTATATCTTGGTCATTCCACTTTGATTAAAAAGTAATAAACCATTTTTTTAAATTTGGTACCGTCACCTTATAATGTCATTTCTTTATATTACTGTTAGTATGGTCCACCAAGTGACCCACCCAGTTGGTGGATTTCCACCAAGTGTCCTAGGACAGTTGGTGGGCTCCACCAAGTGTCGTTTCCACCAAGTGTCCCGCGTTCATTTTTTAACACAAAGTTGAACGGCAAAAATGAAACGAATCTTGAAGGCTTAAAAATTAAAAGGCTCAAAAAGTAAAAGGAACAAATTTCTAAGACGGAAAAATCAGCACTTCCCTTTGAGCTAGTGTCATCTAAAATCATATTTAAGGTTGATATACGCCATCGAGTAAAAAATATTCCAGTTTTTAATGTTGCTGCTATCCATTTTATTAATATATTTACATTTTAGACTAATTTTGCATTTGGACGAAATCTGCTCCAGCTTAGCTGCCAACCAGTTATTAGTCATTGAATTTGTTCAGAATTTTTAACGTCTTTTTTCAAATCTCTCAACAACTTCCATTTTACATAAACTTCTCTCCACAGAACAATGCAATTCACATTATCATCAAAAGTAACATCTCCAACATCTTCCACATCTGGCACAAAAAAGCCAACCACTTCATCATCTGTTGATGAAGAGCTCGTACAACTTCCATCAACATCAAAAATTCCAACAAGCATAATTTCAAGACATCAACTAACAAAATGGAATAGTAATTCAACAGAGCGACCATTTACCGTAAATTCATGTACAAATTTTGCGAATACTGTAATTACTGCAACAAATGTGAATTCAGCACGTCGACAATTTTCTGCATCTGCAAATAGCAGTACTTCCCGACGTTCTTGTAGTATTGTCTCGATAAATTCAAATCCAATTCGACGAATTTCACCTCGTTCTCGTACACCAACACGAGCTTTGAGTTTTGCAACACAGGTATGTTTTGTTTTTTAATATGTGTGACAGTATTTGCCTTATTTTATCACAGCTTGTAAATCAAAGTTTGTTAAATTGATTCTTACCGAAATTACTACTACACCAAAACTTTCAATTTTTCATTTTTTTAAACAGAATCACACAAGCAAAAAGCAATTTTTTCACGTGCTTAATCCCCTCTTTTTTCTTCTTTAAAATTACTTACACCCTCAAAATAATTATTTACTTAAATGAATTTTAAGATAATTAACTTAAAAGAGTTTTTTGTGCGCTTTTCTTCATTTGAACTTCCCGTTTTTTTATGTTTTTAAATTTCTTTCGAGTCATTTTTAAAGCAATTAAGTGCTCTATAAATCCATGAGGATGGAATAATCACTTCCATGAATGCCGAAAATGACAGCATTTTCAGAAAATGCAAACATAAAAATTAAAAAATTTCAAACAAGAAAACATTCTTCACAGATTAGTAAAGCGTAAAATTAAATTGGGATGTTTGTTTATGTAAATAAAATAAAAATTAATAACCTTAAAAAAAGATAGTCATCAAAAAAAGAAATGTTCAATAAACATTTAAAAAAATTACTATTATTACTACTTTGTTTGATGTAAAAAAAATAAACAAAAGAGTGGGTGATAAGTTACATTAACTTGCTTACCACAAATCGGTCAACCTGATCAGGGAAATATAACTTTTTTGATCTTAAAAGTATTTCTGAAGCGTTTCTGACTACGTGGGCTAAGTTTTAAAAGATTTTCAAAAAAACTTATTTTTTCTAGTAACTTCCATGTCTTACTGTAACAACCCTACAGTACACTTTTTTTTGCAAAACAACAAACTTTAACCTTTATTTTTTTTCTTTGTTCTCGAAAATTTTTTAAAAAAATCTATTTTAAAACATTTTCTTTAATTATTCATACAAAGCTTTAAAAAAAATACAGTAAATCTTGTTAAAAAAACTTTTTTATTCTTAAATCCCAAATGCATCCTCCTACATAATAATTATGAAAAAAAATTTTTTTTTCTTTAGCTTTTTTTTCTTGCTTTAAAAAATATTGTTATTATTACTGTTGTTTATAAAAATAATTTTGATTTCCCTAAAGGGAAAAAAAGTAAAAAAAAGTTTTTTACGAATAATAATATTATCAAGTACTACAAAAAGGAAAGTCAGAGTTGTATAAAAAAAAGTTGTCTAAATTTAAAATTATCATGGGATTTCTTTGTGTGTATAAATAAAAAGGTGATGACAAAGCATACCGTAAACGCTTTTTTAAAAGTGTCTACGGTAAACTTTGTCAGCTTAAACGTCTCAGAATTTCACATACATCTAGTAAATAGATGGTTTTCAGTAAAATATTAGTCGCCTTCATATGTGATAAACGGGAGGATAAAGTCAGCAGACGATAAGCAATATATTTACTTTTAAAATTTCAAATTTAGCATTATAAACTTATCAAAAAGTTTTTGACAGTTTCTCATTAAATAAATTTGAACAACTTCTTTAATAATAAACAATGTTTATTATTCGCCTGTTGTTTCTTGTTGCCACCAAATCAACCAGAAGCGAACTGGATGATTAATATTTTGCTGCTAATTATCTCTAAAAATATGGAGGCTTACTTACAAACAAACATAAACCAGAATAATTAGCTGTATCTTTAGTCAGCTCATTTTGAATAGATGAACAAATTTCTGACAGTTGCAAAATGACGTTCTAATTTGATAATACAATTCCACCCGTTTTTTGTAATTTCAAAATAATCTTTAATCAAAAACTACAAAGATACAACAAAAAACCTCCACGTATTACTACTATCTCCTTAAATGCATTAGACCGCTTGAATGAATAAGTAAAATTAATATTGTTGTATTTAAAAAAGCTTTTTTTTGCAAAAAAGAAAAAAAAAACTTAATGTTTATCCTTTTGAACTATAATTTTTGTTTTATTAAGATATCATTGTTATGCATGAATAGGGAAGCTTTGAAATACTATGAAATCTTTTAAAAAAGAGTATTCTAGAAACTGAGGGTAACAAAAATGGTCATTTGCTGCTGCTTAACAATCTTTGACGTTTTTTTTTCTTCTGTGCCTACACAACAGTAGTAGTAGTTGGCAAATAACACATATTTTTTTTGAAGTTTTGAAGATTTTAAAAAAACATGTGATAAAAATTGTTTCATGGAATGCCTGTGAAACATTTCCTTATTCCCAAAAGCTCATTGACTAAACAAATACATATCTCATTTTTAGCCAAGTATTCAATCTAATAATAGCGCTGTAACTTCATCAACACAAATTCGACGTGAATTACCACGTTCCCAAAGTGCTACCGTTGAACAAAAAAGTTTTTATCAAGTTTTGGCATTTATGTTTTGTGGTACGTTGGAAGCAGCAGCTGATGCTCGATGGTTATGTGAAAATAAAATTTCATATTTAATTGTAAGTTTTTTTTGGCTTTTTTTGAATTGTGGTAGGGGATTTATGAAATCCACCTATGATAGCGGATATATGAAATCCATTTATTGTAGAAGATTTAATACAAGCACCTACGATAGTGGAATTATTATAGCGGATGTATTATATCCACAAAATATAACGGATTAACGCGATCCACCGCAATCATACAGCATCCACTCTTTCATAAACCTTTTCATTTTTCAGAATCTCACTGGTGTTTCACGTATAAAAATTCGTTCTTGTTCATGCTCAGATCAACAGTATCACTCTCCAATTGAATATATTCCAAAGTTTAATTCAGATAGTACATACAAAGAGATTACAACAGAATTTCATAAAATTAATGATTTTATTCAAGAAGCTCGTTCAAAGAATGCATGCATTCTCATTTTTAACAGTGATGGATATGATCTTTGTCAAGTAAGTTTTGAATACGACAATGACATTATAAAAAAAAAACAAAATTCTGAAAGTATATACTCATATGAGCTTACATAAGCCAAGAGAAACGCTTTGAGTTCAAAAAGCAATTATGATTTTACTTCAACCTTCTCCATCAATTACTTTATTTAAACATCTTTTTTATTATAGGCAATCGCAATCCAATATATGATGGATTACTACGGTGGCTTAATGTTACATCATATCAGCAGTCTACAAATAAAAGTTAAAGTCAAAGTTAAAATCTCAGCTGAATATTTGGAAGTTTTATCATATTGGGAAAAAGAGATTGAAAAGAAGAATCCAAGAATTTCAAACAATAAAAGTTTACGATCATTTTCTTTTAAAATGAATAGAAAATTAGCTCAAATTTAATTAAATTGATTGACTTGTTGTTGAGCATTAGAAGTATACAAAAAGGTTAGAATGTTTCAGTGTTGTAAGTATGTGGTACAATTGAGGGATTACTGTAATAGCAAACAACAGTTTACAAATTTTACTTATACTTGCAGCAAAAATGACAAACATAAATAATAAGATTTAATTCTTAAAAACCTCGAACAACTTCTTTGTTGTTATTCTAAAAACTACAGTATCCCCGCATAACTTAAACCGCTACTTAAAAAAAGCACTTTGAGACATTCTAACAATTTAAATACTAAAAACTAAAGTGTATTAATCTATTATTATTATTTATTTACTGTTTACCGTTTATTTGTCTAGCATTAAAAATAAATATCAACGTTAAAATCTTTTTTCATTTAAAAGTTACACACAAAAAAGAAACGTAAACAATAAATGATCCCAAATTAAAATTACAAAGTGGCGGGTTATTATCACAGTTATTTCAGATAAACAATAAAGAATTAAAAAAACTTCAGTATAAAAAAATAAAAGACAAAAATATCCCGGATGAGTTCAAAAAAAAACAAAATTGCAGATAAGAATATATATTATTTTAAATTTACAATAAAAAATCTTTGTTAATAGTAATCACAAAAAAGAGAGAGATGAATAAATAAAAGTTTACAGAGTCATGTTCATCAAATCATGCAACCAAGACAGGTCCTTGTTGTTGAGGTTGTTGTTGTTGAGTTGATCGGCTAAGCATCTAAAAAAAGGAATGATATTAAATGTAACTGTTATGTGAGTAGTATTACAGTCAATTCTGAAAGAAATAGACTTTTGCCACCCAAAGAAAAACACAAACTGATCCAACCCTAACTACCGTAACCACAATATATATACCCCAAAAAAGCTTACATTAAAGAATGCCCATTTTGTAAAATAATTTGTAAATTCATCTGTTGAATTCCAACGACATCGAAGATAACCATATAAATTTGCAAAAGTCATTGCAGCACCCATTATTGCAACAATCATCCATGTCCAACTAAATGTTACAAATGCAAGACATACAAGAATACCCCAAAATATCGGCGCAACAACAAGCCCAAACCAAAATATTGATCTTTCAAATTGATCAAAACGGCTTTGATCCTAAAAAGATACAAGAATTATTATCACCCTACACGAAGAAAATTAAAGAAAAAAGCTTACTTTGCTAGCTTCAAATTTCCAATGATTATGTCCTTCTGAATCAACAAAATTCCACCATCGTAAACCAACTAATAATCTTCCAGTAACATTTTTAACGGACCAAAAATCTGCTGATAATAAGAATAACTAAAAAATGGACATACAAATTATTGGAACAGAAACAGAGATGAGCGGAAAAATTCCGCTCAATCTTGATCAAAAAGTTATTAATAAACTTACAATAACCAAAAATTGTGTAATAAATGATGAAAAGAACCAATTTGCAAATACATACATAAATATTGCAGCTCCACGAAATCCAACATGTGCTAATACTACCATTGGATGCCTTAAAAGGTAATAACAAGTTAAGCAAGTACTGTAAAATAAACATTATCACCTCAAAGCCCTTATCCCAGAAACAGGTGGAGTTGCACCAAAAGACAAATTTCCATCAAAGTTATGAGCCATTTTCAGGACTGCAAAAATAAAATCTGTTAAAAAACCAATCCACACAAAAAAAGTTGCAAAAAGTATTTCAACGGCTCAAAAAACCGTATAAGAATCAAACAACAACAAATTCAAATATGCAAATTTATATAAAACTTTAATAACGATAATAAACAAGAGATCACAAAATTAAAAAAAAAACCGTATAAAATGCAAAAAAGCCACCGTTTGGCAAAAATAAAAGAGATACATATAAAAAACCCTAGGAAAGAGATATAGAATGCAATTCTTAATAATTCATTTCTTTAACTTCATCAAGAGTTGTCAAAAGTGAAATACCAGCTTTTGAAGCATGTGCTTCAATATTTTCAATAAATTGAGGATTAGTTGATAATGATGCAGCATGCATAAGAAGAAGTTTACTCCATGGACATTGATCATTTGCAATAAGAAAAGTCTAAAAAAGGATTTCAGTATTAGTGGGTATAATTCAATCAAAAATCAAAATAATGACATGAGAGTATAAATACTAACGGAACTCATAAACAAAATTTCAAAAAAAGACAAGATACAATGGCTCACAAAAGTTTCTGTCCGTTTTGGCAACTCTTTGCCAACTGAAATGAGTTGAAAAAAATTTTAAAATTTGAGGATGTATTTTTTTCTGGGTTTTAAAGTAATTAAACATTAAAAATTTGTTATTTTTTAGTAATAAATAATTTGTGGTAAAGTGGTAATATTTTTAGTAATATGTGGTAAAGTGGTAAAATAACCTTTTTTTACTGTTTTTGGGGCAAAAAACCTGAAGATTTCCATGTACAAAAAAAGTGTAGATCCTAAACTCTTTAAATTTTTATCATCAAATTCCACGTCCCCAATATTATATTCCCAAACGCGTGTCCCAAAAAAAGCCAATCCACAGTAATCCAATAAAAATATGATAACTTACATTATTAAATTCAGTATTTTTTGAAAGTTTAATAAAGAATAATGCAGATCGCCATAAATGCGATTCAGGGATAATATTCGTTAAGCTAAGTTCAGCAGAATTCTTTAAAATTTCAAGATAATATCGATTATTGCCTTTGTTATTATTAACAGATGATTCTTGTGATAGAATATTTTCAAATTCTGCTGAAAGTTGAACAATACATCGAAGCACTTTTACAATATCATCTTCATGTTGATTCAGCAAGAAAAAGGTTCGAGTTTCAATTTCATTGCGTTGTATCGTTGCAACATACATTAATGTAAGAGTTTGATTTCTTGGGAAGATATCCATGAAGGTTCGTAACTTTTCCAAAAATGCTTTCTTTTCTTCACAGTAATAGTTTACATGACGATTCCAAGTTTTGAAATACATTTCTGTTAAATCTTCATTATGTTCCAAAATTTCTTGTGTATAATGTTCTGCAAAAGCTGGAAACTTTTTTGATCTAAACTTTTCATCAGCTTCATCAGGCTCAGCATCTTCAACTTCATAGCAAAGTGTTGAAAAAAGTTCCAGTGCAAAAGCATTAATATCACCAATCCAACGAGATCCTGTTGGTAAATTAAAAGCATTTTCATGCAGCTTAACATTTTTCCATTTTTGAATTGCTTTTTCTTGAGCATCTTTATCTTCATAATTGACATCTTCATTTGGAAATGAAACTTTCATTAAAAATTTAAGTTTTGTTAGCACATCATGCTCTGCTGCTTCATCAGCATAATACGGTAATTCTCTGCATACCATAACATAAAAACGAATAGATGACAAAAGTGGTACAGCCATAATTTCAGGAGCAAAAATATCTTTAATACCAGCCAAGATTGAACTAAAAATTTCAATATGAATAACTATTTTGAGTGCAAAAAAAACTTACCTTCTATCACCTGATGTTCCCATAGGAGATGTAGGATCTTGTAAATAATAAAATGCAATTTCTCTTACCTAAAATATTGACTTTGTTTATCATCAGAATACTGTAATATAAAACAAAAATTTACTAATTGTGATGCATATGAATTCATAATATGTCGTTCAGGTTCATTCATTCGACGAATAAGTTCAACGCTTTCAAAAAGCTTTCTAACTTCTTCCAAAAAAATTTTTGTTGCTTCTTTCAATTGTTGTTCAACAGGATCATTTCTATTTTTGGAATTTATTGCAAATGCTTTGACACTAAAAATATAATAATAACATTTATAAATTACCGTAACCTTTTAAAATACTTACGTCATCATTCGAGCAATTGTTGCATATACAAACATTTCTTCATTTGCACCACTAATAAGATATAAAATATTATCAACAAATTTTTTCATACCAACATATTCCATTTTAAAGTTTTCATCAACAACTCCAACATGACACTGCTGAAAGACTGCTTCTTGTGAAAAATTTTTAACATCTGGAAAGACAGCTCCAAGTTTTGTAAGGATTTTAAAAATTGCTTTTTCAATAATATCTTTTGGAAGTTGAATCAAATATGGACTTATATCAGCATACCAATTATATCGCTTTCCAAACAATGGTTTTGATTCAGAATTATATAAAGGTTCCCATAAATTTCCTGTACGTGAACATTCAATTTTGCTCCACCTTTCACATGTACTAAGAAGTTTATCATCTTTGCAAAACTTAATATTTGCTTCGAAGACTTTTTTACATAAATCATTAAATTGTTTTGTTTCTTTTTCAGCAGTCAACAATATATTTCTTTCAAAATCATATTTAGTATAAGAATTATTAGCACTTTGTTTATTCCAACCTAAAAAATAATTTAAAATTACATTGTTGATATAAAATTTTTTGAACGTATTCGAAATTCAAAAAATCACAAAAAAGGCAACATGAAAAAAAGGATTTGACTGAAATTTTTGGAATCCATATAGATGGGTTTTTAACCTTTACGTTTGATTTCCGCTGTCTCTCCCCAACTTTTCGTTGACTCGTGCACGAGGAAATATACAAAAGAGAGAGAAAAACATTTGTTTAAAAAACTTCTTACGACAATTACAGTATACCTAGAAAAACATATCTCAATAAGGTGATAACAAAAGACAAATAACTTTTTTGTTATAAGAATTTTATAACCAAAGATGGAAGCTTTCATGGATATTTTATCACTCACAACCATATTTTTTTGCATGTGCCGTCTATTTTTGAATTCCAGCAAGACTTTATTTTAAAAGCTTACCAGTAGCACCAGAATGACCAGCTTTTGGAATTGGAGTTCTCCAATAACATTCAAATGCAGATAACTTCTTTTTAAAATCAAAATTATCTTTGACCATTTGTGGAACAAGAAAATGAAATTCTACTAAAGCTTGTAAAATACCAATTGCTTTATGCATTGCTCCCATTTCAATGTAAAAAGATGCTGCAGCAACAATGACATCAATGATAAATTCTTCTGTACCTTCTTGCTTTTGATGAGATTTGAATGTTCCAATGAGGATGCCACCAAGTTTGCTAAGGCATGGAAGAACAGAATCTTTCTGAAAAGCACAAAAATAAGTTAAAAATTTTTGAATTTGAATACATGATGACTAGCTTTTTGCAATCTTTGGATTTCATAATGAATTCTTCAGCTTTATGATAGTTAAAATAGATTTTTAACACTTAACATTTTTGTTGCAAAGACACTAAAACGCCAACACATGCAAACTAAACTATTATTGAGATATGTTTTTCAAACTAAACTTATCGCAATACTAAACTGTTCTTTAAAAAATTCAAACGAAACGTCAACATGGTCAAAAACCTTGTCTGTCACCGAAATATAAGTTTTAGTAAAACTTACAATGTATGATGGAGCATTAAAAACAGCACGCTTATTACGATAATAAGTTAGTCGACGACGCCACATTGTAAGATCATTTGGAAATCGATTCATGAGCTGAAACATTAAGATATAAAAGAGGAACCAACAGAACCGCAAATCGTGAGGGAATTCCCGCAATCCCCACCATTAAATACTACTTCTACAGCTAGAAACGTAGCAGTCAGTGCCTTGACCAATCTGCGGCTCTGGAAATCAGTAAAATTATGCTTACATTATTCCATGCATTTTTAACTTCTTCTGAATGTTCACCTTTTGATGCTGTTAAGATATCAAGTTCGAGCAACCGCAATTCAACATTTTCTCCGCAATCTTGAATTCCTGCTTTGATTTTCTCCAATTTAACAGCAGTGATATCCCATTTACCAGTCAATTTTTCATTTTTTCGAGATTCTGCAACTCGGGCTTCCTAAAATTTTCATATTACCAACCTTTGATAGAGTGCTTAAAGTAAAACTTACTTCCAAATTAACAAGATTAACCCAGCATTCAATTTTTTCTTTCTTTTCAGTAGCTTTTTCAAGACGAAATTTATAAACGCTAACTTTCTTTGAAGCAGAGGATTGTGCAAAAACATTTTGTTCTATAATACTCATAGCTTGGAAATGTTCAAATGGTATACGTTCCCAATCAGGTTCTTCCCGAACACCAACACTTGCCTAAAAAATAAACGGTAATTGAAAACTTTGTGAAAGTTTATAAGGAAAAGCGACAAACGAAAAATGCGAAGAAATGCGGTACTGTAACTTTTAAGAAAAAGCCTGCAACAGCTGCATTTCTATATGCAATGATTATTCTTCCCAATCACTTACGCTATTAATAGTATCGTATGGAACTTCTTCAATACGATATACACCATCATCAATAAGAGTAGGTTCTTTAGGTGGAAATAAATATTCAATAAATTCTGTCTTCAATTTCTTAGGATCCAAATATGCCTTAATTTTTCTCTTCTTTCTTCGATGATCAAATTCTACTCGAGGTAGTTCACGTTTTTCTGGTGCAGTATGAGTATAGACAATAGGATGTTCAGCTTTCGTGCTTGTTAAAAATTCATATGGATTAGGTTCATCATCATCAGAATATTTTATTTTCTTTTGACTGCTTCGTGATGCTGATGATGAATTGCTATCAGTAGATTGTCCACGACGACGCTTTTTCTTTTTATCATTCTTCTTCTTTTTAATCATTATCTGAAAAGAAGGGAGATTATTTAGTGGAATAAAATTTTGAAGGATGGTTGTTGTAATTGAATGGTCTCACAAAACACAAAGTATCAACAGCAAGTTGAAGATCTCTACAGTACAAATTCAACTAAACTTACAGGAGCACCACCTGCACAATCACTACTACTGCTATCACCATGTGCTCCAAAACGTTGTGATTGAGCTTCCATATCTCGTTCTTTTTCTTGTTCAAGTTCTTGAACTCGTCGTTCAAGAGCTTCAGCTCTTTCGGCATTATGATTATTTATTTGTCGTTGACGCATTTCTTCTAATGTTTCACGTCTTTCCATACCATATCCTCTAGAAGGTTGCCATGGAGGAGTTCGACGACGACGACTTTCATAAGCCCCACCACCACCACGATAATCTCTATTACGTCGATCATAATTTTCTTGTCGGCTGTTATTATTCCAACTACCTCTATCATTTCTACGATTGTAATTGTTTGAAGCATCACCTCTCGACGACCGAGACCTTGAAGGGAACATTTCTCAACTCCTAAAAATTAAAATATTAATTAATAAATATATATCCACGACGATTTTGCTGTTGCAACGTGTCTTTCGGAAAAGATAGAGAAAAATACGAAATATAAAAAAATTTTTCCAGCTCTAAAAATTTCAAAGTTGGCAAAGTGTCCGAAAGCGACAATGTTGATTTTTATATTTTTTCAACAAATGTTTTTTGTGTTGGACAATTTTTGAATATTCTCTTTTTCCCTCTGGCTTTGTTTATTCCGCTGATTCTTATTATAACTAGGGCTTATGTGTATATTTACCGAGGGTTGAGTTACCGGTTAGTTAGATATTTAAAAACCTTTTTATTTTAAAGTTTTCCTGGGTTTCTTATCAAAATTTTATTAGTTTAATATGTCACAATTGTTTGAAAAATGAACATTTCGTTTAAAAATGTTTAAGATTTATGGATTTTTATTTCAACCAAACTGTATTTTGAGTTTTTCAGAATAGCTATGTCACAATTGATTAATTATAAAACATTCTAATTGTTGTTTTTAACTTTAAGTAACAAATAAACTTGCTAAGAACTAGTATATTTGTTAGGCCTATAGGTAGCTCATGTGTTATAGTCCTTCATTTAACATTTGATATCGTAGTTGCCCATGGCTTGTTTTATTTTGTTCATTGTTAATATAACTCTACATTTATAGCTGCAGTTATATGGAAAACTTTATTTGTATGTTGTCTAAGAAGTGATAGCATTTTTCATAAGTTATTATTTTCTCTAATTTTTGTACATTTTTCCCCCTCTTTTTCGGATATATATCACAATTGTATACAAAATATCTTCCGATTGTTTTTAAGTAATATTCTGAATGCACCATATTGCATTCTTTCTCGATTAATGATTAGATCTTGCTGCTCTATTTTTTTAAAATTACCGTAGTAATTGTAATTTTGTATAACACTTTCTTATCGTACCGGATTTCCAGATAATCGATAGTAATTATGAGTTAAAATGTGATTACTTTATTCCACATTAATAGAATGATCAACAAAGATTTCTTGTTTATCTTTAAAAAATGACCACTAGTTTTTGTTGCCATCTGAAATTATTATATTTAATTCGGGCATTGTAGATAATAATTCATCCTTTAATTACTTTTACAAAGATCTTTAATTTTTTACATCATTTTAGCTTTTTATTTTTGACCAAATGTGTTTATTGTTTTTGTTCGTTAAATTTTGTTTTTTAGTATTGTTTTTCAAAAGCGCTTTTCGTCCAAAATTAGCCTACTGTAGTTTACTCTAATCTCATTCATTTAGATTTTTACAATACTGTTTTCCCTTAACTTTTATTGTTGCTTAACTAGCTGTTATATAAAATATATTGAAGTTTTAATCCTTTTCAAATTGTTTTTCGTTGTTGTTGCTGCTGTTTTTTTACTTGCTTTTCCCTCTTTTTTAATGCACTTTTTTTATCCTATGATGCTCCTCTGTTTTTGGGCTTTGTTCATTCATTTCATTACGTCGCTTCTTCTTTTCTTTTTTCATTTTCAAATTTGTTTTGTTTTTTTTAAATTAACGATTAAAGTTAGTTACAATGTTCAATTTTTACCACGTTTTTTTCTTCCCGCGGATCGTTTACTTTTCAATAGCCCCAAAGGATTTTTTGGGGTTGCTTTAATTTCATTAAAATTTTTGTTTTTTGCATTTTTTACGTGTTTTTTTTGTGGGATGCAAAACTAACGTTCTGGAAAGAAAAAAAAGCTAGCAACAGATGTCACACGGAAGAGAGAGGAAATAAAAAAAAGTTCCCCCTCTTTTTTTGCTTTGAAAATGTTTCAAAACCTTGTTCTTTTTTTCGCGCTTCTTTTTTTAGTTTATGAGTATGTTTATTTCATTTAATATGACGTCAAAAGACCATCTTTTTAATGAAAAATTGTGAGTCAGTTGAAAGAGTTTGACAAAATATTGTGCAATTTAATAAAATAAGAAAAAGGATATATGAGAGCTCATGGTCATTTTGAAAGAATTGGTCAGCTTTCTTTCATCATTAGTGTTTGAAGTTTGTGCTTGTTTTTTTCGTCCATTCTTTGCGTTGATAAAGCTCTTCTCCGTTTTCGATAGCACATTGGTCATTCCCTGGTACGAAAAAAATTGGCGGGAAAAAACACAACATTTTCCGCAAACCAATCGGATTACCGTGTTCATTATTTTTAATTCTAAAAAAGACGAAAATCAAAATAGTCATCAGGTCAAAAACCTGTTCCTTCTTTTCTTCCTTGTTTTTCATTGGGTTCATCGTTTTCCGCGCGCAAACTTTTTTTTTTCTTCATCATCTCTTCTCTTTTAATTGTTCAGCTTTTAACCTTCCTTCTTTCATTTTAAATAATTTAATTCAATGTTTAACGGAATAACTAAAGCATCCTGCAGCTGCAGGGGTTTTTTTTAAGACATAGTTGTTTACATTTTTCAAAAAAAAAATTGAGAACAGATGATTTCCTTCTTTATTTGCTGTCTTTGACAAAAAATCTTTTATCATCGATGTTATAAAAAATATAATAGCAAAAAAAATGTTTCCATTTTTAAAGTGATTGTTTTTTGTTTCATTGAAAGAAAAAAGTAAGAACAAACTTGTGTTTTTTGGACTTAGATAAGAGAATTCTTAAGAAGATGAAAGCAGAGGCAAAAATAATAGTTGATCAAAAGTAATCTTTGGGGTGATTTTTAAAAAAAGAGCAAATAAACAGCTGTATTTTTGTTTACTCCTTTCTTAAGGGGCTAATGACATATTGAGATATTGAGATATTACGTGATGGAGAGCTTTTGATTAACATCAATACATCAAAAGAGTTTTGCCGCACATCAAAAACGGCACGGTCATTTCCCCTAGCTATCTGTTCGTTTTTAAATCAAATAGCAGAAAATTGTCAGTCCAATGGAATCTGAATTTTTGTTTGGAACACTCTGTATCAGCTTGGGGCGAAAAATATCTTTTGATTTTCTACCGTAATTACTCTCTTTATAAAACGCATTTTTTCTCAAAATCGAGGAGGTGTGTTCAATTGTACATTGGCGGTGGGTTACATCTACATTTTTGAGATAATTATGTGTATACTTGTAGGATACAATGTTTCTAATAACGATTACCCGGGGGACTTATCAGTATTTGAAATTATCTCAAAAAAACTGCTAAAAATTGACTTTTTTTCGGGTTTTTGCTATTTTCAATCGTATGCCACGCGCTTTTTAGAAATGGCAGATACCCAAAAACCCCTCCAAAGGTGTTTTTTGAGTATTAAGATTATATTGGGAAAAGTTTCAAGTCCATACGATCATTTTGAAAAAATCGTGTTGAACAAGGTTACGGTATTTGCTCGATTTTGAGAAAAAATGCGTTATAAATATCAAAGCCTACATTTTTTCTATCATTTTTTGTAACAAAAATTTTGTTTGCAGTTTTTTTGTTTGTTTCTCTTTTTTTCTTTTTTGAAGTATTCCACGTCCACAAAATGATCATCAACGAACCATTTTTTAAAATATTTTTATGAATAAGGCTCTTTCCTAAAACATGTGGCTTCTAATTGATCATGCGTAATATGAACGAAATGGTTTATGTTTTTTTTCTTGCACCCCCTCTTCCAATTTTTTTTTATTATATTTCTAAATTTGGTAAACATGATCATAAAATTCTCCAAATTTCTAAATCTTTTTTTGTTGCTTGAATTTCACTGAAAAAAAGATTTATGCGTGATATTTCTCATTGTTGTTTTTTTATTCTGTTATGGACCATAAAACTTTTTTATGGCAACATCGGCTTACGATTCTTTTTGACTTTTGCAAAAAAGATAATTTGTCAAAGGACATTTTAAGGTCGCACAAAAAGAAAGAACGAACTCACAAAATTTTTCTTTGATCTAAAAAAATTCCTGTTTATTCCTCTGTTATTGTTGCTAAAAAGAAAAAAAAACATTGACAAAAAATGAAATGATAACAACAGCAACAACGACCGACACCATCATCTTCAATACATAATAGCACAACAGCATCAAAGATGATCATTTTTTCTTCTTGAAGACAACGAAAGAAATACCAAAAGAAGAAAAGGGGGGTCGAGCATCACATACATATTTGCTGTGCAAGAAAGAAGGAAGAAAGATGATTCATATTAATGTTGCTGCTGCTGCTTTTTCTTATGTTAAAAAGCAACGTCCAAAAAATTTTATTTTTCAGTTTTTTTGTATGTTTTAATTGTTTCTTCTTCTTTCATCCACCCCTATCTACTACATACAACAGCATCAATATAGAAGAATCGGAGAAAAAGAAAAAAAATTAAAAGCTCATCAAACATTATCTAACTATTTCTATTTTTTTTTCCACTTCCCCGCAACCATCATCATCATCAACATTGTTGTTATTTTATATATATTGATTTAACCTTATTTCCTTTTGTTTTTTTTCTGATTCCAAAAAAAAACTTTTTCAACATCAAATTTTCAACGATATTTTTAACCTTAAAAAAAAGATGTTTGAATTTGTTAATATCAATGATTATCGAAGTTTTTGTTTTCGTGGTGAAGGTAGAGCTAATTATGTTGTAAGTGCAAAGTGCAAAAAAACTGGTGAAAGGTAAGTATTTTTCAATATCTTAAAGGGGAATGTCCAGAAATCATGTATCCCTTAAATCGCCTTTTTCCCGTTTACATCAAAGAAACTTTTGCCGCACATCAAAGGCGGCATGTCCATTTACCTCTTTCTCTCCGTATACGTGATTTTTAGACAGCCTCATAGCTCTGTAATTATTTAATAAGGGCTAATTAATTTACAGAAATTATAGTAACCCTCTTGTAATAAATAATTGTTTTTTTTAGAATTGTTTGGAGACTTGCAAAGCATCGTAAATCCGGGAATGTTTCAATTAAACCAAAATGTCATATTACAAATGCATATATGGAAAATCTAATTGCACCAGTTATTCCATCAAAATTTTTAATTAAACCTAAAATGGTATTTTTACCCATTCAACATGTTCATCATTTAGCTAAAGTAAGTGTTATTGGATAGAAGGAAGTAGAGATATGCGAAATTAAAATTAGCAATATCATAATATTGAAATTACGGCTACTAAAAATAATTTCGATTTGGATCAGTAACTTTTTGTCTTTTTTAAATCAAAAAAACTCAAGCTTTAAATTTCGACAAAATATGATCGAGATTAAAATTTCAAAATTAAAGTAACTTTTTTGTTGATTGAAGCCAAAAAAACAGAAATTTCGTTATTTTGTGGATTATTTTATTGAAATCAAAATTAAAATATTCATTTTTCATAATCTAAGAAGAAGCAATGAGGAAGTTTTTTTGAATGGCATAGCTACAAAAAAGTGCATTTGAATAAAATAAAAATTTGTTTTGGATATTTTAATTTTATATTTTTATAGTTAACAACTGTTGCTTAGCATCTATAAAAAAGCTTTAATTCAAAAAATATGTTTTGCAAGCTTAAACAAAAATATTCACGAATATATTCATGAACACGTTTTTTAGGGATAGTTTTATGCTTACAGTAATTCACGTTTCACAAATCTAATAAAACGTGCTTTTTCAAACACTTAAAATTTTTAATATATTTTTTTGTTCAAAAACATAAAAGCTCAAAAACGTGCATAAAATTTTTTATCGAAAAAAGAAAAAATTGCAAATCAAACTTTTTAGGCGTAATTTTTTAGGTGCAGTTTTTTATAGCCAAAATTTTGTACTTTAATTGCACCTACAAAATTTTAATTTAACTTTTATTCCTGAATTAATTTAATTGTATAATTACTGTAATACAAAAAACCATCTTTTGTTGAAAAAATACCTAATCATTAATACAAAAATTCATTTTTGCTAAAATTAAATGCTCAAGAACGGCTGCAAAATTTGTAGCATTTGCCTCTTTGCATGTACAATAGAACTCGGGCAACAATAAATATCATTGCCTCCAGTCATGCCCTAACTTTAAACAAATTTTTATCAAATTCTTGATTGTAACACAAGCATGTGTTTCTAATATTAGATGCCCAAAAAATGATTACACTTTTGGCATTTTGATAGCTAGAATTCGAGCAACAACAAATACCATTCTTTCCTCATTTCTCCTCCTCCGTGATTGCTACCATTTTTGAATTAACAAAAATTATTTTTCAGCTTCCATCACTACGTTTTAATACAAAAATTCCAACATATGATGATTTATCAATTTTATCATCATGCAGTATGCTACCATTACGTGATTGTGCAATTGCAATGCAACAAGATATTCGTTGTATTGCTGCTTTAGAAATGTATGATGCAACATGCATTCCAAAACGTTTTCCTACAATGAAAGGTCCAACAATTACTGTCGAACTTAAGCCCAAGCAAGGATTCTTTCAACATCATCCTGGTATTGATGTACCATATTGTAATAATTGTGTTTTACAGGTTAGTATGTATTGATCTATATGGAAGTTAGGAAAACATTGATTATATTGGAAGTCTGCTAATGCAAGCAATAAATTCTTCGATTTTTCCCTTTGATCGTTGCCGGTCCTCCAAAATCCTCTTTGACATTACTGGTATTTAAAGTCAACGTAAAATTTAACTTTTTCGCTTCCTCATAATTGCTTACTTTGCACCCATTTGCGTAATTACACTCAAATCAAGGTGCAAAAGTCTCATTCAACAAAAACTTTTAATCATAAGAGCATGGGCCACCACAAGACCGGAAATTATTGTTTTAGTTTTTCTACACAAAAAAAATATAGTGTAATGACCAAATATTTCTTTGATGAAAAAACTGATAAAGAATGTTTCACCGAAAGAAAAGACAAAAACGTTTGTTGAAAAAAATGACAAAAAAAAACTTTCAAAAATGTTGCATTCAGTGTTTTTGAAAGTTGTTTAACCAACAATGAATAGCTAAAAAACTTTGTGGACTTTTTGGATTCTTACTCATTAAAAAATGCGGCAGCAAAGATGAATCAAAATAAATATTTTTTTGTTAGTAATTTTTGTTATGTAATTTTTTTAAACTAAAAAACACTAGCATCATTAAGCAAATAAATGAATTTTTTCTTTAAAAAAGAAGCCAACAAGTTCCTACTACTTTTGTTATGCAATTTTCTGAGAGTTAAAAAAAAGACGCGCATCATTGAATAAACATAGGTAATATCCACCAGAAAAATGCAGCTTTTAAAAAAACAAAAAACTTCGATTTCGAAATTGCAATTTTACAAATTACTAACTGCAGTATTGTTAAAGCACTTTTTTTACCACTATCAATTTTTCAGATCGAAAAATGGAAGAATGCCGCCTTTGATAAAATGTATGATTTTTGTCCCCTTGATCTATACAGTGGAAATTTAACTCGTATGAAAGCTGCTATCTCTTCCCTTATTCATGATCCACATCGAAATCTTCGTATCTTTCTCAATGGAAATACCGTACATTCTGATGAAGCAGTTTTAACACCATCAAAGTTGAATGAACTGCTATTCCCAGATGAAAATGCAGATATTGATATCCTCTCTACAGCACTCTGTCAAATTCTTGCTGGTGCAGATGATGATGTAACAGATTTTGGGCTAGCTGAAGAATGCATTCTTAATTATTTACGTAAAGCACAACAACTTGATCCAATTGGAATTATAACTGCTCATCAACTCTATCAATCTTTATCATATTGTGAACAACTACGTCTACATGATAAAACTCGACTAATGAAAAATTCGCTAAATTCATTTTTGAATCAAACTGATGCAATGGGCTTGTTAGAACGTTATTTCTTTGCAGCAACTTTAAAAGATTGTTCTTTGATGATTTCGTTATCTCAGATTTCACCCTCTGATTTAAATGGTTCACATGGTCTTGCAAAAAATATTGTAAAAGTTCGACATTCTTCTCCAATGTATTTTGCATATTCAATTCGAATTGTTGATCTTGATCCAAAGTCACCAAAGAATCTTGTCAATGCACATCAAAGATTTTTAGAAGGTGTACAAATTATTAAAGAAAATCCAAGCATTCATCGTCCCTGCATTGATACCGCTGCGCTAGCAGCTGCTGTTGCTGCTGCACATGCTTCTTAAAAGCAAAGATTTTAAGTGCCTCTATTGCTCAAAGCTTAGTTTTACATATCATTATTATTACTATTACTGTTATCATGGTCCTTTGTTTAAAGAAATACTATTTGTTATATTTTTCCAAGAGGGTATGTGTAAACGGTGGAAATGTTTTTTAAAAAAGTAAAGTTTTAAAATAGTTTGTTTTTAACAGAACATAGTTTGGGACACAACATAACTTTTTAAACATTTACCTTTTACACATACCCTTCTCATTGCCTTAATTCCTTCCAAAAAACCAACAAATTTATCAGATTTATTTACATTCGCTTGCCTAAAAAATTCTTATTTTTGTTGCCTTTTTTTAATTATCACTTCTTTATTTTATTGTATTCTGATCTCTGCTATCACAGATAAGTATTTTTTGTTGTTAAATATATATTTGTAAATATTTTATACTTATTTTGTTTTCTTGTTTCTTCTTTTTTTACAATGATGCATGCTACAGTAACCTACTATAGCAACCATGTTATCCTCTAGGGTTACTGTAGTTTTGTTGTGACAAGATTATCTAATTTTTTAATTCCATTTCTTTTTAAAACCTGGTTTAAAAGTTATTTTTTATTGTTATATGTATTTTTGTTTTTTAATTTTATTGTTTTTCTATTGCAAAAACATTTTTTATCTTTGACATATTCTTTATTCCGGTTATTCCATTCTTTCATGGTTGTAAAAGCATTTCAAAGTTTTATATTTGGTTTATAAACGAAATTTTAAAAACAAATATTTTTAAGCATCTTACAAATTATCACCAAAAATTAAGTATTACAAATTGTCACCAAAAGTACAAATTTTCATAACATTTTGTTCAAAAGTTGCATATAAATGTGCAAATGAAGAATTATTGGGATTACAGCATGTCAAAGTATAACGAAAATATTTAAGTTTTTCTTTATTTTTCATAACAAAATTATTGATTATATTCTCAACGGCAGCGAGATTTGTGGCTTCACAATATTGAACGAGACTAAAAATGACGATAACTTTAGGTTACTGTAGCACGACATTTTCATCAAAAAAACGAAACTTACGTCAACGACGTCAAATTTTCAAAGCTTTCAAAAAGCTCTTTTAATCCTGGCAAATTAATAATTTTTCCACAAAATGTTAAACTTTGAACACTCGGTTTCAGCAATCTTTTCAAATCTTCAAAACACGGAAATCCCGTTAAACTCAGCGTTGAATAACTTCCATCAATACAATATGAAACAGTCGACAGCTGTTGAGTTGAAAGTTGATCAATAAAAAGCTCTTTTGTAACAATGCAAGATTTATTCCGAAGTAATTCGGCAAAACCAATTTTTTGACACAAAAGTCCTTCTTCATCAATATAAGTGAAAGAATCAAAAGCATTGAGATAAAGTTTATCAGCGGATAATGGGATATAAAAAGATTCACGTGAAATTTGAGGTGAAATGGATCGAAGGTGATACATTGAAGCAGGTGATTGAAGTTCATAAAATCGACGTCGAAAGACATATGGTAATGATAAAAGTGGGAACATTGTAATGGTAGACTTGTAAACTGCTTTCTAGTAGGGTTAAAAATGAATTAAATTTTTGATTTTTTAAAGTTAGTTCTATCATGTCCTCTTGAAAAAGCTCCTGCTGTGCTAAATGACCCCATTGCAGCTGCTGTAACAAAAAAGACAAAAGCGGTCATTTCAAGTTCAACTTTTTTTAAACAATTGAATTTAATTCTTAAAAATAGCGCCAAAAATTTGTCATTTGTCAAAAGTGACAACATTAAAGAGTCTCAAAAAATACATCTGCTTCAATATCTCTTAAAAATTTTACAAATATTCATTGCTTCTAAAATATTTTATCCTCACAATCGATGCTGATGAATTTATTTAGGAATTGTATGGGGAACAGATTTATAACAACTTTGAACCACAATGTAACCTTTGACCCACTTTTGAACCCCAACAATGCTCCTAACCCCAAAGAATGACAACAAAAGATGGAAAACAGTTTTTCGTAGAAAAATCGTGGAAAGTCGTGTAAAACTTTTTGCGATTTTCTACGATTTTTTACGTTTTTTCACGAATTTTCACGGCTCTCCACAATTTTCTACGAATTATTTAAACTGTTTTCCATCTTTTGTTGTCATTCATTTGGGTTAGGAGTATTGATGGGGTTCAAGAGGGATCAAAGGTTACATTGTGGTTCAAAGTTGTTATAAATCTGTTCCCCATGTCTATAATAATATTCCTAAAGGTTTCATGTAATTTGGTATTTTCTGTCATTTAAAAAAATGGAGAAATATGGAAAAAAACGGGATAAACATGTTAACATTTTTTGAAATTATCGTTGTATACTGTAGAAACAAAAGCACGATGATATCAATATATCTATGTTGATTTCGTCAAATATCGAAATAGTCATTTTGAGCTTTCGATCGTAGATGTAATTTTGATTTATGGAATTTGATTTTGCATAGCTAAGCCTTTGAATGCCATTTTTGAAAAATCTGTGAAAATTTGTGTGTGGAATCAAAAGTAACAAGAAAATAATATAATTAGTTCATTTATTTAATCATTTAAAACCAATTAAGTATTTATACATAAATTAGTTGAAATCAGTTATTAAAGAAAATCAGTCGATCGAATTTATAGTTCATGTTTGGTTGGACGCCCTTCACCTGGTACATTTGCAGCTCGAACTTGATCAGTTGGTGATTTATCAATAGACTGAGTTGTTACACTTGTATGTAATGAAGAAGTTACATCACCTTCTAAAAAATAGTAATGGTAAAAAGCTGATACGGGATACTGTAGAGAAATAACTTACCCCAATCATATTTTTGTCCCATATTAATATTATTTTCAGTACAAAACTAAAAAATAAGTAATTACAGTAGGTATTAAATGTATGTGTAAGTCCAAACCTTATCAAGTAATTGTTGCATTTCAGAATATTGTGGCATTGATTCAAAAGTTAGCCCATCAATAAGTGATAAAATTTGATCATAACATTTTGGACAACCTGATAAAAAATCTTTTCGACCATCTGCCCTTGCATTCTTTTTTGAATGTTCAACTTTTTCTCGATCTAAAAACCATGTTCATATACCGTACCCTCATAAAATAGATCACATACCAGTAACTAATCGCCATGGAAGTGATCCTTTTGTAAGTTCAACGACTGCATAAAACCATGATTCTAAGTCATCTTTACGTGATAAATCTTGTTTTAAATGTGCTTGTAATGAGCCATAACGAGTTGTACCACGCCAACCAGGTTCTTTACGAGGTGGCATAACATTATTATTCTAAAAAGATATATCAATTACAAATGTATATCAATCAATAATAGCAGCAGCTTACTTTATCAACATATTTTCTTGATAGACCAAAATCGAACATAAATATTAGACGATGCATTTCTTCTTCACGATTACCAATAGCAAAATTACCAGGCTTTACATCTCTCTAAAAAAAGAGCTTTGATATATATCCATTGTTGATAGATAATAACCTACTGATAAAAATCCAAGTCGATGCAGCTCATATATAGCAGTTAAAGTTTGCATTGCAACTCGAACTAAAAAATAAGCATGCTCACATCACATAAACAACAACAAAGAAACATACCAGCAGTTGCAGAAGAAAATTTTCGATCAGGTTGTTCATTTCTTAATCGTGCAAGATCAGGTCCCAATAATGACATTACAATAAACATATATTCATGTGGTACTTTACCCTATAAAAAATTGAATGGTAAATAATAGATGAAGAACAAAATCTTACATGATCAATAAGTTGACAAAAATGTTTAGCATTTTTTGAGCCATTTGTTACTTTTAATACACCAAGTTCAATCTTCAATACAGTTTTTGACCATTTTTCAGCTTTTAGAGCAACAATTCTAAAAAAGGTGTGTGATGAAAATAAATATTATTAACTTTTTTTTATAGTAGAAAAAAATCAACAGGGATAAAAGTTGTTTTTGGTTTTAATAATACTGCAACTCCAAGGATTCGAAACTTGGTTCCAGCTGCACCTTATCCTGCCGCGCTAACCACTGAGCAACAGGTATAACTTAAAAAAAGCTTAAAAAGAAGAAACAACTAAAATTTTAATTATCGAACTCAATTATTATTATTTCTTTGAATTGGTATAAATTTGGCTTTCGCAGCTTAATTCCACAGAAAACTTTCTGCTTAAAAACTCCAAAACCAAGTAAAACCGATCTTTTTTATCCTGACCCAAGTTTTTGCAGCACAACAAAAAATAGCTTTTTCGTTGTTCGCGAACCTTCTAGAATCTTCTTGAAGCTTCCCGGTCCCAAAAGAAAACCGTCTTAACTCTCTTACACCTTCTCCCACATTCCCCATAATAAAAATAAAATCTCCTTACCGATTCGTTGATTCTTCAACAGCTTTAAAAACTGTACCATAACCACCTTCACCAAGTACTTGAACTAATTTATATGTTTTTCCAGTATCACCTTTGATAATATCACTAGCTTGTGGAAGACGATCCTTTTCAGATTTTGTAGTATCTTTATCTTTTGTAGCATTATCTTTTTCTTTATTATTATTGTTATTATCTTTTGTAATGTCAGCCATTCCTGGATAGAAGATGTATTGATAAGCTGCCCAAAAAGTGTTTATGTTTTGCTTCAAATATGTACCGCTTCAATCCAAAAAAATGAAGAGAAGAAAAAAGAAGAAGAAAAATCAAGACGACGACGACACAAACACAAACAATTCGATCAAAGTTGTCAGTTGAATAAATGAATGAAAAGTTTTTTACATTTATTATGTGATGACTTGAAAAAGCTGCAAGGAAATGAAAAAAGGAAAATGGAAACAAAATTTGCATTTTTTTCTTTTTTTGGTTGAATATCAAAAAATTGCTGTGTTTTAACACATTATTAAAAATGCCAGCACACACTGCTTCACAAAAATATAGGACACCTCTTAAATTAGCTGAATTTGTCAGCATGTATTTTACCTGTTCAAGCTCTTGGTGTTAGTAGTAGAAAGCTATTATTGTTTCAACTGCCTTTGATCTATTTATCGTCCTACAAGTTATGCAAAGGATAAATCAAGAATTTTTCTTTTTGTTGTAGAAGCTGTTGTATAGCACCATTTTGCCATGGATTAATTTGGATACATCTAAGATAATTACAATAGGCACAAGTGGATCAGCAGCAGCTCAGTCATTTTATCTTTCAAATCTTGTAAACTTTACAAAATTAAGTTTGATTAATGCACTGATAGATTTCAACTAAGAAGCTATTTTTATTGTGAATACTCTACACGGTTTTAATTAAAACGCAAACCTAAAAAACTGCAAAATTAGGGGATATATTCTGTTTGTTTAAAAAGGCTACATGCATTTGCAAATATCAAATTATATCCATAAATAGAACGTTGTTATTGCAAAACTTTAAAATAGCCCATAATCATCACCTTAACTTTGCTGCTCTGTTTTTCCCCAAAATGAATTGCCATTAAATTAAGCTTAAAGGAAGCTTTTACATTTTCACAGAAATAAAACACGTTATTATTCAAAGAACCACAAAATTCACCTGTCTTTTTTTCAATTTTAATTTTTCAAACGTTAAAAAAGTTTTTAAAATTCATTTTTCGAAACATATAGTTCCGTTCCTGACACAAAATTGCGAAAAATGAATTTTGACGAAAGTTTACCAGTGAATATTTTTCGATATGTAATATCGCTGATTACAATTGCTGGAAATTTGTTACTACTTTTTATGTTTTATAAATTTCCAAAGCTACGAAAATCTCCATGTAATTGTTTAGTTGCAATGCTAAATTTTTGTGATCTTTTAATTGGTGGGTTTTTTAATTATAGGAGTACGGTAGTTACAATAATTCTTTATTCTCTATAACTTTATTATTACCGTAGTAATTTCTGCTAAATATAATTATCATTTGGAGATCGATTTCATTTGGACCCTAAACAAAAAAGTTATTGTAATTGTCCCCTTTTTAATGAAGAAAAAAAAGAATTCGTATCCTTTTTGATATTAACTTTGTCAAAAAAACCTGAAATAATTTTTTTTCAATTTCAGGCATCGGCGTTTTAATCCGTGTTTCATATACATGTTATGCAAATGCCAACGACATCATCCTCTTCGATAAACCAACTTGCATTTTGGTAAATTCTGTTCAAGCTTTTGGAGTTAGTGGTGGACAAGCTATTATTGTTTCAATTGCTTTTGATCGTTTCATTGCTATTTTTCGTCCAACAACCTATGCCAAAGATAATTCAACTGTTTTTCTTTCTATTGTAGGAGTGATTGCAATTATAGCTCCGCTATATCTTTTTATTGCAAAATGGATTAATTTGGATACATCTAAGTTAATTACAGTATGCTCATCTGGATCAGCAGCTGCACAATCATTTTATCTTTCAAATTTGGTGTATTGTAGCTTATTTATTTTGTTGAGTTTTGGTAAGTGATTTGTAGCAGAATCGAAATAGATACAATCCGTCTAATCTAATATTTGATTGTCGACGTCAGTCGGTTTTTGAGTGCATGATAATCTGATGTTTAGCTAATTATCGCTTTACATTACAATATATCTATTAATATTCTTTGTTATCTCAAAATCAACTTTAAACATATTCTTTCAGTTTTCTATGCCCTGGCCTTGATATTCCTCGTTCGCCGTCTACGCCGGGACAAAAAGCGAACTCATGAAATTCGACTTCAACTTCGTGTCTTTATTTCTGTGTCCCTCATCCTTCTCTGCTGTACAATATTTTATGGTATACCAGTATTTTTAATGATTTTAACAGAAATTTTAAAATCTGAGCCATCTACAAAAGCTACTGTTACAATGTACATTGGATTTGGATCATTGATAAATGCCTGTGCAAATATATTCGTTTATATTTTTAAACACAATGAAATAAATAAATGCTTTAAAATTTTATGGAAGAAATGGTTTCCATTTTTAGCAAGGAAGCAACTGCTACAAATAGCGGCTCAACAACAACAATCTGGTTCATCACCAATTATTATACCGAGTTGTAATAGATAATTTGTTAAAACTTGTTGTGTTTAAATAAAATTTTTACAGTGAATAGTAGTTGTAACTGCATTATAGATCTTAACACGAAAATGCTAATAGTCATCGATTTTTTTGCGCGCTTATGAAAAAAATGATTTTCGAAATCTCAAAAGTTCTTTATCATTCATAGCTTTGTTCTTTGTTTATTTTTTCTCATTTCATTTTTTTGGGGAAAGCTTATAAGATGATTTTAGTGATTATTTTTGCTTAATTTTGATTTCTGAAGCATATTCGAGGATTCGAACCTTGTTTCTAGCTGTGCACTATTAACCACTAGGCTGTAGCTAAACAAAAGACAAGAAGGCTTCATAAAACAAACTTGAATTTACAAAAACACTTTTTTGAATGTTTCTCTTTTGTTCAACGGCAGAAAGAAGTTATGTAGTTGTAGCATTGTGGTCAAATCCACAATATGCTGTACAACTGGAATCAAGGTTCGAATTCCCAGTGAAATTTTTGCGTTTTTCTTTAAGGATTCCACCAAATCATCTTAAATAATCCATTAATCTCTTTTTAGATTTCATCGCTATGGCATTCTTTGGAATCAAAAACAATTCACGTCATAATGATCCAAAATTTATTATTCATCAATCATTTACAAATATCCTCAAAAAGAATCATCATAATCAAGTTGTATCTTTAAAGAAAATTAATGCATTTTATAATTATGCTTCATATTTTACCAAGCCATTACTGTATCGACATATGGATTCTTTGAATGGTATAATCTTTAATGAAAATCTTAAAGATGGTTCATTGATTACAAATCGTCATCCAATAAAAATATTATCACTTAATCAATCATGTTCATTAAAGATATATACTGTTTACAAAGAATTTAATGGTGAAAGAAAAAAGTTATATATTCTTGAAGCTGGTAATTGTAATTCTACATGGTCGCTTGAAAGTTATCGACTTGGTATTGGATTAGAAGCTACTTTAACTGAAGGTGTTTCATCTTATACAACATATGGATATAATAAATTTTCTATTACAAAAGAATCTGGTACACCTATGGATGTACATTACTCTTTTCAAATTGATGCATTTGATGAAAATGGTGAACCTGCTGAAATTAAAACTTTGAAATATCAAAAAGACAACAATGGCAATGACAAAGGTCTTCCTGGTAATTTTTCTTTTAAAACTTCTGTTCAATGTAAACTTGGTGGTATTAAGAAGGTTATTGTTGGATTTAATGAATATCCAGAGAAAGATGAAATTATGGTAAAAGAATATGACATTTCTGATATTTGCGCTGGAAGAATTAAGACTAATGTTGATATGGCTTTAGCAAAGATGAAACTGAATTTGGTTTACTTGATGGAAATCTATGAAAAGCAATGTGATGGAAAAGCAGTTAAGATTGAAAAAGTTCCACTTTCTAATGATCAAGATCGTTTAAGTATTAAATTTTTGTAAGTTCTTTGTAATGTTGTTGTTGTTGTTGAATTTTGATAAATAAAAATGTGATTTTTTAATGGTGGTTTTAATGGTTTTTAACGACATGGATACTGTACCGCTTTACATTTGAGAAAACAATATTTTTGATTCTAACACACCGTGAACAGGGCTTTTTTTTGTAAATTTTCCACATAAACATTTTTTTCTTTTGGCAACCGTCTTGTTTACAAGCATGCTGTTATCTCTTTTTTATCATTTCGGTGTCTGCATATCTTTGTATTGTTTCTCTCTTTGTCATAGAAGTTTAAGAATGCTATGGGACTAGCTCTTAATGTAACAAAAACAAATTAAACTGAAGGTTTTTAGCTAACTATTTACTAGTTGTTAATTTCTTTTTTCAACATTCATCATAATTTTGAAACTGTTCCTTTAAAACACAATTAGTTAAACAAAACCAATAAGAAAAACGATATCTTCATCTTTTTCCCACATTTTTACGCGATCATCGATTAATGCTCTTGAAATTTTGCTGTTGCTGCTTTCTTTCAGTGTTGTTTTTTTTGTTGTTGTTGTTTACTTCATTTCTGTCCCCCTTTTCTCCTCGTGGATAAAACAGAGGCAGTAGTAGTGTTGAACATAAAAACAACTTTCAACGGACGCATTTTGTTTTTTTTTTGTTTTCTTTCATAATGTTTTTCTTCTTTTCCAAAGCCTGTGAGTATAAAAGAGAACCCAAAAAGTCGTGAAACTTTCAAAATTTGTTTTATTTTTTCTTGTTAAAGTATTTGTTAAGGTAGTAGGAGTATTTTTTTATTGATTTTCTTTGATAAGTTTCGACGTTTTTTAGAAATCGTTAATAATCATGGAAACTGCAAAGAATGCTATGGCTTCAGCCGGGGAATCACTTAAAAGTGCTGCAAATGCTGCATCAGAAGCTATGGGAAATATGGCTGCAGCCGCAAAAGAAAAAGTTAGCGGATTACATGGTAAGTTTTATGAAAAACTTTTGCCATATGATTTTGCTCCCTTTTGATTTGAGGCTAGGGGCAAAAAGTTTTAAACCATATACCTTTAACTTTTCGGTTACTACTACATTTGCATATTTGATTACATAAAGGCCTGCAACGCTCATAGAATTACTTTCATTTGATTATACTCTATTAGTCAAACTTTAAACTCCATTCTTTTTATCATTTGCTTTTAGTCATTCAATTACATTTATTAGTCCCCTGCATTACTAACATAAAAAAATTTTTACTTTTCTAAACCCAATTATCTTTGATTGAATTTATTAAAGTCAATTTTTTAGTTGAAAGCAATGAAGTCCGCCCAGAAGATATTACCAACATTGATAGCCAATTAGCAAATGAACCTGCTTATCAAGCTGGAAGAAATTTTGAAACTATCAATCATTAAAATCGTCGCCAACCAATTCTGTTTACTGTATTTTATTTTATTAATAGTTTTTTAAACATTTATTTATGTAATATATGCAATCTCTTTTTGTGTTTAAAAAAATTGATTTAATAAAAAGTTTTTAATAATTGAAGTTTTTGTTTTTGATATTTGTTGAGTTACTGTAGACATGTCAAATTGTTAGTTGAATTTCGTTTCGATGGTACTTTGAGTTACTCGAATTGTTCGGCCTTTAAACATGAACCGATTCAAATGATAAAAACGAAGAAAATTGTTTCGGAAAAGAGAGCTGAAAAATAAAGATAAGCAATTAGTTTGAACATTTTCTAAGAACAAAAAAATGCAAACCTTGCAAGAAAGAGTACAATAATAACAGGATAAAAATATGCACCAACTATAATTTCCGACAACCCAGAATACATTACAAATACTGCTTTTGATTTAAGCCGATAAAAGATAACCGATAACAACTGTGCACATGAAGCAAGTACAATCATCGTTGAACTGAAGGCTGTTTGAAGCATTAGACGAGTTTCAATTTTATGTGCTGCAGTATATTCCATTTTCTTTGAATATGAAATTGAAACAATTGTTAAAAGAAGAGAAAAGAACGCTAGAGATGTTGTCCAAATAGAACAAAACCATTGATCTGATAGTTGGAAGGCTGCACAATCTTTTGTGTATCCTTTCCAAAAACAAATATCTAAGATTGAGCGACCATCAACGATGAATGGGAAGATGAAGATAAAGACGGAGTAGACGACGGTGAGCTCTTTATTCCAAAATTTTTCGTATTTTGTTGGGAATGCTAAAATTGGACGCCGTTAAATATCTATTACTCGACAAACTTTTACTAATTTATTTTGCCTCAAAAATATCTCCTAAAAACCTTTTACTTACCCAATGCTGATGCTCTATTCATTGCCAAAAAAGTATTCCAACATGCCAAATCAAAAGATAAATACCAATCAATTGAATTATTTATCAGAGCTTTTATATCACCATCCAGTGCACTTGTAATATCTTGGATAAGTGTACAAACCGAAAATAAAGTAAATCCAAAAAATATTAAATAAAAATAGCTGGATTGTAGTTGTGAAGCTGGATTACAAAATTCAACAAGTAAAAAGATACAAATTAATATCATAAAAAATATACAAATGTTTAAAATTATTGTTGAACTTAGTGTTAGGGCGAGTTGTTGAAGTCGAATATTTTCAGGAAGGGTTAAGTAAATGTCATCGATGTCAGTGATATTTTCGAGAAGGCTTGTATTGTCAATAATGGACATTGTTGTTTTTATTTTTTAGCTTTAATTTTTTTAAAAAATACTGCAGAAATTACAGAAATGAAAGCTGGATTTTGGTGTTTACAATATCTAAAAGTTAAATGTAGAAAAATTGAGATTTAAAAAGAAATATCCAAAACTGCAAGGCTTTTCATGAAAAACAAAAAACACACGTTGCTTGTCAGTTTTTAATGTCATTAAATACTGCAAAAATTACAGTAATCAAAATTTAAATTTCAATAACTTGGGGCTTACAGTAACAAAAAATTAATTACAGTAACATTGATCTTGAAAAAGAACATCGAAAATAAAATATGTATAAAAAGACGGAATGCTATTCAGCATGTCAATACCGAAACATCTGATACCTATTTGTTTGAAAAAATTGCGAGTTGGTTCTCACCCCCATCGAAAATTGCCAATGCTCTTTTCTGCAGAAATCAAAACACGAATAAATTTTAGTCAGCTTTTAAAGTTTTTTAATTTAATATTTTCAGCTTTTATATAAACCAAAACTACAAGATACCGCCTCTTTTTTGGTATTAGTCAGCTTCGAATAGCAACTTTTTTCTTTAAAAAAATTACTGTAATTTGTTGTATTTTTCGTTAAATATTCAAATAGCGATTAATTTAAAATTTACAGATGTTTATGTAGAAAATTCGAGTTATAAAAAACGTGTATTTCGTAGAAATCAAAATACACGTTTTTTGTCAGCTTTTTTTAAAAATACTATTACAGTAGTCAAAATGCAAATTTCGAGTTTTACAGTAATTAAAAACTAAATGTATAAAACTTAGTCTTAAAAAATAGCAAAATTGTTAGCACTGTTTTTCACCGAAATCAAAATACATAAAGAATAAACTCTAGTCAGCTTTTAAAGTTTCCTAATTTATTATTTCTCACTTTTATACCTCAAAACCACAAGATACCGCCTCTTTTTTAGGTATTAGTCAACTTCCAATTTTTTAAATAAGTAATTTATGGAAACTTCTTCTGTAAAGTAGTTAAATAATCAAATAACACTTTACTTAAAATTTACAAATGCTTAAATAACTGAACTCAAGCTTATAAAGCCGCGAACTTTTGAAAGCTCGCGGAAATGGATAAAAAGCTCGCGGATTAGATATGAAAATGAGGTCAAATCATATCAGACCTCGTGGCTGGGATATTTTGGGACCTCTTGGAGGTCATTAAAGTCATCCTCAATGCATCTAACTAATTTGTAATCACATTGTGCCAAAATTCCGCGAGCTTTCAAAAGTTCGCGGCTTTATAAGCTTGAGTTCTGATGTAAAATTTTTTAAAAACAATTCCGAGTAGTTAGTAAATTTTAAAAAGTGGTAAATGTGTTAATTTTTCAAAAAGTGTACCTTTAATAAGTAATTTATAAAAAACTTCTAGAGATTTTTGTTAAATAATCAAATAACAAAGTAATTTAGAATTCACAAATGTTTATATAATTTTAAAAACAATTCTGAGTAATGAAGTAAATTTTAAAAAATAGTAAATCTGTTAATTCTCTTATAAACGTCAACTCGTTAAAATTTAATAAATAAATAAACAGCCATGTGTTGCAGCAAAGAAACAGTAAAAATGCATTTAAAATGTAAATGTTTTTTGATTAAATTAAATGGACACGTTTTTTATACTTTTGTGGAGAGATCTTTAAGCTCTAATTTTATTAGCCGTAAAAGTAACAAATGCAATAAAGTTTTATTAGCATTATCATAGTTAATAGGTTACACCTGTTCATTTTTTGGTTTTTATATTTTTTAATGTTTTTAATCAAATTTGTACAACTACATTTGATTACGATAGTCTTTTCACTACAAAACAATAAACTATAAATTTTCAAAGCATTTACAGCTATAAAAATGTGAACCTTCAAAATATTCGTCATTTAAGTTTCAGTTAACTTTGATTCATGCAAATTAGAGTCTTCTTCACTCTTGGATTTGATAGACGTAATTTGTCTGAATTGGTTCTTTTAACTTCCAAAGATTGTTTTTTTTCTTCGTTCAGCTTAGCATTTCATGGAACTTTTATGAAAAGGAAGCAGTCATATTTGTTTGATTGAATTGATATAAATTGTAGTATCAAAAGGTTTACTCATGGCAACAAACATAAAAATGTGTATTGCAACTGTGATACCTCAAAAATGAAAATAAGTAGAGGGATCACCACCGCGTTTGTTTTTTTGTTGAAAAAACATGTTACTGATAAGAGCATTTCTAATAAACACTCTATTGCTATTCAAGAGTTTTTTTTCTCAAAATACTACTTTATTTATTCAACATATATGTCTTTCAATACAATAAAATATTCCCCAAGTAATTCCTCAACAAAATAAATACTACCCTCAAAAACAACAACAAAAATCAAACTTCAAAATGAGTATAAACTTCATTGGTTTGACGAGCAACGCAGACGAAAGTTGTACGCTTTGGAAGTTCTTTTAATTTTGATGAACCAGTATAAGTACAAGCTGAACGTAATCCACCAAGAATATCCAAAACTGTATTATTGACATCACCACGATATGGAATTTGAATAGTTTTTCCTTCTGATGCACGATATTCTGCCACTGAGCCATGATGCTTTTTCATTGCAGTATCTGATGACATTCCATAAAAGAGTTTATAATGTTTTCCATTTTTTTCGATCACTTCTCCACCGCTTTGATCATGTCCTGCAAACATTCCACCAAGCATTACAAAATCTGCACCAGCTCCAAAAGCTTTTGCAACGTCTCCAGGATTTGTACATCCACCATCAGACATTACATGACCTGAAAAAGGATGCTTGATTATGTATGGTTACTGTAGCTTTTTACTAACCTTTCAAACCATGTGCTGCATCAGCACATTCAAGAACAGCAGAAAGTTGTGGATATCCAACACCAGCCTTTTTACGAGTTGTACAAACTGATCCCGGGCCAATACCAACCTAAAACAATTACATATATATCCACTACAATAATCTTATAAGCACAAACCTTAACAACATCTGCTCCAGCTAAAATAAGCTCTTCCACCATTTCACATGTAACAACATTTCCAGCAAAAATTGTATGCTTATCGAACTGCTCTCGTACGCGTTGAATAAAATGTACAAAATGTTCGGAATAACCATTTGCAACATCCAAACATATATACTTTAGTTCAGGAATTTTATCAACAATTTGTGTAAGCTTTGTAAAATCAGCTTCCGAGGTTCCAGCAGAGATAGCAATATGATCAAGAATCTAAAAAAGTAAATGTTAATATATATCGATAAGGTTCTCAGGTAATGGCAAAAATAAAGCTTCATATTATTATCTCTGTAGCTAATAAGTACAAAGTATGAAGCCTTAGTCCCGGCCAAATCTATAAACGTCCACGTTTAAAACCCCTACCTTTGAATCACGATTAATACTATCAGCAAATTTTTCCCATTCATCTACAGAATAATGTTTATGAATTGTTGTAAAAAGTGTATGACCAGCGAGGGTTTTTGCCATATCAAATGTTCCAACGGTGTCCATATTTGATGCAACAATTGGAATACCTTCATAATGTCCTTTTGAATGTAAAAAATCATAACTATAAATTACAATTAATTAATAAAAGTGTAATAAGTGAACAACTTACTCTCGAGTTAGCACAACTTCTGACCGACTTTTTAGTGTGGATCGTTTTGGCCGTAACATAACATCAGCAAAATCCAACTTTTTATCCATTTCAATTCGAGGCATCTTGAGAGATTTTCAGTGTTTGGTTGAGTTGCTTGAAATAATCTAAAAAAAGACTGAATTTAAAAAACATTGAAATTTAAAAAAGAGGAACATTTTAAAGCTGCGTGTTTAGCTTCAATTTTAATAATTGAAAGAGCAAACATAGTAGCAGAATGCAAGAAAAAAGAAAATTAATAAGCTTAGTTTATTAATACATCAAGAAACACGGGTGTAGACGTATTTAAAGCAAAAAACGGATTTATTGTTTTTTTAAAAAAAGAACACCAAAGAGAGTTGAATAGAAAAAATAGTAGGAAAAGAAAAGCGCGGGTTTGTTTGTGTTCAAAAGACGATAAAAAAACACACACAAAAATTGTTGCAACGTTAATGAGAAATGATTTATGGCTTCTTCTTTCCATCTTTACCCCTTTTTTATTAGATAAAGTTGGTTTGCATATCAAATGCATGCATAGATAGAGGGGTAATTGTCCAGCAAAAAAGTGCACTTTCACATGGAACGTTCGCCATGAATGCAGACCAATGAACTTTTAGGAGTTTGAGAAGGAAAAGAAAAAAGACAGACAGCTTAGACAAGTAAGATTATTTCTACAAAACATTCTATTTTTCTTGGACAAAAATATGTTTATGAATATAAGAAAGACAGAAATCAATAACACACAAAATGGTATGAGCTCATGAGAGAGAGATGAACATCATCATTCATTTTTGTTTTTTGATAAAAGAAATGGAAGCAAAACCACACTGGCCATTGCTTCCACAAAAAGATGACTATCAAGCGACACTGCTTTTTAGCGACAATAAAAAACATAATATGTTACACTGCTTTAAGACAAGATTAGCAAATTGTTCACTTTTTAAGCATCATAACTACAATATGTTCATCTACCGTAAACTTTTTGTCAATCGAGTGAATTCTGACATTTGCTTTTGTAGAAACATTTTACTGTAGTAATGATACTTAAATTTGTATTTTTCTCTTTTAAATTTTGCTTTCAATAAAGCAAATATTTGCTTGCCAATAAAAATGACCAATAAAACATTATAACAAAAAAAGATGTTTATGAATAGAAGCAACATTTATGACTGTTTGCTTTTTGTATCACTTTTTTATGTAACATTTATGTCTGAGTCATTGTAAAATCGCTGACCACCTTTTTAAAGAAACACTTTAATAGTGCAAAAGATAACCAAAAAAAACTGCTACAAGCAATGCCTCAGGATTGTTTCGTGATAAACGCATTACCTCAATTTTTAAAACACTTTATTTTTATTAAAAACAAAACAAAAAAAAAGATACAATTAAACCATTCCCTCCACCGAGACCATGACAAAAATACAATGCAATTTTTTAATTAAAACTCAATGACACAAAGGAAAACCTTAATTAGCAGTAATTTCTTCAGTAAAATCAACTTTACTATTTAACATTAAATATTGACTGACTTTTGCTGCTAACAATGTCAACTGATATTCACTCATTGTAACACCATCAATTTTAACAGAAGCTTGTTGAATGAATGGAGTTCTTGTTGGAACATTTGTAGCAGAACCACCAGTATAATCACGTGAAATACATTGTGCAGGTTGAAGGGTTACTGTACTGGCAACAGTAATGCTAAAACAAGGCGATACAAATGTTCAAAAAGTTTGGCAAGCTTACAGTTGAGTAATTGCACCACCTTCTTCAAAACCATAGGTTCCACCTATAATGTTTAAATAGAAGAAAGTCATAAAATGTGCTATGTCTCACCTGGTGTTGGAGTTCCACCTGTAATTTTTTCACAATCTTTTACTTGTGGTGGTGTATATGATGGTGTAATGGTTACACCTGTAGTTGGGTATTGTAGTGTTTGTAAACCAGCAAGTACTGCAGAATTGATGTCTCCATTTGCACGAAGTTGTGCTTCTGTTTGGGTCAAAGACTGTCCAGGAAAATACGACAAAGTTGTTAAAGCATCAGCTTCTGGATATGTCCATGCAGTTGGAGGATGGAAAGTCATTTGAAGGGAAGGATTTGTAACAATTCCGCCACCACCTGAAAGTTATATGGGATTACAATAATCTAAGCAACAAAAAGCACATACCAACTCCTGCACCACAACTATTTACTGAATGAATGTACAACATTGTTGAAGCAAAAAAGATCAAAATTCTTTGATTTTTCATATTTAAAATCTAACAAAAATAGTAAAACCAGAAGCTCAAAAATTCAGCAAGTGACCAGTTTCAAAAGCCTTTTGACCCTTTTTATACTCATTTTAAATCCAGACAAATTTCCCTTTTTTTACAACATGCACTTTTTTGAGTCATAATCGTACCATACATTATGTTAAAAAGAAGATGACCAAAGAGAGCAATAAAACGTTCACCTTTATTCATCAATGTTTGTTTATCACTGGAAATTTGTTTCATTTAAAGAAATTTCAATTTCATTCAATGAAAACGATTCAAATAGCTTTGTAAAAGTTTAAACTTTTGCTTCTTTTTTAAGTGAAACATTTTTTATGAATATGTCTGTGCTTTTTGTATCGTACAAAAAGCAACAAATAAAAGGTTCAAATAGTTTGCTTAACGTTCTTTTCTTTAGTGTAAATGCGTTGAATGAATTTCAAAGATAAATTAAACTTTCTACAACGATCTACAGTCGTGCAGTAGTTGGGATGTATCATTTTTAGAGATTTATAGCCAAGTATTAAAGGAGGCGGACGGTTACGTACCTTTCTGCGAATAATTGTCATTCAAAAAAAGCGCAGAAAGTTGCAAACCCGTTTGAGTTCCTGAGACCGTATACCAATGTTTTGACACGAAAATGCATATAATCTTTTTTTTAAAAATATTTTTTTTGCAGACAAAAATTTTTTGAGATATATAAAATCCATGGAGAATCTATGCTGGATTTTTTATATCTTTTTATTATTTTTGTCGTTATATATATAATTTAATGTATTAAAGCTGTTTTTTATGCTTTGCGTGATATCCTTATAATTTTTTGTGTTGATTTTAGAGTTTCGTGATGATGGTGACTGATGGATGGATAAACAGGTAAGTTTAGATGTATGAGGTAAGTTTATGTATTGCATTTTCTATACCATGGACTAATGATATCTTTTTTTAGACATGATGTGGAAGCCGTGAGAGGCAAGTGGTGGATATTATATGAGCTTTTATTATATCCTTTTAAAAAATATATATGATGCCACATTAAAACTTAATTTACAAGAACACAAAAATTTAAATTCACCACATTTTTTTATATTAAAAATCTTCACTTTCTTCTGACTCCTCCCCTTCTGATTCATCTCCTTCTACTTCATCATCATATTCAAGCTCTTCTACTTCTTCATCAATTTCTTGGTATTCTTCTATTCGAACATCTGTTGTTATGCTAATAGTATCGCCATCTGAATCTTCATCTTCATTAGCATAAACATCTTCTAATATTTCTTCTCCCTTTTCAAAAACTTCAAGACACTGGCTAACAATGTTATGCTTCCATGCAATAGGTGCTTTGGATTTTACTTTCTTTGATGTAAGCTGTCCATTTTGTGCTTTTGACGGATAAGTTACAGTACGCATTACAGTTCTGTTACCTTCTTTTGTACTCCTTTCATTATTATTATAATGAAGTACAGCTAAACATGAACGCATGGCATATGACGTATATGGACTAAAAGTTTAGTTTTACGCAGTAATGATTGTTTTTCTTACTTACAAATATGTCCTTTTTGGTGTATAGATGCCAGTAGCAATACTATGAAAACTTTCAACTTGTGATGTTGTTAAATCTGGAGAAAGTAACACAACATCTTTTAAAAATTTTTCAGCTGTTAATTTGTTCAATACATAAAAATAGCCAGCTCCAAGGGGATCCATATAATCATTGTCATCATTTCCTGGTGTAATAGCAGCATGACAACATTGGGTGATACGTTCAAATTTTAAAGTCTTAAAAGTTTTTAACTCGTGTTTATGTTTTATATCGATCTCAAACCTTAAAAAAATTTGAACACTTTGAAGGATTTTTTTGTAAAAATGCAGTCATCTTCTTTTTATTTCGGCCAACCTGTCTTTTGATAAAATTTGTAAGCTGGGTGCAAATGTTTCCTTTTTGCCATTTATGGATGCCAATAATATGAAATAAACATGAAAGTAACATTTCCCGGCATAATTCACCATCACCTTTTGCTTCCACAATACTGTACCAAAAATGATTCTTTAGGCCAGAAACAAAATCTATCATATTTCCAGATCTCTTTTTCTTTGCTTCAGTAAAAAAATCTTTTTTTACCCCTTTTACCATATGCCAAGCATCACGTTTATGTTCAATTTCAGGAAAATATTGTTTCATCATTGCCATAACAGTGGTACTTCTATCAGTGGTAACTCGATCAACTTTTACACCACCAATTTGTAATCCTTCTAAAATGCGACGAGTACCTTCTGGCTCCATCCTTCCACTTACATTATCTAAAATATAGACAATGTTTCACCAAATGATATTACTAAAATTTACCAAATACAGGCCATGTTTTTTTTAAAACCTGCATTGCAACAGCATATCCTGACTCTGCGTCAATTGCAGTAACTTTGCACATCATAGCACAGAAGCCAGGTGAATCATATTGTGCATCCATTAAAAGGTTGACAGCACTTTTTCTATTTTTCAACATTTTTAACATTTCATTATGTTCTTTATTAAAAACACTACCAATAACTGGCCATACGACATCAGTTTGTGTTACCTTATAACGATCATTTCCAAAAACACTGACTCTTGCAAGATTGAATAACAATTTCAGTGTCTAAATCAATATAAAAATTTTAAGAGGGTATGGTTTAAAAATGCACAGAAAATTACTGGGAAAGATATTGGAGTTAAAAGTGCTGCAGTTGATAATAAAGCATTTCCTTTGAACACTTTTTTATCAGGAATTCTATCTTGAGTTGCCCACGTTTGACGTTTTTGGCATTTTGAACATTTATATGTTATTGTTCCAGCTGTTCCAACGACGCGAAGTTCTTTCTTGACCTTTCCCAACAATGTTTTACATACAGGACAAGATGTAAATAACTGTAATAATCGATCTTTGCTTATCAATACCATCTCTACTCGTTCATCGTCACACACATCAAATTCATTATCTTCTTCAACAACAGCGGTCTTTTTGGCTGATGGAATAAAATTTGTTTCATCTAAATTAATAATACGTGGTTCATATTTTTTGTAGGGACCTCTCTTTTTTTTAGGTGGCTTTGGGTTACTTTGTGATGTATCAACAGTATTAGCATTAATAAAATCATTTTCGAAATCTGTATTGGCTACTGTTGATGGTCGTGACAAAGTTGAACGCGGCATAGATGGAAGCGGCATAGATGGACGCGGCATAGATGGAAGCGGCATAGATGGAAGCGGCATAGATGGACGCGGCATAGATCTTGATAGAAATGGTGATTGAAATCTTTGGCCACTGGTGCTGCTAGCAGGTGTGCTAGTTGGTGGAGGAACTGGAGATTGAAATGAGGTACTAGGTTTAGGATCCTAAAATTTTATGTCAACGTTGGCATTCGTATTACTAACTTGTCTTACTGTAGGAGCACGTCTAGTAATAATATTTGAAATAAACCGTGGAAGGAAAAAGCTTGGGCGATTTGATGAAGGTGATTGAACAGGTGGATGAATAACAGAAGCTGAGGGGGTAGGCATACTGTAGGATGAAGATGATCGTGCTAGTGATCTACTCTATAAAAAAAGTGTTACAGAAAGTTTTTTTTCAGGTTTTAGAAATGAAAACTGACTGATAATGGAACAGCTTGTGGTTTCAATTTAGTGGCGTCGCCATTTTCATTACGAAAAAAATCAGCAGAATTGAAATGCCGTTCACATAAATAACGACGACCACGTAAATTTAAAAAATGATCTTCATTAAATCCAAGGCATTTCGCAAAAATTTTTTTTCTTTCAGTATTGGTAGGGAGGGGAACTGCAAATGATGGTTTTAAAATATAATGTCCACATGCTACGCATTGTTCCATATCTAAAAATTTTCTTTATTTAGTTTTTACATAAAATAAGAAATAGAAAGAAAAAATCGCAACATCACAAAAAATTATTCGCTATCATATGAAAATTGTTCAAATCCGGTATAAGTTTCAGAAGGAAATTTTTCTCTTACTGCAGTTACTACGCAAGCAGGGAGTTCAACACGTTTCCCAATTCCCATTACATCATGAATCAAAAAAGTTATTTTACGGTAACATGCAAAACGATATTTATCGTTTTCTTCAGCAGCCTCATATTCATCAATATAAATACTTCGAGTAAGATGTGCTACTTGCTTTAATCGAATTTGATCAAATTTAATAAAATTTTTTAAATCAGGAAGGTTATGAATGGCATCATGGATGATCTCATTGTCACAAAAACATTCATCAACTTCACCAATCAAATTTTTCCAGTTATTTGCCCATTTAGTTGAAGCTTCTAAAACTTCAGCGCAGCAAACAGATTCTCTAACAGTTGACATTAAAACACATTTGCTGCAGCTGCAGTAAGATACTGTAACCCGATCTTCTTCAAGTTCTCGTCCAACTAATTCACAAAAATTGCTAATTACAGGTAATGCTGCATTTACAGAAGGCTTCTTTTTAGGGAAGAAAGCATAAGGAGTAAAAGGATTGGACATAGCTTTAACAAATATTTAAAAAAATAAAAAAGCAACTTTTATAAAACACGATGATGTTATGAATAAAAGGGCAGCAGCTGTCAACGGCCTGATGGAAAGAAAAAAAAGTATCCTTTGTGCATTTTACAATCAGCCATTGCACCATTGTTTAGCTTTTTTTTCATATACCAGAGAAGAAAAATTTTGTTTACGATGGTGACCGATGAGTCATAGGAAGGGAAAGAAAAGACAATGGACGTTCAATGAAAGCAAGTCGGCTTTAGATTTAAACTTTTAGTAACAAAAGAACATTTTATACAATCGAACATTGATGCAAGTTTTTGTGGCATCATATGTTTATCTCATATATATTTTTTAAAAGGATATAATAAAAGCTCATATAATATCCACCACTTGCCTCTCACGGCTTCCACATCATGTCTAAAAAAAGATATCATTAGTCCATGGTATAGAAAATGCAATACATAAACTTACCTCATACATCTAAACTTACCTGTTTATCCATCCATCAGTCACCATCATCACGAAACTCTAAAATCAACACAAAAAATTATAAGGATATCACGCAAAGCATAAAAAACAGCTTTAATACATTAAATTATATATATAACGACAAAAATAATAAAAAGATATAAAAAATCCAGCATAGATTCTCCATGGATTTTATATATCTCAAAAAATTTTTGTCTGCAAAAAAAATATTTTTAAAAAAAAGATTATATGCATTTTCGTGTCAAAACATTGGTATACGGTCTCAGGAACTCAAACGGGTTTGCAACTTTCTGCGCTTTTTTTGAATGACAATTATTCGCAGAAAGGTACGTAACCGTCCGCCTCCTTTAAAAGAAACTGATAAAAACTTTTTTTTAATATTGATAGGCCCGTCGTAAATGCATCATATACAATACAAATATATTATTATACAATACATTATTACGATATTACATAAGAATAATCGAATTTTTGAAATGTTCGCAATTACAATTTTGAACCAACACTTGCAGTTATATTTGTTTCTTCATATATTTCAAGCGTAACCGATTCTACAGTTTTGAATTTAACTCGACAATAAAATGAGGTTCACGTTAGGATAAGAAATGATTCACAAAACTCAAAATGGAATCTAGTCTCTTGACCCTTGTTTTTTGTGGAAGCCACTCAATATCCCGTGATTCAACATTAAAATGCATGTTAGCTAATTAAGTATTAATATTCAAATCAAATATTCAAAAGCTAATAGTATAAAAGAATTTGAAAGGAAAAAGTTGTCAATAAATCCTTTTGTTCACTACTAAATTACTTTAAGGTACATTTAGCCATAAGTGTCCTTGCATGTTCGTGTTTTATTAAAAAATAACAAAGTATAAAATACAAATACATGGATGTATTTCAATCTTTGAAGAGTTGAAATAAGTGTCATCAAGCAGAATTTAAAAGAAAGTTTTTCACGATTATTTTATTGCAACACCTTGAAATACGTAGAAAAAAACAAACATAAAAATTACAAATATTTATCACAAACAGCAATTTACCGTACCCCAAAGGAGAAAAAACAATTTTATATTAAACAAAAAAATAAATTTTTTCAATTCAAAGTAATTTCTTGAACAAAATCAACTTTACTATTTAACATTAAGTATTGACTAACTTTTGCTGCTAGTAATGTTGCTTGATATTCACTTAAAGGAGGCGGACGGTTACGTACCTTTCTGCGAATAATTGTCATTCAAAAAAAGCGCAGAAAGTTGCAAACCCGTTTGAGTTCCTGAGACCGTATACCAATGTTTTGACACGAAAATGCATATAATCTTTTTTTTAAAAATATTTTTTTTGCAGACAAAAATTTTTTGAGATATATAAAATCCATGGAGAATCTATGCTGGATTTTTTATATCTTTTTATTATTTTTGTCGTTATATATATAATTTAATGTATTAAAGCTGTTTTTTATGCTTTGCGTGATATCCTTATAATTTTTTGTGTTGATTTTAGAGTTTCGTGATGATGGTGACTGATGGATGGATAAACAGGTAAGTTTAGATGTATGAGGTAAGTTTATGTATTGCATTTTCTATACCATGGACTAATGATATCTTTTTTTAGACATGATGTGGAAGCCGTGAGAGGCAAGTGGTGGATATTATATGAGCTTTTATTATATCCTTTTAAAAAATATATATGATGCCACATTAAAACTTAATTTACAAGAACACAAAAATTTAAATTCACCACATTTTTTTATATTAAAAATCTTCACTTTCTTCTGACTCCTCCCCTTCTGATTCATCTCCTTCTACTTCATCATCATATTCAAGCTCTTCTACTTCTTCATCAATTTCTTGGTATTCTTCTATTCGAACATCTGTTGTTATGCTAATAGTATCGCCATCTGAATCTTCATCTTCATTAGCATAAACATCTTCTAATATTTCTTCTCCCTTTTCAAAAACTTCAAGACACTGGCTAACAATGTTATGCTTCCATGCAATAGGTGCTTTGGATTTTACTTTCTTTGATGTAAGCTGTCCATTTTGTGCTTTTGACGGATAAGTTACAGTACGCATTACAGTTCTGTTACCTTCTTTTGTACTCCTTTCATTATTATTATAATGAAGTACAGCTAAACATGAACGCATGGCATATGACGTATATGGACTAAAAGTTTAGTTTTACGCAGTAATGATTGTTTTTCTTACTTACAAATATGTCCTTTTTGGTGTATAGATGCCAGTAGCAATACTATGAAAACTTTCAACTTGTGATGTTGTTAAATCTGGAGAAAGTAACACAACATCTTTTAAAAATTTTTCAGCTGTTAATTTGTTCAATACATAAAAATAGCCAGCTCCAAGGGGATCCATATAATCATTGTCATCATTTCCTGGTGTAATAGCAGCATGACAACATTGGGTGATACGTTCAAATTTTAAAGTCTTAAAAGTTTTTAACTCGTGTTTATGTTTTATATCGATCTCAAACCTTAAAAAAATTTGAACACTTTGAAGGATTTTTTTGTAAAAATGCAGTCATCTTCTTTTTATTTCGGCCAACCTGTCTTTTGATAAAATTTGTAAGCTGGGTGCAAATGTTTCCTTTTTGCCATTTATGGATGCCAATAATATGAAATAAACATGAAAGTAACATTTCCCGGCATAATTCACCATCACCTTTTGCTTCCACAATACTGTACCAAAAATGATTCTTTAGGCCAGAAACAAAATCTATCATATTTCCAGATCTCTTTTTCTTTGCTTCAGTAAAAAAATCTTTTTTTACCCCTTTTACCATATGCCAAGCATCACGTTTATGTTCAATTTCAGGAAAATATTGTTTCATCATTGCCATAACAGTGGTACTTCTATCAGTGGTAACTCGATCAACTTTTACACCACCAATTTGTAATCCTTCTAAAATGCGACGAGTACCTTCTGGCTCCATCCTTCCACTTACATTATCTAAAATATAGACAATGTTTCACCAAATGATATTACTAAAATTTACCAAATACAGGCCATGTTTTTTTTAAAACCTGCATTGCAACAGCATATCCTGACTCTGCGTCAATTGCAGTAACTTTGCACATCATAGCACAGAAGCCAGGTGAATCATATTGTGCATCCATTAAAAGGTTGACAGCACTTTTTCTATTTTTCAACATTTTTAACATTTCATTATGTTCTTTATTAAAAACACTACCAATAACTGGCCATACGACATCAGTTTGTGTTACCTTATAACGATCATTTCCAAAAACACTGACTCTTGCAAGATTGAATAACAATTTCAGTGTCTAAATCAATATAAAAATTTTAAGAGGGTATGGTTTAAAAATGCACAGAAAATTACTGGGAAAGATATTGGAGTTAAAAGTGCTGCAGTTGATAATAAAGCATTTCCTTTGAACACTTTTTTATCAGGAATTCTATCTTGAGTTGCCCACGTTTGACGTTTTTGGCATTTTGAACATTTATATGTTATTGTTCCAGCTGTTCCAACGACGCGAAGTTCTTTCTTGACCTTTCCCAACAATGTTTTACATACAGGACAAGATGTAAATAACTGTAATAATCGATCTTTGCTTATCAATACCATCTCTACTCGTTCATCGTCACACACATCAAATTCATTATCTTCTTCAACAACAGCGGTCTTTTTGGCTGATGGAATAAAATTTGTTTCATCTAAATTAATAATACGTGGTTCATATTTTTTGTAGGGACCTCTCTTTTTTTTAGGTGGCTTTGGGTTACTTTGTGATGTATCAACAGTATTAGCATTAATAAAATCATTTTCGAAATCTGTATTGGCTACTGTTGATGGTCGTGACAAAGTTGAACGCGGCATAGATGGAAGCGGCATAGATGGACGCGGCATAGATGGAAGCGGCATAGATGGAAGCGGCATAGATGGACGCGGCATAGATCTTGATAGAAATGGTGATTGAAATCTTTGGCCACTGGTGCTGCTAGCAGGTGTGCTAGTTGGTGGAGGAACTGGAGATTGAAATGAGGTACTAGGTTTAGGATCCTAAAATTTTATGTCAACGTTGGCATTCGTATTACTAACTTGTCTTACTGTAGGAGCACGTCTAGTAATAATATTTGAAATAAACCGTGGAAGGAAAAAGCTTGGGCGATTTGATGAAGGTGATTGAACAGGTGGATGAATAACAGAAGCTGAGGGGGTAGGCATACTGTAGGATGAAGATGATCGTGCTAGTGATCTACTCTATAAAAAAAGTGTTACAGAAAGTTTTTTTTCAGGTTTTAGAAATGAAAACTGACTGATAATGGAACAGCTTGTGGTTTCAATTTAGTGGCGTCGCCATTTTCATTACGAAAAAAATCAGCAGAATTGAAATGCCGTTCACATAAATAACGACGACCACGTAAATTTAAAAAATGATCTTCATTAAATCCAAGGCATTTCGCAAAAATTTTTTTTCTTTCAGTATTGGTAGGGAGGGGAACTGCAAATGATGGTTTTAAAATATAATGTCCACATGCTACGCATTGTTCCATATCTAAAAATTTTCTTTATTTAGTTTTTACATAAAATAAGAAATAGAAAGAAAAAATCGCAACATCACAAAAAATTATTCGCTATCATATGAAAATTGTTCAAATCCGGTATAAGTTTCAGAAGGAAATTTTTCTCTTACTGCAGTTACTACGCAAGCAGGGAGTTCAACACGTTTCCCAATTCCCATTACATCATGAATCAAAAAAGTTATTTTACGGTAACATGCAAAACGATATTTATCGTTTTCTTCAGCAGCCTCATATTCATCAATATAAATACTTCGAGTAAGATGTGCTACTTGCTTTAATCGAATTTGATCAAATTTAATAAAATTTTTTAAATCAGGAAGGTTATGAATGGCATCATGGATGATCTCATTGTCACAAAAACATTCATCAACTTCACCAATCAAATTTTTCCAGTTATTTGCCCATTTAGTTGAAGCTTCTAAAACTTCAGCGCAGCAAACAGATTCTCTAACAGTTGACATTAAAACACATTTGCTGCAGCTGCAGTAAGATACTGTAACCCGATCTTCTTCAAGTTCTCGTCCAACTAATTCACAAAAATTGCTAATTACAGGTAATGCTGCATTTACAGAAGGCTTCTTTTTAGGGAAGAAAGCATAAGGAGTAAAAGGATTGGACATAGCTTTAACAAATATTTAAAAAAATAAAAAAGCAACTTTTATAAAACACGATGATGTTATGAATAAAAGGGCAGCAGCTGTCAACGGCCTGATGGAAAGAAAAAAAAGTATCCTTTGTGCATTTTACAATCAGCCATTGCACCATTGTTTAGCTTTTTTTTCATATACCAGAGAAGAAAAATTTTGTTTACGATGGTGACCGATGAGTCATAGGAAGGGAAAGAAAAGACAATGGACGTTCAATGAAAGCAAGTCGGCTTTAGATTTAAACTTTTAGTAACAAAAGAACATTTTATACAATCGAACATTGATGCAAGTTTTTGTGGCATCATATGTTTATCTCATATATATTTTTTAAAAGGATATAATAAAAGCTCATATAATATCCACCACTTGCCTCTCACGGCTTCCACATCATGTCTAAAAAAAGATATCATTAGTCCATGGTATAGAAAATGCAATACATAAACTTACCTCATACATCTAAACTTACCTGTTTATCCATCCATCAGTCACCATCATCACGAAACTCTAAAATCAACACAAAAAATTATAAGGATATCACGCAAAGCATAAAAAACAGCTTTAATACATTAAATTATATATATAACGACAAAAATAATAAAAAGATATAAAAAATCCAGCATAGATTCTCCATGGATTTTATATATCTCAAAAAATTTTTGTCTGCAAAAAAAATATTTTTAAAAAAAAGATTATATGCATTTTCGTGTCAAAACATTGGTATACGGTCTCAGGAACTCAAACGGGTTTGCAACTTTCTGCGCTTTTTTTGAATGACAATTATTCGCAGAAAGGTACGTAACCGTCCGCCTCCTTTAAAGTGATACCTTCAATTTGAACAGATGCTTGTTGAATAAATTCTGTCATTGCAATTTGAACATTTGTTGCTGTTCCAGCATATGCACGAGTAATACAATTTTGATATGTTACACCAGTACTTGCAGGAGCTGTGATTAACTTTGTAATGGCACCACCTTCTTCATATCCAAATTGTGTACCAGCAGGAGTAGTACCAGATTGAAATTGTTGATTTTTAATGCAATCGCTGACAAGTGGTGGAGTATAGGCTGGTACGACGTTAATACCAAGGGTTGGAAGTTGTAAAGCGTTAAGACCAGCTAAAACAGCAGCTTCAATAGCACCATTTGCACGAAGTTGAGCTTCTGTTTGGGTTAGAGGTTGTCCAGGGAAGTATGACATTGCAGTTATGGCATTTTGATCAGGATATGTCCAAGCTGTTGGTGGATGAAATCGCATTTGGAGGGAGGGGTTAGTGAAAATGCCACCACCGCCACCTGAAATGAGCTTATTAATATACCGATTTTGACAAAACAGCTATATTAAAAATTTACCAATTCCACCACAGCTATCAGCTGTTTTAATTACAGTTAAAATAAATAAAAACGTAGTAACACAAAATGGAAACATTTTTACAAGTTTTAAAACCAAAACAAGTTGAAGTGGTCAAAAAGATATTTATACGTTTTTCTAGCTGTTTACATTTGTCTATGACATTTTGTACCTCAAGCATTTAGTGAATGACTAAGCTGTAAAAAAGAAGCCGGTCAAATCAAATGTTTCTTCTTTGACAAAAGCATGCAAAAAAGTTTTACTCATCAATATTTGCTTTACTTTCAAACCGTTTTAAAAAATGTGAAAAAAAACTTTGTCATAAATATGCAATGAAATTTGAAACATTTATGTTATTAATTTATTCAAAGAAAAGTAATAATTAAAAATAACAAATATAACAATATACCCCACACCATCCCAATTGTACCATCACCACTCAAAAATAAATAATAATGTTTGTTTAAATAAGGATAGACAAGTCCATTTAGACGTCTTCGAAGCTTGACAGAGGCTTATGCGTTTAATTTGATAAAAGTGTTGACAGCCAATAGGCAAGACTATCTTTTGATCAACGGAGGGTCTGGAATTCTTGAATTTAGGCTCTTTTTGTTTTGTATCAAAGTTCTTGGGTATTTTATATTTGAAAACCCTCAGTTGATCAAAAGATAGCCCTCACAAATTGCTATCAACACTTTTTAAAAAATTAAAAACCAGAAGAAATCAAAATGAGCTTTTGTCTATCCTTAAGTTCAAAACAAATAAAAAAAATTAATCAACTGTAATTTCTTGTGTAAAATCAACTTTACTATTTAACATTAGATACTGACTGACTTTTGCTGCTAACAATGTTAGCTGATATTCGCTCAGTGTAACCCCATCAATTTTAACTGAAGCAGTTATTGGAGGATATTCAACAACTGCAAGAGGTGGGGGTCCAGCAAAATTTCTTTGACTGCATAACATTGTAGAAAGTGCAGTAGTACCAGGTGTATACAACTTTGTAATGGCACCACCTTCTTCAAAACCAAATTGACTTGTTGTACCAGTTGCTGCGGATTGAGCTTTTTTACAATCACTAACTTGTGGAGGTGAATATGATGGTGTAACAGTAACACCAGTGGTAGGAAGTTGAAGCGCATTTAGACCAGCAAGAACAGCAGAATTGAGATCACCATTTGCACGAAGTTGGGCGTCATTTTTTGATAAAGGTTGTCCGGGAAAATATGACTGATCAGTTAATGCTGTAGCTTCTGGGTAGGTCCAAGCAGTAGGTGGATGGAAGGTCATGGTCAAGGAGGGATTGGTAGTTATTCCACCGCCGCCTAAAGTTACATGTAAATTTAAAGAAGTCAAATAAAAATAAAAGTACCAATTCCACCAGCACAAGAATTTACATTTTTAAGTACAGCTAACTCCAAAGTTATCACTACCAAAAACTTCCACATATTTTTTACCGCAATTGCTGCTGCTAAAATTTAAAAGATTGCAAAAAGATGAAATTGACCTTTTATATAACCTTTCAATGTTTGTTTTTTTCACCGGGCGTTGAGAACACACAGTGCTCTCAGAATTCCATTTCAATAGAATGTAAAAAAAGTTTCATATAAAAAGTTATTGATAAAAAAGATTCACAAAAAATGATACATGTTTTTTTTCAAAAGAATTTTAGTGGTCAAAAAAGTTGAATTTTTTGAATAAAAGAAGCGCCAAATATAGAATTATTTAAATTTTTGTGTCACTTTAAGTAAACAACCTTCAGCAATAATATTTTTATAAAAGTATTTTTTGAAAAATGTATTTTTCGCGAATGCTTGTAGTCCTTACGTTTATATTAATTTGAAAATTCTTATTAAATGATTGAAATAGAAAAAGTATGTTTCTGTCAATGACACCAGCTTGTTTAGTCTTTTTTTTCAAAACTTTTTTTAGTGTTTATTAAGTAATAAATCCCACAAAAATTAAATAATTTATTCTTTTAAAAAGGTCAATAAATATCAAAAAATTGCAAACAAGTAAAAATTGAAACACCCATTACCAATCCCATTGTACCTTCACCATCCCAAAAATAAATTGTTTTTTGTACAAAAAATAAATAAGCAGCATTTAATTAACAGTCATTTCTTCAATGAAATCGACTTTACTATTTAGCATAAGATATTGACTAACTTTTGCTGCCAAAAGATTCGCTTGATATTCACTTAAAGTTATACCTTCAATTTTAACAGAAGCTTGTTGAATGAATTCTTGTGTTACTAAAGGTGTTGTTGAACCTGCAGGTTGATACATTTTAGCGATACAATTTTCTGGAGTAAGAGCAGCGGTGCCAACAGTGACCAACTTCGTAATTGCGCCTCCTTCTTCATAGCCAACTTGTGCACCAGCTGGTGTTTCAGGTGTTTGGACTTTATTGCAATCTTTTACTTGTGGAGGAGAATAAGATGGTACTACCATAACAGATGTGGTTGGAAGTTGTAATGTTTGAAGGCCAGCAAGTACTGCAGAATTAATATCACCGTTTGCACGAAGTTGGGCTTCTGTTTGAGTTAGAGATTGTCCAGGGAAGTATGATAATTCAGTTAAAGCAGTTGAATCGGGGTATGTCCATGCAGTTGGTGGATGGAACTTCATTTGAAGAGATGGATTTGTTAAAATTTGACCGCCACCTAAATTTCAAGACTATAATAATATTAATGTTGTTGAATCCCTACCAAAACCACCACCAGCACATGATAAGACAAGATGAAAATGTTGCAAGAGAACTGCTACAACAAGACCAAAATTAAGCATTTTCAACAAATTCTCAATGAGAAAAGTCTAGGTTCTGCTCATATTTATATCCTATTTTTTGTTTGATTTATTTTTTTTTCTTTTTTTGGATAATAACAAAACATTGATGACATTGGCTAAAAAAAGATACAAATTCATTGAAAAAAAATTGCTACATTTTGATCACGTAAAAGAAAAGGCAATGGTCAAAAGATAAAAAAAGTTGTATGCAAAAGAATTTGACTAATTTTGGAAGCAAAAGTAAACATCCAAAAGCTTTCAATGAAAAAAAGTATCAATGAATAACAAAAAAAAACTAATGTTAAAAGTACGTTTGTAATTTTACTGTAAAGAAAGTAATGTGTACTAACTATACAGAGAAAAAAATGGAAAGATTTTGGTAAACTTTTGAAAATTTTTGTTTTGTAATAAAGTTTTAAATTAAAAATTTATCGAAACTGAATTTTGTTTTGTTACGTTTCTGTTGTATTTTTTTTCAACAATGCATAACTGGTCAGCCACAAGAACCAGAATGATTCATCATATGTTGTATCAATTTTTAAAACATACCACACCATTTCAAAAAAGAAATTTCGACGTCTCCGTTTCACCTAAAAAAAACTTTCTCCCAGATGATGAGTCAAACATGTTTCTCCCTCTTTGCAAAATCTTTGGAAACAATTTTCAAAGGTCACGCGCAATGCTCATTTTGTATTAAAAACTTCTGTGGAAACCAAAACCATCACTTTTTATCCTCTTCTTTCTCCTTCCATCTTTTCGAATTTTATTGGAACTACCATTTGTCACAATCGATTTAACTCTTCTTTTCTTTCCTGTTGAAGTATTTCAATTCTATCGTCCGGAAGAATAATTATATATTTTCTCGTTTTTTCCCTCTTTTCATTCATTCTGTGTTTTCCTCATCTCTTCATTTATGTAACTTCTGTTTTTTATTCAACTTTTTTTGTAACTTTGTATTTTTTCTGTGATTTTTAAAAAATCAAAAAAAAGTACAATAAATCTGTTTTTGTTGTTGTTTGTGGTTGTTAGGAATGGCTGGTTTTTATTTTATTTCCATTATTTTTATTCCAACTTTTTTATGTATTCCAATTCGGCAATCTAGAACAGCTTACAATGAAATAGAAGCGAAAGCATTGTTGAATCTTGCAGCAGGTGCATATGCAAATTCACCCGAAGCATGTGTAAAAAAGTAAGGCTTTTTTTGTAAATTACAAACAGATTTGACTCCACTCTTGCTGCTACAAAAATTTGATATTCAGCAATTTTCTTTTTTTGTGACAGGAGCTTTGCTTTTTTTAACAAACGAAATTTAAGGTTGTTATAGGTCTTTGCATTTTTTGGAGCTAACTTTTTCACATTTCATTGCGGAGGGTGAAGGTGAAAAAATTAGCTTGTCAGTAAAGAAAAAACAATTCGAGCTTTTTTAAAGAAATATTTCTACCAACATTTAAACTAAATCTTTTTTCTATGAAAAAGATTAGGCATTCAATGGAGCTGAATTTTTGTTATATGATCAATGAGAAACTGAATGCTTTTTTAAAACATAAACAATCATTTTACAAACCAATGTTTTTCCTTTCATTTTTCTGGTTCCTTCGTTGAGGTAATAATCTTAAAATATTTTTTGATGCCTTATTTTTAAGAGGTTTTAAATTTTTAAATTGAAAAAAAATTTAAACTTCGAAAACAAAGTTGTTAAAGCTTTTTTGTGTGTGACGATCGTTGACGGTTTTTTTTGTAATGATTGTTATTCTTTTTTTGGAGACATAAACAACATTATCATTCGTAGATTAGGTTACAGTATTTTTAACGTTAACAATAAATAGTTTTTTTAAATCAAAAACGGAAACCAGAATTTTGAATGTTTTGTTTATAGAGCCTTGAAAATTTATTGCCAAGCAAATCAAATTTTTTCAATATATCTTTAATTTATGGCCCCTCTTTCAGAACCTTCTTAAGTGTTCGACCTCGACAACTTCATTCATCTACAAATCAAATATGTGATGAATTTGCAAATAGTTGTGGATCATATTCACTGGCCGATGATATCAATCAACATTTATATATTGTATTTCGAGGCACAAAATCCAAAGCTCAATTGTTAGCAGAAGGATGGCATTCATTGCAGCCATCAATTGATTTTTATGGTATTGGAGATGCCAATAAGTATTTCTTTAATGCATTAGAAGCGCTATGGCCAAATGTTGAACAAGCGCTTGTCGAACATCCAAATTATGCTGTAACATTTACTGGACATAGCCTTGGTGGAGCACTAGCATCTCTTGCAGCATTGAAGACTGTGCTATTTGGGCTAAGGAATAGTAATTATGTGAAACTGTATACTTTTGGACAACCTAGAGGTAGAGTTGTATATTTAATTGTCAATGCTAGTTTACTAAGTCTTTTCCCCCGAGATAATCTGAATTTAAAATTTTTTTTAGTTGGAAATATTGTTCTCGCTCAACGTCATAATGAACTTGTACCACAAAGTTATCGAGTTGTACATGGCGTTGACATTGTCCCTCATCTCCCAGGATGTGCAAAAGATGAAATAATGGGAGCTGAATCCCATCCCTGCGATCCAGATAATCTTGAACGACCATATCATCATGGCATTGAAATTTATTATCCCCATGAAATGAGAGATGATTCACCATATTATGAATGTTTGGGAGCACCATTTGGTGAAGATTATAATTGCTCCGATCGGCTTACATTTATTCCAGAACATCATTTTCAATATACATATGCACATCGGCATTATTTTGAGCATAAAGTTCCGCCATTTGGAAAGCTTGGTTGTCAGGGCACGAGGCATGAAGAAGAAAAACTTCCAAGTAATTTTGGGGATAGCAGCAGTGAAAATGGAGGTGTACATCATAGCACTTTTAAAAGTGTTGCAAATAAAGTTCGTTTTGCAGCACAATTCTTAGGGATAAATTGATTAATTTTAAAATTGTAATATATTTATGTGTGGCTTCTTTGTGTAAATAAATCACTAACGTGAAGTCGCCTGAAGGATAGGTCATTTGGCGAAAAAATGAAAAAAATTGCTGTTTTCGAGGTGTCTTACAGAGAAGAGTTTTTCAAAAGTTAAATTTTTGGGTTCCCCGTAAAAAATTACCTATAGTGTTAAAAACTGAAAAAAATAGTCAACGACAAAAAAGATTCATTTAGATAAAAATTAAAAGAAAAAAAACCGCTTGTCCGAAGAAAATGTGGGGAACAGTTATGTTTGAGTCGCGTCATGCACATCGCTAGCTCAAAGCTTGTTGGACGAAAATTAGCTATAAGATGATCAAAAGCATTTAAAACAATAATGGCTTGTCCACCATTAACTACAGTACCCCAATGCAAAAAAAAAAGTATTGTCAAATTGTAGCAACTATCGTATCTCAAAAAATATATATATATTTATTTAACATTAAACATCAAAAATAATTAATAGTAAACATTCACCAAGACCAAGAGATAATCACAAACAAAAATATTCATTGACCCTTCTTTGTTGACATTTTCTTTCGCTTTGAATCATGTCCACCAACTTTAGCATCCATCATCTTTTTTCCAGCTGCTTCCTTCTTTTGATTCATTCTTTTTTCACCTTCACTATCAGTCTTAATTTGAGACAATTGTCGAAAAAGTTTTGGTTCACGACAATATGCTTTTTCAATTTCAGGAATTGGATAGGGCAGTTTTTGTCGGGCAGCTTCAGTATAATTTCCAAGTACAATAGGCATCTTGCGACTAAAAAAAAGTACATGCAAGAATGTGATAGTATATAAGCAAAAACCATACCGCATTAAGGCACAAGCTTTACGACGATAACCATCTTCAAAGCGACGTTGAAGAGCCACAACCATCAAAAGTGGAAGAGAATAAACTTCCAATTTCTCATAATCTGCAGGAAGATATCGATGATATTCAGCTCCAAAAGCAAAATATGCAGTTGTTGTAGGACATTTTTCATCTCGAAGATATTGACGAGCACCTTCAGAAACAGATTTACAACAGCGACTTTCATCAATTTCATAGCCAACTGCTCCAAGCTTTTGTTCAGCTTCACGACTAAAATAATATATCTTCGTTAAAAGTATAATATGTAAATGAATAAACTTACGCAAGTTCATCAATTTTAACAAACATTTTCCCAACAGGCAAGCCAGCAACTTCAGCTTCAGCATCCAAAATATCACGTTTCATTTCAGGATAATGCCTTAAAGAGGATATTAAAATTACAGTATCAACAAAAAATAACTTACTTTTTCATTTCTTGCCCAATTTCAGATTCATTTGATTTAAGGCAATGTCGAGAGGCAGAATCTGCAACAGCTTCAATCAATTCCATTCTTTCTTTTGGCAACGTTTTTTCAAGAGAATCAGTTTTTGCTGATTTCATTGAACGTGGAACCAGTCGATGAGGCTTTGGATTATAATTTGGCTTATAGACAGGTTCTGGAGCATTTGATATATCAAAAACAGGTTGTCTTGAGCCAGGAGCAGGTGGAGCATCTTCTGTTGTTGTAGGTTCTTGAGTTGTAACCTTTGCTTTCTTTTGAGCCTTCTTTGATTTTTTGCTTGGTTCAAATTTGCCAAAATTCAAATCATCCTTTCTCTTTGATGATGGTGTATCATTTGTTTCACCAGGAGCAGCAGCAGTTGTTGTCGTTGTTGCATTTGGACCGTTAGCTTGTTTTGACGTTGCTGGTGTTACAATAACAGCAGGTGGAGAGTGATCAGTTTTTGATGCCTTAGGCTTCTTGAAACAAACGAAATATCTAAAAAAATGTTTTTGATATCATATATTGCAGTATCTAAGTAAAACTTACACAAGAGCACCAATGGAGATAAGAGCAAGCAAACATGCGACTGCAATGATCAAATATGCCCACCATGGAAGTCCTGCATCTGCAGTTTCTTTAGCTTGAGATTTTGGAGTTGACTTTTCTGGTGCTGGTGTTGTTTTAGGTGGAACAGTTGTAAGAATTCTCGAAACATGGACTTGGGCATTTTTCTATAATCCAAAAGATTATTAAAGAAGGATACAATAATAAAAGAACTCACAACTGCAGTTGGACATGAAGATTCAATATTGACATAAAGTCTTATCATTTTTTCATCATGATCAAATTTTGGTTTACAACTAGGAAACTCGATTATTCCAACTGCCACAACAAGACCACTATCAATTGTTGGTTTAAGACATGAACCGTGAAAATGTTTGGTATACACACGTGCACCTGTATGTTCTTGACCAAAGAATATGCTTTTAATATCAGATTCATATTTTACTTCAAAAGTACAAAAAGATGGGAACTCTAAACATCCCAAATCTTTTCCGACAACATCTTCTGTGGTATCAAAGCAAACTTTTGATCTGAAAAATGACCATCATAAACTTTTTTCCTGATAAATAATAATATCATAATACTTACGTTCCTTTACAGCTTGGACAAACTTCTAATTGCAATTGTCCAGAAGGTATTGTAAGATTAATGTGTCCAACTCCAGTTAGTTTAATGTCTTTGCCATTTTGTTTCGCTTCAACAGATCCATCAAACAACATTTCATGAACACCATATTCAGCTTGTCCTTCACCACCAGTTACATTTAAAGCATTTCCATCAAATTTTGCAGCAGCATCACTTGAATCCAAAAATAAAAATGGAACGAAAATAATGGAGAGCAAAAATAGTTGTTTGAAGGAGCAAAGTTTCATCTTGACGAGGTGACGACAAAAAAAAAGAATGTTGCAAATGGCCAAAATGAAGTGCTCTTTTATAGTGATTACTCGATTTCAGCATAAGCAATTATGTTAATTTTTTTTATTGTTGAACGTAATTGTTATTGCTATAGTTTGTACCCTATAAATTACTTCAAAAATTTTTTAATCTTTATGTGTTTCTTTCTTGAATTCTCCTGTTGTTACTGTATAAATGTAAAATTTTTGTGTTAAGAATTCGTGATTTTATAATATTAATAAATTAAAAAAGAATTTTTTTTCTCAATATTTACATTCAATAAAAACTATAATTTTTGGTATATCTTTGTCAGCAGCACTGTTAACTTCCAGCAGCTAAATGCTTTTGTGCCATTTTTCTTTGTAGATGTTCTTTTTCATCATTCCATAGCCGCTTACGTTCCTGTCTTGTATATTCAAACATTGAAGGAGATTGATCAATGATAAGTTTGGCAGTATCAATTTTTGAATTATTCATATAATCAAATGTTACAATACCAAGGACATATTTAACATTAAGGAATTGTAAATATCGACGGAATTTTGGTGCATATTCTTCTAAAATTCTTTCAGTTCCTGTGCTGCTGAACATTAAATGGATGGCGGTGGTGCAACCTTCCATCTGAAAAAGTAGGATATTGAATTTGGAGTGCTACAAGAGTGTCGTTTTCGGTCAAGATTCCACCACAACAATGTCTTATCACAAAAAGTTATAAAAATTTCAACTTACTCGAATAACTCCGCCACAATAATCTTTTCCATCAGGAGATGTAAATTCTGGTTTTAATACAGTATTCAAATCATCATGTGGCTGCTCATCTTTTTTAAATGAACTAACACCAACAAGCAGGCGGAATGGCTTTTCTTGTGAAAATACAGCTGATGCAATCATATTAACAAATCTTGTATCAGCTTGAGCAGAACATTTTTGTCGAATTCTCATTGCAGTATTATCAACTTTATAATTCCATTGTGTAAGCTCCAATAGCCCAACATTAAAAATTATTTATATTTGTTATAATTTTTCTTTGCAAAGCAACATTGTTCTTTTGTTTCTTGGAAAAAATACTGCACTAAATTTTTTTTATCTTCTTTTTTATTTTAAGCACATCATTGTCTGCAACTATAGCATTCTACACAATACTGTTCTTGTATTTTGTGTCATTGGAGTTACAATTAACGTCGAAACAACTACAAGAAATTTAAATCAAAATTATACTATAAAATTGGCATTGTTAAAATCTCTAGTTAAAACTCATCATTTTTTAAAGTTTTCTAGTTCGCCGTATTTAGTTTTTTTACAAAGCCATCCTACAGTAACCACACATGTGAGATCTTTATTAACAAATAAAAACAACAAAAACAAAATTAAAATGAAAAAGTATTAAATACAAAATTTCTAACATCAGCTGTTCTTTTATTATTTTCATTCGCTTCAAACGATACATTATTCTTCTTTGCAGCAAGAGATCGCTTCTTTGTAAATACTGGTAGAGGTTGTCCAACAATACAACATTGTTTTGCTGCAAGTGTTGTTGTATATTGTCTTCCACATGTTGAACATGGTGTTCGTGGAAAAACCCAAATTCGAAATTTTGATTCTTTTAATGCCATTGGTAATTGATCAATTGGTATTGATGGTTCGTTGAAATGGCTGAAAAACGTTTTAATTATTATTTTTTGTATGAAAACTTCTGATGGATTCAGATATCGAGGTATGCTTTACAGACAATAATAAGCTTTCAAAACTCACTTAGTTTTGAGTAACAAAAATATATCCCCTGATAAAAATAACTTCAACTACAAGCTACAGTAACCATCTGGAAGCTAATTATTAAAGCTTTATTAACCCTTAATGGAGAAAATTTATAAGCAAAAACAAAACAAATTAAAAACACATTCCTAAACCACAACATGCTCAAATTTTACTAATAGAAATCAAAATTTTTAAGCCAACTAACCATGATTTAATATGTTCAACCATTTGTGCATAATTAATGCTTCCATTTGGATTCATAACTTGTAAACATGTAGTACAAACATAAATTGTATAATCATATTCAGAAAATTTATCATCATTTGTTACACCGTCAATGAGATGTGATAATATTGTATTTAAAGATATTGATGGCAAAGCAAAAAAATATCGAGTTGGATCTCTAAAATTTCATTGTTATAATAATTTAAAGAGTTGTTCAAGAAAAATATCGAGTTAGCTACTGTTGACAAATCATTGCGTTTAACTTCTAGTAGATAATATTAGCATGGGTGAATCATGTTTCCGCCAGTAATGACCCAGTCCTACAAATATGAGCTCCCAGAAGTCAAAACGAACTATTTGTGGTCAAAAACCAACTCGGCTTTTTTTAGAAAATATAAATATTCAATAACTTACATTCGATGTTGACTTAAATGAAATCTTGCATGCAGTAACAAATCACTATAATTCTTAAAAACTGTTAAACATTTTGAACATCGAATCCTTCTTTCAGCAGGTTTCTTTTCAACAGTATCACCAAATAATACATCCATAAATGGGAATTTTTCTCCTGCATCTGAATTAATTAAGTATCTAAGCAGCAAATCATCAATAGAAATATTATCATGCTCTAATAAAATATGCAATATTTCTGCTGATTCATTATTTAACAGTTTCGGTAAAGCATAAGTCCTTGAACAAAATGTACATTTTCTTTCTATTGTTTCAGAATTACCAGATATTGAATGAAAAATTCTTTGATATTGTAGACAATTCCATTGTAATGTTTCATAATAAATTTTCATTTGAAAAAATGATGTACATTGAGTAAGTAAAGCATAAATTTTTGAAATTTTTTCATAGTTAAGCTTTTTGGATAAAATATGAGCAGCAATTTGTGTAAACAGATATCCAATTTGAGAATCTTTTAGTACTAATCCACATAGATGACAGCACCTAAAATGTAGTGATAGATAATTAATAAAAGAAGAGGTAGTTTCCCGAGAAAATTCTTGCAAATGTTGAAAAACTAACAAACAGCATTTTCAGTAAATGCTTTTGTTATCAGGCTTTTGAAACATTTTGTAAAAATAAGAATTTTTTCTTTTCTATTTTTATTAGGTATACGGTAATCCAAAGATATTAGAACATTGCAAGAAATTAGACACCACTAACAATGAATGATCAAAGCATACCACAAATATTCTTCGCCAATTTTCGAAAAGCATAATGGATATGATGAATTCAGTTTGATTATTGATGGATCTGTTACAATTTGATGAGGTTTAATAAAAGTTGGATAATAATAATCTGCAGATATTTTCCTAAAAAACATAAACTTGAAATGATAGCTTTAAAATAAACATAGAACTGTTTAGAAGTGCTGCGATCCAATTTTAATAACAGTAAACTCCTCAAGAATATTTATGCTACTGTAGGCAATATCCAGTTCAGATAACGCCGTTAAAATATGTCTATCGCATTTTTAAATCTTTTCTTGTCAGTAAAAACATACGTAAACGAATGAGCATGTGATAAATGTCGCTTGAAAGAAATATCATTGAAGAAATAGGTTAAACATAATTTACAAGGATAATATCGTCCCGTAACATCATAATCTCCATAAGCATTTTCTCGAATAAAATTAGCTTCTGGGCCAGTAAGTAATAAATCGGACCTGCAAAAATAGGTAGATTAAAACTCATTAAATAATAGAGCTTACGGTAATCTTGGTCCATCTTTGAGTTCAACAAATAATTTAAAATTTGTGCCAAAAGCTTTGTTGAAGTACTTTCTAAAAATTCATTTGTAAAAAATCAAAACAAAATTTAGAAAGAATCGTTTTCAAATGTCGTTAAAGTTTTGGCTCAAAACATATTTCATTATATTCCAAGTAGATCAAATTTTAAAGAACAAGTAGCAGGCAATACCGTGTGCTACTTTGATAAGTTTAAATATGTAAGTTCTAAAAAAATCAGCTGATAATAATTTGCAGGGATTTGTTCTGATAGTCGGAAAGTTGGATGAATATCTCTTGAGTCAAAACCGAGAGGCTACCTGGAAACATCCACTTATGAACTTACATTTCTTCTTCACACATTTTAACCAAAAGTCCGTTATCACGATGCCGCACTCGTAAATGCACTAACACCACCAACTTCAAAATATTCAATGAAACACATACAATCTTCTCACTACAGATTGGACATAAATAATCAAATGAATAAGAATGCTTTAAATGTTCAAGATTTACAGAATATTTGAAACACTTGAGTAATTCATTACTGGATTTGAGGTTGGAATCAGTTGTAAAATAACTTGTATATGATATTCTATCATATTTAAGTAGAGGATCATCTTGTACTACTAAAGAAAAATCAATTGGAAATGAATCTGATGATGGTAGAGTACCAGTAAAAGATGTTGATTGAATATTAAAAATATTTGGTAAAGCAAATAGGTTCTTATAACAAAATTGGTTCTGAAAAAATATTGTGTGATTAGATAGAAGTCAAAAAAAGAAAGAAATGCTACAACTTTGCGTTCCCGCAAAAATAGAGAAACTTCTATTTGTATATTACACTCGCGAAGTTAAGGCAATAAAAGAAATTACTGTAGTTTACCTTATTAGCTTGTAAATGTGCTTCAACATAATGCTTTCGTAGCGCCCATCGCTTCAAATTTTCACCACAATACTTACATGATACATTAAACCACTAAAATACAAAGCAAAATATAAATTACAGCTAAACAGAAAATATATCCAAAATTTAAAACTAACATTTTCATCATATTCACCTTCAACAAATTTCCCAGAAATTTCATCATGTTTATAATATCCTTTTGTTCTTCCACCTTTTGGTGTAATATTATAAGAAATAACCGTTCCATCTTCAGTTGAAATATCTAACCAATGAATTGAAGTATCTGGGCTATTATTATTTGATTTAGTTGAAGAAGTAGTAGGTGTTGAATCCAACTGACTACTACTATTACCACCAGGTTTTGGATGCTTTTGTCGAACATGTGATGGAAGGCCACGCTTTGTAAAACTTTTATTACATTGTTCACATTTAACAGTCGTCATATTATTTACAAATTTGATTAAATAAATTAAAAAAGTTTTACGGTAAAAAAGAAGCTAGAATTTTTTGGCGGAAAAATTATATTTAGCATTTTTGTTTCATTGGCAAATAAGAACGTTTTGCCAAAATATAGGATTTGAGTTTGTTTCAAAAAGTTGAAAATACTGCATTCTTTATTAAAAGTTTAATATTTTCTGACGATAAATCTTGCGTTAATTTCTTTTATAGTTTATATTCACTTTTGGATTTGTATGATAACGGTTTTTGCTTTGAACAATGTACATAAAAGTATAAAGACTTATTTCTTTTTATAACGTCCCATTTTTTTCTTAGTTCATCTTTTAAAAATGCCTCAAACCCAAATATTGGGTAATACCACAATTTACATTTCAGCATGTTGAAATTACTTTAAGTAAATACGTAAGTGTTATCTTTTTGTAGTAAAAAAAGGAATAAAATATTCAAAAAGTATCTTCATCGCCATCGCTTCAAAAAAAACGAAGCAAAATGAATGCAACAGCAACTTCGACAGCAAAAATTTTGTGTTGTTGATTTACACCTTTTCAAAGCGTGGAAACAAAATATCAAAACATCTGCATAATAATAGCACTTTTGTCTCTTTCCTTTTGTTTTTTTTCTCTTTGAATGGTTTGTGAAGAAAGAAATGTGTGTAAAAATATGTTTCTTTATCATTTTGGGAAAAAAGGAGCAAAAGATCGGCTGAGAAAAAAAAAGCATTGAAAAATCAGTGCTAGTTGAAAAATTCTGTTTAAACTTTCAATTTTACATAAGTGCAGTAAAGCTTGTTCTAATCGCCTAACTCTAACGTTAAAAATTTAATCAAAGACAAATGGGAATTAAAACTGTGAAACTTGATTATAAATAAGGTCACCGATTCTTCTCTATTTCACTTTTAATCAATTTTATGAAAAATGAAAGTTTTAAATTTCAAAATTTTTCTGATATTATTTTTATCAATTTCATTTATTTCTGCTCAATTTTCAACATGTTGTAATAGTAATGGATTACTTGGTAAATAAATTTTGTAGTAGCGATAATTTTTAAAATCATTTTTTAATTAATGTTCCCTTTTCAAAGGTTTACAAGAAAACAATATCGAACGCCGGTATCCATTTTACAATCGTCTATTTCTTCGAGGGAATAGCTTTGTTCCTGGAACTATTCTTGGCCCTTCATATGGCTACAATCCCAATATCCCACGAAATCCATTCGTTAATAAATATTATTTTATTTGAAACATCTATAGCAAAAACAATAAATTAATTATTAAATAATAAATATCTCTTTTTCCTCTTCTTATTCATAACAAACACTATGACATAGCTGTGGACAATTGGTACTACATTGAAGCATTAATGGAATATTCGGTGATGAAAGCTCACATTTTTTCCCACAATTTCCTAAACAATTATTTTGACATTCTGATCGAATTTCATCAGATAATCGACATTCTCGTTGACATGTCTCTGTGCAAGATGGTTCACATTGTGCAAAAGCTTTGTCTTTAACAAGACAATGTTGTTTACAAGTATTTTGGCAAATGCCGTTACATTCTGCTGACCTTGTGCATAAAAATCGAACTGCATTTGCACATATTTCTTGGCATTCTGGTGATTTGCATAATGTTGAACATTTAAGGGTTAGTTGTTCTCGACATTTTGATTGCATTTCTTCTTTGGTATAAGAGTGGAAAGTTTTTGGGGTTTGTGGTGGAACAGGTGAACACTGAAATTGAAAGAATTATAGTAGCAAGGGGGGTATTGAGGATTAAAGTAAAGCCAATTTTGTATGAAGCAGAAGATCGAAAGCTTTTGCCAATTTTCGAAATGAAATGACAAAAAATTAAAATCCCGTCCCAACGAAATTTCGCTTCTTGTCGAATTGTTGACTATAGATGTGTATGAAAATCAACTTACATTCATATCACAAGTTCTCATACATAATCGAGAACAATTCAATCCAGGTCTATTCAGAGCTTCACATTGATCATTACAACTTGGCAAACAAACTTTATGACAATTATATGAATGATAAATTTGTGGAAGTTTAATCTCTGCTGGCTGGGGATATTCTGTTGTAGCACCAATTGTAATAATAGGTGGATATGTCATAATTGGAAGTTCATTCATTCCCATATTTGATGGTTGTTGTTGAATATTATTGTTATTATTGCTGCTTTGCATTTGCATATTTTGCTGCATTGGCACAGCTGCCGATGGTAATGGTGGTATTTCATAATTGATTCGAGATTCATCAATTGTTATTTCTTTTGTAGGGAACATTTTTGTTGGATTAAAAAGATCACTTAAAGATGGAAGATTGGCAGTAAGATTTTTAGTTGTTTCAACAAAACCAAATACTAAATCCAGGGTTTTGTCTAACATGCACTAAAATTGTGGTATAAGATGTTAATGATTACGGTAGTTTTTAAAGCTATTTACTTTTCGATCACATTCTGGTTGACATGCTTTCATACAAACTGCTTGTGGGACAACGGCATAATTTATGTCACATTTTTCTAAAAAACATTTTTTTTATAAATCGAAAGCAGGGTTTTAGGCTAAACATACCTGAACAAAATCCATCACATGTTGGAACACAGATTTCATCTGGAGCACCAGAACTTTTACATTTATCACCACAATCTGATATACAATGTTGTGAACAATCATATTTAGAATATGTAGCATCTTTTAAATTAACATTTTTAACAGCAAATAGAATTGATTCATCTGATAAATCATTGATTGCCATTGTAACTGTTTGTTCACAAGATGATTTACAATTTGATTCACATTCTAACTTGGCTTTACCATCAAGTAAAGACTGCTTTCGATAATCATTTGATAAAATACAATCCGCAACACAATCATTTACACATGTAAATGTTAGAGAATTTGATAATTGTTGTCGTTTAACTTGTTGTGGACATGCCAAATTACATGCTAAAGTTTATGATTAATGAAGTAATTTTAAAAAAATGCAGATATGCAAAGAAATCCGTTGAAAGCTCTTACCTGCTGAACAAGTTGTTTCACATGTCGCTGCTGGATTATAAACGGCACAACTGCTCATACATATTGGCTTACAACTGCTTGTGCACTCTTCGAACTAAAAAAGACATTTTAAATGTTTTTATGAATATATGGGATGATGTGAGTTTTGATCACTCTACTCTAGTCACTATCGCATTCAAAGTGGAATAATTTTTTTATGCAAAAGATAAAAAAGCTTATTTTATCTTAAATTTGGTTAAGTTCATCCCAAGAATCAGCTTTGTCTACAGCTTTAAGTGCACAAACGTAAACCAAAAGACATCAAAGATCCTTTCTTGTAAGTAAACCCCCGAGTTAATATAGACCTCATTAGCTTTTTTAAGTATCTATCAATCTTCAAAATGTAACTCTCCTCCGTGTTTAACTCATCGAGAAATCCATTTTTTTTCTCTCAATGATCTTTACCCTTCCCTTTTCAAAAATTTTTTTTCTTTTACAAAAAGTTTTAAAAACAAATTTATCGGAAAAAAAGTGTTTTAATAAATGCACAAAAAAAAGAGAAAAGAGATATCCGATTTCCATTTTAGGATCAAATCAATGTTTGTCATTTTTTTTGTCTGCGATCGCTCATAATTGATTGCTTTTTTGAACTTTTTACAGCAGCCGATCGCTAAATTTTTTTTTGAAACAGCAAAAAAAGTATAAAAGTTTTTTTCTTTAAAAATTTTGAAAGCAAAAAAAACGGGGATATGACGAATCTTACTTGTTTGCTTGGATAAATGAGTGGTGTCTTTTAAAAAGGTAAAACATGGTTCTTTTTTGACAATAAAAAAGATTGATTTTTAGTTTTAAAAAACTTCAGTTTAAATTTAACGTTATAAAACTGGTAAATTAACAAATTACAGTATGTAACTTACAATATTACTTGTAGGTATTCTGCAGATACATGGTGGTGTAGCACGTTGCTTGCAATGACATGATGTTTTGTCACATCTACAAGATGGCATATCATGGCATTGACAATAATTTTCGTCTGCTATTGTCTAAAAAAAGATATTACTGTATTGCTGGGATACTGAAACTATTAACAAAAGCGTATCTAGGTATACTTATCGGAGGGAAAAAAGTTATTTTGCCTGATGCCGCCTTTGATCTTTTGTGGCAGCAAAAGCTCAAATGATTCTGCTAGTTTTGGAAAAGGCATATGCCCCGGGTGCCTCAGTTAATAACTCATTTGGCTATCACACAGTAACCAAAGCCCATACCTGTGTTGCAAAAATAATTATTAAAAAATAAAAAAACAAAAGCTGCAACTTCATAATTTAAAAATATTTAAATACAAATCGGAAACCGTTCTTAACAGCTTTTGATTAAAACAACAAAAATGACAAAAGAAAATCACCGACAAAAATTTTCAACAAAAAAGCTTTCATGTTTTTCTGCTTTCTGTTTTTGCTCCACCCAAAAATTTCATGTTCATATTTCTTTTAGCCCTCCAGCTCAAGCCTCAAGAAAAGAGGGAGAGATGTCATTAAGAAAACACTTATATTTTTTTTTTCAAAGTACAAAAAAACTAACCTTTTTTTGTCACATTACAATTGAACTGACCCGAATAATTATAAAAGATGATTTTTTTTGAATGTAACACTTTTTTTTGGACTTTTGATTCTCACAAAAAGCTTGCTATTTCATAAAGTGTTATATAAGTGTTAGCGCTTTATTCGTCGCATCTCTCTTTTTTTTAAAGTGTTGATAATACTTTTTTCAAAAGAAGACGTCGTTGCAAAAAAAAACAATTCATTTCAACTTGAAGCTGCAGCAGTTAGTTATTAAGTTAAGCAAGGGTTATTTTTCGGTAATGATCTAAAAGTAGAAAAAGAAACTTCACTTACTTTTTTTACATACTTGAAACAATTGTCATCAATTAAGTAAGTGAAATAATAATAATTTGTTTCAAGTCAAGTAGGGAACATGAATGAAGGATGTTAAAAGTGGAGAGTGAACAATTGTTAAGGTGGGTTAAGTGTTACAGTGAATCTGCTTGAATGTTAAAACTGAAAGAAACTGGTTTTTAAAGAAGTTGGATGAATATTACAGTAATACTCAACATAAATCAAAAAATTGAAAAAAGTTTTAATTTTTTGAGAAAAGTGCATTTTTTAAAAAGCACTATAAAAAAAAATTTTTTTGACTCATAAAATGAATTTGAAAAAATATGGTTAGTTTTTAGACCATAGTGTGCAGAGGAATCTGGATTTTTATAATTTATGTCAATTATGAACTTTTGTTGAAATCAAGTTTGATTTCTGGCGCCGTTTGGCGAAGTGTCCCCAAATGCCAAATAAAGATGCTCTTGTCATCTTTGACCACCTTCCCTAAAGTTGTGAGCTCGAAGAAGCAAAAAAGAGCTGTTTGTCGTTAAAAAAATTAAGTAGACCATTAAAGTGAAACGTTAATATGCTAATTTTTTGTTTAACAATACTGCACATCTTTTCTATGAGCATTACTTCAATTCGAGCATAATGTTTATCAAATATGTCGATTAGATCAATTGTTATATCAGTCAATAAAAGTAATCTCAAAACTGCTGTTGAAGATGATGATGAAAGTCAACATAAAACTGATACAGCATTAAATTTACAAACATATTCTTCAACAAATAAGCTGTTAATTGGATTAATCTTTCAAATTGTTTGTGTTATTTCTGCTTCATTTCCTGTTATTTATGCTTTATATAAATTTTTACGATTTCAATTTATTACTGATGGATTTTGGCTTGAAATTGGTCCTGTAATGGCGATTGGATTATCTTTAACATTTTCGTTAATGGCATCTGTATGGCAATTTGCAACAATTCTTTCATTTCGGTAAGCTTGAATTTATTGTGGTGTATGGGGTTTTAGGAATTGAAAAAAATAAATTTTTGGGTTACCAAATTTAAACAGAGCAGTTAGTTGTGCGTTTGGCTTCCATGCATGGGGAAGCGGTTCGAATCCGTTGGCAATAAAATGCTGACATAAATTTTATTGTCAACGATTAAAAGGACTCTTTTATTAATAAAAGTCTTTTTTAGATCGATTCCAGCAGCTATGAATCATTCTAAATGTGGATTTTTATCAGCTTTGATTGTTGGATTACTTCTATTTCTTCAATATTTATTTTTTTCAATTATTCTATTTACAACCAATTCAAGCTGGGAAGAACCAATCAAGAAAAATTTTGATGTTTTGATGGAAGCTGCACCTGGGAATGCTGAAGCTGCAGAGGTTTGTTGAAAGTTTGCAATTATTTGATATCTCAATTATTCCGTGTTAAGGAATTAAATCTTCTTCAACTACGATTTGATTGCTGTGGTTCAACTCCTTCACAAAAAACAAATCTTCCATCTCAATTCACAACATTCCATTCATACTTCAAAAATTTTCATGTGCATCATTTAAGTCCTCTATTACAGTAAGCTTCATTTTTAATTCTTTGAACACATTAATTTCCAAACTTTTTAGTAAAACTCAAAATTTACCTTTCTCTTGTTGTAAATCTGCTTCACCTTCACTGTACTGTTTTCATCTCAATCTTGGAGCAGCAATTAATCAAAATTTAAAATTTCAAACATTTCCTCCAACAAGTTATGATCGAAATGCAGCATTATCAACGATCATCTATGGAACAGATGCATCATGTCCAGAAAAAATTTTTGATACAATTAAATGGCAACTTTTTATGTATCCTGCGATTTCATTTTTGATTGTTGGTTGGTTTTTTTGTATTAGGGAGTAACTAGACATTAGGTGATCGATCACGCGTGATCAAAAAGTGGAGTTTATTCATCGACATCAATGAGGAGTTTGCCGGCATAGTCATTTATGAAATTTTGCTTGATGATGTAATATATAGCATTACACTTAATTACCGTAACTACTTTTTTCAGGAATTATATGTTTGTTAACTACAATCTATGGTGGATATTCACTTTGGAGTCTTCGAAAATTGATTCAAAATAATAAAAATGAATCACAAAAAAGTGTTGCCAAAAATGATATTCAAGAAACGGCAAAAACAGAGGGAACAGCAATAACAATTCCAAATGATGGTAATCAAAATGCACAAACTGCTACTGAAACCACGAAGAATCAAGTTCCGCCAACTGCTGCTGAAAATCAACCTGTTGTTGCTAAAACAACTTCAGTTCCTGCTGTGGCTACCATAGTAGCTCCTATTGCAACTGAGAATCAAAATTTTCCTCTACCTGCTACTGGATAATTGTTATGTATTAATATTGTAATGTTTTTTTGTTTTAAATAAACTGTAGTTTTATAACCTTGCTTTTTATAGAATAAAGGGTGATTCAAGAAATTCTAGAATTTTCAATGATAAAAAAAATGGTGCAATTCTAATCATTATCAGTATCAAATGAGATTCATTTGTTTTAGCTCAAAACTTGCTAAAACAATAGTTATCAAAAGCAATTGAAACAGTACAGTTTCTACACCACTAGCTACAGTACCCCAATGCAAAAAATAAAGTATTGTCTAATTGTAGCATCAACCGTATCTCAAGGAAAATAATAAATATATTTATTAAATATTTAACTAAACATTACAAATAAACATTCACCAAGACCAAAAGATAATCAAAAACAAAAATATTCATTGATGCTTCTTTGATGATTTCTTTTTTCGCTTTGAATCACCACCTTTTACATCCATCTGCTTCTTTTCAGCAACTTCCTTCTTTTGACGCATTTTTTTATCACCTTCACTATCAGTTTTGATTTCAGATAATTGACGAAAAAGTTTTGGTTCACGACAATAAGCCTTTTCAATAGCAGGAATCGGATATGGTAGTTTTTGTCGTGCTGCTTCTGTATAATTTGCAAGCACAATAGGCATCTTTCGACTAAAAATAAGTGCATGTAAGAATGCGATAATATATAAGCAAAAAACATACCGCATTAATGCACATGCTTTACGACGATAATGATCTGGAAAGCGACGTTGAAGTGCAACGACCATTAAGAGTGGTAGTGAATAAACTTCCAATTTTTCATAATCTTCAGGAAGATATCGATGATATTCAGTTCCAAAAGCAAAATATACGGCTGTTGTTGGAGTTTTTTCATCTTGTAGATATTGACGAGCACCTTCAGAAACAGATGTACAACAGCGACGTTCATCAAATTCACAACCAATTGCACCAAGTTTTTGTTCTGCTTCACCTCTAAAATAATATTAATAAAAAAATGGATTATATATAAGTAAAAATGAACATACGCAAGTTCATCAATTTTAACAAACATCTTTCCAACAGGCATACAGACAAGTTCAGCTTCTGCTTCCAAAACAACACGTTTAATTTCAGCATAATTCCTAAAAGAAAATACAAAAATTACGGCATACTCAAAAAATAAACTAACTTTTTCAATTCTTGAACAACTTCAGATTCATTTGGTTTAAGACAATGTCGAGAAGCAGACTTTACAACAGATTCAATCAATTCCATTCTTTCTTTTGGCAACGTTTTTTCAAGAGAATCAGTTTTTGCTGATTTCATTGAACGTGGAACCAATCGATGAGGCTTTGGATTATAAACTGGTTTATAAACAGGTTCTGGAACCTTTGATAAATCAAATACTGGTTGTCGTGAACCAGGAGCAGGTGGAGCATCTTCAGTTGTCGTTGGTTCTTGTGTTGTAACCTTTGCTTTCTTTTGAGCTTTCTTTGACTTTTTACTTGGTTTAAATTTAGCAAAATTCAAATCAGCCTTTCTCTTTGATGATGGTGTATCATTTGTTTCACCTGGAGCAGCAGCAGCAGTTGTTGTCGTTGTTGCAATCAGACCGTTAGCTTGTTTTGACGTTGCTGGTGTTACAATAACAGCAGGTGGAGAATGTTCAGTTTTTGATGGCTTTGGTTTTTTGAAACAAACAAAATATCTAAAAAAATGTTTTTAATATCATATATATTACAGTATCCAAGTAAAACTTACACAATAGCACCAATGGAGATAAGAGCAAGCAAACATGCGACTGCAATAATCAAATATGCCCACCATGGAAATCCTGCATCTGCAGTTTCTTTAGCTTGAGGAGTTGATTTTTCTGGTGCTGGTGTTGTTTTAGGTGGAACAGTTGTAAGAATTTTCGGAACATGGACTTGAGCATTTTTCTATCAACCAAAAGATTATTAAAGAAGGAAAAAAAGATAAAAAGAACTCACAACAATAATTGGACATGAAGATTCGATATTAACATAAAGTCTTATCATTTTTTCACCATGATCAAATTTTGGTTTACAACTATAAAACTCGCTTGTTCCAACTGCCACAACAAGACCACTATCAATTGTTGGTTGAAGACATGAACCGTGAAAATGTTTTATATCAACACGTGTATCTCTTGGTTCTATACCAAATAGTATGCTTTTAATATTCGTTTCAGCATCAAATTCATATTTTGCTTGAAAAGTACAAAAAGATGGAACTTCTGAACATTTCAAAGTTGCAGCGATAACATCTTCTGTAGTTTCAAAGCAAATTCTTGATCTAATAAATTATCATCATAAGTTTTTTCCTGATAAATAATAATAACATCAAACTTACGTTCCTTGACAGCTTGGACAAACTTCTAATTGCAATCGACCAGAAGGTATTGTAAGATTAATATGTCCAGATCCAGTAAGTTTGATGTCTTTGTCATTTTGCCTTACTACTTCAATAGATCCATCAGATAACATTTCATGAACACCATATTCAGCTTGTTCATCACCACCAGTTACATTTAAAGCATTTCTATCAAATTTTGCTGCAGCACCAGTTGAATCCAAAAATAAAAATGGAACGCAAATAATGAAGAGCAAAAATAGTTGTTTGAAGGAGCACAGTTTCATCTTGACGAGGTGACGACAAAAAAAAAGAATGTTGCAAATGGCCAAAATGGAGTGCTCTTTTATAGTGATTACTCGATTGCAGCAAAAGCAATTATGTTAATTTTTTTTATTGTTGAATGTAACTGAAATTGTTATAGTTTGTAGCCTATAAAGTTACTTCAAAAATTTTTAATTTTTATGTGTTTTTTCTCGAATTCTTCTGTTGTTACTGTATAAATGTAATGTTTCTGTGTTAAAAATCCGTGTTTTTCATAAATTTGCGTTTTATTAAACAAAATATATAGCCTTTAAAAGAGATCAGAGAACAATAATAACACGGTAAAAAAACAAAAAAAGGTATTTCAATGAATAAAATTTTGTTTTACAAAAAAAAGTACTATACCCGTATTAAAAATAATAATAATAAATTAAAAAGAAATTTTTTTCAATATTTACATTCAATAGAAACTATAATTTTCGGTATATCTTTGACAGGCTGCTGTTAACTTCCAGCAGCTAAATGCTTTTGTGCCATTTTTCTTTGTAGATGTTCTTTTTCATCATTCCATAGCCGCTTACGTTCCTGTCTTGTATATTCAAACATTGAAGGAGATTGATCAATGATAAGTTTGGCAGTATCAATTTTTGAATTATTCATATAATCAAATGTTACAATACCAAGTACATATTTAACATTAAGGAATTGTAAATATCGACGGAATTTCGGCGCATATTCTTCTAAAATTCTTTCAGTTCCTGTGCTGCTAAACATGAGATGGATGGCGGTGGTGCATCCCTCCATCTGAAAAAGTAGGATATTAAATTTGGAGTGCTACAATAGTGTCATTTTCGTGTAAAGACTCCACCACAACAGTATCTTATCACAAAAAGTTATAACAGTTTCAATAATAAAATTTTCCACTTACTCGAATAACTCCGCCACAATAATCTTTTCCATCAGGAGATGTAAATTCTGGCTTCAATACAGTATTCAAATCATCATGTGGTTGCTCATCTTTTTTAAATGAACTAACACCAACAAGCAATCTGAATGGTCGTTCTTGTGAGAAGACAGCTGATGCAATCATATTAACAAATCTTGTATCAGCTTGAGCAGAACATTTTTGTCGAATTCTCATTGCAGTATTTTCAACTTTATAATTCCATTGTGTAAGCTCCAATAGCCCAACATTAAAATTATGTTGATGTGTAAAAGCTGTATAAAATTGTAGTTGAACAGCTTTTTGTCGATATAAAAGAAATCCTTCCCAAACACATGGATATCGTTGTAACATATATATTGCAGCTTCATCTTTAACATAATCTGGTACACGATCTCGGCTATAAACATATGGACATGGTCGAATAACAGATGTCTTATCAGTGGAAACAGTAATTGCCGAGCCAGAAGAATCTGATGCTGATGTAGTTGCTTCATCTTGACTGCTACCAGAGATATCTACGACATCTTTATTAATTTCAGATGCTTCTCCGTAGATGCCTTTGTTTCGAAGAGGTGATGATAATACAGATATATTCTTTGATATTCCTTCATCATTAACAATGTTAGATTGAACTGGAAGCATAGAAGTAATTGTAGGATTATCGTAGATAGCTTTATTAGAAACCTCTGGTGTAGCTGCAGCAGCTGCTTGTTGCTGTGATGCGGCAGCTTGTGTATATTGAATATGTCGAAGCATATTTGGTATTGGTTGAATTTGTGATACCATTGTTGTTGGAATTCCATGAATAGATGGTTTTGGAAATGCTGGTCCAGCTACAGCAGGTGGTGGAAGCTGACTTGCAGATACTGTAGGTGGAGCAATGATTGTTGCTGGCATTGAAACTGTTGGTGTCATTGTAGTCGGCAATTGTTGTTTTCGACCTTTTTCTGATGCAAATGCTTGCACAACATCATTGATAGCAAGTTTTGAAGGATCATTTTGTTCCCAATTTACATTCTTTGTATATGGATGTGGTGATGTAATAGCAGATTTTGTGAGATCATCATATGCTGAAATAGCTGGTGATGCTTGTCCTGCTGAAATTGGAGAAGCAAAAATATTTGATAAATTTAAATTTGCTGCAATTGGACTCTTTTGTGAGACACCAATTGGCGCAGTTGCTGTAATCGGGGATCTCTTGTTGGCTGTTGATGGTGGTGGTAATATTTCAGCTTGTTGAAGATGGTGTAAAATTGATTGTGAAACTTGTGGAACTTTTGGTGATGTAAATGGACTGACAAATGTTGGAGTTGGAATTTCAGTTGCAGCTGCAGCAGCTTTAGCAAGAATACTCATACCAGCAGTTGGTGAAAATAGAGTTTTATGACCAAGAGCAGAAATACGTGGAGATTTTGTTGTTGATGGAGTAGATGATGACTAAAAGAATAGAGACAATTAAAATTTGCATATTTTATAAATATAAAACTTACTTCACTTGATAGCCGTCGATCAAGTGATTGACGAATTGATGCATCAGATTCACGTTTCTTTGCAGCAATTCTTAACGGACCATAATCATAATCTTCAATGGCATCTTCTTGATCCATTTGTTGTTGAATTGCTTTTGCCGCATCAACAGATTCCTATAAAATATTATTTGTTTTAATAATGCATCGTTTCTACAGTAATATTAAAGATAGAAGTTTTGAAAAGGAAAAAAAAAGTTACAACAGTTTTCACAACACCACAACTACAGTAAACTTATAAAACCACAGAAATAAAAATGTAATCAGTGAAATGTGATTCAGAAAAAAGTGAATAAAAAAACGTAATGGTGGTGGTGATTGTGAGATGTGTGACTTTTTTTAATCAAAGTTGAATATATTTTTCTAACCTGTGAATCACGTTCCATTATTGCAAGTAGCAATGCATCATCATCACTGGAAGCATCATCAGATTTTGAAGAATCTGGTCTTGGAAGATTTTCAATATCTCCTAAGATTACAGGAGTTGGAATTGGAGTTTCTTCCCGAACTGGTGGAGGTGGTAGTGATTCTTCTTTTTGTGGTGGAGTAATTTCTTTAACAGCACTCTTTTCAGTAACAATACTCGGCTGTGGTTTATCAGGGATATTCTTATTTTCATTTGAAACTGTTGCAATTGTTTCTTCTTCAGCTTCTGATTCACTTGAAGAACTTGATGATGATGAAGAGGAAGATGAGCTGCTTGAAGATGAAGAATCTTGTGAAACAACAACGGGTTTCGAGGGAACAGGAACAATGGCAGCAGAGGAAAGTGGAGGTTGTGGAGGAGGAGGTGGTGGTAAAACAACAACTGGGGCATTAGCAGGTTTGCTGCTACTACTACCCAATAATTGCTGTTCTTCAATTTGTGATAACTCCAAGTGTTTGTGCTTTTCAATTTTATTAGCTGTAGTTGCTGCGGTTTCAATCTAAAAAATAGAACAAACATACAACAATACAAAAAAAATAAGTGAGGCACGCATTTTAGAAAGTAAAATTTGAGAGCTCAAAAACTTTCAAATTTTACTTCTTTCACATTCTTATTACTATTATTATCTCCCATGCTTTGCTGGATACTTTTCTATTTCTTTCATGCCTCTTACAAAAATAGCTATATAAAAAATGAACAACTAAAGCAAGCTTTTTAGCTATTTTTCAAATAAACACAACAGGGCACATGTGCAAAGAAATACATACTAAACATTGTTCAAACTTATCACCACACACACAATTTTTTTCTCCCATGTTAATACTAATCTTACTGTAAAATATCTACTTACCTTTGGTGATGGAGGTGGTGATGCAAGAAGAAGAGCAGCTTGTTGTTCAGATATTGGTGAACCAAGTGGTGATGAAGTAAATGTATTTGTAAGCACAGCAAGAGGAGATTGAAGTCGAGAAAGCGATTTGGCTGTTGGTGGAGTTGATTTTGAGGAAGTTGCGGGAGAAGATGTTGGAGTAATTGGTTGTAATGAAGATGATGCAATAGGTTGCTTTGGAAGCTCTGTTGGTTTGAAGGGTTTTTGGAAATGCTTTTCGTGCCCTTTTGGTGTGGTTGAAAGTCCAAGAGCTTTTCTTGCAGCTATTGCTTCTTCAATTCTTCGAACTTTTTTCATTCGAGCTTCAGGATTGAAACCTTCAAATAATTTTCGTTTTCTTGATTCATCTTCAAGCGCTTTTTGTTTCTTAAGTTTTGGAGTTGTATCAGGAGATTGAAGCTTTTCAGCTTTTTCTCTTTCTTTGTTCTCTTTTTCTTTTCGTTTAAGTCTTTCAAGTCTTGCTTGTTCCTTTTCTTCACGAGTTTTCTTAACTTTTTCAACAGGTTCATCAATCTAAAATTTGAATTATATTTAGGTTAAAATACCCTAAACAAGTGTTTACTTTCTTCTTTTTAGCTTCATTAGCTTCTTCTTCCATAGCTTGCTTTCGCTTCTCTTCTTTTCGTTCCTTCTTTCTTTGAAGTCGCTCTTCTTCCTTCTTTTTAGCTTCCAATTCAGCAGCGATCTTTGCAGCCTTTTTCTTTTCCTTCTTTTCACGCTTCTTTTGTGCTTCACGTTCTGCAGCTTTAGCTTTTCCAGCTTCATCACTACTTTCACCCTTTCCATATACATCTGACATATCAATATTATTCACTGGTGTATCAGATTTTTCATCTTCACTTGCTGAAGATTCACGACGCTTTTTGGCTTTTAACCGTTTTAAAACATTTTTCTGTTCAGTTTTAAGTGAAGATCTTCTTGAATTTGTATTTGTTGCATCTCGTGAATCTTCATCTGAATCTTCAGTATCCATTCGAATCAGTGGTTTTGTTGTTGTAGGTGCAGTTGAAGGTCCAGGTTTATCTGATTCATTATCAGATGAAACTTCTTTTTGTCGAATTGCTTTTAACATTTTCTCACGTTCTTTTCTTGCTCGACGTTCTTCTTTGCTTTCGTCATCTTTTGATTTCCGTCTTTCTTCTTTAGCTTTAACATTTTCAGCTTCCCGTTCCTTCTCCTTTTGTCGACGCTCTTTTTCTTTTTTATGTTTCTTTTCTTCAAGCTTTTCTTTTTGATAAAGACCCATTATTTTCTTTTTTGCAGAAGAGTTTGAATTTGTTGAAGAAGCACCTTCAGAATCAATTTCCATACTAATTGAATGTTTTGATGGATTTTCAGATGCTACTTCTTCGTCATCAGAATCAAGAATTACTCGAGATTTCTGAAAAAAAAAGATTAATAAGAATGGGCAAATTAAAAATATACTGTACCTTTTTCTTCTTTATCATTTCAATTCTTTCTAGAGCTTCCTTCTTCTTCTGAACTTCATCATCTTTTTTGACGCCAGATGTTCGACGTTTGATTCGATCATAAAGTGATAATCCACCACTAGATTCAGTTGGTTCAGCCATCAGCTTTGAATATTCACGATTAATACTTTTCTAAAATTTTGATTTAAATTAAATTTTCTTAATGCTAGAAACTTTATTAAAACTTACAAGTGTTGCAGCTGCAATAGAATCTGATGATCCATCACTGTCATCACTACCACCAGATTCACGATGCTTCTTTTTCTTTCCAAGCTTTTCTTTTTCCTTTCTTTTCTTTGCTCTTTCTTTATCCTTTTGTGCTTGTGCTGCTTCCACCTCTCTTTGCTTCTTTTTAGCTTCTTTCTTTTCAGCTTTTCGCTTTTCTCGGTCTTTGTCCCTATCTTTATCACGATTATTTCCTGCCATCAATCGCATAAGATAATCATCTTGCTCGGGTTCAGGCTCAGCTTCATCCTTCTTCTTTTTCTTCTTCATCTTTTTATCAGTTAAATTCATCATTGTATTACTTCGATCAAATTTAGATGTCTTTTTAACTGGAGTTGATGAACTTGTTGATGAATCTCGACGCATTTTTGCAAATACAGATAAATCTCGATGTTTTAAAGCTGATGCAGGGGTTGTGGGAGTAGTTGGAATTGATTGCATGCTAGGCTTTTTATCAGTTTTTCGAAGCATTCCTGGTTGTTGGTGATGTGGTAGAGGTTGCTTTGTACCAAGTGATGTTGCAATATCTTTTTGAAGAGCATTAGCTGCAGCTCCAATGGTTGTAGCAAGACGTGGTCTTGGAAGTGATGGAGTTTTATCAGGTGTTTGTGGAGTTCCAGCACTGAATTTATTGCTAGTGTTGAAAGGTGTTGATGGAGTTGTTGCTTTTGAAGAAGGTGTTGAAGATTGTGCTCTCATTTGATTAATACTCAGAGATCGCTCACGATTTGAAATATGTGGTGGATGATTTGGTACATGTTGAGGAGCAGACATTTTTGCACCTTGAAGTAACGAAGCCATTTGTGTACTTGGAGTATAAATTGGTACATGTGGTGAAACAGCTGATGTTGTACCTTTTGGAGTTGAAAGTGCACTATTTGTTCCACCACTCATTGGTGAAAGAAGTGGATGCTGCTGGCCAGTTGGAATTGTTAAACTTTGTTGTCTTGCTATTGGTGATGGAGTTGGTGGAGCAGCTCCAGTAGCACCACCAAATTGTCCACCAGATGATCGACGAGTTGTTGTACTTGGTGATGATAACATTGGAGATTTAAGTGATACAGCAGAAAGTGTTTGCTGAATTGTTGCATCTGTTTTACTCGAAGTTGGTGGTATTGAAATTTTTAATGCGCTCTTTTCTTTTGGAACAGTTTTAAATTTCTCTAATCTTGCAGCAACTCTTGAATGAATTTCTTGTGGTGCTGAATTTGATGACGAAGATGATAGTCGACCTCGTGGACCATCTGATAGATTGAGTGGAGGTAATGTAAATAGTGAAGCTGAAAAAAAGATTTATTAAATTGGGATTTGAGATGATAGCGGACTACATGAAATATCAGATAAGTAAAAAGGGCTTATAAAATTAAGATAAACTTACGTTTTCGATGATTATGCTTTCTATCAAAGTCAACAACAGCAGATAAAACCAATCGATGAACATCTTTTCTCGGGTAAGGAAATTTTCTTGGATCCATTTCCGGGATTCTGAACGTGCGATTGAAGGCTTTACAATGATATGATTTTGAAGGTGTTGCGCTAACATGAGGTAATTGCTTTGGATGTTTGTTTTGTTGAAGAGGATGTGGAGCTGGTGCAGATCCAGATGAAAGCCTCTTTTCAACATGTCCAGGTAAATGATCTTTTCGAGGAGGCTGATGATGAAGATTATCTTGTGATGTATGTTTATCAACATGTCCATGTGGATGCTGATGCTTTGGAGAATTATGAGGTAATGAAGTATCAGAGATAGAAGTCTCCAATTGTGGTGCAATTGGTGGTGGCTCAATTGAACTTCGTCGTACGGTAGGTGTTCCACCACCTCTTTTAGCATCTTGTGATTTATGTCTTGGTAGTTCAACTTTTCGTTTATGCTCAATTTCACCATCTGAATGATTTGAAGTGGATGAAATACTTGAAGCACTTCGTTCTCGACGTCTTTCAGGTTGTTCACGACTTCGAGATCCACCTCTTCGATGTGTTGATGTTGATGGCCGTGATCGTTCATCTCTACTATCATTATAATCTCTTCCTCCTCTTCGATCATCGCCACGTCGACGATCATGATCAGGTGTTGATCGATGACTTGGTGAACGTTGATATCGACGATGAAACATATCGATTGAACCAGCAGGGGTTGAAGAATTTGATTCTAATTGATCTGGAATTGGTGGTGGAGGTTGTGAAAGATTTGGTGTTGTTACAACTCCGGTGAAATTTGACGAAGATCGAATTAGTTCTCTTGGTGGATTCGGAGGTGGAGCAAGTAGTGGCGGAGGTGGTTGAGATGTATCAATCAATGATATAATATTTGATGAAGAACTTTGATTATGTGATTGTTGCTGCTGCTGTTGTTGTTGAGCGATTTGTTGTTGTTGTTGCTGAATGAATCCATGAAAAGGATTTGTTGAAGAAGTTGATGTTGAAGATGATGGAATTTGTGGTGGTGGTTGAGTGAGTTGATTTGTTGGAGGAGTATGTAACCGATCAACAAAAAATTCTTGTAATTTATCAGAGCAATAATCAACGTGTATAAGAGGTTGAGGATTTTCGGATGTTGCAAAGGAACTAAAAATAATTTTGAATAATAAATTTTAATAAACAGGAAATTACGTAGGTAGAAAAAAGGGGAAAATGAATTATTTATGCTTTTATGGTTGCCAAAAACAGAGAGAAAAAAGTATAAAAAGGAAATTACATTTTTAAAAAAGTTGTCAACATTTAATGAGAAAATGTTGTTATTAAAGCTACATGAATTACGTATAAAAAAGCATGGGAAAATGACACGGTCAAAATATGGTATGAAATGAGAAATATTTTTAGAAAAGATAAGACAGGAAATTATATGTATACAGTATAAAAAAGCCACATGGAATCAAATAAAGAAAAATTTCTAAGATAAAGCCTCATTTTTTCTAATGAAAAACTTCCAGTCTAACAAATTACTATTGACTTTACTTTACTCATATCATTATTCATGACTTGTCGTCCTTTCTCTTTTTTGTTACTCATATCGGAAGTTTTTATAGAACTCTTGTACTCATAATAATTGAATTTAATAATTACATTATTAACAATTAACAAAGATTTTAATTTTACAAAAACAAACTTGTTAAAGCAATTAAAAACCACTAATCGATGTCTGATGTGCTAAGAAAAAAAGAGAGACACGAAAGAAAGGTAAATGTTTTGTAACCACAAAAACAACAACTTCCAACGAAAAAAATACATTATTGTTTAATGTCTGACTAATGACAGTTAAAAAAAAGTGGAGAAAACCTTTCTGCTTTTTTTCAACACATACAATTTCCATATATTTTTTTGTAAATATTCCTTCCGCAAAAAAGCAAGGGGGAAAAACAAAAGAACAGCTTAAAGGTAAAAATGGTTTTTTTCTATCAATGCTGCTGAGAAAATAGGAAGAACAATAGAAACAATAGAAAAAAAACATCAAATACACACACATTGTTTTAGGGTACCCCTTGTTTTTAACTGTTTACAAAAACAGAAGCCAAACTGTTTTGTAAGCAGTGAAATTGGAAGTAAAAGTAGTGATTCAAAAAACTTATGTGAAAAACCATGTTAAAAATTAAATTTATACGGTTGAACTTTTCTTTACTAAAGTTAAAATTAAAATAAAAACTAAAGTTCAAACAAAAAAATTGTGTGTGTGGGGGCAACAATAATCGCCACGCATAACATTTGCGTGTTTACAGAGTTGCTTTAATTAGCACCTTTTTTTCGGCAGCCTACACAATTTTTTCCTTTGATAATAGAGTGACAGAATACTGTAGATATGTCTTAGAAGAAAAATTGTAATTTTAAAAGAGAGTCTTGTCTCAAGAGAAAAAAACAACTCAAATAAGATAGCTTCAAAGCTACTGAAAGCTCCTTAAATCTGGCTTCAATTCAAAGAAAATAGGGCAAAAAAATAGAAGCAAAAAATAGCTTTTAAAATTACTCAATAAATAAACACACAACAATTACTCATCACTAAAGTAATACAAGACGTATATGATAATCCTAAACAAGTGCCAAAAACTTTCATGCTTGTTTTCTTTCATCCCTCAAGAGAAAATAAAAAGCAACATCATCTTTCTTATTAAAAATTTTTTTTTCATTCAATTTAATATTAATTTATTTTGTTGTTGTTTAAACAAACATGGAAGACAGTGAAAAGGAAAACGGAAACCACACACTAATTAAAAAAATGAAAGCAAACATGAGAAAAACTAGCAGCAGCTTGGAAGAATGAATGATATTTCTTTCAAAGCTTTTTGGGGGGTTTAACATTAAAGCTAAAAGATGTATGAAGACAAAAAGATAGAATACATTGCTTTACAATAGATGAACACCGAATCTCTTTTTTCTATTATTATGAATACAAAAAAATTTTGTATTGTTTTAAAAGGGTAATTTTTGTGTGTATTAATGAATTGTATTAGAAAAGAGATAATCAATATTATTTGTTTTAATGACAATGGGATGGATTTAGCAGATATATTTTTTTGACGCAGTTATTAGCTGCTTTTTGGAAGGTAAAGAAAAGAAATGAAAAATTTTGTAATTAATTAGAGGCTTAAAAAATGTGTAAGCAATGTATGAGATGTCTAAGGCATTGATAAATGACAATAGACTGTAAACAGGATATAATATCCTGTCTATGATCTATTGGCAAAAATTTTATATTTCAATACCCAAAAATAGAACACTTCCATTTATTCTTTACTAATTTCCTTCCACCAAAATTTATTGTTATCGAAAAATCTTTAATCAAAAAAGGCCCCATTTTTTATTACTTCTACCATCATTACCATATCTCTCTCTCTCACAAAATGCTAATATTTTATATATAAAAAAATTTTCCCATGAAAAACCAAAGTCCAAAAATACCCAAAGAAACTAAAAAGAGAAGAAAAAAATAACCTTTTCAGATTAGACAAAAGCAATACAACTTTTGGTTACGAAAGGGAGAAGGGAAAGCAGAAAAAAACAATGAAAATGTCAGACAAATTTTTTTTCTTTAGGGGTTTTTTTTGCTTGGCTTTTTCTCATTTGCATATACTTTCTTTCTTTTTTGCCTATGTTTTTTGATTAGCCATCAAAAAAAATAGGGAGAAAAAACAAAATTGGGTGTGTAACATGTAATAATAAATAGAATTTTATGGTGGGAGATTGCTTGTCTTATATATTGATGGGTTGGTTAAAATTGAAAGCAGTGCTAGATACTGTAAAATATAGTGGTGGAAAGAAAAGCAGAAATGAAATGAAAAAAATCTGAGGATATTGGGTTCGAAAAAGAGTAAATTAAAAATTGAAAAAAATCTAACAAAATGATGCCATCCATGTTAAGTTGCAAAACACAAAAATTATCTTTCAGAATAATGTCAATTCTGTCTGCCAAGGTAACTACAAACGGCTTAAGAAACAAATATTTCTAAATAATGACTTTTTAAGCTCCAGTCTGTACTACAATAATTTTAGTGCTACAATAAATGAATAGTTTTCTAAGAAACTCACAAGAACAAAATCCAAAAAAAAATTTAAAATGTGAGCTTAAAATAATCACGAAAATGCCAAATTTTGATTAAAAACTTTTACAAAATACTGTGAGCTTTTTTGGGAAACATTTTGCATGTCTGCAAAAAAGACAGCTGCAAAATTCAAGCATAAAAATACTAAAGACATTTAAAAACTTTTAAAAAACTACAAATTTACTTTGAAAAAAAAATGCTTACACAAAAAACGTAATTTTTTTAAAACTAAATTAAAATGTTTTAGTTTAGTTTTTGCAAAAGGTGTGAGAAAAAAACTCTAATGCAATAAATGACATTTTCGCTACTAACACCTTTACCATGTAATACAAGCTAAAGGCTAAAAGGTGCTAGTAATGAAAATAAAATAAAAGAAAAAAAGTGGATTATAAATATGACGTGAAAAATTTGATGTATAAAAGCAACAAGGGAAAAAAAGTATAAGAAAAGACATTATCGAAACTAACAAAAAAGAGGGGTGAAGCCAAAGATAGGTAAAAATGCAATTTTCTATGTAAAAATAATATACACGCAAAATAACAAAAGTATTAAAATATTGCGTTCTCAGAGAAATATTAAAATATAAAAAAAAAGATTTTCCCATGATTCTACGGTATCAAAAGAAAATAAGGTCTAATGGGATTTAAGGTACACAAAAAAGGGAAGGATTTAAAATTGCAAAAGTGAATCCCCTAAAGATTTTTGAGTCATAGTCTTTTTTGATTACTACTCTTTATTAGAATACGTAATGTTAGAGAAGTAAAGGGTAAACACAAAACTGTAGAAAAAGAGTTTTTTAAATAATTAGCAGATTTTTTTGTCATATGATATGAAGCTGTTTGGTAGGGGAAGAAGAAAAAAATGAGTCATTCTTGAAAAAGAGGAAAAGATAGTTTTGAATATATTATTAATGAATTTGAGTGAGTAAAAGAGTCATATAACTTTTATAATAAAGAAGAAAAAAGTTATGGAATCTTGAAGTAAGGAAGTAACATCCAAATAATAGAATAACAGATAAACAATTTGTTTTCTGAGAAAGCTAAAAGCGTCAAAAACATTTGTTGCGAAGCTATTCCAGTAAAAAATATTCAAAGAAGTAATTTTTGTAAAACAGTATGCTCTAAACAATACTGTAATACCGTACTCAAAAACAACATAACAATGTGGGCAATATCATTGTCTCTAGTTTAACTATCGTTGGCACTTTTAACAACATTTAATTACTAAAAAAATTAAATCACACAAAAAACGCTCTCAAAAAATAGTAAAAAAAATCATTTGACTTTTTTGGAATTTTGTCATTGTCAATTTTTTTCATACTTTCTAACTCCTTTGCCAAAATTTAAAAAAACAGTACTCATACATGTACATGTACGTACAAAAATGAATCAGTCACATAAATAAAAATGAAAAACAGTAGTAGTAATCGATGATGAATAATGAATGTCCACATGTTCATCTGAATACGTGAATACGAATATTGCACAAAAAAAGAGAAAGAAAGAGAAAAAGTAGTGAACCAAAAAAATAGGAGAATTTTTATACAAATTCTATCATCAAAAAAGTTCATAGATTACAAAAAAAAGGGAAAAAAGACATGAGTTTTGAAAAATGAAAATGGACCCTTTAAAAAGGGAGGTAGATAACTTAATCAAAAAATAAAAAATAGAATAGATGTTCTCAAGTAATAACAATGGCAACCATAAACACATAAAAGAAAGCCAAAAGAAACACTTCAAGTTGTACTGCGAGCCATAAAAGTTGGTTAAAAACTGCATGCTTCAAAAACCAAAAAAAACGTTCAAAAATTTATCAGATAATTAAATTGAGTTTTGCAAGAATTCTACCTCAAAAAAGTGAAACGACAGTAACAGAGAAAAAAGAGAGAAAAATGTTTTCATTTAACATCTTTTCGGCCGTGAAGCCAATCACTGCAATTTTTTAGCAAATTTTACGGCGCGCAATACAAAATTTCTTTGCATGAAAAAAGAAGGTAAACTTACATTCTATCTTTTGCTTTAGTATCTTTAATACTTTCTAAAACTTTTGTAGCAAGTTCACGATGCCGAAATACTGCAACAGCTTCATATCTAGCTGAATCAAAAATAAATTCTGTAGGTTCTTGACAAGCTTTAATTTTAGCTAAAATTTCATCTTTGCTAAAATTTCTTGGAATTTCACCAATCCATAGTTTTGATGATAGCTTTGTTCGACCCCAATTAAGCTTTAACTTGCTTCGAGAAGGTTTTCCAAAATCTTCATGTTGTGGAGAATAATAATGTAAGATTGTATTCATCACAGATACAATATCGGGAAATTGAATGAATACATATGGTGCTGGGGATTCAGGATTTTTGATTTCAATTTCAATAATTGTTGCAACTGAACCAAATGTTTTCTTTAAATCTTCAGCTGAAGTTCTTCGGGGAAGATTTTTAACATATAGGGTTCGAGAAGCATTTGGATCAGATGGCTTGATATTTGATAAATCTGGTACACCACTAGAACCATGATGATGGTGATGATGAGAAGGTTCAACAATTGAACCATTAATTAGCACCGGGATTGCCGGAGGGGGCGGAAGTGAAGAAGAAGAAGTGGATGGATTATTTGATGAGGATGATGAAGGAGTGATCAGCTTTGCAAATGGTCGAAAACCATTAATATGCATTTCACAAAGTTCATCAATAAATTTATCTATTGTTGAATGGGGAGCTCTATAAAAAGGATATATATTAATTGCTAAATGAAATAGTCAAAAAAGTTCTTACATTCTAATTAACACTGTAGCTCGACGATCATCTGCTTCATCATTGCATTCATCAATACAAACATTAACTTGTGAAGCGTGTTTAACAGCTAATGATTCTATTATTTCTTTTTGTCGATCTTCTGGTACAAGTAGAGTAGATGGAAGCTTCTCTATTCGAACTGTATGAAATGTTGCCGTTTCACCTCCATCAAATTCTTTACTTTGTCGACGCCTACAAAAAAAAGAAGGGTTAGAATTAATCAAAAAAAATATTGCTTATTCTAATTTTTCTCATCTCTTAGTTTAACAGTGATAGAATACAGTTTTTTTGGTAAAAAATAATTACAATCAAAGATAGTTTTTTTTTATTCAAAAAGTTAAAAGAAACTCAGAGGAGTACCAATAATCAGTAAGAATCATACTGGGGCGGTAAAATCACTGTCATCATTGTTTCCTTCGAACTTTTTAGACTTGCGTCGCATTCTAACGCGGGCGCGTTTCACCACTCAACCATAGAAACATTAAAAAGAGACGGCAATTTTTTGCATTCAATAAAAAAGGAAAAGAAAGAAAATCGCTTACATGAAAAAAGAGAAAGAGAGAATGCGTTTATCTGTAGATGAATAATAAAAATATTACAGTTAAATTTTTGCTGCAAATTTGTTGTGGTAATAAAAATACTGTAAAATTTCAGCACAAATGTTAAAAATTGTTGCAAATTGGTTTAAATAACGCTAGTTTTAAAATAAAAATAGGTTTAAAAGAATTGACACACAAAAATATATATGCAGGTGATCTCCGCGCAAATATATAATGAAAAATGAATAAGAAAGTCAATCGTCTTCGTCGTCAACAACGACGCCGATGAAGATGGAGAAAAATGAAGAGAAAAACACAATGTTGAAAAATAGAAAAAAATAAAGAGATCCTTTCAATCGATGGGTCAATCGATCGACACGCGAAAAAAAAAATGTCAAAAACAAGAGAAAAAGAAAAAAACGACACAGGTCGTCGTCGAAAAAAAATGCGAGAAAAAAATAGATGGAGAGCAAAGGTGTGTTTTTCTTTGAAGGGGGGATATTTATGATTATTACTATTATCGCTGATTTTCAGCAACAAGGAAGCTTTAATCGAAATTTTTAAAAAAAACACTGGCAAGAAAAATATGCCCTTAGAAAGCTCGAAACATGAATCCTTTCTTTTTCATGGCAGCAATGGAAATAAAAGAAGGAAACAAACAGTTTTACGTCAGCTTTTCGAAAGAAACTTTTTTAAAACGTTTTTTTCTTCAAAAAAGGAAAAAACATAGAAAAAACTGAAGTGACCCATTTTTAAACGTTTTTTTTCCTTCAAAAAAATGGATGAGAGCATGAGATTTTTAAAACGCAAATATTTCGAACTAGAAAGTTCCACATGGCTTAAAGTTTTTTGGGGATATACTTATTAAAGTTTAAAAAGATTAAACCAAAGAAATCATCCCATAAAAAAGAAGCTATCAAAAAGTCGTAAACAACTCGAAAAAAAATAGCTTTCATCGTCTATCACTTTAAGTAGCAGACGATGGATGTTCCATAAAAAAGCAAATAACATCTATCTCTTTTTTACTGCTGCTAAAATGTTTACGAACTAAATACTGTTGAAATTCTCTTTTTTTTTTATTACGCATCTAAAAAGACTACAAAAAAAACACTGAAAAAAAACGAAAAAATAAAATTGAAATAATTTGAAACTTTAAAGCAAATAAAAAAAGAATTTGGATTTTAAAAAGCTGCTTTAACTGAAAGAAATGCCCTCAAGCGGTTTTCCACAGCTGCTGCTGTTACTGCCCTTAACCTTTAAAAAAAACCAAAAATAAAGCTGCAGTTTCTTTTAAAATAAATAAACAAAAAAAGTTGAAAAAAAGAAATTACTCTCGTTTTTTAAATAATCAAAGTAAAAAATCAGTAAAAAGATATAACCGTGAAAAAAGCAAAAGTCAGAAAATAGATAGAAATCTTCAAAGCAAAAAAAAATGTGAAAGCATTGAAAAAAAATTTCTCGACAAGAGTAACAGTAGAAATAAAAGCGAAAGTAATAAATAATGATTGTAAAAGAGATATCCAGAAAAATTAGAAAACAAAAATTATCTGATCTCCAATAAAATTTGTTTTTCATCACAAGATTATCAAACAGTGTTGTGCGCAAACATTATGATCGCCTATGACTCCGAAATATTTTCCTTTGATCTTTCGAGGTAATCTACTCCGGGGTTGGAATAGCAACATAAACTGTATATATAAAAAAATACTTACGCCATAATAGAGTTTTCATCAAAAGAGAATCGTCGATGATCGGAAGATGATGTTGCAGATGAAATTGGAGATATATTTGTTAAACGTGGCCACTTTTCTGGTGATCCTCCCGAGGAAGATGATGCAGAGAGATGTCTATAAAAGCAAAGACGGAGATAAAAAAAATTGAAATAATTTTATGACAGATGGGAGAAGAAAGAAAAAAAAAGAAGGCATTTACAAAAAAATGGTTTTTATTAGTCATTTTTATCAAAAAACAAATATGGGGCAATTTTGTCTCAAAAAACAGTTTTTTATGCAACAGTTTGGATGAAATTTTGTAAACAGATGTTGCGGCTTTTAAAAAAAAGAACGTTCAAAAATGCTTTTTTTTTATTTTTGCCAAAAAAGGTGTCTCAAATGATTCCCCAACTGCTCATATCACAGTTTTGTGACAGATGGGAGAAAAAAGGAAAAAGAAGGCATTTACAAAAAATGGTTTTTTGTAAATAAAATTAGTCATTTTGAAAAAAAAACATAGGGCAATTTGATCTCAAAAACTGTTTTTTATGCAACAGTTTTCAACGAAATTTGTGAAACAGATGTTAAGCTTTTTAAAAATCATTTGTTCCGTTTTGGCCAAAAAAATGCTTCCAGTGAAAAAAAACAATTTATGCAAGCTTTTACGTGCCATGGACCAGACATGTCATTTTCAGCATAGATGAGTAACATGCAATATCGTCTGCTGCTAATAAAAAAACTGTTTTTTGAGTTTTTTACTTTTTATGAAATCGTTTCATAAACAACAGAAAAACATTTTTCTGATCACCGCGAAACACCAAAAACCCAAAAAAAACAGTTTTACTTGTAAGCAGCAAGCGCTATCGTGCCCTACTCATTTAAGTCGTAAATGGCATAGCTGGGCTAGGGCATGTAAAATTCGCATGAATCTTATCCAGTTTTTGGGGAATCATAGAAAATGTGTTTTAAAGCAAAAATGGGAAGAAACATCTCAGAACGCTCTCATGTAAAACCAAATATCCGTTTTAAAATGGTGCATTTTTTGCAAAATTTTACAACCCAATATTACCAAAAACATCCAAAAATACAAGTTTTACAACAAAAAACAACATCACAAAAAGGTTTTTCAAAAATCAAAACTTTTACAAAAACACACGTATTCAGTGATCGATAAATTTATAAATGTATAAAAATATATTAAAATATATTTTATACATGCATATTATGCAATGGAATGAAAAAATGGGGGTGAGTTGGTATAGATTTTTGTCAATAACAACCGAAAATAAAAGAAGAAGAAAAATGTTGAAGTGAGAAAGGGTGAGAGAGATATGTCAAACGTGTACGTTCTTTTGATTTTTGTATATTATTGATGGTGCGGGTAGAGAAAAAAGGCGGAAAATATTCAATTTTTGACAGAGAAAAAAAGGGATGAACGTCGATTTGACCTTGTTCGGGAGGACACTTCTTCTATTTTTTTCATTTCAAACATTTTTGGAAATAAAAACTAGGCAAAACTGAAAGAAGAAGATGAAAGGCAACTACAACAACAAAAACGAAATAGCAGTCAATGCAGAAGAAAAAAAGATGATGAAAAAGAAGATGAAAACCAAAAGCAAAAACAGCAGTCAGTCAGTCGTCCTAGAAAGTAGTAGTAGTTTTAAGCAGCAGCAGACTCTCTCTCTTAAAAATGTTGAAAAATAAAAAAAAGTAGCAAACAACACAACCAAAAAAAGGGAGATGAAAAAAAAGTTAGCCAAAAAAATCGTTATAGCAGAAAACAAATATTTTTTTTCTGGACACAAAAAAAAGAAGGAGAAGTGAATAAATTCAGTGAGATAAGAAGAAGAAACATAGGAGGAGAAAAGAAAAAGGGAGAAGTTATATATTTGTTTGTTTAACCTTTCAAATATGTATGTGTTTTTTTTAGCTAGAGCTAAATTATGCTGCTTTCTGTGTTGATGAGCAAAAAATATGAGGAAAAAATATGTGAGTTGCAGTATACATAAATGAGTGACAGTGAGGAGTAGTAATAGTAATTAAAAAGTGTTTAATTAATGGATAAAGGAAAGAAGTGGAAACTACTGATGACTTTACGATAAATTTACATACAAACGTGACGGGAAATGTACAACTCATGAGTGATAGGTTTTAATTATTAAAAAAGCTATTTATATTTTGAATGTTTAACTATCATGTTCGTATTTTAAAAAGACGTATATGTAACTATTTTTTAACCAGTGAAAGAATTTTTCAGGGAATTGCAGGCATGCTAGAAAATAAGTAAATATTAAAAATGGTTGCTTGTGGCATAAAACAGAAAAAATCAAAGAGTTTTGTCTCTAAATATGTTTCTAATGATTCCCCGGGAAATGTACAACAGATATGTGATAGGTCAGGTTTATATAAAAGATTTTACGTGTCCGCAACAAGAAATGTCATTTTTCAGCAGCTTGCATGAGTAACATGCAATATACTCTTAATTAAAAATTGCTTGTATTTGAATTTCTTTTAATACATAAAAATTAGAAAAGATGGCATTAACGATTACAAAATTATCATTACCCATTAAAAGTTTATATAGTCCAAAAATCAATAAATTAGGCAAGTATAAAACGATGTCGCTTACAACTCGCTCAATCTGAAATTAGTGTTTTTTCTTTTGGGCCACTATAAATCTGCATAAATTCTATTAAATACAATAGGAATTTAGATATACGTTTAGAGACAAAACTCGTTGATTATTAATGGACGTTCAGGTGCCACATTTATCGTTTTTTGAATTCAAAAGGCTGATCTCAAAAAATTCTTCCAGCATAGCGACAAAAATAGCAATTTTTTTGTTTACTTTTACAAATCAAAAATCAGCTGTAAAATTATTTTGTTTTTTTTTGGCTCAAACAATGAATCATTCAATAAAATGTTAAAAGCGAAGAAATAATTAAAAAACCAATTTTAGCTTTTCCACCTTATTAAAACCACTATTTTGTTACCTGATGCCATGTCGGTATTATTTTAAAATACAAAACGTTTTTGACTTACTTGTTTTGACTCCATCCTGCAGCATTTCCACTGGTTGCTGTTGTTGCATTGGTATTACTGCTACTTCCACCTCCACCTCCATTACCATTGTTACTTTTACTGTATGATGAATAGCTATTTCCAGTTGATGTTGTAACAGATGTCGTAGTATTTGTGGCAGTAGTAGTAGAAGTTGTTGGATCCCAAAATCTTATAGAAAAATCTGGGTGCAAACTTGATTGATCCATAAGATGTTTTTTAGCTGTTCGAACTTCTAGAAAGCTTACAACATGTGAACCAGGTGCAATACGATCAACGCGTTGAATACGGCTGAAAAAGATGTGATTTGATAATTAAAACATTTTAAAATTGAAATTTATGAAATGTTTTAACTTAAAACTTTTAAGGTATGAAACTCGTAATGCAAACGCAAAGATTTTTTTATTTTGAAAACGAGAGAAAAAGTAATTCCTAATAAATAAATAGGGGAATTATTTGAGACACAAATTTCTAGCTTTTGCGTATGCAAAATTTTTGTGGAAAGACAGTAACCAAAACACTTTGTTATGCTTTTTCATTGTTGCTATCTCTCTTTTTATTCTGCTTCTCTTATTGCTATAGCAAAAAACAAATTTTTGTAAAATGAGAGTAACCAAAAAGATATGATTTTTTAAATAATTTTGTTATTCTCAAAAACTGCAAAAAAACAACGTCAATGAAAAATGATTTGCTAGCTAAATAAAAAGCCGGCAATGTTGTTTGAAATCCGTCCACTTTTGAAAATCAAAACTTTGGTTTAAAAACACTCAAAAACATAAAAAATGGCACTTTTCAATGTTTTTTAGTTTAAACGCGACACTCAAAAAACATAGACACTTTACGAAAGATGAAAAATGCCGTCAGATTGCTTAAAAGTGAAAAAAAGAAGTATTAATAACTATACACATTATTTTTCTTCATTTAAAGGGTTTTTAAAAATAAGCTAATCCATGGCTCTCTTTGAAAATAAAGAAAAAAATCCATAAAAATCTTATTTTTTAATTCAATGGCAAAATAGCAGTTTTTATGGATTAAAACTTTTACGTGTAAAAAATGTAAATAAATAAAGCAAAGTGCGTGTCATCTGTACTTCCTTTCTGGCATTCATTTTAGTCCTTCAATTTGTACTTGTTTATGATAAAGTGTAAATGCCAAAAGGGCCATTTCAGGTATACTTTTTTAATTTAAAAAATTTACTTTTTTTAAATTACGTGTGTAAACATTGTAATTCGAGCTGCTATATTTTTCGTTTAGTTTAAAAAAAGGGAAAACTGCTGTTTTTTTCGTAAAGTTTTGGGTGTTGTTGGAAAGAAAAAAATTGTAATTAAAAGTAATGAAAAAAAGCTGCAGCAGCTAAAAAAGCTAAAAAGCATTTTTTATGCTTTCATTGTTATGGAAATAATAATGATGATATAAAAGAAATATTACTATTTTTTGGTGTCGTTATGGAAGCGTAATAATGGGAGCAATGTTGGAGAAAAAAATAATGAGGTTGTTTTAGGAAAGAAATAATGGGATAGATACTGTAAAATTTTGGGCTGGAAAAAAAGAAAGGAAATGATTACAGTAGTTTCTAGTGTTGCTGCCTTAAAAATTTTCTTTGGTATTTTTATGTAAAAAATTTAAAATGGTTGTAAATAACATTTTTGATAGTAACGAAAATTTCTAAAAAACCTGGAAAGTGGGCTACTATCATTCCTCATAATAACAAAAATTTCAAAAAACCAGGAATTGTGATTACTATCATCATTGCGATAGTAACACAAAAACATTAGAAAACAATAATTTCGATTACTGTCTCTGCTGATAGTAAAAAAATATGTTAAAAACTGAATTTTTCTGATTACTATCGTTTATAATTCAAATAATTTTTCTCCTATTTCTGCGCCATTTTTCAATTTTAACTGGACAAAATTTTGGAAAATCTACTTACTCTTTAAAATGATCAATTACTTGCTGATCTGACCATTTATCTGGGATACCCGTAACCAATACATGTCGGGATTCACGTAAATTTGACATAGCTTTCTTTTAAAATATTAAAAAATAGATTCTGCTTTCTAATATAACTATGATAATAATAATTTGATAACAAAAATAATCATTTGAGTATTGATTACTGCAATCTCAAAATAATAAGTAATAGCCGATTTAACACAATTTTTTTTCTGTTATATAGTAAAAAAACAAAATTAATATAAAAATGTTTTTTCTTTTACTTTGATAATATTTGTTGCATTATAATAATACAAAAATATATTAATCCCTGAAAAAAATAGAAGATTTAAAGATTTATATCAAAACAAAAAAAAGATGTATATAGTTAGGGCAAAATTAAAAGTGATATGTAGGGAGAAAAAAACAAATCGATAAAAAGTGAAAGATGAAAAAAACCGGAAAAATGTTTGTTGTATAAAATCGATTAGAAAAAGCTGCAGCAGAAAACGAATGAAAAGGAAGAGAAAAATAGAAGAATTGAATTGAAAGGGAGAAAAAGCTTGTTTCTTCTTCGTCTCTTTTTTTCGAAGAGAAAAAATGGGGAGGGTGGAAAAAAATTAATGGTTAGGGGGGAAATAATAAAAACTGGAACAACAGATTGTGAGAAGAAAAACGAAAAGAAAATGTATCATCGGTTAACAAGTTTAATTAAAAGTACTTTCAATGAAGTAACAATTTTTATAGTATTAGGGGATTAAAAGTAATAACATGTAAAAATCCAAAAACACAGATTCTTACAATCCCCTTAGCTCTCAAGAGATAGATCATAGAACCCCCAAAAATGAACCCCTACAAATATAATGTCTTTCGATCTTTTTTGTAGTTTTATTACACGTATAGTTTTTTTTGTCTGAAATGTTTTTTTTCTTCTGTCTGAAGTGAAAAAATAATACAAAGAAAAAAACCGAACGAAAGAGGAAAAAAAATACATCAGTTGATGGCGGCCACAAACGCATAAAAAACGTCCATCTATCCTTTCTTCTGTATGTAATAGAAGCTAGCAAAAACCATATAGATATAAATGTATGTGTGTCAGTTGTTGTTTTGTTGCTAAGCCTTCTTTCCTTGCTATGGAAAGAAAGAAGAGATAGGGGAAGAAATAGCAACCCTTCAATTTTTATATATTTCAATGGCGCAAAAAAAAGAGGTTTGTTCTTTTCCTTGGGAAAGCCAAGAAAAGACAAAAAAAATTACGCGCGTTTTTTTTCAGTGATGATGAAAAAAAGTTGTTGTTAAGTCTCTGTTACTAAGAAGGAAATTGAGCGGGTAAAAAGGCAAAAAAATGCTTTGTATGTCTTTCAGGCAACGAAAAAAAGTCGGTTTGTTATCTTCTTATAAAAAATGCTGCAAATGTGCCATAAACGACACACAGGCATTAAAAAGAATTTTGCCAAATCAGAGCATAACAATAGCCTTCTCAACAACAGCATCTGCAGCTTTTGAATATGAATCACATTCGTGCGAATCATAAAAAGCAAGAAAGAAAAACGCCTGATGCTTTTTTTTGCTTAATTGCTTTCCTTTATTGGGTGGAAAAAAGCAATAGCAAAATTTTTAGGCCAACCCATTCCCTTCTTTCTTTTGTTCATCTGTAATAATATATTCCTCAAAAGAAACGAAAAAAAATCATTAAAAAATGATAGCACGGAAAAAAACTTTCCACATTTTCTTCTTTTCAACTGTTAACGACACTCTTAACGTTTTTTTAATTGCCTTCGTCCCCACTTTTTCCCCTAAACTATTGTCAATTCTTATTCTCAAACGCTACTATTAATATTATTATTATTATTCACGATAACAAAATTATTTTTTACTTTAAAAGAAAAATTAAATTCTCATGTTTAACAAAACTTTTATGTTTCATATGACTTTTTTCTTAACAGCTTTCTAAAAATTTTAATTTACAGTAATCCTATTTTACACCTGTTATTACGACTATACGTATTACTTAATATTTTAAGAAAAAGTCTCTTAAAACAACTTCAAATTTATTCAAGCGATATTATTCACTTTTCTTGGTAAATGAAGTGTAAAACAGCAGGCAGTGGAAGAAATTGATGACATATGTGATTTAAGAGTTATTGGAAATTATCGAGAAGGAAAAAGTTTTATGAGGCATAATTTATACTTACAAGGCTATGAAGTATTTGTATGTAAAAGTAGTGGTGTTGTAAAAACTTTAAGGCAAAAATTGAAATTGTGAATACGAAATTATGTGTGGATGTGATAATGGAAAAAATAACAACAGTAAAAGAAATTGATGACATACAATGATTTTGGAGAAAAAAATGGACGCGGGACACTTGGTGGAAGTTGCGTTTATATCACTTGCTGCATTCAAGAAAAAAGCATGCATGGAGGTTGGCATATAAACGCAACTTCCACCAAGTGTCTTTTCCACCAAGTGTCCTTTTACGGAAAAAAATTATACAAGGCTATGAAGTACAAAAGTTATAGCTATGACAAAAAAAGACAAAGCTGAAATAGGTGTGGATGCGATAATAGAAAAAAAATAACAGCAATAAAAGATATTGATGACATGAAAGATTTTAGAGTTATTGGAAATAAAGAGTATTAAAGTTTTATGAGGCATATACTTATACAAGGCTCTAAAGTACATGTTACATTACTTTTATATGTATGTAAAAGTAGAAGTATCGTAAAAACTTCAAAGACAAAATTGAAATTGTAAATACAAATTATGCGTGGATGTGATAGTAGAAAAAAATTATAGGGTTTCGAAAAACAACAAATGTCTTACAAAAAATGAAATTTATGATTCGTATTTCTGAGAAATAACAGTGAAAATTTTTTTACATAATATGGAATAAAATCTCATTAATTTACCTATAAAATGCAAAACAAAAGAATAATTATTGCTTTGTTGTCATCTTTTCTACAAAAAAAATTCATTACTCCAAAGATTAAACAAAAACATATTTTTTTAAAAAAATTTTGGTTGAAAGATGCCTTAACACTTTTTACCTCATTTCTCTAGGGGTTTAACACCATAAAAGGCAAAATGCAATTTTTGTCCAAAATAATGAGATCTCTAGAGGGTTTTGGAACTAAAAAAGATATTTAATGCTTTTACAGTGTCAAGAGAATTAGCCTAAATTTACAAACAAAAGTGGATTCATGAAAAAGGTAAACATCTTTATAGGCTTTTTAAAATCAGATTTCACATAAACAGAGAGAGAGAGGGGTAAGCTCAAAAATAACCCTGTTTGAAAATGCGGCTTAAAAAACGCAAAAAGGTTCACCAGAGGGCTCGCTCAAATAATGCAAAAGGAAAGAAACATGATTTTTGAACAATCCTTTAGATATGCAATCTAGGCCCTATAAAGAAACAAATTTGGGAAAGATACGTCTTTGTTGATTGACACATTTCGACAACAGATCAAAAAAATTTCGTCAGCTTTGTAGAGGGCAGATGCTTCCAATGCATTTCCTGAATACGAGCTTGCCTGTGACTAATGGTATCTGATTTAGTAAACGACAATTCGAATCAAAGAACTAATCCGGTTGATTGATTGAATTAGATCAATCAGAGCAGTTTAACCGATAATTTTTTAAACTCAATCTCACGGACGTCGGATTATATCATCGTTCACTATTTAGTATCTCGAGATATAACTCCAATAAAATGTAAACTGTATATAACTATCAATATTTAGAAAGTGACTGTTAGCTTTTGTTAATTTTTAAACAAATTCTCTATAAAAATTCAAAATCAATTGGCACTATAAAGAAAACTACTAAAAGCAGACACCAACCACCCTGTAGCAGCAAATGAATTTCAAACTGAAAAACCTATATACTCAAAAATTAACAGACATATGCCAACCACATGGTTTTCTTTGAAAATCTCTAACATCCAGTTTTACCCTTTTCTTTTAAAGTAAAATCTTAAAATGAATGCATTATTTTTTATGATCTATTTTTACGGCAATATTATAATATTTTCTTTAAAATAATCTCACAAACAGCTGCAAATAAATAATAAAGAAAATAGTGAAAAATCATAAAGGATAACTAAAGCCACACTTTTTCAAAAATAAGTTTTTACTTAAAAAATATATGGCGACAATGCGTAAAACTTATGTTTTTTGAACTAATGAAAAGACGATGTCGTCTGTTGTTGATAAAGAGAAAAAGATGTTCATCTGTAAGACATTGTTCATTATTTTTTCTTCAACTTATTCATACAGAAAAAACCTTGAAAATGAGTTATCGTATGAGACAATGCTATTTCACAAGTTGTGTGAATCACAATATTCAAAGCTATTCAAAAACATAGTGTTAACTTATTTTTAATCAATTCTATGTGTGCAATATATATGTTACAGCGATATCCATGTATTTGGGAAGGATTTCTTCCATATCAACAAAAAGCAGTTCAACTACAATTTTATATAGCTTTTACACATTAACACAATTTTAATGTTGGAGCTTACACAATGGAATACCAAAGTTGAAAATATTGCAATGAGAATTCGACAAAAATGTTCTGCACAAGCTGATACAAGATTTGTTAATATGATTGCATCAGCTGTCTTCTCACAAGAACGACCATTCCGGCTACTTAATGGTGTTATTTCTTTTAAATTGACCAATCACATGATGATTAAAATACCGTATTAAAACCAGAATTTACATCTCCTGATGGAAAAGATTATTGTGGCGGAGTTATTCGAGTAAGTTGAAAATTTTATAACTTTTTGTGATAAGACATTGTTGTGGTGGAATCTTGACCGAAAATGACACTCTTGTAGCATTCCAAATTCAATATCCTACTTTTTCAGATGGAAGGTTGCACCACCGCCATCCATTTAATGTTCAGCAGCACAGGAACTGAAAGAATTTTAGAAGAATATGCACCAAAATTCCGTCGATATTTACAATTCCTTAATGTTAAATATGTCCTTGGTATTGTAACATTTGATTATAAGAATAATTCAAAAATTGATACTGCCAAACTTATCATTGATCAATCTCCTTCAATGTTTGAATATACAAGACAGGAACGTAAGCGGCTATGGAATGATGAAAAAGAATATCTACAAAGAAAAATGGCACAAAAGCATTTAGCTGCTGGAAGTTAACAGTGCTGCTGTCAAAGATATACCAAAAATTATAGTTTTTATTGAATGTAAATATTGAAAAAAATTTCTTTTTAATTTATTATTATTATTTTTAATACGGGTATAGTACTTTTTTTTGTAAAACAAAATTTTATTCATTGAAATACCTTTTTTTCTTTTTTCCGTGTTATTATTCTTCTTTGATCTCTTTTAAAGGCTATATATTTTTTTAATAAAACGCAAATTTATGAAAAACACGGATTTTTAACACAGAAACATTACATTTATACAGTAGCAACATGAAAATTCAAGAAAGAAATACATGAAGAATTCAATGCTATACCAAACCTAGAAGTTACGTCTTCCATTGGAAAAGATTATTGTGCAAAAAAAATAAAAAATAAGAATAACATAGCCGGCTTTGCATTCAACAATAAAAAAAATTAACATAACTGCTTTTGCTGAAATCGAGTGATCACTATAAAAGAGCACTTCATTTTGGCCATTTGCAACATTCTTTTTTTTTGTCGTCATCTCGTCAAGATGAAACTTTGCTCCTTCAAACAAGTATTTTTGCTCTTCATTATTATTGTTCCATTTTTATTTTTGGATTCAAGTGATGCTGCTGCAAAATTTGATAGAAATGCTTTAAATGTTACTGGTGGTGGTGAACAAGCTGAATATGGTATTAATGAAATGTTATCTGATGGATCTGTTGAAGTAGTAAAACAAAATGACAAAGACATTAGACTTACTGGATCTGGACATATTAATCTTACAATACCTACTGGACAATTGCAATTGGAAGTTTGTCGAAGCTGTACAGGAACGTAAGTTTTATGATATATTTTATTAAACTGGAAAAATAGCTAAGATGATTATTTTTTAGATCAAGAATTTGCTTTGAAACTACAGAAAATGTTATCGCTGCAACTTTGAAATGTTCAGAAGTTCCATCTTTTTGTACTTTTCAAGCAGAATATAAATTTGATACTGAAATGAAGATTAAAAGCATAGTCTTTGGTATAGAACCTAGAGAAACACGTGTTAATATAGAAAATTTCGGTGGTTCATGTCTTATCCCAACAATTGATAGTGGTTTTGTTGCGGCACATGGAACAAGCACCTTTGCTAGTTGTAAACCAAAATTTGATCATGGTGAAAAAATGATAAAACTTTATATTGATATTCAGTCTTCATGTCCAATTACTGTTGTAAGTTCTTTTCATCTTTTTTTTCTTCTTTAATAATCTTTTTGTTTTATAGAAAAATGCTCAAGTCCATGTTCCTAAAGTTCTTACAACTCTTTCACCTAAAACAACACCAGCACCAGAAAAGTCAACTCCAAAATCTCAAGCTAAAGAAACTGCAGATGCAGGACTTCCATGGTGGGCATATTTGATCATTGCAGTCGCATGTTTGCTTGCTCTTATCTCCATTGGTGCTCTTGTGTAAGTTTTACTTAGATACTGCAATATATATGATATCAAAAACATTTTTTTAGATATTTCGTTTGTTTCAAGAAGCCAAAGGCATCAAAAACTGATCACTCTCCACCTGCTTGTATTGTTACACCAGCAACGTCAAAACAAGCTAACGGTCCAAATGCAACAACGACAACAACTGCTGCTGCTCCTGGTGAAACAAATGATACGCCGTCATCAAAGAGAAAGGATGATTTGAATTTTGCTAAATTTGAACCAAGTAAAAAGTCAAAGAAGAGTCAAAAGAAAGCAAAGAAGGTTACAACTCAAGAACCAACAACAACAGAAGATGCTCCACCTGCTCCTGGTTCAAGACAACCTGTATTTGATTTGTCAAAGGTTCCTGAACCTGTTTATAAACCAGTTTATAATCCAAAGCCACATCGCTTGGTTCCTCGATCAATGAAATCTGCAAAAACCGATTCTCTTGAAAAAACGTTGCCAAAAGAAAGAATGGAATTGATTGAATCTGTTGCTGATTCTGCCTCTCGGCATTGTCTTAAACCAAATGAAACTGAAATTGGGCAAGAAATGAAGAAGTGAGTTTGTTTTTTGAGCATACTGTAATTTTTGTATTTTCTTTCAGGAATTATGGTGAAATTAAACGTGTTGTTTTGGAAGCAGAAGTTGAACTTGTATGTTTGCCTGTTGAAAAGATGTTTGTTGAAATTGATAAACTTGGGTATGTTCATTTACTTATATATAATCCATTTTTTATGAATATTACTTTAGTCGTGAAGCTGAACAAAAACTGGGTGCAATTGGTTGTGAATTTGATGAAAATAGCTGTTGTACATCTGTTCCTGAAAGTGCTCGTCAATATCTCCATGATGCAAAAACTCCAACAACAACTCTTTATTTTGCTTTTGGTACAGAATATCATCGATATCTTCCAGAAGATTATGAGAAATTGGAAGTTTATTCTCTTCCACTATTGATGGTCGTTGCACTTCAAACACGTTTTTCAGATGGTTATCGTCGTAAAGCATGTGCATTAATGCGGTATGTTTTTTTTGCTTATATATTATCACATTCTTACAGCATTTATTTTTAGTCGAAAAATGCCTATTGTGCTTGCCAATTATACTGAAGCTGCCCGGCAAAAATTGCCCTATCCAATTCCTGTTATTGAAAAGGCATACTGTCGTGCACCAAAACTTTTTCGACAACTTTCTGAAATCAAAACTGATAGTGAAGGAGAAAGGAGAATGAATAAAATGAAGGAAGCAGCAGAAAAGAAGAAGATGGATGCAAAAGGTGGTGATTCATTGCGAAAAAAGAAATCAACAAAGAAGCTCCAATGAATATTCTTGTTTTGATTATCTTGTGGTCCTGGTGAATATTTTTTTATAATATTTAATTTAATGTCAAATAAATATATTTTTTTTTTCATTGAGACATGACAGTCGCTACATTTTGACAACACTTTTTTGCAATGGGATACTGTAATGAATGGTAGAGTGGTTCTTCCCAGCTTGAATTGATGCATTAAACTTGTGTTTTCTGAAATAATGAAAAGGCGATGTCGTTGATAAACAGAAATAGATGCTCATCTGTAAGGAATTGTTCATTACTTTTACTTCAACTAATTCATGCAGAAAAAAACTGGAAAATGAGTTGTCGTATGAGACAATGCTATTTCACATGTTTTGCGAATCACAACATTCAAAGCTATACAAAAAAATATATTGTTAGCTACTGCTGCATTTATGTAAATGTCGTAAAAATGTGTTACAAAAGACAAAAGAAACTGTGTCTAGAATGCATTAAAAAAGGTTCTCTTTAGCTTTGATATGGCCGCTAGAAGCAAAACTAAATTCTTTCATTGAAAATTATCTCCTAAAAACTCTGCTATAAATGTTTTTTTTGAAATTCTTTCACCAAAATCTTTAATGGCGATTCAGTTAGATTATTATTTCGTGAAATTGAATGAAACTGGACAAACTCCGCTCTTTGATTAATTAGAAAATATAAGTTTGAATGTCGCTGATTTTCATCTTACAGATTGTTGATTTAACGGGGTTTTTTGTTTTTAATATAAACAGTATTTAATAATGTTATATTGTAATTAATTTGTGATGTTGCCAGCTTTGTACGAACAATTATAGCTACAATAGCTTACAGTTTTCTCAACATCAACTTGTAGCAACTATATTTTTTGGTGAAGACATCTGTTGAAAAGTCTATAGATACTTTACAATGAGCATGCAGCTAAAATCATTTTTGTCACAATATCATAATTAAAATATTGAAACTAAAAATTTTTAAAAAAAATCAATTTTTTTTAATTGCATAAATTTGTTTTCATATTATTTTTTCTTTTCTTTGAGATTTTTTTATCTTTCATATTAACATGCTAATAAAAAAGATTGTTCACACCATTTTTTTCATCACAATTGTTTTTTTATTCTTCTTCCTTGTTTTACTCATTAGCTTAAGAGTACTACTACCTCTTCATTGTTATGTAAACAAAACAGCAATAGAAAAGTAACTTATAATTCAATTCACAAAAATCTTCTTACTTTTTTTTATATTTGTTGTTTAATGCGATTGTCGCCCTCTTCTTCTTCTTTTTTTTGAATTTGTTTTAACAAAAGCAGCTGCAGTAAGCTTGCACAAAAACTTTGTGTTTTTTATTGATTTTTGAAATAACTGTTTTTTTGTTGTAGTAATTTTTTAAGTTTATGTCTTTATGATCGAAGTTATATACCTTAAATGCTCTAAAAGAAGCAACGCGATATCATTTTTTCAGTGCAACATTTAACTTGAATTTTTTTAATTTTTTAAAATACTTTTATTTTTTGCAAAAAATTTATATGTTTTACTTTTTCTTTCAATTTATACATCCTGCTGATAACTTCTCGGTATCAATATCTGACTTGGGCTCTTTAACAAGCTCTATAGTATCAACTTTTTCTTGCTCTTCAATTAGAACATTTACGGTAATTTGTAGCAGCAAATTCACTGCTTTTTTTGTTCAACGTTTTATGATAGTTGTAAATTCAGAAGACTTTTTTAGAGCTTTTTTATTATGCTTTATTATCAGTCGAACAATTAAATTATGCTAACTAGCCTGTATAAAAAACATTATAGTTAACATAAATTTTTTGCAAGAACATTATATAAGTACAATAAAAGCTCTAAAACTGGTGGTCCGATCACTGATAGACAGAAATGAACTTTGCTTTTAAAAGCTATGCATTGTGATTGGTTTTTGTTTCCGTATAAATTTAGTTTTCAGCAATAGAATTTTTGTGTTTCTTGCCATTTTTTAGTTATTCATTTTCCGTTTTCATAGTCTCATAAAATGGTGAAGAAAATTTTGTAACTGCTGTAAAAGAAATCATTGCATAAAGCAAACACTTTCCCTGAATTGAGTCAGAGATGTTTCACAAAAAAATTTTTGGTAATCTTTATCTCTGTTCTCCACAAATAATCATTTCATTTTCTCATGGGAGGTCTTCTCTCTCGAAAACAATTTGGTTGTTCACCTTTCGATTATATTTTTTATTTACTATTTTTTTGAGCCTTTTTATCATTAATCATCAAAAATGACAGTTCTTCGTTTTTATTATTGACAATCCATTTGTGCTGATGACGCGTCTTAAATCGGAGAGTTTGAAATACTAGCGCTTGTTTTTTTTTGCTTTGTTTTTTGCCATTTCTTTTATGGGAACGTAAACTTGAGTAAAAAATAGACTTATAGAAAAAAATTTAACCATAAAAATCCGAAAAAAAATCTTGAAATGTAAAAGGAGTGAAATTAAAAAAAACAAATTCGAAAGCGGAATCAGCATGCCAATAAGAATGCGAGTTGTAACCAGCTAATTTTTAAAGACAAATAACAAGTTACTCGCCAAAACTAGAATAATTGATGTGCTAGATTGTGTCGAATTTTTTTTTAAATTTCAGCTATTTTAAGTGATTCAACCTCATTTTTTCGCTACCTCCTTTTCTTCATCTTTATTCCATATTACATTATCTCGAGATACACGCCTTCCTCCTCCTTCATTTCCCTCCATGTCCGCCAACAGACACAACAGCCATCATCATCTTTCTTTTTTACCTTTTACTGACCTTGGATCTTTCTTTCATTTTTTTAGTCATTTTTGATGAAAGAAAGATGTAGGTCGGCTCCTCTTTTTTTGACCGAATTTTTATTCATTCGTGTTTCTTTTAATTTTTTACATTAATACAGAAAATCCAATTTTTATTTGTGTTTTTTGTAGATTAACTTCAATCTCCAAAAGGGCTAATGGGATCTGTTGTTGATCTTGTAAAACGATGGGATCGTCCACAACGTGGTTGCCAATTGCCCCTTTGGGTTGAAATATGGCTTGGTTGTTCTGCAATGCTCTGTACCTTGGATGTAATTTATACAATGTTAAGACCATTAACAAATCGTGGAGGTGCATTAGAATGTGTATATGAATTATGTAAGTTGTTTTTAAACAGGATGTCCCAACAAAAGTGGACTTTAAACTTTGCCCTGTCATATTTTTTCTGTAAAAAATAGAAAAAAAACCGATTAGTAACAAATTTCCACCGCAGCAATAAAAAAAGCGTAGTAGTTAATATTATTCTCATCATTTTTTCTGAAGAATACGCAAATTTTCATAGGATCAAGAAAATTTGGTATCAAGAAAATTTTGTCCATCTGCGAGTTTAATTTGCCGTCTGTTTTCATTAGACTTTAAAAAAAGTGCCAATCCAAACAATACTGTCAATTCGGTTGAGACATCCTCTCGATTACTGTTGTTGTTAAAATATTTTTTCAGGGAACTGGTACGCGGATGTTGATTTACGATATGCTACTGCAAATGATTTGGTAACAATGGCAACTGGTCGAGTAATGATTATTGAAATTGTAATGAATTTAGTTTCAATGTTTATGAATCGTTCTGGCTCAAAGCATACACTCATCACAGCATTTACAACCAATGCATTCGTTTTTTGGAAAACGGTTCTTTATATGGCGCTTTATGTTTCACCTGCAGAAGGTAAGTGTAGTAATTTTTGTTGTAAAAATTTGTATGGCGTAGTTTTACTGTAATATTCAACTAAATATTTTGCATGGGAAAGCTTTTAATTCCCAAAAAATTTATTCTTTTCCAGGAAATCCAAGTTACATTAATCCTACGGCAACAACCTTTGATATAATTGTATATTTTTGGATTCCTGATGGTTTATGGATTTTAATACCTTTAATTGTAATGATTCGTTTATGGGGTGAATTACTTGTTTATCCACCTGGTACCCTTCCTGAACATCCATCAACTCCAACTGGTAGATCTGCATATTATTATACTAAGACTCCAAACATTGATGATGATATGTCAAATTCAGGTATTAATCTTGCAGCTGCTTAAACATTTTTAGTTTGATAAAAATGTGATATGGAGATGATTACTTATTTGAGAAGAAAATATGCGGTCTTGCAGATAACTTTATTAACTTTCATTTTTTAAAATTTGTTTTTAATAAAAAGTTTATAAATATTTGTGAAATAACATTCTGTAGTAAAAAATTTTACAAAATCGCATCCATGGGAAAATGCAAACATAACTTTATCCATATTTTATTTGTTAGAGTTAAAGAGGCAATAATGAAAATGAAAAAGTCAGTAAAATCTAAGGATAGTAATTTATGCTTCCATAGATTTGAGGTCATGCATATGCGTCACTGAAAAAAAATTGGCGCTATTTTCTATCACAAAATTTGTACAAAGGCATTCGTTTTTTAAAGTCTATGCTACTGTATTATTCACAAGAATATTAAACAAAATACATAATTATTAATCTGCAAAATAAAAAATTTTTCTACAATTTCTTGTTGAATTATTACTGATACTTTGGTATTCGATTCAAGCCTAGTAAGTTTTTTTTAATTTTTTATAAACAAAAATGTTATCAAATGCTGTAGATGGAATATTCCGATAGCTACCCCTACAAATATGGTCAATTTAAGAAAGAAAAGAAATGCGAAAAATGCTTCAAGAAAGATTGGAAATGTTATCAGATGGTCGTTATTACTGTTCCAATGACAAATACTGCTATTTTAGCGCTTGGACAAACAATTTTATTCTATTTAAGAAATTTTACAAAGCATGATTATGTACATGGGGCCGTGATTTTTTCTTTCATATGTAAATGTAATAAGAAATTTCGTTATACTTACGAATTGTTTGAATGTGGTACAAAACCAAATTTTGGTTCATATCATCGAATTTTTACTAAGAAAATGAAACGAGCCGGGCTTTGGTTGTCATATAAAGATATGGAAAATGTTTTTGCAAATTTTGAACATAAAGATGGTAGCCGATATGATGTTCTAAAATACAATTGCCAACATTTTGCTAATGAACTTTATGATGCAATTCTACAACTTGATCGTTCATCTGCCAATCAAGAAGAACAAGCTTTTATTAATGCTGCAAATTTATTATAAAAAAGTTTTTGTTACAAGTTTTTATTGTTTTTGTGTTCGTTTCTCAATAAATTTTTCTTTTTTTATTTTTTTTATTTTAAATTAAGCTTTGCAATCTGTAGTGTATATTACAAACATTTTAAACAATTAAGGTTTTTTCTAAACGTTGTTCATATAATTAACTGTTTTCTTCGCCAAATGTGAGTGCGTGCTTATTTTGGCGCCATTAATTTGACTTTTTCACACAAGCATTTGCCGCAATAGCATATTTTTTTTCAAGCAAAGCAATTTTATAAAAATTTACTCAAACAAAAAATATACTGTTGGTATTCAAATCTTTTTATTTCTTAAAAATTCGGTAAATTTTTCTTGTAAGTAATTAATAAAATTACTGTTATTTATTTTAGAATATGGGTTCGTCATTGTCAAAAAACTGTGAAACTGATAATTTAAAATGTTTTATGGTCACACCAAAATGTGATTGTTCATCAGAAAACTGGAAAAGTTATCAAATGGATTTAAATACTATTTTATTTGTGGAAGAACACGATTTTTATGATGCATTGAATCCAAATTTAAAGGAAAGCGATGTCGTTGTTATTTATTTCCAATGTTCAAGTTGCAATTGTTGTTTTTGTTTGTCCACCTATTACAAAATGGAAGATATTTGTCAAGAAGATGGTTATTTTCGAAGGATTTGTGAAAATAAAAGCCGCAATTCAATTACATTAGCTTATGAAAATATTCAATCAATTGTTGAAATGCTTAAAGAAGCAGATAATTCATGTGATTTGTATAATGAAATCTTGAAATTTTTTGTTGATGCTTCTCATTTGTTAAACTAAATTTTTTGTTTATCTTTTTGTGATTATGAATTTTTTTGTCATTTTCTTGTTTGTACCTTTTTTTAAAAAAACGAAAATTTCTTTTCCATGTTTTTTTCAAATCTGTTAAACGACTAAAACAAAATAGTTTAAAATGGATCATGTGAATGTTTAACTTTTTATTTACACTACATTATTGTCGTTGTTTATTTTGTAATGCCTCTTTGCGAAGCAATATTAAAGTAGCATTTTTTCGATTGTATTCAAATAGGTTGTCTGCTTTCATTCGTTGCCAAAAGAGGTCATAAAATCTTTCCCTAGAGGTTATAAAAGTTATGCGTTATCTACCAAATTTTTGAAAAAAATCATTCTTGCTTTAAAAACCTATCATAGCTGGTGGTGGATCTAATCTTTTAAAAATATTAAAAATTACTTTTATAAATTTGTTTTTTAGATTTCTGATACTCTTCTTCTCTACATTTTAATTGTTAGATACTTCAACTTTTCTAAAAGGTTTGGTTTATTAATATTTGTTGTATAATAATATATTTTAACTTTCAGAAAAATGGGATCATTATTTTCAAAAGATCACCGCGAAGAAGACGACCATCATCAAGATAATAATGACAATAGCAGCGGGAGCAGTTGGTGGGGCACGTTTTTCACATATGCAGCTGTTCTTCTTGGTATTTATGTTGTTTCTCATTATTCATACACATTTATATTCGTTCTTTTATGGATTTCAAGTTTTTCTTAAAAATACAAATGCAATTCATATTGTAATTTTTTGTTTTTACTTTTTCATTTTTTACATGTTTCATTTTTTTGATTTGTTCTGAATTTTACTTGTATCAATAAATATTCATTTTGCGCAATTTTTTACTATTTTTGCTTTTTCATATAAAAAATCGAACAGTAATTATTTTAACACCTTAAATTTTTCAAAACTTTGATCGTTCATTTTAACAATATAAACTTTTAACGGAGTTGTCGATGTAAATATTTTACTTTTGTGAATGCTTTTAGTATTACTATTTTAGTTTTTAAGTAGTGATTAATAGTAGTTTTACTGAAATATGTTTACGTGGAGATTGCCATCATTCTTTAGGTCTCAAAAAGCTTGGCACAAATTTTGTCATTTAGATAGTAATTGTTTTAGCGGTGTTTTATAAAAAATTTTTTTCACATATTTGTCACTTTTTTGCATTATTATGCAAGCAAAGCCACTTTATTTTAACAACTTCTCATGCTTGTAAGCTTATTTTGTATTTTTTGAATAAAAACCTAATTGGCATGACCAGTGTACTCCCGCTCCCTAATTTCCCGCTCCCGCTCGCTCCCGCTCCTAACGTAGCATCTCGCTCCTCGCTCCCGCTCGCTTTTGCCGTTTTTTAATCCGCTCCCGCTCGCTCCCGCTCCTTTCACTTACTCCCGCTCGCTCCCGCTCCCGCTCCGGCTCCCATGTTTAACAGCTTTTAAAAAATTTTTTTATTTAATTAAACGAAATTGCAATAAGTCTTGCTAAGTTAAGTTCTTGTTGTTGAAGAACAGCTTCAGAAAGTTTTGTAGATTCAAAAAATTTTTTCTTGGGTTTTGATGATCTTGCTGGATTTGAAGTTTTGATCACATCCATTTTTTCACATAAGAGTAAAATTGATTATTTTTTGAGAAAATATTGCAAAAAAACTCTGAACTTGGAAAGAGCCGCTCTTTCGAAGTCGCTCCCGCTCGCTCCCAGCTCTTTCGAAGTCGCTCCCGCTCGCTCCCGCTCCCTTAATAAGAGAGCGGGAGCGGGAGCGGGAGCGAGGAGCGGGGCGGGAGCGGGAGTACACTGGGCATGACATCTTTGAACTTTGTGTCGGCTCATTGTTTTTTGGCACTTCTTTGTGCTCTTCTTTTATTAAAGATGCAGGATGCTTGACTTATTCTTCATATCCTTTCCATGCCATGTGATGTCTGATAAATTTTTTATTAAATTTAATTTCTTCGTATCAAAATTATTAGTATATAAAAGCCGGAAAGTTTTACTTTTAAGAAGCAATGTTTTTCTGGATGAAGGATAGGAGACTAAAAAGTTTTTTCTTTGAAGGCGTGAGTTTTCTTAAATTTGTTTTTCATTGTTTTTATTTTAGTACTTTGAAATATAATTTCTTTGTCCATTTATTTATTGCTTTCATGTATTTTTACGATTTTCTAATTGTAATAATTGTAGTCATTGTTTTTGTATATTGGTATTTGAGTGTTCGAAGATAATAAAGGAAAATAAACTATATAAAGGTTTGAAATAAATTTGAGTTTTTCAATACTTTTCAGTCATTTTAATTCCATGATAATCAACGTTGATGCTTTAAAGTAAAAATTCTTCGCGTTAAATTTGAATATAAAAGTGCTTCTTTATTAATATTTGTAAAAACATTAAAACTTTTCTATTTGCTAATCTTATCCTTTAAAAAGATTTTACCAAAAATGCTGATCTTTAACATAAAAATTTGCATTGGAAAAGTTAATTCTTAAAATTATACAAAATCCAGGATTTCCTTGATTATTTTAAATTGTAATTTCTATTGATGATTCCAGAAATGTCAATTTCATCTTTCATTTAGCTAATACCATTTTAAAAAAGCTTTTACAACAAGTTATTTTTGCAACCACAGCAGCAATAAAAGCTAAAATCAAAACCAATAAGCTCAAAAATCCCGTCATATCCGTTTTTTCCATCTTCATCTTTTTCTTCTTCTTTGGTTTTTGTTTCATTAATCATTTTCACATAATTAAAATCAACAACAGAAAAAAGAGTTTAATAAACGAACGAAGAAACAACAAAGCACAAGCCGCCATTGGTGTCATCACTGCGGTTGCTGCTGTTGCAAGCGTTCTGTTTTGTGTTCCGAAAAATAAACATTTAAACTATTGCAGCCAGCAGTAGTTTAAAGAAAGTGGCAATCTTTGAATGAATAAATGAATGAAAAAAGTGCCATTTGAGAGTGCTTTCTGACGACAAGTAATTGTTTGCAAAGGTTTATTAAAATTTGCGTAAAATTTTAGTTTAAAAATAGCCATCTTCACCATCAAAAGTGAAAAACCGGAAGCATACGTTTTTTTCTTCTCCCCAAAGGTTTAAGCAAACATATGTCATATAGGCATTTTATTAATGATGTTAAAATTATAAAAAAAGAAAAGAAATAATTATATTAGTTTATTGGGTTTTATTACGCTTTTTTCAAATGTGTTTATTTTGAGCTTTATTAAAATGAGTCAAAAAAGTTTTGTGAACTTTTAGAAATTGGGTTGTAAATTTTTGAAGTTGACGTTGCATATTCCTAAAATAGGTTATATTAATATATCTTTTACGTTAGATGTTAAAACTTGTTTGTTAAAATACACCTTAAAAAAGGTAGCAGCACTGTTTATAAAAAGCTTGTAATTTTTTTGTTGATTTCTTATAGCAGCTTTAAGAAAAACCGCTCTAATAAATTTAGGATTTTTCAAAAGGCAGTAACAAATATTTGTCTCAATTGTTAGTATTAATGGTTTCAATATCAGTAATATTAAATTTGCCCATTACAAAGTAAGGCAATAAGAATGATAGTTATAAGCCATTTTTTTTCTAGTATTTATTTTTGATCTTTCTGTTATGGTTTTTTTCTAGTTGAAAATCATTATATTTTTTTAATGTTCTAATTTTCTTAAGATAAGCAGATTAGCATTGAGAAAAATTATAGTCTTAACTTTTTGTCTATTTTTGAACCAAATATCAGACATCTTCATCAGTATCACACGCAACTGAATGCTATTGATTTGTTTATTTCTTCTATTGAGACTAATATGATAATATTTGTTTACTGTTTTTTTTCTATTGCGCGCAGATTTCTGAAAGCCCAAAACCTCTTGAACTTATTTGAAAACCAAAGTTTATCGTTTTGCAATTAAGCAAACACTGATCAATTTGCAAAAATTATCCAAACTGCATTTTTTTCGTCAAAGATTTTTACAAACTTTCCAACAGAAAAAAAGAAAGGTAATCGAAGATGGATAAAATTTGAGCTTCTTGGGAAACTCCCTTCCCTTTCTTTTCTTCCACTTTATTTACCTGAGAAAAGTTACGTCAATTGGTAGTCAAAAAGGTTCATATTTTAGTGATGCTATTTTTTTCTATTTTTCGAATAAGTGTTTTTGAATGGTTTTTTTTTCTTTTCATTCTTGTGACAAATAAATGTGTGTTTTTGAAGTTTACAGAAACTTTTGTGATAGATTTCTGAGAAAAACGTGTTGATCAATGGAAGGATACAGTAATTAGAGAAAATGTATTTTGAGGTTATAGTCTCTTTTGATCTTTAACAGAGGAAATGCCACGTGTGCATAAATTTCGTGGATAATCTGACGAAAAAGGTTTTGAGCACTGCAATTTCTTCATTTTTTTAAAAAGTTTTTTTAATAAAATGCATGCAAAACTTTGCATAAGCTTTAATAAATGCCACACATCTATGATCAAAGTACTGCCACCCAGAAGCATTAGCACTAATACGATTTCTAAATCATATTATTTACAAATAAATAATATTATTTTCTTGTCTTATTCTAAAATCATCACTTTTCAGACCTCCAAAATCTCCAGACTTCCGTTAAAAGTCTCCTTTCGTAAATGCCTTTTTCGATCTTTAATGTTATTTTATTTTGTTTTTTTTATTTCATTGCAAAAATAGCGTAGACACTTTTTTCTTCAAAAAAGGAAATTCAGCTTTTTTTGAAACAATTGGAAACATTTTTTTCCTTGATTAAAAGCTGTAATTAAACACGCTGCTTCTTCTTCTTTTTTTGTCTACAAGGAAGCTAGAGAAATTTTATTGTTGGGTGAAAAAAATGAAAATTTTCATGGATGCTATTTTAACACGTAAATTTAGATGTAAGTAATAGTCACATAATGTTTTTTAAATGGAAGATATCTGCGTTGATGAAAATTATTAAGCAACGGAAATTAAAACTGGCTTGACGCCAATGCGTCTGTAAGCTTATTTATGTTGTTATTTGTTTTTTAATTTTTTTGGATAACTCGAAGCCCAAAGATCTGATCTGTATTTCCGGCTGGATTAACTATATCCATATAATTTAATTACATTGGCGCCAATGCTGTAAACCTATTTTTCATTTTTAATATTTTCTATCATATTTTTTATTCAAATTTCAAATTTTCTCTTGTTTATTATATAAAGACTTCCTTTTTTTGTAAAAGCGTATACTTTTACTGCGAAAAAGCCTGTCTGCACTTTTTGTACCATAAATTTAATAAATTATTATAACAAAAATTAATTTAAAAGCCATTAAAAAGATCAAAAGCGTAATTTTGATTTTATTAAAACTTAATTTCCGACAGGAATTTATAAAATGTGATTTATAAAATTAAAAGCTTTCGTACTTTTTTATGTAAGATTTTGGAATTTGAATTGTAGCTCATGACTGATTTTGTTAGAATTAAGTTAATAATGCTTTTTAAAAGCCTCTAGCTGGCTGGCTTGCTGAAAAAAATGGACTTATTAATTCTGCCGGAAAATGATAACCTTTAAAATGTTGTGAAATAAGCTTTGACTTCAGAAATAAGTTGACAACCCTATCCCTTTTTGATTTATAGACCATTTTTATTCCAGATTTTAGCTGCATACGTGTAGAAGGGGTGGATTTTATCCACCACCCACCCACCCACGGCGAGAAACAAATTTTCTCAAAAATCAGCAATGGCAAATACCTTGATTTTCGACAAAATTTTTATTTTTTTAAATTTTTGGGTAAATATTTCAGCCATAAGTTATCCTATATTTTTAGAGAATTCGATGTTTTGGTATCGAATTCTGTAAAAGTATACGACAGTTAATTTTCGTCGGGGTTGGGCATGAATAAAATTCTGCATTCAAAAACCAAAAAAAGAGATTTTTCAAAAATAAGCAGAGGCGTTGATTTCTCCAAAAATTTTTGCTTATTTTGTTCATTTAGCGAAGATCTTTTACATAATTTTTAAATTTCGAATTTTATAAAGAACTTTAGCTTAAAATAACTAATATACAAGTTTTTCTCGGGGTCATCTTAATAATTTATTAAAGTTCATATGCTCTAATAATTAATTTTTGGAAATTTAAATTATTTAATTAATTTGTTTAATTTGTCATACACTATAAATTTACACTGCAAAAATTATAAAAGCATCTGACGCAAAATGATGGAAAACCATCATATAAATTGGAATTATCCTATATTTTTAGAGAATGCCAACAAAAAGGAACTTTAAGTTAAATTGTCAATTGTCAACGATAAACGTTCTTTCACATGCATGCTGTAAATAAATGAGTTACTTGATTGCCTTTAATGATTCTTTTTAGAAATCTTGAAGCATAAGGTCACAAGGCAAAAAAATCTGTTGTTCTTAGTCATTATTAATTTTAGAGTAGTCACTGAGGGGATCGTAGAAGACTCGCACAGCTATCAACTTGTTACTTGACGTGTACTGAACACAAGAAACATGAGACATTTGCAATTTCCCTTTATTAATTAGTAGAGCAAATAAGTACAACTGTAATAAAAACGTTCAGGAATAATTAAGAAGTTCCGAAACAAAATAAGCTAAACTTTCTTCGTTGCACTGTTTTAGCTGCATTCACTAAATATTGCGACTTATAGATATTTTGATTGCATAACATTCGGTCGAATAACTAACATTTTAAGCTATTCCGTCAAAATAAATCAAAGATTTAATCATATAACCTATTCGGTCATACGTATGCATGCCAGATATTTTAAATGCTTCAAGTAATTGAAACAACCTTTCCTAAGATTTGTCAGAAACGAAATTCTTCTCTTTCATCCATCCATAAACATGATGATAAGATTGAAAGAAAATTGCGAATTAACTTTACGAAACTTTCAAAAAATACCAAAATGAAAGATCGGCTTATCACCAAAAATAATATCAATTATACATTCAAAATGGCACTAATAGATGTTCTGACCTCTCTATAAATAAAGCTAAAAATTCTTTAAAAGTAACTAACTATTTACCGTAATACTCGTAAAGAAAAATATTGCTTTTATATGATGCTACGCAAAATAAGCTTAATTTAAAGTAGAAACTTCTTTAATTAACAATATTCATAGATGAATATGTAATTGATATAGTATTTACAACGCTATTTATGGTGTATATGAGTTGGGCGCGAAGCGCCCAACTCATATACGCTACCAGACCCCGAGAAAAAAATTTTTTTTGACAAAAAATGGATATGAAAAGTTGAAAAGACTACCAGACCCCGATAGCTTTTTCGAAAAAAATCCACCCCTCTCTACACGTATGTTTTAGCTAGATTTACTTATCCAATTTTTAAAAAAAACCTTTGCAAAATTCAATGTTTATCACCTTGTTAGCTGAGACAAAAATAGCTTGCTGTACTTTTTTATCTTTCCCAAAAGTATTACGGAAACGGAAAGATGTTTGCTTCTATATTTATCAAAATCCTAGAATATTCTTACAAAATTTCATTTACGTTATTAAACTAAATTTAGAAAATCTTTTCATTTTTAGATATCTCATACGCATTTCATTTTTAGATATCTCATACGCATGTCTCATAAGCTTCTTCAAAGTTTTCTAAAACAACTTTAAAAGTCCTAGTCTACATCAAAGTTTGACAACTTTCTTTTGACCTTCTATCTTTAGTTAAAAAAAACTGTTTGACGTAAAGTTTCCTTTGCTTCTTCATTTTATTCTAAGTTTTTATCATTTAATTCAGAAATTTAAATTTTTTTGCTATTACTACTTGCCTAGACGCCTGTTTTTTTGTATCAGGAAGTCATATTTCTTTGCTTTTCATTACCCTTCTAAAAATTAAGCCTTGATTGTTTTGGTTACTAGATTGGCGAATGTCATACTTTGTATTTTTTAGTCAGACTTTTTAAAAATGTTATTATCACGTAATATGATTAAAATAATTTTGTTTCTATACAAAATTTGTTTTCTCTATTCTAAAGATCTCGTTTACTTGGCTGTAGAAAAAGTTTTTAACTTAGAACTAGCAAGTAAAGGTTTTATAGTTGTAGACTTCAAAAATTGTAAAGAAAGTTTCTCAATAACTTAAAAATGGTGTTAAATGTTTTTTAATACAAGAAAATTTAAAAATAAGTAATAATAAAACGAGATCCATATATTAATTTTGTTACGAAATAGCTTTAAGTTTTTTACTTGTTTCGCTTATATGGCACGACGAGCCTTTATGCTGTCACTTTATTATCTATCAATAATAAATGTTTATTTCATTTTAGCTTTATTTGTTTTTTATAAACAACATTTTTGCCAACGCTTTTTTTGCTGCCAAAAAACACATGTTTTCATAATTACATGTTACCAAAATATACCTTTTCAGCTTCAACTCCAAAATAATGCAATATTGTTTCAAACCTTTTTCTTCTTCTCATTTTCCTTTCCCATCCTTTTTTTACTTCCAAAAGAAATTGGGCGTGTCTTGCGCAACGTGTCCAAAGCAAAAAAACTAACTGAAAAAAATGAAGCTGCTTATTCTTCTTGTGTGTAAGAAAATTTTTTTCCACTTGAAAAGAAAGCAAAAAAAAGAAAAGAAACTTGAGGTTCTTTTTAAGTGGTGTAAAAAGTATTGTTTAAATCAAAAGAAGTAATAAACGAAGAAGAATAAGGTTGTTAAAAGCATCAAGTTTTTTAAGTTTTTATGCTTTGAAGCATACATTTTTTTTATTCTATGGACTCTTTAAGTTTGAAACATATGTTTTAAAGATGGTATTCAGTTCAAGTGGAGTACATGTCGATGATTGTTTGCGTGTTTTCGTGGCGAGCCAAGTAAAATAGTTTTGATTTTTTTTTGTAATTTGTTCGTGTCAGACATTAAAAATGTGATCTGCAGTACTCATCAAAAAAGCCTTCTTTAAAATATCCCCTTTTTAATTTTCGAGATATCTCAAATGCATGTTTTATAAGCTTCTTCAAATCTATTTTCTCTAGAATAATTTTAAAAATCATAGTTTACATCAATGCTTGACAACTTTACTTTCTTCTTTTAACCTCGAAAAAGTCGAAAATCAAAACAAAATAACATTTTGCTAAAATTGAAATTATTTCGAGTTTGATCAGTAAATCTTTATTTTTTCAAAAGCGAAATTTCTGGATTCATGTTAAATTTCGGCCTAAACTGAAGTGTATTTAGAAGCTGAAATACCGATTTCAGATAGCTCTAATGGCCAAAGCCGTCTACAAAAAGAAATTTTGAAAGTAGTATGCCTTTGATCTTTTGTGCTTTGACAACAAAAGCAAGCTTTAACAAAAGGAATTTTGTTAAGGCTTGCTAGTGGCAAAAGTTTTACAGTGAAATTTTTTTGATTTCGATATTTCGGCCAACTCGCTTTTATTTCTTTCAATATTAAACCAAAAACATGCAATTTCCAAAAAATTACAACTGTTGCTGGCCGATCGCATTTCTTATTTCTGATTCATACTTTGTTTTTTTGCACGTGTTATATTTTGTTGAATCAATTTTATTGTTAATACATGTTTTAATACTTTTTCACTTTTAGTAATACTCTCAAATGTTATCATACATTTTCGACATTTCCTAATGTTTCATTTTTTATATTTCTTAAAAATTATGGATCTTGACACTACTACAATAGTATATATTGTTGCTGAGATTCTATTATCTATTGAAATTTCAATTTCCAATGCCCTTGTTATATGGGTATATTTTCGATCGAATCAAGTTCGAACTCCAACTAATGCTTTCATATTTTCCCTGGCATTAGCAGACTTCTTTGCAGGATCTATCGGGATCCCAGTTACTGTGTTTTCAGTAATTACTAAAGCTCCACATACATTTCTATCATGTTTGGGAGTACATTTAATTCTTTGTGTTCTCTGCACAATTAGTATCTTTCATTTGTTGGCTATTGCCATCGATAAATATATTACGATATGTTGTAAATGTCAGCTATTTAATCAACATTCAAGGCATGGCCGTGCTATGTTTTTGATAATTATGGCATGGGTATTTGGAACGATTATGGCTATTTTACCGATTTTTGATATCTTTGGTTTTGCTTCAAATACTAAAAGAAATTTTTCTGGTGAATGTCATTTTACTTTGGTAAGTTTAGTTTTGATCGAAAAATTTTAGCACAATTAATACTGTTTTAAAAAAATGATAAGTTCGCTTTATTTGAAATAAATTTGGTGAATTCCTTTAAATTTCGGCCAAGAAATGAAATATCGAGAAGTCGAAATTTCGATTTTGAATTTTTGATGAATCGAGCAAATTAAGAGATTTTTGATATCCCCAAATTTGCATATTTTACTGCCTTATCTAAGACGGAATTTTCTTGCTGCGAAACAGAGGCACAATCTCAAACAAAGAAATTTTAAGAAAAATCAAATTTTGCAAATTTAAGGATATCAAATATCGTTTTTGAAAATCACACCGCTAGAGCTTTGCAAGTTAAAAATTGTACAAAAAGTTGAAATTTTCGTCTTTCTTTAATTTTGGTCATAAACATTATTTCAAATTCTGTCACTTTTAGTCCAAAGCTTAGAGCTTTTTTGGAAGGAAATAAAGGAACTATTTATTAAGACGCTGAAACGTTTTGTCAAAAAAGTGGCAAATTCAAAAAACGTTGTCATTTTGACTGCAAATTAATAATTTAAATTCAGCAAATTTATCCCCGCATTTGAAATTTCAGGTTGTTGATTACCGCTATCTTGTATATGTAATATTTTTCGCTACAATTGTCATACCATCATTGCTAATTGTATTTTGTTATGCATCAATATATTCAAGAATTCGATATGAAGAAAAACAAATCAAATGTTTACTTCGAGCATCCGAGAGACAACGACGAATACATAATCGTCGAAAGCTAATAAGAATTTTGTTAATCTTAGTTATTACATATGCTGTATGCTGGTATCCACTCTACCTGATAAATACTGTAGATTTATATTTTCCACAATATCATTCAACAAAAGAAATGACACTATTTTCAGTAGTGCTATCACATTTTGGATGTGCTGTAAATCCAGTGGTATGCAAATTTTTGAAAATATCAATGTATAAAACTAAATAACTAATTTCAGATATATGCATATGGCATGCCAGGCTTTAAACAAGCTTTGAGGAAATTCTTTCATATTGGTGACACAGTTGGAATGACAATGTCAATGACAAATCGGCAATCAACAATTGGAAATTGTAGTTGTTTAATGAAAAATGGAAATTCTTTGGCTGAAAAGGAGAGAAGAAAAGCATCTCGAACAGCAAGCTATATTCAACCACCGAGAAAGAAGTCACATGTTAGATTTGAAAATATTCGAAAAATTTCTGAACCTCCTACAATGTCGACTTCTCACACTGATGTTTATATGTCACCAATACGAGTAACAAAAATTAATGGTTTTGAAAGAAGGGAATATATTTGTTGAATGTGAAGATTTGAATTTGGCGCCCAATTCCGCATTGTGTGTTCTAATGGTCATCGATCAATACAACGGCGTTTGATCATATTTCAAATTACCGCCAATTCGGCACAGTGTGTTCCAACTTTTTATCAATCAATATCATCGAAGTCTTTCTCTATCGAATCTTCTTATCAAATAATCTTATTACATCAATTTAATTACATGCATATGGGTATATCATCAAAACTACTACAAATATTCTAAAATCTCATATTTATCACTATCTCATTTTTTATTATTACTGTGTTAATATTTATCTGATCTCATATCTTTTTCCTTAATCCACTCCTTAATAACCTGCTGCAAAAAAAGTGTACATAAAAATTTTTAGTAAACATTGCCAAAGGGGGTATTCCTTTTTCTCCAGAATCTTAGTCTCTGGAGGAATTTAATGGTCAAAAAACATTCAAAAGACATGCATTTTCCATACTTTTTTTTCGGAGGTTTATTTTTTGCACGTATTTTGACTTTATAAAGCTATAAATGTCTACTTCTCTTCGGTAAATAGGGGAAATTGAGTTCTCTTCCACTTCAAAACCAAAAAAGTACCCATATTTTGAGAGAAAAATGAATTTTGGCAAAAAAAGAATTTACAAAGAATTTTTACACACTTTTTTTTGCACTTTTAACTTTTTTTGTTTGTATTTTATTTTTGAATTACAGTAAATTATTGTTGATTTTAATTCACTCTTTTTTTCTTGTATGTTATGATGATGAATGATGATGATGAAAAATAATATAATATACTTACTATACCTTATAGTTTTCCTCGAAAATATATTATAAGAATCAACAAAAGAAAGTAGCTCTCACGGAGTTATTTCTATTTTTTTCTTTTACTTACTTTTAGTTTGTTTTTTTTCTTCGCTTCTTCTTCGGTGCTTTTCCTGGGAGGTAAAAAGCGAAAAGAAAGAAGTAAGAAAAAAAAGTAAGAATGAAGTAGCTATCGGATTACGAAAAAAGAATTGTAAGAAAAAAGAAGAAGGGGACATGCAATTGCCACTTATATTCTTTTTTCTAAAAGATGCGGACATTTTTATGAAAAGTGAATTTGTACCTCATTTTTTTCATTGATTACCATAAAAAATAGGGATTCAATTTGGTAGGAAAAAAACTAGATAGAATGTTGGTATGACAATTTGTAGCTTACATCGTTTACTATCAAAAACTATGTATTGCTACCGTATGCTTGGCATATGGTAACAAGTAAAATATAATTGTTTCATGTGATATTTTTTCATAAACTAGTCTCTCACTGGAGGTCAATTTACTTAACCTCATGATTCTGACTGCAAATTGAGTAACATGCTTCCAAGAAAAATGTTGCAACTTTTACCCTAATAAAAGCTTCTCCCATATGAAATTTGAGAACCCTCAAAAACTATATGGTAAAAAACACACAAATCATCACGTACATAAACTTCAAACTCTCTTCCAGAAAACTTTTCTCATTTTTTTGCAGACGACACATGCACCAACTACAAACAAGCAATATACATATAAAAATGAACTTCTCTATTTGCATGGGCTGTAAAATGAAGACAAATACCCTCAAGGTTTTTTCTTCCTAAAAATTTAATATAAAAAAAAAGAAGACAAACAAAAAAAAGAAAAGCTTTATGTAGTCTTGGAAAAAAATTTTAATCTTGTGTATGGGTATTATGTGGGTATTATAAACAATTTAAATTGAGTATTTCAAAATAAAGATTTTAAAAAATGTTAATCCATGTTTGCAAATATTAAATGTAATTACTATAAAAAGATTAAAGAAACTTCAAGAAATTGCTTGAGGCTATTTTTTAAGATGTTTCATGGACTGATCACTCATTTTAGAACAGGTGACTGTTCCAACAGCTGTTGTGTTTTTCATTTTCATTAAAAATACAAAAATGGCATTCAAATTCTACATATTTATTTTTAGCAACAGCTGTATGTATCCGTTTCTTCTTGCAGCAGACTGACTAACTTTATCTTTTTTTCCTTTCCACCAAAATGAGCGTCATCATTTATTTCCGTTATACTTCCTGACAATGTCCACGTTCTCTGTTAGATCATTTTTTTGCTAAAAATTTTGAAACTTCCAAAGCTGCCGTTGCTGTATTTTAACATCTTTCTGTATCTTTTGCTGCTGTTTTTTTTTTCAATTTCCTTTTTAAAAAAAACTTTTACAAAAATAAAATCGTACTTTGAAGTTGTAAAAAAAAGTAAGAAAAAAAAGCGGAAATTAGTAAAGCAGCACTATTACTAAACAAAAAGTGATATCAGTTCATTTACAGAGATACAAGCTCATCATGAATTCTTACATTTCATTCCAAATTTCAAGGACAATCTTTCAAAAAGTCAGTGAAGAAAAAATGTGTAAAAAAATTGCCCCCGGCTGAATAAGATATAAGCTTTATATAATTAGAATATATCCGCTATTTTTATCCATTTGTAAGATGTATATTTCAGGAAGTGTTCCATGTGTGAAAAAAAAAGACAAGTGACAAAGTTTTGTTAATGAAAAAAACAGAAAAGAAGGGGTGACAAAAAAGTTTAATTTTATAAATTCTTTGAACGATAAAAAGTTGAAAAAAGTTTTTGAAGGGTAAAGTACTTCGACGGCAATCCTTGGATGTTCTTTTATTCTTTTTTTGTTTTAACTTTTTTTTCAATTCAGGAAAATAAGAATTTTCTAGATTATGAAATGAGGGATAGGCAATTTTGGCATGTTAAAAGAGTTTGAGATAAATAAAGTTCAAAAGTGTATATTGCTGTAAAAGATGACATACACATCGATCGCCCATCTGATTGTTGAAGGAGCAATAAACCTTGAAAAACGTGTGAAGCCCAAAAAACAAGCCTGTCGAGACGTTGTCAAAATCTTTCTATTTTTTGCAAGTGTTTCAAACTAAAAATAAAAAAGACACGTTGCTTCCTGGAGTTTTGTTTACTTTACAAAAAACAGAATTGCAAAGTTTTATTTTTTTGCTTCATTTTCTTTTCTTTCAACAGCTTCCGAAATGACTATAATGGAAATTGACAATAAAAAGCAAAGGGGCAAAGTTGAATGTCAGAGTACGGCTACAACTTCAATTTCAAAGAAGAAAATACATATAAAACTGATACAATGCCATTGCTGCTGTTTCACGCTTTTTTCCGTGGCTGGCACTTAAAAACAATTCTTTTATGATTGTGTCATTTATTCTATCTCCACACACGTGTTAACTAAAAAGACAGTTCTCCGGAATAGAATTAAAAGAAAAGTCAAACTTAATTTTATAAAAAATTTTAAATGAATGAATACAATTATACTGGAGTTATGCCAAAATGGAAAGTATGAAGTGAGAAAAAGTAAAAGTCCAATTATATGTTTTAAAAAATATAATAGGAATTTCAAGAAAATTATAATGAAGTACCAATAGTTTAAATATTCATCTGCACAATTTTATGTTGTATCTCCGTATCATCCCTTACTTGAATCGCAGTTACATATTACATAAAACGCATTTTTTCTCAAACTCGAGCAAAAATTAAAAACTTGTTCAACTCGATTTTTTCAAAATGATCGTATGGACTTGAAACTTTGCAAATATAATCTTAACAACCAAAAAACAACTTTGGAAGGGTTTTTTGGAATGTTACACTTCTATAAAGCTCGTGGGAAAGGATTGAAAATAGCGAAAAGTCGAAAAAACTTCAAATTTTAGCTGTTTTTTTGAGATAACTCTAAAAGCAGATTTTTCCCCCGCATAGACACAGTCGGACCTTTTTAAGCATGTAAAAATACATATGTTTATGAAAAAAGGAACGAAAAAAACCACCGGCTAGGTGCAATTGAACAGCCCTACTCGATTTTGAAAAAAAGTGCGTTATAAATTATTTTTCAGCTAGTTACTTTAACAATGATAAAATAATAGCATATCGCCAAATGCTGCATTTTTAATTAAAATAATGCGTCAAAAAGCTTTTCAAAGAACTATGTATATGCTTACTGTAATAACTTTTTATTTTATAGTTACTCATCTTTTATTACAGTTGTAACATCTTAAACTGACTCACAGTAATTTTCTTTTATAATTTATGCATAAAAATTTTTTCTGATTTGGAAACATTCCAAAGAACACAACCTTTAAAATGAAATTAGCAATCATCTTCTTCCAGAAAACCCACAACTCAACGTTGGAGTCCACATGATTAGACATAAATAAAATTATTTCTTTAATTGTACTTTTGCTTTTTTTCTTATTCTTTTTTGGCACAATTAGTTTTTAATTTGGTTTATTCTTTGGAGGCAGCAAAAAAGAATGATGCCAAAGAAAATGATGCACGTGCTGGATTTTTTTTTGAGACAAATCAGAAAAATTAAACTTGGAATAGAAATGTTTAATAAAAAACCAACAAGAATACAAGTAAAACAAATTTCGCACAAGAATTTAAAAATAGCTTTTTAAATTTATTTTTTTCTGACATAAAAAGGGGCTATTCAGGTAAATATCTGATATGAAAATAGAAAAATGTGCTAAAAACTACAAATTTTTATGATATCACCATAAGAGTTCAAAACGTTAACGGAAAAAAAGAAAGAAAAAAGAAAGAAAAAAAAAGTTGCTCGTCTATTATGACAGGTGCAAAGTGTTTCGCAAAAATCAAAAAAAATCAAATGAACTATAATTGATTAATAAAAATATTTCTAATGCAAAACTGTTTTAATAATCAATTATAATTCATTTGTCTCCATTATTCCGTTCAATAAACAAATATCATTATTATTTTTAAATGCAACTGAAAATTAATAGGCAATAAATATTTTATTTTTTTTAAACTAAAAATCCCTTTAATTACGGGTAAATCATGTGTACATCAAGAAATTCATTGGCATTTTTAATTTTTGGTTTATGTAATTCTTATGCCTTTGTTATCATGTTGTCAGCTGCTGGCGATATTGTTACTAAACAAAAACCGAAAATGAATACAACAGATGTTTGTTATGTAAGTATTTACAATATTGTTGATTTTGGGCCATCAAATATTTACGCTTCTCATACTTTTAGTTTCATTTTTTGCCATTTTATTTTATTCCCATTGTGTCAAAACCATAAAAATTCCCAAAGGGGAAAATCAAATTTGGAAAAGCAATAAATGAAGACGCAAAATCAGCACTGTCAAATTTAACTTTATGTTTTTATAATAATTAAATTAATATTTTTGCAGGAAGAAATAACCGAAGCACATTGTTTATCTATTTCAACTGGAGCAGTACTATTAGCAAATATTATTCCATGTATTTTAGTTCAAATTACTTTTCTATTTTTTATGCAACGAGTTCCATTTGGAATTAGACATGCTTTGGTAATTATCTGTCAATCACTTGGATTATTAATTGTTGCATTTTCTACTACTGTCACTGGATCACTTACTGGTGAGTGATCACGAAAATTTACAAATGAACATAAACAATTATTTTTAGGAGTTGTATTTGCTTCTCTTGGTGCAGGTATTGGTGCTGTCAATTGCTTGGCTTTATCTTCTCATTTCCCAAAATCTGTTGTTGCAATGTGGTCAACGGGATCTGGTGCCGCTGGTATTACGTCATCTTTGTCATACGCAGCATTTACAGAACCACATTTTGCTCATTTGTCAACAAAAACGACATTATTAATTATGCTGATTATTCCGTTCATCTACAGTATTGCATATTGGATTATTTTGGATATTCCAGATACTGTACATAAGATTCAAATATTGAATCCAAGAAGTTATATTATTAAAGAAGTTATTCAACATCATAGAGACAATTCAAATGAATCAAAATCTGATGTTCTGGTTCAAGTAGCGGATGAGAAGCAAATTGATGAAAATATGCCAACAACAATTGTTGTAGCAAGAAATGATAAAAAGCATTTAAGCTGTTTTGCAAAGTTGAAATTATTTGTGGTAAGTTTGTTTTACAGCGATTCAAGCAGAAAATAAAATCGAATTTCAGATTTTAAGAAAATTTACATTTCCAATATTTGTAGTTTATTTTGCACAGTTTTTGATTAATCAAGGTTTGGTAAGTATTATTGTTGTTGAAGGTTTCTTTGCACAGTTTTTTGGTTCAAAAGTTTTTAAAAACTGTCATAACTAAAAATGGTTATTTTAATGTTGAAGTTCTGAATCTAATTATTAAAGAAACTATATTATCCTTTTTTTCGTTACTATCACTCTTATATTCTATGCTACAATTATTATTTGTATTAGAGAATATGCAAGCCGTATTAAGAAAAATTTTGTGTCAAACAATTATCACAACTGCGCTATCAATTTTTTGTTTAATATAAGTTTTGCCTGGCAAATTAAATGTGTCTATTTCGTTAAATACCATCTTGCTTACCAATTTTTTTACAGCTTATATTTTAGACTCAATTAACGTACTTTAATTGTTCAAATGGCTTCAATTTATCTCTTCATTCCCAATATCGGTGGTTTCAAGTTATTTACCAGCTTGGTGATTTCTTTTCTCGATCAACTGTACATTTCTTTCATTTACCACAAATACTGCTATTTTTATGTCCAGTTTTACAGGTAATTGTGCTGTCTTCTTAATTATTAATATTTCTGTTACTCAATCAATGTATTAATTTAAATCCTATTTTTAGTTAACAAATGCAACATTTCTTATTTTTAATGCAATATTAGTTTTTGTTCCACATATTGGAATTATTTTTCCTATTCTCTTCTTTGAAGGTTTAATTGCTGGTTCAACATATGGAAATACATTTTATCGAATTCATACTGAAGTTCCATCAAATATTAAAGAATTTGCAATGTCAACCATTACTGTATCAAATGGACTTGGAATTGTTTTTGCTGCATTTACGGCAATTCCATTACATAATTTTATTTGTGATCAACAAATTGCTAGATTGTGATATTCAGTTTTTACTTGAAATTGTAGTTTTTATTTTTTATCTATTTATGAAGGTTGCATTTTACAAATAAATTTCGCTAAAACAGCTTGAAAATTTACAAACTCAAAAACTCCTGCAGGTGAATCACACACAGGAGCAACATGCATATATGCACCGACAGATGTTTCGACGGTGTAAGTAATACCAGTCCACCAATTTGAATAATCATAAGGTGTGCCATCTGTGTACTTCCAATGGCCTTTTGGATCGTCAATAAACATGCCAAAAAAAGCTTGTTTAAAACCGTCGCAATCATTTGCTCCGGGATAATAAGCTAAATCTATAAAAACAAACATTTTTTGCTTTCATGTATCTAAAAAATATTACTTGCAAGAAATACATTTTCTTCTAAACTATGAACAGATGCCAAATGCGCGCCATCAATTTTACATCTTTCTTCTGCATCAAGCCATGTCGCATTATCAAAAACTTTGTAGCATGCTCCAGTATAATTAAAAAATGTCCATGTTTCAAGACATGCTAAAGGTTTCTTTGTTGTGGTAATAAATTAAGTTGTTGTTGTTGCTTGCTCTTTTGCTTCTACCATACAAACATATGGTTTGTTACTCATACAATCTGCAGCCATCCATTTTTCTGTTTGTATTAACATTCCACCACAATTTGTATCAGAAGTATTTTGAGGTTGTCCTTTATCCCAATCATTCCAATCAAACGTTGTATTATCAATCCATGTCCATAAACCTGGTGTTAAGTGGCTATTTGCTCCTGTCCAGAAATTTGTACTTGTGCTATCTGTAAATATAGTACTTGCTTCTCCTGCAATTATAAATATTAAAAACCTTCGAAAAGCTTTAATAATTTTTACCACTTAAAAATACATTATCAAAGACGTTATGAATTGAAACTAAATTTCCACCTAAATTTTTACAACCTTGATCTGCAACAATCCAATTAGTTTTTGTTGTTTGAAACAAATAGCATTTTGAAAAATCAGAGAGAGATGCAATAGAGCCATTTGGACAAGCAACAACAAAATTAATAAAAGTCAAAAACAGTATTAAATTGAAAAACATTCAGCAATGAAGATAAAAACAGTTAGTTAAATTTAAAGAAAAGTAAAAAAGTGAGCTTATTTATTGATTTCTCTCCCTATTACTGAATGATAATAAACACGATAATCACTATTCTTCTTTTGCTGGTAATTAAAAAAGAAAGCTTTTTAGTGATAAGTTGTTTCAACTTTGAAAAAGCTTGTTTGCGTTTTTTCAAACATAAGAATTCGAGCTTCATGCGCAATTTTGACAGAATCATTGCGTTTTTGTAAACTGTGCAAAGATTTTGTGAATTAATAAAGGTAGGACGTTTGTAACAAAAAGAAAATATTCTTCTGTAAAATTTGGAGTTCACGAATTTCACAAAGGTTGTCAGCTTTTAGCTGCCTCATTTTCACCAAAGAAGTTTACATTTATTATCTCAAAGATCACAATTCAGCAGCAAAAAGTATTACTTTCTTTGCTTTTACTTTCAACAATCATAAAAATCATATTAGGGTTCTCTTCTTTGTGTCATTCATTTATTTCCTTGTTGAATGTATTGATAAAAAAATCGCCTTTCTTCCCGTCTAATTGCATTTTTTTCTTTTGTTTTTGTGGACAACACAAAAACTTTTAAAAGCAAAAAATGATGAGACTAAAAGACCATCCATCAATGTGGAAAAAAATAAATCAATAAGAGACTACATATAAATCAATGTGACCATTTTGATCGCAGCAACATCAAAAATCATTTGCTGCTGCAATTTTTTGATGGGCATTGACAACAGCAAAAAAATGTTCGAATGGTCAACTTCTAGAAATGCTCTAGCATTTTGGATTTATGGTTTATGTAATTCTTATGTATATTCAATTATGTTATCAGCAGCTGAAGATATCATGGATCGTCAAAATCATAAAGTTAAAGCTAATACAACGGATGTTTGTTATGTAAGATTAATAAAGAAGGAAATGATGTTTGATGAAATCTTGTGTTTCAGGAAAAAATAACAGAATCACATTGTTCACAAAAATCTACGGGTGCTGTTTTATTGGCTGATATAATTCCATGTATATTTGTGCAACTGATTTTTTTATTTTTTATGCAAAATATTGCTTATGGAGTTCGACATGCTTTGATTATTTTATGTCAAATTTCTAGTTTTATTATTGTTGCGTTCTCGCCTAATGTTACGATTTCTTTAATTGGTATGCTTTAACTTTAGCGACAAAAATTTATTTTTTATATCACATTTGAGATTACAGCATCTGTTTAATAAAGCTATACAAATGCCCTTCTTGTAGGTGTTGTATTTGCTTCTCTTGGTGCTGGAATTGGCGCTGTCAACTGCCTTGCTCTTTCATCTCACTTCCCAAAAAGTACTGTAGCAATGTGGTCAAGTGGTTCTGGTGCTGCTGGAATCATCTCTTCTTTTTCTTATGCAGCTTTAACAGAGCCACATTTTGCACATTTAACTCCAAAAGCAACGCTGCTGGTAATGCTTATAATTCCAATTTTATATGGCACTACTTATTGGTTTATCATGAAAGTCCCAGATAGTGTATATCAAGTAAATGTTTTTGATCCAAGAAGCTATATTATCAAAACAAGTAATCCAATAAGATCGAGTGCTGATTCAATAATACCAGTATTAGCCACAGATGCTGTGAATCCACTTGAAGATTATGAGATTCAAGATTTGACAAATCGAGTTGAACAGAAGAAGCTGACAGTAAAAGATAAATTTAAGCTATTTTGGGTATGTTGAAGTTTTTGGATTGTTGAAAACAAGTGTAATTATTGAATTTTTAAAAATTTTAGCCTTTGAAAAAGTACATGCTTCCCTTGTCGCTAGTTTACATTGGAGAATATCTTATCAATCAAGGACTTGTAAGTTTTAAAAAATTATTTCATTGAACTTGTCAGCATGCACAACTCTGTTGTTTTTTCACTGGTTTGAAAAAATGTATCTTTTTTTTTGTTAAAAGAGCTGTTCATGCTGTAAATCTTCTTTTAAAAACAGCCTTCAAGAAGACAATTTTTAGACAGAACTAATTTATTTTGATTGTTCACATGGCTTCGAACTTTCAAAACATTCCCAATATCGATGGTTTCAAGTTTTATATCAACTTGGAGCTTTCTTTTCTCGGTCAAGTGTACAGTTCTTTAGATTGCCACAACTCGTGCTTTATTTACTACCAGTTTTACAGGTAATGTTTAACAGCGTGTAAAAAATTGCCGGTTTTCATTTAGCTTTCATTTTTTTTCTTTTTTACTTTTAAAATACAAAACTCAGCTCCATTGAAGAATTATGAGTGTAAAAGAAATTTAAAAAATGAAAAATTAATTACCCTTTCCTTCAACTAATAAACAAATTACTTTCCAGATTTGTAATGCAATTTTTCTTGCTTTTGATGCCATCTACTTTTTCGTGCCACACATTGGAATTATCTTTGGAATTATTCTTTTTGAAGGAATGTTTGGTGGTGCCGCATATGGGAATACTTTTCATCGAATTCATAAAGAAGTTGCACCAGATATTCGAGAATTTAGTATGTCTGCAACAACCCTCGCAGATTCAAGCGGAATTGTTATTGCTGCGTTATCAGCAATTCCATTACACAATTTTATTTGTAATCAACAAAATATTCGAATAAAACCATAAAAAAATTTTCTTGTTTGAAGCAATGACAAAACTATTAATAAAATTAATTTATTATTCTTGTGAAAAAAAAATCGTTTGAAACAATATTTCTATAAGTGGTCCAAATAAAATTACAGAATTTGTATTTTAATAGCTTAGTTATGCTTAGCACAGGATAGGATTTCTTAACTGGTTACTGAAATTACGCTTGAACATCCTGGCTACAGAAGTATAGAAAACTATTTTGTAACGCTGATTTTGCATTTTTAAATACTCCATTTTTTAATGTAATACGATACTTTGTTTTTACACCTATTTCAGCTTTTGCAACAGAATTTTTACAACATCTTTTTTCCTGCTAATCCCAAACAATAGATTTTAAGCTTTCCGTGATCCCTATTTTTAAAACTACTGCTTTTACTGTTTTAACCCTCTCAAAAAATTGTCAGCATTTTTTTGCTTTTTTACACTTGACTATCTTCCCCATTTCCTTCCGTCATTTAATTCTTTATTTTTCGTAGAATTACACCCTCAAAAAATCTCTTCTATCTTGAATGAAATGGAAAAAGTTCAAGCAATGCAAAAGAATTGAAACGTTTTTTTATAGCCTTCCTTGTTTAAAAAAAGACTATTCTTTTTTCTTCTTCAAATTTTTAGCCAAGCTTTAGGTAAGCTTAAAAAGTTGTTATTGTAACGATTATTGCTGCTGCTATTGTTTGCCAAAGCACAGCAAAATCACAGCAGCAAAAGAAAGATTTGCGCACATACATTTTACTTTTTGATCTCAGCAAAGCTTTGAAGCTTATCTGTTTGAAGGATTTATTTTTGAGGAAAAGGACTATGAGGGCTAAATGAATTAACGCCTCCACAAAAAACAGTCTTCTTTTTACAAGTCAAGCAGGCAGCAGCAATATCCGCAACATCCCTTTAGCCTCTTCTTGCGCAAGCAAGTAACACAGCAAGAAGAGGAAAAAAGCACACGAAAGAAGAAGAAAACTCAAGCACGCTTTTTCAAGGCTTACTTTCCAAGTAGCTTCTACCAAAAAACTTTTTTCACTTTTTTCCCTTTTGCATTTACAGTCTCACACAAATCCACCGAGTGGTTGTCGTTGTCGTCTGATTTGATAATAACCCTGTTATCTTCAAGCTTGTCGTCAACAACAATTATAAAGGTGAATTTGAATATTATAAAATTTAATTCAAGTCTCACTGAATTATATTTTACATTTCTTGGACTTACTTTCTTCATTTCAAAAACTTATTTGTTTTCTTCCTTCATTAAAAGAAGTTAATAAGCAATCATGAATCCATGGGAAAAAGATCCAGGATGGCAATATTTGCGTCTTACACGTGAGCAAATGATTAAGGTTTGTTTTTTTATAGTTTAGGGCATAGTTTTGTAAAATACCGTGTTCTTTTTTTAATATAGGAATTTTAAAATTAATGTACATACTTTACATAAAAAACATTTTGTGTAGTGATATTTGGATAGGTTAACTTTTGTTTCTAACAAAGAATATTTTTTAAAAAATTTTATCTCTTATTTTCTCAGTTACCGTATCCATTTTTTTGATACAGTGATCTCAAAATTTAAATCAAAGCTTAAAATTTTTTGACTCACATTTATAAAAAGATTCCTTGGCTTTAGTGTACGGTAGCTTTTTGATCAAAATTTATTTTTGCCGAAACAAAATATGACAATTATTAAAAAATGTTTAAATTTTCAGGAGCAAGGAGTACCATACAATGCAAAGAAAAATGTCTGGATTCCAGATGTTGAAGAAGGATATCTTGCTGGTGAAATTGTTACCAAAAAGGGTGATATCTGTGTCATCAAAATTGCTGGTGATAAAGAAGTTAGCGTTAAGAAAGATCTTATTCAAGGTTTGTTTTTGCAAGCATTTTATGTTTTCAAATTCTTGGAGAATAAATTTACCCTTCAAAGCTTCTAATTAAAAATTATGTTTTGTTTTTTAGAAATGAATCCACCAAAATACGAAAAAACTGAAGATATGTCAAATTTGACATTCTTGAATGATGCATCCGTTCTTCATAATCTTCGATCACGTTATGGTGCTATGCTTATTTACGTAAGTTTTTTCTTCCCCTCTTCTCTCTTCCACTTTGTTTTAAAAAAAAGTTTTGAGCAATTTTTTATTTTTTCAAGCACTCTTTTTTTGCTTCTGCTTCTAGTCTCAAGTGGGATATGTGCGCATTTTTACTTGATCCAAAGCTTTAGCTTCTTCTTTTGCTTCAAAGGTTTAAAATAAGAAGTAAAAAAGTTTATTTATTTAAGAGGGGAAGAATATAAACGTTAATCTAATAGTTTTTTCTTCTGGTGCTTGTTGAGCTTGAAGATGAAAAAACAGTGATGACAAAAAAGTGAGTTGGGGAATTCTGAGAAAAAAAAGTTTATTTTGATTAAAGCAAAATATAGTAAATAAAAAAATAAAACAAATTTTTGCAACAAATTTTTAAAAATGCATAAAAGTGCCATAAATGCAAAGCTTTGCCGAAAACTTTTAAAGTAATTAAATGCAAAAATTATAATAAATCTTTTGAAAACAAAAATATGCCAAAAAAGTAATTTGATCAATTCCACATTAATCACATACATCCCTTTCTTTAGACCTATTCTGGTTTATTCTGTGTCGTCATCAACCCTTACAAGCGTCTTCCAATCTATACCGATTCTGTTGCTCGTATGTATATGGGTAAACGTCGTACTGAAATGCCACCCCATCTTTTTGCTGTTTCTGATGAAGCTTATCGTAATATGCTTCAAAATCGTGAAAATCAATCCATGTTGATTACTGGTGAATCAGGAGCTGGTAAAACTGAAAATACTAAAAAGGTTATTGCCTATTTCGCTTCTGTTGGTGCTTCACAAAAGGAAGCCAAAGAAGGAGAAAAGACTGTTACCCTTGAAGATCAAATTGTACAAGTAAGATATTTATCATTAAAAAGATAAAAGTTTTTAAAATGAAAAATTTAGACAAATCCTGTACTTGAAGCTTTTGGTAATGCTAAAACTGTTCGTAATAACAATTCTTCGCGTTTCGGTAAATTCATCCGTATCCATTTCAATCGTCAAGGTCGTCTTGCGTCTTGTGATATTGAACATTGTAAGTGTTATGATACACAGTTAATTCCCCTTGACACAATTAAAAGCTAATTGATAATTATCATTAACATGGCTAACAATTTAACTTACACATTTTTACTTCTCAAATACTCTCTATGTAAATTTAATTTTTCAGATTTGCTTGAAAAATCTCGTGTCATCCGTCAAGCACCTGGTGAACGGTGTTATCACATTTTCTATCAAATTTTCTCTGGTGCATTCCCTGATCTTAAGGGAAAACTCCTTCTTAACAAGCCCCTCAAAGATTATTGGTTTGTTGCACAAGCTGAATTAAGCATTGAAGGTGTTGATGATGTAGAAGAGCATCAAATGACTGATGAAGCTTTTGATATTCTTAAATTCTCACAAGAAGAAAAAATGGATTGTTACAAGCTTATGTCAGCTATCATGCATATTGGTATCATGAAATTCAAGCAACGTCCACGTGAAGAACAAGCAGAAGTTGATGAAACTGCAATGGATGAAGCACAAGCTGCATCAAAAATGTTTGAAGTTGATACTGATCAACTTTTGAATGCTCTTATCAAACCTCGTGTACGTGTCGGTAATGAATGGGTATCAAAAGGTCAAAATGTTGATCAAGTTTCTTGGGCTATTGGTATGCAAATAATTGATAACAAAAAAAACTAAGCAATCAAAAATATTATAGGTGCCATGGCAAAGGCTTTGTATGCTCGTGTCTTCCATTGGTTAGTTAAGAAATGTAACTTAACACTTGATCAAAAAGGTCTTGATCGTGACTACTTCATTGGTGTCTTGGATATTGCTGGTTTCGAAATTTTCGATTTTAATTCATTTGAACAACTTTGGATTAATTTTGTCAATGAAAAGCTTCAACAATTCTTCAATCATCACATGTTCGTTCTTGAACAAGAAGAATATGCACGAGAAGGTATTCAATGGACTTTCATCGATTTTGGTCTTGATCTTCAAGCTTGTATTGAACTTATCGAAAAACCTCTTGGTATTATTTCTATGCTTGATGAAGAATGTATTGTCCCAAAAGCTACTGATATGACACTTGCACAAAAATTGGTTGAACAACATTTGGGCAAACATCCTAACTTTGAAAAACCTAAACCACCAAAGGGCAAACAAGGAGAAGCTCATTTTGCTATGCGGCATTATGCTGGTACTGTCCGATACAATGTTTTGAACTGGCTTGAAAAGAATAAAGATCCATTAAATGACACTTTGTATTTAGTTTAAATTAATTAATTTAATAGAATTTAACCTTAGCTATTTTTAGTGTCGGCGTCTTGAAAGCATCAAAGGGTAATGCACTTTTGAATGAAGTAAGTCATAACTTAAATCATCCTTAAATTTATAAAACTCCTAAAATTTTCAGGTTTGGGCTGATTACACCACCCAAGAAGAAACAGCTGCTGCAGCTAAATCTGGTGCTGCAGGTGGAAAGAAAAAGGGAAAATCTGGTTCATTCATGACTGTCTCCATGATGTATCGTGAATCACTTAACAAGCTTATGAACATGTTGCATAAAACACATCCTCACTTTATCCGTTGCATTATTCCTAATGAAAAGAAAAAATCTGGTATGATTGATGCATCATTGGTTCTTAATCAACTTACTTGTAATGGTGTATTGGAAGGTATCCGTATTTGCCGTAAAGGTTTCCCCAATCGTACAATGCACAAAGATTTCGTCATCCGTTATGCGTAAGTTTTTGAATTAGCATAAAAATTTTTTTTGTAAAACGTTTAATTTCACTTTAATAATACCTTCCAAATTCTTGATAATGTTCATTTTTTAAAAATTTTAGCATTTTGGCTGCAAAAGAAGCTCGCAGCAGTGATGATCCAAAAGTATGCGCTGATCAAGTTCTTCAACGTCTTGAAAAAGATGGAAAAATCGGTGCTGAACATTATCGTGTTGGTCACACTAAGATTTTCTTCAAAGCTGGTATTGTAGCTCACATTGAAGATTTAAGGTTCGCATTACCTTTCTTGCTAAACAAAAATAACATGTCTAAATTATAGAGATGAAAAGCTCACTGAATTAATCACCACCTTCCAATGCTGGCTTCGTTGGTACCTTGCTCAACAAGAACGGGGAGCACGCTTTAAGCAAGCTAATGCGTACTATCTTGTTCAAAAGAACATTCGTGCATGGACTGTTCTTCGTACTTGGGATTGGTACAGACTTTATGGTTTAATCAAACCACAACTTAAATCTGGCAAATATGCAGAAGAAACTGAACGTCTCAAGAAAGAATTAGCAGCTATCGAAGCAGTAGCAGCAAAAGAAGAAGCTGCTCGTAAAGTTGTTGAAGCTGAATACAAAAAGCTTGCTGAAGAACGTGAAAAGCTTTTGACTGAATTAGAACTCAGCAAAGCTGGTTCATCTCAAGTTGAAGCAAAACTTACTGCTCTTGGAGCTGCAAAAGCTGAACTTGAACGCAATGTTTCTGATTTGAAGGACAAGTTAAATGACCAACAAGCACGTACTGAAGAAGCTCAACGAGCTTTAAGAAAATCAGAAAAAGATAAGGCTAATCTTAATGATCAAATCGCTGCATTAGATGATACTTTACTTAAAACTGAAGAAGACAAAAAGAACAAGGAACAAAAAATCCGTGAAATCCATGAACAAATGGCAAAACAAGATGAAGAAATTGCAAAAGCCAATCGCGAAAAGAAGCGCAATGAAGAAGAAAATCGTAAAATGGCAGAAGCCCTTCAAGCTGCTGAAGAACAAAACACTCAAGCAACACGTTTAAAGGCAAAACTTGAACGTGAAATTGAAGATGTTGAAGATACTCTAGAGCGTGAGCGCAGACATAGATCTGAAGTCGAAAAGGCACGCAAAAAGCTCGAAAATGATCTTGCTGCTTCTCAAGAACAAATTGATGAAATCAATAACCGCAAAGCTGAACTTGAAGAAAAGCTTCAACAAACTGAAGAAAATTTACGTGGATTAGCTGCTAAACTTCAAGAAGAACAACAAGTTCATTCACGCACCCAAAAGCAACTTAAAGATCAATTATCCCGTATTGCTGAATTGGAAGAAGAACTTGAAAGAGAACGTCAAGGCCGTGCAAAGGCTGATAAGACAAAGGGATCTGTTCAACAACTTCTTGATGAAGTTAATGACACCCTTGATGAAGAAGCTGGCAAAACAACTGCCCAAGCTGAACTCAGCAAAAAGAAAGAATTTGAACTTATCCGTCTTCGTCAAGAAATGGAAGAAGCAAATCAATCTCATGAATCTCAATTTGTTATGCTTCGTAAAAAGAACAACGATGATATTGCTGAATTGACAGAAAAACTTGAAAATGTTCAAAAAAGCAAATCAAAGGCTGAAAAAGATAAGGAAGCTCTTCGTCGACAACTTGATGAAGCTAATAGCCAAGTTATTGAAGAAACCCGCAACAAAGCTGAACAAGATCGTTTAGCTAAACTTTATGAATCACAAGTTGCTGAACTTCAAGCTAAAGTAGATGATCAACACAAGCTAATTCAAGATTTAGCCACAGCTAAAACTAAACTCCAAGGTGATAACACTGACATGGAACACCAAATGGGTGACTTTGAAGGTCAGCTTACTGGTTTGAGCAAGCGTAAGGCACAAATTTTGGCACAACTTGAAGATGCTCGTCGCACTGCTGATGAAGAACATCAAGAGCGTCAAGCTTTAAGCGCAACAGTCAAGAATCTCCAACATGAACTTGATTCCATCAAAGAAAATATTGATGAAGAAATCACCCAAAAAGAAGAAATTCTTAAACAATTATCTCGTGCTAGAGCTGAAACTGCCCAACTTAAAGCCCGCTTTGATGCTGAAGGTTTAGTTAACGTTGACGAATTTGAAGAAGAAAAACGTCGTCGTATCAACCGTAAACTTGAACTTCAAGATGCTCTTAATGATATTAATAACAAACTTATCTCTGCTGAAAAAGCTAACTCTCGTCTTCTTGGTGATGCCGAAGATGCCCGTTCCGATGTTGAACGTAATCGTGCTGTTGTTAACGTTCTTGAAAAGAAACAAGCATCATTCGACAAAATCATTGGTGAATGGAGAAAGAATTGTGATGATCTTTCCATGCAAATAGATCATTCACAACAAGAAGCTCGCCGACATGCTGCTGAAGTTTATGCTCTTCAACAAGCATCTACTTCAATGCAAGAACACAGTGATGAGCTTAAACGTGATAATAAGGCATTGACAAATGATATCAAGGATTTGAATGAACAATTAGGATCAGGTGGACGACAAACAATGGAAGTTGCAAAGAAGGTACGACAATTGGAACTTGAAAAAGATGAATTACAACATGCTTTGGATGAAGCGGAACAAGCCCTAGAAGTGGAAGAAAATAAGGTGCAAAGAGTGACAGCAGAAGTCCAACAAATTCGATCAGAAATTGATAGAAGAATACAAGAGAAAGAAGAAGACTTTGAAAACACACTTAAAAATCATCAAAGAGCTCTTGAATCCATTCAAACATCACTCGAAAATGAATCCAAAGGAAAACAAATGCTATTGTCTGTTAAGAAAAAGCTTGAAGGAGATATCAATGAATTGGAATTAGCTTTGGATATGGCTAATAAGACCAATGTTGATGCACAAAAGAACCTTAAAAAATTCATGGCACAAACTTCTGATCTCTCATTACAACTTGATGAAGAACAAAGAAAGAGAGAAGAGTTCAGAGAATCCTATCTCATGGCTGAAAAGAAACTTCAACTTCTTATGGCTGAAAAAGATGAACTTCAATCACAACGCGAAACTCTTGAAATTCAAAAAACAAAGTAAGTTTTACTCATAAAATACCCAAAAATCGAACACATTTAAATTTTTCATCCCCATAAAAATTTCTAGCTAGAAAAAGTACAACTAAAATTTCAGACTTGAACATGACTTCCAAGATCAACGTTCACAAAAGCATGAACTTACAGCTGAAAATTCAAGCCTTTCTGCTACCAAACGTACTATTGAAAATGATCTTCAACTTACAAAGAATGATTTGGATAAAGCAATTGTTGATCTTAAAAATGCTGAAGAAAATTACAAGAAGATCAATGGTGATGTTCAACGTCTTACCGAAGAACTCACCCAAGAACAAGCACACTTTGATCATCTTGAACGTCTTCGACGTGGATTTGAACAAAATATTCGTGTAAGCTTTTAAACATCTAAACAAAACACGTATAACTAATTACTTAATAAATCTGCATAAATAGCAAAAAATTGAAATTAACTTTTATCATATTTTTAGGAACTTCAAGCTAAACTTGAAGAAGCCGAACTTAATGCTCAACGTTTAGGACAACGTGCAATTGAAAAATTGCAAGATACAATTCGGTAAGCTTTCAACTAAAATTTCTGGCCTTTTCACAAAGCTATTAATAATTTTTAGTAAGCGCCAAACAGAATTAGATCAAGAAACCAAGCGCCATAAGGAAGTCATTAAACAGCTTACCAAGCATGAACGTGAAGTTCGTGAACGTCAATTTGAACTTGAAGAACAAAAGAAGAATGGAAATAAGATGCAAGAATTAATTGAAAAACTTCAACAAAAAATTAAAGTTCATAAAAAGCAACTGGAAGAAGCTGAAGAAGTTGCAAATACAAACATTCAAAAATTCCGTCAAATTCAGATTGCCCTTGAACATGCTGAAGAACGTGCTGATGAAGCTGAAAATAGCTTACTTCGAGTTAAAGCTAAATACCGTACTTCCATTGATGCAGTTCAAAAATCTGCAACTGGACGTTAAATACCATCAATGAAGATCCACATGTGAGACACCAACAACAAATCCTCGAAAACTTTTAACACTTACTTCCCCTTCATTTTTTATTGTATTAAGATAAAACAATTTTCAAGATTTTGCAAAGCCGTGAGACTCTTTGCTGAAATCATAAAAATTGTTTTTTGGCCCCTTTAATTTTTTGTAGTAATTTTGTGTTAAAGTTTCGAGCGAACGATATCGTAGTTATTTCTCTTTTTTTGTAAATTGTTTTTTTAAAAAAAGAGATTCCTTCAATCATTTATCTGGCCCGTTTTTAGTTGTTTTTTTATAATAAATTTCATTGACTCAAACAATCTTTTTCTTATTGGCACAATCACGAATTTTTAACTCAAAAATATTACATTTATATAGTAGCAACAGGAGAATTCAAGAAAGAAACGCATGAATATTTTAATGGAAAAGAATGTTGTGCAAAAAAATAATAATAATAACAGTTTATTAATTTTTGTCGAAAACAAGATTATTAATATATTTTTATACAAAAGCGTTGAATACCCATGCTTACAAATCATAAACTTCTCTAATTTTAATATTTTTCTTGCTATTTTATTATCAATCAATTTATTATTACAGTAATAACCTCTAATAATTTAAAATGTAAAAACTTTTGAAGTAATTTATAGGCTACAAACTATAACTATTTCAATTACATTCTACTGTTGAACTTCAACAATAAAAAAATTAACATAATTGCTTATGCTGAAATCGAGTAATCCCTATAAAAGAGCATTTAATTTTTGCCATTTGCAACATTTTTATTTTTTTCGTCACGTGAAGATGAAACTTTGCTCCTTCAAACAACTATTTTTGCTCTTCATTATTTGCGTTCCATTTTTATTTTTGGATTCAAGTGATGCTGCTGCAAAATCTGATAGAAATGCTTTAAATATAACTGGTGGTGGTGAACAAGCTGAATATGGTGTTGGTGAATTGTTATCTGATGGATCTGTTCAAGCAAGGCAAGATGTCAAAGATATTATACTTACTGGATCTGGATATATAAATCTTACAATACCTTCTGGACAATTGCAATTGGAAGTTTGTCCAAGCTGTACAGGAACGTAAGTTTCATGATATTATTAATTAACAGGGAAAATGTTATGATGATTATTTTTTAGATCAAGAATTTGCTTTGATACTACAGAAGATGTTGCTGGAAAAGAATTGGCATGTTCAGAGTTTCCATCTTTTTGTACCTTTCAAGTAAAATATGAATCTAATGCTGAACCGCAGATGAAAAGCATAGTCTTTGGTATAGAACCTAGAGAAACTCGTGTATTTACAAAAAATTTTCACGGTTCATGCCTTAAACCAACAATTGATACTGGTCTTGTTGTGGCAGTTGGAACAAGCGAGTTTGCTAGTTGTAAACCAAAATTTGATCATGGTGAAAAAATGATAAGACTTTATGTTAATATTGAATCTTCATGCCCAATTGCAGTTGTGAGTTCTTTTATTATTGTTTCCTTCTTTAATAATCTTTTGGTTTATAGAAAAATGCTCAAATTCATGTTCCTAAAATTCTTACAACTCTTCCACCTAAAACAACACCAGCACCAGAAAAATCAACTCCAAAACCTCAAGCTAAAGAAACTGCAGATGCAGGAATTCCGTGGTGGGCATATTTGATTATTGCAGTCGCATGTATACTTGCTCTTATTGCCATTGGTGCTATTGTGTAAGTTTTACTTGGATACTGTAATATATATGATATTAAAAACATTTTTTTAGATATTTTGTTTGTTTCAAAAAACCAAAGCCATCAAAAACTGAACATTCTCCACCTGCTGTTATTGTAACACCAGCAACGTCAAAACAAGCTAATGGTCCAAATGCAACAACGACAACAACTGCTGCTGCTGCTCCTGGTGAAACGAATGAAACACCATCATCAAAGAGAAAAGCTGATTTGAATTTTAGCAAATTTGAACCAAGTAAAAAATCCAAGAAAGCTCAAGAACAAATTGATGAAATCAATAACCGCAAAGCTGAACTTGAAGAAAAGCTTCAACAAACTGAAGAAAATTTACGTGGATTAGCTGCTAAACTTCAAGAAGAACAACAAGTTCATTCACGCACCCAAAAGCAACTTAAAGATCAATTATCCCGTATTGCTGAATTGGAAGAAGAACTTGAAAGAGAACGTCAAGGCCGTGCAAAGGCTGATAAGACAAAGGGATCTGTTCAACAACTTCTTGATGAAGTTAATGACACCCTTGATGAAGAAGCTGGCAAAACAACTGCCCAAGCTGAACTCAGCAAAAAGAAAGAATTTGAACTTATCCGTCTTCGTCAAGAAATGGAAGAAGCAAATCAATCTCATGAATCTCAATTTGTTATGCTTCGTAAAAAGAACAACGATGATATTGCTGAATTGACAGAAAAACTTGAAAATGTTCAAAAAAGCAAATCAAAGGCTGAAAAAGATAAGGAAGCTCTTCGTCGACAACTTGATGAAGCTAATAGCCAAGTTATTGAAGAAACCCGCAACAAAGCTGAACAAGATCGTTTAGCTAAACTTTATGAATCACAAGTTGCTGAACTTCAAGCTAAAGTAGATGATCAACACAAGCTAATTCAAGATTTAGCCACAGCTAAAACTAAACTCCAAGGTGATAACACTGACATGGAACACCAAATGGGTGACTTTGAAGGTCAGCTTACTGGTTTGAGCAAGCGTAAGGCACAAATTTTGGCACAACTTGAAGATGCTCGTCGCACTGCTGATGAAGAACATCAAGAGCGTCAAGCTTTAAGCGCAACAGTCAAGAATCTCCAACATGAACTTGATTCCATCAAAGAAAATATTGATGAAGAAATCACCCAAAAAGAAGAAATTCTTAAACAATTATCTCGTGCTAGAGCTGAAACTGCCCAACTTAAAGCCCGCTTTGATGCTGAAGGTTTAGTTAACGTTGACGAATTTGAAGAAGAAAAACGTCGTCGTATCAACCGTAAACTTGAACTTCAAGATGCTCTTAATGATATTAATAACAAACTTATCTCTGCTGAAAAAGCTAACTCTCGTCTTCTTGGTGATGCCGAAGATGCCCGTTCCGATGTTGAACGTAATCGTGCTGTTGTTAACGTTCTTGAAAAGAAACAAGCATCATTCGACAAAATCATTGGTGAATGGAGAAAGAATTGTGATGATCTTTCCATGCAAATAGATCATTCACAACAAGAAGCTCGCCGACATGCTGCTGAAGTTTATGCTCTTCAACAAGCATCTACTTCAATGCAAGAACACAGTGATGAGCTTAAACGTGATAATAAGGCATTGACAAATGATATCAAGGATTTGAATGAACAATTAGGATCAGGTGGACGACAAACAATGGAAGTTGCAAAGAAGGTACGACAATTGGAACTTGAAAAAGATGAATTACAACATGCTTTGGATGAAGCGGAACAAGCCCTAGAAGTGGAAGAAAATAAGGTGCAAAGAGTGACAGCAGAAGTCCAACAAATTCGATCAGAAATTGATAGAAGAATACAAGAGAAAGAAGAAGACTTTGAAAACACACTTAAAAATCATCAAAGAGCTCTTGAATCCATTCAAACATCACTCGAAAATGAATCCAAAGGAAAACAAATGCTATTGTCTGTTAAGAAAAAGCTTGAAGGAGATATCAATGAATTGGAATTAGCTTTGGATATGGCTAATAAGACCAATGTTGATGCACAAAAGAACCTTAAAAAATTCATGGCACAAACTTCTGATCTCTCATTACAACTTGATGAAGAACAAAGAAAGAGAGAAGAGTTCAGAGAATCCTATCTCATGGCTGAAAAGAAACTTCAACTTCTTATGGCTGAAAAAGATGAACTTCAATCACAACGCGAAACTCTTGAAATTCAAAAAACAAAGTAAGTTTTACTCATAAAATACCCAAAAATCGAACACATTTAAATTTTTCATCCCCATAAAAATTTCTAGCTAGAAAAAGTACAACTAAAATTTCAGACTTGAACATGACTTCCAAGATCAACGTTCACAAAAGCATGAACTTACAGCTGAAAATTCAAGCCTTTCTGCTACCAAACGTACTATTGAAAATGATCTTCAACTTACAAAGAATGATTTGGATAAAGCAATTGTTGATCTTAAAAATGCTGAAGAAAATTACAAGAAGATCAATGGTGATGTTCAACGTCTTACCGAAGAACTCACCCAAGAACAAGCACACTTTGATCATCTTGAACGTCTTCGACGTGGATTTGAACAAAATATTCGTGTAAGCTTTTAAACATCTAAACAAAACACGTATAACTAATTACTTAATAAATCTGCATAAATAGCAAAAAATTGAAATTAACTTTTATCATATTTTTAGGAACTTCAAGCTAAACTTGAAGAAGCCGAACTTAATGCTCAACGTTTAGGACAACGTGCAATTGAAAAATTGCAAGATACAATTCGGTAAGCTTTCAACTAAAATTTCTGGCCTTTTCACAAAGCTATTAATAATTTTTAGTAAGCGCCAAACAGAATTAGATCAAGAAACCAAGCGCCATAAGGAAGTCATTAAACAGCTTACCAAGCATGAACGTGAAGTTCGTGAACGTCAATTTGAACTTGAAGAACAAAAGAAGAATGGAAATAAGATGCAAGAATTAATTGAAAAACTTCAACAAAAAATTAAAGTTCATAAAAAGCAACTGGAAGAAGCTGAAGAAGTTGCAAATACAAACATTCAAAAATTCCGTCAAATTCAGATTGCCCTTGAACATGCTGAAGAACGTGCTGATGAAGCTGAAAATAGCTTACTTCGAGTTAAAGCTAAATACCGTACTTCCATTGATGCAGTTCAAAAATCTGCAACTGGACGTTAAATACCATCAATGAAGATCCACATGTGAGACACCAACAACAAATCCTCGAAAACTTTTAACACTTACTTCCCCTTCATTTTTTATTGTATTAAGATAAAACAATTTTCAAGATTTTGCAAAGCCGTGAGACTCTTTGCTGAAATCATAAAAATTGTTTTTTGGCCCCTTTAATTTTTTGTAGTAATTTTGTGTTAAAGTTTCGAGCGAACGATATCGTAGTTATTTCTCTTTTTTTGTAAATTGTTTTTTTAAAAAAAGAGATTCCTTCAATCATTTATCTGGCCCGTTTTTAGTTGTTTTTTTATAATAAATTTCATTGACTCAAACAATCTTTTTCTTATTGGCACAATCACGAATTTTTAACTCAAAAATATTACATTTATATAGTAGCAACAGGAGAATTCAAGAAAGAAACGCATGAATATTTTAATGGAAAAGAATGTTGTGCAAAAAAATAATAATAATAACAGTTTATTAATTTTTGTCGAAAACAAGATTATTAATATATTTTTATACAAAAGCGTTGAATACCCATGCTTACAAATCATAAACTTCTCTAATTTTAATATTTTTCTTGCTATTTTATTATCAATCAATTTATTATTACAGTAATAACCTCTAATAATTTAAAATGTAAAAACTTTTGAAGTAATTTATAGGCTACAAACTATAACTATTTCAATTACATTCTACTGTTGAACTTCAACAATAAAAAAATTAACATAATTGCTTATGCTGAAATCGAGTAATCCCTATAAAAGAGCATTTAATTTTTGCCATTTGCAACATTTTTATTTTTTTCGTCACGTGAAGATGAAACTTTGCTCCTTCAAACAACTATTTTTGCTCTTCATTATTTGCGTTCCATTTTTATTTTTGGATTCAAGTGATGCTGCTGCAAAATCTGATAGAAATGCTTTAAATATAACTGGTGGTGGTGAACAAGCTGAATATGGTGTTGGTGAATTGTTATCTGATGGATCTGTTCAAGCAAGGCAAGATGTCAAAGATATTATACTTACTGGATCTGGATATATAAATCTTACAATACCTTCTGGACAATTGCAATTGGAAGTTTGTCCAAGCTGTACAGGAACGTAAGTTTCATGATATTATTAATTAACAGGGAAAATGTTATGATGATTATTTTTTAGATCAAGAATTTGCTTTGATACTACAGAAGATGTTGCTGGAAAAGAATTGGCATGTTCAGAGTTTCCATCTTTTTGTACCTTTCAAGTAAAATATGAATCTAATGCTGAACCGCAGATGAAAAGCATAGTCTTTGGTATAGAACCTAGAGAAACTCGTGTATTTACAAAAAATTTTCACGGTTCATGCCTTAAACCAACAATTGATACTGGTCTTGTTGTGGCAGTTGGAACAAGCGAGTTTGCTAGTTGTAAACCAAAATTTGATCATGGTGAAAAAATGATAAGACTTTATGTTAATATTGAATCTTCATGCCCAATTGCAGTTGTGAGTTCTTTTATTATTGTTTCCTTCTTTAATAATCTTTTGGTTTATAGAAAAATGCTCAAATTCATGTTCCTAAAATTCTTACAACTCTTCCACCTAAAACAACACCAGCACCAGAAAAATCAACTCCAAAACCTCAAGCTAAAGAAACTGCAGATGCAGGAATTCCGTGGTGGGCATATTTGATTATTGCAGTCGCATGTATACTTGCTCTTATTGCCATTGGTGCTATTGTGTAAGTTTTACTTGGATACTGTAATATATATGATATTAAAAACATTTTTTTAGATATTTTGTTTGTTTCAAAAAACCAAAGCCATCAAAAACTGAACATTCTCCACCTGCTGTTATTGTAACACCAGCAACGTCAAAACAAGCTAATGGTCCAAATGCAACAACGACAACAACTGCTGCTGCTGCTCCTGGTGAAACGAATGAAACACCATCATCAAAGAGAAAAGCTGATTTGAATTTTAGCAAATTTGAACCAAGTAAAAAATCCAAGAAAGCTCTAAAGATAAAGGTTACAACACAAGAACCAACAACAACAGAAGATGCTCCACCTGCTCCTGGTTCACGACAACCAGTATTTGATTTATCAAAGGTTCCAGAACCTGTTTATAAACCAGTTTATAATCCAAAACCTCATCGATTGGTACCACGTTCAATGAAATCAGCAAAAACTGATTCTCTTGAAAAAACGTTGCCAAAAGAAAGAATGGAATTAATTGAAGCTGTTGCAACTTCTGCATCTCGACATTGCCTTAAATCAAATGAACCTGAAGTTGTGCAAGAAATGAAAAAGTGAATTACTTTTTGAGTAAACTGTAATTTTTATATCTTCTTTTAGGAATTATCCTGAAATAAAACGTGTTGTTTTGGATGCTGAAGCTGAAGTTGTATGTTTGCCTGTTGGAAAGATGTTTATTGAAATTGATACACTTGCGTATGTTTATTTACTTATATATTCCGTTTGTATTTTAACATTATTTTAGTCGTGAAGCTGAACAAAAACTGGGTGCAATTGGTTGTGAATATGATGAAAATCAATGTTGTACATCGGTTCCTGAAGGTGCTCGTCAATATCTACAAGATGAAAAAACTCCAACAACAACCGTATATTTTGCTTTTGGAATTGAATATCATCGATATCTTCCTGAAGATTATCAGAAACTGCAAGTTTATTCTCTTCCATTATTGATGGTTGTTGCACTTCAACGTCGCTTTCCAGATCATTATCGTCGTAAAGCATGTGCATTAATGCGGTATGTTTTTTTGCTTATATATTATCGCTTTCTAACATGTACTTATTTTTAGTCGAAAGATGCCTATTGTACTTGCAAATTATACTGAAGCTGCACGTCAAAAACTACCATATCCGATTCCTGCAATTGAAAAGGCATACTGCCGAGATCCAAAGCTCTTTAGGCAATTATCTCAAATCAAAACTGATAGTGAAGGAGAAAAAAGAATGCAGCAAAAGAAAGAAGCAGTTGAAAAAAAGAAGATGGATGTAAAAGGTGGTGATCGTGATTCAAAGCGAAAGAAGAAATCAACAAAGAAGCTCCACTGAATATTCTTGTTTTTGATTATCTTGTGGTCCTGGTGAATTTTTTTTCATTATATTTAATTTAATGTTAAATAAATATATTATTTTTTTATTGATATACGATAGTTGCTACAATTTGATAATACTTTATTTTTTTGCATTGGGGTACTGTAGTTAGTGGTGGACAAGCCGTAATGTTTTAATTGTTTTTGATAATTTCATAGCTATTTTTTGTTCAACAAGTTCTAAGCTAAAAAATGAATCTCATTTGATACTGACAATGATTAGAATTACACCTTTTGTGTTTTAAACAAAAATTCTGGAATTTCTTGAATCGTCCTTTGTTGTTTTAAAACTTTATGCTTAAGCATACCAAATAAATATTTTTCGGCTTTTGAATTTTATAAAAACAAATTTTTTCTTGAACACAATGAGTCATTGTTTTTTATAGCAAAAATATAATCAATTACCGTAATCATAGATTGATTGCTTAAGTCTTTCTTATTACACGACGAAAAATTGATCAATCGATGTCAGCAGATTCTATTATCAACTTTTATTCACGCTTTTCTGAGAAGAAAAAACATGAAGGAGGTGTTAAAAGCAAAAGAAAGCAGTAAACAGCTTTCTCTTGTTATTGGTAGAAAATAAACACACCCAAAAAATGTTGTATGCAATTTTGTTTTGGTATTTTTGGGTGCTCACGGTATCATCGTATATCCAAAAACGAAAGATCCACTCTTTAACGATGAACCACTTAAATGTGTTGTAATAAAAAAATTATCTTGAAAATGAATAACATAGATCTGCAATCTTTATTCCATCAACGTATCATCCGATGTTTCGGCGGCATCATCATCAAACATCTGAAAATGATAAAACCGCAAACCTTTTAATAGTAGAAACGGTAAGATGATAGAATTCTTGTCTTTGTTGGTTGTTGGCATGAAATACGATTGAAGCAGGTTTGTCTCAACACAAAGACAAAAACGTGATTAAAATTTATTTTTTTCAAACATTTTTTAAAATAACAAACTTGTCCAAAAAATTAAAATTGCTTTCTGTATTTTCATTTTGTTAATACTTTAATTTTAAAGTACCGCTTTAAATTGTAACAAATAGCTACATTTATTGTATTATCCATTTTCTACAAGTATTCAAAAAAAAGCAAAAATCAATAACACGCTGATGATTCATCCCCTACTAAAAAAAGTGTTTTTTACAACTGCATTTTAGTTCACTTTTTTGCATAAAGACAGAGTCCAAATTAAAAATATAAATCTTTGCGGATAAAATAAATCAGTAATCAGCATCTATTATTGTCATGCTGCTTCAACTAATAACGAAATCTCTTTCCTGTTTTGATTCACACAACCTTCTTGACATACGCCCTTTTTATCAGTTCTTGCACTCATTATTAGCTAGCTAAAAACAAAGTTGACACTGTTCGAAGAAAAAACATATTTTTTTCATTATTGTAAGATTTTTTTGCAATATGGACATGTTGGCATATATGTTTGGCAGAGATACTTGTGAGTTTGTGGAAAAAAATTTTGATGAGATTATTTCAAATGAAATGTTTTCATCAATGAATGGTAGCACTGTTAATGGGCAAGTTATTGATCGAGAGAACGAAGAACCAATTTTAAATGATGGCCAAGAACAAGTAAATATGCAAATTGAAGAACAGCATCAGGGTGACAGGCAATCAAGAGACATGAGCTACCGTAGCTTTGATGACTGGATTTTTGCTGAATTCGAGCAAAGCAATAACACGTAAGAACTTTTTTTGCACTTTTATTTTTAGCTTGCTTTTTTCTGTTGTTATCAAAATTATTTATAGAGAACGTTTTCTCTAAAATAATTTTGATAAAAAAGTTTGATTGACGCAAACAGATTTTCGCTGATAGCTCTGTTGTAGAAAAATAACGGAACAACTACAGTATACATAATAGTTTTTCTTTCAGTTCAACTGGCAATGAATTCTTTCAACCTCCACAACTTGCACATAACATTTCATCATTATCATTGCCAGCAACACCAACAACTGCTACTACTCCAACAGAAAAGAAGCGAAAAAGCTTCCGGAATTGTTGTAAAGCAATTAAATCTTGGCTAAAAAATAAACCTAAAAAATTGTTACCAACTGCTCAGGCCGTATTTCCAGAATATTCAGCTGAAATTGAAGATGCTCTAAAAATGAAAGGAACAAAACCTGGTCGACCTCTTATCCAAAATGGTAGGGCTCATTACCAAATAATATATATGCTTACAAAATCTTTTTATGATTCTAGGTAAACTAAGCCCTGAAAAACGTAAACAATTCCGTAGCATTTATGATCTAAATAAAGAGTGCATGAAATTTATTGCATCATTTGTTCGAAAATACAATAATGGATATGCTGCAACAATGAAACTGGAAGATTTCATGTATCCAGTAGACATTGATGGGTTAGTTTACTATACTACTAGTTAAATACATTTTTGCTTTGATTTTTAGTCCTAAAAAACTGTCCAAATCATGTCGTCACACACAATGATTCAACAACGTGTACATTGAACATTGTCCTTTGCCCTTAAGAATAACAAATGTGGCTCAAAAGAGCACTAAAACGAACTTCATTGATCATACTTTAAATATTTAAAAAAAAGAAGTTCTAGCTTACATTAATTTATGGAAATTTCTCTTGGTTTGTGCATGCATAATATGAGTTTAAAACAATTATATAAATTAGTGGTTTTGACAAAAACATGATTTTATTAAATATTTTTAATTTAATTTTTCGTTGTTTTTGAATTTGAACACAATTTTAGCTAGTTTTTAGACACACTTTTTATCAGTAAAATCAATAGAAATATCACAGGGCTTAAAAGATGACTCGTGATAGCTTGTATTGAGGAAAAACAAAGTAAAAGGTGCGGCAATAGAAATGTCCTCTTTCTGATAACACATTTCATTGAAATACATTAATTGTGTCATGATGTCATTGATCATAAGGAAACAATAAATCTTTTGCATGAAACATTAACTTAATTATTGATTGAAATGATGCAATTTATTAATAATATTTAATAATTGTTCGAAAATTCTTTAGTTTCAAAATGAAAAAATAGATCAAGCAAAAACATATATCTGAAATATCGTGTGTGTTTTTAAATACAATGAATCATAAAAGCACTTTTACAGAAGCAATATCTGCCAACTGTTTTACAAATGCAGCAATAAAAGGTTTTTAAAATATTTTTTTTATATTTAATTAAAAAAGTACAGTCAGCTTATGTTTAAGATAACCAAAATGGCGTCTTCTTTTGAAAAGATAACTGATATAAAAGCCAGCAATGTATATCTGTCAAACATTTAATGCACCACATTTTGACGTCCATTTATTCTCCGTGTCTAAAGAATTCATTTGATGCATAAATTTATATATTTTATTCATTTCATTAAAAGAAATTGCTGAAAATTATTTTTTTCTAAAGAATTGGTTACATGCTGTTTAAAATTATTTCATTGTTGTTTATTTTGTTTTATTTTAAATGTTTCTTCTTGTAATTCGTTAACCTTTGTATTATTTTTTTACTTTGACTTATTTTTGACTCCTTTTTGTGCAACAAAATATAGTTTTTTCATCTTTCTTAAAAGCCACATTTCTTCACCATTTTTGTGTGATGATTTTTACGTTCTTTTTTAAGGACATTCCAAAAATTTGTCCCACAATGCTCTACTTCTTTTATGATGAAGCTGCTTTAAAAAAATATGATAACACAAAAAAAGAGTCTCAAAAATCAGGTGATTACGCTTGATAATAAACGAAAATAAAATTGTTTATGCTGAAATTTTTCTTATTAAATTTTTGGGGCAAAACGAATTTTTAAATTCAATTTAATAATAGTTGAGCAAGCAGTGATGCAAAAACTGCATAAAAATTGAAAATGTAGTACAGTTGAACCTCGTCATTACGTTTACAAAGGGACCATTAAAAAACAACGTAACAACGAGGTCCATGTAATGAGCAAAGCTTATATTTGTTCGATTAAACACAAAAGTAGCCTTGATGCGAAGACACAAGAAATCAGATTTTTAAAATAATAAGAAATTAAGTCTCATTTTCTAAAAATCTTTATTTTAAATGCTAAAAATAACACCCATTGTGATTCGAATTCACGTTTTTTATTTTCGAAAACTCTTTTTTGTTCACCGACATTGATTTACGGCAGAGTTTTTTTATGCTTGTTTTCGCTTTCATTTTCGCATTGTTGCATTGATATCTTTAAGGCTATGAGAAACAGAATATCAAGATTTTAATAATTTATTATTCTTGCTTTAAAGTAGCACTTTATTCGTTTTTTGCATTTATTATTCTTGCTTTAAAGTAGCACTTTTGTTGCAAAGTTATTCCTTTTTAATTTTTTAAGTAGAACAAAATCTAGCTAATTTTTATTCATTTCGTCGAATTTTTGAATTTTTAAGTGAAAAAGACAAAATCTATGAATTTTCCGTAACTTACAAAGCAAAGCACGATTCGTGCTTTGTTAGACAAAGCACGAATCATTTCGTCGAGCAAGACGAGCCGTTTTACAGTAATAGTTACGCAATTTCCTTTTCATGTAAATGTAAACACGTTTTCTTTGCAAATTTTATCTAATCAATTAATTTTTTTTTCTGTGAACATGTGGTTGTATCTTTATTTTAAACATCAGTAATTGTTTTTTTCTTCATTTAAAAACAATGATAAAAAATCGTTAAAAAAGTATTTCAACAACGATGAAACTATAAACCTTCTTTTCCGGAAGCATTGTTTGCAATGTTCTGTTTCATAAAAAAATGAATAAACATTGCCTCCGTAAATGTCTACTGTATTCCATCACTCTCATTTGAAGCTACATAGTGACAAAAATGTTGGTGATTCATTGCTTTTGTTCCTTAAAATAATGATTAACATGCAATGTAGTTTTTGCAAAGCACCAAAAATTGTTTGTTATCATTTTTTTACTCCGCAAATTAACCTATTTGGGGCGGTACATTTTTTTAGAGCAACAATAGATATTAGCTCCACAGAACATCCTCTATTGATACTTTTCGAGGGCCATATATAAACATCAAGTAAAAAATGCAATTCCCCTTTTCTGCCATTTTTTGAAAATAGGCACTATGGAGAAGAATGACACCCCCACCGCTGATAAAAACGATCCACTGCTAAGTGATGCACAAGAGCAAGATACTGTAATTGATGGTATTATTGATTTGGAATTTGAAATGTTGGGATTAAATCCTGTTGAAAATGGTCTTGCAACACCCGTTTCTATGGACCTGAACACTTCTGCACCAGCTTTAATCCCTTCACTTAACCCCAATCAGATACCTGCTGATTTTTTTGATATCAATACTCCAGCAACTCACGCAATTTCACAACCAACCAGTGTAGTAGTTTTACCTGAATGCCTTGAAACACAACACATTCCTGAACGAACTGGTAAAAAAAGAAAATTTCCTTTTGACTTGGTAGAACAACAACAACCACCCTCCAAACCTGGACGTCCACCTAAAAGTGATGATGAAGAAAATACCGATGCAACAACTTTAAGAAAACGGAAATATGCAAGAATTTATCAAAGAGAAGTAAGTTTAATCTGTTTCAAATCTTCATTTTTTATTATTGTTTTTACAGAAAACTTCTCAACTTCGTGAAGCATCAAAAGCTCTTCATTCACTTTACAAGGCATTAAAGGAGATTGACGCCACTATCCCACAATACAAGGGAATCATAGAAGCTCTTGAACTTCAGATTCCTGGACTTAAAGATGCCATAAACAAGGATTGCAAATAATACGTTTACGTATTATTTTGTTTCGCATTGTTTTTTTTGAAAGTATAACGGTTTTTGTTACTGAATGTGAAAATGCTTCAATTGTTTTTTGGTTTTCGATATCTGTGTTCACATTAATCGCATGTATGTATTTGAATAAAGCTGTTTCATAGTTAATAACTTCTCTCATTACAGTTTTAAATTTTAATAAAATCATTTTTGTCATTTTTGTGACCAACGGCTTTTACTGTTGTTGTCTTTTTTCCGTTTTTGTTTTCTTTAAGCTATTTCTGCATTTAAAGTACAGCAGTAATCATCGACGATCTTTTTTGTTTCAACACAAATTTCATTTTTCACTTTTTCTCTGCCATCATATTTCTCTTATTATATTTTTTTCAAGCATATTAAGTTCAAAACTGACTCCTCCTTTTTCCCAAGAAGGCTGTTGTTAAAAAATGCAGTTTCCTGATGGACGTTGTTATCGAGGAAATTAGAGACAAAAAAAAGGTACAAACACCTCAGCTGAAGTTAAAAAAACACGGGAACTGTCGTCGCAAACAAAAATCTCTTACTTTGTTATAGGGATCGAAACGTAGAATCAGTTGCACACAAGTTTAGCATAGCTTTTTGAATAATCATTATTACATTCATATTGGATAAAAAAAACTTCTAAATATATAAAAAATGCAGTTAAAATCAATAAAATTTATTCTTTTGTCTTTGTCAATGTTTAACAGCTAATATATGATACTATTTTTATCATGATAACAAAAACCACGGAGAGAAGAGCAACCGCAATCGTTACTTCATTACCTCTTTGTTTGAGCCTTAAAATCAGTAAGAATCAATTTTTGTTGATGCGTTTTTTATTTTTGTGTTTAATTTTTTTTAAATTCAAATTATATTTCTTGTATTTTCATTGTTGGAAAAGCTAATTTTTAGCAAAAGTTTTTTTGAAAGCTATTAGAGTTTTTAATTTTGTAATTTTATGTTTTTCTGCTTAATGCTATTTTTTATAGTTTATCCCAATATAAGAAAGCCAATGATCGAACCAAAAATATCTACCATAATTAATTATTATATAATTTTGATTATTTATCGTGTAATTTTCTACCCATTTTCTCAAATTTATCATAATCATAATATTAATCACATACATGATGTATGATACATATTTACTGCTTACAAAAAATATTTTTATGCCTTTTTTGTTTCTTTTACTTTCTATCTAATCACAAATTTTTTGAGGAAAAAAAGGTGCTTCTTTAATGAGTCGTTTTCTTTTTTTTATTCACAACAACTAGTGAAGTACATGCGTTTTGATTGAATTATTTTCATAGCCTAAATTGATATAAAAATTTTAGCGAACGGCGGACTAGCATTTTAGCTATTTTACGTTAACTACAAAGCTTGTTACAGAAGCAGTACTATATAAAAGAAGAATTAAAATAAAAACAAGAAACAAAAAAGAGAAGCGCAAGTGCTTAAGGCGCAAAAACTGAAAAGGAAAAACGGAGGATAATTAAAGGCGAGAAATCCACAGTATTAAAATAATTTTTTAAAAAGTCAAAAGTTGTTGTATTATTTCATAAAATTTGTCAAACGTGTCGTATTTGTAAAAATGTTTAAACAAGATACTTTTTACAGATATCCAAGAAACAATGAAATTCATTTTTTTGTAACTTTCTTATATTTTCTTTATTTGATTAAAACTAATGGTCGACAAAATTAACAAATTATTTGACAATGCTTATTCATTCAATGTTAAAATAATATTTTGTCATTGTCAATTCGCATTTTCATTTAAAATAAAAGCTGAGAATATTGTAACCAGCTTAAGATCAATCATAATGTAAAATTTGCATAATTTTCGATAATAAAATTTTAAATTAAATTTTATTATTATTTTAGGAACTTCAAGCTAAACTTGAAGAAGCCGAACTTAATGCTCAACGCTTGGGACAACGTGCAATTGAAAAATTGCAAGATACAATTCGGTAAGCTTTCAACAAAAAGTTTTTTGCTTCACCAGAAAACTATTAATAATTTTTAGTAAGCGTCAAACTGAATTAGATCAAGAAACTAAGCGCCACAAGGAAGTCATCAAACAACTTACCAAGCATGAACGTGAAGTTCGTGAACGTCAATTTGAACTTGAAGAACAAAAGAAGAATGGAAATAAGATGCAAGAATTAATTGAAAAACTTCAACAAAAAATTAAAGTTCATAAAAAGCAACTGGAAGAAGCTGAAGAAGTTGCAAATACAAACATTCAAAAATTCCGTCAAATTCAGATTGCCCTTGAACATGCTGAAGAACGTGCTGATGAAGCTGAAAATAGCTTACTTCGAGTTAAAGCTAAATACCGTACTTCCATTGATGCAGTTCAAAAATCTGCAACTGGACGTTAAATACCATCAATGAAGATCCACATGTGAGACACCAACAACAAATCCTCGAAAACTTTTAACACTTACTTCCCCTTCATTTTTTATTGTATTAAGATAAAACAATTTTCAAGATTTTGCAAAGCCGTGAGACTCTTTGCTGAAATCATAAAAATTGTTTTTTGGCCCCTTTAATTTTTTGTAGTAATTTTGTGTTAAAGTTTCGAGCGAACGATATCGTAGTTATTTCTCTTTTTTTGTAAATTGTTTTTTTAAAAAAAGAGATTCCTTCAATCATTTATCTGGCCCGTTTTTAGTTGTTTTTTTATAATAAATTTCATTGACTCAAACAATCTTTTTCTTATTGGCACAATCACGAATTTTTAACTCAAAAATATTACATTTATATAGTAGCAACAGGAGAATTCAAGAAAGAAACGCATGAATATTTTAATGGAAAAGAATGTTGTGCAAAAAAATAATAATAATAACAGTTTATTAATTTTTGTCGAAAACACGATAATTAATATATTTTTATACAAAAGCGTTGAAGAAAAAGTTTTACAAGTAATGCTATACCCATGCTTACAAATCATAAACTTCTCTAATTTTAATATTTTTCTTGCTATTTTATTATCAGTCAATTTATTATTACAGTAGTCTCTAATAATTTAAAATGTAAAAACTTTTGAAGTAATTTATGGGCTACAAACTATAACTATTTCAATTACATTCTACTGTTGAACTTCAACAATAAAAAAATTAACATAATTGCTTTTGCTGAAATCAAATAATGACTATAAAAGAGCATGTCGTTTTGGCCATTTGCAACATTCTTTTTTTTTGTCGTCACCTCGTCAAGATGAAACTTTGCTCCTTCAAACAAGTTTTTTTGCTCTCCATTATTTTTGTTCCATTTTTATTCTTGGATTCAACTGGTGTTGCTACAAAATTGGAAAGAAATGCTTTAAATGTAACTGGTGGTGATGGACAAGTTGGATACGGTGTTCATGAAATGTTATCTGATGGATCTGTTGAAGCAGTAATACAAAATGACAAAGACATTAGACTTACTGGATCTGGACATATTAATCTTACAATATCTTCTGGAGATTTGCAATTAGAAGTTTGTACAACCTGCAAAGGAACGTAAGTTTTATGATATTATTATTTAGAAGGGAAAAAGTTATGATGGTCATTTTTTCAGATCAAAAGTTTGCTTTGATACTACAGAAGACGTTGCCGGAAAAGACTATGCATGTTCAGAGTTTCCATCTTTTTGTACTTTTCAAGTAGAATATGGTTCTCGTGATGTGAATAATATTGATATTGAATACATACACTTTGGCACATCATCTACAGATGCAACTGTTAATATAGAAGATTTCCCCAGTTCATGTGTTAAACCAACAATTGATAGTGGTCTTGTTGTGGCAGTTGGAACAACAAGCAAGTTTGCTAGTTGTAAACCAAAATTTGATCGTGGTGAAAAAATGATAAGACTTTATGTTAATATCCAATCTTCATGTCCTGTTGTGAGTTCTTTTTATATTTCTTTCCTTCTTTAATAATTTTTTCGGTTTATAGAAAAATGCTCAAGTCCATGTTCCGAAGATTCTTACAACTGTTCCACCTAAAACAACTCCACAACCAGCAAAATCAACTCCAATAACTCAAGCTAAAGAAACAGCAGATGCAGGATTTCCATGGTGGGCATATGTAATTATTCCAGTCGCATGTATACTTGCTCTTATTGCCATTGGTGCTATTGTGTAAGTTTCACTTAGATACTGTAATATATATAATATTAAAAATATATTTTAAGATATTTTGTTTGTTTCAAGAAAGCTAAGGTATCAAAAACTGATCATTCTCTACCTGCTGCTATTGTAACACCAGCAACGTCAAGAAAAGCTAACGGTCCAATTGCAACAACGACAACAACTGCTGCTGCTCCTGGTGAAACAAATGATACACCATCATCAAAGAGAAAAGCTGATTTGAATTTTAGCAAATTTGAACCAAGCAAAAAATCAAAGAAAGCTCAAAAGAAAAAGGGAACAACTCAAGAACCAACAACAACTGAAGATGCTCCACCTGCTCCTGGTTCAAGACAACCTGTATTTGATTTGTCAAAGGTTCCTGAACCTGTTTATAAACCAGTTTATAATCCAAAGCCACATCGCTTGGTTCCTCGATCAATGAAATCTGCAAAAACCGATTCTCTTGAAAAAACGTTGCCAAAAGAAAGAATGGAATTGATTGAATCTGTTGCTGATTCTGCCTCTCGGCATTGTCTTAAACCAAATGAAACTGAAATTGGGCAAGAAATGAAGAAGTGAGTTTGTTTTTTGAGCATACTGTAATTTTTGTATTTTCTTTCAGGAATTATGGTGAAATAAAACGTGTTGTTTTGGAAGCAGAAACTGAACTTATATGTTTGCCTGTTGGAAAGATGTTTGTTGAAATTGATAAACTTGCGTATGTTCATTTACTTATATATAATCCATTTTTTATTAATATTACTTTAGTCGTGAAGCTGAACAAAAACTGGGTGCAATTGGTTGTGAAATTGATGAAAATCGATGTTGTATATCTGTTTCTGAAGGAGCACGGCAATATCTACAAGATGAAAAATGTCCAACAACAACAGTATATTTTGCTTTTGGTGCAGAATATCACCGATATATTCCTGAAAATAATTATTCGCAATTGGCTGTATACTCTCTTCCACTCTTAATGGTCGTTGCACTTCAACGTCGCTTTGAAGATGTTTATCGTCGTAAAGCTTGTGCATTAATGCGGTAAGTTGTTTTGCTTGTATATTATCACATTCTTTCATGTGCTTATTTTTAGCCGTAAAATGCCTATTGTTCTTGCAAACTATACTGAAGCTGCCCGGCATAAAATGCCTTATCCTATTCCTGCAATTGAAAAGGCATATTGTCGTGAACCAAAGCTATTTCGACAACTATCTCAAATCAAAACTGATAGTGAAGGAGAAAGAAAAATGCATCAAATGAAAGAAGGAGCTGAAATGAAAAAGATGAATGTCAAAGGTGGTGGACATGATTCAAAGCGAAAGAAGAAATCAACAAAGAAGCTCCAATGAATATTCTTGTTTTTGATTATTTTTTGCTTTTGGTGAATGTTTTTTTATTATGTTTAATTTAATTTTATATAAATATATTATTTTTTCATTGAGATATGATAGTTGCTACAATACTTTATTTTTTTGCATTGGAGTACTGTAGTTAATGGTGGACAAGCTATATATTGTCTCAATTGCTTTTGATTCTCTCATAGCTATTTTTCATCCAACAAGCTTTGAGCTAAAAAGTAAATCTTATTTGATACTAAGAATGATTAGAATTGCACCAGTTGTCTTGAATCGTCCTTTATTGTTTAAAAGCCAAGTTATAAAACTTTATATACGACTAATGCTAAAGCATACGAAATAAATATTTTTAGGCTTTTGAATTTTATAAAAACAAATTGTTTCTTGAACACAATGAATCATTGTTTTTATAGTAAAAATATAATCAATTACCGTAATCATAGATTGATTGCTTATGTTGTTCTTATTTCACGACGAAAAATTAATCAATTTTTTGCTATTATCAACTTTTATTCACGCTTTTCTGAGAAGAAAAAACATGAAGGAGGTGTTAAAAGCAAAAGAAAGCAGTAAACAGTTTTCTCTTGTTATTGGTAGAAAATAAACACACAAAAAATGTTGCAAGCAATTTTGTTTTTGGGTGCTGACGGTATCGTATATCCAAAAACGAAAGATCCACTCTTTAACGATGAACCACTTAAATGTGTTGTAATAAAAAAATTATCTTGAAAATGAATAACATAGATCTGCAATCTTTATTCCATCAACGTATCATCCGATGTTTCGGCGGCATCATCATCAAACATCTGAAAATGATAAAACCGCAAACCTTTTAATAGTAGAAACGGTAAGATGATAGAATTCTTGTCTTTGTTGGTTGTTGGCATGAAATACGATTGAAGCAGGTTTGTCTCAACACAAAGACAAAAACGTGATTAAAATTTATTTTTTTCAAACATTTTTTAAAATAACAAACTTGTCCAAAAAATTAAAATTGCTTTCTGTATTTTCATTTTGTTAATACTTTAATTTTAAAGTACCGCTTTAAATTGTAACAAATAGCTACATTTATTGTATTATCCATTTTCTACAAGTATTCAAAAAAAAGCAAAAATCAATAACACGCTGATGATTCATCCCCTACTAAAAAAAGTGTTTTTTACAACTGCATTTTAGTTCACTTTTTTGCATAAAGACAGAGTCCAAATTAAAAATATAAATCTTTGCGGATAAAATAAATCAGTAATCAGCATCTATTATTGTCATGCTGCTTCAACTAATAACGAAATCTCTTTCCTGTTTTGATTCACACAACCTTCTTGACATACGCCCTTTTTATCAGTTCTTGCACTCATTATTAGCTAGCTAAAAACAAAGTTGACACTGTTCGAAGAAAAAACATATTTTTTTCATTATTGTAAGATTTTTTTGCAATATGGACATGTTGGCATATATGTTTGGCAGAGATACTTGTGAGTTTGTGGAAAAAAATTTTGATGAGATTATTTCAAATGAAATGTTTTCATCAATGAATGGTAGCACTGTTAATGGGCAAGTTATTGATCGAGAGAACGAAGAACCAATTTTAAATGATGGCCAAGAACAAGTAAATATGCAAATTGAAGAACAGCATCAGGGTGACAGGCAATCAAGAGACATGAGCTACCGTAGCTTTGATGACTGGATTTTTGCTGAATTCGAGCAAAGCAATAACACGTAAGAACTTTTTTTGCACTTTTATTTTTAGCTTGCTTTTTTCTGTTGTTATCAAAATTATTTATAGAGAACGTTTTCTCTAAAATAATTTTGATAAAAAAGTTTGATTGACGCAAACAGATTTTCGCTGATAGCTCTGTTGTAGAAAAATAACGGAACAACTACAGTATACATAATAGTTTTTCTTTCAGTTCAACTGGCAATGAATTCTTTCAACCTCCACAACTTGCACATAACATTTCATCATTATCATTGCCAGCAACACCAACAACTGCTACTACTCCAACAGAAAAGAAGCGAAAAAGCTTCCGGAATTGTTGTAAAGCAATTAAATCTTGGCTAAAAAATAAACCTAAAAAATTGTTACCAACTGCTCAGGCCGTATTTCCAGAATATTCAGCTGAAATTGAAGATGCTCTAAAAATGAAAGGAACAAAACCTGGTCGACCTCTTATCCAAAATGGTAGGGCTCATTACCAAATAATATATATGCTTACAAAATCTTTTTATGATTCTAGGTAAACTAAGCCCTGAAAAACGTAAACAATTCCGTAGCATTTATGATCTAAATAAAGAGTGCATGAAATTTATTGCATCATTTGTTCGAAAATACAATAATGGATATGCTGCAACAATGAAACTGGAAGATTTCATGTATCCAGTAGACATTGATGGGTTAGTTTACTATACTACTAGTTAAATACATTTTTGCTTTGATTTTTAGTCCTAAAAAACTGTCCAAATCATGTCGTCACACACAATGATTCAACAACGTGTACATTGAACATTGTCCTTTGTCCTTAAATATAACACATGTGGCTCAATCGAGCACTGAAATGTACTTCATAGATCATACTTTAAATATTTAAAAAAAAAGTTCCAGCTTACATTGATTTATGAAGATTTCTCTTGGTTTGTGCATGTATGAGTTTAAAACACTATCGTAAAATTATATAAATTGGTAGTTTTGACAAAAACATGCTTTTAATAAATACTTTTAATTAAATTTTTCGTTGTTTATGAAGTTGAAAACAGTTTTAACTACTTTTAGACACACTTTTTATCAGTAAAATATCACAAAGCTTAAAAGAAGACTCGTGACTTCGTGACTGCTTTTATTGTACGAAAACAAAGTAAAAGGTGCGGCAATAAAATTTTCCTCTCTTCTGATAACACATTTCAATGAAATACATTAATTGTGTCATGATGTCATTGATCATAAGGAAACGATAATCTTTTGCATGAAACATTAATTTAATTATTGATTGAAATGATGCAATTTATTAATAATATTTAATAATTGTTCGAAAATTCTCTATTTTCAAAATGAACCAATAGGCCAGATTGCTAGTATGCAAAAATAGATACCTATCTTAAATTTAATATTTCTGTTGTTATTTAAAAACAATGAATTATAAAAAGGCTTACACAAATACGGTACCTGCAATAAGATTTTGAAAAGTAGTAAAGATTTTTAAAATGTTTATAAAATATTGTAAACAGTTATTTTTTAAATATTTAATTAAAAAGGTACAGTCAGATTTCATGCAAGATAACCAAACTGGCGTCTTTCTTTAAACAGACAACAGATATAAAAGCCAGCAATGTATATCTGTCAAATATTTAGAGCACTATATTTTGACGTCCATTTATTTTCCCTGTCTAAAGAATTCATTTGTAGCATAAATTAATATATGAAAAAATTATTTTTTCTAAAAAATTTATTACACGCTGTTTAAAATTATTTTATTGTTGTTCATTTTGTTGTCCGTGAACTTTAAATGTTTCTTCCTGTAATTCGTTAACCTTTGTATTATTTTTTATTTCAACTTATTTTGACTCTTTTTTGTGCAAAAAAACGTAGTTTTTTCGTCTTTCTTTAAATATACATTTCTTCACCATTTTTGGAAGATGATTTTTACGTTCTTTTTAGGGACATTCTAAAATTTTGTCCCACAATGCTACACTTTTTTGATGAAGCTGCTTGAAATGATAAAACAAAAAAAGAGTCGCAAAAATCAGGTGATTGTGTTTGATAATGAATAAAAATAAAATTGTTTTTGTTGAAATCTTTCTTCCAATATTTTAGGGCAAAACTAATTTTTAAATTCCATTTATTACTTGTTGAGCAAGCGTTGATGTTAAAGCTTTAACTAATATTCTACCCTGCATATATCTTAGAAAATGACAAGCAAAGCGTATTTTCATTTTAGTTAAAGATAAAAGTAAAGTAGTTATGAGAAAATCAGCATTTGGAGGTTTTGTAAAATAACGAATTCTTTATTTCACATTTTCTAAAAAACATTAATGCACTCGGTGTGGTTTAAATTAATGTCCATAATTTTTAAAAGTATTTTTTTGATCTATAATTTTGCTTCCATGTACGGCAAAGCTTTGTTTATGCTTTATGAGTCCATTCAGTTTCACGTTCAAGTGGTGATATTTTTAAGGCTTTAGTAAACAGATTTTCAAGATTCACATTTATTATTCTTATTTTAAAGTAGCACTATTAATATTTTTTAAGCTTAAAAATTAAGTAAAAAATCTATCGATATATCAAGAAAAAAAGGCGAATCCGTTCACTTTTTAAACAATTTTAAATTTGGACAAAGTAAGTTGACAGATTGTTTTGCCGAGAAATATGAATTCTAAAACAGTAAATTTGCCCAAACTTTTCTTACGGTAACGATTACAACCTTTATTACACATGAAAATGTAAATATGTTTATTCAACAAATTTTATCTATTCATTTTTAAATATTAAAATAGCTTTTTTTGTAGAACTTGTGTTTTTATCGTTATTTTTAATATCAATAATTTAATTTTTCCTTCATCAAAAAAGAAAAGACAATGATAAAAAAACAATGTTTTAAAAAAGTATTTCAAAAGCGATGAAACTATAAACCTTCTTTTCCGGAAGCATTGTTTGGAATTTTCTGTTTCACAAAAAAAAAGGAATAAGCATTGCCTCCGTAAATGTCTACTGTATCTTATTCCATTATTCCATCACTTTCACTTAAGCTACAAAGGCTACAAATGAAAGTGAATGATTCACTGCTTTTGTTCCTTAAAATAATGATTAACATGCAATGTAGTTTTGCAGTGCTTAAAAAAATGTTGATTACCTCTATTTTTTTCTCCTACGCAAAATTAACCCTTCTGAGGCGGGGACAATTTTGTTTATGGCAACAATGAATGATAGTACCAAAGAACGTTCCTTAGTGATATTTTTGGGCGACAATATAAGCAACATGAAAAAAAAGCACTTCCCTTTTCTGCTATTTTTTTAAAATAAGCGTGATGGAGAAGAATAACACCGACAACGCTGACAAAAATTATCCATGGCTTATTGATATTGAAGAGGACAGTGTACTTGATGGTGTTGTTGCATTGCAAATGGAAATGCTAGGATTAAATCCCGTTGAAAATAATCTTGTAACACCAGTCTTTGTTGATTTCGATAATTCTCCCCCAGCTTCAAACTTTTCTATCAATCATCTTCCACTTAGCTTTGACAGTGACCAAACGGCAAATGGTTTTTTGAATTTGAATAATCCAATACCTCATGTCTCACAGCCTCCAAGTGTAATGTTACCTAAAGTATGCGAAACACTTAACGTTCCACAACCAGCTTTTAAAAAAAGAAGGCTTTCTTCCAACAGTCCCAAATCACCATCTTCTCAGGATCAGCAACTCCCATCAAAACGTGGCCGCCCGCAAAAAGATGATGATGAAGATAATACAGATCCAACATCATTGAGAGAGAGAAAATATGCAAGAACCTATCAGCAAAATGTAAGTTCATTTAGTTTAAAGCCAAAAACATCAGCAAAAAAAAGAAGGGGGAATAAAAGAGACCTGATTCTAATCTTTAGCCTTTTACATAGCGGCTATAAAACGTCGTAGAAATTTCACCTTTTTCGAGTGAGGCATGTGCTCTTACTGCTTCGTTTTGCTGATTGTTTAATGCCCCAAAATTCATAACAATAATTTTATAGCGAAAAACAAAGCTTGAAGAAACAACAACATCTCTTTGTTTGATTTGCCAAGCATTAGTAGAAATGGAAGCCAAGTTCCAAAAATATGGAGGAATCACAGATGAAATGGAAAATTTGTTTCCAGGGACCAAAGATATAATTCGTAAGAATTCCAACTGAAACATCTACACTTTTTGTTTATATTTTCATTGTATTACCTCTTCTTTTTTTAAATATACTGTTTAACTGTTTCTTACGTACTGTGTACGTCTATTTTTACATATTGTTAGTCTCATAACTAACTCTAATATATTTCTTTGTTCATATCAATATAATGCTTATATAAGTGTTTTTGATGTTGTTTATTGTTTGTCAATAAAACATTGTGATAAACATTTTTTGGCAGATGATGTTCCATTGATTTTTTATTTACTTTCAAAACATTTTTTCCTAATAATATAAGACAGTAATTGTTCAGCTAAATTCATTACTTGATTTTTTTCTTTTTTGTCATATTTTTGGAAGGAATCATTGAAGTTGAAACTCCTCCTTATTTTATGGGCAATGATAATGTTTACGATAGAAATAACTAGCAAAAAAATTGAGAAAATTTTAAAAGCATTAAGAGAGAAATTAAAAGTGTAGGATGAAAAAGGCAAGCATCTTTATTTTTTTTCAAGTTACACTTTTTTAAAAAAAAAAAAAAAGAATAAAGATAAAATTCTATAATTGAAATTAACTTTTTTTTGTTTTTCGACGACAGGGTTCAAATTTTTTACATTTATACATGTATGCCTCTAAAATCTATTCAAGGAAAAATTAAAAACAAAACAAGACAAATCAAAAATATTTAAACTTTTGTTTTTCTTCTTTTTCTTTTAACGCCTGAAAGAAGAAGAAAAAGAAGAAGTGTTTCATAAACAGTGCCCCTTTTTTCAGCTAAAGCAACGATGCTGCTCAAACTTCTTTGATGAAGTAAAAGAGAGAAACATCATCATGCTTTTTGTTGAAAAAAAAGAAAGAAAGTGATCGGATAAAAACATCGTTTTTTATCTTACATTTTCATCTCCTACAAAAACACTTGTAAAAAATCGAACACTGTAATTTCAAAACGTTGTAACGGATTCATCTACAGTAATTTTTTATTGAAGAATAATGAAACTTATAGCGCATACTTTTAATTATAACATATGTGAATTTGGTGATATACGGTAGTGTTGAAGAAATATTAGATCTCTATAGAGTAATACAAAAAAGAAAGACTATAATAATGTTAGCAAGTTGTTTGAATCAAAAAAATGATGAAGCAACAGAAAAATCAATATGGTTTTCTTCTTTTGTGCTTAACTTAACGATTAAAGCATTGTCTTTGTGAATGCTTTAATCGTTAAGATATTATCAAACATGATAAGGATGCGTATGGAAAGCAACCACAATCATTAACTTCATTAATTCAACATTTGTGCATTAAAATCAGTAAAAACTGCCAGCGTGTTTTTATTTTTGTCTTTATTTTATTCTTTCTTTTTATTGCATTAACGCTAAAAGATTCCATAAATATTTAAAATATAGATACTTGACTTCTACAAAAATAGAAATAACTTTTTGTTTCTTCTGTTTCTGCAATTCTTATACTTTTTGTTCATCACGTTCCCTCATCTCTCTCTTATGTTGATTTTTTTTCAAAGAAGTACAACTTTCAATTTACTTTATCCCTCTTTTTCAACTTTCCTTCTTCCATTTTTTCATATTTTTCATAGCCTAAATTCTTATAAAAATAGGTATAATTTTTCTTTTCTTTCCATTTTTCGTTGCTACATCAGTGATAACATTTTTAGTTGACTGAAACAGCAAGAGTGTCTTACATCTCCTTAGAAGTTAAAAAGTTGCTCCTGTCTTCTGCGAAAAAGAAGGAAGAAGAGGCTGATTTCCACCTCCTTCAGCTAGTCAGCAAAATTGTTTCTTTCTTTTTAGAAAAGGAGGAGCGTACTTTTTGATCGCAAACTTTGTATTTTTATCATACCTCAAAACGATAATTGATTTTGGAGAAAAAAAAAGTTGTTGATAAAAAGACATATCAGATTTAGGCAATTTTATTAGAACCTTTACAAATGCAAAATTAAAATTATTTTAAAAATCGAAAATTAGCACCCAATACAGTGAGACCGCGAATTTCATGAGATTTGGTAAAAACTTTTCATTACAATGTGGTCCAGGAAAGGCAAGATTTGCTGAAAATTGCTATTATTACAAGTAATTTTTATCATGAATATTACTTTTCTTCTTCTTCTACTTCCATTTTACTTTCTTCATCATTATGAATATCACCATTATTAGGTAACATCTTTGGAGTTGGTTGAATAGAACAAGGAGGAAAATTTTTACTAATATTTGCTTCAGCATTTTGAGGAGTGAATAGAAATGGTGAACAAAATCTTTGTAAAACAATTAAATCACTCCAAACTTCTTCACTTTCTTTCATGTCCCCCGGAATATATTTATCGAAATCCTTTTTTAATTCATCAGTGGGTTCAGGAAGAGGATAAACAACTGGGGTAATATTAACTTTACAATTTTCGGGAATAAAAACAATATGTAAGCATGAACGGAATTCGTCTAAGATATTTGGATTATTCCAAATCGCTTCAACTTTTTCACGTATTTCATCGCTGTAACAACTCATAGCTGACATAGTGGCACAACAGATTTTTTAGGAATAAAGTTTATTGACTGATACTAGCTTATAAGCTCTTTTTTGCTTCTTTTAGAAAAAAAGGGAGTCGTTTTTGTAAAAAAAATGAAACGATCGAACGTCAATTGGGTGGCAGCAAAAAAAGGCGGAACAATAAAAAAACATGCTTTGACAAACAAGCACCCTGCAGGAAAGTTATATGTTGTTGTTTTTGCACAAAAAAACATGCAAATAGTTGCTTTTTTACGTGAAATAATTTCAATGTTTAAAAACATTGCTTAAACATAAAGATTACCAATGAAATTCAGATGTTCAAGATTTGTGTTTTTTTCTGTTTTGTTGATACACTACTCAACAAAAATGATTATAAATTAGTAGAAAAGAGCTTTATAGATTGAAAAAAATTCTTACAAACAAAATTTTGATTTTGCAAATTCATCAGCATTGCATAAACAAAGAGATGTTAAACATGTCTTTGTAGTTTCATAAATAATATCAGCCGTTTGTCTACTGCTAATTTGTTTTATTATTGCTTTTTTCTCCCTGATTCAAACGGGCTTTGTTAAATCGTAAAGTTTATTACTTACATCACCGCAAAACAGTTAGTTGTTTTCTTAGCTTTGTCTTTTTGTCAAAAGACTGATATCAGTTTTTTGACACAAAAAAAGGTGCTCCTTCATTTAAACGAAGGACGCTTGCCTTCTCTCTTTTCACCCCCAAAAGAATTTAATTTAAAGCGAAGGTGTTTGTCATCATAGCTCTAAGCAAAAAAATATGTTTTTTCAATCTCGCTTACAAAAAGAAAGTACAAATGGAAAAAAATTTCAAGTAAATTTACTGTAGTAATAAATAAAAAAATTCAAAGTTTAATATTTTTGACAAAATTAAATCTCTGAATTCCTCGTCTCATTTGTTGTTGTTTACAAATGATGTTTGTCTAAATTTGTCAACTAATGCCACCTAAGCAAATTTTTCTGTCATGAAAAGGGTTTTTTAAGGAATTCCATTAAGTAAAAGATAAAGTACATAGAATCTTTCATCGTAAAGAAATGGCAGTGAAAAGCCATTAGTCAAAGAAGGAGTTTATGGACGACCCAAGGAAAGCATAAGCGCAAAAGAGAAAAGGAAAACTTCAACAGCTTTTGTGGCTTTTTGAATTGAGAAAGCTTCCCGCAAACATTAACATGTGTTTTATTTCTTTTTTTTCTATTTTTGCTTTTTTTATCTAATCTTATTTTCGGCTACATATGAGATCAGTTTTAAAAAATACTTTCTTTTTCTTTGTTCTCAAAGAATTAGAAAACTTTCTGTTTGGAAATTTAAATATTTGTCGTTATAGCCTCAAAGTAATAATAAGAAAAACTGTTTCAGAAATAGCAGTTTGATAATTTTATTACATAAATTACAGAAAATTTAAATTTTATAATAAAAATATACTTGTAAGAAAACAAACCCACAGAATATATTACTGATTATGATTATCAAAAACGATGGTTCAGGCATTATTGTTTTCTCTAAAACTAGTTTAGTATTAGATGTGTCATATTTTTAAGGGCCTTACTTTTCGCCGTCTTTTAGCAGCATTGTTTTCATATCACCTTCTCCTAAGTCATTTTTATCGTTAGATAATTCTTGATGGGGTTCAGGAATTGAACAATCTGCTAATCCGGGACCTTCTTGCGGCGATTGTTGCTTTGAATGATCGTGTGATGAAGAAATATTTTCAGCCATTCCAACTTCACGTTCATTAGATTCCGGAATATCTAATGATTGAACGAATTCATTTAGCAGTTCAGGATCTTGCAAAATTTCTTCAGCTAGCTTCCAAATTGAAGAATCAAAATAATTCATAATTTTAATAATAAGACATATATAAAAACACGGCTATGTTTTTCTACTACAAAATCAGCTAATAAAAACTTTGCTTTTTCTTCTCTCATTAAAGGGATGTGTCTCCATTTTCTGACTATTCAAGGCATTTGGATTGCGCAAAAAAAAGTGAATGAAAGCCGTAAAAGAAAAAATTTCAATGTAGACAAAAAAAGGATAAGCGTAAAATGTGGAAGAGAGAGAAAATTTCTTTTTTGTTTGAACTTTTTTTGTTAGTATTAAATTTTAATACAATGCATTTTTACAATCAATGTATGGCATTGCATAATTAAAGAAAAATAGAGAGAAGTGATTGTGTTTTTATGTTTTAAACTTTGCTTTCATCACATCTGTTGATTTGTTTTCAAAGCATTTTATTATGTTTGAATGATTACTCCACCAAGTTTTTTAACGTTGCAAAAAATAATTGCAAAAGCTTGTAAAATCTATTTTCCCTTTTTCTTTAATGATATTCATTTGGGTTGAACATATATTATTATTTTTAATCAAAATGTTGATAGTTTGTTTTGTTGTGTATCCGTCATCCCTTAATCTCCACTAAATGATGTTATCTATCTAACTTTTTGTTACTTCAAAGTAATTTACTACATATTTTCTTTATTTAATTAATGTAACTTATTATCAATACAAATGGAGTGAAATATTTGGCTATTTTTGTGTTATTAATAATCCTGTTTTTATTAATTCGTATTTTGGTTAAAGCTTAAGCTGAGGTTACTGTAATAAGCTCGAGTTTAATCATAATGTGAATTGATAATTGTCATGGTATTTTAAAAAAATTATGGTATTGCGGTTGATGAAATACAGTAAGTTCTTTATTTACATTGATATTGGCCACAAGACACCCCGTTTTTTTGCCTTTAAAAACGAGAGTGGAAAAATGATTCATAAAAATTGAAGAAAAACAATTTGCTTACGTTTACTTTTTTGCTTTTCCGCTTGTTTGTCTTGCTTCCATGTCTTGAACTTTGAAACCTTGTAGCTTTTTTCATTGTGGTATGCATTGTGAGCAACTGTAATGTGTCTGTAAATAAAGCATAGATACTGTAACAATTCGTTCATTAAATTTCTTGTTTTCCATTCTAAAAAACGGAATTTTTGTCATTTTTAAGTAAAAAATAGAGCTAATTTTGTAACATTTGGAAGGTTTTCTTATCAGCGGAACCTTCCATCCTCAACAAAAAAAAACAAATAATTCCTTAAAATAATCACTCACTTTTTTTATTATTGCGTTTTGCTCGCAATTATGTCAAATTTTTTTGATGAAGATGATTTGGAATTTGCGGGTAAAATTGGCATGGAACTTTCAGATGAAGACATTAACAAGGCTTTATCTGGAATGATGTTTGACAATGCTGCTCAAAAAAATGCCCATGAAAACAGTGAACAAGTGCATGCAGGACCAACTTCAATCACAGCTAATGATCATGTAGCTATTCAGAATTTGGATGATACATATGCTAATTTAGAACCAACAACTTTCAGCAACACAGTTAATGGAAATATTAATGACATCCCTCAAATCAATAACAATAGGTAATTTTTTTGATTTAAGTTAAAGCTGTTTTACTTTTGTTTACAAATTTATGTTGTATTCATAATTCATCATAAAATAAAGTATAAAAATTTTAACCAAGTTACAGAGCTTCATTCATGTTAAAAACTTTTTAGCAATGCTTTTCGCCTAACTCCATTAACCCTTACTGCTCCTGTTAATTCTTCTATGCCATTATCGTTACCTCCAACACCATATTCTGCTTCCGAATCATCATCACCACAAACAGAACGTAATCGAAAAGAAGTAAGAAAATGTTGCAAAGAAATGAAAGCTTGGCTACTCAATGAACCTAGAAGTTTACAAAAAGCGCAAGAGATATTTTCTAAATATTCTATTGAAATTGACGAAGCATTGAATATGGGAACACCAAGAAGTGGTCGCCCTCATATTAGACACGGTATCTATGCCTAAATGTTTTAAAATAATCAAGTAATAATATAAAAAACTTTAAAGGCTCACTTACAGTTGAACAACGCAGTTATTTTTGTTTAAACTATGGGAAAATTAAAAGATGCAAAATGTTTATTGCTGCGTTTGTAAACATGTACAAGGATGGACATTCTGGGACTATGTTGATTACAGATTTACCCTATCCTGAAGAAATTGATATGTTAGTTTTCGTTTTAATAACCTCACAGGCGCGCCCAGCATTTTGAGCTTTTATATTTTCGAAAACTGGTAAATCTTTTGATCTTTTGCTTATAGCAACAACAAAAGATCAAAGGCGTGTCTCCTCCAAAACACTCTTGTCCCCACTGATCTGTAATTCTTTTGTAATCTCTAATAGCATTATGTTTAGCCCACGTCAACGGACATGCCGTCGTAACACTCAATAATTATCTTAATTTCTTACCAGCCAATTTAAAAATGTTCGATGTATTTTGTATTTATATTATACCAATCATACAAATCTTAAAAATAATATATTTTTTTATTTTTAAAAGTTGTAATGTTTATGTATTTGTTAAACTTGAATAACTTCAAATAAACGTAAATAATTGCTTTACAATTTGATGTCGAAATTAGGCAATTAATTGTGTTACTTTTTAAATTAGTCACAACTGGTGCAATCATTCTTTCATTAATTGCAGTGCTCGTATCATTTACCTCAATATGGAGAAAAAAAGTCAAATGACAATCCTTCTTCTAAAAAACAAAGAAGACGTCAATAAAAAGAATGTGATAACAACATGTTGGTAACAATAAAGTAAAGTACCTGATAAAATCGAAATTGAAAAACTAATTTTCATGAAAAGAATGGATTAATTATCCGTGGATTTGTGCAATTTTTACACAATTTTTACAAATTCACAAAAATTTAATTTTCTGAAATAAGCTTTTTGGGTAGCATAAAAATTTTAGCAAACTAAATTTTTATTAAAATTTTTAATCTATTTATGTTTGAACAGTCAGAAAACAAGATTTATGCTACAATCTAAACATTATTGCTTTAACTTAAAGTAAATTTTGTTTCGTGTTTGCTTTAAATATTGCAAGTAAAAAATTTGGCACTTTTTTCTTGCAATAATTTTTGAAAGTCTTTATTATTTTATTTTCTTTAAAATTCACAATAGAACTACCTATTATCGCTTTCAAGCCATAATTTTATGTTGTCTGTCGAATTCTTATCAAAAATTTTTTGGGTTAATTTCGTGTTGTTTAGAAGAAGAAAATAAGGTGTGGTGTAGTGCTTATGCATTTCTGTTGTCAGAAGTTTGAGCCTCGAAAAAAATCAAACAAAAATAATAAACAAAAGCAAATTTATGGCGATAAACATTAAAAATGATGATAAATACAATTAATAAATTTAATTCGAAATTTTCCATCAACAATGAAACTTTAATTTTTTTGTTAATCTCATAAAGATGAATTTTAAATAAATATAGAATAGTTGAATCCTTCAAAGGAAAGCTGAGCAAATCTAGACAAAATCTATTGTGATCAACATTTGATTACAAAATTATTTTTAATCCTTTTATTGAAAAATGTTTTACAACAATTTTTAATAAGAGATTCAAAATTGTATAATATTTTTCAAAATTTCCTCCATACTTTTAAACATATTATACATATTCGGCGTATTTTCATCCTTATTGTTGCTGGATAAAAACTATTATTGTATCAATCATTCATGACCATCTTTCCAAAAAAAATCAATAAAAATGTTTGAAGCTGCTTTTATTGATTGTTGTATGCCTTATCACACACGACTCTACAACAACAATACGAGAGAGTTAGAACCATGAAGCATGTTAATCACAACTTTTTTTTATCATTTATCTTCTGCCGCTTGCAACATTGTTTAATTGATTTTTTTTACTTTTCTTCCCATTTTTATTGCTTCTTCATTTTAATTAAAACAATAAAAAAAAACTTAAAAATGACTTACAATTAATTCCAACTTCGAGTTTAATGCTTCTATTACAACTATATAGTAATACTGCATGACGATAGTCGAAAAGCGTGTATGCATTTTTATTGCTTGCAACACGTTGTCTTTTTGCCAAGATTTTAATCATTAAAATGAGTGATTAAGTAACCAAAATTTTTATCATTACACTTTTCAACAATATCTCTCTTTTCTCTCGAGATTGTGATAACTAAAATTTTTTGCTATTTTTTGGTGCTTTCTTTTCTAGCTGTTCTTTCGACGCAAAGGGAAGCAAAAAGTCAAAAATTGATTGAATTCTTTTTTTTTGATAATAAAGATTTAATCAATGTTTGTACTTTTAAAATTCCTTTAAAGTTTTTGAAAAAGCATTTAATTTACAAACATTTCAAAAGTCATGTGCCAGTTCTAAGTTTTTAATCTTTTCCCAAAAAAGCGATTTTAATTCTTTTTAGGAAGTTACTGTAACTATTATCCTTAATATATGAACAAGACATAGCTGGTTTAACTGTCTAACATTTCAATTTCTAAAAGTTTTTCAACAACTTATTAAAATTCGTAACTATATTCCCATGGGAAATTACAACTTTGGAGCTGCAGTGCCAAGGTTGTAGCATGTTAAAAAGTATTTAAACTTTTTTTTATAAGTTTTATCAAAAATCTATTTTTATGGCCGTGAATCAGTCATTTTTTGTTCTTCATTCTTCTGTTGGCAATTGATAAAAAAAATTTTTTTGATTTTTGGTTTCTTATTAAAACTGTAGATTTTTTTGCAAAGTATCCCGTTTTGGTGTTTTAGCTATTATTTATTTTGGAACTCATGTACAAATACTTATCCGTATACAATTAAATTAAAAAAAATTAATTTTTGTTATCATTATTACAAATATATTCATACAAAAATGGAAGTTTGATCGTAACCATCACTTGTTTGTAGATTTAGAAGAACTTGAAGATGGAATACTGAAATATTAAAAAAGCAAAATTGTAAATGATGCTTTTATAAATTTACTTGTCTATTTCATCTGGATAATTTAAATCTTCAAGTTTCATTGTAGCTGCATGTCCATCGCTATATTTTTTGGTAAATGTAAAAATAAAATTTTTCCACTTTTTCGTTGTTGCATAATATCGTCGATGATATTCTTTTTCGCCCTCTGGCAAAGCGCCTTCAAAAAAGATATCAATGTTTTTGTTACTCCAAACCTTCTTCTTTTGAGTCAAAAGTACCGTATGCAAAAAGATTTTTTTTGAGAAAACAAAAAATGCTTAAAAATTTATTTTTGAAATACGGTATTAAAATTTAAAAACAAAATTATCAAAATTCATACCTTGATTTTTTATTCTTGGTCGACCAGATCGTGATGTTTTCATTCGTTTTGCTTCAAGAATAGCTGTCGAATACTGTGGAAATAAATATGCAGGATCAGATGGTAAATGAATTCTCGGATCTTCTGTTAACCATTTTTTCATTGATTTACAACATTTACGAAAATTTAAAAATCTTTTTCTTGAACCACTTGACGAAGAAGATGATGCTGTGGTTACTGTAGAAGTCAATGAAGTACAAGATGGTGCTGATAAGTTTTGAGAAGGCTGATTGGAAACATCTTGATCATTCTCTCCTTCTACAGCATTGGAATTTTGAACACTTAATTCACACACTTGAGTTCCAAGAACTTCTTCGTCTACAGTAACATTTTCCGGTAATTGAATTTCTGGCAAGCTCTTAAAAAAATCTTCCCTAAAAACACTATCATCCCAAAGGCGATCAGCTTCATTAACAATTTCAGGATTTAATTTCTCCATCACATAATTAAATCTTATAAAGTCGAAACAAGAACAAAGCGACACCAATAAACTTCCGTCCAAATAAAAACATGATTATTAGCTTTTAAAAGAATCAAAAAAGGCGGGGTTATTCAGCAAGCATTGTCTTATCAGTGTGAGTCTTACACCACAATACTATATCAAATATCAAAAAATTCTTTAACAAAAAGCAGTGTTCAACTATTTTAAGTCTGAAGCATACGTAAAAAACAAAATCAGTTAAAGAAAAATTTTTAAAGTAATAAATTTATTTATCAATTTCAATTATTACGAAAACAATAGAAATTTGTCCTGAATAATATCTAACAATATTTTAGGATAAACAATAATAATAATAAACAACAAAAGTGTACACCCGAAATACATGATAGAATTGAGAAAATGTGAGACCGCGAAAACGAAGAGCATGAGTTTAACAATAATAAATTTGGAAGAAGCATCGGTAGAAGAAAGAAGGCAGGCAGGTAAACAGAGTATACAGAGAGAGTTGCACAATTTAAATTAATAGCATATTAAACAGTTAACAAAGAAAAAAAGAGAGATTAACGTCGTTTCTTCATTGAAACAGGTGGTGCAGTATCAATTTCCCCAGCATTAATACGATTTGGATCACCACCAGCTTTAAAACCAAGAACAGTAAGGTCAACAGTTTTGATGGGACCTTTTCCTTTCTTCTTTTTCTTTCCAGCATCAGATGCTTGACTTGGATTTAAAGCAGATTGTGCAGCAGATAGATCCTACAAATACAGATTTAGAACATATTTCATATATTACAAAATTAAACTTACATCTTTGTCATTCTTCTTTTGCTTTGGACGTAAAGCAATACGTTTTTCAAGGAATTTCTTTTGAAATTCCTTTACAGCATCACTTTCACCAAAATAAGTAACAAAATAATCTTCAACCTGCAACAATAAACAACTATTATACTTTTGAATAAAGAAATCAAAAAACTCACATCAACTGGATCAATAACAGATTCAATAAAGCCAAAGAACATTTCAGGATCAACTGATGCACCAACAGATTTATTCAAATCTTTGATAGCTTTAATAGCCCATTTTTGAAATTCATTGTTATCCTTCTTTGGATCAGATTGTTTCTTTTGAGCATTCTGTTTTGGTTGTTGCTGCTTTGGAGCTTCTTTTTTAGGTGGTGGGGTAGCTGGTGCCATCGCAGGCCATGCAGAATTATTTATAATTGGAGCTGCCGCTGCTGCACGTGCATTAACAGGAGATCGATTTGAAGAAGTATCCCATGGCTTTTGTACAACTGTTGAAGTAATTGTTGTACTTCCAGTCCAAGGACCTGTTGGTTTTACTGCAGCATTTTGTTTTCTTTGAAGTTCAAATAGCTCTTGTTCCTTTCTTCGCTTTTCTTCCAATGCTTTTTCTTCTTCAAGTTGAATTTCAAGAAGAGATCGTTGTGTTTGTAAGATATGTGGCTTATCTTTGGAAACATTTGGTGCAGTCCATGGTGCTAAAAAAATGTCTATTAATTATATTCATTTTAGCTGTGTATATTCAAACCTTTAGTTGTAGAAGCAGCACGAGCAGCTGCAGCAACAGCTTTGGCAGAAGCTTCTTCAGCTTCACGACGTCTTTGCGCTTCAGCCTGTAATAATACTAATATATTCTACTTTTATCTTTAACAATAAAACTACCAATTGTTTTAAATGTTCATTTTTAATACGTTCTTCATGCTGCTGTTGTTGTAGCCTTCTTTCATGTTCTGCTCTCTCTTGTTGTCGTTGACGTTCTGCTGCTTCTTCTGCAACTGCACGTTTACGTGCTTCAATCATTGTTTGTTCACGAAGATGTTCAGCTTCTTCTTGAGCTTGTCGTTGTCGACGGCGAAATTCTTCTTCCTGCTTACGTTGCTTTTCTTCATATTCTTGACGATCACGTTCCATTTGTTCTTGAAGTCGACGTGATTCCACTGCTTCTTTGGCACGTTGTTCTGCAAGCCGACGTTCTGCTTCTTGTTTAGCTTTCTGTTCATATTCAGCTAGCTGACGACGCTTTCTTTCAAGTTCTTCTTCACGTTCTGTTGCAACTTTCATTAACTCTTCTTGCTTTCTAATAATTTCAGCTTCCATTTCCCGAACTCGACGTTCTCTTTCGAGTCGTTCCATTTCTTCACGATGTAAAGCTTCTTGCTTTTCTTCAAGTTTCCGCTTTTCTTCCATCAAAGCTCTTTGAGTACTTTCATAATAATCATGTGGATGAGAAGGAGCTGAAGAACGCCATGCATTTTCAAGAACAGGTGGTAAACCTGGCTCAATCTTTGGAAATATGAAAGGTGTTTCTCTACCATTCTTTTGAATAAGTTCACCTAAAAATATATTTAATATAAAAAATATACTGTAAAAAGAAAAACAAACCAAGAGTTGTAAATGGCTGATTAAGACTTCGAGTACATTTTAAATCTTCACGGAAGAATTTTGAGTTATACCAGATTAACATTTGTGTAGTTTCATATGGCCCATGTTGGCCTCCTTGAGGATCAAGATAATACCATGTATCGGCTTCAACAATAGGAGAGGATGATGAAGGAGATGTAATTGTATTTAAAAATTGCTGCAATGGATCACTATCATTCATTTGCCTTTCATTGATAAGCTTTGAAGTATTGATGCTTTCTTGACGAGAATAATTATTATCAGTATTATATTGCTGCTCATCAGATTTTGTTGGAGGAGAATGTGAAAGATTTATTCGATCCATTCCTTTATTCAAATAATGATCAGGAGATGTTTGACGTCCCCAATCATTAGCGATTGTTGGATCATGTGATTCAGATCGTTTATAATCTGGTTCAAAACTAAAAAAAAGAGTTAAGTAATTACATCATTTATGTAAAACAGCTATTACCGATCAGCACCCATTCTTCCACCTCTTGAAGCAGTTGAAGCTGTAAGACCTCCACGTCCACTTCGATGAAAACCACCATTTGTTTCAGAAGAAGCAAATCGATTTGTTGTTTCTACTGGATCTGCTTCAGATGATTTTCCAGTATTTCTCCAAACTGAAGAAGATTCATCTTTAGCCTTTGTTCCAACTGTTGTCCAACCAACAGATGATGGATCATCATCAGAGCTTGATCGTAAACGGCTACGAGCACCACCACCACTTGTATAACCACCTGCAAAAGTACAGTACACTTTTTATAAGTATAAGCATAATAATTACCTCTACTTGAATCAAAACGACCTCCTCTTGTATTGCTACCAGCTATTCCACCTCCCCGACCTGCTACCGTTCCACCACCTCTCGGCATTCCAGCTTTAACATAACCTGAGCCACCATTTGTTGAATCATTTGATGTAAGGGCACTCCAACGACTCCCCGGTTTTGCTGCTGCTGTTTTATTACTATTAGCAGTTGCAGTCCACGGTGAAGATGGCTGTGAATTACTACTTCCATTTCCATTAATAGCTTGACGCTCTTGATGTGTTAATAAGCTTAAAGCTTTGCTTGAATTGATATTCTGTTGCAAGCGCTTAAACATTTTTGTAATAATACCGTAAATGTTTAATAACAAAATTTGTTTACCATTTCCGTTTCATTAAGAATTGAAAGGATAATAGGAAGTTGACCTTCTTCAACGAAAAATTGGCATTTACGTAATCCATCTGGTGGACGAGTAGACTTTTGCATCATAGCAAGGATATCTTCACGACCATAACGATGTTTAGCAAAAACTGGAGCAATCATTTCCTAAATTAATTTACTAATAAATCATATCTTTAATGTAGTGTTTATTTACTAACCGTTTTAGAAAGATCATCAGCATCAGAACCACGATTGAATGAACCTCTATCTATACGAAGCGGAGTTGTTTGCATCCTGAATATTATCATTATCTTTATAATTATTACTAAATGTAACAACAACAAACCATGCAGGATTGAAGTTTACTTGATTGGTATCAGTTGTTGTTGACATAGCGCTAGAGCTTTCGGCAAATATGTAACTTTTGTTTCTAAAAAAAGGTTGTTAAATAAAATATATTAATCATAACTTAGCATAAAAATTAACACGTCATAAATTTGTTTATCAATTTCGATTTTTACAAAAAGACCAAAGAAAAATGCATATAGTTCAAAGGTTAAATTTGTTGAAGCAGCTATTGTTATTAAACGTAAAAAGCAATCAAAGACCTTGTTTAATTTAATACTGCAGATATTTTACAACTGTTTTTTTGTTTAAAAAAATAAGGTAAAAAACCAAAAATGTCATGCAGTAAATATGGACATATTTTTCCTCGAAGTAAAACTCAAACCTTATTTTCGTTTCAAGATCTCTTTATGTACAAGCATGCTTCTGGTTTTTATCACGGCTTATAAAATTATATCAAAGTTCATGTGTCGATTTAATTGAGGGGTAGTGTTCCATCATGGATGTAAAGATTTTAACCTAAATAACAAAGAAAATATTGATAAAGCCTACGGTTACGGACAAAGAGATTTTTGGCTAAAACAAGCAAATGAATTCATGAAATTACAAATATTTTTAGCATTTTTTAAATATAAAAATGTCTTCCTATTTTAGATTTTTTGTTGTAACTGGTTCATTATGATTAAGTGTAATATTTGGGATACTGTTCATTGTACAACTTCAGGCATTACATTTTTGCCATTATTTTGATGCCGTGAAAATTTAAATGTATAATGTATACATAATGTTTAAACAACAAATGAAAGGTATACTGTAGAATTATGTAAGCAAAGAGAATAATGGAAACTTAACAGATTTTACAATTTTCACATAAACAACAAGAAACATTTTATAGATTTCATATAGAAATATTGACAAAACAATGATTTTATATGACAATGAATGAAAGTAACGGTTACTGTAATTATGATCACAATAAATGAATCATAAATAATTGCATAGTTTTTTTGGTTACACGTTTTTTAAAATTTTGGAGGATACTGTACTTTTCAAATAATATGAGTGTTAACGATTTTGTGCAAAAAAAACTTATCTTTCTCGGTTATTGTTCATTGGTCGTTGCATTAAAAAATAAATAAATATAAGCAAATTCTTTTTGATAAATTTTTATATAATTACACTGTTTAAAATCTGTAGTATTCTTTTTCTATTCATTTTTTTCATCAAACTTTAATTTTTTGCTTTTCTTTCAAAATTAGTGCAGCGAGAGAGTACCTCTTTGCTTCTTTTTCTTGTTCTGAAATTTGTTGTATGTTCTCTTTCTTCGATTTTTTCCAAGCTTTTCAACCAATTATTCATTCAAAAATTCATCGCTTTCGTTTCCTTCAAATTGACAGCACTGTTGAATCTACATACATTCATATTACTGTACATCTAGGATAGTTTTTTTCCACGTGAAATAAAGAAAAAAATACAGGAAAAATAAATTTATAAAATTTTTAACATTCGTAATAAGGAAAGAAAAGATTGCTGTTTCGCCTTGGTTACAACTATTCGTTACTTTTGCTTTCTGTGAATACAGAAATATCTTTGTTTTCATTGTCTGTCTATTTTTAGGAGATCATTGTCAAATTTGAATATGGCGCCTTTTAGTGAAGTTCTCCAGAATGCCAAATGTTTAGGTGCTCTTGTTTTAATGACCATTTTCTGAAAGTATAAACTTACCAAAGGTTACCCGCGCAACTTTTTGTCCAACAGTCGATTTCGTTTCATTTAAATTACCGTATACCTTTTTTTATAGATTCATGAATCTGATTCTGGTAATGAAAACAATGCTGAAGTTGGAGTTGGACGTGTAGCTATTCAATCATCATTTATTGATGAACAAATCGCTTCACCGCAAAACGAATCTTCTTCTCCTCCACCGATTCAAAAACGAAGAGCCACAAAATTAAAATCTCCGAGTGCAGCAGTAACAACAAAATGAAGAAAAAGAAAATCAAATTCTCCTAAACCTTCAACTTCTGAAAAAACTTATACCAGAAGTCTTGCAAGGCTTGAAATTATGACAACTCAAAAAGCAAGAAATACTGTTACAAAACGTGGAAGAGGTAATGATCATGTTTATGAAAGTGTGAGTTTTGGTATTTTATTTATCTTTTTTCCCTATTTGGAATTTTCACGGCTCTAATATGCATTTTGATATGCGGAATGATTTTAACTACTACGTACAAAAAATAGATATTTTTCTTTTTTTACACAAATAAATTGTTGTCACTGGAATGAGGCGAGATCTCTTGAATGAAGAAGAAACAAATATAACACGATAGTAAAAAAACAAGCATCGACCATAGATATATAATAATTTATTTTGCATTAAGCTCGTTATCTGTTAAGTTTCCATTATTCTCTTTGCTTACATAATTCTACAGTATACCTTTCATTTGTTGTTTAAACATTATGTATACATAATACATTTAAATTTTCACGGCATCAAAATAATCCAAAGCAGCAACAACCAAAACAGAATGCTCAATAGAAACAATCTGATCCAAAGAAGGATAACAATGAATTTCAAAAATGGGCTATTAAAGCTATCAAAGATTTGAATAAATCTGTTGGTGCATCAGTTGATCCTGAAATGTTCTTTGGCTTTATTGAATCTGTTATTGATCCAGTTGATGTGAGTTTTTTGATTTCTTTATTCAAAAGTATAATAGTTGTTTATTGTTGCAGGTTGAAGATTATTTGAAAGATAAGTTTTTTTTGCACAAAATCGTTAACACTCATATTATTTGAAAAGTACAGTATCCTCCAAAATTTTAAAAAACGTGTAACCAAAAAAACTATGCAATTATTTATGATTCATTTATTGTGATCATAATTACAGTAACCGTTACTTTCATTCATTGTCATATAAAATCATTGTTTTGTCAATATTTCTATATGAAATCTATAAAATGTTTCTTGTTGTTTATGTGAAAATTGTAAAATCTGTTAAGTTTCCATTATTCTCTTTGCTTACATAATTCTACAGTATACCTTTCATTTGTTGTTTAAACATTATGTATACATTATACATTTAAATTTTCACGGCATCAAAATAATGGCAAAAATGTAATGCCTGAAGTTGTACAATGAACAGTATCCCAAATATTACACTTAATCATAATGAACCAGTTACAACAAAAAATCTAAAATAGGAAGACATTTTTATATTTAAAAAATGCTAAAAATATTTGTAATTTCATGAATTCATTTGCTTGTTTTAGCCAAAAATCTCTTTGTCCGTAACCGTAGGCTTTATCAATATTTTCTTTGTTATTTAGGTTAAAATCTTTACATCCATGATGGAACACTACCCCTCAATTAAATCGACACATGAACTTTGATATAATTTTATAAGCCGTGATAAAAACCAGAAGCATGCTTGTACATAAAGAGATCTTGAAACGAAAATAAGGTTTGAGTTTTACTTCGAGGAAAAATATGTCCATATTTACTGCATGACATTTTTGGTTTTTTACCTTATTTTTTTAAACAAAAAAACAGTTGTAAAATATCTGCAGTATTAAATTAAACAAGGTCTTTGATTGCTTTTTACGTTTAATAACAATAGCTGCTTCAACAAATTTAACCTTTGAACTATATGCATTTTTCTTTGGTCTTTTTGTAAAAATCGAAATTGATAAACAAATTTATGACGTGTTAATTTTTATGCTAAGTTATGATTAATATATTTTATTTAACAACCTTTTTTTAGAAACAAAAGTTACATATTTGCCGAAAGCTCTAGCGCTATGTCAACAACAACTGATACCAATCAAGTAAACTTCAATCCTGCATGGTTTGTTGTTGTTACATTTAGTAATAATTATAAAGATAATGATAATATTCAGGATGCAAACAACTCCGCTTCGTATAGATAGAGGTTCATTCAATCGTGGTTCTGATGCTGATGATCTTTCTAAAACGGTTAGTAAATAAACACTACATTAAAGATATGATTTATTAGTAAATTAATTTAGGAAATGATTGCTCCAGTTTTTGCTAAACATCGTTATGGTCGTGAAGATATCCTTGCTATGATGCAAAAGTCTACTCGTCCACCAGATGGATTACGTAAATGCCAATTTTTCGTTGAAGAAGGTCAACTTCCTATTATCCTTTCAATTCTTAATGAAACGGAAATGGTAAACAAATTTTGTTATTAAACATTTACGGTATTATTACAAAAATGTTTAAGCGCTTGCAACAGAATATCAATTCAAGCAAAGCTTTAAGCTTATTAACACATCAAGAGCGTCAAGCTATTAATGGAAATGGAAGTAGTAATTCACAGCCATCTTCACCGTGGACTGCAACTGCTAATAGTAATAAAACAGCAGCAGCAAAACCGGGGAGTCGTTGGAGTGCCCTTACATCAAATGATTCAACAAATGGTGGCTCAGGTTATGTTAAAGCTGGAATGCCGAGAGGTGGTGGAACGGTAGCAGGTCGGGGAGGTGGAATAGCTGGTAGCAATACAAGAGGAGGTCGTTTTGATTCAAGTAGAGGTAATTATTATGCTTATACTTATAAAAAGTGTACTGTACTTTTGCAGGTGGTTATACAAGTGGTGGTGGTGCTCGTAGCCGTTTACGATCAAGCTCTGATGATGATCCATCATCTGTTGGTTGGACAACAGTTGGAACAAAGGCTAAAGATGAATCTTCTTCAGTTTGGAGAAATACTGGAAAATCATCTGAAGCAGATCCAGTAGAAACAACAAATCGATTTGCTTCTTCTGAAACAAATGGTGGTTTTCATCGAAGTGGACGTGGAGGTCTTACAGCTTCAACTGCTTCAAGAGGTGGAAGAATGGGTGCTGATCGGTAATAGCTGTTTTACATAAATGATGTAATTACTTAACTCTTTTTTTTAGTTTTGAACCAGATTATAAACGATCTGAATCACATGATCCAACAATCGCTAATGATTGGGGACGTCAAACATCTCCTGATCATTATTTGAATAAAGGAATGGATCGAATAAATCTTTCACATTCTCCTCCAACAAAATCTGATGAGCAGCAATATAATACTGATAATAATTATTCTCGTCAAGAAAGCATCAATACTTCAAAGCTTATCAATGAAAGGCAAATGAATGATAGTGATCCATTGCAGCAATTTTTAAATACAATTACATCTCCTTCATCATCCTCTCCTATTGTTGAAGCCGATACATGGTATTATCTTGATCCTCAAGGAGGCCAACATGGGCCATATGAAACTACACAAATGTTAATCTGGTATAACTCAAAATTCTTCCGTGAAGATTTAAAATGTACTCGAAGTCTTAATCAGCCATTTACAACTCTTGGTTTGTTTTTCTTTTTACAGTATATTTTTTATATTAAATATATTTTTAGGTGAACTTATTCAAAAGAATGGTAGAGAAACACCTTTCATATTTCCAAAGATTGAGCCAGGTTTACCACCTGTTCTTGAAAATGCATGGCGTTCTTCAGCTCCTTCTCATCCACATGATTATTATGAAAGTACTCAAAGAGCTTTGATGGAAGAAAAGCGGAAACTTGAAGAAAAGCAAGAAGCTTTACATCGTGAAGAAATGGAACGACTCGAAAGAGAACGTCGAGTTCGGGAAATGGAAGCTGAAATTATTAGAAAGCAAGAAGAGTTAATGAAAGTTGCAACAGAACGTGAAGAAGAACTTGAAAGAAAGCGTCGTCAGCTAGCTGAATATGAACAGAAAGCTAAACAAGAAGCAGAACGTCGGCTTGCAGAACAACGTGCCAAAGAAGCAGTGGAATCACGTCGACTTCAAGAACAAATGGAACGTGATCGTCAAGAATATGAAGAAAAGCAACGTAAGCAGGAAGAAGAATTTCGCCGTCGACAACGACAAGCTCAAGAAGAAGCTGAACATCTTCGTGAACAAACAATGATTGAAGCACGTAAACGTGCAGTTGCAGAAGAAGCAGCAGAACGTCAACGACAACAAGAGAGAGCAGAACATGAAAGAAGGCTACAACAACAGCAGCATGAAGAACGTATTAAAAATGAACATTTAAAACAATTGGTAGTTTTATTGTTAAAGATAAAAGTAGAATATATTAGTATTATTACAGGCTGAAGCGCAAAGACGTCGTGAAGCTGAAGAAGCTTCTGCCAAAGCTGTTGCTGCAGCTGCTCGTGCTGCTTCTACAACTAAAGGTTTGAATATACACAGCTAAAATGAATATAATTAATAGACATTTTTTTAGCACCATGGACTGCACCAAATGTTTCCAAAGATAAGCCACATATCTTACAAACACAACGATCTCTTCTTGAAATTCAACTTGAAGAAGAAAAAGCATTGGAAGAAAAGCGAAGAAAGGAACAAGAGCTATTTGAACTTCAAAGAAAACAAAATGCTGCAGTAAAACCAACAGGTCCTTGGACTGGAAGTACAACAATTACTTCAACAGTTGTACAAAAGCCATGGGATACTTCTTCAAATCGATCTCCTGTTAATGCACGTGCAGCAGCGGCAGCTCCAATTATAAATAATTCTGCATGGCCTGCGATGGCACCAGCTACCCCACCACCTAAAAAAGAAGCTCCAAAGCAGCAACAACCAAAACAGAATGCTCAAAAGAAACAATCTGATCCAAAGAAGGATAACAATGAATTTCAAAAATGGGCTATTAAAGCTATCAAAGATTTGAATAAATCTGTTGGTGCATCAGTTGATCCTGAAATGTTCTTTGGCTTTATTGAATCTGTTATTGATCCAGTTGATGTGAGTTTTTTGATTTCTTTATTCAAAAGTATAATAGTTGTTTATTGTTGCAGGTTGAAGATTATTTTGTTACTTATTTTGGTGAAAGTGATGCTGTAAAGGAATTTCAAAAGAAATTCCTTGAAAAACGTATTGCTTTACGTCCAAAGCAAAAGAAGAATGACAAAGATGTAAGTTTAATTTTGTAATATATGAAATATGTTCTAAATCTGTATTTGTAGGATCTATCTGCTGCACAATCTGCTTTAAATCCAAGTCAAGCATCTGATGCTGGAAAGAAAAAGAAGAAAGGAAAAGGTCCCATCAAAACTGTTGACCTTACTGTTCTTGGTTTTAAAGCTGGTGGTGATCCAAATCGTATTAATGCTGGGGAAATTGATACTGCACCACCTGTTTCAATGAAGAAACGACGTTAATCTCTCTTTTTTTCTTTGTTAACTGTTTAATATGCTATTAATTTAAATTGTGCAACTCTCTCTGTATACTCTGTTTACCTGCCTGCCTTCTTTCTTCTACCGATGCTTCTTCCAAATTTATTATTGTTAAACTCATGCTCTTCGTTTTCGCGGTCTCACATTTTCTCAATTCTATCATGTATTTCGGGTGTACACTTTTGTTGTTTATTATTATTATTGTTTATCCTAAAATATTGTTAGATATTATTCAGGACAAATTTCTATTGTTTTCGTAATAATTGAAATTGATAAATAAATTTATTACTTTAAAAATTTTTCTTTTACTGGTTTTGCGATGTTATTTGGACTTTTTATATGCTGCACATTTTCAAGCAACTGAAAGAGATTGTTTCTTGCCATTTTAATGCTTTATATTTGATTACTGTGTTGAAATGTGTTTCATACAGTGTTATCCTTGCTGTGACATGTGAAGTTTTGACTTTGGTCGTTTCTTGAAGGCAACAAGATGTGTTTTGAATCCTCTGCTGCTTTACGATTACAGTATATATCATAATCTAGGAAGCAAAATATGAATCATGTGAATTTATAAAGCAGTTTTTACAGTATTTTTAATTTGATGAATTTCTTTTGCTTGAGATCATCTTTTGTATTTCTACATTTTCTAAGCAAGGTTACGGTTTATTATGTATGTTTTCCAGATGATTTGCGACCTTAATGTTTGGAAATATTTTTTGTAACACGATTTTGAATTCTTTAACCTTTTACACATGTTATATCTCTGTGTAACTTTCATGTGTTTTTTTAACATTAATTTCGTCAACAATAACAGAACCACTGACGCGTTTGTTTGTTGTTTTTGTTGATGACTTTTAGTGAGTGTCTGGGTTATTTTTATTTTTGGATCAGCAAATTTTTCATTTTTACTGCGTCTTAAAGATTTGATTGTAGAAATATTAAGTAAAAGTATTTTTAGAAAATTTTCTTTACTAATTTACAAAAAAATTAAATTTTTTATGGTTTTGTACAGTTTTTTGTGTTCCCAAATCTGGAGTTTGTAGTTTCATTGGGATAAGTAATGTTATTATTGTCTGCCATCAAATTTAACTGCGGTAAATGTGTCTGTCCCATATAAATAGGTATTTTTTGGCGCGTTTAAACTATGTTAGACATTGGTTTTCATTGATAAGAGCGGTTTAAATTTTTATTTAATTTTCTTAGTAACGGAAATAATCTTTTACATGTTTTTTAGACATTGAATTCAATTCAAATATAATGCACAGATGAGAAAATCGAGAGTTTTATTGATTGTTGGTGCGGTTTTTGTATATTATTATTTCTTTTGGAATACAGGTAACTACATAGAAGTTTAAAACTTGATAATTTAAAATATTTTTAAAAGTGAGAGAAATAAATTCCGAAAACGAATTGTTGATCACTTCGAATGTTTTTGAGGAATGCTTTGGTTCCATTTTCTATCCACTTTTTAAAATATTTTTTATTATCTGCTTACATCGATTCATCATCAACATTTATAGGTGATGATTCAGAACGACATGTAAAGGAACGAACAACGGCTTTCGCTGAACATTGCCAGTTTCTTGAATATCCACTTACTGGACATGAAGGTAAAAAAGAAAATGCTGATTTAGCATTGAAAGGAATGGTTGTAACTTTTCGGCATGGTGAAAGGTAAAAGATTTTGTAAATTTTACAGTATATATTGATAATAAAATGAACGTTTTTCAGATCAGCTTTGGTGCCTGGAATGGTTGCTGAACTTCCAGATTGTACAGCGTATCATGCAGTAGATAGAAAATCTTTTGAAGATTATATTGAATTTACAGAATCAAATGATTTTCGTAAATTTTTTAAATTCGATAAAATGTTTAATGGATTTCCGCTGAAACCAGAAAGGTAATTACATAGTATGGCTATAATTTGCTACAGTACTACATAAGCATTAATTTGAATCTGTAATATTCTCATTTTTTCCAGATCAAAATGTAAACTCGGAGAAATGACTGCAGAGGGTGCACTTCAATTATTACGTCTTGGAAATTTCTTAAAAGAAAAATATTCTTCAACATCACTTTTTAAATGTTAGTTTTAAAAGCTTTCTACTTTGTCTACAGTATCTTTAACATTTTCAGCACCAATTGATGTCTTTGTCAGTTCATCATATTATCATCGAACTCTACAATCTGGCATTGCTTTTCTTTCTGGCTTCTTATATGATCATGGAGATAAAATTCCACAAATTTTTATCAAAGCTAGTAATACAACTTATTTCTGTTTGGATAATAGCTGCACGTGTAATAATGTACAAATGACAAGGGATCAATTTCTTGCTGTAAGTGTTTAGAGTATACTAATACAAAGTATACTGTAGTTTTGTAGGAACGTTCAAAGCTTTATCTTGATCGATATGCTGATTTACATAGTGATCTAAAAATTGTTGCAAAGCCAATTGGAATACCACATCTTTCACATCCATTTGAATTTGTTGATGCAATATTAGGAACATATGCCTGCCGAAGATTGCCACTTCCATGTTTTGAAAATAATGAATGTATTTCATTGGATACAATAAATATTGCAGCAAAAACTGCAGAAGAATTAATCCGTGAAATGGTGAGTGCTTTTTGGATTTGTTATTTGCTAAAATAATCGTTGCTTACAGTATCCAAAATCACAACATATTCGTCGGTTATATGCTGCAGAATCATATCCAATTGCACATGCTGTTGTAAAAGTGATTGAAGAGCTGAAGCAGAACACAAAAGATACAAGTTATATTCGAGTATTTAGCGGACATGATATTACAATTATTCCTTTACTACTTACAATGGGTCTTAAAAATATTACTATTCCACCACCATATGCTTCAAGATTGGTCTTTGAGGTAAACAGATATTAGAATATTTATATGAGATTGTTTTTGTTTTTTTTGACTTGGAAATTTTTTGTAAAAAGATAGTGTCGAAAACAAAACAAGAAAACAACCAATTTCACTCGGATGCTTTCCATTAATAAATTAACTACCGTAATTTTCAGGTATATGAATCAAAAACCAAATCATCAAACAATAATGAAAAAATATTTGTACGGGTTCTCTACAATGGTGTTGATCATACAACAGATTTAAAATTCTGTAAAACTTTTCATTCTGGTTTATGTTCTGCAAAAGATTTTGCTAATTTTGTTGAAAATTCTTTACTTCAAGATATTGGTGAAATTAGTTCAATGAAAGAATTTTGTCAAATTGAAAATTCTGTTGTTACTTAATGGTTCTATTTTTTTTATTACTGAATGAAGAAATAAATGCTGGTAGCTGCTGCTTATATTTTGATGGAAAACTGAAGGTTTAACAATGTTTTTTTTTACATTTTATAAATGTAATGAGTATTACTTTTTTATAATAATTTTTTGGGTTTTAAATAAATTTTGGTCATTTTTTGTATGTTTTGCTAAGCTACAGTATCACACATGTTGTTGGTAAGAACAATATAGTTTAAAAACAAAAATTTATTATAAAAAAATTAAACAGAAAAAATTATTCATAGAAACCCGTTTTTATTTCTTTCCTTTCTTTTTATCTTTAACACCCAGTTCAGCACCTTTGACATATTTCTTTTGTACACCATAATCATCCAGTAGAGTGACAATGAAATTGATCTAAAAATTGAAATATGTTTTAAAAAACGTTACAGTAATGGTCTTTCGCCCCTAATTTTTCTCATCAACTTTTGCGTTTTTTGAGCATTGGTATTTCAAAAACTTGGGGATATTTTTAACTCAGTTTTCCAGTAAAATTTTTACTTTCGAGAAATGACAAAAATAAAGCAAGAAAAGCAAAGCGCAAATCTTGGAAGCTCAATAAATGGACCGCAAAAACAAAAAGTACAGGTTTTCAATGCACCAGAATGAAAGTTCAAATGTAAGAATCGAAAAACAGCATTGCCAAATAATCTTCAGTAGTTCAATAGCTTACCTGATTACCATTGACCAAAACTTGTGGACCAATACAATTTGGTGCTTGCGGGATCAGTGTTGCACCAGTAGCACTTCCAGTTTGAACTTTTTGTGAAAATTCTTTTGAATCTATTCCAAATGCTTGCAAATTATTGACAAGTGTAACATGTTTATTACCAGCTCTTCTTTCTGTCTGCAAAAAAAGAATCGGGTTACTGTAGTTCCTATCATCAATCAAACTTACACTTAAAACAATTTGTGGTAGCTGAGTTTTTCGGAGCGATCTTCGACCATCTGGTGCTGTAATTAAATATGCTTTTGTCATATGTGCAGAAAGCTTTTGTGCAATGTCATTGATTGATACAATACCACCAGTAAATTGTTTGAAAATAATTTGAAGATTTTCGTCGAGTTCTGCTTTATTTCCAGTTCTTGCTAATGACTTTTCATTTACATATTCTTTGAGCATATCACTTAGATCATTTTGATGAACAATATCTCCTTTCTTTAATGAACATTTTGGAAATAGTTGTTTGATTAATTGAAGGCTTGCATCAGTGAGGGTAAAACATTCTGCAACTTTAACCTTTCCTAGCTTTGCTGTCCTTGATGTTGTTGATGAATTAGAAGCATCAAGTGGAGCAGCATTTTGAACTTCAGGATGTTGAAGATTTATCTGAAAAAAAGAAGCTAAGATATTGTAATTCACTTTAAATAATCAAAGAACTTACATCCGTGATAGAATCAATCCCTTTCTTTGATGTAACTTTTACAAAACAGCTATCTTCACCAGCTGTTTCATTAACTTGTTGCAAAAATGTTGAAAATTTCTTATATTTCGTTTTTTTCATATCAATTTTGCGGCCTTCTGGTAGAGATTTTAGCAAATAAGTAGCATAAAATTGTCCGACATCAAGCGGAAATTTAATATCTTCTGGTAACTTGTATCTCAAAGCAAATAAGAAAGCTTTACGAAGCAATTCTTCATGGTTTTCAGGTTCTTCTTCCGCTGGTTCTTGTTTGGCATCTTCTTCTGGTGGTAATTCAACAACTTCATATTGATCTTCTAAATTTTGCTCTTCTGCAGGAGTTTCTTGAAGCTTTTCTGGTTGTACTTCATTTTCTGTTGTTTCAGGTTGTTTTGATTCTTGTTCAGAAGTTAAAGGTGTAAGAATTTGAGAAGCTTCAAATATTGGTACTGTTTCACGAAGACCAGAAATCCTGTAAAAAAGTAGTAGTCAGTGTAAATTTAATGTTTCATTTCCTTACCACAGCTCATCTTGATAATAATGTAATATTTGAACGCCCTTTCCTTTCATATTGCTAGCAAGCATTTCATCTTTTGACATTAAGCTTCTTCCAACTGCTACTGGTCCTTTAATAATTCCACGACTTTCAGAATAAATTGAAATACATATCGGAGAATCTCTTTGAATATTTGGTAATTGAATTATCTCATTTATAATAACACCAGGCAACATTAAATCTGCACCATTTTGAATATATCCAAATGCTTGTTCGGGAATGTAGAGAGTTGGAAAGGATTTTGGTGTTTGCCATGTGAGATATACTGAAACAAAGGAGAGAACAATTAATGATTTAAGTTGAGCGTTCTATAAGCAACAAACCTGTTGGATATAGTGCTCCTCCAACTTCAAAAAATATTGGTTGTTTTTCACAGATGTATAAGTTTGCTGCAGTTCCAGATGAAGTTGTAATAGCAGCAATAGAAAACGCAGATTTACCAAATAGATCTGCAGAACTTTCACCGATTTTTGATATTATTTTTCTTCTAAAGATTTGACACAATTACTTTATTGATATGAACATCATAGAAACATACCTATCAGAATTTCTAACATTTTTATTACTTTTTACAATAAAAGGTTTTTTGAACATTATTGAAGAGAACTGAAATATATTTTTTAATGCCTATGATGTCTGTCGAAGGCTTTAGAACAGTTCACAGGCCGGTATCGGCTACTGTAAAATAACACTTCAAAAAAGATTACAAACTATCATAATATTATACGTTAGAAATGCAACATGTGGGTACTGTAAAATTTAAAGGATTATAACCTTAATAAAATTCACCACAAACAGATCATTTATTAAAAATCAAACTTTATTTTGAGCTTTTATACTACGATAAAAACAATATACATATTTTTATCATCATCAAAGAAAATAAACCTATCAATACAAAAAAAGAATATATAACATCAACTTTAAACATTTTTTCTATCTACCATGGACGTGAAGTTGTTCCAACATCAAAATGTGAAGTTCGTTTTTGCCATTTAGGTTCAAAGTAATCATTCTTTTCAAAGTTATTAATACCAGATTTTTCAATAAGACCTGGATGAGCATCTTCAATTTCTTTTGCACGAATAATAAGATCTTTTTTCTTATTGGTTTCAATACCACGTAAATGTTGCCAATCTCTTGCTTCATATTTCCAATAATAATACATTGTTTCAAAAATGAGGAAACCCATCATAATTTTTGGAACTGCAACACGAAGTGCTGTACCATAATAAACTCCCTGAAAAAAGAAAGTAAATGTAAGCACGTGAAAGATCAAAAAAAAGCTTACAAAAGTTGGTCTCAAAAAATGTTGATATAGCTTATCCCATGGCCAACGATAAAGAATTCGAACAGGATTTAGTTGACGATGTACGGCATCAACATGAATTGGTTCATCAGGATGTAAATGTTGATCTTTAAGCCATTTACTAAAAAAACAGAGTTTAAACAGTATATATTGTGAAAGAAACAATAATTTTAGAGCACAGTTACATGAAGTAGAAACAATACAGTAACACAATGCTTCATAAAAGTATAACCCCATTATCAATGTTATTACTTCTAGTTATTCCAAATAGAGCAAAACTAATAATTCTCTATTATTTCAGCCTTGTTATTTATCCCACAAAAATCTACTTACGCTCTCCAAGTTCGTTCAGCATCAGTTAATCCAGCAGTACGGACACGTTCATTTCCCATATGTAGCTCCAAGCTCATTGGATCATTAATTCGATGGGTAGGCTTATCACTACCAGATTTTTTTGCAATTGGTGGTGGTGGCAAACCAGAACGAGTATAAGGTGAATTTCCTTGTCTCGGAGGTTTAACGTAAAAATTACCCATGATTGAAATATATACGCTGCTAAAAATACAAGTAACGATTAAGGTTAGTATACATTTGACTTTAAATTATATGATCTGTAAAAAAAGAACACGAAGTAAATGTATAAATAATCACAATAAATCGTTGTAAATTAATACATGCTTTAAAGATAAAAAATTAATTTTAAAAAACCAAATAAGTTGATTACATTAATGTAATAAAATTTATATTTTCGACTTTAAATTATCTAATGATCTATAAAAATTCGAACACGAAGTTAACAAGTAGGTAATTACAATAAATTGTTTAAAATTAATAAAAGTTTAAAAGTTTTAAAAGTACATAATAAAAAACATTGACTACGATCAAAACTTGTAGACGAGGAAAAAACAAAAACGGATCAACTTCAAAAATGCGTGCATGTTGCAACAACAATTTCCAGCTGCAGTTTTTAATGTTCAACATTTGTGTCAATCAGCTTTTTAATGCTTTTTCCATCCTCAAATTAAGATTTGTTTTTTTGTTAGTCAATTATTATTTTTCGACTCTAATTTATTACTTAAATGTTTTCGTTAAATTTTATGATGTTAAACCTGAAATTATTGAATGTTTGAGTGTTCGGCTACTTTGTTTTCTTTAACATTTTAATTTACATTGCTATTACAGCTTAAAAACAACATCGTTCATATAATGTTGTCATACTGTAACAACAAAATATATGTTGAACGCATTTTTATATTGTAACATGTTTGTTTCTATCTATTTAAAATGTTTTTGTTACGTTTAAATTTTTAGTACAGACATTTAAAGTTGTAATTGAATGGTGCAACGAAATTACGGTAATTCTTTTCAAAAAAAGCTAATTTTTCTTTCTTTCAAAAAATCTCTTCTTATTGTTTTAAAAATTGGTTTTTGATATTCAAAATAAACTCCATGGCAGAAAAAGCGTAGTAGCATTTATAGCTTATTTTGTGAGGAGTATGCTTTAAAACAGTAATAAAAAATAAGATTCAAAGAGAACTTTGATTTTGCATTTCCGCTGAACTTTTTTTTGATATTTTACCTCCTCCTTCATTACCTTTGATTTTGCAGTTAATGATACTTTCATCTTTGTCTTTAAGCTGTTAAAATCAAAGAATTAAATATTATAGATAACAAAAATTGAACGTAAAAAAATGAATAACCGGAAGCGTTAACGACAGCTTCTTGCATCCATTTCAGTTCATTTAAATGAACTAAAAGTGATTATTTTTGTAGATTTTTTTCCTCAAAAAATGTTTCTTTCATTTTTTGTTTTACTTTTAGCTTTTACGCTATTTGTAAGCGGAGATAAATTAATTCTTGTACAATCACTTTTTCGACATGGTGATCGAACTCCGACTGGCACATACACAACAGATCCATATCAAGAAAATTTTTGGCCAGTTTCATTTGGGCAGCTGACAACAGTAATTATAATTATTTTTATAAATAAATAAATTAAAACGTAATCTTTAAGCTTGGAATGCAGCAACATTTTGAGCAAGGAATTAAGCTGCGAGATCGTTATGTTACACAATATAATTTATTTTCCGCTGAATATAAAGATTATAATGTCTGCTATACTTTTAAAGAATAAAGCTGATCAATAATGTTTTAGATATATGTGAGGTCAACAGATGTAAATCGAACCTTAGTATCAGCATATTCACAGCTAGCCGGATTTTATGCAGATTCAATTAGCAGTTATCCATCTTCAAATGGTTTATGGCCAACACATTGGACTCCAGTTCCGGTTCATACTGTAGAAGAAGAAACCGATCATGTTTGTAGTTTGTGTGAGATTACTGTAAACTGTTAATATCTTGTTATAGTTGTTAAACAGCAGTCCACATTGTTCTCGAATGTCCCAAATTGAAGAAGAATTAAAATGGAAGCCGAGATTTGTAGCATTTATGCAAACACAACAAGTAATAATTTTTATCATACTCCCACAAAAAATACAATTCCTTAATTTAGCCATTACTTCAAAACATCGTAAAAAATATGGGCAGTACAAGCAATGATTTTTCGAGTTATGCTTCAACAAGCAAATTTTATGCCGCAACAAGAATAGAAAAATTTTATAATCTAACTCTACCCGCTTGGATAACTGATAGTCTATGGGAGCAATATTGTAATGGAAAATATATGGGTGATGATTATTTATATGGAAATGAAGGATTTGGTGAACCTGAAAATACAGAGCTTATTATGCTTAAAGGTGGATTACTGCTTAAAACAATGATTTCAAACATGGAATTAGTAATTGCAAATAGGACAAAAATTAAATATTTTATGTATTCAGCTGTAAGTTTGTAATTTTATTCGAAGAAAAACTGAAATCGCTTTGTTGACCTATAATCTTTTCTTTTGGATTTCGTGAGCCCGTATTTTTAGGGAAGGATCATCATTGAGAAGAACACCTTTTGCACGTAAAATTTTGGCATTTGAGAAGATTTCGAGAAGCGGCGCTAAATTTAAATATGACCTCAGAACCATCTAAGAATTTACATAGATTATAAAAATCTACGTCTTTTTCAATACAGTGGTTGAAAAAACAGCCTTCTAGCTTCAAAAATGACAAAACAGTTGCCATTTGAAAACGCGAAGAACATCTGAATTTAGCGTACTTGAGCAAAGCGCTCTAAAATGACAAGCATTTTTTGTGATTCCTCCCCTATTGATAACGTTTTTCTGAAACTCTGATTTCACAAAATCCAAACTGAGTTATGTTTGAGATTCAAAAAAGCGATTTCAATTTAACTTGGTTTATAAAAAAACATGCTGTAATTATTTCTTTTTTAAGCACGATACAACTATTAATGCTTTTCTTCGAACTCTTCAAGCAAAGCAAGACATTCTCGGATATACAACACCTGATTATGCAGCTGTTGTATTAATAGAATTATGGAAAAATGATAGCAATGAACCATACATAAGAGTAAGATTATTAATCAATAATTATCCATAAATATGTAAAATTATTAGGCTCGATTTATTCGAAATGTTTCAACACAACCAGAACCAATTACAAAATTTATTCAAGGTTGTAACGGAGAAGATAGTTGTTCATTCAATGATTTTAAAGCAAGAAGTCAAAATTTTATTCCTGATAATATTTTAACAGCTTGTGAAAAACAATAAAAATTAGAAAAATATATTTTTGAATTTGATGCGTAAAAAAGCATAATTTTAAAAGTATCGACTTGATGGATTTAAAACTGATGCAAAGCTATTAAAAATGTAAAAAAAGTTTTCTGTTTTCAATCCAATAAAACTCTAAAATTTACCACAAACATCCTACTCATGACGTCATACAAATCGTTTTAACAGAATTACGACAACAGCGATGACTTTTGTACTGTACAAAGAAAAAAAGAGAACAATAGTTCACTGATAAAAAAACTATAATGACGGAGTTAAATGTTCTCACTATTTTTATACATATACGCTTATGATCTTCAATTGAATCACTTACATTTGTCATTTTGTATAGATGATGCTTTTGTTGCTGCTGCTTTTAGCTTTTATGTCATTTGTAAGCGGAGATAAATTAATTCTTGTACAATCACTTTTTCGACATGGTGATCGAACTCCAACTGGCACATATGCAACAGATCCATATCAAGAAAATTTTTGGCCAGTTTCATTTGGGCAGCTGACAACAGTAATTATAATTATTTTTATAAATAAATAATAAATTGTAACCTTTTAAGCTTGGAATGCAGCAACATTTTGAGCAAGGGATTAAGCTACGAGATCGATATGTTACTCAATATAATTTATTTTCGGCTGAATACAAGGATTATAATGTTTGTTTTTTTTATGAGCGTTATTGAAAAAACTGAATTTAGGTGTATGTTCGAGCAACTGATTCTGATCGAACCTTAGTATCAGCGTATTCACAGCTAGCCGGATTTTATGCAGAATCTATAAGCAGTTATCCATCATCAAATTGTTTCTGGCCGTCGCATTGGACTCCAGTTCCTGTTCACACTGTAGAACAAAAAACTGATCGAGTTTGTTTTTTTCATTCCACGGTTTTAAAACTTCTTTAGCTTCTAAATACAAATTTCAATTGTCCAAGAGGTGATCAAATTCAAGAAGAATTAATGAAAAATCCTAAATTTATTTCTTACATGCAAACCCAACAACCCTTTCTACAAATAATCTCCAAAAATGCTGGATTCAATGACACGGAATTCCAGAATTATTGGTCGCTTGCGAAATTTTATGATGCTGTAAAAGTTGAAAAAATTTATAATCTTACAGTGCCTTCTTGGATTAGTGATCGTCTTTGGAATCAATTTGTTACTGGAAAAGAGCTAACAAACGGATATTTATTTGGTGATAGCGGATTTGGGTTAGAAGCAAATGCAGAATTGAGTATGTTGAGAGCTGGAACGTTGTTGAAAACTATGATTGATAATATGGAGTTAGCAGTAGCTAATATAACGAGAATCAAGTATTTCATGTATTCAGCAGTAAGTTAACGATATTCTTATTTTTAAAAAAATTAATTATTTGGACGAACTCAAACCATGCTGCGGCTCTAATAGTGGAAGTCTAAAGCGCTACCAACTGCTCAAAGAGAAAATTTAAGTTCTTTTCCTTTGATTTCTTACAACAACCCTACATTTCAAATGCTTTAAAACAACTTGTTACAAAAATATTTATTCTACTAACAAAAAACAGAAATAATAATAAACATTTGCACAATACAATAAAACATGTTCAACAAATAAATCACCAGTAATAAGAATAATACAACAATTTCAAATCATACAATAAAAAACAAGTTATTCTTTTGCTCAATCAGAATCTTCTCCATTCTTTGATTTATATTCACATTTCTTTTGTTTAACTTCATCCCAATTCATTGATAACACCTTTCCACCAGATTCTGACCAAGATTTCATCATAGCTTTCTTTGCATCATCATCACAATTCTTGAACATTTTCTTTAGCACACCATCGACATCTTTTGCTTCTGCTTCATCTTCGTCAATTTCTAAAAAAAGAGTGGAAATGTTTAAAAAGAAGAGAAGTAATATAGGGTTACAGCATCACAACTCTATCACCAGTATATTCTTAGATAAGGAGTCAGATTTGGTTAAATTCTACAACCCCTTAACTAACGTTTTATCTGGACATTCCCTGAGATTTGGTCCCCCATTAAAATATCAACAAACCTTTTGCAACGGCATCCCATCGATTAGTTGGTACGCGCTTTTTAGCATCCATTTCATCTTTGTGTTTATCTTCTAATGTAGACCAATGAGCAGATTCTTTTTTGTTTAAAGTAATTTCAATCTTTCTTGGCTTGACAGAATATGAAAGTTCTTCAGGAATTACTTCACCATTGAGAGATGTATTGAGAAGAATTTTTTCACCATGTGTAACTTTGAGATGTTTAGGTTCACAGGTTACAGTTACTTTTGATTCATCAGCATTCTTTTCAAAAAGACCAATAACAACATTTGTACCAGTTTGATAATATTCAAGTTTAACAATTTGAGCCATTATTATTGTAAAAGTTTTTGTAAAGCTACTGCAAAAAAAAGAAGGATGAAGGAAATGAGAAGTCCCAAATGAATAAAAACGCAATGAATGAAATAACCATAAAATTGGTAATGAGGGAAGGGAAGAGGTAAGCGAGGTAATAGACGAATCGATGGATAGCGGAAAATATTCCAATTGTATTTTGTAGTGAGAAAGTAGCAAAACATATTGAAAGAATTTTGTTGTTTTTCTTGCAAAAAAGTGATGAGTAAAATAAAATATGCGTAAAAGTGAGAGCAAGGAAGGAAGAGATAATAGGTAAAAGAGAGGTAAAAGAGAGGATTGATAGCAAAAAATTCTAATTCTAAGGTAACCTGATAGTGAGGGAAAAGAAGAGGTTAGAGGTAAAAGAGAAGATAGATGGATCGATTGCTAGCAATAGTTGTATGATAAATAATCAGAGAAATGGCAAAAATACTGGAAGAAATTTTATGTAATTTTTTTGTTACAAAAAAAGTGATGAATCAAATGATGAAATCAACTCAAGAAGCTAAAAATGAGATTCCCAACAGGAGCAGTGTCTCTTCGTTTTTCACTCTCTCTATCTCACGCACAAACTCACAGAGTCAGCTTCGTTGCTGACAAACAAAAAAAGAGAAATTGGGAAAAAAACAACAAAAAAAATAATACTTTCTAGATTTTTATGCAGTAATAACTCACACAAAACAAGAAATTTTTAATAGTAAATATACAGTAAAAGTTTTTTAAAAATGCCAGTTTTTATAAAACACATTAATTCAAAAAAATCAAAGAAATTTAAAAATCTTACTCGACAAAAATTTTTTTGTCATAAAAAAAGAAAAGATTGATAAAAAAACATTGTTTGCAGCAGCAAGAAAAAAGAAAGGACTCAAAGATGTCAGGGTTTTATTGATTTTTTTGGACAAGAAAGAAAGTGGTGATTCACATTGTTGGTTTTTATAGTTCAAAATACACATAAAATTTTGCAGCTTTTTTGTGAAGGGCTCCATTATATGTAACCTAAAGAAAAACTACAAAAAATTGTTTAATTTTTAGCAGAATGAAATAAACATTATTTTTTAAAAGTTCCATGTTAAAGCTCTTCACTCAATTTTAAAAACTTTTTTTTGCAATTAAGATTTAATTTTTAGCATGATAGTAATATTATTTCACTATTACACACTTTGGAAGCTAAAGAAAAAGTTCTTGGTTTAGCTTCACCCGATTATGCTTCGGTTGTTTTAATGGAATTATGGAAAAATGAAGACGGGTTACCGTATATTCGAGTAAGCTACAGTTGTTGTAATTAAACCAGAAATATTATAGTTTAAAGAAACAGTTACAAACGTAGTTTTAGGTTTATTACATTCGTGATGTTTCATCTCCTCCCGAGCCCATTACTCAATTCATCGGTGGATGTGGTGGTAAAAGAGAATGCTCATTGGAAACATTTAAAGAAAGAAGTCAAAGATTTATTCCTGATGATATTCTAAAAGCTTGTAAAACTGTTTGATAATGAATTAATTTATTTGGATATTTATAATTAATATAAAAAATAGTACCCGTTTGTGTATTTAATACATTTTTTACAGTATTAAAATAGATTATTACTTTTGAGTTACTGAAACAGAGACAACACTTTTCTCGCTAAAAACATTTTACATACAATAAAAAAAAAAGAAAATTATAAAACATTTTTGACGTCATTACTTTTGAGGTACTGAAACAATACCAAAACTTTTTCTGTTGAATACATTAAATATTTCATAACACTTTTTTCAATTAATGATGCCACCATGATTCAAAACCACCTTTAAAAACGTAAATTATTCCTTTTCTCTGATGTCATTTAACAAACTCCTCTCTATTTTTAGCAACAAAAGTAATAATAATAATACACATACGATTTTTGGCTTACCAATGTTTTAACTAGATAAAGCTACTAGTACCAGAAGAGAGAAACAAAGACACACGTCACTTTTTTTCTATGCTTCAACTTCTTTTTCTTTTTGCTTCCTGGAAACAAAAAAAATTTATCTGCCACCAAAAAAAGAAGATACAAAAAGAAAAAGCTAAAAACAGCTTCATCTCTTTTTTTTCTGGTGTAGGTCTGGAGGTCTTTGCTTGCTTCGTTTTTGCAATGCTAAACTTTGCTCTTTTTTTCTTTTTCACAGCTTCTTGCAGCTAGTGAAAGTGCCGTGGCATTTCTTTTTTGCTGCGCTTGTTGTTGACCAGTTGAAAAATGCCCTTTTTTGATAGAAGTGAGGGTTGTTTTCCCTTTCTTTTTTTAGTAGTATAATTTTTACTTGCTTTTTTCAATTTTTTTAACGTTTTTAGGGGGTGCCAATAGAGAATTCTCTTTTGAAGCTAGAAGAAGTCACGTTTTATATTCTTTCGTCTTCTCTCTTTTTTTCCGCTGTTTTTTTTCATTCAATGTTAGTGAAGCTAATTTTTACATTTTTATAGTCCTTTTACAAATTCAGTTTCTTCTTATTCTTTAGCTTCTTGTTGCTGTTGTTGTTGTGAAAGAAGGCATAAAGAAATAGTAAATGAGAAGAAATAGCCTTCAAATTCCCATTTAAAATTCTAATGTGCCAGCACATTTTCAAAGAAACTAATTATAAAAAATGCAGTTAAAGTTCTTTTTTTTGATAATTATTTTTCCTTTCCTTTTCTCTTTGCCATGAGAATGTTGAAAAGTGCTTAGTTTTTGGATTTTTTAAAGAAAGAAAAAATGGTTTAATTTTTCATTTAAATGAAAAATTTAATATTTACTGTCATTTTTAAAAGATTTATGAATCTTTTTCCAAGGACAATCCAGCCATATTTATATTTTAGTTTGTTGTTTGGTAACAATGTTTCATTTTGTGTTACTATGCTTCCCGTTTCTTAAAACCTTTGTTGCCGTTTAAACGTTAATGTACACCTTTTTAATAAAACGTTTTCATCATTTTTAGCCTTTTTTTGAAAAAACCTTTTGGGGCACTTTTAGAAAAAAAGCTTGTATGTTTCAGCGTTTTAATTAAATTAGATTTTTAATAATTTTGCAGGAAAAAATCTTGAAACGCTTAAAGGGATACGTTAGTACGGTCGGCCGTAATTTTCTTCTCATCCATGATCCCGATACTTCAATCTTAGACTTTTTTAACGTTTTCAATGTAAAATTGTCAAAAACCGAAATCAACCAAAACGCTGAAACACGTTTATTGTCAAAATATTTTTTCTAACAGTGTCATAAACAGCTTTTTTAAAAATCCAGTAATTATAAATTTTGTTTTTAAAGCGTTCTGTAATTTGTGGAATATTGATATCTCCTTTCAGTTCCTTGAAATTTTAACCCCTTACAATAACTCCAATTTACAGATGAATCTTGGTGGATGGCATCCTCGAACAAATTATCCAACACATCATGTTGCAACGCCACCAAGAAGAAATTCAAAGCCTTCATCATCTTCATCTGCCCGGTCCTCATCAGCTACGACAACTAAAAAAAGCCGAAGTCGAAGTCAATCAACATCCCATAATCAATATGCATCACCAATAAAACAATTTGAAAAGCCAACTTTTATCCAACAACCTCCCCCTTCAATGTTAAATAATGATTATAGCCAGCAACAACAACCCCATGATTATAATCATGATTATAATAATGGCAGTGGAAACGCCTTTAATCCTATGAATCAAAGTATTAATGGTTTTAATCCATCCCAGCACCAGCAACAACAACAGCCCTATCATGATAATAGTAGGAAGATTATATATGTATCAAAACTTGCTAAAACAAATAATCTATAGGTACGAAACAACAACAAGATCATCCAAAATTTAATCCAGAAGTTATACCACCCCCGACAGCAACAACAGCACCAATTTCACACCCCCCAATTAATACTGCAAATGTACAATCTCTACCGTCACAATCAATACCAACGTCAAATGCAAAACAGGTAAAAATCTAAAAATACTTCTAAAAAACTGTTTCGAAAAAAATACGTCATGATATTTAAATTATGTAGCGCAAAACCTAAAGTAGTTGCGGGTGGAAATGCGTAAGTGTGTGTGATAAGCGTGGTGGTTGATCAAATCAAACAAAAATAGATTGAGGACTGTCGTCATTTCTTTCTTTAATTTTTACACAAAAAGACGCATTTATTTGTTTAAAGAAAACACACCTCTTATAAAATTTGCTGGTGGCTTTTATCCATTGTTTTTTCAGATTTCGGTAAACTTAATCACAGTTCATTAACGCTGTTTATCTAACTCTCTAATGAGTAATTTTAATAAATTTGTGTATACAAAAGATGTAAAAACTATAATGTCCGTACATACATTTTTCGTACATTTTTCGTTTTAGGTGTTGTAATTAATTTTTATATGGAAGACTGTAATCCTTTGACATTTGGTTTGTAATCAACACTTAACGCAAAATATCTATATAAAAGCAGCGATGTTTTTAAGCATGATCGCTCCTTTTGTTATTAATAATAAAATTGTGTTTTTTCTCCATTACATTTTTTATCGATGAGAAAACTTTTTGTTTGCTTTGCTATTGTAAAAAATGCGTAACTTTTGTAATTTGTTGTGCTTTTTTTTAAAAAAAACTTTGATAGCATTAGGAATCTTAAAAATGGTTATTTTTTTGAAAATATCGAGTTTAATATTGATGAAAAAAAGTTTCTCATGTTACTGTATGTTGTCAACGAAAGCATTCTGCGACTAAATTTTGTGTAAAAAAGCAAACTTTGAATTTAATGTTGGCATGTCTTTTTTTTGTGTGCGACTCATTTGCTAAACCACAACTTTATTTTTTTGTTTTCATCGATTGCCCTTTTTTAGTCAACCGCAATTTGTTGATGAACACAATGAATTTTTAGTGTAATACTCATGAAAGTGCTTTTGTTTGAGAACTTTTTGTTTTGCGTCATTGTATTCGTCTTACTTTTTCTTTGCTTACATTATCTCAATTTTTGTACTTTATCGATAACGATAAATTTATCAAGTACTTTTTTAGACACCAATGAATACAAATTCTGCTGTGCCAATTACAAAGCTAGAATTATCAATCTCAGCAAAACAACTCAAAGACCGTGATGTCTTTTCAAAATCAGATCCAATTTGTGTATTATTTGAAGCAGTACATTCACCAAATCAACAAGGATTAACATATCAAGAAGTTGGCCGAACAGAACAAATTAAAGATTGCCTTAACCCCGAATGGATTAAAAAGCTTATCATTAATTACATGTTTGAAGAGAGACAACGAATTAAATTTGAAGTATATGATATTGATTCAGAATCAACAACCCTCTCAAAGCATGACTTCCTTGGTTCAGCGGAATGTGATTTAGCAGATATTGTTGCAGCACCATTTTCAACGCTAACCCTTTCCCTTAAAACCGGTTCAATTACGATTCATGCAGAAGAGATAAATGAAGGACAAAACGAATCAATGATTTTTTGTATACATGGAAAAGATTTGGATAAAAAAGATTTCTTTGGTAAATCTGATCCATTCTTATCATTTTATCGCCCAATTGCGGGTGAAACAAAACAACTAATTCATCGAACAGAAGTTGTTAAGAAATCATTGAATCCTGAATGGAAGCCTTTTAGTTTATCTGTTCGTGCCCTCTGTCAAGGTGATAAAGAAAAAGATTTTATTATTGAATGTCATGATTATGATCATGATGGTGATACAAAGCATGATTTAATTGGTGTTGCGAAGATTAATGTAAATAAGCTTGCATCCGGTGACATTCGAATGTTAGAACTTATTAATCAAAAGAAGAAAGAAAAGAAAGGACATAAATATAAGAATTCAGGGATTTTAAAATTTATGACTGCAAGGCTTGAACAAGAATATACATTTTTGGATTTTATTCATGGAGGGTAAGTTAGTATATACTATAAGATGGTCAAAGTAAATCGTTGGTGCTTCGATGTAAATCGCTCTTTTTTGCTTCTGTGAGGAAAGGGAAAGGCTATAATTCACTTGAGCATTATATCTAAAATTTTGCCATCTGGGAATACTTTACCAAAAGGCGCCAAACTCAAATATTTGAGGCTAAAAACCTACTCGGCGATTCACCTAGATTATCTCCAGTTGGTAATTTGTAACACCCCTAATTTTCAGACTTGAATTAGATTTTACTGTATCGGTTGATTTCACAGCTTCAAATGGTGCTATTACACAACCAAATTCGTTACATTTTTGTAATCCACATTCAAATAATGAATATCAAATGGCTATTAAAGCTGTACTAGAAATCTGCCAAGCATATAATAAAACAAAAATGTTTAATGCATTTGGTTTTGGTGCACAAATTCCTCCACAATATACTGTATCACATTTATTCCCATTGAATCTTAATACGCCAGAGGTATATGGTATTGAAGGTAAGAGGCTTTTGTAGCTGAGAATATAGAATGATAACGTATCTTTTTAGGTGTTATGCATGCATATGCTACTTCACTTCGAAATATTACTTTTCATGGTCCTACAAATTTTGCTCCAACAATTAATGAAGCAGCTCGCCGTGCAGCCTTCTATCCACCAGGGGGACACAAATATCAAATTCTTCTTATCATTACTGATGGAGTTATTTCTGATATGGTTCAAACAAAGAATGCTATTGTTAAAGCTTCAACTCTACCGCTATCAATTATTATTATTGGTGTTGGAAAAGCAAATTTTGATAAAATGAATGAACTAGACTCTGATGACTCGGTTTTAACAGTGAATGGAAAATCTGCAAAACGTGATATTGTACAATTTGTACCATTTAGAAAATTTATGTCTACAAATGGTACATCTGCAACTCCATATGAGCAAGAAAAGCTTCAATATTTATTAGCTAAAGAGGTGCTAGCAGAAGTTCCAACACAAATATGTAATTTTATGAAAGCGCGAAAATATATTCCACCTTCAGCTCCACCAATGGATCAACAGCAGCAGCAACATTTGCCACATCCATCTGATATGAATTATCCTCAACAGCAGCAGCATCCTGTCGATGTAAGCTATCCACAACCCTCTTATCCCTCCGCGGCAACTGCTCCTCCACCAACTCATCATCGACTACCAGCTGAACCAACTTTCCAACAACAACAACCACATGGATATCCACCATATCCAAATGACTCAATGCATCCACATCCTTCTACAAATGGATTTGCTCCAGAATATTCTAATGCACCACCATCGGCATATCCACCCCAACAAATTAATCGAAAATTTTCACAACCAAATGAACATAATTATTCACCAAGAACTGATCCATCGCTATCTTATCGACATCCAAGTGATTCACGATATCCTCCTGCTTATCAACAGCAACAACAATATGATCAAAGCTATCATTACCAACAGGATCCATCTTATCAACATCCAGCTGATCCTCGATATCAACAAGGTTATCAATATTCAAATGCTCCAAATCATCATCAATATGCACCACCAACAAATGGTCAATACCATAATTCAAATGACACAAAATATCCATCACAAAACCAACCTGGTTTTCCACCATCACAAAATGGTCCTGGTTATCCTCAAAATCCGTCTGGAATAGATATGGACCAAATCAATCTTGGTTTTAAAAATCATGTCAATATTCAGTAATTATTATTTGTACTTAAAAATGAACAAAATTTCCTATATTCTTTTTACGCTAAATTTTACCTCTCTATTCTTTTTTTCTCTTGCTTTTAAAAATTCTATTAAAATTATATCACTTATTTTTTCTTCTCTCTTTTCCACTGATACTCACTTCTTTTGCTTGCTTTAAAATGTTTTAATACACATAATAAAGAATTCTTTAATTGTGAATTGATTAGCACACACATGTTGAACAACAGTTTCCTTACTTAGTATCCAAGTTACAGTTATGCAATATCTTTTGTAATGATAAATCGTTTACTAGAATTAAACAGAGAAAAATCAAATGAATTTTATTTGTTCAATTTTTCTGCTTTTCTTGCTATCATTGTTTTATTGCATTTTCAGTTGTTGTGATGAAATATTTTTATCAACGGATTGTTTTTTCCATCTTTTTAATTGCCAATACTACTATTGAAAAAATAGTTTTTAGCTTTTCATTCTCCTTTTTTTTTAACACAACAAATAAAAACTGAAAAAAATTCGTGTAAAAAACATTTGTTAGTTTTTATATTTTTATTAAAGCTAACTAAATAGTAAACAAAATAAGATTGCATGACCAAATAAATGTGAAAATAATTTCAATAGGATTAAGCTTACCTCCAAAAAGGCTTAAATCTACTTTATAGCGTGGATTAAGCCATTTTGGACTTGCTAGGATATATGTACAATAGTAAATAAAAAAAGTAGTACAAATTATTACACGAATAGACTAAACAACTCATGAAAATAGTAGAATATATACAGTATTATATAAAAGACGAGTATAAATAAACTAAACTAAATACAAAAATCACAAGATTACAAAGTTTTTAGGATTTCTGAGATAACTTTTTTATGCTGTGGAAACATTTTTGCAAAATTCATTCCATTATTTCTTGCTGTTGTGTAGAAGTCTATTAAACATGCAAAAAGTTCATCATGAGTTTTTTGATTCTAAAAATTTGATTTTGAGTTAATGCGCTTGTTTAAAGAAAAAGAGACGCTTACCTTTTTACGATATTCACGTGCATAAATTCGTTTTCGAATAACAGTTTGATCACCTTCAGTATTATCTTTCATTGGTCGACCTCTGCCACGTGTTGCAGGTTGAACAGGAGATTTTGGGGAAGCTGTAGCACGGGTGGCACGTGTTGAACGTTTTGGACGTTGTGGTTCAGCAGGTGTAGCTGGGAAATGAAAAACATTTGAATCAGTTGAAGAGGTGGATGAAGATGTTGAAGGTGGAGAATCTGATGGAGACCAAGTTGTTTCAGAGGATGAGCTGTAAGCAGAGGCTGGTGGCGATAAGGAATAGCATGAAGATGCAGATGATGGGGATAAAGCTGGTTGATGAAAAGATTCTGGTGAGCTTGCTGTAGATGTTGAAGATGAATATGAGGTTTGAACACTTTGGGGATACAGATTGCGTTGATAGACGCCTTGGGGAGTATATGGACTATCAATCTGTTTTTCATGAATATAATCCATAACACTGTCTATGACGTGTTCAAGATCTTCTTCAGCGAACAATTGATCAATGGCATCAAGTCGATGATCCATAGTAGAGAAAGCAGAGCAGGACATTCTAAAACAAAAAAGTTGAATGATGGTTTATGAGGTAACAAGAAGACTACTTTTATACTCACTTTTTTGTACAACAATGCTCCACCTTTTCCCTCTTTTTAATAAGAACAACATTAAAGCCTCAATGAAGAAAAGAGAGAAAAGCATTACTGATAAAAAAAAGTTCTACGAACATTGTTTTCCATTTTCTTACTTAAAATGAATACACTGACGCTTTTTCTTTTTTTTTATGGAAAGTAAAAAACCGATAACACACTCTCTCTCTCTTCCGTCCGAAGGTATCTATTTGCGTCGAAAATAGAAAAAAGAAAAGTGTGATTCATTTTTTTCTTTGTTCTTTGCAAAAAAAGTTTTGCTAGCATAAAGACACAAACATTCAATGTAGTTCAATGTGTTTTCTACAATAAAAACATATAATACTCAACCGGAAACTGACACACCAATAATAAGTGAATGAATAAGTTACTCATATTATCTATTTTTAAGAACAACTGTAGAAAAATCAAACAATCACAATTTTAATTACCAGATACTGCAAAACCTAATCATTTCTTTGTCTCTATCATTCTGTTGCACCGAGCTCCCGGCCGGAAATCACAGATGTCAAAAAACTTCACCAATGGCAAACAGATAGAGCGGATTAACTGCAATTTTTTTAAAATATAAAGGCATATTCGAGCTCCGTACCCGGGGCAAAGCCAAGGACATGATTTATTTTTAGAATAGGTACAGTTAGCTTCAAACAAAACACTTCTTTGATCTTATACCGGCAGCTGCAAAAAGGCAACAAATAGCAGCATTGATTTCGAGCCTTCAATATTTGCGCTTCTCAAGTTCTTTGCTTTTTTAAATTTTATTTAATGGAACGTAAAAATGCTTTGGTTTCAATGTTTTTTTAATAGTAAAATGGTAACATAAAAGATCCAAAAATAAAGCTGGAAATAGGAAAAGCGTAAATCAGGAGAGCGCTGAAATGGCAGCATAAAAATAAAGGCATATAGTTGATGCAAAAATCACATATTCACTTTTTCAAGGAATAAAAATCACAAGCTGAAAAATGAAGGAGCAAAATTAACACTGCTGGCTTATAATGTTACTTTCTGCCTTGGAAATTTCTGTCTTGAAATTTTCCAATTTTGCTCTTTTTTAGCAATCCTAACAAACGCTTAAATTTTTTGTCAGTTTTGATTGGTTTTAAAATGGTTACTTTTCATTAAAATGCAACTATAAAAAAATTTAAAGCTTATTATTTTGACATTACTTTTTAAAACAAAGAATTGATTGATTTCAAGTGAAGCTAATTCCTTATCACTATTTTCCACGTTGTATAAAAAATATTCCGTTTTTTCTTTCATGTTTTAATTACTTGAGGAAAAAAATAGAAAGCATTAACGGACAAAAAATATGTTTTCAATCAAGTAATATATTTTTCGTGTGATAAGAGAAAAAAGCGTATGACATCCTGGAAAAGCAAAGTACACAATGTTGAAATTTTTGTCAGAAAAATTAAAATGTGATAGGCATTATTAAGTGTCCAATAAAAATAAAATCTGAAAAAAAATGTAGCAGAGAGATGCGAAATTTTTGATAAAAAAAATATTTCAAATTAGTTACACAGCAGTCATACAATTTTTTGAAAAAACATAAAAGCAAAACAAGAAAAGCTTTTTAAAGACTATTTTTGAATTTGGTTTAAAAACAATAATTAAGACGTTTTACAATTTTTATGATTCCCATTCTTTTGCCACTCTTTCAAAAGCTAAGAAATTGTGTTTATTACCTGCCACCAATATCCTTTCTCTAAATACGAGCTTGTTTGCACTTCAAAAAATTTACCTCAAAACTAAATCACATTAGGTTTGTAAAAGCACGCGACAAACTTCTGCTTCCCATTTGGTCATTTCTTTATTTTTGGACATTTTGTTTGTTTCTAAACTAAAACTAAAATATGAGGGATTTTGCGATATTTTTTGTTGAAGCGAGTTAAGTTGTTTTTTAGGAAAGTTTAGCCTTTTGACTTCATCGCTATGGTTGATGGAAAGAAATCAAACGTTTAAAAAAGTGAACTCTTTTGGCGAAGTGTATCCTTTTCTCTCCTCTCTCTCGCTCTTATTTTTATCATCGTTTTTCCTTTGTGTATTTTTAGTTGTCGATTGTCTTGCTGATTTAGTCGATGTGTTACTGCCGCTGAGCAGCTTTAATAAATATTAACCTTAACAATCTCCTTAGCATAAATAGAATCAGCATCTATTTACAACATTTGGTGACGAGGTGTTTAGTGATTCCGATTCAAGCCGCTGAAGAATCGTTCAAAGCCGATAAAGACACCAGTGGTGCTCTTTTGCAAGAAATATATATAATTTTTTCTCTCTTCCTTAAGTCTGATAAGCACGAATCGTGTTTAATCATCAAGTGAAAGCTCGCTGAAGCTAAAGAGAACACCAGTGGTGTTTCTGCTGCAAAAAATTGTATAAATTTTCTTAATCTTTTCTCCTCTTCTGGTACTTTTAACACGAATCGTGTTAAAAAAGCAAAGCATACAAGTAAAACTTTTCAAGCAAGTTGAATAGTAATAGCTGGTCCTTGGGTATTGTTTCTTTTTCTTTGATAATTGATCGATACAAGCTGTATCATTAGTATTTATCCTTAGCAGATTTATCCTTTAAACAAGTATGCCTCCTAAATCTGATCCAGCACAAAGTGCAATGATTTGGCCACCACAAGCCTATGATGGCAAGACTCGGTTTGATGTTTGGCAGATGCAACTGGAAATGTATATGGATGAATTGGATATAACCGATACAAAAAAGAAAGCTCGTGCTCTTCTCCAGCATATTGGATCTGCAATGCTCGAAAAGATTATTGATTGGATGGCTCCAGATAAGCCACAGGAAGCAGAATATAAAGCATTGGTTACACTTATCAAAGAAAAGTGTACAAAGAAGCCGAATCTTTTTGCTTTACGTGTTAAGTTTTTCAATGAAAAACAGCAAGCTGGACAATCTTTAGAAGAATATTTTGCACATATGTCAAGCTTATATGGACAATGCAAACTGGATGCAATGAAGGCTGATGATTTTGGAGTTTTGGCTGTTCTTAAAGGGTTAGCTAGTGATGATACAAGGCAATTCCTTATGACGTCGACAACTGAAATGAAGAAAATCGCTGATGTACAAAATTTGGCATCAAATTTTGAGCAAGGCAAAGCTGCTGCCAAAGCTATTAAAGGTGAAAGTGGTAGTACCAATGGTACACCTTACAGCATGAATGTCGTAGGCAAAGGCTACAAATGCAAGTGGTGTGGTGAAACTCACCAACCAGGGAAGGAAGAGTGCCCTGCAAATGGTAAAACTTGCAATAAATGTGGAAAGCGAGATCATTTTGCTAAAGTTTGTAAAAGTTCAACAAGGAAGCAGCAAAACTATGTGGAAGAAGATTGTTGTGAAAATCTTAATGGCATCTATCCATACAGCGTTCTTACAGTATCGTCCAACATTGATAAACTTCATCCTCCATCTTTGGTTAAAGCAAAGCTTGATGGAACTACTGTTGTTTTGCAATATGATACTGGTGCAGCTGTTACGATAATTAGCAAAGATGTATGGTATGCTATTGGTAAACCAAGAATTTGTCCAAGCGATGTTAAACTTGGAAGCTATAATCAAATAATTCCTGTTATTGGTGAAAGCAAAGTTATGGTACAAGTTGGAAATCAAGTTAAAGAACAAGTGGTCATTGTTGTTCCCAAAGGTAAATCTTTACTTGGCAGAAACTGGATTAAAGCTTTTGGTAAGCAATTGTATGAAACATACAATCATTGCAAGGATCTTGAACTTCGTGATAAAGGTGTTTACAAGCAACATACAGTAACCCTTGTTGATCCAAAGGATCAAAATACAGCAAAACCTGTGCATATGCATGTTCCCATGCAAGGGAAGGAAAAGAAATGGTCTGGTAATAAAAAAAAACAAGGTGATACTCGTTTTTTGAATCAAAAAGCTGATTGTAAATTATCTCGTGATACTGTACTTAAAAGATTTAAGTCACAGAAAGAAAAGTTTAGTAAACTTTCTCTGGAGAAACAGGAATCTAAAGCAGTAAAGTTGAAAGCTCGTGGTATGAATCGAATCGATCATACAATCCAATCTCGTGTGCTAAAGACGATGGATACGGTAGCTGGTAGTGAAGTATTCACTAAGGGAAGGTGATGGAAAGAAATCAAACGTTTAAAAAAGTGAACTCTTTTGGCGAAGTGTATCCTTTTCTCTCCTCTCTCTCGCTCTTATTTTTATCATCGTTTTTCCTTTGTGTATTTTTAGTTGTCGATTGTCTTGCTGATTTAGTCGATGTGTTACTGCCGCTGAGCAGCTTTAATAAATATTAACCTTAACAATCTCCTTAGCATAAATAGAATCAGCATCTATTTACAACAATGGTAAATAGCTCAAACTAGAATTTGTAAAACTCCATTTTCAGATTTTACTTAAACATACTTATTTACTTACTATAGAGACTAAAAAAAGGAACAATGGAGTGGCTAGTTTGTAAAATGCCAATTTGTCTTAAACGTGCTGTGAAGTGCTAAAAAAATAAACAAAAACATCTTTGAAACATTACAAATAAATTACGAAATATGTATTTGCAAAAAAGGACAGAATGTTTTGTGAATATTTAAGAAATAGTTGTTATGATGACATTTTATAAGTTTTAATTTACAATATATTTATCATGCAAATGAGTTTGTTTTAGGAATTATGACGGTCCAGGAAAAAGATGCTATCATTAATAAAAAAAAGTTATCACTTTAATTTGCAGTTGTTTTGAGAAAAAGTTATAAGATTTTATAAAAAAACAAATTGAGGATAATTTGTTTTAAATCATTTGATACTTTAAAGTTAAAACCATCAAGAACTTATCTAAAATTTGTAACATCTTCTACACAGATGAAAGACATATTTCAATTTACTTAATTTATAATCATAAATTGCTTCTTCACAAATTTTTATTAAACATCCAAAAATTATAGCAATTTTATTTTTTTTTTTATTTTTCATTTCTTTTTCACTTCTCTTATCACTGTCTTATTGCATTTTCGGTTGTTGTGATGAAATATTTTTGTCAAAAAATATGTTTTTATCTAACAGATTATTTTTCTCCTTCTTTTTAATTACCATTACTGAAAAAGATCTTTAGCTTTCTATTTTCTTTTTTTTCAAGGTGTGCCATCTTTGACAGGACATAACCATGTGAACATTAGCGGAATAATAAAGGAACTTGAGTAATATTGAGTCAGCATTGCGAGAGAGCACCCATGCTTTATGTTTAGTGATAAAAGTTGTTTGCTTCATTTTTTCCTAAGGTTTTATCTATTGAAAACACAAAAAATGTTGAAAGAAATAGAGGTAATTGATTGAAGAAAAAAAGCAAAGTCATTAACTTTTGAAAAATTAAAACAAATATTGCATAGCATTTTATTTATTACAATCTATCATAGAATTTTTGGCTTTGCAAAACATCAGTAATTTAACGCAGCGATACATACACTGAATTTTTGCATTGAACTGAAACATCTCTTATGCCATTTACATGTGACCACATAAATTGTGGCACAGGTGAGCCGTTTTGATGGTCGAGTGGTTTTAGGCGCATGCCTTAAACATCGAATGGTTCACATTCATTCCATGTATGGTCCCCCGAATGCGCACAAAAAAGTTCTACATTTACTCGACTAGAACAACAAAAAGTGCACTGATTTCAAATCAGCAGTCGTTCTTAAGGGATAAAATGGACCAAACTTTTTCTAACAATAAAGATTCAGCTTTTTTTGCAAATGTTTGACACTATTCATCAAATAAAACACGGCATTGTTGAGCCGTTTCGATGGTCGAGTGGTTTTAGGCGCAAGTCTTAAACATCGAACGGTTCACCCTCTAAGCCTCTTTTAATGGTCCCCCCGAATGCGCACAAAAGATTTTGACAATTCCTCGATCAGAAAAATCACGTGCACTGATTTTCTTCAGCAGTCATTTAAGGGATAAAATGGATCAGCCGTTTTTTGCAGCTACATAGGGAATACTTTAAAAAGTTAGGTAAAAAATAAAATTTTGGTATCATCAGATGCAGAATTTTTTTATAAACAAAAGATTAATTTTTATTGTGGAAAAAAGATAATTGATAAAGAAAAAATTTATCCACAAATGCCAACATGTTCTACGACTTTACTTGATTGTTGTCCTAGTCTTTTTGCCTTCAAGCTCATTTCTCAAAGAAGGCAAAAAAAGTCCCAGACCCCATTTTTATATCAGTGCAGATATTATTCATCTAACCAAATAATTAACCTCTTCCGCAGTTCTGTCATTTGTTCAAACAAATCATTTCTAGAAAAAATTTTTGGATCATATATTTTCTTATCTTTCCTCAATAAAATGGTTCCTTTTGCAAAGAATTCAACTTCAAAACATCCGATTTCGTTTTCCAAACGTGATGAATTTCTTTTTTTATATGATAATCGCGAAGAATGGTCTCAACCATATAATATGATTTGGTATATCACAAAAAATCCATCCACTGTAAAAATCTATCAAAAACTGATTAAAACTTGCAATTTTTTTTCATCAAAAATCCCTGTATTGTTATTGAACGCTTATTTCTTCAAGGGGTAATAATATAGCATATTTAAATACCATTTGCGGTCCTTTTGATATGACAAATGCTTTATGTAAGCTATGGATCACTGATACATTCAATACTCTTGTTGGGGATACTCCTCAATTCCATACTTCCTCCCAAAAATTTTTCGATGTGAAGTTAAAAATTTACATTTACAACATCAAGAAATTTCATATAATGAATATATGTTTCTTCCTTCAAATGTTGAAAATATTTATTTAAATTACAATACTATAAGATATGACGATGGTTCAATTGTTCCATTTGAAAAGCTCATTAAACATCTTCCTGGCCTAAAAGATATTCGTTTGTAAGTATATTTTTGTTACACCAATCCCAATTTTTTTCTCTCCTTTGCCTATGCGTTTGCTAATTTCCTTTTTCTTCTTTTAGCCATGATACTCATGCTTCAAGTATAACCTTAAACACAGTTATGGAACTTTTAAAACTTCCACATTTTTCAACCAACAAACAAATTTATATAACTACAATAACTGATATAGTTGAGCAACTTATGAAATTTCCAAATATTTCAACGAATCAAAAAATTACTTTCGCAGATTTCTTTGATGCACATTTTGGTGAAAACTTTTTCACTTGTTTTAAAGTAAGCTATTTTAATTTTACTTAGAACTTCAGCAAAAGTAAAGATTGTTAGACCTTCGCTTTTACTGAGCTTGAAAAACAAAATAGTGCACAGCTATCATAATATTCATTTTCAGAAATACAATTATACAGAAGTGGTTTTATATTTTGCACTTCCTAGTGTTAGATAATCAAATTATCTTGAAATGGAATATTTTGTTGTCAAAGTGAAGAATTATGAACGCAGACTTCTTGTTATTGTTTTTTAGTAAATCTTTGAATTTTTTCTACAACAGCATGTGCTACAAAGTTTTTTTTTCATTTTTGAATACTTTTAGAAGATGAAAATAAATCTGCTCGTAATTTCTTCTAGTTAATCTTGTTACTAAAGCTTTGTTCAGAAAAGCCCATAAAATTAACACTAAATTTTTAAAAAAAATGTTTACTATATAATACAAAATCCCAGATTTACTTGTTCTGTCAATTCAAAAAATAAATAAAAGACATCTCCGTAATTACTGTGAAATCTAAAACAAGCCGTGATGCATTCATCACCCGCGCATAACTGAAAAAACCCTCACCGGTGATGAGTCCATCACTAAAACGTCACTACATGTATAAGTGATGAATTCGTCACAGATCATTTTTGTATCCCCTGAATACTTTGTCCTATCTTTTTACTGCTTCTGAATACTTTGTCCAATTTTTTTAAGAGAATTGCGATCTTTCTCATATAACTTTTTTCAAAAAAAATTGCAGCTGAAAATGACATAAATTTAAAAATTTTTAAAACATCAGTTTCCTAAATTTATCAAAATATCATATGATGGTGCTACGTTGAGTATTAATGGAATATTAATTGAAAAACCATTTAGAAAGTACGTGTCCCCATTAACGCCGTCTCGCTTGCTTCATATTTAATAGTTTTCAAACGTGTTAAAATTTACTGAAAATCAAACATGAAATTCAACGTCTTTGCTCTTATCTTTTTCTTTGTCGTCATTTTCGCTGCAAACGCTTTTGTAAGTTTTAGCTGATTGTCCTGTCTTTTTTTAACCTTTCGGTAACAATTTTAGGAACCCCAAAAAGACGAAATGTCAGGTGGTGGTGCTAAGCAATGCTGGTCTGATGCTGATTGTCCAAAAGGTCAACAATGTATTATCCCAGTGCGTCTCGTGGGTGGTCCCGGCTTCTGTTTCTAAAATAAATGTTTTTTGTTTAAACAAAGAAAATAAGCGTATTCAACAATAAATTTTGGGTAAAAACCATTTAACATAAATGCAAAAATTCACAATACTAAAATTCATCAAAAAAGCCAACTTGCGAAGATACAGCAAATTTTGTGGTAGCATTTAAATTTTAAGAATCATCTGAACCAAATAATCGATTATCAACACATTCCCTTAAAATGGTAACATGATTTTGACGACCATGCTATACGTAGATAATAGTATAATATTTGTGCATAAGAGAGTAGCTTACATATTGCATGTGTTCTTCTTCTTCAGAATCACTGAAATCATTTGAATCGAAAAACTTTCTATTTTGAATTACTGTCATTTTTGATGCAGTGCTGGATTGTCCTAACCCTAAGTCGAGGGGGCATCATAATTCTGTGATTCAAGAACTATCTACCTCAGAAATCCACATAAGCCAATCATTTTTGTGTAGCCCCTGAATACTTTGTAAAATGTAAGACAATAAAGAATTAGGTTTTACATGAAAAGTTGGTGAGGTTTTTTTGTCACGGCTTTTTCTCAGTGTTGTTATAATAAAAATTGTTTATTATTGCTTGTTAAACTGAAAAAAATTAAATCAAATCTATTTTTTCAATTTTTCTGCTTTTCTTGTTATCATTGTTTTCTTGCATTTTTGGTTATTGTGATGAAATATTTTTATCAACAAATTATTGTTTCTTTCTTTTTAATTGCCGAATTGCCAATATTATTATTGAAAAGATAGTTTTTAGCTTTCCATTTTTTAAGGTGTGCCTTCTTTGACAGGACATAACCATGGTATAGTATCAGAATAATAAAGGAACTTGAGCAATATTGAGTCAGCATTGCGAGTATCTACGTTTTTCTTTTAATGATAAAAGTTGTTTGCTTTATTTTTTTCATATGCTTTAAGGTTTTATCTGTTGAAAACACATAAAGTTATGAAAGATTAAAATAAGGATAAAAAATTAAAGTCATCAGTTTTGGAAAAATTAAAACAAAGATTGCACAGAATTTTAATTTATCGTGCTTCTATCAATAAAAATAAAAAAAATCATTAAATGTTTATTGATTTATCAAAAAGCATTTTGCTTTTGACAGCAAATTAAAATTGAAAAAAAAATTAGCAATAAATACTTAATCAAAAATATAAGAATAAAAAAATTGTGATAAACATTGTTGTGATGAATTCATTTATGATCTTTGCCAGAATTATTTGCAGCAAATGGATCCCCATGACTGGTATATAAAACTGTTCTTTCTGTTTTGTCTACATAAGACGACTATAACTAAAATATTTTGGGTGCCCCCCAAAAAAGAGGTGAATCTACTGTTTTTCACTCATACAATTTTTAAAAACCTTGTTTTTAGTACTTTTCACTCATCAGTAATTTTTAGTAAACTGATCTGAGTGAAATTTATCAGATTCACAAAATTTTTAAATTGTATTACTCATTTACTTAGTCACTAATAATTTGAGTGAAAAAAGTGATCATTTTTTTCACTCAGCTTTTTTCTGAGTGAATTTTTTAATTATTTTTTTCACTCAGATCTTTTCTGAGTGATTTTTTCAATTATTTTTTTTCACTCAGATCTTTTCTGAGTGATTTTTTCAATTATTTTTTTCACTCAGATCTTTTCTGAGTGATTTTTTCAATTATTTTTTTCACTCAGCTTTTTTCTGAGTGATTTTTTCAATTATTTTTTTTACTCAAATTTTTTTGCCTTGACTGAGATTCGAACTTTTGACTTTTGCTTGAAAGTCAAACGTCAAAACCACTTAGACATTGCGCCAAACGTTTTTGTGTTTCTTTTTTGACTCTTGTCAAACAAAGGAATTTCAACACGCGCGCAAAAAAAGAAAAGAAGCAACAAAAGAAAATTACTCGCGTTTCTTTTCTTACACTTTTTTTAACACAATTTTTTTTTCACCCAAATCACCTAATACAAGAAGACTAAAATTTTTATAATATTTTTTGCAAAGATTTTTTTGTTCAATCTAAATTGTTTATGTTATTATTAATGGTTTTAAAAACATAACAACCGTTTGGTTTTGTGTAACAACAAAATTTTGTGTTGTCAGTAATGGTTCATCGATTGTTTCAACAAATTCAACATTTTTGTAAACCATATTTCTTTTAAAATAATCGCTCAGTTTAGCTTTTATTTGATCCCATGTAGCACCATCACGTTTGCTGTTTTGTAACCATCTAAAATAATTAAACAATCTATTACAAATTTCAAAACATACTTTTCTGCTCGTAAAGCCTTTATTAATTCTTTTTCATCAGTTGTCATTCCTCCACTTAAATCTTTAATGGCTTCTTCTTCGGTTTTATAATCATGTGGACCTCTTTTCTTTAAAAATTCCAACAAATTTGGTTTAATATCATTCAAAAGCTAAATGAGCAAAACATATAAAATTCTTTGAATTAACTATGTCTAAACTAACTTTTTCGGTTTCTCCAATTGATGTTGGTTCCAATTTTGACAATATTTTCAAAGCTTCAGCAGAATTATTTTTTGCGGAACTATCAAAGCAAGAAGATGGAACCGTGACGATCAAAATTGCAAGATTTTTAAGATCTGAAAAATATGTTTCCACGGGAGTTGAAAAGCAAGCTGGTTATCCATTATTCAAGGTTTGTCAGCCAAAAATAGTATATGAAATAATATTTTATTTTTAGCAACCACCAAACATCGAAGAATATCCAAATATTATTGATCCAAAAGAATTTTATGTTAAAAAGCATGATGATCTTTGCAAAGTTGTTAGTCCAGTAATTCCAAATCAAGATTATGAAGAACTTTTTAATCTTCCACAATTTATTAAAGAAAATTATAAACCTGAACCTTTTGAAAATTTGTTGAAACGTATTTCTGAAAAAGTTGTTTCGCAGAAGATTAATGTTACTATTCCTGAAGATACTGCTAATGAACTTATGGAAGCATTTCTTACAAAAATCAAAAAACCATGGGATCTCAATAAACCAGAATCATCTGAAGCTACTTCTAATGCTACACAAGAAAGAAAGCGAAAACCAACAGCCAAAACAACAGCAAAAACTCCACCTTCCAACAAAAGAGCAAAGAAGAAGTAAATATTATTTGAGAATAATTTTTTTAAATTCACTTTTTTTGTACATTTTGTTGAAATTTATTGTTACATTTTTATTGATTGAATAAAAAAAATTGTGTTAAAAAAAAGTGTAAGAAAAGAAACGCGAGTAATTTTCTTTTGTTGCTTCTTTTCTTTTTTTGCGCGCGTGTTGAAATTCCTTTGTTTGACAAGAGTCAAAAAAGAAACACAAAAACGTTTGGCGCAATGTCTAAGTGGTTTTGACGTTTGACTTTCAAGCAAAAGTCAAAAGTTCGAATCTCAGTCAAGGCAAAAAAATTTGAGTAAAAAAAATAATTGAAAAAATCACTCAGAAAAGATCTGAGTGAAAAAAATAATTGAAAAAATCACTCAGAAAAGATCTGAGTGAAAAAAATAATTAAAAAATTCACTCAGAAAAAAGCTGAGTGAAAAAAATAATCACTTTTTTCACTCAAATTATAAGTGACTAAGTAAATGAGTAATATAATTTAAAATATTGTGAATCTAATAAAATTCACTCAAAGCATTTATCTATGAGTAAAAAACAATAAATTCAAGAAAATTTGAAAAGAAATTTGAAATGAGTGAAAAACAGCAGATTCATCTCTTTTTTGGTGGGCATCCAAAATATTTTAGTTATAGTCGTCTTACATGTTCACGAGGTTGCGAAACAGTGTTGGCGAACTAAAAAAAGTTTTGTGATTAAGCTAAAAATAATCAAAAACGGTTGTCTCCGATTGTAATTAAGGGTTCATGAAGAGGGCAACAAATTATCAGTATTTAAGAAACGAATTCAGTTTTTTTAAAAATAATTGGAAAAAAAATTGATTCTAAGTACACTTACTCGATTTAAATGACCAAAATATTCCATTTTATTGCTGAAATCTGAAAATGTCAGCTTTTAAACAAACAAAATATCTGTAAAAAAGAAATTTAAACAATGAGGCTCAAAGACAAAAACATCATTTTAAAAATTGACAAAAATTTTAAATTGAATTTTAAAAAAAATCGTATTTAACGTTTACGAACTGATATAACTATTTTTTATCGTGTAATCCCCTTTTAAAAATAATAAAACCGCTCTATTTTTTCAATGGAATATGTTTACCTTTTTCTTTATTACACGATTTTATCATTGCTCAAAAAAGTGTTGTTTTTTTATCGTGTAATGCAATAATACACGATAAAAAATAACTTCTTTTTATCCTAATAGCGAATTATTTATTATCGTTAAATGTATGTTATGATAAAAAAGTTTTTCGTAATTTGGAATATAGAAATGTATAAAAGCAATCTAAAAAATTTCAAAACCATTTAGTTACATTTTTTTATTCCTATCATTAAAAAGTTTTTAAAAATGCCTGAAGCTGCAGTTTATATGGAAAAAAATATTTCATATAATCCATATCGAGAAGATAAATTTAGTGTCTTGCATGCACGAGCTGGTAAAAGTGAAGATTATGCTAGAGCTGATGTTGCTCTTATGAGACGAGATCATCCAACTAATGGTGATGCAGCAGTAAGTGTTTTTTTTAAAAAGAAGTTTTTTGTATAATGAAACTTTTGAATCTTGCGGTGCCTGTTCACAATTGTTTAAAATTACTTTTTACAGCTATAAATTAATGTAACGCTATTTCTATCTGTGCACAAAAGTATTATTTTAGTTTGGAACTGCTGAAGTTGGCGCTGGAAAATTTAGTAAAAGTGGTGTGGATCATGGAATTAGAGCAAATATTAATTTGATGGATGTGACAGCAAGAGATGGTCCAAAATATCTTCCTGATTTAGGAATAAAACTTGGCATGGGAGGTTGTTATTACAGTTTACATTAGACTTTTTAAATGTTCGTGTTTCAGCAGACACTAGTGTTAAACGTGGAGAAGGTTCAGTTGGTGCCAAAGTTTGTGGAACTGGTGTTCAAATTGGAAAAGTTACAGAAGTATCATGGCTTGGTTCGAGTGTTAAACTTGATATTGGAAAATGGTTTAAATAAATATCATGTGGACAAAAAGGTTTTCTGAATATTCCTAATGTCGACTAGAACATTTTATTACAATTTATAATTTTTTACATGCTATTTTTAAATATAATAATAATTTTGGGATAAATGTGATTACTGTAGCTACAACAGCAATTAAACATTTCATTTATTCATCTCACAGACACAATAAAAACACAAAAAAACATCAGAAAACAATAACTTTTAAAATTCCATTTCTTCTTCAAATTCATCTTTCTTTTGACTTGCTGGTTGTTTCTGTTGTTCCTTTCTTTTAACAGTTAAATGAATCTCTTGTGAACTTTTAGCAGAGCGTGAACGCTTTCTAACATATATTTATTACAACTCCCAAAGCATCTTCTTTAATTAAGTAATTAATTCTGCTACTTCCTTGTTTCTTCACGTAATCTACTCAAATCTTTATACAAAACTGTGCTCTCAAATTGTAAGTTGTAACTTTCTTTGGAACTAAATTTTTTTTATACGAGCTAATCATTTTATCACCTTTTTTTATGAATATATTTTTATTTTCAATAAATACTTTTTGTACAGTTTTATTTTTGCAAATACTGTAATACTTTTTTTCAATGAACAAATTTGAAAAATATTCTTAACACGATTTTACTCATAACCGCTTTTTAAAACTTTCAAAAAACAGAGAGACATTTTTTCCCGCATTTTTTTCCATCAACTTTTTTTTGAAAACTTTATAAACTTAAATACTATTATTACTACTTTAAACTTACAATAATGGCTTTATCATCTGCAAATTATGCTGTACGAAAGAAGGATAAATTTGGTGGAAGTGTTATTCTTGATGTAAGTTGTTTATCTTCTCATGTTGGATATTGTTATTAATATTATGTTTTTTTAGTCAAAGAGTTTTGAAGAATCACAACAAAATCTTAGCTTATATCAAACTCCACCAAGTGAAGTTATTTCATTACAAGAATTTGAAGAATTTGGAAGACTTCGAATGAAAGTTTTAAAGAAGATTGAATATTTACGTGAAAAATTTCGTCAAGGTTCACAAGAATATAAAGATGCATTTACAAAGGTATGCATTTTAGAACATTTTATGTATTAAGTAAATTGTAGGGTTAAAATAGCCATCCAAATAGGTTCTTGTCTATGTAAAAAAGGAGATGTATTGGGATAAAGGGAAAGAGAGTAAAAAATTTTTAAGAAAAGAAAAATTGCTGTTTCGCCTTGGACAACTAATATGCTTATCAAACCTTACAATATAACCACTTTTATCTATTAAATACTCTTTTTTTAGCAAATATCTCCATTAATGCCACTAGCAACAGGACACTGCTTTAAAAATAAAGTATCAGAAGAACGACGAAAAGATCGAATTTCACATTTTATTCTTCGAATGGCTTTTTGTCAATCTGCCGAACAAACAAAATGGTTTATTCAACAAGAAGTTGAGCTATTTCGTTCGAGATTTGCCATCGAAAATCAAGATAATATTTTGACATTTCTTCGTATCAATAATTTTGAGCTTGAACAAGTTAATGCTCAAGAAAAGCGACAATTCTTAAAGCAACTTAGTGCTGGAAACAAGATTCCTGAAGAACAAGTAGAAAAAATAGAATTTTGGAAAGTTGAATTTACACGTGCTTTTGAACTTATTCGTGGAAGAAAAGTATTTCTATGGAAAGGAATGATTTATATTACTTTTAAAGAACTGGTTGCTGTTATTGCAACTCGATTTCGGCTTGTAATGTCAAAGGCTATGGCTGTAAGTTTATGATTTGTGATTATAGAAGCTCATGAGGTTGAGTCGATGAGGAAATTTGTATAGTCGGCCACAGCTGCAATGCAGCAAACTTAAAGATTTTTTAGAAGGTTCAAGTTTATTACAAGTTTTGTATGAGTATGCGGTAGTCTAGAAGCAAAAAAAGCTTGACCGGCTGACGCTTAAACTTTTAGATCTATTTCCATCCTTTTGATAAAGTTAATTGAAGAAAATGTTTTAGAAAGAAGCAATGAATATGGGTCGATTGAATGAAGAAGAACGATTAATTCCAATGCTTCGAAGATTAACTAAAATTGAAACAAATTCTGGCTATACTAAACCAAAGAATCCAAATGAAATTACTCCACAAATGGTTGATGAAGTAAGTGTTATATTTTGTTACCGTATAACACTGTTCCACAAAAATATTTGATGGAGTGTTATATCTTCATGGAGTACTGTACCTAATTTAAACTTAATAAACTTTAATTTTTAGCTTTCAAAGAAATCTTTTCCACCTTGTATGAAGCATATTCATTCCAATCTTCGACAGGAACATCATCTACGACATTTTGCTCGACGACAATATGGTCTTTTCTTAAAAGATGCTGGAATGTCTCTTGAATCATCACTTGAATTCTTTCGAAAAGAATTTACAAAGAAAATTGAATCAAATAAATTTGATAAAGAATATGCATATAATATTCGGCATTATTATGGTAAAGAAGGTTCACATCGTGAAGGAACTGGTTATTCATGTGCAAAAATTATTTTAACAAATCCTCCAGCAGCACAAGATTGTCATGGTAAGCTTTTTTATTGTGTACATGAAATTAATTATATGTGTAACTTTAGGTTGTCCATTTCGACATTCTGATCCTGGTATGCTTCCACAGAGACTTCAAAATATGGGATTAACAAATGAAGAAGCACAAAAAGTTGCAGTATTTTCAAATCAAAAACGATATGATATTGCATGTGCAAGATTCTTTGAATATCATCATCAAATGGAAGAAGGTGCGCTAGGATCAGTAATCACACATCCAAATCAATATTTTGAAGCATCTCGACAAATTTATGATGGAAAGCGTTCACGCTCTGCTAAAAGTTCACAAGAAATTCATTTAACTGTTAAAAGAAAGGAACAACAAAAACAACCAGCAGCAAGTCAGAAGAAAGATGAATTTGAAGAAGAAATGGAATTTTAAAGAAGTTGTTCTCTTTGTTTGTGATGTTTGATATTTTTTCATGTTTTTTATTTTTTATCTTTGTGATGAATAAATGAAATGTTTAATTGTTATTGTAGCTACAGTAATCACATTTATCATTAAAGTTTTTCTTTAGTCAATATTTTAAGAAAAAAAAGTTATTTTAGCAGCTTTTAAAATGTTTTTGAAGATTTATTCAAGTTCAATAGAGATATTCTATAATAAAAACTCACCTACAGCCATAGCTTTTGACATAACAAGTCGAAGCCGAGTCGCAATAACAGCAACCAATTCTTTAAAAGTAATATAAATCATTCCTTTCCATAGAAATACTCTTCGTCCACGAATAAGTTCAAAAGCACGTGTAAATTCAACTTTCCAAAATTCTATTTTTTCTACTTGTTCTTCAGGAATCTTACATCCAGCACTTAGTTGCTTTAAGAATTGTCGCTTTTCTTGAGCACTAACTTGTTCAAGTTGTCGTTCTTCTACTTCTTTATTTTCAAAGCATTTTCTTGTTGCTAGTGGCATCAACGGAGTAATTTGCTAAAAACAAGATTTGTTAGATGTTTCAGTGGCATACTGTAGTATAACAATGACCAATTTTGGCAAAATGCCAGTAACCACTTCTTGCAACTCTCCCTCTCTTTTGCATCTGCTATTGCTATTAAAGAAATTTTTATTACTCACAAATTTCAGTTATTTAAACTATTTTTATTTGTTTTGTTTAATAAAAACCTTTATCTTTAACAATAAAAATGGATTACTCAAATAGATTACCACCAGGTTATTATGAAGCTGTTGACAAGCTTACAACTGCTTTAAGAAATACAACAGATCTTGACGACAAAAAAAGATTATTTGATGATTTTTCATCAAAATTTACAACATTAGATTATATTTTTCGTCGTCGAATTAAGTAATACAATGCTATTATAAAGGTTCGATCTAAATAAAAGGCATTTTTTAGCTTAGAAATCCCGGAAGATGAAGACCCAGTCCCCCGTGATGCATATGATAGCTGCTTAAATTTGAGACAAAAAGCTTTAAAACATTTTTATTGTCCTGATTATTTATCTGAACATCCAACAAAAGGTGATGAACTTCGAATGTTGCTTAAAGTTTGTTTATATATATATTAAAATTTGATTCATATATACAACATTTTGTAGATGAGAAGATTTCGACGATGTTATCGCCTTCAAGAAGCAGAATGTTTATGGAGTTTATGTCCAACAAAATTTAAAGGACCATTTTTTATTCTTGCTGCTAAAAAACTTGAAAAATATTTAATTTTTCCACATTCCCAACTACGACAATTTTATCGTTTTTATCAAATGAATGCAGGTAATAGACATAGTTGAACAGGATATCCTATCGAAATTCCAGTGATAAAAAATCTAAAGGCAAAGAATCAGGAATTTTGTTGTGACACCCCTACATACGCCGAACCCCCACTAATCCCTATATTCCTTTTTACAGCAACACCATTACCCCCTGATGTTGAAGAAAAATATCAAAAAGCAGTATTATCATATGATTATATGGTTGAAATTGCAATGGAACCTGAAAAATGGCTTTCATGGATGCTTGCAAATTTTGAAGAAAAATATTTTATTGATAATTTTGAATGTAAAATTGGTGAACATTGGTTTTTAACAGAGATATGGGAATATTATATTAATTATCTTACTAGCAAGGATCGAGTGGTAAGTGAAATATACTGTAATACTTTTTATAAAAGTGGTTAGAATGAATGGGCAAGGGAGGGTATGAATAATTTTATTTTTGACTACAAATGGTTGAAAAAATTCTTTTTACTTTTTATGGATCATTTGTAGAGAAGGTAATTTTATTTATATTGGGCATTTTGCATATGTTTCTATTGATTCTGCAAAATGTGCTATATGTAAATACTGTTAAATGCTTTGGCTTTCGCAAACATATTTTTACTATTTTTTTGATTTAGTTTTAAATATTTATGAAAAATTAAAAAATCAAGCCATTTGGAAGCTAACAAAAAACATAAAATATCAATTTTTACGTTGCTTTAAAAATGATAAAATAAGAATAAATGTTTTCTCATTAAAAAACATTGTAATGCATTTCTGCTTATAGCTTTTATAAAAAATGGAAAAAATGGGCTACTATGAGATTTTTAAAGAACTATGCTCTAAAAATTATACAATATTATAAGCAAAAGAATACACATTTCTCTGAATTTTTCATGATTATTTCGGTGTCGTCTTGGGGAGGAATAAACTTTTGAGATGACAATTTTTAAATTAAAAATATAATGAATATTTATTGCGGAAATAAAGATTATGCATATTTTAAGAAAGTTAAAGTTATGAAAAAATATTACTGTACAAAACCCTTTAAGAACGCAATTTTAATGATGAATTTTCAACATCTATTAAAAATTCAAAAAAAAAGATGTCTTTTAAGGCAAACTAAAAAATTGAAAGTTTTGTTTAACTGAAAGAAATTTTTTGCTTTAACGAGAAATAATATGTACTTCTTGCTGTTGTTATCAGTTCATCATTGATTAGCGTTCAGAATGCAGCATTAGTGTGTGAAAAAGGATGTTAACACTTTTACATTGTGAAAAAAAAGAATAAGAAAAAAACTGTTTGCTTTTGTTAAAAGAATTATTGAAAGGGTAATTTTTCTGCATTGACAGCCAGTGTTGTACCGTTTCATTTTTGTTGACTCCGACTCCGACAACAGTGTTTAATTATATGCAAAACTAAATCAAGAAAAAGCATTTGAAAGCAAAAAATGACGTTTCTTAAAATTGCTTTTTTAAATGCAAAACATTAAAAAAAAACTATTTTTTAGGAAGTCCTCGACATTTATCGACGATACTGTCGCCTATTTGTTAAAGATGAAAAAGCCCGACATAATTATTTTCTTGCCATTGAAAGATTTAAAGCTGCAAAATATGATATTACAAAATGGGAATCTGACCAAATTGAAATGGGACATGATTTTAGTATTGATTATTTAAAAGGTGGCTTACAAGAACTGCTGGTTAAAAATGCATATCGAATTTGTGCAGAATGTTTTCTTTATAAAATGAAAAAACATTTTTCAAGTATTGAACCTGATAAGGATGAGATACAAACTATTTTTGATAATGCTGCTGATCAAATGGAAGAATGTATGTATTGTGAGGTTCCAGATTTTGCAGAACCTGATAATTCTGAAACGGATAGAGTTGATGATCAAGTTGAACAAGAACTGGCGGATTCTATTGAAGCATGTTAGTATTTATAAAAACGTGAATATGGCATACTGTAGCCAACCCAAGCACATTTAAATTAAAACAAACTCAAACTTAGTCGAAATTAAAATAGTCTTGACTTTGATCAGCAAATTTCTGCTTTTTTTCGAAAATGAGATTATCGAATTTTTTTAATTATTGCCGAAACATGGCAGAAATCAAAAAAAAAACAGATTGAAAAGTCAAACTTAAAAACGAATAATTTCGATTTCGATTAGCAAATCCCGTCTTTTTCAAAAGCACAATTCATTTCAACTCTGTGGCTCTGCAGTGTACTTTTATCCTTTCTCGACGTAATCTTTTGCTTTACTAAATCTTAAACTTTTTCAGTAAAATCAACAAAATTTGAATTCAATCCATTTGTTACAATCCGCTTCATCGATTCCAAAGATCCACCAATTCCTGTATCTCTATTCAATTACATAATTGAACATGCAAATCATCAAACCCTCTCAAAGCTTTATCAAACTTGCAAATATTTTTATATTCGAAAAAAGACTCTTCTCTGCCATTTCATGTACATCAGTCAAACATATTCCCAAACATTTGTCAAAGAAGCTTGTTTTACAAAATATGAAGATTTTATTAATCCAAATATTAAAAAATATTGCACAGGAATTTCAATTCATATTCAAGCTGATAAAGATCCTGAACTGCTTACAAAATGCCTACCAAGACTATGCCTTTGTTCATTAAAAGTGCTAGTAATTGGTTCACAGAAAATTACTATTGATGAATTTAATATGGTAATTAGTGGTGGAAAAATTGAACAAGCACAGCTACGGTATACTGAAGTACGGAAAAAGGATGGAACAATTTTGACAATTGAAGAAACAATTGGAATGTTACCAAATGTTGTTGATTTGGTGCTGCGGTAAGTGGGAAAAAATTTGCATACGATTCTGGGTGATTAGCCAAATTATTTGGACATCCCTATAGTAAAATAGCATGCAATATGACATAACTTACAAAATTATTTTAGCCCCCTGGATGGAATGTATACTCCAAAAACTGCACTTGAATTAAGAAATTTAAAGCGAACAAAAAAATTTGAATCTTTTAAACTTTATAAAATTCCTGAAAATATCAATATATTACCATGCTTTGGCGATTTTTTAAAGGTAATAAATATCTAACAATAATCCTGCTAATAATTTTTAATAATAATTTTTAGAAATTTTTATTACCAAAAGCTACTTTGGGATTAAAATTGGATAATAGTGTTGGAGAAGATTTTCGTCGAACAATGCATTTCTTTACTACATTGTTGTGTCATGAATGGGAACCACAATATGCTGCACCAGTATTGGTTTGAATCAGTTATTTTTTTTGAGATTTTATTATTGTTTTTTGTCGCATTGATTATCTGTTTTATCATTCCTATGTGTTTTTTTAAATATATTAATTAATTATGAAATAAATTTATTATAATTCGTGGTAGTAATACATGTAATTTGAATTCTGTTACTGAAGGCTGTCAAAATGATTTTAATGAGGATGGAGAAGCTTCAACACCAGTATTATCATGGTTACTTACTAATCCACCAATAATTAAATTCTTGCCAGAGTATGCTTACAAAATATAAATCCACAAAAATTAAAACAAACGATTTGAGGTTAAAGACAGTGCATAGGAAGTGAAACATTCTGTACAGGGGATACTGTAGCTATTAATCACTGCTAATTTTTATCACTTTGTAACATAAAAATCTGTTGACGTTACAATTAGAAAGAACATTGTATCTAAACATCCCGCATTGGATGTTGCATTCAAAGTCCCTGACAATTCTTATCGACTGATATCAACTAATCCTACAAAATACAGTACCCGTCACAACGGAATAGCCTTATTTTTTTGCTGCAGAACGTCAAAATCTATCGGTTAACACAAGCTACAGTAACTTAATTTATGGAAAGCTCAAAGGGATAAAACATTGTAAAATCCAAAATGAAAAAACTACAGTACCCCAGGAAAAGTAAAAAAACGAAAAATTAAAACATAAATTTATTAAACATATTCATAGACAATATTCATCAAGAACCAAAAAAATAATTAATAACAAAAATATTCAATGGCGCTTTTTTGATGATTTTTTCTTGCGCTTTAAATCACGACCATCACCTTTAACATTCATCTTCTTTTCAGCTTCTGCAGCTGCTTCCTTCATTTCCTTCACTCTTCTTTCACTTTCACTATCAGTCTTGATTTCAGAGAGATTTCGAAATGGTTTTGGATCTTTGCAATATGCCTTTTCAATTGCATTCATTGGATACGACATTTTCTGTCGAGCTGCTTCAGTGTAATTTGCAAGAACAATAGGCATTTTTCGACTAAAATAAGTGCTGTAAAAATGTGATAATATATAAGCAAAAAACATTACCGAATTAGTGCACATGCTTCACGACGAACACGAGTATCAAAACGTTTTTGAAGAGCAATTACCATTAGAAGTGGAAGTGAATAAAAAAGCAATTTATCACATTTAACATGTTGATGGTATTCAGCACCGAATGCAAAATATGCAGTTGTTGCAGGAGTACTTTCATCTTGAAGAATTTGACGTGTACTTACAGGAACAAATGTAATGCGACGATTTTTATCAAATTTACAACCAGCAGCAGAAAGCCTTCGTTTAGATTCACGTCTACAAAATGGTGGTCGAATATATTAATTTATAAGTATAAAGAAACTTGCGCATGTCCATCAATTCTTTTAAACATTTGGCTAACCGGCAAACCAAGAAGTTCAATTTCACCTTCCAAAACATCGCGTTTCATTTCAGGATAATTGCTTAAAAATTATGATACAGTATATCCGCATATGTTTTATAATAACTCTTACCGTTTCATTTCTTGCACCACATCAGATTCAGACGATTTAAGGCAATGTCGAGCAACAGAATCAGGAACAGCTTCAATCAATTCCATTCTTTCTTTTGGCAACGTTTTTTCAAGAGAATCGGTTTTTGCAGATTTCATTGAACGTGGTACTAATCGATGAGGTTTTGGATTATAAACTGGTTTATAAACAGGTTCAGGCACATTTGAAAGATCAAATACAGGTTGTCGTGAACCAGGAGCAGGTGGAGCATCTTCAGTTGTTGTAGGTTCTTGAGTTGTAACCTTCTTTGTTTTCTTTTGAACCTTCTTTGACTTTTTACTTGGTTCAAATTTGCTAAAATTCAAATCAGCCTTTCGCTTTGATGATGGAGTATCTTTTGTTTCAGGAACAGGAGGAGCAGCTGTTGTTGTTGATGGTTGTACATCTGGACTAGCATCTTTAACCTTTGTTGTTCGTTTTGCTGTTACAACAGTTTCAAGTGGTGGAAGAACTTTTAATGATTTTGGCTTCTTGAAACAAACAAAATATCTAAAAATTTATTTTATATCTTATATATAACAGTAAGTCAAACATACACAATAGCACCAATGACGACAAGAGCAAGTATAACTACGGCTGCAATGATCAAATATGCCCACCATGGAAGTCCTGCATCTGCAGTTTCTTTAGCTTGAGGTTTTGGAGTTGACTTTTCTGGTGCTGGTGTTGTTTTAGGTGGAACAGTTGTAAGAATCTTCGGAACATGGACTTGAGCATTTTTCTATAAACAAAGAGATTGTTAAAGGAACCAAACTTTTTGGTACAAAAGAAAAAAGAACTCACAACAGTAATTGGACATGAAGGTTGGATATTAACATAAAGTCTTATCATTTTTTCACCACGATCCAATTTTGGTTTACAACTAGAAAACTTGCTTGTTCCAACTGCCACAACACGACCAGTATGAATTTCTGGTGCAAGACATGAATCGGGGAAATCTTCTACATCTACATCTGCACCTGTTTCTGGTATACCAAAGTATATGCTTTTAATATCAGATTTATATTTAACTTGAAAAGTACAAAATGATGGAAATTCTGAACATGCCAATTCTTTTCCGGCAACATCTTCTGTAGTATCAAAGCAAACCTTTGATCTAAAAAATGACCATAACTTTTTCCCTGATAATAATATCATAAAACTCACGTTCCTGTACAGCTTGAACAAACTTCCAATTGCAATTTTCCAGAAGGTATTGTAAGATTAATATGTCCAACTCCAGTAAGTCTAATACCTTTGCCATTTTGCTCTACTTCAACAGATCCATCATACAACATTTCATGAACACCATATTCAACTTGTTCACCACCACCAGTTACGTTTAAAGCATTTCTATCAAATTTTGCAGCAGCACCAGTTGAATCCAAGAATAAAAACGGAACAAAAACAATGAAGAGCAAAAGTACTTGTTTGAACGAGCAAAGTTTCATCTTGACGAGGTGACGACAAAAAAAAAGAATGTTGCAAATGGCAAAAATGAAATGCTCTTTTATAGTGTCTATTCGAATTGAGCAAAAACAATTATGTTAATTTTTAACATTCTTTGATTTTTTAAAACTGTTTTTTTTTTCAACTTCGAGCAAAAACGAGGAAATCGAGTGAAAAAAGTTCGATTTTGAGCAAAAAAGATGAAACTTGTGAAATAGACTAATATAGGCCCAAAAACCACCGAATCTGAAGTCCGTTTTTTCTAAAGTGCCTCAGGGTCCTTATGAAAATTTTGGAGGATCCTATTTTTCACATGTCAGGAAAAAATATGTTATAGAGGAGATATGTTCCCCTATCCCAGGTCTATCATTTAATAGCAAATTTATAAAATTTGCACCCTTATCTCACAAAAAACTACATTAAGAATATTTAAAGGATACTGTAATGGTGGAAAAATTTAAAAGACAAAAGCTTGAAATGATTGCTTTTTTTGATTGAACGTACATTGATGTGGCTAACATATTTTTACCTTAATACGAGAAAAAATACGTTTATGACCGAATTAATTGTTTTAAAGGATGCTGGGGTATATGTGTTTCATATATAGGAATTTCATTGAAAGCTCCACTCGATTTTTCTCATTTTTGCCATATATATAAAACCATATGAGCAATTATGATGCAGTTTTGAAAAAGATACCTCATCATTCAAATACAACGCTGAAACAATAATAATATCATCTTTGTTTCTGGATACGATCATGTCAGAGAAATCAACAATCCATTCTTTTTTACCAGCGTCAGCTATATTGCTTTTAATCCAATTTTTTCCAAATTTCACTTCTCGACAATGAACTTTTATTTTAAAAATAAACACAAACAATCTTTACAAACAAAACTACAGTATCTCTCCACAATAAAAACATTTTTTTATATTGCTATTTCCACCAAAGAATATGTGATAAAATTTGTTGCATTACAGTTTCTTGTGCAAATTTGGATGATTTTTTGAATTCCATTTTAAGATCATAAAAACTTGGACGTTCATCTTTCAACAAAAAGCAAGATAACATAATTTCAGAAATATATGGTGGAGTACCGGCAGGTGGTTGAAGTCGTAATGTACCATTTCGAATTCCAACTCGAACAAAATGTTGAAGTTTAATATTATGATATGGTTGTTCACCATTTGCATAAATTTCAAATATAACAACTCCGTAACTCCTATAAAAGCAAATGGTGCTAAACAATTTAAAAGTTAAAAAGTACAAACACATACCATACATCACTTTTTGATGACCAATCTGGTGCATTATGCACTTGTAAAGTTTCAGGTGCCATCCAACGAGTAGGTAATTTTGCACCTTTACCATTTTTTTCTTTTTTATTTGTTGATGATACCGATTCAGCAATAATTGATAAACCAAAATCACTAATTTTTATTGAACCTTTTGAATCTAATAAACAATTTCTCGCAGCAAGATCTTTGTGAATAACCTATAACAATATGTATTAGATTGCTTCAGGCAAATATAACGCTATCTTTAAAAAACTGGAGCAAGATGGCACAGCTTGGTGTAAGCTAGTCAATCCGGTCCACGAAAGTGCCAGAGAATGCAATCTGATGCACTCGGTGCAGGCCGCTGCCAGGCGGAGCAAGCTGGTGCAAGATGATGTAAGCTAATGGATGTAAATCAACATAGGCAAGAAGTGCGGAACAACAGCTTTTTCTTATATCATTTAAACAACCCATTATATTAAAAAATACTTACCATTTGTGATTCAAGATATTCCATACCATCTACAATTTCATATACATATCGTTCTTTATCATCAGGGCTTGGAGGTTTTTCAATATTTTTAAGTTTATTTTTAAGTGAATTTCCATCAGCAAGTTCTAACACAATCATAATAGGTTCATTAATTGTTTGAACACCAAAAAGTCGTATAACATGTGGATGATGAAGTCGTCGCATGATAAAAGCTTCCCGTAAAAGTGCAATCTTAAAATCATTTGCAAGTTTTGTTGCTTTAATTCTTTTTATTGCAACTTTATATTGTCCATCCCAAAGCATCAACTCTCCCGCATATACATCACCAAATTCACCATTACCAAGTTTGTCACCTAGCTTAAGTTGTTCTATTTGAAGTGACCATGTTTGACGAACTACTGGATGTTTGAGAGAAGCACCTTCAGGATTCAAAGGAATACCAAATTCATATAAATATTGAACAAGTGTCATTGGATTCTGCAAAAGAAAATGTATTTTTAAAAACAATATTAAAAAGAGCTTACAGTAGACATGTATTGATTAACAATATAATATGATTCATGAATAGATCGTGTTAATGGAATATGATAATGTTCATCTTTGAATACAACAGTAATACAATAAACCTAAAATAACAAAGAAAATGCGTTATTAAATTAAAAGGATTAACCATCTTTTAAATAAATTGCTTTATTACTAATAGAGCGCGGTGTGGTTAGGGTTGATGGCGCGCCCAAAATCTGAAAAAATTGGGCGCGCCCGGGCGCGCCTGGGCGCTGTCGCCCGAAATGAAAAATTGCATAAATATTTATTTTTTTTGAAAAAATGTCGAAAATTGTTATTAAAGCTTCTCATTTTGTCGACTAAACATTCTTTTATGAGTTTTTTTGATTTATTTTACATTTCAAGACAAATTACTGAAATTACAAAACTACCGTAACCCGGGATACTGTAATTAGAAAAAGATTTCGAGATTTAAATGCTGTAATAGCTAAATCATAACATTTTCAAGGCATAAATAAAGAATCTTGTTTGTAAAAAATTAATTTTTTGAAAAATTATTGAAAATTTTGTGTTCGAAAAGCTCATCGCCCGGGCGCTAAAACGGGCGCGCCCGGGCGATGACTGCCTAAAACTTGGGCGCGCCCGGGCGGGCGCGCCCGGGCGCTCGCACCCACATCAACCCTAGGTGTGGTTGAGTGGTCTAGTGCTAGCTTATCAACCGTTCCCTCACAGGTTCGATCCCTGTGCTCGCCCAACTCCAGACGTTACTAGCTGGATGACAATTAAAGCTACGCATGATTGCTTTATTTTCTATATAAAAAAACATACCTCCATATTTTGATTATTATGTGTAACACGAACTAGCCAATGACCATTTTTTCGACATAGAACTTCAGATTCCCTTCGAGTCATAAATCCATGATACCATTTTCTTGTACGAATATCTGGAGAATTTTTTGATGAAATAATTTTTCGTTTTATTATTGGAATTGACACATCTTCAATGCAAGAGAGAAGTGGAAGCTCTTCAGGCTTTTGTTGTTCGGCTGAACCAGAAAATGCAGATTGTTTTTCAGTTGATGCTGTTTCAGCAGCCGACATTTTTTAAAATAGTAATAATTATGAAGAAAAAAAAATTCAAAGAGCATATGTACGTATATACATTTGTATGACTTTGTTGCTTAAAAACAATCATGCAAATTTCTAAGGAAACTTATATTCAACATTACCCTTACCTAATGTCCAAATAATGTTGTCAACCATGTATGAAAAAAAGTCACCTGAAATTTATTCAGTTTTTTGCAGTAAAAGTAAGTGTACGTTTTAAATATCCAGCTTTTTATATAAATTTATTTTTTTAGAAAATGATGATGAAGATTTTCCAGATACCGATTATTCACCACTTTATTGGGTATTATATTTTACATGAATAATGAATAACTGTTTAACTGAACTTGTATTTTAGGTTCCATTAGCATCAATTTTCTTATTTATTGTATTCTTTATTATTGATGGATTAATTCCAAGAATTTATGAATGGAAATTTGGTACAAAAAATACAAGTAAGTTTTTTTACTTGCAACTTTCTGATCGAGTAAAGCCACAATATTTTTTAATAAACTTGTCGAATATTAGGATTAGTTTCGGCATCAACATATTTGATGTTTATTTATCTCTATTCTTGACGAGATTAAGAGAAAACTACTGATATTTAAATTGGGGTCCTAATGACTAGCTTTAACTAATATCTAACAGTTTTAGAACCTTCAAAGCGTCAATCAAAAACTGATGTCAAAAAAAGTGATCGAAAATATAATATGAATTTATTGCATAATCCTGAACAACAAGAACAACAACGCAATTCTCAAAGAGTTATTGCTTCTACTCCACAACCGACATCATCGCTACAACAATCAAGTTCTGGTCATGTATCGTAATAATATCTTCTGTATAAGCATTTATATTGTGATAAGAAAAGCTTTTTGAATAAAATAAACAAATATTCTGTCTGTTTTCGATCAATGAATTTTAATTTAATTTAATTTAATTTATTGAACGTTCTTTACAACGGACATTTGTAATAGTAAAATAAAAGGTACATTTAAAATGTTAAAGGATAAATCTCCCCGTATCAGACAGTTCAGTCGCGGGAGCCTTTTCCGGAGTGCTCCGAGGCTGCTGCTAGACCATTTAAAATGAACCAAGAGAAAACGATAAAAATATGATTACTAATTAATTCATGAATAAACAAAATATAGAATGAAGATACAAAATAATGTTTAGTTCTTAATATAGACTATGAATATCAGAATGCAGATGGATTCAAAAACAGTTATTCAGAAATCTTTCAGTAAAAAGAGGGAAACAATAAAGTTTTCAAAAAGGTTTTCAGCGATATACGTGAATTATCAAAGGGATACAGATGAGTTACATAAAAATGGATGTTATTTTCTTAATCAGGACATAAAGTTGGCTAGCGCCCCTCAAATTCATATCATTTTATCACCTCTATAATGATTTTTGGGAAAAACAATAATTGCAACAATATCCTCAACATCATGGATATACGTGAATTATCAAAGGGATACAGATGAGTTACATAAAAATGGATGTTATTTTCTTAATCAGGACATAAAGTTGGCTAGCGCCCCTCAAATTCATATCAATTTATCACCTCTATAATGATTTTTTGAAAAAACAATAATTGCAACAATATCCTCAACATCATGGATATACGTGAATTATCAAAGGGATACAGATGACTTACATAAAAATGGATGTTATTTTCTTAATCAGGACATAAAGTTGGCTAGCGCCTCTCAAATTCATATCATTTTATCACCTCTATAATGATTTTTTGAAAAAACAATAATTGCAACAATATCCTCAACATCATGGATATACGTGAATTATCAAAGGGATACAGATGAGTTACATAAAAATGGATGTTATTTTCTTAATCAGGACATAAAGTTGGCTAGCGCCTCTCAAATTCATATCATTTTATCACCTCTATAATGATTTTTTGAAAAAACAATAATTGCAACAATATCCTCAACATCATGGATATACGTGAATTATCAAAGGGATACAGATGAGTTACATAAAAATGGATGTTATTTTCTTAATCAGGACATAAAGTTGGCTAGCGCCTCTCAAATTCATATCATTTTATCACCTCTATAATGATTTTTTGAAAAAACAATAATTGCAACAATATCCTCAACATCATGGATATACGTGAATTATCAAAGGGATACAGATGAGTTACATAAAAATGGATGTTATTTTCTTAATCAGGACATAAAGTTGGCTAGCGCCTCTCAAATTCATATCATTTTATCACCTCAATAATGATTTTTTGAAAAAACAATAATTGCAACAATATCCTCAACATCATGGATATACGTGAATTATCAAAGGGATACAGATGAGTTACATAAAAATGGATGTTATTTTCTTAATCAGGACATAAAGTTGGCTAGCGCCTCTCAAATTCATATCATTTTATCAACTCTATAATGATTTTTTGAAAAAACAATAATTGCAACAATATCCTCAACATCATGGATATACGTGAATTATCAAAGGGATACACATTAGTTACATAAAAATGGATGTTATTTTCTTAATCAGGACATAAAGTTGGCTAGCGCCCCTCAAATTCATATCATTTTATCAACTCTATAATGATTTTTGGGAAAAACAATAATTGCAACAATATCCTCAACATCATGGATATACGTGAATTATCAAAGGGATACAGATGAGTTACATAAAAATGGATGTTATTTTCTTAATCAGGACATAAAGTTGGCTAGCGCCCCTCAAATTTATATCATTTTATCAACTCTATAATGATTTTTTGAAAAAACAATAATTGCAACAATATCCTCAACATCATGGATATACGTGAATTATCAAAGGGATACAGATGAGTTACATAAAAATGGATGTTTTTTTCTTAATCAGGACATAAAGTTGGCTAGCGCCCCTCAAATTCATATCATTTTATCACCTCTATAATGATTTTTTGAAAAAACAATAATTGCAACAATATCCTCAACATCATGGATATACGTGAATTATCAAAGGGATACAGATGAGTTACATAAAAATGGATGTTATTTTCTTAATCAGGACATAAAGTTGGCTAGCGCCTCTCAAATTTATATCATTTTATCAACTCTATAATGATTTTTGGGAAAAACAATAATTGCAACAATATCCTCAACATCATGGATATACGTGAATTATCAAAGGGATACAGATGAGTTACATAAAAATGGATGTTATTTTCTTAATCAGGACATAAAGTTGGCTAGCGCCCCTCAAATTCATATCATTTTATCACCTCTATAATGATTTTTTGAAAAAACAATAATTGCAACAATATCCTCAACATCATGGATATACGTGAATTATCAAAGGGATACAGATGACTTACATAAAAATGGATGTTATTTTCTTAATCAGGACATAAAGTTGGCTAGCGCCTCTCAAATTCATATCATTTTATCACCTCTATAATGATTTTTTGAAAAAACAATAATTGCAACAATATCCTCAACATCATGGATATACGTGAATTATCAAAGGGATACAGATGAGTAACATAAAAATGGATGTTATTTTCTTAATCAGGACATAAAGTTGGCTAGCGCCTCTCAAATTCATATCATTTTATCACCTCAATAATGATTTTTTGAAAAAACAATAATTGCAACAATATCCTCAACATCATGGATATACGTGAATTATCAAAGGGATACAGATGAGTTACATAAAAATGGATGTTAGTTTCTTAATCAGGACATAAAGTTGGCTAGCGCCTCTCAAATTCATATCATTTTATCACCTCTATAATGATTTTTTGAAAAAACAATAATTGCAACAATATCCTCAACATCATGGATATACGTGAATTATCAAAGGGATACAGATGAGTTACATAAAAATGGATGTTATTTTCTTAATCAGGACATAAAGTTGGCTAGCGCCTCTCAAATTCATATCATTTTATCACCTCTATAATGATTTTTTGAAAAAACAATAATTGCAACAATATCCTCAACATCATGGATATACGTGAATTATCAAAGGGATACAGATGAGTTACATAAAAATGGATGTTATTTTCTTAATCAGGACATAAAGTTGGCTAGCGCCTCTCAAATTCATATCATTTTATCACCTCTATAATGATTTTTTGAAAAAACAATAATTGCAACAATATCCTCAACATCATGGATATACGTGAGTTATCAAAGGGATACAGATGACTTACATAAAAATGGATGTTATTTTCTTAATCAGGACATAAAGTTGGCTAGCGCCTCTCAAATTCATATCATTTTGTCACCTCTATAATGATTTTTTGAAAAAACAATAATTGCAACAATATCCTCAACATCATGGATATACGTGAATTATCAAAGGGATACAGATGAGTTACATAAAAATGGATGTTATTTTCTTAATCAGGACATAAAGTTGGCTAGCGCCTCTCAAATTCATATCATTTTATCACCTCTATAATGATTTTTTGAAAAAACAATAATTGCAACAATATCCTCAACATCATGGATATACGTGAATTATCAAAGGGATACAGATGAGTAACATAAAAATGGATGTTATTTTCTTAATCAGGACATAAAGTTGGCTAGCGCCTCTCAAATTCATATCATTTTATCACCTCAATAATGATTTTTTGAAAAAACAATAATTGCAACAATATCCTCAACATCATGGATATACGTGAATTATCAAAGGGATACAGATGACTTACATAAAAATGGATGTTATTTTCTTAATCAGGACATAAAGTTAGCTAGCGCCTCTCAAATTCATATCATTTTATCACCTCTATAATGATTTTTTGAAAAAACAATAATTGCAACAATATCTTCAACATCATGGATATACGTGAATTATCAAAGGGATACAGATGAGTTACATAAAAATGGATGTTATTTTCTTAATCAGGACATAAAGTTGGCTAGCGCCTCTCAAATTCATATCATTTTATCACCTCAATAATGATTTTTTGAAAAAACAATAATTGCAACAATATCCTCAACATCATGGATATACGTGAATTATCAAAGGGATACAGATGACTTACATAAAAATGGATGTTATTTTCTTAATCAGGACATAAAGTTGGCTAGCGCCTCTCAAATTCATATCATTTTGTCACCTCTATAATGATTTTTTGAAAAAACAATAATTGCAACAATATCCTCAACATCATGGATATACGTGAATTATCAAAGGGATACAGATGAGTTACATAAAAATGGATGTTATTTTCTTAATCAGGACATAAAGTTGGCTAGCGCCTCTCAAATTCATATCATTTTATCACCTCTATAATGATTTTTTGAAAAAACAATAATTGCAACAATATCCTCAACATCATGGATATACGTGAATTATCAAAGGGATACAGATGAGTAACATAAAAATGGATGTTATTTTCTTAATCAGGACATAAAGTTGGCTAGCGCCTCTCAAATTCATATCATTTTATCAACTCTATAATGATTTTTTGAAAAAACAATAATTGCAACAATATCCTCAACATCATGGATATACGTGAATTATCAAAGGGATACAGATGACTTACATAAAAATGGATGTTATTTTCTTAATCAGGACATAAAGTTGGCTAGCGCCTCTCAAATTCATATCATTTTATCACCTCAATAATGATTTTTTGAAAAAACAATAATTGCAACAATATCCTCAACATCATGGATATACGTGAATTATCAAAGGGATACAGATGACTTACATAAAAATGGATGTTATTTTCTTAATCAGGACATAAAGTTGGCTAGCGCCTCTCAAATTCATATCATTTTATCACCTCTATAATGATTTTTTGAAAAAACAATAATTGCAACAATATCCTCAACATCATGGATATACGTGAATTATCAAAGGGATACAGATGAGTTACATAAAAATGGATGTTATTTTCTTAATCAGGACATAAAGTTGGCTAGCGCCTCTCAAATTCATATCATTTTATCACCTCTATAATGATTTTTTGAAAAAACAATAATTGCAACAATATCCTCAACATCATGGATATACGTGAATTATCAAAGGGATACAGATGAGTAACATAAAAATGGATGTTATTTTCTTAATCAGGACATAAAGTTGGCTAGCGCCTCTCAAATTCATATCATTTTATCAACTCTATAATGATTTTTTGAAAAAACAATAATTGCAACAATATCCTCAACATCATGGATATACGTGAATTATCAAAGGGATACAGATGACTTACATAAAAATGGATGTTATTTTCTTAATCAGGACATAAAGTTGGCTAGCGCCTCTCAAATTCATATCATTTTATCACCTCAATAATGATTTTTTGAAAAAACAATAATTGCAACAATATCCTCAACATCATGGATATACGTGAATTATCAAAGGGATACAGATGACTTACATAAAAATGGATGTTATTTTCTTAATCAGGACATAAAGTTGGCTAGCGCCTCTCAAATTCATATCATTTTATCACCTCAATAATGATTTTTTGAAAAAACAATAATTGCAACAATATCCTCAACATCATGGATATACGTGAATTATCAAAGGGATACAGATGACTTACATAAAAATGGATGTTATTTTCTTTATCAGGACATAAAGTTGGCTAGCGCCCCTCAAATTCATATCATTTTATCACCTCTATAATGATTTTTTGAAAAAACAATAATTGCAACAATATCCTCAACATCATGGATATACGTGAATTATCAAAGGGATACAGATGAGTTACATAAAAATGGATGTTATTTTCTTAATCAGGACATAAAGTTGGCTAGCGCCTCTCAAATTCATATCATTTTATCACCTCTATAATGATTTTTTGAAAAAACAATAATTGCAACAATATCCTCAACATCATGGATATACGTGAATTATCAAAGGGATACAGATGAGTTACATAAAAATGGATGTTATTTTCTTAATCAGGACATAAAGTTGGCTAGCGCCTCTCAAATTTATATCATTTTATCACCTCTATAATGATTTTTTGAAAAAACAATAATTGCAACAATATCCTCAACATCATGGATATACGTGAATTATCAAAGGGATACAGATGACTTACATAAAAATGGATGTTATTTTCTTAATCAGGACATAAAGTTGGCTAGCGCCTCTCAAATTCATATCATTTTATCACCTCTATAATGATTTTTTGAAAAAACAATAATTGCAACAATATCCTCAACATCATGGATATACGTGAATTATCAAAGGGATACAGATGACTTACATAAAAATGGATGTTATTTTCTTAATCAGGACATAAAGTTGGCTAGCGCCCCTCAAATTCATATCATTTTATCAACTCTATAATGATTTTTGGGAAAAACAATAATTGCAACAATATCCTCAACATCATGGATATACGTGAATTATCAAAGGGATACAGATGACTTACATAAAAATAGATGTTATTTTCTTTATCAGGACATAAAGTTGGCTAGCGCCCCTCAAATTCATATCATTTTATCAACTCTATAATGATTTTTGGGAAAAACAATAATTGCAACAATATCCTCAACATCATGGATATACGTGAATTATCAAAGGGATACAGATGAGTTACATAAAAATGGATGTTATTTTCTTAATCAGGACATAAAGTTAGCTAGCGCCTCTCAAATTCATATCATTTTATCACCTCTATAATGATTTTTTGAAAAAACAATAATTGCAACAATATCCTCAACATCATGGATATACGTGAATTATCAAAGGGATACAGATGACTTACATAAAAATGGATGTTATTTTCTTAATCAGGACATAAAGTTAGCTAGCGCCTCTCAAATTCATATCATTTTATCACCTCTATAATGATTTTTTGAAAAAACAATAATTGCAACAATATCCTCAACATCATGGATATACGTGAATTATCAAAGGGATACAGATGACTTACATAAAAATGGATGTTATTTTCTTAATCAGGACATAAAGTTGGCTAGCGCCTCAAAAATTCATATCAGTTTATCACCTCTATAATGATTTTTTGAAAAAACAATAATTGCAACAATATCCTCAACATCATGGATATACGTGAATTATCAAAGGGATACAGATGACTTACATAAAAATGGATGTTATTTTCTTAATCAGGACATAAAGTTGGCTAGCGCCTCAAAAATTCATATCAGTTTATCACCTCTATAATGATTTTTTGAAAAAACAATAATTGCAACAATATCCTCAACATCATGGATATACGTGAATTATCAAAGGGATACAGATGAGTTACATAAAAATGGATGTTATTTTCTTAATCAGGACATAAAGTTGGCTAGCGCCTCTCAAATTCATATCATTTTATCACCTCTATAATGATTTTTTGAAAAAACAATAATTGCAACAATATCCTCAACATCATGGATATACGTGAATTATCAAAGGGATACAGATGAGTTACATAAAAATGGATGTTATTTTCTTAATCAGGACATAAAGTTGGCTAGCGCCTCTCAAATTCATATCATTTTATCACCTCTATAATGATTTTTTGAAAAAACAATAATTGCAACAATATCCTCAACATCATGGATATACGTGAATTATCAAAGGGATACAGATGAGTTACATAAAAATGGATGTTATTTTCTTAATCAGGACATAAAGTTGGCTAGCGCCCCTCAAATTCATATCATTTTATCACCTCTATAATGATTTTTTGAAAAAACAATAATTGCAACAATATCCTCAACATCATGGATATACGTGAATTATCAAAGGGATACAGATGAGTTACATAAAAATGGATGTTATTTTCTTAATCAGGACATAAAGTTGGCTAGCGCCTCTCAAATTCATATCATTTTATCACCTCTATAATGATTTTTTGAAAAAACAATAATTGCAACAATATCCTCAACATCATGGATATACGTGAATTATCAAAGGGATACAGATGACTTACATAAAAATGGATGTTATTTTCTTAATCAGGACATAAAGTTGGCTAGCGCCTCTCAAATTCATATCATTTTATCACCTCTATAATGATTTTTTGAAAAAACAATAATTGCAACAATATCCTCAACATCATGGATATACGTGAATTATCAAAGGGATACAGATGACTTACATAAAAATGGATGTTATTTTCTTAATCAGGACATAAAGTTGGCTAGCGCCCCTCAAATTCATATCATTTTATCACCTCTATAATGATTTTTTGAAAAAACAATAATTGCAACAATATCCTCAACATCATGGATATACGTGAATTATCAAAGGGATACAGATGACTTACATAAAAATGGAAGTTTTTTTTCTTAATCAGGACATAAAGTTGGCTAGCGCCTCTCAAATTCATATCATTTTATCACCTCAATAATGATTTTTTGAAAAAACAATAATTGCAACAATATCCTCAACATCATGGATATACGTGAATTATCAAAGGGATACAGATGACTTACATAAAAATGGATGTTATTTTCTTAATCAGGACATAAAGTTGGCTAGCGCCTCTCAAATTCATATCATTTTATCACCTCAATAATGATTTTTTGAAAAAACAATAATTGCAACAATATCCTCAACATCATGGATATACGTGAATTATCAAAGGGATACAGATGACTTACATAAAAATGGATGTTATTTTCTTTATCAGGACATAAAGTTGGCTAGCGCCCCTCAAATTCATATCATTTTATCACCTCTATAATGATTTTTTGAAAAAACAATAATTGCAACAATATCCTCAACATCATGGATATACGTGAATTATCAAAGGGATACAGATGAGTTACATAAAAATGGATGTTATTTTCTTAATCAGGACATAAAGTTGGCTAGCGCCTCACAAATTCATATCATTTTATCACCTCAATAATGATTTTTTGAAAAAACAATAATTGCAACAATATCCTCAACATCATGGATATACGTGAATTATCAAAGGGATACAGATGAGTTACATAAAAATGGATGTTATTTTCTTAATCAGGACATAAAGTTGGCTAGCGCCTCTCAAATTCATATCATTTTAACACCTCTATAATGATTTTTTGAAAAAACAATAATTGCAACAATATCCTCAACATCATGGATATACGTGAATTATCAAAGGGATACAGATGACTTACATAAAAATGGATGTTATTTTCTTAATCAGGACATAAAGTTAGCTAGCGCCTCTCAAATTCATATCATTTTATCACCTCTATAATGATTTTTTGAAAAAACAATAATTGCAACAATATCCTCAACATCATGGATATACGTGAATTATCAAAGGGATACAGATGACTTACATAAAAATGCATGTTATTTTCTTAATCAGGACATAAAGTTGGCTAGCGCCTCAAAAATTCATATCAGTTTATCACCTCTATAATGATTTTTTGAAAAAACAATAATTGCAACAATATCCTCAACATCATGGATATACGTGAATTATCAAAGGGATACAGATGAGTTACATAAAAATGGATGTTATTTTCTTAATCAGGACATAAAGTTGGCTAGCGCCTCTCAAATTCATATCATTTTATCACCTCTATAATGATTTTTTGAAAAAACAATAATTGCAACAATATCCTCAACATCATGGATATACGTGAATTATCAAAGGGATACAGATGAGTTACATAAAAATGGATGTTATTTTCTTAATCAGGACATAAAGTTGGCTAGCGCCTCTCAAATTCATATCATTTTATCACCTCTATAATGATTTTTTGAAAAAACAATAATTGCAACAATATCCTCAACATCATGGATATACGTGAATTATCAAAGGGATACAGATGACTTACATAAAAATGGATGTTATTTTCTTTATCAGGACATAATGTTGGCTAGCGCCCCTCAAATTCATATCATTTTATCAACTCTATAATGATTTTTGGGAAAAACAATAATTGCAACAATATCCTCAACATCATGGATATACGTGAATTATCAAAGGGATACAGATGAGTTACATAAAAATGGATGTTATTTTCTTAATCAGGACATAAAGTTGGCTAGCGCCCCTCAAATTCATATCATTTTATCACCTCTATAATGATTTTTTGAAAAAACAATAATTGCAACAATATCCTCAACATCATGGATATACGTGAATTATCAAAGGGATACAGATGACTTACATAAAAATGGATGTTATTTTCTTAATCAGGACATAAAGTTGGCTAGCGCCTCACAAATTCATATCATTTTATCACCTCAATAATGATTTTTTGAAAAAACAATAATTGCAACAATATCCTCAACATCATGGATATACGTGAATTATCAAAGGGATACAGATGAGTTACATAAAAATGGATGTTATTTTCTTAATCAGGACATAAAGTTGGCTAGCGCCTCACAAATTCATATCATTTTATCACCTCTATAATGATTTTTTGAAAAAACAATAATTGCAACAATATCCTCAACATCATGGATATACGTGAATTATCAAAGGGATACAGATGACTTACATAAAAATGGATGTTATTTTCTTTATCAGGACATAAAGTTGGCTAGCGCCCCTCAAATTCATATCATTTTATCAACTCTATAATGATTTTTGGGAAAAACAATAATTGCAACAATATCCTCAACATCATGGATATACGTGAATTATCAAAGGGATACAGATGAGTTACATAAAAATGGATGTTATTTTCTTAATCAGGACATAAAGTTGGCTAGCGCCTCTCAAATTCATATCATTTTATCACCTCTATAATGATTTTTTGAAAAAACAATAATTGCAACAATATCCTCAACATCATGGATATACGTGAATTATCAAAGGGATACAGATGAGTTACATAAAAATGGATGTTATTTTCTTAATCAGGACATAAAGTTGGCTAGCGCCTCTCAAATTCATATCATTTTATCACCTCTTTAATGATTTTTTGAAAAAACAATAATTGCAACAATATCCTCAACATCATGGATATACGTGAATTATCAAAGGGATACAGATGACTTACATAAAAATGGATGTTATTTTCTTAATCAGGACATAAAGTTGGCTAGCGCCTCTCAAATTCATATCATTTTATCACCTCAATAATGATTTTTTGAAAAAACAATAATTGCAACAATATCCTCAACATCATGGATATACGTGAATTATCAAAGGGATACAGATGACTTACATAAAAATGGATGTTATTTTCTTTATCAGGACATAAAGTTGGCTAGCGCCCCTCAAATTCATATCATTTTGTCAACTCTATAATGATTTTTGGGAAAAACAATAATTGCAACAATATCCTCAACATCATGGATATACGTGAATTATCAAAGGGATACAGATGAGTTACATAAAAATGGATGTTATTTTCTTAATCAGGACATAAAGTTGGCTAGCGCCTCTCAAATTCATATCATTTTATCACCTCTATAATGATTTTTTGAAAAAACAATAATTGCAACAATATCCTCAACATCATGGATATACGTGAATTATCAAAGGGATACAGATGACTTACATAAAAATGGATGTTATTTTCTTAATCAGAACATAAAGTTGGCTAGCGCCTCTCAAATTCATATCATTTTATCACCTCTATAATGATTTTTTGAAAAAACAATAATTGCAACAATATCCTCAACATCATGGATATACGTGAATTATCAAAGGGATACAGATGACTTACATAAAAATGGATGTTATTTTCTTAATCAGGACATAAAGTTGGCTAGCGCCTCTCAAATTCATATCATTTTATCACCTCTATAATGATTTTTTGAAAAAACAATAATTGCAACAATATCCTCAACATCATGGATATACGTGAATTATCAAAGGGATACAGATGACTTACATAAAAATGGATGTTATTTTCTTAATCAGGACATAAAGTTGGCTAGCGCCTCTCAAATTCATATCATTTTATCACCTCTATAATGATTTTTTGAAAAAACAATAATTGCAACAATATCCTCAACATCATGGATATACGTGAATTATCAAAGGGATACAGATGAGTTACATAAAAATGGATGTTATTTTCTCAATCAGGACATAAAGTTGGCTAGCGCCTCTCAAATTCATATCATTTTATCACCTCTATAATGATTTTTTGAAAAAACAATAATTGCAACAATATCCTCAACATCATGGATATACGTGAATTATCAAAGGGATACAGATGACTTACATAAAAATGGATGTTATTTTCTTAATCAGGACATAAAGTTGGCTAGCGCCTCTCAAATTCATATCATTTTATCACCTCTATAATGATTTTTTGAAAAAACAATAATTGCAACAATATCCTCAACATCATGGATATACGTGAATTATCAAAGGGATACAGATGAGTTACATAAAAATGGATGTTATTTTCTCAATCAGGACATAAAGTTGGCTAGCGCCTCTCAAATTCATATCATTTTATCACCTCTATAATGATTTTTTGAAAAAACAATAATTGCAACAATATCCTCAACATCATGGATATACGTGAATTATCAAAGGGATACAGATGAGTTACATAAAAATGGATGTTATTTTCTCAATCAGGACATAAAGTTGGCTAGCGCCTCTCAAATTCATATCATTTTATCACCTCTATAATGATTTTTTGAAAAAACAATAATTGCAACAATATCCTCAACATCATGGATATACGTGAATTATCAAAGGGATACAGATGACTTACATAAAAATGGATGTTATTTTCTTAATCAGGACATAAAGTTGGCTAGCGCCTCTCAAATTCATATCATTTTATCACCTCTATAATGATTTTTTGAAAAAACAATAATTGCAACAATATCCTCAACATCATGGATATACGTGAATTATCAAAGGGATACAGATGAGTTACATAAAAATGGATGTTATTTTCTTAATCAGGACATAAAGTTGGCTAGCGCCCCTCAAATTCATATCATTTTATCAACTCTATAATGATTTTTGGGAAAAACAATAATTGCAACAATATCCTCAACATCATGGATATACGTGAATTATCAAAGGGATACAGATGAGTTACATAAAAATGGATGTTATTTTCTTAATCAGGACATAAAGTTGGCAAGCGCCCCTCAAATTCATATCATTTTATTACCTCTATAATGATTTTTTGAAAAAACAATAATTGCAACAATATCCTCAACATCATGGATATACGTGAATTATCAAAGGGATACACATTAGTTACATAAAAATGGATGTTATTTTCTTAATCAGGACATAAAGTTGGCTAGCGCCCCTCAAATTCATATCATTTTATCACCTCTATAATGATTTTTGGGAAAAACAATAATTGCAACAATATCCTCAACATCATGGATATACGTGAATTATCAAAGGGATACACATTAGTTACATAAAAATGGATGTTATTTTCTTAATCAGGACATAAAGTTGGCTAGCGCCCCTCAAATTCATATCATTTTATCACCTCTATAATGATTTTTTGAAAAAACAATAATTGCAACAATATCCTCAACATCATGGATATACGTGAATTATCAAAGGGATACAGATGAGTTACATAAAAATGGATGTTATTTTCTTAATCAGGACATAAAGTTGGCTAGCGCCCCTCAAATTCATTTCATTTTATCACCTCTATAATGATTTTTGGGAAAAACAATAATTGCAACAATATCCTCAACATCATGGATATACGTGAATTATCAAAGGGATACACATTAGTTACATAAAAATGGATGTTATTTTCTTAATCAGGACATAAAGTTGGCTAGCGCCCCTCAAATTCATATCATTTTATTACCTCTATAATGATTTTTTGAAAAAACAATAATTGCAACAATATCCTCAACATCATGGATATACGTGAATTATCAAAGGGATACACATTAGTTACATAAAAATGGATGTTATTTTCTTAATCAGGACATAAAGTTGGCTAGCGCCCCTCAAATTCATATCATTTTATCACCTCTATAATGATTTTTGGGAAAAACAATAATTGCAACAATATCCTCAACATCATGGATATACGTGAATTATCAAAGGGATACAGATGAGTTACATAAAAATGGATGTTATTTTCTTAATCAGGACATAAAGTTGGCTAGCGCCCCTCAAATTCATTTCATTTTATCACCTCTATAATGATTTTTGGGAAAAACAATAATTGCAACAATATCCTCAACATCATGGATATACGTGAATTATCAAAGGGATACACATTAGTTACATAAAAATGGATGTTATTTTCTTAATCAGGACATAAAGTTGGCTAGCGCCCCTCAAATTCATATCATTTTATCACCTCTATAATGATTTTTGGGAAAAACAATAATTGCAACAATATCCTCAACATCATGGATATACGTGAATTATCAAAGGGATACAGATGAGTTACATAAAAATGGATGTTATTTTCTTAATCAGGACATAAAGTTGGCTAGCGCCCCTCAAATTCATATCATTTTATCAACTCTATAATGATTTTTGGGAAAAACAATAATTGCAACAATATCCTCAACATCATGGATATACGTGAATTATCAAAGGGATACAGATGACTTACATAAAAATGGATGTTATTTTCTTAATCAGGACATAAAGTTGGCTAGCGCCTCTCAAATTCATATCATTTTATCACCTCTATAATGATTTTTTGAAAAAACAATAATTGCAACAATATCCTCAACATCATGGATATACGTGAATTATCAAAGGGATACAGATGAGTTACATAAAAATGGATGTTATTTTCTTAATCAGGACATAAAGTTGGCTAGCGCCCCTCAAATTCATATCATTTTATCAACTCTATAATGATTTTTGGGAAAAACAATAATTGCAACAATATCCTCAACATCATGGATATACGTGAATTATCAAAGGGATACAGATGAGTTACATAAAAATGGATGTTATTTTCTTAATCAGGACATAAAGTTGGCAAGCGCCCCTCAAATTCATATCATTTTATTACCTCTATAATGATTTTTGGGAAAAACAATAATTGCAACAATATCCTCAACATCATGGATATACGTGAATTATCAAAGGGATACACATTAGTTACATAAAAATGGATGTTATTTTCTTAATCAGGACATAAAGTTGGCTAGCGCCCCTCAAATTCATATCATTTTATCACCTCTGTAATGATTTTTGGGAAAAACAATAATTGCAACAATATCCTCAACATCATGGATATACGTGAATTATCAAAGGGATACAGATGAGTTACATAAAAATGGATGTTATTTTCTTAATCAGGACATAAAGTTGGCTAGCGCCCCTCAAATTCATTTCATTTTATCACCTCTATAATGATTTTTGGGAAAAACAATAATTGCAACAATATCCTCAACATCATGGATATACGTGAATTATCAAAGGGATACACATTAGTTACATAAAAATGGATGTTATTTTCTTAATCAGGACATAAAGTTGGCTAGCGCCCCTCAAATTCATATCATTTTATCACCTCTATAATGATTTTTGGGAAAAACAATAATTGCAACAATATCCTCAACATCATGGATATACGTGAATTATCAAAGGGATACACATTAGTTACATAAAAATGGATGTTATTTTCTTAATCAGGACATAAAGTTGGCTAGCGCCTCTCAAATTCATATCATTTTATCACCTCTATAATGATTTTTGGGAAAAACAATAATTGCAACAATATCCTCAACATCATGGATATACGTGAATTATCAAAGGGATACAGATGAGTTACATAAAAATGGATGTTATTTTCTTAATCAGGACATAAAGTTGGCTAGCGCCCCTCAAATTCATATCATTTTATTACCTCTATAATGATTTTTGGGAAAAACAATAATTGCAACAATATCCTCAACATCATGGATATACGTGAATTATCAAAGGGATACAGATGAGTTACATAAAAATGGATGTTATTTTCTTAATCAGGACATAAAGTTGGCTAGCGCCTCTCAAATTCATATCATTTTATCACCTCTATAATGATTTTTTGAAAAAACAATAATTGCAACAATATCCTCAACATCATGGATATACGTGAATTATCAAAGGGATACAGATGAGTTACATAAAAATGGATGTTATTTTCTCAATCAGGACATAAAGTTGGCTAGCGCCTCTCAAATTCATATCATTTTATCACCTCTATAATGATTTTTTGAAAAAACAATAATTGCAACAATATCCTCAACATCATGGATATACGTGAATTATCAAAGGGATACAGATGACTTACATAAAAATGGATGTTATTTTCTCAATCAGGACATAAAGTTGGCTAGCGCCTCTCAAATTCATATCATTTTATCACCTCTGTAATGATTTTTGGGAAAAACAATAATTGCAACAATATCCTCAACATCATGGATATACGTGAATTATCAAAGGGATACACATTAGTTACATAAAAATGGATGTTATTTTCTTAATCAGGACATAAAATTGGCTAGCGCCCCTCAAATTCATATCATTTTATCACCTCTATAATGATTTTTGGGAAAAACAATAATTGCAACAATATCCTCAACATCATGGATATACGTGAATTATCAAAGGGATACACATTAATTACATAAAAATGGATGTTATTTTCTTAATCAGGACATAAAGTTGGCTAGCGCCCCTCAAATTCATATCATTTTATCACCTCTATAATGATTTTTGGGAAAAACAATAATTGCAACAATATCCTCAACATCATGGATATACGTGAATTATCAAAGGGATACACATTAGTTACATAAAAATGGATGTTATTTTCTTAATCAGGACATAAAGTTGGCTAGCGCCCCTCAAATTCATTTCATTTTATCACCTCTATAATGATTTTTGGGAAAAACAATAATTGCAACAATATCCTCAACATCATGGATATAAGTGAATTATCAAAGGGATACACATTAGTTACATAAAAATGGATGTTATTTTCTTAATCAGGACATAAAGTTGGCTAGCGCCCCTCAAATTCATTTCATTTTATCACCTCTATAATGATTTTTGGGAAAAACAATAATTGCAACAATATCCTCAACATCATGGATATACGTGAATTATCAAAGGGATACAGATGAGTTACATAAAAATGGATGTTATTTTCTTAATCAGGACATAAAGTTGGCTAGCGCCCCTCAAATTCATTTCATTTTATCACCTCTATAATGATTTTTGGGAAAAACAATAATTGCAACAATATCCTCAACATCATGGATATACGTGAATTATCAAAGGGATACACATTAGTTACATAAAAATGGATGTTATTTTCTTAATCAGGACATAAAGTTGGCTAGCGCCCCTCAAATTCATATCATTTTATCACCTCTATAATGATTTTTGGGAAAAACAATAATTGCAACAATATCCTCAACATCATGGATATACGTGAATTATCAAAGGGATACAGATGAGTTACATAAAAATGGATGTTATTTTCTTAATCAGGACATAAAGTTGGCTAGCGCCCCTCAAATTCATTTCATTTTATCACCTCTATAATGATTTTTGGGAAAAACAATAATTGCAACAATATCCTCAACATCATGGATATACGTGAATTATCAAAGGGATACAGATGAGTTACATAAAAATGGATGTTATTTTCTTAATCAGGGCATAAAATTGGCTAGCGCCCCTCAAATTTATATCATTTTATCACCTCTATAATGATTTTTGGGAAAAACAATAATTGCAACAATATCCTCAACATCATGGATATACGTGAATTATCAAAGGGATACACATTAGTTACATAAAAATGGATGTTATTTTCTTAATCAGGACATAAAGTTGGCTAGCGCCCCTCAAATTCATATCATTTTATCACCTCTATAATGATTTTTGGGAAAAACAATAATTGCAACAATATCCTCAACATCATGGATATACGTGAATTATCAAAGGGATACACATTAGTTACATAAAAATGGATGTTATTTTCTTAATCAGGGCATAAAATTGGCTAGCACCCCTCAAATTCATATCATTTTATCACCTCTATAATGATTTTTGGGAAAAACAATAATTGCAACAATATCCACAACATCATGGATATACGTGAATTATCAAAGGGATACACATTAGTTACATAAAAATGGATGTTATTTTCTTAATCAGGACATAAAGTTGGCTAGCGCCCCTCAAATTCATATCATTTTATCATCTCTGTAATGATTTTTGGGAAAAACAATAATTGCAACAATATCCTCAACATCATGGATATACGTGAATTATCAAAGGGATACAGATGAGTTACATAAAAATGGATGTTATTTTCTTAATCAGGACATAAAGTTGGCTAGCGCCCCTCAAATTCATATCATTTTATCACCTCTATAATGATTTTTGGGAAAAACAATAATTGCAACAATATCCTCAACATCATGGATATACGTGAATTATCAAAGGGATACAGATGAGTTACATAAAAATGGATGTTATTTTCTTAATCAGGACATAAAGTTGGCTAGCGCCCCTCAAATTCATTTCATTTTATCACCTCTATAATGATTTGTGGGAAAAACAATAATTGCAACAATATCCTCAACATCATGGATATACGTGAATTATCAAAGGGATACAGATGAGTTACATAAAAATGGATGTTATTTTCTTAATCAGGACATAAAGTTGGCTAGCGCCCCTCAAATTCATTTCATTTTATCACCTCTATAATGATTTTTGGGAAAAACAATAATTGCAACAATATCCTCAACATCATGGATATACGTGAATTATCAAAGGGATACAGATGACTTACATAAAAATGGATGTTATTTTCTCAATCAGGACATAAAGTTGGCTAGCGCCTCTCAAATTCATATCATTTTATCACCTCTATAATGATTTTTTGAAAAAACAATAATTGCAACAATATCCTCAACATCATGGATATACGTGAATTATCAAAGGGATACAGATGACTTACATAAAAATGGATGTTATTTTCTCAATCAGGACATAAAGTTGGCTAGCGCCTCTCAAATTCATATCATTTTATCACCTCTATAATGATTTTTGGGAAAAACAATAATTGCAACAATATCCTCAACATCATGGATATACGTGAATTATCAAAGGGATACAGATGACTTACATAAAAATGGATGTTATTTTCTTAATCAGGACATAAAGTTGGCTAGCGCCCCTCAAATTCATTTCATTTTATCACCTCTATAATGATTTTTGGGAAAAACAATAATTGCAACAATATCCTCAACATCATGGATATACGTGAATTATCAAAGGGATACACATTAGTTACATAAAAATGGATGTTATTTTCTTAATCAGGACATAAAGTTGGCTAGCGCCCCTCAAATTCATATCATTTTATCACCTCTATAATGATTTTTGGGAAAAACAATAATTGCAACAATATCCTCAACATCATGGATATACGTGAATTATCAAAGGGATACACATTAGTTACATAAAAATGGATGTTATTTTCTTAATCAGGGCATAAAATTGGCTAGCACCCCTCAAATTCATATCATTTTATCACCTCTATAATGATTTTTGGGAAAAACAATAATTGCAACAATATCCACAACATCATGGATATACGTGAATTATCAAAGGGATACACATTAGTTACATAAAAATGGATGTTATTTTCTTAATCAGGACATAAAGTTGGCTAGCGCCCCTCAAATTCATATCATTTTATCACCTCTGTAATGATTTTTGGGAAAAACAATAATTGCAACAATATCCTCAACATCATGGATATACGTGAATTATCAAAGGGATACAGATGAGTTACATAAAAATGGATGTTATTTTCTTAATCAGGACATAAAGTTGGCTAGCGCCCCTCAAATTCATATCATTTTATCACCTCTATAATGATTTTTGGGAAAAACAATAATTGCAACAATATCCTCAACATCATGGATATACGTGAATTATCAAAGGGATACAGATGAGTTACATAAAAATGGATGTTATTTTCTTAATCAGGACATAAAGTTGGCTAGCGCCCCTCAAATTCATTTCATTTTATCACCTCTATAATGATTTGTGGGAAAAACAATAATTGCAACAATATCCTCAACATCATGGATATACGTGAATTATCAAAGGGATACAGATGAGTTACATAAAAATGGATGTTATTTTCTTAATCAGGACATAAAGTTGGCTAGCGCCCCTCAAATTCATTTCATTTTATCACCTCTATAATGATTTTTGGGAAAAACAATAATTGCAACAATATCCTCAACATCATGGATATACGTGAATTATCAAAGGGATACAGATGAGTTACATAAAAATGGATGTTATTTTCTTAATCAGGGCATAAAATTGGCTAGCGCCCCTCAAATTTATATCATTTTATCACCTCTATAATGATTTTTGGGAAAAACAATAATTGCAACAATATCCTCAACATCATGGATATACGTGAATTATCAAAGGGATACACATTAGTTACATAAAAATGGATGTTATTTTCTTAATCAGGACATAAAGTTGGCTAGCGCCCCTCAAATTCATATCATTTTATCACCTCTATAATGATTTTTGGGAAAAACAATAATTGCAACAATATCCTCAACATCATGGATATACGTGAATTATCAAAGGGATACACATTAGTTACATAAAAATGGATGTTATTTTCTTAATCAGGGCATAAAATTGGCTAGCACCCCTCAAATTCATATCATTTTATCACCTCTATAATGATTTTTGGGAAAAACAATAATTGCAACAATATCCACAACATCATGGATATACGTGAATTATCAAAGGGATACACATTAGTTACATAAAAATGGATGTTATTTTCTTAATCAGGACATAAAGTTGGCTAGCGCCCCTCAAATTCATATCATTTTATCACCTCTGTAATGATTTTTGGGAAAAACAATAATTGCAACAATATCCTCAACATCATGGATATACGTGAATTATCAAAGGGATACAGATGAGTTACATAAAAATGGATGTTATTTTCTTAATCAGGACATAAAGTTGGCTAGCGCCCCTCAAATTCATATCATTTTATCACCTCTATAATGATTTTTGGGAAAAACAATAATTGCAACAATATCCTCAACATCATGGATATACGTGAATTATCAAAGGGATACAGATGAGTTACATAAAAATGGATGTTATTTTCTTAATCAGGACATAAAGTTGGCTAGCGCCCCTCAAATTTATATCATTTTATCACCTCTATAATGATTTTTGGGAAAAACAATAATTGCAACAATATCCTCAACATCATGGATATACGTGAATTATCAAAGGGATACACATTAGTTACATAAAAATGGATGTTATTTTCTTAATCAGGGCATAAAATTGGCTAGCACCCCTCAAATTCATATCATTTTATCACCTCTATAATGATTTTTGGGAAAAACAATAATTGCAACAATATCCACAACATCATGGATATACGTGAATTATCAAAGGGATACACATTAGTTACATAAAAATGGATGTTATTTTCTTAATCAGGACATAAAGTTGGCTAGCGCCCCTCAAATTCATATCATTTTATCACCTCTGTAATGATTTTTGGGAAAAACAATAATTGCAACAATATCCTCAACATCATGGATATACGTGAATTATCAAAGGGATACAGATGAGTTACATAAAAATGGATGTTATTTTCTTAATCAGGACATAAAGTTGGCTAGCGCCCCTCAAATTCATATCATTTTATCACCTCTATAATGATTTTTGGGAAAAACAATAATTGCAACAATATCCTCAACATCATGGATATACGTGAATTATCAAAGGGATACAGATGAGTTACATAAAAATGGATGTTATTTTCTTAATCAGGACATAAAGTTGGCTAGCGCCCCTCAAATTTATATCATTTTATCACCTCTATAATGATTTTTGGGAAAAACAATAATTGCAACAATATCCTCAACATCATGGATATACGTGAATTATCAAAGGGATACAGATGAGTTACATAAAAATGCATGTTATTTTCTTAATCAGGACATAAAATTGGCTAGCGCCCCTCAAATTCATATCATTTTATCACCTCTATAATGATTTTTGGGAAAAACAATAATTGCAACAATATCCTCAACATCATGGATATACGTGAATTATCAAAGGGATACAGATGAGTTACATAAAAATGCATGTTATTTTCTTAATCAGGACATAAAATTGGCTAGCGCCCCTCAAATTTATATCATTTTATCAACTCTATAATGATTTTTGGGAAAAACAATAATTGCAACAATATCCTCAACATCATGGATATACGTGAATTATCAAAGGGATACACATTAGTTACATAAAAATGGATGTTATTTTCTTAATCAGGACATAAAGTTGGCTAGCGCCCCTCAAATTTATATCATTTTATCAACTCTATAATGATTTTTTGAAAAAACAATAATTGCAACAATATCCTCAACATCATGGATATACGTGAATTATCAAAGGGATACACATTAGTTACATAAAAATGCATGTTATTTTCTTAATCAGGACATAAAACTGGCTAGCGCCCCTCAAATTTATATCATTTTATCAACTCTATAATGATTTTTGGGAAAAACAATAATTGCAACAATATCCTCAACATCATGGATATACGTGAATTATCAAAGGGATACACATTAGTTACATAAAAATGCATGTTATTTTCTTAATCAGGACATAAAATTGGCTAGCGCCCCTCAAATTTATATCATTTTATCACCTCTATAATGATTTTTGGGAAAAACAATAATTGCAACAATATCCTCAACATCATGGATATACGTGAATTATCAAAGGGATACAGATGAGTTACATAAAAATGGATGTTATTTTCTTAATCAGGACATAAAGTTGGCTAGCGCCCCTCAAATTTATATCATTTTATCAACTCTATAATGATTTTTGGGAAAAACAATAATTGCAACAATATCCTCAACATCATGGATATACGTGAATTATCAAAGGGATACAGATGAGTTACATAAAAATGGATGTTATTTTCTTAATCAGGGCATAAAATTGGCTAGCGCCCCTCAAATTTATATCATTTTATCACCTCTATAATGATTTTTGGGAAAAACAATAATTGCAACAATATCCTCAACATCATGGATATACGTGAATTATCAAAGGGATACACATTAGTTACATAAAAATGGATGTTATTTTCTTAATCAGGACATAAAGTTGGCTAGCGCCCCTCAAATTTATATCATTTTATCAACTCTATAATGATTTTTGGGAAAAACAATAATTGCAACAATATCCTCAACATCATGGATATACGTGAATTATCAAAGGGATACAGATGAGTTACATAAAAATGCATGTTATTTTCTTAATCAGGACATAAAATTGGCTAGCGCCCCTCAAATTTATATCATTTTATCAACTCTATAATGATTTTTGGGAAAAACAATAATTGCAACAATATCCTCAACATCATGGATATACGTGAATTATCAAAGGGATACACATTAGTTACATAAAAATGGATGTTATTTTCTTAATCAGGACATAAAGTTGGCTAGCGCCCCTCAAATTTATATCATTTTATCAACTCTATAATGATTTTTTGAAAAAACAATAATTGCAACAATATCCTCAACATCATGGATATACGTGAATTATCAAAGGGATACACATTAGTTACATAAAAATGCATGTTATTTTCTTAATCAGGACATAAAATTGGCTAGCGCCCCTCAAATTTATATCATTTTATCAACTCTATAATGATTTTTGGGAAAAACAATAATTGCAACAATATCCTCAACATCATGGATATACGTGAATTATCAAAGGGATACACATTAGTTACATAAAAATGCATGTTATTTTCTTAATCAGGACATAAAATTGGCTAGCGCCCCTCAAATTTATATCATTTTATCACCTCTATAATGATTTTTGGGAAAAACAATAATTGCAACAATATCCTCAACATCATGGATATACGTGAATTATCAAAGGGATACAGATGAGTTACATAAAAATGGATGTTATTTTCTTAATCAGGACATAAAGTTGGCTAGCGCCCCTCAAATTTATATCATTTTATCAACTCTATAATGATTTTTGGGAAAAACAATAATTGCAACAATATCCTCAACATCATGGATATACGTGAATTATCAAAGGGATACACATTAGTTACATAAAAATGGATGTTATTTTCTTAATCAGGACATAAAGTTGGCTAGCGCCCCTCAAATTCATATCATTTTATCACCTCTGTAATGATTTTTGGGAAAAACAATAATTGCAACAATATCCTCAACATCATGGATATACGTGAATTATCAAAGGGATACACATTAGTTACATAAAAATGGATGTTATTTTCTTAATCAGGACATAAAGTTGGCTAGCGCCCCTCAAATTCATATCATTTTATCACCTCTATAATGATTTTTGGGAAAAACAATAATTGCAACAATATCCTCAACATCATGGATATACGTGAATTATCAAAGGGATACAGATGAGTTACATAAAAATGCATGTTATTTTCTTAATCAGGACATAAAGTTGGCTAGCGCCCCTCAAATTTATATCATTTTATCAACTCTATAATGATTTTTGGGAAAAACAATAATTGCAACAATATCCTCAACATCATGGATATACGTGAATTATCAAAGGGATACACATTAGTTACATAAAAATGGATGTTATTTTCTTAATCAGGACATAAAGTTGGCTAGCGCCCCTCAAATTCATATCATTTTATCACCTCTATAATGATTTTTGGGAAAAACAATAATTGCAACAATATCCTCAACATCATGGATATACGTGAATTATCAAAGGGATACAGATGAGTTACATAAAAATGCATGTTATTTTCTTAATCAGGACATAAAGTTGGCTAGCGCCCCTCAAATTTATATCATTTTATCAACTCTATAATGATTTTTGGGAAAAACAATAATTGCAACAATATCCTCAACATCATGGATATACGTGAATTATCAAAGGGATACAGATGAGTTACATAAAAATGCATGTTATTTTCTTAATCAGGACATAAAGTTGGCTAGCGCCCCTCAAATTCATATCATTTTATCACCTCTGTAATGATTTTTGGGAAAAACAATAATTGCAACAATATCCTCAACATCATGGATATACGTGAATTATCAAAGGGATACACATTAGTTACATAAAAATGGATGTTATTTTCTTAATCAGGACATAAAGTTGGCTAGCGCCCCTCAAATTCATATCATTTTATCACCTCTATAATGATTTTTGGGAAAAACAATAATTGCAACAATATCCTCAACATCATGGATATACGTGAATTATCAAAGGGATACACATTAGTTACATAAAAATGGATGTTATTTTCTTAATCAGGACATAAAGTTGGCTAGCGCCCCTCAAATTCATATCATTTTATCACCTCTATAATGATTTTTGGGAAAAACAATAATTGCAACAATATCCTCAACATCATGGATATACGTGAATTATCAAAGGGATACAGATGAGTTACATAAAAATGGATGTTATTTTCTTAATCAGGACATAAAGTTGGCTAGCGCCCCTCAAATTCATATCATTTTATCACCTCTATAATGATTTTTGGGAAAAACAATAATTGCAACAATATCCTCAACATCATGGATATACGTGAATTATCAAAGGGATACACATTAGTTACATAAAAATGGATGTTATTTTCTTAATCAGGACATAAAGTTGGCTAGCGCCCCTCAAATTCATATCATTTTATCACCTCTATAATGATTTTTGGGAAAAACAATAATTGCAACAATATCCTCAACATCATGGATATACGTGAATTATCAAAGGGATACAGATGAGTTACATAAAAATGCATGTTATTTTCTTAATCAGGACATAAAATTGGCTAGCGCCCCTCAAATTCATATCATTTTATCACCTCTATAATGATTTTTGGGAAAAACAATAATTGCAACAATATCCTCAACATCATGGATATACGTGAATTATCAAAGGGATACAGATGAGTTACATAAAAATGGATGTTATTTTCTTAATCAGGACATAAAGTTGGCTAGCGCCCCTCAAATTCATATCATTTTATCACCTCTATAATGATTTTTGGGAAAAACAATAATTGCAACAATATCCTCAACATCATGGATATACGTGAATTATCAAAGGGATACACATTAGTTACATAAAAATGGATGTTATTTTCTTAATCAGGACATAAAGTTGGCTAGCGCCCCTCAAATTCATATCATTTTATCACCTCTATAATGATTTTTGGGAAAAACAATAATTGCAACAATATCCTCAACATCATGGATATACGTGAATTATCAAAGGGATACACATTAGTTACATAAAAATGGATGTTATTTTCTTAATCAGGACATAAAGTTGGCTAGCGCCCCTCAAATTCATATCATTTTATCACCTCTATAATGATTTTTGGGAAAAACAATAATTGCAACAATATCCTCAACATCATGGATATACGTGAATTATCAAAGGGATACACATTAGTTACATAAAAATGGATGTTATTTTCTTAATCAGGACATAAAGTTGGCTAGCGCCCCTCAAATTCATATCATTTTATCACCTCTATAATGATTTTTGGGAAAAACAATAATTGCAACAATATCCTCAACATCATGGATATACGTGAATTATCAAAGGGATACAGATGAGTTACATAAAAATGCATGTTATTTTCTTAATCAGGACATAAAATTGGCTAGCGCCCCTCAAATTCATATCATTTTATCACCTCTATAATGATTTTTGGGAAAAACAATAATTGCAACAATATCCTCAACATCATGGATATACGTGAATTATCAAAGGGATACAGATGAGTTACATAAAAATGGATGTTATTTTCTTAATCAGGACATAAAGTTGGCTAGCGCCCCTCAAATTCATATCATTTTATCACCTCTATAATGATTTTTGGGAAAAACAATAATTGCAACAATATCCTCAACATCATGGATATACGTGAATTATCAAAGGGATACAGATGAGTTACATAAAAATGCATGTTATTTTCTTAATCAGGACATAAAGTTGGCTAGCGCCCCTCAAATTCATATCATTTTATCACCTCTATAATGATTTTTGGGAAAAACAATAATTGCAACAATATCCTCAACATCATGGATATACGTGAATTATCAAAGGGATACAGATGAGTTACATAAAAATGGATGTTATTTTCTTAATCAGGACATAAAGTTGGCTAGCGCCCCTCAAATTTATATCATTTTATCACCTCTATAATGATTTTTGGGAAAAACAATAATTGCAACAATATCCTCAACATCATGGATATACGTGAATTATCAAAGGGATACAGATGAGTTACATAAAAATGGATGTTATTTTCTTAATCAGGACATAAAGTTGGCTAGCGCCCCTCAAATTTATATCATTTTATCAACTCTATAATGATTTTTTGAAAAAACAATAATTGCAACAATATCCTCAACATCATGGATATACGTGAATTATCAAAGGGATACAGATGAGTTACATAAAAATGCATGTTATTTTCTTAATCAGGACATAAAGTTGGCTAGCGCCCCTCAAATTTATATCATTTTATCAACTCTATAATGATTTTTGGGAAAAACAATAATTGCAACAATATCCTCAACATCATGGATATACGTGAATTATCAAAGGGATACAGATGAGTTACATAAAAATGCATGTTATTTTCTTAATCAGGACATAAAGTTGGCTAGCGCCCCTCAAATTTATATCATTTTATCACCTCTATAATGATTTTTGGGAAAAACAATAATTGCAACAATATCCTCAACATCATGGATATACGTGAATTATCAAAGGGATACAGATGAGTTACATAAAAATGGATGTTATTTTCTTAATCAGGACATAAAGTTGGCTAGCGCCCCTCAAATTTATATCATTTTATCACCTCTATAATGATTTTTGGGAAAAACAATAATTGCAACAATATCCTCAACATCATGGATATACGTGAATTATCAAAGGGATACAGATGAGTTACATAAAAATGCATGTTATTTTCTTAATCAGGACATAAAGTTGGCTAGCGCCCCTCAAATTTATATCATTTTATCAACTCTATAATGATTTTTGGGAAAAACAATAATTGCAACAATATCCTCAACATCATGGATATACGTGAATTATCAAAGGGATACAGATGAGTTACATAAAAATGCATGTTATTTTCTTAATCAGGACATAAAGTTGGCTAGCGCCCCTCAAATTTATATCATTTTATCACCTCTATAATGATTTTTTGAAAAAACAATAATTGCAACAATATCCTCAACATCATGGATATACGTGAATTATCAAAGGGATACAGATGAGTTACATAAAAATGCATGTTATTTTCTTAATCAGGACATAAAGTTGGCTAGCGCCCCTCAAATTCATATCATTTTATCACCTCTATAATGATTTTTGGGAAAAACAATAATTGCAACAATATCCTCAACATCATGGATATACGTGAATTATCAAAGGGATACAGATGAGTTACATAAAAATGGATGTTATTTTCTTAATCAGGGCATAAAATTGGCTAGCGCCCCTCAAATTTATATCATTTTATCACCTCTATAATGATTTTTGGGAAAAACAATAATTGCAACAATATCCTCAACATCATGGATATACGTGAATTATCAAAGGGATACAGATGAGTTACATAAAAATGCATGTTATTTTCTTAATCAGGACATAAAATTGGCTAGCGCCCCTCAAATTCATATCATTTTATCACCTCTATAATGATTTTTGGGAAAAACAATAATTGCAACAATATCTTCAACATCATGGATATACGTGAATTATCAAAGGGATACAGATGAGTTACATAAAAATGCATGTTATTTTCTTAATCAGGACATAAAGTTGGCTAGCGCCCCTCAAATTTATATCATTTTATCAACTCTATAATGATTTTTTGAAAAAACAATAATTGCAACAATATCCTCAACATCATGGATATACGTGAATTATCAAAGGGATACAGATGAGTTACATAAAAATGGATGTTATTTTCTTAATCAGGGCATAAAATTGGCTAGCGCCCCTCAAATTTATATCATTTTATCAACTCTATAATGATTTTTTGAAAAAACAATAATTGCAACAATATCCTCAACATCATGGATATACGTGAATTATCAAAGGGATACAGATGAGTTACATAAAAATGCATGTTATTTTCTTAATCAGGACATAAAGTTGGCTAGCGCCCCTCAAATTTATATCATTTTATCAACTCTATAATGATTTTTTGAAAAAACAATAATTGCAACAATATCCTCAACATCATGGATATACGTGAATTATCAAAGGGATACAGATGAGTTACATAAAAATGCATGTTATTTTCTTAATCAGGGCATAAAATTGGCTAGCGCCCCTCAAATTTATATCATTTTATCAACTCTATAATGATTTTTGGGAAAAACAATAATTGCAACAATATCCTCAACATCATGGATATACGTGAATTATCAAAGGGATACAGATGAGTTACATAAAAATGCATGTTATTTTCTTAATCAGGACATAAAATTGGCTAGCGCCCCTCAAATTCATATCATTTTATCACCTCTATAATGATTTTTGGGAAAAACAATAATTGCAACAATATCCTCAACATCATGGATATACGTGAATTATCAAAGGGATACAGATGAGTTACATAAAAATGGATGTTATTTTCTTAATCAGGGCATAAAATTGGCTAGCGCCCCTCAAATTTATATCATTTTATCACCTCTATAATGATTTTTGGGAAAAACAATAATTGCAACAATATCCTCAACATCATGGATATACGTGAATTATCAAAGGGATACAGATGAGTTACATAAAAATGCATGTTATTTTCTTAATCAGGACATAAAGTTGGCTAGCGCCTCTCAAATTCATATCATTTTATCACCTCTATAATGATTTTTGGGAAAAACAATAATTGCAACAATATCTTCAACATCATGGATATACGTGAATTATCAAAGGGATACAGATGAGTTACATAAAAATGCATGTTATTTTCTTAATCAGGACATAAAGTTGGCTAGCGCCCCTCAAATTCATATCATTTTATCACCTCTATAATGATTTTTGGGAAAAACAATAATTGCAACAATATCCTCAACATCATGGATATACGTGAATTATCAAAGGGATACAGATGAGTTACATAAAAATGCATGTTATTTTCTTAATCAGGACATAAAGTTGGCTAGCGCCTCTCAAATTCATATCATTTTATCACCTCTATAATGATTTTTGGGAAAAACAATAATTGCAACAATATCTTCAACATCATGGATATACGTGAATTATCAAAGGGATACAGATGAGTTACATAAAAATGCATGTTATTTTCTTAATCAGGACATAAAGTTGGCTAGCGCCCCTCAAATTCATATCATTTTATCACCTCTATAATGATTTTTGGGAAAAACAATAATTGCAACAATATCTTCAACATCATGGATATACGTGAATTATCAAAGGGATACAGATGAGTTACATAAAAATGCATGTTATTTTCTTAATCAGGACATAAAGTTGGCTAGCGCCCCTCAAATTCATATCATTTTATCACCTCTATAATGATTTTTGGGAAAAACAATAATTGCAACAATATCCTCAACATCATGGATATACGTGAATTATCAAAGGGATACAGATGAGTTACATAAAAATGCATGTTATTTTCTTAATCAGGGCATAAAATTGGCTAGCGCCCCTCAAATTTATATCATTTTATCACCTCTATAATGATTTTTGGGAAAAACAATAATTGCAACAATATCCTCAACATCATGGATATACGTGAATTATCAAAGGGATACAGATGAGTTACATAAAAATGGATGTTATTTTCTTAATCAGGACATAAAGTTGGCTAGCGCCCCTCAAATTCATATCATTTTATCACCTCTATAATGATTTTTGGGAAAAACAATAATTGCAACAATATCCTCAACATCATGGATATACGTGAATTATCAAAGGGATACAGATGAGTTACATAAAAATGGATGTTATTTTCTTAATCAGGACATAAAATTGGCTAGCGCCCCTCAAATTTATATCATTTTATCACCTCTATAATGATTTTTGGGAAAAACAATAATTGCAACAATATCCTCAACATCATGGATATACGTGAATTATCAAAGGGATACAGATGAGTTACATAAAAATGCATGTTATTTTCTTAATCAGGACATAAAGTTGGCTAGCGCCTCTCAAATTCATATCATTTTATCACCTCTATAATGATTTTTGGGAAAAACAATAATTGCAACAATATCTTCAACATCATGGATATACGTGAATTATCAAAGGGATACAGATGAGTTACATAAAAATGCATGTTATTTTCTTAATCAGGACATAAAGTTGGCTAGCGCCCCTCAAATTCATATCATTTTATCACCTCTATAATGATTTTTGGGAAAAACAATAATTGCAACAATATCCTCAACATCATGGATATACGTGAATTATCAAAGGGATACAGATGAGTTACATAAAAATGCATGTTATTTTCTTAATCAGGACATAAAGTTGGCTAGCGCCTCTCAAATTCATATCATTTTATCACCTCTATAATGATTTTTGGGAAAAACAATAATTGCAACAATATCTTCAACATCATGGATATACGTGAATTATCAAAGGGATACAGATGAGTTACATAAAAATGCATGTTATTTTCTTAATCAGGACATAAAGTTGGCTAGCGCCCCTCAAATTCATATCATTTTATCACCTCTATAATGATTTTTGGGAAAAACAATAATTGCAACAATATCTTCAACATCATGGATATACGTGAATTATCAAAGGGATACAGATGAGTTACATAAAAATGCATGTTATTTTCTTAATCAGGACATAAAGTTGGCTAGCGCCCCTCAAATTCATATCATTTTATCACCTCTATAATGATTTTTGGGAAAAACAATAATTGCAACAATATCCTCAACATCATGGATATACGTGAATTATCAAAGGGATACAGATGAGTTACATAAAAATGCATGTTATTTTCTTAATCAGGGCATAAAATTGGCTAGCGCCCCTCAAATTTATATCATTTTATCACCTCTATAATGATTTTTGGGAAAAACAATAATTGCAACAATATCCTCAACATCATGGATATACGTGAATTATCAAAGGGATACAGATGAGTTACATAAAAATGGATGTTATTTTCTTAATCAGGACATAAAGTTGGCTAGCGCCCCTCAAATTCATATCATTTTATCACCTCTATAATGATTTTTGGGAAAAACAATAATTGCAACAATATCTTCAACATCATGGATATACGTGAATTATCAAAGGGATACAGATGAGTTACATAAAAATGCATGTTATTTTCTTAATCAGGACATAAAGTTGGCTAGCGCCCCTCAAATTCATATCATTTTATCACCTCTATAATGATTTTTGGGAAAAACAATAATTGCAACAATATCTTCAACATCATGGATATACGTGAATTATCAAAGGGATACAGATGAGTTACATAAAAATGCATGTTATTTTCTTAATCAGGACATAAAGTTGGCTAGCGCCCCTCAAATTCATATCATTTTATCACCTCTATAATGATTTTTGGGAAAAACAATAATTGCAACAATATCTTCAACATCATGGATATACGTGAATTATCAAAGGGATACAGATGAGTTACATAAAAATGCATGTTATTTTCTTAATCAGGACATAAAGTTGGCTAGCGCCCCTCAAATTCATATCATTTTATCACCTCTATAATGATTTTTGGGAAAAACAATAATTGCAACAATATCTTCAACATCATGGATATACGTGAATTATCAAAGGGATACAGATGAGTTACATAAAAATGCATGTTATTTTCTTAATCAGGACATAAAGTTGGCTAGCGCCCCTCAAATTCATATCATTTTATCACCTCTATAATGATTTTTGGGAAAAACAATAATTGCAACAATATCCTCAACATCATGGATATACGTGAATTATCAAAGGGATACAGATGAGTTACATAAAAATGGATGTTATTTTCTTAATCAGGGCATAAAATTGGCTAGCGCCCCTCAAATTTATATCATTTTATCACCTCTATAATGATTTTTGGGAAAAACAATAATTGCAACAATATCCTCAACATCATGGATATACGTGAATTATCAAAGGGATACAGATGAGTTACATAAAAATGCATGTTATTTTCTTAATCAGGACATAAAGTTGGCTAGCGCCCCTCAAATTCATATCATTTTATCACCTCTATAATGATTTTTGGGAAAAACAATAATTGCAACAATATCCTCAACATCATGGATATACGTGAATTATCAAAGGGATACAGATGAGTTACATAAAAATGGATGTTATTTTCTTAATCAGGGCATAAAATTGGCTAGCGCCCCTCAAATTTATATCATTTTATCACCTCTATAATGATTTTTGGGAAAAACAATAATTGCAACAATATCCTCAACATCATGGATATACGTGAATTATCAAAGGGATACAGATGAGTTACATAAAAATGCATGTTATTTTCTTAATCAGGACATAAAGTTGGCTAGCGCCCCTCAAATTCATATCATTTTATCACCTCTATAATGATTTTTGGGAAAAACAATAATTGCAACAATATCCTCAACATCATGGATATACGTGAATTATCAAAGGGATACAGATGAGTTACATAAAAATGGATGTTATTTTCTTAATCAGGGCATAAAATTGGCTAGCGCCCCTCAAATTTATATCATTTTATCACCTCTATAATGATTTTTGGGAAAAACAATAATTGCAACAATATCCTCAACATCATGGATATACGTGAATTATCAAAGGGATACAGATGAGTTACATAAAAATGGATGTTATTTTCTTAATCAGGGCATAAAATTGGCTAGCGCCCCTCAAATTTATATCATTTTATCAACTCTATAATGATTTTTTGAAAAAACAATAATTGCAACAATATCCTCAACATCATGGATATACGTGAATTATCAAAGGGATACAGATGAGTTACATAAAAATGCATGTTATTTTCTTAATCAGGACATAAAGTTGGCTAGCGCCCCTCAAATTTATATCATTTTATCACCTCTATAATGATTTTTGGGAAAAACAATAATTGCAACAATATCCTCAACATCATGGATATACGTGAATTATCAAAGGGATACAGATGAGTTACATAAAAATGCATGTTATTTTCTTAATCAGGACATAAAGTTGGCTAGCGCCCCTCAAATTTATATCATTTTATCACCTCTATAATGATTTTTGGGAAAAACAATAATTGCAACAATATCCTCAACATCATGGATATACGTGAATTATCAAAGGGATACAGATGAGTTACATAAAAATGCATGTTATTTTCTTAATCAGGACATAAAATTGGCTACCGCCCCTCAAATTTATATCATTTTATCACCTCTATAATGATTTTTGGGAAAAACAATAATTGCAACAATATCCTCAACATCATGGATATACGTGAATTATCAAAGGGATACAGATGAGTTACATAAAAATGCATGTTATTTTCTTAATCAGGACATAAAGTTGGCTAGCGCCCCTCAAATTTATATCATTTTATCACCTCTATAATGATTTTTGGGAAAAACAATAATTGCAACAATATCCTCAACATCATGGATATACGTGAATTATCAAAGGGATACAGATGAGTTACATAAAAATGCATGTTATTTTCTTAATCAGGACATAAAATTGGCTAGCGCCCCTCAAATTCATATCATTTTATCACCTCTATAATGATTTTTGGGAAAAACAATAATTGCAACAATATCCTCAACATCATGGATATACGTGAATTATCAAAGGGATACAGATGAGTTACATAAAAATGCATGTTATTTTCTTAATCAGGACATAAAGTTGGCTAGCGCCCCTCAAATTTATATCATTTTATCACCTCTATAATGATTTTTGGGAAAAACAATAATTGCAACAATATCCTCAACATCATGGATATACGTGAATTATCAAAGGGATACAGATGAGTTACATAAAAATGCATGTTATTTTCTTAATCAGGACATAAAGTTGGCTAGCGCCCCTCAAATTTATATCATTTTATCACCTCTATAATGATTTTTGGGAAAAACAATAATTGCAACAATATCCTCAACATCATGGATATACGTGAATTATCAAAGGGATACAGATGAGTTACATAAAAATGCATGTTATTTTCTTAATCAGGACATAAAGTTGGCTAGCGCCCCTCAAATTTATATCATTTTATCACCTCTATAATGATTTTTGGGAAAAACAATAATTGCAACAATATCCTCAACATCATGGATATACGTGAATTATCAAAGGGATACAGATGAGTTACATAAAAATGCATGATATTTTCTTAATCAGGACATAAAGTTGGCTAGCGCCCCTCAAATTTATATCATTTTATCACCTCTATAATGATTTTTGGGAAAAACAATAATTGCAACAATATCCTCAACATCATGGATATACGTGAATTATCAAAGGGATACAGATGAGTTACATAAAAATGCATGTTATTTTCTTAATCAGGACATAAAGTTGGCTAGCGCCCCTCAAATTCATATCATTTTATCACCTCTATAATGATTTTTGGGAAAAACAATAATTGCAACAATATCCTCAACATCATGGATATACGTGAATTATCAAAGGGATACAGATGAGTTACATAAAAATGCATGTTATTTTCTTAATCAGGACATAATGTTGGCTAGCGCCCCTCAAATTTATATCATTTTATCACCTCTATAATGATTTTTGGGAAAAACAATAATTGCAACAATATCCTCAACATCATGGATATACGTGAATTATCAAAGGGATACAGATGAGTTACATAAAAATGCATGTTATTTTCTTAATCAGGACATAAAGTTGGCTAGCGCCCCTCAAATTCATATCATTTTATCACCTCTATAATGATTTTTGGGAAAAACAATAATTGCAACAATATCCTCAACATCATGGATATACGTGAATTATCAAAGGGATACAGATGAGTTACATAAAAATGCATGTTATTTTCTTAATCAGGACATAATGTTGGCTAGCGCCCCTCAAATTTATATCATTTTATCACCTCTATAATGATTTTTGGGAAAAACAATAATTGCAACAATATCCTCAACATCATGGATATACGTGAATTATCAAAGGGATACAGATGAGTTACATAAAAATGCATGTTATTTTCTTAATCAGGACATAAAGTTGGCTAGCGCCCCTCAAATTCATATCATTTTATCACCTCTATAATGATTTTTGGGAAAAACAATAATTGCAACAATATCCTCAACATCATGGATATACGTGAATTATCAAAGGGATACAGATGAGTTACATAAAAATGCATGTTATTTTCTTAATCAGGACATAATGTTGGCTAGCGCCCCTCAAATTTATATCATTTTATCACCTCTATAATGATTTTTGGGAAAAACAATAATTGCAACAATATCCTCAACATCATGGATATACGTGAATTATCAAAGGGATACAGATGAGTTACATAAAAATGCATGTTATTTTCTTAATCAGGACATAAAATTGGCTAGCGCCCCTCAAATTCATATCATTTTATCACCTCTATAATGATTTTTGGGAAAAACAATAATTGCAACAATATCCTCAACATCATGGATATACGTGAATTATCAAAGGGATACAGATGAGTTACATAAAAATGCATGTTATTTTCTTAATCAGGACATAAAGTTGGCTAGCGCCCCTCAAATTTATATCATTTTATCACCTCTATAATGATTTTTGGGAAAAACAATAATTGCAACAATATCCTCAACATCATGGATATACGTGAATTATCAAAGGGATACAGATGAGTTACATAAAAATGCATGTTATTTTCTTAATCAGGACATAAAGTTGGCAAGCGCCCCTCAAATTTATATCATTTTATCACCTCTATAATGATTTTTGGGAAAAACAATAATTGCAACAATATCCTCAACATCATGGATATACGTGAATTATCAAAGGGATACAGATGAGTTACATAAAAATGCATGTTATTTTCTTAATCAGGACATAAAGTTGGCTAGCGCCCCTCAAATTTATATCATTTTATCACCTCTATAATGATTTTTGGGAAAAACAATAATTGCAACAATATCCTCAACATCATGGATATACGTGAATTATCAAAGGGATACAGATGAGTTACATAAAAATGCATGTTATTTTCTTAATCAGGACATAAAGTTGGCTAGCGCCCCTCAAATTTATATCATTTTATCACCTCTATAATGATTTTTGGGAAAAACAATAATTGCAACAATATCCTCAACATCATGGATATACGTGAATTATCAAAGGGATACAGATGAGTTACATAAAAATGCATGTTATTTTCTTAATCAGGACATAAAGTTGGCTAGCGCCCCTCAAATTTATATCATTTTATCACCTCTATAATGATTTTTGGGAAAAACAATAATTGCAACAATATCCTCAACATCATGGATATACGTGAATTATCAAAGGGATACAGATGAGTTACATAAAAATGCATGTTATTTTCTTAATCAGGACATAAAGTTGGCTAGCGCCCCTCAAATTTATATCATTTTATCACCTCTATAATGATTTTTGGGAAAAACAATAATTGCAACAATATCCTCAACATCATGGATATACGTGAATTATCAAAGGGATACAGATGAGTTACATAAAAATGCATGTTATTTTCTTAATCAGGACATAAAGTTGGCTAGCGCCCCTCAAATTTATATCATTTTATCACCTCTATAATGATTTTTGGGAAAAACAATAATTGCAACAATATCCTCAACATCATGGATATACGTGAATTATCAAAGGGATACAGATGAGTTACATAAAAATGCATGTTATTTTCTTTATCAGGACATAAAGTTGGCTAGCGCCCCTCAAATTTATATCATTTTATCACCTCTATAATGATTTTTTGAAAAAACAATAATTGCAACAATATCCTCAACATCATGGATATACGTGAATTATCAAAGGGATACAGATGAGTTACATAAAAATGCATGTTATTTTCTTTATCAGGACATAAAGTTGGCTAGCGCCCCTCAAATTTATATCATTTTATCACCTCTATAATGATTTTTGGGAAAAACAATAATTGCAACAATATCCTCAACATCATGGATATACGTGAATTATCAAAGGGATACAGATGAGTTACATAAAAATGCATGTTATTTTCTTAATCAGGACATAAAGTTGGCTAGCGCCCCTCAAATTTATATCATTTTATCACCTCTATAATGATTTTTGGGAAAAACAATAATTGCAACAATATCCTCAACATCATGGATATACGTGAATTATCAAAGGGATACAGATGAGTTACATAAAAATGCATGTTATTTTCTTAATCAGGACATAAAGTTGGCTAGCGCCCCTCAAATTCATATCATTTTATCACCTCTATAATGATTTTTGGGAAAAACAATAATTGCAACAATATCCTCAACATCATGGATATACGTGAATTATCAAAGGGATACAGATGAGTTACATAAAAATGCATGTTATTTTCTTAATCAGGACATAAAATTGGCTAGCGCCCCTCAAATTCATATCATTTTATCACCTCTATAATGATTTTTGGGAAAAACAATAATTGCAACAATATCCTCAACATCATGGATATACGTGAATTATCAAAGGGATACAGATGAGTTACATAAAAATGCATGTTATTTTCTTAATCAGGACATAAAGTTGGCTAGCGCCCCTCAAATTTATATCATTTTATCAACTCTATAATGATTTTTTGAAAAAACAATAATTGCAACAATATCCTCAACATCATGGATATACGTGAATTATCAAAGGGATACAGATGAGTTACATAAAAATGCATGTTATTTTCTTAATCAGGACATAAAGTTGGCTAGCGCCCCTCAAATTTATATCATTTTATCAACTCTATAATGATTTTTGGGAAAAACAATAATTGCAACAATATCCTCAACATCATGGATATACGTGAATTATCAAAGGGATACAGATGAGTTACATAAAAATGCATGTTATTTTCTTAATCAGGACATAAAGTTGGCTAGCGCCCCTCAAATTTATATCATTTTATCAACTCTATAATGATTTTTTGAAAAAACAATAATTGCAACAATATCCTCAACATCATGGATATACGTGAATTATCAAAGGGATACAGATGAGTTACATAAAAATGCATGTTATTTTCTTAATCAGGACATAAAGTTGGCTAGCGCCCCTCAAATTTATATCATTTTATCAACTCTATAATGATTTTTGGGAAAAACAATAATTGCAACAATATCCTCAACATCATGGATATACGTGAATTATCAAAGGGATACAGATGAGTTACATAAAAATGCATGTTATTTTCTTAATCAGGACATAAAATTGGCTAGCGCCCCTCAAATTCATATCATTTTATCACCTCTATAATGATTTTTGGGAAAAACAATAATTGCAACAATATCCTCAACATCATGGATATACGTGAATTATCAAAGGGATACAGATGAGTTACATAAAAATGCATGTTATTTTCTTAATCAGGACATAAAGTTGGCTAGCGCCCCTCAAATTTATATCATTTTATCAACTCTATAATGATTTTTGGGAAAAACAATAATTGCAACAATATCCTCAACATCATGGATATACGTGAATTATCAAAGGGATACAGATGAGTTACATAAAAATGGATGTTATTTTCTTAATCAGGACATAAAGTTGGCTAGCGCCCCTCAAATTTATATCATTTTATCACCTCTATAATGATTTTTGGGAAAAACAATAATTGCAACAATATCCTCAACATCATGGATATACGTGAATTATCAAAGGGATACAGATGAGTTACATAAAAATGCATGTTATTTTCTTAATCAGGACATAAAGTTGGCTAGCGCCCCTCAAATTCATATCATTTTTTCAACTCTATATATTAAAGCGTCAGTCAAAAACTGTTGTCAAAAAGAGTGATCGAAAATATAATATGAATTTATTCCATATTCCTGCTCAACGAGAACAGAAACAGCAACATCAGCAACAAAATTCCTAATGAGTTATTGTTTCTAATCCACAACCGACATCGTGTTTATAATAATCAAGTTCTGGTCATGTATCATAATGTATTTTTTTGTATTTACGTTTGTTTTTTTAAAATTTTGCATGGATTTTAATGAAGTAATTTCTACATAACTTTGCGAACTTATTGAAATGATTATAATAGTTTTTGATAGCTTTCTGAAAAAACGCTTTATTGAACTTTGCTTTTTTTTGTATAGCAGGGCACAACTTCATGGACCTGTGCTAAAGTGCTTTCATTGAAGTTTTTTATAAATGCTTTCGTGAACTTGACTATTTTTCTTCTTATTTTCTCTTTATTTCTCGAACATGAAAATAAAAACTTATTTCTCTCTCTCTTTTCCGCTCTTGTAAAATGACTGTTCAAAGAGAGAGAAAAATGTATGGCTTAATTTTTATTTTGCGTGTTTGCCTTCTTCGGTTTCGTTTTTGTGTTTAATCATTTTTTTCTCATTGTTATCGGCTTGTTTAACAATAAAAATAATATTATTTAATAAAAAAATGAAATTAAATAAAGCGGAAATCTTTTTTTTTAGTTTTTAAACTGTTGACTTTTATTTTTTTTATTGTATTGTATTAGTCGGTTCATTGTCGTCGGCAATGATGGCGGTGGTTCATGTTTGCCAAATTTATTTGTCATTTGTTCTTCTTTTTTTGTTTCTTTGAATTAGATTCAGGTTCTTTGAAAATATTAAAAAATGTTAAAAACATCGGCTGTGTAAATGATAAAGGATTTTCATTGTTTTATTACATGTTGTTCAATGAATGTATTCATGTTTTATTGAAAGGGTTTGAAAAATTTTTGTCTGATGAGAAGCTTTTATTTCTTTAGTTTTGTCATTTTTGTTTAAATTGGTTTCTTTGTATAGGTCGGTAATAATAATTATGTGGTAAAAAATTGGTTTTTTATTATATTTAAAAAGGTAAAATGACGGCATTAATGAATTTTAGCAGCAAAATATAGATGAGTTTTCGTGTACTTCGAGTCGATAAGTAAGCCTATTGCCATGTACAAAAGTTTTATGAGGTGGACATAATCACTTTCTTTTATCTTTTGCCGCCTTCGAAAAAACATCAAAGGAAGTTTCTAATTTCAAAGAGAGCGCGTGTTCCTAACGCTGTCACCTAAATACAAGCTTGCCCTGGCTCATTTCTCAACTCAAGAGTTAATTGCCTTTCATTTTTGTACTCACAGATCTAAAACTATGAGCCTAGTTTAAAACAAATAACACTTTTTCCAACAGCCGGATCATATATCTCTTTTTCATTCCCATTTTTGTCCTCACTTTTGAGCTTGAACTTTTCCCCACTTTTTTGTTGCTGTAACCATCCAATATTTGTCTATTTATAAACTATCTCAATTTCCACCATCATCATTGTCCAATCCCTTCCTCATCAAAAACGAGCCAAAAATCGGATCTGCAGTTTATCCGAAATAAATGTTTGTATATTTTTTGCGCGTGCAAAAGTAAAAACATAGAACGATGCATCTCATTTTCATCGTCTGCCACTAAAAAAAGTTATGAGGCAAAAAAGTGTCCCTTCTTTTTTGTTTTTGTTATAAACGATTTCATTTAGCGTTAAAAGCAATGATTTTTTTGAAACAAAAACAAATTTTGAAAAGAAAGAAGAAATATGTGGTAAAAAATAGGATTTAAAAGAGATTTTGGCTGAAATTTGATGATAGAAAGAAAAACAGTTATAGTTTTGCTCTTCAAAAATAGCATTCCAAGATTCTGCATAACAACATTGGCAGTGTAAAGAAATAATTAAGTACTTCGATTTTAGCTGCTCAATTGCAAAGTTTACCAATATAAAAAAACACTAATTGACTGTTTAACATCATGCTTTCAACATGTCTATTAGTTTAAAAAATAATATTTACAGACACAAGTTTTCGAAAGTATTTTTTATGTATTATTTTTTTGTGTTTTTTCATATAATTTTAAACAACATCATTTTCTCGCTAAAAAGCTTAAAAACTTTCAAGGGTTTAAAAGGCTATCAGACGAATCAAAACAAAAAGATTATTCTAGTAGTTTTTTTTTTGAACGCAAAAAACGGAAGTACTTTTTTGTTTTAAAAATTGAAACCATGTAGTTAGAGGTGAATGGTTCAATATTAAATGTTGGACTCCCAAAAGGAGACATTTCTCTTCAGTTTTTTCAAGTAATTTATTCCATATGATCAGAGGCAATGCTGGAATTGTTTGAAGATGTATATTTCTGATACAATATTTGAACGATGGATTTTCTCAGATTTAAAACTGCTGCTGCACCCATTTACGCATTTCCTTTTTTTTGTTTTCTTCAAAGTTAAATTATCACATAATTAAACTGATTGATAAGAAAAAGTTTTTTTTGTGGTGGTCAGAATTGAGACTCGTGGAAAATACTTTTGAAGGAAAGAAAAGTAATAAAAATCATCATGCTTTTTTTTCTTTTGAGGTCTATGAGTTTAATGATGGCTTGTTTTGACGTAAAATAATTTGAAGGAATTTTTGTGGGAGTTATAATTGTAAAGTAACATAAGTGTCATTGCCATAAAACACAGAATCCTAAAAGTTTTCATTTCCAGAGGTAAGACAGTATTCAGGAGAAGGGAAGGAGAAAGAATTCGGCACATGTGCCCATCAAAATTGACACGTGCTAAAGCGGGAACGATCAAAGGCATGCCGCCTTTAAGATGTGTGTTCTGTATACAGCTTTGCCCTAATGCGGATATAGAACACATTAATACAAAAACCAGCTTGTAGAAGTTGCCGTAATTCAATATGCTAAAATTAAAAATCACTTTTGGTGGTCCCAAAAAGTCAAGACTACATAATACTTACTTTTTAATCACTTCCCCCATAAACCGGTTCAAAAAATTTAAAAATATAATTTCAATGTTTGTTGTTCAACATTTAAAAAAACAGTTCCGGACATTAAAGCAGATTAACTCTCTCTTTTAAAATTTATGCAAATTCCTTTCGACTGTTTTAGTAGTAGTACCTTTTTTTGGGTTGATGAAAAAAACAAAACAAGTTTAATCTTTTTCTCTTTTTTTTTATGCGGTGCATTGTTTTAATGCCTTTTTCGACTCTTTTTTTCAATTGATAATAAGCAGCCTCCTACTCAAATATTATATATGGGAAAACATATACTCTCTTTTTTTGTTTTAGTTTTTGTTTCTTTCTTTTTTCCCTTGTGCTTTTATGGGGGCGCGATTATTACATATTTGCTTTTTTGAATCGAGCTGAAACGAAAAAAAATGGGAGGATCAATGTTGACGCCCTTTTTTTCTGATTTGCGTAGTTTTTTTGTTGTTTCTGAGATTTGCGTATGCTTTCTGAGGCTACCACTCGTTTTTGGCAATTAAAGTTTTTTGAACTTTTTGCTGAAGTACCTCTCTTTGAAGTTTGAAGGAAGAAGAAGGTATATAAAGGGCAGAAGGGGTAGGAAGATGTTTGATTTTCATGAATCAAATCTTAGAGCTTTTCGTTAATGGCGATAATGTCTAAAATTTTTTTCGTATGATGTGTTGAACAAAGCTTCATGTATTTCCTTTTAGCTTCTCCCTCGAATTGAGATATTTGAGAAATAACCCTTTTTCTATGGTGTCTTCATTTTTTTTCATATTTGATGGATTCGACCAACCTTTACAGCCAGCTGATATCTAAGATTTACATAATCTGTTTTGGAGAGGGATGCCTTTGATGTTTTACCGTTGCCAACAGAAGATCAAAGGGCTTTGCAAAATTACTGTCGACGTTGTTTAATCTTGAAAACATTTCAAGAATGACATTTCTAAACATCTTCTTTTACACATTAAAGCGCTTTTTTAAATTAAAGACATTTCTTTGTGATTTTGATCCTGAAAAAATATTGCTATTTTCAGTTATTACCTTATCAGTTAAAAAAATCTATTGAGTTTACCAATAACATTTATTCTTTAATTTGATAACTATCGTTTTGCCTAATTCTTTTGTATTCACTTTTCTACCCTTCTTTATTTCATTTTTTCTTTAAAAAAAATTAAAAAATCACTAACAGTTAGGGACATTCATCGAAAAACTCAAAGTTCTTAAACATGCCTGAACCTTTGCTTTTTATATACTTTTGATATCGGAGAAAATAATAGGAATAAAAAAAATAATTTAAAAAGCTTGTAAATTAAGAAATTTAAGTTTTTGTACGAAGTAAAAACAGAAAAAATGGTCACAGTTTTTAACACTGTTCTTGAAGGGAACACTAACATGCGTTGAGTGTTCCCCTTGAATTCGAGCATCTGAATTTCATGAATTACGTCAAATGAAGCTTAAACCTTCTTTTTAATGTCTTAAAACATTGCAAATAGCATAAGGATAATAAAAAATATACATAGTCATAGGATATTTTCAATATTTAACTACTGAATGTTGTTGGACAACAAGCTGAGGTATAGTATGTTACCTTACAACTTTGCCATTTCTTGTTTGGCAGTCAATTTTTTTTATTTAATCTTATTTTTTAAGGCTTATAGATGATATATGTAAAAATTGGCGAAATCGGAGATGGCAATCATCGAGCTGTAATGTAAAATGGCACTTTTGCTAACTTTGAGCTAAAACTGTAAAAAAACTAGAAACCCGTTTACAAATCAGAGAAAAGATGCCTTCCTAATTTTTTGCGGGCTTTTTAATGATATATAAATTATATTTTTAACTTAAATATTAGAGAAAATCACTATTTTCGGGATTTCTGACCATTTTTTGTTCCAAAAAGTTGTTTGGCGTTATGTTCTTGAAGGTCCCTACTAACAGTTTCCTTAAAACTTTTTAAAACTATGTTTCTTTTTTTCTTTCTCTTTTAAAGCCAGCCATTATTCTGTCTGAAAGCTTCTTCTTCTTCTTTTTTTAGTTTACAAAAATTAGTTTCCATTTTTGAAAAAAAGAAAGAAGTGATCCATCCATCCTTTTTTATTTTTCTTTAATATTTTTCCCATTGATTTAATTCAAAATGAAAAAAGTTTTTACAGCTGCAAATATTATCGTGGTCTTTTTTCATATTTTTGTAAAAATACAAAAAAAAGTGAGGCAAAAAAAGAAATGGAGAAAAAAAAAGCTTTTTCAAAAATAAAAATTGATTTTCAGTTTTTTTCATTAAAACAAGCATCATCGTTCTCATTCTTTTTTTTGCAGCAGCAGAAACTTTTTTTCTCCTCTTTTTGCTGTTGTTATCACTAAAAATATGATAGTCCAAAGAAGAGAAGAGAAGTGAAAAGAGAAAGGAGTGATGATTTTGAATGGAGAGAGAATTAAGTACACATCATCTTAAAGTTATCTCCGTTTTATTGTGTCTTGAATTAAATTCCTTTTTTAATTTTCTGAAAATGCTTAATTTTAGTAACTTTTTGGGAGAGGAAATTGTTTTTGATAAAGTAATTAAAAAAGGTATGTGTGCAGATTTTTTGTGATTCCATTTTGGAATTTTCATTAAGACTTTGAATTTTGTTATAAAATGACTCTTTTTGTTAGATGATAGTGAAAAAATGGTTGTTATTTTAAAAATTTTGTTTTAAAAACCAGTCGAAGTGAACCTTTTTTATAATATATCCTAAAAATCAGGAATTCGCGGATTTTGTACCCAGTTTAAAGGTAGGGGATTCTTTTTTTTTCAATTGGCCTGTGCCTGGGATATGTCTGGAATGCAACACAAATTTTATTCTGTCTTCTTCTTTTTATTTCGAGACAACTTCAGGGATCATGTCAATTGAAGAAATTTAAGCGTCAAAGATTCCGTTTTCTTTAACCTGGTAACAAAAAACCGTTGAAGTGAATGCCGGATTTTTTCAGGATATTTTTCATGAAAACACTTACGAGTGCTGTGACTATTTTTTTAAGTACATATAATGTTTAAGAAGACCTACACATTTTGTGGCTATAAATAAAAACAGCTATGGATAATTGCTATTTACAAAAAGTTACTTTCTTGTTTTTCTTTATCTCAAAACTAAGTTTTACAGTTGTCCTTTATTTAATTAACAGTTTTTAGTTTTAAAAATAACTTTAAACTTTTTCTTTCTTTATTTTTTTAAAAACATTGAAAAAGTGCCATTTTTCATCTTTCAAGAAGAAACCTTTCTATTTTCAGACTTGTTTATTTCACCTTTTTTTTGAAAAATAACATCTATATTTATAAGAATTTTCATGTTTTTAAAAAAAATCATTTTTAACAAAATGCAAAATCTGTTTTTCTGGTTGTTGTTGTGAAGACCAAAATGGTAAAAAAAAGGGATTTGAAAGTTTTGAGTGTCAATTTTTTTTGTTTTTATTTTTTGGGCAAAAATGAGTGAGAGTAGCTAATGGCAACTGCAAAACTTAGAAAGAAAGAAGAAAAAAATAAACTGAGAAAAATGAAAATGACCCCCTTTCCCTCTTTTCTCATGTTTTACATAAAAGGCACCCCCGAGAAAAAAAAAAGAGAGGAACGAGAAAAAAGAAGAAGAGGAAAAGAGAGAGATGGTTTTAAATCAAAAAAAGGAATCAAATCAAAAGCAGCAACAGCAACAGAAAATTTACTACTACTTCTTTCAAATCAGTGTCCTCGATCTCTCTCTCTCTATCCTCCTCCGACGTTGATATTCCTCTTTAATTTTTACCAAATTAATATTAATTTGAGTAGTACCATCCATTCCCCCCGCTCTCCTCAAGGTATTATTATGAATAATAGAATTTTGAAGGAATGAAAAGAAAGAGATAGATAAGATTCTTCCTAATTATTTTTTTTATTGAAATTAATTTAGCGTTTTATTTTAAATTGGAATGCTTTTGGTTTTTTATCCAGTTTTATCCATTGCTTCGTGGGGGTTGGTGGTAGAGAGTCGGATGGCATGGGGAGGCTTTTTACTCGACCTTGCTGTCGAATATTAATTTTCTGGGAGTTGATCTTCTTCTTCCATAGGCATGTTGACTGAAAGGCATCTTATAATGTTCTTAAGGGGAGTATACAGGGATATCTCAGGCACTGTTGATGTTTAGGGACTTATTGATTCATGATATAGAACGTTTTTGTTTTGGGCCATCTAGTTTATTGAGCCATTGATTTAATACTGGTATGGTTTTACCAAAATCTTAGAAAATTAATAATTTAAAAGATGTGTTTACAACGTCTGCTAGTTAGTTCTGATATCGCATAATTTTCAAAGAAAGTCAAATTTTTGCTATTAACTTTTAAAATTACGTAACTTGCTAAGAAACATGCTTTACTTTTGAGCTAAGAAAACATTTAATAACTTGTGAGCTATTTGCTATTATCGTTTGCTTCTCGCTATACTTCAGTCATACAAAATTGTATCAATAAGTTGAAGGTGGTTGCCTACCTACCCCACATTTTTTCCTCTATACAAACTTGTCTGGAAACGTCTACTATTAATGCTTTCACGTTAATTGTTCGTTTTTTCCTAAATAAATTCAATGTATTTACGTGTTTAAACAAACTACAGTTAATTATGTCCACTTTTACTAATTTTCTTTCAGGATTCTTGACCTCTAAACTCGGTTCAAAACAAAATTTCATAAAAAATGGAAGACTGGAACACCTCCATTGAAAATGACTTTTTATTAACTTCAACAGATTCCTCAACGCAATTGCCACAATTTACAGGTATGTTTTTGTCTTCCACGTTTTTCTTTAAGTTAAACCAAATTATTTGCTTTTTTTGTAATTTTTCTCCTTCAAATTGAGCCAAACTATTTTAAAATTTATTTCAAGTTATATTAGTTTAGCTGCTGCTGTTTCAGTGCCTCCGCTTTTTTTAAAATTTTTGAAAATGTTTTAAAAACGATATTTGAAAAATGAAAGAAAGAAAAGCCAAAAAAAGAAGTGTGAAAACAAAAAAAGTTGTATTGAATTTATTATTATTATTTCACTAAAAACGCTTTTGTCACAGATGCATCGTTTTTAGTTTTAAATTTTCCATCTTCCATCATCACATTAGTGTGGAAAAAAGACGAGAAAAGCGCATCTGTGACTTCACTTTTTGTCTTTTTGCCTTGCCTGAAATGGTTTAGTTTTTAAAACGTTTTTGTAGATTCATCTGTTGCAGCTGAAAAAATGAGAGATGACAATAATATAGCAGCAAAAGCAGCAGCAAACATCCCATCGCTGCTATCTTCTTTTTTTCTCTTCTTTTCATTGCTTTTTTAACGTGAGAAATAGTTACAGAGCAGCAATGCTTCTTTCTTTTGTTTAAAAGAAAAAAATCACGGCAACGCCGTTTCTAAGCAAAAATGTCGTTTTGTCTTGAAGAAAGAAAAGGGTTTAAACATGCAAAAAAAGAGGAAATAATAAAACAAGGGAAAAATGTTTAAATTTTTAAAGAAAAATCCCCCGCCTGAAACAACTTTGTCGTCTGGTTACTCTCGATAGCTATGCATAATTTACTCCGTCACTATTCACTGTGTTAAAAATTTGGCTGACAATTGTGAGCGTGAAAATCAAAATTGATCAAAATTTTTTTTATAAGGCTCTTTCATTATTTAAATCTCTTGAAGTAAATAAGTTTGTTGAATCAAAACACAATGAAAATCCCAGTTATTCTAAAAAAATTTAAAGTATGCCAAAAATGCTTTTAAAATTTTTATGTTATTTTGTTTTTGTTTCTTTTTTTAATTTTTTGTTATTTCCAACTTTTTTCCATATATTCAAAATCCCAATTTTAATTAATCCTTTACGAAAAAACTTTCACTGCTATTTTCATCAAAGGATAATCTTCATCGTACCTACGTTGTTGCAGTTACATAATCCTTTGATCAAATCTGTATACACTTTTTCTCAAAAAAACGTTTTTTCCATCAACTTCCTGTCCCATGATTTTGAACGTCATCTTCATTAATGTTTTTCATGCCCTTATCAGTCTGTGTGTTAATTTTCCATAATAATATCTTTGTAATTTAGTATACCTTTCCTATGCTTGTTCTAACTAAGTCATTCCATCAATAATAGAGTTTATTGTAAAAACGTGAAAAATATAAGAAACAAAAAAGTATATTTTTGTGGTTAATAGACCTCCGCTATACATTCACTCGTTCCTCTTTAACTTTTACATCAGCATGTATCAATCGCTTGCTTGCATGCTTATCAGCAGAAACATAACCGCGCCCTTCCATTTTTATATTATATTTTCTTTTTGTGTTTTTGTTTCATTCATTCAAACATTTAAAACGAACGTAAAAAAAGGTTACAATCAAGCACACACAAGCCATTGAGGGAAAGACAGAATAGAGGAGAGGACCTCCTCACTTCTTTTTTCAAATATTGTATATTATTACATTTTCATTGACGGGGTCGTTAAGGACAACGATGAGAACGATGAAAACACGTCAGTGATGTTTGCTTTGTATCTCTGAACTGAAAAAACTGTCAAAAAAAGGCCAAAATTATTCTTTTTCGGCAAATGTTTGATTAGATGTTTGCGATGCTTGCTTTCTCTCTTCATGCCTTTGATTTTAAAAAACCCTTTGTTTTTCTATATTTTTGAGGTTTTTACCTTCATAAAACATCTTTAAGCATTGTAATTAGAACAAAAACTTGACAGGTTTTAAAGAAATAGTAAACAGGAAAATTATAGAGACTTGCTTTGTTTACAAAATTTCACTGTTTGATTTAGCACCCTAAAAAGCTTATCTATTGCCCGCCATTGAAGCCAATGAAAAAATAGATAAAATTTACCTTTAAAGGGTGTAAATGAATTTGATGATATGTACATTTTTTTGTTACTTTTGCTATGTTAGTAATCAAAACATTCTGTTTTCGTTTTCAATGTTACTATCGTTTTGATAGTAACCTCAAACATTTTTCTATCGTTTTTCTGTGTTACTGCCAAAGTGAAAGTAACTCATACAATTCTCTATCGTTTGCTATTATTACTATCACAAAGATAGTAACGATAGAAAACCGAAACATTTCAATTTATGATAAAACTAAAAATCTACGATTAACTAATCTATTCTTCATTTTTTAGAAATGTTTACTCGAAGTGAGCTGGGCTCTGATGGGCTATCACCATGTCCATCATCTCTCTCATCACCAGGTGATTCGCAATATGGTTCATCCCTGAATTTCTTGAATGATGATCTTATCTCACAACCTTTAATTGATTTTGATGAAGCAGAATGCTTAGCTGTTATTGATGATTTTGATCGAAAACATCCAACCCTACATGATCATCATGATTCATCATTGCATCATTCACATCATAATGATTATGAAATGACAACATTAGATACAACAGAATATAAATATATTACAACTGAAGAAGAAGAAGCATCACCATCTACAAAATATTATGTCCTTAAAGGTGATAACACTCTACGACCTGTTGGAACTTCAATATCATTTAATAATCGAACAGCTTTAAGTAAGTTTGAAAAAAATTTCGTGAATGATAGTAACAAAATTTTTGTAACTTTTTAAATTTTTTGTTTCTGTCATTTATAGTACTGTTAAATTTTAAATGCAATCAGTCAAATATGCAAGTTTCTTTTCAGAAAAATAGGTAAAAATTGATCAGAAGTGTTTTCAAGTTTTAGGGATAGTAACAGAAATTTCGAAAATCTTGAAATTAGGTGTTACTATCGATGATAGTCTTGCTTGGAATAACAAAAAATTTCGATAACTTATGCAAATTTTTTCAGAAACAGTATATCCAATAAGGACAGTAGTCTCATCTCGACATCCCCCATCCATTCCATCAGATGATGAATCAAAGCAAGCCATTCCAACTCTCTGTCGAACAAGATCGAAAATGCATGACCTAGCTGTCAAAAATCGTCTCATTACTGATCAGGTTAATATTTTTGAAGTATTTAAATTAAATTGAAATTAATCAATTTTGTCATTTTACCTAATTATTTTCATTCTTTTTTGGGAGTTATTTATTTATTTTTAAAAACGGGGTTAGATTGTTATCGGTTCTTTTGAAAATTGAAATTTTTCGGCAACTGGAGCAAAAAACTTAATTTAAGAAATTCGATGATGGATTGCGCGAAAGATAAAGGTAAAACAAAAATATCTCGCGCAATCACGAAATTTGGGTATCATCTCATGGCACGAAATCTTTTCGACATAGATCAGTCTGAAACTTTACAAACAGGAAGATTGCAAAATTAATCCTTAAAAATATTATCGCAAAAATTTTTGTCTCATAAACTGACTGAAGCAAATATTTCTGACAAGTGTTCACAGTCTATTTTTTTCAGAATCCAAAAGGACAAGGATGTGTTCAGCTATCAGCCGAAGAAAAGCGAACTCTTTTACAAGAGGGCTATCGCCTTCCAACCAAGCTCCCACTTACTCGTGAAGAAGAAGAAGCTCTTAAACTTGTTCGTCGAAAAATTAAGAATAAACTTTCGGCACAAGAATCTCGTCGAAAGAGAAAGGAATACATGGATATGCTTGAACAAAAGGTAAGACCTCATTTTTGAGATTATTGAAGAAAATTCTTTTGCAAAGAAAGATCAAAGTTTGAAAAAGATAAGGGCTTGCAAAAAATTTTTTTAATCAAAGGGAACATCCTAAAAGACAATGAATCATTCATGCAAACAAATGATAAGAAAAGTTTTCGAAAATAGCTTTTTTTGAATGACGAAATTGGGCGTTGTTCAATTTAGGATAGTCTGCAATATTGCTGCAAAACGTCTTTATCATAACATTTTAACTTTCTTTTTTTGTACGAGGTGTTAAAACAAAAATGCTTCTGTGATTTGCTGAAATTTTGCAAATTCTTGCGTAAAGATAGTAACAAAATATTTTGTTACTATCACCTTTTTTGCAACGACTTTTTTTGAAAGTTCCAAAAATTAAATTTCATGCTCATTTTCCATTGATAAAAAAAGCGACAGCAATTAATAAAAACGAAAACAAAATGGTCTGGTTACTATCTTTCCACAAAAAGCTTTTACAAGCAAACTTGATGAGAATTTCGTATTTCAAAAAATCTCCTATATTATTCTGATCAGTTTTTTTAAACTTTAACACAAAAAAGCTTTTATATCAAATAAAAAGCTGGAATACCATTAATATTACAAAACAATCTAATTACTTAAAATTTTTTAGGTGCATACATATTACACTGAAAATGCATCCCTTCGACAACGTTTGAAGCAAGCTGAATCAGCAAATGCTGAGCTTACTCGAAGAATTCAAGAATTAGAAGCAGCATCTGGGCAACTTTAAATCATTTAAAAAACTGCTGAAACAAACAAACAAAAACAACTAAATTATTATTATTATTATTCATCTATCTAACTATCTTTTTAAAGTATTATCTACAAAATGCAAAAGCAAAGCAATATTGAATCGTCATCGATCATCATCGTTGTTCAATTTATCTATCAAATTTTTTTGGGGGAATCTTTTTAAATTTTAATAATTTATTGTTTTTTTTTATTTTTTATACCACAAAATTTAAAGAGGATAATAACAAACTGATTTTTAATTGAAGAATCTTGAATTGAAATTGAAACTGCCAAAATTCAAGCGCTTGTTATTTTAGAAGTTGATCAATTAAAAACCATCTTTGTAATATTCTCTTTAAAAGTCTAATAATATTTTTACAACAATATTTTTTACCTTTTTTTATGTATGTGTGCCTTTTTTAAAGTTCTAAAATTTTGTATCTTTCTTTTGGTTTCTTCTTTTTCTTGGGGGAGCATTCCTTTTTGTCTTTACAAAAAATCATGTTTAACAGTTATCATTATTATCATCAATGTTATTTTTTTAAAAAAAGTTATTTATAACCGTTGAAAAAGAGCAAAATAGTGAATAATAAAAAAATGTTCTTTTTATGATGATTACATCAATTTACAATGAAATTGTTTGAACATTTCCAAACATAACATTAATGTCAAAATATTTTAAACATTAGTGTAAAATTTATGATTGATTAGTAAAAAAACTTTTTCAAAAACTTTGTTGGCACATTATAGAAATACTAAACAAATTTTTTAACGGGCTTTGGGGACAAACGGACAGCGAAGCTAAAATCACATCACATCACATTAAAAAATGCTTTTTTTAATTAAATTATATTTGAATTAGTTAAAAATTTTATAGATTCTTTAAAAATTTATAAAAAAATTCTAAAAATAAGCCAACTAGAAAAATATTGTCTTTCACTATGACAATGGCTCACAGCAAGAATGACATGTTTGTCAATACACATCTTTTTTAAGAAAAACACAAGCGTGTTTTATTTTATAAAAGTGATCTAAAATAATATTTTATTTGTGTTATATTAAAGAAGCAAGGATAACATAAAGATAAAAAAACGCTTGTGTTTAAAGCATTTTATAGGATTTTTATATGCGCTCGCATTTGATTTTAAAAATGAGCATTTGTTGTCAGCTACACTGTTAGAAGCAAACATTTTTCCAGCGAGTAAATTCTTTGAATTTTTAATATAAATTATAAAAAACTGTAAGCCCTCTCGTCAAATATTAACTCATTATAACATAATTTTACAAAAGCATTTTTTACTCGTAGTTAATGCGAATTAAGTCTGTACTCATGCCCATTTAAAATGTTTTGCTAAAAATAAAAATGTGCTTTTCAGTTAATTAAAAATTACAGAAGAAAATGATCAATTAAAACAACCAAAAAATATTTAGGGTTAAGCTTTTAGCAGCTATATCTATCAGAGCAAAACATCCAAAGCGGGTTAAGCCGGATCTCCCAAACATAAAAAACCATTATAAAAAATGATATTTTTTGAATCAACAGAAAAACCTGCAAAACGATCATTTCCATTGAACAAAAAAAGATTCACTTTCAACATAATAAAAAGTGACCAAAAATGACTGACTTGTTTTTCTCTCTATTTTTTTTGTTTCCCGTTACCTGTACAAAAATTAACGATCCCTCTCTTCTTCTTCTATAACTATAACCGGATATAAAAAATCTAGCATGTTCATTTAAGCGTGACGATGATGAAAAAAACAGAAAGGGAAAAAATTCAAGTGAAAAAAGAGAGGATAGCGTAATCATTGCGTCAGTGCTTTCATTCTCATTTTCTTCTGAATCTTTCAACTTTGTTATTTTTGTTTATTTTTTCTAAAAAGTTATGTTTAATTCAAAGCTTACAATTTTTATTATTTTAAATTTAATTGCAAAATCAAGGTTTGTGTTTTTTATTGTTTTTAATAGAGTCAATTGCTTATTAGTTGAGATTCAACGGCTTTTGATTAGAAGCGCTGGCTGAGGGTATAAATACAAACAAAATATGAAAAAATGCTTTTGGAAGGTTAAGTATTTTATTGGATAGTTGAAACTGAACCAAAGTCTTTCGGTCTATTAGCTCCCTCATTGTTAATAATAAAAAATTGTATTTATTCAGCAACTTTCTCAGGTTAAAATCAATCCCAAAAATATTTTATTAAAATGTGTTTGAAATTCAGGTACCCTATAGAACAGTTTTTACAAATTCTGATTGCCAATATAGCAAGAACGAAGAGCTGATTTTGTGTCTCCATGATTTGCTTTTTCGAGTTTTCAGCTTTGTTTTTGGATTTTTATTGTACAAATTTAACCATTAAGATATGTTTAACACGATATTACTTTCAAATAAATGAAAAGGCAAAAAAGAAGCAAGAAATATGAAACCCGCAACTGTATTTTTATAATTGTTTCGTGAAATCTAGACGACGCTAAAACTGCTAGCGCGAGAATGGAGCTCAAAAAAACGTAAATTTTTAAAGCTCAAAAAAAGGAGGCATAAAAATGTCCAATTAATGCTTGGTTTTCATAAGGAGAAGTTTGTTAAAATAATTGAAAAAAAGAGGATACACATTTTTAACATTTGTCTTGAACTAGATCGTCAACAGGGAAACTCGGAAACATGATTTTTCTCTGAAAGATTATCTTACCCAAAAACTTAACCCTAACACAAAAGGCAAGTGCTCCATTTGAGAAGTGAAAAAATTTTTTTGACTTATTGCCCTGTTAGTAAAAAAAGATGTCTACTTAAAAGTGCTTTTGCCATCTCTAAAAATAATATCTTGTTGACATCTTTGGTCTTGGAGCTAATCTGTTACTGAATGTTTTTTTGGTTTAACATTTTTTAATTTTAGTATTGCTCAAATCTATGGCAGCAATTTTTTGACAGCTTTACGAGGCTACAACAATGATGTATGTCGATTTATTTCATGTCCATTTGGACAATATTGCATCAACGGAGTTTGCACGGCAACTGTTGGAAATGCAGCATTAGGTGGACTTGGATATGGCGGTGCAGGATTTGGTGGATATGGATATGAAGATACGCTATTAACTGGTGGTTCATCCGGGTTAATGAGCAATGGACAATGTTAGTTTGACTTGAACATTTATTTTGCAGATAATAATAAAAGTTGTTTTAGTATGCGCAGAGACGTTGGATTGTGTTGCAGGGCAATATTGTGAATCTGGAAGATGCGTGGTTTCAACAAGCGCAAGTATTTATGGGGTGTATGGATCTGGACAAGTTATGACTGGTATTCAAAGATGTACTTTGATTCAGGTATAATAATGTATTGGTATATATGAGTAATTGAAAACGTTGAAATTTAAGGATTGTCCAAATGGTCAATTATGTGTTAATGGTTTTTGTTCAAAAAGTAATGTCGCATATGTTGGTTCACAAGTAATTCCTTCAAGTTCTTGTAAGTTTTATGTTTATTTGCTTTGAGGGCGACACATGTAAAGCATTTTTTGGATGATTGCATGCATCATAATAATAAGATTTGTTAACCTAAACAAATTTTTCTCAAAAAACTTTTTTACTTTTTCATCGTTATTTTTTTATTTCCCGATCCACCTATTAAAAAACTTTCATAATCTATAATCATTTCACTTGTTTACAGCTTGCGCAACAGGTGCTGTATGTCCAGTTGGTCAATATTGTATATCTGGGTTATGTGTGCAAAACACGTTCTCATCCACTTTTGGTAATTCACTTACTTTTTATTTCTTGTTTTTACATAACTTTACGTTTTTACTTTTCAGCTTGTGCAAGCGGAACATTATGTCCACCAGGTATGTATCTATTGGAGGAGGTAATTATTAAAGTTCTAATAAAAACATATTTCAGGAATGATGTGTACATTGGGAAGATGCATTACAAGTGGACTTTTTGGATATGGTTTTGGTAAAAAATAATGAAGGGAAAAATCTAATGTGTATAATTAAATTTGTTGAAGAATAATAAAAATGAAAAGTTAATGTTGCATTATTTTTATTTTTTGTCGAAAACCTACAGCTTACAACAGGTTTATAAAACTTTTTTATTTCTTTCAAACCTCAAACAAAGAATAATCGAAAATTCTGAAAAACACAAAAAAACATAAAACCCAATTATAAAATATTACAACCATATCCTTGATTACCAGCATCTGAAGCTTCCTTTTTCATTTCACAAAAATCAGCCCAATATTTTTTTTCTTCTTTACCTTGAAGAACAAAACATTGAATTTCTTTTCCATGAAATAAAATTTTTCCATCATTTTCTTTTGCAGCTTCTTTTATCTTTTTTAAAGCTTCTACAGCAAGAAAAGGTTCATTGGGTTCGAATTGAATGGTAGCCTAAAAAGATGAAAAATTAAAAATGCTGATACAAAAAATGAATAGTACACCTCTGAATAAAGTGGTGGATGATGAACATGAAAAACAGAAGCATAATTGTTGAAAAAAGCTTTAATTTTGTCAACTCCAACATTTGTAGGTAAGCCAGAAACATGCAAAACTAATCCTTTTATATAATTTATACAAATATGAGCTTGAAAATTATCGATTACAACAAAATCATCATTATCTTCAGCAATATTCTTGTTATCTCTTTGTTTCTGCAAACTTTTTTGTGCAACACGTTTTGCTCGATAATCGCGTCGCATCATTCGAACCAATTCAATGTTTTTGAATGTTGGGAAACTTTCGAGCTTAACAAATTTTTCAGCAAATTCTTCATCCTTGAATTTAGCAAATACTCCACCTTTAAATTTTTGACAATCACAACAATTATCCATTGAAACAAGTCCAATTTCATCATATTTCTCAAAAAATTCCAGAATTTCATCGAAGGTTGTATCAAGAGGGAAGCCTTCCTGTAACATGACAAGGGATTATTGACATTTTTCATAAAACAACTTTAACTTACGATATAAGCAGTACGTGCCCTTTTTTCTTTGGGAGATAATAAAGGAATAGTTAAATGTGGTTTTCGTCGAATTTTTTCATGATCTTCAGAAATATCCACAATTTTGCTATCTTTTAAAGCTGCAACAACTACATCTTTTTCAGTTGTTAACCGTTGAAGACGTTTAAATGTTAAAAGAAATCCTAATGAAATCCCTAAAGATTAGTGGACGTTGACAGCTCATATCAAATTAAAAAAACCCTTACAATCATTTTGAAGATATGTGTCAACTTGAACATTTTCATCACCAAAATAAAACTAAAATGTGCAATATTTATCAGTGTAAAATATTATTGAATCTTACTTCAACTTGTCTAATGATCTTACGGTTCAGCTTCGTTTGTTGTTCAACAGTGGAAAGCATGATGATTATTATTTAAATGTTATCCAAAAAAGACAAACTAAAAAAATCTGCTACAATGTAGACAGAAATGTGAAAATTTCCAAACCCAATGAATTGAAGAGGTAAATAATTGGTAACATTTTGTTGCAATCAATAAACTACCACATACCCTGCCATTTTATTTATTAATCAGTTATCAAAGAATTTTTGGCATTTTTCTTTTTTGGAAACCTAACCCGTACGTCCCACCCTTTTGTCATTAAATGGGTGTATTGTTCTTTTGCCAATATGGTCTTTCTCTGCTACTCACGACCATTTTCTCAATATTCATCGATATCATCGGGGTTTGCTGGTAAAGAAAAAGGTCATTCATCTGATCATCAAATCAATAATCCTATGAGGTCATATTAAAAGTCTTTTGCCTCTATAAATAGAGGAAGATAAAGACCATCACTTTAACAGTTGACTAAATAAGAAGGTATTTCAAAATATTTTTTTCCCTGCTTTTACCTTTATTTTTTTTGCAATTTCGTCGCGTCTCTTTTTAATAAAATTTGATTACTGTATGGCAGAGATTTCTATTATCCATTTATGCCAATTGACATGCAAATGAGTTAAAAATATGATTTTTCATATTCTCCATTAATATATTGCTTATAATTAAGCATGTTGAGGCAAATCTTTCGTTATACAAAATAAACTTTTTATTTTCATACTCGGGCTTGTTTATGGTATTTGTTTAATATACAAAATTTATTTACAGAACAAAAAATCATGCTTATTTATCGTGGTACAAAACATATTGGTTTGTTTTGTTACTCTTCAATTGTATCTAGAGGGTTCGCCAATTTTGCACGGTACGGTGGTCATTATTCTTCTTCATCAAATGCAAGACGCTTTTCATCATCTCCTTCCAATGACAAAATTGATAAGATTTTGGATATAGTAACTAAAACAGACGAAAGATCAAAGCAAAACACAAAAGTAAGTTTGTTTTATTCAACAAAAGTTAAATTTGGAAAAGGGCGTTTAGTTATGAAAATTTTAACCAGAAATTCGTATTTGTTTCTGCTCAAACGCGGTTACAAAAACGTTCAAAAAATATTAGAATTTATACTTTGTGCAACCAAAAAATCAAAATAAATACATTTTAAGTAAAAAAAGAATAACAAATTCTTGTGTAATAATTTTTTCTCATTGGCTATCAATTACTTCAAATTCTTTTAAAACACTTTCGATCAATTTTGTTGCCCATTGGAAATAATTGTAGTTCTCTCTACATATTAAAAAAGCCCTTACTTTGAAGTGTGATTTTAAAACGGAAAAAAACAAAAATTTTAATAAATTTTAGTTTTTTTAGTTAGGTAAATCTGTTTTTTTTGGATTTATCACCGGTACAATGATCTACGTTTTCTATGGATACCGTCAACTTCGTTAATTATCATTCTCCTGAATTGCTGATTCATTCAATGTTGCTCAAAAATGATTTTGATCTTTTCATGTTATCATAAAATTGTATAATTTATCTTTTTTTATTCAAAAATGTATATTTTATGTGAAATTGAAAGCAATAATAAAATAGAAAAAATACCATATTTTCGTTAACACTCTTGTGTAAAATAAAAATGATACCATAATTTTTCTGATTGTTTTATGTACGCTACCAGTGTTCTGCTTTTATATTTTTGGCCGCCCCGCACCCGCACTTCGCACCGGCATTTTTTAAAAATTGCCCCGAGCACCGCACCCTTTGATTTTTCAAAAGTCGCCCCTCGCTCCGCACTTCGCCCCGAAAATTGAAAAATTTCAAATTATTTTTTTCAAATTTTTTCGATTTTATGTTAAGATAACACTTTTTTTGCGCTTATGTGTTTATAAAATAAATATCTAATGTACCATTTGATCGAATTCAAAAGAAAATTACAAATTTTTAAAAATTTTCTTAAGAAAGTCGCCCCGCGCGCCGCTATTTTAATATCTGCGCACTCGCGCCGCGCTTCGCCCCTGCGGTGCGCCCCGGGGCGCACCGGCGCGGGGCAAAATCGGGGCGCAAGCTGAAAACTGTACGCTACTTGTCAGTATTATAAAAGCTCACTTAAAAAATAACTTTTTTTGTTGGGAAATAAATAATAATAAAAATTAAAAGTTAATGTTGTGTTATTTTTGTTTTTTGTCGAAAACCTACAGTTTACAGTTTAAAACTTTTTTTATTTCTTTCAAAAAAACATCAAGCAAACAATAATCAAATAAATTTGACAAACAAAAAAACCCAATTATAAAATATTATAACACAAATATTTAAAAAGAGTAAAAAAATGGGAGCCCATCTTTCTTACAAAAAATACATAATCATTTTTACATGTTGTAAAATTTTAGATCTATTTCATCTCTTCCATAATTTTGACATAAAAGCCAGTCTTCTCCGGTTTGTTTTCGGTGCTTTATTAAAATATGTTGAGAATTGTAGTTCCACTTGTATAATGGATTTATGATTTTTGCAGTATAGAATTCTTTGGCATTTATATCAAGATTCGGATTTAAAAAACCAAAAAAATATTCAACTTCGGGATTCTCCTAAAAACATAGAAAAAAGTGTAGGATGCTGGAAAATAAAAGCAAAGACCAACCTTTAAAATCTTTTTGTATTTACAAAACCGTCGACCAAGCTGTAACCAGCGTGTATGGCTTTGAATACTATTATTAAGTTGCTCAACAATTTTAACAATTTTTTCAGGGGAAGATGCAGCAACCGGATCTTCGCTAAAGATATTTACAGTTATATAACCAAAGCGCTTTTATAATCATCTTGACTTACTATTGCAAATATTTTACGGATGGCAAATGTTGAATAACTTCTCCAAATGTTACAGCATTACCATTATCGTATTTTATTGGAACAAGAACACTAAAGATTTCTAGCTTTTTTGAAGATGTTAAAATTTTAAATTCACGGAAGGTTAAAGAGTGTTTATATAGTGCTAGCTGATTAATATCACTACGATAAACTTTTCTGAGTATATTTTTTGAAATACTTGTATCAATATTTCCAAGATAAAGACCACTACTTATCCAATATTTTTCAATTGTATCAAAATATTCATAAGAATATAGATGTCCAAATGCACTTACAATCCATGGCTTATGACGACTCTTAAATATCCCATTTATTGGAACAGGATCATTTTTAGAATAAAAATATTTGCAAGTTTTTATTAATTTTAAATAAACATTCCATGTTGATGGATATTTTTTTATGTAATAAGTGACTGAAGAAGGCATCGAAATTCTGGGAGACGACATTTTCGCCATTAAAAACAGCAAATGGTTGATAAAAAGTATTGGAAACGTTCATAATAAATCAAGCAACAAAGAAAAAAATTTCAGCTGCTGGCAAGCAACCAATTTTTTGTTTAATTAATCTTTTTTATCGAATCTAAAAACGTAGTTATTGTTCTGGTTGAGATAGTGTCAAAATTGTTTGTGCGTATTTTGAGGATTGCGGCATAAAATTGTAAACCGTTCGAAAGGCTCACCCATGCTGACATTTGTTTAGTCATATTGGAATGGCATTTCTATTGATTGCAAAAAACACAAGTTGCAGCGAGTAAAAAATAGGAGAGAATTCTTTTTTTCTCGCAGGATGTCTCTTTTCAAATGACTATAAAAACCAGAACATGTGGCATTTTTGTTTTCCATTCAATTATCCCAAATGTTATGGCATATTTTGATATTAAATTGTTTTTAAAGCCGTCCATTTGCTTTTCATTTCAAAAAAATGTGGTTAACAAATTTTTCAATAAGTTTTAGTTATTCCCAGTTTAAAAATGCCCCCATGCCACCTCCTCTTAAATAGGAGCTTGATTATAATAGTGCTTTTTTGTAATAATCAATGTGTCAATTTTTTTCAAAAACGATTATGAACTTTTTTTCATTTTATGTTCCAAAAATCTAACATAATTGGGAGTTTAGGAAGTCTTTCGTAGAATTCAAGTTAAAAAACAGCTAAAAGTCCTTTTTTAACAATCCTCTCTAATATGCTCTTATTTCCTCATTTCATTTTAAAACGGGGAATAGCATTTTAATAAAATTTCATAAAGCTAAATTTTTTGTTTTTAGAGAAGAAAATGGATGCTTTTATTACTTTCAATCTTTGCAATAATCTGCTTTTGTCGTTACGATGCCTATCTTGATCGCCAAATTAATTCATCAGTATTCCAGTGAAGTGATTCACCCAATATTGTTCACAAACATTGAAATTTTTTTATCTTATCATAACATTGTATAACATTTGTTTGATTTTAAAGTGATAATTTAAAATAAATATAAAAAAACCATAATTTTGCTGATTGTTTTGTAATTAATACCTAAGACAAAAAGTTATCGCTTAAATGACTGCTCATGTTTAAATGCGAACCGTTCGATGTTTAAGGCTCGAAAGATTCTCTACCATCGAAACGGTGCCGTACTTTATTTGGTCATATGTCAATAGCATAAAAAATATTTCATTTGATTGTAAATAACAAAAGTTACAGAGAGTAAGAAATGGAAGAGAAACATTTTCTTTTTGCAAGATGTCTCATTTGAAATATTCAATTTTCAAAAGGATGACAAGATGATGGCATAAGCGTTAAACTCTCAAAAATTTATTTCTCATCTTTCACATATGCTTATATATTTTTGATGTTAACAAAAAATTTGATCCATTTTGTCCCTTAAATGACTGTTGATGAAAGCCAGCGCGCGTGATTTTTCTGGCCGAGGAAATTGTCAAAATCTTTTGTGCGCATTCGGGAGGACCATTAAAAGGAGCTTAGATGGTGAACCATTCGATGTTAAAGACTTACGCTATTAACCACTCGACCATCGAAACGGCTCAACAATGCCACAATTGTTGCGGCCATATTTGAATGGCACAAAAAATGACTTAATGAACGATCTGATTTGCGATCTATTTTTCCTGTCTTTAAGTAAACACACAATGTGATCTTCATTGATATGAGTTTTCAAAACAAATGTTTAAAGAAAATATTGATTTTTTTGTTAAATTTATTTATTTATCTATTTTAAAAGTTATTAAAACATATACAAATATAATTACAAAATAATAATATTATTGCAACACTATTAAGTAAGTACAGAAAAAACAATTCAGTTAACTTTCTTTTACCCGTATTTTCTTTCCAAACTTGAAATTGTTAAAGCTTTGGTTTCTTCTTTTCTTCATTATCTTTAATTGGATTTCCACGAAATGATAGTGATGTTTCAGAGCTGCTGCTAATATCTAATGCTTTATTAATAAATCCATGTGCAGTATATGTTGGTGGAGTTTTTGTAGTAGCTGTTTTTGATTTGGTATTTGCTGCTGTTGTTTTATGAGAAATATCATGTAATAAACCAGTTGAAGGATCTTGATCATCAACAAGCCCTTGATCAATTAAACCATTAAATACAATTTGAGTAAATATTGATGTGCTATCTAAAAAATAAATTTTTAAAAACAAGCTGTTTAAGTAGGATAATTTGGATACTGTACATGGAATAGAAAAAACTTGATAGCCATGGAAAAACCAGGAATTCCGATGAACACCATGTAGCCATGTAAAAACACTTACTATTAACTTTAGAAGCAAACTTTTGATAACATTCAAAACGATTCAAAGTTTTAGACCATATAAAAATAATAAATATAATAAATCCTCCACCAAGTAATCCCAAAGTAATAGCTGCAGTATCGGTTGATTCCCAAATTGTTACACCAGTACTGAAATGGATGACGTAATTATGTAGCAATTCAATAAAGATAACTTACAGAGCTGCACAAACAATGAAAAAGAAAATTGGTAAAATTATTGGAGTTCTAATTGCATCTGGATGAACAGGTTTATGACGAAATCGAATCCATATTAATGCAATCATTGTAATCATACGTTGAAACCACATTGAAAATGCTATATATTGAATTAAAGTATCCAAATTTCCAACAAATGAAAAGACCTGAAATATATAAGTATGTATATATATTCATGTAATTGTTACAGTTTAAAGTATTCCCCAATACAAAAATTTTCATTGCAAAAGATGCTTCCATCAATGACCACCGATCAACAAAAAAAGCAATTCACAGAATCAAACAGAAGCGATCTGAGGCAATACAACTTGACACATGCATCACTCTCTATTACAGTATAGCAAAAAAAACTTACAACTGCAAGTAAAACATTAATAAGTAATGCAGCTCTTGGTGAATCATGATATTTATTGACGCATGAAATAAAACCAGGTGCATGTCCTTCTCTTGCAGCAGCATACAAAAATCGAGATGCAGAAAATAATGTAGAATTGAGTGAACCAACTAGCAGAACAGCAATAAAAAATGGAATACAATATTTAAAATCACCAAGTGAACCATTTGCAAAATCCTAAAAAGTATTTATGTTAGTTACAGTATACTACATTGAGATACATACAATAGCAACAGCACTTGAGTCTTTAACTTGTTGTGGTGTTAAAATAGCAAAATATGAAATATTTAAAGCTAAAAAGAATAGAGCAATAAATGACATGGCAATTATAATTGCTAGCGGCATAGTTCGTTTAGGATTTTCAACTTCTTCCATTCCAAAATTCTAAAAAGTATTCAACGGCTATATTAATATTAATGTAGCAATAAACATACAATGATATCCCATCCATCATATGAAAACAGACCAGCAAATAATCCATCAACAATATTTTTTGGATTTGTAGAGCCATGATCAAACATATTTTCCAAATTTTCTGTTCTGCCTAAAAATTTAGAGAATTTAGTAAAGATTGTTGCCAGGACATGGGGAAAAGAAACCCAAAAAAAAAGCTAGTGAATCGAAAAACACATGAAATGTATTTTAATATTGACAGAGCTCTGTTGGATATCAAGCAAAACAAAAAAAAAACAAACCTTTAATTACCAAAAAATAAAATCCAGTTCCAATAATAATTAAACATGCTAATGCCTTTGCTAAACTAGCAACAATTTGAAAACGTGATACAAAAGTTTTGATAGAAAAAAAATTGAGAAATAACAGTAACCCTAAAAAGAAAAGGATACTGCAGCTGCAGCTCTCAACAACAACAAAAAACACTTACAAATTAGCGAAAATGATAAACATTTTTTAGCCCAAAATTCATATAAATCATTTGAAAAATGAATGCCGATTCCACGAATAATATATTCACTAAATACTTGACTTTGTACAGCTAGTGTTGCAGGATAAACTAAAATGCATCCAAGAAACATAAATGAAAATGCAATCGGATACCATTTGACATAGCAGAGATATGCATAATCAGCACCAGATTTTCTAATAGATGTTCCTAATTCAACATAACAAAATGCACCCAATATTGATATTAAAGCTGCTACAACCCATATAATTAATGATAGACCAACCTAAAAGAAGAAAATATTAAAGTGAGAGAAATTATAGAAAATGATAAAGAATGTTTTTTGTTATTGTGATAGTAACAGAGAAAAACGATATAATTTATTTTGGGTTACTATCACCGAGAGAGTACATGTATGCAAATTTTCACGGGATCAAGAAAATTTTTATGTCGAAAAAAATCCTAACCGACACTGATAACAACTGTGCCATTAGTTTTTGTTTAACTTAAACAGAAAAAATTTGCCGGTCAAATCAAAAGGGGCAATTTCGTTGGGACACCCTGTAACAACAAAAAAGGATAGAAAAATGTTTGATGCTATTATCAGAACAACAGTAACAGTGAAAAACAATAAAAAATAGTTAGAATTACTTTCACTTTGACAGTAGCGCCGAAAATCAAAGAAAACTCTTCGAACTTACATACTCTCTTGTCCTCACAAAAATTCAATCAATAAAAAAACATACTGATTCAACGCTTTGTAATATAGATGATGGAGTAATAAATATACCAGAACCCACGATGTTTCCAACAATATATGAAATTGCACCAAATAAGCCCATACTATTCTTCCCCATGGTTATTGATTGACTGAAAATGGTATTATTGAAAATATGATGTTAGTTAATGGCAAAATACCTCGAAATAATAGATGTTTGAGACGTTTTAGACATTGTTAGTTATTTTCTAGCAGAAAGATTCTGCAAAAAAAAAGAAACTTTTAAAAGATGTTCAAACAAGGTTCAAAAAAACTTGAGGAAATAAAAAAAGAGGAAGACTTTGCCAAAAAAAGAAGCGAAAAAAACTTTTTCAAAAAAAGTGAAACATTTTTAAAAATCATTGACAAAAAATATTCAAATTCTTTTTAAAACAAACCAATTGATTGATTGCTGATTTTACTTATTGTCTATTTTGATTTTTTAAATGTAAGGATAATGGCTATAGGGTTATAGTCTTAAGCTCCTGTCAATTTGGATTAAAAAAACATAGGAGGAAAAACACAAAGGCAATGGTAAATTCTTGAAACACTTTTTTAGAAGTAACAAACAAATTCATAAATGAACGTTCAAAGGTTATCAAAGATTTCTCATACGGTATTTCAACGTTTCTTCGTTAAATAAACATTTGAAAAGAAGTAACAGCAAAATAGCTATATTAAAAATGGCAGTAAAATAACTATTAAGATCCTTCAAAAAAGGGGATTACATAGGCTATAAATTTATAAAAGTATGTCAAAAATAAAAGTACACTATTATTTCTAACATCATTGATCTAGCTTTTTTTCGAGGGGCAATAGAAAAAAAACAACAACATCAAAGAATATGTTTGCACTTTTTAATAATTCATAATAATAACAAAAAATTGAAATGGATTTATTTTGTGCAACGATCATATTGTTTTTTCTCCCATAACACTCTTTGATCACAAGTTAGTAATGTTTCACTGGGCCCATGGGCCACAACATAAATTATCAAAAAAAATGTCAATGCAATTGGCTCAATAGGGGTTAATAAAAAACACTTCCGTGAAAATAACTTTAAGTTTTTTAGGTGTTTTAAAAAACAATAAAAGATGAACGTATTTGTAAAAAAGTAGTAAAAAAATCATTAAAGTTATCATGAACGACTTTTAGTAGAGAAAAATGAAATAGTAGTAGCAGCAAAAAAACAGTAATAAAACTAATGGAGTGACTGACAGGAAATTGCAATGAATTTTTTACGAATAAAAAAAACAATGTGTAATCTAGTTGTTTTCTCTTTCATAAAAAAATGTCGGTTAATCCTTATGTTGACGATTATTATGTTTTTTCGATTAAATCAACCTTAACAATAACTATTTCTAAATTTAAATCTTCAAACAATTTATAACAATGAAAAAACCCCTATTACGAGTAACTTTATCGTGATCAACAAAAACTACCTTAAACAATTTTAAGGTCTAAAAAAATTGAAACTCCAAAAGTAAAAGTCCAAAGTCTAGACAACAAAGAATTTTTGCACTAAAATAAGAAATAGAATGGTATGTTTATTGATGCAAAAATTGAGACATCTTAAAAAGGTGATAAAACAACAATTTTAATAGCTAACAAAAGGGAAGCAATAAGTCAGTGATTTTTTGAACTCCATTAAAGGATTGACAAGAACAAAAAAAATTAGAAAAAAAAACGAAAAGAGTTTCTTTTTTGAGTAGCATTTAATGTGATGATCAAAAAAATGATTGCTGTGGAAATTTGAACACATATCACTTTTTTAGTGTAGTTTTATGACTTTTGTGACTATAATAATAGTCTTAATTTAAAACGATCAAAGTAAACTCAAAACATTTTTTTTTAAAATTTAACTGTAACAACTTATATTTAACTTCTGACGAAAATCCTCAAAACACCAAAAGCTAGACAACTACGAAACCAATGTCTAGTTTTTTTAAGTATCACTTAAAAATTTTTTAGTGATACTTTCTTTTTTTTGCTGCTGCTAACTTACAAACTCTTAAAAAATCAAGAAACAATAAAAACACAGCAAATCACATTTTGCAAAAGTCACTCAAAATATATCATGCAAACGAATAAGTTACTTCACTTGAACGGTGATGATGATCGTCATCACATGCAATGTCCACATGTCCTAAGGGTGCTTTTACAAGGTTAATTTACTGCGAACAGGAAACAAAAAAAATTGGGTGAAAGTGTGAAAGTATCGGCCAATGCCGACAGTCTAATATTTGTTTAACACTTTAGTTTACATTAAAACAATGAAAATGAAAAAATAATACACAAATACCAAATATATTTATAGCAAAAATATTTGGCTGAAATTAAAGGCATTGGAATGTTTATGACTAATAAAATGATGAGAAGCGTGGTGGAAAGGTTATACAGAAAACTTTGTTAAAAATAGAAAGGGCAAAGACATTAGCGTTGAAGACGACGTCTTGAAGGTGATACAATATTTCTTCCAAAATATAATCTTTCTTCGAGAAATATTATTATATCATCATTTTGGTGGTGACAGTGAGAGAGGGTGGATCAAAACCGGATTTTTTGGTACTACAAAAAATGATTGACAAGAGTTTTTTTTATGGATAAATTAACACAGTTAATGTTTGTCCCTTTGTTTTTCATGTGCGTCCATAACAATAAAGTAATTCTTTAAAAAGCTGTATGTGATCATTATGATAAATACAAAATATAAAGCACAACAGAAATATTGATAACAAGAAAAAAATTAATTAAAAAAGATAAAGCATGGAAAAATAATTGAAAGCAAAAAAAGTTTACAATGTTTTTTAATAAAATTTTATTAGCATACGGTATTGGCGTTCTGTGTCTTAAAAGTTTTTGTTGTTCAAAACTTTTTTTTTGAATTGTTTACAAAAAATTTACTCTCAACTTTTTTATGCTTCCATACATGTTATCTTGTATTACAATTTTAAAGTTAATATTTCTACCAAAAATGGTCTCATCAAATATCGTATCATTTATTTCACGCCGTTTACAACTTCCTGCAATTAGTTATCAACAACGTTTTTTTGCAAATGATAAAAAAGAAGTATGTGTATTTTTTTTACTTTTTTTAATAAATATATATTTCTAGTCATTATTTCATCAAAAAGAATCACCAGCAGCAGCTTCTCCATCTAATGTAAGCAATGACAAGAATGATGTAAGTTTCTGGGGTTATTAATTCAATCAATAACCTTTTCTTTTTTAGACTCCAGAACTTCAACGATCTCTTCATTCACAATATAAAGAAAGAATTCAATCATCTCGTGTTGGGCGTGCTGCTGATGCTTCATCTGGTGTAAAACCAACAATTAGTCAAAAGTATTTTCTTGTGCTTACGCTGCTATTTAAAAGTTCGTCTGATATCCCTGAATATGTGCCGTAAGTTTTTTATTTATTTGTACAGGGGGATTCTTCAAGGAGGAGAAAGGCAGCCATAAATGCATTAGCTTTGGCTTCCGTCGGATTTCTCACCCCTTGGATTAACGTGGATTTTATACATCTGACAGAGTTGCTTATCCTTATCTAATTCTTTTTACCTTTTTAGAAATCAAACAATGAAACGTATGCATGATCGCATGAGAGTTATTTCAATGTTTACAGCCGTTGCACTAGTTTATATTATTGTATATTCATCTGAATTTCGTACTGGTCGTCAAGTTATCGATGATAAAGCTTCTGGAAAAGTTGTCAAAACATATGCTGATATTAAATCTTAATTAATAATAACTGTATTTTTTTGTTTACATGTATTGTAATGTGTATTGAAGTGTGTCATTTGATTGATTGTCATGTAGTTTTTTTTGTGTAATAAACATTTGTCTTGCTATTATTGGGGTTCAAGATTTATAACATGTTTCATCGATAAATATATCTTTTAAAAGTGTACTGTAATTTGAACAAATATAAAAAACTGTAAAAGTGTTTTAAAATTTTAATAGCATGTTTTTATCTTTGCATTTCTACTTACTTACTTAATTTGCATTTTTTTCAACTCATTAGCGTCAAAAAAGTCTATTATACGTGAATAGTTGTATAACAAAGTTATGTTCAAATTTGTTCTTCAGAAATCTTTATCTCGTTCATGTGTTTTCAAAAATAATAACAATTTATTTCGATCAAATTCATCTTTTAAGAAACCTTTCAAAATTGCAAGCATAGAAGAAGCACAAAGCATTGCTCAAAATTTAAATGAATCTGAAAGAAAATTATTATCAGAAGCTTTGGAATCGTCATCAGCAAATATTGATAAAGGTTGGTTTTGAACTTTTTGTGGGATGTTGTGGATTTGGTGGCACGGTAGTGATTGTAATTACTAAGATGGTTTTTGACCACAATTTTCACATCTCATTATTATTACATTTTCAGCAACTCTCTCACCTCTTCAATCTCGACAACTATTTATTTTTAATATTATTCCATTTATTGGTTTTGGATTTTTTGATAATGTTATTATGATAATTGCTGGTGAATATATTGATCATAGAATTGGTGCAATATTTACAATTTCAACAATGGCTTCAGCAGCTTTAGGAAATGCTATATCAGATTTAACTGGAATTGGTCTTGCACAATATGTTGAAAAAGCTGCTCTAAAATTTGGTATCAAACATCCAGAACTAACTCCACAACAATTTATGTCAAAGAAATCTCGATTTGTTGTTCATTCATCACGTGGCATAGGGCTTACAATTGGTTGCTTAATTGGAATGTTTCCATTATTATTTTATTGATTGATATATATTTGAAATATTTATTTGTATGTAAGTGTGTGTTTGTAAACATAAATGCATTTTAAAATTGGACGACGTCCAGATCTCTGCAAAGTGGATATTTCGATGTGACAATAACAAATTGCTACTAACAATAAATAATAAAATTGCTTTTATTGTGACGACAAAAAAAATAGAAAAATGTTTGTGATACTGTGACAGTAACGGTTTTGACAGTTTAATATTAATATTTAAAGTTTCGATTTTCAAAATCCTAATTTGTCCAACCAAATTTGTATTTTTAAGTATTTTTTATTATATAAGCTGTAAATGAGTACATTAAAATCAATAATATTAAAAACAATTCAAGTTCTCGTCCTTGTCGATGAGAATACTGTAACAACAGAAGGTCGAATAAAATGGCATTTACAAAGTAAATATTTAAAGAAAGTTCGATACGGCCGTATACAAATAATTGTAATTACCGTATCATAAATTACAAAATGATTAACATAACATAAAACTATGACCCAAACTTTATGGGCATTTGGAAGAGTCGGAAACAAAAGATAAACAAAAATAATTAAAACAGGAAAAATTACAAAAATAAAGATACCAAAAAGCTGAGCACAGACTGCTCGAATGAGCATGTGGTGGTGTTTTTGATTTTGAAAAGAAAGACTTATTCCGAGTTGTTTAGGAAGAGTGATATTACGGTAAAGAAAAAAACAAAAACAAAGGAAACGAGTAAAAACAAAAATTGCAGCAAAAATTAGGCCGAGTTTGAGGCGAGCAATGTTGTGATAATCTGCAACGAGGACAATGATTTGAGGGGATGTTAAAGGTTGAGAATGGGATAAATGGGTAGATAAGAATGATGCTGCTTCTTCGTCAGTTATGGTGACGGATATGAAACAGCCAAAAAAGCTCAAGATAAGAAGTAGATTTGAGACGACGAGGAAAATGTAAAAGATATTTGGAATCCATGAGTTGCTGTTGTATTTGGTCAACATGAAATATCGTTGTGCCAAAATTGTAACCAAGAAATCACTGGCTGAGCTTATTGAAACTGAAATCGTTGTTATGTTTTGACGTGATAGTAACAATAAAAGACGATAAAAAAGTGTTTGAGTTACTTTCACTGTGACAGTAATAAATGTTTTCAAATTACAATTTTAAGAACGTACAACTTGCATTTAAAATCTCAATTTAAAATGCCAAAATTTTAAACTCTTTGTTTCATATTAAAAATACTTACACATTGTTAAAAAAACAAAAAGCAAAATCATCTTTGAATTCATTGGATGCAACAGTCCAACTGGATAAACAACAAATAATGGAAGTAGCAATAATGGCTTCAAAAGAATAATTCCAATTTCAAACATTATTGTACAAAGAATATAACAAAGTAACAGACGTTTAAATACAGTCATAGTCTTCGGAGATCGTTTTATTATAACATAAATATATATCGGTTGAATAGCCATACTTAAAATGAATGAAATTGTTGTCGATATTTTTGCAATATTACGATAAGTATCTGAGTAGACGTCATTGATGTCAAGATATGGCGCTTGTGGAAATAAATCTGTCATTGTAGAAGCTTTGATATTGACAGAAACTGAAGGAACTTGTTGTTGAGAAAATTAAAGTAAACACATTTTAATTAAGAAATATGACCAAAAAAATGTTGCGTGAATTTAAGCATGGGAAATAAACTTAAAAAGAAAAAAAGTTATTTTAGACAATGACTCAACAGAAGGTTCACACGTTCAGTAAGTGTTTATGGAAAGATAAAAAACAATCACGCGTAAATTTAGGAAAGATTAATATTGTTAAATATGGGAAACACGGAAGATGACGCTTTCAGATGACACAAGACATGACATGGGATAAATAGCTAAAGAAAATAGAAATTTGAGCGGAAATTTGAGTAGTTTCTGATTTTGAGGACGGAAGGTGCAGGAAGTTCAGCCCCTCAGGCACCTCCTGTATATGGGGTTGGACACTTTAACTGATTTAGTACAAGTTTTTCTCTGCCTAAACAGTAAAAATGCACTCGATTAAAAGAGAATATTCTGTAAAACTCCTACATTATCATCAAAAACTTAATTCTCCTTTTAATTTTCTGCTAAAAACAAGCTAAATTAATTTAAATAAAATTTTTTTAAATCTTAATTAATCTTCTACGCATGACTTAATTTTTTAATTAAGCTACACGCTTATGATCTTCCTTTACCTTTAAAAAAACCTTCCACCTGGAAAATTCAAATTCCTTCCTTCTTAAAATATGTTTTTTTGTTATCAAAATAACGCCTTCAAAGAAATGCTATTAATAAAAAAAGCCGCATGCTACATTTTTACAATTTTTGGTTGTTTTTCATAAAAAAAATTTATAGAGGTCAAAAACAACTAAATTATTTTTAAGTAATAATACAAAAAAATTATTGCATTGCAGCTGTTTAAACTTTAAAGAGAGAGTAAGATACAAATGAAATTATTGTTTTAAACATTACATTACAAAAAATTGTGTGTTTTACTTGCAACTTTTCTTTAATTATTCAGAGAAACAATTGTTTGATAACTGGTGAAATAGTAAAGTTTGATGAAATGATTTTGTTTGTTGTTGTCAATGGTGATTCTGTAAAAACAATTGTAATTTGTTTATCTTAGAACTTTAAAAACTTTAAAGCATTGATCAAAAGAGCAGTTTTATGAATGAATGTTATTGAAAGGTTACTGACAAAATAATTATACACCGTAAATATTTCTGTTACAAAATTCTATAGTCTAATAAAAATATAATTTGTAAAGTAATAACCTTAAAATTATTAAACTTGTTCTTGCACTGGAGAAAATTTATGATAAAAGTTGGACACAAACTTTTAAAAGCACTTTTTAGTTGTTTGAAACTTTGTATCTCTTCATTAGAAATTACGTAATTGTTTTTCGTATTTTTTAACTCCCTCTCTTCCACTTTGTGATCCGTTTTGCTTTGATGTTAGACTTCAAAGCGGCGTGATCTTTTGGCTTATTCCTCCCACCCTCTCTTTGAATTACCCATGATTTCTTGACACCCCGGAGTACAGTTTTAGTTTGACTTAAGCTATGTAAAATCTCATTATTGAATTATCTGTTAATTTTTAAGAACTTTAAATTCAGCAAATTACTTTGTAGTGGTAACAGTGGTAATTTCGGAAAAAGATCAAATAACGATTGCAATGTCTCTTGTTGGCGCCACCGGTGTCAGTGGCATTGTTTTTAGCCGATAGATGTAGCAGTGTCATCTTTTATTGAAAATCGTTTAGACATAAACGGTTAGGTTTTCCCCCTTATTTTATTAACAAAGCGAAAAGAATTTGTAGGCTACAGTTGCCCACATTATAGAACTTTAACGTTGTATCTTTCATTTTTTTATTTAATGTAGTTTAGAGAATGTAAAGAAGTAAGTTGAAAAAAAGAGACGAACATTTCACATGTCTAACGTTTTGTTGTTTTAATGTCCAGCAAAAAGCTTTTTTCTTTTATAAAAGTACATTCATGTGACGTAAAACTAATACAATTTATAATTTCTTTATTTAAACAAACAATTTTAATAAACAATATTAATTAAAAAAGCACACAAAAATTGTTTAATTTGTTGTAGTTCTTTTTGCGGATGAAGTCACGCCCATCACAGAAATCCTTCTATTGCTTTCATATTTTTTTCGACAGAAAATGCTCATGAAAAAATTACGGTAATGCTTAATACAAATAATAGTAACAATAGAATCATAAATAATAAAATTATTTAAAAAACATAACAAACATATCCATGCTTTATATGCACCTGGTAGAGTAGGAATTAAAATAAATATTAAAATAATAAAAAATGGTACAATTACAAACAAGAATATTCCAAATAACTGTGAACAAATTGAAGTAATTAACATTTTATGGAGAAGCCTTGAATTGCTTGAAAAATGTAATTCTAGTTGAGACGGGAGGGTAATATTACGGTAAAGAAAGAAACAAAACCCAATAGCACGAGTAAAAACATAAACCCCTCCGGCATAAAGTGCTATCTTTGCATAATGTAAGCTTTTATAATTTGCAACAACTATTCCTGGTTGATATGTTAGCAGTGGTAGAGATCCAGAAATATGTGTTAATATAAAGTTTTGTGCTTCAGCATCTGAGAGAGTATCAAGGTAGAAGAGAGAACAAAATGATGAAATGAATAGCAAATAACTGCCTGCCATTGAACAATAAAATAATTGATTTATCCATTGAGTTTTTTGGAGTGTAAAATGTATTAAAGTAAAATATCGCTGTGCTAACATTGTTAAAAGTAAATCAGCCATTGCAGAAATTGATGCTAAAAATAGGAAACTATTAAAGGAGATATTTTGTTTACCGGTGTTAAATCTTTTTGTTACTTGCACAATGACAGTAACAATAAGACATGAACAAAATGTTTTGGCTACTATCATAGCAATAAAAAAGTGTAAATATCTTTCAAATTCATTTTCTGTCCTTTAAAAACATGTTTTGTATTTATCAATTTAAGCTTCAAATTATTAAAAACGAAGTTGTAGAAACTTTAATTAGCAGAAAAGTTATTAGATTTTCAAGCAACTAACTGAAAAGGTTGTAGAGATAATTGTAACTTTTTTTTTAATTAAATTTTGAGTCGAAAATTTGTAAAACTTCATTTACATAGAAATGCAGATCACTAATATTTAACAAAATTATAGTACGCGATTTAAAAAAAAGCAGCTGCAAGCTTTTCCTTGTATTACAAAACTGCTTTGACATTTCCAAAAAAAACATCATGAAAAATTTATAAATACATGTAAGTAGGTTAATGTCAGATGGCACCTGCTGGCATTTTTAAAGAATGGTGCAAACTTCCACCAAACAATTTTTTTACAACATTTTAAGAAAAACAAACCTGCCATTAAAAATATCAAAAATAGCCCCATTTTAGCACTCATTGGTGCTAAGAATCCAACAGGATAAATAGCTAAAAATGGCAACAGTACAAGTGGTTTTAAAGTGATCATTGAAAATTCAAATAAAATTGTTGCAAAAATATAACATAAAAGTAGACGTTGAAAAGTAAGCATAGATTTTGGAGATTTTCTTATTACAACATAAATATACCATGGCTGTATGCATAAACTTAAACAAAAGGATACGGTAGTAGAGATTGTTGCAATGTAATAAAATGTTTCAGAATACACATCATTTATATTTGCATATGGAGCTGAAGGATAATTATCAACCATGGTGGAAAGCTACGTGACAAACAATATTGAAAAAATTTGAAAAGTGATAAATTATTTTTTTTCAAAAACTTGAAGAAAAAATTTATAGATTCCCATGCAAAGGCGTCCGCAGGTGTTGTAAAAAAAGGTTAAACTTTAAAAAGGCGGTTTTGTCTTTTTTCTTTTGAGAATTTTCTCATGCTCATTTGACAGGAAAACAAAACTATAATTTTTAAGATTAATTTTATAATTGTTTGTGTTATTTTAATAATAGTAGCACACAAAATAAAGAGCTTTGTGGCTAAAAAAAGATGTTTTTAAAAAACGCTATAATCGAATAAGGAACAATTTTAAGTTAAGTATATACAGTTTTGTTTAAAGTAACAACAGGTGGAAACAAATTAACAGTGCTTATTAAAGTCAAAAACAAGGTATGCAAAAGTTTCGAACGAATAGAAAGTTAAATGGAATAGAATTTGATCAATTAAAATACATAAATAACCTTTTTTACTAATGTTTAATTAAAAAGGCTATAACAAAAACAAAGCACGAATTGGCTCCAGATAAATCAATGAGTAAAAACAAGATTTATTTTCTAAATCATGTGGTTCACCAATGATGTTGAGGATTTTCATGGAATTATTCTTTTTACAAAAAATCATTATGGAGTCGATATTTTGTTACAAATTTAAGGCGCGCTGGTCAACTTTCTGTCCTGATTAAGAAAATAAAGCCTGTTTTTATATAACTAATCTATTTCCCGTTGATAATTGTGGTTCACCAATGATGTTGAGGATGTTCATGCAATGATTCTTTTTACAAAACGTCATTATGGAGTTGATATTTTGGCTTTCGGCGCGCTGGTCAACTTTTTGTCCTGATTAAGGTCACGAATCCCGCAAGACATTTGTTCACTGTCATCAACACCTCTAACATAGTTTTTGGTTAAAAAAATTATATTTTTTTTTGAAATGTTTGATGTATAACTATTCTTTTTACTTATGAATAGGTTTAACTGTTTCTGCATTAAATAGATACAACAGATTTGTTCTTTTAAAAGATTTTAAGAATTGTTTCTGAGTAATACTTGTTTTGAAAAATACAGTCAACATAAATATTTTTTATTGTAGAAATTTCATTTCATGATGTTTCTTGTCGTTCTATTTACCATCGTCGAATTACAAAGTTTGGTCTTTCATTGGCAGGTTCCCAAGCATTAACACAATTTTCACAAGTTGTTTTAAACTCGCTGACCATTGCTTCATCAGCATCTCTGATATAAGTGATTATAAACCTTGAAAACGGTGCTGCATATTTCTAGAATATTAATAATCATTTGTATAAGAATATTCAGCAATGGTTAGATATGAGGCCGAAGATATGACATAAACCCACCTTTAAAAAAACACAGAAACGTTTGCTATCAAAAACATTTACGCAATGTCCAATTTCAAAATAAATCATTTTATGTAAAAAGTTTAGCTCAAAAAACAAATTAGAAATTTGTAAGGGTCGAATTTTGATACTGAAACAGATATCGAGCGTTTAAAAATTTCATTTTAAGTCAATAATTGCTTTACCTAGTGTATTGTAGCTTTGGAGTCATTTCAAATATTTCTTCAAGTGCCATTTCTTCTTTATTCTTGTCATCTTTTAAAATACAAGTATCTTCAAGCTTCAAATATTTAACATTTCCATGACCAACTAAAAAGGTAAATTCTTTTTCAGTCAAATGCTGGCCTTCAATATCAATAAATTCTGCATCACATTGATAAATGTTATTTTTGATGACATTTGAAAGCGTGAAATATTTTGGTTTCTCGCCGAGCATTGAAATTCTTTGATGAAATTGTAATACTGTAGAGACATAAATATTTTTTTTATTAAATTCTAGTAATGAACTCAATGATGGCAACGAGATTAAAAGTGATTTTTCTTTAATTTTATATGGCCCAAAATATTTTGGATCTCCAAAAGTTGCTTTGTAGCAGTAGAGTACGGTGCTGTATTTGAGGAAATATTTGCATGTTTGTAAAAGTTTTTCAGAAGGTAGTGGATTGGTTTGTGTAGCCATGTATCGAATAAGTGGTTTTGGGAATGACCATTCTTGATTGACTATTGTAGTAAAATCAATTCTTGGACAAATAAATGGGTGTTCTACTGGAGGTAGCTTTATTGGAATACCGTGCACTGCATTACGAAATTCTTGCTGTTTTTCTTCTTCAGTTTTAAAAGATTCTTCAATATAAGTTTCAAATTCAAATGGATTTTTCCATTTAACATAAACTGGTCCATGCTTTTCTACTTCTTGTTTATACTTTTCTTTCATTTCAGTATCATCCAAAAAGTATCGACAATATTTTGAATACACTTGTAACATTTCTGTTGGATTTGTTTCTTTTAAATGTTTAATATACAGTTTCCATAGCTCAATGTTAGATAAATCTTGTAATAAACAATGTTCAACATTTTGCTTGAGAAATTCTGCATCATCGGCCTCTGTCAAATATTTGAACCATTTTTCATGATCTTTACCTTCGGCAGATATAATTTTGCGATAAATTTCTTCCATTTTGTCAACAGTTTTTATGGTTGTAACAGGAACTGGGCTAACTAAAAAGCATTGAATTATTTTAAGAAAGTTAAAAAAGTAAAATTTGACGCATGCGTGTTACAAAAAGGTGACTTAATTTTCAAACTTTACATAGACAACTCTGCCAGATTTTGCAAAATTGATACGTGTTAAACTGTTTTTTCAGATCAAATTAGTGCGCCAAATCTTTGACTACTACAGAGTGCTATTAAATAAAATTTACATCGATCCTTTGTATAATTTAATAAATACTGCCTCAATTCTTTATGAGAAAATTCAAGATCAATTTTATGTTTCATCAGATATTCTTCAATAATTGAAATACCAGTTGGACAAATGTTCGTATATAAATGAATCATATATCAGACGTGGGCACAAGGGTCCGACAAAATTTTGAATGTTGCGCTATCCTTGCGCGATCCCATATGCTTAACAGGTAGCTACCTGTAAATTTTCGGCGCATCGCTGCGCGATGCGCGATCCTGGGTCCGATTGTCGGACCCAATCGGACCCTTTGCCCATGTATGTCATATATTCATAAATTTTGAGATGATAACCCTAAAGTGATATTATATATGTTGATATCGCGACATAAGTAATATTATGTTGTTATTTATATAAATATCTTTTTACAATTTCAACTAAAAAGTTATTGCCCTTACTTCATTAATTGAACCTTGAGCAGTATACTTAAAATAATACGGTGATACTTTTAATAACTCCCAATAAATTTGGCTAATAGTTAACATCAGATAGACAGGATCTTGCTTATTAACCAATGCAAGTAAATCATCCCAAAAATATTTTGGCATCATATGATTTTCAAGAAATTTAATATAAATTTTTTCTTTTTCTCCATCATTTTCAGCAACATTTATTTCGTTCTTCATATTAGTAATATGTCGATCATATCGAAGATTTAGCGAAGAATTTTTCGGTTTATCTTTCATTGTGTTATACAATAATTACTGTTGAAAAGAAGCAAATAGTATGTAACAAAGAATGGAAGTTGAAATAAAAAATAAAAACAAAACGAAACGAGAGAGATTTCTTAATAAAAAGTTTTTTGTTGTTGCAACAAACAATGATTAAATGTTGATTGCAAAAACATAACAATGAATCACTTTTTGTATTTAAAATTTAATGTATGGAAATTGATTTGTTGATTCACGAAGCAGAAACATAAAAAAAACACTTTTTGGAAAGTTCTAACAAAACAAAGTTTAATGATTTCATCAATTGTCTTTACCTTCATTTTACATGCGTTTTTATATTTTGTAGTGTGAACAGGGTTACTCGGTATTTTTTTAAAAATTGGAAATTAAGGATTGGACTCCAGTATGACAGAAATGTAAATAAGTTTGCTAATCAGTAAATTTGAAGTTTTCGGATGTAACACACATGCTTCTTGTTTGAAAAAAAAACTTACATTGATTTTTCTCATAATTAATTAAATATTGCTTTAATTCTTTGTGAGGAAATTCAAGATCTTTTTGATGTTCCATCCAATACTTTTCTGTTTCTGGACTTAAACCAGCATTTGCATAATAATTGTCGAAATTGGTTATGTTTTCATAAATTTTGAGATGAAAGTCCTGAAACTTTATTCATATTAAAATATAACTATTGATGTGCTATAGCCTTGCTTATGTAAAATAATACTTACTTCGCTATAAAAACGTGATTGTACATACAAAAAATAATATGGAGCTTTTTCCAATAATTGATAATAAAGCTTAGAATATATTTTTATTAATTTTCTGAACCCATTAGCATCAGGAGTATTAAAATTCGTTTTTTGATTTGATAATTTAAGCAAATCTCCCCAACATTCTTTTGGCAACATATAATTTTCTATAAATTTAATATAAATCTTACATTTTTCTTCCACATATTCAGATTTATTTATTTCATCTCTTAGTTTATCAATAAGTAAATTGTACTGGAGATTTAACGGTTTCTTTGACTCAACTTGATGATTAAACATAATGTGTGAGTCACACTGATTGAAAAAAAACTAATGATGAAAGCTTTGAAAAAAATAAGCAAAACAAAACACGAGATTTTTTCTTTTTTTTTCAAGGAGGATAAAACAATTGTGCATCAAATTGATTTTTTATTGACCGCTGATTTGTTTTATTAATTTTGTGAGGATGAAAATCATAAAACTTAAAAATCTATCAAACTACATTGACAGAAAAATATTGGATAGAACATTAAAAAGATCTTGGAAGCTTTAAAGCAATTTTTAATTGTTAATGAAAAAAATGTAAGTATTTTTTCGAACACGGAGCTTTTGGGTTTCATTTTAAATACAGTCGAACCTCGATTTTACGTCGTTTTTTCGCGGTCCCTTGAAAGACGTAAAATCGAGGTTCGACTGTACCATTCTTTTTAATTTCCAAATTTTTTATCTTTGATAGGTTGTTTTTAAATTTTTAAAGTTTTTTCTCTCTTAAACTTAATAATGTAAAGCAACAGCCTTGAACAAATTAAATCAGTTTTTAACACCAACCTTTTTTCCCTCTTGAAAAAAAAAGATTGTTGCGAAAAAAATTTCGTGTTTTGTTTTGTTCATTTTTTTCAAAACATTTATTGATTTGTTTTTAGTTTATGCAATATGTCTAATCCAGTTGAATCAAAGAAACCGTTAAATCTTCAATATGGTTTACTTGTGGATAAATTAAAAAATGGAATAAATGAATGTAAAAATGAAGAAGAACAAATTGAACTGTATATTAACTTTCTGGAAAATTATATGATGCTTAAAGAATTTTGGTATAATTTACTTAGATTAACCAGTAAAATACCGAATACGGGGTATATGGCGAAAATATACACAAAACTTTATGTTCAGCTTTTGAAAAAAGCTCCTGATTATTTTTTATACATCCGTCATGGCGTTTATATTGAAGTAAGTAATATTTTACACAAAAAAGTTTGCATATGAATCTGGAATTTTGTTTATAAATATAGTTAATTTTAAGGATTATTATGTCAAAGTCTATAACAACGCTTATGATATCTATAATTATTATGGAGATACAACTTCAAGGACAGAGAAATTTTGGATGGAACATAAAAACGATGTTAAATTGCCTCATAGATACTTAAGACAATATTTATTTAATTATGAAAAAGATCAATGTAAGCTGTTTTAAAGCAAGTGAAAATTTAAACCCCTTCCATTGGGTGTTCCTTCTTGCTTTGATCTCGTGCTACTTTTTAGAGCGACGTGATCTCTTGACTTACCCCTTCCACCCTTTCCAAGGATCATGTCATTTTTTGAACACTCCCGATTTCAGAACATTTCAAGTGTTTTGAAATGCAATGTAGCACACCATTGATGCATCAAATTTTGTTTTTTGATGTTTCTAAATTGCATTTTTAGTTAGCCGAGTTCCAACTGATATCCAACAGACTGTCGAAAAAATGGAAAACGTTTATCGCAAAATTTTATCCGTCGAAGGTAAAGATCAAGAAAAATGGTTAAAATATTTAGCAGAAGTGGAAGATCCAGAATTTCTCAAGCAAAATGTTGAGCATTGTTTATTACAAGATTTATCAAATATTCAGCTATGGAAGATTTACATTGATCGCCTAAAAGAAACAGATCCACAAGAAATGCTACAAGTGTATTCAAAATATTGTCGATATTTTTTGGATGATACTGAAATGAAAGAGAAATATAAGCAAGAAGTTGAAACTCATGGACCTGTTTATGTTAAATGAAAAAATGCATTTGAATTTGAAACTTTTGTTGAAGAACCTTTTAAAACGGAAGAAGAAAAACAACAAGAATATCGTAATGCAGTGCACGGTATTCCAATAAAGCTACCTCCAGTAGAACACCCATTTATTTGTCCAAGAATTGATTTTACTACAATAGTCAATCAAGAATGGTCATTTCCAAAACCAATTATTCGATACATGGCTACACAAGCTAACCCAAAAGCTTCTGAAAAACTTCTTCCAACATGTAAATATTTCCTCAAATATAATACCGTGCTCTACTGTTATAAGGCAGCATTCGATGAATCCAATTGGTTCGGGCCTTACAAAATTAAAGAAAACTCTCTTTTAATTTCTCTCCCATCATTAAGCTCATTACCACAATTCAATAAGAAAAATATTTACATTACTACCGTATTTCAATTTCATCAAAGCATTCCATATGTTTCGAGCGGGGAAACACCAAAAAACTTTGCTCTATCAAATGTCATCAAAAATAATATTTATCAATGTGATGCAAAATTTGTAGATATTCGTGGCCAGCATTTAGCTGAAAAAGAATTTATCTTTTTAGTTTGTCATGGAAATGTTAAATATTTAAAACTTTACGATACTTGTATTTTAAAGGATGGTAAAAATGAAGAAGTAATGGCACTTGAAGAAATCTTTCAAATGACACCAAAACTACAGTACACAAGGTATGAACAAAGAGCAATCGTTTTGGGAAGGCGTTAATACAGGGCTCTGTAAAATTTTAATAAACAAAGTAAACGATTTTTTTTAGTATCCACATGCGTAACCTTCAAATCTCCAACTCATTTTTTGTGTTAAATTTTATGCATAAAATGACTTATTTTGAAATTGGACTATGTGCCAATGTTTTTGACAGCAAAGTTTTTTGTGATTTTCTGAATGTAAGTTTTTATCATTTATTCTGTCTAATATCTAAATTCCGCTGTAACTTTTTACACTCAATAATTAATATTTTAGAAACTTGCTGCGCCATTTACAGGATTTAAAATTACTTTTGAAAGAAATATTGATAACACAATGTTAGGCGAGTTTAAAAAAGCTTGTGAAAATTGTTTTAAAGCTTGGGAACCTGCTGAAGAAAGACCAAATCTCTCAATTAGACAATGGTAAATAGCACGATATACATAAATGTTTAATGTTTTGTAAGGTTAAATTTTTTGTGCTTATTGGAAAAATACTTGTATGATGGTGTTATCTGAACGACAAATATTTAAATATTTATAAATAAAATTGTTTTTAATGACAACCAAAGATACGAAATTAAAAATTTACTAGCAATATAGGAATTTTAAGGATATACTCTTTTTTTGCACATAACTTTAAGTGAATTTGAACACCATCGATCATTGTACCAAGTTGAATCTTTCCACATGTATCCACATAAATTACTGCCGGTTTTTGGATAATCTTCTCCCCATTGACTGTAATTATATGGCATGCTGTCAGTCCATTTCCAATCATATCCACTATTAGTTGAATATAAACCAAGCCATAATTGATCTTCATCTATTATATCTCGCAAAGCTAAAAGCAGAGAAATGTCCGTATTTTTTAAAGAAAACAAAAAGAAACAAACTTCCAACAAATCTCCATTCTAAAGCACTATGAATTGAAATTAAATGTGCATTTTTGTCTTCACAATAACTCTCCGCATCATTCCAACTAATTTTTGTCATTGCACCGTAGCATGATTGAGTGGGCGGAAAATAAATCCAATCCCATCCACAATCATAGAATGGTGCAATAGTAGAAGATGCTTTTTGAGTTGTTGTTGTTATTGTTGCGGATGTAGTTGTTACATCTGGCACTTCATTAATCGCACAAACGTATGCTTTTTGTTTAAAGCAATCTTGTGCTTGCCACAAGCCTTCTGATAAATTTAAGCTTCCACAATCTTCACCTGATGCACTTTTATTTTGACTCCATTCAGTGAACGTAAAATTTGTGCCATCTGTCCATGTAAAGGTTCCAGGATTCATTAAATCTGTTGCACCTATCCAAATATCTGATACTGTTGAATCATGGAGAAGCAAAGAAGCTTGTTCTAAATAAATACATTTTTTAAAAACATTATAAAAGCAAAAAACTGACGAGCGATGAAAGCATTTGTAAAGCCATTATGTATTGATGCGAGATGACCGCCTACCTGCGTGCAAGCTAGTTCAGCATTAACAAAAGCTGTTGCATTTCCTTGAAAATAATAACAAACTGATTGCCATTCTACTCCATCATTTGGACATGCCGAAAATACCACTCCAAAAAGTGATAGCAACATAAAAAGCGCATACATTGTTTGACTTACCTAAAAATAAAACAACTAATAAAATTGCATTTTTTGATCTTGTTGTTACCTTATCAGAAAAAGCTTTTATTTATGTAGGCGTTGTGTAAAAATGTAGAGGCGCCAGTTAAAAGCAAAAAGCTTAACGATCACAAAAGAACTGATAAAACATGAAAAACGTTGCTGTTGTTTAAAACAAAAAGAACTTTTTTATTTGAGCTTGAATTTTTTTCAAAAGAATCACAGAGCTGTATATTTATATTTGTTAGTTTTTTATTGCATTGTTTTTGCGACATTCAATTATTATTATTATAGCGATAAACAAAAATTATATACAATAAGCAAACATGTTTAAGTCATGCTTTGTGACTTTGAACTTCCACCACTCATTGCAACAGTTAAGACAATTTTATCAAATCCTGTTCCAATAATACATTTGGCATCTTCAAATTCATTTCCTGCTGCAACTTCTTTTGTTGGACTATAAATTATATAGCCGTTACCAGTATTAAAGTATCTGAAGGAAAAATTGAATTTTAATTAACGTAAAGTATGCCAGATGATCCTTACCGTATTGTAGCCAAATTCTCTCTTGATAACTTGAGTTTTTTATTTGTAAAATTACAAATTCTCAAAAGTGTTACATTAACTTCATGTCGAATTCGAGCATTACATGCATAATAAATTGGTAGCCTAGCAGCTGAAGCTACAATTGTTAAAAGAGAAACTAAATCCGATGAATAAGTATAGAATGGACGAATTTCTGGAGTCATTAGAGAAGCTTGATCAATAAATTCCCATGCCGTGACAACAACATTTAACAGATTGCATGCAAGATACGTGCACGTAACAAGCACAAGCATCATTGTTGCAGATCGAATTTGTTTCTAAAATTGTGTATGTACATGTATGGTTAGAATATTGAAGCAACATGGCAATATGCAAATTTTCGGAACTATGAGCCATTAATTTTTGATACGATTAATACATATTCAAAAAAGTCTTTGCAGATTCTCAAAATTTTGGCCCAAAAGTTTTGCGCAATTTTATTTTAACTAATTTGAGCACTTAAGTTTTGAAAATTTGCACATTACCAAGCCTTGCAAACTCACTCTATGATCAGATGTTTGAAATCGAAATAACTTTGCACCGAGATGTTGTTGTCGAAGGCGATGAATAATTCGAATATTGAAGTTCAGGCTTAAAAAGAAGGGCAAAAATGTGCTAACAATACTTCGAAACCAAAATTTATAAAAAGTATTATAGGGTTCTTCATAAACCCAATCATGCATTGAGGGAAAATATCCTGTAACACCTGTGCAGTTTCCATTTGGAAGAATCTGAAAGAGCATTAATGTATTGAATATCAGAGCTTGAATTTTGATATCGAAATAAACAATATTTACGAAAATTAACTAATCGAAAACCTCTTTGTAAATTACCTGCATTTCAAAAAACATTGGCCCTTTTGCTGCTGCAGCAAAGAATAGCACCAAAGCAGAAATTAACAAACGTTTTGAAGTTGAAAATTGTGAAGTCTTTTTTGAAATTGTTAAAAATCTTTCAAATGTTGCGGCTGTAAGTAACAAGGCTGACGAGGTAATAGCAATATGGCAAAGTGGTAACATTGGCCTCAGCAAATTCCACCATGCCTCTGCAAGGACTTCACTTTCAAAATAATCCATAAATAAATTGACAGGAAAGAGAAGAATATATGAAGCTAAAATTGCAATTTTACTTTATTTTTTATGAATGAAGTATGCATAACAAATTATTAGCTTCTATTTCAACCTGGGATTCAAAGAAGATATAAAGAGATTTTTGTTAAGAAAAATTTGGTACATGTGATTGAATTTGCTAGAAGTATTACAATAAACCTCCAAAAAGTTTAAAAATTTACTAGCTAATCAAATTTTTTTGTTGCATTCTTTTTGATAGTAAAATTCATGCTAAAAAACTTTCCATAACCAAAAAAATTAATTAGCTGGTGAAGAACAACATTTTGTGGTTTCAAGCTGCTTGATTAAGAAATTCTAAGGCAGACATCTTTTTTTAAATTTTTTTTAAAAAAAAAATTTTTTAGCCCCCTTTGTAATTACAAATTTTTCCAGATGCAAAAATTCATTCATTTTTTTGCAAGCAAATTGACATTTTTGTTTTACGTTTTTTTCTAATCCAGCTACAACCACGACTTTTCCTCCTTTGATTCTCACGATGTCAAAAAATAATGTTTTTACGAAAGATAAATGCTAATTTGATTTATTTTTGGTCTACTCAAAATATTTCTACGTTTTTTGGACACTTTTTTTGTTTTAAAAGCATGCTTCAATAAAACTAAAACACAAAAAAAGAAGAAGTTTGACATCATTTTTGTTACTATGGAAATTACGGTATATCAGCTGAATCGAGGAAAATATGTGAAATGGTAAATTTTTAAGGAAACTACGACTAGAAAATTCAAATGGAAAAGAAAAATGGTATTTCAAATGGTGAATTTTATGAATTCTATTAATTCTTTCCTTTAATGCCAAAAGCCTACTTACCGCTTAAAAACACATCAATCAGCGCCAACAGTATCAAATATAACAAATGTGTTTTTCGATGTTGGCGACTTTTAATTAATACAATAAACAAGAATAAATTGAACAACAACGATACTGTAGCCAAAGCAGTTCCCAAATATGCAACCAAAACAAGCCTCAAAGGTTCAGGTGGAATAATGCTGCAATTCTCTTCCCACCAATCATCAACTTCTTCAACGTCACCAGATGCAGAATCAGATGCCATTTTATTTGAAAAAATGAAAAAAATCTGCTGCTTTTAATTTATCCTAAAAGTTATGAATGACAAAGATATATCAAGAAAAAAAAAGTTTGAGGTTGTCCTTTAAAAAATAAGTTATTACATTGCAAGGAAGAAAAAAGGCTTGAGGGCAAAAAGGAAATATTAGCGACACAAAAAAATGAGAGTTGTTTTTGTAAAGCCTAAATGAAAGGGTTAAAGAAGAAGGAAGTTAAAAAAATGAATCAGTATTTTTTTGTTTAGCAAGGTAAATAACCAAAGGCCATGAAAAAAAGAGGGGAAATTATAATTATCTTTTTTTAATATGAAATTAAAGACAAAGGTTATAATCTTGAAATTTAAGTAAACACAACGCCGTATAAGAAAAAACATGCATTGGCAAAAGATCAAAGTAATTTTAAAGCAAGTGCCCCAACGCGCAACAATAAATACGCGCTTGATTAAACTGATGAATAGGAGAGGAAGTCTGACTTTTTTTTAAACGTAAAAAGTGGTCTCAAGAGAGGTTTTAACATAAAACTTTAAAAGCAAAGTATGAAATTCTTGTACTTTTACAAAATTGAGGAAGTTAAAAATAAAGCAGTTTTTGTTTAACAAGGAAAACAAGCCAAGGCCATGAAAAAAGAGGGAAAATTACAATTATCTTTATTTTAATAGGTAATTACAGACAAAGGTCTGAATCTAGAATTTCTAAATAAAAAGTATAACAATTTAATGACGGTTAACAGGAAGTTTGACTTTCTCAAAACGTTATAATCTCGAGAGAGATCCGTGCATAAAATTTCATAGAATACAGAATTTTTGTACATCGACAACATTTTAAAAAAACAGCTAAAAAGAACAGTGAATTAATTAATCATGCAAAGGGCATTGTGTTTTGTACAAATTAAATTTATCCACATGAATGAAAGGAGCATAATCTTTAATACTTCAACAATACAAAAAAATATCGAGTTCTACTGTAAAACATCATCGAAATACAAGAACTTGAAAAACACAATAAATTTTGTTAATAAATGTTCAAAAACTTTTAACACAATAGAAAAACATGGATTTCTTAGCAAAATGACACATTTTAATTAAAGAATTTGAGCTGATACATATTTTTTTGATTATGAATTATTTAACAAAAAATAACTCAAATGAAAAAAAAGTTTTTGTTATTATGATGTGTTGTTAGAAAGTTTCATGAAAAGAAGGAAGTAGACAATATAGTGGGGTGTCTCATGGGAGAGGAATAATAGCATAATAGTTCTGAACCTGAAGCATAATTAATGTTTAGGGATTATACATACGTATCTATGATTCCCATTTCAACGGTACGCAATGTTGTCTATTAGAGATCACTTATAAAGTTTTATGGGCCATGAAAAATACAAATTCTGATATCATTATTTTTAGCTACTACTACTAAAAAACATATGATCTATAATTTGCAACAAAAATGTAAAATTGAGTAGCATTTTTTGAAACTTGAGATGCAGAAAACAAAGCCAAAAAGAAACTAAAAAAGGAATATAAATCAAAAAATATATAAAAAAGACAGAACAAAGAAGTTCATCAGTTGAAGAAGAAAAAAAGAAGATTTAAAATGAATTTCCGAAAAACTTGGATAAAACAATAAAAAATTTGATAGAAGCAGCTTTAAAAATTTTTAAAGACAAAAAGGAAACGTGAATAAAAAAAGATTTTTAAAAAAAGGAAGAGGTGTGAAATGATGTAAAACAAAAAAAAAACACAATAAGGTTTGAGGGTGTATTAAATTTTGATGCCTTTTATATTGTGTTGTTATATAGAGTTGATGCCATTGCTGTCATGGCAAAAAAAACAATTTATTTTGGGAATCACAGTTGTGTTTTACTATTTCTATAAAGACATGCCAGTGCCAAAATCAAAAAATAAAAATGCAAAAAATAAATGGCGTTCTCTTTGACGTTCAAAAATGACGGATTTTTAAAAAAGCATCTTTAAAGATTCCAATGTAATTCATATTTAATTTTTCTTTAAATATTCAGTTAAAATTTTTGCAAAAAAAATTTATAGCTTTTTTGAGCAAAAATGACAACAGCTTTTAAAATTTATTGAATTTGGCAGGTCTTTCTTTTCTTCTTCCAAGAAATGAAAATGCTCAAGAAAAAAACAATATGAATGGTTTTCAAGTATTATGAGTCTCAAAGAATTCTTTAAAGAACACTGAATAAAAGGTCAAAAGCATTTTAAAATATAGTACAAACTATTAGTGCCAGTTGGTGAACTGAAAGGGAGTATACTTATTAGTCAACTGTGGCCTTCTAATACAATAATATACTAAAAATAATAGAGTGTACGGCAGAAAATGGTATACTCCGTTATGAAAAGGACCTCATTATACCATGTACACGAGAGAAAACGCAATCAATCGACTCCGTAAAATTTATCAGCAAAATTGAATTAATTTGTAAAAATTCTTTTTTATCGTTCCTTTTCAACGATAGTAATAAAAATGACACAAAAATGTTTCGATTACTATCATAACGATAGTAACAACAAATTGTAAATCCGATCCATTTTCACTCCTTTAAAGACATGTTTAAATTTTCGCACCAATATGACAGAAAAAGAAGTTTCACAAAATTTAATTTAATTAGCTGCTCAACATTTTTTAGGAAGCGATTAATTTTTATTTTTCTAGCAACTTTGACGGTGAACAATTTAGCATGATCTATAGCACCCTTATTTTTTACCACCTCAACATCTTCAAGATGCCACTGACCAAAAAAAAGTTGCTACAATTTTTCTGCAGTAAAAATGGTAATTAAAAATGTAATAAAATTTTAAGCAAAAAAACATCCATGCTACGACAATTCCCTAAAGAAACTCCTCCACTTGAAAAAGTGGAACTCCACAAAAAAGAGAAAAACAATGAAAAATGTTTTAAAAAAAACTTGAAAGAGCACAAAAAAAGAACTTCAAAAGTAGCATTTAAATATCACTTTTTTTTGGTCAACAAGGAATGAACAGCAGAAAATAAATGATATTTTTTTCAGTGGTTTTGAAAAATTATTTTTTAAGTCCTGAAAAAAAGAGTTAAAATAGAAAAGATTTACAAAGGAAAAATGCTACAAAACATTTATCAAAGTCATGAATGCGGTGGAGAGTGTATGAATGATAAATGAGAGGAGGGAGTTTGTACTTTTTTTTTGAAAAATGGTTATGTTTTTTTGGGTAAAAGTATAAAAAGTAAAAGTACGGTAAAAATGATGGCAAATGGAAAGCGTTTAAGAAGCAGCGAAATAGTTTATATTTATGGCTATAATAAAACAATACATGAAAATATATGCTTTAAGTAGTCAGTTCCATTGAAGAAGTGGAACTCCGTAATAAAAGTAATGTCATATCAGTTTTTTCTATTTAGCAAAAATTTTCTTCACAATAAAAAACGACAATAATTTTGAAACTACCCAATATTCCAATTTATTTTGTTTAACAAATACCACCCAAATCGCCCACAGAGATCTCAATTCAAGACATATGCCATAAAACTCAAAACAGTTTTAAAAGAGAAAATGTTCAATAACTTTTCGTTTAAAATTTATTGTTATGTTTTTTAAAAAATGTGACACATCTTATCACAATTAAAGCTTAAAGCTAACAAATAAAACATCACAGTGGGCTTTTATGACAATTTTTTAAATTTTAACGATCATATTCTAAAAATCACTTCAACATGTTTTCCAGATGTCAAATTATAAAAGGAGAGAAAAAATATGTCTGTTTTAAAATTTGAGATATTGCAGACAAAGAATTAAGATTTTGGACTTTTGGTAAGTGTAATCGTCAAGTCTAACAAAAAAAATTAAAGAGAGGAGTAAATTGGAAAAATTTGGTAAAATGTGTCATTTGAGTGTAACAATAAGAGGCAATATCTCAAAAACTTGAAACTTTTTTCCAATTTTTCACATACTTTACGTTGCTTTTTTAGACACTTCCAAACTTTAAAACTTTTAATTTAAAGATTAAAATACAGATTGGTAATCGAAATTCCTTTATCCCAGTCGAAATATCAACCATGACCACCCAAAAACACGTTGACTATCACTGAAAAATCTATGCAAAACATAATTAATTACTCAAAGATTATGTCAAAAAAAAGAAACAATTTCAATATTTTAAAGCTTACTTAATCCTTAGCCTCAGCAAAAAAACAGGGTCAAAGAAAAACAAAAGACGACCAAAAAAAGAGAGAAAACAAGCAGTTGCGTGCCATACGGAAATCAGAGGCGTTGCTTTTCTTCTTTCTTTCTTTATATTTGTTACATCCTGAAACAGAAATAAACTTTTTTTGACACTGAATTTGACTTTCTTTGATAACGGCCATTTTTAGAATGAAAGCAAAAAAAGATGAGTTAAAAATATAAAATTAAAGTTGACCCGAAAAGAGAGAGTAGAAGCAAAACTAAAACATAAATTTAAAATAGAAGCCGTTTTTACTCAAACATTCATAATAACAAGTATCATAGTGACAAAACCATCGATCAGGGCAAAATAAGTCACATGTGAGAATAATAAAACTTTCTTTTAAAAAAATCCTCACGATCATTTTTTGACAAAAGCTATTATGAAAGGTAAATTTACAGATTTGCTACAATCAACATGCTTCAAGTATTTCAAAAAAATGATTTTTTAAAAGACAATAACCATTCCCGTGTTTAAACGAAATCACTGTTTTAACTAATTCAAAGTTCTCCAATATCATGTTCTTATTAAAGTTGTTATAAAGTAAAAATCAACAGACTTTTTAAAATCTACTTTATGCAAGTTTTTGAATGCGTAATTAAATAGAAAGCAGAATTTTGTTAGAAATTACGCTTTACCAAACCGCAATATCTCACGCATTATCACCAACGTCACAGCAGTGGGAGGTGAAAAAAAGTGAACTGTACCAACTTTTGGACTGGACTGCAATTTCTTGGACAACATGAAAAAATATAAAGTGAAACAGTTTTGTAACACATAAAGACATAATAATTTTCAATTTTTGTGACTTTATCCCTTTAAGTGTCAAAAACTCATGCTATAATGGTGATATCGCCTTTGTTGGATTTTTTTATATGCAACGTTTGTGTTCTTGCTTTAGAAATCGTTCACTTCATTTTTTTCTTTTTTATTGACTTATAACTTTTTTGATGTCGTTTTAACTCAAATTCGTCTATAACACCTATGTTTGCCTGTTTTACTGTTAATCGAGTTTCTTGGTGTTTTTTCTATGAGTTGAAAGCTTCTAGCTTTATTCAAAAATAGGAACTTTCTAAATAAACATTTTGCAGCAATCTTTGAAATTAAGTATTTGACTTTGTAGCTCTATGTACTTTTATCTTGAACTTGTGTTAACATTACTGATTTTGCAAGCTATTGCGTAGAACTTTTTAAATCTGCTGAAATGTTGTCGTCAATTAAAGCAAACATGAAATGTTTCTTCTTGATTTTTTACAAGAGCTGCAGATTTTTTTACGGAACACAGTTTATCTTTTGACTTTGATGAAATTATACGTTTATGTAGTTTGCTCGGTTTATTACTTTTGTATCATTTTATTGTGATATAGAAGCTCTTTCCTGAATTGAAGAATTAAGTCTATTTTTTTTTCTTCGAGACAGTTTATTTTATTTGCACATTGAATCCATTTTTTATTTTACAGGCAAAATAACTAATAATAGTTTTATAACAAAATTTTTCGTTGGATTTAATGTTTCTTTCGTTATTGTAATACTAACTTTTGGTATGCATTTGCACTTTTAATACACGTTTTTTAAAACCCACAAAAATGTTAATAAACTTGTGATTTTGGAAATAAAGGTTGGCTATTGCATAGAATTTATTTAGTTTGATTCAGCATTTTTAATTATTACCATAATCCTTTACATCTACTGCTTCCCCACTTTCATTTTTTGTGCATTTGATAATATTGAAGTTATGTTTCGTTACTGCAGTTTTTAGTTTTGTGTTTTTTTTCATTTTTAAAACAATTTTTATAATATTTTGTAGCCCGTTTTATTTTTAATAAGTCTAATTTAATATTTTTATTGCAATTTTTTTTTGAGGTGCTTTTTTTCAATTATTTTTGCAAACATCAAAGAAAAAAGAAAGAAACTGGAACTCAAAAAAGTGGTTCAAACAAGTTTTTAACGCTATTTTTTTGTAAGTCTCTTTTTTTGCAGAAAAATATGTTTCATTTTTTACAAACGCAACAGAAAAAAGAATGTTGTATTTGTTTTTGATTGATTTTTGTCCGTAAAATCTCTCTGCACTTGGTTTAAAGTCTCTCTTTAGCGTAGTAAAGAGAGAGATGTTTTTTTGTTAAATTTTTTAAAATGATACTTTAAAATTATTTTTTTGTTTGTTGATCAGGATTGACAGAAGCTTTTAAAATAAACATTTTTGTTGGTTAAAGGTTAAAGAGAAAGGTTTGAAGCAGTTAATTTTAAAAAATGTTTAAATTTGAGCATGTTAATAATTTTATGGCTAAATTGTAATTTAATTGTTTACTTTTTGTGATTTGCAGTTGATGGTTTTCTGTTGCTTTCTCGGTTTTGGATCAAGACCTATTTCATCGCACATCCTCTAATATTAAAACGTATTCCTGTTTGAGAAATTACATTTTTTAGCTTATCTAAGTAGCACATGATCTCGTCTACTATTTATTTCCTCCATATTGACATTTTTCGTTTTTTATGATTTTTGATGGTTAATAACAAGCTTTGATAAACATTTTTAATCAATAAGTGTCTTTAAAAATATCAAATTTTATGAAATAAATAAGTAGGACATTGTGTGCTACATTGATAGGCTAAAATATGTAAATTTAAAAAAACAGCTACTAATTTGCTGGAGTACGCTTTTATACTAGGGGAGTATGATGAAATATGTTTTCGCTAAAACTAAAATGGCATGTAAAAACGGTTCTTTGTTTGTTCGACAATCAATTTAACTATAATATGCTTGCAACATTTTGTCGTTGCCCTAACCTTTGAAATTAAAACAGTCGTTAATATGCTTTTCTCACATTGTAAATCAGTAAATAAAAAACCGTGCACTTTTTTGCCGTGTCTTTTTCCAAAACTTTTGTATTTTAATGTTGCATAAAATCAAGTGTGTGAAAAACTGTTATTGGTTTTAAAAGTGCTTTCTTAAATTTATTGTCAAAATATCAAAAGTTTATACAAACAAAAAACTTTTTTTCACATGAAAAAAGAACGGATAAATTTGATCCGTTACAATTTTGTTCTTTAATATGCCTGTCTGTGTATTAGTGTGAAGTGCCCGTGATCTTCTTACAATCCGGTTCGGTCAAAGTCCAAAATTTTAAACAATTTTTCTTTGATTTCTTTGAAATCCGTGGGAATTTTTTTTTGTGTTTGATTTTTTGGTGGTGGTACAAAAAGCAACCAGCAAACAAGCAAGCGATCAGGTTTGTTCAAAGGTCACATTTTCTTGCTTGTTTGCTGCTGCTACTGCGCAGGAAAAAGGAACACAAAATAAAAAGCATAGATATCTATGATCAGCTTCTTCTTCACTTTGCTTTTATTCGTGTTTCACGGAGAAAGAAATTTTAGCAGAAAAAATGTTGAAAAAAAATAGAGAGAAAAAACTAACTTTTTTGCTGCTGCTTTTCTAGACAAAAAATTTTTTTGAGAGAAAGGGAGAAAAAAGAAGAGATAAGAACTACTTTGTGTTTGACTTTAAAAATAAAAAAGAACTCTATTGCGCAGACACACGCATTCTTTCTTTTCGTTTTGGCAGTTAGCCTCAGTAACAAAGCAGTAGCAGTAGCAGCAGAAATCGTGTTGGTGTAGCGCATGCATGCGCGCGTGTATTCTCTCTATTTCTGTTTCGTTTTCCTCGTGGCTTTTTTTCTTTCTCGCATGCTTTCTTTGGTTGCTTGAAAAAATATTTTCTGTTAAAAATGTTAAGCAGCATCCTTTTTTTCGTTTAGTCCTTCTTCAACAACGGCCAAAAAAATAACAACAACCATGAAAGGAATGAAAGCAAAAAAAAGGAAAAGAAAAATATTTATGAAGGAAAAAACCCAAAATAAAAAAAGAGAAGCGGAATGTTCTGTCTCCAAGCTGAAAAAGAATTTAACCAAAAAAATGCGTGTCTTCTTTTTTTGCATGTTTTTCAAGCGTCAAAAAAGATAGAAAAAGCACACGAGAAAGAAAATGTCCACAGAAAAATGCTTTTTTCTCAAAATTCTTTTTTTTTCACTTCCTTATGCCTTCTATGAGCAATGGCAGTAACAGCAGCCCACAACAAGCAGCAATTCTTGTTACTGCTTCTTCTTCCATTTTTTAAGGGCTATAAAGCTTAAACCTTTTTTTTTCTCCATCAAAAAAAAGAAATGTTATTTTTTTCTGTTTTTTTATAAAATTTAACACCCTCTTCTTCTTTTTTCTTTGCTCATCATCTTCTTTTTGCCTTTTATGTTTTATATTTTCAATTTACAATTGTTTCCTTTTTGTTGTTATGTGTGTTGTTTTTTTTTGTTTTAAAACAGAGAATAAAAAGAAAAAGTGTTTTTACGTGCTTTTTTTAGTTGTTTCATCAATCAATTTTTTTTATTTTGTTTCTTTTAATATGCTTTTTTGGAATGGATTCTTCGTTTTTGAGTTTATTTATTTTAGTTTTGAATATTAATTTGTAATCACTGTTGAAATTTGAAATTTTACCAGCCGTTTTTTCTTTCAGAACTTGTTTTATTTAGAAAAACGGAAGTTTAATCATTTATTTCGAGTACTTTCTTTGCGAAATTTCTTCATATTTCTTTAACACTTTTTTGGGTTAATTTTTCATTAATAATTGTGTTATGTTTTTGAAATTAAAAAAACCGTTTTCAGAAGCCATCTCGGTTTTGGCTTAAAACACCATACTTCTCTAGTATTAAATTATATTCCTGCAAATTATTAATTGTTTGAAAATTTACATATTTAAGCCTATCAAAGTAGCACATGATCTCGCCTGCTACTTCTTTTCCTTAATATTTAATATTTTTCAATTGCTGTTATTCTCTATGGTTAAGAAATTGAAAAAATATAAAATTTTGTGAAATTTTAATTTTAGTTTTTCAAAAATTGTGTGATTTGTGGAACTTTTCTACAATCGGTATAGCACTGTTTTCGAATTAAGGTTCAAGTCTATCATTGTTTCTCTATTAAATGAGAATTAAATTTCCATTTTCGATTGATCAAGTTTGTTTTTTTCAAAAAAAGCTATTTACTGTTTTTTTCTCTCTTTTTAACAACTCTAAATATGCGTGTAAATAAGCCAAAAATAAAATTGTGTATCTTGTTTTTTTGACCATAACAGTCACACCTTTATTTGATTATTTTTTGTTGGAATTTTAAAAGCCTCTCTTTTCACCCACATATTTTTTCCCTTTTATTTATCTATTGTCAGCCGATCCTTTTGTTTTTTATTGTTTTCCCTTTTCTTTCTTTCATTCTTTTTGTTCATTTCCGATTCAAAAAAGAGGGTTTAATTTTGTTTAATTTAATTGTTTTTGAATAGTTTTATAATAAAACTTTTATTTTCGAGTGTTTCAAATTAACTTTTTTTTGCAAAAAGAAATGTTTGCATTTTTAACTTTTTTCATAGGATACTAGTTTAATTTTGTTATAAACATCGTTTTTCTTACGTTTTCACATTTCCTTATCTTTTATTTTAAACTTCTCTGGATAAATATTGCTATTTTAAATTTCTGGATTCAAAAGAGGGGGTTTAATTTTGTTAAATTTAATTGTTTTTGGATGGGCTTGTTTTCGGGAGTTTCAAATTAACGTTTTTGCAAAAAAAAGTATGTTTGTATTTTTGACTTTTTTCATGTATTTTTCTGTTTACTTCGACTTTATAAAAACTGTTTTTGCTATTTTTTCCTTTTTTTTACATTTCCTTGTCTGTCATTTCCAGTCATATGAGGCCCCCGCCCTTTCCCCGCCCCGGGGGCCCCTTTTTCCCCGCCCCGGGGGATTGGGGAAGGGGAAGGGCGAGAATTTAAAAACTGGAGGGGAAAGGGGATGTTTCTTGTTTGTCGGGGGGATTTTGAGGGGATCAAAATTTTTTTGTAAATTTATCAACAAAACTTTGCAATTCGTTAGTTAATTTTAATTATTTGCTGCCTATAAAACACCTATAATTCTTTCTTTTGTTCCTTGTTAGGTTTTATTGTACAATTTAAGTCGAAATTTTCGGTTTTTAGCTCTTTTTAAAAAAATTTTTCTCAAAAATCACTTGTTGAAAAAAATTTGAAGGGGAAAAAAGGGGGAAATGGAGGGGAAAAGGGCGGGGAAAGGGGAACTTTTTAAAACCCGAAGGGGAAAGGGCGGGGATTGGGGAGATTTTTTGTTACAAGCGGGGAAAGGGGAAGGGGAGGGGGACAAAAATGGCCACTTCACATGACTGGTCATTTCTAAGCTTCTCTGGAGAAATATTAGTAGTCTGTTTTCACATGAGTTGTATAAAATTATAAAATGAGTCATTATGGATATATTTATGACTGAAGCTTTTACTACCCATGTAGTATCAAATGTCTTTATAAAATTTTAGTATTACTAATTTTGAAAATTTTGTTTATTATTTAGAGTGCTTTTTTAATTAAACGGAATTTGTTGTTGACTTATTATCTTCACACTTTTTATTAATTAAGAGAATCATCTTAACCCTCCGCAATCAATTCACTTGACCATTGTTCAAGTAGTTTATTGACTGTTTTTACGTGGATTTGGTTTACTTTGATTTAAATGATGATAGGTAATATCCCACGCTTTAAATAAGTCATATATAAAGAAAACATTATTTTGGGTTTTACACTAAAGAAATTTTTTCTGTTTTTTATGCTTTTTTTGCTTATTATCTTAAAATCTCCTTAAAAGGATTAGAGCCGGTTTATTTTTTACTCTGTTTTAATCATTTTTTATTTGCGTAAATGGTCACATTAAAATCGGATATATTAATCATGAATATATTTTTGTACAGGTGCTTTTTTGATTTTTACATTTTAGGTACTTTGACACGTAAAGAAATCTTTGTTAAAAATTTTGCCACCTTAGTAATGTGAAAATTGATATTTGTCTTTTAAGAACAGAAAAAGGATTTTCACATTTGTTGTTGCTAGTGCTATAATAGTAACCAATATCACACTGAAAGTAATCAAAGCACTTTTCTATCGTTTTTTATTACTGTCACAAAGATAGTAATCGAAACATTTTATTTTTTAACAGAACAAAAAAGAATATTTTTTTATTTTTGGTAAATTTCTAAATGTATTTTTTTATCATAACACAGTTTTTCTAACAAATGGCGCAGTTAGCGTTTTTATGTTTCTGGAAAGACTTCTTAAGAAGGTATAAAATGTCTTCAAAGTGAAAAAAATCTGTTTTTAGTTTTTTACAGAGAATTGTTAATGAAGCCAAAAAACGCTTTTAATAGTGTGCTTAAAATTCTGTGTTTTTGACTTTATATATTTTTATCTAAAACACTTTTTAACACTGCAAATGTATTCAATTCTATTCACACATTCTTTAGCGATTTTTTCATTTAACTGTAATCGCATTTTTAATTTTTAAGCTCCATAGATTTACACTTTTTTTTGTTCCACAAAAAAACCTTTTTTCCCTACAAATTGCCAATTCCGGGTTTATCATCCCCTGCTATAAGCGCCTTCTCTTCATTCTTTCATATATATTTTTTTCTCAATAATCTTCAGCTTTTCTAACCTCTAAGCTTATTGAGTCCTCTCACATCTCCACATGTCAAACAATGGACAACTCAACACATTTTTTTTTTGCCATCCCAAAAATAGTTTTTTTAGTTTAGTTCCTTTCTTTTTTTCGTTTTGTTTTAATGCATTTTTAAATAAATTATTATATAAATATTATCGTTTTTTTTCGATAACAGTAATTTTTTTTTATTTCACGCATATTATTATTTTTCATAAAACAATATTTTTTAATACTCCGCCATCCATCTATCTCTCGTTTTTTCTTGTTTTTGATATTTGGTGGTTTTGAACAAGAAAGAAAAAAAACCGGTATCAAAGAAGCTATCGAAAAAAAAATAATAGAATTTTTATCAATTTGGTTTATGTTTTTTCTGATTGTGCACTTTTTTATATTTCGATTCGCATATATATTTTTCTCGACTATTTTCTGCCTTTTTGATCGCTTGCTCCCTCTTCTTTGCTCTTGGCCAATAAAATGTTTTGCTGACTATGTTTTTTTTGTTTCGGTAAACGGAAATTGATTATGGTTGTAAAAAAAAGAAGAAGAAATAAAACTACTAATTTTTGTAAATTAAACTTATTAGTGTTTTTTTTTGGCAGTAGTAATAAAATTATTGTCACGTTTTTTTATTGTTATCAGGTGTCTGGAAAGAGGAAGGGAAATGGTTTAAATAGGTTTTTGGAATGTGTGATACTTTCTTTTATTACGGCTACTTACAGTTACGTTAAGTTAGATTACGTTAAGTAACTTCTGCTCAAATTTGCTAGGAAAGCTGCAAATAAAAAAGATAAAAAATTGGCCAGTTAATTTAATTAAATTTTGTTAAACTTTTTTCTTCGATCATATCGAGCTCATGTTTTCTCACAGCAAGATATTTCGGTTACTATCATTGTGACAGTAATAAGAATAAACGATAGAAAAATGTTTGGGCTACTTACACAGTGACAGTAACACTAAAAACAAAAATGGAATATTTTGGTTAGTATCATAGTGATAGTAACAACATATTAGAAATATCGTTTAAATTTATTTCCGTCATTTGTATTTTCGTTATTAACCTGTCTGTTTTCAAAGTTATGAGTTACCATTTTAATCACAAAATACAGTTTAAACTAAATGATCAGCGGAAGTTTCAAAAACTCTTTCTTTTTTTCATAATTATTTTTTACTACCGATTAATTCTATAATTTGGCCAAATACAAATTTCAGCGAATTAAAATTCTTCATGGAAAAAAATTATTCCTTTTACAATCTTTTTTTTTTGTTTTTGTTCGTATTTTTGAACCGATGAATTTTTGTTTGAGTTGATAGAGTTTTTTATTTTCGTTTGTTATTTTCTTTTGTGTTACTCTCAAAAAAGTAGGATGATGAAATTGCTAATAATTCAAAACATTTGATAACTGATAATTGTGTAAACTAATACTGTTTTTAATATTGTTATTGCATCAATATTTGTTTTCTGTTAAAAATTTAAATTAGCTTTTTTTCAACTTTTCGCAAGCTATTTTTGTTTTGTCAGTTCCAAGTAAATTACTTTTATCAAAAAAAAAAACAGCTGTCTAAATAAACACCCTATTTTTACCATTTTTTTATTACTTTCCATTTTTGACTCTTCTTTCTTTTTTTTCAGTTTTAATCATTGATTTATTTTTTTCTTAAAAAAGCTCTTTCAAACAAAGCATAATTTCACCACATTATTTAGTGCATACTCCATTCCTTGCAAAAGAAGAAAAGAAAAAAGTAAAGAAAGATACCGATAGATAAGAAGTAGGGGAAAAATGTACCAAAAACTTTTAACTTCTACCTCCTCCTCTTCCGATTAGTTTTTTCTTTTTTCTTTACTTCTGTTTTCCTTCTTTGGCCTCATTATTTATATGTTGAATGACCTTTATGAAATTCATAATATTTTGTTGAAATTTTGATTTTGATCTTCGACGGCAATATTTCTTTTTTTTTGTGAGTCTGGTGTATGTGTTTATACTTTTGCTTCTTCTACATTAAATTGAGAAAAAATTTCTCTCTTGTGGTTTTTGCTTACGCATAATATTGCTCTTCTTATTATCTCTTTGATAAAAGCGCAATATTTTGACGCAGTTTTTACAAGCATAAAAACGGAACATTTTTCAATAACCTTTTTTTGTTAGGTTTTCATTTCTTCCTCTCTGTTGAAATATTACTCACATTTTGTTATGGTCATTTGATGTCTGGGGAATGTGAATAATAGTAAGAAGGTGTTAATCCATTTTTTTCTGTTACAGTTATTCATAAAGCATGGGATCCTCCCCTTACAGTCGGATGTTTACAGCATTTTTTTTCTTTCAGACAAAATAATTCCTTGTTGCCAAACATGAAAATCGGTTTTGTCATTTTTTTGTAACTTCAATGAACAAAAAAAAACTGCTCTATTGAATGCTTGATTTTATAATTGATCACACCAAAAAAAAGATAAAATGCTTGCTTTAGATTTAAATATTTGCCTCTAGAACAAAACGTTTTGTCAAAACTCCATTTTTAATAAAAGTTTCTGGTAAAAAATTGTTTCTCAAATCCTTAAATTTTCAGGAAGTTTTTTAAACTTTTTCTTGTTTGTTTGCTTATTCAAGCAAGACATAAGTTCAAAAAAGCATGTGATAATGTCCCCGAGGCATTGCACTGAAAAATTTTGTTTGTTTGATTTTCCATGAATGACTGTTTTTCAAAAAAAATTGTTTGCTGACAAAAACGATCAACAGTTCTCAGTTTTAAAGCTCATGAATTAGGGCAAATATTTGTAGAAATATGAATTTTTTTCTAAAAACAATGAAAAATTTGTTTTGTGTTGAGATAAAAACGATCAAAAACATTGGGGGTTTTCAGGTTCCAATCCAAATATAGAAAATATTTTTAAAGGCTTTGAAAAATTTTGAGTTTTTTGATCAAAAATAAACCAAATTAACTTTTTCATTGCTTGACCTTTTTTAAACTTTAATTCATATTTATTTATTTACCCCCTTTTTAAAAAATGCAGCAACATTAAAGTTTAATAAAGTTTGGCGAAAAATCAAATTATTAATTAGCCATATTCTTTTTTCTTTTCTTTTTTTTTCATTGCCGTCACTTTTTTTTCAGCTCAATTTAAAAAAAAGGAGCTCAAAGTAATGACGTTAGTTTTTATATTCTCCCTGGACTTGATGCTGTTGCTGCCATATAGTAACAGTAGCTATAGTAGTAGATAAAAAAAGGCTACAAATTTATTTATTTCAAAATGTTGTAGGTGGAATTAATACTAAAGAGACAGAAGGGCAATGGGGCATTAGAAGCAGCGGCTTTCCCCATAAAGTTGTTTAATCCTTTTTTGGAGATATCATAAAAGTTTCATTTTTAGACACACTTTTTAAAATGTTTTGGCCAAAGAACATCCAAAAAGAAGCCATGGGAATTTTTTTGAGAGAGATATAAAAGCATAAAAAAAGTGATGGCATTAATTTTATTTTTTTATGGATGGTTTCAGTTCAAGCTAATGGTTTCATTTTGACTTTTTGATTTACATGCATGTATGGAAATTATTTGTGTTATGGATGCGCGGCTTCTTTTGTTATTTAAAAATTGAGCTACTTATTTGTTTTTTTTTTCATAAGCAATCTTTTGTTTTTGTTATTGTCATAGTAACTCCAACAAATTTTTATCGTTTTTCTCTGTTACTGTTGCAGAGATAACAATCAAAAATTTTCACTTTTTTATTAAATAAAAATAAAACTTTTAGACGGTTTATTTTAGAAAAAGAATAATATATCCATTTAACTGTTGGATTTTTGAAGATTTATATATCTCTAAAAAAACTCTATTACTTTTAAAACAGCTTCTTTTTTGGCACATGGCTTTATCCTTTCATTTTTAGATGATTTAGTTAAAGCAAGCAAAAGCTACCTAATAGTTCCATTAACTTTTGGACTTATAAATATTCAAAACGTCTTAAATACAAAACCTCAAAATTTTATACTTGCAAAAAAAATGAGCTACTTTCTATTTCTGGCACACATACCTTTCTCTTTTATTAACATATTTTTGTGCTTTAATTCATTTTGTAAAAATAAAATTACTACTATTTTTTTGATGAAAAAAATAATACATTTGCTTCTTTCGTGCGTCATTAAACAATTTTTTTCTTTACCGATTAACCTTTTTTCTTTGTTGTTTTTTGACTCTTTTTTTAATAATTGCAAAAGCTGCTGCTGGCACACACACAATTGTTTAGAGTAATTTTAAAATGATACATTTTTTAGTTGAATAACAATGACAAAATTAAATATTATTTTTGAAAGAGCTTTGAATGTATCCGGTTTTTGTCTTTTGAATTTCTCTCTCAAAATAAATTTAGTTTTTGATCTTTTTAAACCCATTTAGTTTTTCTGTTATCCAAATTTGTTCTGTTTTTTGCTTATAGCTTTTTTATTAGTGTGGACGTTTGATATGTTTAAAGCTAGCAGGAAGAAGATGACACAATTACATTGTATAGGATTTAGTAATGATAGCAAGCAGAACATTCCATTATTGTTTTTAATGTTACTATCACTTTACAATTAATTCAAATGTTTTTCTATCGTTTTTTGTCATTACTGTCGCTTTGAAAGTAACTTCAAAGATTTTCTATCGTTTTTTTCTGTTACTGTCAGTGTGATAGTAACGCCAACATTCTTTTATCGTTTTGTTTTTGTTACTGTCACAGTAAACTTTTTTAAAAGCTCTGAATGCATCCGGTTTTTCTCCCTCAAAATTTTAGTTTTTGACCTTTTTAAACCCATTTTGCTTTACTGCTACCCACTTTTGTTCCGTTTTTGGCCTTTTTTTCTGTGTTAAAGTTTCATGAATTTTTTTGTGTTTCCTTTTTTGCCTTTTTTTTGCAACATTTGAATTGCTTTTTTTTTCTTTTTGTTGAAAGCAAACTGAAGGCTCTCAATATCTCTTTTTTTCTATGTTTAAAGCCCCTTCGGCAATGACCAGACTTTTTGAAGTGCCTTCCTTTTTTCTCATATTCGTTTGAAATTCATTATTTTTTATGTGCCAGTTTTTTTTTCATTTAAGTTTAAGCAGTTTTTTTTCTTGCATGTTTTTAAACTTTTGAAAATAAGTTGTTTCAAAAAGTTTTTCTAGAAAGTCTTTTTTTAACTATTTCAAATTTTAATTTTATGCGAGAGATAAAGGGAAACCCCATAAAAAAGAGTTAAAAATAAAACTCAAATTTTTAATGAGATTGTAAGTGATAAAAAAAAATGAAAGATAGGATTAAAGAGATGTTTCTGGGAAATATGAGTTTTATCCTATTTGTTTTTCAGCTAAATAAAGCTTATCTCTATGTAGGCGAAGTTACAGTAATTTTCTTTTCTGTGATTATTGTTTATTGGATTGGATTTTTAATGTAGCATACTTTTTTATGGCTTTGAGAGGAGCTATTTTTGGTGAATTATTTTTTTATGGCAATAAATTCTGAACTTTTGGATTTTAGTTCGTTTTGGTGGATTTTTTTAGTGTTAGACAGCGGTAAAAATTTAAAATATTTTTTGCCTATTTAAATTTTTTAACATTATTTTTTTTCAAAAAGAGACACAACATTTCAATGCTACTTTTACAGTAAAAGTTACCAAAGCGTTCCTCTACCATATGTTTGTACACAACAATTTAAAATTTTATTCTTTGAAATTATAATATTTCCGTTTTTATAAGCTATTTTTGAGTATTAATTTTGTGGTAATATAAAAATCTAAACTTTTGAATTTCATTCCATTGCTATGGCTTATTTGTGATGAAAGTTGTAAATATTTTAAATATTTATTACTGTCTGTATCCTTTGAAATTCTTGGTATTTCCCTTTTTATAGTTAACCATAGTTTGTAATTTCAATTTTTCTGTAGCCTTGACCAGATGGTCTTTCTTTAGCATTTCTCGGTTAGCAATTTCGCCTTTTTTAAAAAATATTTTTTAGTTCCTTAAATTTTAAATTTTCAACAAATATTCATTTCCTAATAATTCTCTCTATTCGTGTTAATTCGCGCTATTTGTGTGATTTTAAATTTTTGACTATAATTTTTATTTATTTTTATTACCGCAAATTTTTTTAGGTTGATTTTACCCAAAGAACTATGCTATAATTTCTTTATTTTTTATGTAATATTTTTTAAACAAATTCTTCTTATTTTTTATTGTACAAAAAAGTATGAGTAGTAATTCGCCAATGTCAAAGCCAAAGCTTGCCATCGCAAAACATGCCTTAAATCATCAAAGAAAATCTTCTGCTGCTGCAACAAGTGGAAGCGGTGGATTTTCAACTTCATGTGCAGCAGATTTAATGCCATCTATATCTGGTCAATCATCAACACAACATCGATCATTCTCTGCATCACAGCGAGCTGGAAGTCAACCTTCTACTTCAAGTCAAGCGAATGCTTCTCCAAAATTGTCTGAACGATTTCCAACTCAGCATTCATCGGGAGGGAGAAGGTTGCAAATGGTGTTAGTGATGGATTTGAAACAGCAAAAACATTTGAAGGTTCGAGAACTTGCATGTAAAAATATTGAAGCAGTTGCGGAGTCTTTGAATGTCCATTTAAATGTAAGTTACTGTTGCGTGGAACTGGCATAAAATAAAAGAATGTTGCCACTTTATACAGGCAGTATAACACTCCTGGCTTAAAACTCCAAAAAATGCCGGAATTTTTTTTAAAAATTTCATTCATTTTGTTTTCTTGAACCGGCACTTTAAAAAATGTCCTTTCAAATTTTTTCTGCTCCAACAAACTTCCACATCATAACCAAAAATTTAAACCAGGAAATGCCAAAAAAAAAATTGTAGTTGCACGTTGGTTCAAACTTTTAATTCAAACACATTTTTTAAAAGTGTTAAACAGGAAGTGCCATTCAGCACCAGGACTCTTCTGAACACAATACAGAAAGTTGAAACCCAAATAACAAAATTGAAACGAAATCAGTGATTAATAACTCAATCACATTTTTAGCTCATTGATTTCGCTCGTCTTGATTATGGTGAAACAAAAACCTTGGATATCTTTTACAGTGCTGATGTGGCGTTGGTTGACTTTACATTTCATACTCAACAGCCATCTCTTTGCTATCATGTGGGAGTACGAGAATCTATGCAACAAATCTATAATATTATAATTATGTATAGACCGGATGAAGCTGCAGAATATCGAATTAGTGAAGCTTTAAAAGTTAGTTCTATTTTTATTTAATAAAAGATGGATACGGTAGAATGAAGCCATAAAAAGCAATTATAGCTTTATTTAAGCTTTTTTTAAAAAAATGTTTTTTTAATTTTTGTGTATTAATACATACACACAAACAAGCACATTTAATTACGTGTAATTTTTTTTAACATTTAAACTTAAAAATAACACACTTTTTTTCTGATGTTGTATGTGAGGGTGTTAATTATCAAAGGAGAGAAAAGGAAAGCAGGTGGGAATTGGAAATGGCGTGTGTGCATTATTATCAAAAATATCAGCATTTTTTGCACATTTAAAATAGCTTTTTTTATTTTGAACTTTTAATATGTTTTCTTATAAAAATGAGCAAAGAATTAAGGTTAAAAGTCGAAAAAGGAAAAAGTGATGTAATTTTAGATTTTAAAAAACTTATAAAATTTAAGGATTTAAAAATGATAGTAACGCAAACATAATATATTTGTTTGTAGCGTTACTATCACTGTGTAAACAAGAACCTTTTCCTATTGTTTTTTCTGTTACTTTCACAATGATAGTAACCGAAACATTTGTTTATCGTTTTTCTCTGTTACTCTCAGTGTGAAAGTAATCTAATAAATTTTCTATCGTTTTTTACTGTTACTGTCAAATTGATAGTAACCATAACATTTTTCTATCGTTTTCTGTTATTACTTTCACAATGATGATAAATGTTTAAACGTTTTTTTTGGCTTCAAAGATATTAGTTTCAAATTGTCATTCTACCGTAACTTTTTATCTTTTATTAATCTTGTGTAATTTTCAGAAAACTTTTCCTCGACTTCATCTTGTTTTTTATTATCCATCAGCAGAAGATAATCAGCTCCTTCTATCAGTGGACAAATCAACTCGAATGGATCGCTTTCAAGGTTTTAGCAAAAAAGGACATTTAAATGCTTTAACTTTTGGTGAACGAATTAAACAGGCATTAGCCTCTGTACAAATTGACGCAAATGCACATGCAAAAGAAAAATTTTTATCAGATCTCAGAAAAGTTCAAGATATGGGTAGTGAAGAAGCAAATCAATTTTTACAGTGTATGCGTACGCGACTTGATAATCCAGATGTAATGGCTCCAGATACGGTTATACAAGTAAGTGATGTTCAAGAGGGCTTTGAGATTGCTCATATTCTTATTTTCATATAATTATTCAAATTTTTTAACATTAATATCTTTCAGATAATGTTATGCTATCGTGATACTCAACAATATGATGCAATGATAAATTTAGTAGATGATTTAAAAAAGATTGGTCGAAAAGATATTGTTTCGGTGCAAGCAGTGAGATTTCATTATGCATTTGCATTGAATCGAAGAAATCAAGAAGGTGATCGAGAAAAGTGCATACAAACAGTTAAAGATATTATGAAAACTGCTGAAGCTAAGAAAGAACTCATCTCCCCGGATATCGTATGCCTAGCAGGAAGAGTTTATAAAGATAAATTTATTGCATCCAATTATGAAGATAAAGAAGCACTCGAGCAAGCAATTGAATGGTATCGTCGAGCTTTTGATATTTCACCGCTAGAATATTCTGGAATTAATTTAACAACGCTGCTACGAGCAAAAGGTGAACAATTTGAATATAATGAAGAGATGCAACAAATTGCTGTTGTGCTAAATTCGCTGCTGGGAAGAAAAGGAGCACTACAAAATTTGAAAGATTATTGGGATGTTGCAACATTTTTTGAAGTTTCGGTGTTAGCTGAAGATTACAAGAAAGCATGTCAAGCGGCGCAAGCAATGGCAATGTTAAAGCCACCAACATGGTAAGCATAATTTTTTCCTTCAAAAAATTCATCATTTTTTAAAAAATCTTAAAAGCCATAACATTTCCAGGTTCCTCAAATCCACTATGGAAAATATCAAGCTTATCTCTCGATGTGCAGCAACTGTATCACCAATAGAAAAAGAAAAACAAACATTTCTATTTTGGACTGAATTTTTTGTTGAAGCAATTGAATCTGGAAAAGAAATTACATCTTCACGGTTCCCAGTTCTCATTCAAGAAGTCAATAAAGAATATATGCCAAGTTATATTACCATCAATGTCAATGATGTCATCATACTTAGTCATGTACTTGAAAATAGTCAAAAGAAATCCCCTCCACCTGGAATCCATCGATGGGAATTTAAAGTTGGAGATATTCGTGCAGTGTCAGCAAATAAGCGAGATAATCGTTCAATGTTTTTATATGTTCATGATAATTCTGAAGATTTTTGTTTAACGTTTCCTTCAGTGGAGATTTGTAATCGAGTAATAGAAATGATGGAATGTGATGGAAAAGTGTTGCATGATTGTGGGGTGGAGAATCAAATTCAAGTAAGTTTTTAGTAAGCAAAAACGTCAGCACATTTCGGGATGGACAAAATAGATTTTGGAGGAAACTCGCCTTTGATCTTTTGTCGCTTTAGCACAACTATGACAAAACATAAAGAGACTTTTGTCCATTTTGGAAGGGGCTGACGTTCTTGTAATGGCGAAGTGATAAAATAAATTATTAATTCTTACAGTATGAATATGATTTGGATCCAAATGGTGATAAAGTAATACTTGGCAGAGGGACATATGGTACTGTAATAGCAGCTCGAGATGTTACAACTCAAAGGTAAGAATTTTGAAAACTTCATTATTACCAAATTTGTGTTATGTGTTTGTCCTCAATTCTGTTTTGAGTTGAATCAATGTTTTCTAAATTCATTGATTTTGTGCCCTGGCTGCAAACATTAAGTTTTGATATGCCTCAACCTTTTCGGTGACAAATTTTCCACAACAGTCTTTTTTAACCCGCAATTTCACCCCCTCCATTCCTTTCCAGATCAATTGTCGTCAAAGAAATTGAAGTTCAAAATGATGAAGAAGTTCAACCATTGATGGAAGAAATCCAACTCCATTCTACACTCTCACATGAAAATATTGTAAAATATCTTGGTTCAAAAGTTGAACAACGTGAAAATGGTCATGATGTATTTTTAATTTTTATGGAACAAGTACCTGGTGGAAGTTTATCAAGCTTGCTACGGTCTAAATGGGGCCCACTTGATGATAATGAAACTACAATGGCATTTTATGCTCGACAAATTTTAGAAGGAATAAATTATTTACATCGACAAAAAATTGTTCATCGTGATATAAAGGGAGAGAATGTGTTGGTGAACACTTATAGTGGGCTATGTAAAATATCAGATTTTGGTACATGCAAAAGGCTAGCTGGCTTGAATCCAGTTGCGGATACTTTTAAAGGTATGTTTTAATAATCTGTGATATTAGAAGCAAACTTCTGGGACAACAAAATCGTAGTTTAGGCTTTTAAAACATTAAAATTATAGTTTTTCGATCAACCAAATTTTTACTTCAATTTCGTTTATTACTTTATTATTAAAAATATTTTAAAAATTTCCTCAAAATGAGAGTAACAAAAAAAATGCATCACAAACCAACATTCGTGAAGAGAGAGAGCATTTTTCTTTGCTTCTCTGTCTTCCAATGAAATTTGTCTTTTATGTTTCTTTGCCAATAAATGATATACTTCTGTTTTTCAATTGAGAAATCAGCTTTGCGCAGAGGCGATAACGTGACCAATGAGGGAAACCGAGGTGCGTTTATTGCTGGTTGAAAACTTTCACCAATTACCCGCGATAATCTCTGAAATATTGAGTATTATACGCAATTTTTGGACGCTCAGTTAATGAGCATATATATTTTTATTGTTACTCTCATTTTGAAAAAAAAATAGTTTAAAATTAACTTTAATTTGATTTCACAAAGCGTTGATGACAAAAAAGTTTTATAAGTTGCCAAATACTAGAATTGGTGTAAACCCCAATGCAGTAAAAAATGGCGAATTTCAGGAACTCTACAATACATGGCTCCCGAAGTTATCGATCATGGTCAACGTGGGTATGGTCCAGCTGCAGATATTTGGTCATTTGGTTGTACAATGATTGAAATGGCAACTGGAAAGCCTCCTTTCATTGAACTTGGCCTTCCACAAGCAGCAATGTTTAAAGTTGGGATGGTAAGCTTTCTCGCGTATCTTATAATTACTTTAATATTAAAACTTTTCAGTTTAAAACTCATCCAGAAATCCCAAAGAAACTATCAGAACTTGCAAGAAATTTTATCAAGATTTGCTTTGAACCAGATCCAAATAAGCGTCCATCTGCTGCCCAGCTTTTAAATGATCCATTTATCACACAGAATACTCGTGGAAGTGTTAAAAAGCCTAAGCAACATGCAAATAGTAAATTTATGCGTGAAAGAAGTGTATCACATTTATCTGGGATTGGTATAACACAAAATAATTTAACTGCTAGTAATATTACTGGGACAAATGGTGTTGGACCTATTAGTAAGTTTGATTCAAATATTAAAAAGGGTTTATATTTTGAACCACTTTGTACTCAATAATAACTTTTTTAGCACGAAGTAATTCAACAAAATATCCATCAAAACCTATCTCATCAATAACTCCTACAACACCAACTGATTTACAAGGTCGTAATACAAAAGGTACAAGTGGTTTAAGGTTACGAATTGAAGCACCTAATGGAACTATTAACAATAACACAAATACCACCAATAACAACAATCTAATTGCTGCACCATCTCAGCCTGCTTCTGCATCACCTAATTTATGTCAACCATCCTACTTACATACGAGTAATCCATTTGAAGCCAATCAAATGCTAATCTATCAACAGCAACAACAACAACAACAACATTATCAATCAGGAAATTCCTTAGGTGGTACAACTTCGCCATCAATTTTACAATATTCACAGCCATCATCTCCGCTACGAGATTTACAAACACCATTAACAGCATCTCCATCATTTGGTGATACAAGTCCATTCTCAACAATGCCATCATCGTCATCAATAGCTGAAGAAAATATTAATGGTTTTTTTAATTTACAAAAAGATGTTGAATTACGGAAAACTCTTGCCGCACTAATGGTTGAACATGAACCAGAAGTTATTCAGAGATGGTCAAATGCTATCGAGGCTGAACTTGGGCATAAAATATTTTCTGATGAAATTTTAAAAGTTTTGCTAGAAGGAATTCGAAATTATCTGCTACAAAAAGATGCTGAAACACTGGGAAATGTTTTGAGGGATGTTGGGAATGAAGTAGGACAAGATCAAAAGTCTCAGCTAACTGTTGCAATGTATCTCTTTCCAAATTCTGTTCATCCAGCTTTGAAGCATCGTGGAATTAAGCCACATTGGATGTTTAGTTTAGATGATTTGATAAGAAGTGGTGTGCAAGCTGCTTTAACGTTACTAGCTCCAGAACAGCCTGCACATAATTTGATTCAAGAAGCTGATAAACAATATGGCCAAAATGCTGCTGCTGCAATTGTGGCGGCAACTGCTAATAATCAAGTGCTTGGGATAGAAACAACTACATGGAATCTTCCAGAACTCAATCAACAACATATATTTTATGCTGATCAGATTAGAAGGTAAGCTACATTAAAAAAATATATTTAAGCGTTTTGGTAGATATTTTAGCGTCATTTTTGGATTCATATTTGATTTCATTTTTGATTAGTTTTTGAATTTTGATTTCACGAATCTTCTGCTTACTTTCTTACGCCTCTCCTTAAAATACCTTTTCAGGCTATATGAAGACCTCATTGTAGTTGAACGAGATTACAAAACCTTGCTAGAACAAACAATACAAGAAAAGCGACAACTTGCTGATGGAATAGTTGGTAAAATTTCACCAAATATTGATTTCCATCATTCTTCTTCTTCTGAAATTTCTTCAAGACCAAATACTCATCATCATCTTACCAATAATCTTAACCCTCCACTTGCTGTTGTTCTTAATCATGAAAATCCAGATTGTGATGAAGAGAATTGCCATGAATTTCTTACCAGAATTGGATGTGATTCCAGCACAATTAGTATAATTCAAAGAAATGGATATACCAAAAATGATTTAGTTGATTTTGTAACTAGAGAAGAGTTAATGGGTCTTGGTGTAACGTAAGTTTTTGCACAAACATCAAATTCCTAAGTTTTGATTTCGCATTGTTCTACTCTCCTAATTCAGTAATTCAGCAATGATGAATCCATAAATTTTTTTCAGGGGTGGTATGGCATGTCTTATATGGCGTGAAATATTACGTGAAAGAATGGAATTATCACAAAAGGTGAGAACTACTTCCATTGCTAACAATAACCCAACTTTCAAAATTCATAATACTTTTCTATCGCCGCTAAAAAGCAATATTAATAATTTTTCTTCCACTACCAACACTACCTCTGTTCTCCTCCCGCCTCCTCCTAATTATCATTATTTAAAGCCTAATTTTTCTTTTCTCACAAATTTTAATCAACAATGACCACCTTTTATGTAAATTTAATTTTTTTCAAAAACTTTTAATTTAAATTTTTAATCAACTAATTTAATTTCAACAATCATTTAGCTCCTTTGCTAAAAAATGCATAACAAACGCTTATATCTTCCTTCCTTCCTGGGTGAAATTTGTCAACAAGTGTGATACGCTTCGCTTATTATTATTACTGTTATTATTACTGCTGCTAAGTAATGATTTTTTAAACATTTTTTTGTAAGCTTGGGTGTGTTTTGTGTTGTGCTTTGTGTGTTGCTGGAATACCATTGATGTTAACACTTTTATAATTTTAAAAGGTTGTTGATTGGGGGCAAAACTATTTGAAGCAAAACAAAAGGGGCAATTTATTTGGATCGATTTGATATTTGCTTTTCATGGTTTTGAAAAAATTATTTTAAGTAATTTGCTATTGTTACAACTTTTATAGCAGTTTTTAAATGCTAAAATAATTTTGATGGAACTAAATTACTTACTTTTGGCATACTAACTCGCCTCTATCATCCCCAATCAACCACTGTTTTCTAACACACTTAACTCCTCTAACACCATTTTTATCGTACATTTTGGAGAAGGTTTTAATTGCATTTTTTGCTTCAATATTTTCCATTTTTAGTTCAACAGCAAAACGATATCACGAAAATCTCCTCGTCGAACGTAGCCTCTCATTTGCATTCCAGCTTCTTCTTCTTTTTACAATTCGACAACCAAATTTTTGCAGCTACAGCTTCTTTCACCTAAAAAATAAAATTGCAGCAAAAAAACAAAATTCCTCGTTGCTTTCAATCAAAATCTTCCTTTTCCTGTTTCTCTCTCATAAAATATTATGCCTCATCAATATTACCTATTAGTAATGTTCCTCCTCTTCTTTCGAAAGCCTCATCATTACTATTGTTTTTTCTTCTCTTTCGAAAATGTAAAATTTTCTGTGTGTAATTATTATTGTTTTCTTTTTTTAATAGTATCAATAACCGGGAAATTTAAAAAAGTTGTTCAAAATTGTTATTTTATATTTATAAATATCTGGTTTTTATCTTACAAAAAAAATCAACAAATACTTTCACGGTTAAAAAACAAATAGTCTTTTCTCGGTTTATTTTTTATCTTCAATTTTGCCATTTTTTGTTGTAAAATCTTTAGTATATTTTTTCAGCATGTATGTGCCGTTTTTTCTTTGTTTCTTCTTGTTTCTATCTATTTCTTTGTATTACAAATATATTTTTGACGTCTCTTTCATTCAAAGAAAAAAATTCAACAACAACATTGTATATCCCAGCTGTTCTCAGATTAATATTTTTCTATTCTTGTTGCTTTCATGTAGACTTTTTTATGCGTATTTTTTTGTTAATAAAGATAGTTAGATTTAAACGTTTTATAAATTGACATACGTCACAGTAACCGTATATAACAGGTAACATTCACAGGCAATACAAATGAAAGAAATCCAAAAAATTTTCAATTAGCCGAAATATTTTAACTCAATTTCTAAAAACATGAGATTTTTTTATTTTACGATCAATCAAGAATTGAAATGTAATCTCATTAGAGGATTCGATTCAGGACATTTGAATGATTTTAAATGACTTTTTGCCATTGTAAAAGATCAAAGGACCGCAAATAATAGTGTCTTTTCATCATCAAAAATCATTTGGCATTTTTTATATTTTGGTGCTGACAGTATTTCAAAGACAATTGTATAAATAAGCGCATTGGTGTGCTTAGTGTTCAAACCCCGGCAGCGGCACTCTTTTTTATCCCAATCTATCCCAGTGGCAATGCATTGTTAGCACAATAAACTCCGTAGAATAAAATGAAAAAACCTTTGCCACCCAAATGAATTTGAAAAAAATAGTAAAAACAATGAATACAGTCACAACTAGACTGTTGGTAAACAAAAGTCAAGCATATTTTTTGAATGGCACGAATTGTGCACTGTTTGAATATTGAATTTTCTGATGTTGTAGTAGAACATTATATTGTTTTAAAAAAATAATGGTAAACAAAAGTCAAGCATAAATGTTTTCAGATGTTTTTTTATTTGACCAATACATGGGTCTAATTATCTTTGTCCATTTTAGAACATTTAAAATGACTGGCACGAATTGCGCACTCTTTGAATATACCATTTTCTGGTGTTGTAGTAGAATATTCTGCTAAGAAATTTTTTGAAATAATTGTACTTTTTTACACGAAAAATTTTATCGGAAATATTAGCAATGATATCATTAAACACCACTTTTCCAAGTAATTACATGCCCTCATAAATGCCATTAATATGATTCATTCATTCTTTCATTCATAGAAAACACCATTGATAAAAGTTTAAGCTACATCTTTTTCTTTTTTTTTGCTTTAACAGTTACCCATAAAGAACGTACAAATAATGGACGAAAAAAGTCCATAAAATCATTGATATAAATTCATTTAAGCTTGATTTTTTGATAAGAGTAAAGCACTTCAACAGCAGTGATGTCAACTTTGATTTCTTAACATACAAGGCTATCAGCACTATAAAAAGAGATTGATCAAAAATGTTGTCGCAAAAATTTTTTGTATACTAATAAATAATGTTGTTGTTTTTTGTAACAATACTTCTGCTGCTGCAATCTCAAAATGTCGAAGCTAAAACTTTGAAATTATCAGATCTTAATGAAAGGATACAATATTCCCAGAAATTAAATGACATTGATATTTCGTCGCTATTATCAGATGTGAAGCCATTTCAACATTTGAGGCAAGTGCCACAGATGCTTGCGGATATGCCAAATATGGGTTTAAATATCTCAATGGAGTGTATGGAAGATTTAATAATTATTGGAGCTGCTGCGGCAAATGCTTCTGCAGTTCCAGAAGATCTTGCAACATTTGTTTCTGAAAGTAAGTCGTTTCCTTTTTGGGATGAAAATTCATTTCGAATCTTGTTTTTAAAAGACAAGAAATAGATTTAGACGACATTTAAAGTTTTTCGTCGTTACGCTATGATAGTAATCGTAAGATTATATTTTTACTTTTAATTTTACTATCACAATGAAAGTAACAAAGACATTTTTCTTTCGCTTTTGTTGTTATTACTGTCATAGTAAATGTAATCCAAACATTTCATTTTGTAAGAACAAAATAAATTAATTTTTTTACGACAAATGCCTTACATTCATAACAGCGATTAAGCATTATAGTGATGGATGCCATAGCAAAAGAACCTGCGGGGGTTCGAAGAGGTGCTCAAAATTTTTTCGGATTCAAACAAGAATGTGATATTTTGAAATATAATGTTCCCAATCGAAAACGTCAATTAACAACTTCTTATAGCAGGTAATAAAAGCTTTGCTATTTAAATAAATATTTCTATCTAACTATTTTGTAGAGCTTATATGAATGCTTATGGAAAACCAGATTGCACCACCAAAGATGATCCAATCATAGGATTTGATATTTGCATGCCAAGCAGCTGTAATTCAGAAGATTTAAAAACTGCATTAGCTTTAAGTTTGTAAAATTGCTTAAAAATTAAATACAATATTTAAATTTTTCAGTTCCACTTGTTGCCCCAGATGCTGGATTACCACAATTCTGTAGTGTTACAACTTTCAAGGATATCAATGAACCAATGTCAACAATGTCATGGATTATGGTGTATGTAAATTACACGTGAAATCGCAGAACGTATTGCTTCTCAGATAAGCTTCAAAAAGTCACAAGAGCTCATATATAGAGGGGTTTATCGCAAACAACGAGGAGCAAAAACTGCGCGCAATAAAAATTTAAATTTCGCTCGATGTAGTGAAATGTTTTTGAATGCCAAAAATTTAACATATATTGATGCTTCTCAATGTTTGTGACATAAACCCTCTGTACTTACCTGAAAAGTAAAAACGTTTTGCCATTTTAAATTGACCACCCATTGCTGCAAAAAAAACCACAGTAATAAACTCAACTTATCTTAGGTCATTTTTTGCAATTGTTGGATCTTTGGCAGTTTCAGCAGGAATAGCTGATTATTTTTTACTTCCATCTGATAGTATTATCAGAGAAAGTAAGTTCCATTTTATTAATCCAAAAAATTAAAGATGTTGTTTCAGGTTTTGGTGTTAAACTATTTCTTTCATTTTCATTTTACACAAATGTCTCTGAAATCTTATCAGCACCAAAATATAAAAAAGGTCAAATTGGTCCTATCAATTGTTTACGAGTTATTTCAATGTTATGGGTAATTGTTAGTCATACAGTTGCTAATTGTATTGGATATACCAGTAAGTTAATTATTTGTTGGTTCATGCTTGAAAACTTCGAGATTTTTTTAGATAATGCATTGGATTACATTTCTATCCTTGATTATCCGCTATCAGAGATAATAGAAAATGCATGGTTTTCTGTTGATACTTTCTTTTTTATTGGTGGAGTTTTGTTATCATTTATGTGGTTTAAAAATTATGAAAAAGATAAAAGAATTTTAACTTCTCCAGTTGGATGGGTGTTATTTTACGTTCATCGATTTATACGGTAATTTTATGATTATTGTTGAAAAAACTTTACCAATGGGGGACCCATTTGATCTTATGCCGCTAACGGCAAAAATTCATTTAAACTCGTATTAATGCCCTGAATTTCCTCTCCTCCATATAAAATTGTTGAGAAAGATGTTTATAGATTATCAGCGCCATATTATGTTTTGCTGCTATCTTATACATACCTCTTTGGTCCAATAACTCAAAACATGCCACTATTCTTTACTCGAGAAAAAGAAGAAGATATTTGTAAAAAATATTTATGGAAAAATATGTTGTATATTTTTAATTTCAATTTGGATGAAGAAGTTAGTGCTTCTTAATTGATAAATTTAAGCTCTGCGCTCACTAATCATGTTACTGTATATCCTTGATTACTTAAACTATGCTAATTTTCAGTGTCTGGCACATGCTTGGTATTTAGCTACTGATTTACAAATGTACATTTTTACACCTCTTATTCTCATTTCATTAGCAATGAATCCTGTTTTTGGATGGATTGTTGCAGGCTTTTTGTTATTTTTGTCAACAGCTGGAAATGTGATAACAGTATATGTCAAAGATTATCCAGCAACTCAAGCATTCTTTGGTCCTGGTAAATTGCCATATAAAGATATTATGTAAGACATTTGACATTTTGAAAACTTATTATAATCCTCAAAATGTTTTTAGTGTTTATGATCGTTTAATTTATTATGCAGCATGGATAAGATGTCAAATTTACATAATGGGGCTACTTGTTGGATGGGTATTGCAAAGATATAAGCGGATAAAGATTAATCCAGTAAGTTATTTCATAATTAAAAACCAGGTTATGCGAAATTAAAATCTTTCTATAGAAAGTTAAAATAGAAATAATTTCGATTTAAACTGGCAAGAAACTGAAACAAACTTTTTGCTGATCAAAATTTTGATGTTTCACGAAATCGAAAAAAACTGTTGAGATAGTAACAATAAATAACAAAAGAAAATTGTTTTGATTACTTTCACTGCGACAGTAATAGAGAAAAACGATAGAAAACTTTTTGGGTTACTCTCACTGTGAGAGTAACAATTAAAAACGATAAAAAGATTTTTGTATCATTTTTGAAAATAAAGGTTTTGACAATTTTTACGTTCTGAATTTCGATTTTGCAAAGCCATCGTCATCAACAAATAAATGTATTTTTTTCAGTTTTTAAATATCGCATGTTGGGCTCTTGGTGCTTCTTTTATGCTTACAGATGTGTTTGGCCTATTCCATTATTTTCGTGGCCATCAACTTCCAATATTCTGGAGAGCAGCATATTCATCTTTATCAAAACCCGCATGGGGATTTGGACTCACATGGTTAATTGTAAGCTGCTACTACGGCTATGGTGGACCAATCAATCAATTTATGTCATGGAATATTTGGGCTCCACTGGGAAAGCTGTCATATTGCGCATATCTTGTTCATTATCCAATAATTACATATGTCTTTGCGCTAGAAAAAAATCCAATGTTCTTTTCAAGTATTTGGCAAATTTTATATAATTATTTTATGCCTGTTGTTGCGATAACTGGAGTATTTGCATTGCTTTTATCAGCGTTGGTTGAAGTTCCAGTTGGAAAAGTATGTTTAAAAATAGCACTACACTATGTGATTTAAATAATGACGAGTCTTTTTTTCCAGCTAGAAATGCTATTGTTAAAACCAAGGTCTCCAGTGAAGCCATAAAGAATAGTACAAAAATAGAGCCATCATGGGAAATTCAAAATGGAAACGTTAAAAATTCAGATACTCATTTTTAGTATTCATAAAGTTTTGTAAATGTGTATTTAAAATAAAAAAAAGTTCAGTTTAAACCAATAACGTGTCCAAAAGTAATTATATTTGAAGGTAATCAAAAAATTCTAAACATTAAATTTTATGTTTAAAAAAACTTTCTAAAAATTGAAAAAAAAGAGAGACATTAACGATTAAAAGAGACAAAAAAGTACTTTACGCACAAAAACCTTACAAATTACGCAAAACAATTTTATTTCACAAAATATTAGCATTCATGTAAAAAAACAAAATTAATAACTTTCGGAACAATTAAATTAATAAAAGACAATCCAGGTGACCAACTGTTATTTCACTGTTTACATAACCAAAATCTGTTTGGATATTTATTAAGAACTTAAAGCGCAATTTGCTTAGGTTGTTTTAGATTTAAAGTTGAAAAATCTGTAAAAATGGCACTTTTTTGTGAACTTTGTTACAAAAAATCGACAGATTATGAGATAGAAGGCTAAATCTCGTTTTTTGAGTACTTCAGATAATGCCCTTCAATAATTTGTAAGCCGTTTTCGTTTAACTTCAAAAACGACGAACTCCATTGGCGTTAAAGTTGGAAAATCTGTAAAAATGGCACTTTTTTGGGAACTTTGTTACAAAAAATCGGCAGATTATGAGATAAAAGGCTATATCTCGTTTTTTGAGTACTTCAGATGGTGCCCTTCAATAAATTGTAAGCCGTTTTCGTTTAACTTCAAAAACGACGAACTCCATTGGCGTTAAAGTTGGAAAATCTGTAAAAATGGCACTTTTTTGTGAACTTTGTTACAAAAAATCGACAGATTATGAGATAAAAGGCTAAGTCTCGTTTTTTGAGTACTTCAGATGGTGCCCTTCAATAATTTGTAAGCCGTTTTCGTTTAACTTCAAAAACGACGAACTCCATTGGCGTTAAAGTTGAAAAATCTGTAAAAATGGCACTTTTTTGGGAACTTTGTTACAAAAAATCGACAGATTATGAGATAAAAGGCTATATCTCGTTTTTTGAGTACTTCAGATGATGCCCTTCAATAATTTGTAAGCCGTTTTTGTTTAACTTCAAAAACGACGAACTCCATTGGCGTTAAAGTTGAAAAATCTGTAAAAATGGCACTTTTTTGTGAACTTTGTTACAAAATATCGACAATTCTCGAGATAAAAGGCTAAGTCTCGTTTTTTGAGTACTTCAGATGGTGCCCTTCAATAAATTGTAAGCCGTTTTCGTTTAACTTCAAAAACGACGAACTCCATTGGCGTTAAAGTTGGAAAATCTGTAAAAATGGCACTTTTTTGTGAACTTTGTTACAAAAAATCGACAGATTATGAGATAAAAGGCTAAGTCTCGTTTTTTGAGTACTTCAGATGGTGCCCTTCAATAAATTGTAAGCCGTTTTCGTTTAACTTCAAAAACGACGAACTCCATTGGCGTTAAAGTTGGAAAATCTGTAAAAATGGCACTTTTTTGGGAACTTTGTTACAAAAAATCGACAGATTATGAGATAAAAGGCTAAGTCTCGTTTTTTGAGTACTTCAGATGGTGCCCTTCAATAATTTGTAGGCCGTTTTCGTTTAACTTCAAAAACGACGAACTCCATTGGCGTTAAAGTTGGAAAATCTGTAAAAATGGCACTTTTTTGGGAACTTTGTTACAAAAAATCGACAATTCTCGAGATAAAAGGCTATATCTCGTTTTTTGAGTACTTCAGATAATGCCCTTCAATAATTTGTAAGCCGTTTTCGTTGAACTTCAAAAACGACGAACTCCATTGGCGTTAAAGTTGGAAAATCTGTAAAAATGGCTTTTTTTTGTGAACTTTGTTACAAAAAATCGACAGATTATGAGATAAAAGGCTATATCTCGTTTTTTGAGTACTTCAGATGATGCCCTTCAATAATTTGTAAGCCGTTTTCGTTTAACTTCAAAAACGACGAACTCCATTGGCGTTAAAGTTGAAAAATCTGTAAAAATGGCACTTTTTTGTGAACTTTGTTACAAAATATCGACAATTCTCGAGATAAAAGGCTAAGTCTCGTTTTTTGAGTACTTCAGATGGTGCCCTTCAATAAATTGTAAGCCGTTTTCGTTTAACTTCAAAAACGACGAACTCCATTGGCGTTAAAGTTGGAAAATCTGTAAAAATGGCACTTTTTTGGGAACTTTGTTACAAAAAATCGACAGATTATGAGATAAAAGGCTAAGTCTCGTTTTTTGAGTACTTCAGATGGTGCCCTTCAATAAATTGTAAGCCGTTTTCGTTTAACTTCAAAAACGACGAACTCCATTGGCGTTAAAGTTGGAAAATCTGTAAAAATGGCACTTTTTTGGGAACTTTGTTACAAAATATCGACAATTCTCGAGATAAAAGGCTAAGTCTCGTTTTTTGAGTACTTCAGATGGTGCCCTTCAATAAATTGTAAGCCGTTTTCGTTTAACTTCAAAAACGACGAACTCCATTGGCGTTAAAGTTGGAAAATCTGTAAAAATGGCACTTTTTTGGGAACTTTGTTACAAAAAATCGACAGATTATGAGATAAAAGGCTAAGTCTCGTTTTTTGAGTACTTCAGATGGTGCCCTTCAATAATTTGTAAGCCGTTTTCGTTTAACTTCAAAAACGACGAACTCCATTGGCGTTAAAGTTGGAAAATCTGTAAAAATGGCACTTTTTTGGGAACTTTGTTACAAAAAATCGACAGATTATGAGATAAAAGGCTAAGTCTCGTTTTTTGAGTACTTCAGATGGTGCCCTTCAATAAATTGTAAGCCGTTTTCGTTTAACTTCAAAAACGACGAACTCCATTGGCGTTAAATATGGAAAATCTGTAAAAATGGCACTTTTTTGGGAACTTTGTTACAAAAAATCGACAGGTTATGAGATAGAAAGCTAAATCTCGTTTTTTGAGTACTTCAGATGATGCCCTTCAATAATTTGTAAGCCGTTTTCGTTTAACTTCAAAAATGACGAACTCCATTGGCGTTAAAGTTGGAAAATCTGTAAAAATGGCACTTTTTTGTGAACTTTGTTACAAAAAATCGACAGATTATGAGATAGAAGGCTCTATCTCGTTTTTTGAGTACTTCAGATGATGCCCTTCAATAATTTGTAAGCCGTTTTCGTTTAACTTCAAAAACGACGAACTCCATTGGCGTTAAAGTTGAAAAATCTGTAAAAATGGCACTTTTTTGTGAACTTTGTTACAAAAAATCGACAGATTATGAGATAGAAGGCTATATCTCGTTTTTTGAGTACTTCAGATAATGCCCTTCAATAATTTGTAAGCTGTTTTCGTTTAACTTCAAAAACGACGAACTCCATTGGCGTTAAAGTTGAAAAATCTGTAAAAATGGCACTTTTTTGTGAACTTTGTTACAAAAAATCGACAGATTATGAGATAAAAGGCTATATCTCGTTTTTTGAGTACTTCAGATGGTGCCCTTCAATAATTTGTAAGCCGTTTTCGTTTAACTTCAAAAACGACGAACTCCATTGGCGTTAAAGTTGGAAAATCTGTAAAAATGGCACTTTTTTGGGAACTTTGTTACAAAAAATCGACAATTCTCGAGATAAAAGGCTATATCTCGTTTTTTGAGTACTTCAGATGATGCCCTTCAATAATTTGTAAGCCGTTTTCGTTTAACTTCAAAAACGACGAACTCCATTGGCGTTAAAGTTGGAAAATCTGTAAAAATGGCACTTTTTTGGGAACTTTGTTACAAAAAATCGACAGATTATGAGATAAAAGGCTAAGTCTCGTTTTTTGAGTACTTCAGATGGTGCCCTTCAATAAATTGTAAGCCGTTTTCGTTTAACTTCAAAAACGACGAACTCCATTGGCGTTAAAGTTGGAAAATCTGTAAAAATGGCACTTTTTTGGGAACTTTGTTACAAAAAATCGACAGATTATGAGATAAAAGGCTATATCTCGTTTTTTGAGTACTTCAGATGATGCCCTTCAATAATTTGTAAGCCGTTTTCGTTTAACTTCAAAAACGACGAACTCCATTGGCGTTAAAGTTGGAAAATCTGTAAAAATGGCACTTTTTTGGGAACTTTGTTACAAAAAATCGACAGATTATGAGATAAAAGGCTATATCTCGTTTTTTGAGTACTTCAGATGATGCCCTTCAATAATTCGTAAGCCGTTTTCGTTTAACTTCAAAAACGACGAACTCCATTGGCGTTAAAGTTGGAAAATCTGTAAAAATGGCACTTTTTTGGGAACTTTGTTACAAAAAATCGACAGATTATGAGATAAAAGGCTAAGTCTCGTTTTTTGAGTACTTCAGATGATGCCCTTCAATAATTTGTAAGCCGTTTTCGTTTAACTTCAAAAACGACGAACTCCATTGGCGTTAAAGTTGGAAAATCTGTAAAAATGGCACTTTTTTGGGAACTTTGTTACAAAAAATCGACAGATTATGAGATAAAAGGCTAAGTCTCGTTTTTTGAGTACTTCAGATGGTGCCCTTCAATAAATTGTAAGCCGTTTTCGTTTAACTTCAAAAACGACGAACTCCATTGGCGTTAAATTTGGAAAATCTGTAAAAATGGCACTTTTTTGGGAACTTTGTTACAAAAAATCGACAGATTATGAGATAAAAGGCTAAGTCTCGTTTTTTGAGTACTTCAGATGGTGCCCTTCAATAAATTGTAAGCCGTTTTCGTTTAACTTCAAAAACGACGAACTCCATTGGCGTTAAAGTTGGAAAATCTGTAAAAATGGCACTTTTTTGGGAACTTTGTTACAAAAAATCGACAGATTATGAGATAAAAGGCTAAGTCTCGTTTTTTGAGTACTTCAGATGATGCCCTTCAATAATTTGTAAGCCGTTTTCGTTTAACTTCAAAAACGACGAACTCCATTGGCGTTAAAGTTGGAAAATCTGTAAAAATGGCACTTTTTTGGGAACTTTGTTACAAAAAATCGACAGATTATGAGATAAAAGGCTAAGTCTCGTTTTTTGAGTACTTCAGATGGTGCCCTTCAATAAATTGTAAGCCGTTTTCGTTTAACTTCAAAAACGACGAACTCCATTGGCGTTAAATTTGGAAAATCTGTAAAAATGGCACTTTTTTGGGAACTTTGTTACAAAAAATCGACAGATTATGAGATAAAAGGCTAAGTCTCGTTTTTTGAGTACTTCAGATGGTGCCCTTCAATAAATTGTAAGCCGTTTTCGTTTAACTTCAAAAACGACGAACTCCATTGGCGTTAAAGTTGGAAAATCTGTAAAAATGGCACTTTTTTGGGAACTTTGTTACAAAATATCGACAATTCTCGAGATAAAAGGCTAAGTCTCGTTTTTTGAGTACTTCAGATGGTGCCCTTCAATAATTTGTAAGCCGTTTTCGTTTAACTTCAAAAACGACGAACTCCATTGGCGTTAAATTTGGAAAATCTGTAAAAATGGCACTTTTTTGGGAACTTTGTTACAAAAAATCGACAGATTATGAGATAAAAGGCTAAGTCTCGTTTTTTGAGTACTTCAGATGGTGCCCTTCAATAAATTGTAAGCCGTTTTCGTTTAACTTCAAAAACGACGAACTCCATTGGCGTTAAAGTTGGAAAATCTGTAAAAATGGCACTTTTTTGGGAACTTTGTTACAAAAAATCGACAGATTATGAGATAAAAGGCTAAGTCTCGTTTTTTGAGTACTTCAGATGATGCCCTTCAATAAATTGTAAGCCGTTTTCGTTTAACTTCAAAAACGACGAACTCCATTGGCGTTAAAGTTGGAAAATCTGTAAAAATGGCACTTTTTTGGGAACTTTGTTACAAAAAATCGACAGATTATGAGATAAAAGGCTAAGTCTCGTTTTTTGAGTACTTCAGATGATGCCCTTCAATAATTTGTAAGCCGTTTTCGTTTAACTTCAAAAACGACGAACTCCATTGGCGTTAAATTTGGAAAATCTGTAAAAATGGCACTTTTTTGGGAACTTTGTTACAAAAAATCGACAGATTATGAGATAAAAGGCTAAGTCTCGTTTTTTGAGTACTTCAGATGGTGCCCTTCAATAATTTGTAAGCCGTTTTCGTTTAACTTCAAAAACGACGAACTCCATTGGCGTTAAAGTTGGAAAATCTGTAAAAATGGCACTTTTTTGGGAACTTTGTTACAAAAAATCGACAGATTATGAGATAAAAGGCTATATCTCGTTTTTTGAGTACTTCAGATGATGCCCTTCAATAATTCGTAAGCCGTTTTCGTTTAACTTCAAAAACGACGAACTCCATTGGCGTTAAAGTTGAAAAATCTGTAAAAATGGCACTTTTTTGGGAACTTTGTTACAAAAAATCGACAGATTATGAGATAAAAGGCTAAGTCTCGTTTTTTGAGTACTTCAGATGATGCCCTTCAATAATTTGTAAGCCGTTTTCGTTTAACTTCAAAAACGACGAACTCCATTGGCGTTAAAGTTGAAAAATCTGTAAAAATGGCACTTTTTTGGGAACTTTGTTACAAAAAATCGACAGATTATGAGATAAAAGGCTATATCTCGTTTTTTGAGTACTTCAGATGATGCCCTTCAATAAATTGTAAGCCGTTTTCGTTTAACTTCAAAAACGACGAACTCCATTGGCGTTAAAGTTGGAAAATCTGTAAAAATGGCACTTTTTTGGGAACTTTGTTACAAAAAATCGACAGATTATGAGATAAAAGGCTAAGTCTCGTTTTTTGAGTACTTCAGATGATGCCCTTCAATAATTTGTAAGCCGTTTTCGTTTAACTTCAAAAACGACGAACTCCATTGGCGTTAAATTTGGAAAATCTGTAAAAATGGCACTTTTTTGGGAACTTTGTTACAAAAAATCGACAGATTATGAGATAAAAGGCTAAGTCTCGTTTTTTGAGTACTTCAGATGGTGCCCTTCAATAATTTGTAAGCCGTTTTCGTTTAACTTCAAAAACGACGAACTCCATTGGCGTTAAAGTTGGAAAATCTGTAAAAATGGCACTTTTTTGGGAACTTTGTTACAAAAAATCGACAGATTATGAGATAAAAGGCTATATCTCGTTTTTTGAGTACTTCAGATGATGCCCTTCAATAATTCGTAAGCCGTTTTCGTTTAACTTCAAAAACGACGAACTCCATTGGCGTTAAAGTTGAAAAATCTGTAAAAATGGCACTTTTTTGGGAACTTTGTTACAAAAAATCGACAGATTATGAGATAAAAGGCTAAGTCTCGTTTTTTGAGTACTTCAGATGATGCCCTTCAATAATTTGTAAGCCGTTTTCGTTTAACTTCAAAAACGACGAACTCCATTGGCGTTAAAGTTGAAAAATCTGTAAAAATGGCACTTTTTTGGGAACTTTGTTACAAAAAATCGACAGATTATGAGATAAAAGGCTATATCTCGTTTTTTGAGTACTTCAGATGATGCCCTTCAATAAATTGTAAGCCGTTTTCGTTTAACTTCAAAAACGACGAACTCCATTGGCGTTAAAGTTGGAAAATCTGTAAAAATGGCACTTTTTTGGGAACTTTGTTACAAAAAATCGACAGATTATGAGATAAAAGGCTATATCTCGTTTTTTGAGTACTTCAGATGATGCCCTTCAATAATTTGTAAGCCGTTTTCGTTTAACTTCAAAAACGACGAACTCCATTGGCGTTAAAGTTGGAAAATCTGTAAAAATGGCACTTTTTTGGGAACTTTGTTACAAAAAATCGACAGATTATGAGATAAAAGGCTAAGTCTCGTTTTTTGAGTACTTCAGATGGTGCCCTTCAATAAATTGTAAGCCGTTTTCGTTTAACTTCAAAAACGACGAACTCCATTGGCGTTAAAGTTGGAAAATCTGTAAAAATGGCACTTTTTTGGGAACTTTGTTACAAAAAATCGACAGATTATGAGATAAAAGGCTATATCTCGTTTTTTGAGTACTTCAGATGATGCCCTTCAATAATTTGTAAGCCGTTTTCGTTTAACTTCAAAAACGACGAACTCCATTGGCGTTAAAGTTGGAAAATCTGTAAAAATGGCACTTTTTTGGGAACTTTGTTACAAAAAATCGACAGATTATGAGATAAAAGGCTATATCTCGTTTTTTGAGTACTTCAGATAATGCCCTTCAATAATTTGTAAGCTGTTTTCGTTTAACTTCAAAAACGACGAACTCCATTGGCGTTAAAGTTGAAAAATCTGTAAAAATGGCACTTTTTTGTGAACTTTGTTACAAAAAATCGACAGATTATGAGATAAAAGGCTATATCTCGTTTTTTGAGTACTTCAGATGGTGCCCTTCAATAATTTGTAAGCCGTTTTCGTTTAACTTCAAAAACGACGAACTCCATTGGCGTTAAAGTTGGAAAATCTGTAAAAATGGCACTTTTTTGGGAACTTTGTTACAAAAAATCGACAATTCTCGAGATAAAAGGCTATATCTCGTTTTTTGAGTACTTCAGATGATGCCCTTCAATAAATTGTAAGCCGTTTTCGTTTAACTTCAAAAACGACGAACTCCATTGGCGTTAAAGTTGGAAAATCTGTAAAAATGGCACTTTTTTGGGAACTTTGTTACAAAATATCGGCAGATTATGAGATAAAAGGCTAAGTCTCGTTTTTTGAGTACTTCAGATGGTGCCCTTCAATAAATTGTAAGCCGTTTTCGTTTAACTTCAAAAACGACGAACTCCATTGGCGTTAAAGTTGGAAAATCTGTAAAAATGGCACTTTTTTGGGAACTTTGTTACAAAAAATCGACAGATTATGAGATAAAAGGCTATATCTCGTTTTTTGAGTACTTCAGATGATGCCCTTCAATAATTTGTAAGCCGTTTTCGTTTAACTTCAAAAACGACGAACTCCATTGGCGTTAAAGTTGGAAAATCTGTAAAAATGGCACTTTTTTGGGAACTTTGTTACAAAAAATCGACAGATTATGAGATAAAAGGCTAAGTCTCGTTTTTTGAGTACTTCAGATGGTGCCCTTCAATAAATTGTAAGCCGTTTTCGTTTAACTTCAAAAACGACGAACTCCATTGGCGTTAAAGTTGGAAAATCTGTAAAAATGGCACTTTTTTGGGAACTTTGTTACAAAATATCGACAATTCTCGAGATAAAAGGCTATATCTCGTTTTTTGAGTACTTCAGATAATGCCCTTCAATAAATTGTAAGCCGTTTTCGTTTAACTTCAAAAACACGAACTCCATTGGCGTTAAAGTTGGAAAATCTGTAAAAATGGCACTTTTTTGGGAACTTTGTTACAAAAAATCGACAGATTATGAGATAAAAGGCTATATCTCGTTTTTTGAGTACTTCAGATGGTGCCCTTCAATAATTTGTAAGCCGTTTTCGTTTAACTTCAAAAACGACGAACTCCATTGGCGTTAAAGTTGGAAAATCTGTAAAAATGGCACTTTTTTGTGAACTTTGTTACAAAAAATCGACAGATTATGAGATAAAAGGCTAAGTCTCGTTTTTTGAGTACTTCAGATGGTGCCCTTCAATAAATTGTAAGCCGTTTTCGTTTAACTTCAAAAACGACGAACTCCATTGGCGTTAAAGTTGGAAAATCTGTAAAAATGGCACTTTTTTGGGAACTTTGTTACAAAAAATCGACAGATTATGAGATAAAAGGCTAAGTCTCGTTTTTTGAGTACTTCAGATGGTGCCCTTCAATAATTTGTAAGCCGTTTTCGTTTAACTTCAAAAACGACGAACTCCATTGGCGTTAAAGTTGGAAAATCTGTAAAAATGGCACTTTTTTGGGAACTTTGTTACAAAAAATCGACAATTCTCGAGATAAAAGGCTATATCTCGTTTTTTGAGTACTTCAGATAATGCCCTTCAATAATTTGTAAGCCGTTTTCGTTTAACTTCAAAAACGACGAACTCCATTGGCGTTAAAGTTGGAAAATCTGTAAAAATGGCACTTTTTTGGGAACTTTGTTACAAAAAATCGACAATTCTCGAGATAAAAGGCTATATCTCGTTTTTTGAGTACTTCAGATGGTGCCCTTCAATAAATTGTAAGCCGTTTTCGTTTAACTTCAAAAACGACGAACTCCATTGGCGTTAAAGTTGAAAAATCTGTAAAAATGGCACTTTTTTGTGAACTTTGTTACAAAAAATCGACAGATTATGAGATAAAAGGCTATATCTCGTTTTTTGAGTACTTCAGATGATGCCCTTCAATAATTTGTAAGCCGTTTTCGTTTAACTTCAAAAACGACGAACTCCATTGGCGTTAAAGTTGAAAAATCTGTAAAAATGGCACTTTTTTGTGAACTTTGTTACAAAATATCGACAATTCTCGAGATAAAAGGCTAAGTCTCGTTTTTTGAGTACTTCAGATGGTGCCCTTCAATAAATTGTAAGCCGTTTTCGTTTAACTTCAAAAACGACGAACTCCATTGGCGTTAAAGTTGGAAAATCTGTAAAAATGGCACTTTTTTGGGAACTTTGTTACAAAATATCGACAATTCTCGAGATAAAAGGCTAAGTCTCGTTTTTTGAGTACTTCAGATGGTGCCCTTCAATAAATTGTAAGCCGTTTTCGTTTAACTTCAAAAACGACGAACTCCATTGGCGTTAAAGTTGGAAAATCTGTAAAAATGGCACTTTTTTGGGAACTTTGTTACAAAAAATCGGCAGATTATGAGATAAAAGGCTATATCTCGTTTTTTAAGTACTTCAGATAATGCCCTTCAGTAAATTGTAAGCCGTTTTCGTTTAACTTCAAAAACGACGAACTCCATTGGCGTTAAAGTTGGAAAATCTGTAAAAATGGCACTTTTTTGGGAACTTTGTTACAAAAAATCGGCAGATTATGAGATAGAAGGCTATATCCCGTTTTTTGAGTACTTCAGATGATGCCCTTCAATAATTTGTAAGCCGTTTTCGTTTAACTTCAAAAACGACGAACTCCATTGGCGTTAAATATGGAAAATCTGTAAAAATGGCACTTTTTTGTGAACTTTGTTACAAAAAATCGACAGATTATGAGATAGAAGGCTATATCTCGTTTTTTGAGTACTTCAGATAATGCCCTTCAATAATTTGTAAGCCGTTTTCGTTGAACTTCAAAAACGACGAACTCCATTGGCGTTAAAGTTGGAAAATCTGTAAAAATGGCACTTTTTTGGGAACTTTGTTACAAAAAATCGACAATTCTCGAGATAAAAGGCTATATCTCGTTTTTTGAGTACTTCAGATGGTGCCCTTCAATAATTTGTAAGCCGTTTTCGTTTAACTTCAAAAACGACGAACTCCATTGGCGTTAAAGTTGGAAAATCTGTAAAAATGGCACTTTTTTGTGAACTTTGTTACAAAAAATCGGCAGATTATGAGATAGAAGGCTATATCCCGTTTTTTGAGTACTTCAGATAATGCCCTTCAATAATTTGTAAGCCGTTTTCGTTGAACTTCAAAAACGACGAACTCCATTGGCGTTAAATATGGAAAATCTGTAAAAATGGCACTTTTTTGGGAACTTTGTTACAAAAAATCGACAGGTTATGAGATAGAAAGCTAAATCTCGTTTTTTGAGTACTTCAGATAATGCCCTTCAATAATTTGTAAGCCGTTTTCGTTGTACTTCAAAAACGACGAACTCCATTGGCGTTAAAGTTGGAAAATCTGTAAAAATGGCACTTTTTTGGGAACTTTGTTACAAAAAATCGACAATTCTCGAGATAAAAGGCTATATCTCGTTTTTTGAGTACTTCAGATAATGCCCTTCAATAATTTGTAAGCCGTTTTCGTTGAACTTCAAAAACGACGAACTCCATTGGCGTTAAAGTTGAAAAATCTGTAAAAATGGCACTTTTTTGGGAACTTTGTTACAAAAAATCGACAATTCTCGAGATAAAAGGCTATATCTCGTTTTTTGAGTACTTCAGATAATGCCCTTCAATAATTTGTAAGCCGTTTTCGTTGAACTTCAAAAACGACGAACTCCATTGGCGTTAAAGTTGGAAAATCTGTAAAAATGGCTTTTTTTTGTGAACTTTGTTACAAAAAATCGACAGATTATGAGATAAAAGGCTATATCTCGTTTTTTGAGTACTTCAGATGATGCCCTTCAATAATTTGTAAGCCGTTTTCGTTTAACTTCAAAAACGACGAACTCCATTGGCGTTAAAGTTGAAAAATCTGTAAAAATGGCACTTTTTTGTGAACTTTGTTACAAAATATCGACAATTCTCGAGATAAAAGGCTAAGTCTCGTTTTTTGAGTACTTCAGATGGTGCCCTTCAATAATTTGTAAGCCGTTTTCGTTTAACTTCAAAAACGACGAACTCCATTGGCGTTAAAGTTGGAAAATCTGTAAAAATGGCACTTTTTTGGGAACTTTGTTACAAAATATCGACAATTCTCGAGATAAAAGGCTAAGTCTCGTTTTTTGAGTACTTCAGATGGTGCCCTTCAATAAATTGTAAGCCGTTTTCGTTTAACTTCAAAAACGACGAACTCCATTGGCGTTAAAGTTGGAAAATCTGTAAAAATGGCACTTTTTTGTGAACTTTGTTACAAAAAATCGACAGATTATGAGATAAAAGGCTATATCTCGTTTTTTGAGTACTTCAGATGATGCCCTTCAATAATTTGTAAGCCGTTTTCGTTTAACTTCAAAAACGACGAACTCCATTGGCGTTAAAGTTGGAAAATCTGTAAAAATGGCACTTTTTTGGGAACTTTGTTACAAAATATCGACAATTCTCGAGATAAAAGGCTAAGTCTCGTTTTTTGAGTACTTCAGATGGTGCCCTTCAATAAATTGTAAGCCGTTTTCGTTTAACTTCAAAAACGACGAACTCCATTGGCGTTAAAGTTGGAAAATCTGTAAAAATGGCACTTTTTTGGGAACTTTGTTACAAAAAATCGGCAGATTATGAGATAAAAGGCTATATCTCGTTTTTTAAGTACTTCAGATAATGCCCTTCAGTAAATTGTAAGCCGTTTTCGTTTAACTTCAAAAACGACGAACTCCATTGGCGTTAAAGTTGGAAAATCTGTAAAAATGGCACTTTTTTGTGAACTTTGTTACAAAAAATCGACAGATTATGAGATAGAAGGCTATATCTCGTTTTTTGAGTACTTCAGATAATGCCCTTCAATAATTTGTAAGCCGTTTTCGTTTAACTTCAAAAACGACGAACTCCATTGGCGTTAAAGTTGAAAAATCTGTAAAAATGGCACTTGGGTAGGTTAAATATGGCCCTTAAACCAACTAAAACAAATACAAATAAAATTCAAAATTTTGAAAATTTTTAGGAGCTTTTCAAAATTTTTTTTTGTTTTGACTTTAAAATAGTTTTAAATCAATTTTTATATGTTTTAAAGTTATTTAAAACCACAAAAAATAGAAAAAAATGGGTTTTTTTTACGTTTTTTTTAATTTTTGAAAATTTTATGTCGGAGTCGGAGTCAACAAAAATGATAAGGTTGAAACACATTTGATTCCACTCAAATACAGTACATTGAGTTTAAAAATTCCGGAAACTTCTAGAAGGTTCAGGAAAATTTTAAAACCTGTAAATTGTGTTAGTACAGTATCTTGGCTACCCCTCAGGCCATATGAGCCTACATATGCTTTTAATTCCAATTTAACGGACATCGTTCCACAATAAACTCCAAAAAAAAATCCTGGTTTCGCCACGAAAATCCATCAGAATTCTATGAAAATTCCAGATACCTTGACACCCGACATGGCACCGTTTGACCAACAGCCATGGTAACCTCCCTGCGGAAATTCAAGGTTTTTGGATCCCCCAGTCAATATTGCCAGAGGAAAAAACCAAACGAAAATACTTTTGGAACGCCCTGATATTAACAAAAAGGGATAATTGGCTACTATTTTTTCGCAAAAAAACTTTGTTCGAAAATTGAAATATTTTTATTTCAAAAAAACTCTCCATCCATCTTTCGTTTCTGCAAAACTGAAATAAAACATTTTTGCAGCAGCTAATACAAATAAGCGGCTTTTATTACTACAATGTTCAATTCGATCAATTCATTTTTTACCATGATGATGTGATAGTTGATAAGATGAAAAAATAAGTAGGTGTTAAGTGGTTTTTAAAAGAATGTTGATCAACTGACAGCTAAAAAAAGAGGTGTACCCGTTCATTTATATTATAGATTCGATTTATTGAACTCCAAAGTTTGTTGTTGCACTGTTGCAAACTTACCAGCATCTATGATAGCATCGAAAATCGTAGAACATAAAAATAAGCACACCTCGTCATTTTAATCTTCTTCTTCTTCTTTTTCCTGCTCCATCTTAGCATCCATCTTTAAACAATTCCAGACTAACTTCGTCAAGAAAATAATTCCACCAACAAAAAAATATACATCATATACTTTGACACCAAAAATAAGTATTTTCTGATAACAAAAAAAGCGTAAGGTAAGTTTTTGGAGCTATAAAAAGGTTAGCTAAAAAAGGACAATATCGTCATTTAACTTCCGTTGTTTAAAAAAAGTTGAAATGATTCTATTTTTTATTTTTACTCTATTTCTTCTCTCTTGTAATGGACAAGATTTCAAGATAAAGAATATCCAGCACAGAATACAAATGACAAAAAATTATGAAAATTTGGATGTCTCAAAAGTGCTTGAACCAATGATGATGATAAAGCAGCGAAAATTTTATGCACATTTGTCAACAAAATTTGCTGCTGCTGCTGGTATCCCAAATTTAAACTTTAATATTTCATCTGAATGTGCAGAAGATTTATTACTAATTGGATTAGCGGAAATGGATCCAAATAATACTGCACCAGAGCTGACAACTGTTTTATCACAAAGTAATTTTAATTTTGATAACTAAACATGGTGTTTCTAACAAAGCTCCAGACTTGCTTTAATTGGCATTTTTGTGGCTTACTTAATTTTTTATTTATTTATTACGAACGTAATGAGACTAGCTCAAAATTTTGATTTCATTGTTACTTTCTGTCTATTTGACAGTAACATCAAAAAATTTAAATGGAATGCTTCTGTTACTATCATCGATATACGAGCAGAATGGTAGTAAATCGATATTTTCGTTTCTTATCTAACTGTCGCATTGATAGTAAAGAAAATAAATAAAATGACATGTTTTTGTTACTATCAAAGCTGGAATAATGACAAACAGAATGAAAGTAACTTAAATTTTTGAATTGTGTGTTCTATCTATTCGATAGTAACATCAAATAAACTGAGAGTAACTTGTTATCACTAAGATTCGAACACAATGATAGTAAATCAATATTTTCGACTCGTGTTACTGCCGCACTGATAGTAACAAAAAATAATAAAATAAAATGTTTTTTGTAACTATCATAATGGGATAAAATTACCAGCAAAACTAAACCTTTATTTGAAACTCGCTAAAGACTCCAACAATAACCCAATATCTATTTTTAGTGATGGATGCAACATTTAAAATCCCACCAGGATTGCAAAGAGGTGCACATTATTTTTATGGATTCAAGCAAGAATGTGAAGTTATAAGATATACAGTACCAAATCGAAAACGTCAATTTACAACAGCTTATAGCAGGTTTTATTTTTCCAATGTTACCATCTATGTTAATTTTTAAATCAAATTTTTAGAGCTTTTTTAAGTGCTGACGGGCCATGTACAGATCCAACAAAAGCTGCACTTGGCGCTGATATCTGTATGCCAAGCAGTTGTTCGGCTGCTGATTTAGAAGAAGTTGTTGCAATCAGTAGGTATCAAATTAGAATGTTAAAATAATTATTGAAATTTTTAGTCCCTGAAATAAATGCAACTTTAGCTGGCATAACAGATCTTATATGTACTGTTGCTACTCTTGAAGAATCTAATAAACCTATGACAACTGGATCATGGGTGATGGTGTAAGCTTTTTTTATTCTTTACAAGCCATTCAAAGCTGACAAAATAAATTTTAGGTCATTTTTATCAATTTTGGGTGCATTAGTTATTCTTTCTGGTATCACTGATTATTTCATTCTTCCCGCTGATACTCCATTGAGAAGACGTAAATTTTTTGTTCACCTTAAAGAATTCTTAAAAAATCCATTTTTAGAATTTGGTGTTGAATTATTCCTTGCATTTTCGGGTTATAAAAGTGTTTGTGAAATTATGACAGCTACAAAATTTAAAAAAGGTCAAATTGGACCAATTAATTGTTTACGAGTTATGTCAATGTTATGGGTTATTTTGGGACATGTTTGTTTGAGTGCTTTTAGTTATTCAGGTGAGGAGACATTGACCAGAGAGATGGAAAGCTCACTTAGTTTTCTTATGTACCTCAGGCATTCATCAGAATGTCTAATATTCATATATTAAGCCTGCTTACAAATTTTTTTTTCAATTTTCGTAATTACTAAAAAAACATTTCTGTTTAAATTTTTTAACAACTTCAAATTTTATAACAGTAATTTTTTATAGACAATATATTGGATGTCATGGGAGTGCTGGATTATTTTTTATCACAAATTATTGAAAATGCTTTATTCTCTGTCGATACATTTTTCTTTATTGGTGGAGTTTTGCTTACATTTATGTGGTTTAAAGGATATGAAAAAGATAAAAAGAAGCTTATGTCTCCTATGGGTTGGGTAATGTTTTATGTGCATCGAGTTATACGGTAATTTTGCGACATGCAATTGCAATTAAAAGAAATTTTATGTTTAGGTTATCATCACCATATTGGGTAGCATTATTGACTTACACTTATCTATTTGGACCAGTAACACAAGATATGCTATTCTTTATGCCATTCAAGCCAGAATATAATCCATGCACAAAATTTATGTGGAAAAATATGTTATATATTTTTAATTATAATACTTCTGAAATTGTAAGTGCAATATATTTTAATCAATCAATACCCAAAAAAACACTTTTTAGTGCCTCGGACAAGCATGGTATCTAGCAACAGATATGCAAATGTATGTTGCAACTCCAATTGTTCTTATCCCATTAGCATTATATCCGATTGTTGGATGGGTTGTTGCTATAACTTTATTAATCTTATCTACAGCTGCAAATGTGTTCACAGTTTATCATTACAATTTTCCTCCAACTGGTACAATATTTGGACCTGACGCAATTAGTACGGATTTAGATAGAGAACAGTAAGATATTTAAAATATTTTTAAAAGCTATTTTTGAATATTTGTAGGAAGTATTTTAAACTTGTTTATTATGCACCATGGATACGATGTCAGATTTACATAATGGGGTTGCTGGTTGGTTGGGTGCTACAAAAGTATAAAGATATTAGAATAAATAATGTAAGTTAACATAATTGATGGTGTTCAAACGAAGTAGATTTTCATTTGGCTTGTTAACGTTTTGTTTTAAAGTCAATTCACTCGTTCGAGATTTTTTAAAAATCGATAACACTGCGCACATTTTTGAATTTATTCCACTTTATAATCCGACGGCTGTGAAACATTATAATTTCTTTGTTCGTCAGCTGAAGACAAATGAGACTACAGCTTAATCATAGGGGGAGAGATTCTGCTTGTATTATTTTTTAATGATAATAATTTGCTTGATTCAATATTTATTTCCGTCTGTTTTTTAGGTTTTTTCGGTTTAATCTTTTTTTCTGTGTATCACGATTTTTTGATAGAAGATTTTTTTGAGAGAAACAAAATTTTCAAAAATATAATTTTAAGGTCACTCTAATTTTACAAGAATTCAATAAAAAGAGGTAAGAAACGATAACAAAATTTTTTGCTTATAAGTAATCGAGAAATTCTATATTTTTCTGATCATATATTAGTAATTGGTTTTTGTCTAACTTTAATACAAAAATTTCCAAGTCAAAAGAATAACATTGTTTTGGTTACTATCACAAAAATTTTGAATCGAGAAATTTTAAAAAAATATCTTGCATTTTTATTGCTTATCAACTTTTGTCAAACTTAACGAGCTGAATGAAAATCTAGAATTTCGTTGGGACATCCTCTATGATGATGTGTGTAAAATATAGTAATATTTTAGATCTTAAATTTTTTTCTTTGGATAATCGGCGCTTCACTGATGTTAACAGTACTATTTGGGCTATATAATTACAATCAAGGACATCCAATGCCGTTGTTCTGGAAAGCTGCCTACTCCGCTTTATCACGACCTGCATGGGGGCTAGGCTTGACATGGTTAATTGTAAGCTGCTACTACGGATATGGTGGACCAATCAATCATTTTATGTCATGGAATATTTGGGCTCCACTCGGACGACTATCCTATTGTGCATATCTTGTTCATTATCCTATTATTGATTACGTGTACGGACTTGAAAAGAATGCAGTATATTATTCAAGTTTATGGCAAATTTTAATGAATTATTATCTTCCTACTGTAACCATAACATTCGTATTAGCATTGGTTTTATCTGTGCTTGTTGAAGTACCCGCTGGAAAAGTAATGATTTCATTTTAAAACTTTGATGATTAAAAATAACACAATACTTTTTAGCTTGAAACACTGCTTTTAAGACCAAGACCACGTGAAAAACATTTAAAAGATGATGGACCATCCTGGGAAATAACGGAAACTGAAACAACTGTAAAAAATGGGGACATAAAATTCTAGCCCGTTGTTGCATTTATTAAAATTCAATGAAAGCTTTAATTATAAATAAATATATACGTCATAAAATAAACACCTTTTAAAAAATAATCAATTTTTCGTTAATACATTAGGAAGCTACAAACCAGTATTATCAGGATCGTCTTCTCCATTATATTTTTAGTAACTAATTTAGATTCATTTCCAACAAAATACGAGTGCTTACAAAAAAAAATGTGGGGGCGGTGTAATATTTAAAGCACTTTCAATTGATCTGAGATATTCTTTAGTTTTTAGTGAGCTTTGGATATGTGTTTGTTCTTATAAAAACCTTACACCTCTTTCTGCATCTGTATAAACAATCATAAATAAGGGTTAACGCCTTTTTTTAAGGTGTATTTACTCTTTGTTTTATTTTTCTTTGAATTTCTTTTTTTGGTTTATGGTGAAGCATAAATGCAATCCTTTTAAAATTTTTTAAAGCTGAATATGAAAGGACTAAACTTGATTTATCTTGAATTTTTTATAGCATTTTTTGTCAAAAGAAATAGCAATAAGTTTGTTATCAGGAGTTTCATATTTTTGACTTTTAATTTCTTATAAACTATCTTCTTTTGTTTGACGTCAACTTGTCGGAGCATTTTTTAAAACCATGTTGGGACAAATTTTGATTTAATTATTTACAGACAAAAATTATTTTATAAGAAAAAAGGATACTACATTAATTTTTTTAGAAACTTTATAATCTATGGGTAAACGAAATGATTTACAATGGCTTCGAGCGCTAGCAATTTTCGCAGTTGTTGCTTTTCATTTAGAACCTACTGTAATACCATATGGATATCTTGGTGTTGATATGTAAGTTATATAGGTGTTATTTTACTATCCATTACTACGTTCTATGATTTAGATTTTTTGTTATATCTGGCTACTTAATGACATTAATTCTATCCAAAAATAGAAACCTTGCTATGTTTTATGGAAACCGAATGAAACGCATTTTTCCAACTTGTGTATTTGTAATAATTGTGTTAACTGTTGTTGGATATTTTCTATTGCTACCAATGGATTTTGATTTTTTTAAAGAAGAAGTTTTATGGTCTATATTTTTTGTTAATAACATGTATCCAATATTTCATCAAAAACAATATTTTGAAATGGTAAGCTAAAAACTTTTTACTGGATTCAAAGTTTTTATGCTGACCATTTCCCTTTGATTGATTTTAAATGGATTCCTTTGATCTTTGCCGCCTTGTGAAATTAATGCCACCTTAGTCTGAACCTTTTTCCTTCAAGAATTCTGGCATAAGAGCAGTGCAAAAATGTTGGTATTTTACAATACAATTTTAGGTATCTGAATTCAGATTTCTACTACATACTTGGTCATTAGGTGTTGAAATTCAGTTTTATTTAATTGCTCCATTTCTTATCATATTTTTGCTATCGAGGCAAAAACCACTTATATGGATTTTTATTTTTGGATTCTGTTCTTTTTTATTTCAGTTATTTGTGCCCAATAAAAGTGTGTCATTTGGGTTTGTATTTTGTCGAATTTGGCAATTTTTAATTGGTACTTTTGTTTATTGTTACAATGCTAATCAAGAAATAAATGGTTATGAGGTGAGTTGCTCTTATGAGTAAAATCTGACCGCCCCTTTTTTCATGTTAACTTTTTGGTGATTTATATCATAAGAATCAAAGGCGGCACTTTTCTTATGATGTCTAAAAACATGTTCTCTGAACATCCTCTCAACAGTTTACCTTGCACCTATTTTAGATACTGTTACCGTCTGATGACACCACCACCAAAACCGATACGTCGCCAGAAAACAATAATAATTACAATTTTACAATACTGTCTTTCCTTGGTCTCATCACAATATGCTTTTATCCTTTATCACTTGATCATATTTATGCTTTTCCAATTATTCTTCGAACACTTGCTACTATTCTTACTGGAATTTTCATTGCACTAAATTCAATTCAACCAATTAATCTCTATGAAAAATTGGATGCTTTCTTGGTTTATGTTGGTGACGCATCATATGTTATTTATCTGGTTCATTGGCCAATTATTATTTGTTTTAAATATTTCGTAATAAATTACGGTAAGTGAAGTACTTGTAGTAGCTTTGTTATCCATTACTACTTCGTTGTTTCTGTGGATAAAACTTGACAATTGTCTTTTTTTAGTTGAATGAACTATTCTTTCTTTTTTTTAAATTATTTGACTATTATCATTTGCAACAAAAATATAAAAAACCAAAAATTTAGATTTACTATCTTTTATGATAGTAACACTAATTTCCGAAACAAGATAACTTTGATTACTATATTTGCGACTATAATTTTAGGAGACTTCTTTACCATATTAGTAATTGTCATTACTGTATTAATAATATTCAACTTTTTTGAAGTTCCAATGCGAAAAGTATCTATTCAAAACAATATTTATTTCATCATAGTTTGTTATGCTATCATATTGCTGATTAGTAATACTAGCAATGAAAAAATTATTATTAACAATAAAAATGAAAAAGTCAGTATTTTTATTTTTTAAAAAACCAATAATTTTTTTTATTTTTTTAGAATTTTACTGCCTTTGTAGATCCTATTTATCAAAATGAAATTGAAGCAAAATCTTGTAAAACTTTGTATTACGATAATTGTAAAAAGAGTGCGATTCTTGATAAATATCTTACTGTAAGGCCGAAATCAGAGAAACCTGAAAGGTATTGCTCGTATAAAGTTAGTTTTTTTAAATTGAAGCTTGTATATGACTTCTGGCCCCATGACAGAAGAATTTAAAAAAGAATAAAAAATATATGGGAGTTCTTAAGGAGCCATGGAGCCAGCTGACATGGGGTAAGTGGTCAGATTTCATGGAATCAGAAGTCATGATACCAAAAATTTCTTGCATGATTTTAGCTAAATCCAAATGCAACAAAAACCATTGTAATTACTGGAAATAGTTTTGTATATTTTCAAATTCGAGGAATTCTTGATGCAATTAATGAATCAAATGCACACTTCAAAGAAGCATATTTCATTACTCATCCTGCTTGTAGTATTATTGCTGGAAAACTCAATTACATAAAAAAAATTACTTGTGAAAAATATGATGGATCATTTGATACTTTTTTAAATGCAACAAAACCTGATATAATTATTCATTCTTCAAGGTAACAGTTTTGAAAACAATTTTTTTTTTAAATGTTGAAATTTTAGGCTTGATCATTTTATTACTAAAAAAGTAGAATCAATCAATATTTCTGAATTTGATTATTATTATCATGAATTTAAACGATCAATATTGAATGTCGCAAAATATACTTCTCGTCTTATTATTATTGAACCAAATCCGATAATGTGGGGGTATTGGGATTTTTGTTAATTGACATAACAGTAATTTGTTTTTTCTAGCACAAAATATAAAAATCCTTTAACGATTGGGCATACATTACGATCAAATGGTTCAATTTCTTCTTTTAATGTTTCTATAGAGGTAAGTGAAAGATTGCTTAATTTTCAGTAATATGTTTAGCGTCGCCCAAAAATGAATAATCACTTTTAATGAAAGTGATTTTTTGCATTTGTATGGGAGTATCAAAATTTTCAAAAATAGAATTTACAAAAAACAGTTCCAGCAAAATGAGTGATAGTACTCAGCCTTTCCTGGAAGCCATTTGGAAAAATTTGACTAAAAAAGCTTTAACAGAAAAAGAAAATCGGCAATTTCGTTGGGACACTCTGTACAGTTAGCATGCTTTTTCATTTTTTACATCTTCCTAATTAACATACAACTTTGTTATTTTAACATTTCAGAAATTTCACGAAAAACATGATCCAACATGGAATCGTGTCAAAAAAGCTATTGAAACATGTTCAAATTGTGTTATTATACCAACTCAAAACCTCTATTGTCAAAAAACGTATTGCCCTGCTGCTGATTCATTGACGAAACTTGGAATGTATTGTGATGATAGTCATTTAACTCCAAGATATTCACAATGCTTAAAACCAAATATTATTCAAGCTATCGATTTTAAAATACCAAAAATGAATGATAAATGTGATTTAGCAGCTATTTTTAAAAATTAAAATCCAAAATGTGATAATGTTGCTATTATTTTGTTTTCTGAGGTCATAATCTTCTTTTACTGGGTATCAATAAGTTGTTGACTTATCTGTATTATATAATTTCATAAAACAAATGTTTTTTGTTATTTAATATTCTTTTTATAAATTACAGTAATTAAAATTGTCTGTTTATGACATATTACAAACGATTAATTAATTTTTTGTTTACGTTTCTGTTACAGAAAAAATAACTCTGAATCTTTTGATATATGTGCTATTATATTCATGGCAATTTTTTTCAAGGAACTGTTTTTAATGAATGAAAAAAATGTTTAAATTTAAAAGTTTAGAAAAAAATATTGATCCATTTTATCCCTTGAATGACTGCTGAAGAAAATCAGTGCACGTTATTGTTCTGGTCGAGGAATTTGTGAACAACGTTGTACGCATTCGGGGGGACCATTAGAAGTACTAGGTGGTGAACCGTTTGATGTTTTAGACTTGCGCCATAAACCACTCGACCATCGAAACGGCTCAAAAATGCCATAACTGATGTGGTCATATTTGAATGGCACATTAAAAAGCATTTCATTTAAATGCAAAAAAGAATTCTTAGAGTTTGAAAAAAATGAGAGCGCTTCTTTTTTATATTTTTATTTTTGCTATCATGGATAACATATTGAACAACCGAAGTGTTAAAAAAAATTATGGCACATTAAGAGAAAAAAATTTTAACATTGAATGATAAAAAGATTGATCCATTTTATCCCTTGAATGACTGCTGAAGAAAATCAGTGCACAATGGGTTGTTCTGGTCGAGATGAACAGTTGTTTTGTGCGCGTTCGGGGGACCATAATAGAGCGGCTGGGTAGTGGTGAACCGTCCGATGTTTTAGACTTGCGTCATACACCACTCGACTATCGAAACGGCTCAACAAACTTCAAATTTATTTGCTCGTATGCCAAGAAAAAACTGGCACAAATCGTGGCTGATCATTGAAAGAAAAAAGAAGAAAAGAAATTCTTTCATTGGAGTTTAAACTTTTTATTCTAATTTCATGTCACAGCTTTTGTGGGAATGAAATAAGAATGTATTGTTATTAATCTATCACATTGGTATGCCAATAATGGTGGCACAAAACATTGCGAGAAAAAAAAGACAAAATAAGCTCTATCTTTCATGCTCAATTTTTTTAAATTTTTTCATTATTATTTATGTTACAACTTTTTTTATCCATTACAAATTATTTGAATCTTATTCGTGTATATTAATTTCCCTATTACCAGAACGGATAGTGTCAAGAATATAATGTTTAAATGGAATAAGAAATTTACCTTGTCAAAATTAATTAAGAAAATAGTAGACAACAATTTGCAACTTTCTATTTATCATTGACAATTCACGTGAAAGACATTTTATCAAAACAATCAAGTTAATTTTAAGAGACATCGTCAGATTGCTCGTTAAAAGCAAAATTTGCAATTAACAAAGACAACTTTAGCAAAAAAAAGAAACATAAAAAAATTATAAAAATTTTCAAAAATATTAATTTTTAGAGATTAATGTTTGATTATTTATGCTATATTCACCTTCTTGATCTTCATAGCGGAAACGGATGTGAGAATAATGAATGCTTTTGTCTTTTTTCCTTGTGTTAGGCAATGGATAAAAATGGCACATATAAATAATCACTTATTTACCATCAACAAGCTTGAACACAAAAAATGTTTTGAAAATAGCATTTTTATGTAATGCCTCGTTTAATGTTCGCAATAAAAAAATTAAATTTACCGTATGCTACCATAATCTTTCAGTGAAACAGTTTTTTTAAAAATGGCTAATAAGGAAGTTTATTTCTTTTTTTTTGTTTACAAACTTGTTTGTCTTTGCTGTATAACTGTTTTGTAAGCAATGATCATCATCAAAAATACATAACCGTTCACCAATAATGTTGTCATGATCAAAAACAATGATGGCTTGTATTGTAACAAATTTACTCTAAATAAATTTTGCACTTTTATAAATTTTTCCATTTTTGATGATTCTATCATCACTTTGTTGTAATAATATTCATTTATTACATCAACTATAAAAAAATGTTTCATCACGCTTCAACCATTAAAACGGTTTACGTTTGTGATCAAAAATTCACGTTTTTCGACGCTATGATCATTTTCGCTAAACAGAGAACAGGAAGAAGGTGACAATTGGGGTGATAAAAAAGGGTTTAGGATGAAAAATTACCACGTTTTTTCCAGCATTTTTTTTATTGTTTTTGCGGGGGTTGTTTGTCTTCTTGTTTTGCGTTCAGTTTATCATCATTATCTTCTATTGATAGAAAAAATAGGAAGTTTATCAGTTAGTTTACCACCTTTTTGTTTTTGGTTTGTTTTGTTTTGATAACGAAAAATGAACAATGAGCATTTTTTTACTGATCATGAAAAAGAAAGTGTTCAGACAATTGATCAAAATAAACCTTTTTTTAACAGTACAGTACCTCTTGCATTCGCGAAATTACTAGAGTGGTTAGAAAACTATAATTCTTGATTCTCATAAATGTGAATAAAAACTGATGTCTCACACGCACTATAACTGCAAACATTTAGTTTTAATCCCCGTTTGTTTTAAACGCAAAATATAAGTGCAAAAATCTGTCTGGGTCATTAAGCGTCATAATCGTAAACCTAAAAATTTTTGCAAATCTTCCGACGACTCTTTTTTATGTGCGCTACATTTTTTCTTCATTAATTTTTGTTGCAATATTCCTAAATATGTCTTAATCACTCTGTCGGAAATGATAGTACTTTGAAGTTAAACATTTCATTATTGTACAATGTTTATGCCTAATTCAAAGATTAAAACTTAAAACATTTCAATGAATCGTGGTTATTTTTTTGAGACAAATCTAATTTGATTGTTGAGTGTTCATTTAAGAAATAACTGTCAAATTTAAAATATAAACCTATTACTCAGTTTTTGAAGTTATAATTTTAATGACTTCTAATCTACCATATTACGGTACTTTCCTTTTTAATTCAACTTTGTACTTTATTAATCTACTGTTTATTTTTAGCTCAAAGCCAAACCTTGAACTTCGCTATGTTTCAAACTGTCATTTTTCAAACTACAAATAAAATAATAGAAATTAATAATATTTATTATTACTAATCTTGAAACAATTAAATTTCAACACCGGTTAAAAAACAGAATACAAAAAGAAAGAGAAGAAAAAAAGAGAGACATTAACAAAATTTGAAAGATAAGAAAAGTTTTGTTAGTTTTTTTTCTTTTTTTGAAGATGATTGATGGATTTCTCATAAAAGAAGAAAAAAAAGGTTAGTATTATGAGAGAGAGAAACTATGCAACTATAAATTTTAGAAGACAATAGAAAATAATAATAAAGAACCGTTTAAAAGAAGAAAATGAGATCAAAAAAATATGGCCATTCTTTGTGCGTTAATTAGTTTGTAAGTGCAAATTACAAAAAAGAAAGAAATATGAAAGAATTCTAGAAAGAGAGAGAGAGATACGACTAAAAAAAGAAGAAAGAAACTTGATTTTTTAGGGTTAATATTAAAACAGCGCAAAATATATAACACTGTAGTCGAGCTTTCAAGGCTGCAAGTAGCCTCTTGTCAATTAAATATAAAATATTAAAACATGTTGAAAGAAGACAGATCATTGAATAAACTTTAGGCAGATTCTGATGGACATATTGATGTCACTCTTTGACGATGTGAACACATTGCAGAAATAATTTCATGAGTTTCTTTTTTGAGTGTTTCTGGTAGTCGAAGATAGAGATACAGTAGACATAAGAATGATGGAATAATAAAAAGTGGAATAAGTGTATATGCACCAATGAGCTAAAAAATATGTTGTATTAATAAAGTGAAAAACACGAAACAATGGAGACACTGTTTAGAATGCAATACAAAAACTTCTTTACTTTTGAGTATACTGTAATTGAAAAAAACAAAAACAAACCTGATAGAGAGGAACACATGTAAAATTTGTTGCTGCAATCATAACATTTGTTAAACCATAACATAAACAAAATACTGTTGAGCTAAAAATAAACAGAAGATTGATAAAGTACAAAGTTGAATTGAACTTGCCGATGACGTTGTGCCACAAGCTCCGGCGCCACAAACCATGAAACAGGTCCTAATACAAGCCTAAAAACGATAATTAATTATTACAATTGTTTAATAAATTCTTGTTTTTCCTATCTTCGATTAAAATATCAAAAACACAATGAACGTACCCGTAGGCAATTGAATACAGGAATAACGAACTCATTGCAGCATATTTCATCCACCATGATAAATGGCTTAGTACGGAAAATACGACGAAAGCAGTTAAAAAGAGATTTGATAAAGTCCCAAATGTAAGAACTAAAAATCTTCGTGGATATCGATCAATAAATAGAGATCCAAGCATGCATGAAGCAGTAAAAACAATCATTAGCGATGTTGATGCAAGTTCTGATAAGGCACTACTAATATGAATATATTGAAAGAAATAAGTTGAAGATTGAAGTATTGGATAGAAGGAGAGAGTAAGAACAAGTGTTGCACATGCTAACATAACAGCTCGTCGTAAATGCCATGTTGTTAGTAGTTCCTAAAAATAATACAGACTGTTATTATTGTAACGTTGTATGAACATAGAATGATTCGAGTGAATTTGTAACGACAGATTGCTCTTTTTGTTTTTTCAAGCTGAGTAAAGATTGAATTTGGCGCAATCTGGCGAAATGTTTTCGATTGCCGTGTTTGTGTTGACATATCCTTGTCAACATGAGCTGACAGGCACCAAAATGAAAGATTTGTCATCAAAATCCAACTCAACATTGTACTTGAGCCACCATATACTATAGCATAATATCCTTACCTTAATAGATGATTGCTTTTCATGATCTTCATGTGAACCTTCGACAATAAATTGATCCAATAGCTGTTCATTCTCTTTCTTTTCACCTTGAAAAAATTCCAGCGATTTTAAAGCAGCACTTCGATCTTTTCTGAAAAAAAGGATTACTGTATATTTTCGAAAACAAATGAGACAAAAATTTATAATAAATTGCCATGTTTGTCATTTGTCCTTTTGTGGCTGGTGGCAACCTATCAAATGCATGTCTCTCCATCTCTCTTCAAAATTCAATTCTTCCCTTTAAAAAAGCTAACCTAACAATCATTAAAAACTTTGGTGTTTCTGGAATAAAAAATAAAAATAACATAAATGGAATTCCAGGTAAAATAGAATAGAATAAAAGTTTTGATAGTGAATCACCAAGCACAGATCGCATTCCCAAAATCATTCCAAGTACTGCTGCAAGGCCATAACCAATTTCACCCAAAAATGAAAATGTTGCTCGATATGTTACAGGTGTTGATTCTTGAATGTATAGAATCAATGAAGCATCAGACAGTGGTGAAGCAAATGCAGCCATTGATCTTCCAACAATTAGCAGCTCAGGTAAATAAAATACAGAACCAGCAAATTGTATTGCAGCTGCAAGAGTCATGATAGCATTTGATGAAAGATATGAGACTGAAAAATAGAAGATAGGTAATGATTATCTTTATCAGCAACAAGAAGGTAAAGATTTGGTCAATATACTTACATCGTCGTCCATATGTATCAGTAATGTATGGAGAAGCAACAGATGAAAAAATTTGACATACAAACCAACAATTAAAAGTTGCAGATCGAATAATGCTTTCCCATGTATCAGATAATATCCATCCACGTCTTGCATATGATTCACGAATAAATGAACGAAGTTCTTCAACAGCTGTATTAACAGATGAATTAGTAAATCTATAAAAGCATTACATATAAATAGAAGCATATATATATATGAGAAAGAAAACATACCCAGATGGCAAATTTGTAATTAATGATAAAGCAACACAAATTCCAAAAAGTCGAATGACATTTTGTCGTTTCATATCAGTCATCGTTGGCAATCTTCTTTATTCGAGATTTAAGAATAAAGAAATATATATATCCAAGATGTGTCTTCGTCGTTGTTGCTAGTTGTGTTAGTGGGGTGAAGGGAAGAAAGGAAGGAGAAGAAGGGGCCACAAAGTTCCTCTCTCTCTAAAAAAATGATTACATTAAAAAATTAAAGAAAAATGACAGAAATTAAATGGTTTATAAATAAAAAAGCAGACACGGAAAATAACCATGATGGTGGAGTCTAAAGTTTGAAAAAAAATGTATTGCTTTGGGCGGAGAGAAATAGATACATACATCAATGATGGAGCAAGTAAACGATAGGCAAATGTGGAAGCAGAAAAGGAATTGTGTAATTCAAACATTGAAAAACAAAAGAACGATCATTGTGGCAGCAGAAAGAAATAATGGTTAAACAAAAAAGGTCAGTTAGAAAGTTTAAGATCGGCAAAAAAAATATTAATATTTTTCTTACACAAAATTGAAGACGTCATGGCAAAAGAAAAAAAAGCATGGATTGATTACAAACTGAAATGTCTATGTCTGCAGCCATGGCTAAAACTTTCTAGCTCAAGTCTGGACAGACTCATTGCCAAAAGAAAAAAAGGTAGCGAACAACAACAACAATCAAAGCGGGAAAAAACCTCTTCAAAATTATAGCTGCTTCATTCGGTCATTGATGCAAGCAGCAATAATAACACATTTTTTGATTTGAGGAGATACAAAATAGAATATAGGTAAAAAAAGCAATTATTAAATCTAATAATTGCTAGTTAATAAAAAAGTTTTTTGATATTTATTAACTACAGTAGCTACTGCAATAGCAAATGACTTATCACAAAAATAATTAAAAAAATAAAAGACACAATTAAGTAAGCGAAAAACTATAATTTTAGATTTGAAGATGTTATTGTTGCCTGCGCGCTTGAAGTTTTTGGAAAACATTTACAAAAAAAATAGCTCAAAGCTTGATCAAAGACATTTGATATTTCTTGGAAGAGCAGGATATCCTACAATATCTCCCACAAATTAGCAACATACATCATTAGAATTGAATAAACAAGTTTTTGCACGCCTACACCACATAAAATTACGGTAGATAAGAAGACCAAAAAAAGAACACGAAAGAAACAAACATCTTCGAAAACTATGCGGGTGATCTTTTAATCTTATACCGCAATAGTTCTTGTGTTATCAAAATATCCGCCAAATATTACAATTATTTATTCAATGTTTTTACAAATATCCCGAGTTCTTCATTTTTACCGGAAGAAAATATTCGACGAAGAGAAGGTTAAAACCTTTTTTAAAGAGATCGAAAAGAGGGTGTTCTATCAACAAAAACCCTAAAAATGGGGGAGACGGAAGTCTATCAATGTGAAGGATGAATGATGACAAATTTTTCTGTGATCAAATTTTTTGCTCCGATTTCTATCATTTTTTTGCAAATCAGTAGAAAAAAAAGAAAGATTTATTATTATCGTTAAATATATATCAGTGATAAAAAGAACTTTTGATAAACAAAATGATTATTTATACATTTCGATATCCTGTCGTCTTCTTCTTTCATTCATTTTCTTGTTAAAGCACTTTTTGTTGAACTTTTTGTAGCAGCAGAAGGACTACCAGATTGAGTATTAGCTAGACTGTTTGATCCAGATTGAGTTTTAGCCAAAGTTTTTGTATTTGATCTTGGTTTTGTGGTTTTAATGACTTGAGTTTCTTGTGTAACAATAACTTCTACAGGAGCTGGTGAACGAGCTGGTGCAATTAATCAATATGTTGATGGTTGCAGTGGCAATGTAAAAATGCCTTACAGTATGATAATCGAAATTTCTATACTACCGTAACCCCAAAAGTTTTATGATGTAATCAAAACATGAAGTAAATGTACTACAGTAACCCAAATAATAAAATAAAACTTACACAACAACAAATTCGTAACAATTGTATAAATCCACATCCCAATTGACATGGCATGGCAATTCATTTACATACCAATTAATGTAAATAAAATAACTTCTGTTGGAAGATACAATGTTCCCATAGCGTAATGCGTCTCTGACGTAGCTTTCTTTTTTTCTTGACCTTTCGAAAATATATTTTTTGACCAAAAATCAAAGTTGTATAATTTCTTTGTTCTCTTTTTTCCATGGTACAAAAATACAAAAATTTTTATAGAAATAGAATTATGAATGAAAAAAAGTTTAAAACAAGAAGGATGAATCATTTTTGACCTTTGATAATAGATGACCAGCAAAAAAAATAAATATTATAGATTTGTTTTTCAATAGTTGTTGGGATACTGTATATGAGCAAATTACAAGCTGGCCTCTATTCCGATGTTTTAGCGGTAGTTTTAAATTGAAATCATCTAATTATAATCTTAATGTTTTTCTTCTTATTTGTTTGTCATTGTAACTGTTAAAGTTTAAAGTTTAACAATTATATAACTTTATTATAAAACTATTTAAGATGATAAACAAGAAAACTTTAGCGATGTCAAATTTTTTTCTCAACGTTCTTCCCAGATGTCTGTATTATCATTTTTTATGCCAATAATAAATAATAAAAAACTCAAAAATAATTTTTTAATAAAAAAAGTAATAACAAAAAAAACTGTAAAAAATGGTTATTCATGCAAGAACTCTCAATGAAGAAACCGATTGTTAATCAAAATTTTACATCCAAATGATTCAACAGATTTAATTTGATTTAAAACTGAAGTACTGAATTGTTGAATTAAATCTGGATTAATGCTTTCATGAAATGAGATATATGCACGTGTATCTTTATCCATGTTTTTCTAGAAACGACCAATGTAAGAGTATGTAAAAATATGAATTTTTGTAAAAGGACAAACCATTAAATACTGAACAAAGCTTGTAGAATCAATTACTTCATGGCATAAACCAATTGAAAATCTTGAAAATAATTTATTACGTGGAAGATCAGCTATTTTTTGAAAGCTGTTATAGCTGACTGCTACTGTATTTTCAAATGGTGAACTTGCTGTTATACTAAAATAGAAAAACTGTTTTAATATCAAGAGTTTTCTTAACTTCATACCTAAAGTGATGTACATTTGGTAATACTTCCATGATATCTTCTAATTGAGCCAATGCATCACTATCCACTAAAATCTCAACATTATGAAATTTCAATTCTTCAACTGTTTTGGATTCAGTCATAAAAAGAAAATCTTTGAAAGAAATTCGATGTTTTTCAATTGTTAAATATTTTACAGCAAACTTATAAATGCATGGAAGAATGGCAGCGACCAAATTATTATTATTGAATGAATCGTCAACATGAAAATAATTTGTAACAAAAAGATTATTAAATTCTTTTAATTTTGGAGTTACATTATGAATCGTTAAAGCTTGATTCTCTAACTTGCTTTTAGCATCCATACGATTATCGGTGATATCTTCTGCAATAACTAAACGATGGCAAATTGGGGTTGGTTGTTTTTTAAAGAAGTATTTGCATGATGAAAAAAGTTTGTGCAAAATTTGATGTTGTTTCATGAGGTAATAAATAATTGGATTTGGAAAATCAAAATATTGAATCATTGCTATGTCAAGATTTAACTTTGGGATGAAATATTTTGTTTTGGGATTGTCCTTAAATACAGCTTTAATTGACCCAAATTCGCTAAAATCCAATAACTTTTCATTTGGGATAATCCCAAACGTCTGTGCTTCCTTCAAATATTCATTCTTCATTTCACCATCATCAAGAAAATATCCACAGTACCGTGAATAAATTCCCAACATTGCTTTTGAATTTCGTGGTCGCAAATATTCAATATAAATTTTCCATAGATTTTTATTACACGTATTTTCAGAGATTCGTTGTTCAATGCTATGGAGAGTAAATTCTTCATCATTCCATTCTTGAATTCGTTGAAACCATTCTTCATCGCTATCATTTACTTCCATAATTCTTTTATACATTGTTTGTGCTTGTTGGAATTTCTCGCGCATTTTTTTATTTAATGGAGCAGCTAAAAAAAAACAAAATACAGTACACTGACAAAAAAGAGAAAATGTAAGATTTTTTTGGAGATTAAATTTGAATTTTGCGCCATTTGGCAAAGTATTTCCGGATGCCAAAATTTAAGAGCGAAAGCATAAATGAATAGTTTGGAAAAAAGAAGCACAGATACTTTTTAACGAGAAGAAGCACGGGTTTCGGAGACAGTATTGTACCTTTTCGTTTCTGATCACTCCGATTTCCACAATCAAAATGTAATTTCCTCAAGGAATCGCAACACCATTTGGTTCTTAAACTTACTTGAAATTCTTTCAAGAATTTTCCAATATTTTTTAAGTTCATTATGAGGATAAATAAAATACTCCAGTTCGTAATCAAATATTCTTCTTAAATTGCACTTGTTTCCATCATAATTGTACCATATTACAGAGTTATACTGTATTAAACATTTAAAACGGTAATACTGAAATATCTTTTATTTCAATTTTAGAAAATGGCTTATATGTCCTTACGATACATTCTTCATGCAGAGATCTAAAATTCATAAGAAAAATATTTTGATCAAATATTTTTTTAATTTTTTGTGAATCAGTTTCATCTCTGAAAAAAATGTCGTAAAATAATTAGATAAAAAAAGAAAAGGCATGACTCTTTTGATGGACCATTATTTATATCATTTTATCATAAAGAGGGTGAAGCTACCGTAATCGCTAAACAAAGATGCATTCATTCAAATGATTTTTAAGGGATTTTCAAAGATAACAAAATCTAAGATTTGCTGGTCACACATCACAGGTCAATATTTTAAAGATACTTACTCTGATATTGTTAGTGAAATAAAATCAGGAATAAAATACTTTTCATGGAAAGTTTTATAAAATTCAATTTTGGCTTTATCTTCTTCGGGATTGTATAAATTTACCTCCCGAATTTTCAATCTTAATTTTTCAACACTTTCACAACATTTTTTTGATTTTGTACAGCCATATTTAAAACCCATCATGCTTTATAAAATATAAAACAGGAAAAACAAAATGTAAAAGAAAATTTAGAGACAAATGAGAATATTTCCGTTTACTGGATCAATAGTATATGTTTACTAAAAATTTTTTATTTACTGTGGTACAAACGAGTCCAAATATGGTCGTTCTTTGAGAGAAATTACAAATTTTTTAATTGTTCAATAAAGAAGTCATTCAAAAAAGTGGTGAGGGGATAGTTTTAGAGAAGGTGTGCAGATTCAGTTTTTTAAATTGCCTTTGCTTAAAGATAAAACAATCAGTAATAAGAAACCAATAAGTTGCAAAAAAGCATACTCGAATTATTTATGCAAGAAATAAATCCGGTGATTATAAAATCAATGAAGTAATTTCTAGATTAGAATGTGATGGATGTGGTGCAGCATATATTAACCATACAGAAAGAGAAATGAAATAAAAATCAATCATTTCATTAACTTAGACAATCCAAACACAACACCATATAAATCAATGCCATTAGCAGTTGACTGAAAAAAGCATAAACAAAATTCGTAGTAACATTCATCAAAGTTCAAAAACGTGCAACAAATTAAAAAAGGAAACAAGCAGTTATTGATGCCTTCCAGGAAACAGTTTTAACCCCATGTAACGAATAGAAATTTTTTTTCTTTTTTAAAATAACATTCTTTTTGTTCTTATATTTTAAAAAGTTTTTTATCATCGGTGTATTTTTACAGAAATATATAAAGATGAAAAAAAACTACAGAGAGATGAAAAAAGAAGAAACAAAAAAGTAAAGGCGAAGAAAACCATGGAAAGAGGAAACAAGGGAGCGAGATGAAAAGCAAGAGCAAAGAAAAACATAGAGAGAGAACAACGCAAGCGAAATGAAAAGCAAGCGAGAGGAAAAGCAAGCGAGACGAAAAGCAAGCGAGATGAAAAGCAAGCGAGATGAAAAGTAAGCGAGATGACAAAACATAGGAAGAATCTAGTCTTTGAGGAATTATTCCTTCATTTATTGTTCACGTAAAACCTTAATTTGTTATCTACAATGTCTACCTTCTTAGATGCCGATTTCAAGGTTAACTTCATCACTCCAAATAACAAAGTTACTGAATGGGTCGAAGGTGTAAATGGCATACTTCGTAATGATTATGTATGGGCAAAAGCCCGAGAACTTTTCCCAGATTTGGAGCAATTATATAAGTTTCAACTTGTAAAGAGAAAAGATCTTCCACGTGAACCGCTTCCCGATAATGATAATCAATTTGAAGGAACTGATGTAGAAGTTGAATTGCTACATGTAGTTCCTGAAGCTACTAGTGCACTTAATAAGGTACATCATGATTGTACAGCATTGAAAGATTTTGCAGTACCAACTGGTAAATAATTTTTATATTGGGGTATTACATTAAAACTACATTTGATTACTGTAATGACACAGGAGGTTTTGATCGCAAACTGAGAATTAGTACGTTTTATTACATTCACATATGTAAGCGTTTTACGTGATAGTAGTGAGCTTTTTTTTATTGGAATTAAATTTTAGTAATTTGTTGATACAATCAGCTAGTTTTGTAGACGAAGTAATAATAGATATTTTCAAAAAGAAGAAAGCTTTTTGAATATTTCCTTTGGCAAAATGTCTCTTAAGAGCAAAAACGAAACATTTTTTTGATGGTGAATAAAAAAAATTGATGCGCAATTTGCCGTTGACGACTTTAGGCACTCTAAAGTTAATTTATAAATCATTTGTTTAACTATTAGATCCAAATAAATGTTAATGAGAAAGTAGTTTTCCCCCATCTTTTTTGTTTGTGCTGCCAATTTTTACTTAAGCTAAAAAATGTGGACATAATCTGCTGCACGGCTTTTTTATATCTCATCTTTTTATTTGATTAACTGAGTATCAATTATTCATTTTAGAAATGGGAACAACTTCTGGAGAAGCTTTTGAACGCTTTAAAGTTGATAATAATATTGAGCTGCTTGATTTACCATACAAATTTAATAAAGCTGCAGATGATGAAGTTCGAACCGATAAGCCATGGAGAAATGATCCAAATTATTTTGATGTAAGTGATTACCTTATTTTTGATAGTGACTACTAATAGAATACTCCTTTTTTTTAGAAAGTTAAAGTATCAACTCTTGCACTTTTAAAGATGGTTACACATGCTCGTTCTGGTGGTGATCTAGAAATTATGGGAATGCTACAAGGACGTGTTGAAGCTCATACTTTTTATGTTGTTGATGTTTTTGCTTTACCTGTTGAAGGTATGTTACTTGCAAATCTATATGCTGATAATAGAGAGACGTTGTTATAGGTACTGAAACTCGTGTAAATGCTCAAACAGAAGCATATGAATATATGGCTCGTTATACAGATCTCTACAATAAATCTGGAAATATGGAAAAAGTTGTTGGTTGGTATCATAGTCATCCAGGATATGGTTGTTGGTTGTCTGGGATTGATGTTGAAACTCAACATTTAAATCAACAATTTACTGAACCATTTTTGGCTATTGTTGTAAGTTTTTTTATCGTTTGTGTGGGCTGTCTTTGGGTCATTTTCACGACAAAGTTGTTAGCCGATTGCCATACTTGTTTTGTATCGAATTCATCCTCTACATCTTTCTCTTCTTTTTAGGTTGATCCTGTTCGAACTCTTTCATCTGGTAAAGTTGATATTGGTGCATTTCGTACATATCCTGATGGACATCAACCTTCAAGCAGTAAAGTATCTGGAAAATTTATTCCTATGAATAAAGCTGATGATTTTGGGCATCATTGTAATCGTTATTATCAACTTGAAGTATCATATTATATGTCAACAATGGATACAAAACTTTTAAAGTATTTTTGGAATAGTTATTGGGTGAGTAAACTTTCTTCAACTGTATTATCGTTAAAATTTTAATTTTTAGGTTCAAACTTTATCTGGTAATAAACTTGGTGGAATTTCATCATATTTAAATTCACAACTTTCAAATATTGATTCTATTCTTCAAGGGGTACGTGCTTACAACCTTTCTGGCATACTGTAATTCCTTCTCTCTTGCAGGTTAATACTGAACGAAGCAAAGGTGAACGTACAAATCCACTTCTTAGCAAATGTGGTGATGATTCTCGTAAACTTGTTACTGAAGCTGCAAATGGCCTTTTACAAGAATATTTTAAGCGAAGCTTTTGTTCTGGACCATCTGAAGATAATCCTGTTTGTAAACAAGATGTTGAACCTGTTACTGCTGCTGTCGTTAACAATGAAAATGCTTAATTATTTATTTATCTTTTGTTTGAACATTTTTTCTTCTTGTATTATAATACATTTACCGTGTGATTTTTACTGTTTTTATTTATTGAAGAACTTTTGAAATAAAATTTTTAAAAAAATAGATTGATTTTATTTCAAAAGGGCTTTTGATTGATATTATTAGTTTGAGAAGAAACTTTTTGCATACAAATATTCTTGTGGATACTGTATTGCTGATAAATTTGGGTTCAGCTCGCTGGTGCACATGTGGATGAGCTTTTATGTTTAAAGTTAAATTTATTTAAGGAAACATAAATCGATTTTAAACCGTCTACAGTATCCATAAAAACCAAATTTAAAGTAAAAGATTTTTGAGCCACAACAAATGAAGCATCATTTTTAAAAAACAGAAATGTCCAAAAACAATTTTATTAAAACAAAACTATACAAAGAAAAACAGAGATCAAAAATAACCGGAAAACATTATATTAAAACAGTCTAAAAATCTAATCAACTTCAACAACAACATTCTTATATTTTTCCATCACTTGAGGATTCTGTTGAATCATTTCTTCACTTACAAGAGAAACGCCCAATTGATCTTCTTTTTTCATTGGTTGACCCATATATGGAAACCATCGACGAATTTTTGAAACACCTTCTTCAACACTCATATTATGACATCCTGGTAAGATATGTTCTTGAATCCATCGTGGAAGTTTTGTACGCTTATCTGTTTTACCAAAACGCTGAAAAATGGAAAGAGGATAAATACAATCTGTAAACTAGTTAAAACTTACTCGATCAGCAAAAACAAGAACACCATAATCTGTTTTTCCACGAATAGCACGTCCAACACATTGTGCTGCATGTCTCATTGCATCAAATGTAAGAAAATCATTTTCACTAAAACCAACGCATTTTAATAAGAGCTACAGTATCTTCAATTCCTTACCGAATATCAAATTGATCTCTCAAATATTCTAATCGAGCACGTAAAATTCTTCCTTCTGTATAAACAAATGGAATACCAAGCATAATAACAGCACGACCAAGATGATGTGCAAAATCGATACCTTCTGAAACTTTTCCACGTGCAACAGAAAATAGAATAGCTCCACGCCCAGATTCACATGCTCTAACATATTGCTCTAGAGCATGTGCAGTTTCAACAGCATCCGTAGTTTCCATAAAAATAAGTTTATGCTTTGTTAAATCATCAAGAAGTCTCTAAAAAAGGAATACTCATAAAATTTAAGCACACGATGTTCCATAAAAACTAACAGTTTTAGCCCATGCAGAAACAAGTGATTCCATATAAATATAACTTGGAAAGAATACTACAATACCATCCGGGACACATTTTGATAGCTCTTGTAATAGATTACCATAGTTTCGAATAACAGCTGTATCATCTCGACATTCAAACTTTGATGATATTTCAACTTGATCATTTCCTTTTCCGATCATTAATGGTACAAATGATTCACGAGATTGTGTCATTGAAAGTGATGCCATAACAGCAGGTTGAAAATCAAGAATTCGAGGATACATATCAAGTGGTGAAAGCGTCTGCAAAAGAAAGAGCAAATTATCATTAATCCAAAATAAACTAAGAAAAAACAACTAAAAGTGTTCTGTTTCCTCTCTATATAAAACAACAACGTACCCCTGAAGTAATAATAACACTTTGAAATCTAGTAACCACAGGTCGCATTGCAACCGATGCATCTAAACATGATAAATGTACCAAACAATCAGGAAGAGAGTTTTCATCACGACTCATTTCATCTGGTTCAATAATAACACTAAATCCATGTGAAAATGTTGATACAAGTGTTGCAAATTGTGTTAATTTAACAAGTGGATTAAAGTTTGATACATCTGCAAGTTCAAGAGTTTTAGCTAATGATGCAAAACGTTCAGAGCAAAATTTCAGTGCTTTTCTTTCCATTAATAGTGAAGAATGAATATCACGTAAAAATGATGCTGGAGATTCAACATGTACAACACGAGTTCTCATTCGATGCTTGATATATTCAGAGAATCGTGTCATGAATCGAAGAAAATGTTCTGCAGTACGAATTGTTCCAGGGATAGCTTCTTGTAAAACTTCATCAGGGACACCTGGATTTACAATTGTAACCTAAAAAACAAATGAATAACATTTTAAAGTTCGATTACGATCAAACTTCTTACATCTTCTTCACGTTCACGTTGCTTTTCACGTAGATTTTCAACCAATCGATCATATTCTTCTTTCAGGCGTTCACTATTTTCATTCTTTAACTTTTTAAGATGTTTATCAAGGCTATCAAGATTTCCTTCACATCGAGTAATCAAGCGACGAGACTAAAAAATGTAAATGAAATTATTACAGTAAGACATACAGGACAAAAAATTTGGAACAAATTGATTCTATTTCGCTTTGTTTTAAAAAAGTCACTTTTGGGAGCTGTGTTTACAATAGAGAGGTGCAACAACGAAGAACTAGTTAAGATCAAAGGAGGTCCTGGATTATCAGGTGGTCGAGTTGTTGTTGCAAATGATCAACTTGTTATTGCATGTGAAGTAGCAAAGGTAAAAAGCCAGAGGTTGAACTTGGAGGAACAGATTTTGGAGTTGAGCCACTTGTTGATAATGATGCTGCAGGTGAAGAAGTTATGGACGAGATAGCAGATGTAGAAGAGCTAGTTGAATTTAATGGATCTGATACAGGTCCTGAATTAACATGAGAGCCAGGTGTTGTAGATGATACAGATGAAGAAGTCGTGGATGCAGGAGCAGCTGTAGAAGAGCTATTTAAGATCAAAGAATGTCCTGGATTATCACGTGGTCGAGTTGTTGTTGCTACAGATGATGAACCGGTTGTTGGTATTGTTGAAGAACCAGGTGTAGTAGACCTTGAAAAAACAGATAGTGGATACGAGTTGAGCTAAGGAGGTGCAACAACGAAGAAAAGGGAGCTCGTTTGTGAACTTCACAAGCCGTAATAACTAAATGTACCCCAAATTGTTCCAAATAAAAATCCAAAAACAGCAAAATCAGTTTGTCCCAAAAATATAAACAAAAGATAAAACATACCAATGAAACACTCATAGATTCAATGCAAACATTATCAATATTATGTGCTTCATCAAATACCACAACTGAACGTGGATTTAAATCTTTGCTAACAATTTCAGCAATTTTTGGATCAAGTAAATAATGATATGAATATACAATAATATGAGCCTTATTGACAGCAGAACGAGATAAAAAATATGGACAAACTTTTTTCTTTTGTCCAAATGCTCGAAGATCTGATAAATTATAAATTCCATTTGGGATTGGATAATCTCGTTTAGCATCCCATGTTTCAAAGAAATCACATTGTGGATAATCTGGATCAATCTTTTTTCGAGCTCTTGCAATACTAGAAGTTAGAGATTGACATGCACCATCAACAGCAATTCCTTCACGCTTGGAGACAACTGCTTCATTAATACAAAGATTTTTACGTGATGATAGAGCAATAGCAAGGAATTCTGGAGCACCCTGAAATAGCATAATAAAATAGAGAAACAATAAAGCATATGGTGTTCAAACAAAAACGGCACATTTGATTTGTTTGTTAAAATCTTTATGTCAAAGTTGAACGAAAACTGATCACTAAATTGGAAGAATTTTGGGAGATTCAGATTTTTGGATTCTGAAGATGCAAAATTTTTGTGGAAAGATACTAATCAAAAGATTTTTCATTGTTGTTATCACAATGATAGAAACATAAACATCCGGTTACTGTCAAGATTATCGTTTTCTGTTGTTACTGTCGATGTGATAGTAACCTGAAAGATCTTGTTATTATCTTTCTTGTTGTTGAGGCAATTGATTAGTAAACCTACAGTAACCACAACATTTCATTTTAGAAGATTTTGAGTTACTATTAAAAATGCAAAATACCGCTTTATTAAAAGAAAGAAGATAGTAGTGTTGGCATTCCGAAATTAAAAGGTATATGTTATTATCATCATTTTTACTGGAGAATGTGAATTTTTTATGAAAGGATGGTAACTTGTTATCATCTTCTGAGGTTACCATCATCCAGTTGGTTAGAGTTGTTTTTTATAAAATGATATTAAACATATAGATTCACTGTTCAATTTTTTTTTACTTTCAAATAAGCGAAAAGCTGCTACATTAAGAGAAAGATGATATTAACACTGGAATTTTCAGTTTAAAGATTTAATATTACTATCATCATCATTTTCAAAAGAGAATATGCAACTTATCAAGACAAACATAATATATTCAACATTTTTGTGGGAAGATAGCAACCAAAACATTACCCCTGCGCTATCAGATTTTCATTTATGTTTTACAGGAAAAAAATATGTACCAGTTTTGTTGGAGCACCTCGTAGAAACAAACTTACCCCTCCAACACGTTCATAATAATTAAATAAATGTCGCAATTCTTCAACACATTTTTCAATTTCTGGAATTGTTCGTGAACAATAGATTAATTTTTGGATTCGGCTTGGAAATTTAAGCATAAATGCAACAATAACACTCAACAAGCACGCTGTTTTACCCGTTCCACATGGCATTTCAATAACTCCATGACCCTAAAAACATACACAGCTTAATTATTGGATATAAACAGTTCCTAGCAGTTATAAAGTAAGGTAAAGTAAAGTAATAACCTACCGAAGCATCTAAAGCTTTTTTAACTTCTGCCATATAATAATATTGTTCTGGATAGATATGTTCATATGGGAAAAGAACTGTTAATTTATCGAGTTGTAGTCTAGAAAGGAGTAACAATTAGCTTTTGTAATTAACAATAAATAACTTACTTCATGTTTAAAGTATAAAAATAGAAAATAAAGCTAAAAAATACGTTAAAGATGAAAGTTGAAAATGTTGAAATTCAACTTATTACTTTTAAAAATTTTCAAAGTTGCAATGAAGTCGTTATGACACGTTTTGCCAAACCGTCTGAAACAATGATTTTTTCAAACGGTTTACTGTATTTTTTGTTGAAGTATTTTTGCTATATTTATTTATTTATTATTTAATTTGTGTGCCTAATGTTTGCTTTTAATGATAAGATTTTCAAAAACAAATGTTATTTACACACTCTTTCATTTCGGTGTACGTTTTAAATGATGAAAAGGGTTAAATAGGTTAAAGAGAGAAGTGAAAAACGTTGAATGAAAATTCATAACAGTGTTTAATTTATTCAAAGAAAATTATGAAAGAGATGTACCAAAATAAATCTCAGGCTTTTCTTCTATCCATAAACTTAGATATTCTTCTGTTTTTTGTTGATAAACATTTGCCATTTCACCAGTAATTTCGCTTTCAGTAACAAAGATGATGTCAAAACGAGCTTTAGGCGCAACAATTTTCTTTAAATAAATTTTAATAGAAATAATCTATTTTATTTGCCAAACTTACAGTAAGGTATTTCATAAACAGCTCATAATTAAAATTTGAATGGAAACCTGGAACGATCATATCATTGAATTTAGCCACAAAATATTCCAGTTTGTTTTTGGCAGGTGGGAGTTTTAAAAGGTTTGAAAATGTGTTCAAAGTAAAATATATCGGAGAAATCCTGAAATCAGTAGTCAGATATGACGTTGAAATAGTAATTAACTCATACCATAACGCATTAGCTTTTGGGACTCTTCCAATAATATCTTCCAGCTGCAAAAAACTGTCATCAGTTTTTTTGATTGCTGTATCACAAAGATGTAATTCCCTAATAAATTCTTGTTGAACCAAAAAATGAAATTCCTTTTCAGTTAAATTCTTATCTATAATGTCAACAACACATGCTTCACATTTATAAATTTTTTGACAAAAATTTGATAAACAATTTGAGTCAACATCTCTTCCTATTTCAAACAATTTTGTTATCCAAATTTTTGTAAGCAACTGCTCACTGCATAGTTTGGGAAGAATGGGAGAATCATATCCAACAAGAGCTTTTTGGTTATCTTTGAAAGAATTTCTTAGCATTACTGATGATATTACGGTAATCCGACACTTGGAATAGAAATATTTACAAGTACAAATTAATTTATGATAAACATTTGATGTAAATGTTAATAATAAATAATTCGTTATTGTATTTGGGAAGGGGAAGAATTGAATTTGTGGATTTTTAAATTTGTCCAAGTTGACTACAGATATATCGTTATCAATATTTTGATAAATGATACGGAATTGATTTGGTAAAATTAAGTTTTCATATTCTTCAGAGGATTCAGTCATAATTATAAATGAAATTTTAAAAATCTATAAAAGAAATAAAATAAGAACAATGATAAAGGTAAAATTTATAAATTTAAACGAAAAAGAAAGATTATCACGGCAATGCTTAAGAATTTTGTTTCAATGTTAAAGAAATAAACACTTCTATCTGTCACAACACTAATTGCAGAAATTTAGCAAAAGTTAAGACATTTGAATGCTTCAAAGAATCTGTGTATTTACACAGCAAAAAATGAAGTTACGAATGGATGTAACTGAATGGCGCTGGCCGTTTTTCCTGTAAAAACAAAAAAATATGATCAAATCTAAATTATCACAGACCAATGGTCGTGGCATAATTAATGCATTAAATATCTATAAATTTTATTTGTGGCACATTTTTCACGTTGCCAAATTGGAAAAACTGAGTTGTTAGTCTCGGATTTTGCACTTTGCAGTTTCATTTCATGGCATTTATGATCTTCATAGTCTTCTAGCTACATAAAGAAACAAAGAAAAAGAAAAGTCATCATTGAAACAATGTTACATTCATTCAATACCTCATATATTTTTTGGCTAAAATTTTGTATTTAACAATTATGTTTTTTTAATTGCTAGAACTTTTTTTTTAAAAACCATAATTTAATTTTGTATTTTAACAAATTTTTATTTTGCATTTTTAGAACTTTTTTCTTTAACTTTTTTAAACTTTACGCAACAAGGAAAAAAAGAATTTTAATTTAAATTTATAACAAAGACATAAAATTTAAGATTACGGTAATTCAAAGTTTAAAATTTTTGTTTTATTTCTAACGTTTGTTTGCTACATTGAATGCAAATAACTTATGCTTGGTTGTTAGTAGAGTAAATATCAAAATCAATGAAAATATCTTTATTAATATTATTATTATTAACATTAAACAAAAGTGATAATAAAGCTTTGCTTTGTTTTGTATAAAAATAATTGTTGTATTATTATTATTATATTTATTAACATTTGTACGTAGCTGTTGTTGTTGATGATTACAGTAATCAATCGTAGTAGCGGTAAGGTATATTACGGAACTGAAAAAATATAAGGGTTACTGTAATTGTTGGAGAAGTTGTAAAATATAAACTTACAAAGAATTGTTGATGAAAGCTTCTTTTATTATTGAATGCCATAGAATTTGATCGAAGGGCTCTATCAAATGCAGCAGTCTCCAAATTTCTTTCTGTACGATACAGGGGAAGTTCTTGTAGAATGAAGGCATCAACAATATGAACAGATATCGAAGCTATGAAAAAAATCATAAATACTGTAATAAATACAAATCTACTGCTGCAAGAATTTGACGACATGATAATATCTGATTTATTAATGAAGGAAGAAATGTAGACGAAAGCTTTTATATAGCTTTTGTTTTGAAGGAAAAAAATTTGATTCTTTGAAGCCCCAAAAAAAGAGGAAATAATAATATACTCTGAAACCATAATTACTATTAAAGATTGTTAAAATGTTGTTTTAATTGCATTAAAGTTCACGCAGAAAAAGAATACGAAGGAATAATAAGAAGCCCTAAAAATATATTATCCACGAAAGAAGGGCAAAGGGGGAAGTCACGTACACCAGAAACATGTACGTCAAAGTAATAAAAAAAACATAGTCACGGATTGTTTAAAAAAATGTTTTAGAAAAGACAACAAACAATAAACAAAGTGTAAATTTAGAAGGACAGTAACAGAAACAAACGATAGAAAATTATTCGGATTACTGTTACTGAAAAATTTCTATTTAATGTCAAAAAGCAAAGAGCAAAATAAGGGACACGCGATTACTGTAGTTGTAAAAGTTTTACTAAGAAATCAGGGCTGTAAAAACCAAATTTTTACGTAATTACTGTGGTTGTAAAACAAACTTACTAGGAAAATCTTTTTTAGATAATGTCTCAAATCCCAAATTTTTATGTAACTTATACCCATGAACTTTAACATTTATAACCATACGTAATCTCAAATACATAATAAACATAATTAAACACGAAACCTAAAAAGACTTTAAAATACAATTTAAGCTTTCACATCTACGCCTGCCTACAAAATACTGCTATTCTATCACACGCCACATCATATTTAACCTAATAAGGCTTTATTCCTCTTTACAGTTAACCTATAAGTAAATAGTGCTTTACTCCCAGCACACAAAATACCTTTGAAAAAATAAATTGTATTTCCTTTTTTTTCTTTTATAATTTATAAATACAAATTTCATTTATCAAAAAAGGAGTAACTTTTTTAACTTTTTTGAGGGTGGAGACAAAATAAAAACGTTATTACAGACTTTCAACCAACGGCGGGCTTCACCCTCCCCTATTTCTGTGCTCTCTGTGCTTTGAAGAAGAAAAAACAATTGCGACTTAATCTCATAAACGAAATTTAAAAAAGATTAATAATGTTTTTTCCTGCTTGTAAGATATCTATATGTATCTTTTACATACGTCTTTTTTATAGTATGTTTCTAAAACAACAAGAAAAACGTAAAAGAAAAACAAAAACGTCAAAAACTTTTTTTAAAAAAGAGATGTTCAACTTTGAATAAATAAATAAACTTGACGCACAAGGAAAGGCTACTTTTAGTGAAAAAGAAAAACATGTTAGTTAAATTATATTTTAAAATTTAAAATTCAAAACTTCAACTTTTTGTTTATTTTTATATACAGCTACAGTAATCTTCTGCATAAAATAAGTTTGAATTAATTTGTTTGTTGTTTCCCCAAAGAAATAAAATATACGCATTTTGTTTGAACTTTAGGGAAATTTTTCAGCGAAAAATAACTGTTAAAAAACAATAATAATTTTTGTTAATTGGTAATCCGTAAATTTTAATTAGAAAAATAGCTCAACAGGAAGAAGCTAGCTAGTCAGTGAGATACTATCTCCTTGGCGTCATTTTTATACGAAAAATGTTGGACTGGGATCTCTGAAATTTTTTTAAAGCCTAAAACGTAAACTATTCCAAGGTTTGAGAATTATGATTTCAAATAGTTAATTCTTAAGGCTACAAACAGATGTTTCTTATGTTTCTGAGTAATTGTAATATCAATTTAATTATTGGAATAAGGTTAGATTAGGTGCAAAAAAAAGTTTTTTGGGCTACGAAAAATTTTAAAGCATTTCTTGCACGCGCCAAAATTACTTCCAAAATTTCGGGAAAGGTAATAGTTAATTAGAAACAAAGCATTTTAAAATCAACCCAAAGTTTAAATATATTTTGATTTTTATGTTTTCACTGAACTTTGATTTAAAAGAATGCTAACTAGTTTCAATAAGTTTAACAACAGCTTACCTAAATTCTATCTTCTTTATCCTACTGTAGCTCAACCTAAAGCTCTTATTTTTGTCCACATCATTTTTAAGCTTTAAAAATTCTAAAGTAAACCAAAAACTGCAGCCTCTCCCAAGCTTTTATAAATAAAATTCAAAAAATGTGAATCTTATTCTTCCAAGAAAGGTGGTATTTCTGCTGCTAGCATCGCCCAATATATTGTGTCCAACAGGAAATTAAATTATAAGAAAAGAAAAGAGAAAAAGAGGATAAATGAAACAAAAGAAAATAATTTTTAACTATTCTTTTCCTCCCTCTATTTCTCGTTTTCTTTATTTACTTTTCTCTTTCTTTTTTTTCGAAGCCCAATTAATCAAACAAAAAAGCCAGGACCAAAAGCAAGATATTCATTCATCTTTTGTCTTCGAAAAAAAACTTTCCTTTTAAAGACAAAGAAAAGTTGAAATTTTCAAAGAACATCTACAAATCAGGTTTTATGATTGAAAGGCTGCTTTTGATGTGTATGTGTGGGGGATATAATCATCTGTCAATTTATCACTTTTGTTTTAAAAAAAGTTTAGGAAATTAAATTTTGCATTTTTTGAAAAAAGGGATAAGCAAAAATTTTAAAGCCTGAAGCCAAAGCTATTACGGTAATAAAAAACGTCATGCATTAATAATGCTTAAATTTAATGCGGAAGCAAAAAAATATAATTTTGAAACAACAGTTATTAAAATATATATTTCCTATATAGTAAAACATCTGTAACATACATATTGAATACACATATTCAAATATATCATTAAACCCACTTCTAAATGCACTTATCCTTTTCCCTTTAAGGGGGAAATATTTTTTCTTGTTGCTACAGTAATTATCAATGCGCTTTAATTCACAAAAAACAAACTACTTATTATAATTTTCTTTTTGTTCGTCATAAAAAAAAATTCTTCTAATATGGTTTCATTTACCCCCTACGCTTATACGCTGCTGCTGTTGCTGATGTTTATAGGTACAAATTTGTAAGTAGCAGAGTGACTATTAAAAAGTGTAAAAATGAACTTTTTAAGAGAAAGCAAGAGAAAGCAAGCTATTTACATTGGAATTAAAACAAATTAAATTAAATTACAACGTTTGCAAATTTTATTACGCAAAAGAAGTTATCTCTCTTTCTTTCGAAAAAATGACAAACAAGTGGTCATCTGTGGAAAAAAAGAAAGAAACGTCAAAAACATTTTTCCAAGAATAGAAAGTGACCAACATAAAAACTCTCGTTTAAAATGCATAAAAAAGAGTTAATTTAAAACTTAAATTAGCACACAATACTGTTCATCATTTTAGTTCTAAACGTAGCATTATACACAAAGCCATTGCAGAAACAAATTTTGTGGGCGCCATGCTTTTGATCTTTTGCGGTATTGAGCACATCACCAAAAAATCAAAGGAAGTTCGTAAATTTCAAGGGGTGAATGCTTATATTTAAATAAGGGCTTGAATGTACACTTTTGAACCCAAGTATAATACTGTGTAATAAAAGTAATAGTCTGAAAGGCTACGAAAAAAATCTGTAGCTTCTGCTGAAATTGATACTTACATTAATATACATTACTAAATCATCTAAAAAGCATGACTAACTAATAATTTTTTTATTGTAGCTTTGAAAATCACATCTTGTTCCGTCACAAAAAAAGTATATTCAAACCATAACTTTTTTTTAACCTGCAGTATTCACTTCTCAGAATATAAACACAAAATTATTAATCTTAACTAACTGAATAATGTCTATACATTCTACTACCTTAAATATTCACCAAAAAAACACAGCAGCAGCTGCAAAAAAAAGTTAATGAAATTTTTTCCATGATTCATTTTTTAGAGTTTACATATACACATTTCAGGCATGCGTCAGAATATAAGTTTTTGAACCTCAAAATTTAATTTTAATAAAAGTGTTTCTTTGAAACATTTCTTTTAATAGAATTTTTGTTACAAAAATCCTTTTTTTTTACGCAAGAGTTCAAAAATGAAAGATATTATTATTTCAAAATAAAAATTTGCGTATATATTAGACTTTCGAAGAAGAAAGGTGAAAGATGAGGTAGGTTACAGTAAATGGAATAAGCTATATTTATAGAAGTCGTATATTTTAAACCTTATTTTTAGGGAGTCGAATTTGAACACAAAACGCAAAAAAAAAATAAAACTCAGCTATACTTACAGCAGCTTTTATTAACAAATGAAAAAGACAAATACAAAGCTCACATTTCGGTTTCAAAAAAAACGCAAAATTTGCAATAAAAAACATTTCTACTACAAAAAGCAGCATCTCAATTTCCACTATATTTCTAAAAAAAGATACTTTTTTCTATTATTATCGCCTTAAAGCAATATAAATTAATAATAATAACACATAATGAAAGCAGCTTTTCCATCCTCCTTTAAATCCTCCGTTATTGTATGTTATTATCTCCACATTGTCTTTAAACAGCATACTTAAATAATTGTGCAATTAAATAATTATTACAAAATCCCCGCAATAAAAATAAGAAATCAAGGTGCTTAAGCCCTAATCTTACACTCTCTTTTTTTCTGTCGCCAAAATTTGCTAAAAATTGTAGTTGTAGGAAAGAAAGCAATTATATTTTGATATTGCTTACAAATACTTTCTGAAGCTTGTAAAATCTTTTTTTTCTTCATAATTACTTGAAAAAATTAGAAAATAAAAAGTTAAAAACAGATTATAGGTTAACTCATAACAAAAAGAGAATGGATTAAGGATACCCCTTTCAAGTACGAGCTTTTTGAAATATTTTTCTTTTTGAAAAAGAGATCTTTCAACTAACAAGATCCATCCTAGACTGGTAAAAAAGATTTTCTTTTTTGAGGATAAAGCTTGTAAAATCTGTTTTTTATAATTACTTTATAAAATTGGAATTTATAAAAAAGAGTTAGTTAAAACAGATTATAGGTTAACTCATAAAATAAAGAAAAGGGATTAAGGATATCCCTTTCATGTGCATTTCAAAATATTTTTTGAAAAAAAAGATCATTCAACTACGATCCATCCATCCTGGAATAGTAAAAGAATTTTGAAAAAAAATTCTTTTTTTGGAAAGATGCTTAAAATACATTTATTACGTAAAATAGACATGGATCATTTTCACTTTTTTAAAGCATTTTTGGATAAACGTTTTTTTTCTTCTAAAGATAGAAACTTACAATGTAGCAGGAGCAGTAGTTTTTGTTTGGACGGATTTCAATAAAAGGGGAAGTAGTATGGATGAGATATATACGTAATGACGTTTAATGCTTTTTTTAAAAAGAAAGTTGAAAGATTGAAACAATTTTGAAGCAGCAGCAGTTGTTTGAACTTTTCAAAAAGATTTAATAGAGGTCATGGAATTTTTAGAAGGTATAAAAAAGAGAAGCTTTAGCCTTTGCGTAGCACTTATACAGACTCTTGTTTTCTCTGTAAGTGGTGGAGCAGTTTATTGTTTCTATTTGCTGCTCTGAGTTCCTAAAAACAGCTTCATCGTATGCTAGGTTTTCACGGACAGGTAATAAAAATCAGGATAGTAGCGATAGTTTTTTAAACAAAATCTGAACATCCAAAATAGAGTCTAATAAAAATCAACAATAAACTATTAAAACGCTATCAATTTACGGTACTTAAATAGACACCGAATTATAGTCACAATTAATCCTTACCAAAAATTTTATTGCCAAATTTGGTCGTTGTTATTGTTTTTGCAATTATTATTATTTGTTGACAAATTACTTAAACTAAAAAACAGCAATTTTGATCGCTTTTAGAAGTCATTATCCGTCAAGGATTTATGACATAACAATGACAGTGAACAAGATTAATGGGTAAATATGTACTTTTATTAATTTTCATTATTCTAATTAAATGAATGGGGATATCTATTAAACAAAAGTCTCTCTTATCTTTACAAGAATTGCATCTGTTTTTAATTCAAATTATTCTTTTAAAGATCGGATAAAAATATTTTTAAGAATTTTATTTTGGAAAAAAATAAGTCCAAAAATTAATCTACCGTACTTGAGTCCTGCATTCATTTGAACCACATCATTGTTCCAGACTAAAACTTCTAAAATTACAAATGCTATTTCTGCAAAAAAACTTGCTTCCAAAAAAGCATAAAACATGCAATTTTCAAAAACCGAAAAAAAATTTGCAACTAAAATTTAACTTCCTAAAATTAAACTAATGCAAACAATGACACCACCCCAAAAAAACCATTTCTATTAATAATAATGAAAATGTAAATAAAACGTTAAATACGGATTATATTTCGCTTTTGTCCTTTTTATCAAAAAAGGTATTTTACCCGTTTTTTGGAATGAAACGTGAATTTTTAAAGAGATAACAGAGAGATAAATATGGTGCTTAAAATAATAATAAATTTTGGGGAAAAAGGAAATGGTGCCATTCAAAATGTCTATTTGAATTACACCATAGTACTGCTAAAAAAAACAGGTTTTGTTCCGCATTCTGATTATCTTTAAAACAGAAATACACATAAAGCAAATATGAGTGTTATAATAGCTCTCTTTAACAAAAACTAAAAATCATTTAAAGGATTTTCAGTAATTCATGACCTCTATTACATCTTTTTAAAAAACTCAAACTGCTGCTGCTCGTCAAAATTGTTTCAATCTTTCAACTTTCTTTTTTTCCAACATTAAAAAAACCATTAAACGTCATTACGTATATATCTCATCCATACTACTTCCCCTTTTATTGAAATCCGTCCAAACAAAAACTACTGCTCCTGCTACATTGTAAGTTTATCTTTAGACGACAAAAAAACGTTTATCACATGTAGCTTTATGCAAACTCTCGTAGCCAATTTTATAAGTTTCAAGCAAGACAAATAAAATTATGATAATTCACGAATAATAATAATAATAATATCTCATATACTTTTTAAACTTTGAATGTTATTTTTTGACTTTTAGCTTTTGAAAATTCTTTGTGGTAGTAGCCTAATTAAAAATTCCAAGTCCACTAATAAATTAATTATTATGCAGTTTTTTTGGGTAGACACTTCACATTTTTGTTTGCACTAATTTTTCATTAATTTGATAACAAAAATGTGAATAGACTATGTCTTTTTTGTTGTTGCTTTATTTTTTGCGAAAAACAAGCAAAGTTTTTTGATAATTTTATTATTTGAAAAAAATTAGAAAAATTTGCAAAATAAAGCTACAGTATGTTAGTGATGTACTTTGCAAATAAAATTATAATAGTGAAATTTAAAAGTAGCAGAGTAAATAACGGATTTACCAAATATGGAATATTGCAATTAATTCTGTGGATTTTTAAATTTCCAAGTAACAACATTTTATAATTCCTACAACAACTTTATAAACTTTAGTTTTTGATGGATATTTTTTAAATCCAATGTTATTTTTAAAGCGGCAATAAAAAAAGATACTTCCAAAGAATGCGCATAAACGTGTTATTTTAGAGAACTTTGGAGATGCTCATTGTAGATGCAAGGTGCATAGTCTCAAACTTATTACCCACATTTCTACAGCAAATTTTGCTAGATTCTATTAAAATTGACTGTTTATATTTATTAAACAAATTTTTAAGCTTCCCCTCTATCCGCTTTTTGTTCATTCAAGAAACACGTAAATTTATGGAAGAAACATTTTCTTTTATTAATCTTATGGACCACTCACTATACATTACAAGAAAGAGGCCATCCAGATAGCTACATTCTAATTTTACTCCTCTTCTTTCTTTGGAACAATTCTAAGTAGCTTCTCAAATTCTTATTCTTCATTTTCTCGTTTTTGTGATCCTACGTCAAAAATCTTTTCCTACTTAAATCCTTACAAAAACCGGAAACTTATTAAAAGATTAAAGTTTTTTTGTCTTTCTGTGATTACGTTGAAGAGCTACAGAAGCTACACTTTTTTTTTAATATGTCAAAGAAAAACATTACGGTTTTCATCTTTTAACCTTAATAGTGAAAAAAAGAGATAGGTTAAGAATTATAATAAATTATTATTACGTCAAAAGCAAAAGAATTTGTCATACTATAGAGCTCTACAGAGGTCTCTTTAGTCTTTAAAGAGAGGGTAAATGGGTTGTTGTTGTTGTTGCCGTCGTTAGAGGTATGGTATGTCTATGAATTTAATAAAGACGGCCAAAAGACTAAAGGAATTAAAAGCTAAAAAGCGCGAATTAACGTCGCTGAACTTTGAGATGCTATTTTTATAAAATAAATTTTTGGGCTTTCTTGGAAAAATTTTGGGTTGTAAGTAACAAATAAAATCAAAAATCATGGTAAAATTGTATTAGGGGAAAATTTTATTAACCATGACACAGAAAATTAAGTGACTTTTTTAGAGCGCTTTTTAATAGCCATTACTATTTCCAATTCTTTCTTTTATGCCTACCGTATACCCCATTTGCCTCAGAAAAAAAGTTAGATGACCGAAAAGCAGCCGTAGCAGCACGTTGCTGTTGTTATTTCCGGTTCATTTTGCTTGTCTTTCAATTTCTATCTTCCTTCTTTTCTTTTTTGTTTTTAAACTCGTCTAGTCCTGTCAAAATAAACTTTCACTTTTATTTTTTTTCTGCACCGTCATTTTGTGCAAAAAAGGAAAGTAATAAGTAGCAGCAAAAAAAAGGTGACGTTTTTTGACAAAGAGTAACATAAAAGTCTAAAATAGAAGCTCTGCTTGTTAAAACTATATTTATCCCAAAAAATATATTTGACGATATCAAAACAAAAGTGGATCAAATACAATTTTGTTTACTATCTTTTAAAGCCCAAATATCTTTGACAAGAACAAGTTCAAAAAGAAACAATTTTCTTTAAAAGTTTCAAAACAAAAAACCTAATTTTAAAAAGTATACGGTAGCATTTGCCAAAATGTCACGTTAAAGATAGATAAACTTTTTTTAGATGTTTGTTGTTACTATTTTTAATCCTTTTAAAGAAATATTAGTAAATAAATAAGCATGCATCATAATGTCAATGTCGTAGTTGTTGTTATAATTGTTTACAAGGAAATATTTTTTAAAAATTAAATAACCGGGAAGGGATTAGGGAAAAGCTATTTTAGAGGGAAGATACGGTAGAAAAATGGAAGAATTTTATATGGCTTTTTTTTGAGGGGGTGAGTAACTGAATGATTCAAGGAAGCCAATGTTTTTAAAGTCTGAAGTATTTGAAAAACTACAGTAGTCTGACAAGATAGCACATCATCAGTAATAAGAAAACTTATAGGACTCCAACGACTGCTAGCACCAAAAATGAAAGAAATTCGAACAAGCTATTTGAACTTTATTCACAAACTTTCAAGTTTAAACGATCAAATAAATCAGACTACACCCAAATGCTTCTTTTTAAACTTGTTCCTGTTTCTTCGAACTGCTATTTAAACAAAAAAAAGTAACAGACAGCAAAAACAAAATATTTTTCCAAAACTTTTTTGCATACATAATTTTTTCAGTCAAAAACCTATTCAAAACCTTTTTCCTCCCATTCATTCAAGCAATCTTTGAAACTCCCGATTTTTAAATAAATCATCTTTGAATCCTTCCTTGCTGAACTAGTAAACTTAGTGATGTTGCATTTTTAAAATACAAAAAATATCAACAACCTACAAAAAGTTATGAATGGTGATATTTTTTTTCGTCAAAAAATCTAATTTACGTTTGCATTGTCCTTTGCCTCCGTTTTTTCAACATCTTACAAGATTCTAGCGTCTTCAAAAGTTTTTTGCAATCTTTGCCAAAAAAACACAAGAGCTTAAAAGAGCAAAAAGTATCAAATAGTAAGTAACAAGAAATCAAATGACGGAAGCAAAAAAAAAAAATACATGGGATAATAACCAACAGATTAAAAACTATCTATCCTACGCTTTATTTTTGACTAAAAATGTTGCACTCTTCTTTTGATGTCTTAGTTTTTGAGATATTCTTTTTTTCCATATTTGATATTTAGAAAAATGGAAGAGAAATGTTGTTGTTATTTTTAAAGTTTGTGTGACAAAATGGAGCAAACTATAAACATTTTTTTAAAAAACTAAAAATGAAAAAAAAACTGCAACAAAAGAGGAAGTATAGAAAAGTAAAACACTTCAAAAAAAAGAATAATAGTAATAAATTACAGTATACTTATGCAAGTATAAAAACAGCAATTATGGCATTTAAACTTTTTTAAAATTTGAAGCTTTAGATTTTCATTACGGTAGAAAATAGCCAAGAGATTGTCATTGACAATTTGTCAAGCACAAGCTGGGCCGCAGCAACTTGAGGGGAAATTCAGGGATGGAGAAGACAAAAAAAAGCAACTCGGTGTGCCACTTTGCTGTCTTCTTTGATCGCGAACATTCTTTTAGAAAAATTTTAACGAAATTCTCCCTCAAACTTCTTGCCCAAAACATTTTAATGATGGCTCTTCCCTTTGCTTTTATAATCTTTCTTCGAAAATTTTTTAAAAGTTCTTTGATCAATTTGCATATGCTTCTTCGTGAAACATTTTCTCCCTCTTTCTGTTCTATTCAAAGCAGCTATTCCAGTTCATCAATTTTTTAGTTGAACTGACAAATTTCTTCTTTTTTCATTCTTCTAATTCACTTTTAATAATTCATCGAAAATTTATATAAAAAAGAAAGACCAATTAAAGATGTCAAATGTTTTGTGTTTTTTTTGTTCCACAATAAACAAAGGTAAGAAAAAATTTTGTGTAAAAAAAGGTGCAAACTTTTTAAAAAAAAGACAAATTGAAAATGTGTAAAAGAGAGGCCAGCGATCGCATGAATGAAATTTTTTTAATACTTTGAATGCATTAATGAGGAACTTGAAGTTCTCATGATTAGAAAAAAATTGCTACAATGAACTTTAATGCATTTAATAAACATAAACAAAACTTCAAGAGAGAAAGCAAAGGGTTTGAACTGAAAATGATCTTTTTAGAAGAAGATAAGATCTGGTGACGACACTACTACAACAAAAGAAATATGTGTCCAATTTTTAAAAACATATGCTTGTGCAAAGGTCGTTCGGTAAAAATACTGTTAAGAGTGTTTAAGCGGATAGTAAATGATAATTAGAAATCAAAGAATAAAAAAACTGTAGAAAAAAAAGCTGAAAAAACATCACGAGAAAGTGAGAGAGAAATACACTTCAATTTTTGATCAAATTACTTCTCAGAAAGTGCAACAGTTTCTGGGAAGTATTTAATTAATTAAATAATAGTTCCTGTATTCATCTTGAATTCAAGAGTAAAAGTCAAAAAGGTTTTAATTCAATCATACAGTACATGGAACGTATGTGGAAAAAAAAACACAAAAAACATCAAGTGTTAATAAAATGAAAAACAAACACGGAAAATAAGGAGCCAAATGATTACAAACTTACAAGGGAACGTTAAAAAAATTATCTACAAGTATTTTTTCAAAATATGTTATTATCGTTAAAAAGATACACACAAATTTTTAGCATCTTTAACCTAGAAATGCTGTACAATCAGCTGATGAAAAAATACGTGTTGTAAGCTTCTAAGATCAGATTTTAGCAATCTTCAAAAAACAAAAAAAATCTTAGATAAGATTATTTTTTGCTATTAATAGCAAAAAGTATCGTGAGCCTTTCACTAAAGCTGAAGATAAAATTTCAGGAGTTAAGACCACTAAAAACTTACACGAATATTTTTCCAATTACTAGAGTAACTGCAAGCAAGAGCCAGTATTTAGTAGGAGGCAATTAAGGCTTGTGCTTTCTCATAAAATGAAAAATCCTTTTGACTTTTCATCAATGGCAAACTACCATATCCGTGTCACCTTCAAAACTGATACCAGAAATAATCGGGGATACGACTTTGATGTCAAATTTCTTAATCACAACTACTGTGTACTATCATTACCATCATCTTTAAAACCTCCATTTTTTTATTTCATTTAAACAACCAATGATCGAATATTCTGTTCCTTACAATAAAACATAAAAATGCGAAGGCAAAAACGAAAGTGAACAAAAGCTTTCAAAGTCATCCCGAAAAAAGAAAGAAATTTATGGATGACTAAATTCCTTAAAAAACTTCTCTCTTTATAAGTACCGTTTTCCAAGAATATTTCGGCAAAAAATAAAAAATGTTTATTTTTGTTTGAATAAAAAACAAGTTGTTGCGTTTTTTTTTCTTTTCTTTCGATGCGAGCGAGGTTGTGATTCCGTCATCATCCATCAGATGTTTAAATAAAAAAGATTTTGCAGCAAAAAAAAGTATTTTCAGTTTTTGGCAAATGTAGCGAAGAGAAATTAGATTTACGTGTTGTACAAAAGGCTGTTAATGCCTTAACAAAAGTTAAATATTATCGGGGCTTCAATAATATTTACTTTCACATACACAAAGAGCATGTTTAAGCTTTGACAAAACTTAAACCAACCACAAAACATTTTAAAACTTCAAAGCTTTGAAAGAAAAGCAAAATAATATTTTTTTTCAAAAAAATATTGTAGTTATTTTTTGTAAATTTATTTATCGCGTGCTTTTTATATACAACGTCATTTAAGCGGCAAAAATAGTTTTAGAAGTTTAAAGTTTAAAGCGTGACCACCATCATAGTGAAAAAAGGAAAGAAAATAGAAAGGACAATGAAATTGTAGGCATGGTTAACAAAAAGAAATATTTTTGTATTCTGTTTTTTGCTATTAAAAAAAGGTAAATGAAAATAGATTTTCCCAAATCTCACGCATAACAAAACACAGCTGACAATAAGGTTTTTTAAGTGGTCCAAGAATTATATTTCCATACAGTGCCATCAATTTACAAATTTGTTTGTGATTGCAAATCTCAAAATAAGCAAGTTTCAGGCATATGTAACAGAAAATATTGCGTGCTACTAGCTACGTAAATGCTATTGAAAATTTTTGTAATCAAGTAAAATATATTTTGCGATAAAATGGAAGAAGTGCTTTTGAACTTTTCTATATTTGTGTGATCATCAGAGAGAAACATTATTATTAATTCAGAGAAGCAGTTTTTGTTATAATTTTAGCTTAAACCAGCACATATTTGTCTTATTGATGAACTAAAAATTATTGCTTTGATCTTTAATGATGCAATAAACCATAAAAAATTATGCATTTATTCAAAATGATAGTGAACTCAAAAGTCTGTCTTTCAAATTTGGTGCACATCATTCATAATAATTTTAATAGACTCTATTCACAGACTGGCTTCCAAATTTTATAATTTTAACTTTTTAATTTAAATGCCGTTTCAATTACTTACTCACTCATATCCTTTTTCCAATGACCTTCTGCAAAAAATACGTTCCACTAAAAACTGGAGCAATACCAGACAAGCCAAACCTTTTTAGAAACATTCTTTAAAAAAAGTCAAAAATCATTTAAAGAACATTATCCATGAATGAATGGATGAATAAAATGAAAGGAGGAAAATGGTCTTGAAAAAGTTGGATTTTGTCAGTTGCAACAAAACAAAACGTCTTCTTAAAAAATGACTTCTTTGATACATAAAAAAACATTAATGATGTGCTGAAGATGATGATGATGTTTAATAAAGGTTAAACAACTTTAAACTATTTTGTAAAGTATTCATAGAAAGAAAGATGAAAAGAAAAGAAATGGAAAAATGGACATTCATAAATAAGTAATTTTCAAAAAAAGAGCAGAAGAATGGTTTGTTTTTGAATGGTTCCAAAAAGAGTAAACGGTATATTAAAAGTGTTATTAAATACTTAAAGAAAACCTAAAAAACTATATGACTAAATTAAAAATGGTATGAAGAAGAAAAACACAGTAACCTTATATTCACAAATAATCAAAGGCGTAATGACAAAAGAATTCTATTCATTATCAATAAAAGTTTGAAAAAAAAATCTGCAAAAAATGACTATGTCTGTAGCTTAGCCATGGCTTAAATATAACCTTTTTTAAGCTTCTTTGAAATTAAATCATTGTATGACATACATATACAAAAAATATTTCGCAATGATTACACAACTTTAAATTTAAATAAATAGGAAACATTCACATTTGTAAACAACATCTTCATCAATGGATGTTGTTCAACAATATAAATTACCTTAAGAAATTTCAACAGCTTAAAGAAACTTAAAAGCTGAGTCGCGGAGCTTCAGAGACTTTAAAATATTAAATTAACGAAAAAATTGTAAACATTTCTTTTTCTTTTTATAGTCAAAAAAGTGTCGTCAAAAACATAAAAAACACTCATCATATTTGAATACTTCTATCAATTATTGCTCAAAAAAAGCTGTTCTGTAAAACTCATTTCCGGGATATCGTTTTTAGTGGGAGTTAATTACATTTCTATCCAAAATTTGGAACACGTTTTTTTACTACTACTACCAAGTTGCTTCAGAATACGTGAGACATTTTACATCTATTTTATTTTATTGCTACAAGTCTGACCATTCAAAAAAAAGTTGAAGCAAATAGGTCCATTGGGAAAATAAAAATCGTATAATCGCCGGTGGTGGCCCTAGCTTGCCCAAAAAGGAAGCTTTAAATAGATTCCATAGCAGAAACATTACAACTTTTATATCTGGAAAAAAATGTTGCATTATTTTGTGTGGAAGAAAATGTACCGATATTAGGAGAAAAATGGGTTTTTAACAATAAAAAAAATAAACAAGGAACTAAATTTATGCAGGGGGATTCATCAATGACAAAAGTATATATAAATGTCATAGTTCCAGTAAAAAAAGATTCAGTATTAAAGTGTCATAGTTTCACGAAGAAAGTCATTGCATTCAAAGAACAAGAATCACTGAAGTAGACACAAGAAGACGACATGGACGGACATGGTACAACAACATGGTGCAATAATGTTGGAATAAGAGGTCAGATTTGTAAGAAAATGACGTTTTCTTAAAGAAAGCTGTAAAAGTGCATTGGCCAGTGTTATGCCGAGCGTTTTTTATCGACTTCAACTCCGACTTCAAGATGGAAAAAAATTTTTTAAAACTAATAAAAATGCTTTTTTGAACAAATACTTTATAAATCAAAGGTCATTAATTAATTGATAAAAAGTTATTGATGAACAAATATTTTTTTGAAAATTTTTAATTTGTCTAAAACACTTAGAAAGCCAAAATAAGTTTTCTTTGATGCTCAAAATGTCGAAAAATGAAATTTAAAATGATTTAATTAATCGAAAATGGGTTTGTAGAAAGCTTTTTGTCGGAGTCCATTCCTCAACTCTGATTCTTGAGTTGTGACAAGATTGGCAATAGCTCACTTTCTTTTGAAAACTTTGATAAAAAAATGAGAAAACATTTTAAATACCAAAACGCGCAAACAAATTTATCTGTTCTATCACAATGTTTCAGCATGCTTCCCAGACTTGTAGCATGTTTTTTATCGTTTTAAATATATCTTTTTATCCAAAGTTAGAACATTCATAGAAAACAGCAACAACAAGTTACTTCTAAGAATAACCATTCCATGATATATTTTTAGAAAAATTTCAACTCAATTCCCTTAGCAAGTTTAGGTCATCTCTTTCTTTATAAATTTAAAAAATATGACTCAAACTTAAGAAATACATTTATTTTGTTTCTTCAAATCAACACTTCTGTTTTTAGCGTCATTTTAACACAAAAAAACGAATTTAATTCAGTGTGAAAAGCCAACAGCGGATATCCGAAAAAACAAAGCTTTCAAAATACAAAGAAAACAGAGAACAAGAAGAAGAAGCAGATAACGATGTGCTTTTTATGTATTCCATTCTTCCACTACCACCTTCAAATCCATGTTCATCACAAAAATCAGAAGCTCAAAACCACTCTTTTTTGTTTTGGTGTTCAATGATCTTAAAAAACATTTCTGACAGACATTTCCAAGAAAAAGTCAAAGCTCTTTACGTTTAGAAACAAAACAGAGATACATCTTTCACTTTTCTTTTGTTAAAGATAAAGAAAATGTTTATTCAAAAACAGAGAAGAGGAAAAGAGAGAGGGAGGATGAAATGAATGATGATGATAACAAGTTTACTCTTAAAATTGTCGCTGCATTTTTTAAAATTCAATCTTTTTTTAAAAAAGAAGTAGACGATGATTGGGTTGTGAGTTAAACGGAAGTTGTAAAAAAAGAACTACTACTTTATGTATAATGTAGTTATTGTTTTTTTGCAAATAAAAGATTAATTTAATTTAAAAAAGTCATCATGTTTGGTTAATATTAATATTGCAAAAATTTAAAACCAAATCAGTTGCTTATAAGCTACCGTAATCCAATGCTATTTAAACACTTTTATTTACACCAAACAAATCTTTAACAGTTGCAAAAAAATATTTTTTATAAAAACAGTTAATGAACAGATTAGCAAATAGTTATGTAGCTTTTAAAATAGAAAAATTGGTCTTTGCTCAAAACTGCCAAATGCATTTCCAAGAAAATAATCCAAAATATTGTTTTTGAGTTCATGTAGCTAGTTTTAATGTTTTTTAAAAATGCCAAATTTGTTACGTCAAAACTTTGTTTTGTAAACACAAATAATTTTTATTTGCAGCAATACATAAACAAAAAACCGAAATCAACACATAATATTAGACTTTTTTACTAGCACCACATACCGTAATCCCATAGTACAAAGATACATCAATTCCAATGTTTCCCGTTCAAAGATAAGAATGATAAAGTACCAAATTCAACGAAATTAATAATAATCCTTTTATTTTATAAAACATTGGCAAATTACTACATAACAAAAATATACACACATCAACAATAAAATAAAACAGAAAGAGCATATATTATAAGTTAATCTGATTCAACGTAGGCATCTGAATCCCATTCAGTAAAAACCTTTGTTTCACCCGTTTTTGTTTTAACAGAGCCAATACTTCCTTTTGCTGGTTTTTTTGCTGGAGGAGTATAAAAACGTGGAGATCGTCTTCGTTTTCGTCGTGTACTACCAGGTTCACGCTTGATTGTTCCAGGTGTTTCAATCTATAAAAAAAAGAAGATATAAAAAATATTTACACAATATAGATGAACAAGAGCAACCCTCGTCTACCATTAATATAAATCCAAACTTACTTTTATCTTAACATCTTTAAATTCATTGACAAATTGAGGATCATCTTCACCAACGATTTCAATACCCTTTTCTTTTAAAAATGCACTTAATCCACTGAGCAAATTTTCAGGTGAGCTTTGAAAGATATTCATTAGTTCTCTGGTTTCAATTTTAACTTGTGAAGTTTGAGGTAATGGTGTTGAAGTATTTCTTGAATTTGTTGTTGCTGCTGCTCCACCATTAATAGGGCTATCAGTTGTTGTAGTATATTGAGAGATTTCAGATACAGCTTGAGATCGATTAAGTACGGGTGTTGTAAAAGCATTATCAGGTGAATAAGCTTCCATTGCTGTTGTTTCTTGTTGAGTACTTCTATTATCAGTTGATTCAACAGATGTTGATTCAGAAATGAGTGGATCTTGATGATCGAAAAAATCTGTTGCTTCTGGAAAATTTGTTGTTAAAAGTTCTGGAGCATTAATTGGTTCAATATCAGGTTCAGTTTGTATTCCAATAGATTGTGTAAGAGGTAAGTGACGTTTATAAGTTGCATTAGAAAGAGATGGTTGAATATTTACTGGATCAACAGCAGCTTCAGCGCCTTCAGAAACACTTGTAGTAGGTATTGATAATGGAGGTTCATTAGTTGTTTTAACAGCTTGAGCATTAACAAGTCGATTTAAGTTTGATTCTTTTTGATCAACTGTATTTAAACTTGCTGGTTCAATTACAGCAGCATCAGCATCTTCAAAAACACTTGCAGTAGACATTTCTTCTGTTGGAAGTTCACTAGTTGATTCAACAGCTTGAGTATTAGCAGGTAAATTTGGTTCTTTTCCATTATTTGCTGGTGCAACTCTTGCTACAGTAGCAGCACTAGCACGTTCAGAAACACATGGACCAAAGATTTCTTCTGGACGAAATATTTGATCTGCTTGTGCATTAACAAGTGGATTTAAATTTGATTCTATTTGAGTTGGTTCATTTTTGACTACAACAGTGTCAGCAACTAAGACAATTCCAGATACACTTGCATTACCCGATTCTTGAATACCATTTGATTCATTATTGTTTGAAGAAGCAGTTGTTCTTTTAACATTTCGTGAAACATTTGATCCATTACTATTATCAGATTCTTCTTCCGTTGGTTCAGCTTCAAATTCTCGCTTAACAGCTACAGAGCTTGCAGGATTATTACTAACAGAATGGGTTGATCCTTCTTCTCCGGGAACATGCTCAATCCCAAGTTCTTCACATTTTAAACATACAAAATATTCTTCTTCCTCTCCTGAACTTTCACTATCATTGTTTGTTTCGGCAGGTATTATTTCATCTTCAGTATCATTTGGTGAGTAAGATGTTTGAAGAATATTGAGAAGAGTTGTAGATAAATCAAGTGCAGATATTGCAGGTGGTAACATAACTCATGAATAAGCTGAAATAACAAAACATTATTTATTAATAATTTGCAAATAAACAAAAAAAGCATAGAAACAAATTAACAAAAATAGTTTATAACAACTTTTAACGACAATTAAAACAATCAAACAAACAAATAGCGCCAACTTTGTCCCACAATATGTAGAATTAAAATTAAAAACGTGTTAAAAAACTATTATAATAATAATTATAATTATAAATCCAACAACATCAAAAAAGATAAACAAAATTTGAAAAAAAAGTTTGCAAAACTATTGCTTGGGTTTTGTTTTGGCATTCAGATACCTTTCGCAAATGAGTAATTAGCTTTTTGACTTAAATTAAAAACTACCGTAATCCCATTATTATTATTATTATTAAAACAATTTTGTTTTTGCTAAATTTCATTTTTACTAAAAAAACCATTTTTATAAATCAAGTTGATGAGTGCTTCAAAGCTACAAACTGCAAAATAAACCCAGTTGAAATTTTTATCACTTCTCAAAATTCTTGTAAAACTGGATTAAATTTTCAGTGCCATGTGTTAAAAAAATGTAGTTTACAAATAAGTTCCTTACATCCAATTAAATTGTTTAAAAGTGATAAACATTTTGTATTTATTATACTTGTTTAATTTAATAGTAAATGTGTATGATTAATTACTGTGTTCAAATAATATTTTTATTTATAACTAGGTACCGGCAGGTCAAAAAAAGTTTTTGAAAATAATTATTTTCTTGTTAGAATATACTATTTTCGAACCTGACTAAGAATAAAATAAAAACAAAATTTTAAAAAAATAAATTTTAAATGCCGAAAACGCCATCTGAAAATTCGGCAAAGCAAACTTTTTTCGTCGTCAAAAAAAGTCAAAGAGAACACTCTTTTTGTGTGTGTGCATCCTTCTCTTTTTTTCCTCGCAGCCGGTTCAAAAGAAAAGAAGAGACGCACTAGCCATCTGCTTTTTTCTTTGCCTTTTTTGAACAGACTTTTTGAACTTTTTTAAGCTGAAAAATGCCGTTTTTGATTAAAAAAAGTGCCTGTGGCGTTCGGTGGCGATATGATTTTTTTACTGTAGATGTATTTTTTGATGGGCTATCTAATGATACTAAGCTCATTATTTACCACGAGCTACCGGAAGGTGTTTTTCTCAAAAAACACCTAAAAATGCCGTTTTCAGCACTTTGTGCCAAAGAAAACCTTTTCAAAAATGGCATTTTTGGAATCAGCGTAAAAAATTACATCTAGAAGTTTTAATAGTTAAGTTGTAAAAAAAAGTGCCGCCAAAGTAGCATTTGGATTACGGTAACGAAAGAAAATTCAAAGAAAAGAAAGGAAAAAGTGTGTCCTGCCGGTACCTATTTATAACGCTGAAATTGTAGACAGGATGATTATTTATTTATACCAGCAAATTCAAGTCGAAAATATTAATAATTTATTATTTCAAATTTTTAAAAATCCAATCTGGATATAAAGTTGAACGAAAATAAATTTGTTTTAAATTACGGAACACAATAATTGGCCTCATTTCCATTGAATCAATTTTTTTCATAACAATGTTTTTGAAATTAACAATTATCTTTTCATCAACAGTTTCATCAAAAAATAAGAAAAAATCTCCTTCATAAGTTAGAAATGATGAATCCCATGGCAGTTTTGCGTTATTCTAGAATTTTACAGTTCTACGAGCTACTATAAAGCCTCAGTCGGCAAGGGAATACGGTAGTATAATACTTACTTTAATAAATTTTGTAAAACCTGTAGCATTAAAATTTGACGGAATATCATGAATTTCGAAGGTAAAGAGTCTTACATTCCTTTTTAATGCTGCTATTTTTTGTGTTGTTTCTGAGGTATAACAATCTGGGGATGTTGGGAAACTAAAAAAAACAAAGAATGGGAACAGCGTGTAAATTTAGGGTTTGTATGAATCCGAATGTAATTAAGATTTGAACTTTTATGGCGTTTTGTGGAAGGAACATTTTGTCTATCCATATACAATGAAAAAAGCTTACTACTTAAAATTATAAGCATCCGGCATAAAACTTAAAAGCTCTTCAACAGGAACTGTATCTCCATTTGAATCAACAACTTTCACTCTAAAAGTCACATGTTTAGCCTTTGAAAATAAATATTTGAATTCATTAACAGTCAAAATTAAATTAGGGTTTGTTACTCCTGTAATATATATATTATAGGGAATGATTTTCTTATAAAGGTCATTAAAATATGCAGGTGAAAATTCCTGATCAACACCAAATTCATGAACAACACAGAAATTTGCATTGAAATCTTTGAGAATTTCAACTGGTATTTCTATAGATTCTTTTCCATACATTATACGGAGAGTGTTTGTTGTCCTTGGAGTTCCTGCTCGCAATAATTTACAGGGGATATGTTTAAGCTTGGCAAAGAAATATTTGCATGTTGAATATAACTTTAGAAAGAGATCTTTTGGAATCATTGAAGTAGTAAATGTAAAATTTATCAAAGATTTTGGAAGCTCGAAATTTTGTTGTTCAAACGTAAATTCTTCTTCTGCGTTTTGAAGCAATGTAAGAGGTAACTGCAAAAAAAGATGGTCCTAGTAAAACTGCAGTCGCTCATTTCTGCTTCTGCGAGCTTCTACATTACAAGGGAAGAAGATCATTGACGGGAGCATTTTTTTCATTGCCAAATTCAAATTTGACTTCACTATTTTATAAAAAGTAACTTATATTATGAAATTCTGGGCTTCCCAGGTTTCACAAAATGCTAAAAGCATTTAATTTAACTATGATGCGCACGGAATGCGGGTAAATGCGTAGAGATCTTTTTTCTGAAGTGCTAATTCGATGCGCAGCACCAAAGGCTGTGATACCCCCGATGGTGAAAAAATCATCCTTTTAGCTTTAAAAATGACAAACCAGCATCCACATGGAAAGCTAGCCTATAGCAAGAAAAACAATCAAAAACTTTCTTCCTGTTATTTCAAAAGAATGCTTTTTTCTGATGGCTATCATTTGGTAATTTTTAAAGAAGAGACCAAGCTTTGACCATTATGTGCAAAAAAAATGTTTAGATCAATCTACGTGAGTTATTTATAACTCCTTTTTTGTGGCATTTTTTTTCTGTGCCAAGCATTGCTTTACTTTCTCAAAAATCGAGCTATAAACTAATGATGAGGTAAAATTTGAAATTGTTGCTGTTTGCCGAAGTGTTTTCAAAAAATATTCCTGTCATTGAAGACCCTTCCCAGAAAATATGAGCTCCAGCAGAAAGCAAAAAGGAGCAATTTGTAGTCAAAAAAGCAATTGCAATTTTACTTGAACCACATTGTATTTGAAGCCATCTTCATCATGTTTTTCAAATAGGACATTTTTGTCAAAAGAACAATTAACAAAATATTTCAGTGGTTCAGTTTTCAATTCTATTCTTTCTTCTTCAATATAGTCATCAACAATATTAAGGAATTTTTGAAAATCTTCAATTTTCATATTTTCAAGTTTAATAAAAATATATTTTGCTGCATAATTAAGAAATTTTTGAGAATCTAAAAAATCTGCTGCCCAACAAAGTTGCTTAAATTCTTCATCTGTCATTTTTGAAAAAAATCGTTTTATCAAATATGGCTCTTCTTTATCTACATCGTCATTTAAATCTTCATGAAGTTGAACAAATTTTTCAAGCTGTTTTTGAGTCATTTTAACTTCAATGGGTTCATCGCTGGCAGTAAATTTTATAACATTTTTTAAGATTGAACTTGCTTCAATTACTTTTGGGCCAACTTCAATTTGAAAATTTTCAACTGATGAAATAAGACATATTTTATTTGAAGAAGGCATATTTGAATCTAATGGTGGTGCAGCCAGAGAATTGAAACGTTTGAATGAATCATTAATTTTTTGTACATGGAATTTAATAATTGCAATTTGAGCTGGATTCATTATTTTTAAATCTAAATTAGAGCTTTTTAATAAGGATTATATAAGAAGAGTGTGTTTTTTGTTAATGAAACGACCATACACGAATTATAAAAAAACCTGTTCAGACAAATTTAGGTCCAACCCCATTGGACACTGCGATAATTCAGACTTGTCGCAGCAATTTTCAGAGTGGATGAGGGTTGAGAATAATTTTTCGATTAAAAAGTGAGACATTTTTGTTGCATAAAAAATCAATTCACCAAATGTGAGGACGTCCACCGTTGGGAACACAGGTCATGCCTTCCACAGGTCAAAGAAGAAAGAAGTTTTATTACAGTTTTATACATGTTGCGTAAACAATTATAAAAATTATTATATTATTTATTTTCAACTTAACTACAGTAATAAAAACAATTATAAAACAATTAATTCATCAACTGTCTATTTTCTTCATGTGAATGTATGTGTGTCTGATGAGTGTCTATTGATCTCGAATTTTTTCTTGTTCTTACTGGGCTACCATATTCTGTTTTTTGAATTAGCGCAGTTAAAATAAAACTTAAAATTAAACAAAATCCAAAAATTATATAAAGTTTTTCATAACCAAGATGGGGCAGCAGAAATTGTGAACATAAAGCTGACAGAAGACCAGCACAGAACTGAAAAAATTGAAGCATTAGTTAGCAAAACAAAAATGGGGACACTCTGCGTTTTACTTACCAATGAAATCTGTAGCACCCCATATGCAATACCAAAATTTTTTGCACCAAAACATTTATGTGCTGCTGAAGGTAATAAAGTGAAAGTAGCACCAACAACAGAAAACATTCCACAAATCCAAATAAAAAATATTTCTTTATCCCCTAATGCTTTAACACCAGGTAGCGTCCACATCAGTGCAGCACCCATCGCACACACAGACATCATAGAAACTTGATAAGATGTTTTATCCATAATAATACCCCATATAATTCGACTAAAACAATTTGTTGCTGCTCCAAACGAGCTTACAGTTGCCAAGAAAAAATCATCTTTAATAAATTTCATTCCATATGCTTTGAAGAGCCCGCAGGAAATCTGTGTCCATGCAGCATTTAAAAACATTGTTGCAAAAAGAAATTTGAAAGTCCATGATGTAACTACTTCTGAAGTTGAAAGGGAATTTGGATTGCTATCTGGTAAAGCTTCAATATCATTGAATGATGAAGCTGTACTGGTTGGGGTAGTGGAGGGACGTGGATTTGCAATGAAGAGTAAACCAATAATCTGACAAACACCAAAAATTGATGCAAGTAAAATAAAAAGTTTTGGAACTCTTTCAAGAAGGTCAATTTGAGTGAAATATCTAAAAATTGTTAATAAATACGGTGTGGTCAGAACCAACTAAAATTTGAAAAATCGAAATAAATTAAAAATAATATTTAATTTTGAATCGGAAATCGAAACTAAAATTTTATCGTCACAAATCAAAATATCGATTTTGCATAGCTCTGATTTTGTTGTAATGACTTACCCCTCTGAATCAACTTGATAATTATCAGGATTAATAAATTTTGTCTCAATTGGTGACATCAAAAATGCTCCAGATCCGAATCCTGCAGCTACTAATCCGCTCGCAAGACCAACGCGATCAGGAAGCCACTAAAAACAAATTGTATCTTAGTAGACAAATGTTATTAGGTATTGTAAAATTTGTCATACCCTTTGAGCTTGAATTAAAACACAATTGTAAGCCATTCCATGTCCCAAACTCCCGATAAGTCCCAAAGTTAACAGTAATAGAAGGTATGAATGTTGTAGCGAATAATAAGAAACAGCTATTGCACTTCTATAAAATATTAGAATAATAAATATTCGTAAATTTGAAACAGCTTTGATTCGCTTTGTGAATTTCCTTTTTTCCGAAATTTCAGAAAGGTCATTTAAATTTCAGCCAAAAAAAGACAAAATCGAAACAGAAAACCGTAATTTCGGTTATGAAATTAAAATATCAATTTCGCAGATTCCTGATAAGAACTGCTTTCAAAAATTCAAATCAGTAACTTACGTATAAATAAATGACCCAATTAAAGCGCCCTTTCTGGCACCAATCTTTTTCTCCAGATAACCACCCAATAACATTGAACATGGAACACCCGCTAAAAAACAATAAAAGTAGAAACTTTAAAATCATTGCTACGAAATTTACTCATAAATGACTGCAACCATATCATTGATCCACTTGTCTGATTAGGATCAACTTTCCAACGTAAATATGATACAAGATATGGTAGTAAATTACCTAAAAAATTTGATTATTTTTAAAAACTGTACCCCCACAAGAACGTTGTACAACTTTGCATCCAGGATTAAATTTTCGTGATTTCAGGGAACTGATCTTTCTCAAAAATTTAATCCTCAAATGAAACGGGCTTTGGAAGAGTAGCTTACCAAAAGTATAAACAATTCCAAGTGTAAACATAAATAGCACACTTGCAGAAAGAACAACAAATGATCGCATATGTGCAGGAATGTGTCGAACTAATATGTCATCGGTTTCCAACATGGCTATCTTCTGATAATTTAATTGAATTGAGATCAGTAATAAAACTTAAAAAATGATTGAAAGCTAAAAGTTTAAATACTACTTTAAATAATTTGTGAACAAAAGGAAAATACATTGAACACTCAATGAGAAGATAATCGAGCTTAAAGTATATTTCAAAACACGCTTAGAATGATGCAAGTAAGAAAGTGCATTGCTTTTTATTTATTTGATTAAGTTCGTTTGAACTTGAACCTTGAACAAATAGAAATAGAAAGAGAGCAGCCACAAAAAAGCAGTACAAAACATAAAATATAAGACACAAAAAGTTTTTTAGCACATTTTGGGAAACACATAAATGCTGGGAGATACGGTAGAAAACATAATGATGTGACTGCTTGAAACTCATCTGATTTTACTTTTAATGAAACCGCAAAAAACTCAAAAATAAAAAGTTGAAAACAAAGCGATAAAATAAAGAAGGAAGAAAAAAACAAGCTGCAGCAGCTTATTGTTATTTTCAATCAAACAAAGCATCCAAAAACAATAAAGTCACAGAAAACAGACGATAAAAACGCATATTTTTTTCTGTTGAAATTCATCTTCTTTTATTTTTGTTGTTTCACTAAAAACTTAAAAAATTTTTAAAAGAAACTGTTTTTCAAAGATCAAAAAAACACACTATCTTGATTTGTGTTTTTTATTGCGTTGGAAAGATTAAATCCAAGATTTCCGTTTTTCTTCCTTTTTTGGCGGACAATCAATAACTCAAAAGTTTTTTCAGTGGTCTTTGAAAAAAATGGATGTCAGCGATTTTTTGCACGTAATTTTTGATGTTTTTTTGTGTTTAAAATATGGAAGTTTTGGTTTTTTGATCAGCAGCTTGGTTTCTTCAGAAAAAAACCATTAAATAATCATTCACTGACCAACAACAGCTGTTAAGAGCAAGTAATGATATCTTCTTCTATCGATAAGGGTAAAACAAAAAAAACAAAGATTTGATTGTTTCTCAATATAGATAAACACCATGATACAAGGCATCTCATTTTAAAGTTTCAAAACTATTGGCTAGTTATTTAAAGGAAGAAAAACATAACACGATTCAGGTTAACAAAAAAATATAAATGTATGCCAGGAAGAAAAGAAGTATTTTAGAGTACAGTGTTAAAATAAAATATAAAATGGTAGAAAACAATGAGAAGGCAGTTTATTGTGGATGGGATAAATATAGCTAACAAATGTAAGCTCTTTAAAAAGCATTTTTAAAATGGCAAAAGTTAAAGATCTTTTAACAAACTGCATAAGCCACAAATTTCAAGAAATGAAAAATAAATCATTTAAAGTAGTTTCTATTTCAGAGAACGATGTGTACCTAAAAAAGGCATCCAAGAAACTATAACAACCACTGAGAAAACTTTCATTATCTTTTGTCCTGTCTACATTTTAGCTGTCATATTTTTTTTACTTTTTCTTAAAAACCAAAGCAATGCATTTCCTCCAATGTAAGGACTGAAATCACGCTGTTTGAGGTCTTATCAAAAATCACCCCTTTTTTCTACCTTTATTTTTCAAATGCTTGTTTTTTGATGCGAATAAATATATTACTCTAAAATGAATCTTTATTTTTGTTCACAAAAACATTTCGAGAAAAGCCAACAGAACTCAACGTGCTTTTTAGCAACCAGTGGTTGCCAACCACAGTTTCGCTACAGTACTTTGAAGAAAATATTGCTTTAAAAAATTTTTCAAGTTGCAAAATTAGCGAACCACAAGAAAACCAACTTTTCCCAATTCAAAAGCTCATCACGTCTCCTTCAGCTAAAGTAAAGCGGCTCATTTTATGATCATCATACTGTTAGCAAATATTTTAAAAAAATCACAAAACACAAACAATTATTTTTGTACAACATTTATTGAGCTATTCTTTCCTTTATGAAATATCAAATCCCTTAATTCTGCAATTGTATATAAAAAAAATCGAACAATTCCAACAATAAATTCTCCAATTACGCTTGAAATTGGTGTTACTTGATTCTGCGTTAGAGTTGTAACTATTCTTCGAGCAGTTCTCTCTGATTCTGCATTTTCTTCATTCTGTCTTGAAATACATTTTATCTAAAATTGCACATTTAATTGGATATATTTAAAAGAATAATAGAAATTTACTTGATCTCTCATTGCAGTTATATCACCCATTTGTCTTTGTTTAAGCTTTGCAAGTCCATCTGATACTGCATCATATTTGTATACAATTTGTTGCTTCAGCAGTGTAATAGCTTCTTCTGCTTTCTTTGATGATGCCAAATCTCTATCTAGCGCAGTTCGTTGCTTCTTAATAAATTTTTGTCGACGATCTATTATTCGATGAGCTTTCTTCAGTGAATCATCAATTGTCCATAAAGTCAGAGATTTTCTATCATAAAATTGTTGTGGTCGTTGTTGCTGTTCTCCATGTAATGAGGATTGTCCTTCAGAATATGTCTTCTCATTTAGTGTTGATGATTGTAATGGTGTTGAAGCTTTTTCTTTTTTATCTTTTCGTTGTTGTGGTTTTGCAGTTTCAAGTGTTTCCAGTCGAGCCTAAATACTAGTGTTTAATGGAATTTCGAAAAAAATTAAAGCAAACCTGTAGCCTCTTTTTAACAATTTGATGTTGTGGATTTGTATCATTTAGCTTGTTAATAGCTTGAAGAATTTTTTCTTTTGATCCATCATTATTTTTTCCCATTGTTCATTTTTTGTTGGTTACATTTCTTTTTTTGTCTCAATCATACTGTATACATGAATTTGCATAATCGTTGCTTTTTGTCTGGATAAAACAATGGATTTGGATAAAGCGTTTATGAGGATATAAAACTCTTAAAAATAAATTTTTATTGTAACTCTCAGTTTGCTTCAGTAAAAAGAGAGATAGCAATCGAAAAAACGGAATCACTAAGTTTTTGGTTACTGTTTTTCCAAAAAAAATTTGCACATTAAAGGCCACAAAACTGTTATTATCACAATTAGTAAGGATCGTAATTCAAAAGCGTTGTTTTCAATTATTGCTGTTAGTATAACCATGGTAGTAACACTTTCATCTCAATTTTTTGTTGTTACCATTAGTGAAAGGCAATTCGCCTCGCTTCGGCGAATAATTCGCCAATTCGCTTCGCCGAATCGGATTCGCCTATTCGCTTCGCTTGATTTTCGGATTCGCATAAAATTCGCCAATTCGCTTCGCATGAATTTTCAATTCGCATTTTTTCAGACATTTTTTTCCACCTTTGTTTTTTGTTTTGAGGATGCTTCTTAAATAAAAAATATCAGTAAACTAGACTCTTTGTCTTCAATTTGACTAATTTTTTGACCAAGTAGTATAAGAGGAAGTTTTTCTAGCGTTTACTCTTAAAATTACTGACAATTTTTCAAAATTTGCCGAATAATTCACAAATTCGCTTCGGCGAATCCAATTCGCCAATTCGCTTCGTCTGATTTTTCAATTCGCATACAATTCGCTAATTCGCTTCGCCAATTCGCATAGACAATTCGCATTCGCATTTTTGCCAGGCGAGGCGAATTGCCGTTCACTAGTTACCATCTTTAAATGAAAACCAAAAATCTAACAAATTTGAGTTGCTTTCATTTAATCTTTATTTTCACATATACAGCACAAAGACAAAACAAATATAAAATATTACAGATTCATAATATTAATATCAAATTATTCAAATTTTATTGCAAGAAAATGTGGATCCCCAAAAGCATATGCAGAATTGACTTCATTGAATGTTACAAGTGCTAAATCGTTATTTGAAGCTGGACCGCCATTATCAGCTTCAATAAAACGACGAAGTTTTTTTGTTGGAATACAATCTGCAAGCCGCCACGAAGTTTGACCCCATCCAGATACAATTCGATCCATAATTTTATTTTGTAATTCTTTTGAAATATGCTTTTTAAAGATTTCTGTATCAATAAGATGATAGGCAACATTAACAAAACTAAAAAAAGACATTGGATTATTACAGAATACTGTAATATAATATACATGGTGTTTATTTCTTTCATGGTTTAACAGAAAAAAGATGAATGCCCACAACTTCATTTGGACACCCTGTATTCTGTATCCCACTATACAAAAACAACTTACTTGACTTCAATACGGAGTAAAGTTTGTCCAATAACATTTTTTAAATTATATTTTTGTGCAAATTCCAAATGATCCATTAAAATTTCAGATGTAATTGGAGGTTCATCAACTAAAAATTGTTCCATTTCTTTTAGCAGTTTATACATTTTATGTTCATTTGCAAGCATAATAATCGGACGAACATATTCAATTCGAATTCGGCGATATTGTGGATTCATATAATTGAGCATTGCTTCAATAACTTCTTGAATTTTTAAATCTTTTGATTCAAGATATTTTGATAGTTCAACAGTAATACGAAAGTAACGTTCACCTAAAAGCTCAACAAACAATAAGTAACACATATTGATGTAGTAGAAAGCTTACCATTATTACCAGTAGCTAATTCAGAATCATTATAAAGTTGTAAAATTCCTTTATTGATATAAAATGTTTTTCCCGATACTTTTAATGGAACTACAAAAGGCTTTTCTGCATCAGTTGGTGCTTCAAGAGAATATGGTAGCTTGTATGGTGTACGATAGCGAGCAAAATATGGAGTCTTTCTAGCCTAAAACAACACAGTTTGACAGTAGTAAGTTATGTTAAAACTTACTTGAATCAAAGCAGGACAAATAAGTCGATGATAAACATAATCACCAAATTCAGCTTTTGGATTAAAGCCTGTACCAATTAAATATTGCCAAATTTCTTTCTTCTCTGCTATATATGATAATTCCCCAACAGCATCATCAATTCCAAGCTTAATTGCTTCTTTTATTTTTTGAATAATTGGCATCTAAAAAAGATATATGGGTTACGGTATTGGATAACAAAAACAGCAGCTACATCATTAATGAATTATGGTAATACAAATCCATCAATAATATTATTAGCTAAAGTATATACTTACTTCATAATCAACAAGATGTTTAGAAATTCGTTCAATAATTGGCAAAAATTTATATGCAACTGCACCATGTGATAGACGACGAAAATCAGCCCATAGCGGACGAGCTTGTGAATAAATTTGATATAAAACTTCAATAAAATCTTGTCGTTCACATTTTGTCATATCAATTGCAGCTTGTTTACCAGATTCATGAAATTTAGAAGTTTGAAATTCTTTAACAAGCTTTGCTAAAAAGAATGAAGATTAGTGATATACAAAATTTTTAATAACACAACTCAAAAGTTTAGTTTCCTATTGTTGCTGTTATTATCACCTGCTCATGTTTAAAAAAACATACCCATATCTGGTGAATAAAGTGCCATTAAAGCTGAATGAACTTTTAAAGGTGGTTTACCATCATCAAAATTCAATAAAAGATCACCACCACAAATATCTTGTGTAAAATCTGGAAGCTTTTCATAGAATTGATGAATATATCGAAATTCAAGACGAATATGTGAAAGTCGATCATCACGATTAATCAAGATCAACGGTTTTGCTCGATTACTAAATTCAAAGATATCATAATCAACAACACGAAGAGAAGAATTTTTTTCATCAATTGTTGTTAAAATTCGAACTTGTGCTAAGAATCTCCATTCAACATTTTCTTCTCTTGCTTCACCATGAACATGAATTTCTTGATGCTGAAAGAGGCAATGTTAGTTACGTTTGTACATGTTTAACAAGGATAATAAGCGATAACATATATACAAAAAAACCTTACCTCAGATGCCTTTTGTTCAATAATCAAATTTACCATTTTCAGCTTAAACTTCAAAACATTCTTCTTCTCGCTATCCAATTCGCCCATAATACAATCATCTTCATCAGTTGTTACAGTAAAATAGAGCTGTTCATTTGTTTGTTTACCACCATGCTTTGAAGAGATACGAGATAAATTTGATGATCGAGAAGGTTGTTTTGTTGTTGCAGCTGATGTGGCAGGAATTTCAACAAGTAAACTTCCATTAACTTCATGACGAAGTTGCTCAAATGTTGAAGATAAAACATCATTAGCAGTAGAAACGGATAAATCGGATAAATTCTTATATACACTTTCATCTTCCATGCTTGATGCTGTAGATGATGACGATGTTGCTGATGTAGTGCTTGATGAAGGAGAAGCTGTTGCTGCTGCAGTTGCTGATGTCTTTTTTGCCGCCGCCATCTGTCAATCAAAAATTTTGCGATAATGAACAAAATTTTTATTCATTCGCTTCACTTTTGTAGTTTTTGAAAAACAACGTTAAAAAAGTTTGTGAAAGAAAAAAATTTGAATATTTATTTTTCATTTTTCTCGATTTGCATTTTTCGTTGAATGATTTTTTTGCACAGCTTTTTGAAGAAGAAGAAAATCAACTAACAACCACTTCAACACAACAACAACAACATTCTCAACAACATATGATTTTTTGTTGATTGAATCAAAGCAAAAATTTTTACTGTAGCTGTTTTTTGGATTATTATTATTATTATGTGTAGATTTAAGAAAAAGAAGAAAAGTTCTTTACGAACAACAAAAAGTGGTACAACAAATGTTCAAACTGCTCGTGAACATAGTGGTAAAAAGGGATATGAAATACCTAAACAAGTGGAGAAAGTAAGTGCTTCTTTATTTTGTAGTTGTGGTTGTACAATGTGATAAATTGCCGAGTTGGTTATAGCTGGCAAATCGCTACTACTGATTGCTGAAAGCTCATATTTGCATCACTGATTGGAGCATCTTTTCGAATCAAAATTTTGGCATTTGAGAACACTTCGCCAAACGGCGCTAAATTCAAATTTGGCCTTTGGATTACCTAAAATAAATACGGGATATGAAAATTCAGACTTATTTGCACATATGGATCGAAAAAACATTTCTCTAGCTTTAGAAATTACAACATGACTGCCATTTGCAAAATTTGTGTCTAAGATACTGTAGTTATTGTTAGAACGGCACTTATTAGGTTCTTCTAATTCATTACTAATTTGTTTTCAGAAACATGGAATACATGATGTACATCGTAAAATAAGACATCATTCAGAAGATTGTACAATTGAAGAACAAAAGAAAGAAATGGCAAAAGCTCAAAAGGCACTTGGTTTACGTCCAAATACCGCAATACTTGAAAGAATAGCAGAAAGAGATAGAAAATTTGAAAAAACACAAGAAATGTCAAAGGTTAATTCTGTTATGTCGCAAAAAGGTAATCTTGCTTCTTATCATTATTGTAGCCTACCGTAATCTTTTATAGGTGATATTGCATTTTCATTTACAAAAAAGAAGCATGCAAAAGATGATGATACAATTGCACCAAATTTTAAAGTTGGTAAACCAGCAGCAGCTCGTTCACCTGGTTTAGAGAAAGATGGTGGTGCAGGTGGTAGTGGTGGTTGTAATACCCCAAATCCAGAAGAAGAATTAATTGAAGAAGATCAAGTTGAATCTGAACCAAATTCTGATAATTATATGTACAATTGTAAAGAAATTGTATATACTTGTCATGATATGGTTCGTTCAATGGGTAAAGCAGAAATTACTGATGTTGCTGGTGAGCTAACTCAAAATGATGTAAGTATAATTATTAAATTGAGGGAATACACTATCCATTTCTTTTTTTAATAATAATACTATTTTCAGTTACAAGGAAACGTAAAATGGGATCCATATGGAAATTTGAAAGAACTAGAATCTCGAGATATGTTTAATTGTCAAATATTACGCCGAAATACTCTAGTCTCAAATACACTTGCAATGCCATCAGAAGCTGAAAAAGCAAAATATCAAAAGCATCAGAAGCAAAAAAATCATGATGCTAAAGATAGCACTAAAAAGTAAGACATTCCTTACAAATTATTACTGTACACCTTTTCATTAATAATACCGATTTTTAGAAAAAAGCAACATAAAGTTGTTATTAAGCTACCTGTAAAAGATTTATCAGAATTTAATGATCTATCAAATATATCCGATACACAATCAGTTTCAACATGTCCAAAAGAAAATTCAAAGAAAGAAGAATTAAAAGAAAAGAAACAGCAGCAACAATCACCACAACCACAACAACAACCAAGAGCTCAATCACCATTACCAGCGCAACAAAAATCAAATCCAATATTAGGAAAATCAAAAGAATCATGTAAAACAGCTGGTCCAAAATCTGCTGAAAAACAAGCATCTGGTTTTCAACAACAACGTTCTGCATTTGCATCATCATCTGCAAAAAAGCAAGCACAACAAGGATCATAATCAATTTGTTTTATATAAACTACTTTTTGTTTGTTTCTTATGGGATACTGTATTTTTAAATATATGTATTAAATATTCTTGTATAAACATTTTGTGTGGGTACTTAAGATCCGTCGAAGCGTTTAATAAACATTTTTTTTAAATTATAGAATTATAAAAACAATACCTTAAAAAAATAGAACAATTTTAAAAGGTTTTTATAAGGCAAAAAAAAAGCTCATAAACGAGATAGTGTAAATTTGTAAGAAAATTAAAGAATACGGATTGTAAATCCACGAATTTTGAAACAATTTTTTTTACATTTGTAGAAGAAATTGAATGGCCTACTGATAAGAATACCAAACAACATCGTAACTTTGCATATATTATCTTTGAAGATGAATTATTTGCTGATTCTGCATCACAACAACAAAAGCATGCTATCCGTGATCGAGAACGTGATGTTAAAAAAGCTGTACCACGTTCACGACGAGTTTTCCCGGACAAAATGGATTAACCCTGCTCTACAATGGATGAGTATGGAATTGTGACCATAATTAACAAGCAAGCACAACAAGGATAACAATCGATTGATTAATCAATTTGTTTTATATATAATAAAAACAATGTTATTTGTTTCATATGGTATACTGTATTTCTAAATATATGTATTAAATATTCTTGTAATCATTTTGTGCAAGTACTGTAGTTTGAAATGGTGGAACTTTATTTTTTTTTGAATTTCAGTCATTTGCAACAACAACAATAAAAATAAAATTTTACACCATAACAAATAAACAAAATAGAAACAATCAATCAGCTATGGTATGCTGAAGGCGACTAACAACCATCATCAATAAAAAAGAGAATTGGGGTAATATACTAAGATAAAATCATATATAAAAAAAGATATATTTGTTATATAACGGGGAATAATAACAAAATAATAGTTTGATAATAGTAATAATAAAAGACAATATAAAATTGGGGACAAATAATAAGAAAAGATGGTTTGTTACCCGCAAAGGCTCCTAGCAAAATTTGAGGGTATATACGAAAAAAAAGATAGAAGAAGATAGAGGGAATAGAAAATGGAAAAGGCGATCATGCTTGAATCATATTCATACAATGGTAGTAGCAGTGTTTCAGTTGTTTAATGTTGATGAGTATTTGGAATATTGGCGGTAGTATTATCATATCCAGAGAATAAACGTGAACGATTTTGTTTGTCTGAAAATATTTTACGATTAGTAACCTTTTAACAGTATTTCCAGTTCATGCTTAGTGAATGCTATGTGTTGTGTAACCAAAACAAAAACTAACAATTAACATTACCACCATGATTTTGTCCCCCATAACCACCAGTATGACCATTTGGACCACCAGTTTGTTGATGACCAGGGTTTTGTGGTGCACCATTTGCTGCTGCATTTGTATAATAAGATGTCATATATTGATTCCAATCATTCCATTGACCATGTCCTGCACCTCCGGCACCACCAGCATATGGCATTGCACCACCTGAAACAAATACAGTTCAATTTTATCTCTAACGTTTCTGAGTTACATACCCATCCATTGTTGAGCAGGATTGAACCATTGTTGTTGTTGATGTGGACCACCAAGACCGCCCATTTGTTGTCCAAAAGGATGCATATTCATTAAACCATTTTGTCCAGGAAAAACTCGTCGTGAACGTGGTACAGCTTTTTTAACATCACATTCTCGATCACGAATTGCATGTTTTTGTTGTTGTGATGCAGAATCAGCAGATGATTCATCTTCGAAGATAATAAATGCAAAGTTACGATGTTGTTTGGTATTCTTATCAGTTGGCCATTCAATTTCTTCAACTTTACCATATTGTTCAAAATGTTGTCGAAGTTCTTCTTCTAAAAAGGATTACAGTATATTTGCATGATGAGATATATTTGTAGGTTTAACAATAAGAGATATATTGTGTTTACGTACCAGTTAAATCACTTGGAATTCCACCAATAAAGACTTTTTTCTTTTCATGTGATTTTGCAGCTTTGATTTCAACAGTTTTATTCTTAATTTGTTGATCACGAACTTGAAGGGCACGTTGACAATCTTCAACTTTTGCAAATTCAACAAATGCAAAGCCACGTGAACGACCAGATGTACGATCAAATTTAACATTTGCAGAAACAACTTCACCAAATTTAGAGAAATGTTGACGCAACTAAAAATTGACTTTGAATTAGCACGATGTGGGTAGCTCATTTTAACGTACCTCTTCGTCTTGAACATCATAACCAATTCCACCAACAAAAATTTTGCTAAAAAATAACCCATTAACACACAGTCTCTCTAGATAAGCCACAACATACCGATCTTCATTCTTTCCACGGCTAATTTGTTGCTGTCCATCACCACCACCATTTTGAATTCCACCATTCATACTATTATTATGAGCAACATGATTGTCTTGTGCATTGTTATATCCGTCTTGTTGATTCATAGTTGATTTCTTTTATTATTCGAGAAAAGATGATAAAAAGAAGCCTAAAAAAGGTTTTAACCGTTATTTGAATCTATAAACGTTTCAATAACTTACTTGTAAAAAAGGAAGAAACCCCGTTGTATTTAGATATAAATAATAAGATAGATAGAGATAAGCTAGCTTTACAAAACAATTATATAAAAAGAGATTTATAAAAAAGTTAGATAACAAAAAAGTTAGCTATATAAAAAAGGTACCCTGAAAAAGAATAATAAAATTATTAATGCAACAAATTATGATTCATAAATACAAAAATGACCGACGCGGATTATGTGTATGCACGCATATATTATTGATACAAAAATTTGGAGAGGTCAATGATTCTATAAATAAACGGTAGAATACAAAATGTAGCAAAAAAACCATAAATCTGTAAATAATCGAAAGAGGCTTAATCTGAAGAAGTACTTATCAACCCTAAAATAACTACAATAAACACTTGAGTATTTCAATCAATCAGTATTTAGGGTTCCTGCAGAATTATTCTCACTGCAACAATTTGATAAAGAAAAAAATCGCCATCATGAGTAAAGCAAGGCAAACAAGATGCAAGCTTTCGTTTGAAAGAGAAGATAATGGAACAATTTTACATGACACATAAAATGACCGACGCCGATTATGTGCATGCATATTAAAACTATAAAGAACAAATGTTTCTATAAATAAACGGTAGCAGCAAAAAACTGTAACAACAAAAACTCTGTAGTAATAATTGAAAGAGGCCTAATTTGAAGATGAAGAAGAAGTACTTATGACCTGTCAATCCTAAAAAATCGCAATAAACACTTGACTTTTTTCTCTTCCAATCGATCTTTTTTAGGGCTCCTGCAGAATTATTCTCATTGAATCAAACTGTGATAAAGAAAAAAATCGGCATCATCATGAATGATAAAAAGTTAAAGCACGGCAGCAAAAGCAAGGGCAAGAAAGAAATATAATTCAAACAAATAAAGATAGATGCATTTACATCAAAAAACGCTCTCATTTTTTGATGGGGGAAAAGAATTATAAAAAAGACGAACCACAACAAACTTTTTTGAGCCAGAAAAAATACATAAAAAAAATAACGCACAACGTATAAAGAAAGCTCTACTCACAACATTCTTCTAAAGTTCGTTGTCGGCTGGCTTGCTTGCCTCTTGCAATTTTCTTCTTCTTCATTTTTACATCCATCTTCTTGCTTTGGTAGTGGTGAAAAAAAATATATATGTTTAAAGACGAGAACGAGGACGACGACCGATGATACTATAGCAGCAGCAACAATAAAAGTAGCAGCAAGAAGAAGAAAGAAAGAAAAAAACCATCAGCAACCAGGAAAAAAAGGACTACGTGTTTGTGTTTTTGGGGTTTTGCAGTTTTCTTTTTCTACCGAAAAACGACGACCAAATGGACTTTAGATATGTGAAAAAATTTATTTTAGGGATAGATGGAACAAGCGAAGGAAGGGAAACAAAAGAAAGAAGAAGGTGGCCATTTAGTGTGTAGAAGGGATATTATATTTTTTTTAAAAGTTAAAGGGCAATCAAAAAATGGTACCATGGTTGCAGCAGCGAATAATAGCGGCATATGTATATAATCTTTGATCTCAGCTGCAAACATTCATAAACTCAATTTTTAAAGCAAAAACACATTTTAGGAAACGCATACTAAAGTTACTCTTTCTTTTTGCATTAACAACAGCTGCAGCAGCACATCAATTATTGCAAAAGCAAAAAACAGTTAATAATTGATAAACAAAGGCACTTCAAAAATTGCAAAGAAAATGAGATACGATATTTAGCGGTTTACTTCGAAAACATATGAAGCAAAAAGAAAGTGGAAGAAGAAAAACGAAGAAAACTTTTTTTAAAAAAATCAAAGAAAAAATTGATTGAAAAAGTTTTAATGGCGATCAGTAGCTTTTCGCCAAAGTGTAAAAAAAAGGCTTAAACATGACGTGTTACTGTGGGATTACGGTAATATAAGGCTTTTAAAATCTGCTTTAATCTCTCCAATTTCAATATTAATTATACACCACATCTTTTTGCTAAATTTTAAAAGTATACTGTTAATGCAAAAAACATTCATTTATAACTGTGCTACAGTAATCCAAAAGCAACATAAATACTTTTATTTTTCATACAAAAAAACATTTACAAAAGATTTTCAAAAACACAAATTACTAAACAGAATAATACAATTAATAAATTAATTTATTGAGCAACAGCATTTGTTGTTGGAAATGTTGTAACTGGTGAAGAAGTTGCAGCATCATCTCCACTTTCATCACGATTTAATGGACGTCTTTTAATAATATAAATCTTTTTTCCTGCGACTGCAACAGTATAAGTACATTCATCAATATAATTGATATTAATTGTTTGAAAGGGTTCATTCGGGATAATTTGTTCTGAAGTTCCAACATTGACTAATTTGATGAAGTGAGCTGCTAAGGAATCAGAATTTTCCATTTCACCAGATTTCTAAAAAAATATGAGATGAAAATTAGAGAAATAACAAAACATTGGTAAATAAAAGTTTCCGGACACGCTAAAGTTCGTTGAATTTTTGTTACATTTGAGTTTTTAACCAATATGTGTGAATAATGTCTTTGATACTGTTTCAAATTGTAGCACATAACTCTCCGAGGATTCGAACTTTGATTCCAGCTACATATTAGTCTAAAGCGTTACCGCCAAGTTTTATAAACAAACTATATGCGCTACTGACCATCATCCTGAAGAACATAACTCCTGTAACTACCATATACTGAAATCTTGTTTTCAAACCATATGGCATTTACGCTGCAAAAACTGTCGAGAATCAAAACTTCCCCAAACGCTGAAGCATGTAATTACAAACAAAAGCGTTACTATCAGCGCAGTCCAAACCTAATTTCAACAAATTTTATAGCGCCCGGAAACTTTTCTTTGCCCCTGTATGAAAAGAAACTAACAGAGATAACAGCGCCATCTTGAATAACCATACATCCTGTCATATCAGGGATATTTGAAAGTAAAGATGGAATTTCATTTTTTGCCATCTTAAAAAGATACAGTATTATAAATTAATTACAATCAAGCTTTTAAAGATAACTAAAAGTATATCAAACTTTTTATCAACCAAGTTCACAAAAAAACAATAAAATAATTTATTAATAATTATATATTTACAGTATACCAAAAGATAATTAAAGTGTAACAATATTAGATTTTTCTTGCTTTTCCAGCAAAGCTTTAAGGCCTTCATCAAATTTATCACATCGAATTGGCATATCAATTGAATAGAAAGGATTCTTTAAAGCATAATCAGCATAAAGTTCATAAACTTTTCGTAAAAAGATATCCAAAGTTGGTGGAGATGTAGTTGCCGCAACAACAATAAATTTTATACCAGTAATTGATTGAAAGCAATGTAGTCTAAAAAAAGAAAGATACTGTAGATTTTTGAATGAAAAAAGAGGGATTTCAAACTAGTTTTCTCTGAGTTGAAAGTTGCAAGCCAAGAGAATACTTACAGTTTTGTTGAACACCCCTTGTAAAGCTTTTACCTGAATTGAGTAGTCTCCAAAAGTTTAATACCAGATGATTTAGCAGTTGGTGAAACTTGTGCTGCAATTGCATATAAAGAATGAAAAGTTGAAGCAATAATAATTTTATCATTTGCAGATAGCACGGGTGGAACAAAAGACAGATGAATAGGAAAGTTTTCAGATTTTTCAATATATTCAAAGAAGTCTTGTTCCTCACCATTTGATTCGCTGATGAAACGAGAGCCTAAAAAATACACACATCATTCTACCAAGGCAAAGTAAAATGTATCATTTCTGATCTTTTAGAAGCAAACAATCTCTTGATGAAAGCCCTGATGCACCCAAAAGTATCGTAAAATCCTTACCTCGAATAGCTTGTCCATTAACAGCATTCACAATATATTTCAGCCGAATCCCATCTCGTTCACCAAAGACTACAGTTGGTTTGGAATCTATCATTTCAATATGAATATCTAACGGATAAGCAAATGTTTTTTCAATTTTAATATTTTCATCACTTTTATTTTCCCATTCAAAGATTAAACTTCCAGCTCGATTGATAACAAATATATGATAAATTGACATTGAAAATAGTGTGATAATATAAAAAAAAATCGGATAATATTTAAAAAGATGTTTAAAATAAACAAAGTGATTTTTCAACTTTTTTAGAACAAAGAAAAACGTTGTTGCTATTGTTGGCAATGTGACACGCTTTGTTAAACATACCGTATCTAATAAAAAAAACTCGGATGTTGATGAAATTATATTATACGTTGTTTATATGAAAAAATGTAACTGTTAAAAGTGTTTACTGTTACAAGGAATAATATAAGGAAGATGTCACACGTCACAGCTGGCTTTTAAATGCAATATCGAGGTTTTTTCATCTTGAAATTTTTGCTTTATCTTTTTTCGATGTTTTATTTCCTTAACTAGTTTTTTTGCTTATTTTACTCGGAATTAGGGATGTACATGGTAAATTTACCGGTAAATTTGATTTTCTGTAAATTTACCGATTTTTCAAATTTGACGGTAAATGTACACCCCTACTTGGAATAAAAGACATTTATTATCGTAGTTTTATCCATCTTATCAATTCTTAAAACCTTTCAAAACCAGAGGTGGTGTCGATGATCATATAACAAAGAGTTTTATATATAAAAATTTTATTAACATTTTAATATATATTTATCAAATACATTCAGCGCTTTAAAAAACCCGTTACCTTTTCCAATATATGTACGGTAAATGTAAAAGAAAGTGATAAATATTATACTCATTATTATTAATATAATTGCTAAAGTCTTTTCTTTTGTTTTTCCCTCTTTTGTAAAAGTTAATATAAACATTCCATATAAAAATATTAAAAAAGCATAATAGGAAATTTCATAGCACCATTCTAAATATTCTAGTTCTGATGAATAAACCTTAATATTATCAACAGCAGAATATTTTATGTCATTTTGTTCTTCAAGTTTTTGGTGATATTCTAGGTAATCTTTTTCTAAACTTTTTGTGAAGGCATTTGAAATCTTGGTTAAATTATAATAGCTTTCAACAATCTAAAACATGTTACAATGCATTATGCATACATATTGTGCTTTTTGAAACATTGTGAATAAAACAACTCACGTTTTTATAAATGATACATTTTTCATGCATTTTTTCGTATTTGGCATATGGCAACTGTTTTTTATTATTGACTAATGATTCTTTAAATATTTCAGAATAATCCTTAATAACAACAAGAATGTAAATGTGAATTCCAATGCTTCCACTACCGATAAGCATTAACAAAGAGAGATGAATAAATAATTGCAATCGTTTATTTTTTTGTTTTTTATCATTACAATTACAAATTTGATAAAAAGGTTTCTTTGCCATTTGAAATATTTATAACACAAATAAGTTTCAACTTATGCCATACAAATGAGTTTGCTAAAGAAAAAGATCAATAAAAAATTGAAAAATCTGATAAAATCTTGCAAATGTCATAATGGGATCTGATCAGATCATCACAATTTTTTTGGACATTCATTTTTGTGTTCATCAAAAACTTTAAACACTAAAAAAGGGATTAGGCATGCTGTAGTCAAAATTAATGCAATAATCATATATTTTTTATTCAGCAAAACTAAAAAAAAATTCAATCAAAATGCATTTGCTATTATTACATTTTATTACGTAAAAAAAGAAGTCAAAAGTGAAATATTACTAATTAGTAATAGAGTAGTAGTGGTAAAATTATAGAGAGAAAAAAAATAAATTATTATTACTTTTTTGTAAAGAACCGAAGCATATTTTTTGGGTTAAATATTGTCATTCATAAAAAAATACAGTATCCAGATTGTCACTGTCAAAACAAAGAAAAAACTAAAATAAAATCTAAAAGTCAGTATGGAATGATTTTATATAAGAGAGCAAGAAAAAGAAATATACAATGCTATTTATACAATAGAAAAGAGAAGCCGAACATAGAAGACTAGCGGAAAATACAATACAATGTAAAACAAATATAGGAACCAAAGCGAATCAAAGTATAAATAAAAAGAAGGTATAAATTCTCATTGAACATTGAAAAAATAATAGTAGAATATAGTGAAGTTAATCATGAGATTTATTTAAATCTCGTAAATTTGATAAAAATTTATCTGGTGTAAGAATTTGATCTGAACCAATTATAACTTCCCATGGTTTTCGTTCTCGTGTTACTTCATATGCTGCTCGCATTTCTGAATAGGTAATTCCACCAACAATAAAAATAATTAACCGTGGTACAGCTCGCATTGCAGCATGTTGTCCTAAAAATTGATTATACAGCAATACATGTTAACAAAAACCACAAAAAAGTACCTTTATCTTTATGCCATTGTCCATATCGTGCTGAAGTAGGTGCACGGGATGGTTGAGTTAGTTGTCGACCAGCAAGGAATGGAAAATGTTTATTATCAAGTTTATCATCAATTGCATCCTCCATAATATCTTTAATCAAGGGAACCCATCGAGATGATTGATATACTTGTTCATTAGAACGTTCTTTACGAGTTGGTTGCCATACACGTTTACGTCCTTGCTGAAAAAGAAGATGAATGAGATAGGGTATACAGTGACAGTTAATTACAACAACTTACATCAATAGTAATATTAAGTCCAAGCATTGCAGCATTTGTAATAGTATCTTTTTCAGATTGTGGAATATTAGCATGTTGAAGAACTTTGTTTAAATTTTCATCTGTAATACCATTCTTTGAAATAATATATAGCAGAATAAGTCGAAGACGATCTTCTGTTCGAACTGCTGGATCAATTAAAAGTGGAACCCTATAATAACACGGCGTTATAACAAGTATTATAAACATTATTTTAAAACAAATATTAAACTCACATAAGCTTCATCGGATCACGAATTCTTTCACCTTCAGGATCCATTCCCATTGCAAGATCTTGTTCTACCTTGCATAGCTTATCAATACCAGCTTGATATCGTTTCATACATTCTTCAGCCAGATGAAAATGTGTACTAAATTTATTTAGCTCTTTTTGATATTGTGGCATCTTTTTAATCATTAGTGATAAATCTTTGATTGATTTTGCATCAGATGGCATTTTTTTATGTTCACTAAATTTCTTTAAGCCTTTTGTAACTTCTTGTGAAACAATTGCAATATGTTTATGACGATTATCAACCCATAAATCATCATTTTCATCTAAGAGAACTTCTTTATCAACTGATTCACCTCCACCAGTTTCATATCGATACACATCATTATCAATGCCAAGTAAATCATAGCACATTGCTTGAAGGGTTAGTTCATGTAAGAGTGGAGTAATACCATCAAAGCCACGATCGATAATAATTAGTTGTGAGCGAGCTTTCTCTGATCCTTCTCCCATTGATGGATCATCAGCTTTATATTGATCCAACTTTTGTTCAACTAAATGTCCAAGTTCAACATTTCGTTCAAAATCAGCACGATATCTAAAAAGGTTTATGTAAAGGATACGGTCTAAAGCTGTTATATAAGGTAGCCCAATTATAAATTAAGCTGCATGTAATCGAAATCCCAGCAAAAAAACCTACCGTAATGATGGATATTCACCGAGTGTTGCACAAACTGTTGCAATTTGTTCTGCAATTCTTTCTAAATTTGCCGAAAGTTGATTCTGTTTTTGTGGATTATAATATAGGAAGAATGTATCTGGTGAATCAAGAGTATAGACTTGTGATTCATATGGTGTAAATGCAATATTAATTTCTTTTAAAGTTTTAATATGTCTCGCTGCAGATGATCGTGAAAGCATTGAAAAAAGTTGATCTGGACATGCTTCAGTAAAAAAGATATGAGCATGTTTGTATTGTGGACGAATTGAAAAATCATCCATTAGCTTTTCAATTGATTCTCGAGTTGGTGCAATAAGATAAATAGCATCCAAAGTTGTAAGCGGTTCACGACGTTTATTTAAATCTTCTACAATTGTAATACCTTCTGACATGACATCACTAATTTTACAACATGCTGATAACATTCTCATTGCAAGTCGATCCACAACAAGTACATTCCAACCAGATCCATTATTTCCGGGTTTTTTGAGAGGTTGAATAACATCTTTGATTAGTTCTGAAAAATTAAAGAGAAATAAAATACTACGCTTGAATATCTGTGCTCAGCAACCCAGGTATTACCAAATGACAGATAATAGATGTACTCATAAGCCCTAGAGACGAGATGAAGGTGTCAAAAAGAAGGTGGCCACTATTGCGTTGGCAAGGATCTTAGGCTTGGATATCTAAATGCAGATGCGTCAAAGTCACATCTAATGTAGTATCCCTACTGCTTTTGGTCTGATAATGGGGTTCTTTAACCTTTTCGTTAAAAAAAGATAATGCAAATTTGTACATACACCAAAATAAAAGAAGGAAAAAGATAATAATAGATTGTGTCCAACAAAGATGGAAAATGGGAAAAAATAATGATGGATCAAAAGAAAAAATTCTTCAAGCTATTAACAAGCTAAATGATACAAATCCACAACATCAAATTGTTAAAAAGAGGCTACAGGTTTGTCTATATCTTTAATAATTCACTCACTACTAATTAGTATCTTTAGGCTCGACTGGAAACACTTGAAATCGCAAAACCACAACAACGAAAAGATAAAAAAGAAAAAGCTTCAACACCATTACAATCATCAACACTAAATGAGAAGACGTACTCTGAAGGACAATCCTCATTACATGGAGAACAGCAACAACGACCACAACAATTTTATGATAGAAAATCTATGAATTTATGGACAATTGATGATTCACTAAAGAAAGCTCATCGAATAATAGATCGTCGACAAAAATTTATTAAAAAGCAACGAACTGCGCTTGATCGAGATTTAGCATCATCAAAGAAAGCAGAAGAAGCTATTACACTGCTGAAGCAACAAATTGTATACAAATATGATGCAGTATCAGATGGACTTGCAAAGCTTAAACAAAGACAAATGGGTGATATAACTGCAATGAAAGATCAAGTAAGTTTCTATTATTCTTTTAAATATATCCAATTAAATGTGCAATTTTAGATAAAATGTATTTCAAGACAGAATGAAGAAAATGCAGAATCAGAGAGAACTGCTCGAAGAATAGTTACAACTTTAACACAAAATCAAGTAACACCAATTTCAAGTGTAATTGGAGAATTTATTGTTGGAATTGTTCGATTTTTTTTATATGCAATTGCAGAATTAAGGGATTTGATATTTCATAAAGGAAAGAATAGCTCAATAAATGTTGTACAAAAATAAATACTAATGTTGATTGAACTTAAACATAATATACAAATTACAGTAATTATTACACATTTACGAAGTCGTAAATACTCGGTCGTGGAGTCTAAGATTAATGCAATAATTTGCTCATGAAGACAAAGTTAAAGACAGAAAGCTCACAGAATAATATATAAATTTTTAATGATAAAACTTACTTTGTCCAACAATATTTTTGAGTGTCATCGTTCAATATAAGTTATATTTCTTCTGGTAAATATCTTGTTGTTGAATGCTGAAAAATGCAAGTTTATAAAGATACGTTTAACAAAAACAAAACAAATAAAACGCGTATATATATTTTTAAAACTAAATTTTTATTGGAAAAAATAGAAATAACAAAAGTCAGAGGAGAGGAAGAAAACCAATGTTTTTTTCAATACTTTTTTTGTTTCAAAAATAATGCCAAACTCGGGAACAACAACAACACACAAGGCTTCTTCTTCTTCCTCTATTACTCTGTTGTCTTCTTGTTCTTCTTCCATAAAAAAAAGTTGTTAAGCATTTTTTTGAAGTAGAAAGCATCGAAGAGGGAAAAGAAATATGCCAAAAACCGCCAATGGCATTAAAAAAAAGCAATAGTTAGTTTTTATTTTTTCAAGCTTCGACTTTTTCCTTCTGCTTTCTTCCACTCTCTCCTTTTTTTAATATATTCTGAATATATATGTATAATAATCAATACGTTAGAAGCAAAGCAAAATAAAAAAAGAGATGGAGCAAAAAAGAAGAAGAAAAAAAATTGACGACAACAAAAAGCAGCAGTCATCGTTTTGTTGTTATTCTTTTTTCTTTGCTGCACTTTTTTTTCTTCCTTCAAAAATCGGCTTTTATATTTTTTTAACGCAACAAAAACACGACGCGAACACGTTTTTTGTTATTATCCGTAAAAAATGTATTCTGGAATTTAACAAAACTTTTTTTAAGCCATCTTTAAACAACGGTAACACGGGATTTTTGATAGCAAATCCTTATACAATTGTTACATTAATATTTTGTTCCTTCATAAAAGCAACCAAAAATGGTGAAAAAGAATTCATTAAGTCCATTTTTTTTATTTTCCGTTTTTGCTTTTAACAACACCAAAATTTTCGGATGATTCGAATTTTTAAAAAGGATGCTGCTGACTCACGCAAAAGAATTTTATTTGACGATTATGAAATACCATTGTTTGTTTGACGGTGCTGCTGCTGGTATAACAAGAGCACCACTTTCATCTCAAATAAACACACAAACGGTTTAAATTTTCTGTGAAAGTCAATTGATTTTTATTGGAAAAAAAATACAAAATAGAAAAAAGTAAATAAAAAAAAACACTGAAATTAAATTTTTAGTTACAGTAACCTTCTGTATAATGCACTTGCAAATTTTTAAATACTAACATTACTAACTTTTATGAATGACAATATTTAACCCAAAAAATATGCTTCGGTTTTTACAAAAAAGTAATAATAATTTATTTTTTCTCTCTATAATTTTACCACTACTACTCTATTACTAATTAGTAATATTTCACTTTTGACTTTTTTTTTTACGTAATAAAATGTAATAATAGCAAATGCATTTCGACTGAAAAATTTTTAGTTTTGCGTAATGAAACAGAACATTTTTGCTGCATTAATTTTGATTACAGTATGCCTAACAAAAGGTTAATTTAATAATTTATGTTTTTATTAGAGTGAACAAAGAAAAGAAAGAAAACCCGAATAAATAATTTAACAAAATTTTATAATTCAATTTTTCGTTTTTCTTTTGGTTCATAACCAAAGAATGTTGTTTCTTTGAGATCTTTACGGCTTCCAAATTCTCGAGCCCTAGAAACAAATGAAGAAAATGTTGAAATACAATTACCAATAAAATGATCTGAAAGTGTCAAGATTGCAAGATCAATAAATGGCTCATCAGAATCATCAGCTTTAAAAGCTTTAACACCACGTTTAACAAGTTTATCATTGATATCAGTAATCATATGGTCACGATCTGATGCAACAAAGACTGATTTGGCACCAATTGAACCAACAATATCTTCAATTTCTTGAAGGATAAGATCGGGTGAAGGGTCACAGATTTGTGGGGTTAGGGTTCCAAGTTCATTATGATATCCTAGGCATTGTGGAGATGCAAATAGTTGTGGCATTTTATGTCCTTCATGAAGGGCTTTACATACATTATCCTAAGAATATACTGTAGATGGATGTGGTATTAAAAGAAATGTTACCCAATCAAGGTTGTTTCTCAAATGTACTCCAACAAATGGTCGTTGAAGATTTTCTTTAACAAATTTTATTGCTTTGTTCATAATTCTTGGCTTCCATTTTAGATATTTTTGAAGCGGACGATCTTCAGCTCGAATTGGAAATGGTGCAGGTGCGGATACAAATGATAGCACAGGGAATTTATGAGGTGGATATCTGAAATTCTTGTTGTGAAATTAGAGTAAATGGTGTTCCAACAAAATTTGGCTATTGGATATAAGCAAAAGCTAATAGTGCATTTTTTGTCAGCATGCTAAAAATATAAAAGTTTTCTTTATAATCCACTGAAACTTTGCATGTTTTCCAAAAAAATAGTAACAGAGCTCTGCTACTATCTCTCTAGAGACCTTATATAATTTTTGTTACTATCACATTTCAGAGAGTAACTTTTAAGTGATCAGTTTTTGTCTTTGCTAGTTAATAATGATCAAGAATTTCGTTGGCTACAGTATATCCTTACTTATCATGCCATTCTTGTCTTGCTGCTGTCCTTCCTAGGTCATATCCATCTCCAATAGGTCCATGATATTCATCCCCAATAAATTCAACACCTGCATAATCCCAAAATGGTCCAAATGGATTCCCTTCTTTTGACTAAAAAAATTTTCCTTGTTTGGTTTTTTTGACATTTTCCAGACATGAAATCATAATTATTTGTTTAATAAATTTCTGTAGCTTTGTACTTTTTTTTTAAAAGTAAATAAAGGCCTAGATAATGACTTTAATGTGTACTTACATTACAGCTTGGAGGCGCTTCAGCATCATAAATACTCTTTCGGGGTTGCCAACAAAAAGCTAGTCTTTTTTCTTTCGGCCATACAGTTGGAGAAAGCTCTCTCATGAAAGCATCCATTTTAATAACACGATGATATTTTGAAATTTCTGATACTTCAAAAATATTTTCAAATGGAGTCATCTGAGCTTGTGGTTTTGTAGGTGGATAGAAGATGAAAGGTGGTAAAATTAGTGTTCGATTAAGTTGTTTTGCAAATGATAAGACACCAAGAAATTGTTCAATTTGATTACCGAATCGGCCCATGCCTGAAATCTTGTAGTATTAAAATATGTCAGCTACAGTACATGGCGTGTGTTCCAATGAATGTGCAGAATGCAGAATTTGTTATAACTCGATTTTTCTATTAGCTAATTGGAAGACAACTTATCATTAATAAATGATCCGAAAGACACAAATTTGTTTTGAAGTACAGTAACCATGAAATTCTGTTAAAACATTTTTGTTTATCGTTTCGTAAAAATAAGTTTAATACAAAAAATTTAAACGCCAAAACAAATCCAGCAAATTTGTTTAAATACTCTTTATAATTGTAATCCTTACATGGACAAAATGCAACATATCCAGCTGAATCTGCCGATATATCTCCTGCAACAATAACTGCTAAACCAATACTAACAAAAATAAACAATCGCAACATTTTCATCATCTTTTAAAGCTCAAGAAAATCGTGGCATACTACCTTTCAACTAAAAAACGAACAACGTGTATGTATTATAACCCTTATCAGTAATAATGATATTTTAAGCTAATTAAAAACGACGATAGAAAAAATTGGCGATAAAAACGACAGAGAAAAAAGTACATAAAATTTTTTTTTGTAAGCAAAAGAAAAATCACGATCGATCGTAGAAAAAAAAGCTTTATTTTGATATATATATTCTTTTAAATTTTTGTTTGATACATGTATACATTAATAGATAGATATTTACAATACAACAAGCATAAATAGTAAAAAGAATATAAGACCAATAAGAATAAAAATTGCTGACCATTGTTTATTGTCTGAAAAAAAGAAGGGAAATAAAGATGGTATTTTAACGGAATTCATGGTTTTCTTTTGGCTATCGTTTTATTAGTAGCAACTGACTTACTATCCTTTTTCAAAAAATTTGGTAAGCACAGAAATTTTAGATATGCATGCAACTGTTTTTGGAGCCGTAACCGTAAAATTTCATTAAAACACTTTCGGTTACTATCGCTCATTTCAAAAAATGAGAGTAACTATAAAATTTCACTTTTATAAACTTTGTTACTCTCAAAATTGCAAAAGAAAGTGATACTGCAAATTCATAACCAAAAAAGCTCATAATTTCTGTGTATAAAAATTGCAGCAAAAAACATACCATCATCAAGCTTTGAAATTTTCGCTATTTTCTTCATTACATTGTCTAGCCTTGATTCTGTATTCATCATTGCATGTCCAAGATCATCTAGCATTCTACAAAATGGCAACAAACATCATCACTAAGGAAACATCTTTAACAAAAACAACAAATATACTTACTCAGATTGTTCGTCTAGTTCTTCTCCAATTCTATGTGACATATTTCTAATTGTATGAAGAGTATCTCCAACACGTTCCAAATCTTCATCTTGATCACGAACAATTGTCTATAATATATAAAAACAATTAATGAAGAAAAATTTCAAAAGCAAATTAATTAACTAAAGAATATCAAAAAATATACTTCTTGTTTTTGAAAAGTATCATGAATAAATGTATCAGAACTTGATGGATCATTTGAAAGTTTCATATATCCTTTATTTGACATGGTTGTTGTTTAAAAATAAATTAAATATAAAATAGAAATTTCGTTAAAAAGTAAGTAAACGTCAGTGCCAACTCTGAGTTTTTTTTTTCACGTCAGTTTTAAACAAGCTATTTTTCGCTTTAAGACTTCTTTAAGATGTTGAAGCTGAAATTTAGCTTGGAATGAAGTGATGACAAATTTCTATGAAACTTTCGTTTGCTCAGGTTTTTATCATTATATATTTTTTGCAATTATCCATCAAAATAAATAGAAAGAGATTTATTATTATAGTTAATAATCAATGACAAAAAATTTAATAGATAAAAAATAAAATCATTATTTATACAGTTCAATATTCTTGTCTTCTTCTTTCTTTCATTCATTTCCGTTGTGAAGCAGCTCTTTTTGAAGTTGCAGCTGATGCACTACCACCCGATTGAGTTTTATCCACAGTTTTTGATCCGGATTGAGTTTTGTCCAAAGTTTTTGTATGTGATCTTGGTTTTGCGCCTCTTTCTTCTAAAATAACAGGTGCAGATGCAGCAGTTCGAGCAGTTCCAGCAGTCCCAGTACCAGCAGTTGTAGTTGTGGTTGTAATTTCAACAGCAGCGGTTGACGGCATTGGTGTAGTAGCAATTAATCGATATGTTAATGGTGGAACTTTTTGTTTATTTGCCTAAAAAATTTAAATGTTAAAGTACATAAATCAAACTCTCGAAATTACAGTAATCCAGATACCGAGTGGTTTAAAAAACAACACATCACCCAAACCCAAATACAAAAAATCAACTTACACAACGACAAATTCCTATCGTAACAATTGTACAAACCCATGTGGCAATTGACATACCAATTAATGTAAATGAAATAACTTCTGATGGAAGATATAATGTTCCCATAGCATAATGTGTTTCTGACATATTTCTTTCGCTCTTTCCTGACCTCTTAAAAATAAATTTTTGACCAAAAATTTGATGAATAAAAATTATTTGAACAAAAGCTGTTGCTTTTTGCTGCTACTTTTTCAAAGAAATTTGCATAAATATTTATATACCTTTTTTCATGTAATTCTCATAAATCATGAATACTGTAGAAACAAGTTATGAGCACTGTTTGCAATTTTAAAAGTTATATTTTGTTTTAATTTTTCGTTGATATTTGAATGATCAACATAACCACTATAGGGTGGAAAAAAACATTCATATCTTATTTTACAGTATTATTATTACTCGAAGCACTGAACTAATTGTTTTAGGAAGTATGTATTAAGGTTTTCAAGTTCAAGATAATACTTTTCTTTTATCATAATGCTTACAACTTTCAAAAAATTCGAAATCTCGGTTATTGTTAAAAAACTTTATTTGCTATGAAAATAGATCTTTCTTTTAAAACCTACATCTAACCTTTGTATTTTCAAATAAAAATATCCAAAGATTAGTCCTACTTTTGCAAGCAAAAAAGTTTATTTTTTGCAACAAAATACGTCATTCTGTTTGATTTTTAAAGCAAACATTTTTTTCAATCAAAAGAAAGATATTGAAAAGAGTTCAGCTTTTTCTTTTCATCATTTTTAAGCTTACACAAAAGCAAATCTTTTTTTTGCTTACAAAAATTTTTGTAACAAAAGTGCAAAAAAGTGAAATCCTTTACAAGTTTCTTTTTTGTCCCTTGATCTTTTATTGTCTGAGAAGAGAGATTAAGTACCCGTTGTTGGGCTTTCCCCTTCACCCTCATCGTTGACTTCCGTGTCTGTGAAAGAGCTTTGTTAAAATAAAGATATTTTGAAAAAAAAACAAACATATTTTTTTGTAACCATCGGCAACAAAGGGAGGTCTTATTGTACATACATTTGCTGTTATGAATTTTTGATGATTATTTTTGGTATGACGATGATGATGCGACAATTTTTATTTTTATCCTAAAAATTTTGAAAATTAAAAGATTTACAGATGCGTAATTTTTAAATTTCCTGAGTTTTTTAAAATAATATATGAGAATCGCGTTTTCTACATTTGATTGAACTTTCACCAATAAAACTACTGTCTTTTTTGACATCTTCTGAGCCCATTATTTTTCCATTTCAAAACACACTTTTTTCTTTATTGTACTCACTTAACTTCAAAACTTAAACTCTCTTCTTTTTTGGATTCTTTTTTAGAAGCTTATTTTTTTACAAGAGTTTTTATTGCACAACTATTTTTCAAATTTAAATTGAAAAAACCACTCACTTGCAATTGCTTTTTTGTCTTTTTTGCAGAAACAGAACAAGATTTTTTTTATTGCACAAAGAAGGAGGAAGAAAATGCACATGGGAAATGGAGAACAAAACAAGATTGACTTTTTTTTTTGCAAAAGAATCATCTTTTTGTGTTTTTCTGCAAAATTTTGTCTTGGCAACATCATTTTAAATTAATTAATTGAAACGATTTAATTCGAATTACAAGAAAAGTACCGTTTTTAAGTTTTTTGTAATGGAATTAAAATGGTGGTGATTTGTATCATTGTTTCCTTCTGATGACCACAAAAACAACAAAAACATTTTGCCACCAAAGAGTCTATTTCTTGAAAAGCTGGTAAAAAGCTTTTAAAGAAACTTACGTTTTAGAAGTCTGTGCGTAAAGTTTTTTGATCACTTTTGTAACTTATGTAAATAAGCTTTTTGATGTTTGACATAAATTTTTATAACATCGAAACACTCCTTTGAAACCTCTTATCACGCTTTTGAAGTGTTTAGACAGACACTTTTAAGAGAGTTCCTCCTTGCTTTTTTTTCTCACGTTATTTTTGTGTGGGCTTGTTTTAAAAAAAGCTTAAAAAACCATTGAAAAGACAATGTTTAATGCTGCTGTCTGTACATTGTTTTTTTCTCGAAGCTCGGTGTATTTTTGTCATCCTTATAACATCATTAGTAAAAACGATTACTTTAAAAATTTCATCAAATAAGTGCGATCAATCGGGTTTCTTCCGATTTTTCGATGACGCAAATTCTTTAAGAAATTGAAAGAGAAACCAGATGATGATGATTTTGTTGAATATCGTAAAAATGACTGTTGTTGCTTCAAATCACTTCTTTCTATTTTTTGCTTCTTTCAAGTTTAAATTTCTTTTTCAAACTTTTTTCTTTATTTGATCTAAAAAAACTGATTTCATGTTTTTTTCTTTTCTTGTTTGATGACGCAGGTTCCGTTGAATTGAAACCTTCAAACGCATTTTAAAACCTTGAAATGATCGTAAAATTTAAAAATTTTTGATTTTTATCGTTTTTAAGACGTGTGCTGCTATCAACATTCAATGACACATATTAAAGTTAAAAAACTTTTTATTGTATTTAAGCTTGTCATAAGAGAGTAAAGGCCTTTGATTAGTAATTCTTCTCTCACGAATATTTTTAAAAGAAGTCTCGTGTTATTTTTTTGGCAACGCTTTTTTGCCCCTAGTATTAATTATTTAAGAAAATATTTGTATTCTTGAGAATTTTTTATTTTTACTACTTTTTTAAATTCTTTTACAGCTTCCTTTTAGCAACAACAACAACGCTGATTGTAAATTAAATAAAAAATTTTATTCTGTAAATTGGAATTTTTCTGTTGAAAAACTGTTTCTTTTTTCATTAGAGCAGTTTTTCGAAAAATGAGAGTAACAATGGTTTTAAAATTTTGTTGCTTCTGAAAATGCAAAAACCGCACCAGCGAAACAATTCGACAGTAATAGAAATCTTTAAAAAAGAAGAATTTTTGTTACTCTCATTGGAAAGACAGTAACCCAAAAATTTTGTTTTTGTTATTTTGATTACTGCCTCTCTTCTTATTGAAGCAATTTTTTGCAAAATGATAGTGAGCAAAAAAACTGCATCTAAAAAGATAATGGTGACAAAAATTAAAAAAAAATAAAATTTTATAGTTATTCTTTTTTTTACAAAAAAACTCTTCCATCAAAAAAAGTGTGGCAGTAACAGAAATATTTAAAATGACAAAAATTATCCCAATGATAATTTTTGTCATTTTTATGTCATTTTCTATTTATGGCCTGAAAATGAATGCTTGAATTTCAGTCCATCAACGCTACAATTATTGATTTTGAAAAAACCTTTTTAGCTATCATCTGACAGGTAATCCCCTTTTTTTAGGGATCCCTTTTTACCTTTGTTTCTGTTTCAAAAACCCTTCTTTGACCCGCATTCACATGATTTTGAATGATGCTCTTTAATCCCAATTTTTACTCCTTTTATTTTTTTTAAAATGAAAAACTTTTTTTAATCCATAAAATAAATATGTTAAATTTTAAGGTTAATTCTTTCTTTGCCTACTTTTACTCCTTCCAAAAATTAAATTAAAACTTTTGTTTTTACCACGGTTAATTTTTTCGTGTAAAAGTTTTTGCCCCAAATTTTTTGCATTTTGTAAAATAAAAAAAATTCGTCACTTTAATTCTTTAATCTTTTTTTTTCACATTCAAATAAAAAAGTTAAATTTGTTTGTTATTTTACTTTTTTTCTTTTTATTTTTCGGCTACCAAGGTTATTTTCTTCGACTGCTGCTTTTCATTGAAAATTTTTTAAAACTTTTTTTTATGGAGAAGAAAAGCCACATGTTTGCTTTTTTATTGTTATTATTACAATTATTTGCCCTTTGGGCAATAATGCCATTGTAAAAAATGGCACGCGAAACTGCTTTTCCGTTGAATAAAGAGTACTTTTGATGACTTTTTTTTCTGAGATTTCGAATGGCAGTTTTATAGTGTCTTTTTTGTTTTTATGGTGTAGCAGCTGATATGTTGGATTACTGTAGAGGAGCAGTGGTAAAAGTGTGGGCGCAAAGCAAAGTTTTACCACTTACTTTTTTTTATTATTTCTTACAACATTTTTGTACTTTTAAAAAAGTTTTTTCATTACTGCATTTTTTTCGTTTTTATTTTTTTGCAAATGTATTTTCTTTTATTAAATTACTTTTTTTTCTGAAACCGTTTTTCTCCACTTTTTTTTACCCCAAAGTCTATTCTCTCAGAAAAGTATATCAAATTTTATGTTATACACATTTTTTTGGCACTTTGCTTATTGGTCATCCCCCGCTTTCTCGCGTCTTCTCCCTCCTGAAGACTTGAAAGGGGTTTATTTTATTACCAATAAAAAATAAAAGAGAACATCAAATTTTATTATTTCAGGGTTTTTCCTAAGAAAAAATGACTTTTGACTTTCCCCAATTTTTGTGTGTACTCTAAAAAAAGATAAATAAAAAAGAATATGCGGGAATTTTACTTTCAAAAAAGACATTCCAACTTTTATAGAAGTTTTTATATGTAAGCGTATGCCAATAAAAAAAATAGAATCAATCGTTTTTTGTAGTCAGATGATTCTTCTGTGTTCAGCATGCTTTTTTAATAAGGTCATAGAGCTCTTTAATTTGTGTCAAGGGAATTCTTCGATTGAGAACAATTTAGGGTAAGCTTTTTTTTATAGGCATGCTTTTTAGTTATTGGAATTGGATTGGTTCTTTTTTGCTTTGGGTAGTCTTTTATTTTGGGTGATTTTTTTGCAGAAATTGTGATAGAGTATACTAGTATTATCTAGAAAACGGATGATTTATTAATTACATGTTTATCAAAAACAAGATTGTTCATGTTTTTAGTTTTTCTGTCTTGAATTTCAATTTTATAGTTCTAACTTTAACAAACACATTTCGATTTTTCCGAGAAAAATCAAATACTTTAGCTTATTTTCGCACTTTATTTGCTGTTTAAAGCCTATGTTATAAAAGAACTAAAAGAAGTCTTGAAATCTCGATTGAAAAAGATAATGTTGCAAAACCATGATTGGAAAGTTAAAAATTTTCGGTGGTTTCAGATCAGTTTAGATCTTTTGTATATCTTCATTCATTAGATTTTTGGCAAGCTTTAAAAAGTTTCAATTTTGGTGCATTATTATTATATCCTTCACTGAGGTTCAAACGATAAATGAAAATGTGTGCGTAATTCTACACCAAAAATAATCACACTATTCCATTAATTGTTTCAGTAATGTCGTAAAACAGTCAACGGAATATAGCTGCTTCATGTGTAGATAAAATCCTGTGAAAATCCTTTCTGTTTTTTTACAGAAGTTTTACTATCATGTTTTTTCCCACCATTTTTACCTTTTCTTAGCACCTCATAAATCTTATTTTTATTATTTTTTCTTCTCCCAAATTGAGTTCCATTACATATTTTTCAGCTGCCCTTTCTCTCTATTTTTAAAAAGTAATCCCTTTAACAACTAACCAACAAATTTCGTCATTGTTATTCTTTTTTTTGTTTTAAAATATTTCTTTTTTCAATTACGTCGAAAAACAAGCCTCCGTTACTTTTGTTTTTTTACAATTTCGTTGCATTATATCATTTTTTCGTGTAATAAAATTGAACCAAAAAAGCTCAAAATAATGTTTTTGCTTTTTAGGAATTTCAATTTTTTTCATAACTCCGAAACTTGAAACTTTGTTGACTTTCAAAAAAGATATCCAACTTCAACAACAGCAGTAAAGCCGAAAAATCCATTTATCGCTTTTCTGAAGGCTTGTAGCTGAATATCACTTGCCACACAAAAGTTTTTAAAGAAAACTTTTATTTATTTATTTTTGTTTTTTTTATCAGCACTTTTTGATTTGTAATGAGCGCTCTAAGTGCTGCTCGGCGTATGAGCTTTAAAAGACAAATGGCATTCTCAAGAAATAGCAGCACAGAATCTAATGATATTGTAAGTTTTACATTTTTTGTTATAAATAAAAAAGTTGGCGATAGGCATCCTTGAAAAAAGTTTTTGTTAAGGGGATTTGAGATAAAAGTGTTTAAAAATTATGAATTTTGAGATCTTTTAGTTTAACGACATCCCCAGGCCTGGGTCCAGGACCGAAGCGTATACAGAAACAAATGTTAGGGTTAGCATGCCATTCGTCTTTTTCCATTTTGGCACGCGTCGGGAAATTTTAGCCATCTGGAGGGCACAAAAACGGTGGATCAAAATCCAAAAAGACAAAATCATAATAAAACAAAATCTGAATGAAAATATTTAGTTAAATTTGTGTCTAAAATTCACAACATTAAAACAATTTTTTTGCGATAGAAATTTTGATATCAATCTTTTACAGTGCTCTGGACATTGTCATAATTGAATTATCTAATTTTTCTGTTTTTTACAATGAATGAGGTTACTTAAAAACTGCCACTAATTTTTGATTTTTGGGAAATATATAATAATGTGATTTAACTTGATTTGCTTACGCTTAAAGTAATAAAAATATTACAAAAAACGAACAACCATTAACATTTATTGGTTTTCTCAGAATTATTAAACAAAAAAAATTATTTCTTATTCATTGTCAGATTTTTAAACCCCTGATTTCGTATTACAAAATTCATGTTCTAAAAGTGCTATCTTGTTCGTGTTCTTTACGGATGTCACGAATATTACCCCCGCAAAAAAAAGAAAATTTTAAAAATCATGCAAACCTTATTTACAAGTCTGACTTTTTGCAAAAATTGAACTTTGAAACCATCTTCACGTTACGTAAACAAAATTTATGTTTTTGTTTTTTATCTGGAGGATATCATTTTTAGAATTTTTGTTATTAAAAATGCAGAATAATTCAATTTTTTTATGCAACTAAAAAAGTGTCAAATGCAATGATATCTATCTTTTTTTCTTTGTTTTTATTTATGCATCTATATGACATGTCATAATCAATTCTTTAGTAATCTTTTAGTAGTTTTATAAAGAAAATTAAAAATAGCATCTTTAAAAAAGTGCAACGGCAATAGCATCGCGTCAACGATTTCGTTTTTTGCAATAAATATTAGTTAATTTTTAAATATAATAACTATGTTTTTCTTTGACAATAATTAAAATCACGTTGAAAGCACTTTTTTAAAATGAAATAATATTCGTTTTTCAAAAAATTTTTTATAAATGTTAGAATTTTATTAGAATGCACTTTGAAAGTCTCCCGTACTTACAACGCCGATACAATTCAGGTAATGTGACTGAGCATCGCAATTTCAGGTAATGCGAGGACAATTCAGGCTCAAATAAGGTAAAACCTGAGCATGCTTAAATCAGGTAAAATTCAGGTTACCTGATTTTTTCAGTTTATTGATTGAACGTTTTTTTCTTCTTGTTTTTAACATTGAAAAACATTCAATAGAAAAACACTAAATCTTTTTGCTCTTCTTTCTTGATATATTTTTTTAAAAAATTTAATTTTAAAACAGTTAAAAAGTGCTTACTTTTTTAAAAAATATTCATTACTCTGGAGTTACAGCTTTTTGCTTTGACTGTTATACTTTTGCATTTTTAATCATTTTTTCAGCAGTATCTAATGTAAGTGTTTTTTTAAACAACTATGTCTACTTAATCTTCCCTTTTCAGCAATGCAATATGTAAGTTTTCTATTTTTTGCAGTTATTATTAATCTTACCTTTTCAGTTTAAAAATGTAAGTTTCCCTTTTTATAATATCCAAACTCTCTCAGTCAAAGTAAAAACCTGTAATTTAATAGCAATTGTAGTAAAATGCTTGCGTATTTATAAGCATTTTACTAAAAGTGAGCAAAAAGATAAACTGGTTTGGGAAAATTTGTAAAAAATTGTAAATGGCAAAATAGGCAACAATAATGAAGCAAAAATGCAATCTATCAGCATAAAATAATAAATTAGCAATTTTTGTGTAAAAAGTAATAAACAGTAACAAAAAAATCAATAAAATAAAAAAATTATTGATCGATTACTGCTAAAAGAATTTTAACCTTTTTTGGACAAATCAGGTAGAAATCTTGGACAAACGGAACAAATCAGGTTACCTGGCTAACGTAAGTTTAAAAACGAACTGTACCTGATTTCTACCTGAATTGTCTTGGCGTTGTAAGTACGGGCTGCTGTTTTTAAAACATGTTGTCTTATCCGGATATCCATGTTAACAGAGACCAACAATTAAACATGAACATCATTTTCCGTTCGTGATTTTTTCTAATTTGGGTGTCCAAAGTAATGCATTCATTTATTTATATCACATGTCATAATCAATTTGTTAGTAATCTTTTAGTAGTTTTTTTTTAAAAATAGCATCCATAAAAAAGTGCAACAACAGCATCACATCAACTGTTTTTTTTTGCAGCATATATCTCTTAATTTTCAAATAATTTTGTTTTTTTTGACAATATGAGATAATTAAAATCACGAAAAAAAGAGGATCAGGATGAGAGCAATTCTTTTTATGAAATGAGATAATTAAGGAAGGCATTTGAAAAATAAGATGATGTTAGAAAATTTATAAAATCTTAAAATTTTCTAAGAATGCATATTTGAACGTTTAATGTCTTTAAAAAAATATTGTCTCTTCCGGATATCCATATTTACAGACACCTACAATTAAACGGAAACATCATATTCTATTTATTTAATTATAATCTTCCTGCTTTTGTATGATTTAATTTTGTTTTAGTGGGTTTTTTAGGTTCAAAAAGTTTTTTTAGTCTGTTAAAATACTTTAAAATTAATGCTTTTCCGGTTTACTAACGCTTTTTAAATTTTTAAAAATCTTTGATGAACTTCTTTTTATCTTTTTTGTTTGTTTTTATAATTTAACTAAAACTTTTTTTTGCAAGGTTAAATAGGAATATCATGGCACAAACATATTTTTTAAATATAAAATGGACACAAAATACTCAAACAATAACACAAATGTTTGTAAGCAAAATTGTGTTTTACCAAAGTTTCAGCTGTCTTAATTTTTTGAAGGGAGTAAAACCATAGTAATAAGTAAACATGCTTTTAGTAACAAGATTTAGCAAAAATTGGATTACTGTAATTGCAATTTTTTGTTTAAATTTTTCAAATGCGGGGTTGTAATAAGACTGAATTAGCGTAATATAGCCTATGTAAAATATGTTGCTTCTTTAAAAATCTTCAAAAATAGTTATTGAATTTTTTTGAGTCATAAATTGATAAACATTGGGAGGCAAAAGAGGAAATAAGAAAAATGCCAAAGTTGAGATTAGCCTTTTTTTCTATGCTTCCGTATTAAAACACAAAATTCAAGATTTTTATTTGTGTAAACTTGTAGTTTGACTTTGAATGAAAAATTATTGATGCTCAAATAAGCTTTTTTTGTAATTTTAAAATTTTGCACAAAAAATCTTTTAGCAGTTTTTTTCAGCGAAAGTAATTGTAAAAAATAAAAATCTTTAGAGACCACTGAAACTTTAATAACATTTTTAAACTTCAAATATTGGCACTTTTTAAAGTAATCCTAACAAAAATGGCTTCTTTGTCATTTTAAAGAAAACATGTGCTTGCTGTCACATGTTGATTTTAATATACATTTTTAATAGTAAACAAATATTATACAACTTTTCTTTAAACAACTCTATTTTTAATTGTTCATTTTTAAAGTACAATTTTATAAACTCTAAAAAAATGCTTTGAGAAAAAAGTAAAGCATTTAAATTCTGTTCCAGTTTGAGAGTGAAAAAAAAGCATTGTTAGTTGTTGTTAGATGTTGCTATAAAAACAATGTGTAACCATTTTGTGACTTTTTGAAAAACAAAGTTTGGCTTTTACTTTTATTGTTCTTTAACTTTACTTATTTTTAAAACTTTAAAAGTTAAAGTTAAAGTCGCATCATTATTATTATAAAAAAGTACAACTCTTGTTTTACTTCCCTGTTTTTTTGAAAAACAACAGCGACTAATTTTGGATATTTTTTTAACTTGCTGAAAAAAAGTTAAATAAGCTAATCAACGGAAAAAATAGGGATAATTAACACTTAATGAAAATACAAGATTTATCATTCAGAGATAATTAAGCTATTAAGCTTTTAAAGAAGGAAATAATAACTGACGCAGATTTTGTTATAGCTTTTTCTGGATATTTCTTTTTATGAATGTCTTTTGTATCTGTTTAAAAACGAAATTTTATTTTTCAAAAGATATTGGTATGAAAAAACAAGGAATTTTTCGGTTTCAGTGAAATTGCGTAGACAGTGATCAACTTGAATTTGATTCTTGGAATTGAAGCATAGATAAAGTCAAATAATGTTCCAAAAATTACATGAAAGAATGACAACAAAAAGTGAAAAATTCCAGAAAATCTGCCGTGTCATCAAAACCTTCATGTACTTTTGTAAGAGCATTGTAATACGGAATAGCATTACCATACATTACTAATTTCCGCTTAGTAATACTAATACAAAAGGTAATGCTATTCAAAAAAAATAAAGAGCATCTTATTGTGTGTGTACTACCTTTTCATTGTATTATATTAACCATGACTTTTCTCCATCAAAGATCTTTCTTTCGATCCCTAAAAACAAAGTCCAAAAAATGTTCTTTCAAACTCTTTTTCATCTTTTGTTTCTTTTTTCTTTTCCTTTTTTTCTAATAATTACAATTCAAATTCTTTTATTCCCCAAAAATGTCTTAAAGATTAAGTAAATCCTTTCCTTTTTGTCAAAGGTGTACTTTGAAAAGCCAAAACTGCAGCAAAAAGAAAGAAGAAGAAGTAACCGGAAGTTTAGCTACCATTGTTTAAAGCTTCTTCTGCTTCTTCCAAGGACATCCACACATCATTGACTTCTTTATTTATTATTTCTTTAAGGATGAAACTTTTTGCTTTAATAGTCTTTTGTTATGTGTTTTGACTTCCTTCTTTAGGGTCTTGAAGATTGCCATTTTAGAAGGAAATCTGGGTGTGAAAAATATTTTTTTGTGAAGCACTTTTAAGCTTTTTAAGTCAAAGATTTTTTTGGGAATGAAAAAGCATTCAAGCCGAAAAACTGTTGAAGGATTTTTTAAGGCACAGTTTTAGAATCAAAATCCAAATTTTTATGCTTGGGCAGTGTTCATTGAGGTCATGGAAGTTTGTGACAAAAATGAAACCGGACATGTATAGTTAAGTGGTTGTATAGTAGTAATAATTAAAAACAGTTTATTAGGCTGTTGTTAATTTTAAAATTTTAAGTTTCTTCTACAGTATCCCTCGTTGACAATTTTTAAAATGTTTGTCTTTATGCAACATTTTTAATGCATCAAAAACTGATGAACATATAATTTTGATCAATTAACGATGTTTGAAACAACACACAAATAATACTGTAAACACATACTTTAACAAACAACCAAACATGTATTTAAAACATTATTATTATTAATCCTTTTAAGAAAAAAAAATAAAAATAAATAGAACATTCTATGCCCCGAGAAAAAAAAACAAGATTATCGTTAAAACGGAAATTCCAATCTTCTTGATAATTTCCATTAAAGCCTTAAAAATGTATTTTTAAATTTTTTAAGTGGAAAATTATTGAAAGATAAAAGATTAAATAATTCTGATTAAAGAATTTGTTTAAAAAGTGAACTCTATTTTTAAAATGTCAAAAATACAAATATCTTTTAGTTATTTTGCAAAAAAAAGTGAAAAATATAATAAGTTGACACACGAACTTAGACATGCATGAAAAAACATGGATGAAAGCAATTCCAAGTATGTAATTACTGTAGAATCGACATTTAGAATTTAGGAATCCGATCACTTCCAGAATATGCTGCTTTGAAAAAAATTAATCATCTGTTCCGTTATTTCGTTTTGACTTTTGTTATTATCGCTTATCTGGCTTTAGAATTTTTTAAGTATCTTTTGTTCCAGTTTTAAGATTAACTTTTTTTATTCTTATGTGTGAACAATACCAAAGATTAATTAATCTCTTTTTCATCTGAACAAATCTCATAAGTAATTGGAACAAAGACAGCATTAGTCTCAAAATTAAAATTATGTGAATCGTCGTAATGCTTTGAGGCCTATTGAAATGTAAAAGATACAATTAGAAACTTTGTAAACTTCAAGAAACATTATATTAATAATAAAATTTTTAATAACAATTGTATGCAATGAGAAAAAACAAAAATTCATTATTTTCAAGAGAACTGTTCTTGTCATGTGTGAAATTTATTAAAGCCTTTATAATCAAATAATGCCATTAAAAATATTTATAATTGTACATTTAAGGCTCTTGATGTTAGTTTATAGGTACAATTTATTGTTAAAGATTTTGAGTAATATTGCTAGAAATTTATTGTAGCTTTAATGTTATTAAATAACCAGAAACGAATTTTTAATTAACAAAATATTGATGAAAAAATTGTTTGTTTTTTGTAATCATAATCAGCTTTCATTGCCAGCAAAAAAAGTTTTTAATTAATAAAACTTTAATGAAAATATTTATTTGCTTTGCAGTGATATGTTTTCTGGCTTCTTATTTGCAGAAAGAGATCTATAAACTTTTTATCATTTATTTGCTAGAATCTTCTTCAAAGCTTTATCTTCTAAATTTATAAATTGATGTTTCTTTTTTTCATCCCTTATCAATCATCAAAAACTGTACTCTGCTAAAATACATTCCTAAAAATTTTCTTTTCCGGTTTCCCTGCTTTTTGGTATTCCTCTTTTAAAAACAATTTTTGTCAATGAAAAAAAAGCTTACAAAAAATAAACTTTTTTAAAATTCAATGAAGTAGGAAAAAAGTCACGAAAGCACCCTCAAAAACTTTGCTGTAAATTTTATATACAAACGGGAAGTTTCTGAAGTTTTTCATCCATTTGAAGGAAGTCAATCATGGGTAAAATTTTGTATAACTTTTATTTATTTATACATTTTTGATACAAAACAGACGTAAATTCCGCTTTCTTTTTCTCTATTCAAAAAAGCGGGGGTTATCAATGTAGAAGAAGAAGCAGCATTAAGCATAATTTAGCAGCATTTGTAAAAATTACTTTTTTATTTTTTCATTGAATAGAAAATTATTTAAGCAAATGATTTAAAGAGTTTTGATGAATGAAAAAATTGTAGCATTTTTTGTAGTCAAGTTCAATAACAACAAAGCAGTATCTATAGCATTGTTGTTTTAAATATTACTGCTTTTGTCTCATGGGAAATTGTCAATGGATCTATTGTCAAAGCCATAGTTACGGCTTATAACTTGCGAGTATAGCTAAAAAGATTTTTGTATTTGTGTAAAACTGTTTTTGAACAAGTGTAAATGTTTCACAGATGCAGTCAATTAAAAAACAAAAAGTAGGTCAGTTTGTTAATAAAAGTTTTATTACTGTAGCATGTATCTTACTAGATCTTCTTTAAGGGATTTGCAGCATAGTTCCAATTGTAAGATCATTGATATTTGATATGCAAAAACTTTTTTGTAAAACGTATAATTATGCTTTGCAAAAATTTATGTAGAAGGTGGCTTTTTACTGCCAGTTGATTTAACCCAGTAATTATTTTGTTGCTTGTAGACACCTGGCACTTGTTGCAGCAAATTCTAAAAACTTTTTTATTAAAATGCATATGAATTTCTCTATTTTTTAAGAATGGTATTCCGGAAGTTTTGGATTCAACGTTTTTTTTATAAACAATGAAATGTGATCCTTAAAAAACAAATATTTTTATAAAAGCTAAAAAAATTGCGTAGGAATTTTCAAGAAAAAAAGAAAGACGAATAAAGAGAATTAAAAGATTGTTGAGGCACATTTTTGAGATAATTCTACCGTATCTGTGAATAAGTTTTACAACACTACCATAGTCACTAAAGTGCTATATAGAGTTCATGTGTTTTCAAACTACAATTTTAATTGTCCATCTTTATCTCTGCAGCTCCATTTTTTTACAATTTTTGCAAAAAGTAACTTTAAAAGTTGTATAAAAATGTTTGCAGCAAATTCTGAGCAAAACATGACTTTTTACGATTCTTTTCCATCTTTAGCAGAACAAATTCTTTTCATTGTTACATTCATTCCAGAAAAAAAGAATAACACTTTCTTGCTTTTTGGACCCCTTTCATTGAATTGAATTTTTTTAAAAGAGGGGCAATTTACTTCTAGTTTAGAAGGGATTTGAAGGTACTTTAGAATTGGTATTTTACATAATTGAATCAAAGTCCTTTTTTGGAAATTAAAATTAAATTTTTTATTAAAATTTTGACTTGCATTTCAATTGTCTGATTAACTGACATTTAGGAGTGAATGGCTTCCTACACAGATTTTTTTGATAATTTTAATTTAAAAATTAATTTGAATTTGTTCCATTTTGCTTTATTAGCTCTTGCAATTCTGCTAATCTCTCTTTGACTTTTTACCACAAAAAAACTCTTTTTAAATTTAACTTTTTTTTAAATGTAAAAGTATAATCTGCTGTTGTTAAATGTCTCTATTTTCACACTTAAAAAGTTGTTTTCATTAAAATCCCAAAAAAGTGCCATCCAAAAACATGTGAAGAATACAAATATTTTTTTTGTATTTTTATCTTACAAGCCCCAAAGTACATCCGTCTTTTCTCTCTTTTTTGCTTTCTTTAATCTCTTTCAACACCTTATTTTTTTCAATGCCCTTGGCTGCTTTTAAAAAAATCTGCTGCTTTGGCATCTCTAAAGCTAAAAGTCTAAAATGGCACGCCCTTTTTGTTCCACCCCTTTTTTTTCTTCGCTCTCCTTGGTTCGTGTTTGTTTAAAAACCACCTTTTAAAAAACGCTGTAACTCAGTTCTTTTATAGCAAAGCTTTTGAAAGCAGACAATTTCAAAGTTTTTTTTAAAAAACAACTTTGAAAAAAAAGAAAGGGTTATATCTTTCTTTCCGGCGATTATCTCATCTTTGTGCTAACATAGCGTCATCTCACTTCTATTTACATTTATATATATTCTTTTTCTGCAAAAATAATATTTTTTGTTGAAAAAGAAAGGTTATTATATTTGTTGTTAAACTTCAAAACCGTATATTCTATTTCTATTACCACAAAAATTAAAAATATGAATTCTGTTGCAATGCGAACAATGCCAAGTCATTCAGGTCTTGGAATTCCAAGTTTTATTGAGGTAAATTGATATATCCAATATTTTTCAATATCTTTTAAGGATATTAAAAAGCTATAAAAAGAGGAGAAGCCAAACAAACTTCATCATACGCTTTTATACCCCTTTCTCTCGCTTCTCTTTTTTAACTTGCCTAAAGTGGCGAGTTACCATATATAAGTCGTCGGAGTGGTGCGCCATTCAAGTGGATATTAATCGGGAGGGGTCTTTTTAAGCATAAAAAATATGAAAAGATATATATTAGCTAACGGATTAGTTCTATTTTTTTTATTTAGTTTTTTAACCACAAAAAAAGTGTGTCTCCATTTTTTTTATTATTGACTTTTGTGGTTTAGTTTTTTTTCTACATTTAGTGAAGAGAAGAAGAAGGAAATAAAGTAGTAATCGTTAAAATATATAAATTTTTATTTAAAAGAAAATTATGGATTGAGTAGTTAATGTCGGAGGTAATAATTTAGAAAATATTTGGGGGTAAAGAGTCATGTTAAGACATTTTAGCTAAAAGGGATAACAAGTTGTGCTGAGACACATGACTTTAACTACTGTAGTCTTATCACAAAATTTAAACATTTATTAAACATTTTTACTAATTCTTATTCTTTTTTCAGGAAGGATTTGCTGTTAGATCTGGCCATTTAGCCCCACCAACGAATACCCCCGATTCACCACGCCCCCAGAAAACTTCTTCATCTGGTGCAGAAGCTCTTTCAACAACTCTTACAATTCCATCTGATAAAGCAGCTGCTGATTCAAAACAAAAATCAACAAAGCCATCACAGCTATCAAGCAAATAAAGATTTTTAATTTAAAAATTTTATCAAAAATATTTGTATCCAAAAAAATATGTCCAAATGCCTTTATCAAAAGTTCAAAAATCAAACTTTGGACATTTCTTTTGCTGCTCTAATCTTTTCCGCTTTCTCTTTACTTTTCCATATGTATACTGTTAAAAGTTTAAATACGTGTATTTAAAAGAAAAAAGATTTAAAAACTTTTGTATTTTTATTTTTTTAAAAAATCGTTTAAAAAGTTTGTATTATTTGTTTTTTTTTATTACTGGCATTCTTCTTATAAAATGGATCTTTGAAATGTAAATTGTTTTTGAACTTTGTCTTTTTTTTCTCTTTAATGTTTTTTTATAAAAAATTGTTGAAAATAAAAAAAATAAAAATAATTTTCTTAAAATTGGACTCCTTTTTTTGCTGCATTTTTAAAACAGTTTATAGAATTCGAATGTGAAAGAAATGAAACGAATGAATAGAAGAAAGCAAGCTAACCGTCAGTAGACTGGTCACAATCTGGCACAGCATACTTTAAAAATGGCAGACACGGTTTTTACAAAGTTTTTAATTCTTTTTTTAAAACCATTTTTAACAAAATTTTTATTATTAAAAACTGTTGTATTCTAAAAATAAGGTTATTTGCAGATAGAGTTTAGGGCCGAAACGTCGACTTAAAACACCTTTTTTTTATTTCTAAAAAGTCTCCCTTCAAAAATACCTAAAAATTAAATGTTGAAACATTTTAACTTTTTAAAAATGTTTTTAATTATTCGTCGTTTATGCATTGAGTTTTTGACAGCTAAAAACTGTAAAGCAGTAAAACTTCTTTTACTGTACAACAAATAAAATACAACATTAACACATAATTTGATTTAAAATCAAAAGTTTAAGAAGTTCTTTTAAAAAAAGACGGCAAAATTACACCTTTCTCTTTTTTCAACGTTTCAAAAAAACCTTTTTTTGTTTGTCAGCCGCGCTGCTGCAAATGCAAAGAAGAAGAAATTTTTTTAGAAGATAAAGAGCATCTCTTTGCTTCTCTGTCTTCCGACGGACTTTGTCTTTTTATTTTCTTTCCCAAAGAGTGATATAGTGATTTTTTGAAGGAATGAAATCAGCTTTGCGCAGAGGCGATAACGTGACCAATGAGGGAAACCGAGGTGCGTTTATTGCTGGTTGAAAACTTTCACCAATTACCCGCGATAATCTCTGAAATATTGAGTATTATACGCAATTTTTGGACGCTCAGTTATTGAGCATATTTTCTTTATAATAAAACTCTTAAGCAAGTTTTGCTGCTTATCTTGTAAATTACATTATTGTGGACTAGTGTTCAGGGATATCAAATTCGTGTTACTTAAAGTTGTTGCTAAAAGACGTTGCAACGTTGATGATGCTTTTTTGTTTTAATCTTGTTTGTTGTGTTTTTTAAAAGAGATTTTTGAAAAACAAAGCTGCAAACAAAAACACCAAGAAAAACCAAATTAAACTTTGTTGTTTCAACTACTGCATTTCAACATTCATTTGTCTCCGCAAAATTTATTTGCATCCATAAAAAAACAAAAAACGAACAAGTCTCTCTGTCTGTGTGCCATTGACAACTTTGTTTTTAATGTTTTAGAAAAAGGGATAAAAACAAAAATAATAATATAAATGTAAAAACGACAAAATCTCATGAGAATTGCATAAAAAACAAAGTAAAATTTTGCCAAAAACAAAAAAATAAGTTTGTTTTTTTCGTTCTGCTTCTGTCTCGCTATTTTTCGATAACAAAAAAAATAATTGTTTTTGTAACACTTTTTTTTTGTTTGTTTTTTTTTGTGTCGAAGAAAAAGATGACGAAAAGGTGGTGGTGGTTGGTGTTGTCGATATTGAGCTTTAAATAATTAAATTTAAGCACAACAAGGTTATGCTGAAAAACAGTTGTAGCTGTTCTGTAAAAAAGAAATATTTGTAAGCTTTTTTTATTAAAAGAAAACACAAATTAAACAGCCTAACTTTGCGTATACTTTAGTGGTTATTAAAAAATATATGCTCATTTATTGAGCGTCCAAAAATTGCGTATAATACTCAATATTTCAGAGTATTATCGCGGGTAATTGGTGAAAGTTTTCAACCAGCAATAAACGCACCTCGGTTTCCCTCATTGGTCACGTTATCGCCTCTGCGCAAAGCTGATTTTAGAATTGAAAAAAATTCTTTATTACTCTTTTGGAAAGAAACAATAAAGACAAAGTCTAGCAGAAATCAGAGAAGCAAAGAGACGCTTTCTCTTCTTACAAAAAATGTTCTTCTTTGCAGTGAGTGAGAAACAAAAAAACAGTTTTTTGGAAAAATAAAAGATGCAAATTGAAAAAAGTTAAAAATTCAGAGGAACCAAAATTTTTAAAGTTTCTTTGATTTTCATAAATTGCTTTAAATATTTACAACCTTTTTTTAAACAGGAAATAAGAATATTTTAATCCGTTGGATCAGATTGAATGTAACTTTTAACCTTTAGCTTTGTGGCATTATTTCTCTAATTTTTTATGTTTGTATTTTCATAACCTTTTGCTCCCCAATTCCCAATTCCATTTCAGATATCTAATTCATCGCCCGCTACAAAGTGCTTTGCAAAAAATCATAAAATTTTTAATACCTCTCTAATTATAAAGTCTTACAAAACCACATAAAAAATATTTATGCTGAATTTTGAACGCAAAAGATGCATTAGCGAAGGCGAAAAAAAGAGCATTAAAAATGTTTGGTTTTTTGCGTGCTTTGAAAAATGAATGTTTTTGGGAGGCCAAAGTTTGACAGAAAAAAATATGTTTTTCAGGGTGTTTAAAAATTGGCTTTTTACCAGGAATTGTTTGTGTTATGGCAAAAGAGAAGAAGGGATCAACAACAAAAAATAATAATATAGAGATTATGTTAGGAAAACGAAATTACGGTAACTATCTTGGAATTTTCAAAAATAAAATATCTATAATTTATTAAAAAAGTATAGTTTCTGCTCACTTTTTTGGCTCAGAGAAAAAACGTAATAATAATTCTCTGAGAATTGTCCCATTTAATTTTCTCATGAGTTATAGTAAATAAAAATATATTCGAGTTATTAGTTTCTCAAAAAACACAAATCTGAAATTCGTAATATTACATAACAAGTTTTTTAAAAATACGTGGTTTTTAAAGTGAGTAATAAAGAGATTTAATGTTCAATGTAATTAAAAACAGAGCCGCCTTTAAATTTGGTTTCTTTTTCTTATTTTTAAGTTATTTAATAAACTGTTTGGGGCATTGATAGTAAAAATAGTTTGCTATTTTACGTATTTCACCATTTTAGAAAATTTCATTTTTCGGTGGTTTTGTAACGGATTTCTTAAAATTGAAATTTAAGTATACGATAGGTAAAAATTTCTGTTTAGCAAAATCATAGCCAATCGCACTACTACTAAGTTTTAAAATTTCAATCAACACGTCTCCAAAATTATGCTAATCATAACTGATAAAACTGAAAGATTTTTATAATTGTTGACAATTTTTGTTTTTTGTTTCACATAATGTTTTTGTTTCAGCATGCATCCCTTATAACGCTTTTCTAAATTCTTACAGTATATTTTTTTGTTAAAATATGAATCACTTGAGATCAGATTCAAAAAAAACAAGCTGTATAGACGAAACTAAGAGATAAATGTGCTAACGTAGATTATGAAATCACTTAAAACACGACATGCTTTAACCCATGGGTTCACTGAATGGATGACAAAGAATAGAATAACAAATTTTTGATGCTGATCTTTAAAACAAAAAAAACTGCTAAAATATTCTTTTTTTTTGTTCTCTATTTTTTAAAAACATTGTTTCTTGGAAACAACAATAACACTAACTTAGTAACCACATTTTTTGTGAAAACAAAAATTTATGATAAATGTATTATTCATGGCAATGAATTTTAAAAGCATCAAAAAAGTTTCGTAAGCAAAAATATGCAAGAGAGATTATTGCGTGTTACAAAGAAATTATTATACAAAGAAAAATCATATGGTTTTTAATGAATAAAAATGGATGAAGAAAGAACGTCTAGACCAGACATTAGCTAGAATAATTAAAATCAAACATTAAAAGATTATGGACTAACAAACTGGGATCAGTTATAATGAAGCTTCATTCAGCTTTTGTCGAATTCAGATCCATTTTCATCACAGTGATTATCGCCATTTGGACTTGGCTTTGTTTTTGTAAGCCATTTATTATCACCACAGTAACTTGAACTTTTTTGATATTCCATATTAAATTCAATTGGTTTAAGATTAAATTTTCCCTTTACAAGATGAATCCAATCAGCATCAGCTTCAACAAAATTTCCAACAAGAATTGCATCAACTGCATTTTGTTTTAAATAACTTTCCAGTTTTGGATGTAAATAAAGTTTAATATTATTAATGTTATCGAATTCCCATTCATCTTCTTCTTCTTTCTTTGTTAAAAGGATAATGAAATCAGTGGAATATCCATCTTTTTCCTCATTGTCATCATCGTCATCACCATCATCAACTTTTTTCATGTATTTGGAAAAGCTAAGGTAATCAAGTTTATATTCATTTTCAGTTCCGTTAACTTTGCCAATGGTACAAAATTCCTTTCCACCAAAACATTTGGTATTAAAGTTAGCAAATTGCAAAATAACTGATTTGCCTGTTTGTTTGTGATTCTTTTCAATTACAAACAAAGCATAATCACCTTCTTCAACAACACCTTCCTACAAATTTTTAAATAACGTTTTAATTGCTGTAAAAAACTTATGGCATACTTTTCTAAATTCAAAATAATTATTTTCAAGTTGATTCTTGTTGAAAAAACCATAGAACGATGTCATAACTTCATTGATCTTTAATCTAAATTTAAAGGATTTGTTAGTACAGAGAAATAGTTACAGTATCCTACTTTGCATGAACCGGAATAAATATTAAAGTAAAAGCGAAAAATAAAGAGAAATACTTCATTTTTTAAAGCTTAAAATGATTATTTAACAAATAACACGATCGGCTAATGAAAGGATGAGACTTGAAAATTAAAACTAATAACACTTGCTTATCCACACAGAGAAACAATACTGCAAAAAATGTCTGCTTTTAATGTGTTTTATCTGTCTCTTTTTATTTTCAGTTTAATGATTGACAAATGTGGTCCAGACAGATGTTATGTCTTTGAAAAATAAAATTAATCTATACCTATCTTCCAATCTTTAGTTGATTCGTTCTTTGAATAAAACTGCTAATTGTTGCTGCTGATTTAAAAAAAACTATTACAAGCAAAAAAACACGTGAAAAACAACATATTTTTTGTCAACAAAAATCATTCTTGAGTCGCATTAGTAGTTCATCTGTAGTGAAAATTTACTGATAAAATTATCACGAGCTTGATTCAAACAATCGTAAAAAAATGAAACACAATAAATCTTCTATTCTACAAATCTAATTTAATGTATCTTAAAAATTGCTTTTATTTAATTAAGCTATTTCTTTATTCCAACATAAAAAATTACGTTGAAAAAAAGATTTGTTGATAGTATATTTTTTTACAGTACTTATTCTTCAGTCAAAAACAAAACACGCAACGAATGTATTTTTCATAAAGTCAATAATGGCCATTGCATTCGATCGAATTCGAAAACAAAATGAGTTGTTTCTTTTTGTAAGCGGCTTGTTGAACGGTTTTATTTTTTTACATATTGTTCAATTTTTTTTATTGATAACTTCTTGTAATATAATGTTTTTTTACATTTATCTATTAAATACAAATTATTAATAATTATTTTTATATAACCAATTCCTATTATGTCGTGTTCTTTTTTGTGTTACTATTATTATATTAATAATGTCTTTCTTTTTATAGTGGAAGAAGAATTAGCCATGAGAACTGTTCGCCTTCATACATTTGAAGAAGATATGATGATGTGTAGACCTGATTTTGCTACAAAAGTACAATTTGATGTATTTAAAAAATGTTATTATCAGTATGTTTAACTTTACAACATTGTTCTTTGTTAATTTATATATATATTCTTTTAGACTTTTGATTACTCGTGAAAATATTAAAGCAATCTTACGTTCTCTTGCATCTATTGAACGATTACTTTCATGTAGTAAGTTTTATTAAGCTCTTTCAAGGAATAAGCTCGTGATTATGTTTCAACAACTGTGATGTGCTTGCACGGGCGTGATTAAAGTGCAAGAAGCATGCTTGTAAATTACAAGTCGTAATAATTACGAGCTTGTCCTTTAGGCGAGATATTTGTATCTGTTTTGGGTTTTTATTTGCTACATATATGTGCTTCTTTTTTAGATGAAGAACAATGTGAAGTTTTTGCTGATCAACTTGCACATATTATGTACTTTATTTTTCAAAAAAGACAAGATTTGGAATTAATGAAGCGACGTTTTTCAAATGCTCTTAAACGTCGAACCAATAAAACTCAACAGATGAAAGAAAAATTGTTAAATGCCGTTGCAAAAATTCAAAAGATTGTTGATGAAAAGCAAAAGAAAGTGGATGAAATTCATAAAAATCGTTATCAAAAGAAGATTCACTTGGATCAAATGAAAGCTGTTGTTAATGGTAGTGAAGATGAAAGTCAAGTAGTAGAAAAAGAAGGTGAAATGAGTACTTTAAATGTATGTTTTTTCTTATACATACCATAGAAAAGAGAACGGCGTTTATGGCATGTGACAGCTACAAAGCTCTCTTTAATCTCTTGCCGTTCACCAGGGGGATGCCTTGTCATCTTAGTTACTGCTACAGTATTCTACAGGCAATTGCGATCGCTTTTTTGCCCGCAAATCCTTTTCTTTTCTGTAAGCTTATATTTACAGGGCAATGACGGGGGCATCTTTTGCACTTAAAAGTTTGACATTTGGGAACACTTCGCCAAATGGCGCGTAATACAAATTTTACCTTTCAGCTGCTAAAAACTGGCGTATGGAAAAAAAATCCATTACAGTTACTCTTGGACTGCCCTGTATATCACTCATCACTTACTTTTTAGTTTGATCTCACTTTCTCCACTACCAAAGAACATTCTACATCTACCAATGATTTAATGGAAAAATATTTCCAAGTTCGTAAAACTCTTGAAGAACGAAAAGCATCATGCTTACAAAAGGCAGCAGCGCGTGATCAATTGATGCATGAACTTATTGATGCTGAAACAAAGCTAGAAGAACTTCGAATGAGTAAAATTGAATCTCACAAAATTATTCCACATCGAAATCAATCTGATTTTACATTGAATCAATCGGCATGGAATTTTTAAAGCTTGCTTAGTAAGCAACATCGTGGTTTTTAAAGCTATAATATCTATTTAAAAGTTAGTTTTTGGTTTATAATTATTTTTTTGTATTTATACTGTTTGTAAATTGTAACTACAGTATGTTGTTTTATTTTTAATGGTATTTATTTATAATAAATAATATTATTTTGTTGATTTTCTTGGAAATAGGAATGTTATAGACTTGAAGTTTCTGTAGATATGGAATTTTTTTAGATATTGATGTGATTAATCGACATGACTTCTTAGAGTTAAACGTTTCGACTTAATCTCACTTTTTCTTACTCGAGTCACAATGGGATTAGTCAATCTTTCTTTCTTGATACGTATAACAATGGTTGATAAAGAGAAAATCCATTATTTAATTTTTATGGGATTTATAATAAATATTTTGTTCATTTTTTTGGTTATTGGGATACTGTAGGTGCTTAATACAAATGTTGGCAAACGCTTTTTGCAAATTTGATATTGCCGTGATAGGGACACGTTGACAGCACATGAAATTTAGCTTGTTTTTTATTCATAACAGAAAGTAACAATCAATCTTTTTGATTTCACTAAAAGAGCTATGATTGGTAAAGATAAAATCTAGGATTTATAAACATTTCTAGCACTACGTTTTACATCTATTATTAACTTTGTGCACGAAAAAAAAGTCCCGTCAGTGCTCATATTTTAACCCCGGGACTTTTGCTTTTGGTTGCATGTGTGGCCCGGTATCGACCGTAAAATATCGAAAATTGTAGGTTATGGTTCCTGGACGGCCAAACCACGATTGTCAATATTTTACGGTCCATGGATAAACAAATGCTTTGAACGAAGTATATAAATCTAATCCTTTGATTATCACGTGAAAAACCGTCAAATTTTGAGTTTAAATCTCTTAAAACCTTTGAACTTTGTTCGTTTTGTCACTTCATTGTTTGTTCAATGATTTAACTTCATTTTTATTTTATGCTAACTATAATTTTTCTTTTGAAACAATGAACACAGCTTTTGTCATAAGACAGAGAAAAAAATAAGAAGTTTGATAAGAAAAGAATGCCTTTCCTGTTATTGAAATCGCAATGATAGATATAATGCGTGTATATATTATATGTCTATCTTAAAAGGGCATTAAAATGGAATGTTGTCTTTGTATTGTATGTAATTATAATGAGTGGTCTTATTTCTTTTTTTATCTTAAATGCACAAAACTTTAATGTGTTTCAGCAAAACTTTAAATTTTATGGATACATATAAAATGTTTAAAAGAAAGTTAGTTTTACTTTGATAAAACTATAGCAGCTGCAGCAGCTGTGTTTCTTAGAATTGTACATTGTTATGGTAATGCTAAATGTTTTATGGACTAGTTTTTTCAACATGGTTTTTACATTCTAGCCAATCTTTATCAAAATTAAAAGAAAAACTGAAACTTTTATGGTTGAAAAGAACTGTTTTCCTTCAAAGTATACTGTAGCTGCTTGCATTGCAATTTGTAAATAACTTATGTATATCAATTTCAACTCGCTGATTTGCTTCTATCAGATTCCTGATTTGTTCTTCAAGTGTTAGCTACTTTCTTCCTTAGCGAAACGATTAAGCGTTCACTTATTCAAAGTACTTTGTTCTTCTTTTAATTTGATGTACGCAAAATTACCCTTTGAACTTGCTGAACAAATCACTGCAAATGCTTGCTTTATTTCGAGAAAGTAAGATAGCATGTTTTTTGCTACTTTTATCATTTCAGTCAAGCCTTTTAAAACATACATAGCTATCAGTCTCTTTGATGTTGTTGCATTTAAACACAGCATACATCTTCACTTTTTTATAGACTTTTTTCTGCTAGTGTTTGTTTAAAGTTCGTTTCCCACATAATCAATCGAGAAAAATAGAGAGAAAAGAGAAAAAGCTATTAATCTCTCTTACATTTTTGCATCGGACAATTTATAAACTTTAAAATCTTGAATCAAATGTAATAATAATGATAATTACCAATGACCTCGGTTTTTAAATTATTGCTGATAATTAAATTTAGAGAAAGAATTGTTGATTAATTCCGTTTGTCCATGAAAAATTTACAAAAACAAAATCACTCCTTTCAACGGTGGTCGTTTTTCTTTCTTTCTTGCGCAGCGGAAGGGAGAACAACGTCGACACGCGTTTACGTTTGTATCAAACAAACTTTTTTTTTCTTTGCTCTCACTTTTTTGCTGTTGTCTTTTTTTTTATTGACATCAAATTTTTTTTGTTGTTGTTGTTTTTCTCAAAACTTGCAAACTCTTTTTTGTATTTCAAACACATTTCATTTTTTGATTAAAGATTCTAATTTAAAGTATATTTCTATATTTGCAGGTAGTATCGTCATCAACAACAACAATGAGTGCCTATGTAAAAGAAAAGATATCAATATTTGAAAGGCTGCTGGAATGGTTTTTATTTCGATTTCGATGGATTTTTGTTATCCCTTTGATTTTGCCAGCTTCATTAGCATATGATTCATATAATTTTGTACGAAATTGGTTAATCTTTAAACTACAATCCGCTCCAAAAGCTCATGATCGAAAAGTTGCAAAAATTCAAAAAACTGTTAAACAATGGTCAAGTGGTGATCGAAAAAAGAAGATGTGTACTGGTAAGACTTTGTTTACTTGAATTGACAGGAATAATAAATGATTTATTTAGCTCGTCCTGGATGGCTTACAATGAGTTTCAGATTTCCAAAATATAAGAAAGATATGGTACAAATAAAAACGAATGATTTGATTGATATTTTGGAAGTAAGCTTTTTTATTCAAAGGAATATACTGTGGATTTTGTTAGCTCGATTTGGAAAATACGCAAGCATTTATCGGTTTTTTGAATACTGTATCATGAACACTAAAGCTTTAATAATTATGATAAATTGCAGTTCTTTTTTGCAAACTTTAAAAATACAAAAAACCTGAAATGGAATTTTTAAGAAGAGACCCTTTAATCTTTCACCCAATCAAGGCTCATTTTTCTTGTCAACGTCAAAAAATATATTTATAAAGAAAGCTCTGTTTCACGTATAATTCACGTGAACAACAACAGAAACTTTTTGTTTACTAAACACATTGTTCCCTTCTCTATTCAATTACCGTAATCTTTCTCTTTTTTTAGATTGATACAAAAGCTAAAACTGTACGAGTTGAACCAAATGTTACAATGGGACAACTTACACGAACTTTAATTCCGCTTGGGTATACATTGCCGATTGTTCCAGAATTAGATGATTTAACAGTTGGTGGAATGATAAATGGATGTGGAGTTGAATCATCAAGTCGAAAATATGGTCTATTTCAACATATTTGTCAATCATTTGAAATTGTTACTGCAAACGGTGAACTGGTTACTGCATCAAAAGATAAAAATTCTGAACATCAACCGCTATATTATGGAATTCCATGGAGTCATGGTACACTTGGATTTTTAGTTGCTGCAACAATTAAAATTATTCCTTGTAAGCCATATGTTCGTCTAACATATTATCCATGTAAAACACAAAAGGTTGGTTTTTTAAGAGCACAAAGATTTGGTTTCTGTAGCCGAAAACTACAGGATGCTTCAAGCAGAGCTTTGCTACAATAATATTTGCTAATCAAAATTTTGTCTTTCAGAAACTTTATGATCGTTTATCACAAGAAGCTAATAGAAGTGAAAATGAATTTGTTGAAGGAATTCAATATACACATGATTCAGGAATTGTTATGACAGCATATTATTCAGAAGCTGTTCCAAAAAATGCAAAATTAAATGCTATTGGTCGTTGGTAAGCTTTTAATTTGCAGGAGTATATGATAATCAAACTAATACTTTTAGGCATAAGCCATGGTTTTTCAAGCATGTTGAATCAATTTTAAAATCTGGTAAAGAAACTGTTGAATATATTCCCCTTCGAGATTATTATCATCGACATTCAAGAAGTATCTTTTGGGAAATTCAAGGTAATAATCTACAATATTTTTTTATAAAGCATTTAACTTTTTAAATTTAAGATCTTATTCCATTTGGAAATAATTTCCTTTTCCGATGGTTCTTGGGATGGACAATGCCACCTAAAGTTTCTTTATTAAAACTTACAACACCAGGTTCAATTCGAAATATTTATAATCGACATCATGTTATTCAAGTAAGGATTTTTTGTGAACAAAACCATTTATGGAATATCCATTTGATCTTTTACTGACGTCGGTAGAAGTATCAAATGCGGTATGTAATTTTGGATGACACACATGCGCCGAATGCTCGTCTCTATTACGGCTCTATATTTTAGGATATGCTTATTCCATTAGATAATGTTCAAGAAGCTGTTGATATTTTTGATCAAGAAGTTAAAATTTATCCTTTATGGTTATGCCCGATAACACTTCCATCATCACCTGGTATGGTTCGTCAAAGAGCAGGAAGAAATATTATGTATGTTGATATTGGAGTATATGGTAATTGTACACGGGATACATATGAACCTAAAGAAACAACAAGAAAAATTGAATCATTTGTTCGAAATGTTCAAGGGTATGTTTGTTATTACACTTACTGGTTTTTGGGAAATGGAAAAAAAGTTTACTTCAAGTTTTCTTGCAAGGCAAATAAAGATTTATTCATTTTCTAAATACTCTTTCATGTATTTGCTTCATAATAATAAATTACTTTTTAGTGTTCAAATGCTTTATGCTGATACATATATGACACCATCAGAATTTTGGGAAATGTTTGATTCATCACTATATGATTGGTTACGAACAAAATATAATTGTAAAGAAGCATTCCCAAATGTTTATGATAAAGTTTGTAAAGCTGCAAGATATTAGAATTTCGTCATTGTTGTAACAATTAATAATATTTGTAATAGATTTTTCATGTTTTATATTTTTGATCCATAGTTTTTATATTATTATTTGTAATGTTTGAAAATGTTTATAATAAAAGATTAATTATTTTTGGTAAAACTACAGTAATCATTGGGGGAAGTGATTGGGCGTTTATTGATTGATAAAGTTAAATTTTGCTTTTGATATTTTCAGAGTTACCAGTTAAAATTTTCAGAAGCAAGGAACACCATATTCAATGAAATATTACCATAATTTTTATTGTTATCTTTTAATAATTATGCAAAACTGTATACAACGAAATGTTGTTGTTGGAAGAAAAGAGATAATCATTATTGTTCATCAAAAAGTTATTTATTTGGTGGTTGTTGTAATGAAGGGATTTCAATTTGGTTTATTAGTTTTTATTTGTAAGTTTTTTTAAATTTGTTTTTACTTTTTTCTAAAGTTTGATTCTTTTTAGGTTTATTGTGTACTGTAACTTCTTGGAGTTTATGGCCTGATCCAGATCCTGTAACTCCAGATCCCGTAAGTTAAATAATAAATATTTTAGTTTCTAAAACACTTATTTTTAGAATGCTGATGGTTCTTCAACTCCGGAAGCTCCTTGGTATGAAAAGTGGTTTCCAAGTTGGGGTTCAGATCCTGAAACTCCGGATCAAGTAAGTTTAATTCCATAACAATATTTTGGTTTTAAAAATGTTTTTTTAGACTGTCGATGGTTCTTCAACTTCACAATCATCTTCAACATCTGCAAGAGCTTTGCCAGATAATTCATCAAATCCAGATGGGATTACACAATTACCTCAAAATCGAGCATCTGCTTCAAGTTCAAGTATTATTTCATCAACTGTTACTTTATCATCAGCAGCACATTCATCTTCCATTTTATCATCCACATCAAAGTCAATGGCATCATCATCAACTTTAACTCCTCAAGCATCAACAATTACTCCATCAACAGCAGCTCCCTCAAGAACTCCTGGTAGAAATGATTCTTCTTCAAGTACAACTCGTCAAACAGAAGCATCATCTTCTACAATAGGCAGTAGTTCAATTCCAACAGCATCAAGTAGTGTAAGAGCTTCAAGTCCTTCATTTAGTAATATCGCTACATCATCCACATCAAATACTAAATCAATGACACCTCTAGCATCTTCACCGACAAGCAATGCGTCATCCGTCACTTCAACTACAAATATGCCATCAACGTCAAAATCTCCAGATCCATCAAATTCAACTGGTGTCTCAACAACAACCACGTCATCGTCTACAAGTAGCTCAACTAATAATCCAAGTTCACCTGCATCTATCCCATCCACGTCCTCTTCATCTGCATCATCTACAACACCTAGTTCTCATGTTTATGTACCAGATCCATCAAATTCAACTAGCTCTTCTACATCTGCTATCTCGACCGCAACTTCTTCATTTGCAACATCATCATCAACAAGTGGCTCTACTCCAAGATCTGTTCCTCTAAGTTCAACTGTCTCTTCTACATCTGGTACCTCACCATCAACAAGTGGCTCCACTCGTAATCCAGAATATGTTCCTCCAAGTTCATCCGGTTCAACTTCAGCTCCAATTTCGCCAACACCAACAATCAGTTCATCTGTAGCAACAACAACTCGACCACGTGATAATCCAGGACCAGTTATTGTACCAGATCCATCGAATTCAACTGCAGCATCATCGTCAACAAGTGGCTCAACTCCAAGATCCGTTCCTCCGAGTTCAACCGTCTTTTATGCATCTGGTACTTCATCAACAACAACTCGACCAAGTGTTAATCCAAATCCATCAAGTTCTACTCTTTTAAGTACATCAGAAGCAACAACTTCTCCAGGTGCATCATCTACAACAACTCGTTCAAGTGTTAATCCAGGACCTCCTTTGATCTCAACTGGCTCTTTTACATCTGGTATCTCATCCACAACTTCTGAATCATCAACAACAACTGGATCAAGCGTTGATCCAAATTCATCAAGTCCAACTGTTTCAACTATATCTAGTACATTAACAACAACAGTCAAATCATCATCAACAACAACTACACAAGATGTGAATCCAGGACTCGAAACAAATCCTCCAAATTCAACTTTCTCTTTTACATCAGGTGCCTCATCTACAACCTCTTCATCTGCAACACTGTCATCAACAAGGGGTTCAACTCCAAGATCTGTTTCTCCAAGTTCAACTGTCTCTTCTACATCCGGCACTTCAGCATCAACAGTTGGCCTAGTTGTTCCTCCAGGACCTCTTCCTTCAAATCCACCTTCAAGCTCAACTAGCTCTTCTACATTGGGAACAACAACTTCTTCATCTTCGTCATCTACAACAACTCACTCAGATGTTAATCCTGTTCCTTCGGTTTCAAGTAGCTCTTCTACCTCTGGCACTTCAACAACAACTTTTCCAGTTGCATCATCCACAACAATTGGACCAGTTGTTCCTTCAGGACCTGTTCCGTCAAATCTTCCAAGTTCAACTATTTCAACTTCACCTGCTACTGCATCCACAACATCTTCATCTGTATCATCTACAACAACTCGTTCAGATGTTAATCCTGTTTCTTCAACCTCAACTATCTCTTCTACCTTTGGCACTTCATCAACAATCGGCTCATCATCTGCAACCTCATCACCAGCAAGTGGCTCAACTCTAACTGGTACTTCAACAACGATGGGCTCATCATCTGCAACAACTACCTCTCCAGCTGCATCATCAACAAGTAGCTCAACTCTAAGATCTGTTCCTCCAAGTTCAAGTGTCTCTTCTACATCTGGCACTTCAGCGTCAACAGCTGGGCCAGTTGTTCCTCTTCCTTCATATCCACCTTCAAGCTCAACTAGCTCTTCTACATTGGGAACAACAACTTCTTCATCTTCGTCATCTACAACAACTCACTCAGATGTTAATCCTGTCCCTTCAGTTTCAAGTAGCTCTTCTACCTCTGGAACTTCAACAACAATTGGTTCATCATCTGCAAAAACAACAACTCAACCACGTGTTACTCCAGGACCAAATCCTTCAACTTCAACTGTCTCTTCTACGTCTGGCACTTCAACCACAAAACGGGGACCAATTGTTCCTCCACAACCTCTTCCATCAAATCCATCAAGTTCAACTATTTCAAATCCACCTGCTAGCTCAAAAACAACAACTTCATCAGCAGCTGTAACAACACCAACAAGAAAATCTTCAAGTACAACAACACCAGAAATAACTCAATATCCAGTTACTAGTGGATTAAATACTTCAACATCACCAGTTCCTGATAAACCTACTGTAAGTTTTTTATTAATTGGCGAGTATTCTATTTTATCTAATTAAATTTTAACAGATTCGGGGACAAAAACAATATTGTTTTCTAAAATTCAAAAATAATTAATTGAACCATTTTTAGCCACAACCACATAAAGCAGAAGAAACTCCCAAAAATGAAAAGAAAGGTAAGTTTTTTTGTTTAAAGCATCTCTAACATCTCAATATAAACATTTCTGTTTTTTAGGAATTCCGGCAAAGATGTTACTTCTTACAATGGTAAATGCTGAAATATTTTTAACAGCTCTTGTTTTTCTTGTATTAATTCTTACCAAAAAAATTTGTCTTCCACTTCCAAAATCTCCTCAAATGGCATAATAATTCTTTGTATTTTGATTGTATACTGTATGTTTTGGATATTATGTAATATTATGTTCCAATAAAAAATTATTTTAAAAATATTTCTTTGTATGGTTTTTTATAGGCTTTAGAGGTCTTGCTTTATGGCTCGAAAAACACGTCAGGTTTTTTTTGTACTGCGCGCCTGTAGAATTTGCTAGAAAAAAGAAGTTTTACTCGGCAAAAAGGAAAAAGAAAAAAAGATTTGCACGAGAAAAACTCTTTTTTCTAGCAAATTCTACAGACGCGCAGTACAAAAAAAACCTGACGTGAAAAGCGCTATGTCTACCGTACCCGTCTTTGTGAATTATTGAATTATGCAGTTATGTAGGCAGACCTTATAAATCTATCCGTTAAATTTTTAATGCATGCAGATTTCACGTTATTATTCTATTTCTTTTTTGTTTTAACAATTTTCGGCATTTTTTCGTAATTAATTTATTTAATGTAAACTCATTTTGTCTACTTTTTCAACAACAATGGAGGCAAAAAATAGCTGTATTATTTTATCTATTTTTATTTTGTTGTTTTTCATTTTTCAAGTTTCTCATGCTGTTCAATGTTTTAGTACATCAGCTGGTATGATTTTTTCTTTGTATAATATCAATAAATAAAATTATTCGTGTAATTTAGGCCTCAGAGAATGCTCAGCATGTACCTTTTATATGTGCCCGGATATTGGAAAGGTTAGTAGAGTTGGATGTCCAGAAGATTTTTATCGTGAATGTTCAAGTCAAAAAGAAGCTATTGAATTTATTAAAAACAAAAATCCTAATGAAATGGACTATGATTATGATCGTGGTACTGTTGTGTATACTTCTGGTTGTGCTAATGAAAAATTTGGATATCCATGTATTAGAAATTTGGTTTGATTAGAATTTTGTGTAAAACCTTCATTAATTTTGTTAAGATGGCAAATACTGCTAATGCTAGAATGCCAGCAGCAAGGCAAGGCAAATATGGTCGTGGTATTGTTTGGTGGCGTACTCCAGATTGTTCAAGTATTGATGAATCAAAATGTTCAAACAATTCTTTTTCAAGTACGACTCGTCAAACAGCAGCATCATTTTCAACATTAGGCAGTAGTTCAATCCCAACATTATCAAGTGCTGTAACAGCTTCAATTTCTTCATTAAGTACTACCGCTGCATCATCCACATCAAATCCTAAATCAATAACACCTCTAGCATCTTCACCAACAAGCAGTGCCTCATCTATTCCAACTGTCACTTCTACTACAAATACACCATCAATCTCAACATCTAAAGCACCGAGTACATCATCAACTAAAGCTTCACCATTATCAACCACAACACCAAGTACATCAGATACATCATCACCAAGTAATACATCATCTGCAACAGCAACCACAATGCGTGGTCCAACATCTGTTATTGTACCAGATCCATCAAATTCAACTAGCTCTTCTATATCTGCTGCCTCATCCACAACTTATTCATCTGCAACATCATCATCAACAAGCGGCTCAACTCGTAATCCATTATCTGTTCCTTTCAATTCAACTGGTTCAACTACATCTGGTTCTTCAACAACACCAATAACCGGTTCATCATCCGTATCAACAACAACTCGACCACGTGATAATCCAGGACCTCCTTTAATCTCAACTGGCTCTTTTACATCTGCTATCTGGTCCACAACTTCTTCATCAACGAGCGGTTCAACTCCAAGTTCTACTGTCTCTTCTACATCTGGCACTTCAACCACAAAACGTGGACCAATTGTTCCTGTTTCTTCAACCTCAAGTAACTCTTCTGCAACAACAACTCTGCCACGTGTTACTCTAGGACCCAAACCAAATCCTCCAAGTTCAACTCTCTCTTTTACATCGGGTGTCTCATTGACAACCTCTTCATCTGCAACACTGTCATCAACAAGTGGCTCAACTCCAAGATCTGTTTCTCCAAGTTCAACTGTCTCTTCTACATCCGGCACTTCAGCATCAACATTTGGCCCAGTTATTCCGCCAAGACCCCTTCCTTCAGATCCACCTTCAAGCTCAACTAGCTCTTCTACATTGGGAACAACAACTTCTTCATCTGTATCATCTACAACAACTCATTCAGATGTTAATCCTGTTTCTTCAACCTCAACTATCTCTTCTACCTCTGGCACTTCATCAACAATCGGCTCATCATCTGCAACCTCATCACCAGCAAGTGGCTCAACTCTAACTGGTACTTCAACAACGATGGGTTCATCATCTGCAAAAACAACAACTGGACCAGTTGTTCCTTCAGGACCTGTTCCATCAATTCCACCAAGTACAACTCCAGCTGGTACTACCTCAAAAACAACAACTTCATCAGCAACAGTAACAACATCAGCAAAAAAATCTTCAACTACAGCAACACCAGAAACAACTCCATCACTTGTTACTAGTGGATTAGATAATTCGACAGCACCAGTTCCTGATAAACCTACTGTAAGTTTTTTTATTAATTAGCGAGTATTCTATTTTATCTAATTAAATTTTAACAGATTCGGGGACAAAAACAATCTTGTTTTCTAAAATTCATAAATAATCAATTGAACCATTTTTAGCCACAAGCACATAAAGCAGAAGAAACTCCCAAAGATGAAAAGAAAGGTAAGTTTTTTTGTTTAAAGCATCTCTAACATCTCAATATAAACATTTCTTTTAGGAATTCCGGCAAAGATGTTACTTCTTACAATGGTAAATGCTGAAATCTTTTTAACAGCTCTTGTTTTTCTTGTATTAATTCTTACCAAAAAAATTTGTCTTCCACTTCCAAAATCTCCTCGAATGGCATAATAATTCTTTGTATTTTGATTGTATACTGTATGTTTTGGATATTATGTAATATTATGTTCCAATAAAAAATTATTTTAAAAATATTTCTTTGTGTGGTTTTATGATGAATACAGATGGGCTTAGAAGCTTGATGGTACAGTAATTTTTGGAAAATAGCACTATAGCAAACAACAAAGAAAACAGGGTATAACCTTGATTTGCAACTCAAATTTTAAGGGGCCTGTCTAACAAAAATCTCTTTCCTTTCCTTTCTTCATTTTTCGCGCTAAGAATGTTTTTTCTATTGTTTTCAAACAAAAAAAATTTGAAAAAGAAAAAATTTTTTCTAGAGAAACAAAGAAATTATTATAGAAAAAACATTCTTAACGCGAAAAATGGAAAGAAATGAAGAAAGGAAAGGAAAGGAAAGAGGTTTTTGTTAGACAGGCCCAAGGTATATAGCATGATGATGCAAGTTCGTAGTTTTTTATTTTTGCTGCTAATATATAAAAATAATTTGCTAATTTACCAATTTAATTTTTTTAAATTAAAAAATATTAAAAAAAACAAAAAGGATTTTTTTTCGTTGGCTAACAATCTTTACTGATAAGCTACGAAAAAAGATGTGACTTGTTAGTTGTTGGTAACAAACTTTATACCCCAAAAAAAGAAAGAATGTTGTCGAAAAGCTGCATCATCAAAATCAAACGTAAGTCACCTTTTTTGTGTTTGTTTTAAAAAAGTAAAAATTCCGTTATTGTTGTGCATTTTATAAATGTGTCGAATCATCGTGCGTTTTCGTCAACGCTTCCACTTCTTGGGCTTTTACCTATGGAAGCCGAAATAAGGCAATAGTGAGAGAACATTAAAAAATACATATATTTGATGTGGCGAAAATGACAATACGTTTTTTTGATAAAAAAAATGTGTATTTTTTATGTTTGTTTTGTGCTTTTTCTTGAACTGATAAAATTCAAGGAAAGCATGAAGAAAGTTCTGGACATGATTACTTTAAAAAATTTTGATGCAAACAGCACCGCAACTACTTGAAAAGAGACAGAAAGTTTCATTTTTCTGACAGAAGTAATTTTTATAAAATGAAATACATTTTACTTCTACTTCTTTGCACTTCTGATATTGTTTATGGAAGAAAATGTTTTCAATCAACATCAGATAATTCACAATCATCTGGAGAATGCCGATCATCAAATTATTGTTTTACGGCAGATCTGATAAGTCAAAAATCTGGCGAACAAACTATTCGTGGATGTGGGGGCGGAGATATTTTAACACATGGATATGGCGTTCAATCATGTGATGAATTTGGGGTTAGTTATGACAAAATACATAACATCAAATTTTGCGTTACCATATGCTTTAATATTTTAACTTTTTTTATAAATAGCACAATTTTCTCCATTATCTCCATTTTCCGTAAAAGTCAAACTCAAAAATGTTTCAGGTAAATGGTGAACAGTCTGTTAATAATAATGGTATTTCTGGTAGACTCAAATGTTGTAACAGTGATTTTTGCAATTCAACACCTGCACAATCTTCGTTTGGAATAACTACTGTACTAGTGTTATTACTATTGCACATTTTTTGCAGCTTTTTTTAATAGTTTAATATAAATAAATTTATAAATGGATAAAAGCTGTAAAACAAACATTTTTTAAACCAACAACAGTAAATGTTTACATACGGTAAAAACAACCGTAACGCAAAAAGAATTAATAAAGAATTGTAAAAATTGTTTGCATAAAAAGATCCAACAAAATGAATTATAGAATTACTTTGTGTATTTTTTCATGATGCATAAAATCTAATTAATGCTTAACCGACAAAATAATTGCCAAACTCAAATGAATGTGCTTCTAAAAATTCAAAATATTTTTTCATAATTTTAAAACTTTTTCGTTTAATAACAATAAAATTTTATTTAAAAAATGCTTTTAACTATAAAAATGCGTGTCTAAAACAATATAAATGAATTCAGGATGACATAATAACGCAATTTTTCTTAGATCAAACAAAAGAATGTTGTATTACGTTTGATTTTGATGAATCACCTCAAATTTTGTTGACAACATTTTTTTCCTTTCTTTTTTATGGGTATAAAGTTTGACACTAACTTATAAGTCGCAATTTTTTTTCGTAGCTTATCAGTAAACATAGTTAGCCGAAAAATACACGAATAAAAACCCCCTTTTTGTTTTCATTTTTAAATATTTTCGTATTTCTTTATATCTGTATTCCGATGCAGGGGTTATTGCTATTGTGTTACGTTGTCATCTGTTTCGTTACATATACAAATGGATTTGCAACTAAAGAGTCATATTCTACAAATCCAATTATGGAAGCTATTGATATTCTTGATTTTGGAGGTAATTGTTTTGGGAAGGATGGGGTAATATGCAGTACTTTTCTGCTATGGGAAATTTCAAGTTCAACTAGATAAATTACATCCAATTTTAAATGTTGTTTCAGACACAAAATTTCATGACACCCAAGCAATTACTGCAATTTGTATTACTCAATATCGTTACTTACTTCGAAATAAAATGAATTTGCCGCTACCACCTGAACCAAAATTTTATGAAGCATGTCCATATATTCAAATGTTTAAAGGTGATAATAATGCAGAAAAGATTGCAAAAACAGCAATGTGGAAGCTGATTGACGCTGTGACAGATCCGGATTCTTGTTTGTTTGAATTTCCGCCTAAAAAAGTGAATGATCCAACTTATCATTATGATGCAGAAGAAAAGCTACCAGAAACGAATAAACGGGTTATTCAACGACGAATTAACGCATATAAAGCAAAATTGAATTGGAATGGACAATATGATTCGTGAGTAATTGTTTGTCATATATTTTCTTAACCAATTTTTTTCAGTGAATATGAAACTATTGTTGAATTAGTTGGAAACAATATTCATGCTTTACAAGATTTTTATTCTCATACAAATTGGATTGAAATGGGAAATACAGATATAAATTTGAATGTTGGTTTAAATGGTGATTTGGGTGTACCAATTCTACCACCAGAAGCCACATCTTGTACAATATGTACATTTGAAGATATGACACCAGCAGAGAGAAGGCAATATGATAAATTTGCAAATTCACCTTTTTCACATGCAATTTTTGGATCAATTCCTTGTTTGAAGGGAAGTTCAAGATATGTATTTGCGTGCCGAAATAATGTTGCTACAAATGGTTTAACTTCTGGATATTACGGAGCCGAAGAAGCTGCCCCTAAGCCTAGTAGTGGAATTAAATGTAGTCATGGGGGTAAGAAGTAATGTAATTAGCATTGCGCCTCTCAACTTTCATTGCACAGAAAAAGTTACCTTTAAATTTTTTAAATTTAAAGGTATCTTTTTACATAATCGATTTTCAGATGCCTCTATCTTTTTATTAATAACCTTTCAAAAACCATTTGAATTTATTATTTTTTGTAGGAGGCTACGATGAATCTGATGCACAACCTGCAACTGGTGGAATTTCAAAGGATGCTGACACTCTTTTCTTAGCTCCACATTATTATCTCCATCAAGAAGCTGCAAAACTATCAGTTGAAGCAACAATTCAATATTTAGAAGATTTTCGACTTTCACTTAATGATGAGACAAAATTCGGTTCATTTATTGGAATTCCACGTATTCCATCTGTTGGGATTGCAATTGTCATCGATACAACAGAATCAATGAAAAGTCAATGGAATGATGTCATAGCTGAAGTGACGCGAGATATTGATGAATTTGAAAAAAATTATCCGTCAAAAATTATTACTTATTTTTTGACGCCTTTTAATGATCCGGATTTTGGATTTCCGACTGAAGATGGAGGAGTTTATCATACAAATAGTTCAGCAGAATTGATTCAAAAATTGAATATTCTTAAAGCTGAGGGTGGTGGAGATATTCCGGAAATGTGCTTACCGGCTATTCTATCGACGGTTAAAAAAATTGGACTGGGTAATGAGATATATGTTTACACAGATGCAAATAGTAAAAAGCCAGAGCTGCTACAACAAATTGGAGTAATAGCAACAGGGAAAAATATTAAAATTTCATTTACAATGTTTGGAGAAAATTCACCTAATGTTGTGATATCATCAAGCACTGACATGCTACGAAGGTATTCACATCATTTCTTATTCCAAATGTTTCAAGCTCTTCCTTTTCCTGCTCCAGTTGTTGTAGAATCAAGTTCAAATGAAAGCACTTCTACTTTACAAGATTATATTAATTTGTCGCAGCTAACTAATGGATTTTATGTTAACTACAGAAAAGATGATAAACAAAAACAAAGATATGCTACAAAGAATAATTTACGAAACGATTGGGAAATTATTGACTCGGATACTATTGCTGATACCACTTCATTCAATTATAGCTTTGTAAGTTAAAATGTAGGGTACACGGTGAACTAGAAATACGGAAAAGGATTTTTTAAATAACGAAATGGAAGAAACGTTTCCACTAATCAAAATCAAAAACCAAAATTTCTTTTGCATCATTTTTCTATTTAAAAAAAACAAATGACAGTATCAATCTTTGGATATCTGATTTTTGTGAATTCAAATATCAAAAATCACCTTAAACCTAAGTGTAGAAGTGGCCCAGTTAGTGATAGAAATTTTCTTTATTGCACAAAATCAAAATTTAGAAAAATGACATTTAACAATTTCGATTGATAAATTTGGATTTTCTCGAAATAAAAAATTTGTTTTTTAAAGTGTGACCGAAAAGTAGCTGAAACAAAAATTTCGAGATCAAAGCAAAATCTTCGATGACTGAAATCGAAAAATCAAAATTTTGACATTTGGAAAATCGAAAATCTAATATAAAATAGTCCTAATCTTGTACATGTTTATTTTACAGATTGTTGATGATACAATGAGCTACATTGAAATAGAAATGGATTTATTATTTGGTGGTGAAACAATACGCAATCTTAATATCAATATCTCTTCACCGCTATCACCTTTACCATTAATTGAAAATGTTACAACTGATACCGTTAGAATTTTCACTTACAGTAATCCAACACCAGGAAATTGGACAATAAATATCAACAATATTGATGTATCACAAATTATCCTTTTGAAAATTCTTAGTCCATCGTATTTGGATGTTCATATTCGAGTACTTCCATCTGCAAATTCAACACAAAGTGTTCGAGCACCAATAATTGGTGAAGGAAAATATGATATTTTTGTTGAATGTTTTAGTTGTAAAACTGTGGATTCGCTAATTGTAACACCATGTGGAAATGAATCAAAATATTTTGAAAGCAGTCCTGCTTTTGTTCCAGGTTTTAATTGGTGGTATTTAACAGAGGTGAAATTTCCGGCTGCTGGTGGATTGGTAAGTATCTTCAAGCATAATCATTTATGCAAAAAAAGCGGAAAAATCATTACATTGATTTTTATGTTGTCCTTTTAAAAACGGACATTTTCACATATTTTTACTTTTTATTAGTACCATTCAACCAAAAAACTCGCCAAGATTCAAATCAAGGCAGAATCTCTTTCAACCGAAAGTTTTCGGATTTTATAAAATGGCCAGAAATCAGAGTAAAATTTCGAGTTTTTAATCTTACTAGAACCACAATTTAATTATAAAAATCGAATTTTTCCGAATAAAAAAATAGAATTTCGACCAATAAGTGATCGCTGCGATTGCAACCAGAGCGAAATTTTCGTATTTCAAAAAAAAATTGAAAAATCAAAATGTCAATATTAAGATTTCGAAAACAGCAAACGTTGCTGATCGGAATCAAAATATTATTATTAAATTTCAACAAACGAGTGTATCGTCTTTGATGTCACATTCGTTTCTTGCTAACACTAATCTTTACTATTCATTTTTCTAGATTTGTTTCGAAATGAATGGTACAACTTTGAGAGGAAATCGTTTTACAAGATTAGTTGATAAAAAAATTTCACTTACTTCCGTCGGTATCAAAGGAAATGTCTCCGATACCGAAATATTTAATCATCAAAATGCATCTTTATCGTACTACATCACAAATTATGGTGCTGCTGATAGCTTTAATCTTACAATTAGCAGTAATAAAAATATAAATTTATCATTCGACCAAAAAACATATTACATTGATTCATATTCAAGCGCAAATGATACTGTTGAAATTTCACTTTCTAATGCCAATGTTTCTTCAATTTATTTGGAAGTATGTGTATTTGATGAATTAAACAATGTGAAATAGTCTAAATATTTTTAGTTAACAGCCACCTCGCAAAGAACCCCATCTATCTCAGTACAACAAAACTTTTTTATTTCTGTTTTAAATTCTGGTGATGATATTGCAGCACCTGTTTGTAATATTTTAGAAGATGGAAATTCAACGTAAGTTTTTTTTATAAATTATAAATTTATTAAACTTATCAACTACTTTTAATACAATAAAGAACAACAACAAAAATAATAAAAGGAATATAAATTGTTATTTTAAAAAAAGCTAAATTTCAGTTGCCCTGATGATTGTAGTGGTCATAAATATGATGTAAAAGTTGAATATTATGATGATGGAACAGGCGTATATCGAGTATATGCAGAAGATGGAGAATGGAGCATACCAAGTAATTATATTTTTATCTAAAATTAAAAACAATAAAATAAATAAAACATAATTAAGATATAGACACCTCAGATCCTAATCCAAAATTCATTGCTACTGGAAAGCTTGACTGTTGCGCAGAAATAAGCAAATTTTTTGTTTTTGATAAAAATGGTTTAATCGGCAGATGTATATTCAAAAATGATGCCAAAATCATCAGCACCTCATCTCCTACCACAACACCTGCAATAAACACAACAACAACTACAGAAAATCCGACAACATCAGGGTCCGCGGTACAAACTTTATTGCTTATGATGTTTTTGCTACTCTGCTGCTTTATGTTTTCTATTTTTACATTGTTTTAACTTAAATTATTATCCATAAAACACTGCCACAAAAAAGCTGCTTATTTTAACATTTTAATTTTTTATCTTGATATCTGTCGATTTCTAAAAGAATCTTCTTTTAACATTTTTTCGTTTCTGAAATTTTTTTCTAAATTCAATGGCCTCGAAGTTCGTCAATAGCATAAAAAGGTCACAGCACACTCGAAAAATGCTCCTTAAAGAAAATTTTCATATTTAGAGACACAGACATGCGGCAAGTTTTTTGAGTACTTCTGTCGATAACCTTCATTAATTTGCAAACCGTTGCCGTTAAAATGTTGTTAAAAAATGCTAGCTGCGCTTTAAGTTTTCAAAAATCATCAGTATTTTGCTCATAGTTTTGAGATAAAAATTTTCAGTTTGGCTAAAAAAAATTTTTGTAAACATTTAAACACTTTTAATTCGATACATTCTGATGGATTGAGTCAGTGAATGCAGGTTTATAAGATCTGTTTGAACAATCCAATCCAGCGATTTGTTTTATCCAAAGTCCAATCTTTTTTCTGAAGTGCTCGTAAAGCACTTTTAATTTTGACATCGATGATGATGTTCTTGTGAGAATGGTTTTAAACAGAAAGAAGTCTTTAAAATGCGGCATTCCTGGTGTTTAAAAAAGTCGTCTTGCAATATGTTTTTCTGATTTGTTGAACATTTGTTGTTAGAAATTAAAACTCTTGCTTGAATTACACTATTGGTATTTAACACATTAACTTCAACTCTTTCAGATTTTTAATTCTCTCATTTCTATACACATTTTATTGCTAATCTGTGTTGCATAATAAGCTTGTTAAACAATGACATCTTCTGCGTCTGCTGTTGAAAAAATTAAAGAAAAACGTTTTATGTTTTAGTTTTCTTTTATCAGTGTTTAAATAACTTTTAGAAAGATGATAAGCATTATGTTGCCAAGTGGGATGGACAAATAATTAAGATTCAGCAAGATAATATTGTTACAAATGTTTGTTTATTTTAATTTAATTTTTTCATTAAACTTTATTATTTCTTGATAAAGTTTAATTTAATGATTTGGGATAGTGATGAGCAGAAGAAAATAAACTAATCTACTTTGGCGGACTTTGTTTGAGACTTACCATAAAAAACGTTGCTTTTTTGGATACTAACATTTTGATGTGATAAAAGGCTTTGTTCATTCTAATTTATAAAAAGAATCTGAATGTCCATTAGGGAATTTAATAAAATTTAAAAAGGCTGTTTTTAAATAGTGAAAATTGTGTTGATTCAAATCATTACCAAATAATCTGAATTTCAGATTATTAATGAAACTCTTCCCTTTGAAGAACGCTTTACACTTTTTAAACATATTTATGCCGGTGGCAGGATTGCAATTAAAACAATTGCATTTGTTTCTGCATTATTAACGCTAATTTTTATTGATGTCAAAACAGTTCCAGAATCAAAGATGCTTCTATGGCTTATAAAATGTTGCTGTTCTGTACTTGCTTTTTCAGTTTTATGCACTTCCCTTGTTTTTTGGTATGTTAAAAAGACAGTTATTTACCAAGGTAGAGAAAAAAATGGAGAAATAAATGTTCGATTATGGCGGTGGACATCTGAAATGGAAAGGTTTATTTTTATATTTTAATTTTAAAAAACATTAATATTATAGTAGCTAACTTATGCTTTAGATTTGGTCATAAGTATATCCTTTCAGCAGAATTTCATAAGTATAACAAGGTGATTCCATTGGTAAAGCATCAATTTCAAAAGATATTGGACCATATCTCACTAATGATTTAGAGAATTTTTTTCTTCCAATTTTAAAGGAAGAAATTCATAAACTTTACAATAATGCAATAAAAAGTTTTCAGAAAAAACCAAAGTAAATTTTATTAACTTTTTTTTTGTAAACCCAAAAAACAATGGTGAAAAAAGCTTGAATTATAATTTTTTTAGACCACAATCATTCAAACTTGGATTATTACTTTCGAAGATTCCAATCGGCCGAGAAGATATAATTTCATTCATTTTTGGAACGATTTTATTTGCTTTTTTATGGTTTTGTTTTAGCAAATGTTCACAAAATTAAATTACTTCTTTCTGAACTATAGATGCTGTGATATTTTTAAAAGTTTTAGTCTTTCATGGCTTCTTACGCGTTTTGTATGTTTTATTTGAATGTATACTGTATGTTTTAAACAAACTATATTACTTTGAATAAAATATTTTGACAATAATAATATTGACATAGCTGCATGAGATATCTGAAAATGTACAAACTAATAAACATTACAGTAAGATTTGGGAGCATCGAGTCCCTAGGGAAATGATATTATTTACAAAAAGCGATTTGCAGCTGACAGCGTAAAAAACTGTTTTTCATTAAAACCGTTATAACATATATGCTACAGACTGTTGTAACAACAACATTCAAAATTAGAATGTTGTTGTTACTACAGTAATCTTTGAAAAGCTATTTGCAGCAAGATAACAAAAAACATGTCAGTTTTTAAACTGTTTTTTCTTATTATAAGCGTTGAAGCCGATAGTATAAAGATTGTTGACTTGTTTGACATTCTATATAAACGTTTTACGAAAAACAATTGTCAGTCTCCGATAAAAAAAATTATTTTCTTTCAATGTTTTCTGCAACCGTGATCTTTGTCTTCTGTTGTTGGCATTTTGATTATCAATGACAATTTGCTTATTCTCGTGATTGTTTTTTACCGTTTGCTGTATAAACTTTTAAAAATTAATTAAATGTTAAATGTTAACATTACAGAAGTTTAATAAACATTTAAACCTTAAACATTAACATCTATTCCATGTGTTCTGCTTGATCGCCCTTTTCTCTTTGACATGACAAGCGTGGTTGCATTAAATTAAAATTACCATCATTCCTTTTCCGCGGGTTTTTTTTGTTTAATTGAACGTCATTTTCTCATTCTTCCTTTTTTTTGTATCAATTTTTTTTGTTTCAATCAAAGCAAGCAACGCTATATTCAAAAGTTTATAGAAGTGTGTCAATTTGTTTCTTCTTTTATTTTCACACCCTCAAAATCAAATGTATTATTTTCAAATGATTTGATTCAACACTTCATCATCAATATTTGAAACAATTTTTTTTTGATTTTTGTATTTAAAAAAAAATCAAAAAAGAAGAATGTCATTACGTGGAAATGGTGGTGGCAACAACAGCGGCAGCAATAATATAAATCGCAGTCGACGTGGCGGCGGCGGTAGTGAAGCAAAGTCTACTAGCAACACCTCTGGCGGAGAAGGAAGAGGAGGACCGAGAATATTTGAAGTTTGTTTAATCTTTTTTGGTTATTTACATTTTAAAAATTTTTAGTCAAAAAGTGGAAATAATTTTCGTCATAATGGTACACATCCAAAAATTTTATCTGCAACTCCAAGCATTTTAAATAATGCTAAAGATATTGGACCTGGTATGTTTGTTTTTGTAAAAATTTGTTTTTATAAAGCTGCTTTTCAGTAAAAATTCTCCAATCTCGACGAAATGATGATGTTGATGGTAATAAGAAGCCAATTGCTCCAACAATTTTACAACCACCCGCAGGAGCTACAACAACTGCACCATCAGCTGCTACTATTCCCAGACTTGCAGTTCGACCAAAAGCTGAAAGTGGTAAATACTTATTATTGCAGACATCTTATTTATTTAAGGACTTTTAGAAGAAAAGCCATCTCAACCATCTGGTCTTCCACCTCCTATGCCAGCTTCAATTCGATTTTTTGATGATAGTAATAATTTAAACAAAGGATTTTTGGTATGACTGTATTAACTCGAACAATTTATTAGATTTTGGGTTTAGGAATTTTTAACTTCAACAAATTGCAATTATCATTGTTGTGCAATAATTGGACCACAAAGTAGCGGAAAATCAACATTTGCTTCTATGTTCTCTGGAAATGAAACTGGTGATCTTTATGGGTATGTTTGGAGACCACTGACTAACCGAAATTATTTATTAATGGAATTTTAGAGAATATATTTTTCGTCCAAGTCCTCGTGAATTTGTTGAAAAAGGTGCATCACAAACTGTTTCAATTAATGTATATGTAACAAAGAATAGAACAATTGTTTTTGATTGTCAAGTAAGTTTTACAGTGTATGATTACTGTAGGATTCAAAGATATGTATTTTACATTGATCTATTAGTGATTACTATAGCACAAACTGCAGTTTGTGCTATAGTAATCACATAAGCTTGTTGCTGTAGAATTAAATGTTTTTGCATTTTAATATTTCATTTGATTGGATTACTGTAGAATTTTGATTTATTGAATTTTACAGCTTAATTTATATGACTATTGACGATTTGAATTTCTTTACTTTCTGTTATTGAATTATTGCTCCTTTTTAGGCTCTTAATTCTGGACATATATTTGAGCTTGCACATCGTTCAAGTCGTCGGGAAGGTATCAAACTTAGTCAAGTCGTAAAATACTTTGAAGATGAAACACATAAATTTTTAATGATATTATTTGAAATTTGTCATACAATTATTCTTGGAATTGATTGGTTCATTGATTTAAATATTATTCGACAAATCTTAGCTGCAGATTTATCATATCGTAAGCTCAAGTCAAATTATAACGCATCGAGTGCACGAAAGATTAATCTTGTAATTGCACAACTTCGTGCAAAAAGTGCTGACTTTGAACCTGAAACTGTTGCAGAAAGAATTCGAATGCTTAAAGGGATGTTTGATGGTACAAGATTTGATGTATGTGGTGGGCTCTCAATGAAGAAGCTTGGATTTGATATGTATTCCTATGTTGATACATCAGTTAATTATGTGCTATTTGCTGAAATTAAACCACGTTCGAAGCTTGATCAAACTCGTGAGTTTCTTTTTAGAACAAATAGTGGACATGGGTTTAAAATTTAAGGATGACAAATTACATGGCTTTCAGTTTATGAATTTTGCGCCTGAATTTTCTAATTTTCCCGGCCGTAGTCGAGTTTATTTTTCAAAAAAAAAATTGCGAAATTACAGTCTCTATCAAAGCCCCAGTGCATTAGAATTAGAAAATCTAGCCCCCGATAGCTTCCGCCTTCTCTGGCCTACCCCGCATTATGGCTTCAAAAGGTCTAAATCTTTCTCCTTCTATCTTTATTGAAATTGTGACTGTAGGAGCATAAAAATAATTTTACTGTGTGCCAAATTCTCACGCAAATTTTACGGAAGCAAATGAATCTAATTTTTTGAGACTTTTTATGATCTCAGCGTGTGAAAACTGCTAATTTCTGAATATTCAAAACGCCTTCATTTTCTGTAATAAAACATTTTTGAAATTAATTGCTTTTGCCTTTCATGCTACAGTAACCTCACAAAATTGCATCAGCTTTTTGCTTTTATTAATTTTGTTTCTTTTTTAGCATCTACTGAAGACTATTCTGGTTTATTAACAATTCCATTTCATGAAACAATGAAAAAGTTTTCTCTTCATATTCTCAAACTTCCACGTCAACTTTTTCATCAACAAACTGGAAAATTGAATGAACGTGAATGGTATGCTTTTTACTGTAGTTTTTGCTATAACAATATATACATTGAAATTTTTAGGTTCCTTCAAATTGCAACACCAGCATGGGAAAAACTTTTTTCATCTGAGCTGACAACATTTTCAAGAAAATGACACTGACATCATAATATTATGCACTGAAAAAAACAAATGTTTCTGAGAATATTACCAAAATCTCAGATTCATTTAAACTCTATTAATAAAACAATAGAGTTACAAGAAGTTTTTAAAAGGGTGTATGATCCCCCATGGTAAAGAAAGAAGAAGCAGAAAAGAATATTGTTTTTTTTTGATTTTGTTGTATACTTGAACACTTACAAGAAAAAGAAATGATTTGAAGGATGGCGAATAGAATATTTATTTGAAGCTTCCTCGAATGCTCGTTTTTTTACCTTTCAACTTCTTTTTATAATATGGCTTTAGCAGCAGCAATGTAACATCGTCTACATATTACCTACAACAACAACAAAATGGCGTCAAATTTCTTTTTATCTCTTTTATGTTAACTTTTATTTTCTATTTCACTGACTCCTATATTTTTTAGACATGTTCTTTTTTTATTATATAAATTTATTTTATTTAATCATTTATATGTATTGATTTTTTGAAAGATAAATATCTTATGTATCCTTTTTTCGGTCACAATCGTTTTCATCAAAAAGTGCCTCTCTTGCTCTATCTATCTTTCGTGTGTGTACTATTAAATTCGTTAAATTCGAACGTATCTTGAATTCGTTATATTTCACTTTTGAAATATTATTCAAACTTGTTTTTTGTTGTTTAAAAAAATAATTATGAGAGATTGGCTTCGAATTTTGTTAGAAGAAATATTATTTTTTCAGCAATGCTCAAATAACAACAAAAATTCAAAGCAGAAGAAGAGCATTTCAATGTTAAAATTTTGTTCCAGCCAATGGCTGTTTACGCTTCGAATTATATTAATTTGTTTTTTATGGTATGGAGCTTCATCATCACAAAGTATTGTCAATAAAATGACTCTACAAGTAAGTTAATAAAAGCAAATGGGATACTGTAGTAGTAATGTACTTCAACTTTTTCACTCGACAACTTTCAAGTTTTAAAATTTTCCTACTAAAAAATCTAAATTAATCACAAGAGATGCTATGAATGTGTTTACAATCATACATTCACTTAAATCCGGGGTATACTGCAGAATGATAAATAGTATTTCAATAACGTTATTTACAAAATTTACAACTTTTGTCATACTGTAATTTAAACAGGAGATACTGTGACATCTGCTTTAGAAATATTTCTAAAAAATTTACAAATTTGGTCATCTATCTATTTTTTTCAAAATTTTACAGCCCAAGCAGAGAATGCTGTTTTTAAAATAATGGCTTTTAAAATGTTACTAAAAATTTTCAACCCCGATCTTGCTTGTTTGACAAAAACACTATTTTCAGGTTTATCCATATCCACTTACCGTAACCCTCTCATCTCTTGTCAACAATGCAATCTACACAATCCCACTCGCAAAGATAATGAAAGTTAAAGCTAAAACTGTTGCAAAACCATATTTAATTAAAACTCTTCTTCCAATTGCTGGTTTTAAAGCTATTGCATTAGCATCCGCCTTCTTTGGGCTATGGAAAGTCCCAGTGAGTTATGCGCAAACCGGTTAATATTTTTCTATCCTTTAAAAATTCAGACATTTAAATTTTAGTAAAAGCAACTTTGCCTATTTTTACGGTAGTTGCAGCGAGATGTTTAAAGCATGAACCTCAACGGCTCACCGTATACTTATCATTATTGCCTATTGTTGCTGGTGTAATAATTGCATCTTTTACTGAAATGAGCTTTAATCTTGCTGGACTACTTTCTTCTTTACTTTCAACGTTTTTAGCTTCAATTATTAATGTTTTAATTAAAAAGGTAATGTCACTATTAAAAACGATCTCCGAATTGAATCTTTAAAACCCAGAAAAATTGTTGGTGTTGGTCCAACAGTAATAAGTTTTTCATTAATAGTTTCCTAAAAAAAGGATGTAATTACATTATGTTTGAATAAAAAGAAAGGTTTTATCCTAAAGCGTAACTATTTGCATCCATAAGATTTTTTACTTAAAGGATGTCCTACTGTAACTTTGTGGAGCTCTAAATAACACCCAAATTTACAGGTATTCGACGATACCCACATGCATCCAATAACCCTTTTATGCATATCTTCACAACTTGCTGCTGTAATGCTGTTTCCACTTTGGCTATTAACCGATGGTGTAACCCTATCCCATGAATTAATCAATGGCCCTAAAACTGGTGAACAACCACCTGATTTTTATTTTATATTTCTTTTATTTGCTGCTGGTTTTGTTTCTTTCATTCAAAATATATGTGCCTTCATCTTAATTCATCAACTTACAACACTCTCCTATGCAATTACAAATACAACAAAACGAATTGCAGTTATTGGAATTTCTTTGGTAATTTTTAAGAATCCTGTATCAGCGTTAAATTGTTTTGGAATGTTTTTGGCTGTTATTGGAATGTTCATCTATAATCGAGCAAAGATAAATGACCATGGCTCACCAAAATTCTTAAGGAAACGTGATTCCAATAACCTCACTCTAAAATCTTCTGACAGTGATGCAAGACTACTACTTTCAACAACCGCATAATCATACTACTGTGATAAATAGATATTAATATACATAAAACGGGTAATTGTAACAACGGTGATATACAAATAAATTTTTATACAAATCTTTATATATCTAGTACATCAAAATGTTTGTGTCAGCCAAAAAAAATTTTCACAGAAAGAATTATTATTATCAGTAATAGAAAGAAAAGTGTACAAGTTAATTTTCAAAGATATATAATACGAAAGAGAGAGAGAGAAACGGGGGCGTATTATTCACGAAAAAGAGACCAGAGACCCACGAAAAAATATTGACCTTCATGATGTTGCCCAAGATTCCAGTTCTGCCATATCATCTTCTTCTTTCTTTTTATTCTGTCGTACAGGAATCGTATCTTTTGGAGCATCAGGCATACGAGTACCAAGATTATCAGTAGGCGTTGGTCCAACAGTAATAAGTTTTTCATTAATAGTTTCCTAAAAAAGAATGTAATTACATTATGCTTTAATACAAAGAAAGGCTCTATTCTTAAGATTTTTTACTATTGAAACCTTATATGTAAAAAACTCATAAGATAAAGCTCAAAGTAAATACTTACTTCTTCAAGTGCTGCTAATTCTGCTTCTAAATCAGCTTCATCAATATCATTTCCAAATCCAATTGGATTTGAAATAGCTTCAGCAATTTCATTTGCAACATCTTGTTGTTCAGCAATATCTTCCATTAAATCATGTACTTGATCAACATCCATATCTTTATGTGCAGCTTTCATTGCTTTAGCAGCCGTACCCATAACTGATAAAATTTCTGCATTTGTTGCAGCATTTTCTAAGGATTGTCTTTGATATTCAATTGTTTGAAGAACACCATCAATATGTTGTTGTTGTTTTTCATGTTGCTTTTTTCTTTTTAGTGCTTGTAAAGCTACACGTTTATTTGAAGATGCATTTGAACGAGCGGTATTAGTTTCAGCTTGAATCTTTTTTTCGAGAAAATCTTGTTTCTTCATTAACATATCTTCTGTTTCACGTAGCTTTGAAATTGATTCCTGCGGTGTTGAAATTGCAGGTTCTTTTTTACCACCAAAAATTCTTCCCAACATCTTGAAGCTGAAGTCTCTAAAAAATGTGAAATATATAAGCAAGGAAAATAACAAATATAAAAAACAATCGACAAAATAAGCAAAGCACGAACACGTTAATTCAACACGAAAAAAAGAGAGGAAAAGGCGGCGTAAACAAAAATAATAAAAAAAAAGTATCACACGGATTCAAACCGTGATAGATAATGGGCAAAAGATTATAGCAATAAAGATATGGCAATATAGAAGGGACTACTGTAACATCCGTGATACAGATCGAAGATATTTTTATGTTTTTCTTGTGGAAAAAAAGTTTTTATGTAGCTATTACAGCCAAAGATATTTACAAAAAATGAATTATAAGTACAAAAAAGTGTACAATTAATGCAACGATTTAATAAAAGAAAAACAGGGCATATTATTGCAGAAGGCTGGTAGCTTTATGCAGCCGCCCAGCCTTCTAATTCTGCCATATCGTCCTCCTCTTTCTTATTTTTCTGTCGTACAGGAATAGTACTTTTTGGGGCATCAGGCATACGAGTGCCAAGATTTTCAGTTGGAGTTGGTCCAACAGTAATAAGTTTTTCATTAACGGTTTCCTGAAAAAGCAAGTAATTACTTGATGCTATAAAGTGTTAACTAAATAAGCTTACTTCTTGAAGTTCTGCCAATTCTGCTTCTAGTTCATCCATATCAATATCATTTCCAATTCCCATAGGATTTGCAAGAGCTTCATCAATTTCTTTAGAAAGCTCTTGTTGTACAGCAATATCCTCCATCAAATCGTGTATTTCATCAGCACTCATACCTTTATGTGCACCTTTCATCGCAATATTAGCAGTTTTCATAACTCGCATAATTTCAGCATTTGTTACAGCATTTTCTAAAGTTTGTCTTTGATTTTCAATTGTTTGAAGAACGCCATCATTTTTTTGTTGTTGTTGTTCATATTGCTTTTTCTTTTTCAAAGCTTGTAAAGCAAGACGCTTATTTGACGATGCGTTGGCACGAGCAGTAGTTATTTCCTTAAAAGAAAGTTACATATGTAAGTCTTATTATTACTGAGAAAATGCTTACTTTCTGAATTAAATTTTCGAGATAATCTTGTTTCTTCATTAACATATCTTCAGTTTCTCGTAACTGTGAAAGTGCATCATGCGTTGAAATTGCAGGTTCTTTTTTGCCACCAAAAATTTTTCCTAACATCTTGAAGTTGTAGTCTCTAAAAATGCAAGAAATTAGCCAAAAAGGCAAGCGAATAGCGATCAATAAAACAGAGAAAAATAATACGCGTTAAACACAAAAAATAGAGAAAAGAAAGTTGTCGTATATACTAACTACAATATAATATCACATAAAACTCAATTGTGATAGCTAATGGGCGTAACATGGGGCATAGATGATGAGTCATACTTTCTTTTCTAGTTTCATATATAAGGGATTGCTGATATGACGTCACAAAAACTGAAGAAAGAAAGGGAAAATGAAATGACAAGAAACGAAAGCATAGGTGATGAAATGTTTTTCTGTCGTTAAAAATGAGACATTAAAACAAAAAACGGTTATTCATAGACATCATAAAAAAGAAAGAGGTTAAAAAAAAGTTGATAGCGTAATCTCATTGATTTAGTTTTTATTTTGCAACAGAGATCATCACGTGTTTTTACTTTTCCTGAGAAAAGGCTTTGAGCGTTGAAAATAAAGAATTGGATTTTACTGCAAATTGATAATACCTTTAATCGATAAAAAAAGAAGAAGATTCTGGTAAAAAAACATTTATGAAATTTGAAAAAAATAGCCCCGAAAAAATCCATGAAAAACAAAACACGGGGCCCCTTCTTTTGCTGTTGTTGAGCTGCGGTTGAAAGAGCTGCAGCAAGCAAGCGAACACAAAAAAAAGAAAAACAACAATGTTTTGATCTTAACACGAAATACAAAGCAAGGAAAAATTGGGCTCGCGAACACCCATCTTTTTTTTCTTTGCCCTACAGCTGCAACCAGATGTGATCAATTACAAATATTTTATTCTTGAACCTATTCGACACTATTTTATCAACAAAATACAGCTTTTACTTTATCTTTTTTTTATCGTTTTATCTTTCTCCCTCTCCCCCATTTTAGCTTTCGTTTTACCCTGTATCTGTTCTTATGTATGTATTGGTTATTCAATTACAAATTTTTATCTTTGGATTTTCTCTTTAACTTTTTACTTTATCTTTTCACCGTTGTTTATTTCTTCTTTCCCCTCCATACTTATGTTAACTATTCTAATCTTTTTTTATATGTCATGCTCTAATTTTGCTGTAAAAAAGCCGGTAGTCAACGGAAAAGCAATCCTAACTGTTCCTTTATGATGTAATACCAATTTTAGCCCAGCTGTGAACAATTACGAATTACTTGTCTTTAAAACTATTTTCACTTATAAATTACAACTTTATCTTTTATATATCCTTTTTCCTTTCTTCTTCCCGCCAACTATAGTGCTAACTATTCTAATCCTTTTGCCTTTACTTAGGCTCTTTTTTAATTGTAAAAAGCAGATATTTTATAGATCAAGCAAAACTTATAATTTTTAACCATGATGCAATACAAATAGTAGCCCATAACTTTTCCTTTCTTTAGAACTGTGGCCATTCAACTACTTTTGTGATATATGCCTCCCTCATATGATGACTATACAACCCTTTTTCTTCGAGCTACTACCTTTACCTCCTATTTTTTTAACTTGCCTACAGATGTGATCAGTTACAATGCTTCAACCTTTTTTAACTCTAGTTCCCTCAAAAATACCAGCTTTTACTTTATCTTATTTACCCTTTTGCCTTCTTACCGGCATTCTGGTAGTATGTTTTCTAATCCTTTTGCATTCGTCATGCTCTAATTGACTTCAAGATAGCAGATAATCAACACAAAAGCTAAACACAAATATTTAACTGATTAAGCAAGATATATTTCTAATAGCAACCCCTCTCCTTTTTGTTATAGATTATTCTTAAACTTAGTGTTGTGTAGGTCCTAACACCTACTGATCCCGAATGCGATACCCGTGAGTCGACTTTACATATATCCTAGAAGGAGGCTCACTTTTAACCTGGGTGCCACCCATGGAATTCGTTTTAACCTCGGATCCACCGAGCACCCAACCACTCAATTTTATAGTGTTTTGTCTCCGGCTGGACTTGAACTTGGGACCGCCAAGCCAACATCCTCCGCGCTACTCCACTATGCCACTGAGCTGGCAAAAAAAAAGATTATTCTTCCACTCCGCTTTTATTGCGCCACGGATGTCCACCTCTTGCAGAACATGTTTGTTGCTAATGTATTACATATCGTTACCACCCATTTTTTCTTTATCCTACAACTGCACCAGCTGTAATCAATTAAAAGTATTGTTCTTGGGTCTTTTTTAAGCGTATTTATTTAACATAGCTTTTTATTTTTTTCACCATTTTGCCTTGCTTCCTCTCATTTTGGTGTTAAATGTTCTTATCCCGTTGCGTTTGTTATGCCATAATATTATGGTGAAAAAGCAGATAGTCTTCAGGCAAACATATCTCAATATTTTAGCTATTGCTTCATAACGTAATGCTAATATGAGCCCTTTGGATTATTCTTCCATTCCGCGGCATTGTGTCCTATACTTCACCATACCAAATTGCCTAAAGCAGTTATCTTTTACTTTTTTTCTACTTTTTCGTGTATTTACCTATTTATGTTGTATTATCTGTCTTTTAAAACCTTTAATTCTATTGTTTTTTAGTCATCTCGAACTTGTCAAGCTCTATCATGAACGCTGAGAAGATTAAAAAGCTTCAAGCTAATGCTGAAGCTGTTCGAACTGGTGGCAAGGTTGGTTGATAGCAATTTCTGTTCTTACATATACTTTATTTCTATCTTTTTAGGGTACTGCAAGAAGAAAGAAGAAGGTTGTTCACAAAACTGCTGCATCTGATGACAAGAAACTTCAAAATAATCTCAAGAAAATCTCTGTTACTCCCATTCCTGGTATCGAAGAAGTTAATATTATCAAAGATGATGGAACCGTAATTCATTTTAATAATCCAAAAGTTCAAGCTTCTGTTCCTGCAAATACATTTTCTATTACTGGTACTGCAGAAAATAAAAGTATGTTATACAACTTATTGGGTAGTTTATCACTAATATTATTTCATTTCTTTAGAAATCGGTGAAATGCTTCCGGGTATTCTTAATCAACTTGGACCTGAATCTCTTCCACTCTTAAAAGAATTAACTAGTAAAGTTACTGGTGAAACAGCAGCTGCTGATGCTGATATTCCTGATCTCGTTGGTGATTTTGAATCAAATTAAGATAGTTATCTCTTTTTGTTTATAAATATTATTGTTGTTCAGAATAAAAAATTTCTTTGTTTCTTGCTGAATAAAAACTGTTTTACATATATATGGCTACTGGATATTGGAGAAGAGGTTTAATTAGTGATTTATTTTTAAAAATTTGGGATTGTTTTCTTAGGCGGCAAGGCATTTAACTTGTGATGGTGAATCGAAAAACAGCTGAAAGAAGAAAGAATAAGGCAATCAAGACTTTCCAGCAGTCGTTGAATTGTACAGTAGCGAACAAAAGTTTTTGCCCACTTTGTATTTTCGCTGTAACTTTTTTCCAAAAGTGATATTTTCATAACCTTATATAAAATTAAAAGCCCTATCCAAGGGCTATCTAACGGTATAATATCAACGACCTAGTGACCTTTTCAATAAACATATGAGCTGATTGAAAAAAATGGTGCGCACAAAAGTATTTGTCCACCTTTGTTTCTGTTACAAAAAAATTTTATTTCAGCTATTACTGACATTCCAGCAATTGAATTATACTTTCTAGACATATTACTAGCATATTTATGGCATTTGGAATCATAACAATATCTCCAACACCATTTGAAATCACGTTAAAATACACTATTTTTGTCATTTTTAGCGTTTTTCATTCATGCATAACGCGGCGGTGCAGTGGTGCAGAGTGACACCAAACACATTTTTGGGTACTCCTATACATGGTTAATAAGTATACCAACTTTCATATATCCTGCTCTTATACGCGCTTCAGGTCAGTGAATCAAAGAGAGGTCAAAAAGTTAAAAAAACATTAAAGAATGCAAAAATGTGAGAAAAATAGTGAAAAACGGTTAAAAATATAACACTAAAGGTGGGCAAATACTTTTGTGCGCACCATTTTTTTCAATCAGCTCATATGTTTATTGAAAAGGTCACTAGGTCGTTGATATTATACCGTTAGATAGCCCTTGGATAGGGCTTTTAATTTTATATAAGGTTATGAAAATATCACTTTTGGAAAAAAGTTACAGCGAAAATACAAAGTGGGCAAAAACTTTTGTTCGCTACTGTAAATCTTTAAACGCCTGAATATGTCTCAAACGAACAAAGGATAGTAGAAGTTAAGGTTATAAAAAACTACAGTATGCTTTGTTTATCAATTTCGTTTAATGAGCTTCTATTACCGTAGTATATTTTCTTTATCAAATGATGAGCTTTACCAAAAATACTCCAATATTTTTAAAGAAATTAATAATCTTTGGGTTTCTTCTTGTGAAAATCAAAGTATTTTTACAGTTTACAGTAAACGTCTTTAAATCTTTCACATAATAAACTGTCAACTAGCGGTTTGTATATTAAAGTCAGACAGACAAGCTAAATCAGGGGAATCTGCATAAGAATAAAATAACCCTAAGGGTGATTTCTCTTGGCTAGGTTGGGTGAGCTTGTATGAGACTAAACTATTAGTCGTTTTCTTAAGTATCAAGAAAGGCATAAATCAATAGAAACAAATTTAGAGGTACATACGTAGTTAAATTTCATATAAATGGAAGCTCTTCCTCACCTTATTCATTCATTTTTCTATCGTTTGCGATGTAATAGTTTGGTGGACGATTCTGGTGTGCGGATTTACTTTGTCAATTTATTTCGTTTCATTAATAGTTAACTATAATTAACTAAAAAAATATATAATTATGGCGAATATCCATCAAATAAAATTTAAATAATGCCATATAATAGTTTTAAATCAATCACAACTTTTACCCCGTCATATCATTGTTACAACACTTTCCACTAGCTAAAAGTTTTTTCCACGTTTTCTTATCGCCTGCGTTTCACTCACTCTGTTTCTTTACCTGTTATTGTATCACGGGAAAGCAATCACAACTTTTTCATGCTTGCGTTGTTTCCTTTAATATCACTTTTGATCTTAAAACGAAAACAAAGCATTTGTTCGAGAACCTCTTCTTCTGCTTAGGTCTTTTGCTTTTAACGGTCGCAATCTTATTTTTCACCTCTTTTCTTTAGTGTAAAAATCATTACACTATAATATTTTTAAATCCTTTTATTGCTTTATATCCATCGTATTCTTTTTAAAACCACAAGTAATTTTCAGTTAGGCACGTCCCTCAAACTTGTCACATCTAATCATGAACGCTGAAAGACTTAAAAAGCTTCAAGCTAATGCAGAAGCTGTTCGAACTGGTGGCAAGGTTTGTAACTGCTTTCCCTTAAATTCCCCAGCAATCTATTGCCTATCCATTTTTAGGGTACTGCAAGAAGAAAGAAGAAGGTTGTTCACAAAACTGCTGCATCAGATGACAAAAAACTTCAAAGTAATCTTAAAAAAATGTCCGTTACTAATATCCCTGGTATCGAAGAAGTTAATATGATTAAAGATGATGGTACTGTAATTCATTTCAATAATCCTAAAGTTCAAGCTTCCGTCCCTGCAAATACATTCTCTATTACTGGTACCGCTGAAAATAAACGTACGTAACTCACAAACCCCTCCAAAAAAACTAATTCCATATATAAGTTTTATAGAAATTACTGATATGCTTCCTGGTATTCTTAATCAACTTGGTGCAGAATCCCTAACACATTTAAAGAAATTAGCTAATAATGTTACATCCCAATACAAAGCTGAAGATGCTGATGCAGATATTCCTGATCTCGTTGGTGATTTTGAAGATACATCGGCGGCCCCTGCTGTTGCAGCAGATGAACAAAAAGCTTAAAAGCAAAGCGGTGTGCGTGATCTCATTGCTGTTCAATACATCCAACTTTATCTCTCTTCTATTTTTTATGTTTAGTTTTTGTTATTACTATTTTTTGTTTTGTTACCCCAGACATTATTATTTTTGATTTGACAAAATGAAGAGTTGGAAATATATCTATATTGGTTTATTACATTTCACACAATTAATCGAGTTGCTAATTTACTTTCATGAGATTTTTGGCAAATATTTTAGCCGTTTTTAAATGGATAATGAACAGTAGAAATTACAGTATTCTTTTCTTGTACGGTTAAACTAGATGTTCAGAACAATATTATCTTTTTTTAAACAACAAAATTATCAGGAGTTAAACAATTTGTCATAACTCCACCACTATTCTGATCAAAAAACCCTAACTGATTAAGATAATAATACTGTAATCCATTCCTGATAGAATACGACAAAAAGCAATGAATGATCAAAATATATTATGAAAAAACAAAGTGTTTCATTTCTGTTCTTTGAGTTTGTCTTGCATCAAAAGATTTTAATTAATATGCTGTAGTAGTTCAGCAATTATTATAAAACTTTTACACTATAGCAATGAGCTAAAATGAATTTTTGATTACCAAAAATTAGTTTACGAAATTATTTTGATTTCAAAGTATACGGTGTTGTTGTTTATAATAAAAATTTTCTGTGATAACGATATAATATCATAAAAATACTTTTAACACATGATTGTTAGTACCTGTTAATGGCACAATTTTTCTGTGTTTTTACATTGTAATTTATCTGGAATCAGCTTCAAACAACCTCAATATCTTATTTGGCATAATATGTCAGGACATAAATCTTACTATAATAATATTTCCATGTTCTAAATTTTAAAACATTATAATCATATTATTATTCATATTAATTATATAAAATTTTGTGATCCTCGCTTATTTCATTGTTTCTTAGTTGTAGTACATAAGTATAGATAAGGTTTTTGTTATCAAAAACAATAATAATAATCATTTATTGTGCAAAAATATATTTTTATTTAAATTTAAATTTAAAGCATACACCAAGTATTATCAAAGGACGAGCTCGTCCTTATTTTTGAAAAGGTGGGCAAAAAAGGACGAGCTCGTCCTAAAAAGGATGAGCTCATCCTTTTTTTTTGCAAAAAATGACGAGCTCGTCCTTTGATAAAACATGGTGATAATAAAAGCTAATACAAATCGTTATTAAAAATAGATTAAACTAAGCAGTTCGATGTTTGCTTAATTTGCGTGATATATGATAGCTTTTGCTTTTAACTTTTTTCTTTTTGAATGTTGATTTTCTAAAGTATCAGGTTGTTCGATAAGTCCGTGCCGCGATATTTGTTGTTGTATTTTTAATAGTAGAAGTGCAATCAAAATGAGGTCTTTTGTAATTGGTAGGCCCATGACTTGGGCCTCTGACGATAATAAAATATTGGGGTCACCATGGATACTGTAGGTATACGGTAGAAATTTCTCGAACGAATTCGGATTTTTGATAAAAATGAGTTATAATCTAACGGGAAAAAGCTGGAAATGGCTGGATATGACGTTTTACGACTGTCTACATCATATCCAACAACTTTCAGATGGAATATTGCCTCAGGGCATTATGCAAATTTTCGAGGTCGGAAAATTTGCATATTTTCCAAAATTGAAAAAAATGGCAGGAAGGGGTTCGAAATGGTCCAGTAAGTCCCCCACAATCAAGTTTGGTCGAAATTATAGCTCTCGAACGTTTTTTAATAGCGAACAATAACATTGAGTAGCAGGCGATGGTTTAACTTGCTATAAAAAAACGTTCTAGAGCTATAATTTCGACCAAACTTGATTGTGGGGGACTTACTGGACCATTTCGAACCCCTTCCTGCCATTTTTTTCAATTTTGGAAAATATGCAAATTTTCCGACCTCGAAAATTTGCATAATGCCCTGAGGCAATATTCCATCTGAAAGTTGTTGGATATGATGTAGACAGTCGTAAAACGTCATATCCAGCCATTTCCAGCTTTTTCCCGTTAGATTATAACTCATTTTTATCAAAAATCCGAATTCGTTCGAGAAATTTCTACCGTATACCTACAGTATCCATGGTGACCCCAATATTTTATTATCGTCAGAGGCCCAAGTCATGGGCCTACCAATTACAAAAGACCTCATTTTGATTGCACTTCTACTATTAAAAATACAACAACAAATATCGCGGCACGGACTTATCGAACAACCTGATAATAATATCTTAATTTTAGTGTTAAACGTGTATAATCAAACATGGCTGCCGAAAGCAACACAAAAGATCAACTGCTAGCTCTAAAAGTGATGCGAATGTCAAAACCAACTTTTAATGATTATGGTTCTTCAATGGGAATCGATCCAGCTGATCCATTTGCATCTGGAATTGAAAGAGCAATGTCAGGCGTTAATGGTTGTGATTCAATGGAACTACCAGTTGGAAGTTATTTAATGGCACCAACTTCTATCGAGTAAATTTTTATTATTCTTTATATATGATACTGTAATAGTGATTTTTAGAAATATATATTTGGGTGAAACTTTTACCTTCTATATTGTTGTGTTAAATGAAAGTGAACAAATATGCTCTGATATTTCTGTAAAAGTTGATTTACAAACACAAACTCAACGAATTACTTTACAATCTAAACTTGGTGATACACAATCTGAGTTATTTCCAAATCGATGCCTTGGTCAAATGGTTCAACATGAAATAAAAGAAACTGGACAACATATGTATGCTTAAAAATTTGTGGATAATATAAATACAGTTATTTTTTTAGCCTTGTCTGCTCAGTATCATATACAACAAATGATGGAGAAAAAATGTTTTTTAGAAAGTTTTTTAAATTTCCTGTTAACAAACCAATTGATGTTAGAACGAAGTTTTATAATGCTGAGGTAAGCTTTTCATGGAAGCACAAAATTAGTTAATTAATGTGATGTTTTAGGATAATTTAAACAATGATGTCTATCTTGAAGCACAAATACAAAATTTATGCACATCATCAATTGTCTTGGAAAAAGTTCAAATGGAGCCGTCAGAAGCATATACATGCCATGAAATTAAACCTTCACAATCGAAGTAAGTTTACTGTAATTTGTTATTTTTACATGCTTTGGAAGTACATTATCGAAGATTACTGTATGACAACACTGCTTATCGTACAGTCATCATACTATACCTTTTCTATTATTAAAATACAGTACCTTGGGTTATTGTATCACTCACAAAAACTGTCTTTTTAAATTTTATCTTCAACATTTTAAACCCTTCTTTTTCAGCGATGAACTTGGAAATGTATATTTACCACCTAAAACTGTTCGACAATATCTTTTTTGTTTATCTCCTGCAACTCCAGATAATGCATTAACACATTATCGCGGTGTATCAGCTATTGGAAAGCTAGATATGTGTTGGAGATCTGCAATGGGTGAACGAGGTCGTCTACAAACAAGCTCTCTACAAAGAATGGCTCCCGGATATGGTGATATTCGGCTATCTGTTGAACAAATTCCTGGCATTGTTCCTTTACTAAAACCATTTGTTATTGTTTGTAAATTATATAATTGTTGGTGAGTATTTTACTGGGTTTAATTTTGGGATGTGGATAATTTTGGCAGTGCTGATTTCCCACGTGCGCTAATGTGTCTTGGATTTTTGCGCCTTCCATTTCCGTACCTTCTATTTTTGTGCATTCATTTTGTATTCTAAAAATTTTCTTCTTTAGTTTTTACGTTGTCATGATTTCAGACAATGAGTAACACCCCAATCCTGAAAAATGATAAAAAAAAATCGTGTAAAATCGTGCTAAATTTTTCACGATTTTCTACGAATTTTTACGATTTTCCATGACCAATATGATACCAGTGTATCGCACAGTCTTGATCAGCACTGCAAACATTTTTATTTTTAATTTCTTACTTTTTTAAAGTTTTTTTAATTTATTTTCAAATACAGTATACAACATTTTAGTGAACGTTCACTTGATTTAATTCTTTCCCTTGATGGCAGTCTTCAACCAGATATTGTATTTTGTTCTACTAGTGGTATGTTTAAAGCTTTATTATCAACATATAACACGCAAATTTACAGGTGTTGGACTTGGTCAATTAAGCCCCGGAAAATCTATTCAATTCTCGCTAAATGCTTTTGCAACAACAGCTGGTCTTCAACATATTTCTGGTATAAGGATTACAGATACCTTCATTCGAAGGACATATGAGCACGATGAAATTGCACAAATTTTTGTTAATTAATTAATTTATTTTTTTTTTGTCATAGATTTATATTTATTTCATTTTGTTGTTAAAGTCTAGTGGTCATAAATCTTTTACGGGAGGTTCCATTAATTCTGCTTGCGGGGTTTCCATTCGCGGTGTTGGATTTTTTTCTCGCTAAAAATAAATTTTTAATTTATTAAAATGAGTGTAATGCTACAGTAAGCAGCATTGTTTAACAGACATTTAAAAAATAAATTTTGTTTCCGTTTTTTATAAGAAATTAATTCAACGTCAATTACATCGTAATTATAAAACTTTTATTAAGCTTTTTCTTTTGTTTTATCCAAAAATAGTCGAAACGTTTAAACATTTGGTAATTGTAATGTAATTGTGTAATTAATTACGTGTAAAAAAGGATGTGTAGTTCTGTCTTATTTGACTACACATCCGATATCAATTAAAAATCTACTTTTTCCAACAGTTTTCTTGTCTGAAATTCACATGGTTGTTGTTTGTGGTTACTGTAATGACAGATAGTTTTAGTGCTTTTTGATTATCTATACCACAAAAGCAAATATTTTTTTATTGCTGCCAAAATTGTAACTTGATTTTTTTTAACCGAAAAAAGAAAAAAAATGTTTTTTGAACTTTTTACAATACAAAAATGTTTTATTTTTAGACGTTTCTGCTTTAACTAACTTTGTCATAAAAATAAAGTTTTTGTTTTCAAAATTACTTACATTTTCATTTACCCATCTCTGCAACGTTGTATACTCCCATGTCTCTGTAGGAATTTGTTTTTTCTTTAGCCGACTTCGAAATAGATAAGGATTTTCAATACTTGGAAGCTACAGTAATCATCGTTTATTTTTAAAATATCTTTTTACAAACTTAAAACTTACAGCAGAAATAACATCCCAATCTTCTTTGGAATGTTTTTGTCTCGCAAAAAATATATTTGAATTTGCTTCTGCATATTTTCGAGCATTAAATTTTGCAATTTCATCAAAGATTCTTTTCTCCTCGTCACGATACATTTGAACATAATTGTTTTGAACGTATGTATATTTATCACACATTCGTATGATACATATGGATAGTAGTGCCAGTGAGCCAATTGCAACAATTAAACCCCATGCAATAACTTGTGACTGTGATCGAAGATATCCTTCACTGATTGGATCCAATGAGCAGACACATAAAGGGCAGATCTAAAAGTGTTCAATAAAATGCACATCTCAGCTCTTTTCATAAATTTCTTTTCGTGTTTATTTTTCAGCTTCCCTCGAATTACGGTATTTCTTTTGTTTGCAAAATTAAGAGAAACCTTTCACAGACTTTAAAAATAAAACAATTTTGTTGGATTAAAAAAGTTCTTTGTTATAAAATAATTGTAATTAAAAATTTTTAAGAAGTAACTGGTAATTTTTTAAAAGGTTTCGTAAAGTAGTGAAAGAAAGTGATGAATTTCTTTCAAAAATAACACTTTTTGTTTGTAATCTTGCCATTTAAATGTAATTAAAAAGATAATATAAAAAAAGTGACATACATTTTCATCAACATCTAAAAGCATTAGAGGAACTGCAGATAGTGCTGCTTGTAGCGCAGTTGAATTATCACATTTGTGGGTATCTTTTATATTACAGAAAGAACCAGCTTTCATGCAAGTATAATAACTGCCATTTAAAAAAGCCACAAATAACCATGCAACAGGAGCTATACCAGATTGGGAGATAATTTGTAGCCAATATAGACATGCAACTCCAAAAGGGTGTTCGGATTTTGAGGTTCTGCAAATTAAACAAAAAATTTTATTTATTTGTTCTGCCTTTTTACAGTATTTTTTCCTTGCATTTATCCCACGTTTTTCTCTTTGCTTTCAAAAATTTTTACCTGTGACAACAACCATGTACTAATTTCCATGTATTTGGATTAATTAAAATTGCAAACATAAACAATGCTACAGCTGGACCAAAGATAAAAGTACATGAATGATAAATGTTAAGAGGGTAAGCACATGGACATTCAAATGTCAATTTTCCGATTATCTAAAAATAGTACATACAACAAACATAAGTCATTTTTAATCTTAAATCTTTTATATTCTCGCAAAAAGAAATGATGCGTTGAGAAGGTATTTTTAGTAACAGTTTTTAATATTTATTACTAATATATACTTTTATGCTTTGTAACTCATTTGGCAGATTACATTGTTATCCGTTTTCTTAAAAGATTGTTCATTTTTTCTTATCAATTAAATAAATTGATCTTGTTGGTTTTTTTATACGTCAACGGAATTAAACTTCTGATTTCTTGCTCATCCTCTCTCCTTCATATGTTATCCGGGCTAAACATTTATAGTATGAAACCTATTTAACTTTTTTGACTAATTTATACAATACTTTTTGCTTTGCAACTCATTTACCTGCTTACAGTGTTATTCGTTTTTTTGAGATTGTTAGTTTTCTTCTCGTCAATCCAGTTTTGGTTTTTTAAAGACATCAAAGCTTTCTCGAGCTTAAAACAAAATCAAATTTCTGTTTGTTGTGCCCTCTTCTTTCATTCTCTGATCTATCTGTGATTAGGATGTATTATCCTCCTCCTCCATTATGTGAAATGATCTTTTTCGTTTTTACGTCAATGAAAAAATATGTTTTAAAGCTTGACAATCTTCTCTCTTACTGTTATTTATCCGTGGTTGATATGTATAGTATTAAACCTATTCATTTTTTTGACTAACTTATATACAACATTTTTTTTGCAACTTATTTAGCTGATTACAGTATTATACGTTTTTTAAAAAAATGGTTGTTCGTTTTTTTTATCCATCGAATAAAATAAACGTCAATAAAAAAACCATTCAAAGCTTACAAAAAAATTAAACCTCTTCAATCATCTTTTTTATGACATATCCTTTTGGCATTTATTATTCTCAAATTATCCAGCCAATAGTACACTACTTGTTTACAACTAAAATACATGATAAAGTGTAAAAATTAGAAGAATTAATCAAATGAGAAAATCCGATACACTAATGATGTTATCATTGACAAAAGCAACTAAATTTTTGATACTTCTAATCCGCAATGTACATTTAAGCTATATCATTTCTGGATATTAAATGTTCAAAACTATTTTTACTTACACTACGTTTAATTACCTGTCATTTCTTAGAAAACCCGAAATAGGCATCATTAATCTATTTTTTATACTGTATTTTGTTTTAGTAATTTGTAACAACAAATTATCGTATAAATTTTGACGATATTTTATTTAAAAAATGATGTATTCGAAGTATCTAAAAATACAAAACGTCTTCTTCGAAATGTTTTTTTTTATTAATTTAAAGTCATGCAAGATTTGCATATTATCAGGATATCTGAGCAATCCCAAAATATTGGTCCATAGAATTGAAGCGAAACTTTTTAAAAGCAGATAAAAAAGAACTTACAGATTGTCCACTAATTGTAGATACAATAATTAAACCATTTATTACTTGTGGGCCATAATTTCTGAATATACCTAAAATGATTCAATTAATTTACATAGATGTGACAAAAAGATGGTACAGAACAAAGTAAGAATAAACTGAGAAACAATTTGGTGATTCATTGTTGGCAAAACATTTTTTAAAAAGGTTTAAAAACATTTTATACTGTGGTTTTCTATTTTTGTTTTTGTATAAAAAAGTGCCATTAAGCTTGAATTTTCATTAAAGAAAAGGTAAAACCTTCTAAATTTTTTGCGTATGATTTGGTCGGTTTTCAAATAATTAAGAAAAAGAAAGTATTTTTATTTTGACGATTTGTAAAACCATAAGCATAAAAAATTCTAACCACCAGTTAAAAAAAGTTTGGGTCAATTAACCGAAAAATAGAGGACCAACGATCAAAAACGTTCGTAGATTGCAAGCCCCAAAAACCTTACCAGATAAAGCGCCAAAAGCTGTTGAATCAGCTGCCGCCAGAGCATTAGTAGCCATTTACAAATTTCAATCAAAAAAGATTTACAGAAATAAACATAAATTTTCCTGGAAACAATTAATTCCACAAAAAACCAGGTCAAAACCAGCTATGCATTATGCTCCAAAAATCCTCTTTCAAGCAGCAGCATGTTGCCCCTAGCAACTTCAAAGGAGAAAATAACATTGTTCATTTCAAAAATTATTTATTTTTTTTTAAGGAATTAAAAAACTTTTTACAAAGAAAATAATAATAAACAAAATAATTAATTAATATGATTTACAATACTATTATTAAGAAGTAGAAGTTTGTTGATGAGGTGATTGAGCCATTTCTTTTTGAATTTCTCTTACAGAATGTGTTAAAGCAGTTTTTGAAAAATCTGGTGATAACATATAAAATGTTGTTTCATTATCCATTGCAATAGATGTTACATCATGTAAGGTATCTTCTGGCTGAAAAAAATTTAGGAAGGTTAAAGAGATAAAAAGAAGTAACTTACACAAAGTGAAAGTGGTGGTGGGTCATATTGTTGTTGTAATGGTTTTGGAGCAGCAGTAGGAGCAGCTGAAAGTGGATTGAATTATCAGGTTGTTCGATAAGTTCGTGCGCCGATATAACCTGGTGGATTTTTAATACTACAAGAGCAATCAAAATGAGGTCTTTTGTAATAGGTAGGCCCATATCTCAGGCATCTGACGATAATATAATATTGAGGTCACCGTGGATACTGTAGGTATACGGTAGAATTTTCTCGAACACATGCGGATTTTCGATAAAAACGAGCTGTAATTAAACGGGAAAAAGCTGGAAATGACTGGATATGATGTTTTAGGACTATCTACATCATATCCAACAACTTTCAGATGAAATATTGCCCCAGGGCATTATGCAAATTTTTGAGGTCGAAAAATTTGCATATTTTCAAAAATTGAAAAAAATGGCAGAAACATGTTGGAAATGGTCTAGTAAGTCCTCCACAATCAATTTTAGGCGAAATTATGGCTCTTAAACATTTTTTTATAGCAAAAAATAACATTGAGTAGCAGACGATGGTTTCAGTTGCTATAAAAAAATGTTTAAGAGCCATTTTAGGCGAAAATAATTTCAGTATCCACGGTGACCTCAATATTATATTATCGTCAGATGCCTGAGATATGGGCCTACCTATTACAAAAGACCTCATTTTGATTGCTCTTGTAGTATTAAAAATCCACCAGGTTATATCGGCGCACGAACTTATCGAACAACCTGATAGATTAGTTGTTTGATTTAACAGAAAAATTATCACACTATGTCTATGAGAGAATAAATTTGGCTCAAACTGTTTTGTTATTGATCATGTGACGCCCTTTACTATTTCCGAGATTTTTCGAGCGCTCACCTATTTTTAAGGATAATATTTAAACAGTAACGAAGCACTTTCAGTCAAAAAGGCTCACAAGCTTAGAGTTAAAGTTTTTCCGTGTACTGTTAGGCATTTTCTCTTAATTTGGCCCTACTACTACATGAAATACAGCTGATAAGTAGCAGATGAAAATCATTTTGGTCTACAAACTGCATGCTTGATTTTCACAGACGAACGTAGGAAAAAATTATAATCACTTGCTGTTTTTCTTCTGTTTAAAAATTTCAAATACGCAGTTTTTAGACAAATTGTTTATCGTATCCTACTTATTAGCTTAGCTATATAACTCTTTCATGTAAATTTTCGTTGCCAAAGGAGCGTTATTGAAACTTCTGCTCTGGAGTAAGAAGATTCTACTCCTTATTGACTCTGACGCCCGAGTTGGACTCGAATGATCAAAAGAAAATACGCCGCTTGTCAGAGTTGATGGCCGGCCACCACATTGGTCAAGAAGGATATCAGCAGAAAAACATTTCGAGGTAAACACAATTGATATCGTAGGGGGGCACGCTTGTTCCCACCAGCTGCAAACTATGATATCAAACGAATTTGAGCATATAAGCAAACGTAAAGATTAAAAATATTTGAGCTTAACTTCATCATAACATGGTGATAATATCTGCGATGCGCATGACGCAATATTTTTTATCTAGATCTTACTACACATCTATAATTAGCATCTCAAAAACACTAAAATTACTTATTATTATTCATTAATAATCCTTAAACTTCCATGATGTATCCACACACATTGAATTAATTAATCCTTTTAACTTCAAAATCTCTTAATTTGTTTTTTGTTTCTATAAGCTGATTAATAGCACTAATGTATATCCAAAATATGAATGAGATAAAAAAAATACACTGACTCATTTTCACCAAAAAAAATTTTGTGAGAAAAACAATGATTTTGTAGAATATAAAATATGTATTTTTTTTCTACATATATAAGATGAACGGAGATAGACATCATGTAATATAATTTATGTATTAGTTTTTATAGCTTAAAGTCCATGTATATGACTCGTTCGGCTATAAAATATAAGATTTTTTTTATATAAAAAATACAGATGATAAAAAATAATAATATGCTTATCTTTTAACAAAAAACAAAAACAACATTCTTGTTATAGATTAATAAAAAAGTGTGTTTTTTTCTGTTTTTAAATTTTAAAGATTTAGTTTGAAATGTGCTACAGTAGTGCTAAAAGTCACGGCTTCAATGTTATAGTCTTACTCAAAGCTAACACATAAAGATATAAGTACAATATTAGAGAAGAAAGCAAATCGTATAGTTGTGTGGTAGTGTGATTATAGGAATATATAAATGTATTTAGATATCTGCTACATTTTTAGCTATGGCATAAATCGTGTTATAAGCACGCGTGCTGCATTGTACGGAAATGAACGAGGGAAGAGAGAAAATGAGGAACTAAAAATTTGTCTTTTTACTATTATTTTGTAAGTTAAAAATACAACACAATTCTGTGGATAACAAAAACTTTAAAAAACAGTATTAGAAAAATGAGTCATTAGTAGAAATTACAGTATACCCTCAAAATATGACAATTTGTTTTTTACAATATTTTGTAAGTTGCAACACAATTTTGTGGATAACAAAAACTATAAAAGCAATAGTGTTAAAGAATTGAGTCATCATCAAAAGTTACAGTAACCCGTAATTACCAGACAAAGAATCCTATTGCAAAAAAAGTCTTAAAATAATTTTACTCAAAATTTGCTTAAAAACGACTAATAACTTAATTGCACTAAATTTACATCTTCACTACTAAGAAACAATTTGAACACAATGTATAATTGCAAAAGATTGAAGCAATTTCCCCTCCACATATTTATCAAAATAACTTACGTTCTACTTTTACCGGCTTATTGTTATCATTTTCAGCAGAAATAATTTCTTGCGTCTTTGTCTTCTTTTTATTTCCTGTAAAAAACAATTATTAAATGCGAACATCATCCCAACTTAGACGTTACATCACAATAGTCTTAATTACTACCGTATTCGTTTGTAAAGAAAGCACTTACCAAAGCGTTTTCCTTCATATCCACATAAAAATATAATTTGAATAGATAAAATAATAGCAAAAAATGTAATAAAAATATGATTCCAAAATGATGCATTCAACCATTGTCCTAATATATTTAAATCAACATTCTCCATTATTGGTATACTTTTTGTTGTTTTGTTGTTGCTGCTGCTTTTTTGATGACTTTAGAAATGTTGATTTAATTATTCAATAAAATATATGTCTTTGAAGCGGCATCAATTCATTTTTCTGTTGACCAACAATGAAAAAAGGTTGTACAAAAATGATGTGTACAAATTTGCATATTTTGCTGAAGGTTATACTTTGGTAATACGTAAACTAGCAAAAATTTGAAGCTAAAATTTATCATGGCATTGTTTGAAAAACTAATGATCAAAATGTACAGAATTTTTAGAAATTTTTCGAGCATTTTTATGGATAAGTTGGAAGGTTTTGTTTACTTCCATGTTACCATGCAGTGCTAAAGGTGACATAATCTTCTGCTAACTAAAAGCTTTTTTTCATCGCGCATCAATTGAAATTGATTCTTAACTTGTCCAAATTTACATTTTTGCTGGTCGTTCCATCTAAGCTTGGCTTAACTCTCAGGGTGAGCACAATCAGTATTGGAGGGGTCTCACATGTGATCTTTTGCTGCAGACGCGGATTTTGCTAATTTCGGAGGAGCCAGTATTTGTATGCATCCTCCTAAATACCGGCCTAATTTTCATTTTTTTGTTTTTTTACAAACTTGCTAGCACTCATTTTTGTCACTCGATTGTTGGCTATAATACTTTATAAAAAAACAGATATAATTCTATTTACGCAAATTTACTTTATTCTGGTAAATTTTAATGAATAATTTTTACCTTGAAATTATAGTTATAATGTATGTGCTTTGTTTTTGAATGAATCTTAGTATACTTTTTCGTGTAAATCACATCTTTTTTTATTGTAGCAACAAAATTTTGTGATAAATTATGAACTATAGTTAATAATATATTAATTAAATTGAACTTTTTAAATCCATTTTGTTTTTCGGATTGTTTTTCATGGTTTCCCTCTTTTGAGATTACGGTATCCTTGGGTTTAAAAGTCTTTAAACAACTACTAACATTGCAATTCCTAAAATTGGCATCACTTCTCACATTAGTCAGTTATTTTTACAAAAAAGCTTTTTATTTTGCATTTAATGCATGCATTTCAAACAAAGTAAACGGCTATTACTAATCTCATGAGACGTTTGCTCATATTTGTTTATCAGTCATCTTTGATTACGAACACAAACGTGAGAGGGTGCTCTTAAAAGTGTTTTTTTAGAATATTTTTGTTTGTATTTATCTTTTGCTAATCTTCTTCTTTTGCACACATTTAGCTGGTCAATTCTTAGTCATCCGTATGGAGGAAAATAGAAGTCATGCAAAAAATATGACTGGTGTTTCTTTGGATTAAACGGGTTTTGTACAGTTGAGCAACCAAGTAAGTAAGTTAATAATGGGTCTAGTAGTAATGTTTATTTATGTGTAATACATGCATGTCTCATGAAAGATTAAATATTACTGGTTTTCATTGATCACTTCAAAATATAAAAATTCTTATGCAAAAAAAACTCAGATTATATGTATTTTTTTTGATACAATTATTTTTCCAAGAAACCAAAATGTCACTATTATTCATATCCGGAATTAATTAATACAAAAAATAGTTAGCTAAAATTTGCATTTTCGTAAAGCTTTTTGATGTTAGTTATTTTATTCAATGTTTACCGTTATGTAAAAGGATTGAGATTTTGTGCACTGAGAAAAAAAAGTTACCATGTGTTACCATTTTTTTTGTTACAATGCAAAAAATGTTACGAAAACAAAACAAAAGTGTTACCAAAGTGGCAAAAGTGTTACCAAATGTGGTAATTTAAGTGTTACCTAATATTAACACTTAGTGTTACGTTTTGCACTGCAGAGAGAGAGCGCCTCTTTGCTTCTCTGTCTGACAAAATGAGTAAAAAGCCCAACTCGTCTTGCATTGCTTTAGTTATTTTTATAAGTTGTCGGTTTTTTACCCATTCGACAAATATTTTTCCTTTAAAGGAATATCCGCATAAATTAATTGGAGGATAAAAAAATGGCAAATGCCTTTAAAAGCATGATGCCAGAAGGGGTATAACCCTAAATTTTGGAGAAATATCCCATTTAGGAGGGATATGCTTAATCTCATGCTTAAAAATAAAGATTTAGGCCACAAAAATATATTTTTTTGTAACACCAAAGTGTTACAGTGTGGTAACACTTTTGCTACATGTGGTAACACTATCTGTAAATGAGCCAGATGTAACATCAAGTGTAACCATCTGGTAACGAAAGTGTAATGTTTTGGTAACACTTTTTTTCTCAGTGTGTGCATGGGCCCATGCATGGGTGTAACAGCTACTTTTTTTGACTTATAAAATTTGAAAAAGTGACTAAAACTTTCAACATTTTCTAGGCAATGCAAAAAATATTATTGTGATGTATAGAAGCAATATATCCAACAACATAAGATTTTTATTATTTAAGTAAAACATTGAACAATGCAAAAAAGAAGAATTTTTTTGATCAAAAAACTGCTGCATCAGATCATAAAAGGCGATGATAAAAAAGAAAATTTACGACTGCGGCATATCATTTATTTTCTTGTGCTTCTTTTTTTTGGTTAACATTTCACAATATTTTTCCATTGAAAGTTTGTTTATGAATTTTTTTTCGATATTTTATTAAAACATGTTGAGCATTGTTTTGTTGATGGTAGTACCAAAAATATAAGAGACCTGAGATTTTTGCAGTAGTAAATTCTTTGGCATTTTTATCAAGATTTGGATTGTTAAAACTAAAAGCATATTCAACTTCAGGATGTTCCTACAGTTTAAAAAAAAGTTTTAGATGATTGGAAATAAAAGCGAAAACTAACCTTTAAATACTTTCTATAATTACAAAAACGCAGTCCAAGCTGTAACCAGCGTGTATCACATTGAATTTTTTTAATATTAAGTTGCTCAACGATTTTAACAATATTTTCGTGGGATGACGCAGCAAGAGGATCCTCACGTAAAAAAGTTACAGTTGACCAAAACACTTTTGTAATTAATATAACTTACTACTGCAAATACTTTACTGTTGGTAAATATTCAATAATCTCTCCAAATCTAACAGCATTGCCATTATCATATTTTACTGGAAGAAGGATACTAACAAATTCCAGCTTTTTTGAAGATGCCAAAATTTTAAATTCTTCAAAGGTTAAACGATGTTTTCTTAACCGTAGCTGGGTAATATCACAACAATAAACATTTTTGAGTATATTTGTTGAGATGTTTGTATCAAGATTTCCAAGATATAATCCCCCACAAATCCACTATTTTTCAAATTTATCAAGATGTTCATAGGAATAAGAACATCCAAATGCACTCATAACCCATGGCTTATGACGACTCTTAAATATTCCATTTATTGCAACAAGTGTCGAAAAGAAATATAACTTTCTTTGACGAGAAGAGAATTTATTGATAACTTCACATAAGAGAGTTTACAGGTTGCGAATGACAAAGAATAACAATACAAACAAAGCTTATATAGGAAAAATGAGGTTTTTATACAAGAGAGATATGTTAATTTCATTATTTCTTCATTCATTCACGAATCTTCGTGACATTCCCCAGCGACGAGAAGATAAGACCACGATATGATTGAGAAGAGAGAGAGAGATTGAGCATTGATTGATTTGTACAGAAGACAGACATTTGAGATGAGAGACGATGAGTAGAGAGATAAATCAAGCATTGACTTAATTGACGAGAGAGAAATAGATGATAAAGTTGGGATCAAGATATTCGGCTTTGAGGAGAGAGATCAAGGTTTAATATAATTTTGCTACCACAAGCATATAAATTTGCGCATCAATATGCGACTTTAAATATTTGCGCCCCATTGACGACTTAAATAATTTGCGCCTTCATCATTTGATCCATCAGCGACTTCGCGGTTGTCTAGCCCCCAGCTTGCTTTTGTGGTTGTTTCGCTACCACAGCGTGTCAATTTCGATTTCTCGAAGAGATCTTCCCCAGCCAAAAATATAATGACTCAGCATATATCTTTTATGTTATATTTTGTGGAAAGCACCTGTTGCAGTTACTTCCAAATATATAAAGTTAACATTATACAATAAAAATAAAATATTGGTCAAAAACTATAACAGTTAATGCCAAGATAGTCCAGCTAACTTCCTTTAAAGTTTCTCGCTGTTTAAAGTATGGACATGCAACTTATCAGTTACTGCCAGTTAACAATAATAATAAAATTTAAATATGAATAATTGATTTTCCAGTTTCACCATACCACGATAATTGCTTGATTCTCCATACCACAAATTTTATACCACGAACTTTATTTTGTTTATTGCTTGTTTCTGCTAATTCTTTGATTGTTCTATTTAAATTAACATCAATACGGTCAGACATTGTATCAGTTTATAATTATAGGAATATATATATTTATAAATATGATTTGTTGGACAATAACTATAACAGTTAATGCCAGAGAAAAAATAATACAGCAAACTACCTTTAAAGTTTATAGCTGCTAATAATGAATTGATGGAAAGAAACTATATCAGTTACTACCAAATAAATAAATATAATAATATATATATCAATAATTAATAAAAGAAGTGTTGGTAAGCAACTATAACAGCTACTACCAAAGTTGATCAGTTGCTCCAACCACGATCATTTGTATGATGAATTTTGAAATGACCATCTTTCTCCCAAGAATATTGTTTCGATGAGAGACGTTCTCCACATGGCCATCTTTCGTGGAGAAGTTGGACATTTTCCGAAGAGGTTCACCAACGAACAGATGCTGCTTCTACAAACACGAAGGACATCCAAATCCACCATCCAAATAACCATAGTGCTGCCACGCGGGACTGTTGATTTGGTCGATGCACCATTGTCGAAAAGAAATATAACTTTCTTTGACGAGAAGAGAATTTATTGATAACTTCACATAAGAGAGTTTACAGGTTGCGAATGACAAAGAATAACAATACAAACAAAGCTTATATAGGAAAAATGAGGTTTTTATACAAGAGAGATATGTTAATTTCATTATTTCTTCATTCATTCACGAATCTTCGTGACAACAAGATCATTTTTAGAATAAAAATATTTACAAGTTTTTATCAATTTTAAATAAACATTCCACGTTGATGGATATTTTTTCATATAATAGATAATCAAAGACGGCATTGAGAAGTCTTGATTGATAACATTTTCAGCGTTAAAAACAGCTGGTTGCTGATATGAAACACTGGGAACATCCATATTAAAACAAGTTAATAAGAAGAAAGTTTTTCAACGACTGCAAAAAAGTCAAGACACCTTTTTTAAATTTATAGTTTAATCGACTTTTTTATAGTATACACAAATTATGACCCTATTAGTTTTGTGTGTAACAAATGACTGTAAACGATTTTTGACCCTTTCACACTGGTTTGAATATTGAATGGAATAAGGACGTCTGTGCAGAATTAAAAAACAATGCATGGTTTAGTCTCTCTCTCCCTTCACCGTTTAGTCCACTTAGTTTGGACTTACGTTTGATTGTTTTTTTATATCTCAAATAAAAAAAGACATTCCGAAACACAAAAATTAGCACAAGTAATAATTTTTTGTGTTTTGGACTATACTTTTGTTGCCGGTTTATTTTTTAATTGAAAATGACAAAGAAATTTCAGAAATATCATACTAATCCATAAAAATTGATTTGTAAACTCAATCCAGTCTTACATATTGCCTCTTTTTTTGTCAAAGAAAGAACCACGCAATGATTTCAAACTTTTTTGAACGTACGACAAAAAGATTATATTAGCATAGAACAATAATAAAATGAAAATTTTAAAGACCAAATTCCAAACATCGAATTTTGAATATGTTAAAATTATTTTAACGACGCTCTAAAAACAAACTAAGGCGGTTTTATCGTATCTGCATTTTGGTCAGCAATAGAAATAAACAATAACAATTTTGTAAAACAAAAAATATATTTTTCGTGAAATGGGTGACAACCGATTATTTTTACGTCTGTAATACAACAATTTCATGACTGTTTTTTGCTCGATTTTTTTTCTAAAAAATGGCTAGCAGGATTTGAATTGGCGAGTGGACGAGACCATGAATATTCGGGTTCAACAATGTTTAAATCGAGAAATTCTTGGGCATTCTCATCGAGATTTGGATTTGAAAAAATAAAAATATATTGAACTTCAGGATGCTCCTAAAATTTTGAAAGTAGGTTAGTAGATTAATGCAATAAAACGAATATTAACAAACTTTTAAGTATTCTGCATATTTCCATGTATTAGTATTATCGAGTTGTAACCAACGTGTATGGCTTCGAATGGTATCATTCAGTTGTTTTATGATTTTGATTACGCTTGCAAGAGAAGAAGCAGCAGTAGAATCTTCGCTAAAAATATTTGGGATTTATTTTTGTGACACTTTAGGACAATTCAATCTTGTCTAGGCATTGTAGCAACTTGTTAAGAAAGCTCTGCGCTGTGATTTAAACAAAGTTTTAACTTACTATTGTAAATGTCTAATGTTAGGTAGATATTCAAAAATTGTGCTAAAAGTGACCAGGTCACCACTTTCATATCGGATTGAAGTCAAAACTCTAAAATATTGCAACTTTTTTGAAGATGCCAAAATTTTAAATTCTCCAAAGCTTAAACGATGCGTATCTAATCGTAAATGAGTAATATCACTGCGATAAATTTTCTTAAATATTTTTGTTGAAACACCATTATCAACATCACCAATGAAAAGTCCACCACAAAGCCAATATTTCTTAATTTTCTTAAAAGCTTTATATGAATAGGATTGCCCAAATGGTTTTACGATACTTGGTTTATCCTGTCGATGTTTGCATATCCCATTTATAGGTACAGGATCATTTTTAGAATAAAAATATTTGCAAGTTTTTATCAATTTCGTGTAACTCTTCCAAGATGACGGATGTTTTTTCATGTAAAAGATTATGGTGGAAGGTATTGAAAATTTTTGACTAGCAGCGTTGTGGGTGTTGAAAAGAACAGATGAACTTGGAATTACCATATTTCAAAAATTGAAGAAAACAAAAACAAAGACAAGAATAACAGCTCACAGTAAAAGTTTTCTGCCAAGTAACTGTAAATGGCAACAATAAAAGACTTTACGAAGAGATAGATAAAAATTATTTAGGTAAAAACTGATCAATAATCAATAATGTGTGGCTGACAGTTTGCTTGTTATCTACTTTATATTTTCATAAGTCAATGAAAACATTAAAATAAAAAAGCTAAAAGGGTTGATTGTAAATGCAATAATCCACGTTTACATGCTCTTCTTGTCAAACAAAATACTATTTTTAAGTTTCTATCAATAATTGCAACAAAACAGCCATTCATAATTGTTTACTGTCTTTGATCAATTACGTAAAATTTTTACAATTTATCACAAATTACATGCTATCACTTGATTACAGGTTTTCTCATAAAAATATATGCTCATTAACTGAGCGTCCAAAAATTGCGTATAATACTCAATATTTCAGAGATTATCGCGGGTAATTGGTGAAAGTTTTCAACCAGCAATAAACGCACCTCGGTTTCCCTCATTGGTCACGTTATCGCCTCTGCGCAAAGCTGATTTTAGAAGTCAAAAAAATTCTTTATTACTTTTTGACAAAGAAACATAAAAGACAAAGTCCAGCGGAAAACAGAGAAGCAAAGAGATGCTCTTTCTCTCACAAAAAAGTGTCTTCTTCTTGACTGACAAACGAAAAAAAGTTTTTTTGCAACGTTGAAAGGAAACATAACGTTTTTTCAGTTGCGACTTCGAATCTTTTTTTTGACGTTGATATTGATGAAAAAATGTTTGATCTTACGCGGTTTAAATTTACAGTCGAACCTCGTTATAATGCACCTTGTTATAGTGCAAACCTGCCTATACTGCGGTTTTTCTGTGGTCCCTTCAAAAATTTATAAGGAAAATCGACCTTGTTATACTGCATACTCAATTTTTTTTCCAGAATCGGTTTTTGTTATTCTAAGATCAATGAACTTCGACTTCAATTCTTTCATTTTTTTAAAAAATTTCAATAGTTTTATGGATTTTTCTATCAAAAATAGCGGAAAAAAGCTGTTCAAGCAAAAATAGTCAATTTTTATCATAATTGTGGTTTTTTATATGCTATTAATTGATTTAAATAAAAATTTTTCAAAAAATAGTCAAAAAAATTGAACCTCGTTGTACTGCGGACCTGCCTATAATGCGGTTTTATCACGGTCCCTTGGACCGCACTATAACGAGGTTCGACTGTATCAGAAGGACTTTTATCCATTTAAAAAGCAGCTTTAATTTTTCTTAAGCATATATTACAGTATATGGTTAAAAAACAAAAACAAATGTCAAATTATATCTCTTTCAATGATTCATTTTTCTTTTGCTTCATTGCACTTGAGTTTTTCATCGAACACATGAAAAAGTAATTAATGATTTCGTGTTAAAAATTACTGTAGTACTTTATTATAAAAGTTGAATAGTTTGTATTAAAACTTTTACACTCGATGCCCTTGATGAAGTCAGTCAGGCACTTTGTCATTAATATTATTATTACTCAAAGAAAAACACCTTTTTTGTACAAGGAAATAATTTTTATTTTTTATTTTTACCAGACATTTTTACAACTACAAAATTTTTAAAAGATTTTAGCGAAGAAAAAATAATAAATCTGTAAATGCAACATTTTTTTTCAAAGGTTGACTATTATTTAACTGCAACTACATGTATTGAAATATGAAGATTTTTTTAAAGAATCAGTTCTTAGAATATTTTTTGCATTTGCACCAAATCCTCCTACTACTACATCAACGACGTCTTTAAAAAAGCATTCCGTCGTCTAAAAAAATTGCTTTTAGAGTTTTAATATTTTAAAAGATGTTTTTTATGCACTGACTGTCTTATCTATCACTTACAAAAAACCAAGTCTAAGACATATTACATTAGCATCGAAAAATGGAGGGATAATCTTTTGATTTTTTGGAATTGTGAGCAAAAAAGTAATGTAAAAAAGTAGTACAGCAGTTTTTTACTTCGATAAGAGGATAATACGTTTTCATGCTAAATTCCAGACGCTACTTTTAGATTCATCGAGGAAGTTTTTGTAGCCTAAGCTATACTGTTATTGATCAATAAATATTGTTTTTTGAGGTTTTTACAGTATTTTTCACAAAATTTATTTATTTACTGATTACATACATACAATAAACTAAAATCGTATTTAACTTACCTATGTTACAAGAAAATAAGTAACATATCTGTTTTTAAAATTTTATCTATAAAAGAACATAAAAAACAGATACAACATTAAAAATGAAAAAGGAAAGATCAAGCAGAGTATGCACGATTATAGGTCAAAAAATATGACATTGGCACCAAAAGTGATGTTACAAATTGTTAACTCAATGAATAGATTTTGTTCATAATTTGAACGTGCCCTTAACTATCGTAAATGTAAAGTTAGAGTTGTTAGAAATACGATAAAAACCAAGAGTAAGCTTTGCATTGGGAGACATCTTTTAACGTTAAACATAAAATTCAAATCTTTCGTTGAATTATTTGTCATACTCACCATTTTGCTTCTTTACTAACCATTTAGTTAAAGCAACAAAGAATTTTGCTATTTTTACAGTCAAAAATGTGAATATTATATCTTTAACGCTCAGATAACACATTCTGAAAAATATTTACTGAAATTTGTTTGTTTAATAAATACAAAAAAGTATAATGTACTTGCATGATACCAACAGTTAAAATCCACAAACTGATTTTTTAAAGAATTTGTTGGATGAAATTTCAAAGAACACTGCTGTTGATATTATCAAAAAGTCCATATAAAATTTTGAAATAAAAGTTTACAGTTGTCTATCATTATTTTTTTTAATTCTTGTTGTACGAAGACTGCAAAGTTACAAAATGCTTTACAGAATAACAATCCAATATTCGTTCATTAATAAAAAAGGGTACACTTTTTTTTAAAACTGTTCGTGAAAAACAGCTATATTTGTATTTCACATCATTTAGCTTTAAAAGGAAAAAAAGGTGAATGCTTGATTTTCATATTTGGCTATATAAATGCTTGCTAAGTTTATGGCCGCTCCTTGATTGGTTATTTTTGTCTTCAATTAAATCGCTGCCCTCTTGCTCTTGTGTAATTTTTAAATTCCATGAAATGTTGTGGTATTACACAACAAAAAACATTCATTTGTATCTGACTTTTTTAGGATTTAAAAAAACAAAGGCGTTCATGTAAGCATACATATGTATTTGTATTTTAATTTCAGATGTTTTCATTAAGAATCATGTAGTTTTTTGATTTTTTAACATGCAATTTTTTTCATCCTTAATGAATTTTGGCGGATTTAGATGTTAGCACATTGTGCAGTCAAAAGGTTTTGGAAAAAAGAATAACAGCAAAAGGGGCCATTTGACTTAAAAATTCGGTGCATTTTCTTCTGTACAAGCTGTTTTTTAATTGAAAAAGAAGTTGTTTGGTGCCAAATGTGTTTATAAACTTGCTGATTTTTGTATTCCCTTTGTTGCATCAAATGACATCTATTTATTACGTTTTATTACGCAACAAAAAAAATAATTACACGATGACTCTTAGAAAAATTGCAAAATTATGACAAATAAATTACACTTGCAAAGAAATGCAAAAATTAGCTGCTATTATCCCACTTTTTTCCTTCAAAAATATGGGATAATGTCGCATTTGCATATGCAAAATATTTTTGTACTTTTCATAAAATTTTTGCACAAAATTATTATTTTTTAATATTAGAATGCAATACTTTAATTGAGGTTGATGTTGATGTGTTTTGTAACTTGTTTATTTGTGCTCTTGTTCGCTTTCAATTAATTGTTAATTTACTTTTGTGCGTGTGTGCAGTTTGTGTTTTAAACTCTTGATATTTTGGAGAAGAAAGGTTAAAAGTTGGCGAATTAAATTTATTGAAAATCTTTTTTTGTTGTTAAGTTTAATTTTTGCTTTTGAGTTTGTCGATTTCTGTCTCCATGAAATATAGGGTATTCAAAATACTTTTAGACTCAAAATATCTCGCTCGCAAATCACCAATATTTAGTTTCGTACAGTTATGAATGTGTGACGTTATCTTTGGACACAAAACTTTTGCGTTTAGACCGCTTCGATAAAATAAGTTTTTCTTTATTTTTTAGCTGTTTTAAGCAAGGATTATGTAAAATATGATCGTTATGATGCACTAAGATCAAAAAAGTGATAATCTAACTCACTCGGGTGCTGTTTTTATGAGCTTAGAAATGAACATTTTTTATAATTCATTTATGCGTTTCAAACTATTTCAAACTATATTTGACAATGTAGCAAAAAAAAATTCTCAGCAAATGGGAGTTCACTCTTAAAACCTGGCAAATTGCGAACGGTTTTTTTTAGTTTTCCAAAATATTTAAATAAGATCGCCAACGTGTAATTTTCCTCCCTTTATGGACTACTCATTAATTTACTTTTATGTATGCAGTTTGTGTTCTATACTCCAAACATTTGGTGAAGAAGAAAGGTTAAAAATTGGTGAATTTATTTAATATTTTTTATTGTCAAGTTTAACTTTTGCTTCAATGTTTGTAACCATATCTCTCTAGAGCCCTATGGGGTAATAAAAATAATCACCAAAGTATATTTATTATTTTTTTCCTCCCTTTAATTAAATATAAACCAATTTATAAAAATTTATTTATTTATTTGTTCAAAGTTGTGACATTCAAAGAAGAAAATTAAATTTATCCTTTCTTATTTTTCATTAAATTATACTCTGAATCTAGTTTCGGTATTATAGTTTTTAGCAATAAAAAAAACTTTAACCTTATTTTTATGGTTACCAAAAAACTTGCCCTTTAGCCTTTTTTTTAAATAATACAGTATTTTTTTATTACTTTTTTATTTATTTATATTTCGTATTGTCCACGTTTTTTTCTAATGCTCTGGTTGCCACTTATTACTTCATTGTTAACCTTTTGAAAAGTTTAAGCATACTTAGATGAGTCATTCCCCAATGCCAATGGCATTTTTTTAATCTTTCATATTGAAAAAACTTTTTTTCTTCTCTCTCATGAGTTTTTTCTTTGGTATTTTTAGAAATAGCTATTCTTAGGAATTTCAACAAATAATAATAATAAATAAATCCTTTAAAAGTATGAGATTTAAAACAGAGAAAAGAATGAAGGGATTGTTTAAAGCTTACACAATCCTTTAATGTTTATTAAAAAAATAAGGTCAAGGTCAGTAAGTAAAAAACAGGCAATGAACAAGGACATTGATGATAATAAAAATTTTTATAGTATGTAGCTTATTTAAAATTAACATTCTGAATAAAAAAAGGCATGAAAATTATATGTATGGCTTTAATCAACAAATTATAGCGCTCAAAACTGATGAAAGAAGCTGTGTTTTTTTGTTGATTTGTCATCGGTGTTTCTGCTGTCAAAAACATTAGTTTTTTTATTTAAAAAAGTGTCATTTAAGGGCTTAATGCAAGAAATAAAGCCCGCGACAAAAAAATCTTCATACAGCAGCGATGAGCTTGCCACCGATGTGATTGTTCTCATCACTGTCACTGATGTGCAAGTGGTGAACGCATATCAGCTTTCTTTAGAGTGGTAATAATTTACAAGAGGATGCAGCGGAATAATTGAAAATCTTTTCAAAAAGTATTTCTTGCGATTCCTCGGCCATACAATGATCTTCATGGACGTCATTATGGCCCTAATTTAGAAATATCATTTTTAATTTCGAATTTGTTGCTCCAAATGGGATATCTCATCCTGTTAAGAACAACATAATGTTTATGTTTGACTTTTTGTAATCAATTTTTGGCAGTTTCTGACAAGCGCTATGCTATTTGATTTTGATGAAAACGACAAACAATTAATATAAATCTTATAGAATCGTTTGCATGAAACATATTTTGAAGCAATATTTGTTAATTTTTTTAACCCGCAAAATGCTTATTTTTCGTTTAGCTATTGGACGGGTTTGTCAGTTTTTCCGCAGTGCACTCTGTAACTTTACAGTCCTCGCATAACAAGGGCTATAAATATTGATAGAAAACTGTGAAATTTTGCTTCTAAATTTATATAATTTTTATGTAACACACATTTTCACAGCAGTGTTCTTTGAAATTTCATCTAACAAATCTTTTAAGAAATCAGTTTGTAGATTTTAACTGTTGTTATAATGTAAGTACATTATACATTGTTGCAACAATTGTTGTATTTATTAAACAAACAAATTTTAGTAAATATTTTTCAGAGTGTGTTATCTGAGCAGACGGCGTTAAAGATATAATATGCACATTCTTCTTTTATGACATTTCAGAATATAATACAAAACTCAATATTTTAGGTTAAGTATAACTATAACCCCCTTTCAAACATTATTTGTTTGAAAGGGGTAAAAAATTTTTATAAGGAAATTCACTGTATTAAATTATGTTTTTAATACAAAAACCCAACATTTTCATATAAAACACAGATATGCATTTGTGGGATATGGTACTTCAAATATATATTTTGGTTTCTAAAAGTATACAAACATTTCAAAAAAAGTACAAAAAGATTTAAATCAGATAAGTAATATTTGTTTTTTTTTCAAAATATTTTTCAGAAAACAGGTATCGTAATCTCTAAAATACTAAATTTTCATTACTTTAAAAGTAGTTTGCTTTTTGTATTTTGCTATCAAGAAGAACGATGAGAGGGATTACAGCATCCATATCCAAAACAAACCATGTAACTGTGTCTTAAAAAGTTTAAATCGGATAAGTAATATTTGTTTCAGTTCAAAATATTTTTCAAAAAACAGGTATCGTAATCTTTAAAATATTAAACTTTCATTACTTTAAAAGTAGTTTACACTTGTACCATACTACAAAAACATGAGAGTTAAGAGAGATTACAGTATACGTATCCAAAACAAAATACTTAATTATGTCACACTCCGTGACGCAATAAGCATCAAGAAAAACTGTAATAATATTCAAATTTTAAATTTTCATTTTTTTTAAAGTAGTTTAAATCTGTGTTGTGCTACAAAGAAGAACGATGAGAGAGATTACAGTATCCATATGCAAAAACAAAACATTGTTTCACACCTCTTGACGCAATAAGCACCAAGAAAAACTTTTCACTTTGTTTAGGTTAAATACAAATGCAAAAATAGAAGTTTCTTATTAAAACTTTTTTTTGGAGTTTATTTTTTACAAAATAAATAACACAGTTTTACTTGAAATTGTACAATTTTTAATTTAGACGAATATAGTTTTTTTTAGAAGAAAGATACAAAAGCAAAAGTGCTTTTTTTATAAAAAAATATTTATTTTAAATTTATTATAAAATTTAATTTTTAATGGGATTTTAAAGAAGGGAATTTGTATGCATCAAAAAAGGGTTTCGATGAATTATTTTGGAACAAATTATAATCCAAAAAAAACAGGTGGGTGAATGTCTCGGGATTTCAACATGATGTATATTTTTTATTGCTTTTAATTATAATATAATAAAAAAAATAGAAACCACATTTTAAAAGTGTGAATTTTTTTGTCTGTAGCTGCTTTTTGATGATGTGTGTTTTTGGACATTTTTTTTGGAGCTTCGAATGATAAATGAATTTACGATTTTTAAAAATTTATGTATACTTTTCCCATTCGCGGGCGTAAGTTTCTATTAACTTAAGAAATATAATAACTTACATCATTTCAAACTCTTACCCAGACCGTGGAATAATTTAAAAAGTGAAACATCAGAATCTGGATAAGCTACAGTATATCGTTAAAAATAAAAATAAACTTAACATCTACAGACAGGAAATAAATAAACACAAAATTCTAACATTGCTTGAGAGGGCAAATCACATCCAACACAGGTCAGACATCATTCTATAACAACGGAAATAGATCTAATAAAATGTCGGCAAAAACGGAAACACTTAACGCTTTTTAGCATTCCTTTACAAGAAAATTTTTCAAATAAGTATTCATCATCCAACATGAAATTCTAAGTGATTTCCGATTCACACATCATTTTTGAAAAATAGTTATAATACTGTATGATTAAAATTAATGGCCAGCCAAATTATATCATCTAAACGAAATCTTAAAGTGTTATCATTTCCACCTGGTATGAGCAATAAACCGAATTTATAACTATATAATAATGTTGCTCTTTTAGGAAGCTATAAACGATTGACTACAAATCTATTAAACTTAAAAAAGTTCAATTTCATTTCATAGAAAATGAATACAGTATTTTTTTGTGTTTTTAAACTTTACAAAATAATAAGTTTAAAAAAATTTTATTTGCCAAATATGTACAGTTGAACTTAATTCTATCAAGCACTTTTGTGATAAACATATTAGAAAACAGAAGGCAATGCAATAAAAAACTGTAATTTTATTAGAGATTTCTTAAAAACAAAATATTACACATTCTTTTATACTTTTTGCATAAACAGCTAGAACTTTAAATTGTTTTGATTGAAAAAAGAACAGCTTTTGTTCCGTGTTCAAGAGCACTCTATTAGTTCATAAAAGTATACTGTAAAAGCTAAAAAGTGTATATTTATCATTTCCTTAGATATTAAAAGTTTTAACATTTATAACATTTATTTCCATCATTATAGTCTTCTCTTAACATTTTGTGTTAAAATGTTTCAATCATGTTTGCTTTCAAAGTTAATAGCTTCTTTCTAAAATAAATTGCAAATGTCTAAATGTACAATTTCCTTGTAAGTTTATTAAATGTTTTCAAGTGTAGTGGATAAATACATGTATTTAAAATACAGCTTTTAATAATAATAATAATCTTTTTAAACTTTAAAAACGCTGCATTACGGTAACTGCTGATGCTGCTGACACGTCGATGTTAATTAAAAATGTTTATTACATTTTTTGTTGTTTTTCCGCTTTCATAAACTTCCGTTTCTTCTTCTCAAAAGGAAAGGGTATTATAAATGCAAAGACAAGAAAGAAAAAATCTTTTGAAAAACGCAAAAAGCTTCTAAGTGAATGTCGAATTACAGTTTCTTAGCGCAAAGCATACTGTAAAGGAAGGCATCATGAGTCCATCTCTTTTTTTCAATTTCTTTTTGTGTTCATTACGGTTAAGTGGACACAAATAGATGTCAATTATCAGATTAATAATTTCAATAATTACTTTCTGTGTTTATTAATGTTTGAAAACTCATTACAAATTCATTCATACACAAGTTTATTTGTAATTATTACACCAATTGCTCAATCCTACAGACATAACAAAGTTATTAATATTAATCTCAAAATTATTTTTTTGTAAAAATAGTAAAAAATAGAGTTTTTTACTTTACAACGTTTAATTACAAACAATTAAAAAAACATAAAAAATTCAAAAAAGTAGAATTATATCATGATGAACAAGATGATTTCATCGAAAAAAGTTCAGCTAGACCCGTAAAACAAAAAAGAAATTAAAAAAAATGTTAAAAAAATGGAGATTCGATATGAGAGAGCAAACATAAAAACAAAATATTGAGATACGATACAAATTCAAAAATTGTGAGAGATGACAAAAACAAGCAGTAAAAATATTTTATGAATAAAAAAAACAAAAACCCGACTTTATCTTCTGTTATCTCTTTTTGTATCGTATAACAGAAAATAAATATAAGCGAAAGACATATTAAAAGAAAAAAAGGAAGAAAACAAAAAATTGAGAAGTTCATGTTTGACTTTTTTTTTATAAATTATAATTAAAATAAGATACTATATTATCAGAGATTACACATAATTACGAATTTTGTATTATCATCAACATTTAAAAATATAGAGTTCTATCGCCACGAGTATCAAGATAGCTTTTTGTACATTTTGATTCAGAAACAATTGGAGCATTATCATCAAGAGGTTTAATCAAAAATGTGAGAGAATCATTTGGTGATGAATGTCCAACAACAATAAAGCCATGTAAGCATTGAACAGTGAATTCACCATAATCATCTTTTGGATTATCTAAAAAAGAAAAAAAGATTATAAGAGAAATTGTATTGCTTAAGGCGATCAGCACTTTGTATGCATGAGTCATAATGCATAAAAAACAAATGTACTTTTTTCTTTTTTTCATTGATAATCTACTTACCATTGTATAAAGGAATAGAACCAAGAACTGGACGGCTTCGAGTATTACCAGATAATAATCGTGTAAATGTCTAAAAAAAGAATTTTTAATTAGCATAAGAAAATTATGATGATATCAATATACTTACTCGTTTACTAGCAAAGTTCAATTCCAAAAATTGAATATCAACAGGGGTTGGCAATTTAATGATACAACGATACTTGGTTTTTTCAGTTAAGCCGAGATGAAGTTTAAAGATTTTTCCAATACCATCAGCACTGATTTCGCGATAGCAATCAATATCAGTAAAATTGCCAGATTCGCTGAGTTCAGCAACAGGCCATTCATAATCCTAAAAAAGAAGAATAGTTGCTTTTTTTTCAAAATATAATAAAACTTACAATTCTATCTAATTCAGTAAAAATATCTTCACATTTAATAATAAGAAAGATAGCAAACATTGAAAGTCCATATTTTAATATACTTAGACGCATTTTTAATAAATTTTCAGGTACTTTTTCCTTCACAAATGATACAGTTTTAAATAATGAAGTAACAACAAATTCTTGAAGCTACTTTATGTTTGAGTGAATGAAGTTTTGCTTTTTTAATAATAAATGAGATTTATTAAAAATAGAAAGCAATTAAATAATAAATAAGCAAACGTATGAATACGATGTTACACCTAAAAAAGAGAAAGATATCAGTAATGTAAGCTTTGAAATAAAATATCTTATGCACACGGAATCACGATATAACAAGGAAAAGGAAATATGTAAACATGAAAAATGTTTATTAATGTAAAACATCTATGTCTATATATAGCCCAAGAAACTTCAAGGCAAGGAATAAATATCAAAGTGATTCATTAAAACCAGTCCATAAATATTTAAAGAACTATCTTAAAATAAAAGGCAAAGACAGAGCCTCTTTAGACTGCTGCCTCAAAAACTACCTCAAAAAGGGTTTATGAATGCTCTATATAAACACCCAAAGCCGTGAGAAGGGGGGAATACTAAATGACCGGTATGAGAATTAAATACTCCTCCTGCGTAGGAGATTTATACATAAAGCGCCGCCCTAAGCAAAGAGAAGAAAGTGGGAATGTTTTGAGATTTAAGGGGCGGGGCTTTTGCAAGTACGGAAAAATACCTTGTTTTTTTCTCTCTTTGCTTCTAAAATGCTAAAAAACGACCGTAACAAGGCGATGACTAAGGTGTTAAAGACCTTTATCTTATTTATAAAAAAACAAAGATGGGTTTTGTTTTTTAAGGGGAGATGCGTCAGAGATCAGGATAATGATAAAATTAAAGTACATGGATAAAACTCGTTATTTTAAATGAAGCACAGAAAATATTTGTGTTTGCAAATGTATTGCGCTACAAAAAAGTGATTACCACAAAAAAAAGCAGCTTACGTCAGGAAAGAAAGTTTTTGTATTTTTTTCACGAAAAAAGTATTTGATTCATAAAAACCAAGGGGTCGATAAAAAAAACACTTTGCATGTTATTTTGAACTGCAAAATCGGAATTATCCTGTTGCAAAGTATTCTCGAAATCTCGCTATTTTTTCAATGCATGTTCTTTGCAAAAAAGACCAGCTAGTTGTGCTCTTAAATCCCTAAAACGTAAACTAATTTTAATAAAACCGGAAATTGCTGCTGACATTTTGTTTAAAGACGTAATAAATACAAAAAAATATTGCAGCTTGAGAAACTAAAAAAAATAAAAATTCCCTCATGACAGTGATAGACAATTCCCATAAGGGGATTGATATTGTCGCAAAGGCCTTATTAAAGCATGACTAGTATATTTCGACTTTTGATATTTACCTTCTTTTTTAAAGAAAAGGTAAAAGACCAGACTTATCCATATTACTCAAGATAACATTTTTATCATTACTTTTTAATGACTAATTTTAGAAAAAACAATTACTAATTCATGAAGTTCTAAGATCATAAGTAAAAAGAAATTTCAAAAACCTTTTTAAGTTACTCAACTTTGACATTTATCTTAAATGTCTCATGTTTGTTTATCAAACATCAGAAAGACCATCATGCCTTTTATTTCATTAGAGAAAGCATCAGCAGCTTCTAAAGAAGGCACTTTCCCAATTAAGAAGTTCTATTTCTTAAAGAAGTTTGAAAATAAAACTGATACCTGAAATTAACTCACAAAAATATATAAATTATCATTCTTTAAATACTACTTTTTTTCAGCTTCTTAGACACCCCATTTTTTTACCTGCCTTCTTTTTGCATAAATAAAAGGTGTGGCTTTTTACAAGGCTTTCTTTTTTTAAGGATATGGGGAGGAGCTTACTGTATACAAAAAAAAGGGGATGAAGCGAGAAGAAAAAAAAGTAGAATAAATATGAGTCATATGGGGCGGTAATTTCTCTTTGATACTAACTGAGAAGGGGTACTGTAGGTTTAAAAGTGAAAAAGAAGCGAAAAATGAACAACAAAATGTTAAGCACCAATACTTTTTTAAAAAAATAGAAGAAAAACAAATATTGTAATGTTACTTTTGAAAACACGCCTTTTGGAAAATCTCATATGAAATTCATGTTTTTTGAAAAAAGTCAGTTTCTGACTATCACAATGCTAACAAAGATTGAATGAAATTTTACATAAACTTTGATCTATCCGGTTTTTGCTAAAAGATTGCAGCTGCACCTGACCAAAATTTGAAAACTTCAGCTGCTTTCATTTCATCGCTCAAACAAAAATTTTACAAAGTTTTTTTTATGGTCGCCGAGAATGGCACGGAAATAATTTCATTCATCCGTTTTTGGGCGGCAGTGGTATTCTAAGTATTACGACCATCGCCTCTGGGCATAAAGTCGCAAAGCTACGCATTGCATATCTTGTGTGATAGTAAGCGCCGTGCAGTAATAAACCAAAAGGGTTTCTCTGTGCTCAAAAAGTTCGGTGCAAAATTTTGAAAGCTCGGCATACCCTAATGCCCACGTGTGACGACCACGGTTTTTTAATTGAACACTTTCTAACTTTTGTACTTTTTACCGTAATATTTTAGGTCATCATCCAGAAGACGACGACGACAACAATTGTAAAAAAAAATTAACAAAAGTTTAAATAAAATATAAAGTATAAACACCTCCGTAAATCATATTTTGTACATTTAAAAGAAAAAGAAAACAGTATAAATTATTTGGGGTGAGAATTTTACAATTTTTGACGTAAAACGCTTTTTAGGTTTGCGTGTTTTGAGTCACCTAAAATTGTAAAAATTAAAATTGTGAGAAAAACTGAAAAGTATGATACAAATTTATGCTAAAAAAATGCATCCAAGAAAAGTATATTTCTTTGAGTAATTTACAGCAACAGCCACAAGTACTAATGGGATATTGTAAATCTCATTTATAAATCATGTTTTTTTCAAAAAATGTTTTTAAAAAGTGGTGTTGATGAATCGTAAATTTTTTTAAAGAAAAACCCTAAAAACGGCTGCAAATTTAATGAGTCTTCGTTTTTTTATGACAACGTTTACGTAATTTATGTATCTCTCATGTAAATATGCATGCATGTACAAGGTATCAAGGGACAAAAAATCAAAAGCCAATGCAACCAACCAACATCAGAGACAAAAATATCTTTTTTGGAGACCATAAACAACAACTTGTTAAAAAATGTTCCAGAAAAAGAAAACGCAATTTGAATAATATATCTGTGTATATATTTACCTTTTTTATCTCTAAAGATTTCCTTTTCTTTATCTTCTTCCACTTCAATTTTTATTTGCAAAAGAGCAAAAGCCAAAAGCAACTGTAATGCAATACATACGCTTTCAACAGAGCTTCAAAAACTAATAATAAAATACGCAAAAATTTTTAATTAATTTTTTTTAACTAAAAATAGGTAAACAGCAATAGCAGCATTGTCAGACAATGCGACAGCAGCTGCCATTTGGGATTTAACACACGCAAATGAATTTATATTTCTGCAAATTGGCTTAAACGTGTTTGACTTTTGGTTTAAGGTTGCGCTTGCTGCTAAAAAAGAAAGTTAATTTTAGCTAACACGCTAGATGATTCATTTGGTGGTATTTATTTATGATTCAATGAAATACTTTTTCACTTATAACCTTAAGACTATATTCAAAGATTAAAAGTTAACCTTCTTCTTCGCTTCAATTGTATTAGTTGTTCTTCTACAGTATATTTTAAAAAAAATTTCACCTGACTTTACTCTGAAATATGTTTTGTTGGAAGTTTTTTTTTGCGCTTTTGGATTGTTACAACTCTTTTTTTGCATATAACTTATTTAGTAGAACAATGTTGTTTATAACTACGATGCTAAGAAAAGCAGTAGTAGTAGCTATATATATATATGTGCAAGCGTAAGCGTATTTGATGATGAATGTTTTTTTCAATTAGTAAAAAAACTAATTTCCAGCGTGCTTAAAAACATGATGTAGTAATAATAATTTTTAGGGTTGTTTTTTTTTCGTGTTTTGCTCAGTTAAATTTAGTACACTTGTTATAAAAATTGGATACAAAGATGTCAGCAGCAAAAAAGTGTGTATTTGGAAGCAAAAAGAAAAAATAATATGTACTAATATAATCATCGAAAAATAACATAACGAGGCCCTTGAGAGGAAGAATGAAATCCTGAAGGTGTTGTTATTTTATCTAGTATGGGCTTCATGCTATCATACACCAAAAGCGGAAAAATGAATGAAATACATGTGCTGCGCCCTTTTTAAGCTTAAAAGTTTAAGCTTAGAAAGTACTGTAAAAAGCATTAACAAAATGCCTACTAAAAATGACAAATTTTTTTTGTAGCTCAAAGCGGTAGTAGTTACATGAAACATTTAAATGTTACTATTTAATACAAATCCTAAAATTATTAGTGATAAAATCTTTCTTTAACATTTTACAAGCTATTCCTTGCAAAAATATCTGTTTGTCATAAACATGCCATCATTCTAAGAAAAAACTGCAAGTTTTTAATTTCCGCTTCTTTTATCTGCTTTCCCAAAATTATAACCTTTAAATTTTTTTCTATTCATTGCAAAGCCTGAATATCAGTAATACCCTTATTTTTTTAAACCGAAGCTATGGGCCCCATATTTACACAAATAAACAGATTTATCATTTATTCTTCATTCATCCGAAAAAAGAAGAAGAGATAAATCCGTTACGGCAAATTCTTTGAACGCGCATGTGTCTGCATAAATAAAAAGTGTGCCATTCAAAGATGCCACCATTTTAAATAATGCATAAACAAGATTTTATCTCTTTTATTATTACTTTTTTAAAAGAAAAGTAAAAGGTGGAAAGGATTAGTTATCAGTTATTACTACTGTATTTATTTTAATAAAGTACTTTTTGCTTTAATTGTGGATGAAAAAAGGATTAATAGCATTTTGAAGGTCAAAAAAGTTAAATATGGAAAAATTTTGGGATTTCTGTTTTTTGCAAGTACGGTCACGTGAGTTTCATTTTTTTTGCAAGAAAGTAGCTTGTAGCATGGATGGGCGGCAGTAAGCGTTTAAATACTTGTAGCCAAAATTGTGTAATCCAAAAACTCCACATCGGCTTTTAAACATGACGGCGTTACAAAGATTTTTTGTAACGCCGTCATGTCAGCGCTTTATAGCCCGCGATCGACGCAGTCGATGATTTTCTTGCCATGTTTCACATCGCTGGCGACTAATATTGCCAATTTTCTAAAATTTTTAAAGCTAATGCCAGCACCGAAAACAGTATCGACGTCGACGTCGATTTCCGACACTTTTCCGTTGATCTTTCCATATCGATGGCTGCTGTTGGTAGTGGAATTGACGCCACGATATCGACCTTTCGGTAAGACTGCCGTTAACCACCAGTTTGTTTCGCTTACATTTATGATTGCGCCATTATATTAGCGATTAACATTGTTATCCTGTTAAGACAAGCTCCGTTCAGTATTTGCAATAACAACGCTTTTCAACAAATAATATTTATTTGTTATTGATTCTCACTATTTCTTATTACAGTTTTCTTATTTTATATTTTTATAAACCCATCGTACCATAACTAATACAAGTTTATATTAAAAAAACTATATTTACGAAAAAACCATAATGACACGTAAGTCTGAAAAACTTATTTATTTGTACACATTATCTCTCGCGCTCTTGTTGTATTACAGCGATGTAATTAATAATTAAAAAGAAGAAATTATGGCAATGAAGCGTAACCCTATCTTTTTTTTGCTTTCTTCAAGCTTAACTGCACAATATTGTTGTTCGACATCAAAAAAAAGTACAAGAAAGTACACAATTATGTCATCAAACACGTCTATCTCTATCTCTTTTGGTTTATTACGGTTAGTAATAATTAATTAGAATTGCCCAGAAAATTTGCAATTTTTTTATTCACGCTTTAAAGAATAATTAGAAAAAAATGAAGCCTTAAAATTTATTTTAGTATTTATTTTTATGAAATCGTCTAATCTACCGTAAGCATTTGCTTAGCCTAAAATTAAGTAATCGAGTAGTTATGAAGCAAAGATTAAGCATTTTTTTAAATCGAGAAGATGACGCGCTAAGACTACACCAAATTGTCTCAACTGGAAATAACTTGCATCGAAATTTTGAAAAAAAAGTATTACAAAACTTTAGAACAAAAAAAGTTTTGGTGAAGAACTATTTGACGCATTTTTGGTTAGTAAACGTTTTGCCAAAAATGCGGGAAATTCAAATATTCAAAAACGCCTTATTAATAGTTTTTTTACTTTAAATTTGGATACCAAGAAATTCGAATTTTTTCATGAACAATGCCCACCGCATGGCACATTACTCATCAACAACCTACGGTAATCATTCAAAAAATGCTCATGTTTATAGGCAACATCTGTAATTACCATTGACTTATGAATTTTAAAAATTTTAAATGTAGACATTAAAAGACTTAAATACCCAAGAAAGCTCTTGCAAATCCACCACCTACGAGCTTGGTAGATAACATAATTCAAACAGTCAAGCCTGAGAAATACAACAAAATTGTAAATGCCACAATTATTATTATTTGCAAAACAAAACTGTCTTTAAATACTAAAATCCAAAAAGAAAGAACGGGGGTGTATAACAATAGGGATATTATTATTAATTGTATTAATTTAATTTTTTTAAATAAAAGAAATCCTATTTTTATATACTTTTTTTATTCAAATTTTTTTTAAAAAATGAACAAAGCTTCAAAGAACTTTCTAAAATGAGAATAGGATTATAATTTCTTTTTTAATCAATTATTATTAAAAAAGAAAAAAGGGATCATTTGTCTGGTCGTAGTTAGTAATATGGTATTATATGGTAGGGATTATAAAAGTGTAATTGTTATTAGCTTTTTGGTAGACGGAGGTTTTTTTATCACAAGGAAATGCACATGTAAATGATATCTCATCCTAGAAAAATGTACTTTGTGATAGAGGAAGTTAGATATGGCTTTTTTATGCAAATTCAGCTAATCTGATACCCTACCTTTAATCTTCGCTCTTACTGGAAACCATACAAAAAGATTTTTCATTGTAAGTACTGGAAGTAACTGCTTTTTAGAATCATAAAATTACTGCTTCAGATTACTCGAAGATGTTGCATGCATTTTTAATAGTGACAGTTATCACAAAGTCTTTATGGGTAAAGAATGGAAGTGGAAATGACCTAAAAAATTTTTCCTCTGGTCATTTTCACTTCCACTTTTTATACATACCTTTAAGCAATCATTTGAACAATTTTTTGTTGCTTAAAAACTACCTGATTTTCACTATTTTCATAAGAAAAAACTCTGTTATTATTACTGCTGCCCTTTTAATGAAAAAATCGTCACTCCACTGTTTTTTTCAATTACAATACACTATAAAAATTTGTTTTTTATATGTGTGTATCCTATATGTATTCATTAATAGTACATTTACATTACACACCTACGACAACCTTTTAAACAATGAACTTACAGTATCTCTATAGACTCTTTTAAATAAGATAAATTTATCAAAGAAAAAATAGGATTATCGATCACCTTTTAATCTTCCCTACATTCAATTGTTACAAAATATTTTTATATTAATGTTCCATGAAATCCTTCAAAGATAATTAGCAAAAAAACTTTTATTCAAAAGGTCGGAAAGCCTTATAAAAAGAGATATTAATATAAAGATTTTAATTTAATAACCAAAAAATGCAATTGTTTGAAAAAAAAACACAAAAAAAGAAAGACGAGGATGAGTCATCTCATCTTTATCCATACACAATGCAAGCCAAGTATGTATGGCAAAAGGCGAGGGAGATTAATCCTTACACTCTTTTTTTTCAAAAGCAGCTTTAGGATTCTTAAAAAAAGCGAGCTGAATGCAAAAAAAATTATAATTTATTTAAAATACATTTGCATATTATGTATGGCTAGATAGCTAGATAAATCTCCTGTTTATTGACGCAAACTACAGTAAAAAAGAATACAAAATTAAAATAAATCTGTTAAAATGTAAACACTGATTAGAAGGCAGGCAACCCCAATACATTAGATGATTAGAGCAGATAATGGATTGCTTTTATTAAGAAAAATTAGTAGTAATTTTATGTGTTTTTAAAATTACGGTAACCTCAGTTTTAGCAACAGGGTAGACGGCTTGTAAAAATGCTTACCTGACTAGCGATGAATGCTTTCAACACAAAAATGTTTTATGCCTGTAATCAAGAAACAACATGCCAATGATCATCACACTGCCAAGACAGATCGCGAACATGAAGCATTTTCGTGTCGACAGTACTCGTCACTAATCAAGCAACTCTCTTTTTTATCAATGGCAGCTCTTCTAAAATCTCTTCCACTGTTCCATCCAAAGCTAAATTATGAAATAATAACATCAAAATGTCAAGCCTTAAATACTCATCCCAGCTCCAAGCTACTACCACTAAATTGGGGGAAAACCTTTTTTTCTTCTTAAAATTGCTCTCTCCAATCTAAAGCCACTCAATTTTCTTCCAAGGAAATGCTTCTATTAAAAAATGAAAAATGTTGCAGCGAAAAAAAACATAATGTTGTCGTCATCGCCTTCTCCATTCTTAATGCATCAAAGAAAAAACTTTCTTGCAAAAAACTTTTTTCTCTCCAGATTGTTAAAACTAAGTCAACCAATCATAATTATTGTTTCCTTTGACGTTTTGCCTTTTGCTTACTTACTTCCCGAAAAACTTTTTTTTGATTGTTGGTATGACGTTCCGCTTCATTAGATCTTTTTCCGTGGGTTTACAAACCAAATGTAGCATGCTAAAATTTTTGTTTATCAAAAAAGTGGCTTTTTTGTTTGTTGTTGGTTGTTTCTTGTAATGCGTTAATTAGCGACAAACTTTTTGAACTTCCAGGTTTGCAACGCCTACGTTTACTAAATAAAAGTTTTTGTTTTTTGCGAGAAAAAATGTATGTCAAAGATGGTAGCGTAAAAGGTAATGTGCTGTAAAATCTCAAGCGCATATTGAAAAAGGCTTTATGCATGGCTCTTTCAAAGTGAAAGAAAATCTTTAATTTCTACCGTAGTCAGTTTTACTTACGCCAAAAAGAAATTTAAAGCCATAGAAAAAGCATTTTTTGAACCGAGTAATTCAAGTACGTTTTTGATCACAACTCGTTTCTTTTTGCTTCAATTAGGTTACGTTTGCATGTAAAGCTTAGGAAAGCATATTTTCTGCCAAACATTTTGGCAATTGGGAACACTTTGCCAAACGGCGCCAAATTTAAGTTTGGACCTTCACCAATCTATGTAAATATTAAGCTGGATTGATGCCAAATTTAAGCTTGGCTCCTAAATCCAGCTTAATATTGTTAAAATATCAAGCGCAAAAGATGATCCTGTCAATGACGACTTTTGTTTTCGAGAAGTCCGTTTCAAGAGTGTATATAAAATATCGATCCAAAACTCACTCGATGGCATTGTTTAAGGTCAGAATTACTTTGATCCTCTTATGTTTGGTTAATGAAGACATTCTTGGCAAGTCTCTTCGCTGTAGTTCGTCTCGCAAGATTAATTCTCGCCCTGCAATTATAGCCTCACTAGAGGGCAAAAGGGACGATTTGTTGTCAAAAATCAATTCGGCTATTTACTTGAATTACCTTTACTTTTATGATTACCTCATGAAACCGGATGTAATAAAACTTTTTTAACACTTACAGCAAAACAATAAAAAAGAGTTATTCATGACTAACTCATATATACACTTACGTAACACATTCATTACTTTCTAGAAAAGTATATATGATTCAGATTATTTACAATTCGTAAAGGAGACGCATAGAATACAATTTCCTATAAAAAATTCTATTTGTATTTCTTAAATAGGATTTTTCAACTGTATAAAATATAAAATTTAAATAGCGGCACATACATATATGTAAAACATCACCCAGCCAAAAATACTACAATTTTATATATTAAATAATAATGTTTTTTTTTGTGGAAGAAGAGAAGAAAAACAACCACCCCATTCAAATTTTAAAAATATAAATATACATCAGAAAAAAAAGAGTTGCTTTCTTGTACCTTCCTAATAGTACATAAAAGCAAAAAAACAACAACAGCAACAATTGTATCTTTTTTGTAGCAACATTTGCATAGAAATGAAGAGATTGCAAGCAAGCAAGCAAAAAACCACAAACTCACAAAAGTATATTGTGATTACGGTAGTGTAAAAATATATTTTTTAAAAAAATATTTTGCAATCCATCAAAACGCATTTATTTTATTAAAAGTTATATCACAGAGAGAAGGTGTAAAATATGAACGCAAAAAGAGAGATTTGCATATATAAGCTTTTGTTTGAGATAGGTTAATATGGTATTTGTAAGAATTTTCTTTTCTTTAAAAAAACACACTTGCATTCAAATTTTCTATTCTTGATTTGCTTTTAAAAGAAAACTAATTATTGCGTTGATTTCGGAGGTCAAAAAAGTAACTGATAAAGCAAACATCAAATTTTCGTGTAAGTGCAGACTATTTTGGCTTGTAAGAAACTATAATCCTTTATGTAAATCTTTGAATAAAGAAAGAAAACTATGCCGTTCCAAACTGTATAAAAAAAGATATTGCAAAGAACAAAAACGATCTGTTATTCAATTCATTGAATTGTTTTTATGAAATCTAAGAATTCGCTACGTAAAATGCAATGTTTTTGACTATTTAAAATGGATAATCAGGGTTTTAATAAAGCATCCGTTTGTGACGGAAAGTTCAAATTTTTTAAGAAAGTACTTTTTTAAATTGAAAATTGTTTTTGCCAACAGAAGATCATAGAAGTCTTTTCTCAAAGCTGATTGCATCATGAAAAAACAATTCTGACTGACACATAACAAAAAACACTTTCGAATCCTTGAGTCCACACAATTTTGCTGCTATTTTTAAAAGTTTTCAACTTTTTATTTAACCTTCAAATTTTTTTTGCCATTTTTAACAACAAGTTTTTTGAACACTCATTCTGTAGGTTTTGAGTGAGTATTATATATTTTTTTAAATAAATTTATTTTCGTATCCTATCATAATATCCCATAGGAGTATATATATCTGTTTTTAAAGAAATAAAAAAAGGTTTTGACGCACGTACATAAACTAAACTCAACTCAATCATATGAAAATTGCTGCTGCGATAGGTGCAGAGCTGTATTATTTACGGTAACAAATAAAAACTGAAATAAAACAAATTAGTAATGCTGAGAAAAAGGATAGAGAAAGATAAATAACAGAAAAAAAAGACAAATCTTAGCATAACATTATTATTTTCTCATGTTATGTATATATATATATATATCATCATAGAAAAAACGGTGTTTTCATTGTTATATTCACCTTCATTATAAAATCCATCCCCATAGGGGGCTTAATTTAACGAACCCGAAAATAAACCTAATAATAATAATATCAAATTTCAGACGACAACAAACAGCCAAAAAAAGAGAAACAGTAGCGATTGACGTTATTTTTGCACAAAAAATACACAAAAAAAATGTTTTAATTATTTATAGAGAAAATTTTTCTTTGCTTCAAAAAACAAAAACAAAAGAGAGAGCTTCTAAATTAGGAATAACTCAACCAAAAAAGAGAAGCACAGATTTTCAATGGTTTCTTCTCCCCCACAAAATCTTTTTTCCACAAATTGAACAAATTTAATGTTAATTAAATCTTCTATTCATAAAAAAATAGTAATAATAATAATGTTAATTTAATGTAGCAGAAAAAAAGAGCGCCTACAAAAGAAGAGCAAAATATTTGCAAAATACATTAAAAAATATTTTTTTTGGTGTTGAATGTAGCACCTTCGATTAGTACAAAATTTGTGCTTAAAAGTTTGATAAATGAATGAATGCATCTGTTGTTGCTGCTTCTTTCAATGGATGCAGATGTATGTTTTAGAGCAAAAGTTTATTGTAATCTTTTATGTTAACTTTGAACCTTTATAGCAAAACTTTGCTTTTAAAAGAGCCCCAGATTGAAAAAGTAACATAATCTTTGCTTCCCACAATTTGTGTTTCATTTTTCAAAAGTAAGATCTCCAATCCCTAGAAACTCCAAAATGAAAAGGGTTTGGCTGTGAGAGAAAATATATATGCTTCAAATTCGTCATTCAACCTGAATTAATTTAAATTGTTTAACTTGTAGTCCAAGGGAAGCAAAAAGGCTATATTTAGTGGGGGTAAAATGGGGTGATCTGTGCTTACATTAAAATTGTGAAAAACAAAAATTACTTTTTTTTGTTGCAAAGGTGCCATTTTTGAGCACTGACACAAGGAAGTCTATATTGCTAAGGTGCTCTACGATATAACAGTTTAAAAAATTTCAAAATATTTGAAGGAAACAAAACATAGGCAACATCTGAGGTGATCTATTGCAAAATTAAAGTTATGAAGTGCTGTAAAGCAGTTAATTGTTTGCTGTAGCTTTCCTACATCTAAATTTTGAAGAAAAATAGAAAAAAATTAACATTTTTTTGTTTTAGTCTGATTTTTTTAAAGTGGCTGTAACGCAGTCATTTTTAAAGCTATAGTGCAGAATTTTCGGCCAATGAGCGTTGATTAATCTGGGTTTTTATAATCCATGTCAATTTTAAGTTAATAACGAGAAGAAATTCGAATTTAGCGCGGCTGGACAAAACGTTCTCAAATTCTAAAATGTCGGTACAAAAGATGCTCCTGTCAGTGACAGGGCCAGCAGATTCAAGGAAGAGACATATCAAAATCAACGAGCACTTTTTTTATCAGTGGCCACAGTTTACCAAGCTCTGAAATTGTTAAAAAATACGTTTAAATTTCCCGCTACAACGGGAAATCTGCTCTTTTCCCTTCCCCATGTACATGGCCATGTTGCTGCTCTGACTAATGATGACCCATTCATTCAAATATGAACTCACAGAAATCAATAGTAGCGATTTACCGTCAAAAACCAACTAGACATTTTACTTAAATTTCTATTTTTTACTGTAGCCTATTTGCAGAATATTCTATAAAAATTTTTTTTATAAAAAAACAAAAGTTCAAATAAATATATTTTTTTTGCAAAAGCTACCGTATTCCCGTCCAGATGCATAAATATAAATTTTTATATAAATAATATATATTTTGTAATTTGAAAGCACAAAAGCGACAATTTATTACTCAACAATTTTATTTTCTTGTAAGTGATTATTATTATTACAGCGAGAAAAAAGCTATTTACGTAAATAATTTGCATGTTATAAATCAGAATTCCTTTTAAGGCATTTGGTGTTTTTTCGCGCGTCGTGGTACAAATTTATTACTGTTATTGAAGCCTCCACAAAAAATTATTTTTTTTATTATGAGCCATCTGTCATTCTACGTAAATGGACCGTAAATAATATTTTTTGAAGCCTAAGTGGCTCACTTAAACTTAAAAATGAGATTAATCACGGCCAATAATACAGAATCTACCGTAATTCAATAAAAAAAGCATCTGCTGCTAAACAGCTTCTTACAATACAAAAAACCTTTTTCTTGCAGGTGTTAGCTAAAGATACAAATTATTATTATTTTGAAAAGGTTACGTCTTTTGAAAAAGTATATTACAACAAATTGCATGCTATTTTTAAAGTTGAAACATCAAAACACTTTTTAATCTTTTTCATCGCCGACGTACTTTTTTTGTAATCACAGTTTAATTAAAAAAAAGTTTTAAAACTTGTATTTAAAATGAAGCTTTTTAAATTCCAATTTTGGAAACATATTGTTTCAAATTCCGGCTAAAAGAAAAGTAATATAAATACAATTTTCTTCAAAAAAAGGTCATGTAGCAGCAGGCAATTTCGTCGTCTACTTTTTAATAAAATTAATGCCAAAGTCTATGCATATTAAAATAGGTATATATTGTTGCCCAAATCTTATACTGAAGACAACTCTGTTGATACTGAATTGGCATTAACAAAATCTTAACGGTTGCAAAACTTTTTTCTTATCTGCATCTTATATTACGTGATAACAAGAAGAAGAAAATGATTGTGTTGCCTTTAATGTGTGGCAAAAGTTGCTTTATTTGTGGGATATGGTACTTCAAATATATATTTTGGTTTCTAAAAGTATACAAACATTTCAAAAAAAGTACAAAAAGATTTAAATCAGATAAGTAATATTTGTTTTTTTCAAAATGTTTTTCAAAAAACAGATATCGTAATCTCTAAAATATTAAATTTTCATTACTTCAAAAGTAGTTTAAATCTGTATTTTGCTACCGAGAAGAACGATAAGAGAGACCACATATACCAATGCAAAAAAAAAACTTAACTGTGTCACAAAAAATTTAAATCGGATAAGTAATATTTGTTTTTGTTCAAAAAAGTGGTATCGTAATCTTTAAAATACTAAATTTTCATTACTTTAAAAGTAGTTTGTTTTTTGTATTGTACTGTTAAGAAGAACAATGTACAAATGTAAACTAGGAGATTACAGTATACCTATACAAAACAACATACTTAATTGTGTCACAAAAATTTAAATCGGTTAAGTAATATCTGTTTTTTTCGAAATATTTTTCAAAATACTGATATCGTAATCTTTAAAATATTAAATTTTCATTACTTTAAAAGTAGTTTGTTTTTTGTATTTTGGTACCATGAAGAACGATGAGAGAGATTACAGTATTCATACGCACAACCAATCCAACAACATTTTACATTGATAGTGAAAAAATATGGTATCGTCAAAATTCCGAGATTATGGTTATGCAACAATTACATTTCAAGACATGCACACACATTTGTTTCGCATGTCTGAGATACTTCTTTTAACATTTGACATTTATTTTTTGTATTAACTTACTCAATCCCAATGCACTTTAAAAACCAATCTTCGATGCTTATTTAAAATCCCATATAATATAGGTAAAATTAGATGTTTACAAAAACTTTTTTTTTCATCTTCAGACTTCAAACTCCAGTAGACAAAACAAAAATTTTAAAATTATAAACAACTAAAAAACGTTATTACCAAATTCAAGGATACAACAAACACCTCTCACCTTTTTTTTCTTAAAATTTTTATTAAAATGACATTTAAAAAATTTCTTATTTTGAAACAAAGATTATAGTTTTGTCCGTATAAAAAACAAACATAACCTTTTGAGATAAATAGGATTTTGTATACAAAAAAGAGGTTTAAGAAATTGTAATTAAAAGTAAGGCGACAGGGGCTTCCTGAAAGATACAATTTAAAAGAGTTTGTGGTGTGAGCCTTTTAAAGTACGTTAGTTTTTTCTAGTTCATACTTTTTTTCTGTAACATTTGGATTAATCCTGTTTTTTTAATACATAGGATTTTTAAGGTCACGAAACCTTGAAAAAAAATAAACAAGTAAAAAAGTACACAAGTATTGAAATTATGAAAAAAAAAGTAATTTGCAAAAGTATGTACTTATTTTAAAGGATAGCGTGAAACATGAATTTAAGTCATAGAGAGGTGATCTAAAGTTTTCGTTTCGTCAAGAGAATAACCTGGGGGTGTTGTGGAGGAGTTTAAAGTTCAAATTCTAAACGTTGAAAACGAGTGATGAAAAAAGCGAATTACTTGGAAAAATACTAAGAACGAAGCCTCCGAAACTGAAATTTGAAAAACTGAAATCAACATATCGAAATTAAACTTATGCATCTTTTGAAAGTTGAAATCGAAAGTAAAATATTTTTCAAATTGAAAAAATAACTGTTTTACTATCTTTGATGGTACTGCACCATTGTTTTCCGGCCCGTATTTAGGCATTTGGGAAAAGTGACCCATCCAAAATTAGTACAATCCTTTAATCAATTGCCGCCGACAGCAAAAAATTAAAAGTATGCTTTCTCAAAAACTGATAGTATAGTGCTTACCCGCCAATTTGTTGATTGTATTCGTTTTTTCTGATATCGAAATTGAGGTTTTGAAACTAAAATTTTCTCACTCAAAAAAAAATTCTATGCTCTGATTTACAATCTGATAATTGTTTATGCAAAAAAAACATTCATTAATCGAATCGATCAGTATTTCACTCAAGCTATATATCCAAATTGTGTCGTCTTAATTACAAACACTTATAAAATAGCAGCTTCTAATTATTACTAAAGACAATGAAAAAAATTACATATTTTGCAACTGCCATGATTTTCATTTAACAGCAACGATTTCGATAATACTTAAAATAACAAATTATTCAAAGCATTCCTTTTCTATCAATGTATGTATTTAAATTTTCTTTGTTTAAAATAATTACTTTATAGTGGTGTTTAAAAGCCCAAATGTCGAAGCAAAGTTGTAATTTTCTATTTGTGTGTGTGTGTGTGTGCATGAAGCCTACAGGTTTCAAAATGTTTTGCTCTTCATCTTCCAATAACAAGAATTATCATTTGTTTTTGGAAGTATTTCCAAGTAATAATTTTTTCTCTACCAACCAATCTTTATGCTTGCTTTATTTTCTATAGTCATCTATTCATTCGCTACAGTATGCTCAACCAACGAACCATGGCTTTTTAAAAATAAAATAAAACAAAAGTTGTCAGCTGTCAGACAGTCTCTCTCTCAGTCATGTGCCAGCTTGTGCCATTCAACTTATAAACAACAAAAAAAGTCTTGGAAATGCGAGGCTACAGTATATACTCCGTAATTTACGAGTCAGTCCTATTTTTGTAAAAAAAACTTTCGAACATTCGTTATTTTTTAAAAAATTTTAAAATTTTGTCGGTGATAAGTCATCATATATATTTATTTATATAAATTGTATGTGTATATTTTTCTTGTTTATTGTTAAAGATAACTGCAAAGTTAGTAATCTTATGCTTATGATTTTAAATTTTGTTTTGTCATTTGTTGACTGGCTGGTTATGTGTCATTCAAGTAATCCCATGAAGTAGGAAGCTGAAAAAAGAGAAAAACACAAGACTTTCCCCAAAAATATAATAGCAGACAGATAAACAACAGCAAAAAAAACTTTTTCTATTATAAGTCACGCCAAGAACAACTTTTCTTTCTTCTTTCTGTATTACCTTTTGTGTCTCAAGGCTAAGAACCAAAGAAAGAAAAAAAGTCATACGATTTTTATACCTAAAGAAATAAGAATAATGAAAGAAAGAAAGAAAAAAATTAAAGGACAAAAGAAAATAAAAAAATTCTAAAATTAAAAGTTTATGTAGCAGTCAGTAACAAACTGTAGTTTAACAATTGATATTTAATTAAATGAATAAAAACATATTTGTATTTTTATTTGGCTACCCTTTTTCTTTTGTTACATATTACATTTACGGTAGGCATCAAATTGAAATAATGAAAAAAAAAACAAAATTATGAAAAGGTCACATAATTGTTGCAATTTTTGTTATTATTTTTTTGCCAAATTTGTGTCCCTTTTGTTTGAAAAAAAAATTTGTTTAAAAAATATTTTTTTGAAATAATAGAAAAAAATACCACATGTGGTAAAGTTACAGTAATCAAATAATAAAAGAAAAGAAATTTATTTAATCATGAAATTATTCATCTGAATATTAAATTTGCTGCAAAAAAGAAGTACTAAAGGTTAAAAAGTAAACATTGTTACTTTACTTAATTTATTGGTTTTTGATTGTAGGTGGAAATGTATAATCCATTTATTTTCACCACCACCTTCTGTAGTTCCTGTAGTAAAAGAGTTTAATCTAGTTATCTCTCATCAGGTGATTATATTTGATTAAAACAAACAGTAGTTGCTTGAGGCCAAAGGTTTTTCACTTAATTTATCGGTTTTTAAGAAAGTTACTGAACCTTTATAATTTAATAATGATAATAAGGAAAGTTCAAATATTCCAAAAGTTAATTTATAAAAAAGAAAAACACTAATTTAATTAAATAAGGAAAACTTTTTTGTTTTTCTTTTTGTTAAATTGGATTAGTGAGAAACATAAGTAACAAATATTTTTATACCTACGCTTATAGGAAAGATATGTAAGCTTATTGAGGGATAAGTATTACTTTCAATAAATAATAAACAAATACTAAACTTGTTAGAAGACAAAAATTATAGTTTATTTGATGCATAAAATTTTGATCAAAGTGGTTTTACAACGGAATAATCAGAAATAGTAATTCATTAAAAGCCTATACTTCTTCTGCATTTTAATGGTAATGTATTCATTAACTGTATTTAGCAGTCCTAATTCAAAAATGCAATTTTTAACTCAAGCAAGTAGCTGAAAATATTATTTATAGCCTAAAATTATTCGCTTCTTGTAAGTTCTCCGACAGTTAGTTCATAAAAAAGCATTCTAAGCTACTAAAACTCATCATTAGAAATCATTAAAACTCAAAAACACACACACTTTTTGTTAACAATAACAGGCGATTTCGTGTGCTGATAGCATGTTCTTAATACTCAACGCAGAGTAATCGATAGCTAATGTTAATGTATCAGGAATAATTAAAGAACAATATGGAATAAGTTTTACAGCAAAATGTAAGAAACATTTCTGAACGTTTCCTTATCGATACATTTACAAATACCAAAATTATTCTAAAATATCGAAAGAAAATTTTTGGTTTTTTTAACAAACTGAACCATTATCATCTACAATGACATGGTTTATCAATAACTAGCAATTTAGTTGTTAGCAATTTTTTTAAAAAAACGCATACATAATTTTTTGAAAAATTAATTCTGCTTAAGTCAAAAAGCATATGTTTTAAAAAAAAATGTATTCTTTTCCACGCTGCAGATACTGTAAGCCACTTATTAGAATGTTATCTCACAAACTATATTTTTGGCATAAACATCATGCGTACTGTATATCATATGAAACAAAAATATTATTCAAGTTTCCTAATTTGCAATATTTATAAATCATCATTTTGAAAAAATCTGTCATAAAATATATACTATTTTTTGATAGATACTGTATACCAATGAAACCTTTAGATTGTTGTTAATTTGTTATTTCCAAAAAAAACTATTTTTATCAAAAATATCACGTGTACAGTACCCTTGTGAAAAAAAGTGTTATTCAAAAATGTGAAATATTTGAACTTTCAACTTTTAAGTACTTTATTATTCATTGTTTTTCCCTAACTGCATTACTGTACTGTGTAAGTTCCTTAAATGAGTAATTTAAATTTTAAAAGTTTTCAAAACAAAGTTGAAATATCATGTTTGTCACGTTTTTTGGCTATTGTTAAAATAAAGCAAAAGTAGCCAAAGCAACTTGAAGATCCCAGAGAAGGTGTTATTCAAGGAATGAGAAATCTCTGAACTTTCAACTTTTAAGTACTTTAATATTCACTATTTTTCCATAGCTGCTTCTGCTGCATTACTGTATCAATTAACAAGAGCTTTAAGTTTCTTAAGTGAGTAATAAAATTTTAAAATTTTTTAACAACATTGAAATATTTTGCTTATCACGTTTTCTTTGTTGCTTAAAATAGGCTGCGAAGACCAAAGTCGAGGAAAGTAAGCTATAACGATTATTGTTCCCACCAAGACATGAACTCTTCAATATAGTTTCATCGTTTTAGCTTGTCGTTTAAAACATCAAAGCATCTTTAAAATTAAACAATTAGTCTTTAATAATAGACAATTATCAAAAACCAAAAAAAGTAATTTTTTCTAATAAAAGGAAGTGTTGTTACAACTTATTCACAGTAATAACCCACAATGAATAATACAAATATAGTTTAAAAGACTTTGAAATTAAGGTAGTTAAAAAACTCAAAATAAAAAACACCACGCAAAATTACACCTTCAGATATTCTTTACGCGTGTAAAATTTTTACGTAAGCGGTTTTTTCTATTGTTTTTTTTAAAAGAGGGAAGCTATGCATCATTTCTTAGTCAGTTTTTTCAAGCACTTGAACAATCATATTGTATTGTAACAATAGAAAAACAAAGGCGTTGAACTCATTAAAAATTTACTTTTTTTTGTATTTATGACATTAACAAATCAGTAGCCAGAAAACGCAAGATTGACGCATTAAAAAATGGCGGGGATACAACAGTGCTCAAAAAACGCACATACAAGCAACAATTGAAACATAGTGAATTTATGGATATAGCCAGAATTCAAAATTCTGAAGTCAAAATGAAAGACTGATGTATTGAAAAATAGCTCGGCTACAAGAACTCAAAAAACGCACACACGCAACAAAAAACGTTAAAACATTGTGAACAAATTGATGCAGGCTCAAATGACATTATCAACAACTTTGTTAAAATCATCTTAGCCATAAAACTCATTTATTTGTTGCAAATTGTACAATGTCGTCACAGAACTCTGAAGCAAAGAATACAGGATTGATGCATTGAAAAATGGCGCTGATACAATAGCACACAAAAACGCACATAAGCAAGTTTGAAACACAGAAAATTGACGAATGTAGGCTTAAATGACATTTCAAAAACTTTTTTTAAAACAATCGTGTGTTTCTTAAGAAACTTGAGAATCTCATAATTTCTCTTGAAACCCTAAAAGACTTCTAGAGAAATTACAGTACTTGGAATTTTTCATTCCTCCCATGATACTATCGATTTTTTTTAACAAAAAGCTGTGACATATTGTGAATAGTGATGTAGGCTTAAGCACTGAATTTTTTTAAACAAAAATCATTTAAAAATAGCTGCAGTAAAACTCATTTTTTGTGCTGCAAAATATACATTTTCGTCACTGACTTCAGTCATCAACAACAACAATAAAAAATCCAAAAATAAAAGGCAATAATGATTTACAAACATATTATGCAGAAAAAAAAGTAGTAATTTACTGCAGCTCTAAAAAATTTTTTAAACAAAGCTACGGTAATGCTCTAAAACTTTTTTAGCAAAAAAATATAGACTTCAAAAATGATTTATGAGCTTATATCTCTCTATCTCAGCAAAAAAATATTATTACGTAATCAAAAATAAAGCTTTTAATAATAATTTTGCTGTAAACAAAAAGTTCATTTGGCTATAAGAAAAAAAATTACGGTAAAAGAAATTTTGCATTTTTTTTAATAAACAGTTTTTTTCATATTAATCCTTGTCTAGAAAAAGCCTGGTTTAATCCCCTAAACTATTAATATTGCTAGTAGTAGTACAAGCTTTGAAAAAAAGGTCATTGTAGCCTTTTGATTGTTTGCGTATTTTTAAAATCTAGACGTTCACATCTTTTTTTGCTACAATAAATATGAAGTGAAGGAGAGAGATGATCGTAATAAGTTTATTCTTATCTTATGTTGACCTTTTTGTAAAAAATAAAGTTTCATTTGAACTCCTGAGGGAGAGGGAGAGATAAATAGGTGGATTATGATGATAATCAAATTGCAAAAAAAACATGTTTATAGTTTTTTTGGTCTCAAAATTATTATTAGTCTGCAAAAATAGTTTTTCAGCGAAATAATAAGTGAGAGATGATCATATAAGTTTATTCTCATGCTGACATTTATCTAAAACTCCATGTGAATCCCTCTCCCAGGGGATAAAATCTAATACGTGGATTTTACGCAGAAAATAGTGCAGAAAAAAGCATGTTTATAGTTTTTTTGGTCTCAAAAATCTAGTCTACAAAAATAGTTTTCAACGAAAAACAAATATGTGATCAAAATGAGTGGAACATTTATTTTTAGGGAAACAGGAAAAAGAAAAAGGAATACTGTAAAGATGAACAATTGTACTGCGAAACAACATATGTTTAATGTTCTCTACTTGATAGATAAATAGTTGAAAGATGGATGATAAAACTAAAATAAAATAATCAAAAAAAGAGGGTTGCAATTTTGGAATGTCTATATTGATGGTTGCTGTCAAGATATATAGACAATAACAAAGTATTTAATCAAAATACGTAAGAAATAAATGTCAGAGATCGAAGGGTCACAGTAATAATAGACAAAAGTATAAAGTGTAACGTTAATTCAAAACTTTCAAACCAGGGCTACATGGAAATAAGTTTACGGCATAGCAGACTAGTTTTGCTGGCGGAAACAAAACAAAATTGCAAAAAAAAACAAAATTTCGCAAAAATTAAACAAAATTTTTTTGTCGAAATTTTCTTTTAACAAAATAGAATTCAAATCAAATAGTTGACAAAGGCCGATAAAATTTTTTCAAATATAGGTTATTGGATTTTGCAATGAAAGTAGCCTAATTTGCCACTGCTTAGCTAATTTATTATCCAAATTTTAGCTACTGCTTTACCTCTTATTTTAGTGAAATGCGAAACAAAAGTGGTAAGAAATTTTGCGTAACCCAGTTTTGAAGCATAGTTAACTTTTTATTGCATAATGCTATATAGTTGTGAAAATTTATATGATATAAGGAATATAGTTACCATAAACATTATTTTTTTATCACTTTTTCGAAGACCCACATTCTTTCCTTTCCCAAAAAAGCGCCCCCAAACATTTCTAACATAGTCAAACAGCAGTATTATTTTTAACGTCACTAACCATTTCCGATAAGATAAAATAATATTTGCGTAAAAAATTTTAAAGCTTCTTAAAAAACTTTGGACGCTAGCATAAATTGTTTTGATTAATTTTAGTTACACTAGTTTCAAATCAAAGATCAACTTTGAGATAAATATAATCTTTTCGACAATGGTACTTGTTGCCAATTTTTTTTGTTCATTTCGTAGGGCAACTAGCCCCTGATATCCTACGTATAAATTTTTGAACAGTCGGAAAAAAGTAGCGATATAGATATACTATCTAGATCTAATATGTTTCCCATGATTATATATACTAACGACGCGTACCGTAAATGCTCTAATAGAAGCGCATCTCTAATAAAAGCGCAGGGATGAAATCACTGGTACAGAGCTTGTTGAACAGCCCGAGTCAGATATTGATATTGGGATAGTGCCAGATATCATCTAGATGTATTAATTGAAGAAAAAAGTTAAATAAGTGAATTTTTACCGAAGATATAAGCATTTTTAAAAATTAAAAACCGAGCAAAATCTTGCTCTGAAAAATAGAAGCGCAGCGCTTCTATTAGAGTATTTACGGTAATATATTCATCGCCATCGTTAAGAGGGAAGAAAAAATGTCATCAATGATGAATTTATCAACCACTCGTCACTTTCTACTACAAAATCATCACTGCTTCATCTTTGTGAGGATTTTTGTTACGGACTTTTTTAGTGCAATAATGTTATCAAAGGGAAAGTAAGAAACAAGTTCAAAGATAAGTAATATGGGACACAAAATGCTAACATTTTCTCTCCTCAATCTCGTCACGAACACGAAATAATAACAAAACTTTCCCAAATTTTAGGTCAAAAACATGCCCCATAATGATCTTAAAAATGAAAGAAAAAAATGATCGGAGTATAAAGTTTATTGGTTAGAAAAAATTGATGTGGGCGAATTTGCAAGAAAAAAAACGATCAAATCAGTGAAACAGGAAATATATTGTTTATATCAAAAAAATTTTCTGATATATTTATACTACATTTTTTTTGATTCGAGACAAATAACTACATTAGAAGTGACATGTAATAAATAAAGAAAAACGATGATTAATTAAATATGCTCTTAATTTGATCAAAGAGAGTAAGAGAAGAACACGAAACACAAATTAAGAAAATCAGGTGAGACACAAAGTTTGTAAATTTAAAAATTTATGATTAAAAGTCAAAAAAATTAATAGCAATAGCTTTTGGGATGCAGAATTGATGGCACATTAAAGTAATTATTACGTGCCAAAAATCATAAAGAAAAAAATCTATAAGATTGAAAAACGTGATTCTGGTTTTTAAAAAAAAGTGTTTTGCCGATAATTGCAATCAGCAAATAATAATCTTGGCGCCTATGAATTAACAGTAAATGAGCAATTTTTGTAATTGTGATGACCTCTAAAAACTTGTTAAGGCGTTGTTTTTTCAATGAACATTTAGTTTAAATAATTTAAAACGGAAAAATCGAAAAATCAAAAAAAAAGTGTTAAAAGGTCAAAAAAAGGAAGTAATTCGTGAATTTAAATTACTAACTTTTCAGCGATTCTGTTTATGTTTTTTATTTAAAAAAAATGTTCGTGTTTTGTTTCACCAATGTATTCGCAATTTAATCAGTTTTGTGATCGTGCAAACTTCTAATGTTGATTTTCGAAAATAAAAAGTCAGAATTTCCGCATACAGTTGTGAACGAAATATCAACCTAACATTTTAAACTACAAAAATTTTAAATTTTAAATATAAATCAAAAAAGAAAGAAACTACATTTGACTTCTAGCCCAAAACTTCTTAACTGCATCGACACTCGATTTTGCATGAATATAAAACAGAAAAATGTAAAAAGATTGACTTTGTCAAATGTTGATCACTAAGCTAAGATTTCTCTGATAGCATACTCAAAACGCTTTCGACAATTTTTCTAAGCAGCAAATATCGTTTGACAAATATTTTTTAAAACTTTTTGCATTTTTTATTATATATTTTAAAAAATGCATATATAATTTTTAAAATGGTTTTGCATAAAGATAACTAATACCGTAACAATTTATTTCAAAGATCTTTGTAGTTTTTTGCTTTTTTACACTATGCATTTTTGAAAACAGCTACAGTAAACTATTTACTGCTAAAACTTTCTCATTGTTTGAAGGTCTTAAGCATAAAATTAAATACTATTTTTAAAAACTAATAATCTTGTTTTGAATTATTTAAAAAGGTGTTGTTTATGTTCAATTATTGCTTATAGCTTTTACATGCGTAAAAAAGAGGAATAAATACGAAATTACATCTTAAACAAAACAGCACAACTGTTATTTAAAAAATTATCTCAAAATTTTAAAAAAACAGTAATATTTAGTGTGATTTGTGGTGCACCAATAGTTTATTACGCTACTACAATTAATTTTGCCTAAATGAGTATTACTATTTTTAATTCATCTTGGGTACATTTAATACAATTGTAAAGATTCTAAGATACAAACAAATTAATTAATAATTTTTATTTGAAAAGTAATTAGAGAATCTTTGATTAAGATTACTGTAACCGGTAGTGACGGAAGCAGTCTTTTTGTTCATGGGCATGTGTTTGCTTAATTCCCATTGCACAAAGTTAGCATTTTATTTTCTTATAAATTTAAAGAGTGATCACTTGAAAAAAAAACAAATGTAGTCAAGTGAAATGCTAAATTCTCAAGATTAAAATTTGATTCCTTTTGTTTAACTACAATATCTAAGACGACCTTTCAGACATGGCTATATATACGGTATAGGAGCAAAAACAAGATAAGCATGAGTCACATTACAAAGAAAAATAAATATACAAGATATATTAAATGTAACTAAATGCTGCTTCGCATTTGGTATTAAAAAGTGTATACTGAATATTCTCAAGGGCAAGGCCGTAGACAGAAAAAAATTTTGGGGAAGGCACGCCTTTGATCTTTTGCCGCTTTTTGGCACGCGTCGGCAAAACATCAAAGAAATTTTTTTATTTCAGGGGGGCACAGGTACCCTAATGCCCTCCCCTTAATCGACAGTAATAACAATTTTTAAAATAAGCATCAAAAATTAAAGGGAAATAAATTTGTCTCCAACTACAATTACAGTAAACTGAAATTCTTTCACTTAAATCTTATTCTTTTTGAGTTTAATGCCTCAATAAATAAAATGTGATCAACAAAAAAGTTGTGCCCTTGTTCAGGTGCTAACGTCATTGATCACAAATTTTTTCACAATAAATTGCTGGAGAAAGTGATCAAAACAAATTTAAAAAATTATTGATTTCTAAAGCATTTGACTTTGTCATAAAAGTCGAAAACTTTAGAAATCAAATTATAATGAGGGGTTAAATAACCACTAAAGCAATCTATTGAAAAGTTAAACACTCGAAATTAATCCAGGAAAACTGAATTGGGGGTAGTAGTGTTTAGCGCCATAACATGGGGGGATTCCGCCTCTCTTTTAAAAAAATTAAAGAAACTAAATTTATTAATTTATGTTTTTTGAGCTTTAGTAAATAGCCCCCATTGAACCGTGGACAATGATAGTTGCGATGTTTATATTATTAAAAAAAGAGACAATATAACTTAAAGAAAGTTATTAAATTTTTGAAGCTGACATTTTCCTATTAACAAATCCCCTACTTCTAAATCTAAAAATCAGGCATTAGTTAACAAATTTTTTTCCAGATAAAGCTAAAAAAACTGTGCATGATATTAAATTTATCAAAATAGAAAGTTTAATGTAGATGAGATTTCCCTTTAAAGTTAACAGCAAAGACATTGCTTCATCTTTTCCTTTCAGATTCAAGAGAAAAGGGAAGATAAGTTAAATTTGGAGTAGCAGTTTTTATTTTTTGGTTTTCAACGAAATTGCTGATCATGTCTAATCATCACTATATCTCAAATCGACATCTACATGAATTTTTAAAATGAGTTTTTAAAACATAACCGAAAATAAATTTTATTATGTTTTTTAAGTATCAAAATCTTTTAGGAAGTTCTTTACTACAAAACTTTGAAAACAAGAATGGTCCACAAAAGAGTAAAAAAAATTCCATTTTAACTTCAAAACTGTATTTAACCCTCATCCTAATGACTTCGATGTGCAGCAGACCAAAACACACGATTAACAAATCTTTCAACACATGAAGAAATTTTTTAGTTTAATTACGACACAAAGTTTTTACAAAAACGCTCATCGAAGCGCTTACAGTAGTATTTACTTAATAAGAAAAAGAAGGAAAAAACATGACTAAAAAAGCCTTGCTCATATCTTTTTTAATTTGTTTTATTAAACAGTTGCGCTATTAAACGCACAAAAAATACTAATACTAAAATGTGATTACGCAAATTAAATTCTCACTAGACAGTATGAATTATAGTTCTTCTTCTTCTTCTTCTTCAGAATGATGGAGAATCACGAGAAAAAACAATACGGAAGCAATACAAATTAAAGAAGAAGAAAAAAAACTCCCTCATTTTTTTAATCACAGGTGTTACTAAATGGATGTATCATTTTGTGGTGGGGTGGTAAGTAACACAGTCTTTAAGTGAATGAGCTTTGATGTCAAGGTATCGTAAGATTTTACTAGAAAGAGAGAAAAAAGTAATAAGAAGTCCAATATAAATTATAATTATTATTATTTTTCTTTCTTACACTTTTCTTTTTCTGAGGCATGAGTCATTGCTTGCTTCTCTTCTCTCTCTCATAGGAATAAACTTCCGCTCTCCGTCTTTGCTTTTTTTGGAAGCTTTTTAAAAAAAGTAGTAATAGAGACGTACGTACTTTGAGCATAAAAAATTAATTTTAAAAAAAATTTTCAAAGAAATGCTATAAAAAAAGTTGAGGCAAAATAGTACAGTACTTTTGGACACGAAGTAAAAAAAATGTCGAAATGAAGGAAAACGTTTTGAAAGAAAATTAACAAAAAAATATGGTGAAACATGGTGAAAGAATTGACTCTTCTTTTAATTTTTGATGATATTTTAAAAAAAGTGACTAAAAATTTAAAAAAAAACATTTTTCAAAGTTTTTGATGTCTTATATATTAATAGCATTTGTCATCGTCTACTTTTTTTCAAAGGAATGTAAAAAAAATTTTAGGATTGCGAAATGAGCTTAACTTGTATTAAGTATGTTGAAAGTGGACCTTTAAAAAATGTTAAGAAATGTCTGTTTTTTGTTACTCATCTCATCCAATATCTTTGCACTTATCCATCATCGTTTTTTAAATGAAACAAATTTATGTACTTTGCACTCAAGTTGCATCATGGAATAATTTTTACCGTTATCCAATATAATTTGTCGTTAGCTATAGTGTTTTTTAAAAAAATTTTAAGGAATGTGAAATGAAATTAAGCGAGACAAGGATGTTAAAAGTAGACTTTTAAAATGCCTATTTATTCACAGATATCTTTGCAACATCATTTTTTATTTCTTTATAGTTTGCATCCGAATTGCATAAGCAATAACAGCTTTGTCTATTCATTTAATACTGTATGAATATCAAAGAAGAAAAAATTAATTTCTCGATTATCATCTCCAAAAATAGTACAATTCAAAAAATTCAAAGAATTTTACAGATTTTAAGCGAAGCTTAATCCATGCTGAAAGTAAACTTTTTAAATGTACATTTTTGTTACTCATTGCATCCAATATCTTTGCACTTATCGGTTTTCTGAAAATCATTTTTATGGTTTAAATTCTTCTTGCATCATTCATCAGCTTTGCCGCAATTTATTCATCCAACACTGTGAGAAAGAAACACTAGCTACCACAGTAGCAACAATTAATTACTTTTCCCATTTTCATCTCCAAAAATAGAGTAGTAATTCAAAGAATTTCTCACACATTTTATTTTGCAACAATAGCCACAAAATTAAAAAACACAATCAAAGAACTTTCAAAATCTCTCAGAGCACAACCTAAATGACCTGTTATTGTCCCGCAGAGATTATTTGCAAACAAAAGAAAAAACTTTCAAAAATGCAATCGAATTTTGTTTTTGCAAATAACCATTTTTTTCTTCTTTCCTCTTTGCTGCAAAAAAATACTCTCAAATGTAACAAAAATGGCGCGGTCAAGATCTAAATATTGTTGCTTGGTAAGTTATTATCTTATCGGACATATAAAATCCCTATAATAATAATGTTGAAAATTTTAGGTTATTGAATATTCGTCATTTTTAACACTGGTATTTTATGCATTTGGATTTTTGTTATTTATTTTTGATATATTTTTAACGCTATATCGATCACAAATGGAAAAAGTTTTTATTAATTTCAATTCAACAAATTGCTTGCTGCTTGATGATACAATGGATATTCGAATAACAAGACCGTTGATTGAGTTGTTATCGGTTTTTGTGGTAAGTTGGCTTTTTATAGTTTGTATCTGCATAGAGCATTATTTGCTGATAAAATACACGGTATCTTTACGAAATTGCTGGCTTTTATTTGTCTACCACGTAACCAATATAGAGCTTTATATGGACATTTTACTCTGGTAAAATTTTGTGTCAAATTAAAACCAACAATTTCGTTTAAACATTTTGTACATGCTTTACAGCATACTTTTGCTATTAATTAATTCATCATTTTTAGACTTACTTTATTCTATTTATTCTACTTACTTTTTATGAATGCTTTAGAAATTCACATTGGGAATATGCTATACAATTGGGTAAACACTTATTAATTATAAATTGCTTTTCTATTTTTATTTCTATATACTTTTATAGATTCTGATGGTCGATTCAGTGAACTTTATAATTACGTCATTTCAAATTATCCAAACAGCCCAATTTTTAATTATGATATCAAGGATGCTCATGTCTGCCAATATAAATCATGTATGTAGATGTTTCTCACGTTCATTGGTTATGACCCTATGGCCGTGCTATGAAATTTTATTCTCACAATTAATTATTCTTTCTTTTTTAGTTCTACCACCACATCATTGGTTATTTCAACCTTCAGAAGTAGCAGCTAAACAATATTCAAGAATTAATGAATTTAATCAATTGTTTATGATGTGGTTTTGTAGTATCATTCAGGGATTAATTATATATTTTGCACCATGCTTTTTACAAGGAAAAATATCTTATTCCAATTATGAATTTATGGCTTTTGTATATTCTTTCTATACTATTGGATTTTCGACTTGTTTATGGTTACTGACTTTAGTTTCAACAATTATGGAATGGAAAATTTTAAGTTATTATTGTTATTTTGAAAATAGTATATTTGCTTTTTTAACGTTTAATCATCAAATTGGAAGTCATACTGCGAGTTCATTTTTAAATGCAATTGGAAGAAATGGTATTGCATATTTGGTTCGAATGGGTGATGTTTGTGATACGGCAAGGCTACAGTAAGTTTTTTATTTGTTTTATTGAAGTGTCTTAAGACAAAAAGAAGACGTCTTATACACAGAGTGTCTAAGAGAAGTTGCTGTGCATTTCTTTTTTTTCTTCTTAAATTTACTTATTCATTCTTTTAGTTATCTCTTGATGGTTCTGATCTGCGAATATCATCGCTTCAACAATCTTCCAATTTTATTTGCTGAAACATGGGACAACTTTAGAAATGATTTCCTGGAATATGCCCATTCTGGAAAGAAAGGTGATACTTCACTCCTTGATTCTATATTGAATTCTTCGACCTATGAACATTATGATGATTTAGAAGCTCAAAAAGAGTTAATGTCTGAAACTGAATCGTAGTTGTTTTTGTTTTGTTTTTCATTTTATTTGTTAGAAAATTGTTTGTAAATACATGTACATACGAAAAATGAGATTTTTATTGTTACAATGTTATAAAAATAGTAGTTACAGTATAATATACAAATTATTTACATAAGTTTAGAGTTAAACATTAATGCCAGAAATAAGATTAGGACAATTTTCCCCTAATGTTGTACGATCAAGAAAAGGTGTAAGAAGGGTTTTGAGATCATCAGGTTGGGGATCAAGTTTGGCACAATTAACATTGAATTTTTCAATTGCTTCATTAATAATTTCTTTTGCGGTGCTAAAAAAGATGGTCAAATTATCATTTTGATAAGCATTGTTTTCAATGGAAAAACTTACTCGCATTCTTTAAAATCTTGACCCTTATGTTGTGCACATTTTTCAACTTGTTTAATGAAGCATTTTGCAATCTTTTTGTTATGTTTACTTTTGAAAGAGAATTCAGAGATGGTAAAGAAGGTAGCAAGGTAGTCAGCTTCTTCACCTTGTTGTGAAATTTTGCAAAGTTCATCGGCATGGAAGCAGCTTTCAGGAGTGGATTTGAAGCAACCAGAAAATTCTTTGAAACATTTTTGATGCTTTTCATAATCTTTTATTTCTTTAAACTTAAGGAAGATTTCACGCATTGTTGGAAGTTTTCCATCAACAAGTTCAAGATCAAAATTTTTAAAATATCCACGGAAGCATCGAAGAACTTGCTGAAAAATGTTTTCGATGTTAGTTCTGTGCATTAATCTCGAGTAAAGCTTACTTGTCGATCTTCTTCTTTGCATTCAACTTGTCCAGGAGGTTTGCCATTTCCATTGCCTTTTACGATTCGAGCTTTTCCATTTACTGGTGGTCGTCGAAATTTACCAATCATACCCATTCCAAGTGGTCGAATATCTGAATCATCATTAACATCTTCATCCTTTTCAACAGAACTTTGAGCATCAACATCTTTTTTGTCATCTTCTGGTTTAGGATGGCGTTCTTTTGGAATTAAATGTCGACCAGGAAGTTTAATTTCTCCATCAGCTGGTACATCAACTCTTACACCATCATCTCCAGCTTCACCACCTTTATGAGCATTAATGTAATCATCAATAATTCGTTGAATATCATCTCCAGATCCAGGACGAAGTCGATGTGTTTTTAATAATAATGGAAGATCAATGCCATTTTGTGGTGGAGGTGGTGGTGGTGGTTGTTGTCCATCAGCAGCTCCATGATGTTTTCTATCAAAATCGTCATCTGGTCTTGGATGTCGTTCTTTTGGAATTAAATGTTGACCAGGTAGTTTAACTTCTTCACCAGCATTTTCATCAACTTTTACGCCATCACCAGTTTTGTGAGCTTTGATATAGTCATCGATTATGCGTTGAATATCATCACCAGATCCAGGACGAAGTCGATGAGTCTTCATTAATAATGGAAGATCAATGCCGCTTTTATCACCTTCAACATCACGTTTATGAATGTCATGTCCATCATTATCTCCAACATTGCCATCGTTGTGAGCTTTGATGTAGTCATCAATAATTCGTTGAATATCGTCTCCTGATCCAGGGCGAAGTCGATGAGTCTTCATTAATAATGGAAGATCAATGCCACCTTGTGGTGGTGGTAGTTGCCCATCATCACCTTCATGATGCTTTTTGCCATCATCACCATCACCTTTTGGATGTCGATTTCCACCAATTAAATGTTTACCAGGTAATTCAGGTAATTGGTCTCCGTCACCACCTTCTCCTTGTTGTTCACTTTTATGAGCTTTAATGTAATCATCGATGATTCGTTGAATTTCATCACCAGATCCAGGTCGAAGTCGATGTGTTTTTAATAAAAGTGGAAGTCCATCATTGCCTTTATTTTCTCCGCCTTCAACATCACGTTTATGAATGCCATGTCCATCATCATCACCATCTTTTTTGCCACCTTTTGGATGTCGATGTTTTGGAATTAAATTTTTACCAGGAAGTTTTAGATCTTCAGCATTTTCGTCATCAGCTTCACGCTTATGAACATTATGATCACCACCTTTTGGATGGCGATTTTTTCCAATTAATGGTTCACCAAGTAGTCGTGGTTCATCAACATTTTCATCACCACCAACATTGCCACCTTCTTTATGTGAATTGATATAGTCATCAATAATTCGTTTAATATCATCACCAGAACCAGGTCGGAGTCGAAGAGTTTTCATTAACAATGGAAGATTAATGCCATCTTCTTGTTCACGTTTATTCAAATTTGAATGATGCCCAGCTACCATGCCATTAAGCTTATCACCTTCGTCAGAAACAACTGGAGGAATTTTATCGAAGACACCACGTTTATCACGAATACCAAAAACTTCATCAGTTTTTTCATCATGCTCTGGACGGAATGGTGGAATCTTTTTTGAACCCACATCTGCTGCATGCAGAGCTAAACATAGCCCCAAAAATATTAACACTTTCATTTTTTTTACCAATTATTATAATCAAATTTAATTGATGAAGTTTAAGCAAAAATCCTTGACACTTTTATACCCTCCAATTTTCCCTCCTTTCCAGATGTTGACGCTTTTTTATCAGTCAAAATAAGAAAAACTGATAAGAATTGTTTTTTTTATAGAATCTAATAACCCACGTCAGTTTGATTACTTTTTTTAGCCTCTGCTTTCCACCACTAACAGCAATGAGACTTGTTTATTTATATTTGTTTTTATCAGTGTTTTTTTTGATTTTTAATGAAATCGCCAAAAATCGGGTTAAACATGTTTGCAGCATTAAAAACACAACTATACACTTTTTTTTTAATTTCCTACAAAAAAAAGTAAAAACATTTATAATGAAATGTATTATTCAATTTTTGGAGCAAAAAATAGTCTCTTTGTAGGTCAATAACCTCTTAATTTTATGCTAAAAATATTATTATTTTCCATAACATCAACATTACTTTTTTTTAATCTGTAAACAATAAATACATAAAAAGTACAGTAAGCAGTGAAGAATAAAATTGAGGTTTTATGGAGGTAGCGTGGCTGCAAGATGAATCAATTTGGGTGAAGCATTCAGAGGGGATATATTCATCTTTTATCACATCTGTTGTAATTAAATGACAAAAATCTTCTCGAAAATCTGTTGGACATGGTTCATTGTCATAGAGGAACATGAAGCAATCAACAAGCTTTTGAAAGGTTCTATAAAATTTAAGGTGCATTTCTTATTATACTATTAGTAGAAAAAAAGCTTCGGGGTGGATTTCTGGAGGAGAAGGCCTTTGATTTTTTGCCTATTTTATTTAGCGGGGGCAAAACATCAAAGAATATCTGCTTCTTTTGGAGGAGTGCCCCCCTTGTTGAGCCAGCAGTATTCTTAGGAGAAAGATGAATCATTAGACATGCTTTTGGTTTTTTCAGAAGAGACATGTGCTACCATATTGATGTCCTGTCCTTGATCAGGAACACCTTTTTTTATCAACAAATCAGAGATTTTTCTCATCAAAACAAACTTACTCGCAGCTATTTGTTGCTGTTTCAATTCCACAAAACACAGAATCTTTTATTTCACAACGAAGACTATTATCAGCATCTGAGTTTTTATATAAGAAATCAATGGTATTAAAAAATTCTGTGTAATTTTTAGCATCTTCTGGATATTTGGACAGCTTTTGCATATTTGTAAGATAAAAACATTTTTCAGGGACATCTTTTTTGTTCAAACATTGAATGAAGTCTTCGTATTCTCTAAAAATTACATCAGCTGTTAATGATTGTGAAGTCAAAATTATCAAAATGGAAATATTGAAATCGACATTAAAACACATCCATTTTTCATGAATATGTTTTTAAATTTTCCGCAATCTTAATATCAAAATTCAGCTTAAATTTTGACTAAAAATTGAATCAAATTAGACTTTTTGCTGATTAAAATCAAAAAACTGTAATTTTGATTTTATTATTTTGTGAGATCTAAACAATGATTTCAGCGTTAATAATAAGAAATAAAGCATTACTGTTTATTTCTATCGTAACCATCGTTAAAAAAGTTTTGATAAAGATATGAAAATGATGGAAGATATTTGCTGTCTATGAGTTGAATGGACTTCTTGTCAAGAAATGCTTGAAGACAGTTTCTTTGATTCTGTAAAATAAGAAGATGTTTTTAAAAATGATTTAACATTCGTTATTCTTAACAAGCTTTAAAATGGTTTGTTTTTCATTGTGACTGAATGTGTAGGATTTAAAAAAAACGCTCATAAAATTTTCTTTTATTGAGCAATTTTTTGTGTTGCAATAAACAAATATTAACATTTTTTTAACAGTTTTATTCGAGTATTAATAATGAAACATACAACAAAAGATATAAAGAAAAACAGAAAAAATTGCAAATAATAATAGAATATTTTATGAGCGATATTTTATTTTAAAAAATTGGAATTCAATTGGATCAATGATAGAAGAAGATTAACAAACTTTTCGATCACCAGATGAACAATCTGGTGGAGATTCATTTGATTCAGATGCTGGAGGGGGATTTGCATCAGCTTCAATAATGCTGTAGCGGTAAGCGTTATTGTTGCGGTAACTGTTGGAGGCTGAGAGTTGTTGATCTTCAGTGATTATTTGTGGAGATGAGCTGTCACCATCATTAATAGATCGATGAACACGATACCCGTTGCCTGGTGCAGCACGATATCCTGAGCTACCAGGACTCCTCGCAAAACGATAATTTTCTCCAGATGATACTTCTACAGATTTTGCTTCGACAAATGCTTCTGGAGATGAATCATCATCATCAGCAGAGCGATGAATACGATAACGATATCCTGGCGCAGCTCGATATCCTTTACTTCCAGGACTTCTTGCAACGCGATAATTCTCTTCAGCTGGTATAGATCTTTCAACACGATATCGATAAGGTGATTGCCGAACAAATCTATAGCATTCAAATAATGGAATAGCAACAAATATTACAAGCAATAACAAGAATCGCATGATTTTTAATATGCGAAAAAAAACAAATAATGAAAAAAGCTTACAATTTTTGATGATTTTATATTTCTTTTTTATTCTTTCATTTTATGACAACCCATGCTTTTTACAACCCCTCTTCTTCACCCCTTTTTCTCCCATCTATTGTTGCTGCTTCTTAAACACATTGTAATAACATTTTTTTCATCACCCACAAAAAACCATTTACATTTTTATTATTATTAATAAAAAATCATATGACGCAAATCTATTATTAAGAAATATAAACAAAGTTTGAATTAGAATGATGGCTTTTAATGTTTGCTGCAACTGTAGAGCCAATACTTGGTACACCTTGAAAATGTCGTTGCTTATTAAATATTGAAGGGAAGAACTTTGATAAAAATTGGACAGCAGCTTTTTTGATTTCATCGTTTTTTGTTAGGTAAATAATTACATCTATGGTAGAGTTTAAGCCAGAACTCAATCCGGAGAATAAGGTGATGTAAGCTTTGACTGATGGTGGAAGTTTGAAAATCTAAAAATGTGTGTGTTTGGTGGCATTTATTATTAGTTTTTGAAATAAAAAAATTGTTGTCATTAAATTAAAAAAGCAAATTAAAACAATAAACATCTGCGTCCCAAAAATAAACTGATTTCTTTAAATTTTAAAAACCAAATTAAAGGTCAACTTATTTTGTGCAAAAACACAAACTTCAAATGGAAAAAACAAAAGCTTTTTCTTATGAAAATTTTTAAATATTAACTTTTTTATTTAAACATCTCTACAAGCGTGAAACATTGCTTTGTCATAAAAGTTATATATGCTCAATAACTGAGCGTCCAAAAATTGCGTATAATACTCAATGTTTCAGAGATTATCGCGGGTAATTGGTGAAAGTTTTCAACCAGCAATAAACGCACCTCGGTTTCCCTCATTGGTCACGTTATCGCCTCTGCGCAAAGCTAATTTTAGAATTGAAAAAAAGAGCTATATGATTTATTGGAAAAGAAAAGAAAAAGACAAAGTCCATTGGAAAACAGAGAAGCAAAGAGATGCTTTTTCTCTTGCCAAAAAAGTGTTTTTTCTTTCCTTTTTTGCATTTGCAATGACTGACAAAGAAAGGAAGGTTTTTTTGAAACGTTGAAAAAAAAAGAAGTTTGATTTTTGTTAACTTTTTAAAACTTTTACAAAGTATAACATTGTGTTGAAACAGTATTATGCTTATTATAATTTCCAACTCAAAGTTTTACAGTTTCAATTTTTAGCTGTCATATATTTTGCTTAACATTTAAGCTATCCAACAAAAATTTTCAGGGATTTAAAATAATTTGTATGAAGATAATGTCCATTTTAATACCTAATTCTTGCAACCCGATAAAAAGGCAATCATTTAAGTTCATACTCTAAAGATTTTTTGGTTATCTTTTTGTTTGTCAAACAAACATTATGCAATTCTAAATTACAGCTCATAGCTAAAATGTCGAGTTAACTAGTATGAAGTGTTGACATCAAAAAAGTACAAACATATAAACAAACAATTTTCAGAAAGCGTTGCTTTTTAGCTATACAATGGTCATTATAGTAAAATAATATTTAAAAAAGCATAAAAAGATAAACTTACAACTGTTGCCAAACTTCCAAGAAAAGGCAGCCCATAAAAGATACTGTAGCAAAGAATAATCAATGAAACTGACACAAAAAATTTCTTTTGAATTTTAAATTTTGTTTGAAGATTTGATGTTTGCGTTTTATTGATAAGTAACATAAAACTCGAAGCATAAACAGCTGAAAAATGTCAAATTACAATTAGCATCTCGTGATTCAAAGACATTTCGTCATTTAACATTTTAAAAAAATGCTTACAATATAAAATAATTAAAAATATTCCCGTATAACATGTTGTAACAAGGAAGGAATATGGCCCTGTTGCAGCTGCTGCAGTACATACTGTAATGAGAATGCTATTATCAACTTCTAGTTGTTTTGCCCATGTTAATGCCGAAGACATAATTATTGCAGCAACAATTGTTTGAAGAATTAACCATGTGTTCTTTTCATTTTTTGAATATATTACTGGCTTGTAAACGGCATTGAAGCGATCAATGGCAATTCCAAGGATCACAATTTCACTTGCAGTTTTACCAATTCCAATTAAGCTATTTACAGCGTAACAAGTTGATTTTTTGTAATATGGGGCTTCGGCAGCGATAGAATATGTTGCGCGGATTAAAAGGCCGATACCTAAGAAAGGTATTGTTTTTAAAATGGGAACAAGCATTTGAGAATGCGGAAAGATCAAAGGTATGTCACACTTGATGCTTACGCCATTCAAAAATCGATTTGGGTACGGCCTCAAAACCAAAATACCGTTGTTAAAACACTTTTAATTAATTTTTAAGGCGATAGCATAATTACTGTAAGTGAGATCAGAAACTTACCAACTAATACATTGCTCACACATAATAACGCAATTAAAATTGTACAAGCATATTTTCTTAATTTCGATGAATGATAAAACAGTGACAGAATAAACAAGTTTCCAAGGGTTGACAAACTGCCCAACAAAAGCCTTGAAATATTAACAATTGGTAAAGTATCAAAATCAGCGACGCCTGAACTCATCTAAAAATTTAATTTCACCTTTTTTTGATTGTTTTAAAAAAGCTCAAAAACAGTAGAAATGAATCTTTGCCATTATTTTTTAAGCACTTTTAAAAAATAATGACAAAATCAACGCATATTAAAAACCGAGGACACAAAAAATGATCAAAACATTTCAAATTGTAGAGAGAAAGTGTTGCTTTTAAGTACAGCTTAAGAGGCCCATTAATTACATATATTTTGAGGACATAATAATGACCTCAACAACAACCAATTTTGAAAAAAAAACACTCAAAGCTATCATTAAACTTCAATAATGATAGCTTTAAAATGTTTTTACTTCCCACAATCTTGACCCAAAAAATAAAATGACTTTTTTTAATAGCATTAGATACTATTCAACAGGTGTAAAAAACGAAACATTAATTATTAATGTACTTTTAGCTTGACTCTAAACCTTTGAAAACACTTTTATTTTAAAATCTTGGACCTTGATAAGTGTGTGGGAAATTTTTCCAAATTTAGATTAATTTTTAAACTTTATTGTGTCTTTTAGAAAAACATTTCGCACGATCATATTACTAGCAAAAACATGGTAATTATTGTTTGTGAATAATACATTTACTTTTCAGATAAAAGCTTAATCTTGAAATCAAATTTTTGTGAAACAGTAAAAAAAACTTAAAGATTCTTATCCGTTTGCATTTAAACATTGGCATAATTGTTTGTGTGCTTATAAATGTTTTGACATTATGTTATGTATATGTTACAGAATTTAACAATTTTAAAAAAAATAGATTGTAATGAAAATTCATCGTTAATTTAAAAAGAATATATGCTCATTTATTGAGCGTCCAAAAATTGCGTATAATACTCAATATTTCAGAGATTATCGCGGGTAATTGGTGAAAGTTTTCAACCAGCAATAAACGCACCTCGGTTTCCCTCATTGGTCACGTTATCGCCTCTGCGCAAAGCTAATTTTAGAATTGAAAAAAAGAGCTATATGATTTATTGGAAAAGAAAAGAAAAAGACAAAGTCCATTGGAAAACAGAGAAGCAAAGAGATGCTTTTTCTCTTGCCAAAAAAGTGTTTTTTCTTTCCTTTTTTGCATTTGCAATGACTGACAAAGAAAGGAAGGTTTTTTTGTAGCATTCAAAAAAATGAAAAGTGTAATTTTTGCTAACTTTTTTAATGATTGATGTTTGACAATGTGTTGAGATTATACTGTGCTAAGTTAAAGGAATTTACTGCTTTACAATTTTTAGCTGTGATAGACTCAAACTACAAACAATGAAAAATAAAACTGTTTCAAACTTCAAATATTTTTATTCAACCTTTTGTTATCCAAAAACTTTTCAAACCATAAACACTTTGTTAACATTTTTCATTATTTCTACTTCCAAAATCATAATACCACTATTTCGATGGAACTAGAAAAAACACAATGTAACCATAAAAAAGCAACAAAAAAATTCTAATTTGCATTTTTTTCGTTTTTTTGACATAATTAATTCAGGAAAGCGTTTGCTACTTATCATCACAAAAATAATATCAGACATATAAATGTTTTAATACAAAATAATATATAAAAAAGAATTTTTGAAAGAGACGATTTATGTGTGTGATTGTTGTTGCGTAATATATTATTTAGTTTGGTAATAAAACTAATAATAATAATAATTGTTGATTGTTTATATTTTTATCATTGCTGATACTGGTATACAAAATGGTAAAGGTAAATCCAGTGGGAAAAGATAAAGATAATGTGAAAAAAGCCGATGCTAAAATTGATGAAAGTGATAAAAGTGATGTGAAAAATCCAGTGAATGAAGAAGATCAAAAAGATGACAATCGAAATAGTAGCCCAGAAGAATGGGAGAATATTGATCAAGATAATATTAGTGATGATAATCATAAATATGATGATGCTGAAAAAAGTATTGAAACAATTTCTGATGAAACAAGTAGTGGTGATAGTGATGCAAAAAATGAAAGCAAGGATGTTGTCTCCAAAGAAAAGCTTGATGAAGTTTTACCTGAAAGAGCTTCTGCAGAATTGTATGACAAAGAAAAACCTCATATTGTTGAAAGAACTAAAATTCTAGAAACTGATACTTCAAATGAACAACAAAAGGTTGAACATGGAAACGTTGAGATTCCGCAAAGTGCTGAGAGCAGTAATGCTCAAAAAGATGATGTCTCAACTGCTCAACAAAAAATTGAAAATGTTGATGCACCTAAAAATGCTGAATCATTTGTACCCGGCCTTCCTGCTGTTTTAATTAATGACAAAGCTGAAGATATCCACCAAAGTGGTATTATTCCTAAGAAACATGAATCTGCTAGTGACGGAGAAGGTAAAGCAAAAATTCATGCTAAAGCTAATGGTGATATTCGGCGAAGTGTTAGCGATGACGAAAGAAATACAACAACTGGACCTGCTGAAATTGCCAAAGAATATGAAAACGTCGAAACTGATAATAAAATTATCCCAAAAGAAACTGTGACAAATGTCAAATTTGAAGCTCCAATTGAAAATGAAACGAAAGAGGAAGATGCGGTTGTAGAGCAGCTTGTTACAGAAGCTTTAGAAAATATTAAATCATTTGGTGATGTCAATTTAGTAGATGATGGTCGTTCTGGCACTTCAGGGGATGAAAGCTCCGAAAAGATGGATATAGGTGGAAAACGAAAAACCAGCTTTCGGCATATGAAAGTAAGGGGTTTTATTTTTATGTTATTTAAGTTTAGTTAATTTTTAGCGTGTCAAACGTGAATCAACTCCTCGACCACAAAATTTACTTGGTGGGCATCGAAAGTCGCTTGATCAAAATCAAGATTTAAGTCCACAAAAGCCTCCACGAGTAATTTTGTAGTACTTAAACTTTTTTATTTCAAGAATTTTTAGCAAACTGAAAAAGATTCCACCACAATGACAATTCGAGTAACACCTCCAACACCTGGTGAAAATCTTGGTGGTTCACAAAAACGTAAAAATGTTAAACGCTTAACTGATCCAGGACCAGAAGAATTTCATGAAGTTGCCATTGATGTACCAAATCCGGATAAACGGCAGCATATTACTTTTGATATTGATGAAGATAGCATTGGTGATAGCTTTAAGAAGAAGCTGAAGGAACTGGGAGAAGATGATGATGAACCAAATCAACCATATGAGAAGACAAAAATGGAAAAGATTTTAAATATTATGCTATGCCGAAAGGACTTAGTTAATCAAAAGCTGTCTGAGAAGCCTGTAAAGTTTTGGGATTTGGTATGTCTTTTTAATCAATAAATCAAAATAGTAAAAATAAATAAATTTTAGTTCAAATATGGCAGCCGATTGGATACTGTAAGTTGAATTAATTTCTATATAGACCATAACCACCAAAATCTTTCAGATTCTGGTCATGTGCGGTTTATTACTTGCAGCATTGTGTGGAATTTGTCAACCAATTTTTGCTATCTTATCTGGTCGTCTTGCAAATACCTTACTTTTAATTGATATTGATGATCCACGATTTTTTGCTGAAGGTACACAAGCATGTATTTTATTTGTCGTAATTGGAACAGTTTTGGTTGTAATTGCTTTCATTCAATTTTGTTGTTTCAATATTGCTTGCACAAGAATTACTCGAAGGATTCGAAATGCATATCTTTATTCAATTTTGAGACAAAATCCTGCATGGTTTGAAAAAAATCATTCTGGTGCGCTGAATACAAAATTGAATGAGTAAGTTACTTTTTAAAAAACGTTGGGGCTCTTCTTCATTGCAAAAATGTTTTAAAAACGTTTGCATTTTTTTATTAAAAAGTTTAACGATTTTTGGTTTTTTATGCAAAATAAGGGATTGCATTGGAGCACATTTTTTTAATAAAATTCAGGCGTTTTCTAAACACCAAAAAGGGACAAAAATGTAAGGATATGGAAATAAGAAAGCAAAGCAAATTAAAAATACGTAATTAATTCAAGTAATCACTTTCAGCAATATTGATCGAATTTATGAAGGAATCGGAGATAAACTTGGATTACTCACAAGAAATATGGTACAATACATCACTGGAATTATTGTTGCATTATTTTTCAGTTGGCAAATGACGGTTCCCCTATTAGTTTTCTCGCCAATTATCACTTTTGCCATGGCATTTTCATCAAGGGTAATTGTTTAAAATACTGTAAATTTTGAAACAAATATCATAATTTTAGAAAATAACTCAAGCTTCCCGAGATGAAATGAAAATTTATGCTGGTGCTGGATGCATCGCTGAAGAATCTATCACCGCTTATCGAACTGTTGCAGCTTTTAATGCACAAGAAACAGAAGTAAATCGATATAAAGCAGAGCTTGAAAAAGGGGTCAAATCTGGTACCAGAAAAGCCATTTACAGTGGTGCACTTTCTGGAGTTTTAATTTCTCTGGTATTTATCTTCATGGGCACTGCAATTCTTTATGGAACTTTTCTTCACTCAATTGGAGTAATAAAAACTCCAGGAGATGTTTTTGTTGTTTTAATGGCAATTATGTCAGGAGCTTATCATCTTGGAAATGCATCTCCACATTTAATGGTTTTATTAACAGCAAGAGTTGCAGCAGCATCAGTTTATAAAACAATTGCGAGAATCCCAAAAATTGATCCGTATTCAAATCAAGGAAGAAAGTTATATGATTTACAAGGAAAGATAATATTTAAAAATGTTTCCTTCCGTTACCCATCACGTCCTGATACTAAAGTGTTAAAATCATTTTCATTCACTTGCAATGCTGGACAAACTATTGCGCTAGTAGGACATTCAGGATCAGGAAAATCAACAATAGTAGGAATTTTAAATCGACTATATGAATTTGAATCTGGACAAGTAACAATCGATGGAGTTGATATCCGTGAACTGAATGTTAAATGGTTGCGTACGGTTATTGGCACTGTACAACAAGAACCTATCATTTTTAATGATACTGTAGAAAATAATATCAAACAAGGATGTGATTCTTTGACTGAGAAAGAAATGGTTGAAGCTTGTAAAATGGCAAATGCACATGATTTTATTGAAGCTCTTCCAGAAGGATATAATACAAGAATTGGTGAAGGTGGAGTACAACTATCTGGGGGACAAAAACAAAGAATAGCTATTGCACGAACAATGGCTCGCAATCCAAAGATTTTATTGTTGGATGAAGCCACCTCCGCGCTTGATACACATTCAGAAGCGATGGTTCAATCTGCGCTGAATAATGCATCCAAGAATCGTACAACAATTGTTATTGCACATCGGCTTTCAACTATCCGGGATGCAGATCGAATTATTGTAATGCACAAAGGGAGATTTGTTGAAATGGGAACACATAATGATTTAATTCAACGAAAAGGTGCTTATTCAAAGCTTGTTCTAGCACAGGAGCTTAATATGGGCGATGATAAAAAAGAAGAAGCAGAAGAGGTTGTTGATGATTTGCTTTCACCTGATGATCCAAATGGTGGTTTAACTGTTGCATCAAAAACTGTACGAGAATCAATTCGGGAATCATTTTTAAGAGATTTTCAACCATCTGATCATCTTGGTGATGCTCAAACAGAAGCGTATGATGTAAGTCTTTTTGAAGAAAACTATTTGATCTTTAATTAATTAATTTCTAAACAAACTTTAAGATTGAAATAGAAAAAATTGGAGCTAAAAAAGCATCTCTTGGACAAATATTTGTTGATGCTAAAGAACTTTGGCCATTACTCGGTGTTGCTTTCTTCATTTGCTGTTTTAATGCTTTATCCATGCCGTTGAATGCATTCATCTATGGTCAAGCATTTAGAATGTTTGAAAATGGACGCAAAGATAATGTTGGAGAAGCTTTCGTGTTTTTCTTGTTCTTCCTTGCTTTAGGAGTTGTTTCAATGATCGCTGGCTTCTTTACAGTAAGTAATTTTTCAAAAAGACATGATCAAAATTGATGATAAAATATAGATTTAAAAATATACATGTTATTTTAATTTTAATTTTGATCATTGAATTCCTATTATTTTAAAATTGAAATATCGAAATCGAAACTAAAGAATGTCGTTGGTAAAAATTGGTAAATCAAAATTTTGATTTCGATATTTAAAAATGTCCCATAAGCACTGTCACTCTATTTTAGACATATTTATTCGGAAAAATTGGTGAAAAGCTTACAATGTCAATGAGAGTTCGAGCTTTCCGAAGCATCATCTATCAAGATGGCTCATACTTCGATAACCCAGCACATACACCTGGAAAACTTATTACCCGACTTGCAACTGATGCACCAAATGTTAAAGCTGCAATGGATACTCGGCTTGCAAGAGTTGTACAAGGTGGATTAGCTTTGTTAACAGCAGTTGCAATTTCTGTCATTATGGATTGGCTTTTTGGTCTTGCATGTTCATCATTCTTTGTTTTACTTGGAATTATTCAATTTACAATTGCTCGAATTGCCCATGCACATGCTCTTAAATTTGCACAAGGAGATGAAGCTGGAAGAGTAACTATCTAATTTACATAAAGCTTTAATTAATAGTCATTTTCAGATTGCAATTGAAGCTATTGAAAATGTTCGAACAATTCAACTTTTAACATCAGAACACAATGTGCACAAGAATTTTATGGAATGCTCCTTGAAACGTCAAACTGCTGAAACTCGAAAGGCACCAATTGAAGCTCTAAATTTTGCTACAACTCATGGCATGCAACATTTTACTTTAGCCTTTTGTTACATGGTTGGATTTATCTTTGTCCTAAATGGATGGACTGACAAAATTACACTTTTCCAGTTCGGTCAAATTTTAAAAATTTCAAAAAACAATCACTTTTAGAGTTGTTCAAACAATTTATTTTGGTGCTGCATCAATTATGGCTGCCACTGAATTTTTCCCAGAACTTGTTAAATCTCGTCTTGCTGCTTCACTTATGTATTCCATTATCAATCGGCAACCAAGAACTGGAAATATTATGGCCGGAGAAAAAATAGTAATCATTATTTTTAACAATAAAGTTTTAAAAACGCAATTTTTAGTCAATAGAAGGAGATGTAAGCTTTGAAAATGTATATTTTGCATATCCAATGAGGCCAAAGCATGCTGTTATGAAAGGTATCAGTCTCCAAGCGAGACCCGGTCAAACGGTTGCTCTTGTGGGACCTTCAGGATCTGGAAAATCAACAGTTGTGGCCTTGCTTGAACGATTATATGATCCTTCTGTTGGGGCTGTTGTATGTTTTTATTAAACATAAAAAACTAGTGTAACACATGTATTTAGAAAATTGATGGAAAAGATTTAAAGAATCTTTGTTTATATGATATCCGGAATCAGATGTCTCTTGTCGAGCAACAACCTCGACTTTTTTCTGGTACAATAAAAGATAATATTGCCTATGGTCTCGATATCAATAAAATCACGATGGATGAAATTGTTGAAGCTGCAACCCTTGCAAATGCGGCATCTTTCATTTCAACCCTTCCATTGGGATATGATACACCCTTAGGGGAAAAGGGTGCCCAACTTTCAGGGGGACAAAAACAGCGGATTGCCATTGCCCGAGCTGTTATTCGAAAACCAAAAATTTTATTGTTGGATGAAGCAACTTCAGCGTTGGATTCGACGTCTGAAAAAGTTGGTTTAAACGAATGAGGCCAATAATAATTATATAAGTTGCAGGCTGTACAAGATGCATTAGACGTTGCTAGACTTGGTCGGACATGTATTACAATTGCACATCGACTATCATCCATTCAAAATTCTGATCAAATTTTGTTTGTTGAAAATGGCAAAGTCCGTGAAAGAGGCACCCATTCTGAGCTTATCCAACAACAAGGCAAATATTATAATTTAACACAGCAACAATATTTGGGTTCATAGTAATATGGTTTTACTTTTTTTAGTTTTATTTGTATTTTATTTGTTAAAAAATTATAATAAATTTCTCTTTTTTTCGTATCAGACAGAATCATTGCATTTTTTGTTTCCCTATTATAAAACCATTAATTTTCGCGATACTTTCTTTTTTTTGAAGTCTCGATTCATTGAAAGTTATCGCAAGGTATATTTTTGAAGAAGAGAAAATGAAGAAGAGGAAGAAGACAGATTATCTTGCGACATGCATTTATTATTTCAGTTCACATCTCGGCACACTTGATTTTTTTGTTTTCAGTTTTCTTTTAATATCTTTTTTGCGGTTTCTTTTACCTTTTTACAAGGCTATTTTTTTGAATCTCGATGTTTTTTCTTTCCTTTTTTCTTCTTCTTTTGATGATTTCTCACAAAAAAATGAGAAGGAAAGAGAAAAGTCAAGGTCAATGTCAGTCACCGCAACAAATCGCTTTTACGGCAGTAGTGGTCAAAAAATATATAAGATGAAAAATGACAAAAAGTTAGTTCGTTGTGTTGTCTGTCATTACACAATAAATTAAAATCTGTACAGCGAAAACAGAAGAAGAATTTGAACAATATTGTTTCTAATTTTGTACAGGGGAAAATTACAGTAGAAAAAAAATTCGAAGTTCATTTTCGGATTAATCTTTTTTGAAAGAGTGTTGATTTTTTCAAGTCTTTGTCAGACAGCAGACACATTTTTTTGCTATTTTGTATGTTCCGTGTTTACGATTATGATGTGAGACACGTTTGTTGAACATGTTTTTAATTTATGCAAAAAAGCTAAAAAATAGTTTTGTATAAAAAAAGCATAAGTCATCCATCAGACATCAAAACCTTTCTTACCGAGACTTATCATGCATAATAAAACAACTAAAATTTGCAAATATTTATTTAAACAGTAATATAAAAATAGAATTCATATTCTTTTTTATCGCTTAATGAGTCTAACTTTTGATCTCATGAACTTTTTAAAAAACATGAAGATTCAAAATTAGACCCATTAAGGTTAAAAAAATAAAGGAAATAGTTTATACAGAATACTACTGATACAATACCACAATAACAGCGTCTGGCAAATATAAAACCAGAAAGCACTGGAAATAAATAAGAGATCGATTGATCAGAGACACAAACAAAATTGGAAAGTGTAAAAAAAGCTGTGTCGGAATATTTTTTTTCCTGTCTCTATCTCGTTGTCGTCTCATTCTTAATGGGGCTTGCCTTCTCTTTTTTTGCTATATATTTCTTCTTTTTTTGCAACCAACCATCAACCAACAACCAAACGGTCACTTTCACTATTATTTTTACTAGTCTTTTTAAAAGAGAGAAAAATGAAAAAATCAGACACATTAAACGTTCTCTTTTTTTCATAGCTAACTTTTTTGCAATTGAAAATAGTATAGGAAAGGAAAAGCAAGCATTGCAGGTGAATGAATAATGATTACTCAAAAAAAGAAAAGTGAGACATTGACGCCGCTCAATCAGGAAAAGTAGGCAAGTAAGCGTTCATATGAGATTCATGAGTTTTTTTTTAAAAAAACGTAAAAAAGTAGAGGAAGGAAAAAAGGGTGATTTATTGAAAATGACGATGGAAAAAGGAAGAAAGAGAGTGAAGATTATAAATCTTACAACATGGTTAGGTATCTTAGAAAAGAAAGAAAATGTTGTTAAAATTTCAACTATAGTATCTTTTTTTGTTCTTGGCTAAAAGCTATACTTTATACATGAGGATGATCCATATCTAATTCCAGTAAAAAATTTGACACTGTGAAACCTTGTTCCTTACGTTGATTTTTGCCGCCTTTAGATGAAGGACAAGACAATCCCAGCCCAAAAAACTTTTGACCAAAATATTCATGGATGTTAGATAAGATTTTATTTTCTTAAAGAACTTATGATTAACCACTATGGATAAACAAATAAATTTAAATACTTAAAAGCTACACTAAAGCTTTATCAATCAAAAGCATCCTATTTCATTTTTGGTCAACCCCCATCAAAAACGGTCCCTTCCCTTTCTTTTTCTTTCCCTCAAAACATTCAGCATTAATACTATCTATCACCCCACAACCACAAAAAAAGCAATACAGACAGTAGTAATACAATAACAGCAGCACAGACGAGAAAAAAAGAACAAAAAAATTAAAAATCATTTTTTCTTGTTTTAATCAATTCTCTTCTTCTTTCTCCAACCAAAAAACTGTGTTGTAACAAACAAATAATGAAAGAAGAAGAAAAAATGAATGTACAAAAAAGCAGCGCCCAGCGAAAAAAAATACATATTTTTGTATTTGTATGCATTTAACGAGAGAAAACGAAAGAAAGGAAGACCACAAAATAATATTTGTAAGAGTCGCCACCTACCACCAACACTAATATACAATAATGTAAAGGTCTCCCTTTTTCCTTCTACTTTCTACCACCATCACTGCTCTTACAACAAATCGTTTTAACCCTTTCTCTCTCTAACACATTTTTTAACATTCAAAAATGTATTTAAGCAAAAAGAATTCAATAGCCGTCGTCAAAAAAACTGTTTCGTTTTTGAAAAACGAGAAAAAAATCATCGGAGTTCGTTTTTAATTCCTCTTTCTTTTCTTTTTTTGTGAAAAAAATATTTTTGACGACAACAAATTTGTGTTGATGGCGACGACACAAACTTTTTCTTCTATGACGTCGGATCTAACGGCGCGCACATAACTATCACTAAACGAAAAACAAAGAATAAAGCAAAATGAGAGTATTAAAAAGGTGTTTAAAATTTCTAGTATAAAAATTCTAGTAATACGCTTTTAAAACGATTATATTGCCTTTTAATGCCAGAAAAGGTAGCTACCAAAAATAAATCTTCTTTTCTTTGCTTCAAACAAGCTAATCTCTCTTTCTCTCTCACTTTTTTCACTTTGCAACACAAATCCTTTAAGCAAAACACAAACAGAAAAAAAAATATAATATATTGTGTTTTATTTTATTTGCAAAGCTTTATGGTCAGTTAGGCAGGCAAGCAGTCAAATGTTTGATTTAATCGTAGATTTTATAGCTCAAGTTACAGACGCATAAAAGAAAGTAAGTAAAGACTATTCAACCTTTCTTGAATGAATGAATGCTGTGCAGACAGAGTAAATAATAATATTAAATAATACCTTTTGAGTATCTCTTAAAATGAAATTGTATTGGGATTATTGTTGTATGTACTTGTAATTTTTTCGTGCAAATTTTGCAAGGGCCATAAAATCACTGAGACCAAAATACGTTTTTACAAAAGTTGCAAAAAAGTGCAAAAAAATGCAGAATTTCAATACTTTTTCATTGCAAGTTCTCCAATAAATATGTTTTAATGGTAAATTTTTTCTCAAACGAACTTTTTTTTCTGATCATGCATATTCCAAGGCATTTATTAAAGCGGCTTCTGAACGCTTGAGCTTCAAAAATCCACAAATATTTTTTCGCATGAAAGTTCAGACTGGTCAAAAGAAGAAGAGCTCATTAAATTAAGTCCTAATCTTCAACTTCAAAGCCCACTTTCACTTTTTTTCATAGTTTTTACTACCATTTCCAAACCATACATAATTATTATTGTTGTTATTAGTATCGAAAAAAAGTAAACACGAATTATTTTTGACAAAATTAAACAGAGGGAAGAAAAAATTCACGACAAAATCAATCGAGCATCGATAAGCACCCCAGTTTTTCTCCACATATTTTTTCTCCTTCTCTCTTTTTCTCCATCTTTCAAATTTTTTACGTTTTTTACATTAAAAAAACCAAAAACAAAAATAAATGCAAGCCCTCTTTGATTTTGATCCGTGTCAAATAAAATGGGTTAATAAAAAAAGAGCTGTCTCGGCTGGCGATAAGGTGTAATAAAAGTGTTTTTGGTTTCGTTTCAATGAAGGTTTTTTAGGGAAAAAAGAAGTTTCTTACCTTTTTTATCTTCGGATAGTAATAGTTGAAAAGGGAAGTTCAATATCCCATATTATTGTTAAAACCAAGATGAATCTGGAATGATCTCATGTATCTTAAAAAAGCATGAGCGGCAAACCAGATCCAGTTTAGTAATAACAACAACAAAAAAAAGAGGGATAACTTCCATGGCACATACGTAATGACAAGAATAAGAATGAAATAAAATTCAACAACAATAAGTCAAAGATAAGATCGTCCATCATTACAGAGGTCAAGAACAAGGAAGTTCTTTTTGATCTTAAAGGCATACCTTTAGAGATCAATCCATCCATTGTGATTAAAGCCCGTTGTTGAACCACTTACATGAAATGTTGGTATTATCAACAGCAATCATTATTTTCACCAATATTTCGCTCATTTTTACATTCAATTTAACACTAAAACATCTCCAGTCAAAGTTAAAGTCAATTTAAGCAGCCCATCGTCTGACTTATATTATTTTTTTTCTTTTCACATTCTTTTTCTCGCCGCCGCCACTGTTGCTGCCGCCGTTCAACTGCAACAAACACAACAACCAAAAAGTATTTTTCCAACCATTTTGATTTTGTTCTTCTTCTTCTTCTGCTGTTGATGATGATGGGGGCCTACTATTCCTCTTTCACTTTCTTCCCCTTCCCCCTTTTCACTTCCAATCTATCTATACCGGACACAAGCATTTTTGCGTTCAACATCAAAGAAAGAAGGGCGGAGCAAAGGGAGAAAGGAAGAGAGATAGATTCAGTCACAAAAAAAACGATCGCCACTACTTTTCAGAAAGAAAAAAGGAAGAAGTAGTATAGTGTGTGATGGCAGCAGTAGTAACAGCAGCAATCGAAATGACATTGGCTCAAGTTTAACCAACTATACAAGAAGAAAGAAAAGTGAAGGCAAAAAAAGGTGGAGAGCAAAAAAAAAATATGTCTCGTTTAAGTGATGATGATGATGAAGGCTCGTGTGCTGATTTTAAACCAAAAATGAAAAAAGAAATTTGTGTATGTCTATAGATTTTTCTATAAAAATATACAACAGTATATAAATATACAGGTGGAACAAGAAGAAAGAAAAGAATATCATCAAAGAAGTGACCAAAAATGAAAAAAAAAGAATTTTTTATGTCCGAAAAATTTGTTAAACGTTACTTTTTCTTCTTCTGTACAAAAACTGAATTAAATAAAAGAGACATAAACTGTTTTTGTCACAAAATGTTGTTAGTGAAAAAAGGGGGGTATATGATTGATTTTGAATTTAAAATGAAGGTTGAAGAGGAAGACAATATTTTAGAAATAACAAAACTGTACAAAATTTTTGACTATTAAAAGACAGTTAAAAAACAATCAAAATTTGAGGATTACTGTAGTCCTTTTTAAACAGCTACTATTGAAAACTAAAAAAAATTTAAAAACTCAAAACGTACGAGTAAAGGATGTTAAAATTTAAAAATTCTTTTTTTTATGACTCAAAATCAATACATGCCGCCACTCTAAATCACTCATATCTTTTTCTGATTTTTAAACCTTTCAAGTACGTAAGCAAGCAAATCAATCGATTCATTTTCACTTCTTTTTTCTTTGCTATTGTTTATGTTTCACGTTTGCCTGTTTGCTTGCATGCGTATGATAAATAAGAAAAAACACCGAGAAAAATAAAACTTTAAATGCCACTTTTCAAGAAAAAAACAGTCATTGCAGACATTCGATTCATTGCCTCTTTTATTTCTTTTCTACAATAACAAGGAAGAAGAAAAAGAAAGAAAAAACAAATCAAGTAAGAAAAAAGTGTTGTACAAAAATTTTAAAACGGTTTTAATAAGACTTCAATAATTTAGAGCATAGTAAAAAATCTTGTTTATCGAAACTTTTTGTTCCGTTTTGAAACATGAAAAGGGTCAAAGTATAAAAATTAAATGGTCAGTAATTTGTGTATCTAAAGAAAACATTAGTAGATACACTAAATACATGTTCATGACTAACAATTGTAAGTCCATCCTTAAAAAAGCATAAAAATGATTAATTCAAAAAAAACCTGACTCATCTTTTTTAGATTTATGGCCATCATCCACCTACTTTGCCGATATTTATGTTTTTAATGATGACTCATGTATACATTTTATGTTTATATGATGAGTATAATAATATTATGCAATGTCATCAAATAACCATAAAACATCTTTTATAAAAAATTGGTGTCACTTGTTATTAAAGATTTATAATGAAACTCTTTTAAAATGCATTAATACGTCTTTTACAAAATTTTATTAGAAAACTAATAACAAATATAAAACAAAATATAATATAAAAATTCATTTTTCAAACTATGATCCCAAATATTGTTGCTGTGTTAAATTATAATATTTTCCTTGTTGTTGAATTAGCTCAGAATGTGTGCCTCTTTCCCGGACTTTGCCATTTTCAACAAATAAAATTTGATCAGAATTCTGAATGGATGATAGTCGATGTGCAATTGTAATACAAGTTCGACCAAGTCTTGCTACATCCAATGCCTCTTGAACTGCCTGAAATTTGTTGAGAATTGGAGACCATAAATAAGTTATAAAATCATGGCTTAAAGTGTCATAAAAAGTTTATGACTTTCATAGAGTGTTAAATAATTCAGTTTTTATTTTTTTATTGGCATTTTTATGTAATTTAAGTTGCTTTGCCACACTTCATTACTCCCATAAAATCTTATCTTCTTAATCTTCCACTTATATTGTCCTTAATTAATTCAAGATCTTTTTCTTTTATTTTTGCCATACTTCTTTTGCATAATTACACATCTCATATATACTCTTTCATTCTCATCATCATTATTGTCAAAAGAATTATACCTTCTTCTAATCCCATTTCCGATCAAAAACATTCGACCTTTTAATTTTCAAGTACTGTCTTTTTTCTTTCAATCAAAAATAATTAATCATTTTTCATCAACTCCTTTTTTATTCTTTCTATTTTGATATCTCTTATCTTTTTAATATCTCTGTCTTTTCTCTTTTCTTCTGTGGTTTTGATGGCTGTCTTTCTTTTGTCTCGTCAAAAAAAATACCTCAAAATATTTGTTTCAAGGACATTTGATTCTACTATAGCGGTCAAAGAATGTTATCGAAAGAGAAGAAATTTGTTTGCAAAAATAAAGTTGTTAAAAAAGGCAGCTTAAATGTCTAGCAATGAAGGTATTTAAAAAAATTTATGAAAAGAAACGGTGTTACTGTATCTTTCTTTGTCTACCGAATCTTGCTTTTTGCTTGCAAAAAAAGCATTTTTAGCATTCTCAGACAGCTTTTTTCGTCAACAATTAATAGATGTTTTTTGCACAATTTTTTTGTCTTAAAAAATGAATGGCAATGACGGCGCCGACATTTTTCATGATATCGGAAGACGACATCGCTGGTGCTGCTCAATTTTGCTTGCTTCTTGCTTTGCTTTTTCAATTCACTTTTCTTGTCATTTTTCTGTCTGGTTTATTTAGCAGCAGCAATAAGAAGAAAATATGTGTAAAACTTTGTTCCGGGGAACAGTTTTTTTTGTACATAAATATTTTTTTCATCATGGTCATGGACGAAAACTCGACAGTGAAAAGAGAGAAGGAAATGGGGACAATCGCATCAATCAAAAAAATGTAGGAGAAAAAAACAGCAATTTTTTAGTACCTGGCGCAGATATTTTTCAACAATTGACTAGCATATTTTCAAACACAATGTTTAATATCAAGAAAGAAAAAGAGGGACCAATGTTAGAAATTTTGTAGAATGGCTAAAAGCAAAAAAACACCAACTTTTTCAGAAGTCGAATCCAACGCCGACGTAGCTTCATCTAACAATAAAATTTTTGGTTTTCGAATAACAGCTCGGGCAATGGCAATTCGTTGTTTTTGTCCCCCGGAAAGTTGTGCCCCCTTTTCCCCTAAGGGTGTATCATATCCCAATGGAAGGGTTGAAATGAAAGATGCCGCATTTGCAAGGGTTGCAGCTTCAACAATTTCATCCATTGTTATTTTATTGATATCCAGACCATAGGCAATATTATCTTTTATTGTACCAGAAAAAAGTCTAGGTTGTTGCTCGACAAGAGACATCTGATTCCGGATATCATACAAACAAAGATTCTTTAAATCTTTTCCATCAATTTTCTAAATACATGTGTTACACTAGTTTTTTATATATAACAAAACATACAACAGCCCCAACAGAAGGATCATATAATCGTTCAAGCAAGGCCACAACTGTTGATTTTCCAGATCCTGAAGGTCCCACAAGAGCAACCGTTTGACCGGGTCTCGCTTGGAGACTGATACCTTTCATAACAGCATGCTTTGGCCTCATTGGATATGCAAAATATACATTTTCAAAACTGACATCTCCTTCTATCGACTGAAAATGTAGACGTTATTTTAACCACGTGTTTACATTTTTTTGTTACAGATGTTAATATAATCTACTTGAGATATAAAAACTTACAATTTTTTCACCGGCATCAATTTTTCCAGTTCGTGGTTGTCGATTAATTATTGCATACATGAGTGATGCAGCTAGCCTTGATTTAACAAATTCAGGGAAGAATTCTGTTGCTTGAATTACAGCAATAGCACCAAAATAAATTGTTTGAACAACTCTGTAGATTTCATTAGATTAATCTCTTGCAATTATTTTAAGCTTACTGGAAAAGAGTGACTTTATATGTCCATCCGTTAACAACAAAAATGAATCCCATCATGTAACAAAAAGCAAGTGTGAAATATTGTAATCCGTGTGTTGTTGCAAAATTCAAAGCTTCAATTGGAGCTTTTCTCATTTCAGCTTTTTGTCGTTTAAGCGAACAAACGGTAAAGTTATTATGAACATTGTGCTCTGATGTTAATAGCTGAATGGTTCGAACATTTTCTATAGCTTCAATAGCAATCTGTAAATTAACATTTTTACAACAAATAGAAGTGTTATATAAAAACGAACTCTTCCAGCTTCATCACTTTGAGCAAATTTAACAGCTTGTGAATGCGCCATTTTAGCAATGGTAAACTGGAAAATTCCAAGAACCACAAAAGCCAATGAACAAGTTAAAGCAAATTTCCAGTCCATAAAAATTGATATTACAACAGCAGCCAATAATGCAAGGATGCCTTGCGCAACTCTAGCAAGCCGAGTATCCATCGCAGCTTTAACATTTGGTGCATCAGTTGCAAGACGGGTAATAAGTTTTCCAGGTGTATGTGCTGGGTTGTCGAAGTACGAGCCATCTTGATAGATGATGCTTCGAAAAGCTCGAACTCTCATTGACATTGTAAGCTTTTCACCAATTTTACCAAATAAATACGTCTAAAAACAGAGCATTAGTAATGTTGCCGTTAATCGAAATTCTTCAGTTTATCATTTCGAAAAAATCGAAATTTAATAGTGAAATATTTGCATTATAAAATGATGTAAAACTTACAGTACAAAATGATGCAATCAAAGCAACAATTCCCAGTCCAATGAAAAATAAGAAAAAGATGAATGCTTCTCCAACATTGTCTCGTTTTCCATCTTCGAACATTTGAAAAGCTTGTCCATAAATGAAAGCATTTACAGGCATCGCCAAAGCATTGAAGAAACAAATTCCAAGTGCAACACCTAACAATGGCCAAAGTTCACGAGCATCCAAGAAGATTTGACCAAATGAAGTTTGTTTATAGCCGGATTTTTCGAGTTCAATCTAAAATCAACATTTATAAAATGCATTTAAATTACATGAACTTACATTGTATGCTTCTGTTTCAGCATCTCCAACATGGTCAGATGCCAAGAAATCTCTTTGAAATGATTGTCTAACTGATTCTCGGATATCTTTGGATGCCAATGTAAGATTTGCAGTAGGTTGATCAGGAGATATCAAATCTTTTTCAATACTTCCTTCATCTTCTTCATCCGAGATATCTTTTTTATCATCCCCCATATTCAGCTCTTGTGCCAAAACCAACTTTGAATAAGCACCTTTTCGTTGAATTAAATCATTATGAGTTCCCATTTCAACAAATCGTCCTTTATGCATTACAATTATTCGATCTGCATCCCGAATAGTTGAAAGTCGATGTGCAATAACAATTGTTGTACGATTCTTGGATGCGTTATTCAGCGCAGATTGAACCATCGCTTCTGAATGTGTATCCAGCGCGGAGGTGGCTTCATCCAACAACAATATTTTAGGATTTCGAGCCATTGTTCTTGCAATTGCTATTCTTTGTTTTTGTCCACCAGATAGTTGTACTCCACCTTCACCAATTCTTGTGTTATATCCTTCAGGAAGAGCTTCAATAAAATCATGTGCATTTGCCATCTTACATGCTTCAACCATTTCTTTCTCCGTCAGTGAATCACATCCCTGCTTGATATTATTTTCAACGGTATCATTAAAAATGATGGGTTCTTGTTGTACAGTACCAATGACAGTCCGCAACCATTTAACATTGAGTTCACGAATATCCACTCCATCGATTGTTACTTGTCCAGATTCAAATTCATATAGTCGATTTAGGATGCCTACAATTGTTGATTTTCCTGATCCTGAATGTCCCACCAAAGCTATCGTTTGTCCAGCATTGCATGTGAAGGAAAAGCTCTTAAGCACTTTCGTATCAGGACGTGACGGGTAACGGAATGAAACATTTTTAAATATTATCTTTCCTTGTAAATCATAGAGCTTTCTTCCCTGGTTTGAATATGGATCAATTTTTGGGATTCTTGCAATTGTTTTATAAACGGATGCAGCTGCAACTCTTGCTGTTAAGAGTACCATTAAATGAGGAGATGCATTTCCAAGGTGATATGCACCTGACATAATGGCCATTAAAACAATAAAGACATCACCAGGGGTTGTGATGATGCCGATTGAATGCAAATATGTGCCGTATAATAAAGCTGTTCCCATGAAAATCATTACAAGTGCAAGTAGAACTCCTGCTAAAGCTCCGCTGTAAACTGCTTTTCTTACTCCTGATTTAACTCCATTTTCTAGTTCAGCTCTATATCGATGAACTTCAGTTTCTTGTGCATTGAAAGCAGCAACAGTTCGGTAAGCTGTAATTGCCTCTTCTGCAATGCATCCAGCTTGACTGTAAACTTTCATCTCGTCGCGAGAGGCTTTGCTGATTTTCTAAAATCGTTTTTAAAATGCTTTTTTTATTTTTCAAAAATTACTCTTCCAGAAAATGCCATGGCAAATGTGATAATGGGTGAAAAGATTAAAAGAGGTAAAGCCATTTGCCAATTAACAACCATAGCAACAATAATTCCAGTAATGTATTGAACCATGTTACGAGTTAGAAGTCCAAGTTTATCTCCAATTCCTTCGTAAATTCTTTCAATGTTACTAAAAAAGAAAATTTGTTATACAGCTTTAAGAAAATCTCTCTTACTCATTTAACTTTGTATTCAGCGCACCAGAATGATTCTTTTCAAACCACGCTGGATTTTGTCTAAGAATTGAATAAAGATATGCATTCCGAATTCTTCGAGTAATCCTTGTACAAGCAATGTTGAAACACAAAAATTGTGCAAAAGCAAGTGCCACAAGAAAAGCTCCAATAACAACAAAAAGGACACAAGCTTGTGTTCCTTCAGAAAAGAATTCAGGATCATCAATTTCAAGCAGTAACAAAACATTGGCAAGACGACCGGATAAAATAGCGAAAAGCGGTTGACAGATGCCACAAACTGCTGCTAGCAAAAGACCAAAAATTACAAGAATCTGAAAATATTTATCAATTGCGATGCCTTAAATTAGTTTGCATACCGTATCTCCACGAGTGCCATATTTGAACTAAAATTAATAAAAGAAATTAGCATAAACAGCATGTAAGACAAATCTCTAAAGAAGCTTACCAAATCCCAAAATTTTACAGGTTTTTCAGATAGCTTTTGATCAACCAAATCTCTTCGACATAAAAGATAATTAACAAATTTTTCCATTCTACTTTTTTCATATGGTTCATCTGTTTCATCTTCATCTGATATTCGCTTTCTTATGCTTTCTGTTAAATCATCAATATCAAATGCAATGTGTCTTTTTTCATCAACAGGGACATCAATTGGAACTTCATGAAAAACTTCTGGACCTGGTGCTGCAAATTCTGGTGGAGATTTAAGCTTCAATGAATCCAAGCCTTCAGCTGGGGTTGGTGGTGGAACTTTTATTGCCATAGGAGTGTCAAGGCTTTGTTGCTGAAAAAGTTTTTAGTTAAAGAGATTGAAATTATAACAAACTCTAGCAAGATTTTGACGATTCTGGAAATTTATGGATGTCAATTTTAGGGCACCGATGAGATCTTGTGGTCGAGGGGATGTTGTTTCACGGCGTTTTCGCTAAAATTTTTTTATTAAATTTAGCAAAGTCCCAAGCAACAACAAAATTTTAAATAGTATGCTTACCTTCTCTTTCAAATCTGCACGTTGTATTCCACCTGCTTCAGTTCCAACTTTATCTTCATCTTCTGAATTATCTAATTCAGCTTTCAATGGTTGTTGGAATAATTTTTCCAAGGCACGTGGCATGCCTTGGACAACTTTTTGCTCATTTTTTGTTACATTTTCATCAGTTTTTAATTCAGCAGGTTCACCAGATTTACTTGATTCTGAATCACTGGATTCTGAATTGTCAGATTCATCCGTTGTACTTTCGTGATCTTCTGTTTTAACAATTTTAACAACATCAGAAGTTGAAAAAGGCTTTTGATTGTCATCTTCATTCCCAGCTGCAGCTACATCTGTATTTTTTTCTTGTTCTTCTTCTTGCTCTTGCTGTTGCTCATAATTTTCTTCATCATCCTTTTCTTTAACTTCAAGGATTTTTAAATGAACAGCTTCCTCCAATTCTTTCGCTTCAGCTTTTAGCCGTTTTTTAATTTCTTCGAGTTCTACCGGATCACCAGTATATTCATGTGTTTCATCAATAATTTCAAGAACATCTTCAACTTCATATGGTTTATCTTCAATTTTTTCTATTTTAATTGTTTCTGTTATTGTTAAAATGCATTCAGCTTCTTTTGAAATTCCAATTTTATCTTTTGCATCTGAATCACTAACAGCTGGCGATCTTGCAACAGTAGCAGGTGAATTGTTACCTGTGCTAACTTCTTCTTCTTCAATAATTCTATCATCATCTTTTCGTCTTTTATATTCATTAATATCAAAACCAAGCACCATTTTATCTGTAATTTTCATAATCTCTTCTGGTCGGGGAGTATCAACGGCATCAGTTTCAACTTCCATGTTGTCAATTGGTTTTGTAAGGATATGAAGTTTAGGCTTTGGATGTGGATGAAATTCTTCTGTAGGCTCATCTTTTTCTTGCTCTTCTTGTTCATGTTTGTGAACAGTTTCAGGAATAACCATTTTATCAATTTGATGCTGGACTTCTTCAGAATCGATGATATCAACTTCATCAGATTCTACAGCTTCTAGTGAAATGCTAGAATCTTTGGATGGAAAATCTGATTTTGAAGATGATGAAAATGATTCGGTTTTGCTGATGCTTGAAGATTCTGTTTCACTTTGAAAAAATGTGTGTGATTTATCTTTTTCGTCGAATTTTGTATCAGTCTTTGAAGCTTCTTGTTTGTTATCAGAATCAACATTTTCACGACCAACATCTTCCCATTCTTCTGGACTACTGCTGCTTGTATGCCTGCTATTTGCATCCTTTGATTCAGAATCAAGTATGCTACTTGCTTTGTTGGTATCAGAATCATGTCTGCTATCTGCTTCTTTTGATTCCGAATCCATTTCTACCATATCCTTCTTTTTCCCTTTTTCATCTTTTCCATTTTCATTCTTATCACTCATATTATTTCAAAAATATCCAACAACAAAAATGTTCAAACTTTTTTTAGTTTTTGAAAAACTAAAACAATAATAAACAGTAGCAACAAAAATCGTCAATCTATTCTTCGAGAGGCAACTATTTGTATAGAAAAACAGTTTTTTCGTTTTTGTTTAAAACTGCCTTTTTTTCAACCATATATTTTTTATTGCGATTATGTTTAACATTTATGCAAATGAACTTCTGCTTTTTGTCATCCTGTTTTTTGTGGTTTCTTTGAAAAAAAATAATATTTAGGTCCAAACATAAATCAGAAATTATTTTTTGTGACATTGATAACTCATACTTTTTTAATTTGGAAAAGAGCTGAACTGAATGATCTTTTATAAATAGCAATTAAAAAATTTTACCAATTAAAAAATTAAACGAAAATATTTCACATCAAAAAAATTTTATTAAAAATTAGTCATATTTTGTTGCCGATAAAAAAGTATCGCCAATATCATGTCTCCTTTAACTGTGGGGTTTTGCAACCAAATGTTTCAAATTATAAGATTTTTTCATACAAAATTTTTTCTTCTATTGTTGAATGTTAAAAATGGTTTTAATTGTTATTTTCAAAGATTGAAGCACTAATTGGTTTCAGCATTAATGTAAAAAGTGCTATTGTGGAAACTATTGCAGCACCTTATTCATTAATGAAATTAATTCTTGAAACTGTAAAAAGAACAATAAAAGAATTATTTTTAATTTTTTTTCAGGTCTGCAAATAGCTTTAGTTTGCAACAATATAAAAATAGAATGATTTTATTTAAAGATATGAGGTTCAAAAAGTTGTTTTAGAAATGCTAAAATTTATTATTTTTTGCGCGCTGTTTTCATCGGCTGCTTTTTGTCGGCCTTCCCCACCGTCTCAGCCTGATGAACCTGAACATATTTGTGGAATATCCGCGGCTATTGAAAGATATGGATCACATAATACTGATAAAGTAATTTTTTGGTTATTATTGCCATTGACTAACACAATAAAGTAATTTTAGATTATTGAAGGAAATGTTTCAAGACCAGGAGACTGGCCTTGGGTAACGTCATTGAAGAAAGTTACGTCCCAAGGCATTTTTGGCTGCACATCCACACTTATCAGTGATAAATGGATTTTAACTGCTGCTCATTGTGTTTTTGGGGATAATGTTGTACTAAAGGCATTTGCTGGATCGAATAAAGTCTTTGATGGGCAAGAACTTATTGTTGAAAAATTTGTTTATCATCCTTTATATAAGCATGACGATCCAAATTCACACATTCATGATATTGCTCTTGTTGAAGTATTAAAACAATAATGTATTACATAACAGATGAACAAGACTTTAGGTATCAAATGTAACATTCAGTGATACAATCAAGCCCATTTGTTTATCTTCAAAACTTTCGGATTTGCCTCGAGATGATACAATTGCAGTTGGATGGGGAAAGATATGGGATGGTCATGAAATAGAACGTACATATGTGCTTCGAGAAGATTTGGTCCCAATTGAACCATGGAAGCATTGCAATGAGTATATAAATGCTAGTTAATCGAACACTTCTTCTAGGCATGTTTTTAGTGTCAATGAAACAATGGGTGAAGATCCAGAAACAGAAATTTGTGCTGGGAAAGGAATGCATTCTGTTTATCATGGTGATAGTGGTGGACCTTTAATGGAAATAATTAACGGTCGATTTTATGAAATTGGCGTCACCTCAAGAGGATTACCAACCGCCGATTCTGAAGTAACTGATGATTCCGATTTTGAAGGTGTTTTAATACTTTTAAATTTTAATAACGACAAAATTAATTTTAGATATTTTCACTTATGTTCCAGCATATTGCGACTGGATCTTTGAAACAACAAATGGTACTGTCAAATGCGAATGACTGTTTAAACAATGATAGATCCATTAAATTGTTTTAAAGCTTCTAAATAAACATTTTTTTTTGCAAAATTTGTAAGCAAAACAAACATCAATAAACATAGAAAGCTACGAAATTTCTAACTTTAAAACAAAAATCAAATTTTAAAATTTTAAAATCTATTAAAAATTTACCAAATTCGGAGCTTTTATTTAAAAACATTCCAAGGAGAAAGTCTGCAATAACAAGCCCTTGAAATTACATCATTAGGCTAGTCACAAATGCTAATGGGATCAAAATTTTTGTTTTATTAATGAATGCAAGATGTAAAAAATTGTTTCTCGTTTGTTAATAAGAAGTCATAATTTGTTTAAAAAATCTAAACGAAAGAAATTGTCTTTTTAAAGCAATGAAAAGAATTATTTCCAATTATTATTTTTCAATATCAGTATAAAAATAAATTTGATTTAATAGAAAATGTCAAATTGCAGCATGGCAGTTTTAACAATGCTAAAACTTATTATTTTTTGTTCGCTGTTCTTGGTTGCTTTTTGTAAGCCTTTACAACTTGGAAATTCTGACAACGCAAAACGTATTTGTGGGATATCACCTGCTCTTGAAAGATATGGAAGGCATAATACTGACAAGGTATAATTTGTTTGTAACTGACATTTATTAACTGTTTGCTTTTAGATTATTGAAGGAAATGTTTCACGACCAGGTGATTGGCCATGGATGGTTTCATTAAATTGGGGCGATAAATATGAGTGCGCATCAACTCTCATCAGTGATAAATGGATTTTAACTGCTGCTCATTGTGTTTACCGAACTTATGCTGAAATAAGAGCATTTGCTGGATCAAATACACGATCTGTAGGAAAAGAACTTGTTGTTGAAGCTTCGATTTATCATCCATTATATAAGCACGACGATCCAACTTCATATGTTCATGATATTGCACTTATACAAGTAACTTAACGACATTTTTTTTAATAATTTAATAATATTTTAGGTCTCAAAGGTAACATTTAGTGATACTGTCAAGCCAATCTGTTTATCATCCAAACTTAAACACTCACCTAATAATGATACAATTGGAGTTGGATGGGGTATGACATGGGATGGACAGGAAATAGAAGAGACATATGTGCTTCGTGAAGATTTTGTCCCAATTGAACCATGGAAACACTGCGATGTGTATGTTTGTCAATTTATTTATATATTCTTAAAAACGCATATATATTTTTTAGGAGTGATGATGATACCGATCCAAAAACAGAAATTTGTGCTGGTAGTGGAATGCATTCTGCCTATGTTGGTGACAGTGGTGGACCACTTAAAGAAATAGTAAACAATCGGTTCTATGAAATTGGAGTTACCTCAAGAGGAGGACCAGCTTCTAATATTACGGATCATACTGATTTTGAAGGTCTCTTAAATAAAAATCTTTTTCAATAATATACGATATTATTTTAGATATTTATACTTTTGTTCCAGCCTATTGCGATTGGATTTTTGAAACAACAAATGGTGATGTCAAATGCGAATAAGAATTTCGACCATTGATAAAATCATGTTGTAATAATTTTAAAACAGCTGTTTTTTAATAAACTTTTATGAATCTGCAACGTTTGTAAATACAACAAGCACCAATAAAAAAATAACCCTTAAAAATTATATAATTTTTTAGATTCATTAGCGAAGAATGAAAAACGCTACTTGGTTTCAATCAAATAAAAATACTGTAATGAAACAACAATGAAAGAAGATTTTCAATAATTTTTGTTAGTGAGAATCCTTCTAGAGAAGCTTCTGTCATTAAGAATAAATAAAAATGTTCAATTAGAAATAACAAATTAAAGCATTGTTATAGAATGCAAAAATATTGAATCCACTAATTGCAGTAATTAAGAAGCAATAATTTCAGTTCACGCTAAATATAAAAAACACGCTAAATAAGAAAACTTGCCATGGAATTCATTCGCAAAAAATGAAGCTTTAATTGCTTTCAAAAACAATTTATTAAAGTATTTAATTGGGCTGAATAAAACAATGGAAGATTCATTAGCAAAGATTGGACAAATTTCTTGTGTCAGAAATTATATAAAAATAAATCGAATTTAATTGAAAAATATCAAATCATAGCATTGCAGTTGGGACAATGCTGAAAGTCCTTATTCCTTGTTTGTTTTATGCCTTGGTTGTTTTTTGTTTCCCTTCACAACTTGCAAATCCTGACAACTCAAAACATATTTGTGGAATATCTCCTGCTCTTGAAAGATATGGAAGACACAATACTGATAAGGTGTTTAGTAATAATCTATATATTTTCTCTAACAGTAATATTTTTTCTAGATTATTGAAGGAAATGTTTCACGACCAGGCGATTGGCCATGGCTGGTTTCATTGTATGTAGAAGACTTTTTTTTCTGCTCATCAACTCTCATCAGTGATAAATGGATTTTAACTGCTGCTCATTGTGTTCATAGATTTAATGTATCAGATTATCAAGCTCGTGCTGGATCGATTAAAACGTTTGATGGACAAGAACTTGCTGTTAAACAATTAATATATCATCCATTATTTGATCCTGAAGCAAGTTCACAAAGATTTAGATTTGATATTGCACTTGTTCAAGTATTTTAACAAAAAACATTTTTATGTAAATTAATTTTCGATTATAGGTATCAAAGGTTACATTTAGTGACACAATCAAGCCAATCTGTTTATCATCGAAACTTTCAAAATCACCAAAAAATAATACAATTGGAGTTGGATGGGGACAAACGTGGAATGGAAGTGCAATAGTAAACTCATATGTGCTTCGTGAAGATTACATCCCAATTGAACCATGGAAGCATTGCCCTAAGTACATTTCACAAAACAAAATTTTCCATATTTTTCTACAATGTTTTTAGAATTGATGCAGAAACAGGTGAAGATCCAGAAACTGAAATCTGTGTTGGTAAAGGAATGCATTCAGCTTTTCATGGAGATAGTGGTGGGCCATTGATGGAGGTTTTTAAGAAACGATTTTATGAAGTTGGTATTACTTCTAGAGGTGATCCATATAATTCTGATGAAGTTACAGATGATACTGATTTTGAAGGTTACTTTAGAAAACATTTATGACTCGATTTAAAAAATGGCATTATATTTAGATATCTACACTTTTGTTCCAGCATATTGTGATTGGATTGAAGAAACAACAAATGGCGATGTCAAATGTGAATAAATAACAGAAACATTGAATAATTAATTAAAACTTGTTTCAAAATTCTAAATAAAAATTTTGTATCTGCAATATTTGTAAGCAAATCAAGCATCAATAAACAAAAAGTGTTTCACATAATTTAAATCTAAAAGGCAATGGATTCGGATTTACCACAAAACAAGTAAAATTTGAAAAAAAAAAGAAGAAAAAAGCGATAAACAAAAATATTCACAGAATTATAATCTGAAACGCTTCGAATTTCGATTAAACATAACGAAAGCAAACATTATTAATTTAACAGTAGACGAAAAGATACGACGTTATTAATTGTTTAATCTTACGCATTGCTTACAATATTCCTAAAACGCCGACGCCATTCTCTTTGTAGAGGTTTTTTTGTTATCACCAAAAAAGTGACGCGGATCATGTGAAAGGCCGATGTCGAGTTTTGGTAACGAAAAGCTGAACTTTTATTAAATTTCTTTTCTTTAGAGCCTAATTGGCAAATGTTTTAGGATTAATTAGCAACGATTGAAGCTCTAATTGGTTTGAGAAATTTTCGAAGTATTAATTGGGCAAAATAAATAATTAAAAATAAATTTTCGATAAAGAATTCTTTTGTCAAAATTGATATAAAACCAAATCAATTCACATTAATAAATTTCAAACTGAAGCATTGCAGCAGTTGTGACAATGCTAAAAGTCATTATTCCTTGTCTGTTTTTTGCCTTGGCTGCTTTTTGCCTCCCGTCCCGACTTGGAAATTCTGACAACGCAAAACGTATTTGCGGAATATCACCTGCTCTTGAAAAATATGGAAGTCATAATACTGACAAGGTATAATTTGTTTATTATTCCTAATAGCTAAACCCTTAATTTGCTTCAGATTCTTGAAGGAAATGTTTCAAGGCCGGGAGATTGGCCATGGATGGTTTCATTGTATTCACATGAATATTTTATGTGCTCTTCAACTCTTATCAGTGATGAATGGATTTTAACTGCTGCTCATTGTGTTTTTGGAGAAGATGTTACAGATTATCAAGCACGCGCTGGATCTAATAAACGATATGATGGACAAGAACATTTTGATGGACTAGAACTTGCTGTTAAAAAACTAATTTATCATCCGTTGTTTAATCCAGGTCAAAATATAAACTTCCACGATATTGCTCTTATTCAAGTAATTTTAAAAAATTCATTAAAATTTTAATTTTCGGTTCTAGATTTCAAAAGTAACATTTAGTGATACTGTCAAGCCAATCTGTTTATCATCAAAACTTAAACATTCAAGAAAAAATAATACCATTGGAGTTGGATGGGGTACGACATGGAATGGAAGTGAAATAGTAGATTCATATGTGCTTCGTGAAGACTATATCCCAATTGATTCGTGGAAGCATTGTACAGAGTAGATTTGTTCAAAATAATTCTGACATTTTTAGCAGTATTTATAGGATCGATGCAGTAACAGGTGAAGATAAAAAAACAGAAATTTGTGTTGGTAAAGGAATGCATGCAGCTTGGCATGGTGACAGTGGTGGACCTTTGATGAAAGTAGCACATAAACGATTTTATGAAGTTGGAATCACTTCTAGAGGATTACATAATGATACAGAAATCACTGATCACTCTGATTTTGAAGGTTTCATAAACAAAAGTTTTGTTGTAATAAAAGTTAAAACAAAATTTTAGAAATCTACACCTTTGTTCCTGCATATTGTGATTGGATTAAAGAAACTACAAATGGTGATGTCAAATGTGAATAACCGTTTAAACATTGATAACTAATATATAATCTTTACGTTTAATAAAGAAATTTAAGTAGGCAAACTTTGCAAACGAAATAAGCACTAACAAACAAAAGTTATTTTCTAAAATTCATCGGGCTTTGATTTACCAGAATATAAATAAAATTTTGGTTTTTAACATCTCATTTAAATATAACACACAGAAAAAATTGTTATTTGTGTAGTGCCTCCAAAACTTCTAATAACGTTGACGGCACTGTCATTTTTTTTTGTTTTTTTGTTGCGGTTTATCGCATTGTAGATGTTAAAAGTGTGATGCGAATCATGTGAAAGAGAGATGTTGACATTGTGGTAGCTAAAATCTAAATTTTTATAAGATTCATTTGACTAATTAGTAAATGGATTTATTAGCAAAGATTGAAGCGATAATTGGTTTCAAAATATTTCAAAACTGTAGAAGTATTAATTGGGCAAAATAAAACAATTAAAAATTTATCAAACATTTTCAAGCAGATTTTTTTTGTCAAAAAATATAAAAATAAAACGAATTTAAATTAAAAATAGCAAATTAAAGCATTGCAGTTGAGACAATGCTAAAACTTATTATTACTTGTTTGCTGTTAACTTCGGTTGCTTTTTGTAAGCCTTCACAATCCGATGAACTTGCCAACTCTAAACGTATTTGTGGAATATCTCCTGCTCTTGAAAGATATGGAAGACATAATACTGACAAAGTATGTATGTAAATGGACCTCGATTCTACGTCCACCTCGATTTTACGTCGTTTTTTCACGGTCCCTTGAAAGACGTAAAATCGAGGTTCGACTGTATTATCATGCCTATTTGTTTATCATCAAAACTTAAACATTCACCAAAAAATAATACAATAGGAGTTGGATGGGGGCGTACATGGAATGGAAATGTTACTTTACAAACAAATATGCTTCGAGAATATATTATCCCTATTGATCCATGGAAACATTGTGCACAGTAAATTCGTTATAAATAATTCTTACCCATTTGTGCTATTCTTTAGGATTGATGATGATGATCCAAAGACTGAACTTTGTGTTGGTAGAGGAATGCATTCTGTTTATCATGGTGACAATGGTGGGCCATTGATGGAAGTTGTTCATAAACGATTTTATGAAGTTGGTATTACTTCTAGAGGGGATCCATATGCTGATTCACAAATTACAGATGATTCCGATTTCGAAGGTTTTTTAAACAAAGATTTTGTTGTTTTAAAAATTAAATTTCAGATGTCTACACTTTTGTTCCAGCTTATTGTGATTGGATTGAAGAAGCTACAAATGGTGAAGTTAAATGTCAATAAAAGTTAACAAATCTGTTTTTAATTATGATAAATAAAAAAACAGTATTTTATCAAACAACTTAAACAGCATTAAAAATTTAATTTCTTTTAAACGCACATACAAATCAAATATATCTACGTACTTGCAACAATTTACAATTTAGTAATAAGCTCTTCTTCATCATCCATGTTTCCCTCATTTTTGAAAGCTAGTTTCTCATCCTAAAAAATACAACATCTTTTTTTTAAATTATTAAAAATCTTACTGCAGCAGTTGTATTGAAATAAAGTTTTACATAAAATAATGTCGGGACATTACAAGTTGGGCATCTAATCAAATCTGCTTCTAAATATTTTTGCATCTCTTCTAAGCATGTAATACAGTAACAATGACCACATAAAAATGTTCCAAATGGTCTAGTTTCTTTATCGTAGAAGTCAAAACATACTGGGCATTTGATGGAATATGACATAGTCAAGGATGCAGTAGCAATCCTTTATAATTTCAATGTTGCACAAATTTAAAGTTTAATAAAATGTAAGCAAATAAACTGCACAAGTATTATCACAAGCTTGTTTTTTGGGCGTGACAGAGCTTTTTGATAAAAACAAGAAGTTGTTTGTTGCATTTTCCGTGATGATTCTTACGATGTATGTTGAAATATGATTTATTATTACTTTTATTAGCTTTTTTCCATAATTGAGAGAAAACGTTCTTTAAAAATGCTGTATTTTTTAAATTCACATGTGCATATGATACTAACATTAATACATAAATCAATAAAGATCTCATTGTGTTTATGACAAACTATACAATTGTACTCAATTAATAAAAGTATCCCTTTAAATGATAATTTACAATCACCTAAGTTTCAATCAATCGATTGATGAAGAAAATGAATAGAGAACAGCGCCCCAGCAAAAACTTATTGCAGCTGTATTTTCTTCTTTTTGCTGCTGCTCTCTTTTTTATCACAATTTTTTTTCTTTTTTTCAAACAAAAAATGCAAAGTCTAATTGTTTTTCGTCGATTTGCTTCCTCTGCTGCAACAGCAACACCGCTAAATGCATCATCAGAATCATCTGCATCATCAATTCGATCCTTTGATGAAATTCCAGGACCAAAAGGTTTTCCATTTTTGGGTACATTACCAAATTATCGAAAACGTGAAGATATTGAAAATTATGGAAACATTTTATTAAAAATGTATGAAACTTTTGGACCATTAGTAAAAGAAAATATTGGATGGGGAAGAGGTTATGTTTTTTTTGTATTCAAATCATTATCAAATAAAATTTTATTTTGTATTCAATTCTTTCAATTTTATGAACTTTTTTTTAGGTTATGTTGTGCATGTCTTTAATCCAGGTATTGCTTTTATAGTAGTTGAAGGTTTGTTTTAATCACATGGGTTAAATTGCAGAAGATTCGAAGATAATCTTTCAAAATGAAGGTAAAATTCCACATATTACTCCGTTACAAGAAACAACACAAATGTATCGAGAAATGAAGGGAATGAATCCAGGGCTTGGAAATTTGTAAGTTTTTTCCACATAATATCAACCTGATCCTCAATGAAAGACATGTTAGACCATTAAAATGCAGAACAAAGCAAAATATTAAAAAATTTTAAAGCTATATTTTTGTTTTATCATTTTTACAAAAAGCAAATAAAGTGTTTTCGTTCAACTTTCGAGCTGTATTTTAATGAAAAGGTCTTATAAAAATGCTATCACATGATGGTGACTTAACGGCTTTGACCGCTACAATAGCATTAGATGATGATAATGGTGATCAGCGACTTCAAGATAATTTAATTCCATGTTTAGCTTCTCCCTTTATAGAGTTCGCCCAAAGCATGCATAACAAAACTGAAAAACTCTAAAAAATGCAGAACTTTAAAACATTAATAATTGTTTAAACCACTTTCTAATTAAAGAATTTTTTTTAACACCTTTTATCTTATCTTTCCTTGAATACACTTTTTTTACTTACAGAAACGGTGATGAATGGTATCGCCTTCGAGCTGCTGTTCAACAAGCAATGATGCGACCAAAAGCCGTTCAACAATATCTTCCTACCGTAAATTCTGTTGCAGATGATCTCTGCAATTTTATTCATTCAGAAGTCACCAAATCAACATCAAAGGAAGTTGAAATGCGCTCTCTCGCAGGTCGCTGGTCACTTGAATCAAGTGGCCTGCTAGTTTTTGAACGAAGACTTGGCTCATTTACACCTGAAAATTCTAAATGGGCATTAGATTTGGTAAAATGCAATCAACAAATTTTTGTTCTTTCTGGTCTTCTAAAATTTTCGTTACCGTTTTATCGATATTTTTCAACTCCAAAATGGTTAAAACTTGTAAAACTGGAAGATCAATTTTATAATGAAGCGAATCGGCTGATTGATGATACAATTAAACGTGTACGTGATAGTCAAAAGCCTGAAGATAAATTGTTATTTGTTGGATATTTGGCTAATAAGGAACAACTCAAAGATCGAGATATTCATGTAATTTTGTTGTCGTTATTTGCTGATGGATTGAGCACAGTAAGTTGTTACAAAAACTAACAAGAGGTCGTTTTGAGATGCCATCTAAGTTTTGACAAAAAGTATACTTATTAAGCCAATCAGGGATACAGTATTGCCAATATTTAAAAATATATCATGAGCTAAACTGAGATGACATTTAAAAACAGTCACTGGTAAATTAAAAAAACTTGTGTAAGTTTTTAGACTGCCCCAACTTTAATCTATAATCTTTACAACATTGCAACACATCCAGAAATCCAACAAAAACTATACAATGAAATCCATTCTGTCTTAATTGAATCTAAATCCAATGTCCTCTCAGCTGACTCCCTTTCAAAATTGCAATATCTCAAAGCAGCAATTAAAGAAACTTTTCGACTTTTTCCTATCGGAACTGAAGTGTCTCGTGTTCCACAACAAGATTTAATTTTGTCAAATTATCATATCCCTGCAAAGACTCCCATTGATATTAATACAAATATTTTGTTACGATCTCCGCAACACTTTGGTCCAGATGCTGATAAATTTAAACCAGAACGATGGCTTCGGGGCTCTAAAGAATTTGAAGAAAATAATCCACATCCATTTATGTTTTTACCATTTGGATTTGGGCCACGAATGTGTGCAGGTAAGCGATTAATAAACGGAGCCCTATATTTGGGCTTAAGTTGGTAGTCTTCCAGCTAGATGACGTTCAAGAATAACAGAAATATTAACCACGAAAATGCAAATCTTAGACTACTTTTTGCAATAAAAAAACTGACAAAGATTTTTTTAGGTCGTCGATTTGCTGAACAAGATTTGAATGTTTTACTGGCAAAGCTTATTTATAACTTTGAAATTCGATATAAACATGGAAAAATTTCGCAAAAATTTGAGACATTGCTTTTACCAAATGGAAATTCTAATTTCGAATTTATTCCACGAAAATGAATTTTTGAAAGACACTTTTTTATGCTTGTGAAATTATAAAAATAAAAATTTTTTTATCACTAACTTTTTATAGCAAATTAAAGGCATATTCGTGCTTTTCAAATTGTGTAATTTACAAACAAAAATTCAATACACACATTGTTAGTTTCCTGTTGAAATCGAACAATTCCAGATGGATCATTGTTTCCAATTCCTTACTAATGAGCTCCACTTTTTTTCCCTACAACAACAAAAACATCTGCTATTTTTAGCTTCTTTTTTAGTTCCCATGTTTTTTATATAAATGTTTTTTCCGAAAAAAAAAGTTTCTCAAAATGTCGTAAATCCTTTTTAAATCTTTTCTTTAACATTTATTTTTGCATTAGCGTGTTCTTTTTTCCCGTCTTCTTTTTATATGACTACAAAGCTCGTCATCATGGCTTAGCTTAGCTAGTAGCTGCTCTGTTTTTGGATTTGGCATCAACAACAAAAAAAGATGTCATAGCTGAAGAACGAAGAAAAGAAATCTTAGAACGACTTTAAAACCACAAGAAAAAAAACTTCCGTTGCTTTTTAATTTTAAAAGAAAAATAAATGTTTGTTAATTGCTGTTTACTGTTTTAAAACTTTAATATTTATTATCTATTTAAAAATCCATAAAAATGCCATCAGAAGATGATGACTTAACGACTTTAACCGTTACAATAGCGTTAGATGATGATAATGGTGATCCAAGACGTCAAGAAAATTTAATTCCATGTTCTGCTTCTGCTTTTTCTCTTGAAAAATTTTATGTTATTCGACCGCCAATACGCCCCGAACATGCATGTCCACTTCCAGCTAAAAATATTTTAGTATCAGATTTACCATCAGCTACTCAAACGCTGCTATGTGATAAATTAAATGCTGAACAAATTGGATCTATGAAAAATTGGAATTATTTAGCTGCAATTATTGGTTTAAAAGGTGATGATATAGCACGGCTTAAAAGAACCGATGATCCAATGCTAGGTGTTCTTCAAGCAGTTTTTGATATATCTTTGGCAAGGCTAATAACAGCTATTGGAGAAATTGGAAGAATTGATGTGCTACTTAGCTTAAGGCCACATATTCATGGAATATCTGCTAACAAAGCACTTTTAAAAAACCATGCTGCTCAAAATATTGCCCAACCAGCTCCAGTTTCAGTAAATCATCGACCGCAAACTCACGCTGCTCATAATATTGCCCCACCAGTTGCAGTAAATCATCGTCTACAAAATGAAAGATTTGATTCTGCAATAACAGAAACAGTTTCAAATTTTCATTTTCCAGCAAGAAAATTCATTATTGTTACTTATCATGAAACAGAAAAAACCAACAAGAAAGTCGTCAAGTTTTTGTTATCTGCTTTAGAAAAAGTTGCTGATCAATGTAATTTTGATATTTTGGACATTGCAAAATGTATTGATGAAACTAATATATCCCAAACTGCTTTGGAACTATTTAAAGAAGCTTCACATATTGTATTATTTATTTCTTCCCTTGATTATAAATCTCATATATCTAATTCCTCCACAGATTCTTCAAATGTTAATGCAGTTATAAAATTAAAAAGATTGTTTCACTGTTGGATGGATCAAGAATATCATGCAAATGGGTGTAAAAATTATAGATTTCGAATTATTTTAAATGATACTGTCATAAATACAAGGGATGTCTTACCTATTGGATGGCCGCAGACAACGTTGCAGTATACTTTTCCTAATAACGCACAATTTAAAGAAATTTGTACAAAATTGTTTGGATAAAGTTTTATTTATTTTCTTGTTTTAACGGTGTTTAATTAAATGATTTGGTTTTTTAACCATTAAATATCTTTGTACATTGTTTCAAAACAGATAAATATACGAGTTAGGATCGACAAGGACTTATTATGTTCCTTTGGAGATCTGGCTCATCATGAAAAATGTTGTTGCCATAATATCATATTATGATAACCATTCGGCAGTACCATCTTCTGAAGGGTCGAGGGCTAGGATTTTCACATTTTAAATGATTGAGGGCTTTGTACATGGTTTTAGAAATTTTTGCAAATGCTGTCGAAATCCAAATTTCAATGAAGACTCTCAAGCATATATAATGTGAAATTTTCAAACCCTTAATCAAGTAGTCACATTTTTTCTAGCATTAAAATAATCCCGACCTGCCATAGAATCAAAATAAGCTCTTGTCTATCTTTAAATACAAATTGTTGTTTAATCAAAAGTCATTTTTTTGCAGAATTATTGCAGCTTCTAATGCCATCAAAAAGCAATCAAAACAAACTAAAAGCTGAAACTATTGAAGAAAAAACTCGAATACATTCAATGCAACTTCGATGTCATAAGAAAGATATTCCACAATCTTCTATTAAAGCTGAAACATCTTATTTTTCATCATCAAGCAATGACATCAAACCTCCAAATTTATCAGCACAAAATCATAAAACAAAAGTTCCAACATTTTGCTCTGAAAAACAACGGAATAATTGTAAAAATATGCAGATTAATAAAAAAGCCAAAAAGACATCCTTGCAATTGGAAAAAGAAAATTTTAGTATTAAAATGAAACTTTACAGTAAGCTTATTTTTATTGCTATGACTGAACCTAAATGTTGCTATTTCAGAATTTTTAAAACAACAACGTTTGAAGGAAAAACAGTAATACGGAAGTATTTGATCAATTTTATTATTTGCCATTCAACTTTTTGTTCATGTGTTTTCGTATGTTTGCCACTGCCTCATATCTTTTTGTTTTTCGTTTTATAAACTTTAAAATTTTGTATTTATAAAATTACAGAATTGAATGAAGGTGAAAGCTTAATTGGAGGTTAGACCAAATTCTATGCTTTGAAGGCAGCCTACAACATGGAACTACAAGAGCTCCTTATTATTACTTTCTTTCCAGCCATTAGGAGTAAAATTGAGTAAATTAAAAAAAACTTTATTTTAGTAAAATTAAGCGTTTGCATTAATATTTAAAACGTTTAACTATGCTTTTGTAATGACTTTCCTTGATTTCACTCCATTTTAAAAAATGGCCATCGGCTTGCGGCTTCTGTCTATGCTTGAAAAATGGGAATGTCGGTTTACAAAAAAAATTTCTTATTATTTTGCATTTTTTAGAATATATTTTTCTAATGAATATTTTGAAGACTCTGAAGTTGATTATGAACAAAAACTGCAGATTATGCGGATTTTTTTCATCATATAGATCGAAACTTCTCACTATGCCTACAGTTTTTTTTCTTGATGTTTTGAGAAAAGAATTTAAAAAGAGCAGAACCAGACGGAACCTGTTGACCGCTTTCAATGTTTTAAGAAACTCTGTAAAATTAAAAAATTTATTCCTGCAGAATTAAAATTTTCGATCGACGTTTTTTCAGTGCCTTTTTTTAAACCTTTTAACTAAAATATCTGATTTGTTTTTTCGCAATTTTATTTAATTGTTTTTCAATTTTTGGAACCCTTAAAACTAATGAATGAATGTAGTAATGGGAATAAGAAGAAAAAACTATTTTAAATTTTTGGGCGTCAGTCAGTCAAAAAACTAACACATTTTTTTCATCTTCTTCAAAGAATGTAGTAGTACTTTTTATGTAAGCAGGTTTTTTCTCCCGGTTTTTTTTCTTCTTCCATTTTCAGAAAGGAGAGGCCCTCGTCGTTTTTTTACTGATTCCCATTATTTTTTTTGGTGTGACAGGAAAAATGTGTTAAATGTTGTTGTTTTTTTGGCTGTCATTTTTCGAGCATTATTGAGAATATTGCTTTCCTTCTTTTGCTTTGCATTTGCTTTGTGTTTGCTCCACCACCATCAAAAAGAAAATGTTGTAAAAATATGTGTGTTTTTAACACAATTTTTTTCTTTTAAAGTGCTTGATTTTTTTTCTGGTAAAAAAAAGTACATTAGTTTTTTTATTGATCGGCTTCCATAGCTTTCATTAAATGTACTTACTTTAAACTTTAGATCCTTTAAGGAATTTATTGATAAGATAGGAGAAAAACGGATGATTGGAAAGCTGGTCCATAATCAGTTAAAAAAGTGTAGGAGAAAAAAATAAGTGGAGTTTTTGCACTTTCTACGTATGTACCATTGAGTACTAAAAACTGAGCTAAAGTAATAGAAACCATTCCATTCTATCCTATTTCCTTTTGTTATCTTTAACCTTGCTAAGGCACGGCTAAGGTTATTTTTGATCTACTATAAATTTTTGGAGGTGTTCTATTATTTTGTATACGACACATTCCTGTCCTCCAAAAAAAATTTAGAGAAAACCGAATTTGAAGGAAGAAATGACTAAAGCTTGCCACAGATGATTCATTGCTGTTTTTGTTTCTTTCATTTTTTGGAATTTTTTTGCCTTTTTTCGTTCACTGATTCTGCTCAAAAATTTTGAGCAGAATCAATGAACTATCATTTTTCGAAGAAAGAAGAATCGAATTTTCAAGATTCTTGATTATTTTATTTTGTAATTTTAGTTAATGTTGATTCACTAATTTGCCAAATATTTAAATTAATGTTAAAAAATCAGTTGAAAAATTTGTTAATTAATTGAAACCGTAATTTAAGTTTATTTATTTCTTTTAATTAACTTTTTGTTTTGACCGAATATTTTTTTCCAGTTTCTGTCCTCCCATTTCTTCTTCTTGTTTACCTTTTAACGTTCAAATTTTTTGTACCTTTTTTAAAGTTTTCCAAAAAAAGTTTTTCAAGAACTTCGTGATTCACGCCATATTTGATTTTCTGTTTTTTTTATTATCGCTTGTATAAAATTTATCAAAAATGGAAAAAAGATGGGAAAAATACTTTCAATTTTCAGAGTTGAAGCAAAAAATCAAGAAACAAATGCGTCATTTTTTCATCGTTTTCTTATTTTGATCATCATCAATTTGCGTTAAAATACAGAAAAGTTAGTTATACAATTGATTGTATGTTTTTTATTTTGTTTTTTCTTTTGCCTGGGAAACCAAGTGTTTTGGATTAGTTTTTTTGCAATTGAGTGTAATCGCCTTTTAACAGAGCATTTTTCGTGCAAAAGCGAAAGTGGAACAACCGCAGCAACATAAATGCGCAATTTCTTTGATGATTTTTGATCTTTTTTCAAATAGCGCGTTTTTGCTTTTTTTATGTATTCTTGACGGCTAAAATTGTTAATAGACATTTTTCACATTTTGATGTTATTACAAAAGCGTAATACTTAAAAAATATGATAGCTTTTTAGGAAAAAAATTCAGTTAAATACTTTAAAGAATCTTTCCTTAAAAAATTAATTTTTAAAAAATCAAAAAAAATTTAAATTGACGGTTCAGGTTATCCTTTGGACGACTCCAACTAAGTTGGTGTGCATGAAAGCACGCATCCAGGATTCGAACCGCCATAACACCCCAACCTCCAACTTGGACGCAACAGTGCTAGCAACTGCGCTATCCAAGCGGCAGGAAAGTACTATAATATTATCAATGACGTGTTATTGTTTTTTTAACAGTAACTAACAATTGTAAATAAAGATAAATATCCAAAAAAGAATTGAATACTTGGCCAAACGTCAGATATATTTTAAATACTTTTTAAAGACTTTAGAAAAAAATTAAAATTCTCGGCTTTAACTTTTATCATTTATTTTACCAGAGTAATAGCGTGTAATAAAAATTGTTTAATGCGTGCTGATATCCAATTCCGTTTCCTTTTCACCAAAATAATTATAATCCAGTTTTCAGGACTCTTTTTCTCTTCGATTGTTGTTTATATTTGATTGTTATTATTACCGAAAAGCTTCTTCAAACTAAGAATTGTTTTATCAAACTTTAATTAACACAGAAATATCACATGGTTGAATACGATAACGAAAAATTTCCTGTTCATAAGGTATGTTTAAATTGCTATTGATAGTTTAGCAAGTAATTCCCGTAGTTTATAGGCGGCCTTCAATAATGATGTACAAACTCTTTCTCGTTTATTAAGTGAAGGTAAACATGATATTGGAGCACAAGATTTATGGGGTAATACAGCTCTTCACATTGCAACAATGCTTGGACATAAAGGTTTGTTATTTTCATCTACTAATAACAGTTAATGTTTGAAACAATAATAATTCATGGGTTTGTATTTTTAGAATCAATTACATTGCTATTAGCCAAGAATGCACCAGTAAAAACTAAAAATGCTCAAGGTTGGAGTTCATTAATGGAAGCAATAAGCTATGGAAATCGTCAAATAAGTATGTTTTAGAGAAACGTGATGTGATACTAATTGCTGCTACTTTTTAGTTACTTTAATGCTTCGAAAACTTAAAGCACAAGCAAGAGAACATTTAACATCAAGAAAACCACATTTAATGAAAGTACTGGGATCAATTGATGATTTTTATATGGAAATTAAATGGGATTTTGTAAGTTTATTTTATTAATATAGCGGTACAAGTATAATTGGAATCGCTTTTTTGATCTTACATCGTTGTCTTTGACTTCTGTGAGCTACCTTTTATTACTGTAACCGCTTTAACTTCATCCTTTTTAGCATTCATGGGTTCCTCTGCTCTCTCGAATTTTGCCATCAGATGTATGTAAAATTTATAAGCATGGTACAGCACTTCGAATGGATACAACACTTGTTGATTTTAATGATCGATCATGGGAACGTGGTGATATCAGTTTCATTTATAATCCACAAGTTGAACATCTCAAGCAGCATCTTGTTGTATTGGATAATAAAAAGAAAGTATATCAAAAATTAAAGAATTCAAGTGTTGAAAAAGATATTGAAGAAGAAGTTGATGTCTTGATGAGTTCAGATATTGTATCAGCGCAAATGTCAACAAAACCTATTACATTTGAAAGAACAATGGTATGTTATTAATTATTTCTTTGTTGGAAGCATAAAATAAATAAGGAGGTGAAACTAGTAGTATTATAAGAAGCAAAATACAGCACTGCTGAATTGTTGCCTTTATTTTTTATGCCCGTATTTTTACGTTTCCCATTCTAGGTGACAAAATTACATGAAACTTTTAGAAAATGTACATATAAACCTGAGGGACAGATCTATACCCCATTTGGAACCCAAACTATACCCCGAACAACAAAAATGGAATAAGAAATTAAAAAATTCGTGGAAAACCGTAAAAAATCGTGTTAAATGTATCAAGACATTCCACGATTTTATACGATTTTTCACGATCTTCCACGGTTTTCCAGAAATTTTTTAAAACTTTTTTCATTTTTTTTGTATTTCTTGGGGTTTGGGGTGTTGTTGGGGCTCCAGATGGAGTCAAAGGGTATATTGGGGTCCAAAATAATTCAATATTTTATCTTACAAAGGGCGTGGAGCTCGTTTCATCTCTTGATTTGTTGCCCTGTTCTTTGTATCAAACAATCCCGTAATAATTCTTATAATTTTAGGCTGGCTGGTTCTTTAGACATGAAAAATCAGATATGGTTGGACAATATTCTACAAATTATTATAATGTTGATAATTTAATTTTGGTATCTAAAAAGCGTCGAGAACATCTTTCACCTGATGATATCAAGAATAATAAAACATATTTGCAATCATTTACAAATGGTAAAAATATTCCTGATGAAAATGAAATAAAGGTTGGTTTGGGCTTTCGGGGATACTGTATTTTGCTACAATAATCTGCTTTTTTTGTTTAATAATGTTTAACATTCGTTCTTTTTCTAGTCATTTCAACATCGCCCCGATCTACCTCCACCTTCTGGACCTAAAGTAACATGGGAAGAATATATTTTTTCATCAGAATATATCCATCTTGGTCGTCCTTTAGATGTTAAATCAAATTCAAAATCTTTTAAAGCTGGCATTGGATTAAGTCCAGAATTTCCACTTGGTGTTAATACATTGGTTGATATTCTTGAAATTGTTGCACCTTTAAAACATATGAATAAGATGCGACATTTTTGTGAAGCTCGAATGCCACATGGATTCCCTGTACGTCTTGAAATTCCATTGCTGCCAACAATAACTGCAAAAATTACATTTCAAAAATTTCAATGGTGTGATAATCTTTCAATGAAATTTTTCCGTGTTCCAAGAAGCTATACTGAAGGTTTGCTCGGATTTTTCGATTACTGTATTTATCTTTAAAATCTTTTTTTAAGACACCAATCGTTTCCCTGAACTTTAACTTTAAAAAAGACTTCTATGCAGCTGCTGCCGCCACCAAAATATTCTTGTTATGCATTTTCGTTTATTCTCTCAAATGATCTCATACACCGGTATTTATTATTATTAACAATAAGTCGTCATGCAATAATTACGAGTGACTTCGTTCTACTTTTTTTCATTGTAAATTTTGTTTAGTTTTGCTCAAATATTATCTAAAATGTAGTATTATTACTGTTATAAACTCTTTATTAACTCTCCTTTTTGGAACAACAAATAATTTTGTTTGATGCCAAAAAAAGCATTTCTTGTGGTAAAGATAAATAATTTTTTTAACAAATCATATTACATTTACCAGCTTTTATTATTACTAAACAGTATTTAATAAAATTATTATTAATTATTTAATATTACCATTTTAACTTTTTTTGTTGTCAAAAAATGTAATTTTTCTTTTGCCAGAGAGCGCTTCTCTAGCGCAGGCTGGAATATTTCCTCTGCTAAAAGAATGTTTAGATGGGTTGTATAAAAGTGAGTTTGGATTTTGGTTATTTCGGTAGAGGAGCAGTACACAGGAATACCAAAACGTAATAAGGAACATTCATTTATGGCTCAGGATCCGAATGCTTTCTCCCTTATAATTAATCCTTCGGGGTTGGTTAGTTAGTTACGGTCAGCGGGTCTTGTCGAACCTCCTCTTCCAGGAACGTAGTTCCACAATAAAACGTACATTTGAAAGATTACTTACTTTGAAAGCTTACTCTTACATTGTACAACTATTCCATCACATTAGTAAGTTTAGTTGCTTACGCCCACGGCCGGTGCCACAAAAATATTTTTTTGATTTTTAACTGTTAAACTACTTGCAATCAAAAACTTTTTCCCCTACTATGATTTTGATTATGAGTGTAGAACATCCATCCTTCTTCCAGGATCAGCTTCTGTTCACATTACTGCAGTTCCAAACTTTAACGTGCATTGAAAGCTTACTCTTACATTGTACAATTATTCCATTACATTAGTAAGTTTAGTTGCTTACGCCCACGGCCGGTGCCACAAAAATATTTTTTTGATTTTTAACTGTTAAACTACTTGCAATCAAAAACTTTTTCCCCTACTATGATTTTGATTATGAGTGTAGAACATCCATCCTTCTTCCAGGATCAGCTTCTGTTCACATTACTGCAGTTCCAAACTTTAACGTGCATTGAAAGCTTACTCTTACATTGAACACTTATATATAAGTATACTTTGAAAGCTTGTTCTTTCAAGGTCACTAATAGAAGCATGTATTGCACTTTTAATTTTGACATTTAAAAAACATTTTCCAGATAGTGCTAATTTCATTATGATAATCTGTATTATTATTATTATTATAAACTCTTTATTAAACTGTCATTTTTTATACAACAAATAAATTTTTATAAACAAAAAAAGATACAACCGTTTTTTAACATTTAAAAATCATTTTTCTGGGAGCAAAAATAGGCAAGATTTGATTTTATGACATTCCCGTAACTCTTAATTTAATATTTGTTGGTTTATGCTCAATTGCACTTGAGGATTGAACCTTCATGAGAGAATATGGTCGACGAATTTGTGACATTGAACGTGAAGACATTAGTCCAGCCGAGGGTGAATATGATGATGTAGAACCAGCAGTATATGAAGAAGTCATGGATTTTGACATTAGAGGTGATGATGTAGGGGTATATGATGAATGCCTTGTTGTAGAATAGCTACTTAGTGGTGAACGAGTAGATGGTGATGATGGAGTTGAATCTGATCGATAAGTAGATCGATATCGAGTTGTTGATGGTGGAGATGAAGTTGTTGGTGAACTACTTGCAGATGATTGGTAAGAGCGATATCGAGCTGAAAGCATAGGAGTGATATTTTTATAGTAAGGAATTTAGAGCACTTACTTGATAGCGGTAGCTTTGAAGATGGCTTTGTATCTTCAACTTTTGGTGGCATAGGACTTCCTGATCGTTGAGTAATGACTACTTGTGGTTGTGGGCGTACAATTGCGACTTTTGTTTTATCAGCTCGATTTGTTTTCCATGTTGGTGGTTTATCGGCATGAATATCGTTGATACTGCTAGTGGAAATACCAGTTGGTGGACGACTTGATGATAGACCATTTACTCTTGAAATTGTACTTGACGCATATGCAGAAGGTGATGATGAAGATGTTGAATTTGATGTTGTACTTGTTGTTACTGTTACACCATCTCCACCTACTGTAACAAGCGCGCCATTCTTTCTTCGATGTGTAACACCTTTTTTAGCTTTTTGAATTATAGGTGATGGTGGACCTCCATCTTCTTCTGGATTAGAAGCACCACTGCCACCAGATGTATCAATTTCAGTCCAAAGCCGCTTTTCTTCCGCTACTTTTGTTCCATCAGATTTAAGAGATTCAGTTGTTTCAGAGCGACTTAAATCACATGCATACTGTTGTAGCAGATGTCGATCATTATTTGAGCTTGATTCTGAAGTTAATAAAGATCGAACAGATTTTTCAAGGGAAAGAATTGCAGGTTCATCATCGGGAAAGAAAAGGAATTTCTTTATTCTTGGCATCATTCGGCATAATTGTAATCTATAATCTTGAGATGTACTTTTGAAACATTATGTTTTATAGACCTACCGTATATTCGAAACTTGATCATTTGCAAGCTTTAAAATAGCTTGCAAAAAATTTTCTTTAAAAAAATCTCTTGAAAAATGATGTAATAGCATTGGAACAATATCAAGTAAAATTCGTCTTTTATGGCAAGATTGATGTTGAGCAACAGCTAAAAAACATATATGTAATTTAAAATATGAGATGATTCAAGTTAATGTAAAATTCATACTTTTGGTAAAAAATTCAATAACATTTTGTCGATTTTTTGATAGCGGAAATTCTCTCATTAAATGTAATAATGCAACAGCAGCAGCAATTCGGCATGGCAATGCATGTGCAGTAAGAACTTCTTGCTTCAACATTGGCACAAATGTAACAAATAAATCATTTGGTGGTAAAATCTTTTTTAATACTATTAAATTCATTAAATATGATTCATGAGATCTCCAATTTCCTGTATTTCTTACAAGTCGATTACAGCCAACAATTAAACGATCAAGTTGAACTCGAGTTGTTTTCTGGAAAGGGAAGGGGATTATTTAAATTTTTTAAAATATGAGTTTTTGACTTTTTTAGCAAAGTTTTTTTTTAAATAAATCGAAACAAAGCAAACTTTTTGTGACCAAAAATCGAAAAATTATCACATTTATTCGAAGTAAAAACCGATAGAAAATATCGCTTAATGGAATAACATACCGGTGATCGCTTTTCTTGCTCTTTCTTTACCATCTGATACAGCAGTGGAATAGCTTTATGCAAATCTTTCACCAAATGTTGAATAATTTCTACAGCACCAGTTTTAATAAGTTCTGTAAAAATATGTAATAGTGCCGGTTCATCGGGCCTTAACAGCAGTATTTCATGAAATCCTGCAGCAATTGTTGAACGAATTTCTTCATCATTTTCATAACAAAATCTTTCCAAAATTGGCAGCAATTTATCATTAAATAAATCACCACTATATATCATTGCAAAACACTAAAAAATGTTTATTGTTGAAGTTACAGTAATTGTGATAAAATAAAGTCTTACAGGAAAATTATATGCACATGATCGACGACAAGTTAAAGCTAGCAACTGTAAAGATTTATCAGAATCTGGTACAGACATATTTACAATTCTACAATATGTATCTAAGAACCATCGAGTTTCTTGTGGTGATAAAATATCTTTTAAAGCATATAACCATGGTGCTAATTGTTTGCTTACAACTGCAAGAGAAGTATCACGAAGAATTAAAGCTTGTTCAGTACATTTTCGAAGAAGAGGTAGTACAACTGTTTTTCGAGATTCTAAAAAAGGAGAGTTTGTAGAAAAGTGAATAGCATAGTTTTAACTACATTAAAATCACTTTTTTGACCTTATTTCATTTCGTTTTGTCTTCTGCTAGCTTATTTTTGCACAACTATTTTTGTTTTTGAAAAGATTCAAAAAGAAGATATTTAAAGGAGGCGGACGGTTTGATACTTTTTTTGAACGTCCCGCGCTTTGCATTCCCTGAAGCGGGAAATTTAAAATCATCATTTTGCCGATGAAAAAGGCTATTTTCGTTTTAAAACCGAGAAAAATTCAGGGAATGCAAAAAGCGGGAGGTTCAAAAAAAGTATCAAACCGTCCGCCTCCTTTAAGGTCAAAAAAGCAATTTTTGGATCTCTCTGTATAGTAATATTTACCTTTTGTAAAATATGGTAAACAAACTGCAATTGTATTTAAGATAGCTTCTCGAACACCTGAATCATCATCTTTACATAATTCAATTAAACATGGTAGCAACAGTGATACACAATCTGATGAATTGCTGCAATAATATAATTGTTTTTGAAATTCTTATGTTGTGTTAAAATGAGAAAGTTCTTACTTTAATGATTGAGCTATAACAGATAGCCTTTGTGCAATTGCAGTTCTTACGGTAGCATTAGGATCTTGACATAACATTTTTGTACATGGAGCAAGATCTTTTTTAATGCTAAAAAATAGAGTATTTTAAAAAGTGTGAATGGTTTTTTTAAAAGGAAGAAAATCAGATTAAACTTGAAATGAAGTGCTAAAAAGGAAAGAAATCATGAATCATTTCTTCAAAAAAAGGAAAGAAAATGATCAGAAAAAAATAAAAGGGAAAAAGCGACAACATTGACTGATTTGTTTTTTTAATATAGTCATAAGAAAGAGAAGGTGTAAAGTGTTTTTCTGGCAATTACGAAACATTGAACAAAAAGAACAGAAAAATGCTAGAGGAAGAAAAAACAGCTGTATCTGTTGATACTTTTTTTGTCAATGATTGTAAAAAAAGCTATTTTTTTTAAGAAAGAACACAAACAAAGCGTTTGATTTTAATTTAAAAAATGTTACAACTGTTTGTTCACTTTTTTAATTGCACAAAAATCAAATTTACCTTTCAACAGGAACAATTGCACAAAGTTTTTCAATTAACCTTGCAGCAATAACTCTTCTTTGAATTCGTTTTGTGGAAACTGCTTGACTTACTGTTAATGGGACAATCTGAAAAAGAAAGAAAAGACATTTTTATGGCAACCTTATAAATTTGGGAGAAAGGAAAGAGAAAATTGAACGTTTATCCAATCTTCTGGTCTTCTTTTTTGTTGTTTGATTGTTTTATAATTCATTAAAAAAAATAACATCAGAAAAAACACGTAAAAGAGATGAAAGAATTTTTTCTTTTTTGATCAGTTTACTACTTATTCAAAGAAAATTACCGCAACATCAGCAGCGGTAAGAGCAACAAACAAAATGTATTTAAACGATAATTTAAAAAAGCACTGAAGAAAGAAGACAACAACAACGATAAACGAAAGACACCCGGAGGAGAAGAAGAAGATGCGCGCCGGGTGATGAACTACCTCCGAAAAAGGGGTTTCCACTTGTTTTTTTAAAAGAAAAAACGCGCGTAAAAACAATTATAAGGACATTCGTACTTGAATTAATTTACGATTTTTTATGTCTTTTTTAGGTATAACAGTAACAACAAAAAATGCTAATTGAACAATTAAAAAAGGTTAAAGGCTGTAAAATAGGAGTACTATAACAAAAGTTTAGTAAAAAGAGTAAAATAATATAAAAAAGGGTCTAGTCTTTTTTAATGCACTTTTTTTATTTTCAAAGAAAACAATGTGTCTTTTTTAAGAAAGACTGATTGAAAAATGTATGAACTTTAAAAAGGCGCCAAATGAACCGTGGCTTTTTTAATCAAAACTTTGAATCACAAGTTTCTTCATTTCTAATCAAAAAATGTTTATTATTATTGTCTATGGTTGTTGGCTGATGTTATTATTTATGGTTTTCTTGGTTTTCAACATAATTGTTTTGTTCAATGAATATGAAGTTTAAAGTAATAACCTACTTTTGGACATAAAAATAAAAAATTGATTAGTTGTACTTGAATTAATTTATGACTTTTTATTGTCTTTTTTAGGATAAAAATAGTGATAGAAGTTAAGGGTTATCAAGGCTGTTTCCAGGAAAGATGTTTGAAATTAAAGATAAGATTAATTTTCGGAGTTAATGCAATCAGTGAGGGCACGTCTTTGATCTTTTGTCGCCAACGGCAGAAGATCAAAGGATTTTATCCATTAGGATGGAGCACTGGCACCAAATTCTCCTCCCATTTAAATACGGGCTTGAGAGCTCTAGTACAGTACTTTGGCGGGTATCAGCAAATAATGTGTTTAATACCTCCAAAAATTAATCAAAAATGGAAAACTTTTTTTCACAGTTCAATCTAATCAAAAAATAAAGAAAAAATAGCAATAAAATTCCGGAATCACTTATAAAAAACGCTTGAAAAAAAGATTAAATAAATAAAAGTGTGATTGCTTTTTGCGTGAATGATAAATGAATGAATGTAAGTGAGCGAACTTCGTTAGCCTCTTTTTCTTCTATACTTATTGTGGCAAATAATAAATAAATGAATACAATACAGATTGCAGCATAATGCTCTACTCATTCAACGACCGGTTCGAAAAGGGATAGTTTCATCTTTCTTTCTTTTTTTGCACACAAAAGCGCGAAAAAAATTACTGATTGAAGTGCTTCTTCTTCATCATCATCTCTTACTTACTTACTACACACATATTCATGTGATTCATCCCCGTTTCTTTCTTTTCTCCTTTTGAGCTGCTAAAAAAACAAATAGAAAAAATGCATTAACGTTAAAAAGAATAAAGAAGAAAAAACATGTGTAGCAACAATGAATGAACAAATACAAGATAGAGATAGAGAGAGAAACAGAACGTAAGTTTGGTCAGTTATAAAAAAAGAAACTTAAGATATTGTTTTAAATGTACTTTTTGAATGAAGAGAACATGCTCAGGACGTCATCAAATGAGGGGTACTTGTTGCAAAAAAGAAACTTTATGTTAATGTTGCCGCGAGTAAACTGTATTTTTCACGTGTATCTCTTTTTGAACGGTTATGACGCAGAGATAAAGATAAGATCAATAGCATTAGAATCTTAAGTGAAAAAATATTTTAGTTTTTAATAACTCAAGAATTACAAAACTGAATGTTCACAAGAAAAAGTATTGTAGTAAAAAATGGCATTGAAAAAACCTAACATTTTCTTAAAATAAGTTAAAATCTTAAATACAAATAAAGACCTAACATTCTTAAAAGAGTATAAAAAAGTCTTTTTTTGCAAGGTTACAAGAAATATAAACTTTACTCAAACAAATAAAACTAGAATTTTTACATTGTTGTCAATGTTATAGTGTTAAATCCAAAAGCAAATGTTGCAGATAAAAAGGTAAAAAAAGCAATAGTTTACATATAATATATTTTTTTAAATAGAAAATATATATTAGGGCAGTTAGGCAAGCTACAGTAACTGTGAATGTCAATGAATTTGATGGCCGAATCTTTCAAATAAAATGACAAAAATGATTTTTGATTATTAAATAGAGGTCATAATATTCTTATAGTCTTTGAGCCAAAATTATCGTTATGACACTATTTAAAATTTCTTTTTAAACGTCATAAAGCCAAAGAAATTAATATTTTCATCAAAAAATAAAATACAAAAATCAAATGACAAAAAACAAAGAAAGTAAATCATTAAAAAAGAGAAACAAAAAAAAGAACTGCTGATGTTACTTTTTAGAAGAAAAAAAAGCTCAAACAAAAAGACTCGTGTGTTTGCTTTTTATCCATTTTTTTAAAACAAACAATATCCGGTAAAAAAATGAATTTTTTTGAACACTTATTTAAAATATTTATTCAATATATATCTCATCGTTGTCTATCCAATTTATTTTGATTTATCCGTTCACTTTTTTTCTCTATCATTGAACACAAAAAAATTCTTTATCCCTTTCTATCGCTTTCTTTAGTCGCTTTGGTGTTGATTATCCCTTTTTTAACAACAACAAAAAAAAACAGTTTTTTTACGTCGTTAAAGAAAAGGACTTTTGAATTGAAAAAATAATTTCTAAAATTTTCAATTACTTTTTTCCCCTTTCAAAAGCATTTTTTTATCGAAACTGTAAAATTGAAGGAAATGCTTTGAAGATTTTTTCTATTCAGAAAATCGTGGGTTCGAGTTCTATCATGACAATGTCATAAACAAGATAATAATTTTTGAGATAACTTTTCGGTAATATTTTTACTTCGATCCCTTTTGTAACAAACAACAAAAACAGTCTTTTTTGCACCATTTGACAAAAAAAATATATTTAAAATTTTTCAATTAATTTTTTTCATTCATTTCAAAAGCTTTTTTTAACGAAACTCTAAAAAATTGAAAGAATTTTTTGATGATTTTTCTCCTCCAAAAACTTTTATTTTGACAACAAAAAAGACAAGAAAATGGAATAAAGAAAAAGAAGGCCTTCTTGAATCATTGAAGCGTCATAAATTTTTACAAAAATTATTTTTTTTTGTTTTACAAAACACAAACACAAAAAAAAGAATATGTAATTGTTTGGAAAAGGAAAAAAGAGGGAATGAAGCTGAAGAAACGATTTGATAATTGTAGAATAGAAAAAAATAGATGTGAATCTCGAAAAAACTGTTGCTACCTATGGAACGATCAAAATGTGTTTTATGAAAAAATTTGTTATTCAAAACACACGCAGAAAAGAACTTATGTCTAGATTTCTGGAATTTTTTTCTTTATGAATCCTATGGGAGTTATTTGCCGACATCAAAAAAATGCCATTATGAAAAAATGTAAAAACCCAAAAGACAACTTAAAAAATGGGAAAAAGGAAAAGAAAACAAAAGAGCAATGACAAATATGAAGTTTGAGTTTTTTGAACAACTTTTTTTGTAGACTAACGTTTTTTTGGCTGGAAAAAAGTAAAACTAAAAAGTTTTTTTGCTTCCGTGTTTTGAAGTCTGAAGGTCAAAACAAAAGTAAATTATCTTTGAAAATTAAAAATAATATTATCGTTTTGTTGACAAACAATGAACAAAAGAAGAAATTACATGTTACAAAATCATACTTGTTATTACAAAAAGATGATTATTTTAGGACTTACCTTAAAATAGCTTTTTCTCACGTTTAAAACGTTTTATCTTTTTTATGGTTTTGTCATTTTGTAATTTAAATAAGTCTTAAAGAAGTTTATATAAAAATGAGCTTATAAAAAACCATGAAGACAATAATCTATTATTATGAATCATTAAAAATGGACTATTATTATGATGATATCACGACAAAAATTTGCTTAATTTTTATAACAAATAAATCACATGGGTCACAAAATTGTGATTTTTGATGTGATTGTTTGAACACCTCAAATGATGTTTTCGTTGTTGTTTTAATAATTGCAAATAAACAAAAACTGCTCGATGAAAAAACGACCTTGTCATTTTGTAGTTTAAATAAATTTTAAAGAAGGTTATCGAAAAGAAATAAAAAAAAGCTTATCTATAAAAGAAACTATTAGTCTATTTTTATGAATAATAAATTATGACAAATATTTATCAAACAAATCGCACGATTAAATCTGGAGTTTACGTGTTTTTTCTAACTAAACGATTCCAATGTGTTTAGCAATTGTTTTGTTGTTTTAAAAAAACCCAAAATAAAATTAGGTAAGTATTTAAAATCAAATAAAAATAACTTACAAGTTCAGTTACAGCTTGCGGCTGAATGCATTCAACAATATCGAACAATGTTTCTAACCAGGCAGCTGCTGCCACTGAAATAGAAAAAAAACAACTATAATAAATTTTTTAAGAGAAAAGTCTTTTTTGTTTTAAACAAAAAATGGGATTGAATGAATTAGAAGGAGGAAGCGACTGGACTGGACGATTGTCCTCGTTTACTAAAATTATTGTTAAAAATCTCATCATATCGTGCAAAAAAAAGTAAGAGATTAACAAGAACGATACAAATAGTAAAAATGTGATTTTTATCAAACTAAAAAATTATGATCAAAAATAAAACATAATTCATGCCGATTATATGCGGGAGGGAGATTTGCATAATTTAGGCTCTGTTAAAACATAAAAGTTGTTAGTCGCGGAAGGGATTAAGTGAAGGTGTATTTATTAATCCGAAATTGTTTTTGTTATAGATTATTGCACACCAGAAAACCGTATGAAAGTGTAAAAAAGAAAATTAAAAGTTAAAAATTTGGTCGAAAGTTTGAACATTGATTCAATATTGATAAAAAACAGAAAACAACAAAAAAGACAGAATATTCTTTGAACCAAAGACGATGTATGTTTGTTTCATGTTTGTTTATATGCAAATTAGCAGTGATCGATCAAAAACAAAAAAAACAATTTAAAGAACAAAACAACAGTTAAAAATTTGCAATATTTCTTACCATTATCTTTAACACGATCAATATTTTCCAAAATATAACTAAGCAATTTATCTGTTAATCCCCTGAAAACAATTAATAATAATTTTAGCCCATATCACTTTAAAAGAGATCGTTTTTAGATAATAATTTTAGCCCATATCACTTTAAAAGAGATCGTTTTTCTCGGGAAGAGTATGAAAAAATATCTTTTAAGCCAAGTACCTAAAAACAATCCCTTTTTGACAACTTACGGAAATTTAGATTCATAAGTTTTATCTTTAATTAAAGTTTTAAATAAATCTGATGAATCACAATGTACATCTAGGGATACTTCAGAAGATACCATGTCTTGTATCAGCGGTAGCAACCTATTAATTGCTTCATCACCATATGTTGAAATTGTATCAGGCATTGTTCGAATAACTGATAACTTTTGAATTTCTTTACCAGTCCTACAAAAGCAGTTATTGTAAATTTAATACTCATGGAAATAGATAATTTACAGATTAGATGATTTATCAGTTTTCAAGCCTTCAAATGGTTGATCCATTTTTTGCAGCAATAACAGCTTTACGTTTATCCTTTTTGTGGTTTTCAAAAACTTGCAACTAAATAGTTTTTTTTTGCCAATTTTTGCTTTTTTTGAAAAAAATTTTTTGATTGAAGTAAAAAAAGTGCGGGCTATCGTGTGCTGTTGTCGCAAGCTGTCACCCCCTCTTTGCTTTTCCTTTGATTTCTTCACCTATCAGTTGACCGTTCCATTTTTTCTCTGTTAGCTAGCAAAAAAAGAAGTTTTGTTAGCGGGAACGCTTTTTTGAAAAAAAAGTTTGGCAAATTTTAAAATTTTTTTACTTCAATATCGTAGTCATGTTGTTAAAAACCGGGCCACAGCTTGAAGGATAAGAACAATATAAAGTTTCCTGTTTTTTCATTACTCGGTTTAAAATTTATTGTTAAAATTCAAACAAAACACCATAAAATGGGTTTTAATAAAGAAAGTTTCACCTCAAAAATGGAGTTTTTGTATTGTGTTTTTGAAACATCTTGCAGCTTTTTCGGTGCCAAAAATTTTGATTTTTTTCAATTTTTAACATTTTGACGTTTTTTGGTTTTTAATTTGCAAATTTGTTTCGACTTTTCTCTAGCCAAAAAATGAAAAAACGGCCGAAATGTCTCGCAATAAAAAATGAAATGTCGGAATGCCGCTTTTTCTAGTTTCTTTTTGCGTTTTACTAAGTTAAAGAGAGAATTTTACTGAAACCGATGTGTTGAGCTTTAACAAAAAAGGAACAAATGTTTTATCGTTTAGTGAAAAAAGCGTCTTATTTGGATTCATTTCTTTTGAAAAAGGTTACAGCTTGTTCAACACTATTCCTCTCCTTTCTTTTTGATTAAGCTGGAGCTTTTCTTAAAACTTCTATAATGCATGTTAAAACTTACATCAAAGTTTTAACTGCAGCATCCATTGGAGATTCTAATAAATCGAAGTCTTCTTCTGCTGCTGCAATTAGCGCTTCCCAATCAAGCTTTGATTTTGAACTTCTGCTTATTTGTTCTTCTTTTTCTTCAATCTCTTTTTCATCGGGCATCGGACTCTGTTCTTTTAATTCACCCCGATTATTTGAAGATGAAAACATTGTTGTAGATTTAATTGAAAATTCTTGAACTTCTTCATCATCGTTTTCTGAATTTTTTAATGATATTGAGCTATGCGGGATTATTGTTGCTGCAGTAGTTAAATTATCTTCATCGTCTGAAGGCATTTCTGAAAGATGTTTAAGTTTTTGTAGTGGATTTTTTAATTTAAAAAATGAGGTCAAAGTTTCTCGAAACAATTTTTAAATTTCTCAAATATTTTTTTAAAAAAATTTTAATTATCAATTGTTTGCATTTTTTAAAAAGAAAAAGGAACGAAAATCAGCGTCAATGAGACATACAAAAAAAAACAACAAAGTTGAAGCATTATTTTTTCATTCAATTTGCTCTTTTTTCAGTTTTTCACGCAGGAATGATGATATTGGGAAGAGATAATTTTCAAGTACAGTTTTTAAAAAGTTTAAAATGAAGGAGGAAATAGAAGAGAAAGAGGGATAAGTGGTGAAAAATATATAGGAACTTTATTGTAATTTAAGTGTGTATTGCTGTTGCAGCAGAAAAAAAATGAGAATTTATATTGAAAAAAGTTCATGGGAAATTCCATTGGGAATGCAAATATTGGTGTTCAAACAAAAAAGAAGCGTGATAATGATTAATTGGCAGTTGATTTTAGGTTATTAACTAATCACAAGGTCAGAATTTTTTTAATAATCTTCTACAGTGTTATGCGAGATTGTATATTTTTAAATCGTGCTCGATCCCAAAAAATTCTGAGAATTGAGGTTTCGAAATTGGCATACAAATTTAACAGTTTTTACAACTATTTTTCGTTTTATAAACAACTAAGGTGCAACGCAACATAAAAACAAAATATCTCTAAATTTTTTTTATTAACGATCTCGATTGAAAAAAGCGAAATCAAAATTTTGAGAATCAAGGTGTTTTTTTTTAAAAAATAACTTTTTAACTTGTAGATCAAAGAAAAACATCCCGCTTTTTCGAGTTGGAGTCAATGAAAATGGTTTGGCACAACATTGATCTCAATTTCCGTGAAAAAATTGAAGTTCAAGATCAGAAAATCAAGATCTCGTACAAGCTTTATCCTTATCTTTCAAAACTTGTTTACCATAAGTCCCATTTTTACAAAGTGTTTAATGAAAAACTAATTGATTAAAACTTTTTAATTATAAAAGTAATACACGCTATTTTATTTTTAAACTTTTACAAACTGCTAAAATAACTTTTACACTATAAAAAAATGGCTAAACAAATAATAAAAAAATTAAACACAATTTTTTTTATTTCTCGCCGTAAAAAAATGCAATGAAAAAAAGGTTAAAACAATGGCAAAGAGAAAAAAGAGAAACAGACAAAAGAAAAATTTTTAACGCCCGCATAAAAATCTGATCAACGATATTTGTAAGAGATGAAAGGGCACGTAAAAAAAATGAAAGACAAAAAGCAAAAGAAGAAAGCAGAGGTAACAACATCCGGTGATCGGGGAAAACGAATGAAAGCGAGAAAACCTTTTTACATTTTTTCGTCGTTTTTGCCATTGAACAACAACAGCACCAGCAAAAAAAAGAAAAAGAATATATTTTTAAAAGGAATAACCCACGGCTGTCACAAAGACAGCAAAAAAGGTTGAAGACGAGGCAGCTGCTTCTTGCTTCTTCTCCGTGACATGCCTTTTTTTCACTTCTGATCTCTCTCTTTCACTCTGCTACAACAAACGCCCTCAAGCTTGGGAATGAATTTGCTTTTATAATTTTTAATCAATCGATTTAAGAAAGAAAAAAATATATATTTTTAGCAATCATCATTTAAAAAAGCAAGCGACAATTGGCATCTGTTTTCTCAATGAATGAAATACAAAAAGTTAAAAGAATAGACATGAAAAAAAAGAGATTAATGAAAGATATAACTGCGTGTATATTAATGAATGAAACAATATAATAAAAAATAAGAAAAAAATTACTGTAAAAGTGATTAACGTGGAATTATCATAATAAATCAAGTTATTAGCGGTAAAATATATGACAAATTTTAAAATTTCACAGCATTTGATAACGTAACAGATAATTTTATGTGGCATACCATAATAAGGTAGACACACATAGTGTAAGAGTTTAACACGTTAGCAAAACTTATTAAAAATCATGATAGCATGTTTTTTTAAAAAAACATCATCAAATGATTAAATTATTATGAACCAACCGCAACAAAAATTTTTTTTTGAAAAAGATTTAAAAAATGCTATGGGAGGGTGTTTAAGGATTGCTTTTATATTTTTTTACCTTTCTTTTTATTCATCACATTTTTTTGTCATTTGACGATAAAGAAAAAACAGAGTAAAACATATTGGCAAACAATTAGCTGAATAAAAAATAGGATGATCAATCAACTGCAGTGATTGTTTGACGTTGAACATCGAAATGAACAGACAGATGGATATGATTATGTATCATCGTAATTGAGAATAAAAGATATAGTTTTATGGTGTTTGCAATGAAATAATTTTCATATGTTAAATTAAGAATAATAAATAAAACAATGTTATATTTTTTTCAAAAAAAAATTGTCTAGAAATTATGTAACCACTTATGTTTTGACGCTACATTTTTATCTATTTTTAGCAGTCTATTCGGTTTGTAAAATTGATACCATGATTAATCCAAAAATTATATTTTTAAAAAACCATTTCAATATTTAATTCTTTAGACGTAACTTTAATCAAATGGTTTGGAGATTTTTGTTTCATAATTTTTAAATCATAAGTATTTTAAATTACTTTATTCTTTGTACCATAATATTATTTCTATAAACTATCATAAAATGCACACTTTAGGCAAAAACAGATTTTCCAGAAGGGATGACAACAATTGGTGTTGTCGGTGCACCAGTTGCAGCAGCATTGCAACATCTCCCACATGTCCAACCCCATGGACCCTGTCGATAAAAAACACGAATACCATGAAAGAAATCAGGAAATACTCTTCCGCAATGTACGCATGAAGTTAATGAAGTATTTGGAGATTGTAGCAATTTTGGTAATGATGATAAAAACGGAGTACTGTAATATAATTAATTTATTAAAACTTTTTCCAGAAATTAAAATTATTGAAAAAATTTATTATTTTTCATTTGCAGTTTTAAAAGTTTAACTTAATTAAAAAACATATGATCTGTAAAATTATTTTTATAAGAGCAAAAATTTTCTACTCGAATGTTAATTAAAAAATTTTGTTTATAATTAAATTTTTTTACCTTCCTAAATCTTCTCTATTTCCATCACCTTCAATGTTATAATCACTTGGTGAAATAAGACTCATAGGAATTTCAATATCATTTTTCTTCCAACAACCACAACAAAAATATTTTTTAAATTCATTAAAATACCATCGAATTGTCCATGCCAATCGTCGTCTTCTTCGATCCATCCTTTTTTTGCTCGTTTTTTATTAAACAAATAAAAAAGGTCATAAATCATAAGGAAAGAAAATTAAGAAAGAAAGGGAAGAAAAGAGAGGGAGGACAATAAGAAGAATTAAGACATATAGAAGATTCTGCAATTACCATGGAGACGTTTATAATATCTTCAAAAAAAGGAATAATAAAGTAAAATTTGTACTTCTTTTTCTTTCGATTCTTTAAAATCCACGTAATTTTATATCAAATAAGCTGCCACTTCTTTTTATCTAAAGAAATAAAAAGAAAACATGAGCTATGATTAAACTCTTTATTGTAATCTGATAGCTTTTTAAAGCTTAAAAAATGAACAAAAGAAAGATAAAGCAAAAGAGTTTATGATTAAAGATGTGTTCTTTGTGCATTTTTAGACTAAATAGAAAATTATATTAGTAAATTATTGTTATGTTAAAAACCACTAACAAGGGACCGTTTTCAGGTGTTACCCTGGGATTTCTTAGGTAATAGCGGGAATCGACTTCTTGTAGCAAGGTATGAAAAACCCCCAAGGGATTTTTGCCCTTTCGCACTTTCAAGGATTTAATAGCATTTTGCTATTACACAGTAAGTAGCACACGATGAATGTCTTAGTTAATGAATTACGTTTGTGATGATTTTTGATGGTTGTATATGCTCAAACACAATTTTTTATAACTAATTAATCATATTCCGTGCATTTACAACCATCAAAAATCCTCACAAACGTAATTCATTAACTAAGACATTCATCGTGTGCTACTTACTGTGTAATAGCAAAATGCTATTAAATCCTTGAAAGTGCGAAAGGGCAAAAATCCCTTGGGGGTTTTTCATACCTTGCTACAAGAAGTCGATTCCCGCTATTACCTAAGAAATCCCAGGGTAACACCTGAAAACGGTCCCTTGTAAATTAGAAATTGCAGTAGTGACAATAATTAATAAAAGCAAAACAAGTTTAAAAACAACCGTTAGATTACAGAAATCTTTGACTCTTACTTTGTAATTAGTCTCATCTATACTGTAAAAATGTAAATGTTTTTTTCAAAAATAGCTCATTTTTGGCAAAACATGGTATAATGCTAGACCATAAACATATCCAATTTTTTTTTGTTTTTTTAATTTCAAAAAAAATTTGTAATTATACAGATATATTTAATTATGCCAAATTCATGGGATGATTCTGATCCTCCACAAAGAGGTTATAGCCGTGATCGTCAATGGAATAGAACTCGTCTACCTGGTCATGAAAGTGAAAATGAAAAAAGAAAGCGATCTTTTGTTGTTATTGGTTTACAAAAACTACCAAATGGAACAGAAAGAGAAATGCTTGATGAAGATTATTTGGCAGCAGTTGATATTGTTCGTTACCTTGGTATTGATGATGATATTCCAAAAGTAAATGTTAAACGTGCACGTAATGGCCCTGTTTTAATTGTTACCCTTGAATCTGTTGAATCACGAGATAAAATTCTTAAACGTGCACATTTTCTTCGACAAAATGAACAAACTCGATATTTAAAGCTTGAAAAAGCTTATACCGCAGAAGATATGGATCAACGATATGGTCATTTACCACGTGATGATGAACTTGATGATCCAAATTCTGAAATTAATATTTATAGAAATCGTAATGGACGATTAACTCGTAGCAATAATTTTGGCGGTTATCGAAATAATGGCTCTCGTACACCACCTCACAATGATATTCCACCACCACCTGATCGTCGTAATCAAGATTATTATCGAGGCAGGGGTTATTCTCGTGGTCAAAATGATAATCGCCGCAATGAAGATGTTCATGGCCCCCGTAATCAACCTGATAATTACCGTAATCACCGTGGTAACCAACGTGATGAATATTATCGGAATCAATCTGATAATCGTTATAATGAATATTCCCGTAATGATAATCATCTTAATGAATATGTTCGTGATGATAATCGCGGTAATCGTAATCGTGCACATTCCCGTAATTATGATGAAGGTCCATCACCTAACAGACGCAATACCGGTAGCTCAAATGATAGATATAATAATGATGACAATCATTATGATAATGGCCGTTATGATGGTAGCAGCCTTCGTCGAACCAATAACCGCGGCAATCCTCGTGGCAACATGTCTAATCGTTGGTAAAAATTTTACTTCAAGCTTTAAAAAACATTTGCTCATATTTATCGTGCTTTTTTGTGTCATTATGTTTTTGTTCAATTAATAAATTATATCTTTTTAAAAATATTCCTTATTTCTTTGTATTATTATGTTTATTATTTGAAATTATTTTTTTATAATAAAATTTTGAAATTAAAGTTGTCAAAAAAAGGCATAAAATGTTGTATTAAAAATAACCAAAATAGTAGAAGAATAAATTTCAATTATAAAAACTTCAACATGGTATATTCAGTTATTTTTTTTATAAACAAATTCAAAATTGTATAACTGTTTTTCTTAATTTTACATATTCATGTTGATAGACTTTAAACATAAAATGTATTTAATGAAATTTAATATTTTTTGAGTTTAAAATAGCCGACTAAATCCCAAAGCAGTGAAATGGCAAAAATTTTTGTATAGCAAAATCTTATAAACAACTAAAAACCTCCGTAATTCGATTGACGAAAATTTTTATGTTTAAGACATTTTCTCTTATCAACCCTTCGAGCTTTTTGCACCATATAGATTGCCATTAGCGAGCTAATAATGGTTATTAAAAATTTTAGGCTTTTAGCTGAGTAAAAACGGCGCTTAAACCCTAATGTACAGTAATCTTTTTTGCTTTTAAAAAAGTTAATACCCTAACATATGAAGATGCTAATGAATAATAATATTTATTGTAGTGTTTCTTGTTTTATCATAAGGTACGTTATAATAGATAAAAGGCAGCATTTTAAATTTTAATCATTGCATTGTTTCAAAAGATTTTTATGCTTCAACAAAACTTTAAGCAAATCGCAATATATAAATCATGTGCTGTTGTTTATGCTTTATTATTTTTGATGTCTTTATGTTTTTTATTATTAAAATTTAATTTATAGAGAGATTGTTACCCTGCAAAAAAATTTGTTAGTTTTCATACTTCTTTGATTCACGAATACCAATTTGTATCTTCAAATTTTTACCAATTTTTGGCAAAATGTCTACAGCAATTAAAAGCGTTCTTTTGTTTTTTGCTTTTTCCCATTTTTCAAAAAATTTTCCAAAATTCATTTTAAAAAATTATAAAATTATTAATTAATCTAATTACTTTTTCAGCTATGATCAGCTATGCCTGTTCCTTCTGAACAACAACTACGACTCCAACAAAATGCAGATGAAAGAAGAGAAAGATCTTTTGTTATTATTGGATTACGAGAATTACCCGATGGAACAGAAAGTGAAAAGCGTCAAGAAGATTTAAATGCAGCACTTGATATTGTTCGATATCTTGGTGGTGAGGATTATATTAGCCAATCAGATGTTAAACGAACAAGAAATGGTCAATGTCTAATTGTTACACTTGAAACTGTTGCATCAAGAAATCGTATTCTTCGACGATCACATTTCCTTCATCGAAATCCTCAAACTTGCTATATTAGACTTGCACCAGCATATACTTCACGAGAAATTTTTTATCGATTTGGTCGAATGACATTGTAATTATCTTACTGTCTTTTTTGCTTTGTTTTTACCTACGGGTCTTTCAGTATATACGTGCACTTATAATAAAGCTTTAAGTTATTGTTATTCGACTTGTTTTCATCGATCTGTTTTAAAACTGCTTAATATCTTAGAAATTTTTATGGTTTTTGCATTCGATAATATTAAGGTTAAATGACGTCGTTATCTCGTCAACTTGCACGTCTAAAAGATGCTCCATCAACTGGGCAAGGAGTTGAAAGAGATTATTCCAGTTTACTTTTCAGTAAAAAAGAAGCAGCATCACTTGATCGTGAACAAGCATATAAAATTGGTTTGTTACATTGTTTTAACTGAAGAGCTTGTATAATATTGTTTTTGCTATTCTAGGATTAACCGGGCTAGCACAGCTTAAGAAGATAGATCCAACAATTGATCAACATGAGCCACAATTATTTGCTGAAACTGCGCTAGAATTTAATCGATCAATGGTAACTAAAGAAGAAAATGAAAAGGTTACAGCTTCTTTAGAACGAATGATTACCGTATTAGCACCATATTTTCATCATCAAGCATGTAAACAAGTCTTAGAATGGTTAATTTATCGATATCAAGTAATAATACTACAGTACTCTAGCTGTTAGTATCTTCATAACTAAATTTCTAGATTCATAATTTTGATGCTGAATTTCTTGCTATTGCTTTCCTTCCCTTTCATGATATGAATTCATTTGGTCGGCTAGGATCGATTTTAATGATAAAGAAAAATGACTGGCAATGGATGAAAGAGATTACAAAAGATGGCGCGCCAATTCCTTTTAATTATATTACAAGACAATGCCTAATTGCTGGTGGAAATATGCATTTGATTGGTGCTGTTGGAAATTTTATTGCAAATTTGATAAAGGTTTGTTTACAGTTATAGGGAGTTTGGGTTGAAAATATTTTTGTCCACAACTAAATAGGTCGGTGTAGCTTTAAATGTGAACTATACAAAACTCGAATACGTCGGCATTTAATTGTCATATTTTAAAGCAACACGAAGCTCTTTGATAGCCCGTTATCTTCGCTATCGAATTTTATAAAAATTGTTTATTAAACAGCAAGAAAGTTCAGAGCCCGGACCATGTTCAGATACCAACGATTCACGAATTGTCTTTAAAAAATCCATGTTTTTTAGAATTTTGATGAAGAATATGTTACAAAGAATTATCAATATTACTTTTTATTCTTTACAAAGCTTGTTGCAAGCTTATTTGAAGATCCTGCAAATGCAACTGATCAATTGATTTCAAGAGTTATGCCTCAACTTGGTCTTGCTTTAAAGTAAACTATTTTGCTGTTAAAATATTTTTAAACAAATAATTCCCGAAATTTTAGATCAAAAGTTCTTCCATTCAAAATTGCCGGTATGATTCTTATAACTCAACTTGCAATGACCGTAACCTTTACACAAGAAACACTTTTTCCTATTATTTCTTTGCTTTTAAATGTAATGGCTTTGTTTTTAAATGCTTTTTGTAAAGTATTGTTTTAGAAAGTAAAATCTTCCATTTTTCCAACTGCGATGGATACTTTAATCGTTATTTGTCAGCGACAATCATTAGATAGCCTTCCAATCAAAACCATTCGGAAACTTATTAAACGTCGTGAAGAACTTGATCTTGATAGCTATTTTCAAAAGATTCAAGCTGAAGCAGATCTCTCTGGTTTCTTAAAACCTTTTTGGGCAACTCTGCTAAACATTTACAATCAAGGTGTTGAAGATGAAGATTTTTCTGAACTTATGGCAATCTTTGATGTTACTACCGTATCTAATCAACTATCATCTCGTCAAGCAACAGATTTAATGACCTTGGTTATTGAAAATTTAGTTGATAATGATAAGATTAAAATTCCAAAAACTTTACAAAGAAATTTAAAAGCTGTTATTCTTCGTTTTGGTCAAGAATTTGATGTAATTCGTTCAAGATATAAGAAAAAGAAGAATGATGATGAAATTTGTTTGCTTCTTGAACAATGCCAAATTCAACCCCATGAAATTGGTGATCTTAATTTGGAACGACGACGAAAACGACGTCGAAGAACAAGCAGCACAAAAAGTGCAGAAGATGTTAAAGATGTGAATGAGAATAAGACAAAAAAGATTGATGTAAGTCTTTCTTTGAAGATGCATACAGTAATTTTACGTCTATTTTTTAGCGAAATGTTGTGATGAGTAAAATTGTTGAACCAGAACAACGAAAGGCATTCAATGAATCACCGCTTCAAATTTTGTTCAAATTTTCACAAAATAAATGGGATGATATTGCTTTTATGCTACAATCATTTAAACGACCAGAATATTTGAAGAAGTTTACAAATGATGATATTGAAACTTTTGCTATCAAAGTTATTACATTTGTTGCAACGAAAAAGATTCAAGTTAAAGAAGAAATCAAAGTTGCTCTTTCTCATGTAAATTGTTTTTACTGTGCTCTACGAAAGTTTTTTTTAAATTTGACAATTTAGGTTACTCTTAAACCTGATTTTGTTTTCAAGCTGCTTTCCAAAGCTAATACAGAACCACAACCAAAGAAAGCTAAACCAGTTGGAGTAAAAGCTGTTGAACCATCGTTCCTCAATGAAAGTGATGAACAATATCAAAAACGTCTTATTTTTGTTCTTGAAATTTTGAATATTAATACTCATTACAAAGCTGACGGACGACTTTTTGTCTTCTTATTTGATCTTATTGAAGAGTTGGTTTTGATCACTTTAAAAACGTTTTTACTGTACTTCTTTTTAGAGTAATTGAATCAAAGAAAGACTCCGATTATGATAATTATAAACTTAGTTTAACAATTTCACTCTTTCTAAAACATGTTCAACAACCTGATGCTGCAACATTGCTAAGTAATAGCCTACGATTGGATGCTATTGTTAAAGTTATTCGATTTACAAATGATCATAATGTATTAAGAAATGCTTTGCATATTTTGGCTTTGCTAGCACCACTTATTCCTGTAAGTTTGTTTTCAGTCTATTACTTGTTTAATACCTGGGTTGGCCGATTGATTCACTTTGTATTTATTTTTATAGGGTCGTGTTGTTACACAAATTATGTCAGTGTTTACCTTTATGGGTGATGGTGGAACTTTATTAAAGAAGGATAATGATCTAACACTTTCGGTTGTTGAAGAAGCTTTGAATGCGTTGTTTACTGCAATTATTAGTTCAGAAAAAACAGATTCAAAAGCAGCAAAACTCAAGATTCGTCAAAAGTTGCTTGAAGTTTCAAAAATTTTTGCTGTCTCACTCATTGATATACCTGCACATCGTCGAATGAGAATTCTTCGGGCAGTTGGTAATACAGTATCTCCAGATGATTTATGGATTTTTTTGGGTGCTATCTATGATAATTTTTGTATTAAATGGCAAAAAGCAACTTCAAAGAAGAATGATGTTGATGTTATTCATGAAATTACGCTTGAATTTATTGGTGAATTTGAGCCAGAAGTTCAGTTGATTACTGCTATCAATCTACTTGATTATGTTATTAAACTTGGTGCAGATCATCAATCTGCCGTTGAAAGGCTTAAAGCGTCGAATACAAATTCAAATGAGCTAATTGTCTTTGACAGAGACTCCCGTTCTGTTCAAAAGCTTCGATATTTCCGATTTTTGATCTTTGGATGGGTGCTTAAATTCTTCAATTACAAACCTCTCTATGAACAACTTGGTGCATTAGATGATGAAAAACTGTATGAAAGGATGTTAGAAGTTGGAAAGAAACTTTTAATTACTGTAACGAATGTTGCTGATTTTTTGGAAAATGGTCTTAAAATTGCTGAGAATGAACAAGATAAGATGCTAACATCTGCAGATGCATCTGAGGCTGATAAGAATGCAGCAGTACAAGCTTTACGGTATTGGGTTGCTTTAGCAGCAAAAGCGGATATTATTTGTGATCGAATGAGATGTTTATTGCCTGCAAATGTCTCAGGGCATATTATTTGTGATTTACTTATTGATGCTGATGATAAACAAAAGGGCATTGAACCACATATTCGTGATCGAGCGATGCAGCTACTCAATGTTAAAATGATTGCCCAGAGTGGTTTTGATCAAGCAAATGAAAAAGGTGATATTCATACAGAATATTTAATGAAATTTGCCAAGAAATTGAATGAATGGATTACACCGGCAGAAAAGCGTGATGAAATTAATTTATGTCAAAATGCTGCATTTAGTTTGAAGCTTGTTGCCAAAAAAATTCCACCGCATGATGGCCAAAAAGTTTTTACAGAAACAATGGAAAAATGTGTTGCATTGGTATGTTTTATTTTATTTTTCACATTTGTATACCACAATCACTCTTGTTTTTTTTTTATAATTTGTTTAATTTTTGCAGCTTCGTGACTGGGGATCATTTGATGAAGCAATGATTGGAAATATTTTGTTGTTGATTGGTGAACTCGTTAGATCACAAAATCTTAAATCTACAGTACTATATTCTGAAGCAATATGTTCAAATATTGTTGAAATTCTTCGAGATTGTGAAAAGAAAGCTTCAGAAATTATTGAACAAATTGAAGCTGAAAAACAAAAGGAAGCAGCTGAAAAAGATGCCCCAACAGCAGCAAATAGCCGTCGAAAAAGAAGTCAATTTTCATTGTATGTTTCTTCTTTGCATTTAGCTACTAATTCAACAATCAACTTTTTTAGATGTGGTAAACAATATGGTGACGATGTCCTTCTTCTTTGTGCTCTTACATGCTCTCAAAGACTTTTTGATCATTCATCCAAATTTATTACAAACTTTTATGAACCTTTCATTCATGTTGTCAGTCAATTAAGTGCGAAATATATGACAGATTCTGATACCTTTAATAGTGAGGAAGTTAATAAATCTGCAGTGTCATCACCACGAATGGATAATATTCGTTTGCGGCTACAATTTATTCGTACAGCAGTTTCAAAACAAGAAATTCGTCTGCTTGTTGTACCTTTTACAAATGTTTGCACAAAATTGATGAAACGACCTCTTACATTGTCTTCACTCACTGGGCTAATTGCTGATTCAATTAAACATACAAAAACGGATTATATTACAAAAGTTATTGAACAATTGGTTGAAATGTTTATGATATTATTCAAGTTTAGAAAGAGTGATAAAAAAGTTGAGGTATGCTTTATAGTAACTTTTTAGTATCTTTCAACCAAGTGATCTATTTTAGAAATTTGAATTCTATAATTATTGTGAAAATTCTATTTTGTTTGCCTTCCTTGCTCTTATTGATCATCTTAAAGCTGATGGTCTACGTCCAATTATTAATAGTCTTGTTGAACATGTCAAAGCATCTCTAACTGATCCAAGCAATACTCGACTTATGGCTATTACTGTTTTCACTTTTGCAAATCAATTTTATGATTCTTATCACAATCTTGCAGTACCATATTTTTCACAATTATTTGATTTATCTATCAAAGTTTTAAAGAATCTTAATGCTGCTAAAATGGATTCTGATGAGCTATTTATTAATGGTACTCAAAGTAATACCGTTGCAGCGTTACAAGCAAATCATTTGATTGTTTTAATCCTGAAATTTATCAATAATTGTGCTCGTCAAACTAATTTCTTTACAGAGTAAGTTTTGGGGTTTTTTGACAGTGCCGTTTCTTTATAGCTCAAATCGGAGTGTCCGTTTTTAGTGTTGTTTTTTTTGGTTTTATTACAGTATGTTTTTCAGAGATTTGGTTAAAGCATGTTATCCAGCTGTACTTGATGAACTTGAAAATACAAAAGTTTATGGTCATGAAGAACGTTGTGTTCCACATCTTTCAAATTGCATTTACAGTATTGCCGAAGCATCTGTTGATATTTTCAATCGTGAAATTTGTAATTCATTACTTCTACGAACTCGTCATTCATCAGCTAAAATTCGGCATCGTGCTATTCTTGTCTTTGAACAATTGGTTGATCGAATTGGAGATTCTTTGGCACCACTTTTACCAATGATTGTTCAATATCTTAGTGAATTGCTTGAAGATAGCAATAAGAAAGTTACAACTCAAGCAGAAAAAACTATTCGTTTATTGCGAGATAAATTTGGAAGAGATGTTTTTGGAAATGAATAGATTTTGTTGTTATTCTTTTGGTTGTTTTTGATTTGGATTTATATATTTGTTGATTTATTATTTTGTTGTTGAGTTTTTGTGAATTCTAATAAAGTTGTTGTTAATATATGTTTTTTATAGTATTTTTGAATTACACAAAGAGATTCTTTTGTTAAGCTTCTCTTTCATTTATTAAAATTCGGCAGTATAGATTTTGTGGCTACTTTTTACTGCCATAATCTTTTCGCTTGTGTTTGTTGCGTCTCAAATTTTCAGATTTTGTGCCTTCTTGATTTGCGTCGTTCGTATATATCTCATTAAATGTATTCGATGTTGTGAACAAGTCCGTTTACGTTTGAATAAAGCAAAACAGCTAAAATAAAATCGACGAATTTCTTAAATCACCTTCCATACATGTGGATACTTCAGTTTCCTTTCTGAACAGCTTTCCTCGTCAATTCCAGTACTTATAATGAAAACGTGTTTAACGGACTTGCAATCGAAAATTGAAGCCTAAAAGCAATAATAAATAAAAGAATTCATTCATTTGTGACTATCTGATCAAGCATATACTGTATTCCGAAAAGCGAGAAAGCGAAGAAAAACTAGTACTTCGCTTTTCCTGGATTTTGTAAGCTTGAAAAAATAATATGCACGATTGAATCCTGTATTTTACAGGATTCCTTTATTTCAACAAGGATATCCTGTAAGTTACAATTGGGAGAGTAATAAATTGACATAAACATTTTTAAAAACCCTCTCGGTCAACCAATGAAACCTTTAGACAATTGTTTAATTTTAAATATCACATTTATTTTATACATTTCATACATCATAAATTTGGTACAATAATAAAATACACATTTATCAATTCATCTTTTTTTAGTAAATATAAGCAACCAAACTCCATCCAATTGCAATAATTCCAAGAAATTTTAAAGCACCATTTGAATCATATGTTGGACCGCTGCCAGATGGAGTAGTACTTTTTTCAGTTGTACCACCAGAACATTTTCCACCATCGGGACCTGGTCCGTCTGAACTTTTTCCAGTATATGTATCTTCTCCACTTTTCCAATAAACAATTCCATCTTTAGGTACACGAGCTGCATCTTTTTCTGCCATTTCACTAGCAAAACGTTTCACCTGAAACGAAAAGTATTTATAATAATAATGATCAAAAAGAACTTAAGCATACCTTATCAGTAAGACATTTTGTTCCATTAGTTTCATCACCACAACCAGAAACATAGAGAACTGCACGGAAACCATCAGTTTTAATTGCAAGAGTTTTATATTCCATTTCTTTAGGGCATTTTTTTTTGACAGAATCAACATCAAATGATGAAAAGCTTGAACATTTATCATAAAAATCTTGTGGACATCCAGCTTTTACTTCGAGCCAAGACTCCATACAAGCAAAATAGGCACAAGCATCACATGGTTTGGAACCAGTAAATACAAGATCTAAAAATTGACCATATTGAAAAGTAAAAACAAAATATATTATTTTTTCTTTGCGAATCCACTCGTGTCATTACAAAAAAAAGTTACTAGCATTATCATCGAGCTTGACATCATTTGGACATAAAACAGCAAAAATAGAAGACGGAAAAATGTAGAGCAAAATGAGAATTGAAAGACCGCGACTGAACTTCATTGTCGAAAAACACACGAAATGAAACACTCAAACCATTTTCTCATCGATATTTATCAATTTTTGACAAAGCATTCACAATTTGTCATTTCTTCAAATTTACATAATTTTTAAATTGTTGGAGAAGAAAATTTGTGTTGAAAAAAGGTTCAGTTGTTGAAGCATAAGCTTTTGATGCATCATTACAAAATTGCCAATAATGATCAGAAAGTGATAAAAATCAAAAAAAGTTATTGTTAGTAGCTTTAATTTGTTCACGTTTAAATTGAAACAAACCATTTTTAGCAGCTTTTTTTAAAAAAATTTTTCAACCAGCAATAGATGGACTGCGTACACTATGTAATATTATTCACAAAATTTTTGTAAATGCAATACACCGAAATTTCGTTTTCAAGCCATTTGGGCATTTTACTGCACAGTCACCGAAAATTGAGATTAGCCGAAACGCTGATGAACCATGTCAAACTATTTTTAGTATCAGTGCCACAAATGGTTTTTAATAAAACCTAAAAAGTGTTCCAAGAATTTCGTTTGCTCTCGCATAGAAATAAATGTTGACATAATACCTTTTAATGCGAACTTAAAAGCATTTAGGGATACTCAAATTACATCATAATTTTGACTCATAAGTCAACCCTAAAATTGTTTGAATCACAACTTTGATGCAAGGCGTTTAATGTGTTTTTTAAAAATTCATTGCAGCTGCCATTATTTTTGTTACATCCCTTTTTTCAGCTGTAATTTTTTAGCAACTTCCAAAAACTGTTATTTTTTAAAAAACAGTTGCAAAAAAGTTTATTTTTAAATTTTAGAATAAAATTTTAATTCCCACGTCAACGTGAAAAATTTTAGCAAAATTTATAGTTCAGGGTGAAAAAGAATCTTTCCACCAAAAAGAGAATAATTTATTTTGTTACATGTGACTGTTTTTTAAAATATTTTTTTGATTAGTAATTTGTTTTTTTTGGTAAAATTCTAGTACAGTATTTTTTATTACGCACTTTTTTCTTTGAAAGTTTGCCAAAGCTAGAATTACTTTGTTTTTCGTTTTTGAAGAAAAAATAGAAACAATAAATGCTACTTACTTTTTTTTTAATGACCAGGAATTGTTCCAGATGTCTTTTTTGCTTTCCTTTTACAAGAATCTATTACACTTTTGCGCTCAGTAAATTACCACCTTCAAAAAGGCAATTTCCAAGATATCGTAAAAAATAAATGTCTAGTAAATAAACACTTACACGAATGTTTTCATGGCTCTTTGATTTTGTAAATTTTATTTTTGGTTGTCTTTTGAAGTTTGTAATAAAAAAATTTTGGACTTCCCTCTTTTCTGTTTTTATTTCTGTACTTGCAAGTTATGCGAGTCTATCATTTATACAGTTTCTTTTTCTTCCTTTAATTTTGCTTCACTTTTGAACCTCTTAATTTCCGTTTGTCACTTTTGTAGCTCATTTTGTCATTTCTAAGATAATTTGTTGACTCATAAGTCAAAACCCTAAAATTAGTTGAATCAAAACATTTTGAAGCTTTTTTAAAAGATTTATTGCAGATGTTATTATTTATATAAATTTTTAGCTGTGGTAATAACTTCCAAAAATTGATATTTTTTGAAAATAACAGTTTTTAGGAGAAAAATACAGGCGCAAAAATGAAAATGAAGATACAAATAGCGGTGAAGCCTTTTTGTCGTCCATTCAAAAACAACCATTTAAAAGTTATCAAAATAGCTTCCAATTTTTTCTGTAACATTATTCTCTTTTTTTACCGAGTCAATTTTATCTTGCACTATTATCATACATAAAAAGTTACCCATTTTAATGATGACAATTACTGTGGGAGAACTACAATTCTGATAATAACAACCTTTATTTTTTATTTAAAAACAAAAAAATCTTTCCAAAAATTTAACCTCATTTTAAAAATTCCCAATAGATTTGTTTACTCAAAAAAGCAGAAAATGGAAAAACATACGTTTATAATAAAATTTATTTATTTTTATACCACTTTATTTTTAATTTGATACAATTATTTGTGTTTTTTGGGCTTCCCCTTTTCGAACTTTTAACTTTTTTTTATTTTTGGTATATCATTATTTTCATTTTCTTGCCTTCCCATTTACGTCCATTTTCTGCTCCTTCTAACTCTAAAGAAAAACATGTCCGCACCAATAGGCGAACGTCCAATAATAAAAGAGATTGACAATGTTGAATACTTTTCTTATCCCTCTGCTTCACCTACTTCAGATTTTATCAATGCAATGTCAGAAGCCTCGAATATTACAACTCTCAACACATATATTTATGTTCCAGATTCTTATATGTCTGATGTAATCTGGAATCTTGCTGGAGTATTGCCATCTTGGATTCCAAATATTTTTGTTTTAATTATTGGTTGTTTCGGATCAGTTAAGGGAAGATTTAAGGTTTGCTTTTGTTAGGTATCGTAACTGTCTAATTTTGCGAAGTTTTTTAGCATTCAATTATTGGCATGACTGCTTCACAGTTTTATGCAACAGTGGGGCAAACAATATTGTATTTTGGATATCTTTATTTAAAACATGCAAAAATTCCAATTACTGTATTAGCGTGTAGTCTTCCAAGAAGGCTGTTACAACAAACTATTACACCAGCTTTGATCAGTACTTTGGTAAGTTGAAATTCAAATTTATTTTAAGCTTGGCATCTTTCAAAATAAGCTCTGTGTGTTAAAAGTTGAACTGATAGAAGTTTTCAAAATGGTCAAAAATTGGTAAAAAGCTAAAAGCGACAATAGTTACAACTTTGAAATGTTCAGTTTTGAAGATGAGTGTAAAACTCTAAAACTTGGTTTAGTCAGACATATCTTTAATAACTACTGTATTATGGACTTTTTTCGTTGCAAAACAGCAAAAATCGAAGATAAAACGTTGAAAAATTTACTATCAAAAGACCTAACACTTTTTAAAAAACTAAAATTAAAATTCATCAAATTTTAGAATATATCTGTATTTTTGTGAAGCAAAGTGTTGGTGGTTTTGCCATGTTTTTGTAAACTTTTCTACTGTCTAGCCAACAGCTTCCCATGCTTTTCAAATCCCCGTGGAATACTATCAAAATAAAAAGCACAAAGTACGAGTTCTTAAAAAGCCATTTTTAAAGTTTTTACTACGAATTTAATTTAACTTTTTTAACCTAATAATTAAGCTTGACGTATGCACAAAGGTAACATTTATAAATATCACTTCTAAATACCATTTCATAATAAATGTAATATTCTAGGTAATATCAATAGACCGATATTTATCAATAATTTGTGGGTATTCGCTTACAAAAAAAATGCTTACGGCATTATTTGCAATTCCATTTATTTATGCTGTAAGTTTTTCTCGCTAAAGCTATTTACAAAAAAAGTTTTTTAAAAACTTTGTTTACCAAGAAAATAAAGAATGGTTTTTAGCATCTTATTTACAATACCTTAACAATATTTCCTTTTGAAATTGGCACATCTGATATGTGTGGTCCCTGTCTTGTGATGCCTAAAATATATTCAAAATTTTTGGAACCTATTATTCCACTGGCATTAGCTATTGCAATTATTTTAAATATAAGAATTTTAATTTTCTTACATCATTATCATTCCAATAAACAAGGTAATCTTTTTTGTGGTAAAAATTAAAGCTACAGTATGCTAATGATTTTTTAGCATTAAATATATTTTCACCAAAAGAATTACGCGATACAAAGAAAGCAATGGTTGGGGTTATGTTGCAAGCTTGTATTCCAATGTTATTTAGTATGCCACAAGTAATTAATTTAGCAATGTATAATATTGGTAAGTTGTAACAGAAGGGTGAGAGTAAATTGCAGAGCTGGCTATTGACGTCAAATCTTTCCCTCTTGCTTATGTGAAGTCATATATTCAGGGATTGGTCATTATTGACGGAAGCATCTTTTGCACTTAAAATCTTCGCCAAACAGCGCTTAATTCAAATTTCACTTTTACCGATCTTAAAATTGTCAAAAATTTGACTTTTTTCTGCTTTTCATTAATTTTTTAAATGGGTACAATTTCGCGATTCTTAAATATATAAAGTTGTTTTTTCGACCATTGCGTGCAGAATAGATTTGCTTTTCATAATCTAATTGAATTTTTTGCCGATCAAATAATCAAAACCGAAATTTTAGATGCAAGAGTTGCTCTCGTCAGTCTAAAACCCCTCCCTGAAAATATAACTACATAGAAACAAAAAGGAGCGATCTGACGTTAAAAACTAAAGCGACAATTAATTGAGCTACAGTATCCCAAAACTAACTTCTAACGTTTTTCTTCTTTTCAGATTCTGCAATAAGAATGCCAAAATCATTTTGGGTTGTAATAAATTTTTTAAATTATTTTACTCTATTTCTCAATCCAATGGTCACGATATTTTTTGTAAAACAATTTAAAATTGCAACTGTTAAATTTTTGAAAAATGGAAAATTAATAACAACTGGAAATTCCGTGCATGAATTTACTGCTGTTGCAAGTACAAATGTTCGTCGGTCTGTGATAACAATAACTCCAACAATAAGCATATGTCAATAAAAAGCTACAGTATAGAAATGGGTTAGAAGCATATTTATTATAAATTAGCATTTAATAAAATTCTGTCATTAATTTTTTTGTTACTTTTACAATTAAAAAGTTTTAAAATATCAATTTTCTAAGCATAAAAAAAGATTCAAAGGACGGCAGCGAAATAATAATAATAAATTTTTTAATAAATACTGTTTTGAATTAAAAAAGAAAATACTGGCAAGCATCCATTCTTCTCAAAAGCATCAAATACTAATAATAAATGTTTAGTAAAATAAAAATTTTGCAAGCAGCCAATTGAAGCACATCATGTAAAAAGTGAACTTGGAACTAAACCTTCTTTTGACGATAATGAAGGAGATAAATTTTCTAAAAAAGAGTAATAGATAAAAAATGATCGTATCCTCTCACCTTTAACCAAGAAATTAGTGGGGAACAGTACCAGATTGCCGACAATATGTTTAAGCTTTTGTTTTGCTAATTCTGGATTATCTAAAATATATACCGTAATTAAAATCTTAATATTTAAAGAAAGAACTTACATGAAGACATTGGAAGTTCTTTTGCCCATGATTTTAATTCATCAAAAGTTTCAACCTAAAAAATATGTTTTAAAAAGCCGCTAAATCTAGCTACAAACCATATCAGTTGGTATAACACGAAAAACTTCTTCATAAATTTTTGTATTATCAACAGCAATCTTTCCCCAAACATCAACAAAAAAGGCATCAGAAATTGGATCATCAACATTTATTTCATATTCCGGTTCAGCTGGATGCAAGACACCTTCAAGAAGACCCAAATGTTCTTTCATTAATCGTTTTCGTAAAGATGTTGCAAATTTTCCTGCTTTATATGGTTTACCATTCATTATACCAGAAACAAATTCTGTATCTGTCATTAGCACACAAACTTCTGAATCACGATAACCAGCTTGAGATCGATCATTAATATTTGCACTTCCAATTATAGTGTGAAGATCATCAACAATTAAAAGTTTACAGTGAACCTTAAAATTTATTATTAATTACACAACATTAAAAGCTTGTTTAAACATACATAAATTAATTCCGTTACAAGCTTTCCAACAAGCTCATCATGTGTTCGTAAACCAGTAATAGAAATATATTTCCATGGATCTTCAACATTTGCTTGCTTTAAACATTCTAGTAATGAGTGTGGTCCACGTGATATTGAAAGATATGTGTAATGCAAAACTGCTAGCAGCGCCGAATATTGTGAATTTTTAATATCACCTTCAAAGCCCGGTAATAATGGTACCATAATATAAACTCGAAATGTTTCACCATTTCTAAAAATTGAAGGTTTATTAATTCAAAAAAAATTTTTAAAAACTTCAAAAACTATTTTTAAATATTAAAAATGTTTCCTGATCTTTAAGCAAGAAAGTAAATATAAATTACTATCTTGGAAACTTCGCAGGCAGATAGTATCGGTTCAATAAGTTACCCAGAAATGTATAGAAACTTTTCTAGCTCGGTTGAACCAAATACGGTAGAAGGGGAATCGAACTTTAAAGGGTCGAAGTAAGAAGTCGACGCAGTTAACCACTACACCATCAATGCAAGTGCATAGGGCTGCGTTTTTTAAGATGTAAAAACTCATTTTACAAAATAAAAGCATAACTCTCTATTTTAGTTGGTTCTGTAAATCTTATTGAATCTGTTCAAAGATCTTTCACTTCAAGAGTATTTAAACGCTGTCGCCTTGAAGATATGAGTTATCTACAAAGATGTAAATTTTTAAACATTGACACTCTTGAAATGAGAAGAGCTAAAGCAGATGTAACATTCTTTTATAAAATTCTCCACGGGAAGGTAGCTTTAAACCTTTCGGACTTTGTCAATTTTCCAGATGCACGCCTCAGAGATCACGATCTTTGGTCTTTTAAGACCCCATACACTTCAAATTTTGATCGAGTTTCAGAGTTTTTTAGCTTTCGAGCTACAAACACCTGGAACAATTTACCTTTTAATGTAAAAAGCTCTCCTAGTCTTGAAATTTTTAAAAATAAATTAAATCTTTTATCTTATAATCTTATTATTCCTAAATCTCAAATTCGTTAAATTTATCAAGTTTTTATTGCTTTTTATATTGTAATTATATCTTATCTGCCTCATGATACTAAGCGCTTTCTAAGCCCGTCATGTTGTACTCGTCTTTCTTATATTTGTATATGTATATGCATATGTAATGTTATGACGATGAAATAAATAAATTAAAGTTCGTTATGATACGCTACCATAATTTAAACAAAGTGTTTCACAAAATAAAACTAACCGATCAGCTTTAATTATTCGATCACAAATAACTCTACAAATTTCATTTGATACATCATTTGAATTAATCATTGATACAAAGAATTGATTTTCAATATAAATGTAATGTTTTGAATTTGCAATTAGTGATAAACATGCTTGTTGAATACTTGCTTCTGTTTTATCAATTAATGCAGACCAATTTGAAACGGATCGAAGAATTTGCACATGACCAGTATATGTATTTTCAGAAAGAAAAACTTTTGGTACTTTTGTCCAATCATATGATTTTGGAATTAAAAATGGATAAGCTGCATTATTCTTAAGCTTTTCATTTTTTGTTGCATTCCAACGTTGAATAAAATGTCGACCAACATCTCTTGCAACTTCACCAAATGTTAGCGCGTGTAAATCATGCCCTAAAATAGAAATATTGAGTATGAATTAGAAATAACAGCAAGCTTACATGGCATTCTTGGCACTTGATATCTATCTGTGAAATCACTGAATGGATCTTCAACATCAACAAAATCTTTATGTATATAGTTGACGTAATCTTTGCCTGGCCATAGCTTTCCAGCTCCTGTAAAAACATTTCATTAATACAGATTATCCAAAAGAACCTAACCTTCCAAACCAGTCATATCAACCTTTTCATTTTGTGCTCGATAATAATTTACCATATATTCTTCATTCATATCATCAGTTTCGAGAGCATATCTCCATCTCTTTTTTGCACGAGTTGTTTTTAAATTTGCAATAACTTTTCTTAGCACATTTGAATTTCTTGATTCTGTTGCTTTTAGTGGATTTGAAGATGATGGCTTACTTGAATGTTCCCCTCCTGATGAAGATCCCGTTGTTGCAGATTTAGGAGTTGTTGTTGATTTCGGATTTCTTACAGTTACTCTTGCAGTACCTTTTGGAATTTTATGATTTGATGAATTTAGAGTATCTCGAAGAATTCGCTCTCTTGTAAATGATTCATCTATTGGACTATCACCACGCTTCTTCTTTCTTTGCCAAATTTTTATTGCATTATGAGCTGCTGCAACAGGTGTCCCGGGCGTTGTAGGTTCAGGAGTAGCGGAGACACTCTTTTGATGGTCATCATCTAATTTTACATCTTCAAATTGTTCAGCTGCTGCCTTTCCATCACTTTGTAACTTTTTCATTTTTAAAACTTTTCCAAATTTTTGTTTCATTCTTGATCCTGAAGATTTTGATGGTGCTGCTTTATCTTCATCATCTTCTTTTATAACAAATACTTCATCATTTATTGCATCACCTTTAAAAGCTTTATTATCATCACCATGATGTTCACCATTTTGTTTAATTGGTTGTGGAGCATTTAGCATAACAGGTTGATTTTGTGATCCGATTTCTTCTGATTCTTTTGCAACTTGTTTACCATTTTCGTCTTTTCCATCATTGACAAGTGATGAAGTTGCTGCTCCAACTGCTTGTACTAGGCCATTTACCATTGTAAATTCTTCATCTGGTCTTGGAGTTAGCTGAATTGAACCCAAATCAGTTAAAACATGTCTAAAAAATATTATATTAAAAATTATATTGTGCATGTCCAAATGCTTCAGCATTTCACGTATACGAGTGCATCACGCTGACGGTCAAAAAATGATAGACTTTTTTTATTGCAAATGCTGTAATGTATTTTTAAACGATTGGTTGTCGTTTTTTAGTCTGCAAATGTTCAAAACGCGACGTCTCCGATTTTAAAGTCAAAGTAATAAATAATTGTCGTCCTTCTCATTTTCAGAATGCGTTATATCTATTTAATTCTGATTTTATTTGCTGGCTTGTCATTAGCTGCCGATAATGCTCCTTTGAATTTTAATAAAATCTACCTTTGATCATCCCATCTACCATAACATAAATCTACTCCACCAACAAATGCAATCAACTGATCAATAATAATAAGCTTTTCATGATGTGCCCTTAATAAATACAGACATAAAAAATGCTTTGAAAATGTTTCATAAAAACGTACCACATAAATGTACCCGATGAAAGATAATGATCTGGATGTCGTTGAACCTAAACAACAGCTTTAATTAACCTATAGCACTACTGTAACAAACCTTAATATTTGGATGTAAGCCTTGTAGAGTTCTTTTTGTATACATACTATTTAGACCAAGTGCCATTTCAACTTCTTTATACAGCAAAACGAAAATTCGTACACCTCTTTCAGCTATTCGTTTTAAAAGAACATCTAAAATGTTAAATTTAAAAATACATATTTAAGAGTACTGTGTAGTTTAATTACCCAATCGCCATTTATTTCCTTCTGCCATTGGACCTATAAATGAATAGCTATATTTTAAATAATAATATTCATTGACTAACGTTTCATATAAATTTCAGGACTTAACCACCAGTCGGCGATCTGGAATAAATCAGAAGGATTATAGTATGTGTAACAGTAACAACTTACAAAAATTTCTTCACGAGCCATCTCCATAAAAGAAGCGGCTTTTTCGTCTAAAGATTTTGTGAATAATTTTATAAGCTATAATTTTGTGGATGAAACTTACAATAACTTCTTGCATCAACAAACCATTCACATAATGCATTTTCTCGCTCTGGAAATGAAGCACCAAATCGTTTTTGTTGTAACCAAATTTGCCCAGTTGTTAAACAAACACTTTCAAGCTTTTTTTGCCATAACTCTGCTTGAATATCATATTTACATTTTAAATGCAGCACACTGAAAAACATTTATCTTTGTATACTGTACAATCAAGCTAATACAAAGCTTACTGTTGTGAATTAGCAATAACAAATTCTCTCTTTTTAATATCGTCTACATCTTTGGGATTAATTTCAAAATGTTCATCAATTAGCAGCACTTGTCGAATTTGTTCATTTGATGGATTCATATAACAACAATATGTATCTTTAATAATAAGCCATCTAAAATTTAAATTATATTCATTTATCAAAGATAAAGTATGTAGCTTACCGTTTTCCCCATGGTAAAAAATATCTAAAACAGCATTGCTTCATTCCAACATATACTCTTCCCCCACCAGGTCGTTTCTTCACTTTTCCTTCACGATGTTTTCCACCAATTTCATTAATAAATGAATAACGAGAAATTTCAAGAAATTCGGCCTAAAATATTACTTAATTAATTCTCAAAAAAATATGAAACAATTTGGATAATCTTATTAAAGTATTTGATAGTAACAATATTTAACAATATTAATAAATTTCGATTACTATCATTTTTGATACAAAAAAATCTTATCATCACTTTATTTATTTTCAAAAATACTTAAAAAATCTACAGTAACCCAATATGTACAAAAAAAACTTACAGTTTCATGATAATTTCTATTTACTGGAATAGCAAGTACAGCTCTAAGCCAATCTTCAAGTTTTTGCTTTCTATCAACCATATGTGCATCATCAACCATTGAATCAGGAAGCATCGGAAAATGTGGTAAATGTCGATGATGAGCATGTGCATCAACGGGATCTGGAATAGGTCCATCTTCTCCATCTTCACCTTCAGCTTTAGGTGGTACAGGTTTTATCTCTTGTTTTGCAGCATCAGTAAGTGACATCTCTTTAAACTCTATATCTGGTGACATTTGATCAATTTCTGATGTTTCATCATCGCATATCGATCCTCTTGTATTATCAGCATCATCACGAGAATATTTATATGGACATCCATCTTTATGTTCCCTTCCATACATGCTATTAACAGCTTCTTCAAAATGCCGATGTGTTCTTCGTACTGGTGCTTTAATTCTTTCCACGGCACGATGAGCCAATAAACGATTTGATAAATATGAAAAATCTTGATAACGTTTTTGCACTTGCCATACAAATTTTCCATGCTCCAAATCAATTGTATACACGTATTTGCTTGTTAAATGCATTGATGATGTAGTATCTTTTTCAACTTTTGTAATTCTTGCATCAATTGGTATACCGGGAATCCAATATCCATTATCACGAAATGTATCTTGTGATTCATAGATTGAACTGTATGGAATATATCCTTAAAATAAATCATTTGTAAAAGAAATTATAAAAAAAGTTATTTCTTAATCTTTTAAGAAAATGGACGAGGTTTACTCCAACCTTTAAGTACAAAAAAAAACCCAGACACTAGAGGAGTCGAAATCAGTCCATGTTCATCCTAATGATTTTCGTTAAAACCTATATTTAATAATCTTTCAAACAAATGTACCATTAACTTTAAAAAGATTCTAACACGAAGATCTTAAAGATAGCAATAAATTTAACGAACCTCTTCTCCTTCTTGGTGATCGTTGTTGTCCATCATCAAAGCAATTACAATGATATGGTTGCATTTCTGTAACAGGTACAATTGTGCCATCTTCTCCAATCGTTGTTGCTGTTGCCATATTTTATTCGTTGTAATAACTTTGAAGTGATACTTCTTCAACACCAAAGATTTAAATTATAAATTGATCTTTCAACTTCTTTTTCAGCAACAACAATAAATAATACTTTGTAACAAATAAATAATAAGTTCTTTGTAAAGTTAGTGTAAAAAAAGTTGATTTTGATTGATTAATTAAAAATTGATACAAATAAATAAAAGAAAATTTACAACATTGCCAAAAATGTTAAAAGTGAAGATTTCTTTTTTTGCTGCTGCTGCAACGAACCCAAAAAAGTGAAAGGAAAAAGTTCCTGAAAAAGCAACAATGTTTTTGTAAATATATATTTTTTATATTATAATTAAAATTTAAAAAAAGAACGCGGTAACGAGGTTAAATCAGATCAAGGCTTCGTTAGTAATAAAATTAATAACTGAATAAATAAAACGTAATGTGAAAAAGAGGGTTATTCGAGACAACACAAAAAATCAATCAATTGTCACGTCGTGTGTTTTTCCGCAATTTTGAAGACGGATGAAAAAAGGGAAAAAAGACAGGTAGAAGAAGAGAAAAAATATAATTAAAATAGCATTCAAAAAATAACAAAAATCATAACTACATTAATTAAAGTGTAGAGCAATTTAAATCAAAGTTGTGTTCTACAGTAGCCGATATCAATAACGATGATAAAAATACGATTCATTTTTGGCATAAAAAGGATGCATTAAAATTAATCTTCAAAAAACAATATTTATTGCAGCTTTCAAAAACTGTAAAACCGCTTTTTGTTTTCACAAGCTGGAACAAGCACAATATAGTCATAACAAATAGAAACCAATTTTGATGCAAATTTGATTCAATGCTTCTTTCCAAAACTCCATGAATCAGCGAAAACTTTTTACGTCAAAAAAATAGAAGCGGAGGAAAGGAATCCAAAAGTGCATAGTCATCAGTCAAAAGCAAGCAAATACGAAAAAGGAACGTCTTTTAAAATAAATAAAAAATCAAAGAAATTGAAATAGAACAAAACAATCAACATTTGGAAAGTGTGCTTCTTTTAAAGACAACAGCAGCTCAAACAGCAAGAAAACAGGCAGAAATTTGATATGCCTCTATTTGTTAGAAAAAAAGTGTTTTAGATTTTTAAGAAAATTGTTTAGAGTATTTTACAGATTTGATTACGGTAATAATAAACGTATAAGCGTCAAAGTTTTGCTTAAAAATAAAAAAAAAGCAATAAAAGTTAATTCATTTTAGTTTAAAAACTTTAGATAGAATTATTTGTACTTGTAATTACAAGCGTGTAGAAAGTACATACATATTTCAATTTTTGAATTCCTTAGCATGTTATTTTTAACAGACAAACAAAAATAAAAAAAATTGTTTAAAACGAGCACCCACATCAGGGATGGGCGGAAATACAGTATACCTAAGCCTAAATTGGTCATAACTTTGGCGCATGAGTTTTTTTTCACACAAAATGTTAATAATACTTTGAAGAATACTATTTCAGTATTGGATATACCAACAAAAAGTTTAAGCCTAAGCTTTTTCAGAAAATAGAACACATTTCCGTAAAAAAATTTCCGCCAGTAAAACGGAAATTTTTTTTACGGAAATAGATATTTAAACAAATACTGTCTGATAATTTAAAATATTATTGTGGCAAAAGTGACCGCTTAGGTGCCAAAATATGCTAACACCATTTGCTAAAAGTTTAAAATCACACATTTAAAAGTTATAGGCGATTTCCGTAAAAATTTCCGTGTTTGCTTCCGCCCATCCCTGACCCACATATAATTTGCGCAAAAACACAACAGAAGCTGCAGCTCGTTGTTGTTAGAAACAAGCTTCCAAACAAAATGTAGTTGAAGCTGGAAATAAAATTTAAATTCCAAAAGAATTTTTTAAAAGAAAATGCAAGATTAATGGGAAACTATTTTTAACCTCAAAAATCTTCTCTTTAAAAAATACAAGCAAAAATTAAAAAGCAATGAGAGCTTTGAAAAAAGTTTGAAATTGCAAAAGATTAAAATCTGTGTGTCAAAGCTGTTTGAAAAGTGGATTTGTTTTTTTTTACTTCAAAGAGGAAAAACACAAGTGACATTTGAAACAAATGGTTTCAAATTATCTTGAGCCTCCTTGCTAAATTATTTAAACAAGCTAAGAATATCTAACTAAATAAATAACTTAAATGTGGGGCAAACTCGCTCTTACAGTAACTTGAATGAAAAATTTGTAAAACAAAATTTTGTATCCAAAAATGAACAAATCAAAACTAATAAAAAAAGCAATGCAGTTACTTGAAACAATCCACATGTGCGGTAATGATTCTCAAAGACAACGAACTATTTTCATTAGAAATTCTTCTATCTCGGTTCTTAGTTAAAAAAGAAAAACTTAAAAAAACATGTTTCAACTTTTTTCCGATGACAACGATGTAAGAAAAGATCAATTCAAGCCATTTTTTATATTTTGAAGTCATTGAACAATTTTTTAGTGTCAAAAATATAATAAAAATGACTATTCCACCACAACCAGAACCACCACCCGCCAACAACAAAAAGGAGTCAAGACAAACAAACATGTATCGAAGAAGAAAAAAAGCTGGAGGGGAACAAAAAGGAGAAAAATCTTTTTGCAAATATAAAAAAGAAATGTTGCCGCAGGTTTTTTCACACAAAAAAAAAGTTGTTGTGTTTAACGGAAAGCGACACATTTGATAAGTACTTCGTAACAATTGCATAAACAATTCAACATGTTCTACAAGGATATGATGGCAGATGTAGGATAGCCGTTTTATAACAAAAGAGGATTTCAACAGATAACAGAACAGATTATGCTATTTTTAACATTTTAAACAGTATTTAATGCCTTCGAATCCCATACAAAAATTATGCCAAAAAATAGATGACAGAAAGAAAACATTGTTTGAGTTGCTTGTAGCTCGATGGTAATTTTTATTTAAACAGTTAAGTGTCGTTATGAGAGTGTTGATTTTCCGCCTATCATTTGTGCACCAAAACTTATTTTTTTAAATCCAAGGATTTTATCCACGTGCTTATTCATTTGTGATGAATAACTTGTTGAACACAACCTTTTTACAGCTTTAGCCCACCCACGGAAAATTCAGTTGAAGGCAATGTCGATTTTCGTTTTAAGATTTTTTTCAAATTTCTTTTAAAAAATTTTTCCCCAACATTTTCGTCAACGACAAATCTAACTCGAGTTATAACATTTTGTGCTCATTGTCCAAAGATCCGTGTTATATTTATATCCGTTTAACTTTATTTTATTTATCTTAATAAACATACATCCACCTTAACTATATTTAACATGTTTTAGAGCTAACGTTTAACAAAAAATATGACACTAAAAATTGATGATGATTATTCTTCATCAAATGGGGAAAATTCTATGGATTATTCAACAGCTGCATATACTCGCGGATCTACTGTTGGTGAACTTGATGTGTAAGTTTCTTTAATTTATCGAACACTAAATCCTAGTGTAGCTTTTATTGACATCCGTTCACTTTCAGACAAATTGAAAAACTGATGAAATGTGAGATACTAACTGAAAATGAAGTTAAAGTATTATGCTCTAAAGCTAAAGAAATACTGATTCAAGAAGGAAATGTACAAAATATTGATACTCCAGTAACTGTAGGCTTAATACAATACCATACATCTATTCAGTTTTACGTTTCTAGGTTTGTGGTGATGTTCATGGTCAATTCTTTGATCTCTTAGAATTGTTTCGAGTGGGTGGACATTCGCCGGACACAAATTACCTATTCATGTGAGTCGCAATTTTAATATTTCTTGAGAGAATTTTTATTTACCAGCAACCAATTATCAAAAACAAACAACAAAACACACGAATACGAAACAGCAATCAAACATCAAATGTATTTAATCAAAACAGCACGAAACAACAACAAAATATATTATATTCATGCAATTAAGATGAATACCATCCACCAAGGGGGTGATTTATAGGATTCTTGTCACCAGTTTGACCCATTTTTCGGATATCCAAACATAGATCAATTAAAGCAGGATTCGATAAAGCATTAATAATATATCGACGATAAGCAAGTAATAATTCAGCATGTTCAGGATGTTGAGGGTTTGCTGCAAGTTCTTCTAACGGATAAACATTTTTTGTGTAATCATAATTATAGTATTTTCCATTGTAGATATTTCTCATTGGCAAATCCAGTGAACCAGATTCTAAAAATATTTGTTAATTCAAATTTTATAGTAGAGTAAAAACCTTACTTTTAAGCGAAATTCCAAGAGCTTCTAACTCAGCTGTCATTGGTACTGTATCAATCAAAATTGGATATAAATATAAAGTGCCAAAGATTTGGTAAAGTTCTTCCCAATTTTTTGAGCTATCATGTACAGATGCCCTTTTAACCCATTTAGTTGAAAATCCATTGTATACAATATTAGAAGCAATAAGAGCAGGTGGAGATGATGGAGGAACCGGTGATAAGACATATGTTGCAGCTAATGCTTCATCATGATTTCGTAGTTCTCCATTTTCACCAAGCCGATGAAAAATAAATTGCTGTTTTCTGAACTTTTCAAGTTGTTCAACACCAAGATCACCAGTGGGCCATTCACAGAGACGAAATTCAGCAATTACAAGAGGTAGTTCAAGAACTTCTGGATAACATATATGTGGTCGATAAAGGATTACAGAGTCATCATTAACACGAATAGCTGTAAAATAATTTCGACGAGTACAACCCAAGCAGTAATATAAATTGTTTCTTGAATTAAAAGTAAATTCATATGCCAAAGTTTTTGAATCATCAACAAATACTTTTAAGCCTTTTGTATTATTATCTCGATCAAAGAAGTCACATAATTCTCGATCAGCTGGTGTAGCTGAGAACCATTTTTCCATTTGATTTTCGTAATCCTTTGGCGTACAAACATGATTTTTATTATACATTACATATATTTCACCATCATCACCTTGACAAATATTTGCCCTCGTTGATACATTGTGACGAGTACATCCATTGCAGTAATAATGTTTGGTGCCGTTTGAGCTAATAACAAGTCGATAAACATAGCATGCAGTTTTATTCTCATCAAGAAAAATTATCAAATGTTGTTGTTGAACACCTTTGCCTGTTGCATGTTGAACGATTTCGTAGCTTTTTGTTGATTCCTATAAGATTTTTTTGCAAAATTTTTTTTAAAATTAAAAACTTACAAGCTCAATTGGTTGTTTAAGATTTTGGGTAATAACCGAATATACACGGGGTTGACAATTATGTGAATTTGGCATATACAGTACTTGTTCGTCATCTACTTCAACAATCCTTGCACGAAGTGTTTTCGACTGCTTGCCGACATTACATCCCAAGCAATAATAATTAATACCAGTACACTTAAGTCTTTGTCCGAATTCATAACATCTATCAAATAATTCTGGAATTGGTACTAATAATTTCTTTTTTGTTGCAGCCTTTTCAATGTAATCAAAGATTTCAAATTCACCAGATTCGAATTTCAGCTAAAGAAAAATAAAACAAAATAAGAAGTGTATTTTTCAGAAAAAGCTTACCATTCCATAATCTTCATGATTAAAAGCTTTACCACATAAAAGTTGACCACCCAAAAGATCGGTCATTTCTGCATAATATGATCTTGGTTCGCATACATGCTCAGGCATAACGAGCACTTCATCTTTTGTCGTATCAATTGTGCAAAAAGTTCTATGACGATTTGGTAGCACTTTCGAATCACATGCTCGACACTGGCACCGTCCATCATTTAATTGCCGATAAGACCAACACTGATCTTTTTGTAAATCCACAATTACAATTAAAGAAGTTTTTCCAACTACATCTCGAATAAGATGAAATTCAAATTTTTCAAAAATCTAAAAGTTTAGCCTTTTTTAACATTTTATGTTTCAAGTCGTTCCAAAAGTTTTCTCGTTTTTTCTATCTGGTTCTACCCAGTAGCAAAACGACAAGACCTGATATTTAATTTAAAACAACATACTAAAGATCCATTACAATCTGTTTTGCGTGCAGTAGGATCTGTAATATTTCTACCATTGGACGACGTTGCAATATTATCAACAGGACCAGAAATGGCAAGAGATATCTTCTTTGATGGACCCGGAATATCAGAATTCGCTAAAATATTTTCATTAACAGGTATTGTGATTTGATTTTTGCAAAAACCTACATGATCTCTTTCTGTAATTTGGAAAAATAAGCCCTTCTCGTAGAAAGTCAGTGATAGGGGTATCTAAATCAAAGCTTATCTGATTTTTTATTGCTTGAGAGAGAAATGGTGATAGGCATCTTCTGTCATTTTGAGTTTCTTTAGAGACCAGAAGTTCTAATGCATACAACCAAGTTTTTGCTGCATCAGTAAGAATTAAACGATTCTCTTGAATATCTTGAAGCATTATATCGTGCAATAGTAATCTAGCTTCAGCAGTCATAATTCCAATCTAAAAGGTTTAAACATTACTGGTTTTTCCAATAGGTAGAGTTACAGCTTACAACTTGTCGATAATAACCTTCACAAAACTTTAAAAATTCAATATTTCCATTTGTCTGAGTTACCAAAATAAAATTAGAAATGAATTCAATTACATGTGTTTCTTCTGGTTGATATACTTCCAAAATATTAAAAAATAGCTGTAGCCAATCACCAACAAGTTGTTCAGAGCTACTATTACTTGTGGCAAGTTCGAGTAATGAATTACATAGATCGTTCTTTAAAAATATAATATTAGTTTAAATATTGGGATCAAAAATACTATGACTCACATAATTGCTATTTTTAAAGTTATATAAAAAAGCTTCTTCATGTTCCCCGCCTGGTTGCTTTGTATCTTTGTAAGCTTCTATGAATTGTAAAATACCTTCTCTGAATCTTTCTAATCTTTCTTTATCTGGATCTTCTGTTGGATGTGGATTAAATAATCGTTGGGATGCTTTAAATTGCATCACTTCTGGCTTTGCAACAACATCTTTTTGTTGCCTTGGAAATTCAAATGGATCCTACAATAGCATCCAAAGAGCATTATTAAACTCATTTCGATTTTAAAATGTTACTTTAATAATTGGTGATGAATAAATTTGTTTAGCATTTTTCCATTTTTTAATTGTGCTTGATTTTCCATGTTCCTTTTTAGAATCCTTTCCATTTAAATCTGTAGCTTCAATAGAATTTTCATAAGCTGAAATATGAAGTGATAGGGTACTGCTGTTGCTTCTGTTGGCTGGTGTTTCATTCTTCTTCCAGCGCTGCTTTTCACCTTCATCATTACCAAGATTCAAAGGATCAGAGATTTTTGAACATAAATCTTTGATGGATGATTTGTTACGAGATTTTAAACTTTCATTTTTTTCGTAATTAATATTTGAAGTAAAATCTGCTTTTTTTTGTGACGCTACAGTCTTAGTACACTTATTTAACATTCTCTCAAATAAAGTGAAATGCTAAAGAAACAATTCATTTTTTGTAGGTAAGCATGGCAGTGGGCCTAGAAAGCCCGCTCAGGCCCGAGCCCGACTAGGCCAGGCTCGGGCGGGCCGGGCTTGGATTTTTTTGCAGTTTGAGAAAAAACGCAAAGGGGGGACCAAGGCAAATTTAAGCAAAAAATACTTAGGCCGGGCCTAGGCGGGCTTCAACTTGTCGGGCTCGGGCCGGGCCTGCAAAAAGTAGGCCCGATGCCATGCTTATTTGTAGGTCAATTTTTCACCCATATTTTTTTGGCTCGACTTGACAAAAAAATAATGTATCTCTGAGACTGCAGCTGTGCTTTTCTTACCATAATTCTTATTGCTATTTTTTGACTTGCTATTAAACTGAATTTGAGATCCAACTGATGACTTTTGATTTAAATTAAGATTGGAATATCGCTTTGCATGTTCATCAATACCATTATTTTTCATTGAACGTTGTTTCATAGAAGTTAATTGCAAACAATTATCACCTCCTCCACCGTTGATATACAATGCAAGATGAATGCATGAATCTTTCAAAATACAGTAATCTTTCAAAATTAAATCATCTTTCAATTGGGTACCTTAAAAATCGAAACGTTATTTGTGTATAAATATATATATATATTTATAAATGCTTAAAGTAATATGACTTACCACCAAAAATGAGTCGCTGTTTATCTGTTTCAAAGCATAGCTTTTCTTTAATTTTAGCTTTAACATTTGCTACTGTATCTGATTCTGTAACCTCCAAAGTTATAGTTTTACCAGTAGGAATAAAAACAAGAATTTGATAAGAAGTTTTTGTTTGGGAATTAAGTTCAAGTAGATTATTATGATGTGGTGATGTTGTGGATGTTAAAATATTTTTAGAGTTACCAAATAAAGATTCTTTTGAAGAAATAACATTGGTTTTCTTCAATTTTAGTTTTAAAAATTTAAAATCTTTCTTTTTCCACTTGGAATGTGGTTTATCGAATCGTAATTGTTTAGTAGGAAAAAATATATCATGACGAATTGATTCGGGAGGCCACGTTGATGTAGAATGTTTTTTCTGTTCCCGTTTAAAATCACTAAATTGGTAACGACCATCAATACTTGTCCAAATTTGTCTCAATCGAGGACCGTAAATAAGAGTTCCATTAGGAACATTTTTATAGCAGAAATTAGGATCTGCTTTCCTGACCATACTTTGCTGAAAATCTAACTATTATTTTTTAAAATAAAATAAGTCAATAATTATCAATCCTATTCAACTATTTTTAAGGGACGGATAAAACATTAAAAAGTGAAAAATATTTTGTAATTATTATATTCTACATTATTTGTTTAAAAGTCACGTAAAAGTTAAAAATAAACAATTAATGAAAAACGAAATTTGATTTCGACTATACTTAGGGATGTAAAATATTGTGTCTTAAAGGAGGCGGACGGTTTGATACTTTTTTTGAACCTCCCGCTTTTTGCATTCCCTGAATTTTTCTCGGTTTTAAAACGAAAATAGCCTTTTTCATCGGCAAAATGATGATTTTAAATTTCCCGCTTCAGGGAATGCAAAGCGCGGGACGTTCAAAAAAAGTATCAAACCGTCCGCCTCCTTTAAAGAAGCCAGAAATTTAAGCTGACAATATCAAAAAGTTATAATTACTAAAAATTTGATAGACGTCTGAAAATAAAATACTAAAATCGTTAGCTTTTTAGTTGAAAAATGAATCACACTTGTTTGTTCGATCTGAAAGATGTTCGCCAAGAAAATGAAGAAAAAAAAGGGAAAGGATAGAAATAAAATGAAAAAATAAATAAACTTCAGCCAATCGTTTTTTATTTATTTAATTTAATCCAAAAGGTAAAATTTTTAGGGGTGATTTTGTTGATCGTGGATTTTATTCTGTTGAAACTTTCTTGCTTCTTCTTGCCCTAAAAGTTCGATATCCTGATAGAATGATGCTTATTCGTGGGAATCATGAATCTCGTCAAATTACACAAGTATATGGCTTTTATGATGAATGTATTAGAAAATATGGTTCGGTTACGGTATGGCGATGTTGCACAGAAGTATTTGATTGTCTGGCTCTAGCAGCTGTAATAAATGGACATATCTTTTGTGTACATGGTGGCCTATCACCTTCTATTCAAACAATCGATCAGATTCGTGTTATTGATCGTAAACAAGAAGTACCACATGATGGCCCAATGTGTGATTTACTTTGGTCTGATCCTGATGAAACAACGGGTTATGGTGTATCACCTCGTGGAGCTGGGTTCCTCTTTGGATCTGATGTTGTTCAAACTTTTAATGAAGCAAATGGAATTGATTTAATTTGTCGTGCTCATCAACTTGTTATGGAAGGATATAAATGGCATTTTAATGAATCGGTAGGAAAATTTCTTAAATGCATAAATGGAACTCACAATGTCACATTTTTTAGGTGTGTACTGTATGGTCAGCACCAAATTATTGCTATCGATGTGGTAATGTCGCTGCAATTTTGGAGCTTGATGAATTACAAGGAAAAGAATTTATAATCTTTGAAGCAGCTCCACAAGAAACAAGAGGTGCACCAGCAAAGAAACCTCAACCTGTAAGTTTGTGTTTTGCGAGGCATGGATTCAGCCTGAACATGAACTTGACCTTTCTAAGTTAATTATATTTTTGTACAATATAATAGCCGAAATATAGGATTCTATGGTTTAATTTTATAAACTTGAAAAAATCCGTATTCGTTTCGAGCGCAAAGCCATGCCGATCTGTTAATAACATTCACAAATTTTCAGGATTATTTTCTTTAATGGAATTCACACAAAGTTGCAAATCCCAGTTTTAATGATCTTTCTTCTTTTCAATACTTTTTATATTTGCCTTATAAAAAATTATTATCTGTTAATACGTATATTTTTTTCTTATTATTGTAGTTAACGTTCTCTACTGATTATTGTTGCCCGTGTTTTTCAAATAATTTTTGTTGTATGCTTTTTCGTGTTTAAAAAGAAATATATTTTGACTTGCTCTTCTTTGTTTTTTGGTTATTGCTTTACAAAGTTGCTTACTTTGACCATACTTTTTTTTGTTATTGTTGTAATACATTTATTATCAATCTATGCTTTAGAATCATTAAAGAATGCTATCAGCTTGTAGAAAACCACTAAGATCTATTTTACCAATAAGTCGAAATCTGCTTCGAGCATATTCTACCACTGACAATGACGCTGCAAAAATCAGTCAAGAAACGTACAAAAAGATTGATGGATTAGTTAAGAAGGATCCGGTAGTTGTATTTATGAAAGGAACACAAGATCAACCTGCATGTGGATTTTCAAGAAATGTTAAAATGGTATGTTTTTTATTTTACAGTAATAGCTTTATCCTCATATTTTTAGGTCCTTGATTTTCATGAAGTTCCATTTAAAGATTATAATGTTCTTGTAGTAAGTTTTCGTTAACAATAAAGGAATTTTTGAAAATATTATTAAGAAAAGCTTTAATTAGTTCAAAAATGACCTTTCGAAAACTAGAGTAACCGAAAAAATTTAACATTCGGAAAATAATTAAAGGGAATTTTTCTGTAATCTTCTGCTATTTCTGATTTCTTGCGAAACATCCAAGATTGTATCATATAATTTATATTATTTTATAGGATGAAGAAATTCGTAATGGTGTAAAAGTATATTCCAATTGGCCTACAATCCCACAAGTATATGTCAAGGGAGATTTTGTTGGTGGAAGTGACATCTTAATTCAAATGCATAAAGATGGAGAAATTACAGAATTTTTTGATCAAAATCAAATTCCTTCAAAGTTCTCTGACAAATTGAAAAAATAATAGTTGTTTTATGTTTTGTTCTTTTGTTATAGTTTAAAAACGTGTATAAAAAATAAATTGCATACATTTTTGTTGGGATTATAGTTTTTTTGCGTTTGTTCGCTAAAAAATATCTTTTTATTGTTGTGAAATTCGTTTTACTATTTATATGTGAATTATAGATGGCTACTGCAAACGTTGAATTACCCGCTGTTAATTATGTTGGATCATGGGCTGATGTTGCTCCAGATGATGGTAATCATATTGAACTTTGCCCTAACGATGATAATAATGCTCTTCTTTTAGTTGCTCCTGGTCGACAACGTACTGAAGTTACAAAAGATGGTATTCGAACTGTAACAGATTATGTCAAAGATGATAAAAGTGGTGTTGTTAATGAAGTTGTAACAACGTATAAAGTTATTACAAAAAAAGTTCCACGTGCTGTTGCAGAACGTAAAAAATGGAAAAAATTTGGTCAATCTGCTGATGATGGTCCAGGGCCACAAATTTATACTACATATGTTGCAGAAGAAGTTAAAATGCAATTTACTCGTAATCGAAGTGGTCTTGAAGAACAAGCTCAAGTTGATGCAAGCCTTCCTGGTGCAACTCGTACAGTTGATGGTTAGTTTTTTGTTGATTGAGAGAATGCATCCGCCAAAGAAAAGCTTCAGCGCATAGTTGCCATGCCTGTCGTCGGGCATTGCCCCCTAACCCTATAAATAGAATTGTTATAATTAAATGCTTGTTTTTTAGCTAAAGCTCATTGTCGTATATGCAAAGCAAATGATCATTGGTCTGTTCATTGTCCATACAAGGTTAGTGTTGTATTGTAGTTTATGCTTGCCTACAGTAACCTTTTTTAGGAAATTATGTCTGTTGTTGAAGAAGAAGATCCAACTCGTGCACAACCAACATCTGGATCTGGTCGTTATGTTCCTCCATCACAACGTGATAGCAACCGTCTTCCTGGTCTATCTGAACGTCGAGATGAATATACGGTCCGTGTAACAAATCTTCCAGAAGATGATGATAATATTGAAGAAGAATTACGTCGACAATTTGCTCGTGCTGGTAGAATTGATCGTCTTTATGTTGCTCGTGATAAACAAACACTTCGAATGAAAGGCTTTGCTTTTATTACCTATACAAGCCGAGATGATGCTGAACGAGCTATTGAAATGTTCCGTGGATTAAAAATGGGTCATCTTATTCTTAAAGTTGAATGGACAAAACCATCAAATAATTAAATTATATTTTGTTGTTGCTTTTGTTTTGATTGTTTTGTTTTAATTTAAAATATGGTGCCCTTTTTGAAGAAATAAATTTATTTGTTGATAAAGATTATTGGAGTTTGAAAACAGTTTGTATACTGTAGAAATATTTAAGATAATAGAAAGGTAACAATACAAAAAAAGCTTTTTAAGAAAAATGGTTTTATTATCAATTTTGAGAAAGCGTAAACAGCAAGAGAAAGAGATTCGGTTGCTAATATTGGGATTAGATGCATCAGGAAAAACAACATTTATGAAAAAGATAAATGGTGAAGATGTTGATACAATTTCTCCAACATTTGGTACGTTTTCCATGTTCTAATTTAAGTTCACCATGTTGTATTATATTGTCGTACTTTATCATTTTGTTAATATATAATATTTGATCGTTTTTTAGGATTTAATATCGAAACATTAAGTTATAAAAATTGGAAGCTTAATATGTGGGATGTTGGTGGTCAACAAAAGCTAAGATCGTATTGGAGGAACTATTTTGAAAGGTCTGCTTTTTTGATATTTTTGACTTGATGATTTCGAGATTTTTAAAGGACGGACGGGTTAATCTGGGTGGTTGATCCATGGGATACTGCAAGACTAGAAGATTGCCGAAAAGAACTTTTCTCTTTATTAAATGAAGAAATTTTGGTTGGATGCTCGGTATTAATTCTTATTAATAAATGTGATAGAGGAGAAGTTGATGAAGAAAGTGTTAAAAAGGTAAAGTAACTTTTCCGTGAGGAATCTTACAGTAATGTTATGTTTTTAGGCTTTACATCTAGAAGATATTAAAGGACATCATTTTGAAACTTTCAAAACATCTGCTAAAAATGGAGATAATTTATTACCTGCTTTGGATTGGTTATGTGCGGATATTGCATCAAAAGTCTTGGTATTTGATTAATTGTTTATTTAAATTATTTAATGCGATTGATCTCATTTTGTTTTAAAAAGTTGTGAATTTTGTATTTAATTTTGTACTTTAATTAATAAAAAAGTTAAGTATGACTTAAAATTACTGTGTTTTTTGACAATGAAGAGTAAAGTCTGGATTACTGCATTATTAAATTAGCCACAAAATGCACTTGTGAGAATTTGTCTTATGATCTTGTTTAGCCGCTTGATTAAAGCAGAGAAAAAAATGAATACAAAAATGACCAAGTGCCAAAATGATCGATCAAAATGCCAACAACGACAGCAGACTAGAAGCCACTGCAGCAGTTTATTCTTTCTTTGCTCTATACTTTTTTTCTTTTCCGTTTTTGGCTGTTGAATATTTCTTTTCCAAAATTGTATTTGTTGTCGGTGTATGTACAATTTTACAGCTTTTGAAAAACCAAAGATAACGAAAATATAACACATTTTAGAGCGTCCAGAAACTTTGTCTACCAAAGTTTCTGGACGCTCTATTATATTTATTTTTTCACTAACATTATTAGGAATATTTTCTTTAATAGAACTGACACAAATTTGCAAATCTTAATTTCAATGATCTTACAACTTTTCGATACTTTTTATTTTTGGATTAAAAAGAATACAATTACGGTAAGAAAAAACATATTTTTTTCTTACTGTAATAGTTGTCTACTGCTTTTTGCAAAAATAATTATTGTTGTCCGTGTTTTTAAAATAATTTTTGTAGTGTGCTTTTTGCGTTTAAAAATACATATTTTGACATGATCTTCTTTGTTTTTTGGGTATCATCGTACAATTATCAGTATAATGCTATTAATAATATATGGTTTAGAATCTTTAAAAATGCTATCAACTCTAAGCCCACTGAAATCTGCTTTACCATTAAGTCAAAATCACTTTTTGGCGTTTGCAAATAGCTACAATCGTCAATTTGTTAGCCTTGCTTTGTTTAATGGAACTTTCCGTCCACAACGTTTTCAACATTTTGAACATCGTCCTGATCAATCACCACATTTTCATCATCATAGTCAAACTGGTGTATTTGGCTTAAAATTAACTGCAAGACTTTGTAATAATCAAAAAAATGGTGAATGCAAAGATAAAAGTGAAAAAACTAAAGAAAATGAAGAATTTGAAGAATTGCAAAAGTGTATCCGTGAAGAATGTGAAAAACTTAGCGGCTCCAACTTTCCAGATATTACGCATAGAGAGAAGGGACCGTGACGACAATACCATAAAAAATAGAATGATTAAAGCATAGCTAATAATAACTCTGTCATAACGGACATAGTAGTTCAAATTTCGTATCGTTTCTTTTTTCAAATTTAATTTTTGTTGCAAATCTTAAAAACGAAAACAATATTTGCTTTCAAAAGTTACAATACAATCATTTATTTCAGAGAATGATATTCCTTTTTATCCTATATGCAGTAATCCTGTATTTCACCATTAGCTTTTCTCGCCAACCGCCTAAACAAATGATCACTGAATCGACAAATAATCAACAATAAATTATGTCCTAGTTATTAAAACATAAATCAGTTTTTATTGAACACATTTGAATTTTTTTCACAAGTTTTATATAAATTTTTTTAAATAAAGATGTTCAATCTTGTTTCTTCAATTGCTTAATAGATTTCTTCCTACGGTAAGGCATTAGCCGTTAAAGCTATTTCCTTTTTGTCAAATATATCTTGCAACATTCTACTTCACTTCTATTCCCCCCTTTGTTATTTCATTAATATCCTATTATGTACGCGCAATTACCATTTCGTTCTTACAGTTAACATGTTTGAAAAATACATAAATCATTTTTGTTTTTGTCAGATAACGTTATTTATTACGCTGCAAATCAAACTCTGAATAAAAATTTCAGAGGTGTATTTTACAAGATGTTTCGATTTCCTCACCGTTACATTTTTCTTGGACAAATTCGATGGTCATCAAATGGAACTTCAAAGAAACGAGTTCAAAACTTATATGAATATGAAATTGTTACAGTTCCTAAACCTTCTAACAAAAATGAATTTGAGGAAATTAAAAATTTGATTATTAGTGGTCAAGAAGAAGAAAGAAAAACTCGTGCTCAGGCGCGAAAAATAAACCGTATCGTGAGTTTTTTTTTGTTAGTTGTTTCATCATCTCTAGCTAACTGAAAAACATAAAAAGGGAAAAACAAAAATTAACTTTAAACCACATTAGGAAATTACAATCCAATCATAAATTTCAGTATATGATATTGACCCTTTTGCCATTACTTATATGTTACATCAGCCTTTCCCGCCTTCCACCTCGACAAATAATCAAAAATTAATTTTTTCTTTGACGCAAAGTTTATGTACTGTTCTCATTACATATGTTATTTCTATTTCGTGTTGAGTCAACAAATATTTGAACTGCCATACTTTTACTAGTTGTATATGTATCATATCCCTGTGTTTTGATATGGCCTTTACTTTTCACAATTGTAATTTTTTAAATAAAATGGTTTCTCTCAAAATTTTACTTAATAAAAAAAAATATATAAAAAACACTCAAATTCCATGAAAGTTGTGTTTACTGTATTATTACTGCAATACATGTATAGCGCAAAATAAACTTGCGAGAATTTGCCTTATGCTTCTGTGCATCGGCACGATCAAAGCAGAGAAAAAACAAATACAAAAAAAACACCAGGTGCCATTCGATCAATCAAAATGCCAACAACGACAGCAGACTAATCGCTTGCTTTTAGAGGTCGAAGGCACTGCAGCAGTTTAGTTTATTCTTCGTTTGCTCCATATTTTTTGTCTTTCCCGTTTTTGGCAATTGAACAATTCTTTTCCTATATTTTGTAAAATATAGGCTTTGTTATTACTTGTAACAATATATTAGTGTTTATTTGTATAATTAATTTTTTTATTAAAAATGAAGTTTTTAAATTTATTCCGATCTAAAAAAGAAACGATTAACAGCTGTAGCAATAATCACAAAATGGAACATCCAGTATGTTTATGTCCTTAAATAAATATTTTTTAAAAACTATTGTTTGTAGATTCGATTACCACCACCTGCAATAAAGCCATCACATCAAAATGCTCGATTATTTGCAGATGACATGAATTTATATAATCCAACAGCAGCATATCATAGTGAGCTTAAACCTGCTACTCGTCGTCCACTTCGATCATGTCCTGGTGATGTTACATCGAATCCCAGGCATCATCAGCACCAACAAGCAGCACTTTCTGATAGTGATGATGAAGATATTCCATTTAGACATGATCGACGTCGAAATACAGGCCCTAGAAGTTATTACGGTGGTGGAGGTGAAAGAAAAACATTTGCAACAAAAACAAAATTTGAATCAAAAGAAACATCAGAATATGGTAGTGATGATCGAAGTCCAATAAGCAATGTTTTGAAAATGGGATACGATAGTATTGTTAGTTATCATTGTTGTGTACTCTTTCCTTCAAAATTATGTTTCAGGATTATTATTCAAAATACCGTAAATACAAGAATCAAGCAATACATTTTTATCAACAAACTAAAGACCTTAAAAATGAAAACGATGAACTTAAAAAGCAGCTCAAAGAAAGTAATGAACGAAAAAATAATCTTTTTCAACAAGTTGAAAATCTTAAACGAGTAAGCATCTTCTTGTAGTTTTTTTACCTTTACTTTCATACACATATATATTTATAGCAACTTCAAAGTGCTCATAATTACAATTATGCTATACCACAATATCCATCATATTATTCCCATCATCACCAACAGCAGCATCAATTTGCTCCACCACATTCTGCATTTCCATTACGTCCACCACCGCCACCCATGTCTTTTTCAACAGCTCCAACCATTCCTATTGAACAAGATGAAACAAAAGTTTTTCGTAAACAAGATAATGATTCAAGTAAGTAATTACAGTATCTTTACTAAATAAATTTTATGCATGCTCTTTTTTTCAGAATCCCTATCACCTTCTTCTTTTAGCAGTACTTCATTCTCACATTTTACAAATTTTCAACCTGTTAACCATAAACATGATAGTCGAACTAATTCTCATTCACTTTTTGCAGATGATAATCGAGAAAATACAGCTCCTCAATCACACTCCTTTAATGATAATTTTTGATTTGATTTTTTATATTACAAAGAAATGCCATGTTTTATCGATGCCACTGTGATTACTTTTGCTTTGAAGCACTGCCATTTACAGTTTACATTAATAAATTTTCATATCACACTTTTTTGTGCTTACATCTTTTAGTTTTAAAACTTGTAGTTTGTGGAAACGTTATCTTTTAACCTAACAAGCATAAGTTATCTGGATGTGATGAAAAAATTTCTTTAAAATACCATAAAATAATGCCATTTTTGTAAAAACATATTTCGTTATATGGATATTTTCCAATTTTGACAATGATGATAGTACGGTATTGCATCATCATCAAAATCTAAATGTTTGAACATTTAAAATTTTAATATGACATTAAAAATTCTTTTACGAAAGGTATTGAAATATGTTATATCTCATTTGAATCAAGTTTTATAGCCAGATAAAAAATAACATACAAAATTGGAATTTTTCCAGTTGTTATATTGTTATCAATGGAGCTTTTGTCTGTGAATAGATTAAGAGAAAAAGGAAGAGCATCAAAAATGCGACATCTTTATCCATACACGTTTTAGATCACAACATTTATATTTAAAGTAGAGTTTTGTACTTGATGTTAAAACAAAAAGTTTCTTAAAAATGTGGGTTACGGTAACGAGAAAAAAAGTCAAAGGAAAGAAAGAAGAAAAATCGTTCCATGTCGCTCGCTAAATTTTTTGTAGCAAAATTTGAACAAAGCTTTGGCAAATTTTTTTTGTTGTTTTTTTTTTGCAAAATGTAACAAAGCGAGCGTTGATCAAGATAAAACGCAGCTCATTTGCAAAATTCAAAATCGACCAGCTGCATTTTATTTTCTTACTTATATTTTACTCTTTTTTTAGTTTTCAACAATGCTTCAATCAGTTACTGATTCATTTAGAAATCTTTTTGGATACAAGGTATGTTTCATGTTTTACTTGTTATACTTTTCTTTTCACTGAGTTTTACTTGTGCTTATTTGTAGTTTAACCTTTACCCTGTAAATTGTGTTTTATGTTTTTTTAAATTAAAATCAACAAGCGTCGTCACGAAAAATATAGTATCAACAATCTGTTGATTTAAATAAATAGGAAAAAGTTATTTATAAATAACTTTTGTTAAGCAGTAAGATACCCAGCACTTGGATATAATACTTTTTATGATATTAAGCATAATAGTATAGCTAACTAACTTGCTGCTGGTTTGTTTTAAAACTATTGCATTATTAGTGCCACCCTTTTTAAAACAATAAACTAAATCTTTCAACACTATTTATGTTATCAAGAACACTATCCCTTTTAATTATGAGATGTTCATACACTATTTCTTTGGCCAATGTTCATTATTGATTCCATGATGTATGTGTACCTTCTTATATGAACCACGTTGTTTTGTTGTTCACAAAAAATGTGAACTTTGTGTTCAGAGAGACCTTCAAAACAACAGCAATGCAATCTCTCTCGTTTTTAACATAGCAGTTATATGGCAATGCATTGCCAATGTCCGTCTTTCTACTTGTTTACTTCGTTCTACTCTCGCCTTCCCCTTTTTATTTTGCGCATTTTTTTCTCGTTTGTTGCAAACAAAAACTTTCACTTTCATATTATTTTGTGTTGTACATACCTTTTATCATCATTTTTGGGGCTCTAATTTTAATTCATTTCTATTTTTTAGAAAGAACAAGAATCTTCTTCAACAATGTCTCGTCGTGCCGTTGCTATTCTTACAGGTGATTCTGATGCAAAAGGAGTTGTTTGGTTTACACAAGTAAGTATATTTAGCTTTATCTCTCTTTATCTGTACTAACTTTGTATATTTTTATAGGCAAAAGAAGGAGGACCAACAACAATTAAAGGTGAATTCAAAGGTCTTGAACCTGGTCTTCATGGCTTTCATATTCATCAATACGTATGTTTAATGTTTTAATTACGAATATCGAATGAATGCTTTTACTTTTTTCAGGGCGACAGAACAGATGGTTGCACAAGTGCCGGCCCTCATTTCAATCCACATGGCAAAACTCACGGAGGTCCTGATGTATGTCTTTCTTCTTGAACTATAATGCGTTTATTCATATAATATCTTTTATAGGATGAAATTCGACATGTTGGAGATCTTGGAAATGTTGAAGCACGCAGTGATGGAACTTGTTCTTTTGAAAAGAAGGATAATCTTATTTCACTTTGTGGTGAACATTCTGTAATCGGACGTTCAATGGTTCGTTTTTTGTATTCTATATTTACAACAAAGCATCTCTGAATTCCATTTTTATAGGTTATTCATGCAAAAGGTGATGATCTTGGTCGTGGTAATGATGAAGAATCAAAGAAAACTGGAAATGCTGGTGGTCGTCTTGCTTGGTAAGATTACAATGTTGTCATATTATCTCTAGTTTAATATTGTTGCTTTTTCAGTGGAGTTATTGGTCTTGCTGCTGATCAGTAAAGTTCACATCTTCTCAAACAAAAAATTCTAAATCATCATCTTTTTAGAAATACTTTGTCAAACAAGCTATAGTATAAAAAATATTATCTTTGTTTCTTTTATATATCTGCTTTTCTTTTGCTTTGTTTTGTAAATTTTATTTAATAACATTATTATACACAATTTTTCTCGATTATGAAAGGGCATTGTTATTACAGTTGTGATGTGGTTTAGCATTTAGGCATGAATTTTTGAGTGGAGAAGGGTGTAGAAGTACTGTAAAGGTTAATTAATTTAGCACCAATTTTGATAGTTTTGATATATCAAAATCATGTTAAAGTTAGCTTAATTTCTTACTACAGTAATCAGCTTTTTTGGCGGAGGTGATGGTAGTGATAGAAGGATACAATTCTATGAATGAATAATCAGTTTTGGAAATTCTTGAAAGTTGATTATGTTAATGGCTTAATAGTAATAAGGCATTCGCAAATTAGATAAAAAAAAGTTACAGTATTTAAATGCAACTGCAAACTTTTGTAAAACATTTTTTATTCAAAGCATATGCTCTTTCCTGTACAGGTGAATAAAATTCATTCAAATCCATTTAGTTATACAATTGATTTAAACCAAAGGAAAGCAAATTGTTGTTGCCAAAGATTTTATACAATCTTGAGCGCATGCATACATTGCGCAAGCAAAAAGAAAGATAAATTTATCATTCATTGCTGCTGTTTTTTCTTAACACTGGACTGTGCATCGGTGCTTTGTCAATCCGTTTCCAGGAAGACAGTGATGGGATCAAATCTTATCCCAAAAGAGCCTACTCAACAAGTATTACATTTATTCTAAATTAAACGTTTCACATAAGTTTTTAGAGCATATTTTTATCAAAATATCCTAAATGCGATGGAAGAGGAATTAAGATTGCAATAATTGATAGCGGAATTGATGTAAGCCTTGACGGTCTAAAAAGAACCTCAGAAGGTCTTCCAAAAATTATTGATTGCTTTGATTTTACTGGAGCTGGAAATGTTGATACTACTGCTGTTAGAGAAATGAACTCTAAAAATGAGTTAATTGGATTAAGCGGTCGAAAGTTAAAAGTATATCAGTTGAAAATTATTCAATGCATTAATCGCTATTTTAGATTCCAAAAAAATGGATAAATCCATCAGGAAAATGGCATTTAGGTATTAAATCGCTATACAAACCTAAAATTACATCGATCTCACAAGAAGACGTTGAAACATATGAAGATGAAGAAAGTACAATTAAAATGTTACCAGAAATTGATTGTATTGTATGGTTTAATGGTCAAAAATGGCTTGCATGTATTGAAACTTTAGAAAGCTTGGAATATGCAAAAGTTTTAACAAATTTTCGTAATCACCATGAATACGGTAGTTTATTATTTGATGAAATAAAACTTCCATATTGCATTACCGTGCACGATGAAGGAAATTTACTTGAAATTTTTGCACCAGCTCATGATCATGGAAGTGTTGTTGCTCAAGTTGTGGCTGCATACTTTTCAAAAGATTCTGAAATGAATGGTTTAGCTCCTGGTGCTCAAATTGTTGCAATGTGCGTAGTAGATTCTGGTACAAAACATTTATTAAACGTGCAAGCGCTTAAAAAAGCTGTAAGTTTTCTTTTTTCTCAAAAACATGGGTTAATTTTAATTAAATGATCTGAAATTTACTTTGCTATTATCCTAAAAGTTTGATACTCTTAAAAAGTCTTTACTTTTCTATTGCCAACAAAATCAAAATAGGATGTTATTTGCGGCCACCGTTTTTTACTAACTCTTGATAATTTTAATATTTTAGCTTTTAAAATGTATGGAAATGGAAGTAGATATCATTAATTATTCACTAAATAATTTTGCTGGGTAATATTTGGTTTAAAAAGTTCATCTAAATGTATTTGTGCAACATTTTAGGGATGAAGAAATAGAAAAATTAATTATTGAAATGGTTAATAAGCATAACATCATATTTTTTAAAGGAGCTGGAAATTATGGCCCTTTTTATTGCTCAACAAATAGATATTATTATTATAATATTGAAAATGAGATATTTACAATTGGTGCATTACTGACACCTCATATGAAAAAACTGATTTATGGTACACCACCTGATGGGGAAGATAGTCCTCCAGTTGTATTTGATTTCTCATCAAGAGGTCCTGGTGAAGGTGGAAGTCGTGGCATCGATTTTGTGGCACCCGGAGCTGTTCTTGCTCATATTCCACAATTTACTACACTTTTAAATAATTTTTTCCATGGAACCTCTTTTGCATCACCAAATGCTGCAGGATCTGCTGCATGCTTGCTTACAGCTTTAAAAGAAAATTCGATACAGTATTCTCCTTCGCTTATTAAATTTGCTTTATTTAAAACGGCGTATTTACCAGAAAACGCAAATAAACTTTTCTTTGGAAATGGAATATTTCAAATTGATGCAGCTTTTGATTACTGTAAGAATGAGATGGATTTTAAAATTCCAAAATATTTAAAAGGTGTTACAAAAGGAATTATTTATATTCTAGAAGATGTGGATGAGACTCAATATGAATTTGATATGGATTTGTCAACTTTTATTAATGTTGCAGCTGTCGAAGAAGTTGAAACTGCAGCTGCAAAATGGACACTAGAACTTTCACCAAAAGCAGAAAAATTTATTGAAATATCAGAAGTTAATCCAAATCATTTGTTCTCCGTAAAACTTGATATTACTAAATTAGAACCAGGAAATTTAAATTATGCAGAAATTTATGTTTTACATCCTTTAAAACCAACAATGGGCTCAATCTTGAATATTCCAGTTACTGTAGTTGTGTTGTTAAATGTTACCGATACTTGTAATCATTATATTCAAAAAGAAATTTCTTTAAACTACGAAAATTCATATCATATATTTTTTAATACAATGTTTGAAAGCTGTAAAAGATGTAGAGTTATTTTTACTGCTCTGGAAAACTATGAAACAAAATTAAATATTTGGCATTGTGATGGTGATAAAGTGCATACAGCCAGAAAAACTAACAAAGTCCTTGAATTTGATCAAATAAATCAAATTCAAACATACTATACTTTAATAGAGAGAAAAGCAGTTCATGAATTGATTTTTAATCAAACAATCGGTAGTCCATCTAATGTAACATTTAAAGTTGAATTTTATTTTGAAAAAAATGAATAAAATGTTTTTAAAGATATTTAACGTGTGTATGTATGATATTAATAATTTGAAAAGATGAAATTGTGACTGTAATTTTTTACAAGCTATAATTACTTTTTTGTTTTTTTGCCATTTTTTCTGACTTGAGGCTTGAAAAAATTTTATTTTTGTTTTGTCCCGTTCTGTCTCGACAGTTATTTCATCACAATTGGTTGCGATCTCGAAATGCGTTGTTGTTTCATCTTTTGCAAATCTATGATACATTTTCAGACAATGTTTTTTACTTGAATGCATGCATTTTTTTTGAAAAACACATCATAATTTTTGCTCCGCCTTTCGACACATCATAGAAATAGATGGGAATTTTAAGCTTGTGCAGGGCAGTGTCGGCTATTTCATTGTTGCAATAACAAAATATCATCTGTAGACAATATTTTGTGCTTTTCTTAAATTAATAGTCGTGTTTCATTCTTTTGAAATGAGAATCTTTAAACATTACTTCCATTTATTTTGTATGATTGAGAATGAACAAGAACCTATTTTGGCCTTTTGGGAGGCCTGGATTGTTCTAATTTGAGATAAAATGCTGATAGCATATAACAACAGCCATTGACAAAACTATCTTATGAGGGATCAAGGCTCTTGAACATTTATAATGTGAAAATCCATGATCTCGACTAATCTGGGGATAGTTCTGTCAATTGGCTATTATATGGTACCAACACTTTTATCGGAAACTAAAAAAGCTCAAATCCTTAGTCAAGCCCCCAAAAAACATCCATTCATAGATGATTTTGCGTCATGACATGCTAACAAACCAGATCCATAAATAAATCAATTCCTTTTAGATGGCAACAAAAAATTATTGCTTGTCTTTAAAAAACAAGTCACACTTTTCCGTTGTTGATAACATTTCCAGTGATCGATTCAGTAATCTCAACTTGAATCAAAACTATCAATTTTCAAACACAAATCAATTGCCTACGAAAATTGCTACAACTGATAGCAAAAAAGTTCAAAACTATGGTAATAAAAATAGGCTGCCGTCCTTTAAAAAACGTTTAATGGAAATTTAAAGAATTTTTTGGAACATTAAACTTTTAAAAAAATGCAAATTAATTTAATTGTTACAATCGGCGATTACAAATTTCAAAAGGACAGCAGCCATAAAACGAATCAGATTTAACTGAATGTAATAATTTACAAACAAGCAAAAGTTCCCTTGCATTCGATGGTTTAAAAAAGAATTTACCATCAAATTATTATTTAAATGTTGATCATGATGGTATTGAAAAGAAAGAATTAAAAAATAATTCTTCCAATTCCATCAATCATAGCACCCTTTCACTTCATATTTCTGCATATGAAAATTCACATGCAGCTATTTCTATCAATCCCCATAATATTAATGAAAAAATTGGATTAAAAAAGAAGCAAGGTTTAATTAAAAAGCGAGAAGATGCAAAACAAGCTTATGTGAGTTTACAACGTCTTTAGTCTGGCATACACTCATTTAAAAAAAACATTTACAGGCTGTATTCGAATTTCCAAGACAGCAAGAAAAGGATGATCAAGCTAATCCAGAAGTAATGCAATTTAAACCATCCCAAAAGTTACTTAATCCTAAACAATCTTCTGCTAATGATCAACATGCAAAGGTTGGCTCAAACCTATTGTCCTTGTATTTTATGCATTCTTGTCTTAGCTAATTTATAAAAAAGACTGTTGTTTAAAAAAATACAACATCATTATAATGCAAATACGTTAACAAATAATTATTGTTTATTAGAGTACCCGCGGAATTCTTTTTCAAATGTCTTGTTACCATTTTCGCAAAATCAAAACAAAAAAAGTCAAAACGAAATTACATCAGATAAAAATTATTTGCATTTCTAAATTTTAATTCTTTCCGTATCAAAATTCACCTTTAATGTTGGCTATAAATGACCGAAATCGAAGCAGTACAATTCAAGTGGTTGAGCGAAATGGAAAAGCTAAAAAAGCCTTTAATTGTCAGCTTCTTGCATTGCCGTACCTATAAAAATCCAACTTCTCCAACAAAACTGGAGAAAATTTTCATTTTTTTAGGTTGGAATTTTTTTTAAAAAATTCGTTTAATTTTATAGAAATTTTAAGCGATGTTTTTTTGTTTTTAGGTGTTATTTATTTTTTGCAGCATTGCCTCACGAAGTGTTCGAAAAAATATGCAAATTTAAGATATCTAAAGATCTTTATTTTTTGTTTTTCATAAAAAAATAATTTCATATTGCCAAAATTATTCAGGAAAGAAAAATAACAGAAACTCGAATGATGAGTGGTAGTGACAAGCCACCTCCTGGCAATCAAAGTGGTGGTAATGGAATTCGTCGATTATGGATGGGCAAAAATGTTGAACAAACAAAAATGGCACCAGATTTTGTTAAAAATGTTGAAGCTTATGATAGCTACAAAGAATCTGTTGATTTGCTTGTTGATCGCCTTGAAATTGCTGTACAACAAAATCCAAATGTTTTGGCTGCTGTAAGTTCTATTATACAAAAGATTACTGTAGCTAATTTTGATATAACTTTTTTAGTCAATAATTGAATGTCCACCAAATGAAAATCCTCATGAAAAGACTGCAGCATCATTAGCAATCTTTCATACATATTTTAATCAAGAAAAACAACATGCTGTTAGAGAATTAATTGAAGAAAATAAAAAGTTAGCACAAATTGAACGAGCTGGACAAGTACAAGCACGAAAAGGTATGTACTTCTTTTTTTTGTTGGTGGAGCACATCCATGATCGTAGAAAATGAGTGTCATTGACAACAACATGTGAACTCCCAGAAGTTCATATGAACGTCAATGAAGCCATTTCAATTTGACCTTGTTACTGGCTTACATCTTAAATAAATTTGTATTTCATGCTTCTTTCTTTTTAGCAATTCGTCATTTACGTCGTTTTTATATTGAACAATACAAAGAAGCCTCAGATGAACGCAATAAACTTAACAAGTAAGTTCTTTTTTCACAGTTCTTGATCAATCAAAATGACGTCTTACTTGATTGATAAAAAACGTTTTATTTTTAAAAAATTCATTTTTTGGGTTTGTTTGGAATGAAGACTTTTTGATGAATGGGGGTGCAAAGATTGAACACATTTTTGGAACCAATTTTATCAAAAAGGGTTTTTGTAGTCAGAACTTTGTGGTTCATCTTGTAGCTTATTAACGTTACAGTATGAAACAAATATGACTGAATTTTTTAGCTGTTTTTAATCATCTTATTTTTTAGAGCTCGTGAACATATGGATTTAATGAAGCATGAAGTTAAGCAAGCTAAAACAACTGAACAAATTGAAAAGAAGGCTGTACTCTATGAAGAAGCTGTTCAAGCATTTGGTAAGTACATATACAGATGTTAAAATTTGTTTCTGATATTTCAACATTTTTTATTTTTAGATGCCCAAGCCACGAAAGTTATTGAATGTTTAGGCCAACTTCCTACAATTCAACAAACACATGTCAAAGATATCGTTGAATATTTTGATACAATTGGACAATTTCATACTAAAATGGGTGCAGCAATTGCAAAACGTGATTTTTAATTGAAATATATTATTTTTTTTATGATAACCTTCTTTTTTTGTATTTATTAAAAAATTATATTTTGATTAAGCCTTTTATTATTTTTTTGTATGTAAAGATTGAAGTGTGTAAACAATAAAGAAATAAAGTTTAATGAAATTAAACAAGTATGGGTACTAGACAAGGGGAGAAATATTGATTACAAATAAGGGGTTGGATCAGATGATTAAATATGCAAATCTTTTATTAAGCTGTAACAAAAAGGGTTCTGCAAAGCTTATGCAATCGATATTGGTTTAGTGCTGATTAACATTTTTTAACAGAGATTTTAAAAAAAACTGCTATAAAATGTTTAAAGTTTGAAACAGGGAACTGAAAAGTTGAACTTTAGATTAATACGTGCGGTTTAAAAAGTATCCGTTAAATTTTTCATTCAGGAAAGGTTGTATTCAATTTATATCAATTTTTTGGAATATTTGTGTAAAAGTATACTTTACTTGCTTTTTAAAAAAACCAAATGATATATTTTATTTTGGCTAATTATTGTTGCTTTTATCATTTGTAACTTTCATTTATAAATATAGTAACTTTCGATCGAAGGTTAAAAAGTTTGTTACACCCCAATCGCTTATATGTTTTTAGTTACGTAAAACTAATAATTATTAAAAATCTTTGGATTAATCTTTGAACAAACCCCTGAGTCCATTTTTTCTCCTGGACAGGTTTCAAGTTTTTATGTGTTTTTGCTTACGCCATAAAAACAAACCATGAAGACCGTAAAAACGGTCTCATTAGTTCTTGAATAAAAAGATTAAATATTATACGAACCCAAAACTGTTTACAAACAAAATTTGTTGTTTTTTAGTAATAGTAAAGTATAATATACTAAATATCGAAATATGCCTAATTTCTAGACATATTACTATTATGCCTTATAAAACTAAAAATATTTTGTCTATTATTTTCTTAAACCATCTTTTTACTAAGACCTTGATAATCAAAAGCGAAAAGAGTTATTTTGGCCGATCAAAAATAATGCAACACTTTTTTTTGTCTCTTCCTTCTGTTCTTTGAATGTTTTCTAAGAAAGAAAATGATCCGCCTTTTACAGTTTTTTTATTTCCTTGTTATTCCTTTTTCCTTATACCCTTAAACTTACGTCACAACGACTATGTGTCTAATACCTGTATCACTAATGATATCGCAGATCTTTGATTGAGTAGTGTGCCCCGATACTTAATAAATCACATCATTATTTTTAGAAAAATAGAAGAAAAAGACAGTATATAACATCTTTGTTATTGTCTTTTTTAACATTAATTTTGTGATAAAAAAGTAATAATGGCAGTGTTAAAAAATTGTACAAGGTATTTATCAAGGCATAAAGAAAAGAAAAGGCTAAGAGAATATGGACCTGCTTCATTCAAAGATTTGGTAAGCTTTTTTGAAAAAAATTGACATGGCTGATTTTGTATCTGATATATTTGCGCTGTTAAATTACCGCCTTCATGCTTTTCACTTTCTTATTTTCGGCTTTATTTTTGCCATTTCATTTATCTGGAAGTAACATCATTGTGATAAAAAAAAATTGAATCGTAAAATGTGAAATCTAAAAAGGCGCAAATTTGAGGAAGAACATTTGGCAGCATCAAGAATTTTCGTTTCATAGCTTAATCTTCATTAGACATTTTATCTCTCTCATCATTTCCATCTCAATCCCTGACTATATTTTTTTAGATGAGATATGCCGAAAAACTCGATTATATTTTATTGACAGCTGGAATTGTTGCAAGTATTATCTCAGGAGCATTATTTCCAGTTACATGCAGTATTATGCAACAAATTCATAATACAATGATAAGAACACAAGGAGTTCTAAATATTTATACAGATAATTCAACAACTGATACTGGGATTAGAAATACAGCGTTAGACATTCTTGTTGATAATGTCTCTCAATCATGTCTTTTTATGGCATTTAATGGAACTGGCATGCTTATCATGGGCTATGTTTCTGTAAGTTTTAAAACTTTAAATAAAAATCGAAAATTTGAATTACTAGATTCATTTCAAATTTTATTTAACCCAAAAAAATTCAATAAATACAGTATCCTTCCCATAGAGCCCTTTCATCTTTATTTTTGGCTACAAAAATTCACTGCCTTTCAATCATCACCGTTTTTAAATGTCAACTTTTTTTGACATCATATTGCAGTCGTTAATTAATCAAAAGATGGCCAAAAATAATAATAGTTTCCTTCTTTCTTTTTCTAATGAACATTACAACATCTTTTCTTTAAAGAATTTTCTGTGAATATTCTAGAGATCATTAATTTTTTGGGCGCAGTGTCTCTTTTTTTCGAATCTTCAAAAAATGACCCAATGAAACAAGTTTTCTTTTTTATAAAAGAAAAATTATAGTTAGAACACTTTTTTTAAAAAAGAAGAAGGTGATCTTTGTATGGAACATTTATGTCCCAAAATCGCAGACGGAATGATAATTATCACAAAAATAAATGCTGTTGTTTCCCTTTTTCAGATGATGAGTTTTTACTATCTTTGTGAAAGACAAATACATCGAATTCGGAAAGTTTTTTTACAAAAAGTTCTTAAACAAGATATGGAATGGTTTGATTATAATGAATCTGGGGCAATTTCACATAAAATGACGAGGTAAAAAAACAATGTACATGATTTTACAATAATTAAAAGTGTACAATTAGGGTTCTGTGAAATCCATTTTTCAATTTCGACTTCATAAAATATCAAAATAACGAAAAGCTCGCTTCAATTACAATATTTTATTTTTGATTATTTTCCCGAACTACATAGTTAAAAAATAATCAAGGAAAATTTCGTCAACTTTGAAACAAACGAACGAAATAAAAGCTTTAAAAAAGAAATTTACGAATCACAAATAAAAACCTTCAAAATTTTTAGCGGAATCGAAAAAATCAAAGATGGATTCAGTGATAAAATTGGTGTCTTTATTTTGGCTTTGAGTAATTTAGTTATTGGTGTTGGATATGCTCTATACCTACAGTAAGTTTATAAAAGGATTGTCCCAGTCAAGTGAAAAGCAGTTTTTTGTTTATCAGGGAAAACCCAAGAAAAACATCTTCAAAAGTAGAAAAAAAACGATACTTTCATCTAATATTTTCAACCAAAAAGTTATTTATAAAAAATGTCTTCAGAACCTCATGATACTTTAGTTGAAGCATCTTCATGGCGAGAGTTGCAATCAGCTTCAAACTGCTTGACTGGGATGGTCTCTTTTTTCTGTAAAAAACAAAACAACTCAATCTTTTTTATAGCTGGAAATTAGCATTAATGATGGTAGCAGTTGCACCCTTGATCATTTTATCCCTTGCATTATCATCTATGGCAATGATAAGTGCAAGCAAAAAAGAAGCTAAAAATTATAGTATTGCTGGAAGCTTAGCTGAAGAAATTATTAGCGGGATTAAGACTGTTATTGCATTTAATGGACAAATGTTTGAATATGAACGGTTAGAAAAAAGCAATTAATAAATGTTTTGTAATAAAACATTTTTTAAGATACGGTAAAGTGCTAAGAAAAGCACAAAAAATTGGTATTAAAAAAGCAATTATTACTGGATTCTTTTCTGGCTTGTATATGGCAGTTTTATTTGGATCTATTGGACTAGCTTTTTGGTATGGTACTCAGTTGGTCTTTTCAAATGAAATTCAACCTGGAACTGTGTTAACTGTTTTTTGGGCGGTATTTCTTGGAGCTCTTAAAGTTGGATATGCTTTACCAAATCTCGGGATTATTGGTAATGCAAGGCTAGCTGCAGGAGAAATATTCAGTATTATTGATAGGGTAAGTTTTTGGAGCAAGGGATGATCGAATTCACTTTTGCTTTGGTGAAAGACAATAGTTCTGACAAAAGTAAAAAAAACTTGCAAATTTCGAGAAACTAAAATTTTGCAATTTTTTAAATTACTCTTATTATGAAAGCTACTAAAAGTAGTAATATAGTTTGAAATAATTTAAATACCAGTTACTGAATTTGGAAGGCGTAAAATCAAATTTTTCGCGACGTGTGTTTTTTGGCAGTGCTGATTTTGCGCAAAAGCTAAAAGCCAAACGAAATTTCGCACATCCTTCTTTTTTTGAATGCTTAAATGCAATCAATAAAATTACATTTTTTTAGGAATCACATATGGATGATTCAAGAAAGAAACGAAAGCTTGATCATTTTGAAGGAAGAATTGAATTTCGTGGTGTACATTTTGCATATCCATCTCGATATGACCATAAAATTCTTAATGGTATTACTTTTTCTGTTGAACCTGGGCAGCATATTGCATTTGTTGGACAATCTGGCTGCGGGAAGTCTACAGTATTTTCATTACTTTCAAAATTCTATCATCATAATCAAGGCCAAATTAAAATTGATGATACTGTTATTGAAGAAATTGATGAAAGTTGGATTCGATCTGTCATTGGCGTCGTTTCACAAGGACCTATCCTATTCACGGATACTGTAATAGAAAATTTAAGAATGGGAAATCCTTCAGCTACAATGGATGAAATAATTAAAGCTTGTAAAATGGCAAATGCTCATGAATTTATTGAAAAACTTCCATCTAGTTATGATACAGTAATTGGTGAAGGTGGTGTAGTGCTTTCTGGTGGACAAAAACAAAGGATTGCAATTGCTCGTGCATTAATTAAAAATCCAAAAATCCTTTTGTTGGATGAAGCTACATCTGCATTGGATACAGAATCAGAAGCAACTGTGCAAGAAGCGCTCGATCATGCCCGGGAAGGTCGAACAACAATTACAATTGCACATCGACTTTCAACAGTTAAAAAAGCAGATTGTATTTATGTTTTTGAAAAGGGCTATATTGTTGAAGGCGGAACACATCAAGAGTTGCTAGAACTCAAAAATCATTATTGGGATTTAGTGAAAGATCAAGAGATAAAAGGTGCTGAAAAGCAATCCCCAGATAATGATGTAATTGAAACAGAATTGATGGAAGTTAAAAGAAAAAAGAGTGAAAATTATAATCGAAAGCTTTCAAAAGCAATGAGCCATGTAAGAGGATATTGGGAAGTTACAAATGATGATGAGGGAAATGATGATGAGTAAGTTTAGTAGACTGATTAATGTTCTGTAAAAATGAGATTTTGATTTTACAATTTCCAATTTTCTCACGCCACAAATGCTTTTTTACCATAATTTTTTCAGACATGGAGATGACAAACCTCCTCGAGCATCAATTGCTTCCATATTTCGTTTTTGTAAACCTGAACTTAAATATGCCCTGACTGGAATATTTTTATCATTCCTTCGTGGTTTTCAATGGCCTATGTTTGCTATTCTGCTTGGAGAATTCTTTAAAGTTTTATCGATGCATGATCCGGTAGAAGCAATTTATAGAAGTCATTCGATTGCATACATCTTTCTTGGCGTTGGAGTTATTGGTGGCTTTTGTACATTTGGATCAGGATGGTTGCTTGGAACAAGTGGCGAAAAAATGGCAACACGGCTGCGATTAGCTGTTTTTAAGAACATTTTGAGACAAGACGGATATTATTTTGATAAAGCCAATCATTCAGTTGGAAGGATTACAGCTCGACTTGCATCCGATGCAAATAATGTTCAAGCTGCTATTGATCAAAGGCTGTCAGAAGTTCTTCAAGGTATCACTTCGTTGGTTGCCGGAGTTGTGTATGCAGTGTGGATTTCGCCTGTTGTAGCGCCAATATGTGTTGTTTCGGCAGTTGTGTTAGCTGTAACACAAATTATTATAATTAATTATCTTAAAAAGCGTGGAGTTAAAGATGTTCAATCTGCTGATAAAGCATCAAAGGTAAGAAAGAGAGCAACTAAAAGCGTTAAAAAATTTTACAAGCGAATAACCGCTGATTGATATTGGTAAAAAAGCACTTAGGTGAATTAGAATATGATTTTTTCTATCATTATGGGTCAAATTAATCATTGTTTTTCTCGACTGCAAAAATATTTCAATCATTTAATCTTTGTAAATGCTTTTTAAACTACTGATTTTTTTCAGATTGCAAATGAAGCAATTTCAAATGTTAAAACCATTCAACTTCTTGTGCATCAAGATGCGACATACAAAAAATTTTGTGATGCATCACATGAACCTCATAAACGTGCAGTTATGCGAGGATTCTTTCAGTCATTTAATTATGTATGGTTCTTTTAAATTATTTCTGTAAAAGTAAACAGTAATAACATTTTAGAGTTTGGGATTAGCATTTACAGATTATGATTTTGCTGTGGCATATTATGCAGGAGTTTTATTAGTTCGACATGGCCTTGCAACTCCGTATACCGTATTTCAGTAAGTACTTATCTAAAACTGATGTGCTGATCTTTTACATCTGTGTCCACAATTTTAGAGTAATTGAAGCCTTGCACATGGCCTCGATGCTTATTATTGCTGCATCAAATTATTTCCCTGAATATCTTAAAGCTCGAGTCTCTGCAGGTGTAATGTTTGATATGATTTTTAATGAAACACCTCGAATTGATTCCCTCTCAGAGCAAGGAACAAAACCTGAAATTCAAGGAGAGATTGAACTAAAAGCCGTTAAATTTGCATATCCAAATGGATCGAGACATCTTGCACTGAATAATTTAGATTTAAAAATTGAAAAAGGAAAAACTGTTGCATTAGTTGGTTCATCTGGATGTGGAAAATCTTCAACGATACAGCTGATAGAGAGAATTTATGATCCACTTTGTGGAAATATTGTAAGCACGTTTAGTTCGACTTTCAAAATTTTTAGAAGTTTATTTCTAACAAATTGTAATTCATGTAAGCAATTTTTGGAAGTTTTAAGCATTTTTTCTTTCAACAACTCATGCCAACCTGAATTACAATTACAATGGGTGACAAAAAAAATGGAAAAATGCTTAAAAAATTCGTGGAAAGTTGTGAAAAAGCGTAAAAAATTTTTCACGACTTTTCACGTTTTTTTACGATTTTCCACGAAATTAATAAATTGGTTTTGGGTATTCGTGGAAAATCGTAGAAAATCATGTTTAATTTTCCACGATTTTCCCCGACTTTCTACGTTTTTCCACATTTTTTTCACGGACTTGTTAAGTTTTTTTTCCATGTTTTTGCCATTTTTTCTTTGTTTGGAGTCTTTTTTGAGTTCCAGATGGAGTCATTGGGTATATTGGGGTCTAAAAGTGATATAGATCTGTTCCTCGGGTCCATATGTACCATTCTAAGTTTCATGTGATTTGGTCTTCTAGAAATCGGTTAATTAAAAAATGGAAAAAACGGGGTGAACATTTTGTCGCCCATTGTACATTATTCTTCTTTTTTAGACTGTTGATGGTCACAATATTAAAGACCTAAATTTACAACATTTACGTTCATCTATGGCAATAGTAAATCAAGAGCCAGTACTTTTTAATGTTTCTATTCGAGATAATATTGCTTATGCCCTTCCTTCTGCATCACAAGCTGAAGTAGAAGCTGCAGCGAAATTTGCTGCTGCACATGAATTCATTCTATCATTACCCAATAAATATGATACAATTGTTGGTGGAAGAGGTACACAACTATCTGGTGGACAAAAACAAAGGATTGCAGTTGCACGAGCAATAATTCGAAAACCAAAAATTTTAATTCTTGATGAAGCCACTGCTGCTTTGGATACAGAAAATGAAAAGGTAAGGTATCGTTTTGAAAAAAATACACTGATAAAAGATGGACCAAATTTTTGTATGTTACATATGTGTCTATAAATATCAGTTTTTAGTGGACTAATTTTGAGAATATGTCACAGCTTTTAAACCTTGACTAAAATCTCAGTCCTCCAATAAAATTTCAGATTGTCCAACATGCACTGGATCAAGCAAAGCATGGCAAAACTTGTTTAGTAATAGCACATCGATTATCAACAATTAAAAATGCTGATAAAATTATTGTAATTAAAGACGGGACTGTAATTGAAAGTGGTAGTCACGAAGATCTACTTCAAAAAGAAGGATTATATTCTAAATTTGTTTCAAAACAAAATTTTCATTAGCTTTAATTAATTTTTTACTTGTTTTTGTTAGCTTTGTGTATAATAAAATTATTTCGATTTTAATTCTTAAACAAAATTGAAAAAGTGTACAAAACACTTTTGACCTTGTTTAGGACTCAAAAGTTGTTTTATTATAAAGAAGTTTTTTACGAGTTCAATACAACAACATCTATAAAGCCTTGTTTACTTTCTTTTTCTCATGGAAAAGAAAACAAGTTGCTTAGCAACATGTGTATAAATATTTGTGTGTTCCTTTTAAATTGTCATTGTCATTTTTTGAATACAAAACAGACACAAAATAGCAGTAAACTGAAAGACATATAAATAAGAGGAGAAGATGAATGTTGAAAATAGTTTATTTTTTTATGAAATTTTTAAACTGTGAAAAGAAGGAGACGATGAAAGGTTCCGCTGTAAGAAGTGCATCAAAAGAAAAAAAGTAAGTGATAAAGGGTTTAGGGCACAAATGTTATAACCTTTTTTCTGGCACTCTTCGAGAATTAATTCGCTAAAAAGACTATCCAACAGTTTTCGGTTACCAAAATTGGCTATAAAGCAATAAATAATAACGAAAATCCATCATTCACGACATTTTTGTCCTAAAGATTAATCATACTTTTTGTAATTATAGCCTTTTATAAGCCAGCTAATAACAGCTAAAAAAACATTTTTGGCTCTTTGCAGTCTAAATTAACAAAGTGAACCTTTTGATGAGCATTAATCCCTCGTTTAATCATAATAGTTTTTTATCATTGACATTATTGTCGTCCCTTTTTTCAGGCGAACATCTCCACCAAAAGCTCATGGAAAATTTGATGGCCTTGTTGTAATTGTTACTGGCTCATCAGGTGGCATCGGTCAATCTACAGCTATTCTCTTTGCTAAAGAAGGAGCATCTGTAACAATTCATGGACAATCAACTGAAAAACTTGAAGAAACTAAAAAACAAATTATTGCAGCTGGAGTTTCAAAATCAAAAATCCTCGTAATCTCTGGGCCAATCCAAGAAGATTCAACACAAGATAAGCTTATTGAAGAAACGGTAAAACATTTTGGCCGGCTAGATGTCCTTGTAAATAATGCTGGAATTGCAACAAAACCTGGAATTGATCAAAATTCATTAGAAACGTTTGATTATGTTTTTGCTGTGAATGTGAGAGCGTAAGTTTTTATATTGTCGGGACAAGCGAAAAGAAGTTTGTCACGGATCAAACGAAAAAAGAAAAAACTAAGGAAAAAAAGCTAAAATTAGGATTGTATCTATTTACTCTTTTTGGAATCCGATAAAATAAAAATGAAAGAACGTCATTTTGCTTGTCTAAGACTGTTTTTATAAAATTAATCCCATAAAACAATTACATCATTTTAAAGAGTATATCGATTGATACAAATTGCTGCTCCACACCTTGAAAAAACTAAAGGTTGTATTGTAAATATTTCATCAGGCCTATCACAAAAAACAAGCCCTTCAACAATGCCATACTCAATTACAAAAGCAGCAATCAATCATTTAACTCGAAATTTTGCAAGCTCTTTAGCTTCAAAGGGAATTCGAGTTAATGCTGTTGCGTAAGTCATTGCAACAAACAGTTTTAAAGTGTTAATTTGCATTTTTAGTCCTGGAATTGTATCCACAGATTTTCATGATCGTTCTGGAATGAGTGGAAACCATGTCATGGATGTTGCAGAAAAAATTGTTCCATTAAAACGTGCTGGCCGTCCAGAAGAACAGGCGCAGTTAGTTGTAAATATTGCATCCCCTGATAATTCGTATATGACTGGTTCCGTTGTCTTTAATGAAGGTGGACTTCTTGTTGCATAATATTTTTTGTGTTTTACTCCTTTTTGATAATTTGAATTTTTTGTAAGAATAAAATAATTAAATTTAAAAACGCCAAAACCAAATAGGGAAATTAGACACTTTCACTGTGAAAGGTTAGAAAAAGACTTTGTCTAAAGTTAACTAAATTTTGTAAATATTCATTATCTTTAAATTTGCTACAATTAAATTTTTAAGAAATTTAATTTTCTAACTTTATTTTTTGATTTAAAGCTTCCTTCTTACTTTAAACTGTCTAAATATATCGTTTTTTTTTGTTTTTGTATCCATGTTTTGATTCGTCGTTAACAACGAGCTGTTTTTTAAAAATAATATAAAATTCCGATTTAAAAGACGTGGTTTCATAAAAGTACAAACATAAACAAGAAAGCATAAAATACATGTCATCAAAAAATATTTGTGTTTTTTCTATGCTCCTTTTTTCAGCTCAACATAAAAGGTATGGATCAATTTTTATAACATTGCATAAACTTCATCCAAACATTTTTAGACACAAAACGTTTTTTAAGATATCTGAAAAAAATAATTGCATTTTAGTTTGTACTATTTCTAGGACTGTAAAATTTCTTAAATTCAAAATGATCTCATTTTCACAGTAAAAAAAGGTCAAGAAAAAAGTAATGCCAAAAATCTCATTTTACAAATTTTATTTAAAAATTAAGTGCCATTGCGCATTTCGTAACTTTTGTACTGAAAAAACCACCTGGTATTTTTCGTTTAATAAATACAAGTTCATGTGATTAAATCAAAATAAAAAAGGAAAGAAAACTTTGTTAAAAGAGTTTCCTTTAATTTTATTTTTTAAGACAGAATTTTTTTCCATTTAATCTTTTAATTGCCTTATTATTATTAATGTTAAAAAATTCACACCTTTATAAAAAAGAAAGATTTCTATGGTAACAGAAAACTTTAAAGAAAAAAAGTGGCACTGCTATTTTGGCATTATTAACAATAATAATAGCCTAAAGTCGTTACGCTTCATTTCTTCTTCTTGTAAAAAAAGGGATGACAACTTTGTACAACAACATATTATTTTTACTGACACTGTTATTAATTAGCAGCAGTGGCTATGGCCTGCAACTCTATCAACAAGATTTATCAAGATGTGGAACGACAAAAGGTTGCGCATTTTTTCCACCAAAATGTGAAGCGAATACTACAGTAACCGGAGGAAGTAATAATTGTACAGGTGCATTCCTCTTTGAAACATTCCCGTATGGAATATATTTTACATTTTTGGGGATAACTGGGGATATTGGCGCTGGATCAAGTTTTGTTGGAGTTGGATTTTCGTTGGATCAATTTATGGTAAGCAACATTGGTTGTGAGAGCTAAATCAAAAGTTGGTTTTCAGGGAGATGATACGGTAATTGCATGTGTGATAATTGGAGGCGTTGGAAAAGTTTATGCTGCATGGAATGACAAAACTCGAGGATATTTACAAAGAGATGTAAGGAAAACTTTTAAAAATAATATTACGGTAGAAAAGTTGTTGTGAAAAAAAATTAAAACTATTCAAGCTTTCTTAAAAATTAAGAAAACCAAAATCGATCACACTTATTCGAAATCAAAATAATTTCGATCATTAACTTTCGGGTCTTTTTTCGAAATCAAAATACATTTTCAAATTTGGTTTAAAAGCAACTGAACTCAAAATGTTGAAATTGAATAATATAGAAAAAAATGAAATCGAAATGAAAATATCGAAATTAAATCACATCAAATTGAATCAAAAAAATGATTTTATTTCAATTTTAGTGAATTATGGTTTTTCTCGAAAACGAAATACTGAAATTTAAAGTTTAGCTAAACCGAAATAGGAATATCAAAATTCAAGGAAAGTTTTCGCTGATCTAACAAATTTAATTTTTATTTTTTAACAATAACAATTTTAAAAAAAGTAAATATCTTACAGGCAACTCCAAAAATGCTTTCAAACACTTCCACCCTATTTAACAATGGTGACATGAGATGCAGTGGATTGTGGTCCTTCAAACCTTCAAGTCCTTTAAAAGAACCATCACACATTTATGCTCTATCAAATCCAGCATATAATTTTAATTTCCTTTTTGTTCGTGGGTTTGCAGATCCATATTCAGGAGAACTTGCCGGACATGATACAACAGATTCAACAGCATTTCCATGGATTACATCAGTGCCTGTTCAGTTTTGTCAATCTGCAACAACATGTAATGGATCTTCAATGTCTTCTCAGCTGATGACTTTAAGTCAATCACATCAATCTGGAATTCCAAGGCTAACAAAGCATTTTATTGCAATTTTGCATGCAATTTTTATGATGACGGCATGGTTTTGTATTGCAGGTTCGTTAGAAATTGAAGAACATAAAAGAGAAGTGCAAAAATATTAGGACATATTTATTTTTTTATAATTTCGTTTTTTTGCTTATTAAAAAAACTGTTTGAAACACAGATTGTAAAACGACTGGAAATAAGTTCAACAAATATTGAAATTAGATTATCTTGGGTATACGGTAGTGAAATTTGGTAGAATGATTACGGACATCATGGGTTGTCGTTTTGTCAAATAAAATTTTTGTAATTACCGTATACCAAAATTTTGGTTTTAAGTCTTTTGTTGTTTCCACTGAGAAACCCTCGAAAATTAGAGTAGTCAAAGCTGAAATATGTCAACAAGCAAAACATTCTTTTATCTTTCTCTTTTTCAAAGGTGTGAATTTTTTAACATTAATAATAATAAGGCAATTAAAAGATTAAATGGAAAAAAATTCTGTCTTAAAAAATAAAATTAAAGGAAACTCTTTTAACAAAGTTTTCTTTCCTTTTTTATTTTGATTTAATCACATGAACTTGTATTTATGAAGCATAAAAATACCAGGTGGTTTTTTCAGTACAAAAGTTACGAAAAGCGCAATAGCAATTAATTTTTAAATGTAATTTGTAAAATGAGATTTTCGGCATTATTTTTTTCTCTTGACCTTTTTAGATGTGAAAATGAAATCATGTTAGATTTAAGAAATTTTACGCTCCCATAAATAATACAAAGTAAAATGATGATGCAATTATTTTTTTAACAGAAGATTCAGCAAATTCAAGAGGGTGTCCCTTACTTTTTTGGAGCACTGTTAAAATCAAACTAAAATTTAACATAAACTTGTCCATGTCTAAAAATCTTATAAATTACAGGGCCATCAATTTTAATAGTCCGATATATGAAATGTGCCAAAACGTCATGCTGGTTTCAACTTCACAGAGTTTTGGCTATTTTTGTTTTTATCCTTGTAACTGCAGCATTCTTTGGCATTCTCTATCAAGCAGAATGGAAAATCTTTACTTGTTCATTTCTATGTGACCATGAAGCTTTCTCCAAACAAATACATACAATTGCCGGATTTTGTGTTTACGTGCTTTTATGCTTTCAAGTACTCTGCGGCATCTTTCGTCCTGGCAAAACATCGTCTATTCGACAGTACTTTAATTGGATACATACTTGTAGTGGTTTTGCAGCATGGATTTCAGCAGCAACGTGTTGTGTTTTAGGAATTGAACTAGGAAAAACAGGTAATTATAGAAGAGGTTGAAAGAATCTGCCTCATTAATTGTCTAAAAATTACTGTAAACTAAAAATCAATTTTTAAAGGTTTCCACTACGGTCCATTTTATAAATGGCCAGAAATTATTATGTTGACAATAATTGTGTCGTTTATTATTTGTGCAATAATTTGTGAAATTTCATCCCGACGAAGTAAGTGGACGCCAGAGGTTGATGACAAAGTTCGAAATATGGAACCCGCAAAAGATGGCTTTAATTGTTGTACACTTTTTTTTGTTCTTATTTATATTTGTATTTCTATCGCTGGCGTGGTTATCCTATCTCTAATGCTTGTATATATTTTCTTGCAACGTGGCTTTAAAATTTAGTCATCAAAAAGATTGTAACATTATACTGTAAAAAACTGGAGCTATATATTGTATCAAATGTATAATCCTCTTAAATGTATATAAAATTGTTTATTATTGATTTTGTTACAATAAAGAAACAAGAATCATTAACACCGAAATAAATGTGTATCATTTTTAAAAAATAGATAGACAAAGAAATAATAATAAAAACATTGTATCGATTAAATAAGAGAAATAATTATGATTGTGGAAGATGTGGAGGAAGAGCTGAATATGCTTTTGGTTCGGCTACTTTCGGGAACGCATCAGGTACATCAGGACGAAGCATTTCACGTCGAGTTCCATCTTTATCAACAATAGCAAGACGAATAACACCACCAGAAGATCCATCACGATAAGTTGCAAGAAAAACAGCCATACGAACAAGCTGAAATTGTAAAAGTTAAAAAGGGAATAAAACACAAAAAGCAAAGCTTACTTCTTTAATTTCATCTAATGTCATATTAGGACGCCATTGTGAATCCAAAAATCCTGTAACAAAGCCGCTACCACTTCCAGATGCAGTAAAATGTTGACGAGTTACCATACCACCCAAAGGAATAGCATAAATTTGTCCACCTTTTTGTTCATCATAACCAGCAACAATAACACTTGCTTGCATTTGATCACGATATTTATATAAGAATTGACGAAAAATTTGTGCTGAACGATATACTGATACTGGTTCACCTTCAGTAAGAGAATAAACTTCCATATAATACTTTACAATATCATTGACGCATTGTGTATCAGCAGCACTACCAGAACGGCAACAAACAATATGATCAGTAATTGGTGAAATTTTATCGGTAACACGACTTGCAATGAATGATCTATAAAAAAGAGATATAAGCATTTTATATAACAAAAGAAAGTAGTTGATTTAGAGGGAAATGGGTAAAATAGCAAAAAAAAGCCATCGTGTAATCACGATAATCACCCAGCCAATTTGTTTTTAGTCCACATCCCCAAAATCCCAAAACTCACCCAGCACTTGTACGTGAATCAGTACCAACTACAACACCACCTTCAAATTCGCATGCAATTAAAGTTGTACCAGTTGAAATAGCTTTAGGTGGATAGAAACCAATTGCAGGAATAGCTTTACGTTCATCATCAGCAAAATCACTTGTACCTCTGCCTTCAGCCATGATGAATTAATCAGATACTAGAAATGAAAGAAAGGTAAAATTAAATGTTTAACAAGAAAAGAATTGAAGTTTAAATTTTTAAAATGAATTCGCTCTCTCTCTTTTCAACGAGCAACAACAAAAAAGTCATCAAATTTTTTTCAACACGAAGCTCTCTCTCTCTTCTTGGCAATCTGTTCTTCTAAGATTTTTCAAAGTTTCAAAAATTTCAAAAAAAACTTTAAACTTTTTTAAAAAATTTTATTTTAAAGCTTTTTCAACAAAATAATTTTTCATTGAATGATCACGATCTGCAGTCAATACAAGATTTCCATTTTAATTATTATCTTAAAAGTTTAATAACAAATTTCATATTTGTTTTTTAAAAATATATAAATTTTATCTAAAAAACAAACTTGTTCTTAGATACAGTAATTCAAGGTTTTATTGTGATCTCTGTGACAAGAGTTTTATTCATCTTTCATCTTCAGCACTTTTGGAATATTCATCATTATCACTCCACTTTTGATTGATTTTTTACAGACAACGTTCAAAAAGATTCATTAAATATTTGCAAATATATTTGCCAAAAAATAAACTATCATAGGCTTATCAAGATCTTCGTCGTTTGAACGCATCCAAAATCATTGATTGTTCAGATATGCTCACGCTGTAGTGTTATACCAAGAAGAAGGCAATCGATTACATTTCTCTCAGATAAAGAATTTTTAGAAAATGATTGAGCTTTGCTTATTTCTATTTTATATTTATACAGTATATTTAATTCGACCAAAAAGTAATCTTAAAAAATGGAATAATAGTGCCTTTACTTTGGATTCGATTCGATTGGAAGATATTCAAAATAATGTGGATGAAGCTGAAAAAAAGTACTTTGATTTAGCGTATGTTTTGTTAATACAGAATTATGAAGTTGGTATAAGATGCAATAAAATTTCTGTCCAATGATTGTCTATTATTAGAGCTGTTAAATTTTTAGAATGAAAGCATATGCCCAAATTGTGGAAAGAATTCAAGGAAAAACTGTAGTTGAAATACAAATATATGGTCTAGAATTTTTGTACATGAAAGATTCTCGAGGAGCATTTCAACTTGCAATAGCTAAAATATTACGAGAAAAATTTCACGCCGAATTAATCTATACACATCCAAGATTGCATTATCCTGCTGAAATGGAATGCTTTAAACATGAAAAAATTTCTTTTTATCATGAAAGTGAATTTTCAATTGAACGAAACCATGAAACCATTTCAAAAGCTAAAGATAAAAATGCTGTTATTATATGTTATTTTTCACGTCAATCGTACGCTTATTTCAGTTTTTGTGATGTTTCATGGGATCCAGAAATTATGAAACATCTCGTTTTTGTTACAAGTAATAATACTCCTGGCCACTACAGTAATATCTATATATCTGAAGAAAAAGAGAAAGTTTTAAAATGGTGTGATGAAGTGCCTATTGTAATTGAGTGGCCGAGACAAAATGGAATGAAATATGGATCTGTTTTAACATTTGCAGATGTTCGAGAGGCAGTTTTGGAAGCTCAAAAAAGTTGTTTTCATTCAGAGTGAGTTTTTTAAAAAAAGATCCTTGGGCAAAAACGCAAACACAAAAAAAATGGGTGATAACAGCATAACGTTCACTACCTGATCGAAAAAAAATAAAATCGAAATTAAATTTTAGTTTAAATTCAAATTCTATAGTTATAAAGTTATCCCAAAATGACGGGATTTTTTTAGCATGGATTTAGTCGGATTTAAACTACCGTAAACTCTCTAATTGAAGCACTGTGCTTTTATTTTTCAAACAAACATTTTTTTGGGAATTTAAAAATTTAAAAGTTTTTATTTTTCTCGTTAAAAGTTTATTTAAGATTCTTTTCTATCAATTCTTCTAACCCTGGCTCTACAATAAGCTCTACAGTAGCAATTTTTTCATGTGCTTGAATTAGAAGAGAGTTTACAGTAATCTTAAAAAAGTAACGTTGCTTTCGTCATTTTAGACATTTTTAAAATTTATACATTTTAAAAAATTTAAAAAAAGTAAGACCAAATGTGTTTAAAGAAATTGAATTTAAATTAATCTACAGTACTCCACATAATTACAAGTGCAATCTATTTTTTGGATTTTGGAGTTTTGCAAGTTTTTAATTATTTTCAGAAACTTTGATTTCAAGAATCACACAGAATTTTTGTAACTATTGTATGCCGAAAATTCAATTTTAAGCTATTTCGGGTTTCCGTTGCGAAATTACGGAAAGTTGAAAATATCCACAACGCTGCTATATATCAATCAGCGGAAGCAGTCATCTTTTTTTACAACTTAAATTTAAAAACACATTTTCCAGATTATTAGCGTACACTCAAATAATGTCTGTGCTAGAAGGGAAAACAATTGTTCAAATCCAAATGTACGGTCTTGGAAATATTTGCCCTGCAAGCACAAATGGATCCATTCAATTAGCAGTAGCTTTAAAACTCTGTAAAAAATTCAAAGAACGATACCCCGGTTTATCTCTGACGTCTCAAGAACCTACAATGTATCCTGCCGAAATTGAATATTTAAAGTCGTTGAATATCACTGTTTTTGATGGCGAAAAATTTTGTTCTTCCCGAATTTTAAATCCCGAAAATGTCTCGAATCCCATGATTATTGTCTATTGTATACATTTTCCACCTTCAGCTTTTGAAGGATTTCTTGAAGCTCATTGGGGTGCTAAACTTTTGAGTCAAATAATTTTTGTTTCAAATTCAGGGCCAGATTATCCTTGGGGAAAGAAGTCGTGGTATTATTCGAGATGGTGTAAATCTAAGCCAATTGTAGAAGATAATCCTGCTCATTGTGTTACGAATGAAGAACGACGTAATTGGTTTGCATTTGCTTCCACAAGCATTCATACAGTATCCTATGAAAATGCTAAGCAGATGATTAAGTGTTGTGGTTAAAAAAGCTTTATGCAGTGCAATTTTATTGTTTAGTTATTTTAAATGTTGCTTGAAAAATTTTTTTTACAGCTTCTTTAATGCATTGTTACTTTTTTTTGTTTTCTAAATAAATCGTTTGTTTAATTTTATCATTAGAGTTATAAACATTAAAGAAAGGCAAACTAAATTTCACGATGTCGATTAGGCAAAAGTGTTTTTTTGCTACAAAAATATGCAATGATGGAGATTCTGATAGAGATACGAACACAAAAACTGAGAGAATTGATTACCACAGGAATAAATTTTTATCAAACTTACTAAATTTGCTATTTAATTCACATAAAGTTTGATTGCTAGCAATTGCTTTTTTATTCAAAGAAGACTGACGTTGAAAATTTAGAAAATTAGAAAAATGCGTTCAGTTAAATTTGTACTTAAACGAGCAAAATACAATTTTTAAAAAAAGTAGCACGTTAAAAGTTAGAGCTTCCCCCGAGAGAGATCTCTCTCCTCTAACTTAGACGAGAGCTTTAAAAAAGTAGCAAAAAGGTTAAATGTCTTAAATGGAAAAAGTCCTCCTTTAACACCGCGAGATGAACTTTTTACTAGGTACTTCAAAAGATTGTAATTGATTAAATAAACAATTTGTATGTAAAAAGTTAAGGCTTGCTAGATTTTCTTGCCTTCATTTTTTGCTTTTGCTCCCTTTTAATTAAAGTTTAATTACGCCATTTTTTTCAATATTTTTAGGCTTTATTTTAATGATGATTGACATATATGTTTTTGTTTCAGACATTAAAATCATGAGATCTCTTTTTAACATTATCAGTTCATTCCGTGTCTTTTGCTCTTCTTCCCATACAATTCCATACAAAGAAATTTAATTGTTGATTTTACAGTTTCCCTCTCCTTCGCTTCCTTTTGAGTTTGTTCCTTCCTTCTCTCTCTGATTTTTTTCAACTGCCACGTTGGCCACGCCTGATGATGATTTTTTTGCTCGCTCGCCTCACTTTTTTTTCACGACCTGTACATTGCTGCCTTTTTTTGTATTGAATTGAAAAAAGTGTATAACGGCCGCCGATGAGAAGGAAGAAAGAAAAAACTGTACACAATATATCACATCCATCTGACTTAGAGTGGTGGTATTGTTGCGGCTCATTTCCGTCATATTTTCCATTCTCGACTTTCTCTCATTGCTGCTACTTTTAGTCTCGCTCAATTGTTTTTCCCTTTTGTTTGAACGACGATTGCAGTTTGTCTTCCCTTTTTCCCAAAAAACTAAAACTGTTTTTAAAATTTTGTCAAAAAATCATTTATAACAAATCACTTTTTATTTCATCTATCGTTCGACTCTTCCTCCTTTCTCTCTGATACCTTGTTTAACTAACCTTGACCCAAGAAATAAATTTTTTGAAAAGTAGACGTGTTTTTTTTCTTTTGATACTCTATTGGCGATTTTCACTCGATTTCATATTCTTAAAAAAATTTATTTTTTTTAGACAGATTTCTGCTTTTATACTTTTTTGTTGGATCACACGGACCGGATATCCCCCTTGGAACGGACAAAAGCTTATTGTTAAGTACGAGTCTAGGATTAATCCCTACGGAACGTAAAAATGGATTCTGCAACTACTGAAAATGGTTTTCAACCAACTCCTGCTTTTAATGGTGATAACGGTAAAGACTTTTAATTCGTTCATACTCGTTTACACAGCTTTATAGGTAACTATGGACTTCCCCTTGATCTTGGTGAAACAACTCCAATGAATGGATCAAATGGCCTTGCACCAACTCCACCCGTTACTGAAACAATTGCAACTCCACCACTTCCATCTTCTGCCACCGCTGCTACAACAACAACGGAAAAGAAATATGTCATGAATTATAGCGAAGATTTTCCAAAGCTTCCTGATGCACCTGTTGCTAAAAAACCAATTGCTGGAGCATGGGGACAACCAGCTGTTCGTTCTACTACTGTTACTGAAGCCATTACCTTTACGGCTGCTGAACGTGCAAGTAAACTTGGTAAACGTCTTGGTGATATGTCTGAAGAACAACAAAAATGGTTCGTATATTATATAGCCTTTAAAAGATTTAAATATATAATTGTTAAATTTATAGTCACTCTATTTCTCAAGCTACTGGAGCTAAAATTGAATTATCTGAAGCTCGTGATCATTCCTTGACGGTCCTTTTAACTGGAAAGAAGTCCCAAGTTGATGATGCTCGCTCTCGTCTTCTTCGTGAACTTCAAACACAAACTGATCGTGAAATTCATGTTCCAAAAGAATATCGTGGTGTTTTGATTGGTAAAGAAGGATCAAATTTGCGTAAGCTTGAACAAGAATTTGCTTGCAAAATTTTTATGCCATCAAGAAATGAAAATAGTGATATGATTAAAGTACATGGACCTCCATCAAATATTGATAGCGCTGTTCGACGAATTGAACAAATTGTTGGTGATCTTGCTAAACAAGCTACTGAAACAATTAGCATTCCACGTGCTGTATATCCTTGGATTCGTGGGCCTGCAAATGAAAGCCTTGAACGTTTACAAGTTGAATACAATGTTAAAATTAATATTCCACCTACAACAAGTGATAATGATAAGATTGTTATTAATGGAGAACGGGAAGGTGTCTACAAAGTTATTGAAATCTTGAAGAAGATTTATGAATCAAAGGTATGGCTAAAATATGATTGTTTTAAAAGGCTTATGTATGATCTTTTAGAAAAATGCTGCTTCTATCACATGTAATATTCCTCGTGTTCAACATCGCTACATTCTTGGTACACGTCGTTCAGGTCTTGATGAAATTCTTCGTCAAACAGAAGTCGTCGTTGATGTCCCTCCAGAGAACGATAACTCTGAAATGATAACACTTCGAGGAGAAACTTCCAAGCTTGCAACTGCTCTTGCACTTGTCTACCAAAAAGCTACAAGTGTTATCACAAAAGAAATTAAATATCAAGAATGGCAACGTCGTTTCCTTATTGGCCCAAAGGGTGCAACCCTTCAAACGCTTGTTCCAAATCAAGATAAACTTAAAATTGATTTTGAAGATGGTGGCGTAATCTATCTTGAAGGACCTCCTGAACAAGTTAATACAGCTGCACAAGCACTTGAAAAAGAAATTGAGCGATTATCAAAAGATCTTTCATCAGAAGTTGTTACAGTACCTGTTAATCTTCATAAACATATTGTAAGCGTTTAATCCCATTTTAATTTTTTATTTCTGTTGTTGTAGGTCGGGCGTAGTGGTTCATTGGTAACTAAATTGAAGAATGATCATGATGTACAAATTACTGTTCCTGATGAATCAAAAGGGTCAAATGAAATTCGAATTGAAGGTAAAAAGGATGGCGTTAAGAAAGCTATTGCTGCTATCAAAGAAATTGTTCAACGTCTTGAAAATGAAAAATCTCGTGATATCATTATTGAGCAACGATTCCATGGACAGCTAATTGGTAAAAAGGGTGATCTTATTAATAAATGGCGTCAAGAATTTCCATCTGTTACCATTTCATTCCCTGATGCCATGGTTAAATCAGATATTGTAAGCGTTTAATCCCATTTTATTTTTTTATTTCTGTTGTTGCAGTGCAATCTTCGTGGTGATAAAAAAGAAGTTGATAACCTTTTTACTGTTATGACAAAACTTCATAAAGAACTTCAAGAATCAAATTATCAAGAAACTGTTCCAATTTTTAAAGAATATTATAAGCATATCATTGGTAAAGCTGGTGTTAATATCAATAAAATTCGTGAAGAAACTAATACCCGCATTGAATTACCTACTCAAGGCTCAACAGATAATCGACTTACCGTAATTGGGAAACAAGCAAATGTTGAAAAAGCTATTGAAAAGCTTAATAAAATTCAAAGTGAATTGGCTTCTGTTGTTAGCAGTGAAATTGATATTGCAAATAAACTTCATGCTCGCTTACTTGGACATAATCGTCGATTAATTCGTGATATTGAAGATGAATTTGGTGGTGTACATATCGGTAAGCTTTGATAAAACACTTTTATGAAAATAATACTTTAACAATGATTTTAGTATTTCCAAAAGAAAAAACTTCATCAAAAGTTATTATTCGTGGTCCAAAAGATGATGTTGCTCGAGCAGAAAAAGCACTAAAAGATCTTGCAAAACATTGTGAAGAAACAACTGAAGAAGCTTCTGTTCCAATTAAATCTGAATACATTCGATTCTTGATTGGTCGGGAAGGATCAAATGTTAAAAAGATGCGGGAATCATATCCATCTGTTAGAATTATGTTCCCAGAACAAAATTCTGATCAAAAGATTGTCATTATTGGAAAGAAGGATGAAGTTGAAGCAGTTCGAAAAATTTATGAAAAACAGATTCAAGAATTGAATGAAGCAGTTGAAATTCAAGTTAGTGTTCCAACACAATATCATAAACATTTCGTTTCACGTGGCGCTGAAATTATCAAAAAGATTCAAGAAACTAATGGAGGAGTTACAATCTCTTTCCCTCGCCAAGAAACAAAGGATGATAAAGTTACCATCAAAGGTTCAAAGCAATGTGCAGAAAGTGCTAAACAACGAATTGAAGAAATTGTTGATGATTTGGTTTCTCAAGTTACTGTAAATGTTTCAATCCCCCATGACCACCATCGTGCAATTGTTCCACATGCAAATCAACTTCGCAGTGAATACAATGTTCGAATTAATTTCCCAGGTAAATATCTTTTTATTTTAATGTTATTATTAATACCATGCAATTGTTTTTTAGCTCGTGGTACATCAAATGAAGGTGGTGAAAATGCTGAGGGAATTCTTCCATCTGATCATGTAACAATAACTGGTCGTGATACAAAAGTTGAAGAAGCTCGAAAGGCCCTTATGGAACTTATCCCAATTAATCGAACAATCAATGTTCCTGTTGACTTCCATAGTTCCCTTATTGGAAAAGGTGGTGAAGCTGTTCGACAACTGATGTCTGCTCATGCAGTCCGAGTTAAAATTCCATCAGCTGATGAAAATTCTGAAGAAATTCTTGTAACTGGTACACCTGCAAATGTTGAAGCTGCATTTGAAAATATTCGTGAAAGAATGAAAGAATTTGAAGATCAAGCTGAAGATCGTAAATTACGATCATATGTTACACATGTTACAGTACCACTTAAGTATCATCAACGTTTAATTGGACCTGGTAATATCTTTTGCTTTTATCTTTGTGCAATAGTTAATCAACAATTTTTTTAGGTGGCTCTAGCATTCGTGATATGCAACAACGTCATGAAACTCAAATCAAAATTCCTCGTAATGATTCATCTACTGAAAATGCTGAAGTCATTACCATTACCGGCTATGAAGATAAAGCAAATGAATGCAAGAAAGAAATTGAAGATTTGATTAATGGATTAGAAAGCATGGTCTCACATGAAATTCAACTTGATCATCGTTTCCATCCACGTTTAATTGGTAATTGTTTGCTTCTGTTTTGATGATTAAATATATTTAATTTGTTTTAGGACAAAAAGGTCGTAATCTTCGAAAAATTCAAGATGAATTTAAAGTTGAAATTCGTCTTCCACGTTCTGGTGATGCAAATCCTGATTTGGTAGTTGTATCAGGTAGAAATGATGATGACGTTGATGATTGCTGCTCAAAACTTCGTCAAATGGAAGAAGATTTTATGGAAGATTATGTTGATCGTAATCAATATTTATCATCTCGTCAAGAACCTGAACCACAACAACGTCAACCTCAACATTTTGAAATTCAAGGTGCTCCATGGTACGAAAACTTATAATTTGCTTTTTCAAAAATAAAAGTATCATTTTTAGGCAACTTGATAATGAACAATTTCCTGCAATGGGTGGTCAATCTACAACTAATGCAGCAACTGGTGGAGTCTGGGGACGTCGAAAATTATAAAAGAAATTTGGTGCTTTTTCTTATTTAATAATACTATTTTGTCTTTTCTAATTTAATTAAAACGAGTTTATTTGTTTTCCTTATTTTGAATTTAATTCGAAAAGGAATTGTTATTTTGGCCTTAGTCATTATTATTATTTTATATTATATTTATATAACTTATATCAAAATGCAATTTATTTTATTTATTTTTATTGTTGTTTGAACAAAAAAAACATATATTTTTATGATAATAAAACTGGGTTGGTTGGAAATATTTAATAAATTTATTTCATGTTTTTACGAGTTTATTTACAGACACATGAATATAAGCTTAAAACTAAACGAATCTATTGCGAGCTATAGTTAAGGGTACTTGTATGTTAATAATATTGCGGAACAGTTCGAAATGGAAAACCTGGGCTACCGTATCTAACATTCATTTGAAATGCTCTTGAGACATCTTCTAGTGGATCTGCTCTTACAACAAATCTTTGACAATCTTGAAAATATCCTCTACATTGTGAGATATAATTTGGATGAGTCCATTCACGATGGCAATGTCGTCTTGCAAATGGCAAAAATCTTCGACAAAGTGATCGTAGCTGTCGATTTGAATATATTAGCAATTCATTATGGAAAGCATCAAATGCTGTACCTTCGTCTTCTTGCTCTTGTTGTTGTTGAGATTTTGTTAACGTGTCGATGAAAAGTTCTTCCATAATTGTTGGGCCTCGATTAGATGGTAATGGCTGAGAAAACTCTAAAAAATTTGCAATTTGATTGTTAACATTATCACTCATTGTTTTTTACCAGAAATAATAAAATCATCATTTTTTGGCGCCACAGTTGTTGTTGGTGTAATACGTGCATTTGTATTTTCATTCGAATCTGTTTCTTCTATTAAACCGGAAGTAGTAGTAAAAATGTGTGGTTCTTCTGTCGTTGAAAAAACATTTTCAAACTTTGAACTTGGCTCCTTTTCAAAATTTCTTTCTCTTTCTGGAACTTCCTGATTTTGAGTTGCATCAACGTTTGTGGGTGTTGAAGATTCAGTTGAAGATTCTACGAATGTTGTTGTTGTTGGATAAATAGGATATGATTCTTTTTCATTTTCTTGTCTAATCCTTATGTTATCATTTTGTTTTATATTTTGAGGTAAATTGCAATAAAAATATGGTGGTTCATTTAAGCGAATACATCTGTAATTAATTTGTGCCTCATAAGTATTCCCTGAAAAGTTGGATTATTTTTCTTACAGAATTTGGATACAAAAACAATTTTTAAAATCTATTTTTTATAAACATTGCTGTTGTAATTATTTTTGCACTTTTTAAAAATAAAGTTATAAAGCTGTAAGTGTGTCACAGTTGGTATACTGTAGTAGCTTAAATTAAGTGAGAAAACTTCTACTCGAAAAATTTAATTACTTTTTTAAACTTAACTCACCAGATATACTTTGAATAACAATAAAAATGATCAGCAAAAATAAACACCAACTTTTTGCAGAAATTACAAACATACATGCAAAAGAATCAAAAATAATATTGACTTCCTTTTCACCTGTTTCTTCGTCCAAAGGAGGACAACAAATTAATTGTTTCAATTAAACTGATATTTTGTGTTGAAAATATCAGTTTAATAATCACACCCAACTTAAAATTATCACAACAAAATTTTGAAGTGAAAAAAAGAAACTCAAAAATAATTTTATATGATCTCAAATTTCGGGTTTGGCGAAGAAAAACAGTTCAATCTTTCTTTTTGTGCTTTGAATGAAATCACTTTTATTTTATAAAAAAGTGGCTCATTTTGGTCAGCCATTTTCTTTCTTTCTTCCACTTTCATTTCCAACAAAATGATTAATGACTTTGTTGTAACTTTTTATTTTGTGATTTTGTGGGTTTATGAAGGAGTAAAGAATAAAAAAAAGAGCTGAAAATTTTGGAGTAAAATGGAAGCATAAAATATTGAGAGGAAGTTGTAATAATGTATAACTGGTTTTGTCACAAACTAAGAAAAAACAATAAGAGTTTAATGTTGTTTTTTCTTTACATTGATCATTTACCCATTTGAGCCCATTCTAGCTATTTGTTCTCACGTGTGATTATAGTATACCAACTGCTCATTTACAATTGCAACGCTTAAACCTTTCTAATAAGCATTACATTTTATTTGACCTCCTTTGTGATTACAGTATGCCCATTATGATGTAAAATCTGTTTCATCCTGAAATGTGAAAATTAGATGTAGCATTTTAATAATGACAGTAAAAAATTCATATGTAAATAGAGTCGACTCTCGATTTTACGGCTTTGAAGAGACCTCTAGAAAAAGACGTAAAATCGTGGTTTGATTGTAAATATTTTCACTGAAAATAAATCATTTATGATAAAAAAGGATTTCTTATTTCGACAACTACGTCCGTCACCGTGGATTCAAAGGACTTTGCCGCTGGTGATGATGATGTTTGTGTAAAAAGAAATACAGTTTCCATGACCCAAAGAAAAATGTAAGCTGCAATTACAGATGCAAAATTGAAGCCACAGAAATAAAGCCGTAAATATTTACGGCTCCAAGTTATAACCCTCAAAAAAAGTCAACCAACTCTTAGCTCAAAATTTATTGCGCTCCAGCCTTGTCTTCGAATAAAACAAAACAAAAAGTTTTAATGCTGCTGGAAATTTTAGATATGAACTAGCAAATCTAGGACTTCTACTTTAAAAAAAAAGAAATGTGATAGATTGATCTATTTCACAAACAAAAATTAATTCTTATTATGTATCTTTCATAGCAGCAGTTTTTTTATTTTTTTAATCTGCAACCACAATGTGCTTGCAGATTAAAAATGTCATGGAACATGTCATTTACCCAGTATACTGTTACTTCAATGATGAATGAATTGAGGAGTTTAAATTTGGATAAAAAATTTAATAAATATATTTACAAAATTGATAACTATTAAAAAAATGTTTTTTATCTGCAAAATGAAAAAGAGTCAATTAACGTTTTTGTACATGTATGTATAAGAAATTTATTTATGCTATAATTGTGTTGTTGCTATCAACATTTGTCCAATCAACAACTTGTTTGATAAATATTTTCAATGGCACGTTTATCGCTCAAGGCAACAGTCATTTTTTCATCCAAAAAAACAAAAAAAAGAACACGCACTTTTCCAGAAAAAAATTTTTAGCACTTCTTTGTTTCAGTGGCAGACGTTCCTGCAACGCTTATTACTTTTTAAAATTTAGAATGAATATTTGAGCAAAACAATAGGATTACGATACACACCCTTCAAATTCGTATATAAGCAAAGCATGAACCATAAAAAACATGTCATTTTTTTACTCATCGCTGCTGCTGCGGTTTAATTATCTTCAATTCAATCAATCAATTAAATAAACTTTGATTTTTATCAACGTCTAGAAGAAGAAGTATGAGCTGTTCAACAACACCTCCACCAACTACAACAACAATTACAACTTCATCAACACCATCTTCATCTGTTGAATCAACAATTTCATCTTGTGCTTCAACATCTACTACTACTGCTGTAACAGTTAGTGCATCAGCACCAAATGTTTTAGGTAATAATGGTAAGCATAATGATATGAAGCTTTGGTGTAATACTGTTGTTGCGGTTGAAAGTGATGGAACAACATCATCTACTCAAGAATCAGATGATGGTAAAAGTGCATCAGCATCTTCAAGCACTACATCTAAAGCTGATGCACCAAGAAAGTCTCCTCTTCAACAACAACGGCCTCACCAACAACAACATCAAAAACGCTATAATCGTAAACAATATAGCAATGGTGGTAGTAGCAATAGCGGTAGTGGTGGTAGTGGATATCCTCCTACTTTTGGACAATGTCCTACAACTTCTCGTACTGCGTAAGTTATTTTTGTGGAAGGATGGACAAGGACCTATATTTTGTCCCTTTTGGGGGCGTGGCTGAAGGCCTAGATTTTTAGGTCTTTGTCTATCTCTAATAGTAGCTTTATATATCTATATTCACTCATATATATTTATAGGCTTGCATATGAACAGCTTGAAGAATTGATGCGCCTTTGTAATCATGAATATCAATCCAATGAATCATATTACCATGCCATCAATGCTTTACTTCGTCAAATCCAAGAAGTTCGTATCAACTCTCCTCCACCAAGTGGTGCTGCATCTCGTGCACAATCTGCAGACATTGTTACACCAATTTGTTCGCTTCCTTCTGCACCTATTAACCGGGCTTTACCACATCGTCTCTTTCGACGTATTGAAGTTCCTGAAAATCCAACTTTTAATCTTATTGGTCGTAAGTTTCCTATTCATAGTAGCTTTATACACACATATATAAACTCAATATTTTTAGGTGTTCTTGGTCCTCGTGGTTTAACTGTTCGAGAATTGGAAAGTCGCTTTTCATGCCGTATCTATGTTCGTGGACAAGGTAGCATTCGTGATCCTGAAAAAGCTAAAAAACTTCTTGATAAGCCTGGTTGGGAACATCTTACTGAAGATCTTCATATTCTTGTAATTGCTGGTGGCACTAATAAAGCTGATGTTGAAGGTCGTCTTGATAGTGCATGTGATTTTATCAATCGTTTACTTCATCCACGGTAAGCTACATATATGGAAAAAAAGAAAGGCTAAAACTTGTACATTTTTTAGTGGTTTTGATTCATTTAAACGTCGTCAACTTGTTAGCCTTGCTTTGCTTAATGGAACATTCCGTCCACAACATTTCCAACAATTTGAACATCGTCCTGATCAATCACCTCATCTTCTCCATCATAATCAAATTGGTGTTCATTGAAGGCCTTCTCTGCTGCTCGTTGTTCTCTTCCTCTCTTTGGAGAGACTCTTTCTCTTTTTTTTGTTATCTCTCTCTTAGGTAAAATTCGTTTAAAAAATATAATATTTTTGTAACTATATTGTTTTATATTTGTTGTATCTTTCTTTTTGTATGTCTTCTTTATACAAATGAAAGTATTTTATTTTAAAATTATATTGTTGGTGTAAAGCATTGAATGTGGAAAGGAGGTGGTAAAAGAGGGGCTTTTACTTGGCGGTGGTTTTATCCATTCATTATTTTTCCAAGAGAAATGTATAGAAAACAGCTTTTGATGAATTTGTTTTATTACAATTGGGTAAGGTTGTCAAGGGGATCTCGGAAAATATTTCTCTGGAAAATTTTTTAATTAATACGGATGATGGAAATCAACAGGAAATCGCTTGCACTTTTCAACAGTTTCTGATTCAATCATCTGAAAATTGACACTTTTTGTAATAATCAAAATGCTATTAAGAAATACTCCAGTAACATTTTATCAGGTCGTTCGATAAGCTTTTGCCACAACATTACCTCTTCTATTGTTAATGGTAAAAATTCAATTCGAACTTGCAATTGCCATGGATACAGCAGCAGGTATACGGTAAAATTTTCTCTAATGGATTTTTGATAATTTAATAGAAAAAATGCTGCAAGGACTGGTCGAAATCTGGCTTAAAAACTTTTTTTGTAGCACAAAATAGCAGACAATACTTTTGGATTACTGTAGAAGGCAGTTTATCCATTTACATACACCAAAAATCAGTGAATGGCTATTTATTTTAAAATTAGCTAATATCGCTCGATAGCAACCTTTTTGATTCTCTAAGAAATGCCATGAAAAAATACAGTATCTTTTTGATAGCCTCTTCTGTAAATAAAGGCTTTGCTATTGTATCTTCAAGCTTTAGTCACTACCCCACGGCGTGGTAATGTTTTCTTGGCGCGAAAGAACTCCCTTTCAAATTTTTTAAGCAAAAAATTGATAATTTACAGAAACTTTAAGATACAGAATCCGCTGATAAATAATCATTTATTATAATTTTTTTTACAACAATGCTGAAACAAGCCTTATTCTACCACGTAGAGTTGTTAGATAGCATTAACGTTAAATATATAAAGCGTATGCTTGGTTTGAAACATGGTGCTAAAACCGGTGGATTCTGATGCTATTTGCATCATGCCTCTGTGGAATGTTTTTTAAATCGCGTTTTTATATTTTAATAATTTGCTTATCACATTTTTAAAGGATTTCAATTAGAGTTTTTCGAGAAAATGTTTTTAGTTCGCTTGTTTTAGCTCATTTTCTACAAGAATCGTCATCAAAGAGAAAAAAGCAGCCTAAAGAAGTCGTGCTACTTGAATAAAATACAAAATGGATATTCAACTTTATCATAAAATGTTTCATTTATCTCAGCTACAACTTCCATCAATGATTTTTGGTCCATCTGAATGTCTTCAAACTATGTTTAAGCACTAATACAGCTAACATCATCATGGTCAAATACAGCATTATTTTTATTGTTCTTCTTGGTATTAGTCTTTCTTTTGCAAATTCGTCTGGTAATATTGATGTATCTGGTGATACAGGAGGAAATGGATCATCATCATCATCATTAAATGAAACATCAGGTGGAAATCAAATTTGTAAATTCAGTTCTGTCTGTTATTCATATGGTGGAAGAAGTGAAGGTGGAAAATACCTTGGAATATTCGTTGGTAAATGTAATTTATCACATATATGAAGATGATTCTGGTTGTGGTGGTCTTAAAGGTTATTGTAATTCTACTACATCTCGTTGCGACTGTATTGAAGGTAAGAGAATTTTTTCCTTAATTATATATGTATGATATATTTGGTACAAATTTTAGGTTATAAGGCAAATCGTTTTGCACTTTTCACTGATGCTATCTCTAAGCTTTGCAATTCTAAAGAATGCTCTGGTAATAATGGCGATAAATGCTTTGGTCTTCTATGTAATTCTGGCCGATGTATGTGCTAAACTAATATATAATCTGTTTAATTCTAATATGTATGTTTAATTATTATTTTACCATTTTTATAACTTGCAATAAATTATTATTTATATATATTATCGTTCACGTCTTAATTATAGTATCAAAGTATTTTTGGGAGATATTTTTTGATCTTTGCAAGGAGAGAGGTTACGGTAATTGATACATGTGTATTATGATTTAAACTAAAAATCCATAATATCTTTTGAATTAACATTATTGTTTCATTAATTTATAGACTGCCATTAATATTAAACACTAAAAATTGATTCAGCTGTACAAAAACCATCAAATTAAGCTATAGAAATGAACAACTTGCTGACATCTTTTGTTTGCGATATTTATAGTAACTGAGACGAGAAAACGTAAATTATCTCTAATTGAATAGATAAAAAATTAACTGGAGATTATTATAAAAATATAAAAAGAAAAAATGAGTAGAGATCTTTTACGGCATGCTTCAACGAAGCTCGAAGTTCAGAAGTATTAGAACACACATGATTTTGTTACGCACAGATCTGATCGCAACTAGCGCCATTTGGCAAAAGCTATATATGTAATAGTAGGGAATTAGTTGCTGGATGTCAAGACAAATAAGAGAAAGATTAAAAAAATAATTTTAGCAGTAATTTTTGGTAAAATCTGTAATTATTTTTTATTGTTAAAAAAATAAGAAAACTTTAAATTCCTTTTCCGTGCGAGAGTTCATATTGCATTGTTACCACGCCGTGCTACCCCATCCTTAATGTCCCCCCATAACTTCATCGATAGCCAAACAAAAAAGCACAAGCAATTTATTTAACAAAAATAATACGAATTTTATTAAACATTGTAAATTGAAAAAAACAATTAAAACTTTTACTTTCTTCAATGACATTCATCATGATCATCTTGCTTTCTATCAATTTTATCCAATTTGATTAAATCATCAATACGTAAAATAGTAATAGCAGCTTCAGTAGCAAATTTGAGAGATTTGATTTTGCTTACCAATGGTTCAAAGACGCCTGCTTCTTTATTATCAATAATTTCACCGTTGATTAAATCCAAGCCAGCATATTTTAAATGTGCAGAATTCTTTTCATGTTGTGATTTATTATGGAAGGCTCGAAGCTTTGCAACCAATTGTGTAGCATCTTGTGCAGCATTAGATGCCAAAACTTTTGGAATAACTAATAAAGCATTTGCAAATTCAGCAACAGGAAGTTGTTCACGAGATGCAAGAGATGTTGAAAAATTTTCAAGATAAACATTAATTGCTGATTCAACTGCTCCACCACCAACAACAAGTTTCTTTGATTCTAAAACACGTTTAACGACACATAAAGCATCATGCATTGAGCGTTCCATTTCATCAAGCATTGTATCATTAGGTCCACTAAAAATGTTTAAGAAATAAGTTACTTGTTTAAAAAGTATAAGAGATATTACCGTAGAATGATAGAAGCAGCAGAACGAGATTTAGGTCCTTTAATTAAAATCAGTTCTTCATCACTGATACGTTCTTGTACAACTTCATCAGCATGACCTAAGAATGATGTTTCATAAGCTTCTTCACCTAAAATTATAAACAATTATTTAGAAGCTTTTTAAAAATAGAAATAATTACCTTCAAGAGTTGCCAAAGACGCAGTAAGAGTAGCTCCAGATGCTTTTGCAATTCGTTTAAGATCAACTTTACGACAACGACGAACTGCCATTGCTCCAGCTTCAATAAATTGTTTTAAGCAGAGATCATCAATTCCCCCAGTTGTAAAGACAACATTTGCACCAGCATCAAGGATTTTTTGAATTTGTCGCTTTGTAATTTCAATTTCTTCTCTACGGATTGCTTCAAGCTTTTCAGGATCTGTAACTTTAACAGAAATTCCAAGATGCATTTTAGCTTTTTGAAGATTCATATCTAGTACAGCAATTTTAGCGTTAACAATTTTTCGCGGCATTCCTTCTGCAGCACGAGTACAATTTAGTGCATAACCATGAATAAGACGAGATTCATGTGTTGAACGACCATGTGCTTTTAAGACATTAATAGCTTGAATGGGATAGACAACTTTATTTGCTTCCGTAACTTTAACCAATTCAGCAGCTTCAACACACATTTCAGAAAAGAATTCTGATTCACTACCAATAAGCTTTGAAGACATTGAAGTTTGAGCTGCACGAAGAATACTTTGTCGATCAACATCCGCAACAGTAAAGGCAAGATTATCTTGCATGTACCGAACTGCTTCTTTACATGCTAGCCGATAACCATTTATGACAGTAGTAGGATGAATTTTTTGTTTAACTAGCTCATCAGCAGCTTTAAGAAGCTCTGCAGCAAGAATTACAACCGAAGTTGTACCATCACCAACTTCTTCATCTTGTAGTTGAGCAAGTTCAACAAGAATCTTTCCAGCAGGATGCTCAACTTCAAGAAGTTTAAGAATTGTTGCACCATCATTGGTTACTGTTACATCCTAAAAGAAAATAAAAGATTATAAAGAAAAAGAGGAATTTATACGTACTCCAATATCATCAACAAGCATTTTATCAAGTCCAACCGGGCCAAGAGATGATTTAACAACATTAGCAATAGCAGCAGCAGCGTTTACTATAAATATACAACGATTATTTAAAATACATTTAACCAAAATTAATTACCATTTTGTGTTCGAATAGATTGACCAGAAGTACGTTGTCCCAATAAAGCAAGAAGATTTTCATTGGCTGACATATCTGTTTGATAATAATAGTAGAAGCCTATAAAAGAGATATTAAAAGATAAAAGAAACACGAATAAAAATTAGTGTAAAGTTGAAATAGAGAGAAAAAAGCTTAATGTGGACCTCATTTCTTTTTCCTTCGCGAATTTGAGGAACCTTTTTTCTTTCAAAAGTCGATTTTTCAAGGCATTGCCGGGGAAATGAAGTTAGGGATATTTTGCCAAGAAGCAGCGGGTATGGAAAAATTTTGAAAACTGCAATAAATGTATTGAATTCGCAAAACTTTTTATTAGCCGTGTTTAATAATTAATAAACAACATAAGTAAATTAATAAAAAAGACTTTGTACTTCATCACTGTTTGTTAAAAATGCACGGAGATGAAAGAGAAAGTTTTACACAAAATACGTATGCTTTATTAAACCACATAATGAAATATAAAGACTGTTTGAGGACCTTGCTGCCGATTATGTTGTTTTGGTTTTTTTCGACTTAATAAGTTTTAATAATTTAACATGTTATTTTGTTGCATAAATAATTTATTTATGATAAATTGTTGTATATTTTTGTTTGTGAGCGACGAAACAAAATACTTTAAAAAAGTAGAAAGAATACTGTAGAAATCAAACTTGTAAATAACAAGACAAGGGAGATGGACAAATGTAAGCGTTAAAACTATTGATTCTGAAACTAAACCAAGAATAATATAGAAATAAAAAAAATTGAACAAAATGAGGGAAGTAAAAAATAAAGCATGAAAGTTACAGTAATAAAAGAGGGGTGTACTTCGGAGATAAATGTTTCAAAAATAATAAAGTTATTTGTAAAAAGCGTAAATCAACACATTTGACATCATCATGATGAGAAAGAATCTTTTCAGTGGTAAATGTGTTTGTTATTAAGACATTTATATTTGAAATCACTTTAATGATAGCCCGTGTTTCTTCTAACATTTGTTGTCATCCTTTTGTTATATTTTTCTTTTGATAAAATTAAAACAATGTGAAATATAATAAACCTTTTATATTAAACTTAACAAACAACAACAAAGATCCACAAAAACAATTTATTCATTTCGGAAGCCAGTTTGAATAACGGGTTTTTCACGTTCTGATATGATAGGCATTGTTCCAGGTTTTGCATAGCGTCGAAGATTTCCTTCTTTTCTCTTCTTTTTATCATGAATAATTTTATGTTCTTTGGCAGCACTAAAAATTATAACGATATATTGACAGTGATCAAAATGTAAAAAAAACATACTGAAATATAGCTTTAGGAACTTGACGATGTTTAATAATTCTTCCAACTTGTGGATGATGTTGATATTGCTTTTTAAGACGATCATTATATTCTAGTGCAGCCTTTTCACGTGGTTTAAGCTAGATAAACATAATTATAAATTACTGTAGGCCTAAAGTAACTAATACTTACAGCTCCAAGTTTTTCTGATGCATTAGCTTTCCATAACCGAATATTCATTTCATTTGAACCCGAAAGAACATATTTATTATCCAATGTCCATGCAACAGAAAGTACAGCTTGCATTCGAGGATTTGTATAAATTTCACGAGATTTTGAACCATTTGCACGAAAAATTCGAACTGATCGATCTACACTTCCTGTTACAAATTCTTTACCAGTTGGTGAAAAATCAACATCCAATACAGAACCTGCAAAAAATTCGTATACGGTAAAAATAAACAAATGGAGATGCAACTCACTTGTATGACCATGATGAACCATTTTTGCAGATTTAAGATTTCTCATATCAAAAGTATAAACACTAAAAGAGTTAAATTAAAAACGTATAAGCCGCAAAATCGCATACTTGTAATCATCACTTGCAGCAATAAATGTAAAAGCTTCAATAGGATTCCATGAAACATTATTAGTTCTTAAAGACATAACCATTTTTGTTAAAGGAGCTTTTTGTCGTGTATCAAGTAAAAATACAGATCGATCACTAGCACAACCTAAAACACTGCTGTTTAAAACCGTTAAGTTAAATGAGAAAAACAATCGTATACCTGCCATAACAGATGCTTCAACAGGACTACAGCGGATTGAATGTACAGTATTCTGTCCAACATCATATGTACGTACAGGAGAATCTCGATAAAGCTTCCATACAGAAATACCTTCACCAGCAATAACAAAATCTGTTGAATTATATAGATGGGAAATTGAATGTGGAACAAATTGTAGGGGAATTGAATGTGCAGGTTCACTCAAATCACCACCATCAAATTCTTCAGGTAAATTCCAATGTTTCAGCTGTGAATCTTGTCCAATTGTTGTAAAGATTTCTCCAACTGATGAATCAACAGATATACCTAAAACATATTACGATATTACAAACTTCTAAAAAATGTATGTATTTACCGTTTACAGGTCCATTATGTGCTTGAATAGTTCCCAAACATTTTCGATTTGATAATCTCCAAATTTTTACTTGACCATCTCTGGCTCCAGATAATAAATGTGATAACCGTAATGGATGTTTTGCTAGCACATTCACGCCTTCATTATGCCCATCAAAACATCCAATAAATGGCTTTGCAAATACTCGTTCCAATTTTGCAGCATTCATAGCTCGAGTATATTCCACTAAATGAAGATGAATATATTAGTTGTTTTATTGTTAATGCTAAAAAAACCTTACCTTGATGTCGAAGAGGATCTTCATTACCACCATTTTTTTGAGGAACTAAAAATGTAAGATAAATACAAATAAATAAAATTTCAAAGTTTTAAATTGTTAAAAAGATTTTGAAAGCAAAAAGGAAAAGCGGTTTACATAAATCTAATAAAAGCTAAATTTACCTTTAAAAATATCATGCTTTGTTTCACGCTGATAATGATCAGGATTTCGAGAAATAACTTTTATCTTTAAATTATTCATTTTTAAATTACAGTAAAATATGGAAGATTCTGCAGTAAAAATTCCAAAGCAAAAAAAATTTGTTGAACAATTACTGTAAACGTTAAACAACACAACGCCAAAATAGAGGGAGAGATGTGTGATAACAAAAAAAGAGTCCACAAAAAACAAATGTGATAACAAAAAAGTCGAGAAGTATTCTTTTATTAATAAAAAAACCTAAAATTCAAATATTTACTTTTCAGCTAATAATGATTGATACCCATTGCCATTTAGCTGATCCACAATTTGACCATGACTTTTCTCAAATGATTCAAAGGGCAAAAGATGCTGGAGTTCAAAAAGCAATAATATGTGCAGAATTTCATTCAGATTTTGAGAAGATTATGAAACTATCTGAAGAATATCCTGATTTTATTCGACCTGCTATTGGTGTACATCCTGTTCAAAAAGAAAATACATCTGCAAATTGGTCACATTTTGAAGGGGTTGAAAGCTTTTTAAAAGAAAACTGCAAAAAGCTTGTTGCAATTGGTGAAGTTGGATTAGATTTTACTCCACGATATATCAAAGATGATGTAGAAGATAAAAAGATTCAACGTGAAATTTTAGAGAAACAGATTGAACTTGCAAATGAATATAATTTACCGTTGAATGTTCATTCAAGAAGTGCAGGTAAAAGTTTGTTTATGCATAGTAATGTAGGATAGGAGATTACAGCTTTTTGAAAGCTCCGGGATGTGTTGGACTCCAGAAGACAACATTCACTCTGAGAACTATCTGCCCTTAATTGGCTGTAGTTTCATTTAAAAAATCTAAAAATTTTTAAAAAGTGTTTAGAGTTTTTAAAGCTTTAGCTCCGGTATACTGTAATCTTTTAAATTTTAATGTTCTAATCCTCTGTAATTTTTGTAATAAAAATATTATTCATTTCACAAAGCCCTAAAGCAATAATCTAGAGTTGAAGCAAAGAATCAGAATCAATGCCAGCTGAAGCTCAAAACTTTAGATCCTTACTCATCTCTTTATTAATCCAAATTTAAAAATAGAAGTTTTTAGGTCGTCCTGCAATATCATGGCTCATTGAAAATGGTGCTAAAAATGTTCAAATGCATGCATTCAGTGGAAATGTTAAATCTGCAAAAGAGGGTATTGAAGCAGGATTCTACTTTAGTATTCCACCATCATTTTCTTTGAATGAAAATGAAGCAAGTTTTCTTTTCGTAATCACTGCTTCAATTATCACCTATGCATTTTCAGAAGATCCCTCTTATTGCTGCAATCCCATTAACTCAGTTGCTGCTTGAAACAGGTAAAATGTTATTTAATTGACAATAAAATTAAAGCTAAAGCTTTGTCTAGATTCTCCTGTTCTTGGTCCATCAAAAACTGAAAGAAATGAACCAGCAAATATTAGAATTAGTGCAGAATTTATTGCAAAAGCTAAAAATATTTCTGTTGAAGAAGTTATTGAACAAACAACAAAAAATGCTAAAACTTTATATCCTTTGCTTTGAAAACTTGTTAAGTTTTGATGTTGATTTTTGAAAAAGTTTTATAAATTATTATTTGTTTCACACTTGAATAGGGTACTGTAATCTCATACAAACATTGTTTTTTAAACATTTATTATAACAAAAAACAACTAACAAAGTCATTGATTACTAATAAATAAAAACTATAATAAAAATGCAAAAAAATAAAGAGATAATAATTGAAGAAGAAAGTGTGATGACCCTCTTGAATAAAAACCGTACAAAATTCAAACACCAAAATGGCAGCTCACATTGGAACATGTGAAAAGAGATAGGAAACAGATTCACCATTATGTGTACGACGAATAGCTTCTGCAAGAATCATTGAAATATCAATTGTCTAAAATAATGTACAGTAATAATTTAAACAAATATCGAGACAAAAAACTTGCATGAATCTTTGAACATTTTTTCATATTTTCTTCTTGTGGTATAGTATTGGTAACTACCACGGCTTCAAAGCATGAATTATTTAATCGTTGAAGAGCTGGACCACTAAAGACACCATGAACACAAAATGCATAAACTAAAAATGAGTATTTTAAAGTTTACATTTATTTTAGAATGCTCACCAGTAGATGCCCCCGCTTCAACAAGTTTATCAGCAGCTAAACAAATAGTTCCACATGTATCTGCTAAATCATCAACAAGAATGGCAACTTTATCAGTAACATCTCCAACAAGTGTCATCTTTTCAACTTCGTTTGCACGTTTACGTTCTTTATGAATTAAAGCAAAATCAACTTTTAAACGATCAGCAATTTGTGTTACTCTAAAAACAATAATTATTCGAATATTAAATTATATAATAGCTTACCTCTTGGCTCCACCAGCGTCGGGCGAAACGATAACCTTAAATAAAATTAATGAGATCATACTATTACAGTACAGTATTCAAAATCAAAAACTTACAGCATCTTGCCAATTAGGAATTGATTCACGGATATGCTTGAGGATAGCGGGTTCGGCATAAAGATTATCAACAGGAATATCAAAGAATCCTTGAATTTGAGATGCATGTAAATCCATTGTAATGATATGATCAGCACCAGCAACGGAAAGCATATTTGCGACACTAAAACCATACAGTATAAATTTTAATATCGAAAACGAAACAGATGTACTAGTAACGCAACATTTTTTAAATATTATTTAGATTAGAAAATTAATTTTGTTTTTTCCTTTTTCTTATTAAAAATTGTATATTTTTTAAAAAAAATTAAACATCTTTGAGAAGTTTTATCATTACGGTTACAGTACTTATGAAAGCTATCAAAATTACTGCTGTCGTTTTCCGTTCAAAAATATTTAAAAAAACTTACAGTTTTGCAGAAATTGGGGCTCGACTTTTATCTAAAAAAATACACAAAAATTAAATTTTCTATATATCAATGTTACAGTAACAACATACCTTTCTTATCCTGTCGTGCGTAAGGAAAGCAAGGAATTACAGCAGCAACCCGAGATGAAGAAGCAATTTTGCAAGCGTTAATCATAATAAGCAGTTCCATTAAATTATCATTTACTTCACCACATCCACTTTGAACTATATAAACATCTTCCCCTCGAACACTTTCTCCAATTTCAACGTTAGTTCTAAAAGAAAATGTAACCAATTAAAATACATTTACAAAGTTATTCAAAAAGCTTACTCTCGATTACTAAATTTCTTAAGAGAAGCTTTACTAACATCCAATTGTAATCTTTCACAAATTTTTTGTGTTAAATCACGATGTGATGAACCAGAAAATACTTTAATATTTGGCATTCTTGTTGTTGTTGTATTATTTGGTTGTTGTTGAGCAGTGGATTCTGAAGGTGGTTCAAGAGGATTCGAAATGATTGCTGGAGTTGTTAAGGCAGAAGTTTCTAGACAGCTACTAGCAAGATTGAGATGAACGGCCGTTGTAATAATAGGTTTTCAATGAATTTATTTGAAAAATGGGTCCTAAAATATCGTGATAAGAATTATAAAAAATGTACAAGCTATTATGTGAAAATGGCACGAGAAAAAATGTAATACTTTCAAACTCCATAAATAAAGACCTTAAATATAAAATATATATCACGAGGTAGTAGTTAAACATGACTAAGTGTTAGCTATGTTGGCATATGTTAAAAAAAATATGGCACAAATAGAATTCTTTTTTGGCGTGCATTTTGGAAAACTAGAGCAAAGAGAAGAAAGGGCATTCTCCTATTTTTTTATGTCTTCCTTCTTCTACCGCCCAAAAAAAATCCTTGTCAAAGACAAGATGGCAAAGGACTTTGCAAAGACTTTTTTGCTCTGATGTACTTTTTTATAAAGTGTTTTTTCTTTCTGTTGCGCAGTTTTTTGCTCTGTCTCAGACATATAAAAAAATGTTTTGAATGATGTCCAAGTGAAAAAATAACAACAGAAAAAAATGTTTAAAAGAAGAAAGGAAAGAAGGAAATGGCGTACCAGAATGTCTATGCTTTTCTTTGACCAAATATTTTTTTTATTGCAGGCATTATTTTATCTTAGAGTTTTAGCAATTATCAAGATTATGCATGGACAAAATAATACAAATTTTAAATTTAAAAAAATACAGGGTTTGGGTTAATTAGACAGCTATTAAGATACTGTAATTTGGAACAAATGTGAAAACTTGTAGGCAGGCCTGAGAAATGCGGCCGGCCGATATATTTTTGGCCTGCGGCCGGCCAGGCCGAGATAAGACGGCCGCGGCCGGCCGCTTTTTTATTTTTGTTAAAGAAATGAGCTCCAAAATCAGTTTTTGAGTCTGGTTAAAATCGACTTTTGCACCGTTCTTTAATAGAATTATGTGTTTTTAGCCTTTTTGGGTATACAATTTCGTTTATTTTTATCAAAAATTTCGTCGATCATTGAAAAAAAACATATTTAAGTTTTTAAAATTTTTTTGAAAAATATGCGGCCAGCCGCGGCCGGCCGCGGCCGGCCGGAAATTTCGGCCGCTTTTCTCAGGCCTGCTTGTAGGTAAAAACTGTTTTTGGTTTTAACAAAAATGAAAGTTTTTGTTTTTAACAAAAATGAAAGTTTTTGTTTTTAACAAAAATGAAAGTAGAGAAAGTGACTGTAATTATACACTTAACGTTCACAAAATATAAATAAAAAATCAGCATTTTAATGCTTCTGATTTTTGAGAAATATACTGAAAAATCTCTTTTAATAAGCTAGCTTGTTTTTTTTAAAAAATGCATCTATTGTTAATTTTACATTTTGCTGTTTGTAAAGGATCTTTTGAGATACTGTAAATTTATTTAAACTATCAAAACAAAAACATCAATCAAATTAATATTTAGTAATAGTTGTTTCACCTCCAGCAGTTGTAAGCTTCAATAATGCACCAGATTCAGGTCTTTCGCTTGTTTGAGTTGTCCATTTATGAAGTTGATCAGCAATATATTCTCGTGAAGTCCATGTTGAAAAGTCCGCTGTTGCCATCCATTTTCTGTTCTATAATCGATAATTATTATTAGCAATCATAATAGGGTGACGCTATTAGTTTAAAAAATGGAATAAAAAATTTTACCATTGGTGTATCAAGAGTGATAGGAAGGATTGCAAGAACAGTAGAACCTTCAGGAAGACCAGAGTTTGGTGCAGCTACTGATTTAACTAAATGATGAACAGCTGCTTTTGCCATACCGTATCCAATCATTGATGGAGTTCCTTCTAAGGATGCTGCAGCGCCAGTTAATTGAAGAAGTCCGCCAGTTTTTAAAAATTTTGATCCAACTCGAGCAGAAATTGTTGAAGACCTAAAGAGTGACATAATAAAATATTTTAGAATTTAGTTTTGTGAAGATCACGTACCAAACAGATTGTTTCCACATAAGATCAGCATTTTTAATAAAATCTTTTGAAGATGCATTGCCTCCTGCCCATCCCCCTAAAATTCACGTATCAACAAATTTATTTTAAATATTAAGAATTTATAAAACACACCGGCAACACATAGAATGGCATCTAATTGATTACCATCAAGAGCTTTTTCAACTCTAAAAATTGCAAAAGCACATATAATCAATCTAGTTTACTGATAAAAGAAAGCAATATTTTTGAACAAAGAAGAAGGAAGGGTCCACTTTTATAACAACAGTGCAGTTTTTTGATGACACTTATCTTAAAAGATTATTTTAAAAAACATACTCTTTTAAAACATGTTCTTCTTGAGTTATCCAACAATCAGTTGGATTACAAATAATATTTGCATCTGCGGAATCATTTTGTGATAAATCAATATTTAATGTCCACTAAAAAGCTTAACAATTTTATCCCATCACCATAATAATAGAAAACATACAAATCCTTTTGATTTAAAGTGATCAAGAACAGTGGAACCAAGAGCACCTGAAAAAAATGAAATTACTGTATACTTGGAATTTATAAAAGTGAATTACCTTTTCCGCCATAAACAAGTACGCGTCCCGATGACATTATTCGAAATAGTTGAGTTGACTAAATGTGAAATGTATTACAGTATATCAATTACAATATACCAATTATAGCAATCAAAACGTAAAAAAGTGAATAAAGTACAGAAAAACGGGTATAAAAAATTGTTTCTTACAGCTAAATTTGTAAAACTAAATGTTTTTCATACTGTAGAATTTTAAAACATTTTTAGAACATTCGTTAAAATTTTAGAAAGCAAAATATTTTCATTCACAAAATTTTTTAAAAAATCAACTGAAATTCGAAAAAGCTAATGACATCCAAAAAAAGCAGTAAGAAAAAACATTCAAGATTTTTAATGTAAAAAAGAGAAAGTAGGCGCCATAAACAATCTTTCTTTTTTGGATGAAGAAGTAATTTCCAAAAAAAGAGGAAAATATAAAAGTAGTAAGCTTTCAAAAAAATGATGCTTGTTTGAAAAAAGGTTTTTTCCTTCAACAACAACTTAAAGACTTATATCTTATTTTTCTTACATATATGGATGACAGAAGAAGGAGGAAAGGAAAGAATTTAATATGACTACAATTCCACTTTTCTATTTCTCTATTATTTCTTTTTTGCAAACATAGAAAAGATGAAAAATGAGAAATAAAAAAAGAAGGACCCCAGCGCCTGCATGCATTCCTACCTACAAGTTTCATATTATAACTGCTGCCAATATAACAATATACAAACACAGCACCACCGAAACAATAACCACTACACACCAAATATAGATGATGAATGAATTAAAGTTGCCCCTACAAACTATACTTATATTATTGGCCCTTGTGTTGTAACAATCAAAGAATAATCTGTCGCCATAATCAATTTGATTGTAATCAAACATTTGCAAAAACCCGAAACAATATTTATTGATAGAGAATTTTAACACTGTTTCATTAATCAAAAAAACCCAGCTAAATTCAAAAGTTTTTATTGGAAAATTCAAATAAACAAAAAAAACAAAATCAGAAATAACAGTAAACTTTTTAAAAAACAACAAAAGTTAGGCATCAATTAAAGCTTCTGGATATAGTTGTTTAATAATATCTTCTTGTTTCCATGTTGATGGGATATGAAAATCTGACCATTTACTTGAACTAATTGCTAGAAGACATTCTTCACTTTGATCAGCATAAATTTCATTATATTCTTGTACATCCCATGGCTTGTTATCTAAAAAATACGGTAAGTGAAAAACAGTTGTATGAAAAAAAGAAACTTAAAAATTTGTAAAGTTTTACAGCAAGGGTCGTAAAATGCTTAAAAATAAGAAAACTACGACAAAAAAAGCCGAAAACTCATTTAATTTTGTAAAATTTCTTTTTAATTTGGATTAAAGATTACTGAACCTTCCACTAGTTCTACTCCTACTTGTGTCTCTGATTACGGTACTTCACATTTTATGACCATCGAATAACTATGTTTTAGTTTACTTTAATCTGTTTTTAAAAAACATTATTAAAACCTTCACATACCTTGAACATATTGAGGAAAAAAAGTTGGTAAAAATAATTCTTTACTTCTTAAATTTGATACCTAAATGAATTTAAATCATTAAAATTAATTAAAATCAATAGATACATAATCATCCAAATCTTTCGCACGTCTTTTAGTTCTTCGTGGTGAACGACTTCTTCGACTTCTTCTGGGCGAGCGACCACGCCGATATCTATCACGATCGATATCTCTTGAAGTTGAACGTCTTCTTCTGTCTCGATCAGATGGACTACTTCTTCGACGATATTGCATTTCATTTGATGAAAAAGACATTCGAGGTTGCATCTGCAAAAATACATTTTAAACGATTATAATTCATTAATTAACAACTAAAATCTAACCATTGAATTTTGTGCAAATTGTGGAAACATTCCTGGTGGCATAAAGCCTTGTGGTTGTCCATAAATTCCTTGTGAAAACATTGGATTTTGAATTGATGCTAGCAAATTTTTTGGTCCTCTTTGTTTTGTAGGTCCTAATCGAAGATAGAGTTCTCGACCTTTAAAATTATATTTATTCATTTCAACGAGGGCAAGCTGTTGATCAGTTTGATCCAAAAATTTAATAAGCCCTGAACGCTTTGTAGAACCATCAGCATTTACATGAACTTTTGCAGCACGACATGACTTGTATTTTGTTCCAAAAAGCTAAAGAAAAACTATGTTAAAGACGTAATAGAAATATAAAAAAGAACCTTAAACAACGCAGCATCATCTACGGCACTTGAAAGGTTACTGACAGCCAAACAGTATTCATTTAAACTAAAAAAACTACTGTAATTAAAGAAAATTCAAGATATAGGCAACTCACATTTGATTAGGCAAATTTGCAAAGCTCAGTCGAAATTTATGCTTTTCTGGATCACCAGGAATTGATCTGCCATTAGTTTTTAAACTAAAAAACAAATATTAAAAAAGTAAATCAAAACAAATAAAAAACTTACATAGCTTTTTTAGCAATTTCAGCAGTTTCAAATTCAATAAAGGCATATGGTTTTGACTAAAAGTTTAACATTAAATTGTTAATAACATACTGTAATGGTAGCCAAGCTAGATAAATATTTAGACAAAAACATTAGCTCCAGAATCAGTTGAAAACATTTACGGTCAATTTTTCAATCAAAAACTTACTTTTACTCTTTCAGTAATAAGTTTAATATTAATAGGTGTATAACCAAATTTAACAAAAGCATTTTTGATAAATTCTTGATCCCAACCTTCCATTATATCACTCATCCATAGAGTAGAATCAACAGGACAAATCTTTACAGAAGAATTTGTTGTTAATGGTGCCTTTAAATCTTCAGCTGTTTCAGATTGACTTTCTTCACCAGTATATTCAACATAATTTGGAGATTTTTCATGTGTTTCTTCTTGATCATTATCTTCATCATAACCATTACGAGTATCATCTTCATCCTGTTGTGATGGTGTTGGCATTGTTGTATCTTCTTCATTATGTTCATTTGGCTTTGAAAGATTTGATTCTGCATCCATTTGTTCAAAGGTTGTTTCATCTTCTTGGGGAGGAGTTTCGTCCCTTTCTGCTACTTCCTCTTCTTCCGATATATCATGATTAATTGATTGTTGAGAAGATTCCATATCGTCCATTTTGATTTCAATAAGTAATATAATAAAAGTATAAAGTATTTTTCAGAATCAAATCAAAAACCGATAAAGTTTGCTGTTTTTTAGCTGGCAAGAATAACAAGTTTTAACTCAATAAGCGACACTTTGCCAACATTTAAGTAAATGTTAAAAAATACAGTATCCACAAAGAAGCAATTTTGTTTTTTGCAATTTTCTTTCTAACCTTTGTTTTGCTTTTTAATTTTCGTTTATTGTTTTGCAGTGTTAAATTTAATTATGCTCTTTTATATAAATATAATATATTATCAAATCCACCAAAAACAAAAAAAAGTACACAACAAAAAATATTTTTTTATTTTCGACCTTTCTTTTTAGCACCTTTTTGATTAGGATTTCCAGTTGTTTTGAGTTCTGCATGACCAGTTGCTTCAATATGTTTAAACAATTTTGAACGAGATTCAAAATCTAAACCACAAATTTTGCATTCGGATGGAACAGGTACCGTTGGACCAGTTGGTTTTTCTTCAGGCTTTTTTGAATCAGCAGCAGCTCCTTTATTCTTTTTCTTATTTTTACCTAAAAATTATATGATTTAAGCTTACGTTACAGATTTGTATACACAGAAAAGAAAGTTAGAGGACCTTGGAAGAATAACCTTCAAAGGTTAGCGCATTGCGCAGCCCGAAATGGAAGATTTGCGCAATATAATGACAAAAAAAGCGAAGAAAACCATTTAAGTTCAAAATGTTTGCACGGTTCTTTTGGAAACGGTTTTTTAGAAGTCATATCAAAAATTAATTGGTTCAGTAAAAATTTTTTATTACTAGTCCTCTATTCGTGCCCAAATGTGTTTATTTAGCCTACCTTTTGGTTTAACCTTTTCATCTGTTGTTGTTGCTGCTACTCCTTCTTCATCAGCATTTAATTCTTCTTTCTTTTCTTCTTCTTGATTATCTTCATCATGAATATTCAGCTTATCAGCAACCTCTTCAGCTATCGTATTCTCAACTTCTGGTTGTTCATCATCACCAAGTAGCACAGTTTCTTCTTTTCCCTTCTTTCTTTTTTTCTTTGATTTTCCTTTTCTTCGTGGTGTATTATCATCTTCACCACTTTCTTCTTCCTGATCTTGCAAAAGTAAAGCATCCTCTTCTTTCATATGCTTTCGAAGTTCTTCTAATGCTTGTTTATGCTTACGTGATTTTAGATGATTTCCATATGATTTTCTATAAAGTAACATTGTATGTTTTCAAAGATTTAAGATAAATGTCTTACGATGTTTTAAAACCTTTTTCACATACAACACAATATTGACCTTCTTCTTCTGCACCACCTTCATCATCAGAATCTCCATTTGCCATATTCTTTTTAACTGTAGTACCGAATTCAGCGTCAAGCTGATTTTCAATTTCTTCTAGTTGTTGTAAATGTTCTTTCATTGCTTCTTCATCAACGACATGCTCTTCCAACTTTTCTAAATTTTCACGAATTTTTTGTCTTCGACGTGCTTCTGCTTCTTCTTGAGCTTTCTTCTTTCGCTCTTCCAAAATTTCTCGAAATGCTTTAACTCTTTTATCACGCTTTCGAACATAAATTGCTAAGCTTCGAATTTCATCATTTCTTTCATTTTTTCCTACATCTCGAAGCTTACGATTTTCTTTTTCCATTGCTCTTAAAGTTGCTCGATTTGGTGCCTAAAAATATTACATGAAATTTTGAAATAAATGTGTTTACTCTTTACATCACGTAAATTCCATTTATCAAGCCATGCAAAAGTTCTTGCAGTTGAAAAATTTGTCCAAAAATCATAGAATGGTGCAACAGTTTGATCGTAATCACTGTAAATATACCTTAGCGTTATATTACATGTATGTTATAGATACCTATCAGATTTTCCAAAAGTAGGAAATATCTTTTCATCATCATCATCAAGATATGGAAATTCTTCAGTTGCAAGACGATCAAATACTTCTCGATAAACACTATAGAATCCCTATAAATTTATTTGTTCGTATTTATCACTGCCTGGACATCAAACCTGTGGGTCATCACCAAATCCTTTAAAACATGGTTGAAAATATTCATAAAGTTTTATTCCTTCATCTTTTTTTTCTTCTGTTGCATCTTCTGAAACCTCTTCATTAATGACTACAGTATCACGGATTCAAAATAAGCTTACGTTCACGAAGAATATTATCTTTATGTTTATCATAGAAAGCTCTTTCTCGTGGATCACTAAGAACATCATAAGCTTGTTGGAGTAAAGTGAAATATGCTGCACATTCTTCTTCTTTGCTGTAATTTGATTCTAAGCAACATTAAATAGTGATAAAAGCAGATTCTTACCCAATGTTTTTATCAGGATGATATTTCAAAGCTAGCTTTCTGTAGGACTTTTTAATTTCATCGTCTGTTGCTTTAACATCAACTTCCAACAATTCATAATAATCTTTTTTCTAAAATATATCAAATTTTATTGATAACTTTATCAAATTAAAAGTTCAAAACTACCTTATACGGCTCTTTTGATTCACCAAATAATGATTTAGCTTTTTCATAGAATTGATCAAAAATACCCATTTTATTTAGTGTTGAATAAAATAAATTTTGAAGATAATGAAAGACAAAAATGAAAAATGTCAAAAATTTTTCATACGTTTTTTCAAGGAACACTCGAGTCATTGCCTAAAACTATTAAATGATGAACAGTTTTCCCTCGGCTTTGTAAATCTTTTAATTTTTTAGCCGTTGAAAAGCTTGATGTGCTACTATCTCACCATTGGATTATACTTTTTTGTTGAATCTTCAGTTTTTTCATCTTGATTTTCTTCACCAGGAAGAGTTACACTTGGAGATCTTTCAAGTTCTTCTTTGTTATCATAACCATTTCCGATATCCACATCTTGTAATGATGTTGCCATTGTTTCTTTACGTTGTTCAAACAAATTTGTTTCGTTCAAATGTAAAAGAGTCTTTTTGTTGTGACAAAATTCAAGTTTGAAATACGAAAAATTTTGAATTGTTTCCACAAAAAGGAATGCCAAAAAACGCCAAAACATGTTTTACAACGTGTTCGTGTAATAATTTTTTTGATTCACGCATTAATTACGTTTTTTATAAAAAAGTTATTACTTTTCAGCAATTACAACTTTAAAAATGGAAGATTTTTTTACTCCAAATGATGATTTTTGTACTATGTGTGGTACGATTTTACCCCTTCCAACATATGCTCCATGCAAAGTAATCTGTGATGGTTGTGGCTGTAAATGGTCTGTTAAAGGTAAAAATTATAATCTATCTTTATATAATTAATTTTTAATCACGTTTTATTTTAGAAAAGAAATCTGAAATAGTATATGTTCGTGAAAAGATTTATGAAAAAACAGTTAAAGAATCAAATACTCCAGCCGATAAAGGAGAAGAAGGTGCATCAGTTGAACATGTATGCTCAAAATGTGAATTCAATCTTGGTAATTATATTATTATAGTTTTCTAATAATAATGCATGTGTTTTTTCAGCAACATATTCAACAATGCAAACGCGATCAGCTGATGAAGGTATTTTTGGTTTTTATCTATGTTATGTTGGTGTTAAATATTATCCATTTTTCAGGTCAAACTGTTTTTTATAAATGTTTAAGATGTGGCCGAAAAGATATTGAATATTCATAATGAAATCAATTTTTATTTATCAACACCTTCATGTGCATTCATATATTTTGTTAAGTTTTGATTTTTCTTTGTTACGGTACTTTACTTATAAATTTTTATAAAATGCTAAAAGTTTTGAACATTTTGAGCTTACATGGTTATTTGTAATAATAGTAGTTTTTTTAAATACATTCATAATGGCATAAACAATCACATGCACATCTTTTTGGGCTAATTTGTTTATGAACGATTCGTATTGGTTCTCGGTGATCTCCACAAACATCAATTCCACAATGACCTGCAAAAATAGTGAAAGATAACTTTTGTTGTTACTACAATGAAGTTGATCCGAGGCATCAACATTTCAAAACATAAAACTTACATTCACATGGCGGACAGTGTTCTAGATTAAACGCTCGTTGAGGGATCGGCGTATCCACTGTATACTGACAGATTTCCATTTTCCATACTAAATCTACAAGTGTATTATTGCCCTATAAAGATATTAAATATTTTATAGAATGAATGTGTGTAAAAATAGCCGAACATTATATTGATGCCAACACTGCATTCCTCTAAAAATGAAATTTTACGACGATATTTTAAGAGTATCGTAGCTCGTATTTACCGATATATTAAATCATCTGCAACTATTTGATGTTCAAATGGTTCCATTACATTATTTAATCGTTCCTAGAAACATATTTGTGAAATTTTTTAATCGAAAGAATTGTAACGTACTGATGCGCAACTTATTGAATCAACTTTTATGGTAGGGCTCGAACAACAAATTGGATCAAGTCTGTAATGGTTGTTGTATAAGAATTTTAAAGTTTGCAAATAAGTATTGTAAAAAACGTCTTTTAAAACCATGAAATTCTGAGTTCTTACTAAAAAATTCCTTTTAAAACTTACAGTATAGCATTCGTTGAATTCTCCACTACAAACGCTTGAAATCCGCCCAGCCATTGATTGGATGTACAACCTTCTGGTGCGCCATTACATTGAGGAGCAGTTATTCCTGGTTCTGCAATAACTTACTTATTTTTGCTACCTTACTGTAATTATATTTTACCACACTTTATTGTATTCACATTAATATTATGCCCAATTTTTATACATTCAATTGTCAGTGAACCTGCCATTGAACGCTGATAAAAACTATTTGAACGTTTTATCGATGAAATCTTATAGCCCTTTTCACATAAAAGTGCAAAATCTTTTGTTTCACAGAGGGTTACAGTAATATTGTAAAATATTAATAATAACAACTTGAACAAATAGCTCATTTTTTAAGACTTTTATTAAAAATTGATTTAAAATAGTAAAATTGACAGATTTGAAACAAATTCTTTTAGTGGGGGATTTTTACGGGAAAGGAAAAAAACGGGAATAAATGAAAGGAAAAAGTGAAAGTGAAAGTTTAATGGCCTCCATCGTAGATGATTGTGAATCCGGTTTTTTGATCCAGAAAAGAAAGAGAAACAAAATGTTCGTGAATTAAAAAAGATTTGTAAAGTTTCAAAGTCAAGCATATTTTTTATTGTTTTAAATTGCATGTATTTTTTGTTTTTGTAGCAATAAATGGATTAGTTCAAATCAAAATTGTACTCCAATTTTGGACAAGTATGCATACTGTAGAAAATCCAAGTAATTTTAAAATTGAGTAATATCAGTAATGATCGAAGTATCATGGAATTTAACAAATGAAAATCAATAAAATTAAAAAAGCGACAGCGCTAATTTTCTGTTTTCACATAAAACATCTTCAGAATTTTCAAGATTTATTCTTGTTGGTTTAAATTTAATTTTAACGCAATGGCGTAATTTTCGAATATGGTCCATAAATTACGTAACCAAGGTAGGGTTGGCCGGTTAATTAAAGATTTCCATGAATAGTGGAAATCTTTAAGGCGAAAAATTTAGAAGCTAAAATAAGATCATACAATTTCATTTATCTTCTTTGACCATTACCATCACCTTGATGCTGTCCACGATTATGTTGATATTGCTGTTGTTGTCGATTGTTATGATATTCATTTCTTTGTTGTTGCTGGTTTTGTAGAGCATTTAATGATGTTAACGATAATGCTTCCACGGTTACCATCACGTTTGATAGGAACCATATTATATATATTTCTACGAAAACGATTATCGCACTGTTGTTGATTATTTTGCTTTCGAACTTCTACAATTATCTTTTGTAGTTTTATTATAATATAGCTGTCTTTATAAGGAATATGTATATTTTTAGCGTAAAAATGTGTAAGTTTCCTTCCTATAAATAGAGAGTGTTAGTCAGTTGTTGCATAAAAGTTTTTAGTAGCTGTGTTTAGTATCATTAGATAGATATGTTTGTGGCAATATCGAATATGATATTGGCTAAGTCCGGAGGTGCCCATTTGGAAAAGTTATGGCTGCTCAAAGTCGAGATCCAAAAGAGAATGAAAAAATTAATGCAAATTTGTGGAAAATAAAGAAATGTCAAGAGAAATGAAAATGAATGTTGAAAAGAGAATGCAAAAGATGGCAAGCTAATCATCATTTTTGCAAAAGGAATGATTGCCGTGCCTTTGCATTTTCGGTGGCGATAGTTAAAAGATCCTGGCACCTTATAGGATCCTGTAAAAGGATGTAAAGGCAGGGATCAATGGAATAATAGAAGTGTGATTAGGATCTCACGTGCCAGTTGGATCTTAGGATCTTAACTGCTGCTGTTGTTTATTATGAGGTGCGATGTGTTTTAGAGCTTAAATAGAGAGATCCTGACTTTTTTGAGGGGTAAAATGAATCATTAGAACCTGGCATTAATCATTTAATGTAATGCATGAAGGTAAAGGTAAAAAAGTAATAAGATGAGGGCAGAATGAAAAGTATGATAGCGGTGGGGTTAAAAGCTGACCAAAAAAAAGTACAGGATATGTATATAAGCAATAAGTTGTGCGGGTGAAGAAGGACTGGATTAAAATGGGAAGGGGTTGTTAACAAGCTGGATGTTAAACATCCTGTCATTTTTTGCGGGTTTTATAAGATCTGATGTGTGTTATGTGGACTGAAGATTAGGATCCGATTGCGCTATAGATGTGAAGGTAAGATCCTCGAATGTTTATTACCTTTTTTAAGCTTAATGTAAAATATAAAATCAGAAAATGTGCGAGACATGAGAATATATTAATGCGACATGGAGGTATCTCGGTAACCGCCCCGGAGGGGCGGGTTACCACTAGTATGAATTATAAATAATGCTTACAGAGACTGACTTACCGTATACCACAAAAAATCCAGTTTTATTCAACAATAAATTCTTTGGCATTCAGTTCCCAAATCAGTGTTTAAATTTTAACTGCAAAAAATAATGCTTTGAAAAATTTAATTATTTTTAGATTTTTTTAAAACTTTTTGTTACTTTTGTTTTGTTTTATTATTATTTGTTATTACTACTACTAAGAAAGATCTATATTCTTTGTTTATTACTTAAAGATGGTTGTAAGTGTTTAAAATTCTGTTGTTGAATTTGGTGTTCAATAATGTTTACACTTTTTAGCTTCCATTATCGTTATTAAAAAGTTCGCAAAATCAGCAAATGTTAATTGAATTGAAGAATGGTGACACATATATGTATGTTTAATAATGTCTATGCTTTAATAGAATAATAAGTGGTGTTTTTAGTGGTGAACTTGTTGGTTGTGATTCATGGATGAATGTGGTAAGTTTGAAAAGGAAATTACATATTTGAATTAATGCTTTGCTGTTTTTTAGCATTTGAAAGATTCAATTTTTACTTCAAAGGTATTTTTTGTATTTAAAAGAAGTGTTAATTAGGTAATTGATTTATAGGATGGTGATAAATTTGTTAAAATTAAAGAAATATTTATTCGTGGACCTACAATTAAGCTAATGCATATTCCTGAAGAAGTAAGCTTTCATTGGATAGACTCTTAAAATGTTATGTATGTATTTATAGGTTATGTCAGCAGTCAATGAAGAAGTTGTAGAAGTTCGAAAACAAAATAATCAACAACAACGTGATAATCGTTTTCGTCGAAATAATATGGGCCCTAACAATCGTGGTCAGCGTGGTGGTAATCGAGGTGGTGGCGGCAATAATCAATACAATCGTCAATATAATCGTGATAATCGAGGAGAAGATAATTTCCATCATCAACAAGGAAATAATCGTGGAGAACAACAAAGACATGATAGTAACCGTGGAAGTAATAATGATGAGCCATCATCGTCAAATCCACAACAACAAAGAAATGAATATCATAACAATCGACCACAACAGCAATATCAACATAATCGTGGACAGCATCAAGGTGATGGTAATGGTCAAAGAAGATAAATGTATTAATGGTTATTATTGAAATGTTATGATCTCATTGGCATTTTTGGGATTTATGTTTCTTTCGTGTGTTCACAAAAAGTTTTATGCTTTTTTCATGTATGCTTTTTGTATTTTTCTTTTGTTACTTTCTTTTATATGTTTTCTTTATACATGAAACTTTTGAAAATAAAATTTTTGATCCATCATCTTTCTTTTTAAAGTTTGCAGTGATACGAAATGTGTAGTCTTATCGACGAACATAGACTACATTTATTTCCTTTCTTGGAGTTTTGTTTTCTTTCACGATCAATCTAAACTTTAATATTTCTTTAAAATATAATAGTTTTTGTTTCAAACATAATAATAAAAGTAGATGAATATGGATGGACATAATCCGCCGCCACTTCCACCTCGACCTGGACAAATCACAAATGGTATTTTTGATAATAGCTTTGGTGGATTAGGTGGTGGAGGATATGGCGGTGGATATAATCAATTTCCAATGAATACATTTGGAGGATTTGCTGGTGGAATGTGAGTTTAATTTTGTGCATATATGTCTATGGATTGATAATTTTAAAAACATGGGTTACTGTAACAATGTAATACAATTTGATGCTAAATTTTGGGAGCTAACAGTTTTGAAATCTTTGTATCGTTAAAATTAGAATCTGCATATTTGCGTTTCTGGTATTAAAGCGATACATTTTATCATACAAACAAATCCTTGTGATCCAGTACAAATGCTTTAAAGTAATTTGTATGATTAGAATCTATTCATTTTTTAACTTTTTCATCCCTCAAATTTGAATCTGTATTTTTTTTTACAGGTACAATCAAGGCGGACTATATGGTGGCGGTGGATATGGTTATAATAATTTTGGTGGCGGATACGGTGGTGGAATGGGAAATTCACCAGAAAGTAATTTTGTTAGAATTGCAGAAGGTTTGTATAAATTCTAAAATATTAAATGTCAGAAAATTTATTAAATTCAAAATATAACATCCCCATAACAAAGCTACAGTTTAAACATTTGCTATGAATTTTCTTTACTAACTTCACCGGTCAGAAATCATTCATTCCACTTCCAAATATATATTTTGCAACTTCAGACGGGTCTTCCGCAGGGATTAATTTTTAGCAATTATAATTGCAATTAAATGTTTTATTAGTTTTTTTACGTCAAATTTATGCAGATGTCTTTAGATATTTCTTAAAAAAGCTATTCTTTCTTGATCGATACTTTCCGTTTAAAATTCCAAAGATCATATCTTGAGAATGTTTTTTATATTTAAATTTTTTAAAAGTATACTGTAACATATAGAATCATATTTTAAGAATTTCTCTTACAATGCTTATGTAGTGCTGAACAAAGAAAATTAATTCCTTTTTTAAAGCTTTTATTCTTTGGGGAATTATTAATATTATGATTTTAGAAATAAAATAAGTTTTTGGTTTGTTAATTCCTCAAAAAAAGAAAAATGGATATTACGACATTTTTGTTTTTCGTTAAACAGTCTTTTGGGAATTTGCTATGTTTTTTTTTTATTTTTTTCATTGCTTAATTTCCTCTGTACTTTTGATAGAAAGAGATACTGTAACTGAGGTGTAAAGAAAAAGAAAAAATAAATGAGATATTTTTTTTTGATTTGTTGAAAAAGTTTAAATTGAATAGCTTGAAAATTATTTATATTTTATTTTTTAAAAAAGCTTCCATCCGCCCACATTTTCAGAACAATCTCGCGGTGCATTTCAATCAATCGAATCTGTTGTCAATGCCGTTGCTTCTGTTGCCAATATGCTCTCATCAACTCATAATGCCGTATTTTCATCTTTTCGAGCTGTAATAGGTGTAGTGGAACAATTTAGTTTATTAAAAGCTCAACTCGGTGGATTTGTGTTTATAACACTTGTGAGATGGCTTAAATGGTTATGGAGAACTTTGCTAGTGCATATGGGTTTGAAACCTAAAAATTATAACAGCAATGATTTTATTTGGGATGATATAAATAATCAACAGACTGCAATGGATTATTTACCTGGTACAAATCAACGAAGAGGTTTTAATTGGGCTGCTGCTATTTTTTGGGTGATTGCACTTGGAGGCCCATACTTAATTTATAAAGCTGTATCAAAAATGGTTGCAAATGTTGAAGAATCTCGGAAATGGGCAACAGGAGATCGGGAGCATTATTCTGCAAAGGTTTGTTTTAATAACTTCAAATTAAATAACAGTATACCGAAGACTGAGCTAACATACTTTTTAATTTTTTTGTTAGCTCTAAAAGCAACAAATTAAAAGCATTGGCTTCTTTTGATCTGCGGCAGTTGAAAATCAGATAGCTGCAGAGCAAATACGTTTAATTTTGGTGTTATATCTTTCAGTTAATAATAATAAATTTTATAACACTAATTTTGAAATTACAAAAACTGAGACGATATGAACAAATTTTAAAGCGTTTTCAATTTTTCGACTTTGTTTTGGGAGATGCAGTCAATCAGGTGGAGTAAATAAATTGACTTCGATGGTAATCAATATGAATTAGAAAATATTTGCTTAAAAAACATTTTTACACTCTTTAACAAAAATTCCTTTTTCTTTTAGTCGAATACAGTTTTTTTCTTCGAACTGACTCCAGTGATTCCGTTTTCAGCTCAGGTTTTGGAGTAGGAAGCGATAAAAAATGCTCGATCCAACACTGTTTTTCTTCATTTATCTCTGCACTTTTGCTTAAATATCATATTAAAAAGGCATCAAATTAATCCGAACTAAAGGTTTTTAACATTTACCATAATAAATATCTTCCAATTTTGAATGCTAGACATATCTTTTTTTTTGAAATTCCAAGAAAAATTGTTTAACCTTCAAATAACTACACTTTAAGCTTTGTAAACTTTTAGGTCATTTCTCTAGTGTAAAACAATTATATAATTTGACCTGTTTATAAACATTAAAATGCCCACATTTTAAAAGTCAAATATTTGTCATTTTTTTTTAAATGTTTACAATTCTGACGCTATAAGGTATTTCAAAAATGTACTTGAGTTGAAATAATAACTTTATAAATATTTAAAAAAGTGCATGTCACAAATTTTTTATAAATATTTAATTTTAATAATATTCTGCCTACTTAAAAATTGTGTTATAATGTCACAAGATGGTTACGGTAGAAGAATGTTTTTGAAGTAGTTGAACTTTGCGTTTTACATCTAGCTTGCTCTCTCTGTTACATTGTTGGATGCGACCTTTTGTTTACAGCAGTTTTTAGTTTCTGTTCTATTATTATCTAATTTGTAATTTTAGCAGTTTTTTACGAAAGCGGTAAAACTTTTAATGCAAAAATTCATTAAATATTTAAACTCTAAAACATTTATAATTTGTCTAGCCAACCGTTCAGTAACAGATAAAATAAAACAGATGCAAAAAAGGAATTAAAATTTCAAGTGCTTTTTTGAACTCAAAAATTTATCCCAATTATGAAACAATAATTTTAGCAATAATTTCAGGCCCTCTTCGATTTCAATGCTTCATCACCACAAGAACTTTCCTTCCGAACAAATGATACTTTAAGAGTTGCACCAAAATCTGAGCAACCACAATTACGTGGATGGCTTTTAGCAAGGTTTGTTTAAGGTTTTGCATTGATAAAAAAATGTAAGGTTGACTGAAGGATAGGAACGAAGGCCTGAAAATACCACCCGACCGGCCTCGTTTTACATCCTTCCAACAAATATTTATCGGGGTGGACACAATCAGTTTTAGAGAGAGTATATCTTTGATCTTTTACCGCCGTCGGCAAAAAAAGCAGTGCGCCATCCAAAATTCGGTAATTTTGGACGGAGCACTGCACTCAAATGCATCCCTCTAAATAGCGCTTGTGTAACAGTACTTCCCCAATAAGAACATCAAATCAAATTTGTAGTTGCCAAAATGTCACCACGGATTATACTTTTTTCAATTGCTTGCTTCAATTCATCAAATTTTATGTCTTTTTTAAAATGTTACAGTAATTCAAAAAAGCTATAATTTTTTGACATTTAAATAAAACTCGCCTACCATTTTCTTGCAAAAACAAATTCGAGAAAATCCCTTTCAAGGTAATAAATATAATTGAATTTATTACCAAAATTTCAAACTACGATGCAACAACCACAACCCCCTTTGCAGCAGCAGCATACATCTCTCGCTCTTTCCAGCTTTATTGCTCTTTAATTTCACCTGCTTTCTTTGATGCTAAATTATAAACTTTAAACACTTAAACTATTACCCTTTATATTTATTTTACCATCTCACTTTTAATTTTAAAGAAAACACATCAAAAGCACTGCTTATAAAATTTGATGTAAATTACTTTCTCAAAAAAGAACAACGACAATTTTTTTATAGCTTACGAAAAAAACAAACAGGTTGTTATTTAAATGTCAGGTGTTTTTATTTATTTATATATGACACTTTTTATACTTTACTTACTTACTTAAATTTGTATTCAAGTCGTTCTGAGTAATGCTACCCTTTATATTTATGAAATTAAATACATATTAATTTTGTATAGAGAGATATTGCAGTTAAATATAAACATTTATAAGAATGATTTTTAATCATGAGAAAATATAAAAACATTTTAATTAAATAGCTAGTGTGAAAAAGTTGTAATAATCTGTGGATCTTTTGACGTATTTTAGAGGAAAAATGTAGTAGGCTACAGTAAGCTACAAAGGAAGATACAGGAAAAAAAGTTGTAACGTTATACGAATGTATGTAAATTTCACAAGGGTATTTTCCTGAATACCACCTTCCAGTTATCAATATGTGTTGGTATAGGGAAAAAATTACAGGGTGTTTCACGTATTTTCCCGCTCAATTTTTGCCGGCAAATTGATTTGGAATCAAAAATCAGCTTTCTATTACGTTCAAAAATGACAAAAAGACGAAATGATAGCCATTTAAAATATTTTGTTTGAAAAGAAAGTGTTTTTTTTCATTTTATATTTTATTCAAATGGCTACCCTTTCGTCAGGGTTGAAATAAGAGAGCTGATTTTTTGATCTTTGTGTTCAGAAGATTCTAAAATTTCATAATCTAGGACAAGTTTAAAGCGAATAAAGGTAAAATTTGAATTTGGCGCCATTTGACAAAGTTTTTCCAAATGCCAAAACTGTAGGTGCAAAATATACTCCATCAGTGATAACCTTGCGTCAAAATATGGCTATCAGCGATTTGTGGTTAAAACCAGTTCGGCACTTTTCTTGAACCACTCTGTGTTTATTACAGCGCTATGATAATCATTTAATAGCACACCTTTTTACAACATTTCGAAAGAATGTTCTTTGAATAAATACACTCGGTGCAAGAGAACTATGAACAATTGCATTAAAAGCAGTGTCGATTAAGAAATTTCTTTTAATTGCTTTACTTGGCATCAACGTACATTTATTAAAAAAAATAGTGCTAATTGTATTTTATGTAAATATGATTAAACTTGATGTATATACATAAGTGACACAAAAAGAACCAGATTACTTTTTTAGGCTAAAAGTCGAAATTAAATTTATAAAAGTTTACAAAAGATATTAGCATTACTTTTTTCATTCATTGAAAGAAAGTCAAGTTCAAATGTACATAGGTATGCAACACCCAGACACCATACTAAAATTGTATTCTTCGAAAAAAAAAACACATCATAAATCCCTTTTTTCCCTTTGCATAAAATCTCTTTATTTCATTTTGTATTGAAAATCGAAAAAGAACAATGTGTCAAAATAAAGAAAAGCTCAATTCTTTAAAAATTTAAAAAACTCCATTATTTTTGAAGCCTTAAAGACCTAGTAATTTTTATTGCGTTTCAATATTATTATTAATTTTAAGAGATGAAAATTTGTAGTTTAAACATCGCACAAAAATTTGCAATTATGTTTTAAGAAATAATAATGGTAACAAAATTCTAAGAAATTTTTCAAAGCTGCAAAAATGAAGCAACACAAAACACAACTTTTCTTTTTTCTTCGAAGCAACTGTCTGCATATTTTAAGAAAAGATCTTTACCGTAAGAAAAAGTTGGTTAAAAAATTAAAGATCTAAATTTTACAATTATTTTTTAAAAATAGTAGTAAATTACTGAGGCTATAAATAAGCAATATTTACTTAAGAATTAATTGTTTCAATTAAATTTTGAAAGTTGTGAAACTTTGTACCATCTGTCATGTGATATAGCTTTACAATTTACGCAAAATGTAATAATTGTTTCTAAATTTATGTTTTTAAAAATGGATGAATTAATGCGTTAAAAAGAGTAGTTGAAATTAGAGATGTTTTTAAGTTTCTAAGCTACAACATCATGTTTACAATTTACGCAAAAAGTAATTGTTCTTTTTACAAAATAAAGCAATTAATGAGATAAGACGAGTAATAAAAATCATATTAAAATTTTTAAGCTACAAAGATTTTGTTTGATCTATGTTATATCCCATGCGTAAAAGTGCGTTGTTTTCGACAAAATCTTTACCGTAGATTGATATTAATCATGCTTGTTTTTCTTTTAGTAATAATAATACATCTTAAAAAATAGAATATTTATCTCATTACAGTATCCTCCCTCATTATTATTAAAAATTTATAAAAATGAGGAATAAATTTTGGTCATTGAATCTGTACTCTTTCATTGATCATTGAAAAACTGCGAGGACATACATAGAAATATTTAAATTTTAGACTTCATAATTTACCTCAAATTACCGTACTTTAAATAACTTATTTTTTAGTTCTGATGATGGACAACGTGTTGGACTTGTTCCAATCAATTACGTGAAGCTACTGAGCCGTCAATCAGCTTCTCCGCCCACTGTCCCTCGAAATCCCTTGGATGAAACAGCAACACGATCTTCACCACCAATTAATCAACAACAAAATTCTCTTACAAATTATGAAAATTATTTTCAAACATCAAAACGTAATTAATCTTTTTTTATTACTGTAATATGTGTAAATTTTGTCGGTGATAAAAATGTATTTTTTTGATTACAATCTGTTTAGCATTACAATTTTAATTTAATATTTTTTATTTACAACTTTTTTTGGTATATATTTTTTAATATTGAAAAATAATGATAAAAAACAAAAAATGATAAACTGATATGAAAGATAAAGATTTAAACAAGATATTTAAAAATTTAGAGATCATAAAAAATAAAGTTCTACAGTATCCAAATTAATATAAGAAGATACTGTAAGAGTTATGAAGCAAACAAATAATAATGAATCAAAAAAACACAGACTACAATTAAGTGAGATCGAAATTTCGTAAAAAAAGTTTTTAGCTTTTAATAAGAAAAAAGGCTACAAATGAATTTCTCCGGAAGTTGTTGTTGATTAAAATTTACTTTTTTTGTAGTAATGTAAAATTGTAAAATAGAATTTTGTAATTACATATTATTATTACATACTTTTTTTAAAAGTACTACTGCAATTTTTTTTTTAATAATTTTAAGCTACAAAACGTTTGAGGGAACTACCGTAATTAGAAATCAGATCTCGATAAACTTCAAGCAGAAAACATGTAATTTAACATGACAGTATCTATCTCCATGGGGATCACTCATTTATAGTCTTTATCTTGAAACCAAAAACTAAAATTTCTTAATATTCTGAAAAAGTTAAAATAAAACCTAACAAAAAAATTTATGATTTATAAAAAGCATTTTTTTATGAGCTAACGATTGTAGATGCAATAGAAGTTTGAAGTTGTAAAGCTTGCATATAAAGTGCAGCTAAAGTTGCAGCAGATGAATTGGCATCAATATTTCCAAATGTCATACTGTTACTGCTGCTACTGCTATTACTATTACCAAACAAGGGACTTAATGGAGACAAAGGTGAATGATTTGCAGAGAAATTGCTTGAAGTTGTAGATGAAGAAGATGGGGAAGATAAGCCACCATTCAAAGGAGGCATAAGAAAATTTGTATCAAAAGTTGGTTTTTGAATCATTGGTTTTGGGCCGCTTCCAATTCCGCTTACAATGCTTCGTTGTTGTTGTGGTGGAGTTGTTGGGGATACTGTGGATGGATCATTGCTTTGTTGAATTCCATTAAGTTTATCAGTTCGCTTATCTTTTGCACGTCGATTTTGGAACCATGTTTTAACTTGGCCTTCTGTTAAACTTAAATTATCAGCAACAATTGCACGTCTGCTTCTTGGCATATATTGATCAATGGCATATTCTTTCTCTAAGGCAGTTGCCTGTTCATGTGTGAAAGTAGTACGATTACGACGCTTTGTAATTTTTTGTTGATTCAAATTTAAATTTAAAACACTTCGATGATCATTTCCACCAGCAAGATTTGATAAAAAATGATTGAAAGATGTTGTTGAAGGCTGTGATGGAGTAGCAACTGCTGCAGAAAGAGTTGATGGCTGTGAGGCGGCGGAGAAAGAAGATGTTAAAGCAGATTGTGATAAGGCTTGTAAATATGCGACAGGATCAATTTGTTGAGAATTTAAAAATTTTTCAAAAAAATTTGTTGAATTTGGTGCTATCGTTGGAAGGGATGGAAGTGCAGCAGCTGAAGAAGTAGCGGTAGGAGAAGTTGAAAAAATATTTGACATATTTAATGCTGATTCTGGCTTGAATGCTTGTAACATCGCAGGAAAGCATTGAACTGAAGAACTCATATTTTTGAAAGTGATTTTACAACACCAAAAATTTGTTCCTAAAAAATTTGCATAATTACAATAAGTTTGTGTAACACATCATTAAACTATATTAAACGCATTAGTACAGAACACACGAACAGTAGTAGTAGCATGAGAACGGAAGAGAGCAAATGAATGTATAATAAAAGCAGCAGAAAAGGGCATAAAGCTTTTTCATCATCACTTAATGCCGCTGCCGCCATGAAACAGCAGCAGCATTAAAAGAGCGCAAATAAAAATATACATATAAAAGACTAATGGCTTTTTAAAAATGGTTATTTGATTAGCCAAATAAGCTCTTAATTGGCAAAATGCAAAAAAATGGGGCAAAAAAAGGCGGGCTTTAAAAAAACGTAGCAAAAATAGGAAGAAAAACAGAGATAATATTTTCTCTATAATATGAAAAAAATAGAACTTTAATCAAAAATATAAAAGCTATCGGGGTAATTAACTTTAAAAATGGGAAATAATAAATATAATATTTAAATAATAATTTCTTTTTTTTTAAAATTGCATATTTTATAAGTTTCTTAAGTTCTTTTTTTCTACGCCCTAAAAATGGGAGTAATTTCAAAATTATACACATATATATAATATAATAAAATAAAATTAAAATGATTTACGAAATATATTTAAATTTAGACTCCGCCCATTTTTTTGTTATTAAATCAAAGGTGCAAAAATTTAATTATGCAAACATTTTGCTGTCATAAAATTATAGGAATTACCGTAATCTTGTGTCATAAAAGAAAGGTGAAATTATTATTTTTTTCTAGATTGCGTAAAAAGGTCAGATTAAATAAATGAGAGGTGGGATTACTGTAACTCAAAAATATTAATATTAATACACTTTTTCGGTTAATTGAATATTTAATCGAGCATTAAAAGGCGGTAACAAATTTTTGTTTTAGTTTTTTTTGTGGTTAACAAAATTACCACAAGATAGCTCTTTAAAAATATAAACATATATAAAAAATATGATGACAAACATGTGATATATGCTTTTTGTGTCATACGATTATTTTTATTATTATTCTATTAATTATGATTAAATAGCTTCCGTTTTTAGTTAAAAACAAAGAAGAAAATATGTTTTGATGAAATTTCAAAACACAATTAAAAAGCATTAGTTACAGTAAAATAGGCAATAAAAGACACCAAGATCACGGCCAAAAACGCATATTATTATTAAAATTTAGAAAAACAAAAGTCACCCCCTAATTACACCTCATAATAATAATACATATGTATTTTGCCCATAAGGAAGTGAAAAATATTTTTTTGTAAAAATTTATAGTTCCAAAAACCAAAAAAAATGCTACAGTAATCTTAATAATAGTGAAGGCAGCAAACATAAGCAATAACTATAGGTTATTAGATTTAAGCAAGTATTCATCAAATTTTATAACAAAATTTTTTTTATAGTTAACCAAATAACTACAAAAAACAACTCCCCTTGTTCTGAATAAAATAAAATTACATACACTAACCTTTTCTTTTTAAATTACTTACAAAATTTAATCATGTCATGTCTCTATTTTATGAAACAAAAACAACGTTTAATGGTTTCTACAAAAAGAAGAAAGAACTCCGCCTTTTAAAAGAGTACAAATTGTGCCCCAATTTATTTCGTTCGTTTCAGTTTCCGATTCAATTAACAGCAATAATAACAAAAACAACAATAATTCATTTGATTCATTTAATATCCTATTTAGCGGCTTTTAGAAAAAAAGGGGTTGCTCAATTCTTTTTTTTGGACACATACACTGACGAAAAACATGAACCAAAAAAAGAAAAAAGAAGAATGAGCAAACAAGAAAATTAATGAGTAATCGCAGAAAAAGCAAAATGAAAGAAAAATAAATAAATATGACATAAAAGAAGTGACCAATTTATTTTTTTATTTCTAGCGTAAAAAGCCTTTTTCTGCAAAATGTTTAAAAACGAGTTAATTCATTTAAATAATAATAATGCTTAGTCATCATATTTTGAACCAGATATATCTATCATTTAGGGGATATGACATACTCATTTTTTATTAGTAGTTTGAAACAGCTGCAAACAGACATTATTTAAAGCGTTAAAGTCTGTGTTACGAAATTTTTTAAAATAAGCTACAAAAAAGGACCATTAAAAACCAATAATTACAAATACTACTACTACTACCGTATTCTTTTTTAAAACCAAAGAACTTGATTCATGCAATGACGAGAAAAAGGAAAAGGAGAAAAAAGTAATAACGTACTTTTCGCAAAAAAAGAAAGAAAGCTTTTAAAATTATGAAAATTCATTTAAATGTAATTATCGTTATTAAAAGTGTTTATTTATTCAAAAAAAGAAAAGGGGAAATGAAAATTAAGTGAGAGAGAGAAAGAAAAAATGATTAATTATTATTATTATATTTAAAATTGCTCAAAAAAGAGAAAAGTTTGTGTCATTTCCTGAAAGAAAGAAAGAGTAAGTTTTAAATTACTTTTTTTCTTTCTAAAAATGGAAAACAAAAATAGAAATTAAATAAATAAACAATGGAATTCTCAACTAACTTATTTCTTTAGCAGATAAGTTTTTTTATAGAAAGATCAGGGATAATTATAGCTCTATAAAAATAATTATAGCAGACTTTTTAATATGAAAAAAAAGAAATAATTGCAAAAATAGTTACAGTATCCCTATAATTTCATCATGTAAAGTGATATTCCTATAAATAAGAATTATACTGTTACGCATTTTGTATCCCACTCAACTTTTGTATCTGAGAAAAAAAATACATAAACAAGTACTTAAAATAATTGCAAAGGGCTTTTTTTATGCCGCTTTTATCAGTACAATTTTTGTGAGGATGATGTTCGATTGTTCCATAAAGAACTAAAAAACAGATTATAGCACTTTTTTTTCAATTTAAATAATTATTATTATTCAAATTCTTTTTACTTTAATGGAAAATAGCATCAGCAAAAAATTCTTTTGTGGTTTTAATTAATTACGTTCTTTTATTATTTGCGACACATCCGGAAACAAGAGAAAAAAGCAATGAAAGAAATGAAAAAGGATTAAAAGAGAGAAAATTCGTTTTTTTGTAGCTTAAATGGGGTAATACATATATAATTTTTTAAGTGTATTTGACAAATTGATGATGATGATTAAAGTGCAAATTATTTCTTATAATTGTTTTTCTTTTGAGTGGTACAAAGGTTGTAAGAAAAACCTTAAAGCTTTAAAATACAAAACTAGATTACTGTAACTCCCATTAGATTAGTATTCACTCATTCACAAATTTTAAGCAAAATTACTCATTTTTTGTAATTGCTAAATTGACAATTATTACTACAGTAATCCATCTCTGTAGTAAAGGGAGGAGGAGGATGTAAAACATATATTTTTTGATCCCATCGATCCTACAACTATTGCGGAAATCCAATTAATACCTTTTAATTAACCTAAATAATATGACAAACTTTTGACTAATAAAAAAGCAAAAAAGAAATACTAATGAAATAAATTAGTAATTTTTTAATAACATTTAATTAACAAATTAATTAGTTACAAAAGAATTCGTAAGTAATTAATTAATTCATTTAAAAACCCAATTATTTTTAATCGTTTAAAAAAGAACCTGATGATTAACTCCTTCTTCTTCTTTTGTCATTCACTAATTTCTTTCATCGCAAAAACAAAAATTTCAACAAAATGTCGCTGCTGCTGTTACAAAAGTGTGCACTTAATTGCCGAAAAAGACAAATGAAGCAAAAGATCTGTAGTTAATGCCGCGACAGCAGCACGAGCAAGAACAGGAACAAAAAATGCAAATTTTTATTACGGATTTTAAAGCAGCAGTATTGGATTTGCAAGAAAAAAGCCGAAAACCAATTTGCAACTCATAAAAAAAGAGAAACCGACAAAAGTTTTTTTTGCTGCGCATTTTTTTACAACAAATCTATCTCTGTTTTTTTTTCATCCATTAATGACCCTTTTTAACGCATTTCTTTCTTTTACAACCAAAAACATTGTACATTCATTCAATTCTTTTTTTGAATTAAAATAAATGAATGAAAAGAATCCCTTCCCTTTTTCTATTTAATTTTTTTTCAAACATTCCTCCTTCAAATCCATTTATATCCAATAAAAATAAATAGGGGCTTAAATGAAAATACGCACGAAAATTCACCAAGGCAAAAGAAGGAAAAAGATGAAAAGCAATTGCTTTTAAAATGTCACTTATAGCATATATATTCTTCTACTTAATATATATATTTTTTTTTGCATGGATTAAACTGCTTAATAAAATTTTGAATGAATGAAAGACATCCTTTGGCCTCTTTCTCTTAAATGTTGTCATAGCTTTTAAAGCCGCAGAAACAGAAGAAGCGGCAATAAAAAGAAGAAGATGAAGAATGTTTACCAAAAAATTAATACCAGATAAATGTCAAAAATTGAATGGGAAACCTTTTTTTAAATAATTTTGAATGCGTTAAAACACATATAAACATTCCTTCTTTTCTTCAGTTGTTCTTAATCCTATCTTATTAAAAAAATGATTTTTATATAAACGTCAAAAAGCATCAGCAAATACCGTGACGGAAATGAATTAATTAAAAGAAAAACAAAGTCAATTAAAATTGTTTCTTCTGAGAGAGCTTTATTTTTTTTTTGAATGAAAAAAAGAAAATTAATTTTTATTAATTTAATTAAACGCCCTTTTTAAGAATGCAAAGGAAAGGCATCGAAGCAAGAGGATGTTGATGACGAGATTTTTTAACTAACAAGGACGACGAAAACTGCAGGAAAAAAAGGAAAGTAAAATTTTTCAAAGTGCATCGGTCTTCTTTTGCTTTTTCCGATGTTTTCATTTTGGAGATGCAATTTTTACTTTATTTTTTCTTGCAAGAAAAGAAAATAATAATAATAAACATTATTAAAAAAAGAGGGGATACTTTTAGTTTTGAAGAACGAAATTAAAATGATTGCTTCAGATGGTGATGATGATGATGGAAGAAGTATAGAATGAAAAACGTAAAATTGAAATGAAAGTAAAAAAGGAAAAAATAAACACCGGAAAATAAGCTTAACGAAGCACTACTATTTTTAGACATATTCAAACATAGCAATAATTAATATATTTTTCTCAGTATTATTATATAAAAACAATAATAATAATAATTTTTTAAGCTTTGAAATTAAAAAAAGAAAGAAATTATTGGGTCACAGTAAATGAACAATTTTATTTTGTTGACAGAAGAAAAAGAGGAGAGATGGAAAAGTTTGGATGCAAAACATTGTTAGCCAAAAAAGTAATATCAAACAATTACAGTAAGCTATAGCAAGTCAGAATTTAGAAGGGAGTTTTTTTCTCGAAAAATTTGCAATATCTTTTTATCTTTTATCAATGGCGGCAAAAGATCAAAGGCGCGCTTCTTTCCAAGTTGATTATGCCACCGCAAAAATCATTGCTAGACATGGAGCACCAGTGTCAACAAAAAATATTGCCGTTTTTTGTTTAAAAGATGTTACACCTTTCGTGATAGGTACAAACAATGCAAAAAGTTTTACATAGAAAACGCTTTTTACTTGCTTTTTTGAAGAAAAAAACAAATCAAAAAACATTATTGTGCTAATTTGCAAACTTGCTACGCTATTAAGAATTATTTCGAAATCGCCATTCGAAACATTTAATTTCAAAATTTCAATTCTTTTTTTACACGTATACATTTCTTTTTCTCGCTTTTCATTCGTTTCCAATATTGAATCATTTTGTATGACCCCCTTCTTTTTTCAACAAAATGATTCAATAAACAACAAATGTGCTCTCTCCTCTTTTTTTGCAACAACATCAATTACATATTCAATTACAAATTGGTATTTTTTCTTCCACAAAAATTATTATCCTAAAATGTTTACATCTTTTTCCGTTAAAGAAGCAAGAAAGAGTCTCTAAAAATGTGATTCATTTTGTAGCCCAAACCAGATTACGGTAGAAAAAAATGGATATTATTTTTTTCATTTTGTATTGAAGAAGCTTAAAGAAAGTTCGAAAATTATACACGATTTGTTACTTTTTGTACGATTAAATAGCAGCGGCAAAAAAGAAAAATGAATTAGTGCTACTTTTTTTACATCAGAAAATAATATTTCAATGTTTGGATACAGTATACGCTGTAAAAAAGTGTACCAGAGAAAAAAGATTAGATGGTCTCAGAACAAAGAAGAAAATGGAAAAGCAGCTTTAGAGGGCGTAGATTTTTCAGTGTTTGTTTACAAAAATATCATCAGAAAATGACGGTGAGATGGAAAGGCATTTTTAATCTTTTACTTTTGGTGTGTCTCAAATAGGGCACGGTGGTTATTTGGTTCTATTGGAACTTATATGGCAGTTAAGGTTAATATAAAATCTTTCCCAAGAGGATGTTAATTATGGCTTAAACAAGAAAATGAAAATAGCGTTTCTTTTTTCTACAGTAATATGTAAAGAAATCAAGAATATTATTTTTCCACGTAAGCTTACATATTATGGAAGCTTGCTTTATGGGGTCTTTAGAAACATGTTTTATCTCAAGGCTTCTTTAAAAGCTAAAGTTTACAACAGATGATCATCCGCTTTTGTTTTTGCACATTGGTGACAATAAATTAGAAAAAGTACAAATGTCATCGCGGATCTATCTAGGATAAATTTTCAAACGAGGACAAAATGTTGCATGCTTTTGAGCTTTGATCACATTCAGTAAAAGATTTAAAAAAAATCCAATTTCTGAAGAAGCCACTTGCCCCGATGTCCCCCTAAAACAGGGGCAAACGTTTTTCATTGCGCAATATTTTCAATCCAAATTTATACCACTGTTAAGCACTTTTGCACTGTAAAAAACAGCAATGACTAATTACAAAATATTTAAAATTGAGCTTTGGTTCTTTTTCAATTATTTATTTATTAAAAGTGCAAATGACTTCAATTGCTTTTGCCTTTAAAAAAACAAGCAAAATGCGGAAATAAAGGTTATTCATTAATGCATGCTTCCTGTTTTTGGAAGAAAATTAAGGAAAAAAAAGAACTATACAAATGATCAAATTCCTTATTATTTATTGTCCCATAAAAAAGCTGCTTGTAAAGTTAATACACCTACTTACATACTTTAAATTCTCATCATCACCACATTTTAAGATTATCTTTTTTAAATCGTTTTCTTAACAAGCCAAAATACCCCCGATTTATTGCAGACAAAAAAATTTGGGCTACTACAAATTTTTAATTATCCTCCTAAAAACAATCAAAAGGGTAAAGCTTCCCAAAAAACAATCTTCTCAAAGAAAAAATAAGACACATCAAACAAGCATCATTATTAAAAATAAAGGAAAGCAGCTTTTTGTAACATAGATTTTACCACAAAATAATATCCCAAAAATACTCTTTTTTTTCACCAGCAAACTAACACTTCTAATCATTCAAATTTTTCAAAGTGACAAAAAAGAAATATATTTTTATACAAAAATGTTAAAAGATTTTGTTTTATATATTAATTCACACCCATTTTCATCTCTTTTTTTATTAATCTATTAATCACTTATTTGCGTAAGCAGCAACAACATTCTCTTTTTTTAATCTGTAATATATTAGCTGAAGAAGAAGAAGATTGGATTTTGATGATAGATTCAAGAAAAAATAAGAAGAGAAAGGTGGATATATAAAAAGAAAGATTTAATGAAAAGCTCATGGAATAGATTAAAAGCCTTCTTCGATAGAGAGAAGAAATTTAATTTAAAAAAAGCTTGCAAATTATTGCAGCAATTTGAAGCCTATATATCCACATCCATACATACATCTACACATATCCATTATGCCATCTTATGTATTTATGCATAATAAAATTATTAAAATAATAATATTTGACGCAGGTTTTGAAAGAAAATTAATTTTAACAGTTTTAAAAGAAAATTGAAAGAAAGATGTTTTAAAATGCCAAATACGGATTATTCAAAAAAGAAATGTGTGAATTGACTTATAAATTAAATTTGTATCAAACGTTTGTGTTTTTTATGATGAAGATATGGCGTAAAGAATGCATATTTGATTGATGAGCTTTTTTAAAGTTAATTTTTGCATTTAAAATATTGCAAAATTTTTATATTTAGAAACTTTTGAAAAATCTCTTTTATATTTAGCAAATATTGAAAAGAAGTGTTAAATTTAGTCTAGATTACTGTATTGTAAGATGTCATAACTTCTTCTTTGAAAGAAAGAAAAAAAATTAAACACTACAGTTATAGCGAAAGTTTTCGAATGTGTGTTTTTATCTAATTAATTTCGTAGGAGAATTGTATTATGTTGTCTATGCTTTGGTCTTATACGCATTGAAGGGTATAACTGCTTTCGAACAGCGAAACAATATCGTTTTACTCACAATTAATGACTACGTATATTATCTTTTTTTTGAATTACTTGGTGAATCACATTGCAAGTAGCTACAATCGAACCTCGATTTTATGTCTCTGTTTTGCGTTCTCATTGAAGTAAGCATTTGTCAACCCCCTCTTAAAATTCTTCTTTCTTTTTTAACTCAAGTATAGTGTCTAATTAAAAATTTACAAGGAAGTATTCAAGCATAAATTGGATACTGTTTTACCACCAATTTTTTTTATCAAACTTCAATATTGATTTATAACTTCATAGATCTCACTGCAATATTGTCCTTTAAAGTTTTTGTCACAAAGGTTTGGATTTTACCGTAATGCATTTTGCTTTCCGGTATGACTTATGAAATATTTGACCAACTTCAATAAACTTAAGAGTTCCTTCTTTCTCTCAAAGGTTAAAGTACGTAACACTTACTTAAAAACATTTATTTCTATAAATATTTGATAATAGAAATAAGGGAAAAATTTTAGGTAATAAAGACAGTCGTCTTTTAGTCAACAGGTAAAGCTGCAAAAAAAGGTGAGCAAATTTAATGTCAAATTAATAATTTATTAATTATTACTACTTTTTGAAATGGTTTGTTCTTACATTTAAATTAGTTTTAAATTAGGGTAAAACAGTTTTTTTGGCATTTAAAAATCTCTTTCATCCGAATAAACTCGAAAACCTGGCATTCAGTAAAACAGTGTTCTCCGTAATTTATCTAAAAAGCAAAAGCTTATTGGCAAAGCTTCTCAAGTGCGGTGATTATTATCTCTGTAATATTATTAAAAAAAGAGCCATTATTAGCTAAATTACGACAGAAAAAGCATAAACTAACCTGGTTTAAAGGCTGTTTTGGAACATTCCAACAAAATATGGACGTTTTGGTGCAATGATCAAAAAGGGATCAAAAACTATAAATTAAATAACTAAGTATACTGTCACCTTTGCTAAATCCATAAAAGCATACCGCAAACTTAATTCAAATTTAATCCTCTTGAGGTCTTTTAGGAAGGCTAAAAAATAATAAAAGAACAAGCAACAGCAATTATATGCACTATTATTAAAGAAAACAATTTGTTATTTAAACAAACAAATAACTGCAGTATACAAAAAAGAAAAGCTTTAACTGTTATTATTATTTCGGCTACTAATAATTTTAGCTTCAACATAACCAGTATTTATATAGACGCGTGAGAAAACATGAAAACGTGGGGCACACATAAAAGCAGCACTGATCACTCACAATTATTACCCTTCTTACTTAAATTACTTACTTATTACTACATAACAAATTATATGCAAAATTAAAGAAAATAAAATTTTAAGAAAAAAAGTAATAAAAGCATCAAAGTTGAGATATAATTTTTATTACTTTAATTTAATTTTATACAGTATAAAGTAATAAATTTACTTTGAAAAATTATAAAGTTTGAAAAACAGTATTTTGCGGAATTGCATTATATGCCTCGTAGCACTATAGAGTAATGCACTAAATTTGCTTATTATGCCGTGAAAGGTTACTACTTGGGCCAAACTTAACATCGGCTTTTTGCATTGATCAACGTTTCGCATTTTTTATTATGGAAAAGTTCTAGCACTTGTTTCTTAAAAATAAGCACATACCAGTGCTTTTGAGATTCTTACTACTAAATCACTGAGTCGACACCGGAGTTGAAGTCGATTCAAAAGATAAAAGAAAAATAAAAACATGACAATTCATTTTGTCTGATTTTGAAAAAGATGTCTAAAAGAATTGTTGAAACTCAAGTTTTTTTGATATATCGCTATTACTATTCGCTATCATTTAAAAAGTTAACAGTGATTAAGTTTCATAGCATCACTTTTTCCAAATAAAATTTTTATTTAAAGATGAAACCATAGACCCAGACATACTTTTATTGCTTTTATTGTTCATTTTAAATACTAACTTTTTCGTGAAAACGTAATTAATGACACCAATTACGTTTTTTAAAAATAAAAGTTTTCAATAAACTACAAAATTTTAAAAATTTTAATAATAAAAAAAGAATGGTAAATACGTGTCATTTAAAAAACAAATTCTGTTTTAAAAGTGCGTTTTTTAAAAGTAATGTTTGTATTTCTTAGATAAACTTTTAACTGCTTTTCAAATTGTTGAAAAATGTTTCTAGCATACCTTGGATGACTTTTTTTGAGGCTTATTGTAGTTTGAAAAAGTCAATTAAAAGTCATCAGCCTTTTTACAAATATACAGTACCCCTATGTCTATTCAATTCAATTACTAACTTACGCGTATCTATTTCAACATATATCAACGCAGGTGTTATGCAAATGTTACTTTATATCTTATCTACCTAACCTTAAAGGAAAGTACAATTTTTCTTCTTCAACTTTCTTTAAATGTGCTACAAAGCATTAAAAGTTGTTAATACTCATAAAAATTGTATTACATTATTTAAAATGTATAACTTGAATTAATTTAGCATTAAGAAAACAGAAATTAAATTAAAGCTTTGTTAGAATGTAAATTGTTAACAATTTATTAAAGTTCTAAGAAAGAAATTATGGTAGCATGAAAAAAGGCTTAAAAATTTTGTAAAAAAAAGTGTCAAAAGTCATCGTCGTCAAAATGGTAATATATTAAAATTAAATAAGCATAAAAAGTACAATCAAGTACAACAACTAAAGTGGTGATCATTGCAGCCTTTAATTGTAATGTTTTTTAAATTTTATTGTAGCAAAAATGGGATGTGTATCCGAGAAGCAAAAAAAAATGTCAAAAAAATTTTGCTGTTTATGTATTACAAGGATTAATTAAATGTTATAACGATTTTTTAACAAGAAATTTTGGAGGAAAGCAGTTTTTAAATCTTCTTGACATTTTGTGTTTGTAAGAATGGGCAATTCAAAAATTTGGTAAATTCAAAACAAAATATCATGCTGTCTCAAAAAAAGGAAAAATCGAAGAAACGTTGGCCACAGATGAAAGAAAAAACAATAATAAATCAGAAAATTCATATCTGAGAATATCTGCATGTTCCAAAAAAACTTTGGATTTGATGAAAAAAACTAATCATTCTATTTTCCCAAACAGGATTTGGATATGAAAAAGCATCATGCCTATCCAGGACGTATCCAGAACAGGGATGTGCGGAAGTCGTTTTCGTTAACGGAACGGAAAACGGAACGGAACAAAACTTTTTTAACGGAAAGCGGAAACGGAAACGGAAGCCCAAAAATATACGGAAATTCCGTAAAAACGGAAACGGAAACGGAAAATTTTTTCATTTATATTCGAATAACAATTTATTTATTTTCTTTCAAGAAAATAAATAAATGGTACTTCCATACTTCAAGAAGAAGTATGGAAGTACCAAACCAATTGATGCATCACGTTTTTGAATCATTGTTGTAGCTTCACAGAAGGCATTTAAAGAGTCACGTACACTTTTCATTGTTTCCCAATCATTTTTTGAAAATTCATCCAAATCTTCTTCATCAATAAATCGTTTGATGGCTTCTTTATTTTCAATAAAAGAATTAAGCATCAAAAATAATGAGCTCCATCGAACTTCGATGCCACGCTGCAAAACCAATTCAGGCAAATTCTCCAAAAATTGAGCATCTTTAAAAGCATCTGATAATTTGTAGCTCTTTCGTAGTTTATTGATAAATTTTTTGATTCTTTTCAGAAGCTGATCGAAATCTTTGACTTTCTTCAACGCATCTTTGATAACCTAAAACGAAAAAATGGCGCAAAAAAACCGCAAAAGAGCTGCTTTCTTCAAAGGGAAAAGTCAGTTCTTGTCTTTTTAAAGACACAAGCTTTTAACGGAATTTCCGTCCACTTTTTTACGGAAACGGAAACGGAAACGGAAGTGGAAAAAAGCACGGAATTTCCGTAAAAACGGAAACGGAAACGGAATTCCGCACATCCCTGATCCAGAAGCGCAGAAAATATAAAAGTCTTTGCAGCCCCCTGCAAAAGTTCATAGTATTTTTCACATAGGGGCTTGATATTTATGTTTGTTAACCATATCGCTATTATAATTTTAAACGAAGGCATGCCGAAATTAATGTGAATTCATTTCAATTTTAGATCAAAGCTTTCTATTGTTATTAATACAGAAATAGCGCACATTGAAATTACGAAACATTATTATAGATGTAATAATCCTATACATTTTCTCTAACAAAAAAACAAGAAAGAGGCATCATCAATTCAGATTAATATGTTCCAAAGATTATCGAGTCATATTCCAAAGTGTCAGAAGCAGAATTTTTGAAAGTCTTTGTTTCTTAAACTATATGATTTTTTTCTTTTATGTTTAAGCATTGCAAAAACCTGATTATGAGTTGAATCATCATTATCATCACGGTAATGTTTAACCAGATAATTTTGATAAGGGAACAACGTGCAAATGATATTTTACACATACTTTTATTTTTTATTATTATTTTAAACCTAAAAAATTAATCAAAAAATAAAATATTATTTGCATCAATTGTAAGAATGGCTAGCCAAATCGTATCCAATTCCTCTCACTGAACATTAATTAATTTTTTATAAAATATTACTAAACAATAGAACCGTAACAATTTTACATGAATGGCTAAAATCATTTCATAATGTTTTGTGTTTGGAATTCAGAAAAAAGAGTACACTACAGTATCTCTCCCAAAAATGCCAAAGACAAAAGTTTAATAACTTTGTTTTTCTTTCTTTTTTTGCATTTGTGTTTACTCATTTTTTCATTCCACAATCAAAACAAACTAATTCCAGTTCTTTGAAAAACTTTAATGCTTTTTTGAATTATATTACACCTGGGGATAAAGCAGAATTTCATTACTTTATGTTTCGTCACAAAATTATTAAAACTTTCTTATAATAGCCTCCCAAAAAAGGCATATTAAAATGTTTCAACTTAACTTAATTCCACCTGCAAATTTTAGTTAAACTTTAAAAATGTTAACTATAGAATTGCGTCTTTAATTCTAGAAAGAAAGAAAAGTAGGTCACATCATTTTGGGTGGTAAAAAAAAGTGAGATGCAATTATAGCTTACAGTAATCTTCGTCAAAATATATTATGTTTTGCAAGATTGCAAAAATTTGATGATGTCGTTTTCAAAAATTAAGAGCAAAATTTTTAGAAGTGAACTACAAAAAATGAGACAGTAAAATTGTAAATTGTGAATATTAAAAATTAATTGCTTAATCGGAGGCATTAAGTCGAGGATCTAATTGATCAAATTTGTAGTCCGTTGCTAATTCGGTTTTAAAAAAGAGTACACTTCCGCTTTATTAAAAGCGTCAATTAGAACTTCATAAATGCATTAAAGAGAAGTGCAAATTAAAAAGAGTGAAAAATGAGTGGCTTTAAAATTTCAATATTCATGATCTAGCAAAATGTGTAAGACCAACCTTACAAAAATCGTGCTTAACAATTAATAAAAAAATTGCTGTATTGCCGATTCATCACTGAAGCTGGAAGCGGTGTTCTAAAGTGATCACATGCATGAAATTTTTATATGTATTTCGCCTAATTTCGTTTCGCAAAACGGAGGCAAACAGTTCATGAAAAACGATGTGATAAATTTTATAAAAGCAAGCTAATTTGTGGAAAAAGAATTCAATTTCGTATTTATCGAAATTTCGTATAATTTCTTACAGCTTTTTTCTTTTAAAAAATCTCTTTAGTGCAAACCTATCGTTAAAGTAGTAGCGCTTTTGAAATATCGAAGGTGGAAGAAACATCAGTTTTTTCAACAATAAAAACTTATCATGCCTTTCGAACCCATAAAAATGTAAATTCTTTACACTGACAAAACAAATGATTCCAAAAGCACTATTTTTCATATTAAAGATATCAGAAACATTCGCATTATTGTTATTATTATTTAATCACATTTGCTCTTTTGTTGTGTCTACGCAAATAAAAAAGCTTTTTTTTTTCATTTGTATTTTAATTATTGAAAAAAATAGACCAAAAACGAAAGCAAAAGAAGGAGAAATGGAAAGAAAGAATTAAGGCAAAACATTTTAATAACCATTTTTTTAATTCTGTAAATGAAAAAAATACATATAAATCTTTTTTTCTTTCAAAAAGCTGATAATAAACGTCAAATATGACATTTGCTTTCCCCACTAATAAACGGATGGTACAAGAAGAAAAACAAAAAAGAATTTTTGAACAAATCACAAAAAATAAAATCCGCCGAAAAATTTAATACCAAATCCCTTTGCTTTTCCCTTAAATTATGCTTTGATCATCTTTATAAACATATATTATTTTTGGACTACTACTGCGAATAGTCTTAATTATTATTAAAGCTTTAGCAGATTTTCTAAAGCTTATAGATTTTTTTCGCTTTTTAAACCTTTCAAAGCAACAAAAACATTTCACTTTTTAAGCAGAGGGGTGGTAAGAATCAAGGTACGATGGATATAGTCAAGGATGAAATAAATGTATAAGGATAGTATAAGCTTAAAGATTATTGTTTTTTTCAAGCTATTAAAGGAGCTTATTTATTTATTATATATGTGGTAAATTACAGGTAGATTATTACTACAAATGACGATGCACATGCAAAATATGGAGCATGGTTTTTTAAACAAACATTTCTTACATTAGCATCCGTGAAAGTTATGGCATTATCATGGCTATGATTGGGAAGTAAAAAACTGAAAGTTGATAAAAGCTTTTTTAAAGGGAGTGTCTCAGTTAGTGTAAATTTTTTTTATTTTTAAACAATACATATACTAATGGTCTGCAAATTAAACTGAAATAAAGACTCATAATTAAAGCAGGCAAAGAAATTGGCAACAATACTCTTTATCTGTAAATTTCGTGATTGATTATAAATAGTAAGTAGCACACGACAGGCATTTTTAACTGAAAAGTGCGTGGTACAAACTTTAGAAAACAAAGTTTTGTTAGCAACAAATTATTATTAAATTCAGTATAGCGAAGAAAAAGAAGATGAATCTGTCACAAATCTTCTATTTAAATACCTCTCTCTTATCTTAACAGTATTGATAGTTATTCAAAATAGTAAATCTTCCCTTTACTATTTTGAATAATTATAATACAACTACGGTAACCTTTTTTTACAACATTTTCGTAACTTTCAAATCTTTGACTTTTTATTAATCCTTTTGTTATTTTACTATAAAAGCCTCATCCAAAAATATATTATACATATAATCTATGCCACACTTAAAGTATGTGATAGAACAAAGTTCATTCTTTTTTATCAACACATCACCATCATCCAGTAACACTTTTTTCCGTCAGTCATCAAATAATCTTGTTTACGGAAGCTTTTAGCTTTTCATCAAATATAAAAAAGAGGCTATTAAATGGGGCTTCATTCTTACAATAGCTTCTTGGCACTTAAAAATTTTTAAAGTTTAATCATGCTTTATTTTGCAAAAGAGATAACAAGGCAAAAATTGTATTCTTTGACTGACTAATTTGTTATGATTATTTTACAAGAACATGAATATGCCGCTGCATGATGCTAAAGCATTAAAATTTCATCATAAAATTTAATTTTCATTTCTAGCAGCTTTAAAGTTATTTTTTGAAGCCTACAAGCTGACACTTACAGTAATTTTTCATAAATATTTTTTCTTTGTTTAAAATAAAAAGCATTTTTTTACGAAAACATGTTGTAGTGTGTTATAAGATGTCTATAACCGCCTCCGCTATTATTTCAAAACTCACAAATAGCTTTGTCAAATACAGACTGTAACATTAATGTTATACTAAATTTTGATGTTAATAATAATTTATAAAAGTAAATATTATTACCATAAAATGGTATACTTTTTAAATAAATTTAATGTAGAAATGAAAAAAGATTGTTTTCAAGAAAGAAGTTTCCAAAATTAAACTTTGATTAATCTTTCTTTAATTCTTTTATACACATATAAATCAAAGCATGTGATTTTGTGACATGTTTAAAACACTTCCATTTATACCAAAAATATTTAAATTTAATACTATCTGTCTTTAAGCTAGTAAATGATAGTGCTTTTTAAAGAAAAAAGTTATTTATCTACATGAATTGAATTTAAAATATTTTTTCCATTTTTAAAATTAAAAAGAGCTCTTTTTTAACAAATATACATATTTAAAGATGATGAATCAACTGTTAGTTTACAACCAAAGATTTGTTTAAATACATGAATGACGCACATAAAAGATATCTTTTTTTCATATATGAATTGAAATTCAAAAATAGACAAAGCTATTTTTAAGGAAGATCATTTCGGTAAATAAGAAAAACTACACAAAAGAAAATTCAAAGATTACCAAAAATAAATGATTTTAAATAGATTTTCCATTTTTTATTTGGTAAATAACATTATAGTTTATTAAAAAAAGTAGTGAAGAACGAAAAATTTTAGCGAAAGAAAAAAGCATAATAGATTTTTAGAAAAAGCCGCCTTTGATCATTTGTCGCCGGCGGTAAAACATCAAACATAAAAACTTAAAGAATCTGCAATCGCTTGCACCTCCTGAAGACCTAAACCTAATTGGATAACAACATATCGATGTTTCCTATTTTGGAAGATTAATCTAAATACGCATTTTTGCTTAATTAACTCCAAAATCACAAGCCTAATTCAAATTTTTGAAAACTATTTGAGCTGTATGAGCTTGCCGTAGAAGTGGTAAATTTTCAAGCAAGATTTTAATGTCATCTATGGCAAAACTTTTGATGAAAAAGAGAAAATTCTACAGTAATAAATAAAATAGGTTATATCAAAACTTTTTTGCCTACTCATTTCATTCTCTGTCAAAGCATCAATTATGCAACATTGAAAACATAAAACACGCAGTTTTTCTTAAAAATGTATTAAATATAAGTGTGACATTTGACTTTGTAATACGCTATAAAATAAATTATAAAGGTCATAAAAATATAAATGAAATGAAAAAGGAAAGTAACCATAAACACATTTTTTTTCTTGCATTTTAACCAAAAAATAGAATTTTGATACAGTATCTTACTTTTTAAAAAAATGTGCATCCATAATTTTTTTGCTAAAATTTTTTTTATAACAAATAATTTTTATTAAGTTTCTTGGTAATTACCGTCTGTCCAAATTTGTGTTCATAAAAAGGGCAAAAGATGAAAAGAGCATTATTACTTTGTTTTTTTTCAAGCTACTGGAAGATAAGTTGTTCATTTTCCAAGAATGATAAAATTTTAAAACAATGAATGGAGAGATGAAGAGGTTACACACAACAACGATACAATACATCTCGAAGGAAGAAAGTAAACACCTACATTGTAAAGTATCAATAAAAAATACAACTTCCCCATATAATCCTTAAAGATACAAATGTTTATGTATTAAAAAATTTTTAGTTGTTATTGTTGTTGTTGCACAGTTTAGTTGAAAATTTTTTTTACTACAATATAGCTTTTAAATCTTAATGAGCTTTGTCTTCTGTTGTCCCTAGGGAGGGACTGTCTGCAGGAAAAGTGGTGGATAGTGATCCTCAACTTTTTAGAAAAAAACAACATGAAAATGTTTAAAAAAAATTTGTAAGCAAAATATGGATGTTCAAATGTTTGATGGCATGTACTGTGGCATAAAAAGTTTTAAAGCTTAAAGTTTATCCAATTAGTTTCATGTGTTTCTCTTTTACTCGATTACTCTGAATTAGATTCATGTTCATGTTCAAATGTTAAAAACAGAGGTCAAAAATACAAGTGTGTGGAATGTGGCTATTGTGACTGATGTCATTGATATACTGTATTCAATTATTTCAGTTGTACATAGACAAAAGAATGACGAAACTACAAAAAAACTGTGTCTGTAATAAACGCTATTTTAAACATTGAAGGCGTTAGTTTCTAAATTCGGCATGTTTATCGTTTTTCAATTACGAAACTCTCTAAAGTGTTTATTTCCATTAAAAAGAATCAAACGCGCATCTCCTTTTCGAAAATTTGCAAATAATTACAGTATCACTTTTTTCTTTTTTCTACTAATTTTAATTAAAATTTATTCCAAATATCAAATGTAATAAAAGATTAGCACATTTCTGCTGCTGATGCCTTTTAATTGATTAAAATAAATCTGGCATGAGTCTCTCTTTTAAAAGGTTGTTATTTTTTAACAACAAAATAATTTTATCTCTTCCAAATCCCCTTTCATTGACGTCAATAAAAGATTTAAAACAAATCAAAGTGAAAGAAAAAAACCGGATTAAACCATAATTTTCTTAAAGCAGATTGAATAGAAGAATATCAGCAGCAGCAGTGTATGCGGGTGGAAAATCTCTTTTCTCGAAGGAGGGCAGCAAATGAATGATGAAGCTAAAAAAGATTATCATCAAGGAGGATATACCTCCTTTCAGGAACAAAACATCAAAAGTATTAACAACTACAAAAATAAAAGATGGAATTAATTTTCTTTTTTGATACATTTGAAAAAGGGATTTAAAAAGTTTTGTAAACAACATGCATGCACATGGTTTGCATCAATCTTCTTCTTCTTCAAACATGAGATTTCTCTTTGACGCATGTAATAATCATAAAAATTTAAATGATAGATACGATAATTGCATGACACATTTTACAAAGAAATGCAAAATGGCAATAACTAAAAATTTATTTCAAAATTTTAAAGAAAAATGCATCTTCTTCAGTGTTCTGCTTTTGTGTTTTTGACCTCTCGCACCCCGCCCCGCACCCCGACTATTTTTAAAAGTCGCCCCGCGCCCCGGTTTTTTCGATCAATAATCGTTTTTTGTCGATTTTTATAAGGAAAAATCGGGGCGACATCAAAAAATCTTGCATTTCGCCCCGATTTTTTCAAAAGTCGCCCCGCGCGGGGCGCCCCGGGGCGGGGTAAAAACGGGGCGAAGCAGAACACTGATCTTCTTCTTTAACACAATACTGCAAGACAATTTCATATGTTTTACATTCTGCGAAAATCGGCGATCACTATTTCGTAATCACATAAAAAACATATTTTCGCAAAAAACATGCATAATTTTTTTATTCGATCCAGATACCTTAAAAAACACTTTGTAAAATCATCTTTTACGAAATCTTTAATGAAATAAAATCGAACACCATATATGTTTTATAGTTTTTCTTCAAGAAAAACATTAATATTACATCATTCTTATGTCGCTTAATTCAGCTGTAACAAATTTATTGTTGTTCTCTTTTTCTCTTTCTGCAAAAAATATTAAAAAAATATTTTATACCAATTCATTTATAAATTTATATAAAGTAAAATTAATGTTTATTTTGTAAATCCCTCCATTTATTTTTCAGAAAAATGTCAACAAAACGAGCAGTTTTGATAGCAAAAGATTGTCGTCTATTATCACCTCATAATCAACAAGCATTTGGAAGCAATTCAATTGGCTCTCATCAATACAGTAATATCAATTTGAATCAAAATTATCAATGTGAAACTGAGAAACTTGTTCAATCTAAAAGCAATGTTTTATCAAATAGCACTCAAAATAATAATGGTAATTGAGCCTGCAGTCTCTTTTCAAAAAAGATATATTAATTTACAAAAAGTATTTTTAAAAGATTATTGCATTTTAAAATGCATAATCTCTTGCACACTGTTGCAACATTACAATAAGAATTTTGGACTGCAGTCTTAAAAGTTACTGTAGGCTTTGGTAATAAAAATGATTATGAAAAAAGAAAAGATGGATTTTTATGGAGTAAAAATGAATCATTGAATTCAAGCAATCTTTGCCATCAAAATTCCTCCTTTTTTCAAAAAGAATCGTATCAAAACAAGAAGAGTGATGTTGAAAGTTTAAGCAAAAGCACCCTTTCACTTCATATTGAAGCTTATGAAAATAATGCAAATCAACTTCAATCTTTTCTTCCTCATCCTACATCTGCAGGAGCAACAGCAAAAGTTCAAGTAAAATAATGATAATAATAATTGTTATTATTCAACAATCTATTTTTATAGGATCCATTTGGCTTTCCTCGACATCAAAAAGTAGAAGAATTAATGGAAGCAGAAGTAATGGCATTCAAATTCTCAAATAGAATGATGATGAATCTTAATGCAACAAAAAATAATCGTAATGTTTTGCTTGTCACCAGGCCTGAGAAAAGCGGCCGAAATTTCCGGCCGGCCTGCGGCCAAAATTTTTTCGGCCGGCCGCGGCCGCGGCCGGCCGCGGCTGGCCGCATATTTTTCAAAAAATTTTTAAAAACTTAAATATGTTTTTTTTCAATGATCGACGAAATTTTTGATAAAAATAAACGAAATTGTATACCCAAAAAGGCTAAAAACACATAATTCTATTAAAGAACGGTGCAAAAGTCGATTTTAACCAGACTCAAAAACTGATTTTGGAGCTCATTTCTTTAACAAAAATAAAAAAGCGGCCGGCCGCGGCCGTCTTATCTCGGCCTGGCCGGCCGCAGGCCAAAAATATATCGGCCGGCCGGCCTGCGGCCGGCCGAGGCCGGCCACGGCCAGCCGGCCGCATTTCTCAGGCCTGCTTGTCACCTTAGCTTGCTCTAAGCATAAAACTAAAGCTTTAATTTCTTGATTTTTTAATTGCCTATCTTAACTTAAAGATTCTTAAGAATGGTAAATCAAGATCTCATACAATCATCCTACATTGGAACAACAATCTGAAAAAAAAACTTTTACAACGAAAATATAAAAGCTATTAGATTGTTTGATATATTTGTTCTGCTATTAACTTTTTACATTAAGAAAAATGATAGTGAGCTGTTACTGATTGTATTTGAAAAAAGCTCTTTTTGCGTCCCCTTCATCAAAACATCCTTGATATCGTTTTAGTTAATCCACACTTTTTAGATATGGTACGTATTTGGCATGGAACTCTCAAGCAACCTTTTGCAATTAAATTATTTAAAGGTGTATGGAATGCACATCCAAGATTCATGAATAAAACTGTTATGGTTAATGGGAATGATGTTGATGGAGCTTTTCAAATGTTAAATCGGTATGTTCTACACGATATATTAAACCTATCCATTTTAAATTACGCGCTTGTTTTTAGATTAATGGAAAATGAAGGATTAATAAAAATTATTCGACAAACACAATATTATCAAAAACCATTTATGCAAAGAAAACAAACATCTTTTGAAGCTTCACAAGCAATATTTAAAGAAGATATGAATCGTAAAATGAAATTTTTGATGAGAAAAAATCGTCTTGAAGCATATCCTGGTCAAATGACAACTTAATTGTGGTAATACGGTATTCTGTTTTATGATTTAGTTTTGTTTTTTGTAGTAATAAATTATATATTAGTATATTAGTGTTTAAATCTTTTACAGTATATTATAATTCAACATTAAGCAATAAGGACTCATTACGTCGTTAATTTTATCAATAAAAATGCTGAATTCAGGGGCGACAATCAAAAGAAATGTTTTTCTTGATTTGTTTTTCTCAGTTCCTTTTCTGTAAATTTGCATCTTCAAACTCGGGGCTTATTAGTTAGGCTGAATAACAATTCAAAACAAAATTTATTGAAAATAAAACAAACTCGTCAAAAAACTTTCACAAAAATAGATGAAAAGTTATTACAATAAAAATAAACGGTAAAGAACAACAACAACTTTCAATAATAAGCATCATCACGACTGTATGGAGATGGATATTGTGTTCTATGATCATTCCCACGTCCAGGAGCATTATAATCATGTCGTGCTCGAAGTCCAGGAGGAGGTCCTTGCTGCTGATATCTTGGCATCTGTTGTGGTCGAGGAGGAGGAGCCATTGCTGCACCTTGTGATGATAGATATTGTGAAAAAGCAGTCATAATTTCATGATTATTTGCAGGAAGTTGATTCAAATTAAGTGTTTCAAAGCCAGATGCTAAAGCTTGTGACCCACCAGCAGGAGGTGGAAGCATTCCAGGAGTTTGTTGGGGAGAATATTCATTTGGAATTCCATATGCAGTTTCCATAAATGTTCTTTTTCGTTGTTCTAAAAATACAGTAGCATTTAAAGCATTTTATGTACAAAGTAACTGTCATACCATAAGGACGAACAAAAGCTTGTTCATTGAATTGAGTAGTTGGTCGTTGCATTGAAGAACGACCTGACCATTCACCAGGATATGAATAATCAGGATATGACCGATCTGAAGCAGCATAACCACCAGAATATGATGATTCAGATGTCTTTGGAGCAGCAGATGATACTGATACAGATGAACCATCAATAATAAAATCACCTTTTCTAAAAAAAGCTTTTTAAGACTTTCATAAAATATTCAAAACTTACTTTATCAATTCTCTAACAATTCTTGGACTTGAAAATGTAATAAATGCAAATGATCGAAATGGTTTTGGTATAAATGTATCAATAATATTAGCTTTTGGATCAATCTTTCTTGCTTCACTTAAAAAGAATTCTTTCAAAAATGATTCACTTGTTTTTTCTTGTAATCTTCCAATGAATAGTTTTGCATGTTCAATTCCGCTAGATTCATTTCGAGAATCACCTTTCTAAAAAAGTAATGATTTTAAAACGTCTAATGATTGTTTAAACTTGCCTTTGATAATGGAATACGAACTTCACATCTTCGACCACCAATTGTATGAATAGGTCGAGTTAAAACACGAAGCTGTGATTCATAATTTTCAAACTGGATAAATCCAAAACCTTTTGATGCACCTTTTCCATCTTTTTTTATCTAAAGTTAATTACAAATCAGTGTTCCAAAGATGATTTGAAGTCCACAACAATGACTATTGTTGCACAAAAGAAATGTGCAAATACAGTAGCGCTAACAAGAAATACATACAATCTTTTAAAAAGAATATAAAACGCTATAAAGTATCATACCAAATTTTCTCACTTTTTAACCCCAAATAAAACGCGTACATAACATTTTACACATATACATCGTATACGTTTTTTCACCGTACTTTTTCAAAGTTTTTACTACCATATCTCATATTTGCACATTTCTTTAGCAACAAGTAAACACTCTGAATACAGTATAATTCATATATGTACATATTCTTTATCATATTCTTACCTCACACAATTTAAGTTTACCAAATTGTCCAAAATATTCATCTAAATCCTTTTCGGTAGACTTAAAGGGCAGACCCAAAACAATTAAATCCGAACAAGGATGCTCATCTTTATCATCAATTTCTTCATTCTTTACAGATTCCATACGTTTTTGTTTTGCTGTGACTTGTCCACTATGACTGCTATGATGTCCACTTTCGCTGTCACTCGATTCATTTTCATCCATCATTTTCTTTCTTTTAGCATTTTGATCACCTAAGAATTTTTTAACAGACTGTGCTTTTTCACACATCTTTTAAGTTAAAGTTTATAAAACTTTTGCTTAAAAAGAACATTCCAAAGATAAACACACAATTCCCGGATTATTACAGCTTCCATTCAACTCACGACGTATCAACTTAAAAAATTATAAAAAACCCACTGTTTGAACGCAATTTTGGAGTACTTGATTCAGAAACAACTGGAGCAGGATTTGCCAAAGGAGTATTGTTGAAGATTACGGTAAAAGTTTTACCAGACCATCCCGTAGTTGGAGGATAAAACTTTTGGCCTGTTGAATCAATCCTAGAATTAAGAGCTTTATAAATGATGGGAAGTGAATCGTTTTCAAAACTTACAATAAAGCTCTAAAAGCACCGGAATCAGTTTTATACTTCAGTCCATGAGAACCAGGGAATGCTAAAAATTCTTTATTGAGATGTATAAAATAGGTAGGAAAAGCAAACCGTGTGTTAGAGTTGCAAGTCCCAAAGTATTATCACTTTCTGCCGTAGGAAGTTCCATTAATTCACCACTAATTAAATCTTTAACAAGAACAAATTCAGGTTCAGGTTCAGCAGGACGTTTTAAAGTTTCACTTGATGACCTTAAAAGTGGAACTTCTTGCTTCGGTTCAATTGGCTTCTTATCAGATCCATTATTACCATTGCTATTCTTATCAGCAGTAGTAGCAGTAGCGGCAATTTCACTCATCTGCAAGAAAAGTTTTATTTACAAATTACAAACAAACAATGTGATTTGTGCACGAGTGTAAACGGAATAAAAAGAAGAACGAAATACGTAAACTATTTTGTTTTAAGCAAAAACAGAATAAAACACAACTGAAATTCATCAAAAAGTGAAAATTTTGCCGATACAAAAAAGAGCAGACATTCATAGGTTTTAGCCGGGAAAACTGAAGGTTCTGTAGACTGACAAAAATTAAAAAAAAGAGTTCTAAATTGAATGAAGGTAACGGATTGTGTAATACAAATTTTGACTAAAAAATGGAATAACTAATTCTAAATTTAGAAAACGGCATACATGCATGTACACATGGTCCATGGATCTCTGTCAATGACTCTAACAAATTTTTCAAAAATAAACAGCAGCTACTATTTCACTTCGAGAACATGGTAGTTTTCTAGTTTGGCTAAGCTATCTTAATGCCAAAGTAGAAAAAATATAAAAAAAGTTAGAAAAAATTTCACAAATCAGAATTTTTTGCTGCTAAAGTTTAAAACAAATTCTTTTCTTTCTTTTACTTATTTGTTTGTAACTTTCGGTTTATTATTATTTGTGTATCTTTCATCGATTCTTTTTCAGGCTTTCAAATTTTCCACCTCAATGAATTCAATACCAACTCCAACATCATGGGAATTTTTAGCAAAAGATTTTGAAAATCGTAAACTTGCATTTGAACAATGGAAAATTCAACACAGTGCTGCGCAAGGTAGTGAAGCGTACAATAATTATGTTATACAATTTCGTGATTATGAAGCTCAAATGAATAAAATAATTGAAGAACAACGGAATGCAAATATGCCACAACCACCCCCAGCACAAATTGGAGAAACTTTGGATGAACAACTTCATGGATTTCTTAAGAAATGCAATAAAGAAAATTTTATTTTGGCTTTTCTTCACGCTTCTGCAAATGATGATAGCTTGCTTAAAACTGTTAAAACGGTAAGCGTATTTTTAAATTTTATTACTTAAAAAATACACGGACAGTTAAAAGTTTGCTAAGTTTTTGTTATTTTTTTGGTTTTATTTGTCAGTTAACAAGTTTCAACGATTTAGCTTATTTTTGATTTTGAGAAAATTTGCAGCTAAATCCCAAATGCATAAAATTGTAATTTCGGCATACTGTAATAGGAAGATTCTGGTTAACATTGGCAACTTTGTGTTGTAAATTTTTGGAAATGCGCTGATAAAAAGTTCTGAAATTTCGTAGATAAATTTTTTACTAGAGGCTATCGTTCTGCCCAATTTAACAAAAGCTCTGCAAATGTCGGAGACGTTTTTTGCTTTTATGAAGTACTGTATTCTTTTAAACTTAAAAATTTATTATTATAGGCACTTGATACTATTTCAACACCAAAAAATGTTCCAACTTTAATTAATTCATATGGTGTTCGACCAAATATGCCATCATCATCTTCATCACCAGCATTGGCAATATCTTCACCATTATTACATGCTGCTGCTCATGGTTCTTCACCTTCAATTACACCGTCATCATCAGCAATAAATTTACGACCAAAAGTTCAAATGACGAATTATGGTTTAATTCCTGAAGGGTGGGTGGTAGAACAGCCAATAATTCGTCAAGAAAAGCTACCACCTCCACCTAAAACTTATGCAGAAGCATCAAAATTACCGTTCTTTGATATTGGTGGTGGAAAGTAATTACTGTATTCATTTAATGGTTTTTTGTTTTTCGGCAGGGGGGATATATGATTGTCAATATTTTAAAAGTTGTTGTATTTTATTTATCAAAATTTTTTTGTTTTTGTTATTATTGTATATGCCATTATAAATTTTCTTTTATAACATTTCTTTTTGTAAACGACAATCCCATTCAAAATTAAAAATTCGTCAGAGCATATCGGAAGAAAGGAGAATAGCGTTTTTGAAAATTTTATTTCCGATAATTATAACTGTAATTAAATTTCATGATGCGATCATTTACCTTAATGTCCAACTAAAATTTTTGGCTGAAAGGCATGAGGATAGAATTTGAAAGCAAAAGTTAGCAGTTGAAGATGAATGTTAAAAGTGAAAATACAAAAAAGAATTGAAGGATGAAATGTGAAAGCATAAGACGAATACGTTGTAGATTGAAAACTTCAAAGTGGAGTATAAGAACATAGAAAAGGTTTAGGATATCAGATGGAAGATATTTTCAAAGAAATGAAGACGTAGAGAGAAAGGACAAAAGTTTAAATTGGAGATGTAAATAAAGTCAAAAAATATTAGTCAAGAGCTGCAGTAACATTTAAAAGTACATCTATCGTAGTTAGTGCCTGTAATGGATATGATTTTATAAATTTTATGGTGTATTATTATATTATATTACAGACGAGCCATTTGTGAAAATAAAACAAATTGTCGCGTAATTTTGTGGAGCATTGTAATTGTTTGTTTAGAAATCTTTCAAAAAAATTTATTAAACACAAAAATAAATTTGAAAAACTGTTTATATAAACGCAAATACATTTTTTTTCTAAACACAAGGATATATATCTGTTTACTCATAAGCTATGAGTTATAGCTTTGCCTGTAATTTTTTCACTAATGGTTTTTTTACCAAATTTTATTAATTAACCTTTTGTGTAGTAGTAGAAAATGTTGCTTCCTTTAATGCCAGAATAATTTTATCCATTTTTGTTTTATCAGAATTGATTCCAAAAGTTCCAATTCTCCAAATCTTACCAAGCGTTGGGCCAAGTCCCCCACTAATTTCAATTTTTTGTGCCATTAATTTATCGATGACACCTTTCCATTCAATACCATCTGGAACCCTAATAGTTGTTAAACATGGAAGTCGAAGTTCCTTAAATACAGTAATATATAACATTTGGTTAAAAATGTAAAAGTTATTACAAGGAAGTCAGCATCCTTATAATAACTTTTAAAAAGTACGAGGGACATCCCCCCTCCAAAACAAATTGTGTCTATCTCTGCTGACGACCTTGTGTAACTTAAACGGTAAATATAGCTTACTTTGTCTTCAACAAATAGCTTAAATCCAGCTTCTTCAAGCTTTTGATGAAAATATATTATATTTTCTTTGTGTCGTTTAATCTCATTTTCAATTCCTTCTTTTGCGATAGAAGCAAGTGCAGCTCGAAGTGAATAAACCCTTAAATTTGTTTTATATGGTAACAGCGATTACGGTAATGAGTAACTTACATTGAGATCATTCCGGTATGATGATATCGTCGAGGTTCACCAAAACAATTCCAATAATTTCCTAATTCTAATGCATCGAAATAAAATGAAACAACTTGAGTTTTTCGATTTTTAATTTTTTCAACAGCTTTTGGACTAAAACTAATTGGTGCTAATCCAGGTGGGGCATTGAGAACTTTTTGTGTTGCTGTATACACACAATCAATCCCCAATGCATCCGCATCAAATTCCGTTCCACCAATAGAGGCTACAGTATCAACAAGAAGAAGAGTACCATGTTCATGACAGATGTCAGATATTCCTTTAAGGGGATGTGCAACACCTGTGCTCGATTCACCCTGACAAACAAAAAGAACTGCGGGCTTATGTTTAACAATTCCTTCACGGATTTGTTCAAGGGATGCTGCAGAACCTTCTGATACAACAATTGTTTGAACATTTAGCCCTAATCGTTTTCCAAGGGCTGCAGCTCTTGCACCCCAAATTCCATTTTGAACTACAAGAATTGTTTCCCCATATTCCAATAGATTCATTACAGCACATTCCATTCCGGCATGGCCGGTTCCAGAAACAGCAAAAGTTAGAGGGTTTCTTGTTTGAAAAAGATATTGAATACCAAGGCGGCAGTCATCCATAATCTGAAAGTCTTATTTTTGTACAGTTTTATAGCAACTATTAAAGTATTATACTTGACAAAATTCTGCATGTAAATGACCCAAAAGTGGTGCATCCATTGAATGCCGAATTTCCGATGACATATTTGATGGACCGGGCCCAAACAACTGCTTCTCAGGGATATTTGGGAGGTGTTTAAGCACTTCTGGAGGTGGAATAGATGTCATGGTGTGGATCTAGAAGGTTTAATTTTTTAAATATAAAAGAACTTTTTTTTAAACAAAAATACAAAAAGACTGGTTAATGGATGAACAAAAACACGCAACATGTACGTATAAAAACAAACCTTAGTTGACAAAGGAATAGTAGTGCTATGATTGTTGTGGTGTAATAATAATGATAAGAGGCTTCCAGTGACCTTTTGTCGATTGAAACGACAACAAATCATTATACCTTTTTATAGGAGTAGAAACAAAAAATAAAAAATGCCAACACAAACGTTATGTATTGGTCAAATGATTTTGGTGGTGGTCAAGAAAAAGCTTTTTTAGCTTTTTATTTGATAAGGTTTTCTAAACGTGATAAAAAATACTACGTGCTGTTTACCAATGGTCAAAAAAATTATTTGTGTAACATTTGAGAGACTATAGTCTATAGACGATCAAAAAAGAGGGATAGCAAGGGACAGAGAAAAATTGATTTTGATTGAATCACTATCTTGATTAGACTGATTGATCGTTTAAAGAACATTCAATAAGCAGCATACATCTAATTAAACAAACTTTTTTTAGAATTAAATGATCTTTGTCTTTATTTCTTCGAAATTAATATCCTACAGTATCATTCTACCTAGCACCTTAAGAGAAATAAAGAATCAAAGAGCTTACGGTAATAGCAAAATTTTAAAACGATATTTTTTTTTATTATATTTTTTGATAAATTTATTTTATGATCTAAATTTTGAATATACTTTAATAAATTCCTCTATTGATAGCGATATAGAATTTTTTGTCTTCCATGTTGGAACTTCCCAACAAAAGCTAAATTTTTTTTATTATACATGGATTTTGTACTTTAAACTCTGTGCTCACTTTATGAGCTGCAGTTGTTGTGTCTGATATTTGCAAATGTACTTTTTGAATTGCAGCTGGACAAGAAATAACATTCGATTTCTTCTTCGGTAAAAACGGACTGAAAGAAAAATACACTTGTACAAGTTTTTGTTAGCAAAAAAGCAAAGCAAAAGATGACTGACTTTTTTGCAAAAGTTTTTTTGGTGCTGAAAATGGAGTGATTTTTGTCTGAAAATTTTAGGTGCTTGCAAATATTCTTTTCTTTGAACACAAAGCGTAAAATTTATTCTAATATTTAGGGTTCTAAATACATCTTATGTGCGTTTTTGTGTTCATTTTTAAGTATCTCTCGTGCATCCAACTGATTAAATTCATTTTTCAGAATGTCTTCAACGCCTTCAACATCTTCTTATTCAACAACAAATTCTCAAAATATTCTAGGTTTGTTTGTTTGTTATTTTTATATCTTTATCTCATTTATTCTTTTCATCTTTTAGAATTTGTTTCTTTGTTTTCAACCTCATCTCCACCACAATCATATTTTCAACGTAAAACTGTTACTGATCCAAAATCTCGTGAAAAGCTTAATCTTTTTCGTCTTCGACTTAATCAACTTCTTACAAAATTAAAGCAAGAAAAATGTGATACTTCTATTTTGCCACTTCATCAACGTCGTTACAAAGATATCACATATAAGCATGGACTTTCACAACGGCATCAAAAATTTTGGAAAGTTACTCAACAGCTAATTAAACAACAAAAGAAAATTAATTCTATCAATTACTTGGATGGTTTTAATAAGATTCTAGAAGTTTGTTATTTTCATTTTGGCGGGCTGCATAAAGTTTATTTTGCCGATGGTTCTTTTCACAGAGATTTAGCTTTTAAAAGATTATCATTCTGTAAATTTTCTTTTGTTCAACTGTGGCTCAGCGGTAACGCTAACGAGGTTAACGAGCAACTGAAATCCAGGATCAAATCATCGGAGAGCTTTTAGCTAATCTTTTAAAATCAATGCCAAGTTTATAAACTATCAATATAATTTAATTTTATCCCAACTGAGAGCATCTTGCATTACATAGAGCTTTTTTAGGGTTTAACAAAATCAACTTCATCGTTTGAATATACAAAAGAAGGTATTACATATGCTGGTGTACAACTTATTGAAAGAATTATTGCACTTGATAAACTTCGAATATTATGCATTCGAGCAGTTAATCTTTATATGGGATATATTGAACTTGGACATTTTGTTTGTTTTTGTTTTATTAATCCAAAGCTAAATATATATTTATTTTTAGCTCATTTTTCTTTTAATGTTGGTGGCCATGGCAGCCGAACTTTCAACAGAAGCAAATCGTCAAATTCTTATTCTTCATGGAATTTATGATTCATTGGGAGAATTTTTGCATTCTATTGATTCAAGATTTCCGCAATCATCAAAATCTATTCCATATGAATCTGAACAAATTAAAACCAATGAAATGCCAAAAGAAGTTGAGCTAATTTTAAAACTTGCAAATTCACCTGGCTGGGATGAAGTTAAAATTGTACAAAAATATCGTGAAGAAATGGGCTTAGAGTAAGTAGATTTTTATATTTTTAAGAAAGATGGGCGCGGAAACATATTTTAAGCAACCACTTTAATTTGTTGCTTTGGTCCGGGGGCTTTAGAATACTTTATTTTATTTGATAAACCTCTTATCTGTCCCGTAGCACGAAAAGACTATTAGGGTTTTTGATGATGATTAAAATAAGGATAAATGTCACATATTCTGTATAACTAATACGTTTATTAATAATTTTAAGCTTAAGAGTTACAACATTAACATATTTTAGTATACATTATACTCAAGCTTAACATTAGCAAGAATTAGCCAAAAAATGTAATACACGAAAAATATAATTCTTGCATTATTTAGATCTTTTTTAAAAAAATTTAAACCTTTATACTAATGAGGAAACTGTAATCTAAAAGACAACAAAAGTCCCGCTCAATCTTGATGCCATCTTCTTGGCTCAAGCTCAGCTCCAGAAGCGGATTGAAGCTTTAAGCACCGACCCCTTTGCATCATTAATTTTTATATAAATATACTGTAGCGTGCATTTATTAATCCACATTTTGCAGGAATACCTTTGATGGTGGTGATCTTGAACAAGAAATTGATGAAGAAACTCAACGACAAATGGATGATGAAGCAACAACGATGACTCAGCAACTTTTATCACTTTCACGCAAGCGTAAATCTGAAAATAGTGATAATCAAACAAATATTTTTGGAAGAAAAAAGATGCAAAAGAAATTTAAAAAAAATCAAAAACGTTAAATTTTTGCTTTTTTTTTGGAAAGTGATTAGTTGTTTTTATTTTTTGTTAAGTTTTTTTTCGATTAATAAAGTTTTATAAATTTATTTTTGGGTATCTTTGCTATAGATTGTTTAATACATCTTTTATATTTATTTTTAAAAAAGTGATATCACCATTTTCCTTTTGTGTATTTTTTGGGTTGAACTTTTTCTTTTTGGAAATTTCCTTTTTTTGCTTTTATTTATTGCCCTTGAAAAATGGTCTCTTCAAAATTTTTCTCTCATCGTTTCTGCAATGTCGAAGCTATCAAATGCCGTGGTTCGGCTTAAAAAAGAATTTTAATTTCTTTATGACTTGGAAATGGCTCTTCGAATATTGTTTAAAATTTCTAGCATTTTTTGTTTTTATTTGACACCTTTGAAAACGTTCATAACTTAAAATTTTTATAAATGTTCTGCAATGTTGAAGCTATGAAATGCGGTTGTTTAGATTTAAAAAAAACTTTTAATTTTTTCTATCTTGGAAAAAAGTCAAACCTTTTTCAACCTTTAAATTCTTTTGTTTGTCGCTTTTACAAATTCATAATTTTTCTTTAAACATTTCAATAAATGTTTTGCATTGCCGAAGCTATTAAACTTTTTTGTTGATTTCTATGTTTAGAAAAGATTAGTTCAATTTTTATTAAAATTTCGTAAATTTTTGCTGCTGCTTTTCTTCGTTTTTTTTAAAATTGTGTACAACGCACAGTTCGTCTATCCTTCACTATTACAAAGTGTTGCATCATCTTTATTTTCTGTCATTTCCTAGTGATCAAAAGATATTTTTTTCAAAGCTTGTGTAACAGCAAAACGCAGTTTTTTATTAATGTTAAATTTTTCTTTCACTTTAATGGCTTTTACCATTTACTAATTTAAGTTTTTGTTCAAACCTTTTTTCTTGATTTTATTCTTTAGAGATGGCAACAAAATGGGACAACTTCTTTTTGAATAATACTCTTCAAACTGATAGTAAACCCATCTTCACCAATCTTAATTTAAATCATAACAATCAATTATCTTCTGCTGCTGATTCAAATCCAATTCAATCTAATAGCAAATCAAATTTCGATAAAAATCGTGGTAATCCAGAAAAATGCAGTCCTACAAAGAGAATTCACTGTAGCCGATATTTAAGTTGTAGAATAATTAGAGAATAAGATTACTAAAGTTTTTTTTGTCAGACTGCTCCAACTCCTGCGATAGATTATCATTCTGTTAGCAATAATAATAATCAAGAAACAAAATGCTTACAAACAAGTTCATCAAATGAATTATGTCTTCAACCTTTAAAGAATGGCATGCATGAAATGAAAAAAGCAGAAGCTAAAAAGCGTTGGATGACTGATAGCTCTTCAAATGCCACAACCATCAACAGTAGCACCCTTTCACTTCATATTGAAGCTTATGAAAATAATGGAGCTGCTTCAAAGGAAGAAAAAAAAATTTCACCAAAGAAATCAAAAGATGCTAAAGGTTTTGCTGCTTCAAAATTACGAGTAATTATAAAAACTTTGTGAAGTCAAATATACATACAGTTATACTTGTTGCAGGATCCCTTTGAATTCCCTCGACAAATGAACGATAATGGAACTAATACACCAGAAATTATGCAATTTAAAGCATCTCAAAAATTGCTTTCACCAAATCAAAGTGCTCCATTATTTGAATCCCAAGTTGATGCAGTGAGTCTATCTAAAAGTGTCATTTAAACATGCATATATCTAATGTTTGCTTCTAGCATGATTGCGTCTTTATTTGTATCTGTCATCTTTTCTATCTTCTGTGTCTATTGTTATTTTCTTATAAGCATCCATTTTTTTCATTAATTTGCTAATATTATTTTTTGGTTTTTATCATGAGTAGTAAAAAAACCAATAAATAAAAAATGTCCTTATAGCGTAAAAGGTCATTAATAAGTAATGATAAATTATTTGGGGAAAGTAATGAAGAGACTAATTTTCTTACCTTTGACCATTTCTTTTTCACTTTTTTGTAGTACGTGTAAAAACCATTTAGCGATCAGTAATAAAGACAATTTTTTAGCATCAACAAGAAGATTCCAGCTCATTCAATTCTACCGTTATGGAATCTGTTGGAAGATCTATTAGTACAACTGTAACAGCTGTAAGTTTATAAACACATTTAACATTTTCTTTCCCTTATTTTAAAACAATGAATATAATAACCCTTCCTTAAATTCAAATATTTTGTCCCTCAAATTCTTATCGTAACCATACGACAACTTTTAGCTCTCTGATATCCATTATTTTATTGAAGCTGCATTAATTGCATTGATTGTTTATTTATTGGTATTTCGTAAAAAAGAAAAGCGTTCAACAGTACCAAAGCTAACAGAAGAACAAAAAGATGAATTAATTGCTGGTAATTTTATCTTTTTTTAAGCATTATTTAATTTATCCAGCGTTGTACTTTTTGATTTTTTGTAATTCTAAATCCAAACCTCACATTTAAAAACGCTTTATTTTTTCTTTATCCTTCACACATTTTCAAGTTGCTAAAGAATGGCTCCATCAACTCTAGAGTATTAGTTGCAACAAGATTGAATTAAACATGACTTAAAAACCTTATAATTAAAACTAAAAACTTATCCTTTACAGAATGGAATCCAGATCCCCTTGTACCAGAGCAAGATTATGAACAACTTGAACGAAAACCAAAATATGTTGATGGAAAAATGGGAAAATATGTTCAAATTGAAGGAAAAGAATATTTGAATGCAGGAACAACAAATTTTTTGGGCTTTGTTGGTGATAGTAGAATTGAAGTATGCATACAGTAGATATGTCGTGTCCAGATTAGAGAACGTCCTGTTCGCTGAACCGGACGTCCAGATTGGAGAACCGATATTTTGGTTCTCCAATCAGGACGTCCAATCTAGAGAACCACTATGAAGGTTCTCTAATCCTGACGTCCGGTTCTCAGAACCAGACGGTTCTCTAATCCTGACACAACAGATATATTACAGTATTCAACACAAAAATTTATTTATAGGAAATTGCAAAGAAAACAATTTTTAAATATGGTGTTGGTTCATGTGGTCCTCGTGGCTTTTATGGTACTGTAGGTATGCCAAATTATAGACAACATAATAAACATAAATAACAAAGATTTAAATTTAAGATGTTCATCTTGATCTTGAAAAAGAACTTGCAGAATTTTTAAATTGTGAAGAAGCCGTCCTTTATTCATATGGATTTGCAACAATTGCATCTGCAATTCCAGCATATGCGAAACGTGGAGATGTCATTTTTGCAGATAAAGGTGTAAATTTTGCAATTCAAAAAGGCCTTCAAGCTTCACGCTCACGTATTGAATGGTAATTTTTAAACACAAGAGATTTTGGTAACACTGTAAATCAAAAATTTCTAGGTTTGAACATAATGATACAGAAGATCTTGAAAGGCTATTAAAGATTCAAGAAGAAAAAGATCGAAAAGATCCAAAAAAAGCAGCAAAAATTCGTCGATTTATGGTTGTTGAAGGATTGTATGCTAAAACAGCAGATATTTGTCCATTGAAAAGACTTTTGGAATTAAAATGGAAATATAAAGTTCGAATTTTTATTGATGAATCATTTTCATTTGGTGTTTTGGGTAAAACTGGTCGAGGTTCGTTTTAATTTTTGGATATTTAAAAAAGGGGTGTTAAAGTGGGGAAAATTTGATACAAGTGTTACTAAAAAACAGTGCTACAGTATATATGTAAAGCTATTCCAACTACTTTAAGCTTAATGAATGACTGTTGTATGTTTAATGCGCAATAATTTGTTATCCGAATGGTTTATAAGATAATAATTTATTATTAAAATTTTATATACATTTTTATGAAACAATTTTGGTAATTTTTAATGACTATTATGCAAGCTTAGAATACAAATTATCATGGAAGGTGTTTTTAAGAAGGCGAAGTTGAAAAAGAAAAGACAAAACAAAGATATAAAAACAATTACCCGAATGAGCAATAACCGAGTAGAAGCACGAATGATATATTTACAGTAATAAGAAGAAGATCTTGTGAGCAACAACGGAAATGGATGAATGAGAATTAAAAATTTAGCATGTTTGTGACTGCACTTATTCTACAGCATCTTTTTGGACTTAAAATTAAAAATTTTTTGAAACAACTTTTAACATTTTTTGGTATTTTGCATCAATTAAAATTAAAGTGTTAAGTGTAATAACACCCTATAAAAGCTTAAAATTAAAGCTAAAAATTTAAAATTTGTGAAAACTGAATGACCACTATTATTAAAGATTTTTTCATCTAGCTGCTTTTGGGCCATTGAATCAACAGTTTCGATTTCATCAAGTTGATTTTGAATTTCTCCAATTGTTTTTGATTCTGCGACCACTTGATTAAGCTGTGGGAAATACATTCGGTCAGAATAAGTAATCAGTAGATCTAATATTGCACCATTTGTCCAACCAAAACCAGATTGTACAACATATTCTCCACCACTTCCTGCATCAGGATAGCTGCCATTAACATTGTATTTTTCCCACATATTTGAAGTTTTAGTATAAACAAAGTAATTAGAGAGAACCCATTTTTCAGCAATTTCAAAAGCTTTTTGTTGTAGTTTTGGAGAATCAGTTTTTCTTAAGCCTTCAACAACCATATGATTAGAAGGAGACCAGCCATTAGGGAAATCCCATTGTTGATCTGTTGTTAGCAAACTAAAAAATACAATTACATTAAGCTTTAATTTATTTAGCTTTGTAATACTTACCTTGATGGTACTCCACCTTTATATTTGAATGCTCCTTCTCGATCCATATGTTCAAACATTTCTTCAATTGTTGAAACATCAAGGGAATGATAGCAATTTGAAAAAAGTGGTGTAAGCATTGAAGGATAAAAATTGATGTTGTGAGTGGCATTCCGTAGATTGTAATCATACCAGCCTTTTTCTTTAGCGACATAAAAAACTTTTTGAAAAATCCGTTTAAAATTTTCGAATTTTGTTTGATATCTTTCTGCTTTTGATGTTGCACCTGCATATTATTTTGTGTACTCTAGCTTACTGTATCTCCTATAGACACTTACCAGTTTTTTCAAAAAGAAAACTAAGAATATTCAAATTTCCACACATAAATGCATTTAAATCAACTGGTAAAACATTTGAGGTATCAATGGTACTAAGATTATGCAAATCACTAAACCATCGAGAAGAGAAATCCCAACCACTTTCAGCAGCAGATGCAAGATTACTCCAAATTTTTCGTTTTTCTGCTGTATCATTGATATTTTGTACTAATAGCATATCTTCACGATATGATTCAGGCCGAGGAACATTGGAGGCAGAATTATATCGAAAAACTTGTACAACTTCTTCACCCACGAGTGTAACATTGGTTTGACGATTTTCATACCAAAAATTTAATTCCTTAATTGATTTTAATTAATTTAATGTTTTTTAACCTTTATTTGATTTAAGAATATTCTTACTTTTTCAAGGGTTGGTAAAATTTCATTAACAAATGCAAGATCACCTGTTGCTTCAAAATAATCATATACCATTGGAATCAAAAATGGTGGTTGTGAACTAAAAGTTTATTGAATTGATCTTTGAGAATACTTTAGTGAGAGTACTTACCGTCTAAGATAATATACTCTTCCACCATTTGGGATAAAGCCATGATTTTCAACCAAATATACAAGATTATAAATCATTTCTTTGACAGTGTTGGTCATGCCAGAAGCAAGTAATCCTTTAATAATCCAATATGCATCCCAATAATAATACTAAAAAAATTTTATAGAGCTTTAAAACTTTTTTTTGTTAATGAATATAGAGGCTCAAATCCATGGAATGGCTGAAGGGCTGTAGTTCGCCCCTAAATCAAAAGCATTCTTTGATCTTTTAACGCAAAAATGAAAAAACAGCAAAAGATCAAAGCTAATCCCTTTGAATTTTTCAAAAATTTTTAGTCTTGAATACGGGTATGGTATTCTGCATTCAAATTTCTTACCTCTTTAAATCTTCCACCAGGAACAATGAATTGATTAGGGACATATAAAAGTGAATACTGATCTGGCTTTTCTCGGACCTAAAATTATTTATTTTACATAAGTTACTATTGATTTATAGATGCATTAAAAGTATCTAGCCTCGAAATCTCTTACCTCCTGTTTGATTTTTCGGCATAAATCTTTCCAAATTTCATGTAAGCTTAAAGCCCATTTTCTCATACTTTCATCTCGAATTGTATTAATTAGTGGTGGGGTTTCAGTCCAATCTGTCAGCTCACATCTGTCCAATTCGTCATCTTTTCCAGCAAAATTTTTATCCATAAAAGCTTGAAGTTCTTCTTTGATTATTTCTTTACCCTCAGGGAATTGTTCATTAAAATCTTTTAGCACATCTCCAGGCGGCCTTAGCAGTGGCCGATCTGTATATGTTTTTGAATCAGCATATAAATGTAGGGTCATTGCAGCTTCAATCATTCTTCCAGAACAATAAATAAACCAATTTTTTGAATTTGTTTCATCACATACTTGCACAACTTCACCTGGTAAAACATCTTGAGCATTTTGAATTTCTGCAGGTCGAGTTGAAATAAATGGGAGGAATATTAAAAGTATGGAAGATATGACGAAGAAGAAAGATTGCATTTTTTTCAAAACTAGTGATTGATAAAAGACAAAGACTAGCCTGAAAAACAATCAAGATTTTTTTGATTATTTAGCTTGACATTTTATAGGGTGATCTTGTACTCACGACGAACACGGAAGAAAGGGGAAAAGGTAGTAGGCGGGAACATGTAATTCTATCGCACTTCTTCTTTTTTTGATAGAAACAAAAGGGGTACTTTTGTCCTTAATATACTTACAATTTTTTTTCGTCCCTAATAGATTGAAACATGGAACAGGTTACTAACTACTTTTTTTGTTAATCAAAAGGAGTGGAAAAAGTTAAGGCGACTTAATTGAAAAAAAATCTGTATACAAAAATGTTCTAATGAATTGTACATTGTTCCAAGAAATAAGAGAAAAGAGATCAAAGATTCTTGTTTAAAATTGATGACCGTAAATTAACTTCTTTTTTTCTTCGCCAATTTTGATGTTTTTCTTTAGAGAGTTTTGTAGAATAATATTTTTTATAAAAAAGTTTTTGTATTCTTGGAATAGTTATTTAGCCAATACTCCAGTGTCTACTTTTCTCGGTTTTAATAAGATTTGCAAATATTTTTATGCAAAAAAGTTATTAATAGAGCTTACGTTTTTATGAAATAAAGTTTTTATTGGGACACGCATAAAAAACTGGTCAAAAAGAAGAACAATGAAACAAAAGGGTTTTCCCTTTTTCTAAATTCGCGAATTACGCAAAAACATGTGGTTATTTTTTGGAGGTGAGCGTAGCAAATGTGTGATGGATGATGTGACTCTTCTTTTTCAAAAAAAGGTAGCAAAAAAATCAAATAAGGCACACGCAAATAAAAATGTCCAAAAATGGTTAAAGAAAGGATGAGCATGTTTTTTTCTCCTCAATTTGAGATGAACTTTATCCACGTGAAAAAACGAGTCATCACCACTTTCTAATCCTATGCGATACATCCATTTTTAAATCCATCATTTTTATGGTTACATTTTTTTAAACAAAAATAAGCTCATCTCTTTTCCCTTTTTTTCAATAATAAACATGGAATTTAAAAAGAAAAAACCGCTTCCTCTTCTGTATTTTATATTGACGCCAACAACGACGACAAAACTGTAGCTAGCTACTTCTGCTGCTCTTGTTTGTTGATATTTGTTTTTGATCTGATTCAATTCAATCTTTTTTTTAACTTTTCGAAAAAAATAAGCGATTAAAAAGAAACATAGAACAGAAGAGGTGGAGTCTGATGCTGTGGCTGCTAATGTCTAATAAGCGTAATAACATACAAGCAAAAAATAAATAAATAGAAAAAAGGTGACATTTTTTGTATTTTTTAAACATTTTTAATAAAAGCAGAAACCGACCGCCAAATTTTTTCTTTGTAGAAAAATTTTTTTGTTTCAGTTTTAAAGAACAATCACTTGCAATAACAACAAAAAACACAATTAGTAATGTTAAATAGAAATAAAAAAGTGAAAACAAAGAGGAAATAATTTTTTAGTAACATAGGCAGTTCAATCAAAAAGTGATAATCTTTTTTTTGGAGGGGAAAGTTTGTACAGGCTCAAATGCAGAATTAATGATTAAACAAAGCCATATATTTATATTGTTTGTTTCAAAACAGTTGAATAATAATTTTTTGTGTAATCCGTTGCAGCTTAATCCTCCCTCCCAAATATTTATTTCTGTTACTTAATAATGAGTGGTTAGTATAGACCGGTACATGGATGATACCACTCCACTAAAACTTACGTGGAGATTTGCATTTAATTTGGTATAAGCTATTACTAAAGCTGGGTTGTAAAAAGTGAAAAGAAGAAACATGCTTGTTTGATTATAATTTATTTATTTATTTGCAAGAGATTTTGGTCAAACTGCTATTGCATAATCGGGTGGGATTTTTTCTGGAAAAAAAGTATAGTGCAAAAAAAATTGGGTGTGAAAAGTACAAAATAATGAAAGTGAAAGGTTACCATAGATCAAAATTATACTTATTTGGTGTTGGGCTAAAGTTGCTGTAGATTTTTGAGGTAGGCGATGACGACCTTTTTCTTTAAGAAATAAGTTAAGGAAGTAATGAAGTAATTCGATATTGTTTAAAGTCATGTCACGAGACGGATAAACTTTGTGTCTTGCCGTCTTTCTATGATCTCAAATGTCATGTTTTTCGATGATGTACTCGTTTTAAAAAATTCATAAAATCTTTTTCCTCCCTCAAAAAAACAGGTGCCAAAATGATTGACTTATGATCATAGAAAAATGTTGTTTTGTCTGTTCCAGTTTTTTCAAAAAAATGGTTTAAATTACGTCAATGCAAAAAGAAGAGGTGAAGTTGAACTAATTCTCATCCTACTGCCAGCGTTTTAAATGTTACTTTTAAAACTTTTTCACACTAAGAAGGGAATGTTAAGGGAAAGATAACTTTTTGGACAGTTTGAAATGAAAAGTGTTCTTTTTTTCTCAAACACAAAAAAAGAATAACAATTAAAATAGTAGCCATTAGCAAAGAAAGGAGCGTACTTTTAAGATCTTAAGAATTGAAAGAGAACAAATGTTTAAAGAATGTGTAGCGTCTTTGTAGTTTAAATAAAGGAATGGCGGATAAGGAATTGATAAGATCTGATATTGCATGGTTGTTTGATGTGATAATAAAACAAAATTTCAATGTGACAATGCATTAAACAAATGTTACAAAATTAAAGCTAAAAAACCAAATAGTTTTCTATTTCAAAAGTTTAGAGACAAATTTGAAAAAGTTTTTTTATCAATAGCTTTATTTGGGGGATTGAGAAAGAAAAGAAACGGTAAAAAAAGAGAAAAGAAAATTTCGGCTGATACTTTGTTGTGAAAAAAAAGTGATTTTTAAAGATAATTCAAGGGTTTTCCCGTTTTTTCTATTTTGAAGATTGATAGCTTTTTTTGGGGTTTTGAAAACAAAGTTTGAAAAAAAGAAGAGAGAGAAAGGGGAAAATAGACGCTGTGACAACCGAAACCTTGTTTCACACAGAAGTGATCAACATAAAGTTGCTTTGAAAAAGAAGGAGACAAAAACAACAATAACACAAAACTATGATAAAACTTTTATAATAATAACAATATAATGTTTTTTATAAAACTATGATTTTTAAAAAAAGTTTGAAACAAACAATACTTTTAAAGTTTTTAAAAAACAACTTTTAGTTTGTTCGTTAGTGATCAATAAAGATTTCCATATTTTTATTAGGAAATAATACATAGATTAAATGTTCACAAAGACAGCATGCGTAAGGAGAAATCGGATAAACATTGTAGTATGGCTTTTATCACGTTTTTGGGCAATGCATAAAGACAATGATCTTTTGATCAGACAACCAAAAAAAGCAGTGTGCGCGAGATTTTAATTTGAGAGAACATGATTAAAAGTTTTCTCGTGGATGGAGAATACTGGTTGCTCTCCCACACCACGTGACATTAAATTTGATTATGTGATTATTTGTAAATTTATATTTCTTTGATAGTAACAAATAAGTATCAAAGAATCAAATAACACACAATTCTTTTTTCTAAAAAGATTGTTTTTGATATAATTGTTATGCCCTGAGTTACGTAATAATTGGTTCATTGATGACGATATTAACCAAAGATTTCCCATCTTTTTCATGGGTGTGACACAAAAATAGTAGCGTTTAATAATTTTTAAAAAACAAAAATGGAAATTTCATTAACAAAAAAAGATTAAAGGCTGTGCACTAAGTGCTGGTCAATAACAAACAATAATACAAAACGTTTAAAACCGAAACTGTTTGGTGTTTCATAGATGTGCTAAAATAAAAAGCCGCTTTTGCCTTTAAGTTGCCAAAAGAATTCAAATCTTTAAACAATGCATACTGTAACAACCTTGGCATGCTTTTTTTTACATACTTTGAGAAGGCTTTCCTATATGATCAAAGAACATAAACTTTTAATTGTATTTTTGCAACAAAAAAAAGTTCAAATGCCATATTGTTTTTGTGATTTAAATGTCCACACTTGAATCATACATGACTATTAATAATAATTTAAAAGTGTCTTTTGTGAATTATTGGTCTGCGTGGTTTTTGTGGTGTGTAGGCTAATGCAGAATAACAAATTTTGATAGCAAAATGACACATTAAAAAATCTTAAAACAGAGGATATTTTACAATGAATCAATTTGCATACTAATGTCCCGCTTTTTTTTCAGGTGTAACAGAATATTTTGGTGTTGATGTTATTGATATTGATATGATAATGGCATCATTAGAAAATGCATTAGCAACAACAGGAGGATTTTGTGCTGGCCGATCATTTGTTGTTGGGCATCAAAGACTTTCTGGTCTTGGATATTGCTTTTCTGCATCACTTCCACCCCTTCTTGCAACAGCTGCATCAGAAGCTCTAAGAATTTTACAAGCTGAACCTGATCGATTTCAACGTTTAAATGATAATTCTCGACGTCTTCATAATGGCCTTAAAGATGCCTTAAAAGGAACAAGATTTCAAGTTGTTGGTGATGATATTTCTCCAATGCAACATGTCATTTATAGCTCAACAGATGAAAAAGAATCATGTGAAAAATTGGATTTATTATTGAATGAAATGTTTGATCATTCTTCAATTCTTGTTACTCGTTCACATTATTTGGAAAAGGAAGAAGCTTTTCCCGTTCAATCTTCGTAAGTTTGATAATCAATGTTGTGGATTTTGAGAGAAGCATGAGTGCAAAAAGCCCTTAGATTTTTACTCATTTGTTTTTTGAATCACTTTTGCAACCCTCATTAAAAGGCTGACACAAAAATGCTGGTCAAGCAAAAAAATAAAAAATCAAAAACTAAAGAATGAGGAGTTTTGTTTTTGGCCTAGCCTGATTTTTAGTGCGGACCCATCTTTTCACTTTTTTCGAAAAAATTAGAAATAGACGTTCCTGTTTTTGGGATCTTGTGGTTCCGCTTCCATGATACTTGAATACCAAAAACCATTTTTTTAGATTGAAATTTACCATTAGTTCTGAACATACTGCTGAAGAAATTGATAAAATTTTAAAAGCTGTTAAAACTGCCATATCAAATGTTTAATCGTCCATCAATCAATCAGTCAACCAGTCATTATTGCATTTCTTTTTGTAAAACAAAATTTAGTCAAAAAATTATTTTTTATTGCAAAATTTCTTTCTTTTTTTAAAATTTTTATTTCCTTTTTTTGCGCCATTTATCATTGTTATGCAATAAAGTTTTGTGAAAGATAATAAATTTATTTTATACATTTTTTCATTTCGACATTGAAAATTAACCTTTAACTTGATCTCTCAGCCATTGTGTATCATAATGGTATCGAGGATCAGAAATGAATAGAACAGCTCGCTTGAATAAGAAATAATGAATTATTGCTGCTGAAAAAATTGGTTAAATTTAATAAGACTATCTTCAAGTGTTTCAATCGTTAAAAAGAAAGATTGGTTTTAAAAAGTTAAACTATTATTAAACTTTTTTGCAAAAAAAAATTAGGTGTGTAAAAAATACGTAAAAAATAATGATCCTAAGTGTGACAGATTAATTGTCGTAAATGAAAGGGCAGCTGTAATGCAGGTTTTTTTGACAAGGATAATTTATGTGGAAAGAAATTGATAGGAAAAAAAGGGTGACCCCAAAAAGGTTCAACTTTTTTAGAAATCATGTTCATTGGAGATTATTTTCTTAAGTAGATCTAATTATTAATACCTTTAATGTGGCTAATTAATTGACAGCAAAAAGTTAAAACACATTTCCGGCTGCTACAAATTACCTAAATGCGTTTTAACGCTGAAAGAATTGATAAAAAAGGTGACTCGAAAGAGGTTAAGCTGTTCACAATCATTTTCATTAAAGACTTCATTAGAGCTAATACTTCTCCATGTAAGATCTAATTAGTTAATAGCTAGAAGTTAAAACACATTTCCGATTGCTACAAATTACTTAAATACGAATTAAAGCTGTAACAAATTTGTAACATTACGTTTGTTTTTTTTCTAACAATTACTGCAAAAAACAAAAAAACCCGATTATTTCAAATTGTTTTTTGCTGTTGCTGTTGCTATCGTTTTTGTTCTTTAGTTTTTCACTCGGAAATGAACCCCACCATTTTTTCTTTTGCGATCGCAGACGTCAGAAGAAAGAAAACCCCAAGGTTGAAAAAAATGTTTTTCAAAAATGAAATTATTTTTTTTTGATATCATAATAATAAAAAACAGATTTGAAAAAAAAACTAATGATAAAAGTACACATTTGTTTCATGTGTTATTGTCCGGATTCAATTCAATTATTTGAATAATAATAAACAACAAAATTAAAGTTTTAAAAAAAGAAGAATCAATGTTATGTTTTTTTCAGGAGTTTGTTTTTCAAAAACATGGATTACACCTTTGTTGGTTTAATTTTTGACCGTTTTAAAGCGGTATGTTTTTATGGAAGAAATAGAAAGAAGGGGAAAAAGGAAGGAAAAAACTTTCTAAGGGTTCTATAACCAAAGAACTTACTCATTCTTTGTATTACATAAATTACAGTAATCGATATTGGCCAGATATATCGTTCAGTTGTTCCCCAACGATCTCTCTAAAAATGTATTTGTATAATAACTTTCTTCAAAATAGCATTTGATTTACCAAGCTAGTAACATGTAAAGTAATGCTCATAAAGAGATAGACTGTTGCAACAATAATACTCGGAGAAAACCGTTTTACCAAAATTGAAATTAGTCCAGCTTGAAAAACAAATGTTGATGAAAATGTTATTAACAAAATAATAATGCTCAAAACAATTGCAGTGTCTTGAAGGCTAAAAAAACATGACTCGTTATTTTAAAGCTTTTTTAAAAGAAAATTTTACATAAAAATCATTAGCTGAGCATTGTTGTCATTGTAAAGAACTGTTGCAGCCGTGTTAAAACTTAAATCCAGGAAAATCATTAATATATGTAAGGCTAACACAGCGCTGTATTTACTTGACATAATTTAAAAAGCGAAACAATAAATTTTATGCAAAAAAGCAAGAAATAGGATGCATGCAAAGAAGTTTGAATAGCAAAAAATGATTTCCATGGAAACCATTAAAACAAAAAATGGCGAAAATTTCTATGACCATTGCCTTTTTGGTCAGTGTTTTTTTTATTTCTGGCAGAAACGTCAAAAACGCTTTTTTTCTGTTTTAAAAAAATTGCAATTGTGTATTGTATCAGAAAATAAACATTAATTTATTTATTTATTTGTGATAAAATGATACAATCATTTTTAACAAAAAAAGCTGACAAAAGTTTAAACTATTTCCATGCTGATTGTAATTGACTAAAATACACATTACTTTCATCATCCACAACCAGCTCTCTTCCAATTACAGATCGAATTGAAACAATTTGTGAAAGAGGTGTTACACGTGCTTTTTGTAATACTGCTTTTGGGGATATTATGCTATGAATATTTTTTATCCAGATCCGTATTTGTTTATCTTGAAAAATGAATGCAGCTGGATACAAACAGAAATACATTGCTATAAAAGAAATAAGAAACTTAACAAAATAAATTCATGTTAGAAATTACCTGTTGAAGTATTCCATACATGATCAACTAAAGCATATTCATATTGTAGTCTCTGGGGAGTAATAACTTCTTGAATGACAAAACGACAGGATAGAATTGTACAATTATGTAAAAATGAAATAATTGTAAAAACGATTAATGAATAATGCATGCTAATGTTTTCAGCTAACTGATATCGTTCAGAAAGAACATGAGTTTTTGGTTTAATATAGCCTTCACGATTTTTATAAAATAAATACATGTGAATCTAAAATGAAAAAGTGTGGTCATGTACATGTTGCAATGTAATGAAAAGTAGCTTACCACTGCAGCAGCTACCGTATATCCAACGCAAACAAAATTAACATCATACGGTTTTAGCCATGATTTATAAAAACATAATATTCGCAAAAATGATAGAAACCACTAAAAATTACTGTATTTAATTTTTGTGATGTTATAAATTTCTATAATTCTATGTAGCTTAAAATAAAACATAAATCACATTAATTAGCTTTTAAAAATACTTGTCGAAACTTAGTTTACACCAAAAATAAATTATTGGCTTATTTTTAGCTTTTAAAAGTAAAATAAAATGCTTACCACGAAACAAGAAATTAATAAAATTTTATAAAAGTATTTTTGACTTTTGAATTCATAAGTTTTGACGTATTTTGTAGCATAAATTCTTTCAAATAGCAGCGTCAACTGAATATCACCAATATGGGCCATGGCTATATCATGAAGGGCCGAAACGAAATATCTTTGAAAATATGATAAGACTTGATAAATTTGATTTGCAATTAGGAAATATCTAAAATAAATTGGTGTTGATTATGTAGGTGTCTGTGTTTGCATTAAAGCTTTATTGTATACAGTAAACATTCGTTTTTGCTAAAACAGAAGGCTTCACAGTTTTCAATTATAACGCAATTATTAACTACACCGAGCTATTTTTAAACGATAAATAGCTTTTAAAAAGCCATTTGTTATTTGCTTGCCGTTTTTGATTGCAACAATAGAAAGTAATTTTTATGAGAAACCAAAAAGATTATTTTTGCTTCTTCAATTAACGGAAGTAGGTGTGTTATTATTACAACTTCCTGAAATCTCTTTTTATTTTATACGTGTGTTTTTAAAATATTAAAGCTAAAATAGAATGATTTACAATGCTTTAAACTAGAAATATCATGCAAAAACTTTGTGTTTTTTCAAAAAAAATGTGTAAGTTGTAATTTACAATGCCAAGTAGCACTTGACTTTGAAGGCATAGAATTATAAAACTCTAATCTTTATAAAAGGGACTTTGATCTTCTTAAAATATTATGTGCAGCAAAATTCAAATGAAGAAAAGATATAATTAAGACTGATCACTCAAAGGCTACTGTTCGGATTTTATGTTAAACGTTTTTGAACTTTAGAATGCTTAAAACGACTTACCGCGTCAAGCAAATAACAATCATTGCAACAGCAGCATTTTTAATAACAAAATCTAAGTTTTTATTTATTTTTCCAATTCGTCCAAGACAATTCCACATAATTAGCACAACAATAATTGCGATTGTTCCAAAAAGACATTCAAGAAGATAAAGAAAAAATCGTAGCCCATCGACCGTCTCTGGCAAAGAAACACCCCATCCAGTTGTGGTTGTATTTGGTGGAGGGGCTGTTGAATTTACTACGGTAGCATTGATTCCAGACATTTCTTAAACATATAAACTAAAAGGTTGAATTCTTGAAATGAATGTATAAGTTCAGGTTCAACAAAAATGCAAAAAAAAAGTTTGAGGTAGATATATGTGTATTAAGAAATAGGTAATGGAAAATGGGAAGTATACGAAGCAGCTGCAAAAGAAAAAATTTTATATTGTATTGAGATTGATAGAATATTTAAAACATTAGAAAAATTTATTTCTAGTTAAGTAAAAAAAGTTGTAAAAAATAAACAATAAATCTCTCAACTTTTTTAACTTTCAATTGAATTGTGCCATAACCTTTCTTCTTCTAGTTCTAAGAGACCAATAAAACTGCCGTCGAAAAAAATATGGAAATTTAATTTATAACCTTAAAAATTGATACTCTTTTTTTAAAGTTTTCAAAGTATACTTATTTTTTTTCAAAAAAATAAATAATTATTAGTTAACTTCAAAAACAAGCATAAACAACAAATTTATTAAAAACTGGCCATAAGTCAAAAATAAATTTGGCACGAACGCGAAAATCTTTGAACAAAAATTAATTATGCTTTAAGTTTTTTGAGCGCTTTCGTTTTAGTGAAAATCACGAAAAATACTTTGAACTGAGTGGAATAGGATACAAAAACGTTTATACTGGAATAAGGATGGCATCAAATGCTTCCAAATGAAGAAAACAGCAATAATAGTAATTGTAACAATAGATAATTTATTCCTTATTTAAAGAATATGTGCTCTTTTGAACTTTTTTCTTTCAATGTTTAGCTGCCATTTTTACTTTTCTTTCTCGTCATTTAAGAATAAGACCCTATAAATGGTATAAAATTAAATTTATAAATTAAAACCTTTAAAATTTTATGCAATTAAAGAACGTATGATTTGCTTTAATCTTGTTTAATGCGTGCAGGTTCTACAGTATACTTCTCAGAGGGCTTAACAATAAATTATAGAGACAACACTAGAAAGAGGCAGAAAACAATTGCATAAGACATGTTTCAAAGTGTCAATTATAGCTTACACAATCTGTTTTGCAAGTTCTGACAGAAGCAACAAATTTTTTTTTGCCTTGAAACAGTTGATTTGCAAAAACTAAGTATTTTACACTGTTATACCTATCACAATGTTTATGTACAATTTTATTTATTTCCACATTTTTGCACAACAAAACAATAAATTAACAATACAATACACACTATAATACAACATTTGCATTTATTCTAGCAACACAAATTCATCAATTTCTGGTGCTATTTTGACGCTATCAATATCAAATTCTTCTTTTGTTATAATTTGATTGGCAGATTCTTGCTTTTCACAATTATTACCAGAGAATCCATCGAAACATCTACATTTATAATTATCAAAATTCCATGCTTTAAAATTACATTCCAAATTTTTTGCCATTTCTTTCCTCACACATCTGCCATGATTTGAGCAATATTTTATTCCGCATCTGAAAATTTCACCAAAATGAAATGGTTATGCAAATGAAAGTATGAATGCAAATGCCAAAAACAAAGAAAAACATACTTTTCAACAATATTCATTATTTTATTTGATTTTGGTCCATAAAGAATATCAAGGAACATTTGAATTTGAGGGCATCGTTTTTTCATGTTAGCTGATGTTGACCAAATTATCAATCCCTGAATATCAAAATTTGCCGCATACGACATTGATAGACAGATATCTTTCTGAAAAAGGCTTTTATTAAAATGCTTGCGTAACCAAGACTCATATACATAATCAAGTTCCGTGGTTATCATGCCAGACTACGGTAACTTAAATCATCAAAAAACAAACCTTTGAATAAAAATTCTTTTTATCAAAAACTTGTGTAATACTGTATTCCATTTTTGTGAAAGGAATAATCGGAATTTGATTTCCTAACATTTCTCGAATATTTATTGCTTCATTTAATCGTGCATAAGTGTATCGAAGCCGTAAATTGTCTTCTTTCATTGCCTCACGATTATAATAATAGATTGATGGAAAAAGTGCCGTTGATTCCCGATAAATCCAAAATAGCCTTTCATTTGCATCTTTATGCCGAGCATTGCATTCCATTTCCTTGGGAGATGCCTTTCCAGCATCATAATTGCACATTGGATAATCATAAAAACCGATTAATGCTTTTGGACGGAGTTTTTTTACAAGTTGAATTGTTTTAACCATAAATTTCCTAAAATATAATTTTTTTGAAAACATTTCGTAACAACTACTGTATCTATTACCTTGCAGCTCGATCAAATTCATCTGTTGCAATTCTGTTTGCTAATCGATCAGAAATTTCAGGGAATCTTTGTCGAACCCATTTAATTGATTCAAATAAGTATTCTGATCGACTGCCCCAATTTAAATCCAACAAGGGTCTCCAACTTTCATAATCAATAATTAACGGGCCATCAAAATCTGGATTTGGTACATATTTATTTATATCAGTTTCAACCTTTTCCAAATGTAATGTTATATTGCATTTCTAAAATGATCGTGAAAACTTCAAATGGAAAATAAATAATATACCTGCGGTAATCCACCATTAATACTTTCAATAATAGAATAATTTGAATAAAAATTTTCATTATAATTAAAGGAGACATTAACAACCAGCTTTGGATATAAACCCAAATTTGCTTCATATAAGGTTACAATTTTATCACCCAAAAATTTTTGTTGATCATTTGTAACAATACCGTACCATTCAGGATGCAGGGATTCATCACCTTTACATACATCACTTTTAAGATTCCAATATAACTAAAAAACTATTCGAAATGGAATTTTAAAAAACCATTTTAAGCCAAATTTGAAAATTTATTTTAATTACAGTAACAATTTTTCAAAATTTATATTAATTTAAATCTAAAAAGCTGTTCTCGAAAAAAGGTCAAAAAGAGATGCTCGGCTGCCTTGATAAAATTAAAGAAAAAAATTTGCTATCGAAAAATGTTTTCGTCTTTTTTTAAACTATCCTGTAATTATCTTCACGTTCTCTTACCTGAAATTTATTGCTTTCTATTACATTGAAAACACAAAATTCTATGATCCATAAAAGTACAAATTTAATCATTCCTTTTTATGTAGGTATCTGGCAGTACCAAATAAAAAAGAAATGCAAATAATAATAATAAATAAAAAGGTAGTCGTGAGGAATTTGTATTGTCTGGTTTTCCTCTTTCTTTTTTTGAATTCAATAAAAACTGACGACTTTCTGTCTTTTTGTCCTGGAAAAAAAATTATAAATGTTTTTTTTAATAAATAAAAGGGCAAACGTTTTTTTCTTTTAAAATCACGAGGACAATTTCCCTTTCCTTTAAAATATCATTTATGAAGCAAAAAAAAGTTTTAACATAAAAAAAGAGAGTCATAAAACAGATGGGGATTCGAGCGAGAAAAAATATTAATTATTAGGGCCCGAGAATTTTTGGTTTAAACCCGTTTTACTCGTTTTTTAAATAATAATCTTTTGAGGGAAAAAACATGTAATTTGAGCTTTGATTTGTGGTTAAATCCAGCGATAAGAAAAAAAGAAAGGAAGAGGATTATTTAAACATTTATATAAAGTTGTCAAAATATTGGTCTAATTTGAAAAGATCATGTTAACGATAACAAAATGTCGTGAAAATTTTCATTTGACAGAACTACAGATACCAAGTCAATGATAATAAAGTAAATATAAATATAACTTAATAGTTTTCAGAGAAAGTTATTTACCAAATTTACCGAAAATCAAATGCTCAATTTATATAACAACTTCTATAATTTTAAGTCAGGTGGATGAAAAAGAAACAGTTTTTCATTGTACGCTAAACTCGAGCAATGAATAATATTTGCCAAATTAAAAACAGAAAAGTTGAAAGTTTAATGACCGATCAAAGAAACAAAATTTATCGTAAAACATAAAAAAGACAAAATTAATTGGGCGTGAATGCTTCCTCACACTTTAAACTATAGATGTTTTTTATAAACTTAAGGTTTGTAATTACTTTTTTCATTACTATTATAAATCAAAAATAAAATGGTTTTAAACAAAAGTATGTGTCACGCAAATATATTCGTAGGTAAAAAAACGGAAGTGAGAAAAAATTGAAGTTTTTAAAGAAGACCCTGTTTTGATCAACTTCTCTCAAACATTGAATGATAGCATTCTAAATAGGGCACTTTAAAAATCAAGAAATGGCAGCCATATTGATTTAACCTTTAATCTTTCATTTAATGATAACAACCACGATAAAAAAGAATATTTGACAATTATTTAGCAAGTAAATATGCCAGTGTTCGTTAATGATGCCAACAAAAACATTTAAATAAAAAAACTGAAACTTTTTCGGAAACTACAGTAGTCAAATTTGATTTACAATATCAGTACAGTCGAACGCGATATTACGTTGTTTTTTCACGATCTCTTGGGGAAACAGTTATAATGTGGTTCAAAAGTAGTAAAAACACTGTTGTACTCTGATGTATCCAACTGGTACATTTTGTTCTTTGATTTCTCTGCTTTAAAAGTTTTTTAAATACCGTTTTTCCTTTCAAGGAATACAAGCGAAACAATGATGTTTTTGTATAACACAAGAAACGGACAAATATGAAACTAATATGTTTTTAACAAAAAGTAAATACGATACTGTCTGGCTGTTTCTATTGTTCGGTAAAATTCTTTTAAAAAAGTTTCACGTTTGCTTTATTTTTGACTCACAAACTATTTGTAACAAACATCATCTTTCCCCTTTCTTTGTCATTGTTTGAAAAAACTTTTTGGATATCAAACATCTTTATTTTTATTCATTCAATCACATCAATTATATATTATCACAAATCTCATACAGTAACATTAAATAATCAAAAATTTATGTACAAAAAATATAAATAAAAATTCAAGCAAAATCCTTTCACAAAAATTCGAAGAAGGTAAGTGATACACAATAAAAGCTGAGACCATCTTTCTTTAATCTGCTTTTTCCAATTTTGGATAACGAATTGCTTCATCATATGCAGGTGGAGCAGAAGCATAATTTGGAACATTTTCAAGATTATCATAAAAGAATTTTTCTTTTTCAGATAGCGGTAATGCTTCTTCAGCTAATTCAGTTGCAGGTTTAAGTGGTGAATTATTGATTGATGGAGTTTCAACAACGACAACAGCTTTCTTATCATCAAATTTCTTTGGGAATCCATTTTCGAATGCAACATTCGTCAGTGGTCGAATTGCATTCAAGAAAGCATTTACATCTTCAACACTGAAGCCTTTCTTAATTGATGATCCATTATCAATGACAATATTGAAATGTGGCTTAGTTTTTCCAATTTGAATATGTCGTCGTAAATCAAATGCCCACCATACAGGAGTTAAAGTCATACCCCAATCTGAAAGAAAATGGTTATTAGTAAAATACACAAAATTTAATTAAAATAGATAACAAAGAAACATGGTCGATGCTCTTCGTTTATCTTCTGCACGAATTCGACAAAAGTGATAGCAGTGATGAGTTTATAGACATAAATGTCTACAATTTTATGTCCTCTTTTTTTGCCCATCCTACTTCAAAATTTGTGTTATTCCTATATCCAGCTTCATTTCTTTCATTTATGAGAAAGTAAAACTGGATTGCAAATACACTTAATGGCAAAACTTGTATGAAGCTAGAAAGAGGAAAAGCGCAAATTTTTAAAACCCAAAATTAGAAGGCGGAATATCAGCAGTGCCAAAGCCAAAATGAATGCTTCCAGCACCCTTTACTTTTTTTATCGTGGAAAAATTAAGTCTGCTGAAGACCCTCACGTTTGTAAAGAAGATTAACGAAAAGCATCAGCTGTGAATCTTCCACAGATAAGGAAATCAACTAATAAAAAACCAACCTTTTGTTGTAAATAAATCATTAACAAATTCTTGCTTCTTGAAATAAAGATGGCGAATATGTTTAATTTTGATACATTTGTTTGCAGGAATTGGAAAGAAATAACTCTTCAAAATTAATTCATCAGTGTAAAGCTAAAAAAAGAACATGAGATAAACAAGTTATCAATTAAAATAAATACTAGCTGGACATTAGCTTAATTTTAACAGTTAGCCTAATATCCGCTGAGAAAATAAATTAAAAACTTACTTCAACAAAGCGATCTTTGTAAAGAATTGTTCTCATATTTCGTTTCTTTCCTAAAACCATATTTTATTAGAGTAATAATATAAGAGTAACGACAATGTAATCACGAAATAAAAATAACACGAAAAAATTTAAACACACGATAAAAAATAAAGGATTTGGAAGAAGGGGGAAAATTGATTGAAATATTTCTCGAAGAAATATCAGACACCAACAAGTTTTTCTCTGTGTTTCTAAGGAAACAAATGACAGCCACGTTGAAATACATTTAACTGTGAAAATGAATGAAATCATTTGGTTGAGATTTTAAAAGAGAGAGAAAAGACACAATAGTTTTGTGTCAAAATTCAGTGAAGATGACTCACACCTTTTCTAGAACAAAAAAGACAACATGAAATTCGATTGAAAAAATTGAAAAAAAAAGAGAAGAGAGAAAATTAAAATCAGCTGCCAAAAAAACACGACCGATAAATGCAAACTTTGGAAAGAAAAAAAAAAGGAAGAAGTGGTTTTTTGTGTCGGCTGCTTTTTAAAACAGAGGAGAAAAAAATATTGCGCATTTTATAGAAGAAAAAAACAATACCAACTAACTCTTTCTTTGAGCATTGACTATTTATATAAAAGAAAAAATTTCAAAACTCTTTGCCTCTGTAAAAACAATAATTTTGAAATGTTTTTTTCGTGTGTTGGTTAGCTTTCTTTCTTTTTACGCGTGTTGTTATTTTTTGCTGCCGCTGCAATGAAATATACGAAAAGTGGACTTTGAACATTTGAAAAAAAATATCCTCCTTTTTTTCTCCTCTCACTGTGTTTGAATCTCTCCCTTTTTTTTGACGACACAGAGAGGAGAGAACGCTTTGTTTTTGTTTACAATTTTTTGAAGGCTTGTTTAGCGATGTGCACGGTTTTTCAAAGTTTGCTCAAATACTATAATTTTGGTATCAATAGATGCAGAATTTTATGATTATAAAAAAATGTTAAAGTAAAATATTAAAAAAAATTAATCTAAAAAAGATACGCGCTTCAGAAAATCAGAAGAAGTTGAAAGAAGTTTGGACGGGGAACAAAAGAGCTGCTCTCTTTTCCTTTCTTTTCCTTTGCAAAAAAATGCGCACGCGACAAAAAAAGCTTTTTAAACCTATAGGTTTCTTTTCTTGCAGAAATACAAAGGAAAATACAGTTTTTATTAAAGAAACTTTTTTTCCAGTGATTTCCAGTGATTAATTTTTTTACCATAGATGCAGAATCAGATTCTGCATCGAATGCCTATAAACATTAACGAGTAGTCGGCGGTAGGATGGGTCATTTGGCGAAAAAACGAAAAAAATTGCTATTTTCGAGGTGTTTTACAGAGAAAAGTTTTTTCAAAAGTTGAATTTTTGGATTCTCCGTAAAAAATTACCTATATAGGGTTAAAAACTAAAGAAAATACTCAACTGCAAAAAAGATCCATTTGGCTAAAAATTAAAAGAAAAAAAATCGCTTGTCCAAAGAAAATGCGGGGAACAGTTATGTTTGAGTCGCGTCGTGCACATCGCTAGGCTTGTTTTTTGTTGTTTGTTGGAAATGCTTTTTCCTCCTTTAGGGCATTGATTGCGTGAGAGGCAAAAACTTCTTTTATATTTCATTTAACAATTTTGGTGCTAATTAAAAACTTTTATAAGGAGAAGAATTGAGGATTATGTTTATCAAATGATCTGGTGTTTCTTATTCTTATACAATTAGTTTAGGGTGTTCAAATCATTTTTCATAAATTCTTTTACTTCTAAATTTATTTAAAAATATAACACATATTGTTACAGTATACAAGCTATAACAAAAGCAAACCCCTTGAGATAAGTCAAACAACCGTAATATTTAACAAATAAACAAAAATAACCTGACTGTTACATTACACGTTAAAAAACAAAGAGATAAAGCTATAAAAATATCAAACAAACGAAACAGACAAATTACATAAGTGGAGAAGCCATTGATTCAGCATTAATATAACTAGGGGAGGTAATTTGAGGTGGAAGATGTTCATCAAGATATTTACCAATTCGACTAATAACCAAAAAGAATGCAAAGCTGCAAAAAGAAAGGAATAAAAAGAGGATGGTAATTATTGAAGTTGCTACCTTAAAACAATAATGCCACACATAACCATAATTAATTGAATGGAAGGTCCAGTAATCAAAAATCCAACCAAAGCGGCAACTTCTAAAACATAAACAAATGTTGCCAAAACAAGGCGATGAAAATGTGATGCCTAAAATGATAAAAAAGGGATTGAATAAGTCATGTCAGGGAAAATAAATTAATCCTTAAATTTTAAATTGTGATTAATGACAAAATTAAAATTTTTCCTAAAACTTGGTTACTAATCGTTTTAGCTACAGTAATCTACCTAAATTTTTTAAAAATATTCATTATTTAATATTTGTCAAGTTGCAACTTGATGAATAAAAGATTAAACTAACCAAAAGTGATCCCATAGGTGCACAAATGACGACAACAGGTACTGTAAATTGATGGATAAATGTTTATAGCTGAAGAACTGTCAAACTTACCAGATACAGAAAAATATTCCCATGCAAGATCAGAAACTTCACACATAATTAAATGGCGCCTGAAGAATATTAGTGGCCTGTTAAAGCTGCTTAAATTTTTTATGGCAATAATTTATTTTTACAATAATTAGTTTATAAATAAGAATAGTTTAGCTTAACTTTTTTGATCGTTTTTTTTATGTTAAAAAAATAAAGTTACCAAAAGAATCCAACACATGTATTTGCAGCCATCAGAACGACGCTTGTAGGTGTGGCCGTTTTTTCAGATACTCGAAAAAGTAAAGTAATAATCTACAAAAACAACATTTTATAAATTATGATAGGAATAGTGTAACACTTACAGAGAAAGAACAAATATCAACACCACTTCCAGCAAATGCGCTGCATAAACCTTAAAAAGAGATACTGTAATAAAGTGTGTTAATTATTATCAATAAAAATGCTTCTGGAAATTACATGTTTTTAGAAAATGAACATGACAAAAAAGAAGCTGTTCCATTAGAATTCTTTTATTTTTTAGTTCTTAGGCAGATGCAAAAATTATTCAAAGATTTGGCTTTCCAAAAAGCTTTATATGATAGTAAACAGTTTCAATTACGGTAATGGGAAAAAGCAACTGGTAATTTTTGAAATTACTACCATTGAAATTATTACAATTTTTTATTTAAACGTGCTAAAAACTTGGCTAAACCTCGACTAATTATTAAAATTTTACTCACCACCAACAACACCAGTTAAAAGTAAAACAGCAATTTTCCAAGCTTTAATATCTTGAATTTTTTCATGTGTTGATCGATGTTTTTGTAGATTCAGAAGCCATAAAGACATGCCGAAAGCGAACCAGATAGCCACTTTAAATTAATTATTTTAATATACAATTAAATGAAAGATGTAACAAACCAAAAAGCATTTTCTTTTCAGAATTTGTTAAAAGATGATCAACAAAATGAAAGCCTAAAATAATTCCAGTCGTTGAACCAATGGTGCCAAAAATAATTGAATTCCATTCAAGCTGAATTCGCATCCAAATAATTGTAAATGCTGCAGACGTCATACCACAGGATTGAATCATCAATGAAAAGTCTCGAGCTACAGTAGAATCAATGTGAAGTAAAAGAGTCATGACCTAAAAATACAACTTATGATGTTTATTTTAACATTCAAAAACGCCAACAGAAAATATTTAGAAGGGCTTTGATGGTCTCTGACATCGTCGGAAGATCAAAGGATATTTGTCAATTTGTCAAGTGTCCCTGGTGTCCTCTTTTGCTGCATCCTTGTTCACGTCTAAAAAACTTACAGGAAAAGCAATTGCTCCACCACCTTCTGATGTCATGCCAGCTACAGTAGCCCCAAGAATCATGGTAACAGGAAGTTGATAACGAGTTGGATAAAGCCGAAAAATATTATACTTGAAAGCAAGAGTCCACCAACAAAGATGCATAAATAAAAATGGAATCATAAAACCAATATATTTTCGGTATCGTTCATGGAAGGGTTTTGTTGCTGTTAAATTTGAGGAACCAGAAGAGAGAAGGGAAACATGCAAATGTGATTGTTCAAGTTTTTGACCTGTAAAAGAGTTGGCATGGATTTGAACATAAACATTTTAGCTAAATTCTGTCAGTTTGGAAAATTTTCGGATACGGGTTTTTCAGAAATGTGTGCTAAACTATGTTCTGCTAAACTTTAAAATTCACAAACCTTCCAAAAAATATTTTCTAACAAATCCGGTAAACTTTTTTCCTCGTTTTGGAGTAGCAACACTTTCTCCAAAGGTAGTTACAGTATGACAATCAATACTTTTTTCATTGATTAAATTATCAGGGGTTTTCTCCTGATCCATTTTTGAAAAATCTTTAAACTTTGTTGATTTTTAGAAAGCAGTCAATCTAAAGATTTTTTTCTTCCGTTTTATGCTTTTTATTTATGTATAAAACTTCTTCCCATATTTTTAGAAGAGGCGGTGCAAAAATCAACATTTTCTTCCTTGCTTTCTTTCCTTTCTTCCTTCATGCCTAAAACATACGCATAGACATAAAAAAATATATTTTACGCCGCTTTTGTTATTTTCCAACACAGCTCTGGGAAAAGTTGGGGAAAAAAATCATTTAGAAAGCAGCAACTGCACTATGAAAAATGGCAAGAAAAAAGCGAATCAAAAGACTCGCGCATCTATCTATTCTTTGCTTCTTCTTCTTCCTCCTCGTTTCCATCACTTTGCTTTCTACTTTTTCTTTTCCATCTTACATCAGAAATTGAAAAGAGAAAGCAAAAGCAAAATGCCAAGACATTCTATTGTTACTTTTCGCGCTAACTTTTCCTTATATATTTTTTGTTTAAAAAATAAAAGGTTGTAACTTCATTGTTTTTGAAAAGAAGCAACACAGGTTTCTGTTTAACAGATATTTTCAAAAAAAGTTCTAAAAAACATCCATTTTGAAAACCGTAATCTAAATTTATAAAAAGCCTTAAAAATTCAACTTTTAACTTTAGACTGGTTTTTGAAAGTGAACAATCTTTAAAGATAATTAAAAGTAGATCAAGAAAATCTTTTTGAAAGTTTAATATTACCGTAACTCACAGAACATAGAAGAATTCACACTTTGTTATCTTTTTGAACTAGCTGTTGATTAAATTTTGGCACAGCTTTGAACAACAGGTTTTTAATTGAATCATTAAACAATTAATTCCACAGTATTGTAAATTAATTAATTGCATGTTTAAAAATCCTAATAAACTGTTGTCATTTATTTTTCTTTTCATTATGAAACAAAAAAAGCTATAAATATATTATTTTTTTTATATTTTGCAGTTGTGAAATTTTACTTTATTTAGAACATTTGAAGAATCAAACAAACAAATCAAAGCTAATGGCGCAGTGGATTACGCAGAGGACTCTGGTTCAATGCATGCGTAGCTCGTATTCAACGGTGGCTCTCAGACGTGGGCACAAGGGTCCGACAAAATTTTGAATGTTGCGCTATCCTTGCGCGATCCCATATGCTTAACAGGTAGCTACCAGTGCTTCTTTTTCTAAACTGTGGCGTAATGCGCGATCCTTAACAGGTAGCTACCTGTAAATTTTCGGCGCATCGCTGCGCGATGCGCGATCCTGGGTCCGATTGTCGGACCCAATCGGACCCTTTGCCCATGTATGGTGGCTCTAGAGCTGGACCCATCAATTTTTGTTAAATTAAAAAGAATACTGTAATTTTGTTTGCATTTAATAGTTTATCACACGCTTTTTTTGGATTACTGTAGTTGCAATCATTTACAAATCTTATATCCTTTAAGAGACAAGCTACAAGCATAGATTTCAAATTTTGATAAAAAGGCTGATGAAAATGTTGTAACATAAATGAATTTTCAATCAAAAGCAGATTACTCAGGCTTCATTATTTTTCAATTCAGGGTGGTAAACAGAATTGACTATCGATATCAAAGAAAGAAATCAGAAAAGTAATTTTTTTGTTGCCAGATGCAAAAGCTTGCATAGCAAATCATAAACACACATCAATAACCTTAGCACGTTCCATTATCTATCAATGTTCAATTTATCAAGATCCTTTTAAAAGCTAATCTGCACAATTAAAAACTAAACTGCTTTATACCGTCCACAAAAAAGTTGTTATTCCCCGTTGTCTTCCATGAACCCACACATACACAAGTATATTAATAACAAATTTTATTCATTCAATAAACATAACAACAAACATGTTGACAATGCAAAACGTAAATAGATTTAAAGATTCTTTGGAACTAGTCCGTCCCTTTGAGCCTAAAAAAATCAATTTATTAGAAAAAAAATATAAAGGCATTACAATGCCCAACAAGAACATGGAAGCACAAAGAACATAAAAGATTTTTACCAAATTTTCCCTTTCCAAGTTCTCCTTGCACATTGATACAGAAACAAACTTACCAAGCGAAGGATGCAGTCATCAGATTCTCCCATGCGTCGAAGTTCACCACAGATAGCATAACGAGTAGATTTTCCAGGAATAAGACGGCCAGTATTAGGATCAACATCAACAAAATCGAGTTGGATGGAAGCATGATCTTTAGCATGAATGATACGAGATGATGAAGAGCATTTGCGGGGGACATACATGTCAACGAATTCACCTTGATCATTTTGCATGATTGCTAGAGTTTAATAATAATACGCTTAACTCAGATCTACAAAAGTTATAACGTTAAAGAAAACTTATAGCAAAACAAAAGCAAGAAATAAAGATACACAAGTCCGATATTATCAACGGATATTTTAAGTTTATCTCAATAAAAACAAATTAAATATTAATAACAATATTAGGCTTTATTTTCCTTCATATTGATCATAACAACACATAAACAAACGAACAAAAAATAATATATTCAATCAAAATTTAAGCTTCATCAGCAACCTTGCTTGAACGAGTATACACGACTTGTTTGCTGTGAGTTACGACAGGCTTGATCAAACCATTAGCTTGAAGTTGACGAAGAGCTTGTTTAGCAAGAGAAGCACGAATCTTGAAACGTTCAGATACAACGGATGGAGTGATTAATTTGACAGAAATGATCTAAAAAGAGGGAATGATTAATTAAGATTACAAATACGACTTAAATCAGCACCCTAACTTTGTGGATACCCACAACGTCCCAATTTCGTATTAAAAATTATCTTTAACAAAGAAAAGATGGCAGCTTTGCCATGAGCTGGTTAGGAACTAAACCGGCCAGATATTTGGCAAAGTTAGGACACTAATTTAATGATTACAAGTAAAAAAGAGACTACTTACTTCTTTAGCAAATTTATCATAGGTTGCTTTATCGAAGAGAACAGCATTGTTAAGCTTATCACGAACTTTTCCTTTTGACCACTTCTTTTTCTTAGCTTTTCCACCTCCAGATCCGGCGGGTTTAGCTTTTCCTTGCTTGGTATCGGCCTTTTTAGATTGCTTTGGAGGCATGATTTTACCTGAAAATAAAATCAATAAATTAATTAATAATATTACTGGTAAAAAATAAAGAAAAACACGAAAAAAAGTTAAAAAAGTTGAAGCAAAATTGTTGAAAAAAAGGCCACTTGCAACAACCAACAGCAGCAGCAAAGAAGATGCAGGGTTTTCGTGTTAGGAATCAATGCCTTTGAAAAGCAACGTTCAACTTTAAAAAAACTGCAACAAATTTTTCAACAAAGTTTAACGCTTTTGCATTAAATATTGTTTAGCAATTACTTTTTAATTTTTTTAGTAATAATAATGCAGCCACTGTTTAACTTTTAAATTATTATACACACAAATTGCAACAAAAATCATAAGCATAATCGTTGTAGTTTATATGATGATTTTGTTAGTCACAGTCATCTTCACAGAAAACCGGGTTGCTACAAAAGTGCGACTTCCTACTTTTGAGTCAGAAAATAGACGCTTTTGTAGCAAAAAATAAGGACTTTAGTAGCAAAAGCGTATGGTCTTACAAGGAAACAGCACTTTTAAAAGCAAAAAATAGAGCTCTCCGACGCGCTTTTATTTGCGACGTCGCACTTTTGAGGCAAATAAAAAAAACTTTTTTTTTTCAATTTTTACTCGGCAAAATTCGCGCTTTTAAAAGCAAAAAAATAGCACTTTTGTCGCAGGCTTGTTTTCTGTGTTGCTTCTTCCCTCTGCGAAAAGATTAAAAAAGGAAAAAGAAGTGTTAAAAATTGAATTTCATTATCACATTTAATACTTTATTTACGTAATATGCATCAAGAAAATTAAAAATGCAGCTATATCTTTGATGAAAGATATTATTTATATATATTTGACATAAGGGTATTACGGATATTTCCTCGAAAATTGTAAGGCACAAAACCCATTGATTAGCATATAAGGAAGTAATATTATATCTGTATATTTGTGCTTTTTGATATCTTTTATTAGTAAAAAGATGTAGTGGATGTAATAGAAGATGAGAATGTGCTCTAACTGATTTTGATTTTTGTTATAAATTTTTAAACAAATATTTTTGTTAGCCCCCTGGCAATTATTCTTTTCTTCTTCCAACATTATCATAATTGCCTATCAAAACATTGTTTATTACCGTCTTTTCTAAAAACTGTTTTAATTGAGAAGAAGAAACATGAACGCATAAAATAAAAAAGTGCTGATAATCGAAAGTCAAAAAAAATTTACAACCCTTTCAAATTAGCAGTAAGTTGTTTTTTCTTTAAAGCGCAATAAAAACTTCTACTACTTGTCAAAAATGGAGATACTTGCTTCTCTTTCTTGTTTGTACTTTTTTGCTTTTTTAGCGTCAATCGTCTTCTCTTTTTTCGGCTTCTTAATATTTTTTTGGCAGCAGGCATCGATTCTAGCATAATCACTTTTCAATGAAAGACAGCAATTTTTTTTTGTATTAGCTACGATTGTAAAATTTAATGAAATGTTTGTACTTTTATGGAAAACATTTCAGCTATCCTTTAATGGGAGTGTGCTGCAAGGGTCAAAGAGAAACATTTATTTACGGTAGCATTGTTAGCATTTGAAGAGCGGCGATAAAAATATGTCAAAATGATATCTAAAGAATGACAGGACTTTTTTGGGATACACAAATTGAAGCCATCTTTGGCATTTTTACAATCTTTCCTTTTCATACAGAGAAATAATTAGAGTTCAATAATCATGTAAGCAACAGATTAAATTTTTAAAATACAGTATACATTTTTATGTTGTTTTGTTAAATCAAATTTTTTTTCCAAGTAGTTTCGTGTTAAAGAATGGTACTATAATCTTTTTAGTCAAAAGCTGATTGCGAAATTTTTTGAAAATGAAAAATAAGGCTATTAAATGATCCGTCCAAAATTTTTCAGCTTTTTAAACTCAATTAATATCTTACATTTTTTTTGGATACAGTAACCTAATCAACATGTAACATGCCTTACAATCATTTGTTAATGCATTATTAATATCTGCAGTAATGCTTTTAAAACTAGGCATGGCAACTGTCTCGGCTTTTTTAGGGTTTGATAAACAAAATTTTTATAGCATTCAACAGCTAAAATAAATAATTATAAATGAGCTTCATGCAAATTAAATGCCATCAAACAGTTCAAGTTTTATTGAATTTTTGACAAATCTCGCTTATTTGTCCCTGGCTGGCCCCTCGGCATTTAATTTGCATATCTTTAGGCGGCATCAAGCTCATTGATAGCTATTTATGTCATAGTTTAAAAGTTGTTTGAAAGTGTAAAAAACTCTGTCGAGGAAAGGTGCCATGTTCATTTTAAAACTTGTTTAATCTTGGATTATAAATATCTCTGATCTATCTCTATTAAGCATTTTATTCAATTATCTTTCCTTCATACAGTTTCTAATTTATTCATGCCTTTAACTCGGCTCCAACTATTTTCCTGCATCTTTATTTTTTACCCTTACTTCTTCTACAACAATAATATTTTCCCTAATAGTTTTGCTTCTTTCTTCTCCCCAATCAAATGTTATTTTTAGGAGGCGCTATAAATCGCTTTTAAGTTGTTGATGATTCCACGATTAATTCATTTTTGTTTTTTTTACATAGCGGCAATTCTTTTTTATTTCTTTTTTTTCAAAGATAAGAAAAAGGAGCATCGTTCACAGAGAAAGGCAAAAAGAAATGCTTTGATAAGCATAAAAGGCTACTGACTGATTTGAGTGAATGAGTTACTTGTTGAACAAATAGTTTTTTTACAACTACTACTGCACAATATAGAAGTTTTTTTGTTGTTATATCTTTGAGTTCTCAGGAGCAAAAAACAATCTGTCTAGACTATAGACTTCAAATATTAAAGTAAACAATTTAAAAAAGTTTAATGAAATATCCTAAAAATGTACTGTATACAATTACAACAATATTTAAAGTCCACAAATAAATGTGAACTTTAAATATTAAAGATGCGCAAAACTAAGCAAACAAAAAAGACGGTAACAGCAGTTATTTAAAGGGAAGTTTTTTGACAAATTTGACAAATCTTGAAAATCTGTCTACCATTATCACTTTTTGCGGCTTCAATAATGTTTAATAAATGTCTCAGATTTCCATTTTAAAAAAATTTGTGGGATAGCTTTTTTCTAAACCATTATTTTTTCCCCTTATAACTGATAGTACTGTAGGTTTCTATTTATTCTCACTAAACTTTAAACCCCCTTCTTTAAGCATTTCCTTCCTTTGTTTTATTTCTAAAACAAAAAAAGCAGTCATCGATTATTCCTAGCTGTCGATAATGACCTCTTCAAAATCGGGCATTTGCCCACTAAATGTTTTGTTTCTTTATTTTCTTGCAAAAACGATTTGTGCGAAAACAGCTATTCAATCAAGTTATCATAAAACAAAAAATAAAAAACAGTCTTAAAAAAGTTGTCATTTTTTATAAGTGTAAAAATGTGGTGACAAATTAGTTTTAGCCCTAAATAAATAAATATTTCTGGATGACATTTATATATTCAAATTAAGAGTTTATTCTTTTATTGGCCTTAAAAAATGTTTGCTAGAAGTTAAAAAGCTAGCACACATTTTGTGCTGCTACAGTGCCTTGGATACTTTTTTCTTTCTTAAAACGGATACGGTATACTTATTTTTCCATTGATGTGGCAAAAATGACATCTGACTGAAAATTTCGTTTTTTAATTTTTTAAATGAAGTTTTATCCCCTTGCAGAAGATTGCGTAACTAACTCAACGTGCATTTATATCTTCCACATACGGTATCTCATTTTTGTATTAAATAATCCTTGTATTTCATGAAAACTCTAAATTTTTTTGAGTTTCTCTTTTTTGACCCCTATTTTGTTTAACACTTTTTGAACAATATTGTTTTCCAAGTGCCGAATTTAGTTTACAATCATGTTAAACCTCAATAACCTTTAAAGAAGGAAAAAATTAGTGTAAAAATGACAACCCACAAACAATCAAACAACACTCATTTAAATCGCAATTAATTTGTACCTGTCAATTTTTTTGTGAGATTTGATGTCGGCATCCGGAGGAAACTCGAAAAGCGATATAAAATTTTTTGATAGGTAAAAAAGGTGCCGACAACGGTGACAAAAATATGTTTCCTTCTCTCGAGAGAGAGATAAAGAAAACTGCGCGTTTCAAAAACTGACAAACGCTTTTTTGCCGTTTTTACGACTTGTAAAACAAGTGATTTGCCACCCTTCATTTAAAAAAGTTCAATAAGGGCTATGTCCTTTAAGGTTTTAAATTAAGAAAATATTGATTTAAATTATTTTGAAATGTTAATAATTTAAATTCGCCACATTTTAATTGATATAGAGTTGTTTTCTGTGTTATACGTTTTTATTTTAAAGATTCCAATTCCGGAATTTGAAGCAACTCTGTCAAGTCTGTCTAAAAAATTGCATTTTTTTATTTTTTAAAAAGACAAGCTTTAACCTCAAAATAGTTTTCATAATCAATGAAAGTATTTTTAATATCACTGCAAAAATTTAACAATGCATTGCTCTTACAAAAAAAACATCTTTTACTGTACATTTTTGCATCACACCTTTCCAATGTTCGTGGAAACAAAGCAGCTTTTTAGCTTCTCATAATCTCAAAAACTTTTTCAATCATTAGCTTTGAAGAAAATGATATATAAAAATATAACACAATAAAATAAAAAAAAGATAAATTATAAACAATTTGTCGAAAAAAGAATTCAAGAAAAAAAGAAAGAAATTTGACAAATTAGTTTTGTCTGTTTTTGCTTCTTCATCTTCGTTTTCTCCTATAACTATTTTCTTTTCACTCTTTCGAGATCGACAGTTGGCTGTCGCCCGATTGAGATGCCATCGTCGTTGTTGCTGTCCATCGAAGTTGCTGTTTTTGTGTTGATTTTGAAAGATTAAGACTTTTTTCTTGCTTTCCTGTGAAAACATTTATGTTTGAAAATAAAATGTTTTGAGAAGAAAAAGATGAAGCAGACAATTTATTTTTTAAAGCTTTTTTTAAAAAGAATGATAGAAATAAAAATTAGCTTTTGTCAGGTGTTTTTGAGATTATGAGGATGATGAGGTAAAAAAATATCTTGATGACAATGCGTTATAATAGTTAATTAACGAGAAAAAAACAATAAAAATACTGTAGAAACAATAAAGAAAAAGAGATGTAAGAGCATGGCACTTTTATTGACTATAAAAGTGCTTTTAAAAGTGTGCTGTTGGCGCAAGCAAACGTCTTGGTTATTCTTATATCTTATCCGAATTAACAAAATTACATTTGAAAAAAAGAGCACGCAGTAACAACGAAAAACTCTATTTCACAAAATGAACTGATTAGTTTTTTTTGGGTGACTAAAAGTTCAAAAAATTAGTTTCTTTCAAAATTTGCACTGCCACAAAAACTACAGTACCATAACCAAAAGAAAACGATAAAATAATATTTTTTTTTCGAGAAATACGAGAAAGAAAAGTAAGTATTAAAAATAGTCAGATAAAAAAATACAATATTAAAAGCCGCTCTCTTTTGAGGTAATACAAATAAATGAATTTTATGGAAAACAAACATCCACATTTATATATATGTATTTTCTTGTAGTTTAAAATAAAGATTAAGAAAGAAAGCATATCCATAAAGAGAAAAAGAAGTAAGATTAGTTTCACATTGTCACTAAATATTAAAAATAATATCTCATCATGTTTTTTTTTCTGGTAGGAATGAAAAAAATGATATTGTTGCTGATCGTTGACAGAGGATTATGAGGTAATATTGTGTGGATATTTTGTATTTTAATATGCATTAATATTTGCATGTATTTTATGTGTGATTTTAATCTTTTTCTGTAAGTGACAGGGGTTTTTGTTTTCTTGACAGCACAGATAGAAGTTATATATGTTATTGCCGAATTTCTTATAACTCTTTAAATGTTATTTTAACTCAAATTCGGCTATAACATATCCATTTATATTTTTCTCATAAAGTTGTTAAAGAACTATAGAAAACTATATCCAAAAATTTTTTTAATTACTTAAATAATTATATAGTTTAGTATTTTGATAGTATAATCTTTTCCGAATTCATTTAAGAGTAGAAGGCTTTAGCATAAGTATTGTTGGATTTATTTGAAAAATAACGTAAATGTTTATCCTTCTTTTTATGCGTGCAAATACCCATTCACAAAAAAGTCAAGCCGAAAAACAACAACAAATATTCTACCGTAATTCGTAAAAGTTATCTTTGCTTACTTCATTTGTTCACTTTGGCTTGTTTTTAGAAAGATTCAAAAAATATCATTGTCTTTAAATAACAAACAGCAACAAATTGCCTTTTCTTAGATTATTCTTCTTTTCGGCAAATTTTCAAAGGTGATCGAGCACCTTTTTTTCCATCAACAAACAAGCAGCATTTTAAAAAAAGCGAAAAGAAAATGCATAAAAAGTGGAGATTAAAGTTTTATTTTTGTTGCCAAAGCCATGCACCTCAAAACGACCAATCAAAATCCTTAAACAAAAAAAAGCGACAAGTTTTTGTTGTTTGAAATATACAAATTAAAGCTTCTTAAACAAGCATAACATGTTTGATCGATGTTTATAGTAGGCTTGAAGCAGTTGATCAACAGCTATTTAAAATACAGTTAGCAGTTTTTGTATCACCTAAACTAATACCAAAAATACTGTGTTTTAGTGACATCGACCAACCAATACTTAAAATATTAATTTTTTTAACAATAAAAATATTTGTCTTCTTTTTAACGTTTTCTTTCCCCTTCATTTAATCGCTTTCTTTTCGTTCATTTTTCATTTACCATAGAAGAAGACAACTAAGACGAAGACAACGATGTGTGTGTGTGTTGATTATAATCGCAAAAATGAAGTGTCAAATCATTTGTTAATCGCCAGCCCCAACCAAAGAATCAACTCACACAAATTAACTTCGATTTATTGCAAGTCGTTCAAAAAAGGACCCTGTCTCTCTTTTTCTTCTTTATTCACATCAAAGCAACTTGGGCGGTAGTAGTAGTATAAACGGGTAATGAAAAAAGAATCCGATCAGACAAGTAAAGCGAAAAAAAGAAGGAAAAAATGGGTAACTAACAAAGGACATGGAATACGGTAGTTTGAAGCTGGAGTGCAAAAAAAAGTTGTTTTTGAAAAACGCTAAAATTTGAAATAATATTTTTTTAAAAACGATAAATATTTTGATAGAGTACTGTAATGCAAGAGGCTTTAGGAAGGAACTTTTTTGATTGCATTTTACGTTTGGTTGCCTTTTTGTAATGATGATAGGCAGAAAAAAATTATACAAATTTTATAAAACAACCTTCACAAATTATTTTTAAAAAAGTTTTCCCGTATAAAAAACAAATTAGTTAATTACCTATAATCACCGAACAAAAACAATATTAAATTAAAATTTTTAAGTTGGTGACCTTGTAACAGATCTTGAAATTTTTGATTCTTCTGCAGCAATAGCATTATTTGAGGATGATGAAGATGTTGGTGAAGGTGATTCAGATTTTGATTGTTTTGGCATATCTATGCCATTGGAGGTGATGGACACTGCTGCTGCTGTTGTTGAAGGTGGAAGTTGTTGAGATGATGGCATTTGTGGATGGGAAGGGGTTGAAAATGGTGGACCAAAACAATTATTTGGGAAAAATCCAGGTGGAAAAATAGGTGATGAAAAATTCATCGGTGGCATATTTGGATGATTTACAAATGAAAGATTTGATGGTAAAAACATTGGTGGAAACATTGCACCTGGAGGAAGATGTGGTCGATTTCCATTTGCTGCTGCTGCGGCTGCTGCAGCCATTGCAGCTAAAGGATGCATTGGAGGTAGATGATGAGAATTGAGCATTGGTTGTTTCTTGAATCTAAAAACACAAATTGTTTGAATGATTACACTTGAATTAAGAAATTACCGTTTTCGCCGTCGTAGAAATGACCCATGATCGAACATATCTTCAGCACCAGGATCTAAAGCCCAATAATTTCCTTTTCCAGGATTCCCAGGTTCTCTTGAAATTTTGATAAAGCAATCATTGAGGGATAAATTATGACGAATTGAATTTTGCCATTTAGGGAATGTCCTACGGTAGTATTCGAATTTTTTAGTTATGTAATCACAAATTTGAGCTAATGTTAGCTTTCGTTCAGGTGAATTTACAATTGCCATTGCAATCAGTGCAATATACGAATATGGTGGTTTTGGTGCAAGTGGTCTAAAATTACGAGTTATAAGAAAGGCATGATTCCTGCAAAGTGTTACCTTCCATCAGCGTCCTTTTTCGGCATGCCATCTTCATCATTCTCTGACTCATATCCATCGACATTTCCTTCGGCAGATGATGAGGGTTCAAGTGATTCAACGGATTCAGGAGATATTGATCGTTCATTTTCTGGTAAAACTGATGATGTACTTGGATCAGAACTGGTGGAAGAAAGCTTTAATCGTTTTGCTTCTGTTTCATTCTCATCAGCATCCCAATCTTCTGCTTTGCGTTTCATGATATGTGCCGCAGCAGCATTGGCTGCAACAGCCGCGGCAGCCGATGAAGAAGTATTTGATGTACTTTGTAAAATTTCTGCCATTGAATAACCCATTTTTTAAAAAATGATTATCTGTGTTGCAATGGGAGGGATGTTGTTGGTTGGCAGCAAAATTGAGCAATGGTTTCTGAAAAAAATAATACTTATGCAACTGATGAAAGTATTACTGTAAAACACGAAATTCGAAATATCAAAGAATTTTCAGAAGACAAAAAATAAGAATTATGAAAAAATTTCATCTGGAAATGAGCTTCGTTCAAAAGCAAAATGATGAAGAACTAAAATTTCAAAAGTAGTTTTTTTAAAAAAAGGTATACGATAGCTGTAGTTTTTTAAAGATTGGGCATTCATATTCTTTTTCTTTCAATGCATTTCTAAGACATTAGAATAAATAAAAGAAAGCAATGAATAATCATTAGAAAAAAAGATTAACTTTTATTTAACAAAAGTTATTTTACTTTTATTTATTTTTTCGAAAAGGGACATCTTCTTTTTATTTTCTTTGAGGCATCTTTTTTTAATCCGGAGTTTCTATTCCAAAAAGGTAAATCTTTAAAAAAATATTCATTTCCCTTATTTTTTAAAGATTCATAAATACATAGTAGTAATAATAACAAAAGATAAAAAAGAAAGAAAAACATTGAATAAAAAAGATACAAATAATATTTAGGGAGAAGAAAAAAAGAGGTAAATTAAAAAGAAGAGAAGCGGGAAGTATGATAGAGAATGATAGGAGAGAAAGATAGTAGAGCCCAATTTGGAATGATGTTCGAGGTGTCGTGTCATCACTTTAAAACGATGACAGAATATTTCACCCCAATGCCATTTTGACAAAATTCTGTTGAATCTTTTGGGTGGTATTTAAGCTTAACAGAAACGCAGATCTTGAAAATTCTATTCAAGCCGTAAACGTTTGCGTTTTTGTTAAGGTTCAGATACTACCACAAAAACTTGTCGTAATTTCGGTGAAACATTTTAGAAGTATTTAAAAAACTTTTAATTTCAATTAAATGCATAATCTTTTATGAAATAAAATATCCCTATCTTAGCAGTTAAAACAACTCCTTAAAATTTAGTCAGGCACTGTTGGAGAGATATGAGAAACAGTAATAATATTATTCTAACAATTTTAAGAAAATAAATATGAAAGTTTTGAAAGCAGCTAAATGCTTCGCTTTGTAGCAAAAAAACTTTGAGTAATAAAGTTAATAAAGTTTTTAGGCAAAAAAGTAATCACTTTAAATTTAAAATTTTTTGTAAAATTGATTCAGAAGGTTTTAAGTGCAAAAATACGGTAGCCACTGCAGGCGTTTTAATGATCTATGAAAATTTAAATAAAACTTTTTTTGAATTGTTTTCTTTTATAAGAAACAGACCGGCTAGTTTTCAAAATTTTCGCAAAATCCGCCTTCAAAAAATACTGTGTCATCGAAAGCGCTGGGTTGACAAGCTTTTGCAGAAGGCTGTCAATTTGCAGCAGATTTGTAACCGAAAAACATAAGAATCTTGATCTCTAAATTTAAATAACAACCTTTTAAAGTTCAAACAACTTTTGCCCTATTTTCTTTGAATGATATGGCAAAAGTTGTTGTTTGCTTGAGTAATTGCTGATTGATGCATTTCTAGATGATGCCCTAGAAAACAGAAACAAAGAAGAGCATTTCTTTTTTAAAAAATTTTGACAACTTTAAATGAATGAATGATCAAAGAGATGGAGAAGGAGGAGAAAAGGCAAAGTGATTAGTTTTTAAGTAGCAACAAATTATATATCTTTCTTTATCTCAACATGCTGTATGTTATTGTTTGTTATTGGCATTTGCTTTTGTTGCTACCTTCTTTGCTAAATCAAAAATCAGAAGAAAAAGCAAAAAGTATGAAATAATGTTATCTTTTTAGAAAAATATTTTTTAATGAAAAAAAAATGTGAGAAAGAAGTTTTTTGTTTTCAACGGATTACTATAATAGAAGCATAAAGAGGAAAAGGGATGAGTGAGTGAGTGAAAAAAGTGCAGATGTTGTCTTTGAGATTTTTAAAGAAGTGTTAGAAGGAAATATAATAAAATAATGATGAGTATTATTAGTCAGAGAGAATTTATTTTCATTAAACTATGAAATATTAATAATACACGAAATATATGTGTTATGCAATAATACAATTTCAAACATAAATCTATCGTATCTCTTAAGCATTTAGGTGTTTCATAAACTTAGAAATCTTTTGTAAGATAATCTGTATTCCAGATTTCATATTTGTATTCACTTAAACCACAAAAATATTGACGTAATCTTTTTTTGCTCTTAATAATGGAGTCAAAGGAAGGGGAAGAGGTTTAAGCCAAGCCACAAGGAAGAAGTTTAAATCCAACAAAAAAGAAAGCCCGACAAAAAGCTGCCAAAAAAAGAAAATATAAGTATTATCAACAGAAGAAAAAAAAGAAATTTACATTCATTTCTTTAAAAGCTTTTTTAAGAAAGAAAGATATCTATCTTACTGTCACCTCATCTCTCTCAATCCAGTCAAGTCCAGTCAATCGCCTTTAAAGAATAATATTGTCTCAAGTAATTTTCTTCTTTTTTTGTTGTTCAAAAGATACTGTAGCAGCAGCAGCCTCCAAAATCCTCTTAAATTCTTTACATTCTATCTACTTCGAACGTCTTAAAGTCATAATTTTATATCTTTACTTTATATATAAATCTCTAACATATGCAAAAGAAGTAAGTTAAATTAAAATAACATTATTAGAAAAAAAGAATTTTTGAAAAAATGACATTTTTGTGTAAACTTTAAAAATTTCAAAAACCTAAGCTTAAATAAATATTTTTATTATTCCCTTCTTTTTTTTGAAAAGAAAAAAATCAGACGGCAAAAATTTTGAAAGAACTTTTTTTAATGATAAAATGATTAAAACACTTTTTTTCTTCATTTCAACGCGTTTAATCATCATATTGAAGGTGTGTTAAGCTTCTTAAATCGAAAGCGAGAACAAGCGAGAGAGAGAAATGGCAAGTGTGTATAAGACGAAAGTGTATCAGAACAAAAACAACATTCAGGAAATGTACATATCTTTTTTTGGGGACAAAAAATTGGAATACAATAGAATTGGGCGGAATAGAAATGTCTATGGTTATGGTTGTGGTGGAAGATATGAAAGAAAATTTTTTTAGGTAAGCTACATGAACTTGAAGCAGTAAAAAGGGTGATGACAGAAACAGAAAATTTCGGCGTTGTTTTGAAAATTAATTAAATAAATGAGACACGTGGAATATTAGAGGAAAGCGAAAGAAGTAAAAATTTTAAAAAGTGCCTAAAATTTACAGTTGTGAATAACTTGATAAATAAACTTTAGAAATGATAATGCTATTTAAACAATGATAAAAAGTCACCAACAGACCATTTCCAAAAATTTTTTTGTCGTACAACAGATTTTGAACAATTTTTTGACCCTATCTACCGTAACCTGTTTTTTGTTTTTATTACTAAAGAAAACATATTTTTAAGCTCCTATCACTTTTCTCTCCTCTCCCATAGCATTAGTAACAACCTAAGTGATCATCACTCCTTTCTTCCGATCCTTCACTCTTCTTTTTTTATTTAAAAAAATATTTTTAAATCTTGAAATAACAACAAAAAAAGAAAAAAAGAAGAATCTTAAAACAATTGTTAGCAAATTTGCGGTGTATAATCATTCTAAATAAATGATAAAAGAAAAAAGAAGATGAAGAAAAGAAGGAGAAGAAGAAGACACGGACAGTCATCTTCTATCTCTTTCATTCATCCATTACCGATGTCAGCCATCAAAAAAGAAATATCCGTCAAAAAGGAAAAAGGAGGCGGGCTATCGGGAGGCAATCGGTTGCCCTATTGGTGAAAAAAGCTTGTGAGGGTAAGTAAAAAGAGGTGGAGCTTGTTTTTTAACATAGGGAGAGACATTGAAAAAACGAAGACGAATGCTAACAACAGCAAAGAAAAGGGGAAAGAAAAAGAGAGTGACAGATAAGGAGGAAAAGGGAACGGCAAATTTTTAAAGCTAAAATAAATGTTTAAACAGTTAAAAAAGCATTGATCTTGAAAACTTTTTTACCTTACTTTCTTTGATTTTAAATAATTAGTTGATTTTTATTCAAGACAGGGCTCAAGAACTTGATAGTTTTTTACAAAATATTTTGTCGCTTTTAGTGTTTTTAGTAAAAACAATATTTTAACACTGTTAGTATTGTTTTAGCTATACATTAATTCTAGCAAGAAAAAGTTTTTTTAGTTTTCACGTTACATTTAATAAATTGATATTTCATTTCCCAAAAATGCCTTTTCTTGAATCAACTGTTTCCTCGTCGCTCTTCGTTTTTTTTACTTTGGCTCGTTTTTGATACCTATCTTTGCCACCTTTTTCATATTCGCATTCTTTCTTTCTTCCGATTACAGTACTGTCATCAAAATTCAAATCGCAATTTTCTTAATATTTTTAAAACTAATTTTTTATTTTCTATTACAATGTTACGGCAATGAAGAAAAAAAGCAAACATCGAAGTTTTAAAAAAATTTTGTGTGTTTAAAAGAAATTTAGATGATTCTATCGCATTTTCAAAATCAAATCTAATTAGTATCAGATTCTTCCTCCTCTTCTATTTTTTTATTAAATAAAATAAATATAAACAGGTTTCAGAATATAAAAAAAAATAGAAATAACAACACACACTCTTTTCCTAAATTATATAAAATTTGTTTTTAAACGATGCCCGTTACGGTCAAAAGAGGAAGAAGAAAATAATTTGTTTAGCAAAAACGTAATCGAAACATTTGTTTTTGGGTCTTCTATAAGTAAAAGGATACAGTAGTTTGAAAGAAAAATATTTATACCGCATCAATGACATTTTGTTGCAAATGTGACACGACGCTGAGATGAATTTGAGCTTCTTTTTCTTTTTAAGCGATTAAGATATTTGTCATTGTGACACTTTTTTACGATCATTTCCGATTACAATCTCATGCAAATTTATATAGTGTCAAACATTATCGAATAAACACTTAAAGATCAAAAACTTTTTTTGCTGTTTCTTATTTGTCAATCTTTTTTGCTTCTTGTATGAATCTTAATCCCCATCTCTTCATTTTATTCCTTCAATCATTTATTTTTTTGCTTTAATTGTTAATGCGCAACTTTATTAATCGAACAGAGAAGCTGCATCATCTTTTTTGATCATCTTAATCCTTCTTTCTTTATCGTCGTCATTAAAAACTCATTTGTTCATTCACACATTTTTTCATTTCCGTTTTGCTTCACTTAAAAGTAAAAAAGTGGATGAAAGATATCTTCTTTTTTTTCAAGTCTTTTTCCTTTTATTCACATTTCTTTTGCCACCTTTTGCCATGTCTTCTCGATCCTCTTCTCTTTTGCCATTGAAAAAGAAAAAACATTAAATAACACACAATTGCTTGCTCTCTTCTCCTCTTCTCTTCATTATAAAACTTATAGATACTTGAAAATAAACTGCCGGTAATCGTTGAATAAAGAATTAAAAAAGAAGGGATCCGCCCTTAATCAGCCTTTTGATTATAGAGAGAGAGAAAAAGAAAGGGTAAAATAATCATAGCAAGTTTTTTTATTCCTTATTTTCTTTTGCAGCAGTTTAAATGTCACCAAAAAATTTAATTTTAAAATGTTAAATTAAATTAGTAAAATTAGGGTGTAATATGTGTTAAGCCAAGAAAAGTTGTGAAAAATGAAAATAGGATTAAGGTGGAAGTGCAAAAATGCAGATCTATGAAATAGCTTTACAGTTTTATGAGAACTCAAAAGTTTTTTTAAAACTATATTTTATCGTACATTGGCAAGGAAGCTGCTATCGATATTGCAAAAATACATTTGAAAATAATAAAAGCTCTTACGTTTATAAAATTAAAGGATCAATGAAGAAAATGCAGAAATCAAAAGAATTTTTATACAGTTTCTACATTTGTGTAAACGGTAGAATTGTGTACGAAATACAAAAAAATGTCGTGATCTAAAAATTTGAGATAACTAATATGAAAGCCATTTCAAAATTAATTCAAAAATGAAAACCATAATAAAAGATTTCTACACATAAAGCCATTTCAAAAGTTTACCATTGATTCGAAGATTGTTCGAGCTGTAGTTCCAAAGATGAAAGTCACGACAATGCACTGCGAGAAAAAAATAGAATTTTGTCTTTTTTAACATCAATTTTTTGTAGTTGTTTATTTCGCAGAAAAATATCCCCTTTATTCTGTCATGCCATTTTTTGATGCAAAATACACGTTTTATAAACAAAATGATGCCCTCAAAAACAGCTACCTCATCATCGTTTGTAAACATGTGAGTGCAATCGTATACGCAACAAAAAATATAATATTTGTAATGATTTCTGATGGAGCTTTCTTTTTCTCTTTATCCGATTTTGACGTGTTTCTTTTTCTTTCAATTTAAAAAATTATGATAGCCTTTTTTAGGGGAGATGGTAAACATTTGTACAATTTTTTTTATTTTATAAGATAAATGTGTATTTTTTTAATTTCATTAGAATAAGTGAATAGGGCAGATAGACAAAAGTGGTGATATTACATATTTTTTTGCAGCTGTCAAAATCGTTAAAGAAAACATTATCTTAGATCATAAAAAAGGGGTAGTGAAAATGAGATAGATAAATGAAGAGGAAAAAGAGTTACATAGTAGGATTACGATATTTTATGGCATATTTTTGGATGAAGGGATTCTTCTTTGTCGATAAATGGCATATATTGTGTAATAAAAAATTAGGGTGGCCTCTAACAGGACAAAGATCAAAGATGTTACTTGTATTATGATTTAAAAAGCATACTTTATCTGATTCTCAAACTGGCTTATTCAATAAGGTTGATGCCATTGGCTATGTGCCATTGCTCAGAAATACCGTTATCTGCTTAAATATCATCGTATACAAGTGTATACAATATTATTTAATATTGAAGATCACTTGTTTTTGCATTTTATCCGATATTTGTTAATAATTCCTTAACTGTTAGCATCACATATTCTAGTTGTTTAGTAACGTTCCCAACGAAGCATATATCCCACCCAAAAAGGGTTCAAATGACAGTATAATTTCGATGTCTTGAGATAAAAACGTAAACAATCATTAATAACATCTATGTACAATTCGATTTCCATTTTTGGATTCATTTTGTTTATTTATTTATCAAATGGTAAAAGCTCAAAAGCACATCATTGCTATCACTTCTCTTTTCTTACTTCACATCTCATTTAATTAACTAAAGTATAGGAATAAGTGGTAGCCGTAGTAAATAAGAAAGAAAAAATAGAAGAAGAAGATCCTAAATGATGGCGCAATAAAAAAGCGATTTGTATTCGATAAGTGTGAATGATGCAAAAAAAACGAATTGAGTTAGAGACTGTAACACATTGAAAAAGAAGAGAAAAGAAGAAGAGGAGAGATTGCCATCAAAAATGCGCATACTGTTGAACTAAGAGAGAGAGTAAAAAATACATATATCGGATTAGTCTTAAAGATGAAGAAAAAGAAGAAAGAGAATCATGAGATTTAACACTGAACAATGAATGAAAAAAAAGTGTTCATTCAAGCAAAATATATACATATACAGAAGGAAAAAAAAGCATGAATGAAGGAGCAAAACAAAAAATTATCGGATTTACAAAAATATGTTTACGCCGGAAGTTATTGTAGTACCTACCAAAAAAGAGGGAGAGAAGGTAAACAAAAATATTTTAAAGTTTTGACGTTATAATCGCTTTAAACAAAATTCAACAAATTTAAAAACGATAAACATTATTTAAACAAAAATAAACAATTATTTTAAGTGAAAATACTGTAGACAAAGAAAAGTCACGGAATTAATATATTTTTAAAGACTACAAAAAAGACATTTTATTTCTTACTATGGGGATATTATTGACATAGAGAATACAAACAAAAATCATGTAACATCAAACAAAACATTTGCGTCAAAGGGATACTGTAAGTGCAAGGATAATCTCTTCGCTTTGTACTATCTTTTACTTTACTTTATATAGATGTTTATATCAGAAATGATAATGTTAGTTTAATAATTTTAAATGTATAAAAAAAGAGAGTTACTTATTGAATACAATAAAAAGTTCACTATTTTCTTTCTTAGATTTAAGCGATTTTCTTCGAAAAAGTTTTAAAAAATATAATCGTATTGAGGGGGGCTATAAATGCGTGTGCAAAAAATATTTTTCAAAATAAAAAATTTACTATATTGAAATCCAAAAATGTTCTTACAATATTATAAAATAGCAAATGGCAACTCAGTTTTTGACATGTGCTGATTTAGAAACTTTTAGAATTCATGAACAAATGAACCAAGAAGTTAATGACGAATTCGAAATTTAAGAATTAATAAAATATAGAGCTTTCTAATGGAGACAAAGCAAAACAGGAAACCTTTTTTAGATGGCTGAATTTTTGGACAGTATGTTCACAAAAGTCATAATTTAATGTTAAGTCGGTGCAAAGTTAAATTGAACTTTGGAGTATATTTAAAAAGTCTTCTTGTTAGCCAGAATTTTAGATGCAAAAAATGCTACCGTTTGTTCGTGACGTTTCTTGTTTATGCCACCGCTTGAGAGCTTCTGTTACAAACTTGCAAGACCGCATGCAGAAATAAATTTTAGGGAAGAACGAAATTAATTTCAGTAGGGAAAAGCCACTGATATTCTGCGCTGTTAGCGAAAGATCCTTCTTAAATAGCCAGCTCAGTGGCTTAGTGGAGTAGCGCGGTGGATGTTCGGCCTGGAGATCCCAGGTTCGAATCCCGCCGGAGACGAAACATTATAAAATTGAGTGGTTGGGTGCTCGGTGGATCCGAGGTTAAAACGAATTCCATGGGTGGCACCCAGGTTAAAAGTAAGCCTCCTCCTTGGATATATGTAAAGTCGACTCACGGGTATCGCATTAGGGATCAGTAGGTGTTAGGGCCTACACAATACTAAGTTTTTTTTAAGTTTTTAAATACGTGCTTGCAAATTTGCAAGCTGTAATTACTGAAATTCAAAAAATTGCCCTGTATTTTTAAAAAAACGAAAGATTTATTTTAAAAGAAAAACAGAAATCTCAAATTTGTATAAATAAAATCTTTTTTAAATAAATTATTAAAAACAAAACTACAAAATGCGGTAGCAAAAGCAGTAGAAAAAAGAAAAATTTATGTGGGAAATACTTTCACTTTCATCTTTTTTTCATTCCTGCTTTCTTTCTCTCTCTCATTTTTTTATTTAAATTTGATTTCTGAAATGACTCAATCTTTCTTCTTCTTGTTTTTCAAGTTTATTCGATTTTTCTTTCGGTCACTCATTTAACTCACTTTTTTGCCTCTCTCAACAACATTGCGCAGAGTTCATTTCAACCTAAAACAGCAGCAGCATCGGACAACCTCTTTTTTTTTTCCTCTTTTTTATCGGCGCTTGAAAAAAAGGAAGAATGTAAAAAGTACGGTAATGCTCTATTGCCCTTTGCCTTGTACGCCTCCAAACGAAATTTGTAATAATAATAATTTTTCAAGAGAAATGAAAATATTATGTTTTGAAGAAATAATATTATTATTGTTTTTTTCTTGAGTAAGCAAAAACAGTGTTATTTAATTTTCTGGTTTTAAAGTGTGATAAGTGAAATGACACATGCTTGAAAAAATTAAATTTAAATAAAATTGACTCGAAGAAAACTTAAATTTTTTAAGTTGTTATTTTAAAAATTAAATTATAATAGCGTTTTTAAAATCAGCAATTCTAAAGGTCAAAAAGATAATGCTTGATTTTTGTGAGTACGAACACTGTTTTGCGACACAAATTCGGAGTTAATTAACGTAAAAAAATCATAGAAAAAACGCCGCTTTTCGAAATTGCACTTGATGAGTAGACGCTTTTTCATATCCGTCTTTGGAGTGGATAAAATATGTTTGGCCTAACACTGAATTTGAGTAATACTAAAAACACAAATAAAGTACACTTATAATTTAGGTTAAATCTTTATTGGTGTATATGGATTGCCCACAAAACCCGCGACTATTGATCTCTGCTAACCTTCTAACGTCAAAGTAAGCTTTTGCACCACATCAAAGGCGGTACAGCCATTTGCTTTCTCTGCTTTTTACGTGATTTCTAGATAATTGCAATAGCTTAATGCCCTGACCATGATATGCTTTTCTGGATATCAATTTCTTAAAATTTGTTTTTTATTGCTCATTGTAACAGTAGTTAACTTTTTATGATAAAGATTAATGAAATTCTTTAATGCCCATTTTATTAATGCTTGAAAAATTTTAAAACACAAACTTTACGCTTTTTTATACATTCACTCATTACCCAAATTAATTTATTTTTTCAGATGGATCGTTAATCGTTTTAAATTAAAATTCTTTTGATTCTTTTTTTGTTTCTCAAAAACAGAAAAAAAGAGTATGTGGTGATGATAATTTTGATACGATTTATTCGATTTGAAAACCAAATCATTGTTATTATCGTCAAATATAAATAAAATTAATTCAATCTTTTCTTTTTCTTTCTCTTTTTTTGTGCTCTCAATTATTTTTGCTTCTTTCGCAAAACAAATTTTAATTTAAATTATCAACAACTTTTTTCTGAGAGAAAAAAGCGGAAATTTCTAATCGAATAAAGTAATGCCTTTGATATTGATGATAGGGATACGGTATTGATACACCCATTAAATATCGTCACACGTGATTAAGAAAAGAGTTTATCAACATTAAGACAAAAAATTAGAAAAGTATTTTAATGTAAAAATTGTTTACAAAAAAAGATGTTGTAAAAACGGAAACGAAAGATGCATTGGAATTTAACAATGTAAGAACGAAATGTGATTTCTAGATATGGTTTTGTTCCAAAAAAATCTAATCTCCTTTTCGTGTGGTTAAGAGAGAGTGTTGAACACAAAAGTATAAGTGATCCTTGTGACAAAAAAATATGTTAAAAGAGGCAAATAATAATTATTGTTTTCATAAAAAAACACGTTCATTGATTTTTTTCTCGGAGAAATCTTAAATCTTCTTAAAAATGCATATTAAGAAATTCTAGCAGAAAATGTAATATTTGCATATATCGTTTTCTTCAGTAAATCATTTTTGAGATATTAAAAAATGAAAATACAAATTTGAATATTACAAAAAGCAAGGAAAATAATGGTTTTTAGGTAAAACAAAGTGTACTGTAGTCATTTACTGGACAGAGAAAATCGAAATGAAAATAAAGGATCCATTAGTAAAAACAACAAAAAATATTTTTTCTAGTTTAAGAACGAAAAAATACTGCTTTTTTTGCTGCTGCTATTTTGTATATTTATTTTACATCAAAATTTGTCAGCGATCAAATCACGAAAAAAAGAATTTGTTGCGCAGTATTTTCCTGGAGAAAGAGAAGAAAAGCATGCAAAAAAATTAGATAATTTAAATTAAATTAATTACGCTCGATTTGAGAAAAGCCAAAAAAACGTTATTTGCTGTTTTAACGCTCAATGAAAAAAATGGAGTAAAGAAAAAAACTTTTTAACTATTAAAATTTAAAGTAAATGTTGCGATTTAAAAACAAAACCTAATAAGAAGCTTTTGACGCATGTAAAAAGAGGGGAAAACTTAAAAATTATTAAAAATTTTGTATTGATTTCAATCAACTTTTAACTTTTCCGGCAAGAGTGTAACACATATTATTACTTACCATTTTACTGCCGTTCTTACATAAATGCAATTTGCCATGCTAACAAATTTGAATACCATTGATAAAGGCTGAAAAAGAACTTTTTTATTTTAATATAAAACCTTAATTTTACACAATTGTTGCAGTAATTTTTGGACAATAAGATCAAAAAAAGTTATTATTTTTCAAAAATGCCAAAAGAATTAAAATTTTTAAATTTAACAGTTTGATGAAGGGGCAAAGTCAAATTCTTGACAATTAAAGGAAGAAAAAAAGAGAGATAAAAATCTCGAAAAATTTTATTTTTAAAAAATGATTTGCATAAAAGTGTCAAACCAATTTTTGCCGCCAAAGTGATGAGACGCCGATTATGCATTTAATTTTTATTTGTGGCAAAAAAAAGAGAAAAAAACAAAAAAACATCGTCAAGTTTATTGAAACCGTAATTACAGAGGAAAGAGAAAAAAAAGTTTTGATCCAAAGTTTTTCCAAGGTCAAAAACGGCATTATCAAAAAAAGAGAGATACAGTTGTTTTGGAAAAGTGTAAAAAAACAAATTTATGATGAAGTCTTGCGAGAAAAAGATATAAATAAAGGATTAAACAATATGTCGCTATTTTTGAAGTGACAATGCGAAGTGTCGGCACTACAGAAAAAAGAAGTAGAAGGAACAAATGGCATTAAAAAGTAATTATTACGGCATAATCGACGGACAACTGTTATGTACAACAAAACTACATAACGGATTTGTGTCAAATAATTATTGAAAATAAAAAAATACAATAGCAAAAAAGGGGCTGATAAAAACATTTTTAATTTATAAAAATCAAAGCTTTGAATGAACATAAAAGAAATCGTAAAAATCTTTAACAAAAAAGAGGTCATTTCCGGTCAATGGAAAGCGGTTGCGCAAATGTGCCAACAAAAGAAAAAACATAAATTTTAAACTTTTTTGAGAAAAAAATGAATTGCTTAAAACGAAGGAGACAGAGTGTGGGAAAATGAAAAGCAAAGTCAGACCAAGTGGCACTCAAAATGTTTCATTTTCAAAAAAAAACAGAACCAATATAAAAATTTGTTTATAAAAAATCGGCCAAGTAGTGCATCAGTATGAAATAAGAGATGGAAAAGTTGTTGTTAAAAATCTCGAACTTTTTGCGGGGTTATAATCAACTGATAAATTATTAAAACATAGCTGATCTTTGTATTTTTGTCATCGACAATGATTATTTTATCATTTTATCACTTAACTTTTTAAATTTCCACTTGCTTGTTAAAAAAAATTACAAATTCGGCTAGCCGATCTTAAATTCGGCGGGTCCACAAATTCGGCTGTAACATATAAACACCGGCAACAAAAGATAAGTGTAAAATTTTCAGATGTTTTTTGCTTCTGTGATTCATGAAAAAATGATGTTTAATTTTATTTATTGTGAATAAATTTCATAGCAAAAAAAGAAAATATAAAACAGTTAATCCTAAAAAAATTTTTAATTATTCTGCCAGTTTTGATAGTGTTGCTGTTGATAGATAAAAATGCATGTATTAAAAAATAAACAACAACATCAATTCTATGCAACATTTAGTCCATATTCTGTGATAGAAAAGATTCTCGAAGTGTCAGCCTAAAAGATACATATAATTTCAAAGTAAGCTCTTTGGCATAATTTATGTTTCTACAGTAATTTCTTCCCTACCTGAACAACTTCTTTTGTAAATTGTGGAAAGCTGTTGCCGCTGCTGACATCGATCTTTCCATTACAAAGTCGATTAAAAATTTCATCAGCATCTTTATTGATATTTGGTGGAACGATTCGAAGATAATTATACCTTCCAAGATTGTCAAGGGATTGAAGAACTTGCTTTAGAAGTGTTTCTGCGATAGATTTAGAATCTGCATATAACGGGCCTAAACCGAGGTGGTTATTGACACCTGTTCGAATATGCCCAATACCCAGAATATTCCCATTTTTATCAACAGCGAATTTTGCAGAACTTGTTTTTCCATCTGCAAAAAAGCTTGTATCAAAATTTGATGAATCAGTTTTTTAGAAATCGTTTGTAAAATTTAGTTTAAAATTTTGACGTCTTGCAAAATACTTTCGAGACAATGACAAGCTTGTCATTGTCTCGAAAGTATTTTGAGACTTTATAAAAAGTAAAACAAACCCAAAAATGCTTTCAAGAATTTATCACGTCTAATTCCGCCTTGAATTTTTGTATCATATTCAATCAACTTTTGATAATCAACATCATTAATTCCAACAATAATAACTTCAGGGTCAGAATGAAGAGCATTTATATTAATGTGAGTAATTTTAATCTTGGATTTGCAGACTTGCCAATTAGGAAACTTATTATATCCAAACACTTTAGCATATTTTTGTGACATATAAGAAGCACCATTTAAACTCAAATTTGCATTTTTAAATCTTGGATCACTGATGACTTCTTTAAAAAGTTTTGTACCGATTCCTTTTCCTTGAAGTTCCGGGAGAACGATGTAAAGACCAAGCGTAACCAAAGCTGGAGAGCCATCAATTGGTTCAAAGTAGCCAATTACAACAGATCCAAGAATTTTATCTGTTGTTTTATCGACGGCAATTAAAACATTAAAATTTTGTTCACCAAATCCGTTGATGAATCGATGATAATCTTCTTCTGCATAGAACCACCCAAAGTCAGCAATCTAAAAATGTAGCATTAAAATGTTTTTAGAAAAAAAAGAAACAAACAATTTTCATAATTTCTTTCCACCGATTAAAATCAGCATATGGAATTATAGCAATATTATTATCATCCATCGTAAACGCTTTAAAGTATTGTATTAAAGTTGTTTAGCGATGAAGTCCTCTCAATCGACTGCAGTTTTAACTCAACTTTTGATCTTATAAAATACTTGCAAAGATTGCACAAGCTTGACCAATAATGTTGAAAATCTTTTTTTCAGGTAATTAATTATGTTTTTTAAGTCAGCGGCGTGATGTAAAAATTGCAAACTTTTGATCATGCTAAAAACACAATGCATGTATGTATTGCATATAAACCTAAAAAGGGAAATAAACAATTTTTGTGTATAGTTTGATCAGCATCAGGAGTGAATGAGCAAACTATGATCAAGCCTTAAGGCTGCAACAACTGGTTATTCTTTTTTTCAATGAAATCACTTTTTCAAAACTATGTTTATTAAGCCTTTGTTGAGCTGTGATAATTCATTTTTTTACTTCGATTTTTTCATCAAAACTTTTACAACAAAAAATTATAATTACCGACATGTTTTAACAGCTTTCTACATCTTATAATTATAATTAATTCTATTTATTTTTCTACTTAAAATTCCCTCGGATACAGTAATTTACAAATATTCTGTTTTGCTTGAAGCCTTAGGCCACATAAAACGACCTAACTCGAATATAGATGAATTTTTATTATTTAAATATTACAGTATAATACTGTTCAAAGTTTAAACATTACAAAATAATTTGCACCGAATATATTTGGAAAGACTCCAGTACAATAGGAAGAAAAAATATATATTATAATTTTGTTTCAGGTTTTGATGTTTCTGGTAATGTTTGTTTGAGTTCATCTGGAATGCATTGAACATATTCATCATGTTTAACCCATGGAGCCGTAGCAAGAACACCACCAGTATTAGGATGTTGTACATCAGCATTGTAATTAATACGACGCCCAGAAATATCTGTTAACATTCCACCAGCTGCAATGAGGACAGCTTCTGGTGCTGCAGTATCCCATTTCTTACAACCATTTGAAGCAAATACATAACCAGCAGCTCCTTCCAAACATCTCAAAACTTTGAAGCCAGCACCTGATACTTGAACTAAAAAAGATAAAATTTAAAATTATAAATTTTATCACTAAATGTGAGATACAGTAAAATAAAAAATAACGAACCAACTTTATCACACAATTTTTTCTTTTGTAATGATTCAAGAGCGTGTTGTACTCCAACATTTGAATGGCTTCGTGTTGTTACAATCACACGTTCATCTGCTCCTTTTGCAACTTCAAGCCCAAATGCTCCAACACCCACTATACCCCATAAAGTTCTGCTATCATTTCCAGAATAATATGGTTGATGTATTACACCAGCAATTGCACGGCCTTGATAAGCAATACCAATTAAAACAGTTACTTGCTGAAGATTTGCTATAAAATAAAAAGATATAATTCAATTAACAAAGAAAAGAAAGCTTACGAGATCTTCCCTTTAATGCTGCAGCAAATTCTGACGTTCCATCCAATGCTTAAAAAATAAAGTTTAACTAGAGAAAAGAAAGAGAAAATAGCAACTCACGATCGACCCAAATAACGACATCTTCTTCTTTAATCTTTTTTAGATCTTCTGGCAACTTTGAATCAATTTTTAGCACTTCTGTTGAAAATGATAAATCTCTTTTATCCACTTTTGAAGTAACATCTTCTTCACCAATAATTTTTAGCCGATTTTGAAATTTTTCTTGTAATGATTTTTCAATGCAATATTGTGCTGCACGATCTGCTTCAGTTTGAAGATCAGCTTGTTGTCCAGTATCAGCTTTATCAATAATTTTTAGATCACCGCCTGACATAATACCCTAAAAGAAAGACATATATGCATATGGGGAATGTATTATAGTGATAAACAAACCTTAATAATTCCACCAGCCGTTTCTGAAATGGATACAGAACTTGCAACAAGTCGAGTAATAAAGCTTGCTCGTTGAAACATTTCTTCTGCTGATTCTTGATTCGCCATTACAATAATATTTGCTTACAAAATATAACAATAATAGAATTCTGTAAAGACAAACATATAGTATTTAATGCATTAAAATTCAGTTAGTGTTAAAAATAAAAGTTCAATGAAGAAGAACAAAGTTAGTAGAATCAATAAATTCTTAACGACAAAATGTTATATACTAATTTTTATGGGGAAATTAACAAAAAACAAATTTTGCTTTTTTAGAATGTAAAAAGCTTTTAAAAAATAGAAGAGCAAAAAGAAAAAGAAGCAAAAAAGTAGACCAAAAAAAGTTTAGCAGCAACAACAAGAAGAAACTTTTTACAAAGTCAATGCCAAAAAATATAAAAGAGAGTGAAGGAAAAACACACAAGAAAAAAAACTAATGGCTACTTTTAGGACATTTAAAAAATTTATAAATTGATAATAATCTACATGTACGTGATCAATGATCGTTTTTATGCAACAGAAAACAAAAGGAAGGAAATAAAAGAAAAAGATTGCCCAGGTTATATAAGCTTCTAGACTTAATATCTTATATAAACATGGGTAGAAACAAAAGAAAACTTTTTCAAGTCTCTGTTAAACGTGGAACCAGAAATTTTACTTTCATAAAGACAAAGATAGATAGAAATCAAAAATCCACGTTGAACTAATACTTATTTTTGTCGATACATCTATGAAACTTACCATATCTTTTTATCAATTTGAATGGGATTTTTTGCAATCTAATAAACTTTTAAAATTTTTATAAATTACACTATAAAATAGATTGAATAAAAATCTCTCAATCTCATGTTTATTTATGTCTTTTTCTCTTGTGTTCAAAGATCATTTTTTCTGACAAAAAGACAAAGTGCGAAAAAAGAAGATGAAGGAAGTGGTTGCAATGAACTATGCTATTAAAAATCGGCCATTACAGCTTTTTCATGTGAACAATATTATAGCATTTCATTGCTTTCTATTGTAAAACGGCTAAAAAACCTTTAATCTTTAACATTTTTAAGACATTAAATGAATATTCATAATAATTGTTTCATAAAAATGCTTTATTTTTTTAACCCCGGAAACAATAACAATAACGAAACAACAACAGTGTGTAAGGTGTACTGTAACAAGCGCCTTTAGGGCAGTGCAAAACAATTAAACAAAATATTTTGGCTACAAATTTTTAAATGAGCATTTATTTTTTATTGACAACAACACAACTATTATAACGTATTTCAAAAAATTAACAAATTAAGCAAATAGCTATTTTTTAAAATTTTTACAGTAATACATAAGCATGTTCTAAATTTTTTTACAAATCCACAAAGATGCATTTTTCCATGTTGACGTCAAAACTTATTCTTTTTGATGTTTTAAAGTAACATTAGCAGATGCATTCCTTGTACAGTGTTTTACAAGGAAACATTACATCATAGTAAGATTTATAAAAGAAAATTTTTTAACATATGTACTGTAAATAAAAATATGCTTAATGTTTTTAAATATTACTATTTATATACAGTATACGGTTGTTGCAACATTAATAATTTTTTTACATCTTTGTTTTTTATATTCGCGACAAGAAAATTTACTCCAATAAACTGTGAGAAAAAAGCAGTGAATTCTGCGTGACTCAAACACTTATTAGTTGTATTAAAAATATATTTGTTATAAATTAACTTTTATCGAATGAATTATCAAAATTCAGCAACTATAACTCTTACAATATGATGCACGAAGATGGTGATGATTTTCGCCTCTGGAGGTTGAGAGTTACAGCTTTATATGTGAGCTTTTTTAAATTTGTTTATATTTTAAAATACATTTGTTGATGTAATTTTAGATGATTGCTGATCGAGGCTATGACGTGAGGCCGGAAGAATTGAATCAAACGCTAACACAATTTAAATCAATATATGGCGAAAAACCTTCAAGAGAAGATTTATCTGTACTTGTGACACATAGCGATGATATTACTGGTAAACTATCTATAAACTTCAAAGAACTTTAAAACGTATTTATTATTATTTTTAGATCAATTACTAGTGATATTTGCTGATGAACAAAGAATAACAAATGAATCTGTAAATAGAATTTATCGAAGAATGGAAGAACAAAGAGTTGCAAAAGCTCTTGTAATTGCACGAGAAGGCATCACAACACAAGCAAAAGATACAATAGATGAACATTCAAATCGTTATTCTATAGAATTAGTTCCAGAGAATGATTTAATTGGTGGTATTACAGAAAATGATGGAACAGATATTGTAGATGAAAAAGCAGAACTATTAAACCGGTATAAATATGGTGATTTTATGACAATTGATTGGCTTCGAGATCTTGCACGAGATCGAAAACGTCACAAATATATTTCTTCGCAGAAATCTGATTTTCCATTTGGATTTTTTCGTTCATTTTTGGATGCAGTATCTGGATGGATATGTGTACTGTTTGTTGGATTAGCTGCTGGTTCAACTGCTGGCATTATTGATATTGGGGCAAGATGGATGTCAGATTTAAAAGATGGAATATGTGCTGATCGATTTTGGTAGGTTTTTTACATTACTGTAATGCTTTTGAATTTTTAAAAGTTATTTTGATGCAACACTTTTTAAAAACTACTTTTTGAAATATTAAGTTTTTAAAACAATATGTTTAAAATTATGTTGTTTCTTCTAGGTTGGATCGTGAACACTGTTGTTGGAGTGCAAATGATACAATTTATAAAGAAGCTGATTGCAGCTCTTGGACTACGTGGCCTGAAGCAAGTTTTGATCTATTATAATCATATGATTACTGTACTTTTATAGATGCTTGGACATTACAATCAATCTTTCTTTTATTATATTTTTGATTTCTTTTTTTATGTTCTTTGGTGAGATGATTGTTTATTTCCTATGCTTTTTAATTCAATTTATTACAGGGCTGTTCTTATGGCGGGCTTTTCTGTTTCATTAGTTAAAGTTTTTGCTCCATATGTAAGCTATTTAAAAAAGTTTTCATTTGTAGGAGTATTTAATTTTTAGGCATGTGGAAGTGGTATTCCTGAAATGAAAACTATTCTTTCTGGTTTTTGCATTCGTGGTTACCTTGGAAAATGGACTTTTGTTATTAAAGCAGTTGGCTTAATTTTATCATCTGCTTCTGGATTATCACTTGGAAAAGAAGGACCTATGGTATGGATAATATAAATTATATTTTTTATATATCATTACAGTAAATTCTAAAACATTCAGGTTCATCTTGCATGTTGCATTGGAAATATATTTTCATATGTGTTCCCAAAGTACGGTAACAATGAAGCTAAAAAACGTGAAATACTTAGTGCTTCTGCCGCTGCTGGTGTTTCTGTTGCTTTTGGGGCTCCGATTGGTGGTGTTCTTTTTTCGTAAGTTCTTTGATCGTATAATTCATTTGGTACTGTAATATTTTTAGATTAGAAGAAGCATCATATTACTTCCCTTTAAAAACAATGTGGAGAAGTTTCTTTTGTACGTATTAAATATTTCTCACATATTGTTTCACAAACAACTTTTTAGGTGCTTTAATTGCTGGAATTGTGCTTCGATTTGTTAATCCATTTGGTTCTGATCAAACTTCACTGTTTCATGTTGATTATGCAATGAAATGGACATTTATGGAATTGTTGCCTTTTGCTTTGCTTGGTGTTTTTGGTGGCTGTTTAGGAAGTAATATTTACAAATACAACCTTTGAATGTCTATAGTATTCTTTTTTTAGGTTTATTTATTTGGTCTAACATTTCTTGGTGTAAATTGTAGGTGTTTTTTTTAAAAGTAATTTCACCTTATTTTTAAATTCTAGCCGAAAGAATAGCAAAATTCTTGGTCAAAATCCGGTTTATGAAGGTACAGTATTTTTCTTAAAAATTCCAAAACATTAAAAATTCTTTTTTAGTTCTTGTTGTTACTGCTTTAACTGCTAGCGTTGCTTATTGGAATCCATATACACGAAAATCTGCCAGCTCTTTAATCAAACAACTTTTTGAACGTTGTGGACCTGATAAATTGATAGATTTATGTGATTATCAAAACAAAACATTTACAAGTGATTTAATCGGTAATAATTACTATCCTGGTGGAGATAATGGCGTTGGAACAACAGCATTTTGGCAACTTATTTTTGCTCTTGCTTGCAAACTAATATTTACGGTAGAAATATGCTTCCTTGATTATCTTTAATTTTTTAAGTTTAGATTTTTACCTTTGGTATAAAAGTTCCCAGCGGTTTATTTGTTCCTTCCCTTGCTATGGGTGCATTAGCAGGACGTTTGCTTGGAATGCAAGTCGAATCATTTGTTACTACTTTACAAGTTTGTTTTGTTTTGTACTTTATTGTATATATAAATTTGCTTTAGAGTACGTCTTCAAATCCATATTGGATGTGTCAAATTGGTAAAGATTGTGTAATGCCTGGATTATATGCTATGGTTGGTGCTGCTGCAGTTTTGGGAGGTGTTACCCGGATGACGATATCACTCGTCGTTATTATGTTTGAACTTACGGTAACATATCATTTGTATTTTGTTATTATTTCAATCTTGTTTGTTTTAGGGTAGCCTTGAATTTATTGTACCAACAATGGTCGCTGTTATGGTATGATTCTAAAGCTTATCAGAATATAAAGCTATATAACATTATTTTTTAGTTTGCAAAATGGGTTGGTGATGCAATTTATCCAATGGTATTATTTTAACTATTAAAAGCAAATTAATGTCAAAGTTTTTAGGGTATTTATGATGCACATATTGATTTGAATGGTTATCCTTTCCTTGATAACAAAGGTGAATATCCATATTCAACTGTTGCAATGCAAGTTATGAGACCTGGTGGAGCAGATAAATCACAGCTAAAAGTTATATATCAAGATCAAATGGTGGTTGGAGAAATAGAAGATTTAATGCGTGAAACTTCGTGCAATGGATTTCCGGTTGTTCAAGCTGCAGATATGTTCATTGTTGGATATGTTACAAGAAGGGATTTACAAATGGCATTAACAAATGCAAGAAAATCATATCAATATGTAACAACCAATTCAAAAGTTTATTTTTCAAATAATGTACCAGATTTTGATGCCACTGGATCTTCACCTGCACCACTTCGATTGAAAAAGATTGTGGATTTGGTGAGTGCGTTTAGTGATGATTTTTGTTAAAGCCGTTTATTATTTTAGGCACCTATGACATTAAGCGAAAATACTCCGATGGAAATCGTCATCGATATGTTTAGAAAGCTTGGACTTCGACAAGTTTTAATAACACAAAATGGAAGATTACGAGGTTTAATAACAAAGAAAGACATTCTTCGATTTATGAAAGAGGGTGATATCTAGTCATTTTTCACATTTGTTTATATTTATGTTATTATATTTGCCATAACATTATTTATTCATTTTGTTTTTGTATCTGATAAACGTGAATGTTTCCTTTTTCAAAGGAAAATGTAAAATACATAAAGCTTTTGTTTCTTTAAATTTCTTTTGCATACTATCCGAAAATTGACTTAAGTTAGCTACGAAGTGAAAAATTATTGAAGCAATTAAACATTCGAATACAGATAGGGCATGAGAATTTGATCGACACAAAAAATTGAATATGTCCATGTCTTTTTGCTGCGAATTACGCTGTGCGAAATTTCCTGTTTTTTGTAGCCCAGTTTCACATGATCTTCTTTTTTATCCCCCCTGTATTAATGATACTTGTGCACTTTTGGTGTCAATTCTTTCATTAATAGCAATTTTTATAACGTTAGTTGTAAAAAGTAAGAAGACAACAGAGACATCAAAGTTTAACATTGCTGGTGGCACCCTTTAAATTTATCTAGACAGTATTAGATAAGACATCAAAAAACTGTAAAGATAAACATTTTTACAACCATTTTTTTAAAGCAATTAGACCTCCGTGAAAGAAAGCTATTTTTTGTTGTTATCAAGCAAGATTGTATGACTTTACGACCTATTGAAAAGTGCAAAGCTAAAAAATGGCTGTAAACCAGCATCAAGCAGTACAAGGCCACCATGAAAAAAATTTATGGCTATAAAAGAAGTACATAAGACAATATTAAAATTATAGTTTTTGTGTACTTTTTTTAAATTTTGGGGTGAAAAATTAGAAAAGTCACAAAAATGAAAAACACTGTAATTATTTTCTGTATGGTTTTTATTGCTTTCTGCCTTGTTAAAAATGTAAAAGGTTCAAAAATTTTATTTGTTTCCCCAAATTTATCCAATAGTATTACAATGCAAACTGGCCGATTAGCCGATATTCTGGTTAAAGATGGACATAATGTTGTATGTTTCTTGGATACTATTTTAGTTTTATTTTCTACCGTATTTTTTGCATGCGACAACAGTCATTGTAGTTTTCAAGTTATATAATTTTTCAGACTTTTTTTATTCCTGAACTTGTAAGCATCAATAAAAAGAATGGAACAAGATTGGCAAAAGTTATTCGAATGGAAGGATTCACAGATGCATTTTTGAATAGTATGAGATCATACGGCAATTTATTTGATCCAAAAATTAATACAATTTCGGCTCGAATTCGAACTCTTGAAGCTCAAGTTCTATTTTGTAAAGAAATGCTTCAACGAAAAAATGAACTACAAATTTTTAAAGATGAAAAATATGATTTAATTCTTACAAATGGCTTAGATCTTTGTGATATTGGCTTAATGCATTGGCTTGCACCAAAGAGTTGGGCGTGGATTGTCACAGGGGTAATTTTTACCCTTTTTTACCCGTGGATTTTACCCCTGTTAATAGTTACTTAATGTTTCTCTTTTTTAGCCTCTACATGAAACAAATAATTATCCATTGGGTATTTTTATATGTCTTGAAGGCGTTTTTAATCTTGTTTTAAAGGTATTCCTGCGATGCCAAGCTATTTGCCAACACTTGAGGATACTTTAATTGGAACAGAAATGACATTTTTTGAACGAGCTGAAAACTTATGGAATTGGGTTGTCCAAACTGTGTTGCATCAATACACAGCTTATAAAGTTAGTTTTAAAAAATTTTAAACGATTAAAACATACAGCACCAACTTTTTCGAACAAGAAATGCGATACAATAATGCAATTATTGAATCAAATATCAATAATATTGATAATTCTTTTTAGATGAATAATTTATTCCGGTATTACATTGATCCAAAATATCCTTCTGTCTACGATGTTGCGGCAGGAGCTGGTCTTGTCTTTATTAATGACGATGAATTTTTGGATTTTGCTCGACCTATTCTTCATAAAACAATTTATATCGGGGGTGCAGGCCTTCAAAAACCCAGGCCTTTAAATAAGTTTTTTAAAAACATAATGCAAAAAGGTGCATTTGGTACTGTACTTGTAAGCTTTGGAACAGCAGTCTACACTCCCGCTTTGAGCCTTGAAAAGAAGCGTGAAATGATAAAAGCATTTGCACAATTTCCACAGTATCATTTTTTAATGAAAATTAGCCCAAATGATAATGATACAGCTGCACTGGGATATGGAATTTCAAATGTTGAATTTGTAGAATGGATGCCGCAGTCTGATATTCTAGCACATCCAAAATGCAAAGCTTTTATCTCTCATGGTGGTTTTAATAGTGTTATTGAAACTGCACTTCGAGCTGTCCCAGTTATAGTTTTCCCAATGTTTTTTGATCATTTTAGAAATGGAAAAATGATTGAACATCGAGGTGTTGGTCTAGTTATTCCTAAACAAGAATTTGGGCAAGAAAATATTGAAAATTCTTTGAAAGAAGTTTTATATAATCCCAAGTAAATTTTAAACATTAACCATTAAATTTTAATGAGTATTTTTCAGATATAAAATTGCAGCAGAAAGACTTAAAAATTTGATGGCAACAAAACCAAATCAACCCGATGAAACTTTTCTAAAATGGACAAACTTTTTATTGCAACATAAAGATTTGTCCGATTTAGTTCCATACGGGGCAAAAATGAATATTTTCGTTTATCTTTCATTGGATGTTATTACAGCTTTAATCATTGCAGCTTTTTTAACTCTTTGGGTTCTTCAAAAACTTCTACATTATTTTAAACATTTTGCTTTGATAAAAATTGTGAAATCAAAACTTGAATAATAAAATAAATAAATCATCCTTTGTAATTTTTTTGTGTCAATTGCAAAATAAAGACAATACAGAAATTAAAATAGTTACAAAGTTGAAAACATAATTGGTAGTTTGAGATAATTTTGTTCACATTAAAATTGGCACAAAAATACATCACACGAACTTTCACTCTTTTCCCCTTTTTCTTTTTTGATGTTTTGGAAGTGACTGGCTTCTTTCCATCCTTCCTTTTTTTCTGCATTTTTCATCGACTTTAAAAAACGACAAGGGTTGTTTACGTTTTTTGCAGCAGAAAAAGACGCAAGCGTTTTTGTTGGTGTTGTTTTTTTTGAAATTCTTTGTTGACGAAAATGGAACGAATAACTTTTTACGCTTGCTATTTTTGAGAGTTATCTTTTTTGACTTAAATTTAACGCATTTTTTTGATAGTTTTTAACTTTCATTGAATTAGAAATAGTATCTTTTTTTCATTTCCTTTAAATGTTAAGAAGACAATAATAGTAATTTTATCATTTTTTATGTTTTTTAATCGCTCCGCTTGTTCTTTTAACAATTTTGTTACATCTTTTTGCGCGTATTATTATTTTTAAAAAATTTTATAGATTTTATAGATTGCTTCTTCTTTCTGAGTGACACTAAAAATCAAAGTGATCAAAAAATGTCATTTGTTCAACTTTCCTTGAATCATAAACGCTATTTTACAAATCCATTTTTAAAATCAACTCATAAACAAGAAGATATCGTTACAAATGATTGGCTTTTACATCAAATTACAACAATTACTGATAAACTTATTAATCGAAGTATATCTGAATATGAAATTGCAGAGGGTAAATGTAACATTTAATTATGATAGAAATCTTTTAAAGACTGAATAGAAGTCTTATTACAAATTCATCAAGCAATATTAACATCCCTTGTTTAGGTTGTGTTTATACTGGAATAGGTGGAATTGCATATGCTTTACTTCGTGTTATTAAACGTGTAAATCCTTCAAATTCTGATGAAATTCTAGCAGTGTGTCAGCAATATATTAAATCACAACTTCAAAGTGCTCAAGTATGTACATATTTTGCAATATTTATACTACATTATATTACTGTATATTCTAGCACGCATCATCTCGATCTGCTGTAAGATATTTGGTTGGTATTTATGGTTTACATGTTGTTAATGGAATTCTTTGTTCAATGAATGGACAACCACTGAATGAAATTATTGCACCAATTCAACAATTGGTTCATCTTATTGAAAAATCAAATACTGAAGATGAAATTCTTAATGGCAAAGCTGGATTTCTTGCTGGTGTTTTAACATTAAAGTTTGTTTTAAACAAATATTGTAATCCTTTATATTGCAAATTACAGGATTGAAGCAGGTCAAAATGTTTTAAATAAAGATGACATTCGTCGAATTCTTAAAGCTATAATTCATTCTGGTCGAAATTATGCTAAAACAAATCGATCCCAAGCTCCATTAATGTATGAATGGCATGATTCTGAATATTTAGGAGCAGCTCATGGTGTATCTGGTATTTTACAAATGTTTTTGAGGTACGACTTTCCTGCCACTTATTAAACTTACATTTGTTTCTTTATAGTTTTTGGAGTTATCTTGATGATACCGAAAAAGAATATGTCAAAGAAACTTTGGATTGGTTTTTGGGCTTACAAACTTCAATCGGAAATTTTCCTTCATCTTCTAAACATATTGGTTTGTTTCTAAAAATAAAACTTGTTTGATTAAAGAATAATTTCTAGGTGAAGAACGAGGTGAAAATGAATTGATTCATTGGTGTCATGGTGCAGGTTTGTTTCTCGTATTTGGTTTGCATTTTAATTAATTGAATATTGCAGGTGGTTGTATTTATTTATTTATTGTTGCATATATGGTTCTTGGAGAACAAAAATATCTTGATGTAAGTTGTTTGTTCCCTCACCATCAAGCCTTAGATACTGTATTTTGTCACTTCTTTCATTACATTAATTTGTTTTTTATTACAGGCTGCTCATGCATGTTCTGAATTAATTTGGCAAAAAGGTATACTTCATAAAGGTCCTGGCATTTGTCATGGAGTTTCTGGTAAATTGTTACAAATTTTGATGACATTAATTTAACACGGATATATCAATTTCAGGAAATGGTTATGCATTTTTAATGATGTATCGTTTAACAAAAGATGAAAGCTACTTGACTAAAGCAAAGCTTTTTGCATTAATTATGATGAATCCAGATTTTCAAAAGCAAGCACGTGCTCCTGATCGTCCATGGTCATTGTTTGAAGGATGGGCAGGTGCATTGTGCTTTTTAACAGATCTCTTAAATCCAAATAATGCACAATTTCCATTAATTCCAATTCCTATGTCTGATTAACGTTAATTATGTTCTTGTAAATTTTTATGTGTATTTTTATTTAAAATAAAAGCAAATTATTTGGTTAAATCTTTTTTGTACTGACAGAATATTATAACCACCAAAAAATACACGATGTAACTTTCATTTTGGATTTTTTTAAACGGCAGGTAACCTGTCACAGGTTATTGTCAATTTTTTTAATTTAAACCTTTTTCTTTATCAAATATTTGATCCATAAAAACATTTCACTTAAAGATGAACGACCTGACATCCTTTTCTTTTGTTTTCTTCAATCATGACATGATGCGACAGTTTCCAATCTAAAAGTTTTTATCCTTTAAAGAATAAATAAAAAGAAATCATTCGTTAATAATGACAATTAAAAATTTTCATTGTTTTTTCTTCATTTTTATATTGTTTTTAACGTTATCAGGTTGTCAAGGCAAGAAGAAATGTCATAAAAGAGTATGTTATTAACACTTTAGACGCCTAAATATATCTTGTATGTTTGCTTTTAGGCATCTGGTATAAAAACATTCGAAAAATCAGATGATGAAGGTCCAGAAATTCAAATGGATTCAGCCATTAATATAAGAAAGCCAACTCAAGATATTTATTTTTGGCCAAATTTAAATGAGCATGAAAAAAATGTAATTCAAGACTCATTTCATCAAATTGAACGAAGAACATGTTTAAAGTTTAATGTATTAGATTATAAGCCATGGTATCATGCAGGTATTTTTTTGTTTAACCAAAATATGTTTGGCATGGATTTTTGTGAAACTGATTTTAAAAATTTATAGATCGCTGGGAATCTGACAAACCCTACGTTATTATTCGAAAAAGCAAAAAATTAACAGGTACGGTATTTTATATATTAGTTTATGCATGTTAAATACCCTTTTTTGTAGGATATTCTGATAACAATATTGAAGATATCAATCGTAGATCAGTTCTTTATCTAACAGAAGATGGTCTTAAATTTCCTACATTTAATACTTCACGTGGAATTGTAATGAATCAAATTGTTCGGTTTATGGGTCTGAAAGAAGAATTATATAGACCTGATGCTGCTTCATATGTTAGGGCTATCAAGTAATTTGGATCAGAAGAAAATTTGTTGAACAATAAAAAGTTTGTTTTCAGTGGTGAAAAGCCTCATAGAATCCCAACATTTTCAAATGCTCAATTACAATTTCCTTTTGATCCAGAATCAATTTCAGTCCCGTTTTCTGGTAAATTTTAATCATAGCTAATAATTAGAACGCAAGCATTGTTTTAGCCAACAACAATTATGTATTAACGAGATATTGTCCTGCAAGAAACAACAAAGACCTTGGTACAGGGCAACGTGTGGGATTGCTTACTCGATGGGATGCAGTTAAAATTAATAGAATGTATTGTCCAGCATCAGTGGGATTTGCAGATCCACGATTAGGACCTTGTGTTGTCGAAAGAAAAACGAAAAAAGTCATTACAAGTTTTAAAAAATAGTTTTATTATTTACTGCAATTTTTTGATGAGATCAAGTTTATTCATTCCTTAATAATCTAGTAAACTTTAATAAATTTCAAAGATATGTATCAAATACGATTGCTAAAGTAATTTAAATGCCAATAAAATATAATATATTTGTTTAATAAAGCTCATTTGGTGCATTTCTACCTATTGCAAAAAATATTAAAATCATTGAGAGTACTGTAGCAAATGAGAATATATAAAGACAAAATCGGTCAATAACCATGGCCATATATCTCCAATCAGCTTGTAACACTTCTTCTTCTTCCTCCTCTTCAATAATCTTTCTTCTCATTCTTATATAACTATTCAGCTCTTTCAGAGTATCATAAATTAATAGATGATCCGTGTCATTACTTCTTGAAGATGTCGATGAAGATTCTTCTTCTTCATGACATTCACAATTACATTGCGGTGTAGTGGGAGATGGAACTAAAACTTATGCAAGACTTTTTTTGTGATCCAGTAAATAAAAAATATTTACTTGATTTTTTTAATGCATTCATTAAAACAGCTCCACCATGAGCTGCTTCGTGAATTAGCAGATCCCTTTTATATGTTTTTGTATGTTCTAATGAATTTTCACTCTCCCTTCGAATCATTCTTTCCACTGAAACATCATTTCTTCGAAGTTCAGGCTTTTTAAAGCTTGGTTTTGGCAAAACTATATCCTCTTCATCTTTAAAAAGGTCATCCAATTTACGGTATTTAATTCCTGGTCGTGTCATTAATAACATCTAAAATTAAGTGAACGTGCTTTTTATATATAATTTGTCGTTAATTATTTTGACAAAATTTAATTTTGTTAATTTACAAGATCCATATTTCATTTTAAAATTTTCAAAGTCTTTTTAATAACATACCCATGGAAGCCATTCAAGAAAAACTTTTCGAGTTGTTGAACTCATTTTATGAGTTTTTGGTGATCGAAAAAATACATTTATAATAATTAATGTGAAGAAAATGGAAACTCCAAGAATAATCATTGAAGTTGAAAAGAATGCTGCAATTGCAGGCACGGATTCTGACGTGGGAGGAGTGACATCTGCAACAATACCCAGAAAAACGGTTACAGATAAAAGATTTGTAATTTCTGTAAAAAGTATTATTACAACTAGTGCTTTAAATTTCTGTTATATTACGTAAAGTAATTTTTTCACCACATTCCGGTGGAAGCATAAATCCAAGAATATTGGACATTGAAATTAATGCAGATGGAATAATCCAATTCATTCCATAATAAACTGATTTCCTGCTTATATGAAGATAAAAATATAATTCAACCTAAAAATAAATTGAGCGCTATAAGTTTTATCTTTTATCACTCACATATTCCGAACCAGCAAACCCTGAAGATATTCGATGAGCTGGTCTAAAAACATTTATTAAAAACAAACTCTATAAAATTTTACAAACGTTGCAATTAATTCCCACTCTCCATTTGGCACATAATATGATAAATCCATTTTATTTCTATCTTCTTTTAAATCTGTGTCATCAATAAATAAATTTAGTTCTCTTGCAGAATAGCTCCATGAGCCATATCTAAATTAATAAATTGTTATAATAGCACCCGAGAATTAAAAAAGTACTTTAAAAAACAAAGTTGTTCATCAAATGGAAACCACTAAAAATATTATCTTCATTATGTGATTACAATAATCTTTTTAGCTTACAGTAATATCAATTCTGCAGGAAGATTTTATGATTGATGGCGGGGCATATAATACTTCACCAGTATATGTTACAACACAATTAACTGCAAATCTGGCATCAAAATTTTCATCTGCTGAAGTAAAAAGTAGAATATCGGGAATCCAAAGCTCGGAAGATGGCAACCGAATTTCTGTTAAATTACCGTATTCCAATGGATTCCATACCATTTTGTAATCTTGCCATTTCTAAAAAGTTTCTTTAATTATGCAAAAACTTTATGGATCGTTCATAAAATAACGGGGCCTTAAAATTGCTATTTTTTAAAAAACTAACATATTGTGTCCATAAAACGAGTTGTAAAATTTGATTCTTTTCATCAACATCAACAATTTGCTGCAAAATTATTCTTAAACTGACATCAACAGATGAGCTGTGATTTTTGACAGGTCTTTCAATGGGATCATAATTTTCTTTTAAATCTTTTATTAAACGATACTCGTCTTCTGATGCATAAGCTGTGTGATAAAAAATTAAAAAAATTGAAAATTTTATAACATTCATTTTATCCTGAAAATTATAATAAGCATTAATTGTAGGGTTACGATATTTTTATTAATAAATAAATTTAATCAAAACAAAAAATAAAATATAATCAATTTTTTTGGTGTCACAAAAAATTTAAAAAACGTAAAAACTTTTTGAGGGAAAAGCGGAAATTGTTTACCGAAGAAAAAAAAAGTTGAAACTTAAAAATGTAACCGACACACTTAAAGCCATTAAAACAAAAGAGTAAAAAAAGTCCCGTCTTTTGACCATCATTTCTAATGATCCAATTTTTTTCTTCGCTGCTGTTGCCGACAACGATTGTCTTTTTACAAAAGTTTTAGGAGGCAAGCGGATGTTTTTAAAACAAAACAGAAAAGTTTAAGTGGTTTGTCGTCTTCGACAAAACTTGAAAAGCTACAATTTTAACAGACAAAAACCTTTTAAATTTTATAACAGCTTTTAAATGGTTTTTTTAAAACAAAACATTCTTGGAGCAATTGTTGATTGAGCTATTAATAAAAAAGTTAAGTTAAAGACTGTGGTGGTTAAATATTTTCACACTAGATGTTTTTTGCTGCATTTTGAAGAGAGAATCTTTAAAGTGAGGATTTTGAGCACCATATAACAGTTTCAATGGCTTTAAGCTTGAAGCTAGCTTCATTTGGATTAATTACATTTATTTTATTAGCAGAAAAGGCTTAACTTATTCGTCTATTGTAAAAAACAAAAGTATTTATTAGTTTATTTTCACTGAAAGTTTGTATTAAGAGTAACGTAACATTTATTCAGCTACTTTTTTAAATACAGTATGACAAGCATTAATAAAAATTTTCTTAACAAACCAACCTTTAATAAAATCATAGAAGTAATAACTTTTCAAGACAGCTTTATTTTTTTCAATCAGTCTTTTTCGATTTTCCTTTCCAACTTTTTTTAAAGAATTAAAAAATATCGCTGCTGCTCTTTACTTTTAATATTAAAAACTGAAATGTAAAAACAAAGAAAAAGTATTCATTTCAGCTTAAAAACAAATTAGCCCCAAAATCAAAAGAAGATTATATTGCAGCAGAAAAAAAGTCGAATTGCTTTTTTACTCTCTTTTTGAAATTTAAAAAATGTGAAAGATCATAAAAATTATTGGCAAAAGCAACTTAATTTTGAACTTAATTGAAAACAGATGGCTAATCCACAAAAAATTTTCTTCTAAAAATTAGAAAAAGAACAATAAGTTTAGTGTTGAGCTACCGTATATTTTGTGTCAGCAAAATTATTGTTGCTGTTTTAACATAAAAAAAATCATGATAAATTTTTTTTGTAAAAGTTTACGTTTTTGCAGACGATGTATCTCCGTTTGTGGGTAAATGTTGTATAAAAAAATAACCAAAGCTGTATGATATTAATAGCATGAAAAGTTTGCAAATCCTGGACTTGCAAATCATTTGGTTTACCTTGTTTTTTAAATTTAATGTTTTTTCACCTGCGAAAACTTGCGCATGCTGCAGAATACTTTGTTGAAACTTTAAAAATTTTTAAAAAATTCTTTTGCATTTTTGTGAACAAATTGTGTTTTATTTTTTTATTTAAAAATATGGCAACTGAAATTTCACTTGCCAATCTTCCAGGTCCAACTCCGGAAGAAGAACCTTCTAAAGTTCAGTCAAATATTGAAAAGCAACAAACAGTTTCGTATTATACTTTGCCAGAATTTGCTTTAACTCCTCCATCAACCGTTGAATATCGAATAAAATTAACTGATGGACCACCAGATTCTCGTGGATGGAATATTGAAAGAAGGCAACAGATAACATTTATAACAATAGGAAGAGAACCACCTGTTGATTTAGATTTTCAACATGATTCTATTTCACGAAAGCATGCAATTATACAATATGGTAAGTAAATAATAGTTTTAATATTACTTTTAATCAATGCATTTCAGGTAATGCTTCATCTGGACCTGGTTGGTATATCTATGATTTAGTAAGCAGTCATGGCACTTTTATTGATGATGAAAAGATTCCATCAAAAGAATATATTTATTTGGAAGAAGGCTCAAAAGTTCGAATTGGACATGCAAAAAAGTACGCATTTACTATTACTTCAACGATCACTGAAGTTGATCCAGCTGTTGAACTTCAAAAAATTACTTATACTCCACCAGCATGGCGTTTACCTGTACCAGAAGAACTTAATTATCAGCTTGAAATTATTAATAATGGTTCGATTGAAAGATATATTGTATTAAAGAATGTCCTAAAAGAAAATTCATATGCAACAATTGGAAAACCAAATAATCCAGCAGCTGTTACAATTATTGATAAGCATCCATCTGTTTCTCGACTACATGCAGTTCTACAATTTGGTTTATTGGGAAAAAAGTATGGCTGGTTTTTATACGATAATGGCAGCAGTCATGGAACAAAGCTTAATAAAGCTAAATTACCACCAAGGTATTTTGCAAAAGTTCCAGTCGGTTCAACGTTTACACTTGGTAGTTCAAAACAACTTTATTCTTTAACTGGTGTATCATATGAAGAGGAAGAAGAGCATGCAAAGAAGGCGTTTGCTAAACTTGCGTCATCTGCAAGCAATAAATCAGAAGAAAATATTTCTGCTTCAGAAGCTAAAGCTAATGCTGATCCTGTTGGATGGGTAAGTTTATTATGAATTTTATAAATGTACTTAAACTAAATAATTTTAGTTAACAAGTTATTTTGAAAATGAAGGTTTATCTCTTAATTATTCATATGCACCTGGTGGTGGTCAAAATACTGTATGCTCAATTGAGTAAGTTTGTATTTGCACTAATACTTTAATACCGAAGTTATATTTTAGTTTACGGGAAGTTCTTGAATCATTAGAAGATACTGTAGTAAAAGGTGAAGGTCGTGGAAGAGATGAAGCTAAAAAGAATGCAGCATTAGCTGCCTGCCAAAAAATTGATGCTTCATCAAATGAATATCAAAAATCTGATTTTCGAACTAAAAAACAAGAATATGAAGAGAATGACTTCTATTCTTCTGATGAAGATGAATTTTATGTAAGTCTACAGTATGCATGTCTGTATTTAATTAGTGAAATCTGTTTTTTAGGATCGAACTGGTGAACTTGATAAACGAAGGAAAATGCGACAACAGAGATATAAGGTAAGTTTACGGTATGCACGTTCACAAAAAAAATAATTCACTTTCAGGAACAAAACTATGAAAATAAAAGTTTAACTCATGAAGAACTGGTAAAGCAATTGAAAGAAGCTGAAGAAACATTAGAAAATGTTAAACGATTCCAAGAACAAATATCTGAAGAAGCAAGAACAACTAAAAGTCTTTCTGTAAGTTTACTCTATGCAACTGCACAACTAGACAATTATGTTTCAGGCAAAATTTATGTTATCAAGTTCACGACAAAAACTATTGGTTGCGCAAACTGAAGTTCGTAGATTAGCTGCATTAGTTGAAGCTACAAAGCCAGCAAATATTGATGTAGCTTTTGAAAGATCAATGAAAGCTTCAGCTACTTCTACAAAAGCTGTCAGCGTTTCTGATACAAATAACCAAGAAAAAGAAGAAACAATATTACCTGATAATATTGCAGAAGAATCAACCAATGAAGTTTCAAATGAAAAGAAGCCTGAACAAACTGAATCTTCATCAACAGAAGTAGCAACTGCTTCTAATGTTACTGAAAAAGAAGTACCAAAAGAACCAGAACCAAAGAAGCGATCAGCATTTGGCTTAATTCATCGAAAAGATCTTCAAGAACTTAAAAATGAAGCTTTATCAGCAAAGAAAAGAAAAGTTATGAAATTCGATGATGATGATTTTGATGAGGTAAGCTTTTGCCGTTTTGTTGAACAGATTTAAATAACTCTCGTTTTTAGCAAAAAGATGATCGAGATTTAAAAGCTGAAATTCAAGCTGAACCAGAAGACAATGCAACATGGGTGCCACCACAAGGGCAAACGGGTGATGGCAGAACTAAATTGAATGATAAATTTGCTGGAAGATATTGATCTTTTTATATTTGGTATTTGTAAAGTTTATTTTTTTATTTGTTAGATAAATATTTTTAAAACATATTTTTGGAACTTTCGAGTCCTACAAGTGTAAAGATATGCATTTATAACAATAGCAATTCGAATACTTTTGACAATAGTTTAGATATAAATAACTTTAAAAATAATACAGTATACCAAACTTGTAATAACAATAAATAATTTATCTTTTATCTCGTTTAACCGCAAGCAAACGATCTTTTAGTTGTGGATATTTTTTACACTTTTTGTATGATGCTTTTGTCATCTCTGCTAAATCTTCTACAATTTCATCATCTCCACCAAATTTTCCAACAATTTCAACTAATTCTAAATTTAACAATTCAGATTTTTCATTCTTCAAAATGGGTTGCAGCAAATCAACTATTAATATAATTCCTTCATCAATTGCTTCTACATTTTGTTCACGATTACTTCGATCAATCCATTTAAATTGTTCATTTTGGCTTGATGCTGCTACAGTACTAGGGTTATATAATTTTCGACGAAATAGCTGTGTTTGTAATGCTGCTAATAGACATCTACCTTTTTGATTTGAAGCTATTTGGGTCGATGGCCACGAAAATCTAAATTTAACGAGGTTAGTGTAGGCTAATAGTGCGAAATAATTACTTTTCAACTGCTTGCAAATATTTTTTAATTAACTTTAAAAATGCTGTTCGCTTTTCATCGAATGGATCAGGTTTTGTTACAAGCAAAGATAAAAAGAAAGGTGAGAGATCACAAAATTCGCTTGGAGCTGTTATCGAATTAAAGTCTTTTACAGCAGCTTGTAAAAATACATCTATAAAGAGAAAAGCTTGTGCAGCAATAGCAACGTGTCCAGATTGAATGTATAGTTTTATACGATCAACGGGATCGAGCAAAGATGGAACTGAAATAAACAAATTTGCAATACATGACTGTAAAAATGCTGTTTGAGCGGTTGAAAATTTCGATCGTCGCGTTATATCCAGTGTTAAGGAAAGCATTCGTTGAATAATATACTGTAAATTTAAAAAGTTTAATAGAAACCATTCAAACAAAAACAGACCTTTTGAATTTTATCAACATTCATTGTAGCAGCCCGACAGCTGACCAAAAACTCCAGTGATCGCTCTGGATCAGAATCCAACAAAAATTTATCCAATGCATTTTGAACAAGCATGGCTACCGTATTCACTTCATCCTCCGTTGAATAAATTGTAACAGAATCATGAAGCTTTTTGCAAATATCAATAATAAAATATGCCAGCTTTAAATTACTTAATGCTCCGCGACGAGTTCGTTTGACGAAGGATGTCAAAATTATTGTTGCAATTTCACGTTTAATAATATCTTTTCGAAATAAATCAATAAATCTCACAAATACATCCAGTTCAAATATATCAATTAAATTTGGAGAATTTAACATTATTTTATCAATGATGGATGTCAGCACAGTATAATGATGTTCATAGATTTTGTTAATAGATATTTGTCGAAGTATTTGATCCAAAATTATTCCCAATTCCCTTGAAGAAAAATATTTTGCTACGTATTCTAAAATTTTTTAACAGTTTTGCAATAATATAATATACACAAATCTTACCAATCCAAATATTTATGGATGCCAAAAATCCTGGAATTGCAATAATTTGATTAATGCATTTCCAGATAGATCTCAAAATTTGTTTTCGATAGCGTTCTTCAACTTGAATAGCACAAATATTTTTTCCAAGACACATTAGCTCTTCTGGTGTTACTTCTTCTGCATTAGTTACCTAAAAACTTTTTGTATACTGTAATGGATATTATAGTATCATCACTAACTAATTTAGTAACTTCCATTGCATGCTCAGTTAAATAAAATTTTGAAATTCCATTTACAAATGAACAAAGTAAAATACTTCTATGATTCCCAACACTACAGTATTCCCATAGTGGTAGCAGATCATTGTAAGTTACAGCACCGTATGAAACACTATAAGTTTACAATAAGTTTTAACTACGATTCTAAACGTAATTACCCTTGAACAATGTACTGAAGGGAAGGCCATAATAAACGAATGGGTTGAACTTTATATGTTTGCATCCAATCATTTATACATAACCAATGTGGTGCTCGATCTGTTGCATCTATTCTCATTGAAATTCGACAGAGATAGCATCGAGCATATGATGAAATAAGTGGATGCTGAATTGATCGAATTAATGAACCAATTCTCATAATATTTGCCATCATTGATGTATCATCCATAAACTTCATACATTTTAAAAGTGATAGTTCAACTAAAATAATTTGTTTAACAGTTAAATGTATAAGATATTAGATACCATAAATTCTTGGTAATGCTTCTGTAATATCTTGAACTTTGCCAAACCAATTCCTTGCTGTTATTCTTGTATGCTCTAATATATCTGTAGCAGTAACAAAATGCTGAGGTAGTGATGGTAAATGACTTGCAGCTCTTTCTAGCTTTGCTTTTTCAAGTAATCGCTGATAAACTAAATTTCCAAATATATCCAAAATATCTGTAACATGAACAAAGATCGATGGATAATATTGTGGAACGGATATTGAATTAAGTAGGCGTGTTATTTCAATAATTAACTAAAATATGGTATACATAAATTGTTGTAATCGATGTTTGTTGTTAAACTTACTAAAATACAATCAAGCCGTCTTTCTTGTGACCAAAAATATAATAGAAGTTTACGGTAATCTTTCATTTTATTTTCAAAATCAGCTTGTGATAGCCCAATTAGTTTAATTGAAGCTTCAGTAGTTACACGTTCCTTGGAACTGAAAAGGGGAATCATTAATGTTGAAGAGTTGTATTTAATTTTATAAATGTCGAAGATTCAATGCTTAAAAACGGTTAGTTAATTAGCAAAAATAGGAGAATGCAAAAATTAGTCACTGTTTTTTAATTAAAGTTAAAACTGCTTTAAAATTAAAGGGAGCAATAAAACTCTTCTTTATATCAATAAATTAATTCCTACGTTTGTCGATGTTTTACTGCTTCCCGATTCAAGAATACGGTTTCTAATGAAAGTCGATCAGTTGCTGTAAATTCTTTTAATATTTTTTCTTTCATATTGGTCCATGGTTCAAATCCATTTATAATTGGATCAAGATTTGGAATATCAGTTGAATTATCCTGTTGCAGGGTATTCATTAATTTCCCCGTCATAACATCAATCTTTTCAACAGATTTTTGTTTTATACTTTTGGGAGGTAATTTTATATTTATTACATCAACATCATTAGGTTTCGATGTTTCAAATGCTCCCAATGGGTCAAAAAAGTCTTCTTCATCTTTGATGGAAGGCTCATTAGAAGCAGGTTGATCCGCATTTGGAATTTGTGATGTTGATTCAGCAGCTGTGATTACTGTTGTAGTCGTGGTGTGAATCAGCGGATGAATATTTACAGGTGTTGATTGAGCAGCAAATTGAATATCCGTAAAATCAAGCTTCATTTTATTAAAGTTTAAAAAACAAATTATGAAAAAACTAAAATTTGTTTATTCCAACTAGTGGCCATAGAAATGGAAAAACGCGTTTTTGCGAAGAAAAACATATCGCCAAAACACAGTAAAACATAAACTACTACAGATATTACTGTCTGTGATTATTAGAGCCATTGCTGCCTTGTGTAACATTTTTGTGTACCGTAATGATTAATAAATTTTTGTACATGAAATAAAGCATTTTTTTAATGTCAGTTCCTTGTTTTTAAATTCATATTGTTAAAAAGAATTTTGTTCCTAAATGTTTTTATAAAAAAGCAATAAATAAAACAAAAATTTCGTCAATTGCGAGGATTTAATAATAATTTGACTGATTTTTGCTAGCTATTATAGATTTCTTGTTTAATCATGTCTTAACTTAAATTGGTTGTTTAATCGTGTGCACACAAATGACCGCATTGTTGCATCATTCTTATGCCTTATAAGCTTTTCTTACTTTTTTCTCCAGTCAAAAAAGCAAAGAACATTTGTAAATCATTTGAAATGCTCTCTTCTTAAAAAATTTTCGTCATTTGCTCATTGTTTTTTCCCAGGTTTTTGTGATTGCGTATAATTCTTCAGGATGAAAACAAAAGATTACTGTGTCTCTGAAGTTATAAAATCGCAAGATGTTGCTAGCTCTTCGATGGAAAACAATATGCATTACAATAATCTCAATTTAAATGAAAATAATCAAAGTTCTTCATTAAAAAAACCATTTCAAACAAATAATTTTTTTAATGTGGCTGACAAGAAAAGAAGTAACATTGGTAAGAAAACTGCCGTCGTTTTAGTAATACAATAAAAAGTGTTTTTTTGAGCCGTGGTAGTTTGTTTTCCTATTTTTTATATTATAAGAAAATTCTAAAGCGACAGCATCACATAAAACAACAGATTTTTCATCTGATCACATTCTAAAACAACCCAATAATGAAAAAGTACAACGAAAATGGAATAAGAATTTGGATACAATTGCCTCAACTAATTTGTGCTTTGATGGTCCTCAAGAAAAAAGAATTCAACAAAATGATAGTTCTTTAAATAATAGCACCTTATCACTTCATATTTCTGCTTATGAAAATTCTATCGAAGCTGCTACCAATGATTGTGGTGATTTCAATGATGCAGAAAATTCAATAAATAATTCAAAAAATAATTTAATTAAAAGATGGAAGAATGTAAAGCAATATATGAATGGATCATCATCAAAATCTTCTGTATATATTTTTTAAAATCTAGTTGTTAGTTACAATTGGTTACATTTACAGCTTACTGTAGAAATTCCACGGCAACAAGAAGATAAAACAATGGAACCAGAAATTATGCAGTTTAAAGCATCCCAAAAATTGCTTAATCCTAATGATCAAGCACATTCAACAAAAGAAAATACAAAACTTGCAAATGCGAATACTTTTACTCAAAGAGGTAACCAAGCGGTTTTAAAATAATAATTCCTTTGCTTTTGGCATTTTGTGCTTTAAGTTTTTTTTGCCTTAAAAATTTCACTGCTTCTTGTTACCTTTATCAAGTAATCTATGAAAGACTAACTTAACATTATTTGCTTCTTTCTCATTTATTATTTGTACATTTTAATTTCAGAAACTCATATGGGAAGTTTAAGCATTCGTACTCAACAGGTTTATGCTGGCATTTCTTCTATTCGTAATTCAGTTACATGGACAAATAATAGCAAATATTTTGCGTTTGCTACTCTAAGTGATATTTGCTTTGCTAAATCTGAGGTAATCGTTTTATTTGAATTAATAATATAATAATAGCATCAGTAACTTTTAAGTGCCTTGAAAATTATGCCTCAAATTCAATTGTCAAAACATTACCATTAAACAAAAAGCCAGCATGTTTAGCATTTGCAAAATCTAAACTTTTATCCAATAAAGGTTTGATCTACTGCTATATTAGGCAGAATGATTTATGTGTTATTTAGATGTTTTGCTCGTTATTGATGGGGATGGCCGTCTGCTTGTATATGATATTATTCAAGGTGATAAAGAAGATGAATTAAATATTGAGCTTGTTGAAACAGGTATTATATTATAATTCTTAACTTATAATTTATCTTTTTCTTTAGGTGAAAGAAGTGAATATCCATCTGATTTTTGCCAAGGTCATTTATTCAACAATAATTCAAGGATAAGCTTGTGGGGCCGTCGAAATATTCTTTTTTCTCGTAAAATTGGTGAATCAGATCTTTACCAATACAAATTCAAAGCTGATGTGAAATGTTTTGATTCTTTGACTTATGGTAGTTCATTATTTTGTGTTGTTGGGTGTGTCAATGGTGCTGTACATTTCTTTGAAACAAGGGTATTTTTTTAAATAAGATGTACTAGACCAAAAATAGCAAGGTCGAACTACGGTAAAATTCAGCCTTGTACCATTCCTGAGTCTCTCTTTTTTATGGAAGTTTTTCTAGCTTAAAATTCTTTTTTTTTAAGCTTCCAGCCTAAAAAACAGAGCAGTCTAAGCTATTTTGTACAATTGTATATGCCAGTCTTGACTAAATATTTTATAGCTTAATGATTTATCTTATTTTGCATTGATTGGTGTTACATCACCATTTACAATTCCTGTTTTAAATGTTGCCCTTCAAGCTCATGATGATGTATTTATTTGTGTCTTTAATCATGCTACAAAAGTTACTGCTGTTCGATGGGAACAAGGTTAATACTGTCTGTTTGTACTAATAAACATTAAAATTTATTAATTTATTTAGCTCTTCAAAAACCATCATCAAATAGAATTTTAAAAATTCAAAGAGAACTTCATTTTGCTGATAAACTTTGGTATATGTCAACTGATTCGGTAATAAGTGATTTTACATCTGATATTGCTGCTCTAAAATTTGATTCCACTGGAACTCGACTTCTTATTGTTACAAATGATCGAGATTTTGGAGTATATAAATTTCAAGAAGATTCTGAAAATCAAGGACAATTTACTTGGTCAAATTTGGTACATGGTGGAGAAGCTAAAGAACGTCCATTTGGTTATTCTGGTGGCAGTTTTACTGCTAGTGGTACACGAGTTTTAATTTATACAACGAAAGGTGGATTCATGCTCTTCAATTTGGTTCAAGTAAACTTTTATCTTTTACAGAATCTTCAATTCAATGATACCTTTTTTTTAGCAAAGTGAAGATTTTTATCTTGCTGTTGAAGCCCCTCCACCAGTAACTGGTCATACTTCAGCTATCTCTGCTGCAGAATGGGATTCAACAGGAAATATCCTCTTCACAGCTGGTACACGTAGCCGAGAAATTCATGTTATTGGATGCTTAAAAGACGGTACATTTGCACAAATTGCTCGTCCTGAATCTCATCAATATGATATTCAATGTTTAACACCATTATCTGGTTTATCAATGATTGTTGGGAGTGATGAATTACCGTTCAGAATTTATAAAGCATCAGCAAATTACTGTAAATCATTAGAAGCTTTAACAGGAATTTCTGCCAATGATGTTAAAAAATGGGAGACAGAGCTTCCAACTGTGCCATTTTTTAAACAACCTGTTCTTGGTGTTTTAAATATTGCTGCAAATGATGCAGAAGAGAATGAAGATCCTGTTGAAGAAGAAACTGTCTTTGAAGGTGAGATAAATTATTGTACATACACAGTGATATCAAGCGCTATGAAGAACGAAATGCCAAAGGCCGTTCGGGGGCGGAGCATGATGTCAGAACTCGAGTTCTAGTGGATATTATGACAAGATTTTGCAAAAGATAATAAAGACGGCATCAACAAACATATTCCACGTTACAGAATGTGTTTAAATACTTTTTTAAAGAAGTTGCTAGCTACTGAAAAAATGATGAAATTTTGACAGCTTAACTTCGATAGCTCGCAAATTTGACATAAATTTATAAAATGTTATAATTTTGCACAAAATTATAGCTAAGATATAGGGAAACAATATGTGCTTCATCATTTGTATTTAAGCAGTAATTTAAAAAAGTTGCTAGCTAATTACTTAAGCTCCGCCCCCAACGGCCGTCTGCATGTTGCGAAAAAATCACTGTGCATATGTAAAAACGATTTACAATTATAGAAAGGCCAACAACAAATCAACTTTTACGCTTTACATATTGGGAAGTGGCTGAATCTCTTTATGGACATGCAAATTCTGCTTCCACTGTATGTACAGATCCTGAAGCTAAATGGATTGCAACATCTTGCCATGTAAATCTTTTTATTTTTGTACAATTTGAACATTCAAATATATTTATAGGCTACTTCTGCTGATGATGCAGTTATTCTTATTCGAAAAGTTAATGATTGGAATATTCAAAATCGACTGTATGCTCATCACCTTACTGTATCAAAGCTATCATTCTCTCCAAATTCAAAACATTTGCTTAGTGTTTCACGGGATCGTTCATTTGCTATCTTTGATATTGATGAAGAATCAAATTGGGCTCTCAAAACACATATTCCTGAAGCACATTCTCGTATGATTCTTGGTTGCTCATGGACTCCAGATTCAAAATATTTTGTTACTGGTGGGCGAGATTCTATTTTATCAATTTGGCCTTTGAATGCTCAAGGGATTCAGTCTCGTGTTGTTACAGAAAAGTTATCTGCTCCAATTATGGCACTTGATATTGCACCATATCCTTTAGCAACTGATAAATGGCTACTTGCAGCTGGGCTAGGAAATGGTGAAATTTATTTATTTGCTTTATCTCCACTTTCTGATACTACAAAGCTTATTGCACTTGAAATGTTACAAGCTTCAAATGCATTTAGTCTTGCAATTACAACATTAAAGTTTGTTTCTGTTGATATAGATATATATATATATAAATTAATATCATTTTAGATTCCGTCCACCAACAGCACAATCAATCAAAGATAAAACATACAGTATTGCAGCTGGAAGTGAAAGTGGTATCATCAAAGTTTTTTCAATTCAACCAAATATTACTGCTTAAATTAGTAAACAATGTTTTTTATTGTTTTTAATTTTTAAAAATTCTTTTTGTTTTTGTTGATTTTTTACATTTTGTTATTGTTAATAAAAAGTTAAAAAAAAACAGTGTCATTTTTTGTGTATTGTGTTGTTTACAAAGTAAGAAAATTCTTTTTAAAAGAAACAGCTAATATTTTGCGATTTTTGAGTTCAAAACAATTGGGTATTTTATATTTTTAGTTATTTGATTAATTGTTTGTCATGACATAAGTGAAATTTTCTCAAACTTTAAGTTCTTTTTGTTAAATGAGTTTTTCGATAAATTTATGTCACAGCTTTTTCAACAAAACAAGGACTTTAATGTAACATTGTAAAAAAAAGATAGACAAAAGAAGATTTTAATCCGTGCGTTTCTTTTTTAGAAATTTGAAAAGCAGGATGTGTCCTTATATCGTAAATGAATGCTTGCACACGTAAGCAAGTAGAATACGGTGTCACAGCATTTTTTACTTTTAAAAAACAAAAAAGTTTTTTGCAAAAATAGCTTTTAATGAAAAATGAATTAATAAAATATTTTGAAGTCTTACGTGTCATTTTTTTGATACTGTAGCCATAATAAAAAAGATGCAAATGAGAAATGATTTTTTTAAAGAACTGATCCTTGCTAATTTAACTATGAAATTTGTATTGTTTCATCTGATTTAAATATAAACGTTTACTAATTCCTATTAGATGAATTAAAACAGAGTTTAAAAATGTAAAATAACGAAAAATATGTACTACATTGCAGGGCTGAGAAATGCGGCCGGCCGAAGATTTTGGTAAAATTCTTTGTTTTTCGCTAGTAAAAATTGAAATTTGGTCGGTCGCATTTCTCACCTCTGCTACATTGTTTATTACATTTCCGAAAGGATACAATTTATCTTAAAACAAGGAAATATTTTTATCTTTTGCGTTATTGTTTTGAAAGCAATAACCTTATATTAATAATGGAATATAAAAGATACGTAAAAAAAGATGAGTAAATTTTAAAGAAAAAAGGAAAGCAAAGCAAAGAATTGAAAAAAAAGGTGGTGCTTAAAATTGACGCAAATATGCCCTTTTTTATAAATTTAAATAAAAGCTTTTTTTGTTTAAAACTGAATACCTTTTTTTCTAATCACATTTGAAAAGTCGACAAGACATCTTTTTTTAAAACAAAAATCAGTGAAACTTATTTCATTTATTGGAATTCAAAAAAGAAAGAAATGTTGACAGAAGGTGATTACTTTGTTTTAATAGTTTCTTGCATAATTATTGCTTTAATTATCCCATTATGGGTTCTGCTTACATATGCAAGTTCAAGAACCAAACTGTGGCATCCAAATTTAAGAATTCTTGAAATTTTGTGGTCTTTTTATTTAGCAATTATTGTATTTGGTGGAATTATTTATATTTTTGATGCATTTTATTTACAAAACCTTCATATAAATAATAGATGTGAACTTCTTACTCGGATTGTAACCGGTTACGGTATGTATGGGATGCGGTGCACCTTCTTGAGTTTAATTATTGAAAGAACAGTTGCAAGTATTTATTCGAGGATATATGAAAGTCAAAAATTTTTTTATCTTCCAATATTTTTGTGTTGTCTTACGGTAGGTATTATATCAAAGCTGTAATTGTTTTAGCAGCGTTAAATTTCCGCTTTTAATTTTGCGTCGCCCGTTTTCGCGACTTCTAAATTTACTGCTTTTGTATTGCTAGTTCCTTTTTTGAACTTTTTATGGTACAAATTTAATTACCTAATTATTATTTTGGAAAGGAATGTTATGATAGCATAAATTAAATGTCCAAAATGAGGCTAGAATTCACGATAAGTGGCTGTCCAGATAAATACAAAGCTTGGAGGCACAAAAATGAAAAAAAAGCGGATAATCAGCTGTGTCGTTGTTTTTTTTACTTTTGTGTATTATTTGAAAGCAGCATTTAAATAAGTTTCTTTCAGCAAACTGGTGGTATCAGTTTTGCAATATTTTGTAATTATCACAATACAGAAAGAGATTTATTTCATATTATTACAATCTCCACTGATTTTGTTGAATTAATTGTAAGTTTTTAAAGTGTATAATTCATTTGCATAAAAGCAATGTCTGATACCTTTTTTTAGCTCTTGGCATGTTTGGTCCTTTACAACCGCCGCTTACGAAGTATCAGCCTACAAAGATTAGAATTATCACAAAGATTTCAAGTTCTTGAAAATATTCGTTCCCTTCGAGCAGTTTTTGGTTTAGTTTTTATTGGAGCTATTTACAACCTCGTTTTAAGTGGCATCATTGTTCTTGCACGGCATTTTGAATATGCAATGAAATATGTTTCGGCAATTTTCTTTTTGGGTCCAATTGGGTTCCTGTTTTTTCAATTTGTTGTAGCTTATAATGTTAATCCAAATTTTCGACGAAAACTTCAATATTTCTTTGACATGATTCTCTTTGGAAAAGAGTTACCTCATCAAAGTGGCGGTGGACAAATTAAAAATGCTTTTGGTAAAATTATTATTGTTCAAGATACAATCACTGACCACTTTGATAAACTTAAGAAGCAATGGAATTAATCGATAGTTTTGAAAATTTTGATTGTATTAAATTTTAAAATAGCTAATTTAGAAATTGTGCACGTTTAAATAAATTTATCCCATACTATTTATTCATTCATTACTACATTAACATGCTGTAAATTTCAAATTTAACATGCAAAAATAAAAATGGTTAAGTGCCAATAACACGCTTTAAAAAACCAATGGAACGGTTACATATTAGTGGCAAAAAAGTGAAGCAAATTGCAAGAAAATTAGAATCTCAACTTTTAAATTGCGGATTTATTTAAAAATTTCACTTTCAATTCACTTTTCTTGGTCTTCAAAGACGCCGCCGACGACTTCGTTTTTTTCCGCAATAAATTGATTATTTTCTGATTAGATCTTAAATTAATAAATATAAAAATATACGCGGTGTTGTAAAATGCTTTGAAATTGAAGTTTATTAAAATAAATTTTAAAAGCGAAAGTCTTAAAAAGAGGAGAATACAGTGTTTCTGTAGAATCAAGTGACGAAGAATTATGCTGCAAATTATTTGTTGCTTTAATAGCCATCTGTATTGAGTCATTTTTAGATTGTGTTCGAAACATTTATATCAAAATTCTGCTTTGATTCATTTGTTCCATCATTAGAAATTGTTATGATGTGTTTTTCAGTAACTATTTTTGCTGCCAAAACAATTGACTTTAAAAGTGTTTTCCAAATCACAAAAATACTTTTGGTAATTTCAAGTGTTTTGTCAAGAAAAATACTATAAAAGTTAAACTTGTGTTTTTTGTTTTCGTTCCAGTTCTTCTTTTCCACCTTCCCCATCCATAAAAAAACCAAGAACAATAATAATTTTCGCTGTAATTTTTATGTTTTTTTTATATTATTTCGCCTCAATTGGGTTTCTCTATTGTTTCTATCCGGTTTGATTGAAACGAAAAAAAAGTTTGTTTTATTTTTTTTACAAGTTCAGAGTATTTCTTTTCCGTGTTTTTTCCCTTATTTTGCGTCGAACCTGTTCTTTCTCCTCAATTTTTATTTTTTTATTTTCTTTGACTTTTTTGTGAAGACAAAATCGAAATCAAAAAATGAAATATGAAGAAGAAAACGAGCCACTTGAAGCAGCACAATTTTGTCATTCAAAAAAAGTGTAGCATCAGAATTTACAGTTTTTTAATTGGTAATGTGAAAATTGTTGTTATTTTTAAGTTTGAAAGTTTCGGATCAATTTCAATAAATCGAAAAAATAGTTGGATTAGGTTCTGCAATCATAACTAGTGAGCGCAGCGTTAAAAATTTTTAAGAAAAAATAAAAAAGAAATGGCAACACTGCGGGAGTGGAAAAGAAGCAAAGAGAGTGTTCTTTTTTAAAAAAATACACTGTGCGGGAGTGACAGAGAAGCAGATACAATGTCTCTCGCCGCCATAAAATTTTAAATCGCTTGTCTCAAATCTAATGGCATTTTTTAGCAATTAATTATAAAAAAAATCCAATAGTGCCATTAAATCACAGAGATCCGGGGCTATCTGAATATATAAAAATTTATAGTAAAATCGAAAATTTTTTTTGACGCTGCGCCCCCTAATCATAACATAAAAATTTACAATTTATTTTATTAGTGCTCCACAAACCGTATGATGCTTAATCATTTATTTCGAATAATTTTTGTGATTCACAAAAGTACTGTAATGGTAATAACTTTTGTAAATCCTTATTTTTCGAAAAACTTTTTGCCCATTTTTCAAGCCATCAAAAGCCACATAATATCTAAAGTTATAGACACTTGAGGTTTTTAAACGATAAATTTATTAACTGCATTTTCTTCTTCCTTCTTTTAAAAAATAAATGATAACATCATTTCACACACATCTTAAAAAATGCTAAAATATCTAATCCACAGATTCACTGCAAATGAGAGGGAAATTTATCAAGTTCTTCCCGGTTTTTTTTCCGTTCCCGAAGTAATAATAACTCCTTTTTTTATTATCCTTGATTTTATCTTTCAAAAAATTCTTTTTACTTTTTATTCAAATGAAGGAAGGAAGAAGGCGAAAAGGGGAAAGAAGATAAGATGGTAGAAGGAAGGGTGTTATTGAGGAGGAAGAAAAATATCTTATTTGGGTTAACGGATGCTGCTCTATTTTCACTTTTTAGATTCTAATTTTTGAGAGGGTGTTAAAGATGAAATTGAGAGTTTTTTATGCTTGTTATTTTTATGCTTTCACTTTCAGTACCTTTTTTAAAATTTTAAGCTTGTTGAATTGATTTTACACTTTGATCTTCTTTACCGTGCTTAAGACTCACATGCTATTTTTAATTCATTTCGCGGCCTTATTTTTTTTCTGTAAACTTTTTACACATATATTTATTGTGCGTTAGTTGCAATAATAAAGTTTTAGCAATGAAACAGCGGAGACTGAATTTTACCATACTTGTTTTGATTCTTTCATTTGTAAATACAGTATCTGCTCAATCAGAAAATGACCCAATTGTTGTACGTCTTTCTTTTTATAGAACTTTATAAACCAATTAAATTTTAGTCAAGCTTGGCCCCAAAACCAGATCTACAAATTTTATGCATAAATTTTTTGGAATGTGAAAGCGAAAGTAATATTATTTAATTATATCATTGTAAATAGCATTATTAAAATTTTAGTGATGAATATTCACCAAAAATGTACTGAAAAAAGTCGAAAAGCAACTGGTGAAGCTTGCGGATTAATGGATGATTTTAAGTATGCTTTTTTTAAAAAAAAACTTATGCATAGATTATATTTATTTTTGTTCACTGAACCTTGCTGACTTCCAACGTTCCATCATATCCCTATTTTTTAGACAGTTGAATGCCTTAATGGAAGCTCGAGTAAATGAATTCGGGGATTGTACTGGAAATGAAACAGAAAAAATTGAAAATGATCCAGAACAGCTGGAGCTATTAGAATTACCTGTAAAAATTGATTTTTCACTTTTCAACTTAAATTTTGTAATCCTTTTTAGTATGATAAATGTCAAAAAGTTAAAATTGAAGAAATGGAAAAAGTCATGATTGAAGATGGCTGTTGGAAAGCTGTTGCCGTTGTTAAACAGAGATGCCGGCAACTTCAAAAATGTTGTCCTGCAGCTAAAATTTGTATGAAATCTGGACGAAATAGTGATGCCACAAAAGAAGTCCGACAAAAACATATTGAAATAAATCGAAAAACACTTGAATGCCGAAATAATATGAAAAAATTGTTGGATGAACAAAAGAAAAATGGCAATAGTTTGAATGAGTAAGATTTGCGATAGCAAATTTTGTGCTTAAAACTAAATTTTAGAGTGCTGAGAGCACGTGCACACGCTGTTTTGACATCACAAGGTGATACTTTAATGGATGCAATACAAAAGAAATATGTCTTTAATAAAAAAGAGGTAATAACATTTATTTAAAAATACTTTATTTAATTAAATAAATTATAGCGTCATGAAATGAGGTTAATGAGAAAAGGTATTGATTCCACGAAACTTATTGTTCCCCTACCATCGCCTCCATCTCCATCACCTCCATCAACACAAAAACCAACAACAGCAACAACAAAAAGTCTACCCAAAAATCCAATTCGGCATTTAGCAAATCAAAGTATTCAAAAATATATTCAAAAAAATAATCGAAAACCAAAAATTAAAAAACCTAGAAAACAATCACCAAATAATAAACCGTTGATTCTATTTAATGCTCCATCAATGCCAAGTGCAAAACATGTTGGACGATCACCACCACAACCTCTACACACTGTTCAGCCAAAAGCATCGTCCCGAAAGCCAGCAATGAAAGGCACAAAATTACAACAATTTGAAGAATTTGAAAACATGTTACATACTTTGGAATCTGATAGTAGCACAAAGAAGATTCCCGGAAGCAAAACTGCTACAACATCAAAAAAGATTTATCTTCAGAGAATTAATAATGATCAAACAACAAAATCAATAGGCATCAATCACAATGCATTTCCAACAGAATCCCAAATTCGTGAAGGCTTTATTCCCAGATTTAAATCAATAAATCAACCGCTATCATTCGCACTCCCGTCAACTGTAAATTTAACAAAGATGAATATGTTAGAAGCAAGGCCACAACTAAAAATACAAATGAAAAAATCTTTCAAAAACATAAATATTCTTGGAAAGCCAACATCTACTGTTCCTTCACAAAGCCATCAATCAAGTGCTCGCCCAAGAATTCAATCAATTCAAACTCAAACAGATTTTGATAAACCAATTATGAAAGGATTTAAAATTGATCAAGATTTAGTTCCATTTAATAATTTAAGTCCTGAAGCATTTGTATCTAAAGATGGAACATGGACTCTTGATCCTGGTACAGCTACAACGACTACAACAACACTAACTTCAAGTGAAACTTTTGTGTCAGCAACTGGCAACTTGAATCAACATCAACAATCAGATGAAAGCAAAAAATTATTTGGACACAAACAAGCATCATTTAATGAACCAAATGAAATGCCAATTATGGTAAATTTATTCTTTAAAAACAGATGTGTTCAACCATACATTAATTTCAGGTTTTTAACAAACAAACAGAAAATTCTGAGCCAAAATTATCCGAAGTGTCTCCATCAATACCTACTTTTATGCTTCGAACAACAATGAAAGCTCCAGTACAAGATTTCATCAAACTTGTACAGCCTGTAATACCACCTAAAGTTAAAATGACAAAGTAAGTTCCTAACTTGACGAATATTAGATCCCCATTGTTATACCTTTTAACCATGATAATCTTGTTTGCTTTTAATTTCTAACTTTGATAACGTGTACAAATATTTTTTAATATTAATAATTATAATAGCTTTAACCGTCCTATCTTTTAATAAAATGTTTGTATTTGTTTGGTTTGTGGGTAATGGCTAAATAAATAACACGATAGTAAAATTATATTCACAAAATGGTAAACTATTTCAGAGCTGAAGAAAAAGAAATGTTAGTGGTAAAAGAAGATTTAATAAAAAATTTGGAACAATTTGTAAAAAATAAACAAAACCCTGTAATCAAAACAGAAAAAAAAGAGTTTTCAATGGAAACGAGTATGATAGACATGTTGAGGACAACCCAAGAGGTAAAAACATTATTCATTATGTTAGGTTAAAAACTAACACATTAAACCTGGAAAGCTAGGGGATAGTTTACTAAAAAAATGTCAACGTAACAAAAAAATCGTTTCAAAAATATTTGAAATAGTTTTTTAACTCACAACATTTATTTTAAAGGAATTTGAAGCAAGAAATGAAGCAATGGATTACTGTATGCTGTACAGAGTATGTGCAGATGAACAAAAATTTGTTTCAAAAAGTTGTGAAACTGGCACTGGAAAGTTGATACCGGGATTACCACGAAGACGATTTGGAAAATGTAATAAACGACTTGTTATGGAATATAAGGTTAGTTTTAGACCGATTGTTTAAAATAAATATAACAAGTCAAATTTAAAGAGAATGAATTCAATGAAACAAAAAGTTGAAAGGTTATTCGATAAATGTTTATTAGAAAAGATTGCTTCCAATACTGCCAAAAAAGTTGATACTTGTCCAAAAAGTTGGCCAACATTGCCAGAATTTGAAGAAGAAGCAACATGCGTACATCGAATTAGATTAGTTCAAAATCATTGCGCAAAACTTTCAAGGTTTGTTTCTTTAATTGAAATAATTTTCAATATTAAAGATATTTAAGATGTTGCACAGCAGCACAGGATTGCCGTATTGCTGTTGATGAAATGCCAGTTTCATTGAAGCTGATCCAGAAAGAAGAAGCCGTTGCACAAGCAAGTGCAAAATGCCAAATAAAAGCTTACAATGACTATCTAAAATACAAAACTAAAAGATTTGGTGATGTAAAAGCTGATCGACGAAGTGGAAGCAAAAGTGATATTCGATTTGATAATAATGCATATCATACATCTTCATCAAAAACTCGGTCAATAACGAGAACGACAACAACACCTGCAACTACTACAATAAGTACGACGCCAAAGCCTCTACAACTATTTACAACCAGAATCCCTGGTGCAAAGATTCCACTGCCAGATAGAGTATTTCCAGCTTTAATTCATGTTGGAAATGTTCAGCCACAAAGTCAAAGCATTCAAATTGACGATGAAAAACTTTCAAATTTAAAAAGAATTGATACGAGTCATGTTAAACTACTTTGGGAATAAATTTTGTATTATTATGCCATAAAATAGAATGCCATTGAGAAATACTGTGTACTGGGCATGTGTGACAGGGTACTCACATATGTCATAAATTTGGTACAAAAAATTTAATTATTAATATTGTTTATAAATATTTTGTGAATACATTTTTGAATTGCGATAAAAAAAAAGTTTTTATTTTTTGAGAATTACAAAGAAACGAGATCATGTAGAAAAGAGATCATGTCTACAGTATGCATTTAAATATTTATACTTGATTTGAAATTCCAACTAATATAACACCAGTAATTCCAACAAGGATACCAATAAAAAGAATTGTCAAATTTTTTGCACCCTAAAATTACAAAAATTTAAAAACATTTTATAAAAGTTTTTTAGTTCATTGTTTCTGTCCAGATATTACGGATTTCGATGAATTCCCCTAAACTAAAAGTAGTTTTTGCATCAGCTCAAAGGCGGCATTTTTTTTATCTTTCACAAAGAAGTTTGACAGCTAATTAGTAACCAACCTTTATACTTCGAAATATAAATACATCTGTAATGGCTCCAATAATTGCTGGTAACTAAAATATTATCCTTCAAACAAAATTCTATATTACAAATTTCTTACCCTTGCAGTAATTGGATAGCTAACAGTTTGAGATAATTTTTGATTTGAAATAAAAAATAGTGTCATTCCAATGCTCCAAAGCACACCATAAAGAATAGATGGTAAAATTAGCTTTGCATCAATAAAGGGCTTTCCACATTTAAATATTGAATAAAGGAAAAAATATATTGTTGAAAAAGTATAAACTGCACAAAAATGTGAGAAAACATAATCCAAGACTAAAAGAATTCAAATACAAAAAATGAAATTGTTTTAAAAACTGACCATTTTGAGATGCATTTGGATCATTATCTTGAACATACACAATTGGAGTCAACATACATCCATGAAGTAAACCCAAGCCAACAGACATTAAAATACATAAAATCTTCGTTTTTGATAAACAATTCCATCTTTCATCTTTGTTGACGTTTTCTGGTGACTTTGTTGGTTCTTGTATTGATCGTACTGTAGCATAATAATTTTCATCATCACTGAATTCCGTTGACTTTTGTTTGAAACGTCCAGAAATTGAATTTAAATCATCTTCGCTGTGAACTTTTGAGGAACGCTTTCTTGGAAGTGTTAAATCATACGAACCAGTGTTGCTTGATTCATTTTTAACAAAAACAAATATAAATCCAGAGAGCAGCGTTAAAATTACACCAATATAATTCATTGTTTCATCTAGGGGCTAAAAAAGAGAACCATTTAGTAACTATTCCAATACTACGCTTCTCATTTTTACCTGTTGAACTTTTGTACCAAAAAGTCCAAATCGTGCAACACACCAGCCAACAGTAATCTAAAAATGAAAGAGTTGTTCAAACACTACAAATCTCCACATACTTGTATAGACCCCCAAATAAGCATTCCAGTCCCAATTCCAACACCTTTCACAATAGGCACAGATGCAATGTTACCTAAAAGAATTTATTAATTAAGTCTTAAAACAATTAATTTCTATTACCTGTAGCATACAGTATCCCCCCAATAGCAGCAGTTAAATTAAATTTTGGTAAATTTCTTGCAATAAAAATTCCCATCCCAAATAAAAATACAACACTACATTCAATCCATTGAACAAAAAATCCATCTTTACATTCCAGCTTCTTTAAAGGTGCAAACATAAAGCCAAATGATAAACAGCTTATCACCAATGAAATATATCCAACTATTAAATCTGATGATGCTGGATTTGATGTTGTTGATGATAATAAAAACGGTGTTGTTGATAAATTCATTGTCTAAATACAAAATGAGATATTTGAGCAAAACATAATTATGTAACTTTAACAGAAATATGCAAATTTTTAGTTGAGCGTTTATATTTTGTACATTTTTAAAATCAAGCTTTCATAAGTTTACAGAGACACCAAACCAAATTTTTAGTTTAAAATCGTTTGGGGCGTTGATAAAAAATGTTTTGCAATTTCAGTTTTCAAAGATTTTGCAGAAAAAATCCCAAATGTCGTAAAATAATTTTAAAATACAGTAAACAGCTATTCAATTTGATAGAATGATAGCCCATTGAAGTCGTCTACTTAAAAATCCAAAGTTGTTGAAAATGTTTAAAAATTAGCAAAAATCGAGAAAAGTGGTCATTTTTAGCAACCTTAAATTGTACAATATTGGAAACATTTTTATGGAAAAATAGCTTTAAATAAAACCCAGAAATAACAAATTTTTGGATGTCTCGATTATTTGGTGGAGCAAGGTAGAAAATAAAAAGACAACAATAAAATCAAATGAATTTTTAAAAAAATCTTTATCCAAATCTCTTTAAAGATATTATAAAGCAATCTGAATCTAAAAAAACAGAAAGGAAGGCGATCATGAAAAAAAAGTAAACTGGCTTTTTTGTTTCACATAAAGTTTTTTCCGTATTTTTTTCTCTACGAATCAAAAGTGATTCAAATCAAATGAAAAAAATATCAACAAGAGTTTCTTTCTTAGTTTTCTGGGATTCCTCATCCTTCTTTCTTTTCTTTCTTCTTCTTTCGTTTTTTCCTTTTAAAAATGACAAATCATTAAGTGGCAGTCATTAACACCGTCATCGCTTCCCCCCTTTCCTTCTTCTTCCATTTCTTTTTTATGCTTTTATCTTTTTCTCTACATCGTTGTTGCTGCTGCTGATGATTTTTTTTATTTGATTTGATTTCAAACGGGAAATAATCAAGTTTAATGTTACATATATAAAAATTTTTTAATGTCGTTCTTTTTTTAAACAATTTTCGAACAAAAATTTAAGTGGAGAAAAAAGTTTGAAGCTTTTAAAAATTTCTGTAAAATAGTTGTTTTTAAAAAATAAAGTCGTGTTACATGTATTTTAAAGTTTAAGGTTAGGTTTTATTGCCTAAAATTTATACATGTGTTTAATTCTTCTTTATTGTGTTTCAAGGTTAATAGTGAATTCTAAACTATTTGAAAGAGAGTTTTAGACATAATTATAGATTTTTCTCAAAATAATAGTTTAATAAATTAAGCCCATAATTGCTTTAAATCTTTAAAATATGCATCTGTCGATTGAGTTTTTGGAAGCTCATCTCCAAGCGGACTTGTGACATAGATGCTTCGAATTGGAGTTATTGCTGTCGTTCTTTGTTTAAAAATTTTAATCGAATCGATCAGCACTGCTATAAAAAATATTAAATATGACTGAAAAGATGAAAACAGTAATTCTTATTATACAAAAACTAATTTAAATTACCACATGAAAGACAGCCACTGGAGTTGCAGTAGTTGAAATAAAATTATTTATAACTGTTGCAATGGGGCCAATTGGAGCTATGAATGAAAATTTTAATGTTATCGGGTAAAGAAATTTTAGCACTTTTATATTTTCAAATATCTAAAATGATCATTAACATGATTTTATAGTTATTAATTCAGTCTACCGTGTATCTTCTTTTTAATGTAATTTGATAAGCTAATAATTTAAACATTTTCTTATTTTTAACTGACAGAATTTTACAAATAATTAAAGTAATGACATGACTTGCCACAACAATATAGGTGGCAATATAATATAACGTTTGTTTAAATGAAAAATAAATCCCTAAAAATATCAGAATGAGTAAATGTTCTTCAGCTTCTTTATGTTTACCGACACAAAAGTATTACAAAGAAAAACGGAAGAATTAACTTTATCCTTTCCTTTTAACAATTTTGTTAATGATATTTTAAAAGAACTTACAACTAACAGCAATATAAAAATAGACTCCATTTATGGAAAATGTAATAATTGTCATCAGAAATACAACACCATTAGTACGAAGCTTATATTTCTCTAGGTATACTGTAGCTATGATCCTTTCAATTACAATCCCAAATAAAGAGCTTCGAACTTGCTGTGATGAAACAACCATTGAAAATCGAATAATTTGATAAAAAAGCGAGGTCGTTGATTCCGTAATAAAGAAATATATTGTTAATGTCGCTGAACCAATTATTAAAATAAATGCATATGGAAAACAGCAAATATAGAGATATTGCCTAAATACAGCTTTTTTAGTCCATGTAACTTTTTAAAAAATGTTTACGTTAAAGTTTTTGGAAGAAAGTTTATTTTATGGCAGCTTGTTGTTTGTAAATAATTATAATATCCCAGTAAAATTAAAATAATAACTGACAAACATAAATTAATAGAGTTAAAAATATGAATAATCAAATTTGAAGTTCCCGGAATTTGTGTTACACTTAAACTTTCATTTACCATATTGCAGCTGCTACTGTCACAGTAGACGGTATATAGCTTGCGAAAAGAAAAACTATTAACAAAATTAAGTTTAATCTTTATAATTATGTGGACCACTACTTTTTGTTTGTTTGCTTTTCAATTAATATTATTTTTGTTATTTTTTAATAATAAAAAAATTAATTAAAAGCTGCTGCCTGGCTGCTTTCTTTCACAGCAGCAGTAACAGCACATGATGGATGGAAAAAAGAAGAAAGTAACTTTTATAAATAAGTAATTTTTAAAACAATAATTTTTGTGCTGTGTTTTTGAATAAAAGTTTTAACCAAGCAACGGTTAAAACAAAGGTTCTAATAATTGCAGTTAACTTTGAGTAAATTGCTTTATTAAATTTTAAAGAAAAACCGGTAAATATGAAAAGTAAATTTAGCATCAAACAAATAATGCACTATTTTCGCTTACATGATCTTTGAAATTTTTTGTTATATTTAATAAATTTTATCGTATTAAGAACACTGTGTTCGGCGCATAAATAAACGTAACAAAATACAATATTGTTATTATTTATTGTAGAAATTTTTCGCATGCAAAAATGACATTAATTTTTAGCATCGAAAGTTTTTCTATAGTGATGCAACTTGAAATTGCAGATACAGTATGATTACTACAGGTCTCAACCATAACTTAATATAATTTTCAGGTCGATACTTGACATTACAAAATATTTTTAAAAAAGCGGGAGCAAAAGTACAGCGTTATTTGCGGGTGTAGAAATCTGTAACAATATTGTACCATTCTTTTAGATATGATCAAAGCATACATTTCACCATTTTTGAAAAGCAACCTCTCGAAAACATGTTTGTACAAAACACAATGTTTAATTTTATAAAAATATGTTTTAATGTCTGCCGTCATGTTCTTCCTTTATCCCCCACTCAAATTAGTTATGTTCTTAAGTTCACTCTTTAATTTAATGCAAACAAAGTTCAACGATGCGCGGCTTTCTTTTGATCCGAAAATAAAATTCCGGAAATTTCATTAAAGCTTCTTAATAAAACATCTTAAAATAAAAAGCTATAAAGCATCGAGAACTTTTTCAATCTTTATTTAGTTCTTTTTTTCGTTTTACATCATTATCTCTTCCAGATGTTCAACATCTGGGTTAGATCAACTAAAAAATGGATGACTATTTTTATGAGATCGTTTTTTTATAATTTGAAAATCACACATGTTTTATTTTTTGATTTAATCCATGTGTTTAATTCTCTTTTATTGTATTGGAGTATTCATAATCATGAGGGCAGAATGTCTCCCCCTCATGAGCTCATGAGGGGGAGACATTCTCCCCCAATAAAAAGGGTATTAGTAGAGGGAGGAAAACAAAATTAATAATATTTTTTTGGAATTGCAAATTTAAAATTATAACTGAAAAAAGCGTGACATCCCTTTTTTACAATACATATGTTTGTTTTTTGGGTTAAAAACAATCGCTTATTCATTTCAATAAATGCATTTTGTTTTAACAGTGGTCCGTAATTGAACGTTTATTAAAACAAACGCCTTGAACAAAAAAGTTTGAAAAATTAAAGCGTTTTCATTGATGTTCTGCGCATTAAAAAACGGCTTGACTTATTATTTATATATTGCATATCACATCTTTTTTAGCTTAAGTAATTTACTTATATTTTTGCTCCAAATAAACACTGTTTCCGCTTTATATCAGAATATAAGGTGATAGTTGCTTTGCAAATTTGCCAACCCAAAAATACTTCCGTCTTTTTTTTTACTTCTGTTTTTCGTGGAAGACCGAAAAAGAAATGTTTCCTTGAAGGAAATTAATTTTTTAATTTCTGTCAAAAATTTTTTTATTACTTAATTAATCAGTCAGTCTACTATGAATTCTGGAATAAAAATATTGGTGTTCCTCTTTACTTTTTCAATATTTCTTCAGTTTCACAACATCAAAAAACACAAATTCTGTTTGGCCCCATCATTTTTTTGCCCGCCCATTTTAAAGTTGGAAAAAAGCGGATTTCATTTTTTTTTCCAAGTGCTTCCAGTTTATTTTAAATATTTCACCGCTCTTTTTTGTATCTATTTTTAAAATATTACTAACGCTGTGAAAGTTTGTTAAAGTTTTAGGCCCATTATTACTGTAATATTTAAAATATATAAAAATGCCAGACCGACGTCATGAAGATGATCTTACAGCTGAACAACTGGATGAATTTAAAGAAGCTTTTAAACTATTTGATAAAGATGGTAGTTGTTTTTTTAAAACATGGCTAATAATTTTTACTAAATTAAAGGTGATGGAAAGATAACATGCTTTGAATTAGGTGAAGTGTTTCAACGACTTGGACAGCATCCATCAGAATCAGAACTCAGAGATATGGTGAATGAAATTGATGAAGACGGTAAGTTGTTTCTTACAATTTTTTCTAAAAATTTTTATTAAAATGGTATAAACGCTAAAAAAATTAATTTCAATATTTGGATAGTTTTTGTTTGAAAAAGCTAATACAAATTTCAAGTTTATTTTATTCAAATGCTTTAGCTACAAAAATCTTTGTGTTTTGGTAGTAAATGTCTTCATAAAGTTTTTGGTTAAACAAAAAAATGGTTCCTTTTTTATTGAGAAAGCAGAAATATCGAATTACACTTCTTTAGTGAAGGAGAGAAGATTATCCAAAATTTAAATATCGCCAAGTAGCTATTAGGACGAAAACACAAAGATTAATTAAAGCTCTACAAACTTTATTTGAATCTTTTTTTTTGGAATATTGAAATCAAGTCCTCCTTTGTTTAGCTTATTTCTGAAGTCACTCATGTACTCCATCCTCGTTCATTCATTGAGAAAGAAAAATCCCATTTTCTATGCATATTCTTTTGACAAATGACTAAAGTAAAGTACTCCCATAAGAATTTCAGATTTCGTAGAATGATATATGGCATTTTGCTTTAGTTGAAAAAATGCTTTTCTTTTTATGGATGTTTTTTGAAAAGCCTTTAGGCAGCAATAATCGAGATCTTGATAAAGATATATGTGTCTTTATTCTTGTTGAATAAATAGAAGCAAGATTATTTGCTTTGTTTAAAAAAAATATTATGAAATTTACTATGAAAAATATTCAAGACCAAAAAAATAATCCGGATAGCAGTTAAGGTGGGATTAAAAATAGAAAAACCTCTCATCAAAACTAGGTGAGATGTTTTCATGCGATGTGTTGAAAACATGAGATGACGTAATCCAACCAGTAATTATTATAGATTTACATCTATTTTAAAAAAAAGTTTCTTTAACAAGTGTTTATAGCTAGCCCAGCAAAAAACAGTCGCTGAACAAAGCTACTGATAAATAATGATATCATCTAATGGTTTTTTGTTACTTAAACATGTGACTAGCTTTGAAGGAACGCGCTATATACATGCTCTAAATATTAAAGCAAGCATTATCCATTGAACTGCCTCAAGTTTAGATTACAAATTTTATAAGGAATTCTAAAAAAAGCATTTCTTTATTTCTCTTTTTTTATCTTTTTGTTTGTCAATAACAATACAATTAGAATAGTAATTACTTTAACCAAAAAAAGCAAATATACTTTATTTTTATTGAATAATCAAATTTTATGAAAAGCAAAAAAAAAACAAAAAATACGGAAACAAATTCTTTTTCTCAAATTATTTGAGTCAAATATTTCATTGTTTTTTAGGGAATGGATCCATTGAATTACCCGAATTTGTTGCTATGGTACTGCCATTTCTCGTTTTGTATTTAAAATGTTTAATTCTTTATATTTTAGATGTCAAAAAAGATTAAACAGTCAGAAGATGATAGAGAATTGAAAGAAGCTTTTCAAGTCTTTGATAAAAATAATGATGGGTAATTGTGTCTAAAAATTTTAACTGTTGTTTAAACATAACTTCTTTAGATTTATTTCACCAGGTGAATTATCAATCGTTATGACAAATTTGGGCGAACACTTATCTGATAAAGAAGTACACGAAATGATTCATGAAGCCGATCTTGATAGAGATGGTTTGGTTAATTTTACAGGTACGAGAGAAAAGATTTTAAAAACAAATTTAATAGCATATGTTAAATTTTAGAATTTGTTTATATGATGAGAGGCAAAGTTTGAAACATATTCAATCTTATGTATTATAATATCCGGGTAAAAAATATTTTGGAAATGAATAACTTTTAAGAAAATCTATATTATCACAAAAAAGATATTTGAAATTATACCAAAGTTTAGCAATGTCAATATTTGTTTGAATAAAGTTTTTGAATTCCTAAATTTTGGGGTATATTTAAAGAAAGTTAAGAACAACTGTTAAGCTATTTTACACAAATCAATTTATTATGGCACATATCAGATATGCATATTTATTTAAATTATTTTTTCAATACAAAATTACAAAACTACATTTTTCCTAAATAATAATATTGCACATGCAAAACCTATTATTCATTATCTTTTTCAAATTTGACCAAAAGTGCACTCTTTGTTACTGATCGACCAGGTTCACAATTAACATTTTTGATAGTACAATCGAAATTTGCTTTTATAACGTACTCCATTTTCATCGCCTTTAAAAGGGGTTTTATAAGTTACAGAAACAGGAATGTGACAGTAAAAACTTACCATCATAACAATTAAAGGTTGTCCAGTTTTAACTTTATCACCAGGTTTAACCAAAACCTTTTCAATTACACCAGGCATAGGGCTACGAGCTTCCAAGCTTGCATCAGAAGCAGCTTCATCATCATAAGATTTTTCACGTGGTGCAGACCATTCACGATGTTCAAGACCAAATACCTAAAATTAATCAATAAAAATTTCAGTGGGGTTAAGGACTTTAACTTAAGCCTAAATAAAACTTACAGCAACAGAATCTTTCAATTGAACAGCTTTACTTCTCCAACGTTTCTTATCAACTTCAATATTAAATTGTACAGTATTATCTTGATATTCAATATTTGTAACAGCAGCTTCAACCTTTTGACCATCCAATTCAAAAATATATCGATTCCCTTTTTCAATTGTTACTAGAACATTTTGATCTCCAAGTTTTACAGATCTTACAGGAGAATGATTTAGCCGGAAATAATCATTTTCGTAGAAAGGTCCTTTTGAAGAATCAATATTTGATGCACGAGCAAGAAGTTGACCAAGAATTCCTTCTGCCGCAACTTCCATTGAAGGCTTTGGAGTTTTTCCAAGTAATTCTTTTTCATGATCAGCAATAAAATCAGTATAAACATTTCCAGCAACAAATTCAGGATGTGTTAAACATTTTCGAACAAAGCTAACATTATTGCAAAGGCCACCAATATGTGTATTATTCTGTAAAAATAGAGTACATTATTGTGTTACTGGATCTCTAAGAACTCTTACCAAAGCATTATCAAGACGATTAATAGCTTCAGTTCTATCTGCACCATGTACAATAACCCTAAAAAAACTTCTGTTATAAAGGAAAAAAACAAAATAATCCTTAATTCGCAATCATTGGATCATAAAATACAGTAACAGAATCTCCTAAAATATTTTTATGTTACATTGATTCAACAAAAAACAGTTAAAAACCTTGAACAACTCCAGAATCAATTCTTGCATTATTTGGAAATGATAAATGTTCAAGAAGGCCTGTAAAATATTGATGCATTAAATTTCATCAATGTTGCTAGATTATTAAAATACCTGCAGTTGGCATAAATCCTGCATTTGAATCTTCTGCATATACTCTTGCTTCAATGGCATGTCCATTTAATTTGATATCTTTTTGCTTTAAGGGAATTTCTTCACCTTGTGCGACTTTGAATTGCCATTCAACCAAATCAATTCCACAAATAATTTCAGAGATTGGATGTTCAACTTGTAAACGAGTATTCATTTCCATAAAATAAAATTTCTTATCAGCATCCATAATAAATTCGACAGTACCCGCTCCAACATATTTAACAGCTCGAGCAGCATCTACTGCAGCTTTACCAATTCGATGTCGAGTTTCCATTGTTAAACCTGGTGCAGGAGCTTCTTCAATAATCTTTTGATGTCTTCTTTGAAGTGAGCAGTCGCGTTCCCATAAATAAACATAATTATCATGTTGATCACCAAATACTTGAACCTATTAAAAGAAACATGTCACTTTTTAATTATTTATGAAAGTAATGCTCACTTCAACATGTCTTGGACGTTGAACAAATTTTTCCAAAATCATATCAGTATCATTAAAAGATTTTAAAGATTCACTTTTTGCAGATTCTAAACTTTCAAAGAAATCTTTTTCTGTCCATGCAATTCGCATTCCTTTTCCTCCACCACCTCGAACAGCTTTAATCATTACTGGATAACCTAAAAAAACAAGTGCATGGTGTGTGTATGAAGATTAAAAAAGTTAAAAAAGCATACCAATGCGTTTAGCTTCTTCAGAAAGATATTGAGGATCTTGATTATCACCGTTATATCTAAAATTAAAAACTATTTGATAAAATAGAAATAAGGAAGTGATTTTAACAGTTTTGTCTTGTTAAAGTACGGTAGCCGAAAATATGGGTCATCAAAAATAGAGCAAGTAATTGGTTTAACCCATAATTAGCTTTTTGTAACTTAAATATATACCATACCCTTGAATTACAGGAACTTTTGCATCAATCATAATCTTTTTTGCAGTATTTTTCATTCCCATATCTCGGATTGCTTGTGAAGGTGGTCCCATAAAAATGATTCCATTCTTTTGGCATAATTCAGCAAATTCAGGATTTTCACTAAGAAATCCATAACTAAATTTATATGTAATGTAAAGATCAAATTATAATCACTGTTTATGCATACCCAGGATGAATACTATCTGCACCAGATTTTAAAGCAACATCAATAATTTTATCCATTCTTAAATAACTTTTTAGAGGGCTTGCTTCACCAATTCTATATGCTTTATCAGCGGTTTTTGCATGTAATGCCTTTTCATCTGCATCAGAATATACTGCAATAGTTTCAATACCAAGTCGTTTTGCAGTTCTCATAACCCTAAATAACAGGTTTTATATATTTTCATGAGCATTTGTAAAATTACCGCATTGCAATTTCACCTCGATTAGCAATTAAAACTTTTTGAATTTGTTTATTTGAAGTGCCATTTGATGCACAACGAATTTGTCCAAGAAGAAGATGACGTTGAGGGAATCGAAGCATCTTGTCTGATCCAAACCCTAAAGTTTTGTTGAGCATTAGAAGTAGAGCATAAATAAAGTTATCAGATGTAAATATTTGAATTAGAAATAATGTTGGATTATTTTTAAGAATTTTAACTGAGAACAAAATTATATTTTACATAAAAGGGATATGTGGAAAAAGGATGAAACAAAGTTGCGGGATATGTACGTGAAGCTGAAGGTTGCCAAGATTAACTAATGAGATAGCTTCTATTAATTTTCTATGTGTTATCAAAGGAAGGAATCTTAAACAACTTCGGTTTAACAGAGTTAAAAAAATATAAAGCTGCTATTATTCGTAACAAGAGTTTTCTCATCAAAGCTGATATTGTAGATTTCTTTGTGAACCTTTCTTGTTTTGTGGAAATGTGAGAAACTTGTCGAAAATGTTTATTACACTTTCTTCAAAGCAGAAATAAGGGAATCCGCAGATTGGTGGAAAAGCTAAATTGATAATAAAACAAGGTTGTTTTTAATATATTTTTAAAGCGTAGAAATGCTTAGCATAAAATGTTATTGAGTTCAAATGAAATTTTTAAGTTACTTTTTAAAAGCAAAAAATTACGTTTATTTTTTGGTGCATTAAGATTCATCATTCTATTTGATAATTTGAATGCCATTACTTCTGCTTCCATTAATTCTTCTTCTTTTTGATGTCGAGGAAAGCCAAAAAAATCCTGTAAAAATAGTGTTTTTGGGTAATCATAATCTCATGATTTTACCTGAATTTTTGCTGTTGCTCCTGCAGATGTAGGATGAGGAAGAAATGATTGAAGCTGATTTGCATTATTTTCATAAGCTTCAATATGAAGTGAAAGGGTGCTTTTGCTTAAACTTTCAGCATCACTCTTCTTGTTTTGGTATGATTCTTTTTGAAAGAAGGAGGAATTTTGATGACAAAGACTGCTTGAATTTAATGCTTCATTTTTTCTCCATAAAAATCCATCTTTTCTTTTTTCATAATCATTTTTATTACCAAAGACTACAGTAACTTTTAAGGCTGCAGTCCAAAATTCTTATTGTAATGTTGCAACAGTGTGCAAGAGATTATGCATTTTAAAGCGCAATAATCTTATAAAAATGCTTTTTGTAAATTAATATATCTTTCTTGAAAAGGGACTGCAGCCTCAGTTTTATTACCATTATTATTTTGAGTGCTATTTGATAAAACATTGCTTTTAGATTGAACAAGTTTCTCAGTTTCACATTGATAATTTTGATTCAAATTGATATTACTGTATTGATTGGAGCCTGTTGAATTGCTTCCAAATGCTTGTTGATTATGAGGTGATAAAAGACGGCAATCTTTTGCAATCAAAACTGCACGTTTTGTTGACATTTTTCTGAAAAATAAATGGAGGGATTTACAAAATAAACATCAATTTTACATTGTACAAATAAATGAACTGGTCAATGTTCATTCATTTATATAAATGTTTTTGGGCAGCTGAAAGAAAAAGAATCAGACACGACTAGCGGAGCAAAGATTTTGGTCGACTGAATAAGCCTTGCATTTTAAGCAGTTACAGAAGAAACTAAGCGTCAAAAATAATGAAATGAAAATGCTACTTTACGATTTTTTTGTTTTGAGAAAAGACCATGATCCATGGCCCGAGAAAAATGTGAAAACAGATTGATGTTTGTTTCCACAATGCAGCGATTTCTCTAGAACAGAAACACTGTTTATTTTTTTCGACATATTTTTTTAAAGTAGACACATCACAAGACGTTCGATTACGTTCAGATAAAAGATTTTTCGCAAGAAATGTTTTCCAAGAAGCTTTTTTCGAAGGAATGTACACGTTTGAGCGAAAAAATTTCGTGTATTACGAAATAGTGATCGCCGATTTTCGCATCAAGGTAATAATAAAAAAACATATTGCAAAAACAGCAAAAACTATGTTTCTTGTTATCCTATAGCAAGATTAAAATTTCAGCAACATGTTATCTGTTTCTGAAGCAGTACAGTAGGCAGATAAATAATATAAAAACTGCATTTATTTCTGTTAATAATAAAAATGCAACGATTGAAAAAATGGGCAACGCAAAGAACAAAAGTATTATATATTACATATTCGTGGCACAAATATTTTTTTCAAGCTTACCAATTCATTATTGCCATTTTAGTTATCGCAACAAAAAGTTGTTTGAAGTCTATGAAGCAATTATGAACTAATATGTTGTATTCTTTGTTCCTGAATCACTCCTTTCGCAAACAACGTACGTGGTTTAAAAAACTCTCTCTTTTTTTCATTGAAAGTTATTATTTTTTGCTACAGTAAGCTTTGCAAAAGAAAAGTAGGAAAAAATTAAACTAATTGTCAATAACCCACAAATAAATAAGTATTTGTTTATTATTATTATCTAGTAGAAATACAATAAATAATATAATAAAAATAATAAACAAACATAAAACAAAATAAGGAAACACAAAAATCATGGCAATTCTGGAGATATCTTTTCTTTAAGACCACGCTTGCCGAATTGCAGTTACACGCCAAAATCTTTTAACAACAAAGCTCATAACAATTAGCAAAATCATTACACCACTAATAAAAACATAATCAAAATCATCTTTAAGAATATCAAAAGTTCCTGATGGAGTTACCCGTGTATAAAATAGATCCATACCATACGCAAGCATAAGTGAAGTTGATTCTAAACCTGATGGACTGAAAAGAAAGAAAAAGATAGATTAAACATAACTGTAATAAAGAAGAAACTTACGCAGTTTTAATTCCATGAATATGAGAAACAGTTTGATTGTAATTAATTAATTCTTCAGTTGCAACTGGCAGCTCTGGCATATATGGAACAATCATTTCTTCACGTAAATCTGCAGTCATTTCAAGTGGACGACGAGCATCAACAAAACGTCTTAAAAAATATCATCATAAAAACCCTGATTTAATTTTAACGTTTTTGTGTTGCAAGCTTTTAAAAAGAAAAACTGTCAGTTACCGTATACTAACACTATTTAAACATTTAAAAATAGATAAATGTTTCTAATAAATTTTGTTAGTATTTTATTATGTATTTGTAACCCAAATAAAAACTTATTATCATGTTTGATTGTCTTAAACGCACCTCGAAATTTCCAAAATTCCACCTAAAAATTTTACAAATATTACTCTAAAAATAAAGCAAAAGAAAAAAGCACTTACCAAATGGCATAGCAATAATAAGACTTCTTGTTGAAAGGCCTTGTTCTAGAAAAAGTTAAAAGTCATAAAAAATAACACACTTGTAAATAAAAATTTACCTGTATCAGATGCTTGAATGGCAGATACACCTTGTGAAAAGATAAAAGATTTTGAAATAACTTCTAGAGGATTTTTGGTGGTAGAAAGAGAATTAAATCTTTCAGCATTTGTTTGATCCAATCCTTCAAATAATTCAATAACACCCAATTCAGTTCTACGATTTTTATCATTCCATAAAGTATAAACCAAGAAATTTTCACAATGTACTGCATGAAATGGTGGACGTACTTTTGAATGACGAGCAGTATGTAAAATTTGACCAGTAAAAGCATCAATCATATAAACGGATAAAATTGAAGTTTCTGAATCAAATGTAAGCGCAGCAATTAAGTTCGGATTGACGTATTTGTAAAGAACTAAAATATTTGAGTAAGTAATTACAGTATATAAATACACAAATACATACCTGCACGATCCCCAAGAACTTTTCCTTGTGAATGAGTCTTTTGATTAGAAGGTTTTCCAGCCACAAAAACAAATTTTTCTTTTGGTGAAAAATTTAATTTAGCTTTCCATAATGGAGTTAGCTTAAAAGTATTGAGATCAAGAGAATCACCCCAAATTTTGCCAGAATCTTTTTCAAATGAGAAAATACTAATAGGATGTGGAAATGTGACATCATTGGAAGATGGAAAAACTTCAACCTTATTCTTTGAGTCAATTGTAAATAATGGATGTAACATTTCAGAATTAACAAATGGTAGCAATTCAATTCTTTTAATTCCATCTCGATCGAAAGTATTAATTAGTTCACCAGTAATTGGATTAAAAGTAATTATACGGGATCTTTGAGAATGCTAAAACGCAAGAGAGTTTTAAAATGTTAGATAAAGAAAATGTTACCTTTAAACCAAATGCAACAACAGCCTGACTAGAATATTGATAGTAAGCAGTTCCACGTTGAATAAATAATGGCACTTTATTTTCACCAAGCTGTGTCTTTAATGGCACAACATCATCTCCAAGATAAAGTGACCAAATAATTGAACCATCTTCATTATTAATACCGTACAATGAGCCAGAAAGTGTTGAAACAACAATAACTTTTCGAAGATTAAAATAATCTCTTTCCAACGATAAATCCGAAACAGAAAACGACCCAGGTCGAGGTTTTTGCATTTGTCGTAGGGCAGTATCATCACCAAATAGATATTTGATAATAATCGTAATTGAAACATCTGAACGTTTAAGAAGTTCACCAGATGCAATAAACCGATCAACAAAAGCAAGAATTGAACGTCGAATTTCTTCAATTTGTGTTGTAATCCGTACAAATAAGGCCTTGATAATGTTTGCTAAAATAAAATTGTATCACACATAGAAACAGATATGAAAAAAAGCTTACCATCTTTAACACTAAATTCTGTTTCAATTCTTGTTTGAGATTCAGATAATGGTAAGTCAACCATTTCAACGGAGCTAATTGTTGCTAAGCTTTCAAATCGACTCCATTCAAGGTTTACTTTTTCTTCATTTAAATTAATTTCATATAAATCAATTCTGCAATCTTTTCGCAAAGTTACCAGCTGAATTAAGTCATGTGTTGGTAGCACAGCAATACGATCAACTGGAGCTTGTTGTGAGGGTTCCAATTTGCGAGAGAAAAGTTCTTTTCCATTACTTAAATCATAAAATTTGATAGTTCTTTGAAGATCAAAATAAACGGCAAAAATCTTTGCTTGAGATTCAACATTGACTGCCCCATCAAAAACACGTGAAAAAGAAGTTTTGAGAATTTCAGTTGGCTTCTGGGATTCAAGTTTGTAAACAATTAAATTTGAAGAGCTTAATACAACAAAATGTCCAGAGATTGATAATGAAGAAATATCAGAATTTCCAGTTGTGGATAATTCAGAGATAATTGGAGATTTTACAGTTACATCGATGACAGAAATAACACCTGCAGCATCAATACAAACTAAAGCATTTCCAGAAAGAACACATTTCTTAGCGACAGATTTTAGAGATACTTGTGAAAATCCAGATGCTGCACCAGCAGTAAAATCAAGAGTAAAAAGTTTGACAGTAGTTCCAGAAACTGAAACAATGATAGCAGAATTGTCATCAATTTTTACGACATCAAGAAAAGTAAGAGAATCAAAGGGAAGATTAGTTGCAAAGCGCTGAAGTCCACGTGAAGCTGAATATCCAATAACCGTTGAATCAGATAATAGAATGACAAGTTTATCAGTAAGCAAGAGACGATTAAATCTAAAATTAAAAGTGTTAATAAAGTGGTTTATAAACGTACGATACTTTTTAGCTTGAAGATTTGTTCGATGTTGCCATTTTAGAATTCCATTTTCTTGATCAAAGACCCTTATATGTTCTCCATTATTGATTAGGGTTGCGACATCTATAACAATAAAAATAGTTAAATGTATTTTAAATGCAAAGCAAACTCACAAGCTTGTGATTTTTCTGTTGATTCATGTGTAACAAAAATGGGATATTTTTCAGCATCGATTTCGTTAATTTGTCTCCAATCTATAAAAAAAGTTATTAAAATTTATACATTAAGCAGTTGTAAAATTACCAATATCACCAGAATTAACATTAATAGAAGCAAGGGCATTTCGTTTACTAGAAGCTATAAGATAATCTTTTCCATTTTTTGTTCGTCCAAGTTGAATTTTATTTGGGCAGCCAATATGTCTTGCACGCCTATAATTTTTATATTATTAAATAGAATAAGAGACATTCATTACACTTACCAATCCCATTTGCCTACTTGATCCTCATAGAGTCCAGCAACCTCTGTAATCGTCAGAGCTATTAAAAACAGATATAACAATTTCATTTCATTTATAGCGTTTGAAATTATCCCTAAAAGTAGTTACTTTGTTAAAAGCTATGTTGTTAAACACAAAATATTATAATGGTATTAAAATGTAAGACACGCGTTAGTAGTAGAGGGAAAAACTATAAGCCGCCATTTGTATTCCAATTTTTTCAACCTTCGAATTTTTTGCTTCGAATTCAGGCAAAAATATAAGAATTTGTTTGGATGCACTTTGCCAAACAAAAATGCGCAAAAAAAAAATTTACAGAGATTTTTTTTGTGCAATGGCATTTTTATTTTTTCTGGTACAAAAATTTCTGATTTTGTTTCTGTAATATATATCTTTTTGCTACTGACAAAATATAACTGTTAAGATATTCCTTAGTTAAAAAAGGATAATACCATAACGCAAAAATAGGTAATTTAATTCGTCTTTTACGTTTTGTTTTGCTTCAATTATTTTTGCAAAAACGGCTCTCTTACAACTACAGTACCTTTTTTCCAACATTAATAACAATTTCATGTCTTATAAGTGTTTCAACTTCACCAACTATCCTAATATTAACACTTCGTGTATTACAAAAAAAAGTTTGCAAAGCCAATTTACTCCCTAAATCTTTGTTACCGAAAAATACTTTTTCTTATCCTTATAAAGGTTTTCTATCGTTCTTTTTTATCAGCATATGCATTTATAAATATTTACACAAAACATTAAAATAGCTTTCACAGAAATAACCGAATCCAAAGCTTTTTTCAGACATTGCATTTCAGTAAGACATACTTCAAGCTATTTACTTAAAAATTGTATTACTCTGTTACTAGTTTAAAATCAGCAGCGACATAGAGACAAACGATTTTAAATAGTTTAACAAAATTTGACCAGCTCTATTTTTCTTTTTATTTTCTGTATCTACACAGTAATAACGTTTTAAATTCAAGTTTATAAAAATATATTTTTTTCAGATAAAAAAGATGAGCTCAACATTTATAGTGGACAATGGATCATATTCTATTAAAGCAGGATATAAAGATGATATAAAACCAAAGTAACATTTTATTTATCCAGTCCTCTAATACTTTGTTAACGAAAATTTTAGAATAATTCCAAATTATATTTTCAAAACTTCATCAGAAACATATGTTGGAAATGAAATTGATAATTGTTTAGAGCCATCAAATTTATATCTAAATTCACCATTTGAAAGAGGATATCTTGGTATATATAATATTATTTTAGCATACTGTAACATTAAACAATATTTCAGTACACATGGATATCCAAAATGAGATATGGCAAGATATCTTTGGTCGTCGACAATTTGGTTTAAATTTCGCTGATACAAAACTGGTTTTGACGGATTCAAATTTAACTGTTCCAACAATAGAAACAAGTGTTCGAGAAATTTTATTTGAAACATATGGATTCCATTCATTACAGTTATGCTCTGCTCCAGCACTTGTTGCACAAGCAAATTACGAAAAAACAAGGATTCCACATTCATTGATTATTGATTCTGGGCATTCTTTTACTCATATTCTCCCATGTTTATCTGGGAAAATTTGTGTTGAACGATCCATGAGAATCGATATTGGTGGAAAAATTATGACAAATTTTTTGCGGGATAAACTTACCTATTCTCAGTTTGATCTTCGACAAGAGACTAAAGTTGTCAATGAAATCAAAGAAGATGTGTGCTATTTTGCAAAGGATTTTAAGCATGAAATGGATCTTTTTAAGTAAGTTAATTTTTAAAATACAATGAATTCTCATAGATTTGTATGAAATGAACGTCAAAAGCACTATAATTTTAATAAATATTTTAACTTTATTACTTTTAAAGTTTGATTTAAGACAAGAGTGAGATTGCTTACAAAACGTGGAAAGTATTACTGACTACGTTTCCGTTTCCTTGCTACTGTAGCTAGAATTCTTCGCGAAAAGTCAGTTATATAAAGTAAATTTGACAATGTTTAATAATTATTTAAATACCTTTTTGAAAAAACTAGTTTGAGGTTACAGGGAAGAGCTTTTACAATTTTTGAACTAGCATTACTGTAACTTTCGTTTTTCAGAAAGAATAATCCAATACTCGAATACTATTTACCAGATTATAATCTTCTTCGACGAGGACAAATTCGACAAGCAACGACAGATTTGGCATCATACAAAGATTTATCAAAAATTATTCTTGGTGTTGAAAGATTCGTTTTACCTGAGACAATATTCTTTCCAGAAATAACAAATTGTGATCAAATTGGCCTTAAAGATGCAATATATCGAACATGCAATGGTGTATTTGATTATAATCTATTTGGAAGGCATATGCTTAAAAATATTCATGTTTTTGGTGGAAATGCTGCAATCCCTGGCTTAAAAGATCGATTGTAAGTGCTTGTAATAACTGTAGTAAAATATATGGTGTGACTTAAAAACTTGCAGATGTTATGATTTATCAAATTCTTTTGAATCATATGATATGCCAGGAAATGTTGAAAGCTGCATAAATGTTTCATCCAATCCTGTAATTGAGCCTTGGCTTGCTGCACAATATTTAACAACAAATAATATTCCATCATTTTTAACAAAATTTGTTTCCAAAAAAGAATATCATGAACAAGGTGGTGGAAATCGAATTTGTGATGAAAGATTTTCTGATTATGCTCCGAAGGAATGGTATGAACATGTTGAAGATGGTCCATTCCTTGATGAAATCGGTGCTGTTATTACTGATTCAGATGATGATTTTGATACGCCAGTTTATGTAACTTATCCGACAATTGTTCGGCCTTCTCAGCCTATTGTTGAACCTTCTCATCCACTTGTCAATATTCCAGCATCTACAAGTGCATCTACATCTGTAATTCAAGATGAACCAAAAGACGATATTATTCCGCAGCAGGTCATTTCAAATGACGTTGACATTGATATTATAGAAGTAGATTTTATTCCATCTCCTACTAAACCTGCTGCTACTAGAACATTGCTCAAACCACGTCGTACACTTCCACCTGGATCAGTTTCAGCTGTTCGACATCCAGCAATAATACAAAAAGTTGTTGTTCCACAACGTTTTATTAAACGTCCAGAACCAGGTGTCCCAGCAAATGTACAATATTTTACTGCTGTATCATCAGATGGTGGTGGACCAACAAGATTTATTCAATTTAGACCTACAAGACTACAAACAGATATGCCCCCTCATCAACAGCAACAACAACGTTTACAAACTAGATTACCCTCAACAATAATAAGAATTCGAAGTCCACTAGCTACTGGTGGTGGCAATACAGTAACGGTTAGAGCCATCCACCGACCACCACCGCCATCATCTGAAATGCCAATTTTACGTCCACAGATTGCTCGACAAGTTCCTGTAATGCTACCCAGAGGCATGATAAATTCGGGTGGTGCAAATCCGCCATTTCGAGGTCGAACAATTCTTATTCGACGAGCTCTCCCTCGAAGTCAGTATGTTCCACTTCAACAACAAGCTTTACCACTGCCACCACAACACCAACCTCATTTAAACCCTGCTGCACCAACATTAATTCTTCGTCCAAGGCAAGGGCTGGAAGAGGAATACGAATCTGGTGAATCAGGACCTTCAACACCTTTATAATTATTGTTTTGTTGAATTTCGGTTTATTGTTTTTTATTGCAATAAAATTAGAAAAATCAAAATTAATATTTTCTGTAATTTTTATTTTCAGTTTATAAAAAAGGATTAACTTCAGAAGGAAAAAAAGCTTCTCTTTCTAGAGCTGATGATTAGCGTCAATCAACACCATGAAAAAAAAGTAAATAAAAAAGCAAGTGACCTGTCAAAAGCGTCTCATTCATTTTTACTGATAACGGCAGCTTTTTCTCCTTTTTTGAGAATGTCAAAGTACAAAAATAAATATAATACTTTGCATCTTCTTTTTTAGTACACTGCTTTTGATGAAATCTTTATATTTTTTTTGGAGAGTTCTTTGAAAATGCATTTAATATTTTTGCTCGGTTGGATTTCACTAATTTCTGCGGCAAAAGAAGATCCATTTTATTATTCACTATCTGAGAATGAACTTCGTGATATTATTTCTGATACGGAATTTGATTCAGAAGAAGCAGAAGAATATGGACAACAGATTCATTCATTTTTTCATGAATCAAATTCACAGCTAATTTTGGATTTAGATTTATTTGCACAATTTTGGAAAGAATTGGATGAAGCTCGAGCATCTGCGGTAGATGGGAATGTTGACTATATAAAAGAAATTATCACGTTTCTTGAACCCCTTCAAAAATATGATATTAGTGCTCCATGTTTAGCAGATGTTTTTCATTTTTTATGGACTACTTATAATTATGCTGTAAGCTTTTTTATAACATTTTTATCTATAATTTTAATACACACATCTTAGAAAACAGCAAATGAAGCTCAAACTTGCAATGATTGCAATTGCACAAAAGAATACAAAAAAATATTTGCTGAATATCAATGGATTTTTGATGGTTAGTTAGACTAAAGTTTTAGTCCAAATATAGGATATCAAATTTTTAGTTGTTGATGCAATCGGAAAATTACCAGCAGCAGTAACTGGAGGTGCTCGCTTTTATTTCCCATTTACATTTTTATGATAAATAATTTTAAGGAAATAATTTATGGGTTGGCTCATGGTCAACATGCCGGAAAGTTTCAAGCATTAAAAATTTTCAAGGGTATTGACGTTTTTACTGTAGCCTGTTAATCAAGAAACGTTTGTTTAGGCAAAGTTGGAAAGGTCAATATTGCCTTGCAAGATTTTATGTTCACAATAAAAATTCCCCTTTGAAAGCTTTTGGAGCAAAACCTGATGCAGCTGAAGTTTGTCGGTTCGCATTTCTGCTTTACCTAGTTACAGTTCTTTAATATTTAAAGAACTGTTATAGCTCACAATCTCATTCATATGAAGAATGGCTACCAGAAGAAAAAACCTGCTTTGATATAATGCCATTATTGAATGTTGGATTTTGCATGCCAGATACTTGCACGGATTATGACTTTAAAAAAATTGTTGAATATTGTATGTTGTTATTTTTCGTAGAAATCCATCGTAATTCAAAATTTTATAGTTTACAAAATTGCTGAAAGCAGTGTAAACAAAAAATTTGTTTGTGATTTAAAAGTTCAATGCAGCAATGATAGAGCTGAAAATAAGCTTTCAAATAGCTTCTCATCCATGCTAGTTTTGTGAGTTTTATCTTTTTTAACATTCATTTTGCTTCATACAAGTGTTTTTTGAGAAAAAAAGGCATAATGCTTGCCTTTTTCTTATCGCTAAAAAAACTCTTTTACGACTTCACAAAAATTAAAATAACTTTTAACACGACGTAAAAAATGCCTGATACTTTGAACTCATAATATTGAAGCTTAATTCCTTTTACCATTGAGCTAAAACTAAAAAAGTTTTCTGCAGTAGAAAAATTTTAATAATCAAAATTTTAGATGTTTTTGTTTAATAATTTTTTCATTGATGGTATACGGTACGTTTTATGATTACTATGTTCAAATCCCAGCCAAAGAGAAACAAGAAATTTTTATGCGACAATATTCATATCTTTCACAGGGAAGCAATTTCTTAAAATATTTTCCCTTTGAACCTGAAGCTCCGTTTATTGGAGATGGAACAACAAAACAAAAACAAAGTAATTTTTATCGTTTTAACAGATAAACTTTAAAGTAATACTATAAATTACAGATAAATTTGCAAATTTATTAATGATGTTTTCAATGCGTCGAAATACTGAACAAATAATGTCAACCCGAACTCAAGATGACCAAATTACTTGCTTACATGGAGCAAGATTTTTGAGTATGTGTGTAAGTTTTTAGTATTATTATGACAGGTACTATAACAAAATGTTATTTTTATAGTGGATTATTTTTGGTCATACTTATTATTATATTTGTACATCTTTTACAACAGGTTTGCTCAACTGAAGTCTAAAGTATTTAATAGCTTAATACTGTAATAGATAATTTAATTCAAACACTTCGAAAATTTCCCCAAATTTTTTACAATCAAATTGTTGTTCAAGCTACTCTTGCCGTTGATTCCTTCTTCTTTTTGAGGTTGGGAATAAAAGGATAAAAAAGCCAAATATTTTACAAACATTTTTAGTGGACTTTTAACAACATATATTTTTATTAAAAAGCTTAAACTTGCAAAATCCCGTGAAAAACAAACCGGACGGAAAGCTGCAATTCGACTCGATAATCCATCGGTTTGGTTAGTTTATTCAAAATAATAAAAATATTTATGAATTATTTTTTTAAGGTTTGCCTATTATTTTCGCCGGTTTTTAAGGTAATTTAAAATTACACACTACAGTATCACCATTAACATTGCTTACAGATTAACACCCGTCTATTTGATAATAATGATTTTAAATGTTACATTATTTACTTATGTCTCAGATGGACCTTTGTAAGTTTACTGTAACATTTTTCTAAAACAATATGAAAACTGTTTAAGCTGGAGGCCAATTGAACCAACATATTGCAAAACAAGTTGGTGGGTCAATCTTTTGTACCTCAATAATTTCTTTAAACAAGATGACCAAGTAAGTTCAATTTTTAAATTTGAAAAAAAGAAAAATAAATATTTATAATTTAAGTGTATGGGATGGACTTGGCAAGTTGATTACTGGAATTCCTGGGGAATACAAGCTAAAATATTTTTTATAATCTTTTAGGTATATGGCAAATGATTTTCAACTGCATTGTTGTGCTCCAGTTTTAATAATTGCTCTTTACAAGTTTGAAAATTTTTTAAATTAAAGCTTGTTTGGTATTATCAAAATTACTTTAGATATCAGAAGAAGGGAATTGCATTTGCCGGGGCATTAATTGCATTCTCTTGCATGATAAATCTTTATATTACTGTAACAAATAATTATCCACCAGCACCAATTTTAAGCAGCAGCTTAGAAATGTATGTTTTCTAAAATATAATTTTTTATGCAGAATTTAAAACACTTTTTCGCGCGCAGTTTTGAACCAATTTTTTTTAGATAATTTTAAAACAAATAATTATTAATTTTTAGTGTTCATGTTTTAAATTCATATTGGGTTAATCTTTACGTTAAACCATATATTCGATGTGTGCCATATATCGTTGGTTCAGTAATTGGATATCTTTTAAATACAAAACCAATTGTTCAAGGAGAATTTAAAATTGTTGGAGTAAGTAGATAAAAAATATAGAAATTTTTCTGCAAATAAAAAGAAAGCAGCATCACAATCTTTTTTTCTTTTACGCGCTCTCTCAAGTTAACTGAGAAAAAGATGTAAAAATAAAACCATGGAGGGCGGGAAAAAATAAAAGAGAGACTTCAAAGTTGTCATGTTTTGAACGAACATGTGAATGCACATTCAAAAAAAGAAAGATTCCATTTTTTGAGCCCCTTTATTTGATGTGACGCTATTACCCGCTTCTTTTCTCAGCCATTCTTTTTTTTGTTGCAATAATTTTATTGTAAAAGTACTTTTTAAAAACAACATTTCTCCAAAAATTCAAAACAAAATTTGGATTTTTAAATAAATATCATTTTATGCATAATTATTAAAAACTGAATATTTTGAAATTTTAAAAATGAATTTCAAAGTCTAAAAATTCTAAAGCTAATTATAGTGAAATATTTTTTCCAGATAAAATTATGGACAATTTGGACTTTTGCTGCTATTCTTGGTGGATATTCAGTTTTTGGTTTATGGCATTACACAAAAACAGGCGAAATAAGTGTAAGTTTGTTTAAGCACTGGAGCATAAACTTCAAAAGAAACTGATAAAATTTATTCAACATTATTGACAAGGCCGTATGAAATATCAAATTTTAGAAAACCTGGCATATATTATACACTTTATTTGGACGCTTATCATTTTCACTTTTTCTTGGATGGACAATATTTGCTTGCCAAACAGGACATGCTGGTAATAATAAATTCAAATTTTGTACACAATGTTAAAAAGTATTTTAGATAAAATCAACAGAATATTAGGACATAAATTTTTTATTCCATTGTCAAAGATGACCTTTTGTGCATATTTAATACATCCAATTCTTTTGCAACTTTATTATTTAAGCCGAAACACTGCTTTCCATTTTACACATGCTTTTCAAATGGTGAGATTCCATTTTTAAGAGTTTTTACGATCGATTTAAAAAATGAACTGCTTTTATGTCACTTTCTATTTTTAGTTTTACATGTTTTCTGTGGCTGTATTTGTCAGCTATGCAGTTTCTTTTGTGCTATGTTTGGCTTTTGAACAGCCGGTCACAAATTTTGATAAACTTGTTTTTCAAGAACATGGAAGTCAAAAGCGTGCACCTCCAAAACCTGACAATGATATTGAACTTCGTGAAACGCAGCCATCTTCTCCAATTGAAGTCCCTGATCGGCCGATCATTTACGGAGGTGATCCGCCATCAGCTTTAAAAAAGCCTCAAAATTAATCTTTTTCCTGTTTAATTAAATAAATGTTGCTTAAAAATTAAAAAAGGATAATGTTTCATGTTTCTGTGTTTAACATCCTGTAAAAAATAATTGTAAATTTTGTCAAAACGAAAAAAGCTACGCTTTTTACAATTCAAAAATAAAGTGTGGTAAATCTTAGAAAGTTTTCGAGTAAGCACATTCCTGTCATGACATTGTTCTGTTCTAAAAAATTACGGTTCTTTCTTTTTATTTTTGGATAAGATAATGACAAAAGACTATAAGCGATTTCACAGTCTTTCATAAAAAAACTTTTCTTTTTGCGTAATTTTACAATGCATAATGTCACAGTGAAATAAAACTTGGAAAACAAAATGTTGCATCACTCTTACATTACGTTTAAAAGTTTGTATTTTGATTTACGCGTTTGCAAGTAAAAGTTTTCTTATTTTAGTACATTTTTAATAAAAAAAGTATTTATTAAATAGTCTTTCAGATGACAACAAAAGATGAATTCTTATTATTAAAAAATGGAACTTGGAAAAACAATGGTAATAATGAACATTCAAAGCGGTATTCCAATCTTAATTTAAATCAAAATTCGTCCGTTGAATCCCAAATTCAATTTAATAGCAATTCAAATAATAGTAATAAGAATTACGGTAAAAAAAGCTGCAGTCTCAGGGATACACTATTTTTTGTCAAGACAAGCTAAAAGAATGAGGTAGAGAAACTAAATTGTAAAACATGAATTGTTTCTCTATCAATTGACTTTATCTGAGAGAATGTTAAGTAAGTGTACTAAGACTGTAGCGTCACAAAAAAAAGCAGATTTTACTTCAAATAATAATTACGAAGAAAACGAAAGCTTAAAATCTCGTAACAAATCATTCATCAAAGGTTTATGTTCAAAAATCTCTGATCCTTTAAATTTTGGTAATGATGAAGGTGAAAAGCAGCGCTGGAAGAAAAATAAAGCACCAACCGACAGAAGCAACAGCAGCACCCTATCACTTCATATTTCAGCTTATGAAAATTCTATTGAAGCTGCAGATTTAAATGGAAAGGATTTTAAAAAGGAACAAGGAAAATCAAGCACAATTAAAAAATGGAAAATTGCTAAACAAATTTATTCATCACCAATTATTAAAGTAACATTTTAAAGTAGAAATGGGTTTAATAATGCTGTTTGGATGCTATTGTAGGATCCATTTGAATTTCCAAGGCAACAAAAAGAGGTTGTTGCAAAGCCAGAAGTGATGCAATTTAAAGCATCCCAAAAATTGCTTAATCCAAAGGAATCAATTTCAACATCAGATGATGATGAAAAATCTGTTTTCATTGTTGATAATGGGTCATATTCAGTTAAAGCAGGATATAAAGATGATATAAAACCAAAGTAATATTTTATTTATCCAGTCCTCTAATACTTTGTTAACGAAAATTTTAGAATAATTCCAAATTATATTTTCAAAACTTCATCAGAAACATATGTTGGAAATGAAATTGATAATTGTTTAGAGCCATCAAATTTATATCTAAATTCACCATTTGAAAGAGGATATCTTGGTATATATAATATTATTTTAGCATACTGTAACATTAAACAATATTTCAGTACACATGGATATCCAAAATGAGATATGGCAAGATATCTTTGGTCGTCGACAATTTGGTTTAAATTTCGCTGATACAAAACTGGTTTTGACGGATTCAAATTTAACTGTTCCAACAATAGAAACAAGTGTTCGAGAAATTTTATTTGAAACATATGGATTCCATTCATTACAGTTATGCTCTGCTCCAGCACTTGTTGCACAAGCAAATTACGAAAAAACAAGGATTCCACATTCATTGATTATTGATTCTGGGCATTCTTTTACTCATATTCTCCCATGTTTATCTGGGAAAATTTGTGTTGAACGATCCATGAGAATCGATATTGGTGGAAAAATTATGACAAATTTTTTGCGGGATAAACTTACCTATTCTCAGTTTGATCTTCGACAAGAGACTAAAGTTGTCAATGAAATCAAAGAAGATGTGTGCTATTTTGCAAAGGATTTTAAGCATGAAATGGATCTTTTTAAGTGAGCTATCCTTTTTTAAATTATAAAAGAACAGCTTTTATAACTTTAGAACAATTTATAGCATTACTGTAACTTTCGTTTTTCAGAAAGAATAATCCAATACTCGAATACTATTTACCAGATTATAATCTTCTTCGACGAGGACAAATTCGACAAGCAACGACAGATTTGGCATCATACAAAGATTTATCAAAAATTATTCTTGGTGTTGAAAGATTCGTTTTACCTGAGACAATATTCTTTCCAGAAATAACAAATTGTGATCAAATTGGCCTTAAAGATGCCATTTGTCGAACATGCAATGGTGTATTTGATTATAATCTATTTGGAAGACATATGCTTAAAAATATTCATGTTTTTGGTGGAAATGCTGCAATCCCTGGCTTAAAAGATCGATTGTAAGTGCTTCTAGAAATATACAGTAAGTCGAAATTAATTTTAGATGTTATGATTTATCAAATGCTTTTGAATCATATGATATGCCAGGAAATGTTGAAAGCTGTATAAATGTTTCTTCCAATCCTGTAATTGAGCCATGGCTTGCTGCACAATATTTAACAACAAATAATATTCCATCATTCTCTTCAAAATTTGTTTCCAAAAAAGAATATCATGAGCAAGGTGGTGGAAATCGAATTTGTGATGAAAGATTTTCTGATTATGCTCCGAAAGAATGGTATGTAAAAAATTTGAGCGATAATCTTGGTCAATAAGCTATTTTTTTTGTATTTTTCATTTTTGTGAAATAATTTTGTAAATTTTTGTTGTTTATTTGTTCACAATCTTTCTTTATCAAAAATATTATGTATAAAATCGGAGAAATAAAAATATGGTGTTTGCAATACTCATAAAGCTTTTGCATGGACATTACCTAACAACAAATTTACCTATGTTGCAACAAAAAAATCCCATTTTTTTGAAATTAAACAGTATCTGTAAAAAACGTGAAAATTTTAAATTTGACTATTCGTTTATGCTTCTAATAATAAGTGAGACTTCATTCAGCTAGAAAACATTGTCAACTCCAGTGCAAAAAAAGGAAAGTTGCACTTTCATTGATATTTTTGTGTGCACTTTTTTTTCTGTTTCTGCACAAAAAGCAACAGCAGAAAAAGAAAACAAGAACGGCGTTACTTCTCTTTTTTTTCTTTCACACGTTACAAAGAGGGTTCTAATTTTACTTGTGTGGCTTGTTTCTTTTTGTGTTGGTCAACAAGTTGAAGACAAAAAAAGACTGCATGCACTGATTTTTTTTGTCGTCTCAAAAAATACAGTAAGATTTCATCGTAATAATGCATCAAAAATGTTAAAAATACTTTTAAAAAAAGCAGCAATATATTTAAAAAAATTGATTTTTATAAATGAATAAAGTTCTTAAAACGAAAAGTGTGGCTTTGCTATTTTCACTGGCTCATAACTAAAAATATTCAATCATTTAAATTTGAAAAAAATTTATAATTTTGCTTTCATCTTGTAATAATTTTTGTTAAATTTTGTATATTTTGCGGCAGCTAAATGTACTCGATCCTTTTTATGCTGATTTTTAGCCATTTATTGCTTGAAGCATTTATTTTGCGTCGACAAAAAAAAAAAAAAAAGACTCTTTTCTTTTTTCTTTTTTTTACTTTTTTTTGGTTCTGCATTTGCCACTTTTTTAGAATAAGAGAAAACTGAGAGAGCGGGAAGGCATGCTAGACAGTTGTTGAAATAGATGAAAAACAAAAAAACGCAGAGAAAAGAAGAAATAAAGCCGTAACACAGCTGCAAAGTGCGCGCGAAATAAAATTGACTAACTTTTGGGTCGTCGTCGAAGGAAGAAACTCTATTGAAAACGAAGGACCCTTTTTTTCGTTCGTCGTTCTATGCGTTTCCATCGCTTTCTGTTGCTTGCGCTTGATGGTACTGTGCGCGCGCTCTCTTTTCCATCTGCTGCTGCAGCAACGAGATTTTTCGCATTTTATTTTTCACTGAGAAAAAGAAGGAGAAAAATTTCCTCTTCTTTCTTTTTTCCTTCAGCCTATGGCTGTAATGGCGCAATGCAAAGGGAAAGAGAAAAAAAAGCCTCATCGGTTTGTTATATTCTCGTTGTCGCTGTTGAATATAATATTTTTAACGAAATAAAACGCTCTCTTCTTTTTTTGACGCTTGCTGGAAGAACAAGAAGAAGGAAAAGGAAAGAAAGGGAAAATGAGCCCAAGCAAGAAGCCAGGCAACAAGCAAATGCGTTTCTTTTTCTTGCGCGTTCGCTTTTTAAAATTTCTTTTTTTTTGCACCACCAGCAACACCGTCTTTCCCTAAAGTCCCAGAGCCCAATGGTCCTTTTTTTTCTTTTTCTTATGTTGTTTTTTTTCCTATTGCGTGCAAAAGATTGGGTGCCTTTTTTGTTGCATGGTTATAAAGGATGTTCAAAAAAAGAAAAAAAATGAGAGAGACTTTAAATATATTTTTAAAAAACGACTAGCCTCAGGTGTAATAGCGCGCATCGGTCACTTTATGCATGAATACCGTAATACATTAAAAAATTATTTTGTAATTATAGGTTACTTAATGCAACATAAAAGTTCAAATATGTCATCATCATCATACAAAAAAGCATCTCTAGAAACTTATTTTAATACTATTGAAACTAAACCAGAAGTATTAGCAAAAGAAAAACAGTTTGAAGAATCGCTAAGAAATTTTTATCGTCAAAAATGGTATGTTTTTTTAGCACAAATTAAAATTGTAAATTCATTTTGTTATGTTTTAGGAGTTGTCCATTAAAGCCTCCAGTAATAAATGGAACCCCAATTAATTTATATAAATTATATTCAATTGTTTCATCAAACGGTGGATGGTCAAAAGTTTCAAATCAAGATAAATGGCATCAAATTGCACAAGATATGGGATATTCTGAAAATATTTCAATGATTAATAATGGCATTAAATTGATATATATGAGATTTCTATCGAAATATGAAGAAGTACAAACTTTGGGAGAAATTGATGATCATGATAATGATATTTATGGCGCAAAATCAAGAACAAAAATGTATTTTAATTTTGCATCAAGTGATTGCCCCATTCCATCGTTATATAAAGGTTTCTCTTTGATTTAAAATGCTTGCACATTTAACCATAAAAGTATTTTTTGCAGATAAAAAAATTGATGCATCTGAAAATGAATATTCAAAAATTGTTAAATCTCTGTATTCTGGGCTACCAAATGAAGTGGATTTTGCTTTTAATGTTTTAACAGTGATGTCAAATCCAGGACCATTTGCTTTAAAAATTGAAAAATGTCCATTTTTATTGAATCTTATGATTGCACATGCTGGGGTATACGGTGATGGTAAGGGGATTTGTCATTGTTTCTAAAACACAAGACATTTTAAGATAAAGAGATTCAAACGCTAGCAGAAAATGGATGGAAAGATTTTTGTGATCATAAATTTGATGATTTTTGGGCAAATGCTGGAATATCAGATGAACAAATTTTTGATTATATCCCGATTTCTAAAAAAGATTCTGGCATGCTTGAAACACTTCCACTTAAAATGGAATTTGATCCAACAAATTCAACATGTTTTCGAGTATCACAAGTAAGAAATTATATCGTATACTGTAATAGAAATAATGCTAATGCATGTTTTAGGTAACATCAATACTACGAAATTTATCGTTTGAATCTTTCAACGTTCATGCAATGGGTAAATCAGATATATTAATTAAATTTATGTGCGTTTGTGTAGCGTCAAAACATGTTCGATTAGTTAATGATGCATTGGATATTCTTTCAAATATTGGAAATGAGATTGATTTAATAACATCTGAAGGAATATACTGTAATGTTATGTTGCTAAAAGTTATTTGTGATTGCCTTCATAGTGATGATAAGAATAAGGTTCTTCATTCCCTTGAAATTATTGCTGCTTTATGTCAAAACGAAAAGAATGAAGCAGTTTGTGCAGAATTTTTGGATTTTGTAATGGTAAATAGAATCTTTCAATTGGCTACTGTAAAAGATATATTAATATGCATTCATACTCTTGAAACATTATACCAAGTTAGTTTTTGTATAGTTAAAACAGTGTTAAAGGTTATTGATATATTATAGTTTTCTGAACTTGGTCGAGCATCTTGTAATCGAATAATATCTGTACCAAATTCAATCGAACTTCTTGTTAGTCTTCTAACAAATGATGCGCAATCTTTTGGAAGAACAGGGCTATCTGGGATTCAAGTTGTTGAATCTTTTGGGCATCAACAAAGCGTTCGGCAACATTATCCTTTACCTTCAACTGGATCAGTAACTCCTTATCGACCACAACAGTATTCATCTTCATCACAACCACCTCAAGCACAAACATCATCTGCATATCATCATCATCATCAACAACAACAACAACAGCAAACACCTCGTACCGTACATACTGTACAAAGAATTCATCATCCTCCTACTCAGCAACAAACACAACAACCATCTTCACATACTCCAAATTTAAAAGTTACACATGATGAGAAGCTTAAAGCATTAACAACAAAATGGATAAAAGATAATGTAATTGCTGAACCTGATTCATTGGCCGTTCGAGGTGAAATGTATGCTGCATGTGTTGAACATTTACGAAGTGCTAATGGTATTATGAGTGGGACGGTTAATCTATTTACACAAATTTTACAGTAAGCCTTTATTATATGTAACAAACTTATTTTAACGTAATAATTTTCTAGATCTGTTTTTCCAAATGCTACTATTCATCAAGAACAAAAAGATAACAAACTTTGTTATTATATTAAAGGTGTACGGCATTTAAATCAAACATCATCAAATAATACAGTTGCATCGAATTATCCTGTAATGCAAAAGATCCTTGCAACTCCAAAACAGCTTTCACAAACTGTTCGAATTGTTCCGGCTATTCCTTCACAAACGAATGGTGTTAAAGAAGTTGCTTCAGAAGAAAAGCCAGCTACAGCACCAGAAGTGCAAAAAGAACAACATTTGAATCATGATAGCGAAATAAAAGATTCTGAGGATACTGATGGAGAAAGTGATCAAATTCTTGAAGCTTGTGATGAAATAATGGAAACTGATGCAAATGGTGGTGATGCTACTCACGAAATTGAAGATGATGGGATGGAGCAAGGAGAAGAAGAAGATTTAATTAATGATATAACAGATGATTCAAAGATTGAGATTTGTGACGAAGAAAATGCTGAAGATTTTTCTCAGAACAATGATGAACAAAATGAAAATCCAATTGTAGAAGAAGTTGAAAATTCAGCTGGGATAGAAGAATCAATTGAAGCAATGCCAAAAAAGCGTATAAATGGGCATATCGTTGAAAATGGTGATGATAAGCCTATTGAAAAGGAAGAAGAAAAAGAAAAGACAACAAATGGTATATGTAATGGCATAAAATCTGATGAAAATATTCAGCAAAATGGCCATGTTGAAGAAGCTTTAACAACTGATACTACAGAGCTAAATGGAATTACAAGCAATCATGATGAAGACGAAGAAGATAAACTTCCAGAAGGTGATCCTGCTAAAATTGATGAAACCGTTGAAGCTGTTAGTAAAGTTCCACCAAAGAATGGCAAAATAAATTCTACTGAAAAAGCTGTTGAAGAAGTGCTGCTAACAAATGGAACAAAAGGTGGAAAAAAGGTAATACATATTTTTATGATATAAATGCATTTTCAACAATTAAACCTTTTTTAGAGAAAAGCTGCAACACCTAAAACCACAAAGAAGAAAGCTCGAGTAACAAAAGAATCAGTTTCTGAAGAACCGCCAAAAGATAAGGATGTAGAAGCAGCTTCAACAGAAATAAATAATATTCCATCAACAAGTTCGGATTTTATGTGTGAATGGAATGCTTGTGGGGCACTATTTTCAACATCTGAAGCAATTTCTCTTCATATTATTAAAGAACATTTAACAGAAGACGCAAAAAATGAAGATAATACATTTCTGTGTTTATGGCCAGGTTGTAATAAAACTCGTCGAGCAAAATGGTCACTAATCACTCACTGCAGTGATCATCATTGTCAAGAGCATCAACTTCGACAAGCATGTACGAAACGTGCTGAAATGGGTGGAGATGCGCTATATCTTGCAGCAATTCAACAACAGTTTGCTGAAAGAATAAATGAACCTGAAACAATTCCAACATATACTCAAGCAGCTGCAATGGATGCCATTCGACGACATTCTGCTGTACATTATCAGCGTGAAATTACTGTAAGATTTTTAAAAGCATTTTTATAAATCTTTACAAAATAAAGAATTTTTCAGGATGAACAAGAAGGACCTGTTACAAAATGTATTCGATTAACAACAGCTTTAATTCTTCGAAATATTGCTCGATATTCTGAAGAAGGTCGATGGTAAGCAGTTATTTATTTTTGCCTTATTTATCTTATTGTATCTCTCTTTTTTAAGTAAATTACGACGATTTGAACTTCAACTTTGTCCATTAGCTTTATCAAGATTAGAAGCAAGTGGTGCGCTAATTCAATGTCTTGCTGAAATGGATAACACAAAAAGTCAAGAACCAATCCCATATTGTTATCAACCACCTCTACCACAACCATCAACGCAATTCCAACAGCAAGAGCCTCAACAACCAGTTTTTGTTGCACCGTATCCACCATCACAAAAAGAATAATACTTTAAAACAGTCATCTCTCAGCTAACTTATGGTAAAAATATGCTTTTATTCTATTCCATCTAATCTCTCATGTTTTGTACTCTTCTATTTTACGGTGTTTTTAACATTAGATTTCTGATTCCTTACTTTATTTATTATTGTCATCTCAAATGCTCTTTTTCCTATTTCCTAATTTCTTCGCAATTTTGTTATAATCAAAAAAAGCAGGGATCACCTTTTTTGCTGCTTTAATTCTTTTGTTGTTATATTGTTGGTATATGTATCGTTTATTACTGTATTTGGTTTACATAAATTAAATATTTTATTTTTACAGACATTTTTGTTATTGACTTGCATTAAAGGGTACTGTAGAAACGTTTAATGCTTCTAAATTTTCTTTAAAAAAGTTTTAATGTTCAGCTTTTTTTGTTGTTAATTTAAATTGTGTCTTTGGCATTTTCTTTATGAAAAAAGAAGGAAAAAAAGGGTGATACATGTTTTTGTTTTATTGGGTTTTATTTTTATTAAATGAACAATGATAAAGTTTTGTTTATAAAATATTGCGGAAGTAATTCATGTAAACTGTGTTGTTAAATGTACTGTAAAAATACATAACTGCAGCAGTAAAAAAATTTTTAATAAAAAATTCTCGATTCAAAAAATTCTTAACACGAATCCTTACTGTAAGCGAGCTAGCAGCGAAGAAAAAATGTTCAGCACAAATTTAGTTGATTGAAGTAATAATATGTATATGTATTTTGTTTATTAAATGTTCTTGTTAAATTATTAATTTATCACACACCTTTTATTCTTTAATATTTCCCTTATATCCTCCGCTTTACTGCCTTATCCTCGCGATTGTGATAGTCTTCTTCAAAACGCGATTAATTGCTCTCTCTTTCTTTTTTTGTTCTTGCATCATTTTTCTTTTCTCTCAATTTATCATCATATATCATTTCAGCAATGGCAGATAAATCTAAAGAAGCACTTAACAAAATGTTACGGAATACCAGAGGAGCTGGTATTGGTGCTGGTTTATTGGGAGCTGCTGCTTTTGGTGCATATGGTGTAATGCAATCCATTTTTACTGTTGACGCTGGTCATCGTGCTATCATGTTTAATCGTATTGGTGGTATTGGTATTGAACAATATAAAGAAGGTCTACATTTTCGTATTCCATGGTTTCAATATCCTATTGTCTATGATATTCGTGCTCGTCCAAATACAATTCGATCTCCAACAGGTAGTAAAGATCTACAAATGGTTAATATTGGTCTTCGTGTTCTTTCTCGTCCAGATCCAAATAAATTAACAAAAATTTATCGAACTCTTGGTCAAAATTGGGAAGAACGTGTTTTACCATCAATTTGTAATGAAGTTCTTAAAAGTGTTGTTGCTAAGTTTAATGCTTCTCAGGTAATCTATTTCTATTATTTTATTACCATACAAAATACATGTTTTTAGTTAATTACTCAACGTCAACAAGTTTCAATGCTTGTAAGAAAAGGTTTGGTTGAACGTGCACTTGATTTTGATATTATCTTGGATGATGTTGCTCTTACTGAATTAGCCTTTTCTCCTCAATATAGTGCTGCTGTTGAAGCTAAACAAGTTGCCGCACAAGAAGGTAAGCTTTTTTGATTAATATAATATAATATATCTATATTCTAGCCCAAAGAGCATCCTTTTATGTTGAGCGCGCTATTCAATCACGTCAAGAAAAGATTGTTCAAGCAGAAGGAGAAGGTATGTTGTTATAATCACGTTTAAAAACCTTTTTAATATCCATTTTTTTAGCCCAAGCCGCAAAACTTGTAAGTTTTTGACCAATGTTGATACATTTCGGGATGGATGGATCTGTTTTTCTTGAAAGCAAGACATTTTCAAGTCAAGCCGGAGTTAAAGACAGGAATTTTGCTTTTATACTCGTCTGGTTAACGGAAAGTTAGTGGTATAAAATCAGCTACCTTCGCCGCACTTTTCATCTACTTTTGCATGCTTGAAATGCGTCAAGTGACAAGCATTGACTATATTATGGTTGGAAATTGCTGATTATTTAGATCTTTTCTTGACTGAAGTTTCGGTTAAATAATTTGACAAAAACAGTTACAATTTTAGAAAAAGTTTGGTTTTTCGAATGATTTGTAAATTTTGGTTTTTATCTGCCACTTCCAAATTTTCAAGGTTTTTGAAAATCAAATTTTTGCTATAATTATGACATAGCTGGTTCAGAAAGAGTACTTCAATGTCATGATTGGCTGCTATTAAACACACTTCATGAACATACATGGATGTAGATGAAAGAGACAGCAAGAGCAGCTATTTTTTTGCTATTCCTATACGTGACGAGTATATAGGCAGAAAATTCGGGATTTAAACTCCGATTGTCTTGAAAGAATCTACGGGCCGTGTCATTGAATTAATACGTAAATCTCTTTTTTAGCTTGGTGAATCAATGAAACATGATGCTGGTTTCCTCAAACTTCGAAAAATTCGTGCCGCTCAAGACATTGCCAAGACCATATCAACTTCAAATAATCGTATTTATCTTCCTGCAAACACTCTTATGCTTAATATTGCTGATGATGATTATCTTTCATCAATTGATAAAAAGGCAACTCGTCGTTAATTTTCATTTAATCTCATAGTTATTATTTCTTTTATTTAAAGGGTTGATTTTTATATTTGTTTAGAACAATTAGTTAGGCATGAATATTTTTTTGTTGTTTGTTTGAACATATAAATTATAAAAATTGAATATTATTTTTCAAATATGTGTTGTAAACAAAACTTATGCTTTGAGCTTGGTAGTGGTATACGGTAGCAAAAACAGATAACATTATAGTTTTTTAAAATAAGAGACTTGTATTAATAAAAAAATTTGGTGAATTATTCCGGAATTAAGTAAAAAGCAAATCAAATTTATTAAGTCGTTACTTCTGCCATGTTTGAGAAAACCGTAAGCTATTTTTATTTCTATACAGTTATAGATAGCAAATGCATTTTTTGTTGCTTTTGTAGTTGGTTTGAAAGATACACATAATTTTTAACATTTTATTTTAAAATTTATCATTTTGGTAAAAGGTGAAAACAAAAGAAAAAGGTTTATTCAAAAAAGAAAACTCTAAAGCTTAAGAGTGGCAGACAGAGGGGGTACTTGTTTGACGCATACCCGTTTTGTGTTGGTATTACATTTGTATATTTGATGATACAGTAATCTGCCTTTTTAAAGAGTATGTCCATTGACTATAGCTTCACGGAAGCAAGATTTAATGTCATTTAATACTGACCAACATGGCAAATCTAAAATGGAATTATAATATTTTTCAAAGGTTGGATTTTAAATCTTACATGAAGCATCAGCTTGGAAATTTGAATCAGGGGTCATTAAACAGAAATTTAAGCATTTATCACCTGCTCCTGTTCTTTGAACATTTTTGGCTCGGCAACAATCTCTGTGATCTCCATCCTGTGCGGCACATGAAAATAAGTCCAATCCATAAGCTTGTGGGCAAATATCTGTGCCTAAAATAAATTGAAAACGTTTTATTCAATTTTTGCGAAACTTTTCATACCCAAAAACATTCCAGTTAAAACTTTCTTGCTTAATTTGTCAAAATTACCTATAAAAATGTCGTTTATATTAATTGTGTTTATTAAATAACGAGAAACTAACATCTTGATTCACATGTTTTTGCAACTTTCTTCTTTTGGCAGCAATCAAGGAAAAACTGATTTGGGCTCTATAAAGAAGATGGAAATGTAAAACAGGAGAAAAGATATTAGTCATTGAATGAAAGGAAAATATGTATGCGTGGGATTAGATAATCTCCCCAAAAAAGTGGAACAAGTTTTTTGTTTTTAAAAAAGGATGAGATAATTTTTATAGAAAAAAAATGAACAGTTTAAAAATAGATGTTTGTTGGATGAGACGGGGATCAAAAAAAAGTTCGACAAGTTGAAATGCAAAAACTTGCATGCATGAATATTTTGAATGCTACAAATTTTTTTTTGTATATATCGATCTGTTTTTAACAGCATTAATAAAATTGAATAAGCAAGACTTTTAATTCAAGTTTAAAAATCATACCCTAGACGAAGAAAGATGAGATGCGGGAGCTGATGGACTTCGAGTTACTGCAGGTTTTGATGGGATAGATCTTACTGGAGCTACTGTAGTTGAAATAGTTGGAGGTGCACGTGTATGTGCAACATCAATACGACGTTGGGGTTGTGGCTGTGAAGGTGGGGGAGGAGGTTGTCGTCGAGGTAATAATGGTCGTCTCGTATTTGCTATTTGTCCACCACGACGATTACTATTATTATTTCGTGATCGAACAATAAACTTTGAACCTTCTGGTAAAAATCTTGAAGGTGGTTGTGGAAGATCAAATGCTTCTTCAGGCTTAGAAATCTTTGGTTCTTGGATTCTTTGTTGGGGTTGTTCATTATAGACTTGTGCTGAAAGTTGTGGCTGTTGAGGTTGTTGTTGTTGGGGGATAAATGTTTGAGAAGGCTGTTGTTGTTGGAATTGCTGTTGAGGTATTTGTTGTTGCTGTTGTTGTGGTTGAGGGAATGTCTGTTGTTGCTGATAGACAATATTTTGTTGTGGCCATTGTATTGGCTGTTGTTGCTGCTGTGGTTGCTGATAATAATATTGTTGCTGTTGTGGATAGTAGTACTGTTGCTGTTGAGGGTAATACTGTTGAGCCACAGATAATGTTACTGTAAAATGTAATTATTAAAAACTTAAAAGTTTAAAACATGTGTAATTAATTTAAAGGAACTAAAATGTTTAAATTAACAAGTAACTTTTTACAAGTTAAACACTATCTTGAAACTACTGTAAAACAAATAAGCAAGTGCCTACCAAATAAAAATTGTAACAAAAATTGTAACAGCCTTCTATCTTTCATCATTGTTTAAATGTTTAAATAAAAACTTTTTTAAACAATAATAATAAAAAAAGCTATATTACCCTGGCTCGTTTACTTTTTTCCTTTTTCAAATCAACGCCTTCAGTTTTTTAAGATGTCATTTTTAATCGGTGAAAGTTTGCTTCCTTCCCTTTTTTCTATTGCGCTCTTCCAATTCATCCTCAACAAAATCATGTCCAACTTCTTCCATTTTTTGCATGCTTCTTTTTTGTTGCCAGTTTATTGCACAAAAAAGAGATAATTTCCTCTATAAAAATATAGGCGGAGCAGATAATGGGGAAGAAGGAAGATGTTCATCCGGTCTTTTCCTTAAATTTAGCAGAAAAAAAGACATGATTGTGAGAAATACTCGTTTGATAAAAGAAGGAAAAAATCTTGAATAATATTAATGTAATTTAATTTCGATCAACTAAATGATATAACGATATCCAACATTCATGCATGCTGATATAATAATTATTTTTCTCGCATCTTTAAAAAGAGTTTGTGTTTAGCTAAATTACCACAAACCCTGTTTTTTTGTTCTGTTGGGGTGATAGCTTTGAAGCAATTTTGATTGATTGCAATAGACAACAATAGATAGCCACTGGCTACAACTTTGAAAAAAAGCGCAAAATAAGAAAGGAAGGAAACAAGTTTTTTTAAAAATGAAATGTGATATAACAAACTATAAAAAAATGGAAAACATTTTTCTTTTAGAAAGCTTACATCTCCGCAGCGTTATAATAATAAATCGGTTTTGCATAAAAACATTGGTCATTTAAAAGCATGTAAGCATGAAAAAAACTGATACTTAAATTCTATTTCAAAAATAAACTAAATGTTTTCTTCTAAAAGTGGATACTGTAAAATTTGTTACACTGAAACCAATTAGCTTATGTCCGTAAGAGTTAACTGGATAGCGGCATTCTTAGAATTAAGAGAAAACATAATTTTGTTTTTAAAGATATTTGTTTTTTATGTGTTCCATAATGTGTTTAGCATCACTTGTCAAATAAAAGTTGATTTTTCTCTGTTTTTTACACATTGTAACAAATTTGCTACAAAATCTTAAAAATGTTTTGTAACAACTTGTATAAATCAGCCAATTTCCGGTTTCTAAAAATGCTTCAAAAATAAGTGAAGCAAAAAATGGCATCCAAGAAGAAGGTCGATCAAGCAAGCAATTGTTTAAAAAAGCATCCCTCTTCTTTCTTTTTGTTGAATGAGATTCATTTCATATCTTTTTTCTTCCAAAACAGGATTTTTTCTCAGAAAAAAAGAAAATCTCAATGTCGTTTTTCTTTTAAAAAATTACGCAAACAAACAAATCTTTTTTCCTTTTTTATTCATTTTAGGATATTGAACAATTTTTTATGCATTTTTTAAATTAGAGGAAAACAAGTATAATATGCAAATGATTACTGTAATATTTTCTTCACTTTTGTAAATTTTTTATATTCTAAATATTCAGACAGTAATATTGTAGAAATGACTTTGCTATAGACACACCGTGACATTAAAAACAAAAAAAAGCCGTCACCATGTAAAAATTTTCACAGAAATTTCGTGAGAAAGTTAGCTGTGTAAATTAAATTAAATAGTGTTTTCTTGCCCTTTTACAAAGCAAGTAACTTTTTTTCTTTGCTGACTTTTTCTCTCCCATTTTGGACCTCTCATAAAAACTATCAAAAACGGGGGTATTAATTGTCTCAAAAAATTATGGGGAGTCGTTGCTAAGGTGATGATTGGGCTTATTTTTATCCCTCCTTTAAAAGAGAGATATCCCTTAACTCAAAAAATTTAACGCAAAAATGGAAGGCAAAAAAGCAAGAAATAAAGAACACGAAGAAGAAGAAAAAAGAACACTTTTAAGCTTTCAACGCCTTTATGAGATTTACTTACTTGCTTTTCACTTTCTTAAAAGTGGTAACCGTATTTTTAGTTTAAGAAAAAAACGTTGCGTGTCCCAAAATTTTTTTGACCTTTTGTAAAAGTTTGGATTTTCAGAATTCTGAAAAAATAATTGTTATTAATTAAATTTTTTTGTCTGTTTAAAGACTTTCATTGACTTTTTTCTTCTAGAAAATGGCAATCCTTTTCGAAAATAGTATTTATCAAAAAAATATTTAAAAGAAGAGGTAATAATTTTATTACTGTTATTAGTCAACGATGATGAAAAACTGAAAGAATATGTTTTCATAGTTTTATTTGTGTTTCAGAAATTTTAATACAAAATGCTTCGAAGATATACATCTCTTGGACTTCAAAATCATCAACTTCAAGGATCAAGCATTTTGTTGGGATCGTCGAGTCTTTGTGATATCGTTGTTAAAGTAGGCTATATCAAAACAAAAATATTTTGTTAGATGTAATTTTAAAAGAACAATTTAAGGGTTCAAATGTTGCTGAAAGACATGCCTTAATTGAATACCATCCAATAACTCGATCGTAATAAACTAATGTCATAAAATCGATAAAAATTTATTACTTTTTAAGGTATTGGATTCGAGATTTGGGTACACTTGGGGGAACGTTTGTTAACGACAATATTTTATATGGCATGACAGAACTGAAATCTGCAGATACTTTAAGATTTGGTTTGAAACAATTTTTATGAAATTTGAAATTTCTGAGTAATTTTAGGTAAAAGTGTTGAATACATTTTTGACATGCCCGTTGTTCAGCCTTCACCTGGAAAAAATCGAAGAGTATGTATCTATCATTTTAGTTTTTTATAAAAATTAAAATTAAAAAAATTTAAAAACATCTATTATTTTAGCACGTTTGCAAATTTCATTTTTTGTTATAGTTTAAAATAGTAATTAAATTTTAGACGTCAAGTTTTCGTCATAGTCAATGCGCCGATGCTCCATCTGATGGCATTGCTCTTCCAGTTGTTGGAGTAATTTTTCTGAAGCAGATAAAATTAAATTGCAAATTTGAAAAAAAAATTTAGAGTAAAATATATCCAAGAAACAGAAATGAAAGATTTACGCGTGCAACAATTCCAAAGAAACAAGAACAACCAACTCGAAGTTCAGATTCAGAAGGAACTTTTAAAAAGGATGATACACCTATGAGTGACCCAAATATTCGACCGATTTCAACAAAGCAACAACAACGAAGTTTATCACTGGGAAGAAATACAGCAATAAATGGAAGTGGAAGGCTACCGTATCTTAAAGGTTCAAAAACAACAAATGGCAGCAGTGGCTATAGCAGTAATGAAACAGCTTTCTTATCACAATTCAATGGAGTTGGTGGAGGGAAAAAGGGCAAGAATGCAGCTGGGACAGCACTAGTGCAAAGAGTTGTTCGACTTCAAAATGAACTTAAACGAAAGGACGAAGAAATAGCAAAATTAAAAGAGAATGCAATTTTGCCATCAACCACGGGTGACAGAGTTAAGGGTACCCTTGATGAATATCGAATTTCGCTAGCTGAAGTAAAGGCCGAAAATGAAAAATTAAGAGCCATCATCTCACAAGAAAGTAGTGCCCCTCCACTTGAAGATAATGCAATAAAAGAATTGAATGAGGTAATTTTTAAAGTTGTTCTGCAAGAAAATACTGTAACCCTTTTGAGATAACAATTTTTAAGCATATTTTTTTATTAAAAGTTATTGCGTGCTACACATTTTTTAAATTTAAAAAAAGAAAGGCTACAAAAAAGAATTAAAAACTTATTTCTTATTATTCCGATAAAAATGTAAATTAGTAAAATAAGATTTCAAAGACTTTTTTGAATGTTGCAAATATCCAAAACTTTATTAACTTTTTAGCGTGTATCACAAGCAGAATATGCCCAACAACTTCAAGAAATTGTTTATCAAACATTTTTCACTGTTGCAGTTGGCGAATTGGAAGATATAAATAAAACGTTGGTGAAAATAATTAAAAAGTTGATAGTAATTTTTATACATAATAGCTTCTTTCCTCTCTTTTTTCTCCTTTTTAAAAGCACACTTTTGTTCGTTTCAAATTTTAATTAATTTTTTTCAGAGTATCATTAGCAACAATTCGAGATTATTCTGATATTATCAGTGAAGTGGTTAAACTTTTACAAGATCCCTTCAGCTTTAGGCTTATGGTTGGCATTTGTTGCAAAAAAGGTGCAGAATACAAAAAAGTGTTTTAGGATATTACAACAAAATGCAACAAATCATTTCAAAAAGAGAATCTTACAAAAGAGCAAAAACAAGAGCTTGCAGAAATGTTTGATAAATTTTTGAAACAAACAATTTATGTAAATGTTTTTCATTTATTATGGCTTACGATAATTAGTAATAATGCTTACAGCCATTATCCAAAGCCCTTGACGTATTTTTGCCGGTCATAAAGGATACAGCAGTGATGGCAAGGGATAGTGCTCGAGCATGTACAATATTTTCACAATGGTCACGTGAATTTGGTGACTCCATTTTACGCGAAGGTTTAACATGGGAAATAATGATTTATAAAGCTGAAGAACTTCAAACAAGATTTCGTGAAAATGGAATTCCTAAATTTTGGTTAGCTCCATCCATCATTCCATTATTTAAAACCATTGTCGAACAATTTAAACGACGTTAGTTAAATTTTTATTTCCTTAAAAACTACTATAGGATCAGTTTTATTTGATTTTCTGTCCAACATTTATTTATCATTTGTAGCAAACACAAGTTTTAGAGATACCTCGTAAACACTCAATTACAACCGATACTTCAAGGAGTGATCCAGCGGCAATTGGCGTTCCATTTGATCAGCAACAATTAAGGGAGGATGCGGCACTTTCGATTCTTAAAACAGAAGTTGAACAAAAAAGCTCAGAATTAAAAAAATCAAAAGCTAAAGTCACAGAATTAAGAAATCTCATTGATCAGTTACATACAGTAAGCTAATCAAAATTGTTTTCTTGTTGTCGAATTTTTAAAATTGCAGGAAAAAGAAGAGCTGATAAGTCAATTATCTGCAATGGAAGATACAAAATTTAATCTTGATAAAAGTTCTATCAGAGCTAGACGGTCAGCAAACAATTCTGATGCCCCATCAGTTCCAATTGTAGTCCCTCGAATTGAGTTACAAGAATCACAAGATGCTGAAAATGAAGATGTTCAAGAGATTATCAGAGGCAATACGGTAAAAAAATGAAATAAAAAACCTTTTAAAGTTATTTTTTTAGCCAGAAGAATTACAACAATTAATAGAAAAGCACGAAGAAGAAGCCACACCACCTTCTGAAGTTTCAGAAGAAGAAGAAGAGAATACAATAGATGAATTTGAAAAATTAGAGGAAGAAGCGCAAACTGAAGAAAATAATGCCGGAGAAGTATCAGGAGATGCGGATGACGAAATATCATTAACAACTCCAAGAATTGATGACGGCGAGCACGGGCATGGAATTGAAGAAGAACTAGTTGATGGTGAATCTGTTGTGGAAGAATTTAATGATGGAATTCAAACACCCGTGCAGCATACAAATGAGAAGGAAGTTGAGAGCCCGAAAGCTTTTCCCGAAAATAAAACTAATCCAGATTCAGAAACAGATAAAACAGAAAATTTAAATGAACCAGAAGAAGAAGAAACGGAGGAAAAAGAGGATGAAGTAGGAAAAAGTGAAGGTGATGAAACAGGTAGAAGTGAGGCAGAAAAACCGAAATTTGAAATTGGTTCAGATAATGATACTGTAACATCAGAGAGGAGAAAAGAAGAGGAAGAAATTAAAGAGGCAGAAGAAGTTGATGTTACGGATAATGAAAATATGCCAAAATCAAAAGAAAATTCCCAAAATAATGAAACACCGAGATCCAATATTTCAGATACACAAAATCATCTTGATGACTTCACAGAGACAGAACATGAAAAAACAATTATCGAAGTAGATCTATTGAGTATTATTTAAATCTTCAATAATAAGCAAAAATTTTTAGTTTTGGCATTTAGCAACAGCATTAGCAAATCTTCTGCGATTAAAAGTTCCGGAGGAGGAAGAAATTGTGGATGAGCATGAAAGGCGGAAAACAACATTGGATAAAATTTTGGAAGAAATGCAGAAATTATTGATTCAACTTCGAAATAATTCTTCAGAATAATTATCAGTTACATAAAAAACGTAATTAATTTTTTTTGAAAAAATTTGGTTTAATTATTGTGAGTATGAGTTAGAGCAAATAAACTGTATCAAATTTATTACAGTATGCTTTTACAACTAAAATCGGGAAACTATTTTGTTCAATAAAATATTTTTAATCTTTTTTTAGTACAATATAAAAAAATTTAAGAGATCAAAAAAGTTAATTAGCACTATTTGCAACTACAACAGCAGGCTTGTTTTCTGTTGCTACATTTGGATTACTTGCAAAAAGTGTTACACCAGCAACGAGGGCGGTTACCTGTAAAATAAATTTTTAAACAGTTTTAAATATATATCTTTTATAATTAAACAAATACCGTAAAGAATTGTGCAATAATACGATATCGCATATATTTTTGTGTTCCAACTTTATCACCCAAAACTGATCGACGAATCATTCCAAGTAATGCCATAGTTGTTAATCCCATCCCTAGAATAACAGCAGGATTTCCGGAAACATTTGATAAAACTCCTGTTGAATGTGAACCACCAGTAGCTTTACCAGAATTGTATCCAATATCTTTAGGAATGGCAGGAATCTAACGAAATATAGGGCTAAGATAGATTTAATAATTTTCATATATACTTACTCCACTATATCGCTCACGTTTATTTGGTTCATTTGCATGATGGGCATTTGAATCATGTTGCTTTCGATGGGTGCTGTAATGATGGTGAGGTTCATTATGATGATGATGCTGAGAATCATCAGTTGTTTGCATTGATGCTCTATGAATGCCAGCAATTGAAAGAATTTTTTTACCAAAAAAATCCATTGCTAATTATTAACAATAATAATTAAATTATTTAAAAATTACAAAGTTCTAAAAGTCATATTAGAATATAAAAAGCAATTAAAAAAATTCAGAGATAGTGCTAAAAAGCACGCGAAATGCGTCATTTTAAAAAATAAAAATTTTTAAAAATAAAGCTTGTTAATTTATTTAAATAAAGTTTACGTTAACATTCATATTTTCCTAACCAGTTTTTAAATTTTGAACTAAACACAAAAAAAATATTCCATTTACATTTTGGTTACAATTTTTCCAGTTGCTCTATCACGTTCAATTTTATGAGACGTTCGAAGTTCCCAGATATAAAAAATTGCAAAAACTAGAGATACCGCAACAACAATATACACAACTCTCATACGGTCATGCATTCTATTCATTGTATGTTTTCTGCAAAATTATGAAATTTAAAGTTTTCTATTCATAATAAAAAAAGAGACTGACGGAACATAATTAGGTATTTCACTTCTGTTTTGAAATAATCTGGTAATAATTAAAAACCATTTTTGTGTATATGTTGGTCTAATTCCCGTATCAGCGTCAGCTTCTCTTCCAACACGTGAAGACTTAATTGTACTTTCATAAGTTGATCTGGTGGCATATCGAGGTTTTTCATAAACGGGGGCTTCAGTTGGTGGTGGGGTCTAAAAACCAGGTTTAAAGGACGTAAATTTCTTAAAAGAAGCTTTGAAGCTTACATACTTTAGTAGTTTCAATATTTTTATCAGAATAAAGCCGCCGTGAACACTGGATTAATGCAACATGACTTTGTGAAACAACAGGAAAAAATGAATTTACTTTTGTTAAATTCATTTTTTGTTATCTGTGTTGCCTTCTACAAAAACAATGTTACATGAAAAAGTTAAAAACAAAAACACTAGATCAATAAAATTCATTTTAAAACATTGCGCGGCTTTTATAGCAAAATTCATGTAACAAAGAAAAGGGAGGGAGAAGACGATAAAAACAGCAGGCTAGAAAATACAAACTTCTAGTAGGCATTGGCTTTGAAAACAATTGTCTGTGTCGCAATATGCGTGAACGTTCTTTGTTCAAAGATATTTATTTTAAAACTCACGTAAAACGTTTAAACTTATGAAATGGCACGTATGTTTTTTTACAATAAAGATGATGCATCAAAGATCCTCATTTTTTAATTTTTAGCTAACTAATATCGTGCATTTTTTGGTATGGCTTGGCTTATTTTAGGTCATTAAAAAGAATAATTAAAAAAAGACAAAACGCTTGGCACATTAAAAACATAAAATTTATTATAATTTTTAATGGATATGTGTTTCAGCTTGCGGCATATGTCTTCATAAATGTTAATTCAATAAAAATCTTCTATAAAAGGAATCATTGTGATAATTAAATGCCAAAGCTGAAAGAAAGTAAAGTGTCTCTTATTAAATTTTTTTAAAAAAATCACAAAATTTTAACTTTAGGCGTTACTTTCGTAGCATTTTAAAGCACAAAAGCAAGCGCTTCAAAAAATGAATTAAAGTATTTAAGCATACTGTATTTAAATTAATTTTTGTTAAACCAATTTTGGTAAACTTTTTTATTAACATAGACATGTAAAAAATTGATTCGGGTCGAGAATTTTCATTTCCAAGTGCAAAGTTGCTCAACCGAAAAAAAGTTTTTATGGCGGGGATTTTAATACTTTTCAGCTGAAGCATTTAAATTTATTACTTTTTTTAAACTTTTTAATTAATAAATATGTGTAACTTGTTGCTGCAAAAATATGTTTTTCAAGTTTTGGTTGTTGAGGGTTAACTGAATGGGCAGCTTTTAATAGATTTGTTTTTAAAATTTGAGAGTGCATAAATATATCTGTTGTTGACATAAAAAAAGTTTCATTTAAATAATTTTCATTTTTATAGCGAATAAACTAACGCTATAAAAATAATTCATGATATCCGTAGAAGAAAAATAATTATCGTGTTTTTTGAACTATTATTTGATTGTATTATTCCATCTTATATGTACATATGCACTATATTTAAGGATGACAGATGAAGAAAAAACGACAAAAGTATATTATTATTTGGACGGGAATACCCCATTTGTTTCAACAGTTCCAGCTTCTGCAGATAAAATTACATTAGGGGATTTTAAGAAAGTATTTGAAAAACAGAATTATAAATATTTTTGTAAAGAATTTGATCCAGATTTGAATAAAGAAGTTAAAGTGGAATTATCGAAAGATAACCAAAAATTAAATAAATCTCAAAATGGCTTAATTCAACTTGTTTTATTGCCAATATATCCCCAAGGTGCTGGAAATACACTACCTCGATTAACAAAGGGATCATCCGCAGATGCATTTGCAGATACAAATCATGGATCTATTAGGGTTTGTAAAAACATTTTTTTTGGCAAAATTTATTAAAAACAACAATAATTTAGCTAAAAAAACGTGCATCTGCTCAAGCATTATCATCAATAACAGATGAAACAGATTTTGGAATGCATCGGGTATCACTTGCTACTGATCCATCTGCATTTACGGCATTTAGTCGTCGAGCTGGTGAACATCTTGCAGATGCATTTAGTTCAGATGACGAAGACGATGACCCAATTCTTGCTGGTTCCAATCAATCATCTAATTACGGTGCTTCAACAGATTCCCCAAAACATGGAAGAAAAAATCGTGAGCCAAAAGCTTATGTCCCCTCAACGATTGGCTCATCTGCAACACATTCAAGCAGTCATTCGGCATCTCTTCCTCGGCTTGATGAAATTAAAATTTCTATGAAAAATGCTACTTGCCTCGGAATTCAAGTTGTAGATTCAGGTTTCTTTGATAAAAGTTTAATATAAAATATTTATTTTGTTTAGATGGAGGAATTTTTGTATCAAATATTCAAGCTGGATCTGCTGCAGATCAGTGCGGATTATTGGATATAGGGGATCAAATTTGCCAAGTTAATAATGTTAGCTTTGAACATTTAACAATTCAACAAGCTATTGCAGAAATTAAAAAAGTTGCAAAATCTAAAAGGTTTGTTTTAAAAAATTTTTTTTAAAAATATTAATTTTGAGAAAAAATTTTTTGTTTTGGTGTGTATCTGATAAAAATGATTACAGCTAAAACTTTAATAATGATGTGATACGGTAGTTCACTAGAAAAAACAGAGTTTAGTTATTTTAAAGCAACAGTATAAAGCTTAAATAAAACCAAAAATTTCTGATAAACGTAATTACATCTTTTACATTTTATAGGACCATTACAATGTATGTTGCAAAAAGGCCACATATATCAGATCAAAAATCATCTGACGGATTAAGTGGAACACTAGAAGCAACAATGCCATTAGATGTATCTGGATGGGTTGAAACAACAAAAGCAGAACCAACGAATTCTTTCAAAGATTCCGAAGGTGATTTTAATACAAACTTTATTGATGATGGTGGGATTACAAGTGACGAAGAAAGAGCTGCATATATTGACCGAAGAAATGGTGCTGGAAATATTTTAGTATCAGCTTTAACAAATTTTCGAAATAATAATAAATGTTTTGAACTCCCCCCAAATCCCTCCTCCACACCCCTTATGAAAAAAGATAATGAAGAAAATGGTAAAAATTTATTTCAATTATAATAATGTATTTCAAACATTTCCTTATAGAATTATTTTGTCTCCCTTTAACAACAGATTCTGAACCATCAGTAATTTTGAGAAAAATGGTACATCCACAATCTGGATTAGTGATTACTGATAGAAAGTGGCTGGTTTGTTAACATAATGTTTAAAAAACTCAAAAATAGATAATTATTTTATAGAAAATTCCATTCCCTAATTCTTTTATTGGTAATGATTTAATTCATTGGCTTTTGAATAATGTTTCTGGATTTAAAAACAAAAAGCATGCAGTAACATACGCAAATATGCTCCTCAGCAAAGGATTAATTCGGCATGTACTTGATGGAAAACAATTCGACAAAAAGCGTTATTACTTTTTTGATGGTGTGTTTAATCAGTTTTTATATCAAAAATATATATTAATCTGTTTTGCAGATTCAATAATAGCATATCGAAAACAAATTGAACAATATCAACGACAACAAAACAATAATAATAAACCTTTAAATGGCGGTTCAGGAACTACCGAAATTACATATCTTGGATCTCCAACATATCCACCACCACCTCCTCACTTATTACAACAACAGCAAAAACCTCAATCTTATAAACCCATTCCTGCAAGCTGTGGAATTCTTCCACAACCTTCCCAGCATCAGTTTATTGCAACACAAAATTCATATCTCACTGGAAGTAGAATTCCAACTAGAGTAACTCAAAGTCAACCTCGCCTTCCCTCTACCTCAGCAACAAATCGATCACCATTTTATCCCCCTCCTCCAGCACAGCCATCACCATGTGCCCCAATTAATTGGCCAATTTCTCCTGTCCTTAGAAGATCGTGTGATTCGCCGCAAACAAATGATTATGCATCAATGATTCAAGGTGAAATTAATTCGAACTATATTCCTGCTTCTTCCATTATTCCACCACTTCCTAATAATACGGGTCGAAAACTTTACTCTCCTCCTCCAAATACTCCTAATACTTTAAGTGACAATAGTTCAACGGCATTGCTTTCAATTGCCCCAAAATTTCATCGATAATTTATGTATCGCTAAAACCCCATTTGCAATATTTTAAATGTTATTCTCATAACTTATTTTTTCTTTTTACATTTTATGGTATAACTTCACTTTGTATTTACTTTATTTATCTCTCACAAAATTTCTCATAAATGTTTTTGAATAAAACGTTAACAAAAAATCGCGAATCTGAAATCTTTTTTAATTATAATTATCAAGCATCAATAAAATCCCTTATAATTATTATTATTTTCTCATTATTTTTCATATGGTGCCACGACAAAAAACGAAATGTCTTATGTAACTCCTATTAAATTTTCATATTCTCGTCTTCAAAGCTATCTTGCAAATGCAGAAATTACTATTAATGATGATGGTTCAACTTTATCAACCATTCAAAATGATATTTATTCTATTGAACAATGTGTTAATCAAATATACGATTATGACGAAAAATGGATAAAATTAATTCTCAATTTTAAAGATGAAACTCGTCAAAAAGCTCAGCAAGAAATTTATAATAAGACTGCTTTTGGCCCAACAGGTTACTTTTCACTTATTGCTGATGCTTTCGATATTCTTCCTCGCTTGAAGGAAAATGATGCTAAAAAATCTCAAAGCCCTTCTCTTTCTTCATGTCCTGTTTATGAATTATACTCATCTTTTTGTCCTGATGAATCAACCACAAATGAATCATCTTCCTCTCCTGCTATTACTCAAAATGAATCTTCCGTTAGTGAATCATCTCCTTTTAATTTTATTAAAGAAAATGAAATACATGTTCAAGAAAAAACGCCAGTACAAGAAAGTGGTGATGAATTTGATAGATTATACGACATAGTTTTCAAATCTAAAGTAAAATCTGAACCATCAAATGAGTTGGAATCATTAGAAAAAAACCTTATTCAAACTGATAAATTTACTAAAGCATCAACAACATTTACTTCTTCCACAGAAAATTTAAATTTTGATCAAAATTCTTTTTATGTTAATGTATGTCAAGATTATAAACAAGAAGAAAACCAGTGTATTTTTGCATTAACAACAAATGTTATTGCATCCAAAGAAAATGCCGAAGAAGCCCAAAATGATGAATCGCATGGCTTGGCAGTTAATGAAGATTATTGTACTCCTAGAAGTATTTTATTTGAACAGACGACAAATGATAATGTCGATATTTTTACTGGTATTAAAAAATCTCCTTGTCATACTTATGTTCTCGAAGAACAATTTGAATGTAAAATGTCAACAAAAACTGCTGTTGTCAAAAGATTATCAAATTCTGAATCACCATCTTCTAATGGTTATTATGATTCAATTCAACCAAATAATGCTTATAAAAGTAATGTTGAAATTACAACTGTTGAAACAATTGTTTCACAAACTAATGATGCTTCTCTTATTATTAATGATGATTATCTCCCAAATCTTGATGATCCACCAGATCTTATTGATCAATGTGATTTAATTACAACAAATAATGCTGATGCAAGCGATCCTGAAATTGCTAAAGATGAAAAAACTACTTCAGAAAAAATTAATGATGCTGAAATTTTTACTTGTTCTTCAAATATTAACAGTGTTAAAAATGATGATTATCTACCAAATCCTGATGATCCACCTGATAAATTAAAACAAACTTCTGGTATTTCTGATCATTTTACTGCATCAAAACCTGCTAGTGCTAATGTCAAAATTGATTCAAATGATCCAACTACAGAAACTTTAATGAATATTCAACAATTTGTGCAGGAAGATAATTCACCTGAATTACTTATTTTGATTGAAAATTGCTTAAAGAATAAACATTCTTCAAAAGTTATGATGAAAGATGTTCGATGGATTAAAAATCGTTATGACACTTTTTGGCAACCAACTGTTGATCCAATGGTTACTGATATTTTATCATCATCAACAAGGAAATTATTTATTTTTATGTATTCCAAAAAGGAACAAAATTTTGATCATCCTGTTGTAGGTTGGTCATGCACTTATCATTCAAGCCCCCATTCGAATTTACTTTTATTTAATGATTTCCTTTTGTTTATTATATTATTATTTCATACTTATTTATGGATGTTAAATTGTTGTATTACTCAAATTCAAAATGTTCCTGTTTTAAGTCCCTTTACCCCCAACAGACTTTCCCTTCTATTAATTATTCCCACCATTATTATTTATTATATTTAATTAAAGGATGCTTAAATATTTGAATTATTCTTATTATTCAAAATGCTCATATCATTGTCACACTTGACGAGACACACTTTTCTCAAGCTGGGAGTGTTGTTGGTTTTCAACAACCAATTCTGTGAATCATGCAAAAATGTTTATTATTTTGCAACATCATCTTTGATGTCCAGACATTTGATTTTACCTCCATTTTCTTTCAAAATTGGTATGCGCGGTCCCTCATGATCTCTTGCTGCTGCACGAGAAAGAAGCATATAAAAGAAAACTGCTGCATCCACTTTTCTCACCCTTTTCCTCACTTTTACATTCTCTTCAATTCTCTTTCATTTCCCTTCCTGTTGGACCTCTTTATATTTTGACCATTGAGTCTATTTGTTCCCCTTCTATGTTTTAAATGTATTAAAAGATTTATATCATCATTTGTATGTTGTAATTATTATATTTATTATTATTATTGTATAATTGAAATTATTATTTATCAAGCATCAATAAAACCCCTTATAATTATTATTATTTTCTCATTATTTTTCATAGTTTCGCTTTAAATTATATTTTCAAAGTTCAAGTGTAAAAACATTTTTTTGAGTAAATCCGTTTATTGATGACAGATAGTATTATGGTATATGTTTGACATAAATTAAACAACAAATTTGACAGTGGTTTTAAAAATTTGAGTCTTTAACTATAGCCTATGACATATTGACTCTATGTATGTCAGCCAACTACAAAAATACTAATAAACATTTTTTGAAATTTTAAAACATCACGCAATTTTGTTGTTAAAAGAAAAATTTAAAGTAAGTTTTTTTTGGGAGCTATACTTGACATGATTGTGGTTTCAATATTTTGTAAAATTTTTTTGAGGGTTTGAACCTTGGTTCCATAAAGTGCAGCATTAACCATACTGTTACAGTTACAACGCAAGAAAAGCTTCAAAAAAGCAGATAATCTTAATTAATTCTTTTTTATTCAGACAAGCTTTAAAATGCTTGATATAAAATATTTATTAAATCTTTTCTCTTTCTGCAGCTGTGGCGCAGCGGTTAAACCCGCATTTTATAGCGTTAACATTCATGGAATCATAGTTCGAATTTTTGATAGAATATTTTGTAAAATTTTAAATCAAAACCACAGATTATAAGAACTCATCTATTTTTGTGTTTTTAATATTTTTATATTTTATATTTTTTAGGATACTACCGTAACCCATGTTCAACCCATATCAGATACAATATTTCCTGGTGTACAAATAACTCCAGCACAACTACTTTCATGGGAATAAAGATTTGCAAAAACTCCTAAATTTATTTTGGATAATTCTGTTCAAGTTAAATGGCTTAATTAAAGAATATACGAATCAAAGATGTATTGTTGGCTCTCAATTTTATCCCATGACATCCTATGACAATATTTTTACTTCGACCTAAAAAGAACGGCAACAAATTGTTAGCAAAACTGGCGGATATTCTTTATCTTGATTAGTGAATATATCTTACAACAGTGGACAAAGACAGATTGATGAAATGTGTAATTTGAGTATCGTTCATTCTGGAATGTTGTTTTTTACTGCGTTATAATTTTGTGTTTTTGATATGTATGTTTCTTTGCATTTTTGTAAACTATAATAAAAGATTTCGAGCGATAAATTTTCGAGACTTGTGTAGTACAATGGTAATGAAGTCCAAAGACTAAACCAGAACAACACATCATAGTTTGTGCCCAAAAAGTTGGTGTTGATTGAGGTTTACATAAACGTGACTTCTGAGACCTAACACACTAGCATGTGAGAATCATAATTTTAATTACAACAAATATGGAGGATAGGTAGTTGAAACATCTATTTTCGTTAAAGAGTATGATATATATCCTATTGTCAAAAAAACACCTGAGAAAAACTAAATTAATTTAACCACGATTTCATATACCCTTTTCAACAAATCACAATAAACAAACTCACTTGTGTGGTAATAACATCCGATAAACAGCTTGGTGATAGCGTATCAAAATTTGATTTAAAAAAATTAAATTATAAAAAAAAAGCAAGAAAAAAAGAAAGCAAAAAAAATCAATGGAAGTAAAAACATTCGTTTCAAGATTTAGCGCAGTGATAATCACACCGCAGCCTGTAAGGCTAGCGGCTTTATTAGTATTATAAGTCGATGAATATTGAACACGAAAAAAGGATATCAGGATTGTGATATGCTAGAGACTTGAAAATTTGGGAATAGGTTTTCGAGGATGGCGGATTTGAGAATTTGTAAAAAAAATTTTGATAGGGTCATATTTTGGGGGTGAAAAAGGTTCGGGAAAATCGGGGGGTGCGTCATTTAGGTACTTGTGGAAGTCCAATTGATCTGATTTTTTTTGGAAACGTTAAACCTACCCCCAAAACCTTAAAAACACATTGGGGAACATTTTTATTAAGGTTGGAGGGTACCAGGTCTAAAATACTTTTTGATATTTCTTACGGCAGGAAGTGATATAAAATTTAAGAGATGTAATCAAAGAATTTTTAAAGAAATCAATCTAATTATCAACAAAAAGCAGTTTTAAAGGGTATTTCTCCTCGACGACCAGTTTCAATGAGTATTTCTCAGCAAAAAGCTGTTTCAATGGGTATTACCCCGAAATGATCAGCTTCAATGGGTATTTCTCAACAAAAAGCCGTTTCATACAATTTTGGATAGAAAACGAAAAATCAACTGTTCTATACAATTTTGGATAAAAAACGAAGAATCATGTGTTCTATACAATTTTTTAAAATTTTATAATATTGTTCTATTTCATACCTTACTTAGTAAAGCTGTCACCCCTCTTAGCCCTGTATCATAGCTCATTTAGTATAATTGTCATTTCGACCCCAAGCTTAGGATGGGCTCGCGAGGCCGTAGGCCGAGCGTTAGGCTTAGCCTTAGGTCTCAGGCCTTAGGATCTCAGGTTCTCAGTCTCCGATAGATTATAAAAGTTAAATTTGTACCTCATTTAGTGAAGCTGTCACCTGATTTAGTATTGGCGTCACCCAATTTAGAATAGATGTCAAAAAATTTAGTGTAGCTGTCATATAGCTTAGTATCGGTTATTGTAAAGGGAAAAAATGCAATGAACTATCCATTTTTCATTTAAGCTTGTTTCCTAGGTTATTTCCTGTATTTTTATGATGAATTTTCAACATTCACGATAAGTTTGTTAGGATTTGCCTTAGGCTTAGCCTTAGGCTTAGAACTAAGCCCAAGGCTCAAAACCCCAAACCCACAAAAAACTATTCGTTTTTTATTAAAATTATTTTCTGAGGCTGTTTCTTGTATTTTGATGATCAATTTTCAACATTTTGGATAACTTTGTGCGGGTTTGCCTTAGGCTTAGTCTTAGGCTTAGTTCTAAGCCTAAGACTCAATTTTCTAAGCCAAAGACTTAATAACATTAATTCTAAGCCTGTAAGGCTAGCGGCTTTATTAGTATTATAAGTCGATGAATATTGAACACGAAAAAAGGATATCAGGATTGTGATATGCTAGAGACTTGAAAATTTGGGAATAGGTTTTCGAGGATGGCGGATTTGAGAATTTGTAAAAAAAATTTTGATAGGGTCATATTTTGGGGGTGAAAAAGGTTCGGGAAAATCGGGGGGTGCGTCATTTAGGTACTTGTGGAAGTCCAATTGATCTGATTTTTTTTGGAAACGTTAAACCTACCCCCAAAACCTTAAAAACACATTGGGGAACATTTTTATTAAGGTTGGAGGGTACCAGGTCTAAAATACTTTTTGATATTTCTTACGGCAGGAAGTGATATAAAATTTAAGAGATGTAATCAAAGAATTTTTAAAGAAATCAATCTAATTATCAACAAAAAGCAGTTTTAAAGGGTATTTCTCCTCGACGACCAGTTTCAATGAGTATTTCTCAGCAAAAAGCTGTTTCAATGGGTATTACCCCGAAATGATCAGCTTCAATGGGTATTTCTCAACAAAAAGCCGTTTCATACAATTTTGGATAGAAAACGAAAAATCAACTGTTCTATACAATTTTGGATAAAAAACGAAGAATCATGTGTTCTATACAATTTTTTAAAATTTTATAATATTGTTCTATTTCATACCTTACTTAGTAAAGCTGTCACCCCTCTTAGCCCTGTATCATAGCTCATTTAGTATAATTGTCATTTCGACCCCAAGCTTAGGATGGGCTCGCGAGGCCGTAGGCCGAGCGTTAGGCTTAGCCTTAGGTCTCAGGCCTTAGGATCTCAGGTTCTCAGTCTCCGATAGATTATAAAAGTTAAATTTGTACCTCATTTAGTGAAGCTGTCACCTGATTTAGTATTGGCGTCACCCAATTTAGAATAGATGTCAAAAAATTTAGTGTAGCTGTCATATAGCTTAGTATCGGTTATTGTAAAGGGAAAAAATGCAATGAACTATCCATTTTTCATTTAAGCTTGTTTCCTAGGTTATTTCCTGTATTTTTATGATGAATTTTCAACATTCACGATAAGTTTGTTAGGATTTGCCTTAGGCTTAGCCTTAGGCTTAGAACTAAGCCCAAGGCTCAAAACCCCAAACCCACAAAAAACTATTCGTTTTTTATTAAAATTATTTTCTGAGGCTGTTTCTTGTATTTTGATGATCAATTTTCAACATTTTGGATAACTTTGTGCGGGTTTGCCTTAGGCTTAGTCTTAGGCTTAGTTCTAAGCCTAAGACTCAATTTTCTAAGCCAAAGACTTAATAACATTAATTCTAAGCCTGTAAGGCTAGCGGCTTTATTAGTATTATAAGTCGATGAATATTGAACACGAAAAAAGGATATCAGGATTGTGATATGCTAGAGACTTGAAAATTTGGGAATAGGTTTTCGAGGATGGCGGATTTGAGAATTTGTAAAAAAAATTTTGATAGGGTCATATTTTGGGGGTGAAAAAGGTTCGGGAAAATCGGGGGGTGCGTCATTTAGGTACTTGTGGAAGTCCAATTGATCTGATTTTTTTTGGAAACGTTAAACCTACCCCCAAAACCTTAAAAACACATTGGGGAACATTTTTATTAAGGTTGGAGGGTACCAGGTCTAAAATACTTTTTGATATTTCTTACGGCAGGAAGTGATATAAAATTTAAGAGATGTAATCAAAGAATTTTTAAAGAAATCAATCTAATTATCAACAAAAAGCAGTTTTAAAGGGTATTTCTCCTCGACGACCAGTTTCAATGAGTATTTCTCAGCAAAAAGCTGTTTCAATGGGTATTACCCCGAAATGATCAGCTTCAATGGGTATTTCTCAACAAAAAGCCGTTTCATACAATTTTGGATAGAAAACGAAAAATCAACTGTTCTATACAATTTTGGATAAAAAACGAAGAATCATGTGTTCTATACAATTTTTTAAAATTTTATAATATTGTTCTATTTCATACCTTACTTAGTAAAGCTGTCACCCCTCTTAGCCCTGTATCATAGCTCATTTAGTATAATTGTCATTTCGACCCCAAGCTTAGGATGGGCTCGCGAGGCCGTAGGCCGAGCGTTAGGCTTAGCCTTAGGTCTCAGGCCTTAGGATCTCAGGTTCTCAGTCTCCGATAGATTATAAAAGTTAAATTTGTACCTCATTTAGTGAAGCTGTCACCTGATTTAGTATTGGCGTCACCCAATTTAGAATAGATGTCAAAAAATTTAGTGTAGCTGTCATATAGCTTAGTATCGGTTATTGTAAAGGGAAAAAATGCAATGAACTATCCATTTTTCATTTAAGCTTGTTTCCTAGGTTATTTCCTGTATTTTTATGATGAATTTTCAACATTCACGATAAGTTTGTTAGGATTTGCCTTAGGCTTAGCCTTAGGCTTAGAACTAAGCCCAAGGCTCAAAACCCCAAACCCACAAAAAACTATTCGTTTTTTATTAAAATTATTTTCTGAGGCTGTTTCTTGTATTTTGATGATCAATTTTCAACATTTTGGATAACTTTGTGCGGGTTTGCCTTAGGCTTAGTCTTAGGCTTAGTTCTAAGCCTAAGACTCAATTTTCTAAGCCAAAGACTTAATAACATTAATTCTAAGCCTGTAAGGCTAGCGGCTTTATTAGTATTATAAGTCGATGAATATTGAACACGAAAAAAGGATATCAGGATTGTGATATGCTAGAGACTTGAAAATTTGGGAATAGGTTTTCGAGGATGGCGGATTTGAGAATTTGTAAAAAAAATTTTGATAGGGTCATATTTTGGGGGTGAAAAAGGTTCGGGAAAATCGGGGGGTGCGTCATTTAGGTACTTGTGGAAGTCCAATTGATCTGATTTTTTTTGGAAACGTTAAACCTACCCCCAAAACCTTAAAAACACATTGGGGAACATTTTTATTAAGGTTGGAGGGTACCAGGTCTAAAATACTTTTTGATATTTCTTACGGCAGGAAGTGATATAAAATTTAAGAGATGTAATCAAAGAATTTTTAAAGAAATCAATCTAATTATCAACAAAAAGCAGTTTTAAAGGGTATTTCTCCTCGACGACCAGTTTCAATGAGTATTTCTCAGCAAAAAGCTGTTTCAATGGGTATTACCCCGAAATGATCAGCTTCAATGGGTATTTCTCAACAAAAAGCCGTTTCATACAATTTTGGATAGAAAACGAAAAATCAACTGTTCTATACAATTTTGGATAAAAAACGAAGAATCATGTGTTCTATACAATTTTTTAAAATTTTATAATATTGTTCTATTTCATACCTTACTTAGTAAAGCTGTCACCCCTCTTAGCCCTGTATCATAGCTCATTTAGTATAATTGTCATTTCGACCCCAAGCTTAGGATGGGCTCGCGAGGCCGTAGGCCGAGCGTTAGGCTTAGCCTTAGGTCTCAGGCCTTAGGATCTCAGGTTCTCAGTCTCCGATAGATTATAAAAGTTAAATTTGTACCTCATTTAGTGAAGCTGTCACCTGATTTAGTATTGGCGTCACCCAATTTAGAATAGATGTCAAAAAATTTAGTGTAGCTGTCATATAGCTTAGTATCGGTTATTGTAAAGGGAAAAAATGCAATGAACTATCCATTTTTCATTTAAGCTTGTTTCCTAGGTTATTTCCTGTATTTTTATGATGAATTTTCAACATTCACGATAAGTTTGTTAGGATTTGCCTTAGGCTTAGCCTTAGGCTTAGAACTAAGCCCAAGGCTCAAAACCCCAAACCCACAAAAAACTATTCGTTTTTTATTAAAATTATTTTCTGAGGCTGTTTCTTGTATTTTGATGATCAATTTTCAACATTTTGGATAACTTTGTGCGGGTTTGCCTTAGGCTTAGTCTTAGGCTTAGTTCTAAGCCTAAGACTCAATTTTCTAAGCCAAAGACTTAATAACATTAATTCTAAGCCTGTAAGGCTAGCGGCTTTATTAGTATTATAAGTCGATGAATATTGAACACGAAAAAAGGATATCAGGATTGTGATATGCTAGAGACTTGAAAATTTGGGAATAGGTTTTCGAGGATGGCGGATTTGAGAATTTGTAAAAAAAATTTTGATAGGGTCATATTTTGGGGGTGAAAAAGGTTCGGGAAAATCGGGGGGTGCGTCATTTAGGTACTTGTGGAAGTCCAATTGATCTGATTTTTTTTGGAAACGTTAAACCTACCCCCAAAACCTTAAAAACACATTGGGGAACATTTTTATTAAGGTTGGAGGGTACCAGGTCTAAAATACTTTTTGATATTTCTTACGGCAGGAAGTGATATAAAATTTAAGAGATGTAATCAAAGAATTTTTAAAGAAATCAATCTAATTATCAACAAAAAGCAGTTTTAAAGGGTATTTCTCCTCGACGACCAGTTTCAATGAGTATTTCTCAGCAAAAAGCTGTTTCAATGGGTATTACCCCGAAATGATCAGCTTCAATGGGTATTTCTCAACAAAAAGCCGTTTCATACAATTTTGGATAGAAAACGAAAAATCAACTGTTCTATACAATTTTGGATAAAAAACGAAGAATCATGTGTTCTATACAATTTTTTAAAATTTTATAATATTGTTCTATTTCATACCTTACTTAGTAAAGCTGTCACCCCTCTTAGCCCTGTATCATAGCTCATTTAGTATAATTGTCATTTCGACCCCAAGCTTAGGATGGGCTCGCGAGGCCGTAGGCCGAGCGTTAGGCTTAGCCTTAGGTCTCAGGCCTTAGGATCTCAGGTTCTCAGTCTCCGATAGATTATAAAAGTTAAATTTGTACCTCATTTAGTGAAGCTGTCACCTGATTTAGTATTGGCGTCACCCAATTTAGAATAGATGTCAAAAAATTTAGTGTAGCTGTCATATAGCTTAGTATCGGTTATTGTAAAGGGAAAAAATGCAATGAACTATCCATTTTTCATTTAAGCTTGTTTCCTAGGTTATTTCCTGTATTTTTATGATGAATTTTCAACATTCACGATAAGTTTGTTAGGATTTGCCTTAGGCTTAGCCTTAGGCTTAGAACTAAGCCCAAGGCTCAAAACCCCAAACCCACAAAAAACTATTCGTTTTTTATTAAAATTATTTTCTGAGGCTGTTTCTTGTATTTTGATGATCAATTTTCAACATTTTGGATAACTTTGTGCGGGTTTGCCTTAGGCTTAGTCTTAGGCTTAGTTCTAAGCCTAAGACTCAATTTTCTAAGCCAAAGACTTAATAACATTAATTCTAAGCCTGTAAGGCTAGCGGCTTTATTAGTATTATAAGTCGATGAATATTGAACACGAAAAAAGGATATCAGGATTGTGATATGCTAGAGACTTGAAAATTTGGGAATAGGTTTTCGAGGATGGCGGATTTGAGAATTTGTAAAAAAAATTTTGATAGGGTCATATTTTGGGGGTGAAAAAGGTTCGGGAAAATCGGGGGGTGCGTCATTTAGGTACTTGTGGAAGTCCAATTGATCTGATTTTTTTTGGAAACGTTAAACCTACCCCCAAAACCTTAAAAACACATTGGGGAACATTTTTATTAAGGTTGGAGGGTACCAGGTCTAAAATACTTTTTGATATTTCTTACGGCAGGAAGTGATATAAAATTTAAGAGATGTAATCAAAGAATTTTTAAAGAAATCAATCTAATTATCAACAAAAAGCAGTTTTAAAGGGTATTTCTCCTCGACGACCAGTTTCAATGAGTATTTCTCAGCAAAAAGCTGTTTCAATGGGTATTACCCCGAAATGATCAGCTTCAATGGGTATTTCTCAACAAAAAGCCGTTTCATACAATTTTGGATAGAAAACGAAAAATCAACTGTTCTATACAATTTTGGATAAAAAACGAAGAATCATGTGTTCTATACAATTTTTTAAAATTTTATAATATTGTTCTATTTCATACCTTACTTAGTAAAGCTGTCACCCCTCTTAGCCCTGTATCATAGCTCATTTAGTATAATTGTCATTTCGACCCCAAGCTTAGGATGGGCTCGCGAGGCCGTAGGCCGAGCGTTAGGCTTAGCCTTAGGTCTCAGGCCTTAGGATCTCAGGTTCTCAGTCTCCGATAGATTATAAAAGTTAAATTTGTACCTCATTTAGTGAAGCTGTCACCTGATTTAGTATTGGCGTCACCCAATTTAGAATAGATGTCAAAAAATTTAGTGTAGCTGTCATATAGCTTAGTATCGGTTATTGTAAAGGGAAAAAATGCAATGAACTATCCATTTTTCATTTAAGCTTGTTTCCTAGGTTATTTCCTGTATTTTTATGATGAATTTTCAACATTCACGATAAGTTTGTTAGGATTTGCCTTAGGCTTAGCCTTAGGCTTAGAACTAAGCCCAAGGCTCAAAACCCCAAACCCACAAAAAACTATTCGTTTTTTATTAAAATTATTTTCTGAGGCTGTTTCTTGTATTTTGATGATCAATTTTCAACATTTTGGATAACTTTGTGCGGGTTTGCCTTAGGCTTAGTCTTAGGCTTAGTTCTAAGCCTAAGACTCAATTTTCTAAGCCAAAGACTTAATAACATTAATTCTAAGCCTGTAAGGCTAGCGGCTTTATTAGTATTATAAGTCGATGAATATTGAACACGAAAAAAGGATATCAGGATTGTGATATGCTAGAGACTTGAAAATTTGGGAATAGGTTTTCGAGGATGGCGGATTTGAGAATTTGTAAAAAAAATTTTGATAGGGTCATATTTTGGGGGTGAAAAAGGTTCGGGAAAATCGGGGGGTGCGTCATTTAGGTACTTGTGGAAGTCCAATTGATCTGATTTTTTTTGGAAACGTTAAACCTACCCCCAAAACCTTAAAAACACATTGGGGAACATTTTTATTAAGGTTGGAGGGTACCAGGTCTAAAATACTTTTTGATATTTCTTACGGCAGGAAGTGATATAAAATTTAAGAGATGTAATCAAAGAATTTTTAAAGAAATCAATCTAATTATCAACAAAAAGCAGTTTTAAAGGGTATTTCTCCTCGACGACCAGTTTCAATGAGTATTTCTCAGCAAAAAGCTGTTTCAATGGGTATTACCCCGAAATGATCAGCTTCAATGGGTATTTCTCAACAAAAAGCCGTTTCATACAATTTTGGATAGAAAACGAAAAATCAACTGTTCTATACAATTTTGGATAAAAAACGAAGAATCATGTGTTCTATACAATTTTTTAAAATTTTATAATATTGTTCTATTTCATACCTTACTTAGTAAAGCTGTCACCCCTCTTAGCCCTGTATCATAGCTCATTTAGTATAATTGTCATTTCGACCCCAAGCTTAGGATGGGCTCGCGAGGCCGTAGGCCGAGCGTTAGGCTTAGCCTTAGGTCTCAGGCCTTAGGATCTCAGGTTCTCAGTCTCCGATAGATTATAAAAGTTAAATTTGTACCTCATTTAGTGAAGCTGTCACCTGATTTAGTATTGGCGTCACCCAATTTAGAATAGATGTCAAAAAATTTAGTGTAGCTGTCATATAGCTTAGTATCGGTTATTGTAAAGGGAAAAAATGCAATGAACTATCCATTTTTCATTTAAGCTTGTTTCCTAGGTTATTTCCTGTATTTTTATGATGAATTTTCAACATTCACGATAAGTTTGTTAGGATTTGCCTTAGGCTTAGCCTTAGGCTTAGAACTAAGCCCAAGGCTCAAAACCCCAAACCCACAAAAAACTATTCGTTTTTTATTAAAATTATTTTCTGAGGCTGTTTCTTGTATTTTGATGATCAATTTTCAACATTTTGGATAACTTTGTGCGGGTTTGCCTTAGGCTTAGTCTTAGGCTTAGTTCTAAGCCTAAGACTCAATTTTCTAAGCCAAAGACTTAATAACATTAATTCTAAGCCTGTAAGGCTAGCGGCTTTATTAGTATTATAAGTCGATGAATATTGAACACGAAAAAAGGATATCAGGATTGTGATATGCTAGAGACTTGAAAATTTGGGAATAGGTTTTCGAGGATGGCGGATTTGAGAATTTGTAAAAAAAATTTTGATAGGGTCATATTTTGGGGGTGAAAAAGGTTCGGGAAAATCGGGGGGTGCGTCATTTAGGTACTTGTGGAAGTCCAATTGATCTGATTTTTTTTGGAAACGTTAAACCTACCCCCAAAACCTTAAAAACACATTGGGGAACATTTTTATTAAGGTTGGAGGGTACCAGGTCTAAAATACTTTTTGATATTTCTTACGGCAGGAAGTGATATAAAATTTAAGAGATGTAATCAAAGAATTTTTAAAGAAATCAATCTAATTATCAACAAAAAGCAGTTTTAAAGGGTATTTCTCCTCGACGACCAGTTTCAATGAGTATTTCTCAGCAAAAAGCTGTTTCAATGGGTATTACCCCGAAATGATCAGCTTCAATGGGTATTTCTCAACAAAAAGCCGTTTCATACAATTTTGGATAGAAAACGAAAAATCAACTGTTCTATACAATTTTGGATAAAAAACGAAGAATCATGTGTTCTATACAATTTTTTAAAATTTTATAATATTGTTCTATTTCATACCTTACTTAGTAAAGCTGTCACCCCTCTTAGCCCTGTATCATAGCTCATTTAGTATAATTGTCATTTCGACCCCAAGCTTAGGATGGGCTCGCGAGGCCGTAGGCCGAGCGTTAGGCTTAGCCTTAGGTCTCAGGCCTTAGGATCTCAGGTTCTCAGTCTCCGATAGATTATAAAAGTTAAATTTGTACCTCATTTAGTGAAGCTGTCACCTGATTTAGTATTGGCGTCACCCAATTTAGAATAGATGTCAAAAAATTTAGTGTAGCTGTCATATAGCTTAGTATCGGTTATTGTAAAGGGAAAAAATGCAATGAACTATCCATTTTTCATTTAAGCTTGTTTCCTAGGTTATTTCCTGTATTTTTATGATGAATTTTCAACATTCACGATAAGTTTGTTAGGATTTGCCTTAGGCTTAGCCTTAGGCTTAGAACTAAGCCCAAGGCTCAAAACCCCAAACCCACAAAAAACTATTCGTTTTTTATTAAAATTATTTTCTGAGGCTGTTTCTTGTATTTTGATGATCAATTTTCAACATTTTGGATAACTTTGTGCGGGTTTGCCTTAGGCTTAGTCTTAGGCTTAGTTCTAAGCCTAAGACTCAATTTTCTAAGCCAAAGACTTAATAACATTAATTCTAAGCCTGTAAGGCTAGCGGCTTTATTAGTATTATAAGTCGATGAATATTGAACACGAAAAAAGGATATCAGGATTGTGATATGCTAGAGACTTGAAAATTTGGGAATAGGTTTTCGAGGATGGCGGATTTGAGAATTTGTAAAAAAAATTTTGATAGGGTCATATTTTGGGGGTGAAAAAGGTTCGGGAAAATCGGGGGGTGCGTCATTTAGGTACTTGTGGAAGTCCAATTGATCTGATTTTTTTTGGAAACGTTAAACCTACCCCCAAAACCTTAAAAACACATTGGGGAACATTTTTATTAAGGTTGGAGGGTACCAGGTCTAAAATACTTTTTGATATTTCTTACGGCAGGAAGTGATATAAAATTTAAGAGATGTAATCAAAGAATTTTTAAAGAAATCAATCTAATTATCAACAAAAAGCAGTTTTAAAGGGTATTTCTCCTCGACGACCAGTTTCAATGAGTATTTCTCAGCAAAAAGCTGTTTCAATGGGTATTACCCCGAAATGATCAGCTTCAATGGGTATTTCTCAACAAAAAGCCGTTTCATACAATTTTGGATAGAAAACGAAAAATCAACTGTTCTATACAATTTTGGATAAAAAACGAAGAATCATGTGTTCTATACAATTTTTTAAAATTTTATAATATTGTTCTATTTCATACCTTACTTAGTAAAGCTGTCACCCCTCTTAGCCCTGTATCATAGCTCATTTAGTATAATTGTCATTTCGACCCCAAGCTTAGGATGGGCTCGCGAGGCCGTAGGCCGAGCGTTAGGCTTAGCCTTAGGTCTCAGGCCTTAGGATCTCAGGTTCTCAGTCTCCGATAGATTATAAAAGTTAAATTTGTACCTCATTTAGTGAAGCTGTCACCTGATTTAGTATTGGCGTCACCCAATTTAGAATAGATGTCAAAAAATTTAGTGTAGCTGTCATATAGCTTAGTATCGGTTATTGTAAAGGGAAAAAATGCAATGAACTATCCATTTTTCATTTAAGCTTGTTTCCTAGGTTATTTCCTGTATTTTTATGATGAATTTTCAACATTCACGATAAGTTTGTTAGGATTTGCCTTAGGCTTAGCCTTAGGCTTAGAACTAAGCCCAAGGCTCAAAACCCCAAACCCACAAAAAACTATTCGTTTTTTATTAAAATTATTTTCTGAGGCTGTTTCTTGTATTTTGATGATCAATTTTCAACATTTTGGATAACTTTGTGCGGGTTTGCCTTAGGCTTAGTCTTAGGCTTAGTTCTAAGCCTAAGACTCAATTTTCTAAGCCAAAGACTTAATAACATTAATTCTAAGCCTGTAAGGCTAGCGGCTTTATTAGTATTATAAGTCGATGAATATTGAACACGAAAAAAGGATATCAGGATTGTGATATGCTAGAGACTTGAAAATTTGGGAATAGGTTTTCGAGGATGGCGGATTTGAGAATTTGTAAAAAAAATTTTGATAGGGTCATATTTTGGGGGTGAAAAAGGTTCGGGAAAATCGGGGGGTGCGTCATTTAGGTACTTGTGGAAGTCCAATTGATCTGATTTTTTTTGGAAACGTTAAACCTACCCCCAAAACCTTAAAAACACATTGGGGAACATTTTTATTAAGGTTGGAGGGTACCAGGTCTAAAATACTTTTTGATATTTCTTACGGCAGGAAGTGATATAAAATTTAAGAGATGTAATCAAAGAATTTTTAAAGAAATCAATCTAATTATCAACAAAAAGCAGTTTTAAAGGGTATTTCTCCTCGACGACCAGTTTCAATGAGTATTTCTCAGCAAAAAGCTGTTTCAATGGGTATTACCCCGAAATGATCAGCTTCAATGGGTATTTCTCAACAAAAAGCCGTTTCATACAATTTTGGATAGAAAACGAAAAATCAACTGTTCTATACAATTTTGGATAAAAAACGAAGAATCATGTGTTCTATACAATTTTTTAAAATTTTATAATATTGTTCTATTTCATACCTTACTTAGTAAAGCTGTCACCCCTCTTAGCCCTGTATCATAGCTCATTTAGTATAATTGTCATTTCGACCCCAAGCTTAGGATGGGCTCGCGAGGCCGTAGGCCGAGCGTTAGGCTTAGCCTTAGGTCTCAGGCCTTAGGATCTCAGGTTCTCAGTCTCCGATAGATTATAAAAGTTAAATTTGTACCTCATTTAGTGAAGCTGTCACCTGATTTAGTATTGGCGTCACCCAATTTAGAATAGATGTCAAAAAATTTAGTGTAGCTGTCATATAGCTTAGTATCGGTTATTGTAAAGGGAAAAAATGCAATGAACTATCCATTTTTCATTTAAGCTTGTTTCCTAGGTTATTTCCTGTATTTTTATGATGAATTTTCAACATTCACGATAAGTTTGTTAGGATTTGCCTTAGGCTTAGCCTTAGGCTTAGAACTAAGCCCAAGGCTCAAAACCCCAAACCCACAAAAAACTATTCGTTTTTTATTAAAATTATTTTCTGAGGCTGTTTCTTGTATTTTGATGATCAATTTTCAACATTTTGGATAACTTTGTGCGGGTTTGCCTTAGGCTTAGTCTTAGGCTTAGTTCTAAGCCTAAGACTCAATTTTCTAAGCCAAAGACTTAATAACATTAATTCTAAGCCTGTAAGGCTAGCGGCTTTATTAGTATTATAAGTCGATGAATATTGAACACGAAAAAAGGATATCAGGATTGTGATATGCTAGAGACTTGAAAATTTGGGAATAGGTTTTCGAGGATGGCGGATTTGAGAATTTGTAAAAAAAATTTTGATAGGGTCATATTTTGGGGGTGAAAAAGGTTCGGGAAAATCGGGGGGTGCGTCATTTAGGTACTTGTGGAAGTCCAATTGATCTGATTTTTTTTGGAAACGTTAAACCTACCCCCAAAACCTTAAAAACACATTGGGGAACATTTTTATTAAGGTTGGAGGGTACCAGGTCTAAAATACTTTTTGATATTTCTTACGGCAGGAAGTGATATAAAATTTAAGAGATGTAATCAAAGAATTTTTAAAGAAATCAATCTAATTATCAACAAAAAGCAGTTTTAAAGGGTATTTCTCCTCGACGACCAGTTTCAATGAGTATTTCTCAGCAAAAAGCTGTTTCAATGGGTATTACCCCGAAATGATCAGCTTCAATGGGTATTTCTCAACAAAAAGCCGTTTCATACAATTTTGGATAGAAAACGAAAAATCAACTGTTCTATACAATTTTGGATAAAAAACGAAGAATCATGTGTTCTATACAATTTTTTAAAATTTTATAATATTGTTCTATTTCATACCTTACTTAGTAAAGCTGTCACCCCTCTTAGCCCTGTATCATAGCTCATTTAGTATAATTGTCATTTCGACCCCAAGCTTAGGATGGGCTCGCGAGGCCGTAGGCCGAGCGTTAGGCTTAGCCTTAGGTCTCAGGCCTTAGGATCTCAGGTTCTCAGTCTCCGATAGATTATAAAAGTTAAATTTGTACCTCATTTAGTGAAGCTGTCACCTGATTTAGTATTGGCGTCACCCAATTTAGAATAGATGTCAAAAAATTTAGTGTAGCTGTCATATAGCTTAGTATCGGTTATTGTAAAGGGAAAAAATGCAATGAACTATCCATTTTTCATTTAAGCTTGTTTCCTAGGTTATTTCCTGTATTTTTATGATGAATTTTCAACATTCACGATAAGTTTGTTAGGATTTGCCTTAGGCTTAGCCTTAGGCTTAGAACTAAGCCCAAGGCTCAAAACCCCAAACCCACAAAAAACTATTCGTTTTTTATTAAAATTATTTTCTGAGGCTGTTTCTTGTATTTTGATGATCAATTTTCAACATTTTGGATAACTTTGTGCGGGTTTGCCTTAGGCTTAGTCTTAGGCTTAGTTCTAAGCCTAAGACTCAATTTTCTAAGCCAAAGACTTAATAACATTAATTCTAAGCCTGTAAGGCTAGCGGCTTTATTAGTATTATAAGTCGATGAATATTGAACACGAAAAAAGGATATCAGGATTGTGATATGCTAGAGACTTGAAAATTTGGGAATAGGTTTTCGAGGATGGCGGATTTGAGAATTTGTAAAAAAAATTTTGATAGGGTCATATTTTGGGGGTGAAAAAGGTTCGGGAAAATCGGGGGGTGCGTCATTTAGGTACTTGTGGAAGTCCAATTGATCTGATTTTTTTTGGAAACGTTAAACCTACCCCCAAAACCTTAAAAACACATTGGGGAACATTTTTATTAAGGTTGGAGGGTACCAGGTCTAAAATACTTTTTGATATTTCTTACGGCAGGAAGTGATATAAAATTTAAGAGATGTAATCAAAGAATTTTTAAAGAAATCAATCTAATTATCAACAAAAAGCAGTTTTAAAGGGTATTTCTCCTCGACGACCAGTTTCAATGAGTATTTCTCAGCAAAAAGCTGTTTCAATGGGTATTACCCCGAAATGATCAGCTTCAATGGGTATTTCTCAACAAAAAGCCGTTTCATACAATTTTGGATAGAAAACGAAAAATCAACTGTTCTATACAATTTTGGATAAAAAACGAAGAATCATGTGTTCTATACAATTTTTTAAAATTTTATAATATTGTTCTATTTCATACCTTACTTAGTAAAGCTGTCACCCCTCTTAGCCCTGTATCATAGCTCATTTAGTATAATTGTCATTTCGACCCCAAGCTTAGGATGGGCTCGCGAGGCCGTAGGCCGAGCGTTAGGCTTAGCCTTAGGTCTCAGGCCTTAGGATCTCAGGTTCTCAGTCTCCGATAGATTATAAAAGTTAAATTTGTACCTCATTTAGTGAAGCTGTCACCTGATTTAGTATTGGCGTCACCCAATTTAGAATAGATGTCAAAAAATTTAGTGTAGCTGTCATATAGCTTAGTATCGGTTATTGTAAAGGGAAAAAATGCAATGAACTATCCATTTTTCATTTAAGCTTGTTTCCTAGGTTATTTCCTGTATTTTTATGATGAATTTTCAACATTCACGATAAGTTTGTTAGGATTTGCCTTAGGCTTAGCCTTAGGCTTAGAACTAAGCCCAAGGCTCAAAACCCCAAACCCACAAAAAACTATTCGTTTTTTATTAAAATTATTTTCTGAGGCTGTTTCTTGTATTTTGATGATCAATTTTCAACATTTTGGATAACTTTGTGCGGGTTTGCCTTAGGCTTAGTCTTAGGCTTAGTTCTAAGCCTAAGACTCAATTTTCTAAGCCAAAGACTTAATAACATTAATTCTAAGCCTGTAAGGCTAGCGGCTTTATTAGTATTATAAGTCGATG